>LR990362.1:7519018-12519018 GCA_905147345.3 Mythimna impura | reverse complement strand
AGACAGTTGAAATTTTCACTCACAGAAAAATATGAGAACCCAATTGCAGCGTGACCTTCCGGCTCTTACGGTTCCAAATTGGTCGTTTCCTATGGAGAAGAACCGGCAAGAAACTCCATGGTTACTCTTTTAAAAAAGTGGTTGTTTACAATATTTTCTCTTCGTATCGTTCGTTACATATAACTGTTTATATTTTCGGCCCAATAAGTGGCCACAAATTGGGGATGTAAAAGATTTATAACTTTTTAGTAATTAGGTCATTTTAATAAGTTATTTTCCGTGATGGTAGGTATACAATGTTCCTATACAACAACATAGGAAAGATTTTCAATTGCTTTTCATAAATTGGAAAAAAAGGCTAACAAATAAGTGCTTGAAACCTCTTTTCATTCGTAACAAGTCTGTATAAATTATTCAATTAAAATGGCCGAAGTGTACTGAACTTCACATGGAAAGCCTACACAGCACTCATACACAAAGATACTCGCTATTCATTGTAGCGGTAGAGGCACTCAGGGCAATTTGTGGTGCCCATTAAAATGGTCGACAGTGTACAATGCAATGTGGAACAGTCTGCCGTACCTGTATAGATTATAATTTGTATTGAAATAGACTGCTGTTTCTAAAGATACAAGGATTTTATGTGCGATTTTAAGGCGCTACTAATTTTAAATGTTTATTAAGGCAATCATTAATTATAGTACCATATTTAAAGCACTTTTTTCGGTTTGTGCTAGGTTAATCAATAAACAAGTTAAATTAAAAAGTATATTAGCATAGATGTACAAAAAAAAATTGGTGCTGACAGATGAATACTCCTTTTATTTCAAGATCTTTGTTCTAAATACAGTATACCCCCAAGAAAAAAGTCTTTAGCAAACCTATCAAAAATGCCAAAAAAAAACAGCCATCACTTCTTCCATGCTGATGCATTCCTTCTTGTCTGAGGTGTTTCTTGATACGAAAATGAGGTGAGAGTAACAAAAAAGAGGCAGTTGTAAAGAACAGGAAAACATAAAAAAGGTTCTTCTTTGTCTGGTGCTCTTAAAAATGAAACGTCAAGTTACCACGACTTTTGCACAACGCTGAACGTTTCCGGCACCTAACGTGAGAAAACCTTTTCAAGCGATCCTAAGGCAAACACAAAGCGATACTGCGCGATTGGAAGAAGCAAAAAACAAGCTTGATAAACTAGTGCGCCTCACATCAATGATTGCATCACTGCTTACCATCAGGTGGGATCGCAGTCAAGCGCTGGTTTACATCAATTAAAAAAAAAAAAAAAAAAGCAATTACTATACACTATTCCTGTGACTTATGTGACCAACAGCACGTGGATGCGAAGATACATTGAGGAACGCTTGTTTTACCAGAACATAAACCAGAAACATACATAAACTAATGCTTTTTCCCTTAAAAGGGTAAGCAGAAATACCAACTGCTACGACCCATACATACTCTTTCTATTCATTGACGTTCATACATCTGGATCTGGACGAGTACATAACATGTTACTTGAAGGTAACTTGCGTTTTTACCTTTAACCGTTTTATGTTAAAGTACAATAAATAATTGCGATATTTTCGGAATGAATTGCAAGCACAGAATGATTGTACAGTTTTACGAACTTAACGCGGACGAAGTCGCGGGCAACAGCTAGTTTTATATATAAATGGTGACTGAAGCAGTGCACGTAAGACAAAGCCACCGCGTAGCGTTGAATTCGAGTGAACCGGATCGGATCATTCTGCATAAAAACTTCATCTATATCGGATGACTCTGGTTATTTATCTCCTTTGTTGACTGTACATAAAGTAGTTCCTCTTTTAGAATGTATGAAAAACTATAGTTTACATTTATAGTACAGGTCTTCTAATTTTGACATTTAATTATTCAGATGCAATATCATATTTCATCTAAATAACCAAATGTTCTCCCACATCTATTTGATTTTTATTGTGACATTTTAACATTTGATGCTCAATATAAGATTTAATTCAAAAAGCGTTTGTATTTACGGGATCGCAATCGGTGTAAAACCTACAAAGTAAATCCGTTTAAATTTTGCATTTTGTAACAATATTACTAATGGTCAGGTTATAGGCTATGTATTACTACGCTATTTACTATGAGGAGCAATGCTCCATTATGTATGTCTGTTTTGTCGTTTTTAGGGTTCCGTACCCCAAAAAGAAAAAACGGAACCCTTATAGGACCACTTTGTTGTCCGTGTGTCTGTCTATCTGTCAAAACCCTTTATCTTGGGAACGCGTGGAGGTATCGAGTTGAAATTAAAACCATATACTCAAATCTGCGGTCCCTTGAAGCTGAGAAAAAAACAAACTTATACGTTAACGAGAAAAAAAGATAAGGCCGCTTATGATGTAAAAAACTTATATTTCCACACTCTCAAGGGAATAAAAATTCATAGGGAGTACGGGAAGTATCCCGTTGTACTAGAATCCTGAAATTTGTCATGAAGCAAGGTCTCATAGCCTAAATATAGGAAAACATCTGTGTCAAACTGTAAATTTGTAATTACGTCACAAAAGAAACTTTTTTGCGATTCGAAAAAATCTTTGAGACTCGATTCGGAAATTGAGCGGTTTTCATACATAAGTTTGTACGGAACCCTCAGTGCGCGAGTCCGACTCGCACTTGCCCGGTTGTTTAAATCATAGGCCAGCTGGTATTACAAAATAAAGTTCCATACCACGTCTATTTGTCCGTTCGCGATAAACTCATAAACTACTAAATAGATTTTCATGTGGTTAACATGAATAGATAGTGATTTATGAGGAAGGTTTAGATGTGTAATATGTGCATTATTATAGTAGAAAATAGCCGAGAATTTTAAAGATTTCAAACACCTGTGTGATCCGTGGGCGGAGCATAATATTTTAATTTACATATAGTATTCTAAAACATGTTTTCTTCTTCTTCTTTCTTCATCTAATTTAAAAAAAAATACCACATTGCACCAATATAGGTAGGTATATGACTTTTTATCGTGGCTATTCAACTATTCGTCGCTTATCGCACGATTTTTATGTACATTTGGTTGTTTACATTCTGGGCCATTTTATTCGATTTACAAATATTGTTTGTGCCTGCCAGGAATATAACACTCAAATTTTAATGTTTTCATTAGTGGACGCGTATTTTATTAGTGGACGGAGTAAAAAATATTTTTGAATACCAAAAACGGTGTAACGTGATTAAATTTTTAAATTATTTGGGAAATACAAGTGTTTACCGGTGGTTTTGGCCGCCTGATTATCGATAATTATCCTAACGGGATAAAAAAGTATCATCATCATCATTTACATTTACAGCAATAATAAATTATATTCTTGCGCAAGTCTTTAAAGAACTAGAACTAGCAAATATTATGTGATTTCTATGAATGCATATATATATATATATATATGTATATCATAAATTGTTGAAAAACTACAAGTATTTGGGTAAGTTGGGAGCGTTAGGCATTAACAATGCTGACATTGAGCAATGGCTAGAGGAGCGCTTCTTTGGCCGCATAAAAAGGTATTAAATAGCCTTTTGTCGGGCGGAAATAAGGTGCGCGCCTTCAACAGTTGGATCAAGCCGGTTCTGATGTACTCGTTCTTGATGCTCTGGTTAGGAGGGTCCGTACACTGCTGACTACAAAACATTTAAACACGAAGATTCTTTACAACTACGAGGTGTGCAGTGTCAGAAAATTCTGACATGCAATGTCAGATGCACCGAGATGTAGTGACAGTAGACAAGAGACTTACCCCTTTATCCATGGTTAAAGAGAACTGGCACAAACCTGTAGTACTTACTACTGTGGCGACTAAGAAGGTCACATACTCCTTAACTTGTAAACTGGCAAGGAAATGTTACTTTTAAGGTTTATGGTAAAAAAGCATAGGTTTCATATTGAGATGGATGTCAAATAGGTAAGTAAAAATTTAGGCGGACGTAATTTTTATACAAAAATATGATATAAAATACTTCGTACAATATACGCCACATCATCGCTTACCATCAGGTGAGATGGTGGTCAAACGCGAGCCTATCATAAATAAAAAAAAAAAAACAATTTAATCATTACAAAGAAGCCTTTTAATTACATCTCTCTCATCACACTACTGATAACTGCAAGGAGGTAAGGAAAAACAAGAAGTTTCATGGACGCATTTTATCGGGCTGTTCATAGAATAGAATAGAGTAAACTTTTTTTCCTTTTCTTTTTTATTGATGAACCTGATGTAGATTTCTTACTGTCTGTGGCCTGGCAACCTCTTCGGAGAAACTGAAGGCAAAACCTTCAGTTTTATGCGTACGTGATTATGAACGAAGATATCTTGACGAATATCTACCGTATTAATGAAGGACGGGATGGTGGACGTGTGTCGCATACCACCGTCCACGTGAGTCTATTAGACATATTATCTCTAATTATTCTAGTCTAGCTAAAGGTGAGTACGGCGCATTTACCCACGCGGCTAGGCAGGGGCGCCGGCTTTTAGAAAACCTCATGGGTGCTCAAGCTCATTAGATGACTCGAAAAAGTGGCGAAGTGTGAGAAGAGAAATGCACACTGATCGACCGACAAATAATTAAATGTCCTTCTTACATACTGCGTACTTATAATGCGTAATAATAATAAATTGAGACAACATCACATACATTGTCCTGGTTTTCCCTTGTACTATAGAAACCAGAAACAACGAAGTTACCACAAACACCCAGACCCAACACAAATATCTGTTTTATCAACAAACATTTGTGTTGGTGCGGGAATCGAACCCGCGACCCTTGCGTCTCAACCGGCGCGGGAAATGAAAAAACGCCATCCCTAAAAGGTGATTACTGATCTGTTTCTTGACGTCTATTCTCAGGGGTGCTCGGCACCCATTGTTTATTTCTCATGGGTGCTCGAGCCCCCGAGCACCCACGGAGTCGGCGCCCCTGTATCTAGGTTTATTCATCAGTAACTTGCTTTGAGACGTTTTGCACACAAAACGTTATGCACACATATATTGATTAATTTCAGAAGTTACTAGCTCGAAATGAAAATTGCTTTTGGTGTTCAATAGCCCACATATCGAGCTAGGCAACCCACAGGAGCAGAACAGTAAACAAAGACGCGGGTAAAATCACGGGGAATTGATATTCTATCTTATTTGTTTATTGTTTAACCGACCATTGCAAAAAGACAAACTTTTTTGCTTTTTATTTATGCGATGTTTTTGACGGACAAACAGCATTGTTATTTTACATTCTGCACAGTTACATATTGATTGAATTGAATGGTAATATTAAGAATTCTATCTACTATAACGGCGATACCCAGTCGGAATGGTGTCGGTCGGAGCCAATCGGTTGCGAGGCGAGCACTGCGGACGGCCAAGCTGCATGCGAATGTTGGCTGCACGGCAATGCAATTGGAAAAACAATTGAACGAAATGAAAAGAGAATGGTAACAATGTATTTGTCTACACTAATATTATAAACGACTGGCCTGTTGGTCTAGTGGTTAGTGGCCCTGACTGCTATGCCAGAGGTCGTGGGTTCGATTCCCACCCAGGACAAATGTTTGTGTGATGAGCACGATCATTTGTTCTGTGTCTGGGTGTAATTTATTAATATTTGTATGTATTTAGAAATATATAAGTATGTTTATCAGTTGTCTAGTACCCATAACACAAGCTCTGCTTAGTTTGGGACTAGACGGCGTTGTGTGATAGTTGTGGAATATTATTATTATTATTATTATAAAGAGGTAAAGTTAGTTTTTATTATTTTTTTGTTTTTATGTTTTTGAAAATACTGGTCCAATTGCAAACATTTTTTTACCGCTGCTTTATTCTTGAGTGATATAGGCTATATTTTATGTAGGCGGGCGAAGCCGCGGGCAAAAGCTAGTATTGTATAATACAATACAGGCACACATCCAGTTATTGCATTCGAATAAAGTTGAGAACTGACTCAAAGACCACTTCAGCATGAAAACTTGGGCCGCGGAATTCTCTATGCTTTATATTTGCTAAATTAAATAATTTTTCATCATCATCATCATCATTTCAGCTGAAAGATCTCCACTGTACAGGCCTCCCTCAAGTGTTGCCATACGACCAGTCCTGAGCTTTTCGCATCCATAGGATTCCCACGATCCTCACCAGGTCATCAGTCCATCTTGTGGGAGGCCTTCCAACGCTGCGTCTTGCGGTACATGGTCACCACCGTAGAAATTTTTGGCAACATCGATCATCTGTTCTGTGAGCAATGTGCCCTGCCAACTGCCACATAAGTTTGGTGATTCTTTGGGCTATGTCAGTAACCTTGTTACTCCTGCGGATATCTTTATATCTGATGTGATCATACCGAGAAACTCCGAGCATAGCCCTATCCTCGTATAACTTTTGCTTCTAATAAACAAATATGAAAGATTTTTAACAACAAAAATATAAAGATTCAAAGCTGGTTGGACTGGCTAGCAAGGAAGTCCGATATAAACTTTAAAGTTCAGCACGCCCGTACGGCTGCCATTAAAAACGGCGTCTTGGTGGGAGAGACATGTATATTTGTTTAAAAAAACTTTAAAAAAAAAAAAATACAACCGACTTCAAAGTAAAAACAAACACTGAAAAGTGCAAAATAACTTTAATTTCGGAAGTCGGTGTTTCTATAATAGTTTTGTCTCTTCGTTATTTAACACCGACTTCCGAAATTAAAGTTATTTTGCACTTTTCAGTGTTTTTTTTTACTTTGAAGTCGGTTGTATTTTTTTTTGTAAAAAGTTTTTTATTTTACACTTTTTAGTTATGGTACCACCATTAAAAAGTACCCCTCAGCCAAACTTAAATACCTTATAGTCAGAGTGCATCTCATGACAATTCTAATAATCCCAAACACGGTTAGATTACATTAATTTATTACAGAGTTCCGGTGCCTAACTTCAGGCTTCATCATCAGATCAGTTCGATATATTCCCCCTCTACTTTTAGTCACTCATCGACTACACGTATAAACAAAGCAATTTTACTTGTTACGACGGTTCTGCTGTGATCCTATGAGGAGTTCTGTTCCATATCTTCGAAGTTCATAATCAGATCATAACAATATTTCTATGGGACCAACTCGGAAGCATAACCTTTCAATCAAAAAAAAATTTTTCAAAATCGGTCCACAATTGACTGAGAAATCGGTGAACATACATAAAAAAAAAAAACATACATTCAACCGAACATATATCCTCCTCCTTTTTGAAGTCGGTTAAAAATTGTTATAACTCATTTGCTTTTCCACCAATTTCGATATTGATTACACTGCTAGTATTTTCTTTTTGTATATTTATTGATAAACTGGTTAGAAAACAAATATTTTTTCAAAAGGGTTACCCTCGTGGGATTTTTTTTCGGTGGGAAAATCATCCAATGACATCCCTCGCTCTTGTGCGGAGTGGGAGGGTGTGTCAGACTTTTACTGACTGAAAACTCACTCCTGTTCCTTCGTTGCCTTTCATAACAGGGCCGAGTCTTCGTTTCAGAATCCCTTGGCCCCAGTAGGCTTCGACCCTGCTGGGCTCCTACGGTTGCTGACATCTTGAGGCGCGCGTGGAACACTACGCACCGTCGACGACTTGGGCTCGTTATCCGGACAGTCGGATGGCGAGCTACCCATTGATGGCCGTCCGCAAACCGTGCCTACGGTGGCCGGAAATCGGGATCGGAATCCCGGCGGATGGGTCGCGAGGGCCATTGAATCACTCAGCAATCTGTCACTTTGGCGAAAATCAAGTTATATATGTGGCAACACTTCCATTAAAATTTTATTTGCTTATTTTTTAACATCGTATCAAAAACCGTAAATTACAACCGAAAATTAGACTTAATAACTTTGTTAGTATCAAATATATTGACGACGAGTTTCAAAAATAGCAGTCTGAAAAATTCATTAAAATTTTATTAATTTCTTCTTAATGCAATCTACTCAATGTAATATTTAATTGGAATTCAAACCTTTAATTTACCAAATTAGAACATAAGTGATGAAATTTAACAATTCGTTGAAAGAAATTCACGTTTCTCCATAATTACTACTTATTAGTGAAATATAAGATTGCTGTTTTTGTTTATATACGACTCTTTATAAGTAACCTTGATATCGAAATTGGTTTTATTTATATTTGAATTTAGTAAGACATTGAACTCCGATTCAATTTCAAAGAACATGGTTCTGTAATTCGAAAAATAAACTTTGAAATGCGATAAGCATGTTCGATTGGCTTTTTGTATTTGTTTATTTATTTTTTTACTTCAAATAAATTTTTAATTCTGTTAGCAGCGTCCCTAGCGCTTGTTTTTATGAATAGATAGATATACTTTTGATTGTAGACCAATAATAAAATTATCATCATCATGATTTCAGCCGAAAGACGTCCACTGCTGGACATAGGCCTCCCCCAAGTGTCAGTGTGTCAGTGCCACAATGAAGGGTCCTGTGCGTCTCGCATCCATCGGACTCCCGCAACCGTTACCAAGTCATCGGTCCACCTTGTAGGAGGCCTTCCAACGCTACGTCTTCCGGTGCGTGGTCGCCATTCCAGAACCTTTCAGCCCCGACAGCCATCCGTTCTGCAAGCAAGGTGCCCTGCCCATTACAATAGGAACTTAAAATTAATAGGGTGTCAGAATGGGTGGTCTTAAATTAGCTTGCGTGGTAACGTAAACGTTAACTTGTATTAAATCGTATGGGATATTTGTTGAACTAGGAGTACACTAATATCATAAAGGCGAAAGCTTGTGAGTCTCGTATAGGGTGATGCATGTTTGTAACATCTTCATGCTTGAACGGTTGAATGGATTTCAATGAAACTTGGTACACGAGTAGACCATGTCCCGGGGGTATGTTCCCTTGGGATAGTTTTCTTCTACTACGCGTGCGAAAACGCTGTCAGCAAGCTAGTTGTCAAAAGACGGCGCTTATCCAGATTTAATACAAATAGACTTTTCCTTTACCGCGATCGAGTAGTTCTAAAAATTCATGCTAAAGCTCTTTTTAGGTTTCCGTACCTCAAAAGGAAAAATACGGAACCCTTATAGGATCACTTTGTTGTCCGTCTGTCTGTCTGTCAAGAACCTTTATCTCGGGAACGCGTAGAGGTATCGAGTTGAAATTAAAATTATATACTCAAATCTACGGTTCCTTGAAGCTGTGAAAAAATCAAACTTCTTAGTTAACGAAAAAAAAAGATGCAGCCGTTTATGTCTCAAAAAAACGTATATTTCGACACTATCAAGGGAACCAAAATTCATAGGGTACTTCTAAGAAGGAACATTCTAAGACTAATTATGCTGAGGGTTTAAGTATGTTCGTGTCAAGATGAAGATGATTGAAAGGTTGCCCATCTTCTGTAAATTGCACTTACCGATGACTACAGACCCAAATCCACCAGAAATGGCCATAGAACTCAAGCTAGGTGGTCCGACGACCAAGGATTTAGGTAAATTAACATTCCATCTGCGATGATGACAGCGATAATGACTGATATTCAAAATGTATGTGTGTATGTATGAGTGTCTGTCGTGTACGGGCGCCGTCAATTGAGACTGGTCATCTCTTAGCTGCCAGTGGCGTATTTCAATTTCTACTTTTTATTATTTTTTATTATTTATCTACATTGTGCTCACATAATAGAAGCAGCAAAAAATATGTAACTCATAATATGATCTAAAAGACTGTCCATGGAGTTTCTTGCACCTTCTCCATAGAGATCTACGCTTTGGAACGTGCAATTTATCTTCACTTTTCGCTCAGTCAAAGCGACATTTTGACAATTCAAAAGTCCATGTAAATGGTTTATTTAAAATAAACGTTTTTGATTTCTAATTATATACATTGACATGTGATACCACTGACCTCTACTATATAACACTGGACAGGCTGTTTCTTAGGTTTGACAGCTAATTTTTTGTGCCTATTTGAAGCGCCCCTTGCGAGCGTCCAGAGAACTAATTTTGACTTATAATGCAAATGGCTGCTGAGAAGTGTTTATTACTCTGAAGTATTTTTGCATTTTGAATTAATTTCGTTCGAATTCCGTGGTATTCCTGCTTCACAAATTATATAAAACCAATGAAAAATGAGGTCATGTGTATATTGTAAGTGTTGCGTGTGTTGCGACATTATTAGTTTTAGTACTCGCTACGGCCAACAGCGCCAAAATGGCGAATATCAAACGGGCAAAAAAACATTTTGACGGCCGCCAGTCCAGTGTGGTAAATAGTAGAGGTCAGTGTGTGATACCAAAGTATCACGTGGTCAATCCCGAACATTTATGACTTCTAGCAATCGCAATAGCTTTTTAATTCTACAGCAGATTTAATGCTAGATTGTCTATAAAAGTAGCAGACAACAGACCGGGTAGATAGATAGATAGATAGATATACTCTGTAGTGTACACCAATAATAAAATTACAAAAGGAACTTAAAATTAATAGGCTGTCACAATGGACGGTCTTATCGCTAAAGCACACATTACTTTGGCGTGTAATAAGAGTTAAACTTAAAACAATAAAATGTTGAAGTTGAAGAAGTGATAGGGCGAAATAGGAAGATATCTGCAATGTACCTAGGCTGTACCTACTCGTAAGACTGGCTAAAATATTGTAGATATCGTGTTAAACCCTTTAATCCTTTTTTTACGTGGGAAATCATCAAATGACTTCTCCTGCTCTAGAGCGGAACGTGAGGAAATGTCAGACTTTTACTGACTAAAACCCAGTGTTCCTTCAGAGACATCTTTGCGAGGTCCATGGTAACTCTTTTGAACAATCCGCAGCCCTGGCAGGTATCGGCCCTAGCAGGTTCCGTCAATCTTGCTGATATCTCTTTAGGGCGCGCGTATAACACAACGCGCCATAGATTCAGGTTTTTACTGGACGGTGAGCTACCCATAGCTCGCCTTCTGCAAGTCCCAAGCTCTGCGACTCCCAACGCCCGTTGCTTCACCGGCGGGAAACTTTTTAATCCTAAGTCTCAAGTAAACACTTATCAAATAAATCTGTAAACCCTTTCAATATTATTCTTTAAAGTTTGTCTTCGGTCGTTGCGGTGGAAAATGGTCTGTTCGTGTGTTCTGGCTCGTTTTGTTTGAGTTAGCGATAGACGATGCCATTCGCCATCAGAACAGATGTGACTTTTGAAGATAATCTAGATATTTTTTCGGTTGGAAAATAATCCAATGACATCCCCCGCTCTTGGGCGGAGCGAGAGATAGTGTCAGACTTTTACTGACTAAAAACCCACTCCTGTTCCTTCGTTGCCTTTCGTACCGGGGCCGAGTCTTCCTTTCAGAACTAGACCCTTGGCTCCAGTAGGCTTCGACCCTGCTGGGCCCCTACGGTTGCTGACATCTCCTTGAGGCGCGCGTGGATCACTACGCGCCGTCGACGATTTGGGCTCGGTCCTGACGGTTACCGGACGGTCGGACGGCGAGCTACCCATTGCTCGCCGTCCGCAAGCCCGCGCCTACGGTGGCCGGAAATAATATTTCGGAGATGTATCATTAATTTGTTATACAGCCTCAATTATAATTTATCACCAATCTTTCAGAGTCTGAAAGGTTTTACGAATGATGGTGATGGTGATGATGCTTTCTATAGTATAGCCAATTCCGGCTACAGCTACGCTTCAGCCTCATGTTGGTTTTTTTTGAGGTAGAAAATCATCAAATGACTTTTCTAGCTCTAGTGTGGACCGAGAGGGCGTGTCAGACTTTCACCGACTAAAACCACATCTATTCCTTCAAATAATTTTATAAGGCTCAGTTAAAAACCAGAATCGGACTACTACCACGTAGTTGTCTGGCATTTTTGCTGAACTGGACCAATTTGAGTGTCTTCAAGGCTAGAGTGAATGGGCTCTTAATAAACTAGTGCGCCTCACCATCAACAGTGGAATGGTGACAGCGACTGTTGCAACCCAGTGCTGGGCACGCCATAATTATGGCGGCCTCTTTGAGGAGTGGCTGGAAACAACAATGTGACGTCCTTACCTTCCGCATGACGCAGGTCCTCACCGGACATGGTAAGTTCGGGAGGTTGCTGCACCGGATTCGTGCGGAAGAAACGCCTGGGTGCTACCATTGTGTGGACCGCCCGGAGGACACGGTGGAGCATACGGTAGAGGTGTGCCCCGCCTGGGCAGAGCACCGCCGTATTCTCGTGGGGGCGATTGGTGGCAGTGACCGTCCGGTAACCGTCCGTACCGAGCCCAAGTCGTCGACGGCGCGTATTGTTCCACGCGCGCCTCAGGGAGATATCAGCAAATCGTAGGGGCCCAGCAGGGTCGAAGCCTACTGGGGCCACGGGTAGTATGAAAGTGAAACCCGGGGCCCTGGGGCGAAGGCAAAGAAGGAACAGGAGTGGGTTTTTAGTCAGTAAAAGTCTGACACTATCTCCCGCTCCACCCATGAGGATCGCTGTGCGATTCCCGACAGCTGCTCTATTTTGCGCCCTCGTGTGATATCCAAATTTGGCCGAAAAACTCCGAGTAGAGAGCGAATATGTAAAAACACCGTTAACGACATGAATAAGCCCCGTTTACTACGTGACTAAATCTGAAATTTCTGTGCTTCATATCTGCTGTTTCATGCATAAATGGAGTGCCTGCTAATCCGTAGTAAAAGTTATTTATTTTTATGGCTAGTTTTTCCGCGCGGCTTCCCCTCCGTCGTTGTGGCTTATCTTACAGGAACCGCCTATTTTTATGAGAAAAAATTCCCACTCAATGATGATGTAGCTTTCTATCGATGAAAAATTGTTCGTAAGCGGATCAGAAAAATAGATATTTCTCTTTACAAAGAACAATGGCCAAATTATAGTTGATGGAATTATTAAGCATCTAAAAAGTCTTCAAAATGAATGAAGACTAAATAATTTCATAATTTATGATTTTTCCAATTTTGTTCAAAACCGGAGTAATGCTGAAAGCAAAATGAACAAATAGGGTAACTGAAGGACATAGGTGTGATTTAAGTCAGTAAAAGTCTGACACGCCCTCTCGCTCCACCCTAGAGCGGGATAAATCTATGGATGATTTTCCAGCTCAAATAAAACCCTTTTTAGTTATATTTTGTAATTATGTTTACGTTCACGAATCACAATAAAAGTAAAAATAAACGGTTATATTTTTTCCGAACAGTAAGAGTGATAATAATTAAATAAAATCACAATAATTATTTTAAGTTAAATCAAGTCTGGCAATAAAGACAACGGAAACCGTCTGTTGACAGTTGATATTGACATAACATTTTTAACCGACTTCCAAAAAAAGGAGGAGGTTATCAATTCGGTTGTGTTTTTTTTATGTGTTACCTCAGAACTCCGTCGTTTATGGACCGATTTGCAATTTTTTTTTTCCTCTTAGAGGAATTGCTATCCGATTGGTCTCATTTTTTTCAGAATCCAGTTCTGATGATGGGATCCACGAGGAATCGAGGGAACTCTTCAAATATCATAGGCAACATATGGTGATTTTGGTATTTTCATCGAACTTAAGCATTTACAGTCAAAAAGTAACATTTGGTGAAGTGGAACTGGTGAAGAAGACCAGAAATGGCCAACGGAACTTCATACTCACATAGATATCACAATGAAGATAGTTTTAAGCGACTATGACAATACAAATAAATAAATGGTTCTGAACAGTTATGTTGAAAATGGTATCACCAAAGTGAACTGATGATGATGATGGAGCCGGAAGGTAGGCACTGGAACTCCGTAATTAATCAATGCAACCTAGCCGTGTTTGGGCTTATTAGAATTGTCATGAGATGCACTTTGGCTATAAGGTACTATCGAACTGATCTGATGATGGAGCCGGAAGATAGGCATAGGAACTCCGTAATTAATCAATGTATCCTAGCCGTGTTTGGGCTTATTAGAATTATCATGAGATGCACTTTGGCTATAAGGTACTATCGAATTGATCTGATGATGGAGCCGGAAGGTGGAAGGTAGATACAGGAACTTCATAATAAAACAATGTAACCTAACAGTGTTTGGGTTAATTCGAATTGTCATGAGACATAGGCACTCTGGTTATAAGTGTATCACAACTAAAAAGAGTGAAATAAAAACTTTTTACAAAAAAAAAATAACCGACTTCACTAAAAAAAAACACTAAAAGGATCAAAATTACTTTAATTTCGGAAGTCGGTGGTAAATATGGAACAAACTATACCGAGAAACACCGACTTCCGAAATTAAAGTTATTTTGATCCTTTTGGTGTTTTTTTAGTGATGTCAATTATTTTTTTTTCTGTAAAAAGTTTTATGTAGTATGTTAAAAAAAATGTTATTTATTATTAAAATCCATAAATACGTATTGATATAATATACGAACGCATAACCTCCCCAACTTTAAACTGAAATATATGTAATTCTAGACTTATATTAATAGTACCTACTCTATGTCTAAGATAAAATTATTCAGAAAGGAGAATGAAGCTTTTGAATGAACCTGTCATATATTTTTTTTCTTTTCGCCAAAAGTGAAACCTGGGCCATATCTTAAAGGACTGAATAAGAAATCAATAGCAAAAAGAATTATGTTTACCAACCGTAACTAAACGAAGTTAGAGGCTATTTAGTAGATTACTGTCTGATATTTTAAGTTTCCCATTATTTTAATGTAGTTTTGATTTCCAATTACTTTCCGTCTGTCTGTGTGCGTGTGTTTTGGTGATCAATCACTATCGCAACACTAACGCATATCTTTTCAATTCGTTTATCACTTATATTTTTTACTAGTTATAGTGATGAAAAACTGCGAGTGGGATAAAAATATGACAGTAATAACCAACTTAATCTATTTTATCAATAGAAACCTCAAAATATTACGTATTATAATTCCATTTCATTATAATATACCTAAGGAGAAAAGGTTACGGTTTAAAAATCTGGTTCTTTTTGCTATTGATTTCATTTCTGGTGAAAAGAAAAAAGTAAATCATACCAAAAGTTTGCATTGGGTTTTAATCTATATACTTTTGTATATTTTTAAACACTGAATGCTAAAAAAATATGTTAACAAAATTTTGTTCTGGAGTTCGCCATTGTTTTTTACAGCTAAACAATTTTTTTCTTTACAAT
This sequence comes from Mythimna impura, assembly GCA_905147345.3. NCBI lineage: Eukaryota > Metazoa > Arthropoda > Insecta > Lepidoptera > Noctuidae > Mythimna > Mythimna impura. The sequence continues at coordinate 12,503,869 of LR990362.1, read as the reverse complement.
ATTTGTTTAAATAGTTTTACTTTATGCAAAATATTCTAATATGATAGTAAAAACTAACGGTAAAAACCTTGGAACACAAAGTTCCGACATAATATACTTCCTGCTACTGGGGTTCAGGTCTCTTCCCGCGATTAGCGTTAAGCATAAAAGACATCATTTTGTTTTTACAAAAAATACAATCGACTTCTAAACGAAAATACAACACACTTCAAAATAACTTCAAATTCGGAAGCCGGTGTTTTTAGATATATTTTTTCAGTTTTGATTTTTTTGAACTCGGTTAAAAATATAAAAATCTCTAACAACATTAAGTTCAATAAAAAATACTTAGAAGAAACTTTTAATTGTTTTCTAGGACACTTCAGCCCTGTAGGCGACATAATAATAATGTAGGTATGTCATTAAAATGTTCCCAAAAGCTTTTGAGTCATAATGATATACAGTTAAGAAAAGTTTTGTGTGAAGAAAGAATTTTTATATTTAAATCCAATAATACTTACTTGAGTAAGGCACAGTGAAAAAGATTGCAATTGACTTGAAAGAAAGAAAGAAAAACTTTTTATTTGCCGGAAAAGGCGCAAATTTAAGACTACCATATTGCAAACATTTTCCATGACTAAAAAAAAAATTAAAATAAAATATATGCGCCACGTCCGAGCAAAACGGCCGTATGCTTAGCATAATGCCGTGTCCACACTCAAAATGCGACGAGTTCACAGCGCTGGTTGTTACTTGCATTAATCCGACAAATTACCTACATACTTATAAAACTATGATAAAATCTATATGTACTACATAATATACGATATCACAGAGCACTTTTCTCTCAATGCCATCAAAGGTGTTCTGCAAGATCATCCTGGATAGGTTGTCTAAGGTCGTGGATCCTCTCTTACGCATGGAGTAAGCTGGTTTCTGCTCGACCAGATAAACACTCTCCGATTCTCTCTCAAAATGGCTGAGGGAGATTTATCTAACTATTGTCGACTTCGAGAAAGCCTTTAATACGTTAAAGTGGTCCAGCATCTGGTTTCGCTTACTGAAGATTAGAATGCCGCCGAACATTATCCGTTTTTTAGAGGATATTTACAAGAAATATAGTTGTAAAGTAACCATGATGGCCTCATCTCAGATAAAAACATTTATTTGACACAATTAACATAGATGACACCACAGTGCATGCAGGTGTCCACCAGGGCTGCCTCCTTTCGCCGCTTCTCTTTCTAGTTGTTCTTGTCAGAATAATGCTTTGCATCTTAGATGATACTATGCAATATAGTGTGGGGGATTGTCCAACGTCTTTGAAGACCTGGATTACGCCGTTGACATGCCCAAGCCAATATGGAATTTTAAAGTAAGCCAGTTTTAATAATAATAATAATAAATAATGGATGTGGCAAAAACTAGACTCAAAATAAATATTCGGAAGACCTAAAAGATGAGAACTGGTGTGAACAATCCTTCACCGTTGATATTGAACTCAGTTGTAGTGGACCACGTCCACAAATTTACCTACCTCGGAAACGTAAACACCGTGTCAGAAGCTGAAGGTAGTGAAGAGGATATCGCTGTTGTTCATCCGTGCTGCTCTACGGAAGTGAAACGTGAAAGTTATGAAGGACATCTCACGCCAATTTCAAGTCTTCGCCAACCACTATTTTCTTCACATCCTCGGAACCTGTTACCCCGAGGTAAGTCTAACGTAGAGCTGTTGGAGAGATGACACGAGAGCCCGATAGACCACCAAGTCAAGTGTCTTAAATGGAGATCACATATCCAAACTGGATATAAATATATAAAACTGCCTTATTTGTAAGATCTCATCCATATTTATTTCCTAACCTATCTGATACGGTCTAACGTAATAGGCAAAATGATATTTTACGCGGACGCAGAGCCAAGACAGCTTTCATGCAGAAAAGCATATTCTGCAGAGCGGGGCGCTTTAAAATAAAAATCCAAAATCAATTAGAGAATTGGATTTGACCGGGTTTAAGAAGAAAAAAAGAATTTTTGTGTAATACATGCTACTCGTACTATAATTTAAATGACTACTAAAATTACGCTGACATCTTAATTCTATTATTATTTATATGATTTTATTTTGACTAACATCTTTTATTCAAGTTATAATAGTTAGTAATTATCTCAATTTTGACCTTATTGATTTGCCGACAGAACGTGACGAAACTAAATGTTTAATAATATATATACCTACTATATTCTGCCAAATAAATGATTATGATTATTAAGATTATGGCGTTAGACTAAAAACTCTTAGGGAAAGCAAAGCGTGGCCGTTCCGGTCATACCTGGCATAGCACAATGTTTGTAGAAGCAATGAGCATTAAAAAGACGAGGAGTAAGATGAAATGTGAAGCACAAGACCGTCCGCGATGGAGGACTACTGTGGACACCGTCTAGTCTGCCTCATCTAGTGAAAATAGGCCATTTCGATTTACGTCAATCCCAAAGGATATTCATCATTCGACGAGGACTTATCAAATAAAACAAACTCATAGAAAAAATACTTTATATAAATTTATACGACAACCCATTTTAAATTAGTTTTACATATACATAATATAATTTATTCACAATATTGAATTATAATTTATAATCTAGCTGTAGCGAGAAGTATACATTTATATTAAGTTATTAAAATGTTTTACCTGAGTAGTTATGTACAGAATTAGGTACTACTGCGTACGTGTAAGACAGGCACACTGGTGTGATAAATATGGGTTGAAACAATTGAGACTAGTAAGGCCTTGTGGGCTATTCACAATCATAAATAAATAGCTAAAATGCTGTTAGTACACTGACTGAAAACGACAGTAGTGGTGTCTCACACCAAATACCTTTCGTAATGTATAAAATTTTGAGCAACCCCTAGGTATCCTAGTCCAATTATTTTACCCAAGGAAGACACATTAGTCTTTCTTGGGTAAAATTGACAGTTAAAAAATATTTCTCTTTTATCAATTTGTCAAAAACATTCTATAGCATAAATTTTTACATTCATTCACTGAGTTGAATTTAATTACTTAAAAATAAAATTGTACGAAAATTTGAAGTTTCAGGAAGAGAATGGTTCCTTCCCATTCGTACGCAGGACCGCCATTGATATTTCACCATGGTTAGTTTATTCATTCGCGTGGTTTACATCAGTGTGCTAACATGTTTAATATTAAGTATCTATAAGAGTATCTTATTAATTGAATATTTTGCTTCATATTATATGTATAATATTAGCGATACATTGATTTTCCAATAATATTACTTTATACACTGTGAATTTTAGCATCATTAATTTTCAAAATTAGAGAACACTTTTTCAAAAATATTTGTCTACTCATTAAAAACATTACTTGTTCAAATAAAAAATCGAAGGTTTTTAAAAAACTTCTGTTAAGAAGAAGTAAAGGTAAGTAATAATTAAATGAGCGACTAATAAAATGACTAGATTACACGTTTCAGTGGAAGATTATAATTTTAAAGATCAAACTCTAAATTTAATATGATCATAAATTAGAATAAATAAACATTGTTCTTAACTATGACTGGTACACTTTGAGATCTGATATCAAAATAGGTACAAAAATAAATTAACAGGAGCGTTCTTATCAGTCTTACAAGCTTACCTACATTGGAAAGAAGAGGGCAAGGTCATTTCTAGGAGCACAGGGTAAATACTATTACGTCTTAGCACATTCAGCGTCGACGGCCCCGAGTCTGATCGTACAATAAGGCTGCCATCAGACGGACTGCATGGCAGGACCCACACGCAGTCGATATATTCAACTACATGCAGTTATCTGCAGTCGAATCTGACTTTGCGCAGTTGAAGCCAGGCATCTAGCCCAGGAGCTCAGAGTAAGATTTGATCTTCCCTCAAAATAAAGATGACATTGATCGCATAATGTCAAAGTGCGTTTGACACGATCGACGCTCATTATGCTCCTTGACTATCTGCACACTAACCGTATGCGGTTAGCGATGGACAGCGTGCGACGTTACTACACGGCTGTAGCCGACCACGTAAAGCTGAAGTCACGATTGTATGCAGTTAATATGGACTTCACACAACTGCAGCCGATCGCGTGAAGTTGAAATCATGACTGAACGAAGTCAATCGAACAACTGCATGTAGTTGAATGTATTGAGTGCGTGCGGTTCCTGCGATGCAGTTTGTCTTAAGGCAGCTTGACAAGCCTGTTGGTCTAGTAGTCAGTGACCCAGACTGCTATGCTGGAGGTCGTGGGTTCGATTCCCACCCAGGACAAATGTTTGTGTGATGAGCATGATCATTTGTTCTGTGTCTGGGTGTTATTTATCCATAATATGTATGTATTTAGAAATATATAAGTATGTTTATCAGTTGTCTAGTACCCATACCACAAGCTCTGCTTAGTTTAGGACTAGATGGCGTGGTGTGAAAGTTGTGGAATATTATTATTATCTTTATTTCATTTACATAAACATATTAGTTACATTTTTAAATATTTCAAAAATAAAAAATAAAACATTTAAAAATATAAAAAACAGTATCCCACCGGTATCGGGAACAGGGTCCAAGCTACCGGCGGTCAGGGCTCCAGAGAAAGGAACCTCCTAACAATGCGAGCCGTGTCCAGGAGTACCGCTTTCTGAATCAAGCCCTTGATCCAGTCGCCTAACGCGAGCCTCCTAAGGTGTTGGTCGAGGCTCTTGGCTATTAAGCCATTGCCCGACACGACTATCGGTACAATGATCGCCGAGTCCACATCCCACATGTCGACAACCTCGCGAGCCAAGTCAATATACTTGATTTGTTTATCTTTCTCGGCTTTCACGAGGTTCTCGTCATGCGGAACGGATATGTCAACAATCATTGCACGCCTCTCGCTTCGGTCCACCACCACTATATCAGGCTTATTGGCTACAATAGTCCTGTCAGTGATGATGGACCGATCCCAGTACAAAGTGATATGACCATTATCAAGAACTGGATCGGGCTCGTACCTATAGTACGGCACTTCCGATTCCACAAGAGAGTATTTCAGAGCAAGTTGCTGATGGATAATCCTGGCTACAAGGTTGTGTCTATGCAAGTACTCTCCGTTAGCTAGACGAGAACAACCAGAGATAATGTGACGAATTGATTCTCCCGGACGGTGACATGCCCGACATATGTCAACCGTGCCATCCTTCACAATAAATCTCCGGTAGTTATTCGTCATGATAACTTCGTCCATAATTGCACAGACAAAACCTTCGGTTTCCCCAAAGAGGTCACCGGAACGCAGCCAGGCTACGGACGCCAATTGGTCTACATCGGGCCCGTGAAGGGCCCGGAAGAAGCGTCCGTGAAGTTCCTTGCTCTGCCATACTTCCCTGCGATCGTTAGTGTCAAGCACTACCGGTTTGCGCCAGTTCTCATTAGCCAGGGAGAGCGGGGTAAGTCCCTTGTCCACTGTCACTACATCTCGATGCATACCCACGTCGGCAGCTAGGAAATATTCCCTGAGACTGCATACCTCGCGGTTGTGTAGGGTCTTAGCATTTAAAAAACCTCGACCCCCACACTTCCGCGGGATATACAATCTCATCACCGACGATCGTGGGTGATGCATTCGATATGCAGTCAGCAGTGTGCGGACCTTCCTATCCAGGGCGTCAAGTTCCGTTTGAGTCCATTTGAGTACGCCGAAAGAGTACATCAATACCGGCATGACCCAACCGTTGAAGGCGCGCACCTTGTTTCCGCCTGAAAGAAGGCTATTGAATACCTTCTTCAGGCGTCCAAAGAAACGCTCCTTCAACGTTTGCTTCATGTCAGTGATATTGATGCCTAGAGCTTCCGACATACCCAGATACTTATAGGTTTCGGTTGGAGAGAGGGATCTCAGGTTTATGAAATCCGTGAGTTGAGTGCCCACGGATTCCACAACCTCCCCTCGCTTTACATGCATGACCGCACATTTGTCCACACCAAACTCCATCCTGATGGCACTACTGAAGGTTTCAGTTACCTTCAGTAGCTCCATCAGTTGCAGATTGTTGGGGGCAAAAAGTTTCAGGTCATCCATGTAAAGTAGGTGAGATATTACCTGACCACCTCTCTTCAACCGATAGCCTAGACCTGAATTCTCCAGCAGTGTGCTTAGAGGATTCAAGGCTAGGCAAAACCAAAGTGGACTCAAACTATCTCCTTGGAATATACCTCGCTCGATCCTTACAGGTTCGCTATTCCTCTGGGTATGTCGACATCCTGGATAGCGGAGGACCGTACTCCATTGCCTCATACACGACATCAGGAAGGTGCGTAGTGTTGTATCAATTTTATACAATTCCAGCACCCTCATGAGCCATGTATGAGGAACATAGGCCTTCTTATAATCTATCCAACATGTCGACAGATCCTTTCGGGAACGTCGAACCTGTTGGCTAATGGTCATATCAATGAGGAGCAGCTCCTTAGTACCGCGGGACCCGTTCCTACATCCATTCTGAGAAGGTGACATGATTAAATTTTTGTCAATATGACTATTAATTTTGCTTCTCAGTATGGATGTAAGAACTTTATAGACCGTCGGCAAACACGTGATCGGTCTATAATTTTTAGGTTCCGCAGTACTACCTGACTTATGGAGCAGGTGGGTTATTCCTGTTGTTAGGAACTGGGGTAGCGACCCTGACTCTAAGGCAGACTGGAACTGATATGCCAAGCGAGCGTGCGATCTTGTAAACCACTTAATCCAGAAATTGTGCAGCCCATCCGGCCCTGGAGATTTCCAGTTTGGCAACGGACGGACTGCACGAGCTACATCTTGGGGGCTGATGTCAATTGCCCCCATTTGTGGTATTGGATCGCACGCACGCTCGACCTCTCGAGTCCAGTCACCCTCGGTGTGACTGACAGGCACCGACCAGATGCTGCGCCAGAATGAACTCATGGCGTCATCATCCGGGAGGCACGCATCAGTCACACCTTGGTCCGGTCTCTCCCAAGCCCTATAAACCCACCTTTCATTACTCCGGAATGTGCGATTCTGGGTGTATCGGTCCACTCGCCGCTTATACCTGCGGATACGGTTTGCCCATGCATACACCTTCTGCTTCAGGAAGTCGATGCGCTCCGTGACACGGGACACATAGTCTCGGGGGCTGATGTCAGTCCCCGAAAACGCCCGTCTCACAAAGCGCATCACTCTTGGGCGAGTGTTGCCCTCCCTGAAGCAGATTAGTTTGCCGATGAGTGCTCTGGCCCCACCAATACGACGCTCGATCCTGCACTGCCAAGCCGGCACGGCTGGTTTCGGTCGTGTAGCTACGTCACAGTTTGGAAACTTGACGTGAGCTAAACGACATGCCGCAACAGCTGCGCAGTACATTATCGAGTGTGTATCAGTGAGATCTTTGCAGTCGTCAAAATAGTTTGACAACTGCAAATCCAGAGCAGCCACCAGCGCCTTATTCTTATTATGCATGGGCAAACGAGGTAAGCGCGGCCTAAGTTCGAGCGGCATGTTGCGATACTCCCGAATAGCACACTCCAAAGCACTCCTCAATTCATTGTTGCACTGGGTACTTACATGTGTAACCATGTCAGTAATCTCTTCGTCAACATGGCCGGAAAGATGGTAGGACGGTGGTACCATCACTGGTACCACAGACTGCGACGAAGGAGCAATGGTATGGTTACTCATTTCTGTTCGGAGGCGATCAAGTACAGTATCGTCCAACATATGATTACGCTGGATAACCCGCACCTGATCCGACAGTCGTTGGGCCGAAACGTTGACGGCTGGCTCAAGCACCTGAAACAAAGAGAGCATCCGAACACGGTACGCGGTCATTATTATTATTATTATTATATTAGCTTTATCTTAAATCTTAGTGTCAAGCATTCTCATAGTTGGACTCGCTAGTCGGGTGGTCGCTGGTCGCTATAGGGCATGAACACAAGTCAACAATAGGTACATATAACAACGACTCGAAAGATGGGTTAACAGCATACGATCGAATACGTCCCATTATTCCTGGAGCTGAAAGTGTTAGAGCCATCATTGATCTCGTGTGGGAAACGAAGCTATACAGAACACATCGCACTATCCCTTTTTCACCACGGAATTATGATGGCTTAAAGACGCCATAGTAAGGCCTCAGAGCATGTTACTAAAATAGCAATGAGTATACATGATGGCTGGGGAGAGAGAGGGAGGCCAAAGAAAATATGGAGTGATATAAAAGATAAAGGAGTCAGTGATATCGTGACGGTTGACATGATAGAATGGAAGAAAACCGTGTTGCGCCGACTTCAAGTAAAATAGAACAAGGCCAGAATGAGGAGGAGGAGTACGGCTTCTGAGCGCAGAGATACCGCAGCAACTACTGCTAGTGACTGCATTGCCTAAACAGCCAACTGTCCTTACAAACCTAGCGTGTCACCGATAATTCTTGGAAATTGAGGGTCCATCACAATTACGACTATGATTAAAACTCTTACCAGAAATTTGTTCTCAAATTAGTTTTCACTAAACCTAAATACAAACAAAAAAAAGAAAAAAAAAATCTCTTATAATCGCGCAGTTGTAAAAATTTTAAAACGTACAGCAAACAGAGGCTGCACTTATTGCATGTGACGTCACTCGCAAGTCACGCCATAATGAATTTGCGACATCCAGTACAAAAGATGTTTTGCTAGACAAGGATAGCATAATAACTTAAAAAGACTATTTTAAATCTATTTTTTAATAATGTCACAATTTGAGTATGTTTTAAAAAATATTTATACCGCGCACATCGAAGGACAGGATTAATTTGTCTGCTGCGGTCTTCCCGTCCGATTATGATTTAGGTGTCTTCAAGGCTAGAGTGAATAGGCTCTTAATATACTAGTGCTCCTCATCATCAACGATTGCACTACTGCTTAGGTACCATCAGGTGGGGTCGCAGTCAAGCACTAGAATATATCAATTAAAAAAAAACATAGATTTAATGTAGGCAAATGTGCATTTGTGATTAGACAAAAGCCCTATTGCGTGTTTTAATATTGCATTTATTGGCAATGGCGTCCCTATTCGGTGTCGGCGCAACGTTCGTACGTTTTCGTTCCATATTCTATGGGAAGGCCTTGGGAAAGATTTCAGAGCAAGTTAATAATTAATTAATTACGCAAAGAATGATAACGATGTTATTTCGCTGAAAGTTATGATAAAACGCTTGGCATAAATAAAGTCTTCAACGTGCTTGGAGTAACGATAACTCTAGGGGAATTTACGGTTTTTGCAAAATTTATAAACCGTATATTTTAAATGGAGAGAAATATATGAAAGGAAAAACAAAGGATAATCAACCAGTAACGTTAACAATAGTGGGGTACAGACCACCCCTCTTTGAGAGAGAGTGGGCCATGTTCAACCACGCTGGTACGCGCTGGTCACAAGAGCTCAAATTTTTAGTTCTAGGAAAGACGTACATACATAGTAGGACAATCTATTATTTTTGCAAACAAGTTTAACATATAGGGAAATATTTTCCTTAATATATATTTCATAGTGAACATAAACACATAGTTCGGAAGTTAACATGTTAACATGAAGAATCTAATTTACACATAACATTTGACAACATACATCGCTAAAGTAATCTGGTAAACTTAACAACACGAGATTATAAATGATGGAAGGAATGTTTAGACCACTATGATAAAATCTAAATTATTACAAACAGCAATAATTTTAACATATTTACAGGTATATACATTTTGCGATTAAGTCTAAAGAGGATGTTAAACAAAAGTGCTGGCTGGTTTAAAAAGAAGAAAAAAGAACTATGAATATTATAAGTTGAATTTAGAATGTTGAAACTTTTAAAGAGAAACTACTTTCGACGTTGAAAATTTATAGCTAGGTAGCGATAACTTTTCAAGGTTTTTTGGTTTCTTATAAGTGACCTACCGAAACATGAATTGAAGCCAAAACAGGAACCGTAAGCCGAATACCGAATGTTTGGCTCCTCTTCCAGTTTCGGCCGTACCCGAAACCGAAACTAACGTGGTAACAAAAAAAAAAAAACTAACATGAATTAAAAATAATATTTTGATATATTCATTCCGGACTGTATTTGGATACAGTTACGTTTAATTATATAGTTATAACTTCCACAAAATACTAAATTAATGAACAAATCGATGATTACCCAAAAATGATAACATACATTATAGACGAACGAGTCAGTCAGTTTTTAGATTTAATAGTTTCGGTCGAGCTTAATATTCGGCGTCTTTTTGGCAAAAGCCGAAACTCTAGTCAAAATCTGGGGCTTTACCATGATGTGTTAAAATGTCAAACGTGTGGGCGAGAAAGAAGGATGGAGCTATACATCCTTTATACCTTCATCTCTTTAACAGTTCAGTTTGGGTCGTTAAATGGATTGCGTTAACAGTTCGTGGTAAGGCCTCAGTTATTTTTTTATTGAAAGTGGACGAAACCGAAACCGATTCTTCAGTCGGTCTCTATTGCTGAGTTCTGGTGGAAATTTTAATTTATGTAATAGATGTCTGCAGACTAATACTAACATTTTAATATAAAATTATTGTTTCAAACTAGCCTGCCAACAATATCCATTTTAGTAACAAACAAATAATCAGGCTTTATTTTCCTGATATAATTCTGATTGCTAATTAATCACACGAACTATATTAACTAATGCTCATAATTTCAACACAAACATCTGGTTGCTCTGCCGATTCCATTTGCAAAATTATTTGTACTAATTTTGTTATTTAATATTATTGATAAATATTACTTAAAACAATGTAATTGTTAAAGCTTGTTGACTAAATGCAGAGTTAATTTTATCTATATGTATTTTATATTAATTGACGATAGTGTGCCAATTATATTACGGTCTAGATACTTACTTCTTTTGAGGTGGGAAATCTTATAATTACTCCTCTCTCTCTCTCTCTCTGGGTGCAACGAGAGGGAGTTTTAGACGTGACGTATCCTACTCGTGATTTTTAGTTGCCCTTTGCGTTGCAGGGCCACGGTAACACTTTCGAACAATCCGGCATGGTTTGTTGTAGTAGTTGATTTTGCGAAAACCCGATTGGCAAAAAAAATCGTGTCGCATAAATCGATGCCTCCTACGCATAAGGTCGTAAGGCAAACATTTTTTTTATTTAGGAGAATCGTTTTGTAATTTATTGTTAATTATATAACTAATTTGTAAAACACTTTACCAATATTTTTGCATTATGTAATCAATATTCAGTTTAAGACCACGGTGCCAGACGCTGTATGTACATATTAAGGAATATTTAATCAATTTTTATAATAGAATTTTAATTAAAAAAAAAATTACAGCTTTATGCGTAAGAGGCATCGAATAAAAGAAAATGATACAAAACTTACAGCTAGCTCTTTTGTTTAACATCTATGAACATATTTCGTATAACTATGAGTATTGGAATGTTTTAATGAACAATGTTCTCATTATTTACAGTTTAATGAAGCGCATTTATTCCCACTTGACATAACAATTAATCATAATTACAATATGGCACTAGTTTAAGCGTTACATGGGTGACAACGTTTTATGTACAGTACATAAACTATATACACAACTAATCAGTAAATCACAGCTCCTGATTGAAGTTTTTCCCGTGGAAAGTCATGACTAGAATTAATTAGCTGTCTTTTGATATTGCCTTGACTGAGAAAATTTATCTTTGAATTGTATTAAAGATTACAGATTGTATATAGGGTGACTGGTAATTAGTGTACGATACTTAAACACGTGATTGTGCTCATGATAACCAACAACTTTTACTATGAGAACAAACCTGAAATCGCGAAAAAAAATCTGCTGTTCAGTACATTTATGTTTGCCTAATGTACTGAACAGCTGAATTTTTTTTTGCGATTTCGGCTTTGCTCCCATAATAAAAATTGTTAGTTATCATGAGCACAATCACGTGTTTAAGTATCGTACACTAATTACCAGTCACCCTATATAACAGAATAAGACTTCCTTCTATTTTTGAATCGAACTAAGTATACTTTTTTTTATATTGAAAACACATAATAACTTAAATTGATAATTTTAAGAAAGGTTCCATTAGACCATGTTCTTAGTACGTATAGATTTTCAAAAAGAGCTTAGATACATATATCGATAGTATTGTTATAATACTAAACTAGGACCTAATAATAGCACATATCAAGGCAATTCAAAACACCCAGCCACTTGACACATACATTCATCTACACTTATATACAATGAACACTATACTACTTAGTTTGAGATCACATCCACTTTGGTTTGGTGGGTCATCACTTTCTTTTTGCTAGCTTTGCGCTTGAAAGACGGGTTCCTACTGTCACTTTCGAGGCTCACTTCACTGACGGATTCTGAGTCATGGCAGTATGGTACGACATCGGTACACAAGTGTCGTTCAACGCACGGTGTGGGTTCGTCGAAGGAGGTGTGGTCTATAATAGTCCTCATGCGGTAAACGTCCGGGCACGGTGGCTGCTCGCCGCGGCGGGACCGTGACGAGCGGCGATCCCTGCATCAGGAGCAACGCCCGCGAGGCGCGCGGAAGGTGCCCGCGCGCGCCTGGTGTCACAAGCGACACATCTCGTGCTGTGACACCGACGAGTACATCATCGTTGACACCGGGTACTGCAATGTAAACCGAACATTACTTATCAGCTTTTATAACCAGCCAGTCTGTTCTGCTAAATATCACCGTGAAAATTTAGTAAAGTGAGCACAAAATCCCTTTTCTTTACATGGGAAATCATCAAAATGACTCCTCCTGCTTTGGATGAAGCGAGAGAGTCAGGGTTTGGTTCACTAAAACCCATTTAAGTACCTTCAATTGCCCTTTGCCGTCCAGGGCCACGGGAACTCTTTCGATCAACCCTGCAGTCAATCCCTGTGGTTGTTCTCTGGTAAATGAAAATTTACTTCGCATAAGCTTACACGGTGACATTTTACAGACTAAACTAGCATCGTATCAAAAGTGACATTAATCAAGTTGTTGGAGACGATAAACGTGAGTTTTATTGTTATCGCAACGAAGAGTTTTTAATAAAGTCATTTAAAGCGGAAAGGGAGAATTTCATCAGAATCATGCATTTGACAACACGTGGGGATGAAGACAGTATTTGTAAAGACAACACAAACAATTTGAGAAAGATAGATAATGTCTGAGAACTCACAAAATATTGATTTCCCTTTGAAAATTCAAGACATGTCACATGAGTGTCACCATATTATGAACTCAATTGAACTTTCGGCTACGAAGCGTGTATGTATCGGAGTGACAGAATGATCGATGTAATTTATTATAGAAAAACATCATAATGAATTAAATTTCATAATTAATACGACACAGTATGGTATCCATCGAATCCCAGTCATGCAAACCACCGATTAAAAGAAAAAACATAGAAAATAAAATTACGTTAGAAAACCATGCAAAATTCAAGCGTTTTCGTTGTTGTTATAATGAGGAATGGAAAGCGTTGAAGAGTAGTCAGAGAGACGGGTTGTTATGTTATGTCGGTTAACAATGACACGAGTGCAGACAAATCGTTGTAAGAGCGTGGACAGTAACAAGGGCGAGGGCACACAGGGCACACGAGATCACACAGGGCACACCAAGACAGAGTGCAACATGTGAGCATAACAAGTCTGCACGTACCTCACACGAGTGTATCCTATCCCTTACTATACCGTGTCAACATCTACATAATATCACGGCTGAGATTACTCTCCTTCACGGCTCTGAATGGCTCCTAATTCGCATAAAGTATTCTAGAAACTTTTGGAAGATACGAATTGAATTTTTTCATCAAGGCACTTGGAAATATGGAGGAGAATCGAAGTGATGTATAAAATGGAGCTGATTCGCTATATGTAAGTTTGCTCGCAGGAGTTCTGCCTGAGCTGCTGTATGCCCATCAGTTCGCTCGATGAGTAATAACGTCGTGTCGTGCGCAACTGAAATTAAAAGTACAAATTCATGACAGTCTAAGAAAAAGCAATTTAATTAGCAACTGAATTAGAAATTTCTTTTATTTAAGGACTTTTATATTTAAAGAAAAAAAAAACTATTGAATTTTAGTAGGATAAGTTAGCTACTTACTTGAGACTGTTTGAACCGAAGTTGTGGCTTATACTTCCGTCGCAACTTCCTCGGGCAGCACACGCAGAGAATTCTAAGGAACGCCCTGAAACAATAAAGTAAATTTTGGAGTTAAATGTTTTTAGCATTAAGAAACTTTATTATGCTCAATTAACAATCTCGTAATGAAATTTTAACTTTAAACTGTTTTATGACGATCTCAGATCTAACTTAGAAGTCATTGTAGCTAAATAGGACCAAGCATTTAATCTAGATTAAATTAGAGTTAACTTGTGAATTTTAAAAATAGATCGTCTATCGATCTATTTTTATATCATCTACATTTGTGTATAACAGTTGTATTTATAAGTAAAGTCACGTACGTTTATAGTTCACGGCTTATGAACTTAATCAATGTCATTTTATACAATTAAATTGAAAAATAAACGGAGGCATTGTTGAGACGTTAATTGAAATTGGTGAAAAACAATTGCTTATTTATCATCAATCACGACACGAACTCCGAAAATCCAGAAAACTAAAGAAGATTAATTATGTTAAGACGTTGATTTATGCAAATTCCGCGAATATGACTTTCCTAACACAAAACAAAAAAAAGTAACGCGCTTATAGGTACCAAATGCGTTCCAAATAACAACAGGATCGATTGCCATGTTGTGACGTCACGTCATACTGTCAAACCGAAGAATTATTATGGTGAGCAAAACAAGAAATTAATAAAATTTGATTTATTACGGACTGTGCATGAAAATAGTTTAATCAGAATCCAGTTTTTCAATTTTGCTCATCTCGGAGTTCTTCAATTTTGCCCAATTTGACAGTATGACGTGACGTCACAACATGGCAATCGATCCTATTCTTATTTGGAACGCATAGTATGTTAGTTTTTAAGTTTTAGGGGTCTTAACATGAAGTGTTAAATATAATGGGTGCGAGCGAGAAAAAGGGGTGAAGCTATAAATCCTATATAGCTCCATCCCTCTAACAGTTCAGTTTTGGTCGTCAAATGGTTCGCGTTAAGAGCTCGTAGTAGGGCCTCAGGGTGGGTTTCAGAATTGAGCATTTTGATTTTAGAACGTGTGAAACCATACTCAAATGCCAAATTTTGACCAGTGGTCATTTTGCGGGCTTGCGGATAGCGAGCAATGTGTAGCTCACTGTCCGACCGTCCGGTAACCGTCCGGACCGAGCCCAAATCGTCGACGGCGCGTATTGTTCCACGCGCGCCTCAGGGAGATGTCAGCAAATCGTAGGGGCCCAGCAGGGTCGAAGCCTACTGGGGCCAATAGTAGTGGGAAAGTGAAACCCGGGGCCCTGGGACGAAGGCAAAGAAGGAAAAGGAGTGGGTTTTTAGTCAGTAAAAGTCTGACACTATCTCGCTCTCCTCCCAAGAGCGGGGGATGTCATTAAATGATTTTCCCACCGGAAAAAAAGACAGTGTTCATTTTTTAACTTCAAATTTTTAAATCAGAAATCGGGGGTAAATCTCATTATAGAATTAAACAACTTTAAGTATATTGTTTTAAGATCTTTAATTATAATAAATCAAACGCCGAAACGATTTGGCTTTACAGTTTTTGATATGAACAAAGAAAATTAAATCTTGGGCTGATGCCTTCTTTGGACCATGGGCACCTTCATTGAACCACCAGAGTGCCAAGAATTCGGGAACTTTCTTGTAGATAACTTATTATAATAATGAACAATTCTATATAGTCTACGAAGATAGAAAAATAATACTCATATACAAACGACATCACAACAAACTTACATTTAAAGGCAAATTAATGAACATTTGACACTTTTAATGAGATCAAAAAGGTTACTTATTAAGATTTTTTTTTGAAAGTAACTTATACTTTCTTCTTTACGGTAATACTCTGGTTTTGTCGATTACTAGTACAATATTCGGGACTTATTCCCATAATTCCCATTCCCATAAAAAAGTTGCTATGATTCGACCCGTCCAACGGTGGACCTCAAGAGAATTCAACCGTTGAACGGGTTCGAATCATAGCTTTTCTCAATCGAACTTTCAACCTAAACTTTCAGGCATTTTGACTTTTTTTTCTTAATTTCATGGTGTGCTATAACAATATAATATCCAAGATAACACAAAGCTTCAGACTCCAAACAAGACAACCTCAATCCGACTACAATACGACTGTTTTGCTCGCTAGTCGATCCTGACCAACGAGCCTTGAGTAAAACCGACGTTCTTTAGAACCGCAGTATAGACTCGTACGTCGATTACCTACTTTAGTGTGTATTTATATGTTCTCAAAACTCGATAATTTAGTATTTGTTTTTTGGTGCCAATAGAAAACACTACTGCATAAACATATAAACGAACTAACGAAGGTTACTCATAAAGATGATCTTATCATAATTGGCAACATAAATATCGGCATTAATAATCGTTCATCAAAAGACGTCGCCTGCAGCCAAGTTGCCAGCTAACAAAAAAACTAAATAAATTACCTAGTCTAATTTTATTTCAGTTCACCCGATTGAATATGATTTATCTGGTCTCCGAAATTGACCTGCTCCCCATTGTCGGGGGTGCCATATTTTATGAATAAGGTCAAGTAAAATGTATCTGGGCCATTCTATTTTTCGAGGGACAATTTGCTACTAAAAAAACTGCATATTAAAAAACGACAACGATGTTTCCATATACGAGTATTTACTTATAAATCTAATTTATTAAATAATTAAATTAGCTCGTAATCTACACAACAACATGTTCTTCAAATAAATGACTTACATAATAATGCATAGATAAATCCGTTTCTCATTAAAGTAAGAAATGTAATTATGAATATTTTTACTACTGTGTTTTTCGCTTGGAGACAGATTTTTGTCAGTCGAAAAGTATTATAGAATGGCCCATCCATGGACCTTGCTTGGGAAACAGTTTTCGAAGTCCAATAAAAGCAAGTTCAGCGAAGGTTTTCGAAGAAATTGATCGACCGGAACAGTTCATTAACATTGTAATTCGGCGTTCCGTTCTGATAGGCTCAATTCGATTAAAACTCGCGGTTCGAGATTTGAAATGAACGAGATGACGGTTTACTCGTGCCTAATGGTGGGAGATTTGCTTTTGAAATTGCTTTGAGGTTCATCTGCGGGTAAGATTGTCACATTACATTTTTTGATAGTAGCTAGGTTATGTATGCATGATTGGGCAGTAGGTAAAGTGAGTTTAAATTGTGCGCTACCAAGATTTTTATTGGTCAATCTCTTTTTTTTCATCAAATAACTTCTCCCACTTTGAGTGGAGCAAGACTGTCAGACTTACTGACTAGAATCCACTCTATTTTTAAAAACTAGCCCTTGACTGTGGCCCCACCTGATGATAAGCAGTGATGCAATCGTTGATGGTGAATCGCAATGGACTCGCGAGTGCTAAGCGTGACGTCCTGGATTCAAATTCCAAGGTCGGATAAAGGATTAATGGGTTTTTCCCAATAGGAATTTCTCAGTAGCATCCCGGAGTTTGATAGTTGTTGGTATGACCACCCCGGAAGGCACGTATAGTCCTTGGTACTGCACCTGATCTCACCTCGGGCGTGACGGAGTTCCATCCCATCGGACTATGAGAGTAAGGCTTCCTGTCATAACGTTGTCCCGTTGTGTCGTTGCCGCTTCGTCAACAGTGTTTCATAGTTTTTTATGTAAGCTGTGAGCTCGTACACTTAGCGTTTAAAGACGAATACGCGTCTGTGAAGCTACGCGTCCGTGGACTGTAGGCCAAGGAACAGAGAGTGTACCTATGTTTGCGCACACACTCGAGCACTTTAAGGTCTCCTGCGTACTAGGCTAATCTCCGTTGGTCACAGTAACCTAAATTCTGTCGGAAGGATAATATAATGTTCTAGCTTCTTCCAACAAGTTCACCCTTGTCAAAGTACATAGGTTTCTCCATACAAACTTTTCACCTCCATTTCATGCCCTTATATAATAATAATAAAGTCATTTTATCCCAAATATACAAAATTATAAATTAAACTAAGATAATTACTAATCTAACCGAAATGTGAAATCGAAATTGTACCTAATAATGTAAGGTACAATTTCAATTTCACATTTGAATTAACTATTCATTATTGACATTAATTTTTACTATAGGTACGTTGTATTGCCGTCATTGTATTAACAATATTACAGATTATGTTCATAAAAAGAAAGAAAGATTTTTATGATTATTGAATTAATTTCATGCAACGAATAATATATGTCAATTAAATATATATAATAATATTAGATTATTCAGTTATTAAATATTGGAATCAGTGGTAACGGCCCCGACTTACGAGTTGTAGGTTGTGGGTTCAAACCCAGCGAGGCATATGACTATGTGTAATTTATTTACATACATGATGAAGGAAAGCTTCGTGAGAAAACCGGCAAGCGGCATGTCCAAGAACTAAAAATTCGAAGACAAGTGACATCTACCAAACCGCACTGGGCCCGCGTGGTGGATTACGGCCCGTTCCCTCTCCTAGAGAGGAGGCCTGAGTCCCAGTAGTGAGAATCCTAAAAGGCTGATAATGATGAGACATTAAATATTATTAATTTTGCAATTAATTTCAATGGACTGTATACAAAAATTTTAATAGTTAATAAAATTAGAACATTCTATTTTAAATGAAAGTTACCAATTCATTTATGAAATGAATTTTATTCCAATGTTACATGCCCATAGGCGGGGGTGAACTTTGGAAAATCCTTTCTTAGCGCATGCCTACGTCATAATAACTATCTGCGTGCATAATTAAACTTCAGGGCAATCCGTACAGTGGTTTGAGATCCGTCAGTACCGGCTGCCTTTTTATTACCCGACTACGGAGGGTTATGATTTTGACAGGCTATGTATGTATGTGAGTATGTTCATCTGTTCCCTCATAGCTCCTAATCTACTTATCGGAACTCGACGTATGAGGTATCGTTATAACCGTTTTAATTGTCTGCTAAACATAGGCTACGTGACGTGTCACAAAAATCGATATGGCGCCCTCTAGCGGACTAAAAGTAATGCGTTAAAAAAAAAAGGAGATAACTACGCCGTGTTTGGTATTATTTGAAAGGGCTTCACTTGTACATTTCCAAAATATTGCTCAAATTTAAAGTGACGCCCTCTAGCGGACAAAAAGTCATGTTTAAAAAAATTATAAATACACCGTGTTTCATATCATTTGAAAGGGCTTCACTGGTACTTATAAAAAAATATCATCAAAATTCAATGTGGCGCCCTCTAGTGGACAAAAAGTATTGTGTTAAAAAAAATAAGATAAATACGTCGTTTTGGTATCATTTGAAAGGACTTCACTTGTTCATACCAAAATATATAGATAGGTAATAATCGAAACACTTTAATAGCGTGTGACTACGGCTTTTCTTTTTGTTCTATTCTTGTTTTTCCAGTTACTTTGTTTATTTCAGCATCTTGAAAATCTTGTTTCATACTTTTTCAGCGTCTTTTTTTTTGTCTTAGTCGGGTTTTAGTTTTTTTACTTTTTATAAAAATAGATTACAGCAGTCAGCAAGCACGGCCTCTCTACTTATCATAAAGAAAATCGTCTTCAATATGACTCCTATAATAAAATTGCATAATTGGTGGAAACTTAGCCAACGGAGATCAAGATAAGCCGTCGACTATTTAACGGTTCGGAGAAAGGTCAAATCGGGGAAATTCAGGATTCCCTTTTATTTTTCGCAGGGCTACCTGCTTTCCCAAACTTCTGCCGAATAAGAACTTTTGGTTGATATAGGATGATTTGATAAACAAACTCAATGTTTATTTCTGTAACGTAATCAAAACGTATCTCGTGTCTTCAAATTCATTTATATTAATTTGATCATGCGAAGTGTTCCGTTTGATTTTCTATTTCTGTAGCGTGTTTCTTCAAAAAGATAGACATGGTATGATAGACATTTCAATGCGAATGTCATTAATTTGTATATTTTTAGCTGAATTTTGCATTAGATTCTTTTTGAATCTTAACCTTTTTTTTAAAGATATTGATAAAATCTTCTTCATACGACTACCTATACGTTCGTTTTGTAAGAGAGCGAATAATGGTGGTGACATCACGTCACATCACATCACACGTGGCATCACCAAGCACTGTCAAAACACCAGCGCTGCGTTATTTTTTTTTTAAATTTCGCAGCATATGCTGAGATAGGAGCCTTTTTGGTTTCGCACAAGTTTTTTTTCTTTTTTAATTTATTGTTTTAAGTTGCTCTATAGATACTAGTTAGCACTTTTTTTTTTCTTATGCAAGTTTCAAATAAATGTTTTTTTTTTCTTTCTACTAGAAAAGCTGTTTAGTGTATTATGTGTTTTATTATGTGTTTGTACCTAATTAATTGAGTAACAAATAAGTTTCCTAATATACGAGCTAAAACAAAATATCCCTGCTTACTCACACTACGACAAGTCTCAAAGCCTATAAAACTCTGTAGGTCATATCTACTTATCAAATTAGTTTTATTATAACATTATATTAATTTAATATTTTATAAATTAAATTATGCATTGTGCAATATGCAACATGCAATTATTATATGTACAATTTACTACAAAACTGATTCACGTCACAACCTCAGGTCCAGTTGAAAACCAGTGTCAGGCACTAGTTGTCTGGAATATAAGTATGCTAAACTGGACTTATTATGTCGCAACCGTGAAGTCTATGATTTTTTTTTTTTTTTAATTGTACTAATTTTTTGGTCTATAACTGTTTTAGGTACATTTGTTTCTATTCGTATTTGCGAACGGTGCTTTTTTTGTTGTGTTTGTGTGCCTTAGTGTTTGTGCTAAATACAAGTATTTTCAATATACTTACTCGAAAACCCGCTCTTATCCCTATTGCTTTTAGGCACGCAACTTACTCTTTTCCGCACTAGTGCGCAAAAGTGTTCGGGCTCACCCCGCCACAATTTATTGTATTTATCGTATCAGTCTGGGTACTAAGCGACTCCCACGAGTCGCGAGTCAACCTCCGTTTATTTATTTCTTCGTAAATGTATTGAAAAACGTCGTTTGATACGCGTGGTAACTCGGCTCCTTTATGTGAATTTCGCCTCGGTCGCAATGACAAACTTTTTCCACTTGTATCATAATATACTATTTCTTACTTTGTAAAATGTGAAATGAACAAATTCTAGATTTAATTCAACATACTGATAAGCCTAATAACAATTAACAACCTGTGCAAAAGCCAATTACGTTGGAAATTTTAATCTGGAGATTCCACACAGCAACAATATTGATGTAGTAGGCTCGTAGGTAGCAGGAAGGTCGCATATTGAGTTTGCAGCTAGCGTGTTGCGGGCGGCTCGGTAACAACATGGAGGCAAGAGCTCAAACTCGCTCTTTAATCAAGCCTGTTCACATGTAAATACACATACTGGCAGCTGTCTATGACGCCACACCGTTCAAAAAAGTTAAAAAAACAGGGCAAGTACAAGTCAGACTCGCGCACTGAGGGTTCTGTACAAACTTACCTATGTAAATAGTTCAATTCTCAAATGGAGTCTCGAAGATTTTTGCGATTAGATAGACAAAGCATTTATTGGCTACAACACAAGACATACACTAAAAGACAAATAAATTAAAAAACTAAGCATTTATACAAATACAACAATAAAGAAAAAAATAATAACACATGTAGGTACTTAGACAAAAAAACAGAAATAAATAGATAGGAGCTATAGTGCGAAACGCAAAAAGTATTTATTTTATGGTGACGTAACAACAAACTTAGTGTTTCCAGATTTATTCCTATACCTGTGTTATGAGACCTTGTTGTATGCCTAATTTCAGAATTCTGGGTCAACGGGAAGTACCCTATGAATTTTGGTTCCCTTGAGAGTGTCGAAATATACGTTTTATGCGACATGAACGGCCGTACCTTTTTTTTTTGTTTACAGCTTCAAGGGACCACAGACTTGAGTTTTAATTTCAACTCGATACCTCCGCGCGTTACCGAGCTAAAGGTTCTTGACAGACAGACAGACAGACTAACAACAAAGTGATCTTAAAAGGGTTCCGTTTTTTGCCTTTTGAGGTACGGAACCCTAAAAAGTTAAAAAAAGTACATTCCGAATATGTTTTGCATTTTCGTGTGTAGTTTGTATGAGATCAGCGGCGAAAACATTTTTAATTTACGTTTCTGAATACGAAAATCAGCATAGGTGTCCAGTTTTTTTTTTTTATTACTAACTTTTTCACGGTTGGAATTATGGTCTCATTTTTAATTTGCTGGACTAAATAGACAGCTATAACAATGGTTTAATAACAGCGGAGCTTTGTTCATCGACAGCTGGGTATTGTCCATGCTGTCAGTCTAGTCCGTAGTTCACTTTCCAGAAATTATGAACAGTAATAATTTTAGTTGGGTGTCACGTTTACAAATATCACTTTACAATATTTTTTTATTTTTACAAAATACCAGTTGACCCGGCAAACGTTGTTCTGCCGTATAAATTATCAGTTTAGACAATTATATAGCTACATACAATTCAAATCTCATGTGCCTAATTAAATACACCTACTTATAAAGAAACCAGTATAAATTATATTCACAAACGCGGCTCATTTTCCAATTTAAGGGTACAAAAGGAAGCCCTGCAACCAAGTTATGAAATTTCAATTGTGGAGCTTTCCTCTTTGTGGGAAGTGATGTAATATTAAAGGCTTTTATTTTAGAAGCTACTACTCATATCTACTCGTGTAATATTTCGTTTATGAAGATAACTTTACATAGAATAATATGAAGATTTATTATTCATTTAAACCTGTTAGACAAACTTTTCGAAACAAAAAAAGAATCGTTAAAATCGGTTCACAATTGGTGAAGATATCGCCCAAAAAGATGAAAAAAATCAAACGACTTCAGAAAATTCTCACTTTTTGGAAGTCGGTTACAAATAGAATGAATACGTAAATTATGGAATTTAGGCATAAAAATAATTGGATAGATGGATGGATTGTGTGAACAGTGATATGAAAGAAAAGGAAGTTAGTGATAGCATGACGGTTGACAGGATAGAATGGAAGAAAAAAACATGTTGTGCCGACCCCAAATAAGATGGGACAAGGGCAGGAAGATGATGAGGCATAAAAATAATAGAAAAAAGGTATGTTAGTGAATTTGAGATTGAAATGGGTTATTCCATTTCAATCTTCGTAAGTATTTTATGCTTAGGAAAAACAAAAACGAAATGAATAACATACCCGAAGCACATAAAGTGTATGAAAATTTACAAATTTAGAAGCTCCGGTAGACTTTACAAAGGTTTTTCGGTGAAAATTCTCGGCAATGCAGCTTGGTATGCAGGACTACGAGCCATTTTTTTTTTATTAATGATAGGCTCGCGTTTGACCACCATCTCACCTGATGGTAAGCGATGATGTGGTGGATGATGGAGCACGCTTGCCTAGAAGTAGCCTATTCACTCTTGACTTAAAGACCGCTAAGTTGTAGCTATTTGGAAACACAGACTCCGGCAAGTAATTCCACTCCTTGGCTGTACGCATAATAAATGTGTTTTTAAAACGTTTTGTGCGTATGGGTGGGATATCAACCATGTACCGGTGGCGCAACGCCGTACGTCTAGTGGTCCGATGATGGAACGGACTTGGCGGAATTTGATTGTGCAATCCCAGTGCACACTCCCCGAAATGTAAACGATAGAAAACCGACAGGCTAGCAACTCGGCGGCGATGCCCAAGGCTTTGGAGCTTCGACTCAACAAGTGCATCATTGCCGATGATCCTCTTGGCTCGCCTCTCAATCGACTCTAGCGCATCAAGCTGGTATTTGGCAGACCCGTCCCAAATATGAGAGCAGTACTCTATACACGATCGTACTTGCGCTTGATTGAGCAGCTGTTCCGGCGTGAAGTACCGTCTCACCTTTGCTAAGATCCCCAATTTTGGTTGGTGGCCATGTTGGTTTTTAATATTAGATACTAGCTTCTGTCAGCGGCTTCGCCCGCCTGAAAGTCGCTTTTTCCATACAAACTTTGGACCCCCCTTTTCATCCCCTTAAGGGGTGAATTTTAGAATATCTGTTCTTAGCGGATGTCTACACCCTATAAGGAACCTACCTGCCTAAATTTTAAGTTTGTAGGTGTTATAGTTTCTGAGATTTCGTGATTAATCAGTGTGTGGTATTTCGCTTTTATATATATAGATTTCTGATTTTTTAAATATTTCTGACGATACACGGTAAATACGTAATATGTGCCTGCTCCCGGAAACATGGCACCTGGACTAAAATAATCCTGACAAAAAATACCGGTGAGTAAAAATACCTAGACAGCTTGACAGCATTATCTATAAAAAAACTGGCCAAGTGCAAGGCGGACTCGTGCACAAAGAGTTCCGTACCACCCGTAGCAAAAAACGGCAAAAAAAAAAGTTGTATGGGAGCCCCCTATATTTATTTTATTCTGTTTTTTAGTATTTGTTGTTATAGCAGCAAAAGAAATACATAATCTGTGAAAATTTCAAATGTCTAACTATCACGGTTCATGAGATACAGCCTGGTGACAGACGGACAGACAGACAGACGGACGGACGGACAGCGGAGTCTTAGTAATAGGGTCCCGTTTTACCTTTTGGGTACGGAAACCTAAAAACTGTAGTTAATGCTGTCAAGGTATTTTGGATTTAAACACACTGATAAGCCTAATAATTATTTTAAACATCAGTATTACCTACAGGTTTTAGTATGAAATAGTGAAGTAGCGAACAGCCAATAATATCAATTTACTTGCGCAAGTAAATTGATATTATTGGCTGTTTATAATAGACTAAGTTTTGCCAATGGCTTAGCCCGCGCTTTATAATATTAGTACGTCTAGAAGTTTGTACTGTTACACATACATTTTACGATACGTCATTATTTAGTTTCAGTAACGATTCCTAAATACAAAAAAAATATCATCGGTTGATATTGTAAACATAAATGTCAAATGTGTGTCACTTTATCAATCTTAATCTATACATATAATAAAACAGTAAAATGGTGGAGCGTTGGTATTAGTTGGCGCAAAAACTACTGAACCAATCCTGTTAAAATTTTGCATACATAATCCTTATAGGCCGGGTCAACTGTTAGGCTACATATTATCACGCTTTTTGCTATGGGGGTGAGCAATATTCCAAAATGTCGATATTGAACGAGAATCGCTCTAAGTTCGATCCTCAGATTCAGTTAATATTTTTGTGATTGTTTTGGTGTTTTTTTGTACATAATATAGAATGATATTTCCAGAACAATAATAAAATGGCTTTTTATGTATTTTTAAATTGCCATCGACATTTTTATTCGATATTTTTCCAAATATTTCAGTAAAAACCCATCAAAACTCATATTAAAATGGAACCGGAGATAAAAAATACACTTTTTTTTTAAATTTGGTTAGGAATTTAAGGTCAAAAATGAAAATCATCACGCTATTTTGTACAAGGAGTCAAGCAGACAAGCAATGACGTGTATTTAAGAACGGCTATTTAGAACTAGATTCTGCAAGGACCGTGGCGCAGTAGTATAGTGACGGATCCGCGTTTGCTATGTTGCGAGTTCGAACCTCGCATAATTTTTGTGATTGTTTTCTTTTATTTTTTATTTATTTATTGCTTTTTTTAGTACTTTAGGGCTTTTATTTTTATTTTGTAAGTTAGTTTTAATTACGTTATTATTAGATTTAAATGTATATAAAATGAATAAATACAATTCATCTGTGAAGTAAGTTTTTATACGTATTATTTGTATCTCTAGAAAGTAATCAATTCGTATTAATATCAAAGCGAATTAAAAGCTTCATGGATTTCTTTTACAGTACTACATCTTATTATTTTTAAATTTAACTTCAGAACTTCTATCATCACTTTAAAGACAGCGCATTGGGAAGGGTTTACACCGTTCATCCCAATAATGGATAGTGTCATTATTTTCGATGATTGCTTCACACTGTACGGGCCCCAACGTCATCACGATCAACACTGGGACGACACTGACAGTGACGGAGGCCAGCATCACCGATAGCCCCAGACGACTGCGACATTTGTTTGCCATTATTTTAGTATTTTGTGGAGTCACAAACCCAGGTCGGTTGTGGGTCTTATGGTGGAATGGCAACAGCGACTGTCGCAACCCAGTGCTGGGCACACCACAATTATGGCGGTAAGTCCCTTCTTTGAGGAGTGGCTGGAAAGACCACATGGCGTTCTTACCTTCCACATGACGCAGGTCCTCACCGGACATGGTAAGTTCGGGAGCTTCCTGCACCGGATTCGTGCGGAAGAAACGCCCGGGTTCAACCATTGTGTGGACCGCCCGGAGGACACGTTGGAGCATACGGTAGAGGTGTGCCCCGCCTGGGCAGAGCACTGCCGTGTCCCTGTGGGGGCGACCGGCGGCAGTGATCTCTCGCGACGGGCCTTGGTACAAGGTATGGTAGGAGCGAGGAGGAGTGGCAGGCGGTCGCCTCCTTCTGCGAAGCAGTAATGCTAGCAAAGGAGGCGGCCGCACGTGCGAGAGAACGGCCTTCACGCCCCGCCGCCGTCCCGATCCCTATTTTCAGCCACCGTAGGCGCTGGCTTGCGGACGGCGAGCAATGGGTAGCTCGCCATCCGACCTTCCGGTAACCGTCCGGACCGAGCCCAAGTTGTCGACGGCGCGTAGTGTTCAACGCCCGCCTCAAGGAGATGTCAGCGAAACCGTAGGGGCCCAGCAGGGTCGAAGCCTACTGGGGCCATGTGATGCGAAAGAGAACCCCGGGGCCCTGGAACGAAGGCAAAGAAGGAACAGGAGTGGGTTTTTAATCAGTAAAAGTCTGACACTATCTCACGCCCCACCCAAGAGCGAGGAATGTCATTGGATGATTATCCCACCGAAAAAAAAAGGTCGGTTGTGGGTAAATTATCGCCATCATCTGTCCGAAGACTTTTACTTGCTTTAAGGTGTACTACTGAGGGTGACATTGAACAGAACAACGAACGCGTTTCGAATAGTTGTCTAGGTTCACTTCAAGACGTGGTCATTTCCATCGGTGGCAATCCACTGGACTGGTCGAATATGGATTACCGGCTCCGCAATCATTGGCATATCAAGGTCGAGGAAATCGGGGTGATATCGTCAATGATCACGACTCACCTCAGAACAAAATGTCCCTGCATTTATAACATCGTCGCGTTAGGCTCAGCTAAGGTAAAATATTTTTCATTAATGCTCCAGGTGGAACAGGAAAAACATTCATTGCCACTGGCATCCTTGCAGAAATAAGGTGACAAGGCAAAATAGTGATTGCGACTGCCTCTTCTGGAATTACTGCCACACTGCTTCCAGGGGGCAAAACAGCGCACGTAATGTTTAACATTCCCATCGATTTAGAGAGCAACGAAATGCCAGTGTGTGGGCTATCACGCAACTGTGAAAAAGGTCTGGTACTCAAGGATTGCTCTTTAATCGTATGGGATGAATGTACTATGGCGAATAGAAAAGTAGTGAAGGCTGTAAACAGAACCCTGCAGGACATACGCAGGAATCAAGATGTGAAGGGAGGTGTCACTGTTTTGTTTAGCTGCGATTTTCGGCAAACTTTGCCTGTGGTGTCGCGAGAAATTAGGGTTGACGAGATGAATGCTTCGTTGAAACGATTGAATCTATGGTCACGAGTTTACAGACTGCGCTTGACCATTAACATGCGAGCTCAGTTGGGCGGATATACTCAAGAATTCTTGGATGTTCTTTTAAAAGTTTGGTGAAGGCAACTTACCAGAAGAGAGCTCTGAAGTGCGCCAACCAGAGACTCTAAGTAAAGTAGTTCCCACTATTGAAGAACTCATTTGTCTGGTGTACGGGGAAGTCGGTCGAATACCGCTACAAGAAAATTCATGGGTGTGCGAACGGGCCATTTTTTTTTTCAACACCCAAAAATGATCAAGCTGCAGCAATTAACGAAAGCGTTCTCTCGCAAATTGATGCGAACGAAGTGGTATTTCTATACCTCTATAAATACTGTTGTAGAGCAAGATGACGCTATATATTATCCCGTAGAGTTTCTGTATTGGAACGGCAAGTGGACTCCCGGCGCACACTATCCAGCTGAAGGTCGGTGTCCCGATCATGCTGCTACGGAATTTAACTCCACCTAAACTATGTAACTGGGCCTAGCTCAAACTCATCTCTCAAATATTATTGAGGGGGAAATTCTAAAGGGTTGTGGCGTCGAGGAAACAGTGTTTATACCCCGAATACCACTAA
This sequence comes from Mythimna impura, assembly GCA_905147345.3. Classification (NCBI taxonomy): domain Eukaryota; kingdom Metazoa; phylum Arthropoda; class Insecta; order Lepidoptera; family Noctuidae; genus Mythimna; species Mythimna impura. Next base: position 12,475,435 of record LR990362.1, on the reverse strand, counting down.
TCTCTCACAATTACCCCTTCTAATTCAAGCGTGTGCAGTTCCCTGTAAGCGTATGCTTCGCAATAATAATAATCTAAAGGCTGCAGGTGTTGATCTCAGGACAGCTGCTTCTCACACGGATAGCTGTATATCGCTCGCTCCCGCGTCACCAGTCCTGAATCTCTGTACATTTCGGCTCCTGAAAGTAGGACTAGAAATTTGGTTTACAGAGAAGTTTTAAAAGAAAAGTAAAGTTTTGGTTTATGATTTATCCGCAAAAACAAATTGTGTTAGAAATATAATGGTTATTTGCGGACGAAGTCGCGGGCAACAGCTAGTCACTAATAATGCTAATCACTAATACATATGAGTTAATATTTATCTATATATTTATAAAAGGAGAAACTGAAAGACTGACATATCAACACACAGCCGAAACTACTGGGACTAGAAACGTGAAATTTTGTACAAAGCTTCTTTTTATGACGTTGTCGAGCATTAAGAGAGGATTTTCTAAAATTCACCCCCTAAGGGGATGAAACGGGGGTTCAAAATTTGTATGGAAAAACCTGCTTTCACGCGGGCGAAGCCGCTGGCAGAAGCATAGTAAAATATATTATGATAGCGTGACGAACGACAGCTGACAGAAGAATAAAAAGTGCAACATGGTTTTTAATTTTGTGATTTTTTTTCTAGGAAGTAAGTACATACTACCTACTACTGAACCAATTTTTAAAATTCATTTACCAGTAGAACAATAAACACACTCCCACACTGTTAAGGTAGAACTACACTGCGCACACGTGTGCCACACACGGCATCTGGGCGCGTCGGTCTCCATACATTGTAGATGGAAACTTGACTTGTAGAAGCTACTCTTGATTCACGCCACGCGACGTCGTTCTATGTACAAATCAGCCCCCCTAGCCAAGTTACAACCGTTTCGTGTCGAATTCCGTTCTGCAATCGGTAACGCCTCGGTGTCAGCAATTGTAGAAAACGATAAGTTGGTAGCCATGTTGACGCGCCTGAGTCGGCCGCTCGTTCTACAATGTCATTCTACAATAACAAAGGATGTAGCGTTGAATATTGTAGAAATGATAACAAATCATTCTATCATTTTAAACGATGTGAACTTGGCTACGAAATTTCTATTCGTTTGTTCTGATCACGTGACTTAACGTTGAGATGATGACTGTCATTCCCATACATTTCATTAGATTCGACTAGCGTTAACGATTGCGGATTATCAACTTCGGCCAGGGGTGCCAGGCGTGTTACACGTGTGCGTCGTTCTAATGTAGTTCTAGCTTCACACGCTGCAGTGTGCACACTGTTTCCGAGTGACATAGGCTTTATTTGATTGTGGTTAATAATATTTTTACACCAAAATATTTGACGCCCAGAAAATTAGGCATGGGTCAGTCTAAAATTAGGCATTAGTCTAGTAAAAAATATTATCGAATATACTTCAAACATTTTTCGTTTAAACCGGTGTCCTGACTCAGATAATATCTGAACTTAACGGTATTAATCCAAGTGATTCTCTAATAGCCCTCACCTGCGCTCTATTAGCCAATTATATTTTATGTTTTATACTCTTTATTGCCACTACGCTGGACATTCAACGACCTCAGAAGAATAACGTTAAAATACGAACAGTTTTGGAAAAGTGTTTAAAAGAGAGCCAGAGACGTTTAAGTTTTGTTCAAAAAAAATGTAGAGGAAGCATCCGTGGGAAAAGTATTCAATAAACAATACAATGAAAGAATTTGAAAATAGAACAGATCCGCCATAAAGGTTGTGGTAGTTTTTTTTTTTACGTTCATATAAAGTGTTGGTTGTTTCAAATTTTTTTATCAATTTGAAAATAGACTTGGTTATTTTCAAATTGATACAAAATATTGATTTAACAAAGCTGAGTGTATTTTCAAAGTATAATAGATTAAGTAGTTTTTGTAGGAAAGTTTTTACTATTCGGTCAGGTTCTACTTCTGAAAAAGAAAAGCGCTCTTTTTATTCTAATACACTGTTACGTTTAAGTTTAAAATAAAGAAAGAAACACATAGATAGTAACAGTAGATATGAAAAACCCAAAAATATAATATTTTATCACTTCATTTCTAATACAAATATATAACATAAAACTTCCAATATTAAGGGCTAATTTACATCACATTAAGTGCGAATCGAGTTCGGCGAACAGAAAAGCAATTTTTCACCCGACCGCTTAGCACGGGGGAAATTGCGAAACACTCCAAAGAAAAAGGTACAAATATACCGCTATTGATCACTAATTTATCGCCTACAGGTGGGATAATAGCATTATGCCAGACTATAGGGAAAAAGAAGTCAATAGAAATTGATGCATTGGCGTCGGGTATTAATGAGGATACGGTACGTGGGACAAATTACTTGGAATTAATTTTATTTTTGTAAGCAACCTGTCTCATTTTTTTTTTTAAGTTTCGAAATCATCTAATGTCTTCTCCCGCTTAGGGTGGAGTTCGAAAACGTGACAGCTTTTTACTGATTAAAACAGACTACTTTGTTCCTTCTTTACCTTGCGTTCCAGGACTCAGGGTTTCCCTTTCAGAAGCGAACCCATGGCCCCAGTAGGCTTTGACCCTGATGGGCCCCTACGGTTTTGCTGAAATCTCTTTGAGGCCGCGGGACACTATGCGCGGTCGACGATTTGGACTCGGTACGGACGGCGAGTTACCCATTGCTCGCCGTCCGCAAGCCGACGCCTACCCTACACTACTTGGAAACTGACTCATATTAAGTGCTTTTGTATTTATTTTCTTTATAGAGAATTATTTATATTAGAATTATTTATATTATTTTTTATATTTAGAGAGAGGGCGCTAGTGGCGCACAGTCAACATCGACTCCGTATTTGAAAAAAGTAAATAAATAGTAATTGTGCATTAATTAATTAATTATGTATCTAATTGTGTGCATAAAGTGACAATTGACGCTAATCAGCGTTATTTCCACAAAACTTAAGTGAAAAGTGACAATATAAACAACTATATGTGCAGTGTTTAAAACTCAAATAAATCAATGACACGGGCTTATGGAAAGCGTATAAACCAACTATAAGATGTAATAATACCAACAACTACAGGTACAATAACTAATTTATATTAACAACTCATTTATCTCATAAAGTGCAAAATAATAGTCGTTTATTTTCAATATTTTGAATTCATAGTCACGACAATAGACCCATCAAAATTGAGTAAAGTGGCATCTAGTGTCTTAACAATCGATACAGTGCAATAGACATCTAGTGATAAATATCAGTACTGCTTACACAAACGATGAGCGAAATCAATAACGTCACCGTAAGGCGCGCACGCGCGCACTCAAACTCAGACTACAACTTAGACGAAAGCCTCGTCAATCGCACCCTAGATGGCACTATATGCAGTATGCCGGTTATGTCAGATGATGACGACATTGATTTAATTACTCAATTAAAGAAAAATATTGATGATCTCACCATTAAACTCAGTAGTGCAAATGGAGAAATTGACTCACTAAGCCTGGAAATTGAAAAGCTTAAGAAGGAAAATGATAATTTGATTCGTAAGAACTCACTCTACAAACAAATTGTGACTAGTCCGATACAATCTCCTACCATTACGCCTAAAAAAAGGGGGTCCAAATATTCAAAACAAGCAGGATGTATAAATAAACAAACACAGACTGATTTTGAAATAAATGTCAAAGAAAAAGTAACCAAAACCTACGACAAACAAAAAAGGATTACTACACATTCCAGTCCACAGATGGCGCCACAACCTTCGAATGAGCAAGTGACAACGCAAAAATATATACAAGTGAACAAAACCAAATTGAAAAATAACTTATGTATATTAAGTACTAATAAAACTAATAATATATTAACTCTGGCAGAAGAATATTTTACAGACAGTTATCAAATATGTCACTACCTAACACCAAAGCTGGGTATTATGCACCTTTTAAGGGATTTACAAATAAAACTTCAACATTACACAAAGAATGATTTCTGTATAATAATGATCGGCGAGGAAGATTTTAAAACAACTAAATGTTACTTTGACATAATTACATACATTAGAAACGCATTACAGAATATAAAGAACACAAATATAATTATTACTTTGCCAACATACAAATATAATAATGACTTTAATATTTTATATAACTCAAGAGTGGAAATGTTCAACAACATGCTATGTATGGACATTATTACACATCAATATTCATATGTTCTGGACTCCAATTTGAACTTAAGCTATCACCATTCTACGTATACAAGGTCAGGAGTCATAAAAGACTGCGCCATGCGAGTAATCTTTGAGGACCTTTTCAACCTTCAATTGGAAATCTTTGAAGAAAATGCTCTCAACGAAGAAAATGAATCCAAGGAACAGTTTTTTCTCCAGTAAATATATTAACATATTACACCAAAATATTGCAGGTTTACTAAATAAATCAAATGCTCTTACGGTATGCTTGAATGAACTATCTGATACTAACATAAATGTAGATATTATATGTATTACTGAACATTTCATCATGAAAGGTCACGAAAAGCATCTGTGCATACCAAATTTCAGTTTAGCTGCATGTTACAGCAGACAGGAAAAGAAGCGAGGAGGAGCATGTATAATTGTTAATAATTGCCACCAATACAGGGAAATACCTCAAATATCAAAACTGTCATCACCAGGGGTTTTTGAATGTTGTGCTGTCGAGCTTATTAATTATAAATTAATAGTGGTATGTATTTACAGGGTACCAAACGCTAGGAATTTAAATGACTGTTTTGATAAACTTGAAACTTTACTTAAAGAGATATCTAACAGGCGGTCCAAGAATGTTGTAATTGCAGGCGATTTTAATATTGAGGTTTTAAAACCGAGTAACAATTCAGTTGCACTTGAGTATCTGCTACTAAGTTTCAATTTGAAACTTGCTCTTAAACAGCCAACACGAATATCTAGTGGGACATGTATAGATAATTTTGCGCATAATTTTAAGAAGAGTTGTAAGACAGATGTACTTGAGTTTGCATTATCAGACCATACAGCACAGCTACTGCAATGCCCAGTTCCCAATGTATATAATATCAAATCCTGGTATATAACTAGAAGAGATTACAGTAACGAGAATATTGAGAAATTTAAAAATAGCATAAGTAGTCTCAAATTTTCGGAGATATATCTTACTGATGACCCCAACGTAGCTTACAATGAATTTATTGACACATTCAAATTATTTTACGAGTTATGTTTTCCGTATAAAGAAATAAAAATAAACCTCATTAATAAACCAAAATGGCTTTCGCGTGGCGTTAAATTGTGCAGTAGGAAAAAAAGAGAACTCTTGTGGCGTTCCAGGTTGAAACCTACCCATGAAAACAAAAAGAAATTCACTACTTATTCTAGACTATATAATAAAATAATTAATTTAACACAAAAAGCTCAAAATAACCACAAAATACAGCAATCCAAAAATAAATCAAAGACTACATGGCAGGTAATTAATCAGACAAAGTACAATATACCTAAACAACGAATCGAGAAACTTAAAATTGGTAATCAAATTTTATACAAACCTTTTGATATCGCTAGTGCTTTTAATGACTTTTTCGTTGATAAAGTACGTCCGAAAATAGGCGTTGACTCTAAGCCGAAAACATGCATGTCCTCCATGAAACATAATTCAATGTTTATGGCACCTAGCACACCACACGATTTAAATAAAATAATAAAATCGCTAAAAAATACTAGCAGTGTTGGTTTTGATGGAATCGCCACGAAGGTACTGAAGTCTGTCTCAACAGAGATATGCGAACATTTAAGCCACATACTTAACCTAATTATTTGTACGGGTATATATCCAGAAGCTTTAAAAACGTCTATAATAAAACCTTTATTTAAGAAAGAAGATAGGGAGTTGATGGAATATTATAGACCTATTTCACTTATACCGGTTATTTCAAAGATATTCGAGAAATACATTTGCAAGGAGTTATATAATTATATGGAAAAATATAATATACTTTGCGAAGAACAAAAAGGATTCAGACAGCACAGAACCATCAATATGGCAATTTATGACTTTTTGAATACTATTATGAGAAGCATGGATAAACGATCCCCCATATGCGCTATTTTTTGCGATATGACACAGGCGTTCGATTATGTACATTATAATATATTACTTAATAAATTAGAAATCTATGGCATTAGAGGTAACGTGCTCGAACTTATAAAATCTTATCTGGAAAACAGAACACAAATAACCGAAGTTAGTCGCATTAACATAGTTAACAAACACGAAGAGATAATAAGATCTCGAGAACGTAAAATCTCATATGGTGTACCACAAGGAACCGTGATGGGCCCTTTTTTATTTATAACCTATGTTAATGATATGCCCAAGTCCCTTGAACATCCTATAACTATGTTTGCAGACGATAGCACAGTAACAATTCCTTGTATAAGTGCAAATACATATGAAAAGGATATTAATAATTCTCTTGACGCACTAATTAAATGGCTAGACGAAAATAATTTAAATATTAATTTAGGTAAGACAAAGATAATGCACTTTAGACAACGTACTCCCGGCGGCACTAATCTTAACATCCATTACAAAAATGACAAAATTGAGGAAGCAGGGGATATCAAATTTTTAGGGTTACAAATAGATTGCAATTTAAATTGGAAAGCACATATAGATATTTTGTGTAAAAAATTGAGTTCATCCGCTTATGTGTTATATAGGTTATCCTCCATAGTAGATATCAAATCCCTCCTTACGGCTTACTACGGATTAGTTGAATCTCACTTGCGCTACGGCATCATTTTCTGGGGAAACTCAACTGATCGAGATATAGCGTTTAAGGCCCAAAAAAGATGTCTCCGATCAGTGTTCAAACTGAAATCGATAGACAGTTGCGCGCCCTATTTTAAGCTACATAAAATCTTGACACTTCCCTGTATTTATATTTTGGAAGTAGCTATGTTTGTTAAGCAAAATCCATCTCGTTTTGAACGCCTGGCTGATGTATTCCCAAGGAATAGGCGTGATAACAGCAAATTATGCCAAGTACCATGTCAAACCGCTTTAATGCGTAAGAGCATTTATTGCATGGCCCCAATTATTTACAATAAATTGCCGAGTGGTTGGAAAGCTTTAAATACAGCACAGTTTAAAAGTAAATTACGGAATTTTTTGTTAGATAAAACGTACTACAGTGTGACTGAGTTCCTACTGGAGAAAAGTATTTGTTGATTAGTGACATTTTTGACATCTTGATTTTTGACATTTTGATTTTTGACATTTTGATTTTTGACATTTTGATTTTGGACATTTTGATTTTTGACATTATGGTTTTTGATATTTTGATTTATGACATTTTGATTTTTGACATTTTGATTTTTGATATTTTGGTTTTTGATATTTTGGTTTTTTGACATTCTGATTTTGGACATTTTGATTTTTGACATTTTGATTTTTGACATTTTGGTTTGTGATACTTTGATTTTTGACTTTTTGATTTTTGATATTTTGGTTTTTGATATTTTGGTTTTTTTGACATTTAGATTTTGGTATTGACATTTGAATTGTAATAGTAATGACATTTTATATAATCTAATGATAATGGTTTATTATTTGTAATTGTAATGACATAATATATAGTCTAAAGATAATAATTTATATTTTCCCTTTAATACATACATATTAATTAAATTAAATTGATGATTAAACATTTAATAATAGTGATTTATAAATTGATCAAAAACATTTTTACGTGTAATAACATTATTATAAATAATTTTAAATGTTTGCATGCCGAATGGTAAAATGTGGCTGAGCTGTAATGTAATCTTAAGAACTATGTATAATACCCATATTTGCAAAATAAAATTCTATTCTATTCTATTCTATTCTATTCTATTCTATTTATTTTATTCATTGGGATATCATTTAATGGCTTCTTCCACTTTGCAGGTGACTAGAATAATGATTTTTCCGTTAGCGTTTCTACCAAACGCTAAGTCCGAAATGTATGGCAACAACATTACCTGTCACACCACTAATCATGTGACTTCTCCGCACAGAACAGTCACTTGTCTAAGCCTGCTTGGTGGAGCGCGAGGGAATGTCAAACTGAGTAAAACTCACTTCTGTTCCTTCGGTTATCCTTTCCTATATTTTTTGTGTTATTCTTTGGGTCTGAGAATAGCTCGTAGGCTATTTTGTACCCTCCAACCCTCACCCCCGATTTGTTTTCTTTGATCATTTATATGGCAGAACAACGTTTGCCGGGTCAACTGGTATTTTGTAAAATTAAAAAAAACTGGTCCGCACTTGCCCAGTTTTTCTAGCGTACTGAGGGTTCCGTACAAATTTATCTAAGGATACAGTTCAATTCCCGAATCGAGTTACGAAGATTTTTTCAAATTGCAAAAAAAGTATTTTTTGTGACATAATTACAAATTTACAGTTTTCAGATTTTTTCCTATACTTGTGCTATGATACCTTGCTTCATACCAAATTTCAGGATTCTAGGTCAACGGGAAGTACCCTATGAATTTCGATTCCCTTGAGAGTGTCAAAATATACGTTTTTTGCGACATAAACGGCCGTATCTTTTTTTTCCCTTAATTCGGAAGTTTTATTTTTTCACAGCTTTAAGGGTCCGCAGACCTGACTATATGGTTTTAATTACAACTCGATACCTCCACGCGTTCTTGAGATAAAGGGTCTTGACAGACAGACAGACAGACAGACGGACAACAAAGTGATCCTATTATGATCAGAAAGGAAAAGATCATGCACCTGTCCTTTAGCATCCGGAATGTTGCTTATTATATGATCTATGCAAGAGCTTTGCCGTGTAGGCTGCGTTATGTGTAATATGAGATTATAATTACTAGTAATGTCATGCAATTGTCTAGATAAATTGTTATTTTTTAAAGTGTCAATATTTAGGTCACCAGTTATAATAATTTTATTGTTTTGTTTTTTTGATAAATTATATAATAATAAGTCAAGTTTGTCAAAGAATATTTTAGTGTCACTATTTGGAATTCGATATAAACATATGATAGTAAACCTATATGAGAGCAGGTAGATACCGCAACATTCGAACGACTTTTCACACGATAATTCTTTACAAATGGCTAACTCTTTACATTCAATATTTTTTCTCAGCAGGATACATACACCCCCTCGAGTAGGCCACGCCTCCGATTCCTTTATTCTGACGTCATCTCAACGCTCAGTCACGTGGTCAGAACAAAGGAATACGAGGCGTGGCCGACTCGTGGCGATCACCGAAAAGAGAATCGAAACGAAACGTTTGTGACTTGGCTAGGGGGGCAGATTATTCTTCAAGCAACATTTTTTTTTTTTCACAATCAGAATGATTGCATGTTAGTTTTAGATGTTTTTCTATCGTCCTAAATTAGCTATATTATGTTTTGAACTACTAGTAATAGTTTTAGTTGGGTGTCTCTTTACAATATTTTTAGGGTTCCGAACCTCAAAAGGAAAAAAACGGAACCCTTATACTGGACAAACTATAGCAATACCAGTAGCAGATAAGCATTTGAGACTTAAACATTGGTTCGTTACCTCTAGAAATTATAGTGCAGAAAATATTTCAAAATTCAGAGAATACATTTCCTGCATCGGGTGGCAAAATATTATAAATAGGGAAGATATCAATACAGCATTTAATAATTTTCACAGAGAATTCACATTGATTTATAATCTTTGTTTCCCTCTGGAACGGAAAAAAGTACAAGCTAACATCTCAGCCCCGAGATGGATAACCAAAGGTGTAAGAATATCGTGTCAAAAAAAACGCAAACTAAGGTATGAATGCTTAAAACTAAGAAAAGATGAGAAATTATACAACAAAGTTAAAAAATATAGCTCAATACTTAAGAAATGCATACTTACATCACAGAAAATTTATAACCAAAAGCATGTCCACAACGCCAAAAACAAGCCTGGGAAGTAATAAAACACAACGCTGACTCTGTCAGAACTTACAACACAATAAACGAAGTTGAACAACAAGGTAATCGTTTAAAAAATCCTGAAGATATCGTAGAAGCATTTAGCGATTTTTTTATTGATGTCACTAAGAATGCTCATCATAGCACGAATACTCACAGACAAAAAAATGAATTACCAACACTTAATCACAGTATGTTCCTTCGCCCTTGTAGCTCTGAAGAAGTGTTTAAAACCATACTATCATTAAATAATACTGCATCTGTGGGCTTTGATGGTGTATGTACTCGTGTCCTCAAAATATGTGCAGAAATATTAGCTCCCGTCCTACAAGAGCTTATTAACCTATCTTTTGAACAAGGTGTGTTTCCGGATCTTCTCAAAAAGTCTATTGTTCGCCCTCTGCATAAAAAAAATGATAAACTACTATTAGACAACTATCGGCCCATTACACTGATATCAATTTTTTCCAAAATTTTTGAGAAAGTGATGCACAGACGACTAAATGACTACCTAAACAAGTTTAAAATAATTCGGGAAGAACAATTCGGATTTCAGAAGAGTAAGTCGACAACGTTAGCAGCCTATGGACTAATGAGTAAAGTTTTGGCAAAAATTGACAAACGCATACCGGTATCAGTCATTTTCTTTGACATGTCAAAAGCATTTGACTTCGTGGATCACAATCGCCTTCTTAATAAATGTGAAAAGCTAGGTATTCGGGGACCAGCTTTAGATTGGCTGAATAGCTATTTGACTAATCGGACTCAATGTGTTGAGATAAACTCCTTAGATGACATGAATTATTTAAAAACTTACAAGTCTACATATAAAACAAATAGCTCTGGTGTGCCCCAAGGCAGTATATTGGGTCCACCTTTATTTTTACTGTACATAAATGACTTGCCTTCTGCAGTAAATCATCAATGCATTCTTTTTGCTGATGATGTTTCAGTAATTGTTACACACGAGGAAAAAACCGCGACCAGTACTCATAATGATTTGCTAAATACTGCCGCAAATTCTGTCTTGGAGTGGCTTAACAACAATAAACTGTGTGCCAATATATCAAAAACCAAATACATGACTTTTAGGTTGTATAACTCAAAAGAAATAGTATATGACGTCAAAGCCGATGGGCAGCCCATTGAGCTGACAGATCAATATAAATTCCTTGGCTTATTGATTGATCAGCACTGTAACTGGAAAAGTCACATAGATCTTGTATGTAATAAAATTAATAGATTTGTATTTGCATTAACTCGTTGAGTAGTGTAATTAGAGACACAATAGTAAGACAATGGCGCACGAAAGCCGGCGTTCGTGCGGGGATCAACAGCTTAAAGAAGCTAAGGCGAATTGCTAGCGAAAAAGCAGCATTGACAGCATATCACGGATATGTTGCCTCCGTTCTCAGATATGGTCTTATGGTTTGGGGGAATTCAACAAATATAAATAAAGTGTTTCTTGTTCAGAAAAAGTGTGTAAGGGCATTATGTGGTGTGGGCCCTTTCGAATCGTGTCGTCCACTTTTTAAAAGGCATGGTTTGCTGACCATCACTAGTCTTTATATAATGCAAATTGGTGTGTTTGTCAAAGAACATCCAGAATTGTTCGAAACTTTTGGAAAAAGAAAATTGTACCCTAGCAGGGATCCGACGATACTTAGAAGCACTTGCTGTAAAAGCTCTATGTATCAAAAAAACTGTAGCATGATGGCAATACGGGTCTTTAATAAATTACCAAAATCTATAAGAGAATTGCAATTAATGAGATTATTTAAAATGAGATTACGCGCATGGCTGTTGGACAAATGTTATTATACCTTAAATGATTTTTTTAATGACAAGAATGACCTAGAAAGAAAATATAAGTGACATAATATATATCTAATTGTGACATGTTAAAAATGCAAAATAATATCTAATTCAATTGTGGTTTCTTATTGCTGTAGGATTTAAAAAAAAAAATGTTCAATAATTTTAAAAGACATATACCACCTAATATTTGTATACCAATCACTGGTGAAACATGTAGAACTTATGTACTGTATTCAACATCCTCATTACCATGTTTCTGGCAAATAAAATACTTTGACTTTGACTTTGAGGCAATCGATGAAAAGAGAATTGAAACGAAACGGTTGTAACTTGGCTAGGGGGGCAGATTATTCTTCAAGCAACATTTTACCGATATAGTGTTTTATCTTGATAATTAAATCTATAAATTTTTAGTAAATTGCCAAATGCTTCATATTTACAAGCATTGCGTCATAGTCATAGTAGTTTATTGGTAAGGGATTCTTACAAGAATCGTTATGTGTTCGTCTTTGTGCATCTCTTTTTTTTTTTGTGTGCAGAGTGACCGCGCTTTAGGTCGTGTAGTCCTCTTAAAAGCAAAACATGCATACAGTCTAATCTGAAGTATTGTGATTCATTTTCTTTTTTTTTTCAATTAAAGCAATATTATTCTGGCTATGCTGTTGGGCCTGTTGGTTATTGCCAGTAATGACATGTCACAGGCATGTGGTTGCTCACAATGGGACTCATCAGAACGCTTAAGTCACCCAAAGGGCAAAGGAGAGAGCTATGTTCGGAGTTTCCTTGCGTGATTGAAAATATTCGCAAAATATTAATAGATATTGTATCTACATGTTTGGATAAAAGGTGTTTTAAATGGAGAAAGTCTCAATAAATAATAACTTCACACATACGTAACCAGGAGCATAGGTATTATTTTATTTGCGAAATTAGCCACGACCACAATGAATGGGAGGATTTTATTTGTGGTAGTTTCGTTTTGATATTAAAATTTAAATTGAAAATAACATTTTAACGCATGCTTTTGTGGTTGATTACTGACCTACCAAAATTATTTAAAGCTCTTACAATGAATATATATGAATAATGTGAAATAAATTTGAATTAATGAAAGAGTAATAATTTATTCAATACTAGCTCACGCGTTCCGAATTAACATGGGAGCATTTTTTATTCACGGATTTTCAAAATCTTTAATACAAACCTTGCCCTGACAAGATCAAAGATTCAGATTACTTTTTTAGTTAGGAATATAGCACCAAAAAATATCTGGTCAATTGCGTATTGGACCACCACAGCAGAATGTTCCGTGGTTAACAACATACGAACTTAGAAGGGGGCTTTATGTTTTTGGAGGATTGCGGAACAGAGAAGAAAATCCCGCAAACCTCCATTGAAAAGGGAAGATCCTCCGGCCAAACGGGTGTTATGTCTGGTGGGCGAAATAGTGGGTCAAAATCACCTGATAGATGATTTTGGACTGTTCTATATGTTCTAATCGCGCGGAGAACTTTAATTGCGCGATGCAGGATTAGTTCATAGGTGACACCATAGATGTCGCTACATCACTCCCCTCCAAAGATCGGAGATCGATGGTTCTTGATGCTTCTTGATGCATGCCAGGCCAGTGGTAGGTTGGTTCCAGTGGGTCGGAACCGAATGCCGCAAAGTTCTCGGTGAGTCGGAACTGTCTGCGATGATGCCCCAGTGAGTCGGGGTGGTTCTGTCCCAGTGAGTCGGGATGATGCCCCAGCGAGTCGGGGTGATGATGTCCCAGTGAGTCGGGATGATGCTGCAGGCTCCAGTGAGTCGGAGTATTGCTGCTGGCTCCAGTGAGTCGGAGCGGTGCTGTGCGACGTAGTGGCTTGACTGCTGGCGTCGACCAGGGGAGGTTCTTCGTGGCTCTTCATATGACTGGCCGAAGGTGCAGTGTGCTTCGCCAAGGTCGCTGATGAGGCTGAAGGTTATGACCAGGTATGACCAGGTAGGCATGCTGGTGGTCAGGGCACCCTTTATAGCCGTGGGTGTTGGCTGTATGGCTCGCTGCTCGAAAGCTTGAGGAAGTGATGATGACGTCACGAAGGTCACCAGTTTGGAGGAATGCGGAACAGAGAGGAAAGTCCCGCAAACCTCCATTGAAAAGGGAGGATCCTCCGGCCAGACGGGTGTTATGTCTGGTGGGCAACTGCCAAAATAACCGTGCGGAGAACTTTAATTGCGTGATGCAGGATTAGTTCTTATGTGATGCCATAGATGTCGCTACATGTTTATTATCTTGAACATAATTACGTATATTATTAACTGAGTTCAGTTTAACAACTAAAACCCTTTAGAAACGGGGGCAACGTAGGACAACTTCAGTTACCGTCGTCTTATATAGGCCCGTTTTCATTTTGAAGGATTTATAAAATCCGACTTAACAAGGGAAGTTAGAAAAAAGTCTTATCTATTAGTGTACCACCGCGTAATATTTGTATACTACAATCATGTTTTTTTAAAAATATTTTCATTTTATTTAGTAATGCTAGCAAAGGAGGCGGCCTGCAAAGGCAACGAATGAACTAGGAGTGGATTTTATTCAGTAAAAGTCTGACACGCCCTCACGCCCCACCCAAGGGCGGGAGATGTCATTGGATGATTTCCTGCCTTAAAAAAAATGTCTATGGCTACTACGACTACCTCAAAAATCACATCACATCAATATACATATATAGTGCAGTTTTTGGCGGAATTTCTTCGAGTGAAGTTGTGTCTGCTTTAATTATTTGCAAATTTATTATAATGATTCCTATTGTGATGTAAAACTGGTGTAGTTTTCTATCTCAAGTGTCTGCACAACTAGAAAATATGTGGAATCATTGAAACAGGCGCGATCTCGGTAAAATGGAGTTGAGAATTTTATTGTAGTGTTGACTACCGCAGCGAAGATCGTCGAGAAGGTTGACTTGATACATTTACTGCCAAACAATACAAACATGCGTATAATCTTTATTCTATTGGTAAATAAATTAACTATTTATACGAAAACATAGCTTAAAGGTTTAGACTTAATATACAGGCCAAAATCATTAACAAAAAAAAAATGCATATTGATTAAACAAATTAAACAACTATTTGTATTACGTTAAAGAATGTTGATTTAATCAATACTTAAAAACCTCAACAACCTGAAGAAAAATTGTTCATAAATAGAAATGTCTGGTGTTGCCAGTGCATGCAAGGGATCAATTTGTACGACCATTAATTAAATTGCACGGTTAAATTGAAGCTGACACGAATGCCTGGCAACACAGTGTGATAAATGGCGACTTTCAACCATGTTTGTTTTTGTTATTTTTGCAGGATCTCCACAGTTTGATGTGCACCTGTCCAAAAGCTTTTAACTTGTTTCAAATGAATTTATGTTGACAATTTGTCTGTTAATTTGTGTAAATTCAATCACGGGCTACGCGTAACATATATTGAAATTATAAAGCTACATTACTTTTGGAAGGATTTTTATTTTTTTAAGAGAACTCATCAAATAACTTCTCACGCTCTGTGTGGAGTGAGAGGCCGTGTCAGACTTTTACTGACTAAAACCCACATGTATTTCTTCAGTTGTCTTTTGAGTTCCAGGGCCAATATTCAATAAGCCACTATTCCCGCAGCACTAGTAGGCTTTGGTCATCATCATCATTTCAGCCAATAGACGTCCACTGTTGGACATAGGCCTCCCTCAAATGTCGCCATAATGGCCGGTCCTGTGCGTCTCGCATCCATCGGATTCCCACGACCCTCACCAGGTCATCGGTCCACCTTGTTGAGGCTTCGGTAGGCTACGTAAAATATAGCACATTAATTGTTTATAATTTTAGAAATATTATTCATTAGAATTTAAATAATTAAAAATTAAATATTTTACTTTCTATAAATACAAACGTTTAATAATACGAATTAAAATGCACTAAAATATTAAGCAATTTAGTGGTTGTAAATAAACAAAATCTTATTTGACTGAAACAAAAATGTCTGTCACAATAGTCACACGCTTCCTATTGTTAAATTTAACCCGTGTTACTGAAAATGTAGGGACAGGAAAATATTAGAGCATTTTTCAGTTTAAGGGGCGAAATAAACCATGATTTATGATAACTTTGTCACGCTTTAAAAGGCTGAGGGAAAACCTTTTGACGCATTCCATTCTGTTACGCATTTTTACTTGATATATATGATGAATCCAATTTTAATCCTTTTTTACGAAAAATGTTTCCGCATTTTTTGAATCTGCTGAAATAAATTTTGGTTGGTGAAATGTATTTTCCTATATAGTTACCAGACCGGCCAAGAACCACAGTATCTCTTTCGAAAATTCCCGTGTCGCTAGTAGGCATCGGCCCTCCTGGGCCCCAACGATTTTACTGATATCTTTCTTGAGGCGCGCGTGGAACACTAAGTGCCGTCGATGACTCGGGCTCGGTCTTTATCGTCTTTATCGTCCGGTCCTTTATCCGCCCGGCGAGCTACCCATTGCCTGTTACTGTAGCCGGGGATTGTCCTGCGGCTCCCACGCCTGTGGCAGCGGCTGGGGCGGAAGGATGTCCTTTCCTTCTCGGTTGTGGCATGTCCATCGCTAGCATTACTGCTTCACAGAAGAAGGCGACAGTTTCCCATTCTATCTAGCTCCGGGCCAGGCGTGAGAAGTCATTGCTACCGATTGCTTCCATGAGAACACGGCGGTATTCCAATCAAGCAGGGTGTACCTTCACCGTATATGCTCTACCATGTCTGCCAGGCTTTAGGGGCCCAGTAGGGACAAAGCCTCCTAAGGCCATGGGTCGAATTCTGAAAGGGAAACCCGTGGCTCTAGAGCGCAAAGGGCAACTGAAGATATGGGTGAGCTTTTAGTCAGTAAAAGTCTGTCACTCTCTCTCGTACCGCTTTAGAGCAGGAGAATACATTAGATGATTTTCCACCTTAAAAAAAAGGTGTCCTCCAGGCAGGGATTGTTGGCTGAGGAATGAGATCAAGTACAAAGCAATGTAGTATCTATACATATAATAAATCTGTATAAGTTTTATGTTATGCGCGCATCACGTAAAATGAACGAAATCGATGTAGATAACTTTTATACCTACATTAAAATTGTGTGTAACTTGATATATGACTGAGGTTTTGTTTCATCGCAATTGGTTGACTATATCGAAAGATATTCATATATTCATTGACTGTTAGGCGATACGAAGTTCGATGGATCAGCTAGAAATAAAATGTATTTAAAGTTTATTAACAAAACAAAAGCCAGAGTAATTTCTAAACAGGATGCAAACTTTGAAACAGCTGACGAATAAATATCATTTTTCAGCGAAGTCAAGATAAGTTAGTCCCTATTCGTTGAGTTGTGAATAATCAGCTAAAGATTATTTAGGCTACTTTCCTTTTTTTATAAAATGCGAAAGAGTATGTTTATATATCGTAAGGTTATTGTATATCGTGGCCAGATCTTAGAAATTGATTTGATGATATTTCAATCTCCCTTTGGCTTACTTCTTTTAGACCTTTTATTATCATTGAAATCCTACATCAATGATATGGCCAAACGACGATTGACATATCGACGGGTGCAAAGTAAATAAAGTTTTTTGCAATTTTGAGATTTTCTGATAATTAGTATTAATAAGTGAATAATAAGCAGTTATTTAGTAATTTTTTTTTTCAAAAATATTGTTGATAAAGCAACCATCATAACAGTATTTTTGACACTTGAAAGACGAGTTTTCATGTCTTAGAATATGAATATTTAGTAAGTTTCTGCAACTATCAGAAAATCGCAAACTTGCCCCTTTTTTGTAACCTTTATGTACTTTGCACCCGTCGATATCGTCAAATTTTATGTTGTCAGTCGTCAGTTTTAGTTGGCCATATCATGAAGTGATCAATTCTAAGATCTGGCCACGAAATATATAAAAGGAGAAACTAACTGGCATATCAACGCACAACCGAAGCTACTGGGACTAGGAGCGTGAAATTTTGCATTTTTTTTATGACGTAAGTGAGCACTAAGAGAGTATTTTCTAAAATTCATCACCTAAGGGGATGAAACGGGAATCCAAATTTTGTATGGAGAAACCTATTTTCACGCAGACGCAACCGCTAACAGAAGCTAGTTTAAGTATAATAAAAACAAAAGAAAAAACACAACGATGTTGCAGACGTGGATAAATTCAATTCTACTTATGATATCTCAAACTTACACAGTTCGTATCTGTCACCGTGTTTTTCTGGAGCTGTGTCCGTAAGCGTATGTTGACAAGTCACACACATACTATCCACTCATAGCTATATAAATATCTATTATAAAAGAAAGTCGATAACTCAAGAACGGCTGAACCGATTTGGCTGAAAATTGGTGGGGAGGTAGCTTAGAACCAGAAGACGGAGACTTTTACCGAGGTTTTTCTTTTTACTTTTTTCGAGTAGGGTAGAGTAGGGTAGAGTAGGGTAGAGTAGGGTAGAGTGGGGTAGAGTGGGGTAGAGTGGGGTAGAGTGGGGTAGAGTAGGGTAGAGTGGGGTAGAGTGAGATAGAGTAGGATACAGTAGGGTAGGGTAGAGTAAGGTAGAGTAGGGCAGAGTAGGGTAGAGTGGGGTAGAGTAGGGTAGAGTAGAATATAGTGGTCAGTTGACGGGAGCGAAGCCGGACAAAAGCTAGTTTTAAATAAAATATGTAACCATAGAGTTTCTTGTCGGTTCTTCTATATGAGAAATTCCCAACTACGCATTAAATCTGCCCCCCTAGCCAAGTCACAAACGATAAACGTAAACTCTCAGTAGTCTTTAATAGATTTTCAACTTTATGTTATTGGATATAAAGTTGAAAATCTATTGAAGATTACATAGTGTTTTCGTTCGTTCCGGTCGCTAACGCTCAGTAGTCTTTAATAGATTTTCAACTTTATGTTATTGGGTATAAAGTTGAAAATCTATTGAAGATTACATAGTGTTTTCGTTCGTTCCGGTCGCTAACGCTCAGTAGTCTTTAATAGATTTTCAACTTTATGCTCTTAGATATAAAGTTGAAAATCTATTGGAGATTACTAAGCGTTCACGTTTATCGTTTGCAACTTGGCTAGGGGGGCTGACCCCAACTCACGTCGACATGAGTCGACGTGAGTTGGGGTCAAAAAAGCGCGCATCTATGAAGATGCGCGCTTTTTTGACGTCGACTCAATGAGTCGGTATTACCGCTGAGAAGCTGAGAGGGTTGTCCTAGGACGTGTCAGTTTTCTCACGATGTTTTCCTTTAAGTTTTGGGAGGACTGGCAAAGTAAAGCGGCTGACTGGGTTTGAACCCGCGACGTACAACTCGTAAGTTGAGGCCGTTTCCACTGAGCCATCACTGCCCTCACGAAGAAATAGGGAAAAAGTCAAGACATTGATTGATATTACAAACGTAAAAGTTTGGATATACTCGTATATCATCAATTTATCATTGATGTTTTCCATATCTTAATGGAGTTTGTCCGGAATGAAAATACGAGGATCAATGTTTTTGGACGCTAGATATTGGCATTTGCAATACAATACTCGCATCTTCAATGTCCGATAAAGCTAAACAATTGTTTCAGTTAGTCATAAGGTAGATTGTATGTTTTGTGTTTTCTGTACTGGGCCATGTGGTCGCTAAGCGACAAAGCACTTTAATAAAATAATTATAAGAAACAATTTATCATGGCACACCGACTTAAAAGCATATTGACACACTAACTTCTGCCAGCAACTTTTCCCGCGATAAAATAAGTTCCTCCATACAAAATTTGCAACCCTATTTCATCCCTTTAGGGGGTAAATTTTGAAAAATCCTCTCTTAGTACTCGCTTAGATCATAAAAGGAAACCTTGTGCAAAATTTCACGATTCTAGTCCCAGTAGTTTCGACTGTGTGTTGATATGTCCGTCAGTGAGTTTCTCCTTTTACATATAGCATAGTCGGCCTTATAATGTTCCCACTGTTGGGACTCAGGCCTCCTCTCTAGGAGAGGGAATGGGCCGTAATCCACCACGCGGGCCCAGTGCGGGTTGGTGGATGTCACATGTCTTCGAATTTTTGGTTCTAGGACATGCCGGTTTCCTCACGATGTTTTCCTTCACCGTTTTGAGAGCAGTGGTGATGAAATAAATTACACAAAGTAATGCGCCTGGCTGGGTTTGAACCCGCGACCTACAACTCGTAAGTCGGGGCCGTTACCACTCGGCCACCACTGCTCTCTCTCTTTCTCCTTTTATATATACTTAATTATAGATAGAAAATATGTAGGTAAGCCATGACCCAGATGAGGAGTGGGATAATTTTACGGTCACGCGGGCGAAGCCGCCTACAGAAGTTGGTTTAAAATAAATTCCTTACCAAGTGTAAACAACAGAGTAAAGTGAGAGCACTACATATTACGAAGAGCTTGCTTGCGTGGCTGTTCCTCAGACGCCGTATTTGTGTCAATTAAATATTCCGTAGCTCGCAAAGTCACAAACTTCTTACAAAGCTTGCAAAATATTTATACAGCAGCAAATTCCAAAATCTAACACAATTTATAAGCAAAACTTATAAATTGTGTTAGATTATAACTAAAATTTATTTTAAATTAATTAATTTATAAATATTGGAAGAGATACTATAATAATAAGAGATACCCCTTCTTGTATTGTTATTTCGAAATGTTTTTGAAAATACAAAAATGATTTAAAAGAGTGTCCATGGAGTTTCTTGCACGTTCTTCTCCATAGAGATCTACGCTTTGGAACGTGTAATTTAGCTTCACTTTTTTTTTGACTGACCGACATTTTGACAATTCAAAAGTGCCTGCAATTGGTCTATTTGAAATAAACGATTCTGAAAAACGTATGGTAAAATGTTTTGTATTGTAGACTATATGAATACCACACACACGAATGCATTTGAAGGTACAGACAGTGCCTTGTCAATCATCAGGTCAAGGTCTGTTATGTTCCAATCTTGAATAAGAAATCATCCAATGACTTGTTCCACTCTAGGGCGGGGCGAGAGGGCATGTCAGACTTTTACTAACTGAAACCCACTCCTATGTTCCTCTCTGCCTTGCGTTCCAGGACCCCGAGTTTTCCTTTCAGACGCGAAACCCTGGACCCAGTAGGCCTTGACCCTGCTGGGCCCCTACGGGTTTGCTGAAATCTCATTGAGGCACGCGTGGAACACTACGCGCCGGCGACGATTTGGACTCGGTCCGGACGTCGGTCGAATGGGTATCTACAGTATAATAATACAGTGCTTGTGGTATTTCCAAAACAAAATTGCAACTCTTTTACTAAAAACTGGATATTAAACAAAAGCTAACAATTTGTTTCAAATCGAACTGGTGGCAAAAAAAGTTTTGCACATCGGGTTTGGTTACCCTATGACCTAAGGTACCTACCATTTAGAAAAACTCAATACAAAAAGAGCTTACAAAGAAAGAGAACATAAACTAAGTACCTACTTACTCGTTCAAACTCTTCCGAAAAGTTAATTATTAACTTTTATACTAAACAAAAGTTTCTTGCGTTTGCTTATCTAATATAATTAAAATAAGTTTGTCCGTTTCTAAACCTTGAATGTTTATATGATATACTCGGTACTAACCGCTTTAGCAAGTTTAATATACGAGTGCATCTATATATATAAAAGCGAAATACCACTCACTGATTAATCACGAAATCTCAGAAACTATAACACCTACAAACTTAAAATTTGGCAGGTAGGTTCCTTATAGGGTGTAGACATCTGCTAAGAACGGATTTTACGAAACTCCACCCCTAAGAGGGTGGGGCCCAGCAGGGTCGAATGGGGGCCCAGCAGGGTCGAATGGGGGCCTAGCAGGGTCGAATGGGGGCCCAGCAGGGTCGAAGCCTACTGGGGCCATAGGTAGTGTGAAAACGAAACCCGGGGCCCTGGGACGAAGGCAAAGAAGGAACAGGAGTGGATTTTTAGTCAGTAAAAGTCTGACACTATCTTCCGCTCGGCCTAAGAGCGGGATTTGTCATTAGATGATTTTCCCACCTTAAAAAAAACTTAAGGGTTGGAAGTTTGTATGTAGAAACCGACTTTCACGCGGGTGAAACCGCTGGCAGAAGCTAGTAGGTTATATAGTATACAAGAACATAATATATAAAGTAAATTCAACATCATCTTTCTGCCCTTGTACTATGTTACTCTGGGTCGGCATTATACCTTTTTTTTCTTCAATTCGTTACTATCAACCATCACGCATACAATCCGGATTTCCGGCCACCGTAGGCGCGGGCTTGCGGACGGCGGGCAATGGGTGGCTCGCCGTCCGACCGTCCGGTAACCATCCGGACCGAGCCCAAGTCGTCGACGGCGCGTATTGTTCCGCGCGCGCCTCAGGGAGATGTCAGCAAATCGTAGGGGCCCAGCAGGGTCGAAGCCTACTGGGGCCATGGGTAGTGTGAAAACGAAACCGTGGCCCTGGGACGAAGGCAACGAAGGAACAGGAGTGGGTTTTTAGTCAGTAAAAGTCTGACACTATCTCCCGCTCCGCCCAAGAGCGGGATTTGTCATAAGATGATTCTCCCACCAATAAAAAAAAAAAAAAGCCATTGTTTTGTTTTTTGCCCCCTTCTTCCTCTTCATTCATCCACGCGTAGGTATACTCATAACTCTTTTAGTAGCATGCGTTAGTATGTAAAGTAAAGAAATGGCTCTAAATAGCACTAACGACAGCCAAGCAGTACCTATAGTTATGCATTGAGTTTCATTTAAATTGTAACAACAGTGTTTCAAGCGTTAATTAGTATAATTAGCAACCGTTTCTTTAGCTCTAAGTAACAAAGCAGTCAGCTTGCATTAAAATTAAAAATATGTATGAAATAAAACTTGTGAAGGAAACATTAAATGCTTACAGCATTTTTGTGATGTGTGTACTTTTTATGCGATTAAAATGCTTTGTACTATGAAAGTAATTTACTATTAAAGATGTATAAATTGTATAAGCTTATTGCTTGTAGACCTGGGGTCTAAAAGGATCAGGGATAATGGTTGAATTTACGTTTCTGTAAAAGTTTAAATACTAACAAAAATTGTAAAATTGGAATAAGTAGTAATAAACTTCTGAAACTGACATAAGTGAAGCAGGTGACATTCAATAATAAATATAATATTCCACAACTATCACACAACGCCTTCTAGTCTCAAGCTAAGCAGAGCTTGTGTTATGAGTACTAGACAACTGATAAACATAATTATATATTTCTAAATGATTTATCCATACTATCCATACTTCCATACTAATATTATAAATGCGAAAGTAACTCTGTCTGTCTGTCTGTCTGTCTGTCTGTCTGTTACGCTTTCACGCTTATACCGCTGAACTAATTTTGATGAAATTTGGTACAAAGATAGAATAGAGCTTAAGAAAGGACATAGGCTATAAATTATCACGCTATTTGCTATGGGGGGTGAGCAATATTCCAAAATGTCAGTATTGAACGATTTGCCGTGACTTCGATCCCCAGTTATAGTAATAATTTATGTGAGTATTTTGTCGTCTTTTTTGTATATAATATGCGATGGTACTTCGATTACAATAATAATAGGATTTTTAGCATATTTTTAACACATCTTAGACATTTTTACTCCATATTTTTGTAAAAAGTAATCAAAAATGTAATAAAATCTAAGTGAAAAACGAAAATAATATTTCTTTTTTTCATTTAGCTACAAATTTAATATCTGAGATGAAAATCATCACGCTATCATCGACAAAGGGTTAAGCAGATAATGATGACGTTTATATAAGAACACCTATTTTACTCAAAAGTCAACGAGCACCGTAGTGCAGTCGTGTCTGGATTAGATCGGCACGTAAGGGGATAGTGGTTCAAAACTCAGTTTCTTTTTTGTGATAGTTTTGTTTTATTTTACTGTAAACAAGAAATTTTTACATATTTTTGCGTTCTTACTATTATTTTTATCGACAGTCTGGTTTCTACATCAGCACTTTCGAAGCAGTTTGGCAGATTATACTGACCTTTACTATACAAGACAGAAATCCAGCGGTTATGCATTCAAACGTCTACAAAGAGATCTAAAGAGATACAATAGAGCGGCTATCAGAAAAAATGTGTCATCCTATGCCTCAGTGACGCCATCTGGCTTTGAATAGCAAACACACGAATTAAATTTGTCAAACTATTTATTTAACTATCGCTCGGTAGGTGGCCAGGGGCCTTACCATGATAATGTCAAAATGTCAGACGTACGAGCGAAAAAGAGTGATGGAGCTATACACCCTATATAGCTCCATCCCTTTAACAGTCCGGTTTAGGTCGTAAAATGGATCACGTTATGAGCTCGTGGTAGAGCCTCAGTGTGTGATAAAGGTAAGGTTAAGCTTTTCAGCAATAGATGGCGTTATCACGAAATCAGCAAACGTTTCTAGACCTATTTATAAAAATTATTGAATTCTAATTAATTGCTTCGTAAATGCCAAAAATATTTACGAAAATAAACCGCAGTTAGGTCCAGTGATTTTATCATAACAAGATTTGTAATAGCGTAAAGCGCGGTGGGCCTTGGGCGCGGTCGCCTCCTTCTGCGAAGCAGTAATGCTAGCAAAGGAGGCGGCCGCACGCGCGAGACAATAACCCTCGCGCCCCAGCCCAGCGATGTCCGGCCACCTTAGGCGCGGGCATGTGGACGGCGAGCAATGGGTAGCTCACCGTCCGTCCGTCCGGTAACCGTCCGGACCGAGCCTAAGTCGTTGACGGCGCGTAATGTTCCACGCGCGCCTCAAGGAGGTGTCAGCAACCGTAGTGGTCCAGCAAGGTCGAAGCCTATTGGGGCCATGGGTAATACGAAAGAGATTCCCGGGGCCCTGGAACAATGGCAAAGAAGGAACAGGAGTGGGTTTTATGTATGTATCTTTCTGGTTTATGTTATGATAAAACAACGCTGTATGATTTTAAAATTATTGGTTCATTAGATATACTAAAAGTATATTATACCGTAGAATTATCTTTTTTACAACACTAAATAAATGTTATTTAACGTAGGCTATCAAAAAAAAGTGGATAAAATAGTTTTCAGTTGCCAAAATGTATAAATAGTCTGAGTCACGGAGTTGATACTGAGGTCGATACCCACAGTTTTTCGTGGGTGCACCTTTTGCTTTTAGGTAGGAAATCATCAAATACCTTCCCCCGCTCTGGGTAAAGCGAGAGGTAGTACCAGACTTTTACTGACTGAAACCCACCTGTGTTCCTTTAGTTGCCCTTAGCGTTCCAGGGCTATGGTAACTTGCACGCCACAATTGCGGCAGCAAATACCTTCTTTGAAGAAAGTCTAAAAAGGCTCTCTTTCCGCCTGACGCAGGTCTTCATCGAATGTAGATGTTTCGGAAGGACCCCCAAAAAACCAGCAAATATAGGTAGGTACTTAATCACAGAAAGATGCTTCTTGAGCAGTTCGTGAAGGTTACCAGTACTTCAAGTAGTCTCTCCCTCGGACTTGACCACAACCTACTGTTTAGAACAAGTACCTGATTTCAAAGATTCCAAAAATCATTAAGAATTTCATGAAAAACCCATGAAGACATATTTCACACAAGGCCCCGACGTGGTTTGCGTTCCTGAAGATAGTTTGATTACGTATGATGTATCCTACATTACTTGCAGCCTTAAGTCGACAACTGGACGTTACCTCCTTAAGAGTGGTCAGTGAGTGGTGATCAACACTGGGACAACATTCTGACGGATGCCAGAGTCAGTCACAGCCCCAATTGGTTGCGACATTTGTTCGCTGTCATTTTATAGTTTTGTGGAGTCACAAACACGGAGTAATGAAGGGGTATTAGGGTGTTTCGAGAGGTTTCTGTTTCAAATTCGACGTGATGTAAGTCAACATCAAACTGCATCAATTTTTTCACAAATTCTTTATACCTAAGTACAGTTGTGGAGCAAGATGACATCGTAGGTTACTCTGTAGTATTTTAATCGCTAGCAGTAGTGGACTATCAGTGCACGTTATCCAGCTGAAGATGGGCTGAAGCCGATTATGCTCCTTCGAAATTCACCTCCGCCAAAGTTGCATAACGGACCCGGCTAAAAGTCTGCAGAGAAATAACATCGAGGCAAATTCTTATGGGAGGTAATTCTTTCGAAAAATCTCATAGCTCTAGCAGGCATTGGCCCTAGAGATCTTCGTCAGGCGAAAAGAGAGGACGCTGTGGTGTCTTTCTTAGAAAGACACCACAGCGTCCTCTCTTTTCCTCAAAGAAGGAAGATTTGCTGCCGCGTGCAAGTTACCGTAGCTCTAGAACACTAAGGGTAATTAAAGGAACACAGGTCGGTTTCAGTCTGTAAAAGTCTGACACAAACTCTCGCTTTACCCAGAGCGGGGGAAGGTATTTGATGATTTTCTTCCTAAAAGTAAAACGTGCAGACACTAAAAACTGTGGGTATTGACCTCAGAACAAGATCCGTACAGACTCTTTATACATTTTGGCAACATTTAACATTTTGAAAACTACTTTATCCACTTTTTTTATAGCCCACGTTAAATAATATTTATTTAGTGTTGTTAAAACAACGGTTTAATACACTTTTAGTCTATTATAATGAACCAATCATATTAAAATCATACAGCGTTGTTTCATCATAGAATAAACCAAAAACAAACTTAAACCAGCATCTTTTCCTTTTAGGGGTAGGCAGAACCACAGTTTATCAACTACTTTGACCTCAACATGTCTGTTTCTGTTTATTGATAATGATAAGTAATTTATTTGATGTATATCATGAACGAGTATTCTATTACTGGTGAGCCAAATAAATAAAATAAATTATATATCTGGACATAAGAAATACATTTTACATAATATATTTACTGAAATTAATTTCCGTTATTTGAATTAGACGTGTTTAGCACGAATCACAAGCACAGAATTATTAATTACGTTTGTGCATTTTTACTAACTTGACGCAGACAAAGTCGCGGGTAACAGCTAGTCTATAATATGTTATAGATAAATTATACCCAGACACAGAACGAATGATTGTGCTCATCATATAAACATTTGTTCTGGGTGGGAATCGAATCCACGACCTCAGGCATAGTAGTCAGGGCCACTCTACTAACCACTAGACCAACAGGCCAGTCAATTTTACCTAAGTAACTTGGCTCAATCTGACTGAATAAACACAAACACGAAAAATTTAGCCAAGGGCAGTAGGTACATTTTAGGTTAGTATTCTACCGTCATAAACAATTTGGATATAGGCACATGTTGTCTTGATGTTTACACGCTTCGCTCACGCTTGACCTGATGGAATGCGACGCTGTGGTCGGCGATGGAGCACGCTTGCTTAGAAGTAGCTTATTTACTCTTAATTTAAAGACCCCCAAGTTGTAGCTAACAGGAAAAACAGACTCCGTTAGCAAATTCCACTCCTTAGCTGTACTCACAACGAATGTGTTCCCAAAACGTTTTGTCATCGCCATGCGTCTGGTGGTCCGATGGCGGAACGGGCTTGGCGGAATTAAATTATACAATGAGGATCAGTCATGATTTAAATTATTTAAATCTGACCAAAAATGACGAAGATACAGCAATTTTAGTGTACTTGTTCTAGAAACGCGCCCGAGAATGAAGCGACTCGCTGTGACGTCATCTGTCATGATCGGTTTCCACCGGCAAATAAATACGATCAAGCCGTTCGTCGCACAGACTATGACAGATGACGTCATCGTAAACAGTCCAGCAAGAGCGCGCGTTTCCAAGTAGCCGTTCAGAAAAACTTTAATAAATCCATAATTTCTTGACGAATTTCAATAATTTAAAAAATTAAATGCTCATTAAATTATTATGCATACGTTGTACTTAGTAAAAATTGGATTTGCTATTATATCATTGGTCCTCATTCACATTTTCACACACACACATTCATACACTCCCTAAAATGCAACCAGTGGAAAACCAACTGTGGCTTGCCAGTGGTTGCATCTTCGCGTCAATGCTCAAGACTTTAAAGCATCCTCTCGACGAGTATCACCAATGATCCTCTTGGCTCGCTTCTCAATTGACTCAAGCAAGCTGATATCTGGCAGATCCGTTCCAAAGATGATGTACAGTACTTCATACACATACAAACGATTTTATTGAAACAGAGCGACCGTGAAACTTCTGTATTCGAAACTTAAACCTTAAACGCAGCTTTTCTGCTATCTAGTTGGTATGTTTGCAGGCAAAACAATCCGTGTAAATACGCGTACACGTATCTTTATTATTATTACATACTATAAAACAAAGCCATTTTCTACGTCTGTCTGTCTGTTTATCGGCTTACTCGTCATAAAGCAAACAACGGATTTTGATGCGGTTTTAACTAATAGAAAGAGCGATAAACGGGGGGATTGTGTATATATTTTGTATCTCTGCAAAGCCGAAGCGGGTCACTAGTGTGTTATAGGTTTGTGCTGACGTGAGAAAACTAAGTTATAGATTATCTTTTACCAAAGACTTTACTCCCGTGGAAGTATAAAATTATGGTTCGGGAAGATGCTGCCAATTGGAAAGAAAAGAATCAAATGTGACCTCATCGCGACCCAGCCACCACGACGAGAGACACCCCAGATGTCGGGATCGGGAGTCACTGTAAGTGCAGGTTTACGGGCGACAAGCAACAGTAAGGATCGAGCCCGAGGCGTAAACGGCACGTAGTGTTCCACGCGCGCCTCAAAGAGATGTTAGTAAACCCATAGGGGCTCAGCAAAGTCAATGCCCTCTAGGGTCACGGAGAATTTCTGAAAAGGAAACCCATGGTCCTAGAACGCAAAGGGCAACTGAATGACACTGGTGTGGTTTTAGTAGTAGTGACCTTTAGGACCGAGACCGATATAAAAAGTATCCCATGCGTTCATGTATGTGTGTGTATATGTCAAGTTATATCCAGATACATTTCATTTTCCGTAGGCGCAGGCTTGCGGATGGCGAACAATGGGAAGCTCGTCGTCCGACCATACGTTAACCGTCCGGACTGAGCCCAAGTCGTCGACAGCGGGTATTATTCCATGCACGCCTCAAGGAAATGTCAGCAAACAGTAGGGCCGAAGCCTACTGGGGCCATGGGTTCGCTTCTGAAAGGTAAACCCGGCCCTGGTATGAAAGGCAACGAAGGAACTAGGTAGTAGGTTTTAGTCAGTAAAAGTCTGGCACGCCCTTCCGCCCCGCCCAAGGGCGAGAGATGTCATTGAATGATTTCCCACCTAAAAAAAAATACATTTCATTTTAGAACTGATTACAGAATACAGTAATATCAACACAATAGTATAACGTTGCTATCGAAAAATCTATTAAAATTAATGAACTACTCATTAAGGCCATCTTCGGAAATGGCAGTTTGTTTCGAGAAACAAAATTGGCTGTTTGTTCTATATCCTAAATAGGTGAACCCTATTAAAAAGCTAGACTGAAGCTTTCAAGCTATTTTATTTCAAATTAGCTCAGCATTGAATTCCAGCCATAATAGTTTAAACAAAACTAAAATTAAGTGTCAATTATTTTTATTAAAGCTATTTTCAGAGTTTGTATTTTTAAAAGTGCCTTTGTTTTTGAGTCAGGTTTTTTTAGGTGAGAAATCATTATATAATTTTAAGGGTTAGTCTAACATAAATACGGACACACGGTCATACGGACTATACGGATGAGTAACAATGAAGTCTTACACTGCTTGTTTTTTTAACATGCACTTGGCTGCTTTTTCAATGCATCATAAACATAATAATAATAATCTTTATTTCATCTTTTACATAAAATAGTTACATGTAAAAGCCACAAGTAAATCTTAAACAAATAATTATGCTAGTGCCCAAGGAATACTTACTATAATTAACTTATTAGTTTTTGAGAACTAAAGGGAAATTGATTTTATTAAACTAGAATTATGTATAGGTAATTAGTGACTTGCCCGAGCTAGGTTTATGAAACCTGTGTTTCGGGTCATCACTGACAAGACCATCACTATGGGTGCATGTATACATAAATTACAGAATAACAACTTACAAACTAAACCTACAATCATACTAAAACTTTCAATAGTTTCTCTGTGTCTGTGTAATTATGATTCAGTAGATACTCCGATATCAATGTCATCATCATCATCATCATTTCAGCCGAAAGACGTCCACTGTTAGACATAGGCCTCCCCCAAGCGTCGCCACAACGACCGATCCTGTGCTTCTTGCATCCACCGCACTCCCGCGAAAAAAGAGAAAGTAGTCTAAATAATCTTTAGCTGATTATTCACAATTTAACGAATAGGGACTATTATAGCTTCTGACTTCGCTGAAAAATGATATTCATTCGTCAGCTGTTTCAAAGTTTGCATCCTGTTTAGAAATTACTCTGGCTTTTGTTTTGTTAATAAATTTTGAATTTGTTAATAAACTTTAAATATATTTTATTACTAGCTGACCGTCAGTTAGTAATAAAATATATTTAATGTGGTGGTGGGAGGCCTTCCAACGCTGCGTTTTCCGGTGCGCGGTCGCGACTCTAGAACATTTCGGCCCCATCGACCATCCGTTCTACGAGCAATGTGCCCTGCCCACTGCCACTTTAGTTTGACGATTCTTCGGGCTATGTCGGCGACCTTGGTTCTCCTGCGGATATCTTCATTCTTTATGCGATCACCCAAGGAAACTCCGAGCATAGCCCTTTCCATTGCCCTTTAGGTGACTGTAAGCCTTCTGATGAGACCCATTGTAAGCGACCATGTTTCAGAGCCATATGTCATCACTGGCAACACGCACTGGTCATAGACTTTCGTCTTGAGACACTGTGGTATGTTGGACGAGAAGATACCGCGCAGCTTCCCTAACGCTGCCCAGCCGAGTCGGATTCGACGATTGACCTCTTTCTCAAAGTTAGACCTACCCAACTGGATTGACTGTCCTAGGTAAACGTAATCGTCTACAACTTCGATATCAATGTACTACATTTAATTAAGACTTCTTTGGATTTTTATCCTCACATTTCTCCAAAAACTTACCTTATATTCTTTTACTACTTATTTCGAGGCTTCCCATCTCTCCCGCTGTGTCGCTTAGCTTTTATTTATAATTTAATGGCAAAGGTTTTGCTACGTGTCATTT
Source organism: Mythimna impura (assembly GCA_905147345.3). Lineage (NCBI taxonomy): Eukaryota > Metazoa > Arthropoda > Insecta > Lepidoptera > Noctuidae > Mythimna > Mythimna impura. The sequence continues at coordinate 12,444,446 of LR990362.1, read as the reverse complement.
AACACGATACCCCGAATCTCCCTCGGAATCCGGAAGCTTAACAAAATGGACCCGGGGAGGAAGTATTACGATTTCATGGATTAGTGTTTCAGGTTAGTAGGGATAATGTACGAGATACACTGTAATGGACAAAGATTTCGTTGTTAGTAGTGAGGGTTGGCCTAGCTAGCTTAGTGTTTATAGTTTTAAAGTGAAAATAGACTTTAGGGTTCGTTTTTGCCTGACCGGGCCTGATATATCGGACGGCGAACAATGGGTAGCTCGCCGTCCGATCGTCCGGTAACCGTCCAGAACGAGCCCAAGTCGTCGACGGCGCGTAGTGTTCCACGCGCGCCTCAAGGAGATGTTAGCATCCGTAGGGGCCCAGCAGGGTCGAAGCCTACTGAGGCCATGGGTGATTTTTTTTTTTTTTTTTTTTTTTTTTTTTTTTTTTTTTTTATTGGTGGGAAAATCATCTTATGACAAATCCCGCTCTTGGGCGGAGCGGGAGATAGTGTCAGACTTTTACTGACTAAAAACCCACTCCTGTTCCTTCGTTGCCTTCGTCCCAGGGCCACGGTTTCGTTTTCACACTACCCATGGCCCCAGTAGGCTTCGACCCTGCTGGGCCCCTACGATTTGCTGACATCTCCCTGAGGCGCGCGCGGAACAATACGCGCCGTCGACGACTTGGGCTCGGTCCGGATGGTTACCGGACGGTCGGACGGCGAGCCACCCATTGCCCGCCGTCCGCAAGCCCGCGCCTACGGTGGCCGGAAATCGGGATCGGAATCCCGGCGGCGGTTGGGGCGTGAGGACCGTTGCCGTTGCCTCACGCGATCGGCCGCCTCTTTTGCTAGCATTACTGCTTCGCAGAAGGAGGCGACCGCCTGCCACTCCTCCTCGCTCCGGACCATGGCCTGTACCAAGGCCCGGCGCGAGAGATCGCCGCCGCCGATCGCCCCCACGAGGACACGGCGTTGCTCTTCCCAAGCGGGGCACACTTCCACCGTATGCTCCACCGTGTCCTCCGGGCGGTCCACACAGTGGCGACACCCGGGCGTCGCTTCCGCACGAATCCGGTGCAGGAACTTCCCGAACTTCCCGTGTTCGGTGAGGACCTGCGTCATGCGGAAGGTGAGGACGCCGTGAGGTCTTTCCAACCACGCCTCAAAGAAGGGACTTACCGCCATAATTGAGGCCATGGGTGATTCGAAAAAGATCCCCGGGGCCCTGGGAAAAATGGTAAAGAAGGAACAGGAGTGGGTTTTTAGTCAGTAAAAGTCTGACACTATCTCCCGCCCAACCCAAGAGCGGGGGATGTTATTAGATGATTTTCCCACCCGAAAAAAAAAACAGTGCCTAATATATGAATTTTATTATTATTTGTTAGCGTGTCGTCATGTCATCTTGGTTGTGAGATAAAAAACGTTTAAAAAAATATAACGATTTACAATCATAATGGTCTTCACAAAATAGACAAAGGCCAAGACCTTTGAGTATGCAGACGACAGCGCTGTTGCTGAGAGATACGTGTCCATCGCAAGAGCTAATGGGTCATAGACATGCTATGGCTATAGCAGAGTACTTGAGCTGTACTTGAAAGCGATCTCGAATAGGGAGATGCCAACTTAGTCAAGTTCAACGCTGTTAAAATCCACGCACGAATTTTTTTCATCAAAAAGAGCTAATTCGACATTTCGGAAGTGTAACCGTAACGACAAACAACCATTTTGAGCTTCTTCGTCTTTACTTTGACATCTACTCTCAATTTCGGCCCATACATCTGGGTGCCGCGTGGGCTTGCGGACGGCGAGCTACCCAATGCTGTCCGGTAACCGTCCGGATCAAGCCCGAGTCGTCGACAGCGCGTAGTGTTCCACGCGCGCCTCAAGGAGATGTCATCAAAACCATATTGGCTCAGCAGGGTCGAAGCCTACTGTGGCCATGGGCTGTGCGAAAGAGAACCCCGGGGCCCTAGAATGAAGGCAAAGAAGGAACATAAGAGTGGGTTTTGGTCAGTAAAAGTCTGACACACCTTCGAGCTCTGCCCAAGAGCGGGAGAAGTCATTGGATAATTTCCCACCATAAAAAAAAAATTGGGTGCCAAGAAGTTGGGAACCCAGCAAAGGTGAGCCGGTACTACGGCCAGAGTAGCTGATCAAACTTTATCGAGCAGAAGATCTATTGTGAATGGAGTACTGCTTTCGAATCAACTCCCGGAAGGTTCTGCTAGATAGCAGCTGATGCATTTGAGTTAATTGAAAAACGAGACATGAGGATCATCGGCAATGGTCTAATATAGAAAATAACCAACTTTAGAACGCCTTCTCTTTTTTAAGTTGGTTAAAAATAAGTATCAAAGTTGGTCTCAAATCGACTTATTGCCAAAAAAAATTGTATGCATTGGCCACTCTATAATTATAAGATTATGTTGTAATATAGCTTATTATTCTAACCCCAACACATACGGTAAAATATTCAACTTCGCAACTTTAATGACAATGGGCTATAATGTTGGCAACATTGCGCTAAGCAAACTTGTCAGTTCCGCTAACACTGCGAGTCCAACCGGAACCGGAAGTTTGTCGCTACACAAATATGTGCATGCACACATACTTAAGTTGTACTACCAACTGCTTGATAAACGTCACTCTTGTACTGGAAAACCGACCATATCATTATGGTATAAAGTTGCTTTTAAAAACAATTGCTACCGTGACATGCATTTAGTTGTACAGGAAGCTAAGTAAACGTTTGGTGAAAGTCTTGTCGTAGTTGAGAATAATGTCACAATATAAATTATTTGAGTCTCCTTGTGAGTTGTGAACTAAAATAAAACCTGATTTATATAACCGGCCCCGACTTATGAGTTTAGGTTAGGTCGCGCGTTCAAACCCAGCCAGGCGCACAACTTTGTGTAATTTATTTCATCACCACTGCTCTCAAAAGGGTGAAGGAAAACATCGTGTGGAAACCGGCATGAACTAGAACCAAAAACTCTAAGATACGTGACATCCATCAACCCGCACTGGGCCCGCGTGCTGGATTACAGCCCATTCCCTCTCTTAGAGAGGCTGGAGTCCCAGTAGTGGGAACATTATGCTATGTGTGGGCTGTTTATGCTAAGCTTATGTTTTTAAATTGTATGGACTAAATGCGAAAACTAAAAGCCATATAGTTACATAGAAAAAAAGTAAGAAAAACATGTTATTTGGCGACCGTTTTCATAATTATTTTCGAAAATTATGCGGGCGAAGCCGCAAACAAAAACGAATATATAATTTAACTATAACAAGATTATCAGAGGAGCTATTCTGGTATTTTTAAGAAAAGTTCGCATTCGCTTCGCAGTCACAAACTGTCAAAAACACCTATAATTACCGTCATTATTATGACAAGTTTTTAACATTGATTAAGATTGATATGCTAATTTGACTTGAACTTGATCGTTTCTTGAGTACGATTTTTGGTCTTCAAAACATCTGTCCACATCATCTAGAGCGATAACTACTTATCTCATTACTAGCACTTTACCACCACTTTTTACGATTTCATAAAAACTTTAAAATTTCGGCGGCGGCGATCTCTCACACTGAGCCTTGGTACAGGCCATGGTCTGGAGCGAGGAGGAGTAGCAGGCGGTCGCCTTCTTCTGCGAAGCAGTTATGCTAGCAAAGGAGGTGGTCGATCGCGTGAGGCAACGGTCCTCACGCTCTTTTATATATTATTAGCTTCTGCCAGCGACTTCGCCCACGTGAAAGTAGGTTTCTTCATAATAGTTTTAGACCCCCGGTTCATCCCCTTAGAGGTTGAATTTTAGAAAATCCTCTCTTAGTGCTCACCTACGTCATAAAAAGAAGCTTTGTGCAAAATTTCACGTTCCTAGGCCCAGTGGTTTTAACTGTGCGGTGTATACATATACTAGTTGACCCGGAAAACGTTGTTTTGCCATATAAATTATTTCTAGTGAATATTTTGCTAGTTAAATAAAAATATAAATAAAATAAATTTACCTAATTACCTACATAACAACCCTACCTATCCTACTTTTATATCTTATATATAGATTACAGCCCATAGTTAGAAGCTTTCAGTAACACAATAGTTAACAATGGGGAACAGAAGTAGATGGCAATTGTTAGCATTCATTATAACTTGGTTGGAAACAATGGATGTAGTGAGGACTGCGCCTAGTGGCTAATGTTGGCGAGACTGTTGCAACAAAGAGCCATAGTGTTGCAACGTTGCAAGTGTCAAGCAGAAAAGATTTTCGTTGTAGATTTTGGCGGGATTTTTTCGAGTGTAGTTCACTGTTTTAATTATTCGCAAAATGATTTCTCGTGGATATAGTGATATAGATTTGGTGTAGTTTTGTATCTCAAGTGTCAACATAACTAGACAATAGTTATGTGGAATTATAGAAACAGGCGTTATATCGGTAAAAATGGAGCTGAGAATTTTATTGTAGTATTGACTACCTCAGAAAAGTTTGGCACAGATGTAGATGTCAATTATTAGCAATCGTTATAACCTGGTTGGATACAATGGATGTAATGCCGACTGCGCCTTGTGGCTAATATTGGCGAGACTGTTGCAACAAAGAGCCTTGGTGCTGCAACGTTGCAAGTGTCAAGCAGAAAAGATTTTAGTTGGAGATTTTGGCGGGATTTTTTCGAGTGTAGTTTACTGTTTTAATTATTCGCAAAATGATTTCTCGTGGATATAGTGATGTAGATTTGGTGTAGTTTTGTATCTCAAGTGTCAACATAACTAGACAATAGTTATGTGGAATTATAGAAACTGGCGCTATATCGGTAAAAATGGAGCTGAGAATTTTATTGTAGTATTGACTACCTCAGAAAAGTTTGGCACAGATGTAGATGTCAATTATTAGCAATCGTTACAACCTGGTCGGAAACAATGGATGTAGTGCCGACTGCGCCTAGTGGCTAATATTGGCGAGACTGTTGCAACAAAGAGCCACAGTGTTGCAACGTTGCAAGTGTCAAGCAGAAAAGATTTTAGTTGGAGATTTTGGCGGGATTTTTTCGAGTGTAGTTCACTGTTTTAATTATTCGCAAAATGATTTCTCGTGGATATAGTGATGTAGATTTGGTGTAGTTTTCTACCTCAAGTATATAAATATACAATAGAACAGTTATGTGAAATTATTGAAACAGGCGCTGTGGCTCTGTCTTACACGAGCCCCAACATTTTGCTGAGCGCTGGCCGTTTTGCGCGGATATGACGCATATCCTACCACTTATATTATAAGTCGTTATTGTTATTTGTTTTTCTTTCTTCTTCTTTAGAATTTATCTCACACTATCTCAGAACCTGTTAACTCTTGACTTAAAAAACCTCTAGGTTGCAGGTATCAGAAAACACAGACATCATCTGGGAATTCCGCTCCCTAACTGTACGCATAGTGAATGTGTTCCCAAAACGTTTTGTGTGTATAAGTGGGTTGAGTGAGATTAGAGTGATGAAATAGTCAACAAACCATTTGGAACAGTTTAAATAGGTACTGTCTGGGTTTGCCTTTACTTATTATACAGAATCTGTTGTAAAGGCTCTCAAATAGGTACTTTAGTAGAAATCCAAACCAGTCCAAAAGATCTCTTTTATATATGGTTTTCTATGAAAATCAAGCAAAATATTTCTTGGAAAACCCAACGGTATAATGAAATTTTCCCGAACGAGTTATACATGTAGGTATACCTTTTTTTCCTGGAATTGGATTAAGGATACTTTCCTTGAAAAATAATTATACTTGCTAACTGGCAGGGTAGTGAAGGTTTTTGAGCATTTCTAAAGAAACTACTTTTTGAATAGCAAGCCTTTGAAAAAATAGTTCATTCAACTCCAACTAGGATCGCGGGCTTGCGGACGACGAGCAATGGGTCGCTCGCCGTCCGACCGTCCGGTAACCGTTCGGACCGAGCCCAAGTCGTCGACGGCGCGTACTGTGCCACGCACGCGTCAAGGAGATGTCAGCAAACCGTAGGGGTCCGGCAGGGTCGAAGCCTACTGGGGCCAAGGGTCTGCTTCTGAAAGGAAGATTCGGCCCTTGTATGAATAGGAACAGAAGTGGGTTTTTAGTCAGTAAAAGTCTGATACACCCTCACGCCCCGCCCAAGAGCGGGGGATGTCATTGGATGATTTTCCCACCCAAAAAAAAAACTAGGATGTAACAAACGCCTTTACGATTTTTTTAGGCTGGACCGCGGTATTGTTCGGACGAATTATTGTGACCCTAGAACGCCAAAAGCTACTGAAGAAATATATTAGGGTTTCAGTCAGTAAGGCAAGCGTGCTCCATCGTCGACCACATCATCGCTTACCATCAGGTGAGATGGTGGTCAAACGCGAGCCTACCATTAATAAAAAAAAAAATTGTTTAATGATTTTCTACCTCAAAAAATCCCATAAACTTCCCAATGCTAATAGTTTCAAACCAATATTGGGTTAGGTCTATTTCAGAGCACTTTCTAACAAACAAAGCCTCCCGAGGGACAGAATAACCATATTAAAACTGAGCTAAAACCGTGAAACGTCCAATAAAAGAGCTGGATCTACATAACGGCATTTACAATACACGCCGGCAGTGACAACGGACGCGGTGGTTTGTGCTATTTTGAATTTATTTTGCAGGATCACTGGTTAAACATAGGACAGCAAGATGAAGTAAATGTTTGTTTGTTTGTAAGAGGCACTCATTATCATCATTTCAGGTGAAAGACGTCCATTGTTGGACATTGACATCCCCTAAGCATCACCAAAAAAAAAAAAGAATGAGTCTGAGATGGACTCGCCTAGTTTTTAAGTTTAGTTCTTAAGTAAATCATTATCACGATGAGTGCACGATGGAGATGCCATATGTGAAGGATATCTTGGCGCAGATCTTCATGTATGCGGTAGAATAGAAAAACAAAAAAAGAGGTAAAAGTTTGTTTTGTAAGAGGCACTTATTATCATTATTTCAGCCGAAAGACGTCCACAGCTGGACGTAGGTATCCCCTAAGTGTCACCACAACGACCGTTCCTGTGCATTTCGCATCCATCAGATTCCCGCGACCCTTACAAGGTCTTAAGTCCTTGTGGGAGGCTTCTCAACACTGCGTCGAAAGACGCTTCGTCATCACTTCACTATCGGTAACTGTAATAGGTTCCGGTTGATTTATTCACTAGTGTAGTGTTTCCAAGTGTGAAATTAAAGCATGTCAAATCTTTGACAGTTTTGACAAATTGAAGAAAAGGGATAGGGTCAAAGAAATCGATTACTGAAGTTTCCGATTCTTAAGACACATGGATTTAATTTCTTTGTGTGTTTGTTGTATATATATCGGTTATTTTGCTCTGTTTAAAAGATTTAAATTTAAATTTGTTGATTAGACTTTGTATATCTTGTGATAAAATAAAAATAGCTTCCTATTTCTATGGTTTTACGAAAAAAGTAATTGAAATTGTGTGAGTTACGCCTACACAAACTTATTTCGGCTTGAAAAGTTTGAAACGTCAAACGGTACTTCTTATATTTGACGGCCTTTAGTCACGGAAGCGAAATCGTAGGAAGTGTGGAAGTGAAATAAATAAAATTAACGATAGTTCTAATTTTATTTTTTTGACATTATTTGACATTGTCTTTTACTTCTTTTAATTTATTTTTTTATAATTGTAATATTTTATTAGTGGTAATTAACATTCCCATGCAATGTAAATTATTTTTTTAATTAATAAAAATGTCAAATACTGGTCAGATAAAATTTAGTTAGAGTACATCGACACGAAAAGAAGAAGAAGAAGAATTAATAAATTAATGAATCCATCAAGTAGAGACACGCACGAGTAACAAAAAAAGGTAATGCACAATCTGTCCATGATCTATCGATTAATTATAAACTCACAACGATTCAAACTGATTGTTCTCAGGTCAACTAATGGCAAATAACGCGCACTCACTAGAGGACGCCCTCATCGCCTAACGCGTAGATGTGCACCACGTTTCAGCCAATCAGCATGCTAGTAAGCAGCGCTAAAAGGACCTCCACTATTAAATTCGTACATTTATAAGCTTCATATAGAACAGTATCTTTTGTTTTAGGAACTTCCCGAACTAACTATGCTCGGTGAGAACTTACGTCATGCGGAAGGTGAGGAAGCCGTGCGGTCTTTCCAGCCACTCCTCAAAGAGGGGACTTACCGCCATAATTATGGCGTGCCCTTATAGAACTGTATCTAGTTATCCAATAAAACGTTAATTCATAACTCCTTTTATGTTTATTGCATGCCGTGACAACCATTAATTATGGCTACACTATATAATGTAAGAATACTGAATCTTTAGCATGTATAATGGTGTATGCTTTGTTGGTTGTCCTAAAAAAAAAAAAATACCGACAATATTGCGAATAATCGCATTCATTCTATTTGAATTCTATCACAATAATTTCATAATGCTTATCCTTATGATTTTTTTTTTATAACGACTCTATAAGAAAGCTATTTTGAATATTTCATAACGTAGACGTAAACTATTAGGTCTAGGACAACGTTCCTATTTTTTCTAGTCATACGCGTACTTCATAGACACAAGCTCTGTGATTTGCTAGTCTAATAGGTACTTCGGAGCCCCGACAATCACAATTCATGTTGTACGCGACGGTTCCGAAATTAGATTAGGTTTTAGGTACAGGTATTATGAATTATGTAGTACATATTTTTCACATCTTTTCCACTCCAAAAAAGCCTAAAAATAGCCTTGTTTTGAGCCGAGAACAGTTACGTTATTAGCTCCCATGTAATTATTTAAATAGGCACCTTGATTAAATATGTATTGTCGAGTAGGTACTAAGTACTCGTTGGTAATAATAATACAGTTAAAACTCTTGTGAAAGTACTTTTGACCGTAGTACTTTGCAAAACCAAAAATACTTTTTTTTTAGTTAAAGTTACGTTTGACAGGTATTTGACCTTTGACTGTGACATATACATGATGGATTTTTAAGACAGGTCAGTGAGGGAAGGTACCTTAACTGTTATAGTTATAGAAAAACGTTCCTAGGAGACCATCCATACTTTTCAAGACATTCGGAACGGCATTTAAAGATTTTGTAAAAAAATTTTGCTCGTACCTAAAAAATCGCACACAGTACGTTGAAGTGGAATATTTTCACCCGGATACTGGCATAGTAACCCACGTGAGATCACAAATGGAGCACGTAAATATGTCTATACCACAAGGCAGTGTCTTAGGGTGCATTTTATTCCTAATCTATATCAACGATTTGCCGAGAGAAATAAATGTCCAGAGTGTCCTTTTTGCTGACGACATCTCAGTAGTGTTTCCATGTGACGACGGTAGCAAATTAAATTTAATACTGGACGATATACTTATAAAAATAGTAAATTGGCTAAAGGACCACAATTTGGAAATAAATTTCTCAAAAACAAAACTTATGCAATACAGACCTTATCAAAAACGTCCATTGAATATTAACTACTCGTTCAATGACATACTGCTCCAGTGTGTGGATGAATTTAGACTCTTGGGTCTGACAGTTGACACTAACATAAATTGGAAGGCACATATTAATGTTGTGGCAAACAAACTTGCAAGTTTCGCGTATGCTTTGAATGAGTTGAAAAGATCAACCGACTTCAAAACAGCGATGACAGCATACTACGCCTACGGCTACTCATGGTTAACCTATGGCATTACAGTGTGGGGAAATTGCGTTGACGTAGAAAAACTGTTTATTTTACAAAAAAGATGTGTGAGAATTCTAGCGAATATAGATCAAATGCAAAGCTGTAAACCTTATTTTATTAAATATAAAATGCTCACCTTAACAAGCATTTACATTATGGAAGTAAGCAAGTTTGTTAGAAAACATGCGTCGTTATTCCCTGTAGCTAAGAATCAAAGACCGCTGCAACGCTCCTTAAGAGTAAAAAATGAATTAGCAATGCCGAGTTCAAAACTAGCTATGTTTCACTCAGGACCTCTTGTAATGTGCATAAAAATTTATAATAAATTACCCAATGAGATTAAAGACATTGAATTTGACAATAAATTTATAAACGCACTTAAAATGCACCTAATACAAAAGTGTTATTATAGCTTAAATGAGTTTTTAACAAATTGACATTCTGTAAAATCAATATTTTAGATTATTTGAAGATTGACGCAATGTAATAATGTAGAAATTGAATAAAGACATCCAATAATAAATTAATTAATAATGAAATGATGACATTAAAAATGTAATAATATATTTCTAAATATAATAATGCATGCAATAATAATTAAATTTATAATTAAGAAACATAATGTTGCGGTGCCCTAGCAGGGTTCATGTACGAATCTTATATTTAATTTTTAACAACCTTGTAAACGACATGAATGCAATATAAATTAAATAAATAAATAAATAAATAAATACAGTCAGCAAAAAAAGTAACACTAAAAACCAAAAAAAAAATTCTATGCCTATCGGGAAAAGTTTTTGGCGTTTATGTCATTTCTAGTCATATCTTAAATAGTCCCATAGGGTTTTTTTGAAAAAGGATCGATAGATGTTTTTTTGGTATTTTAGCTTTTTTTTTGCTATAATTATTTTTCCAAAATCTGCGAATGTAGTTCAGAAAATCTTAAAAGTTATAGACGGTTTAGTAGAAACATCATCATCATCATCATCATTTCAGCCGAAAGACGTCCACTGCTGGACATAGGCCTCCCCCAAGCGTCGCCACAGCGAACGGTCCTGTGCGTCTCGCATCCATCGGACTCCCGCAACCGTTACCAAGTCATCGGTCCACCTTGTAGGAGGCCTTCCAACGCTACGTCTTCCGGTACGTGGTCGCCATTCCAGAACCTTTCGGCCCCAACGGCCATCTGTTCTGCGAGCAATGTGCCCTGCCCATTGCCACTTTAGTTTGGCGATTCTTCGTGCTATGTCGGCAACCTTGGTTCTCCTGCGGATATCCTCATTCCTGATTCGATCACGCAAAGAAACTCCGAGCATAGCCCTCTCCATTGCCCTTTGGGTGACTTTAAGCCTTCTAATGAGGTCCATTGTAAGCGACCACGCTTCGGAGCCATATGTCATCACTGGCAACACGCACTGGTCATAGACTTTCGTCTTGAGACACTGTGGTATATTGGACGAGAAGATACCGCGCAGCTTCCCGAACGCTGCCCAGCCGAGTCGGATTCGACGATTGATCTCTTTCTCGAAGTTAGACCTTCCCAACTGGACCGTCTGTCCCAGGTAAACGTAGTCGTCTACAACTTCGAGTGTAGAGTCCCCGACCTTGATAGGAGTGGGTGCTACATGGCTGTTTACCATGACTTTGGTTTTGTCCATGTTCATTTTAAGTCCCACTCTTTCGGAAGCTCTACTGAGGTCACCAAGCATTGTACTGAGCTCCTCCGTAGTCTCAGCCATGACTACTATGTCGTCGGCAAACCGAAGGTGAGTGATGTACTCGCCATTGACATTAATGCCTAGCCCTTTCCATTCCAAAAACCTTGAAGACATCCTCCATTGCTGCCGTGAACAGTTTCGGAGAAATAACGTCTCCCTGCCTCACACCCCGCTGCAAGAGGATAGGTTTCGAGGTCTGGTCTTGTAGTCGGACTGACATAGTGGCGTTTTTGTACAAACACTTCAGCACTTCGATATACCGATAGTCAATTTGGCACCGTTGGAGAGACTGCAGTACAGCCCAAGTTTCAATCGAAACGTAGAAACGTTTTCCTGTAACTATAACGGTTAAAGTACCTGCCCTTACTGGACAGTATCCAAAATCCACCCTATATAATATCATGTTCACATTGTTAACGTTTACTACTTTCTTCGTCAATGGCAATCACAGCTTTTAAGTACTTGATACTTAAAAGCTATGATTTGGAAACTCTTATGGTCGAACTGGGCCAAGGGTCTGCTTCTGAAAGGAAGACTCGGCCGTGGTATGAAAGGAAAGAAGGAACAGGAGTGTTTTTTCAGTCAGTAAAAGTCTGACACGCCCTCACGCTCCGCCCAAGAGCGGAGGATGTCATTGGATGATTTTCCCACCGAATAAAAAAAAATGGTAGAAAAAAAAAATACATTCAGCCGAACATAGAACCTCCTCCTTTTTGAAGTCGGTTAAAAAGAGTTATTTTATAGTATTATTTTGTTAAAGAAGACAATGTTATCTATAAAAAAGTTTTTAATTTTATAAGAATTGTCTATGAGGACTTTTAAATTCATAATTGGAACTTTACGATATGAGAACAGATAGACAAAAAAAAACTTAAAAAGTTCAGAGACAATCGAGAATACAATATTCAGTTCACAACAACGAAACTAAAAATATTCATAAAGATTTTCGAATAAGATTAACTTTAATGGCGTTGTTGTGTGCGATGTTTGTCAATACCCCAATAAATATTTGATTTGAGTTATCGTCCACACTGACTATAGATATCAAAACATTCGTAATATAACTTTTGATTTATTAACACAATATACCACACTAAAAAACTAGTATATTGCCAGTGCGTACAAAACTGCGCAATTTGTGGTATTGTCAGATGACAAAAAGGCGTCGTTTGGCCTCCGGAGTCCGCCATTTGTAGGGTTTCACCCCTCAGAGGTCGTAACAGTTTTTTATTCGTAAGATTACGACGGCAGTAAAATGTAAAGTGATTCCGTTTTTCTGAACATGATAGCGGTTTTCTTAACATTGTTATGAAATGCATTAACTATTACAAAAGTTGCGGTGTAAGATTAAAGAGATGCTTCAAGTGGTAGCGCGTCTGTGTTAATGTTCTTAACGGATTGTGGTATGACAATTGTTGGGAATTTAATAAGTTTTGTTTGTGTCTGGTTACGTTAGGTTGTTGTCGAGGCTGACAGGCCCCTCCCCCACCCCAGGCCGGAGGACATTTATGAGGATTTCCACGCCGGAAAAAAAAGTTGTTTTTAAGTCGTTCTTATTTTTTTTAACTTACAATTGCTGCAAACTATTTAATTGGTACGGAATGAGATTTTTACCATTCTGATGCGGTTTTTTATTAAATTAGCTTGAAATACGAGTATATCTGTATATAAATAAACTCAAGGTTTGCGGACGAGCAATGGAGCGCAGTATACTAGAAAGAGAGAAAAAAGAAAGAAAGAAAAATGAATTTATTTGGAACAAGCACAAGGCACAAACACAATATTAGATATCACGAAACAAAATAAAAAAAAACAGAAGCAAAAAATATAGTTGTGTGCCTCACGGCTGCACCAAAATAGGTCCAGTTCAGCATAAATGCCAGGCAACTAGTGCCTGACGCTGGTTTTCAACTGAACCTGTGGTTGTGACGCAACGGATGTAAAACAGTTTTGGAGTGTAATATGTATGTATCGGTACTAGATGTTAAATTAACGGATCCAGTTCGAAACACTACACACAGTTTGTTTTTTGTGTCGTAACTACAAATTTACAATTTTCAGATTTTTTCCCATACTCATAAAAAAACATCATGCTAAATTTCAGGATTCTAGGTCAACGGGAAGGACCCCATAAATTTTGATTCATTTGAGAGTGTCGAAATATACGTTTTTTGCAACATAAACGGTAGTATCGTTTTTTTTCACAGCGTCAAGGGACCGCATACCTGAGTATATGGTTTTAATTTCATCTCGATACCTCCACGCGTTTCCGAGATAAAGGGTCTTGAAAGACAGACAGACAAACAGACGGACAACAAAGTGATCCTATAAGGGTTCCGTTTTTTCCTTTTGGGGTACGGAACCCTAAACATGGTAACAAATAGGTAGGTGCACTTTTTTTGCATTTTTCTACAAGTACATTACAAAAATTATAGGTACCATTGTCTAGTTATGGCTTACCCTTTTCAGAGTTTAGATTTTAAATAATCTGAACTACTAAGATGACAACTGACTGCTAAGAAATATTAAAGTAGATGACCTGTTCTTTGACCCCAAATAATATATTTTTTAACATTACCCCACACTAGGAATTTCTCTAGTTTCGTGGGCGTTTAAAAATATATACATTCACATACACAATACCCGGAACAATTTTCTGTAGGCAATACAGTTGCAGTTAGAGTTGTGGCAGTTGGAGCCGCGCCATAACACTAATTTCAAGACATTTGTGGTGCGGGTGCCGACTCACCATTTGGAGACCATCCTTAAAGGAGAGTTTTGGCCGAAGGGTGTCGTGTATCGACGATTTCGTGGAAGGATACCGACCTCGCAGCGGAACACGACGCCGTCTCTTCGTGTGCAATAGTGTTTAATAATTGTTATAGTTTCTTTTATACATATGTATTAGTTTATTATTTTGTAAGATTATTTGTGTATTTTTTCTATGGGCCTTAGTTGCCTGATAATAAAGGATTATTATTATTATTAATACAAATATTTATTTCATACGGGAATCGAGCCTTATGTCTGAGGGCAAAATAATGACCTAAATTCTAACAAACATAAACTTGACGTTTACCAATAACATATTTTATTACACTACCATCCATTCAACATCTTTCATAGATTTATAACGTCAAAGCGAGAGCCGGGACTCCTTTCATAAGACAATGGTGGTTGAGTGCTGGAGAATCCGTGGCCAACACTTGACGAACAAAAGACAACTTAGCCGTCTTGTTCAGCCAACAGCCAACAGCCAACATGGTGGCAAAAACTATTAGCGCTCTAACTAAACTAATTTAGGATTGTGCTTGCAAAGCTGCAAGGAGGTGGGTACAATTCAATTATGAGCACAAAACCTGGTTTTAAAATTTAAATGATGTGCTCAAAAATGTCGCTCTGAATGTAGGTAAATACCTACCTAACCCCCCCCCCTACTCCTACTTAATAATAAATTATATTTATTAATTGAAACATACACAGTTCTATACAATAACATAAGAAACTCTAGAAATTACACTAAGAATGACGTTAACGCGCTAATAGCATGCTGGCCGTACTTGCTTGATTGTTGCATCATAATGCACTGTTCTATGCGACATGTGACAGGCTTGTGATGTAGCTGACAATCTCGTCTTAAATTGATTATAATTTTAATTTTATTTATTTGGATTTAATGTACATATTGTGATTAAAAGGAAAAAAACGGAACCCTTATAGGATCACATTGTTGTCCGTCGGTCTGTCTGTCTGTCAAGACCCTTTATCTCGGCAATGCACGCAGGTATGAAGTTGTAAATAAAACTGTTTACTCTGGTTTGCGGTCCCTTGAAGCTATAAAAAATCAAACTTCTAAGTTAACGAAAAAAAAGATACGGCCGTTTTTGCGATATAAAGTCGCAAAAAACATATATTTTGATACTCTCAAGGGAATCAAAATTCATGAGAGTACTTCCTGTTGACCTAGAATCCTGAAATTTGGCATGAAGTAAAGTCTCATAGCACAAGTATAGGATAAAATCTGAAAACTGTAAATATATGGTTATGTCATAAAAAAAAACTATTTTTGCGATTGGGGAAATCTTCGTAACTCAATTTGGGAATTGAACTGTTTTCGTAAGTTTGTACCTACGGATCCCTCAGTGCTCGAGTCCAACTCGCACTTGGCCGTTTTTTTAAACCATTTCTAGTATTTTTTAGTTACCTACTAACTTTATTAACAGAGGTGGGCATTTACATCGCTAATTTTACAAAAATAATGTACAGTGGTAATTCAGAGTTATTCCTATCTTGAGAAATTAATGTCTTCAGAAATACATATTTAAGGACAGTGTGTCTTTGACAAAAAGTAAATTCATACAAAAAGATTTAGCTACTCAAATATAAGACACTTAAACTAAATTGCGTCATAATAATCTCGTCAAAACTACTGATTTACTTACGAGACTTCAAAGCCTAAAATTCAGTCAAAGCTAGTTCTTTTTTGTATTAAGCTATTGCATAGCTTCTATCGAGGGCCTTGAGCGCGGGGGGCCGAATCCAGAAATTCCGTAACGAAAAAAAACCTCACGCTCCCCACTCCGACGGGCACGGAGGTGTGGCTTGAAGGCCGTGCATTGTCTAACGTCGTTTCTTTTCGGCAGTCTTCGACACGGTGTTTGTGTGCGTGCAACTAGCCGTATTGTTACTGCATAAATAAAATAAATAAATAATTATAATTGCATAAGTTGATACAAAATGCTATGCAATAGCTTTACCGCGGCAGTCCCCGAGTGCCACACGTCTTTTTTTTTATTATTGATGGGCTCGCGTTTGACCACTATCTCACCTGATGGTAAGCGATGATGAGTTAGATTAAATAGGTACCAGGTAGGTACTAGGTAGGTCTTCGTGACCTAGTCAGCAAAACAATAGGGGCCCAGCAGGGTCTAACTAAGCCTACTGGGGCCATGGGTTCGCTTCTGAAAGGAAAGCCCGGGGTCTTGAAACGCAAGGCAAAAAAGGAACATAGGAGTGGGTTTTAGTCTGTAAAAGTCTGACACGCCCTGCCCTAGAGCGGGAGAAGTCATTGGATGATTTCTCACCTAAAAAAAAAATAACGAAGATCTAGTACCGTAGTACTAGATGTTCCTTGTGCCCGTTTACAAATAAAACTGTCCCATCCAGTTTGTCGAAGCAACTTTTATTAAATTAAACGCCGCAGATCCTGAAAACCAATAATTGGATTGAGTTCTACTTTTTTCTTGACGATGTCTGGTCTAGTTGGGTTTATGACAAAAAATGTATTTTGATGGAGGTTTGTGTCTACCTATTACGTTGATATGAGACTACACAAACCCCAAGCGAACGCTGGCATTCGCGCGTGATTTCGCGCCATTTCGGTTAAACGCCGTCCGGCGGTCGGCGTCCTAATAGATTATAAAATATTGAGCGTTTTATTTGTAGGGTATTTAAACAAGAACGTAAATAAGAATTTCTTCATAAAGTAGTCTGTAAATATCGAAAATAAGCAACCTTTTTGTTATTCCCTATATATAGGGTGACTGGTAATTAGTGTACGATACTTAAACACGTGATTATGCTCATGATAACAAACAATTTTTATTATGGGAGCAAAGCCGAAATCGCGAAAAAAATATCAGCTGTTCAGTACATTAGGCAAACATAAATGTACTGAACAGCTGATTTTTTTTCGCGATTTCAGTACACTAATTGCCAGTCACCCTATATATATCGACGAGTTAATATTACGTCATGCTATTTGTTAGTGAATTGGGTTGATCCAGTAAGTTTTTTATTTTTCAGGTTTCTTATAGGCTGTTGCCAGCGACTTCAATCACGTGAAAATAGAAAATTGTCCCAAGAGAACATTGTATAATGTAGAAGCACTTTTTTTCAAGTTTTGTGAATGTGAAGTACCATGGAGCATTTTTATTAGGTTACAACTTGTTTGACATTACGAGCATGGCAGTTGAGAGTATGTCATGCTCACTCAAATGTCTCGCCGATGGTGGCACGTGTTATTGGGTCATTTAGTTCCCTTCAAAATGGTTGAGCTGATGAGTGAGTGGGGCTGATGCACGCGTCATGCTCGTGAACGGGTGCTGTCAGTTGAGACTGGTCATCTCTTAGCTGCCAGTGGCTTAATTCAATTTCTATGTTTTTAATTAGTTTTTATTATTACTTATCTACATTGTACTCACATATTAGAAGCGACGAGAAATATGTAACCAAGATTTATGTAACTCATAATAAAAGAGTGTCCATGGAGTTTCTTGCACGTTCTTCTCCATAGAGATCTACGCTTTGGAACGTGCAATTTAGCTTCACTTTTTTTGCCTGTAATTGGTCTATTTGAAATAAACGACCGCATCGTCGCTTTCCGTCAGGTGAAGGTGAGATAGTGGTCAAGCGCGAACCTATCAAGAATAAAAAAAAAAATGTTTCTGATTTCTGATTTCAAAACCTACTCCAAGGATGAAAAGTATCTTATGTGCTATTCCAGGACTAATCTACTCGTGTTCCAAGTTCTGTCGAAATTCGTTCAGCCGTTCGAGCGTGAAAAAGTAACAAATAGTCAAACGCATCAGTGTGTATGTGAAAGTTTGTGAGTGTGTTTGTGTGAGAGTTCACACACATACATGCACACACACTCACAACCTTTCGCTTTTATAATATTATAGGGTGATTAGTGTGAAGTGTGACTAGCGACCCGCTCTAGCTTCACACGGTTGCAAATTATATAAACATCGTTTTTTGTTTATTGTTCTTTCCATTAGTGAAAACCGCATCCAAACCTGTTGTATGGTTTAGGAGGAACTAGCGGATAAACAGACATTCGCGGTAAGCGACTTTGTTTACTATACTAACTTCCGCCAGCAGCTTCGCCCGCGATGAAGTAGAATATAATACGTCATACTAGCCTATGTCACTCAGTAATAAAGTAGCATTCTTCTGGTGAAAGAATTTTTAAAATCAGTCCTGTAGTTTTTGAGTTTTTTCATTACAAACAAAAACACAAATCTTTCCTCTCTATAATATAATACCGACTAGTGACCCGCCTCTTCTTCGCACAGGTGGTAGTAATCTTTGAAATTCTTAGTTTTTTCCTCAAAGGTAAGCAGTGATGCAGTCGATGATGGTGATACACCATCATCTACTACTCTAGCACTAGTTTATATAGAGTCTATTCACTCTCGCCTTAAAGGCACCTAAATCATCGGGAAGATCTATAAACATATGAAGAAATTTATCAGGATTTTCATTCGGCTTTGATTTAAAGTAACACACAATTAGTTTAAATAGATAAAAAACTGTGATTGAGACAACTTTTAGTTGGTCAGTTTTTTTTTTTCCAAAATAATTTGAGATTAGGCAAGTTGTACTGCTAAAATTACTTATTTTATCATTCGCTGGGCCCAGTGGGTACGCATTTACCTCGTGAAGGTTATCTGATAGCATTAATGAATCACATGAGAGCGAGATGAGTTTGTAACTAGCTGAAATTTTCATTAAGTTGTCTTGGTAATCTCATATCCGCATGGTTAGCGGTCAAGGACATGCGCTGTACGTATGTATATCTTTTTTATTTTAGGAAACTCATCAGTTTATTTATAAGGTTACATGAGTTAAGAAGGCCCACCCCACTAACAATGAACAGCCCAATGCTGTTGCGTTAAAGTTACTAGCATGTTAAAGTGAGGTCTACACACGCTGCACAGTGATAGCGAAATAATGACAGTTATCACTTAAACCAATTATAGAGTTTCACGGCATTTATAAAACTAGGTTAACTAGAAAGTGGTGTAAGGTTAAATTTAATCAGGGGAAGAACAAAATATTGAATCGTGAAATCTAAACAATAAGATTCAATTTGCATTCAATAATTAGAATGCGCTTAACTGTTAATATATCTATCTAATTATTAAATTCTTCTCACACATAATAGCATTACCAGCCTTATATTATTTTTCCCACTGCTGGGACTCACTCAGGCCTCCTCTCTAGAAAAGGGAATTGGCCGTATCCACCACGCGTGCCCAGTGCGGGTTGGATGTCGCATGTCTTCGAATTTTTGAGTCTAGGGCATTCCGGTTTCCTCACGATGTTTTCTTTCGCAGTTTTCTTTTTATCCTTTACCCTCACATTGTTTGTGCTTTTAGCCAGTATCAAGTTTAGAAAGTATGTTGTTTTTGATACAGAACACAATGGTTTGGTTTTCCATTGGAATATTATGTAATGAGAGCGGTAACACTGTTTAAGGGGTGACCAGACGGTTGCAAACCAATGCCCCAACTAAGGTAACCTTGCTAGTGTCAATCCGTGTAGACAGCAATTGTAATCCATGACCTTCAATGCCCTTGGTTGGGAGGCGCGTTTTCCCAACCACCGAACGTGTCAAGTTGGCGTTTGGTTTACATCCATGTAGCTGCAACACAAACCAAACAAATAAACCAAGGTCACCTTGGTTGGAACGCTAGTTTGAAACCGTTTGGTCACCCCTTTAGAAAGCTTTGCAACGTGGGCTTGTATTTTTGTGTAAAACTGATGTGTAATCAATTAAAAAGAAAATGACGAGTACTTAATAAATTTCCTTCTTGCTAAATAACTTTATATGAAAGTTATTAATAAATACAAAAGCAAAATTAGAATTATTTTCTGTTTTTCTAGTGGTATGCAGACAAATCTGGTTGCGTGTCACGCACGCCCCTATCTCGAGGATTATTTACTGTCTATGTCAGTTGACCACGAACGAAGTGATAATGTATTACGTTTTGCCATGCATCTTGGCTATATAGGACGAGTAGAAATCATAATAACCAAAAAGTTGACAGTACCAAAAAGCCCGACCGAAAAAACGACTGAAAAGTTTAATAAAAGTCACTTTAAGCAGTTTTGATGCTGTTAGTGGGATTTATTTAGTTTGATCATAGATTTGACGGCAGCAATTGCATCAGACTGCTTAATGCTTATTTCGATTTTTTTTGAGTTATGCTTTTAAAACCCCCTTGACCCGTTTATTTTGATTCCCTTGAGTGTCGAAATACACGTTTTTTGCGACATAAACGGCGGTATCTTTTTTTTCGTTAACTTAGAAGTTTGATTTTTTCACAGTTTCAGTTTCTTGTTACGTCACAAAAAAAAAAATTTTTGCGTTTCGGAAAAATCTTCGAGACTCCATTCGGGATTTGGTCTATTGACATAGGTAAGTTTGTACGGAACCCTCAGTGTGCGAGTCCGACTCGCACTTGCCCAGTTTTTGAGTTTAATTAGAAACAAAAACACAAACATAAAAATCTTTCATTTTTATAATATTATTATGGATGTAAATACGGTTATCATTCGTAGATCTTTGACAATCGTTACATTTAGTCAGACGGCAGAAAGTCTGATCAGTCTATCGGAGTGTCGTGTTGCCCAGGAGTCTCTGGGTTGTGGAGGTCTGATAGGCACTTACTCCATGTACAACTAGGGTATTCATTCATCCCAATGCGATTAGACTGGAAGAAGACCCCGTGGTCCTAGAACGCAAAGGGCAGCTGAAGGAACATAGGTGTGGTTTTAGACAGTAAAAGTCTAACAACACAACCTCCCGCCCGCCCTAGACCGGGAGAACTCATTAGATGATTTCACACCTTTTAAAAAAGCTAGTTAGGAGGAGATAATGTAACTACAACATCAAAACTTACAGAGTTTTAAAAAATGAAAGAATCCCACTTGTCCATATCCTTTTAAAGATCTCATGTATCTTTTTACACACATCACTCTCTTCGACTATGAGCATTACACTGTTGTCCTTTTTTAAGGCCATCCCGAATAAAGTCAGTAAGTAGGCACTTATGAAGGTCTCTATGTCCTTCTCAATCCCCTACCACTCTTTGTGCTATAAATCCCTTTTGTTAATCGCCTTCCATTCGTTCTCTCTTCAATGTGATTATAAGGATCAAAGTATAACATTTTAATAACACAAATTCTTGTTACGAATGTTTTGATCAATGAAATAAGCAAATCTGATCTTTAATCTTTATCTTGAATCAAAATAATCACAAGTAAATAAAATATCCAGAAATATTATTATTAAGAGGTAAACTCACGGAGAACACATTCATATATATTTATATATCAAACACTCGCATAAGGTACACTCACATTTACGTTTATAACATACAGACACACTACCTTAATTCCAAACACTTTTTTTAACAAACATCATTACACACACTTTCGGTAACCATTATTAGTTTAAGGAACATGCTTTGAAATTGACAACAATGTAAGATATGGAAGGAGCCTGGATCTCACGTCACAGGGAATCCTAGTGTGAGTTCCAGGAAACAAACTGATATAAATGTATCTTCTGTAATAATAAATTAATCATATTCTTATTCGTATATAAATTTTCTTTGACCCTTTTTAAATATCAAAAAGAGAATTCAATGAAAACTTGTCGGCATGATTAGCGCAGTGGTTGAGCGGTCGGCTGCTGTGCAGCGTGTCGCTAGTTCGATTTCCGCACGGAACAAATATTTGTATGGTCTACAGATAGGACGTGTTCGGAGTCTCGGTGTCTTGTGTATGTTATATGACTGGCCTGTTGGTCTAGTGGTTAGTGGCGGTACGAATGTTGTATTCACTAATCAGCATTGCACCCCCAGAAATTCGCAGAGCTGTGGCTAACCGCATAGAAAGGGCGAAACAAGAAAACGACCCTCGCCATCCAATGCACAATTACAGTTCGGTGCCCCTGAGACTTTAAAGTCGTAAAAGTTTTGTTGCAAGCGTGAGCCCATCTCAAGGTAACGCCACCTCGGAGAGATGCGACCTCTGGCGGGAGAAGTTTAAACCTCCTGATGATTTTGTCGAGCCGTCGGAGAGCCTCTCTCCTGGACACGAGTTGCCATGGCCCACCTGGAAAACTCCGTCAAACAGACTCCGCACTCGAGTTGGGCGCAGCAAAGACAATCTCCACAGATGGGGGTTCTCGGAGGGTTCCGATCTTCAGTGTTTGTGCGGAGTCTCTCCGCAGACCATGTCCCATCTTCAATCCTGCATCACGTGCCGTGAATTTAACTAGTTTTGCCATCGATACGCTAAGAAGAAGAAGTGGCCCTCGATAAAAGGCAGTTATTATTATTTTGTACTGAATGAAAAAATAAATGTGATTTAGACATTACAAACAGACACTTCATAAAGTTGTTGTTTGTTTGTAAAATGATATCCTATAAAGATGTAGACATCATTTTTAGGAAGCAAAGGATTCTTTTTAATTTTCTAGCGGCTATCTTAGGGTAGAGATAATCATTTCCCGCGCGACTTGGCTGAGTAATTGCCGTCCGTCGGTTTTGTAAACGGTACATTAAACTAATGTGACAGATACACTTGTCTCTCGGATAGACTATCTAATTAAGGAAATGAAACCTTCCGAAATACTTTCTTGTTTAGGCAGGATATTTATTTGTTGTAGCGACTTTTTTAATTGGACTGTCTTAGAAATAATTGGTATACAAAAGTCAGTATTAAACTTAAGATTTAGTAAAAAATAAGAAAAGTAAATATAATAGTAATTGAGCTAGGAATTAGACATTCTCACGCTGCCAACACAGGAGACGTCCGGGGCAGACACATCGGAAGTCGCAGAGTGATCCCCGACCACCGGGATGCGGGAGATGAGATGCGGGTTAGCGGACGACGAGCAATGGATAGGTCACCGTGCCTTCGACCGAAGAGGCGGTCCTCTTCGGTAACCTCCTCTACGACTCGAGCTCGGTAGCCCGAGTCGTCGACGGCGCGGCGCGTATAGTTGTTGTCAGTAAATCCGTAGGTGCCCAGCAGGTTACCGATGCCCACTAGGGCCATGGGGAATTCCAGAAAAGGAAAACCCACAGGTGCCCTAGAACACAAAGGGCTACTGAACAACACAGGTGTGATTTAGTCAGTAAAAATCTGTCACGTCCTGTCTTCGTCTTTGGATGACTTCCCATCTCAAAAAAAAATAGAATAAAGTAAGTTGATAGGTCTTCTTAAAAATTTAAATACGGAAGTAGCTAATGTAGCATTTTAATGTGAATTTAGTAAGCTCTAGGGGTCACTTCATTCACATTAATATAACAGTTGTAGTTCATAGTTTAAAACTTTGTTGTTACATAAGTAGTAAGTAGTTTTAGATGGGTATCATAAAGAGGTTTTATTTGGACATTATATTTAAGGTAACCCATCGAAAAGTGCATCAACGTTCATTTATTTATTTATTTAAACTTCATGTACAGTAGTGGACATAGGCGGACTTAATGCAACAAGGCATTCTCAAGATACTTCAAACAGAATAAATAAAATAAAAATTTATAATAATAAAATACATATTATATAAGCTAAAATTATAAACTAATAAATACTGTGAAAAATATCAAAATCGTTAAGAGAACTTAATAATAATTCTGACGAAGACCAAACTAAAGTTGAGAGGACTTCAAGTAGTAGTTCCGAATTTTACGCTTGAAGGAAATTTTTTATTTTTGTTTGTTGATCACGCAACGTGGAAAGTAGGAAGGTAAGTTTTCTTGTAAGTTGAACAAAGACTCAGCGATCATTGTACCGACAGTCGTATCAGCCAATGGTTTAATAGCCACGAGTCTCGACCAAGGTCTCAAGAGATTTTCACGGTATGAAGCGGTACTCCTGGTCACGTTTAGTATTGTTAGAAGGTTTTTCTAACCCTGTTCCCGATCTAAACTAATATTTTAAAGAGGAATGATATTGTTAGGAATAAAATGAAAAACTACCTCCCCCGTAGCCAAGTTACAACCGTTTCGTTTCGATTATCTTTTCGTTGATCGCCTCGAGTCGGCCACGCCTCCTATTCTTTTGTTCTGACCACATGACAGAGATAACGTAAGAATTAAGGAATCGGAGGCGTGGCCTACTACCTACTCGAGGCGATCGACGAAAAGAGAATCGAAACGAGACGGTTGTAACTTGGCTACAAAGAAAGCGATTCTTTGAAATAATATTAAAAAAATAAAATTATTCATCTACAAATTGATGTGACTGAGCCCTATTCGCAAGTAACGTCCACTATCGCATCACTTGAGATAATTTTTGAACTGATTCAATTTGTAAGTGAAAAGCGATCATCGGACCGTGAATGTATTGTTCATGGACTGCCGATAGTTGAGTGCATCATTTATCTGATTCCATATCTCATATGTTCATGAATTGAATTAAGTTATGGACTTTTGTTTTTCCGATAAGCTCAGAGAGAAAAAATGAAGAAAAGTTTCAGCTGATTTTATTTGCATTGTTTTTAGTTTGTGTAATTATTTTCTTTCGTTCTTACTCGAATTAGGTGAGAAATGGTGATTAAAAGATGTAAGTTAAACTCTGGAACGCAAAGGGTTTTTAGGTGGGAAATCGCCCAATGAATCCTCTCGCACTTGCGCGAAGCGCGAGGGCGTGTCAGAAAGACAGTCCTTCTTTGCCTTGCGTTGCAGGGGGTTTTCCTTTCAGAAGCGAACCCATGGCCCCAGTAGGCTTCGACCCTGCTGGGCACCTACGGTTTTGCTGACATCTCCTTGAAACTGAAAGATCATGAGTGGGTTTTAGTCAGTAAAAGTCTGATACTCCCTCTCGCTCGACCGAGAGAGGGAGAATTATTTGATTATTTAGGTATCACACAGACTATAATATATTATACTCCGTTGCACAGACTAGGACCGCTAGAACCAAAGCTTCCACACTGTAAGGCGTCGTAATCCACCTTGCGGGCTCAGTTTTCCTGTTTTTGGTTCTAGGACACGGCGGTTTCCCTACGATGTTTTCCTTCACTATTTTGAGAGTCGTGATAATAAAATAAATAATTTGCACAAAGTGCCTGTCTAGGCTCAAACTTACGACCTTTTTTAAGGTCCGTACCTAAGTAGACAAAAACGAAACACTTATACGATCACTTTGTTGTCCGTCTGTCCGTCTGTCAAGTCCTTTTTAGGGTTCCGTACCTCAAAGGGAAAAAACAGAACCCTTATAGGATCACTTTGTTGTCTGTCTGTCAAGACTCTTTATCTCGGGAACACGTGGAGGTATCGAGTTGAAATTAAAACTATATGCTCAAGTCTGTGCTCCCTTGAAGCTGCAAACAATTCAAACTTCTGAGTTAACGAAAAATAGAGATACGGCCGTTTATGTCGCAAAAAACGTGTATATCGACACTCTCAAGGGAATCAAAATTCATAGGGTACTTCCCGTTGACCTAGAACTCTGAAATTTGTCATGAAGCAAGGTCTCATAGTACAAATGTAGGAAAAAAAATCTAAAAACTGTTAATTTTTTTAGTTACATCACAAAACTTTTTTTTGCGTTTCGGAAAAATCTTCGTAAATCAATTCGGGAATTGAACTGTTTTCATAAGTAAGTTTGTACGGAACCCTCGGTGCGCGAGTCCAACTCGCGCTTGCCCAGTTTTTTATTAAGGTGTGGGAGGTATGAAGCTGAAATAAATATCAAATACTCAAGTCTGCTATTTTTTGAAGCAGTGAAAAAATTAATCTTCTAAGTCAACACAATCTAAAGATAATGTCGCTTATGCTCCGTTTTGTGGCTTATTTCGTTAGGAAATCAAAACCTATAGGGTACTTCCCGTTGACCTAGAATCCTAAAATTGGGCAAGAAACAAGGTATCACAGCAGAAGTAACGAAAAAGACTAAAGCCTGTAAAGTAGTTACGTCACAAGAAAATTACTTTTTTGCGATTCGGAAAAATCTTCGAAATTCGATTCTGGAACTATTTACATAAGTAAGTTTCTACGGAACATTCGGTATGCGAGTCCGACTCGCACTTGACCGTTTTTTTTAATATACGACATACTCGTGAGTCACCGCCATTTTTCTG
This sequence comes from Mythimna impura, assembly GCA_905147345.3. Classification (NCBI taxonomy): domain Eukaryota; kingdom Metazoa; phylum Arthropoda; class Insecta; order Lepidoptera; family Noctuidae; genus Mythimna; species Mythimna impura. The sequence continues at coordinate 12,418,154 of LR990362.1, read as the reverse complement.
GCTCACCAAGCTCTTGCTGACTAGTACACTAAAGAAAAAACGTTTCTGTATCCCTCTTAATGCATTTATCACTGGTGCCTTAAAACCAATCACGAATCCCGATACTCAAACAATACAAAAGGCAGCCAATCACCAAAATGTCTACTGATCATACATATAACTATGGGCTCAAACTGGTATTCACGCCAAAAACAGATCGATGGCGGGATTAGCCCGCGTTTTGACTCAGCTCGTGCACGGCCGTTCTGATTTGCATCACAAAATGTGTCTGTATCAAGAATGCTGCGGGCGGGCTGTTCGTTTGTTTGATAGACATGTTGTGTTTGCCAATTGTTTGGTTGGTAAGCACTTTAGCGAGGTTTTTGGTTGTTAATGGATTAAGTTTGAAGTTGATAGGCTGTAGCGGTGGATGGACAGGGATTGTGATTGGCAGGCATGCAAATAAATCACCTAAGCGTTTTGCCCCGTCGTACCGCGTACATCGAAGGACTAAAATAATTTGCCTGCTGCGATCTTCCCTTTCCGATTATAGTTTAGGTGTCTTCAAAGCTAGAGTGAACAAGCTCTTAATAAACTAGTGCGCCTCACCATCAACGATTTCATTGCAGCTTACCATGAAGTGTGATCGCAGTGAAGCACTAGTTTATGTTATTAAATATACATATATATATGGATGCGAGACGCACAGGACCGTTCGCTGTGGCGACGCTTGGGGGAGGCCTATGTCCAGCAGTGGACGTCTTTCGGCTGAAATGATGATGATGATGATGATATATATATATAATATATATAATAATAATATATAATATTCACACAACTATCACACAACGCCGTATAGTCCCAAGTTAAGCAGAGCTTGTGTTATGAGTACTAGACAACTGATAAACATACTTAAATATTTCTAAATACATACATATTATAGATAAATTACACCCAGACACAGAACAAATGATTGTGCTCATCACACAAACATTTGTCCTTGGCCAGTTAAATATAATGCACAACAGAAATCGTATTTTTTATTGAACTATCTCTTGATCTCGATTTAGCTTGACAGAAAGCAGAAAGCAATGAGCTGTACGATAGATGATAATAATGAAAGTTATTTTGCATTTTTTCTCGCTTCACCTTAGAGCAGGTGACGACATTTGATGATTTAAATTGAAAAATTGATATTAATTTCATTTAAAAAGAAATTAAAGAGATAAAGTTATGTTACTATTATATAGCATAGTCGGCCTTATAATATTCCCACTGCTGGGACACAGGCCTCCTCTCTAGAAGAGGGAATGGGCCGTAATCGCGGGCCCAGTGCAGGTTGGTGGATGTCACATGTCTTCGAATTTTTGGTTCTAGGACATGCCGGTTTCCTCACGATGTTTTCCTTCACCGTTTTAAGAGCAGTGGTGATGAAATAAATTACACAAAGTAATGCGCCTGGCTGGGTTTGAACCCACGACCTACAACTCGTAAGTCGGGGCCGTTACCACTCGGCCACCACTGCTCTTATATGAAATAGAATAATTATGTATACTAGTGTCAAGAAACATTTACTTGTGGCCTACTGGACACTGTTTATTTCTCAGCAGTGTCCATGAATACCTGTATTTTTGTTCCTGTAGGTAAGTAAGTTAAGATTTATAATATCAACCACCGGAAAAAACATCGTGCAGAAACATGTTTGTGACCAAACCCGCAATAAACTGAAAAATAGAAGTTCTGGCTACCAAAACTTTTCCACTGTTATAGGGTAAAGGTTAATGGCCTACATTATGATGCTAATTCTACATTATAATGTAGCAAGGACCAACAAAAGATATGCAACATGATACTCAAGCCGTTCTTTCCTTATGTCTTATAATGTGTATCTTTTATCAAAGAACAAAAGAATTGCTTATGTACTGAACACAAAGACGTCTGAAACAGATACCGTGCCTTCTTTATAAACATATCTTCGTAGTTTACTAGTTATTTACATGCGGGTTCACCCGTATTCTAGGGAAACTACTTCACAATTATTTGTGTTTACATAGGTAGTAGTTTTTTTGAGTATTTGTTTCCTTAATCCTATTTATGAGTTATTATGCTTAATACTAATGTCTGTAAAAGTCTGTATGTTTGAATGTTAATTAATTAATCAATAAGGCCGGAAGACTGAACGGCACATTTTTATCCCGATGATAGTACGTTTCATGTAGACGAAGCCGGTGGCAAAAGCTACTTAAGTCACTATAACTTACTTCCATTATAAAGTAGAATCATAGAACAGAAATAATTGTACTGCAGTCCTATTTAAGGAACTGTCTAAATCAGACTATTTTAATAAATAAATATATATAAAAGGAGAAACTGACTGACTGACATATCAACGCACAGCTGAAACTACTGGGACCAGGAGCGTGAAATTTTGCAAAAGGTTTCCTTTTATGAAGTAGGCGAGTACTAAGAGACGATTTTCCAAAACTCACTCCCTAATCGGATTAAACGGGGGTCCAAAGTTTGTATGGAGAAACCTGCTTTTATGCGGGCGAAGCCGCTGACAGAAACTAGTCTATAAATAGGTCTTTATCTATGAAATTGCCGTTTTTTAAACGGGTTGCTTTGAAGTGTTATATCTTTGAAATGACTTGGAATTATAAGTTTAAATAAATTTTATATTAAAGTCCTAGTCCCAGTAGTTTCGGCTGTGAGTTGATATGTCAGTCAGTCAGTTTCTCCTTTTATATTATAGATAAATATGTACATATCTAGGTTTAGTACAAATACTTAGTTAATATTTAAGTTTCTTATGCACCTACGCAATATTGTTACAAATGACACGTTTGATCAGAATCTTAAACGCAAAATAACTGCTAAAGAGCTCTAAAATACAAACAGCTCTCTCTTGGAAAATAAGCCAAACTTAATCCAAACTAAACATAGCCCTCACTACTTAATTCATCAGCCGTTAAGTACACTAAGTACAGGCTGATTACTTATTTTACTTAAATAGTTCTTCGAGGATTGAGCTAGCGTCGTTTACCGCCAAACCATAAAACTGTACAGAAGGTTGATGCAGGCTTTTTTTACAAGCATATACATAAAAGCATAATCAGCCTCACAATGTTCCCACTGCTGGGACTCAGGCCTCCTCTCTAGGAGAGGGAAAGGGCCGTAATCCACCACGCAGGCCCTGAGCGGGTTGGTGGATGTCACATGTCTTCGAATTTTTGGTTCTAGGATATGCCGGTTTCCTCACGATGTTATCCTTCACCGTTTTAAGAGATGGTGATGAAATAAATTAGGTACACAAAGTGATGCGCCTGGCTGGGTTTGAACCCGCGACCTACAACTCGTAAGTCGGGGCCGTTACCAATCGCCCACCACTGCTCAATAAAAAATCATCAAATAACTTCGCTGCTCTGGATGAAACAGGGGGAGAGACAGACTTTTATTGACTAAAACCCACAGTGTTCCTTCAGTTGCCCTTTACTAAGAGGGCAGCGGGAACTCCTTCCAACAATCCGCTGCCCTGGCAGGCGTCGGCCCTAACTGGCCCCATCAATTTTGCTGACATCTCTTCGAGGTGCGCGTGGAACTCAACACGCCTTCAACTCGGACTTGGTCCTTACTAGACGGCTGAACGGCGAGCTACCCGTGGTTCGCCGTCCGAAAACCCGCGCCTACGGTGGCCAGTAGTGGTCCTGCGACTCCAGACGTCGGGGGAGATTGATTCAGGCTGAGATCTGTAAACGTAATTTTGAAGTACAAGGATCGTTCGGCGCTTAATTAAGAGTGTCAGGGGTCCAGTTGATAAACATTCATCAAGAATTAGTATTGTAAAAACAAGACGACAGCATAAGTCCCGATTCTGGTTACGTGCCAAAATATTTTTGAACTAGGACCGCTGTGTTTTCTTTAAGAAACTCTTACATATATATTCAAATATTGTATTGTACTTACATTGTTAACACCTATATGGTCCAGACTAAGCGTTTCACCTCGTCTTTTATACCGCGTACATCGACGGACTGGAACAAATTGCCTGCAGATGTCTTTCTGTCTGATTATAATTTAGATGTCTTCAAGGCTTAATAAACTGAAGCACTAAAATAGTCTTAGAAGGCTCTTAATAAAGTAGTGCGCCTAACCAACAACGATTGCATCACTGGTAAGCAGTGATGGGTTCATAGTCAAGCTCTAGTATATGTTATTAAAAAAATGTAGCGCTTTACTATAAGTGAAGAGTATAAATTGTCTTAAACCATTCATCATTTATAAAAGAAACTTAAAATCAGATATATATTATCAATGACATCTAAGTTCAAGTAAAAAATTTGTAATTTTAACTTTGTCGCGGACAACAAATTTACTCAATGCGGAGCATTAGTTGGGAACCAATGTTGTACCTACAACATTGCACACAACACTTATATATATACTTTGGCTAAGCGTTACTCTTGTCACTGTCACACAAAATGAGAAGTGTCAAGAAAATACAAAGCAAGAGTTTCACCTAAAGCGAAATTAAGTGCTTTACGCACACTCGCGACTGGTAGTCTACTTGCACAATCGCATATTATGTGTTTCAATGACTGCACGCACAATTCTATTCAAATACACGATCAAGGGACTTACCATGATATATAATATAATTTTTACACCACCTGCTCGATAATACCCGTTTATATGCCATACAAGCATCACTTAAAGCAAGTTATTATGTCCCTAGGGAGATAATGCAGTATGGGCGATCCCTAGGGAATAATGAGATTTGAATTTGGAACGCAAAAACCTTCAACATTAAGTGAACTAAAATGTACGTGCATCAAACAAGTTTATTCAAAATTCAAACTAGCCACTAACAAAAAAAAAACAGGATAAAACGTGGTCGTGGTTACTGACGAGGTTCGAAAAAAAAGTAATGAAAAAGCGGGGGCGATAAAGAAAATTGAAACTATAGAATCTTAGAGTAGTGAATTTTGTTTGTTTCAAATCTTAAAACATGTTGAGTGATAGTTAAGATTAACTTTTACATAATACTTATATTTCTCTAATATTTGATTTGTTTTACTAAATTGTCTTTTAATTATCTCACAGATGGTGTAAAAAGTAGAGTATCCAACACGGGGATAAAGCTGTCTTTATCTTGGGTGGCTTGAATTCCTCACTTCACTCAGGTTTCTTTATTAACTCCCTCGCAATGCTCGGGAGTTAATTATATAAATCCCTCACTGTCGTTCGGGATTAAATTTAGAAACCTTCGTTTCGTTTGAAATTCAACTTGCCGCCCGCGACTTAAAGACACTGCTTTATCCCCTAGTCACATAATCTACTATTTTATTTTTGGTGTACAATAAAGAACATATCTATCTATCTATCATGATGTGTTAAAATGTCAATCGTTCGAGCGAGAAAGAACGATGGAGCTATACACCCTATAAAGCTCCATCCCTTTAACAGTTCAGTTTAGGTCTTAAAATAGATTGCGTTAAGAGTTCATGGTAGCACGTGGTCTACGCGCACAGTAAAGGGGTGACCAGATGATTGCAAACCAATGTTCCAACAAGGGTGCCCTTGCTAGTTTCAACCCGTGTAGAAAGGAGTTATACACCATGACCTTCAACGCCCTTGGTTGGGAGTCGCGTTTTCCCAACCACCGAACGTGTTGGCGCGTGGTTTACATTCATGTAGCCGCAACACAAACCAAACACCTAAACCAAGGTCACCTTGGTTGGAACGCTAGTTTGCAACCGTCTGGTCACCCCTTTAGACTCTACAGTAGACCATAACATAAATAATAATCCAAATAAGGCCTGCTGTTGCTAGGGCTGCTGGGACGTTCGAAGGAGTAACCGTGGCCCTAGAACGCAAAAAGCAACTGAAGGATACAGGTCGATATTAATCAGTAAAAGTCTGACACGCCTCTCATCTATCCTTTTACTTCACTCTAGAGCGGTAGAAGTCCATTGGTGCTTTCCCAACTCAACAAAAAGGATATAAAAACGATTGCCGAGTTGAGAACTGTGTACATGGGCCTGTTTTCTTCCTGGCTGGAAGCCACCACAGGTAAGTCCGGTTAAGCAGACGACAGCTTTATAGGTTAAACTACAAGGGGCCACTCATGAAAAAAGAGCACATTGGCGGCTAACCCTTCGTTGGAGGTTTTCAGGGGAAGAAATATTGAACATTTACTGTCAACATGACTCATAAGTACCCACCGTATGTATGTATGGGTTTTTATTTATTGCAAAAGTACATTATGTTTATAAATTCTATGCTGTACACATATTTGTTTAGTATATGTTTAGTTTTAAGTATATATATACCCCTCGAGCGCCAATTTTACATACGGTTGTACAACTTGAATGACCTTGAAAAACGCTTAATTGTCGTATTGTACACACGGGTGTACGAAAGTTCGGCCGAAAATTTTGGTCTTTATATCTTCGTTTTTCCTAGAAAAACACCTGAAAAAGTTTTTTTTTAATTTTTTTGGTGATTTTACATAAAAACGCGCAATTACGTAATAATAATAACCCATGCGCGCGAGTGGTTAATTGATGTGCTTAAGTTTTGTTGTGCTTTTATAATTATCCTCAAGTGCAAAATTTCTCACTCATTTATAAAAGGTTTGCTGTAAGATAACACTATTGTGGCTTAAGCTCGCCTTTGCACATCAGATGTCTTATTTTCATTGTTTTATAAAAGTTGTTTGTACAATATAGTATATGAAGAGCCTGTTTTCGCTCGTTGTACGTGGTCGAACTTCTGCAATATTCAGTCTTTGGCCGACCCGACCGATCGGCGTCTATAACTTTGAGTGGATTATACAAGTGTTGAAAATCGCTGGAGGCTCGGCTGCTTTCCAACCGGATTATGATTAATAGAATTTGCTTGTCAAATTAATCAGGAAAACAATGTTGCTTCCACTGCTTTTAGTTATTAGATATTTGAGATCAGTTGGAGATGATTTTGTGTTATGTAGCTTTTCCCGTAACTTGGCCCCGTGATCTTTCTTACATAAACTGTACATTTTTTTTGGGATAACTAATATGTACCTAGCCTAGTATAAGTCATTAGTAGCTCATGACAATCAGTGATAATTTTATATTCGTGAAACAATTTTCATGGTCTGCAGACTGATCACGTAAAAATAACGATCAGCAATACGCAGTCATTGCGCAATCACTGAACGTCATAATAATCAGAATTATCTATAAAATCGATTGCTTAACATAACTAGCATAGCATAATCAGCATTATAATGTCCATACAATTTATAAACATAAGCATTAGCATTCACGTACAATGGTCCACATAGGACTAAGTGCGGAAACCATACATAAATAGATAGAAGCATAAGCATAGCATAATAAGCCCACATATAGCATAATGTTCCCACGGCTGGGACTCAGGCCTCTCTAGGAGAAGGAACGGGCCGTAATCCACCACGAGGGCGCAGTGGATTGGTGGATGTCATATGTCTTCGAATTTTTGGTTCTTGGACATGCCGGTTTCCTCACAATGTTTTCCTTCACCATTTTATGAGCAATGGTGATGAAAATAAATTACAAAAAGTAATGCGCCTGGCTGGATTTGAACCCGCGACTTACAACTCATAAGTCGAGGCCGTTACCACTCGGCCACCACTGCTCTGATTGCTGCTGATTGCTTGTTGATTTTTAAATACCAAATAAGTTTTTAATTCGAATATTTTTAAATAACAAAAATTTAACTACGTAGTATGTCATGTGTTCATTTGAATAAACTGTGTGTACCGGAACATATTTCAATAATTCAGTGTAGTAAAGAGTTATATAAAGATTTTCAGCTTACTACTTGTTTTATAAAGAGACTTCTTAAAAGTGCTGCACTTTCAAAAAATTGCTATGATGCGTGTATTGCTGATACATAACACGGGTTTGCGATAGACGAGCAAATAATAATGGCCTTCATTTAATTCTTGGAAGATAACGTATTACGAGAATCGATCAGTGTTTTCAAAGATTCAGAATCAGAATGTTTATTTGTGAAACAGGTATTTACATATGGGTTTTAGTTTTATTATACATGGGCGCTATGTTTTGCCGTGGCGGCGTATAAATATTGATAATAAAATCACAAAAAAAAATAAAAATAAAGAACTAACAGAAAAAAAAACAAAATTAAAACTCTTACAAGTGATAAATAAAGAACTATTTTAATTTAAGTTAAATATCTTACAAAACTTATAATTAAAACGAAATTAATAAAAACACAGTCTTAAAAAAATCTCAAAACGGTCTTAAAAATACCAAAACAGTCTTTAAAAATTTTCAAAGATTTTTGATGAGATTACAAACATACAAACGTACATAACGTACAAAAAATTCATCATTTTAAGACTCCCCCAACTGTTGCTACAACGAACGGTCCTGTGCGTCTCGCATCCATCGGATTCCCGCAACCTTCGTCAGGTCATTAGTTTTTGTAGTCGGCCTTCCAACGCTGCGTTTTCCGGCACAGTAAAAAATAGTTCCTCATAATATTAGTTAAGATTATGGGTTTAACTATTGTAAAAGGTTTTCTATTGCAGCAGTTGATCAATTTTACGACATTGTAACTGCTATATCCATCAGCTACGTTGTAGCAACGTTAATAATGTAAGTGGTTTATTGACTCGTAAAATCATGTAAACATTTCTGCATGTTCTAGTTTTTATAGACTTTGGTTTTATTAAAGTTTTCTAGGTTACAATGTTGTGGTAATTTTTTGATGAATCGATTTAACAAAATCACTGAAAAGTTTAATTTTATCACATTGTAATTTCCAACAACATTAAAATGAACTGGGTAAGTACATGGGTTATACATGGTTTATCGAAGAATCTAAAACAGAAGAATCTAATATTAAAAAGAAGTGCTAATAGCTCTCTAACAATTGCAACACATGACTACCTCATTGGCAGTCACAAACATTACTGCAGAGTATGAAATTTTTGGTTCAGCTCCCAGTTCGAGAAAACCGTTATTTTTTGTTTTTCCATGTAGTATTTCTACTCGTATGTAGTAGCCCTGACAACCAACTACTCGTTTGCATAGCTAACGAAGTCTAAGATCTGAATTCGTATTTTTTTTTTGGCCCGTGAGCATGTACTGTGAAACCATATACTGCACTAATGCTTATTCTGGCATTTTTACCTCATTTCACTATTTGACTTTAGTCGAGCATTCAGTACACGATTAGCGAAACCTTTGGTCCTATTAATATATTTAATTCAACTTTTTATACAGCAGTATCATCTTCCTAGCTTCTACATATACCTTTGCTTATACCTCCATGAAATACAAGCGTGATATTATATTTTATTACGACTAGATTTGTCTTGGGGTTGATATAATCATTAATCTATCTAAACCGTCTGCGCCATGACGTGAAATCTGGCGAATTAATAAACCTTCACAAACGTAACGTGGCGTGCAATAAATCCGGGGTTTACGACCCCCTCTCCCCACCCCTTAGCCACACAGTCAGGGAATTTAGTTTAAATTAATTTGGATATAGGCAATGTTTCGTAAAGTGCGGCTTTGAAAGAACCGGCTTGATTGGTTGGTTTTCAAGGATGAATGGATGAATGGAAAAATACTGGGAACAGAGTCCAAGTGGTAGAATGATTATATTAATGTATGTGCTAACTTGCTTGCTCACGTTTATCTCTCTCTTGACATCTTATATTTGAATTTTGATTAAATAGTTTTAAATTGTAAGTTATTTTTTTATGTATAAGTTAATAATTCTAATTGTAGTTGATTATTCTTATCGTAATTTAACTGTTTTATTTGTAGTTGCATTGTTTAGTCTGTAATGTAAATTGTTTAAACTTATGTGTTTTAATGGTAAACAGTAATACTTCAATTGATATTTTAATTTTAATTATTTTTCTGCACTTTAGATTGTATTCTAATCATGGTCTCAACTTAAATTAAAAAATAGTATGCATGTCCCCAAGTTTGTGAACGATGTGCACGCTTGTAATTAGTTTGTTTGCACTGGACCATTTTCTGAATGTTATACGCAAAAAATCTTCTGTAAACCTTACTAATAAAATAAAAATAAAATGTGCTGCGAGTTTATATGTGTTTGCGTTAATTGTTTAACTTTTAAGCGACTTTTTGGTGAAGTTAATTCTACTATAAATACTTTGTTTAAATATCTTTATGATCATGTTTTATTGCTTTTTTTCCCCGGATCCACTAATCGATAGAAAACCAAAAGATGGATCGGCGACAGTTATTAAAAAGCTGTTTTTCTTCAGCCATACGTGCTTTTATTTTTATCCGACTACGGAGGGTTATGATTTTGACAGGCTATGTATGTATGTGAGTTTGTTCATCTGTTCCCACATAGCTCCTAATCTACTTATCGGAACTCGACGTATGAGGTATCGTTAGAACCGTCTTAATTGTCCGCTAAACATAGGTTACGTGACGTGTCACAAAACTTGATATGGCTCCCTCTAGCGGACAAAAAGTAATGTGTAAAAAATAAAAATGGAGATAAATACGCCGTGTTTGGTATCATTTGAAAGGGCTTTACTTGTACATTTCCAAAATATTGTTCAAATTTAAAGTGACGCCCTCTAGAGGACAAGAAGTCATGTGTTAAAAAAATGTTAAGATAAATACACCGTGTTTGATATCATTTGAAAGGGCTTCACTGGTACTTATCAAAATATATCATCAAAATTCAATGTGGCGCCCTCTGGTGGACAAAAATTAATTTACCATTATTAATTAGAAATTTTAAATTTAGCTTTTGCAAATGGTATAGAAGCACAGTGATTTAACACCAAAATAATTTAAATAAAAAAAGAGTAAAAAAACTAAAACCCGACTACGACAAAAAAAAACGACGAAACTAAAAGTATGAAACAAGATTTCCAGGATGCTGAAATAAACAAGGTAAAAAGAAAAGCCGTAGTCACACGTTATTAAAGTGTTTCGGTTGTTACCTATAACGTGTGACTGCGGCTTTTCTTTTTACCTTGTTTATTTCAGCATCCTGGAAATCTTGTTTCATACTTTTAGTTTCGTCGTTTTTTTTTGTCGTAGTCGGGTTTTAGTTTTTTTACTCTTTTTTTATGACATAGTTTACTCAATATGTTATATGGAGACCTTCACAGATTTCCTCCTCAAGATATTTTCATATAAATGACTCGATGAATGGTCAAAACAAAATAGTGTTATTTGTTTATTTAATAAATCTTGGATAGCGGCCAGATATTTCTCAGTAAAGTTCGGACATAAAAATACTAAGGGCGGTCAGTGAGTGACCAATAAAAATTCTGGAGGCAAATATCAGAAGTGTCTGCTATAAAACGGTCATACAAATGTAAATGTCATTGTTCTTGTGATCTAATAAAGCAAACAGAGCCGTTTATTCCATGATTGGATGAAATGTTTGAGCATTTATTTAAATATAAGGCTCTAACTTTATAATTACGGAGATAATAGAAATGTAAGATATACGAAATTGTTCGAAAAAGTTGCCGCGACTTTGAAATGCAAAGGCCAAAGAATGAACATGGTCGGTTTTTGTCTGTAAAAGTCTGACAGTCGCTCTTGCTCTGCCCAGAGCGGGAATAGTACATTTTGATACAAGTGGAGATTGTTTGTTATTGCGACCAGGCAGAATTTGCCCGAGCTCCAGGCGAGGGTGTTATGAAGCCTGGAATGCTGTAGTCACTTTACACGGGTATCAAACGACGTTTTTCACTACACTTACGAAGATATAAATAAACGGGGGTTGACCAGTGACTCGCGGGGGTCGCTTAGCACCCAGCTTGATACGATAAATATTTATTTTATTCTTGATAGGTTCGCGCTTGGCCGCTATCTCACCTGATGGAAAGCGACGATGCGGTCGACGATGGAGCGCGCTTACCTAAAAGTAACCTATTCACTCTTGACTTAAAGATTCCTGGGTTGTAGCCATCAGGAAACACAAGGTACAATAAATTGTGGTGGGGGCGAGCTTGCACACTTTTCTGCACTATAGCGGAATACCGTAAATTGCATGCCTAAAAGCGGTAGGGATAAGAGCGGAATTTCGAGTAAGTGTATTAAAAAAAATATTATTATTTCTGACACAAAAAAGGCCGCTGTTATGCCAGGACTGCGGGATAGCTCCAAAGAGTCACAGTCGCTTGTAGTGCATGGTACCATTTGGTTGGTACCTATGGAAAAAAAAAACTGGGCAAGTGCGAGCCAGACTCGCGCACTGAGGGTTCCGTACAAACTTGAAAGTTAAATTGCGGTTTACGATTTATGACGTATTAAAAAAAAACTACTTACTAGATCTCATCTCTGTTCAAACTAATTTTCGGTGGAAGTTTGCATGGTAATGTACAACATATATTTTTTTTAGTTTGATCATTCTCTTATTTTAGAAATAACAGGGGGGGGCACACATTTTACCACTTTGAAAGTGTCTCTCGCGCAAACTATTCAATTTAGAAAAAAAATATATTAGAAACCTCAATATCATTTTTGATAACCTGTCCATACACGTATGGGTTTGATGAAAAAAAAAAAAATGAATTTCAGTTCTAAGTATGGGGAACCCCAAAATTTATTGTTTTTTTTCTATTTTTGTGTGAAAATTTTAATGCGGTTCACAGAATACATCTACTTACCAAGTTTCAACAGTTATAGTTTCAGAAAAAAGTGGCTGTGACATACGGACGGACAGACAGACAGACATGACGAATCTATAAGGGTTCCGTTTTTTTGCCATTTACTCGAGACGCACAGGACCGATCGTTGTGGCGACGCTTGGGGGAGGCCTATGTCCAACAGTGGACGTCTTTCGGCTGAAATGATGATAGTGAGTTATTTCTTATCTTAATTACTACCAAAAGTTAAAATATCAAAGTCATTGTTTAACCGTAGATTGTTGTCTGTTATTTAATCACGTCTGAACGGCTGAACGTATTTACTTTCACTTTGAATCGTAGGAAATTGGGAACACAGGAAGACCGTGGCACAAAAGAGGTAGGTAACCATGGCCTGGATTCAGAAAGGCATTTTTCATCCCGCTCTTGTACGATAGTTTTCGCAATAATCTAGCAAAACTAAAATACGATAAAAATGGCAATGTCTCTTGAAAAACACTTCCAAAGTTTATTTATGAGATTCAAGAAGCTTTTAACGACGTCTATTAAACAAGTTGGGCTGTTTACTTTCCTTTGAGTAACCTAATAAACCAACTAAAATGTAGGTTAACTGTATACAAAGCGTGAACAAACCCGAATTAAGCCGTATGTAGCTCACGCGACGCCGCAGCAGTGATAACGACTATGTCAACAATCTCGCACCTCTACGCTTTACGGTAGCTTGAACATTAGTGTAGACTTGAAATATTTCGTAACATTAATATCCGAATAGATCTAAGGGGAAGGGCAGGCAGCGTTGGAAGGCCTTCCATTCCACTTCCACCTATTTTATATATTGTGTAATCCTTGCTGGCCGATCAACGTCTCACCGTCGACGACGGCTGGTGCTGAAAATCAGCACTGAGGCTCTATCTTATACGAGCCCCCGCATTTTGCTGAGCGCTGGCCGTTTTACGCGGATGTGACACATAAGCTACCAATTATAAATAAGTCGTTATTATTATTTGTTTTATTTTTAAGGTGTGCGCCATATTTCACGTAAATAGACTGTTTTTTTTCCCTTTCTTCCTTTCTTTCTTCTTTCCACAAGGTGGACCCATGAGTCGATGAGAGTCGCGGGAATGGGATGGATGCGAGACGCACAGGACCGTTCGTTGTGGCAACACTTGGCGGAAGCCTATGTCCAGCAGTGGACGTCTTTAAGCTGAAATTATGATGATGATGATGATGAGACCTAGGAGTCTTAAAGTCAAGAGTGTATAGGTTACTTCTAAGCAAGCGTGCTCCATCATCGGCCATATCATCGCTTACTATCAGGTGAGATAGTGATTGTTGAGTACCTATTCATTCTTGACTTAAATATTTAATCTTTTTATTTTATTTTGTGACAACTGATGTTATTGAATAAAAAAATTTTTATTTACTGACTGTTCAAATCTGTTTATAACTATTTTACACATTATAATTCAGGAACAATATCTATAAATTAAAATTCCTTCTCCTGGCCGTGCCCCAAATAACTAAAGGTCAGCGTTACACGTGTCTGTTTTCAATTCTTCCCTGTCAACGGTCACGCTATCATTTGCACTCATGTCCACGTCATTGACTTTCTATGGAATAAAATAAATCTATTTAATAGCTATTGAATAAGTGGAACAAAGCGGTGACCAAGTGGCGTCCAAGTTCCGGAAGAAGAAATGTAGAACTTGGAAGAAACCAGCGCAGAAACGTGCGGATTGACGCTTGAAAAGTGTTTACTTCATACAAAAGCATGACGAGTTGCGTACAATCAAACATTTCAACTTACGTGGCTGGTAGCTGCTGCTTTTTAACCCATACGCGCAGTATCATAATGGACTCTGACGAAAAAGGTTTAAATGCGCGAGTGGCGTGTGACGGCGTTTTGTATCGGCGTTTAGTGGCCAGTGCGGGCCACAAGAAGCGAGCAGCGGCGATTTGTATCGTGTGGCGGCCACCGGCGTCAACCGTATATGTATGAAAACTATAGGAAATATACTGGTGGCGGCATTTTGTGGTTGTGGTCGGTGGGCCATGTACGGAGATCCTTATTATCTCATGCTCTTAAGGGAAATAAATTCTATAAACCTAAAAGAAAGGCCTATGCTCTGTAGTGGGCGACGTCAGACTGAGATCAACATCTTCCTGCCCTTGTCCCGTGTTATTTGGGGTCGGCGCAACACGTTTTTTTCTTCCATTCTGCCCTGTCACTCGTCATGCTATCACTAACTTCCTTTTCTTTCATATCACTCTTCACACAATCCATCCATCTTTTCTTTGGTCTCCCTCTCCCTCTCCATCCATCCACATGTAAACTCATAACTCTTTTAGTAACATGCGTTTCATCCCTCCTCTTCACATGACCATACCAAGACAAACGATTCCCTTTCAACTTTGCACGACGTCAGACTGAGAATGAAGATAAAATTATTAGCTGTTATTAAAAGATACAGATTTTAGACATCTAAATCGTTTTGTATGATGTAACAACAAAGAAGGAAACCGGCATGTCTTGGGACCAAAAATTTCATAAACATGTGCATCCTCCAACCCGCACTGGACCCGCGTGGTAGATTACGGCCCATTCCCTCTCCCAGAGAGGCGGCCTGAGTCTCAGCAGTGGGAACATTTTAAGGCTGATTACGCTAACAACAAGCGAACTTGTATTCCAAAACCAACAAGATGTCCTTCAGAAGATACAATAAACAAGGTCCCAACGTTTGGTTATCTAAAGCGACAAAAGTTTCTGATACTAGATAAATCCGTGTTTAACTTCCAATCCCACAAAACCCGTGTTTAGCGTGGTTTAAATCTAAACTAAACACGAAACTGTGTTTGGAATTGTACTAAAAGTTTGCACCATGTTTTTATGTTTTTGACAAATTGTTTCCTTTGGTGTTGTCTGTTTGGTTGAGTTTAAAAATGAGGAAACTTCTAGAAGAAAGGGAGACCAAGAAAACATGGATGGACTGTGTTAAGAATGTTAAAGCTAGTGAAAGGGGTGAGATGATAATGAATAGATAAGTATGGAAGATGTTGCGGAACCTGAAATAGACTGGGTTTGGTTGATTGGATTGGTTGTTGTTGGTAGGTATTACTTATTATTATTACTTATTGTTACCAAAAAAGAAAAACTTTTTCTGGATGTTTCTAGGAAAAACAAAAATATAGAAACCAAAATTTTCGGCCAAATTAATTTCGTACTAACGTGTGTACAGTACGACAATTAAGCGTTTTTCAAGGTCAAGCTGTCTAGCCTTTTCCCGAAAATGTTGACGTAAGTGTCCAGTCGAAGCGCATGCAGCTGTTTGTCAAAATTTTACATGGAACGACTGCCTATCTGGTTTCCACAACCCAGTAATTCGGCAAGACTGGTATTATTATATTATCTGGCTTCTGACTATCCGTATCGAATGTCAAATGTCTACAAATGACAGCTAGGAGTAACGGCTTAACGTGCTTTCCGAGACACGGAGGAGTCTCTCGGTATGTTAGGTTGGTTACCCATCTACAGACCGACCTTAACAAAAGCTGCTTAACTTTAGGGATACATCCGTGTAGCTGTTGTTGCTACCCACCAGCTCATCCACAAAAGCATGAGAATGTTATACTGATAATAATATTTGCTTAAGTGTAATCTTGAACCATCACACCCTGAAGGTTAAGATTATGGAAACCTGTGGTTCTGGCAGGAAACTCGTGATTCTGGAACACAAAGGGCAACTGAAGGAACATGGGTGTGATTTTAGTCAGTAAAAGTCTGCCACATCCGCCCCGCCCTACTGCAGAAGAAGTCATTACATGATTTTTAAACTCAAGAAAAGGGTAAGACCATTTTCTATTACAGTACAACTTGGATCAATGCCTAAATCAAAGCTGTATTACACATCATTTGGGATTATAGGTGTTCTATATATCTAAGAACAATGTGACTTTGATCTATCTATCTATCTATCTTTGACTGACATTGGTTAAGTATTAAAGCTGTAGACTGCCAAACACTGCCTTGAAACTGAGTACATTAGGTATGTATGTACATAAACACAATAGATTCTTACGTCATTTATTTCAATGTGAAACTCATATTTCTGTAGTATAATAAATAACAAGGTTTGCGTTTTATTGAATTTAAGCTTTAGCTGTCAAAAGCGAAACCACCTTTGTGAGTTATGGCGTCAAGCTACATAGAACACGGAATCGAAGCGACTAGAAACACCATTGTAGCGACATCTATTTCGCCACAAAGGAACTAAAAACTAAAAATTCTGCAGCGTGGAATCAAAGTTTTCCTCGCGATTGTTTCATATACAACAGTCCGAAATCAACTGTTTGGCAGTTGGCCAGACCCAACGCAATACCCGTCTGGTTGGAGGATCCTCCCTTTTTAACAGAGGTTTGCGACAAAAGTGTCCAGACCCGGTTCCGAATACTTCCAAGCTCTAAACCTAGTAACTTTTGAGTCCACACAATTTCTCTGTTTACGCAGCCTTTTCCCAACTATATTTGAATCGGATCCCGTCAATCTGGATGCTGCTGAGCACCTATATTTTATATGGAGTGATAGCTAATCTGATCGTGGCCATCCAGTAATTGGGGAACACGATACCCCTTGGCACGACTCAAGTTAGATTTTCAACTTTTTGACTATCTGTTACGATTATCAAAAATCTACAAATTATAGCCGGAAACAACAGCTTAATGTGCTTTCTGAGGTACGGAGGCATCTCGATATGATAATTATGATAGTCATCCATATATGGGCCGACCTAGGCAAGCATTAATTAACATTGAAGACCGATTTGTTTTTTTTAGGTGGGATATCATCCTAAGACTTCTCCGGGTCTAGGGCGGGGCGTGAGGGTGTATCAGACTTTTACTGACTAAAATCCACTCCTATGTTCCTTCTCTGCCTTGTGTGTGTGAGCTGCTCTAGAAATTGACCCATAGAGCCATTGAAAAACCATCATTTTTGGTTTTTACTGTAAGGGCTGGTTTTCACAGGTGCCTGAGGCGCGCGTTTAGTACGCTGCGCTTTATAGCGAATTACACCAATGGCACACCTAGTCATTTCCTTTTTATAATATATCCTTGTCGTTTTCTCTGTTTCAGTAATAAACAAGCAAGAAACACAGTTGCACTGAGCATATTAAGGGTTCAAAAGCTACAACAAAAACGTGGACATCTTGTTGAGCTTGACGAGTGTCCAACGTGTCAAAAACGCGCACTCTATGCGCATGTTGTAACTAATTCCTTAAACTACTTGACTATTAACGCTCGGGACTAACCTAGCACAATTCGCACCGGTGACATTTATTAACGCGCTTGATTTATGCGGAGAGTGTTGACAATGCTTCCAGCACCAGAGTGCCTTTGTAATCTTTGATCTGCAGTTTATAGCTTTCGGCAAAAGAGAGTTTCAGATATATTTATTTAAAAAATGACAAAAATAAAGAATTATCAAGAAGTTTAGGTAACTTCTTTCACAGAAACTTGAACAGAAGTAAAACTTTGATTTTGTAGTTTCGGAACTAAACTGAGTTTTATGCTGCTTGCACCAGCTTTGCCCGCGTCAAAGTAGAAAATTGACCCAAGGGAACATGGATCGGCGAACTTCTTAACATACCACTGTTTAAGAATTTATGTCAAAAGTGCTTCATTTCTTACACTGGGTGTGTAGAGAAGAATCTGACTAAAAACGTAAAACACTTTTAGACTTCTTTATTTATTAAAAATTTATGCACTAGTAATAAACACTGTACAAAGGCGGACTTAATGCCTTACGCATTTTCTGCCAATCGACCTTAGAGTGGTGCAGAAACATAACATGGTAGGTGCAGCTTAATGGTGAAGAAATAGAAAAGAAATACAATAATAATTGGAAAGAATACCAGCAATGCCTCAATACAAAATGCTGAAACAAATGATATAAGTATGGCCTGCAACATATTTTCTGTTTTTTTTTAATTCGGTATATAAATGGTGCGTCTCCTTTGCTGTCACAATGGCAACGCACTACACGGTATCTCAATTAGTAACCTTTCTTTTAGTGAAGTTAAAATATTGAAGGGGTTTAAATCTCTAGACCTAGCAAAAGGCCCCGGACCTGAAGGACTTACGCCTTACATCCTTAGGAATCCTGCAATTATCATCTGTAAAGCTAGAACTACATTAGACCGATGCACACATGTTACACGCCTGATTTGTACCTACGTAGAACGACGTCGTGTGGCGTAGTTCAAGTGTAGCTTTACAAGTCTAGTTTCCATATATAAATTTATGGAGGCCGACGCGCCCAGATCTGCGTGTGTGGCACACGTGTGAGCAGTGTAGTTCTACCTTTAGCCTCAATTTATTATTTATAGTAAATATATTTGTAAATAAAATCACTATACTATAAAGTGTAGCTTTTCTTAACTATTTTGAATTTGCCTCCTTTTACAGTTTAGATGTCACATTTGACAGTAACATACAAACGACATTTGATTGTCAATTGTTTTGTGAGGAGAGGTTATGCAAAGATTGTGCAGTGATTAATCCCTGTAAAAGAAATTAAATATAAAAAGAAGTAAAGTAAAGGCTTTAAATGTTGTTTTTTTGGTTACAGGTGAGTCAGTCACTAATCTTATCGATAAATGACCTTTGTTATGTAAGCGATGTACGAAAATGTTTATTTATTAATAAAAAATTTTGGTTACAGAAAAACGCAATTTCGCCTTTTTTTTACCTACTAAACTGAAATATCATTATATATTTCTAAAAGTAACATAATTAAATCGAAATACAATAGTATGACAGACGCTTCAATAAACAACTTTTATTAACCACATTATTCTTTGCAAAGCGGATTACAGCATTAACTTCAGAATGCCTATTAGCCGGCAAAAGAAAAGTTTTATTGGGCTTACACATAACGCTACGTTGATGAAAACTTGTTGAAAAGTCGCTTTCGGGTAATAAAGTTGGTTTTTAGGACCACAGATTGGATCTAGACCAGACACTGTAGATTCTTTAATTACTTTTTTTTAATATTTTTATTTACTAGCAGTTGCCAGTGGCTTGACCTACGTGATGGCAGAAAATTATCCGAGAACATTAAATACAATGTATAGATATATATATATATACAGTATAAGAACATGCACAAGTCAAGAATCGAAAATTTAAAAAAACATGAAACACCATAGAGAACGTACTCCCGGGTTAAAAAAGTATCTGTGTGTTGATCCAAAATATGGTTTACACGTGTGTAATTTTTTTTTTTTAAATCCCTCCAGCCGTTTGATCGTGAAGGAGTAACAAACATACACACACTCACAAATTTTCGCCTTTATAATATTAGTGTGACATGATAGGCTCGCGATGGACCACTATCTCATCTGCCCCCCTAAACAAGTTACGATCGTTTCGTTTGCGTCGAACGCCTCGAGTAGGCCACGCCTCCGATTCCTTCGTTCTGACCACGTGACTGAGCGTTGAGATGACGTCAGAACAAAGGAATCGGAGGCGTGGCCTACTCGAGGCGTTCGACGCAAACGAAACGATCGTAACTTGTCTAGGGGGGCTGATAGTAAACGATGATGCGGTCGACGATGGAACATACTTACCTAAAAATAACCTATTGACTCTTGACTTAAAGACCCCGAAGTTGTAACTATCAAGAAACACAGAATTTCACTCATTCCTTGACCTATTTTTTTGAATAATATACTATACTGCAAAAATAACGGGTCACAAAGAATTAACTGCGATATTTCCCAAAGTTATGTACGTAGATCGTTCATATTAATAATATCTTGTCAGCAGATTACATAACGTTTATGATCAATCTCAATAGAGGTTTATGTTATCAGTCTATGGTCAACCGTCAAGATGACATATCAAAATTTTCCGTATTTTTCAATTTAAATCAATTTCTTTTGAAAAACTCATCGAAAGAGCTTTAAAATTTAAAAAATGTCTTCGATGTGGGATTTGGTACATGTGGAATCCTGCGTAAGCGAGCGTACGTGACTTACCACCACACCGCGCCGCCCGCGCCCCTTTGATAACTACCACTCCACCACGCACATGATGTTAGAAAGCAGCAGATTCTGAACCAAAGAGATTTAAAGATGTCTTTGTTCTGAACTAATTGACCTCCATTTGTGTAATTGCTGCAAGGCGTTCCGATGTGTGAATGAACAAATAAATAAATTTTTCGCGATTTACAGTTTTAAAAATGAATTAACTGATAGTGTAGGCAACACCGAAACGTATTTGTGATTATCTGTAGTAAAGTTATCGAAATTCGAGCGAGTGTTAACACTATTACTGGTTCCGGGTCCAATTTTCGTTTAACCCGTTTAACCAGATTCGAATCAAAGCAGCAGTGAGTACTGACATTGTATCTGCGCAAATCTAAATTTTTATGTGCCATTATTTTTTTATCACCATCAAGTACCTAACACGCTTAAATAAAATTCTATACGACAACTTAGTAAACTTATCTTTCTGTCCATAAAATGTTCAACATTGTCATAAGACGATTTTCCCACCTATATAAAAAAAAAACATAATAAAACTTTAAAAATCCCCTCGCAATGAAACAGAGTGATGTTAAAACGTGAACTCTATAGGGGGTTCAAAGTAAACTTTGTGAATCCGGGAAGGGGCAAGAGGGGTGCAATAATCGGTGACATTTTATAACTGCTCTAACGTGTAATATTTCTAAGGATTTTATAGTGCTTTACTGCTAGACAATTTAGTGTTGTTTTGTGATTTCATGTTGTCGAATGCAATATTTTTGGCATGAATATGTTATATTTAAACGTCTTTCTGTGGTTTTTCTTTTGATGTGAAAAATCATCCAATGACTCACTACTCCCACTTCCGCAGTGAAGCAAGAGGGCGTGTCAGACTTTTACGGACCAAAACCAGTGTCCTTCAGTTATCCCTTGCGTTTTAGGACTTCCTTATCAGAAGTTCCCCGTGGCCTTAGCGGGTTTTTCTATGGTTAAGATAGGAATTGATGTCAGCTTATTGCATTGGGTTTTAAAAAGACAAGTCCTTTTCCAACTATGTTGAGTTCAACTTTCTATCTCGCTCGATGAAAGTAAATACTATTATATTATTTTACATGGAACTGGCTGTTTATCCTCCAGAACTTAGTAACTAGTTAACACAATACCTACTCATTGGCAAGACTTGTTAGGGTTACATAGTTTCAGGCTTATGTCTGGGTAGACCGTTGTGACCCGAGTGTTGCCGAGAGTACCGACCCCTGAGGGACTCCGGTAATCTTTGCAACACAGTTCTTGCGAGGTTTGTTGTTCTTTTAACATAATAACTTCCCTGTAAGGATGACCAGTGCACTATTTGTGACGGTAATGACATTTAAGTAACATTGTTTGACATTGAGTTTAGTTTCTGCTTCTGACAAAAAATAGCGATTGACAAAAAGACCTTTTCCCATAGTGACGGACAAAAATGTTTAGACAACGACACGGTGCCGCGGCAAATCCCGAAAGTGATGGCGAGACGACCTGGACAAAAATCGTAATCGATTACGGTCGGAGACGTAAGGTCTCTTTCTGTTTCTTCCATCGATTCTGGGTAAACTCAGCTGTGGATAATACGAGCTAGTATTAATAAAGTAATAAAAAACCGGAAAAAGAGCGTTAACTTCTTAACTTGGTCCGAGGACATCCATCTGGCTGTTGGTCTATGGCCCCGACTGCTATACTGATTCGATTCCCAAACTAGACCAATTTTTGTGTGATGAACACGATTATTTACTCTGTGCCTGGGTGTAATTTATTTATAATATGTATATACTTAAAATATATTTAAGTAAGTTTATCAGTTGTCTAGTAGTCATACCACAAGCGCTGCTTAGTTTGGGACGTAAGTTACGGAATATTATATTATATTTGAGGACCGACCTTGGCAAGACTAAAGCATTTATTTCCTTACTAGTTGACCCGGCGAACTTCGTATCGCCTAACAGTCAATGAATGTAGTATATCTTTCGATACAGTCAACCGATTGAGATGAAACAAAGCCTAAACAATATATCAAGTTACACACAATTTTAATGTATAAAAGTTATCTACATCGATTTCGTACATTTTACGTGATGCGCGCACAACTAAAAACTTCTACAGATTTAATAAAATCGCACCTTTAATCCAAAAAAATACTGTTTTTAACGCAATCTGTAACAGATGGCGTTAAAAACAGTTTTTTTTTTTTTGAAGAATTTCCTTTAGTGACGGTATTGGATTAAAGGTGCGAAAACTTTTAACTACCTACGTCTTTATGAAGTGTTAGGTTAGTTATAGATATAGATGTGCGCCCTGCGTGTCGCACGTGATACGCGTCACAGTCAGTGCATTAAACAGCTTCATTACCGAAGGCCGTGTTTTATTTAACATGAAGTCAGTAACATTAGTAAATTGTAGAGTTGTAGGTGGTGGGTTCAAACCCAGCCAGGCGCAATACTTTGTGTAATTTATTTCATCATCACTGCTCTCAAAACGGTGAAGGAAAACATCGTGAGGAAACCTGCATGTCCTAGAACCAAAAAATTCAAAGACAGGTGACATTCACCAAACCGCACTGGGCCCGCGTGGTGGATTACGGCCCATTCCCTTTCCTGAGTCCTGGCCTGAGTCCCGGCAGTGGGAACATTAAAAGGCTGATTATGCAGTAACATTAGTAAAGCTTAAGCTTTTAAATCAATATGAAACCACTTAGAAATTGCTTTCCAGTCAGCTGTTCCTACGAGTATACTTTCATTACTAAGTAATCTAGATAACGTACTTGCAACAGAGCTATAAAACTAACATCCTATTTTTGAAAAAGAATATCGTAAGCCCCAAACATCCTAATAGTTATTTTACACCCTGTTACATAAGCTACAAAGTTGTATTTTGTAAAACAGGAAAGTCGGTTACAACGTTCTTCGTTGCAATGCTGGATATGTTATGGTATCGAGTGCGTTCCCCTTGCTACGGTCTGCCAGTGACTCGCGCTATTAACTGGGTCACTAGTACACTGTCAACCTGCTAATGGATTTATTTTTCGTCTAATCAGGTACACTAATTTATTGAATACTAGCTGACCCGGGAACTTCGTACCGCCTAATAGTAAGGATAACGCCATCTACTGGCATTACCAGAACAGCATAATTCATTTTAAAATGACAATATTTTAATTAGAGATGGCGTTGTATTCGGATTTTTTCCATTTCTGTCACCGTTTAAACCTTTCCTGGACTACCACGAATATAACAAGATCAAAATTTGTCAAATCGGTCCAGCCGTTTTTGAGTTTTAGCGAGACTAACGAACAGCTATTCATTTTATTCATTTTTATATATAGGGTGACTGATAATTAGTGTACGATACTTAAACACGTGATTGTGCTCATGATAACCAACAACTTTTACTATGGGAACAAACCTGAAATCGCAAAAAAAAATCAGCTGTTCAGTACATTTATGTTTGCCTAATGTACTGAATAGCTGATATTTTTTTCGCGATTTCGCTTTGTTCCCATAATAAAAATTGTTTGTTATCATAAGCACAATCACGTGTTTAAGTATCGTACACTAATTGCCAGTCACCCTATATATAGACTAGCTGTTGCCCGTGACTTCGCCAGCATCAAGTTCGTAAAACTGCACAAATGCAACTAATAAATAATTTTAAGACACGGTTGGCGCAGTTGTTGAGCGATTGGCTGCTGCGCTGCGAGTCGTGGGTTCGATTCCCGCACGGAAGAAATAATTGTACAGACAGGTGTTCCAGGTCTGGGTGTGTTGAGTATGTGAGTTTACATGTTTGTGAGCTCACCCACGATACAGGAGTAATTCCAAGTGCAGGGCAACTACAAATTCATTCATTTTTTTAGGAGTGCAACCGATTTCTCGAGTTTTTTCTGTTAAAGAATTAGGTATTTTATTCGGGCAGAGACTAACCTTCCACGAACATATGCGGAACTTTGCCACTGATTCGTACCGCAGACTAGGATATACGACTCGAAATATGCGTGAATTTAATAACCCTTTGGCAATTAAACTGGTTTATATGGCTTAAGTCAGGAGTAAATTAGAGTCAGCTTCCATTATTTGGAACCCCTATGAGACTTCTTACGTCTTGCTTCTAGAGAAAGTTAAAAAATTATAGAAATTATTTGGATACTGTCCGTTTTTATATCCGACAAAATGTTTGCTCGGAATGCTGAAATTTAACTCTTTAGAAGTAAGGCGCAATTCCTTTTTGCTTATCTTCGATTTCTTCGGGGTGAATCTGATTGTCCTGAATTAGTTGCTCAGCTGGTGAGGTTGTTTGGTTCTCTCGTACCTAAACAATCCCTAAGGCCGCGAACACACCGATTGTTAGCTGATCCTTTATCGCAGACAGTGTCACGAGCTAACTCGCCGCTCGTTCGTGCGCTTTCTGTGCTTAATGCTCTCCTGACTCTAACACCGGAGTGTGACTTGTTTGCTGGGAGATGTATTTTTTTTAGTTTGTAAGTTTCTATTGTACAACGCCTTGGACATCCTCCGTAACGTTGTACAAGTGCTTGTAAATAAATAAGTAAATAAATTTGCAGACACGTTGTTAAACTCTACACTATGTATTTTCAAAAGAAATAATGGTTGTGAAAATCTAACAAGCGCAATTCCCCCCACTCACATTATTTTCCCGCCCTAACAATCCGACAAAAAACCAATTCATTTTGCTTAAACCTACAAAAAGCTGTCAGTGCAAATGATTTAATGGAGGTCTCATCCATGTCGTCATCAGGGAATCTAGTACAAAAGACGTACCGTAGTACGGTTGTTTGTCTACGTACATTATTTTATTATAACAGAATGAAAGAAGAAAGGAAGAAAAAAAAATGTTTGTACCTCACACATAACTTATCAATACTAAATAGTAATAAAACATAAAAATATGGGCAAGTGCGAGTCGGACTCGTGCACTGAGGGTTCCGTACAAACTAACCTATAAATAATTCCTGAAAATTCACGAATTGAGTTGTGGAAGATTTTTCTGAATCGTAGAAAAAGGTTTTTTGTGATGTACTTAACAACAAATTTACAGTTTTCAGATTTTTTCCTATATTTGTGCTATGAGACCTTGTTTCATGCCAAGATTCTATCCCGAGATAAAGGGTCTTGACAGACAGAAAGACAGGCAGACGGACAACACTTCCTTTTGAGGTACGAAACCCTAAAAAAAACAAATGATCAATAATTAATTCGAGGCCAAAAAAAGGCACCTACCTCAGCATAATTACGCTCCAACATTTAAAACTATAAATTAAATAGCGCTGATATTCTGGTAAGGCCCGCTGTGGTGCCACAAGCACACTTACGGAACTTCGAACGAGCAATACTAAGAAAATAAAATAGATATAAATAAAATAGATATTGTCGTTGTTATTTCCAGAAATGTCATGCAGATACACTTTCAAAGTGTACCGAGTACAATTCCCCTGAACATGTTTTTACCCCACTCAAAAATTCGCGACAAATCCAATTTATTTTAGTTTAACAAAACTCGTTAAAGCAAATGATTTAATGGGCCCTCATTCATATCGTAATCAGGGTGGGATTTATCGTCACATTGTTATTCCGTGCACGATCAGACACATGTCACGTGATCCTGCTGAGCTCACGTAATTGACACGTTGCGCTCTGCGCTGTCATTTAACGGTATATGAATTATGGTGGCGCTTCTTACACGGCGGTAAATCTATGTAATGTGACATCAGTAATCATCAGCCATCAGGCCTGTCAGTTTGGTCAAAGGATTATATGAAGAGGCTACGCTAGGTCTGAACGTTCATAATAAGCATTGTAATTCAATTTATCCAGTTGTGTTTTGTTTGTGTGTTGTAACGAGTAAAACCAAAGGAGTTGTTAGCAAATCCTTTTTTTTTTGGTATTATGTGGTGTTTTCACAAGGAATTATTCCTGTAACGTGGATGTGTTCGCATACACAAGACAACCAGACCAGACGTAGAACACTTATCAATGGGCCATACAAATACTTGTTCCGTGCGAGAATCAACCGTGCTGTCTAAATAATAAATACACTTACGTTACTCAAAACGAAATATGAAACCAAAGTTCACACCACATAGTCAGGACAAGGTTTCATGTTTCATATTCCCCAGCAGTAGGTACCAGAAAAGACTTAATGAAGCACACGGAGCGGCTCTCAGTAACTATCCCGTCGGGGCTATGTAGCTCTGTTAACAAACCTTTGTCGTGAAGTTGCCACAGCTTAAATTAAAACCGGTCAAGTGTGAGTTGAACTTTGAACGTGCACCTACAGTTCATAGCGGAATTTAAAAGCCTTTAGATACACTGGGTTCAAACAGTAGGAGGTTCTCGTTTTGATGTTTTTTTTTTATTTATTTATAACTAGACTTGTGTTTTAGTATCTATCGGCAATTGTGAACCGATAATTTTGTCTGTCTGCCTGTATGCAATAAAATCAAAAACTATTAAACGGATTTTTTGCGGTTTTTACCAATACGCAGAGTTTTTAACCAAGTTCAAAAAGCAGGAGGTTTTTTTTGTACTGTATTGTTGAGAACAAACTTAATAATTGATTACAATCTCCTAAAAGGCAAGCAATTTAGAAAAAAATAAAGGAAGAAAGAAAATTAATTTACTTTGTCACAACGCAACCACTTAAATCTATCTTATTATTATACATTAATTTAAATGTTGGCGCAGAATGTCGATCGCCATCAAATTTCTGTCCAGAGACTCTGTTCTGTGGCCGATGATTGGGTAACGAGCAATAAACAAACTATTCCAGATCACACAACTGATTTATTATTATTTTATTTTTTTGTATTCACTTCACACAACGAGCCGTGAGACAATCCCCAAGACTAGACGTTGTTCGCACGGCTGCCAACAGAAGAAAGAGCACCACACCTCTGCGGTCGGCACCTTTATCTGCTCGGTTCGTGTAAACGTCAGCCCGAATTCTCTCAAAATGACATGTGTCACTTTTCACCTAGCTCGTTCATTTGTTCTCAAGATTCCGTACTATTGACTTCACCGACATATAGATGATATTAAAACTAAGAATAGCGTCCTTTTGCACTTTTATACAGGTCTATGCGTACTAGAACTTTTTTAGAGTTTCATATTGATCAATCGGCAAAGTGATTCATGAAAAACACATTATAGGTACTTAGTACCGAAAGAAAAACCAAAAATTTCAAAGATTTGTAACACCCGTGCGAAGCTGGGAAGGGACGCTAGTATAATAATACAAGGAAGATTTTGAACATATAAGCAATCTTTAACGTATGGAAAATTGAAATTCAACCACGATCTAAATTAGCTTTTCTGTGTTGTGTGCGTGCTTGTGACACTCAAAATAGGCACACAGCTTTGAAAGTAGGTTTGATTTAATCTTGGTTTATATGAGTTGCTTACCAATATTATAAATCTAAAGAGTTTATTTGTTTGGTTGCGCTAATCTCAGGAACTACTATATAACATCATAGTGCAACCTATAGGAGCAGTAACTAAAGACGCGGGTGAAACCGCGGGAGACAACCAGTTTTTTATGATCGTGGTTTGGCAATCAAAGCACGTTCATATTTTTGTAGGGTTCCGTACGCTGGTACGCTGGCTAAGACTCCGTTGTCCGTCTGTCTGTCACCAGGCTATATTTCATGAATCGTGATAGCAAGACACTTGAAATTTTCACAGATGATATATTTCTGTTGCCGCAAATGACAACAAATACTAAAACAGAATAAAATAAATATTTAAGTGAAGCTCTCATGTAACAAACGTGATTTTTTAGCTGTGTTTTGCTACGGACGGTACGGTTCCCTTCATGCACGAGTCCGACTCGCACTTGGCTGGTTTATTATGAACGTATTTTGATTGCCAAAGCACAAGTATATACGAATTGAAGCAGATGGCGTTTATTTTGCCTACCTCTTTGTGCAAAAAAGGGCGTGTGTTTATTTATGTATGTTAATTGCTTTTTCAATGTATTTTCCAGTTCAGCCATTTAGAATTCACCAAAGACCCGCGATCACTGAGGTTTCCCGACCCTGTAAACGTCGGGTCCATTTATTATTGGCCGGTTCTCGGACGGGTAGTGTTATAGTTAAGCATTATTAATTGAACTCTTGTCTATGGCTTGGTCAGTATTATACATCATAGTCTGACTGGATTAGTTAGTTTGATGCATGGATAAAATACCTTATCTTCGGACAATTTAAGGCGCTAGCTCCCGAGCAGTGCCATAAAACAGTGATTTCCTGAAGCCTCGATAACGGTTAGGTCAATAGGTTTGAAAAATATATAAATTTATTATAGATTTATACATAGCATCACATATGATTTTTTTCGTATGACTAATACCTTTGCCAAAAAAAAAATAACGACAAGATATTTATTTCGCTTGTTTTTCCTACTCCTTTTAAACGGCTTTGATCTTTAGAAATAAGTTTACAAAAAAAAAGGCTGGTTAAGTGTTCTTCAGAATGTACATAGCATAATTATACGTAAATCAATGAATATTTCAAAAAGAAAATGGTTTTAAAGGTCAGTGGGGCAATATGGGGGCACAGACGACAGTACGAGTATATGTGCATTTAACTCCGCCCAGATGTTCAAGGGACTATGCGTCTTAAGTCTAGAGTGAACAGCCCCCCTAGCCAAGTTACAACCGTTTTGTTTCGATTCTATTTTCGTCGATCACCTCGAGTCGGCCACGCCTCCGATTCCTTTGTTCTGTCGTCATCTTAACGCTCAGTCACGTGGTCAGAACAATGAAATAGGAGGCGTGGCTAACTCGAGGCGATCAACGAAAAGATGTGGTTGATCCATCATCAACCACATCACCGCTAACTATCAAGCGCGAGCCTCTCAATAAAAAAAAAAATCTGTTAGTTTACATTGAAAAAATGTTCGACCAGATTTTTTAAATTATGTCGAAGTTATGATATAATTATGAAGTTTATTTTCTTTTCAAAGAATGTTGAAAGTCAAAATTAATAAATCAACAACGTAAAATTCCTTTAAAAAATTCTAAGAGATTCCGTCAGTTTGAAGAGCCCATAAAACTAAGTGGTCAATAAAAACTTGGGACATGAAACGTGATCCTTAAAAACTTGAGTGAAATATATCACTCGAACATCACTATGAAGACATGTAACAATGTTGCAACTTGTCCGGATATTCTTTTTAATTTTGCATTTAGCCAGTTATGAAATAATTTTGTTACTTTTATTAATCACGATTTTTAAAATGACAGTTGTATGACGTTATTTATGGCCTGACTTAATTACGAATCACAAACAATAACCATAGGTCATTTGTTATAATTTACTTACATATAAATAAACTGACATTTTAAACAGAAAAAACACAGAATGTGGCTGTTAATTTTAATACAAAACTTCGTGTTTACCACTCAATCTTTGAATTGAGAATTTAGAGTTAGGCCTATTGCCCATGAACGCGTAGCTTCATAGACGCGTATTCGTCATCATACGCTTGGTATACACCTGCTCACAGCAGACAACGACACGACAGCGAATTTCATAATTTTGTATGTAAACAAAATTATGAAACTTGCCGTCGTGTCGTTGTTGAATAAGCGTCTAGAAGCTAAGCGTCCGTTGCCTTAAGAACAATTAAGTAAAACTCTATTTTAATGTTAGTTAAGTTTTAAGGCTAAAGTGAAGTTTAATAAATGCTCAACCTTAAATTTAAAAAACCAGAGGTAAATAAGAGTTAGGCTCCAAGAGCGTTATCTCTGTCATTTAGTTATAATATGTTATTGTCTCTCTAAGAATCTCGATATTTAATTTCAGGTACACATTATATTACTTACCTTCTAAAATCTCTGCTCCAACACGCGTAGATGACTGGGTTCATTGAGGAGTTGACCCAGCCCAGCCACGTCACCACCACGTTCACGATCTCCTCGTGCGCAATGCACGCGGAACAGATGCCTGAGAGCAGGTTCACCACGAAGAACGGCAGCCAACACACTATGAACACACCCATCACTATACCTAACGTCTTCGCCGCTTTTTTCTCTTTGGCGAACTTCGCCAACTTACGAGACAGCGAAAAGTTTTTCGGCAAATGTTTGCCGTGCGTCACGTTGGTCAAACGCGTCGACGAACGCGATAGACCATTGTTTTGTAATGCCGTCAGAGGCTCGTGATCGCCGTCCTCTGGCGTACACACCCCGTGACACGCATCACTACGCTGCCGCACTGTTCCACCTCTATGAATACGCAACGTCAACTCTAACTCACCACTTGGTCTCATCACTTGCTTAGTACCGATTTTAAGAGACCGCGTCTGAATAGTCGCTGCGCGATATATACGATAATAAGTGAACACCATCACAAAAAGAGGTAAATAAAAAGATATTGTCGATGAAAAAATTATATACTCTAAGTTTTCCGTGAACGGACACTTGTAGTCGGGCACTTCTTCGACACGCACGGCGCGCCACCACGCAATGGCGGGGAACGATATCGCGCCAGAACACACCCACACAGCCGCGATAAGGAAAGCGGCCTTTCTACCACTCATACGCATCGGATATGTAATGGGATCCGTAATGGCCCAGTACCGGTCTAACGAGATCACGCACAGATTCAATATAGAGGCCGTACTGAACAACACGTCTAGAGACCGCCAGACGTCACACCAGTCCACTCCGAAGAACCAAGTGTGTTCTAATACTTCGTATAAAGCCGAGAACGGCATCACCACCAAACCGACCAAGCAGTCTGCGACCGCGAGTGACGTCACGAAGTAGTTGGTGGATGTGTGGAGATAGCGCTCGCGGACCACGGCGAGGATCACGAGCATGTTGCCGAAGACTGTTGTGAGGGAGAATAGTAGAAGGAAGGTGACGAGGAGAGCTCGGTCTTGGAGGAGTTTGATGTAGTCGTTCCAGGGTTCTTCGGGGTCGTCTGTGACGTTGTATACAGAGCTGTTGTCAAAGGTGCTGTTGAAGTCGTCGCTGAAGCTGCTGGCTGCGTCGACGGCAGCGCGGCCGGTGTCCAGGGTGTATTTTACGCCGTGGAACAGGTCCTCCAGTTGGCCTCTTGCCACTAGTACATCCGGGTTCGTCGCGTTCATATTTTTCCGATAGTCAGTTGCTCACTAGCGCCATGGTGAGTGTTTATGTTTTCCTTGTTTCGCCCGCAGCCATATCGAGATTACGTTCTTGGCAGGCATTGTATTCCAGCATTCCAATTTCTGGCACATGTTTCGTTGGCATATTTTATGTAGCTCGCAGATATGCTTAGCCACGGTCTGAAACAAAAAAGAAGGCGAAATTAGAATCTAGTTTTTATTAGAATTTTAGATAAGGTTCTGTAAATGGGATTAAAAAGTGCTGTATCAAACATTACAAGAGAAAATTAAATTGGAAAGTATAACAGTTAATTTCAGTGTTTTCGCAAACTTTTATGAAATCAGAAGTTTGTGTGTGTGTGTTAGCTGTGTCATTGGCACGGGGGTGATCGTCACTTTGTGTGCCGTCATCATCGACAGGTGGCCTTGCGACATAAATAGCGCTCAGAGCAACCGGCGAGATCAAACGAATTGTGTGCCGTGGACTGTGACAGCTCCGTCCACATGAGATCACCTGAACCGCTCCCCGTCGCCCCCTCCCCTCTCCCCCCCGGCGACCTTACCCCCGCACTGCCCGAACTTTACGTTCACTCTTAGCTTGAGTCATCCCTCATGTAATGTAAATAAACAGGTGGGTTTCAGTTACATAATCTAGGTATGGAGACACTTGTGGAAGCTGCAAGAGCCTGGATTGATTCAGGCAGTGTACCGAAACTTGACCAGAAGTGTTGGCCTTTAAAATTAATTAGTGTCTAAATAGTAATTTATGACTTTAATAGCATTTGCCCGGCTGTGGGACAAGGCGGGCTAGTAATATGAATTTCACACTACTTCATATTATAAAGGAGAAAGTTTGTGACTGTGTATGTTTGTTACTACTTCACAGTCGAACGGCTGAACGGATTTTGATGAAATTTGGCACACGGGTAGACTATGTCTTAGAATAGCTAGTAGCTGCTTTTCTATCTTGGGAGCAAGTTCCCTTGGGACAATTTTCTACTATTAATATTGATAGGATTGCGCTCCACTAATAATATTAGATGTATTCAGATTCAAACATTATTTGAATTGTAATAGTTCAACACGTTCAGAACTCAAAATTATTATTTTGGTAATAATTGAGTTAGTTTAGATAGATAAGTTGTGAAAAATTTGAGCTAACGCTTTGTGTAAATTAAAAAAAAAAACGGACACTTATCCACAAATTTTCTTTTAATCTCCAGAAATTAAAAAAAAAACTGGGCAATTGCGAGTTGGAATCGCGCACTGAGGGTTCCGTACAAACTTACCTCAAGTTCAATTCCCGAATGGAGTCTCGAAGATTTTTCCAAATCGATTGAAATTGATGTAACAACAAATCTACTGTTTTCAGATTAATTCCTATACCTTTGCTTTAAGACCTGGCTCATGCCAAATTTCAGGATTCTGGGTCAACAGGAAGTACTCTATTAATTTTGATTCCCTTGAAAGTGCCGAAATATACGTTTTTTGCGACATATACGGCCGTATATTTTTTTCGTTAACTTAGAAGTCAAATTTTTTCACATCTTGAAGAGACTGCAGGCTTGAGTATATCGTTTTAATTTCAACTCCATACCTCAACGCGTTTCGGAGATAAAGGGTCTTGACAGACAGACTGACAGACAGACGGACGGACAACAAAGTGATCCTATAAGGGTTCCGTTTTTTTCCTTTTGAGGTACGGAACCCTAAAAAAACCTTAAAAATGCCTCATAAATATTCATGTTTCTGTAGAAGTTCTTCGATTTTCAAAAAAACTTGTTGAAAAGACGCAAACATCGTCGTAAACTTCTAATTGACAATTTAGGAGTTAAAAAGGACTCGAGAAAATATTATTAAATCTTAAACTCAATATTTTTTTAACAGGGACGGCGCTGGTTTATTATGTTTATTGCTCGGTTTTACGAGTATTCATTTAATGAGCTGAACTTTCTTTGTTACATGACTTTACCAACTTCATAACTTTTCCATCATTGTTTTCACTTGTTTGCCAAATCATTGCTAGTAATTATAATGCCCCGTTTACACGTGGACCCAGCCTCAGTCAATCGCCATTCCTAGGCATTGTGTAAACGGGGAAACCCCATTTACACAATGGCGATTGGCTGAGGCTGGGCCCAGATGTAAATGCACCATAAGGGTGGGTGCTGATTCCTATATACATAGGTATACAAGACGTTAAGTTTGTGTCAGCTATGGACTTGCGGACGACGACCAATGGGTAGCTCGCCGTCCGCCTATCCAGTAACCGTTCGAATCGAGTCCGAGTCGTCGACGACGCGTAGTGTTCCACGCGAGCTTCAAAGAGATGTTCTTTCTTATAAGGTACCAAAATTCGAAGTGACAAACAATTCTTGTCAATTAAAACTTAACTCCTGAATAAGTAATTGCCTATTAACTTCGTAAGTTGTAAAGAGAGCCAAGTCGAATCCAAAAATAATATCATGCATTAATTATTCAAAAGCAATTAAACTTCACTTATTAAGTTTGGTAAAAGCAAACAGTTTTTGTTTATTTAATCTTGTTGTTTTATGATATGAACTAAGATAGTTAACATAAACATTTTAGTTGAAGCGTGACTGATTAAGGATAGGAGATAAATAAATTAATTAGTTAGTGTCCAAAACAAAGTGAGTGATACAAAGTATTAAGGGTTACGTGGTTGCCACGATCGCGTAGCCGTGCTACGGAATTTGCTACGCCAGTTGTTTAGTTACGTCAAATGGTACAGGGCGCTACACCAATTTCTAAAAAGTGCCACACTGCGTTACGCTCTTTGCTACATAGTGCCACGCTGCGTTAGTAAGCCAATATCTAGGTCACACTAAGCCTTTCTGTTAAAGAATTAGAATGCTGGGTTGCGAAAAAGACAGATGGAAAAATACTGCAGAAGCGGAGATGAGAATTTTGAGATAAATGTGTGGAGTGGCGAGAAATGAGTACATTAGAAAGTGGAGAGGGGCCAGTAACGAAAAGTTGAAAGGGAATCGTTTATCTTGGTATGGTCATTTAAAGCGGAGGAATAAAACGCATGTTACTAAAAGAATTATGAATATACATGTGGGCGGGTGGAGAGGGAGAGCGAAGCCAAAGAAAAGACGAATGGATTGCGTGAGGTGTGATATGAAAGAAAAGGGAGTCGGTAGTAGGTCTAGGTAGTAGAGTGGTAGATTGACAAGACAAAAAGGGAGATTCGATCACGTAAGGAAACTCTGAACATATCCCTTTCCATTACGCTTTGGGTGATTTTATTATATACATGTTAACTAAAAATTAAGAAAAAGAAGCAATATGGACACGTGACAAATAAAAAAATCAAACTAAACAAGAACAAATATGTTGAAAAGAAGCTGTGATGAAAATTAGGGTTCGCAACCCTAATTTTAATTTAATTTACTCGGCAATCAAGATAATAGGGGTTAAAGTATGAAATTGCCGTTTTTTAAAACGGGTTGCTTTGTAGTAGCTTTCATGGTTATAAGAACTGCGATATTACAGAAAATACAAAACAAAGAAACCAATAAATACCTAATTTTGAAAAAAGAATAACGAACATTTAATATAAAGCTTATTTGAACTTATAATTCCAAGTCAATCCAAAGATACAACACTTCAAAGCAATCCGTTTTAAAAAACGGCAATTTCATACTTTAACCCCTAATATTCAAAGCCATTTTATTAAATGGTGGCTGTAATGCAGTTATAATATTTATATTTGTATTTTATAGTTACCTGACCTTTTAGTTTATTGTATCGCTAAACTAATATTCTATATTTCATCTCTGTCACAATTTGTATGGCTGTTCTAAAAAAATCCTGGCATAATACAAAATATACGATGATTTTTTCCCACTCATGTAACGCATAATTTAATACGAAGCATCCCACGATTCGTCATATTTATCGACATATAAATTGTAGGAGGGAGTTCAGTAGGAATCAATATGAACAAAAATATATTATTATCTTGATGCGGCCTTGTCGAATTTATGGTTCATAAAAAGACAGACTTTTTTTCGAGGTGTGAAATCATCTAATGACTTCTTTCGCTATAGGGTGAAGCAAGAGGGCATATCAGACTTTTACTAGCCAGAAGCCACCTATGTCCTTCAGTTGCCCTTTGCGTCCCAGGACCAGGTAACTCTTTCAAAACTTCCCGCGACCCTAGGTGATATCGACCCTTCTGTGCCCCCACAGTTGTGCTGACATCTCTTTGAGGTGCACGAGGGACGCCACGCGCCGTCAATGACTCGGCCACGGCCCTTACCGGACGGCCAGATGGCGAACTACCCATTACTTGTCGTTGTCGTGCCCGCGCCTACGGTGGCACTGACTCGACCTGCGCTGGGACATGAGGAGATCCGTTACCTCACGGTTGCGGCCATCTTCTTTGCTTGTATTACTACTTCGCAGAAAGAGGTGACCGCTTCTCGTTCCTTATCGCTCCAGACTATGGCTTGAGCAAGGGCACGAATGGTCTCTGCCGTCTAACGCCTTCACGAGCACACGGCGATGCTCAACCTAAGTGGTCATGTCCTCCGGTCGGTCCATACAATGGTGATACCCGGACGTTATAGAAAGACAGACTGATGCTTTTTTATTTCTCTTTGTTACTTTGTAGATAGGTAAAGAGAATATATTTTACTTAGATTTCAGAAAGAGCTGAAACTCGGACCTTTTTTTTTTATTTGATATAAACTAGTGCTTGACTGCGATTCCACCTGATGGTAAGCAAGCAAGTAGTGAAGCAATCGTTGATGGTGAGGCGTACTAGTTGTAACATAACCACTATTTATCAAATACTATCTTTTGACACAAATTCTGAGACATAAAACCGGCCTTGTTTACTAGGCCTAACGCAAATAGAGTTTAAATATTGTAACAATTGACCACCGACCTGTAGTATACGAATATCCTGTTTGGATGCCCCGAGCTAACTACTGCTTCCTGGTAATGGCTGCTAGTTCCCTTTAGATTAGTTTCGACTAGCGAGGACACAAGTATAAACTAACTACAGCCAAGTAATAGCTTTTGTAACTTCAGTGTTGATGTCGACAGCCTGATGGTACCTTGAGTGGAATATGAATTTATATTGCTTGTTGGAGTAGACATAGTTTGTTTGTTATAAATTTTTTTTGGATTAGATATATTACGATCATGTTTTCTTTTTTCTTTTTTAGGTGGTAAAATCATCTAATGACAAATCGCGCTCTTGGGCGGAGCGAGAGATAGTGTCAGACCTTTACTGACTAAAAACCCACGCCTGTTCCTTATTTGCCTTCGTCCCAGGGTTTCACTTTCACACTACCCGTGGCCCCAGTAGGCTTCGACCCTGCTGGGCCTCTACGATTTGCTGACATCTCCCTGAGGCGCGCGTGAGCAGTAAGCGCCGTCGACGACTTGGGCTCGGTCCGGACGGTTACCGGACGGTCGGACGGCGAGCTATCAATTGCTCGCCGTCCGCAAGCCTGCGCCTACGGTGGCCGGAAATCGGGATCGGAGTCCCGGCGGCGTGAGGCGTGAGGACCGTTGCCTCACGCGATCGGCCGCCTCCTTTGCTAGCTGCTTGATTATTTTAAGTTTTTCATTTAGCAATAAAGAGGATAAATCAGTCCTCATCAGGGGATCATTCCTTCAAGCAATGTATAGGCTGATTAGATTATATATAGTTACTTGGTGCATCTCACTCACAATGTAATTTTATCAGATAACTGCATTATAGCTTGTGGATGGCAGATATTTGGTTACTAGGGCGAGTCAGTGCGAACTCGAACGCGAAGCGATGCGGCGTGATGGAACAAACTATAGATACTCTATTTTGTTCGTATACGTGACCAACTGCAAATGGTTGCGGTGCGGCGACGAGCGAAGCGAAGCAGACGCGACGATTTCGCGTGCACGTAGGACCAAGCCGCTTCGCGTTGAATTCGCATCGGTTCGTTTCGCAGCTGTAAACTCGTTGAATTGCACACATAGAACGTCGCATTAGACAATAACCAACAATGTGTCAGGCATCAATTATACACTGGATCAAATTAGCTACGCAATCGAATTGTTGACTCGATTCAAGATACAATCGATTCAAGTTGATACAACATTCATGTGTGACTCAATAAGCGTAATTGCTTTGTTCTAATCGAAGCTTAACAGCTGATTAGGAGACGAGTAGTGTTAGAACGGTCATAGTCTGTAATTGTCAATTAGTGGACAATTTGGTAACTTGGGTCGCTGATTATATTATAGCTCGACGTTGGATAAGAACCTGGCCCGGGTCGACTTGAGCGGCGCGTGGTGTGCAAAGGGCAAGTGAAGGAACACAGCTGGGCTTTTGTCAATAAAAGTCTAACACAGGGAGTGTCTCGCTCCATCCAGAGTGAGTAATAGTACATTTTGATACAAGTGGAGAAATTATGCCATTGTGACCGAGGCGGCATTCACCCAAGCTGCAGTGCAGAGGGCTGCAGTGACAAACCACATGTATCAAACGACGTTTTTCAATACACTTACGAATACATAATTAAACGGGGGTTGACGCGCGACTCGTGGGGTCACTTAGCGCCCAGCCTGATACGATAAATGTAATAAAATGGTGGTGGGTGCGAGTATGCGCACTTTTCTACTTTTCCGCACTAGTGCAAAAACAGTAATATACTGTGCGTGCCTAAAAGCG
Source organism: Mythimna impura (assembly GCA_905147345.3). Classification (NCBI taxonomy): domain Eukaryota; kingdom Metazoa; phylum Arthropoda; class Insecta; order Lepidoptera; family Noctuidae; genus Mythimna; species Mythimna impura. Next base: position 12,379,667 of record LR990362.1, on the reverse strand, counting down.
GCAGGGATAAGAGTGGGTTTTCGAGTAAGTGTATTGAAAAGCTATATGATGATTTTCCACCTCAAAAAACGGTCAATGATTAGGAAACTTTATTTTAATGTTGTACGTCTAAACAAGTTAAATGGAAACATTTAGGTCGCGTTCCCACTATGTCGTAACGGTTCATTTATCGTCGGACGACTATAGTCTCTAGCTGTTCCCATTATAAAAACTGTTTGTCATGGCAACGACAAATAGTCTCAACAACGACACGTGATATACCGTAACGGTTTAGTCTTGACAAATGTTTATCATTTTACGACTGTCGTGCTAGCCGTTCCCACTATCATGACAATCTGTTGTCACCGCAAAAAAGTCGTAGACGACAGTTAATTATGTCGTCCTATATGTGAACACCACCATTTAAATATATAAGCCACGACACTGAAAACTTCACGATTATCTGTTGTATCGACAAAGTGGGAACGCGGCCTTATGGTCATCATGATCAAGTTATACTTAAACTGAACCTTCATCATCTTCCTGCTCTTATCCAGTGTTATTAGGCATTGGAGTAACACGTTTTTTTTCCATTTTTCATTCCATTGTCCAGTCACCAGTCTATCACTAACTCCCTTTTCTTTCATGTCACTCCTCACATAATCCCTCCATCTTTTCTTTAGCCTCCCTCTCCCTCTCCATCTATCAACATGCACTCTTTTAGTAACATAATGCGTTTCATCCCTCCTCTTCACATGACCATTAAGACAAACGATCCCCCTTCAACTTTTCAGTCACTGGCGCCATTTTCAAACTTCCTCTAATTCTCATTTCTCACATTAGGTATCCATTCTCATCACACCACACATTCGTCTCAACATTTTCATCTTAGCTACATGCAATGTTTTTTCATCCATCTGTTTCACAGCTCAACATTCTGATCCATACAGTATGACAGGTCTTATATACCTAAACTGCATCATCTTCATCATCATCTTCCTGCCCTTGTCCCATGTTATTTGGGGTCGGCGCAACACGATTTTTTCTTCCATTCTGCCCGTCGTCACTCGTCATGCTATCACTAACTTCCTTTTCGTTCATATCACTCTTCAAAAAACCAACCATCTTTTCTTTGGTCTCCCTCTCCCTATCCATCCATCCACATGTACCTATGCTCATAACTTTTAGTAACATGCGTTTGATTCGTCCTCTTTACATGACCATACCAAGACAAACGATTCCCCTTCAACTTTTCAGTCACTGGCGCCACTTTCAAACTTCCTCTAATATACTCATTTCTCACTTTATCTACTGTCGTCACGCTACACATCCATCTCAACATCCTCATCTCCGCTATATGCAATCTTTTTTCATCAGTCTTTTTCATAGCCCAACATTCTGATCCATACAGTATGACAGGTCTTATCACGCATCCGATCCGATGTTTTACGTCTCGGTCTACCTCGCCATCTCCTTGGATAAGCGACCCGAGGCACCGAAAGTCGGAGCAGATTGGTATGGACCTGAGAGACCGCCGAAATCGTAGAACAAGTATTCGGTTTTCGTTTTGCTCAATTTTAGGCCAACACTCTCGTCTGTGCCACCACACCTCCAATCTACTCTTAATCAATACCTAAACTGCATCAATCAATCTATTTATAAAAGGAGAAACTGACTGACATATCAACGCACAACCAAAACTACTGGGACTAGGAGGGTGAAATTTTGCACGAAGTTTCTTTTTATGACGTAGGCGAGCACTAAAAGAGAATTTTCCAAAATTCACCCCCTGAAGGGATGAAAAGAGAAGATGAACGGGGGTTTCAAAGTTTGTATGGTGAACCCTACTTTTACGCAGGCGAAGCCACTGACAGAAGCTATACTCTATTCAGGGGGCCGTGAGACAAAAGGTAAATAAACCATAAAAAGGGTTACTTAAAAACATGAGTAAACCTGGACCAAGCAACGCTTGCACTTTTTCTTCGCCAAAGAACAATCGTGCAAAGAAAACGCCAATGCATTCAACAGAAAAGGAAACTGTTATAAATGTATTCAAACACGTTGAAGAAACTTGGCCGAAGATACACTGTTTTCTTTGTTTACATTTTGTCTCAAGCCCAGATGAATAGGGTATAGTATCTTATATTGGTCGAGGTATTATATTATAATCATGTTCACTATGTTTATGGTTCATCTCTTCATAATAAACGAAATAAGGACCTTATAAAAAACTTGTAAGTAAGTTTTTATGCTTTCATTGTTATATTTTCCGCTTGCGTGTCTCGTATCTTTAGGAAAATTGTTTGTCAATTGTTCTGGCAACAGTGTATTTTTCTAACAATAGTAGCTGTTAAGAATACGACTTTGGGTGTCCATAGTTCAATATGACTAAACCTCTATTTATTTATTTCTTTATTGCACACCTTAACTTATTACAGGTCAGATATTTATAAAAAATAAGTGTACAATAGGCGGTCTTATTGCACAGGGCAATTTCTACGAGACTACCTTTGGATAGACTGAAATGAAAGGAAAAGATTTGGGGCTGTCAGTGTACAACAACATAAATAATGTACAAAAAAAAGTAAAGATAATAAAAATACAAAAAAATATATACATATAATACATAAATAGGTACATTACCAAACAATAAACTAATAAATATTAAAATATGCGATAGAGAAAGGAGAAGAAAAATTAAAGTGATAGGTAATGCTCCTTCACCATATTTTACCTATCATGAAGTTTAGTAGCCAGTAGTAGTACTATGATGTTTTACAGCGTAATATGGTTGACAAGAAGTAGAGTACTATGCCTACTTTTGAAAAATGTGTTAATTTGATTTTAAGGGAACACTACAAAAAAATGGAAATTTTTATTCAATCGATAAGTGCCATAAAAATGCGTTCAATTTTATGTTTCATATTTTCGCGCGTATTTTGACGAGAACGCTGGACGCCATGTTGCTTTAAGGTTATGACGTCAGTTGGTTATGTAAACAAATGCACTGACATTAAACATTAAAGTAACATAGATACGTCACTCCGTCAGTTCATCAGTTATCAGTTGACGCTTTTTAGTTTATATGACCTTATGACGTAATATCATGGCGGCTACTATTTCGATTGTTTGTTTGTTATTGAACACCGACTTCCGAAATTAAAGTTATTTTGATCGCTTGTGTTTTTTTTTGTGGTGAAGTCGATTATTTTTTAGGGTTCCGTACCTCAAAAGGAAAAAAATGGAACCCTTATAGGATCACTTTGTTGTCCGTCTGTCTGTCTGTCAAGACCCTTTATATCGGGAATGCGTGGAGGTTTCGGGTTGAAATTAAAACCATAATATACTTAAGTCGGCGGACCCTTGATGCTGTAAAAAACTTAAACTTCTCTGAGTTAAAGAAAAAAAAGATACGGTCGTTTATGTCGCAAAAAACAAGTATTGGGAAAAATCTGAAAACTGTAAATATGTAGTTCATCGTCATCATCATTTCAGCCGAAGGACGTGCACTGTTGAACATGGGCCTCCCCCAAGTGTCGCCACAACGAACGGTCCTGTACGTAGTTACTTAATTTGTAGTTATGTCATAAAAAGTGTCAGTGCAGTGCAATCCACGCTCGAGTACGGATGTGTTTTCACTGTGCACGTCACGAAATTTATTCGCGTGTTACGCAGCAATAGTCGCTGCCCGATAACACTATGAGTTCTAAAAAACTCATAGTCAATGAATTGCTGGCTTTCCTAGTCCATGCTATCGAATACATGGACGAGGTGAGCATCCTGCAGATATGCCGGTCCAATTTCAAGGAGGACGAGATCAGCAGTGGAAAACTGTTACTGTTCCAGTCCCTTGGAAAACTAGACGAGATGCCGTCACGCCGCAGAGATGGAACTGGAAAGAGTCTTCAGGATATCATCGATATGCTGAAGAAGACTGACCCGGACGACGTGCCAGATTTCGTGGCGAAGCAGCTGAGTAAGCTACCCCCCGTCACGATCGATCACGTCGACGTCACACGGCTGCTAAAGGACATCACTACATTGAAAGCGGAGATGACCAGAATGCAGTCCAGAATGGAGGTATCAGAAAAGTCCAATGCTGAGCTGCGTGCGGAAATAGCATTGTTGCGCAACGTTGGTTCAGTAAGTGGGTCACCTGAGGCCTCAAAGGTGAACACACATCGAGTGGCGCAAAATGCATCAGTCGGCAGTTTTGAATCGACGAACCCAAGTGCATCACCAGCTGCCGAAAATGCTGATCAAGCGCCGCCCGCCGTCGCCGTCGCCCGCACCTCAACACCGGCTGCGGAAACGTCACATGTAGGTACGTTGACCCCTAAACGCGCTATTGTCACCGTCGGCAAATCAGGTGCGTCGCAACCAAAGCGACAAACGAGAATAGGGGAAAAGCAGAAAACGGGTACTCAACCCACCCTGTCTGCGGTCCAGAGCACCTTGCCAAAAACAAGCCAAGTGGATGAAGAGGGTTTCACAAGAGTAGAAAAGAAGAAGAAGAAGCCCTATTCCCGTAACCAGTGCGGTACCGCACCGAGTGGTCCGAACATGCTGCTACGTCCTGCTGTGCCTACGACGCAGCTATACATTTCGCGCCTGCATCACTACACGAAGGTTGAGGAAGTCGTGGAGTATTTGAAGGTGAAGACCAACTGGACTCTGAGGGTCATAAGGTTGGAAGCGCGCCACGACGTCAACTTCAAGTCGTTCGTGGTACGAGTTCCAACCCAACAGCTACAGACCTTCTTGAAAGAGGACTTCTGGCCGAAAGGTGTCGTATACCGACGTTTCCGAGGACGGTTATGCGATACCACGCAGCGCAACACGACGCCGACCACATTACGTGTTTAATAATAGTTAAATAAGTTTTGTTTTTATAATATGTATTAGTTTATTATTAATAAACATATAATAATAAACATAAAAAAAAATCATCCGAATTGAGAACCTCCTCCTTTTTTTTTAAGTCGGTTAAAAAAACAAACGAAATAATGAAAACTTTGAAATGGATTTTGGTTACTTCATGAACTAAAATTAATATTTACTGATTACTTATTGGTGATTACTTACTTATAGATTTTTCTCTACAATAAAATACCCTATTGCACATATTTCAACTTCAGCCACATACCGGTGCAAAATCTAGCAACACACAGCTGAGTCGTTACAATACAACAGTCTGTTATACAAACATCAAAACACCACATTACACAAAAGTGAACATCAGAATTCACTTTGACCAGCAAGGAAAGCGTCTGCTGGACCATTAACTCAGCACACAGCGCTGTCTCATGCACCCGACTGCTCCCGACATTACTCGACGTTCTCCGAAGTTGCACGAAGTTTTCCGAACGCGCCCGAGTGAGGTGCGATTACAGACGACACGCGAACCAGCTATCAATCACGGAATATCCAACTACGATTTGGATTATACATTTCTTATTTTGTTCTGCGAAGTTTAATGCGATTTCGAAGTTTTTTGGATTCGTCAGTTTTTTAGTAGTGCAGCTTTTTTCTTCCATGTTTTAAAATGAAACTTACCCATAGTTACTAGAACAAAAGAGCGGGGGATGTCATAAGATGATTATCCCACCGGAAAAAAAAAAGTAACTAGAAAAAAAAGAAATGGATGCACTTGAAAGTCACACGTAATTTTCCTTACAAAAACGAAGCAGCTTGTTTTGTGTCAACTGTCGGTCAGTTAAAAACGTAAATTATGTTTTGCTTTCTTTCGACAAACTAAATTGACAAAGAGTCATCATTTTTATTTATATATATTTTTCTTTAGGTTTTTGTGTGACGAGCGTAAAACTGATGCACCGAAAGACGCGCGTTAAAAGGCTCCCCACAAAGGGAAACGATTACCCGTCCAGGGGTGAACTGGAATCCGCATAATGTGAGAAACATGAGACTGGTATATGTGGAGACATTTGAGCGAGACCTGTCCTTCAGAGTTTTTGGCTGAAATGACGATCAAATTTTCATCAACAATATTTACTGACAGCAATTTTTTTATTAATTACATTACTACAGAATTGGTGACGCATTTCTTAAAATGTCACTGGCAAGAACTATTTTAATAAAAACAATACCCTACTTCTATGTAAAAAAAAAACACTGAAAAGTGCAAAATAACTATAATTTTGGAAGTCGGTGTTTCTATAATAGTTTTGTTTCTTCTCGTTATTTAACAAGGAGGAGTTCTGTTCCATATCTTCTAAGTTCATGATCAGATCATAACAATATTTTTAAGGGACGAACTCGGAAGCATAAACTTTTAATTAAAAAAAATATTTCAAAATCGGTCCACTATTGACCGAGAAATCGGTGAACATACCTACATACATAAAAAAAATACATTCAGCCGAACATAGAACCTCCTCCTTTTTGAAGTTGGTTAAAAAATCCTTACCCTTGAGATTCTTGCGGGATTATACGCAAAAGTTACCGCAGATCTCGAACACAAGGGTAACTTTTTTATAATTGATAGGCTCGCGTTTGACCACTATCTCACCTGATGGTAAGCGATGACGTGGTTTACGATAGGGCACGCTTACCCAGAAGTAATCTATTCACTCTTGACTTAAACCCTCGGTGGTAGCTATCAGAAAACACCAACTCTGGTAGGGAACTGAAGGAACACAGGTGGGTTTTAATTAGTAAAGGCCTGACACTCCCTCTCACTCTACCCAAGAACGAGTAATTATATGATTATATCCTAGCTCAAAGAAAAAAGTGAAACTCCACTGAGTTTTCCCTTCGTGGTAGCGTCCCAAATGATTGATAGTCGTACATTCTTGCGGCGGTGGAAGACAATGTGGTCGACACCGATACGGCGAGGCGCGAACGGTAGGACGTCCTAATTTGAAAGAGGGGTAGGTATGCGTGCCATTCATTACTGTCAGTGTCTTTTATTTAGACTGCTTGTAGGGTGCAACACCATGGTTAGATTAGGGGTTCTCCTTTTGTTTTGGTAAAGACGTGTACAGATACCGGCACTAATCTTGAACGCTCGGCTAAAGAGCGGGGATCGTTTTGCGCATTGTACACAATGGCGAGCCAATCACTGTACAAGGATTGCACTCCCAGGCTCCGCGTCTCACTACATACCAAAGAGACCCAATATTACACTTCTGTGCAAGTAGAAGTCAGCGCTCAAGATCCGTGCCGATATCTGTACACGCACCATCAATACAATGACTGCCGAACACCACAACCTGTCTTTTATCATCAATTTTTACATATAATAAACAAGAAGAGGCTAATTGGTGATCCAGACCTGGTTAATTCCAATCTAAAAAGCCTTGAGCACAGGCGTAGGGTAGCCAGCCTTTCGGTGTTTTGCAGATGCATTTGGAGAGTGTGCGCGGGAATTGCATGACTTGATTCCACCATATCATTTCTACCATCGGAAAACCCGACGAACGGCGAGTATCCACTTACGTTGTTGAAACCTCTACGGTCCGGACTAGGCATTTCGCCTCGTCGTTTATACCGCGAACATCGAGGGACTGGAATAACTTGCCTGCTGTGGTCTTCCCGTCCGATTATAATTTAGGTGTCTTCAAGGCTAGAGTGAATAGGCGCTTAATAAACTAGTGCGCCTCACCATCAACGATTGCATCTCTAGTTACCATCAGGTGGAATCGCAGTCAAGCACTAGTTTATTACATAAAAAAACACTCCCCCCACCGTGTCTATCTGTCTGTATGAATGCGATAAAATCAAAAACTACATGAAAAAGGTTTAGATGTGTAATACATGCACCTGCCTTATAGTAAAGTCCAGAATTTCAAAGATTTGTAACACCCGTGCAAAGCTGAAGCGGGTCGATAGAAGAATATAATTTTAAAATTAATTAAAATAATATTTAAGTAACCTCCTTTTTTATTGTAGCACTCTGACAGAGTGATATCTATCTCTAATATATAAAATTCTCGTGTCACGGTGTTCGAACTTGAACTCCTCCGAAACGGCTCGACCGATTCTCATGAAATTTTGTGAGCATATTGAGTAGGTCTGAGAATCGGCCAACATCTATTTTTTTTTTTTTTTATTTATATGGCAGAACAACGTTTGCCGGCTCAGCTAGTTATTATATAGATTCTTATCCACTTCTCTCTGCTCTCTTACAAGGGTCTACTCAAAGCAGATTTATGTTTAGTCGACATTCAATACTAGATGCTGTCAGCGGCTTGGCTCGCATGTACGAAGAAAATTATCCAAGCATACGTAGCATAAGCATAATATGCTCTCTACTCCTGGAATAAAAAGTATTATATGTCCAATTCCAGGACATAGTATCCTCCTATCCTTTCAGCCTTTTGAGCATGAAGGAATAACAAATATACACACACACACGAGATGGATGTGAGACGCACTGGACCGGTCATTGTGGCGACATTTGGGGGAGGCCTATGTCCAACGGTGGACGTCTTTTGGTTGAAATGATGATGATGATGATGACACACACACGCACGCACATTTATACAAACACACAGTCTCATCTTTTTTCGCCACCCACTATGTTCCTTGCATTCATTTTTCTTTATCGAATCTAATCACCTTTCTTTCTTATCTTTTTCCTTTTAATAAAGTTATAATAAATAATACATTCTGTATCCTGAACCGAACAGCTCATATTTGGAACCGTAGTTAGCTAGACGTGAGATATGATCACGTATATCGTTCACTTTATTCAATTTCTTCACTGTTTCAGCAAAGAGTTCACGGAATGAAATGTGAGTGAAAAACTCAAGAAGTCGGAATGTGAGTGGCATTCATGAGCGTTCTGCTAACGCGAAGTAATTAGGTGTTCCTAGTGATATCTAGGGCTGTTTGAAACGTATGCTCGACTTGATAGTTTTTATTTTGTTAAGTTTTAATACAAAAATGTATTAAATTGTAGTTAGAGAATCGTTATTGTGATGCGACATAGTTTGTGGTAGATTTCTATTACAAGCTGCCAAATTCGATCACAGTAAGCGAGGGAAAGTTCAAGTTCACATAAAACGTGTCCTTGCCAAATATTATGAAGAAAATAAATATCCCAGTATATCTACCACGAAAAAATAAAAATGCGATAATGTATCATTAAAATAAAAAAAATGATGGAGCAGTCAAAGGAAGCCACACACACATGTGCAGAAGCAGTAATTACCAAACAAGCGTGTCTTCAACGTAGTCTAGCCTTGTTATACGCTTTCTTGACAAGGACACGCTTGATGTGTACTTGAACTTTCCCTCGCTAATCGTAACTGCCTTTGGCAGCTTGTTATAGTAGCGTATGTTGTTTATGAGGAATGACTTGCTTGTCTTAGCTAATCTACATTTGGGTATTACAACGTCATATTTACAATGCGTATTTATACTACTCTGACAAGTAAGTACCGGGAAAAGATCAATAATACACAAAATATTTGTTATTCACCCAAATTTATTTTATCACCTTCAAAGTATGCTCCTTCAGAAACGATACACTTACGCCAACGAATAATCCAATCATCACAACATTTAAATTAAAATGCTGCAATGCATTTAAATGCTGTTTCCGGAATTGAATTCAGTTCTCGCCGCGAATTCTCCTTTATGTTTTCTACCGATTGAAAACGGGTGCCACGAAGTGGTAATTTGAGTTTAGGAAAAAGAAAGAAGTCGGCTGGAGCCATATCTGGTGAATATGGTGGCTGCTCGATGGTATTTGTTGAGTGTTTGGTCAAAAATTTGTTCACAATGATAGGCGAAGGCGCATTATCGTGGTGCAAAATCCAAGAATTTTCTTTCCACAAATCTAGCCTTTTGCTCTCTTAACTGCCGCATAACGCTCAAATAATATTCTTTATTTACCGTTTGACCTTTCGGCAAGAATTCCGAGTGCACAACACCGCGATAATCAAAGAAAACAGTCAACATGACTTTGACTTTTGATCGACTTAGGCGTGGTTTTTTCGGTTTCGGTTCATTTGGAAGGCGCCACTCCGAAGCTTGTTGACTAGTTTGCATGTCAAACTCGTAAACCTACGTCTCGTCAGCAGTAACAATGCGTTTCATGAGTGTTGGGCAGGAATTGACTTGTTCTAGCATGTCCTCAGCGACATGCTAGAACAATGCGAACATGCGATTGAGTTTTTGGAGAAAATTCAGGTCTTTTGGGACTAGCCGAGGGGTATCATGTTTCATACCCAAATGATTAGTTAAAATGGTACGGATCGACTCGTGAGATACAGAAAGTTCGGCGGCTATCTCTCTCAAAGTCGAATGAGGATTTTCAGTCACTATTTCCTTCACTTTTGCGATGTTAATTTCTGTTGAAGACGTTGATGGCCTACCAGAGCGAGGCAAATCTTCCATCACATCTCGACCGCTTTTGAACGCTTTGTACCACTCATAAGCACGTGTTTTTGATAAAGTCGATTCACCGTAAGCCTTCTGTAACATTTTCAGTGACTCCGAATACGAAGTTCCATTGGCGATGCAAAATTTAAGACAAACTCTTTGTTCGATGTTTTTGTCCATTATGAAATTCGCAATACACACTAGATATGATACAACTAAAAACAGCACTGTATTTAATATAAATAACAGATACAACTCAAACTCCGCGCCAGAATGGAAAACAGTTGTACCAATCTACCAACAACAAAAAAAACAAAAATTTGAATTTGGAACCATAAACAAATCATCCATTCCCGATACTTTTCTGACTGAATGAATTATGAAAATCGCTTCTAATTTTGATAAGTAGGTACAAGTTTTAGAACAAATGTATATCCTAAGATCTAGTTTTCATTATTAGTTGTCATGTCAGTAGTTGTCGCACCTTGCTACTCATATTGTCTTTCATACAGTCCATCCATTATGTCTTTGGTCTTTTTCTGTTATAGCCAACATTCATATTTAAATATTGACCTTTTTTACGCGGGAAAACATCAAGCAAGAAGAAATCAGAAATCAGAAATCAGAAATCAGAAATCAGAAATCAGAAATCAGAAATCAGAAATCAGAAATCAGAAACGTTTATTTCAAATAGACCAATTACAGGCACTTTTGAATTGTCAAAATGTCAGTCAGTCAAAAAAAAAACAAGTGAAGCTAAATTGCACGTTCCAAAGCGTAGATCTCTATGGAGAAGAACGTGCAAGAAACTCCATGGACACTCTTTTAATTCATTAACGCTCAGGCGGTAGCCGGCGCCCGGAAGCCATTGTCTTACTATTGTGTCTCTAATTACGCACGTCAAAAGGTTAAATCATAATAAGAGTTACATAAATCTTGGTTACATATTTCATGTCGCTTCTAATATGTGAGCACAATGTAGATAAATAAGAATAAAAACTAATTAAAAAGATAGAAATTGAATTAAGCCACTGGCAGCTAAGAGATGACCAGTCTCAACCGACGGCACCCGTTCACGAGCATGACGCGTGCATCAGCCTCACTCAGCTCAACCATTTTAAAGGGAACTGAATGACCCAATAACACGTGCCACCATCAGCGAGACATTTGAGTGAGCATGACAAACTCTCACCTGCCATGCTCGTAATGTCAAACAAGTTGTAACCTAATAAAAATGCTCCATGGTACTTCACATTCACAAAACTTGAAAAAAAAGTGCTTCTACATTATACAATGCTATTGTTTCCAAATGCAAAAGGTAATAAATTATCATAAGCTCTATTGAAATAAACAAATAAAATAAAATAAGAAAGATTTCGAAAACAACAAAATAAAAAGGGGAATAGTAAGTATCTCTTCCAATAATTAGAAACATATATATTTAAAAAAAAAAAAACACAAAACTTAATTTGAAGGCTGTTGCTGTGGAGCAGGACCGGCATTTAGCCAAGCGTTTTTGTCAAGGATATAATCTTCCAGTTTATAATACGCTTGTCTACATAGTGTGCGTTTAATGCATGTTTTAAATTTGGACTCATTTAGTTGTAGAATCTCAACTGGTATTTTATTATAAAATTTTACACAGTACCCCATAAAAGAACTATGTACTTTTGCCAATCTGAATCGAGGTTGATCTAATTTGTTCCTATTCCTAGTATAAAAATTGTGCCTGTCACTTATCTTAGTAAAAAGATGAATATTTTTCCGAACATACATAATGTTTTCATAAATGTATTGACAAGGGACCGTCAGGATGTTTATTTCCTTAAATAGTTCTCTAAGAGAATCGCGTCTGCGAAGATTATCATATATAATCTGATAGCTCTCTTCTGCAGAATAAAAATAGACTCTATGTCTGCAGCCCGTCCCCATAGCAAAATACCGTAAGACATGATACTATGAAAGTAACTAAAATAAACTAGTCGCGCAGTATCTACATCAGTAAATTGACGGATTTTTCTGACAGCATATGCTGCCGAACTAAGCCGACCTGCCAGAGATGTTAAATGAGGACCCCATTGTAGCCTCGAGTCAAGCGTGATCCCTAGGAAAACCGTATCTTCGACGAATTCGAGTTTCTCCTTGTTCAATACTATGTCGGAGTAATTACTTTTAACATTCGGTAACAAAAAAAAAAAAATCAAAAATCAAATCAAATCAAATCTTAACACAAATCTTATGCACTTAGTTTTTTTTCCATTTAATACTAAATTATTAACAGTAAACCAGTTTTGGACTTGCTGTAGAGCATTGTTTACGTCATCAAGGTTTGTGGAACGTCTATTGATCTTAAAAATTAACGACGTATCGTCAGCAAACAATACAATATGTGGTTGTTTTTTTAATAGATGTGGTAGATCATTTATGTATACTAAAAAGAGGAAAGGACCCAATATTGAGCCTTGTGGTACACCCATTTTGACTTTCAAACCCGGAGAATTGACACCGTTTATCTGAACTTGCTGTTGCCTATCAATTAAATAAGATTTTACCAAGCTGAGTGCAAGTTTACCTAGCCCATAATGTCCTAGCTTTAAAAGCAAGGTTTCATGATTAACACAATCGAAAGCCTTTGAGAGTTCACAAAAAATTCCTATCGCATCTTGGGCTTGTTCCCACGCTGCAAATATATGTTTTAATAAAGTGACACCAGCGTCAGTCGTACAACGTCCTTTGGTGAAACCATACTGCTGATCGTGAAAGATTTTATTGCTGTTAAAATGGTAAAGCATTTGATTAAGCATAACTTTTTCAAACACCTTACTGAAAACCGGCAATACTGATACAGGTCTGTAATTATTAGTGTCATTATGGTCACCAGATTTAAAAAGTGGTATAACCTTACTGTATTTCATTATATCTGGAAAGACTCCTTGGTCCACACACAAATTAAATATTAAAGCTAAGTATGGTGCTATGGTCTCAATTATGGATGTGCATACTTTAACAGACATTCCCCATAGGTCTTCGGTTAATTTGACTTTGATTTGCCGGAAAGCCTTTATGACTGTCAAAGGGTTTATATGTTTGAATTGAAATTCAACCGGACAGCCTGGTAAGTTTGCTTTCAATAAAGCAATTGAAGCTTCAGGGGAGGAATTTAGAGCTTCCGTTGTCCTAAGAGGTATATTGGTGAAATAATTCACAAACTCCTGGGCTACTTCTATGTTAGAGCTTTTGGGACCATGTGAAGTCTCCAATAAAAAATCCGTGTTGCGTACTTTATTCCTACCAGTTTCACTATTAATAACTTTCCACACAGCCTTAATTTTATTGTCTGCCGATTTGATCTTATTGCTAATGTACAGGGCTTTCGCTACCTTGCAAATCTTTCTGAAAAGTTTAGAATATCTATTTACATATTTATTAAAGGTTTCAGATTTGAAGAATGGCTTAATGCCGTACAGCTCATATAGTTTTTCCCTACTTACCCTAATACCTTTAGTCGCCCAGTCACTGAATACAAACTTAGGGAAAATATTTTTCGACTTCTTTTCAAATGCTGTATTAAATTCATTGAGTACCACTGAAAAGAAATTATCATAAAATTTATTTGCATCATCAATATCATGGCCCAGAACATTTAACTTATTTTCTAAGTTACTATTAAATTTTGTTAATTTGCCAATTGTAATTGGCCTAAATTGAATTAAAGTTTTTTCCAAGGCTGCGTGAGACTTAAAAGCTACCGTTTGTCCACTATGATCAGACGGAAGATAATTTACTATGGCTTTATCTAAATAGTCACAATTGCAGAAAACATTATCAATACAAGTAGCAGAGGTTGGAGTTACTCTAGTTGGCTCTTTAAAAACATTAGTCAAATTAAATGATTTAAAAAGGCTTAAAAATCTGCTGCTATTTGAATTATTCTCCAAAATATTAATATTAAAATCTCCACAAATAATTATGGATTTGTTACTATCTGCAAGTTTGGTTAAAATATCTTCCATTGTTGATTCAAAAAGACTAAAGTTCTGAGGGTTCGGTGGTCTGTACACGCACACTATAACATGCTTATCCAGCTCAACACAGGACAGTTCAATGCAATGTTCCGTTGACAAGTTAACTATGTCATTACGTTGCTTAAATTTTAAGCATTTTTTTATCAAGATTAGGGAACCACCACGCAGCATTGATTTACGGTTAAAACAACTACCCACAGTATAATTTTCATAACTGAGTAGCCCCTGGTAGTCCTTCAACCAATGTTCACTAAGACATACAACATCAAACATTGTTCTTTCCAATAACATTTCAATTTCTAATAATTTAGAAGAGATACCCTGAATATTTTGATGAAACAATTTCAATTCATGCTGCTGAAGAAGCATGTACACTCTCACTAAACTTATTGTCTACTAAACCTATTGTTAGACTTTTACTGGCTAAAACTCGCCTGTGTTTCTTCATTTAACCTTTGCGGTCTACTGAAGCCACGATAACTCATAAAACTTGGCTTAAAGAGAAGAAAGAAAGAAGTAGAAAGAAAATAAATTTATTTGGCACAAACGAAACACACACACAAAAAAAGAAGCAAAAAATATAATTAAAATTAGATATTCGTATTTTACCATCCCGCACTGGGCCCGCGTGGTGGATTACGGCCCATTCCCTCTCCTAGAGAGGAGGCCTGAGTCCCAGCAGTGGGAACATTAAAAGGCTGATTATGCTATGCTTATGCTATGCTATTCGTATTTATTTATACAGAGAGGATATAAGTGATGAAAATATGAACACAAAGGAATGATTTAAGATAACAATTCTTTCAATTAAATTTCATCCATCTTGACCAACCCTATCCATCCCGATGGAGCGTATTAGTATTTAGCGCTAATTCGTGAGCACTTCACTCGATCTTGAGTGTCCCTTCACTCCTAGAGAGCTAGCAATTATTGGGACGGCGGGTCACGCATACTCACAGCTTTCATGAGAAAATAAATATACGACCACCCACCATGATGCTTAATTGCCAATGTAGTTGTGATTTACGCAGTGGCTACGCTAGCCCAAAAGGGGCCCCTTTTATTATTATATGGGGCCCCAATATATATAGAAGAGACCCATTTTAGCCACTATACTGGCTCGCCTGTGTACATCAACTATTCTACTTTTATTGTTGTTTTTAAAGTCGTGTCTACAATATAGAGTAACTAGCTGTTGCCCGCGACTTCGTCTGCGTTAAGTTCGTAAAACTGTACAATCATTCTGTGCTTGCAATTCATTCTGAAAGCATCGTGATTATTTATTGCACTTTCACATAAAACGGTTAAAGGTAAAAACGCAAATTACCTTCAGGATACATGTTATGTACTCGTCCAGATCCAAATGTATGAACGTCAATGAATAGAAAGAGTATGTAAGGGTCGTAGCAGTTGACATTTCTGCCTACCCCAAGGGAAAAGGCACTAGTTTATGTATGTTTCTGGTTTATGTTCTGGTAAAACAACATTGTCACAGTGAGCACGTCACAATCGCGGTGCGGATCGCCCGGAGAATACGATGGAGCTTACGGTGGAAGTCAGTCCCGCTTGGTAGGAGCGCCGGCGCCGCCGTGTCCTCATGAAGGCAATTAGTGGAAAAAATGCCAACCAGTAGCCTCCTTCAGTGAAGCACTACGATCGAAGAAGGTGGCTGAAACTATGAGGGATGATGAGGGAAGTGATGCTCCAGGTGTTGAAAGCCGCAGGGCGATTGCGGTGGAGCCGTCCGGTCATCTGGTCAAAGCAATCCTGAATCGACGGCGCGCAGTAATCTACGCGCGACTCATAGAGATGTCAGCAAATGGATAGGGGCCTCTAGGGCCAATGTCTGCTAAGGCTGCGAGATTGTTCAAAAGAGTTACCTCCTGTAAAATTTTCGCCTCAATAATGTTTCACTGAAGAGTTTAAGCCGTCAGACAGCTTTGGTAGAGGTAAACGAAGGAGCATAATCGGGACACCGACCTTCAGCTGGATAACGTGCACTGATAGTGCAAAGCCAAAAAAGCCAGTGAATCCAAAAATTACCATCATCATCAACTATCTTCCTCCACAACAATACTTATGAAGGATTTACGAGAGCATGCTTGAATTGATTGTTGCAGCTTGATCATTTGGGGCGTAAAAATTACTTGTTCATTTACCTAGAATTTTTTGGTGTGTATTTGACTGACTTCCTCGTATATCAGACAAATGTAATTCCATAGTGGGAACTACCCTATGAAGAGTCTCCAACTTATGAATGAATTTCGGTGAAATCTTGAACGCGTGTATCCCCGTCCAATCGAACTCGCATATTGATGGCCAAACGGAGAGGTCACTGACGACGATTGCTTCTATGAAGACACGGCGGTTCACCCAAGCAGGATAGACCTCCACCGCATGCTACAACGGGTCCTCCGGGCGATTCGCAAAATGGTAATATCAGGGTACTTCCAACCGAATCCGAAACAGAAACCGCGTGAAACACCCTCAACAGTCCTGAGCTTGTGTATCCATAAAACAATGAAATTCCGGTAAACAAATGTAGCAGCCGATTAGTGTTATCCCTGAGACTGGCCTCCCTCAGAGGGTTGTTCCAGTGTTGGTCACCACTCACTGCAAGGAGGTAACGTACGGATGTCAACGTAAGGCTGCAAGGAATCTGAGATACATCATACGTTGTCGAACTGTGATTAGGAACGCAAACCTTTCGACCCCGTTTTATATAACAAAACACACCATTATTAGGCCGCAAGGTGCCATCATCCCGGAGGACACAGTGGAGCACACAGAGGTGTGCCCCGCAAGGCAATCGAAATGGCAATCCCGAATAGCAGGCGGTTGCCTCCTTCTGCAAAGCCGTAATGCTAGCGAAGGAGGAGGCCGCACGCGTGAGGGAATGAACGTCCTCACGCCGAGCCGAGATTCCGACCCCGACGACCAGCCACGGTAGACGCGGACTTGCGGACATCCAGCAATGGGTCGTCCACAGCTGTCCGGCCGTCCGGTAATTGACCGGACCGAGCCCAGTCGTCAACAGCGGGTAGTGATCCACGCTCTCCTCAAAGAGATGTCGCAAAGGGCAACTGAAGGACACAGGTGTGGTTTTAGTCAGTAAAAGTTTGACACGCCTTCGCGCTCCAACCAGAGTGGGAAAAGTGGATGACTTCCTTTTGAGTAGCGTAATTAGAGACACAATAGAAAGACAATGGCGCGTGAACCGCGTTCATGTGGGGATCAACAGCATAAAAAAAGAAAAATAAAGGTGCCATCATTATCATTATCATTTCAGCCGAAAGACGTCCACTGACACTTGGGGAGGCCTATGTCTAACATAGGCCTCCCCAAGTGTCACCATAATTACCGGTCCTGTGCGTCTCGCATCCATCGGATTCTCGCGACCCTCACCAGGTCATCGGTCCACCTGGGGGCCTTCCAACGCAAGGTGCCATATTGCTTCCGAAAATTTACCGTGTAATTTTAAAGTCAATAATTAAATACATATAAGTATTTACTTTTATCGCCTTTGGTTGGTATCCCTTGAATAATCACGGTCAATTAGCTTGTTACAACCACGGGAAAAAAAGCAGTAGGATTAAAAATGCCTCCGTCTAACTCCAGTTTAACCATAACGGTTATCGTCCAATTTTAAACAATAAAACTGTCTGCAAACTTGGGCGATGGTCATTCTTCCGCCACTCAGAAAATTACGTAAAATACACAATGCCATCTATCAAATATGAAGTTCAACTATCATTGTCATCATTATTGCTACTTTCAGTCTTTAGATGGCGTTGCGAGTATCTGAATTGCGTGTGGTGCCATATTTACAACATTTTAGTACGTGATTTTACTCGCCGCTTTGATTTTATTATGTGTTTTGATCAGTTTTTACAAAATATTTAGAAGATATCGAATAGAAATGTCAATTTTATTTTGAAAAAATGAAAAAAGTTATTTTATTACATAAAAGAAGATAAAATAATGACAAAATTTTTAACTGTAGCTGAGGATCGAACTCGTGGCAAATGTCGTTCAACATCGACATTTTGGATTATTGCTCACCCCCCATAGCAAATAGCGTGATAATTTATAGCCTATAAGTTGCCCTGACCTATAAGGATTATGTATGCAAAATTTGAACAGGATCGGTTCAGTAGTTTTTGCGCCAACTAATACCATCGCAAAATAATTTTACTGTTTTATTATATGTATAGATGATGTATATATAGAGCTGTGGTGCCTGAGTTGTAACGGCCCGGACTTACGAGTTGTAGGTCGCGGGTTCAAACCCAGCCAGGCGCATTACTTTGTGTAATTTATTTCGTCACCACTGCTCTCAAAACGGTGAAGGAAAACATCGTGAGGAAACCGGCATGTCCTAGAACCATAAATTCGAAGACATGTGACATTTACCAATCCGCACTAGGCCCGCGTGGTGGATTGCGGCCCATTCCCTCTCCTAGAGAGAGGAGGCCTGAGTCCCAGCAGTGGGAACATTAAAAGGCTGATTATGCTATGCTATGCTACAATATAGAATTTTACAATATATGGGATATTGTGTAATGAAACAATTTATTACGAAATGGGCTCATTTAGCACCGAGTTGTCTATGGACAATATTTTACGATTTATGCTTCCATAAGTCGAGGGCCCTGAAACCTGTGGCTCTGTATCATTGTTATGGCTGATACGGCGGTAGCTACGCCTATGGATTTACGTTTCGAAGTCTTGTTTCTTGTCCAAATGTCGAATGTGTGTGTGTGTGTTGTTGTCGATATGTGTGTGTTGTTGTTGTGTGTGTGTGTGTGATGTGTTGTTGTTCCTTGTCAATTCGTAGATCATTGACAGTCGTTATAGGTCACTAGTCAGATGCCAGAAAGTTTGACCATTAGTCCTATTCAAGGAGTATCATGATGCCCAGTAACTGTGTTGAGGAGGTCTGATAGGTAGTCGCTTCATATAAAACACGGATATTCAGCCCCATCCGGTTAGACTGGAAACCGACTCCAAGCTGGTTGGAAAAGGCTAGGGAGATGATGTCGAGGTATATACCTAACCAGCTTTTGCCCGCAGCTTCGCCCACATACATAAAATATAGCTTATGTCACTCAGGAATAAAGCAGCTTTCTATCGGTGAAAAAATTTTTGCAATCAGACCAGTATTTTCAGTGATCTAGCAAAGGAGGCGGCCGTACGTGCATGGCAATGGCCCTCACGCCCCAGCCGCCGGGATTTCAATCCCGAATTCCGGCCACCGTAGGCGCGTGCTTGCGGACGGCGAGCAATGGTTTGCCGTCCGACCGTCCGGTAACTGTCCGGACCGAGCCCAAGCCGTCGACAGCGCGTAGTGTTCCACGCACGCCTCGGGGAGATATCAGCAACCGTAGGGGCCCAACAGGGTCGAAGCCTACTGGGGCCATGGGTGATGCGAAAGAAAACCCCAGGGCCCTGAAACGAAGTCAAAGAAGGAACAGTATTGGGTTTTAGTCAGTAAAAGTCTGACAGAAAGCTACATCGACGAAGTCGACTCCAACGCAGAACAGAGGGCTTAGCCAAGTTGGTAATCTACAATCGTTAACGCCAGTAGAAAACTTCAAATGTATGGGAATCATCTCAACGTTAAGTTACGTGGTCAGAACGGAATTGAATTGGAGGCGTTACCGAATGTAGAAAGAGATTCGAAACGAAACGGTCGTAACTTGACTAGATCTACTGATGGGAAAAAGATTTAAAATTCAATAAATCTATCTAGATCTACTGAATTTTATAAGCGTAAGCGTGGTTGAGTCGTCGTATTTTGTTAGCAAGTAGTAAATTATCGTGCTGGGCCCATAACCTGATAGGATAGGGCAAAAATAACTCAGGATTGAATATATATTAGTAGATTATATTTAGTATAAAAAACTTTTTACAAAAAAAAAATACAACCGCCTTCAAAGTAAAAAAAAACACTGAAAAGTGCAAAATAACTTTAATTTCGGAAGTCGGTGTTTCTATAATAGTTTTGTTTCTTCGTTATTTAACACCGACTTCCGAAATTACAGTTATTTTGCACTTTTCAGTACTTTTTTTTACTTTGAAGGCGGTTGTATTTTTTTTGTAAAGTTTTTTATTTTACACTTTTTAGTTATGGTACCACCACTAAAAAGTACCCCTCAGCCAAACTTAAATACCTTATAGCCAGAGTGCATCTCATGACAATTCTAATAATCCCAAACACGGTTAGATTACATTAATTTATTACAGAGTTCCGGTGCCTAACTTCAGGCTTCATCATCAGATCAGTTCGATATATTCCCCCTCTACTTTCAGTCAGTCATCGACTACATGTATAAACAAAGCAATTTTACTTGTTACGACGGTTCTGCTGTGATCCTATGAGGAGTTCTGTTCCATATCTTCGAAGTCCATTATCAGATCATAACAATATTTCTATGGGAACAATTCGGAAGCATAATCTTTCAATAAAAAAAATATTTCAAAATCGGTCCACAACTGACCGAGAAATCGGTGAACATACATAAAAAATAAAAATAAAAAACATACATTCAACCGAACATATAACCTCCTCCTTTTTGAAGTCGGTTAAAAAGAAAATTCAGTACAATAGGTTTGACAATTAAGATGAAAAGGGGTGACATATAATACGACTATAAATAACGTAATCGCATAGGCAGTAGCGCCAACTTATTATTATTCTATGTACTAAATTAGCCTACATAAATTGTTTGGTTTATACAATTCAAACAGTTAACTTGTCTGACAAGGATGGACGGTTTAATTGACCTAAAGACATAGATAGGGGTCACGAAAAGAAGCATTGGAAATAATGATTAAAACAATAAAACTGAGAAACATAGATGGGCTGTCATGCTGTAGGGTTGTTTACAAGAGTTACCGTGGCGACAGAACGTAACGGGCAACTGAAGAAATACAGCGTGGGAAAAAAATTATATCTCTCTGCCTATCGCTTTATAGAATGAAGAAAGACAAATATCTCACAAACTGATCGGCACTTTGCGCGACAAAAGGGCAAGATCATTCTTTGGCCAAAGAATAAACATTGCCATTCCATAGAATAGAATAGAATAGAATAGAATAGAATAGAATAGAATAGGATAGCATAGAATAGAATAGAATAGAATAGAATAGAATAGAATAGAATAGAATAGAATAGAATAGAATAGAATAGAATAGAATAGAATAGAATAGAATAGAATAGAATAGAATAGAATAGAATAGAATAGAATAGAATAGAATAGAATAGAATAGAATAGAATAGAATAGAATAGAATAGAATAGAATAGAATAGAATTGAAATGCTTTTATTCGGGACAGACACAGCACAACGGTTATAAACAAAAAGTAAAAAAATACAAAGTACAAAGTGCGCCGAGCGTGCCCGCACCGA
Organism: Mythimna impura; assembly: GCA_905147345.3. Lineage (NCBI taxonomy): Eukaryota > Metazoa > Arthropoda > Insecta > Lepidoptera > Noctuidae > Mythimna > Mythimna impura. The sequence goes on along the minus strand of LR990362.1, from coordinate 12,357,902 downwards.
AAGGGTGACCACCTCAGCATTTGCTAGGCGTTAGACACCCAGCGCTGGTTTTCAGTTGGCACCCCGCAGTGACGCACGGACTAAGGTAAACATATATAAATATAATACTTGTATGTAATTGAAATTTATATTGATACTAGCTGTGGCCTGCGACTTCGTCTGCGTTAAGTTTGTAAAAACGTACAATCATTCTGAGCTTGCAATTCATTCTGAAAGCAAGCAATTATTTTTTGTACTTTAACATAAAACGGTTAAAAGTAAAAACGCAAATTACCTTCAGGAAACATGTTATGTACTCGTCCAGATCCAAATGTATGAATGTCAATGAATAGAAAGAGTATGTAAGGGTCGTAGCAGTTAATGAATAGAAAGAGTATGTAAGGGTCGTAGCAGTTGGCATTTCTGCCTACCCCAAAAGAAAAGAAATTAGTTAATGTATGTTTCTGGTTTATGTTCTGGTGAAACAACATTGTATGATTTTAACCCCTCGCCACAGTGAGCACGTCACAATCGCAGCGGTAATGCCTGTCTTTGAAGAGTGTCTACAGAGGCGTCACGGCATCCTCTCTTTGTGCAGGACTCACCGGATGTGGGTGTTTTGGGAGGTATCTGTATCGAATTCAACGGGAAGAAACACTCGGGTATCACCATTGTGCGGATCGCCTGGAGAATACGATGGAGCATACGGTGGAAGTCGGTCCCGCTTGGTCGGAGCGCCTGCACCGCTGTGTCCTCATGGAGGCGATTGGTGGAGAAAATGTCAACCAGTAGCCTCCTTCAGTGAAGCACTACGATCGAAGAAGGTGGCTGAAACTATGAGGGACATTCTGACTCCTTAACTGTCACTGCAAGTGATGCTCCGGGTGTTGAAAGCCGCAGGGCGATTACCAGCCATCGCAAACCGGGATTGCGGTGGTGCCGTCCGGCCGTCTCGGCAAAGCAATCCTGAATCGACGGCGCGTTGTATTCTACACCGGACTCAAATAGATGTCAGCAAATGGATAGGGCCCTCTAGGGCCGATGTCTGCGAGATTGTTCGAAAGAGTTACCTCCCGTAAAATTTTCGCCTCAATAATTTTTCACTGAAGAGTTTAAGCCGTTAGACAGCTTTGGTAGAGGTAAATGAAGGAGCATAATCGGGACACCGACCTTCAGCTGAATAACGTGCACTGATAGTGCAAAGCCAAAAAGCCAGTGAATCCAAAAACTACCATCATCATCATAAACTATCTTCCTCCACAACAGTACTTATGAAGAATTTGCGAGAACATGCTTGCATTAATTGTTGCAGCTTGCTCATTTTGGGCGTAAAAATTACTTGTTCATTTACCTAGGATTTTTTGGTGTGTATTTAACTGACGTCCCCGTTGAATGAATTTCGGCGAAATCTTGAGTGCGTGTGGGGATACAATCAAACTCGCATATTGATGGCCAAACCGAGAGGTCACTGTCACCGATTGCCTCAATGAGGACACGGCGGTTCACCCAAATGTGATAGACCTCAACCGCATGTTACACCGGGTCCTCCGGGCGATTCGCAAAATGGTAATAGCAGGATACTTCCAACCGAATCCGGAACAGAAACCGCTCGAAACACCCTCAACAGTCCTGAGCTTGTGTATCCATAAAACAATGAAATTACGGTAAACAAATGTAGCAGCCGATTAGTGTTATCCCTGAGACTGGCCTCCCTCAGAGGGTTGCTCCAGTGTTGGTCACCACTCACTGCAAGGAGGTAACGTCCAGATGTCGACGCAAGGCTGCCAGGAATCTGAGATACCTACATCAGTGATCAGGAACGTAAACCACTTTCGACCCCGTTTTATATGGAGCAGAAACTGCAAACAATAAATCACGCCATTATTAGGCCGCAAGGTGCCATCCCGGAGGACATAGTGGAGCATGCAGAGGTGTGTCCCGCAAGGGCGGATCACCGCCGTGTCCTCGTGGAGGTAATCGGCGTCAGTCACCTCTCGCGCCGGGGCCTGGTTTGGGCTATAGTCCAGAGCGAGGAGGAATGGTAGGCGGTCGCCTCCTTCTGCAAAGCCGCAATGCTAGCGAAGGAGGAGGCCGCACGCGTGAGGGAACGAACGTCCTCACGCCGAGCCGAGATTCCGACCCCGACGACCAGCCACGGTAGACGCAGGCTTGCAGACATCGAACAATGGGTAGCTAGCCCTCCGGCCGTCCGGTAATTAACCGAACCGAGCCCAGTCGTCAATAGCACGTAGTGATCCACGCGCTCCTCAAAGAGATGTTTCAAAGCGCAACTGAAGGACACAAGTGTGGTTTTAGTCAGTAAAAGTTTGACACGCCCGCTCGCTCCAACCAGAGAAGTCATTGGATGATTTCCACTCTTAAAAAAAGAAAAAAAAAAGTACCATCATTATCATTATCATTATCATGGACATAGGCCTCCCCAAGTGTCGTCATAATGACTGGTCCTGTGTGTCTCGCATCCATCGGATTCCCGCGACCCTCACCAGGTCATCGGTCTACCTGGGGGCCTTCCAACACAAGGTGCCATGCAACCCCTTCCGAAAATTTGGCCGTGTTATTTTAAAATCAATAATTAAATACATATACTTGTTTACTTTTATCGCCTTTTTGGGTTCGTATCCCTTGAATAATCATGGTCAATTATCTTGTTACAATCATGGAAAAAAAAAGCAGTAGGATTGTTAAAAATGCCTCCGTCTAACACCAGTTTAACCATAACTATTTTCCTCCAATTTTGAACAAAAGAACTGTCTGCATACGTGGGCGAAGGTCATTCTTCCGCCATTCAGAAAATTACGTAAAATACACAATGCCATCTATCAAATATAAAGTTCAACTGTCATTGTCATCATTATTTCTACTTTGAGTCTTTAGATGGCGTTGCGTGTATCTGAATTGCGTGTGGTGCCATATTTGACTAAATTCGATTTTATTATGTGTTTTGATTAGTTTTTACAATATATTTAGAAGATATCGAATAGAAATGACAATTTTATTTTGAAAAAATGGTAAAAGTTATTTTATTACAAAAAAGAAGATAAAATAATGACAAAAAATTTAACTGTAGCTGGGAATCGAACTCGCGGCAAATGTCGTTCAACACGGACGTTTTGGATTATTGCTCACCCCCCATAGCAAATAGCGTGATAATTTATAGCCTAACAGATGCACTGACCTATAAGGATTATGTATGCAAAATTTGAACAGGATCGGTTCAGTAGTTTTTGCGCCAATTAATACCATCGCAAAATAATTTTACTGTTTTATTATATGTATAGATAGTGTACCTACTGGAGTATAATTTTATTTAAATAAAATACATAAACTATTTGATAAATAACAACACAATACCATACAAAATGAAATTTGTACCACATTGGATAAACCGATAAAACCATAAAATTACGTGGTACCCACAATACTCCAATAAAAAACATCAGCCGACACGCGGCGCGATGATAAACGCCATAACGCATAATCACCGACAGCGCTGCACCGGCCGGGCAATTAGCCGTAAATTAGTAAAAACAAAAAACAAAAAAACGAAAATTTCCTTCTAAAAAATATTTCCTAGTGCCAGTAAATCTAAAATTGCAAGGGATATTTGAATAAACTACTGTGTGATTTTTTATTGCAATTGAAAAGGAGTCGGACGGAAACAAACAAAAGCGAAGCGAAACCATGAAGTCCATGTGGCAATGTTGCCAGCCATTTAGGCACGTTTCAAGATGACAGCGATGTGGAATAGTAGGTATTTTGACGCCTGAGCGTATTTTGGTTTTGTATAAATGTGTATATTAGTTAAGTTAAGCGCCCTTCTGCTTCGCCCTAGAGCGAGAGCAGTCATTGGATGCACCAAAAAAAAAAAGCATAAATAGTTCATATTTATACTTCAAAACTATGTACATAATCTATTTATATAAAAGAAGAAACTGACTGTCTGACATATCAACGCACAGACGAAACTACTGGGTTTAGGAGCATGAAATTTTGCACAAGGCGGGATATCGTAGACGAGCATTAAGAGAGGATTTTTAAAAATTCACCCCCTAAGGGGATAAAATGGGGTCCAAAGTTTGTATGGAAAAACCTGCGTTACTAAGCTAGTAATTTATAGAATACAATCGTGTTACTTTCTTTCTTTATTTCTAAAAAAATCTTCCTAATAATAAACCTGCCCACCGTCTTCACATGGCTATTTGCGTAGGCTACAAGAGTTCAACACTCTTCCCACGCAGATTGATACTTACCCCGTTTAATCTGATACCTACAAACAATCGCCGCGCTAAGCCCCTGCCCTGACACCAAAACTTTAACCCAACGTCAACAAAAGATATTAGGGCCGTTTGTTTATTTATTTATGTTTACTTACTTTATTGTAAACCAAGATTATAATTTACAAAAAGGAAAATTTACACTAAAACTTTTTTCTTTTTAATACTCTTCTTTTCGTTCTTTTTATGGTTCCGTACCCCACTTAGTTGTCCGTCTCTCAAGATCCTTTTTCTCAGGAATGCTTGGAGGTACGTATGAAGCTGAAATTTATATCAAATAGTTACTCAAGTCTGCTACTCTCTGCTGCAGCTGTGAAAAAATCAAACTTCTATGGAAGTCAACGCAATATATAAAATAAGGCAGTTCGAGCATATTTTCTTTCATTCGCATTCGGGCTTGAACGGTATATTTGTTGATTTACATCTGACATCATAACTTATTAATTTTACATTCACATTCTTAATAATTCGTTTTTAAAACAATAAATTTCACTTTAGAGTTATTGTGTTAAAATTGTTTTCATATATAATACCTATTTCAATTACATCATCATCATTTCAGCTGAAAAACGTCTACTGTTGGACATAGGCCTCCCCCAAGTGTCGTCGTAACGACCGGTCCTATCCGTCTCTCATCCCTCAGATTCCCAAAAAAATAAACAACACTTCTAATACCTACTTTATTAAATCTTAACAATAACGGTCCAAACTAGTTTGCCGAGAATTATTGCGAACATTTTGTTTTCTCCTTCAGCGAGTCTTTTATCCGAGTCGAGTCATTTCGGGGGCGACAGTAACAAATCTGTCAGCTTCGGCAAGGGGAGGCCTCGCTATGATTTATATAGGGACCCGTAGAAACAACGAGTAACAAGGCAGCTACATCACAAGCTGTCATTCTGCTCAAATTGAGAGCGTTGTTTATCATGGTGTTTCTGGTTGCAGGAACAGGACCCTGTGTTTTTTATGGCCTTTTAACCTGGAAACGGAGGAAAATATGGATTGAGTGTTTGTGTTTGCACTGACCGTGACTGACTTGGATACTTAGTCCGTTGAGCCATGTCTTCGTATGAATACAGTTACCTACTTTGTTTACCATTAGAAGACGGATGTAACTTGTTCTAATGTTTTTGTACAATTTTCAGCTCCATTTTATTAAAATCGCGCATGTTTTAATGATTTACAAAACTACACCAATTTTACATCACAATATCCACTAGGAATCAATTTGCGAATAATTAAAATACCCCCTCAACTTCACTCGAAAAAATCCTGCCAAAAATTCTATCACTCGTATCTCTCCATTATCATCATCATCATCATCATCATCATCATCATCATCATCATCATTTTGACCACCGATTTTGACTTCTATACTGTAAGGCCTCAGTAAGCGCGCGTAACGACTTGAGAACCTCCAAGTCGTCTATTTTTTTTTTGTATCTTGTTCAACGATATTTTCGCCAAATAATATATGAACCGAATTTGATGATTCTTTTTATATTTATAAGAGTTTTTCTACAATTTGGTGAAGTTCTTCATCAGATCTCGGTGGAAAAGTCATCTTATAACATCCGGCGCTCTTGGGCGGAGCAGGAGATAGTGTCAGACTTTTACTGACTAAAAACCCACTCCTATTCCTCCGTTGCCTTTTGTACCAGGGCCGAGTCTTCCTTTCAGAATGAGACCCTTGGCCCCATAGGCTTCGACCCTGCTGGGCCCCTACGGTTTGCTGACATTCCCTTGAGGCGCGCGGGGAACAGTACGCGACGTCGACGACTTGGAATCGGTCCGGACGGTCGGATGGAAAGCTACTATGGAACACCTCAGTAAATGATAACAAATCTTCCGGGATTGCTCCAATCGCTTGTCTAAATTGTAAACACCATTTCATAACAAACATCATGCGAATACGCTCTGAAGGGGCACCGCAGATGTGTAAAGTTCACACTGGTATAACCCTCATTTCAAAAATTATGTTCAAATTTCATGTTATATAGTAATAATAATATATAATATAGTATAATATTTGCATAATATAATATAGTAATCAACTTGTGCATAACTTTTTGTTTATGGACTCATCTTCACCATTATTTCTGTGTTGGAATAAGTTATAACTCCATGATAATCCCGTTAATTATATTTCATTTGCTCATTCCAAAGAGATATTTGTAATACATAACATGATTGAAAAGAGTGTCCCCGGAGTTTCTTGCACATTCTTCTCCATAGAGACCTACGCTTTAGAATGTGCAATTAGCAACATTTTTTTTTCTGACTGACTGACTTCTTGACATTTCAAAAGTGCCTGTAAATGGTTTATTTGAAATAAAATGCTTTGAATCTTTGAATCTTTGATAGCTTGCTCACTAGTTTTAAAAATAAAAAAGTCTTGCGAAAAAATACAATCAGCTTTAACCGCCTATTTCGCACATATCCGACAAACACTGTCGTTTTTATCCCGCCAGGGTCGCACACTCACGACCAAATAGTAATTTAGGAAGTCGCATCAAAACACAAAAAAAAAAACAAACTAGAAACACCGACTACGACCGAAAAGACCGTTTTTCTTCTATAGTCTCTATAAGTGAGCCAATTAATTAATAATTTATCATTTTGAAAAATGGTGCGGACAGTTGCGACACTTTTGTTTGTAAACACTCGATTTTGTTCGCAGGCCTCTGTAATTAAGACAATGTCACTTTAAAACTGGTTATTTAGAAACATGATAAATGAAAAGCCTCCATTAGTGACAAAAAACCTTCGGTTCTTTGAGATCCAAGTTATTCAATTTCCACTAAAGTTTTTTTTTTTAATTAAAAACGATTGCTCAAAATTATCAAGATTTTTTTTATTAGCCAAGCTTGTGCCCCACAGCTAAGCAAAGGTTTCCCTTCTCTTTCCAAACCTCTTTGACTAGGGCGATCTTTGGCCAAAGCCCTGCGAACATAATCAGATCGTCACGCTACCTTCACCGTGGTCGACCTCGACGGCGTCGTCTTCCTTTAAGGGATGACCAGACGGTTGCAAACTAGCGTTCCAACCAAGGTGACCTTGATTTAGGTGTTTGGTTTGTGTTGCGGCTACATGGATGTAAACCACGCGCCAACACATTCGGTGGTTGGGAAAACGCGCCTCTAAAGCGGGGCGTAAAAGGGCGTTGAAGGTCATATTTTACAACTGCTTTCTACACGGATTGAAACTAGCAAGGACAGTACCTTGGTTGGGACGTTGGTATGCAACCATCTGGTCACCCCTTTAGGTGTCCAGTAACACGATTGTCCCACCTGTCCAGGTGTAGACGTGCGACGTGACCAGCCCATTTCCACATCATCCTGGCAGTTTTTCCCCGACATGTGCTACTAGAGTTATGGAGCACACCGGAGGAGGAGGTGGTGTAACGAAAAAAAACCGGGCAAGTGCGGGTTAGACTCGCGCACTGAGGGTTCCATACAAACTTACCTAAAAAAAAAACAGTTTAATTTCCGAATCGAGTCTCAAAGATTTTTTGTGACGTACTACAAATTTACAGTTTTCAGATTTTTTTCTATACTTATGTTATGAGACCTTGCTTCTTGCCAAATTTCAGGATTCTAGGACAACGGGAAGTACCCTATGAATTTTGATTCCCTTAAGAGTGTCAAAATATACGTTTTTTGAAACATAAACGGCCATATCTTTTCTTTTCGCTAACTTATAAGTTTGATTTTTTCACAGCTTTAAGGGAAGGTAGATCTGAGTATATGGTTTTAAATTCAACTCGATACCTCCACGCGTAAAATTCCGAGATAAAGGGTCTCGACAGACAGACAGACGGACGGATAACAAAGTGATCCTATAAGGGTTCCGTTTTTTCCTTTAGACGTACGGAACCCTAAAAAAACATTGACTTAGTAAAGAAAAATTAAATCCAAGTTGGTCTAAAAATTACTGTTCTATTCTGTTTATGCACTAGAGAATACAAAAGGTAGAATTAACCCTTTGTCACAGAGGTGAGGTATTTGGAACTAACGTCGAATATTATGATTAACGACTCTTACCCGTTACTTGCCAATCCGAGCCTCCACCTGTTCGGGTAACCCATTTCTCAGAAACCCAGTCTAATTACGGTGAACTAATCATCCGTTTTGAATACCCGCTTTTTATAACGAACGGGATTTGGAAGCCGTGATTGAGGAAGGATTAATTAGGAATGGGGGCAACGCCAGTTAATTACCTATGTAGTATGGCTGGGTATGTCAATGATGGTGATAAGAAATTCTTCTGTGTCGATTTGGAGGGAATTTTCTCGTTGACTCTACCTTTTCGTCAACCAATTGGGTACAATTTACTATTTTTTATATTTTGGGTATTTTATTTTTATTCTTTGTATCAAAAAGTAGCGTTATCCAAAAATCGCAAATAGAAATATATTTTTTTAATATTAGTAAGATAGAAACCTTTAAATCAAGTGGAAGAGGAAGAACTCTTCCTCATACCAAACAATACCTAAACTAGAGTAATTATAACTTTCTTCAATGCGTCATAAAAGTTAGTAAGTACCAACCTACAGCATTTAATTTATTTTCGAGTTATATTATTGTAAGATGTCGGTGGTTTGTTTTCTATTTATAAGTAAAAACAATACATGTATCATAGTTTCTTAGCTCCTCCCTATGGCTTCCCAAAAGTTACTGTAGGAAAATTCCTTCAGGTACAAAGTATGCTTTGTGCTTTTATAGGACATGGTCTATCAGTATGCGTTTTCATCCAAATCCGTTCAGCCGTTTGAACGTGAAGGAGTAAACAAACATACACACACATACAAACATCCGCTTTTATAAATGTTAGTGTGATTATTATAGTTAGTGAAGTGAAAGTTTTATGTCGATCAGCTAAGGAATGGAATTACTTGCCGGAGTCTGTGTTTTCTGGTAGCTACAACCTAGGGGTCTTAAGTTACTTCTTGGTAAGCGTGCTCCCTCGTCAACCACATCACCCCTAGCCAAGTTGATAATCTGCAATCGTTAACGCTAGTCGAAACGAATCAAATGTATGGGAATGACATCATCTTAACGTTAAGTCACGTGGTCAGAACAAACGAATACAAAATTCGTAATGATAGAATGAATTGTTATCGTTTCTACAATGTTCAACACTACATCCTTTGTTATTGTAGAACGACATTGTAGAACGAGCAGCCGACTCAGGCGCTTCAACATGGCTACCAACTTATCGTTTTCTACAATTGCTGATACCTAGGCGTTCCCGATTGGAGAACGGAATTCGACACGAAACGGTTGTAACTTGGCTAGGGGGGCAGATCAGATAGAGTTTAAGCGTGAACCTATCAATAATAATCAAAAAAATCACAATGCTCTACAAAAGATTATTTTTCTAAAGGAAGTCAACCAACGTGAAATATTGAAAGTACCTGTCTGCCCTTAGTGACTTTATCGATTAACAACTAATATCCCTAAGTCAACAAAAACAACTATTTTCTAGTAATAACTAGGTCTTGTAAGCTATGACGTACAGACGTACAAACAAAACAGCGGTTGTGTAACATAAAGGTTAACGCAATCGATTTCATTTGACATTTCAACCGAGAGGAACCAACAATAAATTGATTCTAATACCCAGTATTGGTTGTTACATAAATTATTAGGAATTCTATTTTGTTACATTGAGAATTCTTATATAGATTTATATTATTTATATTTAAAGTATTGTACTTTAATTGCTTATGTTGTAATACCTTTTTTGTCTAATTATATTATTTATTTAACAATTGAACTGCTATATATTATATACTATTCACACATTTGACTACATGGTTGGTGCAGTGGTTGAGCGTTTGGTTGTGACGCTATGTAGCATGGGTTCGATTCCCAGACGGAACACAAATACTTGTATCCAAAAAATTTAAAGTTTCAAAATTCATTTTTTAGCGTTTCGTACCTCAAAAGAAAAAGTCGGAACCCTTATAGGATTACTTTGTTGTCCGTCTGTCTGTCTGTCAAGACCCTTTATCTCGGGAACGCGTGGAGGTATCGAGTTGAAATTAAAACCATATACTCAAGTCTGCGGTCCCTTAAAGCTGTGAAAAAATCGAATATCTGAGTTAACAAAAAAAAAAAGATACGGCAGTGTATGTCACATGAAACGTATATTTCGACACTCTCAAGGGAATCAAAATTCATCAAAATTCCCGTTGACCTAGAATCTTGAAATTTGGCATGAAGCAAGTTATACAAGTATAGGAAAAAATCTGAAAACTGTAAATTTGTAGTTACATTACAAAAAAAATCTTTTGCGATTCGGAAAAATCAACTCGGGAACTGAACTGTTTTCATAGGCAAGTTTGTACGGAACCCTCAGTGCGCGAGTCCGACTCGCACTTGCCCTGCTTTTTTTTATTTCACATAGGCCTACATAGGCACTTATAAAACGTCAGAAGCTAGTGCACGATTCTCTCTCTTGGGAGTAGTAATTTGATGATTTCCTACGTAACAAAAAGGTTACTGGGAAGTAATGTAAAAATAAAAAGTTTTTGGAGGTAGGTATATGGAACAGAGAGTAAAGTCCCGCAAAACTCCTTTGAAAAGGGAGGATACTCCGGCCAGACGGGTGTTATGTCTGGTGGGCTACTGCCCGCTAGATGATTTCGGTCTGTCGTATATATTCTAATCACGCGGAGAACTTTGATTGCGCGATGCAGGATTAGTTCTTATGTGACGCCATAGATGTCGCTACATCACTCCCATCCGGAGATCGGAGATCGATGGTTCTTGATGCTTCTTGATGCGTGCCAGGCCAGTGGTAGGTTGGTTCCAGTGGGTCGGAACCGAATGCCGCATAGTTCTCGGTGAGTCGGAACTGTCTGCGGTGCTGTCCCAGTGAGTCGGGATGATGCTGCAGGCTCCAGTGAGTCGGAGTAGTGCTGCTGGCTCCAGTGAGTCGGAGCGGTGCTGTGCGACGTAGTGGCTTGACTGCTTGCGTCGACCAGGAGAGGTTCTTCGTGGCTCTTCATGTGACTGGCCGAAGGTGCAGTGTGCTTCGCCAAGGTCGCTGATGAGGCTGAGGGTGATGACCAGGTATGACCAGGTAGGCAGGTCAGGATACCCTTTAAAGCCGTGGGTGCTGGCTGTAAGGCTCGCTGCTCGAAAGCTTGAGGAAGTGATGATGACGTCACGAAGTAGTAGCTGCACGGAGGCTGCGCTGACGTTCTTTGTCGAGGGTCACCAGTTTGGAGGTATGTGGAACAGAGAGTAAAGTCCCGCAAACCTCCTTTGAAAAGGGAGGATACTGCGGCCAGACGGGTGTTATGTCTGGTGGGCTATTGCCCGCTAGATGATTTCGGGCTGTCGTATATATTCTAATCGCGCGGAGAGCTTTGATTGCGCGATGCAGGATTAGTTCTTATGTGACGCCATAGATGTCGCTACAAGTTGATATGCTAATTAGTGAGAACTAAGCAACGTACGAACTTTTTATGAACACATCTATCGTTCTAAATCTAAATGTCAGTGATGTCAATAAAGCAGACATTTAATAATAGCTGCCAGCCTACAAGTTTTGAAAGAAAATATAACATAATAAGCATAATCAGCCTTTTAAATGTTCCCACTGCTGGGACTCAGGCCTCCTTTCTCTAGGAGAGGGAATGGGCCGTAATCCACCACGCGGGCCCTGTGCGGGTTGGTGAATGTCACATGTCTTCGAATTTTTGGTTCTAGGACATGCCGTTTTCCTCACGATGTTTTCCTCCACCGTTTTGAGAGCAGTGGTGATGAAATAAATTACATAAAGTAATGCGCCTGGCTGGGTTTGAACCCGCGACCTACAAAAACATTTCGTTTTTTATTACAACGATATCAATAGCAGACATTTAATAATAGCCTGCCTACAAGTGCCTTGTTTAATTGCCTGCCTACAAGTTTTGAAAGAAAATAAATTAGAAAAATATTAACCTACATTGATAGAATTATTCAATAAACTAACACGTTTAAAATTAACGATTGTCGTATAATGTGTTGCCATAATAAAATAACAGCAGTGCATTCGCTCGCGTGATAAATGTTTCAAGCTCTAATAATTTTTGTACCAGTAACCTGAGTGTTTGCCACGAAGGAATTATTGGCCAACTGGAAAATTTATTTTGTATACTAATTTATTATTTTCTGTGTAATTTGTAATACTAAAAATAGTAAGTTTCTCTTATTATAGTAAGGCTTTTGTAACACATGTTTGTATACAAGTAAGTGTTATGTAAATTCAAAGCATTTATTTCAATTAATTATTTATAAGGACTTTTGAATTGTTAGGATCGGTCAGTTACAAAAAAAAAAGAAAAATAAAAGACGAAGACATTTGTACGTTCCGTTCTCTATGGACAAGAACATGCAAGAAACTCCACGGAACAGGTACAAAATTATGGTTAAATCGTTAATGATGAATTTATACACATAATCTGTATAAGATATTTATTTTGCAAATACTCGTAGGTTATAAAAAACACTTTTACACGTATTTCGTCAATCTAAACTTGATGAGGCCAATGTTTCCTAGCTTACTACCCTGAGAAGAAACACCGAAACTAACACAGGGGTCAAAATCTCTTTTAAAGTCCATACAGCAAACATGTAATGGTCAAATAAAAGACAAATTTTCAAATGATGCAGAAAGACGTGCACGTTCAAAGCGTTCAGAATACTTCTAGAAAGTTATCCTTGCATGTCATAGGCTACGTTTTACATGTCGAAAAAATGCTAGGTTTCTGTGAGACACCAAGGGACCACCAAGGGAGCAAAGTTGCGTACGATGCTGCAAACAAATTAGCGTACGAAGTAGCGTATGAAGCTGCTCACAAAGCCGCGTACGGCGCTGCTTACAAAGTTACGTATGTAGCAGCTTATAAAGCTGCATACGAAACTGCCTACGAAGCTGCTCACAAAGCCCCGTACGAAACTGTATACTTAACTGAAGTCCTGTGCCTCGAAATTACAGATTCAAACAATACAATATTCCCACTTCTCACCTAACTAATAACACCTATAAGTTCCACATAAAGTAGGTTTCACTCACAATACATCGACGTCAAGTGCCTAATAAATACAGTAGGTTTCTGCGAAATGGTGGCTAATAGACCGGTCCCTATTATTACAGGAGCGTTAGTCTCGCGGATAATAACCGATATTAGGCCGATCTATTGTCACCGTTATGGATAATAATTTACACGGACAGAGTTTCTTGCCCCGAATACTTCGACATGACATGGGATTGTCGAAAGGATTTGAAAAGTAAATTAGGTGTGAAGCGATACTCCGACGTCTTTTAAATTAGCTTCACTTTTTTGACTGACCGAAATTTTGACAATTCAAAAGTTCTTTTATTTGAAACTAGCTTCTGGCCGCGGCTTCACTCGCGTGAATGTAGGTTTCTCCATATAAACTTTGAACCCCCGCTTCATCCCCTTAGCGAGTGAATTTTGGAAAATCCTTTCTTAGTGCTCACCTACGTCATAAAAGGAAACCTTGTGCAAAATTTCACGCTCGGGATTAGGAGTAGTTTCGGCTCTGCGTTGATATGTCAGTCAGTCAGTTTCCCCTTTTATATATATAGATAAATGTTTTTGAATAGATTTTGATTAAGAATTTTAATTTGGGTATTTGATAAGCTCTAGAGTTCGAAGAGCTCCTGGTTAGAATAATAACAGCGGGTCGATCTCTAAAGTGATTAACGCACAGTCCACTCTATACAATGGTAACACCTGGGTACAGTATTCGCATGGATAGGTTCTCGATTCATTCTTTTAGGCGCGAAAAACTCGTCTCGTGTAAATGTGCCTCTACTCAACACGCATTAGATCAGATGTTACAAATTGTAATAGAAATCTAAACATAAGATGTCTAAAATTAGGCTTTTGGAATGTCTACATTACCGTAAAATCTATTAAATTAAGCTGTGGAGGTTTGTAACATGTACTACTAATTGCTGTTCGTAATTGACAACTACTACAAAATAGACGGTTTACAGGGAGAACGGCCTATTTTGTGTGACATAGGTCCGGAGTCCGGAATAATTTACTTAGCCTGAAACTTATTTAGCACATACTTTTAACTCGAAACAAAATCCCTTACTAACAACCTGGTCTTTTGTAATTAAAAGGTAAGTTATCCAGGTAGTCTTTAGAATTAAGCTTATACGTGATTCCAACTTTTCAACGTCTAACGTTGAAAAGTTGGAATTTTAATTTATTTATTTATTTATTTATTTGAAATACATTATAAGCTAACAGTACTGGGACCAAAACGCTTATAACTAGTAAGTACACAACAAAAATAGAATCAATTACAATTGTTATTAACAAATTAGCCATGCAGAATAATAAATAATAAAAATGTAAAACCAAACATACAAAATAAAATGTCATAAAAAATAAAAATGTCACATAGAATTAGATTGTCATATAAAATAAAATAAAATGGTCATGCAAAACATCAATACAGAATTGTCATACAGATTAAATTAAAAAAAAAAAAACATATTAATCACAATTGTCATATAGAATAAAATCGTCATACAAAATAAAATTAAAAAATAAAACATTAAATAAATTTGTCAAATAGAGGTGTCATACATTTAAAACATATAAGATTATAATATCGATGTCAATACATAAAAACCAACTTTGTTATCACATTTTGTTAAGAAAGGTCATCACATCTTTCTTCAGCACATTTAAAGTATCAACAAATATGTCGGCATTTGGACTGTGTTCAAGATATTCATTGATGAGAGCAATCACCCTTGCTGTTGGACTGGTACTGGTCTGACGACTGTGCCATGTCGGGGGGCATGCTAGAAGCTGATGACGTCGCCGTCCTGTGCCACGTATGTATTGCTGTGGAACATATAAGTAAATATGCTCTCTCACCGACGAATTGTCAATTTTGTTATTTAATAACAAATAATAATGCAGAATGTGCATTAATTTACGCCTAAGCTGCAAAGTGTCTAGGCCGACCATCCCCGACACAAACAATGAGGGATACAGAAAAGGATAATATCCATAGGTACGTTTATACACATAACGGCAGAATTTCCTTTGGATTTTCTCAACCATAAGTATATACAACTTTTCCTGAGGATCCCACACAATTGCATTGTATTCTAGTTTGCTGCGCACGTATGCGTTGTACAGTAACTTAACAACTCTGGCATCATGAAATTGGGAGGAAGTTCTAATTATGAAGCCCAACGCTTTGTTTGCATCTTTGCAGATATTCTTTATATGCTCGTGAAAATTGAAACCACTATCTAAGGTAAGCCCAAGGTCCCGTATTGTAGTAACGCGCTCAAGCTCTTCGTCGGCCAGTCTGTAGGTTGTGGTTACTGGCGTATGAGACCTAGAGAATGTAATGGTTTTACACTTAGAAACATTTAGTGGCAGCTTGTTTTTCTTACTCCAATCAACAACGGCATCAATATCTCGCTGAAGAACGAGACAGTCTTCATCTTTAGTGATGGACAAAAACAGTTTCAGATCATCCGCAAACATAAGACATTGAGCTCTTGATAGAACCCTTGGCAGATCATTAACCATAATTAAAAATTGTGGAGGTCCCATTGTACTACCTTGACTTACACCCGATCGAGTAAAATATTCTGGTGATTGATAACCATTTAGTCTAACAAATTGTCTCCGATCTCTAAGGTAATCAGCTAGAAACTTAAGAAGTTGTGGACTAAATCCGAGAGATGCAAACTTCATCAAAATGATGTCGTTGTCGACTAAATCAAACGCCTTTTTAAAATCGAAATAAACTGCATCAACCTGACAACCTGATATAATTTTGGTCTTTAAATAGTCAGCAAAGTGTGTGTGGTTGGTTAAAGTAGAACGAGCAGGACGGAACCCATGCTGACTATTATCCAATCGATTGCTTATTTGCTTGGTAATGCATTTGTTTATAATCGACTCGAATACCTTCCCAAAAACAGACAAAACTGCAATGGGTCTAAAATTTGTTATATCCATTGATGATCCACTCTTTGGAATCGGTGTGACCCTGGATACCTTCCAATGAGCCGGATAAACATTTTGCTGGAGCGACAGGTTATATATAAATAGTAGAGGCTCCTCCAATACTGACAGACAGTCCTTTAGAATAAAAGCCGGTATAGCGTCTGGCCCAGAAGCAGAAGAAACTTTAAGCCGGCGGACTGCTCGGCGCAACTCTGAGATATTAATGTGGTCAACACTAATTATCGGCATACAGCCTCTATCAGTTGCAGCTCGTTCAGCCGCCTCAGGATCTAACTGCGGTGGTTCGCTATGAAAAACGGAACTAAAGTAATTCGCAAACGCATTGACGGCCTCTTGCCCTACCACAGTCCTGTTTTCAAATAAAAAATCGTTATTTTGTTGTCTGCTTTTTCTTTTATCTTTTACATATTTCCAAAATGTTGAGGGGCACGACTTATATTTTGTTCCACATTATAAATGTAATTTTTGAAAGCTGCATCAGAAAGAATTTTAATCTTAGTTCTGTAGTATCTAAATAGTTCTCTATTGAACTGTAGTCCGTATTGTTTATACTTTTTTAAGTTAAAATACTTTAGTTTAATGTAATGCTAATTTCAGTAGTATACCAGGCAGGATATACGTACTTGGGCTCTAAGTTAAGCGACTTTTTTTTTAGGAACATTATCATTTATGACGCTGTTTATTTTTTTGTACAATGTGTCGACAGCCTTATCAACATCCAGCTGTTGCAAAAGGTCAGTCCAATCTATTTTACCAATATCAACGTACAACTCCTGCAAATTTGCTTTACCAAAATTCCATTCAGAATGGTTGTGTGCTACAGACGGTAGGTTCTTAACTAATTCACACCTGGTTAGAGTTAATAATATTTCCAGGGGAGGATGGTATGCATCCACGGGCACCAGAGGGTCGATATCCGATGTCACGCTTACACTATTACTATCGAAAGTTGCCAACACCAGATCCAAAATGCCGCCATATTTATTGCTGATATTGTTATACTGTTGCAGTTTACAGTAATCTGTAAAATAATCGAACTGTGTTACAACACTATTATTATAATAATAAGGGATTGTTCAAAAAAGCCTATCAAATGAACTCTCGAAATAGAGACCCATGCAGACTTGCACTGCAGGATACTCCTAAATCGGCCAAGTATGCGAAAAGTTTCCTAGTCATGTGTATTCGAATTTATAACAAAATTCCAATAGAAATAAAATTGTTATATAATGTAAACTCATTTAAAAACAGACTATTGAAATGGCTGAAAGAACATATGTTTTATGACCTTAAAGATATTTTTTAACCACAAACTTTAAATTTCTGGACTTTTGTGATTATTACGGATAATGCTGAGATAAAACTATTATATTATTGTATTGACTTTATATTATGACATTGAATACTCAATAACTAATAATTAAAATTTTGCATGCAATTGATACAAATAGCTAAACATGTGGACTATAGATTAATACCTGACTGTAACAACTTTATACCATGTTTAAGGCAAATAAAGACTTATCTTATCTTATCTTATCTTATCTATTATTACATGATTTTAGATTGAAGTCACCAATCAATAACAATTGATATTCTGAATATTTACAAATAGCATTTTCTACGCAATCTATAACATCTAGATATTGTTTACTACTATAACTAGGAGGTAAATAAGCTACACAGATTAAAAACGCTATGTTTTTCCACGATACTAGTGCGAATAGCAACTCTTTGTCATCAGTCAAGCCCTCTATATCTGTAATTCTCTTGACTGTATAGCTATCCTTAACCGCCAGAAGCACCCCGCCCCATCCGACGTCACCCGGTCGATCTTTGCGCAGTAAGCAGTTTAAGTATATAATATCTACTTACTTTTCCCAATTAGTGACAGATTTCAAGGTACATCGTGTTGGTATAATACCTACCAATTAATCAAATGTACCTACGCATTGAGTCCATTAACATCGCTTCTCATGATTCTAACTAATTTCGCGGCTACTTTGCATAATGCAATTAGCAGCTATTCAAAGACAGTGAGACAGCCACACGTGCATGATAACCAATCTCAGCAGGCAAACGTCACACGTAAGTAGGAGCCTTATAGGGTAACGGCATTACACCTTGGAGAGTGACAAATAACAGAAACACAGTTCTATGAACTTTTCAACACATTTTTGTAAGATAAATGAGTAATAAAAAATATCAAATAGCAGCGCGCTAATTTCGTTGTAAGTGGCGTCGCGGCCGCGAAATGAATGCCCGCCATTATAATGAAAAAACTCAACTCAAACAACGTTATTTTGTATAGAATTTGAGTCACAAACGCCATAAAACAGCCGTAAAATGTTGGTTTTCTCGTGAATGATATAAAACCGCAATAAACGGCACGCAGCGACCTACCCCGTTACGAGAGGGTAGCAAACATTATGCAAAGTAGAAAATCCCATTTAGCACGTGTTTCACCGTGTCGCCTCACGCCAAAGGTTTGAAACAACGTAATAGACTTGTTTATAAAACGAAAACTGAATTCTCTCCCCTCGATACAATGATTTTCTTTTTACATCAACACACAACCCATTTTTTTCCTAAAATCTCCGAGAAATTTTACTTTTGTTTGCTTGGAACCGTGTAACATTCTGCTACTGCGACTTTATTGCTTTTCTTTTAAGTGAAAATAATAGCCGCTTGGAGCAAAGAAACACTATAAAAAGATTAGTGATCGTTCCTTGCCAAATTGTGCTGAGTGTTCACAAAAGTTGTGATATAAAACATCGGGTTATCGAGGTCAGAGCACGGCATTGAGTCATTGAATAACTCTACCCTTTAGTAACAAAGCTAACTGATTTAATTTTAGAGTTGCTGGGTGATAAAACCGGTACTGCCGGCTTAGAAAAAATACTTTTCTGTTAGCGTTCCCGCCAAAAGCTAAGTACAAAATTTGTGCCAATGACATTACTTTTATTAATCCTGATGTAACTTTACTGGATGCTCAAAAGCTTCCCTTTGTGACCACAATATAAATAGTAATTATGTTAATATATTAAAATTCACTCCTCAAGACGTCGTGGCAGGAATAGGCAAACTGAAACTAAGTAGTTCTGTAGGGCCGGACAATATTCCACCGGAAATATTGAAAACTTTTAAAAAGCACTTTTGCCTTCCTTTTGTATCTTATATTCAACCTAAGCTTGAAAAAGGGATCATATCCGCCATAGTGGAAGATTTCTAGGGTCACCCCCATTCCCAAGAGTCTCAATAAAACTACTCTCGACTCAATAAAAAGATCGGTTAATACCATTCTTCTGACTTTACTGAACTTTATATCAAAACGTTTGGATCGCGGTGGCCAAATGGATGTTTTGTACTTTGACTTCCGGAAAACGTTTGATAGGGTTAATAATGATATTTTGCTGGTGAAACTTTGTGCTATAGGATTTTTACCTGGTCTGCTGCGGCTTCTTGCTGTCTGCCTCCGCGATCGTCAGCAGTTTGTTAGACTAGGTCTTTATGAATCCCTGGCCTATTACACGCGTTCTGGCGTTTTTCAAGGGTCAATACTAGGACCATAACTGTTTCTGATAATGGTAAAAGACCTTCAACTGTTGTTCATTTTGCTTAAAGACTACTATATGCAGATAACTTAAAACTGTTTCTTGATATCAACTCTGAGACAGATTGCCTGGCACTGCAACGTGACATTAACGTTATATACGAGTGGAGTGTATATAACAAAATGGAGTTCAATTCATCAAAATGCTACGTCGTGACCTTTACCACAGCCTGTTACCCAGTCTCCTTTAATTATAAAATCAATGACAGCACAATTACCAGAACTGAGATGAGTGTGTGAATTTTGTGTATAATAATAATATCGGTATTTTTTAACTAATGTAATTGGCGGATAGCCGATTTTTGTTAAAGAAAAACAAATAAAAAATAAATTACCTTTCCGTCACGTGACAAGAGATGTGACAGGTCATTTTTAAACCTGCTGTTTTTTTTAAATTGATATATACCAGTGTGCGTGACTGCGATCCCACCTGATGGTAAGAAGTGATGCAATTGTACCTTGCCTTGAAGACACCTAAATTATAATTAGACGGGAAGACCGTAGCAGGCAAATTGTTCCAATCATTCGATGTTCGCGGTGAAAACGACGAAGCGAAACGCTTAGCCCGGACCGTAGAAGTTTCAACAACGTAAGGGTGGATAATCGCCGTACGTCGGGTTGTCTAATGGTAGAAAGGAGATGGCGGAATCAAGTCATGCAATTCCCGTGCACACTCTTCAAAATGCATCCTGTATAATACCGAAAGGCTGGCTTCCCTACGCCTGTGCTCAAGGCCTTGTAGATTGGACTTAACCAAATCTGGATCACCAATTAGCCTGTTCGCTGCCTTTCCACTGAGTTCAAAGCTGCTAGATGGCATTTTGCAGTACTAGCCCATATGTGACTGCAGTACTCCATACACCATCGGACCTAGTATTGCTTAAATAGCGTGTTCTAATTTCAAGTTCTTTCTCCCTTATCTCATTTAATTGAAATCCGATTGTTTCGAGTCATTCAGACCTGTCAAAATTAATGGAACGCCATTCGTTCACGTTTGCTGACTAATACTTAAATATTCAAGAAATTCCGTAAAAATATTGGATTCCTGTCATTTCCTTGAACTTTTTTCCGTAGGAATTGAGTGTTGAATATTTCGATCCTGTCGTAAACTACGTCGATTCATCTTCGCCTGGAAGTTCTGTGATTTATTGTAATGTAGGAAGAGAATGTGTACCTATTGTTGTGTTAAAATTATGCTTAAAACATGAATGAATATTCATTGTGAAAATGTATCTGGTGTATAAATGTGTGTGTGAAATGTAAATGCTTTTACTTTGAAATAGTGCTAACAATTTTAATTAAATTAAGTAATTGCATTAAAATGCCAGCGAGCTCTGCTTTACTAAAGTAAAGCAGAGCTCGCTGGATTAACTGTTTTTTGCTACCCTTTCCTGTCTCACTTCTGGGCATATACATCCCTCCACTACTTTCATTTTCTGCGAGCCCGTGCTTTCTTCCAGTTCTAACGAAACCTGTCCAATTCCTTCGTGTTCTGCCTCGACCCTGTCTCACTGTCAAGAGCTACAACTCTTTGCTAGATTGGCCCAGTTTGTCGGGTATGCAGTCTGCCACATACCCGATAAACTGTGGGCCAAAGTCCACCCAGTGTCCTGGCCAGTCCTATTTAAGTCAGGCAGCCTTTTGCGCCATACCAGCTATCCTGGTTTTGGAGCACAGTATAGTGTTCCGAACTCGATCCGTTAATTTAACACCTAGTGTACTGCGCTTAAAGTTCTCAAATATATTGAAGGTACAAGCGTATTCCGTGCTGTCTCCGACCGGGATCGCTAAATAAATCCATAACTTAAACGAGTTCCTCCACTAAGTTTTCTTCTTTCGAGAAGTCTGTCAGCAAACTGTCAGTAGCATCGCAACTGGTGAATAAATTACGGTACTTTTTATTGGCAATTGATATCGTTAATGTGAAATAACTCATTAAAACTACGGTCTATTACAAATAAAATATTTACTTAAGCATCTTTTACCTTACTCGGATCGCGCTAAATATTTATTTTTCCAAGTTATCATTTTCAAACTTAATTGCATATTAATTAAGTTGAAGTTTAAATATTTTAAATTTGAATAATGTTTTGCCGTAGACTGCTAAAATTTTGAGGGCAATGACGAGCTCTCTTCAGAAATAAAAAGTGTTTTCAGAATGAAAGTAATTAAGATGCAAATTTTAAGGGAATTACAGCGCAGGTCGAATTAGTCCTGTGTTAATGAAATACTGTGTTCTTTGTGGGATGAGCATACATACATTGACGGCAAGTTTGTATACTAAATGTAAAGTTTTGTTATTTTCTTTAGAAACAAATGCAAAATAAATGGTTGTATTCTATCTAAAAAAATAATTACAAATAACATTCCGTACACTGTCGATATATTCACCAGACACACTTTGAATATCTTAAAAGTGATGCAAGGCTGCTCAATGTAGACCCATCAGCACACCTTACAATGCATGAGATATGTAGAACGCATTAGTAGGTAAAGTGCATTCATACATAATGGAGCTATTTACATCGAACTTGGTATTATAATGCGCAAATCTTCTTTTCTCCATTTCATATTGGCGAAAGATAAACGGTTTTGGAATGCAGGTGAAGTCATTACTAGACATAACATTGCTCTACCACTAATGAATCCATATTCTAATGTTCAAGACATGATTGATCACTATTCCCTTATCAAACACTGGGATATTGATGAGCTAGTGGAAGCGTCCATTGAGAATATGCATTCGTTGCGACAGAACCTTCATTCTTCATTCAACCGTCCGAGAACCCCCATCTGTGGAGATTGTCTTTGCTGCGCCTAACTTGGGTGCGGAGTCTGTTTAGAGTTTTCCAGGTGGGCCATGGCAATTCGTGTACAGGAGAGAAGCTCTCTGACGGCTCGACAAAATCATCAGGAGGTTTAAACTTCTCCCGCCAGAGGTCGCATCTCTCCGAGGTGGTGTTACTTTGAGATGGGCTCAAAAATCTACAATAAACAATTAAAACTAAACTAATATGGTATTCAAAAAGGAAAAGTATCTGTGAAGCAACAACCATAACAGACCTCTAAATACTTGCTTCGGACAGTAGCCAGTTAAAATGCCTACCATAAGGCGTAAGTACTGCTAACAATGAAATAAACTCAATATACTAAACCGCACCGTATTTCACTTCCCGGCGGTAAAACAAAGAGTAAAATAATCGTAAAACAAACCATTTATAACGTAAATACGGTTTGTAGCTCAAGCGAAAAGTTTTACAAAGCACAATTCATGGAATGCTTCTTGTTCAACTATAATCCAACATCTTTGTTTACTATAAAAATAAATAATGTTATAAGGAAAAATCTGATATAAGTATATAAAGGGTGTCTTTGACATCAACGCACAAACGAATACCACTGATCTGGATCAGTGGTATTCGTTGATTCTACATAAAAACGCGCAATTACGTAATAATAATACCCCGCGTGTTGGTGATTCTTCGGGTTATTTCGGTAACCTCTATTATCCTGCGGATATATTTTCTCTTGATTCGGTCAAATATCGAATCTTCTTCCTTACGGAAAATAGAGCTGTACCGACACATGTCTATTTTCCGTCACCCCATTGTTAGGTAACTCATTTTTAATCATATTTAAACGTGTATTGTAGAATACCTTTGTAACTTATTTTTTTCAAAAGAACTACGAATGTGACATATCAATACAGTTCATTTAAACAGCAACATTCCAAGAACTGAATATAACACATTAAATCCGTGAGCAAAGTTGGTTTCAGCAAATCAAAGCCTATAAGAATCACATCGCAACCTACTTGCTCCCAATTTTTTAGTAATTCTAGGTGTTTATTTTATTCACATAATAATTGTACGACATGAGACTTAAAACCCTCCTAAAGAAAGCTATCTAGATGAACATAAAGATGAAACGCGGTACCTTTAAGTGCTACGGCTTTGATCGTAAGTCTCAGGGGAAGCGACTAATGACATGATCGTATCACTATTTACTATAGGGACGACGTTGGCAGATCATCAAAGTACCTACATTTATTTGTAACATTTAAATGAAACTGATACTTTTACATATGTATAAAATGTTGTTCTTAGCAAAATTAGCTACCGTTGACTTACGGTTAAATTAAATTAAGGTTAGAAGTCTAAAAAATAAAGCGAAAACTCAAAACATTTTTTTCAAATAAACTTTTTACAATTTATTTAGGCACTTTTGAATTATCAAAGTCGGTTCAAAAAGGTCGGTCAGTCACAAAAAAAAAGGTGAAGTTATTTGTACGTTCCAAAGCATAGATCTCTATGGAGAAGAACGTGCAAGAAACTCCAAGGACACTCTTTTAAATCAGTAGGTACATAATTATGGTTACATTGTTAATGTTGGTCCGGAGCGAGAAGGTATGGTAGGCGGTCACCTCCATCTGCGAAGCAATATTGCTAGCGAAGGAGACGGTCACACGCGTGAGGGAAAGGACATCCTGACGCCCCAGCCGCCGTGACCCCGACCCCAATTATCAGCCACGGCAGGCGTGGGCTTGCGGACGACGAGCTATGGGTAGCTTGCCGTCCGGCCGTTCGGAAATCGACCAGGCTCGGCTTGGTCGATTTCCGAACGGCAAGTCGTCGACAGCGCGTAGCGCTCTTCAAAGAGATGTCAGCAAACCATATCGGGATCGGCAGGGACGACGCCCGCCAAGGCCGCGGAGGTTTTCTGAAAGGAAACCTGTGGTCTTAGAACGCAAAGGGCAAGAATGACACAGGTGTGGTTTTAGTCAGTAAAAGTCTGACACGCTCTCCTGCTCCACCCAGATCGGGAGAAGTCATTGGCTGATTTCCCACCTTAAAAATATACATATGTGAGGACGATGTAGAAAGATTTGCACGTTAAAAGCGTCCAAAGTATAGCAAAGCATAGTTTTTCTCGAAACTATCTAACTACTTATCAACTCCTCGAAAACCAGACAAATCCGACACGTCGCCAACAATATCAATTAGTACACCGAAACTTTGTAAAGAGATGGACTGCAAAAGACTTACACTTGAGGACAAATTCTGGACAAACACGAAGTTCGGGGATATAGTTGACCACAACTTGCATCAAGAAACTGGGTCGCTCAACTGTCCCCACTTCCAAACTATGGCAAGCCCGTCAGTTTTGTCAAATGTAAAATGATACAAGTTACGGTCTAGTGGTTTAGTATGGGTCTCTTGAGGAACTAAGTTTAACTTTTATGTAATGAGCTTGGTAAAGGCGAAGTACGAGACGTTAAGAAATTATGTACTTCGTTCTATAAAACGTTACGGACAATGATAGTGAGATTTTAAAAAAAACGCTTTCATGATCTTTGTTTAAAACAAATCTTGAATATCATATCATGTGTTCTTGTTTTTTCTTAAATAAATACATTTTTTTATTTCGTATTTTATTGTGCTTCTTTCTATTTGGGCAAAATAAACAAGTTTTCGTTTTTTTTAAAAAACAAATCGTTTTTGTTTTTTTGATTTACAAACAAAACCCAAAAGTATTGTGTGCACAAAATCATGACAGATAGACCAAAAAAATAAATTTAAAAAATAAAAAAACTCGACTGTGAAAAAAATAACCTTTAATAAAAGCCTTAAGTTATGACATCTCACAGTTGTTTTGTTTGTTTTTTTTTTAACGTCACCTATCTAAGAACACTTGAGTTATCACGACGAATCTAACGATATCTTAATTATGTAAATCCGTTCAGCAGTTTGGAAGATATAAGGTAATAAAGAATATTACATTCATACATACAAGATACGCGCGAAAAACATAACAGTTTTTGTTATGTTTAGTTTTTTAACATTGCAGTCGGGTAAAAAATAAGTACTCAATATTTAGGTCAGTCAATCCTATTATCTAAACCCTATAAATATATCAATGCAACATTATGGCAATAACAATAATTACATCCGAACGAGCCGACTTATTATGTCCCATTTCCGTGGCACGCTACTATGCGCAGGCAATTAATTTTCTCAGTGGCAACACTCGGGTACATGTTGTGTTGTGTGTCAGTGCATGACGTAGCTCCCAGCCCGATGCTCGTTAGACAAGGAACTTCATTAGAAACAGGCAATATTGATTGCTGCTTGCTGAATCATTCTTTCCTCATTAAATATGGTATAACGATGCCATCAGCTGTTACATGACATCGTCTTTTGTCTGGGCAAGGAATTAGTGAACGCATTGCCAAAATTGTTTGGAATGTTTACCTATACAAAGAGAAGTGGTGGATATTATAAGAACTCGCGAGAAGCAAAATGATAGTTTATCAACTACCAAAAGAAGCTGAGGAAAGTAGGTACAGGTATCATCACACTAATATTATGAAGGCGATTGTAAGTACACATAGTTTCTTAAGGCGAAAGTCTATGACCAATGCGTGTTGCCAGTGATGACATATGACACTGAAACATGGTCGCTCATCAGAAGGCTTACAGTCACCCAAAGGGCAATGGAAAGGGCTATACTCGGAGTTTCCTTGCGTGATCGCATCAGGAATGAAGATATCCGCAGGAGAACCAAGGTCACCGACATAGCCCGAAGAATCGCCAAACTAAAGTGGACAGGGCACATCGCTCGTAAAACGCATGGTCGATGGGGCCGAAATGTTCTAGAGTGGCGACCGTGCACCGGAAAACGCAGCGTTGGAAGGCCTCCAACAAGGTGGACCGAGGACCTGGTGAGAGTCGCGGGAGTGCGGTGGGTGCGAGACGCACAGGATCGGTCGTTGTGGCGACGCTTGGGGGAGGCCTATGTCCAACAGTGGACGTCTTTCGGCTGAAATGATGATGATTGTAAGTATGTATATTTAATTTATTTAAGTATTATGTCTGAACGGATTTGGACCTTTAATAAATGGGTTGACAATATTATCCTGGAATATAAAAAAAATATCTAGGGGGTATGTTATTGTGGTATTTTTTTTTTTTTAGCAGGGAAAATCATCCAATGAAATCCCCACCCTTGGGCGGAGCGGGAGGGCGTGTCAGACTTTTACTGACTAAAAACCCAGTCCTGTTCCTTATTTTCCTTCGTCCCAGGGCCGAGTTTTCCTTTCAGAAACAAACCCTTAGCCCCAGTAGGCTTCGACCCTGCTGGGCTCCTACGGTTTGCTGACATCTCCTTGAGGCGCGCGTGGAACAGTACGCGCCGTCGATGACTTGGGCTCGGTCCGAACGCTTACCGGACGGTCGGACGGCGAGCTACCCATTGCTCACCGTCCGTAAGCCCGCGCCTATGGTGGCCGGAAATCGAGATCGGGATCCCTGCGGCTGGGGCGTGAGGGTCGCTCCCTCGCGCGCGCATGTGCGGCCTCCTCCATTACTGCTTCACAGAAGAAGGCGACCGCTTGCCACTCCTCCTCATGGTCGTGTGACATAATTTTGTACTTTAACGAAAGAAGCTAGTCTATTATTTATGATGATTTCTTTTTTTTTGGGACTTATTATGGTATTGATCAAGACAAGGCTTTCTTGGATAATTTCAAAAACATGCAACATTTATATATCTATTAGGGTTTCGAACAGAGTCAAAGAGAGAGAATCAATTTGCAAATAATTAAAAAGGCCACTGAACAGACTGAACTTCACATGAAAAAAACTCACCAAAAACTCTATGGTTTATTTTTGTAAATCTGTGTTTGTTTAGCTTTTTTTTAAATATTTTTGAGTTTTTACTTTCTAGAGATATCTTTAAACAACAACGGTTAAAACCAATTACAGCAGACGTTTGATTGGATCTTAATTAAAACTGCATCTGATGAAAAACTGAGCAGGAAATGAGTGGTCGAGAGCAGAAAAAAGTAACTTTTTACTTTGACTGGACTAATAAGGTGGGTTCGTCTTGGAACCTAGAACTATACTAAAATTGTAAGCTACCTACAACAAAATACAACAAGGACATTCTTTAACACACTATATAGACGACTGGAACCAGCCCCCCTAGCCAAGTTACAACCGTTTCGTTTCGATTCTCTTTTCGTTGACACGCCTCCGATTCCTTTATTCTGACGTCATCTCAACGCTCAGTCATGTGGTCAGAACAAAGGGATAGGGGGCGTGGCCGACTCGAGGCGATCAACGAAAAGAGAATCGAAACGAAACGGTTGTAACTTGGCTAGGGGGGCTGGGTTTAAATACGATGAACACAGAGAATCTACATCAACTGCTGAGCAGTTTCTTCAAATGCGAATATTGAATCGAATTCGACTTTGAAGAACATATCGTTTCGCTCTATACTGGACTGCGGACGGATATTATGAGGATTTTTTTAACATTACCCCGCTATAGAAATTACTCATGAACTTGACTATCTGTAGGCCTTACAAATGTTTAAGCCATGCGGAGATCGAACACTGCAACAAACCGAAACCAATCTCTCAACCACTGCTGCTACTATGCCATCAATAATTAATGAAAGCTGAGTGTTTGACTAACGTACCGGAAGACGCTGCGTTGTAAGAATTCCCACAAGGTGGACCGATGATCTGGTGAGGGTCACGGGAATCTGATGGATGCGTGGCGCACAGGACCGGTCGTTATAGCAACGCTTTGGGGAGGCCTTGGTCTAACCGTGGACGTCTTTCGGCTGAAATTATTTTATTTATTTATTTCTCAGTGAGAGCAGTGGTGGCCGAGTGGTAACGGCCCCGACTTACGAATTATAGTTCTCGGGTTCAAACCCAGCCAGGCGCATTACTTTGTATATTTTATTTCATCACCACTGCTCTCAAAACGGTGAAGGAAAACATCGTGAGGAAACCGGCATGTCCTAGAACCAAAAATTCGAAGACATGTGACATCCACCAACCCGCACTGGGCCCGCGTGGTGGATTACGGCCCATTCCCTCTCCTAGAGAGAGGAGGCCTGAGTCCCAGCAGTGGGAACATTAAAAGGCTGAATATATTTATTTCTCTCATACATTTTTAACATTTGTTTAATATATTTTTAGCTTGCCAAACTTTATAGTTTGATGGCGAGAAACGCTCGTTATACAATCACTTCTGTGACATCATACAACACTATAAATATGAGTGGCTTTGCTGTCTCAGGATGTACAATATATCATTCAAACTTAATACTTAATTTATTTTTGTATATCTAAGTTAGTTATGTACATTAACTTTCAACTAAATTATTATTATTATTTTTAATCATTTTTTTTTGCTCTTTGAGGAATTTATTTCTCGACAACGGCAGACCTGGTGGGTCATTCTAGTTAGAAATCCATTCTAGTAGTAAGCAATGAGTCTCCAACCAAAACACCCGTTGCAGTGCCGCCGTTCTCGAGTAAAAGATTCCTTAGTCTCGACTTAATGACACCTTTACTCAACTTAGGGTTATTTCTTAAACAGTCTATTTTGTTCAAACCTGTGGCACTAAATACTAATGATGATGAGATTCCATTCTATTACTAATAAAATGTCACTTGTCTAGAAGCCAAAATCATTATAATTTTAAACCGAAAATCTCCATCAAAACTATCATTAATCTTTCAAATTGCGATTCTATCGCATTCAAGCACAATTTATTTATCCAATATAACAATAACAATATTTAATAACACTTAATCACAAAGTTTGAGTTGATACTCAAAACTTGCATCAGATGACAAGCCTTTAATAAATTTGTTTTATTAATGAACGTCGTTAAAATATAATTAATTGCTTTTATAGCACTTTTGTTATTACAGTTATTGTTTGTCATAATTATATTACGTGTCGAAGTACTTTCGAGTGTTACAAACACGTATTTGTGATTAAATATGAGTGTTACGATTTTATTACTCGTTTCTGTTAATTGTGTTTGTCTGTTAACAATGAACAATTATGAATTACCAACTTTTTGAGGTGGAACATCGTCAAATACTTCTCTCGCTCTGGGTGGCAATAATTCTCTTCAAACTAGTTTAGACTGTTATTTTTGGAATTTAATAAAGTAATTAGCATTGTTGTTTCTTTTTTTTTTCTTTTGGCTTCCCACGATTTGTGCATTTAGCCAGAGTCAAATTTAGAAAGCATTTATAGTCTTTGATACAAAGTACTTTTCTTACTTTTTTTGGAGGGATAATCGTCAATTGGTAACTCCTCTCGCTCTGGGTGGAGGTAGAGGGCGTGTCAGACTTTTACTGACTAAAACTGACCTGTGTTCTTTCAGTTGCCCTTTGCGTTCCAGAACCGCGGTAACTTTTTCGATTAATCCCATAGCCCAATATTATGAATTTCCGTGGTGAAGAAAGATAAAGTGCCTAGTTGTTATTATGGCATATCGAAATTCGGTTTAGAAAGGCGCCCCTATCATTTTATTGGCATGTTGAGTTTGAGGTTGAAACGTAAGTTAATTCTCTTAATGAAACTGGAAAGGTTTTTTACCTCTACTCAAGTCCGGGTACTACACTGACCTCTATCTACTACGTAAAATATACTATCGTTTCACAGGGACACTTTCGCTTTTATTGTTTGTGTTATCTAAATGACATCATGGCCATAAAGATGGTGTAGAAAAAACAGCCTTTTGTAAATAAATCTAAACTCTGGGAATAGGTTTCTAATAAATATTGTTTTTGCGTGACTGGAGAACTAGGGTCTACAAGAAGTATTTATAGGCATATAGTTCACAAAAACTGAAAATACTCGGTACTTTTTACGGCAATTCACGATTACTCAAACATGGCTGGCCAGTCATTAATCAAAATTTTTCGACTAGTGCATGTTTGTTTTTCGAATACATCATTGACTTTCTGTCATTTTTTTTTTGTGGCCAGTGTGTATCATGCTTGTAAGATGTTGCGTCGTAAGTTTGAATTTAAATCTAGATTTGAATTAAGATTTGACAGCTGTCTATTTCAAATTCGAGATTCGAATTGAGCATTGGTCATAGATACGGATTGTTGAATAATTCATTTATCGTATAATGTTCATCAAAACTTTTATTTGTAGAATCTTACCAATTTCCAGTCAGTCTCATATTACTTGGGATCGGTGCAACACGTTTTTAGGGTTCCATATATCTCAAAAGGAAAAAACGGAACCTTTATAGGATCACTCTGTTGTCCGTCTGTCTGTCAAGACCCTTTATCTCGGGAACGCGTGGAGGTATCGAGTTGAAATTAAAACCATATAGGTACTCAAATCTTCAGTCCCTTGAAGCTGTGAAAAAATCAAGCGACCGAGTTAACGAAAAAAAAAGATACGACCGTTTGTGTAACAAAAAACGTACATTTCGGCACTCTCAAGAGAATGAAAATTCATAGGATACTTTCCCGTTAACCTAGAATCCTGAAATTTGGCTTGAAAATATATATTTTCATAGGCAAGTTTGTACGGAACCCTCATTGCGCGATTCTGACTCGCACTTCCCCAGTTTTTGGTTTTAAAATCCGTCATATTAACTTTTATGCTATCACTAACTCTCATTCCTTTTAATTTTTTTGTTTATTATATTATTGATAGGCTCGCGTTTGACCACTGCCTCACCTGATGGTAAGCGATGATGTGGTCTACGATGGAGCACGCTTGCTTAGAAGTAGGTAACCTACTCACTCTTGACATAATGACCCCTAGGTTGTAGCTATCAGGAAACACAGACTCTGGCAGGGAACTCCACTCCTTAGTTGTACCTACGTATAATAAATGTGTTCCCAAAACGTTTTGTACGTATATGGGCGGGATGTCCACCATGTACTAGTGGCACAACGCCATACGTCTACTGGTCCGATGATGGAACGAGCTTGGTGGAATTAAATTGTGCAATTCCAGTGCACACTCCCCAAAATGTAAACGATAGAAAACTGACAGGGAATCCTTCCATATTACCCATCAGAATCTATCGGTATTCGTGTGCACAACATAGCTTTTCACTCCGGCATTAATTGGTTGAATTCGAATAATAAATTAGTAGAACCTAAATCATAGTCTCATTCCATTATTGTGTCGTTAATGGCTCCTCCCATAATGTGGCCCAAATAAGCTTTTAATTCAAGTGTGCGCAGGTTAACCACAGTAATTAGCCATGTGATCGGCAAATGCGATGAACGCTGTGTTTTGTGCCGATCTGAATAATTTAGACGTAGATGCTTACATTTTACTCTTATATAGGTTAGGTTTAGGTTTAGGTACTCTTTAGGTTTCTGTACCTCAAAAGGAAAAAAGCGGAACCCTTATTGGATCACTTTGTTGTCCGTCCGTTTGTCTGTCTGTCTGTCTGTCTGTCAAGACCTTTTATCTCGGGAACGCGTGGAGGTATCGAGTTAAAATTAAAACCATATACTCAAGTCTGCGGACTCTTAAACTGTAAAAAAATCAAACTTGTAAGTTAACGAGAAAAAAAGATACTTCGGTTTATGTGGCAAAAAACGTACATTTCGACAGTCTCGAGGAAATCAAAATTCATAGGGCACTTTCCGTTGACCCAGAATCCTGAAATTTGGCATACAGCATGGTCTTATATCATAAGTATAGGAATAAATCTGAAAACTGTAAATTTTTTGTTACGTTACAACAAAACAAAAATTGCGATTCGGAAAAATCTTCCGAGACTAAATTCCGGAATTATGTAAAATTCCTATTTACATAGGAAATTTTGTACGGAACCCTCAGGGTGCGAGTCCGACTCGCACTTGCCCAGTTTTTTTTTTTATTTGAAAGTATTTTTAATCTGCTGTTTTCAATAAATATAGATGAAAATAGATAGTCTCCGGTATTACCTACTGTTGTTGCTTTATAACATTAACTTGACACATTGGTACTGTTAGGTTTTGATTTTGACACGTGATCAGATTATTTAGTCTGTTTTTGATAATTAATTGCAATAGACTAGTTGTGCCGACAACACCTAAGCGTATTTGTAATTATTATCTGTGGTAAAGCTGTCGATGTAGCATAATGGGTTTTTGGCAGGATTTCTTTAAGTGAATTTCATTGGCTGTTATAATTATTCGCAAATTGATTCATAGTGGATAGCATAAGCATAGCATAGCATAATCAGCCTTATAGTGTTCCCACTGCTGGAACTCAGGCCTCCTCTCTAGGAAAGAGAATAAAGTAAATATCATAATAGAAATTGTGATATAAAATTGATATAGTTTTGTATCTCAAGTGTCTGCGCAACTGGACAATATATGGAATCATTAAAACAGGCGAGATCTTGTATTCTAATGATAAACAAATTAACTATTCATAAGAAAAAATGGCTTAAAGGAAACACGTATTCAAGCCAGAAACATTAACAAAAAGAATGTAGCAAAATAGCCGGCGACAGCCCTCTTGTTCCGTTGGCGATCGTTCTGATTTTAAGCACAGTCTCTATCATTATTGTAGCTATAAGAAATATGTAACCAAATTGTAATATCCAACATGATTTAAAAGAGTATCCATAGAGTTTCTCGCACATTGTTCTCCTTAGAGATCTACGCTTTGAAATGTGTAAAAAGCATCATTTTTCTAACTGGCTTACTTCTTGACAATTCAAGAGCGCCTGTAAATGAATTATTTGAAATAAATGGTTTGATTGATTGATTGAGTAATCAATATATTATTTTATACTGAAGTGAGCGATTTTATTACAGTACTTACGATTATTATATCGTAGTCCTACTTATTTTTATACTAGCGACCCACCCCAGCTTCGCATGAGTGTTAAAATTCTTTGAAATTCTCGGCTTGTCTCAACTATAATAAGCATCTATTTATTTACATTCAACCTTCCTCATGAATCACTGTATCTATTGGTGAACTAAACTGCATGAAAATCCGTTTAAAAGTTTTTGAGTTTATCGCGTTCCTATAAACACACAAACGCAGTGGAAAACTTTGTTTAGGAAGGATAAAGCACAAGCACTTTTCATGCGTCTTCGTTCGCGTAGACATAGTACTTACTGGTACCAATTTGAACACCCTCACACCTCATTTAGGGAGTAGTAGATAATTAATCAACTATGACGAACGAAGAATGTAGGTGAGCAACCAGCAAAACTACTAAGTGGGGACCTCCCGGGTCCATTAGGAAGTGATAGTCCGTAGTTTGAAAGTTTCAAGGCACGTTTATCTATGGGTCTTGCACTTAATCTCTTATTGGCCATGTCGGATTTCCGATCCATTGGACAATAAAAGTGCAACTGTATTTTAGCACACACTAGTGCTCTGTAACAATAGCTCCCACTTAGATATCTATTCCACCAAGATTGGCCGTTGCGCGTTGTGACCGAAATTAGGAAAAGAGAACTTATTCACAACCAGTTTTAATCCCCGAAGTTTAAAATTTTAAATTATCCTGACACGTTTTGTACATTTAGGGCGAAATTTCTATTAAAACTTTAAAATAAAAATTTAAATACCACCAATTACAAAAACAATGTGTATTTTTTAATTTGAATGGAAATAAAGTTTAGTAGGTCTTGCATATACATAATTGTATAATAAATATGACTTCCGCTTCATTCTTATTCCATCAACCATCCGGTGCAGACGTGCTCTGGGTTAGACGCCTACTTACTGATTAGTGTTAAATATTACATAAAAAATAATACGGATACATCAGAAGGTATCCTGATGTACTGTTTGCCAAAATACCAATTCCCAACAGTGGCAATATGCCTACAGTAAAACCACCTGAAAGCTCCAGTTTCCACCTCAAACTCTTATTTCAATAAAACTGTTCGTGCTAAATAATTTTAATTTATATTCTTTAATGGGAGACTAAAGAAAAGATGGATTGATTGTGTGAGAAGTGATGTGAAAGAAAAGGGAGTTATTGATAGAGTGACGAGGACAGGATAGAATTTAAGAAAAAAAAACGTGTTGTGCCGACCCCAAATAAAACGGGACAAGGGCAGGAAGATGATGATGATAATACGTGATTTTTAGCATAATTAGTTTGTTACACACGACGAGTATTTCTTTGTTAACTAGTAATACCTATTAGTATGATACTATTAGTTGCTAGAAATCAGATCATTTCAGGTGAAAGGCTTCCACTACTGGACATAGGCCTCCTCCAAGTGTCGCCACAATGACCGGTAGCTAATGTAGCTATAGATAAATACAAAACATATATTTACAAACGAAGTTCTGAAAACAATAGGTAGATACCTAATTAAAACAACACGAAACATCAAAAAACACTTAACCAATGTTCTCTATTACCCCCTGTTAAAAGAACAAGTAAAAATAAATATTATCGCGGGAAAGAACGTTGGGAACTTCTGTAGAAATCGGATTAAGTACTTTGACCGGCCGCCCTGGCGCTGGCTGGTAGCGATTGTATTTTAAAGTTGGGAGGCAAAAAGAAACAAAGCTTTTGTTTCGTTTCTGTTTCCCATTTCCAAGTGCTCCTTGAGCCTTTAAAAACAAAAATTGATGAAACGATGAGGTACTACTTACGATTTCATTAATGAAATTGTTTATTAACTCATACATAACATAGTATTAAAGGAAATTCGGACAACATTCGCTGTAGTAGTAAATTAGCTGGTAAGCCCGGTTTTGTACTTTTATGTACAAAAAAAAAAAAAAAAATAAAGAAAGAAAGAACGAAATAAAGAAATAGGTAAATAAATAATTATATTAAAAAAAGCTGACAAAAAAATCGTTCTGGTGGATTTAAACACTCATTCAAATTGGAACTTGAACGTGTCGATCATTTATTTCGGGACAGATATGATTTAGGCAGCCTCATGCAAAGTGGCTGAGAGCAGTGGTGGCCGAGTGGTAACGGCCCCGACTTACGAGTTGTAGGTCGCGAGTTCAAACCCAGCCAGGCGCATTACTTTGTGTAATTTATTTCATCACCACTGCTCTAAAAACGGTGAAGGAAAACATCGTGAGGAAACCGGCATGTCCTAGAACCTAAAATTCGAAGACATGTGACATCCACCAACCCGCACTGGGCCCGCGTGGTGGATTACGGCCCATTCCCTCTCCTAGAGAGGAGGCGCGAGTCCCAGCAGTGGGAACATTAAAAGGCTGATTATGCTTATGCTTATGCATGCAAAGTTAAAGACGTAAACGTTTCTATTTTATCCCGAAAAGATCCCGTCGACCCGGTCATAATTATAAGGCACTAGAGTAGATAGTATGAATTTTGTGGTTTGCATCTGGATGAATAGAGAGGGAGAGGGAGGCCAAAGAAATATGGATGGATTGTGTGAGGAGTGTTAGGAAAGAAAAGGGAGTTAGTGATAGTGTGACGGGTGACAGGACAGAATGGAAGAAAAAACGTGTTGCGCCGACCCCAAGTAATATGGGATAAGGGCAGGAAGAAGAAGAAGTAAGCATCTGAACCTAACACAAACACACACTCGTAGGCAGTCGTCATAAACATTAAAAAATAATGAAAATATTCATATTTTAATGGTAGTCTAGTCCATATTTTAATGGTCCACCTTTGACAGGGAAGCTCGCGCGGCGCCTGTCAAGATCGTGGTCGAATATCAAAGTCCTCATTAAATGTCAAACATACCACTGTTTGCGTTGCATGTTACAAGAAAGTAATGGTCGCGATGTAAATATACGGACCTCTAGTATCTGGCTTTGATGATAGATAGATGGAAGATGCTGCAACAACTTGTAAGTTTGTTTACCTTACTATCTGGTTTATTCACTCTGTTACACACTGTAATCTTTAAAGGAGTGCCTAGCCTCCCTGCAAAGCTGCATTTTTTTCAGGCTTTAACTGACTAAAATGGAGTGACTTTTAGTCAGTAGTAGTCACGGGGAATTTCTGATAGGAGAGGGGATCCCGTGGTCATAGAACGCAACGGGCAACTGAAAGACATAGGTGGGTTTTAGTCAGTAAAAGTCTGACACGCCCTCTCGATCTACCCTAGAGCGCGTCATGTCATTTGAACTCACTTTTTGGATGCTCCAGGATAGGCAACTTTTTAAAGAAAAAGTGATTTGTACTGAGGGGCGTTGTATTAATGATTTTGATTATATAATTCCGTTAATAAATACATGTTACAGTAGCCAATCATATTTTAATGAACATCTAACTTGACACTGCTTTTCAATATGCAAAAACTTAAGAAAAATTGTATTTCCGGGTTACCTTTTCAGTTTAACACGTAAAAAAAGATTTGCCATATTTTGGAATATGATGTTCTTAGTAAGTTGCTCACCTCTTCAAAAGACAGTGCAGAGGACGAGAGATGCGCGCTGTGGAAGCAGAAGCACCCAACTCCTACACATTTCATCACCCCGTCAGAACATCTCCCCCCTGGACGCGAATTGCAGTGGCCAATCTGGAAATCTCTTAACTGACTGCGGACTCAGGTTGGCCGCTGTAAAAACAATTTGGCCAAATGGGGCTTCCTCGACCTATCTCTAACACAGTGCCAGTGTGGAGTCGCTGCACAGGACATGCGTCATTTGCTATGCTGTCCATCCTGCACAACCACCTGCAGTTTTCAGGATCTATACGAGGTCAATAACAGAGCCGTAGAGGTTGCCAAATACTGGTCAGAAAAAATTAGTTATGGTACATCGACACGAAAAGAAGAAGAAAAAGTAAGTTGCTACAACTATCAGAAGATTTACTTTATTCATACTTTTTTCACTTTGAACCTGTCAAGGATATATAGCCCGCGCATATAGCCAGTACTTTTACATGCTCAAGTTACTTCCACCGTTCGCTAGCCATTTTGTTAAGGCACGGCGACCACGTAACTCCGGAAACAATCAATCAAATACGTGGAAAGTCACAACAGTTGTTTCGGTTCCCGTGCAACGTGTGAGACATCCATCAAAGTCGGATCATTCATCAGCTGGACTTGGCCGGTGTTGTTGACAATGTAGATATGGAAAAACATTGTGCAGACTTGTTTGTAGCATAGACAAACGGAATGGCAGCTTTTTCTCTTTTCTAATGACATATGCAAGATTGTTCGAATGACTAAGTGTCGCTGCACACCACAAAGGCCGCCTCAAGAAGCTAGAAGCGGCCACAAGACACTAGTGGCCGGTGGCTGCTACTTTTTTTAACTCATATACGCAGTATCATAATGGACTCTGACGAAGAAGGTTTAATTAAAATAAAATAAAAAATGCGCGAGTGGCGTGTGACAGCGTTTTGTATCGGCGTTTAGTGGCCAGTGCGAGCCACAAGAAGCGGGCAGCGGCGATTTGAAGTGTGTGGCGGCCACCGGCGTCAACCGTGTGCGGTGAATCCATACAAAATGTATGAAACCGACAGGAAATATGCCGGTGGAGGCCGTCCCGTGTGCGGCGATCCTTACGTGACCCTGAAACGCAAAAGGCCACTGAAAGAATATAGGTGTGTCAGTAAAAGTTTGACACTCCATCTCGCTCGACCCAGAGAGGGAGGAGTTATTATTATTATTATCACACACTTTATTGCACACCTTAAATTAACACAGGAGAAACGTTTATAAAAATAAGTGTACAATAGGCGGTTTTATCGCTCAAGGCAATTTCTTACAATCGAACTTTGAATGGACTGAACGAAAGAACCTTACTTTATAAGAATTTCGGTGCATGGTTCTATTTACCCGAATTTTGGGTTCTGCACTAAGACCATGGTGGACCATTGTACGTGAAAATCTATTCATAGTTTGTAGCGAGTCTTACGTCACCGACGGAGGATCCGAATGCCTGTCGGAGTTTAATAATATATAGAAGAAAAAAAAATAAAACAGGAACTAAATTCTTCTAGCTTTATTATTTTTTCCGATCCTGTGACCGAACCCTGAGGTACCTACCGTGAATCATTGTTTCTATAGATTACATCCTAAAAGAAACATTTTAACAAACTGTACTGTACAGCTTTATATACGAGTATAACCATTTTAAATAACATACGTGAGCAATTCACATTCTTAAATCCTCTTTCACGGATACCATGTTTATGTAAACAATCGCCCCAAAAATAGATACAAAGCAAATGACAAGAATCTTCAGCATTTCCTCGTTGACTGCCATAAATCAGGTTCAGTCAGTCTCGCTGACAATAGGGACACAAAAAGGAAAACTTTGTACAAAATTCTTCAAAGCAGGAATAATACCGTAAACGTCAAACC
The DNA here is from genome assembly GCA_905147345.3 of Mythimna impura. NCBI lineage: Eukaryota > Metazoa > Arthropoda > Insecta > Lepidoptera > Noctuidae > Mythimna > Mythimna impura. The sequence continues at coordinate 12,318,912 of LR990362.1, read as the reverse complement.
GCCGTAAGTAAAACAACATTTTATGTTAGAAATAAAATCCTAATAATGGTTAAGAGGATTATTGTTTAAGGTAAGGAAATCGGAAAGACATTAGGTTCAGTTATTTGAGAAGGTAAAATCGATTTTGTAACTGAGGCCAAGAGAATGTCAAAGGGAAATAGAATAGAATAGAATCGTTTATTTCTGAGTACATGGTATATGATGATCTTAATATTAGACGGAATCACATATACTACCTTTGCCGGTATAGAAATATTAAATGAGTATCTAATTTGCAAATTTACATAATAATAGTTCATGCAATATTAAGTAAAATTAAAAAGAAATTAGAAGGATAGTTATATTCTGTAATTACCACGGAAAGCTAAAGCATTACCTAGAAAAATTCGAAAAAACAACGCTATAGGCCACCTAATCGTTAACCTATAGAAAAATTGAAAGCAATTTTTTTTTACAACTTTCTACCGATGCCATTTAGCCCCAAACTAAGCAGAGCTTGTGCTATCGGTACTAGACAACCTGATAAACGTACTTATATATTTCTAAATACATAAATATTATTACATTTATGTATTTCTATCACACACAGACACAGAACATATGATCGTGCTCATCAAACAAACATTTGTCCAGGGTGGAAATCGAGTCCACGACTTCCGGCATAGCAATCACGGCCACAGACCACTAGACCAAGGGTGTTTTTAATATCGTGCGTATTTCATCACGCATGCGGAATTGCTCAGCATGCGGGACTGCTGCCCGATATCACGCCCCGCATCCCGCGTGCGTATTCCACGCATTATAATAAATACTTGTATGAAAAGGACATTTGCGGGGGCTACGCGTGCGGAGCAAGCCCGCATGTGTGATGAAATCCGCACGATATTAAAAACACCCTGACAGGCCTGTCAGGGTGTTTAATAATTATATAATTTAAGTCTTAATTATAGATAACACAAACATTGAATGTAAAAAAATCTTTCAATTCCATGTTAGCTTTATAAAAGAACCTAAATATAGGGTTATTACAGAAATTCCTAGTACATAATTTTCGAGCAGTGTTTCTATGAATCGCTGTGGTATGCCGGTCGATAACACACAGTAGTGACCACGTCACTACGTGATTATGTGAATGTGATGGATATAGAAAAAAACTTTAATTTAATAAACTATTGTTCGATTAGTTTTTATGGTAAACGAAAATTAGGGCATCGAGTAATGACATAAAAGCAGTACTGTAACGAATAAACAGTTCTTTTTACTAAAATAAAAAAAAAATGGACTACCAAATATTTTTAGTCTTAAGTACTTTGCGAACGAACTAGGTCGTTACGTGGTGTCCCACTTAGGCGAGTAAAAACGCGAACGCGAAGCGATGCGGCGTGAATGGAACAAACCATTGATACTCTATTGCAGTGGCTTAGGTGATCAACTGCACGTGGGTGTGATGCAGAGACGACGAGTGAAGCGAAGCAAACACGATTAGTTGGTTTGATGTTTTCGCACGAACTCTTGCGGCGCGGTGGCTTGTTTTATATAAATGGCGACTTCGCGCTCAAGTAAGACAGAGCTGTTACGTCTTTATCTTGAATTGTCACTTTTTCGTTCGTTAGTTCATTCGATTTGACCGATTTAATTGTAGAAGCGAGAGTGAACAAAAAAAGCGTCGCGTCGTCCGAACTAGTTGCATCACTACTACCCCACTACACTAACTCACTACGCACGTCTCATCGTTCATTCGTTGGTTGTTTATTCTGTGGAACGAGCAAAACGAGCAAACAATCTACTTTTCTCTTGTTCAAGTCAAGGGCTGAAGAACCAAAAGAGTGACCCAGTTCGCTAAAGAGCCGCGTATTGAATTAAGCGCTCCAGGCCGTGAAATAATATGCGTAAGACTTTTGGTCCCTTTAATGAATCATCCTTCTGTTCACATCCGAAGTATTGGATCTTATTCATACATAATATAATATTTCTGCTCTGTCATCCAAAAAATTGGGTCTTCTTTCATCTACACTTATTATAAAGAGGTAAAGTTTTTTTTATGTTCTTTTGTTTGTAGGAGGTAATCTTTGGAATTACTGGTCCGATTGCTAAAACTTTTTCACCGATACAAAGCTGCTTTATTCCTGAGTGACATAGGCTATATTTTATGTACGCAGGCAAAGCCGCGGGAAAAAGCTAGTATATTATAAATATGATATTTGTCTTCTCGTTTAAACGATTGGGTCTTCTTCCTTACATTAATATGCATCATTTCTGTAGTCATACCTTTTTTATGAAAAATAAAAAATAAATGTGTTAAAGATAAAATGACTTCGACCATTTTATCTTTCACACAATCTTTGAATCGACTTTCTAGCCTTCCCCTTTTCATATTATATGTAACTACTAAGTTCTTATTATTCTTATCCATACTTATTCTTCAAAATATTCTTCACATGCACGCACGCCGAGCTCCTTCTAATAAGAACAAGATATTTTATTACGCAATTACGACAATTCGTGATATTCATTATCAAAAGACATTAAACAGGCTCGTATAAGTCGGCAGAAATTACTTTCATATTAACAGGGGAACTGTAGAGCAAGTAGACCGTATATCCTATTTCACGCCGAATGCTTTTAGGGTGACAACATTTTTAAAGTGTTGCGCGTTATAAAAAATAATGTAATAAAGATAATTAAGTTATCTACTAATCGGTGTCTTGAATGACACACCCACTACCACCGTTATTTAAATAAAGAAAAAAGAATTTAAAAAAAAACATTGCCCCTTACTAGTAACTAGCTTATGCCCGCGGCTTCGCCCGTGTACATAAAATAGAGCCTATGTCACTCAAGAATAAAGCAGCTTTCTATCGGTGAAAAAATTTTAGCAATCGGACCAGTACTTCCAGAGATTACCTCCTACAAATAAAAAAAAATAAAAAAAACTTAAAAACAAACTTTAACTCTTTATAATATTAGTGTAGATTATCCAGTATCGTGGGTGCATTCACAAACAGGTGACAGGACAGAATGGAAGAAAAAAACGTGTTGCGCCGACCCCAAGTAATATGAGATAAGGACAGGAGGAAGAAGAAGAAGAAGTGGGAATCGAACTCGAAAAGATGGATGGCTTGTGTGAGGAGTGATATGAAAGAAATGGGAGTTAGTGATAGTGTGACGGGTGATAGGACAGAATGGAAGAAAAAAACGAGTTGCGTTGACCCCAAGTAATATTGAGATAAGGGCAGGAGGAAGAAGAAGAAGTGGGAATCGAACTCGAAAAGATGGATGGCTTGTGTGAGGAGAGATATGAAAGAAAAGGGAATTAGTGATAGTGTGACGGGTGACAGGACAGAATGGAAGAAAAAAACCGTGTTGCACCGACCCCAAGTAATATGGGATAAGAGCAGGAAGAAGAAGAAGAAGAAGCGGGAATCAAACTCGCGACCACTACACCAACCCCCGCCGCCAACAAATTATGTTCTTACTTTGTGTACCTATTATGTAAATAATTAATTAAACACGGTTTCTGGTTATAATAAAATACACAACCCACTTTTTGTATATTTTTATAACTTCCCTGCCCAGTTATTATGTAATACTTACTTAGCTACATTTGTAATTAATAGAACCGTTTAATTAGCACTTACCATTGTTACGGCTTCGGGCAGTCAGAAAAAAAGTGTTTTATAAGCAAAAATACATACGTACAATTTCCACAGTCCAATTGTTGTAATTGTTGTGGTATTGTGGTAAACAAATTATAATGATATCACACACTAATATAGAGCAGTGGTGGCTGAGTGGTAAAGGCCGCGACTTACGAGTTATAGGTTGCGGGTTCAAACCCAGCCAAGTGCATTACTTTGTGTAATTTTTTTCATCACCACTGCTCTCAAAACGGTGAAGGAAAACATCGTGAGGAAACCGGCATGTCCTAGAACCAAAAATTAGAAGACATGCGACATCCACCAACCCGCACTGGGCCCACGTGGTAGATTAAGGCCCATTCCCTCTCCTAGTCCCAACAGTGGGAAAATTATAAGGCCGACTATGCTATGCTATGCTATGCTACACTAATATTATAAAGAAGAAAGTTTGTGAGTATGTTTGTTTGTTACTTCTTCATGTTCGAGCTGCTGAATAAGTTTGGATAGAATTTGGCACGTGGGTCGACCATGCTCTGGAATAGCATATAGGATACTTTTTGTCCCAAGAGTAAGTTCCCTTTGGACAAGTTTCTATTCATACGCGGGCGAAGCAGCTTGTATTTTAATTTATAATATTAGTTGGATTGAAAGATGAAATACCCATAAGAAATAACACTGAAATATCATGTCCTTTAATTGCTACAATTTAAATTTCGCATTCACCTTTACGAAACGCCAGACAAACTCTACATCAACTTTTACCCACATGTAAAAGATCTCATTTGTTCCCGCAACTCGAAAACTTGGTAATTGCGAGTCGATCTGCGACGGTAACATTAACTTGATTCGCTACATCGTTCGAATTGCCCTCGGGTGGTATCGGTGTTCCCATATACTTAAGAGGGCCCTTCTCGAACCGTCTATCGTCAACGTGAACATGCTTTAGCTTGTTGTTTCATCCAACGTAACGCGAAAAAGGAGAGATGACACCTGAACGCTCCGTCGGCATTCAGTAATTCCGTCACTCACTCGAATATTTCACAAAAATTATTCCAGGAAATTCCTGTTCCTTTTGAATCTCGATTAAAATGTGCAAGGTTTCTTTAGACATACTTTTTTCATTTATGAATACATTAGGGAAGGGGTTCACGCAAAATAGCAGGATTTTGTTTATCTTTACTGGATTAGTTTAACACTATTTTATGTTTTGATTTCAATAACAACCTAGATAATATTCTCACGATATCTGTGTTTTCAAAATATCTAGAGAAAGACATATATCCATACAACCGCTCCTACGTGATTATAATGTTACTACACATAGTAACATTATAATCACGTAGGAGCGGTTGTATGGAAATATGTCTTGGGTTGGGCGCTCTTAACTAGACGGTACGGTTAATTAGGGTGATGGAAGAAAAATAATGTATTATTTCCTTATATTGATCTGGCTGTTTCTTTTATATGTACATCGCGATTATTAATTTCGCATATTATTATATTGACATAGCATATGTAGTATGTAGATGTATTAGGCTAGCTTAGACTGTCAAAGATAGTGCATCAAGTATTAGCTGATAATATCGTTCGGCTAGCAATAATGTAGCGTGTAACTTATCTTGTGCGTAAAACAATGATGACACTACCAAGTGTTCTTATCCTTATGAAACGACCAATGGGGTAGTTTTTTTTTATCATTTGTTTCAAAAAGTGTTCAATTTTATCCAAAATCGCAATTAGAAAAAATATTTACAAATCGATTTAATATTCGGTACGTTAGAAACCTTTACAGTTTATGAATGGGGAAACTGTCAAGTAACAGAATAAGGATGCACATACTAAAATGTGACGTCACCACTATTTCATTACGTGTGTACAAAAGAGAGTTACAGAGTACAGTTCCGTATGGTGCTCGGACGTTAAGAATAACACCATCCCATCTCTTCCCGAGGGTGTCGTAAGAGGCGACTAAGGGACATACCAGAGAATGGGCAGCAGCATCCTCTGTGCATTACAACAACCAAACTGCGATCGCCAACCCGTCTGCCAAGCGTGGCGATTATGGCAACCCCCCCCAACATGAAAAACAGAAGGAAAAAATGGCCCCTAGTGCCCGGCAGCCCGTCTACCCTTGACTCCGGTAGCGGTCAAGGCCACGACGAGGCAAGGGGTGCGAAGAATCTCCGGATGAGATTTGGCTACCCATCTATTAAACGACTCGACCTGGCAACTTTCAACACGCGTACACTGAGGACTGACGAGAAGATCACCGAACTGGAGGAGGAATTGAGCAGGTTGCGATGGAGTATTGTGGGATTGTCTGAAGTCCGAAGACAGGGGGAGGATACGATAATTCTCAAATCCGGTAACCTGCTCTATTTTCGGGAGGGTGACCAGCAGTCCCAGGGTGGTGTCGGGTTTATCGTCCACAAGTCCCTTGTGAACAATGTCGTGAGGATCGAGAGTGTGTCGACCAGGGTGGCGTACCTTATACTCAGAATATCATCAAGATATTCGCTGAAGGTCATACAGGTCTACGCCCCGACCTCGACACATCCCGACGACGAAGTAGAATCCATGTATGAGGATATATCAAGAGCCATGCATGGTTCTAAGACTCACTTCACCGTGGTCATGGGGGACTTTAACGCGAAACTGGGCAAACGAGACGGTGACGAGCTGCGAGTGGGGCAATTTGGATTTGGACGTCGGAATCACCGGGGACACCTACTGGCTAGCTTTATGGAGAGGGAGGGCCTCTATATGATGAATTCCTTCTTCAAAAAGCGTGAGCATAGAAGGTGGACCTGGCAAAGTCCTGACGGTGCAACTAGAAATGAGATTGACTTCATCCTGTCGACGAAAAAGCAAATATTCAATGATGTCTCTGTGATCAACGCGGTGAAAACTGGAAGTGATCACCGCGTCGTAAGAGGCACATTGAACATTAACATTAAGCTTGAAAGGTCTCGACTGATGAAGTCTACGCTCCGTCCAGCACAGATCCAGATCCAAAACCCCGAGAGCTTTCAGCGCGAACTCCACAATCGTTTCGAGTGCCTAGGAAGCTCCGTGGATGAATATAACGATGGGTTCGTGGAAACTGTCCATACGGTCGGGTCTAAGTTTTTCAAGACTCACCGTACAAATAAAAACAAGAAGCTCTCCGATCCGACCCTCGAGCTAATGAAGAAGAGGCGTGAGATGATTCTGCAGTCTTCAGACGATGCGTGCATATACCGGCAGCTCAATAGACAAATCTCGAAGTCCCTGAAACGTGACCTTCGCCGCTTTAATACCGCAAGGATTAAGGATGCGATTGAGCGGAATAAGGGCTCTAAAGTATTTGCACGAGATCTGTCTATTGGGCAAAGCCAGCTCACGAAACTGAAGACCGACGATGGCAGAGTCATATCCGCCAAATCGGAGCTTCTGGGAGAGATCGAGGCTTTTTATGGACAGTTATACACGTCTACCGCTAAACCCGCTGTAAATCTAGTAAACGACCCAAGAGCTAGATTGACTCGACACTATACCGAAGATATCCCGGACGTCAGCCTGTACGAGATTAGGATGGCTCTGAAGCAGCTGAAAAACAACAAGGCGTCGGGTGAGGACGGAATTACGGCCGAACTCCTGAAGGCGGGTGGAAAACCGGTCCTTAAGGCCCTTCAGAAGCTATTTGATTCCGTCATACTCGAGGGAAAAACGCCACAGGCGTGGAGCAGAGGCGTGGTGGTACTCTTCTTTAAGAAGGGCGATAATGCCCTGCTTAAGAATTATAGGCCCATCTCGCTTCTGAGCCATGTCTACAAGCTGTTTTCCAGAGTCATCACGAATCGTCTCGCGCGCAGGTTCGACGACTTCCAGCCTCCCGAACAAGCCGGATTTCGAAAAGGCTTCAGCACCGTGGACCACATACATACGCTGCGGCAGGTTATACAGAAGACTGAGGAGTATAACCAGCCTCTCTGCTTAGCGTTTGTGGACTACGAGAAAGCCTTTGATTCGATTGAAACTTGGGCTGTACTGCAGTCTCTCCAACGGTGCCAAATTGACTATCGGTATATCGAAGTGCTGAAGTGTTTGTACAAAAACGCCACTATGTCAGTCCGACTACAAGACCAGACCTCGAAACCTATCCTCTTGCAGCGGGGTGTGAGGCAGGGAGACGTTATTTCTCCGAAACTGTTCACGGCAGCAATGGAGGATGTCTTCAAGGTTTTGGAATGGAGAGGGCTAGGCATTAATGTCAATGGCGAGTACATCACTCACCTTCGGTTTGCCGACGACATAGTAGTCATGGCTGAGACTACGGAGGAGCTCAGTACAATGCTTGGTGACCTCAGTAGAGCTTCCGAAAGAGTGGGACTTAAAATGAACATGGACAAAACCAAAGTCATGGTAAACAGCCAAGTAGCACCCACTCCTATCAAGGTCGGGGACTCTACACTCGAAGTTGTAGACGACTACGTTTACCTGGGACAGACGGTCCAGTTGGGAAGGTCTAACTTCGAGAAAGAGATCAATCGTCGAATCCGACTCGGCTGGGCAGCGTTCGGGAAGCTGCGCGGTGTCTTCTCGTCCAATATACCACAGTGTCTCAAGACGAAAGTCTATGACCAGTGCGTGTTGCCAGTGATGACATATGGCTCCGAAACGTGGTCGCTTACAATGGGCCTCATTAGAAGGCTTAAAGTCACTCAAAGGGCAATGGAGAGGGCTATGCTCGGAGTTTCCTTGCGTGATCGAATCAGGAATGAGGATATCCGCAGGAGAACCAAGGTTGCCGACATAGCACGAAGAATCGCCAAACTAAAGTGGCAATGGGCAGGGCACATTGCTCGCAGAACAGATGGCCGTTGGGGCCGAAAGGTTCTGGAATGGCGACCACGTACCGGAAGACGTAGCGTTGGAAGGCCTCCTACAAGGTGGACCGATGACTTGGTAACGGTTGCGGGGGTCCGATTGATGCGAGACGCACAGGACCGTTCGCTGTGGCGACGCTTGGGGGAGGCCTATGTCCAGCAGTGGACGTCTTTCGGCTGAAATGATGATGATGATGATGTACAAAAGAGATAGAAAGATGTTTCCACCATGCCACTTCTCTTCTTCACACCAATATTTGAAATGATAATTGCTACTTCATTTAATAACCAATTTTGATTCTACTTCATTTAATAACCAGTATTGATGCTACTTCATTTAATAACCAATTTTGATTCTACTTCATTTAATAACCAGTATTGATGCTACTTCATTTAATAACCAATATTTTGACTTTAATTTGTTAAAAAAAATACTCAAAAACCCAACTGTTTCGTTTTGGCAATAGTGTCATTGTCATATCCTCAATATTTCTTCGTAAGAATCTGAATAATAAAACATAACCTGCCCTGTCATTTTCCATACAAGTAAATAACATTTTCATTCAAATGATAAATTACATCTATTTTGCAAATAGGTTTAAAAACATTTTTCACGTCATTTTTTTGTCAGTTTGAACTAGATGAGGCCGGTGTTTCCTAGCTGACTACCATGAGAAAAAATTCAACACCGAAACATATCAGAGGTAAAGTCTCTTTGAAAGTGTCCAACAAATATCTAATGATTAAATCATATGAGAACCATGCAGATTAGTGTCTAAGATGGTCTTTTGAGGAAAGAACCACACAGATTTGAGTGAATCTGTCCAGTCAGTGTAAGCATTTTGTCAAATTCATATAGCTCAACTCAGGACTAGAGCTCAATGACTTGACGAACAATCCAAATCCAAGGAAAGGATATTCCTGCAACTCTATTTCCATTTTTTTTTTCGTTTTTTGCTGGCAAGTCATTGACCGGTATTACTATGCTAAAACATTATCGCTATAATTAACATTTAAATTACACACGTGTACGATTATAATGTGTATTCCTGTTTCTTGTATATTCTAAAAATAAAACCCGCGTCGAGATATAATCCGTTATAGCCAGCTTATTTAAGTTGTGACATGTCATCACAGAATAACAGATGGGAATGTTCAGTCTCTGTACGTTTTTAGATTACTTTTTGAATGCCTACATGCGTGGTGGGATGTCACTTTAATGTTTTTGTTTGGCACTGAATAACCTACATTTTTGTGCTAGTTCCAGTTGTGGTAGTAATCATTGCGTGGAGTACAATTTGTTTGATTGTGTTTTGGTCTCTGTGGGTACTACGTGTAAAAATACCAGTTTCAGAGGTTTTTAAAAGCTGATTCGCAGTATTGACTGTGTGATATTTAGTGACTAATATAAGCAGTTTCTTAAGACTCCTGTTCCTTCGTTACCTTTCATACCAGGGCCGAGTCTTCCTTTCAGAAGCAGACCCTTGGCCCCAGTAGGCTTCGACCCTACTGGGCCTCTACGGGGCATGCTTTTAAGAACCCATCACAAAACCGCCCGGTTTTGTGATGGGTTCTCAAAAGCATTTGGATAGTTATCAAACAGTGTTAGGGTGTTATTTTTTGATACAAACAAGATGTAACAATTCTAATGCTTTTGCAGTATTTGACAGCAAATATATCGAGTCAGTCTTTTCGCGCAGGCATCGCTGAGGTAGTCAATACTTTCAAAATTACAATAAAATTGTCAGCTCAATTTTACGGAGATCGCGCCTGTTTCAATGATTCCGCATATTGTGCAGTAGTGTAGACACTTTACCAATTTTACATCACTATATCAACCAGGAATCAATTTATTAATAATTAAAGTGGTCCTTAAATTGCACTTGAAATTGAAAGAGTCCCGCCTTCCTTCTACCGGTTCAACATTCGGTTCTCAACTGACTTGTCTTTAGTTCCAATTTCGATTTCGGTCAATATTGTTACAGATCTGTAGCTAAGCTACTTGATAGAGTTGTCTAAGCATTACTCATTGGTGAATCGGTGTCGTTACACATCTCATCTAGTGGTTTATAAAATGTTTTTGTGCTATACTGTAATAGGTTAAGCTAAGTCAGGCTTTTAACCTTTTAAAGTTTGCATGATAAGTTCAAAAGAGAAAACGTCTGAAATTTCAGCCGAATACTGTAGGTTCGGGTTAGGGAGCAGTGGTGGCCGAGCGGTAACGGCCCCGACTTACGAGTTGTAGGTCGCGGGTTCAAAACCAGCCAGGCGCATTACTTTGTGTAATTTATTTCATCACCACTGCTCTCAAAACGATGAGGGAAAACATCGTGAGGAAACCGGCATGTCCTAGAACCAAAAATTCGAAGACATGTGACATTCACCAATCCGCACTGGGCCCGCGTGGTGGATTACGGTCCATTCCCTCTCCTAGATAGAGGAGGCCTGAGTCCCAGCAGTGGGAACATTAAAAGGCTGATTATGCTACTGTAGGCTCATAATCAGTGAGTTCAAAATACATTGTTTTTCTTGTGTATGGTTTATTAATTTGTTTACGCGAGTGAAACCGCTAGCAGCAAGTAGGGCTATACAAATACATATCTAATAAGTAATATTTGTTGAGCTTGTTGTACAAAACAGGCCATAAAACACTTAGAACCTATAAGCAAATGCATGTCTCGTCTATGGTTTTGTCCAATCAAATATTTCCTCCTCATGGTTGAAAATACTGTGTCAATAAAATAAAATGTAACTGAAAACAAGAATTAGTACAGCTCGAATGGGAAAGCAATCGTACATTTTGTTACCAAAATCCAGTTCGATCCAGTTTCAGCCATTAATTGAAAATTCTATTTCTACCGTGTTGGTCAAAGCTGTTAGCGCATAGCTCATGCTGCGGTGAAAAGATTAGCCTGTTAGCTGCCAATATCGTGAATTTTAAAGGTACTTTTAATGCTTTTCCTTCATTATTTTTAAACTTATTTATAGTAGCTCAAAGAGGCCTGTACAAAGAGCGAAAAGATGTTTTTGAATAATATATACTGGTGCTTGATTGCGATCCCACCTGATGGTAAGCATTGATACAATCGTTGATGATGAACTGCGGTTTATTAAGCCTATTCACTCTAACCTTGAATACACCTAAATTATAATCGGACGGGAAGACCACAGCAGGCAAATTTTTCCAGTCCTTCGTTGTACGCGGTATAAACGACGAGGCGAAAAGATGAGTGTAGTAGGCGGAAATGTGAGATGGTTAAAAAGGAGTAGAGTTGTCTTCAAGTATTCAGGGCTAGAGAACAGTTTAAAGTACTCTGCGGCAGATACAGGGGCGGCCATATCCGTCCAGGCCCTGGGTGACAAATCTTCGCGAGGCCCTTGTCCTTTTTGCAAAGTAAACCCTGGCTTCTGACTATTCGTATTGATCGTCGAAGATCTACAAATGATAGCCAAGACTAACAGCATAATATGTTTCCCGAATCACATAGAAGTCTCGGTATGTTAAGATGGACACCTATCTACAGACCGACCTTGGCATGCGTCGCTTAACCTTGGAGATCACCTGTGCGACTGTTATTATTTTATCCATGAGCTCCTCACAACTGACTATTACATAATTATCTATATATATTAAAAGGAGAAATTGACTGACCAAAATATCAACGCACAGCCAAAACTACTGGGATTAGGAGCATGAAATTTTGTACAAGGTTTCCTTTTATGACGTAGACGTACACACACGCCACTTATAAGTAACCAAACGTCGAGCCTTGATAGCCGCACCACAGCTTTAAATTTTGCAGCTATTATCGTTTCACATTACTTTTCCCTTGTATTTTGTTTTGAACCAACTTCAAAAAAGGAGGTTCTCAATTCGGTTGTATTTTTTTTATTTTTTTATGTGTGTTACCTCAGAATTCTGTTGTTTATAGACCGATTTGCAATTTTTTTTTCACTTAAAAGGATATACTTTCCAATTGGTGCCATTTTTTTCGAAATCCAGTTCTGATGATGAAATCTATGAGGAATCGAGGGGACTCTTCATATATCATAGGCAACCATATAGTGATTTTGGTATTTTTATTCCAAACCATTATTATTATTACTAAGAGAGGATTTTCCAAAGTTCACTCCCTAAGAGGATGAAACGGGGATCCAAAGTTTGTATGGAGATACCTACTTTCACGTGGGCGAAACCGCATTTAGAAGCTAGTCTACTACGAAAGTCTATTTATAAGCATTGTCTTCTATTGTAAGCCTAGAAAACCAATATTATTGGGACGCAGATGTTTGTTCAATCCCAATATACATATTGAATCCTGTACCATATTGAAAAGCCAGACCCAAATTACGTACTTAAGCCTACCCCAAATGCTAGAACTGTGCCTAATGTAGGATAGACCAACTGTTTTTAGATCTGCAATCAATCTCTCTCGGACGTCTGTCAGTAGCAGGATTTTTCAAGTAAAATTAATCGTGTGGGAAAACGATTGGGTGTTTCAATTTAAATGATTACGTTTCTGTGATGGTTTAGTAATATTGATCTGTCAATCACTCACGTCATGTGGCATTTAAGACTATGTGCAAAGTTTCAGGAGAACTTATTTGCTGTAGGGTTCCTTTTCTTCACTCGTTAGCGTTATTTATCTACGTAACACTCAAAGGTTAACCGGCAGAAAATGCTTGCTTTAAGTCCGCCTAGGACTTTTTGTGTGCATAAATTCTAATATATAAACAAATACTGTGTCACAGTGATTGTTATCGAACTCCTCAAAACGGCTGACTGGTTTTTATATTATTATTTTTTGTGTATATCTGGTAGGTGTGAGAATAGGTCGTACCTAGACTATTTATATAGTCTACTCTTACTCTCGCTGGTAGCAGCTAAAAATAAAAAAAATAGTATTGGGACCATTCCGTTTCGTTTTCCCGACTTACGAGTGAGCAGTGGTGGCCGAGTGGTAACGGTCCCGACTTACGGGTTCAAACTTAGCCAGGTAGATACATTACTTTGTGCTACCACTGCCCTTAAAACGGTGAAGGAAAACATCGTGAGGAAACCAGCATGTCCTAGAACCAAAAATTTGAAGACATGTGACATCCACCAACCCGCATTGGGCCCGCGTGATGGATTACGGCCTATTCCCTTTCCCAGAAAAGAGGCCTGAGTCCCAACAGTGGGAACATTATAAGGCTATGAAAAGTTGGGACGTTTGAGAAAAAGCTAATTTATCACTGAACAGAATAAAATGGGCTTCATCCTGGTAGTCGTAGACGTAGTTTACTAGTTTAACTGATTGGAACTTTTTCCTTTTAGTTCTACAGCTTACTAAGTTGGTCAGTTCTACTGTGTTGACTCCACCAAACATTATTCTTTAGTTACTAAGGCTTTGACCTTAAACCATTACAAATAATGAAAGACAAGCCTAAAACTACGACAATTGTGTTAAAGGGAGTAAACAGTTCTAAGTGGAACAGTACAGGTATAAACTAATTGTAGTTACTTTAACAACTAAACTTTATTAAAGACATAACTAGCTACCTATACTATATATTATACTTTACTTTGACTGGCCTATTGGTCTAGTGGTTAGTGACCCTGACTGCTTTGCTGGAGGTTGTAGGTTCGATTCCCACCCAGGACAAATGTTTGTGATGAGCACGATCATTCGTTCTGTGTCTGGGTGTAATTTATTTATAATATGTACTAGCTGTTACCCGCGACTTTGTCTGCGTCAAGTTAGTAAAAATGCACAAACGTAATTAATAATTCTGTGATTGTGATTCGTGCTAAAAACATCTAATTCAAATAATGGAAATTAATTTCAGTAAATATATTATGTAAAATGTATTTCTTATGTCCAGATATATAATTTATTTTATTTATTTGGCTCACCAGTAATAGAATACTCGTTCATGATATACATCAAATAAATTACTTATCATCATCAATAAACAGAAACAGACATGTTGAGGTCGAAGTAGTTGATAAACTGTGGTTCTGCCTACCCCTAAAAGGAAAAGGTGATAGTTTAAGTTTGTTTTTGGTTTATTCTATGATGAAACAACGCTGTATGATTTTAATATGATTGGTTCATTATAACAGACTAAAAGTGTATTAAACCGTTGTTTTCTTTTAACAACACTAAATAAATGTTATTTAACGTAGGCTATAAAAAAAGTGGATAAAGTAGTTTTCAAAATGTTAAATGTTGCCAAAATGTATAAAGAGTCTGTACGGGTCTTGTTCTGAGGTCAATACCCACAGTTTTTAGTGTCTGCACGTTTTACTTTTAGGAAGAAAATCATCAAATACCTTCCCCCGCTCTGGGTAAAGCGAGAGTTTATGTCAGACTTTTTCAGACTGAAACCGACCTGGGTTCCTTTAATTGCCCTTAGTGTTCTAGAGCTACGGTAACTTGCACGCGGCAGCAAATCTTCCTTCTTTGAGGAAAAGAGAGGACGCTGTGGTGTCTTTCTAAAGACACCACAGCGTCCTCTCTTTTCGCCTGACGAAGATCTCTAGGGCCAATGCCTGCTAGAGCTATGAGATTTTTCGAAAGATTTACCTCCCATAAGAATTTGCCTCGATGATATTTCTCTGCAGACTTTTAGCCGGGTCCGTTATGCAACTTTGGCGGAGGTGAATTTCGAAGGAGCATAATCGGCTTTAGCCCATCTTCAGCTGGATAACGTGCACTGATAGTCCACTGCTGCTAGCGATTATTAAAATACTACAGAGTTACCTACGATGTCATCTTGCTCCACAACTGTACTTATAAAGAATTTGTGAAAAAATTCTTGCAGTTTGATGTTGACTTACATCACGTTGAATTTGAAACAGAAACCTCTCGAAACACCCTAATACCCCCTCATTACTCCGTGTTTGTGACTCCACAAAACTATAAAATGAAAGCGAACAAATGTCGCAACCAATTGGGGCTGTGACTAACTCTGGCATCCGTCAGAATGTTGTCCCAGTGTTGATCACCACTCACTAACCACTCTTAAGGAGGTAACGTCCAGTTGTCGACTTAAGGCTGCAAGTAATGTAGGATACATCATACGTAATCAAACTATCTTCAGGAACGCAAACCACGTCGGGCCTTGTGTGAAATATGTCTTCATGGGTTTTTCATGAAATTCTTAATGATCTTCAATTTTTGGAATCTTTGAAATTAGGTACTTGTTCCAAACAGTTGCTTGTGGTCAAGTCCGAGGGAGAGACTACTTGAAGTACTGGTAACCTTCACGAACTGCTCAAGAAGCATCTTTCTGTGATTAAGTAGGTACCTACCTATATTTCCTGGTTTTTTGGGGGTCCTTCCGAAACATCTACGTTCAATGAAGACCTGCGTCAGGCGGAAAGAGAGCCTTTTTAGACTTTCCTCAAAGAAGGTATTTGCTGCCGCAATTGTGGCGTGCAAGTTACCATAGCCCTGGAACGCTAAGGGCAACTAAAGGAACACAGGTGGGTTTCAGTCAGTAAAAGTCTGGTACCACCTCTCGCTTTACCCAGAGCGGGGGAAGGTATTTGATGTTTTCCTACCTAAAAGCAAAAGGTGCACACACTAAAAACTGTGGATATCGACCTCAGTATCAACTCCGTGACTCAGACTATTTATACATTTTGGCAACTGAAAACTACTTTATCCACTTTTTTTTTGATAGCCTACGTTAAATAACATTTATTTAGTGTTGTAAAAAAGATAATTCTACGGTATAATATACTTTTAGTATATCTAATGAACCAATAATTTTAAAATCATACAGCGTTGTTTTATCATAACATAAACCAGAAAGAAACATACATAAAACCCACTTCTGTTCCTTCTTTGCCATTGTTCCAGGGCCCCGGGAATCTCTTTCGTATCACCCATGGCCCCAATAGGCTTCGACCTTGCTGGGCCCCTACGGTTGCTGACATCTCCTTGAGGCGCGCGTGGAACACTACGCGCCGTCAACGACTTGGGCTCGGTCCGGACGGTTACCGGACGGACCCATTGCTCGCCGTCCACAAGCCCGCGCCTACGGTGGCCGGAAATCGGGATCGGAACCCCTCGGTTCGGATCGGCTGGGTCGCGAGGGTTATTGTCTCGCGCGTGCGGCCGCCTCCTTTGCTAGCATTACTGCTTCGCAGAAGGAGGCGACCGCGCCCAAGGCCCACCGCGCTTTACGCTATTACAAATCTTGTTATGATAAAATGACTGGACCTAACTGCGACTTATTTTCGTAAATATTTTTGGCATTTACGAAGCAATTAATTAGAATTCAATTATTTTTATAAATAGGTCTAGAAACATTTGCTTATTTCGTCTATTGCTGAAAAGCTTAACCTTACCTTTATCACACACTGAGGCTCTACCACGAGCTCATAACGTGATCCATTTTACGACCTAAACCGGACTGTTAAAGGGATGGAGCTATATAGGGTGTATAGCTCCATCACTCTTTTTCACTCGTACGTCTGACATTATCATGGTAAGGCCCCTGGCCACCTACCGAGCGATAGTTAAATAAATAGTTTGACAAATTTAATTCGTGTGTTTACTATTCAAAGCCAGATGGCGTCACTGAGGCATAGGATGACAGATTTTCTAAGACATTTTTTCTGATAGCCGCTCTATTGTATCTCTTTAGATCTCTTTGTAGACGTTTGAATGCATAACCGCTGGATTTCTGTCTTGTATAGTGAGGGTCACTATAATCTGCCAAACTGCTTCGAAAGTACTGATGTAGAAAACACTAGTGGCATTGCTTTGTTTGTTCAATATACCTCACGAATTTACTGGCAAGATCCAATGTACCTCAACTGTGGGTGAGGCGATTAATTGTAATTTCTATCAAAATAATGTCACTAGTTTTTTCGGCCTATCTCGAATGGCCCCGCTAAATCGAAACACATATCACTGTCGACTGGAAGTGTGCCCAAAAGACTGGTGGCTTTGCTACGTTATATGGCATGGTATCACTGACCGAGGTAAAAGCCTTGTAAATATGTATTTCATCTCACATCGTTACAAATATCCCAGCGTAGTCTGCATAGCTTTGGAAAAACCTTTTATGAGATGAAAAAATGTCCCAATCTTTAAGTAGAACTTTTCAAGGGTCTAGTTACACTTTGGTATTGGTAAGGTTTGGTGAAAAAAGGTGACTATGTTTAGAAAACAATATAAATACCACCCCCAACAATATAGTCGTACCAATAGGTATTGTGACATCGAAAGAGGTCGCATGCTGCTATTGCTCTTATTAACTTGCAAACTGGTAAGATAATATTACTATTTAAGGCTTATGGGGATATTTATATAGCATAGGTGTTCGTATTTGATAGAAAGAAAAGAAGGTTACTTTTTTATGTCAGTAAAGTCAGGCCGGCCTTCAATCCGCTAGGCGGAGATAAAGTTTTTATAAATGGTGCTTCTAAGATAAAATCCTAGTAAATTGAAGAACCTAAAGCCCTTTATTGCATTTCGGCCTTTCGCAGTATTATACTACCCAGGTAGTAGAACTCAGAGGTAAGGCATTGCCGTGATCGAATACTGGGCCAGGCAAGATATATAAACAAAAATACTATTTTTGCCATCACGCGAAGATCAAGATTATCAAATTAATTCTGCAATTTACAGAAACCTTGTCAGCAGAATTCTATTACCGAGAATCTTTATTTTTAGCAAATTTAACTAGAATTAAATATGTTTTTCAACTTTGTAATATGAAAAGGATATTCAAAACAATCTTTTTTTTTTAAAGAGTAACCATTGAGTTTCTTGCCAGTTCTTCTCCATTGAAAATGACCATTTGAAACCTTGCACTAGCTACTGACGTTTTATAGTTTTATAAGTGCCCATGTAGGCCTATGAGATATAAAAAGATTTTCGTACCATTAAGTGGGATAACAGTCAAAGCATTAGTTTATATAATTTTAAAAAAAGAATCCGTTCTCAAACTACAATTCCAAACATAGGACCTTATTATGTTTAATTTCTAGTAAGTCAAAAAATCTAATAGTCAGCAGTAATCTTGAAAAGTTCAGTTTGTTTTATGTGGCTAAAAGCATTGAAATGCTTATAGCTCATTTGTTTCCTAAAAAAAAACAGTAATTTCCTAATCAAAAACAAAAAATTCTAAGCCCTCCATTACTTGGGCACGACATAATAATCGAAGGGTCGAAGCCTACTGGGGCCAAGGGTCTGCTTCTGAAAGGAAGACTTGGCCCTGGTACGAAAGGCGACATAGGAACAGGAGTGAGTTGTTAGTCAGTAAAAGTCTGACACTATCTCGCACTCCGCCCAAGAGCGGGAGATGTCATTGGATGATTTTCCCACCGAAAATAAAAGACCTCCATTTCTGTGGAAAACGTACGGATGCTGATAACTGGAGGCTGTGCGTAGCCATCTGTGAGTTCTGTGACGTTTAACAAAAGCCGGTCTTACAATGGTGCGACGGACTCGATCGGACAAATTGACATATTTCTGGCCGTTTCATTCTGTGATGTGACGGTGGCTGGAAATGTGCTACGGTTTTCTGTACGTAGATTTGTAGGCGTATTGGAATGAAATAGACTAGTCCAGTTGTAGTAGTCGTCGTCATTCATAGATGAATAGTGCATGAGGCTGTTTTTGGTTTTTATAGATTTTTGGTATAGTTACGGGACGACTTATTGACTGCAATGAGACCGTGAAACATCACTATTTATGTTAAACAAGTATATAGCTTCTAGATTTTCTCTACCTACAAATTAATATAAAAAAGCTAAATTAAATCAAATATATTTTTTTAAAGCCAAGAACCTTATACAAGAAACGGTAAAAAATAAAATTTAAAAAGAAAATCAACCATCTTCAATATGAAAAAACACTAAAAGTACAAAATAATTATAATTTTGAAGGTCTGTGTTTCAAGTTTTGATTCTTCATAATGTAACACCAACTTTCTACATTAAAGTTAATAACTGAATTTAAAACTTCCTCCTTTTTTGAAGTCGGTTAAAAACAATAATCTTTTCACAACACGTATATGCGACATACCTACGCACGTTAAGTTGTCTAATTTGCTACAAATTGAAGAAAAAAAAAACGTAACTGCTATTCAGTTGTCTCCAATTTTGAAAACTCACTCTGTATATCTAAATATCTTGTCGTCTCATCGGCAGTGTAAAATTCTTACGACGACAAGGATAGACAGTGAGAAATAAGAATTTTCATTAGAAAATTCCTAGACTTTGAGACCCCCGTCCTTCGCAAACGGTGTTGCCTTGATTGTAGATAATATTGTACATCGTTATTACTTGTAAACCCTACTTAGTATTACAAATGTGAAAGTCTATCTTTTTGCATTTTTTAAAACTGTATGCTACAACGGTCAGACGAGTGTAAGACCTAATGTTTCTAGTAGATATTTTATCTTTAACATTTACTGTATCGACTAGTAAAATAAAATAGCGTTTTTATTTTTTTGCTGGTTTGTTTCCCGGTTTGGGTGAGCTTGTTGAAAAATCTGTGAATTCAGTTTTGTTTTCTTTTAGAAATAAAAGAATGTTTCTTTTATGTAAAGTAAACTATCTCAAATATTAAAGATAATTCCCATCCAGGGCCCATATTTATTATCCACCCTATAAATAAAATTAGATTAGGTTTAATTACAATTGAATTGCTATAGTAGGCATTAAGAAGTACACTTATACCTTTTACACGATCACTTTAACTTTCTAGTAAAACTTTTTCATTTTAGTGCTCAGGTAAGCAATTGCAGACCTCAATGTTTTCGGGCAAAAGGGATTTGCTGAATCCTCTTACTTAAGGTGCTTTGCGATTTTGCTGCGCGATAGAATTTAAACAAAATTAGATGCTATTACATTATCTGTTCTTTGTTGAATTAAAAAAAAAACTATCTAAATCTATTTTTTTTTATACAGAGCCAGTTTTTTCTTATCGCTTTCCCTAGTGACTGGATGGTTTGAAATGCATTTTTTTAGGATAAAAGATAGTCTATTGCATTAAATGTAGCTTTAAATGTATCAAAGAAAGTTCGAAATTGGAACAATACTTTGCAGCCATTCTGACTTTAAAAAGGAATCGTTTGTGTTGGTACGAATGATCGTACTAAAAAACGGTGGAAAGAACCCCGCACCTCTGCGGTCAGCACTTTTATCCGTTCGGTTCGTGCAAACGTCAGCCCGGATTCTGTCAAAGTGACATGTGCCACCTGTCACTTAGCTCGTTCGTTCGTTCTCAAGTTTCCGTACTATTGACTTCGCCGACATACTTTAAAAAAAATATACATACCTATATATTTAATATAATATTATACCTCTATTATTTCAGTTCCATGAATTTCACAACTAAACTAGTTATTTCATCCATGATACCAATTTTACCGCAACATCAAGCCAAGTGGATTCAGATCCACAATATATTATCGTTCACCCCGACTCCCACGCAACGTAGGTAGAATCTATATAATATTAACACGAAATGAGAAAACTTTGGATAGATTATTGAGCGCATTGTGAGCATGGAGGAGATATAATATTTAGCATAGTAATTATTTATATTCACTAAAAGCTTACAGACTAAGAACCAGGGGTCGGAATTAGGTAGACTTATTCATGTACCTACTTCCATCGAAATGTTGGATCTTCCCGGGATTTCTAATGAAAAATCCCGTGTGGTAAACAATATTACAAATAAATAATAATAAAAACCTCAGATATAAATAAGACAAATAAAACACAGGTAATTAACATACAATTTTTATTAGTATTTTTCGTTGAAAAAGATCTTTCTACATCAACTAAGGTGAGGTTAACAAATTTATACACTTCATCCTCCTCATCACTAATGCAGGAAGAAATTTTTTCTACTATATTTCTTATAGTATCATAAAAAAAATCTGCTCTTTAAAATCAATCTCGGGATTTGAGTCATATCCACTTTATTCTTTCGCTGTATGAAATCGGTGTAAGCACATGTTTAACTCTACCTAATTCCAACATCTGCTAATAACAAAGTTGCATTTTAAACGTAGTTTGGGCAAATAGCTAATAATATGCTTCCACATAATATATATCTCGATACAAATTGCGTTGATAGGAATATTAATAATAAATTAATTTATGTAGGTATCAATAGTTATGCAACACACATCTATCACTAAATTGTAGGCGTGGGCTTGTGGACAGCGAGTAATAGGTAGCTCGACGCACGGCCGTCCGGTAACCGTGCGTAGTGTTCCACTTGCGCCTCAAGGAGATGTCAGCAAAAACGTAGGGGCCCAGCAGGGTCGAAGCCTACTGGGGCCATGGGTTGTACGAAAAAGTCTGACACGCCCTCACGCCCCGCCCTAGAGTGGGAGAAGTTGTTGAATGATTTCCCACCTATAAAAAAACATCTATCACTAAAAATCAATTTATTATTTATAATTTACCACACATTAATTTATATACATACTTCTTTCTGCACGGTGTAAAATAATAATAATAATTTATTGGACTGCAACATTTCGTACAAGCAAACACTTACAAATAACACAAAACAAAAAACAAAGGCAATAAAAATAGTATGTTAGTAGTATTTGTAAGGAATTCTGGTACCCAAGGAAAGATTTCACTTGTGTTATGGGTACCAGGATTCTCACACTAGCTTTACACCATTTTTACATCAGAAGGTAACAAAGTAATATCGGCCAAAAGCCAAAGAGTTAAAAACGAGAA
This sequence comes from Mythimna impura, assembly GCA_905147345.3. Taxonomy (NCBI): domain Eukaryota; kingdom Metazoa; phylum Arthropoda; class Insecta; order Lepidoptera; family Noctuidae; genus Mythimna; species Mythimna impura. The sequence goes on along the minus strand of LR990362.1, from coordinate 12,296,692 downwards.
CAGCCCTTACACGTATTTGAGTGTTTAGTATGTGAGTTGTGACGTTAGGAGTGTGTAATTGTTTGTGCACATAAGGAGTGTGTAATTATTTGTGCACATAAGGAGTGTGTAATTATGTGTGTATCTATGTGCACCATATAAAAATTATCTCCTTTCTTTACAGACGTAGATCAATCGGGCAATGGATAGCTCATCGTCGGGCTGTCCAACAAGGACGAAGCCCGAGTCGACGGCGCGTTTTCACGAGCCTTGGAAGAATTGCTCTGGCCTCGGAATACAAAGGGCAACTGAAAGACCTCCCTCACTCTCCTTGCGTCGTTTTCCTCAATGCTGAGGCTCGTGACCTCCATGATCATCACTTTCACTTGTATGATACATTCCTCCATCTGTTTCTGTCTCCGGCGTTATGAACGGCATTGTATACCTTAGAGTCAAGAGTGGCTCGGATCCGGTCGGACCAACGTATTGGACTGCGCCCACGAGGCCTTTTCCTATCTACACATGCAAACATTTGTGCCGTGCGGGAATTGAATCAGCAGCCAACTGCTCAACCAATGCGCCAACCTTTGCATTGATAACATTTAACGACTGTATCTGTCAACTGCGATATCTTTTTACAGCTGGAATGCGCAATATGTTACGCATTATTTACTACGGGCGATAAATTTACTTTTATGACTCTCTTATTTTCACAAGAAAACTTCGAAGCACCTCCAACACTGTCGGAATTTTCCCGTTTTTCATTCGTAACATTTTGTCGCCGTCAATAAACAATTTTATTGGTTTTTTGTGAGGGCGACGCGAACGCGATCACCCGTCAAAAATCCACATCGGGTGAACGTAGTTTTAAATTTAAAATAACGATTATAAATTTTGGTACACGGGTTTTCACTTTTGTCTGTTGTTAAAAAAGGTTTTGGTGTTTTATTTAACGTTGTTTTACTGGCTCAAAATCTTATGGTGTTTTAGACCAATATATATGACCAGCAGGCTAATATAAATATATATAATACAAGATTATAATATTCCACAACTATATCACAACGCCATCTAGTCCCAAACTAAGCAGAGTTTGTGGTAGTACTAGACAACTGATAAACATACTCACATAATAATATGTTCCTAAATACATACATATTAGAGATGAATTACTTTCAGACACAGAACAAATGATTGTGCTCATCACATATACATTTGTCCTGGGCGGAAATCAAACCCACGACCTGCGGCATAGCAGTCAGGGCTGCTGACCATCAGTCAAATAACAAGTAACTTTTGTGTTAGTGTTTTTGCCAAACGCTAATAACAAAATGTAAGTCGATATTTACAGGTTGCTGGTTCAAATCCGGCTCGAAGGACCATGTAAAAGCTAGGAAGATGCCCACATGATACTGCTGTTAAAAAGTTAAATTAATTATATTAATCGGACCAAAGGTTTAGTAATACAAAAGAGCGAGTGAGCACACGCGATGACCGCTAATCGTGTACTTAATGCTCGACTAAAATTAATCAGTGAAATGAAGTAAAAATGCACGAATAAGCATTACGCACTCTTAAAACAGTAGTGGCACTATACCCAAAAGGTGATATTTCTATACCCAAACGGTGATTGAACCAGGAGACGGACATAGGATACTTTTTTTTTTTTTTGAGTAGGGTAGAGTAGGGTAGAGTAAGGTAGAGTAGGATAGAGTTGGGTAGAGTAGGATATAGTAGTCAGTATACGGGAGCGAAGCCGCGGGCAAAAGCTAGTTTATAATAATAATATAATAATATTTCACAACTATCACACAACGCCGTCTAGTCCCAAGCTAAGCAGAGCTTGTGTTATGGGTACTAGACAAGTGATAAATATGCTTATATATTTCTAAATACATACATATATAGATAAATTACACCCAGACACAGAACAAATGATCGTGCTCATCACACAAACATTTGTTCTGGGTGGGAATCGAACCCACGACCTTCGGCATAACAGTCAGGGCCACTAACCACTAGACCAACAGGCCAGTCAATTTATGTCTTCGTAAGTGTATTGAAAAACGTCGTTTGATACACGTGGAAATTTGAACGTGGAAATCAACCCTCGGCTCCATAACGCCCTCACATTACCTGTTATGTCACTTGTCATGTGACTTCTCCGCAGGTAATGTCATTGCCATTTTTCACTTAGCGTTTGGCGGGAACGCTAACAGAAAGTCTTTTAGCCTGCAGTGAAACAGCCATTTTCTAAAGTATTGAGATAATTATTATCTCGTTTAAAATTCACATAAAAATTAAGTATATAAGCATAATAAGCCTTATAATGTTTCCACTGCACGGACTCAAGCCTCCTCTCTCTAGAAGAAGGAATGGGCCGTAATCCAACACGCGGGCTCAGTGCGGGTTGGTGGATGTCACATGTCTTCGAGTTTTTAGTTCTAAGACATGCCAGTTTCCTCACGATGTTTTCCTTCACCGTTTTGAGAGCAGTGGTGACGAAATAAATTACACATATATGTGCCTCGCTGGGTTTGAACTTGTGACCTAAACTCGTAATTCTGTGCCGTAAACATTGGGCCACCATTCCTCACATAACAATTACTTCGTCAAAATAACCTAAATACGCAAATCAAAATATGCTAAAGAATTTGTTGTAATATTAAGTCTCCTAACAAAACCAGCCAATCACAGGCCGTAATAACATCGCAAAACATTTGCATTTTATTGAAATACACTCAGATTTGCATCACAAAAGATATCGATACCCGATTATACAAACATAAGCGAAATGAAACCGTGAAAGTGATTTTATATACAATACCTATATAAGAACCAAAATAAATAAATATAAATATTATTGCTTTCTTTATTTTTTCATTAAAATATTCTACAACAAATATTTAGCTTTGATCTTTGCTTACCATTAGTGAAATGGTAAAGAAAACTCTGGCAAATAATTCCATTACAATATTTGAAATAAAGAATTATTTTAATTTAATTTGCATGAATAATATAACTTGGCTTTGACTCCTTAATTTTATGTATGGGATCATAAAAGTTCTGCGTAGCCTCGTAGCACCGACGTAGCCGTGTAGACACGCGTAGGCGTGCTACGATCTTGCTACGACGTCAGACATTTTAATAGTTCGATGTGAATCGTTTTTGCGAGGGCGGAAAGTTATTTTAAGGTCATAGGTCGTGATTGAAAGTTCTTCGCGAACTGTTGTTTTTGAGACGGTATTTAGTTTGGAAACAAACTTTACAATAAAATAAAGTCTGACTAATTTGCAAGTAGGCAAGTTGCGATAACTGCAAAGCTTTTTTTTTCAATTAAAAATATCGTCTACAAATTTTTCCAACCAGTTGTTCTTGAGATCAGCGTGTTCGAATAAACAATTTCTTCAGCTTTATAATGTTAATATAGATTATTTTCGTCAGAATAAGCAAAGGAGGACACATTGTAATCATGTAAAAGGCCGAGAAAAGACTCGTACATTTGATAAACCAGACGTTTTGTAAACACAATATACTATACAATATATAAAATAGTAAATAGAGACTCTAAAGTAGCACAATATATAACCATATAAAGGTAGTGTCTATAAAACCTGACTGGCCTGTTGGTCTAGTGGTTAGTAGCCCTGACTACTAAGCCGGAGGTAGTGGGTTCAATTCCCACTCAAGACAAATGGTAGAGTGATAAGCACGATCATTTGTTGTGTCTGTGTGTAATTTATCTATAATATGTATGTATTTAGAAATATATAAGTATGTTTATCATTTGTCTAGTACTCATAGCACAAGATCTGTTTAGTTTGAGACTAGATGGCGTTGTGTGATCATTATGGAATAATAATAATAAAAGGGAAAACACAACATTTGTGAAGGGACCACTACGCATAAAGCCAGTTCTTGTCAAAAAGCTTCTGTTACAGTTTCATTGACTACTAAACCGTAAGAAATCAGGAATTATCACAATAATATTATAAAAACAAAATTAAGGTTGTATTTTAGTGTGAGTGTGTATGTTAATCAATCAACCAAAATTTACAATTTTAGGGTTCCGTTCTTCAATAGGAAGAAACGGAATCCTTTTTGGATCACTTTGTTGTCCGTTTGTCTGTCATGACCATTTATCTCAGGAACGCGTGGATGTATCTAGTTGAAATTAAAACCATATAATCAAGTCCGTGGTGTATCCGAATTTTATAGTTTATTTTCTTCTTCTCTTAAAACAAAATGGACGTTGCCGTCTTAAATGTCTCAAGAACTAAGCTTTCTCCATTGGCTCGAATGTCAATGCCCGAAGAATGAAGATAGAAAAATGCATTTTGTATTTATTCAGATATTAATATTGAGGGCGGGTGTTATAGCAACACTGAAATAGCTATTGTTATAAAGTGAACTCGATTGTTGCTTGAGTACCTACTCAACTTATATCATCCACTTTTGCTTGTCATGTTTTCGTTTTAAAAGTTCTTTTATTTATTTTTTGTATGTAAAAAAAAAGCATTGCTCGTTGAAATATTCATTAAAATTTAAAAATGAGTTTCATTATATTTTTTAAGTCCTTACCCTCTTCACCTTTTCAACATATTCAATATTTTATCATTTCATGTCGGATTAACAATGAATATGGTTTTTTTTCACTTAGTGTGCATAGTTTTTATAATGTTACTTAAGTTTTTTATTTTTTTAAATATGTGAAAACTGTATCTAAATGTTAAGAAAATAAAGATTCATATGGCTACATAACAAAATAATAATGTACGCACGTAACAACAGGGTACAACGACATCATGTAATATATTGTCAATGAACCAAATTGTAAAACTTCCAAACAACAGCTACGTATGTACATGATTGTTCGTTTAATATATTGTTGAGACGCTATTTACAAGCTTTTTATTTAGATACATATATGCCTGCCAGGATCCTTCCCGATTTTCGGCCACCGTAGACGCGGGCCTGCGGACAGCGAGCAATGGGTAGCCCGCCGTCCGACCGTCCGATAACCGTCCGGACCGATCCCAAGTCGTCGACGGCGCGTATTGTTTTACGCGCGCCTCAGGGAGATGTCAGCAAATCGTAGGGGCCCAGCAGGGTCGAAGCCTACTGGGGCCATGGGTAGTGTAAAAACAAAACCCGGGGCCCTGGGACGAAGGCAACGTAGGAACAGGAGTGGGTTTTAAGTCAGTAAAAGTCTGACACTATCTCTCGCCCCGCCCAAGAGCGGGATTTTCCCACCTAGAATTCCCACATATATAAACTAGTGCTTGACTGCGATCCCACCTGATGGTAAGCAGTGATGCAGTTGTTGATGTTGCACACTAGTTTTTTTAAAATACGGGACGACTACAGCAGGCAAATCGTTCCAGTTCTTCGATTTAAGCGGTATAAACGGCGAAGCGATACGCTTAGTCCAGACCGTAGAGGTGGCAACAATGTAAGGATGGACACTCGCCGTACGCTCGGTTGTACTTCTTTACATTTACTCAGGTACATCAAGGTTATCGATATACCTACACCAAAAATTTGCCAAACTTAAATGGCAGTGGGCAAAGTACTCTCATAACACTGGACCCGGAGGGCTGAAAAGTTCTGTAGAGGAAATACGCAGACGTACCGAAAGACGCAGCGTTGGAAGACTTCGCACAAGGTAGATCGATCATCTGGTGAAGGCTATGGGAATCTTCAGGATTTGAACCGCATAGGACCGGTTAATGGGGCGACACCTGGGAGAGGCTTATGTTCAGTACTGTATACATCTGATTGTAGTGGCCTAGGTGGCGAACATACTTAGCGTTACGTATTTCAGGTCGTTCGTGAAACGAGTTCCAACTCACCATCTACAGACCTTTTTGAGAGAGGACGACACCACGCAGCGGAACACGACGCCGATGTTACGTGTATAATTATAGTATATTGTTTGTGATATTTTTAATATGTATTAGTTTATTTGGTTTATAAGATTGTAATATAATGTATTTTATTTAACTATTCCTTTATTTATTATTATTTAGTGGCCTGACAATAAAGACCGCGCACTGGGGGCGCTAGGCCCGCATCCCTTCATAAGCAATGCGCTAGCGCCGCCGCACTCTGTCGATACTTTAAGAAACAACATGTTGCCGTGGGGTCTAGCTAGCTACTGATCACTGAGTCCACCGGCCAGTACGCCACAATATATTTGTGCGGAAGGCGATAGTGTGTTCAACTACCCTAGTTCATTATTTCTCAAATAATATCAGTAGAAGTACTTGAACAAAAAAACTTTTTACAAAAAAATACAACCGACTTGAATGTAAAAAAAAAACACTAAAAAGTGCAAAATAACTTTAATATCGGAAGTCATTGTTTCTATAATAGTTTTGTCTCTTTGTTATTTAACACCAAATTCCGAAATTAAAGTTATTATATAGTGTCAGTATTGTGTTATATAGTACTCCTTCTTTTGGAACTCGGTTAAAAATAAATATCATTCGTATTCGTGTCGCTACTTCGCTTACCAGTAGGTGAGACAATGGTCAAACGCGAACCTAGCAATAAATTAAAAAACCTACCAAATGAGTTTTACTAAAACCTAATTTATTTAAATACCTATTTCTTTGTATACAAAAACAACTTCACATGCCTTTGCGGACTAAATAGAATATAAGATTAAATAATTTAACATAAGAAACCATCGAATGTAATTACTCTATTTTTATGTATAGCATAGCATAAGCATAATCAGCCTTTTAATGTTCCCACTGCTGGGACTCAGGCCTCCTCTCTCTAGGAGAGGGAATGGGCTGTAATCCACCACGCGGGTCCAGTGCGGATTGGCGAATGGCACATGTCTTCGAATTTTTGGTTCTAGGACATGCCGGTTTCCTCACGATGTTTTCCTTCACCGTTTTGAGAGCAGTGGTGATGAAATAAATTACACAAAGTAATGTACCTGGCTAGGTTTGAACCCGTGACTTATAACTCGTAAGTCGCGACCATTACCACTCGGCCACCACTGCTCACTCGTAAGGCAGGAAAACGAAACGGAAACGTCCCAATAGTATTTTTTTAATACCTAATAGCTGCTACCAGCGGCGAAAGGGCGAAAGCCTGCGTAAGAATAGACTTATCACCAAAGGATATAAAAAATAGTGTAGGTACGACCTATTCTCACTCCTACCATACTGGTAGGTTTGTTGGCCGGCCTGACTTCACTGACATAAAAAATAACCTTCTTTTCTTTCTATCAAATACGAACACCTGTGCTAAATAAATATAGCCCCATAATCCTTAAAAAGTATTATTATCTTACCAGTTTGCAATAAGAAAATATAAGGAAAATAGCAGCATGCGACCTCTTTCGATATCACAATACCTATTGGTACGACAGGTATTCAAAATTATAAAACCTGGTCAAGCCGTTTTGAGGAGTCAATCACTGTGTCACAAGATTTTTAAGTCGGGGCCGTTACCATATTTTTATGTGAATAAATGAATATGAATATGAAAAACACTTGCACTCATGCCTTAAATGATGATACTTTCACTCAGTCATTATTTTCTAGCACTCAAATCAGACACACTTGTAAATCTCCATTTACCAATTTAATACTCGCACTATAAGTGCTCCCAAGGCACCTCTAAATTTGACCTAAAATGTCCGAAGGAAGCTTACACATAGATTCACATTATCAGCAACTACATATCATTTTAACTACCCATTTCATTCTAACGGCAAAGCAGAAACATTAAATTCATTAACTGAAATTCCTCGTTAATGATGAGGCGAATGTGATATAGTATCGCGACGGATTCTGAAAGTTTCACGAGAATTTAATGCACTATTTAATGTGTGCATTGCGAATTAAAAGTTCAGCGCTAAATAGTTAATGGCGGAGAGAAAACATGGTTTGAAGTTTGACGTGTTCATACCAAACGTATTACTGTGATTATTTAAAAAGTTCCAAACTAATGTCAAAATCAAATATATTCATTACTAGCTGTGGCCCGCGACTTCGTCTGCGTTAAGTTTGTAAAAACGTACAATCATTCTGAGCTTGCAATTCATTCTGAAAGCAACGCAATTATTTATTGTACTTTAACATAAAACGGTTAAAAGTAAAAACGCAAATTACCTTCAGAAACATGTTATGTACTCGTCCAGATCCAAATGTATGAATGTCAATGAATAGAAAGAGTATGTAAGGGTCGTAGCAGTTGGCATTTCTGCCTACCCCAAAATAAAAGAAATTAGTTTATGTATGTTTCTGGTTTATGTTCTGGTGAAACAATATTGTATGATTTTAACCCCTCGCCACAGTGAGCTCGTCACAATCGCAGCGGTAATGCCTGTCTTTGAAGAGTGTCTACAGAGGCGTCACGGCATCCTCTCTTTGTGCAGGACTCACCGGATGTGGGTGTTTTGGGAGGTATCTGTATCGGATTCAACGGGAAGAAACACTCGGGTATCACGATTGTGCGTATCGCCTGGAGAATACGATGGAGCATACGGTGGAAGTCGGTCCCGCTTGGTCGGAGCGCCAGCACCGCTGTGTCCTCATGGAGGCGATTGGTGGAGAAAATGTCAACCAGTAGCCTCCTTCAGTGAAGCACTACGATCGAAGAAGGTGGCTGAAACTATGAGGGATAGGACATTCTGACTCCTTCACTGTCGCTGCAAGTGATGCTCCGGGTGTTAAAAGCCGCAGGGCGATTACCAGCCATCGCAAACCGGGATTGCGGTGGTGCCGTCCGGCCGTCTGGTCAAAGCAATCCTGAATCGACGGCGCGTTGTATTCTACACCGGACTCAAAGAGATGTAAGCAAATGGATGGGCCCTCTACGGCCGATGTCTGCGAGATTGTTCGAAAGAGTTACCTCCCCTAAAATTTTCTCCTCAATAATTTTTCACTGAAGAGTTTAAGCCGTTAGACAGCTTTGGTAGAGGTAAATGAAGGAGCATAATCGGGACACCGACCTTCAGCTGAATAACGTGCACTGATAGTGCAAAGCCAAAAAGCCAGTGAATCCAAAAACTACCATCATCATCATCAACTATCTTCCTCCACAACAGTACTTATGAAGAATTTGCGAGAGCATGCTTGCATTGATTGTTGCAGCTTGATCATTTTGGGCGTAAAAATTACTTGTTCATTTACCTAGGATTTTTTGGTGTGTATTTAATTAACGTCCCCGTTGAATGAATTTCGGCGAAATCTTGAGCGCGTGTATCCCCGCCCAATCAAACTCGCATATTGATGGCCAAACCGAGAGGTCACTGTCACCGATTGCCTCTATGAGGACACGGCGGTTCACCCAAATGTGATAGACCTCCACCGCATGTTACACCGGGTCCTCCGGGCGATTCGCAAAATGGTAATATCACGATACTTCCAACCGAATCCGGAACAGAAACCGCTCGAAACAACTGTTGAGGGTGTTTCGAGCGGTTTCTGTTCCGGATTCGGTCGCTACTTCGCGTTCCTGAGCTTGTGTATCCATAAAACAATGAAATTACGGTAAACAAATGTAGCAGCCGATTAGTGTTATCCCTGAGATTGGCCTCCCTTAGAGGGTTGTGCCAGTGTTGGTCACCACTCACTGCAAGGAAGTAACGTCCAGATGTCGACGTAAGGCTGCCAGGAATCTGAGATACATCAGTGATCAGGAACGTAAACCACTTTCGACCCCGTTTTATATGGAGCAGAAACTGCAAACAATAAATCACGCCATGATTAGGCCGCAAGGTGCCATCCCGGAGGACATAGTGGAGCATACAGAGGTGCGTCCCGCAAGGGCGGATCACCGCCGTGTCCTCGTGGAGGCAATCGGCGTCAGTCACCTCTCGCGCCGGGGCCTGGTTTGGGCTATAGTCCAGAGCGAGGAGGAATGGTAGGCGGTCGCCTCCTTCTGCAAAGCCGCAATGCTAGCGAAGGAGGAGGACGCACGCGTGAGGGAACGAACGTCCTCACGCCGAGCCGAGATTCCGACCCCGACGACCAGCCACGGTAGACGCTGGCTTGCAGACATCGAACAATGGGTAGCTAGCCGTCCGGCAGTCCGGTAATTAACCGAACCGAGCCCAGTCGTCAACAGCACGTAGTGATCCACGCGCTCCTCAAAGAGATGTTTCAAAGCGCAACTGAAGGACACAAGTGTTTTTTTAGTCAGTAAAAGTTTGACACGCCCTCTCGCTCCAACCAGAGAAGTCATTGGATGATTTCCACTCTTAAAACAAGAAAAAAAAAAGTACCATCATTATCATTATCATAGACATAGGCCTCCCCAAGTGTCGCCATAATGACTGGTCCTGTGTGTCTCGCATCCATCGGATTCCCGCGACCCTCACCAGGTCATCGGTCTACCTGGGGGCCTTCCAACACAAGGTGCCATGCAACCCCTTCCGAAAATTTGGCCGTGTTATTTTAACCTTTTGAGTGCGTAATTAGAGACACAATAGTAAGACAATGGCGCGTGAACGCCGGCGTTAATGCGGGGATCAACAGCTTAAAATCAATAATTAAATACATATACCTACTTGTTTACTTTTATCGCCTTTTTTGGTTGGTATCTCTTGAATAATCATGGTCAATTATCTTGTTACAATCATGGAAAAAAAAAGCAGTAGGATTGTTAAAAATGCCTCCGTCTAACACCAGTTTAACCATAACTATTTTCCTCCAATTTTGAACAATAGAACTGTCTGCAAACGTGGGCGATGGTCATTCTTCCGCCATTCAGAAAATTACGTAAAATACACAATGCCATCTATCAAATATGAAGTTCAACTGTCATTGTCATCATTATTTCTACTTTGAGTCTTTAGATGGCGTTGCGAGTATCTGAATTGCGTGTGGTGCCATATTTTACTAATTCGATTTTATTATGTGTTTTGATTAGTTTTTACAATATATTTAGAAGATATCGAATAGAAATGTCAATTTTATTTTGAAAAAATGATAAAAGTTATTTTATTACAAAAAAGAAGATAAAATAATGACAAAATTATTAACTGTAGCTGGGGATAGAACTCGTGGCAAATGTCGTTCAATGTCGACATTTTGGATTATTGCTCACCCCCCATAGCAAATAGCGTGATAATATGTAGCCTAACAATTGACCCGGCCTATAAGGATTATGTATGCAAAATTTGAACAGGATTGGTTCAGTAGTTTTTTCGCCAACTAATACCAACGCTCCACCATTTTACTGTTTTATTATATGTATAGATCATCATCATTTCAGCCGAAGGGCGTCTACTGTTGGACATAGACCTCCCCAAGTGTCGCCACAACGAACGGTCCTGTGCGTCTCGCATCCATTGCATACCCGTGACTCTCACAAGGTCATTGGTCCACCTTGTGGGAGGCCTTTCAATGCTGCATTTTCGGGTGCAGTTATATATACGTATAATTTTTTTTTTAATAATGATAGGCTCGCGTTTGACCGTCACCTGATGGTAAGCGATGATGTGGTCGACGATGGAGCACACTTGCTTAGAAGTAGCCTATTCACTCTTGACTTAAAGACCCCTAAGTTGCAGCTATCGGGAAACACAGACTCCGGCAAGGAATTCCACTCCTTGGCTGAACGCATGCATAATGTTCTTGGTGTTAGTTATAAAATCTCGACATAATAAGTGAGCGAGAGTATAATACTTCATTAGACTTTTATGGACTAAAACTCACCTGTGTTCCTTCAGTCTGTTACTCTTTGCTCTCCAGTGCCGCGGTGATTCTTTCGAAAAATCCCACAGACATTTTTCTCAGGCTTTTACTGATTAAAAACCACTCCTGTTCCTTCGTTGCCTTTCATAGCAGGGCCGAGTCTTCCTTTTGGAATCAGACCCTTGGCCCCAGTAGGCTTCAACCCTGCTAGGCCCCTACGGTTGCTGACATCTCCATCCCAAAACATTAACTAGTATTATTTTGTTGATTTTCATATTTTATTATCGGTTTTTAAAATTTGATGATTCCCGATCGAAAAAAAAAGTAAGTATTTAGTTAGGCGATTAACACACTGCCACGCACCACGCAGCGTAGCGCGTGAATGCGTGTTTTAACGTTGCTTGTAAGTATTTCCGTTTGAATAGAAAACACGCACAGTCCAACACACAGAAAATGCATCCACGCGCGTTCATTCAGATTACGCGCCTATAAGCGGTGAAACATGCGCACACGCGCATGGGTGCGAAGCGAGACGCAAGGTATGGCACACCGAGTCTCGCAGTGCCATGCGTGATTTTGAACGGCTTTGAATGAAATGTGTCAGAGCCGCCGTGAATCCACAAAACGCAACTACGCGCGTGAGTGCGTAAAAAACCCGTACGATGATGCAGATCTGCACTCCCGTAAGTACGCGCGTACGTGCGTTGACACGCAACATGCAACGTGATGCGTGGCAGTGTGATAATCGCCTTATGTGACACATGCAACGAGGCGATAGCGAATATCTATACTCCATCTGTTTAGGTAATTAACTAAAGGTAAACAATCTTGACATGTCTTTTATCTAAAAGTTGTCTATAATTTTTATCTAAAAATGTTTACAATTTGTTATTTACCTATACCGATGTTTGGTAACTAACTAATTTAAATAATCTTTGTATTTCTTTTATACGATTTTTTTTTTTAATAAAAAGACATTAACATTGTTTAGGTTTAGTTAACTACCTAAACCGATGGAGTATAATATTAACTTGTTACTCTTTTTGTAGTAAGCTATAAGATACCTACTAGATTGTTCGATGGACCCACTCAAGTAGGGTCATTGAGTCGTTAGTTTACGTCTAACGCTGCAGGGGGCATGGGGCTATTTGTTTCTTTCCCCAATTAGTTCAGAACCCCATGTCAATTGGTGAGATATCTCCCCGGTTTCTTTTACTGTTACAAATCGAGATGCGGCGTTACCATTACCTATCTATGTTGAGCCGAGAGAATGAGAAGAAGAAATACCGTAATGGTATTTTTTTTTCAGTGGGTAAATCATTTTATGACATCACTCGCTCTTGGTTAGAGCGAGAGATAGTGTCAGACTTTTACTGAATAAAAACCCACTCCTGATTCTTCGTTGCCTTTCGTACCAGGGCCGAGTCTTCGACGACTTGGGCTCGGTCCGGACGGTTACCGGACGGTCGGACGGCGAGCTACCCATTGCTCGCCGTCTGCAAGCCCGCGCCTACGGTGGCCAGTAATCGGGATCGGAATCCCGGCGGCGGTTGGGGCGTGAGGACCACAGAACAATTATTCCGTGGTGAGGACCGTTGCCTTACGCGTTCGGCCGCCTCCTTTGCTAGCATTACTGCTTCGCAGAAGGAAGCGACCGCCTGCCACTCCTCCTCGCTCCAGACCATGGCCTGTACCAAGGCCCGGCGCGAGAGATTGCCAGCGCCGATCGCCCACATGAGGACACGGCGTTGCTCTGCCCACCGTAAGGGTATGTCGTATTCAATTTTCAGTTATTCATGTTAAATATTATAAAACATCCAAAGGACTCGAGACGCACAGGATAGGTCGTTGTAGTAACGCTTGGGGCAGGCCTTTGTCAACAGTAGACGTCTTTTGGCTAAAAGGATGATGAAATAGAATGGAGTGGTAAGTAAGAAAACTGGATGTGTGAGTGCTTGTAATTAGAAAAGTAACTTGTTTCTTCATTGTGTGTGTTTGTGTGATAAATAAACGTGATTACTTTGTTTTTTTTCTTACTAACTATCGAAATAGAAAATATGTTGCTCTAGCCATAAATACATTTAGGATTAGAACAAGTGAATTGTCAAAAAAGCCAATTATGATGTTCTTTTTTTGTAGGTTGGAAAATCATCCAATGACATCCCACGCTCTTGGGCGGAGCGAGAGGGCGTGTCAGACTTTTACTGACTAAAAACCCGCTCCTGTTTCTTCGTTGCCTTTCGTACCAGGGCCGAGTCTTCGTTTCAGAAGCAGACCCTTGGCCCCAGTAGGCTTCGACCCTGCTGGGCCGCTACGATTAGCTGACATCTCCTTGAGGCGCGTGTGGAACAGTACGCGCCGTCGATGACTTGGGCTCGGACCTGACGGTTACTCATTGCTCACCGTCCGCAAGCCCGCGGCTATGGTGGCCGGAAATCGGGATCGGGATCCTGGTGGCTGGGGTGTGAGAGCCGTGTCCTCGCGCGTGCATGTGTGGCCTTCTCCTTTGGTAGCATTACTGCTTCGCAGAAAGAGGCGACCGCCTGCCACTTCTCCTCGTTTCGGACCATGGCCTGTACCAAGGCCCGGTGCGAGAGATCGTTGCCGCCGATCTCACGAGGACACGGCGGTACTCTGCCCAAGCGGGGCACACCTCTACCGTGTGCTCCACCGTGTCCTCCGGGCGGTCCACGCAGTGGTGGCACCCGGGTGTCACTTCCGCACGAATCCGGTGCAGGAACCTTCCGAACTGACCATGTCCGGTGAGGACCTGCGTCATGTGGAAGGTGAGGACGCCGTGAGGTCTTTCCAGCCACGCCTCAAAGAGGGAACTTATCGCCATAATTATGGCGTGCCTAAATTATGATGATACGATATTGTTATGGAATCAAAGGGTTCGATTTCGTGCTTCAAAAAATCAAATGATCCTATTTTAGTTGTCATTAAAACTCCTTTAGGTATTATTCTCTGTTCCTCTTGACAAATCACCCTGTAGTCTATTACATTATTAAAAAGAACGAATATAGAGTGAGCTTAAGGCTGTAAGTAAAATAAATAAGTTTCTGCTTTCCACGTGCATACTTACAGTAAATTATGTAAACTACGAAAAAATACGTCAGCTACACCAACTACGCTTAACTTACTTACTCTTGAAATATTAAGCTTTTTTAATAAAAAAACCCTTGCCCCACATCATAAATTAATCCTGTGTCGTAGATGCGTTCAGAAACATATAAACGCACATACACAAGATACCCAGATCTTGAATTTTATTAACATCTTTACCGCAACTTGCAGCACTGCAATCATTGTCCCATCGAGTTCATCTACTATGCCGTCATTTTATTAACATCTATTCCGCAACTTGCAGCACTGCAATCATTGTCCCATCGAGTTCATCTACTATGCCGTCATTTTATTAATATCTATCCCGCAACTTGCAGCACTGCAATCATTGTCCCATCGAGTTCATCTACTATGCCGTCATTTTATTAATATCTATCCCGCAACTTGCAGCACTGCAATCATTGTCCCATCGAGTTCATTTACTATACCGTCATTTTATTAACATCTATCCCGCAACTTGCAGCGCTGCAATCATTGTCCCATTGAGTTCATCTACTATGCCGTCATTTTGGAATGTTATTAACATCCATCCGGCAATTGCAGCACTGCAATTATTGTCCCATCGAGTTCATCTACTATGCCGTCATTTTGAATAAGGTGAGATTCGGATCAGATATACGACTTATTAATCAATATTCATTTATAACAGTCTGATGTTCTAGGAGTGGCTGCAAAGAGGCCACGGCGTCCTTCTGTATGACGCAGGTCCTTGCCGGACATGGTAAGTTCGGGAGGTTTCTGCTCCGGATTCGTGCGGAAGAAACGCCCGGGTTCACCAATGTGTGGACCGCCCGGGTCCACGCTGGAGCATATGGTGGATTTGTCCCGTTTGGGTGGGGCACCGCCGTGTCCTCGTTGAGGTGATCGGCAGCAACGACCTCTCGCGTCTGACCCTGTTACAGGCCATGGTCCGGAGCGAGAAGGTATGGCAGGCGGTCACCTCCTTCTGCGAAGCAGTAATGCTAGCAAAGGAGGACACCACACGCGTGAGGGAACGGACGTCATCACGCCTTAGCCGCCGGGACCCCGACCCCGATTTCCAGCCACCGTAGGCGTGGGCTTGCGGACGACAAGCAATGGGTAGCTCGCCGTCCGGCCTTACGCGGTAGCTGTCCGGACCGAGCCCGAGTCGTCGGCGGCGTATAGTTTTCCACGCGCCTCAAAGTAAAACCGTAAAGGCCCAGTAGGGCCAAAGCCTACTGAGACCATGCGTTTACTTCCGAAAAGGAAACTCGTGGTCCTGGAACACAAAGGGCAAACATGGAATATAATATGTGTGGTTTTAGTCAGTAAAGGTCTGACACGCACACACACACCGCCCTAAAGTGGAAGAAGTCATTGGATGATTTCCCAACTTAAAAAAGAGCCCCCATGTTCTAAGTAATCCCCTCCACTCGAGTCAATAAAATTCATCATCATCATTTCAGCCGAAAGACGTCCACTGCTGGACATAGGCCTCCCCCAAGCGTCGCCACAGCGAACGGTCCTGTGCGTCTCGCATCCATCGGACTCCCGCAACCGTTACCAAGTCATCGGTCCACCTTGTAGGAGGCCTTCCAACGCTACGTCTTCCGGTACGTGGTCGCCATTCCAGAACCTTTCGGCCCCAACGGCCATCTGTTCTGCGAGCAATGTGCCCTGCCCATTGCCACTTTAGTTTGGCGATTCTTCGTGCTATGTCGGCAACCTTGGTTCTCCTGCGGATATCCTCATTCCTGATTCGATCACGCAAGGAAACTCCGAGCATAGCCCTCTCCATTGCCCTTTGGGTGACTTTAAGCCTTCTAATGAGGCCCATTGTAAGCGACCACGTTTCGGAGCCATATGTCATCACTGGCAACACGCACTGGTCATAGACTTTCGTCTTGAGACACTGTGGTATATTGGACGAGAAGACACCGCGCAGCTTCCCGAACGCTGCCCAGCCGAGTCGGATTCGACGATTGATCTCTTTCTCGAAGTTAGACCTTCCCAACTGGACCGTCTGTCCCAGGTAAACGTAGTCGTCTACAACTTCGAGTGTAGAGTCCCCGACCTTGATAGGAGTGGGTGCTACATGGCTGTTTACCATGACTTTGGTTTTGTCCATGTTCATTTTAAGTCCCACTCTTTCGGAAGCTCTACTGAGGTCACCAAGCATTGTACTGAGCTCCTCCGTAGTCTCAGCCATGACTACTATGTCGTCGGCAAACCGAAGGTGAGTGATGTACTCGCCATTGACATTAATGCCTAGCCCTCTCCATTCCAAAACCTTAAAGACATCCTCCATTGCTGCCGTGAACAGTTTCGGAGAAATAACGTCTCCCTGCCTCACACCCCGCTGCAAGAGGATAGGTTTCGAGGTCTGGTCTTGTAGTCGGACTGACATAGTGGCGTTTTTGTACAAACACTTCAGCACTTCGATATACCGATAATAAAATTGGCAGCTTATTATTTATTTATTGACATTAATAGAAGGTTTTTTCCGTTGTCTTTTTGTTCCGTTGCCGTTGTTATACTGACTAATTCGATACGAGTTGAGAATGCTATCGTCAAAAGGATTTGGAATACTTACTGTCTTTCGATATACTGATAAATTATATTGTGTTCTCGCTTAATTTTAATTAAAAAATAGAATATTTGTTTTAGTTTTTTAAGTGATTAAGCTAGTGCTTAACTGCAATTCCACCTGATGGTAAGCAGTGATGCAATCGTTGATGCTGAAGCGCTTTGGTTTATTAAGAGCCTATTCAATCTAGCCTTAAAGACACCCAAGTTGTAATCGGACGGGAAGATTGCAGCAGACCAATTCTTCCAGACCTTCAATATACGCGGTATAAGAGACGAGGTAGAGCGGTGGTGGCCGAGTCGTAACGGCTCCGACTTACGAGTTGTAGGTCGCGGGTTCTAACCCAGCCAAGCGCATTACTTTGTGCAATTTATTTCATTACTACTGCTCTCAAAACGGTGAAGGAAAACAACGTGAGGAAACCGGCATGTCCTAGAACCAAAAATTCGAAGACATGTGACATTCACCAACCCGCACTGGGCCCGTGTGGTGGATTACGGCACATTCCCTCTCCTACAGAGGAGGCCTGAGTCCCAGCAGTGGGAACATTAAAAGGCTGATTATGCTATGCTTTATGCTAAGCGCCGAGGTATAAATGAATATCCGTATTAGTAATTTTGTTTGATATTCGAAGCAGTGTAAATTTCCTGCACCGATGCATCGGCAGTGCTAAGCTACACTAACTAGAATAATATTTTCATAAGTTCACTTTGTGCCGCCTCGACAAAAGTAAACACATCCGAGACTTGGTATTTTCACAGCACTCTTTCAAATATCGAACGATAAACAGCCGACTCAAACGAATACAAACGTATCTAGGGTACTTAAACTTATGTCAATTTTGAGACCTTTGAAAGTTTTCAATTAGTACAAAAAAAAAATAGGGCTCTATCCGTACCCGTTACTGATTATATTAATTGTGTAGTCAAAAGTAAAATTATTAAATCCTAAAATTGTTCACGGAGTTTTTTCATAACTAGTAAATTCATAATAGAATCAACATTCATAACATTTGCTACTAGAAAATACTACGCGCAGTGTTTTTTTTCCATTTTTATCGTCATTTATTCATTCATAAATCAATAGCCTGTACAATATTTTTATAAGTTGAGTGACATTTTGGGATATAAAAAAAACACTAATAACTTTGCTGTTTATGAACATATTTTTTTTGAGATTTTCTTAAATAATAACAAGACCTTTTCTAATAAGCCCTTAGAGTATTTGTACTAATTAAAAACTGGGGTGTATATGTGAATAAGTAGAAAAAAAAAATCATCGCATTAGATTACGCTGTAATGATAGTTGTAAGTGGGAAATAAATAAATTAAATAAGATGTTAATGAAAGCAACAGGCTTGCTTGGCCATGTTCTGGCTAGACGGCGCTGAACTCAACATTTTTAGTTTTTTTTTTTGTGTATGGGAGCATTATTATTTAGACAAGAAAACTTTGTGAAAATCGGACTATCCATTTTATTGAAATTAGTCAAATTATTGCCTCAAAATGTACTTAATTCTGACTGTTTATAATATAACATATACACGTACACACACACGTAGACATAGTCGTATTTAGAGTACACGACCACGGTCAGGCCCTTCACCTTAAGTAACTAAATAAAAAAAAGTCATCCTATTTTTCTTTTAAACCTTCATCGTCACCACTTCAAACAAAAGACGACAGCTGACCGTGAAAATAGCGGTCCCGACCTTGCATAAAGTGATAAAATCTTTTGTATGTTCGAAGCCGGTAATAGTATATTACCAGCTTCGAACATACAAAAGATTGAAGATCTGAGCACAGAAATAGTTTTTATACCACATATACCATATAGATTTTAATTTAAATTAAATAGAACACACAACTGGATGCACTGCAGTACAATATTTTGCAGAAAACAAATCAATCAATAGCAATTGATATAAACGATCAACATGACAGCAGCAATAAACTAAATTTTTCCACTACACTTGTTTTATGAAAGGAAAACTGCGCTTTGGCAAACAATCCCATCAACATTATTACACTCAAGTTATAAAATCCACAAGTAAGAAACGGAAAAGAAAAATACGAAAGAGGAAAATAATATGACGAATATTACAGGCTGGTATTATATTTCAGTGTCTTCAAACCCTTAATTGAGCAGAAACCTCAAGTAGAACTCAAAAAGCGAACGGATGAAAGAAAGGGCAATATTGAATATCTTTCATTCAGCCTTCGAACCTATTACGAAATACTTCAACGACCAATTTAACAGCCCCATTAACTTATCAAACCAATTTGATATAAAAACGCAATTCAATTAAAACTAGCATCATGAGCTTAGCAACTGCTAAAAAGATTATATTATTATCTCTATTTTTAAACTGGAAAAACCGATGAAGCCAATAACAAAAAATAAGAAAAAAAAAATAGTATATTCCTTTTTCAAATGCAGAAGTTCCATTTATAAATTCTTGGTTGGCTATAAATGATATTTCACAGCTAAAGTTGAAACGGAATTGGCAATCAAATCAATAGCGAGTCATCGAATCTACTTTGCAGAAAGTGGGGCCGGATCCGGCCAACCGAGTAAAATTTAAGGGTCATAAATATAGTATGGCCTTAAAGCTCATGAAAATCGATTTCATTATACTTATTTTTAGGTAACGATCAGGCTTAACATTTAATAAACGGCTGATGGTTCGAAGGTTAATTTTGTCTTTATAATTTTGTTTATTATTTAAAGGTCACTCGTGATGGGGTGGCGCCATTTTTGTTGTTACTTATTAGTTGGTCACTACCAAGACTGTTGTTATAATTGTAAAGGGGCGTATTAATTAAGCGAATCGTTTGCCCATTACATATATTATATCGCCCTTAGAGCCTGGCGGTGTAGTGCAACTGGCATGTTCGTTTAAACAGAGATACTGATTTTTACGGGTTCTTGAGACATCTTTCCTGACTCGACTGACCCTGTGTAATAATCAGATAGTGTCTGAAGTATATCGCTGCGTGTACTGCATAGACGTTAGTTAATTTTCTAAATTTAATTCAATAATTTATTTAATTTATCTATTATGCTGTAAAAATTTAATATAGTTCAATAATGTTTTTATGGGTTAATGCCTGAAACTAATCGTATATTTATTTATTTTATTTATTCATCGTTTATTTTATGTGTTAGGAAGATATGTAGTTGATCACGCCACGGCACAATCGCGGCGATAAGTGCTCTCTTTGAGGAGTGGTTAGAGAGGCACCGCGAAGTCCTCACTTTCCGCCTGATGCAATTCCTCACCATTATTTCTTGCTTTGAGAGACTTTCAAGTTTAAAATAATGTTGTTAGTAGTGTAACCGTTAGTCCTATTGGATTATTTGAGTGTAAAGTAACAGAGAGTGCATTTTTGTTTGCGGACACGCTTATGCATATAATATCTTATGCGTACTAGACTAATTCCTGTTGAAATTGGTTGCCATGGTCGAAATGCGGTCGGAAAGTTGATTATTATTGTTCAAATTAACAAAATACTTAATATCTATTTTTTTTTAGATGGGAAAACATCCAATGACTTCTTCTTTTCTAAGGTGGAGCGAGAAGCCGTGTCCTTTACTGGCTGAAACCACATCTGTGTCCTTCAGTTGCCTTTTGCGTTCTAGGACCACGACTTTTCAGAAAATCTCGGTGGCCCTAGCAGGCACCGGCTCTGCTGGGCCCATAGACTTAATACCTATGTAAATAACTTAATCGTACTTCTGAAGTACATCATTGTCGAGCGCCAAACATCGGTGTTTCTCTTTCGCAAGTTAAGTTAAAGTTACAACTTTGCTCATACAGACTTAAAGTCTGATCAATGAGTTGTGGTGAGTGGTAAGTCAATTACTAACTTAACTCGAACTTGATAACTTTGATGAAAAGGGCGTTGGCATCGCTTGAGAACAATACATTGGGTTTAAATGAGTTGCAAACAGATAACCGGTTATATTAAAATACTAGCTTTTGCCCGCGGCTTCGCCCGCGTACATGAAATATAGCCTATGTCACTCAAGCATTCTATTGGTGAAAAAATTTTAGCAATCGGACTATTACTTTCAAAGATTACTTCGTTACAAACAATAAAATAAAAAACAAACTTTACTCTCTTTATAATATTAGTGTAGATTCTTTGGATGCATAATCGATTTAATTGTTTTCTTATTATAATAAAATCAAGTGCAAGAGAAAAACTTTGCCAGGGCAGTGGAATTAGTTGGAAGAGTCATCGCGACCCTGGAACGCAAACAGCAACTGGAGAAACACGGGTGGGTTTTAGTCAGTGTGGCGAGTAGGCAAGTAAACTCGCACACTCGAACGCAGCACGAAAATTACGCTACTTTGTGGTTTTTAAATATGTGTGCGTAGCGACGCGCACACACTGACGGCCGCCGCCTGCGATCTTTTGTCTAGGATTAGGACGCGTTGCCGTTCCGAACGGTGACGTATTTTGTTCACTAGTCATCATAAATACTAGTGTTCTGATTGTATCGAGCCACTCTACTCTGATCATCTGCTTTATTCACCTGCTTGTTCGCTTATGTATTTATTTACTATAATACTAGTTTAGCTTATTGGCATTTTAATTATTCTCACTTGCGTCACGATAAATATCCATCTACCGCTACTTGCTTATGCTCGCACAGTAAGTGTTCCGGTGTAACGCTCATTCATAGCTCACGCATACCCACTTCAGTCAGTTAAAGTCTAATACTCCCCTCCGGTCCACCCAGAGTGAGGGGATTATTAGATAGATACATTTAAAAAAATATTTGATAGGCAAGACCAACACCTTAAGGGCATGCAATCCGACATACATTTTTACTGTTTTTCATACAACCGCTCTTACTTACCAGTTATGTTCTTTCAGTTGCCCTGAGACAGTCTTTCGAACAATCCTGCGAGATTTTTTGAAAGAGTGATAAGTAGTGTGTGTGTGTGTGTGTGTGTGTAGTGTGTGGTAGTGTGTGAGTGTAGTAGTAGTGGTAGAGTGAGTGGTAAGTGTAAGTAAGGTTGACTGGTAGAGAATGCCTTGTTGCATTAAGTCCGCCTATGCACCACTACTGTACATGAAGTTTAAATAAATAAGTAAAGTTAACCCTTTAACCACTTGTGTCGGATTGCTCCGACTAATCTTTTCGCGTCATATTTATCAGGCTGTGTTGCTGTGTGGCTGTGGTAGACATGTTACTATTCCAATTCCTGTTAGGAAATTGTAATTTTTAACTAATTAATGGTAATGTATTTTATTATCGCTAATTTAACGATACTCAGTGATAGCGAATAATGGCATTTAGGTAGTTGAATTTTAATTTTATACAATTTATTTTAATATTTACTGCAATTCTTTTAATGTTTGACTGACTGACGTTATAATTATAAAATTCAATTTTATTTAATGATAATCCAATGCAATTTACATTATTTTAATTTTAATTTTAACATCTCAATTGTATGTAATTTTATGATATTTATTGTCTGTATGTGTATGATTTTCGTACTTGAAATAAATAAATAATAATAATCAGGGTCATGTTTGCGACTGGGAACTCCATCTCGTTTAGCTCATCAATCCCCATAGGTGACAGAAGAGCTGACGAGATGGAGTATTTGGTCGTGGATGTACGACTCTGACGTTATAAACGCGAGAGTATTCTAAAGTGTGAGTATTTTAAGAGTGAATAGGTTACCTAGAAGTAACCTATTCACTCTTAAAATACTCACACTTAGTAAGCGCGCTCCATCGTCGACCGCGTCGTCGTTTTCCATCTGGTGAGATAGCGGTCAAGCGCGAATCTATCAAGAATAAAAGAAAAAAGAGTGTTTGTCGCATATAGTCGACGTAGGTGGTTATTTTTGTTGACAGCTTTTTGAAGCTACTAATCTAGCTTTCCACCGCAGAATATTACAAAACCCATGTAAATTCAAATTTTCATCACATCCAGGAAATTATTATCTACAATAATAATTAATTCAATAGAATATAAAAAAAACTACTTACTAGATCTCATTCAAACCAATTTTCGGTGGAAGTTTGCATGGTATTGTGCATCATATATTTTTTTTAGTTTTATCATTCTCTTATTTTAGAAGTTATAGGGGGGACGGGGGACATTTTACCACTTTGGAAGTGTCTCTCGCGCAAACTATTCAGTTTAGAAAAAAATAATATTAGAAACCTCAATATCATTTTTGAAGACCTACCCATAAATACCCCACACGTATGGGTCTGACGAAAAAAAAATTTTTGTGTTTCAGAAGTATGGGGAACCCCCAAAATTTATTGTTTTTTCTTCTATTTTTGTGTGAAAATCTTAATGCGGTTCGCAGAATACATCTACTTTACAAGTTTCAACAGTATGGTTCTTATAGTTTCGGAAAAAAGTGGCTGTGACATACGGACGGACAGACAGACACATGACGAAGCTATAAGGGTTCCGTTTTTGCCATTTGGCTACGGAACCTTAAAAATACAAAAAAACCCTAGTGAATACTACTTACATTCAGGTGCAGAAACCATTTCAAAACTATTTTACATATACGCACACCATTTTAAGTTAAGTGCTTTTTCCGTCACGAAAATGTCGTCGCCAAAATCCGCTACACAAGGAACGGCATTATTCTTGATTTAGGATGTCCATTGAAACACGGCGCGTCGTGAATCGTCTTTCACTTGTCGAATAATGCAGTTTACTTCATGGACTGTTTGTTGACTTAAGAATTGCTTTGTATTAGTTTGGACCTTTATCTATATATCTATGACTGACTGACATCAACGCACAGCCGAAACTACTGGGATTAGAAGCGTGAAATTTTGCACAAAATTTCTTTTTATGACGTAGGCGAGCACTAAGAGAGGATTTCCCAATATTCACCCCTTAAGGGGATGAAACGGGTATCCAAAGTTCGTATGGAGAAACCTACTTTCACGCGAGCGAAACCGCTGGCAGAAGCTAGTATTATTTAAATAGATATAAGATATCCGCAGGAGAACCATGGTTACCAATATAGCCCGACGAATCACCAATCTTAAGTGGCCAATGGAAACAGAAGGTCTATGGGCCGAAAAGTTCTAACTGGCGACTGTGTACCGAAAGATGCAGCGTTGAAAGACCCCTCAACCGATGATCTGGTGAGAAACACAGAAATGGATGAGAGATGGACAGGACCGGTTATTGTGGTGACAATTGGGGGAAGCCTAAGATCATCTGTAGATATCTTTCAGCTGAAATGATGATGAGTAAAAGTGATAAGAGAAAAAAGTGAGTGTGTGAGTGGGTGCAGTTATGAAAGTACCTAACTATCCAAAAGGAAGGTGAGTTGCTCTGGCTATAAATAAATTTAGGATCAAGGCAAGATAACAATGATTGATGAGAATGTAGTGTGTGTGGTGTGTGATATTTTGTGTATGTGTGTGTATATTTGTTTTATTAAACACCAAGTTTAGTCTTTAAAACTTCACTTGTGGCCTCCACCGGCTTCGTACGTGTGCAAATTATACATACAAACCTTCCACGTTTACTGCTCCTTTTATTAGTGAAAACCGCGTCACGAGGAGTTAGTGGATAAATAAACAGAATCGACACAGCAACTTTCTTTTATATTATGTAAAAATTACAGTGTAGCTTTTTAAATCTAAGTAATTCGCTTGCGACAGTTTCCACTCACGATAAGAAATTGTAAAGTGTCATCGCTATAAAAATACAGGGAGCGCACATTTCATTTGTTTATTAAGTCTGATGGCATTTGTCGTTGTCGCGACTACATGCATGCAAATAAAATGTACAATCCCTGTCATACGTTGTCGTAAAGCTTTTACGTCGGTAGCATTGGCTCACTAGATTTATATCTCCTGTTTTGTGTACATGCTGTGTTTAAGGAAACCTTTCGACCCGAGTTGTGCGCGGTAGCTATAGGCGTTGAAGGACGTTTGTTTAGAGTAGAAAAAGTACTCTAAGTGAGCTCTTTTACCAGAAATGTGTGTAGCTTAGGTGAGCGATGCGAGAATGTATTGCGACGCTGTAAAAATATGTGAATGTTTTCACTAAAGCTGTTCGAGAAGTTTGCATAGAGAAGTTGTGGAAGTTGTGTAACTGATTGGTGCCTTGGATGCTTAACTGACTCTTACCTGCAAGAAACAGCTTCGCGCACTTTCCTTGCTACACTCACATATAGCCCTCGCTTTTTTGTGTATGCAAATACCTAGCTCCACTAGCGCGTTTTCACCAGGGCTGTGCTAAAGCTAGGAAAATGAAGTGATTCTATTTGTAGATTTGTTTCTCGCGTACCACCCGTCTATCTCGCACATTTCTGGTGTGAAAGCACCCTTAAACGATTCTGTGTGAACGTACCATTCGTGCCTTACTTGTTTTGTAGCTTTTATGGTCGCAGTTGCATTTGAATTGATTTGATAATGGCTATTCTGCTAAAATGTTGCGATTCGGAGAATGCATTTTAATGGATTTGATAATGGAAGTACTGCAAAAATGTGGTAGTTGAATTTTATGAAAACTGCTCAATTATTGAAGTAGTTCGATTGGATATTTATTCTACTTCCAAGCTATTCCTTTACTGCAGACTTCAGTCGGGTTTCCAAACTAGTTTGAAAACGCAAACAAAATTTGCTAGTCACTGGATTCTAATAGTATATTTTGTTACAAGTAAATAAAGTTTGTGGCGAAATTCGCCCGAACCGTAGGCGAGGGTGCTATGGAGCCGTGTGCTGCAGTGAAAAATTTCCACGTGTATTAAAAGACATTTTTCAATAAACGAGGGTGGACGCGCGGCTCATGGGGGCCGCTTAGCGCCCAGCCTAATACGACAAATGTAATAAAATTGTGGAGGGGGTGAGCACGCGCACTTTTACGCACTAGTGCGAAAAAGCAGACGTGCCTAAAAACGGGAGGGATTAGAGCGGTTTTTCGAGTAAGTGTATTGAAAACTATTTTCATAATATTATTGTAACCTATCGGTGATACGATAAATACAATAAATTGTGGCGTGGGCGCGCTCGCGCACTTTTCTGCACTAGTGCGTGCCTACAAGCAATAGGGAAAGGAGCGGGTAAACAAAGAAATGCAAAGTCTTCTCAAAATACAAAAAAATAACACTTACAAAAACAAAACATGCCCCAGTTAATTTCAATTGTTCCAAGTCCAACCGGTATCATTTGTAATTTTTTTTTACAATATGTCACGCAACAAAAGGGGAGGAACAATAGACGACATGGATAGCCAGGGGAGGTTCACCGCGATTAATTTGAGCCTGTATAAATCATAAATATCAGACGGTGGGCGCGCGCTCAAATTAATTCATAAAAACTCGTTATTGTATCCGTTTGTTGGGTATGAGCTTAGCTGTTCAGAAAGTAATTACTGAGCTGAAACAGGCTATTTGTATGATTCGAAAAGATTAATGTAGATAATAATTTCCTGGATGTGATGAAAATTTGAATTTACATGGGTTTTGTAATATTCTGCGGTGGAAAGCTAGATTAGTAGCTTCAAAAAGCTGTCAACAAAAATAACCACCTACGTCGACTATATGCGACAAACACTCTTTTTTCTTTTATTCTTGATAGATTCGCGCTTGACCGCTATCTCACCAGATGGAAAACGACGACGCGGTCGACGATGGAGCGCGCTTACTAAGTGTGAGTATTTTAAGAGTGAATAGGTTACCTAGAAGTAACCTATTCACTCTTAAAATACTCACACTTAGTAAGCGCGCTAAGTGTGAGTATTTTAAGAGTGAATAGGTTACCTAGAAGTAACCTATTCACTCTTAAAATACTCACACTTAGTAAGCGCGCTCCATCGTCGACCGCGTCGTCGTTTTCCATCTGGTGAGATAGCGGTCAAGCGCGAATCTATCAAGAATAAAAGAA
Source organism: Mythimna impura (assembly GCA_905147345.3). Classification (NCBI taxonomy): domain Eukaryota; kingdom Metazoa; phylum Arthropoda; class Insecta; order Lepidoptera; family Noctuidae; genus Mythimna; species Mythimna impura. Next base: position 12,269,474 of record LR990362.1, on the reverse strand, counting down.
AAAAGAGTGTTTGTCGCATATAGTCGACGTAGGTGGTTATTTTTGTTGACAGCTTTTTGAAGCTACTAATCTAGCTTTCCACCGCAGAATATTACAAAACCCATGTAAATTCAAATTTTCATCACATCCAGGAAATTATTATCTACATTAATCTTTTCGAATCATACAAATAGCCTGTTTCAGCTCAGTAATTACTTTCTGAACAGCTAAGCTCATACCCAACAAACGGATACAATAACGAGTTTTTATGAATTAATTTGAGCGCGCGCCCACCGTCTGATATTTATGATTTATACAGGCTCAAATTAATCGCGGTGAACCTCCCCTGGCTATCCATGTCGTCTATTGTTCCTCCCCTTTTGTTGCGTGACATATTGTAAAAAAAAATTACAAATGATACCGGTTGGACTTGGAACAATTGAAATTAACTGGGGCATGTTTTGTTTTTGTAAGTGTTATTTTTTTGTATTTTGAGAAGACTTTGCATTTCTTTGTTTACCCGCTCCTTTCCCTATTGCTTGTAGGCACGCACTAGTGCAGAAAAGTGCGCGAGCGCGCCCACGCCACAATTTATTGTATTTATCGTATCACCGATAGGTTACAATAATATTATGAAAATAGTTTTCAATACACTTACTCGAAAAACCGCTCTAATCCCTCCCGTTTTTAGGCACGTCTGCTTTTTCGCACTAGTGCGTAAAAGTGCGCGTGCTCACCCCCTCCACAATTTTATTACATTTGTCGTATTAGGCTGGGCGCTAAGCGGCCCCCATGAGCCGCGCGTCCACCCTCGTTTATTGAAAAATGTCTTTTAATACACGTGGAAATTTTTCACTGCAGCACACGGCTCCATAGCACCCTCGCCTACGGTTCGGGCGAATTTCGCCACAAACTTTATTTACTTGTAACAAAATATACTATTAGAATCCAGTGACTAGCAAATTTTGTTTGCGTTTTCAAACTAGTTTGGAAACCCGACTGAAGTCTGCAGTAAAGGAATAGCTTGGAAGTAGAATAAATATCCAATCGAACTACTTCAATAATTGAGCAGTTTTCATAAAATTCAACTACCACATTTTTGCAGTACTTCCATTATCAAATCCATTAAAATGCATTCTCCGAATCGCAACATTTTAGCAGAATAGCCATTATCAAATCAATTCAAATGCAACTGCGACCATAAAAGCTACAAAACAAGTAAGGCACGAATGGTACGTTCACACAGAATCGTTTAAGGGTGCTTTCACACCAGAAATGTGCGAGATAGACGGGTGGTACGCGAGAAACAAATCTACAAATAGAATCACTTCATTTTCCTAGCTTTAGCACAGCCCTGGTGAAAACGCGCTAGTGGAGCTAGGTATTTGCATACACAAAAAAGCGAGGGCTATATGTGAGTGTAGCAAGGAAAGTGCGCGAAGCTGTTTCTTGCAGGTAAGAGTCAGTTAAGCATCCAAGGCACCAATCAGTTACACAACTTCCACAACTTCTCTATGCAAACTTCTCGAACAGCTTTAGTGAAAACATTCACATATTTTTACAGCGTCGCAATACATTCTCGCATCGCTCACCTAAGCTACACACATTTCTGGTAAAAGAGCTCACTTAGAGTACTTTTTCTACTCTAAACAAACGTCCTTCAACGCCTATAGCTACCGCGCACAACTCGGGTCGAAAGGTTTCCTTAAACACAGCATGTACACAAAACAGGAGATATAAATCTAGTGAGCCAATGCTACCGACGTAAAAGCTTTACGACAACGTATGACAGGGATTGTACATTTTATTTGCATGCATGTAGTCGCGACAACGACAAATGCCATCAGACTTAATAAACAAATGAAATGTGCGCTCCCTGTATTTTTATAGCGATGACACTTTACAATTTCTTATCGTGAGTGGAAACTGTCGCAAGCGAATTACTTAGATTTAAAAAGCTACACTGTAATTTTTACATAATATAAAAGAAAGTTGCTGTGTCGATTCTGTTTATTTATCCACTAACTCCTCGTGACGCGGTTTTCACTAATAAAAGGAGCAGTAAACGTGGAAGGTTTGTATGTATAATTTGCACACGTACGAAGCCGGTGGAGGCCACAAGTGAAGTTTTAAAGACTAAACTTGGTGTTTAATAAAACAAATATACACACACATACACAAAATATCACACACCACACACACTACATTCTCATCAATCATTGTTATCTTGCCTTGATCCTAAATTTATTTATAGCCAGAGCAACTCACCTTCCTTTTGGATAGTTAGGTACTTTCATAACTGCACCCACTCACACACTCACTTTTTTCTCTTATCACTTTTACTCATCATCATTTCAGCTGAAAGATATCTACAGATGATCTTAGGCTTCCCCCAATTGTCACCACAATAACCGGTCCTGTCCATCTCTCATCCATTTCTGTGTTTCTCACCAGATCATCGGTTGAGGGGTCTTTCAACGCTGCATCTTTCGGTACACAGTCGCCAGTTAGAACTTTTCGGCCCATAGACCTTCTGTTTCCATTGGCCACTTAAGATTGGTGATTCGTCGGGCTATATTGGTAACCATGGTTCTCCTGCGGATATCTTATATCTATTTAAATAATACTAGCTTCTGCCAGCGGTTTCGCTCGCGTGAAAGTAGGTTTCTCCATACGAACTTTGGATACCCGTTTCATCCCCTTAAGGGGTGAATATTGGGAAATCCTCTCTTAGTGCTCGCCTACGTCATAAAAAGAAATTTTGTGCAAAATTTCACGCTTCTAATCCCAGTAGTTTCGGCTGTGCGTTGATGTCAGTCAGTCATAGATATATAGATAAAGGTCCAAACTAATACAAAGCAATTCTTAAGTCAACAAACAGTCCATGAAGTAAACTGCATTATTCGACAAGTGAAAGACGATTCACGACGCGCCGTGTTTCAATGGACATCCTAAATCAAGAATAATGCCGTTCCTTGTGTAGCGGATTTTGGCGACGACATTTTCGTGACGGAAAAAGCACTTAACTTAAAATGGTGTGCGTATATGTAAAATAGTTTTGAAATGGTTTCTGCACCTGAATGTAAGTAGTATTCACTAGGGTTTTTTTGTATTTTTAAGGTTCCGTAGCCAAATGGCAAAAACGGAACCCTTATAGCTTCGTCATGTGTCTGTCTGTCCGTCCGTATGTCACAGCCACTTTTTTCCGAAACTATAAGAACCATACTGTTGAAACTTGTAAAGTAGATGTATTCTGCGAACCGCATTAAGATTTTCACACAAAAATAGAAGAAAAAACAATAAATTTTGGGGGTTCCCCATACTTCTGAAACACAAAAATTTTTTTTTCGTCAGACCCATACGTGTGGGGTATTTATGGGTAGGTCTTCAAAAATGATATTGAGGTTTCTAATATTATTTTTTTCTAAACTGAATAGTTTGCGCGAGAGACACTTCCAAAGTGGTAAAATGTCCCCCGTCCCCCCTATAACTTCTAAAATAAGAGAATGATAAAACTAAAAAAAATATATGATGCACAATACCATGCAAACTTCCACCGAAAATTGGTTTGAATGAGATCTAGTAAGTAGTTTTTTTTATATTCTATTGTTCCTACACCTCATAAAAACACAGAACAAACATTTATAAAAAAACTAGCGTGTCACATGTGTTAGAAATCACACACAGGTGTTAGAAATCTTTAAAATTAATTACTTAACTTTAACTTAATACTTAGATAACTTTTCTCTACTATAAATGCGAATGTATTATACAGTTGAATTAAATCTTTCCCATGAATTACTCTCACTATTGGTGAAATCTACTTGAAAATTTGTTCGGTATTTTTTGAGTTTATCGTATTCGTACCTAGACAGACCTACGCAGTGAGGACTTTGTTTTATAATAATATATAAAGACGCGTACTCTAACTTTTTTCTTTATATTAATGTAAAGAGGTGAACAATAGGCGGTCTTTTCGCAAAAAAACATTTCTTACAGACAATCTTTGAATATACTGAATAAAGAAAGACATGGAGGAATCTTGTTATGTTAAGATGGTCACTCATCCACAGACCAAACTCGGCCAGCGTTGTTTAAAAACAAAAAAAACACATTTTCTTCACAAGTGTGCTGAGAAACGTCGTATGTTAAACGTGAATGTTGGTGATTACCGTCCTCGGTTCTCTTAAATACTCAGCGGTAATCAACAAAATTTGTATTATTTCAGACTAAAATAATGTCCATATAATGTTAGTGACAAGGGTCTTAAAAATATGTTAGTATTGCAACAATCATGATTCATCATCATCTTCCTGCCCTTGTCCCATCTTATTTGGGGTCGGCAAAACAATTTTTTTTTCTTCCATTCTATCCTGTCAACGGTCATGCTATCACTAACTTCCTTTTCTTTCATATCACTGTTCACACAATCCATCCATCTTTTCTTTGGCCTCCCTCTCCCTCTCCACCCATCCACATGTATACTCATAACTCTTTTAGTAACATGCGTTTTATCTCTCCTCTTCACAACAATCATGATTATATTCACATTATATTCAATACCTTCTTAACCTTTGAGATCTACGCCTACATCTGTTATTATTTAGTCACGAGCTCAAAATAACCAAACAAAGTGTTTTAAATACCACACAGGGGAATCCTATATCAAAAATTCAGTTCTTGATTACATTTTGTGTTAACTTGTTTATTTAACCAGCAATTAGGTTCTAGTTGGCCGCACATTGCTTAGCGTTGTTTTAATCATTTAGCAAATTAAGTAGGTTTAAATTTACTAAACCTACTTAATTTACTAAATGATTAATTCTGTAGCTTTATGAGATCCTAGACCAACATTTAGCGATATTTTGTTTTTCTTTTTTGATGTTTTGCCTGTGATAAAATTTCTTTTTATGTTATAGAGCTTCTTGGACTCTTTAGTAATATTTCATCGTTGGTGTCGAATTGTAAAATGGTGGTTTTGTGATCTTCAGATGCTGTTTTAATTATTAGCAAATTGATTTTTATTAAACATTGTGATGTGTTATAAAATTGTTGGTTTTTGGTATTTCAAGTGTCTACCCAAATGGATAATATGTGAAAAAATGTAAACAGGCGCGATTTCGGTAAAATGGAGTTGAGAATTTTACTGTAGCATTGACTACTTCAATACCTTAACGAAGCTTGCTTGCTTGCTTACTACCTGCGTATCTTTTTTCTCCTTCTCTGTCAAATCCATCCAAAGGTTGTCTGTAAAAAATCGCTTTTAGCGATAAGACCGCCCATTGTGACACCCTATTAATTTTAAGTTCCTAATGTAATTTGTATTTTTGGTGTACAATAAAGAATATATCTATCCATCTATCTATCTAAGAAGGCAGATTCAAAACAATGCAGGAAAATTCTGCAAAAACATTGGAATATGTTACATTCGCTTTATAATAAAAAGCAAAGTGACTGTATTTTTTATAAAAAATAAAAAGTACATTCTAGAAACACTGGCTAAATACACATACAGAGGAAAATGAAAAAAGCATTGTCAAAATGTGTGATACTGACCACGTGATATACACACAAACACAACAAACACATAACACATGTCAATCCCATACATTTTTGAAATTTTATTTATTAATTTATTTATGTACACACAAACACTTAAAAATTAAAAGAACAAAAGCAGATAGAAGAGCACAAAGGTACTGCTTATTTCATTGTTTTTTTTTAATATTAACAGTCAACAGTATTTTGTTTAATTCAAAAACGTTCTAGGTTTTCGCCTTTTTTTATTTTAAGACTGAATAGAGAATAACGCCGACCACATTAACCTTCACCATTAGGTAAGATAGTGGTGTAACGGGAACCTATCAATAATAAAAATAAAGGGAAGATAAAAGTGCTTTGAATAAAAGTCTTAGTAGCACAATGTAGTGCAACAGAAAGTGTAAGGTGATAGGGCACATATGCGGCGGCCATTGCAATTCTTACCGCGTCGCACTTCTATTTGCAACACACGTACGATTTTTGCTTACCTCACCCGTGTGGTTTTAAAAATGGCGTTAGAATTTTAAATTCATAACAGATTTTCCCTTCTTTTTCATAAAAATCTTAGAATGGAACAAATGCAGTCTTTCACAAGTAGTACCGTAATTTCTTGAAGGTTTTCTTATCGTAGAAAAGTCCCTTAGATGAATAAAATAAAAAAGATACAGCCGTTTATGTCGCAAAAAACGCATATTTCGACAGTCTCAAAGGAATCAAAATTCATAGGATAGTTCCCGATGACCTAGAATCTTGAAATTTGGCATGAAGCAAGGTCTTAAAGCACAAATATAGGAAAAAATCTTAGAAAACTATAAATTTGTTGTTACGTCACAAAAAAACTTGGAAAAATCTTCGTAACTCAATTCGGAAATTAAACGCTTTTCATAGGTAAGTTTGCACGGAACCCTCGGTGCGTGAGTCCGACTCGCACATACCACCATTTTTAACATTTATTTGACTTACAGAACTAGCCATTAACAAACCAGACAGTAAGTTTTCTTTACTGTGGACTAACGACTGTATCGCCAATTACTCGTGTCATTGGCCATAACTTTTTAAAGTTCAATAATTTGTTATTCTTATTACGTTATGATTAAGTTAAAATTCCAGTAAATGCTAAACGTTTTAAGCGTGGGTTTTAATTAATATTCTCGTGTACAATCTGTTATGATAATGTAAGTACTGCCTACAAAGTTAAAAGGTAAATATGTCGAAATTATTCTGCTTACGGTAATTTTCCTTTTATCGTACTTGTAATTATAATAATTTTGCTAACTAGTTGCTGCTGTTATACGAGTACTAATACGCCTACTGAATCAAAATTTGTTCAAATATTAATATTAAAAAAACATTGTACCTACTCAACTAAACTGAAATTAACGACTTCAGACTTATTTAGCTCAAAGAGATATCAGCAAACTCAAGGGACCCATCAGGGCCGATTCCTGCTAGGCTAGTAAACCTTAGGTGTGGAACGCAAAGGGCAACTGAAGGAACATAGGTGGGTTTTTTGTGCGTGTGGTTTTTTTTTTTCCGGTGGGAAAATCATCCAATGACATCCCTCGCTCTTGGGTGGAGCGAGAGGGTATGTCAGACTTTTACTTACTAAAAACCCACTCCTGTTCCTTCGTTGCCTTTCATACCAGGGCCGAGTCTTCCTTTCAGAAGCAGACCCTTGGCCCCAGTAGACTTCGACCGTGCTGGGCCCCTACGGTTTGCTGACATCTCCTTGAGATGCGCGTGGAACAGTACGCGCCGTCGATGACTTGGGCTCGGTCCGGACGGTTACCGGACGATCGGACGGCAAGCTACCCATTGCTCGTCGTCCGCAAGCCCGTTCCTACGTTAGCTGGAAATCGGGATCGGAATCCCTGCGGCTGGGACGTGAGGTTCGTATTTTGTTTTTTCATGTTTTGTCTGTGATGAATAAACTCAAAAACTCGATCAATTTTAAAAATTCGTCCACCAGTAGAATGCTACTTTATCACTGAGTGACATACGCGAGATTTCTAGCAGAATCTAGTGTTTCATATAACTGCACCACTTCCCAACCTTTAAAAACACCGTACCTTTAGCTACTTACTTTTTATTCTCATTTTAAAGTAAATAAGCTAAGCCACTCTACTACCCGCCTCCCTCGTGGCCGTAAACCAGAAGCAATGGAACCTCTCCAGGGAGGCGAGCTGCAACTTGCCACCAGCACTAGCCTCTAGTAACTATTTAGTATTGCCACAGACACTCGCGGTACACCAGAACTACTTACCTACAATTGAATTTACTTTATCAAGTTATTGGCTCGGTTGCAACTATTTATGTTTGATATGAAAAAGCAATACAATTTCCGTTCGTTTCATTTGTGAACTAAAGTAAGCTTTTCATTTACTTAGGTATTATTTTATTTAGTTACATCGTTGTAGCAACTTTGCAGACGCTTTCAAGATTCGGGAATATGTTATAAAATATAGTGGCAAAATCCCAGGGTGGCCCCATCGTGCTGGTTGGTGATCGGGCGAGAGGACCCGATAGCGATCCCTGAGAGAGTTCGGACGTCCCCGCGGTCTCATATATCAACTCTCATTATAAAAAAGTCAAGCTCGCACTTGAGCTTGACTTATAAAGTCAAGACTAAATGATGAATGAAGCACTAACTTCTGCCAGCGGTTTCGCACGCGTGATAATCGGTTTCTCCATACAAACTTTGGAACCCCGTTTCATCCCTTTAGGGGGTGAATTTCGTAAAATTCTTAGCGGATGTCTACATCCTATAAGGAACCTACCTGCTAAATTTTAGGTTTTTAGGTGTTATAGTTTCTGAGATTTCGTGATTAATCAGTGAGTGGTATTTCGCTTTTAATATATAAGTAGATAAAACGAAAACGGTACTTTTTTTTTTTTTTTTTTTTATTATAACTTCGATGACATTAATTGTATTAAATCCATTATTTTTGACATGTAATTTTGACAATGGAAATTATTTATTATATAAAAACACTTAACTTATTTATCACAACCGTTGACATAAGACAGTAAAAGTGTATTTAGGATTAAAATGTTCGCAAAACATAAAGGACATAAAAAAAATTAAACATAATGGCCCAAATTCCAACCCTTTCGTTTCCGAGAGAGTCAAATACAGGCGATGCTAAGCTTTTGATCCTCTTAGACGTTTAACACTCTATTATGGTCTTTGTAGTATGGGATTAAAGTTCATTATATTTTGTAGCTTAGGACGAAACCAGTGCCCGATTTCGTGTCCATTTACTCACTTTTATGATAATAATTATAGTATTTAGTGACATACGATGAATGAATGTTGGCTTTGCTGATGACCTTATTATTTTTTCAGGTATTTATACTGTCATTTGTAGATCTTTGACTGTCGTTAGCGTAATAGCATACTTAGTATAAAAAATAAATAAAATATAATCTTTTTATTTCAGACGAATTTGGTCCAAAACGTTACATTTTAAATTTTCATTATTATATTATTAATTGATTATATTATATTCTGTATTACTTTATATTGTTATTATATTAATAATTCCATTTAATTTATTATACATATAGTAGTATAATCAGCCGTATAATTTTCCCACTGGGACTCAGGACTCCTCGCGTGGAGAGGGAATGGGCTGTAATCTACCACGCGAGCCCTGTGAGGGCTGGTCGATTATAGTGTATAACCGGCATCGAATTCCTCACGATGTTTTCATTCACCGTTTTGGGAGCAGTCGGAGTTTCTCGAAATTAAGGATAGGTTTACAAATATCTCGCGGTGAAACTGTTGGCACATCTATTCAGGTTCTTAATTTTTTTTTGTGTAATTCAAAATTTTGAAAACTGTAAGTGCCTTTTTGGTGTTTCTTAAGGAATCTCCTCTTAAACGTTTCGCTTAGTCTTTGACTGGCTTTTCAAATAAATATTTTGAAGTGTTTTTGAGACAAAATTTATGCAATCATTTTGGAATTCCAAAGTAAGTAAAATTTGCTTATAACTTATTTTTATTAGCAAATATATCAACACGATGTCTGCATATTTAACGTGGATCGAGAGTCCAAGACTTATAGCTCGAGATCAAGTAGTATGTACATATTGTACATATATAGGCTCATGTCCAATCGGTATTTGACGTTTATGGATTCAAATTGTTTATACGAGAAGCCGTCTGTGCGAAGGGATTTCTTGTCGCAAAAATTACGAAGTTTAGTCTCATTTATTTATCTTACTTATTTATTTAACTGAAACAGGCGCGATCTCTACAAAATGGGGCTGCGATTTTTATTGTAGTATTGACTACCTCATCGAAACTTGCCGAGACGACTGACTTGATACATTTGCTGCCAAATACTGCTTTAATACATTAGAATGTGTTACATCCGCATTCCAATAGAAAACAACGTGAAAGTATTTTTTTATCAAAAAAAGAAATAGCTGCTTAAGTAACATGAGTTTCCGTAAATGATTTTCAAATTTTGGTGCAGTTAATAATAATAATTACCCTTTGTTTTCCATTTCCAGCCACCATAGGTTTGATGTGTCCACGTGCGCCTCAAAGAGATATCAGCAAAACCGTAGGGGCCCAACAGGCAAGGCTCGGATACCGGTTAAATTTTCAAACCGTTATTATGTACTTGACGAAAAAACCTTTACATTAGGTTTCGTTCGCATAAACCGTTTTTTTTTAACCGGTTTTTGGAAGAGTATTTACATAAAGGTTTTTTCGGATTAAACGGTTTAGAGTAATAAAAACCGGTTAATACGGGCGCACGATAAACAAACGTCCCGCGCTGTTCACAGTTTTTATTCAGTAGTAAGTATTTTTTTGTTTTGGGTCGGGGTACAGCGGATGCCATTTTTGCTATACGCCAGCTATGCGAAAAATACGGAGGTGCGCATAAAAACTTGCACATGGTATTCGTTGACCTCGAAAAGGCATACGACCGGGTACCTCGTGAGGTTCTGTGGTGGGCCCTTAAGGAGAAATTTGTGCCTGGGAAATACTCGTATGTGCAGTTGATCCGAGCGATGTACAGTCGATGCAGTACCCACGTGCGGTCTACAGTGGAAACCACTAGCAGCTTCAATGTGGCTGTCGGCTTACATCGATGGTCGGCTCTCAGCCCTTACCTCTTCCTGATGATAATGGACGCTCTGACGTCGGACATTCAGGAAGAGGCTCCCTGGTGTATGCTGTTTGTCGATAACATTGTGTTGGTTGCCGAGAGTGGCCTAGAGGTCAAGAACAGATTGGAGGTGTGGTGGCAAAGACTGGAAAGTGTTGGCCTGAAATTGAGTAGAACCAAAATGGAATACTTGTTCTACGATTTCGGCGGTCTCTCCAATCCAGTGGCTTTAGCTCTCGCTAGAACGCCCATACCGCTCTGCTCCGACTTTCGATACCTCGGGTCGCTCGTCTAAGGGTATGGTGAGGTAGACCGGGACGTAACACATCGGATCAACGCAGGATGGATGAAATGGCGGCAGGTCACGGGAACAACTTGTGACCTACGGATGCCCCTCAAATTGAAGGGTAAAATCTACAAGTCCGTGATAAGGCCTGTCATACTGTATGGATCAGAATGTTGGGCTGTGAAAAAGACGGATGAAAAAAGATTGCACGTAGCGGAGATGAGAATGTTAAGATGGATGTGTGGTGTGACGAGAATGGATAAAGTGAGAAATGAGTATATAAGAGAAAGTTTGAAAGTGGCGGCAGTGACTAAAAAATTTAAAGGGAATCGTTTGCCTTGGTATAGTCATGTGAAGAGGAGGGATGAAACGCATGTTACTAAATCAGTTATGAGTTTACATGTGGATGGATGGAGAGGAAGACCAAAGAAAAGATGGATGGATTGTGTGAGAAGTGATATGAAAGAAAAGGGAGTTAGTGATAGCGTGACGAGTGACAGGACAGAATGGAAGAAAAAAAACGTGTTGCGTTGACCCCAAATAAAACGGGACAAGGGCAGGAAGATGATGATGATGACAAATATTTGGAAAAAGAAAAATTTAATGCTTTTCAATATATCAGTTTCAGTTTCCAGTTTATCAGTAATCAGTCTTCTAGTTTATTAGGTACAATTAGGTGGCTTAATTAAAAGAAATAGTAAAACTATACGCTAGTCTAGCTCAATAGTTTAATCGTTGAACAAGTGAGACATTTTTCCCAGTTGGTCCACTTGGTACAATTCCTTTTAACGCTTGAACTTCTGAGACAAAAAAGTTGAACTGTCCTAGGTAAACGTAGTCGTCCACAACTTCGAGTGTAGAGTGTCCGATCTTGATTGGAGTGGGTGCTACATGGATGTTTACCATGACTTTGGTTTTGTCCATGTTCATTTTAAGTCCCACTCTTTCGGAAGCTCTACTGAGGTCACCGAGCATTGTACTGAGCTCCTCCGTAGTCTCAGCCATGACTACTATGTCGTCGGCAAATCGAAGGTGAGTGATGTGCTCGCCATTGACATTTATGCCTAGCCCTCTCCACTCCAGAACCTTGAAGACATCCTCCATTGCGGCCGTGAACAGTTTCGGAGAAATGACGTCTCCTTGCCTCACACCCCGCTGCAAGAGGATAGGTTCGGTCTGGTCCTGAAGTCGGACTGACATGGTGGCGTTTTTGTATAAAAACTTCAGCACTTCGATGTACCGATAGTCAATCTGGCACCGTTGAAGAGACTGCAGTACAGCCCAAGTCTCGATCGAATCAAAGGCTTTCTCGTAGTCCACAAACGCTAAGCAGAGAGGCTGATTATACTCCTCAGTCTTCTGTATAACCTGCCGCAGCGTATGTATGTGGTCCACGCTGCTGAAGCCTTTTCGAAATCCGGCTTGTTCGGGAGGCTGGAAGTCGTCGAACCTGCGCGCGAAACGGTTCGGGATGACTCTGGAAAACAGCTTGTAGACATGGCTCAGAAGTGAGATGGGCCTGTAATTCTTAAGCAGGGTATTGTCACCCTTCTTAAAGAAGAGTACCACCACACCTCTGCTCCATGCCTGTGGCGTTTTTCCCTCGAGTATGACGGAATCAAAAAACTTCTGAAGTGCCTTTAGGACCGGTTTTCCACCCGCCTTCAGGAGCTCGGCCGTAATTCCGTTTCACCCGACGCCTTGTTGTTCTTCAACTGCTTCAGAGCCACCCTAATCTCGTACAGGCTGACGTCCGGGATATCTTCGGTATAATGTCGAGTCAATCTAGCTCTTGGGTCGTTTGCTAGATTTGCAGTTGGTTCGGAGATTGACGTGTACAACTGTCCATAAAAAGCCTCGATCTCTCCCAGAAGCTCCGATTTGGCGGATATGACTCTGCCATCGTCGGTCTTCAGTTTCGTGAGCTGGCTCTGCCCAATAGACAGATCTCGTGCAAATACTTTAGAGCCCTTATTCCGCTCAATCGCATCCTTAGTCCTCTCGGTATTAAATCGGCGAAGGTCGCGTTTCAGAGACTTTGAGATCCGTTTATTGAGCTGCCGATATGTGCACGCATCATCTGAAGACTGCAAAGTCATCTCACGCCTCTTCTTCATAAGCTCGAGAGTTTAATCTGACAGCTTCTTGTTCTTTTTTGTACAGTGAGCCTTGAAAAATTTAGACCCGACCGTATGGACAGTTCCCACGAACCCATCGTTATATTCGTCCACGGAGCTTCCTAGGCACTCGAAACGATTGTGGAGTTCGAGCTGAAAGCTCTCGGAGTTTTGGATCTGGATCTGTGCTGGACGGAGCGTAGACTTCACCAGTCGAGACCTTTCAAGCTTAATATTGATATTCAATGCGCCTCTTACCATGCGGTGATCACTTCCAGCTTTCACCGCATTGATCACGGAGACATCATTGAATATTTGCTTCTTCGTCGACAGAATGAAGTCAATCTCATTTCTAGTCGCACCGTCGGGACTTTGCCAGGTCCACCGCCTATGCTCACGTTTTTTGAAGAAGGAGTTCATCATGTAGAGGCCTTCCTTCTCCATAAAACTAGCCAGTAGGTGTCCCCGGTGATTCCGACGTCCAAATCCAAATTGCCCCACTCTCAGCTCGTCACCATCTCGTTTGCCCAGTTTCGCGTTGAAGTCCCCCATGACCACGGTGAAGTGGGTCTTAAAACCATGCATGGCTCTGGATACATCCTCATACATGGTCTTTACTTCGTCGTCGGGGTGCGTCGAGGTCGGGGCGTAAACCTGTATGACCTTTAGCGAATATCTTGGCGATATTCTGAGTATAAGGTACGCCACCCTGGTCGACACACTCTCGATCTTCACCGATCAATATCGTAAATTCGTAAGTACGTCTACATACCGCGCCGCTATGCGCGGCATCCTTACAAGTAGTCCCAAGTTGCAACGCGTTACCCGACATGCCGTTCGTCGAATAAACCGGTTAATTTAGGTTAAAATAAAGTTCTTAAAACGTTTACGTTCTTATGAAAAGTTCGGAGGAAAACCGAAATAAACCGGTATTAACCGGTATTTTTTAAACCGGTTCCGAGCCTTGCCAACAGGGCCGAAACCTATTGGGGCCATGGGTTTACTTTCGAAAGGAAAACACGTGGTCCTCGAACTTAAAGGACAAAGAAAAACATAGGCGTGGTTTCAGTCAGTAAAAGTCTGATACGCTCTCGCGCCCCGCCCTAGAGCGTGAGAGATTATTGGATGATTTCCCAACTTAAAAAAAGAAAAATATTTCGCATTTTTTTCCCATCCGAGGGTTGTCCTTGGGTGTACTAGCATAGCGCATACAGGGTTAATCGTCGGTTGGTACCACGTTCCATAAAAATGGTCTAAAGGGCCTCTGCGAATTGGCTTCGGCCCCTCGTACACCTTCCAAAGGTCCAAGACCCCAGAATCCTGAGATGAATAAACACATGAAAGTAACAGACCACACACAAGTTTTTAAGCATAGTAGCATAGTCGGCCTTATAATGTTCCCACTGTTGGGACTCAGGCCTCGTCTCTAGGAGAGGGAATGGGCCGTAACCCACCACGCGGGCCCAGTGTGGGTTGGTGGGAGTCACATGTCTTTGAATTTTTGGTTCTAGGACATGCCGGTTTCCTCACGATATTTTCCTTCACCGTTTTTGAGAGCAGTGGTGATGAAACAAAAACACAAAGTTATTACTTTGTAATATGGCGTATTCGCCTGGCTGGGTTTGAACCCGCGACCTACAACTCGTAAGACGGGGCCGTTACCACTCGGCCACCACTGCACCAGTGTCTCAGTTTTTATGGAAAATAAAGAAATATACAAGAACGTTTATTTACGTTGAAGTGTCCGTGGGCCCCAATCTAGGCACAGTCTGTATCTTGGTGGCCTAGGATTAATAATTATTCCTTTGGAAGTGCTTTATATGTTAGGCTTATTATAACTAGATTAGAATGAAAACAATTATGCCTACCTATTCAATTTATTTAACCTTTTGACGTGCGTAATTAGAGACACAATAGTAAGACAATGGCTTGCGGGCGCCGGCTACCGCCTGAGCGTTAATGAAATAAATCTCTTTTTGTTTATAATCCGCCAGGCTGTTTTGGTCTTATTATGAGACGTTATTATTTTGTAGTTATTTTGCACACGTTTTGTTAGTTTTATAATTTTTTTAAATAACTGACAATAATTCAAATACTTTAATTTGTTGTCTTTGGTTGGGTTTAATCTGAATTTCCATAGCAAATCTCTTTTTTTTCGACTGCAAATTTTGATACCACGTGATACCCACTTTGGTTTATGATTGACTTTTATTAAACATTGGATTTGTGGAAAACAAAGGTCATAAAAAAGTTTAAAATCAGCTATAAAGTGTTGATAAGCCGTGTTTGGGTTATCAGTGAGGTAAATATCTGAAAACGATAAGCTCTTAATACACAATTTAAATTTTTCAATATTTTCTGTGCTATAATCGCGTTTTAATGTACGCCAATAATGCAGTATTGGATTTTTTTTTACAGGAATTCTAATTAGCTGTGCGGTATGGTCAGACAGACCTAATTCTAAAATTTCACATTTACAACCCTTTTTAAAGTTATGTGCAAAATTATCAATACAAGTTTGACTGGCGAATCTGGTTGGTTTATATAAAGCTAATTTTAAATTATAATTTAACAATAAACATTCAAAATCCAGAGTTACATTATTACGTTTTAGAACGTTTATATTAAAATCACCAGTAATTATAACATTTTTACAATTCAATTTAGTAATATAAGTCAGAAGGTTTTCCAGTTTATGGAAGAACGAATACAAGTTGTTTTGTTTAGGTACTCTGTATATACAAGCAATAATAATTTTATAATCAAGAAGTTCAATCGCACAACCCTCAAGTATACAGTCAATACAAAATTTGCGAACTTCTGGAATTTCTCTAAATTTAAGTCCTTTTTTTAGTAAAATTCACGTTCCTCCTCTTTTACTATTTGTTCTGCTGTAAAATGAAGCTAAATTGTAATTTGGTAGATATAAATTTGACTCATGTTTTGTCAACATAAAGTGCTCAGTAATACATATGACGTCCACAATTTTGTTACTATCTGCGAGTTCTTCTAAGTTAACACATAACGCATCAGATTTGTTAATTAAACCTGCAATATTCTGATGTAAGATATTCAAATATTTCTCAGAGAAAAAACTGATTGGCGGTTACATTTTCATTGAATTCAGGAGATTTTGTGGTATTACAAGACTCTGTATGTACTACAATATTATTCAGCGTTATGTCAAATTGACCAAATGAGCATAAATCAATTACAATATTATTCATAATGCCGTCGTATATACGTTTCATTCCCTGTATTTTGATTTTTCCTGTTGTATCGGAGAGCAGTGGTGGCCGAGCGAGAGCAGTGGTGGCCGAGTTGAGAGCAGTGGTGGCCGAGTGGTAACGGCCCCGACTTACGAGTTGTAGGTCGCGGGTTCAAACCCAGCCAGGCGCATTACTTTGTGTAATTTATTTCATCACCACTGCTCTCAAAACGGTGAAGGAAAACATCGTGAGGAAACCGGCATGTCCTAGAACCAAAAATTCGAAGACATGTGACATCCACCAACCCGCACTGGGCCCGCGTGGTGGATTACGGCCCATTCCCTCTCCTAGAGAGGAGGCCTGAGTCCCAACAGTGGGAACATTATAAGGCCGACTATGCTATGCTATGCTATGCTATCGGAGAACATGTCTAGTGATAGCTCCCTGTTGCTGTCAAATAGGTAGGCGTAGTCATTATTTTGTAGGTCAAGATAAAGTAGATTATTGAACATGTCTACTTTAAAATTGTAAATAGGTGCTCCTGTTATAAAAGTCGGTAAACAGATGACATTATTGGTGTAGGCCACCTTGGACCAAGGAGTCAAGGAGTCGGAGTCGTGGACCAAGGAGTCTTTCCAGATATAATGAAATACAGTAAGGTTATACCACTTTTTAAATCTGGTGACCATAATGACACTAATAATTACAGACCTGTATCAGTATTGCCGGTTTTCAGTAAAGTGTTTGAAAAAGTTATGCTTAATCAAATGCTTTACCATTTTAACAGCAAAAAAATCTTTCACGATCAGCAGTATGGTTTCACCAAAGGACGTTGTACGACTGACGCTGGTGTCACTTTATTAAAACATATATTTGCAGCGTGGGAACAAGCCCAAGATGCGATAGGAATTTTTTGCGACCTCTCAAAGGCTTTCGATTGTGTTAATCACGAAACCTTGCTTTTAAAGCTAGAACATTATGGGCTAGGTAAACTTGCACTCAGCTTGGTAAAATCTTATTTAATTGATAGGCAACAGCAAGTTCAGATAAACGGTGTCAATTCTCCGGGTTTGAAAGTCAAAATGGGTGTACCACAAGGCTCAATATTGGGTCCTTTCCTCTTTTTAGTATACATAAATGATCTACCACATCTATTAAAAAAACAACCACATATTGTATTGTTTGCTGACGATACGTCGTTAATTTTTAAGATCAATAGACGTTCCACAAACCTTGATGACGTAAACAATGCTCTACAGCAAGTCCAAAACTGGTTTACTGTTAATAATTTAGTATTAAATGGAAAAAAAACTAAGTGCATAAGATTTGCGTTACCGAATGTTAAAAGTAATTACTCCGACATAGTATTGAACAAGGAGAAACTCGAATTCGTCGAAGATAAGGTTTTCCTAGGGATCACGCTTGACTCGAGGCTACAATGGGGTCCTCATTTAACATCTCTGGCAGGTCGGCTTAGTTCGGCAGCTTAAGCTGTCAGAAAAATCCGTCAATTTACTGATGTAGATACTGCGCGACTACTTTATTTTAGTTACTTTCATAGTATCATGTCTTACGGTATTTTGCTATGGGGACGGGCTGCAGACATAGAGTCTATTTTTATTCTGCAGAAGAGAGCTATCAGAGCCATATATAATCTTCGCAGACGCGATTCTCTTAGAGAACTATTTAAGGAAATAAACATCCTGACGGTCCCTTGTCAATACATTTATGAAAACATTATGTATGTTCGGAAAAATATTCATCTTTTTACTAAGATAAGTGACAGGCACAATTTTTATACTAGGAATAGAAACAAATTAGATCAACCTCGGTTCAGATTGGCAAAAGTACATAGTTCTTTTATGGGGTACTGTGTAAGATTTTATAATAAAATACCACTTGAGATTCTACAACTAAATGAGTCCAAATTTAAAACATGCATTAAACGCACACTATGTAGACAACCGTATTATAAACTGGAAGATTATATCCTTGACAAAAACGCTTGGCTAAATGCCGGTTCTGCTCCACAGCCACAGCCTTCAAATTAAGTTTTGTGTTTTTTTTATTATATATATTTCTAATTATTGGAAGAGATACTTACTATTCCCCTTTTTGTTTTGTTATTTTCGAAATCTTTCTTATTTTATTTTATTTGTTTATTTCAATAGAGGTTATGATAATTTATTACCTTTTGCATTTGGAAACAATAGCATTGTATAATGTAGAAGCACTTTTTTTTTTCAAGTTTTGTGAATGTGAAGTACCATGGAGCATTTTTATTAGGTTACAACTTGTTTGAAATTACGAGCATGGCAGGTGAGAGTTTGTCATGCTCACTCAAATGTCTCGCTGATGGTGGCACGTGTTATTGGGTCATTCGGTTCCCTTCAAAATGGTTGAGCTGAGTGAGGCTGATGCACGCGTCATGCTCGTGAACGGGTGCCGTCGGTTGAGACTGGTCATCTCTTAGCTGCCAGTGGCTTAATTCAATTTCTATCTTTTTAATTAGTTTTTATTCTTATTTATCTACATTGTGCTCACATATTAGAAGCGACATGAAATATGTAACCAAGATTTATGTAACAATAATATGATTTTAAAAGAGTGTCCATGGAGTTTCTTGCACGTTCTTCTCCATAGAGATCTACGCTTTGGAACGTGCAATTTAGCTTCACTTTTCTTTTTTTGACTGACTGACATTTTGACAATTCAAAAGTGCCTGTAATTGGTCTATTTGAAATAAACGATTCTGATTCTGATTCTTCTCAGAAAATTCATAGGGTACTTGCCGTTGACCCAGAATCCTAAAATTTGGCATAAAGCAAGGTCTTATATCACAAGTCTAGGAATAAATCTGAAAACTTTAAATTTGTTGTTATGTCAAAATTTTTTTTGCGATTTTGAAAAATCTCCCGAGACTCCATTCCGGAATTGAACAATGTACATAGATAAGTCTGTACGGAACCCTCAGGGTGCGATTCCAACTCGCACTTACCCAGTTTTTTTCGTATACAATCATACATCTGGCGTACCTATAATGGAGTACATAATACCACAGCACGTGGTCTTCCTTAGTTTCTGTCTCCCCTGAAAAATGAAAGTGAATTTATATTATATTGTTCTATCAGTAGCTTCGCCTGCGTGGTAGTATTTAATAAAACTCAAGGGAACATATATTCTCAGGATAAAAAGTATCCTATGAGCATTTCGAGTTCATGGTCTATCCGTGTGCCAAATGACATCTATATCCGTTCGGCCATTTGAGTGTGATAGAGTAACAAATATAAATAAATATATAATAATAATAAATGTTTATTTACAACCACAAAGTATTACAGTTTTTTGCATTTAATAAATTTTAGTTGATGATAGGGGTGGACTGGAACCTAAACTAGGGAAACGCTGTATTTCAGGTCTCCAGGACAACAATAAACAACACACATACATACAAACTTTCGTGTTTTTAATATTAGTGTGATGTGGTTTACTGTGCCACATCTTCATCACTAGTCAGACATAGTTTAGGTAATAATATTTAATTATTTAGAAAAGTCTGTATATACTTATCTCAAATTAAATCTATTTCTTTCTTTTTGTTCTTTGATCTCCAATG
This sequence comes from Mythimna impura, assembly GCA_905147345.3. Lineage (NCBI taxonomy): Eukaryota > Metazoa > Arthropoda > Insecta > Lepidoptera > Noctuidae > Mythimna > Mythimna impura. The sequence goes on along the minus strand of LR990362.1, from coordinate 12,249,603 downwards.
CTTTTGGATAGTCTTAGGAACTATTTTGGGCCCAATCCGACTAAAAGCTAAAAGGTGAGGGTACACAAAGGGAACTAAAAGCGTACTATATGCGGTGTCCACATGCTGCGTCCGGTTTTAGTAACATGAGCTTTGCCTTTCGTTATATTTCTTGCAATCTACTAAAATACATTTAAAGGTTACAATATTTTCATTAATATCAGAATCACAATTGCTAAATACTCTAAAACAACACTTCAATGAAATTGGAATTTCACTTGCAATTTCTACTTTGGGGTTGTCAAATTGGCTCAGAGAACATTTGAGTTACCATGGCCCTAAAACGCAAATGCCTAATGAAGGGACGTATGTGGGTTTCAGTCAGTAAAATTCTAACACCCTCTCGTTCCACCCTAGAACAGGAGAAGTCATTTGATGTTTTCTCATCATTTCATCATCATCATTTCAGCCGAAAGACGTCCACTGCTGGACATAGGCCTCCCCCAAGCGTCGCCACAGCGAACGGTCCTGTGCGTCTCGCATCCATCGGACTCCCGCAACCGTTACCAAGTCATCGGTCCACCTTGTAGGAGGCCTTCCAACGCTACGTCTTCCGGTACGTGGTCGCCATTCCAGAACCTTTCGGCCCCAACGGCCATCTGTTCTGCGAGAAAAACTGGGCACGTGCGAGTCGGACTCGCGCACTGAGGGTTCCGTACAAACTTACCTACATACGAGTATGTGAATAGTTCAATTTCCGAATGGAGTCCCGAAGATTTTTCGAATCGCAAAAACATTTTTTTTTTGTGACGTATCAACAAATTTTCTGCTTTTAGACTTATTCCTATATCTATACTATATGGTCTTGCTTTTTGCCAAATTTCAGGATTCTGGCTCAACGGGAACTACCCTATGAATTTTAATTCCTTTGAGAGCGTCGAAATGCACGTTTTTTCCGACATAAACGGCCGTATCTTTTTTTTTTTTGTTAATTTAGAAGTTTGATTTTGACCATAGATCTTAGTGTAGTGGTTTCAATTTCAAAACGATACCTCCACGCGTTTTCGAGATAAAGGAACTTGATAGACAGACAGACAGACGACGACGGGACGGGTGGACAACAAAGTGATCCTAAATAAGGGTTCCGTTATATTCTTTTGAGATACGGAACCCTAAAAAACCTTTGCATGTCTAGAATCTAATTTACTTTTGATAAATGTGTAATACAAACACACCTGTAGCATATTATTAACCAAGTTCATAATAACATAAATTATGAACGTACCTAGTTGTATAATTAAATCATTGCATGTGTCATAATACTTAGAATGTCTGAAACTATAATAAAGTACGCATATTTTATTCAAGTTCCCAGAAACCAGTTTAATAATAAACCTTGCTTTATTAACAAGAATTTGTTTCGTGAAGTTGGATTTTATGAGATATTTCAGTTCGTCTTACAAATTATTTTGAGGAGTTAAATACGCTCTGGAAAGTTCTTTAGGAAAATAGTTTACGCCCACGACTTCACCCACGTTCGACACTAGATAACCTGTTTTTTTTGTTTGCTGTGACATGTTACATAACATAATAAATATGACTGTATGTTTAAAATGGGCTACTGAATCGATTCCAGCTATTTTAAAAATAGATATTTTTTAACCTAAACCAATCGAGAAATATTTAAGGATAAAAAAAATACCTATTTTGATTTTTTTTTCTTAATATTGATTACGTCACTAGTTTGTTATTTAATAATATTAATAATTGCAATTTTTTTACAAAAACACTACCTACGTAGGTAAGTATATTATTATATATAAAATTTCAGCTTTGCTTAAAATATTATGATCGAAACTTAATTTTCTAATTGGGTTGTACAAGGGTTATAGTAGCATAAGTGTAAATAATAAATAAAATAGTAACTTGATCTTAAGACAAGCTTTTAATTAGTGGTATTATTAATTAATTCCTTTTTTGATCGTTAGGCTCACGTATGACCACCTGATAGTAAGCGATGATGTGCACGTTTAAATACATACTTCTACACAGTCGCATATATTTCCTGTTAAGACTTATAATCTATACTAATATTATAAAGAGGGCAGATTTGTATTTTTTGTATGTTTATATTTTCGTTTGTAATGAATAAACTGCTGTACTGGTTTTGAAAATTCTTTCACCAGTATCATTATTATGTCACTTAATGATAAAGTAGCATTCTACTTTATCATTAAGTAACATAGGGACACGGTTGATGTCGCTGGCAAAAACCAGTATATTTAAATACACAGATGGAAAACGACTTTCTAATTTATCAACTTTTTAACGAGCAAAAGACGATTCAACCGATGCAAGCAATCAAAACGAATTCTAACTCGAACAAAACAGAAGCATAGGTTCGCCGTATTCGGTTAGTAATTAGACCAATTTAAAGGTTTAATAATTGCCAATGAGCATGCATGATAATTAAACAGTCAGGGGCGCATTGTGGTGGGCAGTGCTACAATCAATATTGTTTGCCAATAGCCCGGCTCCCGCTTACCATCACTGCTATACTTAGAGCTGTGTGCAATCATTATTGGCATCTCGCATGCTCACTACAATTGGCAAATACATGGAATTGCTCTTTTTCTACTTATACCTTAATAGGTATTTGTCATCAAGGCATTGTAATTCAGTAACAGTTTTGCAAAAACCATTATTTTTTAAATCGATTTTTAAATACCCAATAATTAATTCTTTTATAATAAAAGGTTTTTTACACAAACATGCTATGGACTAAAAAAAACTAAAAGTACTATAATTCCATGTTATTATGGTTATCAATTCGTACATAACTTTTTGTTTATGAACCGATTAGGATGGTTTTTTTTTGTGTTGCGTTGTTATAAATCTTTAATAATTCTAATATACTTATTTGCCACTCTCAAAGCATTGTGTAAATTGAGTAAATCTTAATACTCAATTTCAAATCCATAATATATGGATGTTTTGTCAATCCTATATGTAACTTACCAAAAAAACTTGCTCACTATCACTATCAATATATATATAGTATGTTATGTTCTATGTTAGTATAAAACTAAGTTGTTTCTCGCTCTCTGTCCCTATGTATGCTTAGATCTTTAAAACTACGCAACGAATTTGATGCGTTTTTTTTTTCAATAGATAGAGTGATTCAAGAGGAAGGTTTATTATACGTATAACACATACATAATATAGTAGCAAAACACTGATAATTTTAGAGGTTTCTGATGTGATGTCGTAAATAAACACATTTTTTTGCGCTTACATTGTAAACGCTGGCTGAACCCTACGATATAGATCAAAATAATTTACTACAGTATTGTACACGTTAAAATGGTCTACAAAAGAGTCAACAATGGTAAATGTCTATCTCTTAGGGATAACCCCACAATAACCATTTTTTATCCTTTACTTTTTACGAGAAATAAGGTCTTATTTACGAAGCGATTTTAAGCAATACAGCATTGATCCTTATTCAGTTAAGTACCTTAAATACATTGTGTATCTAATATAGATCAATATGGCCCTTTACAGCATGTAATTTAAATAAATATTTTCGAAGATATTACAGATTTAAAATACATAGCGTAAAACATAGCGGTTGCTGTGGTATTAGCATTGCACCCGTGCGAAGCTGGGGCGGGTCACTAGTTTATTATAATTTAATCTGTGGGGTAACACAACTAAAAAGTGAATGGAAAAAAAAATGCAAACGACTTAAAAAAAAACTAATAATGCAAAATAACTTTCAAATTCCTTCCAGAAACACCCAGCGGCATAATGAATAGAATCTGTCAAATGAGATAATTAACATTACTAATGAGGCCAGTTCGACATTCTAAATTGCTTGTATTATGTTCAGGCTTTGTCTCTTGTAAAACATTAATATTAAAATAGTGTAGGTATATAGGCATTCGAGAGCGGGCGAGAATTTATTCTTGTAATTACTTTGTTAATGAGTGGGTTAAGTATTTTACTTAAATTATAGCTTTAAGTTATTATTGTGATTATATACTCCTTGTAGCTGCGATATTACAGCCTTGCATGCCATCACTGGACAGGCCTGTCGACATCGATATCGAAGCGGACTGGTTCCAGGAGGCCATGTCACAAGTCAGCTAAGTGGCAAAGCCTCGAGCCCGGCCACGATGTGCCCAGAGTCAGCTGTACTGGTGGTCACCAGAGATTGCGGCTCTGCGCAAAGCGTTCGTTGCCATGCGGCGATGGTACACCAGACGTCGCAGGCGTCGCATCCGCCCGCCAGATGCGGAGGCCAAAGAAGCGGAGCTGTACTAAGAATAGAGAGTGGCAAAGCGCACCCTCCGAGCGGAACTGCCAAGTTGGAGGCCTACGACGCGTATCTGAGGACTTTCAACAGAGACTCAAGGGGACGCCACTACCAAATGGTGTGGAATAAATTCCGCACCTGGGCTAACCCGCTGATACAGAGTCTCCAATCCCAGCTTGTAGAGGGTGTGGTGAGTGCTCAGTTCTGTGCGCGAAGGAACCATCCTCCCCTGCCTATGGCTCCGCTACCTGCGGTGTCCGACGCGGACCACGACGGTGACGACGATGACGGTGCTTCGGAGGTGACCGAAGTAGAGCTGAGAGTGGCGGTACGAATGCTAAACGGCAAAAATACTGCAGTCCTGACTGATTCAAGGGGTTTCTTAGCGCATGTTCGGAGAGGGGCCATTTCGTTGGAAGACGGGGAAACTGGTCCTCATCGGGTAGCCGTGTAGACTATCCGTCCGCAAACCGGCCGTTCGTGCTGCTAGACACGGGTAAGCTCTTTGAAAACTTAATTGCAAACTACTTCGTCGTGCAACTGGTGCGGGTGGGACTGGATCTTGCGGATAGTCAAATGTACAAAACCTTTAGCACAAGCGTAGGGTAGCTTTCGGTATTTTATAATATGCATTTTGGAGAGTGTGCGCGGAAATTGCATGACTTGATTCCGCTATCTCCTTTCTACCATCGGACAACCCCACGTACGGCGAGTATCCACCCTTACGTTGTTGAAACCTCTATGGTACCGGACTAATCGTTTCGCCTCGTCGTTTATAACCCGTACATCGAAGGACTGGAACAATTTACCAGCTGCGGTTGTTCCGTCCAATTATAATTTAGGTGTCTTCAAGGCTACAGTGAATAGGCTCTTAATAAACCAGTGCGCTTCACCATCAGCGATTGCATCACTGCTTACCATCAGATGTGATCGCAGTCAAGCACTAGTTTGTATCAATTTAAAAAAAAGTTAGATCGGATTCCACAGAGGCGCTCCACGGTTGAAGCAGGATGCAGTGTCCCGGGGTAGGGTCATCTTGGCAGTGTCCTTAGACATCTCCAACGTCTTTAATACCCTGCCCTAGAGTTGCATTAGGTAGGCAATCCGGTATTACTGCATGCCGACCTACCTCCTTTATTCTATTCTATTCTATTCTATTCGCCGTCAAGTGATCGAGGCCTATTTGACGGACAGATTCGTCATCTACCCCGGTCACCAGGAAGAGTGGAAATGGCAAAAGATGCCATGCGGCGTCCCGCAGGGATCGATATTAAGGCCACCCTTGTGTAACATCGAATACGACTACGTGTTACGCGGCGAGCTCCTCAGCGGGTTCAGCATGATATGCTAAGCTCAAAAAAAAAGAACTACTACGAGACCAACCAAGCGAGACAAACGTATACTATAACTTTATACAGAGAGTCATGTTTGTCTTCTAAGCGTCAGCACGATCAAAGACACTACACACACTATAATACACTATATATAGTGTACTAGCTGATCCGGCAAACGTTGTTCTGCCATATAAATAAAAAAAAAAAAAAAAAAAAAAAAAAATAGATGTTGGCCGATTCTCAGACCTACTCAATATGCTCACAAAATTTCATGAGAATCGGTCGAGCCGTTTCGGAGGAGTTCAAGTTCGAACACCGTGACACGAGAATTTTATATATTAGAAGATATACAAAATTTACAAAAATATTTGCATTGATGGCAAACTTACCAGATAAATATTTGTTATATTATCTTTCAGTTTTGAAAGGTTTGTTTGCATTTACCATTTGACTAAAAAAAGATCTAAACCGATTTAGACAAATGGTGTGACATTTTGAGTAAGAAAGTGCTAACCGAAATAATTTTTAGCAAGATAAAGTGTGGTCTATTATTTTCTTTTGTAATATATTGGTTTGGCGAGTCTGCTCTTTAATTTATGTAATAGACTAGATTTTTGATATAACTCAAAACGGGTATTTTATCAAGAGGCTGTCTCTTAAGGAGGATTCTCAAAGGTAGTAAATAGTAGTAGATAAACTAAGAGGGTTTTATAGATGAATTTAATTATTGTAATTCCGAAAATATATATGTACTCGTATTACGCCCATACAACTTCACACTGACCTGCAAAACTTAAAATATTTTAATTTCACGGGCTACTTTTGAGCATTCCCATAACTAGAGATTGAGAGTCGTTCAATACAACAACAAAATCAACAACATACGACAACAGTCAAAATACTCACATGCATGTATGGTAAGTGTCAAGTTGGGATGCAATAATTTATAAGTGCAAAGGTAGACAGACATGCAATAATTTAGAAGTGCAAAGGTAGACAGATATGCAATAATTTAGAAGTGCAAAGGTAGACAGATATGACGTGTAAAATAATATAAAATATTTTTTTTTGAAAACTGTGTAAATCACGCTAATTTTATTAAGGCTAAAGTGTGTATGTAATTCACTTTATTTACGTTCAAAGTAGTAGTAGTATCTTTCTTTTTTTATAACAACATAATTGTGTCGAACAGATTGATAATTATAAATATGTCCTTAAAACTTTATTAATTTAAATTCTAAAATAAATAAAATTTGTCATAATCATCGCCAATACAATAATAATAAAAGATTCTCATAAGTTAAATCATAAAATAATGTCAAAATTATTATATTTGCAAATGTACCTGCTCAAAATACATACAATTAGAGGTCACCGACTGAGTATAAACACTTTTCGTTTTAATCACACTTTAAGACTGGCCGCTTGCCGGCAAATAGCTGAACGGATTAAGATATTTGGCACACGGGTTGATCGTGTCCTGGAAAAGGATATAGGTGTAGGATACTGTTATTGCGGGAGGATGTTCCTTGGGATCATTTTTAGGGTTCCGTACCTCAAAAGGATAAAACGGAACCCTTATAGGATCACTTTGTTGTTGCCTTCTGTCTGTCTGTCTGTCAAGACCATTTATCTCGGAAACTCGGTGGAGGTATCGAATTAAAATTAAAACCAGATACTCAAGTCTGCAGTCCCTTAAAGCTGTAAAAAAAATAAACATCTAAGTTAACGAAAAAAAAAAATACGGCCGTTTATGTCGCAAAAAACGTATATTTCGACACTCGCAAGTGAATCAAAATTCACAGGGTACTTCCCGTTGACCCAAAATCTTGAAATTTGGCATAAAGCAAGGTCTTATAGCACAGGCATAGAAATAAATCTGAAAATAGTAAATCCGTCAAAACGTCACAAAAAAAAACTTTTTTTTCGATTCTTTCTTCTGAAATCTTCGAGACACATTCGGGAATTGAACATAGGTAAGTTTGTATGGAACCCTCAGTACGCGAGTCCGACTCGCACTTGCCCAGTTTTTTACTACTCCGCTGTTGCATCTTTGTTGCATTGTCATCTCGCGTATATCTGCGACACCTTTGTCGGTGATAGGTAAGCGTTTGTCTAGATTACTCAGGGCTATAACAAACTTTCTACATCCAGCCAACCATCACTATCACCAACCCACCTCAACCTAAACCTCGCCATGACCATATATTTACCTACCGTATGAATATTGTTGTTATATACCTCTTGCAGATAATAATGTAGAATGTAGTAACAGCAACAATTGCAAAAACTTGCTTTCATTGCTAAGGAAGTAATGCGATCCTGGTCACCTAAAAAAAATTATACCTACCTAAATCAGCCTTTTAATGTTCCCACTGCTGGGACTCAGGCCTCTTTTCTAGGAGAGTACGTAATCAACCACGCGGGCCCAGTGCGGTTTGGTGGATGTCACATGTCTTCGAATTTTTGGTTCTAGGACATGCCGGTTTCCTCACGATGTTTTCCTTCACCGTTACATCACATACCCAACTACTACTATATTATTTACCCAACTTATTTCTCCATTAATAAATCTCAACACACAATGAAACATAAGCTCTCTCAATATATTATATCAACGTAATATGATTTTCCTTTCTTTTTCTTAGTAATCGTTCCGAGTTTTGATGTATACTCGATAGCAGCTGACACATCATAGCCAACACAAAAGGTGCTCGATAAAGCAATATCGATTATTCAATAATACGAATATTCGGCTTATTTTACTCGAATTTGCATATGAATTGTGTTATTAGTCTGTTTTTTTTTTATGAAAGTCCAAAGAGTGTTATTATTCTTGCAAAGGTCCGGCGGTACTTCACACCGGGACAGCTTTTAATGTTATACAAAGCACAGGTCCGATCGTGTGTGGAGTACTGCAGCCACATATGGGTTGGTGCTGCAAAATGCCACCTGGCAGCTTTGGACTCGGTGGAAAGGCGTGTGAAGAGGCTAATTGGTGATCCAGATTTGGTTAAATCCAATCTTCAAAGCCTTGAGCACAGGCGTAGAGTACTTAGCCAGCCTTTCGGTGTTTTACTGGTTGCATTTTGGAGAGTGTGCGCGGGAAGTGCATGACTTGATCCCGCCATCTCATTTCTACCATCGGACAACCCGACGTACGGCAAGTTGCCACCAACCCACCCTTAAGTACGTTGTTGACCTCTACGGTCTGAACTAAGCATTTCGCCTCGTCGTTTATACCGCGTACATCGAAGGACTGGTATCCGTAATGTACTGGCAATAAATATCAAAAAATGAAAACAATTATGGACCCTGTAGGCCCTACAGTGAAAGGCATAGCAAAGTCTTTAATGGTAGAAGAGTGGAAGAGCGCTAAAGTAGTATTAACATTTTTGTATAGTGTCTCATTTCAATTTTATTCGTATATTAAACTATTTTTTTTTTAAATGAACAAAGATTATCTGTTTGTTATTTTAGTTAGTTAGACATTCGTCTATTGTGTAATAGGTATTTCTTTTTAATTAAGAATTGTTTTAATTTATTTAAAAATATACTGGTTTTATTTCGTTATTAAAATTTGTTGTCAGTCGTCGTATAGAGTGGTAATTCAATGTATTAGAATGCTGAATACAGGTTGACGATAAAAAAAATGTTTATTTCGATCATCAGATGTTCTTATTGTGCGTTGTGTTTATTTAAAAACAAATGAACTCTGCGGTCTGCATAGATATAGATAGGTATCACATTTTCTTTGTCATTTCGTCTTACCTTTACACAACGTTTTGAAGTGCTGAGGATGTTGTCTAATTACCTGTGAACTCTAGATATGAGACGCAACCTTGTCTCAAAATTTGTTATAAGTAAAAAAAGGTAGCAGTATAAGGCGGATGCGGATTAAAGCGAAAAGGCTTGTCTCAAAATAGAATCAAAATGAATTACGTTGTTGAAACTTCCACGGTCCGGACTAAGCATTTCGCTTCGTCGTTTATACCGCGTACATCGAAGGACTTGAACAACTTGCCTGCTGCGGTCTTCCCGTCCAATTATAATTTATGTGTCTTCAAGGCTAGTGTGAATAGGCTATTAATAAACTAGTGCGCCTCATATCAATGATTGCATCACTGCTTACCATCAGGTGAGATCGCAGTCAAGCATTAGTTTATATAAATTAACAAAAAAAAGAATTATATTTAGGCTCCGCATCAGACGTAAATGGTATCGAATGGATATCTTACCACTAACTCTATAAAAGTGATTTTTTTTATTTTATTTAAAGAAAAATTGTTGCCACATACTAGGAATTACTCCTGTATCGTGGAAGCGTTTACAAACATGTAATCTCACAAGACACCCAGACGCGGAACAACTATCTGTAGGCTATACAAATATTTGCTCCGTGCGGGAATCGAACCCACGACATGCACAGCAACAATCGTTCAAATACTGCGCCAACCGTGCCGTCAAAATTGCTAGGTTACTAGTCCATTTAATTAGATCCTGTGTCTAAAAAACGTCTACCAAATCTAAAAGATCATAAGGTGTTTTTAATATCGTGCGGATGCGGAATTGGTCCGTATGCGGGGATGTTGCCCCATATCATGCCCCGCATCCCGCGTGCGTATTCCACGCATTACAGTAAATATTACGTCCGGAGTAATCCCGCATGCGCGATGAAATCTACACGATATTAAAAAACCCTAACAATGAATTTTTACTACCATAATCTTTTTCAACACTAATGTACCTTATAACTGCTATATGGACATAAACATAGATCACGACAACTCATCAACGTTGCTAACCCGGACCAGACCAACGATTAAATTGTAACTATGTACTTACTTGCGACGCGTAGGTTTTAGAATTGGCTCTTGAACTTGAACCCAAGTCGATTTTATGATCGCAATTTGAGGACGTCTATCGATTTTCAGACTGTACATGGTGCTGTAGAAAGTAAGGCTGCTTTTAGAACGGTAAAATATCTTCATGCATATAGCATGAAGATATTTTTACACAATTATATTTTTTGCTTCTGTTTTTTTTATATATTTTTTTTTGTTTCGTTTTACCTAATATTATGTTTGTGCCTTGTGCTGTGCCAAATAAATTCTTTTTTCTTTCTTTCTTTCTTTTCTTTCTTTCATGCAATACAAAAGCGGACTTAATGCCATAGGTATTTGGGTGGAGAAATAATATAACATAAAAAAGAAAATACTGGACTGTATATAGAAAGAAGAATGAACAAACTAAGAAATATAAGAAGGCCAAAGTAGAAGGAGATTGTTTAAAGAACGAAGAATGGAGAATGCTAGCGTGTGAAGAACATAAATATTGAAAGTGAGATATAAGATAACAAAATATGACGAATTGTGGAGTTGAGTAGGAAAAAAAACTGGGCAAGTGCGAGTCGGACTCGCGCCCTGAGGGTTCCGTACAAACTTAAACCTATGTAAACAGTTGAATTCCCGAATGGTATCTCGAAGATTTTTTCGAATAGCAAAATTGTTTTTTTTTATGTTGTGACGCAACAACAAATTTGCAGTTTTCAGATTTATTCCTATACCTGTGCTATAAGACCTTGCTTTATGCAAAATTTCAGGATTCTGGGTCAACGGGAAGTACCCTATGAATTTTGATTTCCTCGAGAGTGTCGAAATATGTTTCTTGAGACATAAACGGCCGTTCTTTTTTTTTCGTAAAAATAGAAATTTGATTTTTTCACAGCTTCAAGAGACCACAAACATGAGTATATGGTTTTAATTTCAATGCAATACGCGTTTCCGAGATAAAGTGTCTTGACAGACAGACAGACAGACGGACGGACAACAAAGTGATCCTGTAAGGGTTCCGTTTTTTCCTTTTGAGGTACGGAACCCTAAAAAGGGTGGTCAAAGCGCTGTAAATTCTTCTCTGGCGAATAGGTAAGAGCCCTTTGAGCTCAGATCTGCTCCTCTAGACATAATTGTGTTTCCTCTGGTTAAATATGAACCGGATGCAGTTGTTGAGGAGCTTATAAAGCTTATCCAGCAAGACCACGTTCAGATCAAAGTAGCACATGTCACTGTAGTCGAAAATACCAGAGGTAGAGCGATATTCTATTAGCTATCTATAACGAACCGTCAACTATTTATACCAGGAGTTATATTCTCTTAGAATAATGTTATTTAATATCAAATTTATTTAAACTCTCACTCATATACAGTAGTGGTATATAGGCCGAAGCCGCCGCCGAAAATCAACAGCGCAGCCGTCGTCATGCGAAGTTAATTTTCTATTTTCACACGGGTGATGCCGCTGGCAATAGCTGGTTTCAAAAATCGATGAGTTTCATCGGGTTCACGAACTTTTTGTACTCCTATAAAATAAACAATTCCTATTAACATTTTCATACTTGATGTAAACATTCAATCTTTTAGTGGTTCTAAAATAAAATACAAACTCCAAAATTCTGTTTAGATTTGAGAGAATCGCTAATAATGTGAGGAAACAGGAACGAAAAACCGCAGACTTTGTTATAAGAACCTTTTTACACGATAAAGAGCTCTATTATGTTCTATTTATTTCTCATTTTGTACTCGAACACCAAGTCCAATATTATTCTGTATTCTAGAACACTAAATTGTATTCGTATTTTTAGAGTTACCTATCCAAATGTTAAAATCGGGATCCTATAACTAAGGCTCCATTCGTCCTTGTCCGTCTGTCTGTCACCAGGCTGTGTATTTCATAAACTGTAATAGCTTGATTCCGTTGTCGCTATAACAACAATTATATTTAAAAAAAAATTTAAAAAATGGTGTAAAAAAAGTTGTATAGATAATGGTACGGAACCCTACGTACGAAAGTCCGACTCGCACTTGGCCTGTTTTTTTTTTATTATGGATAGGCTCGCGTTTGACCACTATCTGATGGTAAGCGATGACGTGGTCGACGTTGGAGCACACTTGCCCAGGAGTAACCTATTCACTCTTGACTTAAATACCCCTATGCTGTAGCTATCAAGAAACACGTAGTTCTATATTTTGCATTAGTACCTATTCTTACTTTAAACATACATGAAAAATATAATTTTTGCTTATAGATTCAGTTAAAACAAAGCCAACTTCAGAAAGATATTAATCTACGTAACTTTGATAGACTCTTTCAATACATTGAAGAATGTATGAAAGTGCGGTCCGTAAGAAAATGGCGATATTATTCAAACGACTGAAGAACCATAAACCTTGGGCACGATACGATCAGCATGACTGTCGAAAATTGAGTCGAGAATTCTATTTCTGTACTGCAAATTCATGTTGGAAATTGGAGACAGACACCAGCATTTGCTGAGCTTAAAAGAGTGACCGTGGCCCTAGAACGCAAAAACCAAATGAAGGACACTGGTTTTTTTTAGGTGGGAAAATCATCTAATTACAAATCCCGCTCTTGGGCGGAGCGCGAGATAGTGTCAAACTTTTACTGACTAAAAACCCACTCCTGTTTCTTCGTTGCCTTCGTCCCAGAGCTCGGGTTTCGTTTTCACACTACCCATGGCCCCAGTAGCCTTCGACCCTACTGGGCCCCTATGATTTGCTGACATCTCCCTGAGGCGCGCGTGGAACAATACGCGCCGTCGACGACTCGGGCTCGGTCCGGACGGTTACCGGACGGTCGGACGGCGGGCTACCCATTGCTCGCCGTCCGCAAGCCCGCGCCAACGGTGGCCGGAAATCGGGATAGGAATCCCGGCGGCGGTTGGGGCGTGAGGACCGTTGCCGTTGCCTCACGCGATCGGCCGCCTCCTTTGCTAGCCTTACTGCTTCGCAGAAGGAGGCGACCGCCTGCCACTCCTCCTCGCTCCGGACCATGGCCTGTACCAAGGCCCGGCGTGACAGATCGGCGCCGCCGATTGCCCCCACGAGGACACGGCGTTGCTCTGCCCAAGCGGGGCACACCTCTACCGTGTGCTCCACCGTGTCCTCCGGGCGGTCCACACAGTGGCGACACCCAAGCGTCGCTTCCGCACGAATCCGGTGAAGGAACTTCCCGAACTTACCGTGTTCGGTGAGAACCTGCGTCATGAGGAAGGTGAGGACGCCGTGAGGTCTTTCCAACCACGCCTCAAAGAGGGGACTTACCGCCATAATTGTGGCGTGCCCAAATGAAGGACACTGGTGGATTTTAGTCAGTAAAAGTCTGACATCTGACATCCTCTCGAGCCACCTTAGAGCCCGAGAAGTCAATTGATCTCCTCCTCCTCCTTACGTCGTATTCCTCAATGCTGAGGGTCGTGACCTCCTTGCTTCATCACTCTAACTTTTCTTACACATTATTTTTGCAATATTTTTTAATTAATTTAGACTTCTACTACCTTAAATTAGTTAGTAATTTATTTTGTTAACATCTCATTTATTGATAGTTGTTATTATCCATACCTTTCTTGCTATGTTTTTATATAGCCTCTTTTTATATAATGTGAATGTAAGAACAGTATAAACTCCATGAATTCTTAGATTACTTCCTATTACGACGACTCAATTTTTTATTATGATTATTTTTATTGTGCTTTTGGGTACAATATAGACTGGTCTACACTATTCTTACATAATATCTCAACATATCATACTGAGCTAAGGAAATATTGTAACATCAACACTTTTTTTAAAAGAGTAACCATCGAGTTTCCTGCCGGTTCTTCTGCATAAGAAACGACCAACTTGGAACCGTGCACTAGCTTCTGACGTTTTATAAGTGCCCATGTAGGCCTATGTGAAATAAAAATATTTTGAATTTTGAATGATATTCCTCCATCTGTTTCTGTCTCTGGCGGTGTGAAGGGCATTGTATATCGTAGAGTCAAGAGCGGTGCGGATCTGGTCGCACCAACGTATTGGGCTGCGCCCGCGTGGCATTTCCCCATCCACTTTACCGGTCTCAATGAGCCTTTCGAGATTGCCACAGTCTTTCCTTGCGATGTGACCGAAGTAATGCAGAATCTTGCGAAGACACTCGTACGTCAGCCGTGAGGAAATTTTGAGTTCTTGAAAACGGCTGCGTTGGTCCGAAATGCTGTCCAAGGGATACGGAGCATCCTTCTCCAGCAAAACATCTCAAAGGCGTCGATGTGTTTGCGGTTTGCAGCTTTTAGCGACCAAGTCTCAGCGCCATACGAAAAGATCGAGAAGACTAGTATCCGTACCAGTTTGGTTTTGGTCTTTACGAAGATTTTGCGATCCCTCTAGAATTTATTAAGTTAAGACATGGCGCTCTTAGCCATGCTAATTCTCCTGCAAACTTCCGTCTCGCACGACCCATCGTTACTGACATTGGAGCTCAGGTAAATAAAGTTGTCCATTGTTTCTAGGTCTAACACGCCAGTAAGGTCCAATTTTCCAGATTTATCCACCACCATGACCTTGGTTTTGGACCTGTTTACGGAAAGCCCCATCTCAAGAATAGTAGTGTCATTTCATTTACAGCCACAATAAAAAGACATCAACATCTTTTAACTTTTTTTTTCTTCTTTTCTTTTATGAGATATTTTTATGATGATATTTATCACTTCTCTGCTTTGTCAGGCCAGTTTGCGTATTATTTGTACTTTAAAAAAGACTTACAAAACACCATGTAAAAGTGTCATTTACAACCCATGGTGGTGTCATTTTTTTTTTTTTTTTTTTTTTATTGTGTTTTTTTTTTGTAGCTACTGTCAGTGGCTTCGCCCGTGTAAAAGAAGAAAATTGTCCCAAGGAAACATACTCCCGGGGTAACAAGTATCATATACACGGTGCCATTCCAAGATATGGTCTGCCCGTGTGCCAAATTTCATCCAAATTCGTTCAGCCGTTTGAGATTGAAGAAGTAACAAAGATAAACGCACATATTCACAAACTTTCGCCTTTATAATATTAGTGTGAAGTGTGATTCACAAAACCAGTATTAATTATATTACCATCCTTCTCATCATTATCATGTCTAAAACGTATTCATAAATGTTTTTGACAGATTACGACTAAAATACGAATGCAAGTTATGAAATTGCTCCTCTGGGCGTTCTGCTATTGCAACGTAAACGTTATTAATTATTGAATTCAAGATTCCAGTGCACAGTGACTGCCTACTCGCTTGCCGCATATCGAGGTTACAACAACATTGAACCACCAAATTATGTATCATAGAATAACTACATAGTAAACTTTGACCAATCGTTCCGTTTTCGTAGACAACCAAGTTGCTACGCCGTAGCTGATATGACGTCACAGCTACGCGGCTACGCTTTATATAAAGTCGTAGCATATCACCGATTTGCTACGCACCGACTCATTTCCTCAAGTCCTACAAAAATGTCAAAGCCAGGAATTTATTTTTCTTTGAAAGTCTAACTTTTGAACTGGAAACATTTATCTTCATCTTTTAAAAGATTAAAAATAATTAATTCACTCAAATCATTTGAAAAAATATCTCTGCAAAATACCTTTTTTACCTCATAACAAAAATCGGAAAACTTAATAAGGATTGTAATTTAAATACAATACGATTTTGATTCCGAAAAATCTTTCTCGCTGTGAAAATATTTGGCCCTTCATAATTTAGATCAAATCAAATACTGGAGGACAAACTTTTTAACTTTATGATTTCAGAACAATATTATAACGAGAAAAGCCGTATTTTTAGAAGGATGTCAAACTTTGAAAGTATTATAGAATATTTATATTATACTAGCGGTCCCGACAACCGGAATTTTGGCTTTTCGATTGTAAGGTAAAAATATAGAATACGATTGCAGCGCCACCTACCCGACCTAACTGTAAACCATCCAGGGACCCACTAAAACTCACATTTTAGGGGCAGTACAGTGATCTGCACACATGCACAAGAATTATAATCACAGTAAGGGTCGCCGCACATGAGCCACCGGCCACCACCACAAAACGCCGCCACTGGCATATTTCCTGTAAGTTTCATACATTTTATATGGATTCACCGCACACGGTTGGTGCTGGCTGCCACACGCTACAAATCACCGCTGCTCGCTTCTTGTGACCCGAACCGGTCAATAAACGCCGATACAAAACGCTGTCACACGCCACTCGCGCATTTAAACCTTCTTCATCAGAGTCCATTATGATACTGCGCGTATGGGTTAAAAAAGTAGCAGCCACCGACTACGAGTGGCTGTCGCGCGCTTCAGCTTCCTTTGCGGCCGCTTCTAGCTTCTCGTGGCGGCGTTTGTGGCTGTCACGTGTGGTCCGTGTGCGGCGACACTATAAAAGTGAAAGTTTATGAGTGTGTTTGTATTTTTGTTACTTCTTCACGATCGAACAGCTGAACGCTACACCCAGAGAAAAACGGCTGAACTGCTTTAGAACACAGATAGACTATGGGCGTGACTAGAAGATTTTTTTTTAGTTGGGAAATCGTCTAATGTCTTCTCTCGCTCTAGGATGTAGCGGGAGGGCGTGGCAGACTTTTACCGACTAAAACCACACCTATGTTCATTCACGTGCCCTTTGCGTTTCAGAACCATGAGTCCCCCTTTTAGAAGTCGACCCATATCCCTAGTAGGCTTCGGTCCAGCTACCCTACAGTTTTATAGACATCTCTTTGAGGCGCGCGTGGAACACTACACCACGTCGTTGTCTCGAGCTCGGACGGTGAGCTACCTATTGTTCGTCGTCCGCAAACCCACGCCTACGATGACTAGTAGTCGGGGTCGGTGAGTGAGGATGGGATTAGAAGATATAATAGTCACGATAGTACGTGCCTGAGGAATAATTTAAGGACTTAAAATCGATTATCGGATACACCAGTACCAAGCCCCTGCAACGATAAATACATTGTTTAAAATTTAATGCAGCATTGTAGCTTGCATTTATAGCTCTACTTCCAGTAAATTAGCTCATGTAATTGACACTTACTGTTTTCCCGAGAATGTGCCCGCACTCGAGCATTCGGATAGAATTTGTTGTTATGAGAAGAACAGTACAAATTAAATGTTTAATTGATTTATTTATTCATGGTCTGGTCAGTCTTGGTAATCTCTGCTTATTTGCCACGCGTTCCCGAGATAAAGGGTCTTGAAAGACATACAGAGAGACGGACGGACAACAAAGTGATCCTATAAGGGTTCCGTTTTTTCCTTTTGAGGTACGGAACCCTAAAAATAGAGAAAAACAATTGAAAATTTTTAAAATTTGTAATTTTCTACGGGTATCGCCTCTTAAAGGCGGACAGTTAAAGCACATTATAATAAACTTTAATGTAGCCACGTTATTACAATTTTAAGGAGAATCAATAATAATTCCGTAAAACAATATCACAGTAATTTGATTGCTTCAATGAGATAATAATATCCTTCGTTTGAACCTCGATAATTCGACTTTAATTAACATTGCCATTCGACATTATATTCTATTATTTGTACACCAATTTTCTTGTTCTTCGTTCCTTGTTGGACTGCTTCGTTGGTTTGGTTGGAAGTCGCAAGTATGATTTCTGAGTGTACGGGTCATGAGGCCTGTCGACGATGGAGTATCTGGGACTTGTTCTCGACAGCTGGAACTTCAAGGAGCATTTTCGACGTCTAGCTCGTAGACCTAAGCGAGCCGGGACTGTCCTAAAGCGGATCTAAATACCTCCTGTTGGAGGCTCTATATGGGGATCGTGCAATCCATGGCCCTGTACTGAGTGCTGGTATGAGCGCCGTTGCTGCAGGCAGAATCGAAAGCAGAATGCGTCCCAAAGGTCAAGGCCATCCGGATGGACATGGATAAGATCTTCGTGAGGTGGTGAACCTCCTTGTCGGCCAACCACCGTGGTATTTGGAAGAAACAGTCCTTGCACACACGCACGACTGGCGCGTCGAGGTGCAACGCCGCACTGGGGCGAAACTTCGCTATTGTGTGTGACAAAACAAGGCACGGCGCCGGACAGATCTCCGGCGGGATAGAGACAACGACTTTCGCAACCCAGCGCTGGACATGCTACTTTCGTGGAGGTAAGTCTCCTTTTTGAGGTGTGGCTACAGAGACGCTACAACATCCTCACTCAAAAATTGATAATGATAAAAAAATTATGTCAAGTTGTTTTTCTGACTAAAAACCATGTTTTTTCAGGCACCATCGCTAGTATAATGTACTTTTTTCTAGCTTGGCTTTCAAGTTTCGATTCAGAGACAGAACAAAGTAGCACCATTTTATTCTGAAAGCGAAGGGAAGAGCGGAGCCTTCATCTACAGGCATTTCTATACCTAAATGGAGACTCCTCGACATGCAATTTAAGCCAATATGATATGCAATTTTAGCCAATATAATATGCAATAAAGCTTTTTTTTAATTATTTTACAGGGAATTACTTTGTAGTTTACCCCACCACATAGGCAGACTTGATGAAGCTTTTTTTGCAGATGCTTATCATAAGCTCTTGACACGACAAACGAATGGCCCATTGTGTGTTACTTAGATTGCCAAGTTACAAAAAATTAGAAGAGAGAAAAAAAATACTCCGTCCACTTGTCTAATCCTGATTTGTGCTTTTTTGACGGTAATAGGCTCGCTCCCTTTTATACATATGTACATCCTGGCGAAATTTTGGTGTAGTACCTACTACGCCTCTGTCTCCCCTTCCGGGAATACGAGCTTGATTTTATGTCCTTGCTTAAGACGTAGTGTCATAAATCACGATCGACCCTTGTAATAATATAACGTCACAATTTTTACACAACGTCCCTTGACAAAATTCGAGCAAGAAGCGTGTTTAACTTCTTCGCTAGGTAGATTTTTTTTGAGGCAGAAAGTCATCAAATAACTTCTTTCGCTCCAGGTGGAGCGAGTGGGAGTGTAAGACTATAACTGACAAAAACCCACATGTGTCCCTTTAGTTACCCTCTTTCGAACATTTCTGCAGCCCATCAACCAAGGCTTCTAATTACATTAGACGAGGTTTTAGAACGAGATTTTATAATTAGTTAATCCTGTCCCAAAATAAGATGAAAAGGCTTCTCTTTTAGTTTAAAAAAAATACGACTTTTTTTATTTTTTTTTTGTGTTGAGCCAGCTCTCAATTCTTGTGGCTATAACTTCAAACAGAATAATAAAAATTTGTTTGATTTATTTTGTTTACTTTATAATATAATTATAAGCCTAAATATTAGGCTTATAATTATATTATATTGAATACATACACGTATTTATATTTATTTTAACTACTTGTGTACTTTTTTATTCTTGTTTTCTAAATAACATTTTACTTTTTTTAGTAGGTTGACTAGTAGAGAATACTTAAGGCATTTTTTTTTTCATTTATTAAACAACAACATTAATACATTCATGCTAACGTACTTACATACCAGCACAAACCATCGTGGGTTTAACAGCGGTATGTCAGAAGCGACAAACTCGGCGCCAAACATACTTTAAGCGAACATTAGGTATACATACATAGTCATCATTCAAAAGATACTTTCTAGATTGCATTATAATCTAGAAAGTTCTTCTTCATCTCTTCCACACTCTTGAGCAGTTCTTTATATTTATTGCCTTACTAATTTCCAGAGGTAAATAATTCATATAACATGGTAGCATGTTATATGAATTATTTAAGTATTCATTAAGTCTGTCCTTGTACTTTTTGTGTTGCATGAAGATTAAATAAATACAGTCAATCTTTATAGTTTTTAAAGACTTCCGTATCTCTTTTTCTATTGCTATTCACAATTTCACTCTGTGTTATCTTGACTTCCCCACCTACACTAAATAGACTAATAAAACTACTTTTATACGTTTTTAACGTAACTGGTTCAGTTCAGTCTCTATCTGAGTCAGTTGTAAACTGATTAAAAAGCCTACTGCTATTAACTGAAACATTTAACTCAAACATTTCAAACTTTTCAACTAACGACCTTCGATTTTCCATAAAAATAATTACCTACCCTCAATACTTTGAACCGATTGAAAGTTGAAAAATGTTCCCCATCGTGGCCCGACTCAAGTATTTATTACAATTACGTGAAATAATATTTTACTCACAAAGCTACATCAAAGAGTTTCCATTGCGTTGATTTTCTCTTTGTTTCATTTGGTGATTGTAAAATTAAAATCGTCAATTTCAATTTTGCCAATTTGTGTTGGGTAGAAGTAGAAATGCCACTAACTTTTTAAAAATTGAGAAAACAAAGTTGTGTGACATGGAATATTTAAAAAAATACCCGGCCAGCCAGTAACTGATATTTTATGAAGAAAAAATACATAACTATGAAACGAAAACTACAGAAACTATATGTAAATAGTACACCACGAACTACCTGCGTATCTTTTTCTCCTTCTCTGTCAAATCCATCCAAAGGTTGTCTGTAAAAAATAGCTTTTAGCGATAAGACCGCTCATTGTGACATCCTATTAATTTTAAGCTCAGTAGGAGCTTAAGGTAATTTTATTTATGGTGTACATTATTGTACATTGTTAGACTGTTTTTACAGTATCTCTATCTATCTACTTGCTTCAATCACGAAATCAGCATAATTTTGCAGCTCACCACGTTAAAACTTGAGCAAACCATGACTGTA
Organism: Mythimna impura; assembly: GCA_905147345.3. Lineage (NCBI taxonomy): Eukaryota > Metazoa > Arthropoda > Insecta > Lepidoptera > Noctuidae > Mythimna > Mythimna impura. The sequence continues at coordinate 12,228,428 of LR990362.1, read as the reverse complement.
CTAGATACGCCAATTAGTTTTCCTTAATTAGCAATGCAATGAAAACCTACCTTTCGAATCAAATGCAGGAGGCACTTCACGTATTTTTCAAGAGCTTAAAGTTCTCTCTCAAAAAAAGGTAGAAAAAGATTTTTTTAAACTGAAATGGATGCTTCAAGGAGCATTCACTCCGGGGTAACCCGCGAATTTTAAATTTTCGTACATTTTCTGCTGTCTGCAGTTCAGCATCAGATAATGAGGTAAAAAACATATATATTTGCGGTATTGACATGTATGTCTTTAAACTGTTTTACTCATTATAGATAGCTATTAACATAAGTCTCTTACTTGGAGCAGAGCTAACACGCGTATGTGTCATTTTAATAAAAACTTGATGTTTTGCCTTGTCTCTAAGTTAGAGAGTTATAATGATGGTTTTAATGAATATAGTTGTGTAAATACGTACGTGTCGTTACCGCAAATATAATTTTTATTATTTTGACATGCCGGAGGTCATGGGTACGATTTCCACCCAGGAAAAATGTTTGTGTGATGAGCACGATCATTTGTTCTGTGTCTGGGTGTAATTTATCTGTAATAGGTATGTGTTCAGAAATATATAAGTATGCTTGTCAGTTGTCTACTACTCATAACACAAGCTCTGCTAAGCTTGGGACTAGACGACGTTGTGTGATGGTTGTGGAATATTATTATTATATTATAATACGATACTATTCGATACTGAGCTGCATTTTTTTTTTAAATGATATAAACTAGTGCTAGACCACAATTCCACCTGATGGTAAGCAGTGATGCCGTCGTTGATGGTGAGTCACACTAGTTTATTAAGAGCCTATTCACTCTAGTCTTGAAGACACCTAAATTATAATTGAACTGGAAGACCGCTGCAAGCAAATTGCAAAAAACTTTCGAAAATTTTAATTTTGCGGGCTACACGGGCATTCATCTTAAATGAGTATTTTCATTTAGGGTAAGTTCCAGTTAAATGTGTGCCTAGACTGAGTACTTACTTATTTATATAATATGGAAACATATACCTTAGCCTTTTGCAGTTCTAAGTTAGACTGGGCTTGTAAATTAGTGACTTCCACGTTCATTACCTGTAAGAGAAAGCAAAGGAACATTAATTTCAATTATTATTATTAAGAATACAATACCTGGATGGATTCAATTCACGGCTTGGCAAACACCTCAGTATTTGCCCATCTGTGGGACGTATCCTTATCTTTTTTTTTTTACTTTGCTTCACACAACGAATTGCTCCTGTCTCGTGAGTGTGTTCACAAACGTTTAAGCTCACATACATAAGACAAACACACGAAATCTGTAGTCCATACGAATACTTCTTCCGTGTGCAATACGAACCCATTACATGCAGCGCACTGCGCAGTAGCCAAGCGCTCATCCACTACGCCCAACGTGTTGAATTTAGACTACACAGTACATTTGTCTAAATAAAAATAGAAAATATGGCGAGATAAAAAAATATTCATTTCTTTGTTTGTATATTATTTATGGGATTAATCTCTTGAAGTAAGTCAAAAATATTCTGATAGGAAATTGTACTCTCACTGAGTGTTATTGGATAGTGCACAGCTTCTGTAGGAAACAAACCCACGAGAAAAAAGCTAGTCTTTTATAAAATATAATTCTAAAAAGATTTTCTATATATAATTTTTTTATCTTTACGATTACGATTACGAAAGATTACGCCGCTGTCTGCTAACAGCGGCGTAATCTAATGAAGGGTTGCGAGATTGTTTGAAAGAGCTACCGCGGCCCCTGACCGCAACGGGCAACTGAAGGAAGACAGACGGGTTTTGAGTTAGTAACAGTCTGACACTCCCCCTCGCACATCCCAGAGTGGGACGAGTTATTTTATAATTTCCCACATAAAAAAAGCTAATCTAATGAGCCCGGCTAGCTATTGTTAGTTAACTTTTTCATATTAAAGCTATGATCCCTTTTAATATGACAAACAAAAGATCTGACACTTTTATATGACCATAATCGTATAACATTCACACAATGCCTGAAAACCCTTTTTGTCTTTTTACGTAGGCTGAACCCGACCCCAAAGTACCATAAAATACGAGATGAATGAAAACCTTATAATAATTCACGTTCAGAACTTTCAAATTGAGTTTTTACTAAGGAGAGTTACCGATGAGACAAAATTCTTTACAACTGCATTTCTTGACAAGCCATTCTTTCCGTTATTCCACCATTCTTCATTGTTCGTATTCGAGTCTAATTCAAATCTTTCATCCACTATTGTCATATACTTTTTCCGAGTTGTTTTGGTTTGATTTCCATTGAATTTTCTTTTGCCCAAATCGGAAAATAATGACTGTTGGTCTCACAATGGTCAATCATGGTTAAAATTGAGAGTGGGTATTTGGTCGAATAATTCAGATTTGGAAACTCATCTTCTTTTGTTCCGTTGGGTATGATCTTTGCGATCAAGAGAGCAATGAAATATTGTGCTTATAGTACAATGTTGGGAAGAATTTTGATGAGTCTGTTGCTTAAGAGGGCCCTTTCCGATACGTCTTTCGTCAGCGTGAGCATGCCTTAAAAGCTTGTTGTTTCGTCCAAAGCAATGTTTGATAATGAGGGAACGTGAAAAACGAGAGATGATGCCTAATCGGTCGGTTTTCATTCGGTAAATCGGTCACTCGCTTGAATATTTCACAAATCTTGTTCCAGAAAATACGGGTTTTCTTTTTTAGACCTTAAGTTTTTGGAAAAAAAAACTCGTCATTCAGAATCTCGATTAAATGTGTGAGTTTCCTATAAAAATATTTTCTTTACTTTTTTCATTAACCTTTTGACGTGCGTAATTAGAGACACAATAGTAAGACAATGGCTTCCGGGCGCCGGCTACCGCCTGAGCGTTAATGAATTAATGAGTGCATTATGAAGGTCCAAAGTTCATGCAAAATAGCAAATTTTTGGAGATCTGTACTGGATCACTCTTTTTTTATTTATGTAAACTAGTACTAGACTGCGATCCCACCCGATGGTAAGCAGTGATGCAATCGTTGATGGTGAGGCGCACTAGTTTATTAAGAGCCTATTCACTCTAGCCTTGAAGACACCTAAATTGTAATAGAACGGGAAGACCGTAGCAGGCGAATCGTTCCAGACCTTCGATGTACGCGGTATAAACGACGAGATTTCACCTCGTCGTTTATAGTTTGAGTTGCGGAGTCCGGGCCGTAGAGGTTTCAATAACGTAAGGGTGGACACTCACCGTACGTCGTTTTACACAAATGTATGTTTTGATTTCAATACAAACCTAGATTATATCCACAAGATATCTGTGATTCCAAATATCTAGAAGAAAATGTGTAGGTAATAACGTCGTAATCACGTAAAAGCGCGCTTCTAGGCAAGCACGCTCCATCGTCGACCGCATCGTCGCTTTCCATCAGGTGAGATAGCGGTCAAGTGCGAACCTATCAAGAATAAAAAAAACGGTTGTAAAGAAGTATATTTTTTGGCGCAGCCATGAGGCACACAATTGTATTTTTGCTTCTTTTTTGGTTTCGTGATTACATAACTATTATTTGTGTGTCTTGTGTTGTACCAAATAAATTCATTTTCTTTCTTTCTTTATCTCGGGTTGGGCGCTCTTAAGTACCTACCTATATCAAACACAAATTACACGCTCTTGTTCCTTCGTTGCCTTTCATATCAGGGCCGAGTCTTTCTTTCAGAAGTAGACCCTTGGCCCCAGTAGGCTTCGACCCTGCCGGGCCCCTACGGTTTGCTGACATCTCCTTGAGCCGCGCGTGACTTGGACTCGGTCCGGACGGTTACCGGACGGTCGGACAGCGAGCTCCCCATTGCTCGCCGTCCGCAAGCCCGCACCTATGGTGGCCGAAAATCGGAATCGGGACCCGGCGGCTGGGGCGTGAGGGCCGCTCCCCCACGCATGCACGTGTGGCCTCCTCCTTTGCTAGCATTACTGCTTCGCAGAAGGAGTCGACTGCCTGCCACTCCTCCTCGCTTCGGACCATGGCATGTACCAAAGCCCGGCGCGAGAGATCGTTGCCACCGATCTCCCCCACATAGGAACATACACAACCTTTCATGCGTAGGTAGTACCTACATCCTCGTACCTCCTTACGAAACCCCACAAAAGCTGAGTTGAAAATTAACTAATATTTTCCTAAGTTAATTGAACCGTCTTAATTGATACCCATCATTGTGTCAAGTTAGACTAATTATTAATTATAGATACCTACATTAATTAATTGATCGAAATTCGGCGTAATATCTTCAGGTACTTTAGGTTTGACTATAATGAAATTCAAATCAGGCTTATAACTGTTTGGACGATGTCTGAATTGAAAATTTTGAGTCAAGTACGTGTTAAATTTCGGTCTTAAATACTTAGGCTATAGTATAATATTTCATACATTGCCTGGATGCCCCAGGTATTCTATACATTGCCTAGGTATTGTATAGAATACCTGAATTATACAGATTGCCGGTAACATATAGATAGTTTTAATCATTTAAGTGTTATTTATTTTTCATGTTTTAGTATTTAATTAGTTACAAAATCAAATAAATTATATTTCCACTTCAAATTCATCAGATTTGGGATATGTTTAGTTATTTTACACTTAAACTCATGAAAAATGGGCCTATACATTTTTATTTTGGACCGTAATAAACTGATAGTAAAAGAAAATAACTGGACAAGCATGTTGTCATAGTCAACAACTATGAAGCCTAAGGAAGCTCGTTAGCCGCCGTAAGGCACTTCGAACTACCAGTTTAAGGGGTGTTAACATTCAGGCAGTCATAAACTTTTCGCTTTTCTGAACATTAGACGGAGGAAAAAGCTGCCCGCCTAGCGAAAACATCTCCCTTGTATTGTGTCGGATCGTTTCGACAGACATAAACTGGAATTTACGGCCAGCCAATTTTAGACGGATTTAAGTACTTGACCTTAACGTGCGTGCTACAGTAGATATTGGCAATGTTGTGATCGAAACAAAATATTTTCACTGACGCGCCATCTTGGTGTCAACGCGAGGGCTTGAGATCGGTTTACATTCGAAATTCGAATATTTTGACAGCCCGTGGAGAGCTTAAATAAAATAAAGAGCATCACTTTCGTTTATTTTCGTTATAAAATTAACTTAGTTTTTATATTGATAAAGTTTTCACAATATTTTCTTGCATGTTTTTTATTTATTTTTTGATTTAGTAGTTACGATTTCGCTATGTGGGGTTATTATTAATAATAACATAATACTAAAGTGTCATGATGGCCCAGTTGTTAAGGCACCCGCCTCTCATACATGGGGTTGCGGGATCGAAACCGAGCAAGTAGATACAAATATGAAATTTTAAATTCATAATATGTACTATTTTTATTTCTATAAGCACGTGAAGCCGTTGGTCCCGGTTGTTATTCGTAGAACTTTGACAGTCGTTACAGGTAGTCAGACGCCAGAAAATCTGACCATCAGATTATCCAAGGAGTATCCTGTTGCCCAGTAACTGAACTGTGGAAGTGTAATATTCAGACGCTCCATGTAAAACACTGTATTCAGTCTCATCCGGTTAGACTGGAAAACGACCCCAAGCTAGTTGAGAAAAGACGGGAGATGATGATTAACTATATATAGATAGAAAGAAAAATATTTTATTTGGCACACACATAGTTACACACAATTCAGAATCAACATGTAGACACTTAAGAGCGTCCCTTTCGAGGTACATTTTCATACAACCGCTCTTAGAAAGAAAGAAAAAAAGAAAACATTTATTTGAGACTCGCACAGGACAAACAACAATAAAATAAAAAGTAACTACTTAATCTATAAATACTTAACTTAAAAATAATAGAAAAAACAATATTATAAAATAAAAATTAAAGACCTGTGCGAGGCCAAAAAGGCTCCTATCTCTCTTACGTGATTATGATGTTATTACACATCTTGCTCTAGATATTTTGGATACACAGCTATCTTGTGGATATTATCTAGGCTTCTATAGAAATCAAAACATAAATTTGTTTAAAACTAATTTAGTATAACTAATTTAGTAACCTCTGAAAGTCTGCTATTTTACGTGAAGTTTGGCCCTCCATAATGTACTCTTATATTAAAAATATAAAATAGTACATCAATAGAAGCCTTGCACATTTAATCGAGATTCTGAATGACAACAATTTTTCTGAACAACTTTTAATGGTTTAAAAAAAACGTATTTCCTAGAACAAGTTTTGTGAAATATTCGAGAAAAATCACGGAATTACCGAATGCCAACAGAGTTTTCAGGCATTATCTCTCTTTTTTGCATTGCCTCTTCATCAAACATCGCATTTGATGACGATAGAGTTGAAAAGGACCCTCTTAAGATTACAAAAAAGAAAACTATTATTGTGTGTCTCACGCCTGCGCCAAATAGGTCCAGTTCAGCAAAAAAATGCCAGACAACTACATGGTGGTTGCCTGACGCTGGTTTTCAACTGAACCTTATTGAGAGTGTATGGTGGAAAATTAGTATATTTATTTAGTTGTTAGTGTTAGGTGTATGGTTAATAATTACATACATATATGTGTTAATAAGTGGTAAATAATAAATAAATATACATAGTTGTTCAGTGTACAAAATACATAAAACTATACAGAGTCTATTTTTAAATATTACAAATAAAATGGGGCTTTATTCTTACCCATTACTGATAATATTTTTGTAGGCAAAAGTAAAAAAAAAATCCCAAAAATTGTCCACGAAAATTTGTCATAATTGGTAAATTCGTAATAGAATCAATAATTCATAACAATTGCTACTAGAAAATCCTACGCGCAGTGTTTTTTTCCATTTTTATCGTCATTTTTATTCATTCATAAAATCAATAGCCAGTACAATTTTTCCATAAATTGAGTGACATTTTGGGATATAAACAACTTTGCTGTTTATGAGTATTATTTATTGAGACTTTACTTAAATAATAACAAGACCTTTTCTAATAAGCCCTTTAAGTATTTGTAATAATTAAAAACTAGTGAAAGTATGGAGAAACCTATTTTCACGCGAGTGAAGTGACGCTGACAGAAGGTAGTTACTAATAATAAATACTAATCTACACTAATATTCTAAAGAGGCAAAGTTTGTGTTTTTGTTTTTTTTGTTTGTAGGAGGTAATCTCTGAAAGTACAGGTCCGATTGCTAAAATTTTTTCACCGATAGAAAGCTGTTTTATTCCTGAGTGACATAGGCTGAATTATATGTACGCGGGCGAAGCGGCAGGTAAAAGCTTTTTAAAAATAATAATGTTATGTAGTTCTTTTTATAATTTTAACTTGCAAACATCTATATTATCTATCTTACTGGCATTTAAAGTCCGTGTGTAGGTGTAAATTGTGCACATAATGAGGTTTTGACTTAACCTTTTACATTTCTTATAGGTTAGGGAGACCTTTAATCGCCACACTACGTTTAAGGATTCATTTAACTTTTGTTCAGGGCACTTGACTCCCGGTGGGTCTTGCCCTTCACCGAAATTAGCCAGCAAATGATCCGTGTAAACCTATTCGGTTTTAATGTAGGTAATTTTTTCATAAATATCATGGTACTCAGAATTAATACTAGCGAATATACCAGGTAAGGGTGTTTTTAATATCGTACGGTTTTTATCACGCATGTGGGATTTCCCCGCACGCGTAACCCCCGCAAATGTCCATTTCATACAAGTATTTATTTGAATGCGTGGAATACGCACGCGGGACGTTTTTTTTTTTGCATTTTGAAATTTTCTGTTTGCGGGGCAAACCCGCATGCGTGATGAAATCCGCAACGATATTAAAAACACCCTAAACGTAATCGTCCACAACTTCGAGTGTAGAGTCGCCGATATTGATAGGAATGGGTGCTACATAGATTTTTACCATGACTTTGGTTTTGTCCATGTTCATTTTATAAGTCCCACTGTTTCGGAAGCTCCACTGAGGTCGCCGAGCATTTTCTGAGCTCGGGAACCCGATGGATCCGAGACGCACAGGACCGGACGTTATGGCGACACTTGGGAGAGGCCTATGTCCAACCATGGACGCCTTTCGGCTGAAATGATGGCGATGATGATGAATTTTTTTCTTGTAAATAAAAATGACTCCTCCCACTCTAGATAGTGCAAGAGGGAGTGTCAGATTTTTACTGACTAATATTACCTGTGTTCCTTCTGTTGCCCTTTGCGTTCCCGGACCGTGGTAACTCTTACAAACAATCCTGCAACCCACCAGCAAATCTGGGGTTAATACTGAAAATGGAGGCATTGGCCTGGTACTGATTTTTAACGTATTGTATATTTTTTTATTTTTTTTTTATTTACTACTAGCTTTTGCCCGCGGCTTCACTCGGTTACATAAAATATAGCATATTTCACTCAGGAATAAAGCAGCTTTCTATGGGTGAAAAAAAAATTATCAATCGGACCAGTACTTTCAGAGATTACCTGTTACAAACAAAAAAAAAAAAAACAAAGTTTACCTCTTTATAATATTATTGTAGATTTTTTATATTTTTTTTTTTCGTATACGATCATACATCTAGCGTACCTATAACGGAGTACGTCTCGGACGGAGTAAGTTTCTGTCTCCCCTGAAAAAAGGAGTGAATTTATATTATATAGTTCTATCAGCAGCTTCGCCTGCGTGGAAGTATAAAACTCAAGGGAACATATAATCTCAGGATAAAAAGTATCCTATGAGCATTTCAAGTTCATGGTCTATCCGTGTGCCAAATGACATCTATATCCGTTCGGCCATTTTAGTGTGATAGAGTAACAAACATACACACTTGCATAAAAACTTTCGCGTTTTTAATATTAGTGTGATGTGGTTTACTGTGCCCAGTAGTTAGTCATAATTTAGGTAATAATATTTAATTATTTAGAAAAGTCTGTACTAATCTCAAATGAAATCTGTTTCTTTCTTTTTTTTCTTTGATCTCCAATGCTTTTGGATAGTCTTAGGAACTATTTTGGGCCCAATCCGACTAAAAGCTAAAAGGTGAGGGTACACAAAGGGAACTAAAAGCGTACTATATGCGGTGTCCACATGCTGCGTCCGGTTTTAGTAACATGAGCTTTGCCTTTCGTTATATTTCTTGCAATCTACTAAAATACATTTAAAGGTTACAATTATTTCATTAATATCAGAATCACAATTGCTAAATACTCTAAAACAACACTTCAATAAAATTGGAATTTCACTTGCAATTTCTACTTTGGGGTTGTCAAATTGGCTGACGCAAATGGCTAATGAAGGGACGTATGTGGGTTTCAGTCAGTAAAATTCTAACACCCTGAAGTCATTTGATGTTTTCTCACCTCAAAAAAAAAGTGTTGACAGATTGAATTGTCGTGACCATCCAGTTTTTTACAAACAGGACACTTAAAAGTTAATTTAATAAAATTGAAATATTTACGTAATAAAAGAAATCATTACAAAGGCTTACGTTTGATAATGCCAGGCAATATTCATCTCAGTTACAGGAACTCAATTTTCACATTTTCTATCTCCAGATATTGGGGCAATGCGTCATCTACCAATCAGGAAGTCACTTCCGGCAATGTATTAGGTATTCACACAGGAAGTATGTTGCCAACATAACAGACGACATGTGTATCCAGTCATTTGTCAAGTTATTAATATTCTAAAGGGTAGTGACGTAATTCACAATGCCCACGTCTTTCACTTCACACTTCACAATTTATTACAATGGCGAGAAGTTCTAGAAAACTTGCATTCTAAAATAGGAAGAAAAAAAGTAAAGGAAGAAGTTAAGTTCATGAACAATTAAATAGATTTAAAAGGTTATTGAAATGTGAGTGTAGATACTATTTATAAACGAGAAAATATCACTAGCGTAATGTTATTTTATGATTTTAAATCGAGATAGTTCGAAAGAATGACCCTTGAATGCAAATCCATTCAAGGAACGCGAGTGGACTTAGTAAAAGCCTAAAACATCCTCTCGTTTCACACAGAGTGGCAATAGATATTTGATGATTTCTTATTACAAAAAATTACCGTTCAAATAGTGTGTATAGTTTACCATAATTCTCTTGCAGATCCTAATTAATTTAGGATTGGGATCGTGCGCCAATCTTCCATGCATCTCTTTATCGGCCTCACTACTGAACAAACTCCGTGGCAAACCCAACCGGATGCTGAGTATTGTGACTGGAAGGCAAGATAGCCCTTTAGTAAGGGTACTTTTGGGATGTACATTTTCGCCATTCGCAATTAAGCACTAACATAGGATTAGAATATTGTTACCAACCTAATAGATCTTTGTGTGATGATGACTATAAATTGTATTATTTAGTCAATTAAAAGATTCAAAGCATATTTTATTTCAAATAAACCATTTACAGGCACTTTTGAAATGTCAAGAAGTCAGGCAGTCAGAAAAAAAATGCTAATTTCACATTCCAAAGCGTAGATCAAGAACGCGTAGAGCGTAGCGTAGAGAGAAGAATGTGCAAGAAACTCCATGGACACTCTTTTCAATCATGTTATGTATTACAAATATCTCGGTTACATGTTTCTTGTCGCTACTATCCTGTGAGAAAAATGTAAATAAAGTAAAAATAAAAACTAAATATAGATAAATAAATAAATAATAGATATTAAAATAGCAACCGGCAGCTAAGAGATGACCAGTCTCAACTGACAGCACCCGTTCATGGACATGACGCGAATATTAGCACAACTCAGCTCAACCATTTTGAAGGGAACCGAATGGTCCAAACGCGCCACAGTCAGTGACACATTTGAGTGAGCATGACAATCTCTCAACTGCCATGCTCATTTATGGCATTATTCAATTGGGAGTTAACTCAGTAGTAGTCCCTTTTCTAGATATATTTTTCACGCAGTTTACCCATAATTTATTGGGTCTTCTCCTAGTCTTAGATTAGCATGATTATGTAAGTACCTATAGTTATTACTAAGTTTACATCGAATATCCATCATCATAATTTTAGCCGAAAATCGCCCACTGCTGGAAATAGACCTCCCACAAGTGTCGCCACAACGACCAGAACTCCCACGGCCCTCAGCAGGTCATCGGTCCACCTTGTGGGAGGCCTTCCAACGCTGCGTCTTCCGGTACGCTTTCGCCACTGCAGAACCTTTCGGCCGTATCATCCATCTATTCTGTTTTGTGAACAACATGACCAGCCCGCTGAGAAACCTGACATTCCTTACATCACTAATTTGTAATAACATTAGCTTTATTAAATTCGTACATAAGAAATGCCTAATAAGGGAAAACATGAGTCTTATTTTGCCATCAATAAGTGGTTTGTTTTGTCTTATTAATACGCGTTTATGAGTTCTAGTAAATATTCAAGTCACGAGTCGGTAAGGAGGGATGGCACAGAATAGGAAATAATAGGACGTGAGTTATTGATTATATGTCATGTTTAATTTATGTCCGTTTGTTCTTCCGGGACATAGCTGTACGGAGCTGGAAGGAGAATGTAGGGGAACTTAAAATAAAATGAGGACTTACGAGTATTAGAGCTCGTAAAGCCAATTCAATTCAGTTTTTATTGTATTAATTCTTATTGCTTTTACAAGGTCTTAAAATAGTTTTACAAAAATCATGTGGGCATGGGAATATTTAATCTCACTAAAATTCAAAAATGGCTTGACCGATTTGCATATTTATTTTTTGTTTAGTGGCCTCGAATTCAGTGGTGGTTTAGTAGAGAGACCAATTCATAAAAACAGGTGAAAAATTGATAAATTCGTCATGGTTTCCTCTTGTTCCTCTTGTATGTTTTTTTTTTTTTAAAAAAGCGCTTTGACATGGAGTCGCGGACGTCAACTATGTCTTTTATATATAAATAGTGAACCGAATGATCACTGAACTCTATCTACTTATAGATAAAGTGACATTATATCAGTGATAACTGCATGACATTTTAGCGGACTTACCTATACTTAAACTGATTGACTGACAAATCAAGGTATAGCCAAAATTACTGGGACTAGGAGTGTGAAATTTTGCACAGTTTCCTTTTATAACGTAAGCGAGCATTAAGAGAGGATTTTCAAAAATTCACCCCCTAAAGAGATCAAATTGGGGTTCAAAGTTTGTATGAAGAACCCTACTTTAACGCGATCGAAGCCGCTGGCAAAAGTATCATTAGTATTATTTCCTTTATTTATTTTTTTTACATATTTTATAAATTTTTAAATATTTCTTAAAATACACATAGAAAAAAAATATAAAAAAATAGTAGTCCGCCGGTGTCGGGAACAGAGTCCAAGCTACCGATGGTTAAGGCTCCAGAGACAGGAACCTCCCACAATGCGAGACGTATCGAGGAGTACTGCCTTCTGTATCAGGCCCTTACTATTATTATTATTGAACATTTTTGTTCCATTCTCATGAATAAGTCAGTATCATTACTTACTTTTCTACACAAGAATTTCGAATTTTGCATCGCAACTAAGTATGTGCCGAGCGGGGTCGTGAGAGCACCGACCCCATTCGGCGAAGATGACGCCGGGGGGCAACCGTCTAAACTGCGGAAACCCCGCTTCCATAGTTTATCGTTAATTCTAGGAAAAATTGTGACACAGTGCTGCCGTGCAGGGCGAGGCTCAGGGGAGATCATTATACTGCTACTTCTATATCTCCCCAGGGATGGACTTGAATCCAAGAGATATCAGCAAAACTGAAGGGGACCAGTAAGACCGATGCCTGTTAGGGCTGCGGAAACGTTTGAAGGAGTGACCGTGGCCTTAAAACGCAAATGGCAAATGAAGGGACGTAGGTGGGTTTTAGTCAGTAAAAGTCTACGTGTGCCAAATAAAATATTTTTCTTTATTTCTTTTTTTTCTTTACACAGTTTTCACTCCGCCCTAGAGCAGGAGAAATCGTTTATTGATTTCCCACCTCAAAAAATATTGAATAGACGTTGCACAGAGTTCCGAGGTTTTCTTGTACAGGTCATTATCATCATCATCATTTCAGCCGAAAGACGTCCACAGTTGGACATAGGCCTCCCCCAAGCGTCTCAACAACGACCGATCCTGTGCGTCTCGCATCCACCGCATTCCCGCGACTATCACCAGGTCGTTGGTCCACCTTATAGGAGTCCTTCCAACGCTGCGTTTTCCGGTGCGCGGTCGCCACTCTAGAACCTTTCGGCCCCATTGACTATCCGTTCTACGAGCAAAGTGCCCTGCCCACTGCCGCTCTAGTTTGGCAATTCTTCGGGCTATGTCGGTGACCTTGGCTCCTGGCATAAGGAATGGTGACCTGTGGATATCTTCATTCCTTATGCGATCACGCAAGAAAACTCCGAGCATAGCCCTTTCCTTTACCCTTTGGGTGACTGTAAGCCTTCTGATGAGGCCCATTGTAAGCTACCATGTTTCAGTGCCATATGTCATCACTGGCAACACGCACTCGTCATTATATGCGAATAGTGATTAGCGGGGTGGTTTTATTGAGGTACAATCACGCATTCTCTGATCTTTTCCCTAAAGTCTAAGCGCCTTTTAAAGATTCTCCGAATCCAAAAATAAAAAGTGCCTATGTGTGTGTGTGTGATAAGGCTTTGCAGATAAGTTCAGAACAAACTAAGACATTACTTAAAGTAGAGATCACAGATTAGAAACATTTAGGGAACAAAAAAACATTGAGAATAACAAAGCGAAAAAAGGTCCTATTTGTGATGTTTGTGACAAATTAAGTAAAAATCGTTGGGATGGACCAAAGAAGGACTTTGTGAAGGATTATAGGGCCAGGAAGGGGGTTACTACCGAGATGACGACTATTAGAGACTAATTTCTGTCAAAGGCTTTGCTCGCGTGCATTCACTGTTTTTCCCCCATTATAAGTTATAGCATAGCATATCATATTATAATATAATTATGTTCTGTAGTTTTTGCGTGAAAGAATCCATCCATTTATCCTTCCGCACAAACTTTTATCTTACTTAGAAGTTAGTCTGAACATACTCCTGGGATAAAAAGTGTCCTATTCCAGGACATGGTTTACCCGTGTACCAAGTTTCATCAAAATCTGTTCAGCCGTTCGAGCGTGAAGAAGTAACAAATATACACACACTCACAAACGCCACCTTCATAATATAGTTGGAAGTACTGTGATAGGGAAGACGCAATTGAAAGGCTTCTTTGTAATTATTAAATTATGTTTATATTGTACGAAGTACTTTACTTACTTACTTATATTTGTGTATAAAAATTACGTTCGCCTATATTTTTACTTATTTGACATCTAGAAACCATCTTCCATCTCAATATGAAATTATACCTATGCTTTTTTTACCATAAACCTTCAGGGAGATGTCAGCAAATCGTAAGGGCCCAGCAGGGTCGAAGCTTACTAGGGCCACGGGTAGTGTGAAAGTGAAATCCGGGGCCCTGGGACGAAGGCAACGAAGGAACAGGAGTGGGTTTTTAGTCAGTAAAAGTCTGACACTATCTCCTGCTAACCCCAAGAGCGGGATTTGTCATAAGGCGATTTTCCCACACAATAATTTAAAAAAAAATACCATAAACCTTAAAAAGTAACATTACCTTGCCAGTTTGCAAGTTATTGAGTCTGTGACCATAAACGCCACAGTACTTACCTGGAATAGTAGGATAGGGCGAAGAAGATTACACTAACCCCACAAAAACATTTTTTCAAATAGTTAGCCACCAATTCACTCTCACATTTTCACATGTTTCGGTCCACAGAAAACACAAACCTGTACCATCAGCAAAAAACAGTGAAATAAAACACATGCATGATGGTAGACGGTTTTTACCGATTCCCGTTGCCGGTCGAACGGACGAAATGGCGCATTTCATTTATCAGATTTCGCTTGTAGCCCGAGAGCGTGTGTTTTTCATCGGCAGCCATGAATTGCCAATAAAGTGACAGAGGCAAAGGCTTGGCCAAATGTCGCCCGCAGACGATTCTAAAATTTGAGTCCCCATCTCTAATATCGGAAAATATCGAAGTCATGATTGTTGTGTCAGACTTTTATTGTATTGGTGTCCGGAGTTTTTTAGTGGTTCGGTTTTGATAAAATGGTTTTGCTGTATTGTTGGCATTGGTAAATAATGGCATTGGATTTTAAGAAAAGTTTTTACGATTGTGAACTCTAACGCAGGGATTTGGGATGTTCCAAAACAAAACAAAAAGTTTCAACACCGTTGCTAGGTGGAAATTTGCTCATCACTATTATCCTTACCATTACCCAATTGGAGTAGGGTTGCCTACTGGTAACGGTCCTGACTTACGAGTAGGCCGTTCAAACCCAGCCAGGATCTTTACTTTATATAATTTATTTCATGACCTCTGCCCTCAAAACAATGGAAAAAACATAATAAGGAAATCGGTATATCCTAGAACAAAAAAAATTTAAGATATCTAACATCCGCACTGGGCCCGCGAGGTGAATCACCGCCCTATCTCTCTCTGAGAGAGGAGGCCTAGCCCGGATTTTTAGACAATAATTTAAACAATAACAAACAATAATAATGTACCCATACACTAGAAATAAAATAAATCAGAAATGTACATTTCTGATTTATTTTATTTCTAGTAGTTAGCACCAACTAACGATATTAAGGCTAAGCTCGATCATGGTCACACCGCTGCTTTCACCATAAAGTCAACTTATTAAGAAGATGGAATTTAATGACCAGCGTTTACATGCCTCAATTATATTATTATTATTATTATATAAACAAAAAGATCCCACGCATACCACGTCATCATCATCATCTTCCTGCCCTTGTCCCGTTTTATTTGGGGTCGGCGCAACACGTTTTTTTCTTCCATTCTGTTCTGTCACTCCTCACGCTATCACTAACTCCCTTTTCTTTCATATCACTTCTCACACAAACCATCCATCTTTTCTTTGGCCTCCCTCTCCCTCTCCATCCATCCACATGTAAACTCATAACTCTTTATAAAGGGAATCGTTTGTCTTGGTATGGTCACGTGAAGAGAAGAGATGAAACGCATGTTACGCATAGCACTTAACATTCATTTAAAAAATAAACTCACTAAAGCTCCTCAAATATTACTGAACCACGTAAACTCGGCGCTTACAAGGCATCCTTAAAACCATGAAAGGAAATTTTAATGGCCGCCAGGTGACTTTGCGTTTATTCGACAAGGAAATAATGGAGACGCACGATAAACGTAAGTAAGCCTTCGTCGAGCCGTTTTACACGTATGCCGTCAATTTAGAGCAGCATTTTGCCACGTAATAGCCCATTAATGTCTTAGAACGGAGAAGCTTGGCTATGAAAAACTATGTAGTAATAGGAGTAAAGCTTAGCAAACAGAGTGATGTATGTTTGAACAGACCCTAACATTGTTAAACTTCGGATACACGAATCATTTGTCTTGCATGGTGTATACGTGGACTTATACCGGATACTTTGTTTGGAATGTTGCGATTTTTAGTCGCTATTACTAAAAATGCTTGTTTATGAACTTTTCAATTGGTAACTTATTGGTGCGGGGGATGAGCAGCTGCATTTTTTACCATTCACATTGTGCTTCATATTTTGCCTAGCGAGAAGGTTTAGTTGTTTTAGTATCTACAAAGCGTTCTAAAGGAACATTTGCTCATGATATACTATCTTCAGATCTGCTTATGACTTTGAGAAATTATAATTATATTGAGTAGGTAGGTAGGTACCTAATACGCTGTAGCATAATGTCAAATATGCCTAATGTAAGTGTGTTTTAAAAGGAGCCCCAGCCCCCCTAGCCAAGTTACAATCGTATCGTTCGCGCCGAACACCTCGAGTAGGCCACGCCTCCGATTCCTTTATTCTGACGTCATCTCAACGCTCAGTCACGTGGTCAGAACAAAGGAATCGGAGGCGTGGCCTACTCGAGGCGTTCGGCGCGAACGAAACGATTGTAACTTGGCTAGGGGGGCAGATAGACTTACAGATTACTGCGAATATACCTAACATTACCTGATCACAGTGTATTTACGAGCTTCTTTATTACTATTAATCATCGGAATCGTGAAGCAGACTGATTAAAAATGTTTTTAAGTTACGTAGATTCACACAGCCACGCAGCTGAGCTGTGGGTGGAAGGAGTAGCTGGAGAGGCGTCACGGCGTCCTCACATACCCCATGACGCAAGTCCTAACTGGATACGGTAAGTTCGGGAGGTCCTGCACTGGATTCGGGTGAAAGAAATGCTCGGGTGTCACAATTGTGATCCAAATCGGAGTCCAGCTCAGTATGAGTCAGGGAAATACACCTGAAGCTGTTATTCTGCTGGATCCCTATGGTGACATACGGACACTCAGCTGGGTAATGACTTTCAAAATTTTATTAATGGTTTTATGTGTAGCCTTCTCGTGAAGTTAGCGTTTACTTAGCTCTGGCGCTTTGTACGCTTTTTCCCCAACTATCCTGAATCTTTCCATTCGAGATTACGAACCAATCTTCATTCACAACTATATGGAGAAACTCGAAATACTTGAAATAATAATAAAAATATCTCAACTTATATCGTTGTAATAACTGTATAATATTATTATCTTACAAGGGATAGCCGAGATTCTCTGGAGTATATTGTCCTTTTTATTACATTCTTGGTGTCCCTTTAGATAATTGTAGCTTTTCAACGAACCGCAATACAGTAAGTTTCTTCGTAAATGGCGATATCGAATATTTCAATACCACATAATAGGGTATTTCGTATCCCTAGAAAAATTCTCGCGCCGGGCCTTGGTACAGGCCATGGTCTGGAGCGAGGAGAAATGGCAGGCGGTCGCGTCCTTTTGCAAAGCAGTAATGCTAGCAAAGGAGGAGGCCGCACGTGCAGGCAATGGCCCTCGCGCTCCAACCGCCGGGATTCCGATCCCGATTTCCTACCACCGTAGGCGCTTGCCTGCGGACGGCGAGCAATGGGTAGCTCGCCGTCCGACCGTCCGGTAATCGTCCAGATCGAGCTCAAGTTGTCGACGGCGCGTACTGTTCCACGCGCGCCTCAAGGAGATGTCAGCAACTGTAGGGGCCCAGTAGGGTCGAAGCCTACTGGGATCTGGTTCTGTAAGGAAGACTCGGCTCTGGTATGAAAGGCAACGAAGGAACAGGAGTGGGTTTTTAGTCAGTAAAAGTCTGACACTATCTCGCGCTCCGCCCAAGAGTGGGGGATTTCATTGAATGATTTTCCCACAAAAAAAAAACCCTAGAAATATGAAAAGCCAATTACAATATAGAATAGAATAGATATATAGTGCAATTATCATCTCCCCAGCATTTCCCCGACTAGGTCGGTTTCCAGTCTAACAGGATGCGGCTGAATTACAAGCCTAAGTTTTACAAGGAGTGACTACCTATTAGACCTTCACAACCCAGTCGCTGGGTACCATGATACTCCTTGGATAAACGGATGGTCAGACTTTCTGGCGTCTAACTACTTTTCATAGATCTACGAATAGTTAGTAGTAGCCAAATGTAATGTAAACTAAAACTTAGATGATAAGTAGTGTAGGTAACCGATTTGCAAATGTTGCTAAACAGAAACAGCACTGCAGCCGGGGTATCCAAGTTACAACCGTTTTGTTTCGAATACTGTTTTCCAATCGGTAACGCCTCGGTGTCAGCAATTGTAGAAAACGATAAGTTGGTAGCCATGTTGACGCGCCGAGTCGGCCCCTCTTTCTATAATGTCGTTCTACAATAACAAAGGATGTATCGTTGAACATTGTAGAAACTTGGTAGAAACGATAACAATTCATTCTATCATTTTGAACGATGTGAACTTGGCTACGAATTTTCTATTCGTTTGTTCTGACCACGTGACTTAACGTTGAGATGATGTCCCATACATTTGATTAGTTTTCGACTAGCGTTAACAATTGCAGATTATCAACTTGGCTAGGGGTGCAGGCTGTCAGGTGACGTCACAAGATAGAAACACTGTAGCGACTTCGCTTTGCTTTGTGTAAACGACGTTCTGCGTAATAATTAGAAGAACTTCTCAAGCGTGTTCCTTCTCAATTTTTCAACTTACAAACTTCCGTCTTTATAATATTAGTGTGATTTTCACAAATCATATTTTTTGTAAAATCTTTCAAATATTTATCTATACTATATATATAAATGGATAAACTGACTGACTGACATATCAACGCACAGCCGAAACTACAACGCCTAGGAGCGTAAAATTTGGCATAAGTTTTCCTTTTGTGACGTAGGCAAGCACTAAAAGAGGATTTTCCAAAATTCACCCCCTAAGTGAATAAAGTAGAAGTCCAAGTTTAAATGGAGACTGCGAGTGAAGCTGCTGGCAAAAGCTAGTTTAATTATATTACTTTACGAAAATATACTTAAAAAAATAATAATAATCACACTAACAATACAAAGGTGAAAGTTTGTGAGTGTGTATGTTTGTTCCTTCATCACGTTTGAACAGTTGAACGAATTTCGATGAAACTTGATACACTGGTAGCACATGTCCTAGAATAGCATATAGCTTTATCTTTTTTTTTTAGCCCTTTGGATCATTTTCTACAACCAACAGGCGAAGCCGCTGACAGCAACTAGTCAACAATAATAGCACCCCTTAAATAAATAAAAAAGTAGTCAACAATAATAGCACCACTTAAATTAGAAAAACACACCACAAATCATTCAGACAGACACATCAAAAGAAAAACCGAAAAATAAGTGCTTTTATTTAGAACACTTAAAATTGTGTTTTGAAAACATTTCACTTGATATGTATGTAAATAAAACCAAACGATCTCGTGTTTAATAAAAAATGGATACTTTTTCAAAAGTACATTATTCTTTTTAGGGTTCCGTACCTCAAAAGGAAAAAACGGAACCCTTATAAGATCAGTTTGATGGCCGTCTGTCTGTCTGTGTGTCTGTGTATCTGTCAAGACTCTTTATCTCAGGAACGCGTAGAGGTATCGAGTTAAAATTAAAACCATATACTTAAGTCTGCGGTTCTTTGAAGTTATGAAAAATTGAACTTCTAAGTTAACGAAAAAAAAAAGATACGGCCGTTTATGTCGCAAAAAAATGTATATTTTGATACTCTCACCGGAATCAAAATTCATAAGGTACTGTCTGTTGACCAAGAACCCTGATATTTGGCATAAAGCAAGACACACAAGCACAACAGTTATAGGAATAAATCTGAAAACAGGAAAGTTGTGGTTACGTTTTAAAAAACAGTTTTTACGATTCGGAAAAATCTTCGAGACTCCATTCGGAATAGAACTATTTACATAGGTAAGTTTGTTTAGAACCCTCAGTGCGTGAGTCCGACTCGCACTTGTCCAGTTTTTCTTTTTTTTTTTGTAAAGAAAACACTTGTATTTTCTGATTAATGGCTTGAACTAGACCCGCGGCCATATTTATTGGCTTAAAATGTCAGGACCGTCTGACCTTAGACTTTAGAGGGACGACTTGTAATTTACAACTTAATAACCTGGCCTACCTAATTTAGACTAATTCTCTTCATAAAAGGCTTAGTATGGACAAGCTTAATTGTTATCATATACTAGGTACCACTACTGATTAGATTGTGCTACCTAACGGCACATATTACAGAGAATAGATGTCTTTAAGTCAAGAGTGAAAAGGGTACTTCAAGGCACGCGTTCTCCGTCGTTATTGATGGTAATGGTTCCAACTTACGAGTTTTTGGTCGCGGGTTTGACCCCCAGGCGAATGACTTTGTGATATAAATTGTTTCAACACCACTACTCGCGATACTGGGAAGGAAAACATCGTGAGGAAACAGGCATATCCTAGAACCAAACATTCGAAGACATGTGACATACAGCAATCCGCACTGGACCCGCATGGTGCATTAAGGCCGTTTGAGGGAATGGACCGTATCTACCCCACGGCAGGGGTAGCAGGCAGTAGTTTTTAGGGTTCCGTACCTCAAAAGGAATAAAGGGAACCCTTATAGGATCACTTTGTTGTCCGTCTGTCTGTCTGTCTGTCAAGACACTTTATCTCGGTAACGCGTAGAGGTATCGAGTTGAAATTAAAACCATATGACGCAAGTCTGAGGACTCTTGACGCTGTAAAAAAAAACAAACTTGTAAGTTAACACTGACACTCGAGGAAATCAAAATTCATAGGGTACTTCCCGTTGATCCAGAATCCGGAAATTTGGATAAAGCAAGGTCTTATAGCACAATAATAGAAATAAATCTGAAAACTTTAAATTTTTTGTTACGTCACAATTTTTTTTTTGCGATTAGGAAAAATCTTCCGAGACTCCATTCCGGAATTTAACTATTTACATAGGTAAGTTTGTACGGAACCCTCAGGGTGCGAGTCCGACTCGCACTTGTTTCTCATTTATTTCATCACCACTTCTCTCAAAACGGTGAAAAGAAACATCTTGAAGAAACCGATGTTGGTTATATACTGTAATCCACCAACACGCACTGGGCCCATGTGGAAAATTAAGGCCAATTCTCTCTTCTAGAGTGGAGGTCAGAGTCCCAGCAGTGGGAACATTACAAGACTGATTCATCACTATTTCAGCCGAAAGACGTCCACTGTTGGACATAGAGCTCCATCAAGCGTCGTCACAATGCTATAAGAATGATTAGCATAAGCATAGCATAAACAGCCTTATAATGTTCCCACTGCTGGGACTCAGGCCTTCTCTCTATGAGAGGGAATGGGCCGTAATCCACCACGCGGGCCCAGTGCGGATTGATGGATGTCATATGTCTTCGAATTTTTGGTTCTAGGATATGCCGGTTTTCCTCACGATGTTTTTCTTCACCGTTTTTGTGAGCAGTGGTGATGAAAATAAATTACACAAGTTAATGCGCCTGGCTGGGTTTGAACCCGCGATCTACAAATTATAAGTCCGGGCCATTATCACTCGACCACCACTGCTCATGAGAATGATTATGAATAAGAATGATTATGCTTATGATAATACCAAACGATGTCACACCGAGTCGGCCTATACTTTTCCTACAGCCCTCGCCAGTTCATAAATAGTCTAGCGCTAGTTAATTAATTTAATAATAATTATCTATTTGTTTTTCAGGTTGGAAATCATCTAATTACTTCTCTCGATCTAGGGCGGAGTGAGAGGGCGTGTCAAACTTTTACTGACTAAAATCACACCTATTTTCTTTCAGTTGTTTTTTGCGTCCCAGTACCACGAACCCTTTCAGAAGTCGACCCTTGACCCCAGTAGGCTTCGGCCCTGTTAGGCCTCTACGGCTTTGCTGACATCTCTTTGAGGCGCGCGTGGAGCACTACACAACGACGTCGACTCGGGCTCCGTCCGGACGATTACCGTACGGCTGGACGGCGAGCTACCCATTGCCCATCGTCCGCAAGCTCACGCCTACAGAATAATTATAATTACCAATTTAAAGTGTTAATAAAACTCGTTTTAGACGCTGTAAAGGTGTTATAAATAAAATTTTAGGTTCGCAATGTCCAAAAGGCAAAAAGACAAAAGGGCAAAACGTCATAAGTTCCAAAAATACGTCTAAATAAACTGCTAGCAAATAAAAAGTACATCTTCGTTTCTGTACCTTTATAAAAGACATCAATGTTTTCCGATACAGTACTTAAATATTTTCCTTTGTTCTTAAAAACTCAACTGTAATAATATCAGTCCGTAAAAAAGCACATGTCTGAAAAATCATAAATTATAATTTATCCAAATTCGACACCCCTAACTCGCTTTCTGGGATTCCAAATCGGATTTCAACATATTTTTTGCAAATAATTTACGTTTCATGTTTCTTTCACATCGTCTAGTGATGTGACATTGGTTCAAACTTATCGAAGCTCTTTTTATTTGACCAATTGATGGTTATTATTTTTTACTGGCTAATATGTTGCCTGGGAAGGGTTGGTTCGAATTGGCTCGAGAAAAGAATACCTGGAAGATGTTGGGGGAGGCCTTTGCTCAGCTGTGGGAAAGTATAAGCTAAATAATAATAATATTTAAAAATATAACTTTTATGTATATGAAATGAATAAAGGGAATATTAATAATAATAATTTATTAATTTCTTAAATAAAAAATATGTTGCCACTATCAGATTACCAAACTCTAATAATTTAATTATTTTAATGAGGGTCGATTTTGCGACGCTTGGGGGCGGCCTGTATCCAACAGTGAACGCCTTCCGGCTAAAATGATGATAACAATGAATGACTATCGAACGGCGCTGAATATTTCACAAAGATCCATTGTGGGATAAAGTTATGTCCTTTTACGTTTGTTTCAAAGCCGTCAACTTAAGGGGATGCCGTCAACTTAACATACATTTTCACTGTTTTTCATACAACCGCTCTTATGCGATTATGACGTTATTACACATTTTCATTAGATATTTTGGAAACACAGTATCTTGTAAATATTATCGAGGCTTCTATTGAAATCAATTTATAAATTTATGTAGGTAAAACTAATCCAGTAAAGACCTCTGAAAATCTGCTATTTTGCATGAACTTTGACACTTCATAATTTACTCAAAAATTTAAAAGTAAAAAAAGTATAACAAATAAAAAAAAGCCTTGCAAATTTAATCAAGATTCTAAATGACGAGAAATTTTTTTCAAAACTTTTATGGTTTTAAAAAAAACTCGTATTTCCTGGAACAAGTTTTGTAAAATATTCGAGTAAATCACGGAATTACCAAATGCTAACAGAGTTTTCAGGGGTTATCTCTCTTTTTTCGCGTTGCCTTTTCATCAAACATCGCGTTGGATTGCGTTAGATGAAGTAACAAGCTTTTAAACCATGCTCGATGTTGATGATAGGCGAGTGAAAAAGGACCCTCTTAAATAGCTCGAGCGTATTATGATTGTTTCAAGAACCCATTGAAACTAAAAAAAAAAAAAAATATCTCATAGTCGTCATATCCTTTTTTTTAATGTGGGAAATCATCCAATGACTTCTCACACTCTAGAGCTGAGCGCGAGGGCGTGTCAGACTTTTACTGACTGAAACCACACCTACGTTACTTCTTTGCCTTGCTTTCCAGGACCCCGGAGTTCCTATTCGGACTACCCATGAGGATGGACCGAAAGGGTGTTCGACTTTTCTATCAGTTGCCCTTTATGTTCGTTCAAGAGCCAGGATTATTTCTTTAAAAAAATCCCGTAAAGTCGTCACATCCCTAAAAATCGATAGGAAAGTACTGTCACCCTCACATGTGGTATTAAAAGTTGGAGAGCGGTGTAACACTTCCCTAATCCTGGCGACGCCTGCTCCCGAGGACTTACCATCATGAACTTTGTGATACTACGTAAGTATACTGATTACTACGATTATGAAGTGTCTTTAAAAGTTACAGAAGGGTGTTGAGTGAGTGATCTTAGTTACAGGTTCTCGTAAATATAACATCATATTATGACGTACCTATTTCTTGTGTAGATGGGTACAGAGTACTTACCGAGACGATTCGGCGACCACTGCTAATGCTGAATATACCCTATCCTATGACATTGTTTGCCGACGACAGTACTATCATTGTTAAACTTGACAAAAATAATAAAGACTTTGAAGCTAAAATAATCAATGCATTACAACAAGCAGTTAACTGGTTGGAGCATAACAACTTAATTATAAATTTGAAGAAAACAAAAATTATGAACTTTCGGCAAAGAGTAGTTAATTCGGAACTAAATGTAATCTTTAATAATGAAAAAATTGAAGAAGTTGCAAATACAAAATTTTTAGGCTTAACAATCGACAATCAACTTAATTGGAAACAACATACTTCAACATTAATTAAAAAAATTAGTAAGTTCGCTTTCGCTTTGTACAAACTAAAGAAAGTAGTCAATCAAGCAGCGGCAGTCACTGCATACTATGGATATGTCGATTCTATACTACGCTACGGAGTCATGTTTTGGGGTAACTCCTGCAATAAGGACATGGTGTTCAAATCGCAAAAAAGATGCATTAGAGCTATTACTGGTATACAAATAACTGATAGCTGCAAGCCTTATTTTGTATTGTTAAAAATTATGACTTTACCTTGCTTGTACATATTTGAGACTGCTTTATTTGTTAAAAAGAACATGCATCTATTTAGAAAAGCATCTGAACATCGCTACAAAATAATCAGACAAGAATATAGACATGAACTATGCATTCGACCATCAAAGACCGCCTTGATGCACAAAAGCATACTTTGTATGGCCCCAAAAATATTTAATAAATTACCAAATGAAATTAAGGACTTAAATATTAATCAATTTAAGAGTAAATTAAGAAATCTATTAATGGAGAAATGTTATTATAATATTGACGAATTCCTTAATGATAAATTGTAAGCTATTTGATATTGATTTTATTTAATTTTGACATTGTATTATTATTTTTAGTATATTAAGTTACTTGACATTGGTATTTATTTAATTTTGACATTGTATTATTATTTTTACTACTTAGTAGGTAAGTTAATTGACATTGATATTTATTTAATTTTGACATTGCATTTTTATTCTAATTTATATTCATTGAGTTATGTTGTGTTTTTGTTATAATTATTTCAATGTGTTAATTAATTCTTATTTATAATAAACTACGAGAAAGAGTGTACACCTTTAAGGTAGATTTTTGAGGAACTAACTAATTTATTATTAAGATCTCATGTAAAATGTACCAAAAATCACACCAATAAATGAATTTTGAATTTTGAATTTTTTGAATGCTAAAGGCGGTAAAGACGGCTCTCTGTCAAATCCATCCAAAGGTTGTCTGTGAAAAATCGCTTTTAGCGATAAGACCGCCCATTGTGACACCCTATTAATTTTAAGTACCTAATGTAATTTGTATTTTTGGTGTAATAATAAAGAATATTTAACTATCTATCTCACTAATATTATATAGGCGAAAGTTTGTTTGTATGTAGGTATGTTTGTTTTTCCTTCCCGTCCAAACGGCTGAATGGTTTTAGATGACATTTGGTAAACTTGTAGGCCATGGCCTGGAATAGCGCATAGGATAATTTATATCATGGGAGCATTTTCCCTTGTGCAGCGTTTGAAGGCCTCCTACAAGGTGGACCGATGACCTTGTAAGGGTTGCGGGAATCTGATGGATGCGAAACGCACAAGACCATTCGTTGTGGCGACACATTGGGGAGGTCGATATTCTCTTGGGAGAAATTTTTACTTCCACGCAGGCAACTGCTGACAAAATAGTAGTCAATACTTTTCAAATAAAGTGTATCGGTCATTGTAACCGTTTGTTCATAAGATCCGACGGCCTATAACAGTACTGATTATGGCTATGCCTACTAATTTTGTGCTCAGCGAAAGTTACGCGTTCACGAATATTATTAGTAATGGCTGCGCTGCGTCCATTCCTGGCTCTATCATGGGGCTTAGTATACCGCAAGCTATATTACGAAATATCCAATTTGTACCATAAATAAATCCGGACTTAAAAAAGGCTATAAAAACCTACGTGCTCGTAGTTTATGAACATTTTTGACGGTAAAACAGATCTTATAACGTTCTCATTTTACGCCTAATTTAATAAAAATGTAATTTAGAAAATTCTTGGAAAATTTTCCATGATTAAAAATAAGTTTAATTCGGTACGCATAACTACGTAGAACCTTCTCGAGTGAACGAATTCGACTAAGATCCATTTCTCTGGCTTAGAATTGGAATGCGTGAAA
The DNA here is from genome assembly GCA_905147345.3 of Mythimna impura. Taxonomy (NCBI): domain Eukaryota; kingdom Metazoa; phylum Arthropoda; class Insecta; order Lepidoptera; family Noctuidae; genus Mythimna; species Mythimna impura. Next base: position 12,201,721 of record LR990362.1, on the reverse strand, counting down.
TAATTATCTTTCCCTCGCACCATGATAGATGCCGATGAGTTTTTTAGGAATTTCTGCTATTCTATTCTTCTTAATACCTTTTTTGATCTTTTTAATTCCGCCTAAGTTTAGATAGCAGACAGCTAGTTGATAGCACGTATTGCGCCGACTTCAAATAACGTGCTAGGCTAAGAACTCACGAAGTGGTCGAACACACGCGCCCACCGCGGTGGAGAAAACACCTGCCCCCCTAGTCAAGTTACGATCGTTTCGTTTGCGTCGAACGCCTCGAGTAGGCCACGCCTCCCTTTTCCTTTGTTCTGACCACGTGACTGAGCGTTGAGATGACGTCAGAACAAAGGAATCGGAGGCGTGGCCTACTCGAGGCGTTCGACGCAAACGAAACGATCGTAACTTGGCTAGGGGGGCTGTTTTAATTCTAAATTCATGAGGCCGCACTTTTGTACGGTTATGCAACCGTCACGGTTGCGATTTTCGCCCGCAAACCTGACGGGTTCCGGGCGGGACGCCTGCGCACACCGCGGGCGTAAAACGCGTCGTGTAATGTGCTTTAACATTTTACATTTATATCTGCATTCTACAGAAGCTGCAAGCCCGCCGCCGCGGCGGGTGCGGGTGAAAACCGCTTCGTGAGTTCTTAGCCTTATTTGATGTCATGTGCGACAAGGGCAGGAAGATAATGATGATGATATTAATGATGGAAGATAATAATGATAATAATAAAGATGATAATGATGATGATAATAAGTATATTAACACATTCCGACCGTAAGTAAGTATTTAGTATGGGAAAATCTTCACGTGACCACCAGTGGTACATAACCGCCTTGTAAACCAAAAGTCTTGCCAGGTGGTCTGCACCACTAGTGGATACAGCTAAGGATAAGCACGAATTGTGTATTCTCTCTCTTTCTAACAAGCTAATAATCCTTTTAAGGTTAACTGTTTTGTTTCATGATTAGTCTAGTGTGACGTGGTCATCGCTGGTACACTCTGTCAGGTCAGCAAATACTCCGTAATCCATCGGTAGTAGCCTGAACATGTTGAAATATAAGTAGAAACTTAAAAATATTTAATCAATTAGAAACCTTTTTCTTTTTAATAGCATTACGCCTCGAACGATAACGAGTTAGATGGTTTGATCGATTTTTTAGGATTTTTTAGGGTTCCGTACCTCAAAAGGAAAAAACGGAACCCTTTTAGGATCACTTTGTTGTCCGTCTGTCTGTCTGTCTGTCAAGACCCTTTATCTCAAGAACGCGTAGAGATATCGATTTGAAATTAAAACCATATAATCAGGACTGCGGTCCCTTCAAGCTGTGATAAAATCAAATTTCTGAGTTAACGAAAAAAAGAGATACGGCCGTTCATGTCGCAAAAAACGTACATATATTTCGACACTCTCAAAGAAATCAAAATTCATAGGGTACTTCCCGTTGACCTAGAATCCTTAAATTTAGTATGAAGCAAGGTCTTATAGCACAAGTATAGGGAACAATCTGAAAACTGTCAATTTGAAGTTACGTCACAAAAAAAAATTGCGATTCGGAAAAATCTTCGTAACTCAATTCGGGAATTGAAATGTTTTCATAGGTAAGTTGACCAACTGACAGCAATGACCCAAAACAAAGAGGTTTGAAGGAGAAGGGTGAGGCTTTTTTCTTATCAAACATGCATGAGTTTCCTCATTCAATCTCAATCCAAATAAAAGAACAGCAACAAAAAGATCGTAACGACTGAGTTACGATCAGCTTAGCTTCAATCATTTTTATCGCCTCGATCACATTAGTGGGCAACAATGTGCTATTCCCAAAGGTGGGCTATTGATAGAGTCATAGTCTCGAAGTAACGAGGTTTGGCGGTACCCGTGTTTCTTTTGGGCTCTTTTTCACATTGGATACAAGAATTTTTTTGGATTGGCCCGTGTTGTGTATTGGAGTATTTAGTTGCAGAGTTTTCTTTCCCGTCAGCCCCAGTGGTCATGTAATAACTTCATAAATGTTATAAATATGATGTCCAGAAATATTTTGTTAAGAATTGTGACTATTAAAGTCGGCTCCTGTGGAACGCAAAGACAGTTTCCAGATAGGTGCAATGCGATAATGCGACAAACTTTTAGCATAGTAATATTTCTGACATATCAGTCAACCGTCATGCTATCACTGACACCCGTTTCCTTCATATCACTTCTCACAAAATACATCCAACTTTTCATTAGCGGCCCTCTTTCTCCCATCTCGTATACCTACAATAACAATACATAACATGCTTTTCTTCCCTCCTCTTCACATCACCGTACCTACTAAAACAAACGATTCCTGTTCAACTTTTCAGTCACTGGCGCCACTGTCAAACTGTTACATACCAACAATAGGTAAATATTATTCTAAAACTTTTCCTACTAAAAAACAGGAAGTCAACAAATCCCCCTTCCCCCTTCACATAGAATACAGTAACAACAGATAGATTACGATAGGTCGACAGCAAATAGCCCATACACCCCACCATATTAATACGTTTCGCTTCCCTGACCCGTGCCTCGATTTACTAATATATTGCACACATAAATATATATGTAGATGCCAGAGAATATTTTCGGGATGATACCGCTAACGAATTTTGGTACCACGCCCAAGTTTAAAAGACGAGACCAGTTTAGGGTTTTTAGTGTTCGGTGTTGGTACGAATATTGCAATCTAAAATTAAAAAGAAATTAAATTGTTCGTTTTTTTTTAAATGATGCCCCTACACTTATAATTTCTTCTGTATCGAAGATGCACTCACAAACATGTAGCATAGCATAGCATATTTAGCCTTTTTAATGTTCCCACTGCAGAGACTCAGGCCTCCTCTCTCTAGGAGAGGGAATGGGCCGTAATTCACCACGCAGGCCCAGTGCGGATTGGTGAATGTTACATGTCTTCGAATTTTTGGTTCTAGGACATGCCGGTTTTCTCAAGATGTTTTCCTTCACCGTTTTGAGACACAAACATGTAAACTATCATAAACTATCTATAGGCCATATATATATATATTCCATGTGGGAATCGAACCCGCGGCACACAACGCAGCAGCCAATCACTCAACCACTATGCAAATTGTGCCTTTATGTATGGAAAAGGTCGCTGAATAAAAAACACTAATGCTAAGTGTCATGAGGCCACGGGAGAAACTGAAATGGTGGAAATCCCACCCATACGTAATCGCCATTTACGAAGTTTCGTAGGGATTTAAATATATATATGAGCCGCAGAGTTCTAGTTGTGACAGCGTCTTTCCATGTAAGTCCGTCATCTTTATGGACACCTAGATATTTTACGTTGTCACTTCTATTGAGTACAGGACAACGGCAAGAGGCTGATTGGTTAAATCATGAATGGGCAGTAATTGAAAAACTGTGTGATGGTGCAGTTTTTCTCCTAATCGCAAAAGGGATGTAGAAAGTTTTATTTGCAACATTTATTGTGTGTACAGCTAAGGATTGGAATTCTCTGTCGGAGTCTGTGTTTGAATTACTTGTTCGCTATAATCCAGAGGTATTTAAGTCATTCCGGCGGGATCTCATGGCGGAATGGCGACAGCGACTATCGCAACCCAGTGCTGGGCACACCATAATTATGGCGGTAAGTCCCCTCTTTGAGGAGTGGCTGGATAGGCAACACGGCGTCCATACCTTCCGCATGACGCAGGTCCTCACCGGACATGGTAAGTTTGGGAGGTTCCTGCACCGGATTCGTGCGGAAGAAACGCCCGGGTGTCACCATTGCGTGGACCGCCCGGAGGACACGGTGAAGCACACGGTGGAGGTGTGTCCCGCTTGGGAAGAGCAACGCCGTGTCCTCGTGAAGGCGATCGGCGGCGGTGATCTCTCGCACCGGGCCTTGGTACAGGCCATGGTCCGGAGCGAGGAGGAGTGGCAGGCGGTCGCCTCCTTCTGCGAAGCAGTAATGCTAGCAAAGGAGGCGGCCGATCGGTCCTCACGCCCCAACCGCCGCCGGGATTCTGATCCCGATTTCCGGCCACGGTAGGCGCGGGCTTGCGGACGGCGAGCAATGGGTGGCTCGCCGCCCGACCGTCCGGTAACCGTCCGGACCGAGCCCAAGTCGTCGATGGCGCGTACTGTTTCACGCGCGCCTCAAGGAGATGTCAGCAATTGTAGGGGCCATCAGGGTCGAAGCCTACTGGGGCCTAAGGGTCTGATTCTGAAAGGAAGACTCGGCCCTGGTACGAAAGGCAACGAAGGAACAGGAGTGGGTTTTTAGTCAGTAAAAGTCTGACACTATCTCCCGCCCCGCCCAAGAGCGGGGGATGTCATAAGATGATTTTCCCACCAAAAAAAAAAGAGGTATTTAAGTCAAGAGTTAACAGGTTACTTTTAGGCAAGCGTGTTCCGTCGTCGACCACACCATCGCTTACCATCATGAGATAGTGGTCAAACGTGATGAAAAAGCTAGTAAAACATAAAAATCAACTAACGAGTTTCAGTCGGAAAATACGTAGTAACATCCATAGTCGTATATTATACGTATGCTTCTAATGCACGATTCCACAAAGTTTACACAAGGTGACATCTGCACCAGACTTGCACTGCGAAAAAGTTGCCGCAGGTTTCAGAACTAAAGCTGTCAAAAAGTCAAGTCGTGCAATAAAACTTGGACATGTTCTGTAATACAAGAAGTTCGATCAGTAATCGGCCGCCATGTTGCTAAGCCTGATGCTTATGATTATGTCTAATCATTATCTCCTGGTGGATTATGTTTGCAGTAAATATCAAGCTGATATGATAATGTTTCGATTGTACATCTAGATACTGAAATATGTAGTTTCATTGGCGTCCGTCCTAGGAAAACTAATTCTTGAACAAGGGTAAAAGTCATCATTTTGGCTAAAGAATTTACACTGTTAGACATCTCCCGCCCAAGCGATGCCACAAATAGCGGTCCTATGCGTCTCACATCCATCGAATTCCCACGACGCCGGTCGGGCCGTTTTGTGGGCAGCCTTCCAACGTTACGTTGACTCGGTACGCGGTCACCACTTCAGAGTTTCTTTCGGTCCCATCGACTATCTATTCTGCGAGCAATGTGCACCGGTCGGTGTCGGCACCCTTGGTTCTTCGACGCATATCTTCATTTCTGATTCGATCACGCAACTTTGAACATAGCCCTCTCCACTGCCTTTTGGGTAACTGATGAGGCCTATTGTTGGCGTTTAAGGGTACAAGTAAATTTTACATTACATCAGGAACAGTTCCTGTTACTCCAGAATATGCTCTAGCTATGTGACAAATATTACCCGAACCTTGAGAAAAACGCTTTCACTATTAAAGAAATAGATATATCTATTCTCTACTGCCCGTACTCTCCCAAAAACGAATATTATGAAGGGACGTTAGGAAGTTACGTTGCACGTTTTTGCCACGAATGTAAAGGGGAATACTACCTAAATCGATTTTTGATGCGTTTTTCTTACAAAAGGCTCTGATTCAACAACCACCTCGAAATATCTTAGCTTTTCGAATCCTGTCTCGACAGGAAAATTATTTCCACTAAAAACTTTTTCATAACAAAACGAATATCGAACTTCTACAGTTTACAATTCATTTTAATTACATTCTATTCACCATCATCATTATTATTTTACCCGAAAGACACTGTTGGACATAGGCCTTCCCAAAGCCTTGTCACAAAAACCGGTCCTGTGCGTCTTGCATCCATCGGATTCCCGCGATCCTCACCAGATCACTGGTCTACCTTGTGGGAGGCGTGCAAACACTGCGTCTTCCAGTACGTAGATTATGTTGAATCTGTTCATTCATAATGTGGATCTGGTTAGGTGCCGGTATTTGATTATTCTCGTGTGACATCATCTGTATGTATGTCACCACTTCCGAACCTTTCGGCTCCATTTACCATCTGTTCTGCGAGCAATATGCCCTGCCCACTGCCACTTAAGTTTGGCGATTCTTCATTCAATTCGTATAAATTAACACGACAGTTGAAATTAAAACTTTAATTAGTACTTGGGAGTTTGTTGAGAATGCTTGTAACTTTGTCGCGCTATCTACGACCTATGCACAATTGCGTCCGAGATATTTCCTTTCCGTTCTCATTTTGTTCAAACAATGAGTTGCGGAATTTTCTTTTTTTAATTAACTGAGTTTGAATCGCGAGGTAAAGGAGATAAGCCAGCAATTGTTAGATGCTAATGTAAAGAAACAAAGACTAGGTGTCAAGGATTCTGGAACTTCATTACCACAACCTCGCAAACAAAAGCTCTGCAGAAAACCAATGCAATAAATGGTTCTAAAGGAAATTGTACTCTAAAAATATTTTAATGTGGTTTGTTTTATCTTTTGGAGTCTTGATAAATATTTGGAATAATTTGACCGTAATGGGTGGCCTAGTTAATAGCAGCATCAATGGCGTGTATTAGGTCCTCAAAATAGCAAGTGTATAGGCACTTGAAGCTGTCCATTATATCATTAATGTTCTGAACAGGAGCCCTACACTCACAGTGCGGTCTATCACACTAATATTATAAAGGCGAAACTTATGAGTGTGTGTATGTTTGTTACTTCTTCACACTCGAACGGCTGAATAGATTTCTATGAAACTTGGTACACGGGTAAACTATGTCCTGGAATAACAGATACTTTTTATTCCTTTGTGATTATTTTCAAGAATCACGCGGGCGAAGCCACTGACAGCAGCTAGTAACAATATATTGTTAAAAACATTAATTATTATTAATAAATAATGGATTTATTAATTAATTATATTATATTATCAGCTAATAATCATTTTTGAATGAAGTGGACTTGTTAGAAACACCTCACACATAAACCATTTTGAAACAATTTTCACGTTTCTCATTTTCTTTTACATAATGTACAGAAAACAGACCTCTATTAAGCTGCTCACTAATTTTACCAAAAAACGGGCGAGTAATTATTTTTAAATGGAGTAAGTACATAATGACCTTGTTATACAACACATCACACATACCATTTTGAAACAATTTTCCTACTTCACACTTCCTTTTACGTACAGAAAATGGTCCTTTTGTAAGTGTTCACCAATTTTACCAAACAGCGCCCTTTAACTTTTACATCAGAAGTGTGAGCCATTCTTAATCTGCTCACAGTCGATTGTGATAATGGAGGATATCCTTTGTGCCGACTGAAAGGTGCTATACCTACAAGTATACACCTACTCTATACAGGGTAACTAGTTTTTTTTTATTTTTATTAATATAAACTAATGCTTGACACTTTAGTTTGGCGATTCTTCGTGCTATGTCGGTAACCTTGGTTCTCCTGCGGATATCCTCATTCCTGATTCGATCACGCAAGGAAACTCCGAGCATAGCCCTTTCCATTGCCCTTTGGGCACATTGCTCGCAGAACAGATGGCCGTTGGGGCCGAAAGGTTCTGGAATGGCGACCACGTACCGGAAGACGTAGCGTTGGAAGGCCTCCTACAAGGTGAACCGATGACTTGGTAACGGTTGCGGGAGTCCGATGGATGCGAGACGCACAGGTCCGTTCATTGTGGCGACACTTGGGGAGGCCTATGTCCAGCAGTGGACGTCTTTCGACTGAAATGATGATGATGCTTGACTGCGATCCCACCTGATTATGCATAGTATGCATTAGTTTATTTTAGCCTATTCATTGTAGCCATGAAGACACCTAAATTATAATCGGACGGGAAGACCGCTGCAGGCAAATTGTTCCAGTCCTTCGATGTACGCGGTATAAACAACTAGTTAAATAAAGGACATATCAAAAATCTAACTTTTGCCTTCGGCTTTGCCCACATGAAAGTCGGTAATTATCACTCAGTAACGTAGGAACTAACGGGATAAACGTGTCTACATTATGTTCCAATCTAGGTTACCGACGTACAAAAATAGTGACGGAGCCTAACACTTTAATTTTTCTTCTCCTTTCTCAATTGTATATTTGATATTTATTAGTCTATTATTTGATATTGTATTTATGTATTAAGAGAGAGAGTTTGTTGTAAGAGTTATGAGTGTGGATGGGTGGAGAGGGAGAGGGAGGCCAAAGAAAAGATGGATGGATTGTGTGAACGGTGATATGAAAGAAAAGGAAGTTAGTGATAGCATGACGGTTGACAGGATAAAATGGAAGAACGTGTTGCGCCGAACCCAAATAAGATGGGATAAGGGCAGGAAGATAATGATTGTATTTATGTTGTAGTACATTGACAGCCCTAAATATATAAAATATATATCGTACACTTATTTTTGTAAATTTGGGTCCTGTATTAATTTAAGGTGTTCAATATAGCATATAAAAAATAATAACAGTGTACCCATTTGCCTAACTTCGTCTCAACCCTTTCAACCGTTAACGTATGATTGATTAACAATCATTAAAATTTACAGAAAATGGTCCTTAGAGTAAAATGGTCCAGCAATTTTACAAAACATTGCCCTTTAACATCAGAAGTGAGAGCGATTCTTAATCCGCTCACAGTGAATCGTGTTTATAGAGGATATCCCTCATCCCGACTACAAGGATGAATACCTACTCTTATACAGGGTGACTAGTTAAACGAAGGACGTATTAAATAAGTAGGTTTTGCCGACAGTTTTGCGCACGTCAAAGTCGAAAATTAAAGAAAGAAAGAAAGAAAGAAAAATATTTATTTGGCACACGTACACAATGCAGAAACAACATGTAAACATTTAAGATAATTTAATAATTTTTCATAAGAAAAATTATTTATTTTTTTATCGAAACTTCATGCAACAGAAACGTAGAGGCAAGAGGTGGACTTAATACCTTAGGCATTCTCCAGGAGTAGAAATTCTCTGAAGGTTTCGAACCACCGGAATCTATATATCCAGGTCATGATCTGTTATAGTCGAAACTTTGTCTGAATCCGTTGAGCCGTTAAGATGTGCTTGGTTAACAAACATTCACATCTATACATATCTATATATATAAAAGCGAAATACCACTCACTGATTAATCAATCAAGAAAATCAAGAAATGATTAATCAAGTAATCTCAGAAACCATAATACTTACAAACTTAAAATTTGACATTTTTTACTTATAGGGTGTAAATATCCGCTAAGAACGGATTTTCCGTAATTTAACCCCTAATGGGATGTAACGGGACGGGACCCCCGTTTCAGTCAAAGTTTGTATGGAGAAACCGACTTTCACCCGGGCGAAGTCGCTGACAGAAGCCAGTAATATTATAAAGCTGAAGAGTTTGTTTCTTTAAACGCACTAATCTCAGCAATAGCAGCAGTGCTAATAAAAGGTAAAGAGTTGAGTCCTGAAGATAATACAGTGTTCTTGGACATAACTCTAGATGCTAAGCTTCAGTTGGGCCCACATATAGACAAATTATCGAAAAAACTTAGCTTTGCAGCATACGCTGTTAGACAAATTCGAAATTTAACTGATATAGAGACTGCCCGTTTAGTTTACTTTAGCTATTTCTATAGTGTCATGTACGTATTCGTACATGACACTCTGGTATCTCACTATCGTACGGTATTCTACTGTGGGGAAATGCCGCCGATATCTTGACAATTTTTGTTTTGCAAAAAAGGGCTATTCGTTCGATTTATAAATTAAGTCCCAGATACTCCCTCAGAGATAAATTTAAAGAAATCAATATGACTGAATGAATGACTGTACCTTCACAGTATATTTACGAGAATATTTTGTATGCACATAAAAATATAAACATGTTTAAAAAATACAGTGATGTTCATAATTTTAATACTAGGAACAAACACAAATTTGTAGTTCCTACAATCAGGCTGAAAAAAATAGGGGGCTCATTTAGATGCCAATGTATACACTTCTAAAATAAACTTCCTAGTCATATTCAACAACTAAGCCTTAATAAATTCAAATCATTTGTAAAGCGAAAACTTTGCCAAAAGGCTTTTTACACTATAAAGGAGTATGTTGAGGACGAAAAGGCTTGGGATTGACCTGCTCACAAATGCTTGCACTGACTGGACAGGTCCACTCAAATCTGTATGGTTCTTTCTCTAAAAGACCATCTCAGACAAATCTGCATGGTTCTCATGTGATTTGACTATTACATATTTACTGTATGGACTTTAAAAGAGACTTTGACCCCTGAGTTTGTTTCGGTGTTTCTTCTCAGGGTAGTCAGCTAGGAAACACAGGCCTCATCTAGTTCAAAATGACGAAAAAAAATTTGACGTGTAAAAGTGTTTTTTTTAAACCTATTCACAAAATAAATATCATTTATCATTTAGCAACTACTGGTTAGAATTTTTTTTTTAAATCTTTTAGTATCGGATAACCCATTTATTGAGGAAGACTATGGGCTATATAACACCACACTACGACCTACGAGAGTGGAGCAGTAACCAAAAACGCAGATGAAACCGCAGAAGACAGCTGGTTTATTATATTAATAGAATAGGATATAGTAGTAAGATATTCAGTATTTGATAGTCAGACCAATTACATTCTGAAAAACAAAAGACTCTTTGACCGAATTATTCAAATAAATTCCTTTGCTCTGTAGTGGACTCTTGCATTTTTGGCAGCACAGTTTCTAACTCTGCAGCCCGCATACTGCAATACTAATTACAACAATCAAACTAGTCGGTCCATACCACTGCAGGATAAATTGTTCGCGGAGCGGGAGATAGTGTCAGACTTTTACTGACTAAAAACCCACTCCTGTTCCTTCTTTGCCATTTTTTCCAGGGCCCCGGGGATCTCTTTCGCATCACCCATGGCCCCAGTAGGCTACGACCCTGTTGGGCCCCTACGGTTTCTGACATCTCCTTGAGGCGCGCGTGGAACAGTACGCGCCGTCGACGACTTGGGCCCGGTCCGGACGGTTACCGGACGATCGGACGGCGAGCCACCCATTGCTCGCCATGAAGACTTAAATTGCATAAGACGTAACAAAATTACGTATTCGTACGCATACTTATTTGAATTTTTCTCGTAAAGGTTTATCAAGTCCTTGAAACCGTCCCTGGTTTAACCAGTCACCCTGTATACTATAGCAAACTATAGGCTTTTCTGTCGCCTTCACTCGTCTCATCCAATTTATTGCGAGTATTTCTGAGGGACCATTCGTATATCTCAAGTGATAACGCCCTCTGTTAGATTGGGATTGAGGACTGATAGATGTTGTATTGGATTCGTGCTTATCTGTGAATTGGTGTGTAGAAAATCATTTTGTTGATTATGTCTAGATTAATGTCCGGATTTACTAATTCATTTTCAAATTAGTAGGGTAATAATTGGAATACAATTAATTATAGAATCACAATCTTTTTTCATTTTTAAAGCAAAAAAATATATTCTTCTCAAACAATGAGAAAACTTCAGTATTTACTGCAAATCCATCCCTTTGTCTCCCAAAAATATTTTGACTGGTTCCCTAACAATAACTTTGAAACCCTATTCGTTCAGCTCTTTCATTACTGGCTTAAAGCCCTTTCATTTTCACAAATAAAAGTCATTTGTTCGGAAAAAGTTGGGACGCAGTAAAAACTTGGCGGCATCTAAAGGGTTGGGTTCAACCGTCCGGGGGCTGTGGATGGAACCTCTACAGTAGTCGCCCACGACAAAAATCTTTCGTATAATGTTTTTATGCCATCACTCTCTATTAATCCTCCTTTGTAATATTTGATTTAGGAAACTTTTGGATTTCTTTATTAAATCATGTAGAACTTATAATAAATCTAAGTTAAACTTTAGTGGGTCTGCCCTTTACAACTAATAAAATAACTTCTTATATTACCACCAAGTTCGAAATCAATCCCAAAATGTCGAATAATATTATTTAAATTATTTATAATCCATAACCGTATCTTCTGTGTTAATCCGAATCTAGGTTAAGCTCAGAACTTAAAATCTAGGAACTTGTTACTGCAGTGTCTTCAGTGTTTATGAACCAGTAAAATCCGCCGTCGGTGTTGAAGTAATCCGTCTTAATTTTGTCCAGGTGAATTTAGTTTTTTACATCATGAAACAAGTTTCTACTTACAAAGTTTTCTATACTAAATCATTATTTGCTCGCTTTGTAAATTATGAAAAAGGTATTAATTTAAGAACTGTTTGAAATGTATTATAATATACTACCCGTAGAAAATTACTGACGATTTTCAACTGCCGCGAAAAGGGATTGTTTAGACGTATTCACATTTAAATCTCCCCGAAGGCGGAGTGGAAACAATTCATTTTTGTACGAGGATACCCATTCCTGTTATAATAATTTATTGTCTTAAATTATATCCGCAATTCGTTTGAACCTTTGTGTTAAAATGTTAAGGTCAAACAAACGCAATATTTTTGTGCCTATACGGAAAATCCGTTTCCACTTTTTCAGCGACAAATATCTGCATATGTGTTAAATTGTATGTCCTGATACAAACATATTTTATTATTAGATGAAAAATATATGACTAAACTTTTCGTTGAATCCGGTTCGAAGGACCAAACACTTTTGAATAATAAATGTATATTTCTGGAAATGACTAAATACTGCGCAATAAACTAAGAAACTGTTTTCTTTCTACTAAATAAAATGTTTTTACACCAAGACCGTGGTCAAGGACAAACCATTTCCATAACCATAAAGTATAAGTAGCTCTAAGATTTTGAGTTAAATATTTATCAAACAAATCCGTTTCTTCTAAGGCCGAGGGCACAAAACATCTTAAGCTGGAGCATGAGTGTGGGTTGCAAATCCTCAGAGTATTTATCACAAGGTAAACTGCCATTACACTGAGACCCGTATTATTTTATACAGTCATTTGTTATGGGAAAGAGGGAATGTTAAATTATTTCTTGTCTATTCTGAGTAGTTAGCCCTCCTCTTTATTTTACCTTATATTACTGTCGGGTATAATGCTCAAAGAAAATGACAATACCCATAATATTTGTGTAGGTACGTAGCTGAATCAAGCGTAGACTGATTTATGTTATGACCTCAAAGACCAGACATTCTCACAGGTCACCTGGATATTTTGATATTGAAGGAGATCGCATGAAAAATAGGTCTTACTCGTATTAACTTACTGGCGGGTTAGACAAGTACACTTTTATGGGATTTTGAACTTGATTAAAAAAACAAAAGAATTGTTTTTTTTTATTAATAATCATATGATATTAGGAAGCTGTCGTGTAGCGAAGAGAAAACATGCCAGGTGCATAAAAAAAGAAAATTAATAAGAAAACAAGGGATCAAATGTATATAAATAAAATAAACATACATATATTTTTAATATAATATAAACCTACACACTTATATATAAATATATATTATTTATATAAGGAAAATGAAAGGATTTTTGAGACTACTTCGCTATTTGTGTAGAAAATAAAGCCGCAACTTCCGCTTAAATGGATACTATACATGACTAGTGGTGGTGGTGGTGATGGTTAGTCATATTCCTATCTCCAACCATGAAAGGACAAAGCTTGCCAATTTACAAGCATTTATAGTGTTAAATAATTGTCAGTTTTCTTATCAGCTCTCTGTCCAATGTGACACCTCTGTTTCAGTATTTAATTAATGTTTTCCACAACCTTTTTGTTATATTCTAGTAATATTTTAAGGCCTGTAAAATGCCAAAATTAAAAAAGTTTTAAAATTAATTACCGTTAACTCATTGTTGGCGATTCAGGCAATTATTATAATACCTAAAATCAGGACACCATGTACTGTGACCAAGCACATTGTTGTACTGATTTTAAGGTTGATAGTCAATTTTATGATGCTGAAAAAAAAAAATTAAATCTAGACTATATTTGCCAGGCTCAAATAGGATAGTGCGGATCACTGGAATTGGGTTTCCTGAAATCAGAAATCAAAAACGTTTATTTCAAATAAACCAATTACAGGCACTTTCGAATTGTTAAAATGTCGGTCAGTCAAAAAAAAAACAAGTGAAGAAATTGCACGTTCCAAAGCGTAGATCTCTATGGAGAAGAACGTGCAAGAAACTCCATGGACACTCTTTTAAATCATATTATGAGTTAAATAAATCTTGGTTACATATTTCTTGTCGCTTCTAATATGTGAGCACAATGTAGATAAGTAATAATAATTTAAAAAAATACTAATTAAAAAATAGAAATTGAATTAAGCCACTGGCAGCTAAGAGATGACCAGTCTCAACTGACGGCATCCGTTCTCGCATGACGCGTGTATCAGCCCCACTCAGCTCAACCATTTTTCACCTGCAGAGGGAAAGCGCCGCCGCGCCGTCGAGGCCGGCCTAAAAAGAGATGGCGAGATGATCTGGACGCGTACCGTCAGGACTGGCTTGAGTCGGCGCGGGAGAAGAATGTCTGGAAAGACTTGGGGAGGCCTTTAGGCCCAGTATTGGCAGTAATGGTTATTAAAAAACGACTATATTTGTCAGAAACTTATTTTAGTTTTAGCAGCTTGGTACACGAAGAATCTTAAGCGCCATAAAATAAATACTCGATACTACGAGTCTCGCTACGAATGCGCAAAAATAAAAACAAGTTAGCATAAGTTTTCGCCGGAGATAATCGGAGATTTGTTACATTATTTAGCAGAACCCACATAAATAAGGAATAAACTGGCATCATGAATAAACAAGATAACTGGATGCTACAGTCTTGTGGGTAGAATACTTTAGGGTACTAATTATACTCGCCTTGGTTTAAGTATGTTAAGGGAGGGTACATCATTTCGTGTCTATATTATCTGTTCTCAACTGCCCTATTGGTCTAGTGGCTGCAAAAACGACTGCCGAGCGTAGGGTCCGATTTTTGGATCGGATAAATAGTATTATTAAGGTTTTGCTACTAGGACTTGCTCTGTCATCATCATCATCATCATTTCAGCCGAAAGACGTCCACTGTTGGACATAGGCCTCCGCCAAGTATCACGATAATGACCTGTGCGTCTTGTATCCATCGGATTCCCGCGACCCGCGATTCACCGGTCCACCTTGTGGAAGGCCTTTCAACGCTGCGTCTTCCGGTACGTGGTCGCCATTCCAGAACCGTTCGTCCCCATCGACCATCTGTTCTGCGAGCAATGTGCCCTGCCCACTGCCACTTAAGTTTGGCGATTCTTCGGGCTATGGCTGTAACCTTGGTCTTTGCTCAGTAGCAGCCCAAAATATCGAAGTAAGTGGTATGGTACCGCTGTGCTACGCAAAGCACGTTAAGCTGTTGGTCCTGCGCCTGATCATCCCCCTGATCATGTCGGATTACCGTTCCATCGGAGTATGAGAATAAAAGAACAGAGAATGCACCTGTATTTATGCACGCACTTGTGCAATAAAATATCTCCTGCGTACCTGGCTAATCTTTGTTGAGATTGGCCAATATGATCGAAGTTCAGCTGGGAGAATCTTACTACTGGATACTTCTTAATCCTCTAGAAATCCTACCTTGGAAAGTGTCCGATACACCTTCCATGATCAGAAGAGCAGTTCGCATGTTTTGAACTTTCGCATATGCATCGCAGGCGCAGGCTGTCAAAAACACGGTTAGCGTAGTGGTTAGGCGATTGGCTGCTGCGTTGCGTGTGTGGTTCGATCCCCGAGTGGAACAAATATTTGTATGGCCTACAGATAAGTGTTCCGGGTCTGGGTATCTTGTGTATGTGAGTCCACATGCTTGTTAACGAATCCACGATACCTATATAGTCATTCCTACTCCACACTAGTAATGACTCCTGTAACGTTTTTTTTAAATAAATAAAACGCAACACAAAGTGATCCTATAAGGGTAGCGTTTTTTTTCCTTTTGAGGTACGGAACTCTAAAAACAAATATCGACAAGTTCCTGACATAGATAAATGATCTAGTAAAAGTCGACTCTGGTCGTGAGTAACTTCAAACCGTTGGACGCAAAAATATTAAGGAGAAACCCATGTCAGGTGCTATAATAAATGTAGCTTAAAAAATGGTCAGATTTTTCCCCATGAAATCACGTTTTTACCTTCCATTTACAATGCACACAGCCAAAAGGTGAAAATCTTGGCTGTCGTCTGATTTTTCCTTCTTTTTTTTGGTGAGAAATCTTCAAATCACTTTTACATTCTGGTTGGAGTGGAAAGGAGTGTCAGACTTTTACTGACTAAAACCAACATGTGTTCCTTCTTGCCTTTTGCGTTCCAGTGTCGCGGTAACTCTTTCGAACAATCTCCCAGCTCTGTTTTTTATCGTCAGTATTTAGAACAAGAGTGAACAGACATCTTTTGGACTCGGTCGTCCCATCTTAGACTTCATCCATAGCTTCCTATCAGGAAAGATTGAAAACAAGGGCTGTCTCATCACGAGATATTATTTCTTTAACTATACAATGCCATCATCATTATCAGCCGAAAGACATCCACTGTTGGACATAGGCCTCACCCAAGTGTCGCTATAATGGCCAGTCCTGTGAGTATCGCATCCATCGGATTTCCCCGACCTTCACCAGGTCATCGATCCACCTTGTGGGAGGCCTTCCAACGCTGCGTCTTCCGGTACGTGGTCGCCACTCTAGAACTTTTCGTCCCCATCGACCATCTGTTCAGCGAGCAAGGTGCCCACTGCCACTTAAGTTTCGCGATTCTTCGAGTTATGTCGGTAGCCTTGGTTCTCCTGAGGATATCTTCATTTCTGATGTGATCACGCAAGGAAAATCCGAGCATTGCCGTTTCCATTGCCTTATTATCTAACATTCTTCGACGGAGAACTTCACCTTAAGACAAGTGAGTTGAGTGCGAAACTTTATAGGCGTCACAGCTTTCAAACAAATACTAACATAAATCTTGAAGCTGCGTCGTCACAGTTTCATCTTACCGTCGAGCTTTAAAACTAGCGAGCAGTACATTGATAAGTAAGTACGGGTGAGAAGGAATGAAACGTGCTCTTGGACAATGTATTTTATACCTCATGAATGATCCACAATACTACAAAATCTTACAAACAAATAGCATTTAAAAGTACTCTTGTAGAAATTTTAAACCTATTTTTCTGTTAATAAAAATATTATTTTTATAAATAATAATTTTAATTTTTAGGTATATTATATTTTATACTTCATTTTTTACCTGGAGATACCTACTGTTAAGGAGGAAGTCAGCAATATTAGCAAGAGATACAAAGAAAGACAGAACAAACACACAAATGAACTGGCAAAGAATTTACTGCAGTCACAGGAAAATATCAAGCGCTTAAAAAGATGGCACATACTGGACCTGGACCAAAGAACATGAAAACAATAATATATTTTATATGGTGCCATTCATGGGAATGTCGCTTACAAAGCTAAGAATAGTGGAACACATCTGATTATAGCTAGATAGCCGATTGCAGATTCAAGATTGGAAAAGAAAATTTTTTTTCTTTCTTTCTTTATATCTTACTTGCTACCGCCCGCCTGGTCTAGTTGAAAAGCAGCGTCAAGCACTAGTTGTCTGGCATTTATGCTGAACTGAACCTATTTTGGCACAGCCGTGACACACTAATTTATTTTGGCTTTTTTTGGTTCGTTTATACCTTAATTAGGGTTTGTAGGCCTTGTGTTGTGCCAATCAAAACTTTTTCTATCTTTCTTTTCTCCCGTGACAACATTACTTTCCACCTTTAAGAAGTAATCATTATCTTCCTGCCCTTTTTCCATGTTACTTGCGGTCGGCGCAAGCACGTTTTTTTTAATTCTATCCTATCAGCAACCATGATATCACTGTCGATCTTCTCTTTCATATTACTCCTCAATCTTATAAGAGGCGATGCCCACACAAAATTACCACATTTCAATTATTACATTTTCAACTATTTTTATTATTAGTGTTCTCCTCTTTTTTTTAAACCACTTCTGTAAAAACAAAAATATTTAAATTGGTCAAGCCTAACGAACAGCAATTGATTATTATTTAAGGTTATATAAGATAAAAAGAAAGTTATTTCGAATGGGCTGTCAACAAGTTTGACTATAAAAATACAGCACTTACCTATCGGTTTCAGACTATCATTGAGTCAAACAGAGTTGCTGCATAAACGCAGCTTTAGTGCTATACTATACATTTTTTGAAATCTTCAGGAATCATCAAGGTCCACGGTAATTCTTTCCGAAATTCTCACCGCGGATTATGCTACACCCGCAGTTTCAATGGCCTTAACCCAGATTATTTCAGACTATCAGATCATAGCGTTAATCTAACTAATAAAATCTGTTAACTACTTGTACCACAAATATAATTCATATTAATGACCTAGCTTTTCAGTCGGTTATCTGCCATGTTCCACGCAATGACAGTCGAAAACTTCGTTAATTTATTATGATGGAAAAAGTCGTTGGAACCAGGAAAGTGGAGCACGCAGTAACTTAGGACACTTTTAGTGGACTGGGAGGACCATTAATAGGACCCTACCGCTGTATTCCAGTTGTGAAACTTAGCGACGCGAGACAAAAGATGATGGAGCAAAATAAACACAGTATCGAGGGTAACCGAGCTTGGTTTAATGGAATACTTTACTTAGATATTTAGAGGTATGTGGAACAGGGTGTAAAGTCTCGCAAACTCCGCTGAAAAGGGTGGATCCTCCGACCAGACGGGTGCTGTGTCTAGACAGGGCAATTGCCCGATACGATACCTAGTATGTTCTTATTGTGAGAAGAACTTGATACCGCGATGCAGAGTTTTGAGTTTTGAGTTCCTATGTGGTGACACAGATGTCACTACAGATATAGGTGCGGACGGCGAGCAATGGGTAGCTCGCCGTCCAACCGTCCGGTAACCGTCTGGACCGAGTCCAAGTCGTCGACGGCGCGTAGTGTTGTCCCAAGGGCGGGAGATGTCATCACAAATTTAGGAACTTATATGTAATTAGTGATTTTCAGTCACTGATATTGTACATAGTTCATCAGTTTTAATCTAATTCACATGCTGACAGTGCTAACGACCGCTGAAAAGCTAAAATGTAAGAGATTGGCTAGACTTGGCTAGACTGTGTAATATTCAGTAGCGTATATCAACTGATGACTGGTAGAAAATTACTATGACATATGGCGCCTTCAATTTATGCGTTGTTTTGACGGCCGGCTGCGGTGTCGTTGCGGTGCGTTATTTGTAGCTCATTTTCATTTTGTATGTTACTAAGCTCAAAAATATGCCTACATTCTAATAAGGGCTGCTAAGTCGGTATTTGTCCGCAAAATCCCCGGTCAATGAGGAATTCAAAAACTTTCAACGGACCTCTAATATTCCCATTGTTTCGTCCAAAACTACCAAATTCTAATGAACTGTCAAAGCGATCAGATACCACATAATAAATATAGCATAAAGTAATATTTATTCGCAATAAAATGTCACAAATATTGTTATAAGATGACCGCGGTTTATTGGCTGCCGAGCTGTTTGCCACTGACAACATTAATACTGCTGTTCTTGAGACGAAACACATTAGAGGTGAAGAAATAAGTGCCAATATAAAACTTAGTAATGTGTTTCGAAGAGACATTGGCAGTGGAAGTATTCTTCATGCCTTGGTTTACGATACCAATGGTGTAACCGAAATTTTCCTTTACTAAACAAACAAAAAAAATAACATGTAAATCCTTTTCAAAACTAGTTTGCTTTGCTAGACCGAAACAACTACGAAATCGGCCCCAAATAAATGACGCCAACGTCGGTCGTTTACTCGTCTATTCACACTGAAAACTCTCTCGTTTCACTACTTTTATTTAGGGATTAAAAAAATCTCACGTCCATTTGTTTGTCAACTACTTTTTACTATTATAGAATTAACATAACAAAAAACCGACCCATTCAATCAGTGGATTTGAAACAGTATAGTTTTATGTTGTTTGACACAAGAGAAACGGTTTAGCTCACATACATTGCCGGGTTAGTAGATGGAGCGTATTTTCGCTAAGGCTATTAACCTTGATCAAAGAAAGGACAAAAGTCGTTCAGTATCCGTGTACGTGGGCAAAACTGTTTCGTGCCACAGTAATGGGGTTTTTGTGTTGCATTCCGTACGGAAACAACGAGTTTTTCCCGACAATACCAAAGTACACACATATAAAAACATAAAACTACAAAGCAACATCGTCGGAAAATCATTTATACGGGCGTTGAGCTAAATATTTTCGTGCATTCCTTTTAATTAAATTCCTAACGGGACCTACATGGATTTCTCGATTTTCCTTTTAACTTTTTATGTTAAAATTCAATGATAAAAGCTTTGCTTTTGCTCTTATTACACTGTAAGAAGCCATTTAATCTTGAAGTCACCAACATACTGCTGGTCACGTTCGAATATTAATTTCCTTTATTCACAAACTCGTTTCAAAGTTTCGCAACTACTGTTGTGGTCGTAAATAAATATGAAATATATGCCATACAAAGGTCAATGGGCATTTTGTTCGGAGATATGACCCACGGCGTACACAAACGAAATAGAGCAAGGTATATAGATAAATGTATCTGCAACTCAGTGGTATGGGTCGCATTCTTGTGGGCAATGGGAGAATTGAAAAAAAAAAAATATTATTAAAGCATTTTTAAAGCTTTTTGTAATGAATTAACTCAAAACTACTGGACCGATTTCAAAAATACTTTTACCAGTCGAAAGCTAGTCATCCCTAAGTGGCATCGGATATTTTCCTATGGGGAAATTCCCACGGGAAAGAAAGTAGAATGTGCTAGTTTTATCAAAAGCCACTACTAATATTTAAGGGACATAAAAATAAAATCCAGTTCTACTTAAATAATATTTTTATTCAGCTTGATCAAAATCTATTGTAATTTCGTCTAAAAAGGCTGCAGGTGCATCTATTACATCTTGATGCCTGGCCCATGATAAAAAGTAAACTACGCTTACAACATGCGCACAGCTTCCAACAGTGCGGCGGCCGTGTATACACGAGCAGTAATACTGTTCAATGCCATTTCTTCCAATTCGTGTGGGATCTACTAAAATATAGGTATAATATTTTTTGCTACGGACGTGTCGCGACTGAATTCGGCCTCTTATTAGTATTTTGTTTTCGATAATTTCTTGCTGCCGGTATATTTCGATGTGGTATACTCCATTCAAACGCATGTGCTCGTGGCAGTATGACCTCGCAATTCTCAAGTGGTACGATCCCAACGGTCGGTGTTTCTCGGTATTGTTTGTTTCTTATTTAACACCGACTTCCGAAATTAAAGTTATTTTGATCCTTTTAGTGTTTTTTTTGTGAAGTCGATTGTTTTTTTTGTAAAGTTTTTTATTTCACACTTTTTAGTTGCTTACTTATAAACAGAGTGCCTATTTATCATGACAATTCCATTTAACCCAAACACTGCTGGGTTACATTGTTTAATTATGAAGTTCCTGTATCTACCTTCTACCTTCCGGCTCCATCATCAGATCAATTCGAAAGTATCTTATAGCCAAAGTGCAACTCATGACAATTCTAATAAATCCAAACACGGCTAGGTTACATTGATTAATTACGGAGTTTCAGTGCCTACCTTCCGGCTCCATCATCATCATTAGATCACTTCGATGATACCATTTTCAACGTAACCATTCAGTACTTCTTGTGATATCTATGAGAGTATGAAGTTCCGTAGACCATTTCTGGTCTTCTTCATCAGTTCCACTTCATCAAATGTTACTTTTTGACTGTAAATGCTTAAGTTCTCGATAAAAATACCAAAATCACTATATGGTTGCCTATAATATTTGAGGAATTCCTTCGATTCCTCACGGATCCCATCATCAGAACTGGATTTTAAAAAAAAGGGGACCAATCCAATTCAATCAATTCAATTCTTATATTGTATATGAGCCAATGTTACTTGAAATAAATAAATTATTATTATTATTATTAAAAGCATATCCTATAAGAGGAAAAAAAAGTTTGCAAATTGGTCCATAAACGACGAAGTTCTGAGGTAACAAACATAATAAAAAAATAAAACCGAATTGATAACCTCCTCCTTTTTTTGAAGTCGGTTAACAAAAGTTTATTAAGTTTTTAAATGTTAAATAACTTTTTTCTCCCATTAAATACTTAAAAAAAAAAATACATATTTTGAAGCGCGAACCTATCAAGAATAAAAAAAAAAAAAAAAAAAAGAATAGTGGGATTGAATTCTTCAATTTAAAACTAATTTGGTCTGTGTACGCCAAAACTCATAAAGTGGGTCAGAAACGCCCAATGACCTTTATTCTCATTTTAAAGTAAACCAAGTCCGGTAGATCGTTCCATATATCATAGTGTCTGACTTTATGGCTGTTTGGTAGCGATGCCATAATCACGGTATTATTGGAGAGGTAAACTGAGAGATTTTTGGGCGTTACGATAGTCATTTATTTAACAGGCAACTTTGTTTGAGGAAAATCTAGACAAGTGATAGAACGCCCGCTTTAGGCTCTGTAAATATATTGAGATAAAAAATGAAGGCAATGTATCAGTCTGAAAATATACATGCCGCTTTTCCCTACACTCCTTTAAATAAATAATTTAGCAGCATTATGTGTAGGTATTTTGGATTTGGACGTAGTAACTACCGGGAGACACCTACTGGCCAGTTTTATGGAGAAGGAGGGCCTCTACATGATGAACTCCTTCTTCAGAAAGCGTGAGTATAGGAAGAGGACCTGGCAAAGCCCTGATAGTGCAACTACAAATGAGATTGACTTCATTATGTCGAAGAAGAAGCAAATATTCAATAATGTCTCTGTGATCAATGCGGTAAAAACCGGAAGTGATCACCGCTTGGTAAGAGGCTTATTGAATAGCAATGTCAAGCTTGAAAGATCTCGACTGATGAGGTCTACGCTCCGTCCTGCACAGATCCAGATCCAAAACTCCGGGAGCTTTCAGCTCGAACTTCAAAATCGTTTCGAGTGCCTAGGAAGCTCCGTGGACGATTACAACGATGGGTTCCTGGAATCTGTCCATACGGTCGGGTCTAAGGTCTTTAAGACTCGTACAAATAAGAGCAAGAGGCTCACTGAGCGAACTCTCGAGCTTATGAAGGAGAGGCTTGAGATGACTGCATTATGCAGTCTTCAGACGATGCGTGCTTCTACCGGCAGCTCAATAGACAATTCTCCAAGTCCTTAAGACGCGATCTCCGCCTCTTTAATACCGAACGGATTAAAGAAGCGATCAAGCGAAATAAGGGCTCCAAGGTTTTTGTAAGAAACCGGTCTATTAGGCAGAGCCAGCTTACGAAACTGAAGACCGAATATGGCAGAGTCATATGCGCCAAATTGGAGCTTCTGAGAGCGATATAGGCTAACTCAGCCGAACTCCTGAAGGCGGGTGGTAAACCGACCCTTAAGGCCCTCCAGAAGCTGTTTGATTTCGTCTTACTCGAGGGAAAAACACCACAGGAATGGAGCGGAGGTATGATAATAGTCTTCTTTAAGAAGGGCGACAAAGTCCTGCTCAAGAGTTATAGGCCCATCTTACTTTTAAGTCATATCTACAAGCTGTTTTCCAGAGTCATCACGAACCGTCTCGCGCGTAAGTTTGACGACTTCCAGCCTTCCGAACAAGCTGGATTCCGAAAAGGCTTCAGCACCATAGACCACATACACACGCTACGGCAGGTTATACGGAAGACCAAGGAGTATAATCTGCCTCTCTGTCTAGCGTTTTTGGACTACGTGAAAGCCTTTGATTTGATCGAGGCTTGGGCTGTGCTGCAGTCTTTCCAACGGTGCCAGATTGACTATCGGTACATCGAAGTGCCGAAGTGTTTGTACGAAAATGCCACTATGTCAGTCCGACTTCAGGACCAGATCTCGAAACCTGCAGTAGGGTGTAAGGCAGGGAGATGTCATTTCTCCGAAACTATTCACGGCCGCAATGGAGGATGTCTTCAAGGTTCTAGACTGACATTAAAATTTCAATGGCGAGTACATCACTCACCTTCGGTTTACCGACGACATAGTAGTCCTGGCTGAGAGTACGGAAGAGCTCAGCACAGTACTCAATGACCTCAGAGCTAGAGCTTCCGAAAGAGTGAGTCTTAAAATGAACATGGACAAAACCAAACAACCATGTAGCACTCACTCCTATCAAGATCGGAGACTCTACACTAGAAGTTGTGGACGATTACGTCTTCCTCGGACAGACAGTCCAGTTGGATAGATCTAATTTCGAGAAAGAGGTCAACCGTCTAATCCGTCTCGGCTGGGCAGCGTTCGGAAAGCTGCGCGGTATCTTCTCGTCCAACAAACCACAGTACCTCAAGACTAAAGTCTATGACCAGTACGTGTTGCCAGTGATGACATGTGGCTCCGAAACTTGGTCGCTCACAATGGGCCTCATCAGAAGGCTTAAAGTCACCCAAAGGGCAATGGAAAGGACTATGCTTGGAGTTTCCTTCCTAGCACCAAGGATCGCCAGACTTAAGCGGCAATGGGCAGAGCACATTGCTCGCAGAACAAATGGCCGTTGGGGCCGAAAGGTGAACCGATGACCTGGTAAAGGATGCGGGAATCCGATGGATGCGAGACTCACAGGACCGTTCATTGTGAAGACACTTGGGGGAGGCCTATGTCCAACAGTCCCGCTTGGGCACAGCACCGCCGTATCCTCGTGGGGGAGATCGACGTCAGCGATCTCTCGCGCCGGGCCTTGGTACAAGCCATGGTCCGAAGCCAGGAGAAGTGGCAGGCGGTCGCCTCCTTCTACGAACCAGTAATGTTAAGCAAAGGATGAGGCCGCACGTACATGTGCGAGGGCGCGGCCCTCATGCCCCAGCCGACGGGATCCCAATCCCGATTTCCGGCCACCGTAAGCGCTAGCTTGCGGACGGCGAGCAGTGGGTAGCTCGATTGTCCGGTAACTGTTAGGACCGAGCCCGAATCGTCGACGGCGCGTACTGTGTCACTTGGGTTCGACGCCTACTGGGGCCAAAGGTCGGCTTCTGAAAGGAAGTCTCGGCCCTGGTATGAAAGGCAACGAAGGAGCAGGAGTGGATTTTTAGTCAGTAAAAGCCTGACACGCCCTCGCGCTCCGCCCAAGAGCGAGGGATGTCATTGGATGATTTTCCCACCGAAAAAAAAATGTCCAACAGTGAACGTCTTTCAGCTGAAATGATGATGCTGATGTGTAGGTACGAGTATCTGTCACGAGTAAAGTAAATCCATTAATCTGCAAATAATAATTACATTATACTAGGTACACCAAGAACTCCATATGGAGCCCCAAAGATGCCACGAAGCGAATGAATATTACATTATTATAATTTATCAATCTTTTGCCCCAACGTTGTTACGAGAAAGAAAGGTATAAAAATAGCATAGCGACGCACCCTATACTCATTATATAGTCATAATACCACGCAATTTTTGGAGCTGCTAAACCTTTGTAAGTAGGTATTAGGGATGCACCGTTCACAGTTTTCTTTTTGAGAATACGTTGCCTCATACTGCCTGCTCGTATCACAATATAGAAGCAATTCTTAGTGTTATTACTTGTTGCTCTAGAGCTTAAGAAAGTGATGATGATGACGCTACGATGAAGTAGCTACACGAAGGCTACGCTGACTTTTAAGTCCTCTCTTTGAGAAGTGGCTGGAGCGGCAACACTGCGTCCTCACCTTCCACATGACGCAGGTCCAGAAGCAAATATTATTATTTGTGAAGCGAGAGGGAGTGTCAGACTAAAACCCATGTGTGTTCCTTCAGTTGCCCTTTGCGTTCTAGGGCCGCTGTAACTCTATGAGTAGGTTCCTAAAAAATATAGGCTGTCCCAAAATTAACGCAAGATTTGAATTAAATAGAAAACACAGTTATACTTTTTTTTGGTATTGCCAACACTTTACTGCACAAATGGCGGCAAATTAAAATCTTGCGTTAATTTTGGGACACCCTTTAGTTTATGATTCAATAAAAAATCACAATCTGAAGACTAAAAACAGTGTTTTCTATTTAATTCAAATATTGCGTTAATTTTAGGACACCCTATACCTACATATATTCTATCACTCGCTAACAGAAATTCATTTCGATCTAACTTCCCAGATGTGACGCTTCATATTATATTGTATTATTATTTTATATGAATCCTTCATATCACAAACCCTACGAACATATATATATTTATGCGAGGATACGATAAAGTTCCCTATAAAAGCGTGGCTCGAGAATTTCTCGTCCATATCTTAGGGACAGTTTGCAGAGTTATTTTTCAGGCCGCAAATATTCGTAAATGTGACCACTATGAAAACAAGATGCGAAGATCTAGACTTAGCAGAAATATTTGGTGAAACCCTCTTATTTGTGATGCCAACTTGTGAATCATCACACTAATAAAGGCGAAAGTTCATGAGTGTGAATCTTTGTTACTTCTTTACGCTTGAATGACTGAATGAATTTAGATGAAATTAGACCATGTCCTGGACTATCACATAAGATACTTTTTATCCTGGAAATATATTCCCTTTGGACAGTTTTCTACATTCAAGCAAAATTTTGGACAGTTTTCTAGATTCACGCAAAACTTTGGACAGTTTTCTAGATTCACGCAAAACTTTGGACAGTTTTCTACATTCACGCAAAACTTTGGACAGTTTTCTACATTCACGCAAAACTTTGGACAGTTTTCTACATTCACGCAAAACTTTGGACAGTTTTCTACATTCACTCAAAACTTTGGACAGTTTTCTACATTCACGCAATACTTTGGACAGTTTCCTACATTCACTCAAAACTTTGGACAGTTTTCTACATTCACGTACAACTTTGGACAGTTTTGTACATTTACGCAAAACTTTGGACAGTTTCCTACATTCACTCAAAACTCGAAGTTGTGGACGACTACGTTTACCTGGGACAGACGGTCCAGTTGGGAAGGTCTAACTTCGAGAAAGAGATCAATCGTCGAATCCGACTCGGCTGGGCAGCGTTCGGGAAGCTGCGCGGTGTCTTCTCGTCCAATATACCACAGTGTCTCAAGACGAAAGTCTATGACCAGTGCGTGTTGCCAGTGATGACATATGGCTCCGAAACGTGGTCGCTTACAATGGGCCTCATTAGAAGGCTTAAAGTCACCCAAAGGGCAATGGAGAGGGCTATGCTCGGAGTTTCCTTGCGTGATCGAATCAGGAATGAGGATATCCGCAGGAGAACCAAGGTTGCCGACATAGCACGAAGAATCGCCAAACTAAAGTGGCAATGGGCAGGGCACATTGCTCGCAGAACAGATGGCCGTTGGGGCCGAAAGGTTCTGGAATGGCGACCACGTACCGGAAGACGTAGCGTTGGAAGGCCTCCTACAAGGTGGACCGATGACTTGGTAACGGTTGCGGGAGTCCGATGGATGCGAGACGCACAGGACCGTTCGTTGTGGCGACGCTTGGGGGAGGCCTATGTCCAGCAGTGGACGTCTTTCAGCTGAAATGATGATGATGATGATGATGACTCAAAACTTTGGACAGTTTTCTACATTCACGTAAAACTTTGGACAGTTTTCTACATTCACGTAAAACTTTGACAGTTTTCTACATTCACGTAAAACATTGGACAGTTTTGTACATTCACGTAAAACTTTGGACAGTTTTCTACATTCACGCAAAACTTTGGACAGTTTTCTATATTCACGTAAAACTTTGGACAGTTTTGTACATTCACGCAAAACTTTGGACAGTTTCCTACATTCACTCAAAACTTTGGACAGTTTTATACATTCACGCAAAACTTTGGACAGTGTTTTTACATTCACGCCTAGCTTCAGGCAGCAGCCTTCAACCTGAAAGTCATAGTCATAGTCATTTTTGTGCGTGTAATATTTGTCTCTAAATTTCAAATAAACCATTTTCAGGCTCTTTTGAATTGTCTTCTAAATTGCACGTTCCAAAGCGTAGATTTATATGGAGAAGAACGTACTAGAAACTCGATGGGCACTCACAAGTTTCACTTACAAGTTTAGTCATCTCATTTAGGTACACTGAAACTTCTGTGTATACCTGCGTTTTTTCTTAAATCCTAAGTAATAAACAGATAGAATTTTCCACACGATTGCGGATGTAAAGAGTAAAATGCACGCGTGTTAACCAAAACAAGAGTAAGATTTCGAGTAAGTGTGTTTAAAAGTAAATTTACCAACTGATATCTCCTACATCATGATCAATAACCAAACAGTTCCTTTCCCTACTTTATCGTAACTGGCGTAAAACAACGTGAAGATTGTCGAAAAAATCTCAGCGATAAAAACATAGCCAATAAAATCTATTTATTACATGGAACAGCACTTAGCTGAGCCACTTTTGTGGAAGACACCCGCTTTACCTTCGATGGAACATAAATCAATCAATTACTTCGTGTTTTGGACACTAAAATATTAGAACCTTAGTTTACTGCCGTCGATAAATATGCTTGACTCGTAGTGGGTACTGGCCTGTGCACCATTATTGGCAGAGGGCAAAAATGATACTATATTTATTAAAATGATATTATATTATTAAACTATTATATTATAAGTTTCGTGTAATTTAAATATTTTTGTGACTTTTTAATAGTATTATGACACTAAGAGCTGCTTAAGTATATAATTGTATTCTTTTTATATATTTTTTTAATCATATTCCTCTTTTTTATATTCATTGGTACATTCTTCAGCTAGCTGATACGGGAAGTGCGCGACAGCCCCAAAACAAGTACTCCTGTAACTTACTGGGAGCTGCCTCAATTTATTTATGCTTACAATGTTATAGATGAAAAATAAATATTTTGTGTTTTTATATTGTGGTGGCTTGTAAATGGCTCTGTTGTGATCTACTCTGTCGTTAAATTTTATATTAGTTTAGATTGTTGGCTGTAAGCCATCTAAATAAAATAAAAATAAATAATAAACATGTGTGTCTGTACGGTTGTTACTCCTGCACGTTTTGCATATTTGATTTAATGATTCGATTCGGATGTTTGGCACACGATTAGACTCTTTCTAATACCACGTGGGTGAAACCGAAGTGCGGCAGCAACTAGTTTTTTAATCATTTATTATTTCCTAATAGTAATAGTACAAAATTATCCCAAGGGAACCAACTCCTTGGGTAAAAAGTATCATATGAGCTATTGCCAGGACATGATCTACTCGCGTTCTAAGTTTTATCGAAATCCGTTCAGCCGTTCAAGCGTGAAGAAGTAAAACAAACATACACACACACACCCAAAAACTTTTGCCTTTGTAATATTAGTGTAGCACATAATTGAAGCACATAATAATTATGATGTTAAAAAATATGTTTTCAGAAACCACATACAAAAATATTATTTGGAATAATTATAAGAAAGTCAGGGTAAAAAAACAAGGAGAGAATTCTATGAAAACTTGAGCCGTATTTTTGCTAACAAACAAGGTTATATTTGCGAATCCTTAGACCGGTAAAAACAAAATTTAGGCGCCCTTAACGATCGTATCTAAAAAGTTGGAGACTCCAAACTTATACCAACAACTGTCAAAACAGGATTTGTGAAAAAAATTACAGACAAATCCCTGAAGCGTACACACAACACTTATTATTTAATAAATAAACCTACTTTTCTTGGTACCAAGATAAATTAATGGTGGTGTTTTTCTCCATTCTTTATGTGTCTATACTAAAATTATAACGCTGAAGATTTTGTTTATTTGAACGAGCTAATCTCAAGAACTCCTTGGGGGTCAACTAAATAGTTATATAGGGTGATTTCAATTTAATAGACAGCACAGTTTTTAGTCTTCAGATTGTGATTTTTTTATTGAATCATAAACTAAAGGTTGTCCCAAAATTAACGCAAGATTTGAATTTGCCGCCATTTGTGCAGGAAAGTGTTGGCAACCTCAAAAAAAAAATGTTTTCTATTTAATTCAAATCTTGCGTTAATTTTGGGACTCCCTATATATATAAAACTAACTTCTGCTAGTGGCTTCGCCTACGTGAAAGTAGGATTCTTCATAGAAACCTTAACCCTTAGACAGTGAAAAATCTTTCTTACTCTTTGTGTACATCATAAAAGAAACCTCTGTGCAAAATTACAGCATTCTAGATGCAAGGGTTTGGGCTAGAGCGTTGGTGAATTTGTGTTCTATGCCATTTCACAATTTAACAGTTTCACTTCGATAGATTATAATCTACCGAAAAATAGTGTGTTAAATTGTAAGCAGTATGTACTATGTATGTACATTACACAATCTTTCGACAGATTACATTGTCGCGATTATTCGCCAGATAGCTTATAATTTAACCATAAGTATTTACAATTTTATGGTGACATAATTATATACGAAAAAGAAGGCCTAGCTCATTGACTCATCAACGCCCAGCCTAAACCCTTATACCTAGGAAACTGTTTTTTTCCCAGGCGTTATTTTAAGTCGTAGACGAGAAAAAAAGAACAGATTTTTCGAAATTCAAATCTTAACGGGATTAAAAGAGGGTTTCACGCGAGCAAAGAGGCGAACATAAGCTATTATATTAATATTTTTTTATTACTGAGTTGCCTTTCCTGATCTTGGTCGCGACATGCTCAATGCGTGTTGCTTCAAATAAAAGCACTCCCTCATGAGCCATAACTCTGTATCTACATGGAGTCATAACACACCACCTCAACCTTGAACCTTACGCATCAAGACAGACCCCAGATATTTTTTGAACCCTTACACAATCACACTTACTCGTATCTACCTATTTAAATAAAGGCGAGAGTTTATTAGGATGTATGTTTGTTACTTCTTCACGCTCGAACGGCTGAACGGATTTCGATGAAACTTGGTACACAGGTAGACCAGATCCCGAAATAGCACATCGGATACTTTTTATCAGACATAGCCCGAAAAATCGCCAAACTTAAGTGGCAGTGGGAAGGGCACATTGCTCGCAGAACAGATGGTCGATGGGGACGAAAAGTTCTGGAATGGCGACCACGTACCGGAAGACGCAGCGTTGGAAGGCCTCCCACAAGGTGGACCGATGACCTGGTGAGGGTCGCGGGAATCCGATGGATGCGAGACGCACAGGACCGGTCATTGTGGCGACATTTGGGGGAGGCCTATGTCCAACAGTGGACGTCTTTCGGCTGAAATGATGATGATGATACTTTTTATCCCGGGAGTATGTTCCCTTGGAACAATTTTCTACTATCATGCAGGCGAAGCTGCTGCCAGCAGCTAGTTATTTTATAAAGGCAACAGTTTGTATGTATTTGTGTGTGTCTGTACGTTTATTACACGGTTGAATGGATTTGGATGACATTTAGCACACAGGTAGAACATATCTTGAAGTAGGATATAGGGAGAGGGAACCCCCCTCTCCCTCTTGAGAACTTTTTTCAGGGTTCCGTACCTCAAAAGGAAAAAATGGAACCCTTTTATGATCACTTTGTTGTC
This sequence comes from Mythimna impura, assembly GCA_905147345.3. Taxonomy (NCBI): domain Eukaryota; kingdom Metazoa; phylum Arthropoda; class Insecta; order Lepidoptera; family Noctuidae; genus Mythimna; species Mythimna impura. The sequence continues at coordinate 12,170,365 of LR990362.1, read as the reverse complement.
CATCCGTCTGTCTGTCTGTCAGTCAGGACTCTTTATTTCAGAAACGCGTGGAGGTATCAAGTTGAAATTAAAACCATATACTCGAATCTGCGGTCCTTTGAAGCTGTGAAAAAACAAACTTCTAAGTTCATCATCATCATCATCTTCCTGCCCTTGTCCCATCTTATTTGGGGTCGGCACAACAAACAAACTTCTAAGTTAACAAGAAAAAAAGATACGACCGTTTATGTCGCAAAAAACGTATATTTCGACACACTCAAGGGAATCAAAATTCATAGGGTACTTCCCGTTGACCAAGAATCCTGAAATTTTGCATAAAGCAAGGTCTTATAGCATAGGAATAAATTTGAAAACAGTAAATTTGTTGTTACGTCACAAAAAAATTCGGGAATTGAACTATTCATATAGTTTTTTTTTTTTTTTTGACGATGGCGATACCACTGGCAGTTCAGAAACTGGTTTTTAGAATAATATTAATAAGTAGCTACAGCAAAGATCTGTATAAAGATTGGTGTAATTACCCCATTCCCAATTTTGTAAGAAACTATACCTACCCTTTATTTAGCCAAATTATAAGTAATTTACTCCACTCGTTTCAATTAAATTGGCAGTTGTAGTTTTTTATTCATTTGACCTACATCGATGGTTTTTTTTTTCATTTCTATGGCGACTGGGCTGCGGGATTGAAGAATTACCATGGCCCTGGAATGCATATAGTAACTGAAGGAACAGAGATGGGTGTTAGTCAGGAAAAGTCTGAAACTCACTCTCTCTGCTCGGTTCGGTCGAACGGCGAGCTACCCATTCACTCGGTAGCCGGGAACTACCCGCGACTCCCAACGCCTAGGGCGTCTCCTGTTCCCTCACGGTTGCAGCCATCTTCTTTTCTCGCAGAAGAGGATTGTAAAGGATGACGACGAAGAAACACAGATAGGTTTTTGTCAATAAAAGACTGACATTTCCTCTCGCTCCAAAACTGAGACTGTGTCGATTAGAATGGCTGAAGATTCCTTCAAAAGGACTAACATTAGTCAGTTCTTTGCATTACCTAATTAGCCTCGTGGCTGGCAGGCCTAATAGTGTCTCACAGGATGGCGGTTCATAGACCATCTTTCAGGAATGTGAAATAGGCTTATTGTATGTCTTTTTGTTTTGTTTTTATTTAGTAAGTATCAATTTAATGTAACTGAAACTATAGATCTCTGGTCTGATAATAAAGTTTATTATTATTAATTGTCTATTACTGCCAAAGTGAAAGTGATTATAAGCACGCAATTAGCTTTGATACATGTAAAAAAACATGTCATTTGATAAATTTTGTGCTTGGCTACACGTTCCGATTTATAGTCCCTGGGGCATCCTATAGGCTACCGGAGCATTTTATGTGTACTAACGATGCTAGGATCGGGTTTTATGTGTATAACCTATGTAAGAAGGGTCTCTGGCAAGGGATACCGTAAAAACATAATAAATTAGCAGGGGGATTGGTGTATTTTTTTCTTATAACATATTAATTCTTTCGTGCTAGATTAATTAGGAGTTGATTTCTTCCCAAAAAAACCAACTCATAATTTAGTAGGTAGCTAAACTTTCAACAGTGCCGCGCACGGTTATTGTAATTTGGAAACAAAACTTGCATGCTCTAACATTTCTTTGAAAAATACAAATTTTATTCTTAATTTAAACTTCATGTACAGTAGTGGTACATAGGCCGATTTAATGCAACGTCGCATTGTCTACCAGTCAACCTTTGGGTTAAAAAGACAACACTGTGATAGGTGTGGACAGTAAATAAATACTATATTTAAAAATATGTAGGTACTAGATATTTAAAACTAGCAGTGGTGGCCGAGTGGTAACGGGCCCGACTTAGGAGTTGTAGGTCGCGGGTTCAAACCCAGGCGCAATACTTTGTGTAATTTATTTAATCACCACTGCTCTCAAAACGATGAAGGAAAACATGGTGAGGAAACCGGCATGTCCTAGAACCAAAAATTCGAAGACATGTGACACTCACCAACCCGCACTCGGCCCGCGTGGTGGATTACGGCCCATTCCCTCTCCTAGAGAGGAAGGCCTGAGTCCCAACAGTGGGAACATTAAAAGGCTGATTATGCTTATACTTATTTAAAAATAGAATGAAGTATCATTGAAATTAGGTGCTTATAATAATAAATAAAATTCATGAAGACTATGATAAATATCAAAAAATAAATATCAATAACTAAAAGAATTCAAAATATAATAATTATGACGTAGACCAAACTAAGGTTGAGAGAACTTCAAGTAGTAGTTCGAATTTTACGCTTGAAAGAAAATTTCACACGGATATTTTTTACTCGGAATTGCCCTTACCATTGCTTTGACAAAGTAAAAACGGTGCATAGGTTTTTTTTATCGGGGATAACCTTCACAAGGCGTCTGGGCTTGTGGGGATTCTACACTCCCTAGTCTCAAACAGGAAGTATGAGATTTTTACCTCACTAAAACGGGGTGGGTTTTAGTGAGGTGAAAATCCCATACTTCCTGGTTGTAACCATCGTTACATGGAAGGGGTCACGTGACCTCTTAAAAGTCCACCCCTAGGACCCCTTCTGTACCTGTTAGGGTACAACCCTGGGAAACTGTAAAGATCACTGTGCCACCGAGAGAGAAAATATTTTTAAGGCGCAAAAACGCTGCATTAGATCTATTTTTAATCTGAAAGTGACCGACTGCTGCATACCTGTTTTCAAAAAACACAATCTTTTAACATTTCCTTGCCTGTATATATTAGAAATAGGCATTTTTGTTCAAACAAACAATCACTTATTTCCAACTTTAAAAAATACTAGAAACAGGACTACAAGTTTAAGAACGCAATACGAAGACAAGTTATGCACAGGCGGTTATAAAACTGCATTATTGAGAAAGAGTGTTATGTGTATGGCTCCTATTGTTTATAACCATGTACCAAAAATTATTAAAGAGCAACCCATTAATAAGATTTAAAAAGTACCTTAAAGAATTACTAGTAAAAAAATGTTATTACTCTGTATCGGATTTCTTAAATGATAAATCTTAATTTAAATGTTTATGTAGCACTCAGTAATGAAATAATTCTATTGTAGTACCTAGTTATAAGTTAATAAATTTTGCATGCCATAAGGCAGAATGTACAAGGATTCCAAAATATTGTAACACCAAATTGTATTAATTACCTACATTCTACGCAAATAAATAAATCTATCTATCTATCTATCTACCGTCCTTCCGGGAGTCACTTACCTACTGGGCGGACAGAGTCCTCGTGTATAGTTTACTTTTTTTGATGTGGGGAATTATTTAAAGCTATCTCCTGCTCTAGGGTAGAACGAAAGGGCGTGACAGACTTTTTCAGACTAAAACGGACGGGTTTTAGCCTGAAAAAGTCACCCACTCGCTCCACCAAGAACGGGAGAAATTATTTGATGAATTCCCACAAAAAAATACCACCTTTCCGGTTATTTAACGAGGATAATTAGTACCGAGTTTTCATGACCATTTTAATAAGATATTTATTTGATAAAAGTGTACACTAATTTCGTTTTGCCTTTGTATAAAGTACGTGGGATTACCTGCTCAAGTACATTTGTATGTAGTATATATTTTATGTATTACGGCATTACCAGCACCTGCTTTATATTATGATCGTTTAATAACATACCGGTATAGATACTGCCGTCCAAAGGAAAAAGGTCGCATCTACCCTTTTATTTATTTATTTATTAATTTATTAAAACTTCATGCAACACAAAGGTAAAAAGGCGGACTTAATGCCTTAGGCATTCTCTACCAGTCAACCAAGGGTAGTGAAGAAAAAACATGGTAGGTGCATAAAAAAAAGAAAAGATTAATAAGAAAACAAGGGAACAAATGTATATATATTCAAAATAAACATACATAAATATTTGATATAATATAAACCTACTATATAGATAGATAGATAGATATATTCTTTATTGTACACCAAAAATACAAATAAAAAAAACTTGTCAATTTGTTGTTTGTTGTTGTTGTTGTTACTTGTTGTTGTTGTTACTTGTTATTGTTGTTCTTGTTGTTGTGTTGTTAAAAACTTGTTTCGTAAAATTGATTCATTTAATTATAAGGAACCTAGAAAACAAGGAGCATCAAGCAATATTTTTAGTTTTTGTACGAGCTTATTTATTTTTTCTGGCACAGTGGTTGAGTAATTGGCCGCTGCGCTGCGAGTTGCGGGTTCGATTCCCATACGAAACAAATATTAATATGGTCTACAAATAGATGTTCCGAGTGTGGATGTCTTGTGTTTGTGAGTTTACATGTTTGTGAACGCACCCACGATAAAGGTGTCATTCCTAGTGTGAGGGAGTTTTCTTTAAAAAAAATTCATCATTTCAAATTATCTTATTTTTTCCTTTCTTTTTTTGACGGTAGAATATCTTAAGAAAGAAAAAGAGTTTTACATACATTAAAAATAAAACAAATAACAATAACGACTCTATATAATAAGTAGTAAGATATGCGTCACATCCGCGCAAAACGGCCAGCGCTCAGCAAAATGCTGGGGCTCGTGTAAGACAGAGCCAAAGCGCTGATTTTCAGCGCCAGCCGTCGTCGACGGTGAGACTTTGATCGGCTACCAAGGATTACATAGAATATACTTAAAATAATCTTAAACTTTAATGTTGTACGCCCTGTGTTATATCTGAGTATTCTCATTTCTATCACTTTGTCCCTTTATTCTGCCTCTCAGAATTCAATTTTAATAGTAAGCCTTACAGAGCTTGCGCCAAGCACTACGTTCTACTAAAAAGGATGAATATAAAATGAGTTTAGTCTTCAAAATTTCGTTGAGAGCAAAAACTTTTTAATCAATTTTTAAATCGTGTTAGTGTTATACACTGATTATTTTTTTTACTGAGCTACTTTCTTCAAAAGTTACCAAAATATAAAGAAGAAAATAAAACATTGACAACGGCGATGCGACAAAGTTGGTAACCCATTTTCAAACGAAATAATTTATGCAGAAGCTCGTGTATTTATTTGTTAACTCTGATCTTTAGATTAGGCCCCCTAGCCAAGTTACGATCGTTTTGTTTGCGTCTAACGCCTCGAGTAGGTAGGCCACGCCTCCGATTCCTTTGTTCTGACCACATGACTGAGCGTTGAGATGACGTCAGAACAAAGGAATCGGAGGCGTGGCCTACTCGAGGCGTTCGACGCAAACGAAATTATCGTAACTTGGCTAGGGGGGCAGGTCTCACTTTTAACTGTATTTACCTACTATTGGGCATCGGGTCTTTGTCCAAAAGTGCCAGAGCCAGAAGAATTCCAAAACGAAAAAAGAGTACTACTCGAGTGTCAGTCTTTAACTCTCCCTCTCGCTCCACCCAGAGCGAAAGAAGTCAGTTTTTTATTTCCCACGTAAAAAAGGGAACGAACTACCTGCTATAAAAGTTTCCTAAAGTCAAATCAAGGCTATTGACTACCAGTATTTCATATAAATCCTTTCAGCCGTTGAGAGTTCATTGATCAAACAACCGAACATCTTAGCATAAAACGAACATTTAAGTATAATATTTACACTAGACTGCAAAAATATCGTGTCACTAACAAAAACTGTCAAAGTTTCTTAAATACAAAAGTAAGATGAACTAGTGAAATATTAGTATGTTGTAGATCAATACATAAATGAAAACACATAACGTGCTTTTGAATTCATCTTATGATTTTAACACTCTCAGCGCCATGTGGTCCGCCGGCCGCCAACATAAATTATTTTATTGCAAGCCGATATGATTTTTTATAATTAATCTCCACAGGACATGTGGGTGACCGGCGTTTAAAATGCATTTACTTATCTAGCAAGACAATGACAAAAAATCAATATGAATTTGTGGGATCACAGCGGACCACTCGGCCTGCTGGGCGGCTGGCGTACACCGAGACCATTTTCATGACCGTGATTCATGGTGTATCCCGCCAGGGGCCCATATGGCTTGCTACAAAAGTTATTTCAATTGTGGTGTGGCCAGCTGCATAAAAATATATGTGACCCCTACATAGCTTGCTTCTCTAGAAAATGCTTATAGCGCTGAGAGTGTTAAAAAAAAAACACACTTTTTATCAGAGACCCGAATTATTTGTGGCCCAGTGTATTAGGAGGATTAACAGATTAGGATTTTATTTAACATGACAAGGCTACTTTTTGTTTGAATACTTTGAACTAAAACTGCGTACACCAGCGGATAATCACACTAATATCATAAAAGCGAAAATTTGTGAGTGAGTGTGTGTTTGTTTGTTATTCTTCACACTCGAACGGCCGACCGGATTCGGATGAAATTGGACACACGGGTAGATCATGTCTTGGAATAGTACATAGGATACTTTTATCCCGGGATAATGTTCCATTGGGACAATTTTAGTAGTCAATTATCCCAGCGTTCCAAATTGCGATAAAAGTGGTTATATCCCGAATCCGACCAAATTAAGTAGTCACAATATATAAGGTGTTTTCTAATTATCTGCCATCCTCTTAAGGGGTCATTGTACTCATCATTATAAACATCTTTACTATGAGACAAACTCCAAAATCGCGAAAATAAAATCAGCTGTTCCCTACATTTTTGGTCACGTGACTCGTCGAAATGTAGGGAACAGCTGATTTTATTTTCGCACCTAGAAACCTCTTTTAGAAAACACCTTATATAAGGGCTATTGAGTAATAATTGTGATGTTGTACGTTGGTCGGATTCGCGATGTTATCACTTTTATCCACGCTTTTATCGCATCTCGGAACGCTGGGTATAAATGTGGACATGTTTCATTGCATAGACTAGTAATAAACTTGAACATTTTAAAATTGTTAGATTTGCAAAATTTTATGTACACAGACAACCTTGTTTCGTATATTTGAAACTCCGGGTAAGGTCGGATTCGCCATATTTTAAGGAATGCTGACAATATTAATGTTTCATTGGACATTACTGAAATATTATGCGAACTACTTCTATCTCGAATCTAATAAATAAAATGCAGGCAGTAAGTACTACTTGCGTTTATGTACTTTAAGTTTTTTCAGTTTGCTGCATTACATTATAAAGACGAAAGTTTGTGAGTGTGTATGTTTGATCCTTCTTCACGCTCGAACGGTAGAACATATTTAGATGAAATTTGGCACAAAGGTAGGCCATGTTCTGAAATTGCTCATAGATTCTTTTTAGGGTTCCGTACCTCAAAAGGAAAAAACGGAACCCTTATAGGATTATAGGATCACTTTGTTGTCCGTCCGTCTGTCTGTCTGTCAAGACCCTTTATCTCAGGAACGCGTGAAGGTATCGAGTTAAAATTAAAAACATATACTCAAGTCTGCGGTCCCTTAAAGCTGTGAAAAAATCAAACTTCTGAGTTAACGAAAAAAAAAGTTACGGCAGTTTATGTCGCAAAAAACGTGTATTTCGACACTCTCAAGGGAATCAAAATTCATAGGGTATTTCCCGTTGACCTGAAATTTGGTATGAAGCAAGGTCTCATAGCATAAATATAGGAAAAAACTGAGAATTTGTAGTTGCGTCACAAAAAAAAACTTTTTTGTGATTCGGAAAAATCTTCGTAACTCAATTCGGAAATTCAATTGTTTTCATAGGTAAGTTTGTACGGAACCCTCAGTGCGCGAGTCCAACTCGCACTTGCCCGGTTTTTTATACCGGGAATATGTTTCCTTGGGTCAATTTTCTACTTTCACTTCTGCTAACTAGTTTAATATTCAATAAATATTAAATAATAATAAATATTAAAAAATTAGAAAATTCAGCTATCGTAAATCAGCCATGGAACAGTAAACTTCAAATTAGATTTCAGCCAATCATGAGTATTCGGGAAATGCCTACCTAACTCTATGTTGAATCGATTTGCAATCGATGACAAGGAAACTAGGTAAATATCCAAATACGGTAAAGATTGTATGTGCAATATGTTATATAATATTTATATCGAGATTCAGAAGAAATCAAGTCCAATAATCCTGATTCCTCGAACCGTCAACATGACTGCCAAAAAGGAAAAGACTAGGGCATGGAACTGATGCATGGAAAAAGGTATTGTGCCCCATATATATATATATATATATATATATATATATATATATATATATATATATATGTCCCTACAGCCCAGGCGCTCAATCTGTTGAACGCCCTGGTTGCTAAGGAATCAAAATTCGACATATTTTATTATAGCAAAAAGGAAATGATAAATGTTTGTATCAAATTTTTTAGCTCGTAAATTGTTGGTTTGTTGGCTTGCTATACGCTTTGGTGCATACTGCAATTGATAAATTAATTAATAAATCTATAATTAAGGCCTTCTTGCCATTTCGTTACAATTGTGACGTTCGGGAAAGCCACAAGCACATTTTTTTTTAATTGATAATAACTAGTGCTTCACTGCAATCTCATCTGAAGGTAAGCAGTGATACAGTTGTTGATGGTGAAGTGCACTAGTTTATTAAGAGCCTATTCGCTCTAGCCTTGAAGACACCTAAATTAAAATCAGACGGAAAGATCGCAGTAGCAAATTGTTCCAGTCCTTCAATGACGTGGTATAAACGACGAGGCGAAACGCTTATTCCGGACCGTAGAGGTGCCAACAATGTAAGGGTGGACACTCGCAGTACGTCGGGTTGTCCTAGAAAGACGATGGCGGAATCAAGTCTCACTCTCCAAAATGAATCCTTTAGAATACTGCTACTGGCTACCCTACACATGTGCTTCGGCTTTGTAGATTGGTATTAACCACATCTGGATCACCAATTAGCCCCTTCTCACGTCTCTCTACTGATTCTAAAGCCGCCAGATGGCATTTTGCAGCACCAGCCCATATGTGGCTGCAGTACTCTACACACGATCGGACCTGTGCTTTGTATAACATTTCCGAGAAAAAATCAAAACATATAGTGCGCGTGCAGTGCATTACTGTTGCTTGATGTGTCCGGAAGGTGGCGTAATTAATTAAGCATTATTTTTAAGTTTGTGGTCGATTATACTAACTTAGGTTAAGGAATACAAACGATTTTATGGGTAATTATTATTATTATTATATAACTTTATTGCACACCTTAACCAATAATCAAAATAAAAATAATAAAAAAAATATATCAAAAAAAGCCTAATCAAAGATAAATAAATAAATATCTATTATAATTTACTTGTCCTATTAAGCGTGAACAGCAGTGGCTGAGTGGTAACGGCCCCGACTTACGAGTTGTAGATCGCGGGTTCAAACCCAGCCAGGCGCATTACTTTGTGTAATTTATTTCATCACCACTGCTCTCAAAACGGTAAAGGAAAACATCGTGAGGAAACCGGCATGTCCTAGAACCAAAAAAAAACGAAAGCATGTAACATTCACCAACCCGCACTGGGCCGGCATGGTGGATTACGGCCCATTCCCTCTCCTAGAGAGGAGGCCTGAGTCCCAGCAGTGGGAACATTAAAAGGCTGATTATGCTAATATATGTCCTATTAAAAGCTTTACACAGTTTCTAGAAGCTAAGAAAACAACACACAAGTTAATAGCTAACAAATACTCGGATGAACTCGCGTGTTAATTATGTCGATAATCGTATATTGAGGCACGTGTGCTTTCGTTACATGTGCTATTAGATGATCGATCGTGTATAATGGGCATCTTATTAATTGAGCGATCACGTGGGCTGAAGCACCCTCATTCCTTTACGCGAAAATTTTGCTTAATATGCAATTAATGGTTTTCTAGCGGAGTATTAGGTTCGTGTTAAGGCATATAGTCCCTTGAACATCTGGCCGGAATTAAATGCACACATACGCGCCCTGCCTAGACGGTAGTACGAGTATTTGTGCCCGAATAGAGCCCCGCTGACCTTTAAATCCATTTTCTTTGTGAAATATTGATTTATTTACATATGCTATGTACATTCTGAAGAACACTTATCCAGCAATTATTTTTAAACATATTTCTAAACATCAAAACCGTTTGAAAGGAGTAGGGAAAACAAGCGAAAAAATATCATGTTATTAATTTTTTTTTTTTTGGCTAAAGTATCAGTCTTACTAAAAATCATACGTTGATAATGTTGTACATGAATCTATAACAAACATATATTTTTTCAAACCTGACCTAGCCGTTACCGAGGAGTAGGCTTCAGAAAGTCACACTTTTATAGCACTGCTCGGGAGTTAGGGCCTTAAAAAAAATGCTTGTAATATTATATTGGGTGAAGACCAGTTTAATATACTCCAGGATTCTTAATTTCATTTATTTTATATTTTATTTATTAAGGAAAACTAATTATTACACACTATATATGGTTAACAATCAACGCGTAGTATTCCACGTGCGCCTCAAGGAAATGGCAGCAAAACCGTAGGGGCCCAGCAGGGTCGAAGCCTACTGGGGCCATGGGTTGTGCGAAAGAAAACGCCGGAACCCTGGAATGAAGGCAAAGAAGGAACAAAAGAGTGGGTTATAGTCAGTAAAAGTCTGACATCGCGCTCCGCCCAAGGGCGGGAGTAGTCTTTTGATGATTTCCCACCTAAAAAAATAAATAAAAAATATATGGTTAACAAAAGCTTATAATCTAATTATATCAGTGCGTAAAAACTAATTACTTTATCCACGTGTTAAAAATTTAAAATAGTTGGGAAGACAATGAGAACAATATTTACTAATGAATCATGCAAATTAATGAAGCATATTCTACGGTTTGAATTCATTTATTTCTAAAGATTACAAATCACTTGTACAGAAATAAATACTTAATATTACTTGATAACATTTTTTTTTTTGTTGTCCAGGAGTAGCAGGATCTTAGTGTTTACATTTAATATGAAGTAAGAAGGTAATTGATAAAAAATTTGTATTATCTACCGCCGTACGGCGCGTTGACGCGCTCGATGTGCGGTAACTCGTTAGCTTTGTTTTTATGTTTGAAATCTAAGGACACGTTTACACTAGGAACAAAAAATTTTATTACTTAGTTTAATTAATTCTTTTATGACCTTTTAAGATGTGGCATTTTAGTAGTTTTTTAAATAGTAATAACGATTGTGTATTTTTAATATCTTTAGGTAACGAGTTATAAAGTTTTGCTCCCTCATGTATTATTGTTTTTTTTCCATAGTTAGTTCTAGTACTAGGTATGTGTAAGTCTTGTGCTCGCCTCAGAAAACGTTTTCGCACTTGTAAATTTTTTGTGAGTGTGATTTGTGTGTGTAAGTCTTTGGAAAGAATTTTGCGAACTAAAATACATGTGTTATAAAAATATATGTCAGAAATGTTAAAGAGCTTAGTTTCTTTGTAAATTTTGTGTGTAGGGGTCAAATAATGGTAGTGAAATAGGACTTTTATAATTCTGTTTTGCGCTCTTTGTAGCTTTTCTAGGTTGGTTTTAGCTGCTGAACCCCACAGTTCTATAAGATATTCGATATGCGGTTTCACCAACGAATTATAAATAGTGTGGCGGACTTTTAGAGGAAAGCATCTCACAATTTGACGTAACGCCCCCGTTAGGCTCAGTATTTTAGAACGGGTTTTTTCTATATGTGGTTTCCATGTAAGTTGATTATCCAGAATAAGTCCGAGATATTTTTCTTCATTAACTTTATTTAAATTGACTCCATTAATACTAAGAGGTTTGTGATCTGAGATTTTTTTGTTTTTAGCTGCAAATATCATGTAGTTGGTTTTGGATGTATTGATAGTTAACAGGTTATTTAGAAACCATCTTTCCAAGATTATAAGATCTTCTTGTGCGTCCTGTATTATTGAGTCAATTGAATGACCGAAATAAAAAAGGCAAGTGTCATCAGCATATAAAGAAATATGCCCCTTCAAGCCTATCTTGTCTATATTATTAATGTAGATTAGGAACAAAAGGGGACCACAAATTGAGCCTTGGGGCACGCCGCAATTGATATCCTTAGGCGCGCTAACATTGTCACCGATTTTAACAACCTGTCGGCGCCCCTGAAGATACGATTCCAAAATTTTCAAAGCATTTCCAGTTATACCGATCGAGGCAAGTTTATTCATTAACAGGCTATGGCTAACAGTATCAAACGCCTTTTTTAGGTCAATAAAGATCCCTAAAGCAATGTGTTTCTTGTCTATGTTAGTTTTAAGACTTGTGATTAAGTCTGTTGCTGCTGAAAGGGTATTGGACTTTGGTCTGAAGCCGTACTGTCGTTGAGAAAGATAGTTAAACGAATTTAAATATAGACTGTTTTCTAATATTACTAACATTTATACCGATATGAAAATACCATTGATTTTCTATATTTTTTATCCACCGGTTAATCTTTACATACGGACACTCAGAAAGTTTTGAGAAACTAAAATACTAAACTTTTATGGATAAAATATTTTTATTAAATCTTTTCAAAGAACTCTCCACCAGCCTCTATACAAAGTTTCATGCGTCTGAACCAATTTTCAAAGCATTTTTCCAGTCCGCCGCAGACACCTCTTCCACGGCCTTCTCGAACGCTGCTAGCGCGTCTTCCGGCGATGAAAACTGTATCCCTTTCAGCAGATTTTTTATTTTAGGGAATAAAAAGAAGTCACACGGTGCCAGACCAGGACTGTAAGGAGGGTGCCCCAAGACTCTGACCGGTGTGGTGTCCAGCAAGTCCCTCGTTTTGAGCGCTGTGTGCGCGGGTGCGTTATCATGGTGAAGCAGTACACCCCGGTGTTCGGTCGCTGGTTCCTCATTGCAGACAAAACTTCTGGCAGGCATTTTATGGTATACCATTCAGCGTTGATGCTGCTTTGATCTCGTAATGGAATTGAAATCAGATACCTCGTCAAAGTGAAGAAACTAGCGATCAAAATTTTTCCTACGCTACTCGATCGCTTCTCTTTCGTAGGCGTTAGTTCGTTTTGAAACAGCCAAACTTTCGACTGACGCTTTGGATCTGGATCGTATTGATAAATCCAGGATTCGTCACCTGTCACAATGTCATGGGTAGTGTGAAAACGAAACCCGGGGCCCTGGGACGAAGGCAACGAAGGAACAGGAGTGTGTTTTTAGTCAGTAAAAGTCTGACACTATCTCCCGCCCCGCTCAAGGGTGGGGGATGTCATAAGATGATTTTCCAACCGAGAGAAAAAAAAAAAGAAACCTGTCACAATGTCGTAAATGCGATGAGACGAGCCTGCTTCAAATTTTTGAATCATATCACGGCACTATTCCACACGGGCCTGCTTCATAGCTTCGGTGAGGTTGTGCGGCACCAAGTGGCAAACTATCCTCCTCAAGCGAAGGTGCTTGTGTAGAATCTTGTGAACGCTTCCCGAACCAATCTGCAGTATATGCTAATCTCTTCGTATGTAATTCGCCTGTTTTCTTGAATTAATTTTTTTACTGCCTGCACACTTTCTACCGTGACAGCCGTCGTAGGACGACCACTCCTTTGTTCATGCCCCAAAGCAAGGAGACCGCGCTTAAACTCGCTAAACCAGCGGTAGATTGTTGCCTTTGAAGGTCCTTCATTCATAAAAGTAATTTGATGTCGATCAAATGACTCATCAGGTTTTAGGCCACATTTAAAATCGTAGAAAATTATCGCACGAAAATGTTCTCGATGCAGATCCATTTTAAATGAGACACGATGATTTGGCTCTCGAAAAAATATGGAGGAAAATTCAAAATTCGAATGGTATTTTTACTTTTAAATAACCAAAGTTTTCCAAATTATTACAAGTGGCCAGTGCCTTATACATAAAAACTTTTTTTCGAAAAACTTTCTGAGTGGCCTGGTATAATAAATCTGTAGAAGTTTTTAGTTGTGCGCTCATCACGTAAAATATACGAATTCGGTGTAGATAACTTTTATATATTAAAACTGTGTGTAACTTGGTATATTACTTAGACTTTGTTTCATCACAATCGGTTGGCTATATCGAAAGATATTTGAATTTAAATTGTTCAACACCTTGACTGTTAGGCGGTACGAAGTTCGCCGGGTCTGCTACAAACTAATATTATAAAAGCGAAAGTTTATAAGTGTGTGTGTGTATGTTTATTACTTATTTACGCTCGAACATTAAAAGCCAAACTTACAAGGGAACAGCACATAGAATACTTTTTATCCCAAAGGTTTTTTTTTCAACTACCACACGGGTGAAGCCGCTGGCAACATCTAGTACTACTATAATTTAATTAATTTATAAATGTCGTAGCCAGATCTTAGGCCCGTATTAATCAACGTTCCTCAGCCCAAGATCTCGTACTTGATATCAAGCTTGAGGTCCTGATCGTATTAATAAACGAGATTCACAAGCTCAAGTTTCGGCTTAGGTTTACATCGTCAGCCGAGTGTTGACTGATTAATAAACGTAACTCAACACTTAAGTTTACGACTATCTGCGTGCTCGAGATGCCAGGTCATGAGTGTAGACCGACTGGGACTTGAGGCCGTGATTAGCATTGCGCGAAACGTGGAGTTTGTAAACATTTTGAGTCAAATTAATTGTTACGATAAAATAGAGTACTATGATGCTATTTTATGGCCTTTGCGATATCGTTTATCAAAAATTTATGTAAGGGATGCATCAAATCCTTTTGGATTGCCAACTAAATATTTCTAAAAACGATTCAGATTTGTTCAAGATTCGGCGTTTTAGTCAACAATAATAAGAGTTTTATTTTAAACTTCGGTCAATGTGACGAGTGTGAGCAATGGTGGCCGAGTGGTAACGGCCCCGACTTACGAGTTGTAGGTCGCGAGTTCAAACCCAGCCAGGCGCATTACTTTGTGTAATTTATTTCATCACCACTGCTCTCAAAACGGTGAAGGAAAACATCGTGAGGAAACCGGCATGTCCTAGAACCAAAAATTCGAAGATATGTGACATTCACCAATCCGCAATGGGCCCGCGTGGTGGATTACGGCCCATTCCCTTTCCTAGAGAGAGGAAGCCTGAGTCCCAGCAGTGGGAACATTAAAAGGCTGATTATTATATTAATGCAATGTGACGTAATCGTTCACGCAAGCACAGCTTGAGTACATTGCATTGAGGAGCTGATCTTGATAACTGCGATTCTGTACTCATGCGTTTATTAATTAGCAATGATTTTGAGCTTCTGACATCTTATAATCGGGTATCAAATGATATCGCACTTGAGGACGTAGTTGAGCAACGTTTATTAATACGGGCCTTAGAATTGATCACTTCGCGATATGGCCAACTAAAACTGGCCAGATCATTTAAACGTAAACGATTGATGATAATGTCAATCCTCGTTTGGCCATATCATTGATGTAGGATTTCTATTACAATAAAAGTTCTAAAGAAAGTAGTCCAAACGAGGATTGACATATCATCAAACTTTAACGTTTAAAACGATCTGGCCAGTTTTACTTGGCCATATCATGAAGTGATCAAGTGATCAATTTCTAAGATTTGGCCACGACATAAACATAAGTTACAATACAACATAATAAAAGCTCTGCTTCCTCAACTAAGTATTTATCCTGTATCTTGGGAGAAAGTTTATTTTCTAATTAAATAAGTTTTTAACGTGATTGACAATTATGTAATCGAATAAAAAACATTGTAAACAAACACAAATAACTGAGGCACTGAGGGTTCCGTACAAAATTACCTATGTAAATAGTTCAATTTCCAAATGGAGTCTTGAAGATTTTTTCGAATCGATTTTTTACAAGTTTTTTTTTTGTTATTTAACAACAAATTTCCTGTTTTCAGATTTATTCCTATATCTGTGCTATAAGACCTTGCTTTATGCTAAATTTCCGGATTCTGGGTCAACGGGAAGTACCCTATGAATTTTGATTCCCTTGAGAGTGTCGAAACCTAAGTATATGGTTTTAATTTCAACTCGATATCTCTACTCGTTCCTGAGATAAAGGGTCTTGACAGACAGACAGACAGACGGACAACAAAGTGATCCTATAAGGGTTCCGTCTTTTCCTTTTGAGGTACGGAACCCTAAAAATGTACTAGATGATACGAAAATGAACAGCAGTATCCAAATCTCGCTACACCCCAGAGCGGGAGAAGCCATTGGATGACTTTCCACCTCAAAAAAAAAGGGTTACAACAGGTATAATTCGTTTGACAGCAAAACCGTAGGGTCATGGGTAAAGGAACCTTTGGGTCCTGGGACGCAAGTCAAAGAAGGAACATAGGAGTGGGTCTTAGTCAGTAAAAGTCTGACACGCCCTCTCGCTTCGCCCAAGAGCGCGAGTAGTTACTGGATGATTTCCCACCTAAAAAAAAGTATAATTTGTAGAGAATCGTTGTTACGAAGTAAGTCATGCTATATTTTTTTTTTTTTTTATTGATATAAACCAGTGCTTGACTGCGATCCCACCTGATGGTAAGCAGCGATGCAATCATTGATGGTGAGGCGCACTAGTTTATTAAAAGCCTATTCACTCTAGTCTTGAAGACACCTAAATTATAGTTGGACGGGAAGACCGCAGCAGGCGAATTGTTCCAGTCCTTCGATGTACGCGGCATAAACGACGAAGCGAAACGCTTAGTCCATCATTATATTTACCATCATTACAATATTAATGCTTGATTATTGAATGGTTTACAAACAAGAACTAATTAGGTAGCCACCAACAATGCCTAGTTACTTAAAAATTCAACGCGGCACGGTTCTGCCCCTACGAATTGAAAGCGTCGAATAAAACTGTCATCCACAGTTTCACCCACAGGCCATTTAAATACGTTTCTGTAATTTTAAATATTATCTGAAATTCCTAGCTTCTGGTGTTTTTTTTTTAGGGTTCCGTACTTTAAAACGAACGGATTCCTTATAGGATCACTTTGTTGTCCGTCTGTGTGTCTGGCAAGACCCCTTATTTCGGGAACGCGTTTAAATATCGAGTTGAAATTATAACCATATGAAAAAGCAAACTTCTAAGTTAACAAAAAAATGATACGGTCGATTATGTCGCAAAAAACGTATATTTCGACACTCACAAGGGAATCAAAATTCATAGGGTACTTCCCATTGAGCCAGAATCCTGAAATTTGGCATAAAGCAAGGTTTTTAAATGAATTGAACTATTTACATAGGTAAGTTTGTACGGAACCCTCAGTGCGCGAGTCCGTTTCGCACTTACTCAGTTTTTTTGCCATACTCCGACAAATAAAGCTGTTTGTGGAATGAAACAACGCCTATTTATTTAAATTTCCCCAAAGAAAAGCAGAGGTGTACTACAGCGACTCCCAGCCACCGTAGGCGCGGGCTTGCGGACGGCGAGCAATAGGTATGTCTTCGTTCGGAAAGGACAAGGCGCGCTAAAGATGGCGCGTTGTGTTACATGCGCGCCTCAAAGAGCTGTAAGCAAAACTGATGGGGCTCAGTAGAGCCGATGCATGTTAGGGCTGCGGGACTGTTCGAAAGATTTACCATGGCCCTGGAACGCAAAGGGCTACTGAAGGAACACAGATGGGTTTTAAGGCTGACGCTGCGTTAAACGGGCGCCCGCGCGGTCCCATACAAAAGTACTCCGTCGCGGCTTGCCGCGCGGGCACCCGTCGCGGGCAGCCGCGCCCCACGCCCGTTTTGCTACGTAATAATACATTAAAGTTCTCCATCGACACGACTACATGCACACCGTTAAAGTTGAACTAGCGACACTGCGCAGGTAATAATCCGGTTTCCGCTACGGGGACCGCCGCACACGACACACGCGCGACGTCACGCGACGGGTACCCGCGCGGGCGCCCGCTTAACTCATTGAATGCCCGATGCGCGAATCCACGCGAGACACAATCGCTTTTTAATTGTGTCTCTAATACGAAAGGTTAATAATGCAGCGTTGGCCCTTAGTCAGTAAAAGTCTCCCTCCTCTGGGCGGAGCGTAGAAGGGCCGCTCCACAGAGATCAGGAGAAGGTACTTGATGATTTCCCACCTCAAAAAGCGTAGGTACCTACAGCTTAACCCACATTTTTCCTCATTGCGGGCGAGTTTATTGACGGGATGCTTTCCCGTCAATAAACAATAGCAATTAACCTGAACGAGTAATCAAACGTCATGATCAACAGTAGCGCTTGCGATCACCCCTCAAGCGCCGATTGTACATACAGTTGTAAAACTTGAATGACCTTGGAAAACGCTTAATTGTCGTACTGTACACACGGTTGTACGAAATTTATTCGGCCGGATAATTTTGGTCTCTATATCTGCGTTTTTCCTGGAAAAAAACAGAAAAACTACTGCCTCGGGATGATGGTCATAATCCTTTGATCACGTTTCACGCCTTGAATGGACGTGACTGAGCGGCCTATCTATCGGATGCAGCCATACGACACGACACTATGGAAAGCTTTCTTATTTATATTATGGTATTAAGAGGGCCCTTCCCGACCTGACATATCGTCATCCTAAGCACGGTTTAAGGGTGTTTTTAATATCATGCGCTTTTGATCACGCATGCGGAATTCCTCGCACGGGTAACCCCCGCTAATGTACTTTTCATACAAGTATTTATTGTACTGCGTGGTATAGGCCCGCGGAAAGCGGGGCGTGATCCCGGACAGCAACCCAGCGCGGGCCCTCGCGCGTGTGTCGTCTATTGTATAGGACCACAACACAATGCAGCCCGCAAAAAAAACTAGTTCGTAGGCTAGCGTGTCTCACGCTGCGTGAAATTTTCTGCATGCGGGGCAATCCTGCATGCGTGATAAAATCCGAACGATATTAAAAACACCCTAAAAGCTTGTTGGTTCATCCAACGCAATCCAAAGCAATGTTAAATAAAGAGGTAACGTGAAATAAGAGAGACAAATACCTGAACACTCAGCCAAGTGCGTTACCTAATGGGTAATGCACCTGGCTGAGTCTGAACCCGCGACCTACAATTCATAAATAGGGGCCGTTATCACTGCGCCACCCATGCTATAGTACTTTGGGTGGAGCGTGAGGGAGTATCAGACTTTCACTCATTAGAACCCACCCGTGTGAATAGGCAACTGGAGGACCAGTTGCCCTTTGCGTTCCAGAGCCATGGTAACACTTTCGAACAATCCCGCAGCCTAAGCCGGTTAAGAGACCACAGGTGTCTCTGCGTTGCCTCAGCGATACGAAGTTATCTTTAAAACCGGAAATCCAAAATGGTTGCGTTTTTTATAATAAATCAAGACTGAAAAAATTCAGCTTAGCACCAACGAGTTGGACCCAAATGATTAGTGTTTGAACCAAGATTTATCTTGCAGACGGCCATTTTAAATTGAAAACCCTCTTGCAAGGGTACTGATAAATCTTCACTAGGCAATAGGGATTTCAGTTTTATTACCATTGACTAAAGGTCCCTAATAATTTGACTTTTTCTGTTCAATTTAATAGTTTTAAATTGCAAAATGTCCTTTATCTTTTTGGAGACATGAAACAGAGACAAGAGACCGCGACAAGTGAGGTTAGTGCCGAAACGAACGCGACCGAAACGTTTGCCGCGTTTGGCTCTCTGCCCCCCTAGCCAAGTTACAACCGTTTCGTTTCGATTCTCTTTTCGTTGATTGCCTCGAGTCGGCCACGCCTCCTATTCATTTATTCTGACCATGTGACTGAGCGTTGAGATGACATCAGAATAAAGGAATCGAAGGCGTGGCCTACTCGAGGCGATCGACGAAAAGAGAATCGAAACGAAACGGTTGTAACTTGACTAGGGAGCTGATTGGTTAAAAGCTTTGAGCGGGCCAATCGGAATACCGAACGTCATAAACGTGTCGATCATGTTAACGTAAGACTAACTCACACTAGTCACTCTGAAGTGGTAGCAAAGTTACAATTTTTGTAGAACGAGCGATCGACTCAGGCGCGTCAACATGGCTACCAAGTTATCGTTTTCTAAAATCGCTTACACGCCGAAGCGTTACCGATTGTAGAAAGAGATTCGACACGAAACGGTCGTAACTTGGCTAGGCCTTTTTTTTAGGTGGGAAATCATCTAATGACATCTCACGCCCTTGGGCGGGGCGGTGGGGCGTGTCAAACTTTTACTGACTAAAACCCACTCCTTGGGGTTCTCTTACGCATAAACCATGGGGTCTATGTAGTAGGCTTCGACCCTGCTGGGCCCTTACGGTTGCTGACATATCCTTGAGGCGCGCGTGGATCACTACGCGCCGTCGCCAGTCGACGGACGGTTACCGGACGATAGGACGGCGAGCTACCCATTGCTCGCCGTCCGCAAGCCCGCACTTACGGTGGAGGGGATACTGTAAGACCTGGGACCTACTATTAATTAATTAATTTACAGCTTGAACAAGGAGCTGATGTAGAATAGGGCTCTATTGAACCCTAATCAATTTTTAATTAAGTTAGATAGAGTCTTACAGGATTTACACAAAAAATATAAATCTAGCACACGTATAGTCTTGACTGGTGACTTCAATATTAATACCTTAAAAAGAAGCAAAATCACTCAAGAATTTCAAGACTTGGCAAAAAATCACAATATGAAAATTCATATTGAGGTAGCTACTCGGAAACTTTCTTGTATAGACCATATATTGAGCAACATACCTAATGCAGTCCCAACAGTACTACCACTACATCTCTCTGACCACGACACAGCACAAATGCTAAGCTTCCCTTTAACACTTCAAACAGCAAAGTCCGCATTATACCATATTTACAAAAGAGACTACAGTCTAAATAATATGCGTAAATTTAGGGAATGCTTACAAAATCTATCCTGGAAAGATATTTACATGGAAAGCGATGCAAATAAAGCATTCAGCGTTTTCCATGAATTATTATGTTTATTTTTTAATCTCTGTTTTCCAAAAGTTAGGGTTAAGATAAATTTAAACAATAAAAAACGAACGTGGATAAGTAAGGGACTCAAACAAAGTTCTAAAACGAAGCGTTTCTTATGATACCAATATTACAAAAATAAAAATATAATGAACAAGAGTAGATATATCACATATTCAAAACTATTACAAAAGTGTATCTACAAGGCTAAACGAAATGCTAACATAAAGTTTATAGATAATAATGACAATAAATGTAAAGCCGCATGGACAGTCGTAAAAAATGAAATACATAACTCGGACCCCAAAGACAACATTGAATGTATTAAAACTGATAATTCTGTACTTACCAAACCAGTAGAAATAGCTTCTGCCTTCAATGATTATTTTACAAATACTATTCCTACTCAAAATTGTACAAATAGTTATCGCAGTGATACCTTAACTGCTAACTCTATGTTCCTTACACCTATAAGCGAAAATGAGGTACAGAAACACATTTTATCATTGAAAAATACCAATTCTGTAGGTTATGATGGACTCAATACCCGAATTATTAAGGCATGTGTTAGTGAAATAAGCGGAGTGTTGACCCATCTCATCAACTTCTCCTTTTCACAAGGAGTTTTTCCTGACGCTTTGAAGATATCTGTTGTCAAGCCGATATTTAAAAAGGGAGAAAAATGTGACATGAATAATTATCGCCCCATAACATTGATACCCATCATGTCAAAAATCTATGAAAAGTGCATGTATCAAAGAATAGTCGACTACTGCGAAAAATACAATATTATAAAAAAAGAACAATTCGGGTTTCAGAAACACAAGTCCACATCTCTCGCCATCTTTTCACTTCTGAAAGCGGTATTGACTAATATTAACAACAAACAGCTAACAACAGGGCTATTCTTTGATTTGTCTAAGGCATTTGACCTCGTTTCACATGAAAGACTATTAAAAAAACTTGAGGCTTTTGGTATTAGAGGACTGCCACTACAATGGATATCGTCGTATTTAACTAGCAGACAACAGAAAGTTACTGTTACCAAACTAAATGAAAGTAGGAACATGACAGAATATTCGTCTGAATATAGAAGTGTAAAACGGGGCGTCCCCCAGGGTAGCATATTGGGCCCTATCTTATTTCTACTCTATATAAATGACATAGTTAATGTAATTAATCATCAATGCTTCCTTTTTGCCGATGACATTTCCATAATCGTTACTACCGATAAAAAACATAAATCAATTAAAGACCATGAAGCGGACATAAATAATACAATAGATAATCTAATTAACTGGCTAAATAATAATAATTTATCAATTAATCTAAATAAATCAGTATATGTACAATTTAATCAATCTTATAATAATACATTTAATTTTAAAATGGACATACCGAAAATTACACAAGTGACAAAAACTCGATTTCTAGGAGTAGTAATTGACGAACATTTAGACTGGAAAGCACAGGTAGATACTGTATGCAATAAGATAAATAAGTTTGTGTATGCTTTGAGACAAATAAAAAAAGTGACTAATATAAAAACGGCTGTGATGACATACCGCGCATATGTGGAGTCCTCACTACGATATGGACTAATTATGTGGGGAAATAGTACTGACCGTAATAGAGCATTTGTAGCCCAAAAGAAATGTCTAAGAGCTGTATACGAGATTCCATCGGACGAATCATGTCAACCAATATTTAAGGAACTTGGTTTGCTACCGTTACCTTCATTGTATGTTTGTTCGAAAGCACTTAGAATTATTTAGAACAGCAGAAGAACTATTTATAAGCTCTCGAAGTCGACGTGACCAGTATAGGCTTGTGCTGGAAGAGCTACCTAGATCAGCAAAATATAATAAAAATTCTATGGCTATGTGTATACGACTGTATAATAAATTACCAAGTATGTTTAAAACATTAAATTGTAAATTATTCAAAATGCAACTGTATAAATGGCTCAATAATAATAATTATTATAGTATTAATGACTTTTTAAAATGAATTTTTAATGTAATTTATTTCAATTTTGACATAAATGTTTAGTGAATAAGTTTGCACGCTTTAGTTTTAAGCAAAACATGTTCGATCTATTTATTTTCAATAACACCTTTTATACCATGTTTTAAGCAAATAAAATATCTTTATCTTTTATCTTTATCTTTTATCTTTATCTAACCACTCACAGAAGGTATTTTGGTACAAGGATACCTCACGACGCCGAAGCATAAGTTCTAAGAAGAGATAAAGATACTTTATTCCATAATTTGCCCCCGATACCTTAATACCTGTGTATGCACATGGTTCTATGTAGTCTAAATGGTAGAAATTTAAAAGTTGCCGATTGATTTCTACACGCTACACATAAAACGAACGATATTTTTATTTTTTTAAGTTGCCGTTTAAGTAAGTGTTGGTTAATAAATAATGAAGAAACGAGTATTTAATTTGATATTTTTATGGTTTTTATGGAAAAATGTGTTTCACTTTTTATTAGATTTATTACTGTCTTTTTTTTGTAACATTTTATTTATTTATATAAACTTTATCTACACTAATATTATATTCCGGGTCTGGGTGTCTTCTGTAGGTTTTTTTTTTGGGTGGGATAATCATCTAATGACATCCCTCGCTCTTGGGCGGAGCGAAAGGGCGTGTCAGACTTTTACTGACTAAAAACCCACTCCTATTTCAAGCCCGCGCCTACTGTGGCCGGAAATCGGAATCCCGGCGGCTGGTACGCGAGGGCCATTGCCTCGCGCGTGCGGCTGCCTCCTTTGCTAGCATTACTGCTTCGCAGAAGGAGGCGACCGCCTGCCACTCCTCCTCGCTCCGGACCATGGCCTGTACCAAGGCCCGGTGCGAGAAATCGCTGCCGCCGATCGCCCCCACGAGGACACGGCACTGCTTTACCCAGTCGGGACACACCTCTACCGTATGCTCCACCGTGTACCATGTCCGGTGAGGACCTGCGTCATGCGGAAGGTAAGGACGCCATGTTGTCTTTCCAGCCACTACTCAAATACCCCTCATAATTGGGGGTCCTCAAAGCCCCCAATTATGGCTGTAAGTCCCCACTTACCGCCATAATTATAGCGTGCCCATTGCAGTGTCTTCCGTAGGTGAGTTTACATGTTTGTGAGCGCACCCACGATATAGGAGTGTGGGGCAAAGGTTTAAAAAAAATCTAATTGTATAGAGTGTGCAATAATCCAGTTACATTTTGCATAAGAACATGTGAAAGAGAATCATAATTGCATTGTTGTCGACACTTGCTAAGTAGACGTCCGCAATTTACATTTTCTTTGAGAAAATATAAAGAAGGTAAAAAGAAGCAAGTTAAGACCGACTTAAAGAAGTGACATCATCATCGATGCTTGCCGATCAGAAGTCAGAACGCGTCGTGTTCCACATTATAGGAACTTATTCATATTCAAAGCGTCATAAAAATGTTCCCGCATAATAAATAAAGCGTGTATTACAGCCTGATATTGGAAATCCCACCCTTTTAGTTCAATGTTAGAATATGTAAAATTTTATATTCAGTCACCTCAAACTTTTTCCACAGGTGGATACAATTAAACCTACATTATTATTTTGGACTATTTTGATAAGTACATTAGAGTTTTGATAAGAATCATAAAGAAGATCGTAGATGTTTTTAATGAAAACAACAGTACCGACAATAGAAACAGCAGCCTCAACTATACACATCTGTTATAATCAGTGATACGATTGAAATAAAATTTATAAGTTACACAAACTGATAACTGACACAATCAGACGACGATTCGGCTAGTTATCATAAAAAATAGGTTAATTAAAATACACTAGGTTACAAGATGTCCCCAAACATGAAGTGCAACGTTAAATTTATTTATTTATTTATTTAAACTTCATGTACAGTAGTGGTACATAGGCGGACTTAATGCAACAAGGCATTCTCTGTTACCATAAAAAATAGGTTAATTAAGATACACTAGGGAACAAAATGTCCCCAAACATGAAGTGCAACGTTAAATTTATTTAAACTTCATGTACAGTAGTGGTACATAGGCGGACTTAATGCAACAAGGCATTCTCTACCAGTCAACCTTTGGGTTAAAAGAGACAACACTGTGGTAGGTGTGCACAATAAATAAATAACAGATAAATATCAAGTATGTTTTTTTTTTTTTTTTTTTTTTTTTTCGGTGGGAAAATCATCTTATGACATCCCCCGCCCTTGGGCGGGGCGGGAGATAGTGTCAGACTTTTACTGACTAAAAACCCACTCCTGTTCCTTCATTGCCTTTCGTACCAGGGCCGAGTCTTCCTTTCAGAATCAGACCCTTGGCCCCAGTAGGCTTCGACCCTGCTAGGCCCCTACAGTTGCTGACATCTCCTTGAGGCGCGCGTGGAACAGCACGCGCCGTCGACGACCTGGGCTCGGTCCGGACGGTTACCGGACGGTCGGAAGGCGAGCCACCCATTGCTCGCCGTCCGCAAGCCCGCGCCTACGATGGCCGGAAATCGGGATCGGAATCCCGGCGGCGATTGGGGCGTGAGGACCGTTGCCTCACGCGATCGGCCGCCTCCTTTGCTAGCATTACTGCTTCGCAGAAGGAGGCGACCGCCTGCCACTCCTCCTCGCTCCGGACCATGGCCTGTACCAAGGCCCGGCGCGAGAGATCGCCGCCACCGATAGCCCCCACGAGGACACGGCGTTGCTCTGCCCAAGCGGGACACACCTCCACCGTGTGCTCCACCGTGTCCTCCGGGTGGTCCACACAATGGTGACACCCGGGCGTTTCTTCCGCACGAATCCGGTGCAGGAACCTCCCGAACTTACCATGTCCGGTGAGGACCTGCGTCATGCGGAAGGTAAGGACGCCGTGTTGCCTTTCCAGCCACTCCTCAAAGAGGGGACTTACCGCCATAATTATGGCGTGCCCAGCACTGGGTTGCGATAGTCGCTGTCGCCATTCCACCATGAGACCCCGCCGGAGCTCTGTCCGCCATGCCGCGACTTGTCGTGGCAGCGGAGTATCAAGTATGTAGTATCATTAAATTAAATTACAATAATAAAATACTTATATATTCTAATATTATAAACTAATAAATACATTTTAATTAGGAGAACTTAAAAATAACAAACTAAACCACCCACTAAACTTAAATCTACCTGACTCTGCAACGTTGCCCAATACATTTGTCCCCCAACATTTTACATTCACGTGACGCGGACATGTTGTTGGATAATTTGACAACGTTACGCGTCTTATTGGAGGACATTTTGTCCCCTAGTGTATCTGAAACTTTATTATTTAAGTAGCGACAGAGGCGCCGACTCCGTGGGTGCTCGGGGGCTCGAGCGCCCATGAGAAATAAACAGTGGGTAGCACCCCTGAGAATAGACATCAAGAAACACATTAGTAATCGCCTTTTAGGTTACGTATAAATTATAATATTTCTTGATACTAAAAACTAGTTTCATTTTTATTTATTGGTTTCATTTTATATTTTTATCAAACATTTGAAATTAAGTACGCAGTATGTAAGTAGGTCATTTATTTATTTGTCGGCCGATCAGTGTGCATTTCTCTTCTCACACTTCGCCACTTTTTCGAGTCGATCAAATGAGCATGAGCACCCATGAGGTTTTCTAAAAGCCGGCGCCCCTGACTAGCGACCCGCCCAGCTTCGTATGGATGTTGGAAATCTTAGAAATTCTCGGCTTTGCTCTACTATAATATACATGTACCTATTATACACTTATACCTTTCTCATGAGTTACTCTGTTTATTGTTGAAACTACATCAAAATACCTTCAATAGTTTTTGGGTTTAACGCGTTCATAAAGACAGACGGCCGCGGTGAGAGACTTTATTTTGTAATATGTAAGGCAACTTAGTTCCTTTTCAAAACAAAATATCAATGGGAAAGCCACCAGCGGCATCGATAGCAAAAGTAGCAAAAGGCGTACATTCTCAGAATCGCCATTAGTCTTGCAGGCGCCGGGCGACTTCGATCGATTTTATCATTTCCAACGGCCGGCTTAATCTCCTTGAATAATACTTTTTTACTTGAATATCTTCGGCTCAAGACAAACTATGACTAAAATTCAAGCAATTTCTAGAAATAAAACTCAAGCAAAGAATTACAGATAAATAAAAAGCAACAAAATCCGGCGACGGCCGGTCGAAAACTCAAGTAATATGAAAGCCAGACGACTTGGTTCGGTTCATCGGCTAGATATCATTTAATTATCGTAAAAAACTATTCATAAGTACCTAAAATACCAGTCTAGGAATTCACTCACAAAACGACAGTGACAAACAAATGCCGATACCGACCCTATCAACTTGTTTCATAACATATTTTACTGAATATCTGGACCAAATAAAGCTGAAAGAATCTATAAATACTACACCTCTCTATTGTGTTCAAAAATAACCACACGTGTTTCAGACAGACGAATGTCCATTAAGGTGGTATAATAAGACTTCATATAGTTTGGGATCTTTCATATGTCTCTATTAAAGGTGTTCTATTCGAAAATACAATAACTAACATCATAATAGATCATTAAAAAAGTAATGTGAGCCGTAAACACGTCATTAAGATTTATTTTGGCCTATAAAGTCAAAAAGACTATTCTTTCTAATACTTATTCGTCATAATTTATTAAGGTAGCAAATGTGTTTATGGACGAATTTAATATAAGTAAAGATATTAAGCAAAATAACGGCAAAATATTCTTACCTACGTGACAGAGTTCACGTCGAATACCTTGGGACCTCAAACGTTCCATACGATATACGACGGATGTCGAAGAATTTTATATTCAAGAAGTAATACGCCGTACTTAAATGCATACCTTTATAGGTACTGTTAGTCATTTTATATGATTACTAGGTTCTGGCTCTGCGGTTTCACTCGAGTCTTTGATTACTGTACTGCAGCGTGATGTTATGTGCTTATACTATTCTTTATGAATCTGGCTATTCTATACAGAAACACTTTTCCAATCCGACTGATAATTCCAGAGATTAAACAAATATAAAATCTTCTGCTTTGTCATAATACTACCATCATCATCATCATTTCAGCGGAAAGACGTCCACTGCTGGACATAGGCCTCCCCAAGTGTCGCCACGATGAACGGTCCGTGCATCTCGCATTCATCGGACTCCCGCAACCGTTACCAAGTCATCGGTCCACCTTGTATATTAGTATACCTAGAGGGGTACATATTTGAATGTCGAACATTAAAATACCTACGGGTAAAATGTCAAGGTTCAAAACATCGAAAATTTAAATATCGAATGACCATATAACTGAAAATTAAAATAACGTAAGTTTATAATGTCGAATGATTAGAAAACCTATGTCCAATATATCTAAAATCTAATTAATCGAAATACCTAAATATCGAAAATACAGAGTATCGAATGTCCTAAATATTGAAGTACAGAGTATCGAATGTCCTAAATATCGATATTTACTTATTACTAGCGACCCGGCGAACTTTGTACTTCCTAACAGTCAATAAATGTAATATATTTTTCGATATTAATAGTCAACCGATTGCGATGAAATAACTAAGTAATATATCAAGTTACACACAATTTTAATGTATAAAAGTTATCCCTACATCGATTTCGTATCTTCTACGTGATACACGCACAACTAAAAACTTATACAGATTTATCTACACTAATAAGTTTGTATTTTGTTTTTATTTTTGTTTGTAGGATGTAATCTCTGAAAGTACTGGTCCGATTGCTAATTTTTTTTCACCGATAGAAAGCTGCTTTATTCCTGAGTGACATAGGCTATATTTATATACTCACTAGCTGCCGCCAGTGGCTTCGCCCGCGAGATATTAAAAAATATCCCAAGGGATCATACTCCTGGGATAAAAGATATCCTATATGTTATTTCAGGACATGGTCTATTCGTGTACCAAATTTCATTCAAGTCCGTTTAGCCGTAACAACAAACAAACACACACACACTCACAAACTTTCGACTTTATAATATTAGTGTAATTTCTTATTCTATCACTTCGTAAACCCAACGATAATTTCTACCGTCTGAATAGCTGAACGTGTCAGTTTTTTTTTAATTTTCATACTCACATGCACCCGGTATTAGTTTTTACATTTAGTGCGACGCTCGAGGCTCCCCTGTTTCCTGTTTAATCTCACAGATTGCTCCGTTGCAAGTTTTATTATTTTGACATTGTGTGTGTTGCTGTCGAAGGGTGATCTTATGCAAACTGGGTTCGTAAAATTCAAAAGTGAATGTATGGAGGATGAAAGTGATGGAGACGGTAAATCTAAAGTTAAAATGACTACAATTATTGTAGTAATTTGGACTTTAAGTTTACCTTTTTTAGGGTTTTGTACCTCAAAAAGTAAAAACGGAACCCTTATAGGATTACTTTGTTGTCCGTCTGTCTATCTGTCTAGACCCTTTATCTCGGGAACGCGTGGAGGTATTTAGTTGAAATTAAAACTATATACTTAGGTTTGCGGTCCCTTGAAACTGCGAAAAAATCAAACTTATGAGTTAACGAAAAAAAAGATACGGCCATTATTGTAGCAAAAAACGTATATTTCGACATTTTCAAGGGAATCAAAATTCATGGGGTACTTTCCGTTGAAATAGAATCCTGAAATTTGGCACGAAGCAAGGTCTCATAGCACAAGTATAGGAAAAAATCTGAAAACTGTACATTTGTTGTTACGTCAAAAAAAAACTTTTTTGCGATTCGAAAAAATCTTTTTAACTCAATTTGGGAATTGAACTGTTTTCATAGGTAACTTTGTACAAAACCCTTAGTGCGCGAGTCCGACTCGCACTTGCCCGGTTTTTTTCTAAATTCATCTATCTTTTCCCATGGTACCATAACGACGGATGCACTCACGCCTTTTCCTATTTAGGGTAAACAGAAACTACAGGACATCAACATCTGCTCTTGCACACCACCTATATCTAATCTTTTTGTATTATTATTATTAATAGGCTCGCGCTTGACCACTATCTCACCTGATGGTAAGAGATGATATGATTGACGGTGGAGCACGCTTGCCCAAAAGTAACCTATTCACTCTTGACTTAAAGACTCCTTAGTTGTAGCAATCAAGAAAAAGTAAACCCCGGGGCCCTGGGACGAAGGCAAAGAGGGAACAGAAATGGATTTTAGTCAGCAAAAGTCTGACACGCCCTCCCGCTCCATCCAAAGGCGGAAGATGTCATTGGATGATTTCGCACCTAAAAAAAATACTATCAAGAAACACAGACTCCGGTAGGGAATTCCACTCCTTAGCTGTATGGACAAGAAATGTGTTCCCAAAACGTTTTGTGCGTATGAGTGAGATATGCACTATGTACCGGTTGCGCATCGCCACGTCTGGGGGTCTGGTGGTTATACAATTAACCTAACTTTTCTGAAGAACATCACCAATAAGATTTATGTGTGTTCTTGTCATAAAGCATTCCAGGATCCTAGTTGATAATTAATTAACATCTCAACCGTAACAACTGAAACCGGATTCACTCAAAACTTTCCTCTAAAAGCACTCATGCCTGGCTATTTTAATGTTTAACTACGTTTTCAATCCGTCAGCGGTAGTAAGTGGTTAGACCCGTTAGACCCCTCTCTCCGGCAAGACTACACATTTAGGCCAGTTTACAAGACTGTAGTATAAAACTGTGTCTTTAAAAACTCCAGGCCAAAATAAAACATGCTTAGTAAACCTACAGGGTGTATTTTTAAAAGGCTCGAAGTGTTTTTTAGGGTTCCGTAGCCAAATGGCAAAAAAACGAAACCCTTATGGATTTGTCATGTCTGTCTGTCTGTCCGTCCGTATGTCACAGCCGCTTTTTTCCGAAACTATAAGAATCATACTGTTGAAACTTGGTAAGTAGATGTATTCTGTAAACCGCATTAAGATTTTCACACAAAAATAGAAAAAAAAAAACAATAAATTTTGGGGGTTCCCCATACTTAGAACAGAAACTCAAAAACTTATTTTCATCATACCCATACGTGTGGGGTATCTATGCATAGGTCTTCAAAAATGATATTGAGGTTTCCAATATATTTTTTTTCTAAACTGAATAGTTTGCGCGAGATACACTTCCAAAGTGGTAAAATGAGTGTGTGTCCGCCCCCTGTAACTTCTAAAATAAGAGAATGATAAAACTAAAAAAATATATGATGCAAACTTCCACCGGAACAATTTCCGGTCAAACCAATGTTTGAACGAGATCTAGTAAGTAGTTTTTTTTTTAATATGTCATAAATCGTAAACCGCAATTTACCTTTCAAGTTTGTACGGAACCCTCAAGTGCGCGAGTCCGACTCGCACTTGCCCAGTTTTTTTTCATATTTTTTGTACACAACTTTTTCTGTTCTGCGTCTAATGCGTCTTCACCGAAAAAGTAACGAGATAAAATTCAGACGCGGTGTTGAATTTTTTAAACATAATTCAAGTTTTAATAATACTCATGTTTTTATTTTGTTTTTCAATGGTTGCTGTCCTTTTTACTTAGTGTCAAACTTGTCTAAGAAAGAATGAATGGAGTCCATTGCTCTGACTTTTTTTAAGACAACTAAGTACATTCTGGCGAAGTGCGGGTGTTCTATTCAGTATACACACCTTTACAAGAGAATATCTAGTAGATGAACAGAAGAACAGGGATACATGGAAATCTCTAGAGGAGGCCTTCATCTTCGAGAACGAGGGGTTCTTACAAACATAGTAAAATTTTAATATATTATATAATTTAAGGAATAAATTTAAATATTGCGGATAAATTTAGAAATTAGTTTATTTTTGTAATCTTTTTTAAGAAATATAAGGCTTCTTTATTTTTATTTTTATTTTTTTTATTTATCTAATAGATGTTTTATTTTGTACTTTGCCCATAAAAGTAGAAAACCAAGGGAACATACTCGTGGGTTAAAAAGTTCTATATCCTATTTCAGGACAAGGTCTATCCGTGGGCCATTTTGTATCAATATCCCCTCAAACGTTTGAGCGTGAAGGATTACCTAACATTTATAAACACAGAGTAATACATACTTTTCACTTTTATAATTAGCCGACTTCAAAAAGGAGGAGGTTCTATGTTCGGCTGAATGTATGTTTTTTTTTTATGTATGTTCCGATTTCTCAGTCAATTGTGGACCGATTTTTATATATTTTTTTTTTGATTGCAAGGTTATGCTTCCAAGTTGGTCCCATAGAAATATTGTTATGATCTGATCATGAATTTCGAAGATATGGAACAGAAGTCCTCATAGGAACACAGCAGAACAGTCGTAACAAGTAAAATTGTTTTATTTATACGTGTAGTCGATGACTGACTGAAAGAAGAGGGGGAATATATCGAACTGATCTGATGATGAAGCCTGAAGTTAGGCACCGGAACTCTGTAATAAATTAATGTAATCTAACCGTGTTTGGGATTATTAGAATTGTCATGAGATGCACTCTGGCTATAAGGTATTTAAGTCTGGCTGAGGGGTACTTTTAAGTGGTGGTACCATAACTAAAAAGTGTAAAATAAAAAACTTTTTACAAAAAAAAATACAACCGTTTTCAAAGTAAAAAAAAAAACACTGAAAAGTGAAAAATAACTTTAATTTCGGAAGTCGGTGTTAAATAACGAAGAGACAAAACTACTTATTATAGAAACACCGACTTCCGAAATTAAAGTTATTTTGCACTTTAGCACATCGCCCTATTTCTCTCGTAAAGGTGTGCCTTTACGAGATATTATATAATAGATTTTTTATTTTGTACTTGCCTCTACCTGTCTACCAGCAACTTCACCCGTGAAAGTAGAAAACCAAAGGAACATACTCGTGGGTTAAAAAGTTCTTTATCCTATTCCAGGACAAGGTCTATCCGTGGGCCATTTTGTATCAAAATCCCCTCAAACGTTTGAGCGTGAAAGATTACCTAACATTCATAAACACAGAGTAATACATACAAAACTTTGACTTTTATAATATTAGTATGATTCTGTCTAATTCGGCACAAGAGCTGCCAAATTTATTAATTAAAAAGGAATCAAACAGTCCATTACTGTCTGTCTTTTTTCAGATGGTTGAACTGATCATAGCATAAGCATAGCATAATCAGCCTTTTAATGTTCCCACTGCTGGAACTCAGACCTCCTCTCTAGGAGAGGGAATGGGCCGTAATCCACCACGCGGGCCCAGTGCGGGTTGGTGAATGTCACATGTCTTCGAAATTTTGGTTTTATGACTAGTCTATCTGACTGCTCTAACTCTACTAATTGTCAAACGTAGAAAGGGAGGCGTCCCCCCTGTAGTACATAACAAGCTTTTAGTAAATAATCTGTAAAATGTAAATTTTGTGTAAATTTTACTGGCCTGTTGGTCTAGTGGTTAGTGGCCCTGACTGCTATGCCGGAGGTCGTGGGTTCGATTCCCACCCAGGACAAATGTTTGTGTGATGAGCACGATCATTTGTTCTGTGTCTGGGTGTAATTTATCTACATATAATATGTATGTATTTAGAAATATATAAGTATGTTTATCAGTTGTCTAGTACTCATAACACAAGCTCTGCTTAGCTTGAGACAAGACGGCGTTGTGTGATAGTTGTGGAATATTGTTATAAAAAAAAAAAAAAAACCATGCCTACACGTAATATTGTATAAATTTTGCTTGAATTAGTGTCGTGCTATCGAACTATGTAGAACTAATTATAACTGTCCCTAAATAGTAATTAATTATTCTGATTAACACACGTTACTTTGTCCACGTTAATCTCACAGTTCAAAAGCAAAGTGTATCTTTTTAATCGTGTGTAACGTCCGTGTTATTCAAAAAATTGCCTAAAAATAGAAGACACGTGTTTGTAATCCAGTATGGTTACAAAAACGTGTCTTCTGTTTTTCCATCCGAACAATTACCTACACAAGTTGACCAACATACAGAAAATGGGGTTGAAACAATAAGTACACCATTTTTAGGATTCCGTACCTCAAAAGAAAAAAACGGAACCCTTATAGGATCACTTTGTTGTCCGTCTGTCTGTTTGTCTGTCTGTCTATCAAGACCCTTTATCTCGGGAACACGTGGAGGTATCGAGTTGAAATTAAAACAATATAAGTACTCAGATCTACGGTCCCTTGAAGCTGTGAAAAATCAAACTTCTAAGTCAACGAAAAATAAAGGTACGGCCTTTTATGTCGCAAAAAATGCATATTTCGACACTCTCAAGGGAATCAAAATTCATAGGGTACTTCCCGTTGATCTACGAGTAGAATCCTGAAATTTGGTATGAAGTAAGGTCTCATAGCACAGGTATAGAAAAAAATCTGAAAACTGTAAAGTAGTTACGTCACAAAAAAATACTTTTACCGCGATTCGAAAAAATCTTCGTAACTCTATTTGGGAATTAAACTGTTTTCATAGGTAAGTTTGTACGGAACCCTCAGTGCGTGAATCCAGTGGGGGAATCCTTCAAAAGGCGACTGGACTTTTGCGGGAAAGGGCGCGGTGTGTGGGATTCTTACTTCATTACAACCACCCCGATGATTACCACCAGCACTTGGAAGGGGACCCGTGACCAAAAATAAGTAACTATACTTACCTTATCTTATTATCATCATAATCATCATTTCATATCGGACATAGGCCTCCCACAAGTGTCGACACAACGTTCGGTCTTGTGCGTCTCGCATCCATCGCATTCCTGCGACTCTCACCAGGTCATCGATCCACTTTATGGGAGGTATTCCAACGCTGCGTCTTCCGGTGCGCGGTCGCCACTCCAGAACCATTCGGCCCCATCGACGGCGCATCGTGTTTCACACGCGCCTCAAAGAGATGTCAGTAAAACCGTAGGGGCCCAGCAGTGCCAAAGCCAACAGGGCCCATGGGTCGTCCGAAAGGGAACCCTGGGGTATTGGGACGCAAGGCAAAGAACATAGGAGTGGGTTTTAGTCAGTACAAGTCCCTCTCGCTCCACCCTAGAGCGCAAATGGCGATTGAGTAAATTCGCACCTAAAAAAAAAATTACTTGCAATATGCACTGCAGTCCTAGCCAAGTTACGACTGTTTCGTTTCAATTCTCTTGCGTCGAACGCCTCGAGTCAGCCACGCCTCCGATTCCTTTATTCTGACGTCATCTCAACTGTAACTTGGCTAGGGGGGCTGGTCTTTTATCTTGAGACGCTAGGAGTAGCTGTGATGTGGTGTACTGTGATATATGTTACGTAGGTACCACATACCACAGTACTGAAAACGTACACTACGTACACTACCTGAAAAGTTTTAAGGGGTACTTACTAATAATTAATGAACATGATCAAGTTCCACAATTGCGTAATCAACAAAACGTTTTCTAAAAACCAGTAACTATCCCACTGCTGGGCAAAAGTCTCCTTCACCATGAACCTGGACTTGTCCTCAACGGACCACCAGTTTTCTTGTAAATGATAATAAAACTCTAGTATAAGCTTTCCCTTGACATCAAGCAAGTTGACAGTAAATTTTCCTTCAAGCGTAAAATTCGGAACTGTTACTTAAAGTTCTTCTTCGTCATAATTGTTATTTATCATAGTATATTTATTATTTTTTTATTATTTTATTTATGTACACACAAACACTTAAAATCGAAAAAAACAAACGCAGATAAAAGAGTACAAAGGTCCTGCTTATTTATAACGAAATTTCTTCCAGCAGACCTGCAACAGGCGAGTTGGATGAGAGATGTATACAAATATTATTGTCATCATCATCATCATCATTTCAGCCGAAAGACGTCCACTGTTGGACATTGGCCCTCCCCCAAATGTCACCACAATGACCAGTCCTGTGCGTCTCGCATCCATCGGATTCCCGCGACCCTCACCAGGTCATCGGTCCACCTTGTGGGAGGCCTTCCAACGCTGCGTCTTCCGGTACTTGGTCGCCATTTCAGAACCTTTCATCCCCATCGACCATCTGTTCTGCGAGCAATGTGCCCTGCCCACTGCCACTTAAGTTTGGCGATTCTTCGGGCTATGGCTGTAACCTTGGTTCTCCTGCGGATATCTTCATTTCTGACGCGATCACGCAAGGAAACTCCGAGCATAGCCCTTTCCATTGCCCTTTGAGTGACTTTAAGCCTTCTGATGAGGCCCATTGTAAACGACCACGTTTCGGAGCCATATGTCATCACTGGCAACACGCACTGGTCATAGACTTTCGTCTTGAGTCCCTGTGGTATATTGGACGAGAAGACACCGCGCAGCTTCCCGAACGCTGCCCAACCGAGTCGGATTCGACGATTGACCTCTTTCTCGAAGTTATACCTACCCAACCCAATATTATTGTATTATTTTATAATTATATATTTTATTATTATAAATTATACAGTGTAGTCTTTTTTAACCGAAACGTTGACTGGTAGAGAAAGCCATGTTGCATTAAGTCCGCCTATAAACCATTACTGTGCATAAAGATAAATAAATAAAGTTTAAGATCGGGATCAGACTTTTGTTTTTGTTATTATCGATAGGCTCGTGTTTGACCACTATCTCACCTGATGGTAAGCGATGATGTGGCCGACGATGCAGCACGCTTGCCTAAAAGTGATCTATTCACTCTTAACTTAAAGACCTCTAGGTTGTAGCTATCAAGAAACACAGACTCCGGCAGGGAATTCCACTCTTTATCTGTACGCATAATGAATGTGTTCCCAAAACGCTATACACGCGTGGGTGGGACTTTTACTGACTAAAACCACATCTATGTTCCTTTTTTGTCATGCGTTCTAGGACGCTGGGGTTCCCTTTTGGACTTCCCACTGCCCCAGTAGCCTTCGGCCCTACTGTGCCCAAACAAAATGTATTACTGTTCGTTCAACCAATCCCCTCAAACATAACTTATACTTCATCAACATTGGTTACGTCACGTGATTAAATAGCTGGCAAGTGCTTATAACTGAATCAATATTGTTGCAAGCGAGTCGACCCAGGTCCGCAGAGCTGGGCCTTCGCCAAACAACCGCGATTGCCTTAACCACCTTATGAAGTTAATAAACCATATTAAACTTCTAAAATCTGCGTTTTAGCATCAGCTTGTATTTTATTTGGTATGGTTAAACAATAACATTTGAATATGATGTTGGTAAATCTTATTCTTAACTGGCCTGATTTGACTGGCCTGTTGGTCAAGTGGTTAGTGACCCTTACTGCTATGCCGGAGGTCGTGGGTTCGATTCCCACCCAGGATAAATATTTGTGTGATGAGCACGATCATTTGTTCTGTGTCTGGGTGTAATTTATCTATAATATGTATGTATTTAGATATATATAAGTATGATGTTTATCAGTTGTCTAGTACCTACCTACTCATAACACAAGCTCTGCTTAGCTTGGGACTAGACGGCGTTGTGTGATAGTTGTGGAATATTATATTATTATTATATTCTTATTTTTATTCATTAATTTTGTTTTTTCCATTCTTGTCTTCGTTTTCCATTGTGCACGATTTTGTGCCATATCGATGGCGAGATGAGCTATGAATGTAGTATATGCTAGCTTAGCTATGCAGCCTGCACAAGTAATAATTAATAATAATAATAATTTATTGAATTAAAACATTTTGTACACTCAAACACTAACAAACAACACATAGAACAAACAGATATTAGAGAACAAGAACAATTAGAGGCAGAAGTAACAAGTAAGTATTTGTAATGAATCTGGTACCCAAGGAAAGATTTAACTTGTGTTATGGGTACCAGGATTCTCACGCTATTTTTACATAAAAAGAAAAAAGTAATGGTCAGTCTGACAAGCAATAGTTGTTTATTGCAGAATCTCATGGCCCAGTTTATGAAATGAATTAATTATTTTTAAAAAATGTATTGGATTAAGCCGCAGCAGTATGACTTGAGTTACTCGGTCAACTCCGGGAAGGATGGTCATTCCGTTCGCGAAACTAGCGGGAGTGAAAGAACTTATTTGATGATTTACTACCCCAAAAAAATAAAAAAAAAAACAAAGTGGATGCCTGCTCAGGTCAAGTCCAGGAAATCCACCCGAAAGCCTCCTTACTGAATGACTAAAATTTTTACGATGGTATGAACTTATCCTATAGTATTTGCCGACTATTTTTTTTTATTTATACTCATAGCCGAATGTATTGTAATATTGTACCGATAAGACAACTATCTCTATACACCACTATTTTTTAATAAGTACAAATACTTAAAGGGCTTATTAGAAAAGGTCTTGTTATTATTATTTAAATGAAGTCTCAATAAATAAGATGTATAAACAGCAAAGTTATGAGCGTTTGTTTATATCCCAAAATGTCACTCAATTTATGGAAATATTGTACAGGCTGATTATGAATGAATTAATGGCAATAAAAATAGAAAAACACTACGCGTAGTATTTTCTAGTTATGAATTATTGATACAGTTATGAATTTACAAATCATGACAAATTTTCGTAGCAAATTTTGGGATTTCGATTTTTTATTTATTTTTAACTACACAAATATGATCAGTAACAGGTACGGATAGAGCCCCATTTTTTTTGTACTAATTAAAAAATAGGGGTGTACATAAAACCCAAAAATGTTTCTACCCATGTCCGTTGAACTTCCCCAAACTGGTTTCAGTAGAAAGGCATACGAAGATGGTTTTAGACCATTAAACCTGTAGCGCCATCTATGACGCCACATAGGAACCAAAATCCTGATTCCTGTTACGTGGTATTATAGTTCTCCGTGCGATTAGAACACACGCAATAGCCCAAAATCAAATGTGGAACAGTTGCCCGTACCAGTCATAACATCCGTCTGGTCGGAGGATCCTCTCTTTTCAATGGAGGTTTGCGGGATATCACCCTGTTCCGCATGCATATCTCTGAAAAACAATGCAACTTTCCTTTTTTCCAAGTAATTAACAAAATATATTTTACTGATACCGCCGGGTATCAGCTAGTACGACAATAAAAGCACGGTAATATTATCTATACAGTATTCCAACTTCATACAAACGGACGAAACGCGAGCTATACCTACGCGCCTCGATCTCGAGGCACGGTAATATTATCTATACAGTATTCCAACTTCATACAAACGGACGATGCAGACAGTCGCGTCTGTGCCGCGCGATTTTTTCAATAAAAATAAGTTCAAGTACATAATTATATATTTAATATGACGAGTAGGATATATTGTGCTGTTTTTGGTTGCATGAATTCTTCATTTAAAACCAAACATATAAATTGTAAAGTAGCTGCAGGTAACTATAACCAAATAAAAGATATTCCTTTTTCTCCACCTTGTCCATGTTTCCCAAAACAATTTTTAATTAAGCTTTAGGATGCGGATTTTTGTACTTTAAAATTTAATAATCAAGCATTTCGTAGGTACGTCGCAAATATTGAACACTTCCTATTCAATTCACAAAGTATTTTATTTGTTTATATAAAAAAGTATATTTACAATCACAAAACTAAATGGAAACACAAAGTAGGTAAATGTAATTAAAATGCTGGAGGCGGGCAGCCATAGTGCGGGCAGCCCTATCGCATGTTTACGTACCGCGCGGCTGTAGGCATTTATTTCAAAGATACGGCCGAGTTACAATACTGTATAGATAATATTACCGTGCTCGAGGTGCGCTCGGGATGCAAACAGTCGCGTCTGTGCCGCGCGATTTTTTCAATAAAAATAAGTTCAAGTACATATTTATATATTTAATATGACGAGTAGGATATATTGTGCTAATTTTGAATGAATGAGAATTCTTCATTTAAAACCAAACATATAAATTGTAAAGTAGCTGCAGGTACCTATCTATAACCAAGTAAAAGATATTGCTTTTTCTCCACCTTGTCCATGTTTCCCATAACAATTTTTAATTAAGCTTTAGAATGCGGATTTTTGTACTTTAAAATTTAATAATAAAGCATTTCGTAGGTACGTCTCAGTCGAGGCGCAAATATTGAACACTTCCTATTCAATTCACAAAGTATTTTATTTGTATAGTAAAAAAGTATATTTACAATCACAAAACTAAATGGAAATACAAAGTAGGCAAATGTAATTAAAATGCTGGAGGCGGTCAGCCATAGTGCGGGCAGCCCTATCGCATGTTTACGTACCGCGCGGCTGTAGGCATTTATTTCAAAGATACGGCCGAGTTACAATACTGTATAGATAATATTACCGTGATAAAAGTCTGTAAAAACAAGTCAAACAGTGCATGAGCAAACACATAGGTGTTCATCGTACACACCGTTATACACACAGTTGTGTACCTACTTGTTGGTATGTGGACCCAGAGTATTTGTGCGGGATCCTGTGTGTACCTACCCTTGCAAATGTAGGTACACACTCCATCCCCCGAGAACCTTTAGATCCTCGGATCTTTACAATATTTGCTCGAAAACCAACTATTTATCCGCCACCATTTCGTCAAGCGGTTGAGTCGTCTTGTGTTAGACAAATAACTGAAACATAGAATATTCAGGAAGAATATTATATTTCTTAAAAGAGAAGATTTTGAAGACATGTTTAGTCTTCTATGGTTCATTTTCTAAGTATATGCAACATAGAAACGTATTAGTTATTTATAACATGTTTGGGATACCTAAATAATAATAATAATTTATTGAATCAAAACATTTTGTGCACTCAAACACAAACAACACATAAACAAACAGATAGAATAGAATAGAATAAATAGATATAGAACAAGATACTAGAGAACAAGAACAATTAGAGTCAGCAGTAACAAGTAAGTATTTGTAATGAATCTGGTACCCAAGGAAAGATTTAACTTGTGTTATAGGTACCAGGATTCTCACGCTATTTTTACATTAAAAGAATATTAAAAGAATATCAGAAGGCAAAAAAAAACCAAAGCCAAAATCCAAAAGGTCAAAGTCAAAATTGAGCCTTTCATTAGTGCAAGTGTGGTGCATGTGATGGTCTCATATATGGAAAAAGAAGTAGGGACACAACTTATGTATTTGTAATTTCATTATTTTCGTAAAAACTATATTTCCCCATAGTTTTCAGCGAAGTACTTTATACAGTTTTTTACATTTGGTTCAACTCGGAATTTAGGCATCTGTTTCGTGATTGGTTTGGCTAGAATAGTAACAGCTTCACTAAGGTTAAGCAAAGTTTGCTGAAGTCTTGAAGATTTCCTAGAAAAAAAAAACAAAACTGAACGCTGAACATAGGCGTAGCTATCACTGTATCAGCCGTATCAATAATACGTGGCCCCGAGCTACAGTGGCCCCGACGTGTGTAAAAATGATATCTACTGGCTATCTCCGTTGTGGCCTATTGCGACTCCGTCTCACTGTCTCTGATGCTATAGTTCTGTGTTAGTAGGTCCAAAATAATAACAAAAACCTTAGACAATTTTTGATACAAGGCCCCTTTGGGACTTCCTACGCCACTGTATCAAAAACTTTATACTACTTTCCTAACACACTTTCAAACCTGAAAAAAAAATCTACCTGTTTTATTTTACTTTAAGAGAAAAACTGGCTAAGTGCGAGTCGGACTCGCGCACGAAGGGTTCCGTACCGTCCGTTGCAGAAAACGGCAAAAAATCACGTTTGTTGGGAGCCTATATTTCTTTTATTCCGTTTTTTAAATTTATTGTTATAGCGGCAACAGAAATATAGAATTGAATAGAATAAACTTTACTGTACACCAAAATAGTAACAAAACTTAAACAACAACAACAAAAATATACAACAACAGAAATATATTATCTGTGAAAATTTCAACTGTAGTAGACAGTAGAAATTCACACACACAATTCATGAGATAGGTACAGTCAGGGGTCAAAAGTGCAGTTCCCCCTTACCAATGCTAAAATGTCTAAAATTTATTTGTTAGAAGAGGGTCAATGGTTCATGACTGATTTAATTGGTAGCATAGAATCTAAAGTATTAAATAAACTAGTTGTGGACTATTGAACTTCTACAACAAAGAAATTTTAGACACTTTAGCATTGGTAGAGTGCAACTGCACTTTTGATCCCTGACTGTACATAAGCTGGTGACAGCAGAGTCTTAGCAATAGGGTCCCATTTTTACCCTTTGATCCGACACACTAAAAATAACATGTTGTTCCTTAAAATAAATCACTAGTTAAACTAACAACTTCAATATCAAATTAAATTATACAACGTCACGCGTCAATTTCCCAAAGGGGTTGTCTCGCGACCAGTTCTGTACTAATACCTATGTTTTAACGATAAGTGATATTGATTACATACTTAGGGTAATTAAGGATAAATATTGATGAATTAGGTCGCTTAATATCGACCTATGTTATATGATTTAAGTTTTAAGTAGGCATCAGTTAATAATAAACTTACGCATTATTCATCAATATTTATCCACCATCTTACCTGTAAGGAATTGCTACATTGGTCTACAAGTGTATTTGATGTATCTCATATCTATCTATATATATTGTATATGTATATATACCTCATCATCATCATTTCAGCCTAAAGACGTCCACTGCTGGACATAGGCCTCCCCCAAGTGTTGCCACAATGAACGGTCCTGTGCGTCTCGCATCCATCGGACTCCCGCAACCGTTACCAAGTCATCGGTCCACCTTGTAGGAGGCCTTCCAACGCTACGTCTTCCGGTACATGGTTGCCATTCCAGAACATTTCGGCCCCAACGGCCATCTGTTCTGGGAGCAATGTGCCCTGCCCATTGCCACTTTAGTTTGGCGATTCTTCGTGCTATGTCGGTAACCTTGGTTCTCCTGCGGATATCCTCATTCCTGATTCGATCACGCAAGGAAACTCCGAGCATAGTCCTTTCCATTGCCCTTTGGGTGACTTTAAGTCTTCTGATGAGGCCCATTGTAAGCGACCACGTTTCGGAGCCATATGTCATCACTGGCAACACGCACTGGTCATAGACTTTCGTCTTGAGACACTATGGTATATTGGACGAGAAGATACCGCGCAGCTTCCCGAACGCTGCCCAGCCGAGTCGGATTCGACGATTGATCTCTTTTTCGAAGTTAAACCTTCCCAACTGGACCGTCTGTCCCAGGTAAACGTAGTCGTCTACAACTTCGAATGTACCTATATAAGGAGAAACTAACTGATTGACATATCAACGTACAGACAAAGCTACTGGGAATAGGAGTTTGAAATTTTGCACAAGGCTTTCTTTTATGACGTAGGCGAACTAAGAGAGTATATTCAAAAATTCACCACCTAATGGGATGAAACGGGTGTCTCAAGTTTGTTTAGAGAAAAGTATTTTGACGCGGGTGAAGCCGCTGGTATTGTATATGTATAGTGAATTATTAGTGAGCCAAATAAATAAAATAAAGTATTACTTTTAAGTAGCTTTTGAATAATCCACCCACACTTAATATTATGGCGACCACGTATCGGAAGACGCAGCGTTGGAAGGCCTCCCACAAGGTGGACCGATGACCTGGTGAGGGTCGCGGGAATCCCATGGATGCGTGACGCACAGGACCGA
Organism: Mythimna impura; assembly: GCA_905147345.3. Taxonomy (NCBI): domain Eukaryota; kingdom Metazoa; phylum Arthropoda; class Insecta; order Lepidoptera; family Noctuidae; genus Mythimna; species Mythimna impura. The sequence continues at coordinate 12,127,049 of LR990362.1, read as the reverse complement.
TCATTGTGGCGACATTTGGGGAAGGCCTATGTCCAACAGTGGACGTCTTTCGGCTGAAATGATGATGATGATGATGATGATGACTTAATATTTGAGCATCTATAAACTTGATGACCAGTGGGGGCCGAGTGGTAACGGCCCCGACTTAAGAATTGTAGGCCGCGGGTTCAAACCAAGCCAGGCGCATTACTTTGTGTAATTTAAGTGAAGGAAAACATCGTGAGGAAACCGGCATGTCCTAGAACCAAAAATTCAAAGACATTCACCAACCCGCACTGGGCCCGCGTAGTGGATTATGGCCCATTTCCTCTCCTAGAGAGAGAAGGCCTGAGTCCCAGAAGTGGGAACATTAAAAAAGGTTGATTATGCTATGATTATGCTACAAACTTAGTTCTTTATTTTTTTTTCTCACCACACTAGGTTTATGCCAAATTCTTACTTCTACCATAAAACTCTGGAATGTGCACCCCCTTAATTAACATCAAAAAAGCTGACAGTAAATTTTCCTTCAATCGTAAAATTCGAAACTACAACTAAAAGTCCTCTCAACTTTAGTTTGTTTTTCGTCATAATTATTATATTATTTTCAGATAAACTAGTTCTTGGTTCTTGGTGTTTTTGGTGTACAATAAAGAATATATCTATCTATCTATCTATCTTGACTGCGATCACACCTGATGGTAAGCAGCAATGAAATCGCTGATAGTGAATCGCACTAGTTTATTAAGAGCATAGAGTAAATAGTCACTCTAGCCTTGAAGACACCAAAATTATAATAATAATCCTTTATTAACAGGCAACTAAGGCCCATAGATAAAATACACAAATATTATAATTATAAAAAAAAATATTATTACACACACATTATATATTATTCTCTCTTTTCGTATTCAATATGTTATATACAGGGGGAATTTTCCAAGTAGGTGCGGATTGCCTAATCCGAAACTATGAAGAATAGTGAATCTCGGGCTCGACTTTGATGAATATTAAATTGCGACATTTGATTTTAAAATAATAATAATTGTAACCAGCAATTGAATCCGTGCATTAAAAAAACAAACATTTTTAAAAACAAGTGTACAATGGGCGGTCTTATTGCACATGGCAATTTCTTATATACAAACTTTGAATCGCTACTAAGCCCAGGGTCAAATTCTAGGGAGTAATGAAAATATACGTCAAACTTAAGAAAAGAGTAAATTTTAAACAAAATCCTAATAAATTTATGTAAAAAATTTTAGAAAAATTTGACAAATATTTATCACATTTTTAGAAGGCAAACAAGACAAAATTTGGCGATTTTGCGATTTTGGCAATTTCATTATGTTGCTATCCATTCAAAATTGAAAAGCCTGAATAACATTATGATTATGGAAAAATATTTGCCAATTTTTGTTAGATGAAATAACTCATAATTTACAGTATCTCAGTTTCCTTTCGTGATCGAATCAGAAATGAGGTTACCGACACAGCCCGAAGAATCCTCAAACTTAAATGTCAGCGAGCAGGGCACATGGCTCGCAGAACAGATGGTCGATGGAGCCAAAAGTTTCTGGAATGGTGACTACGTCACTCACATTGGAAGTCCTTCCACATGGTGGATTGATAACCATGGGAAGATCACGTTGTGGTGACACTTGGGGAGGCTTATGTCCAGCTATGAACATCTTTTATCTTAAATGATGATGATATATCTGAATTGGCTGTCCTGTACCCATGTTTAAATTAACTTAACTAATTAAATTAAATTATTTATCCTAAATGCAGGATAATAATATAGGAACCGATGCTTTATAAATCATATTCATATATCAAATTCGTGATAAATGATAATTAGGATATGGTACATCCTAATTATGATTTATTACGAATTTATCAAAATAGCCATCAAATTTTTTTAACCGAAAATAATTTTTGATTATTTTACGATATAAATATTACCGATTTTAAAAATAACCGAAATCCATACATTAGCTAATTCTGAACACCCTAATTTGAGGATGTGCATTTGCCATATTGTATGTTTTGGATTGAAAAAATCGCATTATTTATTAAATGAATTATTAAATATTTTACACATCAAAAGAAAACAATCTCTTCTATTTTTTTTCAGGACACAGTTTTATATTCTTTCTGCATAATTTAGTGGTATGTTCCGAGACTGCCAAGCATCGATATGCGTATATCCTTAAATAACAATATATCTAGTTATTTTATAATCATTAATCAAACTAAACAATCGGAGTTCCATGCCAATATATGCTATACCAATTTGGAATTCTATTTTGTTTTGAAAATGAGAGTCACAGTGGCTCCTCAACAAACCAACCTCTATTTTCTATCTTCATCTTTTCACGGTTTCATACACGAAGGATAGGCTACGGAATACTATTACTAAACCTCAGTCGTCCGACAGTCTGTCTGTCTGTCAGTGGACTGAATCTCATAAACCGTAAATTGTAGAAAGCTGAAGTGATTTTCACAGACTGCGAATTTATATTGCCGATATAATGAAATATATTAAAGAATTCAAAGGGAATCAGAGCATAATACCCATTTCTATTCCAACTCCTTCTCTTTTCCTGCGGTACGACTGTGGAACTCACTTCCAGCTAAGATCCGTGACGCTAAAAGTATATTTGTCTTCAATACGCTAGACAAAGAACATTACCTCTCTACCATCTCGTAAAGTTATATTTTATAGATATATATTTTCATAATTTTGTTTATGTATTTTATCTATTTATGTGTTTTATCTACTGTTATTGATATATATAATTATGTATTACATGATTTAATTTAGATAATATAGTATATATTTAATTTTATAATTTATTTGTATATACTGTGTCTACATCATTCTCTCATCCAAATTCTTTTCATTTTTAAGTGTTTTTGTGTACATAAATAAATAATTAATAAATAAGTGTGTTTCTTTCGATTTATGGTACAGAACACTTCATATGCGAGAACAACTCTTACTTTTTCGAATATTTCCTATTATTTATTGAATATAAATATGAAAGTCTAAAAGTTTGGATTTGAACATTCAAACATCTAATCTTGTTCTAAAGTTGTTATAGTATCTAAATGTTTTATAAATCAATCACGCCTCAGCTGTTGAACGGATTTCAAGGATTTAATCCTGTAGTATGTTAGCATGGGATAATGTTCGATTTTCACTAGGGCGATGCTACTGACAAAACTTAGTATTAAATTAATTAAAAAAGAAGTAAATAAACAAAGACTATAAAAGTTCAAAACCACTTCAGTTATTTAAATTATTTTATGGTATAGGAAAAATATTAAAATTTAATTTAAATAAAATTAAGGAAATGGAAACATAATGGCCAAACTTACAAATCGCGTAGACCGGTGAACAGCAAATTATAATTTCTGAATATCTAATATCATTCTATCAACAAAAGTTACATAGGTAATAATTAAGCCAACATATGAAGCAAGCACAAGCAGCAATGATAATTTATTCGCTTCAAAAATATCTTTGATCCAATGCTTAGAAAACGTAAAATAAAATAATTCAATACATATTTAATATTAATTAATTTTTCAATTACTTAACCATATTCTATCAGCACCCTAATGTGATAATTATGAAAAAACACAAAATTGTAAAACGAAAAGAAATCAAACTTTAACAAATTCGCTTAATCTCCTTATGACTTGGAAATGAACTAAACGAGTTATGGAGGTCAGGCGACAGTCGTTTCATAAAACCATTAGCATTCTATAAAACCATAATGTCTTTAATTATAGAGCTCCTAATGACTGCACCATCAATCTTTCTTTCAGGAAGGGAGTATTTTAAGTAGTGACGTTTAGAGTATACCGATGCCAAATATAGGCGTGTCACCGCCTAGCAAAGAATAAAATACCCAAATATTTAACAATTCATATACACACATAAAATAAAAAAACAAGAAGAAGGAAACAGACAATTATGTAAAAGGAGATGCTTATTTCTACAGAAATCTCTTCCAGTATAGGTACCGGTGAAAGGAGAGTTGAAAAAAAAGAAATGTAGACGCCGTGTAGGTATAAGAGTAATAGAAAAAAAAACAGTACAAACAAAACAGGTATTAATAAAATAATAAAACATACAATAGAAAGATATATCACAATAATATATCATCATCATCATCATCATCATTTCAGCCGATAGACGTCCACTGCTGGACATAGGCCTCCCCCAAATGTCGCCACAACGAACGATCATGTGCGTCTCGCATCCATCGGATTCCCGCAACCTTCACCAGGTCATCGGTCCACCTTGTAGGGGGCAATAATATATACTGAAATATATATAAGACCTGGATTCTGAGCGATTTAATAACGTAAAAGAAAAAGATAAATTGTTGAGATAAATTGTTGACAACAGGATGATTTCAGGGAAAATAACAATTGACTCACAGACAATTTAAGTCTCTCCGGTCCTCAAAAATGAACATTGTTCTTATTCTCCCTACCTGAAATTATACAAGTCCACAAAATACTCCGCTCTTCCGTCTCCTTATAGCAGTACAGCGTAAAATTACAGAATTATAATTTTATAGAAGGGAACCGTCGACCTTCGTCGAATTTATTCGTTTAGTACGATTCTCGCAGATATGGCAAAAAATAATTTGGCTTGTAGCCAGTGAAGTGGCACGCATGCCTACATCACGACCAGTAAATCTTCCAGTGACGTTACATCCACGACCTTCTCCAGTATCTATTGTGGATATAGATAAGATTAGCAGAAATTAGCTTTATGTTCAGATTTGTTTAGTACGCATTTTGTGTCAAGGATCATATGTATATATCGCGATGTCAAGGATACACACTAATCCCGCTTACTAACCAATGAATAAGATCCGTATCACACGGTACCTTTTCTAAAACCGAACACTTTTCTATTCAATGCATCGTCGAACTCGATTTACAGTCAGACTTATCACTACGTGACCGACTCCAAATAATATTTCCTCAGCTAAGGGAAAAAGCCTCTCTTTTAAAATTTACTCGACCAAGATATTGGCTCTTGAGGAAAATATTTCGTGACCGTCAAAGTGGTGTAAGTGAATTTTCATTTTTCATCAGCATCAATGGATGGATACAAAATAAATGCATAATGGTCCCGAACATTCACGATGATATAAAATGAGGGGAAAAATTAACTGGTCCTTGTAAAAATGGAAAACCTTTACGCGCTCCGAAAGGAAGAGGAAATGGTTACAATCCACGAGACCTCCAACACCGGTATTACTGATGCGGTACCGTTTTTATAAGAACCTTTTCGTTATTTTAAAAAAATCCTATATTATATAAACATGAGAAGTTTTTATGAGAATCTAAGATTTATTACACATTGGGTTAGTTCCAAGAGCTACATAAACTGACCTCCGATCATAACGATGGTCATTGACAAGCAGAGTTTAAGCCATAAAACGCATTTGTACGTCCTTTACTTTTGTGAGTCTTTCTATAGCCACTTTAAGACGTTACCAGGCCATTTTATGTAAATGATATTGGCAAGTCTAAAGGTTAAATTGGTTTTATTTTTGATATTTAGACATTTCGATAAAATAATGAAAGCTGAATAAATATTGTCTCTAGTTGATCAAATTCAGTAATTGCTTTCAAACCAATGATTCTTATTCCAAAGAATCACAAACAAACAGCACTTAGATAATGAAATGGAAAGTTTTTTTTAACTAACCAAATATCGTGGAAATCCGATATCAAATGGAATCGACAAATAGAGCAAACTTTTTTTCGAAAACCGGATAAACCACGAATAATCTGATTCGATCGAAAATATTTGCCATTACTTTTAGTGAGCGCAAAACTGAGTCCGAACCTTTTATGCAGAAACAGAGACCGTAATCTACGAGTGAATAACTTGTACTTCTACACTAATGTTATAAAGAGATAAATTTTGCTTTTTTTTGTAGGATGTAATCTCTCAAAGTACTGCTCCGGTTGCTAAATTTTTTCACCTATTCCAGAGTGACATAAGCTATATTTTATGTACGCGGGCGAAACTGCGGGCAAAAGCTAGTTAGGTAATAAAACTGCACATTTAAACACATCTCATCAACTACAATGCATTAATTACGATACTGATCAAAAGCCCCAATTCCCAGGTGTCCAACTAAAGCAATTAATCAAGCAATCGCACTTGGAAATAATTTGAGACGCTGACGGGATGGACGTACTCTAAATTGTAGTTACCTAACTGCAATACAATTGCCCGTTTAACTTGCTTCTAAACTCCCCAACTTTAACCATTAAACCGCCATAACTCAGTCGTGTTTTCGTTGTTCTAGTTTTCATTTTAACAGCCATTGGTCGTCTAATTACTAACTGTAAATTCACTCAGGTCTAAATTACGCTTCATCATCGGGTTCTGAACTGGATCCACGGTTTTTGCTAAAACTTTTATTTTTTGTTTTCACGGCTTCGTTTGTCAGGTTTCATAATTGATTAATTGCTCCAGAAATTAATTTCAGTTTAATTAATTATCTCACTTTTTTCACGGAAATAATTCCAACTTTGTGTCGTCCCTTAAATCCTATTTGACATGGAGTTAATTGCTTTTGAAATGTTTTTAATGCATTAATTACGTTTTTTTTTCCTTAGTTCTAGACACGTTTACGTTATTTAGAACGTAATTGTGACTTGTATTCTTTGTGATCATTTTAATGCAAGGCCACTCAAAAGGCATTGCAAGACCTTGTTGATTTCCCAGCGCAATATAATTTCACGCAATTTACTTGTACGCTTACAGGGGTTAATGTGGGATTTAAATGGCAAGTTATTCCTCATGAATTAAATAATAGCTATCGTAACGTACCAATTTCAGTAACTGTTTAATTTTGATTAATTGGGACCAATAAAAACTACGACGAACTTACCTGTTACGGCACTCTGTTGCAATTTTCCTTTCTTCCATAACTTTCACTAGTCCGTGACACAAAACCTGATAAACCATAAATCATCTTTATTTTAATTTTCACCTTATTTTTACGTCAATTTTCCGAATATACTTTCTATTTTCCACTTAAAAACATTCAACCCATTTTCACGAACTATTTTAGAACGTCATAAAAAAAAATCATCACCCATTACACATTTTACTGTGTTCTTTTTTGTAATAAATGTAATGTAATTTTTAATGCGTGTTATAGTCTATGATAAGTTTTTCGCGGGAAAGCTCGGCAATGGCGGCAAACAGTAGCGTGGGGACAGCACCCGCGCTTTCCTCGAAGCTACTAGCGGTCGGAGCGGAGTCAACCCGCTTCGCTTGTGCGCAGCCCGATGCGCGGGCTCGATTCACATTTGCACTTTTACAACGTACATAGTTCGGAATTTTCTTTTAAGTTCTACCGCAATTATTGAGAATGCACAGTTTTAATGATATTGAGCAGAAATATTGGTTACATTGTTGAGAATTGTAGAAAATTTCCACTATTTGAATTTGTTGTTGGTTACGTTTTTTGCATCCTCGTGAACAAAGTCGCAAAATTTAAATTATTTTATCATTAGAATGCATTATTTACTACGCATTGCAAATTCTACTAAAACTCAGGCGTAGACGTAGTTTGTGTCTTAATTCGAGTCATTTTTAATTACTAAGTCTTACCTGTGGCATGATATTTTTAATCAACATTACCTGTTGCTTATTTTATACAGGAGTAGAGTAGGTACCTAGCTATAAAGTAAAACTACGTATTAATTGCTTTCTAGTAAAAATAACATTGGCAATGAGATTTCGTTTAAGGTTTTTGGCTTTAGAAAAAGATTTATTATCTTTATATTTCTAATTTTTAAATTAGATACTTTCAGCCTGTTCTGTCGTACTGAAGGTTTGCAGAGCAATAGCTTCCATTCTTCTTTCTGAGCTAGTGTGGCGCAATCCTGCCTGAATGTGTCAAGCTCTGACAGTCCGTCAGTGGTTTTTCTGCTGCGATATCGCCGGATATTTTTCAGGGCCCAAATTAATCCCAATTTGGAGAAAATGTTTGGTTATCTAGCCGATAAACAGATTGACATATTGCAGGCGTAACAAATATTCCAAGAACGATATTCTTACGAGAGCAGTGGTGGCCCAGTAGTAACGGCCCCGACTTACCGAGTTGTAGGTCGTTGGTTCAAACCCAGCCAGGCGCATTACTTTGTGTAATTTATTTCATCACCACTGCTCTCAAAACGGTGAAGGAAAACATCATGAGGAAACCGGCATGTCCTAGAACCAAAAATTCGATGACATGTGACATTCACGAATCCGCACTGGGCCCGCGTGGCGGATTACGGCCCATTCCCCAGTCCCAGCAGTGGGAACATTAAAAGGCTGATTATGATATTCTTAACTTCTCAATACCTGTGTTTGATGGTAAAGCTTAGCATAGGTCACAAAGGAATTATGTTTTATGGAACTAATCCCACTGCCGGTTAAATGACAGCTATAAACTGGACCCCTCTGTACTGCGTAAATAAAATATTCGGGTTTAGTGATTACACAGAATGGCTCAGCTAGATAAGAAACTATCAGTAACTTTAGTGCCAGCTGATACGCGTAACTACGGTACACGGCAGAAAGTTAGAAATTTCTGAAAAATAACCGGCTATCTCGTTCCGGCATTAGGCAGCAAAATAAAATTACAACTGTTATAATATGTAATAGCTACTAATTTTTTTTTTTAAGAAAGCAAAGAAGAAAAAAAGAAAGGAAGAAAGAAAGAAAGAAAGAAAGAAAGAAAGAAAGAAAGAAGGAAGGAAGGAAAGAAAGAAAGAAAGAAAGAAATAAATTTTATTTTGTTTTAGCTTATTTATCAATTTACTTTTCCCACTCTAGGTAGAACCACCTGAGTTCCTTCAGTTGCTCTTTGAGTTCCTGAAACCACGGCAATTATTTCGAATAAACCCGTAGCCCACCATATCTACTTAAAACGTAGTGATTGTTTTAGTTTCTACCTTTTATACGTAGTGTGGTTTTTAGTGGAGAAATCTGAAAAAAATCAGACTTACCTAAGCATATTCGATTATCCAGTTGGTATGCTTGATAACTGGATAAACCAAAATCTGAAAATATAATATTAATAAATTAATAATAAAAACCTTTATTTCTGACCATAGATCCATCACATGCACACATACATGCTTAGCACAAACAAAAAAAAATTAGCGAATTAATTTAGACAACAAAAAAAAAACAAACAATAAAATAGGTTAAATTAAAAAAATCAAAAGTCAAGTAGAAACTAAACTACACTTAAAAATGTATTTTCAGATTTTGGTTTATGAATGTCCGATTGGCAATCACTACAAAGCGATTGCTCATTATACCTGGATGCAACTACTATCATCCTACTTTTAATCTATATATTAAATTTATTTGTATAGTCATTGTGAGGACTTAAATATTAACTATAAATACTATTATACTAAACCTAACTATGTAGGTACATATAATACAGACACAAAGTAGGTACACTCAGGCGTCGAAGTACTCCTCCACATCGCTGTCACTTTTAATTAGATAAAAAAAAATAGAATAAACTTTATTGTACTCCAAAATAGTAACAAAACTTTAACTGCCACTTCAACTGAAGCCGGTTCCATTATAATTGGGAAAAGGCTAGGCCAGGCAAGTAGATTCACAGGCAGTACTTACCTGATTTTTTGTTCAATATTCTGCTTATTCCAAGGGATGTTTTTCAGTAGTATATGTAAATGTTATAATCTATACTAATATTAAAAAGAGGTTAAGTTTGTTTTTTGTTTATAGGAGGTAATCTCTGAAAGTACTGGTCCGATTGCGAAAATTTTTTCACCGATAGAAAGCTGCTTTATTCCTGAGTGACATAGGGTTCATTTTATGTACGCGGGTAAAGCCGCAGGCAAAAGCTAGTCTAAAATCATAATATAAAAATAAAAAAATCATAATCGTGTCACAGAGTTTGCTTTATCGAACTCTTCTGAAACGGCTGGACTGATGTTTATGAAATTAATGTATATATTCGGTAGGTCTTAGAATAGGTCGTAGGCTACTTTTTACCCTTCTATCCCACGCCCCATTTTTTAACCGACTTCAAAAAGGCGGACGTTATATGTTCGGTTGAATATATGTTTTTTTTTATGTATTTTCACCGATTTTTCGGTCAATTGTGGACCGATATTGAACATTTTTTTTTGATTGAAAGGTTATGCTTCCGAGTTGGTCCCATAGAAATATTGTTATGATCTGATCATGAACTTCGAAGATATGGAACAGAACTCCTCATAGGATCACAGCAGAACCGTCGTAACAAGTAAAATTGCTTTGTATATACGTTTAGTCGATGACTGACTGAAACTGATCTGATGATGAAGCCTGAAGTTAGGCACCGGAACTCTGTAATAAATTAATGTAATCTAACCGTGTTTGGGATTATTAGAATTGTCATGAGATGCACTCTGGCTATAAGGTATTTAAGTTTGGCTGAGGGGTACTTTTTAGTGGTGGTACCATAACTAAAAAGTGTAAAATAAAAAACTTTTTACAAAAAAAATACAACCGACTTCAAAGTAAAAAAAAACACTGAAAAGTGCAAAATAACTTTAATTTCGGAAGTCAGTGTTAAATAACGAAGAGACAAAACTATTATAGAAACACCGACTTCCGAAATTAAAGTTATTTTGCACTTTTCAGTGTTTTTTTTTTACTTTGAAGTCGGTTGTATTTTTTTTTTGTAAAAAGTTTTTTATTTTTCATAATTTGTATGGTAGAACGTTTGCCGGGTTAGCTAGTCTAATAAATAATAAAAATGTCATAGTATAGTGTCATAGTGTTTATTATCGAACTCCTCCGCAATGGCTTGACCAATTTTCATACAAAATTTTGTGTATAATTTGGTAGCTTGAGAATAATTCGTAAAGTATTTTTCACCCTCCTACCCCCACCCTCCATTTATTTATATGACAGAACAACGTGTTCCGAATCAGTTAGTATTTATTTATCTAACAATAACGCCAAAACTTCGAAAATGACAACTGGTCTACATAATGCTGACGTCACGTCACACGTAGTACACGTCACTCAGACTACTCCACATTGATATTATAGCTGTAATGAACAACTCCAGCAGTGATTCGAGTGAACTTACTTGCTCACAATGGCTTTTAGAAGTTCCACATAGTCATGACTAGCAGAGTCAGAGCTAGAGTCATGATCCTACTAGGGCTGCGGGATTATTCGAAAGAGGTACATATTACCTTGGAACACAGAGAGCAACTGAAGAAACACAAGTAGGGTTAAGTCAGTAAAAGTCTGAAACTCTCTCCTTTCGCTCTACATAAAGCGGGAGAAGTTATTTGTTGATTTTACACTTCAAAAATAGGGTAAGGAGTGCCGGTGACAAGATTTGAATTAAGAGCCCTCAGTACTAATTTTTGAGGCAGAGAAACGACATAAGATGGTATCAACCAAAAAAGCAAACTCGGTGGCTCACTCTTGGATTTCGATTTAAGGACCGTTTTCTATTGTCAATCGCCAAATCCACTAAAATAACACCCGCCCATATCGAAAAACTTATAGCAGCATATAGACCTGTACTTAACTAGATGTATTGGTTTTATTGGCAGTTCCCGGTCCTGGGCCGGAACTCTGTGGGAACGATGACATGAATAAAGAAATTGTTGTTTGTCGACACTGTGTGTCGTCGACGTTATGCGGGGCCCCCTTACCCTCGCGGCCCTAGTATCATAAAAATGACACACATGTACCTAAGTATGATGAAAGATTTGGCTTAATACCGCGTACCGCATTTTTGTCCCGCACCTCCGGGTGCTTTGATCAGCATGTTTCGGATATCGAAGCGTCGAAAACAACAACCAAGGGTCGAGAACGATGTACAAATGTGACAAATCAATTTTTATTTAAGTTTTGGTACTTTTGTGCGTTGAATTAGAGGAGTTGAGAGTGTCGGGGCGCTTATTCTAATTAAGTGCAAGTAGTTTTTTGTGTGGCTGTGGGTCTGCAAAATGCGCCTACTTGTAGGTTGCGCCGTTGGCAGCGCCTAGCTACGACTCTGACAATTAGACTAAAGTTATATGTAGCGACTTACTTCATTCAACACACTTTACCTGATGCGACGGGTGCGCGATAGTTCCAAAACCAATAAATACGTAAAGAAACTAATAAATACGTAATTAAAAAAAAAAGAATAACGTACCTTCAATATAAAGTTTATTTGAACTTATAATTCCAAGTCAATCCAAAGATATAACACTTCAAAGAAACCCGTTTTAAAAAACGGCAATTTCATAGGTAAAAGACCCATTATTATTTATTATGAAAGAACTATTCCTAAAATTAAAATGATTTATTATGTCTGTCGCATGTCAGATGAGCTGTAGGCTTAAATAACCACTTATTGGGTCCCATTAAACGCAAGGCGACATCGCGGCAGACCAAGACGAAGGTGCAGAGTTGAACTTGACTCTTACCGAAGGGGCTGACCCCCAATGGTGGAAGACCGACGGGTGTGGAAAAAAGAGATGCAGGCCTTCGCATAGCATTGGGACATAATGGGCTAATTAGATCAGATAAATTGTTTGGCAGCCTGCTCTGTCCCACAGCAGGAACAAAAGATAAATACTTCCTTTTCTTTCTAAAACTAAAATTGTCATGTTATTTTATGAGGTGATGATACCTTGTAGTTCTTTAGAGTGATGAGTGACTTTGTACCCTGTAAAGTCACGGGACTTTACACCCTCTCATCACTCTAAAGAACAACAAGGAAATCTCCGTTGAAAAGATTGGCTCCTCCGACCAGACGGATGTTGTGTCTGATCCGCGTAACTGCTCGACAGTTTATTTTGGATTACTACATATGTTCCAATCGCGCGGAGCACTGGTGGCGGGGGCAAGGGTGCGTCTCATATCATATAAATTTATTTAGTATATTTTAATTTCAATAACGTTCACAAGATATAGTAAACGTGAGATATACCAACTGTTGATATAATTTCTTTACATATAAAATTTATATACTCTAAAACTTATTTTGTATAACGTTAATGGACACAGGGCTGCACTAAAAGTATCGGGAATGGAATATTTCCACTGTTCCTGTCATATTAAAATCTTTTTAATTGAAAACTCCTTGGTTTTGAAAATCGAATACCATTTATTTATTTTAAAAAAAGATTCTCGGTCTTGTCACAAGGTCTTGTCAAACTTGTTTAGTCGTTGAGAAAATGGAATTGACTCGAGAAAATTCAAGAGCGATGATTTATTATGACTTTCGAAGTGGTTTAACACAAAAACAGTGTGTTGACCGGATGATTTCTGCATTTGGTGATGAAGCCCCATCCAAAACCACAATTTAGCGCTGGTTTGCTGAATTTCAACGTGGACGTGTCAAGCTCAGTGATGATCCCCGTCAAGGTCGTCCAAAAACTGCAGTCACCCAAGAAAACGTTGATGTGTGCGTAAGCTGATTGAGGAAGATCGACATGTAACATACCGCGAAATTCAGGCAACTTTAGACATTGGCATGAGTCAAATACAAATAATCTTGCATGAACAATTAGGTGTAAAAAAGTTGTTTTCCCGATGGATACCGCATTCGCTCTGTGAAGAGCAGAAAGCGGCTCGCGTTACTTGGTGCGTCAGAACTCTCGAAAGATTCCACGCAGGATCCTCAAATGCTGTATACAACATCGTATCAGGTGACGAATCCTGGATATACGCGTACGAACCCGAAACAAAAAACCAGTCACGAGTTTGGGTGTTCGAAAATGAGTTAAAGCCAACAAAAATTGTTCGTTCACGGAGTGTTGCAAAAAAAATGGTGGCCACGTTTGTCTCCAAAACCAGCCATGTTGCGACTATTCCTCTTGAGGGACAAAGAACGGTTAATGCAGAATGGTATGCTAGCATTTGTTTGCCACAGGTCGTTTCTGAACTCCGTAAAGAGAACTGCAACCGCCGCATCATCCTCCATCACAGCAATGCGAGTTCTCACACCGCGCACAGAACAAAAGAGTTTTAAGAGCAAGAAGACATAGAATTATTAGACCATCCGCCGTACAGCCCCGACCTAAGCCCTAATGATTTCTATACTTTCCCTAAAATAAAGAATAAATTGCGTGGTCAGAGATTTTCATCACCTGAAGAAGCTGTGGACGCCTACAAAACGGCCATTTTGGAGACCCCAACTTCCGAATGGAATGGTTGCTTCAATGATTGGTTCCATCGTATGGAAAAATGTGTCAAATTTACACATGTACTTTGAAAAGCAATAAATACATTTTTAAATTGTAATGTTGTGTCTCTTCCTTGATTCCCGAAATTTTCAGTGCCGCCCTCGTATAAAGTTTATTTCATCGAAAATCATTAGGTCCATCGTTTAAAATATATATTGGTTGCAACTGTATCGGTTGAAAACGGTTGTAACTTGGCTAGAGGGCTATACTTGTCTCAGGTATACTGGTGGTGGGAGTTGACAGTTGCATGCAAGCCTTTCACGGAGACACACGTGTTGACCTTACCTGCTGGTGACGTAACGAGCCAATGTGTTTACCCCCCGTTTTAGTACCAGTACCTACTACAGCCCCGAACCGGAACTGTCTCACATTGCTGTAATTCGAATTTAATGAAAAAAAAACTCGTGAAAAACAAAAACTGTTAACTTTTCCCGTGACTGACAGGCGCAGAGCGCAATACAACGTGACAACTGAAGTGAACGTGACTTGCGGGACATGACACTAATAACAGGAAAAGGTAACCACTTAACATCAGGTGGTGTTACACAGCTTTGTCAAATATAAGTACACTTCTCAAACAAAAACATGACACCGGGTTATATCATAACGGTGCTAGGAACATATTAAGCAAGCGGAAAAGAAACATACGGACTACCTGTCTATGCGGAGTACTATGCTATACTATGCTATACTATGGCTACACTATGCCCAGTAGACCGTTTCGTTACCAACCAACACATCGCGTGACATGCACGCAGCGTGTCGGAAAACAATGTTTTGTCGGTGCTGATAAGCTCCATGCGTGTCGGAGATAGAGTTATGTCTCTCTTGTAATTGGCCTTCTTCTGCATAATATAATGTTTTTTACTGTGTTATATTAGCTGTAAGTTTTCTTAAAATTAATCAAATACTTTTCAATGCAATGAAATTTTTTTTGCCTGACACGTTCTTAGCAAACTCGTGGTAGTGGGCACTCTTTAATTTCTACAAAAAAAAAACCTGTCAGTATCTTTCAGCAGATTTAATATCAAGCATACTTATTTATCATCATCATCATCATAATTTCAGACGAAAGACGTCCACTATTGGACATAGGTCTCCCCCAAGTGTCGCCATAATGACCGATCCTGTACGGGCGTGGTGGGAACATCTTGCTATCTCTTTTGCATACACGTAATCTAATGGCGGTAACGTCTCATTTTAGTGTGTGCATCAGTTTTAAAAGGTTTCTAACCTACCTACTTAATACTGAACTGTTTAGAAATAGTACATTTTGATACAAGTGCAGAAAGTTTGTCATTGCGACCGAGGTGGAATTCGCACGAGCCGTAGGCGAGTGTGTTATGAAGCCGAGGGCTGCAGTGACAAATTTGCACGTGTGTCAAACGACTTTTTTCAATACACTTACGAAGAAATGAATAAACGGGGGTTGACCGGCGACTGGTGGGGGTCGACGCGCGCCCAGCCTGATGCAATAAATGTAATAATATTGTGGCGGGGGACAGCACAAGCTATTTCTGCACTAGAGCGCAAAGCAGTCTATTGCGTGCCTAAAAGCGGTGGGATAAGAGCGGGATTTCGAGTAAGTGTCTTGAAAAGTTCTTTCTATTTTTGAGTCATAGCCATTCCAGGTACCTTTCTAAAAATACAAACTTATTCTAGAACAACAATAACAAATTACAGTCCGAGCCTTTCAGTACATTTAATATCAAGTATCCATATATGGATATTCCATACAATCAACTTTATCCAATAATTTAGATAACACTAAAAATATAACACGAACATGCCTACTTATGAAAATATTTCCTCTTACTATCTGATGCTTTTAGGTACCTACAAAAGTCAGTGACAACATTGATAAGAATATGTACATTAAGCTGTTGATCCCCGCAATAACGCCGGCGTTAACGCGCCATTGTCTTTCTATTGTGTCTCTAATTACGCTACTCAAAAAGTTAATAAATCGACCATAATAATGTTCATAGAAATAAAGGTGAAAATTGCATGGCTTGGACGTAGTAGCCAGTTATCGTTTTGAATTTCAGCCTTAATAAAACCTCTTTACTAAATAACATACTTTTGCATGTCAAAGTGTAAAGAAATGAACCACCACAGACATATCAGACATATAGAATAGAATGAAAACGGTGAGGGTTTTCTAAAATGAAGGCCACTACGTGGCAGTAGGTCCCAGAGCTGCGGAATTGTGTTCAAAAGAGTTACCGAATCCCTGGAATCCAAAGACTGTGTCACAGCTCGTTGATAAGTGAATACCTAAAGCCTGTTAAAGTGATGATGGCTAGGAGGAGCGGCAGGGCAGGGGGCATCACATGATATTTTTAAAATAAAACCAGAACTCTTGAGACGACGTGCGTGTATTTTAGGCATAGACTATACAAGAGAGCGTTTCCATAAATCCTAGAACTAACAATGGTGTTGTGACACATACGTAACAAAGCCTACATCATAATAAATCAGTTACGTATTCGTAGTCTGGAACAGTTTGTTTATTGCTCATTACCCACTCATCGCCCACAAAATAGGGTCTCTGTAAAGGATTTGCACTCTGGTTGGCATCTTGAGCCGACATGTAAATATTAAATTATGTCCATGGTTTGGAGCGGGTCAACAAAGAGGTTACTATTTTGAGTTTTTCCCCCGAAAAGAAAAATGCACCTGTAAAATCGCTTTTATATGTACCTATATTTTCCAATATTTATAAAAATATAAAATAATTGACATCGACGTCACATATACGATATTTTCAAAGAAAAGGCCCTTTGCCAAAGTGGCGCCCACTGGTGGCGTAAATAATCCTGAAAACCCTTATTTAGTGACGGTCCAGTTCTATTATGTCTATGTGAACCAACACATGTGGAAGGCCCTGTTCCTTTTTCAAATATTCAATGAATATTAATTGGTACTTGATAGGGCTCGGTCGATTGTCGTTCACTCCTTTGACAGACCTAGGCAAGCTCATAGCCTTTTCCAATTAAAATTACGTCCGATGTGGGAAATAAATAACAAATGAAAGCTCGTTAGGTAACTCCTTGTTAATGGTAAATATTGTTATGTAGGTAGGAAATTAGAAAAATATTTTAGTATTTTTTAAAATTAATTGTTAAAACAATACCTAAGTAGGACAAACAGTCAATTTAATTTCTTAATTTAAGACCATGCCTATTTTCAAAGCCTGTAGTCTCAACATGAGTAAACAACTAAGTGGTTATCACATATTTGTTTTTTCACGTCAGTCAGTAATTTGTTAATGTGTTTGTACTTTTACTAAAATATGTTTTACTCGATGCCAGAAGTCAACATATATATATATACCTATGTATGTACATAAGAAACACGGAACCAGAAAATTGCAATGACTGTAAGATGTAAGATTTCGCGAGAAATTGTAAACTATATTTTCTAAATAAGACATGGTTATGTTGGAACGAATGAATTTGAATGATATTTATCGTATATTTTGTATACGATAAATATCATCTGTATGGGTATGTATCGGTTTTGTTGTCATAATATACCTATCCAGAAATTATGAATACCTACGCCTAACTTGGTAGAAGCACATATTTACCAAACGGCTGGCTATGGGTCAACAGATACGCACAATGTACTGGCTACTGAGTAAAAACTTCAACTCTCAATTGAAAATGAATTGTTGTTATCTAAGTGCACAATAAAGCCTAAATGGACATACGGTCTACAGCTGTGGGGCTCAGCATTTAAAGGTTCCAGTCAAAAATGTTAAGAATGATAACGAACGCACCTTGGTATGTCTCAAATCACAGACTCCATCACGACCTCTCCATCAAAACTGTAATAGAAGATATTTCAGAAAAAACTAAAGCGTATAAACTACGAATCTAAAACCACCCAAACATGCTAGCAGTAAACCTGACAGCCAAACAGTCGCTAGGAGGCTAAAGAGAAAGATTCCTCAAGACCTCACTTAGGAGGCTACAAGAATAAACGGGGCAGTCACTGGACAGCCTGCGTACAAATCTATTAAGTTATCTATATCACTACATAGTATAAAACAAAGTCACTTTTCGTGTCTGTCTGTCCCTATGTATGCTTAGATCTTTAAAACTGCGCAACGAATATTGATGCGGTTTCTTTTAATAGATAGAGTGATTCAAGAGGAAGGTTTATGTGTATAATACACGCACAATATAGTAGAGGAACACTGATGATTTTAGAGGTTTCTAATGTGATGTCGTAAATAAACACATTTTTTTGCGCTTACATTGCAAACGCTGGCTGAACCCTAAGACATAGATCAAAATAATGTACTACAGTATTGTACACCTTAAAAAGATCTACAAAAAAGTCCGGGATGGTATATGTCTATCTTTTAGGTATAACCCACAATAACCATTTTTTATCCTTTACTTTTTACGAGAAATAATGGCTAATTTACGAAGCGATTTTAAGCAATACAGCATTGATCCTTATCCAATTAAGTACCTTAAATAAATTGTGCATTTAATATAGATCAATATGGCCTTTTACAGCGTGTAATTTAAGTCAATATTTTCGAAGATATTACAGATTTAAAATGCAGGGACATAGCGGTTGCGGTAAATAACTTGACTCTTTCAAAGATTGATGCGCCGACGCAAGTATACTACTCGGTTACTTCCAGATTGGTCCCATTTTTTTCAAATCCAGTTCTGATAATGGAATCCATGAGGAATCGAGGGATCTCCTCAAATATTCTAGGGACTATATAGTGATTTTGGTATTTTCATCAAGAATACCAAAAAAAAAAACATTTACAGTCAAAAAGTAACATTTCATGAAGTGGAACTGATGAAGAAGACCAGAAATGGCCAACGGAACTTCACCCTCACATAGATATCACAATGAAGATAGTCAATTAACTATGACAATATACATAAATGGTTCTGAATAGTTATGTTGAAAATGGTATCATCGAAGTGATCTGATGATGATGATGGAGCCGGAAGGTAGGCACTGGAACTCCGTAATTAATCAATGTAACCTAGCCGTGTTTGGGCTTATTAGAATTGTCATTATATGCACTTTGGCTATAAGGTACCTACCTACTATCGAACTAACCTGATGATGAGCCGGAATGTGGATGGGAACTTCATAATAAAATAATGTATCCTAGCAATGTTTGGGTTAATTCGAATTGTCATGAGAAATAGGTACTCTGGCTATAAGTGCATCACATTTTTACAAAAAATTAAAAATTACCGACTTCACTACAAAAACAATAAAACGATCAAAATGACTTTAATTCGGAAGTCGGTGTTAAATAACAAGCAAACAATACCAGAAATACCGACTTCCGAAATTAATGTTATTTTGATCGTTATAGTGTTTTAACCGACTTCAAAAAAGGAGGAGGTTATAAGTTCGGTTGTATGTTTTTTATTTTTTTTGTGTGTTACCTCAGAACTCCGTGATTTATGGACCGATTTGCAATTTTTTTTTTTCCTTTTAAAGGATATGCTTTCAGATCGCTCCCATTTTTATCAAAATTTAGTTTTGATGATGGGTTCCATGGGAAATTGAGGGAACTCCTCAAATATTATAGGCAACCATATAGTGATTTTGGTATTTTCATTGAGAACATAAGCCTTAGACATCGCCGCCGAGTTGCTAGCCTGTCGGTTTTCTATCGTTTACATTTCGGGGAATGTGCACTGGAATTGCACAATCTAATTCCGCCAAGTCTGTTCCATCATCGGACCACTAGACGTACGGCGTTGCGCCACCGGTACATGGTAGACATCCCACCCATACGCACAAAACGTTTTGAGAACACATTTATTATGCGTACATCCAAGTAGTGGAATTCCTTGCCGGAATCTGTGTTTCTTGATAGCTACAACTTAGGGGTCTTTAAGTCAAGAGCGAATAGGCTACTTCTAGGCAAGCGTGCTCCATCGTCGACCACATCATCGCTTACCATCAGGTGAGATGGTGGTCAAAAGCGAGCCTATCATTAATAAAAAAATAAATAAAAAAATAAGCATTTACAGTCAAAAAGTAACATTTGATGAAGTGGAACTGATGAAGAAGACCTGGAATGGCCAACGGAACTCCATACTCACATAGATATCACAATGAAGACACTTAAACGACTATGACAATACAAATAAATAAATGGTTCTGAATAATTAAGTTGAAAATTTTATCATCGAAGTGACCTGATGATGATGGAGCCGGAAGATAGGTACCGGAACTATGTAATTGATCAATGTATCCTAGCCGTGTTTGGGCTTATTAGAATTGTCATGAGATGCACTTTGGCTATAAGGTACTATCGAACTGATCTGATGATGGAGGAAGGTGGAACGTAGACACAGGAAATTCATAATAAAACAATGTAACCTAGCAGTGTTTGGGTTAATTGAAATTGAATTCTAATACCATCGAATTTACCGTTCCAATATAAACGCCTACAATTTCCGCTAAAAATATCTTTTGCAATGACCATCAATAAATCGCAGGGTCAAACTATCAACTATCGCTTAGATTTGAGCGTTGAATGTTTTTATTACATGGCCAATTATATGTCGCTCTTTCAAGTGTAACCTCAAAAGAAAATATGTTTGTATTGACTAATGACAAAAAAACTGTGAAAGTTGTGTATAAAGACATTCTGTAGTATATTTAGTACTCGCGACTAGCCCTGATGCAATGCTGGACAAAACCGCATCAAAATCCGTTGCGTAGATTTAAAGATCTAAGCGGACAGACAGCTGGAAGCGACTTTGTTTTATACTATGAAGTGATCAGCATTGCACCCGTGCGAAGCCGGGGCGGGTCGCTAGTATTTGTATAAAAGGAGAAACTAACTGACTGACTGACACATCAACATCATCATTTCAGCCGAAAGACGTCCACTGTGACAAATGACTGGCCTGTTGGTCTAGTGGTTAGTGGCCCTGACTGCTATGCCGGAGGTCGTGGGTTCGATTCCCACCCAGGACAAATGTTTGTGTGATGAGCACGCTCATTTGTTCTGTGTCTGGGTGTAATTTATCTATAATTTATGTATTTAAAAATATATAAGGATGTTTATCAGTTGTCTAGTACTCATAACACAAGCTCTGCTTAGCTTGGGACTAGACGGCGTTGTGTGATAGTTGTGGAATATTACTGTTCGACTTATTAGGCCTCCCCCAAGCGTCTCCACAACGACCGATCGTGTGCGTCTCGCATCCATCGCATTCCCGCGACTCTCACCTTCCAACGCTGCGTTTTCCGACGCGCGGTCGCCACTCTAGAACCTTTCGGCCCCATCGACCATCCGTTCTACGAGCAATGTGCCCTGCCCACTGCCACTTTAGTTTGGCGATTCTTCGGGCTATGTCGGTGACCTTGGTTCTCCTGCGGATATCTTCATTCTTTATGCGATCACACAAGGAAACATCAACACATAGCCAAAACTACTGGAACGAGAAGCGTGAATTTTTGGACAAAGTTTCTTTTTATGACGTAGGCGAGCACTAACAGAGGATTTTCGAAAATTCACCATCTAAGGGGACGAAACGGGGTCCAAAGTTTGTATGGAGAAACCTAATCTCATGAGGGCGAAGCCGTTGGTAGAAGGTAGTTAAACATATTGCTGAATATCTGTAATGATAGGGTGCAATCAAATGTGAAGAATAGAAAAAAAGACTAGATTAAAATAAACTTTATTGTACACCAAAATAGTAACAAAACTTTTACACTAGCTTAAATCTATTGGTACATAGGCGGTCTTATCGCTGACAGCGATATCAAGAAAAAAAAAAAGAAATAATAATCCAATAAAGATGTATTACAATCATACGGAATCTGCAATATATCTTATTCTGGTTACGAAGTTTGCTTGATAAAATGTAGAATTTGACGACTACCCGATTTCATTATTTTTTTTCTTTTACAAAAAAATAAAAATCTTTGAGACGGCGGGTGGCGAGGAAAAAGAATGTCCGAGGACTTTGAGGGTGGAGGGGCTTTGCCCAGATGCTGCAGGTCTATTAATGCCAAAAAAAATCAATGTCAATCTATGAATGTATCAAAGAAAACGTTGCTAGTCCATAATATTATTTTACCTACATACGTGATTACGCATAGCACGAACTCTTTCGCGCGTAGCGTGATTTTTACGATATCGCTGTTCCGGTATTGGTCGGATGGGTGCGGTCCCCAACCAATAACGTGTGAGCATACCTTTCTCTTTTGATACATCTTTAATATTCATGTTTAATGTGACACACTATTTCGATAAGACTCTCAGCTGGCTCGTTGGTCTAGGGGTATGATTTTCGCTTAGGGTGCGAGAGGTCCCGGGTTCAAATCCCGGACGAGCCCAAATCTTTTTGTTTTATTTTTACTTACCGTAATGATTGTTTTTCACCATCTTGCGTCCATTTTACGTAAACTGAGTTTTATTTTTAAGTTTTATAACTATTTTGCGATATATAAAGAACTAATTTTTAACAAAAATATCGCGGTTCTATAAATATCGTACTATATTGATACGGGACGTCATAGTATCTTCGATAAAACGCGCTGTCTGATAACACGAAGGAGAAACATGTACTAACATCAAATTGATAACACTAACGTCATTGGCAAAGTTATTTAGGTACAGTGTAACGAGTACATCCTACGCAAAATTTTCATTCAGCTGGTAGGTTAATTAGTAGTCAGTTTTATCCCACTGACTTTAGACAAAAATAACTTTCTAATCTATAATCTTTATACTTATATACTCGTATATACAATTCTTCTGTACGTGTGTTTGTCACCTAACTCTTCCTAAACGGCTTGACTGATTTGGATGAAATGTGTACATATATGAGTGGGTCCCAAGATGGTTTTTTTTTTTTTTTTTTTTTCGGTGGGAAAATCATCTTATGACATCCCCCGCCCTTGGGCGGGGCGGGAGATAGTGTCAGACTTTTACTGACTAAAAACCCACTCCTGTTCCTTCATTGCCTTTCGTACCAGGGCCGAGTCTTCCTTTCAGAATCAGACCCTTGGCCCCAGTAGGCTTCGACCCTGCTAGGCCCCTACAGTTGCTGACATCTCCTTGAGGCGCGCGTGGAACAGCACGCGCCGTCGACGACTTGGGCTCGGTCCTGACGGTTACCGGACGGTCGGAAGGCGAGCCACCCATTGCTCGCCGTCCGCAAGCCCGCGCCTACGATGGCCGGAAATCGGGATCGGAATCCCAGCGGCGATTGGGGCGTGAGGACCGTTGCCTCACGCGATCGGCCCTAAGATGGTTTGAAAATAGAACTGAAACCGGTAGGTGGCGCTGCAATCTTCAATGCAATCGTCTTTTTATAGATACTCGTATATATAATTTTTCTGTACGTGTGTTTGTCACCTCCTAAGCGGCTTGGCAGATTGGGATGAAATTTTGTTTGTATATTTGGGAGAGGGCCCTGGATGGTTTGAAAATACAATAGGATCCGGTAGGTGGCGCTGCAGCTGGATCTCAATATTTTTCTGACGAAAATCCAGTATGCCTATATACATATAAAAGGCAACTGTTACCAACTGACTGATCCATCAACATACAGCTTAAACCACTAAACGGATTACACTGGGTACGCACATAGTTATTATGACATAGGCATACGCTGATAAAGGATTCTCCAAAATTCACCTACTAAGGAGATTAAACGAGGTTCTAAAGTTTCGGTTTAAAGAAAAAAGAACACAAAGTTCACGTAGATATGAGAAAATCAACAAAAAAAATATCTTTTAGTAGGTGATAAATACATATTTTTCCTTCGATCTGTCGAGTAAACACAGTCGTTATTGTTGGTTGGCCAAATACAACTTTAACCTTTTTTATTATAGAATGCTCATTGATTTGGAGTTTCTTATTTCATTCGGTAACATAAAAAGTATGAAACTGTCAGACTCTGGGCTATGGACTTGTATGAAAAGTTAGAGTTAAATTTCTTAATCGTCTTTTAGGCTAGATTGACATCAATTAGTTATCAAGAAATTAATATGTTCGTAATAACAAAGGAAAAATATATATATATATAAAATTGTGTCCCTCAAGTTGTATAAGTTCTTCCATATAAAGTTTGTACAAAGAAATCATCATTCACGCAAACGGAACCTCAGCCAAGAGCTAGTCAAAAGCTAAAAGAGCAAACTTATGAATCACATCACCGCCCACGTGTGTAAAGAGAACCAACTCCAATCGACCTATTTACGATAATAACACTGAGCCAGATATTATCATAATTAACTAACCAAAGGTTAAAATAACATTAAATAACGAAACACGCCTTTGTAACGAATTAATTAATGCTTAACGAGCTGTTAACTCCGGTTCGCTTAAACGAGCTGTTAAAAACTTTGAAGTAGGTGTTCGGAGATGTAATCGTGTGGCAGACATAGATCTTTTCGGTGTCTTAAACACACACGCGGTATTTGAACACTGGATGTATGTAGCAGGCGCGTTCACATTGAAAATAACTAGATTACTACCGTATACTATTTACATATTAAAAATACTTAACTAGATATAATTGTATATATTAAAAAAAAAAAAATAATAACAGTATAAGATACTGTATGGAGTATGCATATTTTGCTGAAATATTTGAACTGGATATCGTACCTCCCTCTGCTCAAATAGTGTAATAACTTAAAAAAAATAATACTTTTATTGCATCATGTCTAGATACACGTCTAAGTTTATTTTTATGTACTGTTTAATATAAACTTGAATATATTAATCAAAAAAAAAATATATATATAAAAAAATATAATAAAATAATATATAAATAAATAACAATATAAAATAAATGAATAAAAAAAAATAACAACAAAAAAAAAAAAACAATAAAAAAACACAACAAAACAAACAAAAAAACAATAAAAAAATAACAATATAAAATAAATGAATATTTTTTTTTATTTTTTATTTTCATCTTATATGTTTTCAGAACAACCTGAGGATCTTTCGCGCGCCTCAGGGAGATGTCAGCAAATCGTAGGAGCCCAGCAGGGTCGAAGCCTACTGGGGCCATGGGTAGTGTGAAAACGAAACCCGGGGCCCTGGGACGAAGGCAACGAAGGAACAGGAGTGGGTTTTTAGTCAGTAAAAGTCTGACACTATCTCTCGCTCCGCCCAAGAGCGAGATTTGTCATTAGATGATTTTCCCACCGAGAAAAAAAAAACCCTAGAGTGAATATAGGTTACTCCTTGGCAGGCGGCTGAACGTCGACCACATCATCGCTTACCACGGGTAAGATAGTGGTCAAACGCGAGCCTATCTAGTATATCATATATAGGTACATATTATACATATAAATAAAATTGAAGTAAACATTTTTTTAATAAATGCTTAGTACATTACGATACAGATTACAATATCTATAACAAAAATACATTTTTTTAATTTTTGTCCGTCTATCTGTTCCAGCTGATCTGATTCTGATCTGAGCTGATTTTGACTTTCACTGCTAGATAGCTGATGTTATAAGAAGTAACTTGAGCTTTAATTTTAGAAAAACAATCAGAAATAGAGCGTGTAAGGACTTTAATGTTCTTTGTAAAGAGTTCTCTTTTGACCCGTTTACTATAAAAACCTATTCGGCACGTACTCAGCTGAATGCGGACTTTTTCAAAAGTGCATAGTGTTAATTTTACTTAAGAGATGTCTAATTATGTTCTTTTTTTTTATCGTGCTTATTAGTGATCGTAAGTTTTCTATTACTTTACCTGTTTCTACCCGTGGGAACCTGTAATTGGCTCAATGTCTCTTATACTATTGTTAATCTTTTGTTATAGCTGTTGGTTCTCCTATGACTAAATAAATAAATAAATAAATAAATAAATAAATCTGCGTAAAAAGAAGGCCTTGTTATTGTAACCAAAGGGCATTGTGCAGTCTTGAGTCTGGCACGGACGAAGTCGCGGGCATCAGCTAGTCAATAAGAAAAGAAACACAAGTAGGTACACTTACCTACTTAGTGTTAGTAAGTATCGTAATAAAACCACTTACGAATCCCACGATACACGTGCACATTTTCTTTCTACTAAGTTTTCTACGTAACTTACCTTTGAAGACCGCCTACGTTAATTCTTATTGATCATACATAATGCATTCATTAAATATGAAGGCAATTTCCTGCTCACACACAAAGGTCAGGTAACATAGCCTTGCTTGCATCCCAAGAAATGTGGGAAATATTTAACCCTGTTGGAACAAATAGTTCTTTTCTATTTATACTTACTTAGGTTACTTAAGTCGTCTAAAAACATAGCATAGCATTTTTTGTTTATGTTGATAGTCATCAAATGATTTCTCCCGCTCTGGATGAAGTGAGAGGGATTGTCAGACTTTTACTGACTAAAACTCACCTGTGTTCCTTCAGTTGTCCTTTGCGAAGGCCACGGTAAATCTTTCAAACAATCCCATAGCCCTGGCAGGAAGCCTTAGCCTTAGCTTTTTTTCGATCGGATCGATCTAGTAGTTTTTGAATAAACTTAAAAACTACTAAATCAATTTTAAAATTTCTTTCTCCAATAGGATGCTACTTTATCACTGAGTGACATAGGGATGTGGGAGAAGCCGCTGTTAGAAGCTAATAGTAAATAAATAGATGTAATGCGATAATGCAACGACGAATTTCAATAAAAATATTAATAGGTACGCTCAGTAGCAATTATGTCGTATTGTAGCATCAATTTGACTGGCCTGTTGGTCTAGTGGTTAGTGGCCCTGACTGCTATGCCGGAGGTCGTGGGTTCGATTCTCACCCAGGACAAATATTTGTGTGATGAGCACAATCATTTGTTCCGTGTCTGGGTGTAATTTATCTATAATATGTATGTATTTAGAAATATTTAAGTATGTTTATCAGTTGTCTAGTACTCAGAACACAAGCTCTGCTTAGCTTGGGACTAGATGGCGTTGTGTGATAGTTGTGGAATATTAGTATTATTATTAAATCTGTCTGAAGATGCCTTAAGTGCCGTACTAAAACATTTAACGTAGAAAGAAATGCCACACAAATTATTGTGAAGAGCCAGATTGAAATGGAAACGCAAAGTAACGTTGATTAAACGAATTCATTTACTTATTATAATTGGCTGCTCTACACAGAATCTGCCGACGAAGCCAGGACTTTGAATGAAGTAATTAATAGTTTCGGCCAATTAAACAAAAATATTTGGTAACCATTTACCACGTTGAGCATTAATTGGCGGCGTGGCTCCATCAGATTTCAATTAAATTCATATATTCTTCACTTTATTGTAAACACTACTCAATACTTTGTATGACAATAATAGATAGGGACTGATGTTCAATTACATCCGCTTACATTGGAAACTAACCCTAAGTTGAATATAGGGAATACGGAATACCTATGCATGCAATTTTTTATTTCCTAAATTAAACACATTTTAGCTCTGCTAAACAAATATAATAGTTATATACATAGTTGTTTTTAATTAGTACAAAAAAATAGGGCTCTATACCCGTTACGGATCATATTTTTGTAGACAAAAGTAAAAAAAAAAACGAAATCCCAAAATTGTCCACGAAAATTGGTAAATTCGTAATAGAATCAATCGTTCATAACTATTGCTACTATAAAATACTACGCGCAGTGTTTTTCCATTTTGATGGTCATTTATTCATTCATAATCCTGTACACTATTTCCATAAATTGAGTGACATTTGGGTTATAAACAAACGCTAATAACTTTGCTGTTTATGAATATTATTTATTGAGACTTTACTTAAATAATAACAATACCTCTTCTAATAAGTCCTCTAAGTATTTGTACTAATTAAAAATTAGTGGTGTATAGTTTATTCTACTATATTTTTTTTAAAGTTCTTCATCCAAAACGAAGTTGTAAAGCTTTAAAGCTGCTATTATGAAAGAGAACTCTGATATGGTCTTTGACGTCAATGGCCATGCCACCTGTACGACCGCTATTGAAATCGGTGTGTTGGCGAGAGACAAATATTTTTTTTTTAAATTGTTAAGTACATCTCGTTTACTTTCCTAACAATTTTGATAACGTTTTCACAATTAGTATTGTATTTTTTTATATTAGATAACAATTTTTTTTTTTTCATGTATATTTCTTATTAATAGGTAGTGACAACATAGTGTCTAAGATCCAGTACCCAAAACGAAAATGCCGCACTATAGGACAAATTGACAAAGACACGTTAACTTCTTTTTTAATTTAACAATTCATGTCACAAAAAAAAGCAATCCAAAATTCTCACTTTATCTACTAATAACCATAGAATAAATAAAATATCCTAAACATCACCTAAACAGGAGCATATCCGTATGATATTTTAAGGGTAGAAGGCCTTCCGTTTGGAAAAAAATACAATTTCGCGTGATTTAACCACTAAACATGGCTCTCACAGTTATTCCGTGATTCCAGACACGATTTCACGCGGTTTTCTATTACTGAACGAAAGCGCCTGATTCATTTAAACGAGCAATGTGATACAATACAAAGTTATTTTGTGTTAGGAAAGTGTTTTAGAATCAGTTTGTCGTAGAGGAATAAAGAAATTTTGTTACAGATATATGTTTTTTAAACTCATTTTGTATAGTTTCGATGTTGAGATGGATTCATGATAGCACAAGTTTAAAACATAGTGATTTTTGGTTGCTATTTAACTTAGACTATCCTGTATTCTTTTGTATTAATAATAAATAAATGAAAAAAAAATGTATGTTGGATTTTTCTTAAATATCAATATGTTTATTTTGAAACTAGCTTTTGCCAGCTTTTTCGCCTGCGTAAAAGTAGAAAATATACCTATATATCACTCAGTGATTAAAAGCATTAATTAATTACTTTTCAAAACCCAAACATCAAAGTGGCCAAAAAGAATATCACTGTTAACCCTAAAACTGCGAGTCGTTTAGATTAAACTACTGTCAGAGAAATTCGAAATTTAACTGACTTAGAGACAGCCCGTTTAGTTTACTTCAGCTATTTTCATAGTGTCATGTCATAGGACATTCTATTGTGGGAAAATGCCGCTGATATTCAGACAATTTTTGTTTCGCAAAAAAGGGCTATTCGTTCAATTTATAAATTAAGTCCCAGATACTCCCTCAGAGATAAATTTAAAACATTAATATATTGACTGTACCTTCTCATTATATCTATGAAAATATTCTGCATGATCATAAAAACAAAAACATGTTTAAAAAATACAGTGATATCCTTAACGTCAATACTAGGAACAAGCACAAATTTGTGGTTCCTGCAACCAAGCTCAAAAAAATTTGGGGTTTATTTAGATGCCAATGTATACACTTTTATAATAAACTTCCCAGTCACATTCAATAACTTAGCTTGAATAAATTCAAATCATTTATAATAAAAAAATATTAGTTTAGAATAATTTGTAAAGCGAATTTTTTTTTTCTTGATAGGTTCACGCTTGACTGCTATCTCTCCTGATGGAAAGCGACGATGCGGTCGACGATGGAGCGCGCTTACCTAGAAGTAACCTATTCACTCTTGACTTAAAGACTCCCAGGTTGTAGCCATCAGGAAACACATATTCCGGCAAGGAATTCCACTCCTTAGCTGTACGTACAATGAATGTTTGACAGAAGGCTTTTTATACTGTAAAAGAATATCTTGAGGACAAAACGGCTTGGCCTGCTACATATTACTACAATTACATGTGTATAATAATATACGAGTATATGTACATTTTTTTTTCTAATTGTCCTTTTTATTATAATTTTTTCTCGAATTTGACATCGATGATTATTTTTAATTTTATCAACCAATTTGTCTTAGAACTTAGAAGGTCTTTATTTTATTTGGCCATTTGACATTGATATTTTTTTTTTCTTTTATATTTTACGACTTGCAATAAGCTGCTTTGTAAAGTGTTACATTTTTGTAAATGTTAATTTTATTATTGTGAATGTGGGAACTATGTAGATTACTTTTCCTTTTCTGTAATTTTAACATGATGTCTGGCAGTTTTGAGTATTTGATGCGGCCTACCCAAATGTCCTTTCTTTGATATTGTTCGTCAAGTCGTTGAGCTCCTTATTAGTCCTAAGTTTGAGCTACACGAATACTGACAAATGGTTGCACTGACTCGACAAATCCACTCAAATCTGTGTGGTTATTTCTTCAAAAGACCGTCTGAAACACTAATCTGCATGGTTCTCATATGATTTGACCATTACATGTTTACTGTATGGACTTTAAAAGAGACTTTGACCCCTGAGTTTGTTTCGGTGTTTCTTCTCAGGGTGGTCAGCTAGGAAACACCGACCTCATCTAGTTTAAACAGACGAAAAAAAAATTACGTGTAAGTGTTTTTTTTTAACCTATTTACCAAATAAATATCATTTACCATTTATTACTGGTGAAAGCATTTTCAAAATCGGTTTTGTAGTTTTTGAGTTTATTCATTACAAACAAAAATACAAATCTTTCTAATATCACTAGCTGCTGCCAGCGACTTCGCCCGCGGGTTAGTAGAAAGTTGTTCCAAGGAAGCATACTACCGGGATAAAAAGTGTCCTATGTGCTATTCCAGGACATGGTCTACCCGTGTGCTAAATTTTTCCAAATCTGTTCAACCGTTCGATCGTAAAGAAGAAACTACTACTGAAGAAGTATTGTTTAAAACGAAATTTTTTTACGAAACTATATCAAAAAGGGCAAGGATTCTTTCTTAACAATTATTCAGTTTTTTAATTCTCTATCTATTATTAGATGATAGATTCACAAATTACGCGTAATATTAGAAATGAAGAGAGAAACCCTAAAGTTTCTTATCTTGCTAAAGATCCCAAAGGCCTCGAAATTATGCAAATGCAAACAGTCTAATTTAATCCATTAACATAAACAACAAAAGTTCCAGGGGTAAACAACAAAAACTCCGCCAGATTTTTACCATAATTTATTGTCTTAAAATTATTAAAATAAATAAATTATGCTAGGAGTGGTTAAGCAAGCGACCACTCGCGACAAGTACTCAGGAAACTCATTTAAATCCCCAAAGTCAAGAGCAGTCTAATTGGCTTCTGAAGTCGAAACAAAATTTATTAAATAAATACAATTTTCTGCCATAACTTTATAACGGCTGAATATCGACGAAAACTGCAACTTCTTAACAAACTAGAATGAGCAAATAAAAATGTCCCTGTTCTAGCAACTTATTCAATTCTTTCTTGTTGTTTGTATTTATAAAAGACAGAAACATAAAGATATTGATAAAACACTATGTAATTTAAATTCTTATTTAATTATTACTTCTAATCGATGCAGTCTTGTACACGATATTAAGGCAGTGATACACTTTTATCTCAATGTTTATTCTTTTAAACTGTTGTTGCTTTCTTACCAAATAATGCTCTAATTAGGAATTTATTTTTATTTTCCCTATTAAACGCATCATTTCAAGTAAGAAACACACTATTTACATAAGTAATAACTATCCTAAACATCACATTAAGCCTACCCACTAATAATATAAAGACGTAAGAAAACATTGGCGTATTATGTTGCGACTTGATTGAACAAAATACGACAATATTGTTCAGTAACCTAAAACTTCATAAATACGATCATTATTATGATTCATTGCGTAGAGTAGAAAAACCATTTTATCAAAATCAAGTCACCGAGCAGCCAGACGCATAAAGCTATCTTAGAGACCTAATTTTTGTATTATATTGAATTTCGTAAAAGCGGAAAATCAAGACCAAAGCACTAGAAACTAGTCTTGCTAACCGCTTAATTTGTATGTAGCCTTCAAAGACATTTCCTAGAATCTTGAATGTCAGACTCATGGTCAGAATTCTCATTTACTAATTGATGTTTTATTGACAGATGTCTAGTTTCTACATGCATCCCAGGACCCGGTCTATTCCAGATTGAACTGAGATGCAGCCCGCAACGTAACAACATAATTTATCAGCTGTCTTGCTAGGCGAATACGATTTCGATCAAACGGTATCTCTAGAATGACCACTAAGGCGTCCTGTTCACGGTACTAAGGCTCGCAGTCGGCACGGTCGGCGTTGTCGGGCCAGTCGCAAACATTTAGCTTGACGTTGAACACTGTTCCTGGTTGGCAGGTGAATAGTACTCCTTCGCCGTTCACGCAGCGCCAGTACTGTAAAAAATTTTAGTCATTTAGAGGGATTCAAGTTTATGGATGCGCTGATGGATGTGGGACGCTGGAGACTTGTGGCGACACTTTGAGGTAGGTCTAGCAGTAGACGTCTATACACAGAAATGATGATTATGAAGATTACTTCATATAACCAGACAAAGTTCTGCTTTCAATTTTACTAGATAAGGAGACAAATCAGACTAGTAACTGAGATGTTATAGAACAAAAAATATCAAGGACTGCATTTATCGAAGTTTCCGAATACTTATAATTAATATCTGTGGGAATGTTCGAAAAAGTTACCGTGGCCCTAGAGAAAGGGCAACTTAAGGTATACAGGTGGGTTTGACTCTCTCACTCCACTCGGGAGAAGATACGTGATGACCCATCTCAAAAAAAAAAAACTCTTGGTAATTAATTTCGATATTTACCTTGTTACACTTCTTCTTGTCTGGCACATAATCTTCTTCAGAGTTGCACACATCGTGGTTATCAATCTCGTTGTCCTGCAAATAAAAAACAAACAGTTTAATTAACATGAAAATTAACCAAAAACAAAACAAAAGTATTAATAGCATAAAAAAAGGTTTTAGTTTTTAAAATATCTTACAGTTGGTGGTTCAGGAGCTACAGGCACATCAGCAACAGGCTTCTCAGGTGCCTCAGGAGCCTTAGGAGGCTCTGGTCTCACCGCGATATCGTTCTCATCATCCTCCACCTGAACAACTTGAGGCGCCTTCGTCGTAGTCGTAGGTTTGGCAGTGGATGTCTTAGTGGTAGTGGCCGGCTTTGCAGTCGTGACTATCGGCTCTCCCTCGGCCGGGTCGGACGTCGTCGACGGCGGGCGCGCCCATTCAGGCTAAGATTTATATCAATATGAGTAATGGACCATCCATTTGTTTCTGTTGCGATTAATCGCGCGTGTCTACTTCGTTCAAACGTTGGGAAAGTTTATTAGTCAACTGTATTTATGGTTTCCAGTTAGGAAAAGCAAAGGGATAAAAATCGTAATTCATTATGACGGATCGGTTTCAAATATTTGGCTGGGAAGTTGGCAACAATGGATTTTCAGTGCGTGTATTTGTAATGCCTACGTAGGTATTTGTTTTGACTAAGCCAACAAAAAGTTATCTACCACAGAGTGGTCTGGGAATTTCACCCTTCACTTTTGACACCATACGCAATTAATTTACTAATAAAACTTACCGTAGGTGTGGTATTTCCTGAACGAGGTGGTGGAACAGTGTACGAGCTCATATGCTTATGCAGGAGTTTGATAAGAGGGTTCTTAGGTCCACAAAGTCCCTTGAAATCATCCATGTCAATGGCCCAGGTCATTGCTCCGAGGTAGCCCTTCTCCTTGATCCAGTTCATCTTGATCTCAACACTGCGGGGATCCTCGTAACCAACCCATTGGGTTCCCTTATAGGCGTAGGGGCACTTGCCTTGCTCGTCCCATTTTTTGGTCCAGTCGGAGCCTTCTTTGTC
Source organism: Mythimna impura (assembly GCA_905147345.3). Lineage (NCBI taxonomy): Eukaryota > Metazoa > Arthropoda > Insecta > Lepidoptera > Noctuidae > Mythimna > Mythimna impura. The sequence continues at coordinate 12,093,138 of LR990362.1, read as the reverse complement.
GACTTCAGTACAGATCTAAAATAAAAAAAATGGTAGAAATAAGGTATTATTAATATGCCGCTGCATACACAGACCTACTATGATAAAGACAAACGAAACCGACTGTGGAGTTTTGAACATTCTCATAAGAAAACTCAAAACTCCATACTGTCATCATAATTACAATCAGTACACACACAGACACAGTTCTCTTAGAGTAAAATACTTTGGCAATTTCCTGTACATTTGGAAATTCGTCCAAATAAACAACATTTTGAATTCAAACAAGTACCAACAACGGTTTTAACCAGTTACATGTGCTTATAGGTAGACCGTTGTATGAATAGAGTTAAATTGAGGAAAAAATAAAATAATCCGATCCACGCGACGAAAAGCAACGTTGCTATGTTCTAGCTCGATGGGTATGAGAGCCAGTGTACATAATTACGAGCACTCGAGACATTCCAGTTTTGCCTCTGAGATAATAACACATTTAAGATATCTCTAGCTTTCATTTAAACGAGTTTTTATATTATTTTGCATTACTAGTGAAGCAGGGGCGCCGACTCCGTGGGTGCTCGGGGGCTCGAGCACCCATGAGAAATAAACAGTGGGTGCCGAGTACCCCTGAGAATAAACATCAAGAAACAGATCAGTAATCGACTTTTAGGTTACGTATAAATTATAATATTTCTTGATAATAAAAAAACTTTTTACAAAAAAAATACAACCGACTTCAAAGTAAAAAAAAAAACACTGAAAAGTGCAAAATAACTTTAATTTCAGAAGTCGGTGTTTCTATAATAGTTTTGTCTCTTCGTTATTTAACACCGACTTCCGAAATTAAAGTTATTTTGCACTTTTCAGTGTTTTTTTTTTACTTTGAAGTCGGTTGTATTTTTTTTGTAAAAAGTTTTTTATTTTACACTTTTTAGTTATGGTACCACCACTAAAAAGTACCCTCAGCCAAACTTAAATACCTTATAGCCAGAGTGCATCTCATGACAATTCTAATAATCCCAAACACGGTTAGATTACATTAATTTATTACAGAGTTCCGGTGCCTAACTTCAGGCTTCATCATCAGATCAGTTCGATATATTCCCCCTCTACTTTCAGTCAGTCATCGACTACACGTATAAACAAAGCAATTTTACTTGTTACGACGGTTCTGCTGTGATCCTATGAGGAGTTCTGTTCCATATCTTCGAAGTTCATGATCAGATCATAACAATATTTCTATGGGACCAATTCGGAAGCATAACCTTTCAATCAAAAAAAAATTTTTCAGAGTCGATCCATAATTGACCGAGAAATCGGTGAACATACATAAAAATAAAAAATTTGAAGTCGATTAAAAACTAGTTTTATTTTATGTAATGGTTTCATTTTATATTTTTATCAAACATAATTAGTAATTAAGTAGGCAGTTTGTAAGTAGGATATTTATTTATTTGTCGGTCAATCAGTGTGCATTACTCTTCTCACACATCGCCACTTTTTCAAGTCTATCAAATGAGCATGAGCACCCATGAGGTTTTCTTAAACCCGGCGCTCCTGTAGTGAAGTCATTGTCTGGACTGAGCTAAGCTAATCAAACCGCTGAGTGAGATGCATGCACGATGCATACGGACCCCCCTCTAAATACTCAATTGAGAAACCGAGCCTTAGGTTCAAATGGATCGTTTGCTTGTTTGCCTCGATCACCATTATAACAAACATGTTTACTGTGTTTACCTCATAATATGCCCAGAATCCAGTAGCGTTAGTGTAAGGAGCAGGGTCACCACCTCCGGCCTCCTTGTTGATGTAAGTGCCGAGACCGTAGTTGTTGTTACCAGCTGACAGAGTGAACGAGCGACCGTAGAACGGAATGCCTACCACCAGCTTGTTGCTAGGGCAGCCCTTCTCTTCCCAGAGTGCTAAGCCATCGTTCTGAAAGAAAGTATACATGAATCAAGTTTATTTAGCATAGAAATATGTCTGGAAGAACCTAGAAGAGGCCTTTGCCTAGCAGTGGGACAGAAAAGAATAAGAAAAAAGAAATCTGTTTGACCTCATCATCATCATCATCATCATTTCAGCCGAAAAACGTCCACTGTTGGACATAGGCCTCTCCCAAATGTCGCCACAATGACCGGTCCTGTGCGTCTCGCAGTTTGACCTCAACTATGACGAAAATATTTTCCCCAAAACAAGTTTCTTTGTCATGGTTTTCATTAGAGATCAGTTCTGTCAAAATACTTTAAACCAAAATAGATGATTCAATTATTACAATCTCAAAATATTTTGTTATATCAAAAAGTACAACAAAGCAACGAAAGTTATTTTTATTATTTTGGCTCTAATGACAAAATTATTCCAGGATTTGGTCTACCCGTGTGCCAAATTTCCTTTCAGCAGTATCAACGTGTAGGTGTCACCTTTATAATATTAGAATAATTATATCTGAAAGATAGATACTCACCACATTAAGTTTCTCATAAGCCCACTGGTCATGGGGGCGTTTATACAAAGGCGAGTGCACATCAGCGAATCCAGCCCAGTTTCCTCTCAGATCGTACGACATCACGTGAATAGCATCCAGCTCCCTGCAACACACGTAAATCTTAGCACTTTCTCAAACTACAACTTCTAAAGCACTTCTCTCGACACGGAACAATGTTTGTTTTTCTTTTCAGCCTTCCTTCCACGGTTATTTAATGTATGTAGCCAGCCAGTAACTTTGTAGCGATAAAAGTGTTTCAAACTATTAAACTTTTACCAACTTTTTCGTCGTAGCAAAGTATGAAGTTAATTGCATAGGAAACATAGTTGAGCTGGGTAGTTTTACAAAGGGTTTTGATAGACTGATTAACTAACGCTTTTTGTATTAAGTAAAGTAATATTATTATAGCTCTGATTTTTTAAGTAGAATCTCGTCTTACGAAAATTTTTGCCTAACCAAAATCAACAATTAATATACTTATTATATTTACATGTATATAAATAAACACTTCGAATTTATTATAACGATGAATAATATTATATACCTATGTAATAAAATGGAAGTCTTTTTTGTTTGTTTAAACATGCTAATCTCTGGAACTACCAGTCGGTTTAGATTTTTTTCTATGCGAGATAGCCAGGATCACGACCCAGTAACCAAAGACGCGGGTGAAACCGCGGGGGACAGTAGTAAAAAAGTAACTAGTACAAGTTTATGCCCGTTGCATCCAACGGGCAAAAACCTCCCTTCCTTGTTACCATTATTTTTCCATCTGTTGCAATATCTGGCAAATTCTTTAGGTTATAGATTCATCACCATGTCCTCTATAAGTCAAAGATTTTAACCACACTTACTGGCAAAGATCCGGTACATGGTATCCTTCCATCAGTCTGAAGTTGGCCAGAGGTACGGCAGCAGTCAGTTCCCATCCCTTCTTCTCTCTGATGAAAGCTCTCTTCAGCTCCTGTACGAAGAAAAGGAACCGGTCCTTGTCGGAGAAGGAGCCACCACGATCAGCGGCACCAGGGTACTCCCAGTCGAGGTCCAAACCGTCGAAGTTGTACTTCTTCATGAAATCTGGTGGAAAAATCGTGGAATGTTTTATAATAAGTACTGAAATAATAAATGTAAAGTTTTGAATATCTATATAGTTAAGCTCAGGTCGTCCACTCTAAGATATTGATCTCTCGTTTAACTACGGTTTTACAAGATACTCCTCTAATAGGGTGCAGTTCTACTGAAGCGGAGCGGAGTGGGGTGGAGCGGAGAGAGAAAATAAGAAATATTTCCACTGAAGCGGAGCGGGGTGTGGTGGAGCGGAGAGAAAAAATGGGAAATATTTCCACTGAAACGGATAGTAGTGCTACCAAGAGCTCTTAACGCGATGCATTTTTAGACCTAAACTGAACTGTTAAAGGGATAGAGCTATATAGGGTGTCTATTGCCATCCCTCTTTCTCGCTCGAACAACTGACATTTTAACACGTTAAGTCCCCCTGTCCTGACAAGGCTTCACTACCCGCTGCACCGCATCGTCCCACTACCCTCCGCCTCGCACCACAGCCTACTCGACTCCGTTCTATCAGGCTCGAGGCCACGTATTCACATGTTTTATTTGAAAGTCCGCTCAGCTCCGCTCCACTCAACTTACACCGTTTCCAGCTATGCGGAGTAGAGATTTCGAGCTCTGTGATAACAGTCCGCTCCTCCCAGCTCTGCGCAGTGGAAATGCACCCTTACACAGGGGTCTTAATTCCTCTAATAAGTTCTGCGGTTTTCAGATAACAGCCAAAACTCTCACTTAACTAATTAAGGAGTCAAAGCTTGGAACTAAGATGTCTAGACGAAAGAATAACATAATGTTATGGAAACTCCGACTCGATTTGTGCTTAAAGTTGGTCTATTTTTTTCCCGCAACTCAATACGAATATTTTTTTAAATATTACATAATATGTTTACACATCCGACATTCGCGAATATTGATATGATATTTTGTTTGCCTACTTTCGGGAGTTGTAACACGAAAATTGAAAAATAGATTGAATACCAAGTTCCTTGATACACTTTGCGTCTCTGCTCTCTAATAAGACATTCTCTGTAAATCTTAGTCGAATGAGGGTTTAGATTATAAATAAAATAATTTAAACCATTTTCTAAGTTGCTCATCAGGATATCTGTATACTTCCTAATTTTAAAACTAAGTCCCCAACCGCGTCGGTGAGCCAAGAGCAGTGGTGGCCGAGTGGTAACGGCTCCAACTTACCAGTTGTGGGTCGCGGGTTCAAACCCAGCCAGGAGCATTACTTTGTGTAATTTACCACTGTACTCAAAATGGTGAAGGAAAACATCGTGAGGAATCCGGCATGTCCTAGAACCTGACATTCGAAGACATGTGACATCCACCAACCTGCACGGGGCCCGCGTGGTGGATTACGGCCCATTCCCTCTCCTAGAGAGGAGGGCTGAGTCCCAGCAGTGGGAATATTATAAGGCCGAATATGCTAACCGCGTCGGTCTGTCTGTATGAACACGATAAACTCAAAAACTACTTAGCGGATTTTCAAGCTGAAGTTTGTTTATTGATTTAGTTGAACATGATAATCTCAAGAACTGGCTCGAATTGAGAAAATCTTTTAGTGTAGGATAGCCCATTTATCGGGGAAGGTTTTATATAACATCACCCTACTGTCAAAAGGAGCGAAGTTTTAAACTAAGTCGCGGGTGGAACCGCGGCGGAGAGCTAGTACAGTATACTATGATTATTTCTTTCTTACACTGCAAATCAATCGATACAATTTTCTCTTTCCGCATTTATTATAGGAAGTACGAAATAAGTAACCCAGTTTCTTGACAAATATTTCTAAATAACACATACAGCTTAATACTTTAAACATTTCGCTCGCTGCAATTCTCGTAATATCTACACAGAAAATATCCAGTCTGCAAAGAAATTCCACCCTTATGTGATTTCTTTTATTTTCCTTGTGGGAGTCGCTACACGAAACTATGTTAACAATAAAATAAGGAATCTTGGTAACGTATGAGGAAATATATTCGAAAACACACAACAGTGCATAATTTACGGCTAGATTGTGATTCACCACACTTGATATGCTTTATAGGGCAAACGTCCTCGTCTTGTGGGGAGCCTATATTGTTTTCGTATTCCACAATACACTGGTTTAACCAAAATTGCAATGACAAATAATGCATTGCGGATTACCAATAAAAAAGTAATAAAGTAGCAACATAATGGTAGAGTTTATCAATTTTCTGCTTATTGAATCGAGTGCTGTGTCTTCCTCTTACTCACCGACAACGCTCCTGACGAAGGTCATCCTGGACTGTTTCTGCGCGACCATGTGGGAGTACTTGGAGCCACCCTCGGCCCAGCCACCCACTGCTACCATGAATTTGATACCGGGGTGAGACTTGCGCAGGGCTGTGAAGTTGCTGAATCCATTCTTCTCCACATCCAGCTGTTAATCGTAATTTCATTGTGAGTAAAATAAATTAAAGAGGCAAACAAATTCTACAAGGCCAGGGAAACATATAAAACAATAGCAAACGGCTGGTTTATAAAAAAAGTATCGCGTTATCAACTATCTTTATATTTTGTGAAAGATTTTCTAGTATTAGGAAAGTTTCAAATGGGGAGCAGCAAAAAGTAAGTGCATCTTATTTCAATTTTGTCAACCACCGTCATAATTGCAGCCGAAAGACGACAACCGCTGGACACAGGCCTCTCCCAAGTGTCGCCACAATGATCGGTCCTCTGCGTTCGCATCCATCGGTTGCCCATGACCCTCACCGGGTCGTCTGTCTACTTTCTGAGAAGCGTTCCAACGCTGCACTGTCCGGTACCGTGGCCACATCGACCATATGTTTGGCGAGCAATGTGCACTACCCTTAAGTTTGGCGATTCATGAGGCTACATACGATTACTTACGATTTTGACAAAATGAAAAAAATCAAGATTCTAAAAGCCTTTTACTTAAGCAATAGAAATAAAGTGTTTCTTTAGTGGAAATCTCCTTGAACAATATATTTATTTCTCACCTCAGGATCAATAATAAGGACTTCATGGTTTTTCTCTGTGACACCGATGAAGGAGTAAATGATGTGTGTGCAGAGGTCCACGGGGATGTCCTCGATGCCGTAGCGGCCCACACCAGGCCGGTACACCGCCCAGTTACTGAAGTAGCATACTATGCGCGATTTGCTGTCCGCTGGAGAGGCAAAGATAGATGTTAGGAAAGTTGACTGAGAAATATTTTGTTCATTATAATCCTACTAATATTATAAATGTGATTGTCTGGATGTTTTTAATCAACTACACCTTAATGACTAAAACTACTTAGGTGAAACTTGGTACACGGGTAGACCATGTCCTAAATTACCATAAACGCTTTTTTTTTTTTTGAGAGAGCTGTGGTGGCCGCGTGGTAACGGTCTCGATTTACGATTTGTAGGTTGTGGGTTCAAACCCAGCCAGGCGCATTACTTTGTGTAAATTATTTCATCACCACTGCTCTCAAAATGGTGAAGGAAAACATCGTGAGGAAACCAGCATGTCCTAGAACCAAAAATTCGAAGACATGTGACATCCACTAACCCGCACTGGGCCCGCGTGGTGGATTATGGCCCATTCCCTCTCCTATAGAGGAGGCCTGAGTCCCAACAGTGGGAACATTATAAGGCCGACTATGCTATGCTATGCTAATTTTTATGTCAATAATTAATTCCTCTTGGCTTTCCACGTCGGCAAAACTGCTGGCAGAAGCTATTCCATAATAAAGCCAAAGGAAAAATCCGGAAATCTTAAGGAACACCTTGACTCTATTCTCTTGGGTCAATCTATCTAGCCCATTTCATTATTTTAGCTAGGTCTTCGCAATAAGATATCGTAAGAAGTGTCCTTGAAGTACTGAGGCAAGATTATCAATATTCACAATTTGTAGTTGTAGTGCGATTACTAATCAACATGCCAAAGAAGAAAGAATAACTAGCTGTATTACCAATGAATGATTACTTATGTATATTTTATATAGTTTGGGACTATCTACATCCAAACTAGGCGATAGGCTGTAACTTAGATTACATTTCTTGCCCTTATATAAAATTTTGTACAATAAAGTGATCATATAAGGCTGAAAACTTAACACCAACACTAACGACTAACCCCTACACTATTTTAAGTTCTTACATACAAACAAATAGTTGTCTGATAAATATTGCTGTCAGTGATAAAACCGCCATTGTACCCATACATTTAAGTTTGTGTTTGTTGTGTTAATTTTGGTGTATAATAAAGTTTACTCTATTCACTTATTCAAAAACCCGCTCTTATCCCTACCGCATTTAGGCACGCAATTTACTGTTTTTCGTACTAGTGCGAAAAAGTGTGCGTGCTCGCCCCCACCACAACTCAAAATGTGCTATTTTCAGTTTTTTACTTTATTCAAGCAAACCTCATAACCAACAAACAAGTTCCCCGTCAATACAAAGCCAGAAAAGTTTGTACAATAGTTGCAACACAAGATAAGCGGGGTTAAGCTCATCTTAGTCGGCATTTAACTGGGAGATTGATTTATGTCGCCTAACCCTTTGTTATGAAGAGCCGTTAATCCATCGGTCGTTGAGCTATCATTGGTAAGCTTTAGTGGCAGATAAGTCACCTCAAACCGTGAGGAGGGACATTAATTATTCAGGGAGATAAGATTAATATTGATGGTTTTGTTTAACTGATATTATTTCTTGGTCTTGACTCTCTTCGAAATTGTTTTCTTTAACTTCGGAGAGAATATTGTACTGTAAACCCTATTTATAGATATATCTAAATATTGTTTGGCTATTCTAAGCTTGTCTGTAAGTAACTGCCCTGTGCGATAAGACTACCCATTGTACACTTATAGCATAGTCGGCCATATAATGTTCCCACTGTTGGGACTCAGGCCTCCTCTCTAGAAGAGGGAATGGGCCATAATCCACTACGCGGGCCCAGTGCGGGTTGGTGGATGTCACATGTCTTCGAATTTTTGGTTCCAGGACATGCCGGTTTCCTCATGATGTTTCCCTTAACCGTTTTGAGAGCAGTGGTGATGAAATAAATTACACAAAGTAATGCGCTTGGCTGGGTTTGAACCTGCGACCTACAACTTGTAAGTCGGGGCCGTTACCACTCGGCCACTAACTCACTCACACACTAATTGTACACTTAGTTTTTGCAAATATAAATATTTGCAAAAACTAAGTGTACAATTACCTCATTATTAGAGATAAATCTATAATAATGAGGTGTCCAATAAAGTATATAATAAATAAATATCTAATAAGCTTTCCTATGATCCTTGTCTAATGATCATCATGCTCTTACCCTTGGGTATCCCAAAATATTTAGTTTTTTTTTTTTTTTTTTCCTTCGCCTTCAAAGTTTTGCTAATTATCTTTTACTCGTATATTAGGGTCCTTGTATTTTGTTTACTTAATCTAGCGTGTCCTTACCTTCAATTGCAGTCGTGGCGACCGCCAGGACGGCCAACGTCGCTAGTATAGCTCTCATTTTGAACCTGTCGATAAAGTAAACACGTATATGTTTATTATCATACAGTCAACATTCATTTTGTATCTGTAATAAAATAATCTAAGAGAATAAAAATAGCTTCGTCATTTTGTAGTACTAGTGTTTCTTGTGGTAACGCTCCTATGGCCTATCCCACGGGTCCCTTGATATTTTCTGGGCTAAGGAGTACCTAGTCTATGACACTCAACGATAGTGTGGCGTTACTTATTTATTTTATAATTCATGTACACACAAATATACAGAAGAAGATAGGTATCTTAATATAAAGTTTGTACAAAGGTACTGCTTATTTCAAAAACAAATTTCTTCCAGCAGACCTGCGAAAGGAGACATTAGAAGAGATGTAGACTATAGTGTGTAGAAAATAAGCAAAGAACTATAAATACCTTACACTAAAAATAAATACATAATATATATATTATATTATATATATTATCTATTTAATATGTACTGTTACTAATATTATTATATCTATAAAAAGCGAGAACATGTTAACATTTTAAAAGTTTTTTCATTAAAATACTAACATAACCAGCCATTAGAATCTGATATTCTGGCTGCGAAAACGTTCGAAAAAAGTTACCGTGGCTCTGGAACGTAATATGCAACTGAAGGAATACATGTGGGTTTAGTAGGTGAAGTTATTCGATAATTATCCACCTCAAAAAAAAAAAATGACATTCAGAGGACATCTTCACCATATAGATATAAAATTAATAAAAATCTCAATGCGATTACAAAACGACTCCTGATACAAGTTTTCTCATCTTCAAACCTGGACCGTGAAACAAGTTTTTCTACCTGGCATTTCCTTATTACATATCTACAAAGTAAAATTAATTATCTAGCAGTATTACCAGCTAGTAAGGTAGAACAGTTACCCATTTCCCATGGTACTTAGGTGTCGGGGTGTGTACGGTATTCGAATAACGGATACCATTGGCGACGGTCCCACATTCCACGGCTTATTAAATAGTCTACTTATCGGGAAAATTATGGAGATATGTGTATCTTAGAACTTGCTAGCGGGATGGTATTTGTCGATAAAATCTTCAATTTATGGCCAGGACTATATACTCCTAGAGTACTCTGTTATTTCTCTTTGGTTTGGTCAAAACTTTAAAGAATTCATTTGTGTATTTTGTAGATTTGATGGCAGTGGCGGATTAGCCACGTAGCAAGAGCTGCAAATGCTACAGGCCCCGTGCATTGGAGGGCCCCGCATGGACGGAAAAAAATATGTCATGATACCTGTGTCATATGAAATCTAACCACATCCAGACTTTAAACTTTCGAATACCGTAATTAGAGACACAATAGAAAGACAATTAGAGAGCGAACGCGTTCGCTTGGGGTTTAATGAATTAAATAAAGACAATGTACCTATGGACCCATCGCTACCTAAGGGCTTTGGAGCCTGTGTATAGGAGTTTTAATTCAATGTCATTTATAAAGATTTAAAGGCTCCCCTTAGTAGAATTTGCTACGGGCCCCCCACATAGTTAAGCCTATGTTTGATGGTAAGAAGTATCAATGACATTTTCTTCTCAATATTGTACTTTTATTAAAATTATGGTCAGCAAACAAATTACATAACACTTTTGATTTTTATTATTCGCTTATTATTTATATTCAAGGAAAACAGGTTGGAACATAGGTAATTTTGTTCTAAAAAATAGACAAATGACTTTGACAAGTTTGCCTTTTTTAAGATACATAAAACAAATATCGTTTATAAAGTAAATTCTTACTAAAATACATACTTGAAACTTTATAGATAAAACTGCATCTACAGCGGATGCAAAAGTGAGAGAAAAAACTCTATCAAACAAAAACACAGTTTACAAAAAAAAACAGGAGAAATCTGACACGCTGATCTTGTTTGCAATCATACGAACCCTAATAAAATGGCTAATCTAAAAATCTGCACGGTTTAATGATTATTTATAAATCATAACTCAACGGTTGAACCAATTTAGATGAAACATGGCACCGAGACCCAATGGTTTGAATAAGCACAAATAATAATAACACTCATCCCGATAATAGATTTTGAACTTTCTCGCGGGCGAATCTAATAATGTCAATCATAATCAGGCAATAAACAACGTTGTTACTCGAACTGCGCACGCGCAAGCCGCGGTACAAGCGCCGGCGCACTAACGGTACTGCCGAAGTCGCTCCAAATGTGTCACCATCACCCACTGACCCCAGCCTCTCATTGTAAAAAACTAGGATTCTTTTTATAGGTAAGTATCTACTTAACCATTGACAATAGAGAGCGAACGAAAAAACGTGCAGAACTTATCCGACTTTTTCTGACAACTATCACTTTATATTGATCTCTAAAAAGTAAAAGTAGTAGAATCTAGAGCTATATTATGCTGTAAAATTGTTTTGAAGATACATTTTTTACTACTTACAATATACTGAGTGCACTTAATAAAACAGCTGATTCAAGGGTGAATTAAATTGAGATAATAAGATGTTCACATATAGTCATGTTCTAGAAACAATTACACGGTATAGATGAAGTACTTACTATCATGCAGCAAAAGATTTGTACAGAATTAAAGCCTTTTCCCTAAACATGAAATTTTTTTTATTACAATTTTTTTTTTCCCCGTGATTGATTACGGCCCATTATTGATTACGGCCCTCCAAGAGAGGAGGCCTGAGTCCCAGCAGTGGAAACTATAATTGGGCTGATTATAAGCTACAAGCTATTTATTTTAGAAACTAGTAAACATTGAAATATTAACGAATTTTGGAAAAAAAAGGAAAATTTTGGACTCCAATTAAAATTAAAGTTCGAAAACAGATAAAATGTATATAACTACTCTTACAAAAAATTGAAAGCTCAAGAAACTAAATCTAATCTAAAACAAAACACTATTTTCAGAAACAGTTTCAAGCCATTAAAAGTAAGACAATGACTAGCTAAACCTCCTAATGGCTAAGCGGAAAATAGCTTTCCCCACTAGCTTTAGTTCAAATCTGTTTGATCGTTTGTAACAATAGCCAAAGAACGCCACTTAATTCCCTAGCTGCCTTCATAGTGGCTATAAATGGAGACCCTAGGCCAAAGTGATCTTGCTTTGTAAATGGTTTAATGAAATCAGAAATAGCTCTGGACTGATATTGACACTAGATTTTGATTACTCTAACGCAGCTATGTCTAAAAGTTTCTTCGAGCATTCTTTCTACTTTCATTTTATATTGTATGCGTTCCTAAGTATCTAGTTTGCTATTAAATTCCTTAACAATACAACTAGCATCGTGTAGTATGTTGCAATAAACTAAAAGGCGTTCAGCCTTGGTATTATTTAAGGATCCTCGTTCTCGATTCTCGCCCTAAACATTTGATGTAAAATGTCACGCTAAGTACATTCTTCCTCTCAATGTTTGTAAACAATGTCGAAGTTACATCTCTCTGCATAAAGTTTATTAAATTGTAAAGAAATTAGTATTCAATGCGTCTTCTTAGATGTTGCGTAGAATATTATGGTCTCATCTGAGGCCATTAAAGCCCGTCGTGCAGACATGCGTGGCTTCTATTCCGCTATAAAGTAAAATAAACCTAATAAAGCAGTGAACAGACATTCATAAACAACAGCGTTTTATTGTGTTCACGTGCATATTACTAGAAAACATTCAGAAGATTCTAATATACGAACACTTCCGAAAGATGAAAAGCTTTAAAGGATTACGAATCGATCGTGCTTTAAATGATATTTCTAAGTTTTTATTATTAAAATATTGACTTTCACAGATACTAAAATACCAAATCATGTTTCACTGTTTTAATATTATATTATACTTCGTCATTTTAAACCACATATTAATATTTATAATCTGGTGACACCGAACACCGGTGCTAATTCTCGGAACAATAAGAAACCGGTCGGACATCTGGGGGTCTATCAGCAATGCAAATTGAGCATTAGGGGCTGAGTCAGAGATGGATGTTTAGGTAGCATCAAATTAAAGCATAATAATTATATGAAGTAAGTAGATTATTTCTTTCTTTGTCTCGTATCGGGACTATTCTATTGGAGACTTTTATGAATATTAGGTCCTAACCTATGAAATTGGTATTTTCTTAAACGGATTACTTTGAACTGTGATATCTTGGAATTGACTTAAAATTATAAGTTCAAATAAACTTTATATTAAATGTACGTTATTCTTTCTTCGAAGTTATTATTCATTGGTTTCTTTATGTTTTGTATTTTCTGTGATTTCTTTACCTAGAAAATGTTGTAAACCTACTAGTGACTGTAAAGTTTCAAAAAAAAATACTTAAACGACAATTCAAAGATTTTGAATAAAGAAAATAAGGAAAAATCAAATAGATTTCAGATATTGGAGCACATTTTAATGTTATTGATAAAAAAAAATGACGGGTTGCACTCTGGGAGTGCCGGCAGAAGTGAAAACTTAAGTATTAACGTTGTGCGTTTTGGATATTTTGGAATGGTTATAGAATAATTTTGCACGAATTGCTTTTTTTTTGCACACAATTTTTTTGCACACAATTTTGCACGACATCCGTCTTACGAATTTTCGATCAGGTCACGTGTCCTGACGCGAGTTTAACATTTTTTACCCATTACAAAAATTTTTGCACACAATTTTGCACGACATCCGTCTTACGAATTTTCGATCAGGTCACGTGACCCTGACGCGAGTTTAACATTTTTTACCCATTACAAAAAAAGTGTACAACGCCGCTAAAGAAGTTTTCACTTCAAAAATATGAAATTTCAGTAACTCGAAGATGTATTTATTACAAGACATTTATTTTTCCAATAAATTCTTTATTTTTGTCATGTTCCGTCTCAATAACAAAATATAAACAGGACGACAAATTCCCTACAGACGATGAATAATTTATACAAAATTCAGGAAAATCCACGGATTGTGTTCCAAAAGGAAACGCTTGCCAAAACATTGATATAACACGTTACCTCTGATTATTTACTCCGCCCGGGAATAAAGTCTCCTAATATTTACATTATACCCCATGATACCCGAAATTTTATTGAAAATCCCTGTTTGAATAGCAAGAATTTTCAATAAAATTTCGGGTTAAATATTTTAAAACTGGGCGAACGGATTTTAGTTTTTTTGTTTTTATTTAGTTTTTTGTTTGTAGTTAAATCTTAGAAAGAACTGATCCGAATACGATAATAATTCTTACTGAAAAAAAATCTAATAATAGGTATTGTTCTAATTATTATTGTGAGCCTGATATGTTTCACTACAGGGTGTAGGCCTCCCTTTATTTTTTCTACTCTGTTTCTAACTACATCTGGCCAATCTTTAAGGTTCTTTGAGTTCAATTCTTCACGCCATCTTCTGGACCTACGGCATCATCGGCTACTGCTGGTCAGGATCCAGTCAGTAGTTGCCTTCGCCCAATTTTTTTGCAACATGTGTCAAATATGGCCTGCCCAGTTTCATTTTAGTTTGGCATACTTCGATCAACAAATTGGCATATTATTCTTACATTTTTTCCATAAAAATTGCGTGGATCAGCCCGCAGGAACAAAGACGTGGAAAGATAAAATTAATGGAATTCATAAATGTTGAACTTCGATTCTAATATAAATAAGTACATTTTGAAACTTTAGAAGCATTCAGGTACATTTAAAGTTATGAAGATATTTGATTTTTAAATTCCTGATGCCATAACAAACTAGCCAGCCATTGTTCAATACACGCAACAATACAAAGTCCTCATAACAATATAAAAGGATCTATAGCGGAACCATCACACTTCCCTTCTCTATAATCACTACGTTAGTACAGTCGGCAAAAAGGTTTGTTGATAAACGTAAAACAAATCGCAGGATTTTCATTGAGAAACTCTTTCTAATTCTTTTCATTTCAGAAATTTGATACCGTCGTTGGAATCGTATTTATCGCCGACATTGTAGCTTCTATTCGTAATATTTTGTCAGTAATTTCAGAAAGAGCATGCTTTCGAACAAAATTTTGCTGGCTTATTTTTTTAGCATCAAGTGATGAAAAATATACAAAAGTATATAGATTGAATTTCTAAACAATTTTATCTTACTATTAATATATTAATAGACCCCTCATATTAAAGATATTGCAATTTAAAGTTGGTGAAATTACGTATAGGTATTATATCAATAATACGCTTACGCTTTTAGCGATACTGAGACTAGCAATTAACTTGATTTGATAAAAGTAATAAATTATTTTGCCGGTATATATCATGGTGATATATAGATAGACACTTAATAAATTTACACAATAATTTCCTCACCGTTGTTCTTTGTTCTAAATTATTAAAATACCCAAATGGGCCATCTCTGTTGTCGACGGTACTCGATTCGCAGTCACATCGAAGCTCCACGCTCAATTACTAAGAAGTAATAAACTGCCAAAGGCTTCAGTACTAAATGTCAGGAATGTCCCAGCCCTGTTGCATTATTGTGGAATTTATTAGTCTTTTTAGACATCTAATGTAATTATAGTGGCAAAGACCCAATAATTGGTCTATCAAAAGTATAAATTTGTGTTATTATAATTCAAATCAAAACTTTGCACGAATATTTGGATAAGTACTTACTTTATTTCTAAAATTTACTGAATTTAACAACAACAAGTATTTAGGCAAAATTATTTATACAAAATGGCCCTTTATTCTCATAAATAAAAAAAAACCATTAAAATAAAATGTGTAAAATGCCTCAAATGCATACAAATAAAACAACAAACGTTATTTTCCATTTAAAATGTCAACTCAAACATTTTAGGCACGTATTTAAAACCCTTTTCCCGGTCGCTTCTACCGCAAACAATTCGTCAGCAATGTCAATAGCATCAACTTTATATTGGACGCAATTCCGTGTGTCACATAATTGAGTACCATACGCAAGTTGCCGATGAGTTCGCGCATCGATACCATGTGCACCCTCCCTGAATACTAAAGACCTGATGAGTTTGCTAGTGTCGTTATCCTGCAGCTAAGGTCACCGGCCGAAAGTGAAAAGCCTTTGTCCACCTATGGCTCCTTCGCTCCCATTAAAAGACAAAACCTTTGCCCGTGACAAGAGTCCTAAGTTACGATTATGGCTCGTTTCATAATACATATTACATTTGAATACTGAATGAGTTAGGTATCATGAGGCGAGCATTGATGAACGTAGAAAGATTAGTACTTAAAATCATAGTATTAAAACTAACGTAAACCGATAGAACTAGAATTTTAATTTTACGTTTATAAAAAAGGCCTGGAGCTGTTTAATTAATTATTTCATAAATTCAACAGTTATTAGTGATAGTTTAACAAGGCTGCAATATCTCAAGCCCGAAGCAGAAATTGTAATTTTATGAATTGTTTTATCGTCAAGTAATTTAAAAAATGAGTAATTACACAATTTGTTATTACTATCTTTCTTTGAAACTTTATCTCATTTAAGAACAAGATTTTTATAAATTATGGCCCTAATAGAATTATTCGTAGGCACGAGATTTACATAAGTACTTTATAGTTCTGATTCTTATTCCGAAAATTTGTTAGTGGCTACAGTTTGCCGCGAAGTCAGTTTTACAAAATAAAAATAACTGCATAGTTTGAGAAAAATCTACTTAAATCTTTGTTGTCTGTTTATGACATAAATTATTATTAAATCAATATGAATGAATAGAAATGATGATATTTCGCATTTAAGTTCTGGCATAATGTAAACTATTACCTACTAATACTTATGCGTAAATATCAATTCAACTTTTTAATAAAATAATTTTAGTTTGTAATTAAAAACTACTATTGTAACGACAAACTTTTATTTTCTGAAAGCGTCGAACCCTGAAAAGCTTATCAAAACTTATTTTTATTTTCCGGAAAATACAAAGGAAAACATTTAGCAGAGCTGAAAGCACAATGAAGAAAAGAATAAAACGGAAATATAAAATCGCTCTGAAACATTGCAATTTCATTTCCGAATAAAAAAGGGCAACAAATTAGCTACCAATCAGCATATCGATAAAAACGCAAAATGAGCATGTAACGTTACTGTTACCGAACAGTTAATAAGTTCACAGCCGCACGCAATGTTATTGTACCAACTTTTCAGCTATGGCTGTTTGCCAATATTTTAATAATTACGTCAAATATTCATTTAACTTTATGTCTGTACAAATTTTATCTAAAGCAATATCACAGACAGATAAAATTGTTTGTTTTTGTAAAATTTAGAATCTCTGCAAGGATTGGTATGATTTTGAAATTTCTTTAATCGATTACTATAGCTTTTTCACTTCGTTACAATGCACGGTTCTTGTAATGTATAGGAAGCGACACCGCGGTTATAAGCTAGTTATTGAGAGTTAAGAATGAAGATACGCCTTTTATCATAATTCTAAATTTGCAAAATTAAAACAAAATAAGTGTCAATTTCGTAGATACGAGTATTAGAGATACCATTTAAGAACTACGAAAGTCAATAAAATTATCATAAAGCAATCATAATATTTAACACTTTCACTAAACAGAAGTCAAGTTCAAAAGAAGCATATGATGTGATGAATATTTATGTGATGTGTGAATAAGTTATGTTTATTAATTTTATAAACAAACATAATATATAAAAGTTGGCGAGCTGCTTGCGCGATAAAAATCGCGTGAGAGGCTTGTGTCAGTAACTAAACTTTGTTTATTAGATGATATTCTTAAAATTCAAATATTTTTGGATGCACCACTGATAATATAATTTATAATTATTTTATAGTTTATTTTTCAACAAAAAGGAACAACAACAACTACATTGATTTAATTTATATATTTAGCTTAAATGACTAATAAGAAATTTCACAAAAATTAACCCTAACTTATCTTAACTTAATTACGTTACAGTTTATGTTTGCAATTTTTAACTGTAAAAAGTTGACTATAGAAATAATTTTCAATGACAACCTTTTTCCTAAGTTCACAATAAATTGAGATTTTATTTTATTTTTTTACTGTGACTAAGAAAAACTCTAATTTGGAAATTTACTTTTTATGTTAATCCAATGTATTTGCGTATATGATTCTAATGTAGGAGATGTACTCACAGTTGCGGTGTTGCGGCGGACGGCCGGCGTGTGATTGTGTGCCTGTGCTCGCTGCAGCGCGTTATATGTGCGCACGCGACGCCACCCGACGACACAGGGTGTAAACAAATGATAATTTTTTCCTGCTTCTTATTTGGTTTTATTTTTTTAACTTCAGTGACAAAATCATAAAATGTATGTGCAATGAATTCGGTATATATAAACATTAGGGTAAATTCTTTCGTGTTCTTATGCTGCTTCGTAACTACCTACTTGATGAGAAGTACAAAGAAAACTCAAAATTACTTATGTAGCCATTGGGCGCATTTGTTTTACAACAATACTGAGATATTTGTCAACCTCAAGCCTATCTATACTATAATAATAATAATATTTTTTTAATAATATAATAAAGAAAAAATATTTGTATTTTTGTTTGTAATGAATAAACTCAAAAACTGATTTTGAAAATCGATTTCCCTTTGTTTATACAAAGGCTATATATTTTCTACTAGGACGCGGGCGAAGCCGCTGATAAAAGCTAGACAGTAATAAAAAAAAATACTTAGACACACCGAGACATCAAACATTTTTGAATATAGGTATAATGAACCTTGGAATCATGATTTGTTCTTATAAATTCTTATTGTCATTTAGGTTGATCCCTAAATGTCTTTAAGCTTTCTTTCACTGACCTTTCCATGAACAATTTAATTAAAATTTAAAATCGTACCTTTGGGAAAACAAGACTTAAGTATGCCAAAATGTGAATAGTAGTGAAAAAAAAGGTGCCTAAAGTAAAGCCAAACCACCTCTGATAGTTTTGTTCTTCCAGTTCAAAGAAATTTTGGCATACTTGAAGTTTATTTTTATCAACTTTATTTTCGGAATTTAAATTACGGTTTTATATTTTAATTTGTATTTCACTATCACAAAACACAGCAAGAACTTCTTCTTGTGTTGTGCGTAAGTACATACTTACTTATCTATATTTAATTAATTAATAATTCTTTTTCTGATCCTAAGTCATTTTTGCACTATTTGACAAATTTGAATGTGTCTTGTTCTATCAAAGGTGTGAAATGTTTTGAATTGAATGAAGAATTTAAATTAAGTTCATAACATGTATATATATATAGTTTCGCTTCTGCGACTAATAAATTGTAACTATACATCAGATCAGCATCACTTTGTGAAAACAACAGCCTGTATAGTGGTTGATCGATGATGGTGTGCAAGCGACGCTCCCCAAAAGTGCAATGTATCAAACAATGAGATCAATGGTGGGTGCCAGGTCGAACAACGGTCCCCAAACCAGTCTTCAAGGGAAAGGCTCTAAATACCTGATTAAATTTAATTTATGCCAATGATAAAAATGTCCCGTTCACTTTGCACTCCCGAATATAATCGTCCCATGACTCGAAAACACTAATGAAGCAGAATTAATACCAACGTCTTGGTACTTGCAACTGCATGGTTATTGGAATTATATGGAAACCATTTTGCTGCGATTTTATTGTTTTTTGGCAGTAAAAACATGTTTTCATGTGGTTATTATCATGCGAGTTCAATGTACTGGCTTTTAAAGGTTTCTTACCCTCCATACCTCATTTCTTTTTGTTTTTTTTTTTGAAGTGCGAAATCATCAAATAGCTCCTCTCGCTCTGCGTAGAGAAAGAGAGTATATCAGACTTTTACTGACCTGTATACCTTTGAGTTCTAAGGCCACAGTAACTCTTTCGAAAATTCCCGCCGTCGACCCTCCAAACCTCATATGAGTACAAAGCTGTGTAATAAAAATGTAAGGAACAGACGCACATCAGCAGAGCGCTGAGTAAAGTAATAAAGTGATACACCGGGGCTACTTAAGGGCAGGACGTTAGAAAAACATCCACTCCGGCGACACATGCCTAACTCCACACAAGTACTAAAAACTTCGTAGAAGCTTTCCCTTTTAGCTTAATATCGGCTAACTCTGACTCTATGCATCCACAAAGTAGTCTCAAAGTGAAAATATTTATACGAAAAACGAGTCTTATAATGACCTAGTAGCTGGAGATATTCTAATAATCCCATTTATTATGTTTTTGCCTTCTCTCTGATCGTAACAACGCCTCTCGCCGCCCGTTAAATTAGGATATGAATTATTATAATTACTTTTGTAAGCCTATCCTAATTTGTGCTTAATGAAACCCTGTTTAGGGGTGACGGGGCTAAGCAGGCAACTAAGAGTATTTTCAAATGGTGAGTTTTATTCATAACGACTTTTGTTCTTACTTTATTTTGTGTCGGACCTAATTTGTTTAAAACGAGTCGGTACTATGGAACTATGGGGAGCGTTTGTTTATTTCGTGGATATTATGTAAACACAAACATGGCCTATTAGAGTTTAAATTTTTTAAATGTCAACCTGGTACTATGTGTACAAATAAAGAGTTATTTAAACAGTAGTTAATGCGCTATTGACCAACTCTGATTAGAGTTACCTACCATAATTTTTCAAGGGTAACAAAACAACCTTAAATCTTTTAGTTTGTTTGCTCATGTATTGTTTCAATCACTGTTTTCCAACATTTAACCAATGTTGGAAAACTTCTCATTATGGATAAAATGTTTATAATTTGTAGCTAATCCAAAATGGCGTCATTTCCCGCAAGTAAAATGTCTTTCTTTCTTTGTAAGTTAGTTTACCTATACCTACAACTTGACAATGAATGTGGCATGTTGCCACAAAACATAGATACCTCCTTATATAAAGGCTGATTTACGTTGATACAGTAACTAGTAAACAGGGATTCTGGTGTTGGATCAGCTCTGTACCAATGTTAACATGTTTCAATCCAGTCCAGCATCCAATATCCAGCACTGAATCAAAATAGACCGGCCGCCTATTTTTCGATTCAGTGACTAAACAAATGCAAACGTGTAGTCACCGCAACAACGCAGAAATGACTATAGGACGCGTGTAAACGACGCGATCCAGTGCCAGTGCCAATGCAGCGCCTGAATCCAGTAATGCTGGCGCCAGCTACTGTATCAATATAAATCAACCCTAAGGATTAAGTAAGATCCACTCAGGCATTTATAGTGTGCCAACATTTGGAGAGTTCATCGAAAATTAACGCAACAAAATGTTCATCCAGTACACATGCCTCATAATGCTGAGACAGAGATGAGAGATGTTTAGAGAAAAATCTTCCTGCGATATTTATCAATAAAACAAGCATAATTCACAACAAATATATCTACACAATGGTGTGAAAAAGTGAATGCAATAATGCCTACCTACTGTTATTTAAATAAACGTTGTGTCATTTAATAGTGTTCTAAATCATTGGCAAACTAAACCGTAGTACCGTTGGACACTTAGTAGGTACTTCAATCGCTCATACGACGTTTTGAATTAGCATTCTATTGGTCTATTGACATTTGAGATGAATCGTCGCACGCGTCGATTGTCTCCGGAGTCGCGAATAACGGAAGGAAGATACGCGGCATTGAACTGCATTCACGTAGCGCCCGCGCCTCTGCACACGCGAGGAGCATAGCAATCACTTCGATGAAGACAAAGAGTTCAATCCCAGTGCTGGTCAGTAAGTACTTACGTCGTGGAATTATCCGGAACTCGGCAGAATTTTTAATTCAGCTTATCTTTTCAACGGTTTTAAATGACGGTTATTTTTAAATTCACTATTAGAACTCAGAAAGATTTTTTCACATATTTCGACACCTCCTACGCGTAAAGTTGTAACATATTTTTGAGTAAAATTTAATTTAAAAAATATATATATATTTCGTATCACATCCAGCGTCTGGAATTGTGAACTTCAATTGATTTGATTACAGATTGCAAAAACATCGGTCAAAAGTGTTTCATAAATGACTATATCATTAACTATTTAAAAAACGGCTCTCCTGAAAAAATGCACATTTGCAGAACTATAGATTTTTTAATTCAGATTTATTGATTTTACGATATTAATTTTAGAATTTGGAAGACTACCTACGCACTTTCGCACTAGTCGATATAATCAAAACAACTGCCTGCGTGCTGCGAACTGCTAGAAACAGTGGAAGGGTAACAAACGGAACCACTAATTATAACACATCTGATTGAACACATCAGATTACATAAACTAGAATAGTAACGCTCAGTTCAGATATGAGTAGCAATCATTTATATGGTAATTTATGACACTTCAGCAGCAAAAAAGACATAATACGCTCTCATGTGTTTTGGGGTTAAATGAAAGTAAACCCTGGGGCCCTGGAACGAAAGCAAAGAAGGAACAGGAGTGGGTTTTAGTCAGTAAAAGGCTGTCACGCCCTCGTGCTCCGCCCAAGAGCGATAGAAGTTTTTGGATAATTTCCCACCATAAAACAATGTACTCTCATGTGTCTGGTGAACGCAAGTTCGGGTATGAAGAAGAATTCCTGAATTTAATTTTTTATTATTATCAAGGAGGAAATGGCAGACGTCTTATTATCAAAAAATATAAATGAGAACTAATTTTCCTCCATTTCTTTTTGTCAATGAAAGTTTCCAAGCTTCTATCTATGTATTGGAACATTTTTACGCCCCCGAATATATTTGTGAGTAAAATGGTAAATTAGTAACTGAATTATGAATGTAACAAAAAACTAAACAACATTCATTCGGACTCACACAATTTTTTTATGAACTGTCAAAATCATAACGCTTTCTTTTTATTTTGTTAAACCATAAATAATTCATAGATAGTGTTGTTAAAAGAAACTGTCTTGGCCGAATGACTTTTTAAATATTTAAAAATAAACCGGGCTGTGATTTATTGAAAACAAATCTTTAGTTTGGATTTTTATTTTTAATTGCTAGTGATTTAAATTAATCAATCTCGCTGTATCTTGCAAGTAATTGCAAGTAAAAAGATCTAACTGTATGCGAAGGAGGGTTTTCTGCGATGTGCAATCAATCACGTCGGGAACCATTCAATGAACGGTGTTAGCGACGGCTTAACGATCATTAGTGGCCTGATACGTTAAGATTACAGTTTTTTTTCATACATTTTCATGATAGGTAACGTAAACATGGATGTTAAATAAAATATTATGTTTCCTATTGGTAAAACTCTAACGCACATCCACGACCAGATACTCTATCTCTTCAGCTCTTCTGTCACCTATGGAGAGTCAAAAGCTAAACGAGATGCAGTACCCGACCCTGGTAAATAGGACACGAAAACTCTCGTCGGACTAATCCGACAAAAGCGGTTAAAGGGTTAAACTCTGTAAGAAAGGGTCTAGCAGGATAGGGTAGGGTCAGCGGCTCCTAAGAGGTATTTCCAAAATAAATTATGGTATTACATCAGTGTATATTTAGCCTTCCATTTCACTTTTTTACGGAGATAATTGACTAAATAGACACTAGGGCATGTAAATACCGTTAGATTATAATCCATCTCGCGAGATTGTAAACTGTCGAAAGATTGTGAACCGTAACATACTACTCAATTAAACGCAGTATTTTTGGTAAAGCGGAAATCAACCGCATAAATCGTGTCTGATTGATACGACCTGGAAAAAATGTACCTGCTTATGATGCAGGTTTTATAAGGAGGCCGATGAATCGATCGGAATTGATTATTTTATCCTTTAAGATTCAGTGATTTCAGCTGTGCGTTTTCTGTCTGAATGAATAAATTTTATTTTTTATTTAAGTAAGTTAGCTTGAAGTTCAATCAACTCAGCTGACCGCAGTTCACAGCATTTCGCCACAAACCCAAGATTAGTCGCTTTCATAAAGTTTCTACTTATAATTAAGTTTTATTCTAGGTAGGTACATAATGAAAGAAAATTTATCATAGTGTCCTTAATAGTCTTGTCATCTGAGTAATACTAGGTGTGCTCTAATTTCGGTTAGAAATTATTCGATCTCCGGAGTAGTACTAGTGTGAGTTTGAGTTATTTATTTATTATATTTATATCTATCATTTATACTGTACCCATGATACTTATGCCAAGAAAAAAAGGTGATGACCTGGAAAAGTTGCTACTGACAGGAAAAGTAGATGGGAAAAGACCCAGGGGCAGGAGTCCGATACGCTGGTCTGACCAAATCCGTGCTACACTGGAGACCACAGTCTGCGAAGCCATTCACATCGCCGAAGATAGGACAACATGGCGAAATATAGTCCACAAGAAAGATATTCGTCGAGGTCACGACCCTCAGCTTTAAAGAGAAAGGAGAAGGAGGATACTGTCCCACTGCCGGGCAAAGGCCTCCCTCCATTTCCAATGTTCCCGGTTTTGAGCCATTTCTTGCCAATTCCTTAGAAAGACATCTAAGTCGTCCCACCATCTCCTTCTTGGTCTGCCGCGACCCCGTCGTGCGATTTCAGGGCAGCAACTTTGTGTTTTACTGGCCCACCGCTCGATCGGCATGCGGCAGACATGTCCAGCCCAGACCCACTTAAGCTGGGCAGCCTTCTGAGCCACGTCAATGATCTGCGTTTTAGAGCGCAGTATAGTGTTTCGAACGTGATCCGTTATTTTAATACCTAGTATGCTGCGGTCCATAGCACGTTGGCAAACCTTAAGTTTGGACCTTTGGTTGTTAGTCATAGACCAAGTCTGTGCACCATAGGTCAGGGTGGGGAGAATACACCTGTACATTAGACACGTTTATGACGTTCGGCGCGGCGCGGCGGCAGTCTTATTGGCCCGCTCCAACCTGTGAACCAATCAGAGAGCCAAACGTGGTAAACGTTTCCATCGTTTTAACGTAAAAACATGTCGCACTCATCGTATAGATTACATTTGATTCTTTACCGTGCCCCGGAAAGCCGTCTGTACGTCTGTGGCTTTAGTGCGATTTTTTTAACGTACTGTTTCGCGTTAAAGTAAATGGCAATTTATACAAAAACTTTTTTCTATATAATTCGACATTTAAACGAGGGGTTAAATGCACTTGACCCTCTGAGTACCTACAATACTCAATACTCAATACTTTATTGCATTCCATATTATGTACCGTAAAACGGGGTGAATAGAAACGCAGGGGTGAATAGAAACAAAACTTTGGTTTGGTTTTTCACTTTGATACGATATTATCGGCTTCTAATAAAGCATCGACTTTTTAGAATAACAATTCATTACTATATTGATACAGTTAAATGCTGCAAAAAATATTCAAATATCGAGAAAATACCCTTTGAAGTTTTGATTCTATTCGCCCCTGAGTTTCTATTCACCCCATTTGACTGTACATAGGTGGTGGTGGTGGTGGTGGTACCTATTTGGAGTTTCGACCCGGATTTGACGTTCGGCGCTCCAATTGGCCCGGTCCAAGCTCTTAACCAATCAGTGAGCTGGGTGCCTATACCATTATCAGGATAGTAGGATGGTGTGGGTTACAGCTGTCGGATTCATACAATGTTCATTTCAATTCTTAAAGATACATATTTTTGTCCTGCTGTCATTCTACCCATGCTATGTAATGCTATGTATGCTTAGTGCGAGAAACTTTTCAGTCGTTTCTAATAGTGGTTCCATGAGTTTGAAAGAAGAGAGAGAGTGCATCCGAGTTTTTGCACAAACTTGTGTATTTTATCTAATAACTAACGCATCGAAGGCTAGTCTCCGTTGGGATGGAATTACTGACTTGATCTAAATTCACTCTAGAGGATCGAGGAGGAGTGGAGCGAGAAGGAGTGTCAGACTTTTACCCAGATGTGACCCCTCACTTGCCCTTTGTGTTCCAGGGCCG
Source organism: Mythimna impura (assembly GCA_905147345.3). Classification (NCBI taxonomy): domain Eukaryota; kingdom Metazoa; phylum Arthropoda; class Insecta; order Lepidoptera; family Noctuidae; genus Mythimna; species Mythimna impura. The sequence goes on along the minus strand of LR990362.1, from coordinate 12,067,273 downwards.
AGGTAAATCTTTTACCCAGATGTGACCCCTCACTTGCCTTTTGTGTTCCAGGGCCGAGGTAAATCTTTTACCCAGATGTGACTTCTCACTTGCCTTTTGTGTTCCAGGGCCGAGGTAAATCTTTTACCCAGATGTGACTTCTCACTTGCCTTATGTGTTCCAGGGCCGAGGTAAATCTTTTACCCAGATGTTACCCCTCACTTGCCTTTTGTGTTCCAGGGCCGAGGTAAATCTTTTACCCAGATGTGACTTCTCACTTGCCCTTTGCGTTCCAGGGCCGAAGTAAATCTTTCGATTTACCTTTTAAGTTAGGCTATTTTCAAATATAGCGCCATCTTAAAATTGACAAAGCATATTTGAACAAAAATGTTCACTTATTTAAAAAGCAAATAAAGCTAATCTATCATTAATTCAATTTCATCTTCGAAACTGCAATCCATCATTCCACTGCGCTTATCGCTGTCAGCTACTGGCCAAAGGCATCTCTCAAGTTTCAGATTTTAGATAAGTAACTATTGTTTTTGTTCTAAGACCTGCCAAATTTTATTTTGAGTTTTGATTTATATATTGCGTTACAGATAATATTAATGTATGTTTGCCAAGGTCCTACTTAAGGACCTATCAACATTGTACTTTTATCTATAATATAAAAGGAGAAATTGGCTGACTGACATACCAAAGCACACCCCCCCCCCCCTCACAGCCGCAATTACATTATTAGTTTTTCAAAACTACCCACCAAATACGGTTTAAGAAGTGTGTTACAGTTTTAATGAAAACATGCTTGCCAACAAAGTCACTGGCAAAGTGCTAGTCTACGTATATTTGGACATTTGAATCCAGTCTTCAAATCAAAATATCTAGTTCATTTTGTTGCAAGTGAACAATTTTTTTTTATTGCAGTTGAAGCAAACTACACACCGGTGGCGGATTACACGCCCGAACCAAAGTAGAGATGCAAACGATACATCGATGTTTCAGAAACTTCGATAATTGAATAGTAAACTTCGATGGCAAACATCGATGTTTACCTACCAATAAATCATTGATATATCTATCGATATAGCCAAGTTAAACTGAGCAGATCATTTTAAATTTTAAACATTGATGATATGTCAATCCTCGTTTGGCCTAATTTCTTTAGACTTTTCATTATCATAGAAATCCTTCATCAATGATACGGCCAAACGAGGATTGATATATCATCAAATTTTAACGTTTAAAGGATCTGGACAGTTTTACTTGGCCATATCATGAAATGATCAATTTCTATGATCTGGCCACGACATATCTATTTTTTGGGAAAACAAAAGGCAAGTTGTATATTTTTTTTAATAGCCTATTCTGTCCCACTGTTGGGCAAAGGCTTCTCTCAACTTCTTCCAGGTATTCTTTTCTTGAGCCACCTCGAACCAGTCCTTGCGGTAGGCATCTAGGTTATCTCGCCACCTCTTCCCAGGTCAGCAATTCTTAATAATTATTATTTTTATATATTAGTCTATGACAACTATACTAGATTGCAAGTCTTAGAGCGGTATGGTGAATTTTCGTGTGAGTTAATATATATATATTTTTAAGGGTGGAAATCATCCAATGACTTCTCCGCTCACCGGGTGCGCATCTTTGATTATATGTGGTGCCATCTGTTAGTCTCCCAACGTACTAACACGAATGCAAATAAGGCCCAAGCCTAGCCTTACACTCATGAATCTGCTTCTGACAATTTCCTAATGAAAAACCCTAAACTCAAATACACATACTAACAAAATTAAGGGATATTTTAGTTAGCCACGTAACATTATTTCATAATTCATTATTCATTATAATAAGAACGTTATACGTCATATAGTAGTAGGTTAAACATGAGTAATTAAAATATCCCTAGGCTATATTGATGTGTACTTACATTTGCATTGAGGAATTTACTTGAAATTTTCGGGAGCAACCCAGCATGGTCACATTGGTCAATTCAAATACTAGGTAAAGTAACTGCCATACTTTCCTCTAAACACTTAAGCTTCTAGACCTCTGATATCAGTTGCCTATCCATTACATACGTGTCAGTTTTGATAGGAAATTCAAAACAACAAATAAAACAAAACGTAGGTAATACAGCATATTATTTATTTTCAGATGTGAACAACATACGCGCTATAATTACAAGGATTGATGTAAAATTGGAAAGAGTCAATAATATAAAACAATATGCACAATTCCCTGTAGGTATTTACACAACAACTCATTTTAAGGCAGTCAAAATAGTACTTCTAATATGGGGGCTTTTGTTAGTAGGCTACGTTCGAAGCAAGCAGCTTTACTTACAACAAGAAACTGTTAGTAAACTCATGAATAACCCTATCAATACAAAGAAACACTTGATTTTAAATTAGATTAGGCGCTGTACAAGCTGGAAAGTTTGAATAGGGCCTGAATAGGATTGATGCTACCAAGTTTTTATTCAAAGGAAGCATTGTGAAGGTACAGGTATCGGCACGGATCTTGAGCGCTCGGCGAAAGAGTGGGGATCGCTTTGCGTACGCGTTTTATTTTATTTTTTTAATGTAAACCTATTTTATTTTATTTTTTCTTTGACCTAGTACGTAGAAAGTAAAAATAGTAGGTAAATAAAATAAAATAGGTGTACATATAAAAAAAATAAAACGCGTACGCAAAGCGATCCCCACTCTTTCGCCGAGCGCTCAAGATCCGTGCCGATTCCTGTATCTCAGGGTACCTTATTTTTACAGTTATAGAGGACCTACTTCAACTTTCCATCTTGTTCTGTTAAAAGAATAGAACCATTAAGTGTTGTTAATATTTTGTAAATTAAATTTAGATTAAAAACAAATTTTCAAATAGAAATATGCTGAGTACGTTACGCTTATTTCGCCACTTGCTTCTATATGATCGATAAATATGTTCAACAGTCACATAATAAGCTTTAGCATATAGCTAAATATAAAGTTATATATACTCAGAATCATTCGTTGAATATTAGGGGCTACAGTTCTAATACCTATATCTAATATATACTGAAGTAGAAATCATTCTCTAATACGGGCAGTCTACATATAAGGCGTATATATACTCATTATATAGGGAAATAGCAATACTAATAAGTATTCCCTTTTTTATTTTATTTTTGTTATTATATGGCTTAACGGGCCTAAAAGTTTTATATTTTAGTTTATACGTATTTATTAGATTTTTTAGAATCATTAACGTTTAACTATTCAGGAATCGTATCTACTGTTTTTTTTTTTATATATAATTTGAGTCGATAAGGAATATATTCCGTCACAATTAAAAGTAGGTGAGTGAGGAAATAACTATATTTTTCATACCAATGCTTATTCGTTATAATAAATATCTCCTACGTTACAATAATTCGGAAAACTCCAGTATTTCAAAATCAAAATATTCTTATTGTTCAAAAATCGCCTAGTAAATATATTTTTGGAAGTTTATAGCGTTTCACCATAGAATAAAGTTTTCTAAGGGTGTATAATTGACAGTAATTAAATCAAATAAATGTTGATGTAGATAAGATACAGTCTTTGGAGCAACAGGGAAGTGATGTTTTAATCGTCAAAAACTAATTAAAAGGAGCAAAATGGCAAGGTTTCCAATAAATTGCTCTATGAGCCCTTAATTTAACAATTATAGTAGTTTAACACACATTGTCATAGGCAAATTATTACTGGTGATCTAAAGAGCTACAAAAACACCAATAAAAAATAGAAATGCGAAACCATGGCACTAATAAATACAACGTATTTCATTTTATACACATGTAATTTTGTTCTTCTAAACACATACAAATAAGTTAATATTTACTACAAATGGTAATAGTAAAAATAATTGTGACTTTGAATTGAACTAAGCAGCTACAGAAACAATTGTAGGCAGGAATATTTAAAGCTTTTAGACATTGTGAACATTGATATATTTACTACCTAGGGTTGCCTACCCACAGCATGACTTCATTTTGCAGTAAATACTGTCCTCCAAGCAGGGGCGTAGCTACCACCGTATCAATGATACGGGGCCCCCAAGCTACAGGGACCCCGACATATGCCTAAATTCGTAACATGTTATCCACAATCTTAAATTCTCATATTGATAAAAGGCCAGGAGTGAAAAAATAATGATTATATGATACTCTGTAAATAGTTTTTAGCGCGCTCTTCTCGCTTTAGCATTTTCTACATACAAGACGACAATAAAAACTTAAGGCCTCTCAAGGCACTATTTCTATGCTAGGAGAAGCTATTTCGTACCAAAAAACAAACTTTCAACAATATTTGATATGGGGCCCCATTAGGACTAGCTACGCCACTGCCTCCAAGTTCCCTTACTAAAATTCTACCAATAAAAAACATTATAGCCCATAAATTGCAAATTATGAAATAAAACTGTTGTAAAGGGTCCCCTCGCCATTAACGCTACACTTTCCAATCTCAATTTGTTCGTTATCGTCTGCAAAATGTAGTCAAAGATAATTATACCGATACTTAAACTGTAAATCTTTCTCTAATGAAACATTAATTCTATGAATGAGTTAATGGCATTCACCTTATAATCGCGTATATTTGAATCACAAAACGATTCGTTGCTTCAGCTACCAAATAATACGAAGCGGGTTAAATATATTCGATATATAAGTTTTCACATAAATTGATACAATGCTAGGTACAAAAGTAATTGACGAGCTACATATTATGTGCATACAAAAAACTAAATGAAGATGTAAGTAGACACAAAAATTAAATTATTTAAAACTTAATGTATTATTAATATTTACATTAAAGTACAGAAAAATTAAACGAAATAATACTAAAACGCATTGTCATTCGTTATCTAAAGTTACATTAATTAATATAAATGTGCACTTTCTATTCAATAAACATGGCAACTGTATACATAATGTCATCTAGGTACAATTCTCTATTTTTCTTATCTCTAAAGTAACAATGCAAGGCTTTTTACATATAAGACTTGTATTATAGACCAAAAATAATTTTCATAACCACATACCGCTATATTCTGTATATTGAACAGTGTTAAAGATAATTGGATTGAACCTCTCTACTTGGTTATACCCAATCGTTCTAGATCTAGATGTGTCAGGAGGTGTTGACGTTCAAAATATTGAGTTTAACGGTATGGCAATACTAACTGGCCGAAATAACAATTTAAGTACATCTTTAAGTGAGTCATTTGTATTTCTATAAAATATAACATTGCTAAGGAATGTCCACAAGATTGAGCAAGTGCTACGAAATATATACCAATTCCTATTTACCTTCTAGCAGTTACTTACAATTTCATGTAAATGATATTCTGATAGATATGTAGAACGCACAATACAAGTCGAATTTATTCCAACAAAATACATTCAAATATCTAGTTCCTACACATATAAAGATGGAGATCCACAAAATATTATATCAAGCTTTTCTGGTACACACTATTTTAAATATGTAGATAAAATTTTGTAAGTAGTCAAATAAAAGATAGCGCCTTTCTCATATTCACACGAATAAATTACTAAAACATTTGCATGACTAAACACCACATAATTTCACTAATAATAAAACAGTATATTTAATTTTAGACCAATATTCTTCTATAGATGATTTGAATATACAATGTATATTCATCTATAAACATACGAAAAAACTATTACAATATGATGAAATGTTACTTTCTATTAATTGAACATTCTACATTGACCGCTTACATTTTATTTAAAGCCCAGCTTGGTTATATGTTTCAATTTTTAGTGAAGGTGTTGATATCAGTACATGTATGTTTAAAATACAAATACATGGATATAACATATTCAATTTCACGAATTTAGGTTGCTCTTGGATGTGTGTTTAGATTATCTTAACATGCATCCAAGACCTACTTTGGTGTTATAGAATAATTATACATAGTACCACTTTAATCGCCAAAGATTTACTAAGCCAAAGACAGCCAAAATACTAGTAAAGTCATCTGTGTCGATGTCACGTCACTTTGCAGTGATTGTTAGTTTCAAAGAACCCTAAGCTACGTTTACGATTTAGCTTGATTCTTTGAACCGTGACGGTTATTATTTTTATTATTGAGTTTTCAAAGGTTTCCATATATTTAGGTAAAGAAATTGTCTCTTTGTTGGTAGATGGGCAGCTCTACGTCTGGTGACCGATCGTCCAAGTCGTCAGCATTACCATTTTGAGGCAGTTCTTCTAACGCTTTAACTGATAAAATAAAATAAAAACTATTAGATACGATTCACAAAAATAAAATCTGTTAATTCAAATCATCATTCACACATCAAAATGCAAACAAAAACAATGCAACTATTAATGTTATTGAACTAAAAATAAATATAAGTGAGCTACTCACAACCAAATGCAAAAAACGAAACCATGCCGCAACACACTGGGTAGTGGGTATCTTCGAAGAACCGTCCGAGTCAGCCAATTTACTTACATGACATATTTTTGAGGAGTTTGAAGCAAATGATTTATTCATGGAAATGGGCACAGAGCACCATCTAGCAATCATTATTACTACACAGCTGTTTTAATTGATGAATGTGTTCTTGCAGAAAGGTGCTACTGTACCCAAGGTTGTTAATGGGAGTGGATAATGTGGAGGAGATGTGAATTGTGCAGGTGTAAGTGTAAGTGTCTGGCTATCAGTGGTTGGATGCGGACGGTCCTTGCTCAGTGTTGGTTCCTGCACAAACGGGACAAACGACATCAAGCAAACGGTTACAGGCGTGACACACACGTGTTTGGGTTAGTCACATCAGAAACACAATAATTGCTACTTTGAAAAGAGGAAATACATCAAAATGGCAATTCTGTGAGTAAATCAAGACCAAATCAAAATGCGAGACATTTGAACAATGTTTGGAGTCTACATGAACACTTAGTGTCACGTTGCAAAAGGTGACATAAAACATTTATTTGCAGTTACGAGAACCAATATTTAAGCGTGTACACTATATTGCCAAAAACATTCTTGTCTGTTGTTAGATGTTTCTTTAATAAAACTTAAAAAATATTTAAAAACGTATGACAATTTAGTGCACTAAAAAATCTGTTAAATTAATCCATAATTCCTACATTTTGCTTCCAATTAATATTAAAGATCCAAAAATGCTAAGAAAAAACTGATATACTAAAAGAATTATAGAATAATGAAACAGATTTACAAACACCTTAACACATTTAAACAAACTGCATAAATATTAATAGTAAGTATACAAGTAATACGATGGGAGGTAAAACTAATATGAAGCAACGTCCTTACCAGCGATGATTTTGCTCATCTCAGTGACCTGCTTGGCGAGTATCTGGTTCATTTGTAGCAAGTGCTCCCGTTGCCGCTTCTCGCCCGCGTCCGGACTCTAACGGTCATCACACAAGCACACACATGTAGGACTGTGCCGGTTTACATATTTACAGCCAACATTCGAAGCGGCTATACAAGCTTTTATGGTGTTTTCAGATAGAATCCAATATTGAAATGGTCTTGGTCAATACAATCATCTCTTTAGAGAATATTTGTAGAATTAAAAACTATTTACAAAAAAAAAACAACCGAACTATACTTGAATTTTGATTCCGAACTATTTTTAAAATTTTGGAACAATCAACTCTATGCCAAAGAAAACAAAGTTCTAATTTAATTGCAACCCAAACTTTTTCAGGGTATTTTTAACACAATTGGTCACTTAAAATAAACGAAACTAAAGTCGATACTTGATTTGATGGCGATTGATTTCAGATTGTCTCAAATTATTTAAGCCTTATTGAACACATGGATAATTTAATTAATATGATGCCATCATCGCTCTCATGTCGAAAATTCTCGTATAGAACCATATTGAGAATTGTAATAATATTCCATCTGCAAACACCAATCTATTAAATAGTATACATTATTTTCAGGATTTTGGTCTAAGACTCTAGTAATCAGTCAAGAGTAGAATGAACATGCAAAAATATAAAAAAAGTTCATTCAAACAACAATGAAAGCAGAGCGAGCCAGTTTAGAGTGCATCGTTTTATATAGTGAAAGTACATGAGGGCTCAATACATTAGATGTACAAAATGTACAACACTAAGTATATGAAGTAGAAAACTATATGGATGACGAACTATTTCCAACTGAGAGAGATGAAGAAGAACTATGAAGAAGCAGTGCTCAAAAATTTGTAAGAGAAATTAAAACGCCTTCATGTATAGCAGATACGCATGGTAATGAATCAGTTCAGCTTATACAAGTGAGAACAGTTCCAGTAGTAATCGGAAATAGTCATAATTCATACATTCATAGAATGTATTCCTAGTTATTCATAGAACTCAGGAAGTAACGCATCGTAAGTCTACTTCGGAAATGAATCATAATGATGTAATAGACGTATCATGCATACCTTGGTGGGGTCAGCCGACGTGCCTGTCAACATTTTCTTTATCGACTCCACTTTCTCTTGTCTCTTTTGCTGTTCCTCTGGAGACAGTTCTGGGGGCTGTGAGAAAACCATATCACCGATATATTAGTTGCTAACTTTATGCTAATTCTTTGTATATTTTTACAACAGTATCATCTTATTTCTAAATAATAGTCTTCATGAGTTTCGTGAATACATTTCGTATTTCCAATATTCTACTACAATCGATTTCTTTCATTTTATAACTGAATTAATTAGCAAATAGGTACTTTCAATTAACTTGGTACTTAGATTCAGTTATACAATGCAACTACTGGTTCCGGAACCTTTATTACGGAACAACACAATCACTCTAACTAATCCGAAATAAAACATGAAAACATGTATTCGAAAGTATGTTACACATTTGTGCTTCATTGAACCGATTAACAGCCGGTAATTTATGCATTTAACAATTAGACAGACGAGATCCAACATAACAACATGCATTCTGAACCGATACAATAATAACCACATCAAGTGCATATCAATTTGTAAATCTACCTAGCCACCCAGCTGAGAGGCTAGGTACCCAATATAGCTATATTGGGTTCGGCGTCTAGCCGTAGGACGTAGCGTAGCACTAGAATTTTACATAAAGTGACTGCTTATTTGACCTCGACAACCCAGTAACTGGGTAACATGATCGTTAGCAAAATTTTCTGTCTTTTGACTACCCGCAATGACTGTCAAAGATCTACCTGACAACCGAACTACTTAATGCGCTTTCCGAAGCACTGAGGAGAAATATATACAAAAGTATATCTCAACCGAGGTATACAAAAGTATACCTCGGTATGCGTCAACTTTGAAGATCAACACTGATGACTTTTTATTATTTAGCCACGGGCATCCTCTGCATATTAATTGGTTGGTCGCAAAAACAATCCTAACAAATTTTCTACAGCTAGTTTTCAACTCACCTTTTCCGGTATATATCTTTCAGGAATGAGAATCTTTTGTGGTGCGGCTAGCAGCTGATCGATGGTGTTATCAGCGAGCCTGAGCGCGTGAGGCGGTAACGCAGAGCGCACCACGTCGGGTGCAGCGCCCCGGAGTGCGAGCTCCATGTCCGCATCATCCACTGAACGACCCATCTTCTGGACAAAACGTTTATTTTGTTATACGATATTATTTGTACATAACACACAAGCAGGGTATTTTTTTAAAATACATAATTATGTAATAGTTAATGCGAATTTGCGCTTAAGGGTTACATCTCCCAACTAATCAGAAGTTTTGACTGGAAGAAAACCACTTTGTATAACATTGTGATCTGGAATAACATAATGTATAAAAACCTATACTTACATCTTGATTGTACGCATCCTTAGGCATTTCGTTTAACGTCTTAGCACTGAGATGATGTGGTGCCGTGTAATGCCTTCTCTTTTCTTTCGGCACTTGCCGTCTATGCAAGGAACCGTTTTTCGGTGCATCTCCCGACATCTCCGTTATGATCTGTTTAGCGGCCTCACTCTTGAATATCGGTGACAACTCCATGTGCGACCGTGTCAGACTGACTACACTGCTGGTCTTTGATATGGGATCATTCGTCAAAGTCCTTGAACTGTCCGTGGGACTATTCAAGTACTGCGTTGACAAAGACATGTTACGATCGTATCCTGACCTATCGTAGCTTTTGTTATAGCTACTGCTCAATGAAGACATGTTTTGTGAGTAATCGTAGTTAGAAAGAGATGGACTGGATACATATTTAGGGCTGAGATCCATGTTTGGTTGCAAGTAGTTATTATCACGTCTTACGCCGTATACTTGTTCGTATTGTTCGTTTCGGGGTAGTGACGTTGATCGTGAGTAGTTAAGAGACTGTACGAGTTCTTCTTCCAAGAATTGGTCTAAGTTAGCAGTGATGTTGTTTGTGGGCCAGTCGGACATTGGCTGGAGGGAACGTTCCCTGTCTCGCTGGCGACGTTCACTTTCGCGCTTGACTATGCGGACTGTTTTGATTTCTTGTTTTTCTACGTTGGTGAGGTTACCTGAAAAAAAAATTATAAGTTATGCTAAAGGAATCTGCTTGATGGCTAATTTCAATATTAAATATGTTAGTGTGTTACTGTGAAATATTTTTTTTATTTTACACTAACACATTACTGGGCAAAAGCCTCCCAAATATCTTATCTTCTTCTACCTTTTATTTAACTTCTTCTAAAATGGAAATAAGAACTTGGGATGGAGGCTTCGACGAGAGTTTTAGCGATGACAAAAAAAGTACAGTCTACTCACTAAATCCAGCATGCTGCAAGTCCTCACTGTTGAGTGGAGAAGTGACGTCAGCTCCAGGTCCCCTAGTATCCACATACAAGGGAGTCTCCACGTTGGACGGCTCGTAATGACCTGGAGGCATTAGAGGTCCTACGTCATAGTCGTAGTCGGAGTGACCATGGTCGATAGTGTGGCCGGTGTCGAGATTGGTTTCTTGCCAAGATGACATGGGGCGCCGTTGTTTGCCTAGGAAAACGAATTAAAGAAGTTTTTACAACTGTAAGTAGATAACATTCAACCATAAGAGATTTTTGCTAGACTATATACTTTATATATAGACGCCAGATTATATACTTTATCTACAGTATCGGATCCAAGGGACGATGAGCAATAGGTAGCTCGCCGTCGAACCGTCCAGTAAGGATCATCAAGTCCGAGTCAATGGCGCAATTTGCTCAAAGAGATATTAGTAAAACTTAAGGGGCCCAGCAGATACCTGCTAGGGTTTTTTTGGGATTGTTCAAAAAAATTACCGAGGCCATGGAATGTAAAGGATAACTGAAGGAACATAGGTGGATTTTAGTCGGTAAAAGTCTGACACTACCTCTCACCCCAGCGAATAAATAATTTCTCTTATTTGATGACTTCCCATACTTCCCACCTCGGGGGCGAACTTTGCAAATGCTAGTGCGGCAAATATCAGGGTGGTTGGTGGCTACAATAAAATGAAATTTATATTTAGCCTAAGCACGGCTTTATCCGACCCAGTCTAAAAAACACTGTAGTATATTCCGGTAAAAATTGCATCCTCTTAAGGTGTCATTCATTGTAAAGGGCGACAGGTGTTATGTTCGTTCGGAGCAGCTAACTAAATAGATAGATCGGGCCCTGTTTAACTAATAAGTCTGTTTACAGTTAGGAGCCAAAAGTCCGTGATGGAACTGTATCAACCACATGGTTGGCAAACTCAACTCTGGTAAGCGAGGAGAAGAAAAAAAAATCTGTTTGCTCAAAAACAGTGGCCATAACGCCTTTCTGACTTCGACTACGAGAATAAAAATTCTGCAAGGTCATGGTGGTGTAGTTCACTTACCAGGCATAGCGTCGTGGGTATTCTGCAATGCATGAGACTGTTGAGTTAAATGCCTGACGGCGCGGCTCAGCTCTTGTCGCTGACGCTGCAACGCCGTCACCAGCTGCTGAACGCGTGACACTTCTGCAATTAAACATCGTCTTATGAGTACAGAATTTAAACCTCGATTTTGTTTCTATTTTACGAAATATTTTTAGTATGAGATTTTTGTTCGTAGAAAGAAAGTGTGTGAAGTGTGTGTGAAAAATGTTCCGTATGGTGTCCGGACGTAAAGAATAACACCATCCCATCTCTTCCTTACTTCCTTACTTACTTATGGGAAACATGTCATGGAGACACAATATAACTTCCCTTATTTTTAGGGTTCCGTACAGAAGAGTGCTAACGGAACCACTTACTAAGCCTCTGCTGTCCGTCCGTCTGTCTGTCTGTTCGTGTATCAGCGGGTTGTATTTCATAAACCCTAATAGGTAGAAAGTTGAAACTTTCACAGAATGTGTTGTTTTATTTTATGTTATATTGCCGCTACAACAACAAATAATAAAATAAAGTTAAGGGATGCTGCCGCACCATGACACGAAATGTTATTTTGTCAGCGATTTTAATTTGTAGTACGGAACCCATCGTGTGCGGGTCCGACTCGCACTTTGCCTGTTTTTCTCCTCCACCTTGTTCTATCTACGTTATCTTGTATGCTTGTGTATAACGTTGTACTGACCATCCTCGAGCATGGCGGTGGGGTTGGTGGCGTGATGCTGGTGCCCGGCAGCTCGCCGCGCCTGCAGCGCGCGCCGCAGCTGCTGCAGCTCGCGCTCCAGGCGAGCGTTGTCTGCCACTGTCTGCTCCAGTTTCTGTTTATAATATTTTAAAATAAGTAAGTTTTTGGGCTTCATTTACTTTCACAGCATGCATTACAAAAGGTAAAACAACAAACTACGTGGCAAAACATGCAATTGGTATGTATATATGTAATATTTTAAATATACACAAATATTTTGCAAGAGGTTCACACCACAAACTATAACAACAATTTCATTCCAGGGAATAGTGCAATAGTCAAAAATCATATAAAATATAAGTAGTTACTAAAATACGTATAAGTAAATAAACAAAAAATAAAAGTGCATGATATAGACGAAAACCTTATAAACCTTAGAATTGTGTGCCAACATCTGTTGCACGCGCGCCAGTTCCTCTTCGAGGCCTCCGCCACTTTGGTTGTTGGTGGGTGCTGACCTTCGAGTGGGAGCAGGATTGCAATCAAGATTCAGTTCTCCTTTGTGGACGCTGTCCAGCTTACCGCGGACACCTGGAAACATACCGTACCATATCTTATCATACCGTATATGTCAGTCGTTCGTAAGTATTACCTATATCATGAAACCCTATCTTAAGAGTTTTTGGCGGGATTTTTACGAGTGAAGTTTTGTGGCCCTTATGTAAAGTTGGTTTTGTATTTCAAGTGTCAACACAACACAATATGTAAAATCATTGAAACGGGCGTGATATCGGTAAAAATGGAGACGGTCTTGCTGAGAAGATTGCCTCCATATATTTACTGCCAAATACTGCAAAAGCATTAGATTGTGTTCAACCCACATTCCAATGGATTTCAAAGTAATTCAAAGTGACTGTCAAAACTTAATACTTTCTAAAGTTGGCAGTTTGGCACTGGCTAAATGCACAAACCGTGCAAAGCCTAAACAAAAAAAAAACGATATCTTACCAGAAAGTAAATTCTCTATAGCATCTTTATCTGTTTTTAATCCTTGCAGAATGGCAGCTTCGTCAGACAGTTCTTGTTCTAAAGCCCAAAGTTCAGCCACTCTCGCTCTAGCTGCTTCTGTTTCCAAAGATTTTCCGGCTGCTACACTTTCTAGCCATCTAAAAATTCAATTTATATATCAATCGAAATTAACAAAAAAACTTGAGACCTTCAACATGTCTTCTTTTCTAAATGATCAGATACTAGAAAAATAATAGATGAACTATACCTTTGTTGCTCCAGAGCATGTTCAGCCAGAACTTTCTGTCGTAGCCTCTGGTTCCTTTCCAACCTTTCGATGGTAGAACCAGGTCTGTTGTAAAGAGATCCTAACTTTACCATATTGTCCACTAACTGTACTAAAGGTTTGCTCTTTTCGTACTGATGTTCCAATTCCATCAATTGGTTTTTGAGAAATTCGAGCCTTTGAAGACTTTCTTCGCGTTCCATTGCTTTTAAAGAACTGAGGCAATCCTATAATGAAATAAAATTATAAGACTGTATACTAAAGCTTGTTTATAGCATTTTATATTCAAGAATATCTTAGACCATAACAAAATAGATACTACTAAAGTACTTATAAGACAAACAAACAAAAAATAATGCAACTAAACAAAGAATAATAAAAAGCGTTAACAAACACCTCAATGCTACTGATTTGAGTGCAGCACTGCTCGATGGCCCGGTGGGTCGCCGCGTGGCGTCGTCGTAATTGAATCAAGAGCAACACCAATTCTTCATGAGTTCGACCAAGGAGTTCTCCAGCAGTAGGAATTTCACCTAACTGCTCATTTTGGTTTTGATTTTGATTCGGCTGCTGCCCCCGTTGCTGATATGATACAAAACGTAACACAAATGATAAGCAAAACGAAAAAATAATAAAATAAATATAAGTACATAAGTGAATGCTAACTAACAAACAAAACAAAACTGAGAACACAGTAAACATAACTAATAAAACATTGATCCATGACCACATACCATATCATCAGTTTCTGTGTTCCTTCGAACTCTAGGGCTTACAGCTCTTATAGGTTGCTGAGAAGCTCTAGATGGAGATCTAGCTGAAGCCCAAGAGTCTTCAGTAGTACTCAGCGCATGTAACTGTAAGATAAATGATTAACATCAACGGTAAGTAAGATTACCTCTTTTTGTTGATAAATGAAAATTTGGATAGGTGATGTTACAGGATATTAAATGGTGAATTTCTAAACGATCTTACATTTTGCTGAGACGTTGAGATTTGTTGTGAGCCATAATGATCATTAGATTGTTTATCTTCTACCCATCTGACCCTCGGGCTCACTGCACGTACCGGTATATTGGCGTCCCGGCTGTTTCTTCCAATAGACGTGTTACTTCCGAGAAAAGCTTTCTTTGACAATGCTTGCTGAGTTGTCGTATTATTGTTTGTTCCAGATTCCGTATGCGCGCCTGACATTGTCATAGAAGCTGAAATAATTACTTTCGTAAGATTGGAAGCACACAAAATTACTTTTATGGATTTATCCAATTCATTTCAGTTAAAATTAGAGAAGTAAACATGATAAAGTGTGTATTGTGTTTGAGTGCGCATATTAGTAGAAATATTGATTACTATTTACAAAATAAAAACACAATCCATGTTAAAAGTCGCATGCTTGGTTTTTATTAACACCTTATCGTGTTTCGACCCTTCCTTCAAACCAAATCTAATTTTAAATTGTATTGATATGAAAATCATAAAAATGCCAAATTATTTACACTTCCAAATATTATAAACAATGACTTTGCTTTGCTTTAATATTGTAACAGAAATATAACTTACATAGTGTACCTTACAGGACCATAGAATGTTAGAGGATACCTTCATTGCTTGCACTGTCAGTTCCAGTGTCCGTACTACAGGCAGCGTCTCCCCCGCCCGCACTGGCGCCTGAGCCCCGCACGCGACCTACCCTGCCTTTCATTAAACCACTAGACATCAAATCCCACTGTCTAAGCTTCTCCCTATCAATTTCAAATCTTTTTTTATTCCTTTCTTCAGCTTCGCATGACCTTCTTTTATTTGCGAAAAGGATTGGATTATTTGGTTCGACTGCGAGTTGTTCATAGACACCTTCGTCAGATTGTTTTAATGACATTTCAGCGCTTTCAGCTAAGCTCACATATACATCATTCTCGTCCAACTTTTGTTCTTCTTCTAAAAAGTTGCAAAGAAAAGCAGATTTACTTTCTCTATTTCTTAAAACTCGGCCTTGTACGTCACAATTTACATAAGTGACATTTCTACTTATTTTATTTGTACCATCTTTCTTTACTCTTTTTATGCTACTCATACCACAGGCTTCATTTATCTTAGCAGATAGCGACGTTCCCACAGGCATTGAGTCTAAATCATCCATGGACCGAGCATGCCTATGAGAGACACGTCTTAAATTATCTCTCCATAGAGTATCCTCGTCCCAGTGTTTGTCTCCTTGGCAAACAACATTTTCATAGGCACCTGCATCAGCTTCGGCGTCGTAATATACGGTATTTGATGAATTTCCACTACAGTGGGATGACATACTTGTGCTAGAGAGCTTTATTAAGGAATTTGCATTGGACTCTGGGGATGAGTTTTCATGATTACTATGACTACTTGAATTCCTTTTACATCCAAGACCCGATAAATTCATAGATTCTGGAATTTTGGAATTCCTGCCACCAGTAGACTCGTATATATTTTTCATATCAATCTCAGGGTCCTTGTCGGCTGCGCTCAAAAACTCAACAGACACACTTCTAGCTGTCGCAGCTAATTCAAAAGATGGTTCTGACAATATATGTTGATTATTTCGAATGGGGTTATGAATATGTGAGATATCATTTTTCTTATGTAATGGTCCCCTGCGCCGTTGGTTATTTAGTTTCCGATGAAGGTTAGTATTTTTCAAGTAATGAGAAGTAGGTAAGACGTTAATATGCTCTTGTGAAGAAAGATCTGAGTAGTAATAAGGAGCACTGTGTTCCGTTGAACTTTCTCGGCTATGAAAGCCTGTAGAGGTTGACGAGGCATTTGTTTCATTTCCTGAGCGAAGGGCTATCTTTTCATTTTCAAATTCCTTTACCTTATCAGAGAAATCTTCGTTGTTTAAGTTTTTACTTACAAGTTTTTCCTCATCGTAATTTTTACAATAATAAGACATTGGTGATTTAGGTATTCCAGACGAACTGCACGAGCTTTGTGAACCTATGTAGCTAGAAGTTTGTTCACTTATATGCCGAAACTGTTGCCCAATGGAATTCCTGCTTCCAAAGCTGTTTAATCTACTGTTATGATTTATAGGGGTACTTGACGAACGAGCGTGAGTTGCAGTTTGTAGAGCAGCTTGAATTACATTATCTTTATAATTAGAAGTCTCTGGGGCTGAACTATTCAAATGTGAATGGGCTTGACTACTCATATTTTGCTCTTCACTTGTACTAGCTTGTAAATTATCTAAGTATCTATCTAAATCTACATAAGTAGGAACATCATTATTAAAAGGCAATTCGGCCTTTACTAATTCAAACAGTGATTCATCAGAAAGAGGTCTTCTTTTAATCATCATTTCTAAATCTCGATATCCAATAGGATGTCTATAGTCTATAGCTGATTCGCTTTCATTTAAGCTAGTAACTTCAGAAGAAATATTTGATGGCACTATATCAAACTTACTGCTAACATCTGATTCGAGAGATAATCGCGACGAACCTCGATCCGCACTATAACTTCTCAAAGAATCTGTTTCAATGCTGCTTGAATGATTATAATGATCAAGTAAAGTGCTGCTTAGTAAGTTACTGGAACTTTCATTCATTTTATTAATGTCGTTAGTAAGACTTGCTCTACTATTTCTTATTTTCTCTCCCCTAGAAAGTGTGTCATGGATAGAGGTCCGACTTCCGTAAATCATTAAAGATGTAGTTTTTCGTTTAACGGTATTCATCTTCTGATTCTCACTCGTCAACATTTTTAAAATAGAGTTATCGTATGACATATCTGATTTGTCCAGTTTCTCTAAGATATATTTCGAAAGAGCATCATCTGATAAATCTTCACAAGGAGGGGAAGAACTCGGGATAGGTGGAGGTGAAGTTAACTCACTATCGGAACTATCTTGAACATCTAAAGTACTCTTGCTACTATTTAAATAATATGAAGCCGGTCGGAATGTATCTGATATACTAAATCTACTGAAAGGTGAATCTAAAGAAACATCTTTGTTCGTTTCATCGTCAACATCAGAACTTTCTGATTTATCTTTTGAGCTCTTATCTGTTTTTGCAGCTCTTTTTAACGTGTGATTCTTCGAGTCAGCAAAGTTCGATGCCGTATCCAATAACTTTGTACTTACAGAATCATCTTGCGATTGGTTTTCATTAGATGTGACATTATTAAGTTCCATATAAACTGGTTCAATTTTTCCATTATTCACACAAACTACTTCATATGTTTGAGTATCATCGTCCTCGTTTCCTAAATTCATTTCAACGTATGGGTTGTCTTCATATCCTTGCGGCATAGACTGATCAAATACACTCAAACTTTCGAAAATAGCTTTATGAGGTGGTTCGTTCACAGACATTTTTCGGGGACTCATAGGTAAATAATGATTCTCTCCTAAACTACTAACTGGAGGTGTTTCTGATTTTATTTCAGTTTCTTCTTGCATCATATCATTGTTTGTTTTTGTATTTTCTTCTTCTTTTTGGTCGCTATTTTGGCGTTTATTTGTATTTTCGTCTTCTGAATCCAACAATACTTCGTCTAAATCATTATCAGTGTATTCCATTTGCGTTTCAGACTCAGCTTCACTATCTTCTGTTTCGTATCCATCTTCAGACATGGTAGGTGGAGGTTTTTCTTGTACTTCTTCCTGTTCTGATCCAAATGCCGTTTGTTCATAATCGTTGTCATTATCTTCCAAGTCTACTTTAGGGATAGATACTGTACAAAGAATATTTTGGTATGTATTTTCAGTGCTATCCATAACTTTCATCTCTTCGTTAGGAGAGTTTTTCGCTGGATCAATTTGTGCAATGGAGGGCGCGTGCGGGGTTATAGGTCGCATAATGATAGGACTTGTTAGGTTCACATTTTGAGACCTTCCTGCCTGCATTTCTCTGGGTTTTTGCAGATCAGTGCCCGATGTTCCCTCTGAGGTGCAAAAGTGAAACCGATAATTACTATATAAATAGTAATTATTCAATACACAATAATGGTTCATAGTGTTCCTTATGGTCACCACAATGTTAGTATTGCTTTGGGTGTTAGAGTGATGCAAACTACTCAAGATATAACCAACAAGAACTAAAATTCGTAACCCACCACCGAATAGTAGACCAGTAAAATTATGTTAGTGGCACAATGACCCCGCAGGCAGGAAGGTACCTCTCCGCAAAGCGAAGTCATCATAATGCTACTGCAGGTGTTCCATGTATATGATAATATAATACACATAAAAATAATGAATAAGTCTTTTCGTATTAAATGGCATTTTCAGTATTTTGAATAAAATGATTTATAAGGGATATCGGAAAACAGTACTGTACGCACCCAAAGTATTTCTAAAATGATTAAAGATGAATGATCTTAGAATTTTAATAGATTTTTTAAAATTAAGGCATGATTTCAATTGTTTGCGTAAAATAATGTTTTAATATAATGTTAATTCTATGCAATATTTTTTTGAAACATTTTTTTTACAGTTCCTAATTTGTGAAAATATATAAGACGAGGTTTCACTGTTTCTGCTCATGCAAAATATTATAAAAATTAAATGATAAAATAAACAGATTCATGCTCCTTTCACACTTGCTTGGGAAACCAATATATTCCATTCTAATCTTCAATATTTTAACCATGCTACAAAATAATAACTACCTACGAACACATCCTACTCATACGAGTATACATAAGAAAATAAAAAAAAATTCTTTCACATACCTTCATCGTCAGAAGAATAGCTATTGTAAGAAGCATTCGTATATGTCTTGGGCTTGTACTGATCTGACCTCAACGATTGACGGCTATGGTTAAGAGATCTTGCTAAAGATATTGTAGCCGGAGTACTTTTCCTGGTTAAAGGCGATTGCAACATTCTTTGCTTCCATTCCAACAATCGTTTCATTGATTCCTCCCGCTGAAAAATAGAAAAAAAAACACTCGCTTGAATATTATGTACTGAAAGACATAGAAACCTTGCACATAGCACTAACTAACAAACACAATTATTGATATTTGATTCTATGTACCTGCTGCACTTTCTTTTCACCTTCTTTTTCTGGAGCTGTTGAAGGCAATCTTGCACTTGCAGACCTCATAAAGCCATCAGCATTGGTGTCATATTTAGCTGCCTCCTTAACATATCCACTAACATTAGACCCATCGCTCATCACACTGCCACTTCTGTTCAAATACTCTTTCTGTATCTCCTTCTCTTTTAATGTCCAATTAGAGTTTAACGCCTCTAGATCACCGTATTTTGAGTTGTAACTGACATTATCTCGAGCCGTGGTAAACTCAGCTTCGTAATTGTTATTTGTCATTTGGGAATACGCAGTACTGAGTTGTTTCTTTGCCAAACCACTAGCGTATTTTGCAAGAGGAATCTCCATATTTCTTGGAGCCACACTTGGAACCAGTCCCTGCGTTAAGTACTGCGCGGACTGACGCATTTTCTCTGCATAGCTCTCTTCAGAATAATACCTGTCAGAGCTAGGATCGTAATATGAATTAATGTCAAGACTAGACTTAGGTCGTTGCGGTGGCTCCTTATATGTATCATAAGCTGAGCGAACGGGAGCAGTTTTGTTTAACATTTCAGCTTTCGATTCGTATTCAAGAAAATCTGCGCTATGGGGTCTTGGCATTGGTGGTTGGATTCCACTCGATTGCATCTTCTTTCTTCTTAGTACTGACGGTCCGCTGAATGTTTTCTCCTGGGGCTGAAAAGAAGACAAGGCAAAAAAAATTAATTAGGTATTATATTAAAATCAAGTGGATTCAAAGTATCGATTTTTGTGTTCTACTTACATAATTTCCCGTGTTTCTTTGTTGTTGTTGTTGTTGTTGTTGTTGATGACTAGAAATGCTAACACCATCACGATCTTGAGATGGATTCGGAGATTTGGCGTACGTTTTACCGTATTCATTTTCAGTTGCATATTGTGAATATACGTCCTCATAGTCTCCAATCTTTCCTTTATTATAAGCAGCCATCGTTGTTGATCTACCGTATGCATCGGGAGTCCGCCTCTCGGCTAACAAGCGTTCGTTGATGGCACTCCCCGCTCTTCCAGGCCTTGAACTTAATTCCCCATACACATCCCTATTATAAGCATTCAAATCTAAATTCGATTTAGCATTATTTCTACTTTCAGCATTAATTTCATTGTGAATCAATTCAGCTCTTTCCCCCTTCGTATTAGATCTTGAGTTCTTATTTTGCATTTCATTTCGTTCGTCTTTTAAAGGAACATCTTGAGGAGTCAAATCTTGAAGGAAAGGATTGCGTTGGGATTGCCTCTCGTATATTTGTTCTCTGTTGTCTTGTGCCACTTGTTGCTGACTTCGATTCCTATCAAAGTAAGGTGACTGTGCATTAGACTTATACATGGATGATGTACTGGGTTGGTTGTTCTCAAGTTTGTCAGTAACTGTGTTTGTTAATGGCAGAGAGAGATGTTGCGTATCATACGGTGGTCTTTTTGTTTGATACTGTGGTTGCTGTTGTACTGGCGGTGGAGATTGCGGACTGCGAGTGTATGTGGGTTCTTGGTTTGGACTGGCTGGATAATTTGCGTGGTCTTGATATCGTGCGTGACTAGTGCCTTGACTGTAGTGTGATGCTGGCTTTTTGAGTAAATCATAGTTAGGATCGTACCTGTAATGCATGAAAATGAAAAAGTACACTTTTCTGGTTTGATCTGTTACTATAAGGACACAAATACACAATTTAATAGTATTATCCTTACATGTCAGGGCTTGGTGAATTATAGCCTTCATTGGAACGTCTTGGCTTAGGTGGAGCGTTAGCGTAGGTAGGTATTTCATCACCATCCTGAAACGAAACAAGATTTTTCAATCATAATTCATATAGCACAGTGTTATTAATTTATACCTAACCAGCAATGGTGATACATTGATAAATTTACAATCAATTTGCATCGTCGTCATCCGACTATTATCTGCAGTTATAACGACCATATAATGGCTGTCCTTGGTTCCGCTCTGACAAACTAATTGCCGATCACCTGCACCGGTACAAAATACGTGCTTACAATAATACCCACCTCTGTCTTCGCAGCTGTCCGCTCGCTCTGTTTTTGCGGCTGCTCACTGAAAATAGACATTAATGGATTTCAGAATCAACAGATTTGAACTTCAAACAACTGTTTAAATATTTCACTATCAATCATCAAGTAAACATTAATCTGTAACAGGTATCAACAAGCCGTAACTATCTACTGATCAGATCTCGAAGGTAATCTTACTTGAGGCTTTGCATTAGTGCGGCCATGGTCAACGCCTTCACCCATTTCATCATGGCCTCCTGGTCGGGCGCGGCGAGGATGTAAGTTCTCATGTTTGCATGCTCCAGTTTAAAAGCATACTTCCGAAGTACTTTATCTTCTGAAGTGCAACTAGATACTCTATAAGATGGTAGAAGTACTGAGCCTAGCAGTTTTTCCTCGTCTTGACCTATAACATAAAACAACGCACATTAAAAATACATTCCGGATAAAAAACAACATACTTTTTATTGTGTTCCATCAAGTGAATAAACTCCCGTAGTAACAATATGGCATTGTGTACCTATTTATAAACGTTGATTGTTGTTTTTTACTTACTTTTATAGTAGAATAGGCAATACTCTGACAGCACGAACCATCGTTTCCTCCAGACTTTCAATCCGTCTGACCCTTGTTTGTAAAGTATGCCAGACATAGTAACTGGGGCTGATGGTATTCGTTGCGCTATAGGTGACCGCAGCGCTTGGTTGCCACCGCTACTTCTTCTACTATCAGACGACGGAGATTTCACGCTAGGACTACTGGATTCACTAGACTTCATGGGCGATGCGACGCTCATATTATTCTTTTGGTTTTGGTTATTATAATCTGATGGTGGAGACTGACTTTTCCCTTTATCAGCTTCTATTTGCCTTCTGTATTGTTGTTCCTGCTCTCTGTATTCAGCTTGCTGATTCTGATTCCATTGAGCTTCATATTGCCTGTTTTGTTTCTCGTATTCCTTATACTCATTGTTTTTAGCGTAACTGTCAATATCTTTTTGTATATCAGGGCTACTATATTCTTTGAAGTCGTTTTTACTACTGTATCGATCTGTAACCGATAAGTCTCTATACGAACCATCAGAGTATATACTGTTTTGTAAATTAGGTGGTGGTTGAACTCCATGTATTTGTTGAAGTAACAATTGTCGTTCAGCAAACTTCTGCTGTTGATGCATCTGTGCCTGATTCTGATAGTGTAGTTGTTGTTGAAGTTTCATTTGCTGAATCTCACTGTACTGTCTTCGTAATAATTCAGTGTTACTCTGTGGTCCTGTCCTATTGGAATATGGTAGATATGGCTTTGATCCGTACTGATTAGGGTTAACATTAGGCCTATACATAGGTTGATGATTTTGGTATATTTGGTTGGTATCTTTCGGTGGGTTACGTTTTAAATAATCTTGATAGACTTCCGCGTTATATCCCTTAGGGATATTGTGGAGTAGCTCGTGATTTACATTTTGATCTGTGTGCACATCAGTTCTTTCGTGCCTCGGAGGTGACTGAGGGTAATTATAGTTATCATTTGCTCCGTAATGCCTGGCGTAATCGTGATTGTGTCCAGTGCCATATAAATCGTGTCTGTTTTCAAGGAGCGGAGATCGTGCATTCATGTTTGAGTGATATTGACTCTGCAGTAATTGGTGCATGACGCCATTTGGTTGTATTTGGCCTGTTTGTGAAGAACTTAAGTGGGTTAGTTGTGGGTGCTGCTGCGAGTAGATCTGCTCCGGGTGCACATGATGTGCCATAAGATGTTGCTGGGTCAGCGGCTGTTGCGTCGCCGGTGCTATCTTTTTGTTCTCCATTTGGTATTGGCTCTGTGCTGCTGGTGGATCAAGCCTGAAACAAAAAGAAACGTCAATTAAGCTATTATATTATTGTGAAAGGGTTATTCACCGTTGCCACGTATGTCATAATAAAAGTTTACGTAGAATGTGGTCGCGTGTTCGATAAAATGAACTGAAACGATTCAATTTGAGTCGCTTAATCAAAATGTTATCATCGTGCGTTTGAAGAATTATTGTATATATGTTAAAGAAGCACGTTGCGTACAATCATTTAATGCTTTGAGGCGCGGCGCCGCCTGTACAACACCTGCCAAGCATTCAGACTCCAATACTTTTATTACGTACTTCGAAAACATTGGAATTTTATACGAGAAAATAAATTTCCTAATCATAGCCAACACTTCATACTGTGTAATTTATAACATGTTGGTTAATTAAGTACCTAAGTGTTAGAGCCGAGAAAGTGAACAATGTAAATAAATTCCCATTCATTTTAAATAAGACAGACAAATTGGTGGTTAGTGTTACGAAGAACCAGAGATTACGGAGATATGGAGGTTCCGATTCCGAAAGATCGGAACTGCCGATTGATTTTGCACCTCCGAATCCGATTTCGATTTCAATCTATTTTAAACGGAACTTATATCGGAGGTACAAACAAGTTTATAGTTGTCGCACGGGGAACCTTTTTCCTCGTGCCTTCTGTCGATTACTAGTTCATTTGTTATATTTTTTCGTATTTGGCAATGTTTATTTTTTATTTATTTATTTGCACAAGATGGACCTATGACCTGATGAGCGTCGCGGAAATGCGATGGATGCGAGACGTACAGGACCGTTCGTTGTGGCCAAACTTGGGGGGCCTATGTCCAACAGTGAACGTCTTTCGGCTGAAATGATGATGATGATGATATACTTTATTGTACACCAAGATTATATTTTAGAAAAGTTTTAATCATTTGACGTCTTGTATTTGACTTCGCCTCCGATTCCAAATTCGGTTCCGATATAACCAGTTCCGTTACATCCCTACAAAGAATACATAAAACTCTTATTTCGTCTTACCTATCGTTGTATCTGTCTGCGTGTTATGGTGTTATCGTCCAACCCTTATTGTAGAACACGTAAAAAGTCTATTTTCACGGGAGTGTTAGCACGCAAAATAAGGCTGTATTTTATAGTCACTTCCCACGCAAATATAAGGCATGCTGAAAAACTTGCCAGCTGTGTGTGAATTTATTAATATTCTAGTTTCTTATTTCAACTCGTAAACAACTTTTTATTAGTACTCGCTAAATGAACACGAGTTCCCAAGAAATGCAGTACATATAAATGATCAGTGTATTCCTTACTAGCCATCCGGTCCGGGATCGTCAATAGATAGACTTCTTGCAATTAATAATAGAATCTACGTTCTTCTAACAATCTTCTACTGCTTTGTCCTTCTCATACTTCTGACTTTGTTCATTCTTCCTTTCATATACAGTCCATACTTCTGTGGAATGCGCTTCCTCTTGACATCAGGACGGCCACCAGTCAATATGCATTTAAGCGGAAATTGCGGCTTTATTTTCTATACAAATAGCGGAGTAGTCTCAAAAATCCTTTCATTATTCCTTATATAAATAATATATATTTTTGCATATATATATGTAGGTTTATATTATATTAAATATTTGTGTATGTTTATTTTATGTATTTATACATTTGATCCCTTGTTTTCGTATTATTCTTTTCTTTTTTTTTTTTATGCACCTACCATGTTTTCTCTTCACTACCCTTGGTTGACTGGTAGAGAATGCCTAAGGCATTAAGTCCGCCTTTGTACCTTTATGTTGCATGAAGTTTTAATAAATAAATAAATAAATAAATAATAAAGATAATCAAGGTGTTTTCTTAATCGTGCTCTAATAACCAGCAGTATTTTAAAAATAGGTACATAGCAAAATAATGTTATAACTGTAAACACCACAATATACCACAGTATCTCAAGACGAAAATCTATGACCCGTGCGTGTTGCTAGTGATGACATATGCTTCCGAAACGTGGTCGCTCACAATGGGCCTCGTCAGAAGGCTCAAAGTCACCCAAAGGGAAATGGAAAGGGCTATGCTCGGAGTTTCCTTGCGTGATCGAATCAGAAATGAAGATATCCGCAGGAGAACCAAGGTTTCCGACATAGCACGAAGAATCGCCAAACTTAAGTGGCAATGGGCAGGGCACATTGCTCACAGAACAGATGGCCGTTGGGGCCGAAAGGTTCTGGAGTGGCGACCGCGTACCGGAAGACGCAGTGTTGGAAGGCCCCCTACAAGGTGGACCAAAGACCTGGTGAAGGTTGCGGGAATCCGATGGATGCGAGACGCACAGGATCGTTCATTGTGGCGACATTTGGAGGAGGCCTATGTCCAGCAGTGGACGTCTATCGGCTGAAATGATGATGATGATGACTGTAAACACTAAATAGCTACCTGGTTTTAATAGACAAACTTTGATTGATTGTAGATTTGGTCCTTTATCTATCTTATACATACAAAATAAAATTCAAGTGTTTGTAATATCAAAATAACATTTTTTTACGAAAGATACGAGTACCAAGAAAGTATATTCGATAGCTCGACGGGTCCCAAGAACAAAATCGTATATGAAAAATTATCGATTTACGGTATGATTTTCTGAACTTCTGTGTAAATAATAAGATAGTGTTGGATTGGAAATTTCAATAAGTAAATGGATATTAAATAAAATAAAAATAGAGCCATATAGTTTTTAGTACGTAAAATACTTTTCTGAAAAAATTGTCTGTCTGCTTGTGGGAGGTGATCTCCGAAACGGCTGGACCGCTTTAGACGAGACTTTCGCTGGTATATAGCTGATTTTATTTTAGGGACTGACTTAAGCAACATTGATTTCTAATAAAAAATATTTTCTGCGCAAAAAAAAACTTCTTGAAATTGTAACCAAATAGCATTGCGTTGTTTTACCTGGCTGATGCAGACAAAGTCGCGGAGACCTGCTAGTCTATTATATATTGATCTATCTATCATATAGGTAACCCATAAAAGGTACCTATATTGGCAAACACCCTTTGCGTAAAATAAATGTAAAAAAACATATTTGAAGTATCTCCAACCTAATTAAGTTCTCTCTTTCAGATCTTTGATTTATGACTATGCAACTGATATTGTTAAACATTTATAACATCAATATGAATCTACAAATAATACAATGATGAGGATTCGACGTGAATACTTTATTACTTTAAAAACAAAGATACAGAATAAATCAAAAACAGCCTGAGTTCCAATACACTATTTAACCAAACGCCTATAGTTGACACTTCGCGTGACCCGAGAGCTTTTACCTAGGCCAGAGGTTAAGTAATGCCATACATCGTGGCAATACCGCCAGACTTTTGGACACACTTCCAGTCGACAGCGATGCAGAGGAATCTTTCGACGTCATATTTTAGTTAGGTATTTTTATTTTAAGTGTATACTATAAGTATATTGTAGTTACATTCTGTTGCAGGCCCACTTACTAGAGTTCCCAATGTGTCCCTACATCTGCTCTTTGGGGGACCGTGAAACGTGGCCGCCTACTATGCCCACATACTTTCAGGGAAAAGAAAACCAAGAATTCGAGAAGAAGATTCTATAGCTACTTTTAACAAAATCAGTTAAATAAATAGTTTACTTGAACGTTTAATTCTAAATCAATCTAAAGATATCAACAGTTCAAAGTATGCAGTTTCATAAAACCTATTATAAATCCATTTATTCATGGAACGCACACAGACCATACCAATTCAATCTCCCTACTATCTACCAATTGAAAGATAAAGATGAAAACATCAGTATCATAACTTCACTTCATAATAACTTGTTACACACGCTCCTGTCAGTCTCATCCTGGCCAATAATGAGCTTCAATCCATCATTCATCACCCGAGCAGCATCCGGTATGAAAGCGACCACTACACTCTAATGACCGGAAGATGAGACCATGTCGGCAGTCGATTCATCTGCTTGTGTCGTGTACGGCCGCTTCCTGAACGTAACGATAATGAGTCATTTTGATCGTGAGGACGGTAGATGAAGTGGTCTTACGCATGTTTTAAGAGAGAGAGCGTCCCGGTGGTGTCCGATGATAGAACGAGCTTAGCGGAATAAAATTATGCAATTCTGACGCACACTCACTGTAATGCAACTGATAGAAAACCGACAGGCTAGCAACTCGGCATCGGTGTACAAGATTTTAGAATTTCTTCCGACTAGTGCATCATGAGTGCATCATTGCCGATGATTCTATTGGCTCGTTTCTCAATTGACTTAAGCGCTTTAAGCTGGTATGGCATACCCATCCTAAAGATGAGAGCAGCACCTACTCGAACTTGCTCTCGATAAAGTTCGTACATGCTAATGTTAAAAAGTGTCAAATTCTTCTGACCCAAAGTCTTGGCATTGAGTCTATAATATATTGGGTTCGGCTTCCTATCTAACCGTATGCAACTGAATACCAATATTTACATAGAAAGACCGCCTATCTGGCCTTCACAACCTAGTAATTGGGAACATGATGCCCCTTGGCATGACTGGAATCAGATTACCTGACTTCTGACTAGGTGTAACAACTGTCAATGGTCTACTAATGACAACCGGGACCAACGTGAAAGAAAAATAGAAAGAAAGAAGAAGAGTTTATTTACGACCAATATGGCACAAAACTTAAAATATATATATACTAGCTTCCGCCAGCGGCTTCGCCCGCATCAAAGTAGGTTTCTCCATACAAACTTTAGACCTCCGTTTCATCCCCTTAGAGGCTGAATTTTGGAAAATCCTCTCTTAGTGCTCGCCTACGTCATAAAAGAAAGCCTTGTGTAAAATTTCACGCTGCTAGTCCCACTAGTTTTGGCTGTGCGTTGATATGTCAGTCAGTCAGTTTCTCCTTTTATATATATAGATAATATTATAACAAATCTATACAATAGAGTGAGTTATGCGGCACATCTGCGCAAAACTTCCAGCGCTCAGCAAAATGCTGGGGCTCATGTACTGAACAGAGCCACAGCGCTGATTTTCAGCGCCAGCCACGCGCCACGTGCTTTCTGAGGCATAAATTAGCAAACATTATATTACGTGTTAATCCCAAAGGTTTTTAACTTCTGACAATCGGATTTGCTGAATATCTAGAGCCTAAGGAATCTCTACATCACAGCTAAGAAATACTCGTAACACGAAAATACATAATATGCACCAACTTATCAACAAAGTATACGCGGGGGAAAGTTAATCTTTGGAAAAGCATTATAGACTTTTATCGAGAAAGTTTCCACTGAGGCTAATTAAAGATATGTATAAAAAAGTAAACTAGACGGCCGTCACCGTCTAGACATTTGAAATATTTCCGATCGGTGATAGTCGTCTTACACGTAATATTTTGTCTACTAGTGTATCTACATTCTAACGACTTTCATCCATTATGTATAAGATAAATCTTGCGGACACGTTTAGAAGAGTTACCGTGGTCCTAGAACGCAAAGGGCAAATGAAGAAAGACAGATGGGTTTTAGTCAGTAAAAGTCTGATACACCCTCTCGCTCCACCCTATAGTGAGAGAAGTAATTTGATGATTTCCCACTTCAAAGAAAAATGTATAAGATATCAGCTAACTACGAGTATATTCCAAACAGATTTGCTAATGCTTTCCTTATAGCTCTCTAATTCCCAGCTAATTGGTTAGGTCTCAAGTAAGTAATGAATGACGCAAGTGACCTAAATATACTTTAGCTGAACGGATTTATAAACTCGTAATTCTTGCCAACGTGCCACAGGATATTATGAAGGAATCAGCAGCAGTCTTTGATTAAATACTTTGGAATCTATTACGGAGTTAATGTTATAGCTGAACCATAATGTGGACGAGATCCGACTTATTGCTTAATATGATTAGGGTTTTATTATGCCATAAAACGTTTTCAGCTCATAATAAGAATAGCTCATCAAACTATCTCATATTTAGGAGAATAGCTTTTATTTCTTACACAGATACGCGATATATTTCATGCTAGCGACATGTCCCAGCTTCGCACGGTTGTTTGAAATCTTTAAAATTCTCGGTTTTTTTTTTTAAATATAATATGCATGTATTATACACCTAAACCTTTGTCATGAATTGCTCTGTCTATTGGTGAAAACTGCAAGAAAATGCGTTCAATAGTTTTGGAGTTTATCGTGTTCATAATGACTCGAAAAAGGTCTTTGTTTTATATAATATGTAAGGATAGATTTTGCCTTGTGTGGAAGACCTATAAAACTTGTATACGTACCTGTAGCTTTTTACTTTCTTCCACCAATTTCTGTTATCATTGACACCAAAGTAGCTAATCGCGGTTCACGCGTACTAAATACCAAGACTGACCGAGACAAACATTAAATAAACTTTGGCAAATTATCAAATTTCGCGCGCACTGAAAATAAACCAGACGTTCTAAATATTAAACTGAGTGATGCGTTCAGTTTTTGCCGTTTCCGAAGTGTTAATATCGATACAATTAGTCTGGAAGCCACGGGACTTAGTGCTTTGTTGTAAATAGGGTAATTATGGGTGATATTGTTTGCGCGGCGCTCATTGCCGAGAGTTGGTCCACTTGGCAGCGAGCCAAAAATGTGGCGGGCCCGTTTGCACCACGAGACGACCCGCGATTAATTTGCCGTTCAATGTCAATCCTACCTTAGGTTGACCTACATTCGCTTACGATGCTCTGATTCTTTCGTAGATCAAAGGTGATATTTTGAGACGCGATTGTGACAGTGTGTTTCTGTCTATTGTCATAGTAAATGTTCTAAGCTTGTCTAGTTTTCTTTACGAAAGCGTCGTCGGTTACGCCTTCGTACAACATTACATACACTTGCGCAAGTACCTAGGGCATTAAGGGGTTAAGTCATATGCCCAATCAAAATCAACCACTTCGTCTTGTCTATCAAAATCCTACGAAAGCTTTACAGCATGAAGTTTCATCACGCTAACAAGACTGACAGATTGACGGCTGGCTGTTCACATTGTCAGTCACACACATGCACTGAACTGATGGAACAACTTTTATGTTAACTTAATTTATGTAATGTTGATGACTATCCAACTTGCTTACAAATAATAAAACTTAAGTTGAAGTCAGCGAAATTCGAATGTAATTAAGTAATTAATTAGTTGTTTACAATGCTTATGTAAGTGTTAATTTTAATTGTGCACGCATTACCATAACTAAATATTAATTAGAAACACTGCGCCCAAAATGTGAGTGGCTAATAGATGTAATTTATTGTCTGCAAAGATGTTGTCGTAATCTTTGAACTATAGTTATTGCAAACATAGGAAATGAATATCGAGAAAGTCCACATCATTTTCCCTATAATAATAAACCCATCTAATAATACTTCGCACGTAACTGTTGATTGGTAATTTAGCACCAAACGTGCTATTGACTCTGTGACTCCTCAACGTTTGCCTCATTATGGTCATTCACAACAAAAATAGACAAAGTAGTCGTAATGACAGCACTGTTCTGTGAAATGTTAATGCTACTTTAATAGTTGTTATAAAATGTTTAGGTAATCAACGTTGAAACTGTACCAAACTTGTAGTACTTCTAGGTTACACACGCACATCCTAACTAAGAACTTTCTACAAATAGTCTGGATGTGTTTAGAGAAAAATTAAAGAGCACCTTCTTTCATAATTGTCATACCTAATATTAATGTACATATATTGGTTTTTCATCATCTCCTAAACTTTTGGGGTCAGCTTCCAGTCTGACCAATAACATACAGATATTGGTATTTACTGGAATGTATTACATCCATACTAATATTATAAATGCGAAAGTAACTCTGTCTGTCTGTCTGTCTGTCTGTCTGTCTGTCTGTCTGTCTGTCTGTTACGCTTTCACGCTTATACCGCTGAACCAATTTTGATGAAATTTGGTACAAAGATAGAATAGAGCTTGAGAAAGGACATAGGCTATAAATTATCACGCTATTTGCTATGGGGGGTGAGCAATATTCCAAAATGTCGGTATTGAACGATTTGCCGTGACTTCGATCCCCAGTTATAGTAATAATTTTTGTGAGTATTTTGTCGTCTTTTTTGTATATAATATACGATGGTACTTCGATTACAATAATAATAGGACTTTTAGCATATTTTTAACACATCTTAGACATTTTTACTCCATATTTTTGTAAAAAGTAATCAAACATGTAATAAAATTTAAGTGGAAAAACGAAAATAATATTTCTTTTTTTCATTTAGCTACAAATTTAATATCTGAGATGAAAATCATCACGCTATCATCGACAAAGGGTTAAGCAGACAATGATGACGTTTATATAAGAACACCTATTTTACACGAAAGTCAACGAACACCGTAGTGCAGTCGTGTCTGGATTAGATCGGCACGTAAGGGGATAGTGGTTCAAAACTAAGTTTCTTTTTTGTGATAGTTTTGTTTTATTTTACTGTAAACAAGAAATTTTTATATATTTTTACGTTCTTACTATTATTTTTATCGTCTGATTTCTACATCAGCACTTTCGAAGCAGTTTGGCAGATTATACTGACCTTCACTATACAAGACAAAAATCCAGCGGTTATGCATTCAAACGTCTACAAAGAGATCTAAAGAGATACAATAGAGCGGCTATCAGAAAAAATGTCTTAGAAAAACTGTCATCCTATGCCTCAGTAACGCCATCTGGCTTTGAATAGCAAACACACGAATTAAATTTGTCAAACTATTTATTTAACTATCGCTCGGTAGGTGGCCAGGGGCCTTACCATGATAATGTCAAAATGTCAGACGTACGAGCGAAAAAGAGTGATGGAGCTATACACCCTATATAGCTCCATCCCTTTAACAGTCCGCTTTGGGTCGTAAAATGGATCACGTTATGAGCTCGTGGTAGAGCCTCAGTGTGTGATAAAG
The DNA here is from genome assembly GCA_905147345.3 of Mythimna impura. Lineage (NCBI taxonomy): Eukaryota > Metazoa > Arthropoda > Insecta > Lepidoptera > Noctuidae > Mythimna > Mythimna impura. The sequence goes on along the minus strand of LR990362.1, from coordinate 12,034,612 downwards.
GTAAGGTTAAGCTTTTCAGCAATAGATGGCGTTATCACGAAATCAGCAAATGTTTCTAGACCTATTTATAAAAATTATTGAATTCATATTTTTGGCATTTACGAAGCAATTAATTAATTGCTTCGTAAATGCCAAAAATATTTACGAAAATAAACCGCAGTTAGGTCCAGTCATTTTATCATAACAAGATTTGTAATAGCGTAAAGCGCGGTGGGCCTTGGGCGCGGTCGCCTCCTTCTGTGAAGCAGTAATGCTAGCAAAGGAGGCGGCCGCACGCGCGAGACAATAACCCTCGCGACCCAGCCGATCCGAACCGAGGGGTTCCGATCCCGATTTCCGGCCACCGTAGGCGCGGGCTTGTGGACGGCGAGCAATGGGTAGCTCACCGTCCGTCCGTCCGGTAACCGTCCGGACCGAGCCCAAGTCGTTGACGGCGCGTAGTGTTCCACGCGCGCCTCAAGGAGGTGTCAGCAACCGTAGGGGCCCAGCAAGCTTTCTGGTTTATATTATGATAAAACAACGCTGTATGATTTTAAAATTATTGGTTCATTAGATATACTAAAAGTATATTATACCGTAGAATTATCTTTTTTGCAACACTAAATAAATGTTATTTAACGTAGGCTATCAAAAAAAAAGTGGATAAAGTAGTTTTCAGTTGCCAAAATGTACCTATAAATAGTCTGAGTCACGGAGTTCATACTGAGGTCGATACCCACAGTTTTTAGTGTGTGCACCTTTTGCTTTTAGGTAGGAAATCATCAAATACCTTGCCCCGCTCTGGGTAAAGCGAGAGGTAGTACCAGACTTTTACTGACTGGAACCCACCTGTGTTCCTTTAGTTGCCTTTAGCGTTTCAGGGCTATGGTAACTTGCACGCCACAATTGCGGCAGCAAATACCTTCTTTGAGGAAAGTCTAAAAAGGCTCTCTTTCCGCCTGACGCAGGTCTTCATCGAACGTAGATGTTTCGGAAGGACCCCCAAAAAATCCATCAAATATAGGTAGGTACTTAATCACAGAAAGATGCTTCTTGAGCGGTTCGTGAAGGTTACCAGTACTTGAAGTAGTCTCTCCCTTGGACTTGACCACAACCTACTGTTTGGAACAAGTACCTAATTTCAAAGATTCCAAAAATTTAAGATCATTAAGAATTTCATGAAAAACCCATGAAGACATATTTCACACAAGGCCCCGACGTGGTTTGCGTTCCTGAAGATAGTTTGATTACGTATGATGTATTCTACATTACTTGCAGCCTTAAGTCGACAACTGGACGTTACCTCCTTAAGAGTGGTCAGTGAGTGGTGATCAACACTGGGACAACATTCTGACTGATGCCAGAGTCAGTCACCGCCCCAATTGGTTGCGACATTTGTTCGCTGTCATTTTATAGTTTTGTGGAGTCACAAACACGGAGTAATGAGGGGGGTATTAGGGTGTTTCGAGAGGTTTCTGTTTCAAATTCGACGTGATGTAAGTCAACATCAAACTGCAACAATTTTTTCACAAATTCTTTATAAGTACAGTTGTGGAGCAAGATGACATCGTAGGTTACTCTGTAGTATTTTAATAATCGCTAGCAGCAGTGGACTATCAGTGCACGTTATCCAGCTGAAGATGGGCTGAAGCCGATTATGCTCCTTCGAAATTCACCTCCGCCAAAGTTGCATAACGGACCCGGCTAAAAGTCTGCAGAGAAATATCATCGAGGCAAATTCTTATGGGAGGTAATTCTTTCGAAAAATCTCATAGCTCTAGCAGGCATTGGCCCTAGAGATCTTCGTCAGGCGAAAAGAGAGGACGCTGCTGGATCCTCTCTTTTCCTCAAAGAAGGAAGATTTGCTGCCGCGTGCAAGTTACCGTAGCTCTAGAACACTAAGGGCAATTAAAGGAACACAGGTCGGTTTCAGTCTGTAAAAGTCTGACACAAACTCTCGCTTTACCCAGAGCGGAGGAAGGTATTTGATGATTTTCTTCCTAAAAGTAAAACGTGCAGACACTAAAAACTGTGGGTATTGACCTCAGAACAAGATCCGTACAGACTCTTTATACATTTTGGCAACATTTAACATTTTGAAAACTACTTTATCCACTTTTTTTATAGCCCACGTTAAATAACATTTATTTAGTGTTGTTAAAAGAAAACAACGGTTTAATACACTTTTAGTCTATTATAATGAACCAATCATATTAAAATCATACAGCGTTGTTTCATCATAGAATAAACCAAAAACAAACTTAAACTATCACCTTTTCCTTTTAGGGGTAGGCAGAACCACAGTTTATCAACTACTTCGACCTCAACATGTCTGTTTCTGTTTATTGATGATGATAAGTAATTTATTTGATGTATAATTATCATGAACGAGTATTCTATTACTGGTGAGCCAAATAAATAAAATAAATTATATATCTGGACATAAGAAATAGGTACATTTTACATCATATATTTACTGAAATTAATTTCCGTTATTTGAATTAGATGTTTTTAGCACGAATCACAAGCACAGAATTACTAATTACGTTTGTGCATTTTTACTAACTTGACGCAGACAAAGTCGCGGGTTACAGCTAGTATTTTTATATGTATATTAGATTTATTTATATAGGTTTATATTGTACACTAGATTTTAACGTCGATTGTGATCTCTCTCTATCACTCAAAGTTTTGCTGGGAGAAAACTCATCGTTGAATGTTTTCGTGTACAATAGATACTCATATCCTTAATTCTCTCCTTATTTCCTATAATATATATATCCTATATATATATTCCTTAATTTTCTCTTATTTAGTGTAAAGGTTTCTAAGAAGTATGCCGATAATAGAATTCTTTACAATGCCCTAGTAAGTTATTGAGCACGTAATGTAAATGAAACCACAAGCACAGAAAGTACTCGCGGCACCGCAAGACCAATAACAAATTCGGAACACGATTTTCAAATAACATGTTCGTTTGTTTATTTGTTTAACGCTACCGCTGCCATTTTCATTCACAAGGCAATGCTGATTGAAAGTTTAGAAATCTCTGACTCAATTCTTACTCATTTTACCTACAGTATCCGGTTTGAATTCTCAATTTCCTAAGACACCTCAATGTCTGATCAGATAGCAAAATAAATTGCAAAAATATGAGATTGGAAATACAAAACCTTCGAATGACCTATTTCAATTTAAATGCTTGTAAATCAAATTGGTTCTGCGTCTAAAACAGTATCAAATGACATCATTGATGAAGCCATATTATTTTATAAGGCAGATTTCACCTAAGCTGCTCCAAATGGAACGATACTTTGAACGAATCCTACGGTTATCGGCTGAAAGGAAATAATTATCTAGACCATCATTACCCGTGGTTAGTTGGAGCATATAAAGTGGTGAGTCCAGTAGCTAGAGCTTAGAGTTAAAATTAACCGCATCCTGGAGCCTTGCGGTCGCAAAATTATGCCCAAGTGCAATTAAATGGGTGTCTTAGCATGTAAATTGCGCCGGCGCATAGACAGGATTGACTGTTACTCGTAGTTATCGAGTCACGTTCGTTATTACGTTGCTTATTTGCTTTGCTATGTAAATCGTGAATTGAATGGGCACCCACGTTAGTAGGTACCTACTAATTGATCGTTACTGTCGTTAATTGGTAGTAGTTTTATATGATTTTTCTTAAATGATTGTATCTGTATCATAACCTAATTGACGTAAAACGAATCCATTAGCATTCCAAAATCATGGAAATTACGAGAGGAAGTTTTTTCTGACATAATAATAATAATAATAAAACGTTTATTTCGGAACTCCCATATCGTGTTAGTAACAATTTAAACTTAGAATTAGTGTTAGTAACATAAAAAACATGGGTCATTATGGGTCCCACAGACAGACTCAGCGTAAAAATGCGTTTTCATAAATAGGTATGGTGCAAAATTTCATTTTCGCGACGTAGGTACTTGTCTGTTTATCGCTTTACACAAACTAGCTTTCGGTAATAAGGTGAATTTAAAATAGTCAAATGTTCTTCGTCAAACGTTAGAATTCTATTTTTAGCTGACTTGTTAAGACTTGATTGCAAGGTTAAAAACAACTGGCCACAAGGGTCCCCTAGTCTAAACTTTAATTGTGGCAAGTGAGCGCCCTAGAGGAACACTTTTGAAGTCGGTTATGTTCACTCAAGCAGTACTTTGACAAAACACTGAAAGTATTCTGTGCTGAGAGTAACATTTTGTAGTTTCAGAAGCATTATTTTTTAGTTTCTTACTTGTATAAAAATTTGATTTCTTTTGTTGATTTAATTCGGTTTGTTTGGATAAGTCAATAAAGTGATGATTCACATTAATGACTGTAACATTTTAATGTTATTTTATGTTGTTTACAATTTTACATATTCATTAAGAGCAATGACCTAATGACATTGGAAATGTCTGATCGAACCGGATGCGCATGCGCGGTATTGATTTCCAATTTTCATCGCGAAAGTATGATCATGTATCTGAGCAGCGTGCTCTTTTAAAATGGTTACCCATCCGACAGCGTAGAGCGCTAAGAGCCTTGACTACCTTGTTTTCTTTTCTGGATAAACCTTCTTCTCCTTCTTATTTGACTTCTCAAATCCAATTTCTTTGCTCTGGTCATAATAAAAATCTCCGATCTACCAATAATCGTCTTCTACGATGTCCCACACACCGTTCTGGGTTTATCCAATCCTCCTTCTTTGTCCAGGCGATCTTTCTTTGGAATGCGCTCCCGCTGAACATCAGGATGGCGTCCAGTCGGTTCCCTTTTAAGGTGATGGCACGTGAGCACATTCGCAGGAAGTTGGTGTTACAATCGTCACTGCGTTGATTTGTTGGATTCGTTTTTCATAATTACATTTATAATTTGTATGTATGTATCTAAGTATATATTTATTATTGTATTCCTTTTCTTTTTCTTTACCATTAAGCTGCACCTACCATGTTTTGTTTCTGCACCACCCTAAGGTCGACTGGTAGAAAATGCCTAAGGCATTAAGTCCGCCTCTGTACAGTATTTATTACTAGTGCATTAAGTTTTAATAAATAAATAAATAAATAAATAAATAAAGTTCGTATGTGTGGATGTATGGACTTATGGATGTATGTATGTTTGTCACTCTTTCAAAACTACTGAACGGATTTCGATGACGCTGCACAGGTAGATCATGTCCTAGAATAGCAAATAGGATACTTTTTATCCTGGATTTATGTTCCCATGGGATATTTTTCTACTATCACGCAGGTGACGCCGCGGGCAGCAGCTTGTATGTCATACATAAGGCAGTGACGTACAAATTACTTCTTATTCTCTTGTGTTTCAAATAACAGTCCATAGGTTATAGAATATGCACGGCATGAAATCAATATCACAGCATCCGACTGTAACTTATCTCGTCTGACGAGATTCGATATACCTACCTACCTATATGTACCTGTATGTAGAAGTTATGCTGGCCAAACTTGTAGGTACGTTTATAATCGCAAAACAAAACATCAAAGCACTGAAAAACGATATCATTTAAATATTTAATGACTGAACTACACATTTACACTTCCGTATGTCATTTAAAATTAAGAAGCAATCATATCAGATTTCTTTATAATATTGTTTTACTACGTGTGCTGTAACTAACGCAAACTAATAAATCATAAAACAACTTCAAGTGAAATGACTAGTTCAAGTTGCATGAAACTGGTAGGAATCTACTTATTCATTCATAATCGCGCCTTGCACTTCACTTGCGCTTGGCTTTCAACACTAGAGAAACAAATAAAATACTTTGAATGACTTCATCCGATGAAGACAGCATTTGATACTTACAACACAAGCAAACAGAAAAAGAATGACGAGAAAAAAAGGTGTGGGGGAAGATCAAAGCACAAAGCTGTCACCGGGGTCTGCGCTGGCGCATCCGATTCTAATTGACAAATGTTGACGACAACGGCTGAGAAGTAGTACAAGCGAAATTCCATTGACACTTGGAGTATGCGAGATATTCAGGCAGGGGCGCTCAAACTTATGGTGTCGAACTGTCGACCCCAACTTTAGTTCCTCATCAACGTTGGCCCTTAATTAAAATTTTAGGGAAAAATTATGAAATTAAAAACGCATGGAATAGTATACCTTATGACTAAATTTAAGTGTGCAATTTAACAATATCCACACAAATATTCATTCTTACTCAGGCATAGAAAAAAAGCCTTTTGTAACTGTTTTTTTTTTCGATATTATAGATACTATTTGGAAATTTCCGCGATCTACTTGGACAGCTCTCGCGATCGATGGTTTGAGCACCCCTGTACTAAGGTGTACGATTCACCGCAGTGGAATGCTAAGGCAGCTTCGATTGGCGGAGCCGGTCCCGCACCGCGCGCTGGGCCGCTGGGTTCCCGCGGCGTTCCCGCGCATTCTTGACGTCGAGGTGAACAACCGCCGCGCACGTCGTCGTCCTTGGAGCCGCGTGCTCCTTTCTACACAGCCTCCGTCAACCCGTACCAAGGGTTGCCGGTACTTGTCAGTGTGGCCACATTTCCGTTGCAACTGGACGGGATAGGGCCCGGTTCTGACTACCAATTAACGATGGTAATTACTGTAGATATGTGGATCTATGAACGCGCTCGAGTACTAAAGGAAACTGTTTGAATTATAGAGAAAAGATGGGTTATTCATGAAGTTTTTTATTTTATTTGGATTTGGTTTGATCAGCTGTATACCTACTTCAATACAATTTTATTCAGAGATACAAGAAAATCTCATCAATTCTGTCTCTCATCATTATGCAACCACCAATCTCTGTTTCACATAGTAATCATCGATAAATTCAAAAACATATTTATGCTGACTTAATAAGCGTCAACTATCAACTAGTGCCAACCCTACTCACGTCAGTCGCTGGACCAGCGTGGTAAGATAATTCACATGTCGGTGGTAAACTGTAACCTGAGTACCGTGACCATAGACGACCATAGACGAGATGTGTTTGTGCGTACAACCGCTCGGTGTGCGAGATTTTCTCACTATGAAACAATATCCGATAGAATTTCGCACATATTTGTTAAATTTTTGCGCTACATATTTGGGATTGCTCATAAATATTAACTTTATACGAGTTTATCCTCAAATATGGTTACAAAGTATCAAAATAATGCCCATAAATTCGAATTTCTAAAAACTTTTGACCATGCATAATGAACACAAAATTATGTTGAAACATGTAAGCGTTACTTTCTACTAAATACAAAATTCACCATTAAAGTCATTACAATATACAAATAACACTGTATTTAAATGATGGAAAAAAAAAATTAGAAACAATAAATCAGGCTATTAAAACAAGCAATTTAACGGATTAAACAATTATAATTTTATGCTTATATTCACGGCACACTAACCACTTTCTACGAAGAATACAGGCAGCTTGGAAAAAGTCAGCAATTCTTTTAATATGCTAAAATAAAAATAAAAACAACTCAACGTAAAACCTGTACTATTCGCAATATTCTAAAATTAATGGCAACAATTTGTGTATTCTTTTAAAAAGCAGGCTGGTTTATGTCGTTATAAATTTTCATATTTCGAACGTAAAAATTTGAGACAGGCATTATTTTTACGTTCGAAATATGTTTTTTTTTTGTTTTTATTTATTTTAGCATATTTAAAGAATGGCTGACTTTTTCTACGCTGCCTGAATTCTACATAATGTAACAACTCTACTTATTTGCGGAAAGCAGTTCCGCGCACCCACACAAGAAAACGGAGTTAGGAGTTTTCCTGTGAAATTCGCGAGACGCAACTTAGCCTCCAACTCAAGAAGGTACTATGAGGATATTGAAATGGTAATAATTATTCGCCTCGCAAACGATATGTTTTTTCAGAGCAGTCATAGAGTTGACATTAGTGAACATTGTACCGACCAGCAGAGCGTGAAAACTTGACAAAGAGAGTGTTCACAATAAGTTTTGTTTTGTTGACTTGCTGTCGCGATTGTAGTGCCCTCCGCCCGCCGGCCGCCAGTGTAGAGTTACCACGTTACAGGTCGGAACTTCTAACAAAAAAGCCACGTCTGTCTTCACCGAGTTCACTAAACCAAAAACAATAGGACAAACCAAAAATTAACGGTGAATGTTTGTTTTAAGGAAAACAAAAGAAAGCTACGAGTGACATTTCCTTGTAATCAAGCAATATTGACTTTTGTTTAGATCGTTGTTTGTTTTTTTGGGATTGTAACTTAAATATGGACTTAATGAGGTTAACGCTAACGGTATTCCAAGTTAATGACGTATTACAAAATCTTGATTAACTTGAAGTTTATTACTTATCCATGAATAAAATTATGTAATTTAAAGTTGTATGCGTTCATAATACTATATGATTATTGAGACATTCCGTTTTACGAGGCGATCGTTTTAAAGTAAACGCATTACTTAAAATAATTCCGAACAAATGGATTTAGGTTTTATGGTTTCTCAGCAATGAAATTACAATCTAACTACCTGTGTGTTGCATGAAGTTTTAATAAATAAATAATTCTGGTCTAAGTAAACGTACTTAACTGATTAATAAGAAAACAAGAACGTTTCACAACTTTCTCAAGTTGAAATATTTCTTTGAATCAGTTCCGTACTATTAATCAACCATTGAATGAGTTTAATTAGGTGCAAGTCCACCTTGAGCTTATTAACCGTCAGGCACATTGCAAAACTTTGATATTTGTTACTGACCTTATATACAATCGAGTCTAAGAACAAGAAAACATGAAAAAATACTTTTGAAAAGATTACTATACTACGAGTATCAATGTCGTAGTCAGATCTTAGAAATTGATCACTTCATAATATGGCCAAGTAAAACTGAGAAGATCGTTTTAAACGTTAAAGTTTTATGATATTTCAATCTTCGTTTGGCCTACTTTCTTTAGCCCTTTTATTACCATTAAAATCCTACATCAATGTTATGGCCAAACAAGTATTGACATATCATCAAATTTTAACGTTTAAACGATGTGGCCAGTTTTGTTTGGCCATATGATTCATGAAGTGATCAATTCTAAGATCTGACCACGACATATATATATATATATCTTTATATATATAATTTTTCTGTATGTGTTTTTGTCACCTAACTCGTCCTGAACGCCTTGACCAATTTGGATGTAATTTTGTGAGTATATTTGAGTGGGTCTCTACAATTGGACTCAGTAAGTGGCGCTGCAATGGGGTTCTTATTTTTTCTGACAAAATGCCAGCTTTCGGGCAGGACTACGTCTGCCGGGACTATTACTATATACTACAGATACTTCTGCAATGTCGGTAGGAAACAACAATTCATGATTATCATGTAGGTATTTAAATAAACAGCAATCTGAATGTAAATAATGGTATGCATTGCAATAAAACAATGGTGTATTTACGATAACGATTTGACATACATTTTAAACAAACCGTCCGCGTCAGTCTTATAATGCAAAAAAGATATTGCATGATCTTGGATTTATTTCTCACCATTCCGATCCCATAAGATATTTTAAAAAATGGCGGGAAAGAATGGAGGGATTGTATAAAAGATGATTTGGTTTGAAAGGAGGATGAAACGACTATTGAGATAACCGCAAATAGTGACAAAAACATGCTGCAATGATCCTTAATAAATAGGAACAACCGGGAAACGGCCATCAAAGGCTGTGAGATTGTTTGAAAGAGTTAGCGCAGCCCTGAAATGCAAAGGGCAACTAAAGGTATACAGGTGGATTATAGTCAGTATAACTCTGACACTCCTCTCTCGCTCCACTCAAAGTGGGGCGAATTATTTGAATAAATATCACCAAAAAAACAAACGAAAGAGAGACAGCGATAGACGCGAGTCAAATTGAATGCTAAAGGACAGCCCGCAAAATTTAAAAAAAACCTTCCGAAAATTTGGAAAAAAATTCATTGTACACCAACATAGTAACGAAACTTTTACACCAACTTAAACCAATGGGTACAACGGCGGTCCTATCGCTGACAACGATATCTACCAGACAACCTTAACAACAATTTACAGCTCAGTATCGGATAATATAGAACTGAGCATTCACCTTAAGTGTTTCATTATATTACCGGAATCAATAATACATAGAGTACCATATTAAGTCATATCTGTAGCTTCGCAGCCTGCCTGTCTCACAAACTTTCATAGCACTATCGACACGGATGCGTTGACGTTGATGTGGGTTTTATCAACTCCATTAACATACCGAACTAGCTACGTTTGGTAAACTGGTTCATAAGACTGAAGTCGTATGCTCTTTAACTCCGTAGACAGTAAAATAATATAGTGACATTTTTATTTTAGCTTTCTCTTAATACGTTTTTTTATGAAACTGTTTTCTGTTGACTGTCATTAAAGCTGTTATGAAAAAAATCTTTTCATGACGACTCTAATAAAAAAAAAATCCGCGGTAATAATACAATATCTTACTTACAGCAAGTACAATTTGGCATACAACTTAATAGCCACACAAACAGCTCACACGTCAAACCAAAACTAATCTAGATGAAAGAGAAAACATAATTATGCAAACATTCTCCGAAATATTCTTGGAAAAACACGTGTCATTTCGTAAATGAAACACATTTCGCACTGTATCTATCTCTAAAAGGATACACAATATCAAAAGGGTTTACGACACCAATAAGGTTCAAGTGTCCGCTTTGACTTGTATTTTCTTGGTCGTTAGAACACTCATACATTTAGATACGGGCGATATAAACGAAATCGATGCTAAGCCCTGATTAAAATAGAAATGGAAAGAATGAACTCGATAATACTTCATTGCGTTCAATCTCGTAGATGATAAAAAAGCTCAGCCAGTATTTTACTTTTGAATTAAAAAAGAACAAAGGACCACAGATGAATATAATTTAGAAGGATCCGTTAACTCTATGGTATTATTATGTTGATATTATTACGGATCTTATTTGAATAGATCTGCGTGGGATCAGCGCATTTATACTGACGATACAGGCATACCAACCCCACCTGTATGATGTCACACCTCGGTGTCAACGAACATGATCGATTGAAATATCGACTAACATAACATGGATATGCCAATATTTTAATCATACTGAAAGTTGCTAGAATTCAATTAATTTATCGTAAAGTTATGACAGTGGAGGTCAGTTAGCGTCAATAATGTTGCTATTAAATAAAGTCTATATTATGATCGAAGATATTTTATTTGTGAATGCGGTTAGGGCATTGAATAATAAAAGGCACGAACCTCTTTGCGGCACGACTAGACTACACCGAACACACCTGTTACTTTTGTAAATAAGATTCTATTGTTGGATATAGTAGGTACCTAGTGCAGTGTTGTGTTGTATTAAATCCTAGGTAAAAATACATTTTGTATGTATGTTTGTTAATTCTTCAGGCTCGATCGGCCGAACGGACTTCGACGAAACTTGGTACACGGGTAGACCATGTCCTGGAATAGCAATTATGAGTATCCCGGGAGTAAGTTACCGCATTGTTATTGACAGCTATTATGTCTATAAAAGTCATAGACTATGATTTTTATAGACAACTATAGGCAGTGTTATCCTCTAACCGAGTCCAGAAGTAGCGTAGTGTGTGTTTGTTAATTTAATTATTATTAATTATTATTTCATTATGTGATTTAATTATTATTATTGACATGGTTATTGAATTTATTTAGGTATCAATTTACAGAGGTATATGTACTAACACTAGTTTGTAAGTTGTGTATGTCTTTACTAACAATAATGGATTGTATTATCTGAAAAATTAATTATTATTATTCTTATAGGGACTGGTCCCAACTTCGCACCGGTGCTACATAATTATATCCATGTCACATACAAAACAATAAAAATTGATTACTATCATACAGAGTCTGAGAAGAATCAGAAATTCAGTAGTAGTTCAGCCCCCTAGCCAAGTTACAACATTTTCGTTCGTAGTTGGCCACGCCTCCGATTCCTTTGTTCTGAAGTCATCTCAACGCTCAATCACGTGGTCAGAACAAAGGAATAAGAGGCGTGGCCAACTCGAGGCGATCAACGAAAAGAGAATCGAAACGAAACGGTTGTAACTTGGCTAGGGGGGCAGTTGCCCTTCGCGTTCCAGAGCCGTGATTACTCTTTCATACAATCCCACTGCCCTCCGTATAGCTTACAGCTAAGGAAACATGACATAAATCTCTTTAAATTCAATATGCGCATGCAATCCATTAGCACAGTACACAACACAAGCAAGCCACATGCCACTCTGTTTAAACATAGTTTAATTACAAGATTGACTGGTTATTTAGACCGGAGTACTAATATTAGCCAATCAACTGTCAAGGGATCAGCTCGAGGTGGCAATGACCCAGTCACGAGAAGCGGAGGGCCCAAACATGGTTTTTGTCCGTTGAAAAGTATAATGGACATACATGCATTCATTTTTATGGTTCCGTACCTAAAGAATAAAACGACATGCGATGCGACAGAAAGACGCGACGCGGCACAGTCACAGTGACGCGGCGGAGACAGACGGAAGGACAGCGGAGTCTTCTAAGACTCCGCTGTCCGTCCTCCTCGTCGTCATCAGGCTACTGTATCTCATGAACCATGGTAGATGACAGTTGAAAGTTTCACAGATGATGTTTTTCTGTTGCCGCTAAAAAACAGAAAAAAATAAATATTTAAGGGGGCTCCCATACAATAAACGTGACTCTTTGCCGTTTTAGCATCTGCCCTGCTGGGTCCTTACGGTTTTGCTTACATCTCTTTGAAGCAGGCGTAGTACACTACGTGCCGTCGATGATTCGGACTCGGTTTTTACCGGATGGCCGGACGGCGAGCTACCCGTTGCTCGTCTTTCCATCTCGTCGATAGCCGGGGCTCGCCCTGCGACTCCCGACTGCTGGCAGAAGCTAATTAAAATATAAGCTACTAGCTTTTACACTCGAATTCGCTCGCGTAATGTCGGTTATTGCAGACGCAAAGTGTCGAAATCAGATAAAAAGTAACCTATGTCCTTGCATGGGGTTCAAGCTTACTCCGCACTAAATTTCATCAAAATCAATTAAGTAGTTTAACCGTGAAAGCGTAACAGACAGACAGATAGACAGTTACTTTCACATTTAAGTATGGATCACCTTTTTAGGCACTCATTACAATACTTTATTAGATGTTAGGATAAGCGCATTTATCGCATTGAGAACTAAAAACTAAAACCTGTACTAATAGGAGTTTTATTTTTTGGTGGGAAATCATCCAATAACTTCTCTCGCTCTAGGGCGGAGCAGGAGGGCGTGTCAGACTTTCATTAATTAAAACCCACTCCTGTGTTCCTTCTTACCCCTACGGTACTAATAGGTGTAGTATAAGCATAGCATAGCATAATCAGCCTTTTTATTGTTCCCACTGCTGGGACTCAGGCCTCCTCTCTCTAGTAGAGGGAATGGGCCGTAATCCACCACGCGGGTCCAGTGCGGATTGGTGAATGTCACATGTCTTTGAATTTTTGTTTCTAGGACATGCCGGTTTCCTCATGATGTTTTCCTTCACCGTTTTGAGAGCAGTGGTGATGAAATAAATTACACAAAGTAATGCGCCTGGCTGGGTTTGAACCCGCGACCTACAACTCGTAAGTCGGGGCCGTTACCACTCGGCCACCACTGCTCTCAATAATATAATCTGATAGGTGTAAGATGAAGAAATAAATAAATACTTAACAGACATACAAGCATAAAATTATTTATGTTGGTAAGTTCAATGTTAACACATAATCAGATAAGATCTATAACACTTACGTTAAGATCTCCATCGAGCTCCATTATACAAAGGCAGTGGTTCAAATTAATTTAAATGTTACTATTAATTCCTCGCCTACTTGAGCTAATGTTGGAGACTGGTATGCAAGGACAAGTTTGGCCATGCTGTATAAAATACATAATTCATTACAAAGTGCCCCGACACGCGCCGGTGCGTGCTTTTTGACAACAATGATTGATATAAGTAAGTACCAACCTAAACGAATGTTACCGCTAACTAAAATAGTCTTTTATTACCGAGCAACGTTTCAATCAATCAATCAATTTGGCCTGTCGCAGTCCACAGCTGGACAGGGGGTTTGAATTACTAATGAATTTATATTGCAGTGTTCGGCTAAGTATAGCACCCCATCTGATGCATGAGACTGTGAGTTTAGTGGGAAGCGGAAAAGGGGGGATGGGAAATGCAGCGTAGGTTTTACTAGCTTTGAAATTTAACGTTTAACTGTGTGTCAACCTTTTTGCTATAGGTATGACCGTTTCGTGCATTTAAATTAACTTCAGGAACACATTCAATGTTCGTACAGCTAAGGAGTGGAATTCCTTGCCGGAATCTGTGTTTCCTGATGGCTACAACCCGGGAATCTTTAAGTCAAGAATGAATAGGTTACTTCTAGGTAAGCGCGCTCCATCGTCGACCGCATCGTCGCTTTCCATCAGGTGAGATAGCGATCAAGCGCGAATCTATCAAGAATAAAAATAAAAAAAAATCTTCAATGAACTATAAAATTTTCCTCCAGATCTTTCATAAAACTACCAGGATCGCATCTTGTAAAGTGAAGTACACTATACAAGTTCCTAACAGTAGAACTGTTGTAAAATTATAAAATAGAATAGAATTTATTATAATTCGGAACCAAAAGATAAATAGATCTGTTATAATAATTAATAATTATCACAATTAGAATTTATTTATAATTAGGTATTTTTCTTTTTTTTTAAAACCTATATTGTATGTAGTAACTATGATTAGTTAAATATGGCAAATCAATTGCATAGTATTTATTGAGTCCGAACCTAATTCATCACAAAATAATATAATAATTATGTATTAGTTTTATTTTCCTGTGCATTATGTACACAGATCTTTGCTGGAAGAACCAACTTAATAGTACCTACAAAACTAACACAACTTCATCAGTACTCAAATATTGTACTTAGAAGGTTATATGATCTCATCATAGCAATAACAGTTACATAGATCTATTATTATAACCCACAACAATATAACGAAGTTAACAATGAGCAGTTCGTGTTTACATTTTGCAGCCAAATAGCATGTGGTTAATAAGTTTTACCATACTTTGTGACAAAATGCAGTTATGACCCACTTGGCAAGCGTGCGAGTTCTAATCGTGGTTTGATTTGCAGCAGTACGAACGTAACTGGAGGAGATTTGCAGGCCAGAAACACTATTAATAAGTAAAGTACCTAATAATATAGGCATACACATTTTGTGAGCAATGCATCGTAACAATTTTAGGGCTCATTATCATAATAGGCTATTGAAACTTTGTATTTCTTAGCGTTACAATAATATACACGGTACATATGCCATGCGCCTATATATAAGATGTAGTAAACATTTTCTCATGAGTGACAATTCGTTGCCACACTTTATTTCTTTGTGTGAAAAAATATAGTGAATTAAAAACAATATATCTCTACAGTATGGGTGAAAAAATAAAATCGATTCTGTAAGATTTCTAAAAGATCTCAAATATTGGGTACAAAATTCAAAGAAAGTTGTATTTCTCAGAGAAAAATATTGTGCTTGGAATGTTGATAATTATTCCAAATAGATTGCATTTCCTGGCCAATATAATATCAATAGTCCTTACATATTATAAAACAATGTCCCACATTGCGTCTGTCTGTATGCTGCTGTATGCGATAAACTCGATTACTACTGAACGGATTTTCATGTGGTTTTTATTAATAAACAGAGCAATTTATGAGGAAGGTTGAGTTGTATAATAAATGCATAAATTATAATAGAGGAAAGCCGAGCATTTCAAAGATGACTCCCGTGTGAAGCTGGAGCAAGTCGCTAGTGTAAAATAATTCAAACATTTTATTAGTACTCGAGGCATAGCAATAAAACAATATTTTCGGAACCAAAAATATAGGCTTCAACATCGAATACGCTCGTCGTAAATTGCGAAAACGTGACTATAATATGTACCAAGCCTACTTGTTCAGCAGTCGGCAATTTTATACACACTAATAATACCTAATCACAATATGCTGTACAACAGATAAAGTAGGTACTGTATATGAATGGATGCTACAACCGACTTGGTAATAACAAAGGCTTCAATTGACGTAAACAGAGATAAGAATAGTAATGTGTATTCGGAACACGTTGAAGCTCAACAGCATTTCGTCATAATTCAATAGGTACGAGGTACTTAAGACTTGAAGATTATCACCGTTAAGGCCTCTCAAGTCGACAGCACTCGACGAAACTCGCTAATCTAATGCTGAGTGACAAAACCGACATTCCGAAGAAATAAGGTGGTTTCAACTCAATTTTCATGACAGTTCTAACTATGAATGTAAGTACCTACTAAGTATAGTCCATTGTTGTTATTGGAAATTTGAACAAAACGTTCGTCGTCGTCAATTTAAAGTAGCCGGAGGTATGGTTAGCATAACAACGCAAAAAATATTTTGCTATTTTCATCATCATTAAATCTATACTCAAACTCAGTAGATACTGTATTCATCTTTTCAATACGCTCTAGACATTTAAATAATTTATGCTAATTGAAACAAGTATATATAGTTTGTAAGTTTACGTCTTCTATCTTTATATACAGTAGCTGTTTTGACTTTTTTTGCAGACTCTACCTCTTCAAATTGACAACCTTCACTTGCCGAAGACATTAACTTAACTGCCATTTTTATTATGACGGGGAAATGCTACTATCTCTATACTTAATATCGCATTAGAGACTATACTGACGACTAGTGTATTTTGAGTAACATCCACACCACCTGCTAGATCGTAATGTTTTTACTTACGATATTCAGAAAGCTTAATGGTATTAGATTTGTGTTCGCGGAAAGATCGGTTAAAAGCTTTACTTTGGGTCATAATCAGTTTTTCTTTTTTTAATTATTAATAAGCTCGCGCTTGTTCGCTATCTCATCTAATGGTAAGCGATGAAGTGATCAACAATGGAGCAAGCTTTACTAGAAAGAACCAATTCACTATTGACTTAAAGACTCCCAGGTTGTAGCTATCAGAAGACACTGAATCCGACAGAGAATTTCAGGTAACTATTCAGTAATCTGTGATTTCAGTCACTAGTCACACTGCAGAGTGTGAATATTATTGAGTTACCTAAATTTCGAGCTTAACAAACTTAATTTTATTGCTATCCAAAAATAAATTTTATTACATTAGATAAGCCTATTTATTTTACGTGTAGGCATGTATAATTGTGTACTTAATTTAAGCAACACGCATGCCGCGAATTGAGACAAAAGTCGTGAGAGAAGAAAGTTATAGTCTCACTGACACAGTCGAGACCGACTGACTTCATTACATTTCTTGTAAGAAGATAATTATATAGCAGTACCCTTACGTAACCGGGAGTGGCGTAATTTTTTGATAAACTTGAGTAAACCGGTATAAAAAAAATAAAAATGAAGTAGTAATTCATTAACTTTTACTGGCTTGAAATGATTTACCGTTTCAAAAGCTATTAAGATCGTTGTAACAAAGGCTTACAGTCAATTACATAATTGGAAATAAATTCAAATTTCTATTTAAATATTAAAAAAAATTGACCTACTAACCACGCTTTCACCCAAAAAAAATAATTCTATTAGCACAACCTCGAATTTCCAAAATTGTTTTTTTAGTTTCATTTCCATTTGCTATATAATACCTACTTGGATAGTGAAACCTAACATTAAATATTTGAATTAAATTTTATAACCGGTAGCCTACGTGCTCCCATAGATAACATCGTCACGTCAGCCAACCGAAGTGACATAGAATCGTGAGAGATGAAAGTCATTGTCACACACAGTACATCAACTAATAATAACTACAGTACAAAGAAATTATGTGCTTTATCTACGTTTTTATGGTCCGTTTATTTAGACTTCTGGTTACATTTTTGTACTCTGTGGCGCTGATTACGAAAATTCTTTGCTTAAGAGGTATTTCAGAATTGTCGTGTTCTATCTTCATTCCGGCAAATAATTTCCTTTTTATAGGATGGTTTTGTAACTGTTGTTTTATTTTGTAACTAGTTTAAGTCAACACTCGCGAAATCCAAACAATTTTGTGTTTCTTAACAGCCTGAAATCTAAGTCATGATGAAAACTGAAACACTTAACAATTAACAATATCAAGACCGTCATCGGACAACCAGACGTACGGCGTTGTACGGTGGACATCCCACCCATACGCACAACGTTTTGGGAACACTAATTCATTGTGCGTACAGCTAAGGAATTTCCTGCCAGTCTGTGTTCCTGATACTACAACATGGGGTCTGTCAAGAGTGAATACTTCAAGGCTTGCTTCATCGTCGACCACATCGTCGCTTTCCATTTAGTGAAATACTGGTTAAGCACGAGCCTTACGATAGAAAATAAAAATTCAAAATTAAATAAAAAGATAAGACTAGCCTTTTGTACATAAATTCAAAAATTTGATTTTCGGCGTAAAATTAAATCTTAAAAATCATTGCACAAATATGAGTACCTGCAATGAAAATAGTTCATAAAAACCAGTGAGATATTTGTAGCCTCCGTGCGAACTGCGGCATTAGCACTAAAGCGTAAGGTCTGCAATACAAGTTAATTTTAATAACTCATAAAGTTTAGTTACGTCGTCTAGCTAAGCGTCGTCGGCGTTTCTTAGTGTTATCATAACAAAATATCTAACATAACGTGCTCCTTATTATAGCAAGTAACGCGACCCTTAAGTAAGTTCTTCCACGAAATATAACACCGTTGAATTCTTAAGTGGCTTTAGCTAAACGAGCGATTACAGGTCATGATTACTCAGACAATAATGCTTAACTACTAAGAACCAATATTTAACACAATAACCTTTCGATTTAGCTTTTAAACTGCAGTGAATCAACCGAGATTAGTAAGCCTAAGAAGAAGCAAAGGAACTTTAGCACTAAGCTGTGATTGCAGTGTTAAGTGCAGACTAAATCGCAATGAAACCGTTTTAATACTGTCCGATTAAATGGTTTAAATGCTTATGTGAGTGTTGAAGTAAGATTCTCCTTTTTATTTTTGTTGTTATGTTGAGCTTGTGGGTTCCCTATAAGATGTAAACAGATAATACATTCAAGCTCACGTGATGTCTTGATGCAGATATGTATTTTAAAACCAACATCCTTATTCATACAAAAAATAACTTCTACACGTCATATGCGGTCACTAAAATGCAGGTATAAAAGCTTAATCACCGCCTTCATAAAACCTCTTCAAAAATTTTACCATAGTCTAAAATTTCGTACCAGGCAAGCTCAAAATCCCTTTAACATTCTGACACTATCCTTATCATCATCTATCAGACGTGTGTGTTAGCAGGTTTAATGTTAGGGGCCTAGTTTATAATGTAAACAGCCTTGTGTGGAGTGGGTGTAAGGCAAACTTTGTAACTGTATATAGTCTCGAGATAAACGGCTCTCCGGCTGTGCCCTCTCGGTCGCAGGTGTTACGTAAGTACCGCAGGCTGCAGTACCTATCGACCGGTCACCTAACTGCATACCACGTTGATGTACTGTAGGATCCATCTTAACATACATATCTCATATTTTGGAGTTAGAACGGATGGTGTGTGCAAAGGTTCTGGCTAAGTCTATTTCTATCATATCTTCTAAAATTTGTATAGGAGTGTGGTATCTATCTGTTTTATTTGCCGAATTAAAGCTGAAAAATTGATTATCTTAAACGTACTGACGAATTCAAGCATCAATACTCATTTAATTAATCAAAAAATTTACACATACGTAAGTAATAGTGTCATTAAACCACACGAAACCTTAAAAGCTCTAAAGTTAAAGTGCACTCATGCAGACACCTTTTATGTCTTTACTGTGACTTTACTCGTCCTCAAGTATTATTCTACGAACATTCGATTTACAAGCTATTTCCTCGCTTTTCTAAGGAAATATGAAACGATCGTAATGGAGAATGTCGTAGACGATGTTTAATTTAGATATATACCCGTAGTATTGCGAGTAAACAGTGCCGTAAAACAGTTTGCATGTTATGGGCACTAACAAGAGATTTGTATAGTTTTACACATGCTTGTATGCAAGGGATCGTATCAGTTTATTGCCTCGAAACGCTTTAAAGGGTCGAGATCACATTTCGTTCTAAGAAATCAAGTGCTTAATCCAAGTTTCAATGTTGAAGCAGGAAGCTAATCTCCTGAGGCTGAGAAATAGGAAATATCTGATACCAGTTGACCTCAAATACTGAACTTTTACTAGGAAACAAGTGGCGGTTTTCCGAGCAAAAGCTAATACATAAACAATTCTTAACAAGTTTTATACAATAAGCATTGTCATTGTCACGTTATTAATGGGAATACTAAACTTTGTTCAGACAGAAACAAAATAATAATAGCGAACGAAGCCTTTACTAAACAAACCCCTAAAGTATTTCTTTAAGTTTCGTTTAATAAATGCTTCGCTTGAAATGAGCAATTAATTAAACTAGAAATTTTTAATGGTTTCCAATAAAATAATAGAAAAAAAATCTTTTATGAAATCCATAAATTCCTAAAAGAAAAACTAAGATTTTGGATAAATTTAAGACAATATGTCAAGCATAAAAGCTCCAAATATGATCAAAGATGTAACTGAAACAGCAAAGATTCCGTTAAAAGATATTAAGGTTTGATAGGAGGGAGACGTCGTTCGCTGCATTCCGATAGTCCTTTCACGCTTAGAATGCTACGCAATAATCTGCGCAATGTGCCATCGGTTAAATGTCGAAGAACAGATTGCTCAGAGACCTCACAGACTCTAGCCAATAAGGGAACGGAATATTTGCTGCGACTGCAAATAACATCCAGCTTATTAAAAACTACTTGCGGTATAAGGATGTAGGCATGTTCCCTAGTCAAGCAACCGCTGCAACTTTTTTCAATATCCGCACTGAGAACGAGTCAATAAATTGTCGAGATGAAGGTATATGTTTATAAATATCATGTTCTCGTGTATTATGAATATGTATGACACGAACTGTTTTCATCTACCTTGATCCTTGATGATAGATATTCGGCACTCAAGATGTGCATAATCAAATATGGTATTTCGTGATACTTGTCAAGGAAACCTAAACAACCTTTATAGCAACCAAAAGGAGAATTTGGAAGCAACAAAAAAGATGACGTTTCAAACGGGCAAGGGCAAATCCATTTGTACCAAAAACTAATTTAAATCATTAACCAAATTGGTGCCCTGGAGATATTCAAATGACTGTTGAAACAAATGCAGCATAACTGGAAAAGGAAAGAAAGTTTTTTGTTGAGTTGATCGTTGTGGAGGACGGCGTGCAGGCGCGCGCGCAGGCCACTCACCCTGCGGGGTAGGACACGAGGGGCGGGGACATGCCACTACAACCCATACCTTGCCTCAGCTGTGATCCACGGAAGTGCCTCCTGTGGCCTCTCTGATAAATCCTTTATCAGATTCATCCGTTCGAGGATTTCGATCAAATTCTTTTCCAAGCTATGTTTCATCGAGATCAACACTTTTTTTGCATACAATTTATGATTTTGTCAAAGCTTATAATTTCATCATTCTAGATGTTGTGTTGTTTTATCACAGATTCTATTTTTTACTTTGATTTTTAAGTTCCACAAAGAACAGATTGTTTCTGTTGACAAAAACCCTTCTGCAGTTGTTCGTTTTTTCTTAGCGCCCGTTTTCAAGCGAAAATATTAGTACACTAAACATTTGACATTATTTTATTTCTTTGAGAGACTTGTTTGGTGATAGATATCTTTGCTCATTCTATATTGTGCTCAAGGGTGTTGGATACATTGTAGGAGCACCTTATTCAATGATATTTATTAGAGTTGCACAATTTTGCAACCTTTACCACGAGTTCGTATCTTATGTTCAATCATAAAGAATGAAAGGTAATTTCATAACATTGACTTGTTACAAATTATTCACTTTCAATGTATGAATCCAATCTGTAAGGGATTGCAAAAGTACAAGACATTGTGAATCTACTTCGAGAGCGCAAATGTCAATGTCTCAAGCTATTTCTCAGAAATAGCCATAACGTCATAAATGTAAATATTAGAAGGTTTCATAGTAACAAGTGCTTCCCAAACAAGTCTTATGGCTTTGAATGTTCCACCGCCATTCAATATCGAACAAAGGTCTGGAGACAAAAAACTCTTGGCTGCGAAAGGTCCGCTCAACTACCTGCTTCAAAGACAAATTGACGTCAGTCCCCTCCGAGGTTGAATATTACAAGTAATAAATACCGTAGTTTGCAGCCGATGACACATCGCCCTGGCCCCACCGTATTTGATGATGATGTGCCCAAATGTTTGCAAATTATTTCACCTAATGATAGCAACTGAATTGTCACATAGAGTGACTCATCAGCGGAATAAAGAATCAGTTTTGAATACGGGAACCTAATGAAGTCTCACGTGTGTCCGACAATGCAAAAAGTGTGAACCGTGAAATTCGTGGCAAAAACTGATTCTATATCCAATTGACTATGTGCTCGCGAATTATTGTCTAGTTTTTTAAACTAGACAATAATTCGCGAGCACATAGTCAGTTGAGACTGATTACGGGATTATATTTCTATTGAAAATATATTATCTATTCTTATTTTGATGGTTCGTTTTTTGGTCCCAACAGATTTATTTCCTGCTGCGGTCGCTGCGGTCATGTTTAAACTTGTTGTTTCCCTAATACTTTTCTTGGCAACAAAATACCCAAGATAACCTTTGATATTGAGTTTACTGAAAAGTGGGTCATTCTCAAAACGTATCAGCTGCACTTAGTTCTATTCAAGTGCGTGTCTGGAAGTTAATTTAAGAAATAAACAGATAACGTTTAAAACTGCAGTCCTCTGCAGAGGATCTTTCAAGTTCTTTATGTTAAGGTGTAATGATAAAAACATACATGTTAGTGAAGCGAGTCCACCTGTTGACAGCACACCTGGTGCGAGCACACACGGGGGTGCAGTGGCGTGCACCCAACCACCAATGTTTATCTCATCTACAAATATTTAAACGTCGCGTGACTGAACTTGTGATGCATTCGAGCCGCCTCGGTGAAAATTCCTTAACAACTTAACAAAAACAAAAAGTTCAAAATTATTTTTCTACCTCTGATGCCGACTATATTTATTAAACTAAACTAGTCAAACAACTGTCTAGGAACTAGTACAATATCCGGTTTGCCGTACCTTATTCGCTGGCACTCTTCTGCTTCGGAGGATATGTTGCTTCATTTACTGCAATCTTTTAAATAACACTAAGTTTTAGAAACACGACTGACACTTTACACTAAACACAAAAACTTTTTAATCGAATTGATTATTCCTTCTACTGCTGTTCACTAGTTTTCTGTTACTTTTGTTACAACTTTTTCATACTTGTCGACTACTTTTCATTTATTATTATCACTTTTATTGTTTTGTGTTACCGCATTTACAATTAAATTAATTTCGATTAGTGATTATATCGGAGAACGCTCGCGGCCGTCCGCCGTCGACTGTTGGAGTAGTAACGTACTAGCATCGCGGCAACCACCACGTTGAGTGGGAGGAGGACCATGAGACAGTGCTACGAGTAACGCGTGCGTGCGAGGGAGACGACCATAGACGTCATCACTGGCACATCTATAAAGCAACTAATGAAAACTGTCCAGCAAACAAATTAAATAACTCACAAAGTCGAGGGTATCCATTTTTACCGTATAATACCGGTTTTACCTGTGTCCGACGGCGTGCGTGCCAATAAGGTAATTTGAATTCCAGTAGAGTGAAAAAGACGGAGATTTGTGTCGGAGGCTCTATACATATAAGTCGTAAAGGGTTACAGTTCGAAAGAAAATGTTAATAAATTAAATTTGAATACTGGGTTCGTTAACGGTCACAACGAGTCGTCGAGTGAAACGAGAGATTTTAATACCGCCTAGTGTTGATAATAGCAAACCGGTTCCACCGGGTTTGGTTATCATCAATTCTTAATTTGGCAGTCTTTAAAATTTTCTCACCGCACAACAATGGTGTGCAAGTACTTTCTAAACGCAAGTACATTCCTAAAATACGTAGAAACAAATATAACTGCTAAATCCGTTAATTCAATAATCGCGTTACGGGTAAGTCAATAAACACCAATTCGTTGTGCAAATCGTAGGACAACGCATCGGTTGTGCTTCGCATGATTCAAAATACAGGAACGCGGTTACTCTTCTATTTGCCTTTCTTACTATTACGCACAAAGAAAAGCTCCACTTTTACCAATTAGCTCAGCGGCGCATGAGCGACTGACAGACGTGGCTTTGTTTCCCAAAACAAGTGAAAATCTATTCGATATCGACACACTTTCGATACACCTGCTACAATTCTCCATTGTATTACGACATTTTTATACTGTCTTCCTATTATTGTTCTTTAAACGCACTAATTGCTAACAAAAACGAAACGTCTTGCAAAAAATTTAATGCAGTATAAAAATATTATGCAAAAAATTACTCCTGTGCAGGCAGAATTTTTTTTTTAAACATGGTCTAAATATTTTTTCAGATTCGCGGATATCTCCTATCCTATTTTTTTAAATTATGTTGTCATTAGCACAAGATAATTAAAATTATATGTTTCTTAAAAGCTTTCAAACTGTAGCTCTCTGCTTTAGATTTTTGTGAAGCTACAATTTACAATCCCAAATGCAAATCAAATGGAAACATAAAACTACAAGATGCAAGAAGTGTGCCATTAGATGCGTTGTATCCGTATTCTGTAAGCTTTCATCGTTTCTTACGGTCGCATCTAATTCTCACCTCCGCCATGTTATTACTATAACTTTAACATCAATTAGCTGTCTTATAAGTGGGTGGTAACAGTGGTAATGGGTACCTTACATAAAGGTAATGTTGATTGATTGAAAAACTTGCCTTCTCTGGGAAAGCTATAATTTTCACCTCCATCTGTTTTGTTTTACCTTTGCATTTCATTTGAGACTTCAAAACCCAAGAAAAAATGCTATGTTTACATTAAAGTGGTAGACTTGGAAAAGAGAAAGTAAATCACTTTCTGATTTCTACGCCTTTTTACAAGAATACAAATTACCTTGAAGAAAAACAGTCCTATCGTAAATTATTTGGACGTGCATAAAATTCCTAGTTACAAGGCTTTTTTTAAATTGTTCACAGAGCAGATCAGAACGAGCGGCTTGTAAAAAATCTGTTTAACATTCACATCTAGAATCTTCGACGACATTGGTACTTAAGGTCCAATGTAGAAAGGGGAACCTTGTCAAAACTGCCTTTGAAGAATTACACATACAAAATGTTTTTAAAATCTGTTAATTATGAAATAAATAAATTATTCTAAGAAGTAGGTAAATATTTATTTCAATTTAAATAAGACATAACCGAATATAACATTCTTATTACTCTTGGTGTGCCAGTTCGGACAAAAGAAACCTATATGACAAAATTCCTCTGATCTCAAACAAACTCACAACACACGGCATTGTTCAGGGCTCCACAACTAATGACGGATATGACCCAAGTGAAGGGAGTGCGTCAGATTCGAGGTACCAATTTTCGCCAAATGACACTGCGTGATCAGCATGGTATAAGAGCTATGAGCCAATGGAAATCCAACCGACTACTGACCCCTTTCTCTGATGAATAGTAATGACCCTACATGGATATTTCACAGTGCGACTCATGCCAACATATCGATTATATATGCATCAGAGCCAGCTTTTGTGGGTTGCGGCGTGCCACCAGATTCGTCATAAACGGATCCAAGTTGAGTATAAACGGTATCGAATAATACACGTGTTTCTTACGAGGAATCTCTAAGTGTGTTAGTTGATGAAGCTCCTAAAAACATTGTACTTACATACAATACTAACTTTAGCTAGCGGTTTCACCCCGCGTAAAAGTAAAAAAATATACCAAGAGAACTTCCAAGATTAAAAGTGTTCTATGTCCACCCGTGAGCCAGATGGAATAATGATAAATGATCTTCATTTTGCAAAAGGCTTTTGCACGTCAATTTTTCCGTCAATTTAAACTAAATTAGGCCGATTTTTCTTAGCTGACTACCCTGAGAAGAAATACCGAAACCAACTAAAACTTCAAAGTCTCTTTTAAAGTCCAGGCGGCAAACATGTAATGCTTTTTTAAGAAAAGATCCACATAGATTTGAGTGGACCTGTCCAGTCTATGCAAGCATTTTTCAGTATTCCTGTAGCTCAACTCAGGACTCCTAAGGAGCTCAACAACTTGACGGACAATACCATATGGGTAGTCCGTATAAAGTAATCAAACTGCCAGACATACATTAAAATTACTCATTACTGAAAAGAAAAAAACAATTCATATAGTTCTTGCATTTACAATACTAAAAGAAAACATAAAATAAAATTGACAAAATATAATATTTTACCAAGTAAAATCATGTCAAATTAATTTTTTGTAATGTCAAATTGTAAAAAAAAAACATCATCAATGTCAAAGTGTACATAATAAAAAGGACAATAAATATTTTAAAAAATAACAACAATCGCAGTGCGTACTGGAATATCTCGATCCCAAGCCTTTTTGTCCTCAAGACGACTGTCTTAAGGCTAAAAGACTTTATACAGTATAAAAGGCCTTCTGACAAATAAACATGGGTACTACATAGAAACTTTCGCCTACATAATATTAGTGTGACATAGGCATTTATTTCTAGAGACATCGCAACAGTCCTATACAGCCAAACAACCATGATAGGTATAATATAATAAGTTTTTCTTCTTAGCCAGTTGAAATCATCCTTGTATCAACAGAAAATATATAGCTTGAATACAGACTGTCAATTTTGTGGGAGAGGTAAGTAGACCAACCAGGCAAGAAAATAATTTTTTAAGATAAATTGTGTTTGGAAGAAAAACCAGTGTGTTAGCAAAGAGAAAAGTTGCGACAGCGATTTATAAAAATATTTAAAAACAATAATATAACTCTCAGTAAAGTTAGTAGTGTTGACAGATGGCCGTTGGGGCCGAAATGTTCTGGAGTGGCGACCACGTACCGGAAGACGCAGTGTTGGAAGGCCCTCTACAAGGTGGACCGATAACCTGGTGAAGGTGGCGGGAATCCGATGGATGCGAGACGCACAGGACTGTTCATGGTGGCGACATTTGGGGGAGGCCTATGTCCAGCAGTGGACGTCTATCGGCTGAAATGATGATGATGATGAACTCTCAGTACTTTGATTAGTTCTACTAACGAGGTTTAACCAAATTTAACCTTCGGGATCCTTTCTGTACCTACCTAAAAGCTTACATCTTTAAGCAGATCATTTTTATCTCTTTTAATTGATTTATCTAATATAACCAATTTATTATTATTTAAATCAAAAGCGTCGAGAACATGGAAGGCTTCACAACGATGACGGCTGAGGAGCTCTCGATTCATTTACCATCTTCAACACAACAGCCTTTGACCTTAAAACTGGAATTCTTAGCCGTCGTATCTGTACGCCTTTACTAAAGTTTTTTATCGTATAATAAGTCCCTTTTAACGCGTACATGTATCTTGAAGACAAGATATGTGTGCAATGAAGGGTCTACCTTGTTTGCCGTGATCCAATCTCCTAATTGAGAGTCATATATGCCGCCGTTTGTGGCTAGCGTCCAGTTTAAAATGACCAACTACATAAGCGCTGCCAAGAGCCAAAAAGCAACCTTCCAAAAATACTTGTATAAATAATAAATGGTAGTATTGATCGTATGAGACAATGTACGCAGTAGGCTTTATACCTTATGGTAGTATATTGTATATCAAATCAACACAGTACAATGTAAACTAATGATATATTGATGGCGAGCGTGCCAGCAATTTAGCTTAAAAGGATTTTGTTTCTTTGTAAAGCCAACATGTAAAAGGTTTAGATATGAAAGTAGGACAAAGTCTTGGAAAATTTAATTTGACCTTTGGGGATATGGGAGCACTCAGAATGTATATGGATGAACAATGGAAAAAGAGAACTTGCCGCTCAGGAACTTTTACTCATACTGCCAAAAATATACGGGTAGTATCACTGTGTGTGAGCTACCGGATCGTTCCACAGAGGTATCGTGGCCCTGGAACGCAAAGGGCAGCTGAAGGAACTCGGGTGAGTTTTAATCAGTAAACGTCTGACTCCCTCTCGTTCCACACAGAGCTGGATGAGTTACTTCACAATTTTGCAGTAAAAAAAAATATCAGCATATGTGAGGGATAATCAGCGTAAAAATATAAAGCTCACAGCAACATATCAAAACACTAGCTTTTGCCTGCAAGTTCGCTCGCGTACATAAAATATAGCCTATGTCACTCAGGAATAAAGCAGCTTTCTATCGGTGAAAAAATTTTAGCAATCGGACCGTTTCGTTTCGATTCTCTTGCGCCGAACGCCTCGAGTAGGCCACGCCTCGAGTAGGCCACGCCTCCGATTCCTTTGTTCTGAAGTCATCTCAACGCTCAGTCACGTGGTCAGAACAAAGGAATCGGAGGCGTGGCCTACTCGAGGCATTCGACGCAAGAGAATCGAAACGAAACGGTCGTAACTTGGCTAGGGGGGCAGTACTTTCAGAGATTACCTCCTACAAACAAAAAAACTAACTTTACCTCTTTATAATATCAGTGTAGATATAGATTACAGACGGATAACATTTCAAACAGATGAGAATTCAAATTGAACATGAAATTTCAATTTCGCCTGCCTCCATTTTGGTAGGAAACGGATTCTGGTAAACGACGGTCGAGTTGTGGGACCGAATCGATTTGAGACATAATTTACTTTCCCTACCAAAAACAACGTTTGATCTACGATAAGATGGACGATGTAGATTGTTGCAGTCTAACTGCGGACCTATTAAAAGATTAAAGAAACGCTGTTAACGTAGAAATAGACCTGTTTTGCACAATTAACTAAGGAAATAAACGAATCAGGCTAAATGCGTTTGCGCAATGTTTAACGATGTATTTTAATAACTTGTTATTTTATAGTCTGACTTGCAATGAATCAACTTGTATGCAGTTAACAATGATGGAAAAGCAATGTTTTTTGTATGTATTTTGTAATTTTAAAAACCTAATATATGTATATCTAAGTACATACAAATTGCACCAATCGTAAATAGAATAAGCATTAGGTAAATAAAAGTTCTACCTAGCTAGTTATACCATGTTTCATCCTAAACTTGCATAACAAACGCGGAGATGGAAATAACGTAAACAATACACAAACTCAAAATTACGGGATTTCCAATCTTAGAGCTGATTCACTAAATTCAAACCTGCAGTAAGCCTGAAACAGATTTCCGTGTAAAATAAAAATGAATTAACCTATCAAAGTAGGTATTAGGTAAGTATATACTCGTACAAAACGATCAGTGGAGATATGTATCATTTTATACCCTCCTCATTAGATTTTTTAGGTAAAATCTTCTACAAACGACCCTGAAAAGTCATTTCTTTTAATAGCCGCCATCCGGTACAAAATGTAAACTCGGCGTAGCAGCACACTTCGACACTGTGCCTACGCAAAGTCTGCTATTTTCTAACAATACGTCTAGACTCTTCATTAATGGTAGTCGCACTGCTGTAGACGTCGCGACACCATGGAACTGAAGCTAACGGCCGAACAATGGAAATGTTGAAATATTACACCGGAATTGGAAGATTTATTTTAGGAAACCTACGAAAATGGATGGCGAGAACTTTGTCTTACGTTGCACTACAATAGGGACATTTCCAGTTGCAGTGTACTATTGCACTACCTTAATAATTTATGTCACTGCCTACTACTTTTGTAGTGTTGTATTTGTTTGGGATCGAAGTTAATGGAGGATTTAAGTCGTTAGGCATTGGTTGGGTAATTCTATTTTCATTTTTTCATTTTAATCTTCAACGTCATCAGAAATTAGGTGTCTTCAAGGCTACAGTGAAAAAGCTCTTAATAAACTAGTGCGCCTTACCATCAACGATTGTATGACTGCTTACCATCAGGTGGGATCGCTATCAAGCGCTAGTTTACACCAATTTAAAAAAATACTGGGCAAGTACGAGTCGGACCCGCACACTGAGGGTTCCGTACAAACTAACTTATGTAAAATATGGTTCAATTCCCAAATCCAGTTGCAAAGATTTTTCGGAATAGATAAAAGTTTTTTTTTTGAGAAATAACTACAATTTTCAGTTTTCAGATTTATTCCTATACTTGTGCTATAAGACCTTGCTTCATGCCAAATTTCAGGGTTCTAGGTCAATGGAAAGTACCCTATTAATTTCTATTTCCTTAGGAGTGGCAAATTTACGATTTTTGTGACATAATCGGCCGTATCTTTTTTTTTTCGTTAACTTTTAAGTTTAATTTTTGACAGCTTCAAGGGACCGCAGACTTGAGTATATGGTTTTAATTTCAACTCGATACCTCCACGCGTTCTCGAGATAAAGGGTCTTGACAGACAGACAGACATACGGACGGACAACAAAGTGATCCTACAAGGGTTCCGCTTTTTACTTTTGAGATACGGAATCCTAAAAAACGATAAAAATATAAGCAAAATGTTCATTCAGCTATCAAGCATTCCTAAGTTCATTAAATTTAAATTTACTTAACAAATAGAAATTAATTAGCAAGAACTAAGACCAAGCTAACACGTAACTAACTAAACAAACGTATTGTAAGATGTATAGTTATATTTACTGCGCAGCTCTGAGAGTTGTGGCTTTGTGGTGGATGAATCGCGAGACAGGCGACAGTTTCCGTAGCACAAGTAGTGGGGTACCTACACTAGAGAGGCAGCTGTCACCGACTGCTAGTTCACAGCCACAGAGAAACAAAACCGGAGCCACTTTAATATTTCATACGGCGAAAAGACAACGGCGGTCACTTTGCTTTTCATTGACAGGAAAATAACTCACAGAGACAACGATCGATATTTACGTCTGACTGTTTAAACTTTCGAAAACGGCTTGGAAACGAGAAACTACAAAGTTGCAATATACTGTCGTTCCTTATTTTAGTGCATTGTTCTTCCTCATTTTATCAGTCTTCTTCGATAAGGAAATACTGACACGACAAATGGTAGATGAGTAACGGAAAAGCTTATGAAATATTTACATGCGCGAGACGTTTAGCTTTCTTTATGTACTTTCTGTGTGTCATGTTGTTAATGTGCCTACTACATAATGGAAATATAAAATAGGAAACTTTTATAACGTTATAAAAGTTTTTTCATAAAACAACATCATTTTTGCCACAAACGGAACTAATGATACAACATCTACGTTTAAACTAGGAAAACTATCATTTCGTGGCCATTTTAGTAGAAAACTAATAGTTGTTTTTAAAAACTTGGCCTGCAATGTTAAAGTTATAATTTATAATTTGTGACGCCTCAAAATGATTGCGGTAGAGGTAAAGATTTATATTGTGAATTAACAGCAAGTACTTAACACTAGCAGTGCAGAGCAGTGGTGGCCGAGTGGTAACGGCCCCGACTTACGAGTTGTAGGTTGCGGGTTCAAACCCAGCCAGGCACATTACTTTGTGTAATTTATTTCATCACCACTGCTCTCAAAACGGTGAAGGAAAACATCGTGAGGAAACCGGCATGTCCTAGAACCAAAAATTCGAAGACATGTGACATCCACCAACACGCACTGGGCCCGCGTGGTGGATTATGGCCCATTCCCTCTCCTAGAGAGGAGGCCTGAGTCCCAGCAGTGGGAACATTATAAGGCCGACTATGCTATGCTATGCTACTTAACACTATAATCATTTCCGTAGCTAGGCGTGGGTGAAGTGGGCCCTTGCCCACGGCCTCGCCCCCAAAGGGGTCTCGCACAAGCGAAGGCTCTTTAAAAACGAGGGTTTTTTTTCGTAATTGATAGGCTCGTGTTTGGCCACTATTTCACCTGATGGTCGAACACTGGTTTGCGACAGACGCTGTCTCGTTTTCGAATTTATGAAATAAAAAGGCCTCGCTGATGTGCCTTCGCCCACGTCTTAATTAGTCCACGCTACGCCTCTGACTATAATTACTACTGCGTATAGAACTATTAAATATCAATTAAGAGACTCGATCAATTATCTTAATGATACAAAATGATTTCAACACAACGATTTTAACAGTTACACTCATTATATTGCGGGATTGTTCGAAAAAGTTAGTTGTCCTGGACGCAAAGGACAACTGAAGGAACACAGGGGGGGGGGTAGTAAGAAGAAGCGTGACCTCCGATTTCTGATTTAAACTCTACTTTAGCCTGAAAACCTGTCATTTGATATTTAAATATGGTTCGACACTATCTTAACTCAAAATGCTCAATTCAGAAACCCGTCTCCCACCTAGACTGAGAGAAATTATTACTCATTTATATCAGTACAATTATTTTTAATGGGATTTGGTCTACAAACATTGTTGTATGTAGCTACATAATATATTGTTGCCTTAGGTAAGCGCGTCCACACACCTTACAATAATCCGATTCAATTTCAGTACAATACAATATTTTCTTAATACTGTGTAGTAACAATAGTGTTATGATAATCTCCTTTGTTTTCATAAGTATTGAGTGAAACATTAAATATTATTGACACGTGGGCTGCTTTCCATTAATATTTAGAACTACAGGGATTATTTTTATTAATAAGAGCTAGTGCGCACTGGTGACTTTTGTCAGGGTGACAATAAATTTTTTGAATTTTTTTATCCAACTGTCACGTGTTCAAGTGACAGTAAACAAAAAGTCACGGTGCTTATGAACCCAACATGTGGTGCGCGCACTTGAACACGTGAGAGTTGGGTAAAAATGACAAAAAATATTTTGTCACCCTGACAAAAGTCACCAGTGCGCGCTAGCTCTAAGAGGGCTAAATTGAGCCCGTATACGAGTACGATGAGAAAATGTGATAAAGATGTATCATCCATTTTTCATAGACATTGTTTTACTAATGTAGTATTAATTATGTATATTTATCGGTGTTGCATGGTCGTGTTACATCTGCCCATCTAACTACCAACCGATACCCGCTAAGGCCAATTACTGAAAAGAAAACCCGTGGTTCTAGAACGCAATGGGTAACTGAAGGAAACAGACTGGTTTTGAGTCAGTAAAAGTCTGACACGCCATTCCGCCCACCCTGGAGCGGGAGTAGTCATTGGATGATTTCACAACTCAAAAAAAGTAAATCAAAAATGTAACAGTCAATAATAACAGCATTAAAATTAACACTCACCATTCCCAAAGATGCACGAGGCAGTCGAACATGACGCAGCCATGTTCTGTGCTCATGCACGACGCTGCTGGAGCCGCGGTCGCCATCTTGATCCCAGCACTAATCTCCAACTACCCTCTCATTTATAATTTCACTTGCATACAAGTCAGTACCGAAAGAACCCGATGGAGGCGACGCCTAGCAATTTTGTGAAGGTATATCTCTGGAAAGAGAAAAGTGCCAATTAGACTTGATAAGGTCGTGAACATTGTGATGAAATGAGATGAAAGTGAAATTATAGGCGGTGTGACGGTGAGATGTTTTGGTAGTGACAGCACTATTGAGTGTCATTTGTTTGATACCTGTAATCCTGAATACTCAGGGCCTAATTTAATAAAAAAAAAATAACCATGTCATAACTTTAAATAAACGCTGATTACTAGGTTTTTCTTTCGTACTAACTTTTGAAGCAGGTTTTTTTCCTATAGTCATTTAATTCGAAAATTAGGGGCCCACACGTAGTCATATATGTTCTTGCTAGATGGGGCTGAAATCAACATTTTAGTTTAGTTGGTTTTTAGTTCAAATACCATTTCCTTGACTCTAGGTTCCCGTCAAAGAAATGGTATTTGCGAAAATCTTTCTATTTTGTTGAAATTAGTCAAATTTGTCCCTCAAAATCCACCTAATTCTGACTGTACTAGTATAGCGCTATATCGCTATACTAGTCTAGTAATCATACTGTTCAATAGCGTTCATGAAGACTCATCTAAGATATATGACTCTTCATGAACAGTCTGATTTAGGTGGATTTTGAGGAAATAATTTAACTTAATTCAATAAAGTGGAATATCCAGTCTCCGCGAACACAGTTTCCTTGACTTAATAATCCTCCCATACACTAAAAACAAAATAAACCAAATAAGTTGAGATTAGCGCCATCTAGTGAGAACATGGCCACGCTGGATCCCGTAGTGGTTAGCTATCTTGAATTAATAATCCGCTAATCAATATTTAAACTAAAGATATTGTTAATGGTTAGTGAGTGCTATATAAAACGAATAAATGATAAATAGTCCATTTTGACCAACATTAAATGTATATCTGTATTTGCAGTAGACCTTAAAAGCAGACCACATTAATTAGGTATCGTTTGAATATTCGAACATCTTTATTTTTTTAATGCAAGTTTTAACCTTTCATAGGTAAGTATAATATTTATATATGTCAACACAAAACCACCAAATAATGAAAAATATACATAAATTATTATAAAAAACAAAAGGCTTATTTGAATAGAACATCAAACCTTTGTAGGAGATATGAATGAGAGACAGAGACACAAAGTAACGAGACAGAGAAGAAAACATTAAAAGAGATCATAGTACCAAAATAAAATTAAAATAACCGAAATATAATATCTACGATTTTATTATTAGTTATTCAACAGAACAACACCCTGTAATAAAGAATGAGTGTCCTATTTATGTTAATAATATTTGATTGCTGCTATTTATCAGTGTTAACTAAAATAAAAGTAGGTAATTTTATGTAATTTAACTGTCCACTTAATATAACGAGCCTGAAAGAAACGTAAACAGCAAAAATGTTTTAAATGGGACAAAATGACAAAAAGTTTTAATTTCGAGTGAAACAAGGATTTAATTATAATATAAATTGTATCATTATCATATTCATGTTTCTCCTTCCATTCACGGTAACACTGACTTCCTTTTCTTTCAAATCATCATCTCAATCAATCATCTCCTCACACAATCTATCCATCTTTTCTTTGGCCTCTGTTACAATATTTGTATGATAAAGTAATTAGTACCTATTTCTAAAAAGTATCCACGATTCTTCATAACAACACCCAAAGTCTAAACCAATAAGTAGGTAACGCAAGTAAGCAGTGTTATCTACAGATGAACAGCATTCCAGCAGGAAGCTCCTACATTCTGATCAACCGCAAAAATACCTCAACATCGAACAGGTATTTGTGGTGAAATAACGGTATATTATACATTTCATTCAAAGTTGCCTTTTTATCAGTTGGTTGCAGCGCTTTTATAGAAAAGTGCATTACCTGCAATGGTGGCATTTGGGTCAGAGTTAATAGCCCTCACTAAACTTGCTTCGAAGAAATTAAATCCTGCAGTAGTCGTAAATATTCATTAGTGCACTTAAACACGATTCTAAATAGCGGAATATTCGTACAAGTATTAATTACATTTAATTATTTGACGACATTAGGACGAATAGTAGTCTATAAGCACCTACGTTGATTTCAGCTTGAAGATTTGTCATACAAATGCGTATCTATGCCTGTATGCATTGAAAACTTAGGGCAGTAAATCAGTGATTCGACCAGAAACCCCTCATAACTCTGCTGACATTATCTAGCAGAGCAGGTACTCGTCATCGTCGGTTTA
Organism: Mythimna impura; assembly: GCA_905147345.3. NCBI lineage: Eukaryota > Metazoa > Arthropoda > Insecta > Lepidoptera > Noctuidae > Mythimna > Mythimna impura. The sequence goes on along the minus strand of LR990362.1, from coordinate 11,998,885 downwards.
AGCGTAATAATGCATCAGTGTCCACCCAAGCTGAATACACTCGTATGAAGTCATGACTTGTACTGTCTTCCTGTATCTACAAACGCTGCAGCCTGCAGTCCATATGCATACTCGGTAATGCAGTGGCCTTACGCCAGAAATACTGCGTCGAACCCACTGTTTGTTGAGAAGAACATCGAAGTCCTGATAATACATGTAATAGCCCTATTGAAGTACCTAGTTCTATGCTGCTACCAGACCATAATCTGAATACCAATAAGTCTTTTATGGGGCGGTTTGACGGTACATTTACTAATGACCACTTTAAATAATGGTCAAACTTGACAGAGCCCCCGTTTAATATGCTATCATTTCCATAATACACTATTACCGTATACGCAGCCAATGTACGAGTAATCTATGCCGCGTTACAACCTGTAGGTACTATAGAAAAGCACGGAGATAGTGGGACACTTAATAATTCACAATGGGCCGTGTAGCGGTCGCCGGCCGGCTCGATCTGCTCTATTTCAACCATAGACCGTCATCAAGGTTGCCTTTGCCTTGCCAGTATCACTGTAAATTAATGATTAGAAATCCTCGTTTAAAAATTCATGAACCTATTCTGACACTTGGAACCCACAAAGAATAGACCAGAGGTCGACGTTTTATCTTTTGGATGTGCTGCAAACATGCAACCATTATCTTGCACGGGGGAACACCCAAATACTCCGAAATATTTTATTCCGAATTTCGATATTCCGATTTTCAAAAGTCCGAATTTCATAATACCTAAAAATTATAATGTCTATTATTAAAAATCACGAAATTTATTTTACCGAAAGTCGTAAATGCGATTTGTTAGTTTTCCGATTTTCATACGTTCGAAGAATCAAATGCTCGAAGGTTTCTCGGTCCGAAAAACGATATTCCGATTTTCAATACTTCGAATAAACTAAAAGTCAACATGTTGTGCTACAAAATTTAGTGTCAGAAACGAATCGCTGCAAAACCGACTTCACGCAGTCTTATTTGCCCTACCCCTAGAGTGTAATTTAAACCCGCGTAGGCGCGGAGGGGTAGGGCGGCCCGCGAGCTGAGGAGCAGGTGGTTTGAAGGCCCGCCGCCGCGGCTGAGGCTGGCCGGCAAAGCCGGCCAGCAAGCCGAAGCTGCGGTGGTGAGCGTTAAAACCATCTGCGATGATAAGCTCGCGTGGGGCCGCCCAAACACCGCAACGCCGGAGCCGTGACAGAAACAATGCTTGCTGCATTTTGCATGCCTGCTTGCATGCTGCATGCCTGCTTTCATGCTGCATGCCTGCTTGCATGTTGCATGCTTGCTTGCATGTTGCATGTCGCATGCTTGTTTGCATGCTGCATGTCTGCTTGCACGCTGCATGCCTGCTTGCATGCTGCAATAAATCCCCTGCATGCAGGAAAACGCATCTGTCATTAGTTTTTTAATTCTACCTCCTCATACTACGACCTCTGACGAGCATTTATGTGTTTATGTGTCTTGCTATACAGTTTTATGAGGCGTTTTTATTTCGGAATTTTATTGATGTTTCGAATTATCATTAAGTCGGACTTTTCGTTATTCGATCTATTGAAACTCGGTATTTTGAGAATAGTAATTATAAAAGTTAGGAAAATTGAAATTTAGGAATTATAAAAATAGGAGTAATGATAAGTCGGAGTTGTTATATTCGGAATTTTGAACCATTCGGAATTATGAAAATCGGTATTTTGAAATTCGTATTTGTGACTGTCGGAATAAAGTTTTTCGTATTTATGTAGTGTACCCCTTGCACGGTGCTTTTGATGGACTGTATTTAAACTAAGCACATAGTTCGCTTAAAAATTATAGACATAGCCAAGGACACGGCACACAAACACACACTCATAAATCAGCCTTATAATGTTCCCACTGCTGGGACTCAGGCCTCCTCAGCTCCTCTCTAAGAGAAGAAATGAGCTGTTATCCTCGATACACATTTGGCTGTTAACTATCAGTTTGGACATCAGCAGATATCTACTGAAGTTTTAGTAGGTCCTGACTGAAAAAAGGCTATCTTATAATAGTGTATAGTAAGTACTAGTGACCCGCCTGGTTACGCATGGATGCCAAGTATATTGTATACTAGCTGGCCCCGCGATTTCGTCCGCGTCAGACTCGTAAAACAGCACAATGCCATTTAGTCATAATTTCAAGAAGGCTTTTTTGCCCTAATTCTTTTTCTAGAATAAAAGTAAAGTTACGCTACTAAGTTACTCTTTATAACATCACCTATCTACCAGTGAAAGTCCTGTCAAAATCGGTGCAGGTGTTTCGGAGATTAACCGGAACAAATAGACTGACAAACAGACGGAGAAAATTTTAAAAAATTGCGTTTTTGTTGTAAGTATCGAATATACTTGTATTTCATATTCTTTTAGTAGAAAAATGTTATGTTGATATTACAAACAGACACTTTAATTTTATTCATATGTACCTATATAGATCAAACTTCCTCTTTCTGTTAGTGGAAACCGCATCAAAATCCGTTGCGTAGTTTATGAGGAGTCAGCTGATAAACAGACAGAAGCGAAAAGCGACTTTGTTTTACACACTCTTATGTGTGTAGAAGAAGATAAAACTCGGACTCACGCACGAGGGGTTCCGTACCGTCCGTAGCAAAAAAAAAAACGGGAAAAAAATCACATTTGTTGTATCAGTTGTATGGGACCCAACTTAAACATTTATTTTATTCAGTTTTTGTTGTTATAGCGGCAACAGAAATACATCATCTAGCTATCACAGTTCATGAGATACAGTCTGGTGACAGACAGACGGACAGCGGAGTGATGGCATTAGGGTCCCAAATTTACCCTTAAGGTACCTACGGAACCCTAAAAACAAGCTTTTATCATCCCACGTAAACCTGTAACCGGGAAACTAATGAAAACTGGTTCCGGCGACATACTTATTACAGGTGGGCAGCGAGTATTTAAAGGTTATTGGAATCTTAAAATCTAACAATTTATAGTGGTATTTAACTTTATGTGACACCTCGCTTTGTTAGCGAACGGCTCTTTACAATCTGTGCTTTAAGCTACAAGCTTTCCTGAGGAGTAGAATACGGAATGTCGACGCACAAAATATCGATAAATGCTAATACGATGCTACATAAAAAGCTTTTTACAAAAAAAAAATACAACCGACTTCAAAGTAAAAAAAACCACTGAAAAGTGCAAAATAACTTTAATTTCGGAAGTCGGTGTTTCTATAATAGTTTTGTCTCTTCGTTATTTAACACCGACTTCCGAAATTAAAGTTATTTTGCACTTTTCAGTGTTTTTTTTTTTACTTTGAAGTCGGTTGTATTTTTTTTGTAAAAAGTTTTTTATTTTACACTTTTTAGTTATGGTACCACCACTAAAAAGTACCCCTCAGCCAAACTTAAATACCTTATAGCCAGAGTGAATATCATGACAATTCTAATAATCCCAAACACTGTTAGATTACATTAATTTATTACAGAGTTCCGGTGCCTAACTTCAGGCTTCATCATCAGATCAGTTCGATATATTCCCCCTCTACTTTCAGTCAGTCATCGACTACACGTATAAACAAAGCAATTTTGCTTGTTACGACGGTTCTGCTGTGATCATATGAGGAGTTCTGTTCCATATCTTCGAAGTTCATGATCAGATCATAACAGTATTTCTATGGGACCAATTCGAAAGCATAACTATTCAATCAAAAAAAAAATTTTCAAAATCGGTCCACCATTGACCGAGAAATCGGTGAACATACATAAAAAAAAAAAAAAAAAAACATACATTCAACCGAACATATAACCTCCTCCTTTTTGAAGTCGGTTAAAAATTGCGATGCACGTTACGGCGAAAGACTGTCTCTGCGAAGCCACTACACTTCGATGCACGTTAGGTACCGCGATAGATCTTCGCGTCCGTCCGGTCGCGGCCGTCGAGGCCTTACGCTCTTAACGCAACCTAAACTGAACTGTTAAAGAAATGGAGCTTTAAGTGTATTAGCTCCATCTCTCTTACTCGCTTGCACGCTTGACATTTTAACAAGGCATGGCGAGGCATGTTACTGCAGCTGACAAGAAAATTTCTTAACCGATTTCTAGCTCAGGATGGTCACTGCAGATCACCTGCCCAAATGGGATATCTTCTCAGAGGCCTTATTGACACATCCCAAAAACAGGATGTGTATGGTGAACAAGGGAATTTCTGAAAGGGAGTTAGTGACTCTAGAACTCAAACGACAACTGAAGGATATAGGTGGGTTTTAGGCATTAAGAGAGGGGGAGAATTCATTGGATGATTTCCAACCCTAAACTAAAAAAAAATAGATGTGTATGGTCGAAGATCTTTTCACAGCATGATATCGTATCTTTTTTTTTAGCTCGTGAAACATTGCATCCTAAAGGCTAACGATAAGATCTCTCAGTACAGGATAGGAAAAATCTTTAAACAAAAAAAAGAAATAACCGACTTCACTAAAAAAACACTAAAAGGATCAAAATGACTTTAATTTCAGAAGTCGGGGTTTCTCGGTGTTGTTTGTTTCTTATTTAACACCGACTTCTGAAATTAAAGTTATTTTGATCTTTTTAGTGTTTTTTTTTAGAGAAGTCGGTTTTTTTTTGTAAAATGTTTTTTATTTCACACTTTTTAGTGATACCATTTTCAACATAACTATTCAGAACCATTTATTTATTTGTATTGTCATAGTCGCTTAACTATCTTCATTGTGATATCAATATGAGTATGAAGTTCCGTTGACCATTTCTGGTCTTCTTCATCAGTTCCACTTCATCAAATGTTACTTTTTGACTGTAAATGCTTAAGTTCTCGATGAAAATACCAAAATGACCGACCCTCGATTCCTCATGGATCCCATCATCAGAACTGGATTCTGAAAAAAAATGGGACCTATCGGAAAGCATATCCTCTAAGAGGGAAAAAATTTGCAAATCGGTCTATAAACGACGGAGTTCTGAGGTAACACACATAAAAAAAAACATACAACCGAATTGATAACCTCCTCCTTTTTTTTGAAGTCGGTTAAATATAATGAATTGGACTGTTGACGGAAAAGAGACGCGCCTAAAGGAATTTCAATATCGAACACCATGCAACACCATAAAATGGAGCTGTCCCCTATAACAAGTAAACCGTATCCAATAAAGTGCACCCTTACGTACACGGAGGGGTCGCTCTTTGGAAAATTTGCGAATTCAGATGCAAACGGAAATAGGGAGGACCATCGCCTTGGGCAAGTGTTTTATGAAATGTCTTGAAACCAGTTGTGTCTACCGTCCGTGTGGATGTTTTTCTTGTTTATTGTTTGTTTTTTTTATGTTTTTTTTTGTTTGTTTTTTTTTTTGTTTGTTGTTTGTTTGTTTATAGTTAAATAAGTTTTGTTTTTATTATATGTATTAGTTTATTATTGTTTAAGATTATTGTATGTATTTTGTCTATGGGCCTCTGATGCCTGAAAATAAAATAAAATGATTATTATTATTATTATTATTATTATTATTACTCTTTCACGCAAAAACTACTGAATTGATTTCGATGAAACTTGGTACACGGGTAGACCATGTCCCGGGAGTGTGTTCCTTTGGGGTATTTTTTACTATCACGCGGGCGAAACCGCTAGCAGCATGATATATTATGTTGTCTTAAATCAAGCTCAGTGTATGTAGTTAATGACTATTTCACCACTGTTGTATACAGTAATAGCTGATATGTAATTTCTTACCATTCTTATTGGCACGCCACAATTATGGCTGTAAATCCCCTCTTTGAGGCATGGCTGGAAAGACCTCACGGTGTCCTTACCTTTCGCATGTCCTCACCGGACATGGTAAGTTCGGGAGGTTCCTGCACCGAATCCGTGCGGAAGAAACGCTCGGGTGTCACCATTGTGTGGAAGGCCCGGAGGACACGGTGGAGGTTTGCCCCGCTTGAGCAGAGCAACGCCGTGTCCTCGTGGGGGCGATCGGCGGCGGCGATCTCTCGCGCCGGGCCTTGGTACAGGCCATGGTCCGGAGCGAGGAGGAGTGGCAGGCGATCGCCTCCATGCTAGCAAAGGAGGCGGCCGATCGCGTGAGGCAACGGTCCTCACGCCCCAACCACCGTCGGGATTCCGATCCTGATTTCTGGCCACCGTAAAAGCGGGCTTGCGGACGGCGAGCAACGGGTAGCTCGCCGTCCGACCGTGGAGGTGTGCCCCGCTTGGGCAGAGCAACCCCGTGTCCTCGTGGGGGCGATCGGCGGCGGCGATCTCTCGCGCCGGGCCTTGGCACAGGCCATGGTCCGGAGCGAGGAGGAGTGGCAGGCGATCGCCTCCTTCTGCGAAGCAGTAATGCAAGCAAAGGAGGCGGCCGATCGCGTGAGGCAACGGTCCTCACGCCCCAACCACCGTCGGGATTCCGATCCCGATTTCCGGCCACCGTAAAAGCGGGCTTGCGGACGGCGAGCAACGGGTAGCTCGCCGCCCGACCGTCCGGACCGAGCCCAAGTCGTCGACGGCGCGTACTGTTCCACCCGCGCGTCAAGGAGATGTCAGCAACTGTAGGGGCCCAGCAGGGTCGAAGCCTACTGGGGCCAAGAGTCTGATTCTGAAAGGAAGACTCGGCCCTGGTACGAAAGGCAACGAAGGAACAGGAGTGGGTTTTTAGTCAGTAAAAGTCTGACACTATCTCCTGCACCGCCCTAGAGCGAGAGTAGTCATAGGATGATATCCCACGTAAAAAAAATCCGTGCGATGTCAGGGCGGATCACTTGTTCATTAAAGGATTAAGACGCTTGACCGATAATAATAACACCGATTTTATGCGAGTCGTAAGCATTTAACTACATTAGAGTGTACCTAATAGTATTTTTAGACATGTCAGGGGGACTGAAGGAACACAAGTGGGTTTTAGTCAGTAAAAGTCTGACACTCCCTCTTGCTCCGCCCAATAGGGGAGGGATTTTTTAATGATTTCCCAATAAAACAAAATGGTAGACTACTCCAAGCTGCCTCTAGTGCTCATCGGTATACCTGCCTGCAGTTCTAACAATGATCACCATTGATGCTGTTATTAACGTGGCCATCTACTAAATGAAATCCATTCGGAACCATTAATTTTCTCATTTCCGCACGCCATAATACTTTACGTAATAAGACAAATCAAGAAAAACAGCGTAAGTACCTAACGTATTGTATCTGTGTCAAAACTGACAGTTATCAGATGATCGGGGCTCGGGGCGTGCAGCCAGACAGTGAAAGTGTCCCTACCGAACGGTTAGCGGTACTTTAGTTAAGTACCTTCAAGCTGAAGGGACCACTTCCATGGGTTTGTGGAGACTTCTGTAATTTACGGCTGTTGCTAATTTTTTTTTTTACAATTCTCAGTCAACGCCATCCAGTCCCAAACTAAGCAGAGCTTGTGCTATGAGAACAAGATAACTGATAAACATATTTATATATTTCTAAAAACATACATAAGTACTATCGATAAATTACAACTATACTGAACAAAATAATGATCGTGCTCATCACATAAATATTTGTTTTGGGTAGGAATCGAAACCACGACCTCCGGCATAGCAGTCAAGGCTACTAATCACTAGTCTAATAATAGAAAGAAAGAAATATAAAAGAACTGACGGTCTCGCGGATGAGCTAGTCTGGGCAGTGTCAGACTCTTACTGACTAACACCACACTCATGCCACACCTCTTAGATTGTCCTCCAACATAGAACGTGGTCGGACCTTTTTTAAAACTTTTTTTTTATTAATTTTCTATGAACTTTTTGTATTTTTTTGCCTTTAATGTTAGGAACACTTACACTGTTTTAACATTGCCGAATATTTTTATTAAATTTATCTTATGCTATACATGTACCTACTGATGTTTATATATTGTAAGCATAGTTTATACATCTTTATTAAGTTTTATAACTCTTTTGGCTACGTTAAAATTCCTGGTTAACTTTCAGACTTGCAAATGTACAATTTTCATGTAATTACTAACTGACTCGGCAAACGTTGTTGTGGTAAAAAATTGCCTACGACCTGTTCTCAGACTTAACTAAATTTCATGAAAAATCGGAGGAGTTCGATAGCAAACACTGTGACACGAGATTTTTATATATTAAATCAATCCTTCCAAAATCATACACAATACATAAACTCACGCCTTTTTCTCACAACAACTATAGAACAGCCCGCCCCCCTTCCTGAAAAATAACCTTAACACCAAAGCACACAGGTCAGGCGCACGACTAACGGCTTTAGCACGTAAAGCTGTTGATCCTGCGCCTGACCGAGGCATGGGGGTATCACACTACCAACTTCCAAACTCCAGGCTGCTACATATTAATTCTCATTGGAAAAACCCAATAACACTATTTGCCCAACCCGGGAAATAAAATATTACAATAATATGAGCCCTATTACTATCTTAACCCATTTATCTAATCGCAAACGTCATAAGGAAGTCCTAATTTTATGATGACAGCATTCAAATCTACGCAGCAGTTATAAAACTGTCTTTTATAACCCATTAAAACGTTTTACATCTATAAATCTCTGTGTTCTAACCGTTTATTCATCCGCTAGTAAGTAATACGATCAGTTAATGGTCACCCTACTCAAGCTTTTCTCTCGTGGTCGTCACACTTGAGTCTATCGATGTTTGACTGGTTGCCGTCGGTAAACAGCTTTCCTCGCAAAGGGCCACGGACTTTCGACCATTCGTGAAATACATCTAGTATAGATACCGGCACGGATCTTGAGCGCTGACTTCTACAGTTCTACTTGCGCAGAAGCACGCAGAAGTGAAATATCGGGTCTCTTTAGTGGTATGAAGAGAGATGCGGGGGCGGGGAGTGAAATCCTTGTACAGTGATTGGTTCGCCGATATTGTACGATGCGCAAAATGATCCCCGCTCTTTCGCCGAGCGCTCAAGATTTGTGCCGCTATCTGTACTATATATGATAAAATAAACGAATAATTATCAAGAGTGAAAGCAAAAATGTAGCGCTTTAATTACTGAGCTGTTTCAGGTCGAAAATAAATCAACTCGCTGTACTGGGATGTTATGAAATTGCGAAGTTCTGCGAAACCTTTGGGCGCACCTACATCGTGGCTTGCAGCGCTACTAATTAATATTGCATAACTTTCAAGGGACGCTACAAAAGAGCTTTGAGAAACTTTGTAATTTTCCGAAAGCAATTTGGATTTAAACCCCCTAAGTAATTTAATGTTTATCTAGTGAAAATTGCGAGTAGCAGAAAAAAAAAATAACGAGAAATACTTGAACAATACAGAATGTGTAGATGAAAATTCACTTCTGTAATAGAAAATCGGAGTTTCCTTGCGTGATCGCATAAAGAATGAAGATATCCACAGGAGAACCAAGGTCGCCGAGATAGCCCGAAGAATCGCCAAACTAAAGTGGCAGTGGGCAGGGCACATTGCTCGTAGAACGGATGGTCGATGGGGTCGAAAGGTTCTATAGTGGCGACCGCGCGTCGGAAAACGCAGCGTTGGAAGGCCTCCCACAAGGTGGACCGACGACATGGGTGAGAGTCGCGGGAATGCGGTGGATGCGAGACGCACAGGATCAGTCGTTGTGAAGACGCTTTTTTTTTAGGTGGGAAAATCATCTAATGACAAATCCCGCCCTTGGGCGGAGCGGGAGATAGTGTCAGACTTTTACTGACTAAAAACCCACTCCTGTTCCTTCTTTGCCTTCATCCCGGGGCCCCGGGCTTCGCTTTCACACTACCCGTGGCCCCAGTAGGCTTCGACCCTGCTGGGCCCGTACGATTTGCTGACATCTCCCTGAGGGGCGCGTGGAACAATACGCGCCGTCGACGACTTGGGCTCGGTCCGGACGGCGAGCCACCCATTACTCGCCGTCCGCGTGGAGACGCTTGGGGGAGGCCTATGTCCAACAGTGGACGTCTTTCGGCTGAAATGATGATGATGATGATGATAGAAAATCAGAGCTCTTTAACCTTTAACCGCATACGTCGGCTATATCCGACAAACACTCTCGCGTTTATTCTGCCAGGCTCGCCGCACATTCATGACCAAATATTCCATCTCGTCAGCTCTTATGTCACCTATGGGGATTGAAGAGCTAAACGAGATGGAGTACCCAGTCGCTAACACACGACCCTGGCGAATAGGACACTAAAACATTCGTCGGACAAATCCGACGCAAACGGTTAAAAGGCTAAAAAACAGAACTACCTTCCCAAGGAAACGAAGCAATATCTTCAGACAGTTGTAAATCCCCAAACTGTAGTCGTTTGGCAGCGCGCCCCTATCCTTAAGAGTCGGAGGTGACGGATTTGGCACGCAGCGAGACGACAAGGGTGGCAGTGGCACCGTGCCACAGACTCACGGTCAGTGACACTCACGATTTCAGAACCTATTTAGAGGGTTGGACGTTAGGGGAACGGCTGATTGGGCCATGCGGTATTACGATTGACGTAAAATTTGTGTTAGTTTATTTACTTATTAAATCAAGGCATGAAAAGGCGTAGGCCCTGTATTCGAAGGAATAATTGCTAGAATGATTAAAACAATTTTCCAAATTGTGACAACTACGGAACTACTATTTTGATGACTCGTGAAAATTGCACGACACCAAAACAAATCGTAGGAAGTGTAAAAGCTCGCTGAGTAGTTTTCATGGAACAAATGCACGGAAAATGTTACAGATTCATAGGAATCGTAGTTGATTATTGTTTTTTAATTAAATTTATTCACCGGTAATTTAATATAATATTTACATTTGAAGAAATTTTTCTACATGCTGATGCGTATTGCGTCGAAATCAAAAGCTTATGTAGCTTTTAATCTAATAAAATTGAATACCGCTATGAAATTAACACTAAAATACGACACGGGCATAGGTCCCTACACGATGGCGATAACTAGGTCATCTCAATGTGCCAATAATTATTACTTACCTAGACTGAAGCGATTTTGCGTCGCACTTGTTTATGGTTCTGAACACATCGTGGAAACTTCACGAAATCACAACTAGCACAACTTAAACTTCTAATAAAAATCATAAGGGAATGTTTGGGTGAATTTATGATATTTTAGAGATGGAAATTGTTGATTTTGTCGTACAAAAGCAGTGTATCGATTGAGCGGCGCCTCAACACGGAATGAGCCTGCCCGCCACCCCATGCGCGCGTTTTCCACGCTTTCCCGCCACCGGCCCGGAACCGGGGTGGTTTGAAAACTCTCGCCGCGCGAACTACTGCGCATTTTGTTTGTTTTATATTAACCTATAACATGATCTGATCTTGTTAAATTTATTGCGTATCATACAGACATTGTATTGTATAACAAATGAGTTTTGAAAGGCTTTTTGTGTCGTGTTTCCTGGAAAATTGGGTATATATTACAGACTTGAAATGGTGAATTTATTTTGCCAACCCGTGAATGAGGGATGGGGAATATCAGATTAGTTTTGTCCAAATATTTGCTTTTGCAGTATATTCGCATTATAATGTAAGTAAGCTCTTCCCATAAAATATCATTGGCCAAGATGCACTATTTTCCTGTATCATATTTTAAGAAACATCTAGGGACTGAAATAATTATTATCTTATTATTCTTTAAAGTAAGAGATTCAAAAACAAAATTAATTAAGAGCAAAACTATGTCGCTAAACGACACATCACGATTGTCCCCCAATTAAATTAAATACGTAAATAACAAAATAACGTTAAAAAAACATAAACCTTTCAAGAGAATTATATTTTAGACCAGATCGCCAAAATGTAATAAAATCACTGCTTAAAATTTTCCAACCAAAATTCAGTAGACAATAGCTTTAATATGTTATGAAAACTTAAATCCATGACATTTGCGATCTGTTGATGTGTAAGGCATCGTTGCTTTTAGAAATAAACAGATCTAGTAATGGGGGTTGTGCTCGTTAACATTGGGGTGGGTTAGGGAGCGGTGGCACCCTGTACTCACCCCCCCCCCCCCTCCGCTATTCCCGCAATCCCCTCTCTCCCCATGCCAACAACGAGTGTTTTCACAACAACGCACCCACGCTGCACTAACCTCCTCTTGGCAACTAAGTACATCCTTTAACTTCACTTGAGCATCATAATTACAGCGTCGAGGCTTTACAGTCGTTTCTTTTTATTTTTATTTCAAAATGATCGCAATTTTTATATGTATGTTTATGTAAGATTGATTTGAACGACACTTTTGATATTGAATTGTCTGTACCAGAAAACAAAATGAGTTTTACGGAAGAAAAATTGATAAGATCTAACTTGTAAATTGGCTTGTAATCAAATGAGCCAAAAGTCTCAGCTTTTGGCTCGTACTTAACCAATAAATCTTGACAATTTGCTAAGACAAAGCCTCTACGATCATGATACGAGCCCTCCCTCCATTAACAGTTAAGTATATCGAAGAGATGCACTGATAGGATGGTAAGGACGGTTTCATGCCGCACCGATCAGTTACTACGTTTTGAAATTAGGAAGCTCCTACTACTTACTTCTTCGTCGGAAATTGGAAAGTAATTAAGTAGATATCTACTACTGATGGAAAGGTTATACTCGCAGATGCTTGTTTTATTTGTTTGGTATAGGTATATATTACATTACATGGCGGCAGGACGTTGTAGAGTAGAGGAGGTAAAGGTAGGGACTTTAAGATTTTATAATAAACCTAGTTTGGTCATAAGTTCCGTCAAAACCTTATTATTACACGACTGCCCAAAAAAGGAGTGTTGTGTTTTTTCCTTACTACTTCGGATACTGGGCAAATATATTTCGATTTTTAAAGTCTGAAAAACTGAAAATAAAAAAGAAATTCATTTTCAAACATGGAATGGTCGAAGAAGGAAGATACGAGTTGCGGTTATCGCATGGCATGGCACCGATCTGGTTACGCGCCAAAAGAATATTCTGGAAAAATAGAAAATAACTACGGTTTGTTTATCGCACTATCAAATGTTACAATTATGATTCAAGCTTCGAAGATCGTAAGAGGAGCGGCCGAACTTGCACAATTAGGACACCAGCGGTCATCAAAGCAGTGAAGGCGCGAATCCCGTGCGTTAAGAGCATTCATTCATTAAAACTACGCAGAAGCCAAAATCAATGATTTCCGACGCCGACGGACAATATAACAATAATGTGTTTAATTTCTAGATAAGATATTGACGTCATATTATTGGGAATTTCATAATCTAGTGTATGATCCAAAAACATTTTCAAATGATCGTATAGTTTTCCCATTAGAACAGTTCTTATCCAAGCCGTTTTTAAAACTAGCGGTCGACGGTCTACGCAGATGCGAGATAGTAGTTAAACCGTGTATGGTAAACTTACAACATTTTACTTACAAAAAAAAATGATAACATGGACTAGTGGATGGCCCAAAAAAAAACACGATTGCTGTAAGTTTTCATTCAAGAAAAGTAATCTCAAAACTGTAATTTTTAGCCGTTTTTGGAGATATTAAACGTGTTAGTTTAGGATAATATATGAGACATTTTTGTTTTTTTTAGACTTATTAATTGAACGCATTTACGATCTATGACATGGTACAATAATTTTTTTAATAACTTATTTGTTTACACTACAATTAATTATTTAATATCACTATATAATAGACGCGAAATCGCGTCAGCGCTTTGTACCGGCCGAGGTCTTTCAGATTATTAGTCTTTATATTCTACAGTGATACTAAATAATTAATTGTATTGTAGTGCACATTATTGTTATATTTTCCGTCGGAAATCATTGATTTTGGCTTCTGCGTGGTTTTAACCAGGGACCGTTTTTGGTTAAGGTATAAGGTTACGCTACCGGTATTAAAAACCGGTACCGCTTTATTTTAAAGGTACACCGAAACCGGTTAAGATTTGCGGTTACGCTACCGGTATAAAATAACGATAGCGCTATTTTTTTTAGGTACCGCTATACCTTTATTTAACCTTTACTCTACCGAAATAATTCCGGTACCGAAATTATTTCTCGTGCGAGTACCTACGATATATGCGACGTTGCCAGCTCTCGCGATAAATGTATTGCGATTGGCGTAAAGAGCGCGCCGCGCCGCGCCGCGCGTTCTAATCCCGCCGTCGTGCTGCAGTAGATGGGCGGATTTTAAAAAAAGTGTACATTAGGAATTCACGCTGTCCCTAAAGTTTAGATTTTTTTTCTACTTACACCATTACAATACACTAATATTTTTTAATATCACTTGATTAAGGATATGTTTAGAAACATTTCTGTATTTTTATTATTGGTTTTTCGTTTACCTTTAATTTTTCAGTCCAATTACTAATAAGCCGGGTTTCGCCATGTCCCATCGTCAAGTAGTCATTTAAAAAGTAGTATAACAATTTAGTTATTAGTATGTAGATTGATTTAATAACAGTATTAGACGGCTTAAATTATATACTTCTGAAAAATCTATACAACAATTCATCAAAATAACAACTTCATTTTAAATTATTTTTTAAACTAAAGTCGGAGAATTTAACCGGGTGGAATTTTCCACTGAGTAACACGAGTCTAATAGTTTGAACAAAGTATTACTTTTTTTTTATTGGTATAAACTAGTGCTTGACTGCGATCCCACCTGATGGTAAGTAGTAATGCAATCGTTGATGGTGTGGCGCACTAATTTATTGAGAATCTATTCACTCGAGCCTTGAAGAGACCCAAATTATAATCGGACGGGAAAACCGCAGCAGGCAAATTATTCCAGTCCCTCGATGTACGCGGTATAAACGACGAGGTGAAACGCTTGGTCCGGACCGTAGAGGTTTCAACAACGTAAGGGTGGATACTCGCCGTTCCTCGGCTTGTCCGATGGTAGAAATGAGATGGTGGAATAAAGTCATGCAATTCCTGCGCACACTCTCCAAAATGCATCCTGTAAAACACCGAAAGGCTCACCCTACGCCTGTGCTCAAGACTTTGTAGATTGAAATTAACCAGATCTTTATCACCAATTAGCCTCTTTGCACGTCCTTCCACTGAGTCCAAAGCTGCCAGGTGGCATTTTGCAGCACCAGCCCACATGTGGCTGCAGTACTTCACACACGAACGGACCTGTGCTTTGTATAACATTAAAAGCTGTCCTGGTGTGAAGTACCGCCGGACCTTTGCAAGTACGAGTTTCCTAGCAGCTACCTTGGCTTTAGACTCAATGAACCACCCAAAGTTAAGGTTTGAGGAAATTTCAACTCCCAAGAGCTGAAGGCGGTCGGTGTACTCCAGGGATACATTTTGAAAAGCAGGAGCCAAGGTGAACGGGCTCCTTTTAGCGGTGAGCAGACACGCTTGTGTTTTGGAGGCGTTGAATCCCACTAGATTGGCTTCACCCCACTTGGAGACAGCCTGAAGTGAGACATTCGTACGCTCTAACATAGCCTCTCTTTCGGACCGGATTAGCTCCTTACTAGCTCGAGCACCTGGCAGGTATCTCTCTACAACTGTGCTATCATCTGCATACCCATAGATACCGGGCATCAGCAGATCGTTGATATGCAGCAGGAAGAGAGTTGCAGAGAGAACGGACCCCTGAGGAACTCCGGCATTAGTCGTAATGGGCTCTGATGAGCATCCATCGATAACAACTCGGAGAGAACGTTCACTCAGGAAGTCTTTTACCCAGTTAATCAGACCAGGGGAAATGCCGTACGAGACTAGCGTGCCATACCCTGTCGAAGGCCTTCGAGACGTCTAAGGAAACAGCAATCGCTTCCCCATTCCTCTCGAGGGTCTCGCCCCACAAGTGAGTGTAGGTCCCCAGTAGATCGATTGCGGTGAAACCCGTACTGTCGGTCACTGAGGAGATCGTTATACCTTCCAGGTATGCCAAGAGGCGCGAGTTCAATACACGCTCCATAATCTTGCAGAGTATGGAGGTTACTGAAATCGGCCGATAGTTGGTAGGATCGGTACGACTGCCCTTTTTGGGCACGGGTTGCAAGTTGGCAAGCACTTGGGTACTGTACCAGTCCCAAATGAGAGGCGATACAAACGCGTCAATACAGGAGACAACTCAGGTGCACAAGCCTTGAGAACAATCGCTGGTATACCATCTGGTCTACTAGCAGCTTTATACACGTCAAGACGACACAGTGTTCTCAGAACCTCTTTGTTCCTTATGCGAACCTCGGGCATCGAAGTATCGCAGTGAGGCAGAGTCGGTGGAGTAGCACTACCAGTGTCAAGACGAGAATTATGGGCGAAGAGAGATGCAAAGAGACCCGCTTTCTCTCTCGCCGTATGAGCCAGTGTTCCATCAGGTTTAACCATCGGAAGCAATGAGGGCCGACAGAAGTTCGCTTCGACCGACTTGGCAAGGGACCAGAATGCTCTGCTACCGGACGGCTGCGCAGAGAGCTTTGTACCAATATGGGTAATGCGGTCGAACCGAGCCTTCCTTAGTGCCTTTTTGTAGGACTTGGCAGCATGGTTGAAGGCTCTCTTCTTTGAACTCAGATCCGGAGCTTTGTGGTCACGAGCGTCAACCCAGGCGAGAAACGCCGAATGCTTACGTTGTTCAGCTTGAATGCAATCGGCGTTAAACCATGGGTGAGCTGAGCCACCGATGGGTACGTCGCGATAAGGGATGAAATACTCCATAGCTTGACGTATCACATCGGACATAGCATCTGCACAGCTCGACGGATTTTTAGAAGAGAAGCAGATCTGCTGCCAAGGATAAGATGCAAAGAAGTGCCGCATCTCATCCCAATCTGCTGACTTGTATCGCCACATTCGCCGTTCACCGCGTGAGTCGCAGTCAGCTGGGGAGAAGGACGATACAGACTTCACCAGACAGTGATCTGAAGTTCCAAGTGGTGAGGAAACTGTTACGATACATCTGTCCGGATCGGTGGTCAGCAGAAGGTCCAGACAATTGGCAGTATGACCAACTACATCAGGCACCCTTGTCGCTTGCTTTACCAATTACTAAACTAGAAACATTTTCTTTCGTTAGCAACATTATAATACCGTCTGATCGTCTACCGCCAAATTGACAATAAATGCACCAGTAGCGTGCACAATCATTAAAGCGAGGACGTGTGCAGTGTATGCACAAATTAAATCCTGTGACAAACGGCACTTTTTAGGAAAAGTTAACAATCTATTATATGTTTTATATAAATTTACGAACAGTCAGTTAATAGTTTTATAAATTGTGACATTATTTTGTTGATGTAACTGCAAATCATGGAAAAAATAATTCAAACATATTTTTTGTCAGTTTCGTTAACATTCCACTGACCAATTATAACAAAAATGTTACTCAGTGGAAGAAATTGTTACACAATAGAACGCTAAAGCTGCCTACACGACGAACAGCTTTTAGAGATTTTATTGCGAAACATTATAAAAACAAAAAATCTTTAACTGAGGTTTTTGTTTTTGTTTTTTTTTTAATATATTTTTGTTGTTATTAGTTTGTCTCCGCCTGCAACACCTCATACTGTGGACAAAATTCTTAAATTAATGTTATTTAATGCTTGTTTTCCTCTTTTTAGTTAAAGTTGTATTTTTGCAATCGGTATTTTGTTTTAATAAATATTTTTATTTCCGGTTCTTTAGTTTTTGTTGAAATGGTATCATAAGTGTTTAAATATATTTGTCATTTTGAAATAACTAGTATTTAAAATAAAAAAAACCTTCATTGCAACCAGAGCCCTTACTTTTCTACTGACTAATTTCAACGTTCCAATAAGTAACTGTCCCTCTTGGAATAATCCATAATTTTGGATTTATTTTGACATTAGTGTTCAATTTGTTTAATTTAAAATGTTGTTAAAAAGACAACTTGTTTGTTTTACAATTATAATACAACAAAACTGCAATCAATGAGATTTTAAATATCTATAAAGAAAAACACGCAACTGATTAATCAATGGGTTAGTCAGAGGATATAAAGTTATAAACATACAATTATTTTATAGTTTAATTCCTTAGTTCGAACTTAATATTTGTTATTTTCATTAATAAACCTATCTAGTAATAATAAAAGTATAATTTCCATTTTACACGTTTTATATAACTTACTGATTTCAAATTGTTATTCAGTGGAACCTATAATTCTCTAATTAAATTTTAATAATTCACTGTAAATAATTTACAGCAATTAGTTAAATATTCTATTCATATTCTTAAAGTTTAATTAATGGAAAATTAGAATTTGACTACACGTATTGAAAAAATAATTTAAAAAATTAGAACCTTAATTTTAACTTAGTTACACTTTTAAAAAAATCCGCCCACTTATGTTTGGGTACTTCCAAATAATTTTTCAATGTTTTTATATGTGTCAAGTTTAGTTTGCGAGTTTGGGTGGCTTCGGCGATAAGTTTTTCATGACATGGAATCGTGCATTCGTTATTTAGTGATTTGTATTGAATAATTAGGGGTTTTGTTATTTTGCCGTCGTAATTAAAAAGGGCACAACTAACATTTTTTTTACGAAATTGAGCCGAAAGGCTCTTCGAAGAAATCGTTGTCATTCAGAAATAATATTTTCCTGTTATGTACCTATATTTGTTTTAGTGAATAATCAATATGGTAACATAAGCCAGTAGTTTAATATAAGTGTTGATAAAATCAGCCAAAAGAATTTCGAAGAAATCGTTGTCATTCAGAAATAATATTTTGATTAATAATGTAGTTAATTTCCTTGTCCATTGACTAAACTTAAAATAAAGGATTTCTATCTTTTCAAATGGTTTTATTTGACATCGTATATTTATTTGTTTGACAGCCGATGAAAGCCACCGGATGTGCTCGATAAGTACTAATTGATCAATCCAAACCCAGATTCACGTAGGTATTGATATTTCGATTTCGATATCAAAAAATTTATCGGTATGCAGTCTGCTACGCGCAGTTATAATCCTCGAAATACAATATACAAGATGTAGGTAATGATAATATCTAAAAAAGACGAACGACGCGCAATTGGCGCAACGAGTGAAAACTGCCAACTGGCAACGGGTAACCTGCCGCAGCACGACGAAAGAGCGCGGGAGTGAGGGTTTCAACGGATACCTTAATGTTAGAGGTTTAAGTAGCGTAAAAAATAACGGTACCGTTATTTTTCGGTAGAGAAAAATTTAGGTATCGTTATTTTTCAGTAGCGAAAAATAACGGTACCGTTATTTTGAGGTATTGAAATAAAAAGGTATGACGTCATACCGTTAACCCTTATAACCGAAATTTTTTCGGTATGCAGTCCCTGGTTTTAACGGATGAATGCTCTTAACAAAAAAATCTTAGCTATCAATGGGGCTAAGCAGAATCACGGTCAAAAGAGTATTAAATGAAGACCTAGGACTACGAGCTTATCGTAAACAGACGGAGCATTTTTTGAACGAGTGTTTGAAAAAAAAAAATTCTGGAATCATCCCCCGCTTCGTTACGGGCAGTAAGCGAGAAAAAAATACCGCGATATTTTGTAATTGGATGAAAAAAAAAAATACTATCGAAGAAAGTTATAACAAACAAAAGGATAAGGTCACGGTAATATTATCTATACAGTATTCCAACTTCATACAAACGGTCGAAACGCGAGCTATACTCGAGGTGCGCTCGGGATGCAGACAGTCGCGTCTGTGCCGCGCGATTTTTTCAATAAAAATAAGTTCAAGTACATATTTAATATGACGAGTAGGATATATTGTGCTGTTTTTGGTTGCATGAATTCTTCATTTAAAACCAAACATATAAATTGTAAAGTAGCTGCAGGTATCTATAACCAAGTAAAAGATATTCCTTTTTCTCCACCTTGTCCATGTTTCCCAAAACAATTTTTAATTAAGCTTTAGAATGCGGATTTTTGTACTTTAAAATTTTATAATATAGCATTTCGTAGGTACGTCTCAGTCGAGGCGCAAATATTTTTCGGTCGCAAATATTGAGCACTTCCTATTCAATTCACAAAATATTTTATTTGTTTATATAAAAAAAGTATATTTACAATCACAAAACTAAATGGAAACACAAAGTAGGCAAATGTAATTAAAATGGTGGAGGCGGGCAGCCATAGTGCGGGCAGCCCTATCGCATGTTTACGTACCGTGCGGCTGTAGGCATTTATTTCAAAGATACGGCCGAGTTACAATACTGTATAGATAATATTACAGTGATAAGGTGTAGATATGTCCACAGCAAGTTAACAAACAAGCGCGCGTATTCCGATGGTCCAGCAACGGCATTATCCTTCGTCATTCATATTTTGGCTTGGAGTCTCACATTCAGGGTTTACTGAGATGTTTTTCTGTGAAAAAGGTGTAATAACTAATGCCGTGGGGTGCTAAAGTACCGTCCTAACGAACATAATGGAACCTCTTTCTTAAACAATGTTTAAAGACAGACATTCGATATTCCAACAATACTCTGAACCAGCTCATAAGACGCGAAGCACGACACCCCGACTCACTGAGCGTCACCGCAGACAGTTCCGACTCAGTAAGTAGGTACTCACCGAGAACTATGCGGCTTCCGGTTGCGACCCACTGCAACCAACCTACCACTGGCCTGGCACGCATCACGGCTCATCAAGAACACATCACGTCGACATCTATGACGCCACATAAGAACTAAAAAGTACAAAATCCTACATCGTATTATTAGTTCTCCGCGTAATTAACAGTATACAACAGCCTCCCTTTTCAACGGAGGTTTACAGGATTTTACACACGGTTCCGCACAGCTCTATACTGATGACCCTCGACTATAAACGTCAGCGCAGCCTTTGCGCAGCTACTTCATAGTGACGTCATCATCATTTGCTCAAGCTTTCGAGTGGCCATACAGTCAGCACCAACGACTTATAAGGTTATTCTGACCTCCAGCTTGCCTACCTGACCATCACCCCGACTCACTTCGGTATAATCCTGACTCACTGGGAAATCATCGCCCCGAGTCACTGGGGCATCATCACGAATCATTGTGACAGCACCACCCCGACCCATTGGGGCATCACCACAAACAGACAGTTTCGTGGCTACCGGTTCTGGCGCACTAGCTTTCTGACTTATTTTACCATTCCTAGGGTGCGACATGAGGGCCCAGCCTTGGCCAATCGCCATTGTATAAAAAGGGTTTCCCCGTTTACACAATGTCTAGGGATGGCGATTGGCCGAGCTTGGGCCCACGTGTAATGGTGCGGGTGCGTTTACACCTGGGCTCAGCCTCGGCCAATCGCCATTGTTTAAACGGGGTTTCCTCGTTTACACAATGGCTAGGGATGGAAACGGGGCATTAGAGCAACATACCATGCGCACAACAGCTATTTAATTCCCGTCTAGGATATTAATGTTCTGTGGTCAGTGTTGCCAATTTATCAATTTTGTCGCTAACTTAGCGATAAAGAAGTAATAACGACAAAAATTATTTAGCGACTTATGTGAAGACTTTTGGAGTACAAATTAAAACCGTTTTAGATAATGGTTGCGTTTTTTGTCAACTATAAAAAAGTAATGCAGCTTGGTATCGGTAGGGCACGTCATGTGGATTTCCCTTAGACTATTAGCCTGGATGATATCAACCGTCACTTCACAACCTCTTTTCATTCGTGGTGGAAAGTTCGTGTGGAAACTTTATACACAAATGTTCTCTCAGACGGTTTATTTCATTTCTGGCCTGCCTTGTCCAACTATAGAACCGTTTTGCTTTTCTCCAGCCAGCTTGGATGAAATCAAAGATTATCCTGTCTATAAAATCCAAGGCATGACGACATCAGTCGTCATATGGTTACCCCGATCCTTGACTACCTTTTACCACCGACCACTCATATAATTAACTTTTCTCTCGATTCTGGACAATTCTCATCCCTGTGGCATGTGGCCTATGTCCGTCCACCTTCTAAAATTTCAAATCTTTCCCTGCCTAATCATTTTCGAACAATTTCCATTCTCTTTCCTGTCTAAAGTACTCGAGGCCTGCGTACACAAGCAGTTTTCGAGGATTGTTCACCGACATAACCTCGTAAGCTTATTCCAATCTGGATTTAGACCTGGGCACCACTGAAGTGACTGGCGACGTCAGAGAAGCAATGGAAGATACTAAGGTTTCTGTGTTAGTGTTGATAGATTTATCCAATGCCTTTAACGCTGTTAGTCACAAGTCACAATATTCTCGTAACTATCCTTTCCCATTTTATGGTTTCTCCCGAGGCGCTGGAATGGGTCTTATCTCATCTTCGGGGACGCCGGCAGTCGGTTCGCGTTGATGAGAGCTCGTCGAGTTGACGTGATCTGGATGCTGGAGTTCCACAAGGTGGTATTGTTTCTCCTTTGTTATCTTCCATCTTCATAAATTTTATAAGTCACTGTCCTCGGTGTTCATATCATCTTTATGCCGATGATTTTCAGTTGTATATAGCTGCGTGGGTGGAAAGTTTATTAAACGCTATAGAGGATGTAAACCGGAATCTGGATGCCATCAGTAGCTGGTCTGATAGGTTTGGGGTGTCTGTAAACCCCTCAAAGTGTCAGGCTATTGTTTTTGGTTGTTCACGCATGATGGGTAGAGTAGTGGTTA
Organism: Mythimna impura; assembly: GCA_905147345.3. Classification (NCBI taxonomy): domain Eukaryota; kingdom Metazoa; phylum Arthropoda; class Insecta; order Lepidoptera; family Noctuidae; genus Mythimna; species Mythimna impura. Next base: position 11,976,313 of record LR990362.1, on the reverse strand, counting down.
GCTCTCTACCTTCCATTATTTTCAATGGTACCGTCATCCCCATCAGCCTTAGTGTACAAGATCTCGGTTTGCATCTTGACTCGACGCTTGGCTGGTAAAGTCAAGTTTCTAATGTCTGTCAAAAAGTCAGCAGAACTTCGCGGTGTCTGTATCGTCGTCAGTATCTATGTTCTTCACACGCAAGGAATCTGCGTTCTTCTAACAATCTCCTACTGCTCTGTCTTTTCATACTTCTGATTTTGTCCATTCTTCCTTCTATATATAACCATCCTTCTGTGGAGTGCGCTTCCTGTCGATATCAGGATGGACGAAAGTCGGTATGCATTTAAGCGGAAGTTGCGGAATTATTTTCTCCACTAATAGCAGAATCGTCTCAAAAACTTCTTTCCTTACCTTATATTAATATACACATATATAAAAAAAACATATACACATATATAAATATTTAAGTATGTTTATTCTAACTATATCTATACTTTTACTCTAAATAACATTTTCTTTTTTATGCACCACCTAGGCTGGGCATAATGTCTGCCTTTGTACTTTGTATTGTATGAAAATTAAATAAAGGAAATTAGTTTACTACTGCGATATTCAAACAAAGTTTTTTTAATGAACCTACTCTATTTTATGCTTAGACATGTTTACCTCAACACCACGAGCCTTTACTTTTTAGCCTGAACTTTATCAATCCTTATTGCAAATTATGCAATTCTTTTATTTATTTTTTTCTATTGATGTAGGTAATCTAGTGTTTGACTGCGATCCCACCCTGATGATAAGCAGTGATGCAATTGTTGATGGTGAGGCGCACTAGTTTATTAAGAGTCTATTCACTCTAGCTTTGAAGACATCCAAATTATAATCAAAAGACCGCAGCAAGCAAACCAGTCCTTCGATGTACGCGGTATAAACGATGCGGCGAAACGCTTAATCCGAACCGTAGAGGTTTCTACAACGTAAGGATGGATACTCGCCGTACGTCGGGTTGTCCGATGGTAGAAATAAGATGGCGGAATCAAGTCATGCAATTCCCGCGCACACTCTCCAAAAGGCATCCTGTAAAATACCGAAAGGCTGGCTACGCCTGTGCTCAAGACTTTGTAGATTGGATTTAACCAAATCTGGATCACAAATTAGCCTCTTCGCACGCCTTTCCACTGAGTCCAAAGCTGCTGGTATTCTATCAGTAGAGATCCCATTGCAAGTTTCTAGCGACTTTTAATATTGAGTCTAGCGTCTTGGAACTTTTGAAGTTGGCAACACTGATCGTATTAATGTGTCAAAGTTTTCAAAACTTAACGGACGACAAGCGAACGTTTTGGCATTGTTTGTAATCTCCAAAATAAGTCGATTAACAAGATCTACGAACTATTCAAAAATATATGACAATGAAGAGTGAAGTATTAGAACTGGAAACTAAAATAATAAATCATGAAGCGTATGGAACTTCGTAAGTAATTCTTATCCGAACAAAAAAGTTGTATTCAAGTAAGAATTTTGTTTACATATTCTTCACATATTTCAGGTATAAATGGTCTCCCAGAGACTTCGAGCTCGGTTCAGCCCTAGGTCAAGGTAAATTTGGACACGTTCATGTAGCCAGAGAGAAGAAAACCGGCTATCTAGTAGCCATCAAAACACTTTTCAAATCTCAGATTGTGAGGTCGAAATGTGAGCGACAAGTGATGAGAGAGATTGAAATTCAGTCGCACTTGAAGTAAGTACCAAGTTTAGTTACTTAGTAACCCATTAATTTATCTTATATTCTCAGTTTTCAACTAAATGAGTTACTTTTCGCAACTTATTTGAGGAATCTCTACAACACTTGTACCTTTTCAGACATCCTAACATACTACGGTTGCTGACCTGGTTCCATGATGAGCGTCGTATCTACTTAGTGGTGGAGTTTGCAGCCGGTGGAGAATTGTATAAACATCTCACCAACTCACCCAAAGGTCGCTTCCCTGAAGCCAAAGCTGCTAGATATATTTACCAGGTAAGATTAAAGAGCTGTTCTATTATATAGTTAACACTTGGCAGCTTTGTGTATACTAGCTGAGATGTAATTTAAATTATTTGGTGAGCTGTTAATTGAGTAGGCTTTCTTCCCCAGTGAAATAAGCATTGACACCGTTAGTACCTAGGATTTGGGAGCATAGAATAATCGTAATTGTTAAGAAAACTAATATACCTACTACTAATAAGCATACTTAAGACTCAGACCAACAAAAATTAAGAGTTGACTCGCTACTGGGAACACAAGTCAACAATAGCTATATTTATTTAACAATGACTAGAGAGGTGGATTGTCAGCATACAAATGAATTCCTAGCACTAAAAATAAAGAAGGTTCAGTTAAATATGATAATACTGGACATCAGCCTACATTTATTTCTCCTTGGTGAACAAGTTGTTCATAATAAATAATAGTTTGAGATGGATTTGTTATCCTTTTTTAAGTGTTCAAATAAGATTATGATTAAATTGTTAATCAAAATCTATTGCGGTGTTTTATAACACACAGTCACTTGCAGCATTATAATGTCTCTTATTCTTATTCCAGGTTGCAGATGCTGTGGAGTACTGCCACCAGCACCATGTGATCCACAGAGATATCAAACCTGAGAACATACTGGTGGCGTTCAGCGGAGACCTCAAACTGGCCGACTTTGGCTGGTCTGTCCATGCCCCTTCTGAGAGGTAAGTTTAAAATATAATGGACTACAGATCATTATTGTTCACCCAGAAAACATCCTCTATATGAGTTAGAAGCTCAAGCAAACCAAGGATTGCCAAAACTAAATGCATATACCCATTGTATGCACCAAAACCATTCTTTAAAACTAAATCCATATACCCGTTGTATGTAACAAAACCATTCTTTAAAACTAAAACCTTATACCCATTGTATGTATGCACCAAAACTGTTCTTTAAAACTAAATCCATATACCCGTTGTATGTATCAAAACCATTCTTTAAAACTAAATGCATATACCCATTGTATGTACCAAAACCATTCTTTAAAACTAAATCCATATACCCGTTGTATGTATCAAAACCATTCTTTAAAACTAAATCCATATACCCGTTGTATGTAACAAAACCATTCTTTAAAACTAAATCCTTATACCCATTGTATGCACCAAAACTGTTCTTTAAAACTAAATGCATATACCCGTTGTATGTAACAAAACCATTCTTTAAAACTAAATCCTTCTATCCATTGTATGCACCAAAACTGTTCTTTAAAACTAAATGCATATACCTGTTGTATGTAACAAAACCATTCTTTAAAACTAAATCCTTCTATCCATTGTATGCACCAAAACCGTTCTTTAAAACTAAATGCATATACCTGTTGTATGTAACAAAACCATTCTTTAAAACTAAATCCTTATACCCATTGTATGCACCAAAACCGTTCTTTAAAACTAAATGCATATACCCGTTGTATGTAACAAAACCATTCTTTAAAACTAAATCCTTCTATCCATTGTATGCACCAAAACTGTTCTTTAAAACTAAATGCATATACCTGTTGTATGTAACAAATCCATTCTTTAAAACTAAATCCTTATACCCATTGTATGTATGCACCAAAACTGTTCTTTAAAACTAAATGCATATACCTGTTGTATGTAACAAAACCATTCTTTAAAACTAAATCCTTATACCCATTGTATGTATGCACCAAAACTGTTCTTTAAAACTAAATGCATATACCTGTTGTATGTAACAAAACCATTCTTTAAAACTAAATCCTTATACCCATTGTATGTATGCACCAAAACTGTTCTTTAAAACTAAATCCATATACCCGTTGTATGTATCAAAACCATTCTTTAAAAACTGTCGGTATCGAGGATAAATAAAAGATTTCGTCGTCTCCAAACTATTTGAAACACATGCGTCAGCTAATAGCTGCTATTATATCTTACCAAATAATAATAATTTAATCCAAGTAATCAAACATCAGAGCAGTGGTGGCCGAGTGGTAACGGCCCCGACTTGCGAGTTGTAGATCGCGGGTTCAAACCCAGCCAGGTGCATTACTTTGTGTAATTTATTTCATCACCACTGCTCTCAAAACGGTGAAGAAGAACATCGTGAGGAAACCGGCATGTCCTAGAACCAAAAACTCGAACACATGTGACATTCACCAATCCGCACTGGGCCCGTGTGGTGGATTACGGCCCATTCCCTCTCCTAGAGAGAGGAGGCCTGAGTCCTAGCAGGAACATTAAAACATGGGAACATTAAAAGGCTGATTATGCTTATGCTTATTTTATAATCAAACATCTAGGCTCCACTTTAGGCTTGTATTCTAAAGCTAGAACTACATTAGACCGAAGCACACGTAAACCACGCCTGATTTGTACGTAGAACGACGTCGCGTGGCGTGGAGTGGATCAAGTGTAGCTCTACAAGTCTAGTTTCCATATAAAATGTATGGAGACTGACGCGCCCAGATCGGCGTACGTGGCTCACGTGTGCGCAGTGTACTTCTATCTTAATTGTTTTCTGTAATATATTTCTGAAATGATGCAGCTTTATTCATACTTTTTTCTCTTCTTTCTTGTTACAGGCGTAAAACCATGTGCGGTACATTGGACTACCTGCCTCCTGAGATGATCAAGCGTGAAGTCTATGACGTGTCTGTGGACCACTGGTGCATCGGTGTCCTACTGTACGAGTTCCTCGTTGGCAAGCCCCCATTTGAGAGCGAAGGACAAGACAAGACTTATGCCAGGATCCTAGCTTTGGACATGGTGTATCCTAGTTATGTACCTGAAGGAGCTAAGGATCTTATTTCTAAGGTTAGTATTTCTAGTCATCAATATGAATATAGATAACTGGCCTGTAATTTTCTTATTGCTGGGAATCATCTTTAGCACCCTCCCTGTGTCTCTGGACCACAGTGCAAGGTAGATTATGGTCTTACAGTGTTGATTTTTGAGATTATAGATTTAGATTATTCACTATTTAAAGTTGATGTAATAAAAATAGATGCAAAAGCTCCAATTTCTAAATGAAATTTTTATTCAAGGTTAGGAAATAAGTGATTTCATCAACTTTAATCTAAATGGCTTCGTTTTTTGGGTGGAAAATTATCAAAAAACTTCTTCCGCAATGAGTGGAGAGGGAGTGTCAGACTTCTACTGACTAAAACCCACCCATGTTCCTTCATTTACCCTTAGCATTCTGGGGAGACTTTAGTACAATCCGAGACCTCTAAATGACAATAGAAGTTTTCATGATTAATTCTTTGTTGTAGCTTCTAAGACACTCAAGCAAAGAGAGATTATCACTGGATGCTGTGAAAAAACACTACTGGGTTCAACAGTTCCAGACTAACGGCGCATAGTATTCGCATAGAAGTTTGTTAAGTTAGTATTAATTCATTAATTAATTATTATTTTAATCATAGTAATAAATGTTTTATATTTCAAAATCAACATTTTTATTTATATAAACATACACAATTTTTCGTTAGTTGAGCACATAATACTCTATTCGCAATATGATGAGACATTTAAGCAAAACTTTTTTACTATCCATTCAACCGATTTTGCTTTTTCTTCCTTAGGCATAAGGATGCCATTAAAAGCTAAAAGCAAAAAAGTGGTTACAATACAAAGTCCTTTTTCACTCGCCTATCGTCAACATCGAGCATGGTTTAAAAGCTTGTTACTTATTCCAACGCGATGTCTGACGAAAAGGTAACGCGAAAAAAGAGAGATGAAGCCTGAAAACTCTGTTAGAATAGAATTCGGTAATTCCGTGTTTCTCTTTTGAGAAACACGGCTTTTTGACTTTTTTAATTTTTGAGTAAATTATGAAGTGTCAAAGTTCATTCAAAATAGCAGATTTTCTGAGGTCTTTACTGGATTAGTTTTACACAAATTTATAAAATGATTTCAATAGAAGCCTAGATAATATCCACAAGAAAAAGTGTTTCCAAAATATCTAACAAAAAATGTGTAACGTCATAATCGCGTAAGAGCGGTTGTATGAAAAACAGGGAAAATGTATGTAGAGTTGGATGCCCTTAATACAAACTGCAGCCGCCATTTATCATGCCACCAATACAATAAAAGTCAATCGGTTGAACGGACAGTGAAAAAGATTTTTTAAAATTAAATGTCTAATCTTAATGTGGATGGAGTATAGGAACGAAACTTTCAAGTACCTATTTTAGAATATTCAACTGATATAAAGTTGATTCTACCAATTCATATTCTTTTAATGATAATTAAAATGAAAGTACCATACCATAATTGTTTAAATCTCTAATATTTATGTATCACAATTTACCCAAAGTTTCTAGCTTTATTATCAACATTTTATGTTATCACAAACTATAACCATAATTCTTGACCCAAGTGAGTCCATCCTTGGAATTCTTTAACGGCTTGTACTCAAGTCCAATCCAATCAACGTAGCCATTGTTTTCTAACTGGTTGAGAATATACTTGTAGTTTATCTCTCCTTCTGTGTCTGGTTCGTTGCGGTTTGGCACTTGAGCTATCTGCAATCAAATTTATAATTTAGTATAGACATTATACACAGACATTATAACATCAGTACATATTTTATAAACAAAACAACACTTAAGTGTAACACCGTAAGTAGGTACATCAAGAACAGGCATTCTGCATTCAAATATTGTATTGATCTGATTTTCAAAGTAAACTATTTTCCTAAAATTTTGTTAAAGCATCCATGTATAGTACAGACCATAGACACAGAGAGCATCTCTTTTAGGGCCTGTGCACACCACGACTTTTAAACGCGCCGTTGACGCGCGTTTTAGAAACGTGCGTCGACGGCGCGCTTTTATCCTATTAAAGGCCTACAGGCTGCATCTGACTCGCGTCTGTATCGCTATAACGTCAACGGCGCTTTTAAAAAACGTGGTGTGCACAGGCCCTTAATATATGTATCATCTATTACCTGTGTGCAAAACAGGGCCCAATAGAGCAATTCTTGTTATGGCTGTCGGATTGTTCGAAAGAGTTACCGTGGCCCTTGAATGCAAAGAGCAACTGAAGGAAAACGGGTGGGTTTTAGTCGGTAAAAGTCTGACACTCCCTCTCGCTCCACCCAGAGCGGGAGAAGTTATTTGATGATTTGATACTTCAAAAAAAAGACTATTATCTGTATCATCTATTTTATGCAGTAGAGCTGTCTACTCCACAAAATAGCTGCTTCATTGGTGATTATTATTATTGTACATCATCATTTTAGCCGAAAGACGTTCACTGTTGGACATAGGCCTCCCCCAACTCTCGCCATAACGACCGCTCCTGTGCGTCTCGCATCCATCGGATTACCGCGACCCTCACCAGGTCATCGGTCCACCTCGTGGAGGCCTTCCAACCCTACATCTTCCGGTACGTGGTCGCCACTCTTATTCTACATATTGCTATACTGTGGTATATTACCTGCACATGCCCAACATAGGGCATAAAGTTGGTGATGCTATGAGATATATCTCCACATATTTGTTGTAAGTGGAACACATCCAGCATCAGCTTCAGATTGGGGCTGTTTATGCGCTTGATGATATCCAACGCTGAAACACAAACATTGGTACTTTGTTGACTGAGAGACTAGAGATACATACGGGACCTGAATAAATATTGATTTACTGGTAGCACTTAACACAATAAATATCAAGGACAATTCCATAATATACAGGGTCTTTAACATCAACGCACAAACAAATACCACGGATCCAGTACATGATTCTGGACCCCCCCCCCCCCGCTGGATTTTTCGTAGCCTTTTTCCTATTTTTTTTTTAATCTGTACTTTTTTTTAAATTTAAACTGTGTAAAATCGTTATTCTAACCAACCCTGATGATATTTCTAGTAAAAAAAAGAAAGAAAAAAATAATCAATTAAAAAGTCATTGGGGTAAATAAAATCGTTATTCTAATCAACCCCGATGTCATTTTTCATTTTAAAAGTAATTCATTCATTTTTTTTTTTTACTAAAAATGTTAGAATAATGATTTTATCCTACTTTAACTTAAAGATTTTTTTTTATTAGGAAAAAACCGACGAAAAATTTCAGCACTGGGGGGTTCATCATGTACCTACTGGATCCATGTTATTCGTTTGTGCGTCGATGTCAAAGACACCCTGTATATATCTATTAATTTAAATTGAAAATGTTAAATTTGATTCGCAATTTTTTTAACACTTTTCCTATTTGGGCAACCAAGGTCCATAGATAAATGACATAATATTACAAAATAACAAACTAATAATACATATTTAAAATATTACAAAACAATTAATGTCTTGTTCAAATAAATATAGAAAACTTAATTGGTATAAATCTCTGTTTGTACCAATTTAGACCAGTAAATTTATCATATCTAATGCAAATATAAATTAGAACTTTTCAGAACATCCTGGATAATGTAGAAATTAGAAACTAAAAGCTCGTCTCAAAATGTCGTCCATACCTTTGTTAAAATCACTCAAAAAGTAATTTGGCACTGAATATTGGTTTATAGGTTCAATAAGCCCAAGGAGGTTCTCATTCTGCAATACATCAGCTGCATACTTTAAATTCTTCTCATAAGTTTCCCAGTTTTGTGATGTAGCATTCTGCAGTTTTCCTGCCATTATGTGTATTTTCCTTGCATTGAGGGCCTTAGCATAGTCGACTGTGGTATTGAAATTTTCTTTGAATTCGCTTTCCTTTCCTGGCACTGCTGTTACACCTAGTTCTCCCTTAGTTACATCTCCTAAAAAAGATAATTATGGTCATGCAGTGGCGTAGCTTGGGGGGGGGGGGTGCTGTGGGGGCCACGGCTACAGGCGGCATATGAAAAGGGGCGGCAGGTAGCTCCAATTTATTAAATGGAAAATGTAAAAAACAATTTAGACATTCGAAATCGCGAGCGCAATGTTACGTACACACACACGTACGGATGCAGGAAGTTTATTAGTCGCTATGCAGTCATTTTCATTTTTTAGTTACTTGGGCTTCTGGTATCCGGTACTGCGTGAGGTTAATGATACTAAGTATTTGCAGACCGAGGGACTGAATATACACCGGTGTGCTGAGAAAATGAATATTTTAGAGACCATATTACAAGAAAATCGAAAGCAATTTGTAAACGGAGCTCTCCAATATTCTAAAAGTTCATGCGAACAACTTGGAATTTCTTTCGAACCCCGAAAATGAATCAGGAGAAAGCATATTTTTGGTGACGGAAATTTAGATTCTGGGTTATCGTACGAGAATGAACAGAGGCTAACAATGTTCACTTCAGTAGACAGAGTGATTGCTGAAATTCGTGATCGATTTCATCACCTGCAAAATCTACCAAAAAAATTGCCTTTTTAATGCCTGCAGCTTACCCAACATAGTTGTTGGTTATAATGTTAAGAATTATTTTAACCTCTGCCATATGCAATGTGTGAAAGAAGTTTTTCAAAACCTAAATTAATTAAAAATTACAGATCTACTATTTCCACATTAAGATTAACAAATTTGGCCATTCTTGCCATAGAAAACGATATAAACGTTGATATAGATGGTTGTGTAAAGGACTTAGCGTAAAAAAAGCACGTAAAGTACATTTTTAATCAAATTTTTGTGCAAAGAAATACTCAAGCTTAGGGATCAGTGCAGGTTTCATCAAAATAGGTTGACGGATAAGTCTACCCTGTAGGCTGCAGTGTGGGTCTATTGCTTTTTATTAATCAAAGTTCATCTCAATTGTTATAAAAATCGTTGAATCTTGGCTAAAGGTCATATTTGGCGGTAATCTGAATTCTGAATGAAGTCCTTGATTCAGAATAAATACTTTAATAGGTTCTTGTTTGTTTTAATTATTGCATGTACCTAGTGTTAAGTTAATTACGAGGTGCATTCAATAAGTACCTAGCCTCATCGCCAGAGGGCGCTGTAGTTTCAAAAGAGTTTTACCACAGTGTAGCACATTCTTTTTTAATTCTTTTTTCAAATTTTCATTCCAATCCCTTCATTTGTTTTAATTTGACAACTTATGGAAGCGAACGTGTCGATCGGTTTTACAAAAATGGAAAAAGAGCAATATCGCTCGGTGATTCGATTCCTATTTTTGGAAGGGAGAACGCGCATCGAAATCAAAGAGCGCTTGGATGCTATGTACGGTGACTCTTCTCCATCGATGGCCACCGTCAAGAATTGGTTCAACGAGTTTGCACGTGGCCGTACGTCGGTTTTTGATGAACCACGTCCAGGTGCACCGAAAACAGCTGCTACGGAGGAAAACATTAAAAAAATCCATGATTTCGTATTGGCAGATCGCCGATTGAAGGTTCGGGAGCTAGCTGAGACTGTAGGCATTTCAGAAGGAACAGTGCATCATATTCTTCACGAGGAACTCGGCATGAGAAAGCTGTCGGCGCGATGGGTGCGCGTTTACTCACACCAGAAAACAAGCGCAACCGTGAGACCACATCGGAGACGTGTTTGGCGCTGTTTAAGCGGAATCCAGCGGAGTTTTTGCGTCGTTTTGTGACCGTCGATGAAACCTGGATCCACTGGTACACACCAGAGACCAAGGAGCAATCAAAACAATGGATCCAGACCGGGGAACGTGCTCCAAAGAAGGCGAAAACTGTAAAATCGGCCGGAAAAGTTATGGCCACCGTTTTCTGGGATTCACAAGGTGTGATCTACATCGATTACCTCGAGAAGGGTAAAACAATTACAGGGCTTTACTATGCCGATTTATTGGGCCGATTCGACGCCGAATTAAAGAAAAAACGACCCCATCTGGCGAAGAAAAAAGTGCTGTTTCACCACGACAACGCACCGGTTCACACGTCTGCCGCTGCCATGGCCAAATTGGTCGAATTACGCTACGAATTGCTGCCCCATCCACCGTATTCTCCAGATTTGGCCCCTTGTGACTTCTTTCTGTTTCCTAATCTGAAAAAATCACTCGCCGGGAATAGATATGGATCGAATGAGGAGGTCATCGCCGCCACGGAGGCCTATTTTGCAGAGTTTGACAAAAATTATTTTTCCGACGGGTTGAAAAAGTTGGAGCAACTAAAAGGAGACTATGTTGAAAAATAAATTGCCACTTTTCCAAAATTTTCGTTTACTTTTTGTAGGCTAAGTATTTATTGAATGACCCTCGTATTTTAATAGATGAACTTCCATGGAATTTCTGATGTATGTATGGTACAAAATATGTTCCTTCTGAAGCAGTGGTATAAGTTTATCTTGACTAATAAATTGCACGAATTACTACTTACGTACGTTAAATAAAATATTTAGTCCGTAAAAATAAAAAACAAGGGCGGCGTATTTCAGGTCGGCCCCAAGCGACGGAAACCCACGCTACGCCACTGTGGTCATACTAGCTTCCGCCAGCGGCTTCACTAGTGTGAATGTAGTAACAATAATCTATGGCGTACAATGATAAAGTAGCATTTATTTATATTATTATAATATTGGTATAGAAATATAGATTACGATCTAAATTAAAAATGCTAAATGTCCTATCATTTTTTATAGTGTTTTCACACTTGAAAGGATTTTAGTTTTTTCAGTAGGTATCAATTTACAGAGTAATTGTTCACAAATAAGTACCTAATACCTATAGAGGATTTTTTGTTTACTAACCTGTCTTCAAATTGATCAACACTTGTTCAACGCCGGCTTTTTCCTTAGCGTCCTTCACTTGCTCCACTGTCAAACCAAACGGGAATCCACTTTCCACAGCCTTGAATCCAGCATCTTTAGCCAAAGCATATCTCTCTAGCATCGAAGATGCCTCCGTAAACATAAAAGATAAGTTTGCACAGAACTTCATCTTTCATAACAACTCAAGTTAGAGGTTAGATGTTGCCTGATACAGAGCTAACGCAATTATGTGCGTTTACGTTTAGTTATTGTTTAGTTTAAGTGGACGATTTTATATAAACTGATAACCTATCTCACCGCAAGTTGGTGCGAAACCTCAGTTTGTTATCTTTGTTTATATAAATAGATATATTTTATCGACAGAAGATCGTAACAAACCGCAATAAAATATTTGGGCACATCAAAACAACCTACCTACTCGGTCAGTTTTATAGTTTTACACGAAGATTGGTCAAGTAAGACTTGAAGTATCTGTTAAAAAGCAAAAATTGGATATTCCATGTTTCAGCAGTATCTAGTATCTACAGAAATTAAATGTAGAACCGGTTTGTATTTTAAATAAGGAGCAATGCAAATCGCTGTTTTTTTTTTAGGATAGTTTACCAGTGAACATCAGGATGACGAGTGTACATCAAAAAACAGGGATTCTATATACATTAAAGCAATGTTCTAGCAATGTGAGGAATGTGCGTAAAATATAAGACTAGATTTATTCACTACTTTATTCATTTAGTGAGCCGCCAGCCTGATATCAGAATGACAGTTGTGTTTGTGATCTGAGCAAATAATTTGCTATAATAATAATAATAATAACCCCATCGCCGTATCTCTACGTTGACGTCGTGGTGGGGCTTGCGTGCTCCAATATACCCTAGGTCTGTATCGGTAAAGTTTGCTTTGCCGTAATATGCCTAGGGTGAGGGGCCAGACTAAGAGACATACAATCCGCAGCGCAGTTTTGTGGCGAACTGTTGGGCATTAGCGACCCCACGGACCCGATCTCCCGGGAGAATTCTTGTTCTTCATCTCCGGCTTGCCTTTATTGGCCGGCCGTAGTGAACACTGACGAGGAACTGAGCTCCCACCTCTCTCTTGCCTTTATTGGCTGGCTTGAGTGGAGATTCGCAAGAGCAAACGTGCTCGGGAGAAGGATGTATAATCCAGTAAGGTGCTGGTAGGGATCTTGACCGTACTTCCGGGATTGTCCTGATAGCCGTGGTATAGCTCTCCACTCCTCAAGCACCTCAGGATATGTTGCCCTCTTGTTGCTACGTCACTTCGTGCTAGCGGCCGTTTTTGGGGGCCCATTTATTGAGTGTGCAAGTCACCCCCTGCCTTTTTTCGATGCATATTAATAACGTTGTTAAGGCAGGGGCCATAGTCTTGACATAGTTCCATGTTACCAGTCCACTTAAGATTCCAAAAACCATAGCCCTATTATCTTTGTTCTCCATATGTCGCAACAGTTTTTCAATAACCGGGGGTTGTCCTTGGGTGCACTAGCATAGCGCGTACAGGGATAATCGTCGGTTGGTATCATGTTCCATTATAATTATCTAAAGGGCCTCTGCGAGTTGGCTTCGGCTCCTTGTACGCCTCCCAAAGGTCCAGGACCTCAGGGTCCTGAGATAAATAAAATATATAAAAATAAAAAAATAATAATAATAATATTCCACAACTATCACACAACGCCGTCTAGTCTCAAGCTAAGCAGAGCTTGTGTTATGAGTACTAGACAACTGATAAACATACATATATATTTCTAAATACATACATATTATAGATAAATTATACCCAGACACAGAACAAATGATCGTGCTCATCACACAAACATTTGTCCTGGGTGGGAATCGAACCCACGACCTCCGGCATAGCAGTCAGGGCCACTAACCACTAGACCAACAGGCCAGTCAAGTACGAGCTATCTAAGTATGAAAACACTAGCGTAACAATGTTCCAGTAATGTACTCGAACGTACCAAAATCAGAATCAGATGCAACAAAAGGTTCAAAAGTAATTTGGAAAATAAAAAAAAATCTATATTTAAACGCCTGCTAATTTTATACACGCAATCACGACGACACGTTTAGAGGAACATTTATAGCACAGGCGTTTCCTGCAGTGCCTAAAAGAAAAAGATTGATGTTCAAAACTGCCGTTGGATAGCTAATTAGTACTTAGTAGCATTCATAGACAACAAACATTTTGTGAAGTAGCTGTCCATGCGGTTTCACCCGCCTCTTTGGTTACTGATCCGATTCCGCTTCTTGGGTCGTAGCGTGACTTGTTGTTGGTTGTAATTGACTTGTTGTTGGTTGTAATTGACATCAACACACATACAACTCATCGCCGCCCAAAATGCCGCACCAAAGAAATGGCCCTTCAACCCCAATAACTATACTCAATACTAATACTTAATAGGTACTATACATAATATATAATTATATACATATAACCATAAATACCATCTAGTTTATAATACATATTATCAATAACTATACTATAATATGCTGTAAATACAATGTTTGACTTCCGTTTCTTTTTTTTTCTTTTTTTTATTAAGTACCTATTATTATTATTATTTTTCCATTTTTTTTTCTTTTTTTTTTACCATGTGCAGCCTGTTGACTACCCAAACGGCTCCGAGCAATACCCGCGTCGTAAAAGGCGCTATCAACTCGTCATTGCCTTAGTAAGCGGATCAGTGCCTCGACGACTGTTCTGTCCCGATGCCGCATGGCGTTCTTCATGTTGGGTGTTGATGATGTCACTGGTCGACGCTTCCTGTGCCCTCCTCACAAACTGTCCAATTGCGTCATCAGCGTTGTCGGCGTAGTACACGCAGTGGGCAGTATGTCTGGAGACTGCCACTACTGCGTGGGGGACGCTTCTGTGAATCCGGATATTTATGGATTTTGTCTTCAAGATGATGACCGACTCGCTGCTAAGACCCTGGGCTTCGTGTATAGTTAGGACGCATGATCCAGCACCAGCCCCATATCCTTGGTCAATGAGGGTCTTTTTCTCCTCTTGCGTGTGGACCAGGAAAAGCGTGTTGGGAAGTGTGCTGGAAATATGCGCGCCCGTGAACCTCCTCAACTGTCGGGGGTGGACCTGGTTCCTTGACGAGTATATGTCGGGGTACACCTCCCTCAGGGCATACGCGACATCCATTGGATTCCGGTGTGTGTAGGACAGCTCATGGCTGATGGTCAGCTAAGCAACTAAGTCCGGACGGGCGTAGCTAATGGGGAAAAGATTTTCCCTGTCCAGATAGGGCAGTTGATTAATATCTCCGATAAGGACCGCGCCACTAGCGCCTGACAACCGGACTGCCATTACGATGGCCCCGAAATGGTTCATAAGAGCCTCATCTACGAGAATGCGATTGCATTTTTGTGACTCTTTGCACCCGTTCGATAGAATTGAAGCCATCGTGCGCACCTTGGTTCTGTTGTCTTCGCCGATTTTGTGCGCTAACTTTTGCCGTAGGTCTTTCGCGGCCTCGGTTGTTGTAGTGACTATGACGTCGTTGTCCTTATCGAAGTTATTCACTCAAGTGGTCTTGCCGCACCCTGGAACACCGTTGACCCAACTGATGCCTGGCAAGGCCCAGCCTCCAGCCTGATCTATAGTCCTCGAGATTGCTTCCGCCTGTTCGAGGATCTTGTCATCCAGCATAATTTTGGTGCACCGAGCTACTACCACAAATGGGTCGCCTTCGGGTGTCGCGAAAGTAATACGGCCAGTCCGCGACGTTGCCGACTCATCTAACGGTATAAACCCACACGTAGCACTATATGCAGCCATATATTGACCAGTCATTTCTCCCTTGATGACTTGGGAGGAGGCATTATTATATATGGCTGCCGCAGCCCCCTCTAGTCTCTCCTGAAGCAACCCTTCAGTCTCTAGCTGGTATGACTGCATGATTTTCTGGCAAGTCATGAGACCGACAGCATTGATTCCTTTTGTGATCGCTTGAAACTCGAGAAAGGCATTCGCCACGTAGTCGCCTGGCTTGGTTACCGTCCTGAGTTCCGGCGGGCTGACCTGCCCCCTGTCGGCTCACGTAGGCGTTCGGCGTTTCTGTTTCGGTGGTTCTGGGATAAACCTGATGAACTCCTGTACTGCATCTATCTGTCTGATATGACAGGGCCTGGCACCAAATCCCAGCCGCCTGCTTAGAAAGTTGGAAACCGATTTCCATCGATCCATGGTATCGATCTTCTTCTCCAAACTACGGCTGATTTTTCCTTCCGAAGCGGCCCTCTCGGCTGCTATCTTCTACTGTAGTTTCTCTGATCCGCAAGGTGTTGTTGGGACCGACCTGGAGGATGTTCGTTGTACAGTCTCTGCTGTTTCCAGTACGGCACACTTTTGGTGGGGTCTAAGAAAACTGAGGTCTTCCCCCCTGTCCTCATACACCACCAACTCGTGATCTTTAGAAGCTTTAATGCAACCGTATCGATCAGCAACCTCACCTCTGTCGTAAACAATTACCATTGCATCCACGCTGATGATTCGGGGGCGCGTACTCGTGGACCCTTGATGTTATAGCGACATCTATGGCGTCACATAAGAACTAATCCTGCATCGCGCAATTAAAGTTCTCCGCGCGATTAGAACATACAGAACAGCCCGAAAACATCTATCGGGCAGTAGCCCGCCAGACATAACACCCGTCTGGTTGGAGGATCCTCCCTTTTCAACGGAGGTACGTGGGGCTTTACTCTCTGTTCCACATACCCCTAAAATGTAAGCCGACAGCCACATTGAAGCTGCCAGTGGTGCCCACTGTAGACCAGACTTGGGTACTGCATCGACTGTACATCGATCAGATCAACTGCACATACTTCCCAGGCACACCTTTCTCCTTAAGGGCCCACCACAGAAGACAGAACCTCACGAGGTACCCGGTCGTATGACTTTTCGAGGTCAACGAATACCATGTGCAAGTTTTTATGCGCACCTCTGTATTTTTCGCACAGCTGGCGTATAGCAAAAATGGCATCCGCTGTACCCCGACCCGGCATAAAACCGAATTAGTTCTGTGAAATTTCGCTCTCTTCTCTCAGCCGCCTTTCAATAACTTTCTCCCAGGCTTTCATAGTGTGTGACATTAGCTTTATTCCTCTATAATTGTTGCACTCAAGCACATCAACTTTTTTTTTTTTAAATGGGCACCAAAGAGCTATTGCACCACTCATCAGGTATGGCTGCTTCTTGCAACAACTTATTGAAGAACAAAGCCAACCACGCCCATCCATCCACTCGCAATAACTTCCCCACTTCAACTGGTATTCTATCTGGACCAATGGCTTTACCATTCTTCATTCCATTTACTGCTATTCTAACTTCATCCATACTAACCATTCTCACTAACCCCACATTCACGGGTTATTCTCTAAAACCCCACTCCAATTATTTTCCTCATTCATCAGTCTTTCAAAATATTCCTTCCACCTCTTTGATTTTTTCATCATCCGATAGAACCATTCCAGTTTCATCTCTTATGCATCTTACCTGGCAAACATCCCTCGTCTTTCTCTCTCTTATTCTAGTAAGCCGGTATAGCTCTTTTTGGCCTGCAAGACTGTCCAGTGTGTCGTATAGTTTGATTTTGCTATTGCCAACGGCTTTCTTGGCTTTCTTCTTTAAAACGTCATACTCACTCTTTTTTTCAGCTTTTAAACTAGCGTTTCCAGGCTCTACACGCTGCCATTCCTTGAATTTTCTTTTCTTTCAATACATTCTGAACTTCTGTCGACCACCACCATGTATCCCTATCTATTATGCCCTTTCTTCTCGTCTCTCCCAAAATATCTTTCGCTGCATGCCTAATACACCCAGCTATTTTATACTTCGATCATTCATGTCTCCCATCTCTATCATTCTGTCTACCACTCGTTCCCTGAATTTCTTCGCACAATTATTCCTTTCTAATATATGCCATTTTATTTTAGGGGGAGGACGCTCTTTGTATTTGTTAGACATTATTTTGACCACTGATGTCATAACTAGGAGTCTGTGTTGTGAGACTAGGTCTTCTCCTGGCAGTACTTTGCAGTCTTTGACGTGCTTTAAGTGGTTGCGCCGAACTAAAAAGTAGTCGATTTGAGTCGTATAATTACCACTTTTGTACGTGATCATGTGTTCGTCTCTTTTCTGGAACCACGTATTGTCTACTGCCAGGTCAAATGCAGTAGCGGATTGCAGCAGCGTCTCTGTATCGTGTCACTGATCACAATCACAATAAAACAATATTTGCACAGTTCTCTTGACTTTTATTTAGATAGTTACAACTTATAACCAGATCGCTATCCGACTCCGGACGCCATTACCGTTCCTTTTCTTATTAGTGTTGTCCTCCATCCTTACCTATAACTAGTGACGTGCTATTACTAAACATACATACTACATCTTTCCCTTATAAACTAAAATTTAATTTTAACAAACATAGTCTTTGAAATATTTCGGACGAATTATGTTTCTCTTAGGTCTTGACTGAGTATCTTGTATATTTTGCTCTTGGGCATCTTCTAAAACTACATCTTGACCATTACTACTACCACTTCTTTCTATCGGAACATTTTGTTTTTCTGATTGAAAATGTTCATTGTCTAAGAAATCTAAATTAGATTGGTGTTGAACATTTTTATTCTTATTTTAATCTCTTTAAGTTTATTCCTTGGAATTTTATTTTGTATATCCTCTAGCAACGAAATAGGTATTAGATTAACATCAGAACCAGTATCCAGTTTGAAAGTACAATTTATCACATTTTCAATTATTAAGTCCTGTTCCCAACAGTTAGAATTATTTTTTTGACCTACCGATTCACAAAAAAACTCTTTGTCATTTTGCTCCTCAGAAACGACTTGCACTTTTTTAGTACGACACACTTTCGCAAAGTGGTTATATTTTCCGCATTTCGCGCATTTTGTTCCTCTAGCAGGGCATTTATTGATGTTCCGTTCATGTTCACCGCCACACCATTTGCACTGTATAGTGGGATTTTTTATCTGCACCTTATGGACTTCCCCAACTTCTGCTGAATCACCTTGCACCTCTTTGATTTGTGTTTTTGTCACCTCTGAAAGACGTAGCCTTCTAACAGTTTTCACTAAGTCCACATCACCCAAGCTCAACAAGTTCTCCTGTTCAGATTTATTGGTAGTGCCAAAAATTAATCTGTCGCGGATAGCTTCGTTCTCATCTGTGAACTCACAGCTTTTAGCCAGACTTTTTAAATCTGTGTAATATACATCAAATGGCTCACCCGGTTGCTGCGAGCGCTTGTAGAATAAAAATCTTGAAAATAGTAGATTTTTCTTGGGTTCACAATATTCATCAAATGACTTCAAAACTTCATCAAATGTCACCGCCTTTTTAGTTTTTTCAGCATTAGGCTTGTCGAAACCAAAATTATTAAAGATCTGTACTCCTTCCTCGCCAATAACATTAAGAAAAATTGCAATTTTTCTTGAATCATTCTCATCATCCAGCCCAGAAGCAACCAGATATATGTTAAGCTGTTGCTTGAATTTTCTCCAATTGCTTGGCAAATTACCGCCACTGACACACAATTTTTCGGGCAGGTTAAATGACGCTGCGGCCATTTTTTAACCTTTAGTTTGCGCTTGCAAACAGTCACAAACTAAAATCTTCTTGTAGTGCGAACTGATAAAAGAAAAACAATTGCGGCTGCGCCATGTATCGTGTCACTGATCACAATCACAATAAAACAATATTTGCACAGTTCTCTTGACTTTTATTTAGATAGTTACAACTATCCGACTCCGGACGCCATTACCGTTCCTTTTCTTATTAGTGTTGTCCTCCATCCTTACCTATAACTAGTGACGTGCTATTACTAAACATACATACTACAGTCTCTACTTCACTGTTCGGACTACCGAAACCCCACCCCCATGTACTCTTTCATAAACACCTTTAATTCTTCACACATGTCCATTAAAATCCCCTCCAACTATCAATTCTTCATGAACAGGGATGTTCATTAAAGCTGTGTCAAAATCGTCCCAAAACTTCTCTTTCACCGTTTCATCACATTCTACTTGTGGTGCATACACACTAACTATATTCAACATCACATTCTCTAACATAACTTTCACAACTATAAATCTATCACTAATCCTTTGTACTTCCATCACGTTTCTTTCAATTTACTGTCTAACACTATTCCTACACCATTTCTTTTTCCATCACTTCCACAGTAGTAGAACTTATATCCCTCACCAATTTCTCTCGCTTTTGTTCCTCTCCATTTAGTTTCCTGCAAACATGCTATATTTATCCGTCTTGTTTTCAATACATCCGCTAACTCTCTGGCCCTTCCAGTCATAGTGCCAACATTCCAACTTGCATACGTCAATCTCGTTTCCCGAGCTAGCTTCTTACTTTGCACCCGTGACCCGCCCGAGGTGGTGCAACAACCCTGGTCCATTTCCCACAGGAGCCGGGTGCAGCCCCTGCGCGTCGCCTGTGGGGTACGCCCTAACCATAACGCGCATTCTATTAAGACCGAACATGTTGCAAATGGGATTTGGCTAGTTTTTTTAAAGTCGGCCGCCAGCCTGACACCATCCCCTCCTTGGGAATGCTTTTGTTGGTAGTTTACCCGCCACCACGGGATGACCTTAGGTGCTGTAGTATGCACAGTCCCTAAATATCCCTTAGTCGCCTCATAGGACACCTACGGGAAGATATTTGATGGTGCTATTTGTTGTCTATGAATGCTACTAAGTACTAATTAGCTATCCAACGGCAGTTTTGAACATCAATCGTTTTCTTTTAACATTGCTGCGCTAGTGTTTTCATACTTAGATGGTAAGTAATTTGCTCAGATCAAAAATACACCCGTCATTCTGATATCGAGCTAGCGGCTCACTAAGTTTTATAAATAACTCTAGTTTTTTAAAAGCACATTGCTTTAGATTTTACGCACATTCCTCACATTGCTAGAACATTGCTTTGATGTGTATAGAATTACTGTTTTTTGACGTACACTCGTACTCGTCACCCTGATTTCACAATACATTTACCACGTTTAAAAGGTGAGGCCTGTAGTGTTCTCATTGATCACTTCCACACTGAGAGACAGTTGGAAAAGTGGAAAAGGCCTGGAAAGATTCCGACGAATTGAAAACCTCCTTCTTTTTGTGAAGTCTTTTGAAAATAGAGCATTAAGCTACCTTCAATATTGCGCGCTTGTAATTTAAAGAAAACGGACAGATTTCCCGTGTAGGGTTACACTTAATGAAATTCAGGAAGACGCCATAGCTTTCAAAGCTATCGAAACATGTTTATATGGTTGAGTCCACAGCACAATTACTCGAACTAGCAAAATCGCTGTGATGAAGTGGGTCGGCCAGTGTGAGTAACTATCGTAGCCGAAGCACTGGTAGCTTTAGCAAAATGATCGTTGAATGAATTGTCGGGGCAAAAGCTAGTCCAGAATTTGGATAGGTACCCACTGACCAATCTAGGTCGAAAACTTGGTGGCTCACTGAATTTGGAAAACAAATGTTACGATTTATCTAGACTGCAGCTGGATCTGAACTTGAGTAAAATAAAAATTGGTTGACTTCGGTGCAAAATATTGGAGGATAAACCAAAGGAGGTAACATCACACAAGTAGGTAAATAAAACATGGTTTCATTGTAATCTCTTTACTAATTTTATATTTAATATTAGGTCCAGTTCATTATTTGAAAATAATATATTTTATAACAATATCCTCATGTGTGTGTTTCATATATAACGTTAAACAAAATAACCCATTTTAATATAAGCTAACAAGGAAGGATGGAACCATCCATGTTTATGCTATACAAACTATCATCAACATAAACATTTATATTATAAAATAATCATAGGAAATGGCCACTTCTAATCTATTTATGAATTTATTATAAATATCGAAGCTGGTATTACCAAAAACTTATTTTAAAATGGAATGATTGTAATGCTACTTAAATGTTTACACTAAGATTAAAAATTGCATTAAAAATCCTGACAAATGCTTGTGCTGGCAGTGCACAGTCTTAAAACAAGAGGTATTTGCGGTTATAACATTTTATATAAATATGTTTTTGATATTAACACAGCCATATTTTTATAATATTGTGTAGCTATAAACTAGATCAGTATTCTACGTAAATATTACACGTACAATACCTTCTTATACAATAATTTGTGAACAGTTCTTTCAAAATTAGAAAGAAGTGTGCGATTTGAGCAGATTGTGCCAATACCCTGTAACGCACCCTACACTGAGCTGTCATGGCAACTGAGTTACAATTAATTGGAAGAAGTGAAACTATCTGGATCGACTCGTTAGAATTACTTACATTTTTACTTATATAGAAGCATATAATTAGATGAATGTCAATCATCTGAACTAAGCAAGAGGAAGACATTTCGAGCGCTCGCTTAAAATTTATAGCAAGATATAAGACGGACTTGATTAGACATTAAAATGAAACAGCAAATATAAAAAATAAATGGCGATCTCTAGTCTTAATAAAGCCTTGATTATACAACCATACCATTTGTTGTGCCCCTATTCAAAGATGAATTCCAAGACAAAGAAATTAGCAGGTCTTTAATATACCATCTCTAAATAATAAAGCTAATAATGTCAAGATATTATTTGTATAATCTATCCAATGATAGTTTTGCTGTAAGAAGCAGGAGGATACAATAGCACGTTACTAATAGGTAACAATACAAAAATGCGACTACCATTCGACTAATCGCAGCGACACCGGTGACTTAGGAGCCAGCAGGAAATCGAACTGAATGTCCAACTCGCCATCAAATTCCACGCGCCATTTTTGCATTATCTGAGAACATGGAACAAGAAATGTTAAATTGCAGATTTGAAATGAAGTATGAATAAAACTGAAGTAAGTTAACAAAAGAATCCGGAGAACCAACGGCCTGTTCTCCTTTTTACTAGCAGACAGAGACAGTTAACTATGGTGGCCTGATTGAGTTTAGATGGAAAACAATGCAATAGTCTGTCTAATACAAATTTCGCGAGACCCATACAATATTCTTGCACTAGATGGATCCATCTCAATCTGAGCTAGGTTAGTGACTGAAACCAGCTATGACCAGATGTAAAAAGTCAATTATGAATACCTTGGCAAGTAGCAGATGTAATTCAAGATCCACAAAGCGTTTCCCGGGGCACATGCGTCGTCCCCGTCCAAAGGGAGCGACTAAAGTAGCAGCATGGGGTGCAGTGGGCTTTACCCAACGCTCGGGGATGAACTCGTGGGCACGCCAGAAGTTCTCTTCGCGACGGCACGCAGCTCCCGTGTGGGCAAGGATGAATGTCTGAAAAACAAAACAGAGTCTTAGTCTAGATATGCTGCTAAATAATCTAATTTCTAAGTAGTGAAAAGTTGTTGATGATTAGTCACTTGGTTGGCTAAATCTTACAAAAACAAGTTCAGTCTGTAGACATCTATAACGCCAAATAGGAACTAAAATTCTAAATTCTTACATCACGGTATTTTTTTTTTTTTTAATTCATATAAACCAGTGCTTGACTACGATCCCACCTGATGGTAAGCAGCGATGCAATCATTGATGGTGAGGCGCACTAGTTTAGAATTTTAGAGTTCTCCGCGCTGTTAGAACATATAAGCCCGAAATCAACTATTGGACAGTTGCCCAGACTAGACAAAATATCCGCCTGGTCGGTGGATCCACCCTTTTCAACGGAGGTTTGCGGGACTTTACACTCTGTTCTCTAAAACTCAATCCAAAAAATGGAATATGAGAAAACATTCACGTAATTTTTTAAGCAAACGTACAGCGGTACGTAAAAGTCCCATCGAAACAGAATTAAATAGGTACTTATATTATAATTGGACGAACAAATTAAAACGATTTTTGCTGCCTCAAGAGCAAGTAACATAGTAAGTAAGTAATCAAACTTCCCAGAACAGCTCATAGAACTACAAACAGCGTATTTCTTCTTCAAAGTATCAACTCACCCCAGCAGGCAATTTGTGTCCAGCAATAGTCATAGGCGTATCCAAAAGCCTGGCCAAGAACGGCGCAGTTGGTAGAAGTCGGAACGCTTCATAGATAGCTGCACGAACTGACGGGGCAGCTGCAAGATCCTCGGCACTCAGGGTACTGCAGGAGGGTAGCTCAGAGCGAATTGTTCGTTGCCAGTCAGGCCGCCCACTTAAGAGGTAAAGCAGGAAAACCAAGCTGTTCGCTAGCTGTTAACAAAAGAAGTATTTGGAGTTACAACTATGAACACATTAGTTTAAAACTAGATGATACGTAAGGAAGAACCGTCATACTTGCAGCATGACGATTCTAGACTGACGGAAACCAACCGGGAAATAATTAATAGACATTTTGAGAAAATTCACACACATTCGATTTTGAATGAATCACTTCTTGAGTTCCACCCAAATATGCCGAAAAAAGAACGTCTTGTTATAGCTTACACCACAAGGCATTATTGCTATGACATGCAGCTAAACTGTGAAGTATAATGTGTATTGACCAATAAAAATTACGTGCACGAACAAATATTACCAGGAATATTCATATAGTTACATACAAATTCGATGAATAATAATACCGTTTCAAAAACTGACAATACAAACATTTAAATTGGAAGTTCGGACATAATGATTTACTTAAAATATTACTAAACATACCGTCTCAATGCCAGCTGTGATAAAGTCAATGACTGCGGCTTTCTTATCCCTCATATCAAGGGCGGGGTTCTCTAGAATCCTCAGGAAGATCTCCTGCATGGCTTCATCGTTAGCAGTGCCTTGTGTCCTGTTCTTTGCTTCCTCCATCAGCTCCGATACTATCCTGCCAACAGTTTGGTTTTATTATTGCTTAACTGCATTATAAATAATTGGGTTCGCAGTAAGATTTGACCGTATATAATTTAAGAGGTAAGTAATATCCATTAGGATGTTATATACTGTATACTCAACGGAACTTATAAAAACGCCTTAACAAAGGCTTAGTTTGGACTCAACCCAGACTTAAATATAATAGACTAGACATCAAGGCTAAAAGCTTTTTTAGTTGTTGTTGCGCTTTTGTTGCTGATTCATCATATGCAGACTACGGCGATAATGTCTGGCAGGCGTAACAGCCACAAAAAGGTTCCTAACCTTCGTCTATTTACTGCACAAAAAATCGGTCAAGGCTAAGAGGCTTGATTAAGGAAGAACCTAATTTTATAAATCATGCATCACCTCGTTAAAGCTCGGTCGAGTTCAATGATACAATACATTAAAGGCATCCAAACTTATGCGTCATGTACAATTTATTCCAAGGGATGATTAATCTTAAAGAGCACGCAGAAACTCGGATGCTTAAAGCCACCATTATGAAACTTGCTCACTAATGATACCTATTCAATTTGAACTTGAACGATCGGTAAACAATAAGTGCTCTATACTTATCTGTTGGTACACATCGTCCAATGCCACAGTGTAAAACAGTCCTGTATCTTATAAAAAACACTGTCCACGCATTGTGAGTAATAGCCCATCAATCACAAAGTCAATACTGTAAGTCGTAACTACTAGGGATATATACGCATTGCTTCATTAATTAATTAAGATTGGGGGAACTAACTCACGTATGAATGGTTTCCTCGCTCTTGACAAAAGTCCTGTAGAGTGTAGTGGGTGCAAACTTCCACAGCGGTGCTCCGTAGTAGGAATCTCGTTGAGCCCTGAAGTGGGCCTTCACGGCTGCAGCAAGGGTAGCTGCTCGACCCGACATCCAACGCTCCAGGAAACCAAGTCTTGAACCCAACATTAGGCCGCATACCGCTGTAACAGTATGATTGAAAGTTGGTCCTGAAATTCTCGAAATAAAACAAGTTGTATTAAGGTGACGGGCCAACGGTTTGTCTTGACACACTGAACAGTGTTTGGGGAGGTTTTCCAATACAGCTTAATTTCAATGGTGGGTCGGAAGATGTGTTTACAGTGGGTAGAGAAGGGGTCTCATATCCAAATAGACCCAAAAATTTATAGAACCACAAAAATAAAAATAAAACGATCAGTTATTAGACACTGGTCAGACAAAAAGAAACATAATGCTCTCATTTAGTTGTCTTCGACTTCAAAATTGATTAAACTTCTAGTTTATAGTATCCTAATGAATTACTGTAGGTACTGGAGTAGGTACCTACAGTAGTTTATTCTGACACTATACAAGAAGTTTTGGTGTTCAGACGTGAGAGAATCACTTTATGTGATTCTCTCACGTCTGAACTACACATATCTAAGCATACCTACTGACTAAAACCTTTACGCATAGCATTCAAATGGACAACATTTAAAAAGATATAATGCCATAGTTAACCATGAAATCCCGATACGAAGGAAGAATGTGAGCATAGATACGCGACATAGCTTCCTGTCATTAGCTGATAACATTGAACGCAGAGAATGGTTCTATGTAATCCGGTGCAGTTTACAATTTTATAATACATTTCTGATGTTGATTGTTGCATTCCTCGCGACGCGCGCACGCGAGTACGTTGGCCGTCTAACGCTATTTTCTTCCACATATGACCCACATTCTTATCTCGACAAACGTCATTTTCTCGTCACTATTATCGCAACCCTCTGTCAGAATCTATTTAAGACCCACTGACTTTAGCATTTGAACTCCATGCGACAGCGCACAATATTAATTTATTAGATGCGTTTTGTTAGATAACACATTTCAAAGTACAAGGCTGGGAGCACCTAAATAATAACGAATAATACAGATATAAGTATACTTTTCCCAATTTGAAAAATCTGCCCAATACACCGTACCATACCGTGACTGTGCTAAGAAAGTGTCAGACAAAAAATATATTTGTATTGAAAATACTATGGACATACCGTCGCCGACCAATTGGCCTAAGACACGCGACGTTACCAAACCATTGAACTTGTTTATCTACGGGTTACAATGTGATGATGATGACCGTTTTGAGCCCGTGAAATTACTTCTTTTGAAAGTATATTATTTATACATAATTGTAATAAATCTGTAGAAAGAAAGAAAGAAAAAGAATTTATTTGAATTATGTAGAAGCTTTTAGTTGTGCGCGCATCACATAAAATGAACGAAATCGACGTAAGTAGATAACTTTTATACATTCAAATTGTGTGGAAATTGCAATGAAACTTTGTTTTATCTCAATCGGTCGACTATATCGAAAGATACTACATACATTAATTGACTGTTAGGCGTTACGAAAGTCGCCGGGTCAGCTAGTGTATAATAATTATTTTTGCCATCACATATTTATGTCGGTAACTATATAAAATAATTGTCTCCACAAACGCGTCTGCTTCACGCGAAAATAGGTGAACTACTAGATACAACCAAGAGAACGGGTGCGGATATGGCACGCGAAAGCTACGGGGATGAAAAGCGGATGCTACCGTCACTAAATCCGTTATGCATTTGATATGCCCACGGTATACTAGGGTGCACCGTGTCGTGTGACTTTACGTGCTTGATAAGTTTCTAGTACGGTCATGGTATCATGACCCTTTCACCACAAAGTATGTTAGAAAAAAGTCTAATCATTCATATCTTGCCACTTCACCCGGCTCTATTATCTGTGTTTCCAACATCCGGTCGTGTTAGTACCGACCACCTAGTTTGTAACTAATTAAAACTATATATGTATAAGTATACACTTAAGGCATTCCTAACTAAAATACGGCGTCAAAAAATTCCTTCGCTGCCGACTGAAAGTGTGCCCAAAAACCGGCGGCATTGCCACGTTGTATGGCAATGCTTAATCTCTGACCGAACTTAAAACCAGCCTTTGAGTCACGCCGTTTGGATAATTACATTTCGTACCACCTAGTTTTAGATCTTTCTCGGTATCTGTTACTGAGATGGTGATGCAGTTTTGGAATTGGATGCAGTTTTGGAATGCCTGTAATCACTAACATTATTTCTACTTTCAATCGAAAGACGTCCACTTCTACGTGGCGTGAATGTAGGCCAAAAATATCTACTTTTTTTTGTTTGAGATGGAAAATCATCAAATTACTTTCTAAGGGGGAACGAAAAGGTGTGTCAGACTTTTACTGACTAAAACCTACCTGTGCCCTTTAGTTGCCTTATTCGTTCCCTATGCGTTCCAGGACCACGGTATCTATTTCAAAAATTCCATAGGCCCACGACGTAAAAATATGATAATGTCTAAAGCTTTTTAAACTAAATTTTTTGTTTTGGACTTTGATGTTTATGAGGTGGCAATAGACATCGCCGTTGTCGTTAGTTGTCACTAACGCAACTTTTATCTTAAGTTCCAACACATGCCTGACTCATGCATACTCAATTTCTACACAATAGTCTACAGACAATAAAATTATCTAGTAGGGTCAATATCTAACAAATCTCTTCCATTCTTTCTCAACTCGATTTCAAATCACATAACCTGTCAAATAGAGCATCTCGATTGTTTTTTCTTTCGATTACAGTACTGTGCACATTGTTGACTTTGAAAGTACATCTATTAGAAAGTAGCTTGAGGCTTCTTGCTACATAGCTATCTTAAAAATTCTTATGCGAAGACAATTTTCATAATGAGACATAATCCCTGCCGTAAACTCACAACTCATCAAACATTTTACTTACACTCTAGCCCCATCCTGTTAGTGAGTTGATCAAAGCCAGCAACAGTTCCATCGTTTCGGCGACAGGAGTCCAGGAGGATAAGGAAGTCGTCACAAATGTTGTTCAGCTCAGGAAGGAATCCCTGCATTGTATTGGGACTTGTCAGCTCCGCGGTCAAGTGTCGACGAAGATGGTGCCATTTTTCGCCTTGTCTGGAAATGGTTTATATTAAGCTACAGTAGGAAATAGCAGTCTTTAAATTCGAGATTGATAAATTCAGTGATGTGTGTCGATATTTCGGTGCTATGTAGGTATTATTATCAAATACGGTGTATCATATTTGATGATCATTTCTATTAGTAGGAAAAATCCTTATTAAGAAAACCATGATCAAATATCATATTGTTTCTGTCCACCTGCCCTCATCGACCCTGTACGCCTCACGTGTAAACCCACGAAGTTTCGTAAAGTTGCAACCTTGACCGTGCAACGTCTTCGGACTATTATTACCATTAATAGTTAGGTACGTTTAACCTGGCCAGATCTTTAACTGCTACGACCACTGTATGTATAACTCCACTTGGCCTTGAAACCTCTACCTGTCGAATAAACGTGATCGTATTATAAATTGCACGCTAGTGATTTAGGCAATAATAGTTAGGCACACTCGGTTATTTCCTTTTTATCAAAGAAATAACCTTGTTTAAACACTTGCCTCTAAAGTGACAGGAATACGTTTGCTTAGCAACATTTAAATAAGCTTTAAGTACCAACAGTTTCAAAAGGAACAACAATTAAGATTGTAATCGAATCTAATGAAGCATTGTTGAACATCATGTTGAAACTGTCGGTGTTATGGACATAGACTTCATTTACAGGAAATAGCAACATTACAACGTTATTAAAAAAAATGCCAATGTAACTGCGAAGTTATATTGAAGTCTACGTGACTAAGACGTGACTAGGAGTACAAAACCTTGCCAAAATATCACAAACACAGGACACAATACGAGTAGTTACTTTAGCCCCGAGAGTGTCCGAGACTCGAGGTCAAGCCACCCGCTGTGAATGAATACTTACTTGAAAGATAACCTACTCTAACTAGGTATCTATGTCAATTACTCTCGATGATTGGCGTTATCTATAATCGGGCCGTCAACTTATTTATAACTTTCTTAGACATCTAAATAAGGCACTGTATAATACCAAACCTTGAGATAAAAGATGTTTAATCTAAGGTAGGCACTGACACGTGTTCATGCGAATATAATTTTATGATTACTCTTATAAAAACTAATACAATTAACTCCTAGTCACGCTTATGGTTCGTAATCACATTAATATTAATGGATTGCTTTTGGATAGATACCGGTATTTCCCTGAAAGTGATTAGGTCAAAGTCAGTCCTAACAACTGCTAGCCTTCAGCCTTGGACCAACCTCTAGGCATTTGCCTTGGGATTCCCTACTCGGTCTTGATCACTATCTCACCAGATTGGTGACATAGCGGTCAAACTCAAGCCTATGAATAATATTACAAAAAAGAACCTTAATTTTAAGGCAGTTTTATTCAGGTCATCAGTAACCCTCGCTGATTTCACCCAGCTTCTACCCAACTAAGTATATTCAACTTCAGCTCTACTTACTCATTAACAAGTCCAGTGGAAGCGTATCTATCGGGCCTGCTTCTTCGGTAGACCTGCACGATCTCGGTGGGAGGACGGTAAGGTCGTTTGGCCGGTGCTCGAAGCACGGCTTCCAAGGCTGCACGCTCCGCGATGGACACCACAGATGCGCCCCCAGGAGTCGTCTCCACGAATACCGGCCCGTAACGCCTGAACATGTCTGTGTGC
Source organism: Mythimna impura (assembly GCA_905147345.3). Taxonomy (NCBI): domain Eukaryota; kingdom Metazoa; phylum Arthropoda; class Insecta; order Lepidoptera; family Noctuidae; genus Mythimna; species Mythimna impura. Next base: position 11,946,121 of record LR990362.1, on the reverse strand, counting down.
AAATCTCTCATTGTGATCGTAAACTAGCTTTTACATAATAATAGAATACACAGTTAGAGAAAGAAAGAAAGGAGTTAATCTCTTAATTTGTCCAAAACCCGTTTCAAAAGAAGGCATCTCCAAAATGACCAGCTATTGTTGTACTCGCTGATAGCGCTGATGGGTCGCTATTTTAGACAACTCTGAAATCATGAATATAGCCATGAGGTAATAAGGCACATACACCTCTAAGCCTCAGCCCAGTATAGACCCGCAAGGAGCTCCATTTAACATTTTCATAATGTCACTTACACGCGATATTTATTAACTCTGAGCAATGGGATAGTTCATCACAAAATGTTTTTGTTATTTGTTTAAAATGTCATGTTGTTTTGCTCTTTATCATAATTATGTTAATTAGAATGTTATCGAAATAGCACACACAGTGAACTATAAATAATCTTAAACTATATCAAGGTACTTGTAGCTGACATCGGAATTTCTTATTAGTCTCAAAACCTAATTATGCTTGTTCTGTGATCTAGATTGCACGGTCTAGACAATTTTGTCTCTGATAGGAACAGATTCATTTAGTACTAATCTTAGTGGATATCGTCATTCGCAGATCAACGTGTCCTGTATTCAATCCCTCAGCACTGCTGCTTGAAATCGCGAAACACTAACACCAAAAAATTCTACGAAAATTACCCTTGATTTTATTCAATTAACGCCTTTGCACAGCTTTGCTTATTAATAAATAAATTAAAAAATATACTTTCTGTAACTTATGTGCACATAATAAATATTATGTAGGTATTCTGTTAATTTATGTTTTAATCGCTTGTATGTTGTTGCTTTACTTTAAAATATAGATAGACTGGCTTATTGAATTTCTCTAGCTATAAAATGAGCTATTTCATAAGTAAATAAGGTCTTTATTAAATTCAATGCATGCTAACATTAAACTCTTTTTGTAACTTATATGGCTTGCTTATTTACTGTTGCTTGTTTTAAGAAAATGGAACCGCTTTCTACTTTCTCTAGCCAACATTTCTTGAATGTAGCTATAAAATCTCACCTTCATAAGCTTCATGTAGTTTGTTCATCTTATATCTACTCCAGAACAGCCATCGCGTGCCCAGAAAAGGGAGAGCCTGCGGTCCAGGCAGGCGCGTGGACTGCTTTCCATCCGCCGCGCGTGCAACCAACGCAGTGGCCGCTACCAATACCAAGATCACGGCCAGCACCACCGTCGGTACGTATGACCAGTCCACCAGTGGAGGCGGCGTGCCCTGTGTAGCCAAAAGAACACCATGTAAGTAAGGATAGTGCAAATGTCAATTAGCGGACACGGTTCCCAATAGTTCTCTACCTCGAAGACTTAAAGTAAAATTTCCCTAATCTGCAGTCGTGGTAAATAGCATTTTTAATGTAAACGAAGGATTTGCTTTATCATTGTAACCGAGTCTGAATATATTGCATGCACCACATGTTTTACTCGAAAACTGGCTCCTACTCCACCGCATTTAAACTCTCTGATTAAAAATGTACATACATATTGTCATCACAATCATGCATGACCTAGGCATCTAAAAGATTAGACCACACGTGAGTTCGCTCTAAGACGCTACAATGGGTAATTTGAGATTATCGTGTACTATTAATTACCATAAACCACACCATTGTCACCACCTACCTAACAAAAACAATTCACAATAAGTTTATTGACCTCACTCGAATATCTGTGGACCTACGTCGATTCTTTTAAATCCTTTTGCCAATATCAGCTTCTCAAATCTTTGTTCAATTTCAAGTTTCGGCTTTTTGTTTGGTATCGTGGTCGTTGACCCCGCGAGTGACCGTGCTGTGCGGCGCGTGTGTTGGGTGTGTGGAGGTGCGGACTCTGCGCCCGCGCTGCCGCCGCCGCCGGCATGACCGCGTTGACGCGGCGCTCTTGACATTGGCTTTACGTAACTGTCTCTCGTTACGTAACATTACGCCGCCGCAGGCAGCGGACACGGCGTCAACGGCCGACCGTCTCAGCTACCTAACTGCACTCAGTGACAGCTAAATATGTGGGAAATTATCTCTCCAGTATCGAGCGATACTGGTGGCACAAGTTTTTATTGCCATTTTAACGGATCCCGCATTTCACAGGAATCCTTAACTGGTACCTAATGGAATTTAACGGGAGTTCAACTTTCGCAAACCTGTTGCGAATTATCAATGACTTTGTAATATTGCATAGCAATGAAAAACCTGCGCAGTTACGACAATTGGTATTGAACGCAATCCAATTCTCGTCAATGTGCAGTCTCCGGCCGGCACGCAGCGGACATGCAATAAATTGTAGCGGTAGCAAATCGTTTGGTTAAGAGTTGCTACAAATAGGAAATTTACGAACTTACCCATATTTTATTTTAACCCTCATAAAATATGAGTGTCAAACAAAACTTAATAAACAAGTTCTTTAATATTTTTCCTTTCAATACAAAGTAATATTTATTACCTTTCGTATGCATGAGGTGCATGCATGGCTGCTGTATGTTCCTGCATAACTAGTCCGCTATATACAGATGCAAACATAAATAAATACATGTTTAATTATATAAAGTACAAGTTTATGCTCTTGTTGAAAATCACTCGTATCCTCTGTAGGTATTAAGTGCAGTAATTAATGAAAGGTTTGTCCAGTTCATGGTTAACTAAGATAAATTAAGATATTTACTAATTTGAACCGAAGACTCAACAAATGTGATAGATAGGACGTTGTTGACAGTTTCTTAACTAAAGCTCGATAGTTCGGCAAAAATAATGAGGTGTTTAACCTTGCCTCTAGCATGATAACACTAGAAATTCGATTAACTTAGCTCGTAGCAATCCACGGTGATATACCTAGTTCTCTTAAGTGTCCCTGCTGTTGCAGCACTCCAACTTGACCCATATCACCAAACGTCGATGGATTCTAGCATCTAAGCTTATTACCTATCTATACGTTAACAGAAACTTTTGAAAACGTGGTGATACAGGCCATTACTGTTTAGCTTTGTTTTTATTATTATTTACTTTCATCGACATGAGAAAAAATCACGAGCCTTGATAATACAAAATCGTCTATAATTGAACATCGGCGTCGACGCGGGGATGTTTTTCATCACTAGCACTACTTAATGCTAATTATACCTTGCGTCGTACATAGAACCACTGGGCCTGCAAACGTGGCCCACATACAAGAAAATGCTTACAATGTTAGTAAGTATGTATCGATTAGCCAGTTTTTCGCATGGTTGCTTCATAGTCTTCAATTGCCTTGCTTCAGCTGGTGAACACGTCAAGCATTCCAAAGGCTAACAACCTTATACTATATACTTTGTTAGTAACTAAGTCTAAAATGTCGTTGAAACAAAATATTTTTTGAACCAATTATAAAAGCTAAACAATTTTCGTCTTTCTCGTGTTTACCTGTTAGACTGTTTTTTTCTGGGAAGAACTACACAAGTACACACCTATCGGCTGAATATTAAAACGCCACTCAAATAGCACCACGCACTCTCACGCGAATCTTAGGCTTTTATGGAATGGTCGTCGCCCCTAAATTCACTAAGGATTCTGACAGCGTCTTTTGTTTTTAAGGGCTGCTTAAACATATGAGCAGCATACAACTTATGACTGGCATAAAATAAAACGTGTCTATTTATAAGAATACAATGCCAGATGCCTTTCTATGTGGCTGGAAAGACCTCACGGCGTCCTTACCTTCCGCATGACGCAGGTTCTCACCAAACATGGTCAGTTTGGGAAGTTCCTGCACTGGATTCGTGCGGAAGTAACGCCCGGGTATCACCACTTTGTGAACCGGCCGGAGAACACGGTGGAGCATATGGTAGAGGTGTGCCCCGCTTGGGCAGAGCACCGCCCGCGCCGTGTCTTCGTGGGGGCGATCGGCGGCAACGATCTCTCGCGCTGGGCCTTGGTACAGGCCATGGTCCGAAGCGAGGAGGAGTGGCAGGCGGTCGCCTCCTTCTGCGAAGCAGTAATGCTAGCAAAGGAGGCAGCCGCACGTGCACGCGCGAGGGCGCGACCCTCACGCCCTAGCCGCCGAGATCCCGATCCCGATTTCCGGCCACCGTAGGCGCGGGCTTGCGGACGGCGAGCAATGGGTAGCTCGCCGTCCGGTAATCGTCCGGACCGAGCCCAAGTCGTCGACGGCGCGTACTGTTCCAGGTGCGCCTCAGGGAGATGTCAGCAATCCGTAGGGGCCCAGCATGGTCGAAGCCTACTGGGGTCAAGGGTCTGATTCTGAAAGGAAGACTCGGCCCTGGTACGAAGAGCAACGAAGGAACAGGAGTGGGTTTTTAGTCAATAAAAGTCTGACACACCCTCTCGCACCGCCCAAGAGCGGGGTATGTCATTGGATGATTTTCCCACCTAAAAAAAAAGGCGCCTATCTATATTTTCAATTGTACCATCCGGTTTAATTATCTAGTAGCCCTCTCTGCCACTGCATTAGACATCTCAGGCAGGTTAGTAGGTACACTGCCAATGTTGGTTTCTTAAGACCTGCCTACGGAATCGCGAACCGCATCATAACTACAACCTTTTACTAAAATAGAAAAAAAATATAACTTGCTTGATTCTCTTGTACCTGTTACGTCACTTTCCCCACAAATACACTCTCTAAAAAGTGATTAAAGTAATGAGTTACAAACAGACACAAACCCAGACAGTGACTGTTCTTAATCGCGTTACCTAGTGATTCTTAATCGATTTACTGGAGCATACACTAATAAGCATTTGAATTACAAATAAGTTGTTTATTAGAATATACGAATCAGTATGCTCAGGTGCGAAGTAATGTGGAATGAACTTAATGTAAGTTGAAGGACAGTTCAATTTCAACAAAGACGTTAGCGCACCTTATGGTTACGCGTCGTATGGAGTACGAGATAAGATAAACGGTTAGTAATCAAGTAAATAAACTGAGTATCCCCTGTTTCTTATGTCTTTAAACTGGTAGTACTCTGCATTCGGTAAAGTATCCCACAAGGGCGTTTGATCCTCTTCGTCACTCTTCCCACTTACATCGCAATGAGTCACAAAACTTACTCTTACAATTTCCGAAGAATCTTTTCGCAATGAGTCCCTTTTAATAACGTCTGATTAAACCAAAAAAATACGCGTAGTAAAAATAATTGTGATTACACCGGTAATGCAAATGACTTGCCAGTGTTTGTCTGAAACAAGTTCATTGAATCAACAATTACATGTTCATTGAATCGACCAACACAAAGTCATCATTAAGTTTCATTTCAACTTGTCATTTATTTCTCAATGCAGTCTGATTGGCTGGACCGTAATGACTCTAGGCTCTACCATTGAGATGACACCTAGTCACAAATTCGAGAAAATGATAATACTAAGACAAATTACAACAATGCTCTCTCTATTCAATGATTCTTGTAAAAATCTAATTGAAAGTTTTAGAAGCTTCAAAATACATGTGTTTGGAATTCATAACTTTAAACATATAAGTACCTTTATGTAGTTTTCGGCTTTCTTCGTTCTTTCCGTAACTGCACCTTAATATAGATTTAATTGATATTTTTTCCCTTGACGATTATCTTTGTGTAAACAGATCGATGAGTAAACTTCCTTGTATTTTGCAAAATATTTTGGCAAATTCCGTCGTTTGATACGTAGGTAATCCGCAAAGGTGTGGCGGAAATGTTTAATGGAGTATTTTGTAAAAAAGATAACACGAACACATTAAAAAAAAAATATGATAAAAAAAACTTTTTAGAAAAAAAAAATAACCGACTTCACTAAAAAAAACACTAAAAGGATCAAAATAACTTTAATTTCGGATGTCGGTGTTTCTCGGTATTGTTTGTTTCTTATTTAACACCGACTTCCGAAATTAAAGTTATTTTGATCCTTTTAGTGTTTTTTTTAGTGAAGTCGGTTATTTTTTTTTTCTAAAAAGTTTTTATTTCACACTTTTTAGTTGCGATACACTTATAAACAGAGTGCCTATTTCTAATGACAATTCCAATTAACCCAAATACTGCTAGGTTACATTGTTTTATTATAAAGTTGCTGTGCCTACCTTCCTCCTTCCGGCTCCATCATCAGATCAGTTCGATAGTACCTTATAGCCAAAGAGCATCTCACGACAATTCTAATAAGCCCAAACACGGCTAGGATACATTGATTAATTACGGAGTTCCTGTGCCTACCTTTCGGCTCCATCATCAGATCAGTTCGATAGTACCTTATAGCCAAAGTGCATCTCATGACAATTCTAATGAGTCCAAACACGGCTAGGTTACATTGATTAATTACGGAGTTCCAGTGCCTACCTTCCGGCTCCATCATCATCATCAGATCACTTCGATGATACCATTTCCAACGTAACTATTCAGAATCATTCATTTATTTGTATTGTCATAGTCGCTTAACTATATCTTCAATGTGATATCTATTTGAGTATGAAGTTCCGTTGACCATTTCTGGTCTTCTTCATCAGTTCCACTTCATCAAATGTTACTTTTTGACTGTAAATGCTTAAGTTCTTGATGAAAATACTAAAATTACCATAGGGTTGCCTATAATTTTTGAGGAGTTCCCTCGATTCCTCATGGATTCCATCATCAGAACTGGATTTTGAAAAAAATGGGACCAATCTGGAAGCATATCCTATAAAGGGAAAAAAAAATTTTGCAAATCGGTCCATAAACGACGGAGTTCTGAGGTAACACACATAAAAAAAAAAAAAAAAAAAAAAAAAAATGATGATAAAAAAAAAAAAAAAAAAAAATACAACCGAATTGATAACCTCCTCCTTTTTTTTGAAGTCGGTTAAAAATAAAAAAATATAATGGTTTGGTCTGCAAACCAAACCATTTGCTTATAAATGACAAATTAACTTAATGAAATTGTGATAAGTATATCTACTAAGTTTAAACATTTTAAACAGCACTGAACAAAACAAAAAGTTGATAAATGTTTCGGTTTTTTTTTTCTAACGTCTTTCTTCCGAATATTTCTTCATTCGAGGTTATCTCCTAGGAGCAAATTGATAAAAGTGTACATATATTATCTTTATGGTTATATTATCTACAACGTTTCTGTTTTCGACAGAGTTACCTGGGTCAAAAACCTCGCCGCTCTATAATAATTTTGTTTTTTTTTTTCTTTTGTGTCGATTTCGTGAGTACATCTGAGGGTTTCTTTCTTCAAACTTTTTAATCTTATTTATTATTAGGATCACCAACATTACTATTTTCTGGAAGCTTGAGGTGTTATCTTTTAAAAACTACCAGGTCACTCAGAAAGTTTTGCGAAAAAATGTTTTTATGTATAAGGTACTGGCCAGTTGTAATTATTTTGAAAGCTTCAGTTATTTAAAAGTAAAAATACCATTGTTCGGATTTTAAATTTCCCTCCACATTTTTTCGAGAGCCAAATCAAGTTATCGTGTCTCATTTAAAAAAAAAAACTGAAAAGTGCAAAATAACTTAATTTTGGAAGTCGGTGTTTCTATAATAGTTTTGTCTCTTCGTTATTTAACACCGACTTCCGAAATTAAAGTTATTTTGCACTTTTCAGTGTTTTTTATTTTACTTTGAAGTCGGTTGTATTTTTTTTATTGTAAAAAGTTTTTTATTTTACACTTTTTAGTTATGATACCACCACTAAAAAGTACCCTTCAGCCAAACTTAAATACCTTATACCAGAGTGCATCTCATGACAATTCTAATAATCCCAAACACGAGTTCCGGGGCCTAACTTCAGGCTTCATCATCAGATCAGTTCGATATATTCCCCCTCTACTTTCAGTCAGTCATCGACTACACGTATAAATAAACAAAGCAATTTTACTTGTTACGACGGTTCTGCTGTGATCCTATGAGGAGTTCTGATCCATATCTTCGAAGTTCATGATCAGATCATAAAAATATTTCTATGGGACCAACCTTTCAATAAAAAAAAAAATTCAAAATCGGTCCACAATTGACCGAGAAATCGGTGAACATACATAAAAAAAAAAAACACATTCAACCGAACATATAACCTCCTCCTTTTTGAAGTCGGTTAAAAATGGATCTGCATCGAGAACATTTTCGTGCGTAGATTTTCTACGATTTTAAATGTGCCCTAAAACCTGATGAGTCAAACCCACGAGATCAAACCTATTTGCAAAATAAATATCATTTATCATTTATCGACTTCAAATGCATGTAGCGGAGGTGAGAATGTTGAGATGGATGTGTGATGTGATGTGGTGTGACGAGAATGGATAAAGTGAGAAATGAGTATATTAGAGGAAGTTTGAAAGTGGCGCCAGTGACTGAAAAGTTGAAAGGGAATCGTTTGTCTTGGTATGGTCATGTAAAGAGGAGAGATGAAACGCATGTTACTAAAAGAGTTATGAGTATACATGTGGATGGGTGGAGAGGGAGAGGGAGGCCAAAGAAAAGATGGATGGATTGTGTGAAGAGTGATATGAAAGAAAAGGAAGTTAGTGATAGCATGACGGTTGACAGGATAAAATGGAAGAAAAAAACATGTTGTGCCGACCCCAAATAAGATGGGACAAGGGCAGGAAGATGATGATTTATCGACTTCAAATGATGAAGGACCTTCAAAAGCAACCATCTACCGCTGGTAAAGCGAGTTCAAGCGCGGTCGCCTTACTTTGGGGGATGAACAAAGAAGTGGTCGTCCTACGACGGCTGTCACGGAAGAAGGCTGTCTTGGGGGCCGAGTCACCCGCGTCCGTAGGAGAATACCTGAAGCAAGTCCCTACACGTGGTCCCCGGGTGGTGCTAATCAGGTGACACTAACTGGTGGTAGGTTTCGACCGTTGGCTTGCGACCACCCACTGAGCAAAGACGTACCGCCAAACGGCCTGGCCGTGTTCCGGTATGATGCTCAGTGTAGCCAGTCTAGAGGAGTTGGGTCGAAATAGCTGTTCCAGCGCAAGCAGACCATCCTGGCTCGTGCTGATGGGGAGGAATCGGGAGGCTAGTCGCGGAGGGTAGCGGGATCCGAGGCACGGTTGCCGCTGGCCGACCGCAGGTAGCTGGGGGCCCAAGTAATGTGCTAGCCACACATGAAAGGCTGCCCCGCCAACTGTCGAAAAATCCCGGAATGCGCCATCGTGCTGGTTGGCGACCAGACGAGAGGGCCCGATGGACATTCCCGGGGGGGCTCGGGCGTCCCCGCAGTCTCCAGACTAGTCCCCCAATGATGTCGTCCTTTCAGTGCGTGCCTGGGGGTTAGCTGCGTGGAACCTCATTTCACTTCCTTCTCCTCTCCTCCCTTCACTCAAATAATGAAAAGGAAAAGTAAGAGACAAGTTAGACAGCGGCTGCACTCCCTCTCTCACAAAGTGCACCTCATTAACATACGAGGTCTGCACTCAAATCTCGTCGCAGTCCACCACCACCTCGAGACTGAAAAACCAGCTCTCTTCTTCCTTTCGGAGACGCAGATCAGAGGTCCGTCCGACGTGTCGTACCTTTCTTACCCAGGTTTTACCTTGGAGCACAACTTCAAACCACGTGCGGGTGTATGTATGTACGCCCGGGACGACATCTGCTATCGGCGTCTCCGTAACCTTGAGGACTCCAGGTTCTCGACGCTTTGGACTTTGGTGGACACAGGCCTAGATAAAATAATCTACGCTTGTGTCTACCGCTCGCACAGCGGAGATCAAGAGACATCCGGGCTCACACAACATCTGAGTGAGGCGGCGGATGCGGCTCAGCAGCGGTACCCTTCTGCTCAATTGGTGTTACTGGGGGATTTTAATGCCCACCACCAAGAGTGGCTTTTCCCGTACCAGTCCACAGACCACGCTGGGCGAGAGGTGCGAAAGCTAGCGCTAGCATTAAATCTCGCCCAGCTGGTCCAGGGGGCAACGAGGGTGCCGGATGTGGATTCGCACACAGCCAATTGCCTGGACCTTTTGCTGACAACAGATCCAGACCGCTACTCTGTGTCGATATGTTCGCCTTTAGGCAGTTCCGACCACTGTCTGGTTAAGTCTGTGTCTGTCTACTCCCCGCCCGATCCCAGCCCTAGAGGCACCCGGTGGGTTTGGCGATACAGGTCAGCAGATTGGGATGGCTTGCGGTCTGTCTTCGCATGCTATCCTTGGCAGCCCACTTGCTTTTCTTCAGATGATGCTTCGTCGTGCGTAGATGCCGTGACGGATGTGTTGCGGCAGGGGATGGAGTACTTCATCCCATTCTCTGACGTAACTATGTCTGGCCAAGCTCGTCCATGGTTTGGCGCCGAATGTGATCGCGCAGACGCGCTTAAGCACGCGGCATATCGAGCTTGGGCTGACGCTCGTACGCGCAAAGCAAGCGACGTGGCTCAGAAGAAGAAGGCCTTTAACAGGGCTGCCAAGTCCTGCAAGAAGGTGTTGCAGAGGTCTCGGTTTGACCACATAAGCAGAATTGGGAGCAAACTTGCTTCATACCCCGCAGGTAGTAAAGCGTTTTGGTCCCTGGCTAAGTCGGTTGAATCGAACTTCTGCCGTCCCTCACTTCCGCCATTGCTGAAACCCGATGGGTCGCTGGCTCACACCGCTGAGGAGAAAGCAAACTTGTTTGCCTCTCTTTTTGCGGAATCTTCACGTCTGAATTCTGGTGACGCACGGCCACCTGTTTCTCCTGATGGATGCGCGACGAGGATGTCAGACGTTCGTATCCATCAAAAGGACGTTCGTAGGGTCCTGCGTAATCTCGATGTGAACAAAGCTAGCGGCCCCGACGGGATACCAGCTATTGTGCTTAAAACTTGTGCGCCTGAATTGTCTCCGATCATGACACGCCTATTTCGCATCTCATATGAGACTGGAAAAGTGCCGATTGCATGGAAGCAAGCTAACGTGCAGCCTGTGCCCAAGAAGGGCAGTCGAGCTGACCCGGCAAACTACAGACCCATCTCTGTTACGTCCGTCCTCTGTAAGAGTATGGAACGGGTGCTAAACAAGAAACTTCTGGCATACCTAGAAGCTAACGACATCCTCAGTGACCGGCAATACGGTTTTCGCCAAAATCGGTCCACTGGGGACCTTCTAGCGTATGCCATTCACATCTGGAGCGAAGCCATCGAGAAGCATGGGGAAGCGCTTGCCGTCTCCCTTGATATCTCGAAGGCTTTCGATAGGGTCTGGCACGAAAGCCTCATTGCTAAGCTTCCTTCCTTCGGTCTACCCACTGGTCTGTGTGATTGGATCGCAGACTTCTTGAGGGATCGATCCATCCGAGTGGTCGTTGATGGCTGCTCGTCCGGTCAAATGGATATTAATGCCGGGGTCCCTCAGGGGTCGGTACTCTCGGCAACACTGTTTTTGCTGCACATAAATGACTTACTTAAACCCGGTATCTTTGGGTATGCAGACGACAGCACTGTTGCCGAGAGATATGTGGCTGACGCACGCGCTAGTGGGTCACAGATCCAGTCATCCCGAGAGGCTATGGTTGAACGCTTGAACTCGTCCTTGAAGGCGGTCTCCGATTGGGGCGATGCCAATCTGGTCAAGTTCAATGCAACTAAAACCCAAGCGTGTCTTTTTTCCGCTAAACGGAGTCAATTCCACCCGGCTCCATCTTTCCGAGGTGTGACCGTGCCAATAACCGACCATCTTGATCTTCTTGGCGTTACGCTGACGTCAACTCTCAACTTTGGGCCATACATCGAAGGTCAGACGGTACTTCACGCCGGAACAGCTGCTAAAACTTTATCAAGCGCAAGTTCGATCGTGTATGGAGTACTGCTCTCATCTTTGGGACGGGTCTGCCAAATACCAGCTTGATGCGATAGAGTCAATTGAGAGGCGAGCCAAGAGGATCATTGGCAATGATGCACTTGTTGAGTCGAAGCTCCAAAGCCTTGGACATCGCCGCCGAGTTGCTGGCCTGTCGGTTTTCTATCGTTTACATTTCGGGGAGTGTGCACTGGAATTGCACAATCTAATTCCGCCAAGTCCGTTCCATCATCGGACCACTAGACGTACGGCGTTGCGCCACCGGTACATGGTGGACATCCCACCCATACGCACAAAACGTTTTAAGAACACATTTATTATGCGTACAGCCAAGGAGTGGAATTCCTTGCCGGAGTCTGTGTTTCCTGATGGCTACAACTTAGGGGTCTTTAAGTCAAGAGTGAATAGGCTACTTCTAGGCAAGCGTGCTCCATCGTCGACCACATCATCGCTTACCATCAGGTGAGATGGTGGTCAAACGCGAGCCTATCATTAATAAAAAAAAAAAAAAAAAAAAAAAAAAGAAAGTGTGCTGGCAGTAAAAAAAAAATATTCAAGAAAACAGGCGAATTACATACGAAGAGATTCAGCATACACTTGCAGATTGGTTCGGGAAGCGTTCACAAGATTTTACACGAGCAACTTCGCGTGAGGAGGATAGTTTGCCGCTGTGTGACTTCTTTTTAAAATAAAAAATCAGCTGAAAGGGATACAGTTTTCATCGCCGAAAGACGCGCTAGCAGCGTTCGAGAAGGCCGCAGACGAGGTGTCTGCGGCGGACTGAAAAAAAATTTTTCGAAAATTGGTTCAGACGCATTAAACTTTGCATAAAGGCTGGTGGAGAGTTCTTTGAAAAAATTTAATAAAAATATTATATCCATAGAAGTTAGTTTTTTAGTTTCTCTAAACTTTCTGGGTGTCCCACGTATTATCAAGTAGGGAATTGGACAGCTTTCCTTAAACTAAAAATACCACCGAATATAATACAAAATAAAAATGTTCTAAACAATTTTTACTTTATCAATTCTACATATTTTCTAAATTTTATTCAAATCTTAAATAGGTATCAAAAACACTATACTTACTAACTAAATAGGTCTAAAACTTGATACGTGTCAGGTTACTCGTGATTGATCATCATTGATTAAGTAGGTACGTAACTATTCAATGAATATACCTATTCACATTGATCGCCATACTATCGATGCGTAATGTGTACGATATCATTATTTCATCAAAGCTTGCACTTTTTCAATATTTATTGAAACGTTTACAAATATGTCAGTTTCGATCAGTAAACATTTGACATTGGATAATACACTATTTATTTCTAGATGTCCTCACTATGTACTTACATAACTACTTAGCCAAGTGACGAAACTGATGTACCTACTTTGTTACAGAATAATAAATGGATACATAGGCACCTACGCTATATTAATAACCTTCTTAGATAACTGTATCTCTCGTAATTAAAAACCTTCTCTTAAATGTTTTAAAACAAGCCAAAGTGCAGTCAAGAGGTTATCCTTTACTGCCAAAAGAATGACTGGGTTAATTATCTCTAAAAATTATAATAATATCCCTAGTGCTCAAGTATTTAAGTACCGTAAAGTTATGTTTCTAATGAATCATATTTTTAACCGATTTCAAAACAAGAAGCAGGTTCTCAATTTTTTTTTGTTACCTCAGAACTCCGTCATTTAAGGTCCGATTTGGAAAATTCTATTCTAACTTTCTAAGACATAGTTTCAGATTGGTCCCATTTTTATGAAAGTTTAGGTCTGTTGATGGGATCCATGAAAAATTAAGGGACCTCCTCAAATATTGTACGCATGATAGATAGATTTTGATATTTTCATCGAGAACTCAAGCGTTTCTACATTCAGAAAGTATTAATGAAGTGAAACTGAAGAAGACTACTACAGATTGACAATGGAACTCCTCAATATAAGTATTTCACGGGTGGTAATTAGGTTTCTTTATTGAGATAGTTAAGCGACTATAACAAAGCAAATTTTGAATAAATGTACCTATCTGATAAAAATGATACCATCGAACTGATCTGATGATTAAAATGGTAGGTAGCCACCGGAACTCCGTAATAAAACAATGTATCCTAGCCGTGTTTGGGTTTATTAGATTTGTAATGAAATATACTCTAGCGAAAAGTTACCTACATACCATCGAAATGATCTGATGATGAAGCCGGAAAGTAGGCACGTGAATTTTGTAATTAATTGTTATGACTTGTAGGTATAATAGTTAAGTATATTCTTTAAATACCTCACTGTAGAGCATACACGCTAATATAGAAGTCGATGTTAAATAAAGAAAAGGAGAAACACCATACCGAAATTAAAGCTATTTTTTGTAAAAAGCTTTTTTTTAAAATTCATTGAAAATATTTCAATTAAAAAAAAAAACTTAATTTTAATGTTGCAACGCTTAATAAATTGTCATAGTTGGAAACACCAAAGATCGAGAATATTAAACTATCTAGGTAAACACCTTCTTACCTACAACCACTAAATACAAATTCTGTAAATCCATACCGTAACCACAAAAGCAAAGAAAAACTATTAAAAACATTTAAATGAGCTGTGTTGTTCATTTGTGACGTACCTACCTACAACGCATAATGGTATCTTAAGGAACCATTATACCTATGTATGTAGTTACTAGGGATACAAAAACAGGAGGAATACAGAACTAAGGAACAGTCGTGAAAGATGATTAAGAAAAAAACGCGCACTAACTTCAATAAGCTTAATCATCCATCTTCTTGATTAAATGTAAAAAGTCGGGCTTAGATACAAGTCAGCTTGCTTATCTTCCCCATGTACAAGTATTTTATCAGACCATTTTGACCTTAGGTTAAATCCTTTTCCATGATTAGATTAGAAATTAGCTTTTCTCGTAGGAAGCGAAAGACGCGAGTTACAACTATATCCCAAGGGATTATTAAAAATTATAACTTGATTCTGGTTTTCATCAGTCGTTTGTAAAGCATACTGAAAGTTTTATATACGTGGGTAGTTACTTAAATTGCGGACTTTTAAATGTCCACAATCGTCACGATGGCTGGATTTTTTATATCAGCTATTTATTATATCACATAATTATTGGAAAACCATGATTAAAAACAGTTATTATCTTGGTGATAAATAGACCCATAAATAAAATACCCACAGACTTCATTGACAAGTCGGCGATGTAAGGTCAATGAATTAAGAATGATACACATGCCTACAAACGATAATATTATAAAAGTAAATAATAAAAATCTTGTGTAAACTAAGTAAGCATAGCGTGGGTAAAATGTATGTAATTATTATGAAATTACAGCAATTAATTTGTATCTACATTACCTATTATTCACATATTTATTTTTAGTTCTATTGTGGTTAAGACAGGTTTAAATTTAAACTAAATCATTACCATGTGATACATCATTAGATAGTATGTAATAAAGAGTGCCCGAAAATAATCTGGTGACTGAACAAAAATTCTCGTAAAAACGGAGTCAAACCACAAATAAACTTCGTTGCATTTCGATCTTCCTCAAATGTTCGTCCATGTTGTTCTTTGTGATATTTCAACATTGACGTCATAGTAAATGCGTGCACTAGTAACTTGCACATAATTTACATAACTAACGCCACGAAGGGAGGCGTCGCGTCACTTTGTCAGCTGCATCGACTCTTCCGCGTTTATTGAGGCCGGTTCACGCGGTTCATCGTCGCTGTAATTGATTGCACTCCATCGCTCCTTACTCCCAGTTATTGCGAGACTAACTTGCATCTTTGATGTTCATCACTTATCGACATTAGAACGAAGTACTTTGGACCCATCTGCGGCGGTTTATGTGAAGCTCCGATCTATGTAAAAAAATTCGTATGGCAAGTTGTCTAGCGTACAGTATATTGTTTAATCCAGTTTTCTGCAAGATTGTTGCGAGTAAAGTGGAAACATCACATATTAATTATTATAAGCAATAGAATTAGTATCGAATACTTAGATCGGAAATACTTTACTTAATGAAAATACATTATGCTAATCAGTCATCCATATCTGTCTACATTTGGTTTCTACTTGAATTAAAACATAAAACAACGCAAGTATTCACAAAGCAATCCAATTTACGAAAACCAGATCCGTTTATCATAGATTGTATGTCAAGCCAATGTTGGCGTATTTTCTCCTCATTATTAATGGACGAGTAATTTCAATCGTCTTATTTTAATTTTAAAGATCAAAGTGTCAATTAGCCAGTTGTATATTGATAAGAAAATAACGATTTTGAATACACGATGAATAGAAAATATCGTATGTAGCTCAAAATACTTGACAAAATAGAATAAATTATGCTACAGCCTCAGACCACAGCTCGCTATTTTCAGACTGAAAACTGAAAACTGGGCACAAGGCTAGTCAGATGTACTACATAACTTACAGCTACACATCTAATACCTCAAGTCTAGCACAGACTTCAGACTGTGGGTGGTTAAATTTCCAGACGGTAAACATAACCAGAGCGAGCATAGCTTGCTCCCTTCTCCTTCAACCGACTTCTGTATCTCTCAGATCGATACACAGCAGTTGTTCTACTTATGACCTTTTACTACGAAAGTATTTACAAATGTTAGCAATTCCTTGGTATTCGTTTTTTCTTACTTTTTTGAACTTCTCGATACCGTCATCAATGCTATAGCAATTAAAATGTAATTAAAGACTCAACTCAAGGATTCCATCAGGTGAAAGTCATTGAACGTTTAAGAATCGTAGTACCTATTTTATAGCTTCGGTTTTAGTTGTAGGACTCATTATCATGATAATGGAACCGAAATAGCAGTGACGTCAACTTTAAATAGGTACCTAAGAGTTTAGCTTCTACAGGTCAATGCTTAGTCAAACGAATACATTTGTCATTGAATGCATTGGGATGAACCATGGAGTTCATAGCGATATGACACTCATTGATGAGTTCAATGAAATATCAAGACGACTATGGGGTTAAGAACTTTCAGATCAAATATAATTGGCGATTGTAGGTACGTCTAGTATAGACAGTGTGCTTTCCTGCAGAGTGCGCGATGGCGCGGGCGGTCGAGGGCGGCGCGCGATTCGTTTTGCTCCCCGAAGGCCGACCAGTCCCGGTCGTCTCGCCGCATCGGATATGTGTCACTATAACACTATACATACGTCTGCTTCCCTTCATGTGACTTCCACACTGAGACTTGATATTAAGACAAAAAGATTCTGAGGACTGTAACCCTGACCTTTCATATCATATTTCGAACAGTTTGGCTCAAACTGATACTTGATTTTGATCGATAGCATAGCTATTTACACATCCAGGTTTCAAGGACTGACTTATCACATGCTACATGTGCAAACTCATGTTTACGAGGCCTGATTTCGTGATATGCTCTGCTGATTATTTCACTTGCCAGCAAAATGTGTTAATTGCGTATTATGTTAATATGTATGCATCGTATTATTACGTATATAAGAATTAAGAGTAAGTAGTGTAGTGTATCTAATCCGTAAGATCCAACAAACACATTTTTTTTTTTGTGAACAGCTTCAAGTGACCGATACCAGCTGTCACCATATTTCGATATACAAAACTACGCAGAAGATAAAAAAAAAGCGTAGTTGAGTACAAACCGGAACCGACCTATAAGCTTCGTAAAAGTCAATCAAAGCTGACTAACTAGCTTTATACTCTAATTGATTGAGAATATCAATGAGCGACACTTGGAAAAAATATCAAGCAATTCAGTTCTTTATTGTTAATTCCTAAAATCGCGTAGGCACACCAACTACCTACGTAAGCTAAATATTATTATGGTCACAATATAGTTCCATTTTTATATAGACACGATAGATTTTACATAACAAGAGCGTTTTTATTTTAATCAACACTATAATCAATAACATTATTACAATACATTTAATTAATAATAAAAAACGTGTCCTTGTATGAGGTTCAAGGCGAACAGTAGGTCGATGGCGGGCGCGTCATCGCCGATACAAAATTTTGTACGGGCGATGGTTTACGACCCGACTCGGCAATCCATTATCATACTAATAGGGTAGTTTTAGCCAACTAACCAGTTGTGGAAGGCCATCCATACCGCAAAAGTGAAGCAGTAAAAAACAAAATCACAAAGTGCGATCATATGTAGGTGGTGTTTATCAGTGATCTAAAAGGAGCTATGGATTTATTACGGGGATATCGGTATTCATTAACAGGCTAGTTTAATTAGTTCCGAGATGTATCTGTATTGTTGTTATGTACACTTTAACAGAGCTCGAAAATATGACGAGAAACGTTTAATACAGCAACACATATACCTATGTATTTCCTACAGATCGAATGTAAAGGTATATTTTGATGCATAGGTACTAGGTACTGTCGTTGAAACTTTCATAGGCATTTTTTTTTTCTTTTAAATTAATTAAAAACTAATATGTTGTGGAAGGCCATAAAGCAATCTATGATGTAATACTATAAATTATTGTATCCATCAGTCTCTGGATATTTGAGACAAGGTAATAACGCTGATGAACATCCGGTCACGACTCTTAACACATGTTCGAAGCAGAAATGTCGCACGTGATACCACCAAATATCACCCGCTTTTTTAGCACAAGACTAGTACAGTTTAAATTATTATACAGGAAAAATTTTGGAAATATTTTTGCTAATGCAAGTTCGATATTAACAATACTACGAAATACAATCGCTGTTTTCTAAATCAATCTTGTGCGACGAACTAGGTATTATCGTTTAAAACAACGTTCGCAATTATTCTTAATTAGTACCGGGTAAAAAATTAACCTTGAATCAGAGGCAGGAGCGACCGATTGAATATTAATATATAGCGATGAGTGAACAAATGCTGAATATTCAACGTCTCGGTCAAGCAGTCTCACGCACTCCTGGAGCTGCCAAGCGCTTGTTTGGCAATAGGAAGCGACAGCAGCGCATTGCACCACAACAATATGACCACGACTCAACACTCAGAGCAAAACACAGTTTCAGCTCCATAAATCGTCCTCACGCTTTTCGCTCACTCCGATTAAGCAATCCAAGTTTCTTGATAGCAAAAAGTAAAACAAGAATTCGACTGCGAAACGAGAACCGTCTGCCATTTCGAATTCAATCGAATACAACAGCTTTTGTAAAATGCCTATTCATTAAGAAAGAACTTCTGCATGTAGTTCATTAATGAAGTAAAATGTGGGTTAATTCTAAATATAGGTCGCTATTTGCATTTTAATGATATAGTTTCCGTAAAGGTCAGAAACTATCAACCAATTAGGTACCAACATACGAAGGAAGTTGTGATCTTTACGAAAGTATTTCAACCGTAACTTTTGTTATGGATGAATTACCCAGTTTACTTAATTGTTAGATAGCCTGCAGTAGGTCCTACATTACGTAAATCAAGCATTGTTACTGAGTAGTATCATAGTTCGGACTTTTCATTTAAATTGTTTACCCAAGCAAAAATTCTATAAATTTCTTGCGCCTCATAAACCAAACTGCACCCATTTAGCAAGCACTTTGGTTTACTTATTCTTTTCACATCGTATAGGGCAAGCTTTACATGCAACAATTTAAACCTTTTTTCGCGTCATTCGTCTGAAGAAAAAACATCTATTAAAAATTAACTTGCAACATAACTTCTCCAAAACACGCAAGCTAGGCGTAGCGCTTCATAATTCGCAAGAAAAATGTCTGAATAATGTATATTTTCTACTTGCAGCCGTAACTTCTTACAGTTTATGCCTCGGCTGGATCTTTGTGTCCGGGATAAAGCAGAGAAAACTAGACACATAAATAAAATAAATAACATTATTTATAATGGTAAGTATATTGCTAAATAAAAACTCGTTCATATTATGATAGGTAAGCATAGTGCTTTCAATCTAGTCTGGATCATGCACTCATGTTACCCACTTCAGACGCAGTCTGTGAATTAAGTGCAAAAAAATAATTACCTACGTGCTTGCTCGCTTGGTACGTACCTACGCTTTATTAAAAATTAAAAAGATTAAACTATAACGACTAAACATAAAATAGGGAACCGTGAGTAAAGGCTAATTTTTTTATTTTCAATGATAATTAATAAACTTACCCAAAAGCTCTCCACGTAGTGTGAAAAAAGGAAAACTCCCGGAAGAGACATCGTAGCCAGCTTAACTTCACAAGTAGACTGACAGAGGGAACACGCCACGCTTTTTATTTATACACTTTTTGTTTACTAACATCACATAGGAATTCCTTTATCTGTGTCGATAGGTAGCTCATACACGAGGTCGCTTACGGGAGTCGCCCGGCAGCCCGCGAGCCTCGTCACTAACGACTGAGAATCCGCCAACACGTTGCGCCCCTATATACCTACTTACTTCTTGTTTTGCCTGAATGCTTTATTTCACGCTCTATATCCATGAATTAATAATTATGGATTGTGGATATCGAACAGCAAGTGTTCATTGCATACGAATAGTACACATGACTACCAATCATCTTGTCCGACTTTCTTACTGCCCACAAACTAGTGTATTAATTGTATTGCCCTAATCTATCGGAAAGGGCACGATTGTGAAAAAGTAGAGAAATTGGTTCAAGGCTTACTGATTACTTCATGATCATGAGTAACCCGTGCCCGTAGCCAGTCAGCGTCAGAACCCATGGACCACTAGCGATAATTTTGATGTATAGAAAATCCCAATATTCACTAACTTTTTGCTACTATTTGGTTCCAACGTCAGGATGTCTGGACCATTTTTTTTTTCTTAGTTCGAGACAACACGCCTAATTTATCTTCTCAGACCAATAAAAAAGTATGGTCTGAGTTTATCTTTTTGTAAATATTTACTACCTTTATAAATTAAGTATCCATTCTAAAAAATATAATATAATATTCACACAACTATCACACAACGCCGTCTAGTCCTAAGCTAAGCAGAGCTTGTGTTATGAGTACTAGACAACTGATAAACATACTTAAATATTTCTAAATACATACATATTATAGATTTATACCTAACATCTTTCAGGTACTTATGCCAAAAAAGCTGAAAAAATATATGTTGAGGTACTAGAAAGGTAGTAAATATTTACAACAAAAAGATAGATTAGCCGTGTTGTCTCGAACTAGGAAAAAGAAATTGGTCCAGACATCCTGATTTCAGAATGTCTGACCACTTTCTTCACGCGTTTTCTCGTTGTCAATAGAGGTACCAAATATTTGAAGGTAGGTATCAAATAGTAGCAAAAAGGTAGTAAATTTTGGTATTTTCTAAACATCAAATATCGCTAGTGGTCCAGGGGTTCTGACGCTTACCGTAGCTGTACTGTACGTTTGTGAACCTTGTGCAGGTATCACAAAAAATAATACACATAATCTTCTTGAACAATCAACAAGTTCTTTATGAAGTTAAATAACAGTGCAAATATTTAATAAAACACAACCTTGATAAAATTTAAGGGTGAATGTCCCAGAGGTTTTATACAAGGTCACTCATTTCTCAGTGATTTATCATCATAACTTGAAACTCATATCAACATTGTTTTTGTTATTTTTGTTAATCCATAAGACTTTCTAGACACACACTTGTATATCACAACGTATTTACTCCGTGTTGGCAAAAAAATACAAAAAGAAATGAGGCTAAACCCACGATAAGACAAAGCAAAACAAAAAGGAAGGAGACGGAATTAGACCTTACCAAATAATACTGGGGTCACCTTGTATCCGGCTCCCGACAGAAGTCTGAAGGACGCCCGGGTAGATAGCCTATAGTGCCCTATAGGTAGTAGCTACCTACAACCCACAGCTGCCATGAATTAACCCCAACTTCTTTTATTAAATGAAAAGCCTTTCGACAAGCTTTCGTCTTTTTTTTATTAATTATAAATTAACAACACCACCTGAGAGATTTCTTACTTGGTTTATAGCCCATAATAAAATTATAAGCAAGTTATATTGCTTTGCAAGTTTTGGTCAATCATTAACCTCTTTGTCTGATTTTCCTTCAAGTATAAAATTCAGATTACCTACAATAGGTACTTCATTCTCTTTCAATTCTGTTATTGATTTATTGCATATAAACACAATGTACCTAGCCTTTTATAACCCAATAGTTGACTGATAGTTTTGTCTTCTACCCAATGGTTGAAAGCGTTATTGCATTAAGTCCCCCTATATTAATACTACTACCGTATATAAAGTAGGTATTTAGTAGGTAAATATATAACTCAAGATAGGTTGCTAGATTCTCGAGCATCGTCTATAACGACTCTACTGACTCTACTAAGGGCGGAATTCACCAATAAAACTAATCGCGTTTTAACGTTTGACTCGCATAATCGCGTTTAGTTGTTAAATACCTACACAAACCTGGCGAATAAGCACGAAAAACCCGCGTCGGACCAATCCAACGCAAGCGGATAAAGTGTTAAATAACATTTTATTAATAGCAAAGCTAGGAGCTGGCCCAAACGATAGCAAATAGCTAGTAGGAACCTATTGAAAAGGGGAAACGTCGTGGTTGTGTTTTTTCGAATCATATAAGGTTGAGTTACGAACTCACTAGCACCAAGAAAATTGCGACTAGGCTGTCGTTGACGTTGTATTATGATTTATTGGAAAGAATTTAAGGAAAAAATACAAGCATGTCACACTAATATTATAAAAGCGAAAGAGGATGTGTGTGTGTTTGTATGTTCGTTACTTCTTCACGCTCGAACGACTGAACGGATTCCCATGAAACTTGGTAGTACATGGATAGACTATATATTCTGGAATAGTATATAGGATACTTTTTATCTCGGGAGTATGTTCCCTTTGGGAAGGGTCACCGTGGCCCTGGAACGTGCAAAGGGCAACTGAAGGAACACTGATAGGTTTTAGTCAGTAAAAGTCTGACACTCCTTCACGCTTCACGCAGAGCGAGAGTACTTATTTGATAATTTCCCATCTAGGCAAAAGTAAAAAAAAAATAAACAACGTAGAATAGAATGGAATGGCTTCTTGGGATAAGCAGTTATGTAACATTTGACAGGCTCTTAGAATATTTTTTCCAATTAACATTTCTCAGACACAAAAAATACAAATAAATAATTTACTTACCTATGTAGCGACATCTATGGCGTCACATAAGAACTAATCCTGCATCGCGCAATCAAAGTTCTCCGCGCGATTTGAATATAAACGACAGCCCGAAATCATCTATCGGGCAGTTGCCCACCAGACATAACACCCGTCTGGTCGGAGGATCCTCCCTTTTCAAAGGAGGTTTGCGGGACTTTACTCTGTGCTCCGCATACGTCCAAACTGGTGACCCTCGACAATGAACGTCAGCGCAGTCTTCGTGCAGCTACTACTTCGTGACGTCATCATCACTTCCTCAAGCTTTCGAGCAGCGAGCCATACAGCCAGCACCCACGGCTTTAAAGGGTATCCTGACCACCAGCATGCCTACCAGGTCATACCTGGTCATCACCCTCAGCCTCATCAGCGACTTTGGCAAAGCACACTGCACCTTCGGCCAGTCACATGAAGAGCCACGAAGAACCGCTCCTGGTCGACGCCTGCAGTCAAGCCACTACGTCGCACAGCACCGCTCCGACTCACTGGAGCCAGCAGCACTACTCCGACTCACTGGAGCCTGCAGCATCATCCCGACTCACTGGGATAGCATCACCCCGACTCACTGGGGCATCACCGCAGACAGTTCCGACTCACCGAGAACTATGTGGCATTCGGTTCCGACCCACTGGAACTAACCTACCACTGGCCTGGCAAGCATAAAGAAGCATCAAGAACCATCGATCTCCGATCTCCGGATGGGAGTGATGTAGCGACATCTATGGCGTCACATAAGAACTAATCCTGCATCGCGCAATCAAAGTTCTCCGCGAGATTAGAACATATAGAACACCCCGAAATCATCCATCGGGCAGTAGCCCACCAGACATAACATCCCGTCTGGCCGGAGGATCCTCCCTTTTCAACAGAGGTTTGCGGGACTTCTCTCTGTTCCGCATACCTACCTCAAAACCTACAAATAATAAATATAAAAATAATAAATTACATTGCTGGCAAATAAATTATTCTGATTTTGATTTTTTTGAATTTCGCGGGCTACCTTGTGCCTTAAGAAGCACGTACCTGTATTCGTAGATTAATGACGGTAGTTATGGATAGTCAAAAGCCTGAAAGTCTCTCTGATATCCAGTCTTGTCAAAGTATATCATTTGACATACTTAGACAAGACTGGATATCTCTATCTGGAGATTACAGTAACTGGGTGGTGAACAGTAACGTAACAATAGGGTGGCAAATCATGAAATGTCACAGTGGCTCTGCAGGAACTCCCCGCCCAGGAGCACGTAAACACAAATGAATTAAGGGCCGAAACTGCGTTAAGCGGACGCCCGCGAGGTCCCATACAAAAGTGCTCCGTTGCGAGGTTCCGCGCAGGCATCCATCGCGCGGGGCTTGCCGCGGCCCCTTTTTGCTACGTAATAAATATTAAGTTCTCCATCGAAACGACTACATGCACACCGATAAAGTTGAACTAGCGACACTGCTCAGATAATAATCCGGTTTCCGCGACGGGGACCGTCGCGTCGCACACGACACACCGACACACGCACTTTGTCTTGTCACTCGACGGGTGCCCGTCGCGGGCATCCGTTTGACGCAGTTTCGGCCCTTATTTATTACCAAATTAGCTGTCTCCCATGGTTTCACCCGCGTCTTTAGTTAGGTACCAACGGCTCCGCTCTCGTGGGTTGTAGAGTGATGTTATATAGCCTATAGCCTTCCTCGATAAATGATTAGAGATCGATGTATCCAACACTAGCATAAGCAAGCATAATCAGCTTTTTAATGTTCCCGCTGCTGGGACTCAGGCCTCCTCTCTAGGAGAGGGAATAGGCCGTAATCCACCACGCGAGCCCAGTGCGGGTTGGTGAATGTCACATGTCTTCGAATTTTTGGTTCTAGCTTCTAGGACATGCCGGTTTCCTCACGATGTTTTCCTTCACCGTTTTGAGAGGAGTGGTGATGAAATAAATTTCACAAAGTAATGCGCCTATCTAGGTTTGAACCCGCGACCTACAACTAAGTAGTAAGTCGGGGCCGTTACCAGTCAGCCACCACTGCTCTACTCGGCCACCACTGCTCTATCCAACACTAAAACAACATTTTTTTTTCAATTCGAACCGTTCAAGCAAACAATTTTCTATAATATTAATATTAGATTACTTTTCATTAGATTTTTTTCATATGTTAATTTTGTATTTGGATTAGGTTCCAAGAACGTATACGAATAATAATATTATAATGCTAATATTATAATATTCATACCTAAGTATGTACAAGCTAAATTTTTTGCTAAACAAAAGTTCGTACATACATAAGTAAGGTACCCACATGAACAACCAATGACTTAACTGCTAGACTCAGCTTCCTGCCTTCCCAGTCCTATTACAAGACCGAAGGTTTGGAGACCTTATTCAATCTATTTTTAATTCGAGGGGTTCATTCATCAACGATGAGCGGCGTTGTTAGTATGTATTGTTAGATAAATTTGATCACTTGGGTAACTATCCAGCTGTAGGTCAGCTAAGAGCCTGTCAAAGTTTACTTAGCTGCTTATCCCAAAAAGCCATTCCATTCCATTCTAAACTCATTAAAAAAAAGAAAAAAATAAAAGGCCCGTGTTGACATTTGAGAAATACTTTAGAATGTACCTTGGAACAAAACTGAAAGAAACAATAAAATAATAATTTATTAGTGTTTTAAAAAAATACATACATTTTTTGGCGCGTTAAATAATATGATGGAATATATTGCGAATCGAATATTCTTTTTGTGTATTTAAGTAATTAAGTATGC
Organism: Mythimna impura; assembly: GCA_905147345.3. NCBI lineage: Eukaryota > Metazoa > Arthropoda > Insecta > Lepidoptera > Noctuidae > Mythimna > Mythimna impura. Next base: position 11,920,429 of record LR990362.1, on the reverse strand, counting down.
GTTTTGACAGATGTCAAAACGGGCCTTTTATTTTTTTAAACTATATGATGTTTTTTTTTTTAACTTTGCTTTAATGGGAAATTAGCGTGTAGCGCAAAGGAGTGTCCGACGTTTACTAACTAAAACCCACCCGTGTTGCTTCAGTTGCTCTGTGCACATTCCAGGGCCGCGGTGAACCTTTCGAATAATGTAATGAGTTACTTAATTTAAGCTACTTGGATAACTGATGATAGTTCTCGGAGGATAGTCTTCGAAACAGTTGAACCAAAGACGGGACTTTCCCTGAGATATACCTCGCGGTAGCTAATATGATATTATGACAAAATTAAGCTATTTTTTAGTTTCTCACGGGAAAGGGATTAAATTCGGGGGGGGGGGGGGGGTTGAGGGGGGACATCTTCGAAATGGAAGATTTAGGCGTTTTGTGCGAAAGCAAATTAACTACTACACACAACTGCACATACATCGGAGAATTTGTCCCTTTTGATGCCCTCACATTCTACCAAGTTTTGTGACAAATCGTTTGCGATCCAGGCGGTGCGGTTGTGGAACGCGTTGCCATTACCAATTAGGCAAGCCCAGTCACCAGTTTCTTTCAAAAATCTAGTTAAAAACTCCTTTCTCTCTAATACTATCCTGGTTCTACATAATTTAATTTCTTCCACCAACCCTACTTTATTCTTTTTTTTTTCTCTTTTTCTTCTTTTTTTCGTCCCTTTTTTAATGAAATTGTGTTTAAATGGAGAATTGGAGATTGATTAATTTGTTAGCAGTACACCGCAGACTACACCCTGTATTATTTTAAATTCTTACGATCCATCATAATGTTGTCTGGTAGGTATCGATGTCAGCGATAAGACTGCCATTGTACACATAGATTAAGTTTATGTATAAGTTGTGTTATTTCTTTGGTGTACAATAAAGTTTATTCTATTCTATTCTACTCAAACCCCAAGCGAACGCCGGAATGGACTAGATAGATCCTTACATTATTACTTATCTACATTTGTGCAGTACGAACTAGACGCGGACGAAGTCGTGGGTGCTAGTCATTCTATAAAAATAAGTATACCTACCTTCTTAAACTTCTTATACGTATGACTACTGATTTAGTACCAAGATACCAAGGTGTACCAAGGTTACAGACATAGCCCGAAGAATCGCCAAACTTAAGTGGCAGTGGGCAGGGCACATTGCTCGCAGAACAGATGGTCGATGGGGACGAAAGGTTCTGGAATGGCGACCACGTACCGGAAGACGCAGCGTTGGAAGGCCTCCCACAAGGTGGACCGATGACCTGGTGAGGGTCGCGGGAATCCGATGGATGCGAGACGCACAGGACCGGTCATTGTGGCGACATTTGGGGGAGGCCTATGTCCAACATTGACCATGCCAGGCCATGTCTAACATATTTTTCTAAATTCATTTTAATTATGAAAGAAAAAATCCTGAATAAAATAAAAATATTTAAAGAAAAACAAAAAACCCGACCGCGTCGAAACTAATTTTAAAAAATACGTAAAAAAATTAACTTAAATAAAAACTAAAAAGAAACAAACAAGCCCAGTAGTTTACAATTCTGTTATGTAATACTAAATAACTACACAATTTAAATAGTTTTATAATCGATACACACATAAAACAAATCATACATTCTAATGCAGAACAGACCGACTCACTGGTCGGGGCCCATTCAAATTTTACCAATCAAATCTTCCCAAGGGGCCCCGACTGTGAGTTGTTCTGTTCTGCATTAGAATGTATGATTTGTTTTATGTGTGTATCGATTATAAAACTATTTAAATTGTGTAGTTATTTAGTATTACATAACAGAATTCTAAACTACTGGGCTTGTTTGTTTCTTTTTAGTTTTTATTTAAGTTAATTTTTTTACGTATTTTTTAAAATTAGTTTCGACGCAGTCGGGTTTTTTGTTTTTCTTTAAATATTTTTATTTTATTTTATACTTTTTGGTTACGATTCATTGACTTCGTTATAAGATGGTAAATTTCGCAATCTAGTCATTTCATTGAGGGAGTTAATATCGTGGGGATTATTAAGTAACGTGCGGTGGTCTAAACTACTGATTATTAGTCCCTCTAGAGACCTAACTCGGCTTAAAGCTACATATACTTGACCTTTAGCAAAAATGCGTGAACTTAAGTCAACCACAGCTCGGCCCAAAAGTCCAAAGTAGTTCCTTGGAGCTTGTGTACAGTTACACCCCAGCACAATATCAATGGCTACATTTTTCGCTCTATTTTACCCTGTCCGCGAAGTACATCGAATTCTGTCGTCGATGGTTCGATTCTGACTCCTACTCCAGGAACATTGTTTTTAATTGCTTTGTCGTCAAATTCTATATAAACAGCTTGTGGCAATTCTCCGGGTTCCAATTGGTCCCTCCGAAGAGCTGGCCACTCAATTGTCCTTATAACACCCATTGCTCCGTTAACAAGACCATGGATAACATTCAAATTTCTTCGTAACATAACTCGTGATCCTAAGCCGATTGTTAAATATTTAACGATTCCTCCAGTTTTGTTAGGATCATCAGAAACATATACCTACATCTTTCGGTTTTTGACCATATGTTTTCGATTCTACTGATATATCAACTGCATGTAATTTATACAACCTAGTAGTTTTTGCCAATATAGTTGTCATCTTTTGCTTATGTTCATCGACCTGTCTAGTAGATGGGAAAACTCGAATGATTTGATTTACAAACGTGCATCAAATGAACAACGCCATCTATCGAGTTTGGTGGTAAACTTTTTTTACCAAAAATATTTGTTCTTCATGCTTTTTCACAGTTTTTTTTATTTGTGTATCGTTTATACTTGAAATGAAAACTTAAATCAATAAGTAAGAAAATTAGCGAGAATGATTGTTTTGTTAAACAACTTTAAATCGTTATATATCCTAAACTATTACTTAAAATGAAAAATGATAAAAGGAACCTAAAGATGATTTTAAAATACCTATTCAACGACACCCCATTTGACATAGTTCATCGACTTTTTTTTTTTTCATTTTGACAATATGGCGTCTGGTTGTAGCTGTGGTGAATTTTGATTACTGTCATGTCTTTAGTGACACTCGCAAGGTTAAGACGAATGGATTGACGTAAGAATTATCAAAATCGGCCCACGCATTTGGTCTCTAGAACGCCACATAGAAACAAACATACATACATACATACATACATACATACATACATAGACTGATAAACACATTACCCTCCTTTGCGTCGCGCAGTCGGGTAAAAAGAAGAAACGCAAACTGTCCCTTTCTGAAAAGGGTTGATATTTCGTTATTTAGGTACACCTAGCTTCTGCCAGCGGCTTCACCTGCATGAAAGGATCCCCGTTTCATCTCCTTATGGGGTGAATTTTGGAAAATCCTGCTCGCCTACGTCATAAAAGGAAACCTTGTGCAAAATTTCACGGTCCTAGTTCCAGTAGTTTCGGCTGCGCATTGATATGTCAATCGGTCAGTTCCTCAGAATAAAAGATTTTATAACTTCCCGCTGGATAGGGTACGTTTCACTATTCAACCATCTAATGGTGTTTCAATGTACAAACCCGCATTAAACTTTTTTCAAACGGTTTGTTGAAAACATGTTTTTTTTTTGTATTTTTTAATTAAAATTTTCATTTATTTATGGATAAATGCCCATTGTACTGAAGTAGGTAGTGAAGTTTCATAACTCTATCAATAAAACGTCCCTTTAATTGTATTGTACGATTTGTTTGACGCAGCCACGCAGCAATTAGTTTCTTAAATCGGAAACTGGTTAGATTTATTGGTATATGCAGATAGATGAAAACTGACTATTTATTTAATTTAATTTTGGTTATTTATTTTAATGAAATTCTACTATTAGTTAAATAAAATCTGTAAATTAATGTTGATACTTATTTTAACTTTTACCAGTGTATCGAAACGTAATGTTAATAATTTTAGCCACAATAATTTTTATTTAAAATTGACATAATCAACAATAAAGGGGTAAGAAGTTGAAAACTCCTAATTTAGATAATTTATATGATTACTGATGTACAAATTATGTAATTCAGTCACTGGAATTGTCATTCAATCTGAAAGCTAAGGCAGGCTAAAGGCTAACACTGTCAAAATCCAACACGAAACTACTGTAGCGACGATTGCTCTAAAATTAAAATAAGTGAAAAGGATAAGACTAAATATTCTTATACACATATATTTTTGAGAAATATTTTAAAATGCAATTCAAAAATGTAACTCACGTGTTGTTCGATTTAGATGGATTACTTCTGGGTAAGTTTTACATGATATTGCGTGAGATTAGTAAAGACTGATGAAAACTCCGGTTACCTTTATCGTGATCTTTGTGTTATAGATTCTGAAATCTTATATACAGAAGCTTTTACTGCTGTATGTGCAAAATATGGGAAAACTTTTACCTGGGAAGTCAAAGCCAGCCTTTTGGGATTCCAAGGTCACGAATGTGCGGAAAAAATAATAAAGACATTGGAATTACCGATTACCAAGGAGGAATTTATGAAGGAGAGTTTCGAATATTATGAGGTACTGTTCCCTAAAGTGCAGCTTATGCCAGGTAAAATTAAATTTGGATATCAAAATGTTATTGAACTGCATGTTAAGTGTGTACCTATTCTGAGTATTTATACAAAAAATATCAAACAATGTGTCTCTTAAAATAAAGCGTATAATTTGCGACAACACTGCCGTTTGTGTCAATACAGCCCTAATTTTTTTATTTAAATGTTACTGATGAACTCTTGGCTAAATTGAATTAATAAGAAGATATTTTCATGGAGGTAAAGCAGTATTAGCCATTTAATTGCTTCTTTGTGAATCTAAAGCTGTTGTAACATTTATATTTCTCCTTTAACACTTTTGCTGCCAAGGACATATCAAGCTTCATCAGAGTAAAAAATACTTTTTAATTAAAAAAGAAAAGACTCCTTCCAGCGAAATTGCAAACTGTTGCTTATAATGTTCTTCCTGAAAAAGATTAATTCATTAAACCCCAAGCGATCACCAGCGTTCACTCTCTCAATTTCTTTCTATTGTGTCTCTAATTACAGTATTTGAAAGGATAAATTATTTTTTGTTGACTTGTGTTCATGCCTAGGACCTGACTAGTGAGTCCTAAATTCCAAATCAATCGTGAATTTAAATTTTTTATAATTGTACAATCCACATGCAGGGTTCTTGGCACAAGTGTTAGAAATCAAATCATTTCTTTTCTTTCAATGATATCCCTAATAATAATTAAAAATTACAGGTGCACAAAAGCTAGTGGAGCACTTGCACAAGAAAGGAGTACCAATAGCTCTAGCTACAAGTTCAAGCAAAGACAGTGTTGACATGAAGATGCAAAACCATCAAGAGTTCTTGAGTCTATTCCACCATCTGACCATGGGATCTACAGATCCTGAGGTCATTAAGGGAAAGCCTGATCCAGCCATATTCCTTGTCTGTGCTTCTCGATTTCCTGAAAAGCCGAAGCCAGAAGATGTGAGTAGACAAGATAGATTAGTTATAGCCATGACCTGATATGTCAGATTGTTTATAGTTACATTTGATAATAGGAACTGAAGCAATAATAATCATCATCTACACTAATATTTTAAACAGGTAAAGTTTGTTTGTTTGTAGGAGTGTCTGTGAAATCTGTGAAAGTACTGGTTCAATTGCTAAAATTTTTTCACCGATAGAAAGGTGCTTTATTTATTCCTGAGTGACATAGGCTATATTTTATGTACGCGGGCGAAGCTGCAGGCAATAGCTAGTCTAACATATACTAATAATAATATTATAAGATTACAGTCAAACGGGGTGGAATAGGAACGCAGGGGTGAATAGGAACAAAAGTTTGAAGGGGATCTTTGCATTAATTAAAAAAAAATTAAAGTCCTCCTATTTATTCATTAATTGTAATAAAAACGAATGCTTTGATAGTAATCAATTATATAAATATATACCAATGTGAGAAACCTAACTAAAGTTTTGTTCCTATTCACCCCGATTGACGGTAGTTTTTTTTTAAATGAATAAATTTAAAAACTACTGGAAGATCAATTTTAAAATTCTTTCACCAATAGAATGCTACTTTATCACTGAGTTGCATAGGCATATATTTTCAAATAGGTGAAGCCGCTGGTTAGTTAACATTATATTTGATTTACATAATAAAAACAAATGATATGGTTTTCTCATTAATGGTGTTCATATCTTTGCAGTGCCTTGTTTTTGAAGATGCTGTGAATGGTATAAAAGCAGCAAATGCAGCCAACATGCAAGTAGTAGCAGTGCCAGATCCTCGCATAGAGGATGATCAACTGCAGACTGCTACGTTGGTTCTCAAATCCTTGGACGATTTCCAACCAGAGTTATTTGGTCTTCCAGCTTATGATAATTAAAGGAAACTTATAATAAGTATTTGTTGGTGCTTGTATTTATAATATTGTCAATCATCACATGATCAGTACTTATTGTTTTAGTAACTTCTACTTAAGTAGTACTTATGTTAGTTTTTATTTTGGTGTTAATGAAAACTGTTTGATAAACATTTAATGTTTCTCAAATGACCTGAAATAAGATTTACAGTATACTTATACAGGCAGTATTACACCTCTACAGTACCTGAATGTGTTAAACATTGACCTCTTATGTCTAGTCATAATTAAATAAAAATACAAAACTTCACAGCACCATTATGTTGTTTTATTTTATTACTATTTACAATAAAAGTACACAAATGTACGACTAATGTAAGACTTATTCGTAACATTGCCTTAGCACCTGTTTTACCTCAAGACTAGTGATGCAACGGAAGTGTCATAACGGAAGCAGAAACAGATGTCAAAAGTAAATCCTAAGCGGAAGTGTTATTACTATGAAGAAAAAATACAATTTTATTTTTTAAGTTTTGTGTAATTAAATTTGAATTTTGTACTTACTACAGTACTCGAACACTGGTAAATTACATTTTATAAAAAGTAATCTGGCCGCTTTTACACCTCAGTTTGTTACGGCGCGTGGTCTTCAAATTGCTCACTGCCTACACTGCTGGGGGGGGGGGGGGGTGATAAGTATTGGCGAACTATTGGTATCAGGACAAAACAAACAAGAAAAAAAAAATAAGGAAAAGCTTTTGCACTTCCTGGAAGCAGAGTTCTGTTGCAACACTACTCAAGACTGAACATCAAATATTAATTGTACTAAATATAAATAAACACAGAACTTCAATGACAAGACAATTCACTCACTAGGCAATTTTGCCACTTTTCAATTGCTAAACAAAAAATAAAGATAATTTAGCTTTGGCTATTTTTTTCTAATCATTTTTCTTATACGGCGGGAGTCCGAACAGTTCTGGTCTGAAGTCTTCAACTGAGTCTAGTACGAGTGTTGCTTCTGTAGTGCGTGAGCGATCTAAGCGGGGATCGGGTACCATAACGACTTGCATACCAGCTGCCCGTGCAGCCCTCACGCCGTTGATAGAATCCTCGAACACCAAACACTAAGAAAAAATATATTGTTACAGAATAATAGTACCTTTGAACAAAACGATTATTTCAGACGGATTATCTCATAAAACTCAATATTTGATTACATTTGATCAAATAGTTACTCTATTAATTACAACATAAGATTCAAAATTGAGTGACAGCACGTCGTATTTTCGAATTAACATGAAACTATCATAAACAGTTGCATTATAAAAATAGTAGGAAATTATAAACTACCTTCTCAGGAGCAGGTTTATCAGGAAACTTGTTGGCTGCAACAAAGAATATGTCTGGAAATGGTTTCCCTCTCTTCACGTCGGGATCTGACGACCCCCAGGTTTTGCACGGGAATAGGTCGAATAGTACCTGATGGTTCACTGTCTTTAGATCATAGGACTCCTTGCTACTGCTCGTCGCTAATCCAATGCCTACGTTGTTACTGTGGAGATGACGAATTAGTTTCTCAACTCCTGTAAAAATTTAAATATTTATTACATAGGCAGGAGAATCTTTACAAAATCAATGGTTTTAGAAGATTTTTTTTTTAATTGTTCGAAAGAGTTACCATAGCCCTCGCAAAGAGTAACTAAAGGATCACAGGTGGGTTTTGGTCATTTCATATCATAGCAAGTGTGATACCTACTACTCCTCTCGCCCAGTGGCGGATTTACCAGTAGGCTGAGTAGGCTTGAGCCTAGGGCGGCAAATTTGGGGACCGAATTTTTTTTTTTGCTTCCTCATAGAAATCAAAAAGATTTTTGCATTCAATGACGGTTTTCTGATGTCTCACAGATAGAAGTCTGCAACAAATTTTGCCGATGACTTTCCTCTCTCACTTGTCATTGCACATTCCGAGAGTAGAAAGATTCAATTGCAATTCTAAAAAAAACTTTAAAAACCTTGAACAGTGATAGTGAGGTAGTCAGGATAGTCTTTAAGTCAAAAATATATTTTTTTCCCCAATTGCGGTATTTCTGTAACGCTACAATGTTATCTATGACGTCAATATTGCACGTGCACGTAGCGAGGCCCATTTTTCATATTTCAATATCCAATAACCGTTTGGGTTACCCTGGTTACCCGAGGTACCCGAACAAATGAAGGCGAAAAACGAAAACAACATCGAAACAAAATAAGGCACGAAACTGCCTGAAAAACCACGAGTTTTATGCTTGCAAAAAATACTACGTCGTATTATATTATTCGAGACGTTTTGTGGTCTATTTTGTGTGGAGTCAGTAAATGCAAACCGAAATTTACGAAACTTACCCACTTGACTGTCCGCGGCACTTTCTTTTTTATGACCGCGCGAAATTCTTCAAAAAACAATTACTACTCCAAAACGCCTATAGCTATATTAGGTTTAAAAATATTTTACGTGTAATTTCAACGAAATTTTTGAATTGTAAAAGTAATGCAGGAGATGACAATTGTAGAGGCAAGGCCGGCAAAAACTGTATAGCCTATGCCTTGAAAATTTGTAAATCCGCCACTGCTCTCGCTCCACCCAGAGCTGTAAAACTCATTCATTTTTCCACTTAAAAACCTAGGAACTGAAGAAAGAAGACAAATGGATGTGTCTATCGCTCAATAAGTGGCCGCCATAATTTAATATGACTGTTATAATTGCTTAGGTAGGTATGTTCTACAATATGTACCTCATACTCTACTCATGAAGATATCAAAATTGTCGCATCATGCATCATATTGTACCTATATATATAAGTACATATAAAGCTTCACTTATTTACCAGGCATAATCTTGCATTGCGGAAATAATTCATCGAATATTGTGCGCGTTTCTGACAAGAACTCGTCAACACTGAGTGGCAAGCCAAGGTCGTCGATGATGGTGCTAGCAAACTCCTTGCTCTGCTGACCCATGATCTTGCTTTTTAGAGCAAATGTAAATTCCTTTCCAAACCGGGAAGCTACTTGTTGAAATCCCACAGTATAGAGATCTTCCGTATCTGAAAATAGCAGTATTGATAATGAATATATTATTATGTCTTACGTAAATAATAAGGAAGATACTATTATTATTTAAATATACGCCTACTGCAGAAGCTGGTTTCAGCTAATTCGAAAAATAGTACAAGGAAGCGTTTGCCCAATAGTGGGACAGTATAGACTAAATTAAAAAGAAATTATCTTACTCAATAATAAACCATCCATATCAAACAAAACATGTGTCACTGGTTTAAACATTTTCTTTAGTATTAAGCTTCCACTGATACAAATATAATCACAATAATTCCAATAATACTTTATGGCTTCTTTAGTAATGCCATATGACTGGGAGATTTATATCTTATCTGCAAGTCTGTTCAAGTCTTTATATAACTAATACGTAGTAGGTAATTAAAATCACTGTTACAGTACTGAATGCAGGGGCGCCGGCTTTTAGAATACCTCATGGGTGCTCATGCTCATTTGATGAAAAGTATTGAAGTGTGAGAAGAGAAATGCACACTGATCGACCGACAAATAAATAAATGTCCTACTTACATACTGCGGAACAACGAAGGTACCACAAACACTCAGACTCAACACAAATATCTGTTTCATCAACAAACATTTGTGTTGGTGCGGGAATCGAACCCGCGACCCTTGCGTCTCAACCGGCGCTATAAACCACTGCGCTAAATGGGTTGTCGGGTAATGAAAAAACGCCCATCCATAAAAGGCGATAACTGATCTGTTTCTTGATGTCTATCTCTCTCAGGGGTGCTAAGCACACTGTTTATTTCTCATGGGTGCTCGAGCCCCCGAGCACCCACGGAGTCGGCGCCCCTGATTGTATGGTTTCCGATACTACAATGCGTTCCAAATAAGAATAGGAATGACGCCATGTTGTGACGTCACGTTATACTGTCAAATCGCAAGAAATTGGGCAAAATAGAAGAACTCAGAGATGAGCAAAATTGAAGAACTGGATTCTGAATAAACTATTTTCGTTCACAGTTCGTAAATAAATTAAATTTTAAAATTTTCTTGTTTTGCTCACCATAATAATTCTTCGATTTGACAGTATGACGTGACGTCACTACCGGTAAATCGATCCTATTCTTATTTGGAACGCATTGTACAGATGTAGATGGCAATGTCAAGTAAGTAGGCACTTTTCTGTTTAACATACCAAGTCTTAATATACATAATATAGGTACTTAGCACTTGTATGTTAAATACTATGCTTGTGTGCCATGTTGATTGCTCTATTTTTTCTATGGAAACAAATACAACAAACACAAATGATAATATGTTTACAAATTGCATGCCAAATATTTTTCCATTGCTGCAAACTCTTTAAATGTTTAAAATGAAAAACAGAGTGACTGTGAGTAAAATAATATTATAATTTGTTCATATCATATACAAAAAAATACTTTATATAGGTACCTATAATTTTAAAATAATAACAAAATGATAATCCTTATTTAGACCCTAAATAAAGGTCTAATTTACGAGGTAGACAAAACAACCCAAATTATTTATTAATAATATTGGATATCACTATATCTATGGTTTAAACGGTGGTAAACCAAAGAGCTCAGGTTTGAAGTCAAGTAGAGAATCAATGACAAGGGTAGCATCAGCCGTCAGTTTTTTAGGCACTCGTGGGTCTGGTACCATCACAACTTGCATCCCCGCAGCCTTGGCCGCCAGTACTCCATTAACTGCATCCTCAAAGACGAGACACTAAAAATATTCATAGGATTGAATTTTATTTAAATAAATGATCTTATCTTATCTTGTTGTGGGGCTGGCCCTAGGCCAGAGCACTTCGACCCTTCTGGATCTTTTGTGCTATTCCCCTCCCTTCTACTCAAACTCTAAATAAATGATAGTCTACCTAGCTGTTTTCCAATTATTCGAATACACCTATATAGAGCAATAGTTACTGTCTATCTGCCCTTCACATCCCAGTAACACAATGGCCCTTGGCAAGACTGGTGTCAGGTTTGCTGCTGTTAGTCCCGGCTATCATTTGAAAACCTTTGACAGTTAGGTTTTCAAATGATAGCTGGGACTAATAGCTTAACATACTATCCGAGGCATAGTGGTGATGGTTAAGATGGTCACCCATCCACAGACTGACCTTGGGAAGCATTGCTTAACCTTGAAAATCAAACAGTGTGGCTGTTATTAGTTTAGCTATGAGCTCCTCATTCCTCCTCAAAATAAATTTTAGAAATGCCTTTTGTAAATTTCTCCATTTGTGCTTAATATCATTAAGGATAGATAAAACTTCTCTGCATTACATAATAATTTATTTTATTCAATACTTCTGCTTTCAAAAATTAATACATGAAAAAAAAATTACCTGTTCAGGCTTTGGTTTATCTGGGAATCTGTTAGCAGAAACCAAAAATATGTCTGGATGTGGCTTCCCATTCTTTACTTCAGGATCTGATGAGCCAAATGTCTTGTTTGGAAATAAACTGAACAGTTTTTTGTGATGCTTGTTTACTTTCAAATCATAGCTCTCTTTGCTAGAACTTGTTGCAAGTCCAATTGGAATCTTATTGTTGTGAAAATGTTCTATCAACCGCTTTGCACCTATAAATGAATTCTTGGTAAGCGAGTAGAGATAAGTGGTAGTTAAAATAAAACTCAGAGTGGGTTTCTGAATTGAACATTTTGAGTTAAGAATGTATCAAACCTTACCTAATGACTAATGGAAACTTTTTTGACTGTTCAGGCTACAGTAGTCTTTGAGAATATTTAGCTTCAAATGCTTAATTCAAAAATTGGATATTTGTTACTCTTACTTTAGCCTAAAAACCTGTCACACTTTGGCATTAAAGTAGGGCTCAACACATGCTGAACTCCAATTCTCAATTAAGAAATCAGTCTTTAAGTAATTTTTATTATAAATTAATTTACCTGGCATGAGTTGTGTATCAGGAAATAATATATCAAATTGTTTTTTACTTTCCTCAATAAATTGTTCAGGAGTCATTGGCAAATCGAGAGCTGATATAATCATGTTAGCAGTCTCTTGTGTTTGCAGTCCCATTAGTTTGAGTTTTAAGTCAAAAGTGTAATTTTTCCCATACTGTGACACAATGTTTTGAAATGCCACTGTGTATAAGTCTTCTGTATCTATAAATGTAATAAAAGTATTATAGTTTTGTCCACCTCGCAAATGACTCTAATTGTAGCAGTGTTATGTGCATGACCATACGTATATCATAAGACTATTTTCCTCAAGCTCAAGCTATCTTCCTCAGGCAAAAATCTCATGTGCTATTTAAAGTTGTCAAAAAATCAAAGGCCCGTTTTGACATTTGTATTTTGACTTCCTAGGGGCAGTTTCAGACTTATTGACTGAAACCCACCTGCATTCAGGATAAGCATTGGCCGTAACTTACACTCCCATACTTTTGAGGCTCGCATGGAACATAAAAATGTTATGAAGCTCCATAAACATAACCAAAAATAAAAAAATATCCTTAACAGAAACTGATATAAAAGCTTTGGATAAAGGCGGAGTCTAAATAACAGGTTTTTGTTGGTTTAGCACAGGCAAACAAATGATTATATAGACTAGAAATAGAAGTCGGATCTTGTTATTTGTATTTTACTTTTGTAATGTTATTAATCCGAAATAATTTAATATCCAAAACCGGTATATCATTCCTATATCCGTATCTAGATCCGAAATTTGAAATTCATAACATCCCTGATCTTAGAGAGCCGTAAAGATTCTGTGGGAGCCGCTGAAAAACTTTCAGATAATAATCTATCGAAAATTACACTAACGTGTAAAGATGTAATTTAGAAAGGTTTTCTGAAATACTCTTTTGCAATCTAACAAACATATTATACACCATTCTGCATACGCAAAGCACAAGGAAAAGCTAAAAAGCTGGTAAAAGTATTTACTACATAAACACACGTCAATTTAAAAAACGTACTCAATATTAAACCATCCATATCGAAAAGTACGTGAGTTACTGGACGAAACGCCATTTTAATTTAAATAACACAGAATTTGTTACTCCTGAATCCTGATATCACACACAAATGCGTTTAATTTTGCAATTATTTTTATTATTTATAACCTAAAACAGTTTTGACTTTTACTTTTTTGTGACAGTTAAACTAAACCGTAAACGACGCGTTCCGAATCCGGAAGGAAAAACGTCAAAAGTTAAAATTGCTATTCGAATCTGAATCTGTATTTGTGAAACATAGGTATTTAAATAGAAGTTTTAGGTTAATTAAATGGACGCGATGTTCTTCCGTGAAGGCGTACAAATATTGAAGAAACAAAAATGAAAAAAGAACTAACATAATTTTTTTTTGAGTCATATAACTTCTACCACTCTGGGTAGAGAGGAAGCTGGGTGGGCGTGTCAAACTTTTACTAGCTAAAAGCCACCTGAGTTCCTTCCATTACTCGTTCGAGGGCCTCACTTCACCGTGGTAATGAGGGACTTTAACACGAAACTGGGCAAAGAAGACGGTGACGAGCTGCGAGTGGGGCTTTTTAGATTTGGATGTAGCTAGGAACCACCGGGGACACCTACTGGCTAGTTTTATGGAGAACGAGGGCCTCTACATGATGAACTCTTTCTTCAGAAAGCGTGAGCATCGGAAGTGGACCTGGCAAAGCCTTGGTGGTGCAACTAAAAATTAGATTGACTTCATCATGTCGACGAAGAAGCAAATATTCAATGGTGTCTGTCCTTGTGATCAATGCGGTGAAAACCGAAAGTGATCACCGTGTGGTAAGAGGCACATTGAATATCAATATCAAGCTTGAAAGATCTCGACTGATGAAGTCTACTTTCCGTCCAGCACAGATCCAAATCCAAAACTCCGAGAGATTTCAGCTCGAACTTAAAAATCGTTTCGAGTGCCTAGGAAGCTCCATGGACGAATACAACGATGGGTTCGTGGAAACTTTCCATACGGTCGGGTCTAAGTTCCTCAAGATTCGTACAAATAAGAACAAGAGGCTCTCAGATCAAACTCTCGAGCTCATGAAAGAGAGGCGTGAGATGAATCTGCAGTCTTCAGCTTCAGACGATGCGTGCATATATCGGTAGCTCAATAAACAGATCTCTAAGTCCTACTAAAACGCGATCTCCGTCACTTTAATACCTGAAAATTTAAAGACACGATTGATTGACACGTCAATTACCAAACCCACTGCGAATCTAGCAAACGAACCAAGAGGTAGATTGACCCGACACTATACCGAAGATATCCCGGACGTCAGCCTGTACGAGATTATGATGACTCTGAATCAGCTTAATAACAACAAGGCACCGGGGGATGACAGAATTATTTATTTATTATTTATTTTAATTTGTATAAACCAGTGCTTGACTGCGATCCCACCTGATGGTAAGCAGTGATGCAATCATCAATGGTGAGGCGCACTAGTACACACAATTGCTGCACACTGCCGAACTCCTGAAGGTGGGTGGGAAACCGATCCTTAAGGCCCTTCAGAAGCTGTTTGATTCCGTCATACTCGGGAAAACCTCCCGAACAAGCCAGATTCCGAAAAGGCTTCAGTACTGTAGACCACATAAATACGCTACGGCAGGTCATACAGAAGACCGAGGAGTATAATCTGCCTCTCTGCCTAGCGTTTGTGGACTACGAGAAAGCCTTTGATTCGATCGAGACTTGGGCTGTGCTGCAGTCTCTCCAACGGTGCCAGATTGACTATAGGTACATCGAAGTGCTGAAGTGTTTGTACGAAAACGCCACTATTTCAGCCCGACTTCAGGACGACCTCGAAACCTATCCTCCTGCAGCGCCTGCATGACCATGTAATGGACGCCTTAGTTTTTCGTCACGCAAACGTCAATCATCACATTAGACGGTAGGTTTTCCGCCAATCAAAAAATTGACTGTGGCAAAACTGACAGCTAAACCTATCGTGTCTTGGACACCTAATGGCGATAACATTCCGGAATCAAAGTAATTCAAACATTATTCATGATTGATGGAATTGATTGACGCCTGCATGACCGTGTTTTGGACGCCTATGGTCACAGAGTACCTTTTTATATATAGTATAGAGGCTCAACTCAGCCGTCTTGGAAGGAAACAGATTTGTTGCGCCATCTGTATTTCGTAACCTACAACTTTCCTGCTATATATATAAATAGATATACGCCTACCACCATTCCTGCTTTCAGGTTGCTTGCAAACTGTTTGTAGCCTGAAAGCACAGAGCATATTATGCTCTGTGCTTTCAGGCTACAAGCAGTTTTCAGGGTTAATTTATTTTCATAAAATAAAACCAATTTTTAACATCATCAATATTATTTATTTGCCAATAAGAAATGGTACAATAATAGTAGTAGATCTAGGTAAAACGGGGTGAATAGAATCAAAACTTTGAATAATATTGATTTAAATAAAATGAGCAGAATAATAAAGTGAAAATACCATTACAAGTTTTGTTGTTTTGTTGACATAGTACCAAAAAGTTTAGTTAATGCTAACGAAAGATGTTTAGATTGAAATTGAATTCATGGTTCTTTTAAGTATTGAATATGAATTTTAAGTGAACTAAAGGACGTTTAAAAAAGAAATATTAATCTATGAATGAACCACCTATTTTTTTAGCGCTCTACTTTATGAATATTCCTAAATAAGTCACCGAAAAATGGCAGACTCCGTATAAATTTTAAAATATCGCGTGAAATTGTAAACTATTTTTCCAAGTAAGCCACAGGTTTATTAGAAACTATTGATTTTGGATTAAACAAAACTAATCAAGATTTATTACAATCTTTCGGGGTCTGCAATTGCCCGGTAACATAAACATTCATTATTATAAAATATTTATGTAATAATAATATTAAGATTTAAATTTGGAGAAATTTAAATCATTGTTTTTAATATAATTAAATTTATAGCAATAAGTTTAATTATAAAAAAACAATGAATTTCGTTTTAAATTTGAATCTTAATATTATTTATGTTTCCTCATATAACATCGTTTCAAATACATTTTTGCTTTGCACTGCATCACATCCTCGTCACTATCTATATCCTTTTGCCCAGATAATATTTTATTTAAATTTTTACAATATATAAATATAAAAAATCTACAAACTAGATTGATTAAATATTCGATTAATTTATCCTTGTGATTTGAACAAGTAAAAAAATTAAAATCAAGAAATAACAATATAATTGTTTTTGTATATTCTTTGAGGCCTCTTCTTTCTAAATTAGTAATTAATATTTTATTTATTATATCTTGCATATTTGATATGCAGGTTAAAAAAATTGGGCTAGGGCTGGAAAGCCAACAACGACTGGTATATTCCCTTGTTTTAATAAAATCATCTTCCGTTTCGCTGTAGAGATTACCCTTACAAATTTAGCAGGACTTATATTTTTCGATTTTTTAAAAAAATATCCCGAAACATATTTTAGTGGTCCCATTACTTGGGGCTGAGTTTTTTCCTCTAAAGGCGTAAGGGTAATCTCATTTATAATGTCTAAAAAGATATCACCAGCGGTCGCAGCTTCACAACTCTTCGTAACGATGAGGGCGTGTAGTGCATTGCATTGATCTTCCTCACAATTTGCTCCATGGGAATGGACACTGGACAGGCTATTAACCAATAAAGTAGTTAGGGCTGATTCGAACCTTTCTGGCGTAGGATTTATGTTACGCCACCCATGACTTCTTATAGCCCCAAAGAAATGTTTCAATAGGGATTTGGTTTAGGTGCCGCATCCAAAAAGATGTAACATTATGGTCAATAATTAATATTTTTATTAAGCTTTCTATGCTTTCCAGTGTCCATACCCAATTATTTATAGTAGGTACACTTGCAATTTTGTTTTTATCCGTTATAAATTTCATTGATTTTAAAACCTTTTTCGCTTGCATCCAAAATTCATGGTGTTTTGAATGAGGAGTTACTGGTCCCAAGAGAGGTTTTGCAAACCTGTTTTTCGTAAAGCTGCCATTTACGGAGTCAAACAAATTGTCAAAGAAAAGCAGCACATCTGCAGTCTCCTTACATTCCACTGGGAGGATTCCGTTATCTGTAAAATAATAATAATTCAATATTAGATTGCTTTTTAAGATTTTTTGCTAATAAAGTACACTGTGTATAAAATTGTATTTATTCAAATAACTTGTTTCAATATCCATTTTAAATAATCAATTGATTGATTAAAGATTTTTCTTAACATTATAAATAATTTTGATTTATAATTGAATTAAGTATTTGAATTCCATGGTGTCAAAAATACATACAGAAAAACAGAATTTATGATGTAAGTAAGTCATTCAATCCAATATAGCTGGACTTTATCTAATACTAGCTTTTGTCCCCGGCTTCGCTCCCGTCAACTAACCACTTTATTCTAATCTACCCAACACTACCCTACTGTACTTCCCTGTATGCTAGTGAACAAAACAAAAAAGAATTATTAAAATTGGTCCAGCCGTTCCTAAGTTATAGCGTGACCAGGAGAAATAGGGGTTTGCTTTTATATAAATAGATAACACAAAAACATCAAATCTTACCTGCAAGATATCCCATAGTACATGAAACAGTTCTACTGAACACTTGGCTGGCAAATTTGACTTTCATTTTGGTCTTTGTAGGATCCACATGGCTATCTGTCAGCTTGGGCATTAATCTGATCCCTTTATATGCTGGATTTTGTTGGTGCAACTTTATGATATGTTCCCACTTAGCTGTCTTCTCTTTATTGTCGGTAGTATACCTTAATTTCTTGTCTAATAGGTTGTTTCGTATACCTTTCAACAGATGTGGGGGATCATATAGTGGAAAATTTTTCTTGTCATTAATTATTATTATATTAATATCTTCTCCAACTTCTTGTCCACTTCTCAGCATATGTCCCCTTGTTTCATTTAAGAGAAGATTTAAGGCATGCCTGTTATTGGTACCCTGGTCACATACTGTGGCCACTACGTTGAAGCCAGTTTCTTGAAGATTTTTAATTATGCATTTAATTTGCGCTGCTAGCTCTGGGCCTTTAGTAGTAGACTGTGCAAATGTATAAGCAACAGGTTGTTTATACTTTCTCATCAGTCCCCTGATCATGAAAACTCGTGCGTGATCTGCATATTCGCATTTTGTCTCGCGTCCATTATTAATGAAACCAATTACCAAATCTTTTCTTTCGTTATAAGTTCATCATCATCATCATCATCATTTCAGCGTTATAAGTTACATTCGCTTAATCAGCGACATTTCATCGAATAATAGAACGCAGAGTTTGTCCACTGGCTTCATTTTATTCGCTCTTTGTTTCAATTGAGCAAATACATTCTTGTTGATACCTGGCTTTATATCAGCCTGGTTCAAAATTTTTCTTAATATGCTGGAAGAAGGCAAAACAAACATTCTTCTCAAAAATCGATAGCCTTTGGGGCTTTGTTTCAGCATAGCCAAAGCTATAATTTTTTCTTCTGTAGAAAATCTTCTACCTTTTGCTTTCTTTTTGTGTTCTCTGAATTGTAATCGAGTTAAAATTTTAGCAACACTTGGCAAATTGTTGACTGTAGCTATAAAATTGCTACTCTTCATTAAATTCGATGCTGATTTTAATTCTAAAGATTGTTTCTGCACCCTGTTCTGGCATTTAGACAACTTTATTCTTGTTCTAACCAATTTTTTGTATAAGTTATACTCCTGACATTTTTATATTTTTTACTACCTTTTTAGTAGTGTTTGAACCTGCAAATAAAATAAATCTATTAGAAAACAAAACCATTAAATTGCTCAAGAACGTCAGTATTTTTTTCCGACCTCTTCAATAATAATCGTCATATTTCAACCAATTTAGACAAAACCTTGACAAATTATATGCCTAAACTTTCCTCTGGAATCACTATCTATTGGTAGAAACCGTATGAAAATCCGTTCATCAGTTTTTGAGTTTATCGCGAACAGATAGAGAGACGCAGCGGGGGACTTTGTTTTATAATACATAGAATATTAAAAGGATTATTTTAACATTGTGTCTGTTGTACTTAATATTTGATCATGCCATGTAACAGATTACTACTTACCAGTATGGCCAATTTTACAGCTGTCCTGTGCAGGTATAGTGCATTCTTGCAATCCAAAATTATCAATATTAACACCTAGTTTGACCGTGGCTGGAATACAAAAGACATAAATAAGTTCATTTGCAAGTGTTACAAAGGTACAGTTGGTATCTTTATGTTGACTATAAGATGAATGGATGTGATTTAGGTCCTGAACTGATATAAAACAAAAACAGTGGGTATAACCATACAAGTTAAAATTAAGATACTGGTAGTAGGGAAATATTTAATTACATGAACCAACCTTGTGAAGGTTCCTTGTTTTCTTTTTCTGGCATCTGAGATTTTGGTGGAGATTGTGATCCTGAAAAATGAAAAATACAGCAATAAGTTGGTATCTTTATGTTGACTATAAGATGAATGGAAGTGATTTAGGTCCTGAACTGATTAAAACAAAAACAGTGGGTATAACCATACAAGTTAAAATTAAGATACTGGTAGTAGGGAAATATTTAATTACATGACCCAACCTTGTGAAAGTTCCTTGTTTTCTTTTTCTGGCATCTGAGATTTTGGTGGAGATTGTGATCCTGAAAAATGAAAAATACAGCAATAATTATAGGTGAATTTGTGTTGGTGCTTATTTTCAATAAGATCACAATATTTAAATAATTCCTACTCAAAAGTGGCATGCATGGGTGAAAAGGTAATTTGCCCTAAATGCCACTTAAATTAACTCAGGGCATCATGATCATAATAAAACAATTATATTACTAAGAAGTTGATTTTTTTAGCCGATTTACAAGCATTTTCAAATGTCTAAATTTTGAAATCCTATTGATTATTTTGTATTGTCTGCATTTCTTGTCATTTATGGAGAAAAGCACACTATAAATAAAAATTTCACATGCTTCTGGCTGAGCATTATTCCAGTCACTGTGGCACAACTGTCACAAGATGAGTAATGTTAATCAATCTCGGCCTAAGAGTTTTGGTGAACTCACCTTTTGATGTAGATGCAAAATTTTCAATTTCCCTTAATGATATTCTACCAGTGTGGGTAAATTTTGCAATGGATAGTAGTCCTGCAACAAGAAAGGTAAGGCAACTTTAATACAATCAAAACATACTTTCCACCAAACAATGAGGTAATGGAGCAGGTAAAACACTTAAAAGTGTTATAATGACACCCACATTGAATTGCTTCAAGATCAGATTGGATAAAATTTCCAAATCTTATTGAGTCCCAACAAATATTGTCTTTCATACTAAGTTCCAAGTCATATTTTTTAAACTTATCTGGGTTAATCTGTTAAAACTTGCAAAAGTAAAATGCCAAAAAATGCTAAATATATAATAATAAACCAAAATATAAAAAAAAAAATGTTTCAAAATGTAGGAACTCGTAAGCATACTGTTAAAGTTTGCATAGCTTTTTTGAATTATGTATCATTGGATAAATCAAAATAGTACTAATTATTTGTATAGCACCTACTAACTAGTAATGCACCTACCTGGCAAAAGTAATGTTGGTATGGCTATGTTAGAAATTTGGTTATAACGGCAACAATATTTCTCTTCAAAATGAGCATGGCATACTCGACGAAGCTTGTAAATATTTTCATTACTAAGGCTCAAAATCTCTCCACCAATAGCAATAGACCCATGCTCTAAAACGAGCAATGCCTTTTTCAGGGTTTGGAAACTTATGAAGAACTCTGTGGGAACCTGAAAAAAGAAGTTTCATTGAGTAAATTGCTATCTAATAGAATTAAATTTGTTAGTTATGGGTAGGTAAATGTTACATTTACAGAAGACAAACTTGTGAATAAGTCACAAGTTTTTTTTTTTAACTAGCCCTTTCTGTCCCACTGCTGGGCAAAGGCCTCCCTCAAGTCCGTCCAAACATCCGTTTCTCCCGCTCCGTCTTTTTTTTTTTTTTTTTTTTAATTGATATAAACCAGCGCTTGACTGCGATCCCACCTGATGGTAAGCAGTGATGCAATCATTGATGGTGAGGCGCACTAGTTTATCAAGAGCCTATTCACTCTAGCCTTGAAGACACCTAAATTATAGTTGGACGGGAAGATCGCAGCAGGCAAATTGTTCCAGTCCTTCGATGTACGCGGTATAAACGACGAAGCGAAACGCTTAGTCCGGACCGTTGAAGTTTCAACAACGTAAGGGTGGATACTCGCCGTACGTCGGGTTGTCCGATGATAGAAAGGAGATGGCGGAATCAAGTCATGCAATTCCTGCGCACACTCTCCAAAATGCAACCTGTAAACAGTCTCTAAACAGTCCTCGCGGTACGCGTCCAAATCATCCGACCACCTCTTTCTAGGTCGGCCTCGACGGTGCTTTCCTTCTGTAGGGACCCACTGTGTGGGAACGCCTGCCAGCTGCCCAGCGGTCCCTGTGCATGCGGCTGACATGATCCGTCCAATCCCAGTTGAGCCTGGCAGCTTTATTGCCCACGTCTATTATGCCCGTTAGTTTTAGAGCGCAGCATGTCATTCAGTATTCGGTCTGTTCTTTTTACGCCCAGAATGCTGCGCTCCATAGCTTTCTGGCAAACCCCAAGAAGAAACTTTTGTATTTCGGTGAGAGACCAGATTGAGCACCGTAGGTTAGGACGGGCAGGTTACACATGTCGATGAATTTATGCTTCAGGGAGTACGGCAGATCACCCTTAATTACAGGCCATGGACCACCAGCTTTGACCACTGGAACCGGGTAAGGGAAACTTTAAAAACAAATCTTAATTACAAGATAACAATCTTTCAGCCTGCTACTTTATAAGTATAATAAAAAACTTTTTACAAAAAAAAAATACTACCGACTTCAAAGTAAAAAAAAACAATGAGGAAAGAGTGCAAAATAACTTTAATTTCGGAAGTCGGTGTTTCTATAATAGTTTTGTCTCTTCGTTATTTAACACCGACTTCCGAAATTAAAGTTATTTTGCAGTTTTCAGTGTTTTTTTTACTTTGAAGTCGGTTGTATTTTTTTTTATTTGTAAAAAGATTTTTATTTTACACTTTTTAGTTAAGGTACCACCACTAAAAAGTACCCCTCAGCCAAACTTAAATACCTTATAGCCAGAGTGCATCTCATGACAATTCTAATAATCCCAAACACGGTTAGATTACATTAATTTATTACAGAGTTCCGGTGCCTAACTTCAGGCTTCATCATCAGATCAGTTCGATATAATCCCCCTCTACTTTCAGTCAGTCATCGACTACACGTATAAACAAAGCAATTTTACTTGTTACGACGGTTCTGCTGTGATCCTATGAGGAGTTCTGTTCCATATCTTCGAAGTTTTATGATCAGATCATAACAATATTTCTATGGGACCAACTCGGAAGCATAACCTTCCAATCAAAATTTTTTTTTTCAAAATCGCTCCATAATTGACCGAGAAATCGGTGAACATACATAAAATAAAAAAAAAAAACATACATTCAACCGAACATATAACCTCCTCCTTTTTGAAGTCGGTTAAAAATCAAAATCAAGCCAAATAAAACATTACAAAAATAGACATTAAAATTACATACACAATGTTACATACAATTAAATTAAATACACAATGTCATAGATATAATTAAATTAAATACAAAATGTCATAAATATAAATGAAATAATACACATTAACATACCAAATTAGACAAACAATAATTAATACACACAGTCAAAAACAATACGGTCAAACAATACGAGGAGAAGCGCTAATATGAAGCTGCATCCACCTCTGCAACAGGGACAGGTCCCACCGCGGTGGGATGGTCTCCCGAGACTGTTTGAGCTGCTTCGTAGGCGATTTAATAGTGAGGCGCTCCGCTTCCTTATGATTGCGAAAAAATCATCCGTCCGCGCCTCAGCAAACATAGTCGAAGCACTACAAAACCGTGGAAGCCCCAACAGTATCTTAAAAGCATTGTTGTACTGCACACGCAGTGCGCTGTACGCCCGCTGCGTAAAGTTGGCCCACAGGCTGCACGTGTAAAACGACTGACAATATGCCTTAAATAGAGTCACTTTCACAGGTCTAGTACATCGCGCAAACCTGCGAGCCAACATATTACACCGAACAGACAGCGCTCTGCGCTCTCGCTCAATGTCCAGATTGTCACACAAGTCGTCAGAGACCCAGTGGCCCAAGTACTTAAACTGCTGCACTCTTTTTAAAGGAATACCGCAAAGAGTGATAGGAGGTACAGAAGAGTAACATTTGGTACCCGATTTGAACAACATAAATTCACTCTTTTTAGCATTGTACCTGAGCCCGTGGGCCTCCGCATATGACTCACATATGCGAAAAAGTTTACGTAAGGCACTGATCGATGGACTCAGCAACACCATATCATCCACGTAACTTATGTTGTTCATACACACTCCGTCTATGGAACAACCGATATTAGTGTTGCTGAGTTCAGCGATCAGCCCGTTCATGTACAGGTTAAAAAGGCGTGGCGAGGATAAACCCCCTTGCCTCACTCCGCATTCCAACCTGTACACGTCCGACTGCGCACCCATCCATCTAATGGTATTCTGCTGCTTACTGTACAAGTACCGGAGCAAAGATACTATCTCATGTGGCACATCTATTTCACATTGTAGCTTCTGCCACTGCTTGTCATAACACACCAGGTCAAAAGCTTTTGAAAGATCTAAGAAGCATGCATATACTGGTGTGTTTCTGTCCGTATAGTACTGCACAGTCTGCTTAAGACAGAGGATAGCACTCTCAGTTGACAAACCGGGTCTGAACCCAAACTGAGCGCCCTCAGCATCGAGCACCTGTGACGCGGACCCGAGCGGTGATACCACACTAAAATGCCGCTGAAAGGCACAGGCTATGTCCCGTGGTTCATGCGGACCCCCGACACTCGCCGGAGAGCCCGACCTTGGATTAAGTTTGTGAGTATTTTTCCAAAAATCCCCAAAGTTCTTACTCGAATGATGTCCATTTTTAACACGCTTTTATTAGCTTCACTTGTAACTATGTATGTAAGAAAATCTTGGAATCTTAATTTGACTTACTTCCCGGTCTTCGATTAGGATGAAATTTTGCACACGCTCTGAATTCTGATGACAATACATGACTAGCTAAGAAACGCGGCGCGTGGCGGCCTCCCCAAGATGGCGGACTGGCTGTTTGAAATCCACCCTCATGATCATCATTCATCATCATTTCAGCCGAAAGACGTCCACTGCTGGACATAGGCCTCCCCCAAGCGTCGCCACAGCGAACGGTCCTGTGCGTCTCGCATCCATCGGACTCCCGCAACCGTTACCAAGTCATCGGTCCACCTTGTAGGAGGCCTTCCAACGCTACGTCTTCCGGTACGTGGTCGCCATTCCAGAACCTTTCGGCCCCAACGGCCATCTGTTCTGCGAGCAATGTGCCCTGCCCATTGCCACTTTAGTTTGGCGATTCTTCGTGCTATGTCGGCAACCTTGGTTCTCCTGCGGATATCCTCATTCCTGATTCGATCACGCAAGGAAACTCCGAGCATAGCCCTCTCCATTGCCCTTTGGGTGACTTTAAGCCTTCTAATGAGGCCCATTGTAAGCGACCACGTTTCGGAGCCATATGTCATCACTGGCAACACGCACTGGTCATACTTTCGTCTTGAGACACTGTGGTATATTGGACGAGAAGACACCGCGCAGCTTCCCGAACGCTGCCCAGCCGAGTCGGATTCGACGATTGATCTCTTTCTCGAAGTTAGACCTTCCCAACTGGACCGTCTGTCCCAGGTAAACGTAGTCGTCTACAACTTCGAGTGTAGAGTCCCCGACCTTGATAGGAGTGGGTGCTACATGGCTGTTTACCATGACTTTGGTTTTGTCCATGTTCATTTTAAGTCCCACTCTTTCGGAAGCTCTACTGAGGTCACCAAGCATTGTACTGAGCTCCTCCGTAGTCTCAGCCATGACTACTATGTCGTCGGCAAACCGAAGGTGAGTGATGTACTCGCCATTGACATTAATGCCTAGCCCTCTCCATTCCAAAACCTTGAAGACATCCTCCATTGCTGCCGTGAACAGTTTCGGAGAAATAACGTCTCCCTGCCTCACACCCCGCTGCAAGAGGATAGGTTTCGAGGTCTGGTCTTGTAGTCGGACTGACATAGTGGCGTTTTTGTACAAACATTTCAGCACTTCGATATACCGATAGTCATAGCTGGGCATTAACTCGTTAATCCGTTAATCGTTAATTAACGAAGTTAACATTTTGATTAACAGATTAACTTTTAAGTTAACTTTTAAAAATGTTAACGGACACATTAACTTCCGTTAATATGCAGAAGTCCGTTAATCGTTAATCCAATGCCTACTATTTACCGCACGGCACCGCGGCGCGGCGCGAAAAACAGGTTCAGACAAGTATGAAATGAATGACAAGTGCCGGGCGGCGCGCGGCAGCGCGTGAAACAAAAACAAAACTAGATATATTTGGAATTATACATGTATTTTGTTTTATTCATAACCTGTTAACTTCCAGAACCTAAACCAATAAGTTTTTTAAGTTCACTAACGCAACGATATAAAAATGTAATTTTACACATATTAACGGATTAACGATTAACGTTAACTTGCGTTAATTCTTCCGAAATGTAACGCTTTAGCGTTTAACGAAGCTGACTTTTTTTGTAGCGGATTAACGATTAACGAAGTTAACTATTTGATTAACGGTGCCCAGCTTTGCCGATAGTCAATTTGGCACCGTTGGAGAGACTGCAGTACAGCCCAAGTTTCAATCGAATCAAAGGCTTTCTCGTAGTCCACAAACGCTAAGCAGAGAGGCTGGTTATACTCCTCAGTCTTCTGTATAACCTGCCGCAGCGTATGTATGTGGTCCACGGTGCTGAAGCCTTTTCGAAATCCGGCTTGTTCGGGAGGCTGGAAGTCGTCGAACCTGCGCGCGAGACGATTCGTGATGACTCTGGAAAACAGCTTGTAGACATGGCTCAGAAGCGAGATGGGCCTATAATTCTTAAGCAGGGCATTATCGCCCTTCTTAAAGAAGAGTACCACCACGCCTCTGCTCCACGCCTGTGGCGTTTTTCCCTCGAGTATGACGGAATCAAATAGCTTCTGAAGGGCCTTAAGGACCGGTTTTCCACCCGCCTTCAGGAGTTCGGCCGTAATTCCGTCCTCACCCGACGCCTTGTTGTTTTTCTGCTGCGTCCGGGATATCTTCGGTATAGTGTCGAGTCAATCTAGCTCTTGGGTCGTTTACTAGATTTACAGCGGGTTTAGCGATAGACGTGTATAACTGTCCATAAAAAGCCTCGATCTCTCCCAGAAGCTCCGATTTGGCGGATATGACTCTGCCATCGTCGGTCTTCAGTTTCGTGAGCTGGCTTTGCCCAATAGACAGATCTCGTGCAAATACTTTAGAGCCCTTATTCCGCTCAATCGCATCCTTAATCCTTGCGGTATTAAAGCGGCGAAGGTCACGTTTCAGGGACTTCGAGATTTGTCTATTGAGCTGCCGGTATATGCACGCATCGTCTGAAGACTGCAGAATCATCTCACGCCTCTTCTTCATTAGCTCGAGGGTCGGATCGGAGAGCTTCTTGTTCTTGTTTGTACGGTGAGTCTTGAAAAACTTAGACCCGACCGTATGGACAGTTTCCACGAACCCATCGTTATATTCATCCACGGAGCTTCCTAGGCACTCAAAAGGATTGTGGAGTTCGAGCTGAAAGCTCTCGGGGTTTTGGATCTGGATCTGTGCTGGACGGAGCGTAGACTTCATCAGTCGAGACCTTTCAAGCTTAATGTTAATATTCAATGTGCCTCTTACGACGCGGTGATCACTTCCAGTTTTCACCGCGTTGATCACAGAGACATCATTGAATATTTGCTTTTTCGTCGACAGGATGAAGTCAATCTCATTTCTAGTTGCACCGTCAGGACTTTGCCAGGTCCACCTTCTATGCTCACGCTTTTTGAAGAAGGAATTCATCATATAGAGGCCCTCCTTCTCCATAAAGCTAGCCAGTAGGTGTCCCCGGTGATTCCGACGTCCAAATCCAAATTGCCCCACTCGCAGCTCGTCACCGTCTCGTTTGCCCAGTTTCGCGTTAAAGTCCCCCATGACCACGGTGAAGTGAGTCTTAGAACCATGCATGGCTCTTGATATATCCTCATACATGGATTCTACTTCGTCGTCGGGATGTGTCGAGGTCGGGGCGTAGACCTGTATGACCTTCAGCGAATATCTTGATGATATTCTGAGTATAAGGTACGCCACCCTGGTCGACACACTCTCGATCCTCACGACATTGTTCACAAGGGACTTGTGGACGATAAACCCGACACCACCCTGGGACTGCTGGTCACCCTCCCGGAAATAGAGCAGGTTACCGGATTTGAGAATTATCGTATCCTCCCCCTGTCTTCGGACTTCAGACAATCCCACAATACTCCATCGCAACCTGCTCAATTCCTCCTCCAGTTCGGTGATCTTCTCGTCAGTCCTCAGTGTACGCGTGTTAAAAGTTGCCAGGTCGAGTCGTTTAATAGATGGGTAGCCAAATCTCATCCGGAGATTCTTCGCACCCCTTGCTTCGTCGTGGACTTGACCGCTACCGGAGTCAAGGGTAGACGGGCTGCCGGGCAATAGGGGCCATTTTTTGTTTCTGTTTTTCATGTTGGGGGGGGTTGCCATAATCGCCACGCTTGGCAGACGGGTTGGCGATCGCAGTTTGGTTGTTGTAATGCACAGAGGATGCTGCTGCCCATTCTCTGGTATGTCCCTTAGTCGCCTCTTACGACACCCTCGGGAAGAGATGGGATGGTGTTATTCTTAACGTCCGAACACCATACGGAACCCTCATGATATGGGTATCAAATGAAAGGGTTTGCTGTCAGGAAAATGAAAAAAATAGTCACGTGACTTAAATCCAATATGGCGGACGTCTAAGATGGCAGACAGGCTATTTGAAATGCACCCCCATGATATGGGTATCAAATGAAAGGGTTTGCTGTCAGGAATACGAAAAAAATAGTCACGTGATTTAAATCCAACATGGCGGACATCCAAGATGGCGGATTGGCTATTTGAAATGCACCCCCATGATATGGGTATTAAATGAAAGGGTTTGCTGAATGGGATACGAAGAAAATTATCACGTGACCTAAATCCAACATGGCGGCCGTCCCAAGGTAGCGGATTGGCTATTTGAAATGCAGCCCTATGATTTAGGTATAAAATGAAAGGGTTTGCTGAAAATAATGCGAAATTACATAATGCAAGGTTGTACGGTGGATTGTGCTGTAGTATATTTGGGACCCCATACTTTTGCATCCGGGCAAGCTTATGTTGCTCTAAGTCGCGTCAAGTCCTTAGATGGCCTTCAAATAGGGGAACTGGACTGTTCAAAGCTCACGGGGAAAACTCCTTGCAACACTGACGCATTGGCGGAAATGGAAAGAATGCGTGCTAACGCCGTGTTAAATTTGGATGCGTAAAACTGTGAAATTTGATAAGTTTGTTAATAATAAATATCTTTAAATACCTATTAATATTTTAAATCAGTAAGTAGTAAATTAAGTTCGAATAATAAGAAGACTAAAAAGTATAAAATAAAAATAATAGTTTAAAAAACTAAAAAACACGCTTTTAGCACGCACTAAAAATTACAAAATAATTCGGACATTTAGTTTGATGAATCAAGAGTTTTCCCTTTGCCAAATCTTCATTATATAGATATTATGTATTATGATAGAGTTTATGTAATCTTTACTTTTTTTGGACAAAACGCTCCACGCTTTCTTTCATAATAAATCATAGTAAATATTCAATAAAGATGATTACCTAATTATAACCATTTCGCATAGGTAATTATTTATCGTTCATCACGAACTGAAATTGTTTATGTTTACCTGCGATCTAATGAAGATTCAGCCATCAACTAAATGTCAGTGATTCAACTAAATGTCCGAATTATTTTGTAATTTTTAGTGCGTGCTAAAAGCGTGTTTTTTAGTTTTTTAAACTATTTTTTTTTTTATTTGATATTCATTATTTTGACAGTACTTTATTTTTTCTTTAAATAGTTTTTTAGATTGGCACATATTATTATAATAATACCTTGATCTAGAACGTCCATAAGATACCCACATCTCAAAACAAAACCTGGCCCTCCGGTGAGCGTCACTAACGTGCCTATTCCACCCTGCTACATATTTAAAAAAACCTGGCCCTCCGGTGAGCGTCCCTAACGTGCCTATTCCACCCTGCTACATATTTAAAATATGAAGGGCCAAAGTTTACATAAAATATTTACGCAGATTTTCAGAGGTCTCTAATGGATTTGTTTTGACCTTTATTTTTTTATTTCAATATAAAACTAGAAATAAACCACAAAATGCGTTTCCAAAATATCTTGAGAAAGATATGTAATGATGACATAATCACGTAAGAGCGGTTGTATGGGAAAAGTACCACGGGTTGGGCGCGTCTTAACACACCAGCATATAAAGTTGCAAGCGTGTACCTACTTCACTGCTTTAGATTTTAGTGCTATTAAGGGGTACTTATAAATGATGACCCCCATAAGGTTACCACTTTATGGGGGGTCACCATTTATAAGTTTTAGCTTAGTTTAATCGTAAGACTACAATCGAAACCATTTTGTCGTCAAGAATCTTGAGACTTGGCGTTACTTTTTAGGGTTTCGTAGCCAAATGGCAAAAAACGGAACCCTTATGGATTCGACAAGTCTGTCTGTCTGTCCGTCCGTATGTCACAGGCACTTTTTTCCGAAACTATAAGAACTATACTGTTGAAACTTGGTAAGTAGATGTATTCTGTGAACCGCATTAAGATTTTCATACAAAAATATAAAAAAAGAACAATTAATTTTTGGGGGTTCCCCATACTTAGAACTGAAACTCAAAATTTTTTTTTCATCAAACCCAAATGTGTGGGTTATCTATGGATAGGGCTTCAAAAATGATATTTATGTTATTCAAAGTCAAAGTCAAATAATTTCTAACATATTTTTTTTCTAAACTGAATAGTTTGCGCGAGAGACACTTCCAAAGTGGTAAAATGTGTCCCCCCCCCCCCCTGTAACTACTAAAATTTTTTTTTTTTTTTTTAATTGGTATAAACTAGTGCTTGACTGCGATTCCACCTGATGGTAAGTGGTAATGCAATCGTTGATGGTGAGGCGCACTAATTTATTGAGAGCCTATTCACTCTAGCCTTGAAGAGACCCAAATTATAATCGGACGGGAAAATCGCAGCAGGCAAATTATTCCAGTCCCTCGATGTACGCGGTATAAACGACGAGGCAAAACGCTTGGTCCGGACCGTAGAGGTTTCAACAACGTAAGGGTGGATACTCGCCGTTCCGTAAAATAAGAGAATGATAAAACTAAAAAAAATATATGATGTACATTACCATGCAAACTTCTACCGAAAATTGGTTTGAACGAGATCTAGTAAGTAGTTTTTTTTTAATACGTCATAAATCGTAAACCGCAATTTACCTTTCAAGTTTGTACGGAACCCTCAGTGCGCGAGTCCGACTCGCACTTGCCTAGTTTTTAATTACCTACTGGCTTTTGTCCTACAAATCCAACATGCTTACTACTAAATTATGAAGAAACACTTTTAAAGTTACTACTTCCTCCTACCCTTATCCCATATTACTTGGGGTCGGCGCAACACGTTTTTCTTCCATTCTGTTCTGTCACCCGTCACGCTATCACTAACTCCCTTTTCTTTCATCACTTCTCACACAATCCATCCATCTTTTCTTTGGCCTCCCTCTCCATCCATCTACATGTATACTCAGAACTTTTTTAGTAACATGCGCTTCATCCCTCCTCTTCACATGACCATACCAAGACAAACAATTGCCTTTCAATTTTTCAGTCACTGACGCCACTTTCAAACTTCCTCTAATGTACTCATTTCTCACTTTATCCGTTCTTATTACACCACACATCCATCTCAACATTCTCATCTCCGCTACATTTTTTTGTTTTTTTTTTAGGTGGGAAATACTTCTCGCGCTCCTGGGTGGAGCGTGAGGGCGTGTCAGACTTTTACTGACTAAAACCACACCTGTATCCTTCAATTCCCGCTACATGCAATCTTTTTTCATCCATCTTTTTCACAGCCCAACATTCTGAACCATACAGTATGACAGGTCTTATCACGGACTTGTAAATTTTTATGAACTGAACTTCAATATTAAAAGATGATGTTACCAGTGCTGGAACATAGGTATACTTTCTTTATGAGACAGTCGGCTGCAATCAACCATTCTGGCCCAGTATTGGTTTGGTGAATGGTTTTCTCACAATATTTTCCTACACTCCTTTGAGTCATGGTGAAACAATAAATTGCTATAAGTAGAGGCATAGCCCATAGCCAACAATTTGTGCTTATTAAAGCATAATAAATAACATACTCATGTTTTAACCTTTATAGGACAGGTTAAATCAGATTTTTGAAGACTTTCAGAAGTTATTATAATATTTGGTTAAGTAGATACCTGAAATATTTCCTGTAGGTAAAGTCAAGGCAGAAACAGCCAATTTGCTAAGTCTATTATTTGGATACAGAAACTGCCTCTCATAGTGCCAGCAGCAAATTCTTCGAGTGTTTTGGACAGTAGCACTGTCCAGACTCGCAATATCACCCCCAATACTCTTCACCCAAACTTGGAACTTTTCTGCAAATGTTTCAGGATTTGGAAAGTAACACAGGTACATCTGAAAATATAAAAACAACTTTATTGGAACATCAGGCCACGAAATAAGGAGAGGTTAAATAACCACCTAGCACGCAAGTAGTTTTTATCATGTGTTTTCACTTATTAGATGTTTATTTCGATTAATTAGGTATTATCTCATTAGGTTTAATTGTTGAAGACTGAGTTTTGCTAATATAATTGTGTAAATAAGCAGCATCTAACGTATTTCTATTGTTTTATTATGGATGACAGAATATGACTTTGGATATTGTCTCTATTCTGTCTATAATTAAAACGTACATTAATTAGTAAGGTCGGGAATAACGATATGTAGGTATAAGAATCCTATAAGATTTTGTAAGAAAAATCGATCTTATTAAAGAATTTCTTGAATTTGTCTGTTTGCCATAATAATAAGGATTTGTCTTGCGTTATTACTTGTTGATAAGAATCTATTCATGTTAATTAGTGTTTTTTAGACTAATAGAAGCTGTTTATAATGATAGATCTCAATTTGTAAGGATTTGGATAAAGTCGAAAATCTAAAATGTTTGCGATCTCTACGTAATTAGATTTTGATAATGAGACTTTATAAATGATGACTAATTAGCAAGAACATTGTGTAATTAGTTAGGATCTATCCAGAAAACGATATTATAGCAAATATAATTCTAACTAGAATCTTGTTGAAGAAGATACGAGAGGTTTTGTTTTTCTTTCAGATCAAAGACCACTAATGACAGTGGTTAGCTTCGTCGATAATTACACTTATTGACATGTTAACAAAAGTAACCGGGTCTCCATTTCCTGGAGTTTGTTCACTTGCAATATTTTTTATTGATTTTAAACTAAACTTTTCAGTCACAAAATTAGAACCTAAGACTAAGACTAGAGTGAAGGAAGTTTGAAAATCAGCCAGCCAAGCAACAAGTAATAATTTGATGTATCATTATATTTACCAGCTTTTTGCTAAAATGCTATTCCACTCAAAATAATATCACCTTCAGTAAACAGGGTTTTTGTCTTTCATCACTTAGCGAGTCTTTTACACGGCAATTGGGGCAAAATAGCGTCTTGTTACGAAGATTTACAAATACAGCACTAGCCACAGAGTACCTTTTTATGTATAGTAGCACTAGCAGTAACTGTAATAATTTATCGCAGAGTACTTAGAATAATTAATAGAAACACTATGAAATAAATAAATAAATGAAAAAAAAAATGGCTGCCAGCCAAGTCTTGACGTATTATGACGTATTACAATACGTCAAGTACAAAAAGCTACTACCAGACCAAAATAAAATATTTACTATAAGTTTGAGAATACAATTTGTATTTAATTTAATGCCAATAGTGAAAATTTAATTGTTAAAAACAAATTTTATTATTTCAATAAATTAATTACGCTTATTTTGTATTTGCTAAAAAAGTGTGGTAGTTTAGTTATTTTTGTTAATGGTAACATTTGACATTCACTTGATGGACTTAATGATACAAGAATAAAATGGTCGCTTGGTCAGTGAAGCTGAACCGTGGTCAAGCCATTTTCAATTTAGTCGTTTAACGTCAGCTAGCGACATCTGTATCGGGTATCCGGAGGTCTTACGGAGGTACATGATTTTTTGTTACCCGGTCAAATGTTCTAAGATTACCCTGCCTGCCTATGGTAGTTCTAGTCACAGAGTACTATTTTATGGTTCTAGTGCGACGCGCGCGACGTGTCAAACCAGGGTTGCCAGATGCCGAATTTTTAATCTCGTACTAGGGCTGTCAAATATCTCGTACTTTCAATAAAAAATCTCGTAAAAGTATACAATTTATGTGATTTAAACCTCCTTAGACCTCAATTTAAGTACACTATGTACTATAACTATAACTAGCTAGCCTGGGGCAGGAATACCGCCAAATGCAAAATCATTACTCTAGGTGATTCATATTTTTAATATTTTTTTAAATAATTTTACCAAAATCTTCAAAAAATAAAACAAATTACTGGGTAATAAATTTTGTAGGTACTTGTTACTAGTACATAATATTAATTATGGTTTTATTTGTTAGTGATATGTAATGTCAGGGGTATTGGTAAAATCATCTTCGTTTTTATAGTATAGTTTTTCATGTTGTTCTAATGACTCCGGATAACATTGTTAAAATCTCGTAAAAATGTGTACGAGATTTTTTTTTCTCGTTTCTCGTACAGAGACTGCTAAATCTCGTAAAGTTACGAGATTTCTCGTACATCTGGCAACGCTGTGTCAAACTCAAGTGTCAGACTGTCAGATAATGTAGCCATGTTTTAAGAGTTTACTGCTGAGGAAATGGTAGAAATTCATAAAGATTAGCTGTGTAGTATTCTGTTATGAAGAGTATTGACAAGATAATATATTAGGTACTTGTTTGTAAAGTTAACGCTTCATTTTTTTATTCAATAGTAGGACCGGACACACTGTTACTGCTAAAAATAAATGACCTTGATTGAACTAGATAGATGATTTATAAATCTTTGGAGATGGATTAATTTTCATATTTACACAAAATACAATTATATGGTAAAAAAATGCTTCCAATATTCATGGGTTTTCTCGTAGACAGGGTTTTCTACCCTACGCAATTATATCTGGTAACATTGGTGAACGATTTTCAAAAACTTGTTTTGGTTATTAATTTACAAAAATCTACGATCTACGTAACATGCTGTAAAGGAGTTAATGTTACGATTGTTTATTAGAAAATAGCAAACTGTAGTCTTATGTATTTTAGTGAAAATTGCGCTCTGCCTCGTCTTGTGGGACGTTAGATATTCGCTATGGATGGTCCTGGAATGAGTTTGTTCCAAGGCGCCGCGAGTATCCATATAAACAATAGTGCTCAAGATAGGCTTGAAGAACAGGAAGAACTCGAGGACCAGAAACGTAGGAATGAAGAGGTAAATATGAACTTTAGAACATTATCGCTTTTATACAAAAGAGACAAACTATACACAATGCAAGTTTACGCTGGGATTGTGATTCGAGATGGGTTTTCTTGACAAAAACATTGCTTTCTCTGTAACAGGTTTTAATGTTTCTTGTTACAGCTGAAGCATAAGCTCGCTAATGCGTTTGACGACTTGTTAGATGATGATGAAGCTAGCTCAGTCAACAGCAGTGGCAACTATACATTGGACCCAGCACAGAGTAATGGAGGTATGTTACTTTGTTCATATTAATTTTTTGTTACTACTATTCTATTGGAAAAGCACTACATATTCATTTTTCTGCCAAAGTAATCACTTGAACACCTTTCAAAGATTGAATTACTCCTTTCTCACCATAATTTGCATTACTTGTCATTTTTTTTTATTTTTCTATCTTATTAATAACTTTTAAATGTATTTACTAACTTCACAGTCCAAACAAGAACAGGCTTGCCTCCAACTTATGTGGAGTCTCTAAATCACTTGAAAGAAAATCAACATGGCTCTGAGTCCCCCAAGCTTTACTGTGAGACACCTAAAAACCATATGGGTCACATGAGACACCAGGAGGAAGCATTGAAGGCACAATTTAGTCCTTATGGTGCCGGTGATGGACAGAACCATTATTT
This sequence comes from Mythimna impura, assembly GCA_905147345.3. Taxonomy (NCBI): domain Eukaryota; kingdom Metazoa; phylum Arthropoda; class Insecta; order Lepidoptera; family Noctuidae; genus Mythimna; species Mythimna impura. Next base: position 11,884,556 of record LR990362.1, on the reverse strand, counting down.
TCAACAGGATTACAGAGGTACACCTACTTAATATCTATGGTTTTATCCATTAGACTGCTTACTAATAAAATTTTATTGATAATATTTATTGGTCAAACTTTAAATAAAAATATTTTAATTAATTTCTGAATGAGAAAAATCATATTATGATGTCAAACAATTTTAATTATAGCATAGGTTGATTGGAAATGTACTAAAACAAAAAAAGAAAAAAAATCTTAAAAGATGTTGATGTTGGTGATGTGTTGGTGTGTGTTTGAAACATAGGATGTATTAAAAAAAAACAAATTCAAACAACTCTTGAAACTACCTACCTACATTTTATAACTCCACTATAGTAGTAGTGGAGTTATAGAATGGATCTGTCAAAATTATGTTTTTGTTTTCAGGTCACATGAATGGTATCAATAACTGTGACAGACAAGAGTTTATGAACAATGAACAACTCAAAGTTATGTATGACGTAAGTATACTTTACCTATTACACCATAGCACAAAACAAAAGAGGAGCCACGCTAAGGGCAATTGAAAGAGCAATGGTGGGTTTTTGTCAGTAAAAGTCTCACACTCCCGCCTGCTCCTCCCAGAGCGAGAGAGATTATTTGATGAATTCTCAAAAAGAAAAAAAACCAAGCTGCATCTGATAAATTACCATTTTCGGTTTTTATATTTCTAACTGATCTTTCTGAAGTTGTCATTAATATCATTATAACTTTTATTACTCAATAAATACTATTTGATTTGTTGAATAGATCCGTGTCAAGGAATGTCAGCAGCTAGCTGGTCAGATGCAGAAGCTGGATACAGAAATAGACAGCCTTCGAGCTCGCCTTGCCGCTGCTATCAATGACAGGGACAAGGCAGAATTATCCCTACAAGAAGCTCATCACTTGCTTGGTAACCATACAAAAATCATCTTTTTTTTTATGTGCTGCCTGGGTGTTATTTTGTAAAGACAGGCAGTTCTGTCAAAGTAAAATAAACTTTATTCACTCAATGTTGGTGTTATTTTGTTATGATGGCAGTTCAAACATACATCTGAAAAATATAGAATAGTATAAGAAAATAGACAACCTTGTCCCTCTGTGTACAGATAAAATTAATTTCCAATTTTGAATCCTTTTTACTTAGCATTGAGATAATAGGTGGCATCAAAATATTTTTTAAACCCTCGAGTTGCATTGCGTTAAAAAAAAAGGGCAATAGTACATTTTGATACAAATGGATAAAGTTTGTCATTGCGACCGAATTCGGAAGGCGGTGTTATGGAGGCGAGTGCTGCAGTGACAAATTTCCATGTGTATCAAAGACGTTTTTCAATACACTTACGAAGATATCAATAAACGGGGGTTGGCGCGCGACTCGCAGGGCTCGACGCGCGCCTGATACGATCAATGTAATAGAGAGTGCGGAAAACAGTAAATTGCGTGCCAGAAACGGTAGGGAAAGGGCGAGTTTTCGAGTAAGTGTATTGAAAAATATTTTTTACTTAACATTTCTAGCATTCATTCATTCATTATGGGGTAAAATTAAAGGTCAACAAATATATGAAGTATTTTAAAACATTTTCAGCATCAAGCAAGCACAAGTTGATAGAGCTGGAGCAGCAAGTTACGAATCTGACAGACAAGTTGGTAGAGAGTGATCAAGAGAAAGAGCAGCTCAAACTAGAACTACGCTCGGCCAATATCAGCCTGCAGGATGTACAGCAAAGGCTTCATACTCTTCAGGTAAATTGTAGCTTTATTTGATGGGGAACATAATACTTGCGCCCCTATCTCATGGGACATAAACATGACTGATGATATGTAGTTTGTATGGGTGTATATGTCACTGTTCTGCCTAACTTTTTGAATAATATGTAGGTAACTAATGTCTATTTATTTAATCATGCTTAAATATTGAAAACCACGAATTTCATGATTATTGATGCCCAGTGGCGTGCCTAGGGTTTCAAAATAAGGCAAGCCCAATAAAATTTTAACCGATTTCAAAAAAAGAAAGTTCAGTTTTCGACTGTAGGTACCTACGTATGTATCATCGCAATTTTCTCACAAACTACTGATTAGGTACAATAAATTAAAAGCCCAAAAAAACAGTCATGAATTTCATTTATAATTATATCTGAGAATCAAGCACAGTTGTTTTCTATGACTAACATCGGGGGTTTCGTCAATAATAATTGAAACAAATTTTGTTTGCCTAACTTCGTAATCGATGCAAGTTTGCATCACATCGGCTATGGAATGAATAATATCGTTTTGAATTTTGTTAGATAAATAACTCGGCCCCGGTTTGTCACTTTTCTAATGCTGCATATGCTTTTCTAAAACGACATCGTATTTTGAAATTAACGAGACCAGTTCTAAAAAATTGCCTTTATTTTTGAATATTTAATTTCGTTATTTTAAAAAGTCGCTAGTTTTTATTGTTGCTAAATCTTAAAAAAAGTTTCCAAACTCGTTAAAAATCTCCAAGATCTCACAACGTCGCTAAAACGGCAACTCGGCAACACTGCAGCAAAGAGTATGTAAAGAGTAAGAGGCGGGACTCCCATAGAAAAAACCGATGTATGAAATACACGGTCTCGATCAATACCAACCTAACAGAATTACAGAACTATGGCGGAGTACATACTGCCAACATAATGACATTACTAGTGATGTACTGGGTTGTGCAAAAACATATCGATATCGGCAATTTTTCTTAGCGGGGATTTCCTTTTATTTTCAGGAAATAAAAAATAAAAATTCGAAACTCAGATTGTTTTAATACATATTTATTCAACGAATCATGCTATTTATTTATTTGGTAAGTTTAGGAAAACAAAAGGTTACACAAAAATGGCAATAAACAATAACTTGAGTCAACAACAAGTTTTCTAGTGACTAACATATTTAACTCATCTCAAAACTACTGAACCGATTTTAATGCAACTTGCACTGATGATTGCACTTTTCAAGACAGGTGATGTTATATTATCTATCTTATGAACTTTCTGTTGGTGGTTTTTTATAATAGTTCGACTTGATTTCAGTTTCTTAATAAACTTTCGCTTCCGACGTATCATTGGGACAGCTTGTCTCTTGACGGTTTCTTGGTGTCATCAATGGTGCTGAAATATAAAAAAAAATCAGTGTTAAAAATCAAATTATTAAGTAGTTACAATCTTCAATAAAATACATATACTCACTAGGACTATAAAATCTTTTTTTTAGCGGAATGCAGATTAGGGACTGATGTTGATGTGGAGGGTACTGTAGCAACGGGTTAAAATGTTATGATGATTATGAACATTATTCAAGGACTGTATCTTATTTAAAAAAAAAAAACTTATATTAGCTATCTACCAATGAATGCCTCACCGAAATCGTTTCAATCCGGAGATTAGTCGGCACAGACAGACAATTTTACTATAAGTACTATATACACATATACATACAATCAGTAAAAGCTGTTATTTTGACATAACAGACATTTTATTTCATTTAATTGACTGGTTTACTGAGATAAAAAGACATTTAAATATAGAGAAGATTCAATTTTCGATACGAACTTTAAATATTTATAACGTTTATCAAATAGTATTTTTACATTGTACTGACCTGGACTACATGAGCTCCTTTTTAAAATTACTGGTCCAAAACCATCTAGTATTTATGTTGAAAGTTCTACAAAAATGAAAAGTTATTATTTTAAATTTATTTCTGTTAATAAGACCATTTGGTAAAAAAATATAAATTAATATACAACAACACTTACTTGGTTTACATAAATTCTGGTAGTAATTATGTTCCTTTTGTATAACTGAAGATAATCCTGTAAACATAAATTATATGATTACAAGAGAGGTCTGCACACATAATATATTATTATGAAATCAGAATGTGCTTTACACGTCTTACCACTATATAGAGCTGCACATTATCAGTTCTTCTGACTGGTAATGGTTGACTGCTAGCAATAAAAATATTTCAATAGATGCAAGTTTTCAATTGGTACATAGACTAAGTCTTCTTTCCATGTCGCTTTGACCCAATGTTTACACCTAAAAAGTGAGTGTTGAATTATTTTTACACACAGGCAACATTTTTTCCAATTAATATATTTTAAGCATTCTGTCGACCTACTGTAACATTACATGCAAGGAAACTTATTATGACAAAACATACTAATTGAGAAAACATTGATTTCACTTCCTTATATCAATATTATCATCAGCTTATAAATGTCCTCTGCTGAACATTGACTTCGGACGAAACATCGATGTCGGTAAATACTGGTTAACTGCCCAACACTATGTTACGTTTTATATAAGTCTCTTTTTCTGTTAAAATGCACTAAACTTTGAAAATTTGTACTTGAATTGAGTTCTTTATAGAAATAAATAACTAATTATGCTTACCGGTCTTCATCTGATGGAAATTTTGCCATAAAAACACGTTTTTATCATCAACCCTTTCTTCTATCACAATGTTCTTATACCACCAATTTCACACTTTGTTTATATCATATTGATCTATAGAAATACTCAAAGACACATGGAGAACCAATTTCTTCCAACAAAATGATTATTAATATACTTTAAAACAATAAATAGACGGAAATCTATCTTATGAAAACCATAACAAACCAACTGTCAAACGTTAGTCTGAGTTAATGACAGTCAAAATCCTTAATATTCTGTGGTCAAAATGGCGGTCGTGTAATCCAACTAGGTGTTGAAGAGTCATAGGTTGATATAGACCCAAAGTTCTCGATGCTCTTTTTAAATTTGACGGATAATAGCCGCCATTAAAAAGAACGTCCGTTTCATACATCGTTTTTTTGTATGGGAGTTTCGCCAGACTGCACTGCAGAGTTGGCAAGGTGACAAGGTCAAGCATACGCGAGCAACTTCATACGAATGCAACTTCATACGAATGCCCGGCTTAAATCTTCCATACTGATCGATTTGTAGTCGCATAAAGTTCTAACTCGTTATACGGCACATCGCTATAAGTGCGAAAGTGACAGAGATAGTATTTGAAAGCCCGGTAAAAGCCGGTACGTGTAAGCGAGATAGATATAGCTCTCGCGTAGATGCTGCCAATGCGTGCGTGTAGTGTGGCATAGGTAGATACTTTGTGTTATTTTGATAAAAATTAAAGCGCGCGAACTTTTAAATAGTTCGGGTTTGATATTGATTCTCTATCGAGCATTTTAGTAAGGCATGCCTGGCTTTTCTGCTTGTATGAAGGTACCGCCACTGTTGATGCCCCTGTAGAACTTGTCTTGCTGGTCACTTTTGTGAAACCTACCCAGTGTACCACATTTTTTTTTAATTCGTTTTATTTTCTTTTAAAGTATTTTTTATTATATAAAATCAAAATGACAATACATTCGATGTAGATTTTAAAATGTGACGTGACGATACTTATGACTCCTCCGTATACCCCTCCCCTCCCTTTAACGTGTTACGTAATTTATGGCCCCATATGTCTGTGTAGTTACAATGCGTTCCAAATAAGAATAGAATCGATTGCCATGTTTTGACGTCACGTTATACTGTCAAATCGCAAGAAATTGGGCAAAATTGAAGAACTCAGAGAAGAGCAAAATTTAAGAACTGGATTCTGATTAAACTTTTTTCGTTCACAGTTCGTAAATAAATTAAATTTTAAAAATTTCTTGTTTTGCTCACCATAATAATTCTTCGATTTGACAGTATGACGTGACGTCACAACATGACAATCGATCCTATTCTTATTTGGAACGCATTGTACACTAGAGGTTTTACATGTTATATAAACGAATTGCATGTTATTTTGCAGGTTGCACACACACATGATACTGATGCCATATTTAGAGAACAGCAAGATAGGTATGTTTTTTTAACCACTGAAGTTTTCCTTAATTTTAAAAATATGGTAAAGACACATGTATTAAAAAATATATATTATTCTTTCAGGCATCGTGACGAAATGGAAAGATTACAAAACGATTTGACCAAAGCTAAAAGCAGACTAGACGAAAAAGTAAATACAGCCACTTTTCCAATTCAGAAATATTTTCAATCATATAACCTACACTAATTAAATTTTCAAACCCACAGGACAATGAAATAAAAACACTAGAACGACGGTGTATGGAAAAAGACAGAGAAAAAGAAGATATTTTGATAGAGAAAGGGGCCACAATCAATAGATTAGCGGGTGAACTAGAGGCGGCACAGAGCAGGCTGGTCAGTGGAGAGACTTCGAGGTTGAAGGAAAAGGTGTCTCAGTTGACTACTGAGAGGAACGCGGCGAAGGAACAAGTGAAGGAGCTGGGCGTAAGTGGAACGAACAATGATAATACCACTTTACTGTCATAATTTTGTTCATTCATTCTATTGCCTATAAAGCACATTTGATGGGAAGAAATTTTATTAATGGTAGCTAAAAGCTAATTGCTTCATAGAAATTAACACGATTTTTTGGCAGTGTCCTAATTATTCTATCGTATCTTCATCGCGAAAGCCTGTACTTTTTTTAAACATTGCCCCACTCTAGTAGTTACTCCTGTATCGTTAGTGTATACATAAACATGTTAAGTCACAAACACAAGACACTCAGACCCGTAACAAACTGTCTGCAGGCCATACAAATATTCGACTGTCCCTAGGTAAACTATCGGAATTGAAAAAGAGCGATTTGAAGTTTATTTTATGGATAACTTTGTCATTAATGACTATATTTGTATGTAAATTTGGTTTCATATTTAGGTTGGGATTAAGAATCATTAGTCGAAAATGTTTTGTATTCATTATGTATAGTTTTTGAGAAAAATGTGTTACTTTAATGTACTATGTAACTGCACTGGCATTATCAATCGAAACTTGCACTTTCGATTATTTACAAGGAACCGCACATACCAAAACATATCGAAACTGCCAAAATCGATAGACTTAAAATTCCACGTACATAAGCGGAAACGGCATTTTCGATATTATTTTGAAAACGTACCGCGCCGAAAAATATCGAAACTACCAAATTTAGTTTGTTACCTAGGAAACACTTTGCGAAAAGACGAAAGCAATGTTTTTAATGCCATAACTTATTGTACAATTTTAATAAAACCGCGATTAGTCTGCGGCGACATGCGTCGATATGCGGCGAACACTCACGAAACCGGTAGTTCCGTCTCATTCAGGTCACTCGCCACTACCGCATATGCACGCGATACTTAACTTACGTTCATATACGTAAACGGCTTAAACGTTCCGATGTTATTCGATTTCAAAAAATCAATAAGCACTGATAATTATTGTTTTTTTTTTTAGTACGCACATTAAAATATACCTCTAAGCTAAGCTGAAAACAGAAATTTAAAAAAAATGCAAATTTTCAGATTCGAGAGTTTACCTAGGGACAGTCGAAAATTTGTTCCGTGCGGGAATCTAACCCACGACTGGCAGCCAATCGCTCAACCACTGCTCCAACTGTACCATCAATTTAATGTTAACTAACTTCCAATACCTCAAAATATTTTCAATTTTAAATCTACCATTTGCAAGCATCTTCCATAAAATATTTAACCAAGTTGTAATCTATTACAGTCCAAGCTTGAGTTGACTGCACATGAATTAGTTCTATTCAGGAACAAATTGGCTGGTACTCAAAAGGAATATGAACATTGGAGAACAACATTACATCAGATTTTAATGGAGTCTTTACCTGAAAACACGTATCTTGGTAAGTTAAAGTGGCTAGTTCAATAACTGTTTAATATTTTCTTGACTACAGAACCAATAGCAGCTAAAACTAATTTTTAAATTATATTTTTGAACGGGTGTTAGAAATCTCTGAAATAATTCTCAACTTTTCTTTTATATAATATGCATATACACAGCACATGATTCTGGACCCCCCCCCTAATGGTGGAATTTTTCGTCGGTTTTATCCTCATTAAAAAAAAATCTGTAAGTACTTTTTTAAAAAGTAGTTCTATCATTTTTCTCACTAAAAATGTTAGAACGTCGATTTTATACAGTTTAATTTAAAAAACAGTTTTTTTTTTTGACGTGACAACGTCTTATAATTCGATGGAGCCGGCTGCACGCACGAAAAAGTATGACGCATGCGGCGTTACTTTGCTCTGAGGCGTTCCATTTAAGGCTTGAAGTGCAAGCGAGAGCGCGTTCGGCCTCCGCGTTCGGCAGTGTTCGACGTCTGTCTCTCTCCTACTTGAGTGAGCGATGCGTCTGCGTCGTGACAACTGCTATAGAATAATACATTTACATGTTTTCGTCAAGTATAAATTGCAGTGAAAAGTGAATGTCGTGTTAATTGTTTATTTGTATTTATGCGTACAAATAAATGTAACACGTTGTCACGTTCAACTATCGTCAGTAAACCGACTTTACAGACAACCGTTTTTTTTTTTAATTACGAAAAAACCGACGATAAATTCCACCACTGGGGGCTCCAGAATCAATATGTACTGGATCCATGGTATTCGTTTGTGCGTCGATGTCAAAGACACCCTATATTATATACCTGAACTTTTCTGATGTATTACTCTGTCTATTGGTGAAAGCCGCATGAAAATCCGTTTAGTAGTTTTTAAACGGACGGACTGACGCGGTGGAGGATTTTGTTTTATTATATGTGTGTATATAATATATATATGTATTTTTACCATTTTAGGTGAACCTCCTTCGCCAGGGAAATTGTCAACACTCAAAGAAGTTCTGAGTCGATACAAAATACAGATGCAAAAATTGTCGTCGTTACAAGAAGAAATAAGTAAAAGGTAACAAAATACACGTCATGGTATAGACAGTTCATTCAAATATACTTGAAACTTTTATAGTAAGGCAACAAAAACTTTCATCATTGGCAGCATGTATACCAGTGAGCAGCATTGTACGCCTACGCAGGCCTATTTATTTATTTACTTAACATACGCATACAAATATACATAGGTGGACTTAAAACCCTAGTAATAAATAATTTATCGTGTTGATAGTATCAAAGAAAATCTGATGGATTGTAGAACCGTACAATATTTGGTCATCAGCTTGTCTGTCGCCAATCCATGTCGGTTTTCTCGGAACTGACACAAACATTGACTTATACACAAAACTTCCTCTTTTATCGCTCTTTGCACAAAAAAAAACCATATCAAAATCCATTGCGTCGTTTTGAATTTAGAAGACTTCGACTTTGTTCTTCTCCAGTTTATAGTCTATTCACGTTAAGACAATAGTAACTCATCAGTGCAACTGCCAAAAAAAGGCGTATTCATACTGGAGTAAAAATTAAACCATTAATGTTATAGCTGGCTCAAAAAACTGCTCAACTTAAATAGGACTGGACAGGACACGTCTGCCGCATGTCTAACGAGCTGTGGGCCCGTAAAGCACAGTATTGGTGCCCAGACATAGCAACATGGCGCCGCGGTAGACCACGAAGGAGATGGCGGGACGATCTGGATGTCTTTCTTGGGAATTGGAAAGAGAAAGCGAGGAATCGTGATCGTTGGAAGGATGGAGGGAGGCCTTTGCCCAGCCGTGGGACAATACGGGCTAACTATAGTAATAATAATGTTAAAGCAAGCTTTTTTCTACACAGTACTTTCAAATATAATTATTAAGTAATTATATTAAAATTTGATCATGACATCGTCAGAATTTTCACTTATATTTCTACAAATAGATGAAGTATTAATTTTAAAAATTAATAAAAAACGCGTCCGTACTGTCTCAAGGGCTTACTTCAACTGATCAATGTGAATATGGCTTTCTAATTTACTACGATCTAATTGGTCAAGGGGCGTGGCTAAGTGGAGTGACCACAATGCCTGACCATTATCTTAACGCAAATACACTAGTGATTATTTAACTCATTTCAGGGACAAAAAAATTGAGCAACATCGCAAGCAGGAACTGGACCTCCGAGCGAAGCTAGAAGAACAGAAAGGTCTGGAGATGCAGCTTAACTCACGCGTAGCCGTGCTGCAGAACAAGCTGGAGCTACTCGGCAGTAACTCCGATAGTGAGCTCCTGGAGAGCTATAAGCAGCAGAATGAGGGTTTGCAGGCAGAGCTGGAGGAGGTTAGGAGTGAATTGAAAAATGTAAGAGCACTGATTTTATATTATTATTTAAGAAGATGTATGCTAGACGCACCTATGTCTTCTTTGAGCTAAAATGATCATGATGATTATGAAAATTAATTTAATAGACCATAATATCGCAGGAGAACAAAAAGTTACCGACATAGCCCAAAGAATCGCCAAACTTAAGTGGCAGTCGGCCAACTGTTCTGAATTGGGACCACGTGCCGGAAGACACAGCGTTGGAAGGCTTCCCACTAGGTGGACCGATGACCTGGTGATGATCGCTGGAATCCGATAGATGCGAGACGCACGGGACCGGTCGTTATGGCGACACTTGGGGAAGGCCAATGTCCAACAGAGGACGGCTGAAATGATAACATAATAAGCATAAATAAGAAACTATAACACATACAATAGGCGACCATGAATATTGTTGTTTCATCAGAGTAGTGTTGATATTAAAGATACCAGTAGTTAAAACAGACATTATTTTTCAGCTAATATACTGCCATGATCTTTCCACATTCCTACGAATTGTTCGTTATCCGAACTGGCTGCAGCCCTCTTGACCGTGTTGATTACTATTGTCATATATTGTAGCGGCCCATTATATTAACATTTGCAAGTAGGAACAGTGATTCTGCTCTGTGATCGGCGCAGTTTAATCTTTCTACAACCTGTCACAGTGCAGTTTGGTAGTTAATTGGCTTAAATGAAAATCATATTATTATACCTGATATCCTCCCACAGTTGGATCTCAAACACACACAACTAGAGTTGGACTACGACAAGTTAAAGTCAGAGAAGGGCAGCCGCGCGTCCATCGTGCAGGAAGCGAACGCGGACTTGTTGCGCGAACTGGAACGTTACAGCGCACAACTCAAGGACACGCTCAAAGAGAACGGGGAGCTCAAGACTTTGTATCTGCAGGTATAGCATATATTGCATAGTCAGCCTTTTAATGTTCTCAAAAGAGTGTCCATGGACTTTCTTGCACGTTCTTCTCCATAGAGATTTATACGCTTTGGAACTTACAATTTAGCTTCACTTTTTTTTACTGACCAGTATTTTGACAATTCAAAAGTTCCTGTAAATGATTTCCCACTACTGGGACACAGGCGTCCTCTCTAGGAGAAATGCCGTTTGGTGGATGCCACATATCTTCGAATTTTTAGTTCTAGGATAATTATGCCGGTTTTCTCACTATGTTTTCTTTCACCGTTTTAAAAGCAGTGGTGATGAAATAAATTACACAGTAATACGCCTGGCTGGGTTTGAACCCACGACCTACAACTCAATTAGTCGGAGCCGTTACCATTGGGCCACGCACAACTGCTGGTCTCCAGTTATAGTGCGATTCAAACTTAATGGCGGCGAACACGACGCGAGTCTACGCAGTAATAAGCTTATGGGATTAAAGGGTGGGGTATCACACAAGTACGCAGTGAGTAGTGAACGCTTAAGGTGAAAGTTACGGGCTCGAGCGTGGCCATGCACGCTAGATGGCGCTGAATTCAACATTTTTAGTTTATACTCTTTTTACTAAGACTCCACTGTCCGTTTGCCACCAAGCTGTATCTCATAAACCGTGATAGTTAGACAGTTGAAATTTTCACAGATGATTTATTTCTGTTGCCGCTATAACAACAAATACTAAAAACAGAATAAAATAATTATGTTAAGTGGGGCTCCCATACAACAGACATGATTTATTTTGCTGTTTTTGTAGATAATGGTACGGAACCCTTCAAGAGCGACTCAGACTCGCACTTGGCTGGTTTTTTTTTATGATATTAGTAAGCCAAAACTTAGTCAAATTATTGCCTCAAAATCCGCCTAATTCTGACTGATCATGTCTCTAACTATACTACATGAAGAGCCCTTCACTTTAATGAATTATTTAAGATTTTAATTAATTAGCAAGCAAATGGTCCATTAGTTCGGTATTATCAAGCGCAATGTTTCTGCGTCTTGGGAACTCACTACAATTTGGGTTATTTAAGGGGTTTAACAGCTCTGTTTAGTCAGTTTGCTCTAAATCTTCAAGCATTCACGATTATTCAATAGAGAGAGATAGAGTATTCGCGTTAAGAAAATAGTGCCTCATCGTTTTTACTCAGCTTAGCCACGCCCCTTGACCAATTAGATCATAATAAATTAAAAAGCGTGTCCACAATTTCACATTGACCAGTTGAAGTAAGGCCCTTTAGACAGTACGGACGCGTCTTTTGTCAATTTTAAAAATGAATACCTCACCTATTCGTTAAAATAAACAGAAATTCTGATGATTATGTTTTTTTTTTTTTTAAATAATTAGATACATATACAATATTTAATAAACTTAATATACTTATTTGAAAATACCATCATAAAAAAATGCTTTGATATTAATGGTTTAATTTTTACCCCAGTATGAATACACCTTTACTGTTGCAGTGGCACTGATGAATCACTATTTTCTTAACAAAAATAGGCTATAGTATTTTTAATCAACTAATCACAATAATAATCTTCGATCACAATGATAATCCGATAGTATTTTTAAATCGACGGCCCATTGTGACACCCTATTAATTTTAAATTCCTATTATAATTTTATTTTTGGTGTGCAATAAATAGTACCTATCAGTGGCGAAGGGTAAATATTTTCAGAAGGGAAGCCGAATTATTAAAAGTTCGGTCACCAAATTCCGCCCGCTTAATGATGCAATAAATAGACCCAAATTCATCCCTGCGTCTATAATTAATGGTCATATTTGGAGCGGCACGGCCTATTTGCATATTTTTTTTTTAATTCTCATAACTTAATTTTGAAAACGAAATTTCGTTGCAATACAAACAATCTATTAAACAGTAGGAATCTCTATCCATCTATATGAATTAATGCCATTACTAAATCACTTCCGACTTCGCCCTTTCATTCAGCTCATTCATAATCATAATACGTTAATTATTCACAGGCATGCAGCTCTCGCGACACAGTATCAAGGGAACTAAAAGACTTGCAATCAAAAATACAAAAAGAAAAGGAACTCTACAAATCACAAGAGAAAGACTATGTAGAGCGATTGGAGAAGCAAAAGCAGCAGATTGAAAAGTTGACTTCAGATTTGAGTAACACTAAAGAAGAGTTGGAAAGAGCTAACAAGAGAATATCGGAGTTGCAAAGAGAGTTCACTGATAAGCAGAGGGAGTTCACTGAAAAGCTTGATAAGTACTTGCAAGGTGAGTGCTATTCTTTTATACCCAACTTCCAAGGAGAATTACGTTTTTGTTAGAAAAGTTGATGTTTTTAGGATTCGAAAAGGAAAACGGAACCCTTATAAGATCACTTTGTTGTCCGTCTGTCTGTGTCTCTCTGTCAAGACCCTTTATCTCGGGAACGCGTGGAGGTATTGAGTAGAAATTAAACTAATATACTCAGGTCTATGGTCCCTTGAAGCTGAGAAAAAAGCAAACTTCTAAGTTTAAAAAAAAACGGCCGTTTATTTCGTAAAAAACGTATATTACGACACTCAAGGGAATCAAAATTCATAGGGTACTTCTCGTTGACCTAGAATCCTGAAATTTGGCATAAAGCAAGTTCTTATAGCACAGGTATGGGAATAAATCTGAAAATAGTAGTTGTTGTCACAAAAAAAAATTGCGATTCGACAAAATCTGAGACATTTTTTTAATTTTATATAAACTAGTGCTTGACCATAGATAAGTTTGTACGGAACCCCTCATTGCGCGAGTCCGAGTCGCACTTGCCCAGTTTTTTTTGTTTTGTTTCTTTTTGTAAATGTTTTATTTTTATTTTTGTTTGACAGATGAAAAGTCCGCGATGCGAAAAGAAAGGGAACCGTGTGCACAATGTGAAAAGAATATAAAACATATCAAATACTTAGATGATCAACTTAGTAAATGCACTATTAAATTAGGTAAGTTCACAAAGTTTTTTTCACTCATTAGTTTATTCACTCTTTATTACCATCTGGTATTCAATGGGTATTTAAAATAATAGTGCTTGTTTGGTCCCTACAGCGTCACAAGAAAGCAACGAAACCTTAATGAAGGAGCTGAAAACCAAAGCTGAGTTCTTCCAACAGTACATCATAGACCGTTTCAATAAACTGCGTGAACAACGGAGCATAGGAACTAACACAGACGAGATAACGGAACGGACACAAACACCCACTTCGGAGCACTCCAGCATCGAGCAGCTCGTACAGAACTGTGATGACGCGCTAGCTGCCAAGGTTTGTACAGTTGGAAACCATGGAGGAGACAAGTGAACGGACTCCCTCGGGGCATTCTAGTAGTAGTGAGCTATAGAACTTTATTTTTATTAATATGTTCTCCTGAACACATGTTCCTCATATCCGACGTTATTTTATGTGTTCGACATTCTAGTACATGGAACAGACAAAGTTCTAGCAACTAGAGCTTCTAGAATGTTTAAGCCTTTATCCACTTACGTCGGATTGGTCCGACCAGTGTTTTCGTGACCTATTCGCTAGGGTCGTGTGGTTGCGACTGGGTACTCCATCTCGTTTAGCTCTTTATTCCCCATAGGTGACAGAAGAGCTGACGATATGGAGTATTTGGTTGTGCGACCCTGGCAAAATAAACGCGTGTTTGTCGGATATATGCGACGTAAACTGGTAAAAGGTTAATGATAGCTAAACATTCATCTATTAATTTATATATATATATATATTACAGACTGCTCTTATGGTAAAAGAGAAAGCTATCAGGGACCAGATAGCCGAAAAGTTCACGTTAGAGATGAAAACCGTCGAAATGAACTGCGCGAGAAAAATCAAAGAGATTGAAAACCAACAAATGGAAACTGTCACAAAAATAAAAGAACTCCTCGAAAGAAAAGCAAAGGAAGTTGATGCTTTGAAAGATTTCATACTCGACGAGAGGGCGAAAGTCACGCAAATCCTTGAAGCGAAAGAGAACGAAATATCAGAACTTATAAAAGAACATAATGTGTTAAGAGAAGAATGTCAGAAAGCCAAGGACCAGTTCAAAACACTTTTAGACCAGTCCAAATCGATTTCAGAATGGAAACAAAAAGCCGAGAAGTACAAAGAAAAAGCTATGAGGCTTGAGTCGTTAGAAGAAGCTTTCAAATCCGAAAGAGAACATTTTAAATTAAAATTCAATTCAACCGCTAAAGAGTGTATGGCGATGAAAGCTAGAGCAACGGAAATGCAAACAAAACTAACGGAACTTGAAAAGCAACATGATAAACTTCAGATAGAACACAAGTTAATTGAAGATAAGTACAAACATGCTAAGAAGACAATTTTTACTTATAAGGTACACAATTTCTTTAACAATATTAGAATATACGAATATAATAATTTATTAGCTTAACGCCTGCGCAGACCAATAACTTTTGTCTAGAGGACAAAAATCCCTGAATCGTACCCCCGTACTTCCTTCCGACAAAAAAATACAACGGAAATTGGCCGTCGTTTGCGTAGGCCTTTAGGAATAATATAATATAATATAATATAATATATTCCACAACTAACACACAACGCCGCCTAGTCCCAAGCTAAGCAGAGCTTGTGTTATGGGTACTAGACAACTGATAAACATACTTATATATTTTTAAATACATACATATATAGATAAATTACACCCAGACACAGAACAAAGGATCATGCTCATCACACAACCATTTGTCCTGGGTGGGAATCGAACCCACGACCTCCGGCATAGCAGTCAGGGCCACTAACCACTAGACCAACAGGCCTGTCATTATAATACATTTAGATGATTGATTTCCTGAAACTTACACTAGAATTCCCATTATCCAGGCTCTTTCCTTACTTACATTTGCTATTATTATTATATAATATTATAATTATAATATTTAATTGGTTAAATTTCAGTTTTTTAATCTAATTTAATCTTAAAAGGAACACAGTAGAAGGAAAACAACTGTAATGAATGTAAAACTGAATGAGTGTGCATGATGGTGTTACTTAAGACGTTATGTTTGGTGTTGATAACGTGTGTCGTGTCTGTATGATATAACTGTGAGTGTACCTTTACGGAGGTTATAAATATATGTTTGACCTATCAATGTGTGCTCTGTGACATTTTCACTTAAACTAAGGCATTATCAGTTTTGTCATAATCCAAAAGGTTTAAACACCTTCATGCTCCTCCATTAACCCATATTTTCCAGTCATGTTTATCTAACGGCATATTCCCAAAACTGTTAACAATTATAGACCTATTTCAGTACTAACAGCACTTTCAAAAATTTTAGAAAAAATTATAAATAGCAGATTAATAGATTATCTTGAAGTTAACGAATTGTTTTCCAATAATCAATTTGGCTTTAGACCTAATAGCTCAACTAACCAAGCAATTCACAAGCTGTCTGAATACATTAGTCCGAGACTAGATGGGGGATGCACACCATTGGTATCTTTCTAAACCTCGCCAAAGCCTTCGACACAATTTCTTGTTCTATACGAGTATTACTGCACTAGCTTGAATCACTTGGGATAAGAGGAGTGCAAGTTCTATTATTCTCCGACTATCTTAGAGACCGTTAACAATGTGTTAAAATAGGGTAGTGCACAAGTTCTGAGATGGTAAATAGTTGTTTCGGAATACCGCAAGGTACTATTTTGGGCCCTACGTTATTTTTAATTTACATTAATGACCTATGTAGTAGTTTAGTCCTTCGTAATAGGCTAATATCATCATACTTTATCAGCACTCTGAGCTTCCTTTTGACCCAGTACCTTCAACCAGGAGGAGGAAAGATTCGGTTTGCATAAAACCACAGAAGAGACATACAGGCATTTGCTCATAGATTTTACGTATTTTTAGGACCTTTCTTGTACAACAAGCTAAATAAATTATTAGATATATAATATATAGTTATAGCGTAAATTATATTAAATGTAGTACCTTGATATCGGAATATCTATTAAAACTTAATTACACAGACAGAGAAACTATCGGAAGTTTTAATATGATAGTAAGGTTTAGTACGTAAGTTGTTATTCTATAATTCTGTATACATGCACCCGTAATGATTAGTCTCGTTAAGTGATGACTTGAAACACAGGTTTTATAAACCTAGCTCGGGAAAGTCGCTAATTATTCATAATTCTAGGTTTAAAATTAATTTTCCACAAGTCCTGAAATATTGATAATTTAGTTGTACACGGAATTATTTGTTGGGTACTAGCATAATTATTTATTTAAGATTTACTTGTGTCTATTATATGTAACTATATTGTGTAAAAGATTTAATAAAGATTATTATTATTATGTAGGAAGCCAGTTTGTTATTTAAATAACTGGTTATTAAGTAAAAATCTATCTTTTATATTGGTAAATACTGATCTTTTCTATTATTTTTACAGGATTATGTCTCGAAAAAAGATTGCCATGTGAACAACGAAATGAATAGAATACAAGATGAGTATAGGAAGATATTCGTGAAGTTGCAGAATCAATTGACTTATTACATCAACCTTAGGCTGGAGGACGAGAGGAAAGGCAAGCGAGTGCAGCCGCAGAGTTCGCAACCGACCGATGTAAGTTATATCTACATTTGCTAGATGGCTCACACCAAAATTTTGACCCCCTTTTTTTAAGTGGAAAATCTACAAAACACATCTCACACTCTAGGATGGAGAGAAAAGGCGTGTAAGGCTTACTTACTGAATAAAACACACCTACGTTCTTCAGTTGTCCTCCGATTTCTAGAAATCGGACAATTACGGCCCTTTCAAACGTTCCCGCAGCTTTAAACTTTTGACCCTTAACTTTCCACTCCCTCTACACAGGTTTCTTTTTTAACTTTGTTTGTCATGGTTCGTACGAAACTCTATTACTTAGCTTTTTACAATGTCTATCACAGGCCTTCGTATTTATAACTACAATAGCTAGTGACTCTCTCACAATACATAATAATATAATGTAAATAATTGAAAATATGCAGTTAAATTGTATTTTCTAATAGTTTTGGTATTAGGATACCTATCGCAATTCTAGAAGAGAACTCGACTTTTTTATTATTTCTTCTGTACCTATAATTA
Source organism: Mythimna impura (assembly GCA_905147345.3). NCBI lineage: Eukaryota > Metazoa > Arthropoda > Insecta > Lepidoptera > Noctuidae > Mythimna > Mythimna impura. Next base: position 11,866,406 of record LR990362.1, on the reverse strand, counting down.
CGTGCTTAAGGGCGGGTGGACTCAACGAAATAGGCATTTAACGCTACCAAGAGTTGCCCGCGATTGCCGCAAAGCGAGCCGTGCGCTTACGTCGCGCGGTCGCGGAAAGTGTCACAGTATAGATAAGCAGGCAGCAGGTCAACTTGCCTTATTAATTTATTTTTAAAATAAAAGATTTGATTCCTTAAAAGCTTGTTTTATTATCATTTGTAGTAATCAAGCTTGTTTTATTACTATTTGTAGACTTTGAATGTTTTGTAATAAATTAATTTGAGTAGATATTTTAAATGTAATAAACTTTAAACTATAATTATTTTTATTGACATTTTAGTTTCTAGGCCCGGTGTTCCAAATAAAATAGGTATTAACGCTAGGACGCGGGCACGGGGGTCGCGAGTCGCGACACGGTCGCAAATATTGCGTCGAGCCGCGCGATCTATGTACTTGCGCGTGAAACCACACTTACGTAAACTCTGAGTGTTAGCTTGCCACAATCTAAGCAAAACAATATTATAACGGCATTGGCTCAGAAGATAGGATAGTTAAAATAATACAATTGTGTAAAAATAAAAAATTTATGTTCCATAATATTGTCACAAAAATCATTGGTTTAAAGACAACATTTTTCTTACTATTATCAAATAATTGAAAGCTTTCAACATTATTTATTGACATAAACTGGTGCTTGATTGCAAACCCACCTGACGGTAAGCAGTGATGCAATCGTTAATGGTTAGGAGCACTAATTTATTAAGAGCCTACTCTCTCTCTAACCTTGAAGACATCCAAATTATAATCGAACGGGAAGACCGCAGTTGGCAAATTGTTCCAGTCCTTCGATGTACGAGATATAAACGACGAGGCGAAACGCTTAGTTCGGACCATAGATATTTCGACAACGTAAGGGTTTGATACTCGCCGGGTTGTCATGGAAATCTCGCGCACAGTAACCAAAATGCATCCTGTAAAATACCGAAAGGCTAGCTACTCTGCGCCTATGCTTCAGGCTTTGTAGATTGGACATAACAAAATCTGAATCACCAATTTGCCTCTTCGCGCGCCCTTCCACCGAGTCCAAAGCTGCTAAGCGGCATTTTGCAGCACCAGCCCACATGAGCTGTGTTTAGGGCTTTCAATACCGGTATTACGGGATCCCGTCCGTCGGAATCACGGATATATTTTGGTCTTTTTTCAATACCGGTACTGACGAGCCAATACCGTGATTACGGTATTACAATCATTTTATAATTTTAATTATTGTGGTTTGTTGTAATAAGTAGCAGGAAGTTGTATTAAATAATATAAATAACTATGTGATATTATTCTCACACTTCACACTTGTGTATTAAGCGCCAACTCTTATCTCCAGCCCACCCGCCCGCACCTTTCTTAAACAACCGGTTTCTGAGTCGGTCGAGCGAGCCAAACGACGTTATTGTTTTGTTAGTCAGTAGTAACACAAAAGCCGCCCGGGTAACATGTGCAAGTGAAGTTGGTCATTGTGAGTTTTGATAAGTTTGTGATCTTAACGAGAAACAAGTAAGTACACCTATAATATTAATACTTGTATTTTCTGGGAGTTTGTCTGAATTTTTAACGGATCATGCGATCATATCTTTTTTTTTTGTAAAAACTGATGACGAGTCACGAATTCACAACAGATTGAAGCATCTAAACTTGCATTTCCACTTTGATTAATGTGATTGTTACTATATCGAATCGAATCACGTTATCCGTTAGATCTTCAATTAAATAGTAAAAATTGAATATTTGAGCGGTTTAGATGTGACTTTGTTTTCTAACTTTTACCTAATTAGTACTTATTAACTACGTTCATGTACGAAGAAACAATTCAAAATTATACATTTAATTGGTATTTTAGTAAGAAAGAACAAGTCTATAAGAAAGACACGAATCATGACGCTTGCTGACTTTTAAGGGCAGTATAGGTAATTAGGTACGTATCGAATGTATCAGCCAGTAAACAATAGGACGGCAGCGCCATCCTTACTTAAACTTTATTAGAACTGCGTTTTTAGACAATTCTAATACCTATACCACCCTCGGAAGCCAGCGATTAGGACTAAGGTAGCTTGACATTCTTTATTAGTATAAAGAAATGCTTAAAACTTGTCCAGCCGCGCAGTGCATGCAGACAATAGTTGCCTACTAATCTCTCCCGAATTCTGGTTGTAGTGCACGGCAAACACGGCGTTATCGCATACCTATAGATTAATGACAATTTCAATGTAGGTATTTATCCTAAACCTGACTAAATACTATACATTTGAAAGTGTAAGTTTAGTTATTAGCAGAGGTATAAAAGTAAATAAATAACCGAAGATCATAAAGGTTTTCTCTTTGTTTTAGGTCGACTCCAGAAAAGTCAGATTCGAAAACATACAAAAAATTTTTAAGAAAACGTACTACTACTGGCATATGGGATAATTTCACTGCCGCTGAAAATCGACTCACTGCAAAGTGTAACCTATGCAATAAAATCATAAAGACTGTTGGTGGAACCACTAGCGGATTGCGCACTCATATGCGCTCAATACATAAATCAAATACGCATAAAAGCACAGCTTCATCATCAAAGCCATCCACTATAGAAAACCCACAAGCCATCCACAAGAAAAAGTGTCACCAGAATTAGCAGTACAAGATGAACCAGTACGAAAGAAAATTCGAGTTTCAGACTATTTTCAAAGTTCTCATTCAATGGAATTAGTTGTTTCAAGGATGACCGCCTTGGATGGTATCCCTTTGAGTAAGTTTTGCACATCGGAAGATATGCGAAGACTATTTAAGAATTCTGGTTATAATTTACCGACTTCACCAGCTTCTATAACCCATACCTATAGTACAAAAGAAAAGCGATGATCTAAAAAATCAAATAAAAACGCAGTTCAAGACTTTGAAGACTCGTGATCAGGAACGATTTACTTTGACTTTTATACAGCAACTAATAAAAAGAGGTACATGAACATTAATGTACATAATAAAGATTTAGAAAGCGGTTACACGAACCTAGGATTAGTCAGGATATCAGGCTCCATGACAGCAGATGTAGGTATCCAATACCTAAAACAACGACTTCAAGAATTTGGCCTTAATTTACATGAAGATATTATAGCTTTTACTACAGATGGTGCCAGTGTGATGACTAAAATGGGAAAAAGTTTTGAAGGCCACCATCAGCTCTGTCTAGTGCATGGCATCCAGCTAGCTGTTATAGACGTGTTGTATAAATACCAATTTCAACAAACCTTTTCTTCTGTTCCACCGCTAAATCCTCACATTGAAACATTAGAAACTGACAGTGAAGGTGACAATTCTGGTCATCAAGGCGGTGACGATGCTTTGAATTATGTTGAAGCACAATTGCTCGAAACAGAAAGACCTGAGTTTATTTACAAAAACCTCATTTATAAAGTAAGAAAAATAGTCAAACTTTTTCGTAAGTCCAAAGAATGATTTGTTACAAAAATATGTCATTGAAACTCATAAAAAGGAAATGACATTAATACTAGATTGCAAGACAAGATGGAGCAGTATGGCTGATATGATTGGACGCTTTTTGAAACTAAAGGATTGTGTTTTAAAAGTTTTAATCGATCTAAAATTAAACTCCGATTTCGAATTAGACGAATTCGATTTGACAATATTAAAAAATATTTACAACAGCCTTTCTGTAGTCAAAGTAACTGTATTAGAAATTTGTAAACGGGATGCCAATTTACTAAAAGCGGATATTGCGCTAAAATTTATGTTGACAAAGTTAGATGGTCAAGCTAATGACTTAAGCCAAAATCTTGCAAAAACACTTCGAAGACGCATAAAGGAGCGACGACTTTTAATATCTGGAGTATTACAATATTTGCATGACCCTGAAACTTTTTTCAGTAATGATGATAGCGATGACGACACCTTTATAAAACCCACATCTGATGAAATATTAGATATTATAGTTAATCTACTTACACGTTTAAAATATAATAATAACATAACAAGACAGTCTCAAAGAGACAGTGAGAATATGGCTGATATGACGATAGAAGAACCTTCTTCTTCTTCTTCAAGTTGTGATAATGAAGACACGTCCATACAAAAGCAATTAGAAAAGGAGATTTCTAAATTGCCTAAAAGTAAGGATGCTGCTTCGGCTGTAACCACAAGCACTGATTTTAGATCAATAATAAGAGTAGAGATGTGTGTCTTTGAAACTGCTGGGGGTGGACGTGAGATATTTCTATCGGCGGCATACAAATATTTACTGTCTGTTGTACCGACAAGTGTTGAAGCAGAGCGTGCTTTTTCGTCAGCAGGCTATTTATGTAACAGGCTAAGAAGTTCGCCTTCTGTTTCGACCTTAAATGCACTTTCTTTTTTGCGATCACACTTTCAAAATTAAAAAAAACGAAAATATCTTTTGATTAAAAATGTTTCAATATGATATATTTAAGTTTAGATTTTTATTATTGTTTGTCTGCAAATATGCAAAATACTATTTGATTTATTTTGTTACTTGTTTAATTTTGGATTTTTGATTGTTTTTTTTTTAATAAATACAATTGCGTTAGTAAAATGAAAACCTAATGATTGCTGTAATAATAAATATAAGTATAGATCTCATTATCATTGTAATTTGCATATTCTAAGTTAATTGTCTACTGCGATATTACATTTAGTTTAAGCTTTGATTACGTTTATAAATTCTAGTCCTATAATCAATCAATACCAAATTGTTATGCTATTAAAAGAGAATAAAGACTGATTTGGAAACAAAAATACGTATTTAAATGGTTTTATTAATGCCCTAATTAAAGTTCTTATGAACATTAGAAGAATCCCTTAGAAGGGATGACAGTCAAGCGCTAGTTTAATTTTTTTTTTAAAAAGCTTGAAAAACTTGAGTTCAATACCGTGATCACGGTATTGAAATTTCTAATACCGGTACTGATACCGGTATTGAAAAAATCCGGTATTTGAAAGCCCTAGCTGTGTTATTAGGCGATATGGCTAAGTACTTATTGGATCACTTTCATATGATTTTATATTCTTTAAAAATCCTCTAAATTTAATTGATGTGTGCTTTGGCCCAGTTGAAAATCATTGGGCTCAACGTTTTCGTTATCATCTGCATCAGGGTGAACAATCAGGGTGTCATTATCTTGGAGGGATAAATTTCTAATGGGCATGCCACGTGCCTTTCTGCTGTCTATTATTTCGGGTAGCAAGCATTTCATATAAAATTTTATTAATTTGGGTTTCATTTTGGTATCCCAAAATGTGTCATCCTTTTCTATGAATTTTGTATAAATATTTTCATTCTCGCCTGCCCATATAGCCAAAAGACACCTTTTTCGTCCAGAAACATGTAGCTGGCCTTGTATCTGGTAGTACCAGTTCGAATTTTTATTTATGGTAGTAGTTTTTGTGTTTTTATTATATTTTAAAATTTGTATTTTGTTTTCCTGTATAAAATTAGAAAGTCCTTTTTTGTGTGCTGTAATTCTTAAATAAATAAAATAATTAAACACAATGAGATAAACAACGTAAATCAAGACTATAACTTTTGTACAATATTATTTACAATTTGTTTTATTTCGTATTTGATATTCTTTACGAAACAGAAGCGAAGCGCGCGCGCAAAAATTTGGCACAGGTCCTTTCTCGGTAACGTCCCGCGGGACACTGGCAAGCGACGCGCGGATCGAAAATTACTTGAATAATCGATAAAAAAATCACAAATTTAATGAAAAAAAAACGAATCGGTAGCATTGATTCCAAAATGAATTACCTCTATATTGATGTTATTTATAAAATATGGAGTATTATATTACTCGTTTAAGATGTAAAAAATATCGCAAAATCTAAGTTACTTCAGTATTTTTTTCTATCGAGAAAATTGTATGGCATCGTGTTTTGAATGGGTACATGGTAAAGAGAAAGAATGTGTCCTAAATATATATTTATTTCAGATTCAAAATGATATAACTTGCCTATCAAAAATGAATTCAAAAACCGGCAAAATCTGGAACACCTAGCCTTAAAATAATAAGAAAATCAAAACTCCCTGTACCTTCTGATACGAAATAGGTTGCATAGGATTGAAAATCTGAAAACCGTTAATATTTCAAGTTAATGTTCATTTATTATTTATTTTTTATTTTTTTATTTTTTATTATTTGCCCACGTACAATGGTCCACATAGGACTAAGTGCGGAAACCAAACATAAATAGATAGATAGATAGACTGTTAATATTTGTATCGAAATTAAAAACCATGTAACAAAGACTAAAACTAAATGAAAGTATTCTTTTATTTTCAGTATACAGATAAGTTAAATAAGCTCAACGATGATTTTACGCGATTGACGCAGTCCAACTTTAGAGATTACCTGAAAGATTACAAATGATGGCAAACTCCACGGCGACTGCAGGTTACAACTAAACGACTGGTTACAATTGTTAAACGTAAGACAATCGAAAGCCCCAGTGTTTGTACTTAATGTAGAATTTATGTAAAAGTATTATACAAAGTTTTAAAAAGGGTAATGCAAGGCATATCTCTCAGGGAGAACTGATATGTAACGTTAAGACTGCGTTTAAACTGTGACAATCGCTCAAGCCCCAACATAGAATAATTTCATAGAATATTTTTTTCAATGAATTAAATTTAGATGACCAGATCATTCCATTAACCATTTAGTGAATTGTTCCTGTGATAGTTAAGTACATTGTAGAATAATGAAATGAGAACAGTATTACACAATAAAGTGCAAAAATATCTCACATTCCTTGTGACATGTCAAGTTTTACTTGTATGATTATGTAAACACTGCAGAGGCCATATTATGAAGTTATAAAGCCTTCACAGTTCCATTGCGAAAAAATGAATGAAGCTTTTGATTTATAGCTCCATCTCCCTCTCACATTGAACCACGATGCTTCAGAAACTTCATAATGTGGTCCCAGGTAAGTAGGTATACTTGTTCATATCTATGGCCTTTTACTACGAAAAAGACTTGTTATATTAAAATTAATGTTAATTTCAATTAGTATTGTGAATTGTGTTAAATAGTAATAGTAATTTGAGTTGTTTTCGTTAAAGCTCTTGAAAATAAGACGAGTAACGGAATTATATTTTATCGTATGGAGCATTTTATCTGTTATGTAAAAAGTTTTGTAAATAAAAGTATCATTTTGTAACTTAGTTTTTTTATTTCTTTATGTAATATTTTGAAGGGACAAATGGCATTTTGGCAACTACGCAGGGGACATCTTTGCCTCTAATGTTCACAAATAGTTCAGTGCCTGCTTTCTTCAGAGCTTCGCTGACGTAACCCATGGCAACATTCACGCCAAGTGACGGTGCCGGACATCCGCTAGTTACAGCACCTACAGTTTTTGAAGTCTTCGCGTCCTTCAATACGGCGCCTTTCCTTGCCGGCGGTCCAGTTTCCAATCGGATTCCCACTCTCCTCTTAGTTACGCCTTCCTTGATTTGACGCAAAATGATTGACGAGCCCGGGAAGTTATCATCGGTGCGCCTTCGTTTGGCTATCAACCATGTTAGATTCGCTTCGACTGGGGTTACACTTTCGTCGATGTCGTTACCGTAAAGGCATAGTCCAGCTTCTAGACGCAGCGAGTCTCTTGCACCGAGACCTGCTAGTTTCACATCACTCGACTGCAGTAAGGCCTCCGTAACGACTTCCGCTTTTTCCGCAGGAATGGATATCTCCACTCCATCTTCCCCTGTGTAGCCGCATCGTGTAACACGACAATCAACTCCAGCTACTTTACCTACTCTTGATGTCATGAACATTAAATCCTCAACAGATATATCTGTCAGTTTCTGTAAGGCTGATGCTCCTTTAGGGCCTTGTAACGCGATCAGTGCTCTCTGGCTAGTCTCTAAGAATTCAACATTCACGTCATTGCCTTTTTTTCGAAATATTTCCGATGTTTCTTTCATGTGTTGCTTATCTACTTCCAATCGTCCGGCGTTGGAGACAACGTACAAAGTCTCTGCATTCACTTTAGTTACAATCAAATCGTCTATGATTCCACCTTTCTCGTTTAAAAACACGGTGAGGGAACTAGAGCCATCCTTCATGCCTTTCAAATCGACTGGACATATTGACTCGAACCAAGGCAAGCAATCTTTTCCTCGCACATTGGTCTGCAGCATGTGAGACACGTCGAAAATTGAAGCACTTTTTCTGGTGAACAAGTGTGATTCAGATAGACTTAAATCCGAATATTGCACTGGTAGTAGAAATCCGGCGAAATCGACCACTTTACCTCCATATTTCGTGTGTAAATCGTACAGCGGTGTCTTCGTTGCTTTTGACTCATCACTATACCACCGTGAGGATACTGTCCCAGAGACTATCACTTTAGGAACTACTCTTGGAGCAAACAGAACTCTGCTTAGCGCTATCGAACACATTTTCTCAGTCCAAACTCTTTCAATAATATGATTACTACATCTGGCCCAAACAATATCTATAGTGGTTATAAGAAAAGGTCAGCGGTCAATCGGTAGTCCTGATAAGTAATTATGTTACATTCCGTCGGTAGTGGGGGTGACTGTTTATTGGGAATATTTGACGCTATCGAAAAATAAATAGTGAGTTAATGATAATGGATCTTGCTCCATTATACTTACCTACGTTTGTATCATTACGAGCCTATCGCCAGTATCTTAATGGAACAAATTGACAAACGCGTGTAAGTAACTGCTGCTTTTTAATCCCCGACGCAAAGAGCTCTGTAAATTTGACTGATATGTGCGTCAAAGGCCGATTTAAGTTCGATTTTTTTTTTATTATTTGAAAGCAGGTTTCCTATCGATCGCGATGGTTCTTAAAATTGTTTTATCAAAATCGGTTCAGCCATTTATAAGAAATAGGAGGTTGAATGAAAGTGAGAATGATCAACCGAATGTTTACAAACATGGCCAAGTGTGGTACCTATTAAATTGAAGGGTAGGTACCTATAAGGTACGTGTATCTATACCTATTACAAAACTTTATGATAAATGAAAATCGGTTTAACTATTTAAAAATTATGGGGGGTAAAAGGGTATGATTCGCACAAAATTGGGTAGAAGAAACCCTCTCTCCAAATATAAACATAAGCTGCTTGCTCGCACGACGCAGCGCAAGAAATTTTGGTCTTCGGAACTCGGGATGGGTTTTTTTTTTTTTTTAAAATTTCGATGAAGTGAAAAATATGAAAAATTTTACATTGGCGTGAAAAATTTTGTTCAATCAAAATCTGAATCAAAGTGTGATTTTATGCATAATTAATATAACAATAGTTTTTTTATTCAAGTTTTATCGAAATAAATACGTGATTTTAACTGCTGGCCAAAGCACCCTAGGCCTGGAGCAGAGCTGTGGTGGTACTCTTCTTTAAGAAGGGCGATATTGCCCTGCTTAAGAAGAATTACAGGCCCCTGAGCCACGTCTCTACAAGTTGTTTCCCAGAGTCATCATGAACCACCTCACGCGCAGGTTTGATGACTTCCAGTCTCCCGAACAAACCGGATTCCGAATAGGCATCAGTACTGTAGACCACAAACATACGTTGCGGCAGGTTATACAGAAGACCGACGAGTATAACCTGCCGCTTAGTGTTTGTGGACTACAAGAATAAGAAAGCCTTTGATTCAATCGAGATTTGGGCTATACTTACTGCAGTCTTTCCACCATTGAGAATCTGTACATCGTAGCGCTAAAGTTTTTGTAAAAAATATGTCAGTCCGACTTCAGGACCAGACTTCGAAACGGTTCACGGTCGCAATGAAGGATGTTTTTAAAGTTCTGGACTGAAAAGGACTAGGCATTAATTTTAATGGCGAGTACATCACTCGCCTTCGATTTACTGACGATATACTAGTCGTGACTGAGACTATTATAAAGGAGCTCAGTACAATGCTCGACTTCCGAAACAGTGGGTCTTACGATGAACATGTGGCACCCACTCCTATCAAGATCATAGAGACTTTACACTTGAGTTTATAACAAAATAAAAAAAAAACTTAGAAATTAAAATTGGTACACGTAACCCAGTCCTATAATGCACACTCAATTATAAGCAACGACAGCTTAGTAAGTTGTGGACGATAATGTTCACCTGGGTCAGACGGTCCGGTTATGTAGGTCCAAATTAATGTCTTTGTGTAGGTCTAACTTCGAGTAAGAGGTCAATGGTCGAACCCAACTCAACTGGGCACCGGCACTGTTCGGAAACTTACGTAGGTATTCAGTGTCTCAAGATGAAAGTCTTAAAGTTTTATGACCAGTGCGTGTTGCCAGTGATGACATAATGGCTCTACAACGTGGTCGTTCACAGTGGGCCTCATCAGAAGACTTAAAGGGCAATGGAAAGGGCTATGCTGCATGATTGAATCAAGAATGAAGATCAAAGTCACCGACATAGCCCGAAGAATCACTAAACTTAAGTGGCAATAGGCACACTGCTCGCAGAACAGATGGTCAATGGGGCCGAAAAGTTCTGAAGTGGCGACCACATAGGTACTAGAAAACGCAGCGTTTTAAGGACTTCCACAATGTGGATGACCAGAGACGCGGGAATCCGATAGATGCGACACACACAGGACCGGTCGTTGTGGAGACATTTGGGGGAAACCTACAGCTACCCTGTCCAACAGCTGCTGACGTCTTTTGGTAGAAATGATGTATGGTGAAGGCCTCCCCCAAATTATTCCAGATATTGCTTTCTCGAGCCACCTCGAACCAGCCCATGCAGTAGACGTCAGGGGTCGTCCCACCACCTCTTTACAAGTTGGCCTCGGCGGCGCGTCGTCGTCCATATACAATTGTAGATTATGTTCCATTGTTGATATTTAAGCGATTACACGCCTAATAAACCACATAATTGGTTTACCTATTTAGAATACATTTCAGGTTCACACTTCAAAAAAAATATTATTCACCTTCAACCAAACGTGACTTTTTCGGAAAAATTTCAATGCTTGAAAAATTTCATATCATTTGCCCATCTGTAATCGGAACCGATGCTTTGCCGCACGAAATCGCAGCGTTTCTCAAACTTTGCAGAATTGATCAAGACATTTTGTCCTTTTTTAGGGTTCCGTACCTCAATAGGAAAAATGGAACCCTTAGGATCCTAACACTAGGATCACTTCGTTGTGTCTGTCTGTAAAGACCCTTTATCTCGGGAACGCGTTGAGGTATATAGATTTTGTTAGTAAACAATATATCTTAAAAACTAATATTAGTAGGTATCAAAAACACAATTACACACACAAATACACTAAGACATGATGCCGCACCCATTTTTGCCACATTATGGACTCCCATCTATCTGCAAAAACACTCAGTATAGTGTTGTAGTAAGAAACTGGGCAAGTGCGAGTCGGACTCGCGCACTGAGGGTTCCGCATAAGCTTCCCTATGTATGTAGTTTTTTTTTTTTTAATTAATAAGTTAAAAGAAGTCTTTGCCTTTTAAACATTCACAGGACCTTGGGTTCAGTGGCGTAGCTAGGCGTGGCTGAAGTTGGCCCTCGCCCCTAAAGGGGCCTCGTGCAAGGGTGGGCTCTTTAAGAACGAGGGTTTTTTTTAATTGACAGGCTCGCGTATGACTACTAGGTACTTCACTTGATGGTAAGCGACGATGTGGTCGAATACTGCGCTGCGATATCCGCTCTCGTTTTTGAATTTATGAACGAAAAAGGCCTGGCTGATGCGCCTTCGCCCACGTCTAAATTAGTCCATGCTACGCCACTGCTTGGATGCTGCCCAAATATCTATAACATAGATCCGGCCAGAGCTGGAGCGGCGGTGCTCTCCTTATCCGCTTTATGAATCAACCCTTACCCTATCAAGCCCTACCACAAGCTCTTAATGGGATCCATTTAACGACCTAGACTGAACTGTTAAAGGAATAGGGAATAGGGTGTATAGCCCCATCCCTCTTTCTGGCTCGCACGCCTGATATTTTTACGTAATGGTAAGGCGCCCGTTTTCTCCTTGGTAACTGTAAAAACGATTAGCATAGCATAGTCGGCCTTATAATGTTTCCACAGTTGGGACTCAGGCCTCCTCTCTAGGAGAGGGAATGGGCCGTAATTCACCACGCAGGCCCAGTGCGGGTTGGTGGATGTCACATGTCTTCGAATTTTTGGTTCTCGGGCAAACCGGTTTTCTCACGATGTTTTCCTTCACCGTTTTGAGAGCAGTGGTGATGAAATAAATTACACAAAGTAATGCGCCTGGCTGGGTAAAGAACCCGCGACTTAGGTACAGCTCGTAAGTCGGGGCTGTTACCACTCGGCCACCACTTCTCTCACTGTTTGGTAAAAACGATTACTGGGTACTAAATAGATAACCTATATTTACTTATACCCTGAGATAACCATCACTGTCCTTCAAGCTAATGTCTTTGCAAGCATAATTTGTAGTGCCCATCATATTTCTTTCTCTGTAAAGAAGAATGATTTGCAAACCAGAAATAGCTAATTGGAGCAACAGTTTAGTAAATGACCTCAACTACTCAGGTTTCAGTAAAAATAAATACAACAGCATTACATTAAAAATCTATTCTAATCTTTTATTTCACAACTATCCAATACTTTTAAATACTCTTCATGTGTTAACAATTCACTCTTAGTAGCTTCAGAAATAGCAATACTTGATAAGATAATGGCGATATAACCATCAGCATCAGGCATTTCCTTCAGGAGCTTGGGCTGATTTACCAGCTCTTCATTAACTTCAACTAAAGTCCCTTTCATACAACAAGGTATCTCAAAACCTGATCCATCTTCGAACTCTATTTTGCATATGATGGACTTAGGGCCTAATTGCTGACCACCCCTCTTACTTTTCCCCCTGACAGAGTTCTTCAACCTGTCTACTTTTCCTACAGTATAATTCACTTTGTACTCTTCATCCTTACTGAAAAAGAAATGACTTGGCGCCAGGCTCAGCAGAGCAATCCTGTTTGAGTGGAACATTATCATAATGTCATTATTCTTTATTCCATCAACATCTGTAATATATCTCTTACTAAAATATCTATCTGTGAATGTCTTAAAGTTGTTTAGGTCTGGTATTGAATCTAGTATGCTTATCTCTTCCATTGTTACAAAAATAAAATCTGTGTCTTATGTGCAGTTTGTCTAATTTAACTGGCTTGGTTGGCTCGCTCTTGGGCTAGTATTCGAGCTCGGATCTCAGCACGGTGTTTACGGGACTCTTGTAAGTTTGCTGTCTGTCGTGCAATGCGTTCTGCTTTCAAACACTTTCTCATATCCCGATCATAATCGTTGCAGTATCCCATAAACTTTCTAAATGGATGCTAAAACAAAAAAAAATACATTGAGAGTAATAAATCCCTTCTGGATTATTCATTGAAGACAACTTAATTTAAACGTTCATTCGAACATTGCAATCTGCGCAGCAGGGAGCGGGTTATTAAAAATGTGGCGACTTCCGAACACCGATGACTGTCGCTCGCTTCTACGTTGGATGCCATCGGTGTCTGTCTGTATTTCTGTAATCGGTGGCCCGTTTGCGCCGAGCCTTATGGAAGTTTTTTAAAAAAGAAAAACACTGCGTGCTACGAATTGAGGTTATTTTCACTATCAGATAACGTATCCGCAAATTATATAATATTGTTTAGTACTCAATTGCGGCAAATGTGTCTACTGTTGCGTATAATACTTAATTTGTTATGCAATTATGGTTTATTTCTTACCTACCTCGGTGTGACAATCCATCAACTTTCGTATGAAAACATTGCATTCGTCAGTATGTAAGTGGGGTGCTAAGTCTGTGTGCATAACTAAGTATTCGTTAAGTATATAAAGGAATTATGTATGTATTAACAGAACCGGCGTAGGTTTTTTAAAATGTATAAGTTATTTTAAAACGGCCCAACACAAGCTGTGTTCAATAGTGAATAGAATTCGATTGTCAAGTCAATGTCAAGATTTTGATATTTCGATTTGACATTCTGGCTTTTGACTGCTTTTGACGCAAATGTCACTGTCAGAACCAGAGACATTTTTTTTTTGTTTCCAGGACACAATTTTTTGTTCTTCAACATTTTTCTTTTGCTAATATGATTCTGTTTTTGTTCTGAGTCCCTTGATTTTGGTAGAACGCGAACGTTATGAAAATGTTGCTAAATGAAAATAATCTAGTCGAATGCATGAAGATTTTTAAGTAGGGACCAATCAAGATCGATTCTCTTTTTGGCGGTTTTTTTTTTTAGTGAATTTCAGCGGCTGTATTAATTACTTCCAAATCGATTCTTAGTGGATCATCTTTATCTTCTTGCCCTTGTTCCATGTTATTTGCGGTTGACGACGCAACACTTCGTCGTTTTTTTCTTTCATTCTATTCTGTCACGTATTATCACAAACAGTGACTCATTTTATTTTTGGATATTGTGATGTAAAATTGGTGTAGTTTCGTATCTCAAGTGTCTACACAACTGGTCATTAAATTAAAACAAGCGCAATCTCAATTCTAGTAGAGATAGACCGACATGGATGGTGCAGTGGTGCTGCGCTGCGTGTCGCGGGTTCGATTCCCGCACGGAATAAATATTTGTTTGGTCTACAGATTGATGTTTCGGATGTAGGTTAGTTAACATGTTTGTGAACGCTCCTACGATACAGGACCAACGTTTTTTAAAAACGAAGAAAAAAGAAGAATGGTTCTCATCTGACAAAGGTTTTTAATGAGCATGCCTAGTGAAAATGGGCGCTTATTTCATTTTTATGCACGGTAATGTGCGGCCATATAGTATTTACTTGGTCAATGCGTAACTTCAAAAGTTCTTTATTACTTGCATCCAGTAGCCAGCTCGCAGCAGTCAGCACAGAGTTAAATGCCATAAACCATGCACGAGACGAGCTCGGGAGATGCATTTTATTGCAATAATAGCCACTTAAGTTAGTATGTAATCGAATTTAATTAGATGAGGAAAGATTATATAAGTACCTATCTATGTACCAAATCATTCCATACAATTATTATCTAAAGTTTCGCATACCAGGAATGGTGGATATGAGGATCTTTACTGTTATATTGTGTAATGGAACATTCATTTACCATCTATCCACCCATATAGGTATTATGTGAATCAAAAGATTTTGAATTGATTAAATAACGCTTCCTAGCTCCAGCTACTTACAAGGGTTAAAAAGAATGATAAAAGAATGGTCAAAAATAGACCAAATCTTACGAGTATTCATTTTGAAGAAAAAACGGAACCCTTATACTTAGGATCACTTTGTTGTCCGTCTGTCTGTTTGTCTGTCAAGACCCTTTATCTCGGGAATGCGTGCAGGTATTGAGTTGAAATTAAAATTATATACTCAAGTTTGCGGTCTCTTGAAGCTGTGAAAAAATCAAATTTCTATGTTAACGAATAAAAAAGATACGGTCGTTTATGTCTCAAAAAACGTATATTTCGACACTCTCGAGGAAATCAAAATTCATAAGGTACTTCCCGTTGACCCAGAATCTCGAAATTTTGCATAAAGCAAGGTCTTATAGCACAGGTATAGAAATAAATCTGGAAACTGTAAAGTTGTTACGTCACAACAACAAAAAATTGCGATTCGGAAAAATCTTCGAAGAAGGAAATTGAACTGTTTACAAGTAAGTTTGTACGGAACCCTCAGTGCGCAAGGCCGACTCGCACTTGCCCAGTTTTTTTTGCTACATGCCACTGTGCCACATCGTCTTTATGAAGATAAACTGGCTCGTGTAAGAAATACCTACAAGGTACATATCTATTAGAACGGTAAAATAAACGTAAGTTTTTTAAAATAAACCCCGATATGTATTTTCGTTGTCATATTAAGTTAGAAGTGCTTTTTTTAAGAAACGTGGAGATTACAAGTTACAACGGTACTGGTACAAGAAAAGGGACGCAAATGCTTAGTAGTGTGCGAAGTCGGACTGAGGATAACCATGATGATGTACGAAACGTGTTATGTGTTTTCTTTTATGTACCTATTAATCAGTCTTCTACAACATAGTACAGTTTCACAAGTTCAACTTATTTATTTAAGAAACTATCGCACTTTTTAATAGCGACCCGGATTTTTGCGGTGCAGTGTAGTTATATGACCTGTGTATTTTATTCCTTTATTTTCAGAAAGGCACATTTTTTGCAAAAATAGGCAAAAGAATAGGGAATTATCATAACGAGAAAATAAAACACCGATGATTTTTATTAATTTATTACTTAAATACATAGTCACATTGTGTCTCATTAATAACTAACAAAGAAATAATAACGGCAAACACCGCTCAAGTACGGGATTTATTAGACCTAATAGTAGGAATACCTACATTTACATACCTTAGAATAGATACAAGAGTAACTAACAAACTTCATCAATAATGACTAGTAAATTATTGCATTTTTGAGACATGTATAAAAAACACTTTGATAATTAGGATTGGAAGTTGTCTTGCGTTTTCTATCATCACCACTAATAAACGCACGAAGAAAATCACAATAAAACATACGATACGACATCATTCATCTCAAAAACAGGAACAAGCGAGTATTAAGCAAAATAAATTACAGATAAATACAGAAATGCGATGTAACGAAAAATAACTAGTGATTTGATGCCCGATTAGATGAAGAAATGCAAAATGTGCCCAAAATAAATGTCCAATCCAATTGGCTAAAGTTAAAAAGCGGGTGTGTAGTGTGGTGTGGGGTTCGTTCGTTCGCGGAGGCATCAACTCTTGGGCATGCCCTGGGGCGTGGCGGTCTCCACCATCTTCTTGTACTTGCCGACGAGCTCGGGCAGGTCGTAAGCGATGGCGACGTCGAGCCGCGTGATGGGGCAGCCCCGGAAGTACGTGCACGTCGCCGACAGCTGCTGGAACTCGAACAAGGGATTCAACCGGAAGAAGTCCCGGTACGTCTCGGGGTCAGGCAGGTCGTACCTGGAAACACGTATTTTAGATGATTAATTTTCCTATTGAAAAGTAACCAATAAGGGTTGCCAGGTTAAGGTGGGTTTAAAGTATGACATTTAGTGGACACTATAAAAAAGCTAAAAATCTATAGAAAGATGAAGATCTAAAGATGCTCTAGGTCGAGATTTTTCGCTTGAGTACCTACTTTTATGAACAATAGAACACTTCCTTACACATGTAATAAAATAATGTCTCCATCGCGTCTAACTGTATTTTGGCGTACCTATGTAAAAAAACTGTAATGGTTTTTCGTGTCACTTTCATCAATAGATAGAATGATTTTTAAGGAAGGTTTAGGTGTCTAATACCTATATGCATATTATAGAGAAAAGCGGGGAATAATATCAAAGATTTGTAAGATCCGTGCGGAGCTGGGGTGAGTCTCTTGTAAATGATTAATAAATAAATAATAGAGCAAAATCAGGTAGAAGGTAGGGTAGGAAGTTTACCAATACATACCTGGAAATATTCGTGAGTGTGCTCAAACCCTCATAGATGTGATAGTTCTGAGGGTTTTCAATGATGGCGTCGGCGATGATCTTCCTGTTGCCGAAGATCGTCTTGTGGTTGTAATACGTTGTCAAGTAACAGTCAACCATCTTCGCGTGGTTCCTCACGCGAACCTGTTACAAAAATAAACCGACTTAAAAAATGAACATCTCATATAAGTAACAGGCAATGAAAATATTTCCTAGGCGTAAAAAAACATTTAAAGAATTTTCCAGTGATTTACACATACACTTTCAAAAATTCTCAGTCAAAAAGTCCCATTACGATTAAGAATAGCTTCAACAAGTATCGACTTCTTTCCAAACTGTTTTCTGTTGTAGTAATTACCTTTTAACATGCCTGTCTTTCAACTCATATCTTCCTAAAATGGTATACGGTTAACTTTCGATCGTGGGTATTATTTAAACACGTAACAAGGTCCTTTTTATTTTGAACATTACAAAAACATTAATAAGATTAACAAACATGTCTACTTACAGCGAATCTTCTAGCGCTTGCAATCTTGTTCTCAATGCGCTTGTCAATGGCTTGCCGCAAGTCCCTCAGGAGCTCTCTCTCCTGGGCTTGCAGCAGTCTTACGGGTGCACCCGCCTCGTACGGCATCGACCACAGTGACACCGTGTACATCACCGGCGGCTGCGCAGAGCTCATCAGCGGCGAGATGTTCCAGATCAGCGCGGACTGTACCCGCATCAGCTCCTCCGGCTTCACCGTGTCGGCTTTGTTCAACACGATGCGTGTCTGAAGGATAATTGTAAATGGTATATACTTTAGAATTCATAATAATATTTTGTTCTAACTTTTTTGGAAATCCTGAACTGTCATCGTCGTCAACTACGTTGGAGTCATTACATAGAGTGATTTGTATGATACTGAAATTGGAAACCACACGTAGTTGATGTAACCCGACTTTAAATATTATGTAATGTCGAAAACGTAGAAAAAAAATATTAATCGTCGTATTTCTTTACGGCATAATTATGTATTACGAACTTTTCCGTGACTTTTATTCAGAACGTTTTATTTAGATCTTATCAAATGATGGTTCCTATTTATAAATGTTACTTACACTCATCTGACGCATCCTTACAATTCATTCCATTGTCGATCAAAATATACCTGGCACCTAGGCCAAACTGAACATTAGGCGATGATAGAGTCACATACTCAATACTATTGGATGTATATATGCTAACATCCAGATGATGCAGAAGTATTTGCTCTGCCTAATAACATGGCACTATTACGTTCTTCTATCACTGTTTTATGTCTTCATAAATCTATGATAAAAGTCCCATTTTCACGTTTAGCTTGGTCATTAGCATTTTTCAAATTAATTGGTATATTTACCTGAGACTCCCTGCCTTTGAGTTGGTCGAGTATTGCTTCTGTCTCGGGACCGACGTCTAGTTTGGAAGGATCGTAAACTAGGAAGATGATGTCGGCGCGGTCGATGAACCACTGGCAGGCATCGTTGAAGGGGAACACACGAGACACTTGCTTCCTTACTTCCAGTATTCCGGGAATTTCTACAATGTTCACCTGGAAATAGACATTTACCACGTATAATTGGGTACCTCCTTTGCTGTATTGTACTTTCATTGTAGGGATTTTGTTTCATGCACCACGGTGCTGCGTTCGCAAGCCCAATAAATCAATTCCAATTCCTATCTTCTTAAGTTTAAGCAAACCATAGATTAAACCTTGTTTGAATATTCAAAATTATTGTTTTTCAAGCATAAATTTAATTTACCTTTTCCAATATTTTGCTGGGATACTTTAAGCCCCTCAGACGCTCTTCCAGACCTTGTCCGAACTTTTGAAGTCCCGAGAAAGTCCAGTCAGCGGCCAACTGAGTGCCATCTAACACTTGTGGTTCTTTGCCGTGCATTAGAATGTTGAAATATGCAGGTGATGGTTCCGCCCCTAGAAAAATAAAAAAATATGTTATATTTCACGATATTTTCTTAAACGGTTTAATGACTTATTTGTTGACATCGAATACCTTACCAGTTCTAAGAGACCATTCGGTGAATTCAAGCCCGGTCAAGTAGTTCAAAATGCTAGACTTTCCACCGCTCCAGGGACCCATGAAGAGTACCAAAGGCTTGGAGAATATCTCAGGATCGCCGAAATGCCGGTTACTTAGGTCCCTGTACTTATAAAGACCTTCTAATGGTTTGATGGAGCCCTCGTATAGCCTCTTCAAATCTCTGAGCACAATATCGGCAGACCTTTCAACGGTTAATTCATCTTCACTCGCTTCTTCATCTAATCTTAGGATTTTGGTAATGTGATCACGTGGTCTTAAGTTTTCGGGAATATCAATGGTCTAAAATATGCAAAGATTTCATTAGTTTTATTAGACATTATGTAACTTACTTATCTACTTACAAATACTTAACTAATTATACTATACTTACAAACAACGAAACTAATAAACAACTAAATAGATATATGACCTGAAAAGAATAGTACGTACAAAGGCGTATAAAAAGAATTCACTGGGCATCAAAAAATTAATCCACTCGCTGTTAACGGGAGTGCCCAGAACATCGTTAAGTCAACACGTAACAACACATTCAGATTTCATAAGTAGGTAATTAATCGTATAACTATCTATTTAAACTATACTTATTGTAAATATAGATTTTTAATGGAACATTTATAATTGCGAGTATAACAAACCAATCATGACGTGATTTAGACTAGCAAAAATACAAATTCAAAACAACAACAATAAGTACTTACAATCAACAAGTCTTCTTCGGGCGCTCCTTCTTCCTCCGAAGCTTCTTCATCAGTTGCTTCAGTTTCCTCCTCACCAGTCTCAGAGGCCTCTTCTGACTTATCTGCATCTCCCTCTTCTTTGCTATCTGCAGCAGACTCTTCATCTTCTTGTGACTTCTCTTCTACCCCTCCTTCAGCTTCCTCCACAGACGCTTCTTCTTTTTCCTTAGATTCACCTTTCTCTTCTACTGATTCCTTGTCATCTGTAGTTTCCTCTGTTTCTTCCCCAGAATCAGCTTTGTCTTCTCCAGAATCGGCTTTATCTTCTCCAGACTCTTGTTTTTCTTCTCCTGAATCATCTTTATCTTCTCTTGAGTCGTCTTTGTCTTCGGCAGTTTCGTCCTTTTCTTCTTTAGATTCATCTTTTCCCTCTACGGATGCTTCTTGTTCGCCGGACTCATCGTCAGCTTTTCCTTCGTCGGATTCATCATCTTTACCTTCATTAGAGTCTTCTTGTTTACTGTCTGCATTTTCTTGAGATTCATCAGCCTTTTCTTGAGATCCATCGTCATCTTCTTTTGTCTTGTCATCGTCGTCTTTGTTTTCGTCGGACGCGTCTGCGGCTTCGGCAGACTTGTCATCATCGTCTGCTGTTTCTTGACTAGCATCGGTTTCTTTACTGTCTTCTTCCTTTACTTCTTTGCTGTCTTCTTCGGATCCTTCTTGGGATTTTTCGTTACTTTCTCCTTTGGCCTCGTCTTCTGCTTCACCACTCTCTAAAAAGAAGAAATTTTAACTACATTGTTTATTTTAAAATTATATTAAAATATTGTCTTTTTCTAAATAATGTAGGTATAAGTACCATAATGACCATGACACCTAAAACTTGTACCAGTTTAAAATAAACATATTGGCAATAATATTGTTGCTTATGTTCACCTTGGTCAGCTACTTCTTCATCAGCAGATGCTTCTTCTTTGCTGTCTGCATCACCAGCCTGTTGTTCGTTGCTGTCCCCGTCGGTGGTGTCTGCCGCGGCTTCTCCTGAGTCAGTGTTGTCAGATCCAGCTTGCAAATCTTCGACGGACGCTTGGGGCACGTAGGGTTCATCTGCTATTTCCACTGATGGTGCATCATCTTCTCCACTATTTGCTGCTTCCCCACCATTCTCTGCTGAATCATCTTCTTTGGTATCGCCTCCGTCGTCAACACTTACTTCATTGCTGTCGTTTTTTTCGGCAGAATCTGTGAACATTATGTATTGTTCTTATAGGAAAACTTTTAAAAAGGTTATTATTTGTTAGTATTACTTTTGACTGAAACGCATATGGTGAAAAAACGAAAAAGGTACTCTAGCATAATATCGCGTCTTATATACGCGAAGGTATCTTCACTACTCTCGACTCAAGCTGTTTAGATTGTGGATCACTCACATCATAAGGAATATTCGATACAATAACCTAGTTCCTAAAAAATATTGCTTATATCCATCAGTTCCAGGAATTTATTGTAATTTTCCTCGGAAACACTGTTCTAAGTTTCTTTGCCACTGGTTTACGTAATGATTCATCCGATTTGTCCGTCCTTGACTATCTGTGCAGTCGTCTCAAAGTCATAATTTCTTATTAACAGTCCGTCACATCTCTAGTTTGACGCTCTCAAGTGAATTTCTACGTAGCGAGGTTATAAATATAAGTTTAATTTTAGATTGCCCAGCCTCAATACGTTTTAGAGGACAATGACTATAAAACAACATTATAATATTTCAGCGTACGAGCATGTCTTGTCTGAAATTTAATAACTTTGTTAAAAATCCTAGATACCATAAATCTGTGCGGTGCTTTTATTGCCTACATTAGTATAAAAATGCAATTAGTTATAGCCGGTCGTTTTCATTACTGAATGATCTATTCCAACCATTTAATATTTTTTTAGGATTATGAAATGTATTAGTGAGTCTATTTGAATCTAGATCTTCATCGACTACTACGTTCATTTTCACATTGTACTCGTAACCTAGATTAATAAGAATAATTACAATGAAAAAAATGTTTGGATGATCTAGTGGCATCTATTATTTAGCCTACGACGTTAATATCGATGACGCGCCTGCGTCCGCGCAATTAAAATAGATCCGACATCTCAACACCAGCAAACTTGTGTCAATCCGAGATTATTCCTGGTTCCACTGAGGTCACATTTAATAGCGTTTACTCTGGAGTTAAATGTATATCGTGCTGTTACAGTTAGAAAACTATTCATGGATGCGTGAAATGAAATATTTTAGACGAACCTGATTTCATATTTAGGGAAAATTTGTAATCTGGTTCGATTTAAATGCAAGTAAACCAATAAATAATTCTATGATTTGAAGAAAAGGACCAAAGTATCGAAGGATGGAGGTGTGAAAGATAATGTTTAGAATGAGGGTGACTTCTGAGATTAAGATTAACAGAGAAGTATGGAGGGAGAAGACATGGTGCGCCAATTCCAAATATACTGGAAAAAGGAAATGATGGTGACGATATAATTGCAAGCCAAAAGCCGACGGTAAACATGCCACCGGCTCTGTCATATCGCAGCTGACTGCTATTGCGATGCTCGCCCCTACTCTATAACTTCTGGAACCTTCAACTATACTTGGATAATTTCACAATATTCACATTGTAGCAGACAATACAGATGATGTTGAAATAAAGGTTTTTTGACCATGTAGTCTTTTGGTTAGTGCTGGTCCATTGTAAATTATTTAGGGTTGACATTTCTGGACAATCTGTGTTTATTTCTGTTTCAAAGTTTGGAAATTAATCCGTATAAGAGTGCAGAGAGCTAATTTAGAAGAAAATTCACTGTTTCAATTCCTTGGCCAAGTAATTACCGTTACTTAGGTAGGTACACGTTATTACATACAACGTTGTTACCCAGATGACGGGTAAACTTAAACAAATTTCATTCAAATTCTGCCGTTTAACTAATTTGAATTCTTATTGGTTCTTATGCCAAATATTTAATGAATAGGTTCCTAAATAAAGTTCTTAAACAATCATCTCATTAAAAACTTTGATACTGGGGATTCGTTGACTACAAATAACTAGGTAGTAAATTACTGAAAAGCAATTAAAATGCTTTTACCTGGTTCCACATCTCCTGACTCGAGCTCTTTAAGAGCTTTCTCGATGTATGGCCGGCATTGTGACTCAGATGGTATTTCGTCGTCAGCTGAAAATAATTTACAAATATTATGTAAAATAAAGTTTAACCACCATAATACTTACTTATCCTTGAGAAAACCTGTCCAGTCCATACATGAAAATTATAGTTCGATCAAGTAGTAAAGATTATAGATTATAGAAAGCAACAGATTGCCTTGAAATTCATTCTTCATCTTTATTTGGAGTTTCCATCATGTCATACATATAGTTTTTCAAAATTCTCTGTCCTCTATTAGCTGGTTGAATATAGGTTTGCAGCCTGTACAGTCACACTTTCTCCCAAATACC
Source organism: Mythimna impura (assembly GCA_905147345.3). NCBI lineage: Eukaryota > Metazoa > Arthropoda > Insecta > Lepidoptera > Noctuidae > Mythimna > Mythimna impura. Next base: position 11,842,643 of record LR990362.1, on the reverse strand, counting down.
CTTGTATATCACTTCGATACCCTAGATTAGAGGAGGAACGTAAGTCAACCTAGCCCATCCACGTTGCGTCTAAAATGTATTCAAGATCTTGTATTTACTTATCCGTTTCTGCTTCTAAATAGATTGTGCTTGTTGGATTAATAATAATTTAAATATCTTTAATTGGAAACTGCTATCAACTCAGCTTTTCTTTTTCCGCTGCTAGTCATAGGCCTCTCCCAAGTAACACAATAGCACCTGGATCTCGGTACTTTACATTCCAGTCTCTTTTACTTTAGTCGAACACTTCAAAATAGTTATGGTGGTCGATCTTCACTACATAGTATTTCTGATAATTTAAGTACTCAATGTTTTGCGACCATCAGTAAAATTATCATCAAATCATAATTTTATCATCACGTGCTTTTGCGTCATTACCTACCAGCTGTGGATACGTCAAATTGTGAATCACCTTCATTCCTCGTCTTTAAACTATCCATCTACCTATAGCTACCAAAGCATGGTAGTTATTTACATCTTATTATCCTAATATATTATACTTTATTGTTATTATTCCGTCCCATGATTGTTCAAATAAATTGTCTTTACTTTCACTTCTCGCAATCCAGTTCATAAGTATTTAATCCATCCATTGGTATATTTTAAATGATAATGAAAACATTATCATTAAGCATTCATGGATTAGATATACATATGTAGTTTTACATGATAACACGACATTTTTTATTTTTATTTAATCTCATTATTTTTACTGCTATACAGGTTAAGTTCACATTTATCCTTCAGATTAACGTCGTCCTATGTGAAGGCAACCTATAAACTTTTTGGAAGGATTACCTGCGTTTTAGCTACTTACTATTAAAGTTTTGGGGGCCCTTTATATTCTATATATAATTATAACATTTATGAAGGAATTCAACGCAGGAAATGAGAGATTCGAAATATTTTTGTGTGATCTTGGATTTTCTCATGTGTAGTATTTTCACCGACAGTTTATTGCCGGCCTTGGTGCGTCGCTCTACAGAGTAGAGCTGTTTGTGTTTTATGTTGCATGCTATGCTGCCTGACATTGACTTACATGTAGAGCTGACAATATCTACGTGTAGTTTCTGTAGATATGGCACACTGCTGCTTTAAACCATTTATCTCCTCTTAGCATGTCCAAATTTTGTAAAACTACCTACATCTATCTATGGTTATATGCATTTTTTCTGCGTTAGATAGATTTCCTCGTTTTCAAATCAAATAGATAGGCCTATTTTCTTCAACAAATCATCTTGTGCCCAAACTGAATGGCGAAGAAATGAGTAGAGAAGAAATGTGTTTACCACAATGCTGCCGCACTATTTAACGGTAATGCTCTAGGTGATCTAGTTGGACGCTAACCAAATACTGGTTTACTGTCTACAAATGTGAATTAAAGAGAGACTTAGTTCTTAACCCCAGGTCTTACGCTAATGATGAAGGGCAACATGCAGTTATGACGTGACCTAGATCTATGTCATACTTTTATAATGTCGTCACGATCCTATCGTTTTTCACAAGATGGCGACGCACAACGACAAATCCCTGTATTTCTATTTACGTATCTAGCTTTGCGATGTAGCGAGGGGGCCGGCGCTCTACCTTCACTCACTCTGTCAGATAAACATAGCAGATAATAGAAAAAACCTGTTAATAACTCGGTCACTAGATCATTTTGTCATACAAAACTTCACCTAAGGTTATCGCCAAAAATAGAGCACATACGTGAGCTTTTTACATAATTTCAGCGCAAGTTACGCCGAAAATAGCAACGATGTAGTGACGCAGAGTGGGAGCGAAGAAGTGCCGCCGGCCCCCACTCGGTGAGCCGCCTCGCGCCGCCTGGACTCACCTCGCACCGCCGCGGCGCACGCCGACGCCACCAACAACATGCACAACATTATCCTCCATGGCGTCAATCCTTTGCTCCACATGTTGTTCAAGTTAAGCCCGCTACGCTGGGCTATCAGTCATTTGCACACACACTCGCGCACTTGGTCGGCCGATCTAAAGACGTTGTACACATCTACACTGAATGAGCGAATCCACATAATACGTTGGCTCAACCCGACTCGCATCCCCTCAGGAATGCAACTCGGGTCGAACCCGTAGCCATTAAATCACGGTTAGAGCTGATCGAACCGAGAGATGTAGTGAAATAAATGTTATACGAAAGCAATAAATTATTGAACGACAACTCTATTATTAACCGCGATTCAATGGCTAAAATGTTGGCTGCAGCGGCTCGCGGTACGCGACACTGCACGTAAAGACGACGGACGTACTCTATTTCCGGAGACAGCACAGCATTGCTGGTCGGAGGGGTACTGGCGAGAGCGCGAGGCTCTCCCCGCGCCGGAGCTTTCAGCGATATTCAGCGCGGTGCGCGTGCCAAGCGCAGCCCACGGCGCCCGCAGCCCGCGCGACCAACCTGCTTCACATCACAACCTGGACGCCTCAATAAAGCTTATTTTGTTTATAATCCACGTGTTTTATATATTATTCTAACCAACAGTTATTCTAATATACATAACGTCTTGACTATCATAACGAGCCTAAAAGAAACAAACGCTTAAGAATGAGAGACTGATTTATTATAACGAATTACTTATCTTTCCAAATGAAGTTCTGTGGAGTATGAGTCAATACAGCACATACCTATATCACCAGTTAGCAACAGATGTTACCGTGTCTACCTCAAAATAAAAGATCCTCGAATTCCCATTAGGTTCGGTAAATACTGGTCTAACTAAAGCTATCCCAATCCAGTCCTGACTCTTAACATTTCTAATTTGTAACACATGGTTTTCAAGGCTAGTCCACGTATATTAGAGAAACTTTGTCCCCGTCTTCTATGACGTCTTCCCACTTTAATTGTGGTTTAATTTCGTCCAAGATTAGATAATAAATATAATAGGAACGCGCCAAGTGGCTTTGAATAACGTAATAAGACAAGCGAGATGTTGGAGTAGCGTTCACGAAGCATTAATACTTGTCTTCATACAAGATCTGTTGGCAGGGGAGCTGCCTGCTGCTGGTGTGAGCGGCCGCTTCAATACATCAGCATGTCGCTTTCGAAATTACTGCACTTGGTGCAGTGACACCCTCAAAGCCAGTGCCTACGCAAATATAGTTTTCATGCGCAGCTATTTACAGATAGTCCTTGTACCGTAGGTGTCATAACAACGCATTTAGGTATGTATACTATACACGTTTTGCGAGGAAAGACGGATACTTTACTTGGAAGCTAAACGTTTTCAGATGTTACGAAGGAGACGTAAGACACCCAAGTAACTTCTTAGTTTTCGTGCTAATTAGTTCCACTATTTCGAACCCCAGAAACGCGTGCATTGAAAAAGAAAGGGTTGACCTATAGTTTCCTACACAGCAGCAGAGTATTAAATAGCATCTACGGTAGCTGTGTTTTGAGTTTTAGTTTGTAACATAGAGTATGTGTGTTACGCACATCTAACAAGGCCATAAACCTTGCATGAATTTGGGACCAAAACATCATCTGTCTGCTCTTGTCCAATGTTACTTGGAGTCAGTGCAAAACATTTTCTTCTTCCTTTTCGTCTTGCGTCACGTGGATATGTCTAGTGTGACGTGGACTCTCTTTTCTTTCATTTTACGCGCACCATCTATCCATCTTCTTTTTCGTCTTTTTACCCGATAACCGGACTGCAAGAAGAGGTATGTTTTTCGCGCGTATCTTGTATGTATGTATGTAATATTCTTTATTCCTCATATCTTCCAAACCGCTGAACGGATTTACCTAATTAAGATATCTTTAGATTGACCCAAGTGTTCTTAGATAGGTGACGTTAAAAAAAACAATATAACGACTGTGAGATGCCATAACATAGAGCAAAAACAAAAATATTGCTGCAATATGGGTATCAAATTAAAGGGCTCATCATGAGGATTTCGAAATGGTATATCATGAATACATTAAAAAAAAATACAGAAATATGCTATTTATTATCTACTAGCTGGTTACTCGCGACTTAATTAAAACCCTTTTTGAGGCTTTCGTGTAAAATAGTAGGTACATTTTGATACAGGTGCAGAAAGTTCGCACGAGTCGTAGGCGAGGTGTTATGGAGGCAGCAGCAATGACAAATTTGCACGTGTATCAAACGACTTATTTCAATACCTTCAAAATGAATAAACGGGGGTTGACCGGCGATTCTTGGGGGACGACGCGCGCAAATTCTGATACGATAAATTTAATAAAATTAATGTGGCGGGGAGAGCAAGCGTACTTTTCTGCACTAGTGCGGAAAACAGTCTAGTGCGTGCCTAAAAGCTGTGGGATAAGAGCGGGTTTTCGAGTAAGTGTATTGAAAAAACATTATCCAGTTCAGAGATATATATTCTCCCCTCGGAACTAAGTTCTGTTCCTGCGAGAAAATGAAATGTAGCCAAAGTTACTCCTTGTAACATCAACTATCCGTCAGTTGGGCACGCCATAATCATGGTGGTAAGTCCCCTCTTTGAGGAGTGGCTGGAGAGGCGTCACGGCATCGTCAACTTCCGCATGACGCAGGTCCTCACCGGACATGGTTAGTTCGGGAGGTTTCAGCACTGAATTCAGCTGAAAGAACCGATCGTTTCTTTCAGCTGAATTCGGTGCTGAAACCGTTGGGTGTCGCCGTTGTGTGGACCGCCAGGAGGATACGGTGGAGGTGAGCCCTGCACGGTCGGCGCACCGCTGTGTCCTCGTGGGGGCAATTGGCGGCGATGACCTCTCGCGCCGGGCCCTGGTCCAGAGCGAGGGGAAATGGGTGGCGATGACGGTCGACTCCAGAAAAAAAGCTTTCTGTCAGTGAAACTCCCGTCACAATCGGTCCAGCCGTTTCGAAGGTGTCCTCTCCCCGGGAATCAGGATGTCCCCCCCACCGCCGGAATTAAATCCCGTTTCCGCGAGAATATAAAAAGTAGCTTAAGGTACCTACTCATTATAATATTAGCTATTTCCCAATTAAAGTCTCGTCAACTTTTGTTTAACGTTTCGCAGACGTATCCCATATTTTGAAATCCCATTCCCGCGGTAAAATTATTAAAAGAAGCCCAAGTTAATCCTTGTAACATCAGCTATCACTCAGTGAAAGTCCCTCAAAGTCAGTCCAAACGTTTCGGAGATGTCCACTGTTCCCGGATATAAAGATAAACTCCCTCCCTCGAGAATTACAATCTAGCCTAAAAGACTAATAAGCAAGTTAACTCTAACTTATTATACGTTAGGTACAGGTTTTGTTAAAACTAAGAATAACTTTTTCGTCTTTAGGGGTATTGAGGGCAAATATAAGTAAAAATTGTTTGGCACTGCATAAATCATACTTATTTAAACAAACGCAGGTAATAAAAAACTGGGAAAGTGCGTGTCGGACTCGCTTCCTGAGGGTTCCGTAAAAACTTACGTAAATAGTTCAATTCCGGAATGCAGTCTGGAGATTTTTACGAATCGAAAAAAAAAAAGAATTGTGACGTAACAACAAATTTACAGTTTGCAGATTTATTCCTATAGTTTTTTTTTTTTATTCTTGATAGGTTCGCGCTTGACCGCTAACTCACCTGATGGAAAGCGACGATGCGGTCGACGATGGAACGCGCTTACCTAGAAGTAACCTATTCACTCTTGACTTAAAGATTCCCGGGTTGTAGACTTGTAGCCATCAGGAAAAACAGATTCCGGCAAGGAATTCCACTCCTTAGCTGTACGCACTATGAATGTGTTCGCAAAACGTTTTGTGCGTATAGGTGGGATGTCCACCATGTACCGGTGGCGCATTGCCGTACGCCTGGTGGTCCGATGATGGAACGGGCTAGGCGGAATTAGGTTATGCAATTCCGACGCACACTCCCCGAAATGCAACCGGTAGAAAACCGACAGGCTAGCAGTTGTGCTATAATGCCTTGCTTTATGCCAAATTTCAGGATTCTGGGCCAACGGGAAGTATCCTATGAATTTTGATTTCCTCGAGAGTGTCGAAATGTACGTTTTTTTCCAAACAAACCGAAGTATCTTTTTTTCTCGTTAACTTACAAGTTTGTTTTTTTACAGCTTCAAGAATCCGCAGACTTGAGTACCTACATGGTTTTAATTTCAACTCGATACCTCCACGCGTTCCCGAGATAAAAGGTCTTGACAGACAGACAGACGGACGGACAACAAAGTGATCCTATAAGGGTTCCGTTTTTTCTTTTTGAGGTATGGAACCCTATAAACTACCTATATTAGGTATACATAGGCACCTACTAAATGAGTACCGAGTGAAGAAGCCCAGATACCTACTCGTAAACCGATCATGAGTATAGCGTAGCGCCACTATGAATTTATTACGGGATGCGACCGCTACCGATATCTAGGGCAATAAATACCTGGCACAAGTGGCAACGTTATCGATTGCCAAACATATGTTATTACATCAAAACGACGGACATCTATTGGGATTGGGATTGCACCAAAAGAAATAAAACGGCTGGTAATTAAATAATCGTCTTTATCATTTATTTATTTCATACTTTATGCACTTAAAGGTACAGAGGCAGTCTTAATGCCTTAGGCCAGGGATGGCGAACCTATGGCACGCGTGCCAGTGGTGGCACGCGGCAAAAAAATTCGGGCACGCCAATAAAAGAAGTACAACATGTAGGTGATTTTAAACACTAGTAATGACACCAATTTTTTCTTTTATACATATAATTGAATAAACAAAGTACTGTTAACATTACGATATACGAATTTTGGGCTGCTAATTAAAAGTTAATAGCATTTAGTTTAAATATTTGTTCATTAAATCACTAAGCCAAGATTCTTTAGCGGCACCCAATGACTATATTTTTTTTTTAAATATTTTTAGTGGCACGTTCTCATATAAAGGTTCGCCATCCCTGCCTTAGGCATTTTCTACCCCAGTCAAACTTTGGGTGATGCGGAGAATAAGAATAGTGGTAGGTGCAATAAAAGAGAGAAAAAAAGGTGAATATGAAAAAAATATACAAATGAATCGCAGATACAATACAGTATAGGTAAATATACCATATACATAATTTAATAAACTGAATATATATATATACATATATAAGTAGGTACACAAAAAAATTGGTTCAAATCGATAAACAGAGGAACATTAACGTTGGGATGATACTTCTTACGAATAGCTCGCCTCAATTTTGAATTTTAATCAGTTTGTAACCATCCTGACCTCTTGGGAGAGCGCATTCCACAGAAAAATAGCCTGAATAAAGAAAGAACAGTGAAGGAAGTCAGTTCGATGGGTGGGACATAGAAAAAGACGGTTATGAGATCATTCATCTCGTAATGGTCTGGCAACGTCACTCGTCTTACACCACAAAATTCAAACGATCTTAAGTGTGGAAAAAACAGTCCTGATCTTTGGTTTTCTTCTTATGTTCAACCCCTAAGGGAGTTCCGACTACTATGTACTCGTAGCTACAATGTGCTACGATGGTACCTACCTACTTTTCACCCGACTGCAAGAAGGGTCTGTATGTATGTATGTAATATTTTTTATTACCTCATGTCTTCCAAACCGCTAAATGGATTGACATAATTAAAATATCGTAAAATTCGTTTCGATAAAACAAGTGTTCTTAGATAGGTGACGTTAAAAAAAAACAACATAATGACTACCTATGACATGCAATGATTTTAGAGCAAAAAAAAATTTTTTTTGTTACTGAAATATGGGTATCAAATTAAAGGGTTCATCGTGAGGATTTCAAAATGGTATATCATGAGTTCATTGAATGACCATATAAAAAAAAAATACAATAGGAAATATGATATTTATTATCTACTATCTGTTACTCGCGACATACGTAGTATCCCTCTGTCGTCTGTGCTCGCGACTTAGGGCATGTGCAGGTGCAGACTACGTTTTTTAAACGCGTTCTTATCCTAATAAACGTTTACAGGCTGCGTCTGACTCGCGTGTGTATCGCGTCTATATCAGCCCCCCTAGCCAAGTCACAAACGATAAACGTAAACTCTCAGTAGTCTTTAATAGATTTTCAACTTTATGTTATTGGATATAAAGTTGAAAATCTATTGAAGATTACATAGTGTTTCCGTTCGTTCCGGTCGCTAACGCTCAGTAGTCTTTAATAGATTTTCAACTTTATGCTCTTAGGTATAAAGTTGAAAATCTATTGGAGATTACTAAGCGTTCACGTTTATCGTTTGCAACTTGGCTAGGGGAGCTGTACTATTTCTTATTCTGTGGTATCGCTACAAACGCGCGTCAACGGCACATTTAAAAAACGTGATGTGCACAGGCCCTTAGTTACTCCCCTTTTTTAAGTCAACAGGCAATCGTGTCATCATCATCATCATCTTCGTCTCGTTACATACTCTTTGTCTCGGGGCATATATGGATATACCCGGAGACAAAGATTATGTAAAGCTATTCGAACATAAAAATATTATTAGTGTTAACATGGGTTAACACTAACATTTCAGTTCGAATACCCTAAATGGCACTAACGAACACCAATCATCAGCCTTGGCTCTCTATGTGAAAAACCATTGTGTAGTAAGAACCTACCTAGTCAGAGTTTGGAGTTCCTCAAGGTTCAGTCTTTCTTGACTCTGAATGATGAAAGCGATTTCATCTGATGTGAAAACTGTCTTGCTCACTCAGCATCATTCACAAAAATATTTTGATTAGATGATAGCTCAACTCTGGACTTGTCCAACTTTAGTCCATCTTTATTAATAATGTCTGTTTTAAAGTTTTTCAATACCTATAGAATATCAGTCCTCCTTTGGAGGATTTGATGAGTGCTACCGATGCTGCTATTAATGTAGCCACCTATTGGGCCCAAACAGTTTGACGAGTTTACCATCGAATTGAAAAGAAGAAGTCCTTCTCCAGCAATGGTACAATATACAAAACCGGTCAAGTGCGAGTCGGACTCGCAGACCCAAGGTTCGTGGGCACGCCACAATTATGGCGGTAAGTCCCCTCTTTGAGGAGTGGCTGGAAAGACAACATGGAGTCCTTACCTTCCGCATGACGCAAGTCCTCACCGGACATGGTAAGTTCGGGAGGTTACTGCACCGGATTCGTGCGGAAGAAACGCCTGGGTGCTACCATTGTATGGACCGCCCTGAGGACACGGTGGAGCATACGGTAGAGATGTGCCCCGCCTGGGCAGAGCACTGCCGTGTCCTCGTGGGGGCGATCGGCGGCAGTGATCTCTCGCGCCGGGCCTTGGTACAGGCCATGGTCTGGAGCGAGGAAGAGTGGCAGGCGGTCGCCTCCTTCTGCGAAGCAGTAATGCTAGCAAAGGTGGCGGCCGCCGGCCGCACGCGTGAGAGAACGGCCGTCACGCCCCAGCCGCCGGGATCCCGATCCCGATTTCCAGCCACCTTAGGCGCTGGCTTGCGGACGGCGAGCAATGGGTAGCTCGCCGTCCGACCGTCCGGTAACCCTCCGGACCGAGCCAAAGTTGTCGACGGCGCGTAGTGTTCCACGCGCGCCTCATGATCTCAGCAAAATCGTAGGGGCCCAGCAGGGTCGAAGGCTACTGGGGCCATGGGTGATGCGAAAGAGAACCCCGGGGCCCTGTAACAAGTCAAGTCAGTAAAAGTCTGACACTATCTCACGCTCCGCCCAAGAGCGGGGGATGTCATTGGATGACTTTACCACCGAAAAAAAAAGACCCAAGGTTCCGTTCAAACTTACCTATGTAAATAGTTTGATTCCCGAATAGTCTCGAAGATTTTTGTGACGTAACTACGAAAGATTTTCAAAAATGTTCCTGTACTTGTGCTATGAGACTTTGCAGTCAATGGAAATTAGGTAACAGATTTTCATTTCTTATGAGCGTCAAAATATACACCATGAACAGCCTTATGTTTAGATTGCATTGACTGAAAAGTTAAAATTTTTGCTAACTCTGAGGGGTAGCAGACCGGAGTGTTTGATATTAATATCAGCTTCATACCTTCACAAGCTCCTGAGAAAAAGGGCCATGATGCTTTAGGATTCCATTTTTGCCAACTGAGGTAGGAACCCCTATAATAAAGTTCTAGCAATATATTTCCTGTATTGCCATCTTGGATAGTCTGCTTTCTCTTTGAGATAACAAAGAAAACACTAAAAATGTATAAAAACTTAATTTATTTCTTACAACTATTAACTTACAATTATATGACATCCATCATGTATGAATTTATAAAAAATATATTGAAGATAAATCAAGACCATACATAACAGAAGAATTCAGAACTTTATGAATACTTATTTCTACAATGAATGTACCTAGTGAAAGTGCAATATTTACATATGTTTGAATAATAGAAAGTAAGTTGACTCTGTAAATTAATCAGAATGCATTTCAATGCAACATACCTATTAACAATTTCATAACATTAATAAAGGGATGTATAGATATGAAGACTGGATGCAATCAGATAAATTCAAATCTATAAGTACTAATATTAAAAAGCTGAAGATTTTCATAGTTTAATCCCTTAATCTTAGGAAGTACTGGTTCAAACAGAAAAAATATTTTAGAAGAAAGATTTTAGGATAGCCCATTTAGCAACAAGGCTATAGGCTACATCATACTACAACCAAAAGAAGCAGAGTAGTAATCAAAGTGAAGCCGCAGGGCAGCTTGTGAACTATAATTATCCATATTCCTTTTTTTATCGTTTTGATGAAAGATCAAAAAAAAAACTACAGTTCTAGTCTTGCTAATGATCTATGATAATAAGTTCATCTATACTCCAGTCTTCATAGGAATGGTCGGGGAGGTATCTTCTGATTATGATTGGGATCTTGCCGTGCTTCAGTTCCTTCATCGCTATCTGTAGAGGGTCTGTTTCACCTTCCAGCTCTACCATTACTGGGGCGCACATAGCTATTTGCAATGCTCTTGTACCTGAAATGATAAAGTAAGTAAGTAAAAGTAAGTAATCATTTATTGTGCAAAAAAAAAAATAGTTTATAAGTAACATTGAAAGTGGCTATTTCACATAAATGTCCTCCAAATTAGGAAACAATCCTGTATGTGTAATCCATGTCTTGAAGAACAGTATAAGTACTTTCAAATGCACTACTAAATACACTAATGAATGCACTACTAATACTTTCATAGATTTTATACAAGTGAATGCAGACAAGTAACATATCATCCCATACAGTTGTGATTTTGGGAAAAACATGTTTCAGATTATTCAATTCCAAGGTTCATAGAATATGTGGCAAAAGAATAAAAAGTTCAGATAGATAGATAGAACCCCCAAAGCGCCCCATTATGAACAGTTGTGCAATCAATCTGATGTTAACAATACAATTAGGTATATGATTATACAATTTTAGGTTGTTGTTAATCATAGGAAGTGTTTTAGTAAGTGTGCTTGTGTGGTTATTATAAACGAAAATACCATTGAAAAACCCCACATTTCATAAAACCACAATTTATTATTTATTTGTATGATATAGTATGAGTTTTTATTTAATGATTTAGAGTTGATGATACATGGAAGAATCATATCTATAACTCAACGAGGGTGCAAAATGCGCTGTGTATCAGATCTCACATCATAACCTTACCGAGAACTCTCGCCCGTTCGTACTTGGTCATGTAACGCGTAGTGATACGCTTTGATTTCTCGACTCCTCCGCCTGCCTGGCCGGGCGCCAGACACTGGACGTTGAATTCCTCCTCTTGTTCCTCTGTCTCCTCAATATCGTTGTCATCCTCAGCGATATCGTCATAGTCTGCACCCGCGTCTTCTGCTTCGTATTCTTCGTCAGCCATTATGTCAAAAGGACAAAGGAGCACAAATAAATTGTTCGCTGAAGTTCAAGCTTTGAAATGTATATATAATTTTGCCTTTTTGTAATAAAAGAGTTCTGTTGAAAATAACACACTTTTGGAGGTTAGCTTTCTGTTGTCACTTGTCACCACTTGTCACAAATGGTCACAAAAATGACACTTTGTCCACAGAGTACACAGACTATAGAGTGATACTCACTCACAGAGTCACAGAGTAGAGTACCTTTTGTGATACTACATCTTTGTCATAGACAAAGTAAAGAATTTTTAGTGACTGGTGGCCAGAGAACAATGCTTTTTAAATCAGGGTATAGAGCAGTATAGAGGTCGTGATCTAAGAAATTGATCACTTCGTGATAATAATATGGCCAAGTAAAACTGCCCAAATCGTTTTAAATGTTAAAGTTTGATGACATTTCAATCTTCGTTTGGCCTATTTTCTTTACACGTTTTATTATCATAGAAATCCTACATCAATAATATGGCCAAACAAGGATTGAAATATTATCAAATGTTAACGTTTAAACGATCGGGCAAGTTTTAGTTGGCCATTTCATGAAGTGATCAATTCTAAGATCAGGCTCTGATCTGGCCACAACATACACATTAAACTTTTCGAACGTTATGGCCACAGAGTACTTTTTATGATTATGTTATATGGTGCATGGCTTGGGACCACGGAGGACCGGACATTGTGGTTATGGTTCAGTTATCAGTATCTATAACATCAATAGGATGATAAAGATCACCCGACTGAGCTCACTATCAGCAGCGGGCTAAGATAATCCTTTAATTTCGATTCACACGTATAAGAGTCAATCTTAGGTTCTATAAGAGATGGCAACACTTTGTCTGCGTAGGTCATCCCCAGAAAAATAAAACTTCTTAATTATTTTCGTAGTTTCAGTTATTTTTTTAAATTATGTACTTTAAAAATAGAAGGTATCGAGTTTCAAGTATCAAATTATTACTCAATGGTCAATGAACGCAACGAAGCGAGTAACTTCATGAACGCACTCTTATCTTTTTGCCTATGGTTATAAAATATATTTTTCTTTGTCGTTGGCAATTGGCAGCCTTTCCTTTTCCGGTTCTGCATCAAAGCTGTAACCATGCCGGTGTGTATTTTTATTTATCTGAGTAAATTATCACGCTGCGTTCAATGATATCACAAGTTTTACGTGTTCGTTATTGTTTTCTGATATTTTCGGTAGTTTGTAATAGTGCCTTATATCGTCAAAATGGAAACTCGGTCTCGGCCAAACAAGCGGATACACATGGCATTACCTGACATGTCAGATGAATAACTAACAAAAAACTTGAAGATTTAGCCAATTGTTTCATAGTTTTAAACGAAATGAGTTTGTTAAAGATCAATCAGTGCTTAAAAAGTTCCTACATTCACATAATTGATTTACTGCGAAGTGACCAAATAACCTAAATGTGCGCGTTGATTTCAGCTCGCAATTGATTTACTGCATCCTTCTCCCGCGTCGGAGAAAAGGAAACACAAGTTGAAGAGGCTGGTGCCACATCCGAACTCATACTTCATGGATGTCAAGTGCCCTGGCTGCTACAAAATCACAACGGTTTTCAGTCACGCGCAAAGGGTGGTCGTATGCGCAGGTTGCTCGACGATCCTTTGCCAGCCCACCGGTGGTCGCGCTAGATTAACGGAGGGTAAGAACCTTTGCATTTAATACATACTCATTTTCAATGTTCAAAAGTTCCCCATGATAAGAAACTTGACAGTTGTGATAGGTACTGTTATTATTGTTACACCACATTATAAAACTTAGTTCTCAACATTCTCAACCACATGACACGAAATGGTTGATACTGTACAAAACAAAGAGTGCAATTCATTCGAGTATTTGTGAATTACCGGTTTCCTCTTAACGATTATGAGCTTTTATTTAATCATTTATTGCTAAATGTACTTATTTGAGTACATTGTGTAATAAATCATTAAATATTGGCCATAATCGTTTAATGACATTGAATCATTGATGTTTCGCATGAAGGCATGGTAATAATACATATGAATGCTATGTACAGTACCTAATTGTAGAAACTTTTAATCAATGTTTGATTTATCTAACCAGCAGTAGTGTTTCACTTATGCCATAAAGTTGTGCAAGAGCCTGCACTGAATGAATTTTCATTACCATAATCCTACACATATTCCAATTCATCTGGAGAGTTGTAGCATCTTTTCTTTCATATATTTGTATTAGATGTCCTCTCAAGATCCACCCCCACACTCCATAATTTTCATCTAACTATGTCAGACTATTATGTAAACATGTTTATGTATGTCTATATGTTTATGAGTAGATCCTTATCTAATATCTTCAAATAATTTATAAGCTGGAAGGTTGTCTAAATATGTGTGCCCCTAATAGTCCTGTGTCATAAATTCAGGTTATTGTTGAAATGATTTCAAATACTTAATGTAAACTGTGTAATCTTGCACATTTATTTACATTGCACCTATTGTGCAATGATTTATTGTAGCTTTTGTTTCTGCTCTTATCTATACTATAAATTGATATGCCTATATTTTTGTTTTGTTGTTCTATGACATACTTTATTAAACATTTGTATTGAAAGTAGTTTCAAGTGATAAGGGTCAGTGACCACTGTAGTGGTGGAAAACTAGTGTCTTTCTAACAAGTACCATCATAAGAAGCACACTGACAACAAGATAAAAACCACTACAGTGGTCACTGACCCTTATCACTTGAAACTTGACTTTCAATACAACATAATCTTATATTCTTTCTAGTTTACTGACACAACATTGTTCTGTTTCAGGATGTTCGTTTAGGAGAAAACAACACTAATTATCCTGGAGAGAGAGCCCGATTAATTTAAGATTCTTTTATTTCCAATGTGAGAAGGTGAGAAATTTTACAAAAAGTTTGTTAAAATGGATCCAGACAAGCACTACCAATAAAAGGCTTTTTCAAAGGGAATGTTGTGGTTTGATTCTTTAAAATAAATGTAACTTTATTGTAAATATGTTTATTTTCTTATAATTAACTTCATTGCACATTTTTCCAAAAATATCACATAGTCGAGGAATATCCCTCATACATACATAATTTTATTTTTATAATACAATTCTATTGAAAGCTTATATAGCTAGCTTTTACAAAATGTAAACATTTACACTAAAGGCATGTGATGTCTGCAGGTACAGACTGCTATTATTATAATACAGCCTCAATGGTTTTATTACATAGATATTATTTTGGATTTCCAGTATTTCAACAAACAATAAAAACTTACAGTGGAAAATTAAAACTAGGTAATTCTATAAAAATAACAATAATTGGAATTGAATAATCAACAATGTCAATATAAATTCATAACAGTTTGTAGTATTTATACTACAGAAAATGGTCTATAAAATTGTTAGTAAGCTAAAATCATACATTATTTACAAAGAAAGTATGATTCTTTACTAGTTCTGCTTCAGGTAGCTCCAAGGCTTCATCTGCATTCTTTATGTCTTGTTTGATAGCTTCTATTAGGTCATCTAAAGATTTGAAATTCTTCTCTCCTCTCAAATATCCAACTAAACTCACTTTTAAATTTGACCCATAAAAGTCATTGTCGAATTTGTGCATCACATGGGTTTCCTGAAAATGACATACACATTAAGTGAATAATTGAAATACCGGCAAGTTGTGTTACCTTGCGTAACAAAACAAAGACATACTGTCAAACAGGGTGAATAGGAGATGCGAGAGTAGAAACAAAACTTAGCAAGGGATTTTCATGTTCAAGAATTATAATAAAAATAGATAAGATGTTATCAATATGTAGTATTTTTTATTTTCGGATAAATCATCTAATGGCATCCCCCGCTCTTGGGCGGTGCGAGAGATAGTATCAGACTTACCCACTCCTGTTCCTTCGTTGCCTTTCGTACCAGGGCCAAGCCTTCCTTTCAAAAGCAGAACCTTCCTTTCAAAAGCAGAACCTTCCTTTCAAAAGCAGAACCTTGGCCCCAATAGGTTTCGACCCTGCTGGGCCTACGGTTTGCTGACATCTCTTTGAGGCGCGCGTGGAACAGTACGCGCCGTTGACGACTTGGGCTCGGTCCGGATGGTCGGACGGCGAGCTACCCATTGCTCGCCGTCCACAAGCCCGCGCCTACGATAGCCGGAAATAGGGATCAGAATCTACTACCAGGAAGACGTACCCTATACCCATAAATACAAGCAGTTCTATCACATCAAGGTGGGATGTTCTTAGTGTGTGTAGATTCACTTACACTTTATTTCTTGTGACCACACGTATCCAAGAACAATCCGCCTTCGTTAAAAAAAATATACTACAATTTCAACAAGGAGCGCCCGCCGGCGAGAACATGTATGAGACACTATGCAGACAATACCTACCATACAATAGGTACATCGCTTCACATCTGCTTCGACGACGTGATAAGTCCCACAATAATATTATTGGATTTATCACATCGAAGCAAAAATAATGTTGCACAAGAAACAGTTGCTTTTACCTTACTACAACAAGGAATATAATATTATGTTGAGAAAGGTCAGCTCTCTCAAGCAATTGATTTAGTTTGTTTACAATGGCAGTAACGAAAGATACTAAGTAGAGGTTACTGAAAAGTTTCATAAGGTATTGGGGATTTTATAGTTTTCCGCTCCAAGTCTTACTTTTATTTCTACCCGACTTGATACAGCGAAGCTACCAGGGTGGACCACACGATGAAGATGGACCTATGGAATGACTAACAAAGAATTTGTAAGTAACACAAAAGTGAGCAATGGATAAAATGGAGGGGAGGAGCCTTCACCTAGCAAGGGACAACATATAATATTCAGTTTTCAATATTGACGGCTCGTATTAAGTATCTCCCAATAATAGAAAGGAAAGGAGTTTTTCTATGAGTCATAAATATACGAGCTATAGACCTGTAGTGCTTGTGAAATATTGGGGATGAAGGACTCCTGGGATTGCTAAATAGCTGCCATCATTTTCTAGTACCCTATAAATTAGTTTCCAAACAAAAATTATAGATACATAACTGAAGCAGCACACTTTGACAAATATTATTGTTTTTCTTGAAAAGCTCGTGAACATAATCATCGAGACTCTGAACAAACTAGCCTTAGACCGTTTATTATTAAAATAGGACAAATTCCAATTCGAATCGGTTTATTATTAAATTAAACTCGGGACCCGTAGTGTAGAAGGCGCGGATGCTAATCGCTGAACCACTGCGCCTGCATATTCTTACTGGTACCGATGTACGACGGTTGATAACTATGTTATATTTTTATTTCTTTCATTAGAATTACTATGTGAACTAGCAGATGCCAGAGGCTTCGCCCGCGTAAAAGTAAAAAATTGACCCAAGGGAACAAACTTCTCCTGGGATAAATTAATGTGCTATTCCAGGACATGTCCTGATAGACCATGGTCTATCAGTGTACGTGACACTCACAAACTTCCAACTTCATAATACATATAAGTGTGATGGATAAGGTAAGAAATTAGTTATTAAGAGGTCTGAAAGTGGCGTCGTTGCTGACTGAAATGTTGTGTGAACATCGGTTGTCCGGGAATTTGATGCAGCGGAATGCGATTACCTGTTTTGAGTTTGAATGCGGGGATGGTTATAAGAGTACCAAAGACTAATATAATGAAGAACTAGACATGGCGCCAACCTGAGATTAATTGGATTAATGGCAGCGATAGGTAATGATAATAGCGTATTTCCTTTAATTGTTTCGAAATTAGAATTCAAATGTTCAAGGTATTTCCGGTTTAGAATACGTATTTTTACTATCAGCATGTTAACTTTGTAAAAACAGTACCATAATTTTTAGTTTAGTGACCTATTACTATATTTGGAGTAATCCCCCCGGAACTTTGTCCGCCATACCGCGACTTGTCGCGACAGCGGAGTTTCGCCCCGCAGCGTTGCATCTCCATGCGCAAATCGTGCATGCGTGCAAGGACTGTTGCCTCCAATTCCTATGGCGGCAGGCCGGCAAGGAGGCTCGCCGCGTCGCAGGAGACCGTGCGGTATCCCCGCACGATATGGATGGCCATGACCCTCTGGAACGCGTCCAGCTTGGTCGCTTTCGCAGCGACGGCGGCGCCCCGTAAAGGGCTATGGACCGAACGGTCCCCGCGTAATTATGGCAGACGCAGGTCCTCACCGGACATGGCAAGTTCAGGAGGTTCCTGCACCGGATTCGTGCGGAAGAAATTCCCGGGTGTCCACCGTCTGACCACTGTGTGGATCGCCCGGAGGACACGGTGGAGGTGTGCCCTGCTTGGGTGGAGCACCGCCGTGTCCTGGTGGGGGCGATCGTCGATCGGGGGCAACAAATACTTGCTGTAGGCGTGGGGTTGCGGACGACGAGCATTGTGTAGTTCGCCGTCCGGTCGTCCGGCGCGATGCCCGCCTCAAAGAGATGCCAGCAAAACCGTAGGGACCCAGCACGGCTGCCTACTGGGGCCACGGATTGGCTTCCGAAAAGGAAACCCAGGGGCTTGAATGGCAAGGCAAAGAAGGAACGTAAGAGTGTGTTTTAGTCAGTAGAAGTCTGAAACGCCCTCACGCACCGCGCTAGAGCGAGAGAAGTCATTGGATGAAATCTCACAAAAACCCAAGTAGCGACGTTTTGGCAAAACCGCAAAACTGGCAGGTTTTTATTTTTATATTGGTCCTTTGTATTTATATTTAGCTATAAATCAATCTTCTAACTGGGTGCATCTGTGAACCTGTATTTTACTTGGAGCGACTGGTTATCTGACCCTGACAACCCAGTAACTGAGTAACGCATGACGTCTAGGCAAAATTAGTGTCAAAGAACAATGGCAGAATTTTGTCTGGATTTTTTTTTGGCGTACATAGATTTCATATAAATGAATCAAATTTAATTAATTTTCTACGATTTTTCAATTATTCACTCCTTCTCGTAAAAGCCGGAGTTATTTTATGTTTTTAAAAGCTTATCAAATGATGTTCGAATTAGGTACATTCGAAATGTTACCATTAAAATAGTGGTGTGAGTAAAAATAGTATGAATGCAATTTATCGAGCAGTCGATTATATCGATCGTTTAATTATATAAACGAATGATATAATCGACTGATCGATCGACTCAGGTAGAGTTGGTTTTGTTTTGATTATTGATATGCTCTATTCTTTCGTCTTTAATCAACTGATATCTTTGAAGAAATGCTTCTACTTTGAAATCCAATTAATAATGGATCAAAATATATATGGTGACTGGTAATTAGTGACCGATACTTAAACACATGATTGTACTCATGATTACAAACAACTTTCCCAAAGAAACTTTTTTTTATATTCTTATTAGATTTATCACAATAAAACAGCTGTTTATACGCGTGCGCGCCTGCGACCGGCAACCGCTCAGCTGTTAGCCGCGTGACGCCGTCGTACCGACAATAGTGATAGAACATCCGCGCAGCTTGCAAACCCATAGGTGTACGTACCTAATCAGTGAATGTATCTACAAACTAGTGAGTATATAAAAAAGTTTCTTTGGGAAAGTTGTTTGTAATCATGAGTACAATCACGTGTTTAAGTATCGGTCACTAATTACCAGTCACCCTATATGTTTCAATGTTGTATCGATTTATAAGAAAACCGAATCGAAACGTGCAGCACTACTTTTGTCTTTGACAGTAACATGTTGTCTGTGGTTGTCGGTCAAGACGCTACAGAATTCTTCCGTGTTTTTCATTTCGGTTGTGTTTTGTGTTTTTCATTTCGGTTGTGTTTTGTGTTTTTATTTGGATTTCTATTTATTTTTACCCGACCTGGAATGTTTATGGTCTGATTGATACTGCCCTGTGTGACTAGTGCGTGCCCTTAGGACTCCGATATTGCTTTTGCGTGACCTTAAGCTAATCTTACTTACATTTTTTCTTAAAATACGCACCCAGCTTTCGTAAACATACAATTATGTACTAGGTACTCTTAGACACCGATATTTAGAATTTATTTGGGTTTTTCTCATTTTATCCGTAAATACTCTTATCCTCACTTAGACCACACCACATTATGCATTTCTCTTTATCATTTTTCAATCTGCGATGTTTTATGATAATTGCTGTTTGACGTTCATTCATAACCTAAAAATTCAAACACCGAATTCTTTTTTTTCCGGCTTTTCCAAATAAAAATAGTTTCATTTATAGATTCTGGAGCTAACGCCAAATCTTTTAACATATTTTTCATTACGGGACGCTTCAATTTGATCCCAGACAATTCTTAGTATGGAGACTTGCCATTGTTCTTTTCTGCATTTGTGACACGTGGAACTGTAATTTCTGAACTGATGCTGAAGGATTCTAGAATGTGCTCGATAATTTATGGCAAAAGGGGCACAATTCTGTACGCCAATACCAGAATTATGAGCATCAGATAAACAGGAAGGCACTATGCATAAGTGGGATTGTAGGCCAAATATGTACAGCAAGAAATAGGCCAATGAACCACCAAATAGGTCCTATTAAACAGCAGAGTGCAGACGACATCACGGCATAAAGCGAAGATGGCAGGGCGAACTCGACTCCTACCATAAAGACTGGCGTGCACTATAAAATGATAAAATAGACTAGATAGAAAAGAATAAGAACTTGATGGGCAAACCAAATCACTTGATTAGGTTAGGCCAAACATTTTTCATTATCAGTACACATGTATGGTTTTGTATCAATAAGACATTATGAGCAATTATTTATCTGCATTTCAAAACTGAGGGAGATAAGCTGTGACTGATAAATTGTAAAACCAAGAGAACTAATTGTAATGCTTAATTACCACAGCTTAACTATTATCTTTGAATGTAAAACAGCACTTAAATTATTCAGTAGGTATGTCCTTGATAAATTATTAACAAGAATATTTTGAAAAAGCTGGTTAAATAAAACATTTTGATCAGAAATGTAAATAATATTTTAAATACAGAGATAACAAATGAGTTTGCAAAGTTTTGTTATGTAATTAGTGCCTGCAGTTTTAAACTTATATGTAATATTAAATCAGCTCTACATATCTGATACTGAGTGAAGTAAAATATTGTTACTAGTTCTGTGATGAGATTAATATACCTATGGAAGAGACAGTATGAGGGTATACATAGTTAGTAGTAATAGTAGTATCTTACTAAAAACTATTAATGACATAATTTATAGTAGTAATTTTCCATTCCCTATAATGAAATAAAATAATGGTTAAAGACTATCATTTACTTACTACAGACATTTGCTTGTTTTGGTAAAATGGACACCAGCCAATGTTTGCAACCATTTTGTAGATTTCACTCTTGTCTATTTGTGCCCACCCATAGTAAACACCTGGCTCCAGGTCATGGGGCAAGGATTGGACTACTTCCAGGGGGTAGTTTGCTGTGGAATAATATAAAAAAATAGAAAACATAATTTATGTTAAAGTTGTCAAAAAATAAAAGACCCATTTTGACATTTGTATTTTGACTACCTAGTGGCTTGTCCAGTGTAGTGTAGCTACTACTACACGGACCCCTAATTATTATTTTATTGTTTCTTTTAGTTTTGTTCCAAGTTAAATTCTACAGTTTTTATGAAATGTCAAAACGGACCTTTTATTTTTTAACGAGTTTAAAATGAATAAAAGAAATATTTCTAGACAATTTCCTAACCAAAATCACTGTGCATTGGTTGAGACCTATATCCCGAACAGGTGATAGTCAGAATGTAGGTATACAACTACAGACCCAACTAAGAAAAAAATATTCATTTAGCTTCATTTTAAAAGTAAACGGTAAAAGAATTTAGTTATACTTCATTTCTAAAATGACCACTGACTTGTTGATGCAATTAAAGGTAATACAATTAAGTAGATAATTCACAAAAAACCCAATAGTTGAAATTAACTATTTCTTATCAAATTATTTCGAGGTAACAAACAAAAAACTTGTGTTATTTTTTTATAATACCTGTGGGACATCCAAGATCTTTAGAGCCTCTTCCAAAACCTTTTACAACTTCTCCCTCAAGAAATAGTGGTAAGTGTTTTGGCGACATGCTTATTCGTCTTATCACAGTGGATAATATAAAAGACAAACAGTCTATTGTACTCGAGTTTACCATACACTAAACACTTGGTAAAATCCTTGAAGATTGAGTAAATACTACACAAGTTGACGGAAAAATAGTTTAGTTTCTTAATAAACTAACAGTTAAGACACTAAGCAAATTAACTACTGCTTTTAAGCAAGATCGCTACACTATATTAGCATGTCTCTTCAATCCAAAGTCGATCAAGACTGAATTAAATTAGGACTTGTATTACTTTATTATACAGACGAACAGACGTGTTTTCATTGAATTGACGTATTTTTGACTTTTGAGCCGTTTGACAAGACAGCTGTCTTTCCTCGCGTTCCGATTCACGACCACATCGTGCATCGCTATCGAGTGACCGTAATGCGGCGTCCCGTCGCGTCGCACGTGGGCGATTCAACGCAAATGTGATTGCGTAGCGACCCAATGTAGTTTACGCGAATTCAACGCGACGCGGTTTCTCTACCCTACGTGCATACGCACGAAGTCACCGCTTCAGCCACTATATATTTAAAACAAGGCGAAAGATTGAAGTTATCACAGTATCGACTAACACCGTTTCGAATTTTTAGTCGATACTCAAAAAAGTACAGAATAAGTCAAACTTGTATTGTCACTCGTATTAAAAAAATAATCGTACTTATTATTGATAGGTATACAGACAATTCAGGAGTTTTATTTCTGTTTTTCTATTAGATTTTTCTCGCAGCATTCATGTAGTCAGGACGATTATATCCTAATGCTTTTTAGTTAATTAGAAAATAATATAAACATGGTTAAAATTAAGTGAATATGAGTCGCTTCATGTCGGATGTTGAGTGTTGACAATAGCAAGAGTTACGAAGTTACCTTGTACGTTTCATCTTGTTGGAACGATATGGAACGGTATTATTGTTAATACAATGACCGAAAAAGGCTACGAGGGTGAGCAGTTGTCGCCGTCTTGGGATATCGCTGGTCCTTCATCTCTGGCAGCCATCCTGGATACTGTGTTTACATCTACAACTTCTGACAATCAACAGAGGAATGGTAAGTACTCACTATAGCTTTCGGCACCACAGATTCATTCTCTAGCGAGTCTCAGTATGATAGCTGTTTTATTCATCAAGAATTCACTTGCATTACCTACATTAATTTTAATGTATTACCTACATTAATTTCCTTTCTAATTATAATCCCAGTAAGTGAACCATTTCATCTCCTTGTACTATTAAAATAACAAGTTTCAGCATCTATTGTAATAACACTTATTGCAAGTGGTTTTTATTGGTTTTGAATATTTAAATGTTTTTTAAAATAGAAGTCTTGCGAGTCGCTCACGAAGCAGATGTTAATAAAATGTATACTATTTCTCATTGTATCTGTATATAATTCAGGTATTGATAGTAATTGATTATTCATGGTATTTATTGAATTGAATAACTTGAATAATATACCTATAGAAATGAAAAGACGGCTTTTGCTCAGCAGTGGAATGAGGTTAATATTAGGTCTTTACCTATGAAATTGCCTTTTTTCATGAAATAAGTTAACACCCTTTTTTCTCTATATTTTTATTTTAAAAGTAATTCCCCATGCAATCAATGCATTTTTGCCAACATAGTGGTAGCTTAATGATGCCCTTTTTGAAAAAGCCTGCTGGACGGGAGGCAACATATTCTTCAAAGGCATTTTGAACTTCCTCTCGGTTATTAAATTTTTTCCCCGCCATGAAGTCATCCAAATTTTGGAAAAAGTAGAAGTCTGGAGGGGCAAGGTCTGGTGAGTACGGTGGATGACAGAATGAACTTCCGACCCTAGCTCTTGTAACTTGGAGACCATCTGTTGTGCAGTATGTGGTTGCGCATTGTCATTTAGGATCAGCGGAGCCGAACGATTGACCAAAGCTGGTTGGCAATGAGCTTCTCCATCTATGTGTTGAGTTCTTCACAGTATACATCTGCAGTAATGCTCATCCCGTATGGTAAGAAGCTGTGATGAATGACACCGGCGCTAGACCCCCAAACTATTACTAGTAGTCATTACTTTTTTAGGGGTCAGTTTTCGTTTGGGCCATTATTTAGGTGCTGAACTACCAATTTGCTGAACTGTAGATTGAGAATCATCAGCTTTCACAATCGCCTTTATTTCGTCATTGTCGACTAAACGGTCGACCATGGGGTTAATTTCTTAGGTCTTTCCAGAACGGAAGAGGGCAAACCAATAACGGGTGGTGCCATCGTTAGTAGTGTTTGCTCCGTATACGTCGTTGATGTTGCGTGCCACTTCTGCCACTTTGGTGCCACGACGGTACTCATACTCCATAGTCACCCGATTTTTTTACATATCCATGATGACGAAAAACGTACAAATGTGATGAAAACAGAACACAAATTAATCATTTTTTTAATGGTTATTAAACAAATGACTAATTTTCAAAAAAGAATTCTATTATATTCATATCTTAAAAATAAAAACAATTTGAAGTTAGAATTCTTAGCGAAAAAAGAAAAAAATGCACTTGAAATAGCTCTATATAATGTTCGGCTGAACGGAAATTTCATATGTAAATACCTATTATAAGAATAATAAAAAAAAAATTGAAAAATAAATACCTAAACATACAATACCTCATCTTCAAAACAATTTGGTGGACTGATGACAAATGTTTAGTTAAGATTTGTTTAAAGGAACAAGAATAAAGTAATGTTAATAGAATGGATTGCAATGGTAGTATAACTTGATGACTGTTACATTTATCAAGTTATAATATGAATACTTACCACAAACATATTATTATGACTGTAGCAATGCTTTTCCTTTAGTGATATTATTTTCCTTTTTGCAATGTCAAATCTGGGAGTAAAACTAATTAGTTGCCTACTTATTTAAAGACATTAGAACTTCCAGAAATATGATTAATGATATTTCTTTTTAATATAAGAAATAATAAAAAATAGAATGAAAATATTTCATATATTATCAAACTTGTATCATCTAGTGAGTAAAGCAATTTGCCTGTTGTGGTCTTCCCGTCCGATTATAATTTAGGTGAATTAAAGGCTAGAAGAGTGAATAGGCTCTTAATAAACTAGTGCACCTCAACCATTAATGACTACATCACTGTTTACTATCAAGTAGAATCTCAGTGAAGCTCTAGTTTATATTATTTAAAAAAAAGGCAAAGGTGAATAAAATTAGCCCTCTCACTTCAAGTTCCAAAAACACTTTTTGATCCAATTAAAAAAACTTTTTAGAAAAAAAAAATAACCGACTTCACTAAAAAAAAACACTAAAAGGATCAAAATAACTTTAATTTCGGAAGTCGGTGTTTCTCGGTATTGTTTGTTTCTTATTTAACACCGACTTCCAAAATTAAAGTTATTTTGATCCTTTTAGTGTTTTTTTTTAGTGAAGTCGGTTATTTTTTTTTTCTAAAAAGTTTTTATTTCACACTTTTTAGTTGCGATACACTTATAACCAGAGTGCCTATTTCTCATGACAATTCCAATTAACCCAAATACTGCTAGGTTACATTGTTTTATTATAAAGTTCCTGTGTCTACCTTCCTCCTTCCGGCTCCATCATCAGATCAGTTCGATAGTACCTTATAGCCAAAGAGCATCTCACGACAATTCTAATAAGCCCAAACACGGCTAGGATATATTGATTAATTACGGAGTTCCTGTGCCTACCTTCCGGCTCCATCATCAGATCAGTTCGATAGTACTTTATAGCCAAAGAGCATCTCACGACAATTCTAATAAGCCCAAACACGGCTAGGATACATTGATTAATTACGGAGTTCCTGTGCCTACCTTCCGGCTCCATCATCAGATCAGTTCGATAGTACCTTATAGCCAAAGTGCATCTCATGACAATTCTAATAAGTCCAAACACGGCTAGGTTACATTGATTAATTACGGAGTTCCAGTGCCTACCTTCCGGCTCCATCATCATCATCAGATCACTTCGATGATACCATTTTCAACGTAACTATGCAGAATCATTCATTTATTTGTATTGTCATAGTCGCTTATCTATATCTTCATTGTGATATCTATTTGAGTATGAAGTTCCGTTGACCATTTCTGGTCTTCTTCATCAGTTCCACTTCATCAAATGTTACTTTTTGACTGTAAATGCTTAAGTTCTTAATGAAAATACTAAAATTACCATAGGGTTGCCTATAATTTTTGAGGAGTTCCCTCGATTCCTCATGGATTCCACCATCAGAACTGGATTTTGAAAAAAATGGGACCAATCTGGAAGCATATCCTATAAAGGGAAAAAAAAATTTTGCAAATCGGTCCATAAACGACGGAGTTCTGAGGTAACAAACATAAAAAAAAAAAAAAAAATAAATAATGATGATAAAAAAAAAAAAAAAAAAAAAAAATACAACCGAATTGAAAATAGGACAGATTGTAAACAAAAACGTTTTTCCGAAAATCATCCATTTTTTGGCTAACTGTCAATATTTTAAATTTTTTACTACTATTAGCAATTACTTCCAGTAAAATGGAACGTTTTCTTGTAGCTGCTTTGGTGAAGTTACTCCAGCCCTTACTGCTTCATCTTTCAATGTATAGAGATTAGTGGAACTAGCTAACTAGCTATAGTTTGAACAGTTTGGTTTGTTTCTAATATTAGTACATCACAATAACACCATCAAATAATTGTATTCTCTATTAAGTATAAGGATATTGATGAGAATAACATCGCACAGGAAATGTTCTATTATTAGGTAGTAAGTGTTTATAAAAGGAAACAACATTATATTCTGGGACAAGATAATAATATCTGCTCTAGGATTTTAGAACCTTGTCATACACAATTTAATTTTAATTGAAAATGACAAAAAAATAAAAACACTTAACTAATTAAAATTACATAATAATTATATACACAGTAACTCCTAACTAAAATATGGCGTCAAAAAATTCTCCGCATTTCTGTCGACTGGAAGTGTGCCCAAAAGACTGGCGGCATTGCCACGTTGTATGGCAATGCTTAATCTCTGACCGAGATAAAAGCCAGCCAGGTCACGCGAAGTGTCAATTAGCCGTTTGGATAATTCTTGAAAAAGCGCTTCAGCACTCGGACCCCACGGCCCAAGAGTCTCAACCCCAAACGGTTCAAAAATATAACTGCCGACGAGGTTGTTATATTTTTGCCGCTTGAGGTTCTCCGCAGCCGTAGCGGCAGCACCAGCACAGCGCGACGAGCTAGGAAGATGGGATGGCGTAAGAGTGTCGACACAGGTAGCGTCCCACGCTAAAGGCCTACCCATCTTCCATGAAAATAAAGACTTACCGTCCGGTCTCTTACCATCGTCGCGTGCCAGGCCATGAGGTTCCAAATCAGCCGGAACGCCGACGGTGACAAGGGCTAGTCGAATGATGTCATTAATATTCGCGTGCCGCGCTATACGTCCTGCGCTTCGACTGCATGACAGGCTGTGGTGACCGAGGCTGTTGACAACTTCGCCACAGTGGCAGCGATGAGGCGAACAGCAAAGAGCGCCTAGGCGTAGGGAAACAGCTAGGTGGAAAGTTGTATCGTCGAACAAGGTGCCTATGTTCGACGATGGTAGTGTGTGAAGCCAGAGGCCCGACAGCCAGTAGCACGCTCTGCAGTAGTAGCAGATGTCAAGATTAGGTTTTCCTGAACTACTTTGCAGAGCGGCTCATCCCACCGCCTTTGGGAAGAGGGGTTGTCGGGCGGATTTGTATTCGGGCAAGCGAGTCTCCAGGCATCCAAAGCCTCGGTGAAGCACGGCACATCAAAAGGAATCAGTGTTGAAGTTAGAATGTTCCTGATTAATTTATCAGTGCCGTAGACCGAAGATGAATATATGGTAAACTAATACTGGTAATTTTGGCCTAAGCTCGATCGTCCAAGGTCACATTTAAAATTAATGTAAGGGGTATGCTGGATAATTTGGTCCATTTTTTCCAAAAGTTGAGAGTGCTTCCTTAAGTGGGAAGAACGAAGGAAATATATTAATTTAGGGCCGAAACAACAATAACGAATTAGGGTAATGGCCGAATGCATGTTAATTTGGTGTAATCTTTCCGAAACGTCATTGAAATTTTGTATTTTTTCCTTTCACACACAATTACCTGTTATTTAAATCTTCTGTCATATCCCATGTTTAAATATCATCATCAGTTCACTGATAAAGTAAGAACTAATAAGAAAAATAAGCTATATTTGATTTCAGAACAAATGGAGTGTGATGCTCTATTTGCAGAAAGTGATGAAGAAGTAGAAGTGATGCCAACAATGTCTGAACCTGTTGGAAGTGTCTCTACGGCAACTGAAGCAAATACTAATGAACAAGCACCAAAACCTGTCTCGTCAAATTATGTTAACTCTACTACCCCGAACCAACCATATGAAGTAAACCTATCCTCACTCTCCCACCCTGCTGACTCACACACTCCTGTCCCTGAAGAATATCAACCCTTACCTGATAGTTCCAGCTCACTCGACTACTCTTTTGGCAGTAATAATCCTGACAGTACTGATGGCACTGGCCCAAGGAGAATACCAGATATTAACATCCGTTACCAGCCTAAACCACACTCACTTAACCAACATGGCTACTACTTTCCTAACTATGCACACTATCCAGGCATTCAACCTCCAAGAGAGTATGGAGCTCCTTATCACAACAACGTCATTGTCCTGAGTGACGGTAGAAACTTTTTGCCTCATTCACTGCCATACTCAATGTCTAATGGAATGCAAATATCTGATAACCACCCAGAATATGAATATTTACACCCAAGGTCTAATGCTTATAGTCAAGCAACTGCACCAGGAGATAACGCACATCAACCCAGTGGCTTAGAACGGCCTAGTCGTAAGCTCAACATCTCTCCTCGGAGACGACATTCAAAAGAGAATGAAGTACCAAATCTCATAGAAGTAAGTTCAGAAGAAGAAGATAATGTATCAACACCAAGAAAAAAGCAATGTGACAATGGTGCTGGACAACAACCTGCGAATGGCAACGGAAGTGACGCAAGTAGCAATTTCTTTGAAGGGCACCCTATAGTAGAGATTAAAGGTGAACCTGAAGGCCAACCTGGACCAAGGAACACAAATTATAGTAGTGTACCAAATGTACGCGATCTACTTTTGCAAACTGTAGAACGACTGAACAGCCAGTACAACATTACGCCAGCTCCGAATGTGCCTACAGTTAAGGTGCAAATAAAACAAGAAAACACAGGTTGTGGATCTCGCAGTAATTGTGGATGCAAAGTGAACCTTAGTGACGTGTCACAGCCTGCTCATAATCACAGTGAAGAGTGTCGCAGTCCAAATCACAATCGACCGAATGGCTCTCAAGCAAGCAGAGTACCTAAACAAAGTACTAGCAATGCAAGCACTAGTGGTGAACCATCAGGATTTGTTGTAAAAGTAAAAGAAGAACCTGGCACACAACAGCCTGTTATAAAACAAGAACCAACAAAAGACGAGAACATGCCGTCAGTCAGTGCCATCAAGACAGAAGTTGTAGAGCCTTGCCAAGTTAAGATAGAGCCTGGTACCACAAATGGAAATGTTAATGAAAACGTTGATGTGAAGCAAGAACTTGACAATGCGAGGAGATGTTGTAAAGACGATGGTGGCGGCGACCGGAGGCCGAAGGACACGTCTCCACAGCCAGGGACCAGTTCGGGGCGGCAGGTGACTGATAACAGACCTACAAACAACCAGGTGCCTTCATATATATACCTACTTACTATAATGTCAAAATGGATTTAAAGCTAATAGGATTTGACATGTTTTGTCTTTGTTCATCAGGAAACTCCAGTAAATGAGCCATCTGCGGCGCCTGGTAACGTGCTGTCGGCTCCTGATTTGCAGTTAGATTGGGTCTCTGACTCCAGCTCTGATGATGGCGTTATGCTCGTGGGAGACGACTCTAATGCTGTAAGTTCTTATTTGGAAGTTATTTTGGCCATATTTCTGAATTCATTGGCTGTAACATAAGGACAATCAGATAGATGTGACGAAACTAGTCATTAGGCCAGCCACAGTTCCGTTTTTTAATTCCGTAACCAAAATTATTTGACAGGGACTTTGTTATTTCCAAGAACTGTAATATAAAACTGTAAAAATTTACAGAAGTGTTCATTTTGGCAGATCTTTGCATTTTTACGACCATGTTTTTTTGTGAGCGTCCTGGTTCTGTATTTTCTCTATGCAGGTGGTTATTTATTATAATAGATTAGCTTCTGCCAGCGGCTTCGCCCGCGTGAAAGAAGGTTTTCTCCATACAAACTTTGGACCCCCGTTTCATTACCTTAGGGTGTGAATTTTGAAAAATCCTCTCTTAGTGCTCGCCTGTAGCGTAGGCTAGGGTCATAAAAGGAAACCTTGTGCAAAATTTCACGTTTCTAGTCCCAGTAGTTTAGGCTGTGCATTGATATGTCAGTCAGTCAGTTTCTTCTTTTATATATATAGATAAAACAGTAAGTATTTGCTGTATAGTTCACCAGTTCCAGTAAACTCTTATTTTTTTATAATCAAGGTGGTCTATCTGACCGAATTAGTGCACAAAAGTGTGTGTACAAAAACAGGTGGACTCTCACTTTTACTGTACACTACAATGAAACGGCAATCCGATAAGACTGGAGAGAAGGACCAGCGGCGGTGTCCCACCATCCACTTCCAGGTCTTTTTTTTTTGGTTGGAAAATCATCCAATGACATCCCCCGCTCTTGGGCGGAGCGCGAGATAGTGTCAGATTTTTACTGACTAAAAACCCACTCTTGTTCCTTCGTTGCCTTTCGTACTAGGGCCGAGTCTTCCTTTCAGAAGCAGACCCTTGGCCCCAGTAGGCTTCGACCTTGCTGGGCCCCTACGGTTTGCTGACATCTTGAGACGCGCGTGGAACAGTACGCGCCTTCGACTCGGTCTTGACGGTTACCGGACGGTCGAACGGTGAACTACCCGTTGCTCGCCGTCCGCAAGCCGGAAATCGGGATTGGAATCCCGGCGGCTGGGGCGCCGGGATTCCACGCCTCTAAAGACGGGACTTACCGCCATAATTATGGCATACCCAATCCACTTCCAAGTCTGCCATTAACAATTTCCCATTAAATCACTGAATTACTTTTTTATTATAGCAACAAGAGGTGATAGACCTGACAGGGTCTCCAGGGCGCGTGGGGTACGCGGCGGAGGAGGCGGCTCCGCGCTCGCCGGCCGCCCCCGAGGCGCCGGCTGCCGGCTGGGTGGGCAGTGCGCGCCCACTGCTGGGCGTGCCGCGCCGGGGCAGCTATCCTCCGCACCTCACGCACAACGACTTACCGCCGCATGCACATCTTGTACGGACCAGGTTGGTAAATTTATTTATTTATTTAAACTTCATGTACAGTAGTGGTACATAGGCGGAAAAAAAAAAAACAATAAACACTTTAACAACTAACTAATAACTTAAACTATAAAAAATGACGGGTTGCACTCTGGGAGTGCCGGCAGAAGTGAAAACTTAAGTACCTATTAACGTTGTGCGTTTTGGATATTTTGGAATGGTTATGGAATAATTTTGCACGAATTGCTTTTTTTTGAAGTGAAAACTTCTTTAGCGGCGTTGTACACTTTTTTTGTAATGGGTAAAAAATGTTAAACTCGCGTCAGGGTCACGTGACCTGATCGAAAATTCGTAAGACGGATGTCGTGCAAAATTGTGTGCAAAAAATTTTGTAATGGGTAAAAAATGTTAAACTCGCGTCAGGACACGTGACCTGATCGAAAATTCGTAAGACGGATGTCGTGCAAAATTGTGTGCAAAAAAAATGACGGGTTGCACTCTGGGAGTGCCGGCAGAAGTGAAAACTTAAGTATTAACGTTGTGCGTTTTGGATATTTTGAAATGGTTATGGAATAATTTTGCACGAATTGCTTTTTTTTTGCACACAATTTTGCACGACATCCGTCTTACGAATTTTCGATCAGGTCACGTGTCCTGACGCGAGTTTAACATTTTTTACCCATTACAAAATTTTTTGCACACAATTTTGCACGACATCCGTCTTACGAATTTTCGATCAGGTCACGTGACCCTGACGCGAGTTTAACATTTTTTACCCATTACAAAAAAAGTGTACAACGCCGCTAAAGTAGTTTTCACTTCAATAACTTTTTTTTAAGGTTCCGTACCGAAGGGTAAAACGGGACTCTATTACTAAGACTCCAGTGTCCATCCGTCTGTCTGTCTGTTTGTATGTCCGTCTATCACCAGGCTGTATCTCATGAACCATGATAGCTAGGCGGTCGAAATTTTCACAGGTGATGTATTTCTGTTGTCGCTATAAAACTGTGGCTCCCATATAACAAACGTGTTTTTTTTTTTTGCCTTTTTTTGCTACGGACGGTACGGAACCCTTCGTGCTCGTGCACTCGTGTCCGCTCGCACATGACCGGTTTTTTAAATTTTATTTAAGTAGCTTGTACTTTCCCGCTGCTAGCCATTCTTTCTATTGTTCTCGGTTCTCCTCCATTTTTTGCAAATTCTACGGATTACATATGAATCGTCTCCGTCTTTTGTAGTATACTGCGACCCCGTCTTGTGGTTTCAGTAATGGTTTTGTCATAAAATTGTAGCCAAAAACAAGGTCTGTCTTCCATCAGCCAGTCACGATCGCGATCCATGTCTTTTGTGACTGCGATTTATCATATCTGAATTTTCCGAGTAGTGCTCGGTTCGTAATATTTATTTTTCGATGTGGTTGCCACAGTCAAAGGCCCATTTAGACGGGGAGAGGTTTTGGTTCAAGAAATCGTACGCAATAATCGCCATAACATTATCGTATCAAAACAAATTGTTTACATACAGGCAAAAAATAAATTCTCGCCTACGATTATGTCATACGAGATTCGCAAGCAATTATCGCTAGGCGATAATGTCACGGTAATATCACCGTGATAATGTCCAGCGTCTGTTTACACAGCAGAATTTTAAGAAGCTTTTGGCTTACGAGAATCTTGACTTGTGTAAACACGATCTCGTATGACATTTTTTGTAGTTCATACAAGTATCGTACAAATCGGTTAAGACCGATTTGAGGTGCGAGACTTGCCATTCGAGTTTAGTGGTTACTATAGGTAGGTACTCAAAGTGATAGCTCCAATTTACCTTTTTAAAATGTTACAAGCTCGCAAGCATAGATAAACTAAAATGACAGCTCCAATCGACCTTTTTATGGTTCCGTACCTTAAAAGGAAAAACGGAACCCGTATAGGATCACTTTGTTACTCTAGGTAGGTACTCGAAAGTGATAGCTCCAATTTACCTTTTTAAAATGTTACAAGCTCGCAAGCATAGATAAACTAAAATGACAGCTCCAATCGACCTTTTTATGGTTCCGTACCTTAAAAGGAAAAACGGAACCCGTATAGGATCACTTTGTTGTCCCTCCGTCTGTCTGTCTGTCAAGACCCTTTATTTCGGGAACGCGTAGAGGCATCGTATTGAAATTAAAACCATATACTCAGGTCTGCGGTCCCTTGAAGTTGTGAACAATTAACACTTCCGAGTTTACGAAAAAAAAAGATACGGCCGTTTATGTCGCAAAAAACGTGAATTTCGACACTCTCAAGGGAATCAAAATTCATCCCGTTAACCTAGAATCCTGAAATTTTTCATGAAGCAAGGTTTCATAGTTCAAGTAGGTATAGGAAAAAAACTGAAAACTGTAAATTTGTAGTTACGTCACAAAAAACAAAACTGTTTTTGCGATTCGGAAAAATATTCGTACTCAATTCAGGAATTGAACTGTTTTCATAGGTAAGTTAATTTGTACGGAACCCTCAGTGCGCGAGTCCGACTCGCACTTGCCCAGTTTTTAAAAATTTGCAAGCTTATAAATGTAGAGTGGTGGGTAAGAATTTGTATACTATCTGGATTGACTACTTCAACCTCAAAAACGTACCGACGGTACAAAAGGGTATGTTATCTCTTTCTACTAGTGTGTCCATAGACTAGTTCATACTACGGGACAATTCTGTTCTAAAGAAGTTGAAAATGTTATTACTACATTATTTTATTTTATTTTTATTTATTTTATTTTAATAAATACAGTGACAGACTACAGATTGAGACAATCAGCACAGTTAAAATAACATACAGTACATGAATCTGAAGTCCAATTATTGCTGAACACAGCATATAGACTTCTACGTTCAAAAACTATTAATTAATACTTTCGACTGCATGTTCCCAATATGCTTACCAAAGACAACAATGGAAGTTTTCTTAGTGATGGTTAGAAAATAGTAGATTTCTATATATACAAGTATAAGTATATCGACGGCGAAGTACTAATACTTCCTAAAAATCATTTTTCGAGAAAATCATCATTTACCGCACGTGTGTTTTAGTAAAATCTCCGAAGTAATTTTTTTGTTGCAACTATTTAATGTTAAATTAAAATGTGGGAATACCTCCTAACTAATCGTGTTATTTCATGGTTAAACCAGAAGTAATTATAAATGAAACTATTTTTTCAGGTTTCACAGACAGTTAGGAGTTACTGGTACTTCACCGTCGATATATAGAAATCTGCAGCATCAATTAACATAAAATGCTGCAATGACAAAAATAACAATTCATTCGCTTAAATAGTAAATTTATGGTTACCCTAGTTATAGATAGAGGTAAGAAAGGGATACACTACCTCTTTCTCGTTGTCTTGCTCGGTACATTTATTCCCTTTTGCTGACCAATAAAAAATATGAACTTAATGTCAATGAAAATAAAGTACACTTTAGAGTTTGTATATTTCTTCGTAATCAATCCAGTTAGTCCGTAGGGTATATAAGATCCTTGGTGGTGGGTAAATACCCATCGGGGTTTTACCAGGTAAAGGTTGGGTATTTACCCTGAAGCATGAGTAAAAACTAAACGCTTTTTGACTTTCTTAACAAACACTGAATAACATTTTATTAAATATAGTTTTAGTTGAAATTAAGTTCGCTTAGAATCTAAATAAATCGTATTAAAAGCTCTATTAATTCTGTCCGACATTTTTTGATTCGTATGTAGCTAGCGCGCATAATCAATTTCATCATATCGATCAGTCTGACCACATTACTTACACTGTATTATAATTCATGTGTTTGTGTAGTAGCCTCTGAAGTTTTGTGGAGTATGAATGCTCAAATCGCGCTGCTTGTAAAATATACCGTATTGTGAGTAAAAGCAGTGCTTTGAAGCACGGTTGCTGCATTGCGCGTTGCGGGTTCGATTCTTGCACTGAACAAATATCTGTATGAGTCGTTAAGTGTGCTATAACTTTTATTGTGTTTAAAAATACACATATATGTTGAACGTGAGCAGAGTACGCGTAGGCGCGTGCGGGGGCTGCCGCCGCTGCTGTTGCGGGCACGCGGGCTGCGCGTGCTGCGGCGCGCCGCCGCATCCGCCGCACCACGCGCACCAGCCGCCGCACGCGCACCCAACTCATCACCACCATCATCACGCGCCGCCTGCACATAGTGAGTACCTATATACACTCTACTATTTATTTATAAGCCTATCTTCTACATTAATAGGGCAATTGAATTGTTTTTAATTTAATGTCTCAAACTTAGAACACAGTAAAACAATTATTGTATAAATAAATATCTTTAATAAATGCGAAACTGTAAGCGTTTTAAAATCTATGATAAACAGAGACAAGACTTCGTGAATTTGACGTTTGAACGCCATAGGGACTGCGTCATTCAGTACAACAACTAAAAAGCATGAAAAGGATAGAAGAATAACTTGAAAAACGGGTATCTTCTCCATTTTTAACCGACTTCAAAAAGTAGGAAGTTCTATGTTCGGCTGTATATATTTTTTTTATAATCGGTGAACATACACCGATTTCTCAGTCAATTGTGGACCGATTTTGAAAATTATTTTTTTGATTGAAAGGTTTTGCTTCCAAGTTGGTCCCATAGAAATATTTTTATGATCTGATGATAAACTTTGAAGATATGGAACGGAAATCCTCATAAGATCACAGCAGAATTGTCGTAACAAGTAGAATTGCTTTGTTTATAGTTGTAGTCGAAGACTGACTAAAAGAAGAGAGGGGTGTGTCGAACTGATCTGATGATGAAGCCGGAAGGTAGGCCTGGGCTTGGCTTATTAGAATTGTTATGCAATGTTCATCGAAGAGACATAACTATTACAGAAACACCAACTTCCTTTCAGTTATTTTGCACTTTTTAGTGTTTTTAGGGTTTAAAAGGAAAAACGGAACCCTTATAGGATCACTTTGTTGTCAGTCTGTCTGTCAAGACCCTTTATCTCGGGAACGCGTGGAGGTATCGAGTTGAAATTTCCAAAAAACCTGTCTGCGGTCCCTTGAAGCTGTAAAAAAATCGAACTTCTGATTCTGAGTTAACGAAAAAAAAGATACGGCTGTTTATGTCGGAAAAAACGTATATTTCGACACTCTCACGGGAATCCAAATTCATTGGTTACTTCCCGTTGACCTAGAATCCTGAAATTTGGCATGAAGCAAGATCTCATAGCACAAATATAGGTAGAAATCTGTAAATTTGTAGTTACGTCAAAAAAAAATTTTTTTTTGCGATTAAGAAAAAAAATCTAACTCAACTTACGACCCGCCCCGGCTTTGCATGGGTGCAATGCTGATACTAAATATACTACAGAATGTCTTTATATAAAACGTTCACAGTTTTTTTGTCATTGGACAATACAAACATGTTTTTTAGATGTTACTCTTGAAACAGCGACATATAATAATAATTGGCCATGTGAAAAGCACTCAACGCTCAAATCTAAGCCTGCAACGTTGAAAGTTTAACCATGCGATTTATTAATGGTCATTGCAAAAGATATCTTTACCGGAAATTTTAGGCGTTTAAATTGGTTCGGTAAATCTGATTGTAATTCGGGTATCAATCCATCTTCTCCGGTACCACATCCGGTGAGTATTGTGCACTCTATTATGAAAGTTTTTATTGATTTTACCAGCAAACGCGTGCCATTTCAAAGTTTAGGTAGATTCAGGTTTCTTAATAAAATAACAGGACAACCTACTTTCAACACCATTTTAAGAGGAGGGAGTCCAGCGCAACCGCATTTTAAATCTGTGTAATATATTCATTTAAATAACATGCTGGAAAAGGCCATATTGATTATATGCACAATGTATTTAAGGTATTTAATTGGATAAGGATTAATGCTTAACCTTTTGAGTGCGTAATTAGAGACACAATAGTAAGAC
The DNA here is from genome assembly GCA_905147345.3 of Mythimna impura. NCBI lineage: Eukaryota > Metazoa > Arthropoda > Insecta > Lepidoptera > Noctuidae > Mythimna > Mythimna impura. The sequence continues at coordinate 11,805,420 of LR990362.1, read as the reverse complement.
AATGGCGCGTGAACGCCGGCGTTAATGCGGGGATCAACAGCTTACAAACGCTTCGTAAATAAGCCATTATTTCTCGTAAAAAAATAAGCCATTATTTCTCGTAAAAAGTAAAGGATAAAAAATGGTTATTGCGGGTTATCCTATCCCTAAGAGATAGACATATAATACCATCGACTTGGATGGACTTTTTTGTAGACCTTTTTAAAGTGTAGAATATTGTAGTACATTATTTTGATCTATCTTGTAGGGTTCAGCCAGCATTTGCAATTTATGCGAAAAAAAATTGTTTATTTACGACATCACATTAGAAACCTCTAAAATTATCAGTGTTTCTCTACTATATTATGCATGTATTAGACATATAAACCTTCCTCTTGAATCAATCTATCTATTAAATAAAAAAACGCATCACTGCCAATCCGTTGCGTAGTTTTAAAGATCTAAGTATACATAGGGACAGACAGACAGCGGGACGATTTTGTTTTATACTATGTAGTGATTCGGAAATTGAACTGTTTTCGTAAGTAAGTTTGTGCGGAACCCTCAGTGTGCGAGTCCGACTCGCACTTGGCCGGTTTTTTAAGTTATCCTTCTATGCGTGTCATGCTATTAATCACTAGATTAGACCCAAACAGGTCAAATTAAATAAAACGGGCAACCATGCAGGCTCCAATAAATATAATATACAGGGTGTTTGGTGCATCATGTGCCAAATTGAAATGGTCGACGGGAGGGGTCATCTGCTATCATCTCAGTCTCAGACCCCTAAAAAAAATTTGCTAGAATTGTGAATGATTCACATAAGACTAACTTACAAACAACGCATTGAAACGGCTTTTAATACAATTAAGGAGGAAATACGAATCAGATGTTGATGATGCATTTACAACAGAGGCCAACAATTTGGGCAGGATTTGTAAAAATTATGAAATAAATGTTAAAAATGCAAAAGAGAGACGAGACAGATTTTACCTTTATAAATCATAATTTTGAATATTAGTATTATGTGACTTGATTCACAATTCTAGCGAATTCACAAAGTTTTAAAAAGATTTTTATGGCATGTGGTACATCACTAGCAAGAAGATAAACTAGAGAATTTTTGAGGGAGTTGAAAGACTCCGGTCGCTTTTGTTTTTTTTTATAGCCATGTAAATAGCTGTAACATGAACAGCTTTAATTTAAGTCCAAAACTTTGCAAGTAAATTTAAAAGAAACTAGATAGCTAATGTCACTAATTTTAAATTTAAAAGTATTTTAATACAATATACATCTAAATAAAATTAAAATTCAGAGTCTACGACTTATACATTTTTTTAAATTTGTATTTGAATGAAAAATTTGGGTCTTATTTTCAAAAAACAATAAAAAGTCGATGAAAAAAATCCACAGGGCATGAGAAGGTTTTAGGGGTCCGAAATGATAGCAGATGACCCCTCCCGTCGACCATTTCAATTTGGCACACGATGCACCAAACACCCTGTAGAACTCAAATTTTGAAATTTAATTTTGCAGCCTTTATAAATTATTTTTCCGCACAAACAGTGGGTGAACGTCGTCGAGACGGCATGTCCGTCGCGCCGCCGTACCTCGTGCACGAGCGACTTTGGCAACGACAACATCACATGATGGTAAGTGCATTTCTACTACTCGTACCTAACCGAACTCGCATAATATACTCTGTTTCTTTTTGATCATTTTAATCCCGTAGACGGGTGATCCTTACTAACTTACAAAATACTATTCGTCATTAATTTATTCTTCATTATGTATATCCCTAAAATTAAAAAAAAATGGTCATCTAATCTGAAGACGTTTCGTTATAGTTACACCATTCCTCACAAAATTTTCTCTCGTTTAAAAAACCTAGACTACGTACTGTCTACGTTTCAGGGTAAAATTTTTGTGCTATTAGGCCCACTTCCACACTTTTGCGTCTGGAGAATTTATCCTTCTCCTTGGGAAGCCTTTTTTGAGTTCCGACCTCTGAGTTTGTTTCGGTGTTTCCTTTCTGAGTACTTAGTCAGCCTGTAAATACCAGCTCCTACTTGTTTAATTTAACATAAAAGATTGATGTATAAAAACGCCTTTTTACAAATCAAAAATCATTTAGGCCGAACGCTGCGTTACGCGGGCGTCCGCGACCGTTTTGCTTCGTTTATTACGAAGCATTAACCCTTTGACCGCCGCTGGGCACGCCATAATTATGGCGATAAGTCCCCTCTTTGAGGAGTGGCTGGAAAGACCTCACGGCGTCCTTACCTACCGCATGACGCAAGTCCTCCCGGACATGGTAAGTTCGGGAGGTTCCTGCACCGGATTCGTGCAGAAGAGACGCCCGGGTGCCAACATTGTGTGGACCGCCCGGAGGACACGGTGGAGCATACGGTAGAGGTGTGCCCCGCTTGGGCAGAGCACCGCCGTGTCCTCGGGGGGCGATCGGTGGCAGCGATCTCTCGCGTCGGGCCTTGGTACAGGCCATGGTCCGGAGCGAGGAGGAGTGGCAGGCAGTTGCCTCCTTCTGCGAAGCAGTAATGCTAGCAAAGGAGGCGGCCGATCGCGTGAGGCAACGGTCCTCACGCCCCAACCGCCGCCGGGATTCCGATCCCGATTTCCGGCCACCGTAGGCGCGGGCTTGCGGACGGTGAGCAATGGGTGGCTCGCCGTCCGATCGTCCGGTAACCGTCCGGACCGAGCCCAAGTCGTCGACGGCGCGTAGTGTTCCACGCGCGCCTCAAGAAGATGTCAGCACCCGTAGGGGCCCAGCAGGGTCGAAGCCTACTGGGGCCCTGGAAAAAAAAAATGGCAAAGAAGGAACAGGAGTGGGTTTTTAGTCAGTAAAAGTCTGACACTATCTCTCGCTCCGCCCAAGAGCGGGGGATGTCATTAGATGATTTTCCCACCCGAAAAAAAAAACCCTTTGACCGCCAAGGACGCATTAAAGCGTCATTCAATAACTTGATCGAGATGCCAACTACGTCTAAAAACAAAACAAATAAAACTTAGCTAATATTCACTTTTTTAGAATAAAGAATATTTATAACAGTTCATCTTGATTTCGAATACTATAATTACGCATTCAAACAGTGAGATATAGTGAGCATGTAATATTTAAAATTTATTGATCAAAAAAACTAACTTATAAAGTTACATTCTGGTCGCCATCGACGTCTTAAAGCGTCACCTAGTGATGTGCTGTGATTACACATAAATGGAAAAGAAATGATTAAAATAGGTAAGTAGCTAATAGATTTAACTGATACAGAGAAACTGTAGGTAAACATTAAAATAGATTTCACCATGTTTTATTAATTAAAAAATAAGTAACATGCACTATGTTACTTATTTTTCTAGTTACTAACTAATATTAATTATAATCTTTGTTTGTAGTACATAAATTGATCTATGAATGTATTTAAATTAGGTACCTAGTTTTTTACTTGTCATATTATGATTTGCAATTGACATATATTGTGTAAACACAGTAAACATCGACAACTTATTCAAACATCACTATTCATCACATACTTTCCTGTGTCGCGAACGCCATTGACGACTTAAAGCATCCGCCTTAGGAGTGAGGCGTTTTTATCGAAACAGTTAAAAAAAACAGGTATTTCAAAGTAACAACATGAAACAGGTATCTAAGAACCGAAATAACAGTTCCTACCTGTTTCGCCTGTTCCACAAACAGCCGTAACTTCGATAGATACAAACGAAACAACCTGGAACAGCTATGTGGTACTGTTTCAAATGAAACATGCTCCTTTCTCTTCTGACTTATTATTATAGAAAGAGACAGCATCTGTTCTTTGGAACAAGTTCTTTGCTCCTCTGGTCCATCGTAATAGAAAGAGACAGCATCTGTTCTTTGGAACAAGCTCTTTGCTCCTCTGGTCCATCGTAATAGAAAGAGATAGCATCTGTTCCCTGCATAGATTAAATCTATGGTTCCCTACCTGTCACTGTTCCTTTTCGGATACACATATAAATAATGAACTTACCTTTGAACAAAACTATCGTATAATTTTTATTATTATATTACTTTAATTTTGTATTAAATATTTATTTGTATTAATTATTGTTTTAACAAGATATATATTCTTGTTAAAAGAATAATTAATAAAAACAATATTGGTGATTTTTTTTTTAAACCACCAATATTGTTTTTATACCAATTAATCAACAATTGTAATATTTATCATGTATGTGTATCCAAACTCTCACTCTCTATGGTTGTCGATCCCCACGTTCCGCATTACGATATTTTCAATGTTAATGCGCCAACAGTCGCTATAAGTTTGTCTAAAAAGTCAAACGACTTGGGTAATCTAATCAAATAATCAAATTCTTGAAATCTGATGTAGTCAACACTGGTTGAACAATCAAGGTCGCAAAGAGATGATCATTGTTTACAAATAGAATCTTATTAAAAGTATTGTGTGTAATATATCTATCGGATTTTTTAATTCGTTTAAAAATATTCAAGTCGTTTGACTTTTTAGACAGAATTTTAGTCGTGCCGAATTACCATAGACGCATACATTCGGTAGACGATTTTTTGATATCATAATTCGGAACGCGTGGTATGAGTTTTTCACGTTTGAAGGTTGGCTCTGTGGTTTGATGTAAACAATCAAAATAAAAACAGAGTTTTTGAATTTGAATCTTGTTTTGGAATCAAACTTTTAAATTCATAATTATTGCTGTCAGTCCTAAGCCTGCAAAAGCATGAAGGGTGGTTTTTATTTCATTTCAGTAGCATGTACTGACTGGAACTAGGTACTATTTCTGAATCTGTTGCAACAAATGAGTCTTTAGTTCTAGTGGAACAGGCTGTTATTTTGGAACAGGTTTTTGGAACTGTTTTCTTCTTGGAACTGAAACAGGTGAAACAGGTTTCTAATTTTATCTGTTCCAACCCACCTCTAATCCGCCTATGACGTCACAGGCGAGTGCGTTGTTACTTGTAGTGTTGGGATTTGTCGGTGGACAGAAATAATATTTAATGAATATAATAATTATATTCCTTAAATATTATTTCTGTGAGGATATTATCCTCGATACATAAATTATTATATCTGCAATAATTGTTTTGAAAGCAAATAATTTTACGTTACACCTCTTTATTTAATTTATAAGAATAAATGGATCACGACGACATGCTTCGTATTTTGGAAGGTGCTTTTTGCGACTTGTGGCGGTCAAAAAAAACTTCAGTTTATGATAATTGTACGAAATAATGTCAAATAAAATAATGATGTTAAGAGCAATATTTTATTTTAAAAATATGGACGAAAAGCAATAACTATTTGGTTATCGATAAGATGTTAGAATATCTATTTTTTTTTTGTAGGTATTTGCACTGTGCTTGTGGCTTAGCGTAGAAGGCACGCCGATACGTTTAAGCTCTGGCGGTCAAAGGGTTAAAGTTCTCCATCGAGACGACTACATGCACACCGTTAAAGTTGAACTAGCGGCACTGCGCAGCTAATCATCCGGTTTCCGCAACGGGGACCGCCGCACATGTTACCCGCACGACGGGTGCATTTTTTGTCCATCTGTCACAGGTTTTTTCTCGAGATCTGGGGCCTTACCATGACGTGTTAAAATGTCAGGCGTGCGAGCGAAAAAGAGGGACGGAGCTATAACACCCTGTATAGCTCCATCCCTCTAAGAGCTCATGGTAGGGCTCCGGTGCAATGTCATAATATTAGCCACATATTTAAATATTTCCGTTACTATTGCAGGAGCTGCAGCGTCGCAGCATGATGGGCGATGGCTTCGGGCCCGGCTTCGCTCAGTTCCCTCCTGTGCCGCTCCCGCCAACCACAGTGCTCGCTGTATATTCACATTTTGTTTATTTTATACAATCATTATTATTAACTATTGGCTGTACAGTTGATGTTATTTTATGAATTAATAAATCCCCTCTTGACGCGCTTTAAAAGGTCCACGTTAGGCGGAAAGTATACGTTGAAACTAATACTTTGTAACTATTTGTTGAATTAAAAGAGAGATCTACGCTAACTTCCGAATGTAGCAAACAAATCAAAAGTGCCTCCTGAGTTTAAAAATTCTCCAACATTCAGATTTAGAATCGTGCTCCACCCATTAGCGGGAACCCACAACGCCTCAGTCAAAGTATCGAATGAGGTGGTACGGTCTTGTCTGACTCAGTGCATAACCCACAGTAGTAATGGTCTTTTCCTTTCAGTTCCCCGATGAATTGGAACACCGTGATATCGGAGGAGCCCCGCCGCCACCCATGATGCTGTACGTAAAACAGTTTGTTTTGATCTATTCAATTTGATTATCTACATAATATACCAAGATTCTATGTATCTTCAAAAAATATATCTGCAAATTATTCTGTACTATTAAATCTGCTACTTGCCTTATTGATATTTCGGTGGCGAACATGGTTGAAAATCCATGATCGCAAGAATTAACTCGTACAAACCGATAGTGTTGTTGGGCCCAAATATCGATAGACTCGTACTGTCTAATGCTGTTGACAAAAGTCCGCGCGGCGAGAACAAATGTATTCGCTTCTAGGCGGCGGCGACTGGCGAGCCGGGTGATTGCAGCGATCCGAGGGCAAAGACCCGTCTCCACGAGGTATCATCAGCCTTTATAACTCCATAGGCGAAGTGTAGATAATACCAAAAGGGACGTTTCCTGGATAAAAAAATAATAATTCTATTTTGTTCGTCTGTTAGGTTGTCAAAAAATTGGACACCAATTTTTTGCTTTATCAATTCAATAACGATTGGAAAAGTTAATAACATATCAGGTTCAGGAGTGGGGGGCTTGTTACGTCACTTCTAGGTAAAATATGGTAATTTTTTACGTAGTCGTGACGTCATGCGATATTTCAACGCGCCGTGTCGTCTCCGTTTTTTGTTTCCGTGGCAAAAGAAAAAAAATAAGTGTCCATATTTTTTGATAATCTTATTGACGGTCCAAATAGATTTTTTTAGGAATCTACCCTATTTATTCTGCTCAATTCAGTCGCTTCGTCTACTTTGTTCAACTATCTACTCTACGAATTTACAATCTTCATTTTTTAATTATCATTTTTGACAATATAATTACCACTTCAGTCTACAATTCTTACAGAATTTACAGCTTTTCATTCATAAATGACTTACGTTTTGTAGTTCAATTTGAAAGAGTCTTACGAAAAGTATTTTTTTTTCCAGTGATAGACAACATATCCACCATCACATGCATCATTACATGCAGATGCACCCCTCGCCGCCGCATCTTCACATATCTATACAGCCATCGTTTATGGTAAGATAATTAAACCACAAAGGCCACAAATAAAATTGATTGACGAATTTTTTGAAGGCTTATAAAATATTTGTAATTTATCCTGCATTTGTAATTTAGCTTCCAAGCACATTTGTACGTGTTTAGAAAATTAAACTGTATCTGTGGATCATAAAGTCCAGTTCAGACTAGAGCAATGGGAACTACAGTTTATGTTTTTTCGTCTTTATGGAAGAATACTAGCATTTGAAAATGGAACAATGTGGAACACAAAAAAAAAACAATAATTTGAATATTTCAGGGCACGGGCGCCATGGCCGCAGCAATGGTATACGCAGCCGAGGCGGCTGAAGAAGCGGAGACTCGAGCGTGGCGCGGCCGCGGAGCCACGTCCGCCGTCATCGAGTCCAACACCTACCGCCACGCCTACCGGCCGGCGCCTGCGCACCAGGACGAGAAGTGCACCATCTGTCTCTCGCTCTTTGAAGTGGACTCCGACTGCAGGTTTGTTGTACGACTCTGTATACCCTTGCACAAGAAAGTATGTATATGTATGAATAATATTTACTCTCGTTATCAACCCCATAATTGGGGGGGGGGGGGGGGTATGGGTGGTAGAGTTCTCAATATTAGGTCTTTTATGGTTTGTGGAAATCCTCATGTTAATTTAAAATAGCATATAGTTGATATCATTTACCCGAAAATTCTTCTAACAAGGATTTGAACAGATAGTAAAAACCGTGTGTAGGTTACATTTGATAGATCAATAGACAAAAATATCCTATAGGTATTTTGGTCTTATTTCAGGCGGTTACCATGCATGCACCTGTTTCACATGGAGTGCGTGGACCAGTGGCTCAGCACCAACAAGCACTGCCCGATCTGCCGCGTGGACATAGAGACACATCTCAACAAAGATGCTACATTTTAAACATCAAGGTTTGTCATTTGGTTTTACTGGCGTATCCTACTTAGTATTATAAACGGGAAAGTTTGTATGTATGGATGTTTGTTACTGTTTCATGCAGAAACTACTGAATGGATTTCAATGAAACTTGGTACATGGGTGGACCAATCTTGGTATTCCAGCACATGGATACTTCTTATCCAGGGAGTAGGTACGTTCCCTTGGGATATTTCTACTATCACGCGGTCGACACCAGTGACAGAAGCTAGTGTACTAGTCAAAGAAATATATTGTTTTTGTTGTTAATTCGACATAATAGACATTTTGATTCGTCGTTAGGCGCAAGACTAAGCAGACGTGTTTTTATGTGTTGATTATAACGATATTGATTTAAGTAATTACGAATAATGTTATTGCAATAAATTGCGGAGTCAGTTCACTGTGAAAGTGTCGAGTGTGACTAACTGCTGTTTTTTGTTGTGAAAGATGAACTAGATAGTTGTATAGATAATCAGCGTTTTCGGTGTCAGAAGTATGTCTAACACAGGAGATAGCCCCTTCGGCCGCAGCCAATTGATACGACGAAGTCCTCCACCGACGCCATCGCCGGCTGCGCAAAATCAATCAAGAGAACCAGTGCCCCCAGCCGCTACGGAGAATGAATTACCATCTGAAGTCGTCTCAACGTCGGAGATTCAGAGATGGCTTGGGTCCATCGACACTATTTTGAGCGAAATTTGCTCGATTGTGGGGGAGGGAAAAATGAATTCCGACCAAAAACTTCGTGTTACCAATCTGTGTCGCAAAGTGAATCATGGGACGTCTCAGATGGCCGTGTTGTACCAATCCCTGAAGCAGAAGTCCATCCAAGCGCACACCACTATTCAGCACCTTCAAGTGCAGCAGAATGTTGCAGAATCCATTTGCCAGTTTAAAAAAGTCATGGAAATGAAAATAAGCCGGAACGAACCAGAAAGTACTTCCTACGCTAACATGGTGAAGAAAGGCTCTGATTTTATTCGCCCAGCAAATATCAGTTCGGTCGCTATATATCCCAGTGATAAGACTAAAACTAGTGACGATACCAAGTCGTTGGTACAAAAAATTATATCGCCTGAGGAATTAAAACTCCATGTCCGCGGGCTAAGGAAAATTAGAAACGGAGGCGTTATCATTAGAACGGATAACAAAGACGACATTGACAAATTGAAAAGCTCGCAGAAGTTAGTTTCCTCAGGCCTTAAAGTCGAAGAACCGTCCAAACGACGTCCTAGGATTGCTGTCATTGGTGTCCCTGTAGCCCTGACTGAAAAAGAGGTATTTGATTGCATTTACGTCCAAAACTTGACAGATAAATTGCCAAATATTTCACGTGAGTCCTTTTTAGAAAGTATAAAATTGAGCCATAAGTCAGGAAAGAAAGAACGTTCTACTTGCAATTATATATTGGAAGTTCCTGCAAATATCAGGAAAATTCTGATGGACCAAGGTCGTATCTTCATAAATTGGACATCATGTCCAGTTAGAGATTTTACAATTGTTACCAGGTGTTTTAACTGCCAGCAGTTCGGACATGCAGCCAAATTTTGTAAAGAAACGAGCCCTACCTGCAACCTTTGTGGCGATACAGGACATTCTTACAAGGAATGCATTAATAAAGGTTCCCCTCCTCAATGTGCGACCTGCAAACGGTTCAAAAGGAAAAATGATCATCCGACTGGTGATGTAAATTGCCCAGCTCGTAAATATGCAGAGGACAATTATATTAATTCCATTGACTATGAGGGCGCCTAAGAGCGCCGCCGACTACTTACTTAGTTTAGCACATAGATAGTAAGTTAAGTTCTACATCTAATTTTCTTTGTATGGCCAATCATCTTCTCTGTGATCTAGATAGGTTTTCCGTGTCTGAAGCTAAAATCTGCAATGTTGAGGAGTGCAAAAACTTAGTTTATACTGGGGATAAAACATTGACATTACTTACCCAAAATATACGCAGTTTAACCCGGAATTTTAACGGTTTCCAAGTTTTGCTACAAAATCTTGATGTATGCTGCGATATTGTCGTTCTGACAGAATGTTGGTTATCCAAACAAATGGCTAATTTACCAACTCTTGATGGCTTTAATCTTCACAAAAGCGATAGAACATTCAACCAGAATGATGGTATCGTGGTTTATATTAAAAATAATTTAAGAACATTAGTAGATGAACCCCATTGTCTAAATTGTAATTGCTTAGTTATTAAAATTATTCCCGATACAGTAATTATGGCTATTTATAGGCCACCATCCCAAAGTGTTGATGGGTTTTTAGATTCGCTAAACAGTAACTTAGAAAAATTATCTTCGTTTAAAAATATTATACTGGTAGGAGATATCAACATAAACATTGCTGCCGAAAAAATCGATACTCATTCTCATAATTACCTCAATATTTGCTCTTTTCATGGATTATTACCAGCTCATTATCACCCAACCCACCAGAGCGGTTCTTGTTTAGATCATATCCTTGTAAAATCGAAGAGTCCATCCAAAACATTAGTTACTAACTCATCACTTACCGATCATCAAGCTGTTTTACTAACATTACAAATAAGGTCACCTCGAAATAAGTGCATGCGCAGCTATACTAAATTGAATATGTCGAGCCTTGAAACTGACATACGCGGTATTAATTTTGACCCAGTTTATTATTCACACGATCCAAATGTTTCTTTACAATATTTCATCGATGTTTTGCAATCTACAATAAAGAAAAATACATTTACCAAAGTAATACCTAGAAAGTATAGTAATATTAAACCATGGATTACGCCCGGACTTGTTCGCTGTATTAGACATAGAGATAAACTCCATCAAAAATTGAAAAATGCACCGGATAATGAACAATTATCAATTATTTACAAACGATATAGGAACTTCTGTAATAATCTATTAAAAAGGCTAAAAAACCAATACGATCAAACTCAGCTACAGAAAGCAGGTAAAAACACTAAACTTATATGGAAATTCATAAAAAATAACACCATTAGGTCAAAAAATCCCGAACCAGCACTTGATCTTTTATCTTCTGAGTCCAGCTCTACCAAAGCAGTTAATAAAGCTAACAACTTCTTCATTAATGTAGGAAAAAACTTAGCAGAAAAAACCTTATTTTCTAATAGACGTTTTCCCTGTCAGAGCCAAACTCAGACATATGCATCACGAAGTTCTTTTGTCTTATTAGATACCGATGTTAATGAAGTAGTAGGTATAATAAATGGATTAAAGGAAAATTGTGCCATAGGATGTGACGACATACCTAATAGCATACTCAAAAGATTCAAATACGACATTGCCCCTCCCTTGACTCACATTTTTCAGTTATGTTTATCAAAAGGAATATTTCCTAAATTGCTTAAAAAAGCCGTTGTCACCCCTGTCTTTAAAGCTGGAGACAAAAACTGTGTCAATAATTACAGGCCAATTTCAGTTTTAACTGGCCTCTCAAAGATATTGGAAAAAATTATAAACAGTAGAATAGTAAAATACCTTGAAAGTAATAAATTACTCTCTGATCATCAATTTGGTTTTAGACCTAAAAGATCAACAAGCCAAGCTGTTCACCATCTAACAAATTTTATAAGCACAAACCTGGACAATGGTATGCACACCATAGGGATCTTTTTAGATATTGCCAAGGCTTTTGACACAATTTCTTGTAATTTGCTTTTATACAAACTGGAAAGGCTGGGAATACGGGGAGTACAATTGCAACTACTAACTGATTACCTTAGCGACCGCCATCAGTCTGTAAAAATAGGTCAGTGCATCAGTTCTGAACTTAAAAATACCTTTTACGGAATCCCGCAGGGTAGTATTTTGGGTCCTACCTTGTTTTTAATTTATATAAATGACCTGTGCAATTTGACACTCCAAAATGGTGTAATTATGTCATACGCGGATGACACAGCTCTACTGTTTGCAGCTAAATCAAAGGCCGAGGTATATGAGGTAGCACAGACTGGTTTTGATACTGTGTCTAACTGGCTTCATAAAAATCTCTTAACATTAAATACAGATAAAACCAAATACCTATTATTTACAATGAGAAACACTTATCCAATGCTTAATAATCTAAGTATTCAAGTGCATAACAATTGTAATTTACATTATGCTGATATTGCATGTACTTGTCCTACTTTAGCAAAAACTGACCATATAAAATATTTAGGTATCACGATTGACTCAAACCTGAATTTCCGCAAACACATCGATTTATTATGCAACAGAGTGCGTAAACTAATATACATCTTTAAAAACTTACGTAACACTGCCGACTTTAGATTAATTAGACAGGTTTATTTGGCTTTGTGTCAATCTATTATTACCTACTGCATAACGTCCTGGGGTGGCGCCGCTAAATCAATTTTACTGCACTTAGAACGTGCTCAAAGAGCAGTTTTAAAAGTTGCTACTTTTCGTCCATTTCGGTTTCCAACACACCAGCTTTACATGGCATGTAAGGTGCTAACAGTACGTCAGTTATTTGTTTTAAATGTAGTTTTGTTAAAACACACTGAACTTTATTTTAATCCAATGCCCTCAGATAGGAGGAGAAAAGATTTGGTCTGTGCTAACTCTCGTACTAAACACGCTTTTTCTAATCGATTTTATATATTTCTGGGACCTTATTTATATAACCAGTTAAACAGAGTACTAAAGATTTATAGTTTAAGCTACAATAAATGTAATTTAGTAGTCCAGGAATTTTTGGCAAAACACAACTATGCAGACACGGAAAAACTACTAGAAATTGTAAAATAAAGTTTCTATATACCTACTCTATTATAAGTCTCTTTACCTAATTAATATAGTATCCACTTTATAGGCTGTATTATTATTCGTTAATTTATTTAATCCTAATATATCGTACATAATCTAGTTTTAAAATAATCTATTCAAATTGTTACTTTTTAAGTTGTTTGAAATATTGTCTTCTTTTTAATTTAGTTTCTAATTCCATTAGTGTTTACTTTTTTAAATGTTTGATGTAATTTGATGGCCTGAAACACAGGTTTTCATTAACCTAGATCAGGCAGGTCTACGTTACTGTTAGAATTACTTTTTTTTCTCGATTGTACTTAATGTAAATCATAATTTTACTTACTTTATACTTGAATAATTTTTTTTTTTTTTTTATTTTTTTATTTTTTTTTTTATATTTTATTTATCTCAGGACCCTGAGGTCCTGGACCTTTGGGAGGCGTACGAGGAGCCGAAGCCAACTCGCAGAGGCCCTTTAGATAATTATAAAGGAACATGATATCAACCGACGATTATCCCTGTACGCGCTATGCTAGTGCACCCAAGGACAACCCCCGGTTATTGAAAAACTGTTGCGACATATGGAGAACAAAGATAATAGGGCTATGGTTTTTGGAGTCTTAAGTGGACTGGTAACATGGAACTATGTCAAGACTATGGCCCCTGCCTGAACAACGTTATTAATATGCATCGAAAAAAGGCAGGGGGTGACTTGCACACTCAATAAATGGGCCCCCAAAAACGGCCGCTAGCACGAAGTGACGTAGCAACAAGAGGGCAACATATCCTGAGGTGCTTGAGGAGTGGAGAGGTATACCACGGCTATCAGGACAATCCCGGAAGTACGGTCAAGATCCCTACCAGCACCTTACTGGATTATACATCCTTCTCCCGAGCACGTTTGCTCTTGCGAATCTCCACTCAAGCCAGCCAATAAAGGCAAGAGAGAGGTGGGAGCTCAGTTCCTCGTCAGTGTTCACTACGGCCGGCCAATAAAGGCAAGCCGGAGATGAAGAACAAGAATTCTCCCGGGAGATCGGGTCCGTGGGGTCGCTAATGCCCAACAGTTCGCCACAAAACTGCACTGCGGATTGTATCTCTCTTAGTCTGGCCCCTCACCCTAGGCATATTACGGCAAAGCAAACTTTACCGATACAGACCTAGGGTATATTGGAGCACGCAAGCCCCACCACGACGTCAACGTAGAGATACGGCGATGGGGATTATTATATTTATTATTATTATATTTTAAAGACTTGCGCAAGTGACTTTCAACCTTAAAGCAATAAAAAAAAATTAATTGCGCAATTTTCTTAAGAATATATATATAGATATTCTTTATTGTACACCAAAAATACAAATTACATCAGGAACCTAAAATTAATAGGGTGTCATAATGGGCGGTCTTATCGCTGAAAGCGATTTTTTACAGACAACCAAGAAGAAAATCGTTTCACATAAAAGAAAACAAAAATGTTATAACAGTATCTTATTTATTATTACACTAATTACAGCTATAACAATATATATATGTACAGTAAAATTTTGGTAGCAGTTTGCTATTATTTTGTTTTTAATTAGAACTTAATTGATTTACTCCTCCAGAATAGAATAGAATTTATATAAATTATGAACAAAATAATGCAATATTGTACACAAACTACTAAATACGGCTTCACGCCTTAGAAGTATTGTTTAGTCCTATCTGTTACTACTTCGTTTCAGCGAAAAATCGTGTATGAAAAAGTACACACGATCAAGAAACCAACATTTTTACGACAGAAAAAAGTTTGTTAACAACAGTCCTAAGGCTTCAATTCAGTTTTGAGTGTGTAGTATGACAACATAATAAAATACATCTGCCGCAAGTTACGCAGGGTATTAGACATTAATCCACGCAGGCAACTAAGATTGTGCAATTCTTGGCAATTTCAATATTATCACTGACAAATTGCTGGATGTTGCTGCCTGTGGAAGTGCATTTTACGTCTTCTTTTTCTTCTCATTTTTGGCATCCTGTTTCAGTTTGTCCTGCAGCTGTGGGGAGCTGAGGATGGCCTGCTGCTGCAGCTCCAAGCTCTCTTGCTGCAACTCGTGTGTCAGCTGTTTCTGCGCATTGCAAGCCCTGCAACACACACATTACTGCCACTATATGTATATACACAGAATATCAATTAACTATAAGAGTATTTTGTTTATAAAATTTTGTTACATTATCATTATTACAATGTTAGCAGTCAAAAGAAGTGACTATTGTTGTTTTACATATTAATATTAATGTGCATATGAAATATCAAATATATGTATTAAATTTAATTTTAAAAAGCAATCTGTTAATTTTGAGCACTCCTATGAAATATAAAAGAGGAAAAAAAAATGAAATCTTTGTAAAATATTTGTCTAAAAACATAACATGCTTTAATAAACTCTTTTTTTTTGTACTTTTTGTTTATTTACCTGCATGCATGATCGATTCTCTCACAAATGGCATCTGATGCAGCAATGTTTCCAGATAGGTATGATATCTCTGCTGCAACTGTAGCTATTTTTTCTGCATAATCCATATAACCTGGAAAATTGATAAATAATATTTGACTGTTCTGCAGTTTTGGATTCCACCCTGGATGGGAATAATGGAGACAGACAGAGGTAGGCAGAGTAGTAGGGTAGGCTAGGCGGAAGCCTAACAGTGGGATAATGCAAGCTTATAATATGTAGTAGGTAGTAGGTAGTGTTCACTACTCAACTGGGTTGAAAATATTTATGTTACATGGACTGTGCATGCATTTTACTACTGACAGGCATTACATAAAATATTATGTGTAGTATGTAACATAATTGATGAAATAGCATACTAAATAAAGTATGAAGATTGTGTGTTAAGTCGCACAGCGTTCCTCTAACAGCAACCAGCTGGTCCCAATGGTGTGGTGGAGTGCTGTCATCGCCCCACTCCAGAGCCTGTTTCACCAAGCAGATCTCTCGAGATAATGCTTCTCTTAATCTGTAATGGTGGAGAAACCAAAAATATACTGCTCTTACAGTGACAGTTTTACATTATATCAGTAATTAAAATGATAGTAGTTATGATACAAATGAAGCTATAGAATTCTATTTCATCTGGCTGTGAATTCAAAAAGCAAGGAAACTTATCAGGCTAACGATAATGAAGCCCCAACTTTATGAAGTGATTAGCACCAGTGCCAGCGGCTTCACCAGCGTGAGGATAGGTTTCTCCATACAAAATTTGGTTCCCTGTTTCATCCCCTTAGGGGGTGAATTTTGTAAAATCCTTTCTTAGTGCTCGCCTACGTCATAAAAGGAAACCTTGTGCTAAATGCTCCTAGGCCCGGTAGTTTCGGCTGTGCGTTGATATGTCAGTCTGTTAGTTTCTCTTTCTATATATATAGATATCTACTGCAAGTGTTATTAAAGACAACTTTAAATCATTACCTTTCACTAGTGTCTTGGATAGCGACCAACGTAACAGTCAAAAGCTGCGAAGCTGCGTTTACGTTGATGGTCGTAGCTTGACGGATCATAAAGTCATGTTCCAGACTATCTGCATCAAAAATTATATCGATCTCTTTTCGTTTGTCGTCACAATACGCCGTAGTTAACAGTCCTATGGTTGCAGGAGTATAATTCCGCATCTTTATGACAGCCATCCTACCGTGAGTTCGATAAGCAGTTTTCATAAAAGTTAATAGTCTGTTCATAAACATAATGTGAATGGGATGAATAAGAATAGCCTGATGAAAATAATTGTTTTTACATCATTTTTCGGTTTTGTTGAAAAGAAAAATTATGACAACCGATGTTCGTAAAATGATTATAGGTTATGTTATGATTTTTTTTCTTCGGCTGTCACATAGACAGCTGACAGTGTCATTTTCATATTTTTGTGTTGCCTGATCTAAGAAACATTAGAAAAACAGATTATTTCCAATAAAGAATTTTTAATTTTTGTCTGATACGTTTTATTTTTATTTATAATTATGTTAATCAAGAAGTATGGTCGTGACTTCATATCTGTAGCAGTAAACGCAATGCACAGCAAGTCTGCAATACAACAACATACCACTTAAGTAGCCAGCAACTGTAGAACTCCTTTAAGAGTAGGTATATGTTCTGTTTTGTAGAGCGGCCTAGCTGCATAATCTGAATAGCAATATAGCAAACTATTCTATAAAATGTCTATTTTGTATTTTCCAACACTGGTGTTTGAGAACTACGTTTTCGTTCGGGAACAAGCGTATAATAAACGGCCTATTTTAATAAAAAACTTTTTACAAAAAAAAATATAACCGACTTCAATGTAAAAAAACACTGAAAAGTGCAAAATAACTTTAATTTCGAAAGTCGGTGTTTCTATAATAGTTTTGTCTCTTCGTTATTTAACACCGACTTCCGAAATTAAAGTTATTTTGCACTTTTCAGTGTTTTTTTACATTGAAGTCGGTTATATTTTTTTTTTGTAAAAAGTTTTTTATTTTTCACTTTTTAGTTATGGTACCAACACTAAAAAGTACCCCTCAGCCGTACTTAAATACCTTATAGCCAGAGTGCATCTTATGACAATTCTAATAATACCAAACACGGTTAGATTAAATTAATTTATTACAGAGTTCCGGTGCCTAATTTCAGGCTTCATCATCAGATCAGTTCGATATATTACCCCTCTTCTTTCAGTCAGTCATCGACTACACGTATAAACTAAGCAATTTTACTTGTTACGACAGTTCTGCTGTGATCCCATGAGGAGTTCTGTTCCATATCTACGAAGTTCATGATCAGATCATAACAATGTTTCTATGGGACCAACTTGGAAGCATAACCTTTCAATCAAAAAAAAAATTTTCAAAATCGGTCCACAATTGACCGAGAAATCGGTGAACATACATAAAAAAAAAAAATAAAAAACATACATTCAACCAAACATATAACCTCCTCCTTTTTGAAGTCGGTTAAAAACACATGTGACATATAATCACAACAATCAGAACTCAGACCAATAAAAAAGTATAGACAGAACATTGCGCTCCTAAAAGTGTGGCACGTATTATGAAGCCAATCGGCAATATGAAGCCGGCCGCTCGGTAGTCTGCCGCTAGCAAGCGAGTAATAATAATAATATAATAATATTCCACAACTATCACACAACGCCGTCTAGTCCCAAGCTAAGCAGAGCTTGTGTTATGGGTACTAAACAACTGATAAACATACTTATATATTTCTAAATACATACATATATAGATAAATTACACCCAGACACAGAACAAATGATCATGCTCATCACATAAACATTTGTCCTGAGTGGGAATCGAACCCACGACCTCCGGCATAGCAGTCAGGGCCACTAACCACTAGACCAACAAGCCAGTCAAAGTGCAGAGTGCGCGTGACGTTGTTTTGTTGAGATAATAATTACGAAATTATGCCGTCCTGTGTCATAAACTGCTGCAAGAGCAATTCCTTTTTCCAAAAAAAGGCTTCTGGGATTACTTTTCACAAGTAAATAACGTTTTTGCTGTATAAATTAAATAAAATCGTAAAATATCTGAAATAATTTCTCGGAACACGCCATTGTGTCGGTGTTGCAAGTTACACATTATTTTTTCCCAAAAATAAGGGAAGTCGTAATTTTTTTCGGACACTACAACAAAGTGTTTTTTTATTTACAAGTACGGCGTCATCCAACATACGGTTACGCTGGATGACCCGCTCCTAATCCGATAGTCGTTGGATATATATTATTATTATATGTAAGTTTTGTGTGTTTTTAAAATTAATAATTTCACTTAATATGAATATAAATGATTTTCATTAAATGAAATTATCTTTCATTTCATACAACCAAGATAAACACTATACTACCTACCAGCGACGTGCGAGCAATACAAGTTAAAAAGCCGGGCTTGATGTGAAAATAATACCTCACCACACCACAGTCATCTATATCATAAAACACAACAAATGAATTAAATTAAATAAAACTCTAATTTTTAAACTTCGCGCGCTTATGCGTTTACGCGCTGTTGCCATTTCGTGTTCATTCACGCACGATACCTAGGACGTAAGCACAGTTGCCGCTCTGAGCGCCATCTCTCCGATCTCACTCTAACACTTAACAAAAAAAAGAGATGAACACTAGTGTGTTGCTGCCTCTGTCTGGCGCAAAGGCTTGTTATGAGGCTTGATCTGCCATCTCACTTTTCCCTATAAAAACATAAAAATGTGAGTCTGTGTGAGTAAAATTTGATACTGTGTGCAAGTACTAATCGAACATTTTTTCTTTAAAATATTCCGGGCTTGAAATGTTTGATCAATGAATTTTACTACAAGGCGCACTTTTACTATACAAATTCCGAGGCGCCCTCTATCTATGACGCTTAAAAGTTCCGCAAACAAATTAGTTCAAATTTGCTTTGAGCGGTTAAATCGTGTTTACTTTTACGTGTGTTTTGTTAACAAAGATTTTTGATTTCTGTCATTTAAAGTTTTATGATTAGTTATTACTGTAACTTACTTTGTTTTGAAGTGATTAAAGTTTATTATCTTTGAAATGAATTCGGAAATACATGCAATTGTTTCTTGTGACGGATTAAAATGTGTGGAAAAAATACTTGGCCAGGTAAAGACTTTGACTTTTAGAGATAAATATGATCTCGTAACTTCGCCTAAACATACCCCTGATTTGAATATTTCTCAGAAAACTAAATCACATAATAGGCAGTTTCATTCGTGTTGCATATTTTTCTCAAACGATAAGAATGCTTGGAATACATCAGGTTATAATGACTTAAATAACTTCGCTGGTGCTATGAAAAGACACCAGAATTCTCAAATGCTGTTATTTCATTGTGTAGTTTTGGTAAACCGCGAACAAAAACTTGGTTCTATTTCTCGACCGATATCCGTGTTCTCGACAGTTATGTGATGAAATTTCTAAGTGTGTGATAAAGAAACGAAGAACGGCTATGCTGTTGTATACTCTATGGCTGTTTAAATTGTGAGTATTTGCTATGCTAATTATATTACATATATATCGTAAACAAATGATTGATTTCATTGATTACTACTTTGTGCGCCATCTAGTGGATTATTCAGAAGTAGCCAGCTAGAATTTTGTTGTGAGCGAGCAAGAGTTGCCAAAAAATATCAATAGATGGCTCTTACATATTTTAAATCATTTATGATACAGGTATGATGTATAATTAATTTCTATCTTATTAATAACAAATGAAAATGTAGCAATTAATCAGCATTACAGCAAGAGATTTTGCACTGATGATACGTGACGGCGGATTATAGCGCGAGTTTTTTTTATTCGAAATATTAGGTAAATGGGTACTTGGGTAGGTAGTAGATAAGTCAAGGTTCCTTGGCTTGCCCCCTTTAAAGGTATCTGGCACGCCACTGCTACCTACACAATAATAAAACTTAACCAAAGTATATCTCTCGCACTTGGGAGTCGCAACGCAACGCTTGCAACATTTTTTCTCTAGCACACATGTGCAAATCTACGATGTCATACACCAAGTTACGCACACAAAGCCAAAACTAGTCCTCACTTATTTAGTCGCTTTTGTTTACGACGACTCCGTCTATACTTTTTTATTGGTCTGAGAATCAGAAATCGCAAACCAAAGCCCGACTAAGATACAAATTGTTTTATTTCCAAGGCCCCAAAATATAGTACCTACCTTCATATATACATAAACTCACGCTTACGCCTGTTTCTCATGGGGGTAGGCAGAAACTACAGAACGCCGAGCCTGCTAAGGATCCTAACATACACCTTTTGCTTTGTGTTCGTTTGACACAAGACCGCCGGGTGCGAGTAGATTGGTACTACGTGCTACTCACGTAGCCATTCTGAAGAACATCTCCAATTAGATATGTATATACACAGATCTAATTAGCGATGTCCTTCATTGTTCCTTCTTGTGGCTCAAGTAAAGGTGGCCACAACGCACGTCATGTACCACAGCGTATCGCGTAGCGGTATAATGCGTTCCAAATAATAGGATCGATTGCCATGTTGTGACGTCACGTCATACTGTCAAATCGCAAGAAATTGGGCAAAATTGAAGAACTCCGAGATGAGCAAAATTGAAGAACTGGACTATTTTCGTTCACAGTTCGTAAATAAATTAAATTTTAAAAATTTTGTTGTTTGCTCACCATAATAATTCTTCGATTTGACAGTATGACGTGACGTCACTACCTGGCAATCGATCCTATTCTTATTTGGAACGCATTGTACTGATCTTATTTGCAGATCGTGGAGTCACGTAGTTTAAGAAAGTAGTAAAACGCAATTTAGCAGACGAAATAATATATTGATTATTGCTGTTATGCAAAATTCTTTTCAATAAAATATATGGGAATAATCTTTCTGTTGTTCTGACGCAGCGGCTATATTGAAGTTTAATACGGCAACTCCCCGATCCACAGCAGTTATGAGGCGGTACGGGTCGAAATCTAAACTGTACACAGGTGAACTTTTCCTTTGCGTGAAATACATCTGAAAAGTTAACACAACAGATGTTACTAAAGTAATGAAAAGCTCAGAGCATCAAAAATTGTGCAATAATAATGCAAGCTATGTTTATTGACCTGAACATGATTCATTTGATTGCGTGTATCAAACAGCACGCAACGTGAATACTCAGCCGATCCTGCTACAATGCCCCATTGACCATCCGACTTCACACAGTAAAATGACGATTGAAAAGGGTCCTTTGAATTGTACACCTGGGAAAATGAAACAGAAATATTGAATAGATACACTATTTCATAACTATTTTTGCCGAATAACTCCTGTGTCTATTAGAAAAAACTAGCTAAGTGCGAGGCGGACTCGCGCACGGAGGGTCCGAAGCAAAAAAAAACGGCAAAAAAATCGCGTTTGTTGTATGGGAGACCCCTTAATTTTTTTATTCTGTTTATTAGTATTTGTTGTTATATAAACATAGCATAGCATAATCAGCCTTTTAATGTTCCCACTGCAGGGACTCGGCCTCCTCTATCTAGGAGAGGAGTTGTTGTTATAACGACAACAGAAATACATCATCTGTGAAAATTACAACTGCCTAACTATCACGGTTCTTGAGATACAGCCTGGTGATAGACGGACAGAAAGACAGACAGACGGACGGTCATCGGAGTCTTAGTAATATGGTCCCGTTGTACCCCTTGGGTACGGAACCCTAAAAAGCTTTCCTCAAGCATGCTTCTGATGGTGCTCGTGTGCTTCCCATATCCAGTGGATTCCTGTGGTCTTCAATTCAATAAATGTCTTTCTTTACTTTTTACTTTGGGACGTGTATGTTCTCAAGCGCAGTTTAGCCTTTACGTGTAGGGGAGAGTGGGGGTAAACTCTTACAACGGGTAATTACGGACAGTCAAGTTTCAGGATTTAAATTACAAAATTATTTTAAATAATCGATAAACTGTCATAGTTTTCATGTAAAACATTAATTTCAGATATTTACATTACAAAAGTATTGCCTACTCATATTTCGGCAAACGTACAAAAGGGCTGTTGACGAATTTTTAGTACAGTTTTCATTTTACAGATAGACGAACTAACGAAGTAACGACAAATATATTTAAAAACATTTATTTATTTCAAATAAAAAATCAGATTTCATTAGTTTATTGTTTAAGTTTGCACCTAAACGCTGTCACGTGATCTTAATTACCTACGTCACAATGTGATATATACAACCTACTGACATACTGTCAGTCAAGGGCGTAGATCAAAGATTGCCAAAAACAAGACAGTGTGGCTAATTGAACCGGGGTTTTGCGCGCTCCGTGTGGCGTTTGCCTTAAGAGCATTCATCCGTTAAAACTACGCAGAAGCCAAAATCAATGATTTCCTACGGACAATATAACAATAATGTGTTTAATTTCTAGATAAGATATTGACGTCATATTATTGGGAATATCATAATCTAGTGTAAAATCCAAAAAAATTTTCAAATGATCGTATAGTTTTCCCATTAGAACAGTTCCTAGCCAAGCCGTTTTTAAAACTAGCGGTCGACGGTCTACGCAGATGCGAGATAGTAGTTAAACCGTGTATGGTAAACTTACAACATTTTACTTAAAAAAAAAATGATAACATTGACTAGTGCATGGCCCAAAAAAAAAACACGATTGCTGTAAGTTTTCATTCAAGGAAAGTAATCTAAAAACTGTCATTTTTAGCCGTTTTTGGAGATATTAAACGTGTTAGTTTAGAATAATATATGAGGCACTTTTGTTTTTTTTTTAGACTTATTAATTGAACGCATTTACGATCTATGACATGGTACAATATTTTTTTTAATAACTTATTTGTTTACACTACAATTAATTATTTAATACTAGCTGTTACCCGCGACTTTGTCTGCGTCAAGTTAGTAAAAATGCACAAACGTAATTACTAATTCTGTGCTTGTGATTCGTGCTAAAAACATCTAATTCAAATAACGGAAATTAATTTCAGTAAATATATTATGTAAAATGTATTTCTTATGTCCAGATATATAATTTATTTTATTTATTGGGCTCACCAGTAATAGAATACTCGTTCATGATATACATCAAATAAATTACTTATCATCATCAATAAACAGAAACAGACATGTTGAGGTCGAAGTAGTTGATAAACTGTGGTTCTGCCTACCCCTAAAAGGAAAAGGTGATAGTTTAAGTTTGTTTTTGGTTTATTCTATGATGAAACAACGCTGTATGATTTTAATATGATTGGTTCATTATAATAGACTAAAAGTGTATTAAACCGTTGTTTTCTTTTAACAACATTAAATAAATGTTATTTAACGTAGGCTATAAAAAAAGTGGATAAAGTAGTTTTCAAAATGTTAAATGTTGCCAAAATGTATAAAGAGTCTATACGGATCTTGTTCTGAGGTCAATACCCACAGTTTTTAGTGTCTGCACGTTTTACTTTTAGGAAGAAAATCATCAAATACCTTCCCCCGCTCTGGGTAAAGCGAGAGTTTGTGTCAGACTTTTACAGACTGAAACCGACCTGTGTTCCTTTAATTGCCCTTAGTGTTCTAGAGCTACGGTAACTTGCATGCGGCAGCAAATCTTCCTTCTTTGAGGAAAAGAGAGGACGCTGTGGTGTCTTTCTAAAGACACCACAGCGTCCCCTCTTTTCGCCTGACGAAGATCTCTAGGGCCAATGCCTGCTAGAGCTATGAGATTTTTCGAAAGAATTACCTCGAAAATCTGAATAATATATATAAGAATTTGCCTCGATGATATTTCTCTGCAGACTTTTAGCCGGGTCCGTTATACAACTTTGGCGGAGGTGAATTTCGAAGGAGCATAATCGGCTTCAGCCCATCTTCAGCTGGATAACGTGCACTGATAGTCACTGCCAGCGATTATTAAAATACTACAGAGTAACCTACGATGTCATCTTGCTCCACAACTGTACTTATAAAGAATTTGTGAAAAAATTGTTGCAGTTTGATGTTGACTTACATCACGTCGAATTTGAAACAGAAACCTCTCGAAACACCCTAATACCCCCTCATTACTCCGTGTTTGTGACTCCACAAAACTATAAAATGACAGCGAACAAATGTCGCAACCAATTGGGGCTGTGACTGACTCTGGCATCCGTCAGAATGTTGTCCCAGTGTTGATCACCACTCACTGACCACTCTTAAGGAGGTAACGTCCAGTTGTCGACTGAAGGCTGCAAGTAATGTAGGATACATCATACGTAATCAAACTATCTTCAGGAACGCAAACCACGTCGGGCCTTGTGTGAAATATGTCTTCATGGGTTTTTCATGAAATTCCTAATGATCTTCAATTTTTGGAATCTTTGAAATTAGGTACTTGTTCCAAACAGTAGGTTGTGGTCAGGTCCGAGGGAGAGACTACTTGAAGTACTGGTAACCTTCACGAACTGCTCAAGAAGCATCTTTCTGTGATTAAGTACCTAACTATATTTGCTAGTTTTTTGGGGGTCCTTCCGAAATATCTACGTTCGATGAAGACCCGCGTCAGGCGGAAAGAGAGCCTTTTTAGACTTTCCTCAAAAAAGGTATTTGCTGCCGCAATTGTGGCGTGCAAGTTACCATAGCCCTGGAACGCTAAGGGCAACTAAAGGAACACAGGTGGGTTTCAGTCAGTAAAAGTCTGGTACTACCTCTCGCTTTACCCAGAGCGGGGGAAGGTATTCGATGATTTCCTACCTAAAAGCAAAAGGTGCACACACTAAAAACTGTGGGTATCGACCACAGTATCAACTCCGTGAGTCAGACTATACATTTTGGCAACTGAAAACTACTTTATCCACTTTTTTTTGATAACCTACGTTAAATAACATTTATTTAGAGTTGTAAAAAAGATAATTCTACGGTATAATATACTTTTAGTACATCTAATGAACCAATAATTTTAAAATCATACAGCGTTGTTTTATCATAACATAAACCAGAAAGAAACATACATAAAACCCACTCCTGTTCCTTCTTTGCCATTGTTCCAGGGCCCCGGGAATCTCTTTCGTATCACCCATGGCCCCAATAGGCTTCGACCTTGCTGGGCCCCAACGGTTGCTGACTCCTCCTTGAGGCGCGCGTGGAACACTACGCGCCGTCAACGACTTGGGCTCGGTCCGGACGGTTACCGGACGGACGGACGGTGAGCTACCCATTGCTCGCCGTCCACAACCCCGCGCCTACGGTGGCCGGAAATCGGGATCGGAACCCCTCGGTTCGGATCGGCTGGGTCGCGAGGATTATTGTCTCGCGCGTGCGGCCGCCTCCTTTGCTAGCATTACTGCTTCGCAGAAGGAGGCGACCGCGCCCAAGGCCCACCGCGCTTTACGCTATTACAAATCTTGTTATGATAAAATGACTGGACCTAACTGCGGTTTATTTTCGTAAATATTTTTGGCATTTACGAAGCAATTAATTAGAATTCAATAATTTTTATAAATAGGTCTAGAAACATTTGCTGATTTCGTGATAACGCCATCTATTGCTGAAAAGCTTAACCTTACCTTTATCACACACTGAGGCTCTACCACGAGCTCATAACGTGATCCATTTTACGACCTAAACCGGACAGTTAAAGGGATGGAGCTTTATAGGGTGTATAGCCCCATCACTCTTTTTCGCTCGTACGTCTGACATTTTGACATTATCATGGTAAGACCCCCGGCCACCTACCGAGCGATAGTTAAATAAATAGTTTGACAAATTCAATTCGTGTGTTTGCTATTCAAAGCCAGATGGCGTCACTGAGGCATAGGATGACAGTTTTTCTAAGACATTTTTCTGATAGCCGCTCTATTGTATCTCTTTAGATCTCTTTGTAGACATTTGAATGCATAACCGCTGGATTTCTGTCTTGTATAGTGAAGGTCAGTATAATCTGCCAAACTGCTTCGAAAGTGCTGATGTAGAAACCAGACTGTCGATAAAAATAATAGTAAGAATGCAAAAATATGTAAAAATAAATAAAACAAAACTATCACAAAAAAGAAACTGAGTTTTGAACCACTATCCCCTTACGTGCCGATCTAATCCAGACACGACTGCACTACGGTGTTCGTCGACTTTTGTGTAAAATAGGTGTTCTTATGTAAACGTCATCATTGTCTGCTTAACCCTTTGTCGATGATAGCGTGATGATTTTCATCTCAGATATTAAATTTGTAGCTAAGTGAAAAAAAGAAATATTATTTTCGTTTTTCCACTTAGATTTTATTACATGTTTGATTACTTTTTACAAAAATATGGAGTAAAAATGTCTAAGATGTGTTAAAAATATGCTAAAAGTCCTATTATTATTGTAATCAAAGTACCATCGCATATTATATACAAAAAAGACGACAAAATACTCACAAAAATTATTACTATAACTGGGGATCGAAGTCACGGCAAATCGTTCAATACCGACATTTTGGAATATTGCTCACCCCCCATAGCAAATAGCGTGATAATTTATAGCCTATGTCCTTTCTCAAGCTCTATTCTATCTTTGTACCAAATTTCTTCAAAATTGGTTCAGCGGTATAAGCGTGAAAGCGTAACAGACAGACAGACAGACAGACAGACAGAGTTACTTTCGCATTTATAATATTAGTATGGAAGTATGGATATTAGTATGGATCACTATATAATAGACGCGAAATCGCGTCAGCGCTTTGTACCGGCCGAGGCCTTTCAGATTTTTAGTCTTTCTATTCTACAGTGATACTAAATAATTAATTGTATTGTAGTGCACATTATTGTTATATTTTCCGTCGGAAATCATTGATTTTGGCTTCTGCGTGGTTTTAACGGATGAATGCTCTTAACGTGATACTCTGATACTGACAGCATTATTTTAAACATTTTTGATTATTTTTAATTAATTTTTACGCATATTTATTATTCACACTAACAAAATGTGATTTCCAGCATTCTAATATTCACTTATGGTATACTTAAACATAACTTTTTTAAATATTTGCGATTCATGTCAACATACCTATGATTTTATGTATACTATTAATTTAATGAATAATATCGAGTATCCAGTGAATTTTTATTAACAGTTTTTTTATAACTTAGTAATAATTTGATGAATGAATTTTTTTAAGTTTTTTTTTCTTTTTGCATGCAGGTGTTAGGTTCTACATTCATTAAAATATGATTTGAGGAAAATTTAAATGATCATGACCAACGATGTATGGAAATCCGTCTTAAGTTGAAGCACAGTAAATGTTTATTTAATATAGACTACGCTTTATATACTATTAAATAAAAGTGTTCATTTTCACACAAACACCCGAGTTTTAAAGTAATTAAACAAAAACGGAGATAACCTACAAATTATGTCTAACCAACTCGCAACTTGTAAAATGACCACAGATCACTCATGTAGGTAGAAAACAACATTGGTAGTTATCATCCGTCTGTCATCTGGCTTGACAGCTGCATCTGCGTGAGACGAAGCACAAAATAAATATTATATTATCGGAACGATAAAATACATATACAGTACGTTATGGTATTACTAATTACTTAGCTATTTAAGATATTGATATCATTTTTGTGATGTTTTTGTCTAAAGGTTCATACTTACGTACAAAGAGTATAGTAATATATAGCTTACGTAACTCGTACAAATGAAGAGAACGAAACGTCAATCTTGACTGGAAATGTACCTAGCAATCGTTAATTTACTGTTTATCTTAAAATCATAATTCCGGATACGAAAACAGAATTCCTGAAGTGAAAAGCTGTAAAAAAATAAGCAAATAATTTCTATATTAATTTGATTTTCGTTCACGCATCTTTGCTAGACTGCTTTTGGTCAATCTCCTTTTGCGGGCTACCCTGGCGCCTCACTTTAAGGCGTAATTGCAAATGGTACATTTTACATTAAATCAATAAGGGGTAATTACGGACGTAACTATAATATAGCGGTATGTATAATATAGTAATGTGTATAATATTGTTACGTCGTGAAACTTTAACAAGTCATATCTCCGCCGAAATCAACAGTAAAGTCAAACAATTAAAACGCATTGCTGAGCAAAAGTTTCAGTTTCGAAGTACGTACCACAAGCACATCTATTATTATTAGTCGCTAAGGGAATTTGTTCTTTCCGCCTTAAGTAATAGAGTTGAAATTCGCATGAAGTAACGCGATGCGACTACATTGTTCTAGAGTGGCCTTGAAACGTCTGTATCTAGATTTTTTTTTTTGTGGCCTCTCGCAGGTCAACCCATGAGGTTGTCGGCTGCTTAACCGGACTTGCCTGAAAGCCTCCAGCCAGGGCTTACTTAACTAACTTAAAAACTAAGCGACTACACGCTAGGGGCACCCCCTGTGGGGTACGGACCTCGGCTTAGGGCGTCACTGGGGGAGGGCAGCAAGGGACAGGCTGAATCGATCAATGATATTATTATTATTAACGGGGAATTTTAGACTACAGGCTCAGCCGCGTCGCTGAGCCTGTAGTCTGGCTCAAGCAAGGGACGGGGCGGACGTTGACGGGATTGTCGCGGCGGGCCTCGGCGGCGAGGACGGAAGGACAGCGGTCTGTACTGTTTGCGAACTGTACTGGTTTCCTTACGGCTCTCTTGGAGCAGGGAAATGGGGACGTCGGGGGTGACGAGAGTATGCCTTGGACGGCGAATCTTTGAGATGCGAGAGGGTTCGTATCGGGCGGCCGATGCGATTAGGGGGTTGCGGTGCTTCACAGCAGTATCGAAGAAACGCTTGCAAAGGCGTTTCATGAACTGCTGGATGCTGGGGATTTTGAGATCTAAGTGTAGATTCTCATTTCGGACGTAATATGAGGCACCGAGGATTTTACGGAGGGTCCGGTTTGTTACGAGGTGACGGGGCTTGGCGTGTGCGAAGACAGCACAGGCATATGTCATGATTGGGCGGATTACTGCTGTAAAGAGGCGCAGCTTGCACTTAAGTGACAGCTTGCTGCGGGCAGTCAAGAGATAGTGGAGCCTACTTTGAGCGAAAGCGGTGCGCGAGCGAGCCTGCTTTATGTACTCTGTGAAGGTCAAGTGCTGATCAAGGATCACTCCGAGGTACTTGGTTTGCTTCTCCCAGGGGATTGACTTGCCGTACATGGTGATCGGAGGGGGAGGGAGGACGGTTTTCCGCAGTCTCGAGTAGAGAACAGCTTGACACTTGTCAGGGTTAACTTCGACTCTCCATTTCCGGAACCTTTTGCCCAAAATGTTTGCGGAGGTTTGGAGATTGCGAGCGATAACTCTGGGGTCTCGACCGGTGTAGTAAATGGCCGTGTCGTCGGCGAATAGAGCCAACTGGCCTTTTTACTTTTGGGAATGTCACTGGTGAACAGCGTGAAGGCTAAGGGGGATACCACGGAGCCTTGCGGAACTCCTGCTCGAATGGGGTGGGGGGAGGAAAGGGCTCCCTCAATTCGATAGCGGAAGGTGCGATTCGACAGAAAGTCTCGCATGATGAGTACGAGACGGTCTGGCACACCGAGTTGGTATAGCTTATATAGTAAGCCATTGTGCCAGACCTTGTCGAATACTTTCGCTATGTTGAAGTACAAGACGCCCGTCATCGCGTTACGCTGAAATCCAGCGCTTAGGTGCTCTACGATGTGGTGGACTTGGTGGATGCACGAGTGCTTGGTTCGAAACCCGAACTGCTCGTTAGGAATGAGACCCTTGGTTTCCAAAATCTTAGAGTCGTTTATAAATAAGCCTCTCGTAGATCTTACCGAGAACATTGAGGAGACTGATGGGGCGGTAGCTGGAAGGGTCAGACTTGGGCTTGCCTGGTTTAGGAATACCGATAACGGTGGCCTGTTTCCATGCTTGGGGGAACATTTCATTGTTGCTTGTTTCAAGATGGCGGTCATTAGCATTATAAGTTGGGGGTGGGAAGAGTTTGAGCACTCTGTTCGTGATACCGTCGGCGCCGGGGGTTTTCCAGGGTTGAAGTCTTGATGATATCCTCCACCTCGTCAGGAGTGAACGGGAGGGAGGGAGGCTCGTTCGACTTCAGCGTCCACCATGTCGACGTGAGCTTGGTCTACTAGTTGAGAGCTAGGCGAGCATTGGGCTTCGAAGTTGTCGGCTAGGTATTCCGCTTTTTCAGAGTTCTCGAAAGCGACACTCTTATCAAGGCGGGTGAGCGGAGGCATAAAGGACTCTTCGGTGGAACGTAATTTCTTCTGAAGTTGCCAGAAGGCGAGATGGGTAGGCTCAAGTTCACTGAGCGTCTTGCCACAGCGGGCGGAACGCAGCTCGGTCATGCGTTTCTTTACATCTAGAATTTTCCTGGCTTTGCATATAAATACGAGCCCCCGACCGGAAGTGAGTCAGTTTCATTTCTACTGCAAGACAAAAGCGAACTACGTTAATTGCTAAGCGATTTTACCTAAGGACCTAAGCGATAGTGAAGTAGATTCTAGACTCATAGCAATTGGTTATTGTAGATTGTTATTGTTTGTGGTAAATAAAATTCCTAAAATACCGACCCTGTATATAATATCTAATTTCATTTCTTTTATTATAAGTTTTATATTCTGGATGCAGATAGTTAAGTTATAAATATATGGTCACCAAAGTTGTGCAGCTTCAACTACTTAGCTTATACCCGTCTGTCCGTTATTACCCCTAAAACCGTAAATACCCTACAAATCCCATTTTTCCTCTTGAAAGTATAATACTATGACAATTTAACCAGTTATTGAAAGAAAATATTGTATTAATATAACAGCGTAATGATTAATGTAAACATGTAATTAATTAGAATTTTAATAACTATTTCAATAAGTTATTATTGAAATACTTTAAATTTTTAACTTTAAATTTTCTTTAAGGCCAGGTTTTACTAATTTTAAACTTATTTGAACCTTTGGAAATCCACAAATATAAAAGAGAACACCGTGAAAAATTAGCGCTGCAGACGGGCTGCCCTCGTGCGGCACTTTGCGGCTAATTCGAAGGCGCCCTTAGGTTCAATTTTCAAAAGAACATTATGAATTTTAGTTGCCGAACTGCCATGTCGGATTTGATAAGCTGTAATAAACTTTACCACTTCACGTGCTCTGACATCAATCATTTGCAGGACTCCAGAGTGTGTGACATACAATATAGTGTTCTCATCATGCCATCGTATGTCACGTATTTGTTGTTTAGGATTCTTGGTCGCGTCAGCAGTCATCAGGAATTTGGGGCTGAAATAACACTGTTGTTGTTTTTATGGCAACAACTACTTTTTCCTACAACCTGGGGGTCTTTAATTTAAGAACGATTAGGTTACTTCTAGGCAAGCATGCTCCATTGTCGACCGCATTATCGCTTACCATCAGAACTAAAAATACAAAAAACGTATTATGGTTAACTTCAAATGTTCTTATTATTCACGCGCGAGGGAACGGCCCTCACGCCCTAGCCGCCAGGATACCGATCCCGATTTCCAGCCACGAAGCAGTTCGTGCCGAAGGTTCGTCTGTTTTGCACTCTAAAAAGATATCGCGATTACTCGCAATACGGTGCAGCGGTGGTTACATTAGGGGGCTATGTAATTTTACACAAATTATCGTGCAGTCTGCGTATTGGTATTAATTAAAATTAAAGACAAAATAAGGTAAGACGAATTGAGAGGGTTGTATTGATCATTTTTATGATAATGATTCCATAAATAAATACATATTACGCCCGCCAATCACATTTTGATCAACATAGACCTGCAAAAGGCAAAAAAATTAAGAAAATTTTAATATCGCGGGAGCTTTAGTAATTTTGTAGAGATTTAATTTCAAAAATCAGATCCCAAATAAAATTATGATTTCTTTTTTATTTTGCAGTTTTTCACTTGGCAGTTTATGTGCCTATAATTTTGAGCAAATCTACCGTTTGGAAGAGTATGCGTTTTAACCGCGCAGCCATGACAATATTTAAAAAAAAATCTATGCCATGATTTTGTAAAAATTTGTAAAACTTGATTCCCAAAACCATAAATTTGTCAAAGTCATGGTTAAAAAGTTATAAGGGTTTGAATTTGGCCGCGCCATTGAAACGCGGGGAACCGCGCAGCCACGGAGATTTTTAAAACTAAGCGTTAGTTACAGAGACCTGAAATTAAGGATTTTTTCTATATTTTTACAAATCAGTAAATCAATAATAGTAATCAGGTTTATATTTTAGGAGCTGTACCCATGGCCGCGCCATCAAAACAGTGAAGAACATGTTATCGCCGATATCTCGTTGAAAAAACATCGCAGACATCTGAAGTTTTTTGTAAAACTCAGATTTGAATTTATCAAAACTTGTAAAAATACAACAGTCTTACAGCTTCTTAACTTTTTAACAAATTTATGGTTTTGGAAATCAAGTTTTACAAATTTGTACAAAATCTTGGCATAGTTTTTCTCACAAATTTATGGTCTAAATTAGTTGCGGAAACATTATTTTCAGTATAAATTCGACTGTTGAAATTTATGGTACTTGAATTTCATGACGTAATTCGCATCATCCTGTTGAATCAGCTGATCTGGTGATCGATCAGCTGATATGTCAAAATCTTGTCGTGCAGAGTGGTTAAGGTAAATTAATTAATTTAAATATACTTACGCATACACGTCAAGCACAAGTGGCTTACTGTTTCCATTGAGGCCTATTGCTAATTTGTCTGAAGATTTACTGAAAGCCAAACATTTTGTGCCAGCATTTTCATAGAAACTAATACTTTTGATATCTGAAATAAAGAGAAATAGATTACACTACCAGCTCATAATATTTTACTGTAGGGGCCCAGCAGGGTTGAAGCCTACTGGGGCCATGGGTGATGCAAAAGAGATCTCCGGGGCCCTGGAAAAAATGGCAAGGAAGGAACAGGACTCAGGAGTGGGTTTTTAGTCAGTAAAAGTCTGACACTATCTCCCGCCCCGCCCTAAAGCGGGGGATGTCATTAGATGATTTTCTCCCACCCGAAAAAAATTAAATAAAGCTCATAATATTTTAAGAATTTTGTTAATAATTTTGACTTAGACTTTTTGCGTGGGGGGTTTCGAAGTTCAGTGGCTGTTTTCACAAATTAATCAAATGTGTCTTAAGTGTCGACACAACTGGATAATATGTAGAACTATTGAAACAGGCGCGATTTTAGTAAAACGGAGCTGAAAACATTTGCTGCCAAATACAGCAAAATCATTAGAATGTGTTACATTCACATTCTAATGGAAACCAAAGTGCCTGTAAAACAGAAAAAACTAAATACTTTCTTTGCACAAACTGTGCAAAGATAAAAAAAAAAATATTTTAATGTCTCAGGAGCATTTTTCTTATGAAAAATCTTGCATCTACAGGAAGTCTGTTGAATTGATAGTATAACTAAGATACACTTACTTGGTTCATCCCCTCTCAATATATATGTTGTATTGCTATTGTCTTCTTTACTAAAGCTGCAGAACCTTAATTCATTACTAACATAAGACCCTGTTACAACCATTATTTGAGTTCTAGTATCCAACACTTCAACTGCAGTGACTTCCTTTTGACCATTTCCGTGACAATCTTGTATGTGATACTGTAACCATGGCCTCTTTTTTGGATTGTTTGCTATGTAAACAGCCAAACAACCATCTCTGAAAAAATTTAATTATGAATGACAGATTGTATAACTATTAATTTTTATTAAAAAACTATAACTGCAAAGGATC
The DNA here is from genome assembly GCA_905147345.3 of Mythimna impura. Lineage (NCBI taxonomy): Eukaryota > Metazoa > Arthropoda > Insecta > Lepidoptera > Noctuidae > Mythimna > Mythimna impura. The sequence goes on along the minus strand of LR990362.1, from coordinate 11,771,222 downwards.
TGCTCAACCAAGCCTGCATGCCTCTTGAAGCTCGTATATCTTTAGTTTGTGTGAAGAATTTGTAATAAAATAGAATATGTTCTATTTAAAGTCAGAATGAAGGTTCACTCTATTTTATTTATATTTTATCAAAGATACTAACCTGTTTCCACTAATTATATAATTGTTTTTTATCACAAATCGGGAGATGTCATGGGTCCTCACATCTGGCCTTTGTATCTTAGGTACATCTACTTTCCACAATGCTTCTCTACAGTTTGGAAATCCTTTCCTATTTGTGGGGTAACAGTGTAGTTCAGAGCCCACCGACACTAGTAAGATTTCGGAGTTGTGGAATGTTAGCCATGGCATGTAGTTTGTGTAGTGATTGATAACCACCTAAGTAGCAAAACATGGTATATTGTTGATGAACAAGATTGTTGAGTTCAAGTATTATAAGTTGTTTAATTGAAAAGGTAATTTATGTGTATATACCTTACTTTGGTAATAACCTTTACACCAGTTATGTGAAGTTCTGCATCGATAAAACCATAATTCATTTGATTTACTGAAAGATAGGCAGATATTTTAAGCAACATTAAAACGACAGAACAGTTAGAATAAGTAATAGATACCAAGTCATTATGATGGAGTGATAAATACTGCAGCAATTAGGATTGGAAATCATGGTACCTGCTGTCTGATAAGTCAATCATCAGTCTGTTTCGGGCACCGGGCCTCCAAATAGTGTTATCATTTTTAATTAGATCATAAAAAACCTTACAAGATAGCATTACATTATGAAGATCTGTTAAGTTTAACCGCTTAAAAATATTTACTAATATATCAACGGGTAATAACTGTATACTATCAGTCGACATTGTACTTTTTTCTATGTCATAACGTTTCAGATTGGATCATTATTTAATTAAAATTAATAAATTCTATAATTTTTTTCCCTATTATTATCAACCAAGTCCGCAACCCATGACAGGCTTTTGTCAAAAATGACAACCAGCTAATCAGGGTTGCCAGATGCCGAATTTTTTATCTCGTACTAGGGCTGTCCAATATCTCGTACTTTCAACACAAAATCTCGTAAAAGTATATAGGTATTTTAAAAATCTTAGACCTTAATTTAAGTACACTATTTACTATAACTAGCTAGCCTGGGGCAGGAATACCGCCAAATGAAAAATCATTACTCTAGGTGATTCATATTTTTAATATTTTTTTTTAATAATTTTACCAAAATCTTCAAAAAATAAAACAAATTACTAGGTAATAAATTTCGTAGGTGCTTGCTACTAGTACATAATTTTAATTATGGCTTTATTTGTTAGTGATATTTAATGTCAGGGGTATTGGTAAAATCATCTTCGTTTTTATTGTATAGTTTTTCATGTTGTTCTACTGATTCCGGATACATTGTTAAAATCTCGTAAAAAAAGTGTACGAGATTTGTTTTTTCTCGTTTCTCGTACAGAGACTGCAAAATCTCGTAAAGTTACGAGATTTCTCGTACATCTGGCAACGCTGATTGACATTGACACTTAAAAAGACAAAACAAATTTTTTTTGTTAATGTTTTTGGCTTATAAACTATGTCCTTTAATCTATGACTTCGTATAATTGTACCATTTGCCATTAAAAGCAAATGTATCAAATCAACCTTCTCAGCAAACTTCGCTGAGGTAGTCGGTGAGGTAGTCGCTGTGTCTAGTGAATGATTCTCACATTATCCAGTTGCGCAGACACTTGAGAAACAAAGCTACATCAATTTTACATCACAATATCCACTAAGAATCAATTTACGAATATTTGAAACAGACACTGTTGGGTTTCGTAACTTTGTTAATTTTAATTAAAAATGATTTATAAAATTGTACGCATGCCTTGCAAAACGCAAAATCGTCCCATCTATCTCCATCTCGTTCTCCCGTATACACGCTGACTATTGAGAGTGGTTTTGATGAAGACACCTTCTCTGCTCCTTAGCTGGAGTGCTCGGTTCCGGACACATCAAGCCTTCGTTTCGACGGACGAAGCCAGGTCAGTGTACGTTCCTAGCCCAATTATTCTAATCTAGCTTAAAACTTACTTTTCGTCGCCCATAAGTCGCATTTTACAAGGCCACGTGTATAATTACGTATTTTACACCGCATCAATACAGTCCATAATTTTATTACCTTTGTTCAAGAACCAGATCCGTTGCGCCTTGGGGTAATCGCACTCAATTTATATATATATATATGTATAAATAATAATAACGCTCAAAGTAATTGGTGTAGCGCCACCAGACACTGAAATTCACTTGAAGAAATCCCGCCAATAACTGTAGACACAACCTCTTGTGTACCCATAGAGTTATCAATAAGATAGAGCTTTCCTTAATCATAGTATAAACTGGTGTACATACCCTACGGATATAGTTTAAAAACTTGATAAGAGAAGTTACCACGCTCTAATTGGTGCGAGAGGGATGTCACATTTACAAGCGAGTGGCGAGGCGTATGGCAAGGCAAATGGCTAGGCGAGTGGTGAGCACGAACGTGGAAATGTGGTGTCAGACTTTTATATTATATATTCTGTCTCCGGTTTTCACCCTCGTCTTTAGTTACTGTATAGCTCCCATGCATCGTCCTAGCGTGATGTTATATGCCCTAAAGTTAGTTGACACCCTCCCCTAAACCTTGATGCTTTTGGGTGGCAGGAAGACTTAACTTTTGCTTTTCAGATTTACTCTGACACTCTCTTAAGCTTTTCAGGGTCCGAGTCGGAGACAGCTATTGTATTTTAACCTTACGATGAATATATGATGACCGTAGTGATTCACAATCCACTCATTTCGCCATGAGTTTCTGGTTATATTTTTGTCTATTATTTCATAAAACTCTTAAATACCTTTAAATAATTCTAAGCTAGACATAAATTACTCAAAAATTAACCAGAGTCCCAGGACCTTGTATACCCTACAGACTACCAGTATTGACAGTTTTTTCATATTAAGCTGTTGATCCCCGCAATAACGCCAGCGTTAACGCGCCATTGTCTTTCTATTGTGTCTCTAATTACGCTACTCAAAAAGTTAAAAAAAACACACTAAATAAAAAAAAAAACTTTAAGAACTAACAAAAAGTAATCTTGTTAAGTTGTAATATTTTAACTGAACTGGTTAATTTAATCAGTAACATGCGACATATCGACGGGGGATGAACTGCTCGCGTCCGTAGGATCTACTTGTTTTGACCACCCTACACGTGTCCCCTGGGTAGTGCCAAACGAGCAGTAAAATACGGTGGCAGGTCATATAGCATCGGCTGCCGGCTTAGGAGCTACCACCCACCAGACGAAGCCATGCCACCAAGCGACTTGTCGTGTTCCGGCGTGATGTCTGGTGAACCCATATGGTGGAAGATGGGTCTGAGCAGTTGTGTTGCGATGTGTACCGTACCGGGTATGATGCGCCAGCCGTTGTTGTGTCGGACGTTTGATCGCGGAGGATAGCGGGATCCGAAGCACGGTTATCCGCTGGCTGACCGCAGATAGTTAGGGGCCCAAGTAGTGTGCCAGCCACGCACAAAAGGCTGCCCCACCAACTGCGAAAAATCCCAGTGTGGCCCCATCGTGCCGGTTGGCGACCGGGCCAGAGGACCCGATGGCGATCCCTGGGGGGGTTCGGGCGTCCCGCAGTCTCCAGACCTCCATTGGCGCAGCAACTCTGGTCGTGTTTTTGGATTTACATCGCATCACCTCGCTCAACTGCCATCTTCCACCTAACCTATTCACTCAAATTTATAAAAACTAAAATGAAAGGTACTCGTAAAAAGAAAAGTAAGTGTGTACAGCGGATGCACGTCCTCTTACTCCAAGTGCACCTCTCTATCATTCGAGGACTGCACTCCAATATCCATGCGGTCCACCACCACCTTGAGACGGACAAGCCCTACTTACTTTTCCTGACGGAGACGCAGATCAGATGTCCATCAGATGCGGCGTATCTCGACTACCCGGGATACTCATTGGAGCACCATTTCCTATAGCGTGCCGGGGTCTGTGTGTACGTCCGCAATGACATCTGCTGTCAGCGTCTCCGTCACCTTGAGGACCCTAATTTTTCAACTTTGTGGTTGTTGGTGGACACCGGTGTGGACAAAATTGTCTATACCTGTTTCTACCGATCGCACAGCGGTGACCAGGAGACGACTCAACTGTTTGGCCACCTCAGTAAGGCCGCCGATAAGGCACTGCATCGGCACCCTGATGCGCAATTTGTCGCTCTGGGGGACTTTAACGCCGTTCACAAAGACTGGCTTTTCCCGTACCAGAGGACAGACCATGCTGGGAGAGAAGCGCGAAACTTTGCAGTATCGATGGGCCTCTCCCAATTGGTGAAGCAAGCGACAAGGTTGCCTGATGTAGTTGGTCATACTGCCAATTGTTTGGACCTACTGCTGACCACCGATCCGGACAGATGTATCGTAACAGTTTCCTCACCACTTGGAACTTCAGATCACTGTCTGGTGAAGTCTGTATCGTCCTTCTCCCCACCTGAATGCGATTCACGCGGTGAGCGGCGAATGTGGCGTTACAAGTCAGCAGATTGGGATGAGATGCGGCACTTCTTTGCATCTTATCCTTGGCAGCAGACCTGCTTCTCTTCTAAAAATCCGTCGAGCTGTGCAGATGCTATATCCGATGTGATACGTCAAGCTATGGAGTATTTCATCCCTTATCGCGACGTACCCATCGGTGGCTCAGCTCACCCATGGTTCAACGTCGATTGCGTTCAAGCTGAAAAACGTAAGCATTCGGCGTTTCTCGCCTGGGTTGACGCTCGTGACCACAAAGCTCCGAATCTGAGTTCAAAGAAGAGAGCCTTCAACCATGCTGCCAAGTCCTACAAAAAGGCACTAAGGAAGGCTCGCTTCGACCGCATTACCCATATTGGTACAAAGCTCTCTGCGCAGCCGTCCGGTAGCAGAGCATTCTGGTCCCTTGCCAAGTCGGTCGAAGCGAACTTCTGTCGGCCCTCATTGCCTCCGCTGGTTAAACCTGATGGAACACTGGCTCATACGGCGAGAGAGAAAGCGGGTATCTTTGCATCTCTCTTCACCCATAATTCTCGTCTTGACACTGGTAGTGCTACTCCACCGTCTCTGCCTCACTGCGATACTTTGATACCCGAGGTCGGCATAAGGAACAAAGAGGTTCTGAGAACACTGTGTCGTCTTGACGTGAATAAAGCTAGTGGACCAGATGGTATACCAGCGATTGTTCTCAAGGCTTGTGCACCCGAGTTTTCTCCTGTATTGACGCGTTTGTATCGCCTCTCATTTGGGACTGGTATAGTGCCCAAGTCCAGGAAGCTTGCCAACGTGCAACCCGTGCCCAAAAAGGGCAGTCGTGCCGATCCTACCAACTATCGGCCGATTTCGATAACCTCCATACTCTGCAAGATTATGGAGCGTGTGTTGAACTCGCGCCTCTTGGCATACCTGGAAGGTAACGATCTCCTCAGTGACCGACAGTTCGGGTTTCGCCACAATCGATCTACTGGGGACCTACTAGTTTATGCCACCCACCTGTGGGGCGAGACCCTCGAGAGGAATGGGGAATTGATTGCTGTTTCCTTAGACGTCTCGAAGGCCTTCGACAGAGTATGGCACGCTAGTCTTTTTAGTAAGCTTTCAGCGTACGGCATTTCCCCTGGTCTGATTAACTGGGTAAAAGACTTCCTGAGTGAACGTTCTCTTCGAGTTGTTGTCGATGGATGCTCATCAGAGCCCATGACGACTAATATCGGAGTTCTTCAGGGGTCTGTTCTCTCTGCAACTCTCTTCCTGCTGCATATCAACGATCTGCTGATGCCCGGTATCTATGGGTATGCAGATGATAGCACAGTTGTAGAGAGATACCTGCCAGGTGCTCGAGCTAGTAAGGAGCTAATCCGGTCGGAAAGAGAGGCTATGGTAGAGCGTACGAATGTCTCACTTCAGGCAGTCTCCAAGTGGGGTGAAGCCAATCTGGTGGGATTCAACGCCGCCAAAACACAAGCGTGTCTGTTCACCGCTAAAAGGAGCCCGTTCACCTTGGCTCCTGCTTTTCAGAATGTATCCCTGGAGTACACCGACCGCCTTCAGCTCTTGGGAGTTGAAATTTCCTCAGATCTTAACTTTGGGCGGTTCATTGAGTCCAAAGCCAAGGTAGCTGCTAGGAAACTCGGCGTACTTGCAAAGGTCCGGCGGTACTTCACACCAGGACAGCTTTTAATGTTATACAAAGCACAGGTCCGTTCGTGTGTGGAGTACTGCAGCCACATATGGGCTGGTGCTGCAAAATGCCACCTGGCAGCTTTGGACTCGGTGGAAAGGCGTGCAAAGAGGATAATTGGTGATCCAGATCTGGTTAATTCCAATCTACAAAGTCTTGAGCACAGACCGGACCAAGCGTTTTGCCTCGTCGTTTATACCGCGTACATAGAGGGACTGGAATAATTTGCCCGCTGCGGTTTTCCCGTCCGATTATAATTTGGTTCTCTTCAAGGCTAGAGTGAATAGGCTCTCAATAAATTAGTGCGCCTCACCATCTACGATTGCATCACTACTTACCATCAGGTGGGATCGCATTCAAGCACTGGTTTACACCAATTAAAAAAAAAAAAAACACTAAATGAAATAAATTAAGTAATTTATCTTGTTAGGACTAAGTGATTGTTAGGGCCAACGCTACGTGTTCGGCGGTCCCCTTAGTGAAAACTGGATTATTACCTGCTCAGTGTCGCTAGCAGTCGCTAGTTCAACTTTAACGGTGTGCATGTTGCATGTAGTAGTGTCGATGGTGAACTTTTATGTATGTTACGAAGCAAACGGGCGTGGGGCGCGGCTGCCCGCGAGGCGAATCGCGACGGAGCACTTTTGTATGGCACCGCGCGGGCAACTGCTTAACGCAGCGTCGGCCCTTACTCTTCAAGCATACGTAGTATCCCTCTGTAGCCTGTGACTCTTCAAGGGAATTTTGATGAATATTCCCGATGGCAATAATCGTGGGCACGGAAGCACAGATTGCAGGAGAAAATTTTGCTTAGAGCTTAGAGCATTTAATTTTGTGTCAAAGTAATTTGATAATCTGTATTCGTTTATATAGTAGTTGCTAACTCCTCCATACCATATGTACAACATCATCATCAATGACAGCAAGATAGGACTATACAAAAGGAGCTAAGCGCGAAAAGGATGCAGGATGTAAAAGCGTAACGAACGTTTTCTCAATCTCTTTCGTTCGTAGAGTCAAGAAAATACTAAAAACGGAAACGATTACAAAATTAAATGTGATAAACGAATTTGTGCAGCGTTTGTGTTTTTAAGTATGTTTAGTTCTTCAAGGTAAATTTTTGTAAACGAGCTCTTCGATGGTTTCTTGAAGAAGTTATTGATTTGTTATTGTCTGAAAATAAACGTTGTCAAAATAAATCACTGTTGTTTTATGCACTGCAGAAGTGGCCGTGGCCCCTATGGATTCATTTAAGGGTACGTATAAGACATGATTGTATTGTTATTTTGTGAGCAAAGTCACTGCTGTAACACAGGAGTAAACGTCAGTAACTAATGAATCCTTCCACGCGATTACGTCGAACTCTATCAAGGCCGCGGGCCGTGCTGTCCCGTACCTGGCACGCGATACTGAGTTCAGAGTTGAAACAACTACTGCGGAGTGGTGTGCGTTAGCGTTCAGTGGGTGGATCTCGATATCATAATATTTTTATCGCGGGTTGAGTAGCGGCTGGTCGCGCGGCACTTCTGTGATACATACAATCGCTAGCAGGTCGATCTGTGTGCAGTGTATTGCGATCTTTGTCCTCGCCTTGCCGCATTCGTGTTCGAAACAACGATTTACTAACTCAGTATCATAGTCATAGACTTAACAGACAATATAGTGATGTTTTTGATACTGTTTTAAGTGTTTCCAGTAAGATTCAACTATCAAGTGAGTTTTTGTGCAACTTTATGTAGAATTTGTTTACCATTTATTAAGTGTGTTAGTGAATTGTTAAGTTCTATGAGTCATATGTTACTAGAATCTTCAAACAAGTTATGTGAGAAGTAATTTTTTGCTTTACTGCTTTTAAATAACTGGAAATACCACAATTTATAAGTATGTTAGTGTAGTCATTAAAATCATTCAACTGTAGGACAGAAGCAGGTAGCAGCAATCTTCTGAAAACATCAACATTCTCACATTACTTCTCGGTACTTCTATGATCCTATGTTCATACAATATCTGAATTACTTTACTAACATGATAAGTCCAGTTTAATTTGTACAGAGGAGGAATTAGTTACAATCAAGTTTATGTGGTTCAAATACATTAAAATTCTAATTATGAAATAGCCAAACAAAACAGTAAGTTGTTGATATTCAAGGCTAAGTATTATGAATTATTTATTGAATCAAGAGATACTTAAGCATATATTTTTTTATTTTGAACAAAGGTTCCAGGGATCTGCAGACTTCAATTACAAAATTTATTCAATATTTGCCTTTCAGTGGGAAACTTACCTATATGTCTATCAATAATGAAACCTGTTATTTTATGTTTTTGTGGTTAGAAATTGTAAACACGAATCAAACCAACAGTTATGTAAGCTGTTGATCCCCGCATTAACGCCGGCGTTCACGCGCCATTGTCTTTCTATTGTGTCTCTAATTACGCACTCAAAAGGTTAAAATAAAAGAAACATAATTATAATCCATTACTTAGCATGCTCAATAATAATATTTGTCCACAGACATGAAGGGCCCAACTCGGCCAGCTCCCAGTGTTCCTGGCACGGCAGTGAACAGATACTCTCCTGTTACAAATTGGGATGACGACCCCTTTGGTGCAGATGTCTTTGAGCCATCACCACATTTCACACAGAAAAAGAAACCTCCACCTCGTCCACCACCACCAAAGATCAACAAACAACCTGATATTCCTGCAAAACCTTCACATTTTATAAGAAAGCCTACAGTGCTCACTTCTCTATTATCTCGTAAATCTAAAACAGTAGTGAATAATCAAAATGTGAATGTGGTCCAACAAAGTATGATAAAAGAAGTAAACAGTGATGTGGACACTCATAAAATGTTTCCTAAATGTGAACCAAAGAATGTGCAGACAGGTGCTTTGATAGATCTCTCGTCGCCTCCCAGTTCGCCGACATTCACTACCAGGTCAAGTAGTGATGGTCTTAGTGTAGACAGCTTTGGTTCAGATGCCACTACATCTACCAACCATCACAATGCTCACAATGGTGGCAATGCATCACAAGCTGAGAGTGGGTTTGAAGATGATTTCGAGCTGTTCCTTAACACAAGGAAGCCTGTAAAGGAGGATACAGTGGATGATTTCACAGCTCTTGACCCATTTTCGCCTCAGCCAGTCACGAACTTGACCAGAAAACCTGCCTTGAAGAAGAAACCTATTTTAAGCAAGGAGAATGTATATGAAGTATCAAATAACTTTACAAGCCACGTATCGGCTCCAGCGCCGATGTTGAAGGGACCGACGATAATCCGAGCGAAGCCAGCCAGGCCAAAGCCTCCTGACAACTCGGCCTTGTTGAAGACTACATTCGGAAACAGCTTCCCTGTGACTACCATGACCGTGAACACCACCACGCCCATACAAAAAGTCGCAAACGGATTTGGCGATAGTTTCGTAAGTAAATTTACATACTTTTTGGTTTCTCTTTAGTTTCGTAAACTATAATTACTTAAATATTTTTTTACTTACTTGTGTAGCTTTTTGAAATTTAGGCTTACAATCTAGAAATATACTGTTCCTAATCTTGATATAATAATGAAAGATTACATGGGGCGGGCTTCTGAATTGAGTATTTCGAGTTTAAAACCCTACCTAGCCTGAAATTTGACTCTAAAAGCCAAATTTCGACAGGATTTCAGGCTAAACTAGAGTTTGAGAAATACTTAACTTCAAATGCTGATATCAGAAATCGGGGGATAGTAGGTAGGTAATCATAACTATTTCCAACCATAATCTAGTTTTGCTTAATCTATCTCTTAGGAATCATTCAAGCGATGAATAAGCTGTTTCTATCAATGAGTATAATTCTGTTATCAAAAATAATTTTCCAATGATTAGATACCGGATATCTCTCATTAGTCAGCTGCGATGTGTCGGGAAGCTTTATAAAATTAATTGATTTCACGTGAGACTGCAGGTATTCACCTCCAAGTGCGAAAATATTCTAAACAAAAAAACGGAGGCATGACAGCAGGTCGTGTGTCGGCAGTACAGACTACAATGCTCGCAAGGCATGCATGCTATTTGTGTTCATGACCGTACCATTAATTAAGGGGCTTTAAAATTTGCACGATAATTATTACAATGTCCGTGAGCTCTTTGTTTAAATTGTAAGTTTTCATTAAAACGGTATAAAATAAGCCACAGCGGATAGGTGGCTATCAAGTTACCTTTTGTTATCTATGTCGCGCACATGATATTTATAAAAGTCATCAACTTAGATTTCGATCAAACTTGTTTACCAATGTTATTTATAGAGAGCTACAAGAATGCGAACAATCAGTAGGTATTTTGTATCAGCAAATAATATGGCGCACATTAAGGTTTCGCAAGTGTATCTGCTGACCATACGTCAGACCTTCGACTATAATTTTTAAAAAGTCATCAACTTAGATTTCGATTAAACTTGTTTACCAATGTTATTTATAGAGAGCTACAAGAATGCGAACAATCAGTAGGTATTTTGTATCAGCAAATAATATGGCGCACATTAAATTAAGGTTTCGCAAGTGTATCTGCTGACCATGCGTCAGACCTTCGACTATAATTTTTAACCACGCCAGCGATCAGAACGCTTGAACGGTGAAAATCGAATTTAACCCAGTTGTTTACTTACTTTTAGTTAAAACCAAGATGAGCTTAAGAGTAATTATTGGGTTTTCCTGTTAGCGGAATTACCTTTTATTATACCTAGTATTAAAATATTAACCCGGAACTTGATACTTTAGCTCTAAAAGCGATAAAAACATGCTTTCAACTCATGTTTATGAAAAGGCGCCTGGCTCACCTTCAGCAGTGAAATACATTTTTCATCACGATTGATGAATTGATAAAAACAATGTATAAGATAGATGATAACTACATCAACACGAAACGATGCTACGTATCATTTCATTATTTTCTCGAACATCCAGTAACCTGTTTATCTTGAATTCTCACATTCATCAATTTTGAGACAAGCATTAGACATAATTTTGTTTCTTATGTATGTGAGTCTTAAACACTAGTATCCTAACGCTGTTTAGACATTACGCAATGATGAATAAACAGAACGCGTCATTAGACTTGTTATTAAGATTACCAAACAGAATGTTTGACTTTAGAGATTAGCAAAAACAACTCATAAATCGCCTATTATCGACTTTATTAACATCCAACGAGAAACACAAAGATGCTCATGGAGTCATGACTGATGACTCGTCCGGAATTTTAACTAAGAAGATATAATTTTGAATTCACACAGCACTCGAAGCACGTTATTATGCCCCAACTCAGATGTTTTGGCGCAGATACGAAAAATAGACTATTCCGCTAATTAAATATTTGTGATGCTCAAAAGAATACAGTTTACAGTACCTACTTAAAAATAGCCAAGTGTTAGTATTTGCAGATTTATAATAGCGGTAACCTTCAACCATTTTATATAACGCTCCATACTAAGAAGCGTTAAAATTAGTGTTGAGAATCGTTTCTCACGCATTATTGATTCCATAATCTACAACAGAATTTATAGCGCCCGTGCTTATATTTGCGATTTGCTCCAGGAATCAAAGTCGTTCGGCTGGGATGACGCTGAAGAGGAATGTTCTCCGGAGAGGGAGCTTTCTCCGCCGATGCCAACGATCCCGCCGCCCCCTCCCCCAGCAGAAGCCGATGATGATGTGACCAGCGCCTGGACCACTGACATGCCCGACTTCGCACCCGATCAACTTGCCAACTATGAGGAAGAAGAAGAGCCATACGCGATTGCTCTTTTCGACTACTTCACTGATCATCCGGACGATTTATGCTTTTCGGTAAGTGCATTCAAGACTACAGAAACTGTACTGAGCTCTGAAGCTTGATTTATTTGCAGATTTGTTAGATAAATAATTCGTTTCCTTCATATAATTTCATCTTAGTCTGAGAGAACACGGAATTCGCGATGCCTTGATATACAATTTGCAAATATTAGGCGGTTTTGTTTGTTTACATCTCGTGGCTGGTGGCCAAAACACCTGCTTATTTTTAGAAATTGTTATGTAGGTGTAAGTATCGGGATCGTCATTGGCTTAAAATTCTGTGTCTTAGAACAAGTTTAAGGTCAATACACTAGAATTTAGGCACTTTCAATACATCTGTTTTTCATGTCACGTCGTTCTGAATTTGAATTCGATAAGGTTAGGAATTTTGCGCAAACGCCTGATAATGGTTGATTGCATTACATTGACCTATTACACACTGATTTCTTCTACAAACAATCATTGAAGTTCGAGGTTTGATTGGAAATAACGTAAATCCTCTTTATGAACTACCTATGAGTAATAAATAAACGAGTAATAATGATCTTATCTAGTAGAAAAACAATTGCCGGCTTTGCTTATTAATATAGGCCTGGCCTTCCAGTGGCAATTCATCATAGGTAGAGTAGAGGTGCCTGGTGTCCTGAGCATTCAAGTTTACAGACGGATAGACAGTCTGTAAACTTGAATGCTCAGGACTTTTCAAATGAAAATAGAATTCCTAAGACGTCTTCATCATCGATCCATTGTTTTATCGGCATGTATAGTCGACGAACAATATAGAAAAATCAATAAACAATCATTTAATCATGGTAACAGATTTGCTTTTCAACAAAAACATTCTAGAATGTTTGTATTCTTCACAGTCGATGATCACGTACTGCGATGGTTACGAAAACGAGGAATTAACACATTTAATATTGTTTTATTTTTATTTAATACGAAATAGGCTTGAACGGTATTACATAGCAAATATGTATATTGAGTCAGAATTATGTTGCCGGCTGAGGAAATTAAATTTTCGGTAAGGAAAGGTTGGTTACTAGGGTTGCCAATTTTTTTAAGAAAAATAAGGTAAAAATTTTTTTATTATGATAAAAAAGCATATGTCTAAATGTATTTTTTTTTGTTGGTTTTCTTGAAGAAATATTTATTATTCTTAAGTTTTTGAGAACTGTTTTTATATTCCTAATTTAAAAAGCAACTCATTCGTGTTTCAATGTAGAAATATCTTAATGTTCCATTTTATGCACCACAGTAAAGATTAAAAATAAAGTATTTTCATAAACTTTATTTTTATGCCAAAGTATAAAGCATGTTTGCCAATAATAAAGTACGTTATAATACGTTTTTTTATATGATAAAGTTTGGTTGGCAACCCTAGTATAATTACCACCTTTCCTTATCGAAAATGTAACCATAAACCGTAATTAGAGACACAATAGAAAGACAATGAGAGAGCGAACGCCGGCGTTCACTTGGGGTTTAATGACACTTATTTGTTATACTAATTGACTTTCTTAATGATACGACCATACTATTTTAGATGCTCAGCAAATAAAGAAGAATAAAATCTAGGAATGTCTATGAGGAAATAGCAAGCAATCTTGATGCTTTAATCCTGATATGGAAAAACTAGGTGACATTAATCTCCATTTAAATGTCTTTGTTCGTAGACTAGACATAATCATAATAATCATTCTTAATATAACTGTGATAAAATCGTAATTTTCAGCGTGCAACTTAAGTGTATAATATACAGAAGACAAGCGTAATTAATGTGATATCTTGGGCTAGCGAGACGCGTAAGTTTTCGCTGTGCACTACTTTCGAATTCATACAAGTTGCGTATTTATAGTATGAACATTATAGGAGCGGTTTATTGCTAGAACATTTGTTAAGCAACCACCGAGGCCCTCAATAGACTTATACTTTAATCTATACTAGCTTATATCAGTGGTGTCGACCGCGTGATACTAGAAAATTATCCCAAGGGAACATACTCCTGGGAAAAAAAAAACTGGGCAACTGGGTACAAACTTACATAAGTAAACAGTTCCATTCCCGAATGGAGTCTTAAAGATTTTTCCGAATCGCAATTTTTTTGTTGTTGTAAGTAAGTACTTGTAACGTAACAACAAATTTACAGTTTTCAAATTTATTCCCATATCTGTGCTATAAGACCTTGCTTTATGCCAAATTTCAGGATTCTGGGTCAACGGGAAGTACCCTATGAATTTAGATTCCCTCGAAAGTGTCGAAATATACGTTTTTTGCGACATAAACGGCCGTATCTTTTTTTTCAGTTAGAAATCTGTTTTTTTTATAGCTTCAAGAGACCGTAGATTTGAGTATCTATATGGTTTTAATTTCAACTCAATACCTCCACGCGTTCCCGAAATAAATTGTCTTGACAGTCAGACGGACAGACGGACGGACAACAAAGTGATCCTATAAGGGTTCCGTTTTTTCCTTTTGAGGTACGGAACCCTAAAAAGTATCCTATGTGCTATTTCAAGACATAAGTGACACTTAAACTAAATTCATTCAGCCGTTTGAGCGTGACGGAGTAACAAACTTACCTAGACACGTACATACAAACTTTCGCCTTTATCATATTAATTTAATAATACTTTCATTCTATTAAATGTATTGGAAATTCGTTAACTCAATAATGGTAATTGTGTAAGTAGGTAATACATATAGCTATAACAAATAACTTTATTGTACCATTGTTGCTACATGAATTTGAATGTAGAATGGGTTAATGTCCTAATAAACACAGTTCTACAGTTTTGTATGGGCGTTAAAATTATACTAATACTAGCTAACCCGAAAGACGTTGTCCTGTCATAATGAAATTTTCCAGTTTTCATAATTTTTCTTCTCGTACGGACCTTCTACAAGGTACTACCTTCTAAGTAGTATATTAGGCCTTACAAAAAAATTGAATGAAATCGGTAAAATCGTTCTCTAATTATGGCGTGAGCTAGGGAAACGAATTTTTATACTCTGCTGGTCTTTTCTATGTAGATATTTATTATCCTGTTGCTTGCTTATCAGGAAGGAATGAGTGGAATGACTTATGCTCCCTTTTCCTCTTTCCCCCTGAAAACGTTTTCCTCCTAAATGGGTTCTTGCCACGTAAACCATTTAACAGATGTGTTGCTAGAAAACAATTTACTCTGTAAATGATAATCAGAATTCAAAGGCACAAGTCTATGACGTTAGTAGCGTGCTCACAATGCTAACCAATTGTTCAAATTTACAGCGATAACTTTTATTGGTTGTTTTTCCGCATTACCATATGCATTGCCATTCTACGAGTACAGTGGAACACATGTCGTGACGTAAGCAGCACACAATGAGCCGCCCGGTGTCTGTTACGTTAAAAACGTGGCTGGAAGATGTAATCGTAACGTTCTGATTTTCCGGGAATTCGTTGTTTTGGGGCGTACATCGTCGTATCTGTTTTCAGTTCCTAATCGCAATTGTTTATATCATTATTCTGACGTTTCACGCGTGTTGGCAATTTTATTGATAAAATGTTTTGCATTGAGCGCGGCATTATCACTTGGACAGGAACTTGTTATCTGCGGCACTTCCCCTATTATTGTGTTGATCGTTTCACAAGATTTTATTGACACCATTATTGTAATGGAAATTCCTCACATTTAAAGTTAAATATTTTATACATGTTAACTTGACATATTTATTGAGTTAAGCTAATTTTATTTTCGCGAATTCGAGTCACCTCGTTTGCGGTCTGTATGTAATAGATTTAAGTAGTGGGTTTAGCACTTTAGCGGATGAAAACGTGAGCGTTACGCGAAGCCACATGCCGCATGGAAAAATCCAATTAAACCAATTTAGTTTATTAAACTGTATTACTGTATGGCAGTACCGACAAGCGTGTTTGGCAAAACTTCCACGTGGATCTAGAACTAATTACGAAATGTTTATGCAGTCATTGGAACTTAGAAAACCTCTGCTTGGTCTGATATGAATCAAGAGTGATGTACAAGGCAGTATCATTCATTATTTTTTTACTAATAATAAATGAAAATATTAACAAATCTTCGATGCTAATAAAAATAAAGAATCTCTAGATGTTTTAAATGGGGCTTGCAACGTGTGAGCATAATTATCTCGTGTCTCCACATCTATACACATAATTAATTTCAGACTGTTTTCTTTGCTTTGAAACTGGGCATCTCCGCTAGTATTACAACTACAAAGAAAGGTTCATGAGGCAATGTTACTATTAATCATCACGCTCGACGAACGCATCGGTGGTCACAGTGTGTTGCCAAAGGCACACCTCACAATGTAAAGAACATAACTTTCATTTGTCCATGAGTAAAAGTACCTAAGCAATTAATAGTTTCTCTCAACTACTGTCTTTTGCATAGTAAGCTAAGCATATCTAGTCGTATACGAAGTTTCATGGAAAACGGGTCATCCAGTTCGAAGAAATCAGCTAAAACATTAACATTCACCACACACATTTCAAATTAGGTTCAATGGCTCAGAGGTTTACCGTCATCATCATATAACTATCTACAATGTATCTATACTTAGTATATATAGTTTATTGCTACCACAAAGTACCTACATAAGTATTTTTAATTTAAGAGGATTTTATGGTTCAATGAACATTAACAAAACGTAGGATGGGTACTAAAACTTTATACTCAGGATATCATTCGATCCCAATTCGACAATATTACGTTTTTCGATGTTTACAAATAAAATTCGCGAAATAAAAACGAACGACGCACATTCGCGGATATTTATTTGATAGCTAGATGATATAATTATCGTTTGTTTTGAAGACACACTTCAGTTTTATATTGTGTCGCAGAAAATATGACGACGCGGATTAATTTTAACTGTTTTCTTTGTGTCTGCGTACTCTAGATATAATTTATCATATCAGATAAGTGCTATGAATTAGATAACTCATTTTAAATAAGTACGTTTTAAATCATTTAGAAACGTTTTATAAACAAGCCTAAGATTAGATCTAGTAGATAGACATCCAAAAATAAACTCTTTATATATTGAACGGGGTATACTTTACCGCCATAGTAAAAACCTTTATTTCAACAGTAAGTTATCACGACGTCACAGTCACAGAGCGTCGGCGTCGTTGTGATTATACAGGGAAAGTTAATTAAGTCAATAATAAAACCTACCGATGTCTTTAACCTGCACAATGCGTAGTTCGCAATTTGCAAGTAATTAACTAAAAGACAAACACGCAATGTTTCGTAACCATGATGATTAGTGAATCAGAGCGGGTCATGAGTTCAATGCAGTTATAAATCTTAGTAACAATTGCACGTTAGTGTTAATAGAAAGAATAAGATACATGGAGGTCATAACGCTTCGCTTCTCGCAGAAGGTCGGATCCTTAATGTGAGGATGGACTTATCGCGTGAGCATCATTTTAATAGGTCACTAATTACACCTGATCAATTGAATTCGCGTCCTCTGATACCGATTGACCATTCATTAGACACTAGACGTATAATAATAATTGAATTGGCGTTACTGGCTCCAATGTCAGCGAGTACCTCTACACTTCGTTTTTATTTGTTTTAGTTTGTTATTATTGCTTGTTAACATGTTGTTGTCGTCAGTAATTGTTTAGTGACGTTATTTGTTGGCAAAATCTGTTTTCCAATGTATGGTCTCAGAGGTAATAAACTCATAAAGAAAAAAATATGGACGACAGCTTAATGATTATCGCGCGCGAGGTTCTAAATGCTGACGTTTAAATCGAGATAATAGCGTCTGCTCAGAAAGAGGTTAGAATAGATAACTACAGCAGTTCAATGTCTCAAGATCAATTTTTATAATTTGCAGGCCAACTCGAGGATAAAGTTGATACGGCGAGTGGACCACGAATGGCTTTATGGTAGTTTGAGGAGCGGCGCTCAGGGTCTGTTCCCGTCCAACTACGTGGAGATCAAGGTTCCGCTGGCCAACGAGGCCGCGCCGCCGCCCCCGCTCATCGGCGTCGCGGTCGCACTGTACGACTTCGAGCCCGTGCAGCCCGGCGACCTTCGCTTCGCCACCGGCGACACTATACAAGTTAGATACAAAATTAATGAAGAATGGTTCTTTGGTGAGTGCAACGGACTGAAAGGACAATTCCCTATTAACTATGTTCAGATGAGTTAAACAAGGAGTTTAAGCGGACCAGTCCCGCGCCTCGTGGCCCGGTGGTCAAGGAAATTGCGAGTAACATGTGATACTGATACACCAAGACTGACGTCTACCATATTGTCATGATGTCACTATTTTATAAAAGGTGTTTTACCACTTCCTTATGAGATATGGCAGACTTTTAACGGTCTATTTTTGATGGAGATTTGTTTTCCCTAGGTGCAATAAGATTTTCTGTAAGAGGAGAACAATATCCGTCCCAAGTTATTAAATTATACCTAATGAACTTCCAAATACATCAGAGAATGAAGTGTGAGCCATGGATTTGTACAATTATAATGATTTATTTGCGTTTTCGCACTAATGTTGCCATAATAACGTAATGCCCGCTATTTGCTGTATTACCATTTCGGGCTTATATGAAATTAATATATTGAGTAGTAACGTTCCAACGACTGAATGTAAATAATAAGAGCTTGTATAAAGTAACGTCCCTAAATTAGATATTTGTAGATATTATTTTGTAATGGTTGTGTAGTCTCAATTCGATCTGATTCTTCGTTTTAATTAAATTGATTATGACATTAATTTTATTTTAAATCAAGACATAATTATGCAATGGTACCCATGTAGTTCGTGACACGAAGTGCGTCATACTACAAAGAATTTTGTAATTTGTCAGAGATTAAACTAACACTAGTTGGGTAAAGCTGTACCCTACATCGTCGGTCTATGCAATATTTCGTTGTTGTTTATTATTACAACGTTAAAATCTGTTTGTAGTCTATAGATATATTAATTGTATTATTAATTACAAACAAATGTCGTAAAATGTAGTATTTAAAACGTATGTAGCCTGCGGGCGTGAAATTACAGTATATTTTGTTGTTTAAAAGATTGTGTTAGGTGTCAGTTTTGTACATTTTTTTATTGTTCTGTTTGTGTCATAACTTGTAAGTGTATTATTTGGAGGGACCATAATGTTAAGTGCCTTGAGTATTTACATATGTGTATATGATGAAGTAATTTATAACAAAATAAATCTAATAATTCCAATTAATATCTTCTTTCAATTGTTATCACCCGGCTGATTTCCTATAGCACAAAATATACAGATTATTTGTCAGCTAGCGTTCTGAACATCGTACACAATTACATCATATCTATTCCCATATACACATTACAAACAAAACTAGGTTACATAGGTACTCAGTAATTACAAAATACAGGCCAGGGGGGCTATTGGCTAACTTTTACAATAACAGTTGACAACTAGCATTCGTTGCACTCTAAACTTAGTTGTCAACTGACAATTTCATAAAATTGGTATTACGTATCACACAAGTGACTAATAAACTACGGTGGAAATGTGGTGAATTATAAAAATTTACGGTGCCTATTGTGACCACTCTAAAATTTTATCGACTATTATACAGCTTCAAAAGCTTACACAATCGCAATTTTAAAAGTATCGATAGGTACAATAAAATCTGTTAAAACGTGTTACGGTGGCTATCAAAGGCACCAGTGGCTAATGACGTCACTGCAGTTGGTCACTTCAATGATGCACATTGTTAACAAGTGATCATCACTTGAACTGTCAACAGAGTTACGCAATAGCCCCGCAGAGCGCATTGTTGAGCGCACATGTTATATTTGTGCCCAAAAATCCAAAAATATTAACAAGTGTTCTATTGTGAATTTATGCCGGGATTTTTTTTCGAATGCAGTTTAGTGGCCATTATAAATATTCGGAAATTGATTCAACCAGGGATTGATGTTGAAAACGGAACTGAGAGTTGAGTATTGACTACTTCAGCGAAGCTTGTCAAGTAGGCTGGCGGAAAACGGACTGACTATTCTATATCAAAAACTAAATAGACCAAGATCCCAGAGCTGCCTGACAAAACTTATTTTGACATGGATGAAACCTTATGTTCTCAGTAGCGTCTCATGTGCTTTGAATATCTGTGTGCTTGTGGAGCTCCTCCTTGGAGCCCCTGGGCATGGGCAGGTAACAGGTGAGAAAGGGAACTAAAAATAAGAGTAACTTAAATTTTAATGGCTGATTTTTATAGATATTTTGTAGAATATTATTCTAAAGTAGTATCATAAGTGTCAGACACTTTCCATGGACCAAAACTTCTGTCAGACACTTTAAAGCTAAAAAAAAAACTACTTATTTTTACATGTCTGATTTTTAAACATGTTAGGTATTTCAGTAGTCAGACAAATTGTAGTGACCAAACATCCAGTCAGTGCATGAAATCGTCTCACTCGCTCTGACACGCAGTCTGACTACTGACTAATCGTAGTGACCAAACATCCCCTAAACACAAAAATTGTTCAGCCGAGAGTTTGAACTCGAGATCACGCATGCGTTTCAGAGCGAGTGAGACGATTTCATGCACTGACTGGATGTTTGGTCACTACAATTTGTCTGACTAATGAAATATAACTTTGTAATAACATATTTAAAAATCAGACATGTAAAAATAAGTAAAGTTTATTTACTTTTTGTGGAGCTTTAAAGCGTCTGACAGAAGTTTTGGTCCATAGAAAGTGTCTGACACTTATGATACTACTTTAGAATAATATTCTACAAAACATACAATCGGCCATAAAAAAATAAGTAACTCGTTATTTTTAGTTCCCTTTCTCACCTGGTACCTGCTCAGGGGCCATAAAGGGGAACAAGTACACAAGTCTTCAAAGCACATGAGACGCTAGTTACAACCTAAGGTTTCATCCATGTGATAATAAGTTATGTCTGACAGCTCTGGGATCTTAGTATAAAATAGGAACTTTGTAAAACTTGACACTACAGATGACTGAGTAAATGCACAAGCGGTGCAAAGCCAAAAGAAAAAAGTAGATAAATTGACTGAAACCTGCTGATAAGTGGACGCTAAAGTCAATGGAACAATATCTGAGAGGAAACGAAAAAAAAACTTTATGCAATCAACTACCAAAATACTAACTTGCCCCAAAAATATGAAATATTCTGATATGGTGACGACGCTCCTGCAGCTAGGCCATTGACTTTTAGTGACCAAAGAAAAATTCGTTACAGCAAAGGTGGGTTGCTTTTAGGGTGTTTTTAATATCGTGAGGATTTCATCACGCATGCGGGATTGCTCTGCGTGCAGATTTCATAATGCAAAAAAAAAACGGGTCCCGCGTGCGTATATTACAGATTACAATAAATACTTGTATGAAATGGACATTTGTGGGGGTTACGCGTGCTGGGCAATCCCGCATGCATGATTAAAACCGCACGATATTAAAAACACTCTGTGTGTAGATTCACAAGTTTATGTGTGCATGGTAATATTTTCCATTATATCGCAGTGGCACAGTATAAATAATGGAAACTGTGGCAGTGGTGACAAAGTCTGGTAACAACTGGGAATAGACGGCTGCGTTGGTGAATGGTATGTCAGGTATTACATCTCAACCGTATCGGATAATCCGTGGTAACAATACGAGCCACCTTGGCATCGACTAAATGATAGCGGGATAATTCAGCATCGAGGCATTCAATCACATTCAATGCATTTACTTAACGCCAGCCATTTCTCAGGGTAAGTAGGGCTTCACTTCACTTAGGTAGATAATCGTAGGTAGACTATTATTAGCATAGCATAATCAGCCTTTTAATGTTCCCACTGCTGGGACTCAGGCCTCCTCTATCTAGGAGAGGGAATGGGCCGTAATCCACCACGCGGGCCCAGTGCGGATTGGTGAATGTCACATGTCTTCGAATTTTTGGTTCTAGGACATGTCGGTTTCCTCACGATGTTTTCCTTCACCGTTTTGAGAGCAGACCACCGTTTTGACTATTATATGTGTATTTATATTTTTATTGTAATTGCACCGACTGGTTTATCAGAGAAACTTGCTATTGGGACAGTATTGCTTGGAAACAGCACTGAGTTAAGACTGTCTCCCATAAACCACCTGTTTGATCAACATCGACCTGTGATGTCGACGTCCACTTAGGTACCTAAGGACTTGTTCAGATTTACGATAACCTCGTCGAGGTTCCAAATTATAATATTCAGTTTTAGCGCTAGTGGTTGCTAGCGCTAAAACTGAACATTATAATTTATAGGTCCTGGGTTCAACTTCCGAATGGGACAGGTTATTAGATTTTACTATGTCGTCTTGCTGACAAAATATATTCAGTTTGCACGACCAAGAGGATACCAGGTGAGGTAGGAGCTGAACACATTTTGTTGGTGATGCAACTGGTTACTTCGCATCTGGTGTCCTAATGAGATACTGGTTTTAATGGCAATAGCATAATAATAGGAAAAAATGGAACCCTTATAGGATCACTTTGTTGTCCGTCCGTCTGTCTGTCTGTCAAGACCCTTTATCTCGGAAACGCGTCGAGGTATCGAGTTGAAATTAAAACCATATACTCAGGTCTGCGGTCCCTTGAAGCTGTGAAAAAATTAAAATTCTAAGTTAACTAAAAAAAAAGATACGACCGTTTATGTCGCAAAAAACGTAATTTTGACACCCTCAAAGGAATAACAATTCATAGAAGTATCCGTTGACTCAGAATCCTGAAATTTGGCATAAAGCAAGGTCTTATAGTATAGATATAGGAATAAATCTGAAAACAGAAAATTTGTTGTTACGTCACAAAAAAAAAATTGTGATTCGGTAAAATCTTCGAGACTCCATTCGGGGATTGATTACATACGTAAGTTTGTACGGAACCCTCAGTGCGCGAGTCCGACTCACACTTGCCCAGTTTTTTTATTGTTGATAGGTTCGCGCTTGACCGCTATCTTACCTGATGGAAAGCGACGATGCGGTTGATGATGGAGCTCGCTTACCTAGAAGTAACCTATTCACTCTTGACTTAAAGATCCCCAGGTTGTAGCCATCAGGAAACAAAGACTGCGGCAGGGAATTCCACTCCTTAGCTGTACGCATAATGAATGTGTTCCCAAAACGTTTTGTGCGTATAGGTGGGATGTCCATCAAGTACCGGTGGCGCATCGCCGTACGATTCACAAAGGGACCCAACCACGGCCCAAGAACCAATGATGGAACTTTTTGACGGAATTAGGCTATGTAATTCTGACGCACTCTCCCTGAAATGGCTGTCGGTTTTCTACCGGTTGGTAGAAAACCGACAGGCTAGCAAGTCGGCGTCGCTGCTCCGTCCTTCAGGAAATAGATATAGGCAAGATGTTGTTTTGTGTTTATTTACGATAGGCTTCGACGCGTCGCAATTGGGGTAAAGGTAACTCTATTTTTGTATTTTATTGTATCAAAAAGTAACTTTATCAAAAATTGCAAATGGACGAATTTTTCAATACCGTCCAATAATCCTTTCAAATCTGATAGAAGGCGAAACAGTAATATTATAGAGTAAGGATGCACTTATTGAAATGTGATGTCATTGCCATTAGGTTACGTTTATACAAAAGAGATAGCGAAATGTTTCCACCACACCCCTACTCTTCCTCATTCCAATATTTAAAATGCTAATTGCTATTTCATGCTGTTTTGAGAAAAAGATTTCTTTAAGTCTTATTTGTTGATTAGTATAAAATATTGCACTAGCAAATACTCAATTGAGTGCTGATACGTACTTCCAAAGAAGTGCGACTGCACGAGAAGAGGTCCAGGAAGTATGAGGTAAGGCACTGCCGTTGCAATCAAAGATATGTTCATCACATGTAGTGAGTTTATTATTTGAACAAAAATAATCTATAAGTTCTTAAAATATTTACAATTCCTTAACTTACAACTTACTGTCAACATACCCTGTTCGCTTTTCAACCGTTGCGTTCAAACACTATTTAATAACTAAAATGTGTAGGTGGCAAGAGAACATCCCGAGCGATCTACGATTCAATGAAAATCTTATAATTACGGATAAGTTTAGTAGCGATGATAAGTCATATCGGCCCTTCACGACATTCACAACATGTTGAAAAGAGAAAAGAGGGCGGGGATTCTTCTAATGTTACATATAACATTATACAAGCTAATCGTCTAATAACACAGTCCCAAACATTACCCTAGCATATACTTTAGAATCGGCTCCGCGATTCACTGTCGCTACTGTATCAGACTAACCGTTCCTACACAACTATCGTGGACATTCAGGTACATAACATACATAAAGCAAGTATACGCTTTAAAAGATCATTAACGAATATTTATGAACGGATGACAAAACAATTTGCTGTGATGAGAATGAATTGGAGGAATAATGACCACCGACCTATATCAATATAGTTTGTTCAATAAATGTGAATAAAAATAGCGCTGACATGACCACGTCGAGCGGTTTGTTGAGAGAATGACTGCTCCGTTACATTTACACTCGGCGCACATTGTAAGTCTTTCTAATGTCGGGTACATTACCCATTCTATTAACATAGATAACATCATTAACGTAATTACGTTTCCTTTTCTTTTCGTAAACCGTAACATCTTTACTTAATATGAAACAAAATCGCTTTCCGCGTCTCTCTTTAACCTCGCAACGGATTTTGTTGCGGTTTTTACTAGTTGAAAGAGCAAGAAACGATGAAGATTCATGTATATAATTTTCACCCGTGCGAAGCTAGGGCGAGTTACTAGTTAAGCATATTTTGTAGTAAAGATAACAAAACAAAAAAATACTGTATTGAAACGTGGTAACTGGTAGCTGTAGGCAACAGACTGCTTAGCTTACGAAGTACGTTACGAATATGTTAGTTAATGAATAAGTACATAAAGCATTTCAAATAAATGCGTAATATGAGATTGATGTTTGTTTTTATCCTTAAGCTTTATCGAACAGGCCAGCTGGTAATTAACTAATTAGGTACAAAAATAAAAAAAAAGCAATGACATTGACACCAAAAAAATACAAAAGCATGTTCTTGAGCATACAGCACACACATATTTGTCAGGTCTTCGAATCTGTTTCCACCGAGAAGCTGCAGATATTTGACGATCATGAGAAAGCAACACATGCATAGCAGTACACAGCACTTCACAGACCGATACTAAACAGTAATCTACCTTTAGATAATTGCAAGTATAAAAAGTGCGTTGACAACATAAACCTTCAGATATAAAGGTATCTGAAGTAATGTTCTAAGACGAAGTTTGTAGTAAGTTCATATAAAGATACAATTGTGTAAATTCGAGTATTGATGCAGTACAATTGCACATTGAACAAAAAACTAAGAGGTTCCGTACATATTACATATTGCTAGCACTTAGCCAAACATCTAAAATACTAGTTAAAGTACTTATTATCAGAAGTTCGATAACATATTGCAGCTTCCAAAAGCTTTTACACATTGTAAACTTCAAAAAATATATACACATTGCGATAACATTTGCAGTCTAAGCTTGCGATATAATGCGACAACTATACACAAAAAGCGTTTAACAGTAGCACTTATTTGTCCGTGTTTATATGTACCGTTAGCTTATATTTACATAAACAGCACTATGTCAGGAACGACACCGCTATACGCGTCCAACACTGTAACCCTAAATTTACCAAATCGTGCTCGCTACGCGACGGTAACAATGTGTAAATTCCACAAGATTCTGACAGATTTCTACTTGGGCTGCTTTCCAAATACAATATAAATGTTCTAGCTTATAGGCTCCATTGGCTTGGCCATGCAAATTGCTTGTTGTTATCTTCGAGATGCAATGACGTACAGTAATGATGTATGTGTTATATTTACAGTACAGTTAGTCTACGATACTGGGCCGTGAAGCCCTTTTAGTCGGGTCTGTATATGGGTATTTTAGGAATAAACTCTATGAGAAGTACGTATTCCATCATGGAGGAAGAATCGCAGTGTTGCTTCGTGAGTCGCCAGCGCAGGCCCAGCTTGTTGTATAGTCGACTGTTCTCCCATTCCAGGAGTTTGTTCAGAGAGTGTTGCGTCTGGAAAGAAAACAACCAAATTATTATAGAGCTTTATTATTATCATCTAATTTTATACATCGACAGACCATAAATAGTTCAAACTTGGAACGTGGTATCTGCTAGCTATTGATCGACAAGTTTATGGGCGTAAACAACAAAGTTAATATTTATGTGAAACATTCTAGGTGCTAACGTTAGTAAATAATATTGATCGAAGATCGTGTGCTATTTCAGTAATAATACTGTATTATATTATCGTCTCTAGACTTTGACTGGGTTGACTTCCAGTCTAACAATTTATATTTTCAGATAAAACCTCTCAAAGAAGCATGGGCAAAAACTATGAAAAATTAATTTAGCAACTTAAAAAATAATAATTATAGAAAGTTTGGTTCATTATGAATATTTAAAAATCTCTGTGAATTTGCTGTATTTTCGTACATTCAAATTGCGTTTGAATAAGTAAATTAACGATAAGAGGTAGGTAATTAAAAGTATAGTTAGTCAACAATACAACGGCATAATTTAAATGAATTAATTACAGCAGTTTAAGCAATCAACCCATCCCAATCTGCTGACTTGTATCGTGAAACCCGGCCTATAGATTCTGGGATCGGGCGGGGATTAGACGGAAACACATTTCAATAGACAGTGGTCACTTTTTTTTCATTTACAAGTATAATATAATAAATTAAATTGAATTATTAATATAATAATGAAAATGTAAAATGTAACTGTATGGACCAAATATGTCCGAAATAAAAAGTTTTTTTTTTAAATAATAATTAGCGGTCTGGATCTGTTGTCAGCAGAAGTTCCAAGCCACTAGCCAGATGTAAATCCACATCCTGCACCTTAGTAGCAACCTGGACCAGCAGGGTAAGACTTGATGCTAGCGCCTTTCTAAGGTGCTATGTGAGCCTGTTCTGGCATGTCTACCGTTCGCACAAATATGATCAGGATGTCTCCTGATCATGGCTCTGCACGAGCGTTGATAATGTTATCCAGGCCTGTCTACTCTTGTAGACACAGGCCTGGATATTTATTATCCTAAAGCGTTGAGAACCTGGAGTCCTCATGATTGCGGAGACGGCAATAGTAGATGCCGTCCTGGATGTATTATACATACAGTACTACAGAGTACACCCTGGGTAAGAGACTTACGACGGAAAAAGAGAGCTGGTTTCTCAGTGTCCAGGTGCTGGCGGACTGCGGTACATTCGATGTCTACCTACACTCAAGTCTCGTACTTGAGTGTAGACATCGAATATTGCTGAGGTACACTTTAAATGGGAGGGAATGCTGTCGCTGTTCAGTTTTACTTTGACCGGTGAAATATAGCCCATATTTCACCGGGATACCATGGCGGCGCGACCAGTCGCCGCTACCATCAAAATGTATTCAGCTCTATAGAGATTTACTCACCTGGTGTCCGTTTGGTTGTGCAACCAATTTGGTGGCGCGACCAGCTCGGACGCCAGTGACGCCCCCACCAAAGAGTATTTTAGGGCTATATTTCATCGGGACACCATGGCGGTGCAACTGGTCGCGCCACCATGGTGTTCAGTTGGAATATAGCTCTTAATCTTTATCATTTTGTATTGTTAGTGTAAAGGAGATGGAGAATAAAGTGAAAAGGGGTACCACCCTGCTAAAAACTCTTTTCTGACAAAGCGAACAGGGCTGTGAGATTTAAAATGTAGATTCGATCAAAAATGTAAGAATTTCATTTTTTTTATTTATGCGTCCATGTATTAAACATCTAAGTACTTTTATAGTAGCCACTTAAGTACTTTTCTAGTAGCTACCAGTCGCCCTAAATTTTGCCACTCTGGTCATTTTTCCGGCATTTTCCCTCCCCAGATCTGGCCCTGTTGTTCCTGTCTGAGATAACCCGATTAAAAAACAAATATGAGATCAAAATATATGTGCATATTTTTCATGGATAGAATTGTTTAAATTTTACCAAGGCGAAGTTTTGAAACTGGAAATATGTATATTGTATATCTGATGCGAGTCTATTATAGACTCAATTGAAAATATAACGAGTCTGGTCCTACGCGCAAAATAGGATCCATATTTTATCAATGATTTTTTTATTAATATTGATAGCGCATTTGACCATTAGTAGGATTGATCACTTTGATGTACAACGTAGTAGGTAATTCTTGATAGTTTGAAGCTGTTTATCGTTAAACTACAAGGCTATTAATAGCCTCACTCACGCATAATTTAAAAGATTATCTATGAATGAGAAATATGTATTATATTATCTGTACATAATTATCTAAAGGGAACAAAGTGCATAACTACGTCGAATTTTTTCTTCGGTACACTTGTCACTTAAATGTGACAACTAATATTACATTGAGTAGAGATGTACTGTAGGACTGATTTCATAATGGGAAAAAGCCAAAGAACAGTTTACAGTATTTTTTTCTATCCATACGTATAAAATAAAATTATGCAGAGGGTTTTGGAGTAATTACCTACAACATACGGTTAAGTGGTTTATTTTTACACGACTGCCCAAAAAAAGTAGTGTTATATTTTTTATCTACACTAATATTATAAAGAGATAAATTTTGTTTTTTTCTTGTTTGTACGAGGTAATCTCTGAAAGTACTGGTCCGATTGTTAAAATTTCTTCACCGATAGAAAGCTGCTTTATTCCTGAGTGACATAGGCATATTTTAGGTACGCGGGCGAAGCTGCGGGCAAAAGCTAGTTAAAATAATGTCTGAATTAATATAGGGTATATGAATGCAAATTATAGAACATGCCATGCCATGATACCACCTTTTATACCTAGTTATATGCACACACACTTATTTATTTAGAACGATACACAGGCAGTATAATGTAACTCGGGTAATACGGTAATAGACGGGCGGTACAAAAACGTGACCATGTGTCGAAGGCGCAGTTGGTAACATTAAAATGATCTCGCCAATTCCCTCCGATGCCGATGTAAGAGGTACGGTCCGCAATGTAAACTAATAAAAACTTATTTGTTTGTAGGATAGGTAATTGCTAAAACTAGGTAAGTCTAGGTACCGAATCTATGCTAATATTATAAAGCTGAAGAGTTTGGTTGAACGCGCTAATCTCAGGAACTACGGGTTCGAATTGAAAAATATTTTATTATTGGATAGCCCATTAAAACCGAGGGAGAGCTAGTTGGGAATTGACGTTTTAAAACCAAAATATGTACGATTCCAATAGAAAAGGACATAGGAGCGAAGAGGCAGGAAAAACCAAGCATAAAATGTTTAAATACGAGTTTAGTTCACTCCAAGTTTTGTGTTTATTTTAATATTTAGTATAACATTTTCCTTTATTTAGAAGCGGTAATCAACCTTTGTAGCCGACTTGTTCAAGGTCATACTCTAAACCTAAGCAGCAGTAAACGAGGTGCCTATAATACTAAATCAATAAGGTGGACCTAAGGTATAAAAATACACTCTGCTGTACCTATTAGGTAGTTACTTGTTCGATCGAAGTAGGGTTGAAGGTTGAGGCGACTCGATGTAACGATCGTGTGCATGTTATTAAATATCCAACTGTGTGCCAATCTTCAGGTGGAAATACTAGGCTGGCGTTTGAGAATCTTGATAAATGAGGAACAGGTTTGCCAGCAACTCCTTTCTTATTCCTATATGATGAATGCTATCTGAAGATACTACCTCTGACTCCTTAAAACTCAACTTAATCAATTAGTTGGCACCAAAATAACTAGCTTGTCTTCTTTAGATTATTTCTCTGATACTACTTATCAACGAAAAAAATCTATTCAAAAGAACCTGTTTCAACAGTGAGTCATTATAATGTAGGTTTTCATTCCAATTTTTTATATTTTATTAAAATGCTTGCAAAAGTGACTTGAATAAACGCCCAGCTTATCTACCCACATTACAATCTACCATGTTATGCCTTGTTGTCTGTCTATACTTTTTAACACCTACAAGCATGAAAAATTTTCAGATTGTCTATGACTATTATGAAAGTACAAGAATCTCAGAAACATACCCTTTTACTTAGACAAATAACAGGCCAGAGAGAGCATCCTAGCGTGCAGCAGCAGCACACGCAGCCACAGAACAGCCACTTGACGTTGACGGGCAGCGTCTTCTTCAGTACGCTGTTGATGCGCGCCACCGTGGCCTGGTACTCCTCCGGCGCCACGCGCGACTGTAGGCCTGAGGGGAACTCGCCGTTGAAGCGGTTGCTCAGCCCGAAACTGGAATGGTTAAAAAGGATGGTTATGTTTTGTGGTACTTATTTATTTTACTTTAAAAGTTAGATCCTCTCATAGAAGTCCAGACATAGACATAATCGTCTTCCATTCGTCCACGATCACATCACAGGATTCGCGTTCCAAAGATCGTTTAGAGCAGAGAGAGTGTGAGAGACAGGGGACTGGGCTCGCGCAACGGTGTGACTGGGAGGCACAGCGAACAAGCTATATTTATGTCTTCTAATGCATATTTAACAGGGGCAAGTTGAGACAGATTATGTTAGCAGACGGGATATAGATGCATGTCGGGAAGATTACTTTTTATGAAGGATTTAACACAAGATTATCAATTGATCGCCTCAAGTGAATTATACCCTACACAACCTGAAGTATTCCACTTTGCCTTACCGATCCCCCAAAAGTGGGGCTCTAAATGGAATGCTCTAAAGTTCGCAGTGGAATCTGCCGCTAGGGTCGGCACTTTAAAAGAGTTTGCGTAGGTAGGTTTGCTTTTACTGTAATATTTGTTTGTATTTAAGTAGGTAATATGTAACTATGGCTCGTAGCATTAGATGTGGTACGTGTAAAGCTATCGGAAGTTCCGAACTTTCAGAAACGGAATTGAACCTCCGTAACACTTCAGATAGAAATAGACAGCCACTGAACTAGTTTGTAAGTAATAGGTACACGCTCGAATTTTGCATGATGCAAATTCGTTCTCGCAACAGACGACCGGACCGGAACGTTACTTTGCGTACGACATCAAGTGTAAGGAACTAGGGATTGCGATCTCGGGTCTTCCTTTCGAATACCGTAATTAGAGACACAATAGAAAGACAATGAGAAAGCGAACGCCGACGTTCGCTTAGGGTTTAATGAATTGACCGAAGAATCGATTTTAAAGATCAAGGAAATCGAATTTTTAAATCGATCTTAAACAATGTTTCGATTCTGTGAGTCGATCTCAGAAATTTGAAATCGAGATTAAATATAAATTTCCTGCGGAATGGAACCATATTATCATTATTTAAAGAAGTTATTTTTTCTTCAAGCTAGCAG
This sequence comes from Mythimna impura, assembly GCA_905147345.3. NCBI lineage: Eukaryota > Metazoa > Arthropoda > Insecta > Lepidoptera > Noctuidae > Mythimna > Mythimna impura. Next base: position 11,739,773 of record LR990362.1, on the reverse strand, counting down.
ATTATTCAGTGGTCATGAACTGCATGTGCAATGTAGGATCATCTGTACCTACCGTGCTTTTTAGGCAGTACCTTGCATGGTAACCAACGAGTCAATCTTTAGGATATCGTTTTTTAAGAACTCGATTTATGACTGATTCAAAAATGGTTGGTCCGGCTAGAGCATCCTCACGTACTGATTTGGCACGGAGCGAACGATATCCGTAGCGGACCTAGACGGATTCGAATAATAATAATAATGATGGTCGCCGGACTACTCTATAGTTGGACTGATTTGGTACAGAAGCGAACAAAATCAGTGGTCTGTTCGTACCAAATTGGAGCGTGTATTAACACTGAAGTGAAACTGTAGGAAGATTAATTAGATTGAGGATTGGCTTCGCCCGCGCGAAAGTGTCTCAAAGACATGGTCTTTTTGTGTGCCAAATCTGTCTAGTCGTTAAGACGTGAAGAGGTGATAGACCGACAGACTTTACTTTCGCATTTACAATAATAGTATGGATTATAGCAAATACACATTGAATAAGATAAAAAGACGGTATATTACACATGCACTGTGTATAATGTGGACCGCCCGGAGGACACGGTGGAGGTGTGCCCCGCTTGGGCAGAGCAACGCCGTGTCCTCGTGGGGGCGATCGGCGGTGGCGATCTCTCGCGCCGGGCCTTGGTACAGGCCATGGTCCGGAGCGAGGAGGAGTGGCAGGCGGTGGCCTCCTTCTGGGAAGCAGTAATGCTAGCAAAGGAGGCGGCCGATCGCGTGAGGCAACGGTCCTCACGCCCCAACCGCCCGCCGCTGGGAATTCGATCCCGATTTCCGGCCACCGTAGGCGGGCTTGCGGACGGCGAGCACTAGGTGGCTCGCTATCCGACCGTCCGGTAACCGCCCGGACCGAGCCCAAGTCGTCGACGGCGCGTACTGTTCCACGCGCGCCTCAGGGAGATGTCAGCAAATCGTTGGGGCCCAGCAGGGTCGAAGCCTACCGGGGCCACGGATAGTGTGAAAGTGAAACCCGGGGCCCTGAGAGAAGGCAAAGAAGGAACAGGAGTGGGTTTTTAGTCAGTAAAAGTCTGACACTATCTCCCGCACCGCCCAAGAGCGGGATTTGTCATAGGCGGGAGATGATTTTCCTACTAAATTAAAAAAAATGCACTGTGTATAATAATAATACTTATGCAGTATTAAGTCAGCGTGGGGCCCGTAGCTAATTCTACTAAGGGGCCTCCTTTATAAAAAGCCCGCTTCTACCAGCGGCTTCGCCCGCGTAAAAGTGGAATAGTACATTTTGATACAAGTGGGGAAAGATTGTCATTGCGTCCGATTCGGAATTCACTCGAGCCACAGTAGAGGGTGCTAGGGAGCCGAAGCCGAGTGCTGCAATGACAAATTTCCACGTGTATCAAACTAAGTTTTTCAATTCACTTACGAAAAAATAAATAAACGGAGGCTGCCGGCGCCTGGTGGAGGCTGTTTGGCGCACAGCCTGATATGATAAATAAAATAAATTGTGGCGGGGCGAGCTTGTGCACTTTTCCGCACTATTGAGGAAAACAATAAATAACCTGTCTAGAAGCGGGTTTTCGGGTAAGTGTATTAAAAATATATTATATGCGTATGTCACTCAGCAATAGAGTAACATGCTACGTGGAAAATTGGTCTGGTGTTTTTTTGTCATCATCATCATCATTTCAGCCGAAAGACGTCCACTGTTGAACACAGGCCTACCCCAAGTGTTGCCACAATGAACGTCTCGCATCTATCGGATTCCCGCAACCCTCAACAGGTCATCGGTTCACCTTGTATTATGTGCCCTGCCCATTGCCACTTACGTCGGTACCCTTGGTTTTCCTGCGGATATCTTCGCGGTATTTTTTGAGTTTATTAATTACAATTTTTTTTTTTATATTAGTACAGATACCAAATTAAACCTTCTTTAATTTATTTTTCAAACCGGCCGCAGGACCCGTAGGTAGCAATGGGCCGTAGGCAGCAAAGCTGGGCACCGTTAATCAAATAGTTAACTTCGTTAATCGTTAATCCGCTACAAAAAAAGTCAGCTTCGTTAAACGCTAAAGCGTTACATTTCGGAAGAATTAACGCAAGTTAACGTTAATCGTTAATCCGTTAATATGTGTAAAATTACATTTTTATATCGTTGCGTTAGTGAACTTAAAAAACTTATTGGTTTAGGTTCTGGAAGTTAACAGGTTATGAATAAAACAAAATACATGTATAATTCAAATGTGTAATTTAATCGTCGGACATAAGGTGCATATTCCCCTTCATGAACATTAACATGTTGAAGTTCTCGTCTGAAAGCGAGGCTCGTTTTGGTGTCAAAATGTCTTTACCCGTGGTTGCACACTGTAAGCACCGGCGCTAAGTAATAAAATGATCAAACGAAAAAAAATTCTTCGCAGTTTTCTCACTCGCACGCGCCGGCCAAATATATCTAGTTTTGTTTTTGTTTCACGCGCTGCCGCGCGCCGCCCGGCACTTGTCATTCATTTCATACTTGTCTGAACCTGTTTTTCGCGCCGCGCCGCGGTGCCGTGCGGTAAATAGTAGGCATTGGATTAACGATTAACGGACTTCTGCATATTAACGGAAGTTAATGTGTCCGTTAACATTTTTAAAAGTTAACTTAAAAGTTAATCTGTTAATCAAAATGTTAACTTCGTTAATTAACGATTAACGGATTAACGAGTTAATGCCCAGCTATGGTAGGCAGCCTTTCTTGGGAAATGGCACAGGTATCTTGATTTTTTTGTACGCTCAAGAGGGGCCCACCACAATGCGCGGGGCCCGTAGCATTTACTACTCTTGCTACGTGACTAATTCGGCACTGATACTAAAATTGTTTCTTGGAAACCAAGTAAATTGTTAAAAGCAGGTAAATTAGGCTAATGACTTATAGTATATTTTAAACAATATTAACTGTTAACCTGACCTTGTATTATTGTATAGTTTGAAGCAAACACCTTTATTAAAGCTTTTTTTTTTTATGGAACTAGTTAGTAGGTGTTAAAAACAATGATGAAAAATTAAAACAAAAACAACATAATTTCGGAAGTCAGTGCCTTCCGAAATTATGTTTTTTTTGTTTTAATTTTTCACTTTTTACCATATTTTTCTTTAAAACATTATTTATTGGTTGTGTGTGACATAGCTAAACTTAAATATTGTACAATATACCATTGAACCTATTATTAGTCAAAGTGCATTTCGTAACAATCACAACAATATATCTAGGATACATTGTTTTATTATGGTATTCCTGTTACTAATTTACTAGAATTGGAGGGCTAATCTGGAAGTATATCCTCTCAAATAAAATAAAAAAAATCTGAAAAAAAAAACACTATTTGCCCATTAATGATTATACCGAAGATATCCCGGACGTCAGCCTATACGAGATTAGGATGGCTCTGAAACAGCTTAAAAACAACAAGGCGCCGGGTGATGACGGAATTACAGCCGAACTCCTGAAGGCGGATGGGAAACCGATCCTTAAGGCCCTTCAGAAACTGTTTGATTCCGTCATACTCGAGGGAAAAACACCACAGGCATGGAGCAGAGGTGTGGTAGTACTCTACTTTAAGAAAAGCGAAAAAGCCCTGCTCATGATTTACAGGCCCATCTCACTTCTGAGCCATGTCTACAATTTGCCCAGAGTCATCACGAACCGTCTCACGCGCAGGTTCGACGACTTCCAGCCTCCCGAACTAGTCGGATTCCGAAAAGGCTTCAGCACCATAGACCATATACATACGCTACGGCAGGTACGGCATTTACCTTCGGTTTGCCGACGACATAGTAGTCATGGGCCATGGCTGAGACAACGGAGGAGCTCAGCACAATTCTCAATAACCTAACTAGAGCTTCCGAAAGAGTGGGACTTAAAATGAACATGGACAAAACCAAAGTCATGATAAACAACCATGTCGCACCCACTCCTATCAAGATCGGAGACTGCACTCGAAGTTGTGGACGATTACGTCTACCTCGGACAGGCAGTCCAGTTGGGTAGATCTACTTTCGAGAAAGAGGTCAACCGCCGAATCCGACTCGGCTGGGCAGCGTTACGCGACGTGTTGCGAGATGCACAGGACCGGTCATTGTAGCGACACTTAGAGGAGGCCTATGTCCAACAATGGACGTCTTTCAGCTGAAATGATGATGATGATGATGGTGGGCAGCGTTCGGGAAGCTGCGCGGTATCTTCTCATCCAACATACCAGTGTCTCAAGACGAAAGTCTATGAAAAGGCCTCATCAGAAGTCTTAAAGTCACCCAAAAGGTAATGTCTATGCTCGGAGTTTCCTTGCGTGATCGAATCAAGAATGAAGATATCCGCGCACGAAGAATCGCCAAACTAAAGTGGCAATGGGCAGGGCACATTGCTCGCAGACCAGATGGCCGTTGGGGCCGAAAGGTTCTGGAGTGGCGACCGCGTACCGGAAGATGCAGCGTGGAAGACCTCCTACAAGGTGGACCGATGACCTGGTAAAGGTTGCGGGAATCCGATAGATGCAAGACGCACAGGACCGTTCATTGTGGCGAGTTGGCGACACTTGGGGGAGGCCTATGTCCAACAGTGGACGTCTCTTGGCTGAAATGATGATGATGATGATGAATGTATTAGAACTTCATTAGCTATGCATATTTAAAAGACGTTAATTATATTTTTAACAGGCTGAACAAGTTTTCTAGTTACAAACAATTCATATGGGGTAATTTTAGCATGACAAACACTTATTTTGAATGTAAAGGCTTTTTTTCTAAATGACTCATTTACCTAATGCATTCATTAAGAGAGTAATTACATCGCCAGACACTGCTCACTGAACAAAGACTTCTTCACAATGAGTATCAAGGATAGTCCTCTGTGCAGAGCAGGCATGTAGTCAGAAAAAACAGTTGCACATCTGTTCCTCGAGTCTCAGTCGTCAGTGAAAAAAGGACACGAACATTGGGAGCACCGAATTCACTGATAGATGCCCTGAACAAGTTGAAAATACTCATCTGCTTCTGGCGGTGGGCTGGTTGGAGTAACGGCCGCCATGGCCCACGCACATTGGTTCACCAAGGACAGTGTGGAAACCAGACCACAAAGATAAGATGAAGAAACTCTTCCTGAGTTAACAATCTTATCAGATTTCAAACATTGATAATATATTGATTACACATTGACCTAATCTACAAAAATACATCAATATTATTGGACTAAGAATTGTAAAATCATCTTGACTCACTAAATTTTGCTTATAATATAATATTCCACAACTTTCACACAATGCCATCTAGTCCCAAACAAAGCTTAAGAATATTGTCACCTATAAATCTCCACCAACCAGCTCTAGGCTGAAAAGAGATGAGCAATAAGAGCTCCAACTCCACACAGGTAATAAACTCTTGACTGCATTTGCTAAATCTGTCAATTATTTTTAACACTTTCAGTGCAAGACACATAGAAATTATTGTAGAACATACAATAATTTCTATGTGTCTTGCAATATGCTCAAAATCTACCTTCTGAATCGTTGATAATACGTAGCTGTTGTTGACTTGTGTTCATACCCATAAGCCGACTACAGAATCTAACTCTAGTAGGCTTAGTATATTTCGATTATTGTATAACCCGGCTCATGGTTTTTGGCACTAAATGTGTAAACTTCAAATGATAGAGCAATTAGAAAACTTTATCTTAAAAAGTAGATTTAACATAGTTTAGTCAGAGATTGTTACATCTTGTTATGTAGGTGAATAAGCTAAACAAATATGTACTGATAAGCAGTAGGTAATTACAGACATTGTGTAATGTGTATACAGGTCATATTTATATCTTTTATATTATAGGTAGAACACAATACAATGTTCATTATGTAAACTGATTACTAAAACCACAAGCCACCAACTAATATATCTTACAGTTATTTCCAATTAAAGTAAAACAATCATTGATGATTATTACTTTTGAATAACTGCAATAATAAAGTCAAAGTTATCATTACACAGTGCATAACAACAACTTGAAGTAATTTGAATAAAAAATTATTTGTTTCTCAAAGTAGAGGAAAAAATTTAAGAAAAACATGCAGGAAAAAATACATACTGTGTTTATGATATGTATATACACATCAGATGTTGTATCTTATATTGATTCAAGAAAACCTAAGTCCTTTGTTAAATCTGTTCCAAGTGTGAACCTAGCTTTAGGCTAACAAAAACAACCACAAACAATGATGTTGGAGTACTTACTTAAATGTCTAATGGTTTTCTTTATCTGTATACAAAAAGCTCTTTGTCCTGACTGAGTGACTAACTTATCTGTACCTTTTGTCTCATGTATTGAAACATAAATGATATGTACTTTTAATAGTTACTTTAGTCACTTTTTAATGCTTTCAGAATAACAATTATTTTTTGAAGAAAATAAAGAGTACTTATTTTCATTCAGATGATATTCAATATTCTTGATTGAACTTAGTAATATTTTCATACTCTAGTGGTTCAGTATGATTAACGATAAAGAGTAATTAAGTTGGTGAAGACATTTCAAACTAAAAAACTGGGTCATGGTTTAACATTCTTGCAGTCTTTTTGTGTTTTCAATTAATGGTTATCCTCATTCAAATTATTTTGCCTAAACGAATCAGGATGATCATACAAATGTAATTAAGTATCTGAAACTGAAACGTTTTGTGAAAACAATAACAAAACTAATTTCAAATGTGTTTGTTTATTAAATGAAATTCTCGTTATGGTGTTGAAACAAATGGGCAAAAGTTAAAGGTAATCTAATCTAATTAAAGGTATAACATATTGAAAATTTGGCGCCTGGTCAATATTATGCATAAAGAAATAGTCCTTCAATGCCACAGGTCGAATGACAAAGAGTTGAGAATAACTTTCCCGTGCGCGAGCCGCAGACCAGGCAGCCCCTAGCTACGGAACTAGGAAGCTAGTAGGGACCTAACAGCTGATGTTATTAAACAGATAGCACAAATAAAAGCTTACACTGTCATGTTCCCAGCCCCTCGAACCACGATCGGATCAGGCACTAGCGTCACATGTGTCTCTTCTATATTCTCCTCGAGTTCTGTCTCATCAGGATATATTGCATCAAAGTCTGCCATTGTACTTAACACTAACTAAAAAATCAATTCCGAATATTATAAACACATAACAAAGCACAGTGTTTCTTGGATTTTACACATTCACGAAAAAAGGAATACAGAAAGTCAAATGTGACGTTTTCTTTCATAAACACACAACACAGAAATGAATAATGTTGCCATACTTGAATTTGAAAGTGTTCTTGTTGCGTTCTTCTGCACTAAATTCTGTGTATTGTTTGTGTGAAAAAACTTGCAGCGCATCTTAATTTTTTATGTGTATCCTTTAACATTTATTCTATAATACTTATTCTAAATAATTTTGCATGTTGCTATCGAAACTGCAAAGTTTGATGGAGAAGTTTTAGTGATTCATACTAGATGGCGCTACTATGCTTGTTTGTTTGGAATGTAATAATATAAATATTTTTTGTTATCTAGCTTCTGCCAGCGGCTTCGCCTCCACAGAGTAGGTACTTTATGTAGGTACTGGATTCGCCCGCGTGAAAATCAGTGGTACTACTAGTAGTTTCGGCTGTGCGTTAATATGTCAGTCAGTTTCTCTTTTTATTTATATATGTATGTATTGTAATTTGAATAAAACTCGAAAATTATTATTCTAAGTACCTATGTGTTTCATGTTGGTAATATCAGAGATATTGTACTGAGATAGAAAATTTGTGTAAAGGACTAGGCCTACAGACAGTCTGAGACCTGGCGCTTAGCTCACCCATTAACTCAGTACAACAGATCTAAAAATTTTGCTGTCTATGACTTTAGAATCGATCTATCCACAATGAAACAGTATTTGCTATTTTAATTACTTACTAAGACCGGGTGCGCGTGTGTCGTGTGCGGCGGTTCCCGGGAGCAGAGCACGCGCGGGCGCCCGCGCGGGCTCCCTACTTAAAGGGCCTATTCATAGATATCCGTGGGCCTATTACCCTACGCGATATTCAGCACACGTTATTAAGACTAAATCTTATTTTTTGTTCCGAGTAAAGGGCCTATTACACAACTCGATATTCAGACAGTCATAGTCGATGTCGCGTAGTGTAATAAGGGTTAGACCGGTCTTACTCGGAATAAAAAATAAGACAGTCTAAATATCGTGTGCTGAATATCGCGTAGTGTAATAGGCCCTTAAGACCGGTCTAACCCCTATTACACTACGCGACATCGACTAAGACTGTCTGAATATCGAGTAGTGTAATAGGCCCTTAACGCAGCGTTGGCCCTTAGTCCCCTCTTCGAGGAGTAGCTAGAGAGGCACCGCGGCGTCTTCACCTGCAGCTGCCTGACGCATGTGCTCACCGGACATGGCCAGTTCGGAAAGTTCCTGTTTTCTGGTGCAGGCCGAAGAAATCACAGAAGAAATACCCAGGTGTTGGTCGCGTGTATTTGGAGTAGGTACTGCTCTCATCTTAAGGACGGATCTGGCAGATACCAGTTTGATGAGCTTGAGTCAATTGAATAGTAAGCCAATAGGATCTATGGTATATTTAACAGAGTATCTTGAACCATTTGGTTATTTTCAGTTTCAGCGAGACTAAAGAACAGCAATTGATTTATAAAAACATCTAATAATCTGTCGCCACATTCAGAATTTTTTCACTTCTTTTATTAGAGCTACCAAAAAAAAAAAAAAAAACAAAAAAACTTTTTACAAAAAAAAAATAACCGACTTCACTAAAAAAAACACTAAAAGGATCAAAATAACTTTAATTTCGGAAGTCGGTGTTTCTCGGTATAATTCTGTTTGCTGATGACACTTCTCTTATTTTTAAAGTAGATAGAAAAGATGGGGATATCTTGCATGTCAACGAAAGTCTGGCTGTTCTTTCGAAATGGTTCGCAGCTAATAATCTCTTATTAAATGCGAATAAAACTAAATGTATAAAATTTTCATTACCGAATGTCCCTCAAGTTGGCGTCAATCTAATTCTTGACGGCAACAAACTTGATGTTACTACGGAAACTGTGTTTTTAGGTATAACTATCGATTCTAAACTGCAGTGGGGCGCTCATATTAGAACTCTTTCAGGTAGATTAAGCTCAGCCGCATATGCAGTAAGAAAAATTAGGCAATTGACAGATGTAGCCACAGCTAGGTTAGTTTACTATGCTTATTTCCACAGTATTATGTCTTATGGCATTTTACTGTGGGGATCTGCAGCTGATGTAGACTCAATTTTCATATTACAAAAGAGAGCAATCCGGGCTATTTATAAAATGGGTCCTCGCGAGTCCCTCAGAAATAAATTCAAAGAAATCGATATTCTGACTCTGCCTTCTCTTTATATTTTAGAAAGTATTTTGTATGTATCTCGGGCCCCCACTTTTCTTAATATATATCAATGATCTGCCAAGAAATTTGAGAAACAAAATGGTACTTTTTGCAGATGACAGTACGGCTATCATAGAATGCACTGATCCAAACGAATATCGAAATGAGATTAATAACTCGCTAAATAACATTATAAATTGGCTAAATAATAATAATCTTGTGATCAATTTGAATAAAACTAAAATTATACAGTTTCATCAACGACGTGAGAATCCACCCCTTAACATTACCTACGATGAGTGTAAAATAGAAGAAGTTACGAGTGCAAAATTCTTGGGCATAACTGTAGACCATAAGTTGACTTGGAAACCTCACCTAGAAGTGGTTTGTAAACGACTGAGTAAATCTGCGTATCTATTGTTTCAATTATCTAAGAGAGTTAATTCTGAGACACTGTTGACAGCCTATCATGGACTTGTAGTCTCTATTCTCCGTTATGGTGTTGTTTTCTGGGGGCAATCAACAAATAGGGAACTGGTATTTAGGATGCAAAGAAGGTGTGTAAGATCCATGTATAATTTAAAGTCAACAGATAGTTGCGTTCCCTACTTCAAGAAATTAAAAATATTAACGTTACCAGCTATATATATATTAGAAACTGCATTATTTATAAAATCAAATCCACATTTATTTACAAAATTTTCAACAGTTAAGAAGACCCCCATTCGGAGTCAATATGAAAATCAACTATGTACGTTGAAATGTAATACTGCGTTAATGAAAAAGAGCTTCTTTGGTGTTGCACCAAAGATTTTAAATAAAATACCTGATGCTATAAAATGTATGCCATTATAGAAATTCAAAAAGTGTCTTCACAAGTTATTAGTTGAGAAATGTTATTATACCTTGGATGACTATTTTAATGATAATACTATTTGATTAAATTATGATATGATGAATTATGAGATTATGTAATTTTATAAATCTATATTATTAATGATGACTTGGATGACTATTTTAATTTTGGATGACTATTTGATTAAATTCTGTAATTTTATTAATTCACATTATTAATGTAACGGACGAATAATTTCTCGCATGTTCTTTTGTTATGATCTTCTTGTGTGTGTTTTTTGTTTTTCTTTCTTGTAGTGGACATTATTAAATTGATTATTTTAATGTATTTGTATAAAATTGATGGAAAATTTTGTTAACTTTGATGAACCTGACTTTAATATTTGTATGTCAACAATGACAAAGCATAGTGCAACACTTATCTATTTAAGACCTTGACATGTATGATTAATGTATATATGTTCTTCACCTATGTTTTACAAATAAATAATTCTGATTCTGATTCTGATTCTGATTATGTTCGTAAAAACCTAGGACTCTTCAAAATTAGAAGCGATTTTCATAACATAAATACGCGTAGTAAACACGAAATTGTATTATCCAAATGGAGATTAGCTAAGACCAGCAAGTCATTTTTAGTAAACAGCATACGCTTTTATAACAAGCTGCCAAAGGCGGTGACTGAACTTAGCGAGGGAAAGTTCAAAACCCATATTAAGCGTGTCCTAACTAAAAAAAACTTTTTACAAAAAAAAAATAACCGACTTCACTAAAAAAAAAACACTAAAAGGATCAAAATAACTTTAATTTCGGAAGTCGGTGTTTGTTTCTTATTTAACACCGACTTCCGAAATTAAAGTTATTTTGATCCTTTTACTGTTTTTTTTTTTAGTGAAGTCGGTTATTTTTTTTGTAAAAAGTTTTTATTTCACACTTTTTAGTTGCGATACACTTATAAACAGAGTGCCTATTTCTCATGACAATTCCAATTAACCCAAATACTGCTAGGTTACATTGTTTTATTATAAAGTTCCTGTGTCTACCTTCCTCTTTCCGGCTCCATCATTAGATCAGTTCGATAGTACCTTATAGCCAAAGAGCATCTCACGACAATTCTAATAAGCCCAAACACGGCTAGGATACATTGATTAATTACGGAGTTCCTGTGCCTACCTTCCGGTTCCATCATCAGATCAGTTCGATAGTACCTTACAGCCAAAGTGCATCTCATGACAATTCTAATAAGTCCAAACACGGCTAGGTTACATTGATTAATTACGCAGTTCCAGCCTACCTTCCGGCTCCATCATCATCATCAGATCACTTCGATGATACCATTTTCAACGTAACTATTCAGAATCATTCATTTATTTGTATTGTCATAGTCGCTTAACTATCTTCATTGTGATATCTATTTGAGTATGAAGTTCCGTTGACCATTTCTGGTCTTCTTCATCAGTTCCACTTCATCAAATGTTACTTTTTGACTGTAAATGCTTAAGTTCTTGATGAAAATACCAAAATTACCATAGGGTTGCCTATAATTTTTGAGGAGTTCCCACGATTCCTCATGGATTCCATCATCAGAACTGGATTTTGAAAAAAATGAGACCAATCTGGAAGCATATCCTATAAAGGGAAAAAAAAATTTGCAAATCGGTCCATAAACGACGGAGTTCTGCGTTAACAAACATATAAAATAAAAAAAAATAATGATGACAAAAAAAATAAAAAAAATACAACCGAATTGATAACCTTCTCCTTTTTTTGAAGTCGGTTAAAAAGCGTATTACAAGGTTAAAGACTATGTCGAAGACACGCTTGTTTGGCAATGACTGCTTCTGCACATGTGGCCCCCTGGTAGCTCATAATATTGTGTAAATGTATCTATTAACTGCTCCACATTTGTTGTAATATATACTTTTTTTTTTCTTCTAACACATTGCATATGCAATATTTTTTTTATATTATTAGACGCCAACCACCATAAATTCGTTAGTTTTTGTTGACATGTCATTTATTGATAATTGTAATTATTTATTTTTCTTGCTTTTTTTAGATAGCCTCTTTTTTTATAATGTGAATGTGAGAACACTGTAGACTCCGCGAATTCTTAGGTTACTTTCAATTACGACTTACTTTTTTTTTTAATATGATTATTTTTATTGTGCTTTTGGGTACAATATCGACTGGTCTACACTGTTCTTACATAATGTTTATTAATACTGTAATATGAAAATATTGTAAACAACCACTTTTTTAAAAGAGTAACCATGGAGTTTCTTGCCGGTTCTTCTCCATAGGAAACGACCAATTTGGAACCGTGCACTAGCTTCTGACGTTTTATAAGTGCCCATGTTGGCCTATCTATACATATAATAAAACAGTAAAATTATTTTGCGATGGTATTAGTTGGCGCAAAAACTACTGAACCGATCCTGTTCAAATTTTGCATACATAATCTTTATAGGTCAGGGCAACTTATAGGCTATAAATTATCACGCTATTTGCTATGGGGGGAGAGCAATAATCCAAAATGTCGATGTTGAACGACATTTGCCACGAGTTCGATCCTCAGCTACAGTTAAAAATTTTGTCATTATTTTATCTTCTTTTTTGTAATAAAATAACTTTTACCATTTTTTCAAAATAAAATTGACATTTCTATTCGATATCTTCTAAATATTTTGTAAAAACTAATCAAAACACATAATAAAATCAAAGCGGCGAGTAAAATCACGTACTAAAATGTTGTAAATATGGCACCACACGCAATTCAGATACTCGCAACGCCATCTAAAGACTGAAAGTAGCAATAATGATGACAATGATAGTTGAACTTCTAGATGGCATTGTGTATTTTAAGTAATTTTTTGAGTGGCGGAAGAATGACCATCGCCCAAGTTTGCAGACAGTTTTATTGTTTAAAATTGGACGAAAACCGTTATGGTTAAACTGGAGTTAGACGGAGGCATTTTTAATCCTACTGCTTTTTTTCCCCCGTGGTTGTAACAAGCTAATTGACCGTGATTATTCAAGGGATACCAACCAAAGGCGATAAAAGTAAATACTTATATGTATTTAATTATTGACTTTAAAATAACAGGGTAAATTTTCGGAAGGGGTAGCAATATGGCACCTTGCGTTGGAAGGGCCCCAGGTGGACCGATGACCTGGTGAGGGTCGCGAGAATCCGATGGATGTGAGACGCACAGGACCCGTAATTATGGTGACACTTGGGGAGGCCTATGTCTAACAGTGGACGTCTTTCGGCTGAAATGATAATGATAATGATGGCACCTTTATTTTTCTTTTTTTAAGGGTGGAAGTCATCCACTTTTCCCACTCTGGTTGGAGCGGGAAGGCGTGTCAAACTTTTACTGACTAAAACCACACCTGTGTCCTTCAGTTGCCCTTTGCGACATCTCTTTGAGGAGAGCGTGGATCACTACGCGCTGTTGACGACTGGGCTCGGTCCGGTCAATTACCGGACGGCCGGACAGCTGTGGACGACCCATTGCTGGATGTCCGCAAGTCCGCGTCTACCGTGGATGGTCGTCGGGGTCGGAATCTCGGCTCGGCGTGAGGACGTTCGTTCCCTCACGCGTGCGGCCTCCTCCTTCGCTAGCATTACGGCTTTGCAGAAGGAGGCAACCGCCTGCTATTCGGGATTGCCATTTCGATTGCCTTGCGGGGCACACCTCTGTGTGCTCCACTGTGTCCTCCGGGATGATGGTACCTTGCGGCCTAATAATGGTGTGTTTTGTTATATAAAACGGGGTCGAAAGGTTTGCGTTCCTAATCACAGTTCGACAACGTATGATGTATCTCAGATTCCTTGCAGCTTACGTTGACATCCGTACGTTAACTCCTTGCAGTGAGTGGTGACCAACACTGGAACAACCCTCTGAGGGAGGCTAGTCTCAGGGATAACACTAATCGGCTGCTACATTTGTTTACCGGAATTTCATTGTTTTATGGATACACAAGCTCAGGACTGTAAAGGGTGTTTCACGCGGTTTCTGTTTCGGATTCGGTTGGAAGTACCCTGATATTACCATTTCGCGAATCGCCCGGAGGACCCGTTGTAGCATGCGGTAGAGGTCTATCCTGCTTGAGTGAACCGCCGTGTCTTCATAGAAGCAATCGGCATCAGTGACCTCTCGGTTTGGCCATCAATATGCGAGTTCGATTGGATGGGGATACACGCGTTCAAGATTTCACCGAAATTCATTCATAAGTCGGAGACTCTTCATAGGGTAGTTCCCACTATGGAATAATATTTGTCTGATATACGAGGACGTCAGTCAAATACATACCAAAAAATCCTAGGTAAATGAACAAGTAATTTTTATGCCCCAAATGATCAAGCTGCAACAATCAATTCAAGCATGCTCTCGCAAATTCTTCATAAGTACTGTTAAGGAGGAAGATAGTTGATGATGATGGTAGTTTTTGGATTCACTGGCTTTTTGGCTTTGCACTATCAGTGCACGTTATCCAGCTGAAGGTCGGTGTCCCGATTATGCTCCTTCGTTTACCTCTACCAAAGCTGTCTGACGGCTTAAACTCTTCAGTGAAACATTATTGAGGCGAAAATTTTACAGGAGGTAACTCTTTCGAACAATCTCGCAGCCTTAGCAGACATTGGCCCTAGAGGCCCCTATCAATTTGCTGACATCTCTATGAGTCGCGCGTAGATTACTGCGCGCCGTCGATTCAGGATTGCTTTGACCAGATGACCGGATGGCTCCACCGCAATCGCCCTGCGGCTTTCAACACCTGGAGTATCACTTCCCTCATCATCCCTCATAGTTTCAGCCACCTTCTTCGATCGTAGTGCTTCACTGAAGGAGGCTACTGGTTGGCATTTTTTCCACTAATTGGCTTCATGAGGACACGGCGGCGCCGGCGCTCCTACCAAGCGGGACTGACTTCCACCGTAAGCTCCATCGTATTCTCCGGGCGATCCGCACCGCGATTGTGACGTGCTCACTGTGACAATGTTGTTTTACCAGAACGTAAACCAGAAACATACATAAACTAGTGCCTTTTCCCTTGGGGTAGGCAGAAATGCCAACTGCTACGACCCTTACATACTCTTTCTATTCCTTGACGTTCATACATCTGGATCTGGACGAGTACATAACATGTATCCTGAAGGTAATTTGCGTTTTTACCTTTAACCGTTTTATGTGAAAGTACAATAAATAATCACGATGCTTTCAGAATGAATTGCAAGCACAGAATGATTGTACAGTTTTACGAACTTAACGCAGACGAAGTCGCGGGCAACAGCTAGTGTGCAATAAAAACTTTTTGACTTTGACTTTTACTTTATTTAAAGCGGTAACAAACAGCAGTTGATTTTATATCATAATATGTTTAAGTAGGTAGAACTAATCAAGTAAAGAACTCTGAAAATCTGCTATTTTGCATGCATTTGGTCCTTCATAGTGTACTCACTTCTAAAGAAAATATATTTATAAAAACCTTGCACATTTTCTGAATGACGAAATTGTTTACAAAAACTATTGTGCTTTTAAAAAAAATGTTTTTTACCCGACTGCAAGAAGGGTTATGTTTTTCACGCGTATCTTGTATGTATGTATGTATGTAATATTCTTTATTAGGTACCTCATATCTTCCAAACCGCTGCACGGATTTACATAATTAAGATATCGTTAGATTCGTCGTGATAACCCAAGTGTTCTTAGATATGTGACGTAACGACAGTGAGATGCTATAATTTAAGGTTAATTTTTTTTTTTTGGTTACTGCGATATGGGTATCAAAGTAAAGGGCTTCAAGGATTTCAAAATGGTATATCATGACCATATTAAAAAATAAATACAATAGGAAATATATTATTTATTATCTACTAACTGTTATTCGCGACTTCGTTACTACCCGTTTTTATATCCCCCTGGGAATTAAGTCCCGTTACCGCGGAAAAATTAAAAGTAGCCGAAGTTACTCCTTGTGACATCAACGACGAATTTCGGACGACGTGCTGTGTGTAGCTCGCAGTCCGACCGTCCGGCTGTTATCCGGATCGAGCCCAAATCGTTGACAGCACGTCGTGTACTACGCGTTCCTCAAAGAGATGTCAGCAAAACCGTAGGGACCAGCAGGGCCGATGCCTACTAAGGCCATGGGAAAGACTTCTGAATAGGTAACCCATGGTTCTGGAACGCAAAGGGCGCGAAAGTAAAACCACACCTAGGGAAGGAACCTAGGTGTGGTTTTACTCAGTAAAAGTAAAAGTAAAAGTCTGACACGCTCTCCCTTTCCGCCCTAGAGCGAGAGAAGTCATTAGATGATTACCCACATAAAAAACCTTTCTGTCATTGAAAGTCCCGTCAAAATCGGTCCAGCCGTTTCTAAAATGTCTTCTCGCCTGGGAAACAGGATGTCCCCCCGACCACTGGAATTAAGTCCCATTCCCGCGAGAATAAATAAAGGGATAGTTCCGTCAAAAAGAAGTCCAGGTTACTCCTTGTAAAATCAGCTATCCGTCAGTGAAAAATCTTCTAAGTCGGTCCAGCCGTTTCGAAGATGTTCATTATCCTCGGGAATTAAGATGAACTACCTCCCGCGAGAATCAAGATGCCCCCGCCCTCGAGAAATAAGTCCCGTCCCGCAGAAATATAAAAATTAGATTAAGTTACTCATTATAACATTAGCTATATCCCAATAAAAAGTGGCCTACTGCTTGTAACATTTGCTATCCGTCAGTAAATGTCCTGCCAAAATCGGTCTAGCCGTTTCGGATTTTAGCCGGAACAAACCGATAACTATTAAAAAATTTCAAAGTTCATGTTTTATTATAGGGTATCGAGTACACTTTGATATACATTTAGTAAACAAATTTTTTTTTGATACTATAGACACGTCAATTTTATTTAAGATACAAAAAAGCGAGGCGGATGACAAGGTAGGTTTGTGAACATTGTACGCCTAAAATAGAGTGAATAAATAGTGATATTAACCTTTATTATATACATACAACTTTATAATTAACTAAAAAGTGTAAAATAAAAACAGCCGACTTTTTTTTTTTAGGTGTGAAAATCATCTTATGACAAATCCCGCTCTTGGGCGGAGCGCAAAATAGTTTCAGACTTTTACTGACTAAAAACCTACTCCTGTTCCTTCTTTGCCTTCGTCCCAGGGCCCCGGGTTTCACTTTCACACTACCCATGGCCCCAGTAGGCTTCGACCCTGTTAGGCCCCTACGACTTGCTGACATCTCCCTGAGGCGCGCGTGGAACAATACGCGCCGTCGACGACTTGGGCTCGGTCCGGACGGTTACCGGACGATCGGACGGCGAGCCAAAAACACCCGACTACGAAAAAATAGCTGAAAAGAAAAAAAAACATGTTCAGTCCAGTAGCGTAGAAACCAATTTAATTTAAACAAATCTGCAACAGTAGGGACCCATTAAAATAATCTAGACTAAAATCATTCCATATACTTAATATGGGTCCCGACTGTTGCAGTTTTGTTTTAATTAAATTGGTTTCTACGCTACTGGACTGAACTTGTATTTTTCTTTTCAGTTATTTTTTTCGCAGTCGGGTTTTTATTTTTTTATTTTTTTATGGAACAAGGTTTGTGAATTATTTATTTATTTAATCTTCATGCAACACAAAGTACAAAGTTTCGGTTACGGATAGGTATTTGTTTATTTCATATATCTGATAATTTCGGTTACGGTTATGGAGCTCCATAACATCCCTGCTTTATACCCGACCTGGAAATTGAAAGCTGAATTTATTTCATATTTTCTAACCGTATGTTGAAATTGAAATTACCCTCTTCCCATTACGCGGGGTCGGCTATCACACATGTGAAAGCCTTCCAGACATTTGTCACCTTTTTTTATTGGAAAAATCATCCAAAGACATCCCCTGCTCTTGGACGGAGCGCGAGGGCGTGTCAGACTTTTACTGACTAAAAATCAACTACTGTTCCTTCGTTGCCTTTCATACCAGGGCCGAGTCTTCCTTTCAGAAGCAAACCCTTGGCCCCAGTAGGATTCGATCCTGCTGAGCCCCTACGGTTTGATGACATCTCCTTGAGGCACGCGTGGAACAGTACGCGCCGTCGACGCCTTGAGCTCGGTCCGGACGGTTACCGGACGGTCGGACCGTGAGCTACTCATTGTTCGCCGTCCGCAAGCCCGCGCCTATGGTGGCCGGAAATCGGGATCGGGATCCCGACGGCTGAGGCGTGAACCCCGCTTCCTTGCGCGTGCACATGTGGCCTCCTTCTTTGCTAGCATTACTGCTTCGCAGAAGGAGGCGACCGCCTGTCACTCGGACCATGGCTGTTACCAATGCCCGGAGCGAGAGATCACTGCCGCCGATCGCCTCCACGAGGACACGGTGGTACTCTGCCCAAGCGGGGCACACCTCTACCGTATGCTCCACCTTATCCTCCGGGCGGTCCACACAGTGGTGGCATCCGGGCGTCACTTCCGCACAAATCCGGTGCAGGAACGTCCCGAATTGACCATGTCCGGTGAGAACCTGCATCATGCGGAAGGTGAGGACGCCGTGAGGTCTTTCCAGCCACGCCTCAAAGAGGGGTCCCCTCTTTGAGGCGTGGCTTACCGCCATAATTATTTCGTGCAGACATTTGTCATCTGGGTGATTAGCGGTCTAACTTTCCCTCTCTTCTTTGTGTTGAAACTGAAACTGAGCATGAAATAATTAGTATGGTTTTAAAATAACATTAAATTATATTCTAAAAGACAAAAGTGAACAACATATTGCAATAACTAGTTCAAATAATAAATACTTTACTTTAGGCACAGATCGATTGTCCGTACAAGGCCCGGCCATTATGAATTATCTCACGACTCACTTGTATGACCACTATCACACATGTATGCACATTGATAACGTGCAGCTGTGGCCTAAAAACTTGCGCCTTGTTATACCGCCTCCTTGCTGCATATTATACTCGGAACTTACGAAGCTACCTGAAAAGGAGAAGGCATTTCATAAGTGACGACTTGTTGATCAAATCCAATTTTTGACTGCTCTCTTCTAATTTCAAATTATTTTAGACCGTTAATTAAACGAGCAGGCGTTTTAATAAGTGTTCCAATTAAAAACCTTAATTGAGGATGGGGAATTTGCTCAGTTGGACTTGACTTCGGTCTCTTCGTGGGCATGATGGTATTTCGTACGCAATAATATATATTTTTTTAATGATACTATCTAGTGCTTGACTGTGATCCCATCTGATGGTAAGCAGTAATGCAATGTTGCTACACTGGAAGCAAGCAGTGATGTTTTGGTTAAATTCATTGATATTTTATTAATGTTTAGTAAGTAGCTAAGTACTTACTTAGTAGCAGACACCTACCATAAGCTTGTTTGTGATAACCATAAATGCTTCCCAAAAAGGTTTGCCTATGAGCTGCTGTACGGTTAGCATTTCTAAACTTCTCCTCATCCAAAAGGCCCCAGTCAACAGCAAACAGCGACGCAGCTGGTCCTTAAAGAAACAGCGGGATGGGTTACAATAATTTTTAAAGGTTTTTCCCGCAGGCCTATCTGACCGTGGAAACTGGAAAGAGGAAAGGGAGGCCTTTACCTTGCCTTAGGACAACATGTGGTTAACATTAAGAAAATGTACCTTCCCATGAATTTGTTTTGTCTTCGCCAAACATTGTCTATTTAATTAAATTCTACTAAAGAATAATTAGTGATCAGGATCAATTAGTTTCGTATGAGACACCGAGTTGTCCATTTCAACATAATTATGCATGATGTAGGGTAAACTTTATGACTTCGCAAGTACCCCATATGAAGTAGGTAAATCTTCTTCTTTAAAAATACCATTTCAAAAATATGTTATAATGAGAAAATATCTCAAACTTCAGAACATCGGACCTCCCAAATTTACTTTCATGCATCTGAGCCAATTGATCAGTTTCAAATAATAGATATTAATTCAACCGGTATGGTAAAGGGTATAGGGCCGGCCGTGACAGATCAAACGTTTTTCTAGGCGGGTACATTATGCAGTGCAAGTGCACATGCGTATATAAGCGGTGTGTGCGCACCCCTCAGCGTCACAGCGAGTCAGAGCGCCCACCGAAGGTACTCAAGCAACATGAAGGTATGGGAAGCTTTTCTAATAAGTTTTAAGTTTTTGAAATATGTACCTCTTTTAAGGATATCTCTTTTAAAGAAAACTACAAAAACATCTTATGACGCAATAGCATATACAAAAAAAACCAACGCCTAAAATACTTCTATCCATGCCAGTGGCGGTCGTATAATTAGAGATTTATAATATAGTTATGGGCGTTGTGCCAAAAGTTTTGGAAAACTAACTTAAATTTTCCATTTCTTTTCTCTTAAATTTTTCAATTCTGACCTAAAATTGTTAGAATATATTTTCATATTTCCAGGTCATAATCGTAGCAGCTATCCTGGCGGTGTGCAAAGGAGCGGCTGGAGGCTTGCTGCCCGCGGTAGCGTCACCCTACGCCTACGGCCGCCCCCTTGGGTACGCCGCTCCCCTGGCGGTTGCCCGACCGGCCTACGCGCATGGCCTGGCTGCGCCGATCTTAGGCCACGCCGTTGCTAAGGTCGCCCCCGTCGAGGACTACGACCCCAACCCTCAGTACTCCTACGCTTATGACATTCAGGATGCCCTTACCGGTAAGAATTAAAATTAGTTTAAAAAAAAAAAATGGGGATCTATTATAGTTTTTCGTAGGCTAGCTTTTCTTCCCGCGGCTTCGCGATGTCAAAAATAATTACACGAGAACTAAAAAATGTATTCTATATCATAAGCTCTTAATCCACGTTACGCGTAGGCCACCAACTATTATAAAAATCCGGTGTCTATGATGTCAGTCGTTCGTACCTACTTCATCATCATCATCATCATTTCAGCCGAAAGACGTCCACTGCTGGACATAGGCCTCCCCCAAGTGTCGTACCTACTTAATAATATCAATCGATGGAATAAAAAATCTAATAACTGGCGACTGATGATGAAATCGCGTTCTACTATTAAACCGAGTACTGAGTATACAATTTTTTTTGGCAAAATCATAAGTGACAAATCACGGAAAAAAAATACACGATAAGCTTTCTCGTATTAGTCGTGCAAATAATTCAACTTAAACCAAAAAGCGAGATGACCTCAGTTTTTATACATCCATATTTAGGACACTGCTGCATACTCATGAAAACTGACAAACTTTTGCAGATAAATTGGCACCCCGAGCTTTTAAATGCAAAGGTGGGAGGGACATAGGTGGGAAATGGCCTTTTTTGTAAAACCGTGATGTTCCAGAAGTAGGCCGCCGGGCGGGATAGTGAGAGGGCCAATCGCGTTCGAATAAGTAGGCGTCAAGAAGGCAACTGCCTCGACGAAAATGAAAAAAACTTAAGAAAATTAGTTTTTTGCGAGCTACCTTGGAGCATCCCTGGGTCGCAGGGGTTCAGATTGGGGATGCCTCTGTCCACTCACAGGAAGGAAGGTTGCACAGTAATCAGTAGTCTAGTAAGAGAAGTCGATGAATAAGAGGTCATGGTATCCCTTCTATGTGCTGATATATCACCATCAGCCACCCAAGCCACCACGGTGATCAAATCCAGTGGGGTTTTAGTAGGACAAAACCCAACAGTGTCTGTTTTTTTTTCCCAAAAGCCGTGGCCTAGGTTTTTCGAGGTTAGGTTCGAGACACATTTTTAAGGGGTGTAACCTCGTTAAAAATGTGTATGTAAAATATGCATAGCATGGTCGGCCTTATAATGTTCCCACTGTTAGGACTCGGACCTCCTCTCTTGGAGAGGGAATGGGCCGTAATCCACCACGCGGGCCCAGTGCGGGTTGGTGGATATCACATGTCTTCGAATTTTTGGTTCTAGGACATGCCGGTTTCCTTACGATGTTTTCCTTCACTGTTTTGAGAGCAGTGGTGATGAAATAAATTACACAAAGTAATGCGCCTGGCTGGGTTTGAACCCGCGACCTACAACTCCGTAAGTCGGGGCCAGTAGAGCAGTGGTGGCCGAGTGGTTTTACTACTGACTAGTAGTAAAATACTAACTAGTATTCAGTCTCATCTGGTTAAACTGGAAGTCGACCCCAACATAGTTGAGAAAAGGCTGGGTAGTCGCAAGGTTATAAAAAATCTATTCTTACAGGTGACTCAAAGAACCAGCAAGAATCCCGTAACGGTGACGTGGTCCAGGGATCGTACTCTCTGGTGGAGCCCGACGGCACCCGGCGCACCGTCGAATACACTGCTGACCCCGCCAACGGCTTCAACGCCGTCGTTCACAAAGAGCCCTTAGGCGCTCACGTCGTGAAGGCAGTGGCTGCCCCCGTCGCAGCTCACGGCTTCTACCACTAGTCCCAAGAAAACCCTTACTCGGTTAGACGAATCCAGCTTAAATTGACGACCAGAATATCGGTCTTTGCAGAAAACTTAATTAATTGCTAGATGAAATGTCAATAACGTCTGAAACTGTTACAGGAACTTTGGTTTTAGATTTTCTAAGACGCGTTTTGTAATGTCAGTAATATCGATCGACTTACCAAATTAGATTGCTTACTAAATAAGATATGACAACAGGAGCTCCATATATGATCTATGCTCGGCTCGCATTTGTAACAACGAATTGATCGTTAAGTCATGTTTAGAATCAGATAGAGACAAGTTAGCAATGCATTTAAGACCTGCCATATTTGGTGAGTTCGTAATTGTTAAGTTTTGCTCATTGTAACACATACTCACGTTTGTCTAGATAAACATCTGTATCAATAATATCAGGATCTAATGCAAGCAATCTGTATCTAACCTAGATCCGTCTAAGCGAGCTGTGCCTGTCGAAGTGACCTGAACCGTATTACGTTAATGTTATATTTATGCTTATTGTAGAGTATTGTTAATTGATGTGTTAAAGCTGAGGTAATAAATAAGAGGAATCGAAAACTCGTTGCTGTTTTATTTTTGGTTCGATGAATGAAATAAGGCTTTTACGAGACAAATGTGGCTCCGTTAAGGTTCTTTATGGGCTTTTTTATTGTAAGTGAACCAGTTATATTATGTGCGTGAAATAATGGCGTATGTGAATGTGTGTCAGCCGCGCCCGGCTATTATGTGCGAGCCTGCGCCCGCGCCGCTCTGTTGTCGCAGTCTGCGACACTTTGCTGTTTCCCAATCTAGACCGGGGCTAGCAAAAATTGGTTGACCTGCTCTATTTAGACTGGTTCTAATAAATGTCAATCTCAAAACAGGTACCCGTCTAGTATCAATTATCAAGGTTCACATTTACTTGCGATTGTGACCTTTCTTTTATTTCGTTTCACACTCAATATGATAACTATAACTAACTTACACAAATACTGAATAAATATCACATCCCACTAATTTTATAAGATCTCTCAAGGGAATGTTCGAAAGAGTTACCGTGGTCCTGGAACGCAAAGGGTTAATTAAGAAACACAGGTGGGTTTTAATAGTCAGTTAAAGTCTGATATGTCCTTCGCTCCACCCTAGAGTGAGAGAAGTTATTTGGTGAGTTACCACCTAAAAAAAAAACTGGGCAAGTGCGAGAAGGATTCGCACACTGAGGGTTCCGTACAAATTTACCTATATAAATAGTTCAATTACCGAAAGGAGTCTCGAAGATTTTTCCGATGCGCAAAAAGTGTTTTTTTTTTGTGACGTAACAATAATTATTTCAGATTTATTCCTATACTTGTGCTATAAGACCTTGCTTTATGCCAAATTTCAGAATTCTGGGTCGATGGGAAGTACCCTTTGAATTTTGATTCCCTTGAGAGTACGTTGAATCGAAATGTACGTTTTTTGCGACTTAAACGGCCGTATCTTTTCTCGGATGGACCATGTTCTGGAATAGTACGTACTACGTACATAGGATACTTTATATATTATAATATGTTACCCTGGAATAATTTTCTATTGACACGCGAGCAAAGTCGCTGACCAAAGCTACATGTACAAGTAATATATGATTATTACCTCTTGATTCTTGTATTACAGTAAGTAGGTAGATAATAAAAACACTTGTGCAATCTAGCGCAATGTCAGATGCAATTAGGTAATTTGTTCATTGCGGATGCCTGCATTTAGATATGTTAGCATAGATAAGTTGTACCAATAAGTAACGTACAATTAGATCAATTAAGGGAGCTATAATTATCTAATACCAGGTGGTCAGATCGGATGCACTCAAAATTAAGATACTTACCTATATTTTTAGCAAAAAATAATTAACAGACATTTTTCATATATATTATTTAGACTTCGCAACTTTGTATGACTAATGACACCTTCCAAATCTATGTCTATTTGCTGATTAAAAAATGTGCTAGATTTTTGTATAATTTTACATCAAATTTTCGTATACTTTATTGGGTATCCAACTAATAAAGTAATACACATTCTGATTTTAGTGTTCAAGAATAACCACGAAACGATCGGCCAAAACTGGTAAGATTGTGGCTGAAAAGATTCATAAACATTTATAATATTTGTATTCATGTTTTCTCCTCTCAATACGTAAACTCCATTAATGTCTGTAGTACGTAAGTGAAATTAGAATTGTAATTTTAAAGGTGTGAGCCTGGAGTTCTGTCATACTGGTCCTGTACCCAGTATAGACTCCAGCTCTCACAAAGGATTGACTGTTACAAAATAATTATTATTTATTATCAAACTTTGTACCTTTATGAGAGAAACAAATAAATATATTACTATTATATTATTTTTTTCCGTTTTTAGGGTCCCGTTTTTACCGTTTGGTAAAAATGGGACCCTATTTGCTATCCTCTGCTGTCCGTCAGTCTGTTACCAAGTGGTTACCAAGCTGTATTTCATGAACCGTGATAGCTAGACAGTTGAAATTTTCACAGATGATGTATTTCTGTTGCTGCTATAACAATAAATACTAAAAACAAAATAAAATAAAATGTTTAAGTGGGGCTTCACATACAACAAAAGTGTTTTTTTTTTGCCGGTTTTGGCTTTGGACGGTACGGAACACTTCGAGCGCGAGTCCGACTCACACTTGGCCAGTTTTTTAATTCAAGTTAGAACTTTAAGATACAATTGCTAAAGTTAATACAGTAATCATTGTTTAAAAAACTATCCGAAACCAAATTACAACTGAAAAATGTATATCAAACAGCAGCAAAAATAGGAATCACATCAAAATACTGGAAAAAATGATTGTTTACATACGATTTGACCGTCCCCGTGAAGCCTTCCAGAAAAATACGTTCGTATATACCCGTTACATTTAGAGCTACGCAACGCACTACGTACTGAGCAGTGGTGGTCGAGTGGTAACGGCCCCGACTTACGAGTTGTAGGTTGCGGCCGCGGGTTCAAACCCAGCCAGGCGCATTACTTTGTTTAATTTATTTCATCACCACTGCTCTCAAAACGGTGAAGGAAAACATCGTGAGGAAACCGGCATGTCCTAGAACCAAAAATTCGAAGACATGTGACATCCACCAACCCGCACTGGGCCCGCGTGGCGGATTACGGCCCATTCCCTCTCCTAGAGAGGAGGCCTGAGTCCCAACAGTGGGAACATTATAAGGCCGACTATGCTATAACGCACTACGGTCTGCTACGCACTACGCTTCTAGCTTACAGCTACGTGAAATGTTCCAGCTTCCAGTTCCAGCTTACGCTGGAAGTTAAACACTTCCAGCGTAAAGTAATTTCGAATTCATTGAAGTCGATTTTTAAGAAAATAAAAAATAAAACAAAGATCATGGTCTTTATGTTTACGGCACGAAACATACGCAAAAAAACTAAGTATAGCAAAGTACTAAAATACTCGTAAGTACCTAATACTAATTACAAATTAATACGATTTTCGTGCGTTCTTACTCAAAGTAACTTCCGTGTGTGCCCTTGCAAGTTTAGTAGAACGACGCAGTGCGTTGTGCAATTTCCTCAGTCTAGTCGGTATGACCAACGTCTAATACTTCCTTCACTTTCAAGGAGGTAGTTTCCACGGCATAATAAAATAAATAAAAAATAAAATAGCTTTATTGCATACCATTTTGGCTTAAATTGCATGTCGAGGAGTCTCCATTTAGGCATAGTAGTTGAACAACGGCATGCAATTTAAAAGTATTTAAAAAAAAAATATGATCATCATTTAAATTTTCACCTTCTTATTTGCATCACGATTGCGTGTTAGTTACCTTCTCGTATTTATCTCTAAGCCTTGTCAAGTCTTCTATCTTAGAAATCTATTTTAAATTATTAAAAAGCTATACAAAATAGTCTAGTGGTCGAAAGCGCGACTACTGAACGTGGGTTCCTGGGTTTGATTCCCGGTCGGGCAAAAAGTGATATTGGGTTTTTCCATTAGAAATTACTTTGTAGCACCGCGAAGTTGGATGTTTGGCAGTGTGAGTGTGACACTCCCGTGCTTCGAAACTGTGCCTGTAAAGCCAACACCACCTGATCAAAGCCATCACCTGGTCAGGTCCAACACCTGATGTTTCCCGGTCGTGTCAGATTACCATCGGACAATGAGGGTAAAGGAACAGAGAATGCACCTGTATTTGTGCACACATGTACACTATAATATCTCCTGCGTATTTGGTTAATCTCTGTTGAGATTGGCCGCCGTCATAGAAATTCGGTCGGGAGCTTTTATTTTAGAACGCTTTTTGGCCTTGGCTATTAAACATGGGTGCAGATGTTTATCTAATAAAGCTAAAAAGCAAAGCACCAAATACCCATTTTTTGTTGTAAAAGTCTTCAAAGTACCTAGCTATACATTATGAAGCAAGATAAAGTGCAGTGTACATATATCCAAGTGTTAAAATAAATTCATTTAAAAAACCAAAAATTATCCCTACAGGCCTGTACTACCAGGGATGTTTGGTTCGCATCATCAGATCTTCAAGTTTCTCAGAGGTATTATTGCCTAACCATAATACTTTAAGTTAGAATGTATCGCTGATACGATGGTGAGTTTTACCACTTTGTTAGATCGCCGTTAAAGCTCTCTCTGTTTTATCACACGAAAAAAACTAAACACACACGACGAGGAAGAGACAAATTGAGATGGAACCAACAGAAAGGAACATTGTGAAGAAAACATCTTTACTTAATTTTGGAGAAAAAAATATGGCGCAAAGATATAGATACAGGATGTAACTTTAATAGTACCTATAAAGAGGTCAAATTATTTATACTTATGTTTGTAAAGAGTAGGTAAAGTTGTCAAAAAATAAAAGGCCCGTTTTGACATCTGTCAAAACGAATACTTAAATACGCTAAAAGAATACTCGCAAAAAAATATACCATCATATTTTGTAACGCACCAATGAAAATGTATGTATTTTTTAAAACACTTTATGTAATTAATTATTATTTTGTTGTTTCTTTCAGTTTCGTTCAAAGTTACATTCTAGGGTATTTCTTAAAGGTCAAAACGGGCCTTTCATTTTTTAACGACTTTAATCTCTGGGTAAACTGATTCGGGAGCCGTGGGAACAGCTGCTGTCCTGACGTAATCAAACCCAAACGAATAAAATTAAGAAAATATAATTAAACTAAAGTCATTAAAAATGCAACTCAAAATTTCTTACATATTGATGTAAATATAAATAATAGAATAGAATAAACTTTATTGTAGACCAAAATAGTAAAAAATACAGAAACTTAAATCTTTAGTTACATTAATGGCCGTCTTATCGCTGACAGTGATACTCGTATCTACCAGACAACCTTAGGATATATATTTTTTTTATTTTTCTTAACGGAAGCAACTTCTTTAGTTAAAATTAAATTTTAAAATAAATTGTTAATTTTATGCTTTTTTTATTGAATTAAATAATGACGTTTGGGTAAGTTTCCTGTTTTTGTGACGAGAATGGATAAAGTGAGAAATGAGTATATTAGGGGAAGTTTGAAAGTGGCGCCAGTGACTGAAAAGTTGAAAGGGAATCGTTTGTCTTGGTATGGTCATGTGAAGAGGAGGGATGAAACGCATGTTACTAAAAGAGTTATGAGTTTACATGTGGATGGATGGAGAGGGAAAGGGAGACCAAAGAAAAGATGGATGGATTGTGTGAAGAGTGATATGAAAGAAAAGGAAGTTAGTGATAGTATGACGAGTGACAGGGCAGAATGGAAGAAAAAAACGTGTTGCGCCGACCCCAAATAACACGGGACAAGGGCAGGAAGATGATGATGAAGATGATGGGTAAGTTTCCTGTTTTTACTATGTTTAAAAAATGAAAAAATATTTATTACCTTAATTCACCTGGTAGAGTATGACGGAATCTATAATAACACTAAATGATTGTACCTACTCGTAATCTTGCAAATAAATGCTATTCTATTTAAAATTTTAAGCCTTTGTTAAAAGATATCAACTGTCGATCATATGACCGTGATTAAAGCTAAAATAAAATGACAATATAAAATCCTGCCCGGAACTAAAGTTTCAATGCCTAGTGCTGTCGTGAATACGCACTACCTAGAGTCTATAGATATGATTGATATATGTATTTAGATATTGTTAAGGCATTGAATTGCGTTACGCTGTTATGCGGTAATGGCAATAAGGGCTATTTCGTTTTAAATTATACACAAAAGGAATTAATAAAATAGTATGTAGTTAGTATCGGGTGTCACCATTGTGTGAATCGCCCTGAGGACACGGTGGAGGTGTGCCCCTCTTGGGCGGAGCGCCGCCTTGTCTTCATGGAGGCGATCGGCCGTGGCGACCACTCGCGCCGGGTTCTGGTTCAGGCCATGGCCCAGAGCAAAGAGGAATGGCAGGCGGTTGTAAAGCAATTATGCTAGCGAAGGAGCCGGAGGCACCCGTGAGGGAACGGACATGCTCACGCTCTCTCGCACCTCTCTAGAGCGGGAGAAGTCATTGGATGATTTCTCACCTTAAAAAAAATTGTCTAGTTAGTAGGACTTTTTTGAAACACCATTTATGTGGGTATTATTATTGCTAGATAATTAATTAATTAAAATGATATTGGAGTTTAGAAAACTAATTTCGGTTCTTATTCATAAACCGGAACCAGAAATGTAAACAACGTAAGCAGGTTACTTTATTTTTGTTTTTTTAATCACGTACGCACATAATATAATATCTATTATGTATAAGTATTCTGTATAGTAGCGACTCTACATTGTACTAATGAATAGAATACTATAAATATGAAAATGTATAGTTGACAAAGCTGTGGCCAGTGAAAGTAAGGTCTCGCTTTAAGGCTCTATATATACGAATTTAGATATAGGTATTTAGGTCCACGAGACGTACCTGAATTACTTCATCCACACAATGTGTTCCACATAGGAATATATGAAACTATAGCTTCTACCAGCAGCTTCGTCCGAGTGAAAGTGGGTTTTTCCATAGAAACTTTGGAACCCCGTTTCATCTCCTTAGGGGGTCATCATCATCATCATCATTTCAGCCGAAAGACGTCCACTGTTGGACATAGGCCTCCCCCAAATGTCACCACAATGACCGGTCCTGTGCGTCTCGCATCCATCGGATTCCCGCGATTCCACCCCTTAGGGGGTGAATTCTGGAAAATCCTCTCTTAGTGCTCGCCTAAGTCATAAATGGAAACCTTGTTCAAAATTTATTGCTCCTAGTCCCAGTAGTGTCGGCTCTGTGTTGATATGTCAGTCAGTCAGTTACTCCTTTTATATATATGGACTAGCTTTTGCCTGCGGTATCGCTCCCGTCAATTGACTACTCTATTCTACTCTACCTAACTCTACCCTACCCTACCGTACCCCACTCTACCTTACTCCACTCTACTCTATCCTACTCCACCCTACCCTTTTTCACCCCCTTAGGGGTAGAATTTCGAAAAATCCTTTGTTATCGGATGCCTACGTCATACAAATAATAAACCTTCCAAGTTTTAGGTCTTTACGATCAGCGGTTTAGGCTGTGCGTTGATCCGTCAGTCATTCAGGTCAAAGCATTTTATATGTATAGAAAAAGAAGATAGATGAAATTAGAGGATGAATCAATCCAAACTGAAAGAAAACAATCATCACATCCCACTAATATTATAAAGGCGAAAGTTTGTGTGTTTGTTTGTTTGTCCGTGTGTGTATGTTTGTTACTCCTTCACGCTTAAACGGAATAACGGATTTTAACGAGTTACATACAAGACATAGGATATATTTGTCTTACCGGGAGTATCTTACGATAATTTTCTATCTTCGCGCGGGGAAAGCCGCTCGCAGAAGCTAGTGCATTCGTAAAATTAAGTTATTATTAGTTATTTATTTATTTATTAAAATCTCCCTTATAAAGAATCATTACAGGTAAAAATAACAACATATTATTATAGCATAACCTACCTGTAACAAAAAACAAACAATGTTAATTGACTCGAACATTACAAGAAGCATTGTATGAATGATGTCATGCCTAGAATAGGGGGTGTCTTCTGAGGTAGCGACTAATACAGAAGTATGGAAGAAAAGGTCATCTTGCGCCGATCTGAGATTGGTTCCCGATTCCCGGCCACCGTAGGCGCGGGCTTGCGGACGGCGAGCGATGGGTAGCCCGCCGTCCGACCGTCCGGTAACCGTCCGGACCGAGCCCAAGTCATCGACGGCGCGTATTGTTCCACGCGCGCCTCAGGGAGATGTCAGCAAATCGTAGGGGCCCAGCAGGGGCGAAGCCTACTGGGGCCATGGGTAGTGTGAAAACGAAACCCGGGGCCCTGAGACGAAGGCAACGAACGAACAGGAGTGGGTTTTTAGTCAGTAAAAGTTTGACACTATCTCCCGCTTCGCCCAAGAGCGAGATTTGTCATTAGATGATTTTCCCACCTAAAAAAAAAAGTATGGAAGAAAAAGTCATCTTGCGCCGATCTGAGACAAATTGGGACAAAGGAAAAAAATAAAGAAAACATGTTTATTTGGCACACCATGATTCATGAACACACAAGTAATTGCAAACTTAAATGGAAAGTCAACGAGAATGATGATGACTACCGAATAAAGTTAGATTATGCCAATTTGATCTGAATTTCAAGCAACTCATTACAAGTGCTCACAAAGTTGGTACGATCATGTATCATTCCACATGAATAAAATAATCATACACAGAACCTATTGTCCAAGTGTCCATCATAAATTTAAAAGATGATTAATGAAAAATCACTTAAAAGATCAATTACTTTTGTTGCTCTATTCAAATCATTTGTAATAATGAAATAATAAACTTGCAACCGTCCATGACCTCAAAGGAACCGTAATATATCAAAGAAACTAATATCATTACTGCGATTCTAACGAGATATTAATTCAAGCTTTATGTTAGGTTCATGTAATCAAGATCATGGCTAATCACATGAATGTGTATGCTAAATATTGTCGTAAAAGTTGATATGTCTGTGAATTTGCATGATACTGTCAATTTTGGATAATGTATAAAGTTGTCCAAGTGTCTTGCATAAGAACTTTAGCGAGAAGGTATATTTAAATGTATAGTTAGGTACCTTTCTTTGAGTAGGTGGTAGTCATAAAATAACTCATCTCGCTCTGGGTGAGAGGAGTGTTAGAATTTTACTTTTAACCCATCCATGTTCCTTCCGTAGCCTTTTGCGTTCCAGAGAGCAGGTTATTCTCTTGAACAGTTCCACAGAACACACGATTCATTTATAAATACTCGTTTTATGATTTACGTTGATTTATGAACGTTTAACGCATAAAGTGCGTTATTGCTGCCTCACAGTGGCATTAATTAGAGCGGCTCCAATCAGTAAAGCTATAAAACCAGATTTAAATTAGATTGCAAGAGAAACATAACTACCGAAATATTGAATCACAGAGAATCAACAAGCAGTTAAACTATCATCGGGAACTGTGGACCTAATAATCGTAGATACAACGTAACAATTAGGTAATAAGGCTCTATGAAGTCGATGTTAGTTGGAGAGTGAGTCGTGCGGCCGAGGCTCGGGCGCCTGTTGCCAGCAAGGAACATTCGAGTGAATGCACGCCGCTTCTATAAATACGATAGCGGTAGCCGCGCGTGCACTATTTACTCCGAACCCTATTGTTGAACAAGTCTGCATCATGCTAAGGGTAAATGTCTTTTTAATTGATTCTATTAATCCTGTATTTGTTTTGTGATACGCTGCAAGTGTAATCTTTGTCGTAATACTCAGGTGCAATCTTGTGTGGTTCCAAACTTGTTATTTCTAGTGCATAGAGACCTTGTGTGATTTCAGGACTTGCGAAAGACATTTCGTAACATATAAAGTTTATCTTTGATATCATTGCAGCGTCTGTTTTCGATTTCCAGATATCATTGGTTCTGTGCGTCGCGCCGATAGTCTTCGGTATCATAGTCCGGGATCCGCCGCCTTCCCCAAACGATTACAAGTACTCATACAACATTGAAGACCCGACGACAGGTGACAGCAAGAGTCAGCACGAGGTGAGGCAAGGGGATGTGGTGACTGGAGCTTACACGGTGCAAGGAGCTGACGGAATCAAGCGGACAGTCGAATATACAGCTGATGCAAAACATGGCTTCCAAGCTGTGCTGCGAGAGGACCCTGGGAGCCCACCCTTGGTGACTCAGCCCCCTGTTCCTCATCACAACTACAATGCGATTAACGCGATCCAGTATCAATCTACCCCCAGGCCTGTGTTTGTCCAGTACCAGACACCTAATCCTAGACCAGAGTATGTACAATTCCAGACATCTACCCCGAGACCAGAATATGTGCAATACCAGCATCCTGAACCTCAGGGCAACTATATAGAAGAACATCCCGCGATATATTTCACCCCTCAAAACGAAGTAGAACCCAGGGCACCTTTTGATGGACAGTATTTTATACCTGTGTCGGCAAACAACAAGTATTAGAACAGACTGATAGACTATGTAATTCTTATCGTAAACTTGTGATATTAAGATAAGTGAGTAAAATGAGATCTGTAAAATAATATGCTGTGAATAATGTACCTAATTAGAGTTATCTAGGTAGAATGAATAACATTGAGTGTACTTGAACTTATTCGTTCGTTGAGTGTGTTTTTGTGCAATTATTCGGAATAAAAAGTAAACAAAAAAGAACAGCGGCCGTTTGAGATTACTGGAAATAACAAATAAAAGGCAAAGCAAGGCTGAACGCGTACTTTGACTGTTATTTTTTTCTTCAGCAGCTAAGCGGCCTGAACCAAAAGTGTCAGTTTTATTTAACCTTTTTGCTTCCCTCTTTCATTGTAGTCTCTAGGAAATGCGAATACATTGAAATAGATTTGCGATAGTGATTATTATTTTAATGTCACTAAAGTAAAGTTCCGGGGTTGTGTGCACCGGATCAGCTGGTTCAAGGCCGAGGCGCGGGAAGTGGGTCGACGAGCGAGTGGGCTGGCCTTACACGCTCGAGCCTCGAAACTAGCGATAAACGTTATACTCGTATGATTATATTACCTATGTGTACCAGCGATTAAGCTAGGCTGGAGTGTGCGATGACGGGTGCAGACCAAGCTAACGATCGAACGTGTGGGAATTATTGCATGCTCGCTCGCCTTAACACAGTCATTCTTTTTTTCCAGCGTCTGCATAGTCTATCATCGTAACGTATAGGCATGAGTCGACTGAGTGTATGGTGTCTGTCGGTGGCGGTTCCCATAAAATATAGCGTTCGTTCGTTTGATCTGTATCTGGTACAACGCAACCGTTCCTAATGCAATACGACGCAAGCGCGAGCCTGATGGGTTCATATACTTTGGATAATAGTCCTCTCGTTACAGTTAGTTTGGCTCTACAATTTGCTCTTAGAACTAATGGAAGTTGCACAACGTGATGCATTAGCCGTGATAATTTAATTAGGTGTGAGGAAATAACTAAAGCAGACTTCCAGAACTTTCTTATTTTTAACTTTTGTGTAATTGACGAAGTTATAATAGTACATAATTATGAAGTGAATTGAAATACTAGCACTGATTTCTGGTTGGCTATAATATGTATTTCTTCCCCATTAAAAAATTACAAGTCGCGGTTTTAGAAGCCCCACTATTTAATAACACGTACTTATTAATTAATTTACTCAATTATATTATGTATATAGTCCTACATGTTTCATCGTTTCATATGAGTGGCAAATAATTTTTAATCCTATTTGTGTCGTCGATGGCTGAACATTAACCATTTGTCAAGCGATCGTAGCGTCGTCATTCGTTCGAGTTCGAGGTTCGATCCTCCCGTCAGAGTTTAACGTAGACTATTGAGTTTTGTCACTAAAAAAAACTTTTTACAAAAAAAAATACAACCAACTTCAAAGTAAATAAAAAACACTGAAAAGTGCAAAATAACTTTAATTTCGGAAGTCGGTGTTTCTATAATAGTTTTGTTGAACATATATAAAAAAAAAAAACATACATTCAACCGAACATATAACCTCCTCCTTTTTGAAGTCGGTTAAAAATGTATCAAGGGAATAGCTCAGCGTGGTCTACTATTGTGTTAATAACTCGCTCTGGCGAAATATAGATATACTATGCGCCTACCTGCGAAGAGCAGAATAAAGGCATGATGAAGATAAGTGCGAAAATTTTATATCGAGCCATCAAGCCAATTAGCACTCATTTGAGAATTTAAAGTCATTAACGCACATATTTGTTAATACTTAATAAAATTAACTGAAGCTGGCAACATGCAATTATGAGCTGGTTGTATTTTGTAAAACGCGTGGGATACAAGGTCTTTAACAAAGATATTTAACAATGTTATCGTTGTATCGGTTTTATTAAACTTAGGTACGTCAGGCGAGGCTTGTGTGGGTACTTTGTATAAGCAATCAGGCTCAGGCACTTCCCTTCCAATATTAAGAACCGGTTTCTGAAATTTCCATACAATGCCAAAGTTTGACAGATTTTTAAGGTAAAGTGAAGTGGACAAAATAACTCTGTGTTCTTGGTTTAATAGCTTTCGTTTTGGAAATTTTGTCTCGTAGCTGCCCTGAGAAGAAAAGTTATCCGTGAGATAAAATTTCCCATGTGAAAGTGATTGAAACAAAAATAGACATCCCATCCAAGGGTTTCCTGAAACCGGGGGTTATGCTTCTGTCGATTTCCGAAAACCCACTCCTCATAGATACAGGTAGAAAGGGAGTGCTAAGTAGGAAATTTTAAATCTTAGTTACCTACCTATATCTTCTTCTGTACTTACAAAACCAATATAAGTTGGCGTTTTATTCTTACTGCAACTTCGCAATTACAATATCAAAGTATTGCAACTGAAGTGCGGTTTACTGTATCCTATAATATTATAAAACTGGGCAAGTGCGAGTCGGACTCGCGCACTGAGGGTTCCGTACAAACTTGAAAGGCAAATTGCGGTTTACGATTTATGACGTATTAAAAAAAAAAACTACTTGCTAGATCTCGTTCAAACCAATTTTCGGTGGAAGTTTATAAGGTAATGTACATCATATATTTTTTTTAGTTTTATCATTCTCTTATTTTAGAAGTTACGGTGGGGGGGGGGGGGACATTTCACCACTTTGGAAGTGTCTCTCGCGCAAACTATTCAGTATATAAAAAAATGATATTAGAAACCTCAATATCATTTTTGAAAACACGTATGGGTTTGATGAAAAAAAAAAAATGTTGAGTTTCAGATTTCTAAGTATGGGGAACCCCCAAAATTTATTGTTTTTTTTTCTGTTTTTTGTGAAAATCTTAATGCGGTTCACAGAATACATCTACTTACCAAGTTTCAACAGTATAGCTCTTTATAGTTTCGGAAAAAAGTGGCTGTGACATACGGACGGACAGACAGACACATGACGAATCTATAAGGGTTCCGTTTTTTGCCATTTGGCTACGGAACCCTAAAAACGAAGTCTCCCACCGCCTCTGTCTGTCTGTATGAACGCCGTAAACTCAAAAACTTCTGAACAGATTTTCAAGTAGTGTAGTAGTCACCAATAGACAGAATGATTCATGAGAAAGGTTTAAAATAGATCTTTACCTATGAAATTACCGTTTTTTAAAACGGGTTCCTTTGGCGTGAAAAAATAATAAATATAAAGTTTATTTAAACTTATAATTCCAAGTCAATCCCAAGATATAACACTTAAATGCAATCCGTTTTAAAAAAACGGCAATTTCATTAGTGGAGAAAGGCCGAGAATTTCAATTGTAAAAGCCATGCGAAGCTGGGGTGTGTGAGCGAGTCGCTAGTGAATCATGCATGTTCAAGCGTGTTTCTGTGTTTGATACTTTGACGTTGTTGCGAAAACCGATACTTCCATACTCATAAATGTGGAAGTAAATCTATCTGTTATGCTTGCACGGCTAAACTACTGAACAGATTTTGATGTTTAGTACAGAGTAAGCTTGAACTTCAAGGAGGGAAAGCTACTTTTTTTATGACTTTGACTCTTTGACTTCGCGTCCGCAATAACCGACATTTACACGGATGAAGTCGCGGGTCTAAACTAGTATGAAATAAATCTTTTTCTTACATCAATAATTTACCTAAGTTTCAAAAAAAACTTAGGTACAAGTTTTCAACGAAAAACATGTTTTTCATAACCAGCATTTATCGCGAGTTTATTCTTCAACTCTCTCGTGTTGAGTTATTATTTTGCGTTCAGTACTTATTTCCTATGACGCTTTCGTCATCATCATCATCCTCAGACCTTAAATATCAACATATAGGGGTATCAATACCATTCCAAAGAGCCCAAACATCTCGCTGCGGTAGTAGTTCCTATGGCCACTACCTATATCCGACTCCATCATCGGACCAGCTCCATGGCACCATAATATTTATTTATTTATGCATTGACATTCAAGTTACATAAATATACCAAAGTTTAGCTTAATCGGTTAGGGGTAACTGTTTTCCTGCCTTGGTTGCAGAATTTCGAAGGAGTTACCGCAGCCCTCGCAATAAAGGGCAACTGAAGGAACACTCTCCCGTTCCACTGAGAGCGGGAGAAGTGTTATTTGATTGTGATTTCCCACGAAGTGTATCTTGGGTTGAGCCGGTTTCTTGTTTATTGATATCAAACTTAGGGCACCGTCGCGTCGTCTTGAGATTATTCAATAAAGCATCTATTATATACATATACACTTTTGGAACTTAACTTTAACTTAACGTCGGTAGTTCAAGCCTAGTCAGAAAATAATACAACCGACTTCAAAGTAAAAAAAAACACTGAAAAGTGCAAAATAACTTTAATTTCGGAAGTCGGTGTTTCTATAATAGTTTTGTCTCTTCGTTATTTAACACCGACTTCCGAAATTAAAGTTATTTTGCACTTATCAGTGTTTTTATACATTGAAGTCGGTTGTATTTTTTTTGTAAAAAGTTTTTTATTTTACACTCTTTAGATAAGGTACCACCACTAAAAAGTACCCCTCAGCCAAACTTAAATACCTTATAGCCAGAGTGCATCTCATGACAATTCTAATAATCCCAAACACGGTTAGATTACATTAATTTATTACAGAGTTCCGGTGCCTAACTTCAGGCTTCATCATCAGATCAGTTCTATATATTCCCCCTCTACTTTCAGTCAGTCATCGACTACACGTATAAACAAAGCAATTTTACTTGTTACGACGGTTCTGCTGTGATCCTATGAGGAGTTCTGTTCCATATCTTCGAAGTTCATGATCAGATCATAACAATATTTCTATGGGACCAACTCAGAAGCATAACCTTTCAATAAAAAAAAAAAAAATTCAAAATCGGTCCACAAAAAACCGAGAAATCGGTGCAAATACATAAAAAAAAAACATACATTCAACCGAACATATAACCTCCTCCTTTTTGAAGTCGGTTAAAAACCAGGCGTCGTCGACAGCTGTAGTTTTTTCTGCCGTTGACAACATGCCACTCATGTGTTTGAGCTCTAAGCTCTTTCTGCCTATGCACAAATATTTGCATTTCTGATTACTCGTTTAGAATTTTGTTGGGGAGTAACGTTACTCTAACAGGAATTGTTTTTGCATTTGCTCCAAAGCGGAAACTCGCACAATTTTTTTTATGCGGCGTACATTTACAGCAGATTACGCACTAATTATACGTTCCACTCATATATACTTTCTTGCTGGGGCAACGTACACAACTGTTTCAAAACCCATTTGTCCTAAACATACAAACATTGCAAATTAAATAAAAACTCGTAAAAACAATTAATACAGTAGCAACTTTAATCTTTAATAACATAAATAAAGCTAATCATCTTCTTTCTTCTAAAGCGGTGCGACGGGGCACAGCAGGAACCAATACCCGCAGCCACACCTCGTGAGACAGCCCATGTGCAGCCACATGAACTCCAGGTGGTTGTCGTGGACGGAGCAGCTGCAAGCGAGGAGTCGCTGGCAGAAGGCGCTCGGGATCAGGTTGGGACGCTCGCGGGTACCCGGGCCTGGAATGATTTGGAGAGAGACAAATCATATTAGATCATCTGCCTAAACTTTTCCCAAGTTGGGGTCGGCTTCCAGTTTAACCAGATGAAGCTGAATATCAGTATATTACATGGAGCAACTGGATAACTGACATCCACAGCCCAGTAATTGAGTAACACGATAACATGGCGTCAAATGTCCCGTGTTCTGCCTATCTGTAACGATTGTCAAAGGTCTACAAATGACAGCCGGTACCAACGGCTTAACGGGTTTTCAGAGACACGGAGGAATCTCAGTATAATCGGTTAATATGGTCATCCATTCAACTGACCTCGGCAAGTTTAACCAAAAATCTTTTTTTTTCAAAAATGTTGCTTTTCACTAGGAAAGTGCCATACAAATATTTGTACCGTGCGGGAATCGAACTTGCGACACGCAGCATAGCAGCTAATCTGTTCCTCAAGCTAAAGATATCGTCATCTCTGAGACCTATAGGTCTCTCCTGCTAATTTCTACGGCAATAGTGTCGTTTACCCGAACATAAATATATTATGTATGGAGCGTAGGTTAATTTACCAATGCACGACTCCCAGCACGAAGTCTCAGGTTATAAGTTATACTCGTAGGCTAGTAGGACACTTACTTGGACATCTAAATTCAGAGAACCATAATTTCTTTACCATATTAATATTATAAAGGTGAAAGTCGGTATGCATAAACTTGCACACTGAATAAATGGGCCCCCTAAAACGGTCGCTAGCACAAAGTGACGTAGCAACATATCCTGAGGTGCTTGAGGAGTGGAGAGCTAAACCACTGCTATCAGGTCGTATGTGTGTTTGTTACTCCTTCATGCTCAAACGGCTCAACGGATATGGATAACATTTGGTACACGGGTAGACCACGTCCTGGAACAGGATGTTATCCCAGGATATGTTTGTTATATCGTATCTGGCCGTTTGTAGGGCACAGAACTTTAAGAACGCAAGGATAAAGCGCAACAAGTTCCAGATCTTTAACGAGCTCTACCAGAAAAACGGCTAGTTCCACATTAGCCTTGGATCTGAAAAGCTGGAATTTATTGGGAGAGGGGCTTTTACCCCGCCGTAGGATGATGATACAGTCTAAAGGTAATCAGTAATCATAATTAGTACTGTACCTTTCTTGATGGCCATAATGCGGAAGGGGTCGCAGTCACCAGCCAAGTGTGCAAGCAGCTCCCTCTTCTCAATGCCAGTGACGTGGTCCAGAGGGTCGTGCATGCCTCCGTACACTCGGGAACCTAACGAGCGCAGCTTCCGCGCCGGACGTAACCACCACATTCTGAACCTGTTCAGATTTAATACGTAACTTGAGAGAAAATAATAACTGCCTTTTGTTCTCCAGGGATAGGTACAATACGCTTGCCGAGGTCGTGGATGGATGACCATCCATTAAATACCGAGACTCCTTTTTCCCTCCGACCTTTGATAGTCGCTACTGGTCTGAACTTCTTACACCATTCTTACCCAGAGATATCGTGTCAGGCTAGGCAGATTGATTGATACGATCCAGTCCAGTCCAGCGCACAGATCCTCACGGTAAAATGGATTATAGACCTGTCTAATACCCAATGTGAGTCGGTGTTCCCGGGAAGTGCCCCCAATAACCCTTACATCTATCCATCAGTTTTAACATGGTAAAAAGGAGTAGTAATAACGATGAGTACCTATTCTTTTTTGTGGAAAGTCATCAAATAACTTGTCACACTCTGGGAGGAGTGAGATAGAGTGACAGACTGGCTAAAACTTTAGAGCCGCGGTAACTCTTTCGTACAATCGCAAAGCTCTTCTGACAGGCCTGATTTCTGCATCAACTACCCATTAGTCGCCGCCCGCAAACCTGCCCTACAGTGGCCGTGAGTAGCCCTGCGATTACTGACGCAACACCCTCGCAGAACGGAGAGAATTCTAAACTACGCAAGTTCTAAAGATGAAATATATTAAATGACACCATTAGAAGAACTAAACATAAATAAACCATTTATGTTTAGTTCTTAAAATTAAAACCGATTTCGTAAAGATCGAATCGGCAAGTTTTTTAGCGACGACGGAAGCAGCGCGATATGTTCCATCATTCGGTGACCCTCAGTTTCTTCTCTTGTATCAAACAAGATATGCAAGTTCTTGGATTGGCTCATGCAGTAGCCAGTCAGTTGAATGGAAGTGCGGCTAACGACCGAGATCGGGTAGTTATGCCCAAAGATTTGTCTTATTCAAGGAAACCTTTGATCTGTTTTGATTTTTGTTAAAAACAGGTAATGCATATAACTGTAAACCTTGCTCTGTCCCTCATGAAATGAATGCTTATTGCCTACACTACTGGATCCTTTTCATTATGATGTAATAATACATTAATCAATTATTGACTTACGAATTAAATTATATCACAAAAGCACTTAAATACGCGGGGAAAATCTACAACACTATAGCCAAAATTTGCTCAGCTTTCGTTCACTTTGAAAAAAATGATGACAACGTCAAATGTTTCTTTTAAATTTGGAGTTTTGAAGCCATCTTTGTAGTTATCGCTTAAAAAGTTTAAAACAACGCCCAGTTCATAGTTTTTGCATATTTTGCGATGAGCTAGAAAGACTTTATCTTTCTTGAACATGAGTTTTTCAACTATCGAGGATGCTTCCATTAAAAACTTAAGGCCACACAGCCCAAGCTTAAACATAGGCACAGGGCTTAAGCTTAAGGACTTAAACATTTAACTGTTCTGTGACTATTATGTATATCATTGAAAGTACACTAAACTGCATTCATTAGACCCAGCTCATGAGTTACATCAACAAATATGTGACGTTGCAAGGACGCGCGCCCAAAAAGTCGACAAGCATTATAATGCAAGTGATCTTTATGCCCGAGATCAATCATAGCCCACTTGTTCTTATTAACATATTATACGAACCAATTCAAAAGACACCCGTGACTTATATGTACAATTGAATTTCGAAACTCTCCAAAACGACCGGTTTATACGAACTTACTCACGCCCGGTGTAATAGTATTGCAATGTTGAGGCAGCTCGGAGACATATAAAAAGTCGAAGAGATACCATTTCTTCACATTCAACTTGAGATCTTCTCAAAGTGAAGTCACTCATATCAATCAAAATGGCTTTCAAGGTACGAAGCCGAATTTATTTAATATATTATTTTATACTATATTTTAAAATTTAAGAAATATCTATAAGATATTGTTGTTACTTGATTCGGCAGTACGTGTATATACAAAAATTGGAACGATACAGATAAGATTAGCATGATCCCTGCGCAAAAATGACACGTAAAATCGCGAAGTGATCCATGTTTTCTGCTTGGGCTGCGGAAACGTTTGAAAGAGTTACCGTGGTCCTAGAACGCAAAGGGCAAATGAAGGACTATAGTCGGTTTTAGTCAGTAAAAATCTGACACGCCCTCACGCTCCACCCCAGAGTGTAAGAAGTAATGATTTCCAAACTAAAAAAAAAACAACTAACGGAGCTTTTAATTTATTTACTGAAAAGTTAGCTATTACTAATTTTTATAAATTATATATTTTTTTTAATTTCCAGCTGGTTGTTCTGGTCTGCGCTTTAGCCGCCGCCAACGCGGGCTACGTCGCCCCCGCCGCATACACGGCGCACGCCGCGCCCGTCGCGTACGCGGCCGCACCCGCTGTGTACGCTGCCGCACCCGTAACCAAGGTGGTGGAGGAGTACAACGCGCACCCCCAGTACAGCTTTGCGTACGACGTGCAGGACGGGCTCACCGGCGACTCCAAGAGCCAGCACGAGAGCCGCGACGGTGACGTCGTGCAGGGCTCCTACTCCGTGGTGGACCCCGACGGCACCAGGCGCACCGTGGACTACACCGCCGACCCCCACAACGGCTTCAACGCCGTCGTGCGTAAGGAAGCACTCGGTCACGTCGCTAAGGTCGTCGCCCCCGTCGCCAAAGTCGCCCCTGTCGCTTACCACGCCGCCCCCGTCGCGTACCACGCGGCCGCCCCTGTCTACCACTCCGCCCCTGTCGCCTACTCAGCCCCAGTCTACCATCACTGAAAGTCAAACCTAGTCAAAACTTGAATTGAGGATAAATATTATTTATTACATTAGACTTATGATCATGAGGAAATAAATTATTTTAATGTGAATTTATCGTTTTATCATCAGCATCCTGCCCTGAGCATTACCATTTTAACCATAAGACACGTATTATATCAGGAACTACTATTGTTATGGACTTGATTTTTTAATCAGGCTATATTTAATAAATCTAAATGAAGAAAGAGTATAAGACTAAAGAATGGTTAACTTTACAACATTGAACACATAAGCTTATTAGCTCAACCTAGCTAATCAAAGTAAGTACACGCAGTCACATTAAACCCTAACACACTATTTTATCAATCCAGTTTCCAAGGAATGGAC
Organism: Mythimna impura; assembly: GCA_905147345.3. Lineage (NCBI taxonomy): Eukaryota > Metazoa > Arthropoda > Insecta > Lepidoptera > Noctuidae > Mythimna > Mythimna impura. The sequence goes on along the minus strand of LR990362.1, from coordinate 11,696,631 downwards.
TTGCGGACGGCGAGTAATGGGTGGCTCGCCGTCCGACCGTCCGGTAACCGTCCGGACCGAGCCCAGGTCGTCGACGGCGCGTATTGTTCCACGCGCGCCTCAGGGAGATGTCAGCAAATCGTAGGGGCCCAGCAGGGTCGAAGCCTACTGGGGCCACGGGTAGTGTGAAAGCGAAGCCCGGGGCCCCGGGATGAAGGCAAAGAAGGAACAGGAGTGGGTGTTTTAGTCAGTAAAAGTCTGACACTATCTCTCGCTCCGCCCAAGAGCGAATTGTCATTAGATGATTTTCCAACCTAAAAAAAAAGTTTCCAATGAATATACCTACCTAGTTTATTTAACCCAAATATTTTTAAATATTATGTGAGTCCATTCTAAGACTCACATACCACTAACTCAATTATATCCAAATGCTAGTATATATCAGTGTAAAATTAACACGTAGTAACAAAATGTTTTAATGTTTATAAAGGCGATAGGTAGCCTGTGTAACAAAATAAATTAAGATTTGTCTACAAATAGAATAAGATCGTTTGTAAACAGTTGTTATAAACATATGTAAAAATAAAGAATTTGAAAAATCAATCAATCAATCAATGAATATACAAGTATTTTATGGCGTGCGACCTAAATCGAATGTCGTTATCCTGCTACTGTTTTAAGGGCCTGTCCGCACAGCGATATTTCACCGCGAGGTTTTTATTTTTGCGTATTATATTCCGCGATTGGAATTGCACAAGTACACACTGCGAATGAAATTTCGTACGATTTTTGTCAGTTCAATGCTGTTCCCGGCTGAGACGCACGTTTAGAATGGACAGGACAATCGAACAAAAGCGCCACCGTTGCAGGACTGAGCAAAACGCGCGAATTTTATTTTGCAGTGCGGACATAGCCATAAGTACTGTTTACGTGATAAGGTCGAGGTTTGCTTGTACGCTTTTTGAATGAAAGTATGAAACAACGTGTGGTTTGTATAAAGATCTATTGGACACTGCTCATAGACGAACGAAGGAGTAAATTGAATACATGAATGTATGCATAGCTATATGCGACAGTTTTTAACCGAACATACCGCCCACCAAAAGGCCTTTAAGCCCTTAAACTAACTAAAACGCGGATTTATTTCCGCACCGCATCCCGTCAAATCTGCATGAAATCACAGATTTTTTATCGCTCGATTTTTTTATCGCCTGTGCGGATACTTTCATAAGATTCAATGTGTTACAGAATGCAGAAAAAAAACCTCGCGGTGAAATATCGCTGTGCGGACAGGCCCTTAAGGAAGTCCAGTCCCAGTCAGTCATTCTTCCTTACAAACGTAGTACGGCTATTACTTTACTGTTTACGATGTAATTTACTGTTTGATTTGTATCGTCATTGTTACTTAGGCCTGTGTGGAAGCAAAACATTTAAAAACAGGTTTGGAAGTTATGAGCGTCAAAATTTATATATTTAGACACTGATTTGCGCATCTTTGGGCGCTTCGATCAACGTACGTTGTTAATCGAAGTTTGGGCGTAAGTAAACGTAACTTAATGGAGACTGAAAATGGCTAAATAGTTATCATACAAGAATAGATTATTGGTGTTAAAAAGGTTCTTCATAACAACTATATGGCCAAAAATGTGTAAATGTAATAAGCTTCTACAGTGCAAGAACCACTGAAAAAAATACTAAATAATTATTCAAAATGATAATTTGGTTCGGATTTTTTTTAGGTGATCTTTTTGCAGTTTGCCGACATTGTATAGGGGCCCCCTAACCCTTGCGGCCCTTGAACTTTACACCACTTTGCGCTGATGGGTGTTATAATGCCTAAGTGTAAATTGTGGCATTACTAAATTAGGAGTTCACTAATTAGCGGTAAGTTAAAGATTTGTGTGGCGCTTTCACGATTCGCCCTCTTGCATACAAAACCAGTGGCGTAGGTATAGTTACACCACTGATTTTACTGCGCTTATCCTAAATTATAATTTAATACTAATGTCTATAATTAATTGTAAATAATGTATTTGTATAATGCACACATTCACCCCGAGGTGAATTCGCAAAGACCAAAAAATAAGACCCGAAAATAAAAAAATACACGAAAACTTTGGATTGGCACCGCGCACCGCATCTTTCTCCCGTATACAGGGTTACTGGTAATTCGACGTACATCCGTCAGGGGCTGATAAGGGGGGCAAAATGCAACAAATTGAACCCCCCATATGTATGGCCGAAATTCAATAGCTTTCGAGATATTTGAATTTTAAGGGTTTTTCGATATTTACCCAAAATTTGACATTTAATTCCAAATAAATAAAAAACTACATATTTTAATGGGTACCATTAAAAATGATGTTGTAGCTGGCTCTTCAATTAAGCTATTGACATAATTAAAACTACTTAATTTAACAAAATAATTAAAATAATGAGCGATTTTAGAATAACATCTTACCAATATTTTCATTTTACGCTTCAAAAATGTTCTCTCGTCACAAAAATTTCTATGACATTAATTGTACAAATAACTAAAAAAACTTGCCTATTCTGTAAGCTTTCCAAAAAGGAATAAAAGTCAATTTTAACATACATACCTATTATGTAGCGTAATTAGAGACACAATAGAAAGATAATGACCGAGCGAACGCCGGCGTTCCAACAACCTCATGTTTCAACATGATGGTTGCCCAGCACATTACCGGATTACTGTCCGACAGTGGCTAGACGAGATATATCCAAACCGATGGATTGGGAGGGGAGCACGAAGCCCTGATATCACACCACTTGATTTTTACGTTTGGGGTCATATAAAGGAATTAGTTTATGTGACCCCAATAAATTCAGTCGAAGAACTTCGATAGCGAATAATAAACGCAGCGCAACAGATGAGAACAACGTTCACATCAAGAGTGACAAAAACCGAAGTTAGGAAGAGAATTCGAACCTGCATTCGTAATCGAGGGGCTCATTTTGAACAAAAGTGTAAAATTTTTAATAAAATTTGACGTACTTTTTTTAATGCATTTTATTTCATACAAATACAAATGACCCTTTCTCTCCCCGCGCCGATTCAAACACATGCCATGCCACGAATTATTAATTCATTAAGCCCCGAGCGAACGCCGGCGTTCGCTCGGTCATTGTCTTTCTATTGTGTCTCTAATTACGCTACTCAATAGGTATGTATTTTAAAATTGACTTTTATACCTTTTTGGAAAGCTTACAGAATAGGCAAGTTTTTTTAGTTATTTGTACGATTAATGTCATAGAAATTTTTGTGACGAGAGAACATTTTTGAAGCGTAAAATGAAAATATTGGTAAGATGTTATTCTTAAATCGCTCATTATTTTAATTATTTTGTTAAATTAAGTAGTTTTAATTATGTCAATAGCTTAATTGAAGTGCCAGCTACAACATCATTTTTAATGGTACCCATTAAAATATGTAGTTTTTTATTTATTTGGAATTAAATGTCAAATTTTGGGTAAATATCGAAAAACCCTTAAAATTCAATTATCTCGAAAACTATTGAATTTCGGCCATTCATATAGGGGGTTCAATTTGTTGCATTTTGCCCCCCTTATCAGCCCCTGATGGATATACGTCGAATTACCAGTAACCCTGTATGTTCTGGCTTTACTGACGGCTTTTGATGTCGGCCTCTGCTAGTCGCCCGCCTTGCAAGCTAGTAGAAACCACTCCAATTTCCGCAATGAGACTAAACTTTCACATGACTCAATGACATAAAGTCAGAAATGACAGACGAGCCTTCTTTCAACTAGAAATTCAGAGTAAGACGAATCTAATGATCATTGCATAATCCTAGTCTTATTCTGTTTGTGATTCTTGCTGTTATACCTATCCTGAATTAAAACTTTCTTTTTACGTAGGAACAAAGCGTCTCGGTCTCTCGGGGCATTTTGTTTAAACAGTTTTCTTTGAGCACGTAATATACAACGTTAGTTTTAGTCAAGTTTTAGTATATGCGAAACCCGAAACACGTGTCTAGTATTTTTATGTAAAGAATCTATGTACAAACATAACTGTATCATGAAAAATCACAAAGTTATAAGCTGGTTATATTACCTGGTTATCCGCACAAATACATTGTCACCGGGCCATCCAGGCGAAAGAGGGGTTATTTTGCGCCTGCACCCAGCTTTGCGCTAGTGCCTAATGCCTGCTATGACCTGTGTTGTACTTAGTGTCGATGGCGTCCAACTTGAGACCTTTTTAAAAAAATGTTTGGAAAAAAAAAATATGGAATAAAAATTGCTGGAATCGATTCAGTGACTGATCCTGAACAAACTAAATTCAAGTTTCGCATAAACTAAATATAATGTTGTATATATGCACAGTACCTACCTACTTGGAATAGGAAAGAAATAAAGTTTTGATAAAAGTAGAAAGTTGATAAAAGTAAAAAGGGTCGTTAACCTTTGCCATAATAAAAAAATGATACCTATTTCATTGGGAAAATAGTCGATCTTAAAGTCGCTTTAAAAATTTCAATTTAGAACTAGAACAGAAAGTTCTCAATTCTTTTTCTCTTCGTGGCGATGAAGTATCCAGTATGAAGCTACTTGGATAGCTATGGCATTCTTTTCGATTAAATATTAGATTGTGCATGTTGGGCACGATTGGAGGTACCTAACGTGGGTATATATTATGAAGGGGCTCCACATTGGTTTGGGATGGCTTGAGGATTCCCATTCGGTCAGATTATTTACAGAAAACCAATCTGGGTCTGTATTCGACTAAGAGATTTCTAGATTGGCAGTCCGTGTCCAGCCGGCAACGTTATTTGCAGTAATAAAGTGTGGAGGGGTAGGATGTCTATACACACATCTATCTACAGTCTGCATCTCTATTCTGAGGTGTGACGAGCGACGGGCGTGCAGACTCCCATCCAGAAAAAGAAAGACATTGGTGCGAGGAACCTGCGGCAATGCTCTCCAGTTAGTGGACGTAAGGGGAGAAAGAATGTTGTATCAAGTCCCAATTTCTTGTTTCGTTTTTATGTATAGGAACTTCCTATCCTGGGAAATGGTAGTGAGGTTAAGAGCATGCTGTATATTAAAACGCCTTACCACAAGATATTCTAGGGTCTTATTTGACTGACGGTTTTGGCGATTCAAAATATAGGAATGACTCTTGAGTGTAATGAATACCTCAATTATCTTAATTATCTCACATTTAGGAGAAGAAAAAAATCTTTTAATCAATAAATAGTTGTTTATTTTAGTGCATAATAACATTAATCGCATAAGGATCTTAAAAGTAGTTAATGGTGGTAGACGGGGGCAGAGTAGGCAACGGGAGCAGCGTGGTAAGCTACAGGAGCGACCACTTTCGCGACGGGGGCGACGACCTTAGCGACGTGACCGAGAGGCTCCCTGTGCACGACGGCGTTGAAACCGTTGTGGGGGTCGGCGGTGTAGTCCACGGTACGCCTGGTGCCGTCGGGGTCCACCACGGAGTAGGAGCCCTGCACGACGTCACCGTCGCGGCTCTCGTGCTGGCTCTTGGAGTCGCCGGTGAGCCCGTCCTGCACGTCGTACGCAAAGCTGTACTGGGGGTGCGCGTTGTACTCCTCCACCACCTTGGTTACGGGTGCGGCAGCGTACACAGCGGGTGCGGCCGCGTACGCGAGGGGCGCTGGGTGCGCCGTGTACGCCGCGGGGGCGACGAAGCCTGCGTTGGCGGCGGCGAAAGCGCAGACCAGGATAACCAGCTGAAAATTTAGTAAAGGTTATTAATAGTAGAAATATTAATTGAAGACATTAGAATACTTTTTTTCGATTTTTTTTTTAACTTCTATTTATAATTATTATTCTGATATTGGTAAGTACATAATAGCTCTACAGAGATAAATTCAAGTAATCTTGTAATCTACCTTGAATGCCATTTTGGAAGGAGTGTATCAATAGTGTTCTACTGATCGAATGATATCAATTTTGAATCATGCGCGGTATTATATACGATCGACGTAGCCCCGCGGCGAAAGCTGCACAGAGACAAAACTGGTACTGTTAGTACCTACGAGTATATCGTCAGTGATAACACTTTGAAGGTTAAAGTGCTATCATCGATGTAGTATTGGCCTAGTGTAGTACGAAGTTTCAATAGAATGATAGACCAGCTTATACTTGTTTGGATATAGAATGAATATTTGAATAGTGCACGTTTTTTAGAAGTTTTAAATTATTGGAACTGTTTATGTAAGTTCAATTTTAAGCTCTTGCTATCGCAATATGTGATATGTATCATTTGTACGTATATCGTATATTAAAAAAAAATATATAATAAGTAATTGATAAATTAACTATGGGATAGGGGGGGCTACGAAACAAGGAAATGTTTTAAAGCTTATTCATCGTAGCACTTTCGTAGCGCTACGTGTAGGCGTTGCGTAGCACCAATAGCAATAAAACAAGTCGTAGAAATAGAACAGCTCTTTAAAATAAATTAGATAACTTTATCATCAATTTATAAGAATTAAAATAGTAAGCATAGTTTAACGCACCTAGCTCTCTAAAATCTCCAAATATTTTTCACCAGCTTGTAAGAAAGCTGGTAGCCTTTTTTGTTGAGGGGACACGGAAGTCTTCTTCGGAGATCTCAGCAATGATAACACCCGGGCGTTTCTTCCCGCCGAATCTAAAATAGGAACCTCTCGAAATACCCGTGTCCGGTGAGGACTTGCGTGATGCGTCAGGTGGAAAGTAAGGACGCCGTGGCGCCTCTGCAGCCACTCTTCAAAGAGAGCACTATCCGCCACGATTGTGGCGTGCCCTAAATTTATAGCCAAAGGCTGTAATCAGTGTTGTTGTTATCAAATAAGTTTTTTTTTATTTCAAAAATCCAACTTAGACAAATTTATAATTTACTATCGTAAGAGTAGTTATGAAAGCTGGTCTGGAGTTCGTAGCTGAATAATACAGCCACGCGGGACTATCCTCAAGGTTATGGAACCCTTGTAGAGTTCGGCCCATGAATCACATATTATATACCGAGACCATCGATGCATACCATTGGATTGTATTTTGATTTAAATCAGGTTGATCAAGTTAACTAAAATAAAGGATATATTAATTTATTTTTTTTTAATTCCAATTACATGCCCTGTTACCTGTTCAGACCTAATGACAGCATCAGCGGACGGCACTGCCGTGGCCGAATACTGGGCCAGGCAAGGAATTTAACTAGTTTTGTCATCTATACGTTAAAAAGAAGATGCCAAGACTCCTCTGAGTCTCAGAAAGTGCGTAAAGTATTTGGTCACTATTTTTATGTAGATTTTTGACAGTTGTTACGAATAGTCAGATCGAGAAAATCTGATAAGACGTACCGAGCGAGGGATATCATTTCGCGCACTTACTGGGCTGTGGAGGTCAGATAAGTCAGTCGCTCCATTTAAAATAATGGTGTTCAACTGCATCCGGTTAGACTGAAAGTCAACCTCAACCCAATTGAGCAAATGCTAGGCATGCCACACTAATATTAAAAAAGCGAACCTTGTTACTCCTTCAAATTCAAATGACTGTACGGATCCGGATGTTTGGCACACGGGAAGAAAATATCCTGGAATAGAACATAGGATATTCTCTATCCCAGCGATATGTGCCTTTGGGATAACTTTCTAATTACATGAGGGTGAAGCCCATAGCAGAAGCTAGTGATTCAAATCCAGTCAAAGTAGCAGGAAAGGGTTGCATGAGAAAGACCCAAAACTGGTTAAAGACCTACATATACTCAACTCTGGGTGGATACAGGTTAAAGAAGAGAGATTATAAAAGCGTGCATTCATTGTAATATAAAACTGGGTCGCGGTCGGAGAAGCTCCACGTATGACATAATACAGTTACTCGCCTACTCGTCAACACGCGCCGACGTTACAACGCGGCCTTGAACTTCGATGTTGCGATGACGAGCCTTCATCAAGTGCGTGTTACTAAACTGTATCTATGCATAACGAATAATCTGAATATAATGTTGTGTTGTAATATAATTTTATTTATTAATCATCCCTTTTTTAACTTGTTGTAAATAGTAATATTGTTACCTTTTTTGTATTGTTTTTAGTATAATATTAATTACATAATGTTGTATAGCCGAATCTAGTGCATGTGGTGTTAGCCTATAATTAATTGCTACACTAATGGATGTTAATAGTTTCGTTGTAATACAATATAAATGTATTGTGTAAGCAGTTGTTGGCTGACCCAATAAATAAATAAAAAATAAATAATCACGATGGTTTGTAGATCTTTATCGATAGACATATAAAAATCTTGTGTTGTTTTTTATAAAAGTTATACGTTACCTTATATACAGAAATACACAAACATGTAAGTAAACCCACATACATAAGACACCCAGACCCGAAACAACTATATGTAGGCCATTAAATATAAATGTTCCGTGCGAGAATCGAACCTGCGACATGCAGCGCAGCAGTCAATCGCCCAACCACTGCACCAAACGTGCCGTCCAAAAATTTTACATACTTCACAGTTTTGCACTATATCTACATATTTTTCTGTTCTCTTGTTGTGTGTGATATAACGTGCGTAAGCATATAAATAGTATTAGAAAGCCTGCTGGTCCCTTGCATACTATGCTTCGGATGAGTAGGTACAAACTTTGCCTTTATGGTAAATTTACAAACTTTGCCTTTGTGGTAAATTTTACGATAAAATATACTTAGTGTGTTAATGTAGTGTACCTGTGTGTGCATAAAGAATTAATAAATAAAATAAAATAAATAAATAAAATAATAATTCCGACCGAACTTCGGTCACGGTGGCCAGTCACAGTGGAGATTCGCCAATTACGCAGGAAATATTATAATGCACAAGCGTGTGAGCTAACACAGGTGCACTCTCAGTTCCATTAGGTACTCATAGTCCGATGTGACGATAATCCGACACGTCAAGGGACAAAACAGACGCAGGACAAACGGCTTTAAGTGCAATTGGGGGGGGGGGGGGGGGGGTATCACACCATCATCTTCTAAACTTCGGGCGGCTATAGAACAATTCCTAGAAGACAAGCCCAATAGTTTGTTGTAATGTTTGTTGTAACAAGTGTGCAGTTGTATGACAATGGACAACAAACTATCGTTTAGCCTTCTATGCCTAGAAACATACCTACATACCTATTACGACTCAACTCTTCAAATGTCAAAGTCGTCTAAGAATTTATTTTTGCCTGGTAGTCCTTGTACTATAACAAGGTACATTGTATTAATTGATCGGAGCGTGTCATCGACCGGTAGGGTGGGTGTATGTGTTGTAGCTGTCGCCTCGGGCGTTATCTTAACTGTATATAATAGCAGTGTATGATTCTTATTTCATATCATTAGTTCTTTAGAACTCTATTGATACACTTCTCTTACAATGGCATTCAAGGTAATTAATCTTTGCATAGCATAAAACAAAGTCGCTTTCTTCATCTCAACGGATTTTTTAGTAACACGTTATTCACTAATAGAAAGAACAATAAATAGAAAAGTTTATGTACTCTTCTTCTTTCCGGGTCGATGGACTCAAATTATTTTTTTGTGACCAGTATTTGGCAACCTGTACAGCTCTGTTATTGGCCTCGTAAAAACCATGAAAAGTACAGATGGTTGTGCAGGATGGGCAGCATAGCAGGTGAACTTGCACCCATGCAAAAGCTGGGGCGGGTTATTAGTTTTAGTTTAAATTATTGAGCCTCAACAATTATAAAAATTTACTAAAGGCGGCTATTTAGAAAGGCCGGTTTTTGGATCCGTAATTTACTCAACCAATACTTATAACCAACCAACCAATTGTTTAATTTCGGTAAATTGCTATTTTTGATCAATTCTTAACTTAATTATTCGTCAGATCTAGGACGTCTCTCAAACCGTAACTGTGGTGTTTCTACTACTTTTTTGTAAAAACGAAGTTTTGGGATTCACGGGAAAATCTTAATAATTAAATCGTAACTTAGTTCATCTTCTCTCTTTGCAGATTGTAGTATTCGCGTGCTTGGTGGCTGCTGCCAGCGCAGGTCTTCTGCCGGCTGCTCAAGTCTCCTATGCCGCACCCGCTGTGTACGCTGCCGCACCCGTAACCAAGGTGGTGGAGGAGTACAACGCGCACCCCCAGTACAGCTTCTCGTACGAAGTGCAGGACGGACACTCTGGTGACTCCAAGAGCCAGCACGAGAGCCGCGACGGTGATGTTGTGCACGGCTCCTATTCTCTGGTGGACCCCGATGGTTTCAAGCGTACTGTTGAGTACACCGCCGACCCCCACAACGGCTTCAACGCCGTAGTGCACAGGGAGCCTCTCGGTCATGTCGCCAAGGTCGTCGCCCCCGTCGCCAAGGTGGTCGCCCCTGTAGCGTACCACGCTGCTCCCGTTGCCTACTCTTCCCCCGTCTACCACCACTAACTATTTGTAAAGACCCTTAAGTCATTAATCTTATTATGAACTGAAATAAACAATTATTTATTGAACAACGAAATACGTGTGTGGGGGCGTGTCGGGAAACTTTTAGAACAAAGTCCGTTTTATAAAGTAAAAAAAGGTTTAATTAATGTTCACAAAAAAGTTTTTTAAAAATGATGAAAATTAAACGTAAACTAAAAGTATATAAAACTATACGCGATTAGCGCGAGTGTCTGTTCCCACCGATGTTAGGATGAAAAAAGCCCAGGGAATCGTCGTTACCGTGGGAAGCGCTAAGTACTCGTGGAATTTGATGCTTCGAGCTTGTTTGCAATTGTGCTGAGCCAGCATCATGGCATCGTAACACCTCCCCTGCCAGATGAGCAACTATTTGGTGACCTTGACGCCAAAAGTTGCGGCTCTTCTTTCATCTTCCGTTAATTCGGTGTTAGTTTGTGTGGTAATGTTAATTCTCCCAGCTCGACGGCGACGAATGATGTATATGATGCTCAGTGCACATGTACCAAACAATATAAGTATGTAGAATGGAATTGTCGTATGGTAGATTCCGATAGTGTCCAGTGTTTCGACTTTAATTTCATCTTGTGAAGTGATTTGGTTCTGTATTCTCCGAAGGCTGGTTAAATCTGTGGTCTTTAGAGTGAAGCTCCGTGTCTTTACTGGTGTTTCATAGTGTGGTAGAGCCATGAGTTCTAATGGTTTTCCGACTAATTTATTGTCCAGGTTTATTATACTAAGTTCGGGTGTTTTAATCTTGCAGCCTTGAGGGACGCTGACCATAAAACTGCCTTTTAACATTTCAAATCGCTCTTTACCGCAGGAAAGTTGAACTCTCGTACTATTGGGGAACGCAATGATGTAATGATAGCTATCTAACTCAATCAGAGCCTCCTTAGTCAGAGAGATAGGCGTGGGTTTGCACGTTCCATCTATCTCCTGAGATTGTATAAGTTTTTGAATACAGTCTGTCCTTGATAAGATCTGGTGGACGATTTTCTGCTCGCATATGTGCCAGGAACTGACCTTCGGGCATTCAGCCTCCATATACACATATTCCTGAGAATTGGATGCTATATAAGGTGCAGTTGGTACTATAATTAGGCTTTCCTTATTTGGAACGGGACATAATTCATATAACTGATATTCTGTACTAAACGTAATGGGAAACTTTAGGACTATTACTACTGTTGATTCTGTAAAGTATGAAGCTAGGCTAAGAATTTCGTAATAATCTCTGATGTCTATGTCAATTATTTGACCAGATCTATAAGTGCGTTTTAATTGGCTTATGATATTTCTTACATCTTTAACAGAAAGTATTGAATGATGAATCGATTTATTTCTACTAAATGCCAATATATTCTCTATTCTGTTAATTTCGCTCATAAGTTCTTGAACATTTTCGCTTAATATTGCAAAAAGTTGTACAAGATGAACGTAGTGAATAATTCGCTCATTATCATTAGTCATATTCATGACAAAAGTAAGAGCTCTTTCCAATTTAACCTGATTTAATGAAATATTTCGGATAATTTGATTCTGCTGTATCGTCATCTCTTTATATAAAGTAATATGCTTGTTCAATGATTGCGACAAGATTTGATCATTTTTATTTAAGGTTCGTAATGCATTTTCAAATTTCAGGGCGTCTTCATTGTCCAAATTACCGGAAATACTTTTGATAATTGTGCCTAAAGGATTGATCAGACCTCTTTTAGTTCTAGATGGCCTCAAGGTATCTAATTGCATTAAAACTTTATCTAACTTTGCATATAGGTGCCTAGTTTGGTATTTAAAGAGAGAGCTGTCTGTATGGGATAGTTTATAAGTAGTATCTGTAAGTTGGGATTTTATGGCGTTCACATGCGACTCGATTTCATGAAGGTTAATGTCTTGTAAAAATATATGAAAATGGGATATAATTTTGGTAGCACCCAGATTAAAGGGTAGTATACCCGGTCCATTATCTAGCCTATCGAGGCGTATTTCTTGAGCACCAACTACGAAAATTAGCAGCAGTAATAAGTACCTGAAACAAATGATACGAAAACTATCATTTTTTCGGTAGTCTTTTCAACCTAGATTTTGCTACCGGGCCACGACTTTTTGCGGTGTAAATATGTATAGGTAGATTCTTAACGACCTTGTCCTGAGTGAAACGAGGTGCTAATTTTTGTCTACTTGCCATTGGATTACGTACGTGAACTATTTGATTTTGTTCACAGTCCAAAACTGGTTCCCTATCGACATTACGTCGAGTCATTATATCTTCGCGACTGGATAATGCAGAATCATGAATAATTTTATAAACTGTTTCCATTTGACCACGATGTTCTTGAATATAAGTTTGAAGATATCGGTCCGTCATATTTAAACTGATAGGATTTCGAGGGTCGAAGTGACCGGAAATAACATCAAATGGCCTACACTTGGTTAGACTATGGATGGAATTATTATAAGCAATTAATGCGTACGGTATAAGATTTCGACTGGGTTCATTTTTGTGCTGAATTTTTAGTAACCGTAGGTGTTCTAAAAGCGTATTATGGAAACGTTCAATGATACCATTCTCATTAGATGCATATGCACTAGTCATATGATGTTTTATATTATGCAAACGGAGAAATTCTGATATGACTTGATTGCTAAATTCGGTGCCTTGATCAGTTGTTAGATTTAGAGGGAAACCGTGATGAGTACTAAAGTGTAAAAGTGCTTTTAATATATTGGGTGAGGTACAATCGGGTAAAAGATAGGCTTGAGCGTACTTAGAAAATGAGTCTAAAATAGTTAAATATTTGTCATGATCAACAGTTAGAACATCCGCATGTGCTAATTCAAACGGTTTAGTTGGTGGGGGAACAATTCTGAACTGTGGGCGTACTGGGTTGCGGTCATATTTTGCGCATCTGCATATGCTACATTTGTTAATAAATTTTGTAATTTCGGTTTTCATTTTAGGCCAAAAATAACGTTCTGATAATGAAAGATAGGTTTCCGTAATTCCGCGATGATTGGTCTGGCCTTCATGATATTTTTTTATTATATCTAATTGGTTCGAAAGGTCATTAATATTGGTTACCTCATGTTTAACTAGAACTAAGTTCACAGATGAACTTTCAAAAGTTTGTTGCAAGATTGGTATTATATCGAGCATTTTTTCGATTGGGCTTACTAGAATAGCAGTACGGATCTTTGGGTCAACGTGACATTTTATAATGTTTATAATATTACTTTGCAAATGATGTTCGCTAATTTCTACTGAAGTTCTTTGCATAGACTGAAAAGGTTCGGTTATTATTGGTCTAGTTTTAGAGTTACCGCTTATTACTTTTATTACTAGTTGTCTCTTAAACTTATTTAAAGGTTCATCTGATATCGGAATATCTAGAACGGGATTTTCTGCGCTAGTGTGTATGGTTTCAGTACGTGGTGAAGCTGTATGTACTTGTGCTTGATGTATGATATTTTGTGGAGCTGAATAAGCAGATAGGGTGGACGATGAATGTTGTGTTGAATGCTGTGTTTGTTTGTCCGCGAGTGAATGTGCAGTAAAAATAGATGACGAATGTATTGGACTATTGCCTTCAGCGGTGAGAGTAGAGTAGGAAAGTGTTGGACTATCTTCCTCGGCCGATAATGTGGAAGACGTATCGGAGTGATTAACGAACAAAGACTGAGTTTCATTGTGATTGATTTGAATACGTGAGAGAGCGTCTGCGTTAGTATTGATTTTTCCCTTTTTGTGAACAATAGTGTAATCATATTCTGCTAACTTGAGCCTCCACCTTGTAAGACGTGAACCAGGCTCTTTTAGATTCATAAGCCAAATTAAAGGTTTGTGGTCAGTTACTATTTTAAATTCTCTACCAAAAAGGTAAGGCCGGAAGTATTTTGTAGCCCAAACTATTGCCAACAACTCTTTTTCGATGGTAGAGTAATTAATTTCGCTATTGTTAAGAGTTCTAGACGCATAGGCAATAGGTTTGTCCGAGCCGATAGGACCCTGAGAAAGGACTGCCCCTAAGGCCACATTAGACGCGTCTGTAGTTAAGATAAACTCTTTACTGAAATCCGGGTATATTAAAATGGGGTCATTTGTAAGAAGAGTTTTGCAATGCTCAAAACAGTTTAAATATTCTGGGGTTAAATTTATTTTGGCACCTTTTTTAAGACACGATGTAAAAGGTTTAGTAATGCGTGCAAAATCCGGTATAAAACGTCTGTAATAACCGAGTAGACCCAAGAATGCCTTAATTTGCCTGGGAGTTTTCGGGACTGGATAATTTAGGATGGCTGAAATTTTATCCGGGTTTGGTTTGACACCATCGGTGGTGATAATATGACCGAGATAAGGCGTTTCGTGTTTGAGAAATTCAGATTTATCCATCTGAATTTTTAAATTTGAATTTCTAAGACGGTCGAAAATGGCGCGCAAGTTAACTATATGTTCTTGTAAGGATGTTGAAAATACCAAAATATCATCCATATATGTAGTACAATTTGGAAGTCCGCGAAGGACGTTGTCCATAACTCGTTGAAATGTTGCCGGAGAATTTTTCAAGCCCATTGGCATTCTAATGTACTCAAAATGGCCTTGCTCTACAATAAATGCTGTTTTTGGTATATCGGATGAATTTAGCTGAATTTGTAAAAATCCTGATTTTAAATCTAATGTAGAAAAGTACAAACACCTGCCTAATTTGTCTAATATGTCGTTAATGTTGGGAATCGGATACTTATCATTTATTGTTTTTGCATTCAGTTGCCGAAAGTCAATGACTAATCGCCACTTAACTTTACCAGATGCGTCACTTTTCTTAGGCACAATCCATATCGGAGCATTCCAAGGCGATGAAGATGGACGAATAATACCTTGCTGTAACATAGAATCTATTTGATTTTGTACTTCTTCTCTATGTACGTAAGGATATCTATAGGTTTTACTATAAACTGGCTTGTCGTCTACGGTTCTGATATGATGTTTGATTTCGTTAGTGAAGGTAAGTGGTTCCCCGTCTAGGTAGAAAACATCGGCATACTCTTTGCAAAGATTAATTAAATTGACTGTCTCTTCTGCATTTAAATGTTCTATGCGCAATTGCGATAAGACTTCTCGTGTTCGCTCGGCGGTATAGGTACGTGGTACGGTGGTGTCAATTACGTGATTTATGGGAAACGTTTCTTCGTTAAAAACTTGTGCGCATATAGGGTTTTCTATAGGTATTACAATGTCTGTATCCCACGGGTTTGAAATTTGTATCATGGTATGATTATTTTCGGCGAATGATATGCATTCGGTAATGTAACAACCGGAAATAGTTTGCTCCTCAATATAGATGTCTCCCTGTGTAATGTCAGTAGGTACCCTAATTAATTGAGTAGTTTGGGCCGGTATAGTAATTTCGTGAGAGTTTAAGCATTGAGGATTGCAATATAAAGTTATAGGAATTTTTGTGAATTCTGTCTCTAAAGCATGAGTAGCAAGGTCGATTTTTGCGTTCCACTTTTTTAACTGTTCACAACCTATTAAACCATCAAAGAAATTATGGAATTTGTAGAGAAATAATTTTATGGGAACATTATCATTTAATTCCTCAAAACAAGGGACAGTTAGTGAGTAGTAATTTTGGGTGGTCACGTGCGTATTTGTAACTAGGAATGGTTCATAGTCAAGTGGAATGTGGGGGTAAAATTTTTCATAGGCTTCTGGGCTAATGAAAGACTCGTTTGCCCCGGTGTCAATCAAAAGTTTAATTGGGGGATTTTTAATTTGGATATAGGGCAAATGACGTTTACTTTGCACGTTCAATTCTATACGGGGGCATTCTTCTCTATAGCCGGGCAAAAATTTTTGCTCTGTAGTGCCTTCAACGGGGTTCTGATTTGGATCAAGTTCAAGGCCAATCATAAAATTATGAAAATAATTTGTATCGATAACAGGATCAAAATTTTGGATATTGGGATCATATTCGTGAAAATTTAAGGCTGTATTATCGTCTAAGAATTCATTGAAATGAGTTTCTCCAATTTGTGGAAGGTTTGGTTCAAGGTTACGTTTACCATTGTAGTTCGTGGGCGGGAGAGTTCGCGCGACTGGATGACTAATACCACTCATAGGTGTTGGGGTATTATATTGAGATAATTGATTTATTTGGGGTACTTGGGGAGCTCGCGGTGGGATTCGGAATCCCGTAGACATATTGGTAGGGGGGGCCCTAAACATTTGTAGGGTCTTTGTGGGGTTTTGAGGTCTGGGATAGGGTTGCCTATTCTGTTCTAGTGGTACGGGTGGTGGGTATAGCTGTGGAGGATATTGAGGACCAAAGGATCGAATTTGAGGTCTGGGGTATGTTTGGAATATAGGGTTATAGTTTGGTGGCATGTATGAGCGAAAATTTTGCTGTTGATGAGATGAATTGGGAGCAGATGAACGGAAATTTTGCTGCGCGTTAGAAGTATTAGGTGCTTGTTCGTAAAAATTATATAGGTTTTTCTTCGCGGGTAAAGACTTATTTCTTTTTTGTAAATAGAGAACATTTAATTCCTCTTGGGCAAATTCAAGGGCACTTTCGAGAGATGAAGGTCGCATACACCTTACCCTAGAACCTAGTGGTTCGTCTAAACCTCTCAAGAATGTCTGCAAAGCTAAGTTTTTATAAAGAGTTCTTTTTGCTTCCACAGTAGTTCCTACAGATTCGTGCAACTCGACATACGTTATTATAGTACACAATAAATGCTGAACTTTTTCGTAGTATACTTGTATAGTATCATTACCTTGAACTAAAAGAGACAGATCGGTATATAACGAAGTTTCGTCCCTGTGATCTGAAAAGCTGTTAATTAACGTGGTTCTTATGCCCTGCCAATCACTAGGAATTCCATTAGTTGCCAAAGTACGTGCAGCTGTACCAGTTATCTTGTTCAAAATTCCATTAATCAGAGCCAAATTCGAGAGTCTACTTCCTGGTTCCGTACTGACATAAGTGAGCACTAACTCATCACATAAATTCAAAAATCTAGTCAAAACATTAGGATTGCCATTAAACTCTGGAACTAATCTAAGGGATTTATAAATCTTATCAGTTAAGTCTGACGAAGCCATCTGACTCGTCTGACTCAAAGATGGTTGTGAACTGTGACTTTTTTCAGTCATAGTTTCTAAATCTAAGTCGCTTAAGAGTTCAAGGTTACGATTGGCGTCACTTCGGGTTATCCGAAGTTGAACTCGCCTACTAGGACTAAGGTCCCTATTACTACGTGGGTGAAAAATCTTGAAAAATTATAGTACACTGCGTAAAAATATAGCATACAATTATCAAGAATATATGTAATTCACTTACATTTGTACTATTGCTGGCGAGCGTCGATTCATCGATTTTTGGAAGTCTCGATGTCCGCAGCAGCAGCTTTCCCGACTGGCCTCCGAAGGTTCTTCGTCTGGACGGTCGACGCGGCGATGCCCGATTTTTGGACGATCACACAACGACAACACTTTCAAAGTCCTTGACGACTTCCGACTGCGCCAAATACGTGTGTGGGGGCGTGTCGGGAAACTTTTAGAACAAAGTCCGTTTTATAAAGTAAAAAAAGGTTTAATTAATGTTCACAAAAAAGTTTTTTAAAAATGATGAAAATTAAACGTAAACTAAAAGTATATAAAACTATACGCGATTAGCGCGAGTGTCTGTTCCCACCGATGTTAGGATGAAAAAAGCCCAGGGAATCGTCGTTACCGTGGGAAGCGCTAAGTACTCGTGGAATTTGATGCTTCGAGCTTGTTTGCAATTGTGCTGAGCCAGCATCATGGCATCGTAACAAACGTTTTATTGTTTTTCTTCTCCTAAAATATGAGACAATATTATTGAGGTATTCACTACACTGAAGACTTATTATATGCTTTCCATTACCGAAACCGTCAGTCAAATAGTGCGCTCAGTATCTTGTGGCAAAGTGTTAACATAGTGCCCTCAATTTCACCCAAATCCTAGGGCATCACCCGGAATAAGAATCTGACTTAAAAGTTCTTCTACATAAAAACGAAAGAACAAATCGGGATTAGAAAAAACTTTGACACCTTCATCCACTACCTGGAAAGCGTCGCTGCAAGTTCACCCCTGTAGCTTACCACACCTCAGTCAGTTTACCACCATTAACTGTCAATATATAATAAAAAGTGTTCATCAAATAAACAACTAAATTATTGAAATAATTTCCCTCTATTATTTTTTTCCTAATGCAATTCAGCAATATTGGATCGGTTCTTGACCAAATAGCAGCTGCTCTACCCATTGTTGGATAATTAATGATTAAATAGTGTTTACATTTGTCAAATGGGTCTAGGTCCAGTATCATTAGATTCCAGAGCTTATGAGAATATCCCATTGACTGGCACACACAATATATCAGTCAGACGCAGCAATATGACGCCCTCTTTTTAAGTGGAAATCTATATATCGACGAGACGTTGTCCTACCTAAAAGCTGGCTTTTGTGAAAAACAACCCGGTTGCAGGTAAACCCGGTAGTTTATTTGTATTTTCAAACCATCCAGGGATCCATTCAAACATGCACACAAAACATTCAAATACATAATAAAAAATTTTTACAAAAAAAATACAACCGACTTCAAAGTAAAAAAAACCACTGAAAAGTGCAAAATAACTTTAATTTCGGAAGTCGGTGTTTCTATAATAGTTTTGTCTCTTCGTTATTTAACACCGACTTCCGATATTAAAGTTATTTTGCACTTTTCAGTGGTTTTTTTTACTTTGAAGTCGGTTGTATTTTTTTTGTAAAAAGTTTTTTATTTTACACTTTTTAGTTATGGTACCACCACTAAAAAGTACCCCTCAGCCAAACTTAAATACCTTATAGCCAGAGTGCATCTCATGACAATTCTAATAATCCCAAACACGGTTAGATTACTTTAATTTATTACAGAGTTCCGGTGCCTAACTTCAGGCTTCATCATCAGATCAGTTCGATATATTCCCCCTCTACTTTCAGTCAGTCATCGACTACACGTATAAACAAAGCAATTTTACTTGTTACGACGGTTCTGCTGTGATCCTATGAAGAGTTCTGTTCCATATCTTCGAAGTTCATGATCAGATCATAACAATATTTCTATGGGACCAACTCGGAAGTATAACCTTCCAATCAAAAAAAAAAAATTTCAAATCGGTTCACGATTGACCGAGAAATCGGTGAACATACATAAAAAAAAAAAAAAAACATACATTCAACCGAACATATAACCTCCTCCTTTTTGAAGTCGGTTAAAAATTAGATGAAAGATTAGATAATGTCACATAATCACACATGAACCGCTGGACCAGTTTCATTAATTCTTCTTTTGTTGTATTTGTTATTGTCTGGAGAAAGATGGTTCCTATGAGAGAAAAAAAATTTAGAAACTTGAGCAAAAAATTAGAAAATTTCAGAAATCTACGACGCCTTTTTAACCTTGGTGCGTTTGAGAGTTCGTAGCTAAGACAGGACAACGTCTGGTGGGACAGCTGGTCATCAAACTCCCGCTCTCGGTAGAGCGAGAGGGAGTGTCAGACTTTTACTGATTAAAACTCACCGTATTCCTTCATTTGCCCTTGTATTCTAGGGCCGCAGTTCGGCGGCAACGATCTCTCGCGTCTTGGTACAGGCCATGGTCCGAAGCGAGGAGTGGCAGGCGGTCGCCTCCTACTGCGAAGCAGTAATGCTAGCAAAGGAGGAGGCCGTACGTACACGCGCAAGGGAGCGATCCTCTCGCCCTAGCCGCCGGGATCTTGATCCCGATTTCCGGCCACCGTAGGCGCGGGCTTGCGGACGGCGAGCAATAGGTAGCTCGCCGTCCGACCGTCCGGTAACCGTCCGGACCGAGCCCAAGTCGTCGACGGCGCGTACTATTCCACGCGTGCCTCAAGGAGATGTCAGGAAACCGTAGGGGCCCAGCAGGGTCGAAGCCTACTGGAACCAAGGGTTTGTTTCTGAAAGGAAAATTCGGCCCTGGTATGAAAGGCAACGAAGGAACAGGAGTGGGTCAGTAAAAGTCTGACACACCCTCCTCGCCCAAGAGCGGAAGATGTCATTATATGATTTTCCCACCTAAAAAATAAGTGCCGCAGTAACTCTTTCGAACAATCCCGCAAAACGTATGATGGCCAAGCATGTATATCTGGTATGAATAATCAATCAGTCAAGAATTAGCGTCAAAGTAATGGTTTAGTCAAACTGGTTAGTGTTTGGAGTAAAGTGGCTGGTCAATGACAGTCTCTTTAGTCACCCAAAGAAACTAATGGTTGCCGGGAATTATAATGATGTTCTCAGTTGTCAGTTTTACGTTAAGAGAAACAAGATACATTATTTTATAATTTCATAATAGTTGGCCTAAAGTCAAGAACGCGCTCGAATTTTCCGCCATTGACAAATTGTAGCTCATTTCCAATTGCGTGCACATCCATAGTGATGCGCACACATAATACAAAGCGCGAACTTGAGCCGGGATGTCACAACCCGTGATCACTATATATACCTCGCCGGAGACAACAGGAGCATAGTCGGACAATACTTCGATCCAAAACTCCTTCTCAACAACTAAAATGGCCTTTAAGGTAATTTTTCTTCTGAACTTATTAAAAAATATAACTTTTGGTATCAATTCCGTTTGGCAAGAAGCCAAATCTTACATAATTATCCAATTTTATTTTGGATTAGGTTTCAAACCTGTACTTAAAGTAATAGTTTATTGCTTTTTTTAAATTTTAATACTTTAGTTGTTACAGATTTCTACATTTCAGTTAAAGTTAATGCTTAAAACTTTGCTAATCAGTAAGAGTCAAACTAATTAGCTGTAAATATATTAATTATTTCAATACCATTTTTTTTTTTGTTTCTCTCATTCATCCAGTATTTGTAAAGTCTATAACTATAATGTTTGTTTAAATCACAATCAATTAAAAAAGTAGATACTCAACAAAGCCGGAGTGCGTCCACTGCTACTTAACTCATTGTAATGCGCGAGGCGACACCTTGCATGTCCTTGAAGACTGAGCTATCGTCGGCTTGTTAGTAATTTCTCCGCGCATGCTCTTGCGCAACTGCACTAGTCTCGCCCTCGTAAAACCGTGTCAATGTTTCAAGTACAACTTACGTGTCACTAAATGAGACTAGTGATGACCATTGACGGAGTTTAACAAATCGATTTGTTCCAGTTCGTCATCCTCGCATGCGTGGTGGCTGTGGCACGCAGCAGCGTGGCCCCCGCTGTCGCCGCCCCACTCCTCGCAGAGCCCGTCGTAGCCGCTCCTGTTGCTGCCCGACTGGAAGAATTTGACCCTCTGCCACAATACAACTATGGATACAACGTTGCTGACTCACTCACCGGTGACTACAAGAGTCAGAATGAACAGCGCAACGGAGACCTGGTACAGGGACAGTACTCGCTAGTGGAGCCTGACGGTACCCGGCGCGTCGTAGACTACTCCGCCGACTCTGTGAACGGGTTCAACGCGGTGGTGCGCAAGGAGCCGCTGGTGGCTGCCGCGCCCGCCGTCGTCGCCGAGCCCGCTGTGGTGCCCGCGCGCTACGCCGCCGCTCCTGTCGTGGCGGCTGCAAGGTACACTGCTCCTGTAGCATACTCAGCAGCTTACACAGCTCCCACAGCCAGGTTCGCGTACTCAGCACCGGTGGCTGCCGCTTACACGGCTCAGTTCGCTCGGTATGCGGCGGCTCCCTTCGCCTACCCTGCGGCGGCTCCCTTCGCCTACCCTGCTGCTGCTCCTATTGTAGCTGTCTAAACATATATATTCCGGTTCCTGATGACTGACAACTATGGCTAATTAAAATTTTATACAACACAAATTACCTTTTTTATTCCTAAAAAATAACAGAGAAAATGTAGCTTTTGAAAATTCGACAGGCGGCGGTATTTACAGGTTTTCTAAAGTACATAATGAGTTTGTTCAATAAAGTATACCTAATGATCAGTTCTGTGTTCGCCTCCGATGTCGCCAAAATCCTAGTTGGGTTCTGGACCTCTAAATTGGTCGACATGCGAAGGATGCTAAAAAATGTGATCAGTTTAAGAACAAGTTCAAGGTCTTCAATAGTCTTTCCTCAGTAGTGCCTTTAAATTGCTTACTTTACATAGACAAATACGTAAGTAACATACCTCTTTAGAACATTAGCCTTCGTCTTCCTTTAGCACTTGGTAGTACCAAAAAGTAAACATTGTTTTCTTTTACACTTTCACAAATATGTAACACTAGCTTGTGACAGCAGTTTCGCCCGCGTGACAGTAGGTTTCTCTATACAAACTTTCGTCTCCTCTTTTCATCCCCGAGTGAAGTTGGAAAATCCTCTCTTAGTGCTCGCCTACGTCATAAAAGGAAACCTTGTGCGAAATTTTACAATCCTAGTCCTAATAATTTCGGCTGTGCCTTGATATGTTAGTCAGTCAGTTTCTCCTTTTATATATTTAATAAATAAATAAAGTAATAGTTCAAGGCCTTCATGAATAAATACATAGACAAAATTTTAGCAAACTGGGTATAAAGAAGATGTATGAAGCAGACTGAAATGTCAGTACGTCATTCAGTCGTCCAAAGTGTTGTGTTTTAATTTGTAGAGGTTTATTGTTACATTACCCAAAATGGAGGAAAAGCAGTTATATGGTGCACTCACAGTGTACCGTGAAAGAGGAGCGTACCTACGCCGCTTGGAGCAGTTCGAAAAAGCGAAGGCATCGTACGACGAGGCGTTCAATAGCAACTCCGAGGATGTGCGCACGCTGACGGGGCGCTCGCAAGTGTGCGCTGATGCCGTGCGCCCCGTCCAGGCTTATGCCGACGCCGAGCTGGCGCTAAAGCTGTCGCCCGGCAACATGAACGCGCGTAACATGCAGGCGCGCGCCATGTACACCATGACCGACTTCGAGCGCTCAGTCGTAATGAACTTCCGCGGTCTACGCCAGCGCCGCCAGCCACCCTACTTCATGGAGGGTATCAATCAGGGAGTCGAGACCATACAGGACTGCATCGGAGTGAACGCCGGAAATGTCATGTTAGACTTTTTACCGCTCATCAAACAACTAGAAGCTGCACGAACTGGACACGACGATAATGAGCCTCAAAGAAAATTGCATGTGAGCCGGATTCCCAAAGAGGAGCATAAAGACAAACTGACCCAAATGGAGGCACGAAAATTCAGCACCTTATCTCGCGTACTTGCAATGAAATATCTTGGGCCAATGGCTTATGATAAATTTTTTCTTCAAGAGCTGTTGGAAGACCCACGAATTAAATCTGCTAATTCGGCTGGAAGTAAGGAATTGATAGAAATTGTGAAAGAAGCACTACGATCTCTTAGTGAAAGACAGGAGATGCTGCGTGCTCAAAGACCATACTATACTATAAAATTAGCTGAAAAAGCAGAATCTAAACACCAGACTAAGTACAAGGAAGCTGTGTTGTTGAGGGAAAGAGAAATTGGAGCGAGAACCGCAGAGCGCTTGTTGAAACAGATTGAGAAGAGTATGCGAGAGCTTCGTGTAATGGATTTGATGGCACAAGCCGAGCGCATGCAGATGTTCCTTGATGGAAAAACTCCAAGAACATTACCTGACAAAGAACTATACTTAGATCGGTTATACAGAGCGGTTGGAGAGGGATACCTTTCACAACACCGGCTGTCTTACACCCTCAGCGAGCGTGGCAATCGACGCCGCATCGCTTTCCTTATGGGTTTGCCTGTGGGCCGTCCGACTTCTTTCGATTCTGTAATGGCAAATTATCCATACAAGTTCATTGATATCGAATATGCCACGCAAAAAGTGAAACAGACACTAGAAATGTGTGAAAATTCAACTATGAAGTGCTGGCTAATGTACGAATTGGCTCGGTTACTATCCAAGCAGAAGAATTACGCTCTTGCAAAGTTTTATGCGAAACGATGCCAGAGAGAGGCTCAGGAACTGGGAAATATTACATGGTGGATGAATGGTTGCTTCGTTCTAATGAGTGGCGATATGCAACAAGGTAACGCAAACGAAGTTCGAATAGAAGTGGAAGAAGCTATGGAGTGGTTGAAAAAATTACAGGACCCGGAGAGAGTGCAGGCCTTCCTGAACAAATGTGCAGAAATGTCGGCAGAAACGGTGACTGGAGACGATCGTAAGGCGGTGTTGACGCGTGAGCGACAGATCATGGGCGTGATGGATCCGGAGACGCGTGTGGAGACGCAGGTGTTGTTCAAGCGCATGTCCACGGTGCCGCCGGGCCGCCGCTTCTCCGTGCTGCCGCGCAAGGCCGACGCTACCGTGACCGACTTGTACTACGAGCGCAAGCGCCGGCGACAGCGCGGCCTCTCCGTCATCCCCGGGCCCGAGCAAGAACTGCCGGCACCGCCAAAGTCTGGCGTCGCTGGATTACAATTGTTTAATATTTGATTTACACAAATCTTATTATCATTTTATGTTGTTTAATTCATATGTGGCGCACATAAAAACGCAAAATATTAGTTCATTTATTTGATAAATTATTGAAATATTATCTTATTTGTACTAACCCAAACAATCGTTTTATTTGATTGTATAGTTAAACTAGCTGCTGTCAGCGGTTTCGCCCGCGTTAAAGTAGTTGTCTCCATACATTAGGGGGTGAATTTTGGGAAATCCTCTCTTAATGCTCGCCTACGTTATAAAAGCAAGCTTTGTGCAAAATTTCACGTTGCTAGTTGCAGTAGTTTCGGCTGTGCGTTGATATGTCAGTCAGTCAGTTTCTCCTTTTATATATATTGATGATAAATTATATTTATTTTGCAAATAGGTTTTAAAAAAAACTTTTTAGAAAAAAATACAACCGACTTCAATGTAAAAAAACACTGAAAAGTGCAAAATAACTTTAATTTCGGAAGTCGGTGTTTCTATAATAGTATTGTCTATTCGTTATTTAACACCGACTTCCAAAATTAAAGTTATTTTGCACTTATCAGTGTTTTTATACATTGAAGTCGGTTGTATTTTTTTTGTAAAAGGTTTTTTATTTTACACTTTTTAGTTATGGTACCACCACCAAAAAGTACCCCTCAGCCATACTTAAATACCTTATAGCCAGAGTGCATCTCGTGACAATTCGAATAATACCAAGCACGGTTAGGTTAAATTAATATATTACAGAGTTCCGGTGCCTAACTTCAGGCTTCATCATCAGATCAGTTCGATATATTCCCCCTATTCTTTCTGTCAGTCATCGATTACACGTACAGATAAAGCAATTTTACTTGTTACGACAGTTCTGCTATGATCCTATGAGGAGTTCTGTTTAGCGAATGCAAACCGGTTAACCCGAAAACCGAAAATCCGGTATTTCGGCATATTTTTAATTATTAAAAAACCCGGGTTTTATTTTCAAGTATCCGGTTTTTTTCGAGTTTTTTTTATTACTTTCAAATGACGCTATTTTTTTTAGCAAACATTGTTTTAAAACGTTTCTGAGGCTTGGTATCAGTCGTAGGTTCGATTATCGTACCATAGCTATAGCTACACCAAATGTACACTTCTTCTGTTCACGATTATAAATGATCCAGGCCGACCGAATTCTGGCCCTGACAGCATTCACTACCAATGAATGCTGTCAGGGCCAGAATTAAAATCCCTTAAGGACACAAAAAATCTTATTCGTAGATGAAATACCCACCCGCTAGATCGCTGTCGCGGTTCTTACTCATGTAACACCTTAAACGAGTCGCTTATATATAATAGAGTGAAAAGATCAAAATCTTTGCTTGTTCGTTACACTGGTGGCAAACTCAGGGATATTCTTGCTACCGATGAGAAAATTTTCACAATCAAGGAATATTGCAATAAGCAAAATGATTGGGTGTATGCTTGTAGCTCCAAAGAACACTCTCAACAAGATAGCAGAGTCCTGAATGGTTATCATGCGGCATCAGTAATGGTTTGGTAAGGGTATCTAATAACCAAGGATTTATTTCGTGAAAATGGATGATAACTTCAGCTAAAGTGTATCAAGATACTATCCTAGATGGCATAGCAAAGCCTCTTAAAGCCTCTCTCTTTTTGATAACATACTAGGGTCATCCTTCAGCAAGACTCAGCACCCGGTCACAAGTCACGCACTACCCAGGCTTGCCTTGCAGCGAATGTTTCGGACTTCATCAAGGCTGATGATTGACCCTCGGCTAGCCCAGACCTCAACCCCTGGACTAGAAATTGTGGTCTGTATTAGAGGACATGGGCTGCTCCAAACGTCACAATAGTTAAGAATCCTTAAAACATTCTTTACGATCAGCTGTGGACAACTTTCCAATGGTCAGAGTGAGTAAACCGATAGTCGCGTAGCCTGAACGCTTAAAAGCCTGTGTTAAGGCAAAGGGTGGATATTTTGAGTAGAAGTATGTATTGATTTCTGGTTTATATTCTCTATGTACGACATCATTCTAAGACATTCGTTTTTATGAAGTTATTTTTTTTTAATTATTAAAAATATGCAAGTAGTAGGTGGCCTGAATTTCACAAGCAATTAAAAATTTTCTCTTAAAAATAATAATAAAAAAACTAACTTTAACACAGGTTTCACCGAAAAGAGGGTAAAAAATGGGGTTTTAATTTTGGCCGGTTTTGCATTCCCTAGTTAGAGCATAATGATGAAAGAGTTTATAATATGGTCAATTTGATTACAGATTTAAAGTATTGTTATTATGTTGAGTTTTGTATTTTATAACAATTTATATTCATGCGTGATATTTATAATCACTAAATTACGCTTAGTTGATCTTTTTGGTACTTTTGATTTATATTGTACCTACTGAGTTTAAACACAAAGCGCAAATATACCTTTTATCTCAATATATTTATGCATTTAAATTTAAATTTGAATAAGTACATAATTATACATTTCTTTTAAATAGATATGTTTTTATTTAATTAAAGAGTTGCAAGATGTAAGCGGCCTGAATTTAAAAAAAGCGCTTGTATCAATCTCATCTTATGGTTCAATAATATATTTTGCGCCATTATTACATACTTTATAGTCTAAGTTCTTTATAGTTTTGTTTACTCAGTGATATGCAAATAAAAACCTTTGTGAAGAATGATTAAAAGAGTTCTTTATTTTGACAAAGAAGGAAGTATTTAATAATTGCTCACCTTAATTAGTCTCGATCACACCACACATTATAATCAAAAGATTCAAATTACAAGGTAGGTACATTAGTTTAGCTTCGGTTCTACGTAGAAAGACTCGAGGCTAAGGGTCAGTTCAAACCAAGAGGCGACGCGATGAGCACTTTTAAAAATAGTGATTGAATAGACTCTACTCGCTATACAAAAAAAAAAACCAAATGTTTGATTGAAAAAACAAAAGCAGCCGAGGCGGCTTCAAGATTCGTCGCGCTGCACCTCGCGGTATCTCGTGAGATGCAGAGCGGTGTAGCGAGACGCAACAAGGTGCTTCAAGACGCATCTTGCAGTAGACTCTGCTGGTTTTGTTTTCTTAAAGAAACACGTGCTTTTTTTGTAAAGTTGATAGAGTTCAGTGCAGCGAGCTGTTGTGCTGCCAAAGTGGCTTCATGATGGGCCGTGCAGCGTCGCGATGCATTCCGCGACGAAGCTACCTCAAGCAACGCCGGTCGCGACGCGTCTCGGTGTAAACTGATCTTTAATAAATTACAATAATGAATTCAGCATAATGTACTGTTTCTGCTATTTAACGCAACATTAAAATCAGATAAAAAAATAACAATATAAAATTAACAATTAAAATCTTAAAAAACCTACAGTTTCTGTCCTCTTAGAATCTTAAAATTACGATTGATTTTGGTTTCACAGTAAAGCACGGCAGACAATAACAATGTCTTAAATTATTATATGATATAAAATATCTTAAATCTTAATTAAAAAATCAGACTTGTAATTAAACAATCAGACTAAGTAGATATTCATAGCAGTTTGAGGATAGCATGTACGAAGTAAAAAATTCCTAAGCTGCCGTTCCCTGTGATGAGCCAGGCTGACTCATTTTAGGTTCGGTACCTTGAGCTGTCGTTTTCTGTCGTTTTCACTGAAAAAGAAAAAGAAAACACTATATTGACTATCTAAGTACCTAGTGGTTTTGTTCCCAAAGCTCAATTATTCTATTAAAGAAAATCAGCTACTTTATCAGAAAAACTCAGAGTATTAATAAATAATAACTAATATAAGTATGACTCTGACGTCGTAGTAGTGCTGATTTATAAACCCATATTTTCTAACGTGGTTTTTTATAAGTTTAATAAAAAATATTCATCACATTTATGGCACAAGGACAAGCTCCCAAAGAACCCTAATTTCATGTAATGGTGGTTGTAATCAGTCATAACGAGTGCTATAGTAGAGTTCAGGAAGCTGGAAGCATGTTTATGACTTTAAATTCGTAATTGTTTTAGTAAATGCTCAATAATTCGAGGGGGGCATTCAAATATTGTCGTAAACCCGTACATAGTTTGACAGTAAAATTACAGTCGCACGTCATTTTCCCCGTATGAGACGAATAACTTAATTACAAAATAATATCTATAACTCACCGTTATCCTCGTATTCTATTTTCATTACCTTTTTCTCTTCAAAAACACAGACTGCAGCGGCGTGAACGAATGTATAATGAATGAATGACAAAAAGTTACTTTAGTAGCGTTGCGGTGGCTTGTTCGCATCAAATAGAGATTGCGTTACTGTTAGATCAACTGTATTTGGCCAAAATTGTCATGCCTGATACCACTACAGCTCTACTTTAAAACTGAATGGAGATATAATTGCGCCACTTTCTTTGTAGGCGTATCTTCTTTGGCCTTTTATTTGACCACCGATTAGTTTTTACAAAACGTTCTATGGTCTTCTATACAGCTAACTTTTGCTGGTTGGGCATGAATGTTACGTTATACAATATAACAGTAAAGATCCTCATATTCACCATTTCTGGTATGCGAAACTTAAAATAATAATTAAAAGGAATGGTTAGGTACCTAGGTACCTAATAGTATACATACTCTTAACATCACATCACATCATTTAATTCATTCATCATCTCATTCATTCATCTCATTTAATTACATGAAATTACATAATATTAACTTAACTGGCTATTATTGCACTAATAGGAACATAGCGAGGTGTTACAGTAATTTTCTATTCTTATAACTAAGGTATTCCTGGGTCGTGTAGAAACATTTATCGACTAACCAGGAGTACAATTTTTTTCGGAATAATGTAATGGGGAAGTCTTTCAGGTCACTCGGTAATTTGTTAAATAATTTAATTGACATGGGATAACAGTTTCTTCGATACAGATCGGTTTTAATATTGGGCAAGCGAAAGCTATTGCGATAACGGGTATTAAAATAACAAAGTAGATTTAATTTTTAAATATTTGCTTTAAATATTTTTAATTATAAAGTAGTGTCAGAGATGGTCTTTTGAGGAAAGAACCATATAATTTGAGTAGACCTGTCCAGTCAGTGCTGCTGTGTAGCAGACAGTGCAGCCAGACAAATGCTTGTATTTGTTAGTATTCGTAAAGCTCAACTCAGGACTACTAAGAACCTCAACGACTTGACGAACAATACCAAAGAAACAACATTTCGGTAGGCCGCAGAAAATACTCAAATTGTAAGACCAACGTTAAAATTACTGAAAAGAAAAAAAAAGCGATCCACAGTTGTTATATCTCACTAAGGCGGTTGGTCTTGGAAGTATGAGTAGATTCAAGTAGACTTTTTTTTCTGTGTGTGCGTAAGCTCGGAGCGCGGTGTCATATACACACACACATAAATAATGTCACGTGAATCTCACACATCCAAAACAAACCCGCCTTCTTGAAATAGAATGTGCCTAGAATCTTTTACGTAGAAAAATGGTGTAGGCAATGAAACTAGTTAGGTATAATAAATACATAATTTATTTACATTATGGCATTTAGGATTGACATAAATAATAAGTTCACTTAATGATGGTAGTAGGGAGCAGATGAGTAAGCTACTGGGGCGGCGTGCACCACAGGGGCGGCGGCGTACTTGACGGGGGCGGCGTATGCGACGGGAGAGGAGTGGTAGGCTACAGGGGCGACCACCTTGGCGACGGGGGCGACGACCTTAGCGACGTGACCGAGAGGCTCCCTGTGCACTACGGCGTTGAAACCGTTGTGGGGGTCGGCGGTGTACTCAACAGTACGCTTGAAACCATCGGGGTCCACCAGAGAATAGGAGCCGTGCACAACATCACCGTCGCGGCTCTCGTGCTGGCTCTTGGAGTCACCAGAGTGTCCGTCCTGCACGTCGTACGAGAAGCTGTACTGGGGGTTGGTGTCGTACGCCTCAACCTTGGCGACGGGGGCGGCGTATGCTACAGGGGCAGCGATCTTGGCTACGGGGGCTGCTGCGTAGTAGGCAGGAGCAGCATGGCTGGTGTAGGTAAGAGGAGCTGAGTAGGATACCTGCGCAGCTGGCAGGAGACCAGCGCTGGCAACAGCCACCAGGCAAGACAGGACGACAAACTGTGAAACAAATAATAATAATTAACAACACTCTTATGCAGTAATTCTTTTAAAACTACAAGTGATCGATTTAATAAAGTACCTTGAATGCCATTTTGGGTAGTGATAATGTCCAACTGTGGGATCGAACTGCCGCTTACAGTGCACGGTCTCGTTTTATATTCAGCGCGCGTCCACTCATGCTCAGATTTATGTGACGTCACGAGCCCGATCCGGTAATCGAGGCTCGTACAACATATGACAGTTTATTGAAACTTTCGCTTTTAATTGAGGTGGTTAACCAAGGCAAGGTCGCGATCTTCACCGGAATGCGAGCGCCCGCGTCCTGCGCCAGCGCAGCGAGCCGTTACACGAAGTACCTACAACCTCACGTTCATAATAATTCGACTGACAGCGCCCTTATTTCATACCAATAAGCGTGGTTTTTGCATTCCAGATATTATTATTGCAGTTCAGTCGGTTGTAGGTCAGGCATTGCATTGTCCGCTCATTACCGTAGAATAAGGCCGGAGTGAGCTTTCAGGGGCGCAAAACTAAGTAAAATAAATGCAATTAAATCGTAAAGCGTGTATTGACCCTTATGTTAACAAATCAGAGTAGGTACTTATGAATTATGATGCTCTGTTTCAATTTCGTCCGAGCTTGAACGGTAGAATTACGAGATACATTTTACTGTCTTTTTTAATCAGCCAGTATGTTCATCAAACTACATTTTGTCATCAGTCAACATTTGGACAAGTTTTTGGATTGAAATATAGTTGCTTTAATGAAAAATGTTTGCCAAATACGCAGCTTACAATTTTTAATGTAGCAATCAGGGATTCGTTTGTCTCGAGCTTAAAATATTATTTGCTTGCTAGAAACCAGTACTTAGCTAAAAATAACACAGCAAGTAATGTATCAAAAGCGTTTATTTACATAAATAACAAGTATAAAAAGGTCCTAATAGTAAACATAAACATATCAACAACAAAATTGTAATAATTCATCTAGAAGTAGTAGGGATGTGGTAGCCTGGGGGCGAACAGTGGTGCGGGTGCGGGGGCGAAAACTGGGGCGGGCGCTCTCGCCAGGAATGGGGCAGGGGCTACGACTGGGGCTGGAGCGATTACTCGAGCTGGGGCGACCAGCGGCTCGCGGCGCACGACCGCGTTAAAGCCGTTAAGCGGATCAGCGGTATAGTCTACAATTCTCCTCGTACCATCAGGATCCACAACGGAGTATGACCCTGTGACCAGGTCTCCGTTCCTGTGTTCTTGGTGTCCCTTGTAGTCTCCAGTGAGCGCGTCTTGCACGTCATAGCCGTAGGAGTATTGTGGCAAGGGGTCCACTCGAGCCAGGGGTAGTGCGGGGGCTAGCACGCTCGCGCTTG
Organism: Mythimna impura; assembly: GCA_905147345.3. Taxonomy (NCBI): domain Eukaryota; kingdom Metazoa; phylum Arthropoda; class Insecta; order Lepidoptera; family Noctuidae; genus Mythimna; species Mythimna impura. The sequence continues at coordinate 11,664,286 of LR990362.1, read as the reverse complement.
TCACGCCTACTACGCAGATGAATACTACAATCTGGAACAAAGAATGAGAACGTTGAAGTCAGTGTTAACATACATAAACTTACGTCTTTTTACGGGTACCTACCCGTAAAAAGACGCACTACCGAAAGATCCTACGATTCTTCCATACATACTCCTCTTACTTTTTGTTCGATCATGACTGTATCGGTTTTCATGTTGTAGAAATCTTAAAAGCAGCCCGGTTTAATATATGCTTTAATTACTCTTTTTAAGTTTAGACACATAGTTATTTTAAGCTGCAATATTACTTAATTTGTAAGTTATAACTTTAATGGGCTGCTTCAAAATAAATACATATTCCTAACAGCCAAGTTCTCAAATACTGCCAAACAATTGATTTTCATTTCAAATGACACCACCAATACAATTTCTCCTAGACAAGACGTCAATTGAATAAAATATGACGTATTAATAACGCAATAAATCCATTACACAATAATGATAAGGTTGCAACATTATAAGTGTCACATTGTTCGCAAGTGTGTCCACCGCCTTGCGACATGCTTTAAACCCTTTCTTCGTAACTAAACGCGATGGGAATAACAATAGCATCGATGTATGCGCCCGAGTCGCCGCACGCTTGCATTTTGTTTGACTGAATGATAATTAAGTATCTACTGTGCTGTCAGTCTACAAGTTTAAGTATCGGTATTTGTAAATAGAAACAAACAGCGGGATTTTCTGCTACACACGTAATGGTATTAGTTCTAATTTTAATAAAAACTCAGCAGTGTTGAATCCTGGAGCTATTAAAATATAGTTATCGATATTAAGGAATCCTAGAATATCTCGCGCAAAAAAATCTGAACGCACCTTTGCATTTGCAGTAGGTAGTGAAGAAGTACACGCGCGTTGATGTCTTTTCAATTAAAACTATTATTACGAGTGTGACCGACGTAACGATAAGCTATTTTGCCTTATTTTAGACTCAGTCATTAACTAGTCACAGCCCTAGGGATAGTTCATGCTAAGCATAATATTTTGCATTTTATAAACTATTACAATGATCTTACAACGTCTAAATTAAACTAAGTAAAGACCATTATGTAGGTATAGCAAATGTATGTTATTATTAGTCATCAACAAAATCATTTCTGAAGCTCCAATGCCACAAAAATAAAGTAACTTGATTCGTTAAAAAGGATATTTTTATATTCGTACTTGACCATGAATTTAAGTTCCATGAAATTAGACCTTTTATAAAAACGTTGGAGTAAACCAATTCATTGCTATGTGCAGGGCGAGTCGAATCGAAAGCGCCAGAAAGAAGGCATGTCGCAAAGCGTCCCGATATGGATCGCGTTGGTCAATGCGCGTGCGCACGGGCCTGCACAACATAAAGGCGGACTTAGATGATATCGTGGAGACATGGTGTTAGACCAATATTTGACATTATCTAAGATGTCGAAGTTTATGATCATCTCTGTTCTTCTCTCAATAAGAATTTATACAAAACTAGCTTCTGCCAGCGGCTTTGCCCGCTTGTAAGTAGGTTTCTCCGTACAAAATTTTGGGCGGGGGCGAATTTTGGAAAATTTTCTCTTAGTGCTTGCCTACGTCATAAAAGGAAACCTTGTGCAAAATTTCAAGCTTCTAGCCCCAGCGGTTTCGGCTGTGCGTTGATATGTCAGTCAGTCAGTTTCTCCTTTTATATATATAGATTATACATAAACAAAAGAGGTCTAGCAACAATACAATAATAAAAGTTAGATCTAAATATTATATAAAACCAGTGACATTTAGGTAAAATATTGGTTAGTTATATGTACTCGTATTTATTTTTATTTTTTTTTCTAGAAAATAAAAAAGTGACATATAATTAAAGCATAGTAAAAATAAATAAATGAATTATTTTTAGGATTTATCTAAAATCGCAATTTAGAAGACTAATTAGAAAAAAAATTAAATTATTAAAATAATTTGGATATCTCACCTTGGAGTCCATGTCTGTTTGTGTGGGATAGGATGGTCACAGTCCTCGATGTGGAATGTGGTTCCCGAGGCTCGCCCCCGCGTTATATATCGATCGCCACGTAACTCAGGACGTGAGTTCCATACGCACGGCTCATTCAAGAAAGTGCTTCAATTACGAGACACCGATGACTCTTGCGATACATGTTACGTTTCACGAACTATGCTTTCATGGATTCAACAACAAACAGGCTTCCGGGTCTGATTTATTAGTCATTGCCAAACACTTCTTGGTTTTCCTCTTCTCGGCGTTTGGAATTTACACAACTAAGGTCTACTCTCGACCATTTTTATCTATTTTAAAATACTCTTCACCCTCTATAGGGCAAAATGTATGTACCTTGCGGAGGCTGTTGCGGTGGCTGCTGCGGTAGCTGCTGCTGCCCTTGCATGGTGATCTACACCTGTTGTACGAAATTTTGCTAGTGGCACGAGCCATGGCGTCTCGGTCGAAGATGGTGCAGTAGTGCCTTCGATTTTCGCGTCTACTAAGTATATACTCCTGTGCCGTTTTGCCTATAGGAAAATCTTCGAGAAACGATCCGGGAATCTAACTATTTCTGTACTTAGGAAAGTTTGTGCGGAACTCTCGGTGCGCGAGTCCGACTCGCACTTGACCTGTGTTTTTGTTAGTTTAAGGTGATGTGCGCCATATTTCACCAGTTATTATTTATTGTATATCAACAGGGGTAGCGTGGACTAATTCAGACGTGGTCAAAGGCGCAGCAAGGGGTGGTTCCTGTTTCGAATTTAGGCGGAAGATACGCCGGATGTCACCATTGTGCGGACCACCCGGAGGACAAGGTGGATGATACGGTGTAGGTGTGCCCCATTTGGGCGGAGCACCGCCGTGTCCTCGTGGAGACAATCAGCGGTGGCGACCTGCCCGGCCCTGGTTCAGGCCATTGTCCGGAGCGAGAGGGATTGAGAAGTGGACATTTTTTGCGAAGCAGTAATGCGAGCGATGGAGATGGCCGCAATCGTAAAGGAACGGACAAGCTCAAACTCCAGCTACCGCCACAGGAGACACCCCGGGTGTCGAGAGTCGCAGGGTGCGGGACCGAGTCCGAATTGTCGAGGGCGCGTAGTGTAGACCATGCGCTTCATTGAGATGTCAGCAAAACCGTAGAGCCTAGTAAGCCGGTGCTCGCTAGGGCCATGGAAAAAAAAAAATACCGGTACCCTAGAATGCAAAGGATAAATAAAGAACACAAATAGGTTTTAGTTAGTAAAAGTCTGACACGCCCTCTAGTGTAGAGCCTAAGAGCGGAAGACGTCATTTGTTGATTTCGCACCTTAAAAAAGCTATGTGATATTTGGTATCAACTTGTTACATGCTGCCTCAAGAGCTTACTAGAGCTGTTTAGGCTAATTGCATTTCCCTTCGACTAGAGCTTCTAAAACGTATGTGTGTCCGTAAATAATTAATAATTTAACAAATTTCTAAAATTAGGTCAAGGTGGAAACATACTCAATCATGGACAGAATGTAAAAACTATTAATATTGATAGCGCGCCACCGAACCTCGATTGATATCAAATCGTCGACGTGATTAATGACCTTTGACAATTTCATTAGGTGCCTAGTGCCTACTAACAATAGGAAAAACCAAATGTGACACCTTATCAATGTTGTGCTAGTTATTATATTAATCGTCGGTAAGAAACTCACTACATGCACGTAGGTTAACACAATGCGAATTATAGGTAAGTTTATTAAGTTCATCAATAAACTTTTGCTTCGACAAATTGTAAAGAATTCGTTATTTTATAAATCGGCCTCTTTAATGATTCTTCGGTAAAGGCCCGGTGCTACTGTCAAACAACCAATGAATATCAAAAATCTGCCAAGAGCGAGTCGGACTTATGCGCAAAGGGTTTCGTACGAATCAAATTTTGAATATGTTTTTCTATAAATAAAGAACTATATTTTGTATTTTTTTTTTCTTAATTTTAGGCACAGTTATATTGGTGTCTCTGATCCTTGTCTCCGATGTATACTTGATAAAAATAAAAATACATTTTCATCAATTCTTACATAAGTTTAGATTCAAAATTTAAACAAAAATATTTTTTAATTGAGTCCTTCAATTTAAGGGTCGCCGCACACGGACCACACGCGACAGCCACAAACGCCGCCACGAGAAGCTAGAAGAGGCCACAAAGGAAGCTGAAGCGCGCGACAGCCAGTTGTGACTGGTGGCTGCTACTGTTTTTAACCCATACGCGCAGTATCATTATGGACTCTGACGAAGAAGGTTTAAATGCACGAGTGGCGTGTGGCGGCGTTTTGTACCGGCGTTTAGTAGCTAGTGCGGGCCACAAGTAGCGAGCAGCAGCGATTTGTAGCGTGTGGCGGCCCCCGGCATCAACCGTGTTCAACGAATCCATATAAAATGTTTTATGAATCAAAGGCTATTGCAGTTTTATATAGGTATAGCAAAATCAGCCTCTTAGTGTTCCCACTGCTGGGTCACCTCTTCATGACTTTTCTTCGAACTAAATATAGGTTTTAGGACTTGCTTGCTCCCTTAAGGTATATTCCTTCACCGTTTTTAGAGCAGTGGTAATATAATAAGTAGTTTACAAAAAAATGAAGCACTTCACATGGTTAAACCAACGATTGTAAGTCGTATCTAATTCAAGTAAGTATATTTAAAAATATTTTTTTTTAATCTTTATTTAATGGGACTCTGTCAACACGACGATGTCGCCCCGTAATTCTAATCCATACTAATATTATAAATGCGAAAGTAACTCTGTCTGTCTGTCTGTCTGTCTGTCTGTCTGTCTGTCTGTCTGTTACGCTTTCACGCTTATACCGCTGAACCAATTTTGATGAAATTTGGTACAAAGATAGAATAGAGCTTGAGAAAGGACATAGGCTATAAATTATCACGCTATTTGCTATGGGGGGTGAGCAATATTCCAAAATGTCGATATTGAACGATTTGCCGTGACTTCGATTCCCAGTTATAGTAATAATTTTTGTGAGTATTTTGTCATCTTTTTTGTATATAATATGCGATGATACTTCGATTACAATAATAATAGGACTTTTAGCATATTTTTAACACATCTTAGACATTTTTACTCCATATTTTTGTAAAAAGTAATCAAACATGTAATAAAATGTAAGTGGAAAAACGAAAATAATATTTCTTTTTTTTTCATTTAGCTACAAATTTAATATCTGAAATGAAAATCATCACGCTATCATCGAGAAAGGGTTAAGCAGACAATGATGACGTTTATATAAGAACACCTATTTTGCACAAAAGTCAACGAACACCGTAGTGCAGTTTTGTCTGGATTAGATCGGGACGTAAGGGGATAGTGGTTCAAAACTCAGTTTCTTTTTTGTGATAGTTTTGTTTTATTTTACTGTAAACAAGAAATTTTTACATATTTTTGCGTTCTTACTATTATTTTTATCGATAATCTGGTTTCTACATCAGCACTTTCGAAGCAGTTTGGCAGATTATACTGACCTTCACTATACAAGACAGAAATCCAGCGGTAATGCATTCAAACGTCTACAAAGAGATCTAAAGAGATACAATAGAGCGGCTATCAGAAAAAATTTCTTAGAAAAACTGTCATCCTATGCCTCAGTGACGCCATCTGGCTTTGAATAGCAAACACACGAATTAAATTTGTCAAACTATTTATTTAACTATCGCTCGGTAGGTGGCCAGGGGCCTTACCATGATAATGTCAAAATGTCAGACGTACGAGCGAAAAAGAGTGATGGAGCTATACACCCTATATAGCTCCATCCCTTTAACAGTCCGGTTTAGGTCGTAAAATGGATCACGTTATGAGCTCGTGGTAGAGCCTCAGTGTGTGATAAAGGTAAGGCTAAGCTTTTCAGCAATAGATGGCGTTATCACGAAATCAGCAAATGTTTCTAGACCTATTTATAAAAATTATTGAATTCTAATTAATTGCTTCGTAAATGCCAAAAATATTTACGAAAATAAACCGCAGTTAGGTCCAGTCATTTTATCATAACAAGATTTGTAATAGCGTAAAGCGCGCTGGGCCTTGGGCGCGGTCGCCTCCTTCTGCGAAGCAGTAATGCTATAGCAAAGGAGGCGGCCGCACGCGCGAGACAATAACCCTCGCGACCCCGATTTCCGGCCAGCGTAGGCGCGGGCTTGTGGACGGCGAGCAATGGGTAGCTCACCGTCCGACCGTCCGGTAACCGTCCGGACCGAGCCCAAGTCGTTGACGGCGCGTAGTGTTCCACGCGCGCCTCAAGGAGGTGTCAGCAACCGTAGGGGCCCAGCAAGGTCGAAGCCTATTGGGGCCATGGGTGATACGAAAGAGATTCCCGGGGCCCTGGAACAATGACAAAGAAGGAACAGAAGTGGGTTTTATGTATGTTTCTTTCTGGTTTATGTTATGATAAAACAACGCTGTATGATTTTAAAATTATTGGTTCATTAGATATACTAAAAGTATATTATACCGTAGAATTATCTTTTTTACAACACTAAATAAATGTTATTTAACGTAGGCTATCAAAAAAAAAGTGGATAAAGTAATTTTCAGTTGCCAAAATGTATAAATAGTCTGAGTCACGGAGTTGATACTGAGGTCGATACCCACAGTTTTTAGTGTGTGCACCTTTTGCTTTTAGGTAGGAAATCATCAAATACCTTCCCCCGCTCTGGGTAAAGCGAGAGGTAGTACCAGACTTTTACTGACTGAAACCCACCTGTGTTCCTTTAGTTGCCCTTAGCGGTCCAGGGCTATGGTAACTTGCACGCCACAATTGCAGCAGCAAATACCTTCTTTGAGGAAAGTCTAAAAAGGCTCTCTTTCCGCCTGACGCAGGTCTTCATCGAACGTAGATGTTTCGGAAGGACCCCCAAAAAACCAGCAAATATAGGTAGGTACTTATAAATCACAGAAAGATGCTTCTTGAGCAGTTCGTGAAGGTTACCAGTACTTCAAGTAGTCTCTCCCTCGGACTTGACCACAACCTACTGTTTGGAACAAGTACCTAATTGCAAAGATTCCAAAAATTGAAGATCATTAAGAATTTCATGAAAAACCCATGAAGACATATTTCATACAAGGCCCCGACGTGGTTTACGTTCCTGAAGATAGTTTGATTACGTATGACGTATCCTACATTACTTGCAGCCTTAAGTCGACAACTGGACGTTACCTCCTTAAGAGTGGTCAGTGAGTGGTGATAAACACTGGGACAACATTCTGACGGATGCCAGAGTCAGTCACAGCCCCAATCGGTTGCGACATTTGTTCGCTGTCATTTTATAGTTTTGTGGAGTCACAAACACGGAGTAATGAGGGGGTATTAGGGTGTTTCGAGAGGTTTCTGTTTCAAATTCGACGTGATGTAAGTCAACATCAAACTTCAACAATTTTTTCACAAATTCTTTATAAGTACAGTTGTGGAGCAAGATGACATCGTAGGTTACTCTGTAGTATTTTAATAATCGCTAGCAGTAGTGGACTATCAGTGCACGTTATCCAGCTGAAGATGGGCTGAAGCCGATTATGCTCCTTCGAAATTCACCTCCGCCAAAGTTGCATAACGGACCCGGCTAAAAGTCTGCAGAGAAATATCATCGAGGCAAATTCTTATGGCAGGTCTAGCAGGCATTGGCCCTAGAGATCTTCGTCAGGCGAAAAGAGAGGACGCTGTGGTGTCTTTAGAAAGACACCACAGCGTCCTCTCTTTTCCTCAAAGAAGGAAGATTTGCTGCCGCGTGCAAGTTAGCGTAGCTCTAGAACACTAAGGGCAATTAAAGGAACACAGGTCGGTTTCAGTCTCCGTAGGGGCCCAGCAGGGTCGAGGCCTACTGGGGCCATGGGTGATGCGAAAGTGATCCCGGGGCCCTGGAAAAATGGCAAAGAAGGAACAGGAGTGGGTTTTTAGTCAGTAAAAGTCTGACACTATCTCCCGCTCCGCCCAAGAGCGCGGGATGTCATTAGATGATTTTCCCATCCGAAAAAAAAAAAAGGTCGGTTTCAGTCTGTAAAAGTCTGACACAAACTCTCGCTTTACCCAGAGCGGGGGAAGGTATTTGATGATTTTCTTCCTAAAAGTAAAACGTGCAGACACTAAAAACTGTGGGTATTGACCTCAGAACAAGATCCGTACAGACTCTTTATACATTTTGGCAACATTTAACATTTTGAAAACTACTTTATCCACTTTTTTTATAGCCTACGTTAAATAACATTTATTTAGTGTTGTTAAAAGAAAACAACCGTTTAATACACTTTTAGTCTATTATAATGAACCAATCATATTAAAATCATACAGCGTTGTTTCATCATAGAATAAACCAAAAACCAACTTAAACTATCACCTTTTCCTTTTAGGGGTAGGCAGAACCATAGTTTATCAACTACTTCGACCTCAACATGTCTGTTTCTGTTCAATGATGATAAGTAATTTATTTGATGTATATCATGAACGAGTATTCTATTACTGGTGAGCCAAATAAATAAAATAAATTATATATCTGGACATAAGAAATACATTTTACATAATATATTTACTGAAATTAATTTCCGTTATTTGAATTAGATGTTTTTAGCACGAATCACTAGCACAGAATTATTAATTACGTTTGTGCATTTTTACTAACTTGACGCAGACAAAGTCGCGGGTAACAGCTAGTTATAATATAACTTCGGCTAGATACAAAAAACTAATTTAAGCTAAGGGGTGGAAGCATCGCCCAGCCGTTGTTGGGTGGTGTCTCCGCTCCGTGAATGGGACATGTAGAACAAAAAAAAAAAAAAGCTTTCTGGCCCCTTCCGAAAAAGGAAAGCCCAAGAATATGCCCACTGTAAAATTACAGTTTTAAAAGCCCTACGTAGCTCAAAAATGGTTTGGACGATAACTAAGGCTATCGAGGAACCTCGATAGTTCGAGAGTAGCCGAGCCAAATGTAATAAAGCACTTTTAGAGTCAGTTATAACCACAATATGTTGAGTATCAAGAGTTAATGCGTATGACAGGACTTCGGAAATCGCTATCAGCTCACAGTACATTACAGAATTATTAAACTTTTTTTTTTAATTTAAGCATATTATTTAATTGAGGGTCGAATATAGCCGCTCCCGCATACTGCGCGTCTTTACTGATCCGTCTGTGTAAAGTTGATAGAATAGGTACCGTATTTATCATACAAGTATTTGTAACACTTTTGGCTTAAATCTAACATATTTATTGATGTCTTTGGAAGGTGTAAAGAACAATGGTCATTTTCCTAACATGATTGGACCATACAAAATTAGTAAAACGTAACTTGATGAAACATAATATCGTTTGATTTGCCTGAATGAACATTACTTAGTACGGCATTCAATATATTTTGAAAAGTACGAGGAAACAAGTAAATAATTAAAATGTTTTTTAAGGTTATGTGGTTTATTAGTAATCTGTAGCATTTCAAAAAGATGTCAAAAATAGTTTCTGGCGGCATATCTTCGAGTTGATTCCTCAGAATGTTTACATCCAAATTCAAATTAACTATTCATACGAAGACATGGCTTAAAGGACTTAGTATTCAAGCCTAAAATATTATAAAAAAAGTAAACAATCTTGTTTGTCAAAAATAGGGTGGCTCCATATTCGATCGATTTATGGCATTTTCAATTTAAAGATGCTAAATATTTTTTTTTAATTCATGACTTAATTAAATTAAATAATAAAAAAACAAAAAAAAAATGAGTGTCTTATCTTAGATTAAGTAAATAACAAAATTATAAACAGTTGACATAACCTTGGATTTAATTTAGATTTAGAAACTCAATTGATATCGACTTTAGAAAAAGTTTAGACTTCTCTAAGAACGTTAACATTACGGATGCGTTCATTAATAAGATATTATAAAGCGTTCTAATAAAATAAAATATATTTTTTTTAATTAATATCTGTTTTCCTCCTGCTTTTAAAAATAAACTGATGCCATCCGATAATTACATCGATATTACATCGATAATATATTATGTTATGATGACAGTCTCATTTCGGTAACAACACTTTTTTTTCCTGGTCCAAATTGACCATCCTTCTTAGGGATATCGAAAGAAATGTTTTTTGATAAGTCAATACTGGACAGCCTGGATGTATTCAGCGAGAATACTCCGAATATGGAACTATAATAAATGGGTAAATCTTGAAGTTTCCTATGCATGTCTACTATTAGCGGAATCTTTTTGTTTCTCCAGTATTGACCCTCACACAGGTTTGACAATTCACCAATAATACTTACCTACTGTAACATTATTCTGCACCGTCTTAGATTTCAGCCAGAATTTTCCCGCTAAATATCTTCTACGGATCTGTAGCAGTTGTAAGTACAATCCGTTCTCCATGATAAAAGTTATTATAATAGGCTTTTTAATATGCAAAAAATATTGTTCCTACTGCGCAGCCTACAGTTGAATTGATAGTGGTAATTATATAGAAGTCTTCTTTTAATTAGATTTGTTTTTGGAAACGTTGCCCAACACTAGAAATTACTCCTGTATCGTGGGTGGGTGCGTTCATAGACATGTAAACTCACATACACAAGACACCTACAATTAGGTACATCCTGTTGATTTAATACGATAAGAACGATCGATCTGCCCAATTCCTTAACTCCTTGTACATAATTACGTTACATTTCGATTTAATTTTTCTGACATTTATTACCTAAATGTTTATTTTAATCTACTACATGAAACTTGTCGTCCAGTGTGTGGAATATGAATGTCAAATCCCAATCACGTACTTACTGTTTTATGTGTGCTACTTTATTATGCACGTAATAATTTATAGTATTCACTGGTGACAATTTATAATTCTTCTGTGATTAAACCATTAGATATGTAGGTACTATAGAAAAATAACTTATTTAAATTTCAAACATTTATTTCATTTTGTAAAAAGTAACAAAACTAACTAAAACTAGTAGTATGTACAATCAAGTCTTTAGTGGTTTGCTAGCGTCCATTTGTCATGAGGTGATGATTTACCAGGCAGCGGTGTACGCAGCAGGCGCGGCGCCGGGGTAGGCGCTGTATGCGGCAGCCACAGGCGCGGGGTAAGCAGAGTATGCGGCAGCCAAGGGAGCGGGGTAAGCAGCTCTGTAAGCAGCCGCTACAGGGGCGGCGGCATAGCGGGCAGCCACCACGGGGGCAGCAACGGGAGCAGCAGCGTAGCGAGCGTAGACTGGAGCAGGCGCGGCCACGGGGGCTGCTACGGGAGCGGCAGCGTAGCGAGCGTAGACTGGAGCAGGTGCGGCCACGGGGGCAGCGGCGTAGCGGGCGTAGACTGGAGCAGGGGCAGCTACTGGGGCTGCCGCGGCGTAACGAGCGTAGACTGGGGCAGGTGCGGCAACGGGAGCAACCGCGTACCTCGCAGCAGTAACAACAGGAGCGGGCTGGGCGACGGCCACGGGCGCAGCGGCGTAGCGCGCAGGCACAATGGCGGGCTCGGCGACGACAGCGGGTGCGGCAGCCACCAGCGGTTCCTTGCGTACCACCGCGTTGAACCCGTTCACAGAGTCGGCGGAGTAGTCTACCACGCGGCGCGTGCCGTCAGGCTCAACCAGTGAGTACTGTCCCTGCACCAGGTCTCCGTTACGCTGTTCATTCTGACTCTTGTAGTCGCCGGTGAGTGAGTCAGCAACGTTGTATCCAAAGTTATACTGAGGTAGGGGGTCGAATTCTTCCAGTCTGGCGGCGACGGGGCCGGCCGCGTACGCGACGGGGGCAGCGGCGATGGCTGCGGGCACTGCGCTGCCGTGAGCGAAGGCCAATAGGCAGGAGAGAACTACCAACTGAAAAGAAAAACGTCGAAGCATTAGTCATATGTAAATTTATGAAAAAACGCCTATACGTGTCTGGAGATATTAACATCTTCCATTGTTATTGCGTTTAGTAAATGCTTTCTGACACAAATATGGTAATTGATTTAATTCCGCATTCTTATGATAAATTGCCTATTTTAGAGTAGTTTTTCACATTTATCACTGTTTATATTTATTATCACTGTTTCACGATCACTGATGCACTTCACAGATCGCACTGCGCTCCGTACCTTGAATGCCATGTCTGCTGTTTGTTGAGATGTGTTCAGGGATGCTTAGAGCTGAGAACTGTACCCTTAGTTTGACACTAACGGCATTTATAGTAGTTGGTGGAGCGCTTGCTTCATCCTGGTGGCATCTCCAAATTTGAATATTTTCAAGTACGCACGTACGAGCAGCCGCGGCCGTAGATAGTGCGCGCGAAGCGGGGACGACGGTGGTGGAACAATGCCACGTAGAGTGAGGGAAAATTGTAAACCGTGATTGCTCTATGTTTCACTGCAGATATCTTATAAGAGAGACTGTGGCTGTAATACCACATAATTATTAGCTAAGCTATTACCGAAATTAACCAATGGGTGAATTTTGCATTGTTGCAAGTTTCATGAACAACATCACAATAGAACCTCGCTGATACTTCACAACTTTACAAATTGTCTACGAATCAGTTTGTCTCCTGGGTACAGGGATGCAACGTTGAACAATGTTCGCTAATTAAATTACCTAATTTATATAGAAAAGAAAACATTTCATAACATACACTCTTAACAACCGGGAATCTCGTCTTACTCGTGCTACGTGCTTCTTTAACTACCTTTCATTCAAGCAGCATTCATCGCTATAGTCACTAAATTGTGGTTTAGTTTGCTTGATTTTGTAGCTCAATATGCTAAACATTATAATGTACAAACTCTATTTAGTGAACATTAACATTCATCAATGCACCGCACGAACACAAATTAAAAATGCGCAAACAAAAACAATGGCCGCGACAGTCGAGAACTATGAATTTATTACAAAATATACGTATCTAACTTTCATTTTCTACTTTTCGTAGCAATAAGGAAATCTTATGATATAATCAGCAGAGGTCGGAATCAGGTAGAGTTATTCATGTACTTGCATCGAAATGTTGATATTAATTGGATCTTCCCGACACTTCTAATGAAAAATCCCGTGTGGCCAACAATATTACAAATAAGTAATAATAAAAACTTCAGTGATAGATAAAACAAATAAAACAAAGACAATTAACATACAATTTTTATTAGTATTTTTCATTGAAAAAGATCTCTCTACGTCAACTGAGGTGAGGTTAACAAATTTATACACTTCCTCATCATTAATGCAGGAAGAAATTTTTTCTACTATATTTCTGATAGTGACATAAAAAAATTCTGCTCATTAAAATTAATCTCGGAATTTAAGGCATATCCACTTTAAGCCTTCGCTGTATGAAGTCATTATAAGTACATGAATAACTCTACCTAATTCCGACCTCTGGTTAGGTTATTCTAAGGATATAATAGTTACCCTTAAAACAATTTATATGAATAATATAGGTATGCGTTCGAGTTATTTTTTTTGCAATGTATCCTTGACTGACCTTAATGACTCATTAGTTAATAGGTATGTATGTAATTAGATTTTTTTGAATAACTATTTACGCTAAAAGACTAAAATTGCATATAATTTTCGACTAGTATTCTTGGCTTTCTTAGTATTATATTTATCTCAGCAGGACCCAGGACCTTTGGAGCGCGTACGAGGGTCTGAAGCCAACTCGTAGAAGCCCCTTAGACATTTTTCATGGAACGTGGTACCTACCTACCGACGATTATCCCTATACGCGCCATGCAACTGCACCCAAGGACAATTCCCGGTTGATGGGAAACTATTGCGATATTATAGAAAATAATGATATGAGCGATGGTTTTGGGAGGCTTAAGCGGACTGGTTACCAAAAACTATATTAAAACTATGGCCCCTGCTTGAACAATGTTATTAATATACATCGATAAAAAAGGCAGGGGGTGACTTGCACACTCAATAAATGCAAAAGTCGCTAGCATGAACTGACGTAACAACAGGAGCAACTCTACCAGTACCTTACCAGATTATGCATCAAGAAGGATGCATAATCTGTAAGGTACCAAATTTGAGTACTATATGTCGAATTTTACCAGATTATGCATCCTTCTTATTTGCTTGCTTGCTTTCTTGCTCGATAATCCTTTATAATACCATAAGAAATAAACCGAAAAAATGGCCGTCGCATCGTTGTTGCTTTATCAATTCGTACTTGTCTGCCTTCAACCTTCTTTTGTTGATTTAATCGTTCTGAAAACATTAGTCATAGAGAAAATGTCGCAAATTGCAAATATGTATGAGGTTTATAATAAGGTAACCGTGACAGGCTCAGCTGATCGGTCTTGGCCAATGAAATGACAGACGGCACGGTTGGCACAGCAGTTGAGCGATTGGCTGCTGTGCTGTGTGTTTCGGGTTTGATTCCCACGCGGAACATAATATTTGTATGGTCTACAGATAGTTTTTCCAGCTCTTAGTGCCTTGTATTTGTTAGTTTACATGTTTAACAGCTTAGGGATGAATATTAAATATATTTGTGGTGGCCTTTGTTTCGTCAACGCTGACTGATTAAATAAGAATTTTAGTTACCAATACTATCGTGTTGGCAGTTGGCACCAACCAAAGCCATGTAGAAACAGAGAGCGTTGAATTAAAGATAAGCACTTTGTACCACTTGCCCGTTGCTAGCCCACTATTAGGACATGTGGGTGATTGAACATTTTTAGAGAACGTCTACTTAAATGTTATCTGTGAAGCAGACTCAATATTGCAAATTAGTACCCGCGGGAACAGGGTCCAAGCCACCGGTGGTCAGAACTTTAGAGAAAGGATCGGACCTCCTAAGAATACGAGCTGTGTTCCAGAAATAGTGCTTTCTGAATCAAGCCCTTCATTTCATACAGCTGCTTAACAAAAGTCTCCTAAGGTGTTGTACCAGCCTCGTGGCTATTAAACCATTGGTCGCAAATGTGGGATCCCGCACCTTTTTGCGGAATTGATCCCATAGATCTGCGGGATTGAATTTTTATTAATAATGTGACTGGCCTGTTGGTCTTGTGGTTAGTAGCCCTGAATGCTATGCCGGAGGTCGTGGGTTCGATTCCCACCCAGGACAAATGTTTGTGTGATGAGCACGATCATTTGTTCTGTGTCTGGGTGTAATTTGTCTATAATATGTATGTATTTAGAAATATATAAGTATGTTTATCAATTGTCTAGTACTCATAACACAAGCTCTGCTTAGCTTGGGACTAGACGACGTTGAGTGATAGTTGTGGAATATTATTATTTAAAAAAAACGGATTCAGACAACGACGCACCGTTTCGATTACTTATTAGAGTCGGCACAATCTCATAAAACTTACCTGCTAGAGCTTATTCACGCCGATGACCCACCTGATGGTATGCTAAAAGGTCTTGCTGCCGCTGACTTTGATTTTCGAATGGCTCATATATTTCAAAAACTCAAAAATCAGTCCAAAATGTATGTAGTCGCATTAGCGTGGTATGCCTAACAAATTAAATTCATAACGCGACGTCGGCGATGGTTTCACGGCCATTAGCTAAAGGGGTTTGTTTAGTGAACTGTCAAAACTGCATTCCAGAGCGGTCGCAGTTTTAGGCAATGCCTTTATATAATTAAATACAGAGACTTATGTACAGTAGACCCAGAGACCCCGAATATTGGTATCTAATGTTCGGTGAGACGATGAAAATCTCAGGAGGATCAATTAAAAACTTCAACATATTTTATTTACAGCACGGTTTGACAGCACGGTTAGCCGCAGTGGTTGAAAGATTGGCTACTGCGCTGCGGGTCGTGGGTTCGATTCCCTCACGCAACAAATATTAATACGGCCATATAGCTTGTTGTTCGGTGTCTTGAGTATGTAAGATTCGCTCGTTCCACTACGATCCCCTAATTCAGTCCCCCAGGGGACTACACAGCACTCGATTTTCCACTAAGATCCCCTATGCTGGGGATTCTCTTACAACTAATAAGTGCTATATCTTTATAGCCCCTCCTAAATAAAAAAAGCCACCTACGATATGTGACACATACAATCAAAAATCTGTCTACAGACGGGATAATATTTACGTAAATTAACTTTCGTAAAATAAGTTTGATGTAGAAAAAAAAATAAAAGAGTGTGTGTACTTATGTACACGCGTTAGAAGTTATACTTCTTTGGCGTATGGAAAAAAAATAACTAAAATGCAGTAGTGATTAACGATAAATATTAAAATTAATCAAAAAGATTTTATTTAAATAAAAAAGGTTTTATTAACTTAAAAATATTTTTTAGATAATAATGTAATAATTTTTAATTAACGATGTAAATAAATTATACATACCGACAATTAACCTCAAATCTATAAATGCACTCAAAACAGTTTATTCAAATCAGTTTTATCACTAATATTCAATATATATATATATAGATATACTAATAAATAATAAATTATTAGTATCACCGTCGTATATGAAATTGATTTAATAAAAACACCAAAATAATATTTATTTATTCACACTGTTTAATTGTACTCTTACGAAACACGTGTTCTAAATATAAAAATACTAGAATATACAACTTGAACATAGTTATCAATTTTCATGCATGCCACCTAGAACTAACTTCACGATGTAGAATTTAGGTGTCGGTGTGCGCGCGCATCGTAAAAATTCACTCTCATCATTTTTCTCTATCGCGCCAAAAGAAGTATAACTTCAAAAACCCGGCAAGTGCGCATCGGACTCGCGCACAGAGGGTTCCGTACAAACTTACCTATGTAAATAGTTCAATTCCCGAATGGAGTCTCGAAGATTTTTCCGAATCGCAAAAAGATTTTTTTTTCTTGATGTAGCAACAAATTTACCTTTTTCAGATTTATTCCTATATCTGTGCTATAAGACCTTGCTCTATGCGAAATTTCAGGATTCTGTGTCAACGGGAAGTACCTACTCTATGAATTTTGATTCCCTTGAGAGTGTCGAAATACTTTTTTTTTTTGCGACATAAACGGCCGTATCTTTTTCTTTCGCTAATTTAGAAGTTCGCAGTTCGCGTTTCCGCAGACCTAAGTATATGGTTTTAATTTCAACTCGATACCTCCACGCGATCCCGAGATAAAAGGTCTTGACAGACAGACAGAGCCCAAATAGTAAAATTAATTTTTATTTAACGCCGGACCTGCGAAATTCTTCAAAGCTTTTGGTATTTTTATTCTACATCAAACTTATTTTACAAAAGTTAATTTACGTCTGTAGACAGATTTTTAATTGTATGTGTCACATTATCACATATTATTATTTTGTAGGCGGTTTTTTTATTTAGAAGGTACTATAACTAGATATAGCACTTATTAGTTCTTAGAGAATCCTCAGCATAGGGGATCGTAGTGGAACATCGTGCCCACGGGTACTGTGAAAGTGAAACCTGGGTCCAGGGGACCAAGGCAAAGAAGGAAAAGGCGTGGGTAGTCAGTAAAAGTCTGACACGCCCTCTCGCTCCGCCCAAGGGTGGGGGATGTCATTGGATGATTTTACCAGCTAAAAAAAAAGTGGAATATCGAGTGCTGTGTAGTCAACTGGAGGACTGAATTAAGGGATCGTAGTGGAATGAGCGTGTAAGATGACATGTTTGTGGAGGAGGTCACGTTACAGGAGTAATTCTTAGAGTAGGGCAAAGTTTTTTTTTAAAGAAAGTGTTAGGTTTTTAGTGGACGTAGCAACCACGGCAAACAACGCCCAGACGAGCAGTTTTTTTTTTAAATTATCCTGTACTGCTTCCCTCCTGGGTATACATAATCCTTTTCCCTAACCCCTTGGGAAAGGGGAAATCGAAATCAAGTGCAGCTTATTTACTTTTTCAGTAATAATTTTGCAATATATCGGGTTATTTTTATTTATTTTTTTGTTCTTTTCTGCACCATGGCAATCTGTCTTAGAACAATAAGCCACTGGGTTGACCGACTTTTAGTCCGTTTATGTTTCTTTTATATTAAATGAGAGCGGTTTCAGGGTTGCTCTCATCTCCTTATGCGAATCTGGCGCTGAGACTAGCGATGACACATCTCCTCAACCTCGTGTGCTGTTGTCCTCCTGTTCCACTCAGTGCTACTGCCAGCTCATTTGTGTGTTTTGCGAGTCCTTTCTGGTATCTCAGGCTGTTTTTACTGATTTCTTGCTTTACTGTTCGTATTTTCAGGTCTAGGTACATATATTTGTTGCTTATACTTTGGGGTATATTGAAGATGTTTCGTAATGCTTTGCTTCGAAATCTTTCTAAAATGTCAATGCTGCTATTGCTTGAATGCCATATGTCCAGATAGGCTTAATGATGGTTTTGTAGACCATCACTTTACTCTCGTTGCTTAGGCGGGAGTAGCGACCTGTTAGCCAATATATGCTGCGGAGTTTGCTGTCAAGTTGCTTGCGCTTGGTCCATATATGCTTCTGCCAAGTCAATCTGCGTTCCAAGTATAGACTTAGGTATTTTGCATAGTCTGGTTCTTGTGGGATGAATTCGTTGTTTAATTTTACTGGCGGGCAGGTTTCTTTTCTAAGTGTGAAAGTTACATGGGTGGACTTGGTTTGGTTTGCTTTTATTCTCCACTTCACTCCACACACTTACTTAGTCCCCTGGGGGACTGAATTAGAGGACCGTAATGGAACGAGCGTTTAAGATTACATGTTTGTGACCGCTCCCGCGAAACAGGAGTAATTCTTAGAGTAAGGCAAAGTTTTTTTTTTTTTAAAGAAAGAGTTAGGTTTTCAGTGGTCGTAGCAACCATGGCAAACAACGCCCAGACGAGCAGCATTTTTTTAAAATTATCCTATACTGTTTCACTCCTGGATATACATTACCCCTTTTCCCTTTCCTTTTTCAGCAGGAGCAGCATCGTAGGGGGAAAGGGGTAATCGAAATCAATTGCAGCTTATTTACTTTTTTAGTAATAGTTTTGCAATATATCGGGTTATTAACTCGTATTTGATTAATCTTCTATAGAATCACATCGGTCTAATTTTGACGGTGAGTGCTGTCATATTCATAACACGATGACAAACCATCAGGCCTGTTCCTCAAAGACAGAAACATTAGTGAGAATGTACACTCCCACTTCGCAAATTCCGATTAATATTATAGCGAAAGTAACTCTGTCTGTTTGTTTGTTACTTAACCTTTCGTATGCCGTAATTAGAGACACAATTAAAAAGCGATAGTGTCTCGCGTGGATCCGCGCACCGGGCATTCAATGAGTTAATCATGATAATTAAACTAACGAATAAATTTTTATATATTAATAATAATAATAATAACCTGAGATCCCTCTCTCCAACCGAAACCTATAAGTATTTGGGTATGTCGGAAGCTCTAGGCATCAATATCACTGACATGAAGCAATCGTTGAAGGAGCGTTTCTTTGGACGCCTGAAGAAGGTATTCAATAGCCTTCTTTCAGGCGGAAACAAGGTGCGCGCCTTCAACGGTTGGGTCATGCCGGTATTGATGTACTCTTTCGGCGTACTCAAATGGACTCAAACGGAACTTGACGCCCTGGATAGGAAGGTCCGCACACTGCTGACTGCATATCGAATGCATCACCCACGATCGTCGGTGATGAGATTGTATATCTCGCGGAAGTGTGGGGGTCGAGGTTTTTTGAATGCTAAGACCCTACACAACCGCGAGGTATGCAGTCTCAGGGAATATTTCCTAGCTGCCGACGTGGGTATGCATCGAGATGTAGTGACAGTGGACAAGGGACTTACCCCGCTCTCCCTGGCTAATGAGAACTGGCGCAAACCGGTAGTGCTTGACACTAACGATCGCAGGGAAGTATGGCAGAGCAAGGAACTTCACGGACGCTTCTTCCGGGCCCTTCACGGGCCAGATGTAGACCAATTGGCGTCCGTAGCCTGGCTGCGTTCCGGTGACCTCTTTGGGGAAACCGAAGGTTTTGTCTGTGCAATTATGGACGAAGTTATCATGACGAATAACTACCGGAGATTTATTGTGAAGGACGGCACGGTTGACATATGTCGGGCATGTCACCGTCCGGGAGAATCAATTCGTCACATTATCTCTGGTTGTTCTCGTCTAGCTAACGGAGAGTACTTGCATAGACACAACCTTGTAGCCAGGATTATCCATCAGCAACTTGCTCTGAAATACTCTCTTGTGGAATCGGAAGTGCCGTACTATAGGTACGAGCCCGATCCAGTTCTTGATAATGGTCATATCACTTTGTACTGGGATCGGTCCATCATCACTGACAGGACTATTGTAGCCAATAAGCCTGATATAGTGGTGGTGGACCGAAGCGAGAGGCGTGCAATGATTGTTGACATATCCGTTCCGCATGACGAGAACCTCGTGAAAGCCGAGAAAGATAAACAAATCAAGTATATTGACTTGGCTCGCGAGGTTGTCGACATGTGGGATGTGGACTCGGCGATCATTGTACCGATAGTCGTGTCGGGCAATGGCTTAATAGCCAAGAGCCTCGACCAACACCTTAGGAGGCTCGCGTTAGGCGACTGGATCAAGGGCTTGATTCAGAAAGCGGTACTCCTGGACACGGCTCGCATTGTTAGGAGGTTCCTTTCTCTGGAGCCCTGACCGCCGGTAGCTTGGACCCTGTTCCCGATACCGGTGGGATACTGTTTTTTATATTTTTAAATGTTTTATTTTTTATTTTTGAAATATTTAAAAATGTAACTAATATGTTTATGTAAATGAAATAAAGATAATAATAATAAATCCGCAGGGCAGTTTTGTGGCGAACTGTTGGGCATTAGCGACCCCACGGACCCGATCTCCCGGGAAAATTCTTGTTCTTCATCTCCGGCTTGCCTTTTTTGGCCGGCCGTAGTGAACACTGACGAGGAACAGAGCTTCCACCTCTCTCTTGCCTTTATTGGCTGGCTTGAGTGGAGATTCGCAAGAGCAAACGTGCTCGGGAGAAGGATGTATAATCCAGTAAGGTGCTGGTAGGGATCTTGACCGTACTTCCGGGATTGTCCTGATAGCCGTGGTATACCTCTCCACTCCTTAAGCACCTCAGGATATGTTGCCCTCTTGTTACTACGTCACTTCGTGCTAGCGACCAAACGGTCGCTAGCACGAAGTATAAACATGGGGGCCCATTTATTGAGTGTGCAAGTAACCCCCTGCCTTTTGTCGATGGATATTAAAAACATTATTTAGGCAGGGGCCATAGTCTTAACATATTTCTTGGTAACCAGTCCACTTAAGACTCCAAAAACCATAGCCTTTTAGTTTTCCATATGTCGCAATAGTTTCCCACCAACCGGGGGTTGTCCTTGGATGCACTAGCATAGTGCGTACAGGGATAATCACCGGTTCGTACCACTTTCCATTAAAAGCGTCTAAAAGGGCCTCTGCGAGTTGGTTTCGGCTCCTCGTACGCCTTCCAAAGGTCCAGGACCTTAGGGTGCTGAGATAAATAAATGTATAATAATATCTAATAATATTCAAACAACTATCACACAACGCCGTCTAGTCCCAAGCTAAGCAGAGCTTGTGTTATGAGTACTAGACAACTGATAAATAAATTACACCCAGACACAGCACAAATGATTGTGCTCATCACACAAACATTTTTCCTGGGTGGGAATCGAACCGACGACCTCCGGTATAGCAGTCAGGGCCACTAACCACTAGACCAACAGGCCAGTCAATATTTTGAAGGGATACTGTTTTGTCTCGGGATTGTCCCTTGGAATGATTTCCGACATTCATGAGGGTAAAGCCGACAACACTGCGAATATGAAGCTACATAAAGTTGACAGTATCAAATTGTCGTCATTTGCTAATTTGTTAGAGTTAGTGGTTGTTTTAATAGTTTTCGCACAATATATAAGTATGATATTTAATTACAGCTATGAAAGTATTTCCAGCATATAAAAGACTCGGTTATATGCAAGATTTGTATCAGAAAAACAAACATTGAAAATCTCATTGATTTATTTCATGTCGTAAAAAAAGATAGAACTATTCGTATATACAAATCAAGTCTTTCGAGGTATACAGGCATCTTTGGGTCAGAGTATGGCATTCAAGGGTAGCGGTACCCGGCGGCGGCAGGCGACTGCACCAGCTTAGCGGGTGCGGCGCGGACTGTGCTGACCGCGGGGGCCACCGCCGTGGGAGCGGGGGCAGAGTATGCGGCGGCCACAGGAGCAGCAGGTCCGCTGTATGCCAGCGGCGCTGTGTACGCAGCAGCTACTCGAGTAGCGTAGGGAGCAGTGTACGCGGTGAACGGAGCAGTGTACGGGGTGGAATATGCAGCGATCGGACCGGTGTACGTGGCTCTGTAAGCAGCCGCTACAGCAGGGTTAGCGTAACGTTGTGCTACGACGGGAGCGGCAGCGTAGCGAGCAAACACTGGGGCAGGAGCGGCCGCTACGGGGGCAGCTGCTAGGGGAGCAGCAGCTACGGGAGCGGCCGCGTACCGGGCGAACACTGGGGCAGGAGCGGCAGCAACGGGAGCGGCCGCGTACCGGGCGAACACTGGGGCAGGAGCGGCAGCTACGGGAGCGGCGGCGTAACGAGCGTAGACTGGAGCAGGAGCAGCCACCGCGGCAGCGACGGGAGCAGCGGCGTAGCGAGCGAAGGCAGGTGCAGCCGTGAACCTCGCAGCGGTCACAACTGGAGCAGGCTGGGCGACGGCCACGGGCGCGGCAGCGTAGCGCGCAGGCACAACGGCAGGTTCGGCGACGACGGCGGGCGCGGCAGCCACCAACGGCTCCTTGCGCACCACCGCATTGAATCCGTTCACGGAGTCGGCGGAGTAGTCTACGACGCGGCGCGTGCCGTCAGGCTCCACTAGCGAGTACTGTCCTTGTACCAGGTCTCCATTGCGCTGTTCATTCTGACTCTTGTAGTCACCGGTGAGAGAGTCGGCTACATTGTATCCAAAGTTGTATGTCGGGTACGGGTCGAACTCCTCGAGCCTGGCTGCGACAGCTGCAGGCGCCGCGTACGCGACGGCGGGCACTGCGCTGCCGTGAGCAATAGCCAGGAGGCAGGAGAGGACCACCAACTGTAATAGAAATGGATAATTTATTAAGAGATATCCTGTTCCTTTTTACACGGGATTACTTGTTTTATCACTAATGTTTTTATTTATTCTATATTCTGAAAACCATGCTTTTATCACTTTTATTAGTTTTTATCACTGTTTCACGATCACTATTGCACTACACAGTTCGCACTGCGCTCCGTACCTTGAATGCCATGTCTGCTGTTTGTTGAGATGTGTTCAGGGATGCTTAGAGCTGTGAACTGTACCCTTAGTTTGACACTAACGGCATATATAGTAGTTGGTGGAGCGCTTGCTTCATCCTGGTGGCATCTCCAAATTTAAATATATTCAAGTACGCACGTACGAGCGGCCGATGGGACGGCTGGACAATGCCACGTAAACAATGCGGCTACTTGCAACACACTTGGCCTATGAAACATCGCGGTCACACCGATTCTTCGCTCAATTCACAAAATAACGAGTTTTTCAGGATTTGTGTTTGCCGATCTTCACGGTTAATATGATGCTAAAAGGGATCATATTTGTGAAGTGGAAACAAGGATTGCATAATAATGGGTGGTTAGGACGTTTTTGCGTGAATGAAGTGATCCACGAGGCCCAAGGCTCCAAATGTATATTGAACGTGTATTGACACTTGTTCATTGTCTGCAATTAGTCACTGCGTGTAATGGTGACGACAGTTACCGTTATTAACAATTACAGTATTAAATCCATTCAGAGAACTTCATTTGCCGATCATGTAAACTCCTTGTTTCCGCCACCACTAAAAAAAATTTCCATTTAGACTATACTCAATTTTAGCCTTTCTGTATTAATGGACAGGTTTTTTCGAGTGATGATCGGCTTCTTTTTTGTGGTGGAAAATCATGAAATAACTTCTCGCGTTCTAGGTGAGGCGAATGGGAGCGTACTCGCTAAAACCTGTGTTCCTTCAGTTGGCCTTTGCGTTCAGGAGCCGCAAAAACGCTTTCGAATAATACCGCAGCCCTAGCAGGCATCGGCAGGCGATGACTGGCTAGTAAAATATTATCATCACTTTCATGCAAGCAGATTTTGTTTAATTTGTGTTGTTGACATTTTTCCAAATTGACAAACATGTAATTTCGTCACTCGTTACAAATCAGTCTAAACAGTAATAATGGTCTAGTTTACTTCGGCGCACGCTCGTCGTCTCGCCGACATTTCAAACTGGCTCGTCAGACGTATAACTTGTTACAATTACGAAATTACATGTGCACACAAACAAATAGCGTCCTTTGCAATGAATAAACTAGTCTGTACAGGCTTCATCTAATATATTTAGTTCTATAAACTAAAAAATGGTTTTTAAGGCAACCTCTCCTAGAGAGAGGAGGCCTGAGTCCCAGCAGTGGGAACATTAAAAGGCTGATTATGCTTATGCTTGCTTATAAGGTTACATATCAAGATATTTACAATGGGTCCGTTCAAAACCTGTTAAACTCTGTTTTAGAAACTGTAAAGTTTTCACAATAAAGCTTGTTGAATAT
This sequence comes from Mythimna impura, assembly GCA_905147345.3. Lineage (NCBI taxonomy): Eukaryota > Metazoa > Arthropoda > Insecta > Lepidoptera > Noctuidae > Mythimna > Mythimna impura. The sequence continues at coordinate 11,639,755 of LR990362.1, read as the reverse complement.
GTTTACACATAGCTCTAAAAAACCTGACAAATATGCATAGATTTCTTAAAAATTTTCAAGTTTGCAAACTATTTTCAGACAACTGAAAACTAATGCAGACAGGTACAAATACGGTTATTTCAACTGCAACGGTTTGTAAGACTCTCTCATTATCTTTTATTGTCCGTCTATCTCAATTTGCATGACAAAGGACAGTTTTCTCGGGTGAATGTATTCGCAAGGACGGAGGTCGCGCACTATTTTGACTGACTACTAATGGTACGTCGTTAGCCCGCGACAAAGTGTGGCACACCATATTAATCTTTGTCTTGTGTTCTGAAGCGAGATTGTACCCACGGAATATATTTTATGCTTAGCTTACTATCTGTCTGACTCAGTAGACGTTGGCAAGTTCTGAACTAGACTAAATTGTTGTGAAAAGAAAAATGTGAACTTACTTAATTATTTTAAGATTTTCAGAAATACTCAGTATTCATTGTCTATGACAGATTTTCAGATATACTAACGTTATTTGCGTTGCCAGTCTTTAGATCTCAGACCTCCAAACTTGAATTAAGCTGGTCCGACTTTATCCTGTCCCCAGGTATGATCAATATTTGCGGCGAGCTGCCAAATGAACAAAGCCACTTACGACAGTGTTATCGAAATGTCAATAAATTAATTGTAACAGATTAAAAGCTACAGTGTTTGCCAATTTCGTTTTGATTTATTGGTACTCGTAATTTAATAATTATTTATTTATTTATTTATTTAAACTTCATGTACAGCAGTGGTACATAGGCGGACTTAATGCAACAAGGCATTCTCTACCAGTCAACCTTTGGGTTAAAAAAGACAACACTGTGGTAGGTTTGCACAATAAACAAATAACAGATACTTTAAACAGAAAATAAAATAAAAAATAAGTTATTTATAATAATAAAATACATATATATGCTAAAATTATACACTAATAAATACTAAGAAAAATATCAAATAATTAAAAAATTTATGTAGATCACCTCTCTCAATTGACGAGATTCAAAATAGTGTAGATAAGAAAAATATACTGAATGTTTTTATAGATACACCTTTTTTAATATCGATAATTAAAAGTTTCACAAGTACAATAATCTACACTAATATTATAAACAGGTAAAGTTTGTATTTTTTTGTCTTTATGTTTTTTTTGTTTGTAGGAGGTAATCTCTTTTTTCACCGATAGAAAGCTGCTTTATTCCTGAGTGACATAGGCTATATTTTACGTACGCGGGTGAAGCCGCGGGCGAAAGCTAGTACATAATAAGCTCTCTGTTAACAACAACATAAACATATTTATATATTTTTTATTTACCGACAACATATTTTCCATACAATATTTCCACATTATGCAACATCTACGCATTATTTCACTGCTATACAAACCGAAGGCAACCTCAATCGTCCACCCTTGAACTACCCTCGGCCTGGTAGCAAAGCATAAGCTCATGAAAATGCGCGCGAAGCGACGGCGTCCATTTTCCTGGCGATCGCACGCGCGTCCTTCACAAGGTTGCCAATTGTTGCGCAATGGAGTGCGCGTACGACGTTGCTTTGCTAATATGCGCATTCCGAGTCCAACACAGAGCATGAGCGTCAGTTATCTCTCATAAGCGAGAGATAACCGACGAATTACAGATGGGTGTGGCCAGAATTGGGATCTTTACTTTGTGGTGTTCGTGAAATAAAAATGGTCCATATATCCGACGTACGGCGAGTATCCACCCTTACGTTGTTGAAACTTCTTTGCCTGCCGCGGTCTTCCCGTCCAACTATAATTTAGGTGTCTTCAAGGCTAGAGTGAATAGGCTCTTAATAAACTAGTGCGCCTCACCATCAATGATTGCATCGCTGCTTACCATCAGGTGGGATCGCAGTCAAGCACTGGTTTATAAGAATTAAAAAAAGAAAAAAAAAAAAACTATCCTATAATTTTTAGGGTACCGCGTATCCAAAGGGTAAAAATCGGACCCTATTACTAAGATTCCACGATCCATCTGTCTGTCTGTCACCATACAGTCTGGTGACAGACAGAACTCATGAACCGTGATAGCTAAACCTACCTACCTAGGTAACTAGTGTAAGGTATGGTAGCGTAGAGTAGCGTAGGGTAGAGTAGGGTAGAGCAGGGTTTTTTTGTTTGCATTTTGTCTGCTGGGCCCCTACGGTTTGCTGACATCTCCATGAGGCGCGCGTGGAACACTACGGGTCGTCGACGACTTGGGCTCGGTCCGGACGGCTACCGGACGGTCGGACGGCAAAAGAAATAAAGAATCACCGGCTCTACTACCTCAGTATAGATAACACTTATTACTTCCGGGTTTAGTCCCCAGGTTACCTTTGCCGCTCTGGATAGTTGCCTAAAGATATTAATGGCTATTTTACAGACGTATGTCACGTGGCTACGGAAAGTTATCTTCTGGTCAATATTAGTCCAAGCAGCTTGATTCCTCTACTAGCGCAATGTCAACTCCGCCCATGCGCAGACGTGGGGTGTCGACCTTTAGCTTCTTAGTTAGCAGCATAGCATGAGTTTTATGCGTCGCAAACTTTAGTTTGTATTGAGCACCCCATCGCTGCACATGCGCCAGACTAGAGTAGGGTAGAGTAGGGTGGAGTAGGGTGGAGCAGGGTAGAGTAGAGTGGAGTAAGGTAGAGTGGGGTAGAGTAGGGTAGAGTTGGGTTTAGTTTGTATTGAGCACCCCATCGCTGCACATGCGCCAGACTAGAGTAGGGTAGAGTAGGGTGGAGTAGGGTGGAGCAGGGTAGAGTAGAGTGGAGTAAGGTAGAGTGGGGTAGAGTAGGGTAGAGTTGGGTTTAGTTTGTATTGAGCACCCCATCGCTGCACATGCGCCAGACTAGAGTAGGGTAGAGTAGGGTGGAGCAGGGTAGAGTAGAGTGGAGTAAGGTAGAGTGGGGTAGAGTAGGGTAGAGTTGGGTAGGATAGTGTAGTGTTGTGTAGAGTAGAATAGAGTATTAGTCATTTGACGGGAGCAAAGACTCGGGCAAAAGCTACTGTTGTATAAAAATGGTACGGAAACCTTCGTGCCTTAGTCTGACTTGCACTTGTCCGGTTTTTATTGTTCATAGTTCAATGAGTTCATAATAGTAATTTGTAAAATTATTTATAACCTCAATTTTAACTGGATTGCGATTGCGACGCATGCATTACCAAAGCATACCATTGCTGATTATCTTTTAAACGTTTAGATTTTACATCTGTGTAAAATCATTTTTTTTTTACAAAGTCCGACTTCGGACTAAAATTATAATTTTAGTCCGAAGTCGGACTGTTGTAACTATTTCGGGTACCTACTTCCACTTTGGTGGGTAAGCGGATCAAAACCAATCAAGTATTCCTAAGCACCACACGTAGTGGCTCGCTACGTTTCAAGTTCACAATTCTGAATAAATAATCCCATCCATGCCCAGCTCTGGTGAAACTTGGGAAATCCCTGTGTACAGCATTTTTTCCTACAAATATGATGCCATCAGATACCAGTGCCAGTAGTATGATGTTACCAGTGTTACCACACCTATTGATTGATCATCGATCGATCACAAGCACACAGGTTAACATCGCACGTATGTGGATTTAAAATATATCATCATCATCTTCATCATTTCAGCCGAAAGGCCTCCCCCAAGTGTCGCCACAATGAACGGTCCTATGCGTCTGTGGTCTTTAAATTATATAGGCGGCCTAAAAGTCTCACAGTGATAACTTAAGACACGTTTACGAAGTAAGGAATAAAGTATATCGAAGAGGCAAAGGTTTTAGAAGCTATATAACCTACTCCACATTCGAATTAGATAAGTTTAGCAAGTGCCCTATCGTCTTAACTACTATTGGAGTGTTTAGTACCGTCGGGTTTTAACAACTTACGAGGACAACCTTTAAGTCGTTTTTAGCATTTAAATATAGTTTACGTTGTTATTACAGTTATTACATAAATGATATGATAAGCAGCCATCGTAAATAACTCGTCTGAAGCAATAAGGTTCGACAGTGTGTTAAATTATTATTATAATGAATTCGATTTGTTCTCGTCGCAGTGTGAGTAGTGAGGTAACGATATATCGAATGTTCCATAACATCGATATTTTTATCAATTCATTACCATTGCCGATAAGATATTATTAAATTTAAAAAAAATATATATATTATCAATTTTGAAATTTTTAGAAAATTTATTTTAAAAAATTGTAACAGTGTTAAGATTGTTTTTTTTTTCTGTATGAACAAATCTAGTATTTTCTAATTTGTTTCATTATTATTTTATTTACAAGAAAATTTGAAACTATTGATAACATTTTGCTGAATTGTCGATATTATGGATTATCGATAAGTTCAAACTTCAACTTCGATATGTAAGACTCGTTGCGTGTGACCTTTTCAGCGCGTGCGTGGAATATACGTGACCTTTTACTACTGTCATACAAACACACGTACATGTACTAATATTGTGACATGCTTTACAACTGTATTTTATCGAAGATGACTCAGAAATTACCGACCACTGATAGTTTAGTATTTTTTACTCCTCTTAGTTGACATCTGCCGGAACTAAGAAAAGAACAGAGGCCTATAACCACAACCTCTTTAGCATATAAGCATTATCAGCTTTTTAATGTTCCCACTGTTGCTGGGACTCAGGCCTCCTCTCTAGGAGAAGGAATGGGCCGTAATCCACCACGCGGGCCCAGTGCGGGTTGGTGAATGTCACATGTCTTTGAATTTTTTGGTTCTAAGACATGCCGGTTTCCTCACGATGTTTTCCTTCACCGTTTTGAGAGCAGTGGTGATGTAATAAATTACACAAAGTAATGCGCCTGGCTGGGTTTGAACCCGCGACCTACAACTCGTAAGTCGAGGCAGTTACCAATCGGCCACCACGACGTTTTTAAGTTAAACCACCACGAGCTCTTTACAACTTAAGCTGAACTATGAAAGGGATGGAGCTATGGGTGTATAGTTCCATCCCCCTTTCTCGCTCGCACGCTTGATATTTTAACACGTCATGGTAAGATCCCTGCTATTTTTAAGTTAAAAGAAATCCATGTCTTTACTCTTCAGATGGATCTCACCAGAATAGTATTTATATATAATCCTAGCTCCTACCCGGAGCTTCAACCTCGTAAAAATAGAAAATAAATACATGCCTGTGATAAAACAGCATTCTACTGGTAAAACATTTCTTTAAATCAGTTCAGTAGTTTTTGAATTTATACATAACAAATAAAAATACAAATCTTTTCTCGCTATCATATTAGCAGATAAACAATGGAGGACACTGTAATGAGAAAATTATTATAATTTAATAAAAAAAGCTACCACCACACTCGTTGATGTCTTTTCAATACACATAACAGGAAACTTTATAAAGTTATAATACATTTGAATTCGATGTGCATATTTTTATTTATTTTATTTCAATTAATTTCACTGGATAATGGAGAAAGCTATTCTACTTTTCAATCATGATAAATTCCCGATGTTTACTATTATAATTATTTTGATTTATTGTTATAAGAGCAGTGGCAACTGTCCCGACTAACGAGTTGTCGGTCGCCGGGTTTAAACCCAACCAGGCGCATTACTTTGTGTAATTTATTTCATCACCACTGCTCTCAAAACGGTGAAAGGGAAACATCGTGATATACGGCCCTTTCTACTTTCCTAGAGAGGAGGCGTAAGTCCCAGCAGTGGTAACATTATGTTTCATTATGGTGTTATAATTATAGAGACCTACCAATTTTGTATTTATTTAGGTGCATTTTGTTTCCGGTACCGACCTCACTGATGGTCAATTTAACCTACCAACCTCAGGAAAACCGGTACCAATCCAGAAATCTGAATTTAATGACCAACCTACAAATTGTCATTACACTCTTTTACGAGGTTTTATTAAAATGTTGGCCTCGATCGACTATTTAAAATGTTGGAAGCGTTCGTTCTGCAAGAACCGTTTAAAGAGAAGCATTCATTGAATGTGTCTTTTGATTCTTTTTCTGATGCAACTCTCTAGTTCTCAGAAGTGTTAAAGAAAAATCCTTGCTTCAAGATGGCGTCACACATGGCGGGCTACTTAGCCTTTTTTTGAGATGGAAAAACATCCAATGATTTCTCCCGCGCAGGCAGAGCTGGCATGTCAGACTTTTATTTATTTATGGCACATTAACGACTTAGTCTGATCAGACTTTTGCTGACCGAAACCCACTCCGTTCCTTCTTTGCCTTCGTCCCAGGGCCCCGGGTTTCACTTTCACACTACCCGTATGGCCCCATACTTAGCCTTAAGATGTTGTTCCGTAAACAACAGACTACATAAAACAAAAATAAAGGTCAGTGTTTTTGACCCTTCGTATCGGACAGGAAACGGCCGCTCTCCCATAATTATTGAAGTTAATTTTATTTAAGTTGGACGGGTTAAGGCTGAGCAAAAATTACGCTCGTTAAATCACTGCAACTTACGAAGTACTCAGTAGGTATTTGCTGAGGTAATTGGCAATTGGATTATATAGTTTCGTAGCTAATCTCAAAGGAATATTTTTTTTATTACTTATCTTAATGTAAAAGTGTAACACATTGGAGGATCCTTCGACCAGACGGATATTTTTTCTGATCTGGGCAACTGCCCGTTAGATGATTTCGGGCTGTTACATATTATGTTCAAATTGCGCGGAGAACTCTTGTGTGCGATGCAAGATTTAGATTTCGTAGTTTAGGTTCTATGTGTGCCACAGATGTTGCTACAAAAGTACCTATACATATATAAATAAATGTTTTTAACACACTTGCTCAGAAAGTGACTCTTATTGCACTGCACTTAGGTATATAATGACACTCGTTACCAAACTGTGACATTTTGATTACCATTACGCACTAGTGCTATAATGTAGTTAAAACCTTTTTGTTCAACCTCTTTGTTCGAAACAGTGTGTTGAAAACAAATTTTGAATTCGAATAAAATTCCCATTAATTTAAGTATTGCGTTCAATAGTATATAAATTAGTGTCTTACTTACTTATTTCATCCAATTTACAAGTTAAAATGGACAAATTTAACTTGTACAAACGATTTATTTAATAAAAAAACATTTAGTAAATAAATCGTACCGTTCGTCCGTCGTATCGTTTTCTTTTATATATAATAGCTATATTAAGTATATCTATGTATAGTCTAGTATATAATTTTAATCTAATATTTACTTTATTCATTTGCAGTACACCACAGACTACTCCCTTTTTCTATTTTGATTTCTTACAGTCCCTTTGTACCCATAGATTTAAGTTGACTAGTAAAAAAGTTTTGTTACTATTTTGGTGTGCAATAAAGTTTATTCTATTCTATTCTATTCTATTCTATTCTATTCTATTCTATTCTATTCTATTCTATTCTATTCTATTCTATTCTATTCTATTCTATTCTATTCTATTCTATTCTATTCTATTCTATTCTATTCTATTCTATTCTATTCTATTCTATTCTATTCTATTCTATTCTATTCTATTCTATTCTATTCTATTCTATTCTATTCTATTCTATTCTATTCTATTCTATTCTATTCTATTCTATTCTATTCTATTCTATTCTATTCTATTCTATCGTACATTCAAATAAAATTTGTTTTTTTTTTGTGGTCTATGGCCGCCATTTTAAGATGCGCGCGGTTTTTGGCGTGATTTTTTTTTATTCCAGTGAAGTTCAGTGGCTGTATTAATTAATAAAATTAAATACTACAAAATCATTTCTTTACAATCGTTACATCCGTATTCTATTGTCACTACGAAAGCCATTATCATAAAAACTTTTCACGCAAGAAAACATAAACGTAAGACTAGGCAGTATGATCAAAATACCTTAGCCTTCCTCTAGGGGTAAATAAAAAAAAATGATGCGCGCGCTTATGAAAACAGATTTTTACCGCCATGTCACAGAAAATTTTACTAGTTTTACTGTTGTTTTCTTCAGAAGTGTATTGAAAGAAGTCGTATGACACACGTGAGTAATTAATGATTACCGTTCTTGGCTCTCTTAAGACCCTCGCCACGGCTCGGGTCTAACCGCCTCGACGGTAATCACTAACATTACACACTTATATCATAATGTACTATTAAACTGCTTGTGTTGATTTGAATATTTATTTGATTTTAGTCTAGAGGTAAGATCGTTTTTATTATAGCATTTAGAATCATGAATGTCAGTTTGTAGATTCCACAACTTAAACAGTCATTCAAATCGTCACTTGCCGTCGGCATTTACTCAACATTTCACATTTCACGTCCAAATCTGAAATTCAAATGCAACACAAAACTCTCTTGTACCTAAAAAGTGGTGCACATACCTTGACTCAAATTATTGACCTCATTGCTGTTAGGAATGCGTCACAGTGCGCGACTTGCGTCAGGCAGCGCAGCTCTGCTTTATATTCCGTCGCCAAACTAGCGACCGACCTAAACGCTTTCCTTGACAATAATTCTAAGAAATAATGCGAGAGCTGTGTCTTAGACATAGATATAATCTACATCAATGTTCCGTATTGTTCAGTGACCAGTTTTTGTGAAATCAATTCTTATTCCGTACGTCTCTCAAGTTGAAGCACGATGTTTACGGTGTTGTGTGCTGTGAAGAAATAAATGTATCTTATTATTTTATTTTTTTTATTTATGTTCAAAATCGCGGAATAGGTACATTGCAAAAACCAAAAAAGCCTTTACCTAATGGCTGATACATTAACGCTGGTTTTTAAGAAACAGGCCATCTTTGGGGATTATCCAACCCTTTAACTGTTTGTCATACAATTAATTTATTAAGAACTAGCTGATACCCGCGAAATCGTCCACGTCAGAGTCGTAAAAGAGCACAATGCATTTGGTAACAATTTCAAGAAGATTTTTTTGCGCGACACCCTAATTCTCTTTAAAATAAAAAATAGCCCAAGTTACTTCTTATAATGTAAGCCAATGCATGTCTTCCAGTGAAAGACAAACTTCTAAGTCAACACCACCTAAAGATAAGGCCGTTTATGACACATATGTACTTATTTTAAAACTCGCAAAAGAATACTTCTCGTTGTCCTAGAATCCTTTTGGCATCAAGCTAGATCTCATAGCACAAATAAAGGAAAAAGTCTGAAACCTGTAGTTTCATCACTTGATACAGTTTGATTTCTGAATCGCTTAAATGTAGTTTATTTAGTTTACTCCTATGAACAAATTCAGAAAATCTTCGAGACTCGACTCGGGAATCGAACTACATATTTACATTGTTTGTACGGAACCCTCGGTGCACTAGTCCGACTCGCACATCGTATTTGACCGATTTTTTAGGGTTCCGTACCTCAAAAGGAAAAAACGGAACCCCTAAAGGATCACTTTGTTGTCCGTCTGTCTGTCAAGACCCTTTATCTCGGGAACGCGTGGAGGTATTGAGTTGAAATTAAAACCACATAGGTAGGTACTCAAGTTTGCGGTCTCCTGAAACTGTGAAAAAATCAAATTTCTAAGTCAAAAAAAGAAGGTACGGCCGTTTATGTCTCAAAAAACGTATATTTCGACACTCTCGAGGAAATCAAAATTTATAGGGTACTTCCCGTTGACCCAGAATCCTAAAATTTTGCATAAAACAAGGTCTTATAGCACAGTTATAGGAATAAATCTGAAAACTGTAAATTTGCTATTACGTATCGCAATTTTTTTTTGTTTCACAAAAAAAAAAAATTGCAATTCGGAAAAATCTTCGTGACTCCGTTCGGAAATGGAACTGTTTACATAGGTAAGTTTGTACGGAACCCTCAGGGCGCGAGTCTGACTCGCACTTGTCCAGTTTTTTTTATTCCATACCATTTTTAACTAAAAGTTAATCCTAGGTAGATACGTTGGACAGCGGGAACTTTTGAAAGAGCTTTCGTGGCTCAGAGTGGCTCTAGAACTCAAAGGGCAACTGAAGGATACAGATGGGTGTAAGTCAGCAAAAGTCGTTCTCGTTCCACCTTAGGGTGGGAAAAGTTATTTAATGATCTCCATCCTCAAAAGAAGGGAAATACGTTAATATTACATATATTATATTATTCGTGTTCAAGAAGTGTTTAACTAAACCGCTATTGATGGTTGGCACTAAATTCAAGGATATGTTACAACTACAAGACACATTACCATAGAATATGCCTAAAGGTTGACAGCTGACACTTAAGCTACGTGATGAAGAAAGTAAGCGACTACATTAAACCTTATCGTGTATTTTATGTGCACAGATATACTGATATAATCATCTGGCATTTTTAAGATTAGGTCAATATGCTAAATGTTTTCAGAGTACTTATTAGATACATAAACGTGTCTATAAAACTTCTGCCACCATTTTAAAGGTCTGGGACTAGTAGAATTAAAATATATAGGTAGTAGGTTTATCTATATATATATAAAAAAAAGGGGAAACTGACTGACTGACATATCAGAGCACAGCCGAAACTATTGGCAAGCATAGCATAGTATAGCATAATCAGCCTTTTAATGGTCCCACTGCTGGGAGTCAGGCCTCCTCCCTAGGAGAGGGAATGGGCCGTAATCCACTACGCGGGTGTAATCCCCAATTCGGGTTGGTAAATGTCACATGTCTTCGAATTTTTTGGTTCTAGGACATGCCCGTTTCCTCACGATGTTTTCCTCCAACGTTTTGAGAGCAGTGGTGATGAAATAAATTACACAAAGTAATGCGCCTGGCTGGGTTTGAACCCGCGACCTACATCCGTAAGTTGGGGCCGTTACGACTCGGCCACCACTGCTCTACACTCGGAATCATGAATACCATGAATATACATTTGGATGGCCGGTGAGGGAGAGGGAGCCCGACGATTGTGTGAGGTGTGACATGAAAGAAAAGGAATTCTGTAATAGTTTGACGGAAAATATAGAATGGAAGAAAAAAACGTGTTGCACCGACCCCAAGTAACACAGGAAAAGGGCACGAAGAATATGTTGAACTAGGAATACACGGTCTCAAGGTACACGATTCGAACTCTCAGTAAACAAATTTACGCAGTTTTGTGGTGCATTACTTAGGCTAGAGACTTTTAAACATAAATAAAATATATAGGTATATTTTACCACAGAAAAGTTCTATTACCTAGTGTTCCTACAAACAGATAATTAACTCAAAGATATATTAACTGACTAACAAAAGGACAATTATTATAGTTGCATGTATACATAAAACATTGTATTTACAATACAATTTGCGGCCTTAACGCTTATCACGATTTCTTCCAAGCAACCTAGAATGGATTAACCTTTACACAAAAAGAAAATATCCTTTAACTAATTGTTTAACTTCTTGTTCTTCAAAATAAATAGATTCATACCTACATAATAAATGTATGGGTCAGTAAATGAATGGTGTATGTACGTACTTATATATAAGTATATTGATCAAGATATTAACAAATCTAACCTGCAATCATTACTTCACACTTGAACTAGTTCCACGATAATAATCTCAATAAAAAACCTAATTAAATTTCGCTATGTTAGATCATTCAATAAGTTCTTAACTTTATAGGATCCCTGACCAGTTAGATTATAAAGTGGTTGGTACCTAGTTATTTAACGACAACTGGTTAAATTGATGTTAGTAGAGAAACTAACGAAAACTTACCTACAAAATTCTATAGACTCTACGACCACTTTTATTTTTTCATATTGGAAATCTATATTATAATCTAACTAAAGTTTTGAAAACCTATATTCTGCTTAAGTCCCAGGCATCTATCTATTTGTAAACTGGGGACTATTTTAAAACAAAATTTTAAAAAAGGTCAAGTAGATTTAATTTCAAATTCTCCATCTTATTTCTTTGACTAAATGCTCATTGCTCAGGCACACGTCTTCTAAGAAAGCTATTCTATGTGAGAATTTTCTTGGCTCTCTCTGTGACAAAATTCTTTACCCTGGTGAGATCACCAAACCGCTGCCGTCACAGACTGATACCAATTACAAATAGAGCAGTATGCACATGTGTTTCGTGAACAGCCACGAGACAAACGACTTGCGCTTTACCGCTTTACGTATGTAAGCGCTGTAGCGACAATTGCACCATTTAACACGTGGACACAATACGAAAAGATATCCCGGGCATTGCTTACAATGCTGCGCAGTTGTGTCACTCAGCTGTTACTCACTCAATAGTTTCAATTAGGTACCTGATAATAGCATACAAAGTGCATTCACAAATATATTTCTAAGTTAGTAGTATGTAGTGAAGTACCGGTACATCAAGAAGGAGATGGCAGGACGACTTAAATGTCTTCCGTAAGCTCAGAGCCGGGAACAGTGGAAGGAATGGAGGGAGGCCTTTCCCCAGCTGTAGGACAGTATAGGCTAGATAAAAAATAACAATAATAATTTCGTTGTTTGTGAGCCCATGCATCAAACGTCTAACCATATTCAGTCCCAAATGAGACTAAATACGCTGATGTAATGATTTCATATAGTTACACGAACTCACAAGCTTGATTTATATCAGCAAATTGGCGATGCGACAAATGAGCTTGGCTCCATACTTTTTGCTGCAAATGCATTTAATATTTCAATATAATTACAAAATAGGTCGGAAATCAATTTAATTAAAACTAGGTCAGTAAGTACGAGTACGTAAATTTGGTTTGAAAAAAAAAATGAGGTCAATTAACATTCTCAATCGCGCGTGATTTGATTTTGCCAGTCATGTCATCTATCTCATCATTCTAGCTTAGCATCATCTCTCTAGCTTGTTCCCAACTAGCTTGGGGTCGCTCGACTTTCATTCCAACCCGATGCAGCTGAATATCCGTGTTTTAAATCGAGCTACTGCCTATCAGACCTCCACGATCCAGTTACTGGGTAACACGATACTCCTTGGATAGACTAATGGCCAGCCTTTCTGACGTCTGATTGCCTGTAACGACTGTCAAAGATCTACGAATGACAACCGGTACCGACGGCTTTTTTACATGCTTTTCGAGGCACAGGGTTTAAGTAATATGTCCTAGACAAACTTAGAAAAGTACATATGATTTGAAACATTTACATTGGTTGATGCCCAGTTTCGAGCCCGTTGGTTGATGCCCAGTTTCGAGCCGGTTGGTTGATGCCCAGTTTCGAGCCCGTAACTTCATGCAAGAGAGGCGTGTGTTTTAACCACTGGGCCATCACGACCCACGATTTTGTCAGTCACGTAGATAGCTTTCATTTAAATGGGTATCTAAAAGGTGTTTATGCGTTTATCTTTTGCTTTGCGATCGTCATCTGTCGTGTTAGAGAATAGCTAATGAGCTTTCTCTTACGCACTTGTGCTCATCAATGCAAGGCACTAGTGCTACAGATACGTGCTATAATACACTGCCGACGCGTCAGGCATACAATCCTACATAAAGCTAAACACCTGCTAGGGAAAACCTATGATCGCATTCGCGCGTATATAATTAAAAACGATTAATTTTCATGTATCACAGACAGTTGAATAAAGCTCCGTTTTTCCTCAACTCACTCTAAACTTAATCCATATTGTATTAAGTCACTTGTAAAGTTGTTAGTTGCTTTTCTCAGAAACGATGGATTAAGATTTGCTGAGTTTTCAACTCGAAATAATGAACTGAATATTTACCGTTAAACGTATCTACATCATTAAATAGGTACATGAAGCTTTCTGAATAACATTTGACCATTTAGCATAATATTCAAAACTGTTTTTTTCTTCATTTTATTTTGTATGGAAATTGTCATAGACCCCTTTTTTTCCGGTGAAAAATTTATATTCTCTTTCCGCTCTAGGTGGAGCAAGAGGAGTGTCCTTGTCTACAGACAAGGACACCGAATAAAAAGCTAATGTGTACATACAAAGTTTGAAAAAAAGCATAGTTTTCAGTAGAAGTAGAAAGACATTAATTATCGCAACTCACTGATGGAGACTTTTTAGATAAGTCTCGTGCCTTGCTTTTTTGGTGGAACGTCATAAAATTACTCTTCCCACTCTGGTTTGAAGCGAGAAGGAGTGTCAGACTTTTACCGACTAAACCCCCCCAGTCTTTTTACCCGACTGCGCGACGCAAAGGAGGGTAATGTGTTTATTATCAGTCTATGTATGTATGTATGTATGTATGTATGTATGTTTGTTTCTACGTGGCGTTCTAGAGACCAAATGCGTAGGCCGATTTTGATAATTCTTACGTCAATCGATTCGTCTTAACCTTGCGAGTGTCACTAAAGACATGACAGTAATCAAAATTCACCACAGCTACAACCAGACGCCATATTGTCAAAATGAAAAAAAAAAGTCGATGAACTATGTCAAGTGGGGTGTCGTTGAATAGGTATTTTAAAATCATCTTTAGGTTCCTTTTATCATTTTTCATTTTAAATAATAGTTTAGGATATACAACGATTTAAAGTTGTTTAACAAAACAATCATTCTCGCTAATTTTCTTACTTATTGATTTAAGTTTTCATTTTAAGTATAAACGATACACAAATAAAAAAAACAGTGAAAAAGCATGAAGAACAAATATTTTTGGTAAAAAAAAGTTTACCACCAAACTCGATAGATGGCATTGTTAATTTGATGCACTTTTGTAAATCAAACCATTCGAGTTTTCCCATCTACTAGACAGGTCGATGAACATAAGCAAAAGATGACAACTATATTGGCAAAAACTACTAGGTTGTATAAATTACATGCAGTTGATATATCAGTAGAATCGAAAACATATGGTCAAAAACCGAAAGATGTAGGTATATGTTTCTGATGATCCTAACAAAACTGGAGAAATCGTTAAATATTTAACAATCGGTTTAGGATCACGAGTTATGTTACGAAGAAATTTGAATGTTACCCATGGTCTTGTTAACGGAGCAATGGGTGTTATAAGGACAATTGAGTGGCCAGCTCTTCGGAGGGACCAATTGGAACCCGGAGAATTGCCACAAGCTGTTTATATAGAATTTGACGACAAAGCAATTAAAAACAATGTTCCTGGAGTAGGAGTCAGAATCGAACCATCGATGACAGAATTCGATGCACTTCGCGGACAGGGTAAAATAGAGCGAAAAATGTTGCCATTGATATTGTGCTGGGGTGTAACTGTACACAAGCTCCAAGGAACTACTTTGGACTTTTGGACCGAGCTGTGGTTGACTTAAGTTCACGCATTTTTGCTAAAGGTCAAGCATATGTAGCTTTGAGCCGAGTTAGGTCTCTAGAGGGACTAATCATCAGTAGTTTAGACCACCGCAAGTTACTTAATAATCCCCACGATATTAACTCCCTCAATGAAATGACTAGATTGCGAAATTTACCATCTTATATCGAAGTCAATGAATCGTAACTAAAAAGTATAAAATAAAATAAAAATATTTAAAGAAAAACAAAAAACCCGACTGCGTCGAAACTAATTTTAAAAAATACGTAAAAAAATTAACTTAAATAAAAACTAAAAAGAAACAAACAAGCCCAGTAGTTTAGAATTCTGTTATGTAATACTAAATAACTACACAATTTAAATAGTTTTATAATCGATACACACATAAAACAAATCATACATTCTAATGCAGAACAGAACGACTCACAGTCGGGGCCCCTTGGGAAGATTTGATTGGTAAAATTTCAATGGGCCCCGACTGTGAGTCGGTCTGTTCTGCATTAGAATGTATGATTTGTTTTATGTGTGTATCGATTATAAAACTATTTAAATTGTGTAGTTATTTAGTATTACATAACAGAATTCTAAACTACTGGGCTTGTTTGTTTCTTTTTAGTTTTTATTTAAGTTAATTTTTTTACGTATTTTTTAAAATTAGTTTCGACGCAGTCGGGTTTTTTGTTTTTCTTTAAATATTTTTTATTTCTTTCAATAAAATTATCCTTTGTATTCCAGAACCACGTTAACTCTTTCGACAATTCCGCAATGGTCACAGACCCCTTCGACCTATTATGAGCAAGAACAAAGACACAATGAATAATTAATGTTAAAGATATATGATGAAAAAAGATGTGATTGCTGAGATGACAGCGAATACGAGTACATTGTGATAAAATTCAAACTTTTTTTCAACTAAGATATACTTCACACAGTCTAATATGCTTTAATGCTTAATTACTAGACACTCAGGCACAATTAAGTTCATAAAGATATCACTACAGTGTCGTGTCGGGTTCGTGCTCCGGACATTGCATCACATTCGTGGCATGCCTGATAAAGCTCGAGGAATGACATAAGCAATCTCGAGCTCCAGCGCAGACATGCAGCTATGTGGATCACGAAGTTGTACTTGTACCTAGCTTGTTGATAGCTCTGTAGGTTAGCTGGGGTAGTCTTGTCCTATCTCACAGGGTGGGTTGTTTTCGGAAGTGTGCATCAGTTCATATACACTTTTATTTCTGTAGGTAAGTAAACACGGAGCACTCCAAACCTTAAAAAAAATACAATTGACTTCAAAAAAAATTCTATAGTAAGGTACATAAAGAATATTACCATTACAAGTGTGCCCCTAAAATTTGAAAATTTCCTCGATTTGTCCAGGATCACGTCATCAAATCCAGACCTTAGGACTGTGCGTAAAATGGAATAGGTAATCTAATTAAAAAAAAATCTTGCATAGATATATATCTATGCAAGTT
Source organism: Mythimna impura (assembly GCA_905147345.3). NCBI lineage: Eukaryota > Metazoa > Arthropoda > Insecta > Lepidoptera > Noctuidae > Mythimna > Mythimna impura. The sequence continues at coordinate 11,623,087 of LR990362.1, read as the reverse complement.
TTTTTTTTAATTAGATTTCATTATGCGTGTGTGCTTGCTAACGGTTGCGGGAGTCCGATGGATGCGGGACGCACAGGACCGTTCATTGTGACGACACTTGGGGGAGGCCTATAGAATAGAATAGAATAAACTTTATTGCACACCAAAATAGTAACAAAACTTTTATACTAGGTAACTTAAATCTATGAGTACAAAGGCGGTCTTATCGCTGACAGCGATATCTACCAGACAACCTTAGGATGGACTGTAAGAAATTGAAATAAAAAAGGGGATAGTCTGTGGTGTACTGCAAATGAATAAAGTAAATATTAGATTCAAATTATATACTAGACTATACATAGATATAATATAGCTATTATATGTAAAAGAAAATAAATAAACATATAAATATTATATATACTTAATATAAGTTACACCAGCAGTGGACGTCTTTCGGCTGAAATGAGATGATGAGATGATGAATTATGCGTGTCTGAATAACTAACTAATACAACGCCTTGCTCCATTCATTTTTCGGCTTAAAAGCTACGAGCTTTTAGAACATTAATATTTCTTAACTTAGTAAACACTAGGTACTGCACTTCCCCTGCAATTACCTCCTCAAACAAACCTACCTACTTAATCACCGCACTGGGTATAGTAGATTATTTCGTCAGCTAACCCTGCCGATAACATCGTCTATCATTACCGAATCCCAAAGCTTGGCCACCAGTCAGGGGCGGATAACCATCGACTTACACGTCGGTATAATGTCAAGGTGAAACTCTACTATTGTCTCTGGTTCCAGCGATTCGGAGCGCGAATCGTAAGTAACAGATAATGAATAGCCATTCATCGCGCTGTCGATAGCAGTGAAAGATTACAGCAATGGGCGTGATCGTTTTAATATATGTGCATTTTTTATTTAATGTGGGTATTGTATCCATGTGGCTGCATGGTTATTCGGTAAACAAACAGCCCAGCTCGGAGGAAATCAAAAGTTAGTACAGCAATTATTTCGAAGGTTTCGCTAATAATGACAAGTCTTTAAAGATTTTATGGAGGAACCGTCACAAATTTTGCCATTGGTAATCTAAAAAATGTGTTAAGTAGGTTACTTAACAAAATTAAAGGAATCAATCACTATGATAGATACTTAATACAAGTTACAAAATGATAAATAATTTAAATGCTACTACATCGCAGCACTAATTTCTTACTCTGTTTTATAAATATAAATTCAACAACTTGCAACTCATCCACATACAGATTTATTACCCATTTCATAATTTAACGAGTGCTGTATAATTGAGTCATCTTGGCATTATCATTATTTGCAGATCGAAGCTCCACAACGTGTACAATGTATATTGCAGCATAAATATTGATTTAAGAACGTTAATCGAATCTCATTTTCCTTTATGATCGTTTACCGATACTTACAGCACTTCTTCGACGTTTATTGAGTGATAACTAAAGCTGAAAATCGACAACGTGACGACACGCTACCATTTCGTTACGTGATATCGTAAAACTGTCAAAGTAATCGAATAATCTTAACCTTGGACCAGATTATAAAGAAAACAAGTTGGCACTTAGTGTTACGTAGCGCGACATACCGGTAATTACGAACTCGGAGCGAGTGATGTAGGAATGGTAACAGATGTTCGCAAATTGCGGCGATGAACTTTAAGTCCGTTATCTTCAACGAGTACTCACAGGCCTCTAAATGAAAATATCAGTAGCTTATTCAGAACAAGGCCAACAATGTACATATGTCTACAAAGTCATGTACCATACATGTAGAGTGCATAAAATATTTATACGCAAATCAGTTTCAAAGGAATAGCTAACAAAATAGACGCACTATTTTACTAACACGATTTGAAAATCCAAGGCACTAACCTCTGACAAGCCTCCTTCAGTAAGTTGCGTTACCAAATTTCTTTCTACTGATAGCGTGACCTCTTCTTCAAACTCTATCACCCTGTGTGGACTCATTCACCCTTCAATTTTCAGACTTAGACTCCTATTCAACCCAAAGCTTTAATCACCTATAACAGAAAGAAATAAAAAAATATTCGCTAAAAAGCTTTAAAAATAAATAAATCGAGCTTTTTTCAAGAAGACATGGTAGGCGACAGTCTGCGCTTTATTAAAAAGTGTTTACAATAATATGATAATAGGAACTATTCTAATAGATCAGTAGTTATATGAATAACAAATCATTTTTTTTTAGAAAGGTCATTAATTAGGGAACAGAAAACTCATTCCTGAAAAAAAAACGCAAACTGACGATAAAGATGTTTTTCCTAAAAAGGGTCGAAATAATCTTTTCCAAAATGCAAGCAAAAACTTGTACAAAGCCATAATCAGATGCTTATGGGAGTTTAAAAATACGGCAATGACCTCTAGCAACCTTCAAGTCTGCATGAATAATGAGGAGAAACAGATCCCATCACGATAGACACCTCGCCACCGTCGTCAGTGTCAATCAGTGGCCACACCCGTCCGGCTACTTGGATGTCCATCACTCGGCAGCCTCGGCGGCCTCGACATCAACGGGAGTACGGGACCATGGCCACTGACCTCGACTAATTAATCTTTGGAATAGAGTATTTCATTATCTTTAATAATTGTATGTTATATTATTTCATAGATATCTATTTTGGGTGTACTTATTTTCCTATTAATATTACGCACGGTTTCTACATCTCTATTTTTTCAACTCTCCTTTCGCAGGAATGCTGGAAGAGATTGCTATAGAAATATGCATCACATTTACACCTTTTTTTCGGTTTTCCTTCTTCTTGTCTCTTAATTTATGTGTGTACATGAATCGTTAAATAAAAAAATATTTGTGAATTTTTCTCATTTTTTCAAAAAAATACAGAAGGTAGCTAAAATAAAAATTAACTAAACAGAACAGAACTTGAATTTCTCAAAGTTCATTGACAATGTCCTAATATCGTTTTCCTGTACCTACAACCGTTAAAGTACCTGCCCTTGCTGCTTCTTCTAAAAACCACCCTCCTAATTCACAGGATTTTTTAAAAGTGTTGACGTTATTTTTTAATTAATGATGGTTAAAGCGCTGTCGAAGTCGGACCAAGAAAGATGTGGTGAGACGTATACCATGAAGACTACAATCTCGAAATCAAATTCGATACGGGCGTAGGAAAATAATATCTGGAAGGACTTGGGGGAGGCCTTCGCCCAATACTGAAATAGTAGCACTAGTAGCAGCTAGGAAAAAAAACATGGCTATGTTTTCTACTACAAGTACAATGTGATTTTACTAAACTTATGGTAGGCATCAGTCACATTTTTAGGGTTCCGACCTCAAAAGGAAAACACGGAATCCTTATAGGATCTTTTTGTTGTCCGTCAATCTGTCTGTCAAGACCCTTTATCTCGGGAACGCGTGGAGGCATCGAGTTGAAATTAAAACCATTTACTCAGATCTGGGGTCTCTTCAAGCTGTAAAAAAATCAAACTTGTAAGTTAATGAGAAAAAAGATACTTCGATTTATGTGGCAAAAAACGTACATTTCGACACTCGAGGAAATCGAAATTCATAGGGTAGGTACTTCCCGTTGACCTAGAATCTTGAAATTTGGCATGAAGCAAGGTCTCATAGCACAAGTACAGGAAAAAAATCTGAAAACTGTAAATTTCTTTTTACGTCACAAAAAAAAACTTTTTTTGCAATGCGGAAAAATCTTCGTAACTCAATTCGGGAATTGAACTGATTTCATAGGTAAATTTGTACGGAACCCTCAGTACGCGAGCCCGACTCGCACTTGCCCGGTTTTTATTTTATTTTATGTGCTTTATTCAAGCCAAAGTTTATTTATAATCGTCCATATTATCTTTAAGTTCTAAGTAATCAAAAGTTTACAAAACAAATTAAAATAAGCAGCCTTGTCTAACATCCAAAATGATATGATTAAATTGTAGCAACATTGTGTAGTTGTGGGCGAGTCATCCTTGAGCACGCGGGTGGAGTCAATTGCGCAAGAAAACAAAACACACTACCACAGATAATATACTAACATTACAGACGATAACAAGAGCACACGTACGAGTTGTAAATGTTGGTCCAGCTTTTTATGGCCGCCTCATTCGTCCTTTTCGTACTAAGTAAGCGATTTGTGATACTTAGTGCTGTATTGCTGGTGATATGCATCTATTTGAAATCTATGTAGCACGCGTAGGTCATACAGAATAGCTGCAGTTGTAAGTTGTGCTTTGAATCTGTCACAAATATTAAGTTTTAATTCTCTCTAATTACATAGTAGATACATTAGTACGCACATAAACTCACGCCTTTTTCCTAAGAGGGTAGGCAGTAACTACAAAACGCCACTTACTATTATTACTTAGGTACTAGTTTTACTCAATCAAATCAAAAATCAAGAGTTATGAGTATACATGTGGATGGGTGGAGAGGGAGAGGGAGGCCAAAGAAAAGATGGATGGATTGTGTGAAGAGTGATATGAAAGAAAAGGAAGTTAGTGATAGCATGACGGTTGACAGGATAGAATGGAAGAAAAAAACATGTTGCGCCGACCCCAAATAAGATGGGACAAGGGCAGGAAGATGATGAGATGATGATGACTAGTTTTACTCAATCGTTCTCATCGAAATATAAAATTTTAGGGCTTTTTTTGGGTTCCGTACCTCAAAAGGAAAAATCGGAACCCTTATAGGATCACTTTGTTGTCCGTCCGTCTGTCTGTCTGTCAAGAACTCAAGATCCTTTATCTCGGGAACGCGTGGAGGTATCGAGTTGAAATTAAAAATAATATACTTAAGTCTGCGGGCTATTGAAGCTGTAAAAAATAAAACTTCTAAGTTAACGAGAAAAAAAGATACTTCGGTTTATGTGGCAAAAAAAAATCTTTAATTCGGATAAGTGACATCCATATGGGTTAGTAAACAATTAAGAAAAATGTAAACCTATGTTAGTAAACTTACAATCTATCTATTTATTATAAACAAGGTGGTTGTTCATGATGCATCTGTGAACAACATCACCTAACAGAGGAGAATCGTACCTCCCCGCTATGGTTTTCAGGATGGAGTTGGAGCTAGCCCGCACTCGGCAGAGCAAAGAGGCAGATTTCTGTCTGACGATGGCGTGAAAGCCATCGACGTGTGCCTCTGCGAACATACCTGATGCACTGCAGAAACAGGGCAGCCCCAACAACATCCTGAACCCGTTATTATATTGGACCCGCAAGACGCTGATAGTTCGCTGAGTATAGTTGGTCCACAGACTGCACGTATAAAACACTTGACAATAGGCTTTAAAAAGTGTTATTTTAACTGGTCTGCTACACCGTGCAAACCTGCGAGCCAACATGTTACATCGAACTGCCAGTGCCCTACGTTCCCTCTAAAGATCCTGTTGGTCATTAAGGTCGTCGGTGACGTAATGCCCCAAGTACTTAAACTTACACACTTGCACTATATCCTTCCCATTAAGTCTAATGGGGGGAACATTAGAACGTAATAAGGACATTTACCACCGAGACCAAGAATTCGCTCTTCTTAACATTATAAATAAGGCCGTGCTTCTGAGCGTAGCCTTCGCAGCAGTTCTCTCAGCGCCCTAACTGTTGGGCTCAGCAACACCATATCGTCTGCATAACTAATGTTGTTGACACTCACGTCATCAATGCGACACCCGATTTTCTTGCTGCTGAGCTCAACAATCAGATCATCAGAGATCAGAGCAAAAAACGTACATTTCGACACTCTCGAGGAAATCGAAATTCATAGGGTACTTCCCGTTGACCCAGAATACTGAAATTTGGCATAAGGCAAGGTCTTATAGCACAAGTATAGGAATAAATCTGAAAACTGTAAATTTGCTGTTACGTCACAATATTTTTTTTGCGATTCGGAAAAATCTTCCGAGACTCGCACTTGCCCAGTTTTTTATTTTATTTCTATTGGTCAGTACAATTATGATAATTTCGGCAATTCTGTATAGGTATTTATTTTGGATGAGAAATCATTAAAAAGCTTGTGCTCTAGGTGGAGCGAGAAGGAGTATCAGGCTTTCACTGACTAAAACCCACCCGAGTTCCTTCAGTTGTCTTTTGCGTCCCGAGACGCGGTGGGTGACTCATTCGAACAATCCTACAACCCAATTACAAACTGATTGGAAAAAAATAAGATTATAAAATTACCTCAAGCATGGCTTATTTTACTTCCGAGTTATATTAATAAAATAACTCTCAATATTATACTGTAATTCATTCTGATAAGTGCATATATGACGGCACGGTTGGCGCAGTGGTCGGGCGATTGGTTGCTGTGCTGCGTATAGCAGGTTCGATCCCCGCACGGGACAAATATTTGTATGGCCTACAGATAAGTGTTCCAGGTCTGGGTGTCTTGTGTATGTGAGTCCGCATGTTTGTGAACGCACCCACGATACACCGAGTTATTCCAAGTGTTTAAAAAAGTTTGAAAATAGTACATTTTGATACAAGTGCAGAAAGTTTGTCATTGAGACCGAGGCGGAATTCGCACGAGCAGTAGGCGAGGGTGTTATGGAGCCGAGGGCTGCAGTGACGAATCTGCACGTCTATCAAACGACTTTTTCCTTTTTTCTTTCGACTTACGAAATGAATAAACGGGGGTTGACCGGCGACTCGTGGGTGTCGATGCGCGCCCAGCCTAATACGATAAATATAATAAAATTGTGGCGGGGGAGAGCACGCGCTCTTTTCTGCACTAGTGCGTAGAACAGTCTATTGCGTGCCTATAAGCGGTGGGATAAGAGCGGGTTTTCGAGTAAGTGTATTGAAAAAGAATATCCCTATAAATGTGTTACGTAGTGTGTGTATTACACAGATAGCTACTTAATAAATAGATATGAGTAGTACGGTATCTATGCAGTAATTAGCACATCTTTAGTCAGCCAAACAAATGAATAGAGTACCTACTCATTATTTGGTAACATCTGCGAAAGAGATTATGTGATTCACGAGTAGATAGTAACACCACGTAAACTAAGGACTTGAGACAATTTACCTTAAAATTTGAAGAGGGTAATAATTAGAAATACTCAGTTACACACTACAGATAGGTACTCTAACTTTATCAAAAAATTATCATTTCAGCCGATAGACGTCTATTGCTGGACATATGCGTCCCCAAATGCCTGCCAAGTGCGTTTTACCGGTCTGCAAGGTTGGCGCACTGGTGACGCACCATGGTAATGTGGCCAGGCCCTTAGTCAGTAAAAGTCTGATACCCTCCTCTCGCTCTACCTAGAGTGGGAGATATTATTCGATGGGTTCCCGCCCTAAAAAATCCAGTCGTTCCTACTTAAAGTTTTAAAATGATAAATTCGAAACTACTTCTTGAAGTTATATTTTGAGTTCTCTATGTTGTGTGGAATATAAATTTTATAATTTGAATATTATGAGCACCTAAAAATGATATTTTTTTTATTTAGCCTAAACTGTCCCACGGCTGGGCAAAGGCCGCTCCCCCAACCTCTTCCAGGTATTCCTTTCCTGACCCACCTCGAACCAGTCCTTGCGGTTGGCATCTAGGACGTCTCGCCACCTCTTCCCAGGTCGACCTCGAAAAATGATATATACCTACATAATTCTATTTGAAATATCTGTTATTTATTTATTGTGTACACCTACCACAGTGTCAAAGGTTAACTGGTAGAGAATGCCTTGTTGCATATGCACCACTACTGTACATTAACTTTAAATAAGTAAATAAAAATCAGTATAAAAACTGCTAGCATATGTGGTCGCCATGGAAACTGGAAAGCAGTGCAAGTATACCCGGAGAGCCGCGGTGGCGCGGCGGCGACCAGCTGCTCCGATTACATCGACCTTGATCTGTACCGCCGGGGGGCCGTCTCTTGTTACAGGAAACTATACCTACTTGTGTGAGAAATGTGAGTCACGTGAAAAGGGTGGAACTGGTCTCTTTGTATCATTGGAGATCGTTAAATAAAAAAAAAAAACATACCTGAGCGCACCCTATAACATAATGATACTTATGCAATATTTTATTCGGCAGAAGGACGGACGGCCCCGTCTGTAACTAACCCCGAATCTTTTGAGAGGTCTATTATGCGATATATGCTGCAGCCGAAGCGGTTATCAAATGGACGCTTATCCAAACGGCATACAATTCTACAGGATATTATAGGTGCTACAGATAGATATCGTATCTTAGTAAAGAATTTGGACAAGAATAGAATAACCCGAAACAAAAGGCATCTGTAAAAAAATATTATACCAAATTACCTTAGAACAAACTGTTATTTATCTTTTTAAGGTGGGAAATCATCCAATGACATCCCCCCGGAAATCATCCCTTGGGCGGAGCGAGACAGCGATGTCAGACTTTTACTGACTAAAACCACTAGTTCCTTCGTTGCCTTTCATTCCAGGGTCGGGTTTTCCTTTCAGAAGCGAACCCATGGCCCCAGTAGACTTCGATCCTGCTGGGCCCCTACGGTTTGCTGACATCTCCATGAGGCGCTCGTGGAACACTACGCACCGTCGACGACATGGGCTCAATCCGGACGGTTACCGGACGGTCGGACGGCGAGCTACCTATTGCTCGCCGTCCGCAAGCCCACGCCTACGGTGGCCGGAAATCGGGATCGGGATCCCGGCAGCTGGGGCGTGAGGGCAGTGCCCTCGCACGTGCGGCCGCCACCTGTGCTAGCATTACTGCTTCGCAGAAGGAGGCGACCGCCTGCCACTCCTCCTCGCTTCGAACCAAGGCCCGGCGCGAGAGATCGTTGCCGCCGATCGCCCCCGCGAGGACACGTCGGCGGTGCTCTGCCCAAGCGGGGCACACCTCTACCGTGAGCTCCACCGTTTCCTCCGGGCGGTCCACACAATGTGTCACCCGGGCGTTTCCGGTCCAATCCGGCTTTTTATGGCGCGCCCAAGAAAAAACTGACATGGAATCTGGGTCATACCACCAATCCGTATCAGGAATGATTAGGTACAATTACAGCTCTTAGATGCTGTTTTAGGAAGGGTTTTTTTGAGGTAGGAAATCAACCATTGACTTGTCCCACACTGTTAGATAGCTGATCGAAGAAGTAACTGCAGGCTGCTATTATTTTATCTTATTTTAGATTCTGCGCAAAAAACCTTCTTGAAATTGTGATAAAATGGCACTGTGCTTTTTTACTGAAGCTCATCTCGACACAAAATCGTACTCAACGGAAAATGTGTCAGTGTTGTCTTTTTTAACAAAAAGGTTGACTGGACAGAATGCCTTGTTGCATAAGCTTGTGGAATGCGTTGTTGTTGTAAGTCACCCTATGTACCATTACTATACATGAAGTTTAAATAAATAAAATGAAGACAAAGAAGGCCAACCCCAAATAAATGAGATGACGTCTAGCCAGAAGAGTAGGAGACAAATCTGATGCGGTCGAAGTCGCGGGGATCGGCAAATAAATAATAATACGAGTATAAATAAATAAATCAGAATCATCTTAAAATGTGGGGTAAGGTGATAAAGTTTGCATTAAATAAAGATGGTTATGCCTGCTCCGCATGCTCTTTAAAATCATGTTTTAAACGCGTTAACGGTGGGAAAACCTTCAAACAAAACAGCTTCCTGCTCAACAAACGTAGCTATAAAGAACTCTAAGCGTGCTAAGCAAGCACTAGGTTTTAGGTGCAAAACGACTGTGGAACCTACCAATATAAACAATTTTGATAAAAAATAACAAATCTTTATCATTAGATCTGCTTCCGAAAAATAGGGATCATTAAGAGCGCCCTGGGGCTCTAACTCACGGCCGACTAACGCACGACGTCGCGCGGTGAAAGGGTGCGCCCCCGCCAGCCATATAAAAGCTCCAAGCACTCCTCGACAGACATCATTCAACATCCTCGATCAACACACATACTACACAATGGCATTCAAGGTACTACAAGTTACATCAGAATTAGCTGAACAAGTTTCTAAAGCAAAAACCTCAGTGATGGAAATAGTGGACAAAAATTAACCTATTTGTTTTTTACAGTTCGTAGTGTTCGCTTGTTTGGTGGCTGCGGCCAGTGCTGGAGTATACCCGGCTGCACAAGTGGCTTACGCCGCCGCTCCAGCCTACGCTGGCCAGGCTTACGCCGCTGCCCCGGTGGTTCACTCCGCTCCCGTAGCGTACGCCGCCGCCGCCCCCGTCGCTAAGGTCGCCGTTGAGGAGTACGACGCGCATCCCCAGTACAGCTTCGCGTACGACGTGCAGGACGGACTCACCGGCGACTCCAAGAGCCAGCACGAGAGCCGCGACGGTGACGTCGTGCAAGGCTCCTACTCCGTGGTGGACCCGGACGGCACCAGACGCACCGTGGACTACACCGCCGACCCTCACAACGGTTTCAACGCCGTCGTGCGCAAGGAGGCCCTTGGTCATGTCGCTAAGGTCGTCGCCCCCGTCGCCAAGGTCGCTCCGGTAGCATACCAAGCTGCCCCTGTCGCTTACCAATCCGCCCCTGTGTACCAATCCGCCCCTGTGTATCAGTCCGCCCCCGTGTACCACTCTGGTCCTGTCGCCAAGCTGGCGTACGCCGCCACCCCTGTGGTCCACGCCGCCCCAGTCGCCAAGTTCTCTGCCCCTGTCGCCTACTCCGCTCCTCTCTACCACCACTAAATTGATGCCAAAACCTAGGAATCCAATTGCACAGTACTAATAGCGTATTATTTTCAATACGTTTGTAGTACCTTATTTTACGTTCATTAGGATATACCTATTTAATTAAATTAATATTTTTTATGAAACTGTCCTCTATTATTTTCCCTTACACTATAACTACAGAACTATCTATAAAATTTGTATAAATTTATTAGGAGCATTAAGATAAATACTATGCACAGACAAGACATGTTAAAATATAATTACATAATTAAACATTGAATCACGTCTGTGTAGGTTATAAAGTTCACGCTCAAATTACCTGCGACTGAAATTATCCTACTGACATTTTCGACAAAGTACAACCTACTTGATATGATACCTAACCTATGCTAAGTTGACTAAGCGAAAACCTGGAAGGATGTGAAGTGTACATAAGTAATGATCGGCGTCAGATAAATTTGCAATAAAATACATTGACCTTTCCCTAATATATCTTTTAGGTACACCCAAACACAAAAGTTTGAATTATTTTTCATTACAAGAAAACGATAAGGATCAATAGGTACCTAGGTAACTGGCAATTAGTGTACGATACTTAAACACGTGATTGTGCTCATGATAACAAACAATTTTTATTATGGGAGCAAAGCCGAAATCGCGAAAAAAATATCAGCTGTTCAGTACATTAGGCAAACATAAATGTACTGAACAGCTGATTTTTTTTTTCGCGATTTCAGGTTAGTTCCCATTGTAAAAGTTGTTGGTTATCATGAGCACAATCACGTGTTTAAGTATCGTACACTAATTACCAGTCACCCTATATAAAGCTATTCCAAATGAATATGTTATGCCAACTAAGAAGAGCTTAATGTATTTATAGGTGGTTGCAAATTTATTATCTGGCGCCTATCATAGTATCCACGAACATCCTTGGACCTTCATAATATCATGATTATTGTGGTCGGCCGACCGATGTATGTCATGGAAATCAGTCCGAGAAAATGGATCGATTTATTAGATGGAGGAATTGCTCTCATATTAACTTGATGTACTTACTTAATTAATATAGAGAAACAAGTTTTGGTCTATGAGTACCAAGATCTCTGTCTGTATAAGTTGAGATATTATTCATTATCCTATTTCATTATGAACTTTTTAGATGGTTCAGAACTCAAAGCAAAAAAAAATGCATGACATAAATAAACATTAATCCGATTTTTTCTCGTATGACTTCCATATTGGTAGAAACAGTATCTAAAATATTATCACGCATATCCGATATAACGTATATTTTTTACGAACTCATGAAATCTATCTATCTAACTTCTGTCGGAAGTACTTACTTCTCCCTTGTTCAGGCCAACGTTTTTAAACACATTTTTCATTTCTCTCTGGACCAAATTAATATACTACCTCGACCTTTAGAAATGGGCAACGTTCTTCAATATTTAAAGTGAGGTCTGAAAAAAATATTATACCTTCCGCAATAATCACTGATTATAACTTTATACCGAAAGTAATTTTTAAACCGACTTCAAAAAAATGGAGGAGGTTATCAATTCGGTTGTATTTTTTTTTATCATTTTTTTTTTAATACTTGTTACTTCAGAACACCGTCGTTTATGAACCTATTTGGAATTTTTTTTCCCCTAAGAACATTATGTTTCCAGATTGGTCCCATTTTTTTCAAAATCCAGTTCTGATGATGGGATCCACGAGGAATTGAGGGAAGTCCTCAAATATTATAGGCAACCATATAGTGATTGTGGTATTTTCATCGAGAACTTAAGCATTTACAGTCAAAAACTAACATTTGATGAAGTGGAACTGATGAAGAAGACCAGAAATGGTCAACGAAACTTCACACTCAAATAGATATGATGATGATGATGATAGAGCCGGAAGATAGGCACTGGAACTCCGTAATTAATCAATGTAACCTAGGCGTAATTGGACTTATTAGAATTGTCATTAGATGCACTTTGGCTATAAGGTATCTACTAACGAACTGATATGATGATGGAGCCGGAAGGTAGGCACAGGAACTCCGTAATTAATCAATGTATCCTAGCCGTGTTTGGACTTATTAGAATTGTCATGAGATGCACTTTGGCTATTAGGTACCTAATATCGAACTGATCTGATGATGGAGCCGGAAGGTGGAAGGTAGACACAGGAACTTCATAACAAAACAATGTAACCTGTGCCTGTTTGGGTTAATTGGAATTGTCATGAGAAATAGGCACTCTGTTTATAAGTGTTTCGCAACTAAAAAGTGTGAAACAAAAATCTTTTTCCAAAAAAAAAAAAAATAACCGACTTCACTAAAAAAACACTAAAAGGATCAAAATTCAAAATCAAAATTATTTTGATCCTTTTAGTGTTTTTTTAGTGAAGTCGGTTATTTTTTTTTGTAAAAGTTTTTTTTAGTAAGTAGGTATTGGTACCTACTACGACTTCTTAGAGAAAGTTGTACATTTCCATACAAAATATGACCACCTATTCCTGTTACGCCTGTATTTTATCTTTATAACGAATTTACTCACTCAATCTGCAAATTTTTTAACGTTTACAACACAATAACACAAGTTTTGACTTTGATTTTGACATCGCACAGGACAATCTCTGGTTGGAGCGTACGAAACGGGGCACTGAGGAAAAAAGACTTCGGGATCCGGTGGGATGTGGGAGTAGAAGGGTGGGGAAACATCGGGGGACACTGCATGTGACCTTGACCTCAATTTTAAACAATTTCCCTAAAAAAGATATAAAACTATTTTAAAATTACGACCTACAGTGGTTCCTTTCATTTAATATGTCGCACGGCTCAGATTTGAAAACAATTTTTCAATTAAACTCCCAAAAATTACCTAATTAAGTCAGAGAAGTTATGGGGAATAAATCTACCTATTTAAAAAATACACCAAATCTATACGCTCACAATAACAAGGAATTATTTTCACAGCTACAACTACTGACTGAAATTAAACCAGTGCCATAACAATTAGGTACAAAATGCTGAGCCTGTAACGAATCAAATCATTCATGAACGTACCTACCTACCTATACAGTCACTATATGTACGAAACATTCAACATCTATAGCGAAGCCCCTAAGCTCCCGTAAACAAAGGCGTAGCTATGGAACCGGGAGCAAAGTTCAAAGACCCCTTTGACTTTTGTTCCTGAAAAATATAAATTGATTTTTTAAACGATGCCTGCTTGCCCAAAATTTATAGATAAGAGGTCTGTCGAACACTATTTACTTCATGTTACGTTTCAGTTGATATTGATTACTCCAAAAGGTTATTGAACCGTATGTGTCTGATATAATGTAACCTAGGGCTGTTTATTGATCAAAGAGTTGGTAATTATAACTAAACAAAAATGAAAACACCCTGTTGCTGATGAGCTTTGGGTTTCCTACAAATTTTGAAATTATTTAATACTTTAACCATTGAAGCTAATATTAAAAAAAAACGTGCTGCAAAAAAGAAAAACAAAAATATTAAGTATAAACAAAAAAAAAACCCCAAGTGGGTTAAATTCAAACAGGGGCCAATTCACTGTCTGCACTGAAACTCGTTTTCAATCTATAATAAATTATGGTCACTAGGCATACACAGAAACCTGCTAGGCTTTGTTCCTCTTGCCAACGCCCTTGGATATTTGTCCCCACACTGCCCCGTTCGCCACACCCTGCCTACGCCCAAGTCCATAAGTAAATAGCACTGCGTATAGAACACGTCTGGGAATACGTCAACGCCCTTGCCAGATTAAACGCGCCTTACTTATATCAAAATTATCTGTTTCATTATATTTAATTTATATTTAAATTAATATGCAAATAGCTGCATGTAAGTCTGTTTGGTCATGAAATTATTAATGTACCGCCTATCCAGTTGACAAATTATTGTTTTAACCATTATAACCGAATATTACTCAACATTTTTACATCTTTCGTACGTTTAAACGACAATTTCAATAACGTATTAATAATAGCAATGTATTTTATTGAAATACACCAATAATAATCAATTCTATGGGCTCCAAATTCGGGCTTTAAAAGTATTCAAAAATAAATATTAGGATCGTACTACTAGCGCCATTGTTGACTTGATGTTGCCAGTTGTAAAATCAAAATGATCCTATCGTATATTTTTATGTTTGACAGCTGAAATCAAAATAAACATCGGCCGACGCCCAAACAAAACATTATTTTTGTGAAATAGGCGTGTCGCACACACCCGGCTGCAGTCTTTCCTGATGCTAAATAAGAAATACTTTGAATATTATATCAGTCGGTCTTTTAAATAATCAAGCATTCGGCGCGCAAAATATTACTTTGTGATTTTGTGTTTTCTTCAATTTAATCATTTTTTTAATCATTCTTATTCAATTACATAACTTATATCATCGGAATATTGATTAATTCGTGCCATAGGTGAAGAAAAACCGGCAATGGTATCTACAAGGGGAGTTCGTTATAAATTCAGTGAGGGCGAGCGCGTTTTGTGTTATGAACCGGATCCAACAAAAGCCAAGGTGCTCTACGACTCCAAGGTAAGGACCGCAGTGCTAGATCTAACCACGCCCTATCATCACACTGCCACCTCATTTTTAACAACTTTAACTACTATAAACCATTGCGAAAACTAGTAAACAACAACTAGGTTATAATTATATAAAAACTTTTTTTGCTAACACTTGGGAACTTTTGATAGAAGATTGTTGAAAAGTCACCCTAGACTTTATATAACTTACTTCCATATGAACTTGTAAGTCTTTTATATATAACTCAGTCTGCTAAATACTGTTCCAAATTAGTATAAATAAACAAAAATAAATATATATTTTTTGTGTGTCAGAAGCTATATTACAAGTTTTAAATAATTTAGTAAGTTGTTAGTCCTCTGCTTCTTTCAGATATATTTTGTTTAATCACTATTTATCTTATGAGTAAAATAAAGTTTGTGCCAAATTTTAGCACTTGGTGCAGTAAGGGTGGGGCAAGACCTCATGTTAGCTTTGTTATCTTAATATAATAATTCATCTCATTCATTGCTGCTGCTAGTGTATTTTTTTTTTGTTGGTGCCCTACCATCATTAATTACTGTTCAGGAAACTGAAGCCATACAAAGGGTATGTAACTAGTAGAGCAAAAAGTATTATTTTAATTTAATTAAGAGATTGTATTATTTATCCTAGAAATCATGGCTTTGTTTTAGGGCTCTTTGCCTTGGGCAAAACAAACTGAAAAAATATTTTGAAATTGAAAATATTATTTTTACTGCTAATTTTATTACAAAGCTAGCGTATCCACTGCATCATTTAATTTGTGTACAGGTATTGGAAGTAATAGAGAGCAAAGACAAACGAGGGCGTCGCACTGTAGAGTACTTGATACACTTCCAAGGTTGGAACTCTTCCTGGGACCGCTGCGTCAGTGAAGACTTTGTGTTGAAAGATACTGAAGAAAACAGACAGCTACAAAGAGATCTAGCTGAGAAATCTCAACTACAACTGTAAGATTTGATTTACTTAAAAAAATATATGTATGATTTAATCAAGCAAATAACTAGATTCTCATTAAATGAAAAAAAAATCTCACAAATTAGCATTGAACTGCTGTTGCGCTGCACCATAATTCTTGTTTTATGGATCTGTGTTTAATTTAGGGGTGCATATCTGTATCGCCGGGAGCGCAAGAAGGGTGGCAGCACTTCGAACGCGGGCGCGGGCCCCGCCAAGCGCGCCCGACATGGCTTCTCTGACGATGGTTCTTCTAGCAGCACTCAACCAGATGGTAAGTTATTACTTTTCCTTACTATATCGTAATTTTAATCGGTAGGCTTGTGGTGCACTTTTGCATATGAACCACCTTCTTCCCTGTCTTTCATTTCCAACTACCTGTACCTTCCAGAATTCGGATGTACCAAACAACAAAGCTATCCAAAATAATGACTGTTTGTGTTAAAGTGTACAAAAACAGGTAATTTTTCAGTAATTAGGTGCCACCCACAAGGCAACAATATAGAAGACTGCATAAAATTCTTTTATAATGTGCATTTATACAGCTATTGCTTTTTCTATATTATGTGCGATTTAATTCATGAAATTACAATACTTTGTTAAGTAAATCAGTGTGTGTTCAATATAAATCGCATCGACTACTTATCCATACCTTTGATCCGTACATACAAATAAGTTATACACGTGGCTATAGTTTCGAAAAGCGCGCCACCGACACACCCAAGTACGTCAAAGATTGAAAGATGGCTGCGCCGCCGTTTACGCGGTAACGCCCAGACATGCGCACTCACCCTCTTCGCATTGGCGCTTTCTTTTATTAACGTGAAAAATACTTAAATATATTGAAAGCTGAATTTTTTTAACTTTTGCTCAAGCTAAATAAGCATTGTATACCCAATTGAAGTTAAAATTATCCTCCTATCATTCTGCAGTACCTACATTTTTCAGCTGGAAATGTTAAAAATCTCTTGCATTATGTAACATTTTTTTTAAATTCGTTGTTAAAAAAAATCTGTAGCCGGTAATGCTTCTGTTGGATATGGAAAACACCTTACATAAGCGTCCATTACATGATAAGTTTTGCTGTCAGTTTTGCCAGTCAATATTTTGACTGACGAAAAACCTGTCGCCTAATGCGATGATTGACGTTTGCATGACGAAAACATAATGGCGATAAAATTCCGTCATTCAAACATCATTCATGATTGATAGAATTGATTGACGCTTGCATGACCGTGTACTGGACGCCTTAGTCTCGATCACACTTCAATATAGGGCGTGTCGTCAACAGATATAAAATGCTATAGATCCGAACAAGTCTAATAAGAGCGACATAGCTTAATGTCGCTCTTATTAGACGTGCGTACCCTACTTCAATGCAATTTTCCATTGTTGGGTCGCGCGGCTGTACAAGTGTACGCCGGAAATATGCAAAGCAGCTAAAGGCCCGTCAACGTTCTTTATTCCATCTTCATTTCATCCTAATATAATTAAGATTTTGTAGGTAGGAAGATAGGCAGAACAGAACCGGTTCATTGTGGGCACGCAATGTGTACCTAGTAGAGTATTCAGAGCATATCCGTAACATTGGCAGCCTAGTTGTAACTTGCAAACGACATTATATAATCAAAGCTTGCAAACAGATATCTTCCTACATGTTTATATTGTATTAGTACTATTCTTGAGCATCTCTATTCTCGTAAAATTCCTTCGGTGTCTGTCTCAATTTCGGCCGAAAACGAAACCGAACCTTTTTTAGACATGTTAAAAATTTATTGTTTACTCCAAGAGTTATTTTTAGGGTTCCGTACCTCAAAAGGAAAAAACGGAACCCTTATAGGATCACTTTGTTGTCCGTCTGTCTGTTTGTCAGCCAAGACTCTTTATCTCGGCAACGCGTTGAGGTATCGAGTTTGAATTAAAACCGTATACTTAGGTTTGCACTCCCTTGAAGCTGTGAAAAAATAAAACTTCTGAGTTAACGAAAAAAAAAGATACGGCCGTTTATGTCGCAAAAAACGTGTATTTCGACACTCTCAAGGGAATCAAAATTCATAGGATAACTTCCCATTGATCTAGAATCCTGAAATTTGGTATGAAACAAGGTCTCATAGCGCAAGTATAGGAAAAAAATCTGAAAACTGTAAATTTGTAGTTACGTCACAAAAAATCTTTTTTTGAGATTCGGAAAAATCTTCGGGAATTGAACTGTTTTCATAGGTAAGTTTGTACGGAACCCTCAGTGCGCGAGTCCGACTCGCACTTGCCCGGTTTTTTTATATTTATACATATAGTCAACTTGTATCAAATGCAATAAATAACAACAATAATAATTGAAGTATGAAAGTTTTTCTTTAAAACTACTCCTATAAAATATAATCTTAATACTTATCACTTCTTTGTTAAAGGAAGGATCTCATTAATTGACTTAAAGTTTAGGAATAGTTACCCAACGACCTGGGAGACCAGCTAGGCGGCTGATAATGGCGGGTGACACTAGCCATGAACTCATCCGAAGTCAACCGAACGACGACACACGGCAGTCGTGAATTTATTATTGCTCATCGTTCGATTGAGAGCAGAGTTGGTGCGTTGGTTTCTGCCGAAACCGAAACTTATCGAAACCGGAACCGAATCACTACAGAATATTAAATATTCCATACATTGCATAGATTTATTCCAATCTTACGAAGTTTATAATTTGCGTGTCCCTCTTTATACCTATAAGATATCTACACATATAAGTGGTACTTAGTAGTTATTCTTTATCAGATCACATCGAGGAAGGGGTGGAGACGGCCGACACGGACTCATCATCAGCGTCTGGGTCCGCTGGCTCACAACCGCGCTCCCCACCGCCCAACGTGAGTGTGGGACGGGCGCACATCGCACTGCCTTCTGCATTACGGTAAACAATCATAGTATTTTTTTTGTATAGTATACTTCTTTTAATTTGGGTTTACGAGCATCGTCATCGAGAAAAGACAAAAAAACGCTAGCGTGATGAGCTAACTACTAAAGAACTATCGTTTCTGATAGTTTAGGGGGAGAAGGACTTTGAGATGGGAACTGAATGGGAGCAGTGGAAAGCGTGGGCTGATATGAGCTGTTGCTTCCAATTTAAACATGCCACCGTTTATGATAAATACTGTTAAATTATAATTCTTTTTTCATTATCTCTCGGATACATAGTAGTTAAATTATCAAATTTGGATGAAATTCATAGTGTTTGAAATTATTTTTTCATAATACTATCGAAAGAAGTGTTGCAACAGAACTCTGTTTCCGCTTCCGCTTCTCCAGAAGTTCCGCAAGTCTTTTCACTTCCGTTTCCGTTTCTGGTTCCGCAAACTTTATAACAGAACTCTTAACAGAAAAATACAACGAGGAGCGTGGGGGTGGAGGGCTCGTAGACGACTGGACACGACGAAAAAGCGTGGAGTGGAGGATTTTTTTGATCATTCTGCGCATCACCGCGCCTCTTCTGTTGTTTTTTTCTTATGTTTGTTTTGTTCTTCTGTTGCCAATACTTATCAGCCCCCCCCCCCCCCCTCCATCCAGCAGTGTAGACAGTGACCAATTATTTAGCGGAGCTGGTTTAATATATGAAGAAGACCGGATCAGACTCAAAGGTGTAAAAGCGGCCAAATTATTTTTTATTAAATATTATTTATCTCTGTTTAATTTCGAGTACTGTAGTAAGTAAAGTACAAAACACAAATTTAATTAAACAAATCTTAAAAAATAAAATAGTATTTTTTCTTCATAGTATTAACACTTCCGCTTCCGGTTCTGCTTCCGTTAAGACACTTCCGTTGCATCACTAATCGAAAGTATACATTCGCGCAAGATTTAATATGACAACGCAGTTGTGAGATTACGTAACACTTCTACATTTATCTGATCGAATCAAACAACGTCTTCTAGAAACCAATACTTACTCTACAAATCTCATTTGCGTTATAGTTCCAGCAATAAGAATGATTCCTGATTTTTTAAAATCTATTTAGTCCATCAGGTTTTTTGCTTTATCAAATCAATAAAAATTCGCAAACGCATCAACGTTGGAGTGGGGACTTATATTGTGACGTCACTTCTAAGTAAGAAGTGTGTAAAGGTGAGACGTCACTCGAAACTTTAATACACTATTTCATCTCAAAAATCAAGAATCAAGCAATCTTCTAAGAATCTACCGTATTCAAGTTGAAATCAACGGTGTATATATTTTTGGCGACATCTTACAGCGATCGCCTGACATTCGACTACCACCTGGTCGTGAAGCGCGGTCGTCTGTCGCAGCTGCCGGCAACTCCGTGCGCGGCGCAGATCCTGGAGTCGTTCGTGAAGTGGTTCGCGCGCGCCGGAGCTTGGCATCCTACTCGCGCTCGGCACGACCCACCACAGAAGCCTGACATGCTTGATGTGTCTTGCAGGTACGATTATGATGACAACGCCCGTTTTAACTTCTATAACGTAACATATTTTTTTTCCAGGTTTATTATTAAAATTACGCGATTTTTTTTGCAATTCGCTATTGTAAAATATGATAGTAAGTATGGTAACAAAAATTATATTTTCGGTAAAAACGTGTATGTATTTTACTTATTCATTAAAACCATCATCTCTTTATACTATGCCATCATCATAACTCTCTAACTTAGAGACAACGTCATGTTTTTATTAAAATAGCTCTTCTCTAAGTTATATGTGGAAACGGTTGCGTTAGGATACTGCACTCAGTCCACGACGAACCATTGTTTGTGAACGCCTATCAAGTGGTACTATATTTTCATACAGTTTCACCGTATTATTTATAGGTTAAACTTAGTCCGCGAGGTGGCGGACGGACTCCGCGTATACTTCGACTTTATCCTGCGCGGTCATCTGCTGTACAAGCAAGAGCTGCCCCAGTACCATGAGATCTGCGGACAATTCATCGACGAGTAAGCTATTTGTTCACTTATCATCATTATTTCAGACAAATGACGTTCCACTGCAGAACATAGGCAAAGTTTGACTTTTGACGTTCATTGATTCTATACTAATCGCATCCCTTAGTTGAGAACTTCGTCGAAGTAACCATCTTATCTATTTTCGTGGGTTGCGGGAATTGTTCGAAAGAGTTACCGCAGCTTTGGAACTCAAAGGTCAACTGAAGGAACACAGGTGGGTTTTAGTCAATAAAAGTCTGACACTCCCTCTCTGACGTTCCATCCAGAGCGAGAGAAGTTATATGAAGATTTCCCACCCAAAAAAAAACCTATTTTCGTCGTCAATCACCATGAGCCATGCACGCTCCAGTTCGAAAGGTCTTTGATGCCACATATGTCATCTCGGTCTAAGTTCAGCTTTGCCTATGAGATGGCAACACACAATGCATCTAATGACAATACAGATTTACAAAGACGGCGGTTACAAATTAACACCAGCTAAACCTACCATCCAGTTACATTACTATTTAATAAAAAATCAAGTGACTTACAAACCTCTAGGCAAGAAGAATGCAAGAAGCTAGAGTTGGAAGGAGAGGAAGAATACGAAGATGAGCCGATGGGTACTGAGGAAGAAGTGCTGACTGCGGCTGAAGAAGACCTTAAGAGTCCCAAGATACCGGAGTACTCTCATCTGCCGCCCGATCCTATGGATGCTGACAAGAGCGAAGGTAAACAACAAATCGATTAAGCTGATACTAGTGTTTTGTTTTCAATGTTTTTCAAAGTATTTCGAAGGGCTTCAGCAACGATTAAAAAAAGAAATTTTTATAATTATGTGTAGAAGAAGCGCTGGCCCGTGAAAGGTGGAAAAAATGGAAGGAAGTGCTTAGGAGTCGGACAAAACAGGCTAACAACAAAAAAAAAAAATTATTGCTATTTTTACTAGCCCATACTGTTTTACAAAAAATATAAGGAAAACTTCAAACGTTCCGCCATCTTTTTCGTCTGTATTTTAGTCTTTAACAACATACTACAACATCTTTTCTCCAGGTGAATCCAACAACCACGATGATATTATCGTCGCTTCGAAGAGCGACTCCAATGATAAGACGGCGGTTATCAGCGACTCGAACACTGATGACAACCATGTCGGGGGAACCGGCAACACTCGCGAAGGCCGATCTGCCACTCGCAGCGGCAATGTGGCAAGGAGGTCGGTAACTATATGAAATAACTAGCTGTCACTTATAATTTCATATGAATCTTAGGCATCGTTCACACCAAACGTATTGTTCACCGCTGGCTGTAAGTGTGCTCACTGTCAGTCCCAGTTTGAATGTGGACTCAGTCTGCAGTATGCGTTCTCATCAAGCCGACAATACGCTATAGCGTACAATGCGCTTCTTGTGTGAACAAAAGCCAATCCGCGTCCGCCATGCATTAGTACAATAATCGGCCACCGAGACTCAGCAACAACGCAATACGTAATAGCGTATACTTAGTTCGGTGTGAACGAGAAGTTAATGTACATATATGGAAAAGCAATAAACTGCGTAACGCGCGCTCACAATCAGCGGCCGACAATATGTTTGGTCTGAACAATGCCATAAGGGGAATAAACAAAAAAGTCCTATCTTATAATTCAGGAGATCGACCCTTTTTAGGCGCATTTGGTAGGAAGGGGTATTTAAGATATGTATCTTTTTTTCGGTTAATTTAGTAGTTTGATTTTTTCACAGCTTCAAGGGACCGCAAACCTGAGTATATGACTTTAATTTCAACTTTATACCTTCACGCGTTCCCGAGATAAAGGGCCTTGACAGACAGACAGACGGACAACAAAGTGATCCTATAAGGGTTCCGGTTTTTTCCTTTTAAGGTACAGAACCCTAAAAAAATAAACGAGCACGTACCTTGACGACACCATCCGACGTGATCTTGTCACTGTTGGCGTTCCGGCTATATTGGATCCCCATGGCCTGGGGGAAGATAGGTAGCCCTTCATTGTGGGACGCTACTTGTGACTTTAGCACGATCGAATCTTCCTAGATCGTCCTGCAAGAATTGGTTGGACTTCTGTGCTGGTGCTGCCGCTACGGCTGCGGAGAACCTCAAGCGGCGGAAATATTAATATTTTGTCAGTAGTTATATTTTCGGACCCCTAAACTCCTTGTTGACCCTTGCTTCTGACAAATTCTTGCAGTAGCTGTAAACTTTAATAATCTCAGTATTAGCCGAGTATATATTGGAGATAAAACTTGTATTGTTTTCAGGCTCCGCTCTCACAAATCGGTAGTTTCTCAATCAGAGAATGAAGAGCCGGCTCCGTCAACTTCAGCCGGCGAGCCGAGGTTGTTCGAAACTATGTCATCCAGGTATAATATTTTTGACTTCTGTAAATACCAAGTTGGGCCGTTTTACTAAAAGGGTATTACTCATTTTTGAAAAGTGTCTCAATTTAGTAGCACTATAGAAGTGCTACTAAACCACTAAAAAAAACACAACATTTTTATTCAGTCGCTAAGTACCCTAAAAATGTTTTAAATTGTAATTACATGTTGCATGTGTTGTTTTGTAATTTACATTTTCAAATTTCGCGCGTATTTGACGTAAATGTAGAAAACAGTGGACGCCATATTTACTCTGCGGTCGTGACGTCACTTGGCTGTGTAAACAAATGCGCTCAGTATGGCCGATCAGTTGACAGTTGACACTTTATTTTACACAGCCGAATGACGTAATAACATGGTGGCTACTATATATATTTTATGAACTAAAACCAACACTTACCGACTGCATTTTACCTAAGCTATCATAATAATATATTTTATGTTTTTTTCTCATATAGAGTAAAAATACCCTATTATATCGTGTGACCTAAACGCATTTAGATCGAACAGTTCGCAGCAATTATTTGTGATTTAGCGTCCATCGGAAGGAAGATTTAATAAAATAGATCCATAACATTTCTTCTATAGGTCTTACTTCTCCCTGCAATGAGTTCTTGGCATGTGGTGCCTTCGCATAGTCGAGCTTTCTAGCTAGCAACTTATTGGCTGCAATGTTTGTAATATTTCAGCGTCGGCAGCAGCGGATCTTCTCTGAGCGAGTGCTGGGCGCGGCCCACGCAGGCGACTCCTGCGCCGACCAGTACGCGCACGCCGCTGTCCCTGCTGCTCGATAAGGTAAGCTAGATCTTGTGCTGGGCGCGGCCCACGCAGGCGACTCCTGCGCCGACCAGTACGCGCACGCCGCTGTCCCTGCTGCTCGATAAGGTAAGCTAGATCTTGTGCTGGGCGCGGCCCACGCAGGCGACTCCTGCGCCGACCACTGCTGCTCGATAAGGTAAGCTAGATCTTGTGCTGGGCGCGGCCCACGCAGGCGACTCCTGCGCCGACCAGCACGCGCACGCCGCTGTCCCTGCTGCTCGATAAGGTAAGCTAGATCTTGTGCTGGGCGCGGCCCACGCAGGCGACTCCTGCGCCGACCAGCACGCGCACGCCGCTGTCCCTGCTGCTCGATAAGGTAAGCTAGATCTTGTGCTGGGCGCGGCCCACGCAGGCGACTCCTGCGCCGACCAGCACGCGCACGCCGCTGTCCCTGCTGCTCGATAAGGTAAGCTAGATCTTGTGCTGGGCGCGGCCCACGCAGGCGACTCCTGCGCCGACCAGCACGCGCACGCCGCTGTCCCTGCTGCTCGATAAGGTAAGCTAGATCTTGTGCTGGGCGCGGCCCACGCAGGCGACTCCTGCGCCGACCACTGCTGCTCGATAAGGTAAGCTAGATCTTGTGCTGGGCGCGGCCCACGCAGGCGACTCCTGCGCCGACCACTGCTGCTCGATAAGGTAAGCTAGATCTTGTGCTGGGCGCGGCCCACGCAGGCGACTCCTGCGCCGACCAGCACGCGCACGCCGCTGTCCCTGCTGCTCGATAAGGTAAGCTAGATCTTGTGCTGGGCGCGGCCCACGCAGGCGACTCCTGCGCCGACCAGTACGCGCACGCCGCTGTCCCTGCTGCTCGATAAGGTAAGCTAGATCTTGTGCTGGGCGCGGCCCACGCAGGCGACTCCTGCGCCGACCACTGCTGCTCGATAAGGTAAGCTAGATCTTGTGCTGGGCGCGGCCCACGCTATCCTAAATCAAACCCTGCAATTTTCAAGCAAGAACAGGCTTTTATATATACATGTTTAATTTTTTTGTTAGGTGGCGAAGTGGCAGATTATTCCGCGCGAGGGAACCGAACATTTGCCATGCCGCGTGTATGGCGCCATTCATCTTGCCAGACTTTTCGGTACTGTATTTGAATGACTTGTTATTTTATCACAGCTTACTTTTTAGTCAACTAAGACCATTACACATGTGTTTTCAAAATTCCAGTGAAATTGCCAGACTTTCTGAATGCAACGCAGATGCCTGACTTCAAACTAAAGCTGATTCTCAAGCACATCGATATGTTCGTGCAGTAAGTGAATAAGATAATAATTTACTTCACCGTTTGCGAAATAGTTCCTCCCAGAAAAAAGGTTTAATGAATTATATTTTTTGCCAGATACTTGGACGAGCATAGCGAGTGGTTTGGCGAGGTATACTACGTAGCAGACAGCATGTCGCGCTCGCATTAGATTATTAACGGACACGGATACTCACCTGAACAACTAACTAGCTCTCTATTGAGATACTTTACATTCCAAAATGTTAAAAACTAATCGCTGAATATTTTTACGAGTTGAAATTAATACAAAACAAAATTGTTTATTCGCCACCGTCCAAAATTGAACAAAACACACGTCAGCGGTGTTTAGGAACAGCTACTATATTATCAAAAATACGAACACGCTTTCCTCTTGAATCTCTTTTTAATTATACATATTTTAATAATATAGCAGCTGAATTTGACTATTGGCTAGTAATATTGAGATTACTAGAAAACAATCAATATTGTAAACGAGTGACTTATTGTATCGCCTTCATTAGGAGACAATGTTGAAATAATGTATTTCAAAGTTCTCATGTTGAATACACGCCTTGACTTGGACACCACTTCTGGACAGAGGGATTCTGTTACATACAGTGCTACAGGAAAGATTAACTTGTTGAAAGAGCAGGAGATTATCATTTTTGTAAAATGTGCCAATGTTCGAAAGTGATGTACAAGTTAAGAGTAGGTAGGGTACTATTTTCTTGTAGGAAATGTTTGTCAGTATTATGTAGTGGTTGTAATTGGGACCTTGTTAATTATTAGCACTGGCCTATCAATGCACAATAGGGAACCCGGTATGATTATTCTAAATAGGTAGGGAATAGTCGTTACAGTTGGGACTAGCCTACATAATAATATCTTTGAGCAAGTCTGAGATCTGTCTATCCATACAAACAACCATCAAACTTGTCATTTTGTGATCATAATAGTCGGAAGCGGAGTTGTTTAAATGCTAACTTTAAAGCTATCATTAGAATGCAATCGGCTATTTGATTGTTAAAAAGGTCTATTAAAAGCAATGAACAAGTGTATGGAATAGATACAGATAATAAATATTTACAGTGTGGCAATTGTTTAAGTACTTAGTGTTTCCGCTAATTATATATCATTTGACCGTGCTTGAAGTGTTGCGCATTTTGCAGAATGCAGATTGGAAGTTATGGGCTGTTATTTCGACGCAACTTGTACACTATTACGGACTATATCAATATTTATTACAAGTAGTTACTTTACGAAACTTCGACCAGTGTCGTTTTCATTGATCAATGTTGGATACGTAGATAAAGTCATCATAACATTATTATCATAATAAGTACAGTGTAGTTTGACACTAGAAAATAGCCAGCGCAATTCAATCATTATGATTATGTCATTTCAAACTATTATTAAGATTTATTACACATCAGTGACATTTTATTCCTCTTAGATTGATGCAACTTAAAATATGTAACCTGCATATTAACTAATAGTACTGAATTTTATTTTAGTGGACAACCATAAAAAGAAATAAATATTATTTCAAATAGAGTGTTTTATTATGAAAAATTACCATCAAACTTCAATAACATATTCATTTTTGAGATATTAAGTATGTGAATCCGACAGTATTGAAAACTAAAAGTAATAAGACATAATTCACCTTAACAACAAATTACATTTAAGGCATGTTGTGTTCATAAGGCACACAAGAAACATTAAATTGTTTTACCGGACCTAATGTTTTCTACTTTGAACAAAACACCTTATTTATAACAATTGGTTTATAACCAGGTGTTACCGTAGCTTAGTCATCTTTTGTGAATGATTGCTTAAATACTTGACACATATTTCAATTTACTAAAAAAAAAGGCTCAACCTGAGATCAAGTCGTATGGTAAGCTGACATTACTATTGATATTAATAATAATTTAAGAGCAAATTGAAATAATTGAAAAATTACATTAAAACTAGAACCTTAAACTGAGCAAGACCAGGTCTTTATCACCAACAATTAATTCTCCACAATTTTACAAAATTCGTAGCATTAAACAAATGTAAAAAAATGTGATAGTAGTATACCTATGGCTATCGTTATCCACTTATTAAGGGCTCTATACACCGATACAAACACGACCTAGTTGTTTTACTCGCTAGTGTTTAATTACAGATACCGGCTCGAATCTTGAGCGCTCGGCGAAAGAGTGGGGATCGCTTTGCGCACACATCAATCACAGTACAAGGATTGCACTCCCCGCCCCCGCGTCTCACTTCATACCACTAAAGATACCCGATATTTCACTTCTGTGCAAGTGGAAGTCAGCGCTCAAGATCCATGCCGGTATCTGTACTCATATTATTTCAATGCTCAGCGTATCGAGCTTGCAGCTTGTGGTAAGGGTCTTATTAATAAAAATCAACACCCGTGCCAGCCATGATCATAAAACTCGGAAGGAGCAATGGCCGTACTCAATATTTTTTCCATCCTACTCGCATGTCTCATGACCACAACAGCCACGGGTCTTTGCGCTTAATACAGTGTATAACGCCTTTAAACAATGGTAAATAGTATCATTAGAGAGTGGTTAATCCTGTTCCATCCTGTGTATGACGCGTCGGTACTCCTGTTCCAACGCGAGGTACTGGTTGGCGAGGCGGCCGTGTGTCTCGCTCAGTCCCGTGGCACTCACTGTAGCTGCGTATTCTTCAGGCTTTAATACCTTTTGCAATTTTTTCATTTCTAATTTCTTTTTCTGTGAACAATATGCCAATTACATTATGTAAGGGTAATCAAAATGCAGTTGGTTTTGATGTTTGACAACAGCATCAAAAGCATACTCAGAAGTTCCGAGACAAGGGTCCACAAGCTCTTAACGCGATCCACTTGACGACCTAAACTGAACTGTTAAAGGGATAGAGCTATATAGGGTGTATAGTTCCATCCCTTTCTCACTCGTATGCTTAACATTTTAACACGTCATTGTAAAGCTCCAGAACTGCTTTAAAGAAAATGCAATTAAGTACAAGGTATAACCTCATTGTCAGCACTAATATTTCTATATGTTGATAAGAAATAGATAAGACATAAATTGCTCAATGAAACATACCTGGAAAGGCGCATTGAGTCTGTTTTTGACGTCAAGCCTGTAGTTCAAGTAGGCAGTCTTATCAGAAGTGTTGGTGCTCTTCAGGCGTAGGATTTCGTAAACACGCCGCGATTGCTTCTTGTTGATCTTGAACTTGCTACTAGCTTGGTTCGCCATTTCTTGAGAGAAACTGAAACAATAAAACAAATTTACATATTTTGGTATAATTACTCTTCAAAATTATCCTAATTAGTTATGGAGCTTATGATACTTTTGTTAACATAATATTCCTTCATAACTTGGGGGTCACAATGTATTAGTCACAATTAGTGACACTAGGCATGCTTGTTCTGTCATAGACCTCGCCCAACACTTTCTATAAATAAGACGATATCGAAGTAAGAGCTGATAAATTATAAAATTCGCAATAGTTACCCTTGAAGTAGTTTGACAGGGTGAAAAGCTGGCAAATCACTGCAGTTCTTGGCATCAACATAATCTCTAATTCTCTGGAAGTCTTGTGAAGGATCCTCCACCGTAATATCTACTACGTCTGGTTGTATCATGAAGTGGGAATAAATAGCCTGAAACAATCAGAGATATACTTTTTTAACTAAAATAATTATTTGTTTGTAGTAATCTCTGGTAGTCGGTACTGATCCGATCCGAAGGGAGGTTTCCTTACTGTCGGCAATATTGTCATCTAGTACAGGTAGCCAAGGCCACATGCAGTAAAATATTTCCAACTTAATATAAATTTAACAGTTCAGGTGTCTATTAGAATGAGGTTATAATTGTAGTTTAATGAAGATGGCAGTTGGCCAAAACACCAAGCCGTACAGTATACAATATTCTATGCCTCATTACTGCATCACGGTGGTACCCACGCAAATGTGTAATACTGTATTTGCGGGCCGCAAGCTTACTCAGATAAAGAGGTAGTTTTTTTTTGTTTGTAGGAAGGAGGTAATCTCTGAAAGTACTTCTAGGTAAGCGCGCGACGATGGATCGACCGCATTGTCGCTTTCCATCAGGTGAGATAGCGGTCAAGCGCGAACCTACCTATCTATCAAGAATAAAAAAAAAAAAAACGTACTGGTCAGATTGCGAAACTTTTTTCACCAATAGAAAGCTGCTTTATTCCTGAGTGACAGAGGCTATATTTTATGTATGCGGGTGAAGCCGTGGGCAAAAGCTAGTATAAGATAAGACAATAAGGGCCGAAACTGCGTAAAGCGGACACCCGCGCGGTCTCATACAAAAGTGCTCCGTTGCAGTGACGGGGGGCCGCGCGCCGCCCGTCGCGGGGAGCCGCGCCCCGCGTCCATTTTGCTACGTAATAATATATTAAGTTCTCCATCGACACCATGCACACCGTTAAAGTTGAACTAGCGACACGGTGTAGGTAATAATCCGGTTTCCGCAACGGGGACCGTCCGCCGTGAACACGCGCTTTTTCACGCGACGGGTGTACGTCGCGGGCGTCCGCTTTACGCAGTTTCGGGCCTGAAATAAATAATTTCCAAACAACATTCAAAAGAGACAAACATTTCTCTGAAATCTTTTCTTAATGCCTCTGAACACTTCTTTTTGCTGGAACATGGAAATGGAACAGTATGTGAGTTGGAACAGTCATATCATACCTAACAATTTTAGCATATATTTATGAAGAATTTTGTATAGAGAAGATAGATCAGACCTTAAAACCTTGCAAGTCCAATCTATTTCGAAAAAATACTTTTTACCAATATGTTTCCTAAAAAATAAGCTAGCAAAAGGTTGAAGTATCAGCTGACCTGCAGCAGTTGCGCGCAGATGCCAAGCTTCCTGAAGGGTGGTAGCGTGAGGACCTGCGAGATACGCGGGCGTGAGTGTCGCGGGTAGGCGTAGTAGCGGTACACCGTCGCGTACGCCGCCGTCGCGTAGCGAGTGCCTCCTTCGCTGGACTGGAACTTCTCGAACCTGCAACCATACAAGTTTCGACATTCAAAACAGTAACTACAAAAAGATAAATACTCTATATTGTACACCATAACATTATTCAAATATTAGTAGTAGTGTGAGTGTTCTGTAGGGTATCCTTGATCCAGCTCAAATACAGTGCCAGGGTGGATCCTCTGCACACATCATGCATCATGCATCACATTCTTTCTTGCCTGTCAAATGCAACCACTTGCACCATTCACAATTTAAACAAAGTAAATGAGAGAGCTATCCAGATGTGTAGCCACAATGGTCTGCCAAATTACATCTGGGCTACAAAGGGGGCACTTAAGGAAGGTAGTGATGACATGCTGCACCAGCTACAAATAATTACATGATGAACACATAATGGGGGTATCTGAAATTATAGTCACAATTTAACCTTTTGAGTGCGTAATTAGAGACACAATAGTAAGACAATGGCGCGTGAACGCCGGCGTTAATGCGGGGATCAACAGCTTAAATAACATTGATTGGAATGTATTGCAAACAGCTATTGGCAAGGGTAAGAAGAAATAAAAATAAATATAATGATAAAATCAAGACTTATTCTAGCGTACTTACACAGTAAAGAATGTCCACTGATCATCATCTACATCGATGAATGAGGCTGCATCCACATACCACAGCAAAAAGGTCTGTAACCTCTCATGGAATGCCAGGAAGCCAGGGGTAGATGTTTCACAGTAGTACACTTCAAAGGACCGCTTCTCGCCACCATCGACTGTAACACAAATCAATTCCATGAACTAAGAAGCATTTTGAATAGGCAACAAATTTTAATAACTGGTGCCTGAAGATGGAACCAATAATAGAACACAAAGATTCATGCTTGTCATGGACGCAATAGAAAATACTAGCAGAAAAACGGGTACACTGCATAAATACGATTTTCATAATTCCGAATGGTTCAAAATTTCGAATATAACAACTCCGACATATCATTACTCCTATTTTTATAATTCCTAAATTTCAATATTCCTAACGTTTATAATTACTATTTTCAAAATACCGAGTTTCAATAGATCGAATAACAAAAAGTCCAACTTAATGATAATTCGACACATCAAAAATACGAATTCCGATTATTAAAATACCGATTAATACAATTCCGAAATAAAAACGCCTTGTAAAACTGTATAGCCAGACAAATAAACACATTGCTCGTCAGAGAGAAGTATAATATTATGTATAGTATGAGGGGGTAGAATTAAAAAACTAATGACAGATGCGTTTTCCAGCATGCAGGGGATTTATTGCAGCATGCAAGCAGGCATGCAGTGTGCAAGCAGACATGCAAGCAGGCATGCAGTGTGCAAGCAGACATGCAGCATGCAAGCAAGCATGCAACATGCCAGTAGGCATGCAGCATGAAAGCAGACATGCAGCATGCAAGCAGGCATGCAGCATGAAAGCAGACATGCAGCATGCAAGCAGGCATGTAACATGCAGCAAGCATTGTTTCTGTCACGGCTCTGGCGCTGCGGGGTTTGGGCGGCCCCACGCGAGCTTATCGTCGCAGATGGTTTTAACGCTCGCTCTCGCGGCGGGCCTTCAAACCACCTGCTCCTTAGCTCGCGGGCCGCCCCACCCCTCCGCGCCTACGCGGGTTTAAATTACACTCTAGGGGTAGGGCAGACAAGACTGCGTGAAGTCGGTTTTGGAGCGATTCGTTTCTCTCACTAAATTTTGTAAGACAACATGTTGACTTTTAGTTTATTTGAAGTATTGAACATCGGAATATCGTTTTTCGGACCGAGAACCCTTCGAGCATTTGATTCTTCGAACGTATGAAAATCAGAAAACTAACAAATCGCATTTACGACTTTCGGTAAAATAAATTTCGTGATTTTTAATAATAGACATTATAATTCTTAGGTATTATGAAATTCGGACTCTTGAAAATCGGAACATCGAAAATTGGAATAAAATATTTCGGAGTATTTGGGTGTTCCCGTCATCATAAAAAAATGGCAATATGATACAAGATAGAATAATATAAAAAGTGCATTAGATGTAAATTTGCATCATGACACCCCTTATAAATAAGAAAACAACTGAGGACTACTATCTTACAACAACTTATTTCTACCAAAAGCTGAAATACTGCCACAACTTATCCTCAAAAATGCAGTAGTTTCAGTACAAGTTTACAGAAAGAACCACAAGAACAATTATAAATATATACATATATATACCATTTAACTGTTAAATTGATCATACCACCTATCCCACTATTTACATATAGTGATGGGAAATTCCCGAGAACATTCTTTTAGCGAGAACTTTGCGGATATGTTCTCGAGAATGTTCTCCGAGCAGAGAATTTACGAGAACTTAAAAACTGAGTAACGAAACCTAAACTTCATTTAATACCTTTTTAAAATTTGAATGATAGATGAAATATAATAGTGTGTTATTTTATATTTTGAAACGTTTTGTGAAACAAACTACTTTTGCGGATTTTCGAAATGAAATACATTATAAATTGATAACCAAATCATCTTTATTCTCGTAATTTTGGCAAAATAAAATAAAAATAGGAAAGTCATATTAATTTCTCTCGACTAAATCAAAATAAGCTGGTAGATGATTAATATTTCTTTAAATAACAACTCTCTCATTATTAGAACAAAACAATAAACAGGTATTTATCTTATAAAACCACATATACATAGCACTTAAAATAGGAGGTAATTACTCATTGATTCTGTGATCCTTGCTAAAGTACAATTAAAATATCTACTTAATTACTGTTCTTAATTAAATCACTTTGGTTTATATTGATTATTTATTAAAGACTAGATAATCATTTTCAGGCTGTTTTTTTATATGTCCATGTTTAGTGGATCATTGTTCTCATCATTGCTGAAGTTCAATGGCTCATTTACTTCTTCCTCTTCACTTTCCATATCTTCTGCTACTGAATCATATACGAGTACCATATCCTCCGACTCTGACTCGACGTCACTTTCTTCAAAATTATTAGTTTGAGTCATTGTTTGACTATAGTTTACCTGATTTGGGTCTCCATTTCCACTAGATGTACTTGGAATAGGATCAGAAGAAATTCCATCACTTTCGAAATGTATTCTTCTGTTAATAATTTTCCAGTTGTGTGCGATCAAACATATTTTTCCCGCAGTGCCAGTACGAAATCTATTGCGCTTCTTCGTGTGAACGTTGGCAAAAGTGGAAAAGGAGCGTTCTACTGAGGCAGACGTTGCCGGTGCAGTTAATATCTTGAGAGCAATAATTCCAAGTTCTGTGTCAGCGTACAATGTCTCCCACCAGGTTACAGCTGGAACTTTTGCGGCCATGGCCCAGATGAATTCTTTACTCCACAATCCTGAACGGCACTTATACTCGGAGACTTGTTCAAAAAAATTTGTCACCGATGGGGACTGCTCTTCTACCAACGTCATTACAAATTCCCACCCATCTATACATTCCTCTGGTGTTAATGTTACTCCTCTGTTTTGAGGATCTAACAGAGTTGCTGCGAGATGTATTGGCTTTAGTGTTGTAGCTTTTCTATTTGAAAATTTAATTTTTAACTCCTCACAAAAATTTTCTTGCAATATTTGAACTGTAGCAGGCTTATGAAGAACTTTTTGTACTTCTGAAAATGCTGTATGCACCAAATGTATTAAGCAGCGATCTCCTTCTAATTTTGTAAGCCAATCTACAATTGGTTTTAAAACGAATTGTAGCTGTTCAAGTTTTGTCCAGGTGTTATCATCCAGAAGTAAATTTTTATATTTACTTAAAGAAGCTGCATTTAGGGCCATATTTTGTAAAACTAATTTGCATTCCATCACACTGTTAATGCAACGTAAATGACTGCCCCATCTCGTTTTGACAGGCAACTGAAGCGCTTTTTTAATTCCCTTTTCTTGGGCAACATTATTAAAATCTGCGGTTAAAATGTGGGAACGGTGAATGCATTTAATAACATCTGTAATATCTGACATAAGTGTCTTTAGGTGTTCATTTTTTAGAATATCTCCAATCATCAAGTTAAGTGTGTGTGCCAAGCAACCGCTCCACTTTATGTTTGGATACTTTCTTGATAACATTTCTCCACATTTGACCATATTAGAAGCATTATCCGTTATGACCAGCATTATTTTATTACTTCCGATTTCATCTATTATTTTGCATATTTCTTCAAATAGGTAATCAGCAGTGTGTCTGTTTTCTTTGGTTTCAATGAATTTGTAAAAGTACGGCGTAGGTGTATATATAATAATGTTTATTATTGGCTCATTCCTAATGTTTGTCCAACCATCCAATGCAATGTGCACAACTTTGGCTTCTTTGATGTCTGCATCAATTTTATCCTTGATTTTTACATACTCTTCTTTCAGAAATGTTGTGGATAAAGCTTTTCTATCGGGTGGATTAAATGTCGGATTTAAAATTTTGAAAAATTGTTTCCATAGTGGATGTTCCACTAGGGCCAACGGCTGTCCAGATACGTAGATTGCCCGTGCAAGAGCGCGCTGTGCATTTTTCTGAAAATAACAGATAACATCGAATGAAAAAAAATCGAAAGTAAAAACCTATCAAACGTAATAAATTCAATTCATTTGGTTATGAAATATCTAAACAAACTTACCTCATCAAAGGGTTCCAGACGTTTATCATTCGAACTTAGTGTTGAATTTGGTGATTCGATATTTGAAAAGATCGAATTTGCCGAATTGATATTACTGTTGCTGTTAGTAACATCTGTTAGAGCCGATTTGGCTTTTAAATTCGAATTCACAATTGCAGGGCATTTCTTGCAGTTGTCTATCAAATGCTTGGTCATCCGGGTAGCATTTCTATTCTTATAACTTTGACCACAAAACTTACACAAAAATACAGATTTTCTATTCTCTAATATTTCTCTGTAAAATTCGTAAACTTTTCCTTTTGGTTTCATTATGTACTTTGAAAGCAAACGACCGACGAAACCACACACGCGGCACAACGCAAACTGACGTGAATGCACTTCGACCGCTTATTCAGTACTAAACACAGCGAAGTGCAACAGGGGGGGTAGCGGGCGGGGTGGAGCAGCAACCGCGTGCGCATGCAATGTAATTTTTGGTTATTATTTTCTAATACACTATTGTAATTTAGAAAGGTATTATTTTTCTTAGTATTATTTAAAAATGAAAACATTTTATGTTTCAGGATCAATAAGTAATTAAGTCTAGCATAGCTGCTAGTTATGGCACCACTGTCCTATTTATAGACTACAATGTAAATTAAATCATCATAATTACCTTTTTCATGTTAAAATTGGAAGGAGCACATACAAGTTTTAAGTTCTCATAAGTTCTCATAAGTTCTCGTATGTTCTCTGCTCACGAGAATATTCTAGAACATTCTCGTTCCGAGAATATTCTCATTTTGAGAATGTTCCTTTTCCCCATCACTATTTACATAGTATTATTTACTTTGCATGTTTGTCAACAAGCTCATAATAAAGTTCATTGACCTAAGTAAACCTGTGTCGATTGACTAAGTGACACTCAATACACTGACAATTTCCAATAAGTTACAGTTTAAATATAACATCTTATCAGGCATGAATGAACAGCTTTAAAGTAAATAGGAAAGTTTTATGGTCATAATTATAATTACATTCAACTTTTCTACTTACAGGGCTCGACTGAGAATGCATGTATCAACTCCCCGTGAGGTGTAAATGACTCATCTTTCTTCAGTATAGACACAAAGTGGTCCAAATTGGTGACATATCCTGGTGCCAACACTTTAGTTAAGGCACCTTCAACATCATCTGGTTTCATACCCTCAGATTTATTTGGTTCAATCTGTAAATATTAAATTTTAGTTAGTAACTATAGTACAATATAACCTCCCAATAAAAACCCCAGAACTTTTAATGTAATATTATCAGTATTACTGCAGTTTTACTAATATTAATTCTAATATTTCTAAATTAGCTATGCATATTTTGCACCAGGATAGCAATGTAATAGCTATTTAAATACTAGTTTGTACTAGCAAAACATGGACACAAAATGGTTGCAATGGTGACCAATTACATGCTTATGTTCCTATTAGACTTATGGAAGATTTAGAAGAAAAATCAACACAACATTTTTAATACAGAGGGAAATATATGCAATAATACTTGTAATAAAAAATAACCATACAATTAAATAGGTACCTTTTCGGTGTATTCAATTCCAAGATATGTCTGAAGACTTCCTGCACTATAATAAAGTCTAATGTGCAAGTCTGTGTAGCCAAATATGTTTTCGTTCTCCCCGAAGACCTGGTGACACATCTCTGGACCGAAACTTGTGTCTTCATTTTCCAGATCATCTACAGATCTTACTGAAAAGGTTAACAAATAGGGAATTAACAAAATGGTGCCTTCTGTTGCCAGCAAAGTAGGCAGCACAGGTGATTTGAAAGGAATATAAAAAAGCTACATAATAACATCGTTATTTATTGCCCAGATATGGTAAATTAGAAAAGTTGAACAGATACCAAGATGATAATTATTAAATTATGATTTAATACATAAATACATAACTCTTACCCAGCTTAAATTCCAAAACCTCGTTTCCATCTACAACTAAATGGCACAGTGCATCAGTCATTTTCTAAAATTATAAAAATCCAATTTCATTACACCCAATAACCCCGCAATTCCCGCGCAAAAAGATTGGTAGTAAAAATACTGAAATACAAGACATATAACAAACTAGGTTTATCTAGTTTTGTTCACTGCTTCGATCAAATATCTTGAAGATTCACTAGCAAAATCTCTATATTATAAAACAAAATTTACAGACTGGACTTAACAAAAACGCAAAAATGAGGGAAACGAAAGTTACTTTTTAAAATAGCTGTCAAAAGTGTCATGTCTACTGGACGATGTCATTTTTTTATCTATCGACCTGCTCCTGCTGTCTATGCTGTCATAGAGATAGTACGTTCTGATTCGACTAACTAAAGTTATGTACAGGCTGGAGATAACTGATTAGTCACTTGCGATGTTAAAATCGGTGAGTTCATGTATTTTGGTATTACTGCCGACTAAAATCACAGCGTGCTTACTACCTAGAAAAATATACTACAGAACTGCAGAGGTCCAAGGGTGTACCCATTTTTACACAAAAATTACAATTTGTCGTGCCGACCACATTACAATATTGTATTATTTTATTAACCCTTATTGTGACCCACAGCTGGTCAAAGGCCTCCTCCTCTTCTTCCCTCTCTATCTTGGGTGATCTCTTGCCAAGTTTACCTCTTGAACATGATCATATTCATACCAAGATGGTACAACACTACGGTCAACCTTGATGCCGCCGGCCGTTGTTCACGTTGTTCACCCTCAGGCATCCAGTGAGTGCCAATCTTTACCCTTCTGTCCGGGTAAATTCACTTTAGCCTGTCTGTTTTTTCCCCGGTATCACTTGAGTTATGGAGAGCAGGGTAGAGTTTCTAACGCAATCTATTCGCTTGACATAATTATATTATGACAAATCGTGAGTTTGGACTTTTGTTGTTCAGGAAGTGGCCATCTTTGTGCACCGCAGGTTAAGACGGGGAGGATGCACGTCTTGCACTAGTTGCACTTGTCAATGAGTTTTCATTTCAGTGATAGCAAAAGACTCTTCTTCATGTGAAAAAGGTTTCTTCACAATGTTGCTAACCAAAAATAATAAGTGGTTTTGCTATAAAAATTGAACATAACTTTAATAATTATATACTTCGGACGTCAAAGGGAACACCGCTTGACGTCCGAAGTCCATATTACATAGTCTTTTTTCCACAGACGTATTTCACGTTTACTCGCTAGGTTTATCGACTACGTAAATCAACCTCAGCGCCACCTGTGGCCACATCTGGAATTAACAAACTAAAGAGACAGCCCGTTTAGTTTACTTCAGTTATTTTCATAGTGTCATGTTGTACGGTATTCTATTGTGGGGAAATGCCGCCACTATCCAGACGATTTATATTTTGCAGAAAAGGGCTATTCGTTCAATTTATAAATTAAGTCCCAGATGCTCCCTCAGAGATAAATTTAAAAAATATTAATATTTTGACCGTGCCACCTCAGTATATCTATGAAAATATTTTGTATGTTCATAAAAATAAAAACATGTTATGAATTTACATGTGGATGGATGGAGAGGGAGAGGGAGACCAAAGAAAAGATGGATAGATTGTGTGAAGAGTGATATGAAAGAAAAGGAAGTTAGTGATAGTATGACGAGTGACAGGGCAGAATGGAAGAAAAAAACGTGTTGCGCCGACCCCAAATAACACGGGACAAGGGCAGGAAGATGATGATGATGATGATAAAAATAAAAACATGTTTAAAAAATACAGTGAAATTCATAACGTTAATAGTAGGAACAAATTAACACAAGTCAGTGGTTCCTGCAACCAGGCTCAAAATAATAGGAGGCTCATTTAGATGCTAATGTGTATACACTTTTATAATAAGCTTCCCAGTCCTATTCAGGAAATTAAAATCATTTGTTAAGCGAAAACTTTGCCAGAAGGCTTTTTATACTGTAAAAGAGTATTTCGAGACAAAACTTCTTGGGATTGGCCTGCTCCAGTACTCACTATAATTGTTTATTTATTTTCAGGAGCAGTTGTGGCCGAGTGGTAAAGGCCCCTACTTACGAGCTGTAAGTCGCGGGTTCAAAACCCAGCCAGGCGCATTACTTTGTGTAATTTATATCATCACCATCGCTCTCAAAACGGTGAAGGAAAACATCGTGAGGAAACCGGCATATCCTAGAACCAAAAATTCGAAGACATGTGACATCCACCAACCCGCACTGGCAAATGGTAATCAAAGCTCTTAGTGTTAACATATCGCTCGCTAAGTTTCACAATTGACTTAAAAGTCGTTTAGGAGACAGATCGATTACAGTGGGGGAGGTTGATGCTGCCCAATCGTTTCACTGGAACAAAGACCAGGCCACTTTCCTGATATCTGTGTATTATTATAAAAAATAAGAAGAGTTTAAACACGGCAGTACTGTCATGATATCTGACGATTTAAAATACGACACTGCAACATTTTACAACTTTCGATTTTTATCATTTTTACTTCCGGACCGAGCCCAAGTCGTCGACGGCGCATACAGTTCCACGCGCGCCTCAAGTAGATGTCAGCAACTGTAGGGGCCCAGCAGGGTCGAAGCTTACTGGGGCCATAGAGTGAAAACGAAACCCGGGGCCCTGGGACGAAGGCAGCGAAGAAACAGGAGTGGGTTTTTAGTCAGTAAAAGTCTGACACTATCTCCTGCTCCGCCCAAGAGCGAGATTTGACGTTAGATGATTTTCCCACTTAAAGAAAAAGACCAAAACAAAACATAAAAAAATATATATTACTAACCTAACCTATTCCATTAAAATCAAGATTTTGGTGCAGAAGTTGAAAATTTAAAAAAATAAACTTTCTTTTCTACAAAAAAAAATTTTTTTCGTTATCGAATATTTAGTTAAAAACCTCATTATATGAAGAATAAAATCCATTACTTAATTTCAACTTCCATAAGCTGGATAATGGCATTCGAAGTACCGCATACCTGAGAGTTCGTCAAATCTTCAAACACTCATAACTCGTAAATCATACGAAACACGATAAAAATATTATGTACGTATATCTGTAACATAGACATATATATCATACTCAAATACTTATTACTAAAATCAGAAACATCGAAATTTTTAATGGTCCGCTTCACGTGAAATGCCCCCGTATTCATTCGCCGGTGGAGACCGATCACAACAGATGACGTCACAGCGACTTGCTTCATTCTCGGGCGCGTTTCTGGAACTAATATAATTACTAAAATTGCTGTATCTTCGTCATTTTTGGTCCGATTTAAATAATTTCTTCACAGTATTTACTGTTTTTTTTTGACGCTATATTTCTGCATTCTCCACAAAAATTATGACTGATCCTCATTATGACATTGTATATATTGTTACGCCGTGAAACTTGAACACGCCATATATTCGATTAAATCAAGAGTAAAATCAAATAATTAAAACGCATTGCTGTACGAACCTTCGAGAATCGAAGTACCTACCCAGGCCTGGCAACTTCGAGAAAATTCCGACATAAAGTACCTACCACTATTATTATTAAATAAGGTTTAGTAGGTAGGTACGTAGATAGATAAGGGAATTTGTACCTTCCGAAATTAACAATAGAGTCGAAATTCGCGTGAAAGGAGGGAGGTACATGTTTGTAATAAAAATAATTTATTACCCCGCGATTCCCCGACAGCTTTCTGGAGACGTCGTCGGTATGTAGAATGTTCCTGGATTCGCATAAATATGAGCCCACGACCGGAAGTAAGTCAGTTTTGTTTTCGACTGCGAAACGAGTGCGATACATAAGGGCGGGCTGTCTCCACGAGCGAGAGAATCGCGACGAGTCCGCCCTTATAACGTCGGATAATCTCCACGAACGAGCGGTAATTCCGCCGCGTATCGTCGCGAGTCGTAACGGAATCTCAGCGTTTCCGCGGCGACTCGTAACGGTA
This sequence comes from Mythimna impura, assembly GCA_905147345.3. Lineage (NCBI taxonomy): Eukaryota > Metazoa > Arthropoda > Insecta > Lepidoptera > Noctuidae > Mythimna > Mythimna impura. Next base: position 11,581,908 of record LR990362.1, on the reverse strand, counting down.
TCGCCGCGTTTCCTTGACGACGCGTTGCGAAAGAAAGAATTCAGTTACGTGCCAGACGAGAGAGTCGTCGCGAGAGCGCCGGGTCCACTGTGCGAGCGCGCGGCGGGCCCGCTGCTAGTCGCGGTGGGCTAGCGACGATGTAATGACGTTTCGCGCGCTCGTTGCCACTCGTCGCATCGCGGCGATAATATCGCCGTGTGGAGACGGTTCCATAGAGAGTGTATAGAAATACGTGGCACGACGATAATATCGCCGCGATTCTCTCGCTCGTGGAGACAGCGCCTTAGTGTGTGAAGTGATTATTCCTAACGACCTAAGGGGCTGTCTCCACGAGCGAGAGAATCACGACGAGTCCGCCCTTATATCGTCGGATAATCTCCACGAACGAGCGATAATTCCACCGCGTATCGTCGCGAGTCGCAACGGAATTGCAGCGTTTCCGCGGCGACTCGTAAGGGTATCGCCGCGTTTCCTTGACGACGCGTTGCGAAAGAAAGAATTCAGTTACGTGCCAGACGAGAGAGTCGTCGCGAGAGCGCCGGGTCCGCTGCGCGAGCGCGCGGCGGGCCTGCTGCTAGTCGCGGCGGGCTAGCGACGAAGTAATGACGTTTCGCGCGCTCGTTGCCACTCATCGCATCGCGGCGATAATATCGCCGTGTGGAGACGGTTCCATAGAGAGTGTATAGAAATACGTGGCACGACGATAATATCGCCGCGATTCTCTCGCTCGTGGAGACAGCACCTAAGCGATACTAAACGGAACTCTTGTGTACATTGTGATTTGGTAATTCGTTGATTGGACAAATTTGTTATTGTTTGTGGTGAATAAAGTTCTCTGCTAGTAAACCGTTAATTACTCACGTTCGTAACAATATATAATTATTTTTATTATTTTACAATTATGACATTATTTATTTTTACAATATTGACATTGTTTATTTTTTATATTTAAAATTTGACATTGACAATTACTTTTAGAAATATATATATATATATCAATATATATAAAAATCAATGCCACTTTTCGTTGTAATTTTATAACTCACGAACGGGCTTACCTAGCCATATCAAATGTTTAGGCTTTGTTCGGACTATTTAGTAGATGATTTATGTGAAGTTTGCATAAAATCGGTCGAGCGGTTCTTCATTTATCAAATTTTTTGTAATGGGGATAGGGTAGAGTAGGGTAGGGTAGGGCAGGGTAGTTTTGGGTAGAGTAGTCAGTTGACGGGAGCGAAGCCGCGGGCAAAAGCTAGTATATTTACAATTTGTAATAAGTATTTACATTTTTTGTAAATTTTATTATCGTGAAAGTGGGGAATATGTGTTTGCTACAGCTTTACACTCTCATAATGGACTTCGGACGTCATAGGAAACATAATACAAATTTTATTTTAAGGCATTATATTAAAGTTTGTTTCGGTTTAAATTGACTGTCTCCAAATATCTGTACTGTAAATTTTTGCACAAGGTTTCCTTTTATGACGTAGGCGAGCACTAAGAGAGCATTTTCCAAAATTCACCCACTAAGGGCGGAATTCACCAATAAAACTAATCGCGTTTTAACGTTTGGCTCGCATCACGCATAATCGCGTTTAGCCGCTGTCACTAGTGTCACTTGTAAAGATACAACAAAAGAAAAATACAGACAAGTGACACTAGTGACAGCGGCTAAACGCGATTATGCAAGCCAAACGTTAAAACGCGATTATTTTTATTGGGGAATTCCGCCCTAAGGAGTTGAAACGGGGTCCAAAGTTTATATAATGAAACTCAGTTTCACGCGGGCGAAGCCGCTTACAGAAGCTAGTTTAGAAATAATCGATAAATATAGTAAAGTGTGACAGTATAAGTTGAGTAAGCTATGCCTTTGCCTAATAAGAGAAAAGAAAAACACCATATCGATAGTTCATTCCGTTCATTCATTTATGTGACGTCATTATGGCCTGGTTGGGTTAGGTTTGCTTGGAAATTTTTGTTAACAATCTTGTATTTTAATATATTATATGTTGTGCTACTTATTTTAGATTAGTAATATAAATACCTCATATAGTACCGGTAATCCTGGTGCCAAGAAGTGTCTGTTTCGACGACATTTTCTGGCGAAAATGAATCGCCATGAAGGTGGGTAATGATAATCAAAATTTGTTCGATGCTATTGTCACTGCGAATTTCATTGCAAAAAAATATGAAAATATTGTAATCATAGCTGAACTATATGTTTTAGGCATTCAATTTTCATGTAATTGTCATAAATGTAAAGAAAATATCGAATTGTTGATGTATTTTGTGTATTGACAAATTTTCAGGAGTCAGCTGTGATTCTTGTTTGAAAAATAACTTCAGAGGACGACGATACAAATGTTTGATTTGCATCGACTATGACTTGTGCGCAGCCTGTTATGAGACCGGCGCTACCACAAACCAACACACTACAGAGCATCCCATGCAATGCATTCTATCTAGAAGTGACTTTGGTGAGACCTATTTAAAGTACTGTGTATATTAGACTGCATCATAAATACCAAATGCTTGAACATAATACCTCTGAAATGTTAAAAATATGGGATACTTTTAAACTCATAACCATATAGCCAATAACTGAAATATTATTGTATTTTGGTATGACACACATTTTTAAAACACCAAACCCTATGTTGTTTATCTATATCTCATGAAATCCCATTAAGTCCTATTTAAATTAGATATACCTGTAGTTGGAGCTTTTTGAAAATGTAATTTACAGGCATGTTTATAAACCATGCAATAAACAAAGTAAAGGACATTATATTAAATGAGACAAAGAAATTTCTTTAGGTAACTGGCGTGGATGTATTAATCAAACCAAAGATTTCCATGATTTATTAGAGATAATGTTCTATAAGAACATTTTTAAATCATTCACAAAGCTGCTTTCATACCAATAATATTCCTATTAGAAACTTGTAATTATATGTTCATCTACAGCTTCTGTAAAGTAACTTCATTCTCACTTTTCCAAAAGTCTGAGTCATTGTTGATTTAATGGTTGACTAACAAAGAAAATCTCTTTATAAAATTATTCAATGCTAACTCAATGAATACCTACATTATTAAAAAAAAAAACAATTAAGCTTTAATTTATCAGTGAATGTGATTTGATATCACAAAAATGTATATGCATGTGTTTTAAAAAATATTTCTGTTAGCAGTTCAAACACTGGTACTTACTACCTAAGGATAATATATATCCTGTCAGTTTATTCTATAACAACTTTTTGAATGTGTAAGATTGATGAGCAAAATGCCAAAACAGAATAAGGATGTGATGGTACATTATGATAGAAAGGGTGAGCAGTTACTTGTATAACATATTTATTTCATATCACCTTCAGATCTATACTATGGTGGAGAGGCACTTACTTTGGAACAGCCTCAGGCATACACATGTCCATTCTGCAATCGGATGGGCTTCACTGACACAGCGCTCATGGAGCATGTTACGGCAGAGCATGCGGATACTACGCTAGCTGTAAGTATTGTGTAGTAATATTTATTTCTTAGGGGTTGGGAAATCATTAAATACTTTCTCCCGCTTTGAATGGAACAAAAGACATGTTAAAATTCAATTCTGATTTAAAATCTTAAATTGTAACTAAACCATATTTTTTGTGGAACAAATTTTTGCAACCCAAAAATCGGTTGTCATGTGACATTAAAAATAGTAATTATGTGAATGCACTATTACCCATTGTATTCACATACATTTAGCATATTTAATTTCCTGGTTGCATCTACTTGTCGCACTAGTCCAATAAACTGTACATCCATGGCAACAATTTGACTTGGTAGCGCTTTTATTTTGTAGTAGAAGCAAGAAAACAGAAACATGATACATGGTGTCTTGTGCATGTGAGCTTGCATATTTGCACTCACGATACAGTAGTAATATTCTTAGTGTGGTGCAACTTTTTTTTAATATAAAAATAGAAAACATCATGCATATGTCTTGGGAATTATGATGTGCATCAGAAAAAACTGCTACATAAATAATTATTTTTCTGCTTCTTTTTTTTGTGTTTTTGTATGATACAGGATTTCCACTACACGATTTGACATCGTGACACGACGTCCGTTTTTAATTAATGTTACTACAGATAGTTGTTTTTTTATACCTACCCAATTTATATGAAAATGTCATATTTTCTTAATTTTTTTTTTTGTGTGCAGGTGGTGTGTCCAGTATGTGCTTCGATGCCGGGTGGCGAACCAAATTTCGTGACGGATGACTTTGCCGGTCATCTTACCCTGGAGCATAGGACTGGCCCTAGAGATCTCATTTCATTTCTGATATCCTTTTCAATATCAATTTTTCTTTTTTAATTGTTCAGTCTCTGCTGTAACGAAACGGTCAACTAAATCGGATAGGTTTCTAAAGCCGTGTACAGACTGCTGTAACGTAACATGCGACATAACATGAAAGGAGCATTTCATTAGTGTGGACGCAGCGCGCGCACGAACCGAGCATGTACCTACTCACTAGTGTGTGTGTAGTGTGCACGGTTCGCGCGCGTAAGGCAATTCTGTTACATTGCATGCAACATTGCGACAATGTGGACGACAAATTCTTTCATTGCATGTTACGTTACTGCAGTCTGTACCCGGCTTAACACGGTGTCCTTAGTAGGCGATTCAACGCGATCGTGATCGTGAAGCAATGCGACGCGAATGGAAAAAACAGTTGATACTCCATTGCGGTGGCCTAACGCACGTGGTCTCGGTGCGGCCCTCAGCGAAGCGAAGTTTTCGCGATGGTTTGATATTTTACCGCACACTCTTGCAGTGCGGTGACTTGTTTTTGTTTTATATAAATGGTGGCTAAAATCGGCTACTTTGCGTGCACTTAGGATAAAGCCGCCGCGTCGCGTTGAATTCGCGTGAACAGCACAGGATCGCTTTGCAACCGTGTTGAATCGCCTACGGAGGCCGCCTTTCGAGCATTGCTTTTTCCTGCAGGATCAATGCATTTCGCGATAATAGTCTTAGATGGCACTCAGCTAATCAACTTCCTATCAGTGAAATCATTTCGTATCGGGATGAGTACTTCCAGAAATCACTTTTACGAACATGTTAACAAGCAAACTTGTAAACAATTTCAAGGTCAAGATTTTATAAAAATCCTCATTAGGATTTTTATAAAATTTTGACCTTGAAATTGATTCTTGATACATATTACATTTTTTAAGTATATTTTTCTATATGTTGTGTTGTCTGATTAAGTAATGGATTCCTTAACCACGCCGCACGATGAACCAAGCGGTATCAGGCACGGCGGCGTACGACGCATGCCGCACTCGGGTCGAGGCGTGAGTCGCGCCAGACGGACCAACATGCAGTTTAGGTAACTGATATTCTTGGCCACGGTCAGCACGCCAGCGGTGGCCGGACTGGCGAGACGAATAAGGGAACTTATATCTAACCTCTAACTCGGACGGAGCAGCGGCCGCTCACCGCCCCGCCCACCGCCGGCGTCTAGACCGTTAGGGCACCGCCAAAATTACCGCAAAATATTGTGTCAAATTAGTATTAGTGTTGAATGAATTTATCAATGGTCAATTCAATTACTTGACTTGCGTTTAATTTCTGGCGCTCTATCATTTCCACCAAGATTCCATTGCGAGAAAGAGATAGAGCTATACATAACTGATACCATTATCTAATTTTTCTATATCATTTTCGCTTTGGAATAATGATAAAATTACTACTCATAATATGGCCTCAATTCAACTAAGCTTTTCTTCTACTTAGCGTGCCGATTATAAATATTCTATATAGATATATAGCAACAACCTCCTAGGCTATATTTATCCTCTCTGGCTCATCAAGCTAGGCGAGCTGTGAAGGGCACATTTTTTTTCTGAATTTACATTTAAAACGTATGTTATAATTGCAGCACGGGCGGCGGCATCTCGTCGCTGTCGCCGTCGTCGCGCGACGCCGTGGTGGACCCCATCGCCGAGCTGCTGTCGCAGCTGTCGGGCGTGCGGCGCGGCGCCGGCCAGCCCGGCACTCCCAGCCAGCTGCAGCAGCTACAGATGCAGCTGCAGTTAGAACGACAACAGGCCACGGTTAGGACCAACAAACATTTCATTACTCACTAGCACGATAATATCCATTGCATTAGCATTATCAGCCTTTTTAATGTTCCCACTGTTGGGACTCGGGCCTCCTCTCTAGGAGAGGGAATGGACCGTAATCCACCACGCGGGCCCAGTGCGGGTTGGTGAATGTCACATGTCTTCGAATTCTTGGTTCTAGGACATGCCGGTTTCCTCACGATGTTTTCCTTCACCGTTTTGAGAGCAGTGGTGATGAAATAAATTACACAAAGTAATGCGCCTGGCTGGGTTTGAACCCGCGACCTACAACTCGTAAGTCGGGGCCGTTACCACTCGGCCACCACTGCTCTGCACCACTCGGCCACCACTGCTCTGCCTACTATCCATTGAGTTCAAACAAAAATTCCATAAAAAAGCACTTCGTTTTTCCGAATTTTAAAAACATTTTTAAACCAAAATATACCCGCTCAATCGGTCTTACTGTTCTCAAGTGCGGCGCTTACCAGCGAATAGCTTTTCATATTAATAAAGTTTTCATGGCTGTCTTCACACTGCCTTAATCAGTGGCCTTAGTGCGAGTTATACTCACTCGAGTGTGTTAACGTTCACTTACACCAATAAATGCATGAGGTCAGCTGAAGCCGGGTACAGACTGCTGCTGTACCTAACGTAATATGAAATGTAACATGCAATGAAATAATTTACAGTTCACATTGTCGCAATGTATCATGCAATGTAATTTAGCATAGCATAGTCGGCCTTATAATGTTCCCACTACTGGGACTCAGGCCTCCTCTCTACGAGAGGGAATGGGCTGTAATCCACCACAGCAATGACTAAACTCTGTTCATGATATGGTGAGGAGACTAAAATAAATAATAAATTATCTAGTATTTTGGTCATTTACGTGCGCGCACTACAATAAATAAATCCACAATCTTTCTTAACAAACGTCAGGAATTGCGTTTGTTTGGTTAATTAACGATGTTTAGAAGCGACTTATAAGACATCACTACATTATTAACTGACTCGATACCTACTTGACACTGGACATTGTTCAAGTTATTTCAAGTTTCTGTCCTTCTTGGGTACATGAGTTGGTACAATAGCCTTGCTGCTTCGCCATTACCCCCTTCCGAGTAGTAACACATCACTGACATCACCATGTCATTGTATTCACCACATGTTCACTCGCTGCGTAATTGAATGGCACCGTAAGTGCGTGCGTTAAAAAAAAAAACAAATCATGTACAAGTGCACGCGACGCGTTTTCCGGGGTGACTGTTAATTGTTATTATTACCTACGTCACTACTGCACGATAACAGGGAGCGGTGCGGGCGGGGGAAGGGGGAACGTGACTTGTGAGGGTGAGGCGCTCTACTACCTAGTTCATTGCCCTTTCCCGAGCTCGCGCGAATTTCAAAAAGCTGTTTTGTTATTGTCATAAAACTAATGAGTATATAAAAAAATTTTTTTGGGAAAGTTGTTTGTAATCATGAGGACAATCACGTGTTTAAGTATCGGTCACTAATTGCCAGTCACCCTATATATAGGGTGACTGGCAATTAGTGTACGATACTTAAACACATGATTGTGCTCATGATAAAAACAATTTTTATTATGGGAGCAAAGCCGAAATCGCGAAAAAAATATCAGCTGTTCAGTACATTAGGCAAACATAAATGTACTGAACAGCTGATTTTTTTTCGCGATTTCAGTTTTGTTCCCATAGTAAAAGTTGTTGGTTATCATGAGCACAATCACGTGTTTAAGTATCGTACACTAATTACCAGTCACCCTATATATACATTTTTAATTTTTAATTTATGACGTTTTGACGGCCAAAGATCACGCAAAATAGCAGATTTTCAAGTCTTTACTGGATTATTTTTACACAAATTTATTTTGATTTGAATAGAAACCTAGATAATATCCACAAGATATCTGTGTTTCCAAAAATCTAGAGAAAGATTTGTAACAATGTCATAATCAGCGGTTGTTTGAAAATTTATCTCGAGTTGGCAGCTCTTGACCAAAATAAACATAAAAATGATGTATCCAGCGACATCTGGCGAGAACATAGCCACGCTCCGACCCGTAGTTTTTCCTTTAATCAGACCCTTATGGTAGTTGTTTTCGCCCTTTGCTCATCTGACATGCGACAAACATATCTGGCCCCAATCCAACTTCTTTGCGGCTTTCTGAGTAACTTCCTTGACTTTGGTATAGGCACGTAGTGTATCACAAGCATTATCGTGCCTTACATGTTTATATCTATATAATTAGATAAAAGTGGAAACTGACTGACTGACATATCAACGCACAGTCGAAACTACAGGGCCTAAGGCCCCTTTTATGACGTAGGCGAGCACTAAGAGAGAATTTTTCAAAATTTGCCCCCGAAGGGAAACGGGGGTCCAAAGTATAGAGAAACCTACTTTCACGCTGGCGAAGCCGCTGGCAGAAGCTAGTCTATGTAAATAAAAATGAATGTTGATAAGCGCAAAACTCGAGAACGGCTGGATCGATTTTAATCATTCTTTTTTTGCAGTATACTGGACAGGTTAAAAAGAAAAAAATATAGGTAGGTAGGGGTAGTCGGAGCGAAGCCGCGGACAAAAGCTAGTTGTATATAAAAGGAGAAACTGACTGACTGATACATCAACGCATAACCGAAAATACTGGGACAATGAGCGTGAAATTGCACAAGGCTTCCTATTATGGTGTAGGCGAGCACTAAGGGGTTTTTAGAAATTCAAACTTTATGGGGGTGAAAATAGGGAAATTCCTTTGCATGCAATAGTGATGTAACGAATATTCACATTCACGAATATTCGCACATTTTTTGCAATCCGCATTCGTATTTGCAAGAAACGTGCGAATATTTACCAATGTTTTTGACAAACAAAAAGGTATTAAAATATTAATTGAATGGATACAGAATGACAATATAACTGATATGATTTTATAACTTTAAATTCAACTTACATGTTAGATAAATTTGGAGTCATAGTCGTGTTTTTATATCACTTTATTTTAACAAATAGGTACAATAATACTTACTTCAGAAGCTGTTTGATTCCGTCATACTCGAGGGAAAAACACCACAGGCATGGAGCGGAGGTGTGGTGGTACTCTTCTTTAAGAAAGGTGACACGTACAGTGGTCCACATAGGAGTAAGTGCAGAAACCATACAGAAATAGATAGATAGGCCCTGCTCAAGAATTACAGGCCCATCTCACTTCTGAGCCATGTCTACAAGCTGTTTTCCAGGGTCATGAACCGTCTCGCGGTTCGACGACTTCCAGCCTCCCGAACAAGCCGGATTCCGAAAAGGCTTCAGCACCGTAGACCACATACATGCGTTACGACAGATTATACAGAAGACCGAGGAGTAGTACTCTGCCTCTCTGCCTAGCTTTTGTGGACAACGAGAAAGCCTTTGATTCGATCGAGACTTGGGCTGTGCTGCAGTCTCTCCAACGGTACCAGATTAACTATCGATACAACGAAGTGCTGAAGTATTTGTACGAAAACGCCACTATGTCAGTCCGACTTCAGGACCAGACCTCAAAACCTATCCTCCTGCGGCGGGGTGTGAGGCAGGGTGACGTCATTTCTCCGAAACTGTTCACGGCCGCAATGAAGGATGTCTTCAAGGTTCTGGACTGGAGCGGACTAGGCATTAATATCAATGGCGAGTACATCGCTCACTCAGTTTGCCGAAGACATAGTAGTCATGACTACTACAGAAGAGCTCAGCACAATGCTCAATGACCTCAGTAGAGCTTCCAAAAGAGTCGGACTTAAAATGAACATGGACAAAACCAAAGTCATGATAAACAACCATGTAGCACCCTCTCCTATCAAGAGGAGACTCTATACTCGAAGTTGTGGACGATTACGTTTACCTCGGACAGACAATCCAGTTGGGTAGATCTAATTTCGCAGAATAAATGGCCATTGGGGCCGAAAGGTTCTGAAGTGGCGACCGCGTACCGGAAGACGCAGCGTTGGAAAGCCTCCTACGAGGTGGACCGATGACCTGGTAAAGGTTGCGGGAATCCGATGGATGCGAGACGGCACAGGACCGTTCATTGTGGCGACACTTGGGGGAGGCCTATGTCCAACAGTGGACGCCTATCTGCTGAATTGGTGACAATGATGACGATGAATAATACTAACAAGCGTCAAATCATAACAAATCTTTTCTAATGAACTTCATGTGATTAACTTCGTTCAATCAACCGGTAACGGCTCTGCTATCGTCATCATCATCATTTCAGCCAAAAGACGTCCACTGTTGGCTGTTGGAGGGAGCTCAAGTGTCGCCATAACGACCGGTCCTGGGTAGGGCACATTGCTCGCAGAACGGATGGTCGATGGGGACGAAATGTTCTGGAGTGGCGACCACGTACCAGAAGACGCAGCGTTGGAAGGGAAGGCCTCTCACAAGGGGCGACCGATGGCCTGGTGAGGGTCGCGGGGATCCGATGGATACGAGACACACAGGACCAGCTCTGCTATGTTCTGTTTAAACTGGGCTGACACAGTGGCGTGCAAATAAGGCAAGCCCAATAAAATTTTAACCGGTTTCAAAAAAAGAAAGTTCTGTTTTCGACTGAGTAATATCGTTTTGAATTTTGATAGATAAATAACTTGGCCCTGGTTTGTCACTTTCCTGATGCTGCATATGCTTTTCTAAAACGATATTGTATTTTGAAATTAACGAGACCAGTTCTAAAAAATTGCCTTTATTCAATGAAGTTTTGGACTCATCACGTCCTCTTAAAGGAAGTTCCTGTTGTGCTAAATGACAAACAATATCGACTAATCTTTTAAATCATATCATATATCATCATATCATCTTTTTTTTTAAATTTTTTTTTTCTACGGTTGTTATCAACGCGCGTGTTATATTTTGAAATTTCCTCAGATAGGTAACTGGCGTGATATAGATGTCTCAATTCGTTGTTTACCAAAATTACCGAAAGAAACCATTGCACACAGGTGTTTATGGGAATTTGCGTGCCTTTTAATGGCGCCAGATATGTTATTTAAATCATTATAACCAAATGTATTCCAAACGGAATCTTCATTCGAAAAAAATATGCAGCACCAGCAATAGGTACAACTTATTAGTGTGGGAACAGCCAACTAGTTTTATACACTAATCTATTAAATTTTCGTTTATGCGATTTACTAGTCTGAGAAATACACAGATTAGGCGTCGGTTTTAATGAAGAAATTAACTGTTTTTTCTAAGCAAAGTTTAAAGATTTTACCTTATCTTCGCCAATCAAAACTAGAACGCATTTTAAATCCTCACAAGGTACAATTACCTCCATTGTTGTAGGTAAGTCACCAAAACAATTGTATCACTGAGAAAATCTAAGAAAACACAAAAAACTTTTCCCACTCAAGCAAATGAAAATGAAGTGAGTTGCAAACACCTGTCAGAAACTACTTACGCAGAGTTACAGTGTTGTCATTTAGGCAAAAAAAGTCGCCAGGTATATGAAAAATCTAGCTAGATGTCGCATTTTTTTTATTTTTAAGATATTGCTTGAATATTTAATTTCGTTATTTTAAAAAGTCGCTAGTTTTTATTGTTGCTAAATCTTAAAAAAAGTCTCCAAACTCGTTAAAAATCTCCAAGATCTCACAACGTCGCTAAAACGGCAACACTGCAGAGTTGGCAAGGTGACAAGGTCACGCATACGCGAGCAACTTCAAAAAAACACGAATGCCCGGCTTAAATCTTCCATACTGATCGATTTGTAGACGCAAAAGGTCCTAACTCGTTATACGGCACATCGCTATAAGTGCGAAAGTGACAGAGATAGTATTTGAAAGCCCGGTAAAAGCCGGTACGTGTAAGCGAGATAGATATAGCTCTCGCGTAGATGGTGCAAATGCGAAACTCTGCGCGCGCTGTGTAGTAGTGTGGCATAGGTAGGTACTTTGTGTTATTTTGATAAGAATTAAAGCGCGCGAACTTTTAAATAGTTCGGGTTTGATACTGATTCTCTATCGAGCATTTTAGTAAGGCATGCCTGGCTTTTCTGCTTGTATGAAGGTACCGCCACTGGGTTGACACGAAATGTCAGACCTTCAATATTCGCATTCGCGAATGTGAGAAATCTAACATTCGTTACATCACTAGTATGCACACAATCCGTGTACCCGATATATTTAAAATTGAGCACAAATAGTAACCTAAGTAAATACAATGCGTTCCAAATAAGAATAGGATCGATTGACAGGTAGTGAGAGTGACGTCACGTCATACTGTCAAATCGAAGAATTATTATGGTGAGCAACACAAGAAAATATTAAAATTTAATTTATTTATGAACTGTGAACGAAAATAGTTTAATCAGAATCCAGTTCTTCAATTTTGCTCATCTCCGAGTTCTTCAATTTTGTCCAATTTCTTGCGATTTGACAGTATGACGTGACGTCACAACATGGCGTCGATCCTATTCTTATTTGGAACGCATTGTAATAAAGGTTGCCATTATTCGGTTTTAGAACTACGCCGTCATTATTAATTTTAATCAAATTGAACAATGATGACTGTCATTATTAGTTCTTCAAAACTGCCCTCAAAATACTGTTTTAGGGGTGCTAAAGTTTTTATAAAAACATTTTCGCTAACGAAGCCGCTGGTAAAGTGGTAGTTTTATGCATTTGCCCTCCACTTCATCCACGTCAAACTTGTAAAACAGCACAATGCCGTTGGTTACAATTCTAAGATATTTTTTTTATGCACGGAACACTAATTTTTTTTTTTTTTTAATAAAAGCTGACTTAGTGACTCTTTAAAAAACCAACTATCTACCAGTGAAAGTCCCGTCAAAATCGGTCCAGCTGTTTCCGAAATTAGCCGGAACAAACGGACAGACAGACAAAACAATTTTAAAATTACAATTTTGTTATACGAGTAGGTATCGTGTATATGCATTTAATAAAAAAAAAAATTTTAATATTATAAGCAGATATTTCAATTTTATTTATATGTATAGATATTTATTACATTGGGGTACGCTCTTTCTTCCTGTTAGGATTTTTTACGGCAATTACGTGTTAACATAGATTATGGCTCGGCGGCATTGATAAAACATTTTATAGTCTGTTGCTAAACGCGTTACCGTTTACTTCCTAGACTGAAATGGCTTTGAATGGCGATCGTGACATAGTATTTCCATTTGGAGAAGCGGCTGTTTAATGCTGCTGCATCTGCTGTTCACTTAGTAAAAACCAATGCAGTATGAAACTGTCTCATAATTTTAAAATTACTCAGTATGTTACCGTACTTAATAACGCCGTTCGATAGAACGGATCCAATGGGAGACAATTCTGCGAAATTATAGCATTAGTGATGCTAGTAGCACTAATTAATAAATTTTTACATTCAGTTATTTATCAAGTAATCAAAACTTTAAACTTATTTTATTCCTTGCTAATAGCGCCTTATCATAAATTCTCCCCGTTTAGCTTACTATCCCATTCCAATATCTGTAATTTTCTTCTGAAATTGTATCAATTAACGTAAAATCCAATTTTATTAATTATAGTTTAATCACCGACAGGCGGCCCGGCAGCAGCTGGAGCGGCTGCCGCGGCGCGGAGGAGGCGCGGCGGGCTCGGCCGGCAGCGCGCCGCCGCCCGCGCCGCAGCCCGCCGCCGCGCAGCCCATGCCGCAGCCTGAACCCACTGACTCACAGTTTCTCCTCTCCGGCTTCCTCGGTAAGTACCGGCCCCCCGCGCCCGCTCGCTCCCCCCGCGCCTCTAACCACATCGTGCCCGCAGGTGCCAGCGACGCGGCGGCGGGCCCCGAGGCGGAGAGCCGCGCGGCGCTGCTGCGCGGGCTGGTGCTGGCGTCGCTGGGGCGCGCGGCCCCCGCGTGGCGCGCGCCCCCTGCGCCCTTGGCCCCGCCCGCTCCGCCGGCCCCGCGCGCCGCGCCCGCGCCCACGCCGCCGGCCGCCATGCTGCGCGTGAAGCCGCAGCCGCGCACCAAGGTACCGTGCCGCGCCGACCGCGCCGAGCGCCCGAGCGTGTGATAGTGACTCGCTGTTCCCCGCAGGAGGCGGCGGCGCGCGCGCACGCGGCGGCGCGGCAGCTGCCCGAGGGCAGGTAGGGCCGGCGCGCGGCCCGCGGCGGGCGCTGCCTGCGCGCGGCCCGCAGGCGCCGGGAAGGGGCCGCGCGCGGCCCGCAGGCGCCGGGAGCGGGCCGCGCCGCCCGAGCCGCCCGAGCCCGGCGCGGAAGGACGTCGGTGGATGAAACTATTCGATGTTTACTCGTTAGATGTTACGGTAGTCCACGATCGCGCGGCCGGTCGCGATCGCACTTGAGGGTAAAGTTTGTGGCCGTCGATGTTGTTAGTGTTTATCCGATGTAAATATGGAGTCGCGGGGCGGTCCCGGTCGGCCGGCCGGTGACACTCCGTTACCTGGACTCGTTTCTTTGTTTTACGCTAACACTTATTAGTGGACGCTTTTGTTTGTTTTGTTGGCTTTCAAAATATCCGTGTGATTTCCTTTACCGTAGAGAATTAATAGTGATGGAATGTTTTAATCGATTTAACTACGATTAAATTTAAAAGAATAATGATATGTATAGGGCGTCGTTATTAAATTATTATTGTACGAGAGGAGTCCTATCGAATTGCATTTGCATTAAGATTAGATAAGTTTAAAAAATTCGCAGATTATTCGAAATTAATGATAACTATTGACAACGGGTCAGTCATTAAAGTTTGACGCCGTTTAGGATTGCTATTAAAATAATTATTGTATTTATCTTATAAAGTATAGATATTGTTTTAATTTATTGAGCAACTTATTAAGATATTTCACGGTAAACACTGACTCCTCTCTAAAGTTATTATTTTTGTAAACAGTTGAAGACATACTTACCCACAAATTTTCACTAGCTACTCAAACCAAGTGCTTATTAGTTTGATTATTATACTCCAACATTACAAAATGTTTGTATGTACCCTAATTAAATTCTATAATATTAAAAATGTATTTCATTTACTAAATTAATAGCAACCATGCCCATAATTTGTTTTATTTCTTCCATGTTGCAGAACGACTGATTATTGACTACAGCTGAGGCTAATGAAACATCAAACAATGTTTATATTCGGGAAATGTCAAGGATTCCGCCGAAAGTGTCGATCGCGGGTCATAAGTTTTATTTATAAATAATTCATGTAGCTCTTACAATAAAGGCAGTTCAAATCAAAACAGTCGAGGTTACTTCAGTCGACATACATATCAATTACCTACCTAGAGAAGATACATAAAATACCGAACATGATTAAACAAAGGTTTGAAATTAGGCATTTTCCTGTATTTATTTTTTACAATATTTATACGAAAAAGTAAATAACGAATAACACTAAAAAGATATTTTTTTTTAAAACAGCATCAAAATTGGATACATTAAAATCGAAAATTAAAAAAATATATAGGTACTACTGAATGTAAGTACCTATAAGCTCTCGGTGTTAAAGAAAGGCTAGAAGCCGAAATATCGCTTGGGATTTTACCTACCTATATACAGTACCAATGAACACGCCTAGCGTGTTCGCGTTTTGTAGAAGGCGATATCGCTGAGAATTACTAGAAAATAGTGGTGGCATTTGAATGTGATAATAAAACAGTAATTAGCATTTTTAACCTTTTCACCGCCACGGACATCAATAGAAGTTCCAGATTTTCGTGCCACCAGCGCCACGACTTCATTAGAAGCTCTTCCTTTTAACTATGTTATAAAAATAAATTTATTGTATTTAACAGGTTTTTATTTTATTATTTCAAAGCACTGTCTAATACCCTGTTCTTTATTTTTCCACACTAAAGAAGCCCATAATTGTCTTAAAATTGGCAAACAAAAACTCCGAAATTTTTTATTCTCCCCAGAACGCCAAGGACTTTATATATAGTCGGCCAGTGATGTGACGCGAAAGTTATCACTGTTTGATTTCTCACCCGTTGAAATATTTAGAAATATTATTATCGAAAACAATTTGAGGTCAGTAAAATATGAACCTAGATAACTACTTTAAAACAAAGGGAAAATAGACGAATTTCGACTGTCGGATGGGTGCCGAACCGGAATTAAATAGTTGTTAGCAATCCTTATCGATAATTATATTACCATCTCTACAAAACAATTGGTTGTCAGCTTTAAGTGTATGGTTGTCAGTGCCCCGGGCGCCACGGACTATTATAGAAGACGTTCTGTGACGTCATAAACGCATGGCTGTCAATGGCACTTTGGAAAAGTGCAGTCTGTAGCACTATTTGTTGCACTTTTTATTGCTCTATAAGTAAAGGAATAAGTAAGTTATTGACATGAATGAAGAATTGGATAAGGATGAGCTTTTAAGCATTCTACAAGGTGTGGAATCGGAATCGGTATTTTGTGGAGAATGTTGGACCAGAAGACGATGATTCTGAGGTAGGTATGACCAACTTGATAATAATAATAACGTTTAGTCAAATGATTATCTACAAGTGATATGAGTTCAAATAAAATAAAACATTGTATTTGTGAGATTCAATTCTGAATAAAAAATAATGGCTCAGATATCTGGTGCTTGTACACAAAGACTACTATAGTATACTGGCTCTTGTACACACACACCATGTCATGATGATAGGTATTATGCTGTGGTCCCACGGCCCGCTTTCTCACATGCCTGATCGCGCCAGGCCAGGCTTTTATTGCTATTATATGGTATCTAAGCGTTGCTTGGAGAATGAATATTTCTCGTCCGCTGAGGACTTAAAACTCCTTTTAAATTGATCTTTCTACCGGAATGGTTTTTTTAGTGTAACTTTGATCAGAGCCCGATATCTCTAGCGTAATATATAATAACCTCTTTTACCAGCGCGTACCTGATAATCAGAATTGAATTTAACGTGCTCTGAGCGCCAAGGACTTGTATAATTCGCATTCATCGATATGACGCTACCCTCATCACTACTGTTTACTATATATTTCGTTATACATTTATAGCTTGGCGCTAGGCGAGGCATCGCGTTCTGAGTACGCTGGCGGTGAAAAGGTTAATACTGCTGTATTGCAGTCTCTCCAACGGTGCCAGATTGACTATCGGTAGATAGAAGTGCTGAAGTGTTTATACAAAAACGCCACCATGTCAGTCCGACTTCAGGACCAGACCTCGAAACTAGTCGAAACCTATCCTCTTGCAGCGGGGTGTGAGACAGGGAGACGTCATTTCTCCGAAACTGTTTACGGCCGCAATGAAGGATGTCTTCAAGGTTTTGGAACTCTCTTCCATACATTAAGTAGCAGTGAGCAGGGCACATTGTTCGCTGAACAGATGGTCGATGGAGACGAAATGTTCTGGCTGGTGGCGACCACGTACCGGAAGACACAGCGTTGGAAGGCCTCCCACAAGGTGGATCGATGTCCTGGTGAGGGTCGCGGAAATCCGTTGGATGCAATACGAACAGTACCGGTCATTATGACGACACTTGGAGGCCTATGTCCAACAGTGGACGTCTTTCGGCTGAAATGATGATGATAAAATAATCAGGAATGATAAATTAAAATATTTAACGTTTCATCTTTCAGATTTTGGAAGATTTAGCTTTAATTGACTTTAATCACGTTCCTTTCCACTTCCGATGTAGGACTCGCACAACACAAAATAGAAGTTCAAAATTTATTTAGCTGTAGGTAAAACAAAAAATTTAAAATAAAATTATTTTCCATTGGTACAAATTCTACAGAAAAGTCACGAGTTCAGTTGATTTAACAACTTTCCATGGGAGTCGTGTCTTTTTTTTATTGGAACAAGTGTTAATGAGGCTGTGCTGGGTCTAATTAATAGGTAATCAGAATGGCACGTCGTCTAAACCTAAATTCTTAGAAAAAAAAAACAACCCCGCAGGCGAACCGAATCCTGTATTTATGATCCCGCAAAAAGGTGCGGGATCCCGTATTTATGATTTCGCAAAAAGGTGCGGGATCCCGCGTTTGCGGTATCATGGATTCCCTAGTCGGTAAGTATGGAGCCAAATGCAATTTTTCAAAACATCCGATTGGTATTAATTAGTCGAATGTTTGTGTAGATAGATTACTATTGATAGATACAGAAAAAGATCTGGCTGTCCTCGTAGCATTCGTACGAAAAAGGCGATCAAAGTAGGAAGAAAAAAATTCGAAAAGAAATTCTGTCTAAAGCAAAAGATTTTATCTCGGGAAATTAATTTAAGAACTGTCTATTATAACATATGCGACATCGGCGTAAAACATGACTTAGGACTTGCTACCTTTAAGTGCATTCTCACACACACGTCACCGGCCAGGTTTAAAAAAAAATGTTTCTATACTCATAATATGACTTTGTTCCCACACGTCAGTCACCGGCACGTGATCTATCAGTGACGTCACCGGTCAGGCACGTCAAATAATATTTTCATACAAGTATCATACTTTTATCCCCACACACCCGGGATCGTCACGTCTCAGTTCAGTCAGCGTCGTGCTACCGTCATTGCGTGGCATTTTATTTATTAAGTTCGAGAAAGAGGTCAATGGTCGAACCCAACTCGACTAGCTCGGGTAGCGGCACCGTTCGGAAGCTAAGTTGTATTTTATCGTTGGACATATCAAAGTGTCTCAAGACGAAAGTCGACCTGTGCTTATTGCCAGTGATGATATAATGACTTTACAACGTGGTCGTTCACAGTGGACCTCATCATAAAACTTAAAGGGCAAATAAAATGGCTATGCTGTGTGATCGAATCAAAAATGAAGTTATCTGCAGTTGTATCTGCCAAAGTCACAGACATAGCCCGAAGAATCGCCAAACTTGTGTCAATGGGCAGGGTACATTGCTCGCAGAACAGATGGTCAATAAGGTCGAAAGATTCTGAAATGGCAACCACGTAATGGAAAACGCAGCGTTGAACGGCACTATTTGGAACGATGATCAGGTGAGAGTCGCAGGAATCCGATAGATACGACACTCACAGGACCGGTCGTTGTGGAGACATCTAGGGGATGCCTACAGCTACCCTGTCCAACAGCTGACGTCTTTTGGTTGAAATCATGACATTGATGCTGGGCCTCCAAATCTTGCTCAGTGGTCAATGTGTATGCAGCTGACGTGATCCACCCAATCCCATTTTATCTAGGCAGCCTTTTTTCTTATCTATGATCATGACTGCTTTTGTACAGAGTGATGTTTCATATTCGATCAGCTCTTTTGACACCCAGAATGCTGCGCTCCATTGCTCTTGGGCAAAGTTCTAGGCAAAACTTTTGCAACTCGGTGAGCAACCAGTCCTGTTAGTTTTGGTTTGGAGGACACACATGTCATATCGATGAGTACCTGAGAAAGATCGGTAAATCTCCCTTCATTATCGTCTTCATAGACCAGAAGCTATCCCACGAGTTTATACGATTTTTTATGTCTTTGGTACTTGAAATAAATAGATAAATAAATAAAAAAAAAAAATATGTGTCACTATTTTTCACATTTCAATTTAAAAAAATTTTTTTTACTCTAATTGAAATTTTTTAACCAAAAGTGAATTTTTTTTTTGAAAAATTTTAATGGTTGAAAAATTTCATGGAATTTGCCCATCTCTAGCCGCGCAATATTTTTCATTATTTCGATTTTTCAATAATTCAATATTTTTCATACGAATAAGGTAGGTACATTCAATTCTAAATTGTCAAAAAGGATACGTAAATTTAAAAGAATACAAAGCACCACAACAACGCGTAACGAAAAAAGTTTCGTTAAGTACTTGTAACGGTAAATAAAATTGTTAATAGATTCGGTACCAAACTGCCGTAACCTGTGTTACTGTTATAATTTTAACTTGTGAGCGTTCACTAACACACCAAAACCCAAGAAAAAACCCTAATAATAATATAATATCCCTTGAAAATACTATTAAATCATAGTGGTACCCAATTATAAACCAATTGCTACCTGACGATAATAAGCCCTGGGACATAGCGAACAAAATTGTAATCCGATTCTTATGTCCTAGTGGATAAAACTCGCTTAGTCTTGTGTGGTACCCCTACACGTCAACATCGTATTTTGTGTCCGCTCTATGCACTAAAAGAAAATCATTATCTACGAAAATATGCCGAGTTGCGCATTACGATTTTGCAAATCTCGTTATGGTAAAACGACTGGACCTAACTTCGCTTTATTTTCGTAAGTATTTTTCGTATTTACGCTGTAATTAGAATTCAGTCATTTTCATAAATAGTTC
Organism: Mythimna impura; assembly: GCA_905147345.3. Classification (NCBI taxonomy): domain Eukaryota; kingdom Metazoa; phylum Arthropoda; class Insecta; order Lepidoptera; family Noctuidae; genus Mythimna; species Mythimna impura. The sequence continues at coordinate 11,561,523 of LR990362.1, read as the reverse complement.
TAGAACATTTGTTGATTTGTGGTAATAAATAACGCCATCTATTGCTGAATAGTTTAACCGTGCCTTAGAGACGTAAAGTTGTTTTTCGTTTTTGTTATCGATAAAATTTAATGAGCAGTAAATAATCTATATATATAACAATGAATCCCTATTTCCCTTGGTCACGCCATCACGCGTGAACGGCTGGACCGATTTCACTATTTTTTTGTTGTTTTTGTTATTGTCAGGAGAAGAAAAATTAAAAAAAATGGTTGTAGGGTTTAGTTGGGTAGAGCAGAATAGAGTAGTAGTAGTCATTTGACGGGAGCGAAGCCGCGGGCAAAAGCCAGTTGAAGATAATTCTGTCATTTAATTTAATTGTCAATAAAGAAACAAGTTCTATTTGCTCAAGTAAGTTTCTGCTATTCTAGATTTCCGAATATAATTAGTGAAGAACGCGAAAAGTGGATACGGTTTGTGCAGTTAGACCGTAGAGAAGAAAACTGGCTTCCATCTGGTTCGTCAAAGCTATGCTCGAAGCATTTTAAGAAAGGGGACATTTACTACGGAAAGACAGGTCGATCAATTTTAAAAAAAGGAGCGGTGCCTTGTACTACCAATGAAGTAAGTTGAACTTTTCTTAATTTTTCGTTATTGTTCTATTACTTTTTGTGTGACTACTATTGTTACCTACACGTCTGCCTAAGACTGAACGCACATATGAGACAAGACAGTCTTTAGACAGACTATTTCTTTACAAAACCACATGAAGACGCGCACACTTGAGACAAAATGTCTCATAGATAAAATTGTCTAATACCAACAACTGCACAGCAATAAGTCTGTCTAAAAGGCCTATTGACAGTCTTAGTCTATATCGCGTAGTGTAATAAGGGTGAGACTGTCTTACAGTCTGAATATCGAGTAGTGTAATAAAGGGCCTATTACACTACTCGATATTCAGACAGTCTTAGGCCCGTATTACAGAACTACAATCGAGACTCAAGCATTACTTAAAACGAGTCTCAGTTGGAGTTTTCATTTTAGAACTTGACTTGAGCAGAGAAACTACAATCAATAATCACCTGAGCAGTGTCACTTTAAAATGTCATTTTTTACGTATTATAGATCAGTGCTTGAGTGAGCTCCACTCAATGTGTCCTTATTTTAAAATCACAATCAGCTCAGAATCTCTGCTTGAGGCGAGATTTGATCTTTGTTTTCGTAAGTGTAGTCGAGACCACGCTTGAGCATAGAATATCATGGAAACTGTTGTGGATTTAAATCAGAGATCAAAATCTCAATCTACTCAAGCGTAGTTTCGTTTGATTTGAATTTGAGGATAGTTCTAAAATAAACTGAATGCTTAAGTCGAGATTCTTCGCTCAAGCAGTAATCGGTTGAACGCAGTTTAAGTAGTACTTGAGTAAGGTTCTGTAATACGGGCCTTAGTCTGAATATCGCGTAGTGTAATAGTCCTTTAAGAGTTAGACCGTTCAGTGGAAGGGAGCGGACGTGTGCGTGCGTTACGTAATGTATATTTTGTTCTTATTCGGTGTATGCCTTGTCTTGTTTTTGTTATCTTTACCACAATGCTTGCAGTAAAGAAAAAATAATATTATTAAGCGTCCTAGAGTTGTACCGCAAGATGATTTATGGCAAAAAAATCATGATGATTATTTGAATAAAGAATTACGTTCACATGGTTTTAAAAAGGTTTAAGGGTTAATTTTTTTGGGGTAGTTTTATTCGAAGTGTACAAAAAATTCGATGAAGAAGCGACCTTAACGACGTTTAAAAATAAATTAAAATCTACACTAATAATATACATATTATAAATTTGTTTTTTTTTTTTTTTTGTTTGTAGGAGGTAGGTAATCTCTGAAAGTACTAAAAGCTGCTTTATTCCTGAGTGACATAGCTATATTTTATGTACGCGGGCGAAGCCGCGGGTAAAAGCTAGTATATATAATTTAAATTAGCAGTCAGGCTGTTTGTAGTTAGTGCTACGGCAATCTTTTGGGGCTTCGAAAGTGCAGGTGCCATGACAACCGCCAACAACGACGTCTTGCGTGCGAATGAGTAAGCCCGCATTATTCAGTCTAGTGTATTAGCGAGCTGACCACGTAGACTCTAAGACAGTCTGAATATGGTTTGCTGAATAACGCGTAGTGTAAAAGGCCCTTAATAACTGTCGGCTTCCCTTTTGTATGAAAACGGGGGCGCATATCAAAGACAAAACAGTCTAGGACGTACCTCCTCTCTTGTAGTGTGTCGGCAGTGATGAAAAATGTCAATTTAACGATATATATAAAAATATTATATCGGCCATATCAGGGAAAATATATCGGTCAAACTTTCCGCGAAAATCTCGGAAAGTTTGAAAGTTCTCGGTTTGAAAATAATAATTTATTTAGTTCAGTCTAGCTCAATAATAGGTAATAGTAATTTTTATACAAAATGTACAATATTTTAATTTATGAGAATCTTAATTTAACTAAATTACAATATTCTATTTTGAAGAATAATTGATTATTTCAGGCAAACCAGCATTTGTCCGGTAACGAAAGTAAAAACAGACTAGTCATAGACAATACAGTATTTTTTTTCTTTGAATCCGTTATATATACTCGTATGTTCTGCTAATAAATTAATTTTGAAAAAAAAAAATCGTTTTTTATGCGATTTTCGATATTGAATATTTTGTATCGATAAATCGATGTATCGGATCAAAATATATCGGGTGAAAATATCGATATATTGAAGTACTTATGATTTTGATGTGCCGAGTCACTGTTTTCGAGTCGAATCGATTCGGTTTGTGTTTTCGAATCTTGTCTCGATTCCGCGGTTCAAGTCTAATACTCGAATTCTATGTTTAGTTTTCGAATGTTCTGTATATCGATACTTTTCAATTGATACTGAGTAAGTATCGATAAGTGATGACCGATACCATATCGAGTATCGATATCTTAATGGAATCTTTTAATCCCTAGAAATGGGCACGCCACAATTATGGCGGTAAGTCCCCTCTTTGAGGCGTGGTTGGAAAGACCTCACGGCGTCCTCACCTTCCGCATGACGCAGGTTCTCACCGAACACGGTAAGTTCGGGAAGTTCCTGCACCGGATTCGTGCGGAAGCGACGCCCGGGTGTCGCCACTGTGTGGACCGCTCGGAAGACACGGTGGAGCACACGGTGGAGGTGTGCCCCGCTTGGGCAGAGCAACGCCGTGTCCTCGTGGGGGCAATCAGCGGCAGCGATCTCTCGCGCCGTGCCTTGCTACAGGCCATGATCTGGAGCGAGAAGGATTGGCAGGCGGTCGCCTTCTTCTGCGAAGCAGTAATGCTAGCAAAGCAGGTGGCCGATCGTGTGAGGCAACGGCAACGGTCCTCACGCCCCAACCGCCGCCGGGATTTCGATCCCGATTTCCGGCCACCGTAGGCGCGGGCTTGCGGACGGCGAGCAATGGGTAGCCCGCCGTCCGACCGTCCGGTAACCGTCCGGACCGAGCCCGATTCGTCGACGGCGCGTATTGTTCCACGCGCGCCTCAGGGAGATGTTAGCAAATCGTAGGGGCTCAGCAGGGTCGAAGCCTACTTGGGCCATGGGTAGTGTGAAAACGAAACCCGGGCCCTGGGACGAATGCAACGAAGGAACAGGAGTGGGTTTTTAGTCAGTAAGTCTGACACTATCTCTCGCTCCGCCCAAGAGCGGGATTTGTCATTAGATGATTTTCCCACCTAAAAAAAAATCCCTAGACAAAACTTTTTCGTTTTAGGAGTGTGCCGTGTCGTAAGCAAAACAGTTTCGTTTTAGTTTCGAGACAATCTTGTCTATGTGAGACAAGTCTGTCTAGAGACTGTCTTGTCTCAAGTGTCCCTCAGCCTAAATCTTGGGGGAAACAAAATATGATGTTGTTTTCCATACAGGGTGTTTCAGAAAAGGACGGTCATATTTAAAATACTTTTTCGGCATGTTGAAAAATAACTTTTCCGAAACCATAGTATGTAATCCCAAAAAAAACTTTGTGAAACGAGATATTTTTTTTTTTGTATTCACTATAAATTCCTTGGGCAAAGTTGTTTATAAACACTACGATGTTATGGGCATTTTTGTTTAAACTGCTACCTATCTTTGAAAATAGCTTACTGAAATTGTTTTGGATATTTTAGCTAATTCTTGGTTTAGTCGAATGATAAATCTTACAAATTTTGCTATGTATGTATTTTTTTTATTATAAGGTGCTTATTTCAAATAATATATGTAAATAAATAGTAACTTAGATACGTTTTGGTCATGACCGTTACCAAATAATAAACTGCTCCTGAAATAAAACTGTTAGTTCAGTTTTATTTTTTTGGTGTGTATGGGTTAATTAGTGGTTCTGTATAGCAATCTAACACAAAAACTCAGTTGTGTGGGAAATATTGCGATAGTATTATGTAAAAAATGGTCATGATCGTTACTTGTTACGAAAATGCAATACTTAACATGTGAATATATCAATTAAACATACCAATAGACATAGCATTACCATACCGACCTTAACTTGTAATCTTTATGTTAAAAAATATAAAAAAAACTATTCAATTATTTTAACAAATATGGAAAAACTATATAAATGTATTAAAATATTTCGAAGGACAGTCACGTATACCTGACCAACCAGTAACGGTCCTGACGTCGTAAAGTTGTGGATACACCGATTTAGTAAATAAAACACATGTTTTACAATATTAAAGTTGTCTTTATAATTTTTAAATTCTCAGAGCATACTGATAAGGCACATGACATCATAAAATCAACAATTGACAATTCAGTCAATACTAATTGTATTTTATAAACTGGCTTAATTAGCAACAATAATGCACGTTTTTGAACGTAAAAAGGAAATTACCACCAACAATTACCATTTTTGTGGTCTTTCCTGCTAACAGCAATCAACTCTTGACAAAACAGAATACTGATACTGACAAGAATAGTCCGTTCAATCTGTAAAAGTTAAAAATATTTTAATTAATGAAAACATATTTACTCCAAACAAAACACTTATAAAGCAAGCCTAATTAATTACCATCAGAATCGCTGTCTCCCAAGCATTTATCACACAAATAATCAATAGTTATATCCTTATGGGTAGATACTTTCTATTCTTCCCACTAAATCATACTTAAGTTCACTGTGGTCCACGAGTATGAAGACACGGATGTAATATTTTTTTGAAATGTACATGTCTGAAATTCTACAAACTACTCGAGCCTTTTCCCACAATATAAATATATTATGCAGTTTCATAGTAGTAAGTATTCTCTCAGTGTACCCACATACTTAGGCTGTCCTGTCCGTTACTTTTTTAGTCCGCCTCATACGTTACCAGTCATTCGGTAATGGTCCGGACGTAACGGTACGACAGCTTCTCTCAGTTATTTAATCATTTACTAAAAATGTTGTTTGATAACTAAATAGCTCTTGTTTGCCGAAAACCTGAATTAATTTTGCCATGTGAAACTATTTTTGCTTTAACACTAACATTACATAATCATTTTATAAGCGTGAAATACTTACCGGTCAATGTGCAGAGAAAACTTCGAAAAAAGTCCGTTACCGGTCGAACTCGAGTGTCCACTGAAGACAGATCAAAACTGACACTTCAAAATGGCCGCTGGTGTTAACGTATTTGATTTGGTGTTGTTATTTAAATAAAAAATCGGCGAGTAGTAGAAAAAAATCAGTACTAAAATGGATTCAATTTACGGTCACGGTGCAAGGACATGTCCACTTAACACATACCAAGGGGACAGAATATAAACTTTAAAATGTTATTAAATACTTGTATTATAATATTATAGAGTTTACCATGGTTGAAAGCTACAAATTGATAACAAAAACTAAAATATGTGGAGTATGTAATAAGAAGCAAATAGCGAAGAAATAGTTTAACATAGGTCATATCCAAAAGAGGACAGTACTGCAAGTCGTAAGATGCCACATTTCTGGATTTAATTTTGTTATTTGTTTTAAGTTTCTGTTAACAATTTAAGTAAAAAAAGAAAACTTCAGTCTTTTGGATCTATTAAATAATTACTCGATACTTCTATGTCTTAAAAATGTTAGTTATTTGCAACTTGTATGTATGGGACATCCCGTAAGAGGGTTGGTAGACATTTTGACGAAAATGCCCTTATAGACAATACAAGACACAAAGAAACCAATAAATAACTAATTTCAAAAAGAATCCGTACCTTTGAACTGATAATTCCAAATCAATCCAAAGATATCATAGTTCAAAGTAAACCGTTTTAAGAAACAGCATTTTCATGGGTAAACACCTATTATAAAAAAGCTTTTTACAAAAAAAAATACAACCGACTTCAAAGTAAAAAAAAACACTGAAAAGTGCAAAATAACTTTAATTTCTGAAGTCGGTGTTACTATAATAGTTTTGTCTCTTCGTTATTTAACACCGACTTCCGAAATTAAAGTTATTTTGCACTTTTCAGTGTTTTTTTTTTACTTTGAAGTCGGTTGTATTTTTTTTTTTTGTAAAAAGTTTTTTAATTTACACTTTTTAGTTATGGTACCACCACTAAAATGTACCCCTTAGCCAAACTTAAATACCTTATAGCCAGAGTGCATCTCATGACAATTCTAATAATCCCAAACACGGTTATATTACATTAATTTATTACGGAGTTCCGGTGCCTAACTTCAGGCTTCATCATCAGATCAGTTCGATATATTCCCCATCTACTTTCAGTCAGTCATCGACTACACGTATAAGCAAAGCAATTTTACTTGTTACGACGTTTCTGCTGTGATCCTATGAGGAGTTCTGTTCCATATCTTCGAAGTTCATGATCAGATCATAACAATATTTCTATGGGACCAACTCGGAAGTATAACCTTCCAATCAAAAAAAATTTTTCAAAATCGGTCCACAATTGACCGAGAAATCGGTGAACATACATAAAAAAAAATAAAAAAACATACATTCAACCGAACATATAACCTCCTCCTTTTTGAAGTCGGTTAAAAATACGACCATCTGTTTCTGATACACTTTGTATAGATATTTATTACTTACATAAATTGCCTGTAGTCCTCAACTCCTCACTAGTCCCTCGATTTTTTATCTATCTATCTGTGGCTTCTGTCTCAGTCTCAAGAACAAAATTTAAATGAAAAGTTGAAATATTGCTTTTGGCCGCATCAGCAATCGAATTTCTCAACCAGTTATTATTAAATAATAAACTTTCTTGTAACGCAACCAGTTGCTGAAGAAGATGCGAACAAATCAGATATTATGTTAATAACAACCTAATATAGTTTAGCGCGAGTAGGACTCGCACTTAGACTTTTTTTTTATAATTTCAGGATGATGAAACAAACCCCGAAGCCAGCAGATTTACTACACCAGTCAATGTTGATGTGTCAGACTCTGAGTCTATCTTCGACACTCCGAGGGAAATTGTATTGAAGGCACAAGTTCAAAAATTACAAAAACAAAAGCTGCATCACGAGGTTAAAATTAAAAAATTAGGTCTACAAAATAGATATTTGAAACGTAAATTATTAAAATTGAAAGATTTCATTAAACATTTAGAAAAAAAGATTGTCGTCCAAAATCGTGGCCGGTCTGTAAAGTAGTTCCAGAAAACCAGTTCGCTACATGTGCTGCTACTGTAGAGCGTGCGCGCCTGCTGGTTGTGGGGGAGTGGGAGTCGGGTCTTTGGCTTCACGCATTACCGTCATCCAACATAGGCACCTTGTGCTCCTTGTTGCTTTCCTCATCACTGCCACTGTGACGAAGTTGTATAGTGCCTCGGACACAACGTCTGCCATGCAGCCGAACCGCGAGTCACATAGCGCGGCTCGCGAATATCAACGACAACATCCGACGTGCTCTTGTCACCGTTACGGCGTTCCGGCCGTATTGGAGACTGATGGGCTGGCACGCGATGATGGCAAGAGACCGGACGGCATGACTATTTCCATGGAAGATGGATAAGCCTTTAGTGTGGGATGCTACTTGTATCGGTACTCTTGCGCCATCTCATTTTCCTAGTTCGTCGTGCTGTGCCGGTGCTGCTGCTGCCGCTGTGTAAACCCTCAAGCGGGGGAAATATAATAGCTTATGGAAATAACTTTGTTGTTTGGTTGTGTTTAAGTCGTTTGAGGTTGAAACTCTCTAGCCGTGTCGTGGGGTCCGATTGCTCAAAAATTGTTTAAAGAACTTTCCGCCCTGTTTACATTTCGCGTGACACAAGGGCGGCTTTTTCTTTGGACATCCGCCAGCCTTTTGGATACACTACCAGTCGACAGCTATGCAGACGAGTTTTTCGACGATATAGTTTAGACTGATTTTAGTTTGTTCATAAGGTTTTTTTTATTTAGTGTATATAATATAGTTATGTAAAATTATAGTTAACTGTTTTTTAAACACAGTAAAGTCGGTTTACTTTTGCCCTGGGGTATAACTAAACCAAGTTTATTAACCAATAGGAACACGGGACACTGTGGTTACTACATTACTAAAGGTTAACGAGCGTTAGGCAATGTTATACCTTAGGGCCAAAGTAACCCGACTTTACGGCATGTAAAGAGATCTACAATTATTTAATTATTAATTCTAATTGTTTAATGTAAAAAATAAATCTGTCTGTTTCATTGCATATATTAGCAGCTTATTAGCGTTTTGTAATGTAAACATTGCTTGGATCACTGACCATGCCTAATTATGATATTTTTTTCATTTGTATTTAAAAATATTTAAATTAATTAATTTACATTGAAACTACTCCATTTTATTACCTCCCTATTTTTTTTTTCAATTAACTCAGTGTTCCGAATTGCGGTAAAAGTGATTATATCGCGAATCCGACCAAATTTAGTAGTCACAATATATAGGGTGACTGGTAATTAGTGGCCGATACTTAAACACGTGATTGTACTCATGATTACAAACAACTCCCAAAGAAACTTTTTTTTATACTAATTGGTTCAATCACAATAACAAAACAGCTGTTTGAAACTTTGAATTTCGCGCGCGCCTTTACCCGATAAGCTGTTAGCGGCACGGCGCCCGCGCCCGCGTTATCGATGACGTAAGCAATGTACCTACATGTTTCGGTAAAATAATATCCAGACTAGTATTTTGGTACATTACGCGAGCGCGCTACGCTACAATAAATTAGAATAAAAAAAAGTTCCTTTGGGAAAGTTGTTTGTAATCATGAGTACAAGCACGTGTTTTAGTCACCCTATATATGGGCTATTGAGTAATAATTGTGACGTTGCGCGTTGGTCGGATTCGTGATATTACCACTTTTGTCATCTCGGAACGCTAAAGGATATTCAAATGTTATGCAAAAACTGTCAACTTTTACTATCGATAGTCGATGCCAGATATCTAAATATTGATAGTAACATGCCTACTACTGGACTACACACCACCGCCACCTACCGAGCGATGGTTTGATTCGCTGGTTTGCTATTCAAAGCTAGATGGCGACACTGAGGTATAGTAGGATCACAGATTCACAGTTTTTGTAAAGCCCCGTTTAAACGTGGGCCCAGCCTCGGCCAATAGCCATTCCTAGCCATTATGTAAACGGAGAAACCCCGTCGATTTGCCGAGGCTGGGCCCACGTTTATGTTTAAACGCACCATAAGACTTTTGTTCTGATAGTCGTTCAATTGTATCATTTTTCTTTGGGTGGTAAAATGATCAAGACAACTTCCAACCAAGAATATTATAGCTTCCAACGTAAAGGAAGCCCGGAAGCCCACAGATATTTTTTATTTCATGGTGATCTCTTGATCCATTTTTACCCGACTGCAAGAAGGGTTATGTTTTTCTTTTTTCTTCTTGATAGGCTCGCGTTTGATCTCTACACAGACGTCTAAGTTCTCTATCTCACCTGATGGTAAGCGATGATGTGGCCGACGATGGAACACGCTTAGAATTAACCTATTCACTCTTGACTATTAAGCAAGTGGTGCGAAGAATCTGCGGTTGAGATCCGGGATCCGGCTATGCTCAGGAAGGGATTCTCCAGCTAGGCCGGTACCCTCCTGGGGTAGAATTTTCTTTGAGTCTTGCTTCCATAGTGTTGGGTTATTTTTATGTCAGGGTTTTCTTCCCTTAGCCAATTTGTTCGGTTATTGGGCGCCGAAGACTCGCCCTTCGTGTTTCATATTTAGCTGTTACCGTCGCGAGGTAGTATGTGCGGGGCTCGTTATGGACTGTAACAGTACCCCGAGGGGGACGACCCATAAAGATATGTGTATATGGACCCGTCATTACATCGCTACGGCAGTGTAATGGTGGCGTGGACGTATATGAAACACTTGTCGGTGCACGTCTGATAGCCTAGCTCCGCACACCTAGGCGTACGCTATCGGCAGTTTAGTATTTTATAGGAGTGAATTTTCTGCCAAAAAATCCGCTTCACTAAAGCCTAACACCAACTTAATTTTTTTTTTTTTTGTGCGCGGGACAACATGCTGCCAACTCGCGCTTGGTCCTTACCGAACGGTCGAACATCCAGCTACTCATTACTCATAGTCCGCAAGTGCCTGCGGTGCCGAAGTATCGCCCTGAGACTACCATGGCCAAGAATCTGGGCCGGAAGTGAGCGGTCGCTGTCGCCGCAATCACAAGACATCCAGCATGTCTTGCTATTGCGGTCGAGGGTTCCAGTCCCGCACGAAAATCAGTTTTTAAGTAAGGTTGTCCGCTACACTACACATAAGATGGTAGTTTATAAAGTAAGTTTAATATAGAGCAATATTTTGGTTTTTGGGCCATTTTTCACAGCAACTACCTATTGCTGTGAAAAATGGAGATATCAGGCTCTCAGTTGTTGGCAACACTTGGTACTGTAATTGTCAATTTGTTAATTAGGTAGGTACAATGGTACAATATTACTAGCCAGCCAGTCATACTATTGTAGTCTTTGAATATTACCAAAGTACTCTGTGATTAGGTATTTGTTGTGTGTGTAGCACAGAGTACTTTGGTAATATACAGGAATAGAGAACAATGTTGTATGGTAAGAACGGATCACAGAAACTAGCGCCATCTGAAAGACTGTTTAAAAACTAAATCTTTGCTGTGGATACCTGTAGTACGTGTGTGCGTGTATGTGTGCATGTGTGCGTGCGTGTAGGTACTGCTGTAGCTATATAAAAATTATTATTATTCTTTATTTTGTAGGCTTGGTAGAATTAATGAAATACAATTTAGTTATCTTTACTGTTTATTTATAAAATTATGTTTATTACATGATTGGGTACATAAGAGAATATTGTGGTTAGACATTTTATAATTCATTTGTATTACAAAATTAGAGGAAAAAAACAATGAGCCCGATTTTGAGAATAACTATATCAATAGGTTTTTGAAAAGCCACTCTTAAGCCGGATATGGAAAGTGGTTTACAGAATGTACAAAAAACTAAAAGAAATTCTACTTTTTACAAGCTTATTATGCGTTTATCACTAAGTATTTTCATAAGTATGTAAAGTATATTAATGTCGTAGAAGTGATTAAGTGGTCAAAATACGAGACATGACGTAGTTGGGGGTAAGAAAGGACATATTATGTGTTTTAGAGTTCCAGTGCCTACTTTCCCGTTTTGTTATCAGATTTTAAAAACTGATGATAGCTAAATAGGAAGTTAATTTGAGCGAGATTTGTAGGTAACTAAAAAATCTAAAACACAAATGTCTTTTTTATCCGGACTACATCACACCTCGTAATTTAAGTACATAATGTGACTTCTAGGACATTTAGCATACCGTTGGAAAGGGTATAAAAAACTAGAAATCAGTTTAATTTATTTCTTTTTTCTTTCAGATTAATTCATTTAGTAGCAAGATACATTCCAAAATACAAGAAGTTATTTAGTGCAATAACAACCACAAACAAAACAATTGTAACTTACAAGGCGAGATTTTAGATAATTATAAAAAAAATAAAGGGACAATATCTCTATTACCGTAACACTTATAGATCAAGAGCCCGCGACTAACAGATCTTCGTTATTTTATGATAGCTGACAGTTTCTCAGTGCATGCTTCCAACAACACGTAGGAATTGGGCACGCCATAATCACGGCGGTAAGTCCTCTCTTTGAGTGGCTGGAGCGACAAAAACGGCATCCTCAGCTTCCGCATGACGCAGGTCCTCACCGGACATGGCAAGTTCGAAAGGTTCCTGCATCGGATTCAGGCGGAAGAAACGCCCGGGTGTCACCATTGCGTGGACCGCCCGGAGGACACGGTGGAGATGTGCCCCGCTAGGGAGCACCGCCGTATCCTCGTGGAGGGCTTAATGAAACAAAGCATTCTCTACCAGTCAACCAATGTCAGTAAATTTTATTGTAATATACATTATAACATAAATGTAATCAACTAACCTGGTAAATTTAATGTTGGAACTGCAATATTGCTTAGTCTGTTGTTGCGACACATATATTTATCCTGAAAGTGTAGGGAACACACTCGACGGTGCTTTAATAAGTGTGCATTTTCAAGTCCCAAAATATCACCTCCAATAGAGTACAGCCAGGTATTGAATTGTACTCTATCTTTTTCAGGAATTGGGAATTTATGAAGAACTCCATGCTTGTCTAAAACAATTATCATGCATTTATTATGCAATATATTCCTATTACCTTTCCCATATTAGGTAATGAATTTACAATGTTAGAATACTCTGAAGATAAACAGAAGTTTAACTGAAAAAGACAAACTAAGAATTAAGAAATGTACCCACTGACAGGCTTTTGGATAAGTTAACTAACAAAAATTTCTTCAAGGTATATACAATATTGTAGCAGTTTGACAAATAGCTTTCAAACATCTTGATTTTCAGCTATAAAATAGTACTCTGTGATTTTGATGTTTTCATTAATTTGTCAATATTACCGCACTTGCTATTACATTGTTGGCAAGGATTATCCAACTCACACAAAAATGTACATAATGTTAAATGGAATGTTTCCATATGTTTGATTTACACATACAACTAAATATTTAGCAATATTAATTATTGCAATTCATACGTCAATATTTTGGTGCGCTATAGATAATATTTCATATTTCCATTCTGTAATATTGTTAAATTAATCAAAACAATAAAAAAAAATATAGCTATCTGCCACATTATCAACTTTTTGATTGCTCTATCATAGTGTAAGAGACATGGGGTTTTAAGTACCCAAGTAAATTGAGTATGGAGTACTTACTACTCTTTGAGAGTACATATTATAAATAAATATTAAGTTAATAGTAGGTTATAAACATTTCATAAAGATTTTGAAATAAATTGATTTATTTTATAGAATCTCTTCAGCTTTAGTTTTTCTAAAACTGCACAGATTCTACAAAATGGTACTTACAAAACCACTTTACTTTACTTGGTGGTTGGTAAAAACAAGGAGTAAGGAAAAAAAAAGTATTGGACTAGCTAGACCAACAATCATACAGCCTATAGACACCCTATGTTTGATTGAATGCACCAAAACAATTCGTTCACTATCTGAGGAAGTGGGGTACAGCATTCCGTTTGGCCCTACCAAGGTCATTACGGCACATTAGAGATGATACAGGTTTAAATAAATCTTGAAAGTATTGATATTTTTTTATTGATTCTTACAATTATTAATTGGCTTTTTGACTTTCCTGCCGTTTCAATACGTTTTTTTCTTCCAATCTGCCCTGTCACTCGTCATACTATCACTAACTTCCTTTTCTTTCATATCACTCTTCACACAATCCATCCATCTTTTCTTTGGCCTTCCTCTCCCTCTCCATCCATTCACATGTATGCTCTTTTTGACCTTCCTATTTCTTGATACTGTTTAAACATATTAATAAATTGTAAGTGATAACATGAAATGTGAAAAAAAATTATTCCATAATCAACAACCGATGCACAATTAAATTCTAGTTAGTAAAAAAAGATCCTCATATTTTGTTTAAACATACATAGAAACGGTCATTTTAATTCATTAAACCCCAAGTGAACGCCGGCGTTCGCTATTCGAAAGGTTAAATAGTACATCATTATTTATGTTTACCAAATAATAGAGGAAAAGAGAAAGTGAAAAAATTACTTACAGAAGAAAGAGATGCAAACAAGACATCACTCACAGGCCTTCCTTTATGACCAGTTATTATGAACTCTGACAAAAATATCAGAAAATTAATGAAATATGATGTATGTAAATTTTAACTTGTTTATACAATACCATGCCATCTTTTCGGATCGATCTAGTCGAAGTCTGGCTGAAGATATCACACCAACATATTGAACAGGGGGCCATTATTATATTTATTGTCTTATTTTATATTGACTAACGCGGAGGTGTTTATGGCTCACAAAAGTGGTAGAATCTAATAGAAATTGTAGTGTGGCGACCTGTATAAAACCTATAAGTCATATGTGTTGAGACATCGGTCGCCTGTTATGAGGTGTTTATGGGCTGTATGGTCGTTGAGCTAGACTGACTAAAGAAAACCTATATTGGATGATCTGGCTCTGATAATATTACATACCTCTGCTGTTCTTGCACCCAGGAACACAGCAAAGCCTATCCGATGGCATGATGCATTATAGGAGTCCTATCTCAAACTTATCACTACACAAGTCCTGTCTCAAAATCTTTTAACACTTCACAAAATAACTTTCTGGAACTTTCTGGTCACAAATATGGTTTGGTTGCGAAGAACTTTCGCTCAACTCAGCAATCAACGCATAACAACACAGAAAGATCACAAAATAAACAAAATATCGCAATAACCGGCACAAATGTCAGCCATTTGCAGATATTTGTAAATATGTGATGGGGTTACCCGTTTATTGGTAATAAAACCACCAAGTGAATTCTACCAATTCTACTACCAGCCCAATGATATTTGCTAACTAAATTTATTCAAACTTTCAAAAACAATATGATAAATGTAATGAAAATCCATCGATGATAAATTAATTTCAAATTTTTATGCACATATGACAGATTTTGTTTAACGCCATCTATTCTAGTTTTTGTGAACATGGCGTCAAAACTGCCACCTGATAATTAGTGTATGTACTAAGTACGATTATTATCCGGTAAAATTAAAAAACACACTGTTACCTATTTTGTGCAGGGGCTATATATACTTCGTAATTTTGTATCATTGTACCCATCGCTGTTCCCAGTTTTTTGTACTGAGATTATAGCCCCTGGTGTGTAGTGCACAGAAATCAGAATACTGTTGGTGTACCTAGTGTACGACAAAGGTGTTAAACCTAGCACCCCTGAGTGATTGCATTAGTTCACAGAAATTCTATATAGGTATTCTTGTCCTTATAACGTAATTAAACCGAGTATAAATTGAAAAGCTTCACCATGGCAAGTGAAGAACATAAGTTACTATCAAAGTACATAAAAGATGTTCATTTATCATTAAGGAAATCTACCATGAAACTAGGAGCCGACGCTGCCTGGCAGAACCATTGTAACAACGAAGATACATTATCAAAATACGCACAATATATGCAGAAACTCGCGACTACACATTGGGAAACAAACTGTAACAGTGAAACAAGCGAAGCCACTTCAAGAGTGAAGTGGGTAGTTGAATTCTGCTGTGATTATTTCATTAAAAATATGTACATGAAGTATAGAGAAAAAGAGATACTTATTTCTCATAAAATAAATCATCCTGTGGATGTTAAAGAGTCATTTCCTAAACCCATAAAACTGTTAGATGTTGGAAGTTGTTATAACCCTTTTAAAGATTATGACATTTTCAATGTGTTATCAATTGACCTCTGCCCTGCTAATACTTCTGTTTTACAATGCGACTTTCTAAAAGTAAACATTGGGCCTTGCAATGTTATAAACAAATCAACAACAACTCAATTGCAGGAAGAGTCGTTTGATGTTGTGACATTTTGCTTCTTCCTAGAATACTTACCTTCTTCAGAGTTAAGAATCTTAGCTTGTGAGAAAGCGTATAGAATATTGAAGCCTGGTGGACTTCTGATTATCAACACACCTGATTCTAAACATGTTGGTGCTAATAGCAAGATCATAAAATGTTGGAGATATACTTTGGCACATATAGGCTATAACAGAATTAAGTATGAAAAAGCAAAGTATATGCATTGTATGGCATTTAGGAAATCATTAAATAAAGAAATTGCCAAAAGATGGGCTTTGTTGTACAAAGAACCTTACATGAAATATGCTATTCACATACCTCAAGATTTCAACATTTCAGAAGAAGTATTTACAACACCTATTGATAAAGACTCGGTAGCTGATGACTTTCAAGAACTACCATTTAGCAACTATGAACAAAAGATTGTTTGACAATAAATTAATACATCAAATTATTAGTATTTTTTTACTGAATACCCTTAAAATACATATTTTAACTAGATGTTAACCTTAAAAATGTATCTTCTATGACTAATTACGGTCACAATTGATTTAAATATAGACTGTATTATTTTGTTTTTATAACTTCTCATAAACACGCAAAGAGGTCAGGTCTTATTCAAAATAGTTTGCTGACAAACAAGAGCAAAAACATGTCACTTTCTTATTATTCTATGAAATTGAAGAACATTTCTTATTACTTCTTAATATTTCACAAAATCTTATTTACAATTTGTTTTTTATAGTTAAGCCAACTCGCCAAATTTGGCTTTGCGTTTTTCAAGTTTTTCTTTATTTTCAATATCGGTCATTATTTTTGAGACAGACTCTCCAAATCTCTCAGCTCTTTTCTTGAGCTTCTCCATATTCTCCGAGAGTGTGCCAGTATCAGGAGCAGTGATTGAACTCTTCGCAGTCACATTCTGGCCAAATCTTTGTTTCCTTGCTTCTTTCCGCTCGTCTTCACTCATTTTTACTGGCAAACCAAATCTCTTAGCTCGTAATTCCAGTCTTGTTTTAGAATCAATATCTGCAGTAATTTTAATTTTATTATTTGAAGTAGGGTTTGTCTCAATAGGGACAATGTCTTCTTTTTCTCCAACAGTTACTGCAGGGGTAGAGGTTATGGATATAGCTCTGTTCAATACAATTTTCTTTGAAGCAGATTCTTTATTATCAGAAGATTTGGAGTCTTCTGATTTTTCTTTCTCTGTCGATGTGATTCTTCTTTTGAGCGTTCGCGGAGGTTTGGATTCAGAACTGGATTTAACCGGAGAAGGCTGTTCAGCAAGTGCCAATTCTTCGTTCAATGTGTCGACTACGGCATCATCAAGTATGTCAGCTTGACTTTTATCATCTTCATCTTCTAAAACACCATCGGAATCAATTTCATCGGAATCCAAGTTGATGTCACCGTGGTCATCCTGAGACATAGCCGCCTGTAGCCGAGATACTAATTCCGCTTTATCTCCAGTATATGTTAGTCCACGTGATTTTAATTCTTTGCGTAAATCAACCACTTTCATTTTGGTCACATCGGTCACGGTAGAATCGGCCATTGCGGTGATAAATATTGCAGAAAATATTAGCCAAACGTCCAAACAAAATGTTTGTATGCGTACGGTACGGCGGCAAACCACAGATAATGAGTTGTTAAAGTGACAGTTTATGGTTGATATTTGACAGTAGCTTTTTTATACTTCATTGCTTCATCAATATTCAAACACAAAGTTTTTTACTTCAGCTTTCAAGATTTACTGACCCCTGGCTACGGCTTAACACTTTACTTTTACTTAGCTAGATTTTCGTATGATGTATGCTATTATTTTCTCAAAGGCCTATTACTCTACGCGTTATTCAGCATACGATATTCAAACTGTCTTATTAGAGTCTACGTAGACAGCTCGCTATTAGGTACACCAGACTGATTATCACGCGCTTACTCATTCGCACGCAAGATGTCGACGTTGGTGGTATTCATGGTACCTGCACTTTCGAAGCCCCAAAAGATTGCCGTAGCACTTACTACAACCAGCTTGACTGCTAATTTAAATTATATGTACTAGCTTTTGCCCGCGGCTTCGCCCGTTTAGGTGCATAAAATATAGCTATGTCACTCAGGAAGAAAGTAGCTTTTAGTATTTTCAGAGATTATCTCCTACAAACAAAAAACAAACTACCTCTTTATAATAATTATGTTTATTATCAGTGTAGATTTTAATTTCTTTTTAAACGTCATTAAAGGTCGGTTTTTCATCGAAATTTTTGTACACTTCAAATAAAAATACCCCGAAAAACTTATCCCTAAACCTTTTTTTAACTCTGTGAACATAATTCTTTATTCAAATCTTTATGATTTTTTGCCATAAATAATAATAATAATATTTCACAACTATCACACAACGCCGTCTAGCCCCAAGCTAAGCAGAGCTTGTGTTATGAGTACTAGACAACTGATAAACATACTTATATATTTCTAAATACTTACTTATTATAGATAAATTAAACATAGACAGAAATAGAACAAATGATCGTGCTCATCACACAAACATTTGTCCTAGGTGGGAACCACTAGACCAACAGGTCAGTCAGATATATTTTTTTTTTTTTTTTTTAATTGATATAAACCAGTGCTTGACTGCGATCCCACCTGATGGTAAGCAGTGATGCAATCATTGATGGTGAGGCGCACTAGTTTATTAAGAGCCTATTCACTCTAGTCTTGAAGGCACCTAAATTATAGTTGGACGGGAAGACCGCAGCAGGCAAATTGTTCCAGTCCTTCGATGTACGCGGTATAAACGACGAAGCGAACCGCAACATACTATGGCAACTTGCGGTAGAGTTTTTCTTTACTGCAAGCATTGTGGTAAAGGTAACATTATTATAATTTTATAACATTAATTTCGATGAAAAGTACCTCAAAATACTTACCTTTATTTTGAGGTACTTTTCATCGAAATTTTTGTACACTTCGAATAAAACTACCCCGAAATACTTATCCCTAAACCTTTTTTTAATTATGTGAACATAATTCTTTATTCAAATTTTTTTTTTTTGCTATAAATATGGCATCTTGTAGTGTAATAGGCCTTTAGTATAGGGCCTATTACACCACTCGATATTCAGACAGTCTTAAGGGCCTATTTCACTACGCGTTATTCAGACAGTCTATATCGTGTAGTGTACTATGGGTGAGGCTGTCTTAAAGGCACAGCCACAGACGTCTAAAGAGTAGGGCACAGCGACGACTGAATTATCCATACAAACGTAATACCAAAATCATTTGCAGATTGAGCATATTTCCACCATATTATGATGATATTCGGATTTAGACAATATTTATCTAGGTTCCTACGTTTTTCTTTTTTAAAAATACTTATAACGAAATTGAAGCGAATTTCATTTCCCATATTTTTATAGCGTAAATGGCATGTTTTCATTTTGTTTTTTTCTGTATTATAAACAACAGTTTTTCTAATATTGTTTCCGTAGGAACATAGCTTATATTTACAAAATATAGAAAAAAAATTGGAAAAACATTAAGTTTTCATTCATTATTTTTGGTATTACGGAACACGTCCAAATTTATCCCTTTCCAAGAGTTAGTAGTACTATCGCGGCAAGCGAGACGTCAGTGTTAGTGTGTGCGTGATGTCATTACTTCGGTCGCGTTGTAAATTTTATTGTAATAATATTTGTTTTTTTGTGACTTTCTGTATTCCTTTTACTAAACTTCAAATGCTTAGGTACTTTTTTTTGGTGGGAAATCATCCAATGATTTCTCGCGCTCTTGGGCGAAGCGAAAGAGAGTGTTTTTTTTAGGTGAGAAAATCATCTAATGACAAATCTCGCTCTTGGGTGCAGCGAGAGATAGTGTCAGACTTTTATTGATTGAAAACCCACTCCCGTTCCTTCTTTGCTTTCGTCCCAGGACCCCGGGTTTCGCTTTCACACTACCCGTGGCCGAAGTAGGCTTCGACCCTGCTGGGCCATTACGATTTGCTGATATCTCCCTGAGGCGCGCGTGGAACAAAACGCGCCGTCGACGACTTGGGCTCGGTCCGGACGGTTACCGGACGGTCGGACCGCGGGCTACCCATTGCTCGCCGTCCGCAAGCCTGCGCTTACGGTGGCCGGAAATCGGGATTGGAATCTCGGTGGCGGTTGGGGCGTGAGGACCGTTGCGTCACGTGATCGGCTACCTCCTTTGTTAGCATTACTGCTTCGCAGAAGGAGGCGACCGCCTGCCACTCCTCCTCGCTCCGGACCATGGCCTGTATCAAGGCCTGGCGCGAGAGATCGCCGCCGCCGATCGCCCCCACGAGGACACGGCGTTGCTCTGCCCAAGCGAGGAAGACCTCCACCGTGTCCTCCGGGCGGTCCACACAGTGGCGACACTACGACAGGCTCGGACTGAACGGCCGGACGGCGAGCTACCCATTGCTCGCCGTCCGCAAGCCCACGCCCACATTGGCTGGAATTTAGGGTCGGGATTCCGACGGCTGGGGCGTGCGGGCCGTTCCCTCGTGCGCGTGGCTGCCTCCTTCGCTAGTATTACTGTTTCGCAGAAGGAGGCGACCACCTGCCATTCCTCCTCGCTCCAAACCATGGCCTGTACCAGGGATCGGCGCGAGAGTTTGTTGCCTTGCCGCCGATGGCCCCCACGAGAACATGGCGGTGCTCCGCCCAAGCGGGGCACACCTCTACCGTATGCTCTACCATGTCCTCCGGGCGGTCCACACAATGGTGACACCCGGGCGTTTCTTCCGCCTGAATCCAATGCAGGGACCTCTCGAACTTGCCATTTCTGGTGAGAACCAGTGTCATACTGAAGGTGAGGAGGCCGTGACGTCTTTCCAGCCACTCCTCAATAGGAACTTACCGCCATAATTATGGCGTGCCCAGCACTGGGTTGCGATAGTCGCTTCCACCATGATATCCCGCCGGAACTCTGTCCGCCATACCGCGACTTGTCGCGGCAGCGGAGTTTTGCCCCAGCGTTGCATCTCCATGCGTAAATCATGCATGCGTGGAAGGACGGTTGCCTTCAGATCCCATGGCGGCAGGCCAGCAAGGAGGCTCGCCACTTCGCAGGAAACCGTGCGGTATCCCCGCACCATCTGGATGGCCATGACCCCTGGCATGCGTTCAGCTTGGCCACTGGTCACTTTCGCAGTTACGGTGCCCATAACGGCGCCTCATAAAGGGCCTTGGACAGAACGATGCCTGCGTAGAGCCCCTGGCGGGAGGCGTCTGGACCCCCTAGGTAGGCCAGGAGCCGCTTGAGGGCAGCCCCAGTCCGATCCAGTTCAAGAGCCAGACTCGTCCTCGATAGCCGATGGAATCGGACGTCTTAAAGGGTCTATTACACTACGCGATATTCAGATGAAAAAGCGACCGGCGTAAACGACGTTTAAAAAGAAATTAAAATCTACACTAATAATATACATATTATAAAGACGTATTGTTTTTTTGTTTGTAGGAGGTAATCTCTGAAAGTATTCAAAGCTGCTTTATTCCTGAGTGACATAGCTATATTTTATGTACGCGGGCGAAGCCGCGGGCAAAAGCTAGTACATGTAATTTAAATTAACAGTCAAGCTGGTTGCAGTAAGTGATACGGCAATCTTTTGAGGCTTCGAATGTGCAGGTGTCTTGCATGCAAATGAGTAAGTAAGCGCGCGTTATTCAGTCTAGTGTAATAGCGAGCTGTCTGTCGTGATGAACACGAGTAAGTAACGTAGGTGAGAATATCTGTCACTTTTACGTGGCAACACTCAGAAGGAATGCAATAGAGATTGTCATTCTAGTTTAGTCTATAGTCTCGTAACGGCGAAGCGAGCCTGAAAAACGCGTTGGAACAAGTCGCGTCTTGGGGATCAGTGTACTTACATCGGGGCGAGATTTCCAGTGAGGCATCTAGCAGGTGTCCAGTGTATCTACGGTCGACGCTTCATTTAAGTTGAGTATTTTGGGTATTCGTGGGGCCGGGAGGGGAAGGCGTCTTTGTTAAGTTCTGACACCATCCGTTTTTACTGTCTAGGACGAGCTCTTGGCAAGGACTTGAGTTGCGTACAGATCTCCGATAAAGTTACAGGAACGATTCCCACATAATGATCCTGGCTGAATAGTTAGGTGTGGAATTCTGGGTGATCACCAAGTTGTAAGGATAAATCCCATATAATGATCCTCAAGGAGATTGAGGTTTGGGTAAGTTGCAATGTAGATTGAGAGATCTAACCAGAGTGGCTGGGTTAGACTTATGTCATTGAGTTTGATCGTATAATGGTCCTGGCGGTCAGCGCTGGGTTCGATGGACTCCTTGAGACTATGATTGTTCCCCTTGATCCTCTAGTGAGAGGGTAGGGACAAGAGTATGTAAATGAGTTCGATCGTATAATGGTCCTGGCAAGCAGCGCTAGGTTCGATGGATTCATTGAGACTATCATCAGGTTGTAGTTTAACCAGAGTGGCTGGGTTAGACTTATGTCATTGAGTTTGATCGTATAATGGTCCTGGCGGTCAGCGCTGGGTTCGATAGACTCCTTGAGATTACGATTGTTCCCCTTGATCCTCTAGTGAGAGGGTAGGGACAAGATTATGTAAAGATGTAACTGAGATATATATATGTGTTTGTCATTTACAGTTATAACGGAAAAGGGTGTGCAGAGGACTGAGACGGTTGTTTCTCTGCGGTTGCCGGGGTACCTAAAATACTCATGTGGATATAACCCACAGGTGGTGGAAGGAGATAACTAAGACGGATAATAGCGGAGCAGAACTCTTCATAACCAGTGATAAGATATACCCAAAGAAGAATCCAGGTATGAGATTTATTAATCCTTATAACCACGGGGCCTCCGGGATAATCTGAGTTACATCTCACTCACCTCTTTATGTCTATAATGCAGACAGGTATAGATTACTAAGATTATACCCGGGCGTCCCGACATGGTGGAGATGCTGAGGAAATGCGTATCCCAATATGAAGGTAGATGCCGAATGATATGGCAAAGATACCATGGGAGTCAGTGCGAGATGCATGTGCAACCCCACATAGTGTAGTGGCCATGGGAGTCTGTGCGGCATGCAAGCACACCAAGATAAAGTGGAAGATGTTCCACGAAAGCTGGACAACATGGCAGTGAAGCTATGGAAACGCCAAGGGTATAAAGACTGGTTCAAAATTGAAGATGTACCTAAGCGACAATAGGTTTTGATTACCTATTGACCAAGAAATATGTATATTAAGGTGCGATGTGAACGCACTCAGAATATAGTCATTTTATGTTGAACGCAACTTTTCGCCTGTTCCGGAGGGTCCTGTAAGGATATGAAACTGTCAGCAAGCATTACGTATTCAATATGATTATAAGATTAATTTTCTGTGTCGCTGGGTTCCATTACATGAATTTGTTTATTAAGATAGAAGTAATTCTTAGACTTAACTAGACTACTAGAGACATCTATGACGTAAGAGATGAACTAAATTCTGAGTGAAATTAATGGATATAAAAACAAACGACATAATGGATGAGGAGATTGTCTTAACTTGTTGCCTAGCTCTTATTTTTATTCAAGGATGTAATGTTGTGACATTGGCTTATCATAGGAAAAGAACACGTCAACAATGGGTCAAGCCTAAGTTCCCACGATGACTTTCTTCCAGAAAGTTCGGTTTAACTTCCGCTACTCGGCAATAGATGGCGCTCGGAGTATCGATTTGGACAAAGTTTGTTCTGAAAAAGTCTTATACGAAATCTAGAAGTAAGCTATTTCGTAAGTTTAATAATAGACTTAAATATTAAATAATTCTAAAATATTCGTACGTATTAAAAGGATAGAAGATATTATGTAAATCTAAAGAGAACTCAAAATAAGATCGTCAAATATAGGTGTACCGGAAATACGAGCTGGCGCTAGCAGCAGATTCGCCAACCTACAAAACGAAAAAATGAGCGAATCAAGAAATACACTTCACATTTTATTTTGTTTAAAAAACCGGGAACATTTACGATAAGACACGAAGTTCGTAGTTATAAACTGTTAAAATTCACCTAAAATCCGGAGAAACGATAGAAAAACTTGAAAGTTACAGATAAATTATATTGAGTGCTGTATTTCTTTAGCTATAACTTTAGTGAACAGTGAATTCCAGAAAAAACGTGGTAAGTTTTTTAAACTATGAAATTAAGGTGTTATTAGCAATATGAATTCTAGGCGTAAAAGTGGATAAACGTCTCGTTGTTTATTCATGTACTTTTACGATAAAATACAGTGAAGTCTGAATGAATAAATGCGCAAAGCTGATACAAATTATTCAGATAAAAGTAGGTACTCATACATACACTGAATGCTACTTTTATGTTGTGAAGTTTAGGGTATTAGATGTATACGAGTACATACGATAATATTTACTGAGATTAGCTATACACCATTAACACGTTCATTATCATCCTCCGTTTTTTGTTATTAAAGGAAAAAATAGAATTTTCCAACAAAGTTATTAACGAAGTTTAAGGCGTGGTCATAATAATCGTGCGGACCTTCTCGCCAGACGACAACGGAGACGTAGGTATTAGTATGTCCTAAAAGTTAACTTAATGAGCAAATAAAAGATATACAAGAAAAGTTCTGTCAAGGTTCTTTTAAGAAAGAATGGAATACTCGTTTTCATTTATCAAAACTTTAGGAACGTTATAACCGTCTATCTACAATAATCTATAGAAAAATGGAAGGGTCGTTTCCACACCATAAATCATATGGGTGTAATTTATCCAGACCTAGTAAATTCTAGAATCCAGTTGAAGCAATGTTTGAAAATAAATTCTTGTCAAGGATTATGTCATAAATTGATTCATAGAATATTGAATACCAATACAATTTATACATCCACATATAAGGTTAACTGATCCTTCATAGAATCAAGTAGACTATGTTTCACTAAAATAGTTACGACAGCAAGATGAAACAAAGTTATTTACTTATGTGAGAAAATACTCACTAGACATTGGTTATTATCCTAACAACTAAGTGAAGTACATGGGTTATATATTAAAATATGACTATTTAGTAAAGGGGACTTACCTTTTTATTCAAGATACCTAAATTACACTGTAACTATATAATAATCGAATCTTCTTCTCATGTAGATAGTGTTATATAGTTAAAGTTGTGCGTTGCAACTGTTTACTTGCCTGGGATCTATTAGTATTCAACTCATAAGATAAAAAACCTACTTTATAGGATTCAATAATAACATTCAAGGGATGAAGTCAAAGAAAGAGCTAAAGTCAAGCATAGATGTACATAAGATTGGAATCTTGGTGCAGGATAGTGCAAAGACCAAGTTCTAATATATTTGAAGCTTACATGTAAGATTGGAATCTTGGTGCAGGATAGTGCAAAGACCAAGTTCTAATATATTTGAAGCTTAAATGTAAGATTGGAATCTTGGTGCAGGATAGTGCAAAGACCAAGTTCTAATATATTTGAAGCTTAAATGTAAGACTGGAATCTTGATGCATAGTAGTGCATAAGCCAAATTCTAATAGACTCAAAGCTTAAATATAATATTAAAATCTGGATACATGGTAATACAAAGATTTTAAAGTTTTGATATAAGTAATGTTGTTATACTTATTTGTGTGTGGAGCCTGGTAACCGGATGATTAACGATTATTTATACTATTCTAATTAATTGAAGTTAGAATTAAAAAATATAATAATATTAATGAAAACTTTCACTTACTAGAATATCAGTTATACATATTATATAAAGGAAATATATACAAGTACAAAGTAAAGTGAGCAAAGCGGTGCTCAGGTCTGATATTGTAGATGTTAGTCTGTTAAAATATTTGAAGATTTATAAGTCAATAAAATAATTCCAGGAGAATCCAAAGTAAAATGGAGCAAGAGGAGGAAGATAGCTCTGTGGAAGTCACAATTAAATCAAGACTTTATCAGATAATAAACAGGATAAATGAACATAAAAGACAGGCCGAAATTTATTGTAGAGAAGGTAGCAGTGATAAAGAATCCATACAGAAGGCACAGATATGTGCATCAAAGTTAGAAAATATGATTAAAAGATTCACGAGCGAACTCAATGAATATTTTAGAATGTCAAACAATCCATCGCCGGATGAGATCTCGAATATGAGTAATGTCCAATTAGACGGTGAAGAAGTCCTTACCGAATTAAAGTGCATACTAGTGAGTAGATCAAACGAAGTCCAACCATACAGCCATAATGATGGTGATCAAACCCGTAATTTTTCTGCTAAATTACCGACACTTACATTACCAGAGTTCAGTGGAGATATACTGACTTGGTGCGAATATTGGGATATTTACAAATCCAATATCCATGATAGACCGTTGCCGGATGTAGATAAGCTACTTTACCTTAAATCAACACTAAAAGGTGAACCGCGTAGGATCATAGATGGTCTGGAAACCACAAACAAGAACTACACCATAGCCATTCAAATATTAACGAATAGGTACGGTAAGCAGTCACATATTATAGACGCACACTACAGCGCACTAAACAAAGTGAAGATTGCAAATACATCTGTTGGGGAATGCCGCAGTACTTTGAATGAGGTGGAACGCCATCTCAGAGTTTTACAGTCACTTGGAGAAGATACGAATCATAATCATTTGAGACATCTTATAATGGAAAAGTTTCCGGGAGATATCATCTATGAGGTAAAGATGAAGATGAAAGATAATACTGTGGAAGAATTGAGGATGTACCTAGAAGGGATAATATCAGCAAGAGAAGAAGCTAATAAAACCCCTCAGGGAAACAAGTCAACTATCACAGATAATCATACAGTAGAAATGCTACACACAACACACGACGAGAAAAAACCGTGGAAGTTAAATAAAACTGCGGGAAAATTCAATAGCAACATCAAAAGGACGATAAACTCCAACAGAAGGAACATACGAAACGGAGACAAGAAAGAGGAATCTAATAAAAATCGTTGGTTACAAGAACCGCATTGTTCTAGGACTGAAAAAAGTGGTCAATCGAGAAAGCGCCAGTATGACCAAACAAGAGATGGGAACCGAGAGAAAAAGAGAGAAATGAAAGACCATGTATTAAACAAGAAAAGGAGACGAACCTGTATATTCTGTGACCAAGGTCATTATTCAGATCAGTGTCAAAAATACGAAAACATAGAAAAGAGAAGAACACGTCTGAAAAATCGTTGTTTTAACTGCTTCTCAGAAGAACACATAATCAAGTCATGCCCAAGTAAAAGAAAGTGTTATTATTGCAAAGAGATAGGAAGACATCATCAAGCTTTATGTCCAAAAAAATTTAAGGTGAAAGAGAATTAACTATAACCACAACAGATAACAGTGACTTTACAGTATTGCAAACCGCTATAGTAACAGTAGAGAATGAAAACAAACATGGTAAATCCATCAAATGCAGAGTACTATTAGACTCAGGATCTCAAAGATCATATGTCACGAGGAAAATTTCCAAAGAACTTAATCTACCAGCTAGAGAAGAAAATAAGTTATCTATCTTTACTTTTGCCAGCGAGACACCTCAAGACTATAGTAGCCCACGAGTCGAACTAAAAATGGTGACAAGAACAAACAGATTAATAACACTCTACGCTAACGAAGTACCGATGATTACAAGAGGTATAGCGTTACCTGACATAACTATTGAAAGGGAGAAGGATACAATACTAGCCGACGATGGTTCCCTTGGAGAAAGAGTAGATATCCTTATTGGAAATGACTACTATTTTAGCTTGATTTCTACAGGGAAGATACATATAGGAAGATACCTATACCTGGTAAACTCCGAGTCTGGATGGATACTTAGTGGATAAATGTTATGTAGACAACTTCGTGACGGGTACCGACTCTACTGAAGAAGCAACCAAACTATATGATACAACTCGAAGAACTTTCAAAGAAATTGCCATGAATATTAGAGATTGGATATCTAACGATGAAGCTTTTCTACAGACTATTCCTACAGAATTTAGGGCTAAAGAAACCAATCAAACTAAAATACTAGGTTTAACATGGAACATTAAGAACGATACGCTACGCTTGAATATTAAGAGTGAACTTTTCAAGGAAGATAACATAAAAGAACCACAAAGTAAAAGAAAGATACTAAGTACTATAGCTTCTATGTATGACCCATGTGGGCTAGGTTCTCCATTAATACTACCTATAAAACTATTACTTCAACAATTGTGGGAGTCGAAGGTGAAATGGGACACCATTGTACCAGACGAACTCCAAAGACAGTGGGAAGAAATAATCCATCACTTAGAAGCAATAAGGAGAATAGAAATACCACTATATATGGGACTCACAGAGCCAACCAATACAGTAACACATAGACTACACGTTTTTAGCGACGCATCTAAGCATGCATATGCTGCCGTGATTTACATAGCAACTGAAGATAAAGATGACAGGAAAATATCTTTCATTATGGCGAAGTCAAAAGTTATTCCAAAGGGAGAGAGAGAGCATCTACGCATGCCCAGATTAGAACTACTAGGATGTTATCTAGGTAGTAAACTAATGGCATACGTTAAGAGCGTTATTGGCATCCCGATAGTGGAAGAATATCTATGGACAGATAGTCAGATAGTTTTAAGCTGGATACATTCTAATAAGTTGTTACCTCCTTTTATTAGTAGAAGAGTAAACACTATAAAAGAAAATAAAAAACTGAGAATACGTTATGTGAATACAGAAATAAATCCTGCAGATCTAGCGACTCGACCCGACCTATGGGATAAGAAAAAGGGTATGTGGCTCAATGGCCCCGAGTTTCTGCACAAGGGAGAGCGGTATTGGCCAGACCACTCATCGCTTGACTTTTCCAGTCCGTCGTTGGAGAAGGGTCCTTCGGACACAGTAAGCTTTACGAAAACCGAAGAAAGAATACCGGATAAGACATTTAGGGAGGAAAATACAGTTCTACATAGAACTATGAAGAAAATTAAGGATTTACAAAAGGAACATTTCCCACAAGAAAGTGAAGGGCAGAAAACAAGTTTAGCAATTAATCTAGATTTATTTAAAGATATAGATGGAATATTGAGATGCGGTGGTCGTATGAAGAACGCTGAATGGCCGTTCGACAAACGGCATCCAATACTGATACCTAGAGAGTGTGAATTTACCAACAATCTCATCCTAAGAACACATAAAGAAAATTATCACGTAGGAGCAAACCACACTCTGAGTAAAGTAAGGGAGTCATTTTGGATCCCAAAAGGAAAAGGATATGTTCAAAGATTACTGAAGAAATGTCCAGAATGCACTAAGCAGAGCGGAGGCCCATTCAAGCTACCTCCAGCACCGGCATTACCCGCTGAAAGAGTAAACTATACAGCACCATTCACATATACAGGCGTTGACTACATGGGACTACTTTTAGTAAATAATGGAGACGGTAACCAGAAGAGGTGGATTTGTCTTTTCACCTGTCTTGTAGTCAGAGCTATACATCTTGAAGTCGTACAAGACCTCACAGCCGAGGAAGGTCTACTAGCAACAAGACGGATGATCTCCACAAGAGGAGTACCGTCAGTAATAATATCAGATAATGCCCAAAATTTCAAGCTGATAGCAGAAATAATGTCAAGTCAATATTGCATACAACAGAAAATACAGTGGAAATTTATTAATCCCTTATCACCATGGGCAGGTGGATTTTACGAACGACTAGTTGGCATAGTAAAAAATTGCCTGAGAAAGACGTTACAAAAACACATGTTAAACGATAAACAACTCTCAACAGTCATCAAGGAAATAGAAGCCGTGATTAACTCTCGACCACTCACTAGTATAGATTCGGAAATAGACTATATCTTAAAACCGTCGGACTTTCTAACAGTAGGGAGAGTGATCTCGTTAGAAGAGAACGGAGATGGTTGTGAATTTTCAAGTATATCCGTGACAAAAACAGATCTTGTAAAAGGATGGAAGAGAGCACTAACTATACTGGGAGAATTTAAGGATATGTTCTCGAACCGATATTTGCTTAGCCTTCGTGAGAGATATGCTCATTTACCTCGAGAACCACGAGTGACGTCAAAATTGTCACCGAACCTTGGTCAAGTTGTGCAGATTAAAGGCGATTCAAAGAATAGGAATGATTGGAAAGTGGGGAAAATTATATCTCTGATTCCAAGCGCAGATGGACTGTACAGAGCCGCAAGGGTTCAAGTAGGGAAAACAGAATATACACGCTCTATCGCTCATCTCTACCCGTTAGAAGTAGAGGATACAGTAGAACCTATCTACAAGCAGGTAGAACAAACTAACCCATCAGATGTCAATGACAATATTTCTCAAGAGACTGAGAAAATCGACCAAATCAATACACCGGTTATGCCAGATCAGATGTCAAATCATATGATCCCACCAAACGACACATCACTTAAAGAAATGATTGAGAATCATGAGAATAAAATTGAAGAGTGTGAAATTGATCTAATGGAAAAGGATACAGAATATTCATTGACGAAAAAAGGAAAACTGCTACCTAACACAACTGAGACAAATGATAAAGAAGTAGAAATAACCCCGAGAACTAAACGTGTCGCAGCTGTAAAAGCGACAGAAAAGATCAAGGAATGGACGCGTAACCTGGTTACGTCACTACTTCACTCCGAAGCTTCGCCGTTGGGGAGTGTCGTGATGAACACGAGTAAGTAACGTAGGTGAGAATATCTGTCACTTTTACGTGGCAACACTCAGAAGGAATGCAATAGAGATTGTCATTCTAGTTTAGTCTATAGTCTCGTAACGGCGAAGCGAGCCTGAAAAAC
This sequence comes from Mythimna impura, assembly GCA_905147345.3. NCBI lineage: Eukaryota > Metazoa > Arthropoda > Insecta > Lepidoptera > Noctuidae > Mythimna > Mythimna impura. The sequence goes on along the minus strand of LR990362.1, from coordinate 11,530,760 downwards.
GCGTTGGAACAAGTCGCGTCTTGGGGATCAGTGTACTTACATCGGGGCGAGATTTCCAGTGAGGCATCTAGCAGGTGTCCAGTGTATCTACGGTCGACGCTTCATTTAAGTTGAGTATTTTGGGTATTCGTGGGGCCGGGAGGGGAAGGCGTCTTTGTTAAGTTCTGACACCATCCGTTTTTACTGTCTAGGACGAGCTCTTGGCAAGGACTTGAGTTGCGTACAGATCTCCGATAAAGTTACAGGAACGATTCCCACATAATGATCCTGGCTGAATAGTTAGGTGTGGAATTCTGGGTGATCACCAAGTTGTAAGGATAAATCCCATATAATGATCCTCAAGGAGATTGAGGTTTGGGTAAGTTGCAATGTAGATTGAGAGATCTAACCAGAGTGGCTGGGTTAGACTTATGTCATTGAGTTTGATCGTATAATGGTCCTGGCGGTCAGCGCTGGGTTCGATGGACTCCTTGAGACTATGATTGTTCCCCTTGATCCTCTAGTGAGAGGGTAGGGACAAGAGTATGTAAATGAGTTCGATCGTATAATGGTCCTGGCAAGCAGCGCTAGGTTCGATGGATTCATTGAGACTATCATCAGGTTGTAGTTTAACCAGAGTGGCTGGGTTAGACTTATGTCATTGAGTTTGATCGTATAATGGTCCTGGCGGTCAGCGCTGGGTTCGATAGACTCCTTGAGATTACGATTGTTCCCCTTGATCCTCTAGTGAGAGGGTAGGGACAAGATTATGTAAAGATGTAACTGAGATATATATATGTGTTTGTCATTTACAGTTATAACGGAAAAGGGTGTGCAGAGGACTGAGACGGTTGTTTCTCTGCGGTTGCCGGGGTACCTAAAATACTCATGTGGATATAACCCACAGGTGGTGGAAGGAGATAACTAAGACGGATAATAGCGGAGCAGAACTCTTCATAACCAGTGATAAGATATACCCAAAGAAGAATCCAGGTATGAGATTTATTAATCCTTATAACCACGGGGCCTCCGGGATAATCTGAGTTACATCTCACTCACCTCTTTATGTCTATAATGCAGACAGGTATAGATTACTAAGATTATACCCGGGCGTCCCGACACTGTCTACCTAAACTCTAAGACTATCTGAATATCGTGTGCTGAATAACGCGTAGTGTAATAGGCGCTTAAGTCAGTACTGAGTATGGTATAAAACATAATCTTGAAAAAAAAAATCTACGTCTATGATGGGTGATACCCATAGATTTCTCTGCAACTTAACTATGACATGGCGGATAACTTTTTTTCATGGATTTATATATACCTATTGACCTTATTAATCAAAATACTATTCTACCCTCTAAAACCAGGATAACTAGAGTGGCTCAAAAGACTGCCTAACTTAAGTAGGACTGGGCAAAAGGACATGTCTGCCGCAGGCCCGACAAACTGAGGAGCAAAGCTGTATAAAATTGGTGCCCTGAGAGGCGTTGGAAAAGTGTGTCATCTTTGCGATTGGAACTTTGGACCATTTGCATCTGAATCACTGAAATGTTCCGAAACAGCGATATGTATCATTTTTAACATTTGAACATCGGCTTAAAAGATACAAACGGAACATTTGAAACATCGACTTACAAGACACAAACAGAACATTTGGAACAACGGCTAAAAAGATACAGACATTGACTGTTTGAATCGTGATCTGCTTCGTTGCGTCATATACACTAAAAGTTTTATATAATTGAATTTTGATTTGAGAATAATTTAAAGCTGTTTTTAGTTCAGGGGGGCTATTGGGCATTCGTTGCACACTAAACTTAGTTGTCAACTGACAATTTCATAAAATTGGTATTACGTATCACACAAGTGACTAACAAACTACGATGGAAATGTGGTGAATTTAAAAAAATTACGGTGCCTATTGTGACCACTCTAAAATTTTATCGACTATTATATAGCTTCAAAAGCTTACACAATCGCAATTTTAAAAGTATCGATACAATAATATCTGTCAAAACGTGTTACGGTGGCTATCAAAGGCACCAGTGGCTAATGACGTCACTGTAGTTGGTCACTGAAGATAGGCAATACGAAACTAGCTGTTTGACAGTTCAATGATGCACATTGTTAACAAGTGATCATCACTTGAACTGTCAACAGAGTTACGCAATAGCCCCGCAGGTCATTATAATAATTTGAATTTTAGAAAGACTGCTGGTTACCTAAACTAAAGAGTGTTTCAGTATTCCAATTGTTCCAAATGATGCATTAAAACATTACTGATGTTCCAATCTTTCGGAACACTAAAATGTTTCGAAACAGTGAGTCGGTTCAGTAAAGAGTTACGCATGCCCAGCCCTGAGACAGTGATACGGGACGGGGTCGTAGGTCGCATTACTCGTAGTAGACCACAGAGTACTTTGCAGAAAACCGTGTAGGAGATAGCGGAACGAACTTGACTGATGTCGCCAGAAGTGGAAAGAGAAAGTGCGGGCCCACGAAAAATGGAATGGTTGAAAGGGCTTTGGCCAAAGGAGTAGAACAGTATATAAACAGGTTACAAAAAAATACTTACTAGTTTTTATTAAAAATATATAAGTTAAGCTAAAAACAGCTTTACTAATATATTTTAATAAAAAGTAGCTTTTTTTTGTATTTAATTGAAAACAAAAATATTTTGTCAATTTGACATATGACAATGACTTTGACATTAGGTTTGATTGTGCAGAGTTCTGTCTGTGCACTGCTTTGATGTTATAGTACATTATTGTTTGTTTTTATGTTAAATAAGCCGGTGAATAATAAAGTGAAAACTGGTATAATTAATATCATTTTAGTCAATAAAAAATAAATGACGGTTAAGGAACTTATTATTAAACATGGCTGAAGTGGAATCTTCGGATTATGATATACTGGATCAATTATTACTCGAAGACGATGGTATTACAATGCCTCTGCCCGATTTTATATCAGACCCTCATCTCCTCATATCAAAGGTTAATTCTCAGAAGTGACTTGATTTCTTCGTGCTTGTGCTGTTAAAAGACTGATCAATTTTTATTTTAGGTTCGTAAACACTACATGGAGTATGTAATCAAATTACTGTCTAGTAACTATGAAACGCACCAGAAACTTGTCAACAAAAACATATATCTTCCCAGTGCTATCTGGACATGTGCTAAAAATATAGAAATGTCTGCAGCTCAAGCTTGCATGGTGGCGCAGATTTACAGAAAGAATATTATCTCTGCGGTAATTTTATTTCTTATTGTATAAGTATATATTCTGCTTGCATTATAAATAGTTGCAATTTTTATTTTTAAACATTTCAGGTAAATGAGCTGAAGAGAGACACAAAAAAAGGAAAATTAAATAGGAGATTATATGAGTGTTTAAATAAACCTCCACAAAACAGTAAAAAAACCCAAACATCAAACACATTCAAAGATAGTAATTGTCAATGTGCCTATAACAAACGTAAGAGACACACAGTTTCTGAATCACCAAAGCAAATAGAAAGACAAGTGTCAAATTTTAGTGACAATCTGACAAATAATCACATACCAACTAACTTGCACTACAACTATAATAATACTCCATACCCACTTTTAACTTGTGATACTTTACCACCTATGCAAACGCAATCAGAGGTTCAACCAATAGCTCCGCTCAATAAATCTTCACCAATGACCGTTAAAAGGATGTCTGTTGAATCCCAAGATTCTGATGAATTAATGATGCAATTAGAGAAACTTTTCCAAGGGGAAGCTAACGATGACGATTTATTTGAAGGAACTCTTTATGACAAAATGGACTCGCTTCCAGATGAACAGCTAAAGAAAAATAACGATAATTTGAAAAGCAATATGAATAATTCAAAACAGGACTCTGTTATTGAAAACCATTCAGCTCAAATTAAATTATTAGATGAGAGAATAGCCAGCTTAGCAGGGTTGTTAGTCACTAATGATAATAATGTGCCACAAAAGACTGAAATTCCTAAGAACAGAAAAAGTGGTTCAAGTAGGTGGTTATGTGAGGAATACTTTTTGAAGCAGAAGTTGTATGAATTGTTGGACCAAATTGGAGACACTGATAGAAAAAAATTAGAAAAGGTAAGTAACAGGATTATGGATATAACATATTATTTATATGTTATGGATGCATTTGTTATACACATCCCAATAATATTATTATTTGTTTTTCATACAATATGTTTTATGTACCTGTGCTCAATAAAAAATACTAGGTATTCGAAAATCTATTGATTTATGACTGGCATTGACTTTTATTAACTAAACCATAATGGCAGTGGGGTGAAGGGATCTATGGCTCCACAGAACTCAAAATGTCGCCAATACATGCCAGCACTTGCCTTACCTATCGAGATTGCAGCTACATATCCAACCAAACAAAATTATTTATTACAGTAACACATAAAAATTCAAACCACTTTAAACTTATCTATATTTGAAATTTTATGCTCAATCAGTTCATGTAATTTTTTATTTGTATTTTTATTTTCAGATAAAAGAAAAATTTGTACAACTGTTTGATTATGACAGTGATGATGAAGGAATTTTGTCACCTTTGGATGAGACACCTGAATTTATAGTCAGCTGCAAAGAGCGAATTGCTCCATGGGTTGTGAAGCTGTTGACACCCTATTACATAAAAGGACACATAAGAGGCAAAGGAATATTTAAAGCTTTAGCCAAACATTTGATCAGACTGATATACCAGTGTAGCCGATATCCCAGTATGTATATGTATATTTTTTGTATACTTTATAAAATGTAATATTTTGACCCACAGTCTAATATATAATTAATTTAATTGCAGAAGAATATGAAGTGACCAGTTTTGTGTCCGATTTCCTGAAAAACCACAGAACAATCAGGTGTGAGGCTGATTTCAAAGAATTCAAAATTGAGAATATCTAGGTGTGTTCATAGCTTAAGATACTTTGTAGGTAGGACAGAGTTTGTGTGGCCTACTTACATACTAAAGGCGGGTACCAGACTGCTGTAACGTAGCATGAAATGTAATATGAAAAGAGCATTTCATAAGTGTGGACACAGCACGCACACAAATCCGTATCTGTTTCATAGCTCAGTCTGCTGAGAACACACGAAGAGAATGGATCGTAACAACCAATTACTGGCTACGACGATTGTTGGTGCTTTATTATTAATAGTGAATTATAATAAAACGCCGAACACTTCGAAGTTGGACGACGACGCTGTGTCTTCTTCCATTGTTCGCGTGCGTTTCGCTCGCAGTAGAGACACACCCAACCCGTCCAAACTGGCGCTCCGCGCACACTGCGCGCCCCTATGTGTTCGACGAAAAAACCGACAAATGACGAATCGCGGCGCGCACGAGTTGTAATGCTCTGTTAGCGCGACTATTCTGCACTGTTCACGCGCGCAAGGCGTCCACACTATGGGAATTCTGTTACATTGCATGATACACTGAGATAATGTGGACGGCAAATTATGCTTTCGTTGCGTGTTACGTTACAACAGTCTGTACCCGCATTAATAATAAGATGTGCGAGTATCAGCACTAAAGTGCTTACAACTGTAACTGTTACAGTTTCACTCAAGGAGTTAAAAAATTAAAATTATCGTGCAATTAATAAAAACTGTTTTATTTTAAGTAATTTAATATTTCATTGATCACTTTTTCTGCCTTTTAGGCTCACAATCACTGTTTTCAGTTGACTTTCGTTTTTCAACTGTAACAAACCAGGAGTTTAATGTTTTTTGGGTGTTTTTCTTAGTTTTCTCTTCTTCAGGCAATCTTTTATTGCAATTTGTAGATTTATTTTTGGAATTGTTAACTGCTATTGAAACTTGATGCCATGATAATAATTTTATAGGCTTGAGATAGGCAAGGGCCATGTCTGGCTTAACATTATCAATATCGAGCCATGCCTGAAATAAAAATATGATTTATTTATTGTAAACAGTACCTATCATTATAAAATGTTAAGTTGTAGTTGGTAACAGACCTGTATTTGTTCATCACTGTCTAGTATTGCAGGCATTCTGTGATGTAACCAATCCATGGTATTATTAGACTCCATTGTAATGACAGAGTATGAATAAATTATTGTCTCTTCATTTTGCCAGACATGATATAAACCTGCCATCTGTAGGAGGCGAATTCCTGTCCAGCCAGTATCTTTGTTAAAGTGATTGTTCCATGTGTCAGGCTCATCAATCTGAAATTAATCAAGCATACTTATTGGGGTTCACAACCAGAGGCTGACAATTAAAACGCTCGAGCCATTTCTTCTTGTGAGCCAACATTTTGGCCAAGTGATACTGATAAAACACCAGACCTCTTGGACTTTTTCATGTTCAGGAGTTTTTCCAAAATGCACCTTAAACCTGAATCCTGTTATGATGGCTCGTCTGATCACACTTCAATCCTACTAACTATGAGCATGAATGCCATAGAAATAACAACTACAAAAGCCCTTCATAATAAAAATACCAACTGGAGCTACTCCAAAGGGTGTAATGTTAAAAATATACAGCTAAAAGTTTCACTTCTGATGACATAGAGGATGTACTTAGCTAAATACATCACTACTCTCATACAGGAAAAGTTCTCTGAAAAGAACCAGAGTAAAACCAAGACGGTTAACTATCCGCTAGACATAAAATCAGCGCTATTGGAAAAGCGACGACTGCGCAGTGTGCCATCTAACCAGATTAAGAGGAGATATAACAAACTTTAATAGAGCAGCTGAAGACCCAAAATGCAAATTAAAGGACATAATAACACGTTATAGATGCAATGCAGCTGGAATCATTATCTGCTACAGAGGAAACTAATTACTCCTTGTGGAAGTTCACTAAACATTACAGTAGACCTCAGACTGCAAAGCCTTCCCTGAAATGCAATTCCAGCTGGGCACGACCCCACAAGAAAAAACAAACGTGTTTGCATAACATCTCTCTAAAGTCTTTGTCCCGAATGATACAGTTGATAAAGAACAAACAAACAAGTAGCTAATCACAGCACTAATCCTCAAACAAGATTATCAAATGGCTTTACTTCTGAAACCGGTAACTGCACGAGAAGTCCGGAGGGGTGTCAGTTGGACTCAAAGATAAAAAAGCGCCAGAATTTTACTTAATTACGAAGGAAATTATAAAACAACTACCTAAGAAAGCATTTGTCTTCTCGACAATGCTATATAATGGTATTGTAGAAAGTGTCACAAATAGGTAGCGATGGCATACAGTTGGCAAACTACCTAATGAAGTCAGCTCTTATAAGGAACCACCTTACCACACCAAAACAGTGTCCGTGACCTTGGAGTACACCTTGATCGGCGCCTGACATGGAACAAACACGTAAAAACAAAAGATAGACGAACTCAACATACCTACGTTTCAAGCACCTTTGGCTTCTAGGTCGGACCAACAATGGGCACGCTACAATTATGGCGGTAAGTCCCCTCTTTGAGGCGTGGCTGGAGCGGCAACACGGCGTCCTCACCGGACATGGCAAGTTCGGGAGGTTCCTGCATCGGATTCAGGCGGAAGCAACGCCCGGGTGTCATCATTGTGTGGACCACCCAGAGGACACGGTAGAGCATACGGTGGAGGTGTGCCCCGCTTGGGCAGAGCACCGCCGTGTCCTCGTGGAGGCAATTGGCGGCAGCGACCTTTCGCGTTGGGCCCTGGTTCAGGCTATGGTCCGGAGCGAGGAGGAATGGCAGGCGGTCGCCTCCTTTGGCGAAGCAGTAATGCTAGCGAAGGAGGAGGCTGCACGCGTGAGGGAACGAAGGTCCTCACGCCCTAGCCGCCGTAATTCCGGCCCCGACTACCAGCCACGGTAGACGCGGGCTTGCGGACGTCGAGCACTGGGTAGCTCGCCGTCCGGCTGTTCGGTAATTAACTGGACCGAGCCCAGTCGTCAACAGCGCGTAGTGATCCTCGCGCTCCTCAAGAGATGTCAGCAAACCGTAGGGGCCCAGCAGGGCCGATGCCCGTTAGCTAGGACCGCGGAGAATTTCTGAAAGGGAAACCCGTACTGCCGTCATTAGAAAGAAGGCCGTAACTACATCAATGCTGATTCCGAGATAATTAAAGTTTTATCTAAAATGAAGGCCCGCGATTTACTGAATGGTTTTAGTAAGTGGTTATTGTTTTATAAAACGTTAATAAATACAGGCGTTATTATGAACCATAATTTATTTAAATTTATACACGCGTATTAATTTAATTCAATTTTTTCCCTTTTATTTTAGCAAAAATATAATAATAAATTGTGAAATACTTATCTGAAAGGGCGTAATTGTGAAATAATGTAATTACGGCTTTTCATATAAAGAACTCGATCTTCTTAAAGCCGAAATCCTGGCATCTAAAGCTTCAAATGTGCAGTTGCGCCTTTTTTTTGATAGTAAACGTAAGTTACGAATCGATTGTGTCGATTGTAAAGAAGACTTATTAAAATGAAACCACGAATATTTACATAATAAAATTGGTACTTTATTAATTTAGTCAGTCTCATAAGTTGAAGTATTCAATATTACACAAGACACATTCAAGTAGGTACATACAACTAATTTCAGTTAACTTGAAGCGTTTTTAAACAATCAATTCTTACTTGTACTAACCAATTAAAGGTTTAGTCGATAAATGTCAGATTCTATAAACGCCAGATTCTATAAATGCCAGATTCTCTAAATGCCAGATACTATTAATGTCACATTTTTTTTACAATTACAATATAATAATTTCCTTAAGTGCGTGTATAAAAATATTGCTAATTTCTTCTAAGTTTCAAGTTCTAAGTTCAAGGGGGAGATGTATAAAAATATTGCTAATTTCTTCTAAGTTTCAAGTTCTAAGTTCAAGGGGGAGAAATAAAGACTTTTTAAAAAAAAATCTACGTACAGCTGCTGCAGTCAAATTTATTTCTGATAGTAGTAGAAGTTATTTGATTGTATATTTTGATTTTGATTAATGTTTGTTTTTTAACAAAAAAATGATGATTTTTTAATGGCATCGAAGGTTTGTTTTACGAAATTGATGACTTTAATGTTGGTTATAGATCATTTAAGTTTTTTTTCTTAATACAAGAACAAGTTTTGTTTAACTAAACGACGATAACTTTGTAATTTTATTATTAAATAATTTCCCAATAACTGTCTTTTTTTATTTCCATAAAATTTTAGCAACGTTGACAAACACCTTAGATAATATAATTTTACATTATCTAATGCAAAAAACAACAACCAGCAACAACATCAACTTTTGAAATTAGCAATATTTTTATACACGCACATAAGGAAAATATCATATTGCAATTGTAAAAAAAAAAAGTGAAATTCATAGAATCTGGCATTTTAAACTCATCTGACATTTGTAGAATCTGACATGTATCGACTAAACCCTCGCGTGGCCTCCTAGCTAGCAACTGAGCGACGCGGATTCATTCAAATATACTCTCCCCGCGCGCTTGTCCCTTCAAAATACTTATATGAAAAGCCCTTATTGTGAAGTTAGGGCTTTTTTTTGTAGTAAATTTAAAGTTTTGCTTAGTTAAAAAGCCCTAATTGGTAATTTTGCGGCCTTCCTGACTAGCAATACGAAAATATTAACAAAAAAGGCCGTTATTTTGTAATTACGGCTTTTCAGATTCAAAAACCAGCATTTGTGTCGTAGTTACGGCTAAAATCCTTATGATATCTCTGGTCTAATACGAGTTACAGCTTTGTGTGTAAGACCATAAGATAGCATTTTCTTTGCTGATTCCGAATATGTTTATAACTCATTTTTGACAAAAATGTCAGTTACGGCCTTCTTTATTATGACGGCAGCGTAGTCCTAGAACGCAAAGGGTAATTGAAGGATACAGGTGTGGTTTTAGTCAATAAAAGTCTGACACGCCCTCTCGCCCCACCCAGAGCGCGAGAAGTAATTTTGATTTGTGATTTCACACCTTAAAAAAAAAAAAAAAGGTCGGACCAAGCGGGGCACACCTCCACCATGTCCTCTGGGCAGTTCACACAGTGGCATCACCCGGGCGTCGCTTCCGCACGAATTCGGTGCAGGAACTTCCCGAACTTACGGTGAGAACCTGCGTCATGCGGAAGGTGAGAACGCCGTGAGGTCTTTCCAACCACGCCTCAAAGAGGGCAACTTAGCGCCATGATTGTGGCGTGCCCAGTCCTGCTCGGTACTTACATTTTTCCCCTTTTGTTTGTCAATAAAAAAAAGTACATTGTAGAGTTTGTAATATTTATGCTTCGTAATCAATCCAGTTAGTTCGTAGGATAAACAAGATCCTTGGCCCATCATGCCATTATAAACTTATTAGACCAGTGGTCCCCAACCTTTTTTCAACCTGAGACCACTTTGCAGCTTTGAATGTTTGGAAGTCCAGAAGAAAATGTAAAGGACGATGCATCAAAACGTCCCCCCTACTCTTACATCGACCAACAGATTTGAAATGTACCTCAATCGAAAGACTTTTTTAAGGTGAGAAGTTTTTAATAAGGCGATATCTCTCAAAGTGCAGGTTTTCACAGGAAAATCGTATTTTAATATTATTATTTTTTGGTACAAAATAACACCAACAGATTTGAAATGTATATTGAGATACATTTCAAATCTGTTGGTGTTATTTGAGAAAGATCTTAGTAAGATGAGATTTTTTTTTATTGTGGCGACGTCTCTCAAAAGTGCGGGATAGAGCGAGAAAATTATGTTTAGAAAAATTATGCCATATTCAATTCTGCAGCAATGTCGGCCATAGAATCATTTTTTTTTTTAATTTATCTTTATAATCGTTATTTGAAGAATCCCAAAGTACATGATGCTGTTAATAAAGCTCTATAAGCATCAAAACCTGGTTGTTGGACCACACTACTTCCATGTTTACTAGATTTTTCGTCTTGCTCTCCATTTGAACTGGGCACACGAACTTGTTTCTTAAACAATGTTTCACCTTTGTTTATAAATTGTTTCCAGAGATGATGAAACATTGTGAAACATTGTTTATAAACTGTTTAAGCTGTTGATCCCCGCAATAACGCCGGCGTTAACGCGCCATTGTCTTTCTATTGTGTCTCTAATTAGTGTTTATTAATAAATGTTGCCTAATGAATACCCGGCTTTATAATCAAAAGTAGCGAGCATTATCATAGTTAATACAATATTTCTGATAGAAACTTGCTAACCATTTTGTGGACCACCAGACTTTTAGTTGGGACACACTATAATACAAGAAACCAAAATTATTGCTAAGAATAGTATAAATAGACCACATAGAATGATATTCATTTACAGACGAAAATAATGCTACTTGATAATTTATTGCCATAATGTGATTGGGTGAAATAACAAAAATTATTTAGTATAGACCTTAATACCATCATCCTGTGGAGCGTAAATATAATAGGGCTGTTTGACTTTAGACATCTTGTTAGTTGTCTGCCATTCGTAGAATCCCTCTGCAACTATTATACATCTACCTCCATTATTCAGTATTGGACTGTATAGCTTTGAACTTTTTATGTTTTCAATGCGGCAGTTGTTAGTACTTAAATTGTGAGTTTTGTAGTCACCCTGCAAAAATTATAGTATTTTAACTAAATATAGATTTAAATTTTAATGTTGTAAATTTTTTCTATATAAAGAAAGAAGTAATTTCAAATAAGTTCATTGTACTTTATGCCATGGAGGAATAATTCCCCACATCATTGGTTTGAGAACTCTGTCAGATTGTGCAACATTTCTGAATCTGCTAGAAGAAACGATCACAGGAGTCACATCTGTTGGAGCAATATTGTACGAAGGTGTATAATCCTTCCCCGCATTGAATTCCGGCAACCAGTCGGGTATCGTGTAGAAATTATCATCTTTTGACTTGTAACTACAAGCGCATTGAACTTTTTCCTTATTTAATGATCTGAAAAAGAAATTTATAAATATATCGTAATTTTAGGGGTTATCTTATCTTATAGTGAGGCTGGCCCTAAGCCAGAGCACTTCGACCCTTCTGGATCTTTTGTGCTAATCCCCCTCCCTTCTACTCAACCCCCAGCCTTCCGTGCACCTTTTTCATGAGTCCCAGTATGGCCTTGATGGGGCTGAGCCTGAATTTTAGGGGTTTTTAATAATAATAATATGTAATGTAATTCTTTATTTCAGGTTAAGGCCCTTACACACTATACATAAATAAAAACCTTAAAAATAATAAACTAATACATAATAATAACATTCTATTTATTTAATATTGTAGAATAAAATAGTTTTTACGCACAAGCCTGTACGGCCACACATAATTAATAATACGACAATACTGTGCGGTAAGCACAGAGTACTTTGGTAATGCAAAGCGTTAGCTTTACATACTCTTTGGGTAATGCGGTAAGATTGAAATTAGTATTTTTTTTAAACGTTTTTAAAACACAAAATAAAAATAAACTCCCAGATACAGATATTGATTTGACAAGTGCAAAATTGCAAATGTCAAACTCATATATTTACTATACTCTTTGGTCAAACTTGGAAATATGTTGCCTGCTTTTTGATAAAAGTGATGTCTCCAAATTCGATTTTTTATACCGGTTCTTTTAATAATACAAGACGAAGGAAAGTAGGACCAAGATACGATAGTATTTGTTTATAGTAGAGTCTAATATGAATTGAAGATTGAAATAATTTAAAATATTACCATATTTTTTACATTCAGACTTTTACTTTACTCACAAAATCGTTTTTACCTGCGTGCGCTGCTTTTGCGGGCTCACAGCTTCTGTAGAATGCTAGAGATATATGTATCCCGCTCCCCGCTGTAGAGGCGGGCAACTAGTAGAATCGTGCGGGCCACGGTTACCCGCAGCCTCGGTGGGTTGCGCCCGCACTCTCTGTGGTCGGTTAACACCTGCAGTGGCCATCAGGGGGTAGAGAAATCCGAAAGTCGATTGATACACCCAGAACTATATAGGCCTTTTTTAATTCTGTGAAGTAAGTATAACGCAACAGCTCGTTTCTGATGTCCACGGCAGTCTGGAGCTCGACTGATAATTAACCACCCGTCTTGCGATTGCCATCTGCCAAGTTTGCGAGCGATAACCCCTACCGTGACGGCTGTGTAACCACACAAAAGTCCGGTCTCGTGAGTTTAGAATAAAATAGCTCCACCGTTTTCTCGTGATTCCTCCACCGCGTGGCGGGCGCGGTTCAAAATCGCTTTATGAGTTCTTAGCTACTTTCTTTTACCATGGAGCTCCAGTATATGAGCGTCCCAATAAAATTTTATAATTATCTGGTTTACAAAAGTGGGACGAGACAGCTTTAGAATTTAAAAAAAGTAGGTAATCATCATTGGTCGTCAAGATTTTTGTTCAAGCTGGGAATTCATCCAATGACTTCTCCCGGTCTGGGCGGAGCAGTAGGGTGTGTTAGACTTTTATTGCCTAAAACCAGATAGGCCCTACTGAGCCCTACGGTTTGCTGACATCTCTTTGAGGAGTACGTGGATCACTAAATGCTGTTGACGACTGGAGCTCAGTCCCGGCTATTACCGGACTGCCGGACGGCAAGGTACCCATTGCTCGATGTCGGTATTGACATTGTGGTCCGACTGGGGTTGCGCTCTCGGCGACTGGGGCGTAAAGATGTTCGTTCCCTCATTCCTGCAGCCTCCTCCTTCGTTAGCATTACTGATTTACAGAAGGAGGCCACCGCCCGCCATTCCTCCTCGCTTTGGTCCATAGCCCGAACCAAGACCCGGCGCGAGAAGTCACTGCCGCTGATTGCCTCCACGAGGACACGACGGTGTTCCGCCCAAGCGAGGCACACCTCCACCATATGCTCAACCGTGTTCTCCGGGCGGTCCACACAATGGTGACATCCAGGCGTTTCTTCCGCCTGAATCCGAAAACTTGCTATGTCTGGTGAGGACTTGCGTCATACGGAAAGTGTAGACGCCGTGTTGCCGGTACAGCCATTCCTCAAAGAGGGGAGTTATCGCCATAATTGTGCCGTGCCCAGCACTGGTTTGCGACAGTCGCTGTCACTATTCCACCATGAGATCCCGCTATGCCGTGACTTGGCGCAGCAGTGGAGTTTCACCCCGGCGTTGAATCTCCACGCGCAAATCGTGCATGCATCCAAGGACTGTTGCCTCCAAATTCCATGGTGGTAGGCCAGCAAGGTGTCAGTAGACACACACGCGCGAGGCAGCGCTGTGCCACCCGCCGTCTAATTTACCTAAACCCTCAGACCAATAAATTTTTTATTGGTCTGAGCCTAAATCTGAGCACTTCGATTTTGTTAAAGTGCTTTTAACATTTTAATGAAATAGTTACTTGTGCTTACGTTTCCCCTATTTTTAAATAAAGGTAAGGAACTTTTTAATTAAAATGTTAAAAAACAATTGGACATAAACATTTCATTTCATAAGAAATTACAGTTCAAACTAAATCATCATTACCCTCCTACCTTATCGCGATTAATTTGAATTCGGCAGCATGTCTTCCCCGCATCTCATACCTTTATAATACTTACCTACCGATAAACATCGATAAAGCAGTGTCTCTTTTCAGGCTTTATGTAAGTACTTATTTCTAATTTTATCACTAATTTTATTATGCGGTAATTTTTTCCTGACACGGTAACCCTAAATATAGTGAAGTACTTTTTTTTAGTCCTTTTCATCACAGAGTACAGGTATCGGCACGGATCTTGAGCGCTCGGTGAAAGAGTGGGGATCGCTTTGCGTACGCGTTTTTTTAAATATAAATGTACACCTATTTTATTTTATTTTTTCTTTAACCAACTAGGTACTAAGTACAAGAAAAAATAAAATAAAATAGGTTTTAAACATTAAAAAAAAAACGCGCAAAGCGATCCCCTCTTTTTATCGATAACTTTGTAATATCTTTCATTCAGCGACACGCTTCCCATCCGTCTATAGATCCTCCGGTCTACGATACATAATAAAGGCATATTACAAAGTACTCTGTGCTCTACTACTCTTAGGCCCATATTATAGAACTACAATCAAGACTCAAGCATTACTTAAAACGAGTCTCAGTTGGAGTTTTCATTTTAGAACTTGACTTGAGCAGAGAAACTACAATCAATAATCACCTGAGCAGTGTCACTTTAAAATGACATTTTTTACGTATTATAGAACAGTGCTTGAGTGAGCTCCACTCAATGTGTCCTTATTTTAAAATCACAATCAGCTCAGAATCTCTGCTTGAGGCGAGATTTGATCTTTGTTTTCGCAAGTGTAGTCGAGACCATGCTTGAGCATAGAATCTCATGGAAATTGTGGATTTAAATCAGAGATCAAAATCTCTACTCAAGCGTAGTTTCGTTTGATTTGAATTTGAGGATAGTTCTAAAATAAACGTAAAATAAAAGTCGAGATTCTTCGCTCAAGCAGTAATCGGTTGAACGCAGTTTAAGTAGTACTTGAGTAAGGTTTTGTAATACGGGCCTTAAAAAGGTACTCAGCCCTGCGTTCAAAAATAACCAGAGTAAGTTAGGGTTGTTACCCTAACCGTTCAAAAATGCTTCGGGTTGCAACCGTGCGGGCGCGTTAAGTTGGCGCGTGGCCGAAATCGGAACTAATCGTTTGCCGCCATCTTGACGTTTATGTCATGTGTCAGGAGAATGTGTAATGTTCTGTGTTTTTAATCGTTTCCAAAGTAAATAATCGTCATCATTCATCACACCGAAAGTGATTAAAAGTGCTGGCAGAGATATTATCTTGGAAATCAAACGTGCTTGTTAAGAGGAATGAGAACATTTCCAAAGTTAGACCCATTTGTCAAATAATTTTTCGGGTGACCATAGCAATAAAATTCCCCTACATATTCGTACCCTCAGCGATACCTGGCAGGAAAACAGGATTTGTAAAAAATAGATTGCTACTATGTGCTTAAATCTAATCAAGTGATTATCATGACGATATGAATTCTGCAAACTTCATCCGTGAAAGAAAAAATAGTGCCAAATCTACAACCGTATTGTGTTGTAGTAATGGATAATGTATCATACCACTGCACTTAAATAAATAAGGCCCCTCTAATGGGCAATACAAAAGCAGAGCTCCAAGAGTGGCTTACGAAACATAATATTGCAGTCGATAATTGTTGGACAAAAGCGCAGTTATATGAATTTATAAAAAGGCATAATGGGAACCCACATTATGAAATAGAACAACTGTTAAATGAACACGGGCATGCAAGGTTCTGCGTTTACCGCCGTATCATTGCGATTTAAATCCCATAGAAAAGATTTGGGCAATTATAAAGAGGCGTATTGCCGAAAACAATATTAATCAAGCTCCTAGCGAAATAGCCTCAATTACTGACGCGACATTCAAAACTGTAACGACAGAAGAATGGCTAAATGAACGTCTGCATGTTGAAAAAATAGAGGATAAATATTCTGAATCCGATAGATTATTAGATCTCGAAATGGACAAAATAATCAATCTATCTGGTGACACGTCATCCAACTCCTCTGATACAGTCTCGAGCATGGATTCTGATGAAGATGTTCAAATAGAAGGGATTGACCCACTGCAGGACCATTGTTATACCAAATATAAAAGTACAATGAGATATTAAATGATTTACAAACTTGTCAAGTTTTTTAAAATAAAATTACTTAAGCAAATGAAAATAACCTATAGTCGATTTGTTTATGGTTTAGGTACTAGCTGAAAATCTTAACAAGTTTCTGTACTTAAAAATACTTTTTTATCAGAAGCTTGAGGGCTTTGATTACCGAAATTAAAATTTCGGTCATAAGCCTCTAACCTAAAAAATACCATTTATCATCGAAGCAAAGTTCTCTCATTTCTTGTATATTTTCCTACTATGACTCAAGTAACGTACAACACGTAACAACTAAGAAAATACCAAAATCTAGAGCATTTTACTGATAAAAATATTTTATTAGATATAAATATGTCTACCTCTCAATGAGATCCGCTTTCTTCCCAGTTATCCTTCCTCCTCGTTTTTATAGTTCATCTTTCAATTCTTTAACCTTCCAGGTTCAATTCTTTAACCTTCCATACATGTTGTCAATAACGATAGGGGACCGGTTTCAACCAGACCTTACACAAAAATAGCAAGACACAATGCGATAACAAAGCGTATATGATTTGACAGCGGCCATCACACCGCTAGCGACATCTACGCTGAGCTTTGCGTGTGGATCCTCATTACTAAAAAATAATTATAGCTACATTATTTACTAGTATATAATTTTAGAAAATTTGAACAAATTATATTATATTATGTTATGAAACGTATTTCCTATTTTTAAAAACATATTTCTTATACAAGACATATCAAAATTGTTTACTTTCTTTTTAGTAGGTACTATAAATGTAGTATGGATAATAAATTCTTTAAATTACAATTATGAAAGAGCGTTTTTAATTAAATTAAGGAAAATAGATTTGTTAGGCTGGCAATATTAAGCCCGCCCCCAGCTACGCGCCAAGTTAACGCGACCTCACTTTAACTCTAACTCCGAGCAGGGTACAAGTAAGCGGCAGGAATGACAGTTGCTTGCTTGGCATTGACAGTTGAACTTTACGTTCGCGTTCAAAAATGCGAGAGTATCTACCCTTATGACATCATTAGAGTTACCTCTAACTTCAGTCACTTCATTTTTGAACGCAGGGCTGTGGTACTCTTTGACGTAATGGCAGCAAGAAGTCTGTGGTAATCCTTATCACAAAAAAATTTTGGTATCTTGGAGTGGATTTCTATTCTATTGAAAACAAAATAAGAATTAGTTTTTGTGTAGGACAATCTAAATTTACTTACCATTGAGCGCTGTATGTAAAAAATTCAAAATATTCACAGTGAACATTCCGATAATGGAATTCCTATAGTGAAAAAGTTCTCATGGAGTATCGGTATCCTTCAATTTTTTTCGAAAATATGTGGAAATATGTTTCACGACGATTCCGGGATACTTTGGAGCGAGGTGCAAATGATTTTGGCCGATGCAGTTCCACCTTAATAAACAATGGTGGCGTCAATTACGAAGAGAAAAGTGAAGTCGCACCTGGTCCGCCTTGGCTTTCATTGCGCAAAACTAAATCGCAACAGAACGACAACGGCACAAATGCTACGAAATGGGGCTTCGAACACCGAGACCGAAATTGGATGGGTGCCATAACATGGGTATGTTTGTATTTGGCAGATTTATTTTTATCACTGACATAATAATTTATCAGTATGTTTGGCAATTTGGTATTATAGCCGTAGCTTATTTTTTAAATTATATCTTCAACCTTTTATGCCATTAATAGTGCCATGTCTGCAAGTTAGTATAGTATTTTCAAATGACTGGCACCTGAATTTGCGATATCATGCAATAATAGAGTAATTTGCCCAGACTCTCACATTGGAGATGTTACTCTTTTAAGAATAGAGATGATAATGAAAGACGTTCATTCATTTTTATCCTAATACATAAAAAAAAAAATAGAAGAATTAGTTTACCAGCAACATTGAGCCAGATAAAACAAAATAAATTATTAGTTGCGTACATGTATATTCAACCAAGAGTTGCTAACATGATCCGCATAGTCCTGCCCTGAAGTCCTAATTTTTAAAACATATCATGATGGGATTGAAACGCCCAATTAAAGTTAATTGATTTTCTTGGACTAGTTTAAGTGAAATTAGTATCAGTGTATTTTATTCCTAGGAGAATGGCTATAATAAACTGCATGAAAGCAATGAGAAGAATGCTGGTCCACCTTGTAAGTGGCTTTTTCACAAAGGCTCTGAATTGCAACAGAGTGAAAATGCCACAAATGACATGAAATGGAATTTTGACCACCAAGACGAAACTTGGATAAATGCCAAGCCATGGGTATGTTTGTGTTTTACTTATTTATTTTAAAGTATAATCTTTGATGATTAATTTGCCATAATGACTGAAAATGAATTTCCTAATTGTAATAAAAGGTGTTTAATTCATTAAACCCCGAGCGAACGCCGGTGTTCGAACGTCATTGTCTTTCTATTGTGTTTCTAATTACGCTACTTAATAGGTTAAATATACACTATCATGCTAATAGGTTTGGTAGCAGCCAGTTAAAATTAAAACATTCTGTCTATTGTTTATTTTGTGTTAATCTTAAATTATAATTAACAAAAATAATTTAAAAAGGTCTACCTTTTAGATTACCAGTTTTAGTTTCATCAAAGTATGCACCTTTTTTTTCATATTATAGACATGCTGTTAATTAATTTCTTGAATTCTATTAATATCCATCCTCCTTGTTTTATTCTGTCTCCAATAGTCGCTACAAATGTTCTGAACTTGCTGGAGATGGATTTTTTACCTTTTCTATATCAAATTCATCCATAACAAGTTCAATGGGAGAAGGGTTAGGTGAATGAGATGACCATTCTATGATTTTTTAAATCTTTTCTTCTTTAAAAAGTTCCAGAAGTATTGCAGTTGCAATTACTTAACAACCATAAAAGATTGTAAAACTTAATGATATAGCAATTTTAATCAAATTGTCGGAGATGATTAGTTTTGTTTAAAAAGATGTGCTTCCAAACTTTTGGATGGTAATGTATTTTATCATAAATCATAGTAATTTTATACACATATATTTCCTCCTTGCTATAAAACCTGGCTTATTATTTTTTAGGAAAATGACTTTAATAAATCCAATGATAAGAATGAAAAAACTTCCAAACCACCCAGTAAGTGGCTTTCTCTTCACCAATGTTCTGAAAATGGTGAAAGTAGCCACAAATGGAGCATTGAACGCAGAGAAAGAACTTGGATGAATGGAAAACCATGGGTATGTTTGTATATGGCAGAGTAAATACTTGATTTAATTAATTTGGTAAAGGCAATATCTGAAAAATTAAGTTACCTGTTATTTTAGTAGGAATTTTTGGTGTGATATGAAATGGTTGGATTAAATGTATCAAAGCATACTCATGGTGTCTCAACTGGGTTTAAATAGCCATCCCATGATTTACCTGAAGAAAAGTTTGTTTGTTTACTTTTTTGTAATAACTAAATTTAATATTTCTAGGGACATTGCATGAAGAAACGATTTGAGAATGCTGAGAGGAAAGCTGGTCCACCATGTAAGTTTCGTTCATTTCGCCGCTCTAAATCATTGGAGAATGACAATGGCACAAATGACAAGAAGTGGGGAGTCCAACACCAACACGGGGCTTGGATGGAAGCTAAATCATCGGTATATTTGTACTTGACATATTTTTTATTTTCTAGTATCTCATAATTAAACAAAATAATATAAATAAGTGTTTTTGTAGGATACTTGTGTGAATAAATATAATGATGAGAATAATGCCAAACAGCCTAGTATGTGGATTTCACTTCGAAAATACTGTAAGTCATACCACAATGATGATGGCACAAATGGCAAGAAGTGGAACTTTCAGCAGTTGAACAGAACCTGGATGGATGCCATTACATGGGTATGTTTGAATTGGGCAAGATCATATTTTTACTGACATAATAAATGTAATATAATTATTTAATGACCCATGAATTGTTTTACAGAGTGGTGTAGCAGTTTTGGGATGGTACACTAGTCAACTCATTCATTTAAAACTGAAACAGCATTGCAGAGGTCATGAGGCAAAATGTCTTCCAGTAAACAACTTGATTACATCAATCTACCCATATATAACAGACATGAACAAAAATGATTTTTATATTGATTCAATTTCCAAAATTGGGAAAGTGTTTACTGATTTCACTCCTACTGTATATTTGATGGCTAATGATCAAAGTGGGAGTCTTAAAGTCAAAGACAATGTAAATGGAAATATTTTGAACAGTGTATCTGAACATGTAACTGGTAATGTATCTGAACATTTAACTAGCAATGTGTCTGAACATATAACTGGCAATGCGTCTAAACATTTAACTAGCAATGTGTCTAAACATAACTCTGTTAAGACATCTGGTGATAGATCTGGCAACAGCGCACAAACACATCCCCACAGTCCTACAATCGCTCAGAGCATTGATACCTCAGATGATGACTTGGGAGGGGTATTAAATTCAATCGAAAATAGACTTGGTCTAGCTTCCATTGAGAATGGACAATATCAAGATGGTCTTAGTTTACTAAGGTAATAATTTATTAAAATGATATAACACATAAATATCAATAAAACAAAAGTGTATATATGACATTAAACTGATTATTATTATTTTAGGTCTGCAGCAGAACGTAATCATGCACCAGCCATTTACAACTTGGGTTTGTGCTATGAAAAGGGCTTAGGAGTAACTGCTAATGAAAAAACTGTAAGTATACTTTGACAGGGCACATAGATAAAGACCTTTTAGTTTTATTAATTAGGGTTCCATAAATGTCTGAATGAAAAATCGATCCTCTACCACTGATGTGCTTGTCAATGTCCATGTGTCACAGCCAATTTGCTCTGAATCTGTTGGACCAATGGATTTGAAATTTTTACAATGGTTATTTTTGTCCCAAATTTGATTTGGACTATGGAGGTCATTTTTGTGGTGAACATAAGTGTTACAAGGTATGTAAGTTATACCTGTGGTTATAACGCGTGATATATCTATGTATACATACTAGGTTAGGTTAGGTTAGGTTAGGTTAGTATAAATAAAAGTGTCTGTTTTTAATATCAAAATAACGTTTCATTACTAAATGCATAATTATGAAAGTATATTCGATAACTAGAAAATGTGCAGTTTTTTAATTTTTTGTGCCCGAAACGACTGGATCGATTTTACCAAAACTTTCACTGACTTATAGCTGATGTTACAAGGAGTAACTGAGGCTTACTTTTACGGAATACGTCTTCGAATCGGTTGAATAGAATTTGACGGAACTTTCACTGGGATAGCTAATGTTATAGGGGACACATCTCCGAAATAGATAAACAGATTTTGATGGAACTGTCACTAACAGATAGCTTAGATGTGTTGATGTTATAAGTTTATAAGAACTAAATTTGCTCTTAAAAAGGAGAGTAAAGCTCTCAAACTCCACAGTAACTCGCGTAAGTCGCGGATAACAGCTAGTTATAATATAAAAGAGGACATGTGGTGATGGTCCCAAAGAAGTATAAATCTTTTATAATTTCAAATTGCGAATACATTTGCAGTAGGAAAGTGTGGGAGAAACTTATTTGTAACTTCAGTATTAAGTTGGTTCTTTGTAAGCATGGTAGACAACAAATTCATCATACGGAACTCACTCTACGCAAGTCCGAATCGCCCTTGAACATTTTTTAAATTATGATTAGTGAATCCTGAAAATGGTGTTATTATCCTATAGAATGAGAATCTGTATCAACATTGTTTTGATTTTTTATATGAGAGATATCGCGTTGTATTATCTTATCCTAAGATAAAAAATGAAACCGTCTGAGTCAGAGGAGACTGTACACAATGACGATAATTGTAGTAATATATTTATGCAAAACTAATATTTTTAGTAGTAAATCAAGGTCATGTACAAAAAATATAGCTAAATATTGTGCAAATTAGAACTTTAATTAAACCAGCCGAAAGAGCTTGTATTTTATTGTTTGCATACTTCACCACATTTCCACTAATTATTCACACTGTCTCAGTTTTTGTGGAAGACGAACAATGGGTAGGTTCCAGTCGGCGTCTTAATGAGATGTCACCATGAGTGACGGCGCCCACTAGGGCCGATAGAGTCAACGTGGCCCTGGAACACAAGAGGCAACTGATAGAACACGGCTGGGTTTAAGTCAATAAAAATTTGACAGACCCCTGTCATACTATTACTAACACCATTTTCCACACCCGTGTACAATAACAAAAAAAAAATCGGGTAAGTTCGAGTCGGACTCGCGCACTGAGGGTTCCGTACAAATTTACCTAAGAATACAGTTCAATTCCCGAATTGAGTTTTTTTTTTTTTTTTTTTTTTTTTTCGGTGGGAAAATCATCTTATGACATCCCCCGCCCTTGGGCGGGGCGGGAGATAGTGTCAGACTTTTACTGACTAAAAACCCACTCCTGTTCCTTCATTGCCTTTCGTACCAGGGCCGAGTCTTCCTTTCAGAATCAGACCCTTGGCCCCAGTAGGCTTCGACCCTGCTAGGCCCCTGCAGTTGCTGACATCTCCTTGAGGCGCGCGTGGAACAGCACGCGCCGTCGACGACTTGGGCTCGGTCCGGACGGTTACCGGACGGTCGGAAGGCGAGCCACCCATAGCTCGCCGTCCGCAAGCCCGCGCCTACGATGGCCGGAAATCGGGATCGGAATCCCGGCGGCGATTGGGGCGTGAGGACTGTTGCCTCACGCGATCAGCCGCCTCCTTTGCTAGCATTACTGCTTCGCAGAAGGAGGCGACCGCCTGCCACTCCTCCTCGCTCCGGACCATGGCCTGTACCAAGGCCCGGCGCGAGAGATCGCCGCCACCGATAGCCCCCACGAGGACACGGCGTTGCTCTGCCCAAGCGGGACACACCTCCACCGTGTGCTCCACCGTGTCCTCCGGGTGGTCCACACAATGGTGACACCCGGGCGTTTCTTCCGCACGAATCCGGTGCAGGAACCTCCCGAACTTACCATGTCCGGTGAGGACCTGCGTCATGCGGAAGGTAAGGACGCCGTGTTGCCTTTCCAGCCACTCCTCAAAGAGGGGACTTACCGCCATAATTATGGCGTGCCCTCCCGAATTGAGTTGCGAAGATTTTTCCGAATGGAAAGTTTTTTTTTTGTGACATAACTACAAAGGCCAATGCAAACTATTGGCATGTTTTACTTTTTTCTTTTCGCCAGAAATGACACCTAGGTTATATGTTAGAGGCAAATAAAAAAAAAAATGACGTGTAAAAGTGTTTTTTTAAACCTATTTACAAAATAAATATCATTTATCATTTATCATAATACGATGAATCAATAGCAAAAAGAACCAGGTCTTAAAACTAGTAAAAAAAATAAGTGATATTCAAATCGAAAAGATTTGTCAATCACTATCACAACACTAACGCGTATCTTTTTATGGTGCGTACTCACCATAAAAACCGAAACTAATACTATATTTAACGATGGTAAACTTAAAATATCAGACACAGTATTTTTATATAAGAAAAATAACGCCTGATAACAAACTATAGCAATATACTAAATAGTCTCTAACTTCGTTTGGTAACGGCTGGTAGACATAATTCTTTTTGCTATTGATTTATCATACAGTCCTTTAAAATATGCCCTAGGTAGGCTTTTGGCGAAAAGAAAAAAATACATGCCAGCAATGTATGGGAAAAGTTCCATTCCCCTTTACAGTACTCAGGTTTTTTCCTATACTTGTGCTATGTGGCCTTGCTTTATGCCAAATTTCAGGATTCTAGGTCAACGGGAACTTTGAGAGTGTCACAATATACGTTTTTTGCGATATAAAACGGCCATATCTTTTTTTTTCCTTAACTCAGAAGTTTGATTTTTTTCACAGCTTCAAAGGACCGCAGGCCTGAGTATATGCTTTTAATTTCAACTCGATACCTCCGCGCGTTCTCGAGATAAAGGGTCTTGACAGACAGACAGACAGACAGACCGACAGACAACAAAGTGATGAGTGAACTTCCAGTGATTTTTAATTAATTTAAAATATGTAATTCTTCAGGCCATGGAGCTATACAAGTCTGCAGCTGCATTGGATCACCCTGAAGCCCTCTACAACCTCGGTATTTTCTACGGCCAGGGCAGAGGCGGACTCAAGGCGGACCAGGAAATTGCGGTCCGACTACTGCGCCTTGCCGCAGTGCAAGGACAAAAGGACGCTATTGATGCTCTTAAATATCTTGACGTGAGCATCTCTGAGCCTCGGCACAAAGATGTAAACTCCTGGAGTTACCAAGATCACACACAATTTTCTTCAAGTCAAAATATTGTTCCTACTCAAAGCAAACTGTTTATCGACAATATAAACTTTCTGCAGGCACGAGTTTGAAGCTACTTGTGATTGGCATTTTTATATTATAAGATGGTGGCGGTTGATACACCTTGAAATTAGTCGCTAAGCTACAATACACGCATAGCGTGTGAGAATGCCATGTAATATAATTGCATGGCTTCTTTATAGGTGGTTCGTAGGTGATTCTGATTTTTTTAAATGATGGAGTGTTTATATTCCTAATAATTTTTACTTTTCATTTTGTATATTACTTTTGATGTTGAATAAGTCTTGAAATTTAAAAAAAAAATCTTTTTAATTTAAAATCGTAAACAAACCGTAAAATTATATTTAAAAACCGTTCTCAAAATTTTTTCAGTTCATTAAATAAAATAAAATAAATTCATAAATTGTATATAACGGTATCTAAAGGTCTCCAAATAAACTAGTGCGCCACACGTCAACGTTTGCATCACTGCTTACCGTCAAGTGGGATCGTAGTCAAGCACTAGTTTATATCGATTAAAAAAGAGTTAAAAATTTGTTTATATTCTTGTGGACTTATAATTCTGTATAAACGTTGTCACATGACGGCCTATGTTGTGTGCGCCCAATGCACACCAGCCTTGGTTAACTTAGACAAAGCTGTGCGGGGTGATGTCAATTCAATATGAGTCAATGCAGCTCTGTGGGTTGCTAATAAATCAGCACTATTTTTGTTTTTATTGACTTCGTTTATGGAACAACACCTCGTAACTCGCAACACTATTAAGTGTATCTCGGTAAGATGCACAGCTTATCATTTATTATATAATAACAAGACTAATCGTAAACTATACCTACCGATTTCAAAATAAAGAATAAATTCATGTTGCTAACTAATTTATACTAAAAACTTCTTCATATCATAACAGGTAAACATGCTATGTTCTGGGTCTATTCTTTCTTCTAACATTATTGGTACTTAATTTTTTCTTCTTCTCTCTTGACTAAGCTAGTCTAATCCTGTGCCGATTAGCTCATGTGTAGCCATAAGGAAAAGATCGATTAAGTTAGTTTGCCCGCTGGGTCGTGGGTCGTAAGCCCAGGTTACTCCTGGCGTGCTCGAGTGTCAAAACTGATCTTGGTGGAAAGTCAACTTTACCAGAAACAAATCTTCCAGTGCTCTTAGTCCTCTAAAGCTTGCCAAATTTTTCTAAAATTACTAAAAAAGATATGTGGTGTTGTTCCACAAAGTAATTAAATTTTGTAGGTTTACCTTACAATGTTTATTTTATTCAGTTTCAGAACAAAATATCCGCCTTTATCAACACTAAGGCTTCTTTAGTTGTGTTGTTTATTGATTTGTCTTGTTTGCGCATGAACACCAAAATGGTGAAATAAACATTTTGTAACTATCCAAAACTGACACGAAATTAAAGCTTCAGTATGTACTTAAAATCAGTAATGATATGTAATTAAATAAACTATGCAAATTATAATTTTGTAGTGTTTCTTTTTAGGAGTACGATTGGAGAGAGGAGAGTACTAGACAATGTGTCGACTAATTATTTAATAATAATATTACACAACTATCACACGCCGTCTTATACCAAGCTCGTAAAAAGCGCTCCATGAACTATATTCATTTTGAGTCTCAATGAATTTAAAAAAAACTTTTAAATGAGTAAATATATACAGTACGGCCGACGTAACTTGGCGAGCCTGAACATAGACTGCGAACTTTAGCGCATGTACACTAGTAAAAAAAACTGTAATTGACATTTTTAAACCAAAATATTTTTTTTTTTTAATTAAAGAAACAAACCTAACACTACACAAAAAACTTAATATAACAACAAACGAAAACTTGTCACCGCCTGTGCTCAAGACAGCGACACGAAAATAACACCAGTGCACAGTGCTAACGTGTGCGTGAAACATTACTGCCTATCGAACATTGCCGAATAAGCAAGAAACTTTACGAAGTTACCGAAGAGGGATGTCCATTAAGCGTGTCTGAGGGTGTTGTTTAATCGATTTATAAAAATATTTTTATTTTCAATTTTCTCTGGAGGTTTAAAAATATTCTCAAACAGTCGTTATTCTAGTAGTCATTTATAACTGACATTTAACTAAATCACGTCTTACAACCTAGAAAATAAAATTTTATTAGTTTTTTTTTTTAATAAAGTCGAAGTCTCGTTTACTAACGACAACATTCACTATGTTTGTAAATCTATTTCGTTCAATATCTCATAATTAAAACAAAAATTAATACTAAATCAATAAAAATCGATTGCGATATTTGATTCTTTATTCGATCAAATATCGTCGTGTCGTTTGTGTTTAGCCTAGACCTCCGCACTTCGCCTCATGCCACCATTTGGTTCCTAAAAAACGTAGTTTGGGCTCGCCAAGATACGTCGGCCGTACTGTAGGTTTATCAGCTGTCTATACTCCATCTGTTAGGTAATTAACTAAAGGTAAACAATCTTGACATGTCTTTTATCTAAAAGTTGTCTATAATTTTTATCTAAAAATCTTTACAATTTGTTATTTACCTATACCGATGTTTGGTAACTAACTAAATTTAACCAGAGACACAATAGTAAGACAATGGCGCGTGAACGCCGGCGTTAATGCGGGGATCAACAGCTTAAATTTATCTTTGTATGTCTTTTATACGATTTTTTTAAAATAAAAAGACAATAAGATTGTTTACGTTTAGTTAACTACCTAAACCGATGGAGTATAGTACAGTCAAACGGGGTGAATAGAAACGCAGGAGTCAATGGAAACAATACTTTAAGGTTTTTACTTTAAATTATGATCATATTTTTAGTTTCAATAATGTGTTTTAATATACCATTTCTATAATTTTGAGTACTCAAATACTGTAAAACAATTTTTCAATAACGTGATAATCCCCATTAAAGTTTTGTTTCTATTCGCCCCGATTTACGGTACTCATCATAACACAAGCTCTGTTTAGCTTGGGACTAGACAGCGTTGTGTGATAGTTGTGGAATATATTTCACTGTGCTATACGGAAAAATATAGGTACTCTGCGCGCATCGTCGCGTGCACCGCGATCGTGAACCTGTAAAAATATAAAGGGTAAAGCAATAAAACAAACGAGCCCGTTATAATTATTTATTACTTATCGCAATATAAGCTAGCTATACTTTACACAACACAATTCGTACAAGCCTATCATACCCAATGTAACTTTGTACAAACATTTAGTATTATAATAATTATGTATTTAATTTATGTTGACTGTACATTTTTTAAATACTTTAGTTCATTTTGGTCAAGTATTACATAGTAAAAAAAAACGAGTGTACTCGAATATAATATTTTCACATAATAGCTAGTCTGAAGATATGGTTTTTATATTAAGAAGATAGTATTTGTAAAATAACATTGAAGAAAATAAAGGCTCAGATAATTAAAAATTAAACATAAATCAATTTCCCATCACATTTTGCCTACTAAGGAATGAGGAATATTAAAATAAACTCTTATCGCATTCAGAAAATCCCACGAGAGAATCCACGGACAAAGGGTAGTCTTAAAGGTCTCCATATTATACCTATTCAAATCGAAAGGACACACGTGTACAGTGTCCCTGTTATTACACAAAAGTAATACCATGTGCAATCATTCAGAGATAGATACTATCCCTCTAAGCTACATAAGAAAGTTTACAACATCCTAAAATAATAGCATTCACTCTAACATACGAAATAACACGTCAACTTAGATCGCCGTGACTCAACGAAATCTGTAACAGAAAGAAGTACATAACATTAGTATGTATCAGATAATTAAAGATAATAAAATCATAGCATGTTATAGACAACTAAAATCGATAGATAACAACTTTGTCAGCTCAAACAGGAAATATAACAAACAGGAAAAATCAATACATTTTGTAATATTGTATTGCTTTTTAACCGACTTCAAAAAAAAGGAGGAGGTTATCAATTCGGTTGTATTTTTTTTTTAATTTCTATGTTTGTTACCACAGAACTGCGTCGTTTATGGACCGATTTGCAATTTTTTTTTTCCCTTTATAGGATATGCTTCCAGATTGGTCCCATTTTTTTCAAAATCCAGTTCTGATGATGGAATCCATGAGGAATCGAGGGAACTCCTCAAAAATTATAGGCAACCCTATGGTAATTTTAGTATTTGCATCAAGAACTTAAGCATTTACAGTCAAAAGTAACATTCGATGAAGTGGAACTGATGAAGAAGACCAGAAATGGTCAACGGAACTTCATACTCAAATAGATATCACAATGAAGATATAGTTATATTATATAGCGACTATGACAATACAAATAAATGAATGATTCTGAATAGTTACGTTGAAAATGGTATCATCGAAGTGATCTGATGATGATGATGGAGCCGGAAGGTAGGCACTGGAACTCCGTAATTAATCAATGTAACCTAGCCGTGTTTGGACTTATTAGAATTGTCATGAGATGCATTTTGGCTATAAGGTACTATCGAACTGATCTGATGATGGAGCCGGAAGGTAGGCGAAGGAACTCCGTAATTAATCAATGTATCCTAGCCGTGTTTGGGCTTATTAGAATTGTCGTGAGATGCTCTTTGGCTATAAGGTACTATCGAACTGATCTGATGATGGAGCCGGAAAGGAGGAAGGTAGACACAGGAACTTTATAATAAAACAATGTAACCTAGCAGTATTTGGGTTAATTGGAATTGTCATGAGAAATAGGCACTTATGTTTATAAGTGTATCACAACAAAAAAATGTGAAATAATAACTTTTTACAAAAAACAAAATACCGACTTCACTAAAAAATAAACACTAAAAGGATCAAAATAACTTTAATTTCGGAAGTCGGTGTTTCTCGGTATTGTTTGTTTCTTATTTAACACTTTTTTTAGTGAAGTCGGTTTATTTTTTTTTTTTGTAAAAAGTTTTTTATTTCGATTTGTCGAGGAGAGTTCTTAAGAAACACCAAAGAGACACTGCACTAACAGTTTTCAAAATTTCTAAAAATACACTGTACTGAATTACACAAAAAAAAATTATGAAGAACCTAAATAGATGTGACAACAGTTTCACCGCGAGATATTTGTAGACCTAGTATTTGTAGAGTGTATTTGTTTCCTTGAAAGAAAAAAAAAGTTTTTGAAATTTTGTAAATCCTGCCCATAGAAAAGGTCGATATAGCTGTTTTTGAGAGATATGAACAATTTTTATTCTCAGTACGGTATATTTTTAGAAATTTTGAAAACTATAAGAGGTGTTTCTTAAGGACTCTCCCCCCCTCAAGGAAAGAAGGATGGGCAATTTGGACTATGAAAAAAAAAGTGTTGTTACCGAAATGAGACTGTCATCATAACATAATATATTATTGATGTAATCATTGGATGGCATCAGTTTATTTTTAAAAGCAGGAAGAAATAGATATTCATTTTAAAAAAATAATTATTCTTGTTTATTATAACGCTTGAAAATATTTATGATAAAGTCCAAACTTTTTCTAAAGTTGATACCGATTTAATTTCTAAATCGAAATTAAATCCAAGGTTATGTCAACTGTTTATAATTTTGTTATTTACTTAATCCAAGACTGGCGTACTCCTAACTATAGGTATAGAAACGTACCTACGCCGCGCGGCCTTTCTTGCAAGGCTAAATTCGGTAGTGTCACACGCGTGTTTCATTTGCCGCTTAACAAAAATTATTTTCGTATTCTTTATCGAATATTCTATCGAGTTTTCATTTCAAGTATTTGCGTCATTTTTCACGTAAACGAGTCAATGACCTTAAAGATCATTCAATATAAGTAGACCTCCCAGTACAAGTGACTACCTTACTAATGCAAGATCAACATATACTGAAATGATATCTTACAAAAAAATTATTATAATTAATTATTATATATAATAACGTCTTAAACGACCTACCTTTTAAAAATTACATATGAACGCAAAGCTAACGCACACACAAAATCAATAAAGTTATATACACTTAATTTTAATCAGCTATTTCATTTGTTTAGATACCTAACTAAATGTAAACAATCTCTTGACATTTCTATGAGATAACTTTTTTTTAAATGTTTTAAAGTATTGATATAATAGGTAGAACTCAATTAGGTACTCTACCATATCATTTTAGAGAATCTGATTATATTTTTAACCGACTTCTAACAACGAGGTTCTATGTTCGGCTGAATGTATTTTTTATGTAATAAAAAGCACCTGTTTCACATTTTTTAAAAACAAACATGTCAACCCTATAACAAGAGCGGCCTGTTCAAAGGGGCATAGCGGGCATAATAAAAGAGACTCCCGGTACGTGGACTTAGGGTGCATTTTGATGCGTTACTACGCCCGGTAGGCAAATAATATTATAGTCAAGGTTACGTCCGTGCCGTGCAATGTTTTATGAACATTATTAACGTTGTTAGTAGGTTTATATTAGCTTGTTTTCTTTCGAAGAGTGAAACTTCTGTACCTTGTACTATTACTTATTCTGTGCTTAATCTAAGATAAGCCACTAATAGAATTTATTGTTTTTTATTATTTAATTGAATTAAGTCATGAATTAAAAAAATATTTAGCATCTTAAAATTGAAAATGCCGTAAATCGATTAAATATGGAGCCACCATATTTTTGACAAACAAGATTGTTTACTTTTTATTTAATATTTAAGGCTTGGATACCAAGTCCTTTAAGCGATGTCTTCGTATGAATAGTTAATTTGAATATGGATGTAAACATTCTGGGGAATCAATTTTTGAATAATTAAAACAGCCTCCGAGTGAAGTTTCGTAACTTCACTCAAAGATATGCCGCCAGAAACTATTTTTTAACATCTTTTTGAAATGCTACAGATTACTAATAAAACACATAACCTTAAAAAATCATTTTATTTATTTACTAGTTTCTCCGTACTTTTAAAAATATATTGAATGCCGTACTTAGTAATGTTTATTCAAGCAAATCAAACATATATAAATGTTTCATCAAGTTACGTTTTACTAATTTTATATGGTCCAAGCATGTTAGGAGAATGACCATTGTTCTTTGAGCTACAATGGTGACATGAAAACGAATATATCATCAGATTCAAGCAATACGGATCAATGCTAGACAACTCAAATTTACAAAGTTTTTTCATTTTGCAGGTTTAAATCAAGTTGTGCTTTGAATAATAAGATTGGCGGGCGTAATACGTATTTATTTACGGAATAAAAATTAATCACCAATACAACCCTCTCAGTTCGTCTTACCCTATTGAATGACTTTTATGAAATAACCTGCGAGTGCGTGGTGTACTCACTGTTAGTACTTGCGTGGGTAGTCCCGCGGCGGCGGCGCGTAGCGGTCGGGGTAGGGCGCTCCGGGAGGCGGCGGCTGGTACTGCGGGGCGTAGCGCGCCTCGTAGCTGCTGTAGCGAGCCTCACTGTTTGACCACGCCTCGCCACCTCCACCACTACCATTGCTACCTATAAGTTAAATAGAAGTTTAATTATAATATAAATTATTCAATGACGCTGAATGCTGCTGAATGTTGCGCTGCGCAGCTCCGGCTTGCCGGGCGGCGACACGCGGTACAAACGCGTGTGGCGCGACTCGTTCGAGCGACTGTCGGTAACGCTTACCTTTGGAAGGTGCTGCGGCGTCAGGGTAGCGACTGGAGGCGTTCCAGCTGCGCGGCTCCGGTTTGCCGGGCGGCGACGCGCGGTACGAGCGCGTGTCGCGAGACTCGTACGAGCGACTGTAAACGTATATTTTTTATTATGTAAACCATGTAAGTTACACAAAAAAAAAACTTGCATTTACATTCACTATAAAAACATCTTTTATGTAACACACATCATCATCATCATTTCAGTCGAAAGACATCCACTTTTGGACATATGCCCCCAAGTAACCGGAGACCGAACCGACCGTAGTATAATGACCGGTCTTGTGCGTCTCGCATCCATTGGATTTCCGCGACCCTCACCAGCGTACACACAAGGTTTCGCCTAATGCCGGATACAGTTTAATGAAACAGCATGAAATGTATCTACAGATTAGCCATAGCTCGACGGTGGGAAGCCTTTGAAAGATTAATTGCAGAGATAGATATATTGCCGCCCGACTAGGCGAGTCTGGTGGCTTGAACAAGGGAAGGCCGGATTTGGCAGAGCTAGTTTGGTTTCCACAGAGGGCACTCCACAGTGGAGGCCACGACGCGCGTGTGAGCCCTCACGAAGGTGCCTGCAGTGTCCCGGGATGGGATCGTTTTGGCGGTGTCCCTTGACATCGCCAATGCCTTCAATGCAGGGTATTAAAATTGCATTAGGGAGGCACTACGGTATCATCGCTCAGGGTTTATTTGATGAACAGTGCTATCATCTCCCCTGTTCACCAGTGAGAGTGGAGTTTCCATGGATCGGATTTGGGGTCGTTTCTGTGGGACATCAGTTACGATTGGGTATTGCGCGCCTACGTCCCTAGCGGTGTTAGCCGTATTTGTTATGCTGACAAAACTTTCAACAGAATCGGAGACCTAATAATAGAAAGAGCACTCATTGGAGTCTTTCGAGCTACCTTCCGAAATTCCAGTACTATGGTACAGCTAATAGAGTGGCTCATTGTGTTGAACTCAGATCGCCATATATCAGACGTGAGAAAAAAAAAGAAGAAGATTACCGACTTTATTACCGGACAATAAGTTTATTTAAAATGTTTTATTGCCCGGAGACGTCGTTATGTGACTTAGTCATCATCATTAGTAATTTACAAAACATACCTAGGCTCTTTGGGCCTGGTGCCCGGTGGCATTGGTTGTCGTGAGTCTTCGCTGGCGCCGCCGTTGCTGGAGTACTTCATGTTTCCAGCTGGAAATATTATAAACATGTTCCTAAAAGGTTCAGGTTTGATGGTAGTACGTTCGGTGTTATTTAACTTAATCGACTTTATTACCCATGGTTTCTTATGTATCAGACTTGACTCAAACTCTTAACTGTGCAATATTTTTTTTTTAATATGAGCGTGAGAGAATTGAATCCCCAATAAAAAATAAAATGAAAAAGTTTTGTGATCATTTCTGAGTTTTACTTTTTTGCGATTCACATAATTGTACCGTTATAAGTAGGTCATCGATTATGTCCTCACAAATAGTATTAAGGGCTTGACTTTTCAGCTCATTATTTTTTTATAGGACAGAATCTGACCAGCGGGGCTATTGCGTAACTCTGTTGACAGTTCAAGTGATGATCACTTGTTAACAATGTGCATCATTGAACTGTCAAACAGCTAGTTTCGTATTGCCTATCTTCAGTGACCAACTGCAGTGACGTCATTAGCCACTGGTGCCTTTGATAGCCACCGTAACACGTTTTGACAGATGTTATTGTATCGATACTTTTAAAATTGCGATTGTGTAAGCTTTTGAAGCTGTATAATAGTCGATAAAATTTTAGAGTGGTCACAATAGGCACCGTAATTTTTTATAATTCACCACATTTCCACCGTAGTTTGTTAGTCACTTGTGTGATACGTAATACCAATTCTATGAAATTATCAGTTGACAACTAAGTTCAGTGTGCAACGAATGCCAGTTGTCAACTGTTATTGAAAAAGTTAGCCAATAGCCCCCCTGAACTGTTTAGCAAATGATTAACTGATTCTATCAACTTGCTAAACCATTCGGAGATTTTATATATAATAAAATAAAGGCCCATTATGTATGGGCTGCAATGGTTCGAAAGAGATACTGTGGTCCTAGAACACCAAGGGTAACTGAGGGAACACAGGTGGCTTTTAGATAGTAAAAGTCTAAAAGCCACCTGTGTTCTCTGACTGGCCTGTTGGTCTAGTGGTTAGTGACTCTGACTGCTATGGCCGAAGGTCGTGGATTCGATTCTCACCCAGGACAAATGTTTGTGTGATGAGCACGATCATTTGTTCTGTGTCTGGGTGTAATTTATCTATAATATGTATCTATTTAGAAATATTATGTTTATCAGTTGTCTAGTACTCATAACACAAGCTCTGCTTAGCTTGGGACTAGATGGTGTTGTGTGATAGTTGTGGAATATTATTATTAAAAGTCTGACGATCTTTCTAGTTCCACCCAGAGTGGGAAGAGTTGTATGCTCACATGAAACGTGTCTTGGGTAATCTCGTTTGTAGTCACGGTCACGGTCTCGCTTGTCGGCGCCGCGCTCGTAGCTCGCCGTCATCTCGAAGCGCGGCGGTGGCGGCGCCTCGAACTGGCTGCGGCTTGACGACTGTTCATAAAATGATCATCTCGTGAAGGCTTGCTATTTTTAATAATTTAATAATAATGACGACACAAGATAAAAAGATATACCTGACATCATTTACTCATACTTATACACAGACATAATTATTATAATGATGTACATACATAATTATACACCCAATTAAACGCATCACATTACATCTACAATTCTATTACCACTTAGCCCTAATCCACTCTCCTAACTTTGCTGTGCCCAACAGGGTCCATATTGGTCTATGACAATTTTCAATACCATCTATGTATACATATGGATTGCAATAAAGTACTGAGTATTGCAGATTGTATCTTATAAAGTTGCCTCAGGCTATAACTTGAAAATGAAGTTCTCTATCTAAGTTGAATATTCTCAGCTTAGATAAAATTGATGAACCCAATAATATGCCAAGCTTCTCTAAGACTGGACCAAAGTCATGCACGTCATACTGT
Source organism: Mythimna impura (assembly GCA_905147345.3). Taxonomy (NCBI): domain Eukaryota; kingdom Metazoa; phylum Arthropoda; class Insecta; order Lepidoptera; family Noctuidae; genus Mythimna; species Mythimna impura. Next base: position 11,495,104 of record LR990362.1, on the reverse strand, counting down.
GAAAATTGTAACAGGAAAAAAAAAAACCGGAAATCCAAGACAACTTGTGAAATATGGGAGTTGCTATCAAAAACTGAAACAAATTTAGTTGAAACAATATATAACTGCAAATTTTTCCGTGCTATTTACGAAGAGAATTTCTATTATAAAAGTACAATTTATTTTTGTAAACTGAAACATTCTTATCTAGTTTTAATATCTGATTTCATTTTGTGTACAAAGAAAAAATAATGACAATTGTAAAGTTTTTAATATTTCTAACAAAAGAGTAAAACTAAAAATCAAAACGCGTTTAAAAAAGAATAATACTTTTTAGTTATAGTTAATAGTTTAAATAAACAAAATAAAATAACAAACTTCATTAATAACCCTTCTTACAGTCGGGTAAAAAGAATCATTAAATGAAAGAGGCATCTACAAATAATGTGGTAATATTTACCCGGTCGCGACCGTTTGTGTTGGTATTTTCCTAGCGGCGAACCCAAGGTTAAAAATAAAAAGCCCTGTTATTATTAGACTAGCTTTTGCCCATGGCTTCGCCCGCGTACTTAAAATATAGCCTATATCACTCAAGAATAAAGCAGCTTTATATCGGTGAATTATTATTAATTGAAAAAATTTTAGCAATCAGACCTGTACTTTCAGAGATTATCTCCTACGAACAAAAAAAAACCGGCCAAGTGCGAGTCGGACTCGCCCATGGAGGGTTCCGTAGCAGCAAGTAACATAAAAAATGTTTTTTTTATATTTGAGTTGATTGAATGAAAGGTAAAATGCGGTTTACGATTTATGACGTACTAAAAAAAAACTACTGACCAGATCTCGTTCAAACCAATTTTCGTTGGCAGTTTTTATAGTAATGTACATCATATATTTTTTTTAGTTTTATCATTCTCTTATTTTAGAAGTTAGAGGGGGGGGGACACACATTTTACCACTTTGGAAGTGTCTCTCGCGCAAACTATTCAGTTTAGAAAAAAATGATATTAGAAACCTCAGTATCATTTTTGAAGACCTATCCATAGATACCCCACACGCATGGGTTTGATGAAAAAAAAAATTTTGAGTTTCAGTTCTAAGTATGGGGACCCCCAAAATTTATTGCTTTTTTTCTATTTTTGTATGAAAATCTTAATGCGGTTCACAGAATACATCTACTTACAAAGTTTCAACAGTATAGCTCTTATAGTTTCGGAAAAAAGTGGCTGTGACATACGGACGGACAGACGGACAGACAGACAGACAGACAGACAGACAGACATGACGAATCTATAAGGGTTCCGTTTTTTGCCATTTGGCTACGGAACCCTAAAAACGATAAAACAAACGTTACCTCTTCTATAATATTATAGTGTAGATTAATTAATAATTTCGGAGTAAGGGCAGTAACTTCGCCCTTTATTAAACATACGAAACACACACTGAAATGTGGGTGTACTATAGTGTGTTCGTGTTAAGAAAATAGTGACTTATCATTGTCGCTGCTTAGCGACACGATTGTTCACAATAGCCAGTTGAAGTAAGACGAAAGAGAGAGAAAACCGCACCTATTCGTAAACTTAATTTACTGTGTTGTGAAAAGATTACTTTAATAATAGTGGTCTAATTTTTACCCTAATATGAATACACTTTTATTTTGCAGTTATACTGATGAGTCACTATTTTCTTAACGCGAATGTAGGTACTATTGAATAAAAGATCATTGTTTAGGAGGAATTCAGCTACTTGATTAAGCAAGTTAGACTGAAACTGTAATGCGTGAATTGTAATGTTAGGTTTGGCGGGTCTTTGGGTAGAGGCATTTAGCCAGTTTTTATATTTGCTCGATCTCGTTAAGGATAAAAAGTGTCTGTCAGTCTCTTGTTTTGTCCTCCCAAGCGGCGTTAGTACCCTTAGTGCGTAATCGTTTGGTTTTTAAGTTAGTTTTAGATTTTTATAAAACTAGGCTAGAGGCTTTAATTTATTAAGGCCACCACAGGCCAGACCTGTTAAGGAGACGACAATATCATATCCTGCGAGTATCCACTCATAAAAAAAAAACTTGGGTGTGGTCTACAACATACAGTAGCTATGTTGGCAGTACGTACGACGGGCGGCGGCGGCGCGCGCTTGTGGCGGGCGTCGCGCTCGTAGGCGGGCTCGGGCGGCGGGCTGGCGGCCTTGCGGTACGACGCGCTGCCCTCGTAGCCGCGCTTGCGGCGCTCCTCCTCCAGCCTAAGATATCGTCAATTTTACCTTTTTAAATTGTATATAAACAAAATTTAAAATTTTAACTTTACGCTCTGCACATTATTACACACTAGTACATAAGACTTATTTGTGATTAAAATCAAAGTGATCCTTATTCTTGTAGTATTAAGACTCCTGGTGGATTGCTGTCAAAGGTAAAATACTTATACGAAATGTGAGGATAAATAGTTTATGGCAGCATTTTCCTATACTGCGCTTCACTTACAAGTCGTAATTAATATCATTCACATTCAATAAGGCCATCCAGAAGCATGGGGAAGCACTTGCAGTCTCCCTTGATATCTCGAAGGTCTTCGACAGGGTCTAGTCTTATTGCTAAGCTTCCTTCCTTCTGTTTGCCCACTGGTCTGTGTGACTGGATTGCAGACTTCTAGAGGGGGCGAACCATCCGAGTGGTTGATGGCTGCTCGTCCGGCCAAATGAATATTAATGCCGGGGTCCCTCAGGGGTCGGTACTCTCGATGACCTACTTAAACCCGGTACCTTTGGGTATGCAGACGATGGTACTGTTGCTGAGAGATACGTGTTCGATGCACGTGCTAGTGGGTCACAGATCCAGTCTTTCCGAGAGGCTATGGTTGAACACTTGAACTCGTCCTTGAAGACAGTATCCGATTGATGCCAATCTGGTCAAGTTCAATTCTGCTAAAACCCAGGCGTGTCTTTTTTCCGCCAAACGGAGCCAATTCCACCCGGCTCCATCATTCCGGGGTGTAACCGTGCCGATAACCTTGTGCTTTTTGGGGTAACATTGTCATCTACCCTCAATTTCGGCTCTTACATCGAGGCAAAAGCTCAACAGGCTGCCAAAAAATTGGGGATCTTAGCTAAGGTGAGACGGTACTTCACGCGGAACAGCTGCTCAACCTTTATCAAGCGCAAGTTCGATCATGTATGGAATACTGCTCTCATCTTTGGGATGGGTCTGCCAAATACCAGCTTGATGCCCTGGAGTCGATTGAGAAACGAGCCAAAAGGATCATCGGTGATGATGCACTTGTCGAGTCAAAACTCCAAAGCCTTGAGAATCGACGCCGAGTTGTTAGCCTGTCGGTTTTCTATCGATTATATTTCGGGGAGTGTGCATTGGAATTGCACAATTTAATTCCACAAAGTCCGTTCCATCTTCGGACTACTAGACGCACGGCGTTGCGCCATTGGTACATGGTAGACATCTCACGCTTTGTACGTATGGGTAGTAAGTAGTAAGCTAAGGAGTGGAATTCCCTGCCGGAGTCTGTGTTTCCTGATAGCTACAACCTAGGGGTCTTTAAGTCAAGAGTGAATAGGTTACATCTAGGCAACCGTGCTCCATCGTCGGCTACATCATCGCTTACCATCAGGTGAGATAGTGGTCTAACGCAAGCCTAACAATAATAAAAAAAAATCATCATTTCAGCTGAAAGACGTCCACTGTTGGACATGGGCATATTTGTAATTTATATATCCAAACAAAATTACAAAGAATTTGTTTATGATCTGTATCTCGAGTGTAGAAAAGCTAGTTCTGCAAAAGTAAGACACTGCAAATGTTAACAACTGTAAGCACATTTTTGGCGGAATTTGTTCAAGTGATATTCAGTGGCTGTTGTTTGAATTATTCGCAAATTGATTCCTAGTGGATATTGTGATAAAACATTGGTGTAATTTTGTATCTCAAGTTTCTGAATAACTGGACAATATGTGGAATCATTGAAAAAGGTATAATCTCGGTAAAATAGAGTTGAAAATTTGATTATAGTGACTACCTCAGCTAAGCATGTCAAGAAGGCTGACTTGGTACATATTTGCTGCCAAATACTACAAAAACATTAGACTGTGTTCAATCTGTAATCTAATGGTAAACAAAGTTACTGTTTTATACGAAGACATGCCTTTAAGGACTTTGTGCACAAGACAAAATCAAAATTAAAAAATGAGATCATGATGAGTCTGACTGAGTGAGTTGACATTATTAAGTAGCTAAATTTTGGTAACCATCACATTTCATGATTTAATATAATTATTATATTTTTATAAGTAATACCTCAACAGTTGTCTATCAATACTTAAAAATTTATTTTACAAGTCAATATTAGTCAATAAATGAGTGCAGTTTATAACAGAAAACACTTTTTATAAATCACGTACCTGAGTTGAGCTCTCTTCAGTTCCAGTCTCTCTAACTCCAGCTTCTCTCTCTCTATTCTGTGGCGCTCACGTTCCAGACGAAGTAGCTCGTTCTTTTCGCGCTCAATCTTTTCTCTGTAAGTAAAATACGGTTTTAGTGCGTATTCCAATTTTTTACCGTATAAGTAGCGGCCCAGTCTGAATTTGCGGTTTTTAACATTTCCGCAGATATGTTAAAATGTGGCTGAGAGTTTGGGTGCAAAGTTACCAAAGCGCCCAACGTCCAAGGCGCAAAATGTCGTAAATGTAAAACGACAAAAAGTTACATCATGACGTCTAAATAAGCTGCTAGAGCCCGCGCACGGTATTTTGGCACGTCGCTGGGGGCGCGCTTAATGTTGCGAGCCTAATTAATATATTTTCCCTCATATAATTAAAAACAATCTTTCGTAAGTCAAATTGTAACTTATAAATTTATTACGACAGGTCCCAAAAACAAAATCGTATCGAAAACGAAGACGAAATGTATTTTATTGCGTGTTCCTATTGTACATACTAAGAACTATATGCCAAACTATTTTTTTTTTGTTTAATAATCTTTTACTTATTAAAATAACCAATCGAACACTACCTTTTATATACACAAAACTTCAAAACCTCATACCGTAAAACGATAATTTTTCATATACGATTTTGTTCTTGGGACCCGTCGATTAGTTATAACACATTTATTTAGGTAGAAAAGTAAACAAATAGATTGAATTTGAAGTCAGTGGCGTGCCTAGGGTTTCAAAATAAGGCAAGCCCAATAAAATTTTAACCGATTTCAAAAAAAGAAAGTTCAGTTTTCGACTGAGTATGTAGGTACCTACGTATGTATCATCGCAATTTTCTCATAAACTACTGATTAGGTACAATAAATTAAAAGCCCAAAAAACAGTCATGAATTTCATTTTTATAATTTATATCTGAGAATCAAGCACAGTTGTTCTCTATGACTAACATCGGGGGTTTCGTCAATAATAATTGAAACAAATTTTGTTTGCCTAACTTCGTAATCGATGCAAGTTTGCATCACATCGGCTACGGAATGAATAATATCGTTTTGAATTTTGTTAGATAAATAACTCGGCCCCGGTTTGTCACTTTCCTGATGCTGCATATGCTTTTCTAAAACGACATCGTATTTTGAAATTAACGAGACCAGTTCTAAAAAATTGCCTTTATTTAATGAAGTTTTGGACTCATCATGTTCTCTTAAAGGAAGTTCCTGTTGTGCTAAATGACAAACAATATCGACTAATCTTTGAAATACACTACGGTTGTTCACAACGCGCGTGTTATATTTTGAAATTTCCTCAGATAACTAGCGTGATATAGTCATATAGATGTCTCAATTCGTTGTTTACCAAAATTACCGAAAGAAACCATTGCACACAGGTGTTTATGGGAATTTGCGTGCCTTTTAATGGCGCCAGATATGTTATTTAAATCATTATAACCAGATGTATTCCAAACGGAATCTTCATTCGAAAAAAATATGCAGCACCAGCAATACAACTTATTAGTGTGCGAACAGCCAACTAGTTTTATACACTGATCTATTAAATTTTCGTTTATGCGATTTACTAGTCTGAGAAAAACACAGATTAGGCGTCGGTTTTAATGAAGAAATTAACTGTTTTTTCTAAGCAAAGTTTAAAGATTTTACCTTATCTTCGCCAATCAAATCTAGAACGCATTTTAAATCCTCACAAGGTACAATTACCTCCATTGTTGTAGGTAAGTCACCAAAACAATTGTATCACACAAAAAATGTTAACAAAATAACTTTCCCACTCATTCCACTCAAGCAAATGAAAATGAAGTGAGTTGCAAACGCTTGTCAGAAACTACTTACGCAGAGTTGCAGTGTTGTCATTTAGGCAAAAAAAGTCGCCAGGTATATGAAAAATCTAGCTAGATGTCGCAATTTTTTTATTTTTAAGATACTGCTTGAATATTTAATTTCGTTATTTTAAAAAGTCGCTAGTTTTTATTGTTGCTAAATCTTAAAAAAAGTCTCCAAACTCGTTAAAAATCTCCAAGATCTCACAACGTCGCTAAAACGGCAACACTGCAGAGTTGGCAAGGTGACAAGGTCACGCATACGCGAGCAACTTCATACGAATGCCGGGGCTTAAATCTTCCATACTGATCGATTTGTAGTTGCAAAAGGTCCTAACTCGTTATACGGCACATCGCTATAAGTGCGAGTGACAGAGATAGTATTTGAAAGCCCGGTAAAAGCCGGTACGTGTAAGCGAGATAGATATAGCTCTCGCGTAGATGCTGCAAATGCGAAACTCTGCGCGCGCTGTGTAGTAGTGTGGCATAGGTAGATACTTTGTGTTATTTTGATAATAATTAAAGCGCGCGAACTTTTAAATAGTTCGGGTTTGGTATTGATTCTCTATCGAGCATTTTAGTAAGGCATGCCTGGCTTTTCTGCTTGTATGGTACCGCCACTGTTTGAGGTTTATTTTCATTATATTTATTATAAAAAAAAAGTCATGAGAAGCTTGTAAATCTTGTAAATGGCTAAGTCCATTGTCAATTTAAGCTTTGTTAATTTATGTTTTTTCTTTCATCCTTCGCATGAAGTTTGCAGAATTCATATCGTCATGATAGTCACTTAATTAAGATATAAATACATAGTAGCAGTCTACTTTGATTTCCTACCAGGCACTGGTCAGGTACCTATATGTAGGGAAAGGAGATTGGGCACTTATAGATTCACTTTTTGACGCGTATGGCCATTTGAGTTATTGTATAATTCATAACTATTATTTTTATTGATTTTTTACTTAAATTCATTGAAATCATTTGTGGGGTTTCTATTTTCACTTTAATTAGTATTTAATACAATAAATACGTCATTCGTTCCATTATAGTGAAGCGACTTCTTACTCAATTATAATCGATCGATTAAACATTAACGTAAATCGTGGAACAACAAAACAATCTACATTCGCCACTAAAAAATATTAAGAATTGTCATTATTATTTTTCTTTAAAAGGTGTTAATATTTTTTTCGTTAAAAAGCAATTTCTGGGCAAAAATAAAACAATTAAGATATAATCGATAATGTTATAACGCCGTAGTCAATTGATGTGTCACAACACTATTCGATGAAATGTCAAACAAAATCGTTTACCGTGTTAACTGCCGGCAAGCCGAGAATATTGTTTTTAGCTTTTCTTTGCTAACAAATATAAATTCGTGTCGAGTTGAGTTTTAGGATTCTTGCACGTTCATTTACTACATCGAGCGATTTGACTCTTTTTGTGTGTGCTGTGAAGTGAATTATTAGAACGTTTTTACGTCTATGGTGATTTGATCTAGACTTAAAATAATATGTCGTGCTGTTTAATTGTTCTCTTTTATATTAGCACACCCACTGTCTAGCTGCCAAATCAGAGAGGCAACTGATTGCCTGGCCCGGAGGTAGGATTTCAAAACGAATTGTTTTGAGATGTAACATAACCTCAATACTCAACTTATTATTTTTTTCAAAAACTCCATAATATATCATTTTGAATTTACCCTCGTTTTAAAGCATGACACTACCCCTTGTTTGTTTCTAATTTTCACTATTATACTGTGTCAAAAGTTGCGCAACCAAGTCTCATAGTAACTTGCACAATCTCCTTTCATTGTTATGGTCACCCAAAAAATTATTTGACAAATGGGTCTAACTTTGGAAAATGGTATCGTTGGCCCGATATTTTCTCATTCCTCTTAGCAAGCACGTTACTTTTTCAAGATAATATCCCAGCTGAGGAGTCTAGAAATATAGCTAAAAAACTGATTTAGCTAAGTCAGAAATTTGAAAGAGATATATTAGTTTTTGGAAAATGATTATATATAATTAAAAATACAATTATGAGAAAATGTAGTATGTATGTGTGGTACCTCTCAGCGCGTAGCTTCTCCCTCTCCAGCGCGAGGCGGTGCTTCTCCTGGCGTTGTCGCCTTTCCCTCTCCCTCAGTGCGTCCTCGGCGGCGCGACGTCTGCGTTCTTCCTCTCTGGCCGCGCGGGAACGCTCGCGTGCACGGGCCACGTCGCGCTCTTTCTGTACCGTACAACACGTAACAAGTTAGAGGACGTTTGTGCGCTCAAAAGATGTCGACCATGCATCAGTCATGCAGTTTCTATAAGTACCTAATATTTACTGATCATTCTTAATAAATGATATACAAAATTACACACTATGCATCGCGATGTAGTCACCAATTTTGACATGTATATCTCATTTTTATGTTCCATCTACTTTTTTAATTTGTTAGAAGTAACTAAAACGCCTCATTTCAAAGGATCCGCAGGCTGCCATCGTAACAGTACGCCACTAATAATTCCCAAAAGTATAAATCATTTTAAAACAAAATTTTAGAAATAAAAGAATTTTAGCAATTGGCAATTTTTATTCAATGAGCCCAAACACAATGGAGCTAACTTGTTTGGTTGAGGAGTTTTTAAGGCCACCTTCTGGCTGCATCATTATCAACACAAACCCCATAGTATCATATTATTGGACAGTCTCTAAAGTTATATAAGGGTCCACAAGCAACTTTTTTGTTTTTGTTGCTGTTGAAAGATGTGGGAGCGACAAGGACGTGACTATTTTGTAAAAAATTGCTACAAATAGACGGAGCGATAGTTGCGTCGCCGGCTTGTCACCAAACTCGCAAACAAAACAGTCTTCCTGCTAATCGCTTCGTTACATGCGCGCACTTTTATACAATTCTGCAGAGAACTTGCTCGTACGGACATCTCTAAGTTTAAGATTAATCTCTTTTAGGAAGGATGTTTTTGAAAATGGATTAATAATAATTAATTAGTAAACAATAATATTATAAGTTATAACACATAAAAACCGAGCAAGCAAAAGCTTGTCGTGTCACACAAATCTAGTTGCGCCTTTACTATCTGAATTTTCCTCTAAAGCACTAATTTACATAAGATCTTCTGATCAAATACAAACATACACACACAGGTATAGTTTATTTTTCAGTGTCTGTTAGATTTATGATAAACAACAAAAGATCTGTTGCATAAAGTTCAATTAATAGGCAAAACTCCACACAGACTAAAGACCTTGTATTATAATATTAGCCTACACATTTATTTTAAAACACACTATTATGAATATAAATATGGAGAAGGGGCAGATTGAAGAGTCGTCAAAGCAATTTATGACAACAGATCTAGTGAAACCATTTACATAAACTTGTGACTCCTCAAACATCCCATTGACTATGCTAAGCCCACAGAAAAACTCCATGGCTGGCCAGCAACTACCATGACTCACTTGGGAATCTCTAAAGCGACTACAAATCAGCTATTCACAACCATTCGATAGCGCTTTGTGCCCTTTTAATAATTTAGACGTGAATAAAGCTAGTGGACCAGATGGTATACCAGCAATAAATCTCAAGGCATGTGCGCCCGAGTTGTCTCCTGTATTGACAATACTCAATACTCAAAACTTTATTGCATTCCATATTATGTACATAGATGGTATAAAATATTGACAAGATCAATATGGACACTGTCGGGCACAGCAAAGTGACGCGCTTGTATCGCCTCTCATTTAGGACTGTATAGTGCCCAAGTCCTGGAAGCTTGCCAACGTGCAACCCGTGCCCATAAAGGGCAGTCGTGCCGATCCTGCCAACTATCGCCCGATTTCAATAACCTCCATACTCTGCAAGATTATGGAGCGTGTGTTGAACTCGCGCCTCATGGCATACCTGGAAGGTAACGATCTCCTCAGTGACCGACAGTACGGGTTTCGCCACAATCGGTCTACTGGGGACCTACTAGTGTATACCACTCACATGTGGGGCGAGGCCCTCGAGAAGAATGGAGAAGCGATTGCTGCCTCCTTAGACGTCTCCAAGGCCTTCGACAGGGTATGGCACGCCAGCCTTTTGAGTAAGCTTCCAGCGTACGGCATTTCCCCTGGTCTGATTAACTGGATAAAAGACTTCCTGAGTGAACGGTCTCTCCAAGTTGTTGTCGATGGATGCTCATCAGAGCCCATGACCACTAATGCCGGAGTTCCTCAGGGGTCAGTTTTCTCTGCAACTCTTTTCCTGCTGCATATTAACGATCTGCCGATGCCCGGTATCTATGGGTATGCAGATGATAGCACAGTTGTAGAGAGATACCTTCCAGGTGCTCGGGCTAGTAAGGAACTAATCCGGTCCAAACGAGAGGCTATGGTAGAGCGTACGAATGTCTCACTTCAGGCAGTCTCCAAGTGTGGCGAAACCAATCTAGTAGAATTCAACGCCGCCAAAACACAAGCGTGTCTGTTCAGCGCCAAAAGGAGCCCGTTCACCTTGGCTCCTGCTTTTCGGAATGTATCCCTGGAGTGCACCGACCGCCTTCAGCTCTTGGGAGTTGAAATTTCCTCAGACCTCAATTTGAGTAATTCCACTTTGCCCCACCAAGCCCGCCACCCTGGTGTGGCAAAGTGGACTGCCTTTTGGGCGGTTCATTGAGTCCAAAGCCAAGGTAGCTGCTAGAAAACTAGGCGTTCTTGCAAAGGTCCGACGGTACTTCACACCGGGACAGCTTCTAATGATATATAAGGCACAGGTCCGATCGTGTGTGGAGTACTGCAGTCACATATGGGCTGGTGCTGCAAAATGCCATCTAGCAGCTTTGGACTCAGTGGAAAGGCGTGTGAAGAGGCTAATTGGGGGATCCAGATTTGGTTAAGTCAAATCTACAAAGCCTCGTACACAGGCGCAGGGTAGCCAGCCTATCGGTATTTTACAGGTTGCATTTTGGAGAGTGTGCGCGGGAATTGCACGACTTGATTCCGCCTTCTCCTTTCTACCTTCGGACAACCCGACGTAAGGCGGGTATCCACCCTTATGTTGTTGAAACTTCAATGGTCCGGACTAAGCGTTTCGCTTCGTCGTTTATACCGCGTACATCGAAGGACTGGAACAATTTGCCTGCTGCGGTCTTCCCGTCCAACTATAATTTAGGTGTCTTCAAGGCTAGAGTGAATAGGCTCTTAATAAACTAGTGCGCCTCACCATCAATGATTGCATCACTGATTACTATCAGGTGGGATCGCAGTCAAGCACTGGTTTATATCAATTTAAAAAAAAAAAAAACGAAACTTTCAGCTAACAATATTTTACAGTGGTATTTTAAAAATTTTACATTTTCGTTTTAAGTACTCAGATCATCTTAATTTGATATTACCGCAAGTGTTGTGGTATGATTTGTAAAAAAAAATATGCTGAACATGCAAAGTTCACTACTTCGCGCTTTTCAAAGCCATGTGGGTTTTTGGCGCACATCAAAATTGCGCGAATCTCCATATTTCGCGAAAAATATACGATAACATGTACTAAAATATGGATTGAAGTAACACCAACGCAAGTCCATTGATACATGTTCAGAATTTAGGTTAACCCTAATTATCCAATTATTGACCATGACACTGCACCAATTAAAAAATAATATGAATGCTGCACTATCGTTTTAGATCTTAGCTGCTTATCACTTTTATGTTCTAGGGAGTTACCAGAAAGCAGACGGGAGATATCTGCTAAGTACAGTCTATTTCAATGGCCATTACAGACTAATATGGCACTTAACACTCCACAAGTGAAAGTAAGTGGATTCAATTCCTTTGCAACATCAATTTGTAACAAATTTTGTTTGGTAACAAATTGTTGAAAAATAAAAAAATATATTTTTATTAATACATTAAAATTCAGAGATTCTAGTCTATTAAATGTAATATTATTGTGTAACTCTGGGTAATCTGAGTTTGACGGCACGGTTGGCCTAATGTCAGGCTATCGAAGAAGTAGCCGTAACAAACCTATTGCATATATATAGATTGGTTGTGGCTAGCTATGCAAGTAGGCTGCTGTAGGCACCACTCAGCCAGATGGGGTACTCTAATAAGCCACAAACCGATTAGGAAACTACATCGCAAACCATGCCTCACCTTTTGTTGCGCCCTCTGGGCAACTATACATATTTGCACTATGAAAAATTTATGCGAGACAAATTCTAACGCTGTTGACGTGTTTGAAAACTGGTTAAAAACGTTTAGTATGGATTCATCGATACTACGAAGTCAAAAACAGCATATAAAGACATTCTGACTACACCCATCACCACTAAATCCTAATGCATGCTCACCCAAATCTTGGAAAAGGACAGAACCTCGCGGGGCGATCGCTTTCGCTCACGACTCCTGGTGCTTCGCTTGGCACGTTCCTGTAATGTTACAATGCTATTAAAAGCGATACACAAGCGTTATCATCGTTTCAGCCGAATGACGTCATTGGCGTTCTTTGTGTCGATACAATGACCAGTTCTGTATTTCTCACACATTTTAAAATATGTAGGGTGACTGGCAATTAGTGTACGATACTTAAACACGTGATTGTGCTCACGATAACAAACAATTTTTATTATGGGAGCAAAGCCGAAATCGCGAAAAAAATATCAGCTATTAAATGTACTGAACAGCTGATTTGTTTTCGTGATTTCAGTTTTGTTCCCATAGTAAAAATAGATTTTGAAAAAATAGCAAGTAAGAACTTTTCCACGGGTAGTGTGAAAGTGAAACCCGGGGCCCTGGGATTAAGGCAAAGAAGGAACAGGAGTAGGTTTTTAGTCAGTAAAAGTCTGACACTATCTCTCGCTCCGCCCATGAGCGGGATTTCATAAGTCATGTTTCATGAGTCATAAGATGATTTTCCCACCCAATAAAAAAAAGGTAAGAACTTTTAGAGAAGCACAACATTATGGCATAATGGGCTTTTAATGCAAATTCAGTTCGATATTTTCGTGTTTCATTCACCTCATTATTTAAATGAGGTGAATGAAACAGGTGTATAGCTAACACATTTTAAAACAATGAAACTGATATGAAGTGCAACAAATACTATTAAACAATTGAGTGCTATAAATGACTTGGAAAGTATAACATCAAATAACACGTCCCCGTGTACGTGTCAGTTAGTAAACTTACGAAGGTTTACTTAAACGAAACGCAAGGACACAACAAGGAATGCACGCTACCACGAAAAACATGCAATCTCGAATAACAAAAGCTCTAATTCAACCATTCGAAACTTAACGACAATAACGACTAATGCGTACTTTTACGAAAAACCTATCGCCGAAGCCAAGCGACCTCACCAAACCTCAAAATCCAATTTTTTCAATAAAAAGTCTTTATACATTTATCATATATATATCATATAAATCAAAACCAAATCAAAAACAAGAATTAAAAAAGCACCACAATATTAAAAAATATCATTCTATATTATTTATTTATTATATTCTTTATTGTACACCACATAAACAAAAATACAGGACAAACATTATTAAAAATATGTATACAATGGGCGGTCTTATCGCACAGGGCAATTTATTACAGACAATCTGCTTGAACGCAATCCAACGCGTAGTTTAATGAAGAGGCAATGCAAAAAATGAGAGATACCGCCTGAAAACTGTTGGCATTCGGTAATGCCGTGATTTATTCGAATATTTCACAAAACTTGTTCCAGGAAATAAGTGTTTTTTTTTAAACCCTTAAAAGTTTTTCAGGAAAATTGTCGTCATTTAAAATCTCGATTAAATGTGCAAGGTTTCTATTGATGTACTTTTTTATATTTTTAATATACGAGTACATTATTTAAGGCCAAAGTTCACGTAAAATAGCAGATTTTCAGGTCTTTACTAGATTAGTTTTACATAAATTTATGTTTTGATTTCTATAGAAGCCTAGATAATATCCACAAGATAGCTGTGTATCCAAAATATCTAGAGAAAGATGTGTAATATCATAATCACGTAAGAGCGGTTGTATGAAAATGTACCTCGAAAAGGACTACTAATAAAGGAAAATGGTTAATAATGGTATTATGATTTTATTCTTTTTTGTCACTCAGAACTGTCATTTACTAAAGTGAGAAAGAGAGCACGTTTCTGCACCTCTCGTCGATTCCGCCGCGGTAGCTAAACCCTTAACGACTGCTTTCTCTAAGATATATAAATAAACAAATATATCTTACCTTATCAGATCGGGTAGACTTTTCACGTGTGCGTGACGGGGACCTGTTACTTTCTGCTCCCGAAACTTCACCATCCTTCTTCGTTTTAGGTTCACCTGATTTTTCAGCGACTTCTTTGTTCTCCTATAATACAGATGCAAAATAATAAATAAAGGTAAGACCTGACAATTGATACTCCTGTGGAGCAGTTTGGACTAAAGGCATCACAAAGTTGTATTTGTGGTTACAGATATTAGTCAGTGGGAGCGTTACTCACCCTGCGTTCCGAGATGCGGCAAAAGTGATAATATCGCGAATGCAACCAACGCGCAACGTCACAATTATTATTCTACTACATTTGGACGGATTCGCGATATAATCACTTTTATCACAGTTCGGAACGCTGAGATTATGTCAGTGGTCAAGGGTAGACAGAACATAGTCGATGGGTTCTGTACCATTATCTTTAAAAAAGGCAGCCGGCAAACGGAGCCCCACTTAAATATTTATTTTATTCTGTTTTTAGTATTTGTTATTTTAGCAGCAACAGAAATACACCATTGTGAAAATTTTAATTGTCTAATTATCATAGTTTATGAAATACAGCCTGGTAACAGACGGATGGACAGCGGAGTCTTAGTAACAGGGTCTCGTTTTACTGTATGGGTACGGAAAACCAACAATAAAAAAGCACAAAAATAATTACCTCCGTCTCTTTAGCTTCATCCTTGCGTTCTTTACTAGAACGACGCTCTGAGCGAGCGGATGGCTGCCGACGCGACGATGATTCAGATTCTGACTTAGCCTTCTCTACGGAAATCATACGCCCATGCAATTCTGAGAAAATAATGTTAACACAGAAATTAAGTTCCATAAAATTTGAGTTTTTTTTTTATTTTTTTATAAAAGAAAATTGTTTCAATATTCTTACCTGTCCTATGTAAATTCTTAATACAATTCTCAGCATCTTGAGCACTCGCCATTGTGACATAACCATAACAACGAGAACCAGGTGTTCTAGCATTTGTTACCACTTTTGCTCCAATTACCTGTAACAAAATATTTTTTTATTGGCGAGCAATTCAGAATGCATTGTTCAGCACCAACCAACCCGTACACAATGAAAGACATCATTAATCAACCCTTGAACCTTAAGAATTCTTATGAACACTATAAAAACGTGGTGGCCCTTATTTTGTTATGACTAGTAAAAATAAACCCTTATTTTTCCTGGTCACTGGCAATAACTTAAGAACAGCTGGATTAAAAATTTTAAGTTTTGTATACCAGCACACAAGGAAGGTTGTAATTAGGGTAGGGAAGGTAGCATAGGGTAGATTAGGGTAGGGTAGAGTAGAATAGAGTAGTCAGTTGGCGGGAGCGAAGTCGCGGGCAAAAGCTAGTAACAAATAAAACTGAATAATTGTAATTGTCAGCATTCAGGTGTTTTTCGAGTTTTGAGCTTCATTTCAAGACTCGATTAGACTTCTGACAATGCTACCAAACTTTAGAAGATCTAAGAATCACAGCTGATATTAGTGGCATAAATAGGTGTTTATTTACTTTTCCATGTTTGCTGCACAGTTGCTTCAGGTCCTTAGCGCGAGTGTCCCCAGACAACCCACTGACCCACAAGTTCCTTGCACCACCTTCCTTATTGTCATCCTTCTTCTCTTTCTTGTCACCATCACCTTCTTTGTCTTTATCATCTAAAATAGGATAATGTATAATTAAGACTAGAACTTTGTCATTGAAATGTACTGAGGATTAAATAATTTATTAATAAATACCTTTTGACTCCTTGTCATTCTTTTCATCCTCATTGCTGAAAAAATAACCAGAGCATTATTTTACAATAAAAGAACACACTTCAAGTAACCACAATACATGAAGATTGGAATTATAATGATTTATTACTAGCACAAGTTCCTTTTAATGTAAAGTTTCGTGACAATAATCATTTTAGAATTCCCGTAGTGACACTCATCACCTACAAAGTTTTGCACCATTATTCCATTGCATTGGGCCAGGGCATTGAGGGCAGGTCCACAGAATTGCACGCGTCGCCTTATACCCGCAGCACGCCGCTCAGTAACCGCTGACGTCACCACCGATGCAGATGATCCTTTCAACAGCGATCAGGTGTAGACAGTACACATCAGCCCGGAGCCGGCGACTGCAGTTGAAGACATCAGCGAGTTCCGTTGACAGGCAGTTGTCGTCAGATCCGTAGAGCAGGACTCCAAAACGTTTGGTGCAAAACTTTGTAGAGATAACGAAAAGAAAGTATTGGATGTCGGAATAATCGGAGTAGTTATAGATGCGTGGGCGGCGACACGGCGGCCGTTGACGTTCACCAACCTAGTGGCGGGGACTTCGGAGGTTACTTGTTGGTCGTCAGCTGGCTCGTCGTCGCCGTTCGCCGCAGAGTCGGCCGGTGCAGACTTGTCGCTCGCTGGCTCGCCCGCGTCTTCCTCCTCCTCCTCTTCAGCCGCCTCATCTACGTCAGTCGTATTTATCAGCTGAGCCAGTGCAGGTCGCTCGCCGATACTCGGGAGCGGCCCACCCTGCCTCTCCTTAATCTTGCCTTGAAGTGTTGACAGTTTCTTGATATTTTTCACACTTGTTTGTTGTTTACACAAAAAATCCTGACCTGAAAACTTGATTGGACATTAGCACCACCATCTGGATATGGAGCAGTATAGCAGCTATGAGCCACTATGTCCATAGTATAGCATACATAACTGTAGGACACTGGAACGCTGCGGCGACTGGAAATGCCCTGGCACTTAAATTACACAAAACACCACATCATTGTAGAGCCACCTCAGTCTGTGCTCATTTCAGTGGTAATCCTCCCAAATTATTAATAATGTCATCTGTTCTCTCTCTGTTAGTTTTTAGATGTATTCTGTGTGGCAGCTGTTTCTATCACGATGCTTGCAGGTCTTTATATTAATTTTCTTCTACTGTTTTAAACTGTCCACTCTTGTTTACCGCACCTATTTCAACTCATTTTTACATGATGACAAACATTGCAACATATGTATAATACCTCAATATCATTAATTTATTCACATCTTCAAGGTTATGTATGTACCTTTGCAAGTACATTATTTTAAATCCTCTGATTAGGATTAAAATTGGTTAAGTAATTTTTTTCACTACAAAACTGAATTCACTGATAGTTATTTTCAAGTTTAGACATTGTATGTACAGAAATGAACTTTCATAAATTCTAAGCTTACCTTTTTTGTCTGTTTTAGAGTTGTTATCAGCCTGAAAGAGATTAAAATATTGGTTAGTATAGATACAAAGGCATATTTAATTCATTATATTAATATTAGTTATGTCAAGTATTTGGCGTTATTCCAGTTTGATACTATTAATACTAACTGAAACCAGACTTGGCATGTTTTTGGTTGATAAAGCAGTAATTGACGAAATGTTAGAGACTGTTAAAAAAAATAAGATACACAAAACCACATAAGTATATTTAACAACATAAATGTACTAAAATACATATTTATATGCAGATATATATTATTTATTAAATCATGTTGTTTTAATTAAGTATATTCTAGTCTATTTCCATCATGAACCCATTGGATATTTTGGAGGTAACTTGTGGCAGTTTAACTGATACACTGAAGAAATAGAAACGTACCTCTTCATTAAGCAGTTCATCATCACCCAGATCCAAGTTGATGCTGTCCTCAGCATCAGTGTTGTTTTCTATTTTGTGGTCATCTTCAGATTTGGTATCCTTATCAAGACATGGTTTTTTAGGCTGTGTGGCTTCAGGTTCTTCTTTTAACTCTCTTTTTCTATTCACTTTCTCAGTTTCCTCAACCTCCATGTTAGCTTCAGACTTGGGACTAGCTTTGTTTTGTTTTTTGTCAGTTTGCTCAGTTTCTTCTTCTTCTCCAGCGTCGTCCTGTACGATCATATCCTCCATAGTCGGAGTCTCTTCAGACTCCTGTTCAACAGGATTCGTACTCTCTGACCGCCTGGTTCTTTTTGAAGGAGTTTTAGTCTCTACGGTAGCCAACTCGAAAGAGAACGTCGCTGGATCATGCCCCTCGTCTTCCAAATGCTAGAAGGATATCGTCAATAGCGTAATGAATACAATGCAGTTGATTGTCATGACTATTCTAATTATTACACGTCACATAATTACCTTGGATAATCGTTGTATGAGCACTCCGCGAACGCCGCTTTTATCTAGGTTGCGCTTTTCACACTCTGCACGTAAGTCTATAACTCTGAGGTCGTTCAGTAAACGCTTCTTGTCCGACATCGCCTGGTTTTATTTTAGGAATGTTTCTAATAATAACTCACTTTGCCTTGTTGTGTATTTTCAGTAATCTATGCGAAACTAATATTCCCACACACGAATGACGAAAAGAACAAGATGGCGGAGGCGAGGCGGCGCGGTGTTTAGTATTTTTTTAATGTTTTACGTTTGGATACTAAGCCTTTTAAACTATAATAGTTACCACAGACTTACTAGGCATCCATTACAGGATAGGTTTTGCTGACAGTTTTGCCACAGTCAATATTTTGATTGCCTAAAAACCTACCGTCTAATGCGATGATTGACGTTTGTACGACGAAAACATAATGGCGATAAAATTCCGTCATTCAAACATCATTCATGATTGATGGAATTGATTGACGCTTGCATGACTGTGTACTGGACGCCTAAGGTTGGTAGGTACCTTACTATAAAACTTAATCGCATGTTTTCTTTGATTAATAACCTATCTAAAAATAATAATATTTTCAAACGGGTAGAAAAAGAGTAGATCTTGACTTTTTTTTGTAGACAACATTGGTCTCCGGATCACATGACACCTCATGTAAGTGTCATTGTCACTGTCTAAGAAAGTGTCAGTCGATTGTGTGATATATTGGCAAAGAGTATAATATTAAATATGGTATATATTGGTTTGTTTTGAGAACTACACAATCAATTTAGAGCAGTTTAGTGATAAATTCACGGTCCCTTGCGGTTAAAATTACCAAAAGTATATAGTAATACTCGTCAGTCATGACTGGAGAAAACGAAGGTAAGCAAAGTTGCAATTAAATTCATACGTTATCCCAGTGCCTAGCGACCCTTCACTTTAATTTAGTCTCGCTAGAAATCAATTTACTATACTCTTTGCTAGAAATCAATTTACTATACTCTTTGCTAGAAATGTATTGACGAGCTCTACTTTTTTGGATACAGGTGTTCCGTCTGAGGCTGTAGCATGTGAATTACTCGATAAAATTATTTTAAAGCAATTGCATTTGATGGAGGAAAAGATGCGTTGCGAATTAAACATCGAGTCCAATATTAAAAATGGAAGTATTCATTTAGCAAAGTCTCGTTATATCATGGGTCAGAGCTCAGTGAGCACAACCCGGCTGCCTACTGAAAGCAGTTCGGATTTCTCAGCATCTACAAAATGCGAAACTATTGAGGAAGATGGACTTAAAGTAATGAAGGTAATTGAGAATGATGCAGAGGATACAGTCAATCCCCTTCGCTGGTTCGGCGTCTTAGTTCCTCAGAATATGCATAAAGCCCAAAATATATTTCAAAATACTATCAACTATGTTGTTGAATGTGTAAATATACAAGTGCAGCTACAGAGTAATTTAAAACTTATTGAAATGTTGAAGCAATACATTAATTCAGAGAAGGTAACAGCTGCCTAAGGTAATTTGGGCATCAGTATGCAAGAATTAAATAAATTCATGTTATTTGTCTTATATTTTGTGATAATAGTTTAAGCTTTTGTGTTGTTGAAATGAGGAAATAAAACAAATCATGTTTCAATTGTCATTAATTTATTTTTATTTGTGAAATGAACACTAGGTGTCATGTTGTGGCTTAATCATATTGCAATAAGCATTATTTATTGGTTTAATCACAACAATTGAAAGGCCTTGTTGAATATCCAGTTGTGTCTACTTCATGTATTTCTTAGATTTTTTATATGAATGGCACTTTCATTTTACACTGATAAACAAGTAGATAATTTTATATTGATAACATTATTTATATAATTTTATTGGTGTCACATATTTGTTAATAATATTTATTCAATCAAATAATCATACCTAATTGCTTTTTTCAATATCAAATAATGGTTGTTTATGATTTTTTTATAATAGCATCTTTATATTAAATAAAGAATTGTCTATATAATATTTAACTACTTATATACATATTGTATTTTTGAGGTACATACAAACAACAGAAATGGAATGTTCATCTGGAGTTAATAATTAACAATCATCCCAGCAAATACAATATCATTCCTGTAAAGATGTGATATAATTTTCACTTGCAATACTTTACTGTATTCAGTAAAGTATTGATAATATTAAATTATTACTTACACAATGCCATCAAAACGGGTGCTAGCTCTTTGGCATCCAATTTATTTTGAGATCTTTACTTTTAACATTCAGATATTTTTAAATACATTTCAAAGACAATTGTACAGATTCAGATTACTTTTAAAACTAGCCATGTTAGGAGATTGAGATTGTAATATTGTGTGAAACAACAAAATACATTCTGATACACTTAATTTAAGGCAAGGAACTCATTTCACTTAATAACCTTTTTCAGCCACAATTTCTTTAAATGTAAAGTAAACATATTTAAAATCATTTAAGATTCTTCAGTCTCTATTTTAACAGCCAGTTACATGTTAAGTCTCCATACCATGATCTTCTTAAAAATGTACTGCAATATTTTATAAGTATTGTTTAATTTGCAGTTGTTTTAGAGGAGTTAGAGGGTTTTCCTTATCTAAAGTTGTTTACATTCTACTGAAGAAAATAACATTCTATAATAATACAACACAACAATATTAATGTACAAAACATTCAATGATTAGGAAATATCATTTGTGAACAAGAAATACATTATTTATTAAAAAGATTACACACAATATAAAAACTCTATACTCCTTATAGGAATGCAAAAATCAATGATTTAATACTATAAAATATAAAAGCTTCTAATATAGTCTTGTTTACAACTTTGTGCAAATTGTGCGCAATTAATCATGTAATTTTATTTTTGGTTGTGCTTTCACAATGGCATCATGACTAGACTTACTTCAAGTTGAGCTGAACTATCATGTATTTTGTTACAAAATGCAATGACTGTGGTTTGTATAGTTGTATCTATAGTAAGTACTTGTTTATACCACACATTAAACCAACATATAAATATTATTAAATCAATTGACACAATAAGAAAAGGAACTACCAAGTCTAGCCCAAATACTCTGTGTAAAATTACTATAAACCATACAACATCTAGCACATTTTAAAAAATACATTTTTCTAATTTGCAAATGATTGTCTGATTGCTTATGTGTAGATGTTGATGGAGTTTGTCTTGATTAATATTAGTAACATGAAATTAGAGTACAAAGTACCTATGTAATAATGTTGCAGTAGGTTTCTAGGTCAAAAATATTTACAAAATTCAAATAATTTACAAAAATAATTAAGTGTAAAACAGCAAATATATAAAACAAACATATCTTAAACCTAATAAAATTCGTTATTAATGTCAATAAAAATATTTTAACAGTAGGTAAATAAATTAAAACTACACTGGAATGTTTCTTTCTGCTTCTGATTTCTATGATATTTTAAGGAATCTAATTAATTGCAAAAGCGAATCGACTATGGCTTTTAAGTCAGAGGGAAAATCAGGTCCCGTTCACATTCGACTTTACACGGGGCGCGGGCGCTAGACCCATGTCGGGCGCCATAATATGGAATTTTATTTTTAATTTTTTTATCGTGCGCTTTCTATACGCCTCACTAGTTCATGTTACAAAAATATTGTGGGAAAAATTCAAACACCGAACACCGGCAATCTAATAAAAAATAACAGAATCACTACCATCATGGTGTACGCTATGCTACTTGGACGCGATTACTTTCGACTCGGCTGGTAACACGATACAAATATTGACTAAGATGCGTAGTGCCGGGGCTCACCGACTCTGTAAAAATTAGTCTAGCCTCATGTACGAGGCGGGCTCGAAGCGATAAACCTATAAGTAGTGTCGTGTCGCGCGGTCATATCGCTAGCCATTGTCGCGCGTATCACGTGTGTCTTGGCCCTCCGTGCGCCACTCGGAGCGCGTGCAGGCGCCTTCGCGCCACCACGCTTGCACGTTTCGGTAGTGCGCATGACGCTGGCGCCGCTCGTTCGCATGCACCATGGCGCACACGCGACAGAAGAAGTACGTGTTTATGAACTCGCCGGTACCCTGGCAAGTAAGATTAGTGTTAAGACTTAATGAACATTAAATGTCAATTTCTATGTTAGGCATCATTAAATGATAAAATAGACATGAGTATATTAGAGGAAGTTTGAAAGTGGCGCCAGTGACTGAAAAGTTGAAAGGGAATCGTTTGTCTTGGTATGGTCATGTAAAGAGGAGAGATGAAACGCATGTTACTAAAAGAGTTATGAGTATACATGTGGATGGGTGGAGAGGGAGAGGGAGGCCAAAGAAAAGATGGATGGATTGTGTGAACAGTGATATGAAAGAAAAGGAAGTTAGTGATAGCATGACGGTTGACAGGATAGAATGGAAGAAAAAAACATGTTGTGCCGACCCCAAATAAGATGGGACAAGGGCAGGAAGATGATGATGATGATGAGACATAGGGCGTCATTGGGCCTGCACGCCAGCTGTAGTGTACTGTGCAGTCGGTTGACATAACTGTTCAAATGCCGCCTTTTAGAGCCTTAATGACGAGTCCCATGTTGGGCGTCATTAAAGTATAAATGACGCCCAACATGATTCTAAAGTATACGACTCCCGTCGACCAACAAAGGTAGTGAAAAAAACGGGTGTAGGCTTACCTTCCACTTGAAGTAAGAATTATACAAATTATCGTCTTCATCAATGCGCCGCAGATAGGAGGCGAGTTCCTCCGGGCTAGCGAACTCCTCGACGTGAATATACGAGTTGTGTGGCGCCAAAGCCGCGTACTCGGACGCGCGGGCACCCATCACTATTGGCAGCACGTTATGTCTGTAAAACGTCAGTTGAATAGAATTATACAATGGAACCTAAGTTTCAACTAGCATTAGCTCTCTCGTATCTATTATAGGTAGCCCAAACCAGTGCCTTAATTAGGTGCGGTGTCAACGGTCCCTAGGCACAGGGCTCAGACTCAGGGGCACAAAAATGATCAACCAGGGCCTAAGTTTTAGTGTAGTTAGTAGCATATCTATATACTATAGCTATTATTGTTTATCGTGTAACCTATCCTAGGCAGGGTGTTAAAATTTTCGATTTCGCTTCATTCGCCCTTGTACTGATAAAAGAGTTTAGAGCTATGTAACATTAAAATTTCAAAGAGCGTAAGAAGCTCGCACCGGGCATTTAAAATGCCAGTTACGGCACTGGCCCAAACACCGTTACCAACGCAGAAGACATCGAACGACTTGAAAGTTACCAATAGGTATTTAAAAGGCAAAGTACTTACTGCAGTCCATTGACAAAGAATTTCTCTGTGACATAATCACGGCAGTTGGAGTTTTCGAAAGCTAGGTAGAACTTATAGTCTTTATCGAGCATCTCGAGGCAGTTGGGGTCGTTGCGGGGGCAGTGATGCGAACCGCAGGCTCCGTAGATGTCGACCTGGATGTACTTGCTGAGCCGGCGTGCGTACTGCAGCCGACGGTTGCGAGCGTGGCAGTTCGATACGAACCAGGCTACCTGCATATCGTAGAATTGGGGTGAATTTGAAGGGTATAAGTATGCTCTTATAAAAATTGCACGATGACCTTTCTGAGTAAAAATGGCAAGATTTTATCGAATCCTTCGATTTCGAGGGATCGAGGCGTGCTTTGATACTAAAGATGTCCATCGTAAAAAAAGTCGGTAATGAAGGCCTTGCAGCAAACTACTCACAAGCACACATCATCCTATTACCGTCTGGGCAAGCCATAATTATGGCGGTAAGTCCCCTCTCTTTCACCCACCTCATCACGGCGACTTTACCTTCCGCATGACGCAGGTCCTCACCGGACATGGCAAGTTCGGGAGGTTCCTGCACCGAATTCGTACGGAAGAAACGCCCAGGTGTTACCATTGTGTGGACCGCCCGGAGGGCGGAGGACACGGTGGACCATATGGTAGAGTTGTGTCCCTCTTCGGCAGAGCACCGCCGTGTCCTCGTGGGGGCGATCTGCGGCAACAACCTCTCGCGCCGGGCCCTGGTACAGGCCATAGTCCGGAGCGAGGAGGAGTGGCAGACGGACGCCTCCTTCTACGAAGCAGTTATGCTAGCGAAGGAAGCGGCCGCACGCGCGAGGGATTCCTCACGCCCCAGCCGCCAGGATTCCGATCCAGATTTCTAGCCACCGTAGGCGTAGCCTTGCGGACGGCGAGCAATTGGTAGCACGCCCTGCGGTCGTCCGGGAACCGTCCGGACCGAGCCCAAGTTGTCAACGGCGCGTAGTGTTCCACACGCGCCTCAAGCCGAGTAAAAGCCTTGTGAGTTCTACTACCTACCTTTTTAGTTTTATTAGCAGCAAAGTTCCTGTCGAGATCTTTCTCCGTGATGAGGGGATCATAGTAGACCCAGTGTTCGTAGGGCGCCACGATGTCAGAATCTCGTCGGTAGGTGGAAGTCCAGTTGAATACCTCTACCGATGAGGGTCGCAGCGACGCCGTGTGGTACGGGCACTCGAGGTAGTACAGGATCCAGATCTGAAATATGAATCAATTAATAGTTGAAAACATTTTTTTAATCAAGCACGCATAGGTATTAAAACCTATGCGTACCTACCTACTCAAAATGTCATTCATGTGTATGTCTCTGTTGTCCGTTGAAGAGTTCCTCTAAAATAACTTTGGTACCATAAAAATGTGTTGTCATCGAAACTGAAAGAACTTGCAAAAGTTCAACTCCGTTGGATAAGATGATGTGGTTTTAATTTAGCTAGCAAGATTTGACACGAACGTTAAATAAAAGCTTGGTCAAAAAGTCGGGGTACCGCAATGTGCAGAAGTTAGATAATTTAGCTTTAACGAATAGAAAATATCTACTAGTTTTAAATGGTTTACAAGAAAATTGCGGTCCCCCGACTCAGTGACGCTCATGTTTAAAATATATATAGATTCTTTTAATGAAGTTAAAAGGCTGAAACAGTAATTTATTAACTTACTTTTTACTTTCTTTTTGTGTCGGGGGTTTTTTAAGTTTTTAATTTTATCCATACACTTACTCGAAAACCCGCTCTTATTCCTACCGCTTTTAGGCATGCAATTTATTGTTTTTCGCACTAGTGCGGAAAAGTGCGCACGTTCGCCCGTGCCACAATTTATTAGGTACATTATTGTATCAGCCTGGTCGTACGTCAACCCCCACGAGTCGTGCGTCAACCCCCGTTTATTTATATCTTCGTAAGTGTATTGAAAAACGTCGCTTGATACCACTTAATACACTTGGTTTGTCACTGCTGCACTCGGCTCCATAACACACTCGCCTACGGCGTGTGTATTTCACCTCGGTCGCAACAACGACAAACTTTCTCCACTTGTATCAAAATGTGCTAGGGATTGTGCGTCAGCTACTGTAGTAACCACTAAGCTGTCTGCATAATATTACAGTCAATCATGCATTTTTCCATTTGTTGTAGGTAACTTGCGAAATATATCAATATATTTTTTGGTAGATAATTTTGTAAAACATCGAGACGATAAGTACTGTAGTAGTTATTACAAAAAACAGGCACACAAACACTACACCGTCAGGAAAATTTTCCATAACCACCATACCATGGGACGCAGCTATCTGCGTCCCATGGTATGGTGGTTATGGAAAATTACACCTACACCTATTATAAGTACCTACCTATTGTAGGTATTAGACCTACAGGGCGATTATCATATTTCTTTTTTTACAACACTTCCGTGTTGTATCATCATGAAGGCATATTGGCACGTCACTATCAAATACCCAAATATTAGCTTGAATTTACCTGTTTAGGAGAACGTTTAACGTTGAAGGGGGTGTGGTGATCTTTGTAGAGGATAGCGTCAGCCGTGGCGGCGTCTCTTGGGTCAGCGGTTAAACTGCAGCGGTCTACCGGACACTTGTTACGGACGAACTCCGTCCGGCCCCCGGACACGCCCCACGCACCAAACCCGTTCGCGAGCAGGATTTTCTTAATAGGCACATCTTCGTCTTTTGGTAGCGTATACATTAATTGGTTGACTACTCTGTAAGGGAACAAAACATACTATTAAACAAGGAGCAAGAGCAGTTTTATTGTCATAAAATTCTACAAATAGATAAACATGTTGTCTCAGTTAAGTAATGATGTTGTTGTCGGGCTGTTATAATTTTGCGAAGGAACTCCTACCTGTCGTCGCCTGGTGAATCTTCTGGAAACAGTTTCGCATCAGGGTCATGCTGCCGGGGACGCTTTTCACCTCCTTTCAGGAACCACCGTAGGTGAGCAGATTCGTCGTCGTGAGCCAATGCATAGTCTGTCGCCGTGATCGCGTTCTGAAATTATAATAAGGTTGGTTAATATTTAGTTAACTTAGTTTAACGCACCTACTTAGTTTTAGAAAGTTCAAATTATGTGTAAATACTAAGGCTTGCTTTAGTTGCGAGCTTTTTCTAAAAGATTCGTAGTTTTTGGCAGTTTTGTTGTTACAGACGGTTTTGTAGAAGCAAAAACGATACTTTTTGGAAACAGAAGGCACAAATTTTAGATTCTAGAATCAGGTTTTCACCTGGAATCAATGTGTCAGATGTTGTGTGATGGATCTGTATAATATATGTGATCTTCACGCTAGTCTCGGATACCCGCAAGTTGTTTAATGGAACAGATCTACGCTCAATACTGTGCGAATTCGATAGAAGAAAAATAATGCGTGGCGGTCTAGCAGTTTAAATGTTACCTCTGTGTGGAGGTCTAAGCGCTGCGGTGCCTGGGGGGAAGTGCTCCTTGGCGCGGGGGCGAGGACCTGCGGGCGCGGCAGTAGCAGAAGCGCCAACGCTGTCAGCGCCAGCGGCAACAGAAGCGCGGCGCGGCGCAGGGCCCGCATGGCGCGCGCAGCCCGCACCCACATGCCGGCTGGTGCGCGGTGAGCCGGCTAGCCCACGCGGGCCGGACTGAGCGCCTCTGCCACCGCCAGCATCCCTGCCCCCCGCACTATCGTGTTCTGCTTAGATGTGACATCTGTAAATAAGAAAACAAAATGGGGTTCCGGTTTTTCATTCGGATATTCTGTACGTCCCTAAAAAAAGATTATATTTCGTTTCCAGGTAGGGTAGGTTTGTTAAATTTCTAGAATTTCTCAGTAACAGTGGAAGCCTTGATTTGTCCTTGGTAAGGTATGGCATGGGCGCCGGCTTTTAGAAAACCTCATGGGTGCTCATGATCATTTGATGACTCGAAAAAGTGGCGAAGTGTGAGAAGAGAAATGCACACTGATCGAGCGATAAATAAGTAAATGTCCTAATTACATACTGCGTAGGTACTTAATTACTAATTATGTTAACAAAAATATAAAATGAAACCATTATATAGAAATCGGGCAAGTGCGAGTCGGACTCGCGCACAGAAGGTTCTGTACAAGCTTACCTATGAAAACAATTCAATTCCCGAATTGAGTTACGCAATTTTTTCCGAATCGCAAATAAGTATTTTTTTGTGACATAACTATAAATTTAGTTTCCTGATTTTTTCCTATACTTGTGCTATGAGACCTTTAAAGAAAAGATTGGTAGACAATTAAACTCTTAACGACTATTTAGTATATTGCTATAATTTGTTATGAGGCGTTATTTTACTTTTAAATAAAAATACTGTATGTCTGATATTTTAAGTTTCCCATTGTTAAATATAGTTTTAGTTTCGGTTTTTATGGTAAGTACGCATTAAATAGTGTTAATTAATATCAGAACACTAACGCGTATCTTTTCGATTCATTTATCACTTTTTTTTTTACTAGTTTTAGTTATGAAAAACTGCGTCTGTGAAAAAAATATAACAGTAATAATCAATTTAATCTGTTTTATCAATGGAAACCTCAAAATATTACATATTATATTTCCATTTAATTTATAACGAAAATAGGTAACTAAAACTAACTAAAATATACTAGAAATGCTTCTATACGTATCTTCGTTCGGTTGCGGTTTAAAGACCTGGTTCTTTTTGCTATTGATTCCTGGTATTGGCCTCTAACATATAACCTAGCTTTTATTTCTAGCGGAAAGAAAAAGTAAATCATGTCAATAGTTTGCATTGGCCTTTAAAATCAAAATTTAAAATTATTAACAGAATTTTTTGTTTAATGCGAAAGTATTCTGACGAAATACAGCTCTGCTAGATATAATAGGTCTTTGAAATTGCCGTTTTTTAAAACGGTTACTTTGAAGTGTTATATCTTTGGATTGATTTAAAATTAACTAAAATAAACTTTATATTAAAGGTACGTTGTCCTTTTTCGAAATTAGCTATTTTTTGGGTTCTTTGTGTTTTGTATTTTCTGTAATATCGCAGTACTTATAACCATGAAAGCTAATAACAGCCAAAAGCCTTCAAAGTCTAAAACATCTGCTATTTCTCGGTTTACATGCACTATCATGTGATAATTCAGTCTTTGCTGGGTCATAGTACTCTTCAAATAAGTTTTTATTCTCCGTAATGCTGAAAATGACCGTTCGACGGTACATGTCGATACTGGAATTGTCATAACGATTTTTAATAATTTTATTATTTCTGGTATCATATATTTAACTGATTCGCAATGAGAAGTTATAAAAGAAACAATGTCTTCCACATTATTCAGTCTGACGTTTCGTTTGTGCAATATCTAAAAGCATATTACGATGAAGAATCATACGATCCACATCAAAGTCATCTCCGTAGAAATCTTTCACATAACTGCTGCTTGTTTCATTTTGCTTTGCAACCCAGACCCAACACAAATATCTATTTCATCAACAAACATTTATGTTGGTGCGGGAATCGAACCCGCGACCGTGTCGTCTCAACCGGCGCTCTAAACCACTGCGCTAAACGGGTCATCGGGTATTATAAAAACGCCCATCCGTAAAAGGCAATTACTGATCTTTTTCTTGATGTCTATTCTCAGGGATGCTCGGCACCCACTGTTTATCTCTCATGGGTGCTCGAGCCCCCGAGCACCCACGGAGTCGGCGCCCCTAAGGTATAGTAGGCATCGCGTCTATGGTGACAACCAGTATAAGCTGACCTTGTCTTCTGTTGTACTACTTCCATACTACGCGAAGCTTGACCAAGGTTAGTGTCAATACCTATGTAGGTTTGTAGGTACTCAAATATACCCAACGGGCGCAATGGCTGTGTACAAATAGCGCTGATTACCCATTGCCACGTGGGTCGGTAGGGTTGGTTGTTTACAAAATTTGGTTATTGTATACCTAATGGTAAGTGGGTACGACGTACGAGTATAGGTATATTACACATACAGTAGGGTAGTATATATTTAATGTCTTTGGTACCTACCAACGTCATCACTTACCATATTATAACAATGAAAGAATGCCTGATTGTCACGATAATGAAACAATTATTATTTAGATAATCGATCATCTGAACACTGTGTTTATGTGGTTTGTTTTCGGCTTGAATGAACGGATGTTTAAAATTAATTATGCTAAGAATTTGAATCTTGTAGAATAAATCATTTGTTGTATAAAACTGGACGTAAAATTAACATTCCGAGGTTGCAGACTGGTGTTTAATGTTCACATGAGGGATTTTCGTGTCAGACGCAAAAAATACAGAATTGGGTAGGTACGCAATCATAATACTATACAATAATATTTCTATAGATGATTACAAATTACAAAAACATTACAAAAACTCTGTCAAAAAGTTGAACTCAAAATGACAGGTCAGTTTTTTTTTAAATCTCTTACCAAAAAGAATGTTGTAACATTCTTTCATAAAGAAAGGAGTTTTAGTACCTATTTATTTAAAAAAATCACTGTTTAAGTACCTAACCGCGTACGTGTAATAACTTCGTAAGCTACGTAGCTTCAACTGCTACGGAATTGGCCGTAGTAGTAGCGTAGCTTACACGTAGCGAGTAGTGTAGCATAGACGTAGCGAGTAGAGTAGCAACATCGTAGCGCGTAGCGTAGCAACATCGTAGCGCGTAGCGTAGCAACATCGTAGCGCGTAGCGTAGCAACATCGTAGCGCGTAGCGTAGCACTGCATAGCCTTAGCGAGCATGTAGCTCATAGATATATATATTTCTATGATGTAGCCTAAGCTGTATTTATATCTTTAACGTAGCAAAAGAGAACTGATTGCCAGCTTATTTTTATTGTGATAAGTTCTATTTACCCCAAGGGGGTCCGTCAATTTGTGGGGCCAAGAACTAACAGTAGTTGGAGGTTTACATAACTAATCGTACTAATTGTTGCTTAAGCAACATCCCATGAGGCGGCTGCCACCGGTCAAACAGGGACGTTTAGCAACAAGGCAAGGGAAAAACATAACTTAACAAACCACATATTCGAACACAAACATTTCAGCTTCAAAAGCCTGGGCAAGAGGAGGGAAAGGTCAATAACACAGACGAAGAGGCAATTATAAAACCCCACAAAAGAAAGGATAACTTCTTTGTTAGCCGACTAGTGACAAGCGAATCTCTAACCAAAACGCTTCAGTAAGGCCGGCCCAGGCGCAACCACGACGCAGCAGCCCGTTGTCAAAGATCTAAGGGGACTAATATGACGTGTTAAAATGTCAGGCGTGCGATGCGAGAGTGATGTAGCTATTATACACCCTACACAACTAATTTTTAATTAGTACAAATACTTAAAGGGCTTATTAGAAAAGGTCTTGTTATTATTTAAGCAAAGTCTCAATACATTATATTCATAAATAGCAAAGTTATTAGCGTTTGTTTATATCCCAAAATGTCACTCAATTTATGGAAATATTGTACAGGCTGATTGATTATGAATGAATAAATGACGATCAAAATGGAAAAACACTGCTCGTAGTATTTTCTAGTAGCAATTGTCATGAATAATTAATTCTATTATGGATTTACCAATTATGACCAATTTTCGTGGACAATTTTGGGATTTCGTTTTTTTACTTTTGACTACAAAAATATGATCAGTAACGGGTACGTATAGAGCCCCATTTTTTTTTGTACTAATTAAAAAATAGGGGTGTATAGCTCCATCCCTTTAACAGTTTTTTCAGATAGTTGTTGTTTTTAGTTTTTTTTTTAATTGTTCGCGCAATTTATTTTATTTAAGTGAAATTTGTAATCTTATTTCCGTATCAATTATTATTTAATTTCTACCTTGTTTAGTAATGTATTAATTTATTTTAATATTAATTTAATTTAATTTTCATAGTCGCATTATATTCACAATTAATCTAATAATTTAATGATTTTACCACTATTTTTGTGCTAGCGGTGTTAACCTATAATTAATTGTTGCGCCCGCAATTGTATCCAACTATAATTATTAAGTTGCTAGTGTACTGGTGTAAACAGTTGTTGGTTAAACTGAATAAAATAAATAAATAAATAAACAGTTCAGTTTAGTTCGTCAAATGGATCGCTTTAACAGTTCGTGGTAGGGCCTCAGGTCGTGGTCGAGCGAGCTTTCGACGAGACTATTTCATCTTGTGGAGAATATAGGCGGCCGCTATGTAAATATCAGTTCAAGCGGATTGCAGAAGCTAAGTTCAAGCTGTCAGCGCTTCCCTGAACGCTGCGACCTACCACTTAAACCTTACGTTTGACATTATTTCGGAATAAGGTTTGTTGAACTTGACTCTATTTTCATAGGCGTCATAATAAATAGAGTCAAGTTACTTGAACGATGCTAATTCGATACCGTTTTGTCACAATTCGTTATGCGCCTGCGACGACTGTGGTACGCGTACGGTCAGTCGCGTTCATCGTAACAATTTAATTTTGACGGCATAAACTATATTTCGAACTAGCTATAATATCCCGCCAGACCTTGTGTTGTCCTTTTATGATCAAACGATCCTTCTCCTTCTCTGATTTTTCTATTTTCAGGATTTTTTTTCCATATGGAAAAATATTTACAAAAAAAAGCCAAATCACAAGACGGGCTTAAAAAAAAGTGCATTTAATTTTTCTTCGTATATAAAGCAGTACCTAAGTTTGTTTCTCGTTGTTCATGTTGCGGTTACCGTACATGTGTTAAATAGTAACGTTTGATCTGGAAAATCTTCGGTCAACGACTTTCATTGTGTTAGGAGCACCTTTTTGTATGCAAAATAATAATAACTGTTACCTGAAGAAAAAAGGTGTAATTTTATTACACCCTTTGTATTATTTTATATTAATATAATTTAAATAAAATTGATTGGTTGCATTGTATTGAATACTTTTTTGTATTGTGTTGTAATAATGATATAAATTTAATTTAATTGTATGAATATATTATAATATTTCTTTTTTCGTATTGAATTTCGGTTATGATAGCGGAAATAACCAGCTTGTCACTTATTATAACTGAAATACAATATGTTTAAATCATATTGTATTTCTATTATTTATATAAAAATATATAGTAATAAAGTGTAGTTTTGTTAATTAATTTAAACATCTATTTATCTACATACGTCTACCGGCTGGTTTTTATCGATATTACCGATGCGTAAACACCACGCAAACATACACAGATAAGTGTGTCGACATGAAATAGATATTTTGTGGTAGTTACTGTTCAGCTGTACCTACCTCCGAATGAAAAATTGCAACTCTTATAGGAGGATGTCTGTCCTTCCGTCTGTCACAAACAATTTTGTATAACCAAAACAGAATACATAATACATACAATACATTTTACATTCAGCGATTTGACGCAGTAGTTGAGCGATCTGCTGCGCTGCTTGCCGTTGATTCAATTTCTGCATGCAAATATTTGCAAAGTAATAATACCTATGTGTAGTCCATCTACACACAGGTATTATTACATTGTCAAATTGTTTGAAGAATCGCCAAACTAAAGTGGCAGTGGGCAGGGAACAATGCTCGTAGAACGGATGGTAGATGGGGCCGATAGGTTCTAGAGTGGCGACCGCGAACCGGACAACGCAGCGTTGGAGGGAAGCCTTCCAACGCTGCGTTGAACAAGAAGAACAAGGTGGACCGACGACCTGGTGAGAGTCGCGGGAGTGCGGTGGATGCAAGACGCACAGGATCGGTCGTTGTGGCGATGCTTGTGGGAGGCCTATGTTCAACAGAGGACGTTTTTTGGTTGAATTGATGATGATGATTACTTTGTCAATAGACACGACCGAATGTGAAGGGGGAATTGTGAAACGTAATAATGACAAATTATATTCATATAAAAATATAACTATAAATATCATCATCATCATGAATAATTTTTACTATGGGACCAACACTAAAATCGTGAAAATATAATGATTATATTTTGCTTTATTGTTTGCATTTTGTTTGTCCCTATGTAAATAAATATAAAAGAGTGAACATTGACCAGTCATTTGAAACTTTATTTGCTCAATATTCACTATTTTGTCACCATTAGAAACTCTTTCTATATACGTATCCATCCTATCCTAAATTCCGTTAAAATTAATTACTTCATATTTTTGTTCCATATCTTTGTTTTCTCCGTATTAAATAAACATAATAAGACATTGGTTTTTTTTATAGGTGGGAAAATCATCCAATAACATCCCTGCCCTTGGGCGGAGCGGGACATAGTGTCAGACTTTTACTGACTAAAAACCCACTCCTGTTCCTTCGTTGCCCTTCGTACCAGGGCCGAGTCTTCATTTCAGAATCTGACCCTTGGCCCCAGTAGGCTTCGACCCTGCTGGGCCCCTACGGTTTGCTGACATCTCCCCGAGGCGCGCGTGGAACAGTACGCGTCGTCGACGAATTGGGCTCGGTCCGGATGGTTACCAGACGGTCGGACGGCGAGCTACCCATTGCTCGCCATCCGCAAGCCCGCGCCTACGGTGGAATGAGACATTGGTTAAATGCACAATTCATGCGAAGTGAAAGAAAACTTAAGTACCGAAGTCTAATTAATAAAAATCAACTCAATATATTCAGTAGAATCTGAGCAAATTGGCTGTGCCAGAAATATAGACCGACACTCGAATGGCCATATAAGGCTTTCAGTTGGAACCCTAAAATAAACCACGAATGTTAGGCATTCGGTTTATACTCTTCCTTTCCTGTTTACGTTCATTAATTCCGTACTTATCGAGTTCGTTTTAATTAGAGAGAATGCGGTAGGAAAATAAGGATGTTTCCTGGATACTAAAATAATATTTTTGATCCGTGAATTAAATTATCAAAAAATATTGAACATTTATTTATAACTTTATCAAATCAATAAAGATAAAACGCACCGAAGCTCACAAGTAGGGGGCTTGTGACGTCACTTCTAGTGTATCAAGTCTGTCAAGGCATGACAAAAATAGTTGTTTTTAGGAATATACTCTTCTAGCTGTCCCCAGCGATTTCAACCGCGGCTTTGGTTACTGCTCAGCTCCTATTGGTAGTAGCGTCTTCTATAGCCTATAGCCCTATAGATAAAACAAACAATTTTTCAATTCGAAACAGTAACAAACAAACCAACTCTTCAGTTTTATTACATTGCTAGCTTCTGCCAGCGGCCTCACATGCGTCATCATCATCATCATCATTTCAGCCGAAAGACGTCTACTGTTGAACTTAGACCTCCCCCAAGTGTCGCCACAATGAACGATCCTGTGCGTCTCGCATTCATCGGACTCCCGCAACCTTTACCAGGTCATCGGTCCACCTTGAAGGACGTTTACCAACTCTGCGTCTACCGGTACGCGTCGCCACTCCAGAACCTTTCGGCCCCAACGGCCATCGGTTCTGCGAGCAATGAGCCCTACCCATTGCCACATTAGTTTGGCGATTCTTCGTGCTAAGTCGCATTCACATGCGTTAAAGTAGAAAATTGTCCCAAGGGAACATACTCCCGCGATAAGAAGTATTTTATGTGCTACTTCAGAACATGGTCTACTCTCGTGCCTAATTTCATCCAAATCCGTACAGCAGTTCGGGTATGAAGTAACAAACATACACGCAGACTTTCGCCTCTATAATATTAGTCATCATCCCCTAGTCTATTCTCAACTAGCTTGGGGTTGTCTTTTATAATATTAGTGTGAAGAATTAATTACGACACTCTAGAATTTTCCAATGGCCAATTGGTTCATGGTACCTAGTTCGAAATATCCAGTTTTCTATTTCGATAAGGAGTTAATTAAAGATCGATACCCATTTAACGTTCGTCAGCATGAAATGAAATTATGATGGAATACATGTTGTCACACGATAAGGCGTATAATGGTCATCTGGTGCCGAGATCTGTTTCCCGTTAACTGAAAGTGACATATATTACTTGATATGTATTTCATCATTTGCCTACGCTATAATGTATCTTTAGATGGGTCTATGCTAGAGAAGCCGAGCATGACCGGAGCACGAGCCAAACTCAATTTCGTGTAGTGTCACGTGTGTGTACACGAATTTGCGTAGTGTAGACTCACCTTAAGAGTCTCTACAAAGTGGGTGCCAGAGGATGGACGACGCCGCCGAGGCCGACCTGGCAAGAGGTGGCAAGATTACTTAGACGCCTAATACAAAGGCAGGTTCAAGGTGATTCGAGAAAAGAATACCTGAAAGAAGTTGGGGGAGGCTTTTACCTAACAGTGGGAAATTATAGGCTAAATAGAAAAATACCTAAACAATACAAAATACCTAAGTAATTGAAGTTTTATGTAAAGATGCATAGCAAATTTAATATTTTTCGTAATTTTATTGTCTACTAGTTTTTTTCAACATTTTTGCTCGTGTGAAAGTTGAAAATCATCTAAAGGATTAACTTACTCCCGAGACAAAAAAATCTATTCTCTTCAAGGTCCAGTGGTGGATTTACGAGCAGGTTTAGTAGGCTTCAATCTGGGGTGGCAGATGTTAGGGGCGGTAAATTTGGGGACCGCAGCAGTCTCGCAGCAGTCCATCATCACCTGGAGACTGAAAAACCTTCCCTCTTTTTCCTTTCGGAGACGCAGATAAGAAGTCCGTCAGACGTGTCGTACCTGTCTTACCCAGGGTTTACCCTGGAGCACCATTTTAAACCACACGCTGGTGTGTGTTTGTACATCAGGGACGACGACGGCAGGACGACTTGATGTCTGGCAGTTTTGAGTACTTTAATAGGTCTACCCAAATATCCTTTCTTGGGTATTGTTCGTCAAGTCGTTGAGCTCCTTAGTTGTACCACAGTCTAAAAAACTGTGGTTGTACCCTAGATTTGAGCTACACGAATAGAGACAAATACATGCACTGACTGGACAGGTCCACTCAAATCTGTGTGGTTATTTCCTCACCAGACCATCTCAGACACCAACCTACATGGTTCTCATATGATTTTACCAGTATATGTTGGCTGAATGGACTTTCAAAGAGACTTTGACACTGCGTTTGTTTTGGTGTTTCTTCTTAATTTAAACTAAATGATGCCGGTGTTTCCTAACTGACTAAGTTAGGAAACACCGGCCTCATCTAGTTTAAATTGACGAAATAATTAACGTATTTCAAAGTGTTTTTTAAAAACCTATTTGTAAAATAAATATCATTTATCATCAATATTTATTTATACCTACACAAAAATAATTGTCAATGATGCCATGTGGGGAAATATCTACCAATTCACGTACTACCAATACTACAATACCCGTTGACTGGTTATAAAATAATAGCAAAAACTAAAACAAAAGTGTGACATTGTTTTTACAAAACATGGGCAACTTCGTAATCCATTGTGGTCATTATTGAACGGAACAAAAGCAGGGCTTGGTGTGTCACTTGATACAATTTTATCATGACCAGTTATTGGACCTCGTTATTTAAATAAAGTATTATCAAACTTCACTCTTGTTTTCCCCTATATTTACTACCTATTTATTTATATTACTTTTTCCCCCTATTTGGGTTTATTTTATTTTATTGTGGGACAATAAACAGCTACAATATACATACATTGCATCACTGACGTACTTGCCTTTATTATTTTTTAAGGTGCAAAATCAAGTAATTTATCAGGGACCACGGTAACTCTTTCGAATAACCTCGCAACAGGTGTATCATGGTAGCTACGTAATTATTTTTGAAAGCTACATATTTATATTATGAAACGTGTGTAGGTACAGTCGGAATAAAATCTAAATAGGTAAGGTATAATGGCTTGAACTTTGCTTGGATAGTATTTGTTACAAACTACGCTTACAAGTATGATGGCATTGAAAATCGTCTCCATAACTGTAAAGAGTTAGATAAGCTGGAGGAAGGAAAGATGTTTTTGATAAGGTTGGCGCAGTGGTTGAGCGATTGCACGATTGGCTGCTGCGCCGAGTACCGTGGGTTCGATTCCTGCGCAGAACAAATATTTGTATGGCCCAGGGAGAGTTGTTCCGGATTGGGTATCTTGTTTATAAGAGTTTAAATATTTTTGAAAGCCTCCACAATCCAGGAGTGTGTGGTATTTTTTTTTAAAGAAACATTTTAGTTGATTAGGAATTGGAAATAAGAATCAAATAATAAAATTGTATTTTTTTTTTTTTTTTTTTTTTTAATTGATATAAACTAGTGCTTGACTGCGATCCCACCTGATGGTAAGTAGTAATGCAATCGTAGATGGTGAGGCGCACTAATTTATTAAGAGCCTATTCACTCTAGCCTTGAAGAGACCCAAATTATAATCGGACGGGAAAACCGCAGCAGGCAAATTATTCCAGTCCCTCGATGTACGCGGTATAAACGACGAGGCGAAACGCTTGGTCCGGACCGTAGAGGTTTCAACAACGTAAGGGTGGATACTCGCCGTTCGTCGGCTTGTCCGATGGTAGAAATGAGATGGTGGAATCAAGTCATGCAATTCCTGCGCACACTCTCCAAAAAGCATCCTGTAAAACACCGAAAGGCTGGCTACCCTACGCCTGTGCTCAAGACTTTGTAGATTGGAATTAACCAGATCTGGATCACCAATTAGCCTCTTTGCACGCCTTTCCACCGAGTCCAAAGCTGCCAGGTGGCATTTTGCAGCACCAGCGATTATAATTTAAAATTATAATCACATAAAAATACTTTAACATATATATTTATACGTTTTCCTCAATTATTATTTCTTTTAATCCCAATCCGCTTTATATCCTGTTATGTTGCACATTAACGTGCAACGTGCGTTAATTAATTAAAAGTAAAACTAACAATACCTATATTAGAAACAAGGAAAATAAAAAAAAATACCTTACATAATAGGATCTGCATAAAAATATGTTACCTAAAGGAAGAAAATAACTATTAAATAAGTACGGATATCGATTAAAAATAAAGTGGTACGTTGTACGTGATAAAGATTTCCTACGTGTCATTGCACACTTAAAAAAAATCCTCAATATAATCGTCTCAGTTCGTCTATCCCTATTTAAAGAGTATTTCATGAAAAAGTCATTCCTTAGTAGGAATAGAAAACTGAAAAAAGAAATGCACGGAAAACCGTAATAAAAGTTTACTACATATTGTAGCGATGCGATATTTATTGCTAAAATTCAGTCTCCGCGCGATTAGAACATAGGTATACAAATACAACCAACGTCCGAAATCAACTATTGAATAGTTGCCCGGATCAGACCCGACACCCGTCTGATCCGAGGATCCTCACTTTTCAACGGAGGTTTGCGGGACTTTACGACCTGTTCCGCTTATTTCTGAAATAAATTATTTCTAGGTGTCAATATTAGGGTAAGCTAAGCTATCAATCCTCACTTAACCTTTTGAGTGCGTAATTAGAGACACAATAGTAAGACAATGGCGCGTGAACGCCGGCGTTAATGCGGGGATCAACAGCTTATACACAAT
The DNA here is from genome assembly GCA_905147345.3 of Mythimna impura. Lineage (NCBI taxonomy): Eukaryota > Metazoa > Arthropoda > Insecta > Lepidoptera > Noctuidae > Mythimna > Mythimna impura. The sequence goes on along the minus strand of LR990362.1, from coordinate 11,455,647 downwards.
TTTAAATTATCCGTAGATTTGTCACTATTCTTTCTATGGACAATCTACTTATAGTATGACAGTAGTTTTTGACATGACGATATTTTAAAAAAATAACTATGCCCAGATTTTGTAAAAATTTTAAAAAATTGATTTCTAAAACCATAAACTTGTCAAAGTTATGGTTAAAAAGTTATAAGGGTTGAATGTGGCCGCGCCATTGAAACGCGGAAAACCTTGCGGCCACGGAGATTTAAAAAAAATAGCTTTACAGAGACCTGAAATTCAAGTAAATAACATACTTAACTTGTAAGAAATTTTGCGCAGTTGAAACTGAAACGCATACATTTCTCCCGGTTACGCTATAACTTAAAAACGGCTGGACCAATTTTAATAATTCTGTTTTTGTTTTGTTCATCAGCGTACCGGGAAGGTTTAAAAGTAAAAACACAAAAATACATAATTAGGGTAGGGTAGTTAGGGTACGTGGATGGCGTATCAGCTCCCACGATCCCCGGTCCAAGTGTGGGAAGGAACACCGAGGTGGTTTTTAGTCAGTAGGAGTCTGACAGACCCCGTCGCCTGCCCCAGGTGAAGGACATCCATGAGGATTTTCCAACCCGGCAACAAAAAAAAAAAAAAAGGTAGGTAAGTAGCGAAGCGTAGGTGGGGTAGGTAACTAGGTAGTGTAGAGTAGAATAGAGTAGTCAGTTGACGGGAGCGACGCCGCGGACAAAAGCTAGTTAGCGGACCATTAAGATTCTGAAAGATAGAGCGAACACGTTTGAATGACATGACAATCACATTGTAGTTCAGACACTCGAGATACAAACTACACCAATTTTTTAACCGACTTCAAAAAAAGGAGGAGGTTATTCAATTCGGTTGTATTTTTTTTTTTTATGATTGTTACCTCAGAACTCCGTCGTTTATGGGCCGATTTGCAAATTTTTTTTTTCCTTTATAGGATATGCTTCCAGATTGGTCCCATTTTTTTCAAAATCCAATTCTGATGATGGGATCCATGAGGAATCAAGGGAACTCCTCAAAAATTATAGGCAACTCTATAGTAATTTTGGTATTTTCATCAAGAAATTAAGCATTTACAGTCAAAAAGTAACATTTGATGAAGTGGAACTGATGAAGAAGACCAGAAATGGTCAACGGAACTTCATACTCAAATAGATATCACAATGAAGATAGTTAAGCGACTATGACAATACAAATAAATGAATGATTCTGAATAGTTACGTTGAAAATGGTATCATCGAAGTGATCTGATGATGATGATGGAGCCGGAAGGTAGGCACTGGAACACCGTAATTAATCAATGTAACCTAGCCGTGTTTGGACTTATTAGAATTGTCATGAGATGCACTTTGGCTGTAAGGTACTATCGACTTGATCTGATGATGGAGCCGGAAGGTAGGCACAGGAACTCCGTAATTAATCAATGTATCCTAGCCGTGTTTGGACTTATTAGAATTGTCATGAGATGCACTTTGGCTATAAGGTACTCTCGAACTGATCTGGTGACGGAGCCGGAAGGTGGAAGGTAGACACAGGAACTTTATAATAAAACAATGTAACCTAGCAGTATTTGGGTTAATTGGAATCGTCATGAGAAATAGGCACTCTGTTTATAAGTGCTAAACTAAAAAGTGTAAAATAAAAACTTTTTACAATAAAAAAAAAATAACCGACTTCACTAAAAAAAACACTAAAAGGGTCAAAATAACTTTAATTTCGGAAGTCGGTGTTTCTCGGTATTGTTTGTTTCTTATTTAACACCGACTTCCGAAATTAAAGTTTTTATACATCACATCCACAAGGAATTAATGTGTGAATAATTAAAACAGCCACCGAACTTTACTCGTAAAAATCACGCTGTTTTGTACAACAACAAAGTGTACCTGGACCTGTACCATGACGTTTAAAGTAAGATTGTTTCATTCTTATTTCCAGTGTGGGTAAGAGAGGGCGCTAGGCAACCTGTATAGCTCCGTCTCTTACCCACACTGAAATAAGAATGAAACAATCTTACCTACTTTGAACGTCATGGTAACCCCACTGATCTATGTTATCTATCTAAGTACTTTATCGATGAATTCATGGTATGGGTTCATCTGTCTGTATAGCATCGCTAATCTCAATTGTTCTTTAGAGTACTATAACACTATTGATGACATTTCATCGATAAATGCATTTTTCTTTTAGTCTGAAAAACCGCGCGCTACAGATTTTCATTTCAGCCTCCTTCAAGCGATACGAATATAATCATGCAAGGTACTATGAAGAGCTCTAGCCGTTTCAGTATTTGTGATCATATAAACACACGTGTTTTAAGTACTTTATGGTAATTTTAAGTGCTATCAGCTTGTATATTAACGTAGTTTCGAAATATCTTTTATAGCCTGTTTAGGTACCTTAATTCTCGAATAGTTATACGAGACTCACGTTTGAACTAAGTTATGCGCTGATTAAATAGAACTGTGTATTATTTTTGTTTATAATCTCTAAATGATTTTCCCACCTAAAAAAAAAAACAGCTATCAGAAGACGAATCAGGCAGGGAATTCCACAAGCGGGACATACCTCTACCTACCTACCGTATGCTCCACCGTCTGCCTATTCCACTCCTTAACTGTACCTACCCATAATGTATTTCCTAATAGCAAAACCTACTTTAGGTCAGTATAAATAGGATAACATGCCTAGATTTTCTTTTAATAGATATCCAGTAAGAGAAGGAATTCAATAGTTTACCGAGTCGAATTATTTAAATAAATAGTAATTAAAACAGGCACATTTCACTAGGAATTGGCATGCATAGATTAAAATATAAAATGCTAAAAGTGAGAAAGACTTTACAAAATGTAGGACAAACGTATTAACCGAAATATAACCGTATTCAGCGTGAATACGATTAGTTGGTTCGGTTAGGTTCACCCGCACGAGTGGTGTGTGCTTAACGTTGGTCACACACGAATATCTATGGTCACACATGACTGTCACTGTGATGCCGAGATAATGTCGCGAGGCGTGTGCTACTAAATGATAAACTGGGTGAAAGCCAGACAACACATTAGCATATGACATATGCACGAAAATGTGGTCGCTAATCGTTACACGTACTTGATGTCCAGTATTTGTAGATACACAGTTGGGACCTACAGTAACGAGGCCCCAGGCGGCAGATCTTTGAATAGCCCTTGTCCTTTTAGCAAAGTATGTGAATAAAAAAAGAAAGAAAAAGAAACTGGATATTTCATAAGATAGGTGAGAGATGCAACATTTATAAAAAGGTTAGATACATGTAAATCGAGTTGAAAATATCATTTTAGAAGATTTATAAAAATTAATAATATGTATAATAAATACTACAACGATGATATGCCTTAAATATATAGGTAAGTATATAATATACGCACGGATTTGAAAATTATGTTTACTGCTTTTGAATAATCTATAGTACATGGGCTACGTCAAAAATGGGAGTGATTTAATACGAAATACCTATTTTATATAAAACCAATCGTTTTTTTCTTTCATATATTATTATCACTCAATAAAATATATTGACGTGATAAATCTCATATCTAGATCTACAACAGTTATTTTTTTGAGGTTTTTTTAGGTGGGAAAATCATCTAATGCCAAATCTCGCTCTTGGTCGGAGCGTGAGATAGTTTCAGAATTTTACTGTCTAAAAACCCACTCCTGTTCCTTCTTTGCCTTCACCCCGGGTTTCGCTGGTAATCATCAAAAAACTCATCCCACTGGGTGGTGCGAGACGGAGTCTCAGAATTTCACTAACCAAACCCAACCGTGTTCCTCCAGTCTGTTGCCCTTTGCGTTCCAAGGCTGCGGTAACTCTTTCAAACAATCCCGCAACCCTGATCTATAACATTATGCGTACCATCAGGTGGGATCGCGGTCAAGCACTAGTTAAGTATCTACATAAATATCATTGAAAAACAAAGTCTCATCTATTTTTGTTGGTCCTACCCAGGATCTACCTGGGTAGGTCAATCAAAAATCATCTCATCAATTGATCTCAATTGATCATATTTAAAGTCAGAACTGAATATAAAATGTAGACTGAATTTGACACATCATTAGCTATTGTAGACTCATAGACTGTGAAAATAACGCGAGACTGTCTTCATGTAAATTAATAATGTTACCCACGTATGCATTGAACGAGTTTCGCATATGCGTTCCTAAAACTAAATGTTTTGTTTCGAATCTTTTTATTCAGCCAGTTCTGTTATTACTTTTGTTTCATTGTCGAATTAAATTAACTGGTGAAGACTGACACACGTGACGTAATCGTATCGTTGTAGACATGCCTTATGTTTAGTTAGGGGGATTTATTTCAGTCTAGGGAATTAGGAATTGCTATTTTTTTAGCAGTGTCGCGGAAAATACGCAGCAGCGGTTTTCCATCAATGCGGCTCAATCAAAAGATCAATTTTAGAAACCGGCACAAAATCATAACAATTGCTGAAATTGTAGACAATAAGTTATACCAGGCCACTCAGGAATTCTTGCGAAAAAAAAATTTTTTTTTTTAAGTCACTGGCTTCTTGTAATTATTTTGAAAACTTTGGTTATTTAAAAGTAAAAATACCATTGTTCGAATTTTGAATTTCCCTCCACATTTTTTCGAGAGCCAAATCAAATTATCGTGTCTCATTTAAAAATGGCATCTGTAATCTGCATCGAGAACATTTTCGTGCGATAATTTTCTACGATTTTAAATGTGGCCTATAACCTGATGAGTCATTTGATCGACTTCAAATTGCTTTTATGGATGAAGGACCTTCAAAAGCAACCATCTACCGTTGGTATAGCGAGTTCAAGCGCGGTCGCTTTACTTTGGAGGGTGAACAAAGGAGTGGTCGTCCTACGACGGCTGTCACGGAAGAAAGTGTGCTGGCAAAATTCAAGAAAACAGGCGAATTACATACGAGGAGATTCAGCATACACTGCAGATAGGTTCGGGAAGCGTTCACAAGATTCTACACGAGCACCTTGGCGTGAGGAGCATAGTTTGCCGCTGGGTGCCGCACAACTTCACCGAAGCTGAGAAGCAGGCCCGTGTGGAGTGGTGCCGTGATATGATTAAAAAATTTAAAGCAGGCTCGTCTCGGCGCGTTTACGACATTGTGACAGGTGACGAATCCTGGATTTATCAATACGATCCAGAAAAAAGCGTCAGCCGACAGTTTGGCTATTTAAAAACGAACCAACACCTACGAAAGTGAGGCGATTGAGAAGCGCAGGGAAGATTTTGATTGCTAGTTTCTTCACTTTGACGGGGTATCTGATTTCAATTCTATTACGAGACCAAAGCAGCATCATCGCCGAATGGTATACCACAAAATGTCTGCCAGAAGTTTTGTCTGCAATGAGCAACAAGCGACCGAACACCGGGCTCCGCGGGGTACTGCTTCACCATGACAACGCGCCCGCGCACTCAGCGCTCAAAACGAGGGACTTCCTGGACGACACCGGTCAGAGTCTTGGGGCAGCCTCCTTACAGTCCTGATCTGGCACCGTGTGTCTTCTTTTTATTCCCTAAAATAAAAAATCAGCTGAAAGGGATACAGTTTTCATCGCCGGAAGATGCAGCAGCGTTCGAGAAGGTCGTGGACTCGTGGATGAGGTGTCTGCGGTGGACTGGAAAAAATGTTTCGAAAATTGGTTCAGACGCATGGAACTTTGTATAGAGGCTGGCCTGGTGGAGAGTTCTTTGAAAAGATTTAATAAAAATATTTTATCCATAGAAGTTTTTTTTTTAGTTTCTCAAAACTATCTGAGTGTCCCACGTATATTATGTGAAATATAATATATGTTACTATATTCTAATGCGTTTTTCACGTCCGGTGCAAAGTGCCGCATAATCGTTGTATGGCAATTTAGATTTGTCGATTTAACGAGCAATTATTGTGATTGTGCCGACTGGCGAGTGGCGAATGTGCACATTTATTTTGTATTGTAATATTTCGCAACGGGTAAGTATGAAGTCATTAAGTTTGTTTGACAACATGGTGTTTATCGAGCGAAGCATGCGTTATTATCTACTCGTAGCTATTGTGTTTCTGTGGTCCGGAATAATCCCAATTATAATACATCCGAAGAGCCGGTCAACTGTACTATCAACTCAACTTAGGTATATAGGTAAATCGAGCCTTACCATGACGCGTTGAAATTTCAAGCATGCGAGCGAGTAGAGGGATGGAGGTATACACGCTATATTGGGTGACTGGTAATTAGTGTACGATACTTAAACACGTGATTGTGCTCATGATAACCAACAACTTTTACTATGGGAACAAACCTGAAATCGCGAAAAAAAAATCAGCTGTTCAGTACATTTATGTTTGCCTAATGTACTGAACAGCTGATATTTTTTTCGTTATTTCGGCTTTGCTCCCATAATAAAAATTGTTTGTTATCATGAGCACAATCACGTGTTTAAGTATCGTACACTAATTCCCAGTCACCCTATATAGCGCCATCCCTTTTACAGTTCAGTTTTGGTCGTCAAATGAATCGCGTTAAGAGCTCGTGGTAGGGTCCCAGGTCTAAGTATTGGTACACTTCAATGATTGTCGAAGAGCGTAATATTGTTGGAAAACTGACGCTATAAAACTAATGCAAATATGAAGGCTACGAAAGTTTGACCCACAAAGCAGCCTCCACACCCTTTCATACCCCCATTGAGGGCTAACACTCAAAGGTAAAGGTTGATGGGGTTTTATTGTCCCTATGTACTAGGTATCTACCAAAACAAGTCTATGTACCGACTGCAATCGACCACAGCTAAGTATACGGGCTATGGAAATGTTTATTCTAAAAGTAATATCTAATACTAGTGCCAGTAGATACTCTGATACTTGTTAACGGTAGTTTACTGATTTAATAAAAGTCAATTAACTACATAAATATTTTCTTTTTATACATAATTAGGGTTTAGATAAAGCTATCAGTTAGTGAGAAATTATCTTTCTTAAATTTCAATTAATACTCTACATTTCTTTATTTGTTAGTTTTTATGCAGTGTTATCCTTACATTTTATATGATGCGCTTTATCATTTACAGCTAATGATGCGCTTTATCATTTACAGCTACGCATAAAAAGATTTTCTGGCTTTATTTTCAGAGACAATTAATCGTAATCGTAATATGACCTTGTCAGTGCAATTTTGAATTGAAATAATCTGCCCGTAATTTGGTTCGTAAACAGCTCAAGAATCTAAACAATAATGTAAGTTATTAGTAAACTAGAACTACAAAATACATATTATCTACTAATATTATCTTTACCAAGGTTTATAACAGTAAAAAACGTAACACAAAATCGAAACCATTGCTACCATTCGGTTTGAAGTAACCGCTATTCAACTGCAGTGGCATTGACATCTTAAAAGTAGGCCTATAGGTCGAAGTCAGGCGGAAAGATCGTGGTCTAGGTTGGCTATGCCTTTTTACTAGCTATTGATGCACCGGTAGTGGTGGGAAACTGGAGCAAATCCGTGTGAGTAGTGCACGCTTGCCATTGTCTCTGGCGTGACGCTTGTAAATGATCGGTCTTGACTCTGATGAAGACAGTTTCCGTCTCACGTCTACAAACACGACGGTTTGATGTTTATTTTGTTATATAATTAAAAGGATGGAGCAGTTCTTTTGTTAGTCTAAATCAATTAAAGTTTTAATGAATGCCGTGGTTTATTAACCCATTTTCATTTTAAATATTCCAGTTTTATTACTTTGCCTATTTCCAAAATCATTTGGAACAATAACATTCCGAAGACGACATCTAAATTAACGTAAACTATCTTGCTGTTTCGTACATTAAACCTTTTTTTTTTGAAGTGGGAAATCTATGACCTACCTATTATCTAAATGACTTCTCCCGATCTAGGGTGGAACGAAAGGGCGTGTCAGAGTTTTACTAAAACCCATCTATGTATGTTAAGACCACGGGTTTCCTTTTCAGTAATTCTAGCAAGCATTAGCCCTGCTGGGCCTCTACGGTTTGGCTGATATCTCTTTGAGGCGCGCGTGGAACACTGTCTACCGGACGATTGGACGGCGAGCTACCCATTGCTTGTCGTCCGCATGTCCGCTTCTACGGTGGCCGGAGTTTTTTTTTTTTAATTATTATTGATAGGCTCGTTTTAAAGAAGAAAGCCAAGAAAGCCGTGGCAATAACAAAATCAAAAGCCCAGGACAAACTATATGACGCACTGGACAGTCCTGCAGGCCAAAAAGAGCTATACCGGCTTACTAGAATAAGAGAGAGAAAGGCGAGGGATGTTTGTCATGTAAGATGTATAAGAGATGAAACTGGAATGGTTCTATCGGATGATGAAAAAATCAGAAAGAGGTGGAAGGAATATTTTGAAAGATTGATGAATGAGGAAAATAATTGGAGTGGGGTGTTAGAGAATAAACCAGTGAATGTGGGATTAGTGAGAATGGTTAGTATGGATGAAGTCAGAATAGCAGTAAATGGAATGAAGAATGGTAAAGCCATTGGTCCAGATGGAATACCAGTTGAAGTGTGGAAGTTATTGCGAGTGGATGGATGGACGTGGTTAGCTTTGTTCTTCAATAAGTTGTTGCTGGAAGAAGCCATACCTGATGAGTGGTGCAATAGCTCTTTGGTGCCGATTTTTAAAAACAAAGGTGATGTGCTTGAGTGCAACAATTATAGAGGAATAAAGCTAATGTCACATACTATGAAAGCCTGGGAGAAAGTTATTGAAAGGCGACTGAGAGAAGAGAGTGAAATTTCACAGAACCAATTCGGTTTTATGCCGGGTCGGGGTACAGCGGATGCCATTTTTGCTATACGCCAGCTGTGCGAGAAATACAGAGGTGCGCATAAAAACTTGCACATGGTATTCATTGACCTCGAAAAGGCATATGACCGGGTACTTCGTGAGGTTCTGTGGTGGGCCCTTAAGGAGAAAGGTGTGCCTGGGAAGTATGTGCAGTTGATCCGAGCGATGTACAGTCGATGCAGTACCCAAGTCCGGTCTACAGTGGGCACCACTGGCAGCTTCAATGTGGCTGTCGGCTTACATCAAGGGTCGGCTCTCAGCCCTTACCTCTTCCTGATGATAATGGATGCTCTGACGTCGGACATTCAGGAAGAGGCTCCCTGGTGTATGCTGTTTGCCGATGACATTGTGTTGGTTGCCGAGAGTGGCCTAGAGGTCCAGAACAGATTGGAGGTGTGGTGGCACAGACTGGAGAGTGTTGGCCTGAAATTGAGTAGAACCAAAACGGAATACTTGTTCTGCGATTTCGGCGGTCTCTCCAATCCAGTGCCTTTATCTCTCGCTGGAACACCCATACCGATCTGCTCCGACTTTCGGTACCTCGGGTCACTCGTCCAAGGGGATGGTGAGGTAGACCGGGACGTAACACATCGGATCAACGCAGGATGGATGAAATGGCGACAGGTCACGGGAACAACTTGTGACCCACGAATGCCCCTCAAGTTGAAGGGTAAAATCTACAAGTCCGTGATAAGGCCTGTCATACTGTATGGATCAGAATGTTGGGCTGTGAAAAAGACGGATGAAAAAAGATTGCACGTAGCGGAGATGAGAATGTTAAGATGGATGTGTGGTGTGACGAGAATGGATAAAGTGAGAAATGAGTATATTAGGGGAAGTTTGAAAGTGGCGCCAGTGACTGAAAAGTTGAAAGGGAATCGTTTGTCTTGGTATGGTCATGTGAAGAGGAGAGATGAAACGCATGTTACTAAAAGAGTTATGAATTTACATGTGGAAGGATGGAGAGGGAGAGGGAGACCAAAGAAAAGATGGATGGATTGTGTGAAGAGTGATATGAAAGAAAAGGAAGTTAGTGATAGTATGACGAGTGACAGGGCAGAATGGAAGAAAAAAAACGTGTTGCGCCGACCCCAAATAACACGGGACAAGGGCAGGAAGATGATGATATTATTGATAGGCTCGCATTTGACCACCATCTCACCTGATGGTAAGCGATGATGTGGCCGACGATGGAGCACGCTTGCCTAGAAGTAACCTATTCACTCTTGAATTAAATACCCCTAGGTTGTAGCTATCAGGGAACACAGACTCCGGCAGGGAATCGATCTGCAACTCTCTGCAGATCTGGGAGGAGATCGTTCTGCAACTCCCAATGCCCGGGGCGTCTCCTGTCACGGCAGCTGGGACGTACGTTCTACTACTGCTTCGCAGAAGGAGGCACCCACATCTCATCCCCTCTTGCTCCGGACCATGGCCTGAACCAGAGCACGACGCGATAGGTCGCCGCTGCACATGAATGTTACCTGAGTTTACGTTTTATATTATTTGAGTGTTGGATTAATAGGTCCTGTAGCTATAGTAAGCAGTGGTGGCCGAGTGGTAACGGCCCCGACTTACGAGTTGTAGTTCAAACCCAGCCATGCAGGCGCATTACTTTGTGTAATTTATTTCATCACCACTGCTCTCAAAACGGTGAAGGAAAACATCGTGAGGAAACCGGCATGTCCTAGAATCAAACATTCGAAGACATGTGACATCCACCAACCCGAACTGGGCCTGCGTGGTGGATTACGGCCCATTCCCTCTCCTAGAGAGGAGGCCTGAGTCCCAGCAGTGGGAAAATTAAAAGGCTGATTATGCTATGCTAGCTATAGTCGTAATCGATTGGGTTCGATGTGCAGAACGCAGAATGATTTCGATTTTGTTTGGGATTGGGGTCTTTTTTCCTCATTCGATTTTCTGTTTATTTTCCGAAGCCAATAAGTAAAAATAGTTAATGTATAGCCAATTATGCCGTCAATAAGCCAAGAATATAATTACCTATATATGTAATGATCTTTCACTGATCTTCTTAATGAATAATAGGTATTACGTATCTCACAAGACAATCGCCTGCCTGCCATGTGCGTAGACGCCATTTGTCTTAACACAATAGTGTTCATGTTTGATTGGAAGTTTGTTCGTAAACGTGTCATCTGTTTTTCAAAACATCCCATCGTTGAGAAATGCAAGCAAAGTACCTGCCTTACCCTTTTTACTGTGTCTTATTTTTATATAAATAAAAAAAAACAAATATTAGACATAGTGGTCGGTGTAATTAAATAATTTATGAGACAGCAGTATTCGCAAAATCAGACTTGCATTTGTTTCCTACACTGAGATCGAAAAGACGATATAGAGAGATATGTGCTATTCCACACAAGACTGCACTATACTCAAAGATATTTTTGGGAATGGCACCCAAGTTATATAATAAATTGCCGAATACATTAAAAGATCTTGAAAACATACACCATTTTAAAAGGGCACTTTTTAATCTATTGTGCGAGAAAACTTACTATACAGTTCATCATTTCAGCCGAAAGACGTCCACTGTTGGACATGGACCTCCCCCAAGCGTTGTCACTATACAGTCAATGAGTACTTGGAAGACAAATTAATTTAAGGACATAATCATCTTAATTATTTTATTTAATCTAATTTAATTTTAATGTTTATTATTCGGTTGAATTTATAATTGATTTTATTAATGATGCTTTTGTACTGTATTTTATTTTTGTTTTTAATTATTATTTTTGAATTTGTTTTAATTATTTTTGAATGTTTTGGTATTTTTTTGTTATTATTTTTCCAATTCTTTATTATAATTGTAATGTGAATATTTGTACGTCGTTGACGGCAATATATAGTGTTCATTTTATAATGACATCACATCTGTACTTTTTGTTTACCTATGTTCTAAGAATAAAAATATCTGAACGACGCAACTGACGACCTGGCAAGGCGAGGGTCTGACACGGTGGTCTTCGGACTGGAACACATCGTGCCCACCCTTTAGTACACCCTTTAGCACACCCTTTAGTCAGCTGTGTGGTTGGCTACGAGAGCACACAAATGACAAGCGGGAAGGTGGTGGTCCCTGGCACCGGGCTGCAGGCAGGCCAAAGAAGTCATGCCAAGCTTAAATAGAACCCTAACCAGCAACCTTCTGCGACTGGACAGATGCAGCCTGCGCCTGGTGGCAGGATCCATCACCGGACACTGCTCCCTGAACAAACACTTCTTCACAATGAATATCACAGATAGCCCTCTGTGCAGAGGATGCATGGAGTCAGAAGAAACTGTCGCGTAGGTGCTCCTCGAGTACACAGCCGTCAGCGAGATAAGAACACGAACCTTGGGAGCACCAAATTCACTGATGGACGCCCTGAGCAAACTGAAGAGACTCAACTGTTTCTGGAATGAGGTGGGCTGGTTGGAGTAAAGGCCGCCATGGCTCAGCACAATGGTCCGATAAGAACTAAGTGCGGAAACCAGACCACAAAGATAAGATAAGAACTCATTTGGTTACATACGTCATTATCATCATCATTACAGCCGAAAGACGTCTACCGTTGGACATAGGCCTCCCCAAGTGTCGCCACAATGAACGGTCCTTTGCGTCTCGCATCCATCGGATTCCCGCGACTCTCGCCAGGTCATCGGACCGATGACCTTGTAGGAGGCCTTCCAACGCTGCATCTTCCGGTAGGTACGCGGTCGCCAATCCAGAAAATTTCGGTCCCAACGGCCATCTGTTCTGCGAGCAATATTAAGCCCTGCCCATTGCCACATAAGTTTTACATACGGTTACATACGTAATATAAAATTCGGTGTTTCACCCATAGCTAGTCTCTACACATTGTCCCCGGGTGGTGGTTGTCAGGTGATACTATATAACTGCTGGTAAATTTCGACCAATGGCTTTGGCGAAGACGTGCCGCAAAACGACCAGCTATTCCTACTATTGACAATTTATTATCTTATTTACAGGAACTATTGAAGTAAGTTGCACTGTGGTTGCAGCGCTAATCCCCAGTTTCCCCAGACGGTCACGATTGTGAAAATATCTTCTGGTACAATATAATATAATAATTTAACCATAGAAACGTTTGATTTGCGTCTCCGTCTCCACAATAGGTATACTATTTCATCATCTCTAAAAATATTGTATAAAAAAATAAAACAACATTTAGTATGGTTGGTCAGTCTTGGAAGTGCGTCTACGATAGACGCACTTCCAAGACTTACACTTTTTTCTATATTAATTTGTAAGCTCGCTCGGAAGTTCGACGTCATATGTAGAATAGCTTATTACGCACACATAAACAATATGCACGTGCCCGCTTTGGTAAGATAAAACAACTACTTACATATAACAGATATTGATTATTTTTAGGGTTTGGTCCCTCAGTTAACAAAAATGGAACCCGTTAAGAACCTTTTTCTCAAGAACGCGTGGATATCAAATAGATACTCAGATCTGCTACCACTTGGAGCGGTGAAAAAGACGAACTTCTAAGTCAACGCAATCTAAAGATAAGGCCGTTTATGCTCCATTTAGGCACATATTTTGCTACACGCAAGGAAATCAGAACCTTGAGGGTACTTCCCATTGACTTAGAATCCTGAAATTTGACAAGAAGCAAGGTCTCATAGCACAAGTAAAGGAAAAAATTATCTCAAAATAATAATTTTTTTACGATTCGAGAAAATCTTCGAGACTCGATTAGGAGCTATTTAGCTAGCATAGGTACGTTTGTACAGAACCCTCAGTGCGCGAAACTGACTCGCACTTGACCGGCATTTAATTTTAAATAAATTAACAAATTACCGCGATATTTTATGCAACATCTACGAGTAAGATATTAAAAGTAGTATTTTCATCAAATTTAAAATAAACTCTCATTGTAGTACAGAGAGAGGTTTCGATTTGTGTTTCTCAAATCAAATGTTACAGTTTGCCTTTGTCCATATGAAATGTTTTCTTTAACACACGCGATGTTTGAAAATAAGTCGTCGGTAATGTTTTGATTGTTCATCGGCGCACCTCTTAACCAACCACCATTCATAAATTAATATTATATAGAATCTACACAGGGGTCTACTTAGTATCTATAGGTACTGTTTGCTGCTCTGCTTCTCCAATATAAGTTATTCTTTGGTACAGTACCAACCCACAATTTACAGGCTCCACCTACAATTGCTGATTGAAAACAAGTTAGTACGTACGTAGTAACAGGCCTCGGAGGTGACTAGTGCTCTGCATTGGGATAGCTACAGGTGAATACAAGAAAAAACCTTAGGTGTCCACCCAGGGGCAGAAGGCTAGCTACAACTTAAAATTTGAGATTGCGTGAGGATGCAATCTGATGACCTAACGTAGGGATCATACCTAAACTAGTTAGGTGAGACGAACCAGATTTTTGTGCATTAGTCGAGACTTGAATGCCTTGGATTTATGCCAAAGAAAGAGTCATCCAAGAGAAACTTAAGAAATTATCGGTAGTTCAAAGATCGGACTAATATTCCCACTCTTAAAATCGAATCACCAGTGGCGTACACCAAAATAGCGCAGTACCAGACAAAGGAGTCCGTCCTCACCTGGGCCGAAGCCTAGTTGTTTTTCAGCTGCTTCAGAGCCATTCTAATCTCGTACAGGCTGACGTCCAGGATATCTTCGGTATAGTGTCGAGTCAATCTAGCTCTTGGGTCATTTGCTAGATTTGCAGCGGGTTAAATGATAGATCTGTATAACTGTCCATAAAATGCCTCGATCTCTCCCAGAAGCTCCGATTTGACGGATATGACTCTGCCATCGTCGGTCTTCAGTTTTGTTAGCTGGCTCGGCCCAATAGACAGATTTCGTGCAAATACTTTGGAGCCCTTATTACGCTTAATCGCGTCCTTAATCCTCTCGGTATTAAAGCGACGAAGGTCGCGTTTCAAAGACTTCGAGATCTGTCTATTGAGCTGCCGGTATCTGCAGAATCATCTCACGCCTCTTCTTCAAGAGCTCGAGATTCGAATCAGAGAGCCTTATGTTCTTATTTTTACGGTGAGTCTTGAAAAATTTAGTCCGTATGGACAGTTTCCACGAACCGATCGTTACATTCGTCCACGGAGCTCTCTAGGCACTGGAAACGATTGTTGAGTTCAAGCTGAAAGGTCTCGGAGTTTGGAACCTGGATCTGTGCTGAACGGAGCGTAGACTTCACCAGCCGAGACCTTTCAAGCTTGATATTGATATTCAATGTGCCTCTTACCATGCAGTGATCACTTCCAGTTTTCACCGCGTTGATCACAGAGACATCATTGAATATTTGCTTCTTCGTCGACAGGATGAAGTCAATCTCATTTCTAGTTGCACCGTCAGGACTTTGCCAGGTCTACTTCCTATGCTCACGCTTTTTGAAGAAGGAGTTCATCATATAGAGGCCCTCCTTCTCCATAAAGCTAGCTAGTAGGTGTCCCCGGTGGTTCCGACGTCTAAACCCAAATTGCCCCACTCGCAGCTCGTCACCGTCTCGTTTGCCCAGTTTCGCGTTAAAGTCTTCCATGACCACGGTGAAGTGAGTCTTATGCATGATTCTGGAATCTCGGGATATATCCTCATACATGGTCTCTACTTCGTCGTCGGGGTGTGTCGAGGTCGGGGCATAAACCTGTATGACCTTCAGCGAATATCGTGATATTCTGAGTATAAGGATAGAGCAGTGGTGGCCGAGTGGTTACGGCCCTGACTTACGAGTTGTAGGTTGCGGGTTCAAACCCAGCCAGGCGCATTACTTTGTGTAATTTATTTCATCACCACTGCTATCAAAACGATGAAGGAAAACATCGTGAGGAAACCGGCATGTCTTAGAACCAAAAATTCGAAGACATGTGACATCCACCAACCCGCACTGGGCCCGCGTGGTGGATTACGGCCCATTCCCTCTCCTTGAGAGGAGGCCTGAGTCCCAACAGTGGGAACATTATAAGGCTGACTGTGCTATGCTATGCTGAGTATAAGGTACGAGAGTGTGTCGACCAGGTTGGCGGTCGACGCACTCTCGATCTTCACCACATTGTTCACAAGGGACTTGTGGACTCAAAACTTGACACCACCCTGAGACTGCTGGTCACCCTCCTGAAAATAGAGCAGGTTACCGGATTTGAGAATTATCGTGCCCTCCCCCTGTTTTCGGACTTCAGATAAGGGGAAATCGTAACCCGCTCAATTCCTCCTTAAGTTCGGTGATCTTCCCGTCAGTCCTCAGTGTACGCGTGTTATATGTTGCCAGGTCCAGTCGTTTTTCTTTTAAGGGGTAGCCGGATCTCATCCGGTGATTCTTAGCACGCCTTGCCTCGCCGTTGCCTTGAGCACTACCGGAGTCAAGGGCAAACGGGCTGCCGGGTACTAGGGGCCATCTTTTTGTTGTGTTGTTCATGTTTTGGGGGGGGGGGGGTGCCATAATCGCCACGGTTGGCAAACATGTTGGCGATCGCAGTGTGGTTGTTGAAATGCACAGAGAATGCTGCTGCCCATTCTCTAGTGTCCCTTAGTCGCCTCTTACACAGCCACGGAAAGAGATGGGGTGGTGCTATATTCTTTACGTCCGAACACTATACGGAACTTAAGAACAAGAACGATTTATTTTATTCAAATTAAAGCACTTATGCATCAACTACCTATTTACAATAACATCCAATCAAAAAGAACCAAGTATTGTTCGAAGTAACCTCCTCCTTGTTTCAGACATAAACATGCACGTTTAAATAAATTTCCATTCAGTTTGTTTAGCACACAAATATCACTTTTCACAAATCGGCATTTATTTTCTATTTCAATCATCTAGACTCTGGCCTCCTCTTCATACACCCGGAGTGTTACTTCTCCCCAGAGAATAAAATCACAGGTGTGAGGTCTGGGGACCTAGCCGGCCACGGTACGGGGCCACATGACCACACGACGTGACGCGACACACGCGCGCGGGTCTGAAAGAACCGTCACCGGACGGACCGACCTCCGGACACTGCTTTCGTATGTGACGTACTGGCCAGTACTGGCCCACCACAGACGCAGGCACCGCGCGGCACAGGAGAATTCAAAGAAATAGGGAGGTGGTGAAAAAAAAAAACTCAATTATATATTAATTTTTAAAGGGGAATAAAACTTTTCCCATACATTGTTGGTATGTATTTTTTTTCTTTTCGCCGAAAGTGAAACCTAGGCCATATCTATCATAAAGGACTGTAAGATAAATCAAAAGCAAAAAGAATTATGTCTACCAGCCGTAACCAAACGAAGTTAGAGACTTTTTAGTATATTGCTATAGTTTGTTATCAGGCGTTATTTTTCTTAAATAAATATACTGGTTGTCTGATATTTTAAGTTTACCATTGTTAAATATAGTTTTAGTTACGGTTTTTATGGTGCGTACGCATTAAATAGTGTCAATCACTATCATAACATTAACGCGTATCTTTTCGATTCGTTTATCACTTATTTTTTTTTACTAGTTTTAGTGATGAAAAACTGCGAGTGTGGAAAAAATATTACAGTACTTAATAACAAATTTAATTTATTTTATCAATAGAAACCTCAAAATATTACGTATCATATTTCCATTTCATTATAATATAACGAAAATAGGTAACGCCTGACAAAAATATACTAGCAATGCTTCTATACGTATCTTCGTTCGGTTACGGTTTAAAGACCTGGTTCTTTTTGCTATTGATTCCTCGTATTGGCCTCTAACATATAACCTAGGTTTCATTTCTGGCAAAAAGTAAAACATGCCAATAGTTTGCATTGGCCTTTATAGTTACTTTGCTTACGAGCAGCATCTAATATTTTCCGTTTTTTTTTTTTTTAACACAATATGATAAAGTTTCTACATGAAAAATCGAAGTTTGTTAGTACGTTTCCAAGTTTGCCGCGACTGATATTTGTATAGAAAACTCGTTCATAACTCGCAATTGTGATAAGGCCCTAAAACTTGAGAAAAACGGGAGAAATTATTGCATCCCGGGAGATCGAGAGGTTAACTAGGTACTATTACCGAAGTCTCCCGGGCAATCCGGGAGGGTTAGGAACCCTACCTGCACCGTGCACAAGCGGCCAACGGCCGCCCGTTTTCATTAAAAAACCGGGCAAGTGCGAGTCGGACTCGCGCACTAAGAGTTCCGTACAAACTTACCTATGAAAACAGTTCAATTCCCGAATTGAGTTACGAGGATTTTTCCGAATTGCAAAAAAAGTTTTTTTTGTGACGTAACTACAATTTACAGTTTTCAGATTTTTTTCTATACTTGTGCTAAGAGACCTTGCTTCGTAACAAATTTCAAAATTCTAGGTCAACTTAGTCAAGCGTGCGAGCGAGAAAGATTGATGGAGCTATACACCCTATAAAGCTCCATCCCTTTAACAGTTCAGTATAGGTCGTTAATTGGACCGCGTCAAGAGTTCATGGTAGAGCCTTTGGCTTCGAAAAATAGAGGTACTGTCTTTTTGAAAATTAATTTTCCTAAGACCTATAGAAAATTGTATTTACACTAAATTCAAATAACTACTAGTTTCTTTAAATAAGTGATAACTATGCAATATGCACCGCTGTTAGTACTCGTCGGATAAGTATTTTGTTTGCTATTGGCATTGGCTTCGTCGAGTGCTCTACAGAAACTTTTCAGTGAGACTAATCGTTATCAATAGGCAAGTAGTCGGTAGGTACTTTAACATATTGTTGTACGAGTTCAATAACGAGTTTCAAATTTAGGGAATTTTAATTACTTATTAAGTACTTTTTTGTTGGTTTGAGGTGAAACATCAACAAATAACTTCTCCCGATGTGGGTGGAGCGAGAGGGCGTGTCAGAGTTTTATTGACTAAAACCACAAATGTGTTCCTTAAGTTATGTTGTCCTTTGAGTTTCAGGGCCTCGGTAACTCTTTCGAACATTCTCGCAGATATAAGTCATAACCCTAAGTATATAAATGTCAAAGTGCTTTATTAGTTGTCTATAAATTCCTCGTAATTACCAGAAGTCGGACTTAGGTAGAGTTATTTAAGTACTTATACCGATTTCATACAGCGAAAGAATAAAGTGGATATGCCTCAATGCCGAGGTTAATTTTAAAAAGCAGTTTTCATTATGACACTCAGAAATACATCAGAAAAAAAATTCTTCCTGCATTAATGACGAGGAGGAATAAGTGTATAAATTTGTTAATCTCACCTCAATTGACGTAGAGAGATCTTTTTCAATGATAAATACTAATAAAAATTGTATGTTTATTATCTTTGTTTTATGTGTCTTGTCTATCGCTGAGGTTTTTATTTTATTATTATTTATTTGTAATATTGTTGACCACATGGGATTTTCATTAGAAATCCCGGGAAGATCCATATTAATAACAACATTTCGATGCAAGTACATGAACAACTCTACCTAATTCCGACCTCTGGTAATTACGTGGTATGTAGTAGGTAGCTAGGTAGGTACCTACCTAATTACCTGAAAATACATAAAATAAAATATAACAATACCTTTGATTTCAAGTAAAATAATAAAAATAAAATGCAGGTAGTACCACGGTAATATTATATAAACAGTATTGTAACTCGGCCGTATCTTTGAAATAAATGCCTACAGCCGCGCGGTACGTAAACATGCGATAGGGCTGCCCGCACTATGGCTGCCCGCCACCAGCATTTTAATTACATTTGCCTACTTTGTGTTTCCATTTAGTTTTGTGATTGTAAATATACTTTTTCTATATAAACAAATAAAATACTAAAATACAATGTGAATTGAATAGGAAGTGCTCAATATTTGCGTCCGAAAAATATTTGCGCCTCGACTGAGACGTACCTACGAAATGCTATATTATTAAATTTTAAAGTACAAAAATCCGCATTCTAAAGCTTAATTAAAAATTGTTTTGGGAAACATGGACAAGGTGGAGAAAAAGGAATATCTTTTACTTGGTTATAGATACCTGCAGCTACTTTACAATATATATGTTTGGTTTTAAATGAAGAATTCATGCAACCAAAAACAGCACAATATATCCTACTCGTCATATTAAATATATAAATATGTACTTGAACTTATTTTTATTGAAAAAATCGCGCGGCACAGACGCGACTGTCTGCATCCCGAGCGCACCTCGAGATCGAGGCGCGTAGGTATAGCTCGCGTTTCGACCGTTTGTATGAAGTTGGAATACTGTATAGATAATATTACCGTGGTAGTACAGACTTATTTAGAATTTTGTCTCTAAGTACCACAAAAAAGAGATAGGTACCTACTGCTACTTAGCAGTGCTGACAAATGTGTCTGTTGGTGTTCCTATTAGAAAAGTGGAGTGTATGTAAGTCAGACGTATGTACGTTAGAAAGTCATATAAGGGCGGAATTCACCAATAAAACTAATCGCGTTTTAAAGTTTGGCTCGCATAATCGCGTTTAACCGCTGTCACTAGTGTCACTCGTAAAACTACCACAAAAGAAAAATACAGACAAGTGACATTAGTGACAGCGGCTAAGCACGATTATAAAGTAATAATAATCAAAATAATAAAGTAATAATAATAAATAAATAATAATAATAGATAATAATAAAGTATTATTTTAATTTAAAATAGGTAAGTCGCCTAATTTCCCTATCATTATAATTATATGTATCACAGGATAAAATTTACATTATCCCGTGTTTTCTATATTACATTAATTATTATGTTTATGGCATTCTAATTTTAGAATAATTATTTTGCATATCATTAGTTATGCATTATTTGCAAAGCATAGTATTGCTGGGGCTTAGGCCTCTTCACAAGAAGCTAATGGGCCGCGTAATCCTCCACGCGGCCGCGCGGGCCTAATGCGGGTTGGTGGATATCGTTTGTTCGAGGAAATGCCGGTTTTGAGAGTAGTGATGATATATTAAATTATACAAAGTAATGCACCTGCCTGGGTTTGAATTAAACTCACTACTTATAAATTGTAAGACGGGGTCGTAATCACTACCTACTGCTTTAGGTAAGTAGGTACCTACATAAAACATATAATCGTTGTTTATCTGTCACCATTAACAATATATGTAGAAAAACAATAGGAGTTCCCTATACATTCACTGATTAATGAGGTAAATAAATACCTGCGTTTATATATTATAATAAAATTATTCTCATCTTATTAGCAACAATATTTCATCGTTCTGTCTGTACCTACCAACTTTTTTTTCTTAAAATATGACAAATTAATTTTCTTATTTTACGAAGGTTGGCCAGTTGTACCTATTAAACTAGATAAATTGTAGTCGTTAAATTAGAAAATCAATGTTTTATGTAATTACGTTTTTGGAATGAGTATAAATTAAGAGACTTGAATAATAATTTAATTGTAAATAAAAGAAATAAACTGGACTAATATCTAAGAGTAATTGGCAAGTGATATAGATATCCTAATATCAACAGCTAATAACTTTTCTTTCTCATTTTGCGTAAATATTCGAACATAATATATCTAACGTTTCATTTCTTTCCTTTAATAGGGAAACGTTTAGAAAAATCTTCGTTGAAAAATACTTACATAAGTGACTTAACGCAGCCACCCTCCCCGTTAAGTTTACCTAGGTATTGACAGCAAAGTTGTTGTGTCTGACTTGTAAACCGTATCATAGAGCGTTAAAAATAATATTCACTTAGCTTATATCTACGATTAACTAATATGATTATGATACGTACCTTCTGTAATGTTAATACGTAAATATTTAAACAGTCGAACGTATCATGGAAATAAATCATTTAATTTATTATAACATCCCCCCGTGAGAATCAGTCGTAGGAACTTCTTTTTATTTACACAATAAGATAATGAATTGTATGGAATAAACAGATTCCGTGAAATAAATATACAAGAATTTATAATAAAACATTGTACATGACTTACCTAGATATGAAAAACAGTTGTTCAGTTCTCTGATAAACTGTTATCGCGGTGCACTGATCGACCGCTTACATCAAAAGCGTTGATTTTTTTGTAAATCCACTGAGTGTTTGCACTAAAACTATGGCACAGTTTTCTTTCAAGCGAGTTAACAGGATGGTTGTAAGGTTTACGCGTCGATATTTTGTTCAGGACGAGAGGCGCGCGCGGTACGGTTGCTAGCGGGTTATTGGCAGCGGCGGTACGGGGCTGCGTGCGCAGCTCGCGTCACGCCGCTTGCCGCATATCCACTCCGCATTGACAGGCAAACACGCTGCACACACCCATCGTCCAGGTGGACGGCGATTTTTGGCGTCTTTGACGGCACAGGTATACTGGTACCAATACGCAATGGAAACATGATTCAGCGAAAAAAGAATTGGATTTGAGCAAAACCTATCCATGTTACTGAAATTCTGCAGCGTATTTAAAACCAGGCTGCCAAACGCGCGAACACATCGGCATAATTCATGAAGCATAATGCAGTGAATAAAAAAATCCTATAAATAACTAAAAATGTTTCCAAGACTACAGCCGTTACATTATCACCGTTGTGGATTGATCCGATTTGGATGGTGACGGTCTTAAATGTGCGAACATTAGATTCATTGAAATATTCACAAGTATCGACCTGGGTCTTTATTTGCTTTCAAGATACCATGCCTTATTAAATAGTGAGGGGATCCAGAAATAGACTACCTTGCACTCTTAGCGATCGCTCATATGATAGCCCCTATGTTATTTGCCCTGGTCTCACTACATAGATAGTTGGCTAAGCTAGCTTGAAATGTGTTTTATACTATGTTAAAACGACTCTGTTCTTATCCTGTTGTTGAATTTTACACATTCATTTGAATATAAAAAAGAATCTCCAAGTTAATTCTATTTTATATGGTATCAATGGTATCAGGGTCGCGGGCTTTTAGAAAACCTCATGGGTGCTCATGCTCATTTGAGGACTCGAAAAAGTGGCGAAGTGTGAGAAGAGAAATGCACACTGATCGACTGACAAATAAATAAATGTCCTATTAACATACTGCGTACTTAACGCAGTAAACTTAAGTAGCTATAGTAACATAAGTAGTAATTTATACGTAACCTAAAAGTCGATTACTGATCTGTTTCTTGATGTCTATCCTCAGGGGTGCTCGGCACCCACTGTTTATTTCTCATGGGTGCTCGAGCCCCCGAGCACCTACACAGTCGGCGCCCCTGAATGGTATGGAATCATACGGTCTTGTTTTGTGGGAGAAATAAATGAATATTGAAAAAAAAGGTAATGAAACAGGGTCCAAACTACCGGAGGTCAGAGCCCTAGAGAGAAGATCTTCCTAAAAACGCGAACTGTCTACAAGTACCGCTTTCTGATTCCAGTCACCGGAGAAGGAGAGTCTCCTAAGGTTGGTAGAGAGAGGGTCACGGCTATTATGCTATTGACTGACACGGTTATCGGTACATTGATCTCTAAATCAACATCGACACGAATACGAGCCAAGCAAGGAAAATCAGCTAGAAAATATACCCTTTTTTAGTGTTGGGGTATCATCACTCCTCCCGCTCTGGGTGATACCTAACGCTTCTGACATATGTAGGTACATACAAGTAGGAAGTTTTGGTTGGAGAGAGGCATCTCAGATTTATGGAGTCCGGGAGTTGAAATCTCACGGATACCACCATCTCTTTTCACTTTACATATAATGTTTTTTTTTTTCTGATCTTTGCGATCCTTCTACCATTCCATTGATTCATTACGTAAGACGATTTAGGGGGAGAGGGGTCGACCATGTCTTATTTTTTCTTACAAGGGGGTGGAAGAGAGTCTTGATAGTTCTTACGTAAGATCACAAAATTACACAGTTACGATTTGAAAAAGTGCGGGCAACCGCGCGAATACCGATGTGCAATCGGATGCGTATTGGCAAACTATTTCCATGGCAACGTCACTGCGGCTCCCAGCTTGTGAACTAGACGTTACTTGTTTGCGTAAACGACACACTTGTAAAAGTTCCTCAAAATTGTTACTTTTAAAAATAAACATCAAAACCAACCAAACGTATACTTACTAATTTTTTTCTTTAGATTCTTACGTAATAAATATTAAACAGAGGGGAGAGGAGTCGGCCTATTCTTATTTTGGGGGGAGGGGTTCAAAAACTAGCAAAAATCGTCTTACGTAATAAATGAATGGCCCCTACTCAATTTCCTTTAGGTGCCTTGGTAAAGGTAAATTCAATTAGTTTCGTGTTACTGGACAAATTAATTTGCTAAAAGCGTAGATTGCTTAGGCATACAATCAAATTTAGCACGTTCTAAATTTTCCGCGATAGGCCTACTGCCTAGCTACAATATATAGGGTGACTGGTAATTAGTGTACGATACTTAAACACGTGATTGTGCTCATGATAACCAACAACTTTTACTATGGGAATAAACCTGAAAAATCGCGAAAAAAAATTAGCTGTTTAGTACATTTATGTTTGCCTAATGTCCTGAACAGCAGATATTTTTTTTTGCGATTTCGGCTTTGCTCCCATAATAAAAATTGTTTGTTATCATGAGCACAAGTGTTTAAGTATCGTACACTAATTACCAGTCACCCCTATATAACACACGCCGGTAATAATTGTGGCCTAAGCCCTAAATGTGAACTTGTTAAAATAATTAATTGATATTTTTAATGAGAAGCGTTGCCAAGATAGATAGATTTACTCTATATTGAGCTTAAAATTATTAGGGCAGGTATATAATCATGGGCGATCTTGACTGGTTTAAGTGAATAATTTTACATTACATAGTTGTTAAAATTAACTTTTGCGAAAGCCAAGTTAAAGCTAGAACTACATTAGACCGACGCACACGTGGACCACGCATGATTTGTACGTAGAACGACGTAGCGTGGCGTGGATCTAGTGTAGCTCTACAAGTCTAGTTTCCATATAAAATGTATGGAGACCGACGCGCCCAGATCGGCGTACGTGGCACACGTGTGCGCAGTGTAGTTACCTAAATGAATAGCATAAGCATAGCATGCACGCATGCATAATCAGCCTTTAAATGTTCCCACTGCTGGGACTCAGGCCTCCTCTCTAGGAGAGGGAATGGGCCATAATCCACCACGCGGGCCCAGAGCGGGTTGGTGAATGTCACATGACTTTGAATTTTTGGTTCTAGGAAATGCCGGTTTCCTCACAATTTTTTCCGTTTTGAGAGCAGTGATGATGAAATAAATTACACAAAGTAATGCGCCTGGCTGGGTTTGAACCCGCGACCTACAACTCGTAAGACGGGGCCGTTACCACTCTGCCATCACTGCTCTAAATGAATAAATACATAGAATCATTTTGCACAAGGTGGTTTTTTATGTTCCAGGATAGTGTGATTGTTCGAACGAGTTACCGCAGCCCTAGAATGCCAAGAGCCACTGAAGGAACACGGTGGGTTTTAGTCAGTAAAAGTCTGACACTCCCTGTCGCTCTATCTAGAGCCGGAGATGTTATTTGATGATTTCTCACCTAAACAAAGGGTTTGGGCCAACATTTCTGAGCGTACGATTCAATCAGATCAACTGTGTAAAGTCACCAACTAGGTACTCTACCTTATTTCAACTTATCTAGATAAATTAACGACTTTTAGAAATGAGCGAATGAATATGGACATTTAGCGTCGTGATTGCGTTAGTCTTGGGTTCGATTCCTATACAACGCACAGAGAAAGCAATAAGTAGGTAGACCTACGTGTAAACTTAGTAATAATGTTCGCTCAGATCAAATAACTGTCACAAATGTCTCGTTATTTACAGATGACTTAATTTCCACTAGCAGTTCCAATATCTGCTACTTAGTTAAATTCTTTGAAGAAACACTGAAACATGTGCACGAGGTGTTCCGCATTCATCAGAATATCTTTGCTCTTGCATAACATGACGTGTCGCTGGACTAATGTCGTAATATTGTTCTATTGGCTGCATTTATTTTTAACGGAATACAAGGGGCCGCCCGTTCTACTTATTACTGTCACTCTTTCAGACGGCCACCACTGATCCAAATGCATTTTATTAGAATTTATTAGCAATCAGAAATAGGTGCTTTCATTATTTTAATTTGAGTTATTAACCAATTGTACACTAGGCTGCAAAAATTCCGGCTCGTTAATAAAAAAATGTGTTTCTCCATCTAATCATAGATTATTCCGAAAGATATGCACGGGAACTTCGTAATAAAAAAATGTATCCTAGCCGTGTTTGAACCTTTTAGAATTATCATGAGAGATGCACTACTCTGGCTATAAGTTTCCATCGAACTGATCTGATGATGTAGCCAGAAGGTATGTACGGGAACTTCGTAATAAAACAATGTATCCTAGCCGTGTTTGAACATTTTAGAATTGTCATGAGAGATGCACTCTGGCTATAAGTTATCATCGAACTCATATGGCGATGTAGCCGGAAGGTACCCACGGGAACTCCGTAATAAAACAAGGTATCTTAGCGGTGTTTCGGCTTATTAGAATTGTCTTGAGAGATGCACTCTGGCTAACGGTACCGTCGAACTGATATGACGATGTAGCCGGATGGTACGTAGGTACGGGAACTTCGTAGCAAAACAATGTATCCTAGCGGTGTTTGCGCTTATTAGAATTGTCTTGACAGATTCACTCTGGCTAACGGTACCGTCGAACTGATCTGACGATGTAGCCGGAAGGTACACACGGGAACTCCTTTAAACTACGGCAACTCGGCTTAGGTATTGGAATTGTCATGAGATGCATTCTGGCTAGAAATGTTTAGGTCTATTTTCTAGCTACCTAAAATTATTAAACACGCTTTAGTCAAGCCTGTAACTTGTATTACCTAAGTACATAATTCTACACAACGCTTGTTTGCTTATCGCTTCAATATGTTGATAAAAACTGTTTTCAATAAACCTTTTACATTGAAAGTTAACCTTTTCAATCCTTGAATTACTCAGCAGCTGATAAAACCTACTCACGGTCAACGGCGTCTACTAAGTAGTCTACTTACTACTTATAGGTACCTACCTATCTACTTACGTACCTAAGTGTTATGCACGGGAATTTTTCGAAAGAGATATCGTGGTTCTGTAACGCAATCCATGGTCCAGTAGGCTTCGGTCCTGCTGGGCCCTCACGATTTTGCTGACACCTGTTTGAGGCGCGCGTGGAACACTGCGCGCCGTCGACGACTCGGGCTCGGTCCGGGCGGTTACCCGATTGTCTACACACCTACGGTGGTTGGAAATCGGGATCGGGGTCCTGGCGGCTGGAGCGTGATGAAATCTGTTCCCCCACGCGTGTGGCACTGGGCACTGTAGGTACGCTGACAGAACAAGAAAAAACTAGGTCAACGAGTATATTTACTATATAGAACTAGGTATTGGCGCCTAAGTACCTACCCACTTGAATAAGAAGAGGCTCAATATTTATCAACATCAACAAATTAATCAAATGATTTAAGGTGCCTGCAGATTTGTTCGATTTTTGACGACCATTATTGTCGCCTAACCTATGTTTTGAACATCGATAAGATTTTATCAGCTTCAGGCTGTGGGATTGTTCGAAAGAGTTACCGTAACCCTGGAACCCAAAGGGCAACTGAAGGAGCACAGGTGGCTTTTAGTCAGTCAAAACCTGACACTACCTCTCTTTCCACCCAGAGCGAGAGGCATTGTTTGAAGATATCCCAACCCAAAAAAAAAAACTGGACATGTGCAAGTCGGACTCGCGCACTAAGAGTTCCGTACAAACTCACCAATGAAAACAGTTCGATTCCCAAATTGAGTTACGAAGATTTTTCCGAATCGCAAATAATTTTTTTTTTGTGACTTATCTACAAATTTACAGTTTTCAGAATTTTTTCCTATACTTTTGCTATGAGACCTTGCTTCATGCCAAATTTCAGGATTCTAGGTCAACGGGAAGTACCATATGTATTTTGATACCCTTGAGAGTGTCGAAATACACCTTTTTTGCGAAATAACCGACAGCTTCAAGGGACCGCAGACCTGAGTATATGGTTAATTTCAACTCGATACCTCCACGCGTTCCCAAGATAAAGGGTCTTGACAGACAGACAAACAGAGGGACAATAAAGTGATCCTATAGGGGGTCCGTTTATTCTTTTTGATGTATGGAACCCTAAAAAGCCTGGCCCTTTACTGAGCGCCAGTGTGAGCGCTTCCTTCTGCGAATAAGTAATACTAGTGACGGAATGCACTGGCACTCGTAGGTACCTAAAGTTGTCCAAAAATAAAGGGCCAGTTTTGACATCTGTCAAAACGAATACTTGCTATATATTCCATCATATTATTGAATGCGCCAAAAAAATGTACCTACCTATGTATTTTTTTAAAACACTTTATGTAATTAATTATTATTTTAACTGAAAGAAACAATAAAATTTTTATTGTTTCTTTCAGTTTCGTTCCAAGTTTCATTCTAGGTAATTTTCCAAATGTCAAAACGGGCCTTTTATTTTTTAACGAGTTTAAACTGTTGTTGTTATTGAAGTCTATAGGTGAAACGCGGGTGAACTGTAATCGTGCTTTACACAGGTGGCAATCGGCCCGCATACCTGTTGTGTACAAATAATTACAATGATAGTATTACCATGTCAATATTTCAATGTCACTCAATAAGTGGTACTTATAGGTACCTACCTACCTACCTATATCACTAAGATATTTTGATTAGAATTATTTTTATTCAAGTAGAGGAAAAGGTGGTTATGTGGCCCCTAATTTGTTTTTGAGGCCTCATGTAAAAATACTAGACTTATAATTCATGTACCTAAGTACGTTACAGTGTTCCTTAGCTATTGCCCTAGGCATACTTTTATGTAAAATAAATAAAATAATCACAGAATAATAAAAAGAAATGTTTTCTTTAAAACAACAGACAAAGTGACATTAAGTGAGGGTTATATGGTACCCTGGGGACCGTATTAAATATATTGAACTGTAATTATGCGTTTACGACAAAAATCACAAATATAATATTCACTTTCAGGGCCAGTAGTCTGTCTGAGCCCATAAATTGCAACTCAGGCACTGAAACCACCTCTCTCTATGTCAATCGCTAGAATAACTTGTTATACATAATATGCAGTTTGTACCTATTTGAACTTTCAGTCATCCTATTGACTTGCTCGTCATATGCAGTCAGTTTTTATGACTGCATCACTTTCAGAGCTACTGCTGGATGTACCTATAGTCTTATACTGCAGTAGCTCATACATTTAGAAATCGGTCGTATATTTTATATGGTCCCCGGGGACCTTAATATAAACAATTTGAGGGTGTCAAATTACAAGTATTAAAGAATATGTAATCAAGCGAAAATACACATAATTATTTATTTAATGTTTTTGCATAATTACCTTCAAAATTCAGTAGAAAAATGTTTGTCATACACAATGTTCAAATCACCAAAATTAAAACTTAGTTTGTCTAGAATAAATTAATAAAATGCAGAGCCGTTTCAAAAGTTTGACATTTGCGTGTTTCGACTGTTTCAAATAACAAACGAACGTAACACCATCTCACGTATTTTGTTGGCTATATGCGACAGCTATCACAAGAGCTTTGCAGTCCATGCAAATTATGGGCTTCTTCACACGTACCAAAACCACACCACGTCGCAACGACACGAAATGCTGTCAAGCAGTGGTTCCGTGTAATTGCAAAAAGCTGTAACGACACTATTCAGTGTCGCTGCAGCTTTTTGCAATTACGTTGTGGTACCGACAAAATGTCAATGTGGGTTGCGCTGTCGGTCAATGTGGGTTGCGCTGTCGCCAGTAGTTGTGATGCGGATACGTGGTGTGCAGACACAGTTCGACTCCGGTTTTCATAGCGAAAACATGTGTTGACTGACCAAACTCATGGAATTCGAAGAGTTAAGAAAAACTTTGTTATTGCTATCCTTGCTATGGCTATTATTAAGAAGAAGACGGACGCAGAACGAATGAACCGGGGGAGGGGAAGAGCGCGGGCGGCGTGCGCGCACTGTCGTTGCGTCGACGCAACATTGTGTTTGGGATGTGGTCGGCCACTAGTTCGCAGTATCGCGGGTGCAAAGACTACATAGTATTATATACTGCGCGGGTGGTTGCGATGTGGTCAGTATCACACACACGATCGATAACGACTGCAAAATGTGGTACGTGTGAATAGTCCTATTCATTTTCAATACGAAATATACGCTCGGCCACGTGGTGTGGTTGTGGTCGTGGTACGTGTGAAGAAGCCCTATACTAAAGTCCGGACGCGAAGCAGAGAGAATTTCGTACATTGACCTGTTATTACATGTCTCTGTCACTCCCGCGTAAATATAATTTTCAACACACTTGCTCAGAAAGTGACTCTTATTGCACTGTGCACTTAGGAATATAATGGCACTCATTACCAAACTGTGACATTTTGATTACCATTATGCACTAGTGCTATAATGTAGTTAAAACCTTTTTGTTCAACCTCTTTGATCGCAAAACAAATTTTGAATTCGAATAAAATTCCCATTAAGTTATTGCGTTCAATAGTAGGTATATAAATTAGTGTCTTACTTACTTATTTCATCCAATTTACAAGTTAAAATGGCCAAATTTAACTTTTACAAAAGATTTATTTAATAAAAACATTTAGTAAATAAATCGTACATTCAAATAAAATTTGTTATTTCTTTTGGTCTATGGCCGTCATTTTAAAATGCGCGCGGTTTTTGGCGTGTTTTTTTTTAATTCAGTTAAGTTTAGTGGCTGTATTAATTAAATTAAATACCTACTATAAATTCATTAGAAAATGTTACATTCGTATTCTATTGCTACTATGAACGACATTATCGTAAAAACTTTTAACGCAAGAAAACATAAACGTAAGACTAGGCAGTATGATCAAAATACCTTAGCCTTCCTCTAGGGGTAAATAAAAAAAATGATGCGCGCGCTTAAAAAAACAGATTTTTACCGCCTTGTCACAGAAAATTTTACTAGTTTTACTGTTGTTTTTTTCACAAGTGTATTGAAAAACGTCGTATGACACACGTGAATAATTAATGATTACCGTTCTTGGCTCTTTTAAGACCCTCGCCAAGGCTCGGGTCTAAATACCGCCTCGACGGTAATCACTAACATTACACACATAAATCATAATGTAGGTACTATAGTCTCGCTCGCACAGATGCAAAGGCTGCCGTTCTCAGGGATTGTAAACAGTTGGCCTTGAGTCACGGCAAAAAATCCTTGGCTTACTTGACATAATTTTTCAATAATGAACGAACGATATTCCATCTTGGGATGCGTTAGTGATCGCTCAGTTTTCGGACACAGTCAACTATTCCTAGTTTGTTGTTAAGTATTTGCTAGTTTTTGTTATCTTGTTTTAATTGTTAGTGGTTTTGTTAATTTGTTAAGTTTTCTTCACTGTTTTAAAATGGAACCAGCGCCGTCTACCTCGCGTCCATTCAAGGAGTTTGTATCTCCGTGGAGGAAAAGAAAAATGTCACACTTTAGTGTATTTGAGAAGGTAACGATTATTAACATGTTTAAATATGTTAAAGAATCCTGGCCTGCTGAAAAATATCCTTCTAAAAAGAAATGAATGACAAAACAGCCGATATCTTGAAAATTTCGAAATCGGCCATATATCCTGAGAAGGTAATGATTATTAACGTGTTTAAATACGTTAAAGAATCCTGGCCTGCTGAAAAATATCCTTCTAAAAAGAAATGAATGAGAAACAGCCGATATCTTGAAAATTTCGAAATCGGCCATATATCGTACCTACTTTAAAAGAATATACCGAATCAAATATTTCATGTAAACCCTCAACTACACTTAATACAAAAATGTTTGTGACCACTGGCTACTGCCTGAAAAATTTCGTAAAAATCAATGGCCTCTTTACCTACTGGTAAAGAGGTCACTGTACGAAATTTTTCCTGCACTGAGGCTGGACTCTAAATAGAGCGTATTTCTAAATTATAAATATGTAAGCGGGGCAAGATACATGCAGGGGCCACATTACCACCTTCTCCTCTACTCTACCTAGTTTTACAATTTCTCGATGTGCCTACTCGCACTCTACGACTACAATTTGCCGAAATTGGGTACCCCTCATTAAAATAAACATATATTTTTGCTTTTAAGGAGGGTTCCAATTCAATCAATTACAGATAATGCAACCAAGCAGAATTTATTAGTTAGTAGCTATGGGGCTCGAGCGAGGCCATGTGTCGTTAGGTGGCGCTGAACACAACAAGCCAACCAGGGTTGTTGCGAATATCAGCATCAGCATCAGCGGAACATCAGCATTATTTTCCGCATCAGCATCAGCATCCGCATTGATTGTTGCTGATGTTCAAAGTTCGTGTCGCGACATGAACGACGGAGGGCGGAGTTAATGGCACGTGCCGTTGTCGCTTCCGAGTTTAGGCCAATCAAAATAGTGTACATTTCAAAACAAATCGTCAATATTATTCTCTGTGATTTAGTCAATATTGCAAGCAAAGTGTATGCAGAGCGCATTGTTTTGGTCCGTGTTTATGATTTTTAAAATGCCTCCCATATTTAAAAGCGGAATTTGGCAGTAGTTTAGATTAGTGAATCAAGATACCTCAAACTGTATAATATGCAATTAGAATTATTCACGCAAAGGACGTACAAATACGTTACAAAAAATCATTTGAGATCATCCCAAAGAGTACGACAAGTTTTTAACCAGCAGCGAATCTGAAATAAATTCGACTAAAGAATGTACCTACATAAGTAAGTAAATGCCTAAATTTCTTTGTAATTATTTATTATTTTAATCTTCATAGAAACAAAAAAGTTTTAGTAAATTTATTTACCATGGTGTAGTTTTTTAGGGTTCGATACACGTATTTGTTTGTCTCCGTCTCCCGTCTATCAGTCTGTTTGTCACAGTCATTTTTCTCGTTGGCTATTGATCTTAATTTAATGGCGCAAAATCTGTAAGCGGTTTACGTACCTGCATTACTGAAAAATAGAAATGAAGAAAATATTTTACAGACAGAATCATTAAAATATATCTTTTATTATAATATTTACCTAAAAACTATGAAACCCAGTATTTGAAAATAAATTAAAAATGTTGAATTCAGCGCCATCTGGCGAGAAAACGATCACGTCCAGTTTACTTACTTTTACTAATGTCTACGATTTTTTGAGATATTAGGAATAACTGTATTCCTTTCCTGATAATGAATATATATGGTATAAACAATTAAACAAAAATGTGTTATTAATTAAGACTTTTATTACTGTCCCCAAAATGCAAGAAATACAAAAAGCTTATCTACCACAATACCTAGACTTGAAATAAATAATTGTGACACTATTTCTGCCACACACAACATTACAAGGTGCATTGAGTGGCTTGGTAAGATATTACCAAAATATTTACATACCTTTCATTATATTGGTAATTTATATTTATATAAGCCTAAGCACTACTGAATACTTCATAAATGTTTGCACCTAGAAGTTTTAATTTGTCATTGAGAGTGAGTTGCTGAGTCAATAAATCTGGAATGTTTGTATTACCCTTACATGTGTTCTTCGTGATGAGTTCATTTATAACAGGCAACAGTTTGACAAAGTGTATCTCTACCTTATTAACATCTACAAAAGTGTCAGGAGTTGCTCCTAGTTTCAAAGCACCATTTGTGATTACATGATCAACATTTAATTCCAAATGATTCTTGGTTATTGGTGCTGCTGATTTGGTAACAAATAAGTTGGCTACTTCATCTGTTACAGAAGAGAAGCTACGACTTACAGATGACATAGCAATAGATCTGACTTCATCACTTTCCAAAATGTCCATTGTCTCTTTAACTATGGTGTCAAACTTTGCTCCACTGACCTCTGTATGGCCTACTAAGTAGTGCACCATCTTTTTCACAGGGTCCCCCTCTGTGGTGTCAGTGCACAAAGCAGTTTGTATGGACCAGAATATTTGCTCCACCTCTTGTAGTGTCATCTTCTTCTTCAAAGAAACAGGTTCAACAACCTTCTTCACAACAGCCTCTATCTGTTTCACTAAGTCTTCTACACCTCCATCTACAAAGTGGTGACATAAAGACAAATACTTTGCCTGTAGGTCTCCATCTATTAGGGACTCTTCCTCATGCACAGAATCTCTATACAGGTAACCACCAATAATGTTAAGTTGCACTCGTAGTATCACTTGTAATATACTTAGTGCATACACAAGGACACATATTCTTGTAAATATCATAATTTTCAACTGTTCCCATAAAGCTAGTTTGTTGTCTGGACTTTCTTGCAATTTTTGAACTATTTCTTCTGTGTTTAAAACACCTAGAATACTTTCTGTCACAATTTTTGAAAGTGATAGAATAGTTTGGTTGCATGTTCGCTCTGTACTTTCAAAGTGTTGTTTTTTACGAGTCATCTCAAAGAACCTTTTTGCCTCTTTTTCCTGCCATTCTCGCAATTTTCTTTGAGCATAGCTTGTCAATAGGTAAAGCCCACCAAAAACAGCACCCGTCACAATAAACTTCCTCTTGTGACGGCGCACAAAGTCCTTAATGCCGTCTAACATGTTGCTTATTAAACTGTATACTTAATTTATTGGAATATAAGAGGAGCGTCAGCACGGTATTTAGTTGTGTTCATAAGACGCTTGGTAATGAATGTTGTAGCATCAATGAACCTTTCCACACAGTTCATGATGCATACCTCAGTTTTGGAGTCCATACGGTTAGAAGGACTGCCCATGCAAGTGTCCCAGCATGTGTCTGTTAGTCCATGAACGAGAACCTGCAAAGCAGAACACAATACAATCAATTAATTTTAAATAATAATAATAAATCTTTATTGCAGACCATATCCACAATTGTTACAATTAAAATTATACATAACTAAACAATTTGGGCTCGAATTAATGTTTTCAGGATGTTTAGACTCCTGTTTATTTGCAATGACCTGTAGGATGCTGTCAGTGCTACCCCGGACTCTGCTTAATAAAGAAGCAAGTCACTTGCGCACAATAGCATGAAAGACCTACCCTGGCCTCAGCAAACTTACCGCAGGCATTACAAAACCGGAGTAACCCCAACAACATCCTAGATCCAATGTTATATTGGACACATAGGGCATTGAGCCATCACTAAGTATAACTGAACCACAGGACGTACATGTACACAGTCTGACAGTAAGCTCTAAATAGTGTGACTTTAACCTGATCACTACAATGCGCAAACCTGTGGCCAGCATATTACTAACTTCTTCTGACTGCCAATGCCCTACGTTCCCTTTCTATGTTGACATGGTCATCAAAGCCCTCAGCAACATAGTGCCTGAGGTATTTAAATTGTTGTACTCGCTTCAGTTCAGTACTGTTAAGTAATACAATATTAGTATTTTATTACATTAATAATCATGATTTTTTTTATACACATTTTAATATAATATGGATGATTGTAGTAATCCTTAAATTGTATTCAGTATCTACACAAGTCATATTCTATGATAAAAACAGAGTTTTATCAATAGTTGCTATCATTCTAAATTCAAGGTTTCTAGACAAGGAGATAACAATATTGAAGGCCCAAAAAAACTTTACTTTCTTTTGACCTTCTCACGAAAGTATTAATAAATTCACGAAACAATAGAGCATATTAATTAAGTAAAACAGCAATGCTCGGTCAAAGGTCGATGATGACCTGTGTGACTTGGGTAGCTGTGATAATGGCTACAAGCCTGGCGTTGATGCAATCTTCATTACCATTTGACAGACAGCTAGTAACACAACAATGATTAATGTAACATTTACCTGGAAACGTTGCTTCTGCGTTTCGGCGAGGATGAATTTTTCTAACTGTGGATCCTTGTCCAATTGTGTTTCAACCATAATCAGTGGTTAGAACGGTGAAATAGTGGCACTTTAACACTTTTACACAAACAGAAACTATTTTGTTTATTATTTTATTCTAGACAGCTTACTTAAAAAATAATATTACAATGGAAAAGTATGGTGTATGAGAACAGAGAAAAATAAATTGCATATTTTTGTGAATAGAAACGTGAACATTAAATTATGTGGTTTAGTATTGCCAAGTTAAACAATTGTTTTTAAATTCTGTCTCTGAATCGGCCGATTGAAACAAAAAAAATGTCATTGAGTTTATCTTTTTTTTTTTATTGTAATAATTAAATTATTTCGCGATTGAATAGTACCATAGTAAAATTAATTAGCAATAAATGAACGTGTCATTATTTTTTTCGAGAATCAACATAAAAAACACAATATCAATAACCATTTTTTGAGTAGTTTAAAAATTCCATGCATTTTTTTGTTTAAAAGGAGGATTTTATTACAAACACGCATTCGCCTCGCCTCTCGTACGAATATGTGGATAAGGTGGTGTAAGGAGAGTTTTTGGCGTAAATTGATTCCTTGATTCCTAGAGATTGTGATGAAAAAATTGCGTCGTTTTGTGCCTACGCTACTGGATAATATTATTATAATTGTTGTTTACTTAAACTGATTTAATCGACTTTAAAGATCTCTAATAGAATTTGTTGCACGCATTCCAGTGCAAAAACGCAGTTTATTTTTAAAGTATAAATTGATAAATTAAGATTATATTTAAAGGCCTCCGTAGCCAGGTATTATATCCTAAAAAAACAACTAACTGTCATGTCGTTAAGCTGCTGTCGGTCCGGTGCGGCGCGGTGCAGTCCGGTGAGTCGGTGACACTGACATATAAATGATTTCTTAATCTATGGTCGGTGATCGGTGTCGGTAGAGATGTGATAGATGAGTTATTGAAAGTCTACAATTTATCGATGAACTTTTTACTATTTTTTGCTATTTCACTTAGCGAACATAGTCAAAAAGAGGACAAGATTCTTGCGTATAAAATACAATTTAATTCTCGTACACCACATAGTAAGTACCCATAGTTAACAGAGCACGGAACGCCTCATTGACGACGATGTCGATGGTCGATGTCGTCGCGTTCAAAGTCGCGTTGGTTAACTATCATCGATAGAGTCGATGATATTTTGAAATGTCAGTTCTTCTCTAGATGAGTCAAGATGAGTAGTAATTTTTGTTTTGTTGAAATTGTTGATTTCATTCTTGGATTTTAATTCGAATCAGTTTTTCGCTGGAGCAACAGAAATTTTAAGTGTTCTCAATAATGGCTCAAATTAACCATTGGAAGATGTTATCAGACTGTGATTTGAGTGGATACACTCTCATCATACCAAGCGTGGCGGTTGGAAATGTTGGACAACTTGCTTGTGATTTAGTTATTTCTTCTTTACGCATGAGAAAAATTGGATTGGTTTATAGCCCTGCACTTATACCTATATTAGGATACGATCCTTATAAAATTGGTTCAACTAATTTATCTGGTTGCTGTGAACTTTATGAATGTGCTGAAAGAAAATTAATTATTCTACTTCTAAGAGCCCCACTAGTATATAAGTATGGACAGAAATTCTTGACAGAAGTGGTGGAAAAGTTCAAGGGTGAAAATATAAAAGATATTATAATTTTAACAAGTAGTTTTGCTCACGAGAGGAAGCATATAATGACATCTCCATTCCGATATGTTGTAAATGAGCTAAGTCCTCACACAAGTATGCTGAGAACCTTAGATTGGGTAGAACATGAATCCAAAGGTGAGACTGTCAAAATACTTGGTGGAGGTTTTGCATCTCTACTGTATGAAATCACAAAGGAAAAATCTGTCCCATGCTTAGTTCTATACAAGTTCGCCTCTGAAGGTGACAACATACCAGATGCATATGAAATGGTGCAGCACTTAAATACCATTGTCCCGCTGTTCAACAACTCAGACATTTATTCACAACTTGTCCATCCAGTGTCATGGAACCTCATGTTTGGAGGACCACCACCGAGAGATATTTATTGACTTTGTATAAAAATATGTAATATCTACAAATAATAAAATATATTGAGACATTGTTCATGTTACTATTATTTTTTATTGTACCTTAAATGACATTGTCTACTGGACAAATAAAAAATTAATTCCCTATGTTCCATATCACTCTAAGTTTACCCAAAAGTAATGACAATAATATTTGTATATATATTTAGAGGTACAGAGTAAAGTCCAGCCAACCTCAGTCCAGTCAACCAAGTTGAAAAGGGAGGATCCTCCAGCCAGATGGGATGGTATGTCTGGTGGGCAACTGCCCGATAGATGTTTTCGGGCTGTTCTATAGGTTCTAAATGCATTGAGAACTTTAATTGCGCGATGCTGGATTAGTTCTTATGTGACGCCATAGATGTCGCTACATATAATAGAACAGTTAAGGTGAATGCTCCAGAATAGAACTCCCCGGAGGACACGGTGGAGCATACGGCAGGTGTGCCCCGCTTAGGCAGAGCACCGCCGTGTCTTCGTGGGGACGATCGGCAGCAACCAACTCTCGCACCGGGCCCAGCTCGGTACAGGCCATGGTCCGGAGCGAGGAGGAATGGCAGGCGCTCGCCTCCTGCGAAGCAGTTAATGCTAGCGAACGAGGCGGCCGCATGCGCGAGGGAACGGCCCTCATGCCCCAGCCGCCGGGATCCCGACCCCTATTTCCAGCCACCGTAGGCGTGGGCTTGCGGACGGCGAGCAATCGGTAGCTCACCGCCCGGCCATCCGGTAACAGTCTGGACCGAGCCCGAGTCGTCGACGCCCGTAGTATTCCTCGCGCGCCTCAAGGATCTCCTTGTAGGGGCCCAGCAGGGTCGAAGCCCACTGGGGTCATGGGTTCACTTCTGAACGGAAAACCGGGGCTCTGGATCGCAAGGCAAAGAAGGAACATAGGAGTGGGTTTTAGTCAGTAAAAGTCTGACACGCTCTCTCGCTCCGGCCCAAGAGCGGGAGAAGTCATTGGATGATTTCAAAAAGGGTAGCCCTCAAAGTTCAAATAAAAATAAAAATATATTTTCGGTAATGATATGTATGTATTTACACAATTAACTAACTTGTATGGAGAAGAGGTAAAATGTGCCATTTAACTTGACGTTTTATCTTGTCATCTAATTCGTGTAGTATGAGTAGTATGACGTGACGTCACTACATGGTAATCAATCCTATTCTTATTTGGAACGCATTGTATCGTTGTGTACATTTCGTTAGACGTATTTGTATAATTTTCGAATTATCTGATACTGAGATGCAAACTGCAAAAAACTTTTGAAAACTTGAATTTCGCGTGCGGTTGTAGGGTTACAACAGTTAAATACAAAACACAGATTGTTTGATTTCGATTAAATTTATAATCATTACTCTTTTTTTTTAAAAAAAAATCCTAAAAAAACCAACCACCGGTCCACCGCTTTTAAACTGAGAGTTTCGTGACTACCAAACTAGATGGCGCTATAGGTCTGATGTGTAATTCTTTGCTTTAGTTTTTTTTTTTTTTTTTTTTCCAGCCCGTCGGACTAGAGGTTATGGCTAGCACTCTTGTGCATCCGCCAGCGTCAAGTTGTTTATCGATAGGACTTTATTTTG
This sequence comes from Mythimna impura, assembly GCA_905147345.3. Classification (NCBI taxonomy): domain Eukaryota; kingdom Metazoa; phylum Arthropoda; class Insecta; order Lepidoptera; family Noctuidae; genus Mythimna; species Mythimna impura. Next base: position 11,416,289 of record LR990362.1, on the reverse strand, counting down.
GGAGAGGTTTGAAGAGAAAGGTAGGGAAACATTTAACGCGAAAATGAAAAGAAACGGAATTTAGAACAACATGGATACAGGATCAGGAATGTATAAAAAAAAAAAAGTATAACTAAGTAACTATACTACTAAGTAACTAAGTATAAAATAAGTAACTTAGTTATTAAAAGTTAACAAAGAAATAAAAAAGAAGACAGAAGTCTGTTGAAATACTAATAAATATTAATATATTTTTACAGATGGATATTGTTGTCATAAATATAATTAGAAAGAACATTATATATGGACGGGTTAAAAGAAAAAAGAAGAGTTTTTATTGATGTAGGGAAAGGGACACGGAGGGATATCAAACTATTCAAAAAGGAAGTACGGTCATGAATCGGACAGGAAAAGAATATATGGTTGAGATCCCCAAAGTCATGTCCACATTCGCATTGAGGACTGTCTGTAATATGGAAGCGTGCGAGGTGCGCTGGACAAGTAGTATGACCTAAACGCATTCTTATTAAAATGGTTGTCGCAATTTTGCCAAGTCTGAGGACAGAGAACCAAGGTTTACGTGGAATTTGTGATTGAATACTAAAGTAGTATTTCCCTTTTGAAAGGCTACTTTCTGCCCAAACTCTATCCCAGGAATTCCTAAGATAATGTCTAGGAAGAGTAGCCAAGTCCTGAGTATAATTTTTAAATGGAACAGTGTCCCCACACACCAAAGCCTCATTGGCAAGTCTATCAGCTTTTTCATTACCATTTATACCACAATGACTTGGAATCCAGACAAAAACAACAGAAAAGCCCTTCACAACACAGTCGAAAAGTTTACTCCTAATATGTACTATAAGAGGAATTGGTGGTTTAGACTTAAAAGGATATCGTAGGAGCGCCTGAAGGGCACTCATGGAGTCAGTTAAAATTAAACTATTTCTAAGTTTTAAAAGTAAAATGTATTCTAAAGCTTTAAGAATACCAAGACATTCACCAGTAAAAACAGTTGCTTCAGGTGGGCACTTTACCTTTTGAACAATATTGTACTGTGCATGGTAAATTCCTACCCCTACAAAATCATCAAATTCATGTTTGGATGCGTCAGTAAAAATATGATGCCACTCAGGCCAATTTCGTTGAACAATAAAATTAAAATGTGGATTAGCGTTATTTTTATCAATATCTACAATGAACTTAACAGATGGCGTATTAACCAGGGCTTCGTATTCACTGTTAAACAAATCAAGTTTTGGAGACCGGTGTGTGGGAGCATGAAATGATTTAAATCGGATATAACTTTTAACTAAACAAGGAAGAGTTTTGTGATTCCAATAATTTGATGAGTCAATGAGATCAGCAAGTATTTGAAGTTTTTGAATTAAAAGGCTATTAGTAAACTGTAAAACACGGAAAAACAATCGGTCAGCCAAAAATTGACGTCTTAGACAGAGCGGAGGTTCGTTACACTCGATTTGTAATGCGTTAATAGGACTAGATTTCATAGCTCCTGTGATTATTCTCAAGGCGCGTGATTGGATGGAGTCCAGTTTCCCAAGGGCAGCCACGTTACAAGGCTCCAATAAGAAAATTCCATAATCAAGAACACTTCGAACCAGAGCGTTGTAAAGAAGCTTTAAGGAAAACGGATGCGCACCCCACCAAACACCTGATAGACACCTCATCAAATTTAGGAGTTTTTGACATTTGTTTAGAACGTAATCAGAGTGCGGAATACCTGTAAGTTTGGAGTCCAAAATGATGCCCAAAAATTTGACATGATTTTTAACTGGTATTTCATTATTGTCACAATCTATAGATATCGGAGGGTGAATACGTTGGCGAGTGAATAAGACTAGTGAACTCTTACTCGCTGATATGCTCAGACCATTTTTGTCCATCCAAACTTTTAAACCGACTAGAGAGTTAGATAGCAGAGTACAAAGGGAACTTGATGAACTCCCCGTGACGTACAAAACTAAGTCATCTGCATATTGCAGGATGCTTGTTGAATTTCGAAGTGAGGAATGTAAATCATACGTATACAAATTAAATAATATAGGGCTGAGAACTGAACCCTGTGGGAGACCTTTCCATACTAGCCTACTGTCATCCTGTGTTTGATCTAAGTTAATTTTTCTACCTGAGAGGAGATTAATTATAAAACAAATCAACATTTCAGGGATGTGAAGCTTCTTTAATTTTTCTTTAAGGACACTCAGGAGAACATTGTCATATGCTGATTCTAGATCTAAAAATACTGCGAGTACCGATTGATTTCGAGAAAACGCAACTCTAATGTCTGTTACAAACGTAGCCACACTATCCAGTGTACTTTTGCCTTTCCTAAATCCAAATTGTGATTCTGGTAAAATTCCGCGGTTTTCGATAATCCATTCAAGACGATTTTTAACTAAGTTTTCAGCTATTTTTGCAATTACGGGTGATAAAGCTATTGGGCGATAAGATGAAGGTTCTAATGGTGCTTTACCTGGTTTTAAAATAGGAATAACAGTTTGAGATTTCCATGACGGAGGGATTTTGCCTGATAACATAACTTTGTTAATTAAGTCCAAGTAGAATTCAAGTGCAGTTTTATTTAAATTAGCCAGGAATGAATAAGGAATACCGTCTTCGCCTGGAGCGGAATCTTTAACTGAGGATAGAACGCCCTGTAACTCTTGCATTGTGAAGGGAGAATTTAGTGGACTTTGGTTATGAGAGACAGAAGGAGGAATGTTATCATAAATAAGATCTTGCTCTGGAACAGATGGCGGAGCTAACCGATTGAGAAAAGAGTTCCTTAAATTGGGGGGAATGCCAGAAACATTAGAAGGAGTAACTCCATTTCTAAATTTTCTGATGTTTTGCCATACAATAGAAGCGTTGACATTAGGGGAGATCGAAAGACAAAATTTTTTCCATCCTTCAATTTTTTTTTCTTTGAACAATTTACGTGCTTTGGCCATAGCATCACATATAATTTTAAAATTATCTTCTGTCATGTTATTTTTGTATTTTTTTTCCGCTTCCTTTCTGGCTTTCACTACTTGGGAACATTCTTTATCCCACCAAGGAGGAGAAGGAATGCGACCATTGGCTGAATTCTTTAAAGGGAAAGTTTCATCTGCAGCTTGTATAAGTGCATTCGTAAAATTATCATTACAATCAATAAGATCGTCTGATAAATTATTTTGTAAATTAGAAAGCTTAACTTCTACAAGAGTTCTAAACCTATCCCATAACCCATCCTCACCAAGTTTATATTTTAAACGTGGCCGCCTCGACACACTAGGAGACCTGCAAGGACGTGTGGGCGACATAAGGATTGGAAAGTGGTCACTTCCATAAGAAGATGGTAAAGTGCACCATATAAGAGATGAAGCTAAGTTAGGGGTACAAATGGAAAGATCTATTGCACTCAAATTTTCTTTAGGCCCTGTACGTCGAGTTGGAGAGCCGGTATTTAGTACACAAATGTTATGATGGTCAAATATATCTAATAGTATGTCACCACAATATGATGAAAGAGTACAACCCCAAGAAATATGGTGACAGTTGAAGTCACCTAAAATTAAAAAAGGGCGAGGAAGACTAGATACAAGATTGTTGAATTGTTGAAGGACTGACGAAGAAGGAGAAGGAATGTACACAGAAACAATACTAGTATTATTTATTTGTGCAGCTACCACAGAAAAATCATTAAATACGGGAAGGGATAGAGGATAGTAAGAGACAGAATTTCTGATGAGTATAGCAGCCCCGCCATACCCATCAGACCTATCATCTCTTAGGCAAGAAAAACCATTAATTTTGAAAATGGAGCCTGGTTTTAACCAGGTTTCAGATATTGCAAATAACGAAGCATTGTATTTATTTAACAAATAGATAATTTCGTTTTTTTTAGAAACTGCACTTCTACAGTTCCATTGTAAAATGTTCTGAGTTTGAACTGACATTGTGGACCGGTTTAGGATTTTTATACATTTTGACTATAGAGGCAACGTTGGACGGTATTTCTATATTGGATTGTGTTAGTGTTTGAATTAGAATTTGAATAATATCTGATACTGACATCATTTTAGGATCAGTATCTGTGTTTAAGGCACAGCCATTTTGTGGATTCGGTAAACTGTATTCATAAAGAATCTGTTGGTGTTTTTCACGATTGTAACTTTTACCCGGTTTGGGGGGAGGACGACGTTGTATATAAACTGTTTTTTTATGTGAGCTATGTGTAGGAGAATGTTGTGTATACGAAGATTGTGAGACTGGGTGAGCGTATGTAGTCACAGGAGTGCTAGCTACATCGGCATAGGGTTTCGAAATGGGCGCAATTAATTTAGCAGCTTCACCATAAGAAATACATTTTTCTGCCATAATAGTCTTAATTTCTTTTTGTCGTAAAAATTCTGGGCATAATTTAGACGTAGCAAAATGTTTGCCAGAGCAATGACAGCAAGATATCTTTCCTTCTTCAACGTCACAAGATTCACCAGTATGTTCCTGACCGCACTTATAACATTTAGGTTTTGATCTACATTGAATTTTCGTGTGACCAAAGCGACAGCAATTGTAGCATTGGATAGTGGGATATACATACAACTCCACAGGCAATGAGTTGTAGCACATAAATATACGCTTAGGAAGAATCTGACCATCAATCGTAATCACAATGTTCTGCGTTGGTTTCCAAACAGGTGATCCTTCTACGATAGTTTTATAATTTATCCTCCTAACTTTGAGAATTTTCCCACAATTATCTGGCACTGAAGCATTTTCTATTATTTCTTCAGGCGACCAATCTGATGGAACACCACGTACAAGACCCATTCGTGTTATGTGAAAACTTGGTATGAAAGCTTTTAGATTACTTTTTGCTAATTCTGTGTTGGAAATAAATGAATTAGCATTGTTAATGTTCGAAAACGCCAAAGAAATTCTATTTCTGCCTATCCTCTTAACTGATCCATCTACAATGTTGTGAAAGGCATGGGTTTTTAGAAACTTACCAAATGTGACCGGGTGTAAGGTGGTATTATCACTAGGTGACTTGACCTCTTTTTGTACATGAACAATAAACGGGCTGATGTCAGTGGCCTCATACTTGTTCCTTGCAACACCAGATACTGAACCCTGAGGGCTCGGAATACTAATCGGCGTGACAATGTTGACTGAAGTATTTACAGCAGGGGCAGAGTCACTGTTTTCACTATCTGCACTAGCACAGCAACATCCTGTCTTACCGTCAATAGCCTGACTGTGCTTCCTTTTTTTCTTGTTGCATACTCTGCATATTTTATGCAGTCTGTTTCTTTTCCGCCCACGTTGGGCATTGGAACCATCCGTCTCCATTCCTGATTCATTTGATAAAGTTGACGAAGCAACTATTACAAAGTTAGTAGCCGGGGGTACAAAGACCCCCGGGTCCGCCAAGTCAGGCGGCTCGTTCATTGAATATTAAAAAAATACTTACCGAATCCGGCAAACTATACACTAAAACTAATATATGTACACTAAATATTAATAATATTTACAATATAATACAAAAATGATCCTTAAATAGTGAAAAATTAAAATTGATTTTTCTAACAAGAAAAAATGCACCGGTCCGCTCAAAGTTTCCCGCGCTTTTCTGCTTTAGTTTTAGTACGTCCAGCAAACCAGCCACAGACTACAATCCAGGATGATTCCAGTCAAAAAAACCTACGTCATAATACGAAAAAGAACAAGGCAGTTTACGGCCGTAAACTGACTTGCCTGGAAACAAACTGGATTTTAAAAAGGTCGTAATAAGCCTGCAGTACGTCTAAAAAAATTGTGTAGTGACATCTCTCATCTCAATAATAGAGCAGAATAGAGCGCTAATATAGCTGGTACTAGGTACTTCAAAAGGATGACTGCAAATTTGTTCTGAGCCTTGACTGAAATGTCATGATATGGTATATAAAATACCAAATAATTTTATAAGTTGGGCGACTATTACCTACCTAAAATCTTAAATTAATAGAGCTAAATTTAGTTTTCTTTCTTTCGTTCTCCATAGTTAATACGAGTATGTATCATTCCCAAGGCTGCTTTTGATCCGGATTCGACTTGGCGTCCGCTATAACCGACATTTACGCGGACAAAGTCGCGGAAACAAAAGCCCTATTATATTATAAACATATAGTCAATCATGAATTTTTCAAGCCAATAGTTTAGCTTGTAGGGATGACGACTCTGTCGACGTTATATGACTCTAACAAAAATTGACACTATTTAGGTTTAATATTTCGTAAACGGTTCACTCAACGTATTTGAAAGGTACCTGACAAAACGCGGAAGACGAGAAAGAAAAAAAAATCAAGATTTTATTTTACCTCTCAGCCGCAGCTCGTCAGCGTGATTAGTACTGTTGAAGGTATAATATATATCTATCCATTTAAAATTACAGCTTTTTAGAACAAATAGTCTCTCAGCTAATAATGCCGCGGACAGACGCACGGAGAGACGGACATAAGGAAACTATAAATGTCCCTGGATAAAACTACAGAATCCTGCAAAGAGATAAATAATACTTACGATATAGGTTTTAAGTTATAGGTATCTACGTATCTAAGCATATTTTGCATAGACAGTTGGTTAGAAGTCATTATTCCTATGGGAAATGTCTCCTGCTTAACATTCTGCAAGGGGAGCTTGTTTTAATTAATTTGATCCCGACCACGATTACCTACCGGATGCTAGATATAAACTAGCTTTTGCCAGCGGCTTTGCTCGCATGAAAGTAAAAAAATATCGCAAGGAAACATACTCCCGCGATTCACGTACATTGGTCCACGAACGACTAAGTGCGGAAATTAGACCACAAAAGACAAAGACTCCTGGGATAGTCCTGTATGTTATTCTTGGATATGGTCTACCCGTGTGCCAAATTTTATCTAAATCCGTTCAGCCATTTGAGCGTGAAAGAGTAACAAACATACATAAATACCTACTTTCGCCTATATATTATTATTAATTATTAAAAATTCAAAGCAGATTGCAGTACCTCCACAGTATGCAGTTACTTTTGGACGCTCTAAACATATTAATATTGTAAGTAAAGTCTTTTAATGTATATCTAGGTATACAGCATCGAATTGGTACATCATAGGTACTAGTGATGGACCTGCCTAGAATCTTAATATGGTTTTAACATTTATTTCTAACAACAACAGAATACATATTACACACCTGTATTACACCATTATACACCTGTACTTACAATGAGAAACACTAGTTTTGTAATTGTATTTGAAAAGAATGAGTGGAACGTTATGCACTTAGGTATGTATATAGGTAGGTATTGTTTACTTATTCTGTGGTATTGTGGAAACCGAGTTCTGGTAGGTAGGCCTTGGTTCCCGGGTCTCCTTCGATATCACACTATCTACAATCAGGTTCTCTATTGTGTCACCTAAATTTTTTATCCATAATTTAAAGTGCCATAACTTTTTTTGTCCTAATCATCATTTGTCCGAATGATAACTTGCCCGAACTTAATATCACATAATATCACATGCCATAAAATTGAAATCCCTAAATAGAATATGTCCTAAATCCGTTTGTCATAAATATTACAATCAATAATATACAAAAGACATAAAACCGTTTTCAATAAAAGTTATAAGCCCTAAATTCAAATTGCATAATGTTTATTTATAATAATAATATTCTTAGAACAAATTATACCTACATAAATAAATATATATTATACATGTACTCAATAAAGCAGTTGATTGTGAACAATGTGGTTTTCGTAAGCAAGCAAGCATGCAGCATGCAAACTAGCATACAGCATACAAGCAAGCACGCGGCATGCAAGCAAGCATGCAGCATGCAAGAAAGTACGCAACATGCAGCATGCAAGCAAATACGGAGCATGCAAGCAAGCATGCAATATGCAGCAATGCCTGCTGGTTTCTATCACGGCTCCGGCGCTGCGGAGCTCCGGCGGTCCCACGCGAGTTTATCGTCGCAGATGGGTTTAACGCTCACCACCGCAACTTCGGCTTGCTGGCCGGCTTTGCCGGCCAGCCTCAGCCGCGGCAGCGAGTATTACAACCACCTGCTCCTCAACTCGCGGGCCGCCTCGCCCCTCCGCGCCTACGCGATTTTAAATTACACTCTAGGGGTAGAGCAGAAGAGACTGCGTGGAGTCGGATTTACAGCGATTCGTTTCTGTCACTGAAACCTAATTTTTAGCAAATGTTATAAGGCTAAAAAAATTATTATAAATGAACATTCGGAATAATACACATTATTTAACACAAAACTTAGGACATATGATTTTAGGTCATGTAAAATTAGGAGATTCAATTATTATAGTACTCGATATTATGACAGAATACTTTTAGAACTAAAGATAATTGTTAAACAAAATTTCGGGATTTTGAACATTATGGTTACTGAAGTTATGGATATGGCAAACGTGTTATGGATAATGATTTTCGGACAAACAATTTTAGGAGAAGAACGGGAGTACCCTACAATCATCTGCCTAGGATTTTCACAATTATGTTTTGGTCACGGTCTCCAGTCTAATCGAATCCACCTGAGTAGGTAGATCAGTACTACCAGTGTTTACATGCAGCAACTACCTTTTTGACCTCCAAAGACTATAACATATAATCTGAATAACACGGGATCCCTTGGCAAAATTTGTGTCTGATTCTATGGCTTCTAACGACTGTCAAGTTTGGACCGACCTCAACAAGCGATGCTCAAGGTGGAAGCGCCATGATAGCCCGGGATGTAACTTCTCAGTTCAGATAATCCTATTAAATGACATTTTCATGAAATATAGCCATTCAGTAGGTAGGGTTAGACGAACTGAGACTTTTGTATTGATGATTAAATTATTATAAGTCAGTAAATAAATATGCGTTACGGCCGCGAATCATATTTAAATAATTTTTTTTTTTAATTTTTTTATTGCAATTAATACACACATCGTATACTACTGCTAATTTAGTTGAATTCTGGTACCCAAATTATGATTCAACTTGTATTAAGAGTACCAGGGTCCTCGCTCTTATTGATCTATTACAAACATATTTCTATAGCATCGACTGAAACATGTTCACGTGAGTGAAGTTTTAGAAGAGAAAAAAAAAGGAATAAAAAACAAAACATAAGTAAACATTCAAAACGAAAGTCTATGACCAGTGCGTGTTGCCAGTGATGACATATGGCTCAGAAACGTGGCCGCTTACAATGGGCCTCATTAGAAGGCTTAAAGTCACCCAAAGGGCAATGGAGAGGGCTATGCTCGGAGTTTCCTTGCGTGATCGAATCAGGAATGAGGATATCCGCAGGAGAACCAAGGTTGCCGACATAGCACGAAGAATCGCCAAACTAAAGTGGCAATGGGCAGGGCACATTGCTCGCAGAACAGATGGCCGTTGGGGCCGAAAGGTTCTGGAATGGCGACCACGTACCGGAAGACGTAGCGTTGGAAGGCCTCCTACAAGGTGGACCGATGACTTGGTAACGGTTGCGGGAGTCCGATGGATGCGAGACGCACAGGACCGTTCGCTGTGGCGACGCTTGGGGGAGGCCTATGTCCAGCAGTGGACGTCTTTCGGCTGAAATGATGAAGTAAACATTCGTGTGAAAATAATAATAATGGTTCCTATTACAGTTTTTAGGGTTCCGTAGCCAAATGGCAAAAAACGGAACCCTTACCTATAGATTCGTCATGTCTGTCTGTCTGTCCGTCCGTATGTCACAGCCACTTTTTTCCGAAACTATAAGAACTATTCTGTTGAAACTTGGTAGTAGATGTATTCTGTAAACCGCATTAAGATTTTCACACAAAAATAGAAAAAACAATACATTTAGGGGGTTCCCCATACTTAGAACTGAAACTCAAAATTTTTTTTTGAAACCCATCGTTTGGGGTATCTATGGATAGATCTTCAAAAATGATATTGAGGTTTCTAATATCATTTTTTTCTAAACTGAATAGTTTGCGCGAGAGACACTTCCAAAGTGGTAAAATGTGTAACTTCTAAAATAAGAGAATGATAAAACTAAAAATAATATATGATGTACATTACCATGTAAACTTCCATCGAAAATTGGTTTGAACGAGATCTAGTACCTAAGTAGTTTTTTTTTAATACGTCATAAGTCGTAAACCGCAATTTACCTTTCAAGTTTGTACGGAACCCTCAGTGCGCGAGTCCGACTCGCGCTTGCCCAATTTTTTTAATATTTTAAGTAGGTTCTCAGTATCCTCGTATGATTTATTTAGAAAACTGGCTTCTAAATAAATCATATGAGGATACTGAGAATACGATACCTACTTTTTACATTCGAATCTAGAGAGTGGATAGATGTTGCAATTTTTGATTATTCTATTATACAAGCGACAACTAATCACATTATGGTGCCGTGCAGCCAGGTAGCTACGATATTGTTGGGTTTGCCATACCTACTACATGTGAACGGCGCTTTGTTGTTATACTTTTGTCGTATTCTAGAGTGCTATGGATGCTATGAAATGAACATAGAACTGGACACTGACCTGTAAAATGCAAAAATAAATTATCATTTCTGGTATAAGATCGCACGCACGCTCGCACTCTCGTGTCCAAACACCCTCGTTGTGACTGACAGGCACCGATCAGATGCTGCACCAGAATGAACTAATGGTGACATCGTCCGGCAGGCACATATTAATTAGTCAGACTGCTCCGGTCGCTCCCAAGCCCGGTAAACCCATATTTCCCTGCTTTGAAATGTGCGATTGTCAGTGAATCGTGCCACTCGCCGCTAGTGTTGTGTCAGCCTATGCATAGAAAATCTGCTTCAGGTAGTCAATATGTGTGTGTAAATGGTGTTGCTTGCCCTGAAGCAGATAAGCTTGCTGATGAGTGTTCTAACAACGTCCGATATGACGTTGGATCCTGAACTGCCAGGCTGGTACAAGCAGCCGGTTGCGGTGCAGCTGGTTGTGTAGCTCTCTCACTATTTTGAAATTCGTGAGCTACACACTTGGTAGGTACATGCTGTTGCAGCCGTACAATATAAGATCGATTGGGTATCGGCTAGGTCTTTGCTGTTATCGAAATAATTTGATAGCAGAGAATCTAAATCACACACCACAGCGCCCTATTATTACTATTCATAGGGCTACTGAATCAAAGCTGTATTTTTAGGGTTCCGTAGCCTAAGATTGCTATGCTAAGACTCTGCTGTCCATCTGTCTGTCACCAGGCTGTATCTCATGAACCGTGTTAGCTAGTCAGTTAAAAATTTCACAGATGATGTATTTCTGTTGCTGCTGTAACAACAAATACTAAAAACCGAATAAAATAAATATATAACTGGGGCTCCCATACAACAAACGTGATTTTTTGCCGTTTGTTGCTACGGAGGACTCGCACTTGGCCGGTATATTATAAGATAATTGTACCTATAATTCTCATAAGTTTGGCCTTTAGTGGGTATTGATGAAACTCACAGAGTTAAATGTTTTCATTTTCGGTAACTAAAACATTTTAAATACAGTAGCATCGTTCTTAAATTGTTTTATGTCTGTTTGAACAACAATTCAGGAAAGTACAATGTTTGCACCCAAAACTAAACAGCTTAACAAGAACAATAAACCCATATTTGTAGGCACCAAGTTTATAACTGCTATACATATAATAATAATGAAAGTAATTGCAGTTGGATATCACGTGGCCATTAAGCTTATGTTAGAACTTGGGTTGCCAGCGAATAATTGCGAGGAGGTGGGATTATATTACCTCCTGTAAGTGCGTATGGACTCAAGTAATTATAGAGATTGGTTACCTGAATAGAGTGAATTAAAGTTGATTTGAAAAAGTTAGGAATTCGATTTACTTTCCGGCCTGATTACAGAGGGAAGTAGGTGTATCTACTTCCCTCCGTAATAAGGCGGAAGAAGGTTATCAAGTTACCTACTCGCTATTTAATAAGTGTTCGTTTAATAATATCATTTATTAACAACTAGGAACAAAAACTTGGGAATGCACTGACTAGGATTCTGCTCATTGGGCTTGGTCCTCAGGGCATGGAGGTTTCCTGCTGAAAAATAAGTAATTTATTAATTTAATACTGATACCGTGTGGTTAATTCGGTTCCTACTTACCTATAGTGTTTAACGATTATAGCTTCTGTTTTTATTGTGGCAGAACCTACGGAGTTTTATAGGTATTCATCTGCCTACACTTCTACCAAACACTCGAGTTAATTTGCAAACCAAATTGTATATTCAAACAAAATACTACATACAATTTGAAAGGACTATATTTATGAATAAAGTCCAGATAGAAACTCGTCATAATTTCAGAGCGATTTATATTTACGTCGTCACACAGCAATACAATTTAACTTTACGTCCGTTGCCAGCACTTCCCGGCTTTAGCAATTATTGCCGGTCGTCGGTATTTTCACCCACTCTGACATTAGGGCCAGCTAAATGACTTAATTGATATAGAAGCTTAAGCTCCGCGTAGGGTGTAGCCAACAGAGCCCACGTAATTATGGTAAAATGGAAAAAATAACGACATTTGCGTTCATTTGCGACGACTGTATTCTGAAATGGAAATCCTTCTGTGAATTACGTAACGTTATATTATATTTTCATTTTGGTAAAATACTCATTACAGCTGTTGATTACGCTGGCATATTTTATAGCGTTGTATATATATACATATAATCTAATAAATTCCCCAAGGTTAAAACTAGGTCTTCATTATTTTAAATACTAATATTTCTGTATTATTTTTCAACGAGGGCTAAAGGACAATCGCATTCTCACCAACATTTGAAGATAAGGTCTCCAAGTTTGGCTCAAGAAGTGCCTGGAGACAAATAGAGGCTATTGTGTGAAGCAAACATTTTTTGCTTTCATGTTAAAACTTATCTGGAATTACACACTTTTTCAACGCTCGCAGTAGACCAAAACTTGGTGAGAGTGAACAATATAAATGTGTGAAAATAAAGTGTTTAAGAGAAGGGCCTGAACCCTCGGCGGGCCACCCAGTGCGCGCTAAAGTGTTATAAATCGCCTGTTATCGCCGCCGAGCAATAACTACTTTATGGCGCTATAAAGACAACGCAACCTTATCTATCACAGAATAGACCAAGAGATTTTCCTTAGAAGATTGAAAAAAGAAGGTTTCAACGAAAATCTCAAGCATTTTGCTTTCACTTAATCTTCTCATTAGGATTTCGTAACACAGTTTTGGTACGTAGAGCGGTACTAATGGATTATGGGATGATTTAGACGAGGATTTAGTGAAGGCCGTCGCATTATAATATCTTAGGTAATCTAGACTTCGTTTTCATTTACTACGATAGATTACTCCATTAGGCGTTCGTAGGCGACTACGAAATAGCTACAAGTGCTACAACCCGTCTACATTGCTACGAAAATGAAGCGATACCGTTTAGGATTGCTACGAGTATAATATTGAAGCCTGCGAACGACTACGTAGCAACTGTGTTTAATAAGAGTAGCGTGACACTTCACGTTCTATTTACCTCGAGCGGCTTGTCGCTTTATCCCGCCATAATCGAATTTTGCCCTTTGGAATTGGAAATTGTTTATGTATAACTATGACTGTCGAATAAATAAAATGGGTCACGTCGCGGTAGCGTGACGGGAACGTGTTCCAAATAAATGTCCAAGTTGTGTATTTTGTTGATGAATGGCGATTGTAGTATATAGTGGCAAACTATAAATACTCCAAAGTCAATACAAACCAAAATGTGTTCTATTTAATGCGGACGTTGTGCCACTTTGGTATTGGTGTCAATTTAATATTGAACAGCCGAAATAAGCAATAAGCTTGTATGAAAAGCGACACGCCCTACGTAAACGAAAATAGAATCGTAGAGAATAAGGAATCAGGGCCTTAATGCGGCTATGTCTAAATGCCGTATACCTCGAATATTTAAAAAAAAAGTTTGATTCAAAATATCTATTTAAAAACGAAAAATAAACATTTACACGAGGTAGGTTATATCAAGGGGAAAACAAATAAATTATATTTACCCGTTTATTAAATTCATGAAATATCCGGTGGGGCGAAATATTCACATTCCTAAAAGCTTTATTGCCAAAAAAGGGTCGCTTGTTTTCCGAGTCCCAGTAAATCGGGTGAAGTCTTCATTTTTAAAACAAAGGGGTTCGTCCCGGAAAAACTGCGCTTGTGTACCTCGCGGGACGAACTCGGCGAATCAATTAAGGTGTACAGTCCCTTGAACATCTAGCCGGAGTTAAAAGTACACATAGGTACTCGTACTGCCGCTTGCGCCCGCATAGAGCCCCGCTGACCTTTAAAACTATTTTCTTCGCGAAATATTTATTGAGTTTCATTTTCTGAAGATCACTTATCAGCAATGTTTTTTGTGTAAACATATTTCTATAGATCAAAGCCGTTTGAAAAGAGTAGGGAAAACAAGAGAAAAAGATCATATTGTTAAAAAAAAATATGACAGAAGCATTATAGTCATACGAAAAAATCATTTTTTTTTTTTTTTTTATTCTTGATAGGTTTGCGCTTGACCGCTAACTCACCTGATGGAAAGCGACGATGCGGTCGACGATGGAGCGCGCTTACCTAGAAGTAACCTATTCACTCTTGACTTAAAGATTCCCGGGTTGTAGCCATCAGGAAAAACAGATTCCGGCAAGGAATTCCACTCCTTAGCTGTACGCACTATGAATGTGTTCCCAAAACGTTTTGTGCGTATAGGTGGGATGTCCACCATGTACCGGTGGCGCATTGCCGTACGCCTGGTGGTCCGATGATGGATATTATATAACGTCATATTTTGATAACGTTTTAAATGAATCTATTAAATCCAACCATTACCGAGGAGTATGCTTCAGAAAGTCACTGTTTTATGGCACTTAATGGGAGTGAGGACCTTAAACGTGCTCGTGTTACCACTCTATGACTAGGAATGTAAGACGGTGCTCCATCGGACCCGCTCGCAGGCGGAGTCGCAGGATACTTATTAGTTGTTTAGTCAACATCGATCGGGAAGTGAGGGTACGATTTCAATCGAAACTTCTAGCAAGTGATATTAAGATAGTTGCAGCATACATACATGCATCTTCGATATAATTACGTAACTTGTACGTTCCTAATCGTTATTATAGGAATGGAAAGTTCAGTTTCTAGTGACACTCAGGATATTGGGTTACATCATAGAGTTAGAGAACTAGTCTGAGCATTACAGGCACATTTGAGATACAGCGACTCTGCGACTAATATCTACCTGTCATTATCTCGAAAACACAAACTCCGACAGGAAATTCTACTCCTTAGCTGTACGCAAGACGAAAGTTTTTCCAAAACGTTGTGTAAGGATGTCCACCATGATGGACAAATCAGAATCCTGACTGTATTCACTTGACAGCCAGAGAGAACCGAGAACGCTTAGTCCAATTCTGTATATCCATGTATAATTTACATCCCAGCGAGTTATGTGACGTCAGGTGCATTATTTATTGCCACTCCGCGATATTTCCGCATCTGGTTTATAACGCCATCAGCATGACGCAATAAAAGCGATGCACACGTGATGTTGCATTTTTATCGAATGTGGACGCTAGTAAATGCGAGAGTGGATATTATATTCTGTGAAGCGAGTCGAATCTCTGTGAATGTAAAACCAAATAAATATGAAATATTATTAGAAATAGAAATGTTATTGATATTTAATATACAGGGTGAATGGCAATTAGTGTACGATACTTAAACACGTGATTGTGCTCATGATAACAAACAATTTTTATTATGGGAGCAAAGCCGAAATCGCGAAAAAAATATCAGCTGTTCAGTACATTAGGCAAACATAAATGTACTGAACAGCTGATATTTTTTCGCGATTTCAGGTTTGTTCCCATAGTAAAAGTTGTTGGTTATCATGAGCACAATCACGTGTTTAAGTATCGTACACTAATTACCAGTCACCCTATATTTATGTACGAGTATACCTCTATATTTAGGCTTTATAAAAATAAGAGGAGCGAAGTTATTTGCTTATAGAATAGGTTCCATACTACTGGGTACTACGTAGATACTTTCGAAAGACTTATAAATAGGTACCGGCTTTAAGTATGATTGATATATTTCATAGGATGTACTAAGACAAAGCTTGTCAAAATTGAAAGACAGTAACGGGCTATTTTAACAACTATAGTTTAATAAGTATAGATTACGTACGATGAACTGTACAAACCAAGTGCGGTTCTTAGCATTCGTTAATTATTGAGAAGATCTTATATGTCCTACCTACAGCATATTGAAACTCCGGAATCTCCAGATGCTTGTAAAGCTCATAAAGTCCACATACAACCTAGGGCAAAATTTGCTCGGCGATTTCTTTTTTATCTAGCACCATATGTCTATAAGTAATAAAAATGTCATCTTAAAAGGAAATATAATATTTAAAAAACATTTACTCATCTTTTTTTACTATTCAATGGATTTTTATTTGACAACAGAATACAACTGCAATATACCTACTTATAAACACTGGAAAATATTAATAAAAATACTAGCAAATTACACAATCAAAAA
This sequence comes from Mythimna impura, assembly GCA_905147345.3. Taxonomy (NCBI): domain Eukaryota; kingdom Metazoa; phylum Arthropoda; class Insecta; order Lepidoptera; family Noctuidae; genus Mythimna; species Mythimna impura. The sequence continues at coordinate 11,399,709 of LR990362.1, read as the reverse complement.
CTCGTAACTGAATTATCTTAAAAGGAGGCGTCAAAAATTCCCCCGCATTGCTATCGACTCAACTTAAAATATAGTAGGTGGTGTACTGAAGACTCTTTTGAAATGCTAGAATACCAAACTTCATACACTACATGCATATCTTCAAATACACTCCCTCACTAACTTACAAAAATATTCACTGATACCTAAGCCTAAATACTGCTGTATATAATTTTGTTGAGACTCTTGTAGCGTGGACTGCTCATACACTATTTGAAGATTTATCCAAACGCCTAATTGACACTTCACGTGACCCAAGAGCCGGTTTTTATGTCCGGTAGAGATAAGCATTCTGCCGCCAGTCTTTTGGGCATATTTCAATTAGGAATTTTGTTTTAAGTGTATCCCGTGTGTACCCTGCGTATTTACTATAATAATACCTTCAGGGCGCTGATGAAGCTGCCTCGCTGCTGTAGTGCGTCGGGTATGTTTGCGGACGCAAGCATAGATGGTTTTGCGGCGATTATTCGCAAGAGAGTTGTGTCTCTAATGCGCCGCATACGAGGCAGTTCCAACAGCTACCTTCAGTTGTTCGCCTGGAGGATGGATTTGGATCTGGATTGTCCGATAATGCGGTACTGGACCAGGCTGCACGTTGAGCACTCCGGACCCAATCCCAAATTTAGGCTAAGATAAAACTGTATATTTTATTTATTATAATTTAATAATTTTGCGTATTTTATTTTATTTAATTGTTATTGACTACCTAATTGTAATTTATTGTTTTTATTAATGACATTATTGTAATTTTGTGTTTTTGTAATGCGTTTATGTTTTTATGTTTTTATTTATTATTAAAATTTCAAATTTTATAATCAATGTATATGAATAAATGGACTGGTTTTCGAAATAAATGAATTTGAATTTGAATTAATAGAGTAATTTATTATTATGGTTAGTTAAGGTTTTTTAATAATAATGTTAAGTGGTTTAATATTATTGTGCATATTGTAGGTATATTTTGTTGTAAATAAAACCAAATATTCTTAGAGACTAAAATTAATAAAAAAAAAATTGAAAATTAGAAACGGAAATGTTATAACATTATCTATAAATACTTTCTACAACAGTTCAGATTAACAACGGTGACTCTCTTAAATTGCTCTTGAACCGCCGTCTCTGGCCACCAGCTTCTAGACAGTTACTGGATCACTGGAGCAATCAAAGTTAATGGATATCCTTAAATGACCCATTCGATTGATGGTAGATAAAAACTCAATAGAACACACGAGTCAAGATATATGTCGTATTTAGATGAAACTTGGTACCTACATGCTATATTCACTGTTGGTATTCATAGTTTTTTTTATCTTGGAGATAGGAAATAATAATACTCCACAACCATCTAGCCGCAAACTAAGCAGAGCTTGTACTATGAGTAGGTACTAGACAACTGATAAACATACTTATAGGATATTTCTAAATACATACTACTTACCTATAGGTAAATTACACCCAGACACAGAAAAAATGATCGTGCTTATCACACAAACATTTCTCTTGGGTGGGAATCGAACCCATGACCTCCGGCATAGCAGTCAGGGTTACTAACCACTAGACCAGCAGGCCAGTCTCATCAGATAACTCCTCATGCTCTGGGTGGAGTGAGAGTGTCAGACTTTTACTGACTCAAACCAACCCGTGTTCCTTTTGCGTTGCCAATGCGTTGCCCTTGCGTTGCCTTTTGCGTTCCTTTGCCCTTTGCGTCCCAGAGCCGCGGTGACTATTTCAAACAATCCCACTGCCCTGACAGGATTAGATTCATAGCTTCACTATACTCACGTGAAATATTTAATAGGTGCTTCTACTAAGTATAAGATTCCCAAGAGATTCTATTCTCATGTTATTATTATTAATTTTTATTATGGGTAGGCTCGCGTTTGACTACTACCTCACTTGATGGTAAGCGATGATGTGGTCGACGATGGAGCACGTTTGCCTAGAAGTAACCTATTCACTGTTGACTTAAAGACGACCTTAGGTTATAGCACTCAGGAAACAAACTTTGGCAGGGAATTCTACTACTTACTGCAATGGTTATTATTTATTGCAATGCATTTTATATCGCACATCATTCGCCTAAGTGGGTCTATCTGCGAACCGTATCAGATATTCATACCGATACCAACGCTACCGCCTCATAAAGTGCACAGACCGCATTATTCTCACAAGTAAATAAACTCCATAATGGGTTTATTTAAAGCATATTCTGTCTCTCTCTATCGCACCGATGACGGTTAAATGGGTCTCTCTCTACAATAATTAGGATGACAAGAAATAATGCTTCCCGATTGTTTGTCGTTTGGAAGTTTGATTAAGTGTTGGAAGTTCGAATCTCTTGATCGTTAAGTAGGCGGCTTCAAAGCTTCAATGGATGTTTGTTAAGACAAAAGCCCAGTTTCAGTAAGCGTACTACGTTTTAATACGTACAAAAGAGACGGATTAATGACTGTAATTGAATTACACAATGTTTCACTACGTGGATATAAGTTGTAAATGATGTTAGGAAATTATGGAATTAACGACCTCTCTTAAGCATTGCTAGCAGACCCCTGCTTTCATCCAAATCGGCTGCATTTTTGGATACTGCTCCGCTCCTTTAGATCGTAGTATGATGTTATAATTATAGCCTATAGCCGTCCTCGATAAATGGGTTATCCAACGTTATATTTATACGAACCAATGTCTGAGATTAGCGAGTTCAAACAAACTCTTCAGCTTTATAAGTAACATTAGTATAGATGTGCCAGCTTTATAATATAAGTATATGTATAATCGAAGCAAGAATGATCTTTGCCCGTTCCCTACACATAATTTAAGCACCAAACAAATTACATAGCTATTACATCGGTACGATATTTTGCCAAATTACTCCCCATTAATTAAATGAACGATTCATTTAGTTTGAAATGATGCTGCAATAAACTTCAGCAGTTATTGATGTGTTGCCGATGACGAGCACGACTAGATGAGCGACATTAGAGTGGCCGGTAGCTAGGAGGCGGTAGCGTGCGAATTTACCGCGTTCAACCAACTGATAAATTTGGGCAATTTATCGTGAAATTACTCGATATCGCTGCGCTAACTTTACATCTCTCCCCCCACACTACCCCTGATATATCGGCATGAAAGCCTGACCCGCATCCACACCCCTTCACAAGTATCAAACTCAATTGTCACGTCACACATTTCGTATTGAAACGACGCGTCGCTATATTCATTCGTCATGAAATATGAATAAAACAACATAATTCATAAAATAAACATCCTCCGTACAATACGATAACAGTTAAAAAGAACGTATACCAGTAAAAGTTATCATAATGTTTACTTTTATTACTCTCTTTATTACCCAGTTTTTTACGACGAAGCTTCAACAGTCCACTGAGTTTAAGATATTTTTTCGTTTAAATTGAGGACAGCTTTCTAAGAATAAAAGAGGTCGTATAAAATTTTTAGCTTAAAAATATTCTCTCTGCCTCTATGGAATAAACTCGGTCTCGAAATAGGCTGAAAAAGGAAAAAAAAAACAAAAGATTGTTTATTCACGTGATGTGTTGACCGCAGCCTTACCGTTGGTACACGAAGATGTATGAGTAATAGATAGGGCACTACCTTGTGTGAACGAAATATCGACATGTTACAGATTGAATTGGAACATGCATGGCTTCCATTCGATCATAAAACCTTTAAATATTGTATATTATATTATACTAGTGTTCCCGACAGACGTTGTCCTGTCGGACAGCTGGCTTTACATCAGATAAAAACAGGGCAAGTGCGAGTCAGACTCGTGCACTGAGGGTTCCGTACAAACTTACCTATGAAAACAGTTCGATTCGCGAATTGAGTTACAAAGATTTTTCCGAAAAGCAAAAAAAGATTTTTGTGACGTAATTACAAATTTACAGTTTTCAGATGTTTTCCAATACTTGTGCTTTGAGACCTTGCTTTATGCCATGTTTCAGAATTCTAGGTCAATGGGAGAGTGAGAGTGTCAAAATACACGTTTTTTGCGACATAAACGGCCAGTCCGGTGATATTTTCACCGCTTCAAGGGACCGCAGACCTATGTATATGGCTTTAATTTTAATGCGATATCTCCACGCGTTCCCGAGATAAAGAGTCTTGATAGACAGACAGACAGACAACAAAGTGATCCTATAAGTATTCAGTTTTTTCCTTTTGAGGTACGGAACCTTTAAATAGATTAAGAACCCGATTGCAGTGCCACTTATCGGGTCCTATTGTATTTTTAAACCATCTAGGGACCTACTCAAATATACACACAAAATTTCTTCCAAACCGGTGAAGCCGCTTAGGAGGAGTTAGGTGACAAACACACGTACAGAAAAATAATATATGGAAAAAAGATTATAGGTCTCTAATCGAAATGATGTTTTGTAGGTATTAATGTATCGGGCAACAGTCTAGAGCCCAATTGTTTCGACATCAACAGACAACGTTTAATTAATTAATTTATTAGCTTCTACCCGAGATTTTTTTCCGCGTTAATGTCGGTTATTGCGGACACGAAATCGAAGCCAGGATAAAAAGTAGTCTTTCCTTTCTTAGGATTCAAACTTACTCTGTACCAAATTTCGTCAAAATTAGTTCAGTAGTTTTACCGTAAAAGCGTAACAGACAGAGTTACTTTCACATTTATAATACTAGTATGGATTTATATTTTAGGTACAGCAATGGTACATAGGCGGACTTAATGCAATATGGCACTACCAGTCAGCCTTTTTAATAGTTTTGCAGAGTCAAAACATTTTAGAAATACTACTAATAAAACGTGAAAAGCGTTAAAAGTAATAGCTCTTCACAGTTTTATTGTGTGACTGCGATATGGCTTTTGTTAAGGCAACAATAACAAAAAGTACTTTGAAAGAGGACAATGTAGGTAATTTGTATAGAAGTGATGTTATACGTACCTATCTACAGTTTATAGGTACGATGGATATTATTAGAGAAGAAGGTTACGTAGATAGGTTTTATATATAAAGTATATATATTGTACACCAAGATACTAAACGATACAATTTACAATGTTTTATGCAATGGCTAGATAAACTTAGAAAGAAATATGAACAACAAACTCAGAAGTAAGTAAGTATATTATCAATTAAAAAGATAAACATAGCTTGAAGTACGATATTTTCAAATTCGTGTAAACGCCAAATTATTGGTAATGAAGTTTAATCTTTTAAATTATGAAGTTACAATTCAAGGCCGTGGCTGCTAAAACTAAACAAATGGAAGGGTGACAATGTGATGAATATTTTAATTATTCACTTGTTCTGCGAGATGTGGGGAACTGGATGAATTTTGTGATTGCTGGGGCACTGTGGTTAAACGGTTAATATGGAGCTTGACTGCCGCCGCACGCCGAAATTGCGAACTTCTCAGGAAAATGCGACACAGAGTAAAAATATCAGTTGAACAATATATTTTTTTTTACAAAATTTAAATTTTAATAATGTACCTTTATGATGAAGAGACGCGTACAAAACTGAAATACTGGATAATTATGAAGAACCGTCACCAAATTAAGATGCCTTACACACTTCCCATTAAAAACTCATTAAAAAGGGACTTATTAGAAATGGTACCCATAATGGGGTGAGAATAGCTGAAATGTGCCTTAACGAGCCACCGTCGCGACCGACTCAGTTAATTTAATAATATGATAATGGTACTTTAAATATAATTGTGTCTTATTTTGGCCGCAATATTTCATGTCCCTTAAAAGGCCGGATCCATCGTAAGACGGTCCTTTCAGCAAGTTATTATAAGAATACACAAAAGAAAATGGGGAGTGTGTACGTCGGGATTTTATTATGCTTTTAAGTTTTTTTTTACAATTTACCTACATGTTTTTTTGTCGTTTACCGGAAGTACTTTTAGAAAATGGTGCCTTTCAAAGAAAACTTGAGAATATGAATTCTATTGTAGAAGGGGAAGATGGATGACGTCGAGGGAGTGAGTGTCATCATTTTGATAAAGTGCTTCGTGTCAAGATGTTTGACCGTTATTTGCAGGAGATTCAGGTTCATACCTGGTTTCCAATACAGAGAGTAGATTGTTTTTGTTACTTACCCTGAATACTCCAATTCCTGGGCACAGGCTTTTATTCCTTCCATTTCTCTCGATGTTGTATATTTGAAAGAATCCATCCAAAGCGTTGAGAGTGCAATTATACAACAACATTTTTTTTTCTTGATGAGCCCGCTCTTGATCTGCTCTGATAGAAGACTATGTAGTATGGCTTCGATGGAACAACCGAGCCCAGAAGATGCCTGTTCACTTTAGGAAAGTATGTCTATTTTTTATGCTGTGTATATTAATCGGCGTGTCAGCAATGGGGTTATTCGACAGACTCGGTGGCGCCCGTGTACCAACGAATGTCGCCTAATTAAACTGCTCGCCTGATTGCGCCATTAATATATAACACTCCCTCTCTCTCAAAGTGCATCTCAGTAACATATGAGGTCTGCACTCGAATCTCATCGCAGTCCACCATCACCTAGAGACTGAGTAACCAGCTCCATTTATCTTTTGGGACACGAAGATCGAAAGCCCGTCAGTCGCTCGTACCTCTCTTACTCAGGGTTTATCCTAGAGTACAACTTTAAACTACACCCGGGTGTATGTCTGTATGTCTGCGATGACATCTATTATCAGTGTCTTCATAACCTTGAGGACTTCAGGTTCTTAACATTTTGGGCTCTGGTAGACACAGGCCTGGATAAAATTATCTACGCTTGTCTCTACTATTAATTCCGCTATGTCCTTTTCATCATTGAGCGATGCGCACACCGATTCATGGCGGAAAAGTGAGATGGTCTTAAGCACATAACGTTTGGGAAGATATTCATTGTGTTTACAGCTAAGGAGTGGAATTCCCTGCCAGAGTTTGTTTCCTGATAGATACAACCTGGAGGTATTTGAGTCAAAATTGAATAGGTTACTTCTAAGCAAGCGTGCTCCATGACCAACCACGTAATCACTAATTATAATCAAGTAAGATAGTAGTAAAGCGCGAACTTAACAATAAAAAATATGAAGAGGTTAATGAATAGCACATGTTATACATAAGTAAATGAATAGCTTATGTTATACATAGGTATAACGTAAGTAAAGTTACCGACTTTTCAATGCTCTGCGGAGCTTTGATTTCGAATGAAAAGAAAATAAGGTACTCGTACTCTTTTTCGCGATAAAATAAGAAATCGACGAGAAACACTGCTGATGGAATATCATAAAAAGACGTAGTAAAGCACTAGGTACATTCAAAAGTATTAAAGCGTACAATGTATGCGTGTTTCAGTGTCTTGAAACGTGGAATATATGAAAGAGGCAATGTCGAGGCAAAGGCGATCAAACAGTCAAGTGGCCGAAAGACGTCAATGTCATATTACATTTATTGTTGTGCTTCTGCGTGCTTGCATCATGCAAGCACTTTATTTCGCGATCGTGTTATGAATAATTTAAGTTCTCACTGAACGATGCTTAGGCTGCTTTTCTATCAGAGATGTGTGAGAAGCTTGAGCGGTGCGTGGAACTATAGCGACGCTGTGAAATGATGTGTAACTTCACTAAGTTGTTGTGCTGTGTTAGAGCGTAGCTGAGTTAGAGCGGTACGATACTGCGTAGCTGATTCTGTTTAGCTGTGCTATACAAATTCCTCGTCCGTATTCATCGCACATATTTCTCGCTTTTTTGTATGTGTAAATACTTAGATCTGTTTACTTTAGTAAACAGATCTAAGTATTTAGCTGCACTAAGCCTTGTTAGGAAAATGAAGTGGATTTTTTCCTGGTGCATGGCACATTTTTGATGGAAACGTATCAGTTAGTTGAAACTGATACAGTCTCGTTATGTAGGATGCAGCTTAACCAACTTACCTCGCATTATCGTAGTGTTGCGCCGTTGTGTTCCCCGGAGTCAAATTTGTAAATAGACAGGATGTGTTCGTGATGTGTTTGCAGTTTCAAATTGTTTGTCGTTTAATCATCAGGCTCAATGTTTGATTATTGTAACAATAGAGTGAGAAATAAATAAAGTGAGTTTTAACAACGCACGTGTACAAAGCACGTGAATTATGTGCACCAGTATTGAGGATGTTATAAAGATATTTAAATTGCGGACCAACAAATGTTACCGAAGAAACAGAATCAGAATGTTTTATTTGTAAACATCTAAATTACAACAGAGTGTAAGGTATTAAAAAGATTCTTTATGTTTTGTTCAGAGGCGTATATATACGGTTTTATGTTTTATATAATTCACACAGAACATCTGATAGTCTGCGTAAAATCGAGACATTTTATGGTATCTATTTGTTAAAAGTGATTTTTGCATAAAATAGAAACTTTTGTGTTCTTATTTTGATAAGTTGTAAGGTTTCGATAACTTTGAGTAATTGAATGATGGAGAACAATTATTTATAAATTAACGGGTTTTCGCAACCTTTCGCATTTTTTCTTATCTATTTATATAAAACCAAAGTTTTGAAGCAAGATTTCAAGCTCGTGGATTTACTGTACTAAGTAAACAAAATGAAATATATGTAATAATATCTCTTAAATAGTTATTTACTTCGTAGTGACCTCGGTTTTTATTTTGTGTAGAAATTTTGAAAAAAAAAATTACAATGAAAACCACAAATTTACTAAAAAGGTTCAGATTTAACTGTAAATTTGCGTAAAATTTGAAAAGCTAATTACTTATTCTGGTAAACATAGCCTAAACCAACGAGTGTCTACGGTAAACATAATAAATTCGTCACGGGGACGAAGCAGGGAATACCGTAAGATTCGCCACAAGTTATTTTGGTTTTCATTATAAATACAAATTTCGTGGGCTTTATATTTTCATAATAGCGGTTAATAACGTTATTGCTGCACAATGTTTGATTGCTTCACGTAATTGATTCATTCATATTATTGATTTTGTTAAAGAAATTGTGTAATTTTCCTCCTGTACATGTTTATTTGATCGCGACTACCTACGCTTGTACATAGCATAGCGTAATCAGCCTTATGATGTTCCCACTGCTGGACTCAGGCCTCTTCTCTAGGAGAGGAAACGCTTGTACATTATTAACATTTCTTTTATGCTAATGAATAAGATGATTTTATCGAAATAGTATTTAGAGTTCGTTCTAGGTCAGTTACACTTTTTTATTAGGTGGGAAACTATCAAATTATAACTTCTTTCACTGTGGGCGGTGCGAGAGGAAGTGTTATACTTTTAGTGAATAAAACCAACCTGTGTTTTTTTTAGTTGCCATTAGCACTCCAGGGCTTCGGGGCTCTTTCGAACTATTCTGGTGCCTCGTCTTCCTTAACTTTTATGTCACACATTCTAAATAAGCATTAGATACCATAATTAGGTAAGCTTCCATAGTTTTTCATAGAATTTAAGACCTTTTAGAGACTTCAATGTTGACCACAGATTTTAACGGTCAGTCCAGTCCTATTTAAAACGTTTCAAATTATTCAATATTCTGCATGAAAACGTAAAACAACAAACAGCATTTACCTACAGTGTGTGTTCTGAACACATCACACTGAATGCAATAGGCGCGTAATTATAAAATCTATTAGGCATGCTTACTGCATGTTCCACCGGTAATGCAGACACAGCTCGGCATGTTGTATTGAATATACGTGATTTATTACTGAGTTGCAGCTACACAACATAAGCCTAACAAGTTCAAAGTTAATTCCATTGAATCAAGTTAGGCAGTCTGTTGGGTTGAAAGGCATCACCGTCGAAATATTGAGACAAAACTTAGCTCCAGAGTCCCAGACAGTAATGGGTAAGGGGTTAATTCACACATTCGGTGTATTTACCAAGATATATGATAGCAGTTTATATACCCTGCGTACTGCCTATCTATTATAATTTGTAGTAAAGCACTGATGGAGGGAGGTACTGTGTCTGTGTTACTACCCTAAATGATCCTTAGGCCTTTAAAGTATCTCATTTAGGCATCCTTTGAGCTGTGTAATACGTTGTATAGCTGCTATATATTATTGTAGAGCAATCATGGAACGTTGTCTCGTATATCGATAAAGCGTAGTTGCTCTTTTAATATAGGGTTTGCTACCTTTATTTAGAAAACATTGAGTAGTAGTGGGCTTGGTATATTGCTCGCACTACAGATCAGGCAAAATGGGATGGGGCCAAAAGATTCTTTTTTTTAAGGTCTCTTCCAATGACTTTTACTGACTAAAACCACATCTGTGTCCTTCAGTTGCCCTTTGTCCACAGGTTTCCTTTTCAGAAAATCCCCGCGACTCTAGCGGGCATGGGCCCTGCTGGACCCCTACTGTTTGCTGACATCTCTTTGAGGTGCGCGTTGAACATTAGGCGCTGTCAATGACTTGGGGTCGGTCTGGACGATTGCCGGACGGCCGGACGGTGAGCTACCCATTGGTCGTCGTCCGCAAGCCCGCGCCTACCGTGGCTGGTAGTCGGGGTCGCGGTCCCGGCGGTTTGCGTGAGGATATCCGTTCCCTCTCGCGTGCGGCCATCTCCTTCGTCATTATTGCTGCTTCGCAGAGGGAGTCGACCGCCTGCCATTTTCTCTCACTTCCGACCACGCCTCAACCAGGGCCCGGTGCGAGAGGTGGGAGTGGGGATTGCGTATCGGAAAACGCAGCGCTGGTAGGCCGCCAACAAAGTTGACTGAGTCGTGGGAGTCCGATGAATGTGTAACGCACAGGACCGTTCATTGTGGTGACAATTGGGAAAGGCCTATGGCCAGCAGTGGACGTCTTTCCGCTTAAATGATGTCGATTACGAATTAGTGATACCTACCACAGAACAGTCATATGCCTTACTTTTTACATGCCTGCCACAATTTAATGCAGGTCAGTGTAATTTCATACAAACAGTGAATCTTTTACATTGCCCTGCATTTTCTCATTAACAACTAAACTTCACCGCCGGCCAATATTAAAGGCCCAGTTAGGTACTAGACTTATACTATACAGTGAGTGAAATACAATCTACACCCGTTATCGAACATGGGGGATTGCTGTGGAAGTGATTGGCCCGGGCGGTATGGGGCTTACGTTCCCGTGTACCCGATACACACAAGCTTTGTCGGCCCATCATTGGGAATGGAGATTAACAGTTACTTGCGATCCTCCAAATACAATTAAGTGAAAACAAACGAGAAGCTAGTCCATGTTTCTTGGATTTAACCGCACGGAATTGGGTTGTTCGTTTGTTTTACGCTTTACTTTGTGTGTGTGTGTGTAGGTACAAGTGATTTAATTGCTTTCTGATAATGAGAAATCTTATTCCTATGATAAGGTGAATAATTAGCACGCTTACAATTTTCTTCGAATACCGTCTGGTAGCTGATTTATCTTTTTTTCTCTGTTAATTGCCGAACTAATGAACTAACGAATAATAAATTAGTAAATTGCCTTCAAAATTAAAACAAAAAAAGCGTACCAAGCATATTCCCAATTAAAACTACTCACGTTGAAAAGACAACAGTCAGAACGAGGTGTTTATTTTGTTTGAAATTTATTTGTGTTCTAGTCTAGTGACGTTGTCAAAGCTGCCTGGCAGCTTGCCGGGGCCTGCGGCTGCCTGCTACTGCCTGCCTGCATGCCTGCCTGCCCGGTGTGACTGACACCCGTAATTATGCGCCCCTGACGCCGCCGGCTTCACGACAAACTTTTAATTGAACCGATGAAACAGTTTTTGGGTCTCTATTTTATGAAATTGTTGGCGTAAAACTTTTTACAATGTTAATATTATATTGTGAATGATTGGCTTTGTAACTGAGTATCTAAAAGGTGCGAAGTAGATATTTAATGATTAAGTTGAAAAGTATTTAAGTGGTTTAACCAACATTACATACCATAAGTTAAAGGCTATGTAAAAGAGTCATGTGACTATTTTGATGTACAATAAAGTTTATTCTATTCGACTTTTCTGTGCTCGATTTCATTCCAGTTATACAAGTGGCTCTACGGTCTGACAAAAAGTGTTTAATCCGCTTAGTTAATTGAATTATCCCAAACTTAAATTCAAGTTCAAATAATTTCTTCAACTCTCACCTTGATGGAAATAATTTCGAACAAATGTTAAATGTAGGTGAAAAATATCTAATAAATATTTATGAATAAAGTATTTTAAATATATATTTTTTTCCATAAAATTCAATCAGAGTAAACCTTTTTCGTGGAGATATGTAAATTGTTTGTTGTTTCGGCAGAAGCCACGCGACTCTGCTCAGAATAAGTAATCCTTTAGCTAAGTACGGCTGAATGGCATACAATAAAAACAAAAACAATAGATTGCTGAATTGCGTCAAAACGTTTACGGGCGTTATATCAAACTTTTATCTAGAATATTGTGACAATAAGGCCTTTTGGGCATATTTGATAAATTAAATTATACATGACATTGTCTGCCTCGAAATAGAGTCATAAATTCTAGTTCACTAACTAATTTTCATGAATTCATAAAGTCAAATGAAATTATCTGATAAAATTACTGAATAAGGTATCAATAGTAAAATATAAAAGGAAAAATTACGAAGTCAATTTACTTAACAACGTTCTAAGAAGAACGTCTCGAATGAATGAATACTTTGAATCTTTTAACTAACATTAAGGTTATCGCTCGCTCCTTCCATCTAAGGTTCGTCATTTGGATCCTTTCCAAATGACGTACTTTCAAAAGATGATATTCTGCGTCAAATATAATCTTTTCGTAAATTGTATGTTGGAAAGCCAAGAAGCGGGTCAGAGGTAGACGTACAGCACATTCGTACTTGGGACCGAGTGTTGGGAACCCCTGCACCAATCCAATTTGTACAAAACTGTTGTATAATCAACTCGTTTAAATTCACATTCACCAAAAAATACAACTCTGTATTTCTATTCGTGTTTACTGTTAACTGCGGTTGAATATTTTTGCATAATTATAGCTTTCTGACCAAAACACGTTAATGTCGTTTACGTTTTTATTCCCGTGGGTTAAGTTTCCAGTTCAAATTCGGTACCATAAACGTATGGTTACGACATAAATAGTTTTTCTTAAATTGCTTTAAATTAACATCTGATTTTTTAAACTGCATTTCCTGCAGCTTTCGATTATTTTGTGCAGTACGTATATACATACTTCTATACAATTTTTGAAACACATTGTTGCCACTGGAAACGTTGAACCGAAACTCTGGCCTCAAGGGGCGAATATTTTCAAAGTTGCCGACGAGTCGTCATTTTGTGTTGCAAAAAGATCCAATGGAATTTAAGCTCAGTTGTTGATAATATACCATTAAGGCGTTGACACACGTCACGACTCGCCGCTCTGGAAAAGAGACGGTTATGAAACGAATTTTGAAAATGTCAGTTTGTTCCTGTCGGTATAGGCCGAGGTTTACTGTCGCAGTGCCGACGATATCACGTGTCATGTAAGCGCGAGCTTATTGTCATTTATCGGGTGCAATATCGTCTGATAATGCAATTGAGTTTGTTAACAGTAATTTAACTGAAATTTCCCTTTCGTTCACTCTCCCCGTCTCATTCTCCACAATCTTGTAGGGAATGGACTCGTTTATCATCACTTCACACGTCCCATTAAAAGACTAGTGCGTTGTTTAGTAGCGAGGTGTACTCACGAGGATAATCAGGGCCGGCTGCTAATGAACATCATTATCAGATATTTGTGCCGATGAGTAATGCACGGCGTGGGGGGGGGGGGGGGTTGAGGGGGGTGAGGGGTCGGCTCGGGGGCAGCGAGCCGAGGAAATTGCCAATTAATGTGTCCGTCGACTGCGCCCGATATTCTCCCCCATCGCTATTTTAAGATGGGGATACAGCAAGTGTTGACTAGTGTAACTATTTATTCTTAGAGCTGTTACAAGTTTCCAGACAGGCTATGTATTGACTGGATTGAATACACATAGCATGTGATATAAACGAACAACGTCGGACTTCTGGAAAGATAAGGTTCTAAATCAGTAAAAATTTATTGGCGCTTTTTTCTACAGCAAATTCGGCAACAATGAAAACTGTCCAAAGGGCAGGTTCACAACCCCCCAAGCGGAATTACTTACGAAAAACATTAATCTGGCGCTTATTTTTATGAGTTAACAAGTCGTCGGCACATTTTATGGCGGTAATTCCGTCGGCATGTAGTGTGTCCGAGGCTTAACCCCCCAGATACCTTTCGTCGGGAGTCGAGATTTATTCGATTCTTTTTTCTTCTCTGAATACATTATTCTTATTTGTAAATAATTACTTCTTTTACCGGTTCGTCCCTCGGAGATTAAGGTCGTGACTGCTTTACTTCATGTGATTATGTTACATGTATTTTTGGTGTTGTGGACTAAATAAGAGGATTTCATTTGAGTGGAGGGTGGGAGTCTTTTTTGTTAAAAATAAGATAGGATGAATGTCAAGCGACTACTTAGTTCCTATTGCTGTGGAAGGTTTTTTAGGAGGAGTGCCAGTAAACTATTCGTTACAAGTACGTGTTGATGTTTGTGGACTATTTCAGTATACAGATGGAATAACAATGCTGCTTCATGTTTACTTTAAAAAAATATTCGAAGATCAGGCAATATTCTTCTATACATAAATAAAATTGAAACGTCTGTTTGTAATATTAAACTAACATTTTTTCAATAAGCATAAGCATAATCAGCCTTTTAATGTTCCCACTGCTGGGACTCAGGCCTCCTCTCTAGGAGAGGGAATGGGCCGTAATCCACCACGCGGGCCCAGTACGGATTGGTGAATGTCACATGTCTTCGAATTTTTGGTTCTAGGACATGCCGGTTTCCTCACGATGTTTTCCTTCACCGTTTTGAGAGCAGCGGTGATGAAATAAATTACACAAAGTAATGCGCCTGGCTGGGTTTGAACCCGCGACCTACAACTCGTAAGTCGGGGCCGTTACCACTCGGCCACCACTGCTCTTCAATTAATTATAAAAATATATTTTTTCAATAAATTAGTATATTCAACACCTACAACAAAAAAAAAATGTCAGTCCGTCTGTTGCGGCCAATCTCCAAAACGGTTCGCTGATGTTACAAGGAGTAACTTAGACTACTTTTCATTTTCCCTTTTTTTTTAGGTTGAAAAATCATCCAATGATATCTCCCGCCCTTGGCGAAACGAGAGGGTGTGTCAGACTTTTACTGACAATAAACACACTCCTTTTCCTTGTTTGCCTTCGTCCCAGGGCCCCGGGTTTCACTTTTACACTACCCGTGGCCCCAGTAGGCTTCGACTCTGCTGGGCCCCTACGGTTTGCTGTTATTTCTTTGAGGCTCGTGTGGAACAATTCGCGCCGTCGACGACTTGGGCTCGGTCCGGGATGGGGTCCGGCGGCTGGGCTTGTATCAAAGCCCGGCGCGTAAGATCGTTGCCGCCGATCACCCCCACGAGGACACGGCGGTGCTCTGTCCAAGCGGGGCACACCTTTACCGCATGCTCCGCCATGTCCTCCGGGGGCCCACACAGTGGTGACACTCGGGCGTTACTTCCGGACAAATCCGGTACAGGTACTTCTCGAACTGATCAAGTTCGGTGAAAACCTGCGTTATGCGGAAGGTGAGGATGCCGTAAGGTCTTTAGAGCCACTTCTCAAAGAAGGGACTTACCGCCATAATTATGGCGTGCACAGCACTGGGTTGTGAAATTCGCTGCCGCCATTTCACCATGAGATCCCGCCGGCGTTGCTTCTCCACGCATAAATCGTACATGCGTGCAAAGGCTGTTGCCTCCAGATCCCATGGCGTTAAGCCAGCAAGGAGGCTCGCCGCTTCGCGTGAAACCGTGCGGTATCCTCGCACCATCCGTATGGCCATGACCCTCTGGCATGCGTTCAGCTGGGCCGCCGGTCACTTTCGCAGTGACGGCGCCCACACCAGCGCTCCATAAAGGGCCATGGACCGAACGATGCTTGCGTAGAACCTCCGGCATGAGGCGTCTGGACCCCCTAGGTTGGGCAGGAGCCGCTTGAGGGCAGCCCCAGTCCGATTTTGTTTGGGAGCCAGACGTCGGAAGTGATTCTCGAAATTCCACCGGCTATCGAAGACGAGTCCCAGGTACTTCATCGTCGACCTGACGCCGATGTGACTCCTACTACCATTAATTGGGAACGCCGTGGCCTCGAACTTGTGCAGCGCCACCTCAAGTCCCAACTGCTGGATCCTCGCCTCGAGGTCGCTAGTTCGACCGCCGCCCGGTTTCATTTTCCCTTGGAAACAGGGTTTTAAACTACGGGTTATATCTTCGAAACGTTTAAAATAAATTTGGGTACTAGCTTGACTAAAACAAGATTCCTTTTCTATTACCGTCGCGCTCAAAAATAACAACCAAAAACATTATTTACCAATAAATCATTTAGCCAGCCTACAGCGAGCAAGGAGCAATACAGATAAGTGATATAAATAGGGTATTACCAAACACAAGCAAATAGAAATATTATCTACACACAATAGCCAGGTAATCCGCCAGTCGACAGCCGCTTTTAACATGATCCTCTTGTTTTATTCTGTTACGCACACTGATGCATATCCCTCAGCAATTTAGTACGACATACAAGGCTGTTTATGTTAGAGACTAATATCGAATATTGTATAGACAAACAACAATAGAAGTGAAACATAGTATTGTGAACATTGGAGGGAATAATTCACGTGGCTCAGTGCAACCGCCCCGGGGGATGCGCGAATCTGCTTGCTACGACTACGGCAGTTGGCTACGAGCCGTAGACCCGGTGCTACGCCGTCGCTACGAAGTGCTACGAACTCGCGGTTGGGTAAACACGTACGTCGACTCGTATTTGTTTTTTTCTGTGCTGCATTTTTGAGTGAAAAGTTTGGATTGTTTTTAATATTTTTGTTTAATGATATTGTACTGAATTAATATTAATTAAATAAGCTGCTAAGACATTATTATAGTTTCTGTCTGAATCTCAGCATTAACTTCACAAAAAATGATATGCAAAATATAATACGAGTATCTGTATAAAAAAAAATAGTTAAACACTAAATATTATTGAATAATTTATTCGTAGCAGTAGCTCACAATTTGTATTTTTCATGTCTGCCTTAGACAGATGTCTGATCAAAAATAGGATGATTAATATTAAATGAGATATCAAGCCGACAAATAAAATTAATCTTATGTTTAAAGGTCGTTTAAGATGTTTTGTGGTCTGTCCTATTGCTATGATTGTAATTTAAAAACATTCATTGAAAAGCTACTTTTCTTTAAAGTCAGGTAGTTTTTTTTTTAACTTAAATAAATCAACAGCCAGATGTCACATTGTTTTTAAATTCTTCTTGCTTAGTAATCGAGACAGTTATAAAACTGATTGAAAGTCGATCTAAGGACCATACAAATGTTGATAAGACTAAACCTATAGTGAAAATCAGTGAATAATCTCCAGAAGACTGTAAATAGTTCAGAGACAATGTACTCTTCAATGTGGTTCTGCAGCATCGTGGCTCTGCTAGTGGTGGATGTCAGGACCGGAGCCCTGCAGGAAGGAGGTGAGCAGAACACGTTTTGTAAGTATGGGTATATAAACCCATGGGTATATGGACCGATGACCTGGTAAAGGTTGCGGGAATCCGATGGATGCGAGACGCACAGGACCGTTAATTGTGGCGACACTTGAGGGAGGCCTATCTCCAGCAATGGACCTCTTTCGGCTGAAATAAAGACGATGATAATGAGTATACAAAACGTTTTGGAAACACTTTTATTACCCGTACGGCTAAAGGGAGGAATTCCCTGTCGGAGTGTGTGTTTCCTTATTGTTACAACTTGGAAGTCTTTAAGTCAAGAGTCAAAAGGTTACTTCTTGGCAAGAGTGAGATAGTGGTCACTTGTCTATCAATAGTAATAAAAAACAGGGCAGGTGCGAGTCGGACTCGCGCAATGAGGGTTCCGTACAAATTTACCTATGAAAACAGTTCGATTCCCGAATTGAGCTACGAAGATTTTTCTGAATCGCAAAAAAAAAAGATCTTTTTGTGACGTAACTAAAATTTACAGTTTTCAGATTTTTTCCTGTACTTGTGCTATGAGATTTCATGCCAAATTTCAGTATTCTAGGTCAACGGGAAGTATCCTATGAATTTTGATTCCCTTGAGAGTGTCGAAATAAACGTTTTTTGCGAAATAAACGGCCGTATCATTTTTTTTTCGTTAATTCAGAGATTTGATTTTTTCACAGCTTCAAGGGACCATAGACTTGGGTATATGGTTTTAATTTCAACTCGATACCTTCACGCGTTCCCGAGATAAAGGGTCTTGACAGACAGACAGACGGACGGGCGGAAAACAAAGTGATCCTATAAGGGTTCCGTTTTTTCCTTTTGAGGTACGGAACCCTAAAAAGGCTTAGTATTCCTATGTTTCCGCTACTGGAACACAGGCCTTCTCCCTGTAAAGAAAAAAAGGCCATTTACCACGTGGACCCAGTGTGGGTTGGTGGAAAGTAACTTTATCGTTTTGTTGCCAACATTTATGTAAAAGATTTAAATTAAATGCATTAGATTTAGATACATTTCAAAGCAATTTGGCTTACCCTGTAAGTATTAAAGCTTAGCTATACAACATACTCCCGCAAAAAAAAAAAATGAAAATAGTATGTGCTATTATAGGACATGGTCTATCCGTGTACCAAGTTTTATAATGTGTTCAGCTATTGACCTTGAAGATTTAATAAACATAAACCCACAGAACTATAAACTTTCACCTTTATAATATTAATGAGATTTATAGTAAATAATCTTAAGAAGTCTTTGTAAAAAACTAACAACATTATCTATTATAAAACTACTAGTGACCCGCTCCGGCTTCGCACGGATGCAATGCTGATACTAAATATACTACAGAATGTCTTTATTATTGATCAACGTTCACAGTTTTTTTGTCATTAGACAATACAAACATGTTTTCTTTTGAGGTTACTCTTGAAAGAGCGACATATAATTGGCCATGTGAAAAAAACTCAACAACCGCTATGTCCCTATATTTTAAACCTGAAATATCTTTAAAAATATTCATTTAAATTACATGCTGTAAATTATCGGGCCATATCTATACATATAAAAGGAGAAACTGGCTGACTGACATATCAATGCACAGTCGAAACTGCCGGGCCTAGGAGTGTGAAATTTTGCACATGGTTTCCTTTTATGACGAAAGCGAGCACTAAGAGAGGATTTTCCAAAATTCAGCTCCTAGAAGGATGAAATGTTGGTTCAAAGTTTGTATGGAGAAAGCTACTTTGACACTGGTGAAGCCGCTGGAAGAAACTAGTTGATCTATATATTAAATGCACAATGTATTTAAGGTACTTAATTGGATAAGGATTAATGCTTCGTAAATGTGGTTATTGTGGGTTATCTCTAAGAGACATATACCATCGCGGACTTTTTTGTAGACCTTTTTAAGGTGTACAATACTATAGTACATTATGTTGATCTATCTCGTAGGGTTCAGCCAGTGTTGGCCATGTAAGCGCAAAAACATTATTTATTTTTGACATCACATTAGAAACCTCTAAAATTATCAGTGTTTCTCTACTATATTATTCATTTATTATACATATATAACCTTCCTCTTGAATATCTCTATTTATTAAAAAAAGATCTAAGCATACATAGAGATAGACGGCGGGAAGCGACTTTGTTTTATACTATGTAGTGATGAATGATAAATAATTGCTGTCGATTAAGAATTGCTTTGGGTTAAGAGCATTAGGAATTACATTCATCAAAGAGATGAAAACAAAATAGACGAGGCCCACGAGGGTCAATGCCTGTTTGGGTTGATATCCTACCTTAAAAAAAGAATTGTACGCATAGTTACTTACCGATATGCAAAAAACGCACCCAATTTATTTTTGTCGTTTTCGTGAACAGAATGGGTTTATTAATTTGTGGTGCGTGCCGCAGTTTTGCTTCCATGAACTATCACTGAAGAAGGTCTTGGCTGGGGTAAATATTTTGTAAATGTCTCCTTTGTAGGAATTCACATTGCATTCCGATCAGTGAGCGAGAACGAGTCCGCAGTTCGACTCACATTATGGAGATTTTTGGGTTTGCATTTTTTTAAGGGTGAGAAATCATTCAATGACTTCTGGAGTGGAACGAGAAGGGTTTTTCAGACTTTTACTGGCAAAAACCCCCGTGTGTCCTTCAGTTGCCCTTTGCGTTCTAGGGGCAGGGTCACTCTTTCAAACGTTTCCTAAACCCTGCTGGGCGCCCTTCAGTTTTGCTGACATTTCTTTGAGGTGCTCGTGGAACACCACGTGCTGACTCGGGCTTGGTACATACCGAATGGGCGGACGGCTAGCTACCCATTGCTCGTCGCCCGTAATATAAGCTCCCGTCTGGGGTGGCCGGAAACCTTCCTGCAACGGAAGATATCCGTTCTCTCACGGTTGCGGCTATCTCCTCCGCGTTAAATCCGCCCTTGGAAAACCAATCACGTTCATCATCAGATTTTATAACCTAGCGATCACAGCGATTCAGCTATTGTTTCTTTTTCTACAGTTTTGTAAAACAGCTGGTAGATCAATCTATCAATTTTCAGCAATCATTCCCATTCCGGGTTGAGTGTTTGCTGTTCTGAAACGTTACATTCTTCGAACCAAACTACTCAACATCAGTTTGCTGATAAAATGTAATCTATTTCGGTTTCATGGTTTTAGTTTGAAAGCATAACATAGGTAACTGTGGGTCGTAATTGGACTTTCCATTAGAAACTTCTAAGTAGCTGCCCAGAGACTGAATGGGTGACCGGTTCGTGGCAATAAGCCATGAGGATTTCACAAAAACGGCGAAATGGGGTTTTACTACAACTGTACCTCTGGTTAACTTCGGAGAATATGCATGTGGTTATTTTGTACCATTTTTTGTATAAGATGCTTTTTAAGGTTCCGTACCTCAAAAGGGGAAAAAACGGAACCCTTATAGGATCACTTTGTTGTCCGTCCGTCTGTCTGTCTGTCTGTCAAAACCCTTTATCTCGGGAACGCGTGGAGGTATCGAGTTGAAATTAAAACCGTATACTCAGGTATACGATCCCTTGAAGGATGTGTAAAAGTCAAACTTTTTAGTTAAAAAAAAATGAAGAGGCCGTTTATGTCGCAAAAAACGTGTATTTCGACACTATCAAGGGAATCAAAATGCATAGGGTACCTACTTCCCGTGGACCTAGAATCTTGAAATTTAGAATGAAGCAAGGTCTCATAGCACAAGCATAGGAAAAAATCTGAAAACTATAAATTTGTAGATACGTCATAATTTTTTTTTGCGATGCGAAATAATCTTCGTAACCCAATTCGGGAATTAAACTGTTTTCATTGGTAAGTTTGTGCGGAACCCTCAGTGCGCGAGTCCGACTTGCACTTGCCCAGTTTTTTTTAAATGTTAAATCACACTGATATTATAAATGCGAAAGTTTGTGAGTGTATGTACATGTTTGTTACTTCTTCACGTTCGAATTACTGAACGGATTTCGATGAAACTTAGTGCACGGGTAAATCATGTCCTAAAATAGCACAAAGGATACGTTTTATTCCGGGAGTAGTTTAATTTAGCATAATTCCAATCACGCGGGCGAAGTTGTAGAAGCAACTACTAGCTAAATAATAGTCGAGCAATATATTGCCCATTTTCTGCAATACCGGTCACCTGCAATTCCGTTCATTCGATCTACTTTTAGTTTTAAAGCAATTCAGTGCACATCCCGCGGAAGGTATTCCGCCTTTATCTATAGTCGAGCGAAGTGAGGCCAATAATCCCTACTCTCAGTCTCGCCTCGGGTTTCCTGGTCCGGTCTATACATACTAACGAGTCTTCTATCACGACGGCTAAGAGAACTCGCTGACTTGACTGTTAACTATTAAATGAGAAGAAACTTTGAAATTATTTGTTGCTGTATCGACTCCAAGGTGTTATTGTAACTGGGAATCCACTCTGCAGCGGTTTAATTATTATTTTGTTGGCAGTGTCTGGTTTGTTAGCCTAGTTTTTTGAGTCGTAATCATATCGATCATGTTCTAAATCAGGCCTCAATTTATAAAATGTTTTTGTATCGTTTTTTTTTGCACTTTGGGCCTACGTAAACATATCTATTTTGATCTCATTATATATAGATTGGTTTTGGGGGCACTCTTGATGCCCACTGGACCGTGTATAAGCTACTTTACTTATTTTTGTCAGGTATTACACTTATATCATTGAGGTTAGGATTAAAATACCAATATCTAGTGCAAAGACTCAAATCCAGGCGCTCTCTATAAATACGGATAAACCGTATTTGATTAAATTCCGAACAAGATTGGTTTAGAATATAAAGGGAAAGAACAAAAACAGGAGCAGATGGTTTGTGTTCAGAACTAACGATGCGTCAAACTACGTGTCATATCGGAGCGGCAGCGGTCTAGAAAACAAGTTTCCATAACGAACTACGTTGTTTGTTTATTTCAAAAATTTCATGTTGGTACCGCACCACACAGGGAAATTGTACGAGTGAACGTTACCTGGTCTGCTGCGGTGCGGCACGCGAGAGGAGGGAGGGAGGGGGGGGGTGTGCTGAAACAAACCGACCATCCCACTTCAAAGGACGCACTTCGTTCAAAATTTTATTCAAGTCGAGTTTGAATCAGAAGAGGAATTAAAACAAAATGTCGTTTTACGACGTTTTACAAAGTTTCCCTTTCTTTTGCAACCTGATTGGGACGTTTTATTTGAAATGTTGATCG
The DNA here is from genome assembly GCA_905147345.3 of Mythimna impura. Classification (NCBI taxonomy): domain Eukaryota; kingdom Metazoa; phylum Arthropoda; class Insecta; order Lepidoptera; family Noctuidae; genus Mythimna; species Mythimna impura. Next base: position 11,376,885 of record LR990362.1, on the reverse strand, counting down.
TAAATCGATTAATTTTTCTCTTTGTTAAGAGGTAAGTTGATTTTGTAACTTCCTCGAAGTGAACGCGAGAAACATATTTCAAAAGACTTTGCCTTGACTGAAAACGTATTGTTTGAAACTCTATTGACTCACAAACCGATAAGACTGATCAAAAGTACATGGGCTTATTTGTTTTTTTGCCTAGAAGTAACCTATTCACTTTTTCTTGACTTAAAGACCCCTAGGTTGTAATGAAAAATATCAGGAAACACAGACTCCGGCAGGGAGTTCCACTCCTTAGCTGTACGAATAATGGATGTGTTCCCAAAACGATTTGTACCTATGGGTGGGATGTCCACCATGTACCGATGGCGCAACGCCGTACGTCTAGTGGTCCGATGATGGAACGGACTTGGTGGAATTAGATTATGCAATTTACGACAACTTTACCCCATGAAGCTCAAGGTGGTAATTACAAGGCTGAAAGCATAATATTACTAGGTGTTCCAAGAAGGATATTTTTAGCAAAAGTCGTAGGATTGAACTGTGCGTAATATACCTATCGTATGTTTGGTAAACTAGATGCGAATCTTCAGGATGTTTTCGTAATTTATTTTATTAATCTGAATCTTTTTCACCATCATCATGATCATTTTCCTGTCCCATGTTACTTGGTGTCAGCGCAATACATTTCTTTCTTCCATTCTGTAACTGTCAACTGTCACGCTATCACTGCCTCCCTTTTCTTTCATATCTCTTCTGACACAATCCATTCAACCAAAATCTTTTTATTATCAATCATTTCATGAAAACATCTGATCTTATTTCCAACGCATTTCAACGTTTACGGTCGAACACGTTCCAAAATAAATAAGTGGTTTCAACGCTTGAATGAAAGACTCGTTCGAATTGCTTTCTTTTTCGGATGTTACTCTATATATCTGAACACATTGTAATAGGAGTTCCAATGTTACAATTTCCGGGAATCAAATGGGTTATTGAATAGGGCAAGGGCTCCAGTGTCTGTCTGGCAGACTTCGAATGTTTTATACCCTGTTTGAGCAAGGGTAAATACTGTCCAATTTCAAAGTTTGTGCAGACGACGCCGGGGGCGACATTCGGCATTGATTTACTTGGATCATAAGTTTTGGTGTAGGCATATCCATAGTGTTGTATTTAAAACGATGAGGGAATAATATGGCTACACTTACTTACTTTACACACACACACAAATTTATTTGCTTTTTGTAAAGTTTTGAATACAATGGATTTGATGGCGTGATGTACTATTTACATATCTATATATATAATATAAAACTACACACAAAAATACAAACAATGTATGATATATATACAACATGTAACATAATAAACCCATGTCCTGAAAGTAGCATTTTCAGAAACGGCTACTGAACCGATTTCACATATACTTAATGACATTCTAAGAGAAGTAGTGATTAAACATATACGTATGTACCTACTTATGTTAGGTAGGCGCTCAATCCTGGTATAGAATTTCTGAGGCGATATCTTTATCATGGCCGAGTAAGTGTGGTCTGAATCCTGATTTATGAAGGTACACTACAGACTGTAGATCATAGATAACTTACTGCTTCACGGCAATTTGGCTACATACCTAAATACTCACGACTTAAGAGTGGTGTGTCTTAGTTGTGGTCTCCGACAAGGTGGACCGACGACCTGGTGAGGGTTGCGGGAATTTGAAACACTTCGGGGAGGCCTATGTTCAGCACTATTGCTGGACATAGGCCTCCCTAAAAACCGCCGCTGAAACGATTTATTTATTATTAGGCTTTTCAACAATGAGTACGCTAAGTATTACATTTGTACATTACTAACTTACGTCGAAGCGGATAGTAACTTACATTATGCACTGATAATAACATAACTAATTGATTATAACAAGTAATACATACAAAATATTAAAAAAATATTAATTATAAATTATTTACAATATTTTACAATACAAGATTGCACAGATTATATAATAGATATAATAAATTAGAAGTAATAATATTGATGATGATGACTCAAATCTGAAACATAGTATTCCTTAAGATGGTCGCCGAATTATGGCGTTGTAATGCTATATTCGACAGCACAATCCGCTTTTCGCTGCAAAATGCGAAAGGACTTTTGATTACCCTATTGGAATCACACTATGCACATATGAGAACGCCACAAAGTGACTTAAGAATAGTTGTAATACAAATACAAACAGATTGGATTGCTATATACACCACAAATTTTTAATTAGTACAAATACTTAAAGAGCTTATTAGAAAAGGTCTGGTTATTATTTAAGTAAAGTCTCAATAAAGAATATTTATAAACAGCAAAGTTATTAGCGTTTGTTTATATCCCAAATATTCACTCAATTTATGGAAATACCTATTGTATTGATTAAGAATGAATAAATGGCGATCAAAATGGAAAATAACAACATTGCGCGTAGTATTTTCTAGTAGCAATAGTTGTGAATGATTGATTGATTCAATTATGAATTTACCAATGATGAAAAATTTACGTGGGCAATTTTGAGATTTCGTTTTTTTTTTACTTTTTACTACACAAACATGATCAATAACGGGTACGGATAGAGCCCCATTTTTTTGTACTAATTAAAAATTTTTGAATATATGAGTTTTATTTCTACCCGTTTGTACATATATATTATTTTCAGTTTGTTTATATATTTATTAAGTTATAATATTTAATAGTTAAGATGTATATATAAATTAATAAACAATTTCACCCCTTGCTAAAAAAAAAAAAAAAAATTTTGGTGTGTAAAAAAGTTATTCATTACAGAATAAAAATTCAAACACAACTGGTGCATATCGAAAGAGAACATTCAATAAATTCAGCATTTTAAGGAGAGATATTTTTTACCTCTGGTATTGAATTGCATATTTTTGTCCAAGGGCTTCACTCGATTCCCCAATAACTATGAGTATCGTTAAGGCTTGCAGACACAAATCTCATATGCTCAAAACATGAAACTGTTTCTTTGATCGAGAATCGAACCCACGACCCGTAGCGCTAAATTAAATTGCTCAGCCACGTCAGTCGCGTAGTCCTCATCATAACGGATCGCTATATACTTCCTACAATGAATGACCTACTTTTCCATCTACGTGCGTCTTCATATTTTAAAACAGTTTCCATAAAATTAAATTCTCCAGTCTCCTCGTTCCATCCTTAACAGTTTATTTCTATGGAAGTCTTTTCAGAGATTCATTGAAGAAGTAGGTCGCTCGTCTTTTAGTACAAACGGTTTTACTGCGAGACATTACCGCCATTCTAAACTACGTGTAACGAAAGTAAATAAGGCAATCCTGTGGGTTTTTTATGATATATCAACATGACATAAACATCTTTAAACACAGTCTGACCACGCGCTCGTAAAGCGGGTCCTGCTAGCAGAATAGGGCGTTTAATGAAATAATAACTTAAGATATAAACGCGGTGATAAAACACTGATCGACGCCGCAGGCAGGCTGTTAAGTCGGTCCAATCTTAGTTCGCGTGGAGGCTGCGGCTGGAGCTAAGATCTGTTACATTTACGGCCTTTATGTACCATAATTCGATTTGGAAAAAGATTGGTGAGAGAATTACTGTGAAGTATTATAATGGTGGGGAAGTGTAGTGACAAGAAGGTTATATATTTCTCATTTCATTTTAAGGGAAATATCTAAATCAAAAAAATATTTTTTTCATAATTTAGTATCACCACATTTAACTTATAGACATGTAAAATGCAAATTACAGGTTATAAAAACATAAAATAAAAACTAAATTATTAAAACATAGCCAAAAATTGATGGACACTATATAAATACGCAACAGCCTGTTTATTTAAATATAAAATGGATAATATGAAAAGATGCTCTTTGAAATCCATGAAATAATCGGAATTTAAAAAGTGAAATGGCTCAGTTATACATTCAATTCACTGAGGCCATAGAAGACCGGGATAGGCTCCAACTTGTTGTGGACGGGTTCTGCCAATGTAGCACAGAGTATGAGCATGCTCTGAGTCACAAATATTCATTGCAACAACAGCTGCAAGAGGCAAAAACTCAAATATCACAACTAGAGACAACTAATCTAAACATCACTGCCTCGTTGAATCAAAGTCTATTCAGCGAGTTTAGTTTAAAAAATTAACCCCCTTATACTATAGATTTGACTAGCGGTGATGAATCAAAATCAAGTAAAACGGTGAGGGTAGTCACTAGTGAAAAAAAAAGCTTAAAACAATATATAAAACTTAACAAATATAGCAGCAGAGAGCATTGGTGGCCGAGTGGTAACGGCCCCGACTTACGAGCTGTTGTAGGTCGCGGGTTCAAATCCAGCCAGGCGCATTACTTTGTGTTATTTATTTCGTCACCACTGCTCTCAAAACGGTGAAGGTCATCGTGAGGAAACCGGCATGTCCTAGAACCAAAAATTCGAAGACATGTGACTTCCACCAACCCGCACTGGGCCCGCGTGGTGGAATACGTCTCATTCTCTCTCCTAGAGAGGAGGCCTGAGTCCCAACAGTGGGAACATTATAAGGCCGACTATGCTATGCTAACAAATATATAGTAAAAACCAAGAAAATGGTCAAAAAACAAAAGTTCTTTATCAAAAATGACAAATTAAATAAGGAAAGATTACAATTACTGAAACAATTAGATGTGTATTCTTCAAACTTAGAAAAAAGTACAAGGAAATACAAAACTGACACTGAGGACTTGCAGAGTGAACTAAACCAACTACAACACATACTAAGTTCAATGACCATCAAATATACAGCCTCTGAAAACCAAATGAGGGAATATGTATTGGCAATGAATGAGCTGGTGAGCTCACAAAAAACTGTGAGCATTGTCAACCAACATCTATTGCATTTGCGCCGGGCCATTCATTTTCAATATGTGATACCACCTTACCCCAGTGTAGTGCCAGTTTGCCAGTAGAAATTACTAATTATTTTTCACAACAGTTCATAAATAAAGAAATAGTAATTTTTTGTTATGAAATTGGAAAAGATTTAGGCCACTTTTTGACAAATGAATATCTGGGACACTCAATTATAAATAACTGTATGCCTGGCTGTTTCTTATTTGATATAATGAAAAAAATAATAAAATGTAAATTTAACCAGGATGCTATACTTTTAATTTTTGTTGGAAATAGGGGTAATGTGAACAAAAGATACATAGAAATGTGAATGTGAACAAAATATATATAGAAAGAACTCCAATATTATAGGACCTTGAATAACTTGTGTGTAGGAAAAATTGTGATGTTCACATTCCCATACAGCCAAATTTAGCCACAGTAAGAAAATCGCATTAGATAAAAGATTAATATGACATTGTACAATGTGATATTAAATAATGATCTGTTTCATTTCATTGACACCAACAATTATGTTGGCACTAATTTTTATTTGACAAAATATAGGTATCTTGTAGATAGATACTATCTTTCAAATTTTCATAGGAGTCAGATAGCTGTATCGCTATCATATTATTTGGTTTAATTTCAGCCAAGAACTTGGCTAAACAAATTGCTCCTGTTGAGCAACGCAATGTTATATGATTTTGCCAATAAATTGACACCAAATGTTGATATAGATATTCATTTAAATTAGAAATTAAGACAACAGAGACAATCTCTAGCATGAATGTACTAACGAATAAAAATATTTATTTCAATCAAGTTTTAAAATCTTTAAATAGTAATAACCTGGTGCATCAAAATATTCAAGGACTTCTGAACAAGGATTTAGAAATAGACTTATTCCTTAATTGCAATAATATTGACATTCTTTGCTTAACGGAACATTGGCTTAAGAGCCACCAGTTCATGTTCAATTTTAGTAATCACTAGGTTGGTAGTTCGTTCAGTAGAATTGATGTCATTTAATTTTAGTAAGCAACAACCTTAAGTTCAAAGAACGAAAGGATTTTGTGAGCCTATCTGTTGAGCGGTCATTTAAAATAGCCTGTATTGAATTGAAGCAGTGTGTACAAACCCCCTTCTGGATTGTATAACTGCTTTGAAAAGGTATTGGATGAAGTATTACACAAGATTTGCAATTCAAACAAGTACATAATCACTTGTGGCGATTTTAATGTTAACTAGAAAACTCCGGTTTATGTAGTAAAATTTTAGGTCTATTTCAGTCCTACAATCTTATTAACCTATTTTTGGAGCCTAGTGCCACACTAGTGCCACATGCATAGATAATATTTATACGGATGTTGTAACAACTCACAAAAAATTATAAATTTATTAGATTCTGATAATTGTGGATAATTAATTACTTTTCAAAACAAAAAAAAACATAGTGGCTAAAAAGAATATTACTCTTAACCCTAAAACTGCAAGTCGTTTAGAAACTTTTGAAACTAAACTCATTAATAATTTACCAGACTTGTCTACATATGATGATCTGAATCATCACAGGTTTCTTTAACATGTACTGTAATCAATTTAATTCTACTTTTATACCTAAGACTATTTCGGTTAATAGTAACATTTCGTTCTGTGTATGGGCTACCACTGGTATTCATAAAAGTAGAACTCGGCTTTACGAATTGTATGATGAAAGGGTTCTTGTTAATACTGCTGAATTTAGTTCATACGTGCGAAATTATTCAAAATTATTTTAATAAAATTGTTCTGTAGCGACATTGCGTTATTTGAGTTAAAAAATTAAAAACAGTAATAATATAATTAAAACTACTTGGAATGTTATAAATAGTGAAACTGGAAGGTCTACAAGACCATCTACTGACATCTACTAGACATCTACTATACGTGACTATAAATTTGTAATTATTGGCAATGTGATCACATCATACTCACAGGTTGCCGCAGCTTTTCAGAACTTCTTTTCAGAGATCCCCATATCAACAACAAAATCTCTGAACTCGTCACCCACTGCTGCAGTCTCTGCTTGAAGAAAATGTTAAAGTTTGCGATTCTGATTTTAATTTCGAACATGTAACTTATGTAGATATTATTAAGTCGTTTAACTCCTTAAATGTAAAAAAGACTGCAGATTTATGAGGTAATTCTGTGGACGTTGTTAAGAGCGTCCTTGTCGAGGTACATTTTCATAGAACCGCTGTTACGTGATTATAATGTTATTACACATCTTTCTCTACACGTTTTGGATAAACAGGTATCTTGTGGATATTATCTAGGCTTCTATAGAAATCAAAACATAAATTTGTGTAAAACTAATCTAGAAAAGACCTCTGAAAATCGGCTATTTTATGTGAACTTTGGCCCTCCATAATGTCATCATAATCAGCTTTTTTTTTTAATGTTCCCACTGTTGGGACTCAGGCCTTCTCTCTAGGAGAGGGTATGGGCCGTAATCCACCACGCGGGCCCAGTGTGGGTTGATGAATGTCACATGTCTTCGATTTCTTTTTTGGTTCTAGGACATGCCGGTTTCCTCACGATGTTTTGCAGTGGTGATGAAATAAATTACACAAAGTAATGGGCCTGGCTGGGTTTAAACCCGCGACCTACAACTCGTAAGTCGGGGCCGTTAGCACTCGGCCACCACTGCTCCCTCCATAATGTGCTCATATATTAAAAATATAAAAAACTACATCAATAGAAGCCTTGCACATTTAATCGAAATTCTGAATGACGACAATTTTTCTAAAAAAACTTTTATGGGTTTAAAAAAAACTCGTATTTCCTGGAACAAGTTTTGTGAAATATTCGAGTAAATTACGGAATTATTGAATGCCAATAGAGTTTTCAGGCGTTATCTAAATTTTTCCATTGCCTCTTCATCAAACATCGCGTTGGATTGCGTTAGATGAAGCAATAAGCTTTTAAGCCATGCTCGATGTTGACGATAGGCGAGTGGAAAAAGACCCTCTTAAGTCTATAATCCACATTGTAGCTCCTTCTTTGCTTTTAGTAAAATATTTGAAAAACTTATTTTAGAGCAACTACAAAGATTTTATAACAGACATAAATTATTGCATACTAAACAGTTTGGTTTTACAAGGGGTCGTTCAACAACCGATGCCGGTATTGAACTTTTAGGATATATTAATAATGCATGGGAAGACAAATGCGATGTCCTGGGCATTTTTTGCAATTATTCTTAGGCCTTCGATTGCGTTATCCATGAAACATTAATCAGGAAACTACACCAGTACGGAATCCGGAACTCCTCCCTGGATCTTCTTACATCTTATCTGAGTGAAAGGATTCAGAGAGTTGATGTAAACGGAAAAATTTCTCCTGGATCTGTAGTTTTTTTTTTTCGGTGGGAAAATCATCCAATGACATCCCCCGCTTTTGGGCGGAGCGCGAGATAGTGTCAGACTTTTACTGACTAAAAATCCACTCCTGTTCCTTGTCGTTGTCGTTGAGCTTCTTAGTAGTCCTGAGTCCTTACTGTATGGACTTTAAAAGAGACATTGACCCCTGAGTTTGTTTCGGTGTTTCTTCTCAGGGTAGTCAGCTAGGATACACCGGCCCCATCTAGTTTAAAATGACGAAAAAAAATATTGACATGCAAAAGTGTTTTTTTAAACCTATTTGCAAAATAAATATCATTTATCAACAAAAACTCCTGCGGCCAGGCGTTTTTCTTGGTTGATTTTCCAGTTTCAGTTTGTACAAAGCCAAGTTATATTTTTTGCAGTAACTATGAAATTTAATACCGTTGTAACGAAACAACACGCTGCCTACCAAACGATTTAGTGTTAGTTGTTGGCGGCAAAATAGGAAAAATTATTCTACAAGAACTTAAGTCACACAATATTTTCACAGTTTGAAATAAAATAAAATTGTGGTGTCGAATATACTTATAATACTCGTAAGTTAAAAGCGTCCCCAAAATCTCGAAACATATTTACAACGCCTTCGTACAGTCGGGTCATGGCCGACGTATTTATTTACACCACAACGCTCACCATACAGGGTGACCTTTTAGACGAAAGGGTTGTATTTAAGGATCCCCGATTCCTAATATGCAAAAAAATTTATGACATTATTTTTTTTTAACTTATTTAAAATAATATTATATGTACGTTGAAAGGTAACACGGTCTGTGTGACGTGAATAAAATTGAAAAACACTTAGCGAAGTTGAAAAGCGATTTCATCATAAAGTTTTCCCCCTGTATCTAAGTAGTACAAGTTTTCTCCGCGGTGTCACTCCCGTGGCCCATCCCGTCGGATCCTTTTTTCGGAATAGAAGATATAATGGCACTCTGGGATAGTGTGCATCATATCAGTGAATACATTTTTGAAATCGGAATAGAACTTCCAGAGAAAATATTCTCCCAATGGTAATGTGACCTCTTTATCATATTCGTTGAGATTTAGAGGTGGAAGGAAATAGAGTGTATGTTTCTTTTTTTAAATTGATATAAACTAGAGCTTGACAGCGACCTCCCCTGATGGTAAGCAGTGATGCAATCGTTGATGGTGAGACGCACTAGTTTATTAAGTGCCTATTCACTCTAGCCTTGAAGACACCTAAATCATAATCAGACGGAAAGACCGTAGCAGGAAAATTGTTACAGTCCATCGATGTAGGCGGTATAAACGACGAGGTGAAATGCTTAGTCCGGACCGTAGAGGTTTCAACAACATGTATGTTTTTAAATGTACATCTCATCTTTTGCCACGTGTCTGTACACGTTTTCATCGTGTAAACAACATACAGTAGGTACCTAGTTGTGTTAGTTTAAAAGTTAGGAAGGGTTGGCACATTGCATCACAAACCCTCATTGTTTGCTGTTCATATAGTGTAGCGTTATTAGTGAAGGTATTTCGAAATCAGATCAGTAATGCTACCACGAGATCTTAGCGCGATCTTTTCATCCTAAACTGGATTATTAAAGGGATGGAGCTTAATAAAAAATAAAAAAAAATAAAAAATTCAGACTAATTTCAATGTCCATGTTATGTTAGTGACTGAAACTTAAAACTACGTTAGTATAATATTCCAACGCATTAAATTAGTCAATTAGTTACAAAAAAAAACTAAATTAAAATAAATCATTCCAAAAACACATAATAATCATAATATTTCTCAAACGTATAATACATAAAAAAATAAATAGTTTATAAAACATGCAGTTTTATAAACCTATCCCACACTGGTGACTCTGGACTTTCAGCGATCATCTTTAGGATTCTGTTACCACTGCCCCTAATTCGACGTATGAGTGAGGCCGACTTTTTACGCATTATTGCATAAAAGTCATCCACACCCGCGTCCGCAAACATGCCTGAGGCACAGCAGAGTGGATAGCTCCATCCCTATTAACACGTCATGGTAAGTCCCCTGTGAAAGATTGCATGAAGCGGAGATGAGAATGTTGAGATGGATGTGTGGTGTGACGAGAATGGATAAAGTGAGAAATGAGTATATTAGAGGAAGTTTGAAAGTGGCGCCAGTGACAGAAAAGTTGAAGGGGAATTGTTTGTCTTGGTATGACCATGTAAAGAGGAGGGATGAAACGCATGTTACTAAAGCTAGAACTACATTAGACCAACGCACACGTGTAACACACCTGATTTGTACGTAGAACAACGTCGCGTGGCGTGGATCAAGTGTAGCTCTACAGGTCTAGTTTCCATATAAAATGTGTGGAGACCGACGCGCCCAGATCGGCCGAGCTTTAAAGAGTCATGAGTATGATGGATGGATGGAGAGGGAGAGGGACTCCAAAGAAAAGATGGATGGATTGTGTGAGAAGTGATATAAAAGAAAAAGGAGCTAGTGACAGAGCGACGGGTGTCGGACAGAAAGGAAGAAAAAAACGTGTTGTGCCGACCCCAAATAAGACGGGATAAGGGCAGGAAGATGATGATGATGATAGTAAGTCCCCTGTGCTTCCACATGACTACCTCCTACACAAAAATATATACTCACCATAAACTAGCGACCCTTCGAACGATGAACCCTTCAATGTTTAACCTTATTATTTATTAGTGACTAATAGCTTCTTGTTCTAGGATATAGTCTACTCGTGTGCCAAATCAAATCTGTTCAGTCGTTTAAGAATAACAGAGTAACAAACATGTATGAAAATTCGTTACGTAGTTTAGTTGGATTTAATAAACAGAAAGACACGTGGAAAGCGACTTTATTTATACTATTTTAGCGATCCGTCCCAGCTTCGCGCTGGTGTTGCAAATCTTTAAAATCCTTGGCTTTGCTCTAACCTAACCTAAAGCTTCCTCAAGGATCACTATCTATTGGTGAAAACCGCATGTAAGTCCGTTCAGTTGGGCACGCTATAATTATGTCGGGAAGTCCCCTCTTTGAGGAGAGGCTGGAAAGACCTTATGGCGTCCTCACCTTTCGCATGACGCAGGTCCTCACCGGACATAGTCAGTTCGGAAGGTTTCTGCACCGGATTCGTAAGGAAGAAACGCCCAGGTGTCACCACTGTGTGGACCGCCTGCCGCACACGGTAGAGGTGTGCTCCGCTTGGGCAGAGCACTGCCGTGTCGTCGTGGGGGCGATCGGCGGCAACGACCTCTCGCGCCGGGCCTTAGTACAAGCCATGGTTCGAAGCGAGGAGGAGTGGCAGGCGGTCGCCTCCTGCGAAGCAGTAATGTTAGCAAAGGACGCGGCCGCACGCGCGAGGGCACGGCTCTCACGCCCCAGCCGCCGGGACCCGATCCCGATTTCCAGTCACGTAGGCGCGGGCTTGCGGACGGCGAGCAATGGGTAACTCTCTGTCCGACCGTCCGGTAACCGTCCGGACCAAGCCCAAGTCGTCGACGGCGCGTAGTGTTCCACGCACGCCTCAAGGAGATGTCAGCACACCGTAGGGGCCCATCAGGGTCAAGGCCTACTGGGGCCATGGGTTCACTTCTGAAAGGAAAACCCGGCCCAGGAATGAAAGGCAAAGAAGGACCTAGGAGTGGGTTTTAGTCAGTAAAAGTCTGACGCCCTCCAGCTCCGCCCAAGGACGGGAGATGTCATTGAATGATTACCTACCTAAAAAAGAAAAGTCCGTCCAGTACTTTTTGAGTTTATCGCGTTCATACAGACAGACAGACGCGATGGCCACTTTGTTTTGTAATATGTAAGGATGATGCAGAGAAGAGATTACGTATTAATACGTACGTATTAACGAGATTAGTGTTTCTTATAATATTCGTTTAGATAACGGTTTAGATTTACATGTGTTAGTAGAAAGTGAACATTTGTGTTCAACTATCACCCTGTACAGTACATGAGTACATACATAGTTGTGTTGTAGCAAGTCGTGATCAAAGTTAGGAAGGGTTGTGCTCACCGCAGCACACAGGCCCTTATAGTTTGTTGTAACGCGGCGCGGCGTATGTCAAGCTGAACTTACTACTTCGCCTGACTTATGATACGAATGCCTCTCAGCAATTACTTACAACTAATATTATTTGAGATTGCTACTGACTTCAGTATTCTTTATAGTGTTAACATAAAAATTTGATACGACGGATCAAACTTACACGGCGAAATAAATCCGCCATACCAAGTTCGAGCATGTGTTAGCAATGTTCGTGCTGTTGTGTGATAGGTAAAGATGGATTTTATCTGCTACGTGCTTAGTTGAGCTCATATTTAGTGCAAACTGTTTTTTTTTGAAGTATGAAAATTTATTGTGCGTACAGCCAAGGAGTGGAATTCCCTGTCGGAGTCTGTGTTTCTTGATGGCTACAACTTAGGGGTCTTTAAGTCAAGAGTGAACAGGTTACTTCTAGGCAAAAGTGCTCCATCGTCGACCACATCATCGCTTAACATCAGGTGAGATAGTGGTCAAACGCGAGCCTATCAATAATAAAAAAAAAACATTGGTAGTGTATTGGTGTTGCTATCACCACACATACACACACAAACTCGCTAGTGACGTAACCAAGAATTTATCATAATTGGTAATTTTTTATCCTAAAATAACTTTTAGGATGTGTGATATATATTAGGTACATTTTGTATCCGTGAGGGTCACCAGGACCGAAGCCTACTGGAGCCATGGGTTGACTTCCGAAAGGGAAACTCGTAATCCGGGAACGTGCCGTAGTATGGTTTTAGTCAGTAAAAGTCTGACACGCCATCGCGCTCCGCCCTAGGGCGGGAAAAGTCATTGAATGACTTCTCACCTTAAAAAAAACGTTGTATACATATATACTCGTATCATGTAGGTACCTACATAAATAAATTCGTATCACAAACAAGAACACTTCACCCAATACATAAGTACCTTTTGACCTGCTTTGTTTATCATTCTGTATATCACCTGTGCTTACAAAAGCTTCTCGTTTTTTTATTGTCTCTGGCGCTACTCCAAGTCCCCGACAAAGCCTAATCGAATCTGCTCGATATGTGCACTTCACCCCGTACTAAGATATTTGCCATTTGGAATTACATTTGCACTGAAGAAATACACGACAGATTTTACCCAGAATTTCAGCTCATGTTTGTATTTTCAGGTTAGAGTCCCGGTCAAATACTACCTAATTACATATAGGAGTACTTAGAGCAAATACTAATTACTAAGTTAAAAGCCACCCGAGCTTAGTTTTACTATATTTTCAGAGTTAAAAATGTCTAAACTGTTTTAGTATTTAAAACAGTGATTAACTAAAATGAGGTTGAGGGCGCTTGTCATAATTAGATTAATTTTGAGAGGCAATTAAGCGGGTCTGTCGCTACGCTGTTTATAGGTACAGATCGTAGATTATGGGTAGGTATCTAATGTCCGTATCCAAGTGTTAAACAGGAAATTTTATTCTATGTTTCATTTTATAACAAATCTTCTTGAACATCTACCATTTGGACGTAAGTTGCAGTGGTGTATTTGGAAAGCGCTAAATCGGTTGCACACCCAGGTAGGCCGCTGCAAACACAACTTGGCAAAATGAGGTTTTCTCGACCCATCGGATACTCAATGTAAAGGCGGTGTTTCTGTTCAGAACATAAGCCACATGTTGTTGTGGTCTAAATGTCCATACACCTGCACTTAAGTATTAATGAACACCACTGATGCTGTATTTCACGCAGCCACTCTCTGGACCCAAACAATTTAAGGAATAATACCATTGACTCGAAAAAAAGAAGATAGTAAAACTGTTCAGAACATTCTAGTAATTAGGAACTACATAATCTTCTAGAGTACAACTTCTGGTAGCTCAGACATTCGTATATGTCCCTGCTGCAACAGCTAGTCTATTATTTTGCAGTCGACTTTCAATACTTAAGTAACTTTTAATTGACGAATTAAAATTGGGGTCAGCCGCTTTTGCATAGGAAATATGTCCAAGATCTACATGGATATTTATTCTAAAAAATATCCAATTGTTGAAAAATCCACTCTAAGAGATTTTTACGTAATAGACCGGCTGGTGTCATACCAGTCACGCGGACATATTGTCGAGTTCCGCTCTTTGACCGAACTCTAACATTTGTAGACCGTTTCAACTCCCATCTGTCATCTGTCAGAGCCTCGTCACAGTATAAAAGGGTACAGCGGGTGTGTTTGACATCTGTATGTACGCACTCTGCGGCATACATTAGTAATGTCCGTTTATTTGCAGACATCCGCCCGGGCCGGTGCCACGCTTGCGGGAACGGCCCGGCTTGCGACGGCAGCTGGCCCGCTGTGCCGTGTCCGGAAGAACGGCCGCTTTGTGCCACGGTCGCCATGGGGCCTGGTGAGTACCTACAGGATTTATAGTACCTAGCTTTAATTATAAGGGTGAATTCTTCAAAAACTTATATAGCATAGCATATTCCTTCTCACCACACTGGGTTTACGTCTAATTTTTACGCTGTCCATACTATAAAACTCTGAAATGTGCATCTGATCTATTATTTATTTATTGTGTACCCTACCACAGAGTAGTCTTTTTTAACCCAAAGGTTGACTGGTAGATAATACTTTAATGTATTGAGTCCACGTATGTAAAATTACTGTACATAATGTTTAAATAAAGACATGATGATGTATACATAGTACTCGCAGCCAATGAGCGTGTATGAAAGAAAATAAACAAAAGGCACTCTTTTTGCTTTTTTTTACCTACAACCCTTAGAATAGAATAGAATAGAATAAAACTTTATTGTACACCAAAATAGTAACAAAAACTTATAAACTAACTTAAGGAACCCTTACACACTTGTACGATCTCGTAGGTGGCGTTCTGCCTATACCCTTTGGAAAAAGGCGTGAGTTTGTTAAGCTCCACGTTATCGAAAACAAACACTGCATTTTGTGTTGATTAAAGAAAAACAGTTGCTTCCGCTGGCAGCCGAACTGTAGCAATTATTTTTCGTTTATCTTTTTGTTTCCTACACTTAAACAATCATGGAAAATAAATACCTGTCCCGATTATTTGCAATCTGAAAATTCACGTAGGTATGGACTAAATGTATAAAAAGTAAAACAAAACGAAGCTTGCAGAGAATGCATGTAGGTAAAAGGAAATGAAAATGAACCCGTGAGAGCGCCTTAAGGCGTAATTTCATTACACTCTAGTGTGTTATTGCTCTGTCAAAGAAAAATTGCTCTTTCTGCGAGGAATGGTAATGTTATTGTGAGTTGAATAAGCGGTGAGCGAAATTGGATGGAAATTATCATATTTCTTTATAGCCGCCGCCCGACTTAGACTTTATTTTTAGATTGAAAGCGTTTAAGGTATTATCGGGTAGAATATTAATAAGGTTTTAATATTCTGTGCAGATTTCGTGTCATCGTTGGCGTGTGCGGCCGCCTCCACGTCGCCGTGCTCGATCAGGAGCGCCGCGAACTCCTCACTCGAAGTGACGTGTGTCTGCAACACCCACCTTTGCAATGCACCGTTCTCAACTGAATTGCGAAACGAGCTTCTCAACTTCACATTCACGCCCACTAACAGTAGTACCGATTTGACGCAAATATTCTTCCAATCAACAAAATTTGTGAACGTCACAGATGAGAATCTTTACAAAGCAATAACGATTGAAGTAACTGAAGCGACGGTGACGGTCGCGAGGAATTTATCTCAGGTGACGACAGTGATGACGGTTCCAGGTACGATAAATACTCAGTCAATATTGAGAGACTCTGAGAAACCGAGGGCGGAAGCTTTGAAGCAGGAGCCGACAGCGCCGTCTGATGATGACGAGGATGAGGGGGAAGGCAGCGGGGCTTATGAGGAGTCGCGGATTCACAACCACGCCGTGTCCGCCCCAGCTGCACCCAGCTCGTTCCTCCCTGCCAACGAGAACAGTGCCAGCTCCTTATATACAGATTTATTCCTAGCTACATTACTCATATACCCAGTTCTCTAGACGCGAATGTGGAACACAAGTACCCTAGGTGTATTCAACATTTTCTCAACTAAGTACAATAATATTAAGAGAGTAATTTATGAATTATACCCAGAGAATTTAACTGATATTAGCGTTGACCTGTTGGGAACAAATAAGTACGTTTTGTAATTTCACATGTTTGAACCGCCTTTTTGATTTATGAAGGGAAAAATGTTTAGACTTTTAGTGAGTCTATTTAGGGTTTAAGTGCCACCTAGAATTATGTTGTCCTGCCATTTATTGTCTTTTATAAATAATGTAAGCTCAAAAATAAAACACCACTGAATATACAAAAATATCAACGCCTTTCGTCCGCTTTTAAAAGAACTTACTTTTATTCAGACATTGATATAGGATAGCTGACAACTAGCATTATGTACTTTCATCGTAAACAACTATAATATTTTATTTTGTTTTTCCCATTTGTATTATTTCAGAGCAATCCTTCCTACATGTACCAACCCATCGCCTTCATATTTTGAAATTAATAAGATAGAACCTTCGTGCCAAACATAATATTCTAAATACTAATGAGGTTATTTGATATAGAGTTTCGTGTTCAACAAATTAGGATCGAGAACGTAATCTCTTGAACAATCACAAACATATTTCAGTAGAATAATTACATTGTATCAAAAATTCACAATGGTCAACATAAAGATGTAGACAGACATGTGGACAGTCAGCAAAATGGATTTGTAACCAGCCAGCGGACAATTACGACCCACTTTATAAATCATTTAATGCCTGGAGGCTATGTAGTTACTGTCAAACAATTCACATTGTGTAATATTTAAAAATAAAGAAATTTCACAGAATAATAAAAACTTCTTTATACTTCTTAACTTAAGACGTTTCTTTTGTAAGTATATGTTGCTGAAGTTGTTAACTCCTTGGCTAGTTGCTTATCTCTTGTGCTGACGGTACTGACTCAGGATTTGATTGTACAGACTTAGACAGTAGTTTATGAACTCATATTACAGAAGTTTCGCAGTCTGGTACTCACAGGTCGATTTTATAATATAAAGAGCTTAATAAAATGAAATTTTATTAAGGTGTTTGAAGCATTTATAAATGGGTGACTAAAATCGACTAGTGAGGATATAGTTGTAGACCGATACTGTAATATAATAGATAGATTTCGTGTACGGGTACTTTTAGGGAACACCTGTATAGTAAGGAATTTTAGGAGAACATCCTGTCGACACGCTCATCTTTATCCATACCTATAGATATAGCGTCAATTAATATCACCATCGATCTATTGTTTAAATAAAATGTTGTTGTGATTTATTAAATAAATAAATGAAAATAGCAACCTCTATTTTGCTTTTCTGCAAACACTTTACATCACCCAAGTCTTTGTTTTCTTGCAATTTGGAACTAAATATCTTTAAAAAATCTTTTTAATATCATGTTCTCAACAAAAACATTTAATACGACATTGTAGAGCTTCCCGCAAAAGTTGTGGTGTAGCCTTCCAAAAGTTGTGAACTAGTTTTATGTGGATACTGGAAAACAATATCGCTTTTCTAAAACTGGAGATAGTTTTCGAGAAACTAAATAAAACTTAAACTTTTTTTTGAAGTGGGAAGTCATCAAATTACTCCTCCGGCACTGGGTGGTGCGAGAGAGAGTATCAGACTTTACTGACTATAATTTACCTGTTCCTTCTTGCCCGTTGCGTTCCAGGGTCACGGTAGCTCTTTGAAACAATCTCGCAGCCCAAACTTGGGTTTGGGTTACTTCTACTGTGATAGATAAAAGAAGACACTTACATTTTATGGAGCCCAACTGCTATATTTTTACTTAGTCTGTTTTACCCTCTCTTTTTAATTATTGATATTAATCCAAGTTTTATATTCGTTGTCATTCAAAAGGATTAGAATATAGGTACCTAATGTACTAATTTCTTCTAATATTCTCAATCCATATTCTAAATGTTAAGGGGCCTGTTACAGCAGACTGAAATTAGCCAGTCCGTACAGCTGCTAATACAACACTGGGCCCGTTTACCTTAATTGGATCATGTCCAGATGTGAACAACATGGGGCAGCTGATGCAATTTATGTTTCTCCATCCTAGTAAAATATATATGATCAAATGTACAGTTACCGATACGACTGCAGATCAAGGTGTAGAGATTAGATGAGATTCTCTGAAAAAATTTTAAGCAGCTTTTCAGAAACAATAATAACTACAAACTTGTAGAGAATGTAAGTTTATAAAAGCTATAGTGCGCCCCACCATCACTGTTTACCATCAGGTGGGATCGCAGTCAAGCACTGGTTTATACCAATTAAAAAAAAAGGAGTAATCTAAGAGCAGTCTAGGAGTCTGACTTAAGCTTTAAAGAATACCTGCAGCAGCGAGTTATTCTAATCTAGTGCTATTACAGCTAATGCTAACCATAATAATATCATTATCGAGATTTTATATATAAAAATCTCGTGTCACCGTGATTTTTATGATTTTTTTTTATGTATATTTGTAGGCCATTTTTACCCTCTTAGCCCCACCCTCCATTTTTTATTTGCTAATTTATATGGCAGAACAACGTTTGTAAGTAGTCATCATTTCAGCCGAAAGACGTCCACTGTTGGACATAGGCCTCCCCCAAGCGTCTCCACAACGACCGATCCGGTGCGTCTCGCATCCACCGCATTCCCGTGACTCTCACCAGGTCGTCGGTCCACCTTGTGGGAGGCCTTCCAACGCTGCGTTTTCCGGTGCGCGGTCGCCACTCTAGAACCTTTCGGCCACATCGACCATCGGTTCTGCGAGCAATGTGCCCTGCCCACTGCCACTTTAGTTTGGCGATTCTTCGGGCTATGTCGGCGACCTTGGTTCTCCTGCGGATATCTTCATTCTTTATGCGATCACGCAAGGAAACTCCGAGCATAGCCCTTTTTTGTAAGTAGTAATAATGCTTATATAAATCATATTCCTTAGACAAGGCAGTGTATATATTAACCTATATCAATCATTCTGTTTGTGTAAATTATACAACAGACTATTGCGGATATTAAAGATCGAAAAAGTCAATAAAATAAGCCGGAAGGCTCGCTGAAGCTTCGACGATATTTTGAGTAAATCGCGCTTTTCATGAAATATGAAAATGAGTAAAATGGAATGAAAACAAAACATTTCATCCACACTGTGTTTCTTGTTGGAAGTTTTTCCGGGATTTTCTATACGGTTACCTAACTGTAAAATTGTCGTTATATTTTTATATTAGAAGTCAAGAAGAATAGCACCAATTGAATAAATGACGAGATACATACCTCAAACATGCAACTTATTAAATTAATCAACAGACTCTTCTCTTCATTCAAATCAAACATTTTATTTTAGCATACCAATAAAGGACATTGACCTTTTCCAGAACAATAAACTATTATTATGTCGTTTTCTATTAGTACAATGTTGACGACTCAAGACGATCTGTCTTTATTATGTTAATAAATGTAAGTAGGTCAGTAATCGTTATTACCATACTAAAACGCATCAACTATAATTCATAAAAAAGAGAACTGTTTAGCTGTCCTTAATTAGTAGGCAAATATACTCAAGTAAGCAACTGTTTGGTTCTACAAAAAGCTAAAAACTAACACTGCATCGAAAAGTGTGTCTGCGTCCAATCGTGGTGAGTATCAAAGATGCCAGAATAGTCCTCCAGCACGTGCCCAAGGACACTCGTCGCTTTGCCGGCGGCCTCCAGCTATCGTCTATGTACAGAATCATCTTCACAGATCGCCAGCATTATTTTTTGGACGTATTGTAAACTTATTTGTAAGTATGCAGTTGGTCTTTATTTCCACGGAGGATGTTTAGGCCTTTAGTGTGGTCTAGCGACTACTACTTGTGTTGATACTCTTACGGCCATAGATTAATCTCACAGCACGCCATCCTATCTTTCTAACTCGTCGTGCTGTGCTGGTGCTGTCGCTGCGGCTGCGGACAACCTCATGTAACCGAAAATATAATAACTTTGTTGGCAGTTATATTTTCGAGCTGTTTGGGGTTGAAACTCTCGGAGGAGTCCGAGTGCTTGCAAATTCTTTAGAGACCTTTTCGCCTTGTTGACATTTCGCGTGACCCTAGGGTTGGCTTTTACTTTGGACAGGCGATAAGTATTGCCACATAGCGTGTCAATGTCGGCAGTCTTTTGGGTACATTATTAGTCGACAGCGATACAGAGTTTTTCGACGCTATATTTCAGATTGTTTTAGTTAGTTTTAATTTTTTGTCAATAAATATGTACCGACATGCCCCGTGTTCCGAATTGCGATAAAAGTGATTATATCGCGAATCCGACCAAATTTAATAGTCACCAAATATAAGGGCTATTGAGTAATAATTGTGACGTTGCGCGTTGGTCGGATTCGCGACATTAACGCTTTTGACGCAATTCGGAACACAGGGGTAAATGATTCAAATAATTGACCCGATTCATGAACGAAATTTTCGATGCATGGCAAATTGAACGCACGATAAGTGATATGATTGTATGTAATGCGTTTGATGTTTTAAGCACATTAATGTTGGGATAGTATTTAATTGTGAAACTGGGCTTAACTAAATAGTGTAGAATTGTAGATACAATTATTTAGTTCATATTGATATAGTAATTTCATTGACTTCAAACTAAATCTGGAGAAAATATAAAACGATTTAACTAGAAAAATAGATGTCATAAAAATAGATTTTGTGTTATAATTTTGGCACACAATAAAGGTTTTTTTTTTCGATTCTATAAAATCAAGATTAGTTGCAGGTGACTAGGCAAATGACTAGATTCAACGGCATCAAACGTTCGACACAGTCTCACAACAACACGGCCGGCATATTGAAGTATGCCGATATATGGAAGTCACATCAAAGGCCCGATACCTCTTTCAACTTTAAACAAAGGCGGTCCTCTGCGGCACCGAGGACACTCCATGCTCAGATTGTCACGTGCAGCTATAAGGATCAAAATGAAGCAACACTACATTATTGAGAATTTTTAAGATTAGATGGCACTTTTGGGAAAATGTTTTTCTTACTCTGTGTTCAATCGAATCGCAATGGATGACGAGAAAACTAGATAAATATACAAATACGGTTATTCGAGTGTATTATAAGCTAAAAAATATACAAATTTCTTTGAAAATAAAACTCCACTCCTAATTCCTCGAACCGTTAACATTGACAGCCTAAAGCAAGGACTGGGGCTCTGGTAGGTACTGATGCATGGAAATAGTGAGTACGGCCCGTTTAATATTATAGGCATGTTGCCATATCGAAATAATTGTGACATTGGGAAAGACATACGATTATGGTCAGCTTGTGTCAAGTTTTTGGCGGGATTTTTTCTAGTGAAATTCTGTAGATATTGTGATGTACCTACAATTTGCGTAATTTTGTATCTTAAGTGTCTACAGAACTGGACAATATTTGGAGTCATAGAAACAAGCGCTATCTCGAGATAATTTATTTATTTACAAGCACGTTATGGAGATGAGAATTTTATTGTAGTATTACTAGATACTTCAGTGAAGCTTGCCGCGAAAGCTTAATTTGCTGCCAAATACTGCAAGAATATTAGAATGTAATGGAACTCAAAGTAAAGATCTCTATTTACATACTGAATTAATTATAATAATAATAATAAGTGAATAACAATAATTATTTATTTTCAGGAAACTAAGGCCCATAGACAAGACACATAGAATGATAAACTAAAAAAATATATTATAATAATAAATAGCAAAATTAATAAATAGGTACAAATACACACTGAAAATAATATCTAGTATTTAAAAACGCGGTATAAAGTATTTAGATAACTACTTGAAAAAAATTATTAAGTTAATTGTAATCCATCGCCACCAATCCAACTTAACATTGTATATTTTAAGCTTTGAATATATAATGTCATTTTAATAAGTGATATTAAAAAGAGGTAAAGTTTTTTTTTTGTATTTATGTCTTTTTGTTTGTAGGAGGTAGTCTATGAAAATACTGGGCTATTTGGGATTTTTTTTTACACCAATAGAAAGCTGCTCTATTCCTGAGTAACATAGGCTATGTTTTATGTATGCGGGCGAACCCGCGGACAAAAGCTAGTTCCTAATAAAAAGCTCCTAATAAAGCATGGTTTGCAATAGAATTAAAACTTTGTCATGTATCAAAGAGTTTGTTGTTCCATGATAAGTAATTATTTCGAATTCAATATTGAAAAGCGTTGAAGTGTAGCATACAATACATATTATATGATATTATCTATTCAAAGATACCGCGAGTCCTCCGAGTCGGGAACTCACTGAATATATTCACTGAGCTGTTTCGCAATTAGGAAATTAACAATGAAACAAGGCTTTATTTCTGGTATTTCGTTCCACTCAAACAAAACACCAGAATTTCAGTAGATACTAAAGTTTTGGTTTGTTTCATTTTAGAGTAAATTTTGGTCTTAATTATTTTTGAGAGAACCTTACCATGTTGCTTCACTCACTTATATTACCACTATTTATTTTTAACGTCAATCAGTAATAGCTTAATCTTTTAATAGTCACAGCTTTTGTTTGACACTGACACAAATTCCAAGTCAATGAAGTAGGTACGGGCTTCGGTTCCAAAGCTAACGAAGTAAGTACCTGGGTTTCGGTTCCAAAGCTGATGAAGTAAGTATACGGGCTTCGATTCCAGAACTAATGAAGTAGGTACGGGCTACGGTTCCAGAGCTAATGAAGTAAGTACAGGTTTTGGTTCCACAGCTAATGAAGTAGGTATAGGCTATGGTTCCAGAGCTAATGAAGTAGATACGAACTTCGGTTCCAGAGCTAATAAAGTATCTACGGGTTTCGGTTCCAAAGCTTATGAAGTAGGTACGGGCTTCGGTTCCAGAGCTAATGAAGTAAGTATCCACGGGTTTCGGTTCCAAAGTTGATAAAGTAAGACGGGATTCTATTCCAGAGCTAATGAAGTAGATATGGGCTTCGGTTTCAAAGCTAATGACGTAGGTTCGGGCTTTGGTTCCAGAGCTAATTAAGTAAGACGGGCTTCAATTCCAAAGCTAATGAAGTAGATATGGGTTTTGCATCAGAGCTGATGAAGTAGGTACTATTCTTCGCTCCAGAGTTAATGCAGTAGGCATAGTAAAGGAAGAGGCCGCACGTGCACGCGCGAGGCAATGGGCCTCGCGCCCCAGCCGCCGGGATTCTGATCCCGATTTCCGGCCACCGTAGGCGAGGGCTTGCGGTCGGCGAGCAATGGGTAGCTCGCCTTCCGGCTGTTCGGTAACCGTCCGGACCGAGCCCAAGTCGTCTACGGCGTGTAGTGTTCCACGCGCGCCTCAAGGAGATGTCAGCAACTGTAGGGGCCCAGCAGGGTCGACGCCTACTCTGACCAAGGGTCTGATTCTGAAAGGAAGACTCGGCCCTGGTATGAAAGGCAACGAAGGAACAGGAGTGGGTTTTTAATCAGTAAAAGTCTGGCACTATCTCTCGCTCCGCCCAAGAGCGGGGGATGCCATTGCATGATTTTCCCATAAAAAAAAAGTGTCAGGTTCGGCTACCAATCTAACCGGATACAACTGAATATCAGCGTATTTACATGGGGCAAC
Source organism: Mythimna impura (assembly GCA_905147345.3). Classification (NCBI taxonomy): domain Eukaryota; kingdom Metazoa; phylum Arthropoda; class Insecta; order Lepidoptera; family Noctuidae; genus Mythimna; species Mythimna impura. The sequence continues at coordinate 11,352,941 of LR990362.1, read as the reverse complement.
TGCCTGCATATTAGAGGAAGTGTGAAAGTGGCGCCAGTGACTGAAAAGTTGAAAGGGAATTATTTGTCTTGGTATGGTCATGTGACGACGAGGTATGAAACGCATGTTACTAAAAGAGTTTAAGTTTAAGTTTGCCATCGTGGTGAAAGGATTTGCCAATCGACCGAAGTCAATTGCCGGTTGTCGATTGCAAAGACAATCTCCACAGATGAGGGTTCTCGGACGGTTCCGATCTTCAGTGTTTGTGCAGCGTCTCTCCGCAGACCATGTCCCACCTTCGATCCTGCATCATGTGCCCTGTTACCTACTGACGTCTATTTATTACACAGACAGCGTCATTTATCAATCCTGTTTTGTCTTTTTTCTTTTTGACCTATATAATTGTTATAACTTTAGTTAAGTAAGGCCTACCAACCCAACCTAGGGCAAGAAATGTAAATTATAATATATGTATTTCGTAGTTGGTATTCTAAGGTTTTGCCCATGGAGTTCCGGCGGGATCTCAAGGTGGAATGGCGACAGCGACTTTTGCAACCCAGTGCTGGGCACGCCATAATTATGGCGGTAAGTCCCCTCTTTGAGACGTGGCTAGAAAGACCTTACGGCGTCGTCCTTACCTTCCGCATGACGCAGGTCCTCACCGGACATGTTAAGTTCGGGAGGTTCTTGCACCGGATTCGTGCGGAAGAAACGCCCGGGTGTGACACCCGGGCGTTTCCACATTGTGTTGTCCACCCGGAGGACACGGTGGAGCACACGGTGGAGATGTGCCCCGCTTGGGCAGAGCAACGCCGTGTCCTCGTGGGGGCGATCGGCAGCGGCGATCTCACGCACCGGGCTTTGGTACAGGCCATGGTCCGGAGCGAGGAGGAGTGGCAGGCGGTCGCCTCCTTCTGCGAAGCAGTAATGCTAGCAAAGGAGGCGGCCGCACGAGCGAGGCAATAGCCCTCGCGCCCCAGCCGCCGGGATTCCGATCCCGATTTCCAGCCACCGTAGGCGCGGACTTGCAGACGTAGCTCGCTGTCCGACCGTCCGGTAACTATCCGGACCGAGCCCAAGTCGTCGACAACGCGTAGTGTTCCACGCGTGCCTCAAAGAGATGTCAGCAACCGTAGGGGCCCAGCAGGGTCCAAGCCTTATCTTTATCTTTGTGGTCTGGTTTCCTCACTTAGTCCTTATCGGACCATTGTGCGTTGGGTCGAAGCCTACTGGGGCCATGGGTGATGCGAAAGAGATTCCCTGAGAGGGCCCTGGAATAATGGCAAAGAAGGAACAGGAGTGGGTTTTATGTATGTTTCTTTCTGGTTTATGTTATGATAAAACAACGCTGTATGATTTTAAAATTATTGGTTCATTAGATATACTAAAAGTTTATTATACCGTAGTTAACTTTTAACAACACTAAATAAATATTATTTAACGTAAGCTATCAAAACAAAGTGGATAAAGTAGTTTTCAGTTGCCAAAATTTATAAAGAGTCTGTACGGAGTTGATCCTGAGGTCGATACCCATAGTTTTTGTGTCTGCACCTTTTTCTTTTAGGTAGGAATTCATCAAATACTTTCCCCCGCTCTAGGTAAAGCGAGAAGTAGTACCTGTATGATCTGCTGCTGTAATGCTGCCTTGCAGTATGTGCGGTTGTACCGTACAGTACCAGACTTTTACTGACTGAATACCACCTGTGTTTACCTAAAAGAAAAGGTGCAGACACTAAAAACTGTGGGTATCAACCTCAGAACAAGATCCGTACAGACTCTTTATACCTACATTTTGGCAACTGAAAACTACTAAACTTTATCCACTTTTTTTTATAGCTTACGTTAAATAACATTTATTTAGTGTTGTTAAAAGATAACAACGGTTTAATACACTTTTAGTATATTCTAATGAACCAACCATATTAAAATCATACATCTTTGTTTCATCATAGCATAAACCAAAAACAAACTTAAACTAACACTTTTTCCTTTTAGGGGTAGGCAGAACCTTTGAACATCAACTACTGCGACCTCAACATGTCTGTTTCTGTTTGTTGACGTTCATAAGTTTATTTGATGTATATAATTTACGAGTATTCTATTATTGGTGAGCCAAATAAATAAAATAAATTGTATATCTAGACATAACAAATACATTTTACATATATTTACTGGAGTTAATTTCCGTTAAATGAATTAGATTCTTTCGGCACGAATCACAAGCACAGAATTATTAATTACGTTTGTGCAGTTTTACTAACATGACGCAGACGAAGTCGCGGGTAACAGCTAGTAAATAACAATTACAGTTTCTAGGCTAAAAGTAAATACAATAAGCTTATTGTGGGAGACTGGTGCCTAGACTAGGCTTGGGGCCTGTATTTCAGGACACCAGGACTCCACCCTTAGGTTTTATTAACATTATTATATTTACCTAATACTCTAACAAACGTAAGGTTAGTATTATGCAGGAATATTGAAGAGTGTATGGTTGAGTTTGTTGTTGTGCGGTGAATGAGAAGGTGGAATTTATTTGTGGATTGTGTGATAAGTGATATGGAAGAAAAGGGAGTTAGTGAAAGCATGACGAGTGACAGGGCAAAATGGAAGAAAAAACATGTAGCGCCGACCTCAAATAACATGGAAAAAGGGCAGAAAGGTGATGATGATGATGATTACATGGGGCAGCTGCCTCTCAAAACCTAAGTGCTGATTTAATTACTGGATAATATGATACCACTTGGCAGGACTGGCTGTCAGACTACATGAACTTCAAGTCTACTGGATCCAGTTACAAAATTAAATGAATTCATAAGCAAGTATGCATTTAAAACGGACGGCATGCAGCGTGATTCTCAGTGTAATGAGAATCAAAGACAATGGAACGGTAAAACTGTAAAAAAGGTTCGGAGCACCGTGCGTTTTAATACAGACATACTGAAATATTCAGGCCCATTCATAAATGTGCTTACTTTGTACCAACGAATTGGATAACCTACCTACCTATACTTATGAGTACTTGTTAATAAGGATTTGCGGCTTTATTTTTCGTTTTAATGTTACATTTTTTATTTTAAGTTACTTTTACTTTAGTTAACATTTTTAGGGTTCCGTACCTCAAAAAGAAAAAAACGGAACACTTATAGGATAACTTTGTTATCCTTCTGACTGTCTGTCAATACCATTTATCGTCGGAATGAGTAAAGATATCGAGTTGAAATTAAAACCATATACCTACTTAGGTCTGCGGTACCTTGAAACTGTGAAAAATCAAACTTCTAAGTTAATGAAAATGCTGTTTATGTAGCAAAAAACGTATATTTCGACACTCTCAAGGGAATCAAAATTCATAGGATACTTTCTGTTTTCCCAGAATCCTGAAATTTGGCATAAAGCAAGGTCTTATAGCACAAATATAGGAATAAATCTGAAAACAGCAAATTGTTGTTGTTACATAAAAAAAAAAACGCTTTTTGTGATTCGGATAAATCTTCGAGACTCCATTTGGGAATTGAACTGTTTTCATAGGTAAGTTTGTGAGTTCCGTACCAACTTACCTATGAAAACAGTTCAATTCCCGAATGTAGTCTCGAAGATTGTGAGTGCGAGTCCGACTCGCACTTGCTCGGTTTCTTATTTTTGTTTGTCCTGTGCAAGTCACAAATTAATTATTTTACTATTTATGTACACACAAAAACCAGAAAAAGACAATACATAATAGACAATAGTTTTGTATTCTTGTCTATGGTACTGCTTATTTCCAAAGAAATTTCTTCCAGCAGACCTGATAAATGTTTTTCATTCTTTCTTTATATAAAAGGCAAAGTGAATACCTCATTCACGCACACAGCTCAAACCCTTGGACCTAGAATGCTAAAATTTTGCACAAAGGTTCCTTTCTTCGTAAACAAAGAACAAGAAAGGGTTTTCCAAAATTACACCGTAAGGGTAAATGGGAGTTAAAAATTTGTATGAAGGAACTTACTTTTACACGGGTGTAGCCACTGACAGAAGCTAGTACAGTTATATACTTGTACATAGGAATATCAAAGAAATGTTGTTTTATTTATAATATAGTATTTAAGTTTATTATTGGGTACAAAGAACTACCAGTATTTTTTTTACTCTTGTGGTATTAATTTTTGAAAGCACTATTCGCGCTCTAGCTGAGCGATTGGCTACTACTTTGCGTGCCGCGGATGCGATTCCCGCACGGAATAAATATTGTAAGGTCTACAGATACTGGTTCTGGTCTGGGTGTCTTGTGTATCTATGAGAATTTACATGTTTGTGAGCGCACCCGCACACGGGAGTGCACGATCTGCGCGTGGAGATGCAACGTCGGGGCGAAACTCCGCTGCCACGACAAGTCGCGGCATGGCGGACAGAGCTCCGGCGGGGTCTCATGGTGCAATGGCGACAGCGACTATCGCAACCCAGTGCTGGGCACGCCATAATTATGGCGGTAAGTCCCATCTTTGAGGAGTGGCTGGAAAGGCAACACGGCGTCCTTACCTTCCGCATGACGCAGGTCCTCACCGGACATGGTAAGTTCGGGAGGTTCCTGCACCGGATTCGTGCGGAAGAAACGCCCGGGTGTCACCATTGTGTGGACCACCCGGAGGACACGGTGGAGCACACGGTGGAGGTGTGTCCCGCTTGGGCAGAGCAACGCCGTGTCCTCGTGGGGGCTATCGGTGGCGGCGATCTCTCGCGCCGGGCCTTGGTACAGGCCATGGTCCGGAGCGAGGAGGAGTGGCAGGCGGTCGCCTCCTTCTGCGAAGCAGTAATGCTAGCAAAGGAGGCGGCCGATCGCGTGAGGCAACGGTCCTTACGCCCCAATCGCCGCCGGGATTCCGATCCCGATTTCCGGCCATCGTAGGCGCGGGCTTGCGGACGGCGAGCAATGGGTGGCTCGCCTTCCGACCGTCCGGTAACCGTCCGGACCGAGCCCAAGTCGTCGACGGCGCGTGCTGTTCCACGCGCGCCTCAAGGAGATGTCAGCAACTGTAGGGGCCTAGCAGGGTCGAAGCCTACTGGGGCCAAGGGTCTGATTCTGAAAGGAAGACTCGGCCCTGGTACGAAAGGCAATGAAGGAACAGGAGTGGGTTTTTAGTCAGTAAAAGTCTGACACTATCTCCCGCCCCGCCTAAGGGCGGGGGATGTCATAAGATGATTTTCCCACCGAAAAAAAAAAAAAAAAACCCGCACACGGGAGTAATTCCTAGTGTGGGGCAATGTTTATTAAAACAAAAAAAAAAACGCAGCAAAATAACCTCAACATGGTGGCGCTTCCCCCTCCACCGCGCGCGATGAGTCGCAGACTTCACTAATCGTACTAAATTTTTTGATCTTTTAGCCATCCAATGGTGTATTCGAATTTTGAATCGGGATGGTAGTACCAAACTGTATCCCCTGATTATTATTCGATCATATTGTTATCATTCGTTTTTATAATTGCCTCCCACTATGGAAGCAATTTTAACATAATGACGTATTCACGTTAAAATAAAAAGTAGGTAGTCTATATTTTGGTCACTTACATTTTTTTTAAAGTGTGTGTGTGTGTGTAAGTCTATACTATCACACTGCTGGCCAAAGGTCATTCCCAAATCCTTTCAGCTATTTTATTCGGTTGCGCCATCCATCCCCAGTACATTCGATGAAGGCTATTGCCCTGCTCCTACATACACCTACTCTGGAAAAACGTTTCCATAACAATGTGTTCAGAACAATAGCCATACCATCTCGTATTTGCAAATTATCAACATTAATAACGTGGGACGGTGAAGTTGGCAAATTATTTTTATACCTAAAATCCCTTTATAAGCACGGACAAAAGACTTATAAATTAAATTCATGAAACCATAAAGTGCTCCGCTGTACATAGCACAGAACCGCGAATGTTTTGTTCCTTCAAAGGTATGATTTTGGCTTCACTAATATTGTTATGCTTCTTTTTGATAGAAGTAATTGTTAAAGATTTTTTCGTTGGTTTTCTCTTTGAAAGAGCTCGAGCGAAACACGCAGTGCTTCAAAGGGAACTAATTTTAAACTCCATGATTAAAAACGATGTTCATTTTGTTTAAAGCCACTTGCCCGGATCGACGTGCTTGTCTCGAAATTGTAATTTAAAATAGCGCCCTTTTAGAGCTCGCTATAAAGAGACATTTGATACTTTCGTAGGACGAAAGGCTTTAAAAACGAGAGGAGCTGCGAGCAATTCGCTAACAAAAGATTCAACGGCCCTCTTTTATTTTCTTTCTAATGATTTGGGTACAATATAACGTGCCATTCGCGGATATCGTGCAGACGCGGGTTTCACTTATCTTTGTAAGGTTACCGATGAATGAAATTCAAACAGATTTTCTTCTTCATCAATTCATTTTATTTATATAGGTACTTTTTAATTGAGGAAAATGTGGACTTTTCGTATTTTCCAAACATCAATATAACTTTCATAACCTAATTTCCGCCTAAAATGATGTACGCGTGAGAGATAGAATAGGTACGTTATAATTAATTTTTCCTGTAACTTCGTACCTACACGTGTAACCAAAAAATTAAAGGGCAAAAAATAAGGGTAAAAATATGTAATTCGAAAGTACTTATCGCTCCGATCGCGGGAGCTTTCGTAATCAAATCAGGTATTTACGTCGTTACGATGTACTTAGAGGGGCTTCAAATAAACGTTTTACGTAAATATTCTTAATTGCACGATATAGAAGACCTCGGCCTCGACCCTATTGCATTGCTTATTGTATTATTTTGTAATAAGCCGAGAAGAAAATAATGTTTAAAATTCAAGATAATAACCATAAGTTTTTTTTTAAGATGTGAAATCATCCAATGACATCTACCGCCCTTGGGCGGAGCGAGAGGGCGTGTCAGACTTTTACTGACTAAAACCCACTCGTTTGTTCTTTCTTTGCCTTGCGTTCTAGGGCCCCGGGGATTCATTTTCACTTAACCCATGGCCCCAGTAGGCTTCGACCCCTACGATCCCCCCCCCCCCTACGATGGGCCCCTCTCCTTGAGGCGCGCGTGGAAAACTACGCGCTGTCGGCGACTTGGGCTCGGTCTGGATGGTTACCAGACGACCGAAAGGCGTGCTACCCATTGCTCGCCGTCCGCAAGCCTGCGCCTACGGTTGCTGGAAATCGGGATCGGAATCCCGGCGTCTGGGGAGTGAGGGCCGTTCCCCTGCTGCTATTCCTCCTCGTTCCGGACCATGGCCTGTACCAGGCCCCGCGCGAGAGGTTGTTGCCACCGATCGCCCCCACGAGGACACGGCGGTGCTTTGCGTAAGCAGGGCACACCTCTATTGTATGCTCCACCGTATCCTCTGGGCGGTCCACACAATAGTGACACCCAGGCGTTTCTTCCGCAAGAATCCGGCGCAGGAACTTTCCAAACTTACCATGTCCGGTTAGAACCTGCGTCATGCGGAAGGCGAGGACGCCGTGTTGTCTTTCCAGCCACTCTTCAAAGAGGGGACTTACCGCCATAATTGTGGCGTGCCCAGCACTGGGTTGCGACAGTCGCTGTCGCCATTCCATCATGAGATTCCGCCGGAACTCAGTCCGCAATGCCGCGACTTGTTGCGGTAGCGGAGTTTCGCCCCGGCCTCGATCACACGACAGAGGTAGTTGGGCACCTGGTAATACCGGAGTTAGGAGGGCCCTAATGCTACTCCAGGGCAAGGAATTAAAAGCGTTGGCGATGTCCAAAGACACTGCAAAAACGTCTCTGCCCCGGGACACTGCATCCCCCGTCGTGAGGGCTCGCACGCGCATGATGGCGTCCACTGTGGAGCACCCCCTGCGAGCCGAACTGGCCGTCCGCAAGATCCGGCCCAATTAATATCCATAAGTTGCGTTTCAGAACGACCAAGCCGGAAGGCTGTTCAACCACTATTAACATAACTATTTCTGTCGTCAAGTAGAATAAAGCAGTTTTCATACACAGCTGTTCATTATAGGCTGGCAATAATCAGAAATCCATTTGGTGTTCAGTCTCCATTAAAACGAGAGTTACCACACCAGTTAGTTATAAACGGTAATAATTAACCAAAACACACATAAGTGAAAGGTTATTCGATACAAACTACAGAGTTAAAATCTCGTTGGTCAATCTTAAAAGTTAACCTAAAATCGATCAGTATTATTAAGTTAAAGGGGTTGCCCAATTATGTGTGATACGTGATCGTTAGTAATGTGATTACGAAGGGCTGCATGGGTAATGACGTCACTCACTCAATCCGCCTTAATTATCAAGTGGTACTTGATTGAACTAACTAAGTTCACAAATTGGCACAAATACTAGCTCACAGTTTGGCACGCCTGTTTGTGTTTGTCTTATCTTCTAATCTAATATTATAAAGCTGAAGAGTTTGTTTGTTTGAACGCGCTAATCTCAGGAACTAATAGTTAGATTTGAAACATTCTTATAGTATTTTATAGCCCAATGATCGTACAGCCTTCCTGGTTAAAGACTATCACTGAAACTGTTGGGTCAATTTTGTTGGGACTGTTATAACATAGCTGATGCTATAAGGAGTTAGTTAAGCTAATTTTATTGTGAAAAAATAAATAGGTTTCCGCACAAAAAAAAAAAAACACTCCTTGAAATGGTGACCAATGGCATTAAAAGGAAGAAACAAAAAACTTTTTACAAAAAAAAATAACCAACTTCACTAAAAAAAAACATTAAAAGGATCAAAATAACTTTAATTTCGGAAGTCGGTGTTAAATAAGAAACAAACAATACCGAGAAACACCGACTTCCGAAATTAAAGTTATTTTGATCCTTTTAGTGTTTATTTTTAGTGAAGTCGGTTATTTTTTTTTGTAAAAAGTTTTTTGTTTCTTCCTTTTAATGCCATTGGTCACCATTTCAAGGAGTGTTTTTTTTTTTGTGCGGAAACCTATTTATTTTTTCACAATAAAATTAGCTTAACTAACTCCTTATAGCATCAGCTATGTTATAACAGTCCCAACAAAATTGACCCAACAGTTTCAGTGATAGTCTTTAACCAGGAAGGCTGTACGATCATTGGGATATAAAATACTATAAGAATGTTTCAATCTAACTATTAGTTCCTGAGATTAGCGCGTTCAAACAAACAAACTCTTCAGCTTTATAATATTAGATTAGAAGATAAGACAAACACAAACAGGCGTGCCAAACTGTGAGCTAGTATTTGTGCCAATTTGTGAAGTGAAGTCGGTTATTTTATTTTTGTAAAAAGTTTTTATTTTACACTTTTTAGTAGCGAACCACTTATAAACAGAGTGCCTATTTCTCATGACGATTCCAAATTATTTATATATTTATTATTAACCCAAAACACTGCAAGGTTACATTGTTTTATTAGAAAGTTCCTGTGTCTACCTTCCACCTTCCGGCTCCTTCACCAGATCAATTCGATAGTACCTTATAGCCAAAGTGCATCTCATGACAATTCTAATAAGCCCAAACACGGCTAGGATACATTGATTAATTACGGAGTCCCTATGCCTACCATCCGGCTCCATCATCAGATCAGTTCGATAGTACCTTATAGCCAAAGTGCATCTCATGATAATTCTAATAAGCCCAAACACGGCTAGGATACATTGATTAATTACGGAGTTCCTATGCCTACCTTCCGGCTCCATCATTAGATCAGTTCGATAGTACCTTATAGCCAAAGTGCATCTCATGACAATTCTAATAAGTCCAAACACGGTTAGGTTACATTCATTAATTACGGAGTTCCAGTGCCTACCTTCCGGCTCCATCGTCATCATCAGATCACTTCGATGATACCATTTTCAACGTAACGTAACTATTCAGAACCATTCATTTATTCGTATTGTCATAGTCGCTTAACTATCTTCATTGTGATGTCAAAGTGAGTATGAAGTTCCGTTGACCATTTCTGGTCTTCTTCATCAGTTCCATTTCCTCAAATGTTACTTTTTGACTGTAAAGTTCTCGATGAAAATACTAAAATCACTATATGGTTGCCTATAATATTTGAGGAGTTCCCTCGATTTCTCATGGATCCCATCATCAGAACTGGATTTTGAAATGGGACCAATCTGGAAGCATATCCTATAAAGGGAAAAAGAAATTTTGCAAATCGGTCCATAAATGACGGAGTTCTGAGGTAACAAACATAAAAAAAAACGTGATAAAAAAAAAGATACAACCGAATTGAATAACCTCCTCCTTTTTTTGAAGTCGGTTAAAAAGAAAGAGAAAAAATATTTTATTTGGCACACATAGATACACACACACTTAGTAACAACATTTAGAAACTTACGATTAAAAAAGAACACTGACACAATGTGTGTCAGTCACGGCTGCGCCAAATAGATCCAGTTCAGCAAAAAGGCCAGACAACTGGTAGTTACCTGACGCTGGTTTTCAACTGAACGTTATGCTGATTTACGACTCTCGTGGTTGAAGTCCAGGGCACCAGTTAGTCAATAACAAAAATGAACTTTAACAGTTTGTTTACCTCGGTAATCGAACCCCGGGAAGGATCTCCTTTATATTAGTCTGTTGATTACTTATTGATACACATGGATTTATATGTATCGGTAACAATTCATCTCCATTGTTTCATGACATCGTAAACGTTAGAGCTTATTGTATAAATGTTCACGATGAAATATAACCGACATTGGGCACAATACTAAACAGATTATCGCACAGATGAATGCCGACGCCTTTTGTATCTCTGTTTAATCTATAGGCTTATACAAAGTCAGTCTTAAGAATCACGCTGAGAGATATTCGGCAAAGAATAGACTGTTGGCTTATCGTAGACAATACAAAACAACAACACTTATATTGTATGCCATATGTTGGTAAAGGGGTGACCAGACGGTTGCAAACTAGCGTTCCAACCAAGGTGACCTTGGTTTATGTGTTTAGTTTGTGTTACGGCTACATGGATGTAAACCACGCGCCAACACATTCGGTGGTTCACGCTCCTCCCAACCAAGGGCGTTGAAGGTCATGGATTACAACTGCTGTTTACATCGATTGAAACTAGCAAGGTCATCTTGGTTGGGACGTTGGTTTGCAACCGTCTGGTCACCCCTTAAGGTATTATATTTTGCAGGTCGGATCTAAACAAAGGATACAAAAATATCGCTGGATAAAACGGTATACTAGCAGAAGTAGCCGTGGGCCTAAACTAGAACAATCTTTGGTGGAATAATATTGTAGAATCTAAATATGGAACACAAAAACAAGAACAAGATTATATTATAGTCACAAAAGAATAAATCTACAACCTGTAGGTAGGTGTGTTTTATAAAAGACTAACTTCTGACAGCGGCTTCGCCCGCGTAAAAGTAGAAAATACATATATAGCCTAAGTCACTCGGTGATGGTGAAAGAATTTTTAAAATTGGGCCTATAATTTTCGAGTTTATTCATTACAAATATACAAAAATATAAATCTTTCTTCTTTATAATATTAGTATAGTATAGAAGTATAGATATAGACTAGCTTCTGCCAGCGGTTTCGCCCGCGTCAAAGTATAAAATTCTCCTAAGGAATCTCCCTGGGATAAAAACAAGATAAAAATATCCTATTCCAGGACATGTTCAGTCCATATTTCATCCATTCGACCCGTCTGAGCACGAAAGAGTAACAAACATACACTCACTCATACTTCTTCTTCCTGCCATTATCCCACATTACTTGGGGTCGGCGCAACACGTTTTTTTCTTCCTTTCTGTCATGTCACCCGTCACACTATCACTAACCTACTTTTCTTTCATATCACTCCTCACACAATCCATCCATCTTTTCTTTGGCCTCCCTCTCCCTCTCCATCCATCTACATGTATACTCAGAACTTTTTTAGGCGTTTCATCCCTCCTCTTCATATGACCATACCAATACAAATGATTGCCTTTCGACTTTTCAGTCACTGGCGCCACTTTCAAACTTCCTCTAATATACTTATTTCTCACCTTATCCATTCTCGTCCCACCACACATCCATCTCAACATTCTCATTTCCGCTACATGCAATCTTTTTTCATCAATCTTTTTCACACACACATACATGTATAAAAAATAGATTAACGAAGAAGTATTAAGTTGTTGGATTCTCCTTTTTCAACGGAGGTTTGCAGGACTTTACACCCTGTTCCGCTTACCTCTAAACCCATGCATCCGAGCCAGTACCTTCTCGACGGGCTGCACGTGCCGCTGGCCGCAGCATCACGAGCGCCTCGCTTGCCATGCTGATGATCCCACTGCACGCTCGGTGGACGGTTTTATTATACACCACTACTTTTTTTTAAAATTAGTACAAAAAATGGGGCTCTGTCCGATCCCGTTACTAATCGTATTTGTGTGGATAAAAGTAAAAAACCGAAATCCTAAAATTTTCCACAAAAATTTGTCATAATTGGCAAATTCATAATTGAATCAATCATTCATAACAATTGCTACTAAAAATACTACGCGCAGTGTTTTTCTATTTTGATCGCCATTCATTCATTCCCTGTACAATATTTCCATAAATTGAATGGCATTTTGGGATTTAAACAAACGCTAATAACTTTGCTGTTTATAAATATTATTTCTTGAGACTTTACTTAAATAATAACAGGACCTTTTCTAATCAGCCCTTTAAGTATTTGTACTAATTAAAAATTTGTGGTGTATAAGCGCGCAATTAGAGTTCTCTGCACGATTTGAACATAAAATATATAACAACCCAAAATCATCTATTGGGCAGTTACGCGGATCAGACATAACACCCGTCTGGTCGGAGGATCCTCCCTTTTCTACGGAGGTATGTAGGGCTTTACACCCTGTTCCACATACCTTTAAATATCCAACTGACCTCGTAAACTCCTACCGAACATAGCCCTTTTTTGAAGAGGAAAATCATAAAATGACTTCTGCCGGTTTAGGGTCGAGAGGGTGTGTCAGACTTTTACTGAATCCTTCAGTTACCCTTTGCGTTCTAGGGCCATAACTACTGCCGATGCCATTTCGGTAGTGATGTGCTCGCAATTGCAATATTGATACAGAAACTTCGAGATGGAAGTTTCTACATTCTAATCTTCGTATATTGCCTTTTTCATTGCTCGTTTGACTAATTTTACTGTATTTCAAGCCGCCCGGTACCCAGCTGGTCGATATGGACTTATTGTTTTATGATTAAATAGGTATTTAAATAACTCTGGATCTTTTCTCTACTATAATATGATGTATCTACTATATATCTAAACCTTCCTCATCAAATGTGTCGACACCCTAGCGCCATCCCATCTTCTGAGTTCGGCGGGCTGTGCTGGGGCGGCTGCTGCAGGTGCAGAAAACTGCGTAAATATAAATACTAACCTTATCGGGAGTTATATGTTTAAGGTATTGAAACACTAGGGCCATGGTGTCCGAGCGCTCATCGAGTTGTTCGGGACATCAGCAAACAGGGCAACTCTTTGCGTGACGACGTGGCTGGGCTTTTCTTCGGTCAACGAATCAGTATTACTATCCAACGTGTCAATGCTGCCAGTGTTCAGGATACTTTTCCCATTGACATCAATGATGTGAATTTTTTGATGCCCAATGAGGTCTTGTTCTACCCGTTTGTAAATATAGTATATTTTGTAATCTTTTATTTGAATTTTTTCAGTTTGTATATTTTCAGTTTCTAAGGGCGGAATTCACTAATAAAACTAATCGCGTTTTAACGTTTGGCTCGCATAATTGCGTTTAACCGCTGTCACTAGTGTCACTTGTCTGTATTTTCTTTTGTTGTATTTTTACAAGTGACACTAGTGACAGCGGCTAAACGCGATTATGCGAGCCAAACGTTAAAACGCGATTAGTTTTATTGGTGAATTCCGCCCTAAAAAACTAAAGCTCTAAAGGTTTTATTAAACCTTCCTCATGAATCACTTTTTATTGGTAAATTCCGCATGAAAATCTGTTCAGTAGTTTAAGAATTTATCGCGAATAAACCAGGACCACTATTACTAATATTATGAGATAGTATTTCGAAACGTGCGAAACGTTCTATCAACTCAGTTTAAATAGTGGCGTAAACCCATTTTTTCACTGCTATCCATTCCATTTTACGAACGATAATAGCGGGAGCAACGAATGAAACTGCGATTCCGATTGACAACTGATTTATTTCCACATACCCGCATATAACATTTATCCATATACCCTACACGTGTAACATGCTAGGTACATAAGGATCGGAGACATATTGTGCTCGGGTCCTAGTATACAAACCCAACAAGCAAATAGGCATCGAAATTACAAAAATACAAAATCACAAAGAAGCGGCGACAAGGCTAGTCGTGCCGAGTTCGAGAGGATTCAAATACAATTGGCTGGTACTCGAAACGACTTATTTGTTAGCGGACGAATAGAAAACCCTTCGAGTTACATCATTACTTATGTTATTTTCTCGTTATTACTGAGCACTAGTGCTTTGGAAAGACATTCATTTTTATTGCCTTTTGTCATTTGCATGATAGAGTTACAGAGAAATGGAATAGAAAACATATGCTCTGGTTGTAAGACTTACTTATTTGAATAATGGAAATAAAATGAAATATGTGTTCCAGAATAGGTACCTACATCCGTGGAATTATTTGAAAGAGTTACCGTGGCTTTGAACATAAAGGGCAAATGAAGGAACACAGGCGGATTATAGTCGCCCAAAGCGACAGAAGTTGTTTGATAATTTCCCTCCTTTCTCACTCGCCTATCGTCAACATCGAGCATGGTTTAAAAGCTTGTTACTTCATCTACCGCAATCCAATGCGATTTTTGATGAAAAGGCAACGTGGAAAAAGATAGATAATGCCTAAAAACTCTGCTATCATTCGGTAATTCCGTGATTTACTCGAATATTTTACAAAACTTGTTCCAGGAAATACGTGTTTTTTTTAAACCCTTAAAAGTTTTTGAAAAAAATTGTCGTCCTTTAGAATCTTGATTAAATTTGCAAGGCTTCTATTGTTATACTTTTGACTTTTTAAATTTTTGAGTAAATTATGAAGTGTCAAAGTTCATGCAAAATAGCAGATTTTCAGAGGACTTTACTGGATTAGTTTTACACAAATTTTTAAATTAATTTCAATAGAAGCCTAGATAATATCCACAAGATACTGTGATTCCAAAATATTTAATGAAAAATGTGGCCATAATCGCGTAAGAGCGGTTTTATAAAAAACGTTGAAAATGTATGTCGAGTTGCATCCCTTTAAAAAAAGATCTATGTGTACCAAAAACATAACTGAGTATTATAATAACAAAGGAACTCATAAACATCATTAACCCATTGTTTATTGCATGAATTACGATGTATTCGAATGCACACAACTCAATCATTAATATCCATCAATAGTCTGTTATCCTCTGAATCTAACGATACAAATCTATGTATCAAACTAAATCCAGTATCAAATACAAGTTGGTCCCTTGAACTCCATAACCCACATACATACAACCGTCAGAAAATACCCGACATTTCGCACCACTATATAGGTACTCTAGGATTACGTCCCAGCTAAATGACACAGAACTGTGCCTCAATACACGTCGACACGCATATTACGTCCCGCAGTGTGAACCCGCCTTTATTACCGACACGTGTGCACAAAGCACTTTGGCACATTATCAAGGAACCCTGTTCCAAGGTACTATTCTAAGCAGAGATCTGGCTGTCATCGGTAAATGGGAGACAATGCCGGGATTACCGCAACAGTAGCTCGTTACGCTAAGTACTACGATAAGCAACCGAACCAATTATAATTTACTTTGTTTCTTAACACTGCACGATTACTGAGACATTGAACAATTACTGCAGTAGAACTATGTAGTTATTTCTTATAAAACACAAAGTATTTTCGCAGTTTCCGTCTGCATACGCGATCCTCGGCCACCGTAGGCGCGGGCTTGCGGACAACGAGCGATGGGTACCTCGCCGTCCGGCCATCCGGTAAGGACCGAAGAAAACCGAAGAAAGATCAAAGAGTTGGCATCTAACCGTAGGGATCCGCTAGGGTAACGGGGAATTTCTGAAAGGGAATCCATGGTGCTATTTAAACGCATAGGGCAACTGAAGGACACTGGTGTGGTTAGTCAGTAAATGTCTGACATGCCCTCCCGCTACACCCTTGAGCGGGAGTAATCATTGGATGATTTCCCACCTCTAAAAAACGCTTATGTTTGCTTATAAGCCATGCCCATTCACAGCAAAAATTGTACTGTATCTACTGATTTTTTGAAAACTTGTTAGGTTAGTGTGTAAATAGTGTAAAACCACGTTTTCAGCTTCGAAAGATTTGGGATAACTACGTAGTGCTCGGAAAACCTCAAAATATGGTGTGAATAACTAGTAATAAGTAACTAACTAGCCTAATACTAATTACTCCATATAAATAGTCTGTACTGCAGAAACAAAACACGACCAGGCTACAGTCGGTTATGAGCAAGGTATAAAGATTTTACGCTCCAGTAATTGCGTCAGCACAAAAATAATGGCGTCGAAGAATTAGCGGTAATAGAGTTCGTGGCTACGAAGATAGATAGAGATAAATAGAGCCTCGAGACTGTGGTAACAACCGGAATTAATCACGTGGAAACAAAAAGAATTTGTTGTTAGTTCAGTTTTGTAAAGTTGAGTTCGAGTTATGAAGTTATTTCAGTCGACGGTAGGTAGGTGACTTGCGGAGTGGAACACCCCAAACTGCTCTAAAGGCTCATTTCTATTGGTCGATAACAAGGTTGAGAGTAGTGGTAATCCCCCGCATGCGGCGGAACAACTAATGACAGATATTAATTAGTAATTATAATATGGCCGGTACACCATCTGTGGAGATTCTACGTAACAGGCTTAGTGACCAGTGAAATTCGTCGACTAGTACAAAAGTGGGGCATGCGGTCCCTATCGAGAAAAGAAGGTAACTGCATGCTCTATGGTATGCGTAACAGAGATCTCCCGCACCCCGCATGCGAGCCTTTTTTGAGGGTTATGAATAATTTCTCTCGCTCAAGGTGAAGTGAGAGGGACTAAGACTTTTGGTGACTAAATCCCATCCGCGTTCTTTCATTTATCAGCCTTAGCTGGCTCCATCAATTAAGCAGACTTGCCTATAAAAATAAGCCTTGAAATCGCATTCGAGTTATGTAGTTACGATGTTCGAATTTAGGTCCCTTGCGCGTTGGAACACCCTAACAAAAACTTGTTTCACCGCATCACTGAACTCTTTATATCTACTGTTCTCACCGACCCCCCATGCCCCACCGTGCCCCGCCATGCCCCGCCACTTTATAATATTTTCACTTGAAATTCGCAATTCACCCTTCTTTTATTTGAATCGGAGAATGATTAATATATTACGCCATTTCCTGTTCTTGGAAATGTGCAGTGAATGTCGGAAACACAGTAGAATAAAAGTGAAAAAATAGTCTCATTTTTGTATAACTCTGTGCCATTTGCTGTGTTGTAGCAAAGAATAATTAAGTAAGATAAAACTATATTAAATGTTAGCTAGATCATTCGTAATCCCACTGTAATCCCAGCTTAGTTAGAATAGACCAAACCAAAGGCGTAAAAGAGATTATATGAGGTCAGCACCCTAACCTAAGCACACTAACAAAAACATCGTCCTTTGTGAAGGTTCTCAATTTGCTTTCATGTTTGTTACTAACCCAAAAAGTTATCAATCTGGCTAACAAAAGCCTTTTTAATTCTGTCAATAATATTTCGTACCTACACAGCTACACATACCTACTGAATTTATTTTAATCAATGAAAATAATGAGTTTTGTGGATTTCGATATTATTTTATGAGAATACATAGATATATAATATTCAAGTTTTGCTCATTTTGATTATTACCATTCATTTCAGGATTTTCCAATTAGCATCAAACTCCTACGGAGGTTTTCACTTAAGAGTATCTCATGCCTCTAGTCGAACTCATCTGAATAACGTGAATATTAGTCAATTCAGAATGAAAAAACAGGGCATGTGCGAAATGGAAACGCGCACTGAGGCTTCCGCACAAACTTACCTATGAAAACAGTTCGATTCCCGAATTGAGTTACGAAGATTTTTCCGAATTGTAAAAAAAGTTTTTTTGTGACGTAACTACACAGTTTTCAGATTTATTCCTATATCTATCTAAAACCTTGCTTTATGACAAATTTCAGGATTCTGGGTCAACGGAAAGTATCCTATGAATTTTGATTGCTTTGAGAATGTTGAAATGTACGTTTTTGCAACATAAACGGCCGTATCTTTTTTTTTTCGTTAACTTAGAAGTTTGATTTTTTCACAGCTTCAAGGGACCGCAGACTTGAGTACCTATACGGTTTTAAACTCGATGTCTCCACGCGTTTTTCTTAGGGTCTTACAGACCTGGGATAGACAGACAGACGGACGGACAACAAAGTGATCCGGTGATAGGGTTCCATTTTTTCCTTTTGTGGTACGGAACCCTAAAAACGAACACAAATGAAAATAGAAAAAGTTACGTACAAGCTATATCAACTGTCTACACTCGTAGGTAGTCGATATAGCTTGTACCTAACTCTAAGATCGACACGGACACCAATACTAGTGCGGGTTTGTTCGAAAGAAATACCGCGGCCTTGAAACACATAGGACGACTGAAGGAATACAGGTGGGTTTTAGTAAGCAAAAGTCTGACACTACTCTCAAATTCTCCGATCTAGGTGGAGCGGGTGGAGTTTGATGATTTTCCACATCAAAAGAAAAAAAAAAAACATTTATACTATAAAAGTTATACCCGAACCCGCCAATCCGATAGATCAAGACTATTTCTATATCAGAACTATTTCGACAGACCGAAAACAACGAAGAAAAACTAATAAATTATGAAAAATATTTCACACTAACACAATTATTAGTTGAACATATTTTGCAGTCGTATTCGGTAGGGTGGTGGGAGGCGGGGTGGAGCGGTGTTTGCTCCCAGTCTGGCGGCAATAAAACCGTTACAAGCCGTAGACAGATTCTGTGCCCCCTGGCCGTCTGGGAGTGCTACTGACTGATGCAATCATTTCACCGTAAACTGAATGGCTTCTGTGGGAGATAGATTAATAACTACATGATGTTTTATACGCAGAAGTTTATGGTAATAGAGTCCATTGCTTCACAGTGAAATATGAAATTTTAATCCAAAACGATTCCTACAAACATTCTGTGACATATCACAGTAGTTTTTCGCAATATTCCAACTTCGGCTTAACGTTGAAATTGAATTTTAAGCCTGTGTTTTAAAACAAAACTCCTATGTCAAACCGTTTTGCAATAACAATGCTGAGTTATTCATGCTATCGTTTGTTTTCGATATTGGCTACTTGTTGGCACAGTGATTATTTTCTCGTTATATATTATCATATAGAACTTTGCATCTTCCATCTCTGAATCTCTTAGGAATCTCATTTTAGTAACGGCTGTTGCCAAATGCTTGCTGATATGAGCAAAAAGCTCCACAAAATGCATCCTTTTTATTATTTTCGGGTGTGTTTTTGCGACGGGCGGCGCCGGATAATTTAATATTGCAATATGAAAAGACCTTTACTCACAGTTGTTAGCCCTCGCTCACACGTTTTCAAATAAAATATTCACACCACAACTCGGTTACCTCGATGAACTTTTGAATTTTCAGCTCGGATTTGCATTGCTCGGGTTAGTTCGCATCATATTTTCCTATTCGGCATATTGAAACTTTGTATATCTACCTGTTTGAAAATATAGGCAGAACAATTTAGGTACCGAGAAAATTGGGGTAACTTTGGCACAGCTTATTTACCAATAGAAACACAGTTTCTCATGTTCCTATGGTTATAAGCTTGTGTTAAAGTTATACCCCAGGGCCAAAGTAACCCCACTTTACTGTATATGTTTTCGGTAGTACTTCAAACCAAATACATTGCCAACTAATACAGCCAACTATCCAAATAAGACATAATCAAATAGTTTTTCCTAGTTTGTGTAACTCGTTAGCAGTTTCTAAGCCTCGGTCGAGTGCGCCGGCCAGACTGTATAGACATTAAATTAAAAGTTCGGTTAAGAGCACACGACACGGTTCATTGGATAATAAACGATTATTGCCGCCCACACGTTGGCAACACGTACAATATAGCCTACATTTTTTTTTCGGGTAACATTTTTTCGGTTACAATGCTCGCGATAATGGTAGTTAGACCTACAATATTAAATAATGGGTAGCAATATGTGTTCTAGTTTCATCAGACTGGATATAATGCTTGCTTTAATAATATTCACATCAAAAAAACAGTTCGTAGTCACTTGGAAAAACTGAGATTATATTTTTATGCTTTAAGCATTCTGAATTTATTTTTAAGCTTTATTTAAAATGAACTGATGTTTAAAAAAATCCTGATGAAACTGAAAATACGATAAACTTAATCTCTTTTATTTTCATTTAAAAATAAAGTCAATGCTTTATGACGCTTATTCTTGTTTCTGCTAGCAAGATTTTATTCTGTGTGTGTAACTGTAAGGTATTGTTATTAATTTTAACACCTCTTTTTTGGGTGGGAAATCATCAAATAACTTTTCCTCCTTTGGGTGGAGTGAGAGGGACTGTCAAAATTTTACTGAATGTTTATTCAGAACTCTCTTTCGAACAATCTGACAGGCCTGGAACATAAAAAATCATCTTGTGTAAAATAAAACTATTCTATGTATTTATTCATTTACATTTGTGGAGAATTATTAAGCTAACTTTTGCATAAACTCCAACGTAAGTCAATTTCAAAAATTAAAAAAAGTGTTTTTGGTTTTGTTTGTTTGTTATTTAACACCGACTTCCGAAATTAAAGTTAGTGTTTTTGTAGTAAAGTTGTTTTTTTTTTTGGAAATATTAGTGGTGATAATAGTACATTATGATACAAGTGTGTAATGTTAGTGATTACCGTCGAGGCGGTATTTAGACCCGAGCCGTTGCGAGGGTCTTAAGAGAGCCAAGAACGGTAATCATTAATTACTCACATGTGTCATACGACGTTTTTCAATACACTTGTGAAGAAAACAACAGTAAAACTAGTAAAATTTTCTGTGAAATGGCGGTAAAAATCTGTTTTCATAAGCACGCGCATCATTTTTTTTATTTACCCCTAGAGGAAAGCTAAGGTATTTTGATCATACTGCCTAGTCTTACGTTTATGTTTTCTTTTTATATTGTCTTTCGTAGTGACAATAGAATACGGATGTAACATTTTCTAATGATTTTGTAGTATTTAATTTAATTTTATTAATGAACTTCACGCGCGCCTCTTAAAATGGCGGCCTATAGACCACGTAAAAACTAATTTTATTTGAATGTACGATTTATTTACTAAATGTTTTTTATTAAATAAATCGTTTGTACAAGGTAAATTGGATAAAATAAGTAAGTAAGACACTAATTTATATACTATTGAACTCAATAACTTAATGGGAATATTATTCGAATTCAAAATTTGTTTTGCGAACAAAGAGGTTGAACAAAAAGTTTTTAACAACATACTACACACACTACATACATACTACATACTACTACACAGCACTACATACTACTACACAGCACTAGTGCGTAATGGTAATCAAAATGTCACAGTTTGGTAACGAGTGCCATTATATACCTAAGTGCAGTGCAATAAGAGTCACTTTCTGAGCAAGTGTGTTGAAAATTTATTTGTAGCCTTCAGCTATAACCAATATTGTGTAAGTACTATAATAGTGTTCCAGCGCCGCGGAGACTCTTTCGAAGAATCCTGCAGACCAACAAAAAGAAGTTTTACGAGCAAGAATAATAACTTTTAGTGAAAAAGAGAGACTTGAAGAAGAGAGACAGAAAGACTCGGTGCCTCTAACCCTCGTCATAACTACGTAGCAGAGGTACCAACGCTTTGATAACTTGGCTGATCGACCTCATAGTGGCCAACAGTTCTTACAGCTATTCAGAAGGGTTACATCAAACTTATGACTGACCCCTGATCAAACAGTCAACGCCACTTAAATCAGAACACAGTTCCAAGCCGCAATTTTTAATGAATTAACTAAACGATCATGACGCTATTGTGGAACAAATATGAACATAGAGGTTTCCTTGCTAAATTAGCCTTCAAATAAAAGAAGGCTAAAGTATGATAAAATTCGCCACTATGCCAGTTGACCTTACCTACCTGACTCTTGATATATTCGATTTTTTTTTGTTACTCCCACGTTTCATGCTGCATGCGTTTTGTTTTTCTTTTTTGGTGAGAAATCATCTAATGACATTTCCCGCCCTTGGGTCGGGCGGGAAGGCGTGTCAGACTTACTGACTAAAACCCACTCCTGTTCCTTCTTTGCCTTAGTTCCAGGGCCCCGGCGTTCTCTTTCGCATCACCCATGACTTGCTGACATCTCCTGGAGGCGCGCGTGGAACACTACGCACCGTCGACGACTTGGGCTCGGTCCGGACGGTTACCGGACGGTCGGACGGCGAGCTACCCATTACTTGCCGTCCGCAAGCCAGCGCCTACGGTGGCTGGAAATCGGGATCGGGATCCCGGCGGCTGGGGCGTGAGGGCCGTTCCCTCGCGCGTGTGGCCGCCTCCTTTGCTAGCATTACTGCTTCGCAGAAGGAGGCGACCGCCTGCCACTCCTCCTCGCTTCGGACCATGGCTTGTACCAAGGCCCGCCGATCATCCCCTCGAGGACACGGTGGTGCTCTGCCCAGGCGGGGCACACCCCTACAGTATGCTCCACCGTGTCCTCCGGGCGGTCCACACAATGGTGACCCGGCCGTTTCTTCCGCACGAATCCGGTGCAGGAACCTCCCGAACTTACCATGTCCGGTGAGGACCTACGTCATGCGGAAGGTAAGGACGCCATGTTGTCTTTCGTCGTCGAATACACGTCAAAAACCATAACACGGATAACAATGGGTTAGGCAGCGTCAAAGTGAAGTAAATATACGATAAAATTGTTTTTTCGTTGACGGAACCCGAATCAATACTCATTTAGATAATTGTCGCGACTGTGTCTAAACTGTAAGTGGGAACTATCAGTAAGGCAAAACATTAATGTCGTGTTAGGGTGGAATAATGATTGAAACTAGAAAGCATTTAACTCTATACCAAGACTCCGCGATAACTTTGTACAAAACGGCCGTAATCGACGGAATCTTCAAGATTTTTTGATGGTTCGTAATAATTTTGTCATAACATAACGCTAAAAATATCTAAAGGTTTTTATCTGAACTCAAACTTCATTGAATCGTACAGATACCGGCACGGATCTTGAGCGCTGACTTTTACAGTTTTACTTGCGCAGTAGCACGCAGAGTGAAATATCGGGACTCTTTAGTGGTATGAAAAGAGATGCGGGGGCGGGGAGTGCAATTCTTGTACAGTGATTGGCTCGCCGATGTTGTACGATGCGCAAAGCAATCCCCGCTCTTTCGCCGAGCGCTCAAGATTCGTGCCGCTATCTGTATTTGTAGGTATTAAATGTCGGCCTACGTTCGCCTTAAAAACGCCTCAAATAATCTGAATGTTTGTTTAACCCTTTACTTATCTCAGCTTTTTGTTAACGTTACACAATGAGAAAAAACTGAGCAAGTGCGAGTCGGACTCGCGCACTGAGGGTTCAATACAAACTACAATTCCCGAATGGTGTCTCGAAGATTTTCCCGAATTGAAAAATGTTTTTTTTTTGTGACGTGGGTTTTTTTTTTTTTTTTAAGGTGGGAAATCATCCAAATGACTTCTCGCGCTCTGGGTGGAGCGAGAGGGCGTGTCAGACTTTTACTGACTAAAACCACACCTGTATCCTTCAATTACCCTTTGCGCTCTAGGACTACGGGTTTCCCTTTCAGAAATTCTCCGCGGTCCTAGCTAGCGGGCATCGGCCCTGCTGGGCCCCTACGGTTTGCTGACATCTCTTGAGGAGCGCGAGGATCACTACGCGCTGTTGACGACTGGACTCGGTCCAGTTAATTACCGAACAGCCGGACGGCGAGCTACCCAGTGCTCGACGTCCGCAAGCCCGCGTCTACCGTGGCTGGTAGTCGGGGTCGGAATTACGGCGGCTAGGGCGTGAGGACCTTCGTTCCCTCACGCGTGCAGCCTCCTCCTTCACTAACATTAAACCTGTCCTTCAGGTAGGCCTCGATCAAATGACGGAGGTAGTCGGGCACCTGGTGATACCGGAGTGCCCTCCTAATGCTACTCCAGGGCAGGGAGTTGAAGGCGTTGGTGATGTCCAAGGACACCACCACTACGACCTTGCCCCGGGACACCGCATCCCCCGTCGTGAGGGCTCGCACGCGCATGATGGCGTCCACCGTGGAGCGCCCCCTGCGGAAGCCAAACTGGCTGTCCGAAAGATCCGGCCCCACCCGTGATAAATGCGCGACGAGGCGGTCTGCAATTACTCTTTCAAAGAGCTTGCCCACCTCGTCGAGCAGCACTATGGGCCGGTATGCGGACGGAGAGTCCGCAGGGCGCCCCGGCTTCGCTATAAGGACCAGTTTCCCGGTCTTCCAGCGAAGTGGGAACTGGCCCCTCTCCAAACATGCGCTAAAGAGCCCTCTTAGTCGAGGCCCGAGTTCCTCCATGGCCAGGACCCAGGCTTTCCCAGGCAAGCCATCGGGTCCTGGGGCGGTATTTTTAGCGTTTAGCCTTCGTACCGCCACACTCATCTCTACCTCGGTCACCTCCGGAGTATCGTCGTCATCGCCGTTGTGGTCCGCGTTGGACACCGCGAGAGGCGGAGCCATTGGTGGGGAAGAATGCTCTTCTCTCGGAGGGCACAGAGCGTTCACTACACCCTCCAGGAGCTGGGGCCGGAGACTCTGTGTCAGCGGGGGAGCCCAGGCGCGGAGCTTATCACGCACCATTTTGTAGGGGCGTCCCCATGGGTCTCCGTTCAGAGTCCCCAGCCATACGTCGCGGGCCTCTAGTTTGGCTCGCCGTATCTCCGTTCGGAGGGTGCGCTTCGCCACCCTGTATCCCTCGTACAGCTCCGCTTCTATGGCCTCCGCATCCGGAGGGCGGATGCGGCGCCTGCGGTGTCTGGTGTACCGGCGCCGTGCGGCAACGCATGCTTTGCGCAGTTCCGCAATCTCCGGCGACCACCAGTACACCTGACGCCGGGCACGTACTGGCCGGACTCGGGGCATTGCCACGTCGCATATTTCCGACATGGCCTCCCGAAACCACTCCGCCTCGGCATCTATGTCGACAGGCCTGTCCGGTGCTGACACCCAGGCCTGTACGATAGCGGCTTCCAGGAGGAGCTCCCGGTCCAGCTGTTTTAGTGCCCACCGCGGACCACACGGGTTCTGTCGGACCGGCGCGGTCGAGGTCTGGGCGGAGACGTCGAACCGGATGTACCGGTGGTCTGAGTACGTCTCCACCCCCTCCATGACGCGCCAGTTAATGACGCGCGGAGACAGAGCGGGGCTTGCGAACGATATGTCCACCACGGACTCGCCCTGCATCCGCACGCACGTGGGGACAGAACCCCGGTTTAGGACGACCAGGCCTGACTCCAGGGCCCAGCCCTCCACCATCCGGCCCCGCGTATCTGTGTACCGGGAACCCCAAGCCAAGTTCTTGGCATTGAAGTCCCCGCAAACAACCACAGGGAGGGATTGAAACCCGGCGACGACGATGTTCAGCTCCATAAGGGAGTTGTGGAGATCGGCAAGAGTTCGGTTCGGGGAGAGGTATACACCTACCACTGCGATGTCCCCGAACCGTGCTGCCACGCAACCTCGTCCCCTCTTGACACCCTCTAGGGACGGGGTACCGGCGGCGGCCGACGAAATTAATGTCACCGAGCCGTTCAGATCCTGCACCCAGCCAGCCCTGGGTGGGACGTAGTACGGCTCGGTGACCACGGTGATGTTAATCGACCACTGCGCCATGCTTTGGAGCAACAGATCCTGAGCGGGGGCGCAGTGGTTGATATTCGCCTGGAGGAGACGTAATGGAGCAATTATAGGCAGTCCATTACAGTCTCCTCCCGAGCCCCCTGTGGGGGCCCTGCCGCGGCAGGTGCGGCACTGGCTGTGGTGGCGACAGCGGCGGCTGCGGCGGTGACGGCGGTGGTGGGGGAGGGCCTCTTGCCCTTACCCCTGGCTTTGGCGGGGGGAACGCAGTTCCTGCTCCCAGCCCGGTGGTCGGCTGGCTTGCCAGCCACTGCACACACATAACAGTGAGGTGCAGCGTTACACGCTACGGCCTTGTGGCCGGACCGACCGCACTGGAAGCAGTGATCGCTTCTGTCTACCTCCGAGGTGCAGTGGACCCCAGCATGGTGGCCCACTTGGCAACGGAAGCACCTCAGAGGTTTGGGCTCCAGCAGCTTCACCTGCGCTGAAACCCAGCCCACCAAGAGCCTTCGGCCCTCCCCAGTTATGGCCTTGGCCGCCGACACGGGGCAGCTCACCGTGACGGTTCGCATGCCCGTGTTGTCGGCACGGATATTGCCTGCCCGCACCTGGTCGCCCGGACACTTTCCCGTCCTGACGACGGCGGCCACCACCTCGTCCTCCGTCACGGAGTCGTCCAGGCCCATAATGCGCATATCGATGCATTTCGTGGGCCTGGATACTCGGGCTACCTCCGCGTCTAGGGACGCTCGTATTTTTTCCGCCAGAGCGTCCGCGGTGGGGCCGCTGTCCGCACCAGGGACTTCCAGCATGCGGCCTCCAGTTGCGGTAGTCCTCATTCGCAAGCCCCCGGCGATGCCAAACTCGGCGAGGTCCACCGCCCGCTTCGCCTTGGTCATCACCTCGTTGTAGGTCGCGCCCTTCTTTTCCGCACCTGGCTGTAATGTAATCACTACAGCTGCGGATGTCGGGGCGCGAAGCCTAGCCGCGAGGGCCCTCTTCTTGCGCTGCTGCTGCCTTTCGCGCTTCTTGGCCGCCCTAGCCACCTTGCCCGCCCTTTTCTTCTCTCCGACCACTTGCCATTCAGCGTCGGCTGGAGAATCTACAAGCTGGGGTATCGAAGGAGGCCGGCTCGCCGCCGCAGCAGGAGCTTTTGCCGCCTTGCCTTTTTTAAGAGGGGGGACAGGTTTCCTCTGCTGTTGTTTAGCTGCCGGGGCTGGCCTCACGGGTTTCGACACCAGCGTGGAACCACGTTTGGCTTGCCCCGACAGGCCCGGCTTGGGCGCAGCAGCTGAGACCGCGGCGGCGGCGGCGTATGACGCCACCTTCCGTTGGCCAGAGGCCGCAAGCGGTGGGCGCAGCACGATGCCCTCCAGAACGGAGAACTGCTGCTGCACCCGCTGCTGGAACTGCTGCTGCTGCTGCCGGAAGGCAGCCAGCTCCTGCCGCAGCAGGGTCAGCACCTCGCTCTCTGGCTGGGGCTGCGACTGGGGCTGTGGCCGTTTGCGCCCTCCTTTTGGCGCCGTCTCGGAGCCGCCCAATCCTCTTATTGAGGGGCTCCAAGACGGTACCCAGTGCCTCCGTAATTGAGGTCGTGCCTTGGGAGATAGCTTCCTTCTTTCTGGACTTCTCCCTTTTTTTAGAAACGCTTGTTAAGGCGGTGACCACAACCTCTGTAAATCTGGCCATCGCCTCCTCCATGCCATCTGGCTCGCTTGCAGAAGGCTCCGAGGGACTGCCCTGACCGCTGATTGCCCCGGAGTGGCGCCCCTCCCTGGCGATTTCCAGGGATCGCCTGGCCGCATCCTGGGCAGTGAGCCCCCTCCCCCTTCCTGTCTTGCGGCCCGCCCCCCGCCCAGCGGTGGAGATCTTACGGGCTGAAGCCTCGTCAGAAGACGACCCCTGACCGACTCCCGACATGGGGCGCTTCCGGAGGAACTGGTTCCTCCTGGTAAGGGTGTCTGAAACCTCCATTATCTCCGGGGCGAGCGAAGATCCGGTATCAGAATCAGACACCGCATCTCCGCTCACCTCCCTAAGGCCGAAGCTCCTGCCGGCCTGTTCGGTACCCGCTGGCGCCGCGGATGTGCTGGGAACGGGTCCCAGGGACTCCGCGCTATCGGCGGGTGAGCCACCCTGGCTCAGTGCGTCCACAGAGGACGGTACGGGGTCCGAAGACCCGAGGCGGTAATTGCCCCCCCCAGAATACGAGGGGCAGCCCGAGCTCTGCTCGGGGAGGGATTCTCCTGCATGCAGGTACCCTCCTGGGGTAATATTATTTTTATTACTCGCGCTCATAGTGGTGCTGAACACAGCTTTGCCTTTTTGTCAATGGGGTGGGGTCCCCAATAAACACGTTCGCCATCATGGTCATGTCTGGTAGGCAGACATGTACCAGAGGCGAACCCACTCTCCAAAACCACTGCCCAAAAACACCAACAGCTGTTGGTGCCGATGCTTTTGGACAGCGCACCCTCCGTGGCGGTCCGTCTGGACTCCGCCCTGAGTGTGTTCCTCTTGGTCTGGTCTCTCACTTGAGGCCTTCCGGCATGAGTAGCTCTACCGGCATAGCCCTCAAGATCACAGAGACACGCAAGCCCCACCACGACGACAACGTGGGAACACAGTTGGTGGGGTTGTGACGTGGGTAACAACAAATTTGCTGTTTTCAGATTTATTCCTATACATGTGCCATAAGACCTTGCTTTATACCGAATTTCAGGATTCTGGCTCAACGGGAAGTACCCTATGTATTTTGACTCTTTTGAGAGTATCGAAATATACGTTTTTTACGACATAAACGGCCGTATTTTTTTTTATCGTTAACTTAGAAGTTTTTTATTCGTTAATGGACAATAAAGTGATCCTATAAGGGTTCGTTTTTTCCTTTTGAGGTACGGAACCCTAAAAATAACAAAAACATAAGAACTAAGTTTTCGTATCGTATCACAAGATCAACAACTCTGCCTAGTTACAAAGTAATCGTAAATAGAAGTCCACGGTTTTGTTTATTTTGTAAGCAAACAAAAAATATTTCAACTTATTATAAAAACAGAAACCTTATTCGTTGAACGCTTGTTGAAAGTGATTTCTATAAAAGAATAATGTGTATACTTAACCTGATTACTTCGTTAGTGAGATTACAAACAAGGAACATGGAGAAGCACATTTTCACAAATAAATACCGTACCGAACTGTCGTTAACGTTTATTCTGCTCGTTGTAATTGCTTGTTGAATGAGCAGACAGGAGCCGAGCTTTTACACATTTGTTTGTGCTTTATTACCCAATTGAAAGCACAACTGCTCATGGTACAATGTCAGGATTATTTCTTTATAGTTCAGTTTCTTACCTGATATGTGGATATCAGGTAAGAATCTGAACTATATAGGTACACACCTACGTGGATGGGTGTAGAAGTCGCAAATGCAACTGCGTGGAATGAGTTCCTGGCTTTAATTCCCAAAACCAACATATCACGCTTTTTGCAGGAAAGGAAAAAAAAAAATTGAAAAGGAAAGAAAAAAATCTTTCCTCATTATTCAGCCTTTAGGCTTTAGAGAGGGGCTATCTACTGAGACGGCAGTTTTGTGTCTAAAAAAGACTGTAAATTATTATACAGGCAATCAAACTCCTGTTTTTGCCTGTTTCTTACATAATATGTCAAAGGCTAGCAAAGACACCATGTCAAATGTGTCTTAGGACAAGTTGTGGTCTAAGCTCTGTGACGCTAATGTACCTAACGAGTTGATACATATTTTTAAATATTGGTACTCACATCAGGTTAAAAGTGTTTTAGTGGGGCAAATGTCCTGTCAGATGAGTATGTCATGGAATGTGGAGTTAGGCAGGTTAACATCCGGTGGGTTAACATCCCCTACCCTGTTAAATTTATATATAAATGACCTCATTGTAGAGCTCAGCTGACATGCATGCATGCCGACTTACATGCGTTACATTGATGGGGTTGCTTTTAATAACATTAGTTACGCCGATGAAATGGCGCTGCTGGGTCCATCAACGGCTGGCCTTAAACAAATATTAAGAGTTTGTGAGTGTTATGCTGAGGGACACGGTTTGATATATAACACGAATAAGAGTGAGTTACTCATCGTTAAAGCGGCTCAAGTCCGCTGAGAGCTACCCAACTGTCACATAAGTGACATAAGTGAATAAATTTAAATACGTTGGGCATATTGTGACAGAGGATTTGAAGGACAATCTGGATGTGGACCGGGAGCGAAGAGCATTGGCGATGAGATGTAATATGTTGGTACAGAGGTTCTCACGCAGCACGGGTTCGGTTAAAGTCACCCTTCGGCATTAACGGCCTTTAGAGGCCTTTAGAGTATAACTACACTCAAAAGGCTTAATGCTTTTCGCGTCCAGTATAACAATGCATGCTGTTGCAGGATGCTGTTGGGGCTGCCATGCTTTTGTAGTGCCTCAGGGATGTTCGCGGATGCCTAGACTGACGGCTTCGCTGCGGTCGGCGCAAGCGAGCAGTATCCTTGTTGCGCAGGGTGCGTGCCAGTACCAACGGCCACATGAGTGTCATTGACTGAAAATGAATTGTCCTGTAAATACTGTCTACTAACATAGTTGTTTTTGTGTTACTAACATCTGGGTATTTGTTTACTAACATAGTTTTATAAGTTATTATGGTGCTAACAAATTTGTATTTGTTAGTATTATTTGTGTTTGTTAGTATTTGTATTTGTAATTATGGAATTTAATTCTGAAATAAAAAGATTTTTATTATTATTATTTAATCAAAATATTTATGATAATATTTCTCTAAAAAATATATAATAATTATGTAGTTTACACTACCACTGATCTATTAAAATCCTATTATATAGGTATAAATAGTTTTTAATTTTTTTCATTTGTGGTGGCCGATTGGTAACGGCCTCGACTTACGAGTTGTAGGTCGCGCGTTCAAACCCAGCTAGGCACATTACTTTGTATAATTATTTCATCACCACTGCTCTCAAAACGGTGAAGGAAAACATCGTGAGGAAACCGGCATGTTCTAGAACTAAACATTCGAAGACATTCACCAACCCACACTGGGCCCTCGTGGTGGATTATGGCCTATTCGCTCTCCTAGAGAGGAGGCCTGAGTCCCAACAGTGGGAACATTATAAGTCCGACTATGCTAAATATTTATTCATTAGGAAAGAAAAGAATCTCTCCTACAAAAAGTGCAAACAGTCACTTACGATGCTGTTCTTCCTGAAATATATCGATATCATGATGTGGCTAATAGCTGTTTCCACAACAGACGCCCCACCACGAGCACTTAACGTGATCCATTTGACGACCAAAACTGAACTGTTAAAGGGATGGAGCTATATAGGGATAGCTCCATCCCTTTTCTCGCTCGCATGACTGACACGTCATGGTAAGATCCCTCCACGCGCGCCTCAGGGAGGTGTCAGCAAATCGTAGGGGCCCAGCAGGGTCGAAGCCTACCGGGGCCATAGGTAGTGTGAAAACGAAACCCGGGGTCCTAGGACGAAAGCAACGAAGGAACAGGAGTGGGTTTTTAGTCAATAAAAGTCTGACACTATCTCCTGCTCCACCCAAGAGCGAGATTTGTCATTAGATGTTTTTCCCACTTAAAAAAAATAAAAAATGGTAAGATCCCAGGGTTTCTCTTCTACTTCCATTAGTCTAAGAATAACCCTTAATTGGGCTTAGGGGGACCCAGCTTATCCCACCATCTCCGACTGCGCCATACTCTCCCATTACTTGAGCCTGAACATAACGTGCAACACATAAGTTCAGTACACTCCTCTCCCTGCCCAACCCTTCGGGGTATACACACTGTTATGTTATTGCATGTTGAACGAGCAGACAGGAACAGAGCTTGTATCAATATCTAACTAATTAATTTTCCTTTACTGTGTGCTGATATGCGTAAATGTAACTAATATTACAGATATATTTTGCACACCATTTTAAAATCTCCATTGCCTTTTGACAAATCTTGAGTTTGGACTTTTGTTGTTCAGTAAGTGATCAACTTTTTGCGAGTTGCTGACGGTTCAAGCACAATATATTCGGACAAGGTGTCCAAATCGGCAAATTTTTATTTCAATCCATACTTCCATACTAATATTATAAATGCGAAAGTAACTCTGTCTGTCTGTCTGTCTGTCTGTTACGCTTTCACGCTTATACCGCTGAACCAATTTTGATGAAATTTGGTACAAAGATAGAATAGAGCTTGAGAAAGGACATAGGCTATAAATTATCACGCTATTTGCTATGGGGGGTGAGCAATATTCCAAAATGTCGGTATTGAACGATTTGCCGTGACTTCGATCCCCAGTTATAGTAATAATTTTTGTGAGTATTTTGTCGTCTTTTTTGTATATAATATGCGATGGTACTTCGATTACAATAATAATAGGACTTTTAGCATATTTAGCATATCTTAGACGTTTTACTCCATATTTTTGTAAAAAGTAATCAAACATGTAATAAAATCTAAGTGGAAAAACGAAAATAATATTTCTTTTTTTCATTTAGCTACAAATTTAATACCTAAGATGAAAATCATCACGCTATCATCGACAAAGGGTTAAGCAGACAATGATGACGTTTATATAAGAACACCTATTTTACATAAAAGTCAACGAACACCGTAGTGCAGTCGTGTCTGGATTAGATCGGCACGTAAGGGGATAGTGGTTCAAAACTCAGTTTCTTTTTTGTGATAGTTTTGTTTTATTTTACTGTAAACAAGAAATTTTTGGTAGTGTGAAAGTGAAACCCGGGGCCCTGGGACGAAGGCAAGGAAGGAACAGGAGTGGGTTTTTAGTCAGTAAAAGTCTGACACTATTTTCTGCTCCGCCCAAGAGCGGGATTTGTCATAAGATGATTTTCCCACCTAAAAAAAAAAAAAAACATATTTTTGCGTTCTTACTATTATTTTTATCGACAGTCTGGTTTCTACATCAGCACTTTCGAAGCAGTTTGGCAGATTTTACTGACCTTCACAATACATGACAGAAATCCAGCGGTCATGCATTCAAACGTCTACAAAGAGATTTAAAGAGATACTATAGAGCGGCTATCAGAAAAAATGTCTTAGAAAAACTGTCATCCTATGCCTCAGTGACGCCATCTGGCTTTGAATAGCAAACACAAGAATTAAATTTGTCAAACTATTTATTTAACTATCGCTCGGTAGGTGGCCAGGGGCCTTACCATGATAATGTCAAAATGTCAGACGTACAAGCGAAAAAGAGTGATGGAGCTATACACCCTATATAGCTCCATCCCTTTAACGGTCCGGTTTAGGTCGTAAAATGGATCACGTTATGAGCTCGTGGTAGAGCTTCAGTGTGTGATAAAGGTAAGGTTAAGCTTTTCAGCAATAGATGGCGTTATCACGAAATCAGCAAATGTTTCTAGACCTATTTATAAAAATTATTGAATTCTAATTAATTGCTTCGTAAATGCCAAAAATATTTACGAAAATAAACCGCAGTTAGGTCCAGTCATTTTATCATAACAAGATTTGTAATAGCGTAAAGCGCGGTGGGCCTTGGGCGCGGTCGCCTCCTTCTGCGTAGCAGTAATGCTAGCAAAGGAGGCGGCCACACGCGCGAGACAATAACCCTCGCGACCCAGCCAATCCGAACCGAGGGGTTCCAATCGCGATTTCCGGCCACCGTAGGCGCGGGCTTGTGGACGGCGAACAATAGGTAGCTCACCGTCCGTTCGTCCGGTAACTGTTCGGACCGAGCCCAAGTCGTTGACGGCGCGTAGTGTTCCACGCGCGCCTCAAGGAGGTGTCAGCAACCGTAGGGGCCCAGCAAGGTCGAAGCCTATTGGGGCCATGGGTGATACGAAAGAGATTCCCGGAGCCCTGGAACAATGGCAAAGAAGGAACAGGAGTGGGTTTTATGTATGTTTCTTTCTGGTTTATGTTATGATTAAACAACGCTGTATGATTTTAAAACTATTGGTTCATTAGATATAGACTAAAAGTATATTATACCGTAGAATTATCTTTTTTACAACACTAAATAAATGTTATTTAACGTAGGCTATCAAAAAGAAAGTGGATAAAGTAGTTTTCAGTTGCCAAAATGTATAAATAGTCTGAGTCACGGAGTTGACACTGAGGTCGATACCCACAGTTTTTAGTGTGTGCACCTTTTGCTTTTAGGTAGGAAATCATCAAATACCTTCCCCCGCTCTGGGTAAAGCGAGAGGTAGTACCAGACTTTTACTGACTGAAACCCCCCTGTGTTCCTTTAGTTGCCCTTAGCGTTCCAGGGCTATGGTAACTTGCACGCCACAATTGCGGCAGCAAATACCTTCTTTGAGGAAAGTCTAAAAAGGTCTTCATCGAACGTTTGTTTCGGAAGGACCCCCAAAAAACCAGCAAATATAGGTAGGTACTTAATCACAGAAAGATGCTTCTTGAGCAGTTCGTGAAGGTTACCAGTACTTCAAGTAGTCTCTCCCTCGGACTTGACCACAACCTACTGTTTGGAACAAGTACCTAATTTCAAAGATTCCAAAAATTGAAGATCATTAAGAATTTCATGAAAAACCCATGAAGACATATTTCACACAAGGCCCCGACGTGGTTTGCGTTCCTGAAGATAGTTTGATTACGTATGATGTATCCTACATTACTTGCAGCCTTAAGTCGACAACTGGACGTTACCTCCTTAAGAGTGGTCAGTGAGTGGTGATCAACACCGGGACAACATTCTGACGGATGCCAGAGTCAGTCACAGCCCCAATTGGTTGCGACATTTGTTCGCTGTCATTTTATAGTTTTGTGGAGTCACAAACACGGAGTAATGAGGGGGTATTAGGGTGTTTCGAGAGGTTTCTGTTTCAAATTCGACGTGATGTAAGTCAACATCAAACTGCAACAATTTTTTCACAAATTCTTTATAAGTACAGTTGTGGAGCAAGATGACATCGTAGGTTACTCTGTAGTATTTTAATAATCGCTAGCAGTAGTGGACTATCAGTGCACGTTATCCAGCTGAAGATGGGCTGAAGCCGATTATGCTCCTTCGAAATTCACCTCCGCCAAAGTTGCATAACGGACCCGGCTAAAAGTCTGCAGAGAAATATCATCGAGGCAAATTCTTATGGGAGGTAATTCTTTCGAAAAATCTCATAGCTCTAGCAGGCATTGGCCCTAGAGATCTTCGTCAGGCGAAAAGAGAGGACGCTGTGGTGTCTTTAGAAAGACACCACAGCGTCCTCTCTTTTCCTCAAAGAAGGAAGATTTGCTGCCGCGTGCAAGTTACCGTAGCTCTAGAACACTAAGGGCAATTAAAGGAACACAGGTCGGTTTCAGTCTGTAAAAGTCTGACACAAACTCTCGCTTTACCCAGAGCGGGGGAAGGTATTTGATGATTTTCTTCCTAAAAGTAAAACGTGCAGACACTAAAAACTTTGGGTATTGACCTCAGAACAAGATCCGTACAGACTCTTTATACATTTTGGCAACATTTAACATTTTGAAAACTACTTTATCCACTTTTTTATAGCCTACGTTAAATAACATTTATTTAGTGTTGTTAAAAGAAAACAACGGTTTAATACACTTTTAGTCTATTATAATGAACCAATCATATTAAAATCATACAGCGTTGTTTCATCATAGAATAAACCAAAAACAAACTTAAACTATCACCTTTTCCTTTTAGGGGTAGGCAGAACCACAGTTTATCAACTACTTCGACCTCAACATGTCTGTTTCTGTTTATTGATGATGATAAGTAATTTATTTGATGTATATCATGAACGAGTATTCTATTACTGGTGAGCCAAATAAATAAAATAAATTATATATCTGGACATAAGAAATACATTTAACATAATATATTTACTGAAATTAATTTCCGTTATTTGAATGAGATGTTTTTAGCACGAATCACAAGCACAGAATTATTAATTACGTTTGTGCATTTTTACTAACTTGACGCAGACAAAGTCGCGGGTAACAGCTAGTATTATATAACTGAAGAGTTTGTTTATACATTTGAACGCGCTAATCCCATGAAAATCTAGTTTGAATTGAAAAATTCTTAATTCGTATTGGATAGTCCATTTATGCTGGAGACTATTATAATATCACGAATTGTGAATTAGAAAGTATAAAAATCACAGATAAAAATCAGTTCAAACGTAGACTAGATACTATATAACTAATACATATTTGTTAGTTCTACTGAAAATTCTGTAGGATAGCACATTTATCGAGAAAGGCTAGGCTATATAACATCAGGCTATGACCTACGGGGGCGGAGCAATAACTACACACACGGGTGAAACTACGGGAGACAGCTAGTAATTTAATATTTCGTGTAACTACAGATGAATCAATTAAATTGATGTCTAACTTCTCTGTGTAGGTAGCTACTTGTGTAGTCAATTGAAGCTGCTAAATGTAGCTCAATTTAGGTAATTGAGACGTTTAGATACGGTATTAATATTATGTTACATACTAATGTGTCAAATAATATCTGACTACTAAATGATAGAGATATCCAAAGTTACCGACATAGCCCGAATAATCGACAAACTTAAGTGGCAGTCGCCAGGGCACTTTGCTCGCAGAACAGATGGTCGTTGGGGCCAATAGGTTCTGGAATGGCGACCGTGTACCAGAAAACTCAGCGTTGGAAGGCTTCCAAGGTGGACCGATGACCTGATGAGGGTCGCGGAAATCCGACAGATGCGAGATGCACAGGCCCGTACGTTGTGGCGACAGTTGGGGGTGGCCTATGCCCAACAGTGAACGTCTTTCGGTTGAAATGATGATGATAACGAAATGACACAGATACACATTGATTGAATTTATTCACATTTTATTAAAACAAAATGTAGTGCATAATTTATAAAAGTCCCTGAGCTGTATAGTAACTAGTAATTATCAGATTCTAAATTCAAATTCTCTGTAGAAAACTTCAAATAAACTAGCAACTGAAATACATAGACAGTTTTAAAAGAAAAAACTAAAAAAAAAATTGTGTTTATCCACATTATAATGAAAAACAAAGTGAAAGTACACAAAACTAAACACTGCACAAACCATGTGGAACCAAAAGAGAGAAAAAAACCGGGCAAGTGCGTGTCGGACTCGCGCACTGTGGGTTCCGTACAAACTTACCTATGAAAACAGCTCAATTCCCGAATTGAGTTATGAAGATTTTTCCGAATCGCAAAAATGTTTATTTTTGTGACGTAACAACAAATTTACTGTTTTCAGATATTTTTCCTATATTTGTGCTATGAGACCTTGCTTCATGCCTTTCAGGATTCTAAGTCAACGGGAAGTACCCTATGAATTTTGATTCCCTTGAGAGTGTTGAAATATACGTTTTTTTGCGACATAAACGGTTCGATCATTTTTTTTGTTCTCACTCAGAAATTTAATTTTTTCTCAGCTTCAAGGGACCGCAGACTTGAGTACATGGTTTTAATTTCAATTCGATACCTTCACGCGTTCCCGAGAAAAAGGGTCTTGACAGACAGAGATACAGATAGACAGACTGACAGACGGACAACAAAGTGATCCTATAAGGGTTCCGTTTTTTTCTTTTGAGGTACGGAACCCTAAAAAGAAGTGATAATGCATTTAGATGTTATAAAACTTTACAACAAAAATATCTAGTAAAGTTAGTTCCTAAAGACTGATGGTAGAGTAGGACTAGCTCCAAAGCATTCACTGGCGCAGGTAAAGTTTTCAACTCGACTGATTAGTTCGGCTTCTTGTACGTCTTGCGAATTGATTCAGTTATAGCTTACATTAATTTCACATAATAAATTCAGGAGCCGCATTCATCAGAACCTTACTTAGCTGAATTTAGGATCTGGGATTCAAAGGATTAGTTTGAAGTTAGACGTACTGAAGGATTATTATTTCTTAGAAATTGAGCAGGATTGGTACCCTTGAGTCCCAGCAGTGGGATCATTATAAGGTTGATTTTGCTATGATTATGCTATTAGACCAAGATCCCATGGAACTTCTATGTATATACCTATTCAGAAATAATTTATTTCAAACTAGCTGTTGCCCGCGACTTCGTCTGCGTTAAGTTTGTAAAAACGTACAATCATTCTGAGCTTGCAATTCATTCTGAAAGCAACGCAATTATTTATTGTACTTTAACATAAAACGGTTAAAAGTAACAACGCAAATTACCTTCAGGAAACATGTTATGTACTCGTCCAGATCCAGATGTATGAATATCAATGAATAGAAAAAGTATGTAAGGGTCGTAGCAGTTGGCATTTCTGCCTACCCCAAAAGAAAAGAAATTAGTTTATGTATGTTTCTGGTTTATGTCGCCACAGTGAGCACGTCACAATCGCAGCGGTAATGCCTGTCTTTGAAGAGTGTCTACAGAGGCGTCACGGCATCCTCTCTTTATGCAGGACTCACCGGATGTGGGTGTTTTGGGAGGTATCTGTATCGAATTCAACGGGAAGAAACACTCGGGTATCACCATTGTGCGGATCGCCTGGAGAATACGATGGAGCATACGGTGGAAGTCGGTCCCGCTTGGTCGGAGCGCGAGCACCGCTGTGTCCTCATGGAGGCGATTGGTGGAGAAAATGTCAACCAGTAGCCTCCTTCAGTGAAGCACTACGATCGAAGAAGGTGGCTGAAACTATGAGGGATAGTACATTCTGACTCCTTAACTGTAGCTGCAAGTGATGCTCCGGGTGTTGAAAGCCGCAGGGCGATTACCAGCCATCGCAAACCGGGATTGCGGTGGTGCCGTCCGGCCGTCTGGTCAAAGCAATCCTGAATCGACGGCGCGCTGTATTTTGCACCGGACTCAAAGAGATGTCAGCAAATGGATAAGGCCCTCTAGGGCCGATGTCTGCGAGATTGTTCGAAAGAGTTACCTCCCGTAAAATTTTCGCCTCAATAATTTTTCACTGATGAGTATAAGCCGTTAGACAGCTTTGGTAGAGGTAAATGAAGGAGCATAATCGGGACACCGACCTTCAGCTGAATAAAGTGCACTGATAGTGCAAAGCCAAAAAGCCAGTGAATCCAAAAACTACCATCATCATCATCAACTATCTTCCTCCACAACAGTACTTATGAAGAATTTGCGAGATTTGCTTGCATTGATTGTTGCAGCTTGATCATTTTGGGCGTAAAAATTACTTGTTCATTTACCTAGGATTTTTTGGTGTGTATTTAACTGACGTCCCCGTTGAATGAATTTCGGAGAAATCTTGAGCGCGTGTATCCCCGCCCAATCAAACTCGCATATTGATGGCCAAACCGAGAGGTCACTGTCACCGATTACCTCTATGAGGACACGACGGTTCACCCAAATGTGATAGACCTCCACCGCATGTTACACCGGGTCCTCCGGGCGATTCACAAAATGGTAATATCAAGATACTAAC
The DNA here is from genome assembly GCA_905147345.3 of Mythimna impura. Taxonomy (NCBI): domain Eukaryota; kingdom Metazoa; phylum Arthropoda; class Insecta; order Lepidoptera; family Noctuidae; genus Mythimna; species Mythimna impura. The sequence goes on along the minus strand of LR990362.1, from coordinate 11,313,628 downwards.
CGAATCCGGAACAGAAACCGCTCGAAACACCCTCAACAGTCCTGAGCTTGTGTATCCATAAAACAATGAAATTACGGTAAACAAATGTAGCAGCCGATTAGTGTTATCCCTGAGACTGGCCTCCCTCAGAGGGTTGTTCCAGTGTTGGTCACCACTCACTGCAAGGAGGTAACGTCCAAATATCGACGTAAGGATGCCAGGAATCTGAGATACATCAGTGATCAGGAACGTAAACCACTTTCGACCCCGTTTTATATGGAGCAGGAACTGCAAACAATAAATCACGCCATTATTAGGCCGCAAGGTGCCATCCCGGAGGACATAGTGGAGCATACAGAGGTGTGTCCCGCAAGGGCGGATCCCCGCCGTGTCCTCGTGGAGGCAATCGGCGTCAGTCACCTCTCGCGCCGGGGCCTGGTTTGGGCTATAGTCCAGAGCGAGGAGGAATGGTAGGCGGTCGCCTCCTTCTGCAGCCGCAATGCTGGCGAAGGAGGAGGCCGCACGCGTGAGGGAACGAACGTCCTCACGCCGAGCCGAGATTCCGACCCCGACGACCAGACGACGCAGGCTTGCAGACATCGAACAATGGGTAGCTAGCCGTCCGGCCGTCCGGTAATTAACCGAACCGAGCCCAGTCGTAACAGCACGTAGTGATCCACGCGCTCCTCAAAGAGATGTTTCAAAGCGCAACTGAAGGGCAAAAGTTTGACACGCCCTCTCGCTCCAACCAGAGAAGTCATTGGATGATTTTTCCACTCTTAAAAAAAAGAAAAAAAAAGTACCATCATTATCATTATCATTATCATGGACATAGGCCTCCCCAAGTGTCGCCATAATGACTGGTCCTGTGTGTCTCGCATCCATCGGATTCCCGCGACCCTCACCAGGTCATCGGTCTACCTGGGGCCTTCCAACACAAGGTGCCATGCAACCTCTTCCGAAAATTTGGCCGTGTTATTTTAAAATCAATAATTAAATACATATACTTGTTTACTTTTATCGCCTTTTTTGGTTGGTATCCCTTGAATAATCATGGTCAATTATCTTGTTACAATCATGGAAAAAAAAAGCAGTAGGATTGTTAAAAATGCCTCCGTCTGACACCAGTTTAACCATAACTATTTTCCTCCAATTTTGAACAATAGAACTGTCTGCAAACGTGGGCGATGGTCATTCTTCCGCCATTCAGAAAATTACGTAAAATACACAATGCCATCTATGAAATATGAAGTTCAACTGTCATTGTCATCATTATTTTTACTTTGAGTCCTTAGATGGCGTTGCGAGTATCTGAATTGCGTGTGGTGCCATATTTTACTAATTCGATTTTATTATGTTTTGATTAGTTTTTATTACAATATATTTAGAAGATATCGAATAGAAATGTCAATTTTATTTTGAAAAAATGGTAAAAGTTATTTTATTACAAAAAGAAGATAAAATAATGACAAAAATTTTAACTGTAGCTGGGAATCGAACTCGCGGCAAATGTCGTTCAACACTGACGTTTTGGATTATTGCTCACCCCCCATAGCAAATAGCGTGATAATTTATAGCCTAACAGATGCACTGACCTATAAGGATTATGTATGCAAAATTTGAACAGGATCGGTTCAGTAGTTTTTGCGCCAATTAATACCATCGCAAAATAATTTTACTGTTTTATTATATGTATAGATAAACCATTTACAGACCTTTAAATTGTCAAAATGTCGGTCAGTCAAAAAAGTGAAGCTATATTGCACGTTCTAAATCGTAGATCTCTCTGGACAAGGACGTGCAAGATATTCCATAGACACTTTTAAATCATGTTATGATTTACAAAAATCTTAGTTACATATTTCTTGTCTGTTCTATTATGTTAGCACAATTTAAATAAATAATGAAAAGACGAATTAAAAATATAAATTGCAATAAGCCACTGGCAGTTAAGATATTTAAATCTGAGTATGTGCCTAAACTAAACACCAGCATATTGTAGTTATAAAACATTTTAAGTGTGTTAGTTAAACTGGTGTAAGTGAAGAGATATTGTTTCCAAATTCAGGGAACTTTAAGACTATGTGAGCACCTCGGCTTAACAATCTTGAACGACCCACATAGTTTCACAACTTGAACTACTTACGACTATAGCCCGATACTAAACTTAAGTAATCTATGACAAAACAGGTAGGTGATAGAGACATGCGTGATTTTGTACTTCATTCGTTTTTCAGTATTTTTAGGGTTCCGTAGGTAGTACCTCAAAGGGAAAAAACTGGGCAAGTGCGAGTCGGACTCGCGCCCCGAGGGTTCTTTACAAACCTACCTATGTAAACAGTTCAATTCTTGAATGGAGTTTTGAAAATTTGCCGAATCGCAATTTATTTTTTGACGTAACTACAAATTTACTGTTTTCAGATTTAGTCCTATATCTGTCCTATAAGACCTTGCTTTATGCCAAATTTCAGGATTCTGGGTCAACGGGAACTACCCTATGAATTTTGATTTCCTTGAGAGTGTTGAAATATACGTATTTTGCGACATAAACGACCGTATCTTTTTTTTAGTTACTTTGAAGTTTATATTTTTCACACCTTCAAGAAATCGCAGATTTGACTATATGGTTTTAATTTCAACTCGATACCTCTGCCTGTCTGTCAAGACCCTTTATCTCGGGAATGCGTGGAGATATCGAGTTGAAATTAAAACCTAGTATACTCAGATCTGCGGCCCCTTGAAGCTGCGTTAACGAAAAAAAAACCGGGCAAGTGCAAGTCGGACTCGCGCATGAGAGTTCCGTTCAAACTTACCTATGAAAACAGTTCAATTGAGTTACGAAGATTTTTCCGAATCGCAAATTTTTTTTTTTTTGTGACCTAACTACAAATTTACAGTTTTCAGAGTTTTTCCTGTACTTGTGCTATGAGACCTTGCTTCATGCCAAATTTCAGGTTTCTAGGTCAACAGAAAGTACCCTATGAATTTTGGTTCCCTTGAGAGTGTCGAAATACACGTTTTTTGCTACATAAACGGCCGTATCTTTTTTTTCGTTAACTCCGAAGTTTGATTTTTTCACAGCTTCAAGGGACCGCAGACCTGAGTTTATAAATATGGTTTTAATTTTAACTCGATACCTTTACGCGTTTCCGAGATAAAGGGTCTTGACAGACAGACAGACAAAATATACGACCGTTGATGTCGTAAAAAACGTATATTTCGATTTTGATGCAATCCATCCTTCAATTTCATAGGGTACTTCCCGTTGACCAGGGATCCTGAAATTTGGCATAAAACAAGGTCTTATAGTACAGGTATAGGAATAAATCTGAAAACAATAAATTTGTGGTTACGTCACAAAAAAGACAAAACAGTTTTTGCGATTCGGAAAAATTTTCGAGCCTCCATTCGGGAATTGAACCATTAAGGGTCGCCGCACACTGGCCACATGCTAAAGCCACAAACGCCGCCACGAGAAGCTAGAAGCGGCCACAAAAGCAGCTGAAGCGTGCGACAGCCTTGTGGCTGGTAGCTGCTGCTTTTTTAACCCATACATCATAATGGACTCTGACGAAAAAGATTTAAATGTGCGAGTGGCGTGTGACGGCGTTTTGTATCGGCGTTTAGTGGCCAGTGCGGGCCACAAGAAGGAAGCAGCGGCGATATGTATCATGTGGCGGCCACCGGCGTCACCCGTGTGTGGCGAATTCATATAAAATGTATAAAAACTATAGGAAATATCCCAGTGGCGGCGTTTTGTGGGTGTGGTCGGAGGCCCGCGTGCGGCGACACTTAATATACCTACATAGGTAAGATTGTGCGGAATCCTCAGTTTTTTATTTCTATTCAGAGTGTGAACCATAATAAGAGAAATGGTTGAAAACACACGGGATTGCACTAATAGCAAAGCACGAAATATCTCAATTTTTCAAAATATTGCTGTGAAAATGTTGCAGCGAGAGAAATGAGTTTTCCCCGCAAGCCGCAGCATTGTGTTATGGCAAATAAAAAAGGAAACGCACCCATTCACAACAGAAGCGCGCAATATGTTATAAACTTGATAACGCCACACGAAACACTGTTGTGATAACACAATATCATGTTGCCGACAATACCCGCCCAGGGGACACTTGTTTTTCCCGGAACTTCTTTGTAGCATCGTCGGTCGCCGCGATGTGGAGCAAAAAACTATTTAAATACCCGGAAAATATATGTATTTTTTATATTTTACTAGCGGATACACGCCGTGTCCTACTGCGCTAAAAAGAGAAATACATTTTGTTGTGTAAAAAAAAGGAAATTTGCATTTTTTTTATTGAATTGTTAATAGTCTAAAATCAACTTCGCATAAATAGCCTTTCTGATGAAACCGGTTAAGGGAAAATTGGTTAAATGCTTTCAATGTAGCTAGGTATAACGAATATAGGACATTTTTTGTAATTTATATAGCATAGTCGGCCTTATAATCTCCCCACTGCTGGGACTCAGGCCTCCTCTCTAGGAGAGGGAATGGGCCGTAATCCACCACGCGGGCCCAGTGCGGGTTGACGGAAGTCACATGTCTAATTTTTGGTTCTTATTATATTACACAAAGTAATGCGCCTGGCTGGGTTTAAACCCGCAACCTACAACTCGTAAGTCGGGGCCGTTACCACTCGGCCACCACTGCTCAATGTAAATAATTTTGTAATTTATATAAGTAGATAGTGTTACATGTTTTCACAACAACTAATTTTCACTGGAAATAATACAGACTTTATTTGCAGTTCGATTTCTATGTCCAGCATTTTTAGGGTTCGACCCCGAAAAACCAATGAAACTTTATTACTAAGCCTCGGCTATCCGTCCATCCGTATGTCCGTCTGTCTGTCAGCAGGCTGTATCTAATAAACCGTAACGGGTAGGTTGGTTAAAATTTTCAGAGTGTTTATTTCTATTGCTGCTATAACAATAAATAATAAAAATCGTATTGAACCTTTCGCATTCGACTATAAATCTGTATACCCTGGGCGGGAAATCAGTTTCAAGTTTGATCTTATTCATCATTTAACCACACTGTGGGCAGTAGATAAGTATGAACAAATAAAACTTTTCCGCATACATTTACATAGCACAGCCTCTTCAAACAAAACGGCCCTTTCTTCGCCAACTTATAATAAATCCTTCACCTTTTTGCTCCCACATGGCCAATAAAAAACGTGTGACGTAAGACAACACTGCACCATGTGCGGTCCCAGTTAAGGTCGGGTCAGGCAACACCGCATTGCAGCACCTGGCAACACACAATAATTACATTTTTAAATAGGAAATTGTTTTTTATTGCAACACTGGACCTTAGAGCTCTGGCAATTGTGTTATTGTATCTAGAGCCATCGTTAAAATTGAACACACTGTAGTTTTTAAATTTTACGTACGTGTCTTTGGAGTTAAAGTTTCATTTGATATTATTTTAATTGATTAATGGCAGACAATACATCCTATTACCCTAATCATAGTAAACCCTATCAATTATGTTTATAATAAAATCTAGCCGTGTGCTTAGTTTTAATATCTACTGATTATCAAATTAGATAAGATTTATTTTCATAAAATGGCTATTAATATGTGTTTGATGGTCGATCACGCCTCAACTGAACAACGCTGAACGGATTCGGCTGACACGGGGAAAACTAAGACCTGGATTAGGATAAAGGATCTCGTTAGGTTCCCGAATCAAACTCTGGAATGTACTTCCCCTTGTCATCAAAAAAGCTGAAAGTAAATTTTCCTTCAAGCGTAAAATTCGGAACTACTACTTGAATTCCTCTCAATTTTATGACGCCATATTTTAGCTAGTAGTTTATCATAGTATTTATTAGTTTATTATATTAGCATATAGCATAAGCATAGCATAATCAGCCTTATAATGTTCCCACTGCTGGGACTCAGGCCTCCTCTCTAGGAGAGGGAATGGGCCGTAATCCACCACGCGGGCCCAGTGCGGGTTGATGGATGTCACATGTCTTCGAATTTTTGGTTCTAGGACATGCCGGTTTCCTCACGATGTTTTCCTTCACCGTTTTGAGAGCAGTGGTGGTGAAAATAAATTACACAAAGTAATGCGAGCCTGGCTGGGTTTGAACCCGCGACCTACAACTCATAAGTCGGGGCCGTTACCACTCGGCCACCACTGCTCTGTTATTATTATATTAGCATACATACGTATTTTATTATTATAAGCCACTTAATTTAACGACACTACATTCTATTTCAAATATGTGTTATTTATTTATTGTGCACACCTACCACAGTGTTGTCTTTTTTAACCCAATGGTTGACTGGTAGAGAATGCCTTGTGACATTAAGTCCGCCTATGTACCACCACTGTACATGAAGTTTAAATAAATAAATAAATAAAATAAACAAAATTTAGTTAAGAATATTTTAGTAACGAAATGATAATTATTTCTAAGACTAATAAATTATACCTACTTCAAAAGAAATAGGTAGGACAAGACTTGCCATAGATTCTAGATGCTGTTTTATTAATAACACAGGTCAGTCTACTAATTCTCCGAACGATTGATGTACGTTTATTACATAGTTCTCAGAACTGGTGCGGGTATCAATACAGAAAAATTAATATCGTTCACTCTTGATGAAAGGAGGTCAACAATTTAGCCTAAGTGTACACCTACATACTTTGTATTACCGAGAACCGACATTAATCTCTTATCTATCGACAGAACTTCACGGGAATTCCGCTCTTATTGTTATTACACTAATTAGACAAGAGGTACTTTGATAAAAATAGTAACGTTGTTATTATAGCCAAGTGGAATTCGAGCCACTTTCGACGCCTACATGAACTTGGCAATATGTTAGGATACTTTCGTTATTATTTTAAGTGAGTAGGTACTCACTTAAAATAATAGGTTCAAACGAACATATATCTTAGTCTGACAAAAAGTACAGTCAACCGCATATATCTCTCTATCCTTTTTAGGGTTCCGTGCCCAAAAGGGTAAAACGGGACCCTATTACTAAGGGCGGAATTCACCAATAAAACTAATCGCGTTTTAACGTTTGGCTCGCATAATCGCGTTTAGCCGCTGTCACTTGTAAAAATACAGACAAGTGACACTAGTGACAGCGGCTAAACGCGATTATGCGAGCCAAACGTTAAAACGCGATTAGTTTTATTGGTGAATTCCGCCCTAAGACTCCGCTGGCCGTCCATCTGTCTGTCCGTCTATCACCAAGCTGTATCTCATGAACCGTGATAGTTAGACAGTTGAAATTTTCACAGATAGAATAGAATAGAATATTTAATAAAAGTGGCACATTTATATTAAGAAAAACAATTATAACGCATACATACACACACACACAGATGATGTATTTCTGTTGCCACTATAACAACAAATAAAAAACTAAAAAACCAAATAAAATCAATATGTAAGGGGGCTCTTATACAACAAAAACGTGATTTTTTTGCTCATTTTTGCTCTTTATTATAGATAATGGTACGGAACCCTTCGTGCGCGAGTCCGACTCGCACTTGGCTGGCTCGCACAAGGCACTGTTAATATCAATATCTTACCACTAATGTGCGGTTGACTGTACCTACAAAACTCAAAAAGCCAAATAGGTTGAAAAACCGAATACAGAATGCTAATAATGATTTGATTACCAATCGTGTTTCGTACTTCGCCTTACCCATATCACAATAACCCACGTTACAGACACAGATCGGAATCCATATTTCGTGTAAATTGGATTCTTGGTAGATACAACATGGCGGTAGGTATTTGGTATCCAAGAGGCCAATACTGTGCTAACATTGAGTAGTAATTTGTAGGTATGTATATCCGTAGATATTATCTTATGCAAGTAAGTATATGTATTTCATAATCATCATCATCATCATTTCAGCCGAAAGACGTCCACTGCTGGACATAGGCCTCCCCCAAGCGTCGCCACAACGAACGGTCCCGTGCGTCTCGCATCCATCGGACTCCCGCAGCCGTTACCAAGTCATCGGTCCACCTTGTAGGAGGCCTTCTAACGCTACGTCTTCCGGTACGTGGTCGCCATTCCAGAACCTTTCGGCCCCAATGGCCATCTGTTCTGCGAGCAATGTGCCCTGCCCATTGCCACTTAAGTTTGGCGATTCTTCGTGCTATGTCGGCAACCTTAGTTCTCCTGCGGATATCCTCATTCCTGATTCGATCACGCAAGGAAACTCCGAGCAAAGCCCTTTATATATATATATATGTATATGTATTTATGTAGGTGTTATCAAGAAAGTATAAAGTTGAAGCATTGTATAGAATGCCTAGTCATCCTGTAGAATGCCGAGCTCGTCTAGACTTACTATTGTATGAAATATTTGGTCCATCGTTTATCATTAGGTACATACCCTGCCTAGTTAAGGCGTATAGTCCCTTGAACATCTGGCCAGAGTTAAATGTACACATAGGTACTCGCGTACTCGTACTGCCGCCTGCGCCCGCATAGAGCCCCGCTGACTTTTAAAACCATTTTCTTTGCGAAATATTGATTGATTTACATATGGTATGTACATTCTGAAAAACATTTAACCAGAGATTTTTTGTGTAAATATATATTTCTAAATATCAAAGCCGTTTGAAAGGAGTAGTTTATTTATTTTTTTGTCGAATGTATTAGTTATACGAAAAAATCATAATATGTTGATAATGTTATACTTATATGAATCTATAATAAATAAATATATTTTCAAATCCATTAACCCAGCCGTTATCGAGGAGTAGGCTTCAGAAAGTCACTGTTTTATGGCTCTAAATGAAAGCAAGGGCCTTAATGTAAAAATTACCGAGACGTTTTGTATAATGCCACGAGGGGATCAAAGTATACAATTAAGGACAAACAAAACATATTTTGCAAAATATAGGTAGTGTGAACTATGTGGGTGACCACTCGACCTCGACAACACCTAGTACTTAGTTTAAGAGCAAGCATAGTGATATTGGGAACTTAGGGCATCTCGACACGGACAGTTTAGGTTAAAAGGGGATGTGAGTAAGCAAGTAAATCGAGCATACGAAACCCCGTCATTCCCTTCGTTGTAGGTTACTTTGATCCTCCATCGTCTAATTTTACTATAGGCAAAGTACAAAATTAATAATATTTTAATACATTGCCTCAACTTAAACTGATTGACCTGTATAGAGGCAAGGTACATATTAAGCTATACAGTACCTATTATAGCTAATTATAGTTAAAGTGTCCTTAGGTAAAGACATAACTACGCCCGTAGTTTAGCAATAAAACATATTAATAAACAATATTAAGCCGGCTTAACTTTCAGCTATTATTACGTAGAAAATTAACGTCTAATGATTATCCTATTTCTGTCTCAGAGGTGACCTCGATTGAAGAGAATTATAAAGGTGCGTACTTACTGACGTACCAAAGCACCTACACTTCTGTACGCTCATAAATATGTAGTTTATTTTAGATTACCGGTTATTGTTTTTTTTTGACGAACATTAAAGTTTTTAAACCAAATAATAAAGTTTTCTTCCAATATATTTCGTTTGAAGGATTTGGTGGTTTCCAAACAAAAATAACCACATCGTCCGTAATCGAGTTAATGCCGAAATATATGGTGTAGTGACTCCATAATATCCCAACTTACAATGGTGTAGTCCAGTATTTCACCAGCAGTATGCAAGCAGGCATGCAGCATGGAAGCAGGCATGCAACATGATGCAGGCATGCAGCATGCAAGCAGGCATGTAATATGCAGCAGGCATGCAGCATGAAACGACGGAGTAACAAAAAAAAAATCGAATTAATATAGGTCAACTGTTACAGTGGCAGAATTTATCATACAAAGAAGATATTTCATTTTCGGCCATCAGATGTACATTTATCGAAAAAGAGAAAAAAAATACCACAAATTGGGGAAAAATATTCTCTGGTGAATTTGAGCCTGATTTGTCGTGTACAAAAAATAATAGTTTTTCAATTATTGCCATGTTTTAATCAACATGGCGTCTCGTTTGCTTGCAGACTTCATTCGTTCTGAAATCATGTCTCATCAAATCAATGTTACGTAGAAAATAATTAAAAAATGTGTGTATTCTTGTAGTGTTAAAAATAAATTACTATTATTCTCTATATTTTTGAGTAAACATAATTAAATGTGACCATTTCGTCGTTACAAAAATCTTTAGTCTCTATTTTTGAAGTGTGTTTCTAAACGAATTCAAAATAACCGCCCGAACGCTCAAAGTGACTTTTGTCCCTTTTTATATAAGAAATGATTCAAAGATTTGATCGTGCTTTGGTGAGCCACTTTTGTCTAATATTCTATTAGAAAGATCTGATCTTAGACTATTTATGAGTTTAGTTCTGATAAACAAAAACAAACCAATTCTATAGGTTAGGTAAACGTCATCTCTACGACCTATCATGGCTGTCATAACTCTTAGGACAAACGTCAAACATGTTTAATTTGATATTATGAAAAAATTGTTACTTTATTCTATTCAGGGGTAAGTTTCCCAGCTTCGCTAAAATGTACATGTTATGGCCGGAGCCCCATACAAAAATGAGACATTTCCTTTAGCCTTCTTTTATTTGAAGGCTAAATTAGCAAGGAAACCCCTATCTTCATATTTGTTCCACAATAGCGTCATGAACGTTTAGAAAATTCGTATACGTACTTTTTCCAAAAGAATGAAATTATTAAATGAAAAATATATAAATGATTAAATATCATCCGAACCATTTATCAAGAGAAACATTTACAAAAAAAAGTAAGTATGTGAAGCAAGAGTTTCTAAAATGAAACATTTACAGAACGAATCATTTGTGAAATAAATATACGAGACGTTGGTTGTTAACTAAAAAAATATGAATGGAGTTTTGGTGGAACATTAGTGAACCCGTTTTACCGCTGTGCGGGTGAAACACCTTCGGCTTGTTGGCCGGCTTCACCGGCCAGCCTCAGCTGCGGCGGCAGGCCTTCAAAGCACCTGCTCCTCAGTTCGCGGGCGGCCCTACCCCTACGCGCCTACGCGGGCTTGAATTACACTCTAGGGGTAGGTCAGGCAAGACTGTGAGAAGTTGGTTTTGCAGCGATTCTTTTCTGTCACTAAATTTTGTAGCACAACATACATTCTTTTCTCTCTCTCTTATGTTGCCAAAGGACAGGTCGTTGGGGTCCTACTTTGCGGGGCTTCTACTTCTGGGTGGTTTAAAAAAAAATAACCACGAAGACGATTCTAACCTAACCTGTCTGAGTCGGGGTGCCCCAGTCCCGAGCTCGCTTCGCTCGCTCTTGCATCGTTCTCTGTGCCTTTTTACTAAGTGGATGAGTTTCGGAAATAACAGCGGTAGAGTTGACAAACATTGAATGACACGAGACAAAAAAAAAACACTTGGTTCCGGGTAGAGTACTAAAAATATACAAAACGTTAAATATTCCAAACGTTGTTTTATTCGTTATTAAACAAAATTTTATATGGTGATTTGATGGTAAAGTAAATTATTTGGAAAACTTGTTGCATAATGATGAAATGACGAAACATGTTTTTGCCAATCGTTGGTTGTCAAGTGAAATTTTTGTAAATCAATTTTTGGTGAAGTGACAGGATACCGGTGAAACGGCCAGCCGTCCGCGTCCGTTTAAACTTTTTAAAGCAACGAACAGCCTTATAAGTCAAAACTTAGCTTTTCGTCTTGTTCGCAATATTTATCAATTTTACGACATGAACAGATGAAAGATGTTCGTACACAGCTGCAATTTCCGATCAAATAAACTTCAATAACAGAAGAACAAACTAGTTCATGTCAAATTATATTAGATAAATGTTTATTTCATCCAACGATATACTTAAATGTCGTATAATTATATTATTTCACACGGGTCTATTTATATAGTTTTTAACGTCCTCGCAGAAACAATCTGTAATAAGTACCAACGATCGAGGGTATTATCGTGCATTCGTAAAGAGTACACATATTTCGAAATTCCAATTTGGAAACTGTCCCTTGAACAAAACTTTTTTACAAAAATATACAACCAACTTCCAAACAAAAACACCAAATAATCGACGACATTAGACTGGCTATGGAAAATAAATGTCCAACCATATTGGTTTTATTGGACTTCAGTAGTGGTTTTAACTCAGTTGATTTTGACATCCTCTTAGGATTCCTTTCCTCCCTTAATATTTCTGCACCAGTAATTGTGTGGTTCAAATCTTATCTTCGGGGCCGCTCGCAGTGTGTTCGGTCTGGTGAGGATTCCTCTGAATGGTATGATGGCTGCGGGTGTACCTCAGGGTGGCGTCCTCTCTCCTCTTCTTTTCTCTGTTTTCATAAACGCTATTTCTAAGGTCCTAACTTCTAACTATCATCTCTATGCAGACGACTTGCAGTTATATCGTCATTTTAAAATAGGTGAACTCGCTGAAGCGTGGATGCCGTCAATTATGACCTTGAAAACATATACAAGTGGCTGTCCTTTGGACTTTTATTGAATCCAACAAAATCTCAAGCACTCATTATTGGTGGCAGATACATGCTCAACCTATTGGATCACCAGTCTCTCCCGCAAGTAGTATATGATTCAGTGCCCATATTGTACTCGAAAAGTGCTAAGAACCTAGGCGTCCATATAGATATCTTTTCAGTCCCTTAAACTTCTCCAAAAATTCTTACCATTTCATACTAAGGTCACTCTTGCTAAATCTCTTCTTCTAATAGACTATGCGGATGTCTGTTTTCTAGATGCAAAGGAAGTTCTCCTAAACAAACTCGAGCCACTGCAGAACTTGTGCATCCGCTTCCTCTTTGGCCTCCGCAAATACGACCATGTGTCGGAGTTTCGATGTGTTTAGGAGCTGCCGATTCGGCGTCGACCTGATACCCATATCCTATCTCTTCTCTACACTACTCTTCACTACCGTGAACGTTTTGAGTACTTTGTCCCGAGGGTTAAACCCTGTCGCATTGCCAATTCTCTTCTTCTTCGTACTCCATTTCACACTTCCAGCCGTTATGATGGCTCCTTCTCTGTCACTGCAGTGCGTCTTTGGAACTCTCTTCCACACTCCTTACGTGACAGCCCTTCTGGATGTCTTCAAGAGGAAAATTAAAGAGCATTTCCTTTCACAATTACATAGTACATATATTATATGTATATATATATATATATATATTATATAAGTATGTATTTATGTATGTAAGTATGTTTATGTATTATTTTATTCATATTATTTGTAATTTTAAAATTGTGCACCGGATCTTACTCTCTACTGTGATCTCTCTCTCTATCACTATCTCAATGGTTTGCTGGAAAAAAAACTCAACTTTGAGTTAAGCTCGCCTATGTACCTACATAAACTCTTTGTAACTTATCATGGTGTACAATAAAGAATAAATATAGAATTAAAACACAAATGTTTTTTTTACGTTTTAGCTTATCCAACAAATAAAATGAAATAGTGAACAAGTTCTATCGTAAAAAATGCCCACAATTACACAATCCTCCTTTTTTAAAAGTCGGTTAAAAATACTCGTACTCACATTTGTTTTTGGACTAATTGAACTATTATTAACTGAATAAAACTTTTTTGGAAAAGTGACAAATTAACCTATTATTGGGCTTTGTAGATTTTTTTTTTTTTTCTCTTGAAAAGCTCAAATATTCATACATACGAGTAAGTAAGGTGAAACCTGCATTAATATTAAACAAATTATATTCAAGTCTCGTCTATACTTCAATAGAAGACTCGGATAGCTCTCTTATGTCGGGAGACTGGATTAAATTCAAATTTAAACTGCGATCGCATTCGAGCAATTGAAGAAAAATGTCGCGCGGAAACCGTACGTTAATAATAAAAGTTGAAACATGTAAAGTGTTCTGAGAAAGCAATACGAGCGTCGTGTGCGACTTGAATTATTATACTCTGATGGGAACACTGACAGATACTCCATTAAATGTTTATTGTTGTGTTGTTTTGAATACTTTGTAACGGCCATAGTTTTTATTGTACAACAAAGTACTGAAAATCGTTCTCCTATGTACTTACTTAACTAGCGTGTCAGCGGTAATGCGCTTATTAAATAAACTCAAAAAAGTTGTCATTTATTTTTTACAAACAACATCAAGGATCTTAAACGTTTTGCCGAAACTCATTTGCTCATAGGTCGTTGAAATCCAAATATACCGGAGAGAAAAATATTCGATTTCGAACACCGCATCATCCAATCAACAACTTAGCGGGTCTGAGTAAATACATTACCTTGTGATGTGTCGCATCCGCAGAATTCTGCCTCGGGGCCGTTCAGGGATCCTCGGGGGTGCTCGGGACCCTTCAGGGTGCTCATGGCTCCATACGCACCCCTCTGATTGCCTTTTTTATTGCTTCGCTTTCATACCGTATTTCATCTTAACCTTTTTTCTTCTTGTAATTAGAATTCTGTTACGTTATTCGAATTTGATGTTATTGATTACGGTTTTACTTTGTTTTCGAGCCTTTTAAGTTTACGCTAACGCTCTTAAAGAATATAACACGAAATAAAGAGTTTATACTTACTTTTTGAGTTTAAACTTTTATGACACTGACGGTATATTCTTTATTTAATTGTTTTACTGTGACTTCGTGACCTATTGTTGTTTTCAAAAAGTTTTTTTTTTATTATTATTTCATTTGTTTATTTCAATAGAGCCTATGATAATTTATTACCTTTTGTATTTGGAAACAATAGCATTGTATAATGTAGAAGCATTTTTTTCAAGTTTTGTGAATGTAAAATACCATGGAGCATCTTGATTAGGTTACAACTTGTTTGACATTACGAGCATGGCAGTTGAGAGTTTGTCATGCGTCACTCAAATGTTTCACTAATGGTGGCACGTGTTATTGGGTCATTCGGTTCCCTTCAAAATGTTTTAGCTGAGTTTGGCTAATGCACGCGTCATGCTCGTGAACGGCGCCGTGAGTTGAGACTGGTCATCTCTTAGCTGCCAGTGGCTTAATTCAATTTCTATTTTTTAATTAGTTTTTTTATGTTAAGTTTTTACAGTCCATCCGAAGGTTGTCTGGTAGATATCGCTGTTAGCAATAAGACCGCCGTTGTACCCATAGGTTAAGTTAGTTTAAAAGTTTTGTTACTATTTTAGTGTACTTACAATAAAGTTTTTTTTAATGTTATTACTTTTCTACATTGTGTTCACATAATAAAACAGTGTCCATGGAGTTTCTTGCACATGTCATGGAGTTTCTATAGAGATCTACGCTTTGGAACGTGCAATTTAGCTTCACTTTTTTGACTGACTGACATTTTGACAATTCAAAAGTGCCTGTAATTGGTCTATTTGAAATAAACGTTTCTGATTTCTGAATTAGTTGTAAGTAAAGCCTGTTCCATCTGAAACTAAATTTAGGAGATATTAGGATGCATAGCCGACACAAAGCCTTAATCCCGAAATCCCCTTGACCGCCCTCACGACGTGCTTAATTTTGATATACATAGAGTACCTACGTAACATTTCTTATTCTACGAGTACCTTGAGGTCGTACAGCTGTACAGTTACCGACTTAGGTAGGTACTTACGTATCATAAGTATTCTAGGTATATGTAGATACCTATCTAAATACAAAATAGCTGGAATCTCCACTTCTGTGAAATATTTACTTATCTGTTTGAAACGTATGATTTAGGTAGGCCCACCTAAAATGTTACGCCATTCTCCCAAAACAATATCAACACCTAGTATCTAAGTATCTAAATGTTACAATTTTCGAGTTGAAAGCTCTGCAGCAGTCTAGATTTTATTAAATATTTTTAGTTTCTTGATATGACGTTCAAAACAGATACCTTAAAATATGTATATTAGTGAAAAATACTAGGTACTACTCTTACACCATATAGTACACCGAAACATGTAGCGGGACCTCAAAAATATTGAATATCAAAAGAATATCTGTAAGGTATTCAAATATTTATCAATCCAGCGATATTTTGAACTTTTGCAGCATTTGTAGTGGACACACAGCCACAGTTTTATGGATATCATCCGGGGAAGATATTGTTTTAAGACCGTCATAAGAATTTTACAGTACAATATTTTTCTATGTCCACAACATACTACCAAGGAACCAATATAGGGTACTAGCTTCTGCCAACGGCTTCGGCCGCGTGACAGAAGAAAATTATCCCAAGGGAACATTCTTCTCGGATAAAAAGATTGAGAGACTTGATCTACCCGTGTACCAAGTTTCATCGAAATTCGTTAAACCATTCGGGCGTGAAGAAGTAACAAACATAAAAATACACACTCCCAAACTTTCGCCTTTCTAATATTAATGTGATAATTATATAGTGTGACTGAACGAATAAAATACTTATCTATTAATTGTACGTTTCAATAATACAACTTCGATATTCTTAAAAGCATACTCGTAATAAAGCTCTTTTGTGCTAAAAAAAAGGCCATTTTTTCGCAAAGAACAACTGTGACCGAACGCAAGGTTCCATACCACTTACGAAAACGAGAATCCAAGTGCGCCACTCGGTATTACGAACGATCTTTCTAGAAGCTAACGACAATTCGAATGACCGCATTCCTACCAGTAAACTTATGGCAAGAAAATTAAAATGAACTTATAGAAACTCTTTGAATTCTTTATTCTTAAAGCGGCACAAAAGGAAAGGAGCTGTATGTCGTAGCTCGGTATTCATTCGGTTTCACTTTGTGGTTCTATTAAATGGCTCCTATTATGTACGTACAGGACAGTCTATTGTTTGCAAGCACAGAGTTGCAACCTGCAAATGACGAGGTATTGTACCCAGTTTCCAGGTCAGACAATAATTATTGCTTCGTTTTGTTTTTGATAAAAGTAAAATAAATGGCGCCCAACTTGAGATAAATCGCATCCAGCGCGAGCTCGACGTCGGATAAGTGGTATGTAACGGGACTTATGGTGCCTATCTTGGGTAAGAGGCACCCAATGTTGGATTTATGGCGCCCAACGTGGTACCCATGGCACCCGGTATGGGACTCACGGCGCATGACGTGGTATAAGTGGCATCTAGAAAGAAAAGAAAGAAATAGAGTTTATTCACGTCAAACATGGCGCATACCTTAAAAATAAAAACAAATAATAACAACGACTTATATTATAAGTGGTAGGGTATGCGTCACATCCGCGCAAAACGGCCAGCGCTCAGCAAAATGCCGGGGCTCGTGTAAGGAAGAGCCTCAGCGCTGATTTTCAGCACCACCCGTCGTCGACGGTGAGACATTGAGCGGCCAGCAAGGATTACATATTAAATACTTAAAATTACTGAATAAAAAAATCAATAACAAAAATAGCATCTAACGAAGTACTCCTAACACCCAACGGGTGATTCATAGTGCCTATCTTGGAATAAGTGGCACCCAATATTGGACTTATGGCGCCCAACGTGGGACTCCTGGTGCCTTTATTGGAATAAATTTTAATGGTACTCAATATAGCAGTTATGGCGCCCAACATGGGACCCGTGGCGCCCAGCACGAGACCCACGACGCATGACGTAGGACATTTGACGTAGGACGTTTGTCTGTACTGTAAAATCGGTAAAATGAACCTTTCACCGTGAGGTACACACAATGCTAATGTTATTTTATTAACTGTGACTTTATATTTTATTTATGTTGTGTGATCCTGGTGACTGCCAGCCACCTAATTTGTTTTTCTTCTCCTTCTCTTCTAGTTCATTTTAAACATTCTATTTTATTATTATTATTATACAAAATGAATTTTTGCATAAAAAATGAACATCAAATGCAAAACCCTTATTATTCTTCTTTTTATATCTAAAGTACATACAAATTAATAAAACTCAGTTTATCTTAAGTTACCGATCAATTGCTGCATCGATATTTTACAATAGAAGTAAGGAGAATTAACAAAAAAGAAAAAGGAACAAAGATATAGATAAAGATAACCACTGACCAAAGCTAAAGAATATTCTAACATGAATTATTATCTACATACTCGTAATTTAAGTATATGTAAGTACATTGCATAGCAGCACAAAAAGAAAGGCATGTAAGTGATAAACTGCAACTCGACATCCTTTCGTGGAAAAATCCGCCAGCTATTTTAACGTGAGTAAAGTCGCCGGCAAAAGCTTGTATAAAAAGAAACAGGTGCTGAGCTAATGTTATTTTCACTACTATATACGGGATTACTGTAGGGCCTTTCCTAAAAATCTACTATATGACCATGTTACTCAGATTTTCGTATTTCTAGTAACATTTCGTATGGGCACAGTCACACGGGAAAGTGCTCAATTTAAGACAATATTTAATAAAAATGACGTCATTGCAAAATCAAATAAAATACATATACTAAGTAACTTACATCACGTAGTACTGTCGTTGCTGGAGTAATCGCCACTTTAGCGATTTTGAAAATTATTCCTAAAAAGTTTCTTTTATAAACGTACTCTTACTCACACTTTAAGAATTTCGGCTGCCTTTCCATCTTTAAAAGAATTCTTGGTGATCACATGTTTAATTACGCTATCTATCAAACATTCAGTCTGCAGCCACACAATGAGCCGCTAACAAAGACAGAGCGGGCAAATTTTCAATCTCATTAAGTTTTCATTTGATTGCTTTCGGTCGGGCTTCGTGATTCCAGTGGAAATGGATCTGTAACCGGCTCTTGTTAGGGGAAACATTTGACTTTGATGTTTGCGACGTGAGTACTGAGGACCTTCAACGGGAAACCTTGTTGTGATTTAATTGGAAATTGAAAAATCTCTAAAAACTTTCTGTTTGTGCCTGAATAAGTAGGATTGGTATTTATTTCTTAGGAGGGTTTGTGATATATTTACCGGTAGGTACTAAATTAAATTTTTAGCCGCATCGATTTGTAATAGCTACAATGCGATCACAGATCAAAACTCACAATCGACACAGCTCTAAATCATATACTTAGTATTAATGGAAACAATCATAGCCACATAAAACGGAATTCTTAAAAAAATCAGAATTTTATATATTTTTATATAATAATATAGATAACAATGCACACATGTAAAACTTTATGAGAGACTGGAGTCCATACTAGGATACCCTGTATGACCGATTTACCCTTGTGACCTTAATTATTTGTATTTTTAAACAAATGACTAAACAAAATTATGATTAACAGATAAAAGGTTTAGTCATGAAAACTGAGATATATATATACACCACTATTTTTTAATAAGTACAAAATAAAAATGGGGCTGTATCCGTACCCGTTACTGATCATATTTTTGTTGTCAAAAGTCAAAAAAAAAACGAAATCCCAAAATTGTCCACGAAAATTTGTCATAATTGGTAAATTCATAATAGAATCAATCATTCATAACAATTGCTACTACTAAAAAACTACTACGCGCAGTATTTAACCGTTTTGATCGTCATTTATTCGGTCATAATCTAGTAATAGCATGTACAATATTTCCATAAATTGAGTGACATTTTGGGATATAAACAAACGCTAATAACTTTGCTGTTTATGAATATTATTTATTGAGACTTTACTTAAATAATAACAAGGCCTTTTCTAATAAGCCCTATAAGTATTTGTGCTAATTATAAATTAGTGGTGTATATTTTATCATGCTCTATTATTCCGCAACACGGTTGTTATGGAGCTCCGTAACCGTAAATGAAACAATCGGATATCTGAAATAAAAAAATATTCGTAACCGAAACCGATATAAAAGTTTCGAATAGTTTCGGTTTTTTTTTCGGTGATAAAATCATCTTATGACATACCCCGCTCTTGGGTGGAGCGTGAGGTAGTGTCAGACTTTTACTGACTAAAAACCCACTCCTGTTCCTTCGTTGCCTTTCGTAGCAGGGCCGAGTCTTCCTTTCAGAATCAGACCCTTGGCCCCAGTAGGCTTCGACCCTGCTGGGCCCCTACAGTTGCTGACATCTCCTTGAGGCACGCGTCGCGTCGATGACATGGGCTCGGTCCGGACGGTTACCGGACGGGCGGACAGCGAGCTACCCATTGCTCGCCGTCCGCAAGCCCGCGCCTACGGTGGCCGGAAATCGGGATCGGAATCCCGGCGGCGGTTAAGGCGTGAGGTCCGTGCCTCACGCGATCGGCCGATTCCTTTGCTAGCATTACTGCTTCGCAGAAGGAGGTGACCGCCTGCCACTCCTCCTCGCTCCGGACCATGGCCTGTACCAAGGCCCGGCCCGAAAGATCGCCGCCGGAATAGTTTCGGATAAAGGTGGAAACTAAATGACAGGTTACGACAGGTTTTTGTTTGTTTACCCGGCTAAACAAGTGATAATCTAGACTAAAAATAAAAATCTTGCTGCTTGTAAGTAACGTACTTTTATAGTTTCAAATGAATAATATTCGTAACCAAAACTATTCGAAACTAGCGGATAATCCGAAATAACTTCAAATCCGTAACCGTGTCCGAAACTGGTATAATATTATTTTTATATCCGTATTTTTCCAAAAATCCATTTTTCCATTACATAAATAAAAAAAAAAACAACAACAGGAGATTTTAAATAAACGTTTTTACAAGACCATCAATCCTGCCTGAGAAGGGAATTTAATAAGTAAATGCGTGAACGTAACGTCATCTTTTCACATCAATCAGAGACCTCGCTCCAAGCTTACTGCAGCTATTGGCGCGAACCTCGCTCCAAGCTTACTCCGGTTAATATTAAATTAAATTCAACCACTCGTGTCGACTCTGTGACTGACATACGGTTTCTGTATAAACGCACGTCACGTCAGCGTAGGTAGGCACCGTGGTAGGCACCACTAACCCAATTAAATAAATAGAATTAATTTGGATATACAATTACTAAATAAACAATGTTTGTAACGAAAAACTATATTAAATGATTTTATTTTCAGAAATAGATGATAAGAGCTTTTTTTTTAGGTGGTAAATTCATCTTATGACAAATCTCGCTCTTGGGCGGAGCGCGAAATAGTGTCAGACTTTTACTGACAAAAACCAACTCCTGTTCCTTCTTTGCCTTCGTCCCAGGGCCCCGGATTTCACTTTCACACTACCCGTGGCCCCGACCTCTTCTTAGGCTTCGACCCTGTTGGCCCCCTTTTTTTTTAAGGTGGGAAATCATCCAAATGACTTCTCGCGCTCTGGGTGGAGCGGGAGGGCGTGTCAAACTTTTACTGACTAAAACCACACCTGTATCCTTCAATTACCCTTTGCGTACTAGGACTACGGGTTTCCCCGCGGAGAATTTATGAAAAATTCTCCGCGGTCCTAGCAAGCGGGCATCGGCCCCGCTGGGCCCCTACGGTTTGCTGACATCTCTTTGAGGAGCGCGAGTATCACTACGCGCTGTTGACGACTGGGCTCGGTCCGGTTAATTACCGAACAGCCGGACGGCGAGCTACCCAGTGCTCGACGTCCGCAAGCCCGCGTCTACCGTGGCTGGTAGTCGGGGTCGGAATTACGACGGCTAGGGCGTGAGGACCTTCGTTCCCTCACGCGTGCAGCCTCCTCCTTCGCTAGCATTACTGCTTCGCAGAAGGAGGCGACCGCCTGCCATTCCTCCTCGCTCCGGACCATAGCCTGAACCAGGGCCCGACGCGAAAGGTCGCTGCCGCCAATTGCCTCCACGAGGACACGGCGGTGCTCCGCCCAAGCGGGGCACGCCTCCACCGTATGCTCCACCGTGTCATCTGGGTGGTCCACACAATGATGACACCCGGGCGTTGCTTCCGCCTGAATCCGATGCAGGAACCTCCCGAACTTGCCATGTCCGGTGAGGACGTGCGTCATGCGGTAGGTGAGGATGCCGTGTTGCCGCTCCAGCCACTCCTCAAAGAGGGGACTTACCGCCATAATTGTAGCGTGCCCAACCCTGTTGGGCCCCTACGATTTGCTGAGCTGAGCTGCCCCTGAGGCGCGCGTGGAACAATACGCGCCGTCGACGACTTGGGCTCGGTCCGGACGGTTACCGGACGATCGGACGGCGAGCCACCCATTGCTCGCCGTCCGCAAGCCCGCGCCTACGGTGGCCGGAAATCGGGATTGGAATCCCGGCGGCGGTTGGGGCGTGAGGACCGTTGCCTCACGCAATCGGCCGCCTCCTTTGCTAGCATTACTGCTTCGCAGAAGGAGGCGACCGCCTGCCACTCCTCCTCGCTTCGGACCATGGCCTGTACGAAGGCCCGGCGCGAGAGGTCGCCGCCACCGATCGCCCCCACGAGGACACGGCGTTGCTCTGCCCAAACGGGGCACACCTCCACCCTGTGCTGTGATGATAAGAGCTGGGGCCTTACAATGACGTATTAAAATATGAGGCGTGCAAGAGAGAAAGAGGGATGGCGCTATACACTCTATATAGCTCTATCCCTTTAACAGTTCAGTTTAGGTCGTTAGTTGGATCGCGTCAAGAGCTCGAGGGCCTCAGGACAAATCTAACAAATAGTGCTCCATTTTAACCCGCGACTAAAACAACTGACTGGTAGAATTAGGGAGTCAGGAAGTCTGTTTGGCAACTTCATTTATATCTATGTAATAAAATAAGCTACTGCCTGAACTAAAATAAACTATATGACTAAAAAAAACAAATTACACACACACATACTTACAAACTGCTGTTCATAATATTAGTGTGATGTCATGCCACCGGCGAAATACGAGTGCGTACCTAACGTTAAGCATAGCTCGATTTACCCGCACTACGAACAGGTTGTTCCAAATTGAAATAGGCACCTTGTTCGACGATACTACCTTCCGCCTCGCTGCTTCCCTACGTCTTGGCGCTCCTTGTTGCTCTCCTCATCGCTGCCACTGTGGCGAAGTTGTCAACAGCCTCAGACACCACGGTCTGTCATGCAGCCGAAGTGCGGGTCGCATAGCACGACACGCGAATATCAACGACATCATCCGTGCTCTTATCACCGTCGGCGTTCCGGCCGTATTGGAACCTCATTGCCTGGCACGCGACGATGGCAAAAGACCGGACGGTATGTCTTTATTTCCATGGAAGATGGGTAGGCCTTTAGTGTGGGACGCTACTTGTGTCGATACTCTTGCGCCATCTCATCTTCCTAGCTCGTCGTGCTGTGCCGGTGCTGCCGCAGCGGCTGCAGAGAACCTCAAGCGGCGGAAATATAATAACCTTGTTGGTAGTTATATTTTCGAGCCGTTTGGGGTTGAAACTCTCGAATCGTGAGGTCCGAGTGCTTACAAATTATTTAAAGAACTTTCAAAACGCCTTGTTGACACTTCGCATGACCCAAGGGCTGGCTTTTACTTCGGACAAAGGATAAGCATTGCCATTCAGCGTGGCAATGCCGCCAGTCTTTTGGGTACATTACCAGTCGACAGCGATGTGGAGGAGTTTTTCGACACCGTAAATCAAATCCATAAAGTACTAAAAAAAGCAATCTAAAGGATTGTTTTTTTTAGTACTTTATGGATTTTATTTTTATTTTGTAAGTTAGTTTTAATTACGTTATTATTAGATTTAAATGTATATAAAATGAATACATTCTAAAAGTACTAAAAAAAAAAAAATTGAAATAATAAACATTTATCTCTCATCTAAGCTTTTATTGTTGACTGTACCAAACTCATGGACCAGTAGGGATAGAAAATATTAAATTATTTAATACTTTAAAATGTCATGGACCCGTTGGGAAGTAAAGTATGAATTTTCGAGAACAATAGACACGTGGACCTCTAGAAACATCCCCTACGAACGGGTGAACTACTCCCAAATTATAAATTTGGTTTTGTAATACAAAATTCTGTCACACATTGATCCAATTCAAAAGCGTATAAAATTCAATAAAAAATCAGATTCCACTGAATTTATAAATAATAACGCAACAAATATGTGTAAATAAATCGCGACGTTGAAAACTGGCAGAACGAAGTTAATTATGTGTGCTACCAATCCGGGCTGTAATTATACGGAATCACTTTAAAAACAATTTATTTTTAATTTAACTATGGTCGGTTATTTTTTTTTAGTGTATTTTTAGGCTCCACAAGTCTGGCAATCTTGAATCATATAACACCCGTTTAATTCCGGACCAGTTGTACCTATAGGTATGTGAGGAGGAATGGTAGGCGGTCGCCTCCTTCTGTGAAGCAGTAATGCTAGCGAAGGAGGCGGCTGCGGACATCCTCACACACCCGCCGCAGGGTCCCCGACCCCGATTTCCAGCCACCGTAGATGACGAGCAATGGTTAGCTCGCCGTCCGGTCGTCCGGTAACCGTCCGGATCGAAGCCGAGTCGTCGACGGTGCATAGTGTTCCACGCGCGCTTCAAATAGATGTAAGCAAAACCGTAAGGGCCCAGCAGGGCCAAAGCCTAGTGGGGCCATATGTTGACTTCCGAAAGGGAAACCCGTGATCCTGGAACGCAAGGGCAAAGAGGGAACATAGGTGTGGTTTTAGTCAGTAAAAGTTTGACACGCCCTCTCGCTTCGCCCTAGAGAGGGAAGATTCTTTGGATGATTTCCTACCTTTAAAAAAAGTTGTATAGTTATAAAATCTTGTATAATGTCAAAAGGTTATTATTGTAACTACTAAATATAAATCTTCTAAATTAACCTTCTCAAATGAGAGCTATTTACTCTTAATGTCTTGAAAAAAATAAGTATAAACTTGACGTAAAAACCTTTAGAAGCAATTTATAGGAATTTCCTACTTTCATCTCGTTAAACTGATAAATAACGCAATTAATTAATAAATCAGGACAATCTTCGCAAAATTTCCTACATTTTTCTTAAACAAATTCTTGAGCAAGCTGTAGGTACAGCTACATACAAAAATGTTATTATACCTTGAAACTATGATAACTTCTTGAGTTTGGTAAAACAAGATAACTTTTCTAATTTCCACGACACTAAACATGAAAAAGAGCAAATAGTACCGAGCAGTTTTCACGTACCTCCCTACGTGTAATCGCTGTAATAAGCTCAAACTAAATATGATAACGTGCTTCACGCCGACAATATTCTGATATAGTGATGTGACCCGGCGAACATGACCTTTTGAAGTACCCTTTCAATCGCAAGTTACGATATTAACATCCCAAATATTTCGGATTCTACTGGCAAACTGATTGTCACTTCTCGCAGATATATTGTGAACATTTCCGAAGAGGTTACCCTTTTTTGTGATAGCTCTCCCTCATCAGCGGCGTGACAGCCGAGGGATTCGAAACAATTCGGCAGCCAGAATTCGCTCATTACGATCGAGTGTGATAACGCGAGCAAACGTCGTGCCCTTTCGATTTATTGTACTTTAACAGATGAGCACGAACGAGCTTTTATGTATCTGTACGCTGGAGTATAAGATTCATGTAATGATGTTAGATTTCCATAAGTAGGCAGTACATTACTGGTACTCGTAAGGTCGTAACGATAATGTTCTCTACGAAGTTATATTGTTATCACTTAAGTCAGGACGTACAGAAATATGTGCTATTTGCTTATGTGTCGCACATAACTTTTCAAGAACACACGCTCTTTATTACATAAATACACCAGAATGGGACGGGTTGAATTAAGTAAGGAAGACCCATGGAATACAATTATTTACGTCCACAATGAGTTTTCAAAGTAAAATTAAAACGGGAAGTGTTTAAAGACATAAATTCATTTTATTTAACTTTACAAAACATTCCATTTAACATCGCAATCTTGAGACCAAAGAAAAATAGCAAGTGTCCAGGAAGTTATCACGCTAAAGTTGTGAAAGTTAAATGAGGGATGAGACTCTCTACGGAGCGTACCCGATGTGATAACAACTGTCATCTGTCAGTATGCGGGATTACTTTTACAGTAGTATGTATCTAACAACTTTTATACGAATATCAATATTTTTAAACTTTTTGGTACCTATGATTACACGAATTCTCATTTAGGGCAAAGTGAGTCTTGAGCTGCGGGAACATTTGGAAGAGTTATCATGGCCCTGGAACGCAAAAGGCAACTGAAGGACACAGGTTGAATTTAACCAGTAAAAGTCTGATACGCCCTCTCGTTCCACCCTAGAATGGGAGAAGTCATTCGAGAAGCCATTTGGTGATTTCCCACCACAAAAAAGGGGCAAAGTAAGTCTATTGTTAGAATTCTTAATAATTTATTGATGATTTTATCTATGTAGTAATCATCATCATCATCATCATTTCAGCCGAAAGACGTCCACTGCTGGACATAGGCCTCCCCCAAGCGTCGCCACAGCGAACGGTCCTGTGCGTCTCGCATCCATCGGACTCCCGCAACCGTTACCAAGTCATCGGTCCACCTTGTAGGAGGCCTTCCAACGCTACGTCTTCCGGTACGTGGTCGCCATTCCAGAACCTTTCGGCCCCAACGGCCATCTGTTCTGCGAGCAATGTGCCCTGCCCATTGCCACTTTAGTTTGGCGATGATGGCTATGTAGTAATGGGACAGTATAAAGTTTCTACATGTATAATAATTTGGCCTCCTGCTTTCGTAATCTCGGTACAACTGACTTAAACGAAAAGAAAAGGAAGTGCCTAACCTTTTCCCACCAGTGGTCAACCGACCCCAAGGTCGGTTTCCAATCAAACCAGGTTTAGCTGGTTATCAGTATATTACATGAAGCGACTGCCTATCTGACTAGTGTCAGATTTCATAGCTTCTGACTAATCCATAACGACTCTCAGTCGGGATCTACAAATGACAGCCGAGACCAAGGCTTAGCGTGCTTTCTGAGGTACAGAGGTATCTCAATATGTCAAGATGGTCACCCATCCCAAGCCTAACCCCGGCAAGCGTTGCTTAACCTTGGTAACCTTGGAGCTCGTCCCTTGCTGCTACTGCTACTCCTCCCGACCTAAAATAAAAGAAAATAAACAAAATCTGCTGACACTTCTGGCACATACATAAATTTCCCGGCGGCCGCTCGAGTAAAACTAGAACCTAGATACAGCACGTAAGTCGCGCTTCACATGAAAATTGTGCAACAATAACTGTACAGTCTGGGGTCAAAAGTGCAGTTACATTCTGCCACTGCTGAAGGGTCTAAAATTTCTTTGTTTCAGAAAACTACAACTAGTTAATTCAAAAGATTCCATGCTACAAATTAAATTAGTCATGAACCATTGACCCTCTTCTCCCACACCATTTTTTTTTTATTAAGGATAAGATCGCGTTTGACCACTATCACACCTGATGGTAAGCGATGATGTGGCTGAAATTTTTTTTTTAAGTTGGAAAATCATCCAATGATTTCTTTCGCTCTGGAGCGAGAGAGCATATCAGCCCTCCTAGCCAAGTTGCAAACGATACACGTGAACGCTTAGTAATCTCCAATAGATTTTCAACTTTATACCTAAGAGCATAAAGTTGAAAATCTATTAAAGACTACTGAGCGTTAGCGACCGGAACGAACGAAAACACTATGTAATCTTCAATAGATTTTCAACTTTATATCCAATAACATAAAGTTGAAAATCTATTAAAGACTACTGAGAGTTTACGTTTATCGTTTGTGACTTGGCTAGGGGGGCAGACTTTCACTGACTAAAACCACACCTTGTGTTCTTCAGTTTCCCTTTGCATTCTAAGACTACGGGTTTCCTTCTTGATTACCGGACGGCCGGACGGCGAGCTACCCATTACTCGACGTCCGCAAGCCCGCGTCTACCGTGGCTGGTAGTCTAGGTCAGGGTCTTGGCGGCTGGGGCGTGAGGATGTTCATTTCCTCACGCGTGCGGCTTCCTCTTTCGCTGGTTTTATTGCTTCGCAGAAGGAGGCGACCGCCTGCCATTCTTTCTCGCTCCGGACCACAGCCTGAACCAAGGCCCGACGCGTGAGATCGCCGATTACCTCCCCGAGGACACGGAGGTGTTCCACCCAAGCGGATAGGCCTGACGATGGAGCACGCTTGCCTAGAAGTAACCTATTCACTCTTGACTTAAAGACCCCTAGGTTGTAGTTATCAAGAAACACACACACTCCGGCAGATAATTCCACTCCTTAGCTGTACGCATAATGAATGTATTGGCGGAGAGTGCAACTGCACTTTTGACCTCTGACTGTACATTTTATTATTACAACCGCAAAAATCTGTCGCTGAAAAATACATGAACAACAAACACGATGTTGAACACACATAGGTAATAATTCATTCACGTAAACATTCATGTAGGAACGGTATTAGGAGCTACCGGGGACCGCGCGCTGAAACACAACATAATTTATGGAATCCTCTCTGCGAAATATTCATGGATAATAAACAAAGGTAGATTCATTAATCCGGCGACAGCGACACTTTATAGGTTCTCAACTCGTGGTTTGCGGACCACTGGTGGTCCGTAAGAACTAAATTTTGAGTACGAATCGTTTCAATTATTATCAAACTTTTCAACTCTTGATGAAAACTAATTTATGGGGCGATTCTCGCACGACGCCGCGTACGGACGCTGCAGACAGTGATGAGGATCTCACGTTGCATTGGCTTGTATAAAATACATTGATGCCTTTTTTTAAGGTAGGAAATCATCCAATGCGGATGGAAAGGAGGATGTAAGACTTTTACTGACTAAAACCACACCTATGTTTCTTCTTTGCATAACGTTCCAGGATTCCGGATTTCCCTTTCAGAAGCCAGCCCATGGTCCCAATGCATTGTTGCCTAACACGTAGGTATACCGTCCGACCGTACCGCACGTTCAGGTGGGGCTTAGCATATGAGACGTCGCACACCGCGCGAAACACTGCAATAAACTCTTACCCGAACACAAGTGAGTTGCACTTTTTTCAAAATGGACTGCACTATTAATCGAAACCCATGCGGATAGCCGCGCTCATATAAAATTCCGCTTTCAGCGACTATGAGTGGCGTCGTGAGTAAACCACCTAAGTTTTTATCAGAATGGTTCGATTTTCTATATAAAAAAAAAACCAAATGTTTATTTATTTAAAAACTAATTCAGATTAGTTTATGATTGGAGCTCCCTTTAAAGCGTACCTGTACACAGCAGAGTCTCCTAAGACTCCGCCCCACCGTAGCTTTGGCTGTTTACACAACATAAAAGTTATTTTATTTAACACTAGTTTTTGCCCGCGGCTTCGCCCGCGTACAAAAAATATAGCCTATGTCACTCAGGAATAAAACAGCTTTCTATCGGTGAAAAAATTTTAGCAATCGGACCAGTACTTTCAAACTACTACAAAAAAAAACAAACTTTTTGTAGATTAACAAATGTTTTTGAGTTATATTTTTTATTATAACTGCACTAATATATTTTTGCAATGTAGATTACATATTTTACGGACTTTGCTGTGAAATCAAAGAGGTCCCAGATAAAAAGGTTGAGAGCCACTGCTCTATAATGTTCTACATTATATTAATAGACTCGTCTATTGTGCTATAACATTATTAAGGAAATTCCTTCTGAAGCCATCGACTCAATTAACCTATTATATGAGATACCTTTGAGTAACGTTATAGTTTAAGTGGCAGATCTGTGTACGGTAATATATACTTCCCGTATTGGTATTTGCTAAATAATAATTTGATATTCTGCAGGTTTATGCCGATAGGCTTGATAGTAACGACGATGATTGTTAGTACAATAAATGATTATCCTTTATGTAATAAATGCATCAAACTCAAAGTCGACCGCCACACTTTACTCATTTATCCTCGTACCAAACGTTTAGCACGTCCCGAAGTTAAATACAGAGAGATATTTCAATATGCCGCTGAACCTCTGAAGAAAAAATTCTTGAATAATTTTTGTTTAGCCGTCGAAGGCCGACGAACTTTCCGGTCGTACCCCCCAAAATTCAAGTCATCGCTGTTCGGCAGCAACGCAATTTGCTTGGAAAAATAATCATTTTAAAACTTTTCTTTATTTAGATAACCTCGGTTATATTAACACAAAGTAGGCTTATGAAATTACTGAAAATTGTTTTGGCATCCTTTATTACGAAATTGTTTTGGCGTGAGACATTATAACCGGGGGAGAATATTATACTGATATTGTTTTCTTGTCGTCTGTTCGACACCATCGCCGTCCGAAATTAGGACGAAATATTAATTAAAATGTAAGTTTCATGACTTTATTCTCCCAAGATTGTTGGTTGTAGCGGAATATAAAGTTATGTAGTAGGTATATATGTATTTATATTTTAGTTATCTGCATTACTTATGTTGTTTGCAATACATTTTATTTCCACAACTTTCACTCAACGCCATCTATTACCAAATCTATCCATACTAAGCAGAGCTTGTCGTATGAATACTAGATAAACTAATAAACATACTTATATATTTCTAAATACATACATACAAATTAGGTATAGATAAATATCACCCAGACATAGAACAAATGATCGAGCTCATCACACAAACATTTGCCTTGGGTGGGAATCGAACCCACTGCCTAGCATAGCAGTTAGGGCCTCTAACCACTAGACCAACAGGCCAGTCGAATTCGGGCATCTTTCAGTTTATCTTTTGTCTTACATACAGTGAGGAGTACCATAAAACATTTAACATTTCAAACTTTCAATATGATAAGTATAACAAAGCATTTATCCAAACCTGAATCTCCCACAAAACCACACTGCGTTTTTATTGATACTCTCAACTTCAATCAAACTGGGTCACCACCGTTTCATAGTGTAAACAAAGAGAGGTATGACATAACTGGCCATCACAATCGCGACCATCGCTATTATTGTGGACAAACAGGCGATGGCGATGACGCAGCGCGTTGGTAATCCAGCGGCGGTCTCGCTGATTGCTGAATAAGTCATGCGTTCGGTGCCAGCGCACGATCGCAAACAGAAAACTGCGAGCGTTTATGTATTCCTGATAAAACTAGCCGTGTTGCACAGCGCACTAACACCCGACGAGCCCTCATATTTATTACCCACCTACTATGATATTCATTTATCGCCCTCTGCTTACCCATTATATTCAACGCTATTTTTTCAGAACATGTTTAGCTTTTGTTAATACAATTGTGTATGTTAGATTTTCATAAAAATACAGTGTCAGATTTCCAAAGCAAAAAAGCCAATAAATGTCGAAATACGAATAAAAACGAATGAGCATACAGACGCATGAATATTGAAACAGCAACCTATTAATACAATTTGCGCGCTACATTCATTTCATTTAGGAAGCGAATTGTTTGTACATAACTCTTCGCAGCCAGCACTCGGCAATCTGTTCTACGAATTCATTAATATTAATCTTTTCTGATGTTATTACGAGGAATTGTACTAGAAGTGTTCCGCGGCGAGTTATGCCGGAGCAATTCCGCAAAAAGCCCGGCTGAATAAGTGAAGGCGGGGAGTCGGGTGCAGTGAAATATAGCCCTGCATTGCTCTGAGGTGGGCAAGGAGCTACGGCTGCCCGGAGCAGGTGTCCTGCACACAGATTAATCTGTCGACAAACAATAACCGGCACTAATAACGTTCGCAACCTTCGTCGTCGCATCGGTATCATCATCGAGCTATTCATTCGGAGATAATCGCATTTTCAATTAGAAATCGGTTTGATTGATGTTACAGTTAATTTGAATGCTTTTGTTAGTTTTTCATTAAAAAATCAGCGTTTTGTTTGGATAGTTTATGTTTTAAACTGATATGATAATAATTATGGCGATAGTTAGTAGAAATTAAACGTCCGCATTAAGTATAAAATATAACAAGGAATAAATTTAAAACTTACATAAAATATAACTAAAGTTTAATGAAGAATTTTCCACAACGAATCTTTAATAATTTTATAATATAGAACTACAAAGCGAAAATATGTACTTCTTCTGGTGTGGAAAATTCTGAGAAAAGCGTTTTTCTCTAGAATACGCTTTCTTGTTTATTGAAAAGAAAAACGATATGACTACTCAGGATACTTCTGTTATAGTTGATATTGTGATAGGTTGGAGACGCAATTAAAATTCTTCTAGTTCAATTTACTATTATTATATTGTTATAAGCACTCTTTCTTACATTATTTATATAAAATCAAAGACATTAAATATATATAAAATATATCATTTGCTTAGTCTTTTCTTATTTGACAATCTATAATCAATCTATGTTTCGAATACCTACAACTATGCTTTTCTTACCATAAACCTTAAAAGTATATCTTGCCAGTTTGCAAGTTAGTAGTATTAGCGTAGCCCCCATCGTCGCCACAATATTAAACAGACTTCAGGAGCCTTTGTAAAATAAACTTGATGAATAAAATAATACTAAAAGAGAATAAAATAGTAGATAGTAATCGCATTTTGATAAAATCAAAATCAATCATCTCGACGACTGCTGAATTTAATTTCCGGTTCGCGCTAAAACATAATCCCGCTTCGTTTGATATCTATTTTTTAAAATATGATTGTAAATATTTCAAGAAATGCAATTTCACCTTTTTTTTTTTTTGAATACGTTTAATAGATTGTAATAATAATTTTTTATAGATTGTTCTTAGTTATTTTTAAAAAAGTAAAGGGTTTTATTATTATTTTGTTATAATGTCATGACTAAATAGTAGATATAAATAGCAAATTGTTAAATAAAAATAAAACTCCTTCTATTAATAAATAGTTTCAATTAAAGTGTCCATAAAAATATGGGACAAGGCGGGACAATGAAGAGCACATGTCCCGGCCGCAACGAGCAGCCATATTGTTATTAGACATTAACTGAAGATGTCGTCTAGAATTATGGGTCAATTGTACCGCAGTGGCGGTTACCAGCTGTTTGCGGCGGCATCTCTGCTCTTATTAAGTTTGACCCGTATAATACATAAACCACAGTGACGAAGCCCCACAAACACCCTTAATTTAAAGGCTCGTGCCGCTTCCGCCGCCCTAGATGCCACACTAATCCCGCATAACATAGTAGCTGAAACATTCGCCAGATTTATTAACCAGCCTCTCATGTCGAGATAATGAATGAGTAGCTGCCGCGACGGTTAAACACGACACGAGGTGTTTTGTGTTTCGCTGTATTAGCGGACAGTCTCATCCTCCACCCGGCACAGTCGGCAATGCGGCTGTCGCATGCTGCGGTTTCAATATGCCGAGAGCACGTTGAATAATTTCGAATCTGATAAATGTTCAGAAATTCCGTTTGGATGGCAATCGATACGTGGCGCATCGGATAACGAGTGTGACGAACCCGGAACACTGGTTCATTTATTTATACTTCTCTTCAGCTACATTTATTTAACTCGGTCTTCTCAATTTATTTTGTTGCCAAGAGACCTTTTTGAATAGGCAATGTGGCGTATAAATTTCTCTCGCCCCTCGAGGACCGTAGGCTCCGGTGACTCTCCGTTTAAAGGTGCTACGAATTAATTTTACCTGACATCAAGGACGCGACAACGGAATACGTTAGCTCATAATGAGATAGCTTGGTAAACATGTTCGGGCCGAAACAAAGTAAGTGCCTGTTTAAATATGCATATTGTATGTTGTCTATCTCATACTCATACCTATCGTATATAAAATCTTGAAGTTGCTGTGGGAAAATTTCTCATCTTTTCGAATAACCTTTTAGGGGATTGAATCAGCCTTGGGCCGAAATGAGTAAATATATTCGTTGGGAATGAGTTTTTGATTATGGTTTTTGATACCAGTAGAATAAGTGCTCGTACCTATAGCGTAGAATTTGTTTTTGAAAGCGTTATTTGCAGTGTGCTTCTACTAAGAATAGAGACAGACGACTTTATCAAAATTTAATACAATAGCACGCATGACGTCTCGGCAAGACGTTCCAAAATTAACATGCATTCTGCTTTTAGACTCATTCGATACTGTTGTTTTGAGCCAAAATTTACATATAGCCTTCGCTCTTCCCATCTTTAGAAACACCTACAACTTTTGGAAAAAGTCGATCAAATCATTAGGAACACATTATCTTCGATCCTAAATGCGGCCTTGGGCGACCGACCGTGGCAGCAAGCCACGCTTCCCATCCGGCTGGGTGGCCTCGGCGTCCACAAAATTTCAAGTATTTTACCAGCTTTCCTCTCCTCGATGCACAGTATTGATACATTAACCAGGAATATTTTATCTTCCTCGCTGGTTGATGTTGAGGTACCGTGTTTGTCCGATGTGTTAAACGCTTGGAAAATGGCTTGTCCCAACACGGATTTGCCCGACAACCTGTCCTCACTGAGACGGTGGGATATGCCGCTCTGCAGTATCATACGTAACAAACTAATCAACACGTCTTCAAGTACTGCTGAGCGTGCGCGTCTTCTGACTGTGGGGGAATGGGAGTTGGGTTTTTGGCTTCAGGCACTCCCGTCATCCACCATAGGCACTATGATGTATGACGCATCGTTTCGGCTAGCAACCTGTTTACGCTTAGGCGCACCTTGTGTTGCTCCACATCGGTGCCACTATGGCGAAGCTGTCGACAGCCTCCGACGCCATGGCCTGTCCTGCTGCAGAAGCGCAAGCCGCATAGTACGGCACGCTAGCATCAACGATATTATTCGTCGAGCTCTTGTCACTGTCGACGTACCTGCCGTATTAGAACCTAATGGCTTGGTATGTGACGAAGGGAAGAGACCAGATGGTATGACGTTTGTGATATGGAAGGTGGGTAGTGGTGTGGGACGCAACCTGTGTCGACAACCTTAAATTGCGCCATCCCATGTTCCACGTACGACGGGCTGTGCTGGCGCTGCTGCTGCGGCTGCTAAGACCTTTAAACGGCGCTAATACTGTAACCTTATTGGTAATTACATTTTTGAGCCGTTTGGGTTCGAAACGTAAACGTAGAAAAAAGTGTGTACTTTGTGTTTTTGTATTATATTTATGTACATAGTTAGGTTTTAGTATAAATAGTTTAGTTAATATTTAAGTTTTTTATGTAAAAGAATGTTTACAATTTGCAAAATAAATAGTAAGATTTGACTTTTAATATGCCGAATCTAATCATTATATTTCAGAATGAATAATTAGAAATCTATACTATATACACGTAGTTTATGCTTATCTTTATATTTCTGCACCACCCTGGTCGACTGGTAGAAAATATCTAAGGGCGACTTGCACGTGCTAGTTAAATCTCGATTTAGTGTGATTTAAACTCCGTTTAAACTTAAGTCGAACTTAACTCATTGCACGAAATCTGTTTAGAGCTAAGTTAGCTAGATTTAAGGAAGTGCCAAAGGAGAATGAAACTTTTCCCATACATTGCTGGCATGTTTTTTTTTTCATTTCTCCAAATGTGAAACCTAGGCAATATCTCAAAAAAACAAGTTCAATCCAGTAGCGTAAAAACCAATTTAAATAAAACAAATAATAAATTCTAATACGGAACATATTGACTGCAACAGTCGCGACCCATTAGATGGGATGATTTTAGTCTGGATTATTTTAATGGGTCCCACCTGTTGCAGTCAATATTGATTTACTGGACATTGGACATTGGTTTACTAAATGTATATCAAAGTGTATTCGAAACTTATAACAAAAATGTGAATTTTAATATTTTTGGTGATCTGTCGATTTGTTCCAGCTAATATCCGTAATTTGGAATAGGACTTCAAAATACGAGATAAATCTGCGAAAAGGTTAAACATAATTTGACAGGACTTTCATTGGGATATAGCTAATATTATGATAAGTACCTACCTTAAGCTACTTAAGCTACTACTAAGCTAAGGTGTTTATGAAAGAGTACATGGGGGATGGGGTTTCGGTAGTCCGAACAGTGAAGGAGAGACCCTGCTGCAATCCGCTACTGCATTTGACCTAGCAGTAGCCAATACGTGGTTCCAAAAAAGAGACGAACACATGATCACGTACAAAAGTGGTAATCATAAGACCCAAATCGACTACTTTCTAGTTCGGCGCAACCACTTAAAGCACGTCAAAGATTGCAAAGTACTGCCAGGAGAAGACCTAGTCTCACAACACAGACTCCTGGTTATGACATCAGTGGTTAAAATACTGTCTACCAAATACAAAGAGCGTCCTCCCCCTAAAATAAAATGGCATATGTTAGAGAGGAATGACTGTGCGAAGAAGTTCAGGGAGCGAGTGGTGGACAGAATGATAGAGATGGGAGATATGAATGATCGAAGTATAAATGAAAGCTGGAATGAGATGGCTGAGTGTATCAGGCATGCAGCGAAAGATATTTTGGGAGAGACGAGAGGAAAGGGCATAATAGATAGGGATACATGGTGGTGGTCGACAGAAGTTCAGAGTGTATTGAAAGAAAAAAAGAGAAAATTTAAGGAATGGCAGCGTGTAGAGCCTGGAAACGCTAGTTTAAAAGCTGAAAAAAAGAGTGAGTATGACGTTTTAAAGAAGAAAGCCAAGAAAGCCGTGGCAATAGCAAAATCAAAAGCTCAGGACAAACTATATGACGCACTGGACAGTCCTGCAGGCCAAAAAGAGCTATACCGGCTTACTAGAATAAGAGAGAGAAAGGCGAGGGATGTTTGTCATGTAAAATGTATAAGAGATGAAACTGGAATGGTTCTATCGGATGATGAAAAAATCAGAAAGAGGTGGAAGGAATATTTTGAAAGATTGATGAATGAAGAAAATAATTGGAGTGGGGTGTTAGAGAATAAACCAGTGAATGTGGGATTAGTGAGAATGGTTAGTATGGATGAAGTCAGAATAGCAGTAAATGGAATGAAGAATGGTAAAGCCATTGGTCCAGATGGAATACCAGTTGAAGTGTGGAAGTTATTGCGAGTGGATGGATGGACGTGGTTAGCTTTGTTCTTCAATAAGTTGTTGCTGGAAGAAGCCATACCTGATGAGTGGTGCAATAGCTCTTTGGTGCCGATTTTTAAAAACAAAGGTGATGTGCTTGAGTGCAACAATTATAGAGGAATAAAGCTAATGTCACATACTATGAAAGCCTGGGAGAAAGTTATTGAAAGGCGACTGAGAGAAGAGAGTGAAATTTCACAGAACCAATTCGGTTTTATGCCGGGTCGGGGTACAGCGGATGCCATTTTTGCTGTACGCCAGCTGTGCGAGAAATACAGAGGTGCGCATAAAAACTTGCACATGGTATTCATTGACCTCGAAAAGGCATACGACCGGGTACCTCGGGAGGTTCTGTGGTGGGCCCTTAAGGAGAAAGGTGTGCCTGGAAAGTATGTGCAGTTGATCCGAGCGATGTACAGCCGATGCAGTACCCAAGTCCGGTCTACAGTGGGCACCACTGGCAGCTTCAATGTGGCTGTCGGCTTACATCAAGGGTCGGCTCTCAGCCCTTACCTCTTCCTGATGATAATGGATGCTCTGACGTCGGACATTCAGGAAGAGGCTCCCTGGTGTATGCTGTTTGCCGATGACATTGTGTTGGTTGCCGAGAGTGGCCTAGAGGTCCAGAACAGATTGGAGGTGTGGTGGCACAGACTGGAGAGTGTTGGCCTGAAATTGAGTAGAACCAAAACGGAATACTTGTTCTGCGATTTCGGCGGTCTCTCCAATCCAGTGCCTTTATCTCTCGCTGGAACACCCATACCGATCTGCTCCGACTTTCGGTATCTCGGGTCACTCGTCCAAGGGGATGGTGAGGTAGACCGGGACGTAACACATCGGATCAACGCAGGATGGATGAAATGGCGACAGGTCACGGGAACAACTTGTGACCCACGGATGCCCCTCAAGTTGAAGGGTAAAATCTACAAGTCCGTGATAAGGCCTGTCATACTGTATGGATCAGAATGTTGGGCTGTGAAAAGGACGGATAAAAAAAGATTGCACGTAGCGGAGATGAGAATGTTAAGATGGATGTGTGGTGTGACGAGAATGGATAAAGTGAGAAATGAGTATATTAGGGGAAGTTTGAAAGTGGCGCCAGTGACTGAAAAGTTGAAAGGGAATCGTTTGTCTTGGTATGGTCATGTGAAGAGGAGGGATGAAACGCATGTTACTAAAAGAGTTATGAGTTTACATGTGGATGGATGGAGAGGGAGAGGGAGACCAAAGAAAAGATGGATGGATTGTGTGAAGAGTGATATGAAAGAAAAGGAAGTTAGTGATAGTATGACGAGTGACAGGGCAGATTGGAAGAAAAAAACATGTTGCGCCGACCCCAAATAACACGGGACAAGGGCAGGAAGATGATATGATGACCTACCTTAAGCTACTTTTTATATTCTCGCGGAAACGGGACTTAATTCCGGTGGTTTGTTCCCTAGCCCACATCACCATATCCTGATTCCCGGGAGAGAACATCTTCGAAAGGGCTGAACCGATTTTGACAGGACTTTCACTGACGGAAAGCTTTTTTTATATATGGGTAATCATTTAATGACTTTTCGCGCACTAGGGCGGAGAGGGAGAGCGTGTCAGGCTTTAACTTAGTAAAACCACTTAAGTTCGTTCAGTTACTTTTTGCGTTCTAGGACCACGGGTTATCTTTTCAGAAGTCCTCCCAAGGCCCTAGTAGGCATCGGCCCTGCTGGGCTACTACGGTTTTGTTGACATCTCTTTAAGAAAAACGTAGTACAAGACGCGTTATCGAAAATCTGCTCGGTTCGGACAATAGCCGGACGGCCAGACTGCGAGCTACACATTGCACATCGTCCAAAAGCCCGCGCCTACGGTAGCTGGTAGTCGGGGGTCTCAGTAGTTGGGGCATGAGGATGTCCATTCCCTTACGCGTGCGGCTGTCTCCATCACTAGCATTACTGCTTCGCAGAAGGAGGTGGCCACCACCCATTCTCCCTCACAGAGATGTCACCACCGCCGACTGCCCCCACGAGATCACGGCTCACTTCCATCGTAAGCTCCACCGTGTCCTTCGGGCGAACCGCACTATGGCGACATCCCCGAGCATTTTCTTTCGCCTAAATCCGGTGCAGGAACCTTCCGAACTTACCATCTCCGGTGAGGGCCTAGGTCATGCGGAAGGTGTGGACGCCGTGACGTCTCTCCAGCCATTACTCAAAGAGGGGACTTACCGCCATGATTATGGCGTGCTCAACTGACGGATAGTTGATGTTACAAGGAGTAACTTAGGCTACTTTTCATTTTCCCGCGGTAACGGGACTTAATTTCCAGGGGGGAATATATCTCTGGAATAGATAACATTTTTTTACACGATTGCACCAAAAAGGGGAGTAACGAAGTTGCGAGTAACCTAACCTAACCCAACAAGTTAGCAGTAAAATAAATGAGATATTTCCTATTGTATTTTTTTTTCTTATTGTCATGATATACCATTTTGGAATCCTCATGATGAGCTCTTGAATTTGATACCCATATTGCACTACCCAAAAAAATATTATTATTTTTTTACTCTAATGTATAGCGTCCCACAGTCGTTATGCTGATTTTTTTTCAACGTCACCTATCTAAGAACACTTGGGTTAACAAGACGAATCTAACGATATGCTAATTATGTAAATCCGTTCAGCGGTTTGGAAGATATGAGGTAATAAAGAATATTACATACATACATTTTTTTTTTTTTTTTTTTTTAATTGATATAAACCAGTGCTTGACTGCGATCACACCTGATGGTAAGCAAGATACGCGCGAAAAACATAACCCTTCTTGCAGTCGGGTAATAAATCAATCGCAAAAAGAATTATGTCTACCAGCCGTAACCAAACGAAGTTAGAGACTATTTAGTACATTGCTATAGTTGGTTATCAGGCGTTATTTTTCTTAAATAAAAAATACTGTATGTCTGTCTCTTTTTTAAGTTTACCATTGCTAAATATAGTTTTAGTTTCGGCTTTTAATGTGAATACGCATTAAATAATGTCAATCACTGTCACAACACTAACGCGAATCTTTTCGATTCGTTTATCTTGTTGTTTTTACTAGTTTTAGTGATGAAAAACTACAAGTGTGGAAAAATATAACAGTAATAACCAATTTAATCTATTTTATTAATGGAAACCTCAAAATATTACGTATTATATTTCCATTTCATTATTTCATTATAATATAACGAAAATAGATAACGCCTAACAAAAATGTACTAGCAATGCTTCTATATGTATCTTCGTTCGGCTACGGTTTAAAGACCTGGTTCTTTTTGCTATTGATTCCTCGTATTGGTCTCTAACATATAACCTAGGTTTCATCTAGCGAAAAGAAAAATGTAAAACATGCCAATAGTTTGCATTGGCCTTTAAACCAGTGTGGTGGGTAGTTTAAGTTGCTAAATCTCGATTTAGTCAACGTGGAATATTCGTTGTCGTCTTATTTACTGTGTAATATTACAGTTAAAATGAATATGTTTATTTATTAGAGTGATCCGAAAATGATCTACTATGTAACGATAATGAAGTGCTAATCCAATATTTGGATTCACAATTTTTTGTGTTGTTTTCGATTGCTAGATTTTTTCGGTATCTATTTTTTTTTTTTTTTTTTTTTATTAATGATAGGCTCGCGTTTGACCACCATCTCACCTGATGGTAAGCGATGATGTGGTCGACGATGGAACACGCTTGCCTAGAAGTAGCCTATTCACTCTTGACTTAAAGATCCCTAAGTTGTAGCTATCTGGAAACACAGACTCCGGCAAGGAATTCCACTCCTTGGCTGTACGCACAATAAATGTGTTCTTAAAACGTTTTGTGCGTATGGGTGGGATGTCTACCATGTACCGGTGGCGCAACGCCGTACGTCTAGTGGTCCGATGATGGAACGGACTTGGCGGAATTAGATTGTGCAATTCCAGTGCACACTCCCCGAAATGTAAACGATAGAAAACCGACAGGCTAGCAACTCGGCGGCGATGCCCAAGGCTTTGTAGCTTCGACTCAACAAGTGCATCATTGCCGATGATCCTCTTGGCTCGCCTCTCAATCGACTCTAGCGCATCAAGCTGGTATTTGGCAGACCCGTCCCAAAGATGAGAGCAGTACTCCATACACGATCGTACTTGCGCTTGATAAAGGTTGAGCAGCTGTTCCGGCGTGAAGTACCGTCTCACCTTTGCTAAGATCCCCAATTTTTTGGCAGCCAGTTGAGCCTTTGCCTCAATGTATGAGCCGAAATTTAGAGTAGACGACAGCGTTACCCCAAGAAGCTCAAGGTGGTCGGTTATTGGCACGGTCACACCTCGGAAAGATGGAGCCGGTTGGAATTGACTCCGTTTAGCGGAAAAAAGACACGCTTGGGTTTTAGTTGCATTGAACTTGACCAGATTGGCATCGCCCCAATCGGAAACCGCCTTCAAGGACGAGTTCAAGCGTTCAACCATAGCCTCTCGGGATGACTGGATCTGTGACCCACTAGCACGTGCGTCAGACACATATCTCTCGGCAACAGTGCTGTCGTCTGCATACCCAAAGATACCGGGTTTAAGTAAGTCATTTATGTGCAGCAAAAACAGTGTTGCCGAGAGTACCGACCTCTGAGGGACCCCGGCATTAATATCCATTTGACCGGAGGAGTAGCCATCAACAACCACTCGGATGGATCGATCCCTCAAGAAGTCTGCGATCCAATCACACAGACCAGTGGGTAGGCCGAAAGAAGGAAGCTTAGCAATAAGGCTTTCGTGCCAGACCCTATCGAAAGCCTTCGAGATATCAAGGGAGACGGCAAGCGCTTCCCCATGCTTCTCGATGGCCTCGCTCCAGATGTGAATGGCATACGCTAGAAGGTCCCCAGTGGACCGATTTTGGCGAAAACCGTATTGCCGGTCACTGAGGATGTCGTTAGCTTCTAGGTATGCCAGAAGTTTCTTGTTAAGCACCCGTTCCATACTCTTACAGAGGATGGACGTAACAGAGATGGGTCTGTAGTTTGCTGGGTCAGCTCGACTGCCCTTCTTGGGCACAGGCTGCACGTTAGCTTGCTTCCAAGCAATCGGCACTTTTCCAGTCTCATATGAGATGCGAAATAGGCGTGTCAAGATCGGAGACAATTCAGGCGCACAAGTTTTAAGTACAATTGCTGGTATCCCGTCGGGGCCACTAGCTTTGTTCACGTCGAGGTTACGCAGGACCCTACGAACGTCCTTTTGATGGATACGAACGTCTGACATCCTCGTCGCGCATCCATCAGGAGAAACAGGTGGCCGTGCGTCACCAGAATTCAGACGAGAATATTCCGCAAAAAGAGAGGCAAACAAGTTTGCTTTCTCCTCAGCGGTGTGAGCCAGCGACCCATCGGGTTTCAGCAGTGGCGGAAGTGACGGACGGCAGAAGTTCGATTCAACCGACTTAGCCAGGGACCAAAACGCTTTACTACCTGCGGGGTATGAAGCAAGTTTGCTCCCAATTCGGCTTATGTGGTCAAACCGAGACCTCCGCAACACCTTCTTGCAGGACTTGGCAGCCCTGTTAAAGGCCTTCTTCTTTTGAGCCACGTCGCTTGCCTTGCGCGCACGAGCGTCGGCCCAAGCTCGATATGCCGCGTGCTTAAGCGCGTCTGCGCGATCACATTCGGCGCCAAACCATGGACGAGCTTGGCCAGACATTGTTACGTCAGAGAATGGGATGAAGTACTCCATCCCCTGTCGCAACACATCCGTCACGGCATCTACGCACGACGAAGCATCATCTGAAGAAAAGCAAGTGTGGTTGCGTCATCTGTATTTTTTTTAATTTTTCATGACACTTTCCCATTAATAACAAATCAATGCATGATTTATCTGTAGCTGAATTTAGGCGCCCGTGATTTATTAATTTTTATATGAAAATAAAACCACCACAACACAACGAAACTGAATTTATATATATACAACACACACAAACAATGGCACTGGCACAACTGACAATGAAAAATAAAAGTATACGTTATTTTACGTCAGACTTTATGCCATGACATGACATGTGCCTTTTCACCCAAAAAAAATAAAATTCTCGGAATATCCTGCCAAACTGTGAACAACGGAACGATCCAAGGGGCTGGAACGTGCTACAAGATCCGCCTAATATAGTTTAAGTTAAGTCGAGCTTAATGTGTAATTCCAGTTTAATAAAATCTAGTTTTAAGTGCAGATGGTGCAAACCGCCCTAAGCGCCCATTAAGTCCACCATTGTGCAGTGTTCACTAGGGCATAAATTTAATAAATAAATAAATTTTAATTTTATTAAGCTGAAGAGTTTGTTTGGTTGGTTGAACGCGCTAATCTTAGAAACTTCTGGTTCTAATTGGAAATTTATTTTAGTGTTGTATGATCCATTTATCGAGGAAGTCTAGTCTATATAACATCACGCTATGACTAATACGAGCGGAGTAGTAACCAAAGTTGCGGGTGAAACCGGGCTGGGCAGCTAGTGTATTGCTGTGTAGCTAGCATAGCATAGCATAGTCGGCCTTATAATATTCCCACTGTTGGGACTCAGGCCTCCTGTCTAGGAGAGGGAATGGGCCGTAATCCACCATGTAGTGTAGCTAGTGTAGTGCTTTTTTAGCCCATAGGTTGACAGAGAATGTCTTGTTGCATTAAGTCCTATGTACATAAAGTTTAAATAGAGAATAACACATACACACACACACACATGAAACACCTGTCCTTTTGCAAAGTCGTTCCATAACGCAAAAGCAAAAACATCGACGTTTCCGCTCTTGTAATATGTAGATAAGGGAGCGGGTAGTCTGAAATTGTTT
Source organism: Mythimna impura (assembly GCA_905147345.3). Taxonomy (NCBI): domain Eukaryota; kingdom Metazoa; phylum Arthropoda; class Insecta; order Lepidoptera; family Noctuidae; genus Mythimna; species Mythimna impura. The sequence goes on along the minus strand of LR990362.1, from coordinate 11,270,075 downwards.
CAGTATCGGCTGCTTTGCAGTTCCGATGCGCTAACGGTTCGGAAATAGCTGACGTGAGCTCAACAGTTTCTTGCATACGTTTACACGCAACAAATTTAACTTTACTCATTAAAACTGATACAATCAGTTATATCAAAGCTTTGAGTAGCTCTTACTAATAACGTAGATATATGCTCTGAACGGAAATGTTACTTGCATCTATAAGTTTATGCTTGAATTGGAAATGGAGCAGAAATTCGAGCGATCCCCGTGCTGCCGTCCATTTTAGTCGATGTTCGAGGTAGAGCTTGTCGAAATAAAGCGATTTTCGCGCTTTGCCGCCGAGGGATTCAAAGCTACACAGTTTGTATGTATGTTCGAGTTTTATTTGGCTATAATAACGTCCGAGTAAATATGGCTCACCTCGATTTTATCTGCAGTACCCTGACGTAAATATGGTATACCAGCCTTACCTATTTTTTTTTTGCCTCAACTATCACACAACGCCGTCTAGCCCCAAGCTAAGCAGAGCTTGTGTTATGAGTACTTAGACAACTGATAAAGATACTTATATATTTCTGAATACATACTGATAAATTACACCCAGACACAGAACAAATGATCGTGCTCATCACACAAACATTTGTCCTGGGTGGGAATCGAACCCACGACCTCCGGCATAGCAGTCAGGGCCACCAACCACTAGACCAACAGGCCAGTCAGTGTAAACCGTCGAATGACGTGTCAAAGTGTTATCCTTATCCTTATATATAACAAAGTTTCCCACCGCGTCTGTCTGTCGTTTCGCGTTAAACTCAATAACTACTACATGGATTTTCATACGGAATTAATCAATAGACAGAGTGATTCAGGAGGAAGGTTAGATGTACTTTACATGCATCATATTATATTATAGAAAAGCCAATTATTTCAAAGATATGTAACACCCGTACGATGCGTAAGTTCATGAGTGTGTATGCGTGTAAAGGTTTGTTACTTCTTCTCGCTTGAATGACAGAACAGATTTAGATGAAACTTGGCACACAGCTAGGCAATATCCCGGAATAAAACATAGAATACTTTTTATCTCGGGAATATGTTCCCTTGAGATAATTTTCTACTATCACGCAGGTGAAGTCGCTGGCAACAACTAATTTACAAAATAAATATTATTTATCGAGTTTAAGATAAAGACTGGGTTCATAGAGTGCCTCGTCACACTCTCTTCACCAACCTTCCTTTCTGGGTACAATATTTCCAAAAGTCTTTTAAGTACTCAAAATGCCGTAAGCATTTATGCCCGGATACTATAGATCAATGCGAGGTTACCCTTCATTTGGCTTGCTCAATCCGTAGATGGTGGGATTAACTCATCTGTAACCACAACAGTAGGTAAGATGACTAAATCCGCCTAAAATCGTGAGTGATAAATGGTCAACGGTTTACACGTGCTGGGTAATTAAGTTCATCTCGGGTTGATAAACATACTTGGGTAGGTACTTGGAAATAATATTAGGATGTAGGTTAAGGTAATGTTAACATGTATGTATGATGGTATGTGAATACGTGGATTTAATTAGCGTCTTGCCTTAAGCGATTACTACCCACATTACTGAGGACCGATTTATCAATCGCCTAATAAGAGCGCCCAACCCGTGATATTCCCATACAACCGCTCTTAAGTGATTATGACGTCATTACTCATTACACATCTTTTCCTAGATGTTTTAGAAATACAGATGTCTTGTGAATATTATCCAGGTTTCTATTAAAAACAAAACCAGTGCCAGTGCGGTACCGCGCTGGCAGGACCCAACGGGTACACTACATAAATACGAAAAACTTTATTCCGAAAGTCACAAATACGAATTTCAAAATACCGATTTGCATAATTCCGAATGGTTCAAAATTCCGAATATAACATCTCCGACTTATCATTACTCCTATTTTTATAATTCCTAAATTTCAATTTTCCTAACGTTTATAATTACTATTCTCAAAATATCGAGTTTCAATAGATCGAATAACAAAAAGTCCGACTTAATGATATTTCGAAACATCAGAAATACGAATTCCGATTATTAAAATACCGCTGAGTATAATTACGAAATAATAACGCCTTGTAAAACGGTATAGCAAGACAAATAAACACATAATTGCTCATCAGAGAGAAGTGTAATAATATGTATAGTATGAGGGGGTAGAATTAAAAAACTAATGACCGATGCGTTTTCCTACTCATAATTGCATAGATTGTTTACAGTTATTATCCTTGTGTATATATATCCTGAGTAATTAATTAGGTATCATACTGCTTGTTTTACCATATAATGTGCAATAAAAATATTTTGTTTCCCTGGTCACAATTCTTACCTAACATAACCTAAATGATTCACCAACAATAGAGGGGATCTGGCACTCGACTGCCGCTGCCGCGGCACGCTCGCTTAGCTTGCTCGCCTTCGCGCTTTATTAGTCATAGTTCTAACCTAACCTAACCTAAGTGATTCATCAATAATACAGGGGATTTGCAGCATGCAAGCAGGCATGCAGCATGCAAGCAGGCATGCAGCGTGCAAGCTGACATGCAGCATGCAAGCAAGCATGCGACATGCAAGCAGGCATGCAACGTGCAAGCAAGCATGCAACATGCAAGCAGGCATGCAGCATGAAAGCAGGCATACAAGCAGGCATGCAACATGCAGCAAGCATTGTTTCTGTCACGGCTCCGGCGCTGCGGGGTTTGGGCGGCCCCACGCGAGCTTATCATCGCAGATGGTTTTAACGCTCACCACCGCAGCTTCGGCTTGCTGGCCGGCGATGCCGGCCAGCCTCAGCCGCGGCGGCGGTCCTTCAAACCACCTACTCCTCAGCTCGCGGGCCGCCCCACCCCTCCGCGCCTACGCGGGTTTAAATTACACTCTAGGGGTAGGGCAGACAAGACTGCGTGAAGTCGGTTTTGCAGCGATTCATTTCTGTCACTAAATTTTGTAGCACAACATGTGGACTTTTAGTTTATTCGAAATATTGAAAATCGGAATATCGTTTTTCGGACCGAGAACCCTTCGAGCACTTGATTCTTCGAACGTATGAAAATCGGAAAACTAACAAATCGCATTTACGACTTTCGGTAAAATAAATTTCGTGATTTTTAATAATAGACATTATAATTCTTAGGTATTATGAAATTCGGACTTTTGAAAATCGGAACATCGAAATTCGGAATAAAATATTTCGGAGTTTTTGGGTGTTCCCGGACCCAACATGTTGCTGCGTCCAGCAGTGCCTACGACGCAGCTGTACTTTTCGAGGCTACATCACACCACGAAGGCTGAGGAGATCGTGGAGTATGTACGCGTTAAGACAAACTGGACTTTGAGAGTCGTGCATTTGGAGCCGCGCCATAACACTAATTTCAAGTCGTTCCTCAAAGGAGAGTTTTGGCCGAAGGGTGTCGTGTATCGACGATTTCGTGGAAGGATACCGACCTCGCAGCGGAACACGATGCCGTCACTTCATGTGCAATAGTACCTATAGTTTAGTAATTGTTATAGTTTATTTTATACATATGTATTAGTTTATTATTTTGTAAGATTATTTGTGTATTTTATGTAAGGGCCTTAGTTGCCTGATAGATAATAAATGATTAGAAATTATTATTATTATTAAAACATTTTGTGAAAGTAAAACTAATTCACTAAATTCACTAACCTTAATAATGTACTCATAAATTAAAAAAGTAATGAATTTTCATTACTTAAACTTACTTACTTTAACTTACTTTTTTTCTTTTATTTAAAGAAACCTTGCACATTTAATCGAGATTCTGAATGACGAAAACCTTTTAAGGTTTTAAAAAAACACCTATTTCCTGAAACAAGTTTTGCACAATTTCGAGTGAGTGGCGGCAGTTACTGAATCCCAGCAGAGCGTTCAGGCATTATCTCTCTTTTTTCACGTTGCCTCTTTAACAAACATTGCGTTGATGAAAGACCAAACTTTTAAACTATGCTCATGTTAACGATAGACGAATCGGGAACGGCCCTCGAGGAATAAAAACGGAGGTTTGACAGCTTTTGTTTAGATTAAAAAATACGTAAAATCAGTAGGTATTTATTCGTCAAATAAAGACGAATGAACCTTATCTCAAAGTAACACCACCTCGGGGAGATACAACCTCTGGCGGGAGAAGTTTAAACCTCCTGATGATTTTGTCGAGCCGTCGGAAAACCTCTCTCCTGGGCACGAGTTGCCATGGCCCACCTAGAAAACTCTAAACAGACTCCGCACTCAAGTTGGGCGCAGCAAAGACAATCTCCATAGATGGGGGTTCTCGGACGGTTCCGATCTTCAGTGTTTGTGCGGCGTCTCTCCGCAGACCATGTCCCACCTACGATCCTGCATCACGTGCCCTGTTACCTGTTCACATAGAGACCTAATGACAGCATCAGCGGACGGCATTGCCGTGGCCGAATACTGGGCCAGGCAAGGAATTTAACTAGTTAAATTGCCATCGATACGCTAAGAAGAAGAAGAACAGTATTCTGGCTTGAGTATCTAATGTTCACGCATATATCTACTAACTGAAAGTCATTTTGTGTTGTAGGTACATAAATACTAAAATCATTTGAATAGTTCACCAGTTGAAACTATTCGAAATAACTTAACACGTTTCATTACTTTGCGACAAATTAATAATTTTTCATCTGGTGCGGTGGCGATCGAAATGCGCATCCATCGACCTTTTTCATAGTGCGTAATTTTGGCCGTGCGCACCAGGCAGTAAGCACCTTATGGGGCCTATTTTGTATGATACAACATAGGAACTACGAATACAAAATCCGTATCGCGTATCAGAGTTTTGCGTGCGATTAGACCCAAAGGTCGACTGGTTGAGAATGCCTTGTTGCATTAAGTCTGCCTATGTACCACTACTGTACATGAAGTTTAAATAAATAAATAAATAAATTAGAACATAATTACAATAGTCCAAAAAAGAACTATCGGGGCAGTAGCCCGGACCAGACACATCAGTCTTTTGGTCGGAGGACCCTGTTCCGCATACCTCTAAAAAAACCACTATTACACGCTTTTAAACTTTATTGTCAATCCAACTGAAAGTATAGGTACCTCTTATGATCTTAAATTAATAATATAATTGTTAATTAATGTCGACGGTGGGCGTGTAGTATTCCACGTGCACCTCCAGGAGATGTCAGCAAAACTGAAGCCTACTGGGGCCATGGGTTCGCTTCTGAAAGGAAAACACGGAGTCCTGAAACGCAAGGCAAAAAAGAAATAGGGGTGGGTTTTAGTCAGTAAAAGTTTGACACGCCCTCTCACACTGCCCTAGAGCGTGAGAAATCATTGGACGAATTACCAATTAAAAAAAGATAGTAAGTACGTTACCTAGCAATTTACTTACAGACAAACTTTCACTTGACCGGTTTCCTTTGAAACAATCTGGCAATGAAAACTTTTATATAGGAAGCACTCAAGTCTATTATTGTATCTTATAAAAGTCGGTAATGGTCAACTCTATACAGCTTAATTTCTCAAAGTAATGCCTAGTGAGATGGAACAGGCAAATTGAGCAAAAAGAAACAAGCACAAAGTTTACTTATGAATTTATGACTACGTCAAGTTTATTGCACAAGTCAATGAATTTCATTATTTTACAAAATTATAGGATATCGGAGGTACCACGGTATATCTTTTTTTTACTCATTTTGCCTTTGTAATTAATATTCGATTATTTTAGGTATATTAATTGCTTTATTTGTTACAGTATTGTAATACCTGCTCTCAAAACGTATAATGTAAATTGAAGAAGTCACAGGCTCCTGAAATACAGGCACCTAACCAAACATAAGATGTATACGATAAGACTAAAAGCCGAAATAATTGATAAAAAACTGGGCATATGTACTTCTTCTTCTTTTCGTGTCGATGTACTCCAAAGAGATTTATAATGTCTTTGATGTACTCTAACTATTTTTTTCTGACTAGTAATTGGCAATCTCTACAGCTCTGTTATTGACCTCGTATAGATCCTGAAAACTGCAGGTGGTTGTGCAGGATGGACAGCATAGCAAATGATGCATGTTCTGTTCAGCGGCTCTACACTGGCACTGTAGATAGGTCGAGGAAGACCATTTGGCCAAAATATTTTTACAGCGGCCAACCTGGGTCCGCAGTCGGTTAAGAGATTTCCAGTTTGACCACTGCAATTCACGTCCAGGGGGAAGATGTTCTGACGGGGTGATGAAATGTGTAGGAGTTGGGTGTTTCTGCTTTCACAGAGCGCTTCTCTCGTATGTACTATAGATACTTAAGGTAACATATCTATAAAGGTTTCTTTTGAACTATTGACAGAAAAGGGAGGTGTGATTCGTTTTTTCCAATGATTTATCAACTAAGTTTAGACCAATAGTCGAGAATAAAGGGTATCTAAGTTTGGATGGAGTCTATTCATCAAGCCAGGAGGGTAGCTACTAATCTAGTCGGCCATTAATTTAGTGACTTCTGCACGCTCGAGGTGCGAACGTCTTTGATTAATAGAATTCAATCGCAGCCATTACTTTACAAACGTTTTAGTTTAACTTGAATTTACAGGTCTTCTTTTAAATTAAGGCAAGAAAATAACCATCTCGTGCAATATAGTTGTACTATTGTCTAATAATAATAAAACGTTTATAATAACAATTTAAACTTAGAACTAATGTTAGTAACATAGGTTCAGTTTCTGAATTGAGTACTTTGATTTCATTGGTTTTCAGATTACTGAGAAAGGAAGGTCGGTTCTTAAGTATCCTAACTTATGACGGCTTTTTGAATACTTGAAATTTAAAAACGTCTCAAACCCTACTTAAATGCAAAATTTTGACAGATTTTTAGGCTTAGGTAGAGTTTGAGAAATACAAGTTCAAATGCTTAAATCTGAAATCAGAGGTTAGAGAACAATTAGGTGAATAGGTGGTGAGTTGTGGTGGTGGTAATATCAAAATTAAACGAAAACATTTTCTACTAGCCCGTTTAAAAGAAAATTTACTTATGGAAACGTAGGTAGGTACTACCAGGATAAATACTAGTTACCTTTCCTTTTTTGGAAGGTAATCATCTACTTGTGATCGTTTATTAGAAATCTGTTAAGTTGTGGAGGCGTGGGCGTTGATTCGGTGGTTTTGTTTTGGACGTCTAATCTCTTTCTCTGAAAGGGAAGATGCGCCTGGGTGTTACCATTGTGCGGATCCCCTGAAGGACACGGTGGAGCATATGAAGGAGGTCTGCCTAGCTAAGCTTAGCGCCCACAGAGACGGAAAGCAATCACAATCCGGGACGGGATATTTTGTAATGTTCGTTTGTATGTATGTAACCTGTTACACAGAAAGCAGGCGCGAAGCTTTCGCGCCCCTTAGGCGAAGCACCTTTGTGTCCTCGTGGAGGCGATCGGCGGCGGCATCCTCTCTCGTCTGGCCCTAGTCCAGGCCATGGTACGAAGCGAAAGAAGTGGCGGAAAACGTGATGGAAAAGGAATCCTCATGCTCCGGCCGTCGCCAAAGACGCCCTGAATATAACCTATAATATTATTTTAACTTTGGAATTCGGATTTCTATTTAAAATTTAATTGGTCTCATTTTATTCTTTTTTTAATTTATCTCACATCAGACATTTCGTTGTAATTTTCAATTTAATTTATTCCAATGCAATTTTTAGTTAGCTTTAAAGTAATTTCATTTTATTATTTTATGTGATTACAACTTTTTTTATGTAATTAATTCACTGTACAATAGCTGTGCTGTTTAAATAACAATAATTATTATTATTATTATGTGCACGCCTGTAAGTGACAAAATAACAATATTTTAACTACAATATTTTTTCTTCATTTAAAAATTTTCTTTTTTTATAAAATATAAATAAGTCGACGGGCTGCGGGAACGTTTAAAACAGTTACAGTGGCTCTAAAACGCATAGGATATATGAAGGTACATAGATAGGTTTTAGTCAGCAAAAGTCGATACGCCACTCGCTCCACCCAGAGCAGTCATTTAATAATATATATAAATAAGGGTGATGCGGTGTTAAGTAACGAAGAAACAACATTTTACGAGGTTTTTTTTATAATAGACGCGGTCAAATTAGGGTAGGGCCGATTATCATCATCATCATCATTTCAGCCGAAGGACGTCCACTGCTAGACATAGGCGTCCCTCAGGTATCGCCACACTGGCCGGTCCTGTACGCCGATACCACAATACATTGGCGTAAATGCCCTCAATAGCTGTATTTCAATCAAACTAACTGGAACTCTCGACTCCATTAGATTCAAGTTTAAACTGTGTTATAGAACCAGTGTTCCGGAAACAGGCTTCCTACACCGCGGCCGGCATTAACTCAGCTTGACCTAATTGATAAAATAATAAATACTATTTGCAAATCGAAACGTGACTTCTAGGGGAAGCTCGGGAAACAAGTGTTTAGGTTAAATGAGAGAGAAAAGCAGAGAAGTTTTTTTAAAAGTGGGAAATTATCCAATATCTTATATAAAAACTTATATTTAATTTCAGAAGTCAGTGTTAAATAACAAGCAAACAATACCAGGAACACCGACTTCCGAAATTAAAGTTATTTTAATCGTTTTAGTGTTTTGTCTTTTGTAGTGAAGTCGGTTATATTTTTTTTTTTGTAAAAAGTTTTTTATTTCACACTTTTTAGTTGTGATACACTTATAGCCAGAATACCTATTTCTCATGACAATTCGAATTAACCCAAGCACTGCTAGGATACATTATTTTATTATGAAGTTCCCATTCACCTCCCGGCTCCATCATCAGGTCAGTTCGGCAGTACCTTATAGCCAAAGTGCATCTCATGACAATTCTAATAAGCCCAAACACGGCACTAATTAATTACGGCATTGATTAATTACAGAGTTTCTGTGCATACCTTCCGGCTCCATCATCAGATCAGTTCGATAGTACCCTATAGCCAAAGTGCATCTCATGACAATTCTAATAAGCCTAAATACGACTAGGTTACATTGATTAATTACGGAGTTCCAGTGCCTAGCTTCCGGCTCCATCATCATCATCAGATCACTTCGATGATACCATTTTCAACATAACTATTCAGAACTATTTATTTATTTGTATTGTCATGGTTACTTAACTATCTTCATTGTGATATCTATGTGAGGGTGAAATTCCGTTAGCCATTTCTGGTCTTCTTCATCAGTTCCACTTCATCAAATGTTACTTTTTGACTGTAAATGTTCTCGATGAAAATACCAAAATTACTATATGGTTGCCTATAATATTTGAGGAGTTCCCTCGATTCCTCATGGATCCCATCATCAAAACTGGATATTGAAAAAAATAGAACCAATTTGGAAGTATATCCTTTTAAGGGAAAAAAAAATTGCAAATCGGTCCATAAACGACGGAGTTCTGAGGAAACAAACATAAAAAAAAATGAAAAAAAATTACAACCGAATTGATAAACCTTTTTTGAAGTCGGTTAAAAAAAATAGGACACACTAAATAGAATCTATTTTACCCATAGGTCAAATGGTGTATCTGTTTCGCCCGACCCCTATGCCCCAAGGTCAAGATTTCATCGCATTATGAACATTCTACCAGAAATGTCAATTCTACCTCCACCGCTCTGATCAAAAACATCTCCTAACCAAAAGTGAGAAAGTGCATTGAAGCAGCGGCGACCTCTCGCGGTGGTCCAGAACGAGACGGAATGGGATGCGGTCGCCTCTAATCAATGGGAAGGCGACGGTTAGGCAACTGCAAGAATCAGAGAACGTACATCCTCAGCCGCCGCGACAGGAGACGCTCCGAGAGTTAGCAGTGCTCCGAGAGCAATCCCCAACTACCGTAGGTGCGAGCTTACGGACGACGTGGGTAGTTTACCTTCCGCCCGTCCGATAAGGACCGAGCCCGAGTCGTAGACGGCGCGTAATGTCCCACACGCACCTCAAAGAGATATCAGCAAACCGTATAGGCCCAGCAGGGCCCTGCTGGGTACATTTCTGTAAAGGAAACCCGTGGTCCTAGACCAACTCAAAGGCTAACTAAAGGAACAGGTGGGTTTTAGTCAGTGAACGTCTGACACACCCTCCCGCTCTACCCTACAGTAAAAGAAGTGAATAGATGACTATATATATCTACCTCCAAAAAATAACCACTCTGGTCAAAAATATCTACTAACCAGAGTAGAAAAGGGCATTGAAACATTATGGAGCTTACTGCATATTTTTTCACAATAAAAATAAAATGAAGCAAAATATACGTATGCCAAGCTTAATACTTTATTCATGTTTCACTTTGATGGACGCATTCGAAACTGCAAATGTAAAAAGCGAAACTGCAAATGTAAAAAGCGAAACTGCAAATGTAAAAAGTTAAATCAAACACAAAATAATTTGTGAACTATTTTAATTTCAGCGAACATTCCGGTTTTATTTTAACCACGCTTGTGTTTACATCGATCCTTGGTAATACGGGTACAATGGATGCTGTACAATGTATCCTTTAAAAATGGTCGGCTTATTCATTGTAAATAATTGTCACGGCACAATGAGCGGAATGTTTTAATTCATCCTTTCGCTATTCTTACTCTAAAATACGGACATTGCTTCCCGATTAATGCTTTATTACATTTTAAAACAACAGTGGAGAGTATTGTGAAATACTAATTAAAATTTATTTCATTGCTTCCGCGTGCGCGGTTCTGGAATGGATCTTTTATTGCTGAAAAGATTACTGGGAAAGGTAGGTAGGTACTTAAGTATCCTCACTTATGACGGCTCTTTGAATGCTTGAAGTTTAAATTAAATTACGAACCTTCATAAATGGCGTTTATACTTGCAAATGAAAGACTTACATCATGAAACAGTGACTACACTTTTTTTGGGTGAGAAAACATCAAATGACTCCTCCCGCTCTGGGTGAAGCAAGAGGAAGTGTATCAGACTTTTATTGACTAAAACCCACCGGTGTTCCTACAATCGCCCTCTGCATTCCAGGGCCACAGTAACTGTAATTCTTCCGAAGAATCCCGCAGAACTTAGATACACTTTTTAATTTTACGTGGAAAATCATCAAATGACTTCCCCGCTCTGTGTGGAGCGAGGGGAAGCTTTAGACATTTAACGCTTAAAACCCATGGTGTTCCTTCAGTTACCCTTAGCTAGGGCTACGGTTACTCTTTCGAACAATTCCGCCGCCATGGCAGAGAACATAACTTCATTGGTTCTGTTATTCATGCAGTGAAAACGTAAAGCACGTACATACACAACCTAATTTATGTATTAGAAACTAATATCTACTCTAAATAGCTTTCCTAGCCCCTAACAAGCAGACACTAAAGCTATTCCCCTTAGCTCTAACTTCCTTGATTACAAGTACGAGTATGTAGAAGGTGACGGCTTCATAAATATCTTAACATTCATCATACTCAGTTAAACTGAGTTTAAACTTGGTGTAACAATTTTAAATTGCGCGCGATCCCACACCCACCTCGCGGCTTGCCTGAATAATTCAATGAACGCGGTATCCGTAAACAAATCTAATCAGAACTCCTATCAAAATCACTTTATATGTATTCGCTGACGATAAAGTTATTCAGCAAGTTCTCGTTCCTTCGTAACAATGTTTCTACGTCATAAGTAAGTGGTCGACTATTTAAACGTTGTGTAGGTATATTGTGGGAAGGAATGAATAAGGAAGGGAAGAAAATTACCGTGTGGGAATCAACTATTATGAAAGCAGTTATTTATTTATTTGCCGACATGTAAAACACTGGATATCAGGCATGCATTAAAATTTCATGACACAGTATTAAGGTTGTTTTTAATATCGTGCGGTTTTGATCACGCATGCGGGATTGCTTCGCACGCGTAACCCCCGGAAATATTCATTTCATACAAGTAAAGAAGAATATCACAAATCCGGCACTATTAAAAACCAGAGCGCACCGGATTATTAGAATGTTCGGATTATTGGATTATATATAAAAAATCTGTTTTGAGGTTAGACTGCTCGATGACGACAAAGCGCATACGCTGCGCTTGGCACAGGGAGGGACGAGCGGATGGTACCGGATTATTGGACGTATCGGTATATTGAAGTGCCGGATTAATGAGATTCTACTGTATTTATTGTAATGCGTGGAATACGCACGCGGGGCGTGTTTTTTTGCATTTTGAAATTTTCTGCATGCGGAGCAAACCCGCATGCGTGATAAAATCCGCACTATATAAAAAACACCCTGAGACATGTACGCTGTAAGGGCACTACAAATTTTACATATATTTTTATTTTTTATTAATGATAAGCTCGCGTTTGAAATAAAATATAAAATTATTAACTTTTTAACTTAATGATAACTACGTCGTATATAGGGTGACTGGCAATTAGTGTACGATACTTAAACACGTGATTGTGCTCATGATAACTAACAATTTTTATAATGGGAGCATAACCGAAATCGCGAAAAAAATATCAGCTGTTCAGTACATTAGGCAAACATAAATGTACTGAACAGCTGATTTTTTTTCGGTGTTAAATAAGAAACAAACAATACCGAGAAACACCGACTTCCGAAATTAAAGTTATTTTGACCCTTTTAGTGTTTTTTTTTAGTGAAGTCGGTTATTTTTTTTTTGTAAAAAGTTTTTATTTTAAATTATGTTAAACGTATATTTAACCGTAAATTTCCTCTGTTTTTAGGGAGTGTGCGTCGGAATTGCGTAACTTAATTCCACCAAGCCTGTTCCATCATCGGACCACTAGACGTACGGCGTTGCACCGATACATGGTGGACATCTCACACATATGCACTGAAACACATTCATTGCGCGTAGATACAGCTAAGGAGTGGAACTCCCTGCCCGAGTCTGTGTTTCCTGATAGCTACTACCTAGGGGACTTTAAGTCAAGAGTAAATAGGTTACTTCGAGGCAAGCGTGCTCTAGCGAAGACCACATCATTGGTTACCCTCAGATGAGATTGTAGTCAAGCGTGAGCCTATCAATAATGAAATATGTTTTTGAAAATGCCTTCCCAACTCTGCGTTGGTTCGAATCGCAATCGATGACGTGGAAACTAGATAAATTTCGAAGTACGGTTACAGCTTATATCTCGGTTATCATAAATACTCACAAACTATCGCCTTTATATGTATTAGTGAGATAATGTGATTGACGAGATTTACAAGAAATCAAATTCAACTCTCAACTCTCAAACCGTGAACACGATTACCATAAAAGGAACGGACGAAGGCATGGAACTGATGCATGGACATAGTTCACCGCTGTGTATAATAATGGCCATATCGTTGGCTCGAAATAAGTGTGACGTTTGGAAACGCCATGCACGCTATATATTAAAAATCTAAAACCTCTATCCATCCCTTCAGAACAGAGAAGCCAAACGTTATCTAAGAGACTCGTCTCTACATACACTTCATTCTACTTAATTAACGTCTACAGACATAATTAAAAGTAATAAACGACGTAAAGAGACACAATACAACACCAGACAACAGGCAGGTGTTTAAAATGGGAGTCATGTGTATCAAATTAATAAAACGCCCACTTTAACAAGTGCTCCGGCTGCCTACCGACAATTTAGCAAAAATTAATTTGACTACGGAATTAAATTCGAAGAGACACGCTTCTACGAGGTATTCCTCGTAGCGCTCCCGTTTTGAAACGCTCCCATCTAAGCGCTCCCGTTTTGTTCCTCCAAGCGCTCCCAAAAAGAGCGCTTCGAGGAACGATTAAAAATATTAAAATTTATTTCCTCGAAGCGCTCCCATGATTAACTTTCGGATAGAGATGGGACTATACTAACTGAAATTATCGATAGTAAGTAGAACACATTGTTATAATATACAACTAGAATCTTACTAAGAGTAGTATAATAATATAAAAATCTTTAATATTAAAAATCACAGATCGTTTCATAATCTTAATTATTACTGATTAATTAATCATTACTAACAGACGCAAAAATACTTATTAAAATCTTAACATCTCTAGGCAATGTCCTATAGAAATAGCGCCAGACACGTATTGATGTAATATATTTTCAATTACATTGTTTCGTTCTTGGGCATGTTTTTGATTTTCGGAAATGTTCATTTTTAATCTTATTTCAGCAAAATTGTTACAATAGTTTTGTAAGTACCTTAGCAGTTTGGCTAAATTTACACCTTGCTTTTGATTGATTTTTTTATTAATGTCTGAATAATGTGATTCCACGAAATTATTTGTTTTATTCTTTTCACCGTAACATGTAAGTTTGTTTTTCCAAAATCGGTGTTCTAACCATTGGGAAACCATATAATCATTGAATTTTGTGATATTTTTGTCCTGTGGAGACTGACTCATTATATACTGACTCATTATGTGTTTTCATGGCCCTCGGAACGCGCCACCACCGGGTTCCCAAATAACGGTAGGAGGGGTTCGCATCGACGTCGGGTCGACGATGAAGTACCTAGGACTTGTCCTCGATAGTCGGTGGAACTTTGTGGAGCACTTTCGACGTCTGACTCCCAAACTGCAACGGACCGGGGCTGCCCTAAAGCGGCTCCTGCCCAACCTTGGGGGTCCAGACGCCTCCTGCCGGAGGCTCTACGCGGGAATTGTTCGGTCCATGGCCCTTTACGGGGCGCCGGTGTGGGCGCCGTCGCTGCAAAAGCGACCGGCGGCCATGCTGAACGCTTGCCAGAGGGTCATGGCCATCCGGATGATACGGGGATACCGCACGATTTCCCGCGAAGCGGCGAGCCTCCTTGCTGGCCTGCCACCATGGGATTTGGAGGCAACAGTCCTTGCATGCTTGCACGATTTGCGCGTGGAGATGCAACGCCGGGGCGAAACTCCGCTGCCGCGCCAAGTCGCGGCATGGCGGACAGAGTTCCGGCGGGATCTCATGGTGGAATGGCGACGGCGACTGTCGCAACCCAGTGCTGGGCACGCCACAATCATGGCGGTAACTCCCCTCTTTGAGGAGTGGCTGGAGCGGCAACACGGCGTCCTCACCTACCGCATGACGCAGGTCCTCACCGGACATGGCAAGTTCGGGAGGTTCCTACATCGGATTCAGGCGGAAGCAACGCCCGAGTGTCATCACTGTGCGGACCACCCAGAGGACACGGTGGAGCATACGGTGGAGGTGTGCCCCGCTTGGGCGGAGCACCGCCGTGTCCTTGTGGAGGCAATTGGCGGCAGCGACCTTTCGCGTCGGGCCCTGGTTCAGGCTATGGTCCGAAGCGAGGAGGAATGGCAGGCGGTCGCCTCCTTCTGCGAAGCAGTAATGCTAGCGAAGGAGGAGGCTGCACGCGTGAGGGAACGAAGGCCCTCACATCCTAGCCGCCGTAATTCCGACCCCGACTACCAGCCACGGTAGACACGGGCTTGCGGACGTCGAGCACTGGGTAGCTCGCCGTCCGGCTGTTCGGTAATTAACCGGACCGAGCCCAGTCGTCAACAGCGCGTAGTGATCCTCGCGCTCCTCAAAGAGATGTCAGCAAACCGTAGGGGCCCAGCAGGGCCAATGCCCGGTAGCTAGGACCGCGGAGAATTTCTGAAAGGGAAACCCGTAGTCCTAGAACGCAAAGGGTAATTGAAGGATACAGGTGTGGTTTTAGTCAGTAAAAGTCTGACACGCCCTCCCGCTCCACCCAGAGCGCGAGAAGTCATTTTGATGATTTCCCACCTTAAAAAAAAAAAAAAAAACACCCCGTCGCCAGTGGTACACACAAAGTACTAATGTAATTATTATGTAGGTCTACTGCAATGTGATTATTATACGTATATAATTTATATTAAGTATATCTATGCGTTTTATTTATAACATCCTCTTTGAATACCTACACAATAACATTGGTCCTTGTATACACATAATAAGAGTGCCGAAAGAAAAAGATATTATTCTCTCAATTTCGTAATTTGGTTAAGAAGCAACTTCGATGTCGATGATGCACACATGAGTTTTTAAAAATTATCGATATAATTCATTACTTCATGCTTTTCCCTATTTTTAAACGTGGGAGCGCTACGAGGAAATAAATTTTAATATTTTTAATCGTTCCTCCAAGCGCTCCTTTTGGGAGCGCTTGGAGGAACAAAACGGGAGCGCTTAGATGGGAGCGTTTCAAAACGGGAGCGCTACGAGGAATACCTCGCTTCTACAGGAAGTTCGAGAAAATAGAAGTGGGAAAGACGCTACGAATATTTAATATATTTAGTGGGAAAGAGACATTTAATATTCTGTTTTGTTAGTAGTTCGTTTTCCTCACACACATGTCGTCATAACGACTGTACACAACACTAGTTTTAGTTTATGCGAAACCCGAAACACGTGTCTAGTATTTTTATGTAAAGAATCTATGTACCAAATGATCATGACCAACGATGTATGGAAATCCGTCTTAAGTTGAAGCACAATAAATGTTTATTTAATATAGACTACGGTACTTTTATTTTATATACTATTAAATAAAAGTGTTCATTTTCACACAAACACCCGAGTTTTAAAGTAATTAAACAAAAACGGAGATAACCTACAAATTATGTCTAACCAACTCGCAACTTGTAAAATGACCACAGATCACTCATGTAGGTACAAAACAACATTGTTAGTTATCATCCGTCTGTCATCTGGCTTGACAGCTGCATCTGCGTGAGACGAAGCACAAAATAAATATTATATTATCGGAACGATAAAATACATATACAGTACGTTATGGTATTACTAATTACTTAGCTATTTAAGATATTGATATCATTTTTGTGATGTTTTTGTCTAAAGGTTCATACTTACGTACAAAGAGTATAGTAATATATAGCTTACGTAACTCGTACAAATGAAGAGAACGAAATGTCAATCTTGACTGGAAATGTACCTAGCAATCGTTAATTTACTGTTTATCTTAAAATCATAATTCCGGATACGAAAACAGAATTCCTGAAGTGCAAAGCTGTAAAAAAATAAGCAAATAATTTCTATATTAATTTGATTTTCGTTCACGCATCTTTGCTAGACTGCTTTTGGTCAATCTCCTTTCATAACCATATCATGAAAAATCACAAAGTTATAAGCTTGAGATGTTACCTGGTTGTCCGCACAAACACATGGTCACCAGGCCATCCAGGAGAATGAGGGGTTGTTTTGCTCCCGCACCCAGCTGTGCGCTGGCGCCTAATGCCCGCTATCAGCTGCCGTACTTAGTGTCGGTGGTGTCCAACTTGTGAGTCTATATGTCTGTCTGTCAAGACCCTTTATCTCGGGAACGCGTGGAGGTATCGAGTTGAAATTAAAACCATATAGTCAGGTCTGCGGTCCCTTAAAGCTGTGAAAAATCAAACTTTTAAGTTAACAGGAAAAAAATATGTAGCCGTTTATGTCGCAAACAACGTACATTTCGACACTCTCAAGGGAATCAAAATTCATAGGTTACTTCCCGTTGACCTAGAATCCTGAAATTTGGCATGAAGCAAGGTCTCACAGCACAAGTATAGGAAAAAATCTAGAGACGGTAATTTTTTGGTTACTTCACAAAAAAAAATCTTTTTCGCGGTTCGGAAAAATCTTTGAGACTTGATTCGTGAATTGAACTGTTTTCATAGGTAAGTTTGTACGGAACCCTTAGAGCGCGAGTCC
Source organism: Mythimna impura (assembly GCA_905147345.3). Lineage (NCBI taxonomy): Eukaryota > Metazoa > Arthropoda > Insecta > Lepidoptera > Noctuidae > Mythimna > Mythimna impura. The sequence continues at coordinate 11,252,409 of LR990362.1, read as the reverse complement.
GACTCGCACTTTCCCGGATTTTTTCTTTTTTTCGTGTATAATAAAGTTTATTATATTCTATTCTATTCTTCCGCTAGTAGAATGCTACTTTATCACTGAGTGAATACTGAGTGAAAGTAGAAAATATATGCTTATGTATATTACCTACTTTAACACAGGCGAAGCCGCTAGCCGAAGCTATAACAAATGGCTTTGACTTTGACTTTAGTTACTTATAACATTCTAAAGAAGAAAGATTTGCATTTTTGTTTGTAATGAATAACGTCAACTACCGAACCGATTTTAAATATTCTTTCACCAATACTTTACAGTTACTTTATCACTGAGTGACCTATATATTTTTTCTTTCACGCATACAAAGCTGCTGGCAGAAACTAGTCTCATATAACGTTAAACGATGATCAGCGGGACTATTGCGTAACTCTGTTGACAGTTCAAGTGATGATCACTTGTTAACAATGTGCATCATTGAACTGTCAAACAGCTAGTTTCGTATTGCCTGCCTTCAGTGATCAACTGCAGTGACGTCATTAGCATTAGCAGACAACACGTTTTGACAGTTGTTATTGTATCGATACCTTTAAAATTGCGATTGTGTAAGCTTTTGAAGCTGTATAATAGTCGATAAAATTTTCGAGTGGTCACAATAGCCACCGTAAATTTTTATAATTCACCACATTTCCACCGTAGTTTGTTAGTCACTTGTGTGATACGTAATACCAATTTTATGAAATTGTCAGTTGACAACTAAGTTTAGTGTGCAACGAATGCTATTTGTCAACTGTTATTGAAAAAGTTAGCCAATAGCCCCCCTGGTCGATGATTGAGCACGCTTTCCTAGAAGTAACATTCACTCTCGATCAGTTGCCCTATGTGTTAATTTCTGTGCAATAGAGAGCTAACCTTTGGCCAACAGGCGAGCTTTGTTCCAAGCTACTTCTCAGAATATCCATTACAGTGAAACCCAAATAGACTGTTCGACCTCCGCCGACCTGGGAATTAATTCCCAGGACGCTGTGATCAGATGCTTCGCTTGTTCGGATCAATATTAAACAGCCTTTTCATAAAATAATCTACTATGCAGCGCTTCCAACATCAACACAATATCTAAGTTTAAAACAACATTTACCTATCCAGTAAGATGGAGGGCAAACAGCAATATTGGAATGGAGGTTTTTTATTAATAATTCAGAGTCAGCAATCTGTGACTGACGGAGCTTTGAATCTTTTATGTCAGTTAAGACGCTATACGCCACCCTGATAGAGCAAATATCGATACTTTACTACAGGGATGGTGAACCTTGCTATGGCACGTGGACCAATGACGGCACGCGGCTAAATAATTCGGGCTCGCCAGTAATATTATCTATACAGTATTCCAACTTCATACAAACGGTCGAAACGCGAGCTATACCTACGCGCCTCGATCTCGAGGTGCGCTCGGGATGCAGACAGTCGCGTCTGTGCCGCGCGTTTTTTTCAATAAAAATAAGTTCAAGTACATATTTATATATTTAATATGATGAGTAGGATATATTGTGCTGCTTGAATTCTTCATTTAAAACCAAACATATAAATTGTAAAGTAGCTGCAGGTATCTATAACCAAGTAAAAGATATTCCTTTTTCTCCACCTTGTCCATGTTTCCCAAAACAATTTTTAATTAAGCTTTAGAATGCGGATTTTTGTACTTTAAAATTTAATAATATAGCATTTCGTAGGTACGTCTCAGTCGAGGCGCAAATATTTTTCGGTCGCAAATATTGAGCACTTCCTATTCAATTCACAAAGTATTTTATTTGTTTATATAAAAAAAGTATATTTACAATCACAAAACTAAATGGAAACACAAAGTAGGCAAATGTAATTAAAATGGTGGAGGCGGGCAGCCATAGTGCGGGCAGCCCTATCACATGTTTACGTACCGCGCGGCTGTAGGCATTTATTTCAAAGATACGGCCGAGTTACAATACTGTATAGATAATATTACCGTGCCAGTGTAGTACGTATAACATGAAGGTAATCTAAAACAACAGTATTCACGCCAACTTTCTGTTTATTTAATTTAATTAACAAACAACCGTAAACATTATGATATGTATACCTACGAATTTCGGGTTGCAAACTAAGAGGTACCTAGTACCTGGTACCTAGTTAAATGTTTTGTCCATTAAATCACAAAGTCAAAATTCTTAGGCGACACGTTATAACCACATTGTTTTTATTTTCATATAATTAAAAAACTTTTTACAAAAAAAATGACCAACTTCAATAAAAAAAAAAACACTAAGTCGGTGTTTCTCGGTATTGTTTGTTTCTTATTTAACACCGACTTCCGAAATTAAAGTTATTTTGATCCTTTTAGTGTTTTTTTTAGTGTAGTCGGTATTTTTTTTTTGGATTTAGTTATTTTAGTTCACACTTTTTAGTTGCGATACACTTATATATAACCAGAGTGCCTATTTCTCATGCCAATTCCAATTAACCCAAACACTGCTAGGTTACATTGTTTTATTATATGAAGTTCCTGTGTCTACCTTCCACCTTCCGGCTCCATCATCAGATCAGTTCGATAGCACCTTATAGCCAAACTGCATTTCATGACAATTCTAATAAGCCCAAACACGGCTAGGATACATTGATTTATTACAGAGTTCCGGTGCCTAACTCCCGGCTCCATCATCACCATCAGGTCACTTTGATGATACCATTTTCAACATAACTATTCAGAACCATTCATTTATTTGTAATGTCATAGTCGCTTAACTATCTTCGTTGTGATAACTATGTGAGTATGAAGTTCCGTTTGCCGTTTCTGGTCTTCTTCATCAGTTCCACTTCATCAAATGTTACTTTTTGACTGTAAATGCTTAAGTTCTCGATGATAATATCAAAATCACTATATGGTTGCCTATAATATTTGAGGAGTTCCCTCGATTCCTCATGGATCCCATCATCAGAACTGGATTTTGAAAAAAATGGGACCAATCGGAAAGCATATCCTCTAAGAGGAAAAAAAAACTTGCAAATCGGTCCATAAACGACGGAGTTCTGAGGTAACAAATATAAAAAAAAAAACATACAACTGAATTAATAAGCTCCTCCTTTTTTTTTTGAAGTCAGTTAAAAAAATGTCGGTCTCGCCTACATAAAAATATCCAACGACTAGCGGCCGTCCGTGACTTCGCCCGTCTTTTCTCTCTTTTTTTAAGGTAGGAAATTACCCAATGACATCTGCCGGTCCGGGTGGAGCGAGAGGACGTGTCAGACTTTTACTGACTAAAACTACAGTTGCCCTTTGCGTTCTAGGACTACGGGTTTCCATTTCAGAATATCCCCGCGGTCCTGGAATTTACTTCCCCCTTTATATTCATTCATCATTCATTCATTTCAGCTGAAAGTCGTCCACTGTTGGACATAGGCCTCCCCCAAATGTCACCACAATGACCGGTCCTGTGCGTCTCGCATCCATCGGATTCCCGCGACCCTCACCAGGACATCGGTCCACCTTGTGGGAGGCCTTCCAACGCTGCGTCTTCCGGTACGTGGTCGCCATTCCAGAACCTTTCGTCCCCATTGACCATCTGTTCTGCGAGCAATGTGCCCTGCCCACTGCCACTAAGTTTGGTTTGGCGATTGTTTGAGCTATATCTGTAACCTTGGTTCTCCTGCGGATATCTTAATTTCTGACGCGATCACGCAAGGAAACTCCGAGCATATATAGCCTATTCCATTGCCCTTTGACTTTTGAGTGACTTTAAGCCTTCTGATGAGACCCATTGTAAGCGACCACGTTTCGGAGCCTTATGTCATCACTGGCAACACGCACCCTCTTTATATATTATAACCAAAATTCTGATGTAGACACATCAGAATTATACCTACTGTTACTCGTAAGTTTTATCAATATTAGTTTTTTTCGTGACTAACAAACAGTCCTATAATTAAGCTTTCGCGTTTATTTTAGTAATAAGATTAGAGCGTTACCTTCATGATTGACAGTCGTTACTATTCGGATAGTCAGAGACCAGAAAATCTGAAACCAGTCTTGCTCAAAGGGTATCCTGTTACCTCATTACTGGGTTGTGGAGGTCAGATAGGTAGACGCTCCATGTAAAATACTGGTTCAGCTGCATCTGGTTAGACTGGAAGCCCACATACAAATTTATACTTGTATATAACATAGCATAGCATAGTCGGCCTTATAATGTTCCCACTGTTGGGACTCAGGCCTCCTCTCTAGGAGAGGGAATGGGCCGTAATCCACCACGCGGGCCCAGTGCGGGTTGGTGGATGTCACATGTCTTCGAATTTTTGGTTCTCGGACATGCCGGTTTCCTCACGATGTTTTCCTTCACCGTTTTGAGAGCAGTGGTGATGAAATAAATTACACAAAGTAATGCGTCTGGCTGGGTTTGGACCCGCAACCTACAACTCGTAAGTCGGAGCCGCTACACTCGGCCACCACTGCTCACATACTTGTGTATATGGCAAAGTAAAACTGGCCAGATCGTTTTAAACGTTAAAGTTGGTTGATATTTCAATCTTCGTTTAGCCTACTTTCTTTAGACCTTTTATTATTATTGAAATCCTACATCAATGATCATATCGTGAAGTGATCAATTCTAAGATCTGGCCGCAACATATATATATACAAATATTTATTTACCCGTAGACTCAAAGTAAGGTTAAGTTGAAAACTAGCGTCAGGCAACTGCTACGTAGTTACCTGGTATTATGCTGAACTGGACCTATTTTGCGCAGCCGTGAGACATCCAACGCTGTTATATTTTTTATTTAAGTTTCTATGTACTTCATTATTTCCTCATTGTGCGAGTCTGTGTGCTAAATAAACGTGTTTTCTTTCTTCTTCTTTCTTTATCCCAATATGGTTGGGAAAACGCCGGGCAGATTGATTGACATCTAGTTTTTTTTGGTTGTTTCCACTAATAGCTAGACTATAAAAATAAACCAGGGCAAATGCGAGTCGGAATTGCACACTGAGGGTTCCGTACAAACTTACCTATGTAAATAGTTCAATTGCCAAATGGAGTCTCAAAGATTTTTCCGAATAGCAAATTTTTTTTTTGTGATGTAACTACAAATTTACTGTTTTTAGATTTATTCCTATATCTGTGCTATAAGATCTAGCTTTATGCCAAATATCAGGATTCTGGGTCAACGGGAAGTACCCTATGAATTTTGATTCCCTTGAGAGTGTCGAAATGTACGTTTTCTGCGACATAAACGGCCGTATCTTTTTTTTCGTTAACTTAGAAGTTTGTTTTTTTCACAGTTTCAAGGGACTGCAGACTTAAGTATATGCTTTTAATTCCAACTCGATACCTTCACACGTTTCCGAGATAAAGGGTCTTTGCAGACAGACAGACAGACGGATAACAAAGTGATCCTATAAGGGTTCTGTTTTTTTCCTTTTGAGGTACGGAACCCTAAAAATCAATGCCAAAGCCCAATTTTATTCCGCTATATTCCAAAAAGAATAAAGCGTTTTATAAATCTCATCTTATATGTAATTTGAAACTAATCGATTTTCATTCTCAGTGAAGCCAAAGAATATTTTTACCTCAACAATCAATTACGCGTTCGTTGGTTTAATATTTACATTATATTAGGCCAGATATATTTTATTGCTTTCGTAATTTGATTAAGATTATGTAGGTTCAGACATGTTTTTTTTTTGAGGTGGGAACTTTTCAAATAACTTTTCCGTTCTGGGTGGAGCGAGAAGGCGTATCAGACTTTTAATGACTAAAATTCACCTGTTTCTTTACGTTCCAGGGCCACGATAAACCTTTCAAATATTCCCGCAGCCCTAGCAGGCATTGCCTCTACTGGGCCCCTTCAGTTTTGCTGAAATCTCTTTGAGGCGCGCATGGAACTTGGTATTTACTGGACGGCTGAACGGCGATCGACCTATTGTTCGTCGTCCGCAAGCTAGCGCCTAAAGTAGCGAGAACCGCCCTGGGACTACCGATCCCCGGGGGTTCATCTGCCGCGACGGTTAGGGCGTGAGGATGTCTCATGGTTTCAGCCACCTCCTTCGAAAGTCAAAGATAACCTAGATCCACAAAATACGAATCAAAACTGTCTTAATTAAACAAATTCGTTTTTTTGACGCCATATTTTAGTTAGTTGTAATTAGTGTTGGGTTTTATTATTTTTATTTTATTGTAATTATAGTTAGTATTTTTAAATGCAAATACAAATATTATTTTTCTCTGTTTCCTCGGTTATATAGTTTGACATAAACTAATGTGACGTTATCATGTTTTGAATGTAAGTTAATTTCTGAGGCTGCTGTATCTAGGGCGCTGCCGGCTGGCGGCAGACGGCAGGCGTAATCAGCGACATTGATTTGACGCGGCAGACAGGACCGAGCGAGAAGCCGCTCCACTAATCCACTTAGACTAGCTTTTACACTGTAAATATTATCACAAATACACTTTATCAACCAAGAGAATATTGAAAATTTTCTTTTCCTTTTTGGATCACTGACTCTAAATTATTCTAACGTAAATAATTCGATCGATGGGGTAAAGTGCACCCTTGCATGGCCTTAGAGCGAGCGCTCACCGTAAGAACAAGATAATTCTCGGCATATAGATAGAAAACTGTGATAACCTTGCCGGGGTGTTCGTTTAATTAAGATATAATGATATTGAGCGAGGTCGTTTATTTTTGGGTCAGGATATAATGAGATAAATCAGGAATCAAACGAAACAAAAGAGGGAAAAGATTCCTTTTTATCTCACCTTCGGGCAGGAGCTATTAATCTCTGCCTGTTTGACGCAGCCCAAACTTATCGGAGGAGTTGCCAACATTTATCAACGAGGACACTTGATTACTCTATATTTTTAAGTGATCCCCACGGATATTTTACATTTATTTACTTTGAAAGCTCTCTGAAAGTGGTAGTTCGTGAAATAAGTGCTTTTGAAACTGAAAGGACTCACATTCATAGTGCTCTCTACTGAGACAATTATTTGTTAGCAAAACAATAATGTATTTGATATGGGTTGGTTTCATTTCTATTGTAACGTATTTCCAAGTAAAGCGTTACGGTATTTAAACTAGATCAAACAGAAATATCTTTTACTTAGAAACCCGAGTATTAATCAGCCTTCTGGCTCAAATAACATTACGTCGATTACGGTCACGGTGGCTATTTCTGTCTAACTTCATTTGATGGGTCTTAAGATAATGCTAAAATATTATACTTCTTACGGTTTCTGCGTCCCTGGTAGGTGACGGATCATAATCCTTGTATTTAGACGCTCACCCAAAGTTAAATGCCCTTTGTTTTGGCAAAACTTCCACTTACTGTAGTTCCGTTTAGTTTCTGAATCCAGCAGAAACTTCGAGATAAACCAACGATTCAGTTACAAAGCCGGGCTCATGCTATACTTCTTGCCTCACTTCGCTACACACTGAAATATTCAGCTCTATGAAAATGAGTCTATTGTTCACACCCAATAGTAATAACAAGTAGGTATGGATCGACTTGCTATAAACGCCGTGGCCCAATGGTCAAGAGACTTGGCCGAAACCTTTTATTGCAGTTTTTGAGCGGATAAATCAAAAGCCTAGTGCAGAAAGTGGTGCTCTTTGATGCAAAACACATAAGAAGTACATATTTCTTGACTCTTCAATCACCGGAAACTGCCTCTTTTTCCCGTGACAACAGATTTTTTTTCTTCTGAATAGGCTCGCGTTTGACCACTATCTCACCTGATGGTAAGCGATGATGTGGCCGACGATGAAACACGCCTGCCTAGAAGTAACCTATTCACTCTTGACGTACAGAATCCTAGTTCTTTGTTTTATGATTTTAGATATCTTATTTCGAAATAATAAAAATATATAAATAAAGGAATAGACAGATCAAAGAGGAAGATTTTTTTTTTCAGCTATTTTATTTTTGGAGCCTATCACAATGTTGCCCTTTTCACCCAAAAAATTACTGCGAATTCCTTGAGCCACAAGGCAATTAATTAGTTAAGTCCGCTTATGTACCCACTATGTTTCTACAGGCTTACATAAAAAATTAGAACAGGTAAATAAGGAATTTGGTACGACCCTTGGAAATATCCTTTATTATAGTTGGTCCTTAGAGCCGTATACATTTCAACACACGTAAGCTTTCATGGTTTGCCACATAAGAGGTCCATTGAAGGAGTAATCCATCAAACGACGTGAAGTTTGTCCAACAGCGGCTATTGTGTGCCTTCAGTGATGGCTTCGACAAAGCAAGGGGCTTTATCATTATATGGGCAGCTATAACTTTGTATACAGGTGTATCGATATTCGTCACACTCCGTCTTCGACGAAAATCAGGTTGTGCTGACCAATCCGCTTACAATGTATGGGTTTTGCCGTGAATTTTCCCTAAAGTTAACATTAATTTTTGTGTCATAATTTTTTTTCAAAGGTAGTGGACGTTTACAGGAATCTGCAACTGTAATCTTTAGTTATAGATAATCAAGACTTAATCTACACTAACATTATAAAGAGGTAAAGTTTGTTTTTTGTTTATAGGAGGTAATCTCTGAAAGTGCTGGTCCGATTGCTAAAATTTTTCACTGATAGAAAGCTGCTTTATTCCTTATTTAGTCTATATTTTATGTACACGGGCGAAGCTGCAGGCAAAAGCTAGTAATTTATATTTCTATTTTTATGTTTTCTTAGAATCATATCAAAGGACCTTCTAAGTGCTAACGATTCCCTCTGTGTTGCGGTTCAATTATATATAGAACTTTACTTCAGCAGCCATACCTAGAAGTATAAAGTAGGTAATAAATATTAAACTTAGCTATATAGCACTGAGTGGATAGAACATTATGACCTGCCATCACAGTAAGTTGTGTTGTGCAGTTAGTCTGTATTAAACATATTATCACCTACATTATCAGCCTGTTTGTAACTAAACATACAGCAGTTACATCACCATTACGTTGCTATAAACTAGAATACAAACTAAAACAACACCGATGCTAGTGAAGACGCCATCTTTAGAAAGCTACGTAATATACAAGCTGATAGTGTCAGTCATCATCAATATCATTTCAGACGAAAAACGTCCACAGTTGGTCATAGGCCTCCCCCCAAGTGTAGCCAGAACGACCGGTCATGTGCGTCTCGCATACATTGGATTCCCGGGACCAGGTCTTCAGTCCACCTTGTGAGAAGCCTTCCAACGCTACGTCTTGCGGTACGCGGTCGTTCATAATCCATACCAATATTTTAAAGCAAAAGGCAGGATTTTTATGAAACTATGTACACGTATATAGGGTGACTGGTAATTAGTGTACGATACTTAAACACATGATTGTGCTCACGATAACCAACAACTTTTACTATGGGAACAAACCTGAAATCGCGAAAATTGTTTGTTATCATGAGCACAATCACGTGTTTAAGTAACGTACACTAATTGCCAGTCACCCTATATATGCACGGGTAGACTTTGTCCCGGAATAAGACTAAAGATATTATTTGTTTATGTTCCCTTGGGATAATTATCTACTTTCACGCAGGCAAAGCTGCTGGCAGAAGCCAGTTTGATAAATGCTTTACACTTTATGTATTCGTGGCGCTAGTTCGCGCGCCATCCCACAGATGGCGCCCTATCGCTTTCCAGACCATTGCACATGTTAGAATTTATTATGAGCTCGATTCTATTCTTGAAGGAAGAAAAATTATCTTGGCAGCGATGAATGATATTCAGGCATATTCAGGTAAATCTTATTTACTCCTTTGCTGTAAACGCCAAATATAGACGAATAGATTCTAACTAATTTTAGAAGATGTTTTTGTAATATAGGCAAGATCATACGAGCTTAGTCATTACGGTTGTAGAAGTATGATACCCAAAACGCATACGTTATTAAGAGTCCTATGACATTTTACCGAAATTATTTTTATATAAGTAAAAAAAGAATTAGGAATATCTAAAAAAGTATATTGAAAACCAAACTAAAAACACGCAAAATAAACTGGAAATTTCTCTTACACAAGAATAAACATTACTTCATAGAAAAATAAAATAGTATTCTTTTTTTAAATATAATTGATTATCATATAACACACTGCTACATCACATGCTGCATCGGCCATTTGAAGTTCGAATGTACCTACGAAAGAACGCAATTTTGTGATAGCGCCCTTAAGTTACAATGCACTAATTTTGACCGTAAGCAACAATTGCCTATTACTTATATTACCTTAAGGTTACCTGCTAAGAAGACCCCAATCATGCAAAGACACCAGCAAATTATTTCATAGTGTTAATACGTTACTTAAGGATTATTTTAAAAAGTACCTGAAAACTTATCTTAGTTCCATTTAGAATTCAAAAACTTCCACACCCCACGATTGTCAAGCATCCACCAAAAAATCATAGAAACTCCAATCTGATCGCGTAGGATTTATTTTTCTAACTCCAAATTTGAAATGTAAAAGGTGGCCTCTATTGTATTTGCGCGAGGCCGCGGCACGTTCGCTGGCAACCTGCCAGCACCGGGGCACCAGGGTAATGTGCACCGCACCGAACTTGTGCTAATTACCGAGGTGGCGACTCCGCCGCAATATGTTACAAGGCGATTTCTTAAAGATTTATTATGGGAAAACAATATTTGTTAAAGATGTCTTCGGTGTGGGAAAGTTTAAGTTCGCGCTTAGAGGTATTTACATTTTGGTCCTTGTGTTCACAAGCTAGAAGTTGCTTAAGTTCTAGTTGGTTTTCTTCTTTTGTATAGGCAAATACGAGCTACTGGCAAGTACCAAAAGAATAGTTAGTCACTGTTATCTACGGAAATTTAGATTGGTTAATTGGATGAAAAGAAAATTTTGGTCCTTTCAAACAACCACTTTTACACAGTTGCTAACTCCAAGACAAAACACAAAATGCAAAAGTGACGTTTTACAAAATACAAAAGCCTGAGAAAAAGTTAAATTTATTAAAAATGACTTCAGCTATAAAAAAAATCTGTGCTTTCGGCAACGTTCTACCTACAAATTATTATAAAATAAGATACAAGATAATATCTGCAAAAACGCTCCATTTTATGTGCAGAGCAAAATTACAATGTTTTCTTTAGTATGAATGCGATCGCTAAGAAATATTGTAACGGTAAGCGGAAGCGACAAGCAGTGAGTTGCTCGCGCCAATGAGCGGACGTCCTGCAGCGACGCGGGGAGGTTGAGGAGATTAGGAACAACGGGGAGAATGCAAAGATTGGATGCGGTGGAGACTATGCTGCATCGAGGATGAGGCTGGTAATGCGGCTCGCCAGCCTAAGATCGTTAAGAGGGTATAGGAAACATGATGTAAAGTCCCACATACAGTATGGCCGACCTAACTTGGCGAGCCTGAATATAGATTCTGCGAACTTTAGCGCATGTACACTCTTAAAAAAACTGTTATTGACATTTTTTTTAAAACCAAAATACAAATAAAATTTCACTAATACAAGGACCAAGTACAAATAAAATAAATATTAAAACACCTTGAGACAAAAAGCTACAAAAATAACTTATGAATTAAAGAAACAAACCTAAAACTACACAAAAAACTTAACAATATAATAATAACAACCTACGAAAACTTTTGTCATCGCCTGTGCTCAAGACATAGACAGCGACACGAAAATAACACCAATGCTAACGTGTGAGTGAGACATATTACTACGTACCGAAAATTGCCGAATAGGCACGAAGCTTTAGAAGAATTCTAATACCGCGTTGCAGGATTTTGAATTTTAGTTCGTATGTGGCATCATTCATGTCACACTACTATAAAAAATTAGACAAATCTCAAATCTTTATTGCAAACCATAATGTAGTACATACATATGTAATGTGTCTATTAACTAGAAACAAGTATTATGAACCTGTCGGGCACACGTTTTGGGAACACATTCATTCTGCATACAGAAATGAAATTCCCAACCGGAGTCTGTTTCCTGACAGCTACTGCTACCTGGGGGTACAAGAGTTAATAGGTTACTACGAGGCAAGCGTGCTGCAGCGTCAACCACATCACTCTAACCTTCAGGTGAGATAGTGGTCAAGCGTGATCCTATCAATAAATAAAAGATTCATGAAAACCTTCCATCTCCTACGTTATAAAAGGGCTCATCGAAGATAATTGAGTCACGATGAATTAGCACAGGTTCAGTTGAATACCAGCGTCAGGTACTAGTTGTCTGGCATTCATGCTGAACTGGACCTATTTTGGAGCAGCCGTGAGGCACACAACCATATTTTTTTGTTTCATTTTTGTTTCGTGTTTCCTAAATATTGTGTGTTGTGCCTTATGCTGAACCAAACAAATACTTTTTCTTTCTTTCTTTTAATTAGCTACAAAATATTTTCTGAAATGATTCAAATCTAGTCAAGTTGCATGTATAATAAATAATTCCAGCCATATAGCACTAGAACATAAATCTAGATAGTGTTACCGCAGCGCAAGATTGACCTGTAATCCAATTTCAACATAGCTGCATCAGAGCTATTTCGAACCTAAATTCTTCGACGTCCTGCAGATATTTCTAATAGATATTGGAGACTACTGGATCGTGACTTTTTACGTGTAACAAGTTCTACCAAGAAATATTAAACTTAGGTTATGTATAAGTTGTATGTTAGGTTGGTTTGTGTTTAAAGTTTATTCTCACAAAAGACTACAGTCACTTACAAGAGAAACATGGCATACAAACGGTGTTTCCATCGTCATCATCATCATCATTTTAGCCGAAAGACGCGCCCAAGTAACGCCATAACAACCGGTCCTGTGCATCTCGCATCCATCGGATTCCCGCGATCCTCACCAGGTCATCGCGGTCCTTTCGTCCCCATCTACCATCTGTTCTACGAGCAATGTGCCCTGCCCACTGCCCCTTAAGTTTGGCGATTCTTCGAGATATGTCGGTAACCTTGATCTTCATTTCTGCTGTGATCACGCAAGAAAACTCCGAGCATAGCCCTTTCCATTGTTCAACCGGCGCTTATTATTAGTATTTTCGTCGTTCATATATATTTTTGAATCTTAAAAATATACACGTAAGTTTTTTTTGAGGTGGAAAATCGTCCAATTTCTTCTCTCGCCTAAGGTGGAGCGAGAGGGCGTGTCAGACTTTTACTGACTAAAATTACACCTGTATCGTCCGCAAGTCCGCACCTTTGATGGCTGAGGATCGCCCTACAACTCCCGACGCCCGGGGTGTCGGCTGGAGCGTGAAGATATCCTTTCCCTCATGGCTGCGGCCATCTCCCCCGCCAATATACTTTGCAGAAGAAGGCATCCGCATCCCATTCCCTCTTGTTCGGGACCATAGTCTGAACCAAGGCCAGGCGCGAAAGGTTGCCGCCGCCGTTCGCCACCACGTTAGTCATCCATCCGCGGACCGACCTCAATAAGCCTTCTTAACCTTGAAAATCGGCCGCTGTGGCTGTTATCAGTTAGTCAAAAGTTCCTTCATTTAGGATAATGACTGGGATTTTATAATATACACATGTCGACATAATAAGCTAATAATAATAAATCAATCATAAATGTTTGTAAAACATTTTCAAAACTGTAGTTTGTAATAGCGTAGCAACATGTGTGCTACGTCGTAGCCAATGCGGGTTACGCCGTAGCACGGTGCGTAGCAAAGCGAGACCGGCGCCTCGGGCGCCGCCGCACTGCCAGATATATTTCCGCAGATTGTTGCAGTTTCCTGAATACTGAAAATAATGCATTATTTATAGTCTTTATAAATAATGTAGGAGAAAGCTGTACCAGACGATTCACTTAAGAGCAGCCAACCCGACATACATTTTAACTGTTTTTCATACAACCGCCCTTACGCGATTATGACGTTATTACACATTCGATATTTTGGAAACACAGTATCTTGTGGATATTACCTAGGCTTCTATTGAAATCAATTTATAAATTTATGTAAAACTAATCCAGCAAAGAGCTGTGAAAGTCTGCTATTTGGCAAGAACTTTGACCCTTCATAATGTACTCAAAAAATAAAAAAGTAAAAAATATATAACAATAGAATCCTTGCAAATTTAATCAAGATTCTGAGTGACGAAAATTTTTACCAAAAACTTTTACAGTTTAAAAAAAAAACACGTATACAACGAACAAGTTTTGTGAAATATTTGAGTAAATGACGGCATTACCGAGTCCCAGCAGAGCTTTCAGGTATTATATCTCTGTTTTCGCATTGCCTTTTTATTAAACATTGCATTGGATGAACCGGCAAGCTTTTAAACCATTCTCAGGTTGACGATAGACGAGTGGGGAAGGGCCGTCTTAAGGAAGAATCCTTGTGAGTAAACGATATTCGATTATTTATTTATGTACACACAAACACTTAATATCGAAAAGAACAAATACAGATAAAAGAGTACAAAGGTCCTGCTTATTTCTAACGAAATTTCTTCCAGCAGACCTGCGACAGGAGAGTTGGATGAGAAATGTAGACGCAGTGTGTATAAATAATATAGAGAAGAATTAAATAGACTAAATTATCTAAATTAAACCTTATAATACAATAATATAATATATATATATCAATAACGGTAAATAAATGTACGCATAAATAGAAACAAACATAGATTAAATTATAAAAATACATCCAAATATAATATATAACTTACGAGATGGTAGAGAGGTAATGTTCTTTGACTAGCTTTTTGAAGGCAGATATATTTTTAGCATCACGGATCTTAGCTGGAAGTGAGTTCCATAATCGTACCGTATGAAAAGAGAAGGAGTTAGAATAAAAATGGGTTTTATGGGTTGGGAAATTGAGATGGAATTTAAGGTGGGATCTGCATGGGGCATCGGCAGGGCGAGTGAACGAAAAACGATCACGCAAGTAGCCAGGATAAGCAGGGTTGTATAGGATATTGTACAGGAGACATAATACCCGAGTGTTCCTACGAAGACGGATAGGGAGCCACTTGAGATCCTTTCGGAACTGAGAGACGTGGTCGTATTTTCTTAGGCCAAAAACAAAACGAATGCACAAATTTTGCAAGCGCTCAAGTTTATTTAATAGCTCTTCAGTGGCATCCAGGTAGCAGGCATCAGCATAATCGATGATCGGCTGAATTAGAGTTTGAGCTAAATAAATTTTGGTTTTAAATGGGAGAAACCTTTGAAGGGATTTAAGACTGTGGAAGTAAAAGTGTACCTTACGGCTAACCTCGTTTACCTCGTTTACCTAGTTTTATTGCAATAAAAAAGCATTATCTCATACATATTTTCCCTACTCGTGGGGTAGGCCACAGAAGGTTCCTCGAGATATATCTATTACTAAATCTTACTTAATATTATAAATTTGAAAGTTTGTATGTACAGATGTTTGTTACTCTTTCACGCAAAAACTGCTGAATGGATTTCGATGAAACTTGGTACACGGGTAGACCATGTCCTGTAATAGTACATAGAATACTTTTTATCTCGGGAGTATGTTCCCTTGGGATCAATTTCTACTAGCACGCGGGTGAAGCCGCTGGTAGCAGCTAGTTTATTAAATTTATATTGACTAATAGATTTACAACCTAAATGAACTTTATCATCAGAAGTCGGAATTAGATAGAGTTAAACATGTACTTACACCGATTTTATACAGCGAAAGAATAAAGTGGATATGCCTCAAATCCAAAGATTAATTTTAAGAGCACAATTTTTTTTATGACACTATCAGAAATATAGCAGAAAAAAATTCTTCCTGCAATAATGACGACGAGGAGGAAGTGTATAAATTTGTTAACCTTACCTCAGTTGAAGTAGAGAGATATTTTTCAATGAAAAAACTAATAAAAATTGTATGTTAATTATCTCTGAGGTTTTTATTATTATTTATTTTTAATGTTGTTGGCCTCACGGGATTTTTCATTAGAAATCCCGGGAAGATCCATATTAATATCAACATTTCGATACAAGTACTTACATGTATAACTCTACCTAATTCCGACCCATGGTTATCATCCATCATTATAATGACCTGGTTTACGGAAACGTTTAAAAAAAAATTAACCACATTCACATTCGTGCCTTCGGGAAAGCCACTTATTTCAATAAGCACAAACAAGTACCACAATTTCGATACAAAATACAATTACCAATGCATTTGGGATTAAAGCAATCAGCCTCTACCGAGTGTGCACGTGCCAATTAATTAGTTCGTTGGCGAGAGGACGACAACTGGATAACATATGATTATCGCCCAAGTGTGTTCTGGCCTATGTTTGTGCCTTACATTGTTTCACTGTCTGAACGAGTGTGCGCTATGCTTATGTCATTCGTGACATGTTTGTGATGTGTGATTACGTTTTATGGAACATGTTATAAATGTTTATTAGAATAAATCATCTTTATTATGATCTTTAAAATAGTAAATTCGATTTTAAATATAATATTATTTATTTATTGTTGTACACTTGCCCTAGGTTTGCTATCGTTTTTGACGGCACCGCTGGCATATTATACTGAGGGTAAAACAAACTTCGTTACATATTATAAAACAAAATACTCCAAAGCCTCTGTCTGTCTGTTCACGATAAACTCCTACCAAAGGTATCTTCGTGTGGTTTTCACGAATAGAAAGAGTCATTCATGAGAAAGGTTTAGATGTACAAAATATGCCTATTATAATGGAGAAAAGCCGAGAATTGCAAAGGTTTGTAACACCCGTGCGAAGAACAATTAAACACAAGACACGGTTGTTTCATTTCTCAGGATAATTCCTGCTCTTCCAGCTGATCAAGTAAGTTTTTTTAATTGAGGTACTTTTTAGGTACGATTTTTAGTGTGATTATATTTGTGAGTAATAAAATATTATAGAACACCCGTCATCTTGATGTCAATATGGCGCGTGTACCTTAATTATTAATTAATTAATTTCATTCTAAAGGTTTCAACTTAAATTTCAACCTACAGATTTTTTATAGTTAGGCACTAAATAGCCTATCTTTTAGGTAATTTTCTTTGGTAGTTGGTATAGTTTAACTCAATATTCTACATCCGCCATTATTACTTTCATGCGCGAAGCTGGGACGGGTCGCTAGTATTGTTTAAAAGCATCGTCCAGTTTCCATTATAATGTTTCCTAACACGACCTAACTTTCATCCAAACTGCATTTCGGACATATAGCAACAAGTACGATGTAGTTTACCTTGCTTCCAAGTACAAAACAATACTGTTTTGTCTGAAGGATCAATGTTTAGTTTTAAAATGGAGCGGTGAGACGGACAAGTGGAAGAATAGATCGCTCTAAATATGTCATATCGGGATATAACAGTACAATAGAGTGCTTGATCTGGAGCGCGAGCTGAACCTGGCTGACAGCCGACAGACTGAGCCATCGCAGATATTGTGTGAAATATTTATGGAATAAATGCTTCTTTGAATTTAGGAGAGTTATGTTTGTTATTGTCGTATATAGTTATGATTCAAGCTATTTTTATTACCCTAATCTAAAATCAGATAATCTTTTGTCTACAGGATCAATTTTTATTTTTTAAATTGAGTAGTGAGGCGGACTACCGAAAGAATAGGTCACTTTTTTATTTATACAAATATGTAATATCACATTAACATAGATTGCTTGATCTGTAGCGATATTGTCCGATATTTATAAAGAGAAAGCTTCGTCGGATGTAGAAGTGTTATGATGACTTTTCTTTCAAACATTGCTACTTACTAAAATCAAAGAGATAATGCCCGTACATAAATAACTTCAAAAACCAGTCGCATACTGTGGCCCTGGAACGCCAAAGGCAAAGGCAGCTGAAGGAACACAGGTAAGTTTAGTCAGTACAAGTCTAACAGTCCCGCTCGTTATACTCAGACTGGGAGCAGTTATTGAACCTCAAAAAAAAAGTGGCATCCAATCTCAGTCACTATCTGTCAAAGTCACCTCTAATTTTCCCAAACATTATCAGTGAGATGAGATTGTGACTTGAATTTTAACGTACGGGAAATATTGGCCTTCCACTAATATACTGATTGATGTCTCTATCTACAGGCCTCACAAACTATATTTTTGGCGAGAATTGAGCGTTCGTTCACACTCCCGAGCCAATTACTCAACCATCACTCCAACCGAGTCATCATTGTTGCTGACACCTTCATTAAAACCTCATTTGGCGCACTACATACTACATAACATACAAACTAGGTCCGTTTTTGCGAGGCAAAAGAAGTCATTGACACAAATAAATTGTTAAAACGAAACTTACTCTTGCTAACGTCCTAAATTGAGTTTTTAGTGGGATTGTTTCAAATGAAGTTCAGTGGCTGTTCTAATATTATTCGCAAATTGATTCCTATTGGATGTTGTGATGTAAAATTGGTGTAGTTTTGTCTCTCAAATGTTCACAACTGAGATCGTGTCGCGTGATTCCACATATTGATGTGGAATCATTGAAACAGGCGCAATCTCGGTAAAATGGAGCTGAGAATTTGATTGTATTAGGTATTGTATACCTACCTCAGTGAAGCTTGCCGAGAAGTCTGACTCGATAGAACTGCCAAATACTGTAAACACATTAGAATGTGTTACATCTGCATTGTGATGAAAGCCAAAGTGACTGTATTCTGTTGCAAAAATAATTACATTCTAAACTTGACACACATGCTAAATGCATAAACTGTCCGAATCCAAATTAAAAAAGCCCTTAGTCGGCATCAGTCGATAATTCGTGATCTTTCACTTTTAGACTTTGCTAAAGAAAAACGATGCATAGTTTATTGTTTGAGTTCCGAAAAGGGGATTTCACCAAAAGGGCAATGACCGCTATTGCCATGCTAAAATGGAACAACTTTAGTATAGTTTATCACACTACACACTAATATTAGAAATGTGAAAGTTTGTGATGGTGTGTGCGCGTGTGTATGTTTGTTACTTCTTTACGCTCGAACGACCCAAGGGATTTCGATGAAACTTGGTACACGGGGAATAATAGTCTCTGGAATATAGCACATAGAATACTTTTATCCTGGGAGTATATTCCCTTGGGATTATTCATAGGCGAAAAAAAGCTCAATAAATGAAGCGCACATTATTAATTAAAACAAAAAAAAAATAAGAACGTATTTTACTGTCTCATATGTTTAGTGGTCAGGCGGTTGCCTCCTTCTGCGAAGCAGTAATGCTAGCAAAGGAGGCGGCCGATCGCGTGAGGCAACGGTCCTCACGCTCCAATCGCCCGATCCGATCCGATCCCGATTTCCGGCCATCGTAGGCGCAGGCTTACGGACGACGAGCAATGGATGGCTCGCCGTCCGACCGTCCGGTAACCGTCCGGACCGAGCCCAAGTCGTCGACGGCGCGTGCTGTTCCACGCGCGCCTCAAGGAGATGTCAGCAACTGTAGGGGCCTAGCAGGGTCGAAGCCTACCGGGGCCAAGGGTCTGATTCTGAAAGGAAGACTCGGCCCTGGTACGAAAGGCAACGAAGGAACAGGAGTGGGTTTTTAGTCAGTAAAAGTCTGACACTATCTCCCGCCCCGCCCAAGGGCGGGGGATGTCATAAGATGATTTTCCGACCGAAAAAAAAAAAAATATATATATATTTAGTGGTGGCAAATGCTACTACTGTGGGTCCCGGGTCCAGTTAAGTGTTACTGGGTTTTTTGTAGCCCGAAATCTGGGTTTACCTGGTTAAAATAGCCCTCTTTAAAATGAAACTCAAACCGAACTGGATGAATTGTACACCTTGCTTCAACCTTCTTGAATAGGCATGTGGCTCCATCTGATAAGGTATATAAAGAAGGTATTCTCAAGTGTGTAAATCTTCGCCAAGTTAGTGAACAGTTTATGGCCTATCGTTCAGTGAGCCGCAGGGGGGCACTGGAGAAGGATTTAGTATTTTATTATCACCATTATTTGTTGTTTTTCTTTAGAGATGGTGGCTCTAAAACTATAACCAATACTAGATAAAGGAAAGAGCTTCCTACTTCTGGAATGTTTTGGTGTTAATAGTCTGTCAGAAAACAAAAACACAAATGCTATAGAGCCTCTTTCATGGGTAGGTACGTTTCTAAAGGATTTAGAACTGGAAAAGCTATACTTACTATTACAAAGCGAAACCGTTTGCTTGTTTGAACGTGCTGATTTCAAGAAACTACGGGTTCAAAATGAAATATTAATAAAGTGTTGGATAGCCTATTTATCAAGGAAGGTTATTAGCCTATAGACTATATAACATCAACTTACGTTTCACGGGAGTGGAGCAGTAACCAAAGACGCGAATGATATATTACTATTAGAAAAAAAATCTCAGATATATTACGGGACAAAATGTCTCCTAACATAACGCGCGACGCTATCAAATTGTCCAACAACGTGTCCCACATCACGTGAATGCATGGCAAAATGTGGAAGGACAAGTTTCGGAACACTGGATTTTTTCTCTTCTAAACTTTTTACGCTCTAGGGCGGAGAGCGTGGGCGTGTTAGACTTTTACTGACTAAAACCCACTCCTATGTTCCTTCTTTACCTTGAGTTCCATGACCCCGCGTTTTCCTTTTGGAAGCCAACCCATGGTTGGTTTCCGAAAGGAAAACCCAGTAGTTTGCTGCGCCGTCGACGAATTGGGCTCGGTCCGGACGGTTACCGGACTGCCAAACTGCGATCTACCAACGGGTAGATCGCAGTTTGGCAGTCCGGTAACCCCGGTCCGGTAGAGTAACGACTCTTCGTCCGCAAGCCCACGCCTACGGTGGCTGGAAATCGGTGGCATTACTGCTTCGCAGAAGGAGGCGACCGCCGGCCATTCCTCCTCGCTCCTGACCATTGCCACTACCAAGGCCCGGTGCGAGAGGTCGCTACCGCCGATCGCCCCCACGAGGACACGGTGGTGCTCCGCCCATGCGGGGTACACCTCCAACGTATGCTCCACCATGTTCTCCGAGTTCGGGCCACTGGGTAACGTTGCAGTATCACAAAGATTGAGCGTTATGAATCTTTCATTTTGTCCCCTAATTTAGCTGACAATTTAATAGACAATAGATAAACACTAATTCGAGTTTTAAAACATATAAGATTGTCAGACGACTGTCAAGCCGATAGGCGTGAGAAATTTTATATAATTATTCAATGTAAATAAATAAATAAAATAAATTAGTAATTTGATAGGAATAAATCCTGTTTTATCGCACATAGGTAAGCCTTTTCAATATCTCTGGTCCTTACCAAAGGCAACAGTTACGAAAGGCAACGAAGGAACAGGAGTGGGTTTTTAGTTAGTAAAAGTCTGACACTATCTCCCGCCCCACCCAAGTGCGGGGGATGTCATAAGATGATTCTCCCAAAGAAAAAAAAAAGCTATCAAAACTAAAATTAATTAGGCCTTCAGAATATTTTGCTTTAAAAGTCAGTTTTCTTTGTAAAAAAATGGTTTTTTTATGTGAAAAATTAATAAAGTTATGTTAGGTAAGTTTTGAGACATATTTCCTACGGGAATGATTATCCTAAACACGTTGCACGTGACTGAGCTCGATACTAGGCCACTCTCACCCCATCCTTGATTGACTGGTCTGTTGGTCTAGTGGTTAGTGGCCCTGACTGCTATGCCGGAGGTCGTGGGTTCGATTCCCACCCAGGAAAAATGTTTGTGTGATGAGCACGATCATTTGTTCTGTGTCTGGGTGTAATTTATCTATAAATATGTATGTATTTAGAAGTATGTAAGTATGTTTATCAGTTGTCTAGTACTCATAACACAAGCTCTATCCATTTATCTCCACCTTGCGACGATTAACGCTCCTCTTTTTTGATACACACTCGCTATCACGCTATTCATCAATTAGTGCTTCACTAGTTTCTCTCTTCGTATTACAGACATGATGAGTCATCTCTTTAAGTGATTAAGACATTCGAGGTTGAGATTCTAGTCTCTATATAATTAACTAGCTGTAGCCAACTGCTTCACCCGCGTGAAATTAGAAAATTGCCCCAAGGGAACATAATGCCGGGGTAAAAAGTATCCTATGTGCTATTCCAAGACATGGTTTACCCGTATGCCAAATTTCATCCAAATCCGTTCAGTCGTTCGAGCTTGAAGAAGTAATAAACACACACACACACACATAAACTTTCGCCTTTTGAATATTAGAGTGATTACTGGGGGTTTTCATACGAGGTACTGAAGTAATATCAACCGCCACTAAAGCAATGGTCATATTCATATTCATTTATTCACATAAAAATAGAGTAATTACATTCAATGGTTTCTTATGTTACATTATTTAATCTTATATTCTATTTAGCCTGCATTATGGCATGTGAAGTTGTTTTTTTATACAAAGAAGTAGAGAAGAAATAGGTATTTAATAACAATAATAATCTAATCTTATTGTCTCTGAAATTCGGCATGCCTAACGTCAATTATATAGTACCTAGATACAGTCCAATACAAAAGTAAGTCAGATATTTTATCACAATAAGTGTCGAAGCTTCATATTCTTGAGCATCGACGCTGAGTTACTATTATAGCCAGTCGGTTTTCTATCCATTACATTTAGGGGAGTATGCGTCGGAATTGCATATTCTAATTCCGCCCAGCCCGTATCATCATCAGACCACTGGACGTACAGCGATGCGCCACCGGAACATGGTAGACATCCCACCCATATGCATAAACAAAACGTTTTGTAAACATATTCATTGTGTGTACAGCTAAGGAGTGGACTTGGCTGCCGGATTCTGGGTTTCCTGATAGGTGCAACCTATCTATGTCAAGAGTGAATAGATTACTTCTAAGTAAGCGTGCTCCAATGTCAACTACATCATCGCTTACCATCAGGTGAGGTAGATTTCAAACGCGAACCTATCAATAATTTTAATCATATCATTCACTTATTATGATGATGGAATGCTAATAAGTTAGTATTTTTCTAGTATCGTCATTTTCGAGAATAATCCATGGCATAGAAAGGTCCTAAGGTTGTCTGGTAGATATCGCTCTCAGCGATAAGACCGCCTTTGTACCCATAGATTTAAGTTAGTGTAAAAGTTTTGTTAGTAATTTGGACTATTCTCGTATATCTGCTATTTTAATGTATTAAAAAGATAAGTCAGTATGATTAATAGCTCCCTACACATTGTATAAACAAGTAGATTATTGAGAATTATCTTCGACTAAAATCTAAAAGTTCCATTTAAATTTTTTTACATGGAACTTACAACCTATCTGTGACCTCCACAACCCAGTAATTGTGTAACACGATACCTCTTGGCAAGACTGGTGTAAGATTTCCTGGCTTCTCCGGACGGTAGATATGTTAGGATGGTCACCCATCCACAAACTGACCTCGGCAACCGTTGCTTAACCTTCGGGATCAGCACGTGCTACTGTTTGACTTACTGGAAAATACCGATTAAAAACACCTAAAACTCATATTCTAATTATAATCCCTCACCTCTGCCAATTATAAGTTTTGTTTGACTTTAGATAGCAAATCTAATAATAATAAAGGTAAAGTTTTGATTCCATTTACGCTATTATTAGATCATTTAACTTTATTAAGCATCCAGAATACCGTTTACCATTATATATAAATAAGAGTTAAATTTCAAAGCACATCATTTCGTTTTTAATCGACGGCTATTTTAGAGCTCTAGGCAATTATGACATTCTATAATCAGCGGCCATCGACTTATATTCTAGTACATATATATCGATGTCAGCGGCAGACAGTCCAACAGTATGGGATTAACAAGTTTAAAATAGGAGTTCTTTGCGGGATTTTTTCTAGTGTAGTTGAGAGTGGCTGTTTTAATTATTTGCAAATTGATCCCTTGTGAATATTGTCATGAATAAGAGGGGTTGTAGCTCAAATTCTCAAGTATCTACACAACTGGAAAAATATGTGGAATCATTGAAAGAGGTGCGATCTCGGTAAAATGGAGCTGACAATTTTAATGTAGTATTGACTACTTCAGCGAAGCTTAACTATCGAACCGACCGTTTGCTGGTAAATACTGCAAAAGTATGTGTTACATCCGCATTCTAATGGAAAACAAAACTGCATTCTAGCTAAACGCACAAAACGTGCGAAGTCTAAAAACAAAAAAGTGCGAAACGTCACGTTGTCAATGTCATACGTATTGAGCTTTTGACAGTCGTTAAAATAACTAATATGACACTGGCAGAATAGTCGATATCGGCTCAGCTGTCAAAGAGAAAAAAAGAAAGAAATAGTGCAGCTGGATATCAGATTTCTTTTTTCTAGGCCGTATAGCCTCTTTTTCAATCCGTACCTAAACAGTCAGAACATCATCACACGCAAATATAATCTGTATGTTTATCATAATTACATTATTATTGACTGGCCTGTTGGTCTAGTGGTTAGTGGCCCTGACTGCTATGCCGGAGGTCGTGGGTTCGATTTCCACCCAGGACAAATGTTTGTGTGATGAGCACGATCATTTGTTCTGTGTCTGGGTGTAATTTATCTATATATGTATGTATTTAGAAATATATTAAGTATGTTTATCAGTTGTCTAGTACCCATAACACAAGCTCTGCTTAGCTTGGGACTAGACGGCGTTGTGTGATAGTTGTGGAATATATTATATTATTATTTATATGTGTACCATTTGGCTCACTTGCCGCACTGTCCGACTGTCCGTACTCCCCGCAGCTACTTGTGCCAAAGGATTTGGGTTAGAATAATGCATAAGTCATAGATATTATCTCCGCATTCATCCGGAATCTTTTGGCGGTACGAAAATGTGGTTGCAACGTTTATGTTTACTTTATTATTTGTCTTGGCGAGGCCACTGCAATAACCTAGAAACCCAGAATCATTACCCGGTTACATGGACCCGGGTTTGAAAGAAAGAAAGAAATAAAACCTGTATATTTAGCACACAAACCCACCTCCGCCCACCCTAGGACGGAGGATCATGAGGATTTCCAACCCGAAAAAAAAAAATTGGTAACGGTTGGCGGAATTTGCGCGTGCTTGTGGACAAGGAGCAGTAGGTAAGTCGCCGTCGTCGGTAAAGATCAAGCCCGAGTCGACGGCGCGTTGTGCTCCACGCGCGCATCAAAGGGATGACAGCAAAACTGAAGGGTCCCAATAGGGCCCCTGCCTGCTAGGACTGCGGAAACATTTGAAAGAGTGACCATGGCCTTAGAATGCAAAGGGTAACTGAACGACACAGGTGAGTTTTAGTCAATAAAAGTCTGACTCGCCCTTGCGCCCAATAAAAGTCTGACGCCCCCTAGAGCAGGAGTAGTCATCTGATAATTTCCCACCTCTGGAAAATTCCAGATGAAAAATCAAAAACCCTTTGCCCAACCCGGCAATAGAACATACGACTTCTTGCTCAGCTGTAGATCTTGCAACCAGTAAAGCAATCTATAATAAAATGGTTATTATATTCAAACATCAAAACGAACTCGTCAAAAGCAATTACATTCACAAAAGAGTCCCGTGTGATGTGAACGTGTAATTAGAGATAGAGACGTCATACCACTTCTGTCAACATTATAATTTGTTAGTAAAGCAAGGACTACACGGATGTAATCTGGAGTCCCAACAAAGGTGACCTTGTTTGTTGCAATGCATGAACAGCAGACTAAATCCAAATTTTGATATGACCTTCAACGTCCTTAGATGGCGGGCGTTTTTCCAACCGCAGTTTCGACCGCAGTGATTGATTTGAGAACGTGTTGACGCGTGGATCAGATCCGTGTAGCCGCAACACAATCCGTGGAGGTAAACCAAGTTACCACCAAGGTGACCTCTGTTGGAACGCTGGATTACATCCGTGTGGCCCATGCTTTATATACTTTAACGTGTAGTTTCGCTTTTCACTAAATAACTGCTGTAATTAACAAACCGTTCATTAAGTGTTACGGTTTGTTAGACACCCGTACTACATCACTCATTCAAATCGTGGGTTA
Source organism: Mythimna impura (assembly GCA_905147345.3). Classification (NCBI taxonomy): domain Eukaryota; kingdom Metazoa; phylum Arthropoda; class Insecta; order Lepidoptera; family Noctuidae; genus Mythimna; species Mythimna impura. The sequence continues at coordinate 11,226,462 of LR990362.1, read as the reverse complement.
TACATAGGGTTGCCAACTTTTATTAGAAGAAATAGAGTATATCTCATTTCAAAGGAGTTAAAGAAATAGTACGGACTTATAAAAAAGAGTATTATTTATTTAATTTTTGCTACTTTTGCAGCACATAACAATTTTTTATTGTTTTTAAAAGAATTGTATGACTCTAAACATTCTAACTCTAAGTTTTCATAGATCAGAAGCTCCATTTTAATCAATTTCAATGAAGCCCTGTTCCTCTCTTCCTGTTCCCGCCACTTCACATTCATGAAAATTTGGTTACGATTATAGGTATGCATCATATATATGTGACTGGCACTAGTATAGTAAACACGAAACGGTTTTGGGAACACATTCATTGTGCGTACAGCAAAGGAGTTGAATTCTTTGCCGGAATCTGTGTTTCCTGATGGCTACAAGCCGGGAATCTTTAAGTCAAGAGTGAATAGGTTAGTTCTACCTAGAAGTAACTTATTCACTCTTAAGCGACGATGCGGTCGACGATGGAGAGCGCTTACCTAAGCGCGCTCCATCGTCGACCGCATCGTCGCTTTTCATCAGGTGAGATAGTGATCAAGCGCGAACCTATCAAGAATAAAAAAAACACTATGTAAAAAAGAGTATTTTAATAATAAACATTTATTTCGGACCTTTCCGTCCATAGGTAACACATATAGCATTTACACAACATTATTAAAATAAAAACAACTCACAACAGAAATACCAGATGTTAGTAACACAAAACTTAACAACTATGTTAGTAGACAGTATTTACAGGAGCATGCAGTTGCATTTTAGCGTCCTCTATTAGTGTTATAGATTATAGAGTACACCTACATGATATAGAGTACAATACTCTATTTTAAAGTACGTTTGGCAATCCTAGTTATACATGCGAAAGTGATTCTGAAGTGAATCCGTCTGTTAGTGTCATCAACATGGCTAAACCGCTGAACTAATTTGTTAAAATGTTATAACCTTGTATCAAATTATCAAGTGACTAGAACTTTAAGAAAGTAAAAACAATATAAATACACACAAAAAACAATATAAATATTTTTAGTTTAGATTAAGATTTCACACATTCTTTTTCTCTTGCTCCCTACACACTATTGTCTACATTTCTTTTAATTTCTCCTTTCGCAGGTCTGCTGGAAGAAATTTCTTTGGAAATAAGCAGTACCTTTGTACTCATGTCTACTTTGTATTGTCTTTTTCTATTTTTGTGTGTACATAAAGTGTAAAATAAATAAATAAATATTATTGGTTTATTAGATTTATTTATTATTTTATCAAAACTTCAAGTAAGGTAACACAAACAGATAAAGGCTTTCTATACCAGTCAAACATTTCTCCGCTACCTATAGATAACATAACAAGGCAGGTACGCAAAAAAAAAGTATTAAGTATTAAGAAAAACATGGGTACAAAAGTGTAGAGACAAAATATATTTAATATTATATAAAGCAATGAAAAAATGTTTTTTAAGACAACTATATGCTATTTGTTTAGAAAATAATACCGCACCTTCCGCTTATATGCATACTGACTGATGAACATCTGGTGGTGATCGTAGTTCTAGTGAACAATTAGAAATTAACGCGAACAAAGATGCGAGAAAAGCTGTAGTACATAAATAAATAATCAAGCCTTCTCAACCCTATCACTAACTTCTAGTCTCAATTTAGCTGGATATTAGTATTTTAACAGGTCATGGACAAGACTACTGTCCGACGTCTGCAACCCAATTACCCACTGAGAATACCGATATTATAGGTCAGACCTGTCAGTTTTGATATTTTAAATGTCCATTTGCTATAGACATTGATGTAACCACTTTGTCCGCCTGGGCGATGGTTTGGCCAAAGTGGCGTAATGGTGTATAAAGTAGGGTCACCTGTCCATAAGTTGACAGCGGGTCCCGCAGATTTTTCGATCCGTACAGTTGCCATTAAGCCATTAATCGGCCGGTTAAAAGGTTCAGGTCGATAGGTACCGCTACAAAGGTCAACATCTAAATATAGACAGATAACAGAGGGGCTGTACTGGTTCATTTAAAGAATGTTTACTTTGTAATTTTAGTCTCAATCATTCATAGAATATTTTCCTGCTTGTTCACATTGATACCCGACGAAATGATATAGTAATTTAAATTTGAACGTTTTTTAAGTAGGAGACGCCTTCTGTACAGTTTATATTTAGCTTTTAATCTGTAGGTGAAAAGGTTCAGGTGGGCTCTGCTACAAAGGTCGATGTATAAATAAAAAATAAATAGAAATAAATCTATCGATCCTTTTTTTAGGTACCGAAATCATCTAATAATTCACGCTCTGGGTAGAGCAAGAGGGAGTGTTCTTCAGTTGCCGCTTGCATTTCAGGCCCGCGCTAACTCTTTCGGAAAATCTCGCAGTCCAAATCTATAGATCATAAAGAAACGCAGTTCCATAATTGTTGAATTCAAACTATTCTCAGTACCTAACTGACAAACAAAAATACCGTTTCAATCGCAAGATAAATAATAGCAGAAGTTGTGCCGGGCATAACGAGCCGACTACAGTACCGGCACCAGCTCAACGAATGATGGCGAGCACAAAGTTTTAACTGAACTTCACCTCAGATTATACGGTTAATTTGATCGCCTGTTTAATCCCCCTCGTAATAAGTTTAGATACCCTTCCGACACAAGGAATAATTTTCATTTATAGGTTTAATTACCAAGCCAGTTAATTGTAACTTTATGTGGGCCCGACTTGCGTATGGATGCGAGTCTCAGGGGTGCCGTAATCTCTTATGGTATTTACTGAGAGGCGGATCACAGAGAATGGGGTCCAAACATCGACCGCTATCATCAATAATAATAAAATTGAATATTTTAGCATTATTTACAGGGAAAACTTTACAGATGAGGTTTCCATCTCAACGATTTAGTGCGTTAATATATGAAGCGTAAAATCAATTTTTAAACTTCGTGGTAGAAGCGTCTAAATTAGGCACAGAGTGTTTATTTATTTCTTTAACACTTTATGCACATAAGGGCTGAAACTTCGTAAAGCGGACACCCGTGCGGTTCCCTACAAAAGTGCTTCGTTGCGGGGACCCACGCGGTCACTTTTATATGCGTTCACTTTATTCAGTTTCAGCCCTAAAGGTTCAAAGGCGGACTGAATGCCTTAGGCATTTCCTTCCAGTCAACCTTTGTGTCATGCAGAAAAAATAGTGGTAGGTTCAATAAAAGAGAAAAAAAAGGTGAAAATAAAAAAGATATACAAATGAAAAGCTAATTAGCTATTAAAGTTTTGATTAAGTTTCTGCATGATCTAATGTTATCTATCTATTTAAAGATTTGAGAGATCAGATTGTTGCTTTATGTTATCATATATACCCATTAATATAGGTAATGTAGATACTCAATCTTAAGAGGGCTTTTTATTAATTAATGACACATACTAATTAAAAGCCTTAAAAGTCAAGCACTTATTGGTATTTTAAAAGAATAGGATTGCTAGATCAATTTAGGACGGTGATCAGGCCAATAGGCGCAAAAGATTTTATAATAAAGTAAAAGTAATTAATAGGAAGAAAACATTCAGTTATCATAGAATTAAAACTTTTTATTATCTCACTAGCTGGTCCCCGCAGTTTCACCAGCGTCTTTGGTTACTGCTTCGCTTCAGTGGGTCATAGCGTGATATTATAAGCCTATAGCCTTCCTGGGCAAATGGACTATCGAACGCTAAAACAATTTTTTAATTCGCATCAGCAGTTTCTGAGATTAGCGCGTTCGAACAAACAAATGTATCAGCTTTAATATAAGTATAGGTATCATCACAATACCTACCTAGTTTTTTTAACCGACTTCAAAAGGGGGGAGGTTATATGTTCGGCTGAATGTATGTTTTTTTTTTAATGTATGTTCACCATTTTAAAATATATTTTTTTATTGAAAGGTTATGCTTCCGAGTTGGTCCCATAGAAATATTGTTATGATCTGATCATGAACTTCGAAGATATGGAACAGAAGTCCTCATAGGATCACAACAGAACCGTCGTAACAAGTATAATTTCTTTGTTTATACGAGTTGTTGATGACTGCCTGAAAGAAGAGGGGGAATATATCGAACTGATCTGATGATGAAGCCTAAAGTTAGGCACCGGAACTCTGTAATAAATTAATGTAATCTAATCGTGTTTGGGATTATTAGAATTGTCATGAGATGCACTCTGGCTATAAGGTATTTAAGTTTGGCTGGGGGGTACTTTTTAGTGGTGGTACCATAACTAAAAAGTGTAATATAAAAAACTTTTTAGTCGGTGTTAAAAAACGAAGACACAAAATTATTATAGAAACACCGACTTCCGAAATTAAAGTTATTTTGCACTTTTCAGTGTTTTTTTTTACTTTGAAGTCGGTTGATTTTTTTTTTGTAAAAAGTTTTTTATTAATGTGTACAATGTACGCTACTAGAAATACACTAACTTACATGTACCGTACGTCGTTGGTCGCATAGCACCTCTATAGCGCAGATCCTAAAAGAATACTTGAAGACAAAGAAGAAGTTTCTCTTAATACAAGACAGGGAACATGTCACTACGTGCACTATACGACCTTTAAATTTAATACGCCGCGCGTGGCGTACGTGGCAAGTCGGTACGCCACGCCACTACGCCACTACGAATAAAATACGAACGATACTACGCGATAATAAAACCTATTTCCACACGTAACATAGTTTTCGTCTGGTAAGTAACCTATCGATGACGATCCGATATTCTGTTGCGAATAAAATAGAGGACTTGTGTTACTAGTGTTCGTTTAGAATGAATATATTTTACGAACTTCGAAAGTATTTTAAACAGAGAAAGGTCTTGTAGAAAATATTTAAGTACCGGCAAACCGTCATGAACAACTAACTTTTGCCAACGACTGCGCTTGCGTGTAAGTAGAAAATTAACCCGAGGAAACATATTTCCGGGTTAAAAAGTATCCTATTAACCCTTTTCCACTACATGGTCTAGCTGTTTGAGCGTAAAGAAGAAACAAACATACACAATACACATAAACACACATACATTACAAATTAAAAAACCAGGCAAGTGCGAGTCGGTCTCGCGCACTGAGGGCATCGTATAAACTTACCTATGAAAACAGTTCTATTCCCGAATTGAGTTACGAAGATTTTTCCGAATCGCAAAAAAAGTTTTTTTTTTGTGACGTAACTACAAATTTACAGTTTTCAGATTTTTTCCTATACTTGTGCTATGAGACCTTGCTTTATGCCAAATTTCAGTATTCTAGATCAACTGGAAGTACCGTTTGAGTTTTGATTCCCTTGAAAGTGTCGAAATACACGTTTTTTACGACATAAACGGCTGTATCTTTTTTTTCGTTAACTCAGAAGTTTGATTTTTTCACAGCTTCAAGAGACCGCAAACTTCAGTATATGGTTTTAATTTCAACTGGATACTTCTACGCGTTCCCGAGATAAAGGGTCTTGACAGACAGAGAGACGGACGGATAAAAAGTGATCCTATAAGAGTTCCGTTTTTTCCTTTTGAGGTACGGAACCCTAAAAACAAAAGAAAGAGTTATTAGAGTGATTATAAATAGTGATTTAAACTCATCCAACGAAGTCCTAAATAATATAAACACTTTTTAAAGCTTACTGTCAAGTGTTTTACACGTGCAGTCTGTGGACCAACTATGCTCTGCGAGATATCAGGGACCTGCGGCTCCAATATAATATAGGATGTTGATGAGGCTACCCCAGCACACGTCGATGACTTCCACGCCATCGTCAGACAAAAATCTGCCTCTTTGCTGTCCAGAGTCAAGTCAAGTCAAGTCAAAAGATTTTTATTTCACATAGACCTACATGAGCACATAGAAAACGTCAGAAGCTAGTGCACGGTTCCAAATTGATCGTTTCCTATGGAGAAGAACCGGCAAGAAACCCCATGGTTACTTTTTTTTTTAATTTTTGTTCTTACAATATTTCCATATTACATTATAAGTAGATATTATGTAAGGACAGTGTAGACCGTTCAATATTGTACTAAAAAGTACAATAAAAATAATCATAATAAAAAGTGAGTCATAATAGGAAGTAACCTAAGAATTCGCGGAGTCTACAGTGTTCTCACATTCACATTATAAAAAAAGAGGCTATAAAAAAGCAAGAGTGCGGGCTAGCTCCAACTCCATCCTTAAGACCATATTAGAGGGGAGGTACGATTCTCCACTGTTAGGTGACGCTCTTCACAGATGTATCGTGAATAACAACCTTGTTTTAAAATAAATAGATAGATAGTAAGGATGTCACTAATAAAAAAAATGTATTTAAACCTATAACAAATGAATCACCTGTCAAAAGCAGTGACCATGTTGTTACGTTAAACAATTTGATAGACAGACATTTTGTTATTGTATGTTAACCAACTTAAACCTGAATACCTGTAGTGTATGAAAATAAACGTTGATAAAGATACAACTATAGATGCTAGTCACACACTTGTCCATCTGAACACGGTTTAAGGTTCGTTTTGCGCTAGCTTCTGACGTTTTACAAGTGCCCATGTAGGCTTTTGTGAAATAAATAATTTTGAATTTGAGTTTGAAAGGGTATGCGTAACAGGGTGTAAAGTCGTTGAAAATGGAGGATCCTCTGACCAGACGGATCTTATGTCTGATCTGGGCAACTGCCCAACAGTTGTTTTTAGGCTGTTGTATGGTCTAATCGCGCGGAGGACTATACCGCGATGCAGGATTATGAATTTTTAGTTCCTATGTGATGTCATAGATGTCGCTACAAGGGCAAATCAAATATTTGTATAGTCTACAGATTAATAGTACACCACGAACTACCTGCGTATCTTTTTTCTCCTTCTCTGTCAAATCCATCCAAAGGTTGTCTGTAAAAAATCGCTTTTAGCGATAAGACCGCCCATTGTGACACCCTATTAATTTTAAGTTCCTAATGTAATTTGTATTTTTGGTGTACAATAAAGAATATATCTATCTATCTATCTATCTATTATTCAAATTCCTGTAGCTTTGTGGGTCTTTAAAGCACTCTTTCTAAGTTAACATTGATCTAGTGTCAGACATAAATGTAGGTTATAATGAAGCTGTCGTAGTCGAATTACGACTAAAGCCTCTAAAAACAAATAAAAGAAAAAAATTAACATTGCTGACAATGTTAACTTCTTTTAACCCAAAGGTTGACTGGTAGAGAATGCCTTGTTGCATTAAGTCCGCCTATGTACCACTACTGTACATGAAGTTTAAATAAATAAATAAATTTCTTTTTTCTTTTTTTTTTCAACATACCCAGACCTGTAACTGATTACAGGTCTGGGTATGTTGTGTACTCATATGTAAGTTCATATGTTTGAGAACGCATCCACGATACAGAATTCGTTCCTAGTGAGAAGCAAACTTTTTATTTAAAAGATACATGGTTTTATATGTAGACTCTTGCTCTCGTTCAAAACTGAGATCAAATGACAAAGGAACACACATAGAAATACTCGAAGTCTGCAAATCTTTTGAAATGAGAACCGTCAAAGAAAGACGGATGTTGAGTTTTCCTTGATTCTCGAGATCTCACATTTCCTCGCGTCACTGCCAAATCGCGGATTTGAAGAACATAATATAATCATTTATATCTAACTAGCTTTTGCCAACGGCTTCGCTCGCGTGATAGTAAAAGATATGCCTATGTCACTCAGTGATAAAGTAGCATTCTACTGGTGAAAGAATTTTCAAAATCGGTCCAGTACTTTTAAGGGTTCCATACTACGTCGGCAAAAACCATTAACGATTGCATCACTACTTACCATCAATCAGGTGGGATCGCAGTCAAGCACTAGTTTATATAAATAAAAAAAAAAAAACGGAACCCAAACACAGACAGACAACAAAGTGACCCATAAGGATCACTTTGTTGTCCATCTGTCCGTCTATCAAGACCCTCAGGAACGCGTGGAGGTGGGAAGCTGAAATTAATATCAAATACTCAGGTCTGCTACCTGCAGCAGTGAAAAAATCAAACTTTAAGAGCATATTTTGACACTTGCGAGGGAAATCAAAACCTATAGTGTACTTCCCGTTGACCTAGAATCCTGAAATTTACCATGAAGCAAGGTCTCATAGCACAATTAGTATGGAAAAAGTCTGAAAACTGTAAATTTGTTGTTACGTCATAAAAAAATACTTTTATTCTGGAATTGAACTATTTACATAGGTAAGTGAACAACGAACTCTCGGTGCGAGAGTCCGACACGGACTTGGCCGGTTTTTTAGGTTTATTCATAACAAACAAAAATAAAAATCTTTCCTCTTTATAATATTAGTATAGACTAGCGCAACCCCAGCTTCACCCTGATGCTACAAATAAATGAAATTTACGGTTCTTATCTACTATACTATGCATGTATTAAGCTAGAACTACATTAGACCGATGCACACGTGTAACACGCCTGATTTGTTCGTAGAACGACGTCGCGTGGCGTGGAGCTAGTGTAGCTCTACAAGTCTAGTTTCCATATAAAATGTATGGAGATCGACGCGCCCAGATCGGCGTGTGTGGCACACGTGTGCGCAGTGTAGTTCTAGCTTTGTACACCTGAATCATGAATCAATTTGTCTGTCGGTGAAAACCGAAAGAAAATCTATTCAATAATTTTTAAGTTTATCCCGAACACTCCGATATACAGACAGCAGCAACAGGATTATTGTTTTTCACATCAAGCTAAGTTTATATGACCGAATGAATACTTAGGTACTAACCATATAGAAATTTTGTAATGATTACATTTATTTATAAGTTGTGATACTTTTTTGGTGAACTATAAAGATTCTATTTTAATCTCGCTTACGATCCGAACAAATAAATAAAATTAAAGTGGATCGTTTTTGGCCGGATCTTTTCGAGGGAAGTTAAATGGCTGTTTTATTATTTTCAAACTGATTCCTGGTGAATATTGTGTTTTTTTTTTGTACATATTGTGATTGGAAAATTGGTGTAGTTTTGTATCTCAAGTGTCTGCACAACTGGACAATATGTGGAATCATTGAAATTTTGATAATTTTATTGTAGTAAGTATTGACTACCACATGAAAGCTTGCCGAAAAGGTTGACAAAAAAGGTTGATAAAACTACCAAGTAACTACTGCAAAAACGTTAGAATATGTTACATCTGCATTCTAATGAAACTCCAAATGACTGGGTCTAACAAATACTTTTTGATTGACTAGATGCCTTTTGCGAAGACATGACAAAACAAAAAATTGTGATTAATTGTGATGTCAAAATAACAACTTTATACCTACTAAATGCATACGAAAGTACATTCTAAATGATACTCTATAACAAAAAAGAAGCCTTTTTTAATGTTTTTCGTGTATGTTTGTTCCGGCTAATTTCCGAAACGGCTGTGCCAATTTTGACGGGACATTCACTGGCAGACAGCATATTATGTTATAACAGTAGCCTAAGTGTCTCCAAATTACACTAATTTTACTTTAGGAAAAGAATGAGGGTTACGGTATAAAAAAACCCATGAAATGGTCATTTGTGCGGATTTGACGCGAACAAAGTCGCGGGCAATAGCTAGTTAATGAATAAACTACCTGAAGCATCGCCGCTCTATGACACCTTTGAAACTCTATGAAAATATCAAATCGTGTCCGTATATCCTATGCTAGGTAAATTGCAGTGCAATCCTGTGGTTTAATTTCATGTGCGCCGGAGGCCATAGACAGTAGACAGATATATGTTCCCGATGTTGGAATTATAATAGAAATGTCGCCTATTAGGTTGGTAATGCCTGGAATTTGCACAGGGAAATGTATTTTGAGTTAAGTTTATGATGTTGGCACGTAATGATGTGGTTACAAGTAGTACAAGGTTTTCGTAACAAGCGCTACACTAGAAAATGTTTCGTAGTTAAATGGTTTTAAACATAAAATTAAACTATAAAGAGCTGTTATTATTACTCTACGTTGTAGATATAATTCAAGTCGTAACTTGAAAATTAAATGAAGAAACGTAGATATGTCGAAATACTTTCTTTTAAATCATTATTTATTTATTATGCAATTAATAAATTTAAAAGTAAATTAAAACGATATTATTTATAAATGTTTATAAATGTTTAAGTTATATAATTATAGTGTTTATTTTAAATATAAAGTATGAGTGTCACAGTCAAACTATTGCAACGGTTTTAGTTTATAAGTTTACTTACCATTTTCGAATAAAATAAATGATAGACATTTTACCACGCACAAGATGCTTCTTGTCAATTTGAATTGTTTTTCAAAATACAAAATAAATAAAATCCTTGGAAGAACCACATAATGGTGTGCATTGAATAGATAAAACAAGATAAGAGTTATACAAAGCTGCGCTAACATAACTACAACAAAGAAAATGTTCTCTTCCTTTTCCTTGTTTTCCTGAAGATTGTTTCGTTACAATACCCGCGTGACAGCTGTCAGTCGGGCCGCAACTATCAGACAATACGTTATCAAGAAGTCTCGATAAGGATATATTTTATTTAGTCACACTTTTCGGATACAATGATAGTAAGTAATACATAAAAACCGGGCAAGTGGGAGTCGCACTCGCGCATGAATGGTTCCGTATCATTATCTATAACACATTAGACACTATATTATTATTATCGAGCAAAATGCGGCCAAAAATCACGTTTGCTGTATAGGAGCCCCACTTAAATATTTATTTTATTCTGTTTTTAATATTCGTTGTTATAGCGGCAACAGAAATACATCATACATATTTTCTTTTTATTCTTCAATGTGTTATTATTATTATTGTTTTTTTTTTATTTAATATATTTTTTTTAGTTTGTAAGTTTCTACTGTACAACGCTTTGGACATCCTCCGTAACGTTGTACAAGTGCTTGTAAATAAATAAATAAATCATCAGTAAAAATTTCATCTGTCTAGTTATCACGGTTCATGAGATACAGCCTAGTCACAGATAGATAGACAGTGAAGTCTTAGTAATAGGGTTCCGTTTTTACCCTTTGGTTACGGAACCCCCAAAACAGTTATGCCCAAAATAACAAATAATAGTTTTTAAGACGGTCAAATACTAAACGTCTCAAATACTATTAATTATAGGTACTATTCTGTTGATCCGTTATCAATAGAGAAGAATTTCTAACGACATCCGATCAGGCCCAAGTCTGCTATTTTTATAAATTCGTCATTCTAACACGATCCCATTGTCATTTTACTAAAAGTTCATAATCTGTTAATTCATAATGATCGATCATTGATCGGTCAATGGTCTCATAATAGAATTGTGGTAGAATGACAATATCGAGCTTATTAAAAGCAATGACTGAACAATGACATTCTAATGGTAGGTCACCGATCAAAGGAACTGCAAAAAGGAGACAATTTTTTTTGTTTGGGGAATAGGCCCACCACAAATTGTGGCGTATAGCAATGAAATGCACGTTAGTTTATTCCTTATAATCTCTAGATTACATTGGTAATATTGGCAAAACTTTATCTAACTGGAGTACCGTGAAATACTACAGTCAAAACATGACTCTCATAATAACCTAAAATCTCACAAGAGCGATTGTCTAATGAGTGGATAGGTCTCCTTGGTATTTTAAGTTAAAATAGTGCACTATTCAAAAATATACAGTATAAAACAAAGTCACGTCTGTACTACGTGACAGACTGATGTGATTTACACGATTTGATAGACTTGTTCATGAAAATGCGTAGATGTATACTGTATTTCGAAATAGCGCGGCTTTTGCCGGCCATTGACTGTAGATCTAAAATAATAAGGTGATGTGTTTTATGCTGGTTGTGTAAGGAGAAAAAAAACACATTATAGCATCACAAGTATTTATTACTGTTCATCATCATCATTTTCAAAGTCATCTCTTAAAAGCAGTATTTCATCTAAAAAAGATGCAGGTGGCTCAACCTCACCTTGATGCCGCGCCCAAGATAAAAACCACACTATACACATCACACATCACATATGCACAGCAGCCAACAGTGCGTCTGCCCACTAAACAATTACAAAAGTATCCAGCAAGAGCAGTATTCAACATTCCGTTGAAATCGTGCTGCACAATTGATACAACGGCTTTGTGGATTATGTATGTATCTACAGATGCCATTTTCATAAAATCTTTCGAATAAAAATACGAAAAGAACAGAAGAAACATGCAACTGTCTAGTAATCGGAAACAATAATAATGTTGTCTGTGTAGCGGTGGGCGTTTCAACGACGAACAGTTTTCAAAGACCGTTTTTTGTTCTGCAACGTAACAACCGTTTTCCATCCTGCGACTAAACAGTCTTCGTTGCATAAACCAGTCTTCGAATTACTGTATGCGAATTGTTATCTTACTGTTAAGAAAATAAGGTCAAAAATCCATTGCTTCAACTATCACACTCGTCGCGTCGTTGTTTTTAAAACCAGTTATTGCAATGAAAAATGAATTTTATGTTTATAGTCATAAAGTTCATTTTTCATTGTAATAATTGGTTTTGAAACGACGACGCGACGAGTACAGAATTTATTACCGTCCTCAAACTAGTTGCGACAACGAACGTTTTCTGCAACTACTTCACTCAACGATAGTTTCGTCTTCAAACCAGTTGCGACAACGACCGTTTTCTGCAACCGTTTTTGTCGTCGCCAAAACGGTTACGTCTCGTCCGTCTAAAATTCGACAACGTCCCACCACTAGTTGTCTGTCAGTGTCAAACTGATTGAAACTGGACCACAGAGCATCTGCAACGGGCTATTAATTACGTTTCGTTCCACGTTGATTTTTAAAGTACGTTACTTGATATTTGTGTTAACCGTTAATAACAGCATTAAAAACAAGTTCGCTGTACCAATTAATTATTATCTCTTGAAACGCATTTAAATCCGATGTCACCGCTGCGCAGTGTAGTAACATTTTTTTTTTCACGTTAAAATAAACTTGAAAACGCTCCTAAACAAGCATTTTTGGCCGTAACACTTTTTTACTATTATTTCATTATTCCGGTTAGATTTCTATATAATTTTTGGTCTGTTAATTATAATAAGATGATCGCTTTTTCCATGTGTAATATGATTAATAAACGTAACCGTTTATTAGTGGGCCCAAAAAAATTGTCTCCTTTTTGCAGATTACCGCATACGTCAGACATTCATTTGTCTATATGTAGGTACGAGATTACCATTCTATGCCACTTCTTTCAATGGAGTGTCAGTGGTAGACCACTGGAAAGTCATAATGACGCCATTATATTAGTAGATTACCAAACTTGTCAAAATCAACAATTATGAAATCAATAATAGACCATTCTGACACTATTGTAATGGCAGACTTGAGGCCCTGTAGGTACAAAAAAATGTTACGGAGGCATTTTTCATTTTCTATTGCGGAGATTTATAAAAAATATTACCTATACCGTCGGTACGGATTCCCGCGACTCTCACCTTGTGGGAGGCCTTTCAACGCTGCGTTTTCTGGTACGAGGAACTAACTTTTATTAATAATCTTAAAATAAAAGAGAACTGAGAAACAAAAAAATTTCAACGTAAATACGATATTTACATTATTTTTAAAATTAAATTAAATTAAAATTCATTTATTTCGGAAACCAGTCCATATTGATAACCAAATTTGAATTAAATTTTTAAATTTAAGTTAAATTAAATTTTAAATTTTTGGAGGGGGGCAAGCGATTGTCAGTAAAGCAGTAGGATGTCCCAAAACATCGATTTTATTTTCCGAAAAGTAAGAAAGGCATATTTACTGTTTAGAAGTTACTTACTTCATATTTGGGGGCGGGTCAATCTGTGTGCTTTTGCGGTTGCCGAACGACATGACTCACACATGGTAGCATAGAGGTTGACCTACCTCACGGACTCCTTCAGAGGATGTGAGGGGGCGTGGGCTTTAAGGGAGAGCGCAACAGTCGCATAGATTCTTAAGGTCAGTCTGGTGGTTATCCTTCTCGTGGTTGCCGCCCCGTTATTGGTCTAGTTCCTTAAGAAATAGACGTAACAGAAATCACCGGGCGTTTTAATGCAGGGATGGAGAGGTCATGTCTCTGCGTGTCCATCATCAACAGGGTAGATGGTGGATAGTTAATGACCTCCCGCGTGTTTGTGCCGTGCGCGGTGACCCGTACGGGGGGATGAAGGAGTCCTGGTGGTTGAGCCTGAGAGGGGTCGGGTTGTATTTACCCCTTGAAGGCAACACGCCACTTTGGTCTGGATTTCTCCTCAAACGGGCGGCCATGGTCTAGCCAATCATGGTCAATCGGCTGCGACGTCCGGTCAGACGGCCGTCAGGTGATTACTCGGGGGTGATGGGGTTCGCAGCGGAAGGCAGGTACGCACTGGCACCTATTGTGGGGGGCAGATGTGGACTGCTGGAAGCTCGTGGACAACTCACTCACGGGTACTATATCAGCTCGGTAACCTTGGTGCTTTAAAGCATCCCCGATGTTGAGGGCTCGATGGTGGGTGAGGAGCCGGGCTGATGAAACTACAAAATATAAAGGTATGGATTTCAACAACACACAACAAAAAAAAGGTGACAAGACCGTAAAGGGCGAGTCACAAATGGCCGTGGACCTGACCACAGGGACTAAGCCTAAGGCATTAGCAGGTAGGGGGGCCGCTGCCTCCAAGCAGGATGTACCCGTATCGGGCTTCGACTCCTGGACCACCGTGACCCGCAAGGGCTGCAAGGGACGGGGGAAAACCGGTACGGGGGTTCCGCAAGGAGGGGGTGGCGCCCAAGGGCACTCTGGGATAGGGGCACCGCTGCCTGGTCGCGGGGGCCCCAGCATACCGATACCTCTGCCACGGACGGAACCTGCACAGGGAACGTCCAGTGGAGGGACGGGAGCGAGGGACCCCGCGACGCAGGCACCGGGGCCGCATCACCGGCGCTTGAGCGGCAGCGCTAAGCGCAGGTCGAAGAACCTGCAGCGACAGGCTGCAACGGCAGGGGGAAACACGTCACCTGTCAAAAGGATACGGGAGGTGAGCAACGAGGCCAAGGAACCGGGCAATGACACAAAAAAGGTCAAAACCCAGGGATCCTACAAGGACGCTCTCATGGGGACGAAGATGGCGATAGTGCACACGTCCCACCCTGACCAAGCGCTGGAGGCGGGAACCCTGGGTCCGATTCAGGAGTTTTTATGGAAACTGCTGATGGAGACCCCGGATCCACTGCCCCGCGTGAACGTCGGGAACATGGTCGGAGGGGCGCTGCACGTCAGTTGCGAGGGACCCGACGCAGTTAAGTGGCTCCGCGCTGTCGACGGCCGGGAGGTCAATGGCATCAAGCTGCGGGTGATGGATGCAAAAGACCTTCCGAAGCCGATCAAGATGGCGTGGAAGTCAAAGACCTTCAAGGGCGCCGACCTCGCGGACACCTTGAAGCTGCTCCAGCGCTTCAACCCAGCACTGCACACAGATGGGTGGAAAGTGCTGAAGGTCGACGTGGAGCCAACCACGACGCGCCGGATTGTCCTTATGGACAAATTATCCGCGGACGCCATCAGGGAGGCTGGCTACACACTCCACTCAGGACTGGGGCCTAGCCAGTTCAAACTGTTGGAGGACGCGGATAAGAGGAGGGAGGACCAGGCCAAGGAACCCCCAGTGACCTCGGCAGAACCGGACGCCCCCAGTGGGGAGATGAAGGAAGACTGCACCGAGGGAGGGGTCCTGAGCTCGGAGGAGGAGGCCTACCTCGCTGAAGAGCGGACCAGCGACGGTGCAGACCGTTACGGGGACTACCATCCAGCGATGGAACTGGACCGCGCGTCGTCACCATCGACGTGCGCGGGGGACCTAGCGGGACTGGCAGTCCTCAAACTGGATCCCAACTGCCTGGACTCAGACGAGGACGGGGAGGCGGGGCCGAATAGGCAGTGAAGACTACAAAATAAAAAATAAAAAAAATGGCTGCAATAAGGTTTGTACAGATTAATCTGCAACATAACAAGGCTGCGACTGCCCTTCTGGCGCGCGAGCTAAACATGTTAAAATATGATATAGCTCTAATACAAGAACCTTATACGTACAAGGGGGAGATTAGAGGCCTGGGCAGGACTGGGGGTATTGTATACTACCAACGTCATGACCTAAACGCAAGGGCGTGCATCTATGTCAGAAATGGCCTAGACGCGATTCCCCTGCACAATTTCTGTTACAGGGACCTGACAACCATCAAGGTCTCTCTAAGAGAGGAGGAGGGAGGCGGGGCGCTGATACTAGCCTCCGCATACATGCCTTATGAAGCCGAGGACCCCATCTCAACGAACCTGAGGGAACTCGTGGATCACTGCAGCCGGGAGGGCCTAGACCTGATCATAGGCTGCGACGCCAACGCACACCACGTCACTTGGGGGAGCACTGGTAACAATAGGAGAGGTGAAAAACTGCTGGATTTCCTGGTAAGCTCACCTTTACAAATTATAAATAATGGCAACAGGCCCACGTTCGTCAACGCTAGACGAGCGGAGGTGATTGACCTAACAGTAGCTACTAATAGGGCTAGTAACCGCATAAGCGAATGGCACGTACCAAACGAGATCTCACTCTGAGACCATAGGTATATCTGCTTTAAGTACAGTACCCGATGGAAAAAGGAACTGGTAGTAAGGAGGAACCCAAGACACACCGATTGGAACTCCTACACGAGAGACTTGAAAGTGGAACTTGGGGACCCCAAAGGTAAGCTGAACTCAGCGATTGACGTAGAGTTTGAGGCGGGGCGAATATCCGAAGCTGTTCTGAGCGCTTGGACAAGTAATTGCCCCGTAAAGGTAGTACAAGCAAGAAAGGAACCTTGGTGGAACTCTGACCTAGCTAGGCTACGGAGGGAAACTAGGGCCGCCTTCAATCGTGCTAAGGCTCTCAAAAATTTTGAGATGTATGCTATAAAGCTGACAGAATTGAATAAGGCTGTACGCAGGGCCAAAAGGCAGGCCTGGAGGGACCATTGCGACAACATTGGCAGCATTCCAGACAGCATGAGACTGTCGAAGGCTATGGCCACTGCAAAGGTAAATCCACTGACATCCATCAAGGATGAGAATGGCAAACCGACAGAGTCTGGAGGTGATACCCTCGAGATAATGTTCAAAACGCACTTTCCCGGCTCATTCGCAGCTAACGACACGGCGGACTCATTAAGCTTAGACGACATTAAGTCAAAAACAACGAAAGCAGACTGGGACGCCGCGAAAAAGGTAGTAGGGCCGAACGGCATAAAGTGGGCCCTGGAGAGCTTCAAGCCATACAAGGCCCCGGGACCAGACGGAGTGTACCCAGCCCTATTACAAAGAGCGGGGAACATACTAGAACCGCATCTTGGTAGACTATATAGAGCATGCATCGCCTTTAGCTACATACCAAAGGCGTGGAGACAGGCGAAGGTAATCTTTCTTCCCAAGCCAGGAAGAGCGGACTACGAGGACGCTAAGTCATACAGACCTATAAGCCTAACATCATTCTTCCTGAAAACTCTGGAAAAGCTTGTAGACAAGCATGTCAGGGAGGAAGCGCTGAAGAAACAACCGCTTCACAGGATGCAAAACGCATACCAGCCTGGTAAGTCGAGAGAAACGGCGCTACATCAGGTCGTAAGTCGTGCCGAAAAGGCGCTAGAATGCAAAGAGATATGCCTAGCAGCTTTTCTCGACGTAGAAGGCGCGTTCGATCGCACTACTTTTAGAACGATACGAACAGCTGCAGAGAAACATGGCATAGACCCTACCATTTGTGACTGGATGGACAATATGCTGAAGGGCAGAGTTATAGAATCAACACTGCTAGGTGAGACCAAAAGGGCGCATGTCACAAGAGGATGCCCGCAGGGAGGCGTACTCTCGCCAACACTCTGGTGTTTGGTGATAGACGAGCTGCTAATAGAACTGAACAAAGGACCAACGTACACGGTTGGATATGCAGATGATCTCATGATAATTGTAAACGGAAAATTTTCCAACACTGTGTCAGGGATTATACAGGAGAGATTAAACATGGTTGAAAGGTGGTGTAAACTCAACCACCTATCCATCAACCCAAGCAAAACGGTGATCATCCCGTTTACCAGAAGGAGGGACCTAACAGCAATGGGTACCATAAAGCTCTACGACACTGTACTAGAGTTGTCCACAGAAGTAAAATATCTAGGAGTAACCCTAGATAGCAAACTCACGTGGAAAAGCCATGCCGAAGCGACAGCAAACAAGGCTCTAAGAGTATTTGGCATGTGTCGCTCTGCCTATGGGAAAACATGGGGCCTTAGACCCCAGGTTATCAAATGGATCTACACCATGATGGTGAAACCGCTGATCACATACGGGAGCATCGTATGGTGGACCAGAACCAAGCTGGCAACTTGCAGACAGGCCCTAAGCAAAGTACAGCGGACTGCCTGCATGGCCATTACAGGAGCATTTAGGACCACGCCAACTGCGGCGATGGAAACGCTGCTCAATCTCACCCCTTTACACATTGAAGTGGAACTAGAGGCGAGGAGGGCCATTCATAGGCTTAAAAGTATGGGGCACTGGACGAACTCCGGATGTAAAACAAACCATACAAACACAAGACCAAACAGGGAACTTGACTGGATGATGGACATGGGATGTGACAAAATACATACCATTCATAATCTCAAAAAGGAGTTTAAGATCTACATTCCGAGCAGGGAGGAATGGAAAGGTGGGATAAAACCCCACAAAGGGAAAAACCAGGTATGGTACACGGATGGTTCTAAAATGAACACCGGTACAGGAGCGGGGGTACATAGCGACAACTGCAACCTCAGCCTAAGCATGGGCAAACTGGCGACGGTCTTCCAAGCAGAGACCTATGCTATAATCGCATGCGCGCAGGAAATACTAGACAGAGGCACCGAAGGGGACACTGTCTACATTTTAAGCGACAGCCAAGCAACACTCAAGGCACTCACGTCCAATAGAGTGGATTCTGGGCTGGTACTAAACTGTATTAAAATACTAAATCGGATAGGAAGGCGCAACAAGGTCAGATTGATCTGGGTGCCAGGCCACACAGGAGTAGAAGGCAACGAAAGAGCCGACACTCTAGCAAGGAAAGGATCCGAGACACCCCTATACGGACCGGAACCCTTCATAGGACTCTCACCAAGGGTCATCAACCAAGCATTGAAAAAGGCTGCGTTGGAAGTACACAGCACACACTGGCGCAACACAACAGGCCAGAAGCATGCAAAGCTATTTCTTAATGACATAGATAAGGCCTGGACCCAAAAACTATGGAGGTACAGCAGATCACAGCTCCGAACAATCACAGGAGTCTTCACGGGGCACTATGCCACCAACAAACAGCTCCACAACATGGGACTAGCAAGCGACCCGACTTGCAGGATCTGTGGAGAGGCAGAGGAGAATATGCTACACGTACTGTGCGACTGTGCAGCACTAGGCTCCAAAAGACTAGAGTATCTGGGTCAACCATTTCCAAGACCAGAGGACTACAGGCTCAGCCCCATCAAGGCCATACTGGGACTCATGAAGAAGGTGCACGGAAGGCTGGGGGTTGAGTAGAAGGGAGGGGGATTAGCACAAAAGATCCAGAAGGGTCGAAGTGCTCTGGTTTAGGGCCAGCCCCACTATAAGATAAGATAAGATACTTCATATTTTTTTATTTGTCTATACATACATAAAATACAATGAAATTGAAGTGTCGTTGGTAATATCAAAATATTTTTTTAACTATAATATTCGATACCTACAAAAATAATGAAATTTTCAAAATTTTGTTCTGTCTGTCTGTTTGTTCCAGCTAATCTCCGTAACAGCTGGACCGATTTTGACGAAATTTTCACTGATAGATACTTAGCTGATGTTAAAAGGATTAACATAGGCTCTTGTCTTATAATATCTTGAAATCGTGACCAAATGGCATTGTACTGTTTTCGAGTCACACGCGGACAAAGTCGCCGTCGCAAGCTATTGTATAATATAACTAATCTATAGATACATATAAGATAAATAAGATCATCATCATCATTTCAGCCGAAAGACGTCCACTGTTGGACATAGGCCTCCCCCAAGCGCCGCCACAACGACCGATCCTGTGCTTCTCGCATCCACCGCACTCCCGCGACCCTCACCAGGCCGTCGGTCCACCTTGTGGGAGGCCTTCCAACGCTGCGTTTTCCGGTGCGCGGTCGCCACTAAAATAAATAAGATAACTAAGAAAAATAAGATATAAGTAAAATAACTAACCCCCTATTTCTGAATTTATAATTTAAAATTGAGTATTTCTAGATTTTATATTTATTTTTTCTTTATGTTTGCGCGGATCGTGTAAGTGTCAAGTTTAGAAAGTATTTAGTTTTTTAAACAGAATACAGACATTTTGTTTTCCATTAAAATGCAGATATAACACAAATTCTAATGGTTTTGAATTAAGTATTTGACAGCAAATAATGCTTCTCGGTAAGCATCACCGAGATAGTTAATACCTACTACAATAAAATCCTCAGCTTCATTTTACTGATATCGCATCTGTTTCAATAATTCCACATATTGTCCAGTTGTGTAGACACGTGAGATACAAAACTATCTTCGCGAGAACTTACTAACAAATTGCGCCAAAACCCCTATTTTTCTAGGCCAATCTCTAGCTTAAAAATCTATCAATGTGGTACTGATATTAAAATAGGGCTCGACACACTCTTTCTCTGCTCAATTCAAAAACCGGCCCCGAATCAGCCTTTCACAAGTTTCATTTATAAGAACGTGATTAAATGGGTACTTACCGCTCCATAAAACTAAAATCGCGCAAGATCCAAACGCTTTCAATCTTATAGAAAGCTTTGTAATGGTGACAAGATGATGGCGCAACAAATCTTGTTTGAATCACGTTTTTACACCAATTTTTAATCAATACTAGGTACAACCCGCGGCTATACCTCCAAAAAATTAGTACTTTCCACCATTCTTATGAATTTTCCATATTAGAGAAATTCTTTAAAAAAAAAATCAATCAGGATCTAGCGAGACTAATGAAGAGCAATTCAAAAAAGATTTGTTTTTTGTCTGTTTGTTTGTATGTTACGATTTAGCTCAAAAACTACTGGAACGATTTTCAAAATTCTTTCACCAATAGAAAGCTTCTTTACCACTGAGTAACATAGGCCTATATTTTCTATTTTCACGCGGGCGAAGTCACTGGCAAAAGCCAGTATTCTAAAGAGTAGTATTATAAAGAAGAAAGATTCGTATTTTTATTGTTATAAATAATCTCAAAAACTACTAGACCAATATAAAAATAATAATCATTCACTAGTAGAATGCTACTTTATCACCGAGTGACATAGGCATTATTTTGTAGACTAGTGCACATCTAGTGTACAATAAGATAGATTAAGTTATATATTACTAGCTGCTTCGTCCGAGTCGAAGTCGAACCCAGATAAAATACCTAGCCTATATAATAACCTTAGCGCTTAGGCTTACTCCATCCCACATTTCATCAAAATTAGTTCTGTATTTAACCGTGACAGCATAACACATTTTTACTTTAACATTTGTAATAAACAGTTAACCCGCGGTAATGCGGTGTTGGATTATCGAATTTGTCGGACTATGGAGTACTGCCACCGACCCCTTGAAGTTCGGAACTTTTTTGAAAAGGGGCTCCTTGAAATCCGTCAAATTACATACATACTTACAAAAATGGTAATATTAACTCTATACATTTGTACTACATAATGTACGATAGACGTATTAACGCACTCTTAGAAATCTAACTAACTGTATTGAGGTCAAACAATAGATGTGACGGATTAAGAAAAGTGCCAGATTAGACTGGAACTGGATTACCGAGAGTCAACTGTTCATGGATTGCCCACTAACTTCTTATTTAAATGATAGGTTTCATACCTAATTTACTATCGCCATACTCGCAGCGAGTTGATCTATTTCGATACTATTCATATTAATAGGTCGCACTCTGAACACTATTCATTCAAAATGGCGCTCCTGTTTTATTCATAAAGCTTTTAACCGAATACATATTAAACGCTTTAGTATTAACAACTAAACGTTTGAACTTTATCAAAGAAAAAACTAGTTGGAAATTCATGTCGTCTAAAAGGTTACAAAATCCAAAAAGACGTTGCAGAATTACCCGTTTGACTTCGACTTTGTAAAAGCATTCTCATTATTCATTTAATTCTGCCCTTTAAAATCATTCGAGCGTCGCTTATTCAAGTTGGAAGCCGTATAAAATAACACCTTTACATTTTATACCGTCGTGATGTTCATTTGAGTAAAATGCAAAGCAACAAGATATTTCTAAAATATAGATTAACTAGCTTCTGCCAGCGGCTCCACCCACGTCAAAGTAGGTTTTCCATACAAATTTGGACCCCCGTTTCATCCCGTTATAGCTTGGATTTTGGAAAATCCTCTCGTTTGCTTAAATTATGTTAGTAACATTAGTATATTTAATTGTAATGTAGACCCCTCCAAGGGTTCACGCGAAGCGGCGACCCTCTTTGCTAGCCTGCCACCATTTGATTTGGAGGCAACAGTACTTACACGCATTCCCGATTTGCGCGTGGAGATGCAACGCCACTGGGGCAAAACTCCGCTAACGCGATATGTCGCGGCATGGCGGACACAGTTCCGGCGGAATCTCATAGTGGAATGGCGACAGCCACTGTCGCAATCCAGTGCTGTGTAGGCCATAATTATGGCGGTAAGTCCCCTCTTTGAGGAGTAGCTGGAAAGACGTTACGGCGTCCTCACCTTCCGCATGACGCAGGTCCTCACTGGACATGGTAAGTTCGGGAGATTCCTGAATCGGATTCATGCGGAAGAAACACCCATGTGTTCCCATTGTGTGGACCACCTGGAGGACACGGTGGATGGAGCATATGGTAGAGGTGTACCCCGCTTGGGCAGAGCACTGCCGTGTCCTCGTGGGGGCGATCGGTGGCAACGACTTCTCGCGCCAAGCCCTGGTACAGGCCATGGTCCGGAGCGAGGAGGAGTGGCAGGCGGTCGCCTCCTTCTGTGAAGCAGTAATGCTAGCGAAGGAGGTGGCAGCGCGCGTGAGGGAACAACCCTCGAGCCCCAGTCGCCGGGATCCTGATCCCGATTTCCAGCCACCGTAGGCGTAGACGGATGGCGAGCAAGCGATGGATAGGTAGCTCGCCGCAAAAAAAAAGACACCTGTAAGGGTAAAGACCTCCTACATCTTCTTTCAAAGCTCTCTGTCTTTGCCAGCATTTATCCATTTCCTGAATGATATAACCAACCCCAGTCTCGTTGGTCTTCCAACGTTTATTTTTCCTATTGGGCTTTTCTATCGTGTAGTTTCAATGGTCCACCTCTTGTCTACATACCGTGAGATGAGTCCGGCCTGATAAGATAGATATTTAGTATGCTCATCTTACAATTTATATATGTATAGTTTTATACACGCTTTTAATGAAACTAATGCACTCTAGTATGATTTCAATTTTAATATGTAGCTCAATGCATAAAATTGTATCAGCTCAATTCAAAACCATTTAAAATTAGTATAACATTATTCCCCGTTCAATTAATATTACTGTGATGCCAATTCCAGCCCCACAGGCGTGATAACAATATTATCCAATCCATTTTCCACTCTGCTCTCAATTCAACGCGGATTAAATTGATAATTACAACTCTGTTACAAAATTAAATACATTTTGTTCATTTTTCAATGTAAAATACGGAGCAAGCCCATAATGGTATTCATAAATGATCTAATTTGTAGCAACCTTAATGGTTTTTCGCTTCAATACCGATTAAACTGATTGAAAACAAATACCCCTCATATAGAGGGTTGCGAAAAATTAATAAAACCTACATGTATTAAACGCGGTAGACTCGTGGCACACTATAAACAACTACATTTGAAGAATAAACTAATTGCTGAAGATGTACGAGCACCGGTGTTAAGGCATTTCGTTGGATTAGTGACCAGACAAAAGCATTACTAAACCCAGAGGAGCAGAATGATTAAACACGGACATACAACTCATTGCCTGGATGTTTGAATTAATGTTGTAAAGCAGGTGGGTTATAATTACGAACGTTCATCTTAGTTTTTTCTTTACTAACTTTTGGACCTTTGTGTGTAGTCTTAATATAGAATTTGAATTGCAAGTAAACTTACGTGAAAATGTGGCATACGAGTATCTTAAGGTTGGTTCAACACAATTTAAACTCTAAACTAAATATTATTTTATTTAGGCTTACACTACTGCACTTGTAAAAAATCAGAAGCTAGTACACGATTCCATATGGTCATTACCTATTGAGAAGAATCGACAAGAAACTCCATGGTAATATCTAATAAATCCAAAAACGTCAACTTCTGCATCTTCCTTAGCATCCACACGTCGAACCGCTTCATACTTTCCACGTCCAGCGTATTCCCACGGTCTTCACTAGGACATCTTCACCGGAGCACATAGTGAGCCCACCTGCGCTGCATTAACATAATCCACCATCATTCGCCAAGCCTACTCTCAACTCAATTCAATTCAAATCATGTTATTTCACATAGGCCTACATGGGCACTTATAAAACGTCAGCAGCCAGTTCACGGATCCAATTGGTCGTTTCGTATGGAGAAGAACCGGAAAGAAACTTTATGGCTAATCTTTTACAAAATAATATTTTTTCACTATGTAGGTATAGACTCGCGTTTGACCACTATTTCATCTGATGGTAAGCGATGATGTGGTCGACGATGGAACACGCTTGCGTAGAAGTAAAGAAGGAAAAGAAAGAAAGTAAAACATTCTATTTGGCGGAACAAGGTGAAAATTTAAAACTAACAAATTACAAGTATACTTTGTGAAAAATATGCGCCCGCGCAAAACGGCCGAACGCTCAGCATAATAACCTATTCACTCTTGACTTAAAGACTCCTTAGTTGTAGCTATCAGTAATACAATATTTCCAAATTACAATTAATGGGTATGAGAGAACAGTGATGGCCCAGTGGTAGCGACCCCGACTTACGAGTTGTAGGTAGCGAGTTCAAACCCAGCCAGGTGGATTACTTTGTGTAATTTTTTTTATCATCACTGCTCAAATAAACGATGAACGAAAACATCGTGACGAAACCGGCATGTCCTAGAATCAAAAATACAAAGACATGTGAAATCCAGCAACCCGCAATAGGCCTGCGTGGTGGATTACGGTCTATACCCTCTCTTAGAGAGGAGGCCTGAGTCCCAGCAGTGAGAACATTATAAGGCTGATTATGCTTATTTATGCTGGGTATGAGAGGAGAGCACAAGTACTACTAACTAGTTCTAAACCCTCTCAAGACTTACCGAAGAAAGAGGATCTCTATAATATCTACATGATATAGATGTCGCGGCCAGATCATAGAAATTGATCATTTCATGATATGGCCGACAAAAACTGACCAGAGCCCCTAGCCAAGTCACAAACGATAAACGTAAACTCTCAGTAGTCTTTAATAGATAAACACACGTGGATATAAAGTTGAAAATCTATTGAAGATTACATAGTGTTTTCGTTCGTTCCGGTCGCTAACGCTCAGTAGTCTTTAATAGATTTTCAACTTTATGCTCTTAGGTATAAAGTTGAAAATCTATTGGAGATTACTAAGCGTTCACGTTTATCGTTTGCAACTTGGCTAGGGGGGCAGATCGTTTAAACGTTAACATTTGATGATATGTCAATCCATATTATTGATGTAGGATTTCTATGATAATGAAAAGTCTAAATAAAGTATGCCAAGCGAGGATTGACATAGCATCAAAGTTTAACGTTTAAAATGATCTGGCCAGTTTTACTTGGCCACGAGATAAACAAATACATAAACTCACGCCTTTTTCCTAAGGGTCTAAAGCCAGCAACTACAAAACGCCACCTGCTTCACTACGATCCTCACTTATTCCTTTTATTTCCTTTACGTTCACACACGTCTGTCTCGTTATCTGGATCAGCACATTGCATACCTAATATACCTATTTAATAAATTATACAAATGCTTAGTAATACTGCTACACTAATTAGTTCTGCCACCTCATTCAAATTATGTTGTTTGAAGGCATATCACATTCTTTAACAAATAAAACAAGAGTTTTGACTTTTGGATCTACAAACCAGTTAGTAGTGTGCATGCCTATAATGAAAATAAAACATTTCATTTTTGAGGTATGCGGAAAAGGGTTTAAAGTCCCACATACTGTATACCTCCGTTGACAAGGGAGGATCTTCCGACCAGGCGGGTTTTACATCTGGTCCAGGCAACTGCCTGACATTTGTTTTCGAACTGTTGTATATGTTCTAATCGCGTGGGGAACTGATACTACGATGCAGGATTTTGAAGTTTTAGTTCCTATGTGGTGTAGGTGTCGCTACAGCATCTTGAATTTAACAACAGAAATAGGTAAATCTTGTATCATCATTCCTCTTATAAGACATATTCATTCTAAATTCAAATCGAACTCCATACATATTAAAGTACCAATATGAGTCCCTTCCAACTCTCTGTGCATCCTCTGATTGTGTGCAGTGCCTACAAGGTCATGCAGCCGGACGGGCGCCGCTCCGGCTGCACGCGTCCTGCACTTACGGCTTCCGAGCCGGATGTCGCTCCTTTGTCACGACTCACGTCATGCCGGCTACACTGCCCCCTACGTGCCAATACCATTACGATTCTGTTATGTGAGCGAGATGGAGCTATACAGACGAATAACACTGTCTCCTTTTGACAACGAATTCATGATGGCAATTACACGGAGCCCGTACTTGTTTGCCGTCTCCATAAGCTATGCCTGAAGGGTATGTATACGGAACTGCTCAACGTTCGTCTCTTGTTTGATCTTGCGATTGGTGGTTGCATTTTTTATAGCATAGATGACGTTGTAGTATTGCAGCACAAATGTTAGCATTGAGTATGTACGAGAATCGTTACGCAACAGCGAGAATAAATAAACAATAAACAGGGGCACCTTTATTAAATAAATATATCATTTAAAAAAATAATTAAAAAATCAAAATCATGTAATAAATACCAGCTGTTGTTCACTAAGGGCGGAATTCACCAATAAAACTAATCGCGTTTTAACGTTTGGCTCGCATAATCGCGTTTAGCCGCTGTCACTAGTGTCACTTGTCTGTATTTTGCTTTTGTTGTATTTTTACAAGTGACACTAGTGACAGCGGCTAAACGCGATTATGCGAGCCAAACGTTAAAACACGATTAGTTTTATTGGTAAATTCCGCCTTTATTTATTATTTATTAAAACTTCATGCAACATATAGGTACAAAGGCGGACTTAATGCCGCCGCCGCCACTGCCGCTGTTTGACTTATTGCTTTAGTGTTAATTTATTAGTTAAATCAGTACAAAAAAAACATCGATTAGTCATTGTTTGGTGTGAATTTAAGATAAACCAAGACTAAATAAAGATTAGGTATAAAAGATAGATATTTCAACAATATCGATTAAACTAATACAAATGGAAAAACAATAAATTAAAACTAATGAGGTGAATGAGATGAGATTGTGTCGCGCCCGATATGCTGTCCGAATGCGGACTGATTGTATTTACTTAGGTAATACATAAAATAATGAAGGCATAGAGCGCGGTGCCACAATCGCTGACATATTCATTATTGTTCGATGATTGACCCGAATACTCATATAATTTTAATGAAATAATGACCAAAATCAGAAAAACTAGTATTAATTATAGCTTAACGACACCCTCCGCAACCCTCCGATGTCCAACGAAGATAGTTGTCGAATATAATATGGATCATTAGCTCTCGATAAAAGGCATATACAGTAAAGGGCATGCGTGTTTTATGACCTACTAAATGGACGTTATGTAATGACCCGCATGGCAAGAAATTGTAACACAGACTTCTCTCAAATTAACATATACAAATGTAAACAGCCTGTTTCATTTTCTTCTTTTTAAAACATAGCCCTACTGGGGCGTGAGGGCCGTTTCGTCGCGCGTGCGGCCGTCTCCTTTGCTAGCATTACTGTTTCGTAGAAGGAGGCGACCGCCTGCCACTCCTTCCCACTCCGGACCATGGCCTGTACCAAGGCCCGTCGCGAAAGATCACTACCGCCGATCGCCCCCACGAGGGCACGGCGGTGCTCTGCCCAGGCAGGGCACACCTCTACCGTATGCTCCACCGTGTCCTCCGGGTGATCCACACAATGGTGACACCCGAGCGTTTCTTCCGCTCGAATCCGGTGCAGGAACCTGCCGAACTTACCATGTCCGGTAAGGACTTGCGTCATGCGGAAGGTAAGGACGCCGTGTTGTCTTTCCAGCCACTCCTCAAAGAGGGACATTGCCCTACACAACGAATTACTCTTTTTATTAAATCGCTTTTAGCGATAAGACCGCCCTTTGTGACAATTTTATTATTTGTGTACAATAAAGAATATATCTATCTATCTATCTCTGTGTCGGTGCGTTCGTATCTTATGATTTTTTTAAGTTCTACATATTTCTTTCTATATCGTGTGTATCTCTGTGTGCCAAATAAACAGGTCTATTATCTTTTCTTTCAAATTTGTTAGAGGCATATTTCAAGTAAAAACTAAACAAGATAAAAATATAATATTTCAAAGTTTTTAAAGCGTAACATAACATCATTTTGTAAATCCAGGTAGGTAGATAAGATCTTTCTTTCAGTAAGTCTCTGGTATTTTATAAAGAACACGTACTTAATCTCTGAGAGATTAAACGCTTTCTATTCGAAGCCTCCCAATCCCGCCTCAAAGACAACACAAATATTTAACCTGAGAAATCAAAACCAGATTTTAATAAATTCGCGAGAACTTTCAATATATTACGATAAGATCTTTTTAAACAGAATAAATCCCATTCATACTAGATAGTTTAAAATATTTCTGTTTATTAAATTATTATGAAGAAAAAATAATTTACAGATTTAGTTTTTTGATTTTGTTTTAGTTTTATATTGGGTAAGCGGGAACCCCGAGGAAGGACTTAGGCTACTTTTTATCTGCCTTTGACTTCGACTTGACATCCGCTATAACTGACATTCACACAGAGGAAGTCACGTGCAAAAGCTAATATTATATAATTTGATCTAGCAAGTGAAATATAAGTGAACCGGCTAGTCCTGACAATGGCCTTATTTTTTCCTGTTACGTCCAGACGACATTCCATCCTACTAATATGCAATGTGCGGGACTGACAGCATAACATGTGTGATTTATTCACCCTTGGCCAGTATGGCCACTTGAAAAAATCGGTCAATTCCGAGTCGGACTCACAAGTCTGAGTTTGTACGGCGCACGCACCCAGGGTTCCTTACAAATTTACTATATGTAAATAATTCAATCTCCGAATCGAATACTTTTCCGTTTAGCTAGCAATTTACGGATTTCAGACTTTTTCTATACTTGTGCTTTAAGACCTTGTTTCATGCTAAAATTCAGTATTCTAGGCCAACGGGAAGTATCTTATAAGTATTGATTTCCTTGCGAGGGTCAAAATATGCACCTAAACGGCCTTAGCTGTTTATGCTCCGTTTAGGTTCATAAAAATCATACTTCTAAATCAACGCAATGTAAAAAAAAAATTCTTTTTCACTGTTCTAAGGAGTGGTAAATCTGAGTATTAGATAAATAATTATTTAATACTTACACGCGTTTCTGAGAAAACGGGTCTTGACAGACAGACAACAAACTGATTCTACAAGGTTTCCGTTTTTCCCTATGGAGGTACGAACGCTAAAAAACGCCACAACACACAAATCAGGTAACATTCAAGTGGTCACCACACACTGCGGTGACATGGGACGGATATGGACCGTTTTTATGCGTAAAATGTTCCGCTATTATTGGATAACCTATACTCCGGTATATACATACTCTGAAAGGGTGGAAGTCAGTACATTACTCAGTGCTCGAGGCAGCTGTCTCTAATTTTGTTTTCTTGGCTTCAAATGGCTTCGCTAAATAATAAATGCCGAGACTTTGCAAATAACACGAGTACTGTTCCGGTATTAATAGTTCTTTTAGCTTTTAGTGGAGAATCTCTGTAGTCGGCATTTTAAGGATACTTTTTTACTGTGGAGTCTGCTGTAGTTTGAAACTACGTTTACAAAAGTTGCGAAAGTGTGAAGTTCTTATGTTGAAGTAAACTTTTGTATGACACAAAGATGTCGTAGAACGTCCCAAAGAAGATGACATAAAAAACTTTTTACAAAAAAAAATACAACCGACTGCAAAGTAAAAAAAAAACACTGAAAAGTGCAAAATAACTTTAATTTCGGAAGTCTGTGTTTCTATAATAGTTTTGTCTCTTCGTTATTTAACACCGACTTCCGAAATTAAAGTTATTTTGCACTTTTCAGTGTTTTTTTTTACTTTGAAGTCGGTTGTATTTTATTTTTGTAAAAAGTTTTTTATTTTACACTTTTTAGTTATGGTACCACCACTAAAAAGTACCCCTCAGCCAAACTTAAATACCTTATAGCCAGAGTGCATCTCATGACAATTCTAATAATCCCAAACACGGTTATATTACATTAATTTATTACAGAGTTCCGGTGCCTAACTTCAGGCTTCATCATCAGATCAGTTCGGTATATTCCCCCTCTACTTTCCGTCAGTCATCGACTACACGTATAAACAAAGCAATTTTACTTGTTACGACGATTCTGCTGTGATCCTATGAGGAGTTCTGTTCATCTTCGAAGTTCATGATCAGATCATAACAATATTTCTATGGGACCAACTCGGAAGTATAACCTTCCAATCAAAAAAAAATTTTCAAAATTGGTCCACAATTGACCGAGAAATCGGTGAACATACATAAAAAAAAAAAACATACATTCAACCGAACATATAACCTCCTCCTTTTTGAAGTCAGTTAAAAATAAATTGGATTTGTCAATTTTCAACTTAGAAAGAGTTAAAAACTGACAAATCCTACCAATCCCAAAGTCTTGAGATTTAGTAAGTTTAAAGTATAGAAAATCTAAATAAGGACAAATGACTAAAATTTAACTTGCCTAACCTTAGAAACCTTTTTTTTACACTTTTTGTATTGATGTTTTTGGCTTGGATACTAATACCTTTAAGCCACTTATTCGTATGGCCTATTATAAGTTACTTTGAGTGCCATTAGGATGAGGATGACAAATTCTAAAGTTTTTGCAGTACTTAGGTCATACTAAAAGTTTCTGGATTCTGACAAATAAGACTAGATATAAGACTTACGATACATTTATTGTTTTTCAAAGTATAATCCCTCGCAATTAATGCATTTTTGCATTCGCTGAAACCAGTGTACAAAGCAGTTGGACCAGTCTTCTTTAGAAGAAGACTGAAACGAAGAGGTCCCCTCTTCAATGGCTTTATGGAACGCATTCACTGCCGATTCAGGACTCGTAAAACGTTTGCCTCTAAGTTTGTCTTTACAGGACCGTTGTGGAATATCGGTTACGACTACGTGCTGTGCGGCGACCTCTCTGACGAGGTCAGCGTGGTCTGTTACGCAGACGTCACGCTAGTCCTGGCGCAGGGTGAGCCGTACCGGGTGGCACGGCGCTCTAACTAGCGACACGCGTGGTTCGTGGAGAGTCGTGGAGAGGATCCAGCAGTTGGGACTCGAGGTGGCACTGCACATGTCCGAAGCCATGTGTTTTCACGGCCCTCAGAACGCGCCACCACCAGGTTCTCAAATGATCGACGACGACGACGATGAAGTACCCGGGACTCGTCCTCGACAGCCGGTGGAATTTCGAGGAGCACTTCCGACGTCTGACTCCCAAACTGGATCGGACTGGGGCTGCCCTCAAGCGGCTCCTGCCCAACTCAGGGGGTCCAGACGCCTCCTGCCGGACCCTGCTCTACGCAGGCATCGTTCGGTCTATGGCCCTTCATGGAGTGCCGGTATGGGCGCCGTCGCCTTCGCTGCGAAAGCGACCGGCTGCCAAGCTGAACGCATGCCAAAGGGTCATGGCCATCCGGATTGTGCGGGGATACCGCACGGTTTCCTGCGAAACGGTGAGCCTCCTTGCTGACCTGCCACCATGGGATCTGGAGGCAACAGTCCTTGCACGCATTCACGATTTGGGCGTGGAGATGCAACGCCAGGGCGAAACTCCGCTGCGACACGCCCACCCGCTCCGCCCAAGGGCGAGAGATGTCATTAGATGATTTAAAACGAAAAAAAAATTTTTGAGAAGTAACATGCTCGCGATAATTGTTTTTTCATTCTTTTATTGTAAATGGCCAGATCCAGAGACTTTCAGTATGCCCCACGTATTTGGCAGCAAATGTAACAAGTCGGCCGTATCGGTAAGCTTCGCTAAGGTAGTCAATACTACAATGAAATTCTCAGCTCCATTTCACAGAGTTCTTTTTTATTATTATTATTATAAAACTACTTACCATCAGGTGGGATCGCAGTCAAGCACTAGGCTTGACTGCTATCCCACCTGATGGTAAGTAGTTTTGCAGAGTTTGCGTCTTTTTCAATAATTCCCCATATTGTCCAGTTGTGTAGATATTTTACATAACATTATCCACTAGGAATCAATTTAATAATAATAATAATAATTTTTTTTTTTAATAATTTTTTTTTATTGTTCATAAAAAGTACATATCAATCATTTAAATGACACTAAACCCCACACTAGGATACCCTGTGTATCTTATATATATTTACGAATAGTTATAACAGTTACTGAACTTTACTCAGAAAAATCCCGCCAGAAACCTCCCTCAGAAACCTAGAATACTACCCACAAATAAACCTGGGTTCAACATTTACCTACACATTTAAAAAAACATGTGTTTTCAAATCTACAGCTACCCTCCACTCCACTCCGGATGGAGTGCAATTGGAGCGGAATGCATTACAGATGCATCCATGCAAATTCCAATTAGTTCTTGTTCATTTCATTTCGACTGCGAATTGCACTCACATGAAAATAATATATTTTCACGTCTCACGAGGAACGCCATGCATGGATCTAGTAATGTGCGTTTGGTGCCAACTCCAATGCTTTTGTTGTAATTAATATGTTGTATGTAGGCTTTATGCGAGCACGATTTATGTTCTGCACGAACAAATCATTATTTTATTATGCGCTATTAACTGCTTATTAAATGAAGCCCAAATTTTATTTGTATAACCGTAAAACATGAGGTCATATTATGATCAGCCACCAGAACCCCGACTTCGATTTCCAGGTACCGTAGGTTGCCGACGACGAGCAATGGGTAGCTCGCCGTCCAGCAGGCCGGTAACCATCCCGACTGAGCTCGCAGTGTTCCACGCGCGCCTCAAAGAGATGTCAGCAAAACAGTGGGGGCCCAACAGGGCCGAAGCTTACTGGAGCCACGGACTGATTTCCGAAAGGGAAACTCGTGGTCCTGGAACGCAAAGGCAAAGAAGGAACATAGGTGTGGTTTTATTCAGTAAAAGTCTGACTCGCCCTCCAGCTCCGCCCTAAAGCGAGAGTAATCGTTAGATTTTACACCATGATTGCATCTAGCACCCAATTCGATACTCTACTCTACGTAGTTGGAATTGAGATCTCCCAATTTAATTTACAAGAATAAACACATTGGGACAATGTGTTTACTGGTCTCGTAGAACAATATCTATCGAAGTGTGTAACCGCGAACTCTATCGAAACAATTAATTTAAGCAACAACATGTCGCAAGTAAATCACTCTATAAGCTTGTTATTAAATTGAGCTCATCCTCATTATCCCTGAAGTGCGACAGTGTCTGTCAACAGCGCTAGTCCACCCACTACTTGCAACACTTGAGAATGAAGTTGTACCTACTTAACCCGAGGTAAGTTCACGACGAATTATTTTTAAAGCCAATGGTTTTGTTGGGACAAGAGAATCTATCTGAGGTGTCAATCCGTCTGTCTATTAAACTCTTTTCCCATAATTCATATGTGTCGTCAATTCGTCATTGAGCAACAAGACAGTAAGTACCTGCCCCGATTTGGATAGGGTGTTTTTTACTACTTGTTTTTACCAAACCTCATAAACATGAATGGTAACTAACGTAAAACGTAGATGTAATCCCAAGGCGTTATATTTGTCTCATCGAGTTAAAGAAAGACATAGGATGAACAGCCATTAGTATATAACTCTTCAATATATCGACATAATCAGAATGTATAGAAATAATCAGGATTTGACACCTCATGGGGTTAAACTCGATATATTGAAGAGTTATAATATAATAAGCTGAAAGATGAGAGACAATACACGTTCCCTGTAGAAAGTTCAAAGAAAAAAGGTTATTGCTTCATAGAAATAATGTATATTATTCAACAAATAATCAAAATTAACTGCTTACTTGTTCATAGCTCACTTCCCTTGTCATGTAAACACTAGAACTAGTCTACCCACTAGCCATAAACCAAGATACTATAACACGTAGGCTATTATGTAACACGGAATGGTCACATTAGATAGCCGAGGATCGGCCCTATCGCGCTATACAATTGATTTAATATGCACCCTTTAAAGCCAAGGGTCGGTAAGTTTCGAACAACTCAAGCCTTAACACGACATTTATCACTGCTTCAGGGACATTGCAAAGTACGAGGAACTACGTATATTCAAATATCATACAATAACAGTATCTCAAAATATATTACTGTGCTATATTATCGTATAAACACCATACATTCAAAAGGCCACGTGTATATAAAACTAGGTCTTAGAAAGAAAAAACCGCGAAAAACTACAGGACCTTGGTATGTAAATCAGACAGAGCAAGAAAAGCAATTCAAGATTTGCATAGATAGGTGCAATTATAACGACGACGCGAGGGTCACTTTATATTTATATCAGCCTAACAACAGGGTCACAAGGGGACTAAGTGGGCCACTGCAGTTATGGGCCACGGCGACCGGCGTAAGTTCATGGCCAGCATAATCTGCCTCGTCTACACGCACTGGAGTGAGGTCGGGAAATTGGGTCTCGGGATCGGAAATCTCGCCACACTTCGCTTGATACTCCACCGCTATAAAATTCACACCATTAACGACGAAAGGGGCGAGCTAAGCCTCCCCTAAAAGGTATCGAGAGGTACCCTTCAAATTTTGATGAATGTTTTAGAACATTTCGTTGGGGTTCAAACAGAAATATAATTTTTGTTTCTTAATATTATTTTATTTAGAAGACTTTTCCGCAAACTTTACGCATAAATAAAAATGCCTCATACATTTTTAGTTTTATAGTAAAACTTAAAAAACAGGTCAGCCAGAAAAGCCTCTACTAAAAATAATTAAATTTGAGAGAACACCCAAAAATTCATCATAAAATTTACTGGATAAAGTTCTAAGCTGAAATAACATGTAACGGGAACATTTTTACGGAGTTTCCTCGTGATTTTTTTCAAACGAAATCCGTCGAGTGAAACTTTTACAGAAAGATTTATTTCAAGGGTCGCCAAGCGGGTGTTCCATCTTCATTTGATGGCGGCGAGAGCGGCGCGTCACCGGTGGCTGTCGGGTTACAGACGCGCGATAAATGACACTATTTGTACAGATTTGAGTCCGCGCTTACCACTGACAGATAACTAAGTTGGAGTAAATTCGTCCAGTTTAAAATAATTTACATAACAGCTACTATGATGTGGAATAAACTACTCTACATTTCAAGAAGCTCTTGTATTGTGTTGATGTTACATAGCTACACATGCTGCATACAAATCCATCTAAATTCATCGCAGCTGCAGACTAGTTTCTCGTAGCTACGAATATACACATACTCCCATATTTTATTCACCAATATTTAGAGAAGAGAATACACGATGCAATGACTCTTGAATGTCGCTCGGAGCGGTCCAACGTGTCGTTGCTATAAAAAATTCAGCAGAATGTTCGTTATGATGAGCGGTGGCGCCGCATTGCAGGCTGCACCGATGACCTACATCGCACAAAGCCGACCGAACTGCTCTTAAGATTAACTTACACAATACGTGAATGTTTAACACCCCTGCCGCAGGTTGTATATCGCTGCTCAGATCATCCCACATCGATGAATTAAACGTGTTCATTCTAATATACCTAATTATATATTATATTCTAATATATCTAATAACCTGTGTGATATATGACGGAAGATTAATTTTGTTTGTGTTTTATACGGTTCGTATTATAATGTATAAATGTAATGTAGAAAATGTATAAAAACAGTACTCTATTACCTTGAATTTATAAATCTGAAAAAGATAGCAAAAATTTTTTATTTTGAGATGGACTTAAAACCGCTTCTAGAAAGTCCATCAGTACAGAATCTAAATTTTGTGCTTTTATTACTGTGCTCACCGAACTGAGTCGAGATTCGCCTGTCTATATCGAAAGGTCTGAGAAATGGGTAGAGAGAGGACTGACATCAGGACAGGTAGACACTTCGACAGACAGTGACTTGATAAGACCACACGTTCGGTAGTCACAATTTTACTACGGGAAACTATAAGGGCAGGCACACATATTCAGTGTACAAAATAGCATTCATTCCATTGCTCTATAAAATATTTTCAAAGATGTGTGCAACATAACACCATAAAAATGCGGCTGAATGAAAGCAAGATAAGGCTGCAGCATCCGAGAGCTCGTTTTCACCCTTCTCACTCCGCCAGATAATATTTTACAGGGGATAAAGGCCAAAGCCTATTCAGCTTTTGTTGAAATCTATACAAGTTTAAAGCTACTACTTTTTAATAACGTAATACAAGAAGACTTTATATAAAACTTGACTGATTATAACTATGAAGCTAGAATAGCTTTGAACTTGTTTTGTTCGATTAAAAGACGGTTTAATTAATGAATAATTGTACCCTACCAAATAGTACCATGCTATAAGCGGTGAACAAGTTTTCAATCAATATTATTGATTGAAAGAGTTCATCACTGATTCAATTAATTCTAACATATCGTGCTATTTCTATAAAACTTGCCGAATTGTAATAAACACTCTCCCTTTAGGTAAGTAATCTATTTTCTTGAGTGTTTATTCATGCCTCAATTTATTGTCCCAGCTCGATCGTATTTTCTAAAGAGCGACCTTATTTTCTAAGAAGCTACTTTATGTCGGGGAAAACAACCGAGAAAATGGCTATGTCTTACAATAATATACGGGCTTCGCACAGTTCGATAAAATATAGGTTTTGTTGCTACACGCCGTCCAATCATAATCGCTGAAATAGTGAAGTTTCTGCACAACAAACAAGTGCTAATGTTACAAAGTTCTCAGACCAGAGCGAAATGGTTTCAGGATATTTTTATGTTACAAATAACTTTGAGGAACACTCTAAGGAATTTTCTCTTTATTTTCCTAAGTGTATTTCGACGTCAAATTAAAATTTCGTGACTTCATTCAAGAAAAATATTTTTGTTTTCACAATTAGACTACTACGATAGCTGACACACATAGTCGAAGGTAAAACTAACAATTATTACCTCTAAGTTTAAGTTCGATTATATAAAGACGTGTGTGA
The DNA here is from genome assembly GCA_905147345.3 of Mythimna impura. Taxonomy (NCBI): domain Eukaryota; kingdom Metazoa; phylum Arthropoda; class Insecta; order Lepidoptera; family Noctuidae; genus Mythimna; species Mythimna impura. Next base: position 11,188,865 of record LR990362.1, on the reverse strand, counting down.
ACGTTGGTCACCTTCTGAATAATAAACCAAACACAAATTAGGTTAAACAAAACTGAAAATCAACTTATAAATGCAACTTAATTACACGCAGCAAACTATTATGTTATGAATGAAAATAACAACAGTTTGTAATGATAGCAGCAGTTTAAATTAATAGACACGATAAAACCATCACATCAAAAGTACATTAGGCTTCATTAAGCCCGCGACACGCTACCAACAAAACGTTATCATATGTGTGCCATGTTTGATTGCTACGATTAGTGTGACGTGTGTGTTCGGACCTTTACGTAGCCGCGTAGGCCTATGAAGAGCCGCGAGTCGCTACGAACTTGGAATAGTCGCCGCGTAGACGTTGCACACCTACACACGACTTCACTCGAACTGTGACACATTAATTAAAAAAAAAACTTTTAAAAAGGTATTTTTTTATGATTTTTTTTTTGTCTGTGGTAAAAATAATGATGTAATAAAACATAAAAGTTCTGAATTCAGATGCCGCCACCCGTAACAAAGTTCCTCCTCTCAAGGATTGTCGTGAGTGCGGTCTTCATCTCGCTATGTGGTGAGTACTCATACAGATTATTTCTCTAACTTTCACATTTCTAATAAAGTGAAAACTTTCGCAATAAATGTTGAGTGCTGTTGTTCTAGATCGAGATATTTCGTTTGTGTTTGTCGGTAGCGTGATGAGTCTGTGTCAACGTTTTACAGATATTTCTACGGTCTATAGTGATGCTTTTACGAACATTGCCTTGAACTTTTTGTGGTGCGGTCATACGGCCAATTTCTGAATTGAATACTTGCAGTAAATATTATAAATTTTTTGATAAAAATTCATTTTCATGAATGATACTGTAGAAAAGATTACTGCGTTGTAGCCAGACGATGTTTATTTATTAAATAATTTATTGTAATTAATAAAATAAAAAATAATAACAAAAACCCTATGCTAATTACAACTAACTAAAATATGGCGTCAAAAAACTCTTCCACATCGCTGTCGACTAGCAATGTGCCCAAGACTTTTCCACGCTTTATAGTTAGTATTTTTAAATGTAAAAAATACCTATGTAAAAAATCATAATCAACATCATCTTCCTGCCCTTGTCCCGTGTTATTTGGGGTCGGCGCAACACGTTTTTTTCTTCCATTCTGCCCTGTCACTCATCATGCTATCACAAACTTCTTTTTCTTTCATTGAATACCTATGTAAAAAATGAAGTTCATAAATTTATTGTAAAACATGATACGTAAAAAAGTAAGACCATATTGCATTCGTCGATCACTTCCTGGCAACCTGGAATAGACAATAATTGTTAGGATATGAAATGGGGCTGCCATTGGTTTGGCAATAAGTACCAAACTAATTATTTTATAACAGACAGATAGGTTTGAAAGAAAAAAGGGGAGGCCTTTGCCCCACCGTGGGACACAAAATAGGTTATAAAAAAATAAAAAAAAACAAATACACAGATACATAGGTATGCTATGAGATAGATACATAATAAGATACAAAGAAGTCTATCCTCTAGGAGGTGGGCGCTAATGGCTGCGACACAGTTTTATATTAAACTAATATAGCTGTTAACGACCACTATATATTGTAAAAATGGTTATATTCCAATAAATAATATTTTTTTTTTTTATTTATAATATAATATTATTGTAATTTTTGATTTAGGAATCCTAGATTTATGTATTTCAAGTGAATCCAAAGTAAGAACATTTCAATTTCTACTTTAATGCCATAGTCTGACACGCTTTCAGGCGTAACAAACTTATATACAGATTGAAAAATAGTTTTTTATTATTAGGCTTTGCACAAAACGTGCATATTCTAATTTAAAAAAAATAACTATTTTGGCTTTGCACGTTTTGTGCATTTTGCCAGCGTCAAGTTTAGAAAGTATTTAGTTTTTACAGCCTCAAGCTACTCTGAGTTCCATTAGAATGCGGATCTAACACATCACATAGGTACACAGGAATGTATCAAGTCAGCCTTCTCGGCAGGCTTCGTTGAGGTAGTCAAAAGAAGAATAAAATTCTCAGCTCGATTTTATTGAGATAGCGCATGTTTCAATGATTCCACATAATTGTCCACTTGAGATGCAAAACAACACAAATTTTACAACACAATAACCATTTCTTTTTACGTGGGAAATCATCCAATGACTTCTCCCAGCTCTAGGGTGCAGCGAGAGGGCTTGTCAGACTTCTACTGACTATAACTACACCTGTGTGCTCCAGTTGTCCTTTGCGTTCTAGGACCACGATCCTAGCGGGCATCGGCTCTGCTGGGCCCCTACTGGGTTTGATGCCATCTCTTTGAGGACGCGCGTGGAACCCTATACGTGCTGTCAAATACTCGGGCTCAGTCCGGACGGTTACCGGACGGCCGGACAGAGAGCTAGTCATTACTTGTTGTCCGCGAGCCCGCGCCTGCGGTGGCCGGGGATCGTCCTGCGACTCCCAACGCCCGGGGTGATGTACGTTCCTTCACGGCTGCAGCTATTTTCTTCGCTAGCATTACTGCTTAGCAGAAGGATGCGACCGAACCCCATTCCTTCTCGCTCCGGACCGTGGTCTAAGCCAGGGTCCGGCGCGAGAGGTCGCCGCCGCCGATCGCCTCCATGAGGAGACGTACTCCGCCCAAACAGGGCACATCTCCCAAAGGTCCCAAAGTACTATTAAAATATATATATATATTATAGGTGGAAGGTGGGTCCGCGATCCCGGTTCAAAGAGCCCCACGACCCCTCTATATTACATAGGTATCAATATTAAAATCGTAAATGAAAATTGAAACGTATTTAACGTTATATAAGTATATCTAATCGGGCCTTTTTCAGGTCATTCTAAAGAAAATATTGATCTTCCAATTAAATAAAAACACGTCATTGTAAACGTTCAGAATATTGAAAGCAACATTGAAGTGGTCGCTGTTTTGACGTACCTATATCATAAGATATTCAGCGAAGCCTTCATGACATATGGCTGGCTCCCATGGACGTTTACGTTGCCATATGACATGTATTTTACAGACAATGACATTGCACTTTGCTTCGATACAAAGAATTAAATGCTTTTGAAATTTTTGGCAGGATTTATTCGAGTAAAGTTCAGTGACTGTTTAGTGGGTATTGTAATGAAAAATCGTTGTAGTCTTGTGACTCAAGTGTCTACACAACTGGAAAATATATTGAATCATTGAAACAGGCGCGATTACGGTAAAATGGAGCTAGACCTTATTCTGACCAACGAGACCTTGTTCTGCAATATAAATTATCAAAGGAAAAAATGGTAGGGTAGGAGGGTACAAAATAGCTTACGACCTATTCTCAGACCTAACAAATATTCACAAAAAAAATCATAAAAATCAGCTAAACCATTTCGGAGGATCGATAACAAACACTGTGACACGAGATTTTTACATCAGCAAAGCTTGACGAGAAGGCTGACTCTGTCAATTTGCTGCTAAAAACTGCAAAAACTTTACTATACTCTGTATCAAAAATTTACTACTTTTTAAACTTGACACTGGCTATGAACCTACAAATCATGCGAAGCCAAAAGAAAAATAAATAGACTCTTGAACTCGGAAATTCGGAATCATTTCTTTTAAATCAATAAACTTTGCTTAAGTATCAAGCATCTAAATTATATGGATTCATGCTTCGAAATATTCTTTCCTACATGGTAAATAGAATTTTTTCAAATATTTTTGCGCATTTTTCCTCTATAAAGTTCAGCGAAACTTTGAAATAACAAAATTATTCTTTTTACAAAACCTACCTATGTAGAGACATAGGTAGGTTTTGTAAAGTGAATTATTAGAATTAAGCTGTTGATCCCCGCATTAACGCCGGCGTTCACGCGCCATTGTCTTTCTATTCTAATTACGCACTCAAAAGGTTAAATAAGTTCCATCTAGAGAGATGGAACTTGTTAGCACATTTTTGATCCCGTCATTAGCTAATTACCTACTTCAATATTCTAAACTGAGGCCCTACCACGACCTCTTAACGCGACCCATTTGACGACCTGAACTGAACTGTTAAAGGGATAGATAGTCATGGGATAGATAGTCATGGGATAGATAGTCACCCCTGACCTAGCTAATGAGTAATGCTGGCTGGCCACTCACTATCATGCTGCCCACCATCACTATCAAACTAACCGTGTGTGGGGAGACATTTTTGACTGGTCTAGTAGTTAGTGACCCTAACTGCTACGCCGGAGGTCGTGGGTTCGATTCCCACCCAAGTCAAATGATACTGTGATGAGCACAATCATTTCGACTGTCCCTAGGTAAACTCTCGAATCTGAAAATTTGCATTTTATTGGTTTTTTATTTTAAGCTTAATAAAAACTAGCTAGCTTAATAAAAAATATTTTGGTCTAATGATTCTTAAACCCAACTTAAATATGAAACAAAATTTACGAGTATTTACAGTTAAAGTCATTAATGACAAAGTTATCCATAAAATAAACTTCAAATAGTTCTGTAAAGTAAGCTTTTTCACTTCCGATAGTTTACCTAGGGACTGTCGATTTGTCCTGTGTCTGGGTGTAATTTATGTACAATAATAATATGTATGTATTCAGAAATATATACATTAAGTATGTTTTTCAGTTGTCTAATACTCAAAGCTCAACCCTACTTAGTTATGGACTAGATGGCGTTGTGTGATATTTGTGGATTATTATTATTTTGGAAGGACATGCTTAAATTTCTCTCCACACACGGTTAGTTTAGCTTGATCAAGCCGCACTGGAACAAGCGGCATAATGGTAAGTGGCCCGCACTATTGTGACCTAAAGTTAAGCTTCAATTTGTTACCTCATTGTGATTAGTAACCAGATAAAGTTTCCAACACAACCCAAATACGAGTATGTATTTCCAAGGAATGATTGACATTTGAAAGCCATTAAAGGTTGTAGGTAACAGCTGATGGAAATGAAAAAAATAATATTATTAAAAACGTGACCTTTTCAAATCATTATCATAAATATTTCTAAGTTATAGGTAAGTAATTGAAAAACCTATAAGTAGGTACCTAAGTATTGCTGTAGCTAAATAAATTATTGACGAATATATTTTTAAAGTTCAACTTCAAAGGAAACCATACTATGAGCCTTTGACTGAATCGATCTCATTGAATTTTCTCAGAAATATGGGCCTAATGTTGGTTTGTTTAAAAAAAATTCAAACTAGCATCTGCCAGTGGCCTCGCCCGCCTGAATGTTGATTTCTCCATACAAACTTAGGAACTCCGTTTCATCCCCTTATAAGAAAGAATTTTTCATAATTTACTTCCTTTTTTGTATACAGCATAAAAAGCATAAAAGGAACCTCTGTGCCAAATTTCAACATTTGAGGTTCAAGGCTGGGCGTTGATAAATAATAATAATAATAACATGTTGACATATCCGTTCCGCATGACGAGAACCTCGTGAAAGCCGAGAAAGATAAACAAATCAAGTATATTGACTTGGCTCGCGAGGTTGTCGACATGTGGGATGTGGACTCGGCGATCATTGTGCCGATAGTCGTGTCGGGCAATGGCTTAATAGCCAAGAGCCTCGACCAACACCTTAGGAGGCTCGCGTTAGGCGGCTGGATCAAGGGCTTGATTCAGAAAGCAGTACTCCTGGACACGGCTCGCATTGTTAGGAGGTTCCTCTCTCTGGAGCCCTGACCGCCGGTAGCTTGGACCCTGTTCCCGATACCGGTGGGGTACTATTTTTATATTTTTAAATGTTTTTTTTTTTGTATGATTTTGTTTAAAAAAATATTTAAAAATGTAATTTATATGGTATTTACAATCAATAAAGAGAATAATAATAATATTCCACAACTATCACACAACGCCGTCTAGTCCCAAGCTAAGCAGAGCTTGTGTTATGAGTACTAAACAACTGATAAACATACATAAATATTTCTAAATACATATCAATTACACCCAGACACAGAACAAATGATCGTGCTCATCACACAAACATTTGTCCTGGGTGGAAATCGAACCCGCGATCTCCGGCATAGCAGTCAAGGCCACTAACCACTAGACCAACAGGCCAGTCTCAAATTAATAAGTCTGTGAGTGAGTCAGCTTCAACTTCAACTCTTCATTAATGGCATTTGTGGAAGAGACATCTCAATTTTGCCAATAACACGTGCGAACTATTAATAGACCATCAGACCCTGAAGAGTATTTGTGAGTCAAGACTTTGCCTTTTATATACCTATACAGATAATAAATCACTTTGACTAAGTCCGCTATCCCACCGGCGTTTTACGAGCGTTTGCGCTTCTCCAACGTCTGCGCAGCGCCAACGTTGCGCAGACGCGACGTAAGCGTCGCGAGTAACTAGCGGTAAGCGCCAACGTTGAGCAGACGCGACGTTAACGTGGCAAGTTTCTTGCGTACACCTAAAACCGCAACATTAGAGAAGCGCCAACGCTCGTAAAACGCCAGTGGGATAGAGGCCTTAATTTTTTTGACAGAAATCTAAGCGGTCTTAACAAAAGACATCACTTTCATCAAACATGAACGTATAACCCTTAGGAAATAAGATATAGAAGTAGTTTACATGTCTACCATAGCATCTCTTCTGTAAGAACGACACGAGACTTTGAGAACCTGCGTCATTTTCATTCATCTAAAATAAACTGGAACGTCAAACTTGTATTCTTCGAAGTAGTAGGCGCAGGTCATATAATAGGCAGCGTGGTCACAGAATATCCGGGGATGCCTTGATCTACCGTCATACTTCAAACCAATCAGTCAAAGTATAGTTTAAGTAAAAATAATAAGTAGTAAGTAGTTTGCTGGCTCATTTTTATTGTTCGTTAGAACTCGCATTAGGGGTGCGGGAGATTTCTATTTACTCATGACATAGGGATCGCATGCTGTAATAGTTTTCATTAATTAGTCTATTGGGCTCGCATGCGGGATACGGTAGATAAACAGAAAAATCGACAGACCAATGAAATTGAGCCTTAAAAAAAGAGGGGTTATCCCCTTACCCCCTCTCCTCCCTTATATATGTCATTGTTCCTCACTACTAGTTATTATGCTCTGCATGATCAATAGCCACACACAGTCATAGCTACAACAGACAACAAACATTTACATTGGCAACACGAAGACTAATCAACACAGAAGGCAGCTGTAGCTGTATCGTATGAATTAATGATTATGTGCCATACACCGGTCGGCGGCTGAATTATATAGTAACGTGCTATTGGGCCAGCTCAGAGGACAGACAGACATAAGTATATATTATGTAGGTGCAACAGGACGAACTTCAGTAAATACTAAGATTTGCCAGTCAAATCTGAATGACCTAGGCTTACTGGTAAAAGTACGAACTGTTCTGTGAATACCGCTGCATTTCAGACTATTACTGGCACTGACTTGGTATTTATTTATAGCTGTTGCCCGTGACCTTGTCCGCCTCTCTCTCACTCTCACTCTAAAAAAACTGTACTGTAAAACTGCACTATGTCATTTGATCATATTTCAAGATTTCCTTTTTTTTTCGTGGAAACCTAATTATCTTAATTACTTTTTCCAAAATGAATGCCTGAGCTACTCCTTATTGCATCAGCTATCTACCAGTAAAAGCCCCGTCAAAATCGGTCCCTCCATTTTGGAGATTACAAAAATTTTAAAAATTGCCTTTTTGTTATAAATAGGTATCAAATATGTAACAAACAGATACTTCAATTTTATTTAAATGCATATTTAGTTGTATATGTATGTACCTATTTACCTATATGTGTATATATATACATATGGTATGGTACCTATAATCTATAGGTAGATGTTTACATTGAATAACGAAAAAACAACAAAACATTTACGTCAATGTATGTGTACATGTCTTTGAGGTGAGAAAAATTAACCACAGATAGGGCCTTTACAGACTCTTGATCGAAGTTATACAATAACAAACAACACACATATAGGTACCTACATTGTACACGTGGACATTTGGACAATTCACTGCGATAACCTAATTTCCAATATTGATGTCCTAGTTTTCGGTAATAGGAACATTAATCTGTAAGTGTCCAGCGGGTTGTTATTGAATAATTCGTGTTTGGTAGGCTCGAAGGTAGGGGGAGTCCGGGAGAGTTTAGCAGGTGGGAGACAATAGCCACTGCTCATAAAATCTTTGTAGAACTAGATATTGCGACATTACCACACTTCTTAGACTCCATAGGCACTTCCCACCTTGCTCACGAGACGGCGTTGCAGTCGGCAGTTTGGTTTAGGAGTGAGAAGTGACAATACATTTTCGTGCCCTGTTAGTAAATTTTTTCAATTTTAGATATTTGATTTCTATTTATTACTGTGAATAGATTCCAAAATGTCATTTATATACATCGTAAGTGTTATTATTCTAGTAACATTTACGGCAGATAGATTTTACGTTTTTTGTAAAAATGTAATGATGGATAGCTTGGGGTGGGGTGGGAGACATTACCCTGATGTCGGGAGGAGACTTTACCCAGGGTAATCTCTCCCGATTGCTTTTCTCTCAGTAGCTGCAGAACTACCTCCAGATGTAACCACGATCGAATTACCTTCAACATCTACCTAATGTATAACGTCAGTCAGAGCCTTCAACATCAGCATCACTATTCATGAATGGAATACTATATAATGAGGACTCTGGAGCCAATTCACCATCAATTTTGACTGAGGAGGAATTTGAGGAAGCAATTGCAATAATAAGACAATCAGCAGAGGTAGCTTCTATATCTCAAGATCTAGATATTATGACAACGGTGGATTTTGATTCACGACAAAAACCAAAAATAGTTTTACTCTCATTATTGTAAAAGTAACTACTCGTATGTTAAGAAATATAATTGTAATACTAGTTAATCCCTCACTTATTTCAAAGATACTCAAAGTACCGTCATCGTGTTCTCACTTATTTACTACTTAATACTATGTGCCATATTTTTATGATTAAATTCCATATAGAATTACAATTTGTAATTATTATTTTGCTTATTTTAAACCCGGGTAAAGGCACCCTACTTGGGGGTTAAGTCTCCCACCCAGGCGGGAGATATTAGCCGAATGTCACTTTGGTAGAAATCTTTAAATAAATTGATGATGATATGTTAAACTTTCTTAAGAGAAAATATAGCTAAATAATGCAGCTTATGATACAATTTACAAAAAATAGCGATTTGTAAGTAAAGAAAGATTTACGAGCATTTTAGTGGACGGCGGGTATACCTACTCTCCCGGACTCCCCCTACTGGTTGGCAGGTTTATGGGCCCTTGTGTCGTTATATCGAGGTATAGACCAGTGGCTAAGGCTACATGTTCGTAAAAAAGAAAACCACGGTAGAAATTATCTTAAATACATAATCAACCTAATAATGTACCCACTGCTGGGAATCGGGCCTCCTCACTAGGAGAGGAAACTAGCCGTAACCCACGACACGGACCTAGTGCGGGTTGGCGTATATCACGTCTCGATTTTTTAGTTCTAGGACATGCCGGTTTTACCGGTTTTTTAACTCGACTTAAAGTGTCTACTATTGCCATAAAATAAATTTACCTAAACTGAACCCAGCCAGGCGCATTACTTTGTGTAATTTATTTCATCACTACTGCTCTCAAAACGGTGAAGGAAAACATCGTGAGGAAACCGGCATGTCCTAGAACCAAAAAAAAACCAAAACTAAAATTCGAAGACATGTGACATCCACCAACCCGCACTGGGCCCGCGTGGTGGATTACGGCTCATTCCCTCTCCTAGAGAGGAGACTTGATTCCCAACAGTGCGAACATTATAAGGCCGACTATACTATACTAATAGATCGACACCCGCTACGAACAAGGTTGTAACATTAATTCAGTATTTTTTTTAAATTAACCAAAAAGTGATAGTGCTATGTTTGAATTTTGTTTGGACTGTAATCCGAGATACTCTCGCCTTGTTTGATGCGGGTGTCGATATTATACAAACTTTCACCTTTATAATATTACTAGCTCCTGCCAGCGGCTTCGCCCGCATGACAATAGAAAATTATCTCTAGGGAACATGCTCCCGGACTAAAAGCTTCATCATATCTACCAGTCGTGTAAGTAGGTAGGTACTCCTATCATTTTTCCTTTTGTATAAAAACATACAAAAGGAAAAACTGAAGGATAAATGCAATTTCCCTACTGTGTATTTAATGAGGACTAAGTAAAGCTGTGATCAAAATAAAATGATATGAAAATCACACCCGGGAGTACACGGCACCGACCCACTTTAGAAAATTAAAAAGGGAGGACACAATTAAATGTTAATTAACAAACTTCGCACTCGGCGAGGACCAAGTTGAAAGTGTGAGTAGGTACCTACATAGGTAGGTATATGTAGGTACTACTGAATTGGACGGATGATTTCAGATTAGAACGTTACTGTCGGCTTCTTTAGACTGCTGTGCTAGGTATGGTACTGCCACTGGACCATCTCTACATCTCTGCATGGTCTCTGGTCTTCTGTGGTCGGCATTGGAGGATAACTTCGAATTATAACCTTTCTACAGCTACTGATTGCTGAGCGTAAGGTCTTAGGTTTCATTGCCAGTAGAGGCTTTGAGCGTCGGAAGTTGTAGGGCGATTTCCGGCCTGTCCGACCGGACGGTAAGGACCAAATCCGACTCGACACGTTGTGTATCGCGCGCCTCTAATAGATGTCAGCAAATGGACGGGGCCTACCGGCTGTGGAATGTTCGAAAAAGTTACCGTGACCCAGGAACACAAAAAGTAACACAGTAGGTGGCTAAAACCCACATGTGTTCCTTCAGTTATTTTAACAGTAAATTCTGATACGCCTTACCACTCCATGCAGTCCGGCTAAAGTTAATTGATGATTTACCACCTCAAAAAAAAAAGATCCGCAGTGTTATTTAGTTTTTCTTTCTCACAGTTTGTATTATTCTACATAGGTACCTAGGTATATGGGACGTTAACAGACATGGCATTGGAATGCTCCAAAAACTTTGGGGTTCATGAAAATGTAAGTAAGGAATGCACCCGAGAGAGACAGACAGGGGATCGAGCAAACATAACGGAGACGAGAAACACGATGTGGAATTTAACCAACGTAATCATCAAACCGCTCCTCTCACTTTAAGGCGGGGAGGGAGTGTCAGACTTTTACTGACTAAAACCCACCAGTATTTCTTCAGATTTGCGTTCCAGGGCCACGGTAACTCTTTCGAACAATCCCGTAGCTCATTGGAAACGCACTCTAAAAGCTTAAAGGGGTGACCAAACGGTTGCAAACCAACGTCCCAACCAGGGTGACCTTGCTAGTTTCAATCCGTGTAGACAGCAGTTGTAATCCATGACCTTCAACGCCCTTGGTTGGGAGGCGTATATTCCCAACCACCGAACGTGTTGGCGCAAAACAAACCAAACACATAAACCAAGGTCACCTTGGTTGGAACGCTAGTTTGCAACCACCTGGTCACCCCTTAAGTCAAACATTTCCCTGTTTGGCTTAATGGGTGGCCAAGATCAAGTATAGATATAGTTCAAAATATGTTGGTCACTCTCTGAAGTAAGGCGTTCCCAACTTCATCAGCGGTCGAGATATTTCAGCTGTACTACAGTAGGTACGTGTCATAAGTAAAAAAAGTTATGATACTAACCTAATAATATTATAAGTACCTGTGTACCCCCAAACGTGTGCACGTGTGCGTGTGTGTGTGTGTGTGTGTGTGTACTTGTTTGTTTATTTACCTCTGTTCTCTGTACTTTTCTTAATATTAGTCCCCTCGGAGGCTGAAACCCGACGCTGCTACTGGTGCGGTCCTCTGGCTGAACAGGTGCATCGCAGCCAGCGAGCACCGCCGTGCAGCGCACCGCACACTCAGGTCACCGACTGCGACCCTGGCTTCCCCTACTGCGCCATCGTGGCCACGGCTCCGCGTAAGTATGAGTCGTTTTTGGAAATCATTCTTTCAAAAGACAGCTGGACAAAGGTCTTCCTCAAGAATCGACATAACGATCGATCCTATACCTAATCCTCACATCTAGCGGTATCCTGCGACAAGATCATCAGTAGGTACCTAGAATTTGTGTAGGTTCCACTCAAGGTTTCGAAAAGTACTATGCGTTCCAAATAAGAATAGGAAAGTCAATAATCTCGATCTGTCAAATGTTGAGTGAAAAGTACGGTTTGCAAAGAAAACTTATTTGCGTATCAATAAAGGGTTTTTTTGCTTTGTATTACTAAGTCTTAGTTAAATCTAGGTGAAGTAAAAACGTTATTGTTTGATATAAATTAGCTAAATAGGTATATTGTTTTAAGTCATAATTAGTTTAAAAAAAAACTATTTTCTTTCTTATTTTCATTGTTAGGAACAATGCGCCTTCTTCTTCCATTTTCCAATACTCAGACACTTCATACAGTGACGCAGAGATAAGCAAAATTGAAGAACTGGATTCTGATTAAACTTTTTTCGTTCACGATTCGTAAATAAATTAAATTTTTAAAATTGCTTATTTTGCTCACCATACCGTTTAACAGTATAACGTGACGTCACAACATGGCAACCGATCCTATTCTTATTTGTAACGCATTGTATCTGCAATTTTTTTGAGAACTTGTTTGGCATAGTGTTCGATTCCCGCGCGGGGCAAATATCTGTATGGCCTACAGATGATTTTTCCGGGTCTGGGTGTCTGGTGTGTGTGAGTAATGTTTGTGATCACACCCACGATTCCTAAGAATTACTCCTGATCCTGATGATTTAAAAAAACCCTGAATACAAAATCAAACATAGAATGGCTGCCTATGCCTGATTTTAAAAGCTTGTAAGTGTGTGTGTTTTGCAGTCTAGAGTATCTTGATTTAGGCCAATTTTAAAAGTGGTTTATACCTATAAAACTTTTGTATATGACCCATATGTTGCTAGGTTAGGTTTACCTATGGATCGTTTATATATCAGAACTAATTACCTATAATATATAGTTGTTTAGAAATAAAAATATATTGGTACTTATAAATCCTTTTTGTATTTCACAGCTAACATAGAATCAAGATACTGTGTAAAGCTATACCAAGATGAATGTTACTTCCTATACTGTAACTCCACCAGGACTTGGCGCATGACGTGCCCATGCCGAGGCGACCTCTGCAACGGTGCCAACACTGAGCGAGAACTCGACGCTTTCACAGGACTAAACAAACTTGTCGCTAAGACCCAACACTCAAGAAACAGAAGAGCCCTTATGAACACTGCTGGGTTTATAAGTATGAACACCAACAAAAAGAATCGAATAGATAATACCACAGTTGAAGAAAATAAAAATATTGTAAGTAACTTAACAGAGAACCCAGATGAAGGCGATGTTAAAGCCAATGATGATCAAATAAACGATACTACTGTAGCTGCGGAAACTGATGCTAAAGCCATAGAAAGTAATGTCGACACAACAGCAGCTAGTATATTACAAGATAATAAAAACGATGAAACAGAAAAGGTTGAAACTATTACTCAAGCAAACGTCGAAGTTAAGAACACCGAAGTTACAACGAATATTCCTCTTGCCGAAGAAGTTATTAAAACCATCGATAATCATATGAACGAAACTAGCATACAAATAGATATTCCCAGTGCTACTATTGAAAGCAGCGATCTTAAAACTGAAATCATAGTAATGAGTAGCGAAATACCCAAAGTTTTAAAAGATACAAAACTTCCTGGTGTTACAAGTACCAATGTAAATATCCCAGATGTTCTAACTACAGCAGAAATCGCTACCCAGGCGGTAGTGGAAAATAAAATCATGGCAGAAACGACCACTGAAGCAAAAAATTCTGCAAATGAAGTGAAGATGAATGAAAACAAAGTGAAACCAAGTGAACCGTCACCTACAATAAGAGCTATTCAACAAGACACAACTGTAGCTAAAACTACTCTTGATTTAAGTGCGACTACTACAGATAAACCACGAAATAACACTGCTACGCGAATCGATGCACATATATTTACACTAGCCATAGGTGTAGTCTTAAATTATGTATAAGATTTAAATATAAAATGTTGTCTAATACTTTTCGAATTATTCATTGTCAAAAGTTGATCTCTGTAAGTGAAGCTTTAATTGTTAGAAATTAAATGTAGAATAGTAGCGCCTATTCCATGTGATATTAGCATAGAGAAATGTAAATATTTTCTGCAATATATTACGAAATTATGTAGATGTGATTGGCATTGGCACAAGAAATAAATACGCACAGAAAAATTTAATTGTTTTATTTGTTTTTTAGTCGAAGGTAAAATCATAATGCTTCGGCAACTGGCGGCCACTTGACTTAGTTTCTAAACTTTTTGCTCCTTGGCTGTATGCTTCTCTTATATCAGACTCGAAAGGTTTTGCAAACTTGATTTGCTTTATAGATGGACCATAATACTCAAAAGTAGGAGGCGGCGGTACTTCCACACTATCCGAATCGTGTTTCCTTTTGTCTCTTCTTGTATCATCTGCCACTGCGTCTGTGTCTTCTAATTCATCAACTATAGGAGTTGGTTCTTGAGCCTTGACAAAATTTCTATATTTAAAGTTATTACTAGTACCATCATTTTTCTTAGATGACGAAAAATATAGTCCTTTATTTTGTGTAATGTCAGTAAGATCGCCTATTTCGGGAGGGGGTGGGGTACTGATTCGAGGTCTGACGTCGTCCCATGTTATAGTGGCAATTGTCTCTTTACTACCCACCTTACTTCCTTTATCATCAAATATTCTTGAGTTGCTAGAAGTGGAAGCTTGTGGTGGAGCAAATTCTTTTATCCTTTTATCCCTCTGTTGTTCCACATATTCTTCTTGGGTCATTTCTCTGAATTTCTTCACTTTTCCGTCGATTCCATCCTTGCCAATGTCCCATTCTCGGACATAGGCCTCGCGTAACTTTTGTCTCTCTTTTTCCTGCTCTTCTTTGAGTTTGTTTTCTTTTTCTTTCGCTTTGGCATCCGCTTCGTTCTTTTGCTGGGTCAAAAACTCTAGTAGACAGGTAGTAAAGTCTTTTTGGTTTTCTGAAATGGAAGGTAACAATTACTGTCAAAAGTAGGTTGTTCTAGGTTGGTTAGTCAGTAGAAAGTATGTGTTCAGCCCCATTTCGAAAATTAGTTTAAAATGAGTACAGCAAATCAAACGCGTGTTAGCTTGTTTTAATTCATTGGTTCTATAGATTTTCAATACCAAATCAGTTTGACTTGACTTGCGTTCAATTTCTGGCCCGATGATGGTTCAGAAGCTGCGTGAGTCAAAAATGAACAGAAATGACTCACCTTTTGGTTCCTCCGGCGGCAACCCCGCCCGGGCTCGCTGCCTCGCCCGCGCCGCCGCTACTCTCGCTGCAACCATCTCATCTCTCTTCTTGCGAACCTGCTCAGCCTCTTTCTGCGCTTTCAGTGTCTCTTCGCGCTGTTTTATCAGGGCTTCCATCTGCTTCTGGCGCTCCGTTTCGTCGGTACTGAATGAGAAGTAACCGACGCCGTGGATTCGGGCCTCTGAAAATGAAATTATGTTAGTTTAGAAGCTTATCTAGGGAAAGTTAAGCAAACGTCATAGATTCGTCAACGTTTTTACAAGAGGATTAATAAATGGAATGTTTATTGAAAAACTTTAGCTAAACGCAAAATCGAAAGGGCATCGGTCACACACTTAGGAACCGAGTGTCGAGATGCAGGAGACATTTTGATTAGAGAACGAGAGAAAGGAAGCTGCCACGGCAATGCTTTTTAGGGTACTATACCCAAGGGATAACTAAGGGATAACCAAAGGAACCCTAAGCCTCCGCCGTCCGTCTATCTGTCAGCGGGATGTATCTCATGAGCCGTAATAAATAGACGGTTGATATTTTTAGTGTGCATTTGCTTTGCTGCTATAACAACAAATCAAGTAACGACTGCCAAAAGTTAAGAGCGTTCACTCGAAATTACGCGCTATTTGGCTAAAAACCATGATTTTCAAACACGTTTATATCCATTAAAGATTTATTGTAAAAACATGTGACTTACCAATAACATTAGGAAATATTCTTGTCTAAATAGTTAAGTAGGATTTTATTTAAATTATTAGCACGCTTGTGAACCATATTCACATATGTTAATAGAGTTTTTTTAATTTTACTTTCAGAGTCAATTTCGAAGCTTGACAACTTCTACAGTTCGAATAGAATTAATAAACAAAAAATTCAAAACAGTAACTAGAATCCTTAACAAAATAGTTATAGAAAAAGATTAATTGATTTAGTTTACTAATTAAGAAAATTAAAATAAAAACATTGCCAAATTATTAAGAAATTATGGGTAAATAAAATGATTATTTGCACTGATTTAACCTAATTTTATCATTATAATAATAGCTTATTCTAATAGAAGAACATGTGTTTCAAAACTTACTATATAAAATTTGAATTAAAATAGCTTTGTCAATTTTTAATAAATATCACAAATCTCGGCGCGCGAGCGTGATGATGAATATTGTTGGGCGACTGAATTTGCGACACTCGTGCGTCGATATTTATGGTCCTTTTTAAATATTTCTTAAAAATTGATAAAGCTATTTTAATTCAAATTTTATATAGTAAGTTTATAATTGTATATTTTGAAAAAAATGTCCTTCTATTACATTATGCTATTATTTTAATGATAAAAGGAAGTTAAATCAGTGCTAATAATCATTTTATTTATCCATAATTTCTTAATAATTTGACATTGTTTTTATTTTAATTTTCTAAATGAGTAAACTAAATCTATAATTTTTTTTGTATAACTATTTTGTTAAGGATTCTAGTGATTGGTTTGTATTTTTTGTTTGTAAATTCTATTAGAACTGTAGAAGTTGTCAAGCTTTGAAATTGGCTCTGAAAGTAAAATTAAAAAAGCTCTATTTACATATTATGTGAATATAGTTCACAAGCGTGCTATTAATTTGAATAAAATCCTACTTAACTATTTAGACAAGAATATTTCCTAATGTTATTGGTAAATCACATGTTTGTACAATAAATCATTAATGGATATAAACGGGTTTGAAAATCATGGGTTTTGGCCAAATAGCGCGTAATTTCGAGTGAACGCTCTTAAATGACAACCGGCACCAACGGCTTAACGTGCTTTTTGTGGCACGAATGAATCTTGGTATAAATAAATAGTACGAGATCTAGTAGAAGAAATATCAAATAACAGATGAGGGAATCATCTGTTATTTAATTATGACAAATATTATATGCTAGATCATGTATATTTATTGATACATTGTGAATAGGTTGCTTAGCTAAATCTGGTGCCGATGATGTTTAACAATAAAATTTGTTATTACATTTTTGTCATCAACTACCCTGATTTGTTATTTATGAAAGTCGAGCATCAACTGAAAGAATGTGCCCCAAGGAACTGAAAAAATATATGTTGCCTAATTTTCCTCGGTGCAACTATGGAGTTGCCAGGTTTAAAGAGGTAAGTAAATGTTCGTAGTATTATGAATATGTCGGGCTTGGTGGTATGGACTAAGCCCGAATGGTATTAGAGTTCTCCACACGATTAGAAAACACATAAAACAGTCCAAAATCAACTATTGGGCAGTTGCCCGGATCAGACATAACACCCGTTTGGTCGGAGGATCCTCCCTTTTCAA
The DNA here is from genome assembly GCA_905147345.3 of Mythimna impura. Taxonomy (NCBI): domain Eukaryota; kingdom Metazoa; phylum Arthropoda; class Insecta; order Lepidoptera; family Noctuidae; genus Mythimna; species Mythimna impura. The sequence goes on along the minus strand of LR990362.1, from coordinate 11,171,184 downwards.
AAGAAGTATGAGGGACTTTACACCCTGTTCCGGATAACTCTAAAACTGGTTAGTGCAATAAAAGAGATAAAAAAAGGCGAATACAAGAAACGAGAGAGAGATTTTGAATAAACATGGATTGGATACTATATCCAAGATTCGATAAAAAAAAAAGGTACAAACCATCAAACAGCAAGTCTTGATAATGTATATCTTTATCTTTGGCCAGCAATTCCTTCTCCTTCTGTTCCCATTTGTCTCGTAACGATTGCAGATACTCATTTGTAGTTTGCACTAAGAGCGGCTTTTCCTTTTCTGCTGGTGGCTCCTGTAAGTAAAAATAGACAGAATAAAATAAACTTCAAAACTCTGGATGCAGGACCGGGTTGCAGGCAGGCCTTGGAAGCCTCCGTGGCCTGCTATACCTAAACAAAACCCTAACCAGAAGCCTTCTGCGACTGGACAGACGCAGCCTGCGCCTTATGGTGAGGGCCATCACCGGACACTGCTCACTAAATAGACACACAATAGGCATCACGGATATTCTTCCGTGATGCTCTTCACAGACGACTGCGCCCGTGCGTCTTGAATACACGGGCGTCACCGGAATACGCATGAACACCCTAGGATCACCGAATTCCCGCATAGACGCCCTGAATAAACTACATAGAAGGCCTAATATGTTTCCGGATAGAGGAAAGCTGGTTAGAATGAAGGTCGTAACAGCCTACGTACAATGGTCCATCATGAGGACTAAGTGAATGAACTCCAAAGAGAAGTTAAGAACTAAATCATGAAGACAATCATATTACTAAAACAAAGTTCCTGATAGGTCGTAAAGATGTACTAAGAATGAAAATAGCGAAAATCTGCCCCTAAGAACGGCAAAGGATTGAAGCTTTATTACTGACTGTGTTTTTACTATCAAAATCTATGGATACATTTAGAATAATATGTATTTTTTTTTCCATAATATGTTGTACACATCCTGAGACAGCAATACAACTCATGTTTTTACTGTTTTATAAAGTCACAGAAGTGATTCTTGTAGTGTTAGATAGCCCACTTATCGAGGAAGGCTATATAACATCACGCTATGGCCCACGGGAGCGGAACAGTAACCAAAGATGAGGATGAAACCACGACGGACACCCATTTATGCATATAAAGGGTAAAGCCGGGGCGAGCCGCTAATAGAGAATAAACTTAGCGATCTCTATACAAGTACGATGATTATGTTAATGAGATCCTGCGTCCAGTAGTTTTTTTTTAGATACCTGATTGGGTCCGGTCCCCGCCCCGTCGTTCGTAGTGACGACCTACAGAATAGGGACAGGTTTTGGCCGCACGATCACAATGTCTCTCACTATTCATCAATCTTCTATTTATTCTATGGTCTATGGGAAAAACCTACTGAAAATCGACCCATAAGGGCATTAACTAACCAGAACTACTGCACTTAAATTGACATTGAAACTAACCCTATTTAACAATAGCTAAGTACATACTATTCACATAACACTTAACTTTATATAAATATACACTTACAAAAAAAATTAAATAAATGAATACTTATTAAAAAATTCCGGTGACCCAAGGGCTGGCTTTATTGGACAAGAAATAAGCATTGCCATACAGTGTGGCAATGCCGACAATTTTTTGGGCACATTACCAGTCGCCAGTGTCGCAAAGGATTTTTTCAACACTACTGTAGCGACATCTATGTCAGTATAATGGAAAGTACTGTGTGGTCACCACATAGGAACTAAGTTACAAAAAAGTTCTCCGCGCGATTTGAACATATACAACAGTCCAAAATCAACTATCAAGCAGTTGCCCGGACCAGACACAATACCTGTCTGGTCAGAGGATAAAAATAAATGATTATAAATGAATGGATATTTCCTTTTCAACAGAGGTTTGCAGGACCAAACCTTTGTTGAAAAGGAAAAAATTAGATTCTCTGTTTAAAAAAAAATTGATTTTTTTTAAACAGATTATTCTACACAGAATTATAGTTTACCTCTGGTTTAACTTCTGGTTCATCATTTGAAACAACTTTGTCTTTATTTATCGCCCTCATAAGGTCCATATCTCTTTTCAAGAACATTGCTATGTCAGATTTGTGACATTTTCGTGTTCTACCCAAGCAATCTGTGAATTCAGTCCTGAAACATCAATATAGTTTATATAAATCATTAAATAATCAATAAATATACAGGGTGAGTAACATTTAATAATCTAGATGTAACTGTCTACGACTTTTCAACTTTATGGCTAAAATATAAGAGCGAAAATTGGTCGATTGGGAACATCTGAAGGTAAACAACATTACGCATTTTTTCTCAAAAGATTGAGCAAAGTGTAAACCATAAGGTAGGTAAATTCTTTCCGCAGAGGACAGTGTCTTTTAGATATAGACCTCTCTGAGAGTAGTCTATGTCCAAAAGTATACAGCCAAATAAGTAAATTGTGAGACAGACTCACAATTTACTATTTTCCTTTTTTTCTATCATCACTCTCCCAGCTGCACACAGACCTTCCCCAAATCTAATTAAGATAATTTTCATAGTTAAGACTGGATTGTGACCATTACAACTATAATCAGCAACTAACCAAAAAAGATCAAGGAATTACTGCTAGCGCCAATGACATCAGTGCAGTCTGCAGCATGGAGGTAAGATACATAACGGATGGTCATCCATCTATGGAACGACCTCAGCAAGTGTAGCTTGCTTTAAGTCTACCCATGCAGCTGCTAATACAAGTCCTTAGAAAACTAACATTACTATGTATTGTTTTTAAATGGTTAAACTTTTTAAATGACCCATTCTTACCCATAGGAAACAACCAATTGGAACCATGCATTAGCTTCTGGCGTTTTATAAATGCCCCTTTAAGATCAAGTGAAATACAAAAATTTAAATTTACCATTCATCACCGTCATCTTCACTGGCATTGCTTTCGTTCTCATGCTGAATGGGTTCTTCCGGTTGTTTTTCAGCCTCCTGTTGCTTCTTAGTATTGAAATCAACCAGAAATCTGCTAGCTAATTGAGAGTTGCCCGCGCCATCTGCCAAATGTTCATATAGCTCAGCTTTCTTTTCCAATGCTACCCTGGGATATTGAGAAAATAAATATTAGGACCAGCCAAGCCACGGCGTATATAATATGTATGTATTTAGAAATATATAAGTATGTTTATCAGTTGTCTAGTACTCATATTACAAGCTCTGCTTAGTTTGGGACTAGACGGCGTTGTGTGAAAGTTGTGGAATATTATATTATTATTATTGTATTATTAATTTTATAGTTTGTATTGTAATTAACTAGTAATAACATTTTCCATCACACTTGCAGGCTTTGGTTACACTACATTTTATCACTTACGCAGCTTTCACAAATAAAGTATGTAATAATATTTACCTAAACTTGACCATCTTGGTGTATTTAAAAATGATCTTCCCTATTTACAATAATTAACTCACTCACTACTTACAATGTCTTAATAATCATAATCACTCCCTACTCAATTACACGACAGTTTTTACATACGATAATACACTCGCGGCGCCACAGCGGGCACGCACTCCTGTAATGCAACCAGGACGAGAGTGCGACGCGTGCGCTTCGTCCTGTGGCATTTTGGCGACTGAGAGGAAGGGAAGGGAAGCGCCCGCTGCGCGCTCGCGTCGCTTGACCTCCCGTGTTGCACATATGATTTGCTGATAGGTACTTAATGTCACGCGGTGTTCAGCTCGTAGCCAATTTTAAATATGAGAAAAAATATAACATGGTGTTACACCATGTTATATTTTACAGTTACTGATTCTGAACAAACTCATTTTCATCGATTCAGGTTTCGCATAAACTAAAAATAAGGTTGTATTCAAATAGTACTACTATTCAGTCATGGTAGTCAAGTATACGACAATGTGTTCTTAATTATCTGTTTTATTGTTAGGTAATTAAGAACAAATTGTCGCATACTTATTTCTGGAATGGCAGAAGTTAAGACAGATAGAAAATATGATAATGTATATCTTAGTGTTTGTGACTGTACCTACTACCTTTCTAATTGGCTATTAACCTTAGAGTTACCACTGCATGAGCTATTCCAATTTTGTTTCTATTAACAGTTTCAGTGTCAGCAACTGGAGCAATTTTAATAATTCTTTTTTTGCTTTGTTCACCAGCATACAGGGAGGTTGGGTAAGTAGGTAGGTAGGGTAGGTAGGTAAGTAGCGTAGGGTAGGTAGGTAGAGTAGGGTAGAGTAGGGCAGAGTAGGGTAGAGTAGGGTAGAGTAAGGCAGAGTAGGGTAGAGTAGGGTAGAGTGGGGTAGAGTAGGGTAGAGAGTTAAACATGTACTTACACCGATTTCATACAGCAAAAGTGTAAAGTGGATAAGCCTCAAATCCCAAGATTAATTTTAAAGAACAAAATTTTTTTATGACACTTTCAGAAATATAGCAGAAAAAAATTCTTCCTGCATTAATGAGGAGGAGGAGGAAGTGTATAAATTTGTTAACCTTACCTCAGTTGACGTAGAGAGATCTTTTTCAATGAAAAATACTAATAAAAATTGTATGTTAATTATTTTTATTTTATTTGTCTATCTCTGAGGTTTTTATTATTATTTATTTGTAATATTGTTGGCCACATGAGGTTTTTCATTAGAAATCCCAGGAAGATTCATATCAATATCAACATTTCGATGCAAGTACATGAATAACTCTACCTAATTCCGACCCCTGATTATAAAATTATATTTTTGAATAAATAACTTACTTAGCTTTCCTACAAGCTTCTAACTCTTCAGTATCCACAGCTTTCAAACTGTCTTTAAATGTTTTTTTATGTCCTTTTTTTGCATCTCTCTCAAGACTTTTATCCTTAGCTGGAGGAGGCTTGAAATTCTCAAGCTTGTGCTGTGGCTGTTGCCTCTTTTCATTTACCTCCTCTTGCTTCCTTAATAACTCAGCCTTTAAGCTGAAGAGCTGAAAATAAAATAAAAACAAATAGTTTCCTTATTTATTTAAAAAAAAAACATTATAAAAGTCATTTGAATAGAATCATTAAGTTCATGTTTTGTTACTATTTTGGTATACAATAAAGTTTATTCCTTTATTTATAACCCCACAAACACTTAAAATCGAAAAAAAAAGTACAAAAGTGCTGCTTATTTAAAATTGTGCTGAAATTTCTTCCAGCAGACCTGCAACAGAAATGAGGACACAGATGCGGGTAAGAAATGTGGACACAGTATAGTGTATTATATTCTATTCATGAGTTTTACTTTTATATTTGTGTAGAAGAAGCTGCTATGCATACTGCACAAACCTCATACACATTGGGACAAAGGCATAGTGAATCTATTCAGTATTATTATTCATTTTTCAAAAGAATTCATAAAAAGTCAAAAAGTCAAAAGTTTTTATTTCACATAGGCCTACATGGGCACTATAAAACGTCAGAAGCTAGTGCACGGTTCCAAATTGGTCGTTTCCTATGGAGAAGAACCGGCAAGAAACTCCATAAGCCCCTATTAAGCCTATTCGTATTTACACCACTCAGCTCTGGTATTCAAGTTACTGTCACAATATTGATAAGGGCATCTTTTTGCATACCTTTACTTTAAGTATTATTTTTGATTGGGCAAAGTTGATGATTTGGTAATGATTGCACATATTATTGTAATAACAATAAAAATGAGATTCACCACTTTAGAGTTTAGAACCCTAAGACTTGTAGCGTGGTTTAACTATCCTAAGCAGATAATTTAAAAAATAAAACAATTTAAAAAATAGGATTATTAAAAATGTACATTATAAGAAATATGTACTCACTGTAGATTTGTTGAATAGAATCTTTTTCGTGCCACTATCGTTCATTTTCAGAAATGGTTACGAAAATTTCGTAGCTAATAAATCCAATTATGTTATTACTTGCAATATAAGCAATTACCAGTGCAACATAATTATATAAACAGGGGTGTGTGTAAACCAGTGTTTCGTCAGATAATTATTGAAAATAGTCCGAATTAAGCATTACTAAGCTTGTAAGCAATATGTGTACATTTCGTGGGAAAACGAAATTGTTTACGAGTCTCATATCCAAGTTAATTTAGCAAAATTATCACAAATTATAAGATACACAAAGCAGTAAAATAAGCACATAAAAGTGATGATAACAGCAGGAGCAAATGATGACAATTAAGTGACAATTGACCAAACAATTGACATTGACATTTGAACGATGGGACATATTACCCTTCGTTCCGAATTGCGCGTGACGTTGCTCGTTGGTCGGATTCGCGATATTATCGCTTTTGACGCAATTCGGAACGCAGGGTTTTACGTAGATGTACATAAAAAGTAGTTTACTATACTGTAGATACACTAAAACCAGAAATATATAAAAAAAAACGTAACTAATTTAAACAAACTAAATCTAAAATATAGTGCCAAAAGGCTGAACTTCAAAAAATTCGGAATAAAAAGTTAGTTTGTTTGCGAGAATATCAACCGCAGTGAAGTTATACGTAAATCAAAGAAGTGGAATTTGACATCTGTGTATTGACCACTTGCAGGGTTTTTTATTGCTAATTTCATGGTCATCTGACACCCATCTCGCTGGCCGTGACGACAGAAATTTCTACACAACGACAGAACGGAATCTTTTGTGTACAAGCTAAACCTACATAGTTTACGAATTATATCATATGAAAAGATTCATACGAAAAACACATCGGAATCAGAAACCATACTTTTATCAAATTAGTGGTATAAGTGCTTGATACCAAAATGTCAACTCCAGCTAGAAGACGCCTGATGAGAGATTTCAAACGGTTTGTATCTAAATATTTCTCACGTTCTGCAAAACATCTATAAACCGTAATGGATTCTACGTACCCTAGTTGCCATGAACAACAAAATTTTCTTTGTGCGAAAGTGTAGTGCTGATTCATCAAATTACATCACAGTCAGTTTAATTGATTTCTATTCTGTTCTATATTTCGGATTTCATTGTAAACAGCGAAGTCGCTATTCGGTGGAGCTCTTTGTGTCGCACACTGAGTAGGATACGCTATAAGTAGACATAGCTACGTCACACTCGATGTATAAACGTCGTTTGTTGCTAGTTTTTATTTAGGTTAACCAAATATTTCATTTGTTCGACAAAACGAAACGTTTAGTCATGGAGGAAAATCGCTTAGGATTCCTATCTATCTGAATACTGTTAGCTTGCATGAAACCTAAAAAGTCATCTCATGACCTTGATTAAGTTATAGAGGTTTCCATGAGAACTTGAGAGCTTTGTGTGTAAATTGCAGTTCATAATATTTCTTTGTAAATTATCCTTACTGATACAGTTAGAAAATTTTACTTATTCTAATTTATTATCCCATCATTGTCATACAATAATGAACTTAAACAGAAAGCAAAAATAGCATAATGTATTATTCCAATAGGATTAAAATCTAGTTTTGTTACTAAATATTGTCTAGAACAACTTCATTCAACACCACTAAAATAGAATATAATGACTCACACTCTGCCTACCACCGCCCACAGCTTGCAAGAGGACCCACCTACCGGAGTTTCTGGTGCTCCTACTGACAACAATATCATGATCTGGAATGCTGTGATATTCGGACCCCATGACACTCCATTTGAAGATGGCACATTCAAGCTAACAATAGAATTCACAGAGGAATACCCAAACAAACCTCCAACAGTTCGGTTTGTCTCTAAAATGTTTCATCCCAATGTATATGCTGATGGAGGAATCTGTTTAGACATTCTTCAAAACAGATGGAGCCCAACATATGATGTTTCAGCTATATTAACTTCTATACAGGTAAATATTACAGTTTTGAATCAAAACAATACAATTTAAAACAGGTTTTTTTTTTTTTAATAGTTAATTTAAGAATTAGAAAATAGGCATCTGTACTAGCCATGTTTAATTTCATTCATAAATTATAAATAGTAGACACCATAAAATAAAAAATTGCACACTAAATGCACCTTTTTGCTCTTCTATCTGTAATCTTCTTTTCATTTCTAAATGTTTGTAATATACATACAGGCAGGTTAATATTACAATAAGAGATAGCATATTATAATAACAAGGTCTACTGTTTTTGTGTGACTAATAACAATCTAGCATAGCATTAGCATTCTTAAGTATTTCATAACACTGTGCCACTTCTAAACACATAGTTTACATATCAATTTATAGAATGATAAATTACAATTCATCTGAATCATCTTATAAATCTGTTTCATTGATGTCTCATCAGTAATCTGAGCAACATCTGTAAAAAATTATGAAAATCTTATTCAAATCTTCTAAGTACTTTTATGGTTTGAATAATGATATAGTCCAGCAATTTAATAGTTTTCCACTTCCTAGTGTATTTTGTTTTTGTTTAAATGTATGCTTTTGGTATAAATAGCTTGCTAATATTTAAGTTTCTTGTATTCAGAATATTGTTACTTACTTCAATTAAATAAATATACAGACTAAAGTTCTCTTATCAAATCATAAAACTTAATATATCTTTTGTTTTTCTTTCAGTCATTACTAAGCGACCCTAACCCCAATTCACCCGCAAACTCTATGGCAGCACAGCTTTATAAAGAGAACCGGCGAGAATATGAAAAACGGGTGAAAGCATGTGTAGAACAATCATTTATTGACTAGCAGGGGTCGGCCTGGATCTCAGTAAAATGTGGTGTACACAATACCTGGGTTGCCGAGCACCGGCCAATACCTCCTTATAAATTTCATTGGGACAACCATGTAAATTATAATTACATACAATATGATCATACACCAAGCTAATACTGCTAAAGTATACCAGATTAATAATAAGAATGGGTTTTGGTAAACTAATTTAATTCATATTGATAGGGAACCAAAATTTGAGTCAACAGGTAATAGAAATAGCTCCACATTTATACAATTTAATAATTATCATGGACAATATTAAACCATATAACATACCAATAACTTTAAGAAAGTGACAGTGTTACACTCAAATATTATCATCTCATAATGTGTGAAATACTTTTCTCATAGTGATCTTTAATCCTTTGTAATCTGTATATGATTTATTATAACTGTAACAAATGAAACAATAGTTATATTGATAAATGAAAATATTTTTCAATAGAACTGTATTGTTTTAAGTAATAAGATAATAAACATGTATGAACTTTTATCAAGTAATAGCACATGATAGAAACTTAGCTTTGCTTGATTTAAATCTAGAATGATTGAAATGTCTTTGTGAGAATTACTAAAACATTTTTATGATCTCGGCATACACCTAAAAACAACAATTTCTTTCTAATTTGATTGCTGCATTATCCTCAATAACTTCGGAATACTTGTATTTTTATTATTGATGAACTATACAATAATGTAATGTAGAAATTATAATTATCTGCTGAATTATTATAATTGTTATTTAAACACCCTAGTGGTATTATCAAGTGTTTACCTAAAATAGTACAAGTTTATTTTTAATTTTCAAAATTGTTATCTATTGACTCCAGTGGTTTTTACTAATACATAATATTATTCTTCTGCTGCACAAAATTAGGTCGAGTCTCATTTGTGTATTAAGTGTCCCAATGGATATTTTTGAAATGTGTAGCAGTTTTCTTGTTTTCTAATAAAGCTGAATGTTTGAAATGTCTCGTATTTCATGGACATTTTTAAGTATGTGTAATATTTCGTCTTCTAGTAAAATATTATTTTCGGTTTTACCAATGTCTTTTATTTTATATTTCTAATTTTATTATTCCAAGTATATTTTGCACCCGTGTAGCATTTTAACGCGATCTAGATAATGGTATTTTTTTTTTAGGTGGGAAAATCATCTAATGACAAATCGCGCTCTTGGGTGGAGCAGGAGATAGTGTCAGACTTTTACTGACTAAAAACCCACTCCTGTTCCTTCGTTGCCTTCGTCCCAGGGCCCCGGGTTTCGTTTTCACACTACCCATGGCCCCAGTAGGCTTCGACCCTGCTGGGCCCCTACGATTTGCTGACATCTCCCTGAGGCGCGCGTGGAACAATACGCGCCGTCGACGACTTGGGCTCGGTCCGGACGGTTACCGGACGGTCGGACGGCAAGCTACCCATTGCTCGCCGTCCGCAAGCCCGCGCCTACGGTGGCCGGAAATCGGGATCGGAATCCCGGCGGCGGTTGGGGCGTGAGGACCGTTGCCTCACGCGATCGGCCGCCTCCTTTGCTAGCATTACTGCTTCGCAGAAGGAGGAGACCGCCTGCCACTCCTCCTCGCTCCGGACCATGGCCTGTACCAAAGCCCGGCGCGAGAGATCGCCGCCGCCGATCGCCCCCACGAGGACACGGCGTTGCTCTGCCCAAGCGGGGCACACCTCCACCGTGTCCTCCGGGCGGTCCACACAGTGGCGACACCCGGGCGTCGCTTCCGCACGAATCCGATGCAGGAACTTCCCGAACTTACCGTGTTCGGTGAGAACCTGCGTCATGCGAAAGGTGAGGACGCCGTGAGGTCTTTCCAACCACGCCTCAAAGAGGGGACTTACCGCCATAATTGTGGCGTGCCCAGCACTGGGTTGCGACAGTCGCTGTCGCCATTTCACCATGAGAACCCGCACAGAGCTCTGTCCGCCATGCTGCGACTTGTCGCGGCAGCGGAGTTTCGCCCCGGCGTTGCATCTCCATGCGCAAATCGTGCATGTGTGCAAGGACTGTTGCCTCCAGATCCCATGGTGGCTGGCCAGCAAGGAGGCTCGTCGCTTCGCGGGAAATCGTCCGGTATCCTCGCACCATCCGTATGGCCATGACCCTCTGGCATGCGTTCAGCCGGGCCGAGATAATGGTATTTAATATGGAATGCAATAAAGTATTGAGTATTTGCATATTTCAGGTGATTGAAGAATTAAGGTATTCCTTCTACAACATTCAGGTTCATTTTTGGATGCATGACATGCACTTGGCCCTAAACATCTTATGGGTATATCTATGTCGTGAATTCGTGACGGCTGCAGACCGCATTTATGGGTACAAGATTAGTTATTTGATGGGTCCTGGGTCCACACTGAACTCCTCGCCGCCACCTTCTGACTTACACCTCTAAGTAAAATAATATTCTATAACTATCAGACGGCGTTGTCCATCTAGTCCCAAGCTAAGCAGAGCTTGTGCTATGAGTACTAGACAACTGATAAACATACTTATATATTTCTAAATACATATTATAGATAAATTACACCCAGACACAGAACAAATGATCGTGCTCATCACACAAATATTTGTCCCGAGTGGGGGATCGAACCCACGACCTCCAGGATAGCAGTCAGGGCTACTAACCACTAGACCAACAGGTCAGTTACTAGAGGTAAATCTATACATTGTAAATAAAATTGAAGTGTCTGTTGACATTTTTTTCCCAAATGCATATGAAAGCATATTCCATACCTATAACAAAAATGCAGTTTAAAAAAATCTGTTTGTTCTGGCTAATCTCCGAAACAGCTGGACCGATTTTGACGGGACATGACTATATTTCTAAATACATATTATAGATAAATTACACCCAGACACAGAACAAATGATCGTGCTCATCACACAAATATTTGTCCCGAGTGGGGGATCGAACCTACGACCTCCAGGATAGCAGTCAGGGCTACTAACCACTAGACCAACAGGTCAATTACTAGAGGTAAATCTATACATTGTAAATGAAATTGAAGTGTCTGTTGACATTTTTTTCCCAAATGCATATGAAAGCATATTCCATACCTATAACAAAAATGCAGTTTAAAAAAATTTGTTTGTTCTGGCTAATCTCCGAAACAGCTGGACCGATTTTGACGGGACATTGACTCGATAGTTGGTGTTAGAAAGAAACAATCTCGAAATTACGATTATAAGGCATACTGTTTTACAACCCTGATGCTGACGAGTCGTGGGCACCAGTTAGTAGACACTAAAGATGTTGGAACCAGTTTATTACTTTTTTGACAAACTGCTGCCCCACTGCTGGGTCCGTGAATTAGTTCACCGGATCGACGTACGTTACTTGTTCGGCGGGTGTTGAGAAGAGCTTCTTAAACGCCTCCACCGAGAAATTTTATATTAAGTATTATATATTAATTTTATCTATGTAAAATAAAACTAATTAGATAGAGAAAATAGTTTATACGAAATGTGAATTCTTACAAAAGTATATCTTAATATACTACACCATTATTGCGATATAATTACATCAAAATAAATCCAATAACTTAAAATATTTCGTCGATATATTTTTATATCCACAAGCGACAGTTCACGCGAGTAGAAAACCTCAGGAGTGGGAATAATTTATCATTGTTTCTTTTTAAGCTTTTTATATATTTCGTACAACTAGGTAAATCAATTTAATATATTAAAGTAGAGTAAACAAAGCCCAATTCAGTCAATTTCATTTTCACCTTGTTTTGAGGTCTTCTTTTAATTTGTAATGTATTAATTCCATGCAGACTATGGCATCTTCTGCACTGTCGTGACCATCAACAGAATTTTGTATTATCTTCTTCAAATATTCTGATGATAAGTTTCGTAGTGCTCGTTTGTATGGAGGACCCATTTTATGTGGATACAGAACACTAGTGTCAATGACAGTTTCGTGAATTAATTTAAGTACTTTAAAATCTGATTCTAAACTATGCCCTATTAATATGGTTTTACTATTAAACATTGTAAGAAGTGTGGCTTGGACATCCAATAGTGTTGTAGTTACTCCATACAAATGTTCTTCAGTTATTCCAGAATATCTAGTGTTGTAATCTACAATAGGGTGCAATGGTCTAATAAATGTCTCATACACTACTTTACATTCAGAATTTATCACTGTTACTCTAGTTAAGTCCAAACCATGAGTGGTATAACACATCTCACAATCCAGTGCATAAATGCCATAATCATCCATGTCAGTTTCTGGAGGTAGAGTCTGTACAAAGCCTTTCAAATTCTCAAAGTCAACATACTCGTAAACATGACTGGGAGCAATACAACAGCCATCAGAAGTCCCATCTTGTCCGCAGCATTGGTACCTTGCTTCACCTCGAACTCGATATTTGTTATTAGGGTGGTAAATGCAATCCTCTTTTGTTGCTGCAAATCCAACCTTATTCACTGTATATTCTTTCTTGCATCTACAACAGGTTCTGAAGAAGCCTTTTGGGGGCTTCTGTTTATTTTGACCATAAATAATAGCCCTACCTCTTTGTCCACTCTCATGAGGCCTAGGGAAACCATTTTCTTTAAGTTGTTCCTCAGTTAAAATCCATTTTGCAATATTATTATATAACTTTGCACCTATAAACTCTTTTGAATTGTCTGCATTTTTTTTATTCTTGCCTTCAATGCTCCATGAGCCCATTGGTTTCCCAGGCGTATTTCCTGGCATTTTTTGTAATGTTAAGCAATCAGATGCTGATTTCTTTACACCTTTGCATTCTTGCAACTCTTTCCTTAAGCGACTAACTGCTAATACTGCAGAATTCTTGTATATTTGTACAGTAGAACATTTTTTACTAGTAGTCAGTTCTTCATGCTGAGCTCGAGCATAGGCATCATGTGCAGAAAGATAAAGTTTTAAACACTCATCTATCATCATGTTTAAATATGTAGATCTTATATTTGCTGCAATTTTAGAACCAAGAGGTTCTAAAACACCTGGTCTATCAATAAATTTTTCATTTGGTACATGAGCAACTCTTTGAGCTCCTTTTTTAACAGTTTGTGTAATAGTAGAACTAGTGGAAGGCTCACTCCTGGCTGAAGTCTGACTGGGCGAAATAGTTTTTTTAGCATTTAATAAAGTAGAGGCATATGGCACATGTGCTATGCGGATTTTAGTGTTACCAGTAGCTGGAGGAGTGAAGTTATTTTTAGCAGGTGTATTTTCACTATTAGAAGATACACTTGTATTTTTAGCACTATGAAATTCTCGTACTTTTGCTAACCTCTGCGCCATTGCTTGGGCTGCACTTACTTTAAAATCTGGTTTTAAAGGTGCCTTTGGTACCACTTTTATTGGTTTATCAGCTGCTCTGGATATTCTTTTCTTTCCTATGATAGTCTCCTCTTCATTTGTATCTTCTATCTTAGTTGCATCTTCAATAATTTTGGGCTTTTCTATGGGAACATATTCATCAAATATTTTCTTACATTCCAATGCAATGGCATCCTCATCAGATTCCATATCAAACTCTTCATCAAGCAATTCCTCAGTGTTGAAATCATCATTATCAGACATGTTATTGCTTTCATCATGCTTGCTAATCTCATGTTCTTTTTTAGATTCTCGGGAACTTTTATGGGAGCTCTTACAATCCTTATCTTTTGTTTTAGATTTATGTTTAGAACTTGAACTATTCTTCTTTGTGTCGTGTTTTTTAGATGAGCTATGTTTGGAGTCTTTTGAACTACTTCGTTTTGAGTCTTTTGAACTATGATCAGAACTTTTAGAACTGGAATGCTTTTTCTTGTCAGATGAGTGCGTCTCTTTTTTGTCCTTCTCTTTGTCTCTACTTGAACTTTTGTGTTTTGATTTATGTTCTGTATTCTTCGTTTTGTTTTCATGTTTGCTTTTATCTTCAGACTTAGATTTATCTTTCTTATCTGAGCTACTTCTGTGATTTGACTTACTATTATGATTTTTATCTGAATGGTTTTTTTTAGAGCCACTTTTCTCAACTACTTTTTTATTGTCATTGTTATTACTTATGGTATTGTTAATATCAACCTTTTTTAAGCTATCTTTTCTTATTTTATCTTGTTCAGACTTTTCTTCATCTAATATTTGATCTAAAATATCAAATTCTGGCCCCAGGTCATCCAACCCATAAAGGTCTGAAGATAATTTCCTTTTTTTTGTTTCAGGTTCTTCTTCATCACTAGAAAAACAGGGTGCAAGCGACCTTGGTGTCGGCTGGTAGGTAACTAATGGAGTTTCACTTTTTGTGCTAACTTTGGCTGGTTTATATTCTAGTATTTTTTTCTTACTTGTATTTTTATCAGATGGAACATAATTATGTTTGCTAGAGTTATTAGAACCTTCATTAGGAACATATTTTTGTAATTCTGTCTCAGAACCAGGTAAGTACTTTTCAGTAGATACCGTTGATCCTGTCGGTGTATATTTGTCGCACTGCACATTTTCTGTGCTACCTGGTGTATACTTCACTGGGGGAGGAATGTAAATAAAAGGTTTGGAGGAGCCGTTAGTTTCTATGGGTCGTTGAATAGGTAGTCCTGCGGGTTTTCTTGGAGTATATGGTACTGGAATATGTCTCTTTCTTTGTTCAAACACTTCTTCATTATTTTCCTCTGTTTCAGGATTGTTGATCTTTTTCAACTCGGATATAGGTGTGGGGTTGTATGTCGCTTTGGCAACATTGGGAACCGGATTTAATGAATTACTATCTGGCTGTGTTGTGGGCGTTGCTGCTGTAGCTTCAGAGGCTTCCTTTTGTTGAAGAACTTTTTGTACTGCTGCCGACACTAGTTTCTGTAATATCGCTCCACTTTCGATTCCTTCATTTGTAGTATTCTGAGATTCTTTTTTAACGTGTCGAAAATGACAATAAGGTCTTTCGCATAGACCAGTGTCATAAAAAGGGCAATTGTATCCTTTAAAATACCCTGTCGATGGAAGCATTATAATAAAAATTTTCAATCTACTAATAATACAGAGCGAACCAAAAACCAGCAAAATTCACTCCACTAGGTACAGATTATAAAACTTGTTTCTACTTGCACATCTGTGCCAGAAACAAACTCACGACTTTTTTATCACAGCAAGATAAAAAATAAATTATTATAATTCTTAAAACTTGTTTATTGAAATGGTAAATACTGTTTGTAGTTTATTTTGCATGAAAACAAACGCAGAAGAAATTCTGCGAAAACACATGTACTTGACTGCATACCATTCGCCTCGCCACTCACACGAATGTGTTAATGCGATTTAGAGGTATGATATTACACTATCTAATTTTTAGAAAATTTATTTAGGAACAGTTAGGAAGCAAAATTCTAGCTAGTGAACACACTACACTAAATTGAATTCTAAGTCGTACAGACGACGCATTCGTGAAGAGGGATCGAACTGGGCACCATCCACAGACGTAAAAAGTGGCACCATCGAATGAAAATTCGAAACGTACAGTTTCGAATTTTCGATCGATGGCGCCGTACTTATCAAAACAACTTAAGATTGGGCTTGCTCTAGCCATAACGGTGGGAACAATAGACTTAAAAAAAGGAAAAATAGGCGGGGAAAAGCCATAATTGTTATTAAAAAAAAACTGGGCAAGTGCGAGTCGGACTCGCGCTCTGAGGGTTCTGTACAAACTTACCTTAGAAAACAGTTCAATTCCCGAATCGAGTTACGAAGATTTTTCCTCAAAAAATGTTTTTCTTTGGGATTTGTAACTACTAACCACAAAAGTTTTCAGATTTTTTCCATCAATGATTGCATCGCTGCTTACCATCAGGTGGGATCGCAGTCAAGCACTGATTTATATGAATTAAAATAAAAAAGTAATTGTGTTTTGAGACCTTGCTTCATGCCAAATTTCAGGATTCTAGGTCAATGGGAAATACCCTATGAATTTCGATTCCCTTGAGTGTCGAAATACACGTTTTTTGTGACATAAATGGCCGTATCTTCCTTTTTCGTTAACACAGAAGTTTGATTTTTTTCACAGCTTCAAGGGATCGCAGACCTTAGTACATAGTTTTAATTTCAACTCAATACCTCCATGCATTCCCGAAATAAAGGGTCTTGACAGACAGACAGACAGATAGACAAACAGACGGACGGACAACAAAGTGATCCTATAAGGGTTCCGTTTTTTCCTTTTGAGGTACGCAACCCTAAAAAACCATTAATTGTGAAACTACTCTAGTGCATTTTTAGAAACCTCACGACTTTAGAATTTTCTCCAGAACTGCTTATGGCACTGATGATCTTCATCCGTCACAACAACATAAAATTATGACTCATAGCTCCAAATATTCTGTCTGTGTAGTTGTGGTTTACGTGTGTATTTAATGTTTTAACAATTATAATATTTATGCATCTTTATTTTTTGTTTGTTTCAGTCCAATAATAACCCATTAAATGCAACTGTATCACTCGAAGAATTTTAAGTCTTCAGTTACTGACCCTTTTCATTTTCTACATTGATAATAATATACACTACTTGCTTTTCTAATTTACTTGAGATATTGACAGAATAGTCGAAATCGGCTCTATTTGGCATTATCAAAAAATAGAATAGAATAGACTTTAGAATTTTTTTGAGACTTGATTCCAAGCAATTCGATCACTTGTTGTATTCACATTAGCGAAAAAGCTCTTTAAATTAAAAAAGAAGACAGATACAGTCGATCTAAATCGTAGCGTCGCGATTACACTGTCCCAAATCGTAAATCATTTAGGAAGTAGAGTGGTAGGAATCGGAACCTCCAATTTACACTAAATGGAATCCAATCTGTTCCAACTGCGATTACATCTGCCGATTTCCTAAATAGATTTTCTGATAATTGGATAGTGTAATAAGCCTTTTTAATAAACTTTCTAATTTCATCAGGTGAGATAGCGGTCAAGCGCGAACTTATCAAGAATAAAAAAATAAAAATAATTATAGACTTTCTGCTGAAATCTAAAAGAAAAGCAATAGAAAATCAGAAGTGACATTGTCGCTTATCGCTACTAGTATAGATAGTATAGATATGGGTTTTTACCCGGGTAAATACTTAAATGGTGGGTATTTACTTTTTACACTATAAAGGCTCTTTTGCAACGGAAACGTCTCGCTATCAAGGGTTCATAGTAAGGCCGCAAGTCTTACAGTATGTTATGCTACGGACAACAGCTAGTCCGCCTACCCAAGGTGTCAAATTCATTAAAAATACATATATTTTGAACAAAATTGAATATCAATTAAAGGATTTTACAGTGATACACACAAATTACAATTTTTTATTTTATTGTAATTGGAAAACAAACAGTATTAACAACTAATAAAAACAACAAATTATGCAACTATAAACCGACGACAAATGATAAATAATTATGTGATAGATACATGAAAACTGGCAAATGGCCAATGACAAGTGACAAATGCCAAGTTACAAGTGTCAAGTGCAAAGTGTAAAAAGCAAAGTCCAAATTGCCAAGTGCCAAGTTTGAAATGTCAAGTGACAAGTTCCAAGTGCCAAATGCAAAGTGCTAAGTGCCAAACGCCAATCGCAGTGCCAAATGCTAAGTGCCAAGTGCTAAGTATCAAGCGTAAAGGGCCAAGTGTAGAAATCAAAGTGCAAAAAGCAAAATGCCAAGGGCCAAGTGCAAGGTGCAAAGTGCAAAATGTAAAGTGCCATGTGCCAAGTGAAAAATGAATGATATGTGGCAGGGGTGAGCGCCAACACTCTTGTGCACTAGTACGAACAACAGTAAATATTGTGCCTAAAAAAGGGTAGGACTGGGTTTAAAAAATGTCTAAGTGAACTAAAATTCTACTAAATCTTATTAAATAAAACGTTATTTAGTGTTTAGAATTAAACCAAAGTGTCTATTGTTTTTACCAATGCTTTTGGGTATTTATCCGGTATTCTTACCGGATAAATACTCAAATGTGATTATGTCCATGTTTATACCTAAATTGGGTATTAACCTCATCTCCACACTAGAAAAGTACTTGAAAGCATGAAGCTACTTTTAATTAATTTGTGCCTGCATGAATTATGCAAAACCGACATTCGATCGAATGATACAAAAGCCAACCAAACGCCTTGTTTTTAAGTAGTGCTGGCAAGTGTGTGGGCCCGGCATTATGAATTTTTAAATATTGATCCAATGTTACAATACCTAAAAAATCTTAGCTAGCTGTAGTGTAGCTGCCTAGTTTAGTTTTAGTTGGTTTTAGCAGAGAAAAATTAAATAATATTTTGCTTGTTTTCATTTTTAGCAGTCCTTCAAAGAAATTCCATACTTTTTATAATGCTCTTTATAAAAATAACAATTATACCATAAAAGGAGCATTAGAAAAAACAAACCAAACACAACATAGTGTACACCTTTGAAAAAAATTATGTCAGGGTTGCGAATACGGTACCAAGATGAGAGGTGGGAAATTCAAGGCAAAGTATTTACTTATTTCTCAACACCTCGCTATAATGGACATTTTCTGTCGCTGTGAATCACGTATTATCGGATAAGTGCAAGTTCTATTATGGAGTTATTTTTAAAAGTTGTACGTTGGTGTCCGTCGTCGTTTAGAGGGTTATCAAAACTTGTGTCAGATTTCGTAGATAGGATAGTGAGTGTCATCGAATATTTGTATCCGGATTTCGAAGGAAAAGCTGCTTCTTCCCCGTAATTGCAAGATGTTGGACGAGCTGGTGAAAGATTATTCTGCGTACTTGAAGTTAGACGTGTTAAATGGTTTCCAAACTGTGCAGGATGTTGTGGATAATATGCTAACAAGACTTGAAGAATTAACTAGTGTGTTGCAAATGGTTAAGCTGAAGAACAGTGATTGTGGCTCAGCTGTTTCAGAAGATATTAGTAGATACCGCAGTGAAATAACAGCACTTTCTAAGAAAATAACCACACTTATACATGTTACACAGAAGCTTCAAAACAATGTAGATCAACTTGAAAAACAAGTGGACAAGGCAGAAAGTGATTTTGGTGTGAATAATGATAACAAGATTAAAAGCTTCCTTAAACCATTCCTCAAAAGGAATAAAGAAATCATTTCAACAAATACTCCAGCACAGCATTATGAGAAATTGGTTTTTGAAACTGTTTTAGATAATTTTGAAGGGAAACCTTAAAAAACATTTAGGTTATAATTCTATATTTTTATACACATGGAATTTAAAACATTAAGTTTCAATTTCACCCTGTAAATACTAATCTTGTGTACTTAGCAAGCTAATTATAGTTTAACATTTTTAAGTAATCTCAAGGGTTATTAAGGTGCTTGTAAGCTAATAACTATATAAATTTCTTTTGTATTAGAAGATACTTTTAATGCAAAATGGAAGTAATTTTTTAGTCCAGTTAGTTGTGATAACCATATTGCAGTTTGAATAACGGATTTTAAAAACAAACTATGAATTTTAAAATACCAACTTTATTAAGTGCAACACAAACTTACAAAATCATAAAACAATATAGTATCTAAGCACATTCAAGGTTTAATTCAACTCTAAGAGGGAGTTCGTATCTGTGTTAGGAAACAAAACTAAATCTTAAAACTATTCAGGTTACTTGAGGAACTATTTTAGGAGCAAACTATTCACTATGTGCATGTGGTGCAATACAAATAACAAGCCTTTGCTAATGTTCAAGCAGCTTGAATTGTAAAACTTATAGTTAAATAGGTAGCTAACAGATTACACCTTCCATATAACCATAATCTTAATAGTACAAACTTTAATTGTAATGGAACAAATGGTCTGTTTGTTGACATTCCTTATTATACACATATTTTAATTCTTATTCTATGTTATTATTAAATCTTATGTTATCAATTTTTATTTTATTTTCCTGTTGAACCAAACCCTCCTTCAGCCCGCTTCGTTTCTGACAAATTTGTGACTTCTTTGAGGACTGGGTAGTAGATTCTTTCACAAATCAGTTGGGCAATTCTATCACCCTTCTTGACTTCAAAGTCTTTATCGGAATGGTTAAAGATAACAACACCTACATTTCCTCTATAATCTTCATCAATGACACCAGCTGTAACAAAAATCATCATGAATGAATACCGTCATGGTTATAATAAGTCCTTTTTTGATAGCTAGCATGTAATTTACATAATTTTTGTATCTCAAGGTTTTGTTGACCTCTACAAAACAGGTTATATCTTCATTAAAAAATACCAGATCTCCTATGAATATCTTTTAAAATACATGTATATTTAAATACATATATAAACTCACGCCCATGTCTAATGAGGGGTATGCAGAAACTACAGAAAACCCTTAGGACCAACGCTGCGTCAAACGGGCGCCCGTGCGGACACCCGTTGCGTGACGTCAAGCGTATGTCGTGTGTGACAGTCCCCGTAGCGGAAACCGGATTAATACCTGCGCAGTGTCGCTAGTTCAACTTTAACGGTGTGCATGTAGTCGTGTCGACAGAGAACTTTAATGTATTATTACGTAGCAAAATGGGCGCGGGGCGCGGCTGCCCGCGACTGAGCATATTTGTATGGGACCGCGCGGGCGCCCGCTTTCCGTAGCGTCGGCCCTTACATCTTTTAAAATAATTACCAAAAAACAAAGTCCTCAAATATTATTAGTATGCAAATGTATCAAGCACTATAATGGTAAATACATCCTTTGTTTGCCCCGCTTGGGCAGAGTACCGCCGTGTCCTCGTGATTGGCGGCAACGATCTCTCGCGCCGGGCCTTTGGTACAGGCCATGGTCCGAAGCAAGGAGGAGTGGCAGGCGGTCGCCTCCTTCTGCGTAGCAGTAATGCTAGCAAAGGAGGAGGCCGCACGTGCACGCGCGAGGGAGCGGCCCTCACGCCCCAGCCACCGGGATCCGGTTCCCGATTTCCGGCCACCGTAGGCACGGACTTGTGGACGGCGAGCAATGGGTAGCTCGCCGTCCGACCTTCCGGTACCGGTAACCGTCCGGACCGAGCCCAAGTCGACGAAGGCGCGTACTGTTCAGGGAGATGTCAGCAAACCGTAGGGGCCCAGCAGGGTCGAAGCCTACTGGAGCCAAGGGTTTGTTTCTGAAAGGAAAACTTGGCCCTGGGACGAAGGCAAGAAAATACAAAAATATCTTGACCACCGCAAAATAACGATGTATAATAATAAATATGACTAAAAAAAACTTACCTGTACCTGTTCTTTTTTCTCTGACTAATCCTATATTTATTAATTGATCGTATAAATTCTAATATTATAATGTATCATTTTAATTCTAATTTCTAATTGTTATTTTATAAGTTATCATTTTATTTTTCTTTTTTTTGCCTTTTTTTATGTCACTCTAATTGTTTCATTATTTTAATTCAAATATTGTATTTTGACTCTAATTTTTAATATGTATTATTTTTTCACTTAGTTATTATATGTGCATGCTGTGGTCTCCTGTAACTGAAGGAGCACACGCTAAAGGACCCCTCGTACTATTTGTGATTTATAATGTGGTGACTGTATGTGTATCCTTTGTTGGAGATCCAATTAAATAAATAAAGGCAAAGAAAGAACAGGAGCGGGTTTTTAGTCTCTCGCTCCGCCCAAGAGCGGGGGATGTCATTGGATGATTTTCACATTTACAAAAAAAAACGATCATTATTTATCGACACACATAACGCAAATAGCAATTTGCGTGCTGCGACGTCGTACTATCTCATGTGTACCTTGGGGCTCTAATCTCAGAACAGGGAAACTGAGTTGAAGACATCAAGGGACGAATGACTATCCAGCGCGGCAATGGAAAAGCTCAACAAAATATGAAGAAACAGAAAAGTAACAAAAGCCACCAAGATCAGGCTCGTTAAAACATTAGCGTTTCCTATATTTTTATACACCGCTGAGACATGGATGGATCCTGCGACAGACAGAGGCCAAAAAGATTGACACTGGAAATGTGGCGCTGGAGGCAAGTGCTCAGGGTCTTATGGACCGAGTTTCAAACAAACACTTCCACTCTCGAACGGGGCGTCAATTAGGAGCGCTTGTCTACGCTGGTCGCGCTGTCGTATTTTTACATACTTTGACCATATTATGTCGACGTGGAAGTGACTCCATCGAACGCCTTGCGCCATACAAGAAAAGGTGGACGGGACGAGGCCGCGTGGCAGATCACCCATGCGAAGGCCAGACCAGATCAAAGTGTTGGCGGCCCATTGAACGAGTGCGCTCGGATGACTGCCAGCAGGCAAAAGTGGCGGGAAGTCGCACCGCGTACCCTGATAGTTTCCGGAGAGCTACCTTCGTGATACTTCGTCGTCAGACACGTACCTGAACCGAACCCACCCTCAAAAATGAAGAGTGCCGCACCGACCAAGAGCACCAACAGCTGTTGATGCTGCGATGCGACTCGACTGTGACCTTTCGCGGCAGTCCACATAGTGTGTGTCCCTCTTGGTCTGATTTCTCACTTAAGCCCTTCCGGCATGAGCAGCTCTACCGGCTGAGACCTCAAAATCATTGAGACGCAGAAGCCCACCCCAACGACAACGATGTGGGAACACAGTTCGTGAGACGTGATTTTGAAAGTTCGATTTAATCTCCATTTTATTACAACAGGAAGGGTAACTTCCTGATGCGACCATTGTTGGTTAAAATTTTTCACCTTTATCATATTTATCTTCATTTTCCCAATATTAAGGTACTTTGTGTCAAGCAAATATTGGATCGCGCGTCGCCGTGCGTTAATCTCGCGCTGTGATGCGCGTCAGCTGACGAGCACGATTATTTAAGTCTCTGAACTGGTCAAGCACTGTGATCCGGGCACTTTAATTGAGCGTCGTCGCGCGAGGTCACACGTAGTTGAAAAATAGGAATTGATGTGCCAGTGTGAGTTGAAACTTACTACTGAAACTATTTGAGCAAGAGGCTGAAGATGGCCCACCTCGAAGGTGATTACTGCAATCAATACAACTGCAATACTAAAAGACGTAGGTAGTAAATGATTGTGTTGCTTGTGTGGTATGTTTCCCTAGCACCTATAAACCTCATATTTAAATCATTGTATAGCTGCTTATCATCAGATTACAGAAATAATGATAGGCATTGACATTGTGATGATTATATTTTTCCAATTTAATCCAAAACCCCGATAAGATAATTATATGCATAAAGGAAAGAGCAATAAGTATTTTAGAACCAGTTTCTTGCAAATAATAATAAAAGGCTACAAATAAATACTTTTTGTAATAATTGAAATTAATAAAGTGACTTGATATTATTCAGCAAGGCGTTTTCCATGATTCTCAGTAAACAAGTAACTTTGTTGAGTTGAGTTTAGATTATATTTTCATATGAACAGAAAGTAATTCCTGGTGTAATAAGCTGTAAGTCCCTCAAGCTTTAATAAGTACACAAATATTAAACATCTGTGTAGGTTTGAATCGCGCATCTGTGGCTAAATGATTTAGAAGAACATTGGGAATTTTTGGCGGGATTTCTTCGAGTGAAGTTCAGTAACTTTTTTTATTATTCACAAATTGATTCCTAGTGGATATTGCGATGTAAAATTAGTGTAGTTTTATATATCTCAAGTGTCTGCACAACTGGACAATATGTAGAATCATTGAAACAGACGTGATCTCGGTAAAATGGAGCTGAGAATTTTATTGTAGTGTTGACTAAGTCAGTAAAGTTGGCCGAGAAGGTTGACTTGTTACATTTGCTGCCAAATACTACAAAAACATTAGAACTCAATTCTATTCATCCTCTCTTCTACTTTGCTGTGCCCGACAGGGTCCATAATTGAATCTTTAACAACATAAGTAACATTATGGAACGCAATAAAGTATTGAATATTGGGCTTAAAGGACTTCAAGCCAAAAACATTACAAAAAAAAAAAAATAACCTCAACACCAAAAAAACAAGTCTTTAGTATTCAAGCCAAAAACATTAAAAAAAAAAAAATAAATAACCTCAACACCAAAACTAAAGTCTTGATTTTTTTTCCTAGAAGTTCATCCCATTGCTTAGCAAAGACCTCCAATTACTTCCAGACATTCTTGTCCCGCGGCTTCTCAAACCAGCCCTCGTCGTACGCGTCTAAGGCGTCCAGTACACGGTCATGCAGGCGTCAATCAATTCCATCAATCATGATTGATGTTTGAATGACGGAATTTTATCGCCATTAGTTTTTCGTCATGCAAACGTCAATCATCGCATTAGACGGTAGATTTTTTGTCAAACAAAATATTGACTGTGGCAAAACTGACAGCAAAACCTATCGTGTAATGGACTCCTTAGACGGTAGGTTTTTCGTCAATCAAAAAATTTACAGTGGCAAAACTGACAGCAAAACCTATCGTGTAATGGACACCTAAATCATCCCACCACCTCTTTCTGTGCCTCGACAGTGCTTTCCATTTGCAGAAACCTCTGCGTGGAGACCACATCCCCAGCGATCACTGATTGAATCTCATTTGAGCCTGGCAGCCTTTTCGCACTTTATGCCTATTTTGGAGCAAAGCATGTAATTCCGAGTTCAGTCTGTTCTTTTTACACCCAGAATTCTGTGATCCATAGCTCTTTAGTAAACCACAAGGTGCATCTTTTGCATTTCGGTCAGTCACTGAGCACCATTGGTTAGGATGAGCAGGATACACATGTCAATGAGTATACTCTTTAGGGGGATCGACAGATCACCCTTTATTAGTGTCTTCATGGACCAATAGCTTTTCCAGGTGTGCTGGATATAATTATGGTGATTGATTTCCTGCCCATCAACAATGTATTTCCTGCCATCTACCTTGTCCCTATTTTTAATGCTGGTGGTTTTAGAGTTTGATTTTAGATCAATTCATTGAGATTCCCACCTTGAGGCTAGCCATACTCATTTTGTGAAGCATTGTTTGTAGTTCCTGAGCAGGGTTAGTAAAAAGGACTATATCATTGGCAAATTTGTGACTCTTTTATTGCCAAAATCAATGCTTATTATTGCCTCCAATGCGCTTGAAAATAATTTGGTAAAGAGTGGGTCACTTTGTCAGATCTTTGAATCTTATAAGAGACCATCTTTTTCTAGTAGGTATTTCAATTTTCATTTAAGGTTTGCAGAGCTATTGCAGTAAATGTTCCTAAGCAAGAATATTATTTCTCAAGGTCCTGGTCATCTTTTTTTTTCCTTTCTTTCAGTGATGGACTGACATCAAAGGTTGTTTGTAAAAGATTGCCCATGTGCGATAAGACCACCTCTAGTACATACACTTATTTTTATAAGTCTGTTCTGTGTTAATTGGTATGCAAAAAAGTATAAAATATTAATGATATGTTCTCAGGAGATAATAATAAACCTTTACGAGGGCGAAGCCCGTTGCAAAGGCTACCGTCACCTATAAAAGTCTCTAGAGCATCTAAAAAAGGACTTTATTTGCTTTAGTTAGTACTTTATAACCTATCTACCGAAAGCTGTCTTAGGACAACAAGACTCACCTCCTACATCAATGAAGTTCTTGACAGCTAGTCCTGATCTGGGCGCCACTCTGCCGTAGCAACCAGATGGTAGTTCGATTTGTAGATCCGTCTTCACTAGTTCCTTACCGCGTGCTGGTACTACGTAGTCATAGGCACTGAAACAAAAATAAACTTAGAAATAGGGAACACAGTAACCATACGGTGGCTAAAGTGATGATATCCACCTTTTCAGATCAAATCCTGCAGCTTTTTCAGAACCTTTTACTGGTGGAAAAGCATTGTCACTCAAACGGGTGAATTTCAGTTCAGTTTCTAAACCTGAAGACATTTTGGATAAAGTGAATAGAATCCGCTGAATAAACCGTGAAATTTTGAAAACCCTGATACTTCACGAGCAATTTGAAGATACTTAGAATTATTGAGAGGAAATAATGAGAAGTATCGCGTCGTGTGCGATAAACTAAAAAAAAAGCCGATAAAATGTCACTTATTGGCGCGAAAACCAAACAAATGTCAATATCAAACCACAGAACACTAATACTACAGACTACTCAGGGATAGCATAGACGGAGGATCCTACGTTAGTACTACTCTAGTCGGGTATCAAACAATGTTGCCTGTCGCATCATCGGCCACTGGGCCACATAGAACTTGCTTGGCGGTGTAAACTTTCTCATGGCTGATAGACTGTTGTAGGTATCTACATTTTGCAATCAAAGAAAGCATACCATTGCTTTGTCTAAACTTTACTGATGTGACTGAAACCATGAGGGAGAGGACGTCCTCAAGCCCCAAGTGCCGCCACAGGAGACGCTCCGGGCGTTGGAATTCGCAGGACGATTCCCAGTCATCGCAGGTGCGGTCTTGAGGGCAGCGTGCAACGGAAAACTCGTCGTTCGACCGTCCGATAAGGAACAAGCCCGAGTCCACGGCACAAAGCTGCAGCTAAATGCACGATTATTTCATGAATTCATGATATAATTGGTCAAACATGGCTAATCATATCGTAAAATAGTTATGTTCTCCACCGGTAGAGGTGCTAATTTTGCTTTGTTTTCGTGACGTACTATGGCGACATTTTTTACTAAAAACTAATGATTATTTTCAAATGGAAGATAAAGTATAGTGGAATATAATTACGATACAAAGCTGTGTTATTTGATTTAACTAATACGAGCCTGCAGTCAATCAGCAGTTTGAATGCAGTATGGTACAGTTTTGCCAACAACATTATAATCCCCCGGCGACCAACGACAGATTATGACCCACACTACGACAAATATGTTTAATTCATAAAGCGATTGAAAGTGTTCAACGTAAATATTTACGAGTTGTGCATTACAAATGTCATCTCACATGCCTGTCTTACGCAAATTCACTAAATAAGTTCAAATTGTTCACTCTGCAATCAAGACGCCTACTACCTCAAACCATCACCCAGCTTAGGGATTTCCTGTTGAATAGGTGTCTATATTCTGTTGATGAATTATAAATTACCCTGGAGCACAATTTTAAACCACACGCTGGTGTGTGTTTGTACGTAAGGGACGACATCTGCTATCGGCGTCTCCGTAACCTTGAAGATACCAGGTTCTCAACGCTTTGGACTCTGGTGGACACAGGCATGGATAAAATTATCTATGCTTGTGTCTACCGTTCGCACAGTGGTGATCAGGAGACGACCAGGCTCACACAGTACCTTAGTGAGGCGGCGGATGCGGCTCAGCAGAGGTACCCTTCCGCACAACTGGTGTTACTGGAGGATTTTAATGCCCACCATCAGGAGTGGCTTTTCCCATACCGGTGCACAGACCATGCTGGTCGAGAGACGCGAAAGCTTGCGCTAGCGTTAAATCTCACCCAGCTGGTCCAGGGAGCTACGAGGGTGCCAGATGTTGATTCGCACACGGCCAACTGCTTGGACCTTCTGCTGACAACAGATCCAGACCGCTATTCAGTGTCGATATCATCACCGTTAGGTAGTTCCGACCACTGTCTGGTGAAATCTGTATCAGTCTACTCTCCGCCCGATCCCTGCCCTAGAGGCACCAGGCGGGTTTGGCGATATAGGTCAGCAGATTGGGATGGCATGCGATCTTTCTTCGCATGTTATCCTTGGCAGCCTACTTGCTTTTCTTCGGATGATCCATCGTCGTGCGCAGATGCTGTGACAGATGTTTTGCGGCGGGGGATGGAGTATTACATTCCATTCTCTGACGTAACAATGTCTGGCCATGCTCGCCCTTGGTTTGGTGCGGAGTGTGATCGCGCTAACGCGCTTAAGCACACGGCATACCGGGCATGGGCCGACGCTCGTATGCATAAGGCGAGTGACGTAAGTCAGAAGAAGAGAGCCTTCAACAGAGCTGCCAAGTCTTGCAAGAAGGTGATGCGGAGGTCTCGGTTCGACCACATTAGCCGCATCGGGAACAAACTCGCATCATACCCTGCTGGTAGTAAGGCGTTTTGGTCCCTGGCTAAGTCGTTTGAATCGAACTTCTGCCGTCCCTCACTACCGCCACTGCTGAAACCCGACGGGTCGCTGGCCCATACCGCTGAGGAGAAAGCAAATTTGTTTGCCTCTCTCTTCGCGGAATCTTCGCGTCTAGATTCTGGTGACGCGCGGCCCCCTGTTAATCCTGATGGTTGCGAGACGAGTATGTCGGATATTTGCATCCATCAGAAGGACGTCCGTAGGGTGCTGCGTAACCTTGACGTGAACAAGGCTAGCGGTCCAGACGGGATACCGGCAATTGTTCTAAGAACGTGTGCGCCTGAACTGTCTCCGATCCTGACACGCCTATTTCGGCTTTCATTTGAGGCTGGAAAAGTGCCGATTGCATGGAAGCAAGCTAACGTACAGCCCGTGCCCAAAAAGGGTAGTCGGGCTGACCCAGCTAACTACAGGCCAATCTCAGTAACGTCCATTCTCTGTAAGACAATGGAACGTGTACTCAACAGTAAGCTCCTGGCATACCTAGAAGCTAATGACATCTTAAGTGACCGACAATACGGCTTTCGCCGAAATCGGTCAACTGGTGATCTTCTAGCGTATGCCATCCACATCTGGAGTGAGGCCATCGAGAAACACGGGGAAGCGCTTGCCGTCTCCCTTGATATCTCGAAGGCTTTCGATAGGGTCTGGCACGAAAGCCTTATTAGTAAGCTTCCTTCTTTCGGATTACCTGCTGGTTTGTGTGCTTGGATTGCAGACTTCCTGAGTGACCGGTCCATCCGAGTGGTCATCGATGGTTGCTCGTCCGGTCAAATGGCCATTAATGCCGGGGTCCCTCAGGGGTCAGTGCTCTCGGCAACATTGTTCTTGCTGCACATAAATGATCTGCTTAAGCCCGGTACCTTTGGGTATGCAGACGACAGCACTGTTGCTGAGAGTTACATATCCAGCGCGCAGGCTAGTGGGTCACAGATCCAGTCTCTACGAGAGGCTATGGTCGAGCGCTTGAACTTGTCCTTGGAGGCAGTCTCTGAATGGGGCGATGCCAATTTGGTCAAGTTCAATGCTGCTAAAACCCAGGCGTGTCTATTTTCCGCTAAAAGGAGCCAATTCAGCCCTGCTCCAACTTTCCGGGGCGTAACCGTGCCAATAACCGACCATCTTGATCTCCTTGGTGTTACGCTGACGTCAACACTCAACTTTGGGCCATACATCGAAGCAAAGGCTCAACTGGCAGCAAAAAAGCTGGGAATCCTCGCGAAGGTCAGACAGTACTTCACGCCGGAACAGCTGCTCAAACTTTATCAAGCGCAAGTTCGATCGTGTATGGAGTACTGCTCTCATCTTTGGGACGGATCTGCCCGATACCTGCTTGATGCACTTGAGGCAATTGAGAGGCGAGCCAAGAGGATCATTGGCAATGATGCACTCGTTGAGTCGAGGCTTCAAAGTCTTGAGCATCGACGCAGAGTTGCTAGCCTGTCGGTTTTCTACCGGTTGCATTTCGGGGAGTGTGCGTCGGAATTGCATAACCTAATTCCGCCTAGCCCGTTCCATCATCGGACCACCAGGCGTACGGCAATGCGCCACCGGTACATGGTGGACATCCCACCTATACGCACAAAACGTTTTGGGAACACATTCATAGTGCGTACAGCTAAGGAGTGGAATTCCTTGCCGGAATCTGTTTTTCCTGATGGCTACAACCCGGGAATCTTTAAGTCAAGAGTGAATAGGTTACTTCTAGGTAAGCGCGCTCCATCGTCGACCGCATCGTCGCTTTCCATCAGGTGAGTTAGCGGTCAAGCGCAAACCTATCAAGAATAAAAAAAAAAAAAAAAAAATCTCTTAATTATATATATTATTAGTATTTATTATTATTGAATTTGTTCGGTTAAATTATTATTATGGAATTGAAAATGTTTAATTTATAAATTAATTATGTAATTCAGATACAAGCTTCTTGTTATTGAATAAATGACTATGACTATGACTATGGTAGTTAACAGACTGGTTCATAATAAGTTTAACTCACAGAATAGGTACCTTTTTATATATAAGTAGTGTTTAACTGTGTGTATTTCTTATGTTGTGCCTAGAACTGTAAGAAGACGGGAGGTGCGCGCTTACCCGCTTTTTTCAACGACTACAAGCCGAACACATGCTGGTGGGCGGGCTCCTCTCCGTTGATTTGAAAAAATTTATAATAACCACTTTTGTCCAAACAGGCAGACAAGCTCTTGAATGCAAAAAGTATTGCTCAGGGGCATTTCTTGATGTACAGCAAGCTTTTGACCGTGTCTGGCACAAAGGATTACTAAGTAAAGTAAAGGAAAAGCTTCCCCACTCTATGTTTTTACTCATCCAGTCATATTTAGCTGATCGTTTCTTTCAAGTGAAACAAGGCGAAGCACAATCAAGATTGTTTGAAGTGGAAGCAGCAAACAGCTAGTTTCGTATTGCCTATCTTCAGTGACCAACTGCAGTGACGTCATTAGCCACTGGTGCCTTTGATAGCCACCGTAACATGTTTTGACAGATGTTATTGTATCGATACTTTTAAATTTGCGATTGTGTACTTTTGAAGCTGTATAATAGTCGATAAAATTTTAGAGTGGTCACAACAGGCACCGTAAATTTTTATAATTCACCACATTTCCACCGTAGTTTATTAGTCACTTGTGTGATACGTAATACCAATTTTATGAAATTGTCAGTTGACAACTAAGTTTAGAGTGCAACGAATGCTAGTTGTCAACTGTTACTGAAAAAGTTAGCCAATAGCCCCCCCCCTGGAGTCATAACCCCGCTCGCGCTTACTCACTCGCTGCCCGCTAGTGCATTCGGCAATTCAAATGCACCGGAATTGCGATCAGCCAATCACAAACCACCCCTACCCCGCGGCCCCCCGCCTGGCGCCCACGCAAATCTGTGTCAATCAAATGTTTTGTTTTTTGAGTAATTGTGCCGGCCGGCTTCTATGCATACGTAATAATAGGGGTTAAAGTATGAAATTGCCATTTTATTGTAATAGGTACTTCGAATTGACATAAAACCTTCATGGTTTGAGATTTTTTAATTGATTTTTTTTTCTTATAGTGCCTATGTAGTTCTTCTTTTAAAAAATGTGCAACATTCGATTATCACCTTTCAGTTCTTTTTAATTCAGCTTAGACAAGAAAGATGGATACTTCGAAAATTCGAGTGATTTTTGAATACGAGTTCCGACGCGGAACTAACGCGGCAGAAACAGCTCGCAATATCAATGTTGCGTTTGGAGAGGGGACTGCTAATGAACGCACCGTGCGATTTTGGTTTAAAAGCTTTCGTGATGGAAACTTTGATTTGAAGAACGAACCACATGGGAGACCGCCCACACAGGTGAATAACAATGAATTGAAAGATATGGTGGAAGCCGATCCGAGCCAAACTACCCAGGAATTAGCGGCATGGTTTAAAGTTACCTCATCAACAATAAAAAAAATATGAATAATGGGTGCCTCATGATTTGACTGATCTGCAGAAAGAAACGCGTGTTGAAACTTGTGTTGCTTTGTTGAATCGATACAGAAATGAAGGGATATTGGATCGAATTGTGACATGTGATGAAAAGAGGATTTTTTGCGATAACCGTAAGCGAAAAATGCAATGGCTGACCCCAGGTCAAACGCCGCAACAGTGTCCTAAAGCAAAGCTTACCAATAAAAAGGTAATGGTAACTGTTTGGTGGTCTCAGCATGGTGTTATTCACTATAGCTTTCTCCGATCTGGTCAACCAATAACGACAGATGTCTACTGTGCCGAACTCCGAACAATGATAGCAAAACTAGCAGTGAAACAGCCCAGACTCATGAATCAATCTTCACCGTTATTGCTCCATGATAACGCCAGACCTCATACAGCACGAGAATCCGTTTTAACTCTACAGGAACTGCAATTAGAAACCATTTGTCACCCTCCTTATTTGCCAGACCTTGCTCCAACGAACTACCATTTTTTTTCGTGATTTGGATAATTTTCTACTTGATAAAAAGTTTTCTTCTCAGGAGGCAGTACAAAATGCTTTCACGCAGTTTGTCGAATCTAGATCACCAGAGTTCTATCGCAAAAGCATATGACCTGAATCACCTTCCTATTAGATGGCAGCAATGTGTAGATAATAATGGTAATTATTTTGATAAAATAAACATGTTAAATGAAAAAAAAAAACAAATTTCAATTTTTCAGTACAAATCGGCAATTTCATACTTTAACCCCTAATAAATAAATTATGCTTTGGTTTTTATTATTGTTGTCGCACCTACTCTACTTCTAAGGTACGTTACATCTCATCACCTTAAAAACTAATGTTTTTAGGCGGTAAAGGTTTAAAAACCGATTCTAGTTGACATACGGATAGGGGGGCCCACAGGCGTAGATTGCTTAGGGCATCAAGTAGTCTTAATCCGTCACTGCTCAAAGCAATTTTAAGAAATAAATATTGTTAGTTTGTGCGCGGTTATAACAATATAGAATCTGATTAGTTCCTAAACTTATATAGTATTTAGGTGTAATTATACATATTATCTACCTAGTCAATAATATATATAATGTACACAAGTAATCTGTGGAAACGTCGTGAATTGTACATTTACCCATAGGTACGTCACACCATATTATATTTAATATAAATATATTGTATTTATTTTTGTTGTACCCAAATAAATTTAAAAAAAATAACGATTTTAATTGGGCTAGTATTTAACTGTTCCTCAATTTATTTCCGTTTTTTACTGCAAAAAAATATGCCTCTGTTCCATAAAAAATACCTACTAAAATACGTTTTTACTTCTGCTCTAAAATATGTTTGCCCTTAATAATTGAAAAAGTCAATTAATCCTAAGTTAATTATATGGCCTATGTAATTATATTTGCTTTTTGACGTGACAACGTCTTATAAATTGGTTTGCCGGGTGACACTTCAAGAAAGTGCGTTACGCTCCGCTCACGTTATGCGCTCACAATGAGAGCGAGTGAGAGGCACGCGTCCCTTCCACTCGGGCATGGTTAGCCCGCCTAAGAGCGAGAGAGACAGACATAAAAGTCGTTGTCACGTAAAACTTTCGCCCGTATACCGACTTTACAGGCAACCAATTTTTTTTTTTATTAATTTTAGTTTTGTCATCTTTTTTTTTTTATTTAGTTAAGTCAGTAATTTATTTATACAAATTACTTTTACTTATATTATAATATAACAAAACTATAGACATATCACACCTTCAATCCAACGGTTTTTTGAGGAGTTTCGTTTGACGAAACTCCTCAAAAAACCGTTCCCAACGCCATCTGTTTGCTGAGCACTAACTTTACAGATTTTGTCACAAACAGTTTCCCTAAAGAATCCCGCCCAGCGACGGTATTGGATTAAAGGTGCCATACGCAAGGTATTAAAATGTTATGTTAGTGAGTAGGTACTACAAATGGACCTCACAGCCTCACCTGCCGAGGCTCGATATCGAGGCTCTGACAACCAAGAAAAGCGATAGTGGAATAATTTTCTATTCCATAAAACTTCTCAGTTACATGGCGCTGGTGCAGACTAAAAACGGACAGCAAGCAGATTCAACTGAGCAATGTTTCACCAGTTCGAGAAACTTTGATTTGCGATCATTTACCCGCGTGACCCATAACAAGCAAAGCTTTGAATATGATTAGCCAAAATCAAACACGGCCATGATTTCCCGGCCTCCTTGATATTTCTATTTTGGTGGTGGTCATGCACGATTACGGCAAACTATGAGGGATTTACGTTTAGAATGACAACTGACTTTTGCGACTCTAGGACTCTTATTGAACAAACAAATAGCGTGTGTTGGTATCTTGACGAACGCCTTATGCAGCTCACCAAACCCGATTATGATGAAAAATGAAATAGACCCATCAAAACTGATAAAAAGCATATTTTCAGGGATGTCTTTCACACGGAACACCTATTTTTAACCGAATTCCAAAAAAGTGTCAAGTCAGCCGTCTGATTTTTGTCTTTTTTTTTTTGTTTGGTTCAGTGATATCTTCACCACAATTTTTTTTTTGTTCCGAATAGTTTATCTGCCAGGTGGTCCCATTTAAATTTGGTGAAGATCTGATGAAGAACTTCGGAGATAGACCATGGTATACTTCAATAAATAATAGCAAATCTTCTGAGATTTCTGCAATTACATGTCTGTTTATTGTTAACACCATTTCATAAAATAACATCTCGCCAATACGCTCTGTAGGGATACCGCAGATGTGTAAAGTTCACACTGGTAAACACTCATTCCAATTATATTCTTATAAATTCCTATTATTGGGGTTTTTTTTTTCGGGTGGGAAAATCATCTAATGACATCCCCCGCTCTTGGGCGGAGCGAGAGATAGTGTCAGACTTTTACTGACTAAAAACCCACTCCTGTTCCTTCTTTGCCATTTTTCCAGGGCCCCGGGGATCACTTTCGCATCACCCATGGCCCCAGTAGGCCTCGACCCTACTGGCCCCTACGGTTGCTGACATCTCCCTGAGGCACGCGTGGAACACTACGCGCCGTCGACGACTTGGGCTCGGTCCGGACAGTTACCGGACGATCGGACGACGAGCCACCCATTGCTCGTCGTCCGCAAGCCCGCGCCTACGGTGGCCGGAAATCGGGATCGGAATCCCGGCGGCGGTTGGGGCGTGAGGACCGTTGCCTCACGCGATCGGCCGCCTCCTTTGCTAGCATTACTGCTCCGCAGAAGGAGGCAACCGCCTGCCACTCCTCCTCACTCCGGACCATGGCCTGTTATTGGGGTTAGTTATTATTATTCGCACATCATAACTTTTTGGTGTATGGACCGATCGCGATATTGATGATATTTTGTGTAGGATTAAACTATGACTCTGTAGTAATCCCATTACTGAAGAACATAAGTGGGTTTTAGTCAATATAAGTCTGACATTCCCTCTCGCCCCAACCTAGAGTAGGAGAAGTCGTTTAATGATTTCCAATCACAAAAAACGGTAAGTATCTTACCAGAGAACTTGCTCGTTATTTAGTTTTATCCGGTTTTAGCTGTGGAATACCATAACTAAAAAGTGAAAATAAAAAGATCTTTTACAAAAAAAAAATACAACCGACTTCAAAAACAAACTAATAAAATCAAAATAACTTTAAGTTCGAATAATGATGAAACACAACCAGAAATACCGAAACTTCCGAAGTTATTGTTGGGTTGTATTTGTTTTTTAAAGTTTTTTTAACGTGAATATCTTTTAACAAGCTTGAGTGAGGTCGTTCGTTACTCGTTTGGAGAATTGTAGGCTCCGTCAAAATATGCTCCCAACTAGGTACATTAAAGTTCCAAAGAGTTCCATTCAGACCTGGCTAACCGATCCGCTCCCGTGGAAACCACAAATCAGGCGCATAACCAAATGATGCGAATCCACTAGTAAGGATACCTTCTTATCTTACGGATTTTGTAAAGGCAATGTCTGAATAAGAAGTCCAAACTTTTGAAAGTTTTATGATAGAATGATGTGAAAACCCACTTAGACTTGATAAATGAGCACTCAACAAAAAGTATTAAACTGGTACGAAGTGGCGAGGACTTCCACAGAGAAAGCGAGTCGAAATTTTGAAAAACGGGGGTCCAAAGTATTCATAGGTTCATTTGGGGAGTAGGGGACTAGACAAGGAAGAAATTGACTAAATCCTTTGGGCATATCGTTGTTTCAAAGCCGAAGATCCTATCGAGAGTCGAAAATTAAAATGAGGATACTAAATAAAGTGGAGAATTCCATCATTAATAACGCTAATAGCATAGCATAGTGAGCCCATAAACCCATTTTGACAACATCTATCGCCGAAAGAGTGTCACTTTTCCTGGAGACATGTAGTCGATTTTACCTACGGACGCACTATTTTACGGACGACCAGGGTAGTTCAAGCTGAAAGAAAGTGGAAAAAAGAAGGAAAATAAAAACAAGAAAGAAAGAAAAGTAAAGTCCGAGAGAAGAAATCAGAGAAAGAAAAGAAAGAAAATAAAGAAGAGAAAGAAAATAATTAAAAGGAAGAAAAGAAAGAAAAGAAAGAAAAGAAAGAAAAGAAAGAAAAGAAAGAAAAGAAAAGAAAGAAAAGAAAGAAAAGAAAGAAAAGAAAGAAAAGAAAGAAAAGAAAGAAAAGAAAGAAAAGAAAGAAAAGAAAGAAAAGAAAGAAAAGAAAGAAAAGAAAGAAAAGAAAGAAAAGAAAGAAAAGAAAGAAAAGAAAGAAAAGAAAGAAAACAAAGAAAACAAAGAAAACAAAGAAAACAAAGAAAACAAAGAAAACAAAGAAAACAAAGAAAACAAAGAAAAGAAAGAAAAGAAAGAAAAGAAAGAAAAGAAAGAAAAGAAAGAAAAGAAAGAAAAGAAAGAAAAGAAAGAAAAGAAAGAAAAGAAAGAAAAGAAAGAAAAGAAAGAAAAGAAAGAAAAGAAAGAAAAGAAAGAAAAGAAAGAAAAGAAAGAAAAGAAAGAAAAGAAAGAAAAGAAAGAAAAGAAAGAAAAGAAAGAAAAGAAAGAAAAGAAAGAATGAAAGAAAAGAAAGAAAAGAAAGAAAGGAAAGAAAAGAAAGAAAATAACGAAAAGAAAGAAAAATTTAACTATGCGTATGAAGGCGACGATCTTGTCTAGGTGTCATACAGCAGTTGGAATCGAGATAAACGTACGATTCAGAGGTCCACAGTTGGACATAGGCCACTAATAGCGGTCCACTGCTGCAGGCTGTTGATGACTAACTTTGTACTTTGCAATAATACTAAGTGCTAACTGCTGGCTAGCAATAAGTAGGTACCTTCCTACAATAATTCATAAAAATCAATATATTGTGGTTATTTCTCTACACAAGGCTGCAAGCTGATTGCAAATGATATGCGTACTACTACTTATGTTGGTACTAATAATAATTATACAAAAGTACCAACCTCATCATTACCTACCCAATCATACATTACCTACAGAATAAGCCGACACTGATAAATAGGTAGTTCATCGATTCATAATTTGCATGCACTTGGGTAGCTGTAAGTAATAGAGTACTACGAACTAGAACTTAGTCTAGCGGGAGTCCCTTATTATACTATACTTAATAATAATAAAAAAATATTAAGTAACTACATAATCGACGGTTGAAAGGCTAATTGATCTAAACGATTTTTTTTCCAATATTGAGTTATATACATATTCGGAATCAACAAAATTTTCTCCGTCGTTTGAGTCAGATTTGATTTTTTTTGAAAAAATGTCACTTAGATCAATTAGCCTTTCAACCGTCGATTATCATTTTGTCATATAAGTACATAGTACCTATTGAATGCAATGATACCTCATAAAGCTTTATGACATCCCATAAAACATCTATTTACTATCGTGGAAAAATATTTAACTGAATACACATGATTCTATATCGAATACGAGTAAGTTTCAGAAAACCAGGTTCCTTATTAGTTACTATTATTCCATTATTATATAAAAAACACAAGGTAATAATAAGTATTTAAACTTTAAAATACCTAATATTCCCACAAAATCTTAACTGATTAAAGGTCAATCAACTCAATCAAACCCAACTCTACAAAATCGGCCATTAGCGTCTATCCTACCATTATCGTTTAGGTAGAATACCTACCAATAAACTCGCCAAACAATATCATTGGACGAGTCGGCTTCATATTAACCTGTACAAATAACTTCAAGCCAACTCATGAGTCATTTTTTACCTACTCTTAATTCTTTAGTATGCGACCCAAATAATACAAAAAATTCTACCTGCTACAAAAGAGGTCTCAGATTTGGGCACAATACGAATAGCAAGCGGGTGATCTACAGCGATTATCTCTTTCCAAAGCTGGCCCTTTGAAAATGTCGAGCAACCACGGCGGGAGTCGCGTCGATCAATATTTTGTTATATGCTACTCGGAAGTTTGCATTATAATTCGATACCGCTTAAATTTGAATCACCTCCGGAGCATTTCCGGCGATAATCGTGAAATAAAATACCGCAAAGATGAAAAACGTCCTCTAAAAAAAACGTCCCGAGTGCGTGTGAGATTTGTGATTTACTGTGATTCATTCGGTGAGCCCCCAAGAAGGGGAGTTTGTCCATTTTTATATTTCCAGCGTGTCCCTCGCGACATGCGCGTCGTCTCCGCCAGTCTCGCTACTACAGTTTCACGCACGTACACCAGCGCAATGAAACTGATGTAAATATTGCTCCTACCATAATATTTACACGCGGATTGTTATTTTCAAAACATCAACAAATAGTGAAAGTGTTGTTAATATGAATTCAAGTGAAAAAAAGTGAGTTTTAAGTGAAAATTACTGAGAATTGTGACTGTGAATTGTTTCGCTTCGATCCAAGTCCGAGGAAATGCCGCCCGTACTCAATGTGCCTATTTCAGGAAGCATTTCAGCAAGGAACTTTTCGTTCTCATAACTTACGCTAGAGGTCAGTATTAAACTTAGCCGCTAAAAGTAAAAGTTTTTCAGTCATATTTTATTTAAAATCCATACGTTCATGAGTAGCTATAAGTATAGCAATCTATCTAGGGTTCAAACACCGACAAGCTTCCCTCTTTATCAGCCCTTCTCCGCCCTTTACGCATGATCGACCGGTAGTTTTGGGGTTCACGTTCGGTGTAGGGTAGGGTGCGGGTACTATGGGTATACGCGTACGTATATTTTGTATAGTCACCCATAGCTATAATGCGATAACACAATGCGCCATTCAACTATTGAAAATTGAAATATTATGGAGGAAGTCAATGTGCATGTATGATATTTTATCATATTATTAAAACTTTTGACAAGTGGTTGTTGTGAAAAGGTAACTAAATTATCTTTTTAAACATTAATTATGCACTAGTCGAAACATTAATTCATTAAATCGGTCAAATATTAGTTAGATTGTGTTGTCAGGTGCAAGAGTTAAATTAATAGTTTCGTAGTTGGTACCAGGTTCAATTCTGATTAGTAAAAAATAAACTATAGTAGGTGCCTACTGCTAAAAACGTATAATTTTGAGATACCTACCTAAATAAAGTAGATATATTATATACCTAGTTTTTTGTTGGATAGAGAATACATACGTGCTTAAGCGTCAGCATAGTTCTATAGAATGTGTTATCCGACTGCGATTAGGGAAGGATAAAGAAATCGGCATTATGTTTATGACAACAAGAACCTGTACGAAGCTTCATTCATGAAAAAAATGGTCGGTAAAAACATTAACAAAGAACTGTCTTCGAATTGTTCTACAATACCTACTTTCCGACAACAATACATTATTGGTACAAATTCAACATAAAACACTGTAAAATGTCCTTTCCGTAAAATTCAATTAACTCTACTACACCTACATTAAACTAAGAACAACGCTACATAATCTAGTTATTACCATTACGTTCGACCACAACGAATTGATTTTAGTAAATATGAAAGACGAACGCTTGAAGCAATTATGATGGGAATGGGACTATAGACTGCTTGAATTAAAATGATGCAAACAAAAGGCCCCAGAAGGCAGATGTTTCCATTCTAAATGCTCTATAAGCTCGCTCTATGTAAGTACATAAGCTCGAGATGACACAAAACCCACCAATCATCATTGTAGCATCAATGATCTCTTGTAGATTATGTAGGAGTATTAACAATTTTAATCGATGCCGTTTATAATAAAATTAAACCAGTAACATTGGAAAAGAGTAAATGCCACCGTTGTGTTCCGACCCGTTAGCGCAGTTTATAATAGATCATAAGTCGTAAGCAGAACATAACTTTTTTATTGACGAAAAATGAGTGAAACGCCTCTATGTATAGATAGAGTAGCGAGGTAACGAGTGTACTGTAGCGAGCGACATGTTTGTTTTCATACCGGTCCGAATTAACGTCGCGATTGGTTCAAAATCCATAACTGGCCTCCGAGAGCCAGGTGTCGTTCACACCGCGGCCTCGCGCCTCGTCTCGTTAATCACTCGTGTACGCTATTGTTAAAGCGCGGCGAACAGCCATCTTTGTCAAATTACGGCGATTCAATTTTAATAATTAAATTTGTTTAGTGATAATATAAATAATCAAATGGAACAAAAAGTAGTGATACCGACGCGTAGTGTTGTAGAATCGGGAGTATCGTTACATTCTCTTTTGTTTCACTAGTAGCTGACGCTTAGTTGAATGGAAGCGATACGACTACGGCGTTAACAACCAGTCGACCATTAAAAATGATGGATGATGTCGTCTTTTGCAAAAAACAGTGTTAAGTGATGGTTTTAGTGAATAATGTGAAGGGTGATGTTAGTGTTTATGTTTGAGCGTACATGCGATGAGAACTGCGTCGTAATTTGTTATACACATTGCATAAATGAGTGAAATGGCGTTGCGGAGCGCGCGGGCCCGAGCATGCGCGCCAGTTTCCTCGCAATCGCTAGGAACGCACTGAGTGTTCTTCGTTTACGTGCACATCAAAATGGGAAGGTCGAGATTCCCAGGGAAACCACTCAAATTCCAAAACAGAAAACGTATTAGTGTTCTATCGGGAGCTGTTTACCATGAGACTGCTCCAGAGAATCACCCGCCAGCGCGCGGCTCTACGGCCAATGATTTTGCTGGGGACCAAGAGGTAAAGCTTATTTGCAGTGATTTCTCCATGTTTTCACGTATGTTTCATTAAAATATGAGTGTACACACGGATATGTTGTGTTTACGTAATAACTAGTAGCATTCGAGGCGATAATCGCATAGGTAGAGCGTCAAATATGTCTCTACGTACTTTGACATTTGCGTGTTCCATTTCATGTCAACAAAATGTAAAATGTAGAGTTTAGAATTTGTTTCATATATATTTATGTTTGTTGTTACAAGCATTACCTAAACTGCTGAAACATATTCGATATTATTTACAAACAAACTGTAAACATTTGATGGGCTACATACATAACCTTCACTGCTATAGAACACATTCCTAATCTCTACAACACAGCTTGCAACAATGATTTGCCATTTGTATGATGTTTTAAAGCTACAGTTTATCATTCGTTTTCAACATCAATATGATAAAAATAGAGATTATAAAGAAATTCATTAATTTGTGTACTAGTAGAGCCTGTTAACCATTGTGTATACTACATGAAGTCGGATAGCATTTTATTAATTTTACTATTCAACCTTATATCACTTGTGTAAGCATGATACAATAATAAAAATAGGGCTATATTGTGTCTACAGGTCATATTTTGCTCATATTTATTAATGTTTGATGAAAACATTAGAAAGATTCTGACATGTATTTTTCAAGGTTACCTATCATTCAGATTCTGCTAAAACAGCATGGTGTGCAAATATATTATACAATAGAGTAAACCTCTTTGTTAGGTTATGTCAAAGGTGCATAGGTCAAAAAGAAAAAGAAAGTAGATGCTTTAATTGCACTTTAACATGTTTCAGGAGGAAGAAAAGAAAGAAAACAATAATGAGAAGGAGACAGACACAACTAGCCAAAATAAAGTGACTGAAATAATAAAGAATAAACCAGAAATCCAGGACAAAAACAATAGCGATTTGTCTAAATCACCAGTTAGGACCAGGTCTCAGAACAAAATGGAACCAGTAAAAGGGGAAAAACCTAAACCCGTGAAAAAAACAGTTACTTTTGGCACAGTGGAAAGTTGTGAAGATATATTTTTCCCGCTAAAAAAGATCCCACTAAAACACCATGCTCCTCTTGTACCCATCATAAAGAAAAAATCATCTCTCAAACAAACAGAATACTCTACATTCAACAGTATTCTCAAACCAGCTAAGTTAACAGATTTAAGCTCAAAATCGAGTTTAGAACACCATGAGGGTTATTTAAGGAAGAACTTGAACCCTTTATCAAAACCTATGAACAAATTTTCTCAATTTAGTGAAAGCCGGTGCATGTCACCACCTCCAAGGAACGCCTCACCAATTGAGAAAGAGAGTGGAAGTTCTGCAAAGTTTGTCTTGCCTGTTAGAAGTGCACATTCATCAAGAGTAATTAAGCCTAACAAGAAGTTCATAGATGGTGA
Source organism: Mythimna impura (assembly GCA_905147345.3). Lineage (NCBI taxonomy): Eukaryota > Metazoa > Arthropoda > Insecta > Lepidoptera > Noctuidae > Mythimna > Mythimna impura. Next base: position 11,128,476 of record LR990362.1, on the reverse strand, counting down.
GGAGCAAACAACAACAAGCACAGCCTCCTCAAATAAAGTACTCAAGAAACCTAAATTGAAGAGATTAGTGTTCAACAACATGCACAATGATGATGACACACCTGATGAGGAAGACGCTGATAAAACAAACCAAAATGAAAAAACTAAAGATACACAATTACAACCATTGAAATCTTCAAATCTTTTCAAGGACAAAACATCAAATTCATTCTCAAGTCTCAGTGTAGGCCCTAGGAAGGTACATGATTTATTCTCTTATGATAAAGAGCCATCTCAGGATGAAAACTCGAATGTGGAGAGTGTTGAGAAGTTAAAATCTCCAGAACCTCCCAAGGAAGACAGAACAGGGCATGCAATGAGGAAACTCATGGACATATCAGATGCAAGTAGCTCAAGTAGCACTAGCAGCGGCTCTGAGTCTGAAGATAGCTGGGACAGTGCCAGTCCAACAGCAAGTGGGGATGAAGAAGAAAAACCACCACCAGCCAGCCCAGAGAAAGACAAGTCATCAGCATCTCAGCTGTTAAGGGGCAAAATTATTCTTAGAGAAGCAAGATTGCAACTGAATCCACCAACACAGTCCACTTCAGCTTTGGACGGTCCATTCTCTACTGTAACATCTTCATCATGTATGTATTCATATCTTAATTTATTTCTTTCTCACTTGTGTGTTACATTTATGGTATTTAATAATTTCTCTTTGTGTTTTTCAGCTCCAGTACCACCAACAACAGTGACTTGTGGAGTGTGTGGTGCTGTTAGGTTTTATAGGTTTGTGAAACAAGCAAGGAAATTTGGAATATACTCATGTGAGTCATGTCGCAAATTCATATCCAAAATGTTGAAGAAGGAAAAACTATCTCAAAAGACTGGTCAAGTTGTTATGCAGTGTTTGAAAGGCGAAGGTCAGTACAGTGGATTGTTACAGTTATAAATAAGTGTTTATGTACGAAGTAGAATGTCTAACAAAAAATCTATTTTTAGGTAACTGTCATGTTCCACCGATAGTCCGTTCACAACAGTGGAAGCTACTACGGTGCACGAACAAGGCTCGATGTCCAGCATGCTGGCTCAAGATGTGCCTTAAGGCATTCCAGGTACCACCTAGCATAAGAGCTGGCCTCACGGCAATGTTGCCTCCATTCATGAGGTCAGCTGTTAAAACGCCTAGTTGTTTGACACAGGCAAACCCACTGAGAATAGCAAGCAACACTACTACAAACCCGCCAGTGTTTGCAATAACTAATACTGAAAACGACAATAGTAAGATCTTCGGTACTCTAAAGCCGAGTAAGAAGATTGAAGAAATTGAAAAAGTAGAGGTATGTGTTGCTAAAGTGTATTTTTTTTTTATTAACTTTTTGATTTCTGTTTTTTTAGTTAGACTAATTGCTTGATAGTTCCATGTTTGATGTATGAACTTACATGTGGTTGAATTTTACAAAATTCCTTTGTATTTTAGGAAAAAGCGCCTAAAGACCGTCCAGTCACTGGTGAAACAGTTGAAGAAATTAACGCAAGTAGAAAGCGCCAGTTGACAAGGGTGAAGGTTAGGAAAAAAGATAAAACTGATGCCAAACAAACAGAGGATCCTAAAAGACAAAAGGTGGAACTCAAAGGACCAAGAGTCAAACATGTTTGTAGAAGTGCATCTATTGTTTTGGGTCAGCCTATTGCTACATTCCCTACACAAGATGAGAAAGAGAAACAGGAGAAGAACCTTCCCCTTGATGAAGAGGGTGTTCTATGTATTGTGGAGAAGGATAGAGAGACACCTGACTTGTCCAGCTGTGAATCTGAGATGGATTCAGAGAACAAAGCTCCTCAGATTGTTCCAGAAGCGATGGTTACGAAAGATAGTGATGTAGAAACACAGACAGAGACTAAAAAACGAAAGATAGAGCAACCACTGCCTATCAAAGCACAAAGCAAGGCTGAATCTAGTGAAGATGAAACTATTATGGATCTTGTACCTAAGAAGACATTCATGAAGCCTCTAACCAACATTACTAATGTAAGTTTTTTCGCATGGTAAAATTTAAGAGTACATTAAATAATTTATCGTCGCTTAAGTTCTATCACCGCGTAAGTCATCATTTCCATATTGGAAACTGTTTATGAGAGCAAATAAACTGTTTAGTAGCATGTAACTTGGTTTTTAGAAAAAACTAACTTACGCACTGTTTCTATAGGAGTACAATAAAATTGAGCTAAGCAGTTTTACTGTAACTTTTCTGAAACCATAGAAAAAAAAATTCTCAGCTCCATTTTGCTGAAATGGCGTGATTTCAGCAAAATTGAGCTGTTTCAATGATTCCATTGTCCAGCTGTGTTAGACACTTGTGATACTACACTAATTGTATAACAAAATATCCACAAGGAATCAATTAAATCAATTTGCGAATAATTAAGAGCCACTGAACTTCACTCGAAAAAATCCCGCCAAAAATACGACATACAATGCGTTCCAAATAAGAATAGGATCGATTGACAGGTAGTGACGTCACGTCATACTGTCAAATCGAAGAATTGTTATGATATGCAAAACAAGAAAATTTTAAAATTTAATTTATTTACGAACTGTGAACGAAAATAGTTTAATCAGAATCCAGTTCTTCAATTTTGCCCAATTTCTTGCGATTTGACAGTATGACGTGACGTCACAACATGGCGTCGATCCTATTCTTATTTGGAACGCATTGTACATACGTATTGTTTTTGATGATAAATGACGCGTCACCATTGGTTCAAGTCCTCGTGTTTGATTCGTCAAACACTATAGAGTTGAGTCTGATATCATGTCAAATGTAAAAATCATTGATATTTTAAAATCATTAATGCTTTTAAATCACAACTCGGATAATTCGTTCGAATTAGTTTCTTTCTATTCTATAAAATAATAGCCGTTTTGGGCGCTGTGTCTTGCACCGTTGGCTAGGGAGAGAACTGCTATAGTACCTAAGTCACAAAATTGGAAGCCCTGCTACTGGATTTTGTAAATACGATTCATGCTTACTAGCCCCGCCTTTTGAATTACGATATCATCACTGTTAGCACGTCAACAAAACTCCTGATTTGTTTCCTCCAAACTCCTGTTTGGAGTAAACAAATCAGGAGAATCATGACAAAACTCCTGTTTCTGCATATAGCATAGTCGGCCTTATAATGTTCCCACTGTTGGGACTCAGGTCTCCTCTCTAGGAGAGGGAATGGGCCGTAATCCACCACGCGAGCCCAGTGCGGGTTGGTGGATGTCACATGTCTTCGAAAAAAATAATGTTGCTGTTTCTGCACTAACATCGAAAATATCGTATTTCGGAACGCCGGGTAAAAAAACTGTAATGATAATTTCACTAAACCGTTCCACGATCATTTCGGCCACAGAGCATAAATCACTCGTTGTTGAAGTGACATGTTCATGTCACTTCAATCATGATAATTTTGTCACTGTCCCTGTCATCGCTATTTAAAAAAATCATCACTGGGGCTCAATGATGATTTTTTCTCTAAAAATTCTCTATTAAATGATATGGACATATGTACCATATTCAAAAAATGACATATGTGGTGCGAGTATTTTTGTTTGTTTGAATGCATTAATCTCTGGAACTACCAGTTGGATTGAAAAAATTGTTTTTTATATGATAGCCTGATTCATGAGGAATTTAGTATAGGCTATGTAACTTCACGCTATGACCCACGGAAGCGGAGCAGTCCAAAGACGCGGGTGGAATTGCGTGGGATGGCTACGTTTATAAATTTGTTAAAGGTAACATGGGTAATTGTTTGGTATATTTTCAGGTGCGCAGTCGTTCACAGAAATGTGGACAAAATAGACCAGAATTAATCTGTGTCGATTTCTGGGAGAGTTATGACCCTGATGAAGTCTGCAGCTCAGGCTTTGGACTTATTGGTACTGGGTCATTCACTGTCGCTAGACTGTGCTTCCTATGCGGTAGTGCTGGGAAGGAAAAGGTAATAAAATTGTACTCTACTTATAGCTCATGAAGACATTACAAGTAATAATTTACTAATCTTTTATGCAGTATTAATACACTTCTGGACACATCTATTGGCCCACCTTAGAGTTTAGGTTTCGATGGCCCCTACCGAAATATGATTGCTAGATTGAACAAAAACTGTTGATGCAGTTTTAAACCTGATACATTTTACCATCTTTTTCGATCGTATTGTTTTAAGTTTGAATTCAGAATACCATACGACATGGAGCTACGCCTAACAAGTCGGATATGCGCCTTGTTAAAGGCAATTGATTTTTAAATAAAAAACATGTTTTATCAAATAAAGGTTTAATTTAATAACGCGTGTTGCCTCCATGGGCATCTACCACAGCTCTCATACGATTAGGCATAGAGTTTATCAACCGCTCTATGAAATTTTGAGGGATCATCTCCCATTCCTCTTCTATGGCAGTTTTCAACTCCTGCATCGTCTGGGCAACTGGCTGACGAGCCCTAACACGTCTTTTTAGCTCGTCCCACATGTGCTCAATGTGGTTCATGTCTGGGCTTCTGGCTGGCCAGTCCATAACTGTGATGTTCACATCCCGAAGATATTCCCTGACGATGCCGGCCGCATGGGCTCTTGCATTATCATGCATAAAAAGGAAATTTGGGCCCACATAGTCCGCGTATGGTATCACGTGAGGTTCTAAGCACTCACGAATGTACCTTTCAGCATTTAATGTTGGCAGCCGTGGTCCTGTAACAACCTCAAGTTGAGTTTTGCCGCTCGCGGATATACCGCCCCTCTTCAAAGCAGCATTGTGCGAAACGCTCTCCCTTACGTCGGTAGACCTTCTTCCTTCCATCATTGCCATGTAACACAATTTTAGACTCATCAGAAAAGAGTACACGGCTCCAATCTTGCTGTGTCCAATTTAAATGACTGCGTGCGAAATGAAGGCGCGCTGTTCGGTGGGCTCGCGTTAGTTTGGGCCCATTAGCTGGCTTGTGTGGTACCATATCGCGTTCTTTTAACCTTCTCCGAACAGTTCGAGCGCTCACAGATACTCCGTGGAAGTCGCGAAGTTGGTTTTGTATCTCAATGGAGGTAAGGTGACGATTTCTCAAGCTGGTCGTCACGATGAATCGATCCTGCCTTTCAGTTGCGACCCGAGATCGTGGCCTTCCTTGGCGACGAACAAAGCCGCCAGTCTCTAGGTACCCCGATAAACATTTCGGACCGCAGATCGACTTAAATTAAGTTGAGCACTCACGTTTCTTTGGCTGTGTCCGGCCTGAATAAGTGCCACAGCTTGGGCGGCGACTTCAGGTGAAGTATCCATAGATTATTGATAGAACCTCACCTTAATGTTAAGAATAAGTAATGTTTGTTGCAAAACCAAAGATATCAATCACTTTTTCAAGAATTAAATCCAAGTAAACCAATAAAACCAAGTTTTCTTAGTATTCGATTGTTTGATATCAACAAACAGGCTCCAAATTGTCTTTTGTTTCTTTAAATTCTGTGTTCGAAATTCAAAAAAAGACTATTGAATGAAATTGTGAATGTGCCAGGTTCAAAACTGCATAAAAACTTTTTGCTCGACCTAATATAAAATTTTAGCTAGGACCAAACGAAACTGAAAATACAAGGTGGGCCAATAGATGTGTCCAGAAGTGTATTTGTTAGTATATTTGCCCACATTAGGTCTTTTATGTAACTATTTGGCTTGGTGATTATGTTCCTTAAAAATTTAATCTACTTGTGGCATGTAGTTGGTGGATTAGATTTATTTATGTATGTTCTGCTCATATCATATTGGTATCTATTTTAAATGACTAGCTGCCCGCTAGAGAAAGTTTTGAGCTGATCATAGTACATAATCAAAAATTGTTAGTAGTCAAAAATGTACAGTATTGAATGTTAGGGCAGGGATGTGGGCAACACCCAGAAGACTATACCTGTATAAAATAGAGTGAACTTGGAGCTAGCTAATTTGAGGGGATACTTTGTTAGATGCAAGATCATCTAAGTATCTCATTGTACTGGTCAAATGAACTGAATAAAGTTATTATTATTATAAATATTAATTTAAGCAGAATTACGCGTGTCTTTAACTTGTGACACAGTGTACATTTTACATTCCAATTGCGCTAGTTGCACACAGCATTATCGTGAGCTTACGCCATCGCCACGTCGTCGTCACTTGATGCGTCTCTTAGGCTGTTAGATCTTACGAAACAGTAATAAAATTGGGTTGGTGTCTGCAACTCTACGACCAAGCGCGTATTTTGCGCACGGGATAAGTTGGTCATTCGATCCATTCATTCACCTTCAAGGAAGGCCAGCAAAAGTAGTTAGGTCTTATGTGATGTTTTATTTGTGCGTGCAGATGTTGGTGTGTTCGTCATGCTGCGAGTGGTACCACAGCTGGTGCGCGGAGGAGGCGGCGGGCGGCGGCGGCTGGACGTGCGCGCGCTGCGTGTCGTGCGCGGCGTGCGCGCGGCCGGCCGCCCGCCTGCGCTGCCGCGCGTGCGCCATGCACTACCACGCCGCCTGCCTGCCCGCGCCGCCGCCTGACCATCGCAGCGACTGGCCACAGGTATGTACAATCCTACTGTAAAACGGAACTAAACTGCGCTAGGTTCTTCCAAGACTGCTAGAAGCGATCAATCTTGCCGTAACACGCTACGGATTTAGGACAGATTAGCTAGGAATCCTGCCACAGGATAGATATGCTTTGTATTTGAATAGTTAAGCCTTGGATTTAACTTTGCTTTTGTTTCTTTTTTCAATAGCTAATAATCTAATATCACTGGTAATTTGAATTCTTAATTATTAATTCAGTACTATTCGAAATGTCATGGAAATATTTTGGCGGAAATTGAACTTAAAGGTAAACGCACACTTATTCGAGCCGAACGCGTCGAACGGATCGAAAGAAAAGAATTTTAGAATTCTTCATACTGGGGTCCTTTCAGATTCGGACCATTCGACGCGTTTAGATGTGCGTGGTTTCATAGAATTTCTTATAAAGAATTCTAAAATTCTTTTCTTTCGATTTGTTCGACGCGTCCGGCTCGGATAAGTGTGCGTTCACCTTTATGTGTAGCCTATAAAATTGTTTTTCAAAATTCACATAAATTATAAACAATGAACGCAGTTTGCAAGAGGTAGTTCTGAAATTCTAACGATATTTCCAGATATGCAGTGCCTGCTTGAAGTGCAAAAGTTGCGACAGCAGCCGCGTGAGCAAGTTCGTGGGAAGCCTGCCGTTCTGCGGGCCGTGCTTCAAGCTGCGCCAGAAGGGCAACTACTGCCCGCTGTGCCAGGCCTGCTATCGGGATAATGACTTTGACAGCAAGGTGTGTGGTTACAATGCGTTTTATCACATTTGTGCTCTTAGACAAACTGTTTGCTAAATCCCTAAAAAAGCATAGAATTTCTCTTAAATCATTAATTAATAAAAATACCACCTAACCTGGTGAACTTCGTACCGCTTAACAATCAATGAATGCAGTGGTATTAATTTTTTAACATTATTCTCCGAATTTTTTATTAGTCTGCTATTCGGGCAGGAGACGAATCCAACAAATCAGTCATCAAAATCGGTCCAACCGTTCTTGAGTTATGTGGTGTAACTATCACGAATTTGTTTTATTTTTAAAGAATAGTAAAACTTACGACTATGTTAGTAAAATATTTACAAAAAAGTATTATACAATGCTACAACTCATTCGAGAAGTCGCCTTTGGGCAGAAAGGCGACTTACAATGACACCATGAATGATATCCAATTTAAGCAATTTTCAAAATTACTGAAATTCATTTCTTTTTTATTCCTTCCAGATGATGGAGTGCGGTTGGTGCGGCAGATGGGTGCACGCTAGTTGCGAAGGCCTGACTGGCGAAGGATATCAATTGCTATCAGCATTGCCACCCTCAATCGAGTACATTTGCTGCAAGTGCATGCCACTAGATCCTCCATGGCGGAAAATGCTCACTGACCACCTCAAGGGGCGACTTCTTCATCTACTCAAATTACTCGCCAAGAATAAGAAAGCATGCGCATTACTAAAATTGACGCCACATAAAAATACGCCTGTACCAAACAAACCTTATCGGCTAATGTCACCACAAGCTATCAGGAAACTACACTTCGATGTCGTTGATGTCTCCATGAAGACCTCAGAGACTAAAGTGTACAGAAACACTTCAAGGGGACGTCGAAACAATAATTTCGCGCAAAACAAATTCGACGAGTCGCACACTCCTCATGTGTGGCAGTGTTCATCTTTGTTACAAGATGTGGACATGGAGAAAGAGGAAATACCGCACACATCCCATAAAGTGGTGAACCTACAAGAACCACTAATGCAGAATAAGGAAATATGTTTCTCAACAGGCCTTTATGGCACTAAAACGGAATTTGAAGCGTCTTGTGTTGAGGTGCACGAAAATTATCCTCCACAAGCGAAATCAGAAAAAGCAACTACAATGTTGCCGACAACTGTACATGATGACAAATACGAGGCGATATCCGATGATGATGAGCCTATGAAGAGTTTCCCGCAAGCTCGCAGCGAGCAGGACTTGAGTCCAGTCGTTTTGCGACAGTCAACCGAAATGGACAATACTGGTGATGATGACGACAGAATTATTTCGCCGTCACTACTAGACATTAAGAAAAGAGTAAACACTGATGGCTATGTCTCACTCAAAGACTTCAATCACGACATGAAAGAAGTCATCCAAAGAACAACAAGTGATGATCTAACATCAATATACAAGGACTTATTCTCAGAGACATTCCCTTGGTTTGATTGTGAAAACAATTGCCTTCAACCCAATTTAGAAGTGGAGGGTGAACAGGAAGATACTGAATCCATGAAGGACCTTGCAATAGCTGACAACAAGATCAAGGCAGCAGTGCAATCTATTGAGCGCCCAATGGACCAAATAGTACCTAAATTGGAAGCTGATAGTGTGAAATTAGAAGAAGATTTATTAGAGTTTTATTCAGTAGTGGATTCAAGAGTGTGTGTGCTTTGTAAAGTTGTTGGTGATGGTTCACCTTCATTGGAGGGGCGTCTCCTGTACTGCGGGCAAAACGACTGGATCCATTCCAACTGTGCATTGTGGTCTGCTGAGGTATTCGAAGAAATCGATGGATCTCTCCAGAATGTCCACTCTGCCATATCCAGAGGAAAGATGATAAAATGTGCCGCATGTGAAGTGAAAGGCGCTAGCGTTGGCTGCTGTGCTAAGAACTGCAGTGAGACATATCACTACACTTGTGCGAGGAAGGCGAGCTGCGCCTTCATGGACGATAAGAGAGTGTTCTGCCCATCTCACGGCAAAGACGTGCCCAAGAAGAGTTTGCAAAAGGATGCGGACTTTGAGCTCACTAGACCAGTCTATGTAGAACTTGACAAGAAAAAGAAGAGATACAGTGAAATTACCAAAGTGCAATTCATACTAGGCTCACTTACAGTTCACAGCCTTGGAAAAATTGTTCCATCAGTTTCAGATTATGAAGAGTTCCTAATGCCAGTAGACTTCTCTTGTACTCGGCTGTTTTGGTCTTGCAAAAAACCTACAAAAATAGTGAGATACACCATCAAGACTAAACTAATACTAGCTGAACCACTACCAGGATTCGATTTTGGTGTGAATATAACAGTTGATCATACTTTAGATGTGCATGTAGTGGAAAGAGTCATGGCTGAGATTGGAGCCTGGCATGAAAGCATAGAAACTGGCACTGGCAAGTCTGTGTTGATGCTCAGTCATGACAAGTCACCTATCAAGTTTGGGAATACAGTAACCTTAGAAGATTTAGCTGTAAAACAAGTGCTGGAATATTTACTAGACAATGTGTGCAAACAAGAGCAGCAAGATGAGGAAGAACCACAGAACACAGCAGATCTGTTACCTCCTGAAGTCAAGGATGCTATATTCGAAGACTTGAACCATGATCTTTTGGATGGCATTTCTATGCAAGACATATTCCAAGACCTGAAAAATGAGTTCTATTGTGCAATGGGGCAATCAGATGATAAAAGCAATGACAAATCTGATTTCCGTTCGACAGACTTCATAGACGAACTCTTGAACTCAAGATTCGAAACAGGAAGCAAGGAACTGAAGAGGAGCAAATCTGAAATGCTTTTACAGAGTCATAATCTGAAAACTTTGACGACAGGCCGCGGTCAGCAAAGGTCTAGCAGTTGGAATAATAAGTTTGATACAAGTCTCCTATCATCTACCATAAAAAGATGTAAAATGGGCAAATCATCCACTGTGACTGGAAAACTGAGCCCTGTCCTCCAAAGAGTACCACTGACAGAAAGCCCAATAGATTCGATAAAGGAAGCTGAAAACAATACAGATAAGAAAGTAAAAGTAGAGACATGCACTAGTGGCGCCATCTGCGAAGAGGCGGCACATTCGTCGGGTATTACGTACAGAACAACCTCGCCAAAAGAAAAGGATGAATCGAACAATACCAAGACAGATAAGAACGAAGGATATTACACTGATGTGATAGACTTTTATACAAAAATTCAGTGCAGTCCCATCTCACAGTTAGACGGTGCGGCGGACTGGTCTGGGTCGGAGAGCACGTGCAGTTCCCGACCGGGCAGTCCTCGCGACGACAATGATTTCACGCCAATACAACAACTAGATGGCGCTGAAGACAATCATCACGGTAATGACAACATGCAAAGAGGACAAACCAATCAGTTCATGTACCGAGCTAGTGGAACTGAGAGCTATACGGTAACTTTTGCTGGTAATTCTCTAAGCGGCCAACCAGAACTTGTGATGAGGCCCTTAGATGACGGCTCAGGCAATTCCAATCACATGGAACAACCAGTGAGGTGTGATAGATGCCAATGTACTTACAGGAATAAGGAATCTTACGACAGACATGTGCCGTCGTGCGACATGATGTCGACCAGCGAAAGTGAGAGTGAGAATCCTAAGTCACCGGAAAATAGAACATTGACGACGCTGCAGAATGCTTTCCAGGGCGCTTTTGCGCAACCGATGATAATACACGCTGGCGTTGTCAGTGGCACTGAGAACACTGTCAAGGCAGAAGGCATAGCAGCTAGAAGGACGTCTATCAACACCAGACAAATTACAATAAATGGAACCATCGTTGAAACGCCATCTCCAGGTCCTTCAAACGAAATGACTATGACTATAACAGAACAGATGAAATCAGGAACAGTGATTTTCGATCAAAGTAAGACTACAAACGTTCAAGTGTCTGCTAACCAACAAATGATGTCCTCACCACAAATAGTTGTGACACCACAGATGTTATTACCTCCTAAAACGAGTTCTGCAGGCGGCCAGAAGATAATGACTCCGCAAATTATAACACAACCTAACATTCTGCCCTATAACATCTGTGTAAAACCAGGCAATGGAAATGGAAATATTCAACAAATTCAAGGTAATGACATGACACAGTTGCTGTCAGGACCAGGCGGTATTCAAGTTATATCATCAAATTCGAACCAAGTTCTAACCATTCCTCAAAATCAACAAGGTCAGATGATCCAAGGCCAGATGATCCAAAGTAAAAATCATTTCCCCAATATGGCAAGTGCATCCTCAATCGCATTGCCGGTAAATTCGATACAGGGTATGCCCAATGCATCTATTATTCAAAATATACAACCAATGATTCGTCCTAATATGCAAGGGAATACTATTGTTGTCCCTGCGATGACAGCACAAAGGTTATCTTCACCTAATACACAAAAACAACAACTGATATTGCCAGGAAATACTCAAAAGTCACCCAAAAAACAACCGCAGCAGGTGCAACCCAAGCCAATATTCCAGGCGACGAACCGAGGAAGAGGTCGTCCTATTCCTAAACCTACCACTATCAAGAGACAGACCAAAATGGAGAAGACTTATACAACTATCAACCAGTCACCATTGGGACCTGGTAATACTGTAATACAGCTGCAAACTAATAATCAGACAGGTCAGCCGTCGATTATAGTCCAGCCAGTTTCAAACCAAAACATAATGTCTGCGTATGTAGAGGCGTTATCACAACAGCAGAATCAGAACATGCAGTATATCGCGACGATTTCACCTCAAGGAGACTTCAAGACTGGCCCCACCCAGTTTATCTCGCAAAGTGGTCTAGTACCTCAAACATTCCAAATCCAACAGACAGAATCAGGAGGACTGGTCGCCGTACCAAGCGGCGGAATACCTGTGTTGCTACCACAGGGAAATATGGGAATATTGCCCCAAGCGCTGCAACAGGGAGCTACGATTCTACCTCAAGGAGCAATCCAAACACAAGGCATTATTTCGCAGGGCCCCAATGGGCCCACAATTTTACCCCAAGCAATACATACGCAAAATGGTACCACAATAATACCGCAAGGAACATTACAAGGATTGACAAATGGAAACACATTGCAAACAGCAGGAGCGACAGTTGTACCGCAAAGCGGTATTGGCAATGGTCAAACGACTATAATACCGAATACACTACAAACGCAAGGCAATACGCTGATCTCATCAGGTCCGGGAGGTACCACTATCTTACCGCAAGGTACTCTACTGCCGCAATTCTGTAACGACCAAGTGCTTCTAGGTTCAACGCCGACTCTAGAAATGGTCACAGATCCGTCTGGCTGCATGTACCTAACGACAACACAGCCTGTTTATTATGGCTTGGAGACAATTGTCCAGAACACTGTAATGTCTTCTCAGCAGTTCGTATCAACAGCAATGCAGGGAGTCCTTGCACAGAACAGTAGCTTCTCGGCCACGACGACCCAGGTGTTCCAAGCAAGCAAGATAGAGCCCATAGTAGAAGTGCCCACAGGATATGTTGTGGTTAACAATGTGGGCGACAGTGTCGCAGTATCGTCGACACCTAACGTGGTCACTGCACAAACTGTACAGTCATCGCCGCAAATGAAGAATGTGAAGGCAAATGTCCCTAATCTGACTCTCCAGCCGCTGCCTGACAAATCAAATAACAGCAACCGACAGACACCTAAAGTGATCCAAATGAGCCCATCACCACTAACTGTTGGATCACAATCGGGCCACGGTACTATTATTTCGGGCAGACAAACCATTAACCCGATCACTTCTCAGATACATGGCATGACCATCTCTAGCTCACCACAGATGCAAAGAGGAAATATGTCTAAACCAACAATTGTGTCGATGTCTCCGAATGTAACACTTGTGTCGTCGATCGGGCACCCCGTAATGGCGATCTCTCAGTCCATACCGGCCACCTCGTTCCCCATGCAGTCGATTCCACTGACACAGCCAATAGTTTCGAGTTCCATTGCGCCGCCTGCCAAGGGTAATAATTACAAGATCGAAAATTCTCATGTCATTGAAATTAGTGGAAACTTGCATGACAACTCAAACAGTGCAAATATGCCTACCATAAGTGTAACTCAGAGCATAAAGTCGCCAACGCCGTGGAGGCAAATTAATCAGCCCATTAACACTTCTATGGACAATAAGATAGAACATCAAAACGTAACGGTGAAACCAAGTACTGTGAACACCAGTTCAATGAATATTCAGAGCAATGTTATGGCAGGAAGATCTCATATAAACAACGATCATGAGAAAATGAATCAGAACTGTTTGATACAAATGCCTAACAACTCTATGTCTGGAATGAACATGCATTCTCACCAGTTTGAGCAGAGCCTCAATGTGAGCCACCACTCGACATCACATACAACATCAAACAATGTTATTCAAATTACTGCTGGAAACATATACCCACCTTCTTCTGTCATGAACAGCAACTTTGACGCAGACACTTCCTTAAAATTAAGCAAAATTAATGCTCTATCAAAAGCTGAGGGTGGTCTGTTGAATTTCTCACAAGAAATAATGGCGTCTCATTCACAGCAACATGCAAGCAACGATAAAAGTTTCCAGAACATGGGAACTGCTGACAATAAACATAATAACGACAGTATGTCCAGTCAGATGAATACTCATAAACTGAGTAACTGCCAGATGAGCGGAAATATCAGTAATTCGCCAGCGATCAGTATTATACCGCACAACGTGATGCGACCGCAGTTGCAGAACAATCAGAATACTATATCTGTGCCTAATAACCAAAACCAAATGTGCTCGATTCCTAGCAGCAACTCACATGGACAAGTACAGATATTAAGTTCTGGAAACAACTCCATGCAAAATATGAACATGTCATGTCAAGAAAGTACAAACAATAGAATTAACATCTCAGTATCAAGTGACAATGGCATGCAATCAAACCAGCAGCATGAAATGTCCACATCTATGAATTCATCAAATATGTCTCACAGCAGTAACATACAGATGATGTCACACGAGAATAATCAAATACCGGCACCTAACCAGATTCACATTATGAATGGACAGATTCAACATAATCGCCAAGTTGAAAACAGCCAGTTACAGCAACTAAATCAACAAACACAAAACACCAGTAGGAATTTCCACGAAACATTGATGAATGCACAACAAAATCATAATCAGGCAAATATGCTTTCTAACCGAAGTACTCCTGACAACACCAATATTATGAATCAGTCCATGAATATGCATAATTTGGGAGCCAATAACCACAGTATAAACCGATCAGATTTGGGCGATCTCAACCATATGCATATGCAACAGCCAATGACGAGCATGAACATGCAAAATAATAGGATGATGATTGACAACATGCAGCCTCACAGTATGGGCAATATGAGCCACAACATGCACTCCAACAGATCTATAGATAACATGCATAATTCTCAGTTGCATAACATGCAGCAGATGAATCATCACGCGACTAATAACACGCGAGGACAAATAGACAATAATATGCATGTGAACCAACAAATGTCTATGCAACAGAACAGACAAATGGAAAATGTTGGCCTTCACCACCAACACCAAATGTCTAACGTTATGCAGATCCAAAACAATCGTCAGCCCCACGTCGATAACAACATAATGAATATGCACCAACACGTACCCAATCAAATGCACAACAGACAGCAGATGGATAACAGTATACACATGCATCATATGTCAGGAAGTGCCCCAAATATTAATCTAGGCAACCAGATGGACAACTCTGGCTCTATGCCAAATATTCACGGGAATAGATACGACAGTAACTCAATCTCCTTGCAAAATATCAATGCTATGAATCAAATTCAGAATAACAGGAGTTCGATGGAACATTCTTCAATGATGCAACATCAGATGAATTCCATGAATAATATGAATATGCACACAAATCTCAACAGTACCATGCAAATAGTCAATACTAATCATCAGTCGATGAACAGTTCAATGATGCATATGCCAAACATTCCCGACATCAAGAATGACATTCAAAGTTCGTGCAGTGGCAGCTGTTCCAATAACAGCACACAATTCACCAACAATCAGAACTCGATGGAGATATGCTCGAACATGAACTCAAATCAGAACAACATGAATATGGGCACAGGAAATATGTTGCACAGCATGAACGTGAACAACTCAAGTATGTCAAACAATATGATGATGAATAATGTGAACAACAGTAACATGTATGGACCCGGCCAGAATAATATGACGGGACACGAAATGTTGATGAGTTGCTCCAATTCTACCGATCACAATGTCAACAACCTCATGTCCGGAACTTCTAACCACATGGTGTTAAATAATTCACAAACACACGCTGCTAACAATCAAAATCAAATGATCAGCAGCCAGGTGTCCAACACCGCGCAAATGAATATAAACAGCTGCAGCATGAGCAGCAATAATACATCACAAAGCCAAAGTATTACTAACATGGACAATCAAATGAATAGGAATACTATACCAGTGCCAGATCCGCCTAAGTTCACACAAGATACTTTACGAGGAAAGAATATAATGGGTCCTCCACCAACAAACAACTTACCCATGCCTAACATACCTAATAACAAAGACTGTTCTAAAGTAAACATGGTGAGCAATGAGAAACCAAATCATAACATCTCTGTGAGCAACCAAATCGGATATATGCAAATGAACCCCCAGAATAATAACAGAGTTATCAATTTACCAGAGAGAGCCCGAATGAATAATGCCAATCTGGAGAACAACATTAACCAGCATGTGCCACAGCAGCATAATATCCGCGTGGTCACTAACAACACCAACAATAACGTGCCCGGCATCACGACTGATCCTCTCGCTTTCCAACCAAATAACGACAACAGTGGCACCATGATCAATGTACCATTCCAGGCGATACCGAACAGCGCTCCTATGAACATTAACGTTAACTCGAGCAATAACACCGTCAACATCACGGTTCAGAACAATCTCGTTGATCCCAAAATCGCTTCAAAAGCGGCAGCTGATATAAACTTCCCGCTTCAGACAAACGCCAACTTACTTCAAAATCAGAACAACGCCAACAACCTGATGTGCATACCTGTGGCGAACAATACGATCAATTTACCGACGCAAACTAGCTCTAGCATATCATTACCAAAGGCTCCTCCTACCCAACAATCTGGAATTCCTACCAACGTCGTTAATCCTATGTCTATGAGACCTATGAATAGAGTACTGCCACTACATAGAGATGGGCAAAGCAAGTCATCGACAAAGACCACCAAGACTGCCACAGTACCTAAACAGAGGCCAGTGAGTCATGATATGCCAGACTTAAACATAAAAGATGACACTATTGACAGTGATCTAGAAAAGGCGATTGCAGAGTCCAAGCGTATGATGGAACTGGAAAAAGCTAAAAAGGAAAAAGAAGAAAGGGATGCTGCTCAGGCCATACAGCTATCAGCCGAGATTCACCAGGCTAATACAAGCACGGCAGCGTCGACCA
Organism: Mythimna impura; assembly: GCA_905147345.3. Classification (NCBI taxonomy): domain Eukaryota; kingdom Metazoa; phylum Arthropoda; class Insecta; order Lepidoptera; family Noctuidae; genus Mythimna; species Mythimna impura. Next base: position 11,111,613 of record LR990362.1, on the reverse strand, counting down.
TGGATACTGGTAGAATCATCGAGCCAATTGAAACCACTTCAAAGATGTCATTACCAAACCTGGACGCAGAAATGATCGAAGTTGAACCTCCCAAAGTACTAACAGAGAAAGACACCAATAGAGCTCCAGTTGCAACTAAAATACCTAATGCTTCTACTAAAGTTGTGAAGAGACCTTTAGGGGATAGAAAAACGGAGGTAGAACCAGTTGTGACGAAGAAGCAGAATAAAATATCAAAGGAGAACAAACCTACTGTACCTAAGCCTGCCCCTGAGCCGGCGAAGGATGACGGACCTAAACTGATTTACGAAGTGACATCGGAAGATGGTTTCAACTATACATCTTCCTCACTGACTGACCTATGGGCGAAAGTCGTGGAGGCTGTGCAAAATGCTCGGAAACAATCGGGATTACCGCCGATTCAGTACAATCTGCCGGCTAGTTTATCCGGAGCGCATATTCTGGGATTGAACAACAATGCTTTGAGATACCTCGTCGAACAATTACCTGGGGTAAGGGTACTCACTATTCATGAACATTAACCTTACGTCACCATTTATTGTACGCTTCTAATGATTTTTGTTTTTAAATTACAGGCTAGTCGTTGCACAAAATACAAGACCCGTCAAGGTCGTCAGTTAAGCAGCTGGGACAACGACCTGGACTTGAGCGAGGGCTTCAAGGAAAGTGTTTGGGGCAGCGCGCGCACGGGGCCCGTCGCCAGGAAGCAGAACCACGACATGTTCAGCTGGATGGCCTCGCCTTTCAGAGAGGAGCCACCTCCATTTGGAGGACAAGAGGGAGAGAGCTCTATTTCTAGGTTAGTAACAGTATCTTACTACCTATGCAAAATAACATAAGTTCTCTAAATTGAGAATATTTGAGGTTGAGTATTTGTCAAACTATACTTTTATCTGAAAACCTGTTAACTACCTCCAATTCATAAACCGGCCCTAACAGATTGTCAGACTAAACCTCAAATTCTTCATTCACAGCCGGAAGTAATTAAACTAGATTCTATGAAAATAACGATACATAACTGACTTCACGGATATATTATATGTATATTTCCTTAGATAATTTATCTCCGACGCACCTTTTTTTTTTTTTTTTTTCGGTGGGAAAATCATCTTATGACATCCCCCGCTCTTGGGCGGAGCGTGAGATAGTGTCAGACTTTTACTGACTAAAAACCCACTCCTGTTCCTTCGTTGCCTTTCGTACCAGGGCCGAGTCTTCCTTTCAGAATCAGACCCTTGGCCCCAGTAGGCTTCGACCCTGATGGCCCCTACAATTGCTGACATCTCCTTGAGGCGCGCGTGAAACAGTACGCGCCATCGACGACTTGGGCTCGGTCCGGACGATTACCGGACGGTCGTACGGCGACCTACCCATTGCTCGCCGTCCACAAGCCCGCGCCTACGGTGGCCGGAAATCGGGATCAGAATCCCGGCGGCGGTTGGGGCGTGAGGACCGTTGCCTCACGCGATCGGCTGCCTCCTTTGCTAGCATTACTGCTTCGCAGAAGGAGGCGACCGCCTGCCACTCCTCCTCGCTCCGGACCATGGCCTGTACCAAGGCCCGGCGCGAGAGATCACCGCCGCCGATCGCTTCCACGAGGACACGGCGTTGCTCTTCCTAAGCGGGGCACACTTCCACCGTGTGCTCCACCGTGTCCTCCGGGCGGTCCACGCAATGGTGACACCCGGGCGTTTCTTCCGCACGAATCCCGTGCAGGAACCTCCCAAACTTACCAAGTCCGGTGAGGACCTGCGTCATGCGGAAGGTATGGACGCCGTGTTCCCTATCCAGCCACTCCTCAAAGAGGGGACTTACCGCCATAATTATGGTGTGCCCAGCACTGGGTTGCGACAGTCGCTGTCGCCATTCCGCCATGAGATCCCGCCGGAACTCTTTCCGCCATGCCTCGACTTGTCGCGGCAGCGGAGTTTCGCCCCGGCGTTGCATCTCCACGCGCAGATCGTGCATGCGTGCAAGGCCTGTTGCGTTCAGATCCCATGGTGGCTGGCCAGCAAGGAGGCTCGCCGCTTCGCGGGAAACCGTGCGGTATCCCCGCACCATCCGTATGGCCATGACCCTCTGGCACGCGTTCAGCTGGGCCGCCGGTCGCTTTCGCAGTGACGGCGCCCACACCGGCGCCCCATAAAGGGCCATGGACCGGACGATGCCTGCGTAGAGCCTCCGGCAGGAGGCGTCTGGACCCCCAAGGTTGGGCAGGAGCCGCTTGAGGGCAGCCCCAGTCCGATTCAGTTTGGGAGCCAGACGTCGGAAGTGCTCCTCGAAATTCCACCGGCTGTCGAGGACGAGTCCCAGGTACTTCATCGTCGACCCGACGCCGATGTGAACTACCGTTACTACCCTACCGTTAGTTGGGACCGCCGAGGCGGCGCGCTCCGAGGGCCGTGAAAACACATGGCTTCGGACTTGTGCAGCGCCACCTCGAGTCCCAACTGCTGGATCCTATCAACGACTATCGCAACCCCGCGTGTCGCTAATTCAACCGCCGCCTGGTACGACTCTCCCTGCGCCAGGACCAGCGTGTCGTCTGCGTAGCAGACTACACTGACCCCGTCAGGGAGGTCGCCGCGTAGCACGTAGTCGTACCCGATGTTCCACAAGGGCGGTCCTAGTACCGATCCTAGCGGAACACCGCAAAACATCTCTCGCCGTTTCCACTCTCCCTGGTGACCAGGGTAGATGATGTACCTGTCCGACAGGTAGGCCTCGATTACATTCTCCGCCGCTCCGCCTCCCTGGCCTCCGCATTCGGCGGGCGGATGCGGCGACTGCAGTGTCTGGCGTACCAGCGCCGCGCAGCATTGCACGCATTGCGCAGTGCCGCAATCTCCGGCGACCACCAGTACACCTGGCGCCGGGCACGTCCTGGCCGATCTCTGACGCACCTGTATTTACTTTACTGTTTGTCGTTTTCAGGCGCTTGGCAACTTTACCGCCGGCAATGAGATTCAGACAACTGAAAGAGACATCTAAAGCGTCCGTGGGCGTGTACAGATCACACATACATGGACGCGGACTATTCTGCAAACGAGATATTGAAGAAGGTAAGTTGTTTTATCTATTTCCATCGCTGATCGCGGTCAACCTCTGTTCTATATCGACGCTTGAAAGGCAAAAATTACTTAGCGACATTGAGTAAAAATTACAGGAAAGTGATTTAATTTTTAGAAAAAAAATATTGTTAGTTTAAAGAATGTCGGATTTAGATATTAGGGTTCCGTAGCCAAATGGCAAAAAACGGAACCCTTATAGATTCGTCATGTGTCTGTCTGTCCGTCCGTATGTCACAGCCACTTTTTTCCGAAACTATAAGAGCTATACTGTTGAAACTTGGTAAGTAGATGTATTCTGTGAACCGCATTAAGATTTTCACAAAAAATAGAAAAAATACAATAAATTTTTGGGGTTCCCCATACTTAGAACTGAAACTCAAAAAATTTTTTTTTTCATCAAACCCATACGTGTGGGGTATCTATGGATAGGTCTTCAAAAATGATATTGAGGTTCCTAATATCATTTTTTTATATACTGAATAGCATAGCATAGCATAGTCGGCCTTATAATGTTCCCACTGCTGGGACTCTCTCTAGGAGAGGGAATGGGCCGTAATCCACCACGCGGGCCCAGTGCGGGTTGGTGGATGTCACATGTCTTCGAATTTTTGGTTCTAGGACATGCCGGTTTCCTCACGATGTTTTCCTTCACCGTTTTAAGAGCAGTGGTGATGAAATAAATTACACAAAGTAATGCGCCTGGCTGGGTTTGAACCCACGATCACATACGACCCACGATCATTTTATACTGAATAGTTTGCGCGAGAGACACTTCCAAATTGGTAAAATGTGCCCCCCCCCGTAACTTCTAAAATAAGAGAATGATAAAACTAAAAAAAATATATGATGTACATTACCTTATAAACTTCCACCGAAAATTAACGAGATTTAGTAAGTAGTTTTTTTTTAATACGTCATAAATCGTAAACCGCAATTTGCCTTTCAAGTTTGTACGGAACCCTCAGTACACGAGTCCGACTCGCACTTGCCCAGTTTTTATTAACATGATGTTAATAGTATCTAAACTCCGACTATTTTGTCATTATTAACAAAAAAAAATCTATAAATGTTAACTTTAAATCACTCTCCTGTAAAGTTTACTCAATGTCGCTTAGTAATTTTTCCTTTCAACCGTCGATATAGTTATATTAGCATTCATCAGTAACACACAATTGATATTGGTCACTGGTTTTTTTTATGAAATAATAACTATAAAGTAGATAAACTGGGTGTATCGAAACGAGATTAGGAACGAATTTGGTGGCTGAAGTTTCGCAACTAATCAATTATCACTTTTTGCCACGGAATTATCTAAATCGAGTTTAGAATGTTTCTTTATCAATCTAAGAGTCAGTGCGCAGCGATAAGACAATTTTATTTTCTCAGAAAGGTTTAGCAGTGTTCTAACAATATCTGTAGTTGCAAGTACCATACTTTGTGTTTTTGTAGAGCTACCACTAATACATATATAATTGACAGGAGTTTACATGTTTTGGAGGTATGCGAAAGAAATTGTAGTCTCGTAAACTCCATTGAAAAGGAATCTTCTGACCAGATGGGTGTTGTGTCTGGTCCGTGCAACTGCCCGCTAGTTGATATCGGGCTATTGTATGTTATGTTCTAATCGCGCAGAGACCTAATGTTGCAATGCATAATTTTGAATTTTAGTTCCTATGTGGCGACATTTATGTCGCTACATGTTTGTGAACCCACCCACGATACAGGAGTAATTTCTAGTGTTACGCTTTTTTTTTTTAAAATAAAAATAATTATAAATGCGTTTCTTCCAGGTGACATGGTAATAGAATACGCAGGAGAAGTGATCCGCGCCGTGCTGGCCGACCAGCGCGAGAAGCGCTACGAAGCGATGAGCGGGCGGCGCGGCGTGGGCGGCTGCTACATGTTCCGCATCGACGACAACCTCGTCGTCGACGCCACGCTCAAGGGCAACGCCGCCAGGTTCATCAACCACTCCTGTGATGTGAGTTATGTTGACACAATACAACACTGACTATAAACGCCCGTAAATATGGCACAAGTTTTAAATTACAGCTTATATAGGGTGACTGGTAATTAGTGACCGATACTTAAACACGTGATTGTACTCATGATTACAAAAAACTTTCCCAAAGAAACTTTTTTACCCGACTACGGAGGGTTATGATTTTGACAGGCTATGTATGTATGTGAGTTTGTTCATCTGTTCCCACATAGCTTCTAATCTACTTATCGGAACTGGACGTATGAGGTATCGTTAGAACCGTCTTAATTGTCCGCTGAACATATGTTACGTGACGTGTCACAAAACTTGATATGGCGCCCTCTAGCGGACAAAAAGTAATGTGTAAAAAATAAAAATGGAGATAAATACGCCGTGTTTGGTATCATTTGAAAGGGCTTTACTTGTACATTTCCAAAATATTGTTCAAATTTAAAGTGACGCCCTCTAGCGGACAAGAAGTCATGTGTTAAAAAAAATGTTAAGATAAATACACCGTGTTTGATATCATTTGAAAGGGCTTCACTGGTACTTATCAAAATATATCATCAAAATTCAATGTGGCGCCCTCTGGTGGACAAAAATTAATTTACCATTATTAATTAGAAATTTTAAATTTAGCTTTTGCAAATGGTATAGAAGCACAGTGATTTAACACCAAAATAATTTAAATATAAAAAAAAGTAAAAAAACTAAAACCCGACTACGACAAAAAAAAACGACGAAACTAAAAGTATGAAACAAGATTTCCAGGATGCTGAAATAAACAAGGTAAAAAGAAAAGCCGTAGTCACACGTTATTAAAGTGTTTCGGTTGTTACCTATAACGTGTGACTGCGGCTTTTCTTTTTACCTTGTTTATTTCAGCATCCTGGAAATCTTGTTTCATACTTTTAGTTTCGTCGTTTTTTTTTTGTCGTAGTCGGGTTTTAGTTTTTTTACTTTTTTTTTTATATTCTCATTAGTTTTATCACAATAACAAAACAGCTGTTTAAATACGCGCGCGCGCCTGCGACCGGCAACCGCTCAGCTGTTAGCCGCTTGACGCCGCCGTACCTACAATAGTGATAAAACACCCGCGCGGCTCTCAAACCCATAGGTGTGCGCGCGCGTATTACAAACAGCCTTAGATTCAAACAGCTGTTTTGTTACTGTGATAAAACTAGTGAGTATATAAAGTTTCTTTGGGAAAGTTGTTTGTAATCATGAGTACAATCACGTGTTTAAGTATCTGGTCACTAATTACCAGTCACCCTATATACATGTACGGCATGTTGCCAGCGGCAGAGGTAACTGCAGCTGTGGACTTATAGTGGCACTTGACACACACGACGACTGCCGCTGCCGCAGCTCTTAATGTAATTGACACATAATGTGCCATATTTGTCGGCTGGGGACAGTAAATAAGTGGCTTATACTCTAGTTGTTACCTTTTTTTAGCGATAGAGCATTTGTGAAGAGAAAACATTATTAATACAAGCTTTTATAATAATAACAAACCTTTATTTCAGACCACTTTATATATAGTCTTATCCATTACATTATCTATAGTCCTGATTACACAAAAAAAAAAATATTAATCAAATTTCAAACAAAAAAAAAATGTCAAAAAGTTGAATTTTTAAAGAATTGAAAAATAAAATAAAAAGGTACAGTCAAGTTAGCATGCAATAAATTTGGTTTATACTAAATTAAATTGATGACTTGAAATTTGTGACTAATTTATTAAATTAGTCACAATTTTTTTTTTAATTAACTTGCATTCTTTGTATGTATGTTTATTTTAGGGCAAATCTTGCAATTGGATTTTGAAACAGTTTTTCGATAGAGCTGACATTTGGTATACCAATGTAATTTGAATGGTACCATGGAGCTAGTCTGATGATGGAGTGGGATAGTGGCCATAGGGACTACCTACTGAACATAACAAGATAACCCCATCGCGTTTGAGCTCTTTGGAATGATCTTGATGAGTCTTTACCGCGCGATAAGAGCTTGTTATAATAAAATTATTTTCATTTAAAACTATTATACTTATTGAGTTTTTTATCTTCTAGCCCAACTGTTATTCGCGCGTAGTGGACATCCACGGTCATAAACACATCCTCATCTTCGCCCTCCGACGTATAACCATCGGCGAAGAACTCACCTACGACTACAAGTTCCCCTTCGAGGAGGTCAAGATACCGTGCACCTGTGGCGCCAAGAAGTGCCGCAAGTACCTCAACTAACTAACTATAAACAAGTTTGGAGTGAGTGATTTGATGGTGTCAATTATGCTTGTGTTGATCTATGATCAAAGAGGTTTAAAATGCTGTAAAACCGAACAAAAATACTGCAAAAGAAATCGAACATGGAATCTACGATAGTTCTGCCGTATTTTTAATCAGTAAACTTTTCAGCCTCACAGGTTTTACTTAACGAATAGCATAATTCTAGAAGTACATAACTGATTTAGACGTAACTTAGTAATAACGTGAGACGTGGGTGTCATGTAATTTGGACAGACTTTTTTTAGCGGTACGCCGCCTAATATAAATCGATGGATCTCGTGAGAGTTCTAAGTAAGCCTATATAGAATGTAGCTTGCGGAAATGAATGCTTGATGATGGAATACTGGGTCGAGCACAATTATTACGTGTACATAATTATGTATGTAAGACAATAAGTCAAATTTCACATATCGCGTTACTCCCACCTCGTATCTTGACACTAGACTTACTGGAGCCTACCTAATCGGACAGATAAAACAATTTTACATGAATCTTAATATGATCTCTTTCTTGAATCTACCCAGTGTTAGAGTTGATGGATTTTATAATAATTTTGAATTAGATTTATTTGAAAAATCGTATTTTGAGATAGGTTTATACATTTTGTAAATATATTTTAGTTATGTTGAGTTTTTTTAAGAAGGATAGTTGACTCGCGAACGGCTTAAGTGTGTGCACTTAACTTTGATGTGATATGTCTAGCCCCGGATGCTCGGGTACGAGATGGTTAGTGTGTAGCTAGTGTATATTTGTTCCTCATTATGTTCTTATATTTTCTCTTCACTTGTGATCAGTTAAGTCTCGACTAACATAGCGCGTATGTGTACATATATCGAGGGATCTTTAGGCATAAATAATAATAAAATTAGTACATTCAAAGGAGGGTAGCAAAGTTACAAGTACAATGTTACTTTTTAGTAATTACATATATCGTGTATTGTATAGTAAAATTGTAAATAAGAGGAATTATCTGTCATAATAATGAGTTAAACGACAAATCGTTTTATTGTAGTCATAGTGGTAGGTTGTACTTTATATAGTATATGTTACGGTGTATATAATAAGTTATTTAGTGTGCGGAGAGGCCCGCGTGGCGAAGGGCGGGCCGGGAGGGCGCGAAGTGACGCATAATGATCGACGTGTACAGTTGAATGACTCCCAGTTACGAAGCACGGTTTATTATAAAAATGCACATTTGTTAGCTTTAATACTACTTCAGCAAAGCTTAATTGGTTTTAATTTAGAAAATATATATTTTTAATGTTCTAATCGATTGCCTGTGTGTTGTTTTAATTGGCAAATATAATTTTTATAGCATTTTTTTTCCTAAGCATTTATAGACTGAATTTTAATGCATCACACAATACCAGTCATCACACGAATCAGTCAAATTGCTAATAAATCTGCTTTACAATTTTATTGTTTTAGTAGTAGAATTAGATGCAGAAACAAAGAGAGTAACAAAGTTTTGGATACCATGCCATATGATAAAAGATGAATTATGTATTATTTGTTACTGCATCTAACAATAGCAGTATTAAAATAACTTGTATGTGTCCCCAAGTATTTTATAGATAAATTCAATAGGACAGACTAACGTAGGCCCGCATTAAGAGGTAACTATTAGTACTTTTTAAAATTTATACGTTAGAACAAGATGCACATAAATAATGATAAATATTCCGTATTTCTGATAATAATGGGTCAGACAATTTCAATGTATAAGAATCATGAAACTAAGTATACAATAGCTAAGGTAATTTTTTGGTGTTATAGTAAGCTGTGCATACAATTGAATTTTGAATATTTATGTGCTATTTTGTTATATACAGGTATCTTGTTTTAGCGAAAAATCAATGGATAGTTGCATATTTGTCAATCAGAGCCCTTGTTTTGTTAATAATATATAGGCAGTTTGTCTACCTTGTAGAATATAATTTTAAAATTGTTTTTGTGAACTGTGTTATTTATTAGATTATGATTAATTCACATTATATGTGATCTCTTGTACAGCCATCAGATGTAAGCTAGACAGCAGTCACAATATACATTTATTAAGTGAATCGGATCTTAATACTTTAGTGTTATTTAGTTGTTACTAGAAATACAAATTCCAAAGCGGGATTTATCTTTTTTGATCGACATATCTAGTAGTTTCTATTGCATAATAATTGAGCCACATTAGTAGACAAACAGCCTGAACTTGAAAAGTAATCACAAACAAATCAATGATAATAACATTCTGTTGTATGAGAACTGTGTTGACTGTGTTCCCATCAATGTTTTAAATTGATATTATCCAGTCAGTCTGGAAATATCTGTAGACTAGTCCTATCGGTTATAGAACTGAAATGATGCGAACGTAGCCATAACGGTTTATAAGCCATTCTTTTTATAAAAAAGGTTGTTATATTTTGTTTACATTTGATACGAAAGTTAGTCGAAGTTATAGCCTACATCGAGTTATGATAATAATAAAAGTACAGGTAATTTTAATCACTTTCGATTATTAAGATTAACACAATATTTTTAAAGATTTAGTTTTTATTATTTTGACATAAGATTAACACGCGTTTCTTTTCTCCTCTTTCCTCAAACATTTCTTTTGTAATGTTATTTTACAGGCGTAACCAAATGGTAATGTCGATTTAACAGTTTGCGGACTTTATCAATTGTAAATGGTTTATAATAAAGTTGACTTGTTTGGTAGACTCACGAATGCTTTAAAATTATGTACATGTGCATTTTGTTAGCCTTGTGATGAGTTGGGGCGCGAGACAGGGGTTGGCTTAGGGGAGCTTGTAAAGGTTTCAATGTAAGCTTTTCAATTCCAATATAAAATCAAAATGTTACAATAAACTGCGGGCTCCCCGAGACAGTCCTCTAATTTCCTATTGGCAATCGCGCTGCTACTCTATGTATTATGTTACCGTTACTGTGCTGATTAGCAGGAACGACTCGTTAGTCAAAGATCTTCGATTGACTAGACATGGGATCCGCTCAAGTGCGTAGACGTAGTTTGTCTAATTAATTCAAAACTTCAAAAACCAAAGCCATGAGTACCTAACAAATTTCTGATTCTCGTTTAGATCCAAATGCATGACAGTATGGAATCGATACATACGAGGTGTCCAAATTATCTTTCCGCACTTTAGCAGGTTGTCATTTGTTATTACGTAAGTTTTCCAAAAATTTACAATAGGGAAAAACGGATTTTTAAATGAAAATCCGTACTCTAGCTGGGTAATCCAGGTAATCTAAATACAAGCGCGGTAAAGGCTTGTTACTTTAACGGTAACATATATGTGAATAAATTAATTAGAAATCAAAAGACCAAATCACCAAGTGATGAATCATTTTGCGTTAATTATTAAGTGTATTGCATCTGCCCTTGATATTATTTGTGTTAAAAAATAATGCTTTTATTTTTAAATGTACACAATGCCATTTTGCCTAATGTTATTATAAATTATAATGAAATTGCTTTAAAAGCACCAATTTTTACAATGCATAGTTCTATGACCTGTCTATACATTTTATTACTTTATTTATTTCTATCATTATTTTGTATTGTGGTAAATTTTACCAAAAATAAAAATACTAAAATGTGCTTTATATTTTGTTTTATTTAGTTGTGTCTGTGATGTTTTAACCCACCATGTTATTTCAAATATTTCTGTTATGAATATATCAATAAGTACCGAGAATAAGGAAAGAAGGCATGCCAGATACGCCTCTAAAAAAAAAAAACCGATGACAGACACCACACATATGGCCCATTCACCAAAAAAGATTCGACCTTTGTTAAAAAAATATTACAAGTTTTACCATTTTGCCACTTGAACCAGGAAGTTGAAACGAAACAAAAAGTGAATGTCTGCCTAACATAATGTAGGGACGAACAAAAAAAGCTGTACCTTTTTTTACAAACCCTCGGGAACTACTTCAATCTATAATGTTACAGACCACCGCGCACGTCTGCATTTGAGTCTTGTAGATTTTATTATATAAAATAGTACTCTGTGTTTTATTATATCAACAGTTCGACGCGTCGATGTGGACATGTCGTGAATATGCGTAAGCGCAATCAAAGAATACTTGCTTTACATACAGTTAACGAGGTGGGACTTGTATAGAAAAAAAAAACTTGGCATGTGCGAGCCGGACTAGCATCCTGATGATTCCGCACTTTACCTATGTAAATAATTCAATTCCGGAATGGAGTCTCGGAAGAGTTTTCCAAAAAGCAAAAAAAAAATTGTAACGTAACAACAAATTTAGGTAGGTACAGCTTTCAGATTTATTCCTATACTTGTGCTATAAGACCTTGCTTTGTGCCAAATTTCAGGATTCTGGGTAAATGGGAAGTACCATAGGAATTTTAATTTCCTCGAGAGTATCGAAATGTACGTTTTTTGCGATATAAGCCGAAGTATCTTTTTTCTCGTTAATTTACAAGTTTGATTTTTTTACAGCTTCAAGACTTGAAGAGTCCGCAGACCTGAGTAATATGGTTTTAATTTCAACTCGATACCTCCACGCGTTCCCGAGATAAGGGTCTTGACAGACAGACAGACGGACGGACGGACAACAAAGTGATCCTACAAGGGTTCCGTTTTTCCCTTTTGAGGTACGGTACCCTAAAAATTATGTATAAATGCGTTGAGCGCCACATTAAGAGGCCGTGCAGAAAATTCACTCGCTAGAGTTTAGGCAAATTCGCTGCAATGTTATGTTTGTGTGCATCGTGCATGCAGCTACACGCACACACGCGTAAAAATCGAGCTTGGTGGCCGCTCAAACAATTTTGAGCCGCTATAAGATATTTTTCTGAGTTACAAAATTATAAAGTAAGTATGGTTTGTAAATAAAAATCTGGAACGTGTATATATTTTATATTTGTCACAATTCACACCAAAATTATTCAATTTTGTGTTAGATGGATGTTCAGTCAGTGCAAGCATTTGTCAGTAAACGTATAGCTCAACTCAGAAATTAATTAATTGACAAAATAATACCAAGTTGAGGTCATCGTTAAAAACTACGTAAAAAAAGGAAATAAAAAGACCTACATATATACCAAAAAATTCGCAGCAAATACAATAAAAATAATACATTTCACAAAGGTCATTGCGTTATTGCATAATAGTAGATTATGTGACTAGGGGATAAATCAGTGTCTAAGTCGCGGGCGGCATGTTGAATTTCGAACGAAACGAAGGTTGCTAATTTTAATCCCGAACGTCAGTGAGGGATATATATAATTAACTCCCGAGCACTGCGAAGGAGTTAATAAAGAAACCTGAGTGAAGTGAGGAATTCAAGCCGCCCAAGACAAAGACAGCTTTATCCCCGTGTTGGATACTCTACTTTTTACACCATCTGTGAGATAATTAAAAGACAATTTAGTAAAACAAATCATATAATAGAGAAATATATGTAAGTATTATTTACGAGTTAATCTTAACTATCACTCAAAATGTTTTGAGATTTGAAACAAACAAAATTCACTACTCAAAGATTCTATAATTTAAATTTTCTCTATCGCTCCCGCTTGTTCATTACTTTTTTTAGAAACTTTTTTTATTCTGTTTTTTTTTTTTTGTTAGTGGCCAGTTTGAAATTTGAATAAACTTGTTTGATGCACTACATTTTAATTCACATAATGCTGACGGTTTTTCACGTTCCAAATTCAAATCTCATTATTCCCTAGGGATCGCCCATACTGCATTATCTCCCTAGGGACATAATGACTTGCTTTCAGTGATGGTTGTATGACGTATAAAAGGGCATTATCGAGCAGGTGGTGTAAAAAAAATATATTCATCAATGCCAAGTATTCGAATTGAACCAAAAATATCGGAATAAAAAGGAAAACAAACAAAATAAATAAGAACATCACCGTATTTTTTAAAACAAATATTTTTTTTTTTTTTTTTTTGAATATTTCAAAGATGAGATCAGTACAGCTCTATACACGATCAAACTTGTGCTTGATAAAGGTGGAGCAGCTGTCACCTCAGCTAAGATCTTCAATTTTTTGGCAGCCTGCTGAGCTTTTGCCTTGATATAAGAGCCAAAATTGAGGGTAGACGACAACGTTACCCCAAGAAGCTCAAGATGGTCGGTTATCGGCACGGTTACACCCCGGAAATATGGAGCCGTGCGAAATTGTCTCCGTTTAGCAGAAAAAGACACGCCTGGGTTTTAGCAGCATTGAACTTGACTAGATCGGCATCGTCCCAATCAGATACTGCCTTAGGACCAGTTCAAAGTCAAAGTCAAAGTCAAAAGTTTTTTATTTCACATAGGCCTACATGGGCACTTATAAAACGTCAGAAGCTAGTGCACGCATTCAAGCGTTCAACCATAGTCTCTCGGAAAGACTGGATCTGTGTGTCAGACACGTATCTCTTGGCAACAGTGCTGTCGTCTGCATACCCAAAGATACCGGGTTTAAGTAAGTCATTTATGTGCAGCAAAAACAATGTTGCCGAGAGTACCGACCCCTGAGGGACCCAGGCATTAATATCCATTTGACCGGACGAGCAGCCATCAACGACCACTCGGATGGATCGATCCCTCAAGAAGTCTGCGATCCAATCACACAGACCAGTGGGTAGACCGAAGGAAGGAAGCTTAGCAATGAGGTTTTCGTGCCAGACCCTATCGAAAGCCTTCGAGATATCAAGGGAGACGGCAAGCGCTTCCCCATGCTTCTCGATGGCCTCGCTCCAGATGTGAATGGCATACGCTAGAAGGTCCCCAGTGGACCGATTTTGGCGAAAACCGTATTGCCGGTCACTGAGGATGTCGTTAGCTTCTAGGTATGCCAAAAGTTTCTTGTTTAGCACCCGTTCCATACTCTTACAGAGGACGGACGTAACAGAGATGGGTCTGTAGTTTGCTGGGTCAGCTCGACTGCTCTTCTTGGGCACAGGCTGCACGTTAGCTTGCTTCCAAGCAATCGGCAATTTTCCAGTCTCATATGAGATGCGAAATAGGCGTGTCAAGATCGGAGACAATTCAGGCGCACAAGTTTTAAGCACAATTGCTGGTATCCCGTCGGGGTCACTAGCTTTGTTCACATCGAGGTTACGCAGGACCCTACGAACGTCCTTTTGATGGATACGAACGTCTGACATCTTCGTCGCGAATCCATTAAGAGAAACAGGTGGCCGTGCGTCACCAGAATTCAGACGAGAAGATTCCGCAAAAAGAGAGGCAAACAAGTTTGCTTTCTCCTCAGCGGTGTGAGCCAGCGACCCATCGGGTTTCAGCAATGGCGGAAGTGAGGGACGGCAGAAGTTCGATTCAACCGACTTAGCCAGGGACCAAAACGCTTTACTACCTGCGGGGTATGAAGCAAGTTTGCTCCCAATTCTGCTTATGTGGTCAAACCGAGACCTCTGCAACACCTTCTTGCAGGACTTGGAAGCCCTGTTAAAGGCCTTCTTCTTCTGAGCCACGTCGCTTGCATTGCGCGTACGAGCGTCAGCCCAAGCTCGATATGCCGCGGGCTTAAGCGCGTCTGCGCGATCACATTCGGCGCCAAACCATGGACGAGCTTCCATTCTTTACCGGCCGCTACTTCTTTCTTTTTTTAGTCATGCAAGTTGTCGTGACATTTCTGGTAGGTCAATTTGCTATTAAGTGGCAAATTAATGGAAGCCGCTAGCTCGTTCAATTTGGCCCGACCACAACCAATACTAATAATACACGAAACTGCGCTGTTGTTAACGTCCATTTAATTTTTTTTTTACTCTCACATGTGTTTATTTCGAATCGACTTCCACACAGAACATGATAAATATATTTTTGACGCAAATGACTGCACTTTCTCTTCTTTTATCAGTAGATTTGACAAACTGCACCCAAACCTATAATTATGTTTAGATATCGTTACCAATTGGTCAAACAGGTATTGAAAATCAACTATTCTTCGCTCTTCTATAGATAAAGATGATGATGATTCCTGAAAAAAAAAATGTTCCTGACTCGTATTGTCTTAGGTACACGTCCACATTAAATATAAATACTTTTGAATAAAATCACACCTTATTTGATTCGATAACAAAGTCATCGTCTGAATCTAAATCCACTGGTTGGGTTTGATTCTCCTGTAAATTTTCTTTATTCTGTGACAAATTGTAGTATATTTTAACATAATATACTAGGCACCTTTAAATGTAAAGTCGCTGTATAACATCCAGACAGTCAGAAAGTAAATATGGCGAAAAATATGTAAAAATAATATTTTTATTTTCTGACCATATCTGATTGAACCTCTTCAACATGGACTGAATATTGCGGAATATTATTTCCGTCCGAATGATTATCACCTATATTCTGAAAGTATATATTATATAAATAGTTTTAACTATGCGTACCTACTTTATAGGGTTATTTGTAAAACACTGGCAACCTCTCAGGACTATGTTACTTACATCATAAACAAAAACTTTTGTTCTATGACTTTTAAAAATTTATCATATTTTAGTTCATCAGATTTTCAAACAAAAATAAAAATATTTTAATTGAACATTCTAAACATTACGAAGTATATGCGAAGCAAGCGATAGTACAATAGCGAAGGGGAGCGGGGATCGGGCAGCGGGGGTGCTTGATGCGCTTGCGTCGCGTCATACAGACGTAGGTATACCAAAATACAAAGTTGAAGTGTGTTAGAAAGAGCAACGAAATCTTGAAGGGTTATTTTTGGTAAATGAATTATGTTTTGTAAAAAGTCATAGAACAAAAATTGTTATTTATGATGTCACTAATACAGTCCTGCAAGGTTGTTAGTGTTTTACAAATAACCCTGTAAATGAATATATTATTGTTGGTATATTATAAGTACATTATTTATTTTTATACGATGTAACATAATAAACGCAAAACATCCTGTGTGGTCTCTCGGACCGTTTCGACTCGGAAGTTTAGAGAAAAAATATGAGACTTTCAATATAAACTGAAACAATTAGATCACCATATATAGTACAACTAAAACAAGTTATGAATTTCTAAAAGTAGGTCTTGCGTTTATTTATTTACACCCTGTACGTAACACAATGGTTATAATTACCATGAATAGTTCAAGTTGACACATATTGTCAACTTTATTAGTGTCTATAGTCGTTTCAAAATTTTCATTAGCATCTATTTCCTAAAAATTAGCAACATTGTCAATTAGTATGTACTGGTAAATGCTATTTCAATACACTTACTCGAAAACCCGCTCTTATCCCTACCGCTTTTAGGCACACTATTTACTGTTTTTCGCACTAGTGCGAAAAAGTACGCGTGCTCGTTGCCAACATATTTTATTACATTTATTGTATCAGGCTGAGCGCTAAGCAATCACGTAAAAATGTATCAATCAGCAGCACTCAGATCCATATAAAACGCTCGCCTACGGCTCGTGTGAATTCGTCCTCGGTCGTAATGACAAACTTTCTCCACTGTATCAAAATGTACTATTTCACTTCTACTGCTGATCGAAGGTAAAATCTTACATGTTCTGGAAACGAAACCGTAGCCAGTGCATTGGACTTGCGTTCTTTAAGAACTTGTCTTGCACGTATCAGCCCCACATTTTGTTTTTTTTTTTCCTTTTAGTGACGCCTTTATAATGCGTCCTTTTCTTTCGACTCATTATCTGCAAAAAAATCGGTCCATTAACGACGGAGTTCTGAGGTAACAAATATAAAAAAATGATTAAAACATACAACCCAATTGATAACCTCCTCCTTTTTTTAAGTCGGTTAAAAATATCAACTTTCTGTGGATGGTAATATAGCTGCCATTAACCATTGTAGATGGCATTAGTGAAATAATTGTAATTTAATCATAGTAGTAGAGTAATTCCGCAGATAACCTTTACATACAAACATACAACAGTTACCTCTAAGTACTATTGAAGTCGAAAGAAATTTAAACAATCTTAATAAACAAAGTACATAAAATAAAAAATAATACTTACTGGATCACAACGTGATAGTCGGCGTACAAATTTGGGAATATATTCACGTGAATTTCGCGAGCGGCTCCGGAACAAAGTAGTACGTGGTCACTCTGGGAGAGCCCGATCGTTACTGACATGGTATGGCAACTTAGAACAAAACAAAAATTCACTTTTTTTCTTTAAAACAGCGCCATCTATCAACTGAATAAGGGAAACAAATTGCGGTGTTGCTACAGTTAAATATATTATTTTATATTGGGAATTACTTTAAAACAATAATCAAGAAAAAAAATGTTATTTCATACTATTCGTGTACATAAATAATAGAATACAGAAATTATTAAATACTTAGGTTTTTATCATCCGATTAATACAAAAAAAGTTATACTTTTGTATTTAAACGTGCAAAAGTTGGTTTTTGTATGGCCACACTTGAATTGCAAATGGCTGCATGCAGGGTCTTTTATGTAAATTATAATGTCATTACCACAGAGTACCTTTTTATATAGTCATTACTAACTCTATTTAATTTTCTAGTGTTTTTATTTATGTTAAAACTTAAAAATGTAGTAAGTCACGAGTGCTGTGTTTATAAATCTACGTGTTATTACGCTATTTTGCTCCATTTGCCGTGTAAAAGACTCGCTAAGTGATGAAAGGCAAAAACAATGAAAAGAGTTATCGGTAGAGCCTATCTTTTCCTTATTACTCAAGATGTGTGTGATTTGAAGATGATATTTTGAGTGGAATAGCATTTTAGCAAAAAGCTGGTAAACACACATCAAATTATTACTTCTTGCTTGGCTAATTTTCAAACTTACTTCACTCTAGTCTTCGGTTCTACAACTCAAGTCCTAACTTTCAAATGGCCATAAAAGACCTTGTCACAGTTATTCAACACTACTAATAGAATGCTTTTCCACCAGAGATGTGCTATGTGCTATGCTACATTGCTATGGATGCGTTTGATATCCACCAATCATATTGGTGCACATAGCTTAGCACTGGTGGAAACGGATTCAACTAAGATATGTTTTTTATATGGAAGGATGCGTGCTATGAATGGTCGCGAGTGGTGTAGTAATGTGCCGCTTCCCTGCTATAGATACGTTGCTGAGTTCGAGCTAAGGGAGATCTTCATAGCACATTTTACTCGCTCTGCTACATAGCTTAGTATCAGTGGAAATGGTCACATAGTTTCACAGCATAGCTATTACATCCTTGCAGCATAGCTGCACATCTCTGGTGGAAAAGCAGCCTTAAACTACAAAAAGTTTAGCAATTGGAACAGGATTAAAGTATTTGCAATTGTAACATAAATTATCTTTTCAAACTGAAATCTAGTTTTATGGATACTGAAATTGATTTGTTTGTCTAATTTCAGAAAATGGGTTTCCTCAGAAGGAGTATTCAGAGTCCTGTTAAGAGCCCGGCGTAAGCCGCTTGCAACTGCAAGTTGACGCGTATCAAGGAATATAGCTATCTCTGTTTGACAAAAACAAGTGAGCGACTGACGCAGTGCGCAGCTGTGTGTGTATGTGAGCATATTGTAATATTGTTAGTAAAATTAAGTATGTTCATTATTTGCTTTATTTTTGCCGAATACTTTAGGTAATCGTTAGTGAATGTACAGACTAGTAATGCGTTTTTTGGAAATTTTATTACCGTGCCGATATCTCAACATAATTAGGATAACTAGCACACACTAAGAAATCAGAAAATGTTATGGAGCCGAGTGCTTTTTTTATAAGTGGGAAATCAGTCAATGAGTTCAGTCAATGAATCAGGCCATCGGCGGCAAGGCAACGAACTCTCGCGCCGGTCCCTGGTACAGGTCATGGTTTGGAGCGAGGAGGAATGGCAGGTTGTCGTCTCCTTCTGCGAAACAGTAATACTAGCGAAGGAGGCAGCCACACGCACGCGGGAACGGCCCGCACGCCCCAGCCGCCGGAATCCCGACCCTAAATTCCAGCCAATGTGGGCGTGGGCTTGCGGACGGCGAGCAATGGGCAGCTCGCCGTCCGGTCGTTCAGACCGAGCCCGAGTCGTCGACGGCGCGTAATGTTCCACGTGCGCCTCAAGGAGATGTCAGCAAAACCGTAGGGGCCCAGCAGGGTCGAAGCCTACTGGGGTTAGGCACGCCAAAAATATGGCGGTAAGTCCCCTCTTTTTTTCTCACTCAAATGTCTCACTGATGGTGGCGCATGTGTTGGATCATTCGGTTCCCTTCAAAATGGTTGAGCTGAGTGGTGCTAATATTGGCGTTATGTTCGTGAACGGGCGCTGTCAGTTGAGACTGGTCATCTCTTAGCTGCCAGTTGCTATTTTAATATCTATATTTAGTTTGTATTTTTACTTTATTTACATTGTTCTCACATGATAGCGACAAGAAACATGTAACAGAGATATTTGTAATTACAAAACATGATTGAAAAGAGTGTCCATGGAGTTTCTTGCACATTCTTCTCCATAGAGATCTACGCTTTGGAATGTGCAATTAGAATCATTTTTTTTTTTCTGACTGACTGACTTCATGACATTTCAAAAGTGCCTGTAAATGGTTTATTTGAAATAAAATGCTTTGAATCTTTGAATCTTTGAGGCGTGGTTGGAAAGACCTCATGGCGTCCTCACCTTCCGCATGACGCAGGTTCTCACCGAACACGGTAAGTTCGGGAAGTTCCTGCACCGGATTCGTACGGGAGTGACGCCCGGGTGTCGCCACTGTTTGGACCGCCCGGAGGACACGGTGGAGCACACGGTGGAGGTGTGCCCCGCTTGTGCAGAGCAACGACGTGTCCTCGTGGGAGCAATCGGCGGCGGCGATCTCTCGCGCCGGGCCTTGGTACAGGCCATGGTCCGGAGCGAGGAGGAGTGGCAGGCAGTTGCTTCCTTCTGCGAAGCAGTAATGCTATCAAAGGAGGCGGCCGATAGCGTGAGGCAACTGCAACGGTCCTCACGCCCCAACCGCCGCGCCGCCGGGATTCTGATCCCGATTTCCGGCCACCGTAGGCGCGGGCTTGCGGACGGCGAGCAATGGGTAGCCCGCCGTCCGACCGTCCGGTAACCGTCCGGACCGAGCCCAAGTCGTCGACGGTGCGTATTGTTCCACGCGCGCCTCAGGGAGAGGTCAGCAAATCGTAGGGGCAGCAGGGTCGAAGCCTGCTGGGGCCATGGGTAGTGTGAAAACGAAACCCGGGCCCTCGGGCGAAGGCAACGAAGGAACAGGGGTGGGTTTTAATCAGTAAAAGTCTGACACTATCTCTCGCTCCACCCAAGAGCGAGATTTGTCATTAGATGATTTTCCCACCTAAAAAAAACTTCCGCACGACGCAGGTTCTCACCGAACACAGTAAGTTCGGGAAGTTCCTGCACCGAATTCGTGCAGAAGCGACGCCCGGGTGTCGCCACTATGTGGACCACCCGGAGGACACGGTAAAGCACACGGTGGAGGTGTGCCCCGCTTGGGCAGAGCAACGCCGTGTCTTCGTAGGGGCGATGCGGCGGCGATTTCTCGCGCCGGGCCTTGGTACAAGACATGGTCCGGAGCGAGGAGGAGTGGCAGGTGGTCGCCACTTTCTGCGAAGCAGTAATGCCAGAGAAGGAGGCGGCCATCGCGTGAGGCAACGGCCTTCACGCCCCAGCCGCCGCCGGGATTCAGATCCCGATTTCCGGCCACCGTAAGCGCGGGCTTGCGGACGGCGAGCAGTGGGTAGCTTGCCGTCCGACCGTCCGGTACCCGTCCGGACCGAGCCCAAGTCGTCGACGGCGCGTATTGTTCCACGCGCGCCTCAGGGAGATGTCAGCGAATCGTAGGGGCCCAGCAGGGTCGAAGCCTACTGGGGCCAAGGGTAGTGTGAAAACGAAATCCGGGGCCCTGGGACGAAGGCAAAGAAGGAATAGGAGTGGGTTTTTAGTCAGTAAAAGTCTGACACAACCTCTTGCTCCTCCCCAGAACAGAAGTCACTGGATCATATCCCACTTAAAAAACGTATCTAATAATTAGTAATTAATATCTAGTAATTATTGACAACCTCGACAGCAACAGTAGTATAGGTTTAGACGGTATCTGCACAAAATTCATTAAATGCCTTAAAAATATAATTGCAGAAAGATTATCAGACTGTATAAATATGTGCTTAACTGGCGGTATTTTCCCCGACTCGCTTAAAGTTGCAAGGGTCAGTCCTATTTACAAATCTGGAAGTAGAACTGACCCCGGCAACTATCGACCGGTATCAGTCCTACCTGTGATATCGAAAATATTCGAACGAGTCATATACAACCGTTTAAACGCGTATTTAACTAAGAAAAAATTCCTGATTGATCAACAATATGGTTTCCGCCCTAAATCAAGTACCCTAACAGCTTCAATTGATTTGATAACAAAAATAAAAAAATTTTTTACAAAAAAAATACAACCGACTTCAAAGTAAAAAAAAACACTGAAAAGTGCAAAATAACTTTAATTTCGGAAGTCGGTGTTTCTACTATAATAGTTTTGTCTCTTCGTTAATTAACACCGACTTCCGAAATTAAAGTTATTTTGCACTTTTCAGTGTTTTTTTTTACTTTGAAGTCGGTTGTATTTTTTTTGTAAAAAAATTTTATTTTGCACTTTTTAGTTATGGTACCACCACTAAAAAGTACCCCTCAGCTAAACTTAAATACTTTATAGCCAGAGTGCATCTCATGACAATTCTAATAATCACAAACACGGTTAGATTACATTAATTTATTACAGAGTTCCGGTGCTTAATTTCAGGCTTCATCATCAGATCAGTTCGATATATTCCTCCTCTACTTTCAGTCAGTCATCGACTACACGTATAAACAAAGCAATTTTACTTTTTACGACGGTTCTGCTGTGATCCTATGAGGAGTTCTGTCCCATATCTTCGTAGTTCATGATCAGATCATAACAATATTTCTATGGGACCAACTCGGAAGCATAACCTTTCAATCAAAAAAAAAATTTTTTTAATCGGTCCACAATTGACCGAGAAATCGGTGAACATACATAAAAAAAAAAAATAAAAAACATACATTCAACCGAACATATAACCTCCTCCTTTTTGAAGTCGGTTAAAAACTAATATTGATCAGAAAATTTTTGCTGTAGGTATTTTCATTAACCTAAATAAAAAACTTTTTACAAAAAAATACAACAGACTTCAAAGTAAAAAAAAAAACACTGAAAAGTGCAAAATAACTTTAATTTCGGAAGTCGGTGTTTCTATAATAGTTTAGTCTCTTCGTTATTTAACACCGACTTCCGAAATTAAAGTTATTTTGCACTTTTCAGTGTTTTTTTTTTTACTTTGAAGTCGGTTGTATTTTTTTGTAAAAAGTTTTTTGTTTTACACTTTTTAGTTATGGTACCACCACTAAAAAGTACCCCTCAGCCAAACTTAAATACCTTATAGCCAGAGTGCATCTCATGACAATTCTAATAATCCCAAACACGGTTAGATTACATTAATTTATTACAGGGTTCCGGTGCATAACTTCAGGCTTCATCATCAGATCAGTTCGATATATTCCCCCTCTTCTTTCAGTCAGTCATCGACTACACGTAATACAAAGCAATTTTACTTTTACGACGGTTCTGCTGTGATCCTATGAGGAGTTCTGTTCCATATCTTCGAAGTTCATGATCAGATCATAACAATATTTTTATGGGACCAACTCGAAAGCATAACCTTACAATCAAAAAAAAATTTTCAAAATCGGTTCACAATTGACCGAGAAATCGGTGAACATACATAAAAAAAAAAATAAACAACATACATTCAACCGAACATATAACCTCCTCTTTTTTGAAGTCGGTTAAAAAGGCCTATGACACAGTTAGCCATAAAAAGCTACTACAAAAATTAAACAATATATGTATTTCAGGCAGCGCCCTTAGTATGTTCGCTTCTTATTTAGAAAACAGAAAACAAGTAGTTAAAATAGATAACTTCACAAGCACGATACAAAACATAACATATGGCTGTCCGCAAGGTTCAATTTTAAGTTCGTTAATATTTCTCATATACCTTAATAACATTGATAAATAAAATAGGTTTGAAAGGGCACCTAACACTATACGCAGACGATACTTGCCTCTTTTATTTCAACAAGTCATTACAAAACATTATATCTGACGCGCAAAAAGACCTCAATCTACTAAACGAATGGCTAAAATATAACTTGCTAACTAGTAACACGTCAAAAACATCATTTATGATCTTTTCCACAAAAAATAAACCACTACCCCATTTCTAACGATTGACGGAGAAATAATAAAACGGTCTAGTCACGAAAAATATCTCGGGTTGTGGGTATATGACAAACTTACGTGGAAACTGCACATCGATCATGTCAAAACAAAACTAACGTCACTATTAGGAGCGGTACGAAAAATTAGAAACTGTATACCGAAAAAAGTACGACAAATTATATACAACTCCCTAGTAAAATCTAACCTTGAATACCTAATGGAGCTATGGGAATCAGCCACTAAATCGAATCTAAATTCACTACAAAGAATACAAAACAAAATTATTAAAATACTATTTCATTTTAACTATCTATATCCAACAAAAAAACTATATGAAAAAACAAACCTACTAAACCTCAAACAACTTTACACATATTACACCTGCATTCTCATAAAGTCGGTGTTTCTCGGTATTGTTTGTTTCTTATTTAACACCGACTTCCGAAATTAAAGTTATTTTGATCCTTTTAGTGTTTTTTTTAGTGAAGTCGGTTATTTATTTATTTTTTGTAAAAAGTTTTTATTTTACACTTATTAGTTGCGAACCACTTATAGACAGAGTGCCTATTTCTCATGACGATTCCAACTAACCCAAAACACTGCATGGTTACATTGTTTTATTCAACGACACCAAAACACAAGCGTGTCTGTTCACCGCCAAAAGGAGCCCGTTCACCTTGGCTCCTGCTTTTCGGAATGTATCCCTGGAGTGCACCAACCGCCTTCAGCTCTTGGGAGTTGAAATTTCCTCAGACCTAAATTTTGGGCAGTTCATTGAGTCCAAAGCCAAGGTAGCTGCTAGAAAACTAGGCGTTCTTGCAAAGGTCCGACGGTACTTCACACCGGGACAGCTTCTAATGTTATACAAAGCACAGGTCCGATCATGTGTGGAGTACTGCAGTCACATATGGGCTGGTGTGCAAAATGCCATCTAGCAGCTTTGGACTCAGTGGAAAGGCGTGCGAAGAGGCTAATTGGGGATCCAGATTTGGTTAAGTCCAATCTACAAAGCCTCGAGCACAGGCGCAGGGTAGCCAGCCTATCGGTATTGTACAGGTTGCATTTTGGAGAGTGTGCGCGGGAATTGCATGACTTGATTCCGCCATCTCATTTCTACCCTCGGACAACCCGACGTACGGCGAGTATCCACCCTTACGTTGTTGAAACTTCAACGGTCCGGACTAAGCGTTTCGCTTCGTCGTTTATACCGCGTACATCGAAGGACTGGAACAATTTGCCTGCTGCGGTCTTCCCGTCCAACTATAATTTAGGTGCCTTCAAGGCTAGAGTGAATAGGCTCTTAATAAACAATTGCGCCTCACCATCAATGATTGCATCACTGCTTACCATCAGGTGGGATCGCAGTCAAGCACTGGTTTATATCAATAAAAAAAAAAAAAAGTTCCTGTGTCTACCTTCCACCTTCCGGCTCCATCACCAGATCAATTCGATAGTACCTTATAGCCAAAGTGCATCTCATGACAATTCTAATAAGCCCAAACACGGCTAGGTTACCTTGATTAATTACGGAGTTCCTATGTCTACCTTCCGGCTCCATCATCATCATCAGATCACTTCGATGATACCATTTTCAACGTAACGTAACTATTCAGAACCATTAATTTATTTGTATTGTCATAGTCGCTTAACTATCTTCATTGTGATATCAAAGTGAGTATGAAGTTCCGTTGACCATTTCTGGTCTTCTTCATCAGTTCCACTTCATTAAATGTTACTTTTTGACTGTAAATGCTTAAGTTCTCGATGAAAATACCAAAATCACTATATGGTTGCCTATAATATTTGAGGAGTTCCCTCGATTCCTCATGGATCCCATCATCAGAACTGGATTTTGAAAAAAATGGGACCAATCTGGAAGCATAACCTATATAGGGGAAAAAAAATTTTGCAAATCGGTCCATAAACGACGGAGTTCAGAGGTAACAAACATAAAAAATAAAAAAAATGATAAAAAAAAATACAACCGAATTGAATAACCTCCTCCTTTTTTTGAAGTCGGTTAAAAATCACCACGAATTCTGTACAATCAAACATTTAACTACGTAAAAAGACAACAACATATAATACTAGAAGTAAAAACAAGTTTCAACTAATGACTGCACGCGCACGAACTAACTACGGCAAAAAAACAATACTGTTTGAAGGAGCACGGCTGTTAACGATTTACCCGAAGAATTGAAGAAATGTGATAACATTAATATGTTTAAATCAAAATTAAAAAAACATGTATATAACATAATATGACGTCACCAACACACCAGATGTGAATATTTCAATACTTTTTTACACCACCTGCTCGATAATGCCCTTTTATACGTCATACAACCATCACTTAAAGCAAGTCATTATGTCCCTAGGGAGATAATGCAGTATGGGCGATCCCTAGGGAATAATGAGATTTGAATTTGGAACGTGAAAAACCGTCAGCATTATGTGAATTAAAATATAGTGCATCAAACAAGTTTATTCAAAATTCAAACTGGCCACTAACAAAAAAAAAACAGAATACAAAAAGTTTCTAAAAAAAGTAATGAACAAGCGGGGCGATAATTATAGAAAATTTAAACTATAGAATCTTTGAGTAGTGAATTTTGTTTGTTTCAAATCTCAAAACATTTTGAGTGATAGTTAAGATTAACTCGTAAATAATACTTATATTTCTCTATTATATGATTTGTTTTACTAAATTGTCTTTTAATTATCTCACAGATGGTGTAAAAAGTAGAGTATCCAACACGGGGATAAAGCTGTCTTTGTCTTGGGCGGCTTGAATTCCTGACTTCACTCAGGTTTCTTTATTAACTCCCTCGCAGTGCTCGGGAGTTAATTATATATATCCCTCACTGACGTTCGGGATTAAAATTAGCAACCTTCGTTTCGTTCGGAATTCAACATGCCGCCCGCGACTTAAAGACAGTGCTTTATCCCCTAGTCACATAATCTACTATTATGCTGTTATTTGTATCTCATTTTAAGTGAACTGTAATTGTTCTTATGAGAATAAATTCTTTAAACCTATCTAGGATCACCATGGATGAATATTTATTATAATTTGATATGATTTTGTAGCATTTGAGAGTAGTTAGTAGGCAAAATTAGAGATTGGTGGTGTTAAAATTAAAAAAAGACGACTCAATAACCTTTCCGGTGAAGATACCTTTTGTGGTAACAATTAATAGGTAAAGCCCAGGGACGTTTGTCCCTGTCCCTTTAAGCCCGTAGGAATCGATCTACGCAAGGAGTGTTTTTCGAGGTCTGGTTCAGAGAAAATCAATATGTGGGTATTAGTGGTTATATTACGCGATATTATTATAAGGCTTTGAGGCTAATTCTTACTTATCATAGCGTTATGTAGGTACCTAATTATTTTTTTTAATAGTTTGATTTTTTTTTTAATTGTTGATAGGCTCGCGCTTGACCGTTATCTCACCTGATGGAAAGCGACGATGAGGTCGACGATAGAGCGCGCTTACCTAGAAGTAACCTATTCACTCTTGACTTAAAGATTCCCGGGTTGTAGCCATCAAGAAACACAGATTCCGGCAAGGAATTCCACTTCTTAGCTGTACGCACAATCCACCGTAGGCGCGGGCTTGCGGACGGTGAACAATGGGTAGCTCGCCGTCCGATCGTCCGGTAACCGTCCGGGCCGAGCCCAAGTCGTCGACGGCGTGTAGTGTTTCCACGCGCGCCTCAAGGTGATGTCAGCAACCGTAGGGGCTCAGCAGGGTCGAAGCCTACTGGGGCCATGGGTGATGCAAAAGAGATCCCCGGGGCCCTGGAAAGATGGCAAAGAGGTAACAGGAGTCGGTTTTTAGTCAGTAAAAGTCTGACACTATCTCCCGCCCCGCCCAAAAGCTTTTTTAATTTCGGGTGGGAATATCATCTAATGACATACCGTCGTTAGATGATATTCCCACCCGAAAAAAAAAGCTGTACGCACAATTAATGTATTCCCAAAACGTTTTGTGCTTATAGGTGGGATGTATCACCCCATCACCATTTTGATCACAATGCAACTTAGAGATCTAAAAGACATGTTTCACATATCGTCATACAACTATTGTAATATCTGCAAATGTAAGATGTCAATCAAAGTTGCTATGAATGTTATTGTTCTAATTCTCAACGTTTTTATTCACTAGTTCCTTTCCCAGGAACTAGTGAATAAAAACGTTGATCATCACTTACTATCCAAATGTCATAGTACTACAGACTTTCATCTTATACTTTAGTGGCTATTCAGTAGTTTACATTACGAAATTATGTACAATGTATCGCACCTAATAGTTTAATCATTCATATTTCCAGGTGTGCCTCTACACCGATTCCCAAATCCAGAGACAAACGGAGACAAATTTACATCTTGGATCTTAAATATTGGTGGTCAAATAGCTATAATGGATCGTCAAGATATATATCAGAACAGACGGGTCTGTCATAGACATTTTGAAGATATTCATAAGTATCCAAGTGGTAGACTGTCTAAATTGGCTATTCCAACAATGCATATCCCAGGTAATACTAATATTTATTAGCAATATAATAATTATGTAACTATGCATTTATTTTATTGAAACAAATAATAAATACATGCAATATTGTATATTATTCTAGATCTGCAAGCACAATCACTTGGTGAAGCAATGGTTGTATCATCTGATACATCTCGAAGAAGTCAGTTACAAAAATCTGGTTTTGACACATCAGGTATGTATCTAAATATGTAAAAAAAAATATGTACAATTAGTCTTTTTTTCTTTTTAGGGTTCCATACCCAAAGGGTGAAATGGGACCCTATTACTAAGACTCCGCTGTCCATCTGTCACCAGGCTGTAATCTCATGAACTGTAAAAATTTTCACAGATGTATTTGTTGCTGCTATAATTATAAATACTAAAAAAATATTTAAAGGAGCTCCCCATACAACAATCGCGATGTTTTTGAGTTTTTATAGTTAACTATGGATTCTTTTGTGTCCGAGTCCGACTTGCACTTGGCTGGTTTAACTTTTATAATTGGTCATGGAGACCAACAAGCAAGAAACTCCATGAATACTCATTTAAATCTCAAACTTTGTATTGCAATATCAAAGAATCTTGGTTCAGGTTTCTTATCTTTATTCAATAAAAAAAAAAAACAATCAATAGTCTATGTTTGTGTGAATGTCTTCTTTACAAAATTTATTTATTCATATTTCACACAATGTATGTGCAAAGGTGGTGCAGGCTTACCTATTTCAACCTCAACTGAATAAAGTTATTTTATTATTTTTCAGGAGTAGAATCCATTGAAGCTTTAAGCACATCAACCTTAGCTTCAACATCAAATACTGAAACTACAAACAGTAAACCAGCCCATGCTTCACCACACGTTGAGGCTATGATCAGCAAGCCGCCTCTAGCTTCCACATCTCATCTCATCAATGCGACACAGTCAAACAATTTGATTTCAGGTTCGTAGGAGTTAATCTCTACTATCATAATCAAGTTCCAATCATTATTATTTCATTTATATTTATAGTTAATTAAAATGGTACACTTACATTAATTAACAGAATTGTGATATCTATTTAAATAAAAATGAATCCCTATTTCCTTTGGTCATCACGCGTGACCAGCTGGACCGATTTCGCTAATTCTTTTTTGTTGTTTGTTATTGTGAGGAGAAGGTTCTTATGGAAAAAAAAATGAAAATTAGTGTAGGGTAGAGTAGAGTAGTGTAGTGTTGGGTAGAGTAAGGTAGAGTAGAGTAGGGTATAGTAGGGTGGAGTAGGGAAGAGCAGGAGCGAAGCCGCGGGCAAAAGCTAATCGTCAATAATGATAATACATAATATTGGCAATTGTATGAAATTTTATAATATAAATTGATTTTGATTATTATAATAGATTGTTTTAATACTATCTTAACATGTTTACATAATAAACAATTTGACAATAACTTAATATTTAATTTACAGGACTTATACAACCTGTCCAAAGTCAATGCAGAAAGAGGAAAATAGAGGCAACTAAATCAAAAAGTATGTACTGTTCTAAATAATTTAACATTTAAAACAGTTTTTATTTTTGGAGGGTGAAAATTCATCGAATGACTCCTCGCGCTCTAGGCGGAACGAGAGGGATTGGGGTCTGACTTCTACCTCTCTTAGCCCTTTGTGTATGGGGCCACGGTATCTCTTTCGAACAACCCGCAACCCCGGCAAAACACTGAATTATTTAATTGCATTGTAGGACCAGTCGTTGTGGCGACGCTTGGGGGAGACCTTTGTCCCACTGTAGACGTCTTTCGGCTGATATGATGATTAAATCTACACTAATATAATAAAGAGGTAAAGTTTATTGTTTTGTTTGTTGGAGGTAATCTCTGGAAGTGTACTGGTCCGATTGCAAAAATTTTTTCACCAATAGAAAGCTGCTTTATTCCTGAAGGCTAAAGGCGAAACTGCGGGCAAAAGCTAGTTGCATAATAAGACTAAAGCGTAATAGTAATGGAGGTCAAGGCATCTAGGTCTCTTAAACCAAAAATATATATATACTGGAATAACAGATAAATGTATTTTTCAGGTTCTCGTGTAACGTTGACGCAACATAAGGAATTTAGATCTGTCTTAAAGCAATTCCAAAAATGCGAAAGTGACAAGAAGAAATTTAAGACAAAATACATGATGGCCAAAAAAATTACAAAAACTACTGCATTCAATATTGTCTGCAAGAATATGCCACATACTAGAAAGTTATTTTGCCAAATGCAAGCCTCTCAAAGTGGCAAGAAAAAGAAAGGAACGCGATTCAGTCTGGATGAAAAAATTTTGGCATTGTCCTTATATAAGCCATCTCCTAAAGCATATCGCCTACTAAGCAGAATATGCGTTTTACCAAGCAGAAGAACTTTGCAAGATTTACTGCACAAGATAAATCTAAAATGTGGAATCAATGACATAATATTTGATAATTTAAAAACTCGAGTCAGTAAAATGCCTGATAATTATAAATACTGCTGTTTAGCATTTGATGAGATGGCAATTGGAGCGGGCATTTCATATGACAAACGAAATGATGAAATATCAGGATTCGTTAACAATGGCTGTGTAACGGAAAAAAAATATTGTGATCATGTTTTAGTCTTCATGATAAGAGGCATTGTAAAAAAATACAAACAGCCTTTGGCTTTTTACTATTGCGCAGGAAGCACCAAAACAATGGAGTTAAAAAAACAAATACAGACCATAATAAAAAAAGTGCAAGAAACAGGGCTGAAAGTCGTGGCAACGGTATGTGACCAAGGCACCTCAAATGTGGCAGCTATAAACGCATTGCTTAGAGAAACGCGAGAAACATTTTTACGCAATGGACAAGAATGTAAAGATGGTTTTTTCTTAGTGAATAAGGAACAGATTTTTCCAATATATGATCCACCTCACCTAATAAAGGGGATTAGAAATAATTTAATTTCTAAAAATCTGAAATTTACTATTAAAGGCAAAGAATGCATTGCAAAATGGGACCACATTGTAAACCTATATAACAGGAGCCCCGGTTATAAAGGTGTAAAGTTAGTACCGTAAGAAACTAACAGCAAATCATGTGTTGCCTGCACTTATCCCAAAAATGAGGGTTAAACATTGCACCCAGGTGTTCAGCCAATCAGTTGGAGTAGCTCTTGGATTTATGGCAGGTAAGCAGTTTATTTATTAATAATTAATTATTAATATTTCAAAGTTAATTTTAGGGGTTTGAACCTCTGTATGAAAAAGCTCTTATAGGATCATTTTGTTGTCTGTCTTTATATCCATTTTTTTTTTCTTAATTTAACCAATTCAGTTGATATTTAAAACATATTTCAGTGACAATATGATGTGTCACACAAATAGGAAATTGGTTCACTTTGAGGTTTTAAATCCATACTAATATTATAAATGGGAAAGTGTGTGTCTCTGTTTGTCCGTCTTTCACGGCAAAACGGAGCGACGAATTGACGTGATTTTTTAAGTGGAGATAGTTGAAGGGATGGAGAGTGAAATAGGCTACTTTTGTCTCTTTCTAACCCCATTTAACGCGAGCGAAGCCACGGGCAAAAGCTAGTCAGTAATAAAAATGTTTTTTAACTGTATAACATGTCATAATATATGACTTATTGAATCAAAGGGTTATTTTAACAATTGCAGAAATATATTGTTCTTAAAATAAAATAGTTCAGAAGATATTGACTAAATTAGACAAATAATGACCCCGTTAAAATTATATTTTTCTCATTTACAGGATGTGGAGTTCTCGAAAAAGACAGCGCGGACACAGCAGATCTTCTCATCTTTTTTGATCACTTATTCGACAGCGTCAACGGCAGTTTTAGCGCGGTAAGAGGAAGAAAAATTTATAGAACTGCAGTGACCCCAAGCTCGCCTCATCACAAATTGTGGAATAAAAGTATACCAATTCTGAAATCAATGAAATTTTGTAATGCCAATAACCAAGGAGTAGTGCCTTCATTGTCAAGTTGGATCAAAACCATAGAAGGTTTTAAATTAATTGTAGCGTATTTAAATTCCAAAGGAATTAACTCCTTATTGCTGCGCAATTTCAATCAACACGCATTGGAAAACTTTTTTGGGGCAATTAGAGCTCATGGCTGTAGCAACATAATGCCTACAACATATGCATTTGAAGGCGCCTTCAAAACATTGTTAATAAATAATATTTCGTCTTCACATTCAGTTGGGTCAAATTGTGAGAAAGACGATGGAGTTTGTCTCCAATCCCTGAAATATTTTTTAAAAAATCCAGTAAATACACACCCAACAGAATGTGAAAATGAAATTGACAGTGATCATTTAGATATGTCAATGGTAGATACTGACCAGCTAATACAGAGCCAAACTCCAATGCTTCTTGAAAGAAGCGCAGCTATAGGGTATTGCAGCGGGTGGATAGCACAACTTGCCAAAAAAAAAAATTATAAAAATTGTGTGACCTGCAGGAATTCCATGGAAGCAGAAGAATCACAAAGTTTCCATGATTATATTAAAAAAAAAGAATTCGGCAACAAAAAGTGGTTGTGTTATCCTACAAGAGCATTATTTGATTTCTTTGCCCAAGTGGAAAATATATGTATAGAAATTCTAAAGGAGCACTGCACTAAAAAAAATATTTCTGTATATATTAAACTCATAGTAAATATAAATGTAAATTTATCGTTTATCAGTTGTGCAGTTCACGCTGATAATTTGAGAAATTATTTATTAAATAAAAGCACAATGTTTTTTATTAATAACTGGTGTAAAGATGTTAATAATGTTCTCACTGGCAAAATTACCTTTTGGGATGTTAACGATCCAATGAAAGAAAAAGCTAATCGGCACTACTTAAGTCATAAAGGACGAAAAAGGCAAACACAAAATTTTATTGTAAATGTGTGATGAAATGATGTAAATGTGTGAAATAATGTAAATGTGTGAAATTTTATTGTAAAATAAAATGGCATAATATACAATTCTGTAGTTTTTTTTTTCGTTTACGTAGTACGTAAGCATTTAGTATATAGTGTACACCCTAATCTCAAACAATATACAATAATATCCTATAGGATTGGACAGTACAGCAGCTGTATATACCTAGCTATACATTTACTTATATAATAAACACATTACCCTCCTTTGCGTCGCGCAGTCGGGTAAATAGTTCCCTTATCTAAAAACTAGATGTCGCTGAGCCAATACTAAAAAATATGGCCGAGTTGCCTGTCTATAGCCAGTCATACTATTGTAGTAGCCAGTCATACTATTGTAGTCTTTGGTTACTGACGAGTGACGCGATCGTGTTTGCGCGGTCGATAATATAGTTCAATTTGTTTGTAATTTACGAAATGAAGTTATTGTTTATTTATAAAATAAATTTTAGATTCTATTAACAGATTAACTTAAGATTGTTGTGTAATTTTTAAATTTTCTTAAAAGTGTTTCTAAGGTATAGAAAAAAATACTTATTTGTACAGATGTTTTCCAAGAATTATGTTTTTTCAACATTTTTTTTCTGCTATATTTCCTATTGAAGTCAATAATGTTTTCAACCCATCTGAGAGTAGACCATATAATGATGTTACTAATATTTTTTTAAATGTTATAAATCATTTGTAGTTGTGTAAAACCTAGCCAAACTTCACTCGATCGATACTTTTGCGAGAAAAGGGTTTTGAATATGGGTAATTGCCATTAATACACCCATTATTTTAAAAAAATAGTCAAGCCAACTGAGAGAATAAGAACTTGACTTTCATAATCCTAAAAAATAAGGTTTAAATTCTTCTTACTTTTCTCACAAACCATGATCAAAAAGGTTCAAAATGAGATAATTTTGTGCACGGAGCCTCGAGGTGCTCATCTCAGCGTTTGGCAATAGTCTTGTTCATCAATATGCTAGCAATAACATTGTTTTATCATCGACGTGCTGAAGCTACACGAGTTCCCGCAACAGACCGTTAATACTCTTTGCAACCAACACACGACCAGCCAGACCGTTGCTTTGGGGATGGCAACACAAAATACTTTGGATTTCTATCTGAGATGGATTAGTCGACAAATCGATTTTATAAGTAAAGAAAATTGAATTTTTAAATTACACAATGGATTGATTCTGTGAATCGATCTCAAAAACTTGAAATCGAGATTAAATCATTTTTGTCTGCGGAATGCAACCATTTTAGAATTTAAAAACATTTTCCTCAAGCTAATTTTAATGTAAATGTTGTACACTGATTACTAAACGGTCATGTAAGTCAAATGTCATGTGCACTATAGGATTATCTGTCACCTGCACGGTAACCAACCTTACGAGCATTTTGCCTAAATAACCAACAGATCAATCTTTACAAAATCATTCTTTTAAGACTCGATTTATTATTGAATCGATTCTTTAGACCAATTGAAATCGTTGTTCCGGCCAGCCAGACCACTGATTTGGTACGGAGCGAACCATATCCGTAGCGGACCTAGACGAACTCGAATAATAATTATTGTCTCCGGACTACTCTATAGATGGACTGGTTTGGAACCAAGTCCGTAATTCTTCTGTGTGTTACTGTACTGTTTTATTTATTACCTATAACTAAGTGACTAGGTAGGAGAAGGAGAAAAGTATAAGGATACCATCGAGATATAAGTACTAACGTACTAGAGAAGCTACGTCAAATAACTGAATTGTCCTATTTTCGTAATTTGAATCTTTAGTTCGCTGCAGCGCTAAAATAATAACAATTCGTCTAAACCGTAACTAACAGCGCTAGATTTGCTGCGGAAGTGTATTTATTCTCGGCAAAAAGGTCTTAAGTGCCATGTAAATCACGGCACTTACGCGTTTTCTTCGACAAAGTGCGGCGCGATCGCCGCAGTTGAACGAGACAAAGTAGGAATTTACGGTGTCTTCTCTAGAACGTTAGTACTTATATCTCGATGAAGGATACCTAAACAAAAGTACCATACAACGTATAATCTATTTATTTAAATCTGCAGGGCTAGTCCCCAAATGTTGACAATGCAATACATGTACTTATTCTCCCAGCGTACGGTGCAAGTGCCGTCGGTAGCGGTGTCCCAGTAATAAGCCGCGGCTGTGTGTAAGCCCGCTCCGTTCTTCTGGGTTATGGTGATTCGCACTGAGGGTAGAAAAATATCTTATTATTTACCTACTTTTTACTAATGTTTAGCATTGTTGTATGCTCAAAAATCAACTCTATGTCGATGTAGAGCCGCTTGTTTTCAACCCTGCTTGAAAAGCCACTAAAGGTGACCTTTAGCAAAAGATGAAGTTAGGTAGGGTAATAAAAGCATATTATGCTCTCTTTTACCATCATGGACGAGGTGAAAATCCATACTATACATCGCATTTTCACCATAATCAGATGAGATAGGCTGGTGTTGGCAAACATGAACCTGGGTTTGTAGCCATAGCGTATTCTCCGATATTTACTCGACTTCGAAATAGCAAAAAGACAGGGTTATGTTTTTATCTTCTTTATCGTGTTCCACAGAAACTTACTGATGTATTTGAAAGGTTTATTCATTTTATTTAATCTTGTGAGAGTTTTATCTGTAATAATAGAGATCCATTGCGGGGACCGAGAATGGCTGTATGTGTTACCTCCCAAACACATCTCTATATTATCTCTCACAATTTTCTGTACCTCCTCGACATTGAACGCAATATCCTGAAAAAAAAAAAAATTATTTCAACCAATATTAGCCCGTACTGAATGTATAAGGTGATTGTGCTGGGCAAAGGCCATTTTCGATTAATTCTTTTAACAATCACGATTTTTCCTTCCTCTTTTTAGGACTTACAGACTGGTCGTCCCGCCATATCCTTTTTGGTCTGCTGCGGTTTCGTGTCACGTGTCACTATATCAGGGTAACAATACTGTCAGGCTGCAGGCAAGCGGACATGAGCTACCCAGGTCCATTTAAGGTGGGCAGTCTTTAAGCCAAGTTAACAAGTAATATAAAAACAATCAACACTGCATATAAAGCAGTCCACAGCTGGTCATGGCATAGGCCTGTCCCAAGTTGTGCTATAATATCGGGCTCTCGATTAGATGTAGTGACTAAGGACATTGTCATAAGCATAGGTCTAAGTGACGTAATCTTAGCCAAATCAGCTGAGCAACGGCACACAATGCGAATAAATATTACTGCCAGCATAGGTGCATCAATGAAATAATTTTACACTTATATAATAAATTAGAGCCAAAATATAGATTGAAGTAGTTGTTGTTGATTGAGGTATAGTTACCTACATCGTCATCATCATCACCTGCTACTGCAGGCGTTGACATAATTAATTAAGGAAATCCTTTATAACCGTATCGCTTCAACAGTAATAATCAATATTTGGTTCTGCAGTAGGTAGTGCAGTTCAAGAACAAACAACGATGCCGAACATAAAAAAATGTCAGAGTTCACCTTGCCAGTACGTATAAAACAAAGAGTATAGTAAATAGAAACCACCACTCTAATATGAATAAAAACAAAGAAGAAGTAAAAGCAAGGAGAGTTTACTCAGATTCAGAGTCAATGAAATATCGACTCTTCATAATTTTTCTCAAAAATGTTCTCAAAGGGGAAAACTAGGATTCTGTAAGACATGAGAACAGTCTACTTTACATTTACTTTTGAATTTACCGCTTCCATTTGGTTTACAGCGGCCAATATACGTAAAGCTGAGTTGTACGACACACGCATGACCCATGTCCATCGTAGGAGTGGGTTTGCGGACGGTGACCAAAGGATAGCTCGCCGTCCGGCCATCCGGTAATCGTCCGGCGCGAGCCCGAGTCGTCAACAACGCGTAGTGTTCCACGCGCGCCTCAAGGAGTCAGGAAAGAAGGAAGTAAGCAAAGAAGGAACATAGTAGTGGGCTTTAGACAGTAAAAGTTTGACACGCCCTCACGATCCGCCCTAGATCGAGAGAAGTCATTGAATGATTTCGAACCTAAAAAAATGCATATCCCTAAAAATTACAAATTTTATCAAGTGATAATGATTGTTTAGCAAAAAGCACAGCCAAAAATGGAAAACACATTTACAATTAGAATAGGTATCTCCAATCGGAGAAGTAGTTTAAGTATAACGGACACTTTTTGTAAGTTTTATAACCATAAATCGGTCTGTAGAATTTTAACATCCAGGAGGAGTATTTGCGGGATTTTTTTGAGTGACGTCCAGTTTTTCAGTAAGTATGTTACAAAACGCTCTGGCCCAGTTGCGGTTTTAAATTAATTAATTCTATTCGCAAATTAATTCCTAGTGACTATAGTGATGCAAAATTTGTGTATTTTAACAGGTGCGATCTCGGTAAAATGGAACAGAGGATTTTACAAACTCAGCAAAGTTTGCCAAGAAGGCCGACTCGATTCACTTGCTGTCAAAAACTACAAAAACATTAGAATTTGTTACACCGAAGGAATTTCTATACCATCTTTACTCCAATACTAAATTCCAACATTCTTGTCATATTTTTTTCCTTTCATTTGTCAAAAATAAATATGAACTTAATTTCAATAACTATAGAGTATACTTTAGAACTTGTAATATTGTTTCATGTTGTTTTCGTAATCATTCAGTAGGTTAAACAAATTCCTTGGTTGCACCCGTATTCTACTGTCATTACGGAAGACATTATCGTTAAAAAGTTATCACGCAAAAATAATATTAATAAAAAGTCACGCAAAAAAGCATGGAAGTGAGACTAGGTAATATCGGTCGTAAGACTATAGCCTTCCCTTAGGCGAAAATAAAAAAAAGCAATGAAATCAAAGCTGTCGCTTGTTGAGAGTTTTTGGCGGGATTTCTTCGAGTGAAATAGAGTGGCTGTTTTAATCCCGCATTCTAATGTAAAACAAAATGAAACAACTATGATATTCGAATACGGAAGACTTACTTACTTAGTACGCAACAAAACATGGACGAAAGACTAGGCGATATGGTCAAACGACTATAGTCTTCTATAAGGGGTAAACAGAAAAAAAAGCTGTCGTCTGTCATGCTTATGTCAGCGACGTGTTTCTAAACGAAAATTTCTCATAACCCACTTGGAGCTTTATTTTCTTTATTGTGTTTTTGGTATGTTTGTGTTGCGTTTTAGCTCATATTGTGTCAGGAAAAAGTCTCGCGCAGGCTGAATAAGTGATAAAATGACATCTTAGGTGAATATGTGGTTTGTGAGTTGATTTTGAATAGTGTAAAATTAATGGAGCTGAAGGTCTGGGTCGAGGGAATACAAAGGATTGTTTGTGGGGTTACAGAGACTACAACCTGCCAGGTCAGTTACAGAATTTCTATTCTCATGATTATGCCACTGACACGGTTAGAATGCTATGTGTATTAATTTTCACTTTTATGAACTTTCGATGTTTGACAATATCATTTTATTTTTGCATAGGATGTAGTCTTCGCGCTAGCTCATGCCACTGGCAAAGTGGGCAGATTCACACTAATAGAGCGGTGGCGAAATAACGAACGACTGCTGGCGCCCCAGGAGTATCCCCTCAAGGTATCAAGTTCTATTAATAAGTCAATGAAATGCACAAATACTGAAGAGAATGTGGTTTATTTTTGTGGAAATTCCTGTGCCTATAATTGGCAACTGTTTGACAAAATAACAATTATCATAGCAATAACAACTCAATTACAGTTAATGTAAGAACTTTAAATAAAAATGCATATTTTTATTTTTATTTTACCTAAATCCTTTATTGGCTTTTCCCATTTTTATAGCAATAAATGTGTTTTCAGATCTTAATGAAATGGGGTGAATACTCTAATGATATACAGTTCATACTGAGACGGTCAGACTCTGGCAATAACCAGAAACCTCAGGCTACTAACAGTTCTAGATCTCCAATAGGAAATGGGTGAGTTATAGGGAAACATTTTATTAATTTACTTGTGATTTCATAATTCTAATAATTGTGATTGTAATTCTACTATTATGATGTCATTGACAATTTCAATTAATAGTAACTTAACATTTTCAGTGCTAGGAACATAAAATAATTCAATTGTGGGCCTACAGCCTGCCTCCTGAGTCAATGTTATATGTAGCTATTGTTGACTGGTGTTCATGTCCAACTAGCAAGTCAATGTTATATGTAGCTATTGTTGACTGGTGTTCATGTCCAACTAGCAAGTCAATGTTATATGTAGCTATTGTTGACTGGTGTTCATGTCCAACTAGCAAGTCAATGTTAAATGTAGCTATTGTTGACTGGTGTTCATGTCCAACTAGCAAGTCAATGTTATATGTAGCTATTGTTGACTAGTGTTCATGTCCAACTAGCAAGTCAATGTTATATGTAGCTATTGTTGACTGGTGTTGATGTCCAACTAGCAAGTCAATGTTAAATGTAGCTATTGTTGACTGGTGTTCATGTCCAACTAGCAAGTCAATGTTATATGTAGCTATTGTTGACTGGTGTTCATGTCCAACTAGCAAGTCAATGTTAAATGTAGCTATTGTTGACTGGTGTTCATGTCCAACTAGCAAGTCAATGTTATATGTAGCTATTGTTGACTAGTGTTCATGTCCAACTAGCAAGTCAATGTTATATGTAGCTATTGTTGACTGGTGTTCATGTCCAACTAGCAAGTCAATGTTATATGTAGCTATTGTTGACTGGTGTTCATGTCCAACTAGCAAGTCAATGTTAAATGTAGCTATTGTTGACTGGTGTTCATGTCCAACTAGCAAGTCAATGTTATATGTAGCTATTGTTGACTAGTGTTCATGTCCAACTAGCAAGTCAATGTTATATGTAGCTATTGTTGACTGGTGTTCATGTCCAACTAGCAAGTCAATGTTATATGTAGCTATTGTTGACTAGTGTTCATGTCCAACTAGCAAGTCAATGTTATATGTAGCTATTGTTGACTGGTGTTCATGTCCAACTAGCAAGTCAATGTTATATGTAGCTATTGTTGACTGGTGTTGATGTCCAACTAGCAAGTCAATGTTATATGTAGCTATTGTTGACTGGTGTTCATGTCCAACTAGCAAGTCAATGTTATATGTAGCTATTGTTGACTGGTGTTGATGTCCAACTAGCAAGTCAATGTTATATGTAGCTATTGTTGACTGGTGTTTATGTCCAACTAGCAAGTCAATGTTAAATGTAGCTATTGTTGACTGGTGTTCATGTCCAACTAGCAAGTCAATGTTATATGTAGCTATTGTTGACTAGTGTTCATGTCCAACTAGCAAGTCAATGTTATATGTAGCTATTGTTGACTAGTGTTCATGTCCAACTAGCAAGTCAATGTTATATGTAGCTATTGTTGACTAGTGTTCATGTCCAACTAGCAAGTCAATGTTATATGTAGCTATTGTTGACTAGTGTTCATGTCCAACTAGCAAGTCAATGTTATATGTAGCTATTGTTGACTGGTGTTGATGTCCAACTAGCAAGTCAATGTTATATGTAGCTATTATTGACTGGTGTTTATGTCCAACTAGCAAGTCAATGTTAAATGTAGCTATTGTTGACTGGTGTTCATGTCCAACTAGCAAGTCAATGTTATATGTAGCTATTGTTGACTGGTGTTCATGTCCAACTAGCAAGTCAATGTTATATGTAGCTATTATTGACTGGTGTTTATGTCCAACTAGCAAGTCAATGTTAAATGTAGCTATTGTTGACTGGTGTTCATGTCCAACTAGCAAGTCAATGTTATATGTAGCTATTGTTGACTGGTGTTGATGTCCAACTAGCAAGTCAATGTTATATGTAGCTATTGTTGACTGGTGTTGATGTCCAACTAGCAAGTCAATGTTATATGTAGCTATTGTTGACTGGTGTTCATGTCCAACTAGCAAGTCAATGTTATATGTAGCTATTGTTGACTGGTGTTCATGTCCAACTAGCAAGTCAATGTTATATGTAGCTATTGTTGACTGGTGTTTATGTCCAACTAGCAAGTCAATGTTATATGTAGCTATTGTTGACTGGTGTTCATGTCCAACTAGCAAGTCAATGTTATATGTAGTTGACTGGTGTTCATGTCCAACTAGCAAGTCAATGTTAAATGTAGCTATTGTTGACTGGTGTTCATGTCCAACTAGCAAGTCAATGTTATATGTAGCTATTGTTGACTAGTGTTCATGTCCAACTAGCAAGTCAATGTTATATGTAGCTATTGTTGACTGGTGTTGATGTCCAACTAGCAAGTCAATGTTATATGTAGCTATTGTTGACTGGTGTTGATGTCCAACTAGCAAGTCAATGTTATATGTAGCTATTGTTGACTGGTGTTTATGTCCAACTAGCAAGTCAATGTTAAATGTAGCTATTGTTGACTGGTGTTCATGTCCAACTAGCAAGTCAATGTTATATGTAGCTATTGTTGACTAGTGTTCATGTCCAACTAGCAAGTCAATGTTATATGTAGCTATTGTTGACTGGTGTTGATGTCCAACTAGCAAGTCAATGTTATATGTAGCTATTGTTGACTGGTGTTGATGTCCAACTAGCAAGTCAATGTTATATGTAGCTATTATTGACTGGTGTTTATGTCTAACTAGCAAGTCAATGTTAAATGTAGCTATTGTTGACTGGTGTTCATGTCCAACTAGCAAGTCAATGTTATATGTAGCTATTGTTGACTGGTGTTGATGTCCAACTAGCAAGTCAATGTTATATGTAGCTATTGTTGACTGGTGTTCATGTCCAACTAGCAAGTCAATGTTATATGTAGCTATTGTTGACTGGTGTTCATGTCCAACTAGCAAGTCAATGTTATATGTAGCTATTGTTGACTGGTGTTCATGTCCAACTAGCAAGTCAATGTTATATGTAGCTATTGTTGACTGGTGTTTATGTCCAACTAGCAAGTCAATGTTATATGTAGCTATTGTTGACTGGTGTTCATGTCCAACTAGCAAGTCAATGTTATATGTAGTTGACTGGTGTTCATGTCCAACTAGCAAGTCAATGTTAAATGTAGCTATTGTTGACTGGTGTTCATGTCCAACTAGCAAGTCAATGTTATATGTAGCTATTGTTGACTAGTGTTCATGTCCAACTAGCAAGTCAATGTTATATGTAGCTATTGTTGACTGGTGTTGATGTCCAACTAGCAAGTCAATGTTATATGTAGCTATTGTTGACTGGTGTTGATGTCCAACTAGCAAGTCAATGTTATATGTAGCTATTGTTGACTGGTGTTCATGTCCAACTAGCAAGTCAATGTTATATGTAGCTATTGTTGACTAGTGTTCATGTCCAACTAGCAAGTCAATGTTATATGTAGCTATTGTTGACTGGTGTTGATGTCCAACTAGCAAGTCAATGTTATATGTAGCTATTGTTGACTGGTGTTGATGTCCAACTAGCAAGTCAATGTTATATGTAGCTATTGTTGACTGGTGTTTATGTCCAACTAGCAAGTCAATGTTAAATGTAGCTATTGTTGACTGGTGTTCATGTCCAACTAGCAAGTCAATGTTATATGTAGCTATTGTTGACTGGTGTTCATGTCCAACTAGCAAGTCAATGTTATATGTAGCTATTGTTGACTGGTGTTTATGTCCAACTAGCAAGTCAATGTTATATGTAGCTATTGTTGACTGGTGTTCATGTCCAACTAGCAAGTCAATGTTATATGTAGCTATTGTTGACTGGTGTTGATGTCCAACTAGCAAGTCAATGTTATATGTAGCTATTGTTGACTGGTGTTCATGTCCAACTAGCAAGTCAATGTTATATGTAGCTATTGTTGACTGGTGTTCATGTCCAACTAGCAAGTCAATGTTATATGTAGCTATTGTTGACTGGTGTTCATGTCCAACTAGCAAGTCAATGTTATATGTAG
This sequence comes from Mythimna impura, assembly GCA_905147345.3. Taxonomy (NCBI): domain Eukaryota; kingdom Metazoa; phylum Arthropoda; class Insecta; order Lepidoptera; family Noctuidae; genus Mythimna; species Mythimna impura. Next base: position 11,068,648 of record LR990362.1, on the reverse strand, counting down.
CTATTGTTGACTGGTGTTGATGTCCAACTAGCAAGTCAATGTTATATGTAGCTATTGTTGACTGGTGTTCATGTCCAACTAGCAAGTCAATGTTATATGTAGCTATTGTTGACTGGTGTTCATGTCCAACTAGCAAGTCAATGTTATATGTAGCTATTGTTGACTGGTGTTCATGTCCAACTAGCAAGTCAATGTTATATGTAGCTATTGTTGACTGGTGTTCATGTCCAACTAGCAAGTCAATGTTATATGTAGCTATTGTTGACTGGTGTTCATGTCCAACTAGCAAGTCAATGTTATATGTAGCTATTGTTGACTGGTGTTGATGTCCAACTAGCAAGTCAATGTTATATGTAGCTATTGTTGACTAGTGTTCATGTCCAACTAGCAAGTCAATGTTATATGTAGCTATTGTTGACTGGTGTTCATGTCCAACTAGCAAGTCAATGTTATATGTAGCTATTGTTGACTAGTGTTCATGTCCAACTAGCAAGTCAATGTTATATGTAGCTATTGTTGACTGGTGTTCATGTCCAACTAGCAAGTCAATGTTATATGTAGCTATTGTTGACTGGTGTTCATGTCCAACTAGCAAGTCAATGTTATATGTAGCTATTGTTGACTGGTGTTCATGTCCAACTAGCAAGTCAATGTTATATGTAGCTATTGTTGACTAGTGTTCATGTCCAACTAGCAAGTCAATGTTATATGTAGCTATTGTTGACTGGTGTTCATGTCCAACTAGCAAGTCAATGTTATATGTAGCTATTGTTGAATGGTGTTCATGTCCAACTAGCAAGTCAATGTTATATGTAGCTATTGTTGACTGGTGTTCATGTCCAACTAGCAAGTCAATGTTATATGTAGCTATTGTTGACTAGTGTTCATGTCCAACTAGCAAGTCAATGTTATATGTAGCTATTGTTGACTAGTGTTCATGTCCAACTAGCAAGTCAATGTTATATGTAGCTATTGTTGACTGGTGTTCATGTCCAACTAGCAAGTCAATGTTATATGTAGCTATTGTTGACTGGTGTTCATGTCCAACTAGCAAGTCAATGTTATATGTAGCTATTGTTGACTAGTGTTCATGTCCAACTAGCAAGTCAATGTTATATGTAGCTATTGTTGACTGGTGTTCATGTCCAACTAGCAAGTCAATGTTATATGTAGCTATTGTTGACTAGTGTTCATGTCCAACTAGCAAGTCAATGTTATATGTAGCTATTGTTGACTGGTGTTCATGTCCAACTAGCAAGTCAATGTTATATGTAGCTATTGTTGACTGGTGTTGATGTCCAACTAGCAAGTCAATGTTAAATGTAGCTATTGTTGACTGGTGTTCATGTCCAACTAGCAAGTCAATGTTATATGTAGCTATTGTTGACTGGTGTTCATGTCCAACTAGCAAGTCAATGTTATATGTAGCTATTGTTGACTAGTGTTCATGTCCAACTAGCAAGTCAATGTTATATGTAGCTATTGTTGACTGGTGTTGATGTCCAACTAGCAAGTCAATGTTATATGTAGCTATTGTTGACTGGTGTTCATGTCCAACTAGCAAGTCAATGTTATATGTAGCTATTGTTGACTGGTGTTGATGTCCAACTAGCAAGTCAATGTTAAATGTAGCTATTGTTGACTGGTGTTCATGTCCAACTAGCAAGTCAATGTTATATGTAGCTATTGTTGACTGGTGTTCATGTCCAACTAGCAAGTCAATGTTATATGTAGCTATTGTTGACTAGTGTTCATGTCCAACTAGCAAGTCAATGTTATATGTAGCTATTGTTGACTGGTGTTCATGTCCAACTAGCAAGTCAATGTTATATGTAGCTATTGTTGACTGGTGTTCATGTCCAACTAGCAAGTCAATGTTGTATGTAGCTATTGTTGACTAGTGTTCATGTACAGTAACTGACATATAGTACTTTCACAGTTCTATAACATTTAAAATGGACAATAAACCTACTATCTAATTATACTAACAACCATTTTCTCCTTTTAGTGGCCACACCACATCTAATGCCAACATGTTGGACTCCCAGAACTCACCCAATAGAATGTCGACCACCCCAACTTACAGCAATAACAATGTGACTAACACTTCTCCTGGCAACCCTGTGGGAGTGGTCAAGGGTGTACAGCAAGCCAAAACTCCTGAGTCTGACAGCCCTGTGCTAAAAGATGTCCCACCTTACAGGTAATGACATAATCTCCTTTTTTAATCTAATATTAACCCTTTCACAAAAGTTGACTTACTGAAAGTTGTGGGAATTTTCCAAATGCTAGGTTTTGAGGCCTACCCCAAAACTACAAAACCTATTTATAGGGTAAATAGCAATGCAGTGGTGAATAGAATGACAGGGCCTACTAGAGTGGATGCCTGCCAGAGCTGCAGGAATGTTCAAGAGAGTTCCTCCAGTTTAAATCTAAATTAATTTTACCTATAACAAAAATTTGCATGTCATAGTGTTATGATTAAATGTGAGAAGCTACTATTATATTGAAACCATTGTATGAACTTTTGTAACCATATTTACTTGCAAATAAATCTTTGACATTCCCCAACGCACTGGAAAGCAAAGGGTGACTGAAGGAACATGGGCGGGTATAAGTCAGTAAAAGTCTGTCCCTCTCACTTCACCCAGAGCGAGAGAAGTTATTTGATGATTTTCCATAACAAAAATAGGGGTGAATAGAAACAATTTGTTAGGTTCGTTGATTAGGACATTATACCATATTATTGGCATGAAATACCAGAAAGGACTCTTCTATTCAAGGAAAAAGTATAGTTAAAAGATTTATGATCCATGGCAAATGAAGTTATGTTAGCATTATTATTATAATTTAGAATTTGTATTAAATACATGACTAATCACATTGACATTTAATATCCCTGACCCAACTGTCCTATGATTCATAAAAACTATCAACTATGACTATTACTTAGAACATTCAGGTAGCCAAAAGATCATATTTAATTGAGAAGGTCATAAGATTATTTTTTTTTCTACTATAAATAAAACTTTATGGTTACAACATTTACTCACATGTCCCACTTTTTTTTAATTGCCTCTGAACAGTTTATAGCCAGCCTATCATATTACCACTAACAGTTACATGGAATGGAATAGACCTTTTAACACTGTATAATTTAAATATTGTTAAACCTTTTCTGGTCATCAAGAACATTATCTAGCACTAGTTTGTGCCAGAGGCTTCGCCCGCGTGAATGCAGGAAAGGAGGAGAGTTGATAAAAGGCATTTTTCGCCCATCAAACACTCAAAAAAAAGTTTCTGTTTTCGATAATTTTTAAATGTATTTTTTATTCAGTGACATTAACATGATGAATAATGTAGTAAGTCAAAGCGATTATTGCCCAAACAGAGAGTGTTTCGCCTCTTTTTTTTCAAAAAAATTTTTTCACGATTTTTTCTTTGAGTACATAACAGTGGGCAAGTCTATTGCCATCAACTGAGATAAACCTAGCATCTGGGCTGCTCCTGAGAAATTCCGGATAAAAAAATCCAATAAAAATTTGCTTGTCCTGGGCGTTGAATCTCGGACCTCATGCTCTGCAATAGTATTTATTTTACGACTACTAGGCCAAAGAGACAGTCGTATTAAAAATGATCTCCGTTTCAAATAAACCGATTCTGTCACAGAGAACCACCTCCTCCATACCGTTCTCCGCCGCCGCCCTCCCAAGCCGTCAGAAAGTCTCCCAATCGCACGCGCTCCAACCGGCCTCAACACATGTCGCCCGTCAACCTTCCTGAAGAGAACCAGGACAACAGGAGTACTGAGGCAGTTAGCTATAACAGCCAGTACAGGGAACTGGTCTCATTGGTGAATTATCAGAGGGAGAAGTTGTCCAGTCAGCAGGTGGATCTTATAAAGGTAAGAGTTTTAATTCTATTCTAGGTTCTTTTACTAGATAAAAGTTTTCAGTTAGCTTTCTTGGGAGATCATGAATTTATTTAAACTTTATGTACAGAAGTGGTACATAGACGGACTTCATACAACAAGAGTTATAGGATTAAACAAATTGAAATAAGTGTAAGCGTCAGTGCCTTCGATCAACAATGTACTTGTTGATCGAAGGTCAGTGCTGATGCGGTTAATATAATGTTGGCCGCCCTGGGGTCTTACTATGACGAGTTAAAATGTCAGGCGTGCGAGCGAGAAAGAACACACCCTAACCCACCCCCCTGCCCCCTCACCTTCCCATTGGATCTGGGGATGGAGCTATACACCCTATATAGCTCCATCTCTTTCAACAGTCCAGTTTAGATTGTAAAATGGATCGCGTTGAGAACTCGTGGGTAGGGTCTCTGAAGTTGGCGTTCCGAACTATTTATTGCGCATACTCGAAAAAATACGCAATACGCATTCGCCTTATGATTCTTAAAAAGAATTACTGCGCAAGCAATTGTTCGAAGTTCAGAGCGTTCTAGATATTTCGGCTGTACCGTATTTTGGTGACAATAGTCCGCGTGCTATCATCGCGAGGTTCCTCTAAAACTCCGATGCATTCGACTAGTTTATTCGAGCATACTCGATTAGTTTCCGCCCTGCCTCTGCTGACCCTTAGGCCGCTTGTGCACGCTAAGAAATTTCACCGTGTCTGCGACAGACAGAACTAATTCATCATGTACACGATAAGAATTTTGTCGGATCTAGGCACGAAAATTTATCGTGGTACCCCCTCACCTACCGCACCATAGCGACTTCACGCGTCATGTCTAGCGCAGACAAGATTTTTTCTTAGTAAGCGCTTTTTTTTTTGTTGGGAAAATCATCTTTTGACATCCCCTGCTCTTGGGCGGGGCGGGAGATAGTGTCAGACGTTTACTGACAAAAACCCACTCCTGTTTCTTCGTTGCCTTTCGTACCAGTAAGCGTTAAAGCAGTGTACACAGTTCGTGTGTAGAAACGACACGAATTCTTGCATAGGCCCGGCGACTTTTCTTAACGTGTACCTGCAGTCTTATTCCTACGATAATTTGATTGAAGGCTATTTTATATTTTCCCTAGGCAAAATACATATTCCAATATTATACATTTATAAAAATCCCTTACCATTTTACAGTATGACGCAGAAATCGGATTCTGGGAAAACAAAGGGCGGGAACAGGAACGTCAAGTAGAACTGTTGCAGCAACAAATAAGTTCAGCGGACAATCAACTGCGAATCAGTACTGAACAGGTAATAATTAGTACAATGTAGTGTCTGGCCGATGAGCACTTTCTGGCCGAAACTGATGGATCGGCTATCTCAAAGGCCGAAAGCCGAAACTCTAAAAAATCAAAGAGACTGAGTTCAAGATTGCATAGCTTAAGTACATGTGCAAGATTGGCTAAAAAAGGTAAAAAAGAACAGTATTTTTTTGCGCGTTTGAACACTATATTTCACCTGATTGCCTGATGTAAGCGATGATGAGGTCGAAGTTGGAGTACGCTTGCGTTGTCCTATTCACTCTTGACTTATAGTGGGTATCCGAAATGAATATTTTGAGTTATTATAATAAATAAAATAAATAAATAATATTTCACAACTATCACACAACGCCGTCTAGTCCCAAGCTAAGCAGAGCTTGTGTTATGGGTACTAGACAACTGATAAACACACTTATATATTTCTAAATACATACATATATAGATAAATTACACCCAGACACAGAACAAATGATCGTGCCCATCACACAAACATTTGTCCTGGGTGGGAATCGAACCCACGACCTTCGGCATAGCAGTCAGGGCCAGTAACCACAAGACCAACAGGCCAGTCAAATAATGTCAGTATAATAGGTTATTTCTAGGCAAGCGTGCTCCATCGTCGGCCACATCATCGTTTACCATCAGGTGAGATAGTAGTCAAACGCGAGTCTATCAATAATAAAAAAAGTAGACTTTGTGAACTATTTAACTTCAAATGTTTAATTCAGAAATAGAGGTGAAATAACTAAATACTAAAATACTTCAAAAATTATGTCAATTTATAGCCGAAGTTAGCCGAAACCGAAGCTTCGGTCAGAAAATATTTAATTGGTGCAATGGAACTCTCTCACAAAATCGCACAAAGCAATTATCATCTGTTGGCACATAATTAGGTGCTAACAAAACATTGTTTTATCACGACTTGAGCGCAATCTCAGTCCCACGGTTTCTTTATTTTCTTTCGCGCCCGTAAAGCTTAGGTGGGAAGATTTATAGTTATGGAAGTAGATTGATTAGATTTGTTAAATTAAAGGCTTAATTAAGGCGTCATTTATCTTTAAATTGTAGAAATAAATTGCAGAAAATGTTTATACCTTTGTTTACCTATGACCGTCACGCGTCATAGACTTTGAAACCATCCAACCAATATGCGCGAAGATGGTTTTAGACAAATAAATAAAATTTATTTCTTTATTTACCTTAAAATAGCACACGCCGGGTATCCGCTAGTTTTCTTTAAATTTCAATATTACAAGTTATTTTTCCATATTTAGTTTTGTTATAGTATGACTATATGAGGGTTCTTTATCGATATTTTATTGATTGATGCTAATAAGTGAGAGTAGACTCCTACATCTATTTAGAGTCCCGTACCCGAAGGGCGCCAATGGGACCCTATTACTAAGCCGTCTGTAAGCGGGCTGTATCTCATAAACTGTAAGAGATAGAGAGTTACAATTTTCACAGAATGTGTAGTTCTATTGTGGCTACAACAAAAAATAATAAAATTAAAATAAAGTTAAAAATTAAAGGGGGTTCCTATACAACAAACGTTATTTTATCGTCGTTTTTATGCTCGTATTTAATATTGTAATCAGTATGGAACCCTTCGTGTGCGAGTCCGACTCGCTCTTGGCCAGTTTTTTTCATAAGACAACATACTTGGGGCATGTTGTGTTATCTGATACTAATACATCATTGCTTGGTACAGGTGCAATCACTAAACTATGTAGAGGAGGAAAGTGAAATAGTGAAACAAAATGAGAAGACCATAAAGTCGGAGATAGTGCTGGTGCGCTCGAAGCTGGCCAATTGTGAAACGGAACTGTTACAGTGCAAGAACAAGATCAGGAAGCTGATGGAGGAGATTCACAATGAACAGAGACTTATTAACAGTCGCCAGCAGGAAAATAGGTGAGTTCTTTATAGCTTTTTTATTACTTGTCGAGGTCGGTTCGAGGTTGATATAAACCAGTGCTTGACTGCGATCCCACTCGATGGTAAGCAGTGTTACAATCGTTGATGGTGAAGCGCATTAGTTTATTAAAGGCCTATTCACTCTAGCCTTGAAGACACCTAAAGTAAAATCGGACGCGAAGACCGCAGCAGGCAAATTGCTCCAGTTGTTATTTGTAGGCCATACAAATTCGTACGGGAACCGAACCCACGACACGCAGTGTAGCAACCAATTGCTCCACCAACGACAGCACCAACCGTACCGTCTCCGCGAGTTTTATCTTAAAACTCACAACCTAAGCTATATCTGCCCCCCTAGCCAAGTTACAATCGTATCGTTCGCGCCGAACGCCTCGAGTAGGCCACGCCTCCGATTCCTTTGTTCTGACCACGTGACTGAGAGTTGAGATGACGTCAGAACAAAGGAATTGGAGGCGTGGCCAACTCGAGGCGTTCGGCGCGAACGATACGATTGTAACTTGGCTAGGGGGGCAGATTATAAAGTAACGGTTTCCTGCGCTGTCATCCGCGTTGTCACCCGCGTTTTTAGTTACTGCTCTGCTTCCGTGGGTCGTAGCGTGATGTTTCTCTAGCCTTTAGTATTTGTCACGAATCTGGCTATCCCATACAGAAAGATTTTTTATAATCCGTTTTGTAGTTCCAGAGATTAGCGCGTTTAAGTAAACAAAGAAACTCTTTCGCTTTATGATAATTATTTACATAAAATATATAATTCTTTTGTACGTGTGTTGGTCACCTAAATCCTTCAAAAGGCCTTGATTGATTTGAATGAAATTTTGTGTGTATATTTGAGTGGGTCCCTGGATGGTTTGAAAATGACAATTGAAGCCGGTAATGCGATCGGGAACAATTTTTTTTTTACGAATTGCTAACTGTTAGATAGGACAACGTCTGTCGCAACCACCAGTATTAGTATAAATGACAAGTGTGATTACCTGGGCTACTTGTCAACTGAAGTGGAAAGAAATGTTCTTACATAAACACTATTATAGCTGAAAGGTGCTATTATGGTATACGCTAAGTTATGCTAAAATATAGTTACCTAATGTTGCATAATGTAATTTGCGTTGAGTTTTCTCTTTTTGTTACTGAGTGTAGAATTAGCATTTGTGTGTATTCTAGACTGAAAATTATAATCACCTTGAATGTAAATGTTTATTTGGCGTAATATTTATTTCCGTTGATTTCGTAGTTATTCAAATTACAGCGCGTAAAATGTGATTCTGTTTTGTTATCTCATTTTTTATCATCAATTCACAACTTGTAATTTTAAGTTCGTCTTGAAAACGTGTAATTACGGTAACAATTACAAGTGGTTACCTACAGTAATTAGTACTTGTGTGAGAATATAAATTAGATTGTTGTTTTGATAGTCGTAATGGGAATTAAGAGACCTTGATCTTTTGTTTGTTTAGATTCCATCTTAACTTTTTATTATATTGTTTTAACCATCATAACATCACATCTCTGTTTTCTCAAAGGGAATAAGCAGCGGTATAATAATTCCAAATTATCGGTCCGAACGATACGGGATATATCATATGATATGATCGTATGATATACATATATCATATGATATGATCGTATGATATACATATATCATACGATGGCAAGAATATTAGTCAATCATTATACCCTTAGCACACAAAAACATTTCATCAACTGAAAAATAAAATCGTAAATTCGCGAAAATTCGAACGCTCCAAAATGACGGTACGTCGCGTCGTCCCCGACCACGTCTATTGTGGAACTGGGGCTGTCGTACCAAACATGCTACATTTTCGATATTTACGACGTTTACAAAACGAAGTACATAATTAACGGGGTCGGTAAGCATGGATGCCTGCCAGGGCTGAGGGATTGTTCGAAAGAGTTGTAGCCGCGGAACGCTTAAGACAACTTAAGGAACAGGGTTTTAGTCGGAAAAAGTCTGCCAATCCCTCTCGCTCTATTTAACGATTTTACACCAAAGAAAAGCGCGCTTGACCTTTAAGAATAATTGTAGTACGGTACTTTACCGCCAATGTCCAATATTTGAACATAACATCTTTTAAATGCAGTGTTACTATTTTATAAATAAACAAACTAAATTAAATATTAATTCCTTTTATGGATTGATCTCATGATGATTTTCTTCTCATAACAGACAAGCGCTGGAGCGATCAATGCTCGCTGAAATGGAGAGTTTACAAAGTCAGATACAGCAAGCTAAACACGCAACTGAGATTAATAATCTCACCGCCGAGAATTTGAAGAGAGAGGTATGTCGTATTTTCTACTATAGGCATTTGTTATATGTAAAATTCTAGTTTTCTTTTAATTCATAATTGTTATATGTCTTTTTTTGAGATATATTCATGTTTTATTCAGTTGTTAGCAATGGCGGAGGACGGACATGGAAATGGGAGACTGTGTCTCACTACTGGGCAAAGGTTGTTTGTCCAGCAGTGTTACATAATTTAGATACAGTTTTGGAGTTTACTCACGTGTTAACAGGAATAGTCGCGACTACTTTCGAGGTCGTTCGTATGGCTCTATTGGTCAATACGCGGCGATATCACGAGTTGAATACTTTCTATGAAATCTTGGTTACTTCGTATGTGGGCCAATTCGAAATTGTCATAGGTGGAAATATTTATTTAAAAAAAATCTTGTCAACACGTCATCTATATTCTTGACTCCTCTATATCTATCAACATTTTAGGGTTTATTCTCGTATAATAAGTCAGGTTCAAGCTACATTGCCCGCAGGTGGGAGTGCTAGAGAATGCCATAATGGAGAAGAAGCGCCAGGTGGAGCGGCTGGTGCAGGAGATGAAGGAAGCCAACCTGCAGAGCCTGACCGGCAGCGTGGATGAGCTGCGGCATCCTTTGGATGGTATGTATGGTTTTATTAATGTAATGAACATTGTAAAACAGAAAAAAAATTGCAAATCGGTCCATAAACGACGCAGTTCTGTGGTAACAAACATAATAAAAAAAAATAATGATAAAAAAAAATACAACCGAATTGATAACCTCCTCCTTTTTTTTTAAGTCGGTTAAAAATGGTTCCATGGATCAAATATTTTACTAGATGTATCTATAGATCTTAAGTTGAATTTCATTGTTAATTTATTTAATTGATGGTATGATACAAATCTTTCGACGGGTGCAAAGTAAAAAGAGTTATCTGCAATTTTGCGATTTTCTGGTAGTTAGTAATAATAAGTAAATAATAAGCAGTTTTTTAGTAATTTTTTTTTCTAAGACATTATTGAAAAAAAGAACTATTATTTCTTCATTATTGACACTTGAAAGACGATTTGCCATGCCTTAGAATATGATTTTTTAGTAAGTTACTGCAACTGTCACAAATTCGCAAAATTGCACATATTTTTTTTTTTACTTTGCACCCGTCGCTTTGTCTTCTTATTAGACTCTTAGGTACGTTTCGAGATGATGGCTGAGGCATTTCTTTGACTGTGCAACTACTTTTAAATTATTTACACCATATTTTCTTCTTGAAGTTTCTGTAGCGACATCTTTGTGCCACATAGGAACTATCATGCATAATAGTTCTCAACGCGATTAGAAATTAACTATCAAGTAGTTGTCCGGAACAGACACAATCCGTCTGTTGTCCCACGATCCTGCCTTTTCAATGGAGGTATGAGGGACCACACCCAGTTCCGCATTCCTCTAAATTTCTACAGGTCGCAGACTGGCGTCGTCGCGTCATCCTACGGCACACTATACAGTGTAAGTTTTTTTTTTACAAATTTTCCTTTTCTTTATCCGCAGGGTTGTGCAAAGCGGGTAGCGCCCGCAGGATCATCGGGTCTCCGAGACAGCTGGAAAATGCAGCACCCACCAACAAGAATCCTCACGGAGTATGGGTATAATGTTCAACGACACATTACTTTAAGATCGGCCATTCAAGTTCCCCCTATTACGCGACGGCCTAATTTAAGTAGCGAAGAAATGTTTAGATCAAACTAGATATAATTTTGGCTAGGTTTCTAAATCAGATTGGATGGAATCTCGAACTTTTCTTCTAGGAGTGTACTTTCTTATCTTTTTTTAGTGTATGACTTCATTGTAACCACAATTTTATTAAGAAATCTTTATTCAAAGGTGTGATCTGAAAATACGGCTTTACTTATCGGAATCTTTAGTTACTTTAACAGATTCTTGATTTAGAAACCTAGTGCCCGTGCTGCTATAATAATGTGCACGATATTATTTTGTGGTACTTCTATAGCCTATGGTAGCGGTTAATTTATTCGTATTTGTGTTCAAATTAGTGTCATATTTATAATTATTATTTTGTCACAAATTAATCGTTTTAAGTGTGTATTGGAATCTTAAATGAAGTGTACTTAAAAGTATCGGCTCGATATTTTTACCTTACACTAGAAGTATTATTGTGTCTTGCCGTATAGTTAACGTTTTTTTGATATTGATTGATATTGGAATTAGATGGAACAAGTGCATTCAAATTATTAACGATATTTTTTAGTATATTTTTGTGTGTTGTGTTTTGTGTGACGACTTTTTATGAATTCATTTAACAAAAAAAAAAAAAACAATCGTAGATTGAAACTAACAACACAGTTTAGACTTTAGTAATTTGTATTCAGTTATCGGTTTGACTTTCTAGTTTCGTAATTTTATCCCATCTATTATTTTGTTCGGTTTGTGATTGAGCAAGTGTTGCCTGAGAATGTTGAGTGCTGAGTGAATACGTCATTTTTGGGCAGTAGAGTAAGCTTGTGGAACGACTGAGTTCTTAAGTATTATCACGCCATTGGTGTATGAGTTTAGTGAACATGACGACTTAATTTACCATTTCAATCTCTTTACACACTATTTATAAGTATGGTACTTCACTATGTTAGAATCTCTACGAACTATACTACTTTTAAAGATCATGTTTAAAGTATTTACACTACGATTAATTTGCAATATAGAGATACTTAATTATAATAATAAATCTAGTCGAAAGTTTAAGCCATTGCAATATTTTATAAACAAATATTAACCTTGATTTTAGAAGCATTTTAAATATAATAATGGCATTTATGACAAATTATTAATATTATAGTGTAATAGATGTAGTATGTGTGGACTATTTAGAAGTTCTATGAGAATTATTTGAAGAATATACTGTTTTGTTTCCTGCATGGTAACTAATGTAACTAGACGATTTGTGTATAATTCATATATGAAATAAAGGACATAATGTATACTGAATTAGTGTGTCTTATTTTTGCCAATTATGTAGGCACAAATATGCCCAGAATACTATGAACGAACGCGATGATTAGATCTAATATAGAGCTGTTAGAATCATGGAAGTACTTGTCTATTTTGTATTACATATTATGATTTATCTTTATATATATCATTCTTTCAATCGGGTTCTGTAATTTTTTTTTTTCAGACGAAAGTTGGCAGACTGGACATCGTCTGTCGGGACTTCTAGTATTTATACAAAATTATGATAATCAATTCTTTAAATAACTTCACACTTTTCGAAACTTTTGAGTAACAAATGTCGATTAAAAAATTATAGTACTAGACTAGGTTTTGCCTCTCTTGTCCTAATAGGGTAGCTGACGTGATTATGTAGGGTTCCGTAAATCAAAAGGAAAAAATCGGAAGCCTTATAGATCACTTTGTTGTCCGTCTCTCTGTCTGTCAAAATACTTTATCTCAGGAATGCGTGGCGGTATCGAGTTGAAATTAAAAGCGTACTCAGGTCTGCGGTCTCTTGAAGCTATGAAAAAATCAAATGACTAAATTAAAAAAAAGGTACGGTCATTTATGTCGCAAAAGACGTATTGCAAATCAAATCCGGTCAATACTAAGCAAGTTCCAAAGGTTCCAAACCATCAAAATCTGATGGAAGGGGAAACAATCAAGAAACAGAGTAAGAAAACCCAATTGTGGGTTAAGCTCGCCTTTGTACATCTGCTGTCCAATTTTTTTTTTAAATAATTTGTTATTTTATGTACAATAAAGAATATAAGGATGCACACACTGCCGCTGACATCAGTTCCGTTAAGTTACGTGGCTGAGTGTAAAAGAGATAGCAACATGTGCCCACCATCCACTTTTTCTTATACCAATATTTGAAATACAAATTGTTGCTTCGTTTAGTAACCAATTTTGATGCTGTTTTTAGAAAAAATATCTCTTTTTAGTACATTATTATTTATCATTTATTAATCCATAGTAATATTATACAATTAAATAAAATTGTTATAACTTAATAAAATAAATTAAATACATTAGATTTTATAAATTATTAAAACATTGATAAATTATTGAATTACATTAACAAATTAATTAGTAAAATTATTGTAAATTATTATTATGACCATTGACCATTGTATTATTCGTTGTGAGTTAATATTGTCCAATTGGTGGGCTGTTTGAAAACAGTACCTATATATTTTGAGGACATTGTGTAATATGTCAAGGCTTTATCAGCGATAGGTTAGAGTTACTCATGCTCAAATCATATTTATCTTATCTGGATATCTATCTTATCAACAAATTCTGGTGATCATAACTAAAGCCGACGCAGTTACTATACAAACATTGTCATTTTTTTATTAAAGTCCAGCTAAGTGCAATCTGTGATTATAATACATATTACTATGTAATTATTAGCATAGCATAGCATAGTCGGCCTTATAATGTTCCCACTGTTGGGACTCAGGCCTCCTCTCTAGGAGAGGGAATGGGCCGTAATCCTTCACGCGGTGGCGCGCAATGTAATTATTAATTTTATATAATACTGATGTTTTATTACTAGAGGATTTTTGAATTTTTTAGGGCGCACGCTTATCGCAGCGTCGTCCGACGTGACGTCGATTCGTTCGCGTCGGTCGTGTGCGGCGGTCCCCGTCACAGAAACCGGATTATTACCTGCGCAGTATCGCTAGTTCAACTTTAACGGTGTGCATGTAGTCATGCCGATTGAGAACTTTAAAGTATTAAGTAGCAGAACGGGCGCGGGGCGTAGCTCCCCACGACGGGTGCCCGCGCGGCGAGTCGCGACGGAGTACTTTTGTATGGGACCGCGCGGGCGACCGCGTAACGCAGTTTCGGCCCTTACGGCCTGTTCAAGACTTCGGTCTTAGCGGCGAGAGCGGGGCGACATCGGTACGTGGGCGCGCGGCGTTGAGTGGCGTCTCGTGGCGTGTTTCAAACATTTTCAACTTTTGATCTTACGCTCGCCGCCCCGCGCTTAGCTTCCGCTTACAGCGGCAAGATCGGGAACGGGTTGTTAATCTTCACATTATTGTCTTCCCAATGAAACTGGTTAGGGGCACATCGTTTGGACGGTTATTTGTCTATAATGGACATAGGTAGAAACATTATTTGTGTTTTATATAAATACTAGCGGTCCCGGCAGACGTCCTGGTCGAAAGCTGGCTTTTCGTCAGACAAAAAATTGAGAACCCGATTGCAGCACCACCTACCGGGTTCAATTGTATTTTCAAACCATTCAGGGACTCACTCAAATGTACACAGTTTTATCTGTATCGGTCTAGTCGTTTAGGAGGAGTTAGGTGACAAACACACGTACACAGAAGAATTATAAATGTATACAAAGTATTTATTATATACCTAATACATATGTAGTTATTATTGAAGAATAATAAAACATAAAACCACAGATCACAAAAGACTAGAGCTTTGTCCAATTATAATATTAATTGATACAGGTTTGCTAAGTATTTTGAAATGAGTTTAAGGGAAAATTATATTAAAATCTATTAAAATTAAACAACTATGCATTATTTATTAATCCTTATATTCAATATAACTTATTTAATGTAAGAAATTAAATCTGTTCGCAACAACCTATAATAAAGAATGCACTTCTCTATTCAATAGATGCCGTATCGCGTAACTAAAGTTATGCCGTACTGTACTTAGAGTTCCGAGTTTGACCGTAACACTAATATATTTACAACAATTCGTCAAATCGCGGAGTCAAATTAACAACATAGATTCGATAACTTCTAGCCCGTGTTGCTGTGGAGATTCAACTAACCGTACGTCAAATAATTCTCGTAACTTCCCGTCACTACTACTCGACACAGTAGAAAGAACTGAACATTCATAAAATTTAAATCACATTTCAATACTTGAAAGTGTTCAAGGCAAACTTTGTCCCTTTATATGGACTGGAAACAAGTGAATACCGTTTTTTATATAAAATTGAGCTGGTACTTGACTTTTTCAATGTTGTTTTTTTTTTTCAGCAGTTTACTGCTCCTTCTATTTAAATAGAAGGGCTTCTTCGTTCATGGGTGTACCCAGCATTTGCTTAAGGGACAGAATGATAAATGATATTTATTTTGCAAATAGGTTTAAAAACATACTTTTACACATCATTTTTTTTTTTCGTCATTTTAAACTAGATGAGGCCGGTAGAAAGTAAACTATATTACTAATAGGAATTTATGTAGTGGATTCAGAATTTCGAGGATTCGGCGCCAAAACCAATCCATCCCAGTACGCAGAAAATCTTAGTAAAGCTCGCAAAGCAAAATCGAAAATTTGAGATTTTAGGTTCTTTTTTATCATTCATAGACATATCGAGAAAAGCGAGGATACAGAAGCGAGTTTGAAATTGTCTGCCCCGTCTCTAGGTTTTTATTTTAACAACTAGCAACTATTAGCAATTTGATATATTATGCAGAAAAGTTTGAAAATGAAGAGATTGCAGGATGCAAGAGTGTGTGCAGCGGATTCGAAATATTAATAATATTGCTATATGTAACAATATCAGTCAATAATACGAGTCAGGGTAAAGAAGGGCAAATGACGGAACATAGGTGGGTTTTAGTCAGTAAAAGTCTGACACATCCTCTCACCCCACTCTAGAGCAGAAGTCATTTGATGATTATCCACCTCAAAAAAAGGGGATTCTGCCACATAGTGGGTACACCCAAGGCTCCATGTAACATATGTAATTTACCTACCACAAGCACCATTATAAATTGCAGATGTATTCACTAATTTCAAATCCACATGAACCTTAATGCTACTGTCCCAGTAAAGACTATGCTTTCTCTTCTTTCTCCCTGTTATACCGTTCTAGTTCTTTTAAGAATTGTCCTTTAGGTTTCATGACATTGGGTCTGTCTCCACGACACTTGGGGCAGAACCATTTGCCTTTGGGCTTGGTTGTTAGTGAGACACAAGAGAAATGGAACCACTCGATGGGACAGAGATCGTTGTCGCAGAGGATCATCTCGCCGAACGATATCTGGTCGCACAGGCAGTAGCGAGGCTCGTCGGGATCGATGGCATCTGTTTCTTCTGGCGGCGTTTCTGAACGTTGTGCTGCCTGGCGTGCTTTGCGTTTTTTCTTTTTGCCTATACCTGGAAAAAGAAAAAAAGAGACATTATAATTAAAGATATAAGAATTATGACGAAGACCAAACTAAGATTGAGAAGAAGTAGTAGTATGTTATTTAGATGCATACCTTTCTTGTGGGTAGTGTTGTGGGCATGCCTCTCACTATCCCGTTCGCTGGAGTCTGCGCCATCTGTTGCGGCGCCGGCTGTCGTCCGTGATCGTCTCGCGCGCTTCGACCACCGCTCACCTGGGAGAAACATTGTTTTAGTATTTATTATTTACAACAAAAATTAGTTGTGACCAGAGGATGATGCAGGGCAGAATTAAATGAAGACCTAGAGGGGAGAAGACAAAGAACAAGATTAAATAGTGGAAGGGGGTTTCTTACTAATGTGAGAAAGAGAGAGAGAGTTAGTTGAATAAAAGAAATACATTTAAATGTGTGTTCAAAAGAGCAAAAGCATGCTCTCAACACCAAGCTGCTGAAGCTGCTTATGCTAATATGGATGAAATAAATAGTAAGCTGTTCACATAATATACATTGGGATGAGTCTAGCTATATAATTAATGATAACAACAATAACAATATTCCACAACTATCAGACAACGCCGTCTAGTCCCAAGCTAAGCTAAGCAGCTGGTGTTATGAGTAGTAGACAACTGATAAACATACTTATATATTTCTAAATTTATATAAAATATATTTAGAAATATAAATACATATTATAGATAAATTACACCTAGACACAGAACAAATGATCGTGCTCATCACACAAACATTTGTCCTGGGTGGGAATCGAACCCACAGCCTCTGGCATAGCAGTCAGGGCCACTTACCACTAGACCAACAGGTCAAATAATCCAAATAAGAACAACAATACCTATATAAAGTTTATGAGCATTTAATTCATTAAATGGTATTCGACAGGTTAAAATGTTTAGTGTCTGTCATATAGTCATGACGTGGGCATGCTGGACTCATTTTGTTTAGTCATGTATACATGACCATGGCAGTTACAAGGTCTGCCACTGCCATATATCATGCAAAATAAGATTACATCTAATGGACTGTCAACCAAGGATGGTTAAACAAAAAAAAAAAAACAAAGGACACATACTATAAAGAAAAAATAAAATAATCACAATAATGTAATTTTTTAATATTGCATTTTAGTACATACTTATAGACATAACTAAGTTGAAGTACAGCTTACCTCCAGACTTATCTCTACTATCCACTTTTTCTTTCTCCTTCTCATTGCTGCGCTCAGGAGGTGGAGGAGGTGGTGCATGCTGTGGTGTGACTACTGGTGCTGGCACCTCCTTCTCAGCAGCTCGGAGAGTCTCCGGAGCTGGTGCTGGCTCTTCCTTAACTGTTCCATTTGTCTTAACCTCCAGGCAAGATACTGTGAATAAATATAGTGTAAGTATGTTGTTTACAATTTTGGGGATTATTTTTGGGATTTTGCCAACAAGTGATTTAAAAAAAAAGAAAATTATTTAACATGTTGTTAAATAATTATGTACACTAATATTGTTGTGTTTATTTGTTTTCTTATGATAATCAGTTGTAATTTTTTTTATTAAAAAAAACACATGTTACAATTTGAGTGTTATTTGTTCATGATTAAATTCTAGCTTTTGTTTTAACCTTTTGACATGCGTAATTAGAGACACAATAGTAAGACAATGGCTTGCGGGCGCCGGCTACCGCCTGAGCGTTAATGAATTAAGCACTTAGCAAACTATATTATCCAAATAGTTTTTAATGAAATACTCACTTAATTTTTTGTGATCTGCATCAAGTGACCGCTGTTTATTGTCAATGAGGTCTTGCAGTATCTGCACAACTTGTAGTTTCTCATCACCTATCTCCTGTGCAGCCACCAGGACCGTCTGTAGCCGCAAAGCAGCTCTGCTGCGGCGACGCTCTTCTGTGTTGGTTCCTATGCATACTGCCAGGTGCTTCTCAGCTTCACGAAGACATTCTGTTAAGAAACGAAACAAATCTTAACACATAGCAACACAAAAGCAGATAGGTTACCTCTATAACTGGAGTTTTTTCCACATAAAACGAAGACACAAACATCAACTTAAATATAGTCGAAATGAAATCTTTTTATAACCATCTTTAGAAGTAACAGCAGACCAGTGGTTTTTGTGTTATTTTGGTCCACTTGTACTTGCGAGTCGTAATCTATACATAGGTATGCATACGTAATGAGGTTGAAAGGCGAACGTCAACAATATAATTACAAGCTGTTGTATCAATTAATAATAACTTATACAACTGCTAATACTTAGTAAGAGCAATTATAGCATAAAGAACATGTAGAAATTGGAAAATTACCTCTGTATGTTACGTCAAGCTCTCGCATACGCGATAAATGTCTTTGCAGGTCATTCGGAAGATTTTCAACACAATCTAAGTAATTTTCGACGTAACTCGCTGAAAGCAATGCTTCAGTGGATGTTTGATTCAACATGGTTAAAGACCGAACACAGTTTTCATAGTGATAAAACAAGAGAAATGAATAAAATCACTTTGAAAGCGAATAACAAGTCCGCTGCATTCAACAGCCGTCCCGTCAAGCATCATCTTTCGTTCAGAACTTCAGAAACGCAGTGACTTTTGTTTTTGTTGTTTTATATTTTTTTTACTTGGCATTTTGTACTGTGTCTAAAAAAATAACTTTAGATATTTGAGCAGCTGGTTATTAGATTTATCTTTAATTAAAACAACTACTTTAATGGAAATAATTTCAAAATATGCGACGTAACGTGATACCACACTCTGTCGGGTTTTAGGGTTTTAGTCTTAGTAAGTTCAAGTCATATCTCTCTGTAGTCTGTGGTCACAGAGTACTTTTTATATACATTCTGTGGTTCAAGTTATTATCAAAGCGTTAGCTTTACATACTCTTTGTTATTAACTGGCATGATCGCATCGTACGTGCTACTAGAAAAAGAATAAAAGATAATATTAATAATAATAATATTTCGTTAATATTATTTTTTCTATGACAAGTCATCATTCTTTTTTGAGAATGTGATTTTTGTCAAGTAAAATGATGATGATGTAATTTGAATTACAAAACATAGATGGCGCTGCGATAACCGCTTAGTAGCTACGCACCGGCAAACTGTGGGACTAGACTACATGTGGGACATTCGTCTACAGATCAGGGTATTTAGCAAAGACATTAAATATATACTACCAATAGACAGGACATAGCGAACAAAATCGTGCTCCAATACTTATTACCTAGTGGTCATAAGTCGCTCAGTCTAGTATGATGCCCCTACACGTCAAGTCGTGTTTGTATCCGCTCTATGCATTAAATGAAAATCATTTTCTGAGGAAATATGCCGAACTGCGCATTACACTATTGCAAATCTTGTTATGATAAAATGACTGGACCTATCTTCGGTTTATTTTCGTAAATATTTTTGGTATTTACGAAGTAATTAATTAAAATTCAATAATTTTGAGAAATACTTCTAGAACATTTGCTGGTTTTGTGATAACGCCATCTATTGCTGAAAAGTTTAACCTTACCTTTATCACACACTGAGGCTATACCACGAGCTCATAATGTGATCCATTTTACGACCTAAACCGAACTGTTAAAGGGATGGAGCTATATAGGGTGTATAGCTCCATCACTCTTTCTCTCGTACGACTGACATTTTAACATTATCATGGTAAGGCCCCTGGCCCCCTACCGAGCGATAATTAAATAAGTATAAATTTTGACAAATTTAATACACGTGTTTGCTATTCAAAGCCAGATGGCGTCACTGAGACATAGGATGACAGTTTTTCTTAAATTTGTTCTGATAGCCACTCTATTGTATCTCTTTAAATCTCTTTGGTATTTAGAGTTCTTGCGTTTCAGATACAATTTGGCTCTGATCGTGTGTTCTGCAGTTGCAGGCTATTGCTATTTTCAGTTTTCCTGCTTATCATTCTTGTGAAGGTTTAAGTAGGTAGGTACCTATAGTTACAGTTGATGAGTATGATACAGTTAAATCCAGTAAGTGAGTGGACATTCAGACAGCCTCAAAAACGGCGTGGAGTTTTCTTGTCAAAAATTGATTAACCTTTGGATGATGGCATTCGACAGTAACAAAACAGTTCACTATAAGTAAGGCTTGTTTCACTGCGTTACGCTTTCAGACACTGAGACATCTCCCTCATTCTCTTTTTACCACCTTCCAGCTTGTTCTGGATAACTAGCTTATCGTTCTGTCTGGTATTAGGTATCTAGGTAAGTAGGTACATTATACCTATAGGTAATTTAAAAAGCTTGTACTATTATAAAAAGGATATAAAAAACGATTGATTACGCTACACTTCAAAATAGAAATGGAGAAGTTAGGCTGCCAGGCTAAACAGGGATTCAGCAAATTACCATTGGGAAAAAAAAGTCTACACAGAGGGCGCCTGAGATGGCACAGCACAGTTATGGCAGACCCAAAAAAAATGGCGATGTGACCTAGAAGCTGTACCATAGTGTCTGGTTCAAGGTGATTTAAAAAAGATTAGCAAAAAGGAGGCATTTAACCAGCAGTGGGGCAGTACTGGCTAGGTAGCAATAAAGTAAGTAGGTACATCATCCAGTCAGTGCATGAAATCGTCTCACTCGCTCTGAAACGCATGCGTGCTCTCGCGCTCATACTCTTGGCAGAATAATTTTTGTGTTTAGGGAATGTTTGGTCACTACAATTAGTCTGACTACTGAAATATAATGAATGAATGAATGAATTAATTTATTTATTTATTAAAACTTCATGCAACACAAAGGTACAAAGGCGGACTTAATGCCTTAGGCATTCTCTACCAGTCAACCAAGGGTAGTGAAGAGAAAACATGGTAGGTGCATAAAAAAAAAGAAAAGAATAATACGAAAACAAGGGATCAAATGTATATATGTTGCAGTCAAAACTCTTAACCAGTCAAAAGTACTATTGACTAGCAAAATCAGTCAAAAGTACTTTTGACTGAACAGGTTGGTCAAAAGTGGTTTTGACTGAAAATTATTGGTTATTAGTACTTTTGACTGCAAATTTGCGGTTAAAAGTACTTTTGACTGACGCTCTTCGTCAAAAGTGGTTTTAACTGCAATAAAGCATCAGTCAAAAGCACTATTAACTCTACTGTTTACTGTATTGTAATGGTGTTTTCTTTTCATCAAATTTCACGTCTTCCACATCCATTGCAAACTTTTCAAATTTTTATTTTATCATCACATTGAAATGACTATCTTTCATATCTTCTATCGCTAAAATTCTTTGCAAAAAGCGTTCTTTCTTTTCGTAGTCACTCATTGTTTTTCTAATATCAGCACGTTCTCCACTAATAATGAGTAATGTAAAAGTTTTTAAGTGCGTTTGTCGTTTTTTTTTTTATCGACAAGCTTAACTTTTTAAGAGTTTTGACTTATACGACCAGTCAAAACCACTTTTGACGGAATCACTTAGTCAAAAGTACTTTTAACCAGCTCCATTGGGCAAAAGTACTTTTAACTGTTATTTTAGTCAAAAGTATTATTGACTAAAGCATACGGTCAAAAGTACTTTTGACTGATTTTTCTAGTCAATAGTACTTTTGACTGGTTAAGAATTTTGACTGCAACATATATACATAAAATAAACATACACAAATATTTAATATAATATAAACCTACATATATATAGAAAAAAATAATGAATGATATATTTATTTGCAAGAATATACCTAGGTAACAAGTTCTTAACATTTGATGGAGTCTCACTATATTGGGCATTTCAGCCGTACAAATATTTAGATTTTACATCATGCATGAAATATAACTTTGTAATAGTTACCTCAATAACATATTTAAAAATCAGACATGTAAAAATAAGTAAAGTTCATTTATTTTTTTTTGAGCTTTAAAGTGTCTGACAGTAGTTTTGATCCATGAAAAGTGTCTGACACTTATGATACTACTTTAGAATAATATTCTACAAAACATCTATAAAAATCAGCCATAAAAAATTAAGTTTAGTAACTCGTTATTTTTAGTTCCCTTTCTCACCTCGTATCTGCCAAAGTTCCCCAAGCGGGAGCTCCACAAGTACACAGGTATTCAAAGCACATGAGACGCTACTGAGAACCTAAGGTTTCATCCATATGAAAATAAGTTATGTCTGAGAGCTCTGGGATCTTGGTTCAAAGAGGTCTGCATTTGTATAGGTAATAATTATATGGCTTGGGGAAGAAAAAATCAAAGCAAAATTATTATTTTTTCTCTTTTTAGTTTTCCGTACCTCAAAAGGAAAAAACGGTACCCTTATATGATCACTTTGTTGTCCGTCCGTCTGTCTGTCGGTCTATCAAGACCCTTTATCTCGAGAACGCGTGCAGGCATCGAGTTGAAATTAAAACCAGGTCTGCGGCAAGGGCGGATCCAGCTTTGGCGCCAGGGGGGGGTCAAATCACGTCATGGTGTCAGTCATAAGAAGTTATGATTTAATTTTGATAATAATAGATACGGGTAAAAATACATACATCAATAAAATACCTACTATGTTATCGATGTATATACTGTGCTTAAAAATACCTATATTTAAATAACAAAATCAATTTTTCTTTTACGTCTCCCGAAACGCGTTATCACTCCATCTACTTCAATGGTAACGAGAAAAGCAAGTGGCGAACTCAAAAAAAATGGACTGCCACAAGGTAGTATTCTAGCCCCCTTGATGTTTAACGTTTACACCAATGACCAACCGGTGAGCCCTAACACAACCCGCTTTCTGTATGCAGACGAACTAGCATTAACTTGCAAAGCCACTGATTTTGAGGAGATTGAGGCCAACCTTACCACAGAGTCTCTCAGATCTTAGCCAGTATTATACTGTTAATGCATTTAAAGTAAATCCCTCAAAAATGTGCGTCTTTCACCATTGTAACAGACAAGCGGGTTGAATGCTCAATATCTCATGGCAGGAGGTGCGAATCATTCATAACCCCCATCCAAGATATCTATTCATCACTCTGGATAGGTCTCTCAACTACAGAAAGAATTGCGAGAACGTTAAGCGGAAGGTGCATACGAGAAACAACCTGCTACGTCGCTTAACATCCACTAGATGGGGGCGTCTCCCAAAGTTCTGCGAACAGCTGGAATGGCGCTCCGCTTCTCCGCTGGTGAATATGCCTGTCCAGTATGGAGCCGCTCCGCCCACTCTAACATAGTGGATACAGCACTTAATGAGACGTGCCAAATTGCCACTGGTTACCTTATGCCAACTCCGGTACGAATGCTGTATCCACTAATCGGCATTACACCCCTAGAAATTCGCAGGACCGTGGCTAGCCGCATAGAAAGATCGAAACAATAAAACGACCCTCGCCATTCTATGCAATATTACAGCTCGGTGCCCCTGAGACTTAAAATTCGTAAAAGTTTTGTTGTAAGCGTGAGCCCACCTCAAAGTAAAACCATATGGCTTTACTTTGAGATGGGAGTGATGCTCTCTCCTGGACACGAGTTGCCGTGGCCAATCTGGAAAACTCTAAACAGACTCCGCATGCAGGTTGAGCGCAGCAAAGACAATCTCCACAGATGGGGGTTCCTGAACGGTTCCGACCTTCAGTATTTGTGCAGTGTCTCTCCACAGACCATGTCCCACCTTCCATCCTGCATGACGTGCCCTGTTACCTGTTCATGTAGGGATCTTATGACAGTATCAGTGGACGACATTGCCGTGGCCGAATACTGGGCCAGGCAAGGAATTTTATTAGTTTTACCATCGACACGCTAAGAACGTACGACACTCTACGTTTTTATGGACATGAAGAAGTGCCAGTCCAGTTAGACATTCGACCATTGAAGCTTCTAGTCATAATTTGATTTTTCGTAACGAGAGAGATCTTCCCGCTGTCGCTACACTCACATGTAGTGTACCATAATACATAAAAAAAATCTTATTTTAGGATACGTCTCAAAATCACAATTTAAAATAAGGTCAGAAAACTTCTATTGATAAAATATTTTTATTAAATCTTTTCAAAGAACTCTGCACTAGCCTTTATACAAAGTTTCATGCGTCTGAAACAATTTTCGAAACATTTTTTCCAGTCCGCTGCAGACACCTCTTACACGGCCTTCTTGAAAGCTGCTAGCGCGTCTTTCGGCGATGAAAACTGTATCCCTTTCGGCAGATTTTTTATTTTAGGGAATAAAAAGAAGTCACACGGTGCCAGATTTGGGGGGCTATTGGCTAACTTTTTCATTAACAGTTGACAACTAGCATTCGTTGCACACTAAACTTAGTTGTCAACTGACAATTTCATAAAATTGGTATTACGTATCACACAAGTGACTAACAAACTACGGCGGAAATGTGGTGATTTATAAAAATTTACGGTGCCTATTGTGACCACTCTAAAATTTTATCGACTATTATACAGCTTCAAAAGCTTACACAATCGCAATTTTAAAAGTATCAATACGATAACATCTGTCAAAACGTGTTACGGTGGCTATCAAAGGCACCAGTGGCTAATGACGTCACTACAGTTGGTCACTGAAGATAGGCAATACGAAACTAGCTGTTTGACAGTTCAATGATGCACATTGTTAACAAGTGATCATCACTTGAACTGTCAACAGAGTTACGCAATAGCCCCGCAGGACTGTAAGGAGGGTGCCCCAAGACTCTGACCGGTGCGGTGTCCAGGAAGTCCCTCGTTTTGAGCGCTAAGTGCGCGGGCGCGTTGTCATGGTGAAGCAGTACCCTGCGGAGCCCGGTATTCGGTCGCTTGTTGCTCATTGCAGACAAAACTTCTGGCAGGCATTTTGTGGTATACCATTCGGCGTTGATGATGCTTTGGTCTCGTAATGGAATTGAAATCAGATACCCCGTCAAAGTGAAGAAACTAGTGATCAAAATTTTCCTTGCGCTGTTTCTGTTTCGTTTTGAAACAGCCAAACTGTCAACTGACGCTTTGTTTCTGGATCGTATTAATAAATACAGGATTCGTCACCGGTCACAATGTCGTAAACGCGCCGAGACGAGCCGTTTCAAATTTTTGAATCATATCACGGCACCACTCCACACGGGCTTGCTTCTGAGCTTCGGTGAGGTTGTGCGACACCCAGCGGCAAAGTATCCTCCTCAAACGAAAGTGCTCGTGTAGAATCTTGTGAACGCTTCCCGAACCAATCTGCAGTGTATGCTGAATCTCTTCGTATATAATCCGTCTGATTTTTGACACACACTTTCTTCCGTGACAGCTGTCGTAGGACGACCACTCCTTTGTTCATCCCGCAAAGTAAGGCGACCGCGCTTGAACTCTCTATACCAGCGGTAGATGGTTGCTTTTGAAGGCCATAAAAGCAATTTGAAGTCGATCAAATGACTCATCAGGTTTTAGGCCACAATTAAAATCATAGAAAATCATCGCACGAAAATGGCCAACCTGAGGTACATTTGCTCTTAAATTAATTAAATATTGAAAGTGCATACATAAAATCTATATTGTGACAAAAAATTATATTAAAACAATTATGTTTATTATGTTTAACAATTTTAGTCAGTGGTCCACCTAGGTCCTGGACCCAGCCCAGGGGGGGGGTCATGACCCCCATGACCCCCCCCCCCGGATCCGCCCTTGCGGTCTCTTAAAGCTGTGAAAAAAATCAAACTTCTAAGTAGACGAAAAAACAGATACGGCCATTTATTCCGCAAAAAACGTATATTTCGACACTCTCAAAGAAATCAAAATTCATAGGGTACTTCCCGTTGACCCAGAATCCTGAAATTTGGCATAAAGTAAGGCCTTATAGCACAGATATATGAATAAATCTGAAATCAGTAAGTTTATAGCGGACAAAAAAAAAAAAATTGCCATTCGGAAAAATCTTCGAGACTCAGTTCGGGAAAAACTATACACATAGGTAAAGTTTGTACGGAAACCTCAGTGCGCGAGCCCGACTCGCACTTGCCCAGTTTTTTTATAATTGATAAGCCCAGCAAGGCAACACTACTACACTACACTAGGAGACTTTTTTTTTATTATTATTGATAGGCTTGCGTTTAGTGCGTTCAAACAAACTTGTCAGCTTTATAATATTATATGTATATTAGCTTCTGCCAGTGGCTGCGTCCGCGTGAATCTCGGTTATTACGGACGCGAAGTCGAAGTCAAAGCTAATAAGTAGCCTATGTCCTTACTTGGAGTTTTTTTTTTTTTTGTTTTAATTGATATAAACTAGTGCTTGACTGCGATCCCACCTGATGGTAAGTGGTAATGCAATCGTTGATGGTGAGGCGCACTAATTTATTGAGAGCCTATTCACTCTAGCCTTGAAGAGACCCAAATTATAATCGGACGGGAAAACCGCAGCAGGCAAATTATTCCAGTCCCTCGATGTACGCGGTATAAACCACGAGGCAAAACGCTTGGTCCGTATCGTAGAGGTTTCAACAACGTAAGGGTGGATACTCGCCGTTCGTCGGCTTGTCCGATGGTAGAAATGAGATGGTGGAATCAAGTCATGCAATTCCTGCGCACACTCTCCAAAATGCATTCTGTAAAACACCGAAAGGCTGGCTACCCTACGCCTGTGCTCAAGACTTTGTAGATTGGAATTAACCAGATCTGGATCACCAATTAGCCTCTTTGCACGCCTTTCCACCGAGTCCAAAGCTGCCAGGTGGCATTTTGCAGCACCAGCCCATATGTGGCTGCAGTACTCTATGCACGAACGGACCTGTGCTTTGTATAACATTAAAAGCTGTCCTGGTGTGAAGTACCGCCGGACCTTTGCAAGTACGCCGAGTTTCCTAGCAGCTACCTTGGCTTTGGACTCAATGAACCGCCCAAAGTTAAGGTCTGAGGAAATTTCAACTCCCAAGAGCTGAAGGCGGTCGGTGTACTCCAGGGCAGTGGCGTGCCTAGGGTTTCAAAATAAGGCAAGCCCAATAAAATTTTAACCGATTTCAAAAAAGAAAGTTCAGTTTTCGACTGAGTATGTAGGTACCTACGTATGTATCATCGCAATTTTCTCATAAACTACTGATTAGGTACAATAAATTAAAAGCCCAAAAAACAGTCATGAATTTCATTTATAATTATATCTGAGAATCAAGCACAGTTGTTTTCTATGACTAACATCGGGGGTTTCGTCAATAATAATTGAAACAAATTTTGTTTGCCTAACTTCGTAATCGATGCAAGTTTGCATCACATCGGCTACGGAATTAATAATATCGTTTTGAATTTTGTTAGATAAATAACTCGGCCCCGGTTTGTCACTTTTCTAATGCTGCATATGCTTTTCTAAAACGACATCGTATTTTGAAATTAACGAGACCAGTTCTAAAAAATTGCCTTTATTTTTGAATATTTAATTTCGTTATTTTAAAAAGTCGCTAGTTTTTATTGTTGCTAAATCTTAAAAAAAGTCTCCAAACTCGTTAAAAATCTCCAAGATCTCACAACGTCGCTAAAACGGCAACACTGCAGAGTTGGCAAGGTGACAAGGTCACGCATACGCGAGCAACTTCATACGAATGCCCGGCTTAAATCTTCCATGGATACTGATCGATTTGTAGACGCATAAGGTCCTAACTCGTTATACGGCACATCGCTATAAGTGCGAAAGTGATAGAGATAGTATTTGAAAGCCCGGTAAAAGCCGGTACGTGTAAGCGAGATAGATATAGCTCTCGCGTAGATGATGCGAAATGCAAAACTCTGCGCGCGCTGTGTAGTAGTGTGGCATAGGTAGATACTTTGTGTTATTTTGATAAGAATTAAAGCGCGCGAACTTTTAAATAGTTCGGGTTTGATATTGATTCTCTATCGAGCATTTTAGTAAGGCATGCCTGGCTTTTCTGCTTGTATGAAGGTACCGCCACTGCTCCAGGGATATATATGCAGCAGGAAGAGAGTTGCAGAGAGAACAGACCCCTGAGGAACTCCGGCATTAGTCGTCATGGGCTCTGATGAGCATCCATCGATAACAACTCGGAGAAAACGTTCACTCAGGAAGTCTTTTACCCAGTTAATCAGACCAGGGGAAACGCCGTACGCTGAAAGCTTACTCAATAGACTAGCGTGCCATACCCTGTCGAAGGCCTTTGAGACGACTAAGGAAACAGCAATCGCTTCCCCATTCTTCTCGAGGGTCTCGCCCCACAAGTGGGTGGCATAAACTAGTAGGTCCCCAGTAGATCGATTGCGGCGAAACCCGTACTGTCGATCACTGAGGAGATCGTTACCTTCCAGGTATGCCAAGAGGCGCGAGTTCAATACACGCTCCATAATCTTGCAGAGTATGGAGGTTACTGAAATCGGCCGATAGTTGGTAGGATCGGTACGACTGCCCTTTTTAGGCACGGGTTGCACGTTGGCAAGCTTCCAGGACTTGGGCACTATACCAGCCCCAAATGAGAGGCGATACAAACGCGTCAATACAGGAGACAACTCGGGTGCACAAGCCTTGAGAACAATCGCTGGTATACCATCTGGTCCAGTAGCTTTATTCACGTCAAGACGACACAGTGCTCTCAGAACCTCTTTGTTCCTTATGCGGACCTCGGGCATCGAAATATCGCAGTGAGGTAGAGTCGGTGGAGTAGCACTACCAGTGTCAAGACGAGAATTATGGGCGAAGAGAGATGCAAAGAGACCCGCTTTCTCTCTCGCTGTATGAGCCAGTGTTCCATCAGGTTTAACCAGCGGAGGCAATGAGGGCCGACAGAAGTTCGCTTCGACCGACTTGGCAAGGGACCAGAATGCTCTGCTACCGGACGGCTGCGCAGAGAGCTTTGTACCAATATGGTTAATGCGGTTGAAGCGAGCCTTCCTTAGTTCCTTTTTGTAGGACTTGGCAGCATGGTTGAAGGCTCTCTTCTTTGAACTCAGATCCGGAGCTTTGTGGTCACGAGCGTCAACCCAGGCGAGAAACGCCGAATGCTTACGTTGTTCAGCTTGAACGCAATCGGCGTTGAACCATGGGTGAGCTGAGCCACCGATGGGTACGTCGCGATAATGGATGAAATACTCCATAGCTTGACGTATCACATCGGATATAGTATCTGCACAGCTCGACGGATTTTTAGAAGAGAAGCAGACCTGCTGCCAAGGATAAGATGCAAAGAAGTGCCGCATCTCATCCCAATCTGCTGACTTGTAACGCCACATTCGCCGTTCACCGCGTGAGTCGCAGTCAGGTGGGGAAAAGGACGATACAGACTTTACCAGACAGTGATCTGAAGTTCCTAGTGGTGAGGAAACTGTTACGATACATCTGTCCGGATCGGTGGTCAGCAGAAGGTCCAGACAATTGGCAGTATGACCAACTACATCAGGCACCCTTGTCGCTTGCTTTACCAACTGGGAGAGGCCCATCGATACTGCAAAGTTTCGCGCTTCTCTCCCAGCGTGGTCGGTCCTCTGGTACGGGAAAAGCCAGTCTTTGTGAACGGCGTTAAAGTCCCCCAGAGCGACAAACTGCGCATCAGGGTGCCGATGCAGAGCCTTATCGGCGGCCTCACTGAGGTGGCCAAACAGTTGAGTCGTCTCCTGGTCACCGCTGTGCGATCGGTAGACACAAGTATAGACAATTTTGTCCACACCGGTGTCCACCAACAACCACAACGTTGAGAAATTAGGGTCCTCAAGGTGACGGAGACGCTGACAACAGAGTTCAAGCTTACTCCATACCAAATTTCATCAAAATCCTTTCAGCAAAGTATTGATACAGTATATAATAGATGTACCTATGAGTAAACATTAAAAAGCAACACATATATACGTTTTACTATAACTGTTATAATACAATAAAAAGAAATAAAAAGCATGTACTTAATCAAATTAATATGAGCTTTGCTGCACATCGGTCCTTGAACTAAAAAGTTCAAAAATGTATTAATACCTAATGGTGTAACCGAGGGCAAATACATTTGTATTAAGTAAATAGAATGTGGGGACTTGGAAAACTTAATAATTTTCCAAGAAATATGGTTTTACGCCTGGTAAAAAAAACATGTTAGCCACCGGATACAACGATGGAAATTGTTTAGAAAAAAAATGACTATTATTTTACTTAACATTTAAGATACAAAACGTTTACGCCGGGACTGAATTGTCTCAAGTACCTATCACTTATTTATGAAAGGTGCATTTCATACTTACCTACCTATTAGAAATAAGTATACCTACTTTCGATTCACATACAGAAAATAATAGAATGAAAAAAGGACAGAAAAATAAAAAAAGGCGACAAAAGCAAAAGAGGCGGCCGATCGCGTGAGGCAACGGCAACGGTCCTCACGCCCCAACCGCCGCCGGGATTCCGATCCCGATTTCCGGCCACCGTAGGCGCGGGCTTGCGGACGGCGGGCAATGGGTGGCTCGCCGTCCGACCGTCCGGTAACCATCCGGACCGAGCCCAAGTCGTCGACGGCGCGTATTGTTCCGCGCGCGCCTCAGGGAGATGTCAGCAAATCGTAGGGGCCCAGCAGGGTCGAAGCCTACTGGGGCCATGGGTAGTGTGAAAACGAAACCGTGGCCCTGGGACGAAGGCAACGAAGGAACAGGAGTGGGTTTTTAGTCAGTAAAAGTCTGACACTATCTCCCGCTCCGCCCAAGTGCGGGATTTGTCATAAGATGATTTTCCCACCTATAAAAAACCTGATGGTACGCAGTGATGCAATCGTCGATGGTGACTTTAGCCGATTATTCCAATTCTTCGATGTACGATACGTGGTGTAAACGACAAGGCGAAACGCTTAGTCCGGACCGTAGAGGTGTTAACAACGTAAGGGTGGACACTCGCTGTACGTCCGTCGGTTCGATTTTGAACGTCCACTGAGTGATTCCCGCACAGATATATCATGACATATCTGTTGATTCCGGGGAAGACACAGGGGTGATTCGTTTACAGTTTCTTCAGGGATGAGCTTCACTTTCACTTTCACTAGGGTGGAAAGAATCCCACTCCCTTCTCAATCCCACGCCCGGATCTTTCCCCAAAAGTCCAGGCGTTTTTTGAAGATTTCCCCCTATAAGGGTTGTTGTTTGTATAAAATATTAAAGGTTAATAAAACCGATTAAAATAAGTTCGGCCTGAGATCATTCTTCTAGAAAAGGAAATGTTATTATGCTTTAATATCATGCAAGAGTCGAGGTCGATTTCCACCTACAGTCCTCACCCACGTCTACTTTGTCATAAAACCTAAATGCAAAACGACAGTGTGCCGTACAAACTCGCCAGTACTGGCTAGATATTCTAAAACATATTTAATTATTTGACAAACGTCACAAATTCATAATAATTATTATGACAATTTGAAAATATCGCGTTTTTATTTTTAGTTTTACAGTGTAAAGTAAGCAAAATTTTTGAGTAGAAAAAATTACGTAAGTGTTTATAAGTGCAGTGTTCCGATGTCATCCACCCTTATTTTTGTTGGGCTGCCTGAGGATTCGAGAAGCTCTATCACAAAGTAAGTGCTATTTATCTGCTCTTTAGGTTGCATCGACGCGATGGCGCAACTGGGCCAAGTTGATTTCTACCGATATTTATACGTGGATATGTTCTCAAATCACTTTAGGCACTTCAGCAATGTTTTATGGTGACGCTCGTAGTAAATTCACTTTGATTTAGAATTTTCCTACCAACAGGGAATGTTTTAAGAGAAAATTACTGTCAGACGTTTTTTTTGGTGGGCTACCTACATACAATGGACGTCAATTTTCACTTGAGAAAGAGCTATTCGTTCGGTTTTTTTTACAAATTTTCATTTATACAGGATGTTTGTTGTTTCGGATCCATTTCTTCATAATCTCATACCAATCACAGATTTCGGATCGGCGGCGGCGTAGCTTAGCTAGCAGGGCAAGGAAAAGATTTTTTCTTTTAAAGAAGGTGTACCAAACAACCTCGTTTCTATTTTTCACGTTTCTGGCGTGTATTATTAATATAATTTAATAATGTACCATTAAACCATGAAAGCTTGGTCTTATACAAATAGCGCTATTCAACTGCGAAAAGCGCCTGAACATTATTGTTATGTAGGTAATTTTGCTTTCATGCGCTTGAACGAGCGCCTCAGTCTCGGTGGCTTGTCATAAAATCCGTTTTAGAAACCCTTTTAGTGTTTCCACGTACAATAGATCACCCGTTTTAGATACGTATTGCGTCGTTTGAGCTAAACTATTGTGCAGTTATCCGCGACTTTGTCTCTAAATTTTGTATAACTCCTTGGAAGATCCTGGGGACATCAAGGATATTCTTTTTTTAA
The DNA here is from genome assembly GCA_905147345.3 of Mythimna impura. Taxonomy (NCBI): domain Eukaryota; kingdom Metazoa; phylum Arthropoda; class Insecta; order Lepidoptera; family Noctuidae; genus Mythimna; species Mythimna impura. Next base: position 11,035,790 of record LR990362.1, on the reverse strand, counting down.
TAGATATCTTATTTGCTCAAGCATGTTCGTACCTTTACGTTTTCGTTAATATATTTGGTTAGTTTTATTGTTTAGTTTAGAATTCGAGATAATTATGTCTATGAGTCAGCCAATGAGCAGGATTTCTTAAGAAATCCAAATTAATAGGTAGTCATTAGATCAGAAGGAAGGACTTAACAAAGCTGGAACTAAGATCAAATTAGGAATTAGAAGGAAATAAAACAACTAATAGGTTTTGTAATAAATCAATACTTATTATTATATTCAGTGGTAAGCATAGGCGGCCCCTATGCTTGTACAGCACTTTGCTCTAATTGAAGGTGTAGGCAGTTCCAGATATATTCTGCAGCGTGGGCGGCGCAAGCGCAGACTCGCCTTGAGACTCCCAATTAGGGTGAACGACGGGCTTGTTTATGTTCCAGTGCTTTATTTGTCTAAATTAGGCGTTATTGTGCAATATTATTGTTAACTACAAGCTAGATGACGGTGTTCGCGTTTTCACGACCTTGTAATTTTGCTGTTTAGTGCGATTTTAGTTCAGGAGCTCGTATCCCTAAATGGTGCATCTACATAATATGGAAATTATTTTCTAGAGCAACAATTTGCAACGTGGAAATTAATTGTCATAATCATTTTGATATTTTTCTAATATACGACCCATACAGAATTCTCCCCTGTACACTACCTGTACTATGAAAGGGCTGTTCTTGCTTTTTTTTTAATTGTTTCAATTTAGTGCTTGACTGAGATCCACTTTCTACCTTCTGATGTAACTTTTGATAAGTAAACTATCGTGAGAATCCTGGTACCCATAACACAAATTAAATCTCTCCTTGGGTACCAGAAATTATTACAAATACTTCTGACACGAGCCCTGGTTGAAGATCGCGGGAATCCGATGGATGCGAGACGCACAGGATATTTCGTTGTGGCGACACTTGGGGAAGGTCTATGTCCAACAGCGGACGTCTTTCGGCTGAATTTATGATGATGATGACTCTGTCGTTACTCTCTAATATTTCTTTGTTATTATTTGTAAGAGTTTACTTGCACAAAATTTTTTAGTTCTATAAATTATTATATTCCAAATTATAGTTTCATAAAATTAACTTCGGTGTGGATGCACCATCTGGTCTTGTAAAAACTTCATCAGCGGTGATTATACAATTAATATTATAGGTTAGGTAGAAAGCAGTTTACTGCATTTAAAGTACTTAGGTGTGGGCATAATAGTCTGCATGGGTGCAAAGCAATCGTGGAAGTTAATATGGCTTCACAAGCAGGCTACCTTTTGTAGAGTAATACGGAACTCTGTTCATGCTAAATTCTTGCAACGCTTTCACATTTTGTCGTTTTTTTTTTAGTTGGGAAATCAACCAATGATATCTCTTGCCCTTGGGCGGAGCGGGAGGGCGTGTCAGACTTTTACTGACCCACTCCTATGATCCTTCTTTGCCTTTGTTCTAGGACCCCGGGGTTCGCTTTCACTTAACCTTTGGCCCCAGTAGGCTTCAACCCTGCTGGGTCCCTACGATTTGTTGACATCTTCTTGAGGCGCGCGCGTGGAACACTACGCGCTGTCGACGACTTGGGCTCGGTTCGGACGGTTACTGGACAACCGGACGGCGTGTTACTCATTGCTCGCTGCCCGCAAGTCTACGCCTATGGGACATTTTGTCGTCTGAGGTGGGGAATCGGCAAATGACTTCTCTCGACTTTTACTTTTGTTTTTCTTCAGTTGCCCTTTGCGTTGAACAATCCCGCAGCCCTAGCGGGCATTGGTCCCTGTTCGTTTTGCTGAAATCTGATAGTGGTGACGGCAAAATAATTTAAGGAAATGCACTTTGGGGCACAGGTCAAATCCAAATGTCACTTCAATCTTCCAATTTAAATTTCGCAGGTCTTTTCCACCGAAAAATAACTTCAACTTGAGAAATTTCCAAAGAGCTCTTAGACTAGATTATTAAATTGTGCGCCATACCGCGAGCATTGTTCGTTGGGGGCCTTAAAAAGATAGAGAGGTACTTTCCAGGTGTCCCAGTGTGTCATTAAAGTTGCCACACGGTCTGTGACAATAGTTCTGTTGTCTTTGACAATTCGCCCCGCTCATTCGAGATTGGTCGAAGGAACAAGTTACCACAATAGAATTGTGTCCTTTAGTTTTAGTACGGTTTTAATTTTTGCGGCCCTTTCTAATTCGTGCTGGGTTTTGTGCCAGGTTTCCTGTTTAAAATTCTCTATTTAAAGTTCTATTGTGCTCTTGACGAATGAAGTTAAATATCTATGTACAGTCAGGGGTCAAAAGTGCAGTTGCACTCTACCATTGCTAAAGTGTCCAAAATTTATTTGTAGCAGAAGTTTCACATTCCACAACTAGTTTAATCAATACTATAGATTCTATGCTACAAATCAAATCAGGCATGAACCATTGACCCTCTTCTACAAAGACATTTTAGACTCTTTAGCATTGATGGAGTGCAACTGCGATTTTGACTCCTGACTGACTTAGTATCTATTGGTTGGCAATCAGTCAAGTTAATTCTCAATGAAGTTTCCTTGATTTAAAAAACTTACAAATCTATGCAAGTCTTCGTTTCAACCTGCAACCTCGTCCGCGTGAAAGATGCAAAATTAATCCACGGGACTATCGGGATACAAGTATCCGATGTCTATTTCCTAAACCAGGCATTTTTCTATCCTTGTTCCACATTTCATGCTAATCTATTTATCCGAAACAACAACAACGGATAAATAGATTAACACACGACATAAACTTCGAGAGACTTTCTTATTATCTTTATAAACACATGTCTGTCTGAGCTGTGAACGGATTTTCATGCGTTTTTTACCAATAGACTGGGTGATTTAAGAATGTATGATACATACATTTTATACTAGAGCAAAGCCGAGAACGAATCATTAAAAGAAGAAGAAGAGAAAGAAAGACAGTTATTGTTAGAATTTCAAAGATTTGTAACACTCTGCGAGTCGCTATAGTTCGTAATCTAATATATAAAAATCTCTTGTCACAGTGTTTTGTTAACGAACTCCTCCGAAACGGATTGATTTTTTATGAAACTTTTTGTGTATATTTAGTAGGTGTGAAAATAGGTCGTAGGCTGTCTTTTATACCCTGGAGGTGATAAATCTACTATCACGCGTAATTTACAATATTAGTAGGAGGATAGGATATTCCAACAACATTGTCGTTATATTCCACCCACATCGTTGGCGTAAAGTTTCAATATTCTACGCTATTACCCCGATCAATTATAACAGGATTAGGCACGTCGCACGGCGCGCCAGGACTGCGGTAACAGGATAGTGCGGAGGGCGAAGCCCTGCAGGCCTACCTACCTACACAGTGCATGCGACGTGCCCCCTGTTATAAGTGCATATTGTATTTCAGCTAAATATGATTTTGTTTACACCTGCTGTTGGTTGAGGGTCTTCCGGTTGACGGGTTTACCTATTAGTAACTGAGCCATTCAATATAGAATTAGGGACTTATTATGGCAACACTTGGTTTCAAGAAAGCTTAGCGAAAGGCCAGATTTTCTTATAAACGCGTATAAGGAATTATTTTGCCATATTCATATCTATTTGGCAAAAACAATGCGGTAGGTATGTCCCATTCAAACGCACTAAAAGTTTTGGGAACACATTTATTGTGCGTACAGCTTAGGAGTGGAATTCCCTGCTGGAGTCTACGTTTCTTGATAGCTACAACCTAGGGGTCTTGTAAGTTAAGAGTGAATAGGTTACTTCTAGGTAAACGTGATCCATCACTTACCATCAGGTAAGATAGAGGTCAAATAGCAAAACTAAAAAAAAAATTGGATTGAAAATTGGATTCTCATTCCAATTCTCCGCAAAACTTATTGGAAAATAAGAACGTTTTGTTTCATACTGCATCAGCCAAGATCAGAAAACTTACTAGATAATCTAGACGTCAATAGACCAGAAATTACTAAGTCCACAGTGTCGATTTCTTGTCGTAATAATAGCAAGGTTGAGTTTAACATTCGCTAACAAACACTGCATCATCGGAAGCTTCTGGTGTTGTCGACGAGCGGGGGCGGCGGTCACGCACGGCGGGCTGGAGCGCGAGGCGACTCGACACAATGGCGGCACACCCTCGCGGAAGCGCCGCCATTACATGCTCGGCTACTCGCGACTGCCCGGCTGTCCGTCTGCCTGCGGTCACCCGCAAGCCCGCAATCTTTGCTGATAACTATTTCTGTTGCATTCTTTTCAAATCGATTGCTTTGAGAATTATTGCTGGCAGGTGCAGATTTGATTGGATGGCCTATTGAAGCACATAAACTCAAATTGACTCTATTCTGTCCTATAAACTTATTTGAAAGGTGACTCTTGAAGTTTCTTTTGACAATTCGACCCATAATATGAAGAAGAAAAGAAGAAAGAAAAAGAGTTTATTTACGACAAACATGAAGAAAGGCAGAAAGAACAGGAAGAAAATCGTAAGCGACGGCTCGCGTTTACTGCAGTGAGGGTTATTTTTTCTTTCGTTACCTATTGAAAAATATTGTGTAAAATACTTATTTAAAAAAAAAATAAGTTGTTATTCATACAAATACTGATCTATTAGAATAATTCCTATTACCATTTTGTCATAAATACTTTTTAATTAAAAAAGGAAAAATCCCTTTCTACAAAAAGAAAAGGGTCGTATTATTCTTTTTTAATTGTCTATTCTACCTTGATAAATTTTATGTATCATTGAGTTACGTGTTGCTGAACAGTTTGTTTGCTCTTCTGAAAAGTTCATGATTTTCACATACCTACGTGGTGTTAGAACTTAAGAGGGTCCTTTTTCACTCGCGTATCGTCAACATGGAGCATGGTTTAAAAGTTTGTTACTTCATTTAACGCAATCCAATGCGATGTTTGACGAAAAGGCATCGCGAATAAAGAGAGATAACGCCTGAAAACTCTATTAGCATTCGGTAATTCCGTGATTTACTCGAATATTTTACAAAACTTGTATCAGGAAATACGTGTTTTTTTAAACCCTTATAAGTTTTTGAAAAAAATGGTCATCATTCAGAATCTTGTTATTATATTGTTATATGTTTTTTTACTTTTTGAAAATGCATGTCGAGTTGCTTCCCCCCCCCCCCCCCCCTTAAAGGCATCAAACTCGACATACATTTTCACTGTTTTTTATACAACCGCTCTTACGCGATTATGACGTTATTACACATTTTTCATTAGATATTTTATAAACACAGTATCTTGTGGATATTATCTAGGCTACTATTGATATCAATTTATTTTGTGTAAAATTAATGCAGTAAAGACCTCTGAAAATCTGCTATTTTGCATGAACTTTTACACTTCATAATTTACTCAAAAATTTAAAAAGTCAAAAAAGTATAACAATAAAAGCTTTGAAAATTTTATCAATTTCTGAATGACATAATTTTTTTTTCAAAAAATTTTTAAGGTAAAAAAAAACACGTATTTCCTAGAACAAGAATTGTAAAAAATTCGAGTAAATCACGGAATTACCGAATGCTAATAGAGTTTTCAGGCGTTATCTCTATTTTTTCGCATTAATTTTTCGTCAAACATCGCATTGGATTGCGTTAGATGTAGTAAGAAGCTTTTAAACCATGCTCGATGTTGACGACAGGCTAGTGAAAAAGGACTCTCTTAAGTGACAATATGCAATTTCCCATTGCAGATATATTTCAGTCTTAATTGGCTTGAATCATGTTTCCTAAAATCTGAAACTTTGGATTTGCATGATTGACTTAATTTGTCATGTTTTGGTTCATATTTAGGTACATGATTCATGAAACCGTAATCATGGCGCCGAGACGCTTGCTCTGACTAAGACACCGTAATAACAAAATCAGCCTCTTGCATAACAGACTGAAATAAGTCCGTCAAAACCGTCTACTAAACTACAAAGTAATTACTCGACACAAATCTGGTCTCAACGATTTACTAGATAATGTCAGAGTAAATAAGGAAGCGGGGATCGCACTCACATAAATTAGAAAATAGTGTTTTAGTAACTACCCAGGTGGTCGACTGACAGACTGACTAATATGGCGTCGCTTTGGCTGTCTTCCCGCGCAAACGGTTTGACAGTTTACGGTCAATACTTACCTACTCTATGGTACTTGAACGCAATTTCTGGGACACCTTACATGTTTTCTCGAAGCGATATTGACATGTTAGGCGATGAAATACTCGTTGGAACTGTGTTATTGGTCTTGTATTATTTATGAGTTGTCAGACAGAGGTGTTGAATTAAACAAATGTGTTAAAGGAGATCCTTTAATCCGCTGTATTCAGCAAATTGCTTTTATAAAATCAATAAGGTTTTAATTGGGCATCTTTGCATCACTGTTCATAGACATAATAGGGTATGGCATAAGGTCTACAAAATTCTATAATCCATTTCCACATCGAGAAAAACAAATAATAATAAAAGTAAAAGCCGTACTCTGGGGAATGTTCTTTTGATTGTTTGTTATTTGCGGCACCAAGCCACAATATCTGTTAATTGAAGGGTTCGATACAACGCGAACGGTTATAAAAACAGAGATAGTGTCAATTAGTGGCCGTCCCTTCGCGGCTTTTGTCTATTTCGGTCCACGCCGGGGAACAAATTGATGTGCGGCTATCAAATTAAGGAAAACTTTATGGTTTACAAATTGTTTCTAAAGTTGTTGATGGCGTTTATGGGGGCAGAATGCGTTTTGGTGAAGCGTGGGCTTTTGAGCTTAGTGTATTTTATAAAGATGTTAGCGTTTTCTAACAAAGAGGTGGAATTTTTATATTATAGTTAATGTGGCGTACAAGACTTTTGTGTACTGTGGCAGATTAGTTTAAGATTAAAGAAACATATTTTCTTGGGCCTTTTAGGCTTTATATCCTTCTCATTCAAGTATTTGTTGATTTGGTAATTCCGTCCGCATTTTTATAGAATATCTGCTAACTCAACAATTGGAATTTCAAATTAGATATATCTAAAAGCATACACCTGCTGTCATCTTTTTTAAGGATCGAAGTCCTTTCTTCTAGATTAATCTATTAGAAACTTATCTTAGTTGTTACGTTTATTAAGTTTGTAGTCCAAACCATTACGGTTAATACATTTGTTATCTATCAGCCGTTAATTGCTCGATTGTGGGATGTTTACTATTGAACAAGGCTTGATTAGCAATGCCTCCCTTTCGTTGGCTATTCATTAATACAAATCGAGATTATACAATTAGAAAGTTTGTTTAATTATCTATAACTAAAGCTACCTGTTTAGCTACGTGTAGGTCTGCCGACATTGGTTACATTTTCTCTTTGCCTTTAGTGAATTCGACATTGAATTCGATTGCAACTTGATAAGTTTGGGACTTGTACTACTACTTATTCTGTGGTTTTGGGTAAGTGGTGTCGTATTATTAATTTAGAAAATATTGGCTTTTAAATTTCTCTTGTTTCCATTTTGTTTTGATGATTTGGGGATCCAAGAGAATTAGTCTTTCTCGAACATTCCATGTTATTCTCTAATAGATACCACAGAGATCATAGCTTCAATCATTAATGTAGTCACTGTCACAGCATTCATCGTTTTGTTTGCTGGGAGAAAACTCTTTGTTGAGTTAAGGTCGCCTTTTTAGGTACATGAATTGTTAAATCACTGTGTTAATGTTAAGTAGGAATATTCATTTATGGTTTTATTGATCACAGTTATACACAGTTATAATATTATAAAGCGATATCATTAAAATGGTAAGTATGATTTTATGTAAAAGTAAAACTTTCGCTTTCATATAATAGAAAATGGTTATTCTCAACGTTGATACAGCAGTATTGTAACACCGATACACTTCGCACGTCAATATAATTGGATTTAGGACATGACTTTACTCGTATTTTATTTTTTTCTTTCTAGCTGTAAGATTTATCAGGTTATTAATGAAAGTGTTTTATTATACATTTATTGTACCTTGTATTGTACATTCGGTTACGTAAGTTCTTTATGGGAACAGCTTTGCTGAAAAAAATCTTTCTAAACCCACTCCATGACTGTTCCCAAAAGTTGTATGAACTGCAGTCTTGCGTCCTAGATTTCCACAACTACAATCTAGCTCTGTTAAAAGAATTTCAATACTTTAGAGAATCCGTGTACTTAAAACTTTTACATGCATTTTCACCTGAAAGCGAAGCAACATTCTCAGAAAACAATTCACTACACTTTTAATGTGTATGGTCATTTAAAAATAGTCTGAAGTTTCATTTGGCCGGCGGTTACGCAAAATGACTAAGTTTCCCGGGCTAATGAGCCATAATGCAGTCCGGTCCGGTCCGGTCCGGTCCGGTCCGTCTCGCTACCGTGGACAGCGCCCGGAGCTACGGTTCCGACCGGCGACCGGCTGACACGACGGACAGTGATCCGTCTATGATTGGCAGCTCTTCAGTTTAATGTACTTCGATTGTAGTGTATTGGGGACTTGGAATGCAAACTGATTTTAGATCGTTTTACTGAAATTACACAGTTGGGTCTTGGATCGATTGTATCGAAATCTTTAGAGGTAATACATTTCGTAGAGTAAATTAAAGAGCACTTCCTTGCATATTTGACATCCCATCGTGTCTGTCTGCCTGTATGAACCCGATAAACTTAAAAACTACAGAATAAATCTCCAGAAATTCTCAGCTCAAGTCTTTCTCAGCTTAAGTTCTCAGTATCTTCTTTTACTTTTCTAGACTGTGCTGATGTCTGATTTCTGGATGCAGATGAGGCACTTCTTGACAAGCTAGAGCGTCTGTAGAATTTTTGTATCTGCTTAATTTTTGGCTTTGTGTCGGAATTTCGAAGGTAATTGAAGTATGACTGCCTGTTCGGCAGCGTCCGGATTCCCACACTCTTTTTTTTTCTCTTCTCTGTTCTTCGTTATTTCAAGTCTTTCTGGTATCTTCGGGAACGCTATGAGTATGTTGTTCCGAGAGGAAAGCCCAGCCGCTCAAGATTCTCTCTTCTCTTTTGTCGTCCTCCCCACTCCTCAAGTCGTGTTACAGTAGATCTTTTACTGTTCGTGCTGTGCGCTTCTAGAATTCTCTTCCACACACATTAAGGGCTAGCTCTTCGATGGAGGTTTTTCAGGGGAAGAATTAGGGAACATTTCTTGTCAACATTACCTATAAATATTGATTGCATATAGTATGTTTATGTATTGTGTGCTGTACACATATTTGTTGTGTATTTTTTAAATCAATGAGTTTTAAGTTTTATTTAAATAATGTGATAAGTTTTATTTGTGCATTAATAATTATCCTCATGTACAAAATTTATCTCTCATTTATATATAGGTTTGTTAAGAAACCCAATGGTGGGTTAAGGTCGCCTGTGCACCATAGCTGTCCTATTTTGTTTGTTTTTATGTTGTGTGTACAATGAAGAATATATGAATATGGAAAGGCATGTATGTAATAATAGTATGTATGTCGGGATAGACATTGTCTGCAGGAATGCTTTCCATCGCTTTTTAATTTTCCGGTCAGTAGTCCGTATCCCGTCCCCTGTGACACGAATCTACTTCAAGCTATTTCCATTTTATCCTATTGTTTTGGTTGGATTGTTCGAAAAAGTGACTGCGGCTCTGGAACGCAAAGGGTAACTGATATAACACCGTTCGGTTTTAGTCAGTAAAAGTCTGACATTGCCTGTCGCTCCACTCGGAGTGGAAAAACCTATTTGATGAAATAAATAAATTTTAATAAATTACCAGCGTATATAAAATACCGGGAATGGAACTTTTTAACTTTGGAACTTTTCGGTTTTTATGCTTTTAGTCAGTGTTAAGTTTAGAGAGTATTTAGTTTTTGATACATATTAATATACTGTGTTTTCCATTAGAATGCGGATGTAACACATTCTTATGTTTTATAAAATATCCAACACCGAGTCAGCTTTCTTATCAAGCTTCTCTGAGGTAGATAGTTAATACTATAATGAAAAATCTGCTTCATTTTATCGAGATCGCATCTTTCTATGATTTCCTCGAGAAATTTACTTTCACGAGAGCGAAGCCGCTGGCAGAAGCTAGTAGTGTCCAAAAATAAACAGAGGAAAATGAACAGAGATAAATAAACAGGAAAAATAAACAGAGAAAATAAACGGAGAAAAATACCCAATTGTACATGTTTATCCATCCCTACCCACCTTACCTACCTTCTTTAATCTTCCTCTCCCTAACCATCCTGTTATTTTAGATCGGACGTTGCGTATAGAAGCATTCCGGACATCCCTTACGAGATCAAGTCAGTCGTCATCACGAGCCTGGATTACAACGAGCAGGGGTGAGTTATGTATGTTATTACAATGTAAATTTCATAGTCTTATGAAAATTATAAATAATTCAGCCTCTAGCTACTTTAGTGAGAATCTAAATTCACTAAAATTCCACGAGTTTCTATTGTGTTAGGACATTACTAAAGTAATATGGGCTGTTTAAAAGGACATACATTGTCGAAGTGTGTGTGGTTACGAGAGTGTAAAAAGCACAGAACTGGCTGATTCGGTGTCGTTTGGGAGAGATCTATGTAGCAGTCCAGCATTGGACTTCTTTCAGCTGAAATCATGTGATTTGATTTCGAATGTCGATGGACGAATAAAGCATTAGTTCAAGTCAAAAGTCAAGTCAAATTGGAGTTAGTACTGCGAGATTGTGGTTATAAAAATGATTTACATGTTTGGCCAGAGGTGATGGCGTACAAGGACCGATGACCTTGTGAGGGTTGCGTTGCGGGAGGCCTATAAAATGCGAGACGCATAAGACCGGTTATTGTGGCGATAATTTTGGGAGGCCTATGTCCAACAGTGGACGTCTTTCGGTTGAAATGATGATAATGAATGACGTACCTATAAAGTAAGGAATTGCATACCATGTAAGCACAATAATTATAACCCGAATACAGTTCTACATACCTATATCTACTTAAGTGCCTAACCTGCCTAACATTGTAATGCCGTTTCAACTGGATACAACTTACAAGTGACGAAAGCAGGTAAGTCTCATTTCTTAGTACCTATTTAAAAGCTAGAAGCTTTTATTCCCTATTGCATATGCAAATGCTTAACATTAAATTGCAACCAGTTTTTAATTCACAGCATTTAAAAGCTCACGGAATAAATGTTGAGTAGTAAAATTCTTTACATTTTCGACGTTTCAAGCTTTCTCAAGCGTTCTTTTTATACAGAGTTGAGCGGTTGAAATATACAAAATGTTTTAAACCGTAGAATTACTCGTTGCACTAAAATTTATTCCAAAATGCTTGTGTTTATGAGTTTTCTTAAAAGAACTTAAGTATTATAGTAATTTTTCATTGACTTTTATGTTAAAAAGTCGTGAAAATTGTTATTGAAAGATCAATTCATGGGTTTACATAGCTGTTTAAAAATTTATTGAATGCTGAGGAAGAAGGATAATATGTAGTGTTGTATAAGTGTATCGTTTTAAATACGCAAAATACCTACTAAATTAAAATAACAGTTACACAATAAAAAACCTTCCTACTTAATTAAGTGAAAGAAGAAAGGCCAATAAAGTGCCCAATTATAACCGTATGTAGCGATTGTAAAATACCATACATTTGTGTTATTTTAGTACATAAGTATACTCTGTCACGTTCCATTTCCTATATGGGGTGCACTATGAATACCAGTCCGAAAATTGCCGAAGTTAGTCGAAAGGGGCCGAAGTCACGCGTAGTCATAACATGTAGGTTTTAATAGCTAGCGCTAACTATTGATAGGGGACCGCTGCGCATGAACGTCACAGTAACCCATTTTCTTCGGTTCATCCGCAAATAGGTCGAGAATAATTAGTTCGTATTAATATTCTATTTAACTGAAATGTCAAGCGACTTGACACTCTTGACAAACGAATTATTGCTAGATAAACCGTAGACATCTTTAAAGATCAAACTCCAATACATACCTACAATATGTGACATGTACCTATTTACTTCAAAAGTATTCTAATTTCAATTTTTCCAAGCGGTTTCTGAAAAGTAGTACTATTCCTAATTTTTGCTTGTCACTTGATGTTCCCTAGTCATGGAAGCGGAGTTCGCTGTGGTTAATGAAAAATTATTATCAGCATCAAATATTTATAAACGATGAAGACATGTGACTGCGACCATATCGGGAAACCTAAAAAAGTATTATGTTTGGAGTATCCGGCTCGAAGGACCAATAAGTTCAAGAGAGTTAGGACTACTTTTAATGATGATGCAGGGTCATACTGAGTTTACTTGCAATTGATTTCAATTTGTTTGGCTGATTTTGACACTGTTTGGGATTTGATTTGAGACTGAGATATGGTTTGTAAAGTGGGTAATTACTCTGACAACTAACTTAATAACATTATACATGGTTGAGTACTTATGATTCTCGTAAAAACCATGTAATTGTTTTTAAGTAGGACAATTTTAATAAAATTACCCAAGGTTATACCGCTTATGTATAACTGGAACTTGTTACGTATGTACCTACTTAAACGATCGTAAGATGTTTTTACTTCACTGATCAATTCACAATTTTATAAGAGCAATAAAACCTTATTTCAGATAGTTACAGTGAAGTCAAAATACAGTAGTTTTACTGTATTTTTATTGTTTTAGTTGTAAAGCTTTTATGGATTTGTTTTACTGTCAGAAGCCGCGTGTATAATTTAGCATGATCATAACAATATAAGGTGTCAGATTCATTAAAGACCTATAATTTCGGTCTTAATGGTAGGCGTAATTTATCTTTGCACAAACATTAAAATTTTGTAAGTATTATTTACAGTTGGATATTAAAATAAGATACTGGATATTGATTTTATAATACTTCTGAAGCTAGTATAAATTTCTGTGAAAGCTGATTTACTCCTAATTGATAGGTTGTTCGGGGAAATTTATGCGGGATTATTATGGGTGCCAAATTGTCCATTAATGCGATTGTAAGTCACTTGAATTATATTGTCTTTAGATTTATTATAACGAACGAATTTGACTGAAATAACTAAATTGGTTGAGTTCTGGGTACGGTTTGACTCTTTTTTAAATAACATGGGGATCTACGAATATGGAAGAAATGGAGGGAGGTGTTTGATCAGCAGTGGTGCAATACAGACTAGATATATATCTACATATATAACTTATTAGATATTAAAGCAATTTAATAAAGCGTAACGAAAAGCACATAACCGGGGCATTCGCTTATCGTTGCTTGTCTCTATGGTGACACTACTACGCAGTGGCCGCCTTCTGGCTGAAGTGATGATGATGTGTGTTGCTAAATTAAAAATGTGTTGGGAAAACATTAATTTTGCATACAAGAACCTTCGCGTTTCTGCCAAAACCTCAGATACGAAAAGTACCTTTAATATTGTAATGAGATTGAATATTGTAAAACTATAAATTTTTAAAGTACCTAATCGTGGAGTTGCTTACCGGTTCTTCACCATAGGAAACGATCAATTGGTGCCGTACACTAGCTTCTGCCGTGTTAAAACGCGTATGTGATATAAAATGTTTTGAATTGGGTATGTGTCATAACGTATGTTGAAATACGCTAACATTATCCCTTTCAATTTCCATTTAAGTTTCCAACACTTTTATTACTCAAGACTACAATCGCATGTGAGCCCATCTATCTCACTAAACTGAGCATAAAAAATTATGTATTTAGTTTATAAGGTTAGAAGTTGCGTTTACGTGGTGACATTGTTCTGTGCGGAGCTGGGATGACACGCAAGTCCTACCGGGGGCTGGTACGGGTGTACTCATCCGATACGATCGATACAGCAAATACTGTTTGCGTGATGGATGATCCTCGCCGAATTCTATTGTTGTTCATACAATTTTGGAAGAATGTTTGCGGCGGCCCTTTGATTTAGAGGCCTACTTAAAATTTGGGGCAGGTGAGGATGACCTGGATGGAAGCTTCTGGTTTTGTAGAACTAGGACAGGTGAGACGTGTGGGTTGGATTCTTAGATACATTTTTACATTACTTAAGTAAGTGGGACATAGGTTAATCTGTTTTGGATTAAGTAGGTTTAGCTGGAGTTTATTGAGCATTTATTAGAATTTTGTTCAACATTCTTGTTGCTTTGTCGGTATCTATATTTGCTGTTTTTTCTTAGAAGCTGTTGATAAGTTTGGTTTTTCTTTTTGCCTCTGACGAAATCTTTAATTATTTTGTTCGTTATATTTATTAGTTGACTAGATGCTGCCAGCGGCTTCGCCCGCGTAATAATAGAAAATTATCCCAAGGGAACATACTCCCGGGAAAAGTATCATAAGTGCTATTCCAGGACATGGTCTACTTGTATACTAAGTTTCATCGTATATCTTTCAGCCGTTCGAGCGTGAAGAAGCAACATACGTACACATACGTACACACAACTTTCGCCTATACTATAATATTAGTGTGATAGTGTGATTGACTGCCATGCCCAATCTTATTTTAAGTTATTTAATAAACATAGGCAATCATAAAAACGTGGCAATGGGCAGGGCACATTGCTCGCAAAACGGATGGCCGTTGGGGCCGAAAGGTTCTGGAATGGCGACCACGTACCGGAAGACGTAGCGTTGGAAGGCCCAAGGTGGACCGATGACTTGGTAACGATTGCGGGAGTCCGATGGATGCGAGACGCACACGACCGTTCATTGTGGCGTCACTTGGGGGAGGCCTATGTCCAGCAGTGGAAGTCTTTCGGCTGTAATGATGATGATGACGAATAAACGTATGACTTCTTATAATCTTTTAAGACATAGGGTGAGACGATCTCTAATAAGTACATAGAATATGCCTCATATCTACAATGTCAGATCAACGTGGGTGATATTCTTCCTCACATTGTAATTTATGCGTAACATTATCTTTAATTAGACTCTAATGTTAATAACATTCGCTTACAATTAGCAACGGAAGCAATAAAAGGTGGTGCGAATGATGCGAATGGTCCATTCGGGATAGTTCACGTTGACAAGCGAACGCGGTTGAAGGTGAGAGCGTGCGAACCATAAAGCTAGAACTAAATAGTATGACATCGCCAGTTTATGAACCGAACTATGATGAACTACACTGTTCCCACGTGTGTCACACACGCCGATGCGAGAGCTACAATTGATCCACGCTACGTGACTGTCACTACACTAGGGTTTTCAATACCGTGATCACGGTATTGATTACACTAATACCGGTATTGAAAAAATCCGGTATTTGAAAGCCCTAAGTACACGCGACGCCACGAGACGTCGTTCTACGTAAAAATCAGGCGTGTTACACGTGTGGGTTGATCTAATGTAGTGTAGTTCTAGCTTTATGCTCTTCTCCTGTGAGCCAGAATCTACAGTGGCGACGACCTTGCTAGACAAACGCCGGTGGTTAAGTTTAGGGAAATAATTCGTCTGACTGGAAATTGCGAGGCATTCTTTAGAGGAACAGGGGCTTTACCGTGGCGTGTTGAAATGTCAGTCGAGAAAGAGGAGAAAGGAACGAGTGAGAAGTGGGACGGAGCTATATGCACCTTTTAAAGCTCCATCCGTGTAACAGTTCAGTACAGTTCATCTCGTTTCGTCATGCACTATCAGCTGCGGAAATTGAAACAGTTACCGTGGTACTGGAACGCAAAAGGCAACTGAAGGAACACGGGTGAATTTTAGTCAGTAAAAGTCTGACACGAGAGCGGGAGAAGTTATTTGCTGATTTTTCGCCTTAAAAATGGGGTAGGTCTACATTTTTTTTTGGTAAAAAATATTATTTTCTTTATTTGTATTATTTATATACATATTGTGTACAATTTTGAATATTTCTTAAAAAAAAAACGTTTTAAAATATATATTAATATTATTATAGGTTATTACAACATGGGCAACATCACCAAGACACATTTGTCGCCACAGCGTCCGCTCCAGTAGTTTCTATGGCCAAGCATTTATTTGAACAGAGCGCACGGCATGAGTGCTGTTTCCACATAATTGAATAATTCCCGGCTCCTTCCTGTTGCGATTATCAGCTCTTTAATTGTGTAGAGTAAAAGTCAATTAGCTATGAACCGATATTGATTATTGAGGCACTTGGAATTCGCGGATGTTTGGCTCAGGAGCGGATGTCTTTACCGTTCCTTCAAGTGTTGGTATAAAATTCTTACTCTTAATCAACTGTTGGGTAATACTTTCTGAAATAGCTTTCCTAACTTAATGGGTGAACTTTCCGAAGGTAACAGGAAACATTTTCCTACTTACCCTAGGTAGAAAAATGTTTCCTGTTAGCTTGTCAAGTAAGAAAGATCTTCCGGGAGATTTTGCGGGAAAGATTTTTGCAGGGAAGATCTTTCTTCTTTTCTTTTGTAAATTGTACCAAAAAGCGGAACCTATGGCTTCCTGAGGCTCTTCACTCACCAATCATGATTGCTGATAATTCAATATGATTTCCCTTTTACAATTGACGGATTTTTGACAGTTTCCATAAAGCTATAATAGAGCCAATATTAGTAGAGGAACGCAGCTTAAACTTTCCTCTGATTTTCTACGGACAGCTCCGTATCTTATAGGAGCCCTCCCGTAGTTCCCGTTCCGAAGATGACCAGTCAATGCTCTGCACGTCGTTCTTCTCATCTTTGGGTCTTATTCGGTTCTGGGATCTGTGTTTGAGGATTAAGACAGACACTTCAGATACAAAATTGCACCAATTTTAAATCACAATATCCATTAGGAATCAGTTTGCAATTAATTAAAACAGCCACTAAACTTCATCCGAAAAATTCTTGCCAAAAACTCCGAAAAACAATATATTTAAATGGATTAATAATAATAATAATAATAAAGATAAACAAACTAAATATCTTGACTTAGCTCGCGAGGTTGTCGACATGTGGGAAGTGGATAGAGCAATCATTGTGCCGATAGTCGTAACGGCCAATGGCTTAATAGCTAAGAGCCTCGAACAACATCTGAGGAGGCTCTCGTTGGGCAGCTGGATTAAGGGCTTGATCCAGAAAGCGGTACTCCTGGACACGGCACGCATTGTTAGGAGATTCCTCTCTCAGGAGCCCTGACCACCGGTAGCTTGGACCCTGTTCCCGATGCCGGTGGGCTACTATTTTTTATATTTTTAATTTTTTTTTATTATGTTTGTTTTTAAGAAATATTTAAAAATGTAAATAATATGTATATATAGAAAATAAATGTAATAATAATAATAATAGCCCCATCGCCGTATCTCTACGTTGACGTCGTGGTGGGGCTTGCGTGCTCCAATATACCCTAGGTCTGTATCGGTAAAGTTTGCTTTGCTGTAATATGCCTAGGGTGAGGGGCCAGACTAAGAGAGATACAATCCGCAGTGCAGTTTTGTGGCGAACTGTTGGGCATTAGCGACCCCACGGACCCGATCTCCCGGGAGAATTCTTGTTCTTCATCTCCGGCTTGCCTTTATTGGCCGGCCGTAGTGAACACTGACGAGGAACTGAGCTCCCACCTCTCTCTTGCCTTTATTGGCTGGCTTGAGTGGAGATTCGCAAGAGCAAACGTGCTCTGGAGAAGGATGTATAATCCAGTAAGGTGCTGGTAGGGATCTTGACCGTACTTCCGGGATTGTCCTGATAGCCGTGGTATACCTCTCCACTCTTTAAGCACCTCAGGATATGTTGCCCTCTTGTTGCTACGTCACTTCGTGCTAGCGGCCGTTTTTGGGGGCCCATTTATTGAGTGTGCAAGTCACCCCCTGCCTTTTTTCGATGCATATTAATAACGTTGTTCAGGCAGGGGCCATAGTCTTGACATAGTTCCATGTTACCAGTCCACTTAAGACTCCAAAAACCATAGCCCTATTATCTTTGTTCTCCATATGTTGTAACAGTTTTTCAATAACCGGGGGTTGTCCTTGGGTGCACTAGCATAGCGCGTACAGGGATAATCGTCGGTTGGTATCATGTTCCATTATAATTGTCTAAAGGGCCTCTGCGAGTTGGCTTTGGCTCCTCGTACGCCTCCCAAAGGTCCAGGACCTCAGGGTCCTGAGATAAATAAAATATATAAAAATAATAATAATAATGTATAATCCAGTAAGGTGCTGGTAGGGATCTTCACCGTACTTCCGGGATTGTCCTGATAGCCGTGGTATACCTCTCCACTCCTTAAGCACCTCAGGATATGTTGCCCTCTTGTTGCTACGTCACTTCGTGCTAGCGACCGTTTATGGGGGCCCATTTATTGAGTGTGCAAGTCACCCCCTGCCTTTTGTCGATGGATATTAAAAACATTGTTTAGGCAGGGGCCATAGTCTTAACATATTTCCTGGTAACCAGTCCACTTAAGACTCCAAAAACCATAGCCTTATATCTTAGTTTTCAATATGTCGCAATAGTTTCCCACCAACCGGGGGTTGTCCTTGGATGCACTAGCATAGTGCGTACAGGGATAATCACCGGTTCGTACCACTTTCCATTAAAAGCGTCTAAAAGGGCCTCTGCGAGTTGGTTTCGGCTCCTCGTACGCCTTCCAAAGGTCCAGGACCTTAGGGTGCTGAGATAAATAAATGTATAAAAATAATAATAATAACATAAAGCTACATAAAGCTATCATTTGTAATGATTTTAATTACACACCGTTAAATTTAAGTGATCAAAGCTGGCCAAATACAAACGACACTAATCTACAAAATCAAAAAATAGA
This sequence comes from Mythimna impura, assembly GCA_905147345.3. Taxonomy (NCBI): domain Eukaryota; kingdom Metazoa; phylum Arthropoda; class Insecta; order Lepidoptera; family Noctuidae; genus Mythimna; species Mythimna impura. The sequence continues at coordinate 11,017,078 of LR990362.1, read as the reverse complement.
AAACTGGAAGAAAAAAGTACTCCATGGTAGGCACCCTCATGATTTAGAACAATCGCATATTAATATCGCAGCCTCTAATAAGTGGCTAAAAATAGGAAATCTGTTTCCAGAAACCGAAGGTTTCATAATAGCCATACAAGACCAAATTATTCACACAAAAAACTACAGGAAATATATTATTAAAGACCCTACCATCACAAATGACAAATGTCGTAGGTGTCATATGCAATCAGAAACCATACAACACATAACCGGAGCATGCACCACCCTTACACAAACAGACTACACTCACCGACACAATCAAGTTACTAACATCATTCATCAAAAATTAGCAATCAAGCATAGTCTTATACAAAACTCCGGCACCCCTTACTACAAATATAAACCTGAAACTATCCTAGAAAATGACGCATATAAACTTTACTACGACCGCGCCATACTTACAGATAGGACCATCCACTATAACAGACCAGACATAACGCTTCAGGATAAAATTAAAAAAGTCACTTACCTCATAGACATTGCAGTTCCTAATACACACAACCTACAAAAAACCATATCCGAAAAAATCGGCAAATACGCTGAACTTAAAGACGAAATAACAAGATTGTGGAGACAAGAAAAAGTTTACATTATACCTATAGTCCTCTCCACGACAGGTGTAATCCCCAACCATCTACTCAGTAGTCTAAAATTAATAGATTTAGACGAATCCGTTTACATAAACCTACAGAAAGCTGCCATATTAAACACATGTAGAATAGTTAGAAAATTCATGCAGTTAGAAGATGAAAATACACCCCCATTATAAAAACTCTATACACGCTACATTTACTTGGTTTTGGTCCGTAAATGTAGTTGATACCAGCAATGAGCTGAGAAAAAGAACACTTCCGATAATAATAATAATAATAACACTGCGTACCGTGTTAGGATGCTGTCTCTGTTTCAGGAACTGGAACCAACCGTCAATGTCACGGCTCAACGATTGTCGGATCAGGTGCGGGTAATCCAACGAAATCACAGATTGGACGGCGCCGCACTTGATAGGCTGCGCTCAGAGGTACTGAGCAACCGTATCATCTCGACTCCATCACAGACACAGACTGAGGCACCACAGGCTACAGATGCAATCCTGCCGCGGTCCAATCATATTGATGATGAAGCAGATGATAGGGTTGTCACAGTAAGTAGCCAGTGCAACGATCGACTGAGGAGCGCACTGGAGGATGCACTCCGCGAGTACAGATCGACTCCGATCGCTCTTAGACCTCGTCTACCCCGGTTACCTATGCACAAAAAAAATAGGGCGCTAGTGTGTGCTCTGGACTCGCTGCTTGAGAATGTGTTCGAGAGCAGCGTAAACCTCGCTGATACGCACTCAATCCTCTATTGCGGGGCTATTGCGGCATGTCGTTTAGCCAACGTCAAACTACCAAGTTGTGACGGAGCTACTCGACCAAAGCCTGCCGCACCTGCCTGGCAATGTAGGATTGAGAGGCGTATTGATGAGGCCAGAGCGCTCATTGGTAAACTATACTGCTTCAGGGAGGGCAATACACGACCACGTGTGATGCGCTACGTGAGGCGAGCGTTTTCGGGGACTGAAATCAGCCCTCGAAAATACTTATCTCGTGTCACGCATCGACTTCCTGAAGCAGAAAGTTTGTGCATGGGCCAACCGTATTCGACGGTATAAGCGGCGAGTCGACCGGTACTCGCAGAATCGCATGTTCCAGAGCGATGAGAGATAGGTATACAGAGCTTGGGAGCGACCTGAACAAAATGTGACTGACGTGACCCGCCCAGAGGCTGTCGCCACGAATACTTTCTGGCGCAATATTTGGTCGGTGCCCGTCTGTCACACTGAGGATGGCTGGATGCGTGAAGTTGAGCGCGTGTGCGAAGCTATACCAGAAATGGAAAAAGTAGTCATTAGCCCAATAGATGTAGCCAGAGCAGTCCGTCCGTTACCGAATTGGAAGTCTCCAGGACCGGACGGACTTCAAAACTTCTGGCTAAAATGGTATAGCAGCTCACACGCGCTCCTGGCATCTCAATTCCAGTCATCCTTAGAGTCTGGGTCGCTACCTCAGTTTCTAACAACTGGCGTTACCCATCTGCTCCATAAGACAGGTAGTACTGCGGAACCCAAGAATTATAGACCGATAACATGCTTGTCAACGGTCTATAAACTTCTTACGTCCATTCTGAGAACGAAAATTAACAAGCACATTGATAGCAACTCAATTATGTCTGCCTCTCAGAATGGATGTAGAAACGGGTCTCGCGGTACTAAGGAGCTACTCCTCATAGACATGGCCATAAGCCAACAGGTTCGTCGATCTCGCAAGGATCTGTCGACATGTTGGATAGATTATAAGAAGGCCTATGACTCTGTGCCACATACATGGCTCATGAGGGTGTTGGAGTTGTATAAAATAGATGCAACTCTACGCACCTTCCTTGAGTCATGTATGGGGCAATGGAACACAGTTCTTCGCTATCCAGGATGTCGATCGATTCGGAGGGACGATGAGCCTATATGGGTTAAACGGGGAATATTCCAGGGCGACAGTCTGAGTCCACTTTGGTTCTGCTTAGCCCTGAATCCTCTAAGCACATTGCTGGAGGAATCAGGCTTGGGCTATCGGTTGAGAAGAGGTGGTCAGGTTCTATCACACCTTCTTTACATGGATGATCTGAAACTCATTGCCCCCAACAAGTTACGACTGATGGAACTACTGAAGGTAACTGAAACCTTCAGTAGTGCCATCAGGATGGAATTTGGTGTGGATAAATGTGCAGTCATGCATGTAAAGCGAGGGGAGATTATGGAATCTGAGGGGATTCAACTCTCAGATTCCATACACTTTAGATCCCTCTCCTCGACCGAAACCTATAAGTATTTGGGTATGTCGGAAGCGTTAGGCATTAACGTTGCTGACATGAAGCAATCGTTGAAGGAGCGCTTCTTTGGCCGCCTGAAGAAGGTATTAAACAGCCTTATGTCAGGTGGAAATAAGGTGCGCGCCTTCAATGGCTGGGTCATGCCGGTCTTAATGTACTCTTTCGGCATACTCAAATGGACTCAGACCGAGCTAGACACTGTGGATAGGCGGGTCCGTACACTGCTGACCGCAAACCGGATGCATCACCCACGGTCGTCGGTGATGAGACTGTACATCCCGCGGAAGTGTGGAGGTCGAGGTTTTTTAAACGCGAAGACCCTGCACAACCGCGAGGTGTGCAGCCTCAGAGAATACTTTCACAAAACCGATGTGGGTATGCACCGAGATGTGGTCGCAGTGGACAAGGGACTCACCCCGTTGTCCATGGCTAAAGAGAACTGGCGCAAACCTGTGGTACTTACAACTGATGACCGCAAGGAAGTATGGAAAAGTAAGGAGCTCCACGGGCGCTTTTATCGGGCTCTTCATGAGTCTGATATAGATTTTGCAGCGTCCGTAGCCTGGCTACGTTTCAGCAACCTCTTCGGGGAAACTGAAGGTTTTATCTGTGCAATTATGGACGAAGTCATCTTGACGAATAACTACCGGAGATATATAATGAAGGACGGGACGGTTGACGTGTGTCGGGTATGCCATCGTCCGGGTGAGTCTATCAGACATATTATCTCTGGTTGTTCTCGTCTGGCTAACGGCGAGTACTTGCACAGGCAAAACCAAGTAGCCAGGATTATTCACCAGCAACTTGCTTTGAAATACGACCTAGTGGATTATGAGGTACCGTATTACAGGTATGTGCCCGACCCAGTTCTCGAAAATGACCATGTCACCTTGTACTGGGATCGGTCTATCATTACTGACCGGACTATTGTAGCCAATAAGCCGGATATAGTAGTGATAGACCGATTAGCGCGCCGCGTAATGATAGTCGATGTCACCATCCCACATGACGAGAATCTAGTGAAAGCTGAGAAAGAGAAACAAATTAAATATCTCGACTTAGCACACGAGGTTGTTGACATGTGGAATGTAGACTCGGCTGTCATTGTGCCGATTGTCGTGACCGCCAACGGCCTTATAGCCAAAAGCTTCGACGACCATCTGTCGAAGCTGTCATTGCGCGGTTGGATCAAGGGCCTGATACAGAAGGCAGTACTCCTCGATACGGCTCGCATCGTGAGGAGGTTCCTGTCTCTGGAGCCCTAACCACCGGTAGCTTGGACCCTGTCTCGATACCGGCGGAGTACTATTTTTTATATTTTTAAATGTTTTTTTTTTATATGATTTTGTTAAAAAAATATTTAAAAATTTAATTAATATGTATATTGAACGAATAAAGAAATAATAATAATAATAATAATAAATCGTTTATTTATAACATAGGGCATTTACATTTACAATAAAGTATATTAAATATTAAAAAGAACACAGTTGCTTATATGCCTGAACTAGGGTGAACCTGTGCTTCAGGCGAGAGAGTGCTTAAATACAAAATAATAAATTAACTCTAAATATGACTATTAAAAAAACTTAACTAATACGGCGAGTATTATTTACAAACAGTAAGTAGGTCTTCTGTCTCTACATAAGATATGCTTAGGAAAAATTGGAAAATCATCTTTTTACAGTTATACTTATTTAATTTGTAGATACTTAATATTCTATTTAATTTGTTGTACAGAAATGGGCCTAAAAAAGTAAAAAATCTTTTTACAAATACATATTTTGAGGATGCATTAGAATGACAAACAATATCATTCCGTCTCTTATTAGTAATTTCGGCGTTGAAAGTTAAAAAGCATGGTGTGCTGTTTTAATACTAAGTGCATTATGAAAAGCTGGCGAACAGAAAGCACGTTACAGGATTTGTATAACTGATCTGTAGGATAGAGAAAGGGAAGGAAATTGGCTACTTTTAAAATTGCTCTCTGAGCTCTTTCAAGGGGCAGTAGGTGAGTTTTAAGTGCTCCACCCCAGGAAGTGATACAGTATTGGATTACAGATTGACCTAGGGCTAAGTAAATTTGTGTCACCAATTTTGAATCTGCAATCACTCGCAATTTCTTAAAAACATAGATTAGTTTGCGTACTCTTTTAATTAGACCTTCAATGTGTGGTCCAAAAGAGAGTGTTTCATCTATTATAACCCGAGATATTTGATGTCGGATTGATCACTTGACATTCTGGTAGTGGTTGGCAAACTTGAATTTGGAATTTTTTGACAGTCACCATAGCTTATAGAATGACACTTTATCCTCTGTTCCTATCGGAGTCCACCTGGTGGAATTCCCACGAAGTGTCGTTACCTCAGGTCAGTTGATGGCAAACAAACCATTAGTGCTATAATCACCTCTCACATAAACAAAATGACACAAGACACCTATAATATTAGAGATAGCCAAGCCTTTCCGTAAATATCCGCCTCACGCTCGACGCTATCTTAATAGCTCAAAGTAATTTGTGTGGTAGCGCATATTTAGCGCTACCATGCCGCCTGGGCCGGTACACAGGTGGCGAGATCGCCACTGAGATATGGCCCCCAGTAAAACTTTTGTGGTGCACATTTATTCTTATTTTGGTCGACGATCGTGACTGGTCCTTGCACGTGCCGTTCAAAACAAACCGTAGCCTCTAGTCTAGGAAAACGACCTTTGGAATTGATGACTATATCGCTTTTGAACGAATACATTGCGCGGTGCACACCGGCTGACACTTCCTTAGTTCAAACATTCGCAGTAATGTATTGTTACAGCAATGTGTGAGTGATTGCTCAGTGCATACTGCCTGCCTCGAAGGGATGATTTACAAACTGTTTAGTGTTGTCCAGCGCACTTGTTTCACGCTGAGCGCGTGACGTCACGATTGCTTCGAGACGAATAGCTCATTCGGTTAAGGCACATACCTTATGTAAAGGTGCTTTGCCTAAATACAGCGTAATGGCGGCCTGATGCTGATGAGCTAAGAGATAGGAGGAATATTACTTAATGCGCCACAAGGCTTTTTACGCAACCGGTCTTATAAGGACTTAGGTTTTTCCAGCCATTTTCTTGGCTCTCTGTTTTTTTTCTATCACATTCAGAAGCTCCTTATCTTAGTCTGTAAGTTTCCATTTCTGTTGCTGAAGGTTTCTCTCAGCTCTTTGTAAATAGTACATTTTGATACAAGTGCAGAAAGTTTGTCATTGCGACCGAGGCGGAATTCGCACGATCCGTAGGCGAGTGTGTTATGGAGCCGAGGGCTGCAGTGATAAATTTGCACGTGAATCAAACGATTTTTTTCAATACACTTACGAAGAAATGAATAAACGGGGGTTGACCGGCGACTCGTGGGAGACGACACACGCCCAGCCTGATACGATAAATGTAATAAAATTGTTGCGGGGGAGAGCACGCGCACTTTTCTGCACTAGTGCGAAAAAGAGTCTATTGCGTGTCTAAAAGCAGTGGGATAAGAGTGGGTTTTCGAGTAAGTGTATTGAAAAGTAAATTTAAGTTCAGTTTAAATATTAGTTTGTCTATAAGATCTATGATTTGCATGCCTACAGGTTACATATTATGGTGATTCCAAATCCCGGTACACCCAGTCAGTCAAAAAAAGCGTAATTAAATTGCACGTTCCAAAGCGTAGATCTCTATGGAGAAGAACGTGCAAGAAACTTCATGAACACTCTAATAAGAGTTACAATAATCTTGGCTACATATTTCTTGTCGCTTCTAATATGTGAGAAAAATGTAGACAAGTAATGAAAAAAAAAAATTGAAATATGCCACTGGCAGCCAAGAGATGAATTCAGGTCTCGAAATATTTTTCAGTACACTTACTCGAAAACCCGCTCTTATCCCACCGCTTTTAGGCACGCAATAGACTATTTTCCGCACTAGTGCAGAAAAGTGCGCGTGCTCTGCCCGCCACAATGTTATTACATTTATCGTTTCGGGCTGGTTGACCCTCACGAGTAGCTGGTCAACCCCCGTTTATAATTAATTTTGAGAGTGTATTGATAAAAGTCGTTTGATACACGTGTAAATTTTCCGCCTCCGTCACAATGACAAACTTTCTGCACTTTTATCAAAATGTACTATTATTTCACCTAGGCCTATGACTGCTTTAAGCACGTAAAGCCGTCGGTCCCGGTTGTCATTCGTAGATCTTTGACAGTCGTTACAGGCAGTCAGACATCAGAAAGTCTAACCATCAGTCTATCCAAGGAGTATCGTGTTACCCAGTAACTGGATCGTGGAGGTCTGATTGGCAAACGTTTCATGTAAAACACGGGTATTCAAGCTAGTTGGGAAAAGGCTAGAGAGGTACATTGGCCTACAACGACCACCTAAAAAACGTCAGAACCTAGTTCACGATTCCAATTGGTAGTTTCCTATGAAGCAGGCAAGAAACTTCGTGGTTAGTCTTAAAAAAAGAATGTTAAATTAGTTTTTACAATATTTCTACTTCAATAATCTGTTCGTTAGTCTCGTTAAAACTCGAGAACGGCTGGACCGATTTGGCTAATTTGGAGTTTTATTTTTACATAGGTATTTACATTTTAGATTCAGATTCAGATTCAGATTTATTTATTTGCATAAACATGTGTAAATAATATATATGATAAGATGCTTATTACATTGGTGTTACAAAAAATATTCCTTGGCTCAACATGTTTGACCATGGCTGGTGTGCAAATTAGGTCGAAAGACAATAAGATTTTAAAAAATACAAAAATAAATAATAAAAATTCAAATAACAACAATTATCATTAATATTAAAATAAAAAAAATAGGTCAATGGTTGTGCGGTACATACAAAATAAATAGAAAAAAAAATTATGTCAGTAACTTTAGAGCGATTTATCATTTACAAATTCATACACTACATTATTACACTAGAAAGTACAAAATAGAAATAACTTTTGTACTTTTTAGTGTTTTTTTTTTACATTAAAGTCGGTTGTATTTTTTTTGTAAAAAGTTTTTCATGAAATAATAGCACCTAATAATCTTTATTTATACAGAAACCTACATGACTTAAATATCAGGTCGATGTGCATATAACAACAGTGAATTAAAGGTCACACAGATGAGAAAACCCTGACTCTCAAACTAGGAGATCCTGTGACTTAGGAGTCAGTAAATAGCCAGGCGCGGTCACCTTAACCGATTTAGTTGGCTATAAGATTGACATTAAAACCAACACATTTGTCATGACTACCATTTGATGTTTTATCCTGAAGTTTTGACGTTTGATAGCTCTGGGCCAGTCAATTCAGTTCGTAGTCACATTAGAGTAATATTACTGTTACACGTATATTTTATAGCTTTCGGGATATAATATCCGGAGCTATAGTATTGTCAGGTGGAGCTCTTTGACCTTTCAGGATTATTCAGTGTCAATTCGAGCACTTACAAGTCTGATTTATTTCATAAAAGCACCTTTTTTGCTTCGATACGAGTATAAGGGTGAATTTCACTAATGAAACGTTGAGGAGTTGAGGACCTACCACGACCTCTTAACGCGATCCATTTGACGATCTAAACTGAATTGTTAAAGGGATGGAGTTGTACAACATTATTTTTGGTATATGCGAAACCTGAATATAGTTTGTTCAAAGTCAGTAACTAATCGATTCCAATCATTATTACACGTTATATTTTTCCCAAAAACTATTTTAAAAAGTTGGACCCCATTGACACTAAGTTCAACACAGGTCACGGCAGATCATAGCGGGCATTAGGCGAGCAAAACAACCCCTCAGTCGCCCGGATGGTCCGGTGACCATGTATTTATGTGGAAATCCAGGCAACATAACAAGCTTATAACTTTGTGTTTTTTCATGATAGTTATAAAATTTTGTACATAGATTCTTTACATAAAAATACTAGACACGTGTTCGGGTTTCACATATATTAAAACTAATGTTCTTTAAGGCGTATAGCTCCATCCGTCTTTCTCGCTCGCACGCCTGACATTTACCACGTCATGGTAAAGGCCCTGTATCTTTGGTGAAATCTATTTTTTTAAATTGATATAAACCAGTGCTTGACTGCGATCCCACCTGATGGTAAGCAGTGATGCATCTACATTTATTTACGCGTTGATGTCTATAGATTTTAATAATAACCACACTTAGTAAATCAGCTGTGAAAACAGTTGGTAATCCTTCTTATTAATGTCTACTTAGTTGTTTCCCGTGACTTCTGACGCAAACATGTTTTAGGTTGTTCAGTATTTTGGAATTTGCATTGTCCGTCAGTCTATGGTCAGACACTGAACTGTTTTATAGGTTCAGATTTGTTATCATGAAAACAGCTTGTTAAACTGATGAGGGAACGAACGAACGCGTGAGGGAATGAACATTCCGTAGGGGCCCAACAAGACTGATGCCCGCTAGGGTCGCGGGGATTTTCTAAAAAGGAATACCGTAGCCTTAGAACGCAAACGGCAACTGAAGGACACCGGTGTGGCTTATTTCCCACCTTAAAAAAAGCTTGTTAAACTGATGTTTTTTTGAATTGGGAAATCTTCAAGTTTCCGCCTGTGTTCTCTTTCGCCCGCAACACAGTACCTCTTTCGAACAATCCTGCAGAGATATTTGTCAAACGCAGATTTCGAGTAACGACATTATAATTAGTCGAGAGTGTGCGCGGGCGCAACGGGAGAGCGTAATTAAGACCAAACTAAGTAGCCGTGTACAAAGGACAGATATACAGCCGTTTCTAATTGCAAATATAAAGCGTGGACCACACGGATGGAATCCAGCGTTCGAACAGAGGTGACCTTGCTAGTTTCAATCCGTGTAGATAGCAGAATCCAAACTTTGAAATGACCTTCAACGTCCTTGGATGGCAGGCGCGTTTTTCCAACAGTTTCAACTGCAATGATTGATTTGAGAACGTGTTGGCGCGTTGATTAGATCCGTGTAGTCGTAACACAATCCGTCGAGGCAAACCAAGCTCCCACGAAGGTGACATCAGTTGGAACGCTGGATTACATCCGTGTGGCTCATGCTTTATTACTCGCGATTAGATTGTCCAGCAGATAGTCACACAATTTTGTAATCGCGTGATTTTCATCGTTAATTGACACTTTTATACAAACTATAACATTTAATCATGATTTTTAATTGGTTGGTAAGTGATTGTCACTTGTGTGTGCGGGGGATATTTCAGATTGAGTACTGATACAAGCTAATAAATCACTTGCGAATTTAATCAATACTAAAATGATGAGAAGAAACTTTAGGAATTAAAAGAAAAGAAAGTTATTCGCTTTTTATTTCTTTGTGTTTACTTAGCTAATGATATATGTCGACTAAACTAAAACGTTGTGATTTCACTCTCGAAGCAAATTTCACTAGCATCATCATCCACATAGCGTAACCATCCATCGTTCATTGTTGAGCGCATAGGTTCCATCTTTTTGACCTATCCTTATGCTCACATGGACCGATGTAATCCAGGTTCTACCCATGATGGCAATAATACCATCTGCCCATCTCGCCAACGGCCAACCATAGAGTTGTGGCGCCACCTAAGAACTAAAAAATACGAAATCCTGCATCTTGCTTGGAGAAATTGCGGGATTCGAATGTTCTCCGCGCGATTAGAACATATACCACAGCCCGAACGCAACTATCGAGTAGTAGTCCGGATCAGGCGTACATCCGTCTGGTCGGAGGATCCTACCTTTTCAACGGAGGTATGTGGGATTTTACACCCTATTCCACATACGTCCAAAGGTCATATTGTTATATAGTTGCGTGTTCATATCACGTCGAGGTCCTGGTGACCTCGACGTGATATGAACACGCAACTTTGTGATCTTCCTTCAATCCTTGAACGCTACTCAGTCACTAAATGACTCTACCTATCATTGTTTGGCAGTTTGAGTATTTATGCGGCCAAACTAATTGTCCTTACTTTACGTGGTTGTTATATGATTTGACTATTGTGTTGACTTTAAAAAGTCTTTGACCTCTATGAGTTGGTTTCGGTGTTTTTTCTCAGGGCAGCTAGAAAACAGCAGTGTACTCATACACAAAGTGCTAGAGAGCTCATTACAAAAATCACTGTTGAAAGGAATTAAGTACCACTTTTTTTTTGAGGTGTGAAATCATCAAACAACTTCTCCCGCTCTGGGTGGAGCTAGTTGGAGTGTCAGACTTTTACTGACTAAATCCCGCCCGTGTTCCTTCAGTTGCCCTTTACCTACCAGCCCCCTTAGCCAAGTTACGATCGTTTCGTTTGCGTCGAACGTCTCGAGTAGGCCACGCCTCCGATTCCTTTGTTCTGCCCCCCTAGCCAAGTTACGATCGTTTCGTTTGCGTCGAACGCCTCGAGTAGGCCACGCCTCCGATTCCTTTGTTCTGACGTCATCTCAACGCTCAGTCACGTGCTCAGAACAAAGGTGTCGGAGGCGTGGCCTACTCGAGGCGTTCGACGCAAACGAAATGATCGTAACTTGGCTAGGGGGGCAGAACCTCGGTGACCCTGTCGAACAATCACGCAACCCTACTAAATAAACTTAGCAAGCAAATCCGTCATCAAAGTGCGCAAATTATATGCTTCTGACCATCCTTCCGACACTTCTAATTACTTTCAAAGCAACTTAAGTATAAGTTAGCAAGAAGCGGACATGAAAACTGTCTAATGACATTGCCGTTACATGTAGATATCAATTCATAATTTATTGGCTGCGTTTGCGCACTATCTACCGCGGATGGCTTGTAAGTTTATGATGAATGAAACTAATTGCACTTTAGATAATTTGTTACTAGGGTTAGACAAATTATTGTACAGGTAAAGAGGATTTACTTATGTAACAACCATCGTACTATTCACTAATACATACTAACATTATAAATGTGAAAGTAACTCGGTCTGTCTGTCTGTTACGCTTTTACGGTTAAACTACTGAACCAATTTTGATGAAATTTAGGTACGGAGGAACCTTGAACTCCAAGGATGGCAATGCCATAGGCTACTTTTTATTTGTCTTCGACTTTGACTCCACGTCCGCAATAATAAACATTCATGCGGACGAAGCCGCTGGCAGAAGCTAGTATTATAATAATGGCGAAAGTTTGCATGTATGTGTGTATGTTTGTTATTCCTTCAAGCTCAAACGGCTGAATTGATTTGAATGAAATTTGGCATACGGGGAGACCGTATCCTGGAATAGCAGGATACTGTCCCGGGACTGTGTTCTCTTTGCAAAATTTTCTACTTTTATGGGGGCCAAGCCACTGGTGGCTGCTAGTGCTCTATATTTAACTAGTTTCAGTGAGCGGCTTCGCCCGCGTGGAAGTAGCTTTCTCCATACAAACTTTAGACCCCCGTTTCATCTCCTTAGGGTGTGAATTTTCGAAAATCCTCTCTTAGTGTTCATAAAAGGAAACCTTGTGCAAAATTTCACGTTCCTATTCCCAGTAGTTTCGGCTGTGCCTCGATATGTCAGTCAGTCAGTTTCTCTTTTTATATATATAGATATATAAAAATCCAAAACGGTTTGATCGATTTTCTTGAATTTTTTTGTGTATGTCTGAGAATAATCCCTCTTTTTTTGATAATTTGTGTGGCAGAACATCGCTTGCCGGATAAGCTTACTAGCTTATTAATATTTATCAATTCGAACCAGTAGTTCCTAAGATTAGCGCTTTTCTTTTGACAATAGTTAGGCGGCTATTGTGAAACTACATACAAATAATTATTTTTTTAAGTTTTTAGTGGAAATTACGCAGATAGTTGTGAACTAAAAATTCTGTTAATTTGTTTATAAATGAGCACAGGTTTACTGGTCAGCCCTGTAGCCCTCGCAGGAGCACTAAGTTATGAGGGAGGCTGTGACGGTGATGTATTTACGACTTAACGATGAGCGCGGCTTTTCCCGTGAGATTAAAAGCGCAAGCGCAGACGCACCCCCCATCGGTTTAGATCCCAATTTCATTGGAGTATAAGGAAGAATTACCACTTATTGGTTAATGATCTATTAATATTTCGTACCTGATATCAATTTGTCGTTTTGTTCTTCAATGTGGGTATGGATTGTTAGACTAAGATCGATGAATGAGCGCATCCCTACTGTTTTCGCGCATTGTTACCCCCGCGTAGTTTTTGGCGGGATTTCTTCGAGTGAAGTTCAGTGGCTGTTTTAATTATTCGCAAATTGATTCTTAGTGGATATTGTGATGTAAAATTGGTGTAGTTTTGTATCTCAAGTGTCTACGCAACTGGAAAATATGTGGAATCACTGAAACAGGCGCGATCTCGGTAAAATGGAGCTGAAAATTTTATTGTAGTTTTGGCTACCTCAGCGAAGTTTGCCCAGAAGGCTGACTTAATACATTTGCTGCCAAATACTACAAAAACACTAGAATGTGTTGCACCCGCACTTTAATGTAATACATAGTGCAGTGATTTGAAAAATAAAATAAGACTTGACTTGAAGGTCCAAGTGACCAGGTCAATAAAAACTAAAAAAAAAAAAATACCCCCGCACTAGCATCTTTGAACTTCAAACAGAGAATTACGTGCTCTTTTCTCGTTATTATACCTACTTTTGAATAGTTTGAAGTTTGTGTGTGTTAAAGCTGCGTTTATCTTTAAAATATTAAAGTATGAAAGAAATTCCGACGAGATGTAGACCTAAAACACAAGTTCAGCCTACACCATTAATAGTCAGCCTTTTTATGTTCCCACTGCTGGGACTCAGGCCTCCTCTCTGTAGGAAAGGGAATGGGCCGTAATCCACCTCGCGGGCCCAGTGCGGATTGGTGAATGTCATGTCTTCGGATTTATAGTTCTAGGACATGCCGGTTTCCTCACGATGTTTTCCTTCACCGTTTCAAGAGCAATGGTGATGAAATAAATTACACAAAGTAATGCGCCTGGCTGGGTTTGAACCCGCGACCTAAAATTCGTAAGTCGGGGCCGTTACCACTTGGCCATCATTGCTCTCAACATCTACGCCATTTCAGCCTGGAATATTAAGTCCATGCTTTAATTCAGATATAACAAAAAATATGAAACGAACACTGAGTTAAAGCCAAAATAAAATTCAGCAAGTTTGTAAATTAAGTAATTTTCTCAGTTCAGTGAAAACAACTCTGGCATCAGCATTTATTTTCACTAAGGTTCATAACTTTTTGAATTAAGTCATGCTAATATTAAAGTCTCTTCAAAAGTAGGTTAGTAAAGGTATTATCAAACACCTACCTCATCCATAAACAATTCGACCTAATGCCCCACCATGAATGTCAATGCCATAGAGCACCATAGAATTAATGGGGATGTGCAGTTAGTTACCGCGAATAGTATCGGGAACGGCCAAAATATAATAACCATAGAGAATACTAAGTTATACGCAAGGAGAATTTATATGTTTTAGTTAACATATCGATTTGTATGTAATGGATTACGAGTATTAGGGCTTTGTTGTCACCGGTTGGATTTAGACCACCCTGTAGACGGTTATTTTTGTAAAGATATTGTGACAAATAGATAATTTACAGCACAATTGAGTAAATTATAGGCAAAGGTCCAGTGGCGTAGCTTGACATAATGGGGCCCCATATTTTTGAAGTTTTTTTTTTTTTTTACAAAATAGTTTCTACTAGCATAGAAATAGTGCCTTGAGAGGCCTCGAAAATGATAATGAGCTCGTTTATTTTATCAATCTGAAAGTACTTAAATAGGTTAAGTTTTTGCTGTCGTCTTATGTAGAAAATGGTAGAACAAGCTGAGCAAGCTTTTATTAGAACAGCCTACCATTTAGTCGTTATTCATTAACTATTGGCCTTTTATCAATAAGAGAATTTAAGCCTACCACTTAGTCGTTATTCATTAACTTTTGGCCTTTTATCAATAAGAGAATATAAGGTTGTGGATAACATATTATGAATTTTGGTACATGTCGAGGCCCCTCTAGCTCAGGGGCCCAGTATCATTGATACGGCTGATACGGCAGTAGCTACGCCCCTGCAAAGGTCTGACCTCGTTGTAATAACCCTTTGTGTTTTAGATCTACATCCAACGTAAGACTAACTTTAGAGACTAACTTCTGCCAGCGGCTCCGCTCGCGTGAGATCGTCGCAGCCCTGAAACGCAAAGTGCAACTGAAAGAACATGGCTGGATATTAGTCAGTAAAAACCTTACACTACCTCTCGCTCTACCCTCAGCGAGACTTATTCGATGACTTTCCATTACAATAAAAAAAAAAATGTTGCGATTGTTCAAGATATTTAATGTAAGGAGATAAACAACAAAATTACAATTTTATGACAGGGGCTTAAAAATTCTATAAATTACTAGCAGACTCGGCAAATGTTGTTTTGCCATATATTATTAAAGAAAAAAATGGGGCGTTGAGGTAAGATGGGTAAGAAATAGTCTACAACCTATTTTCAGACCTACCAAATATACACAAAGATTTTTATATATTAGATAGTCTATGATATTGCTATAAAACCAGTGACTAATTTTGCCAGTGACTTGCGCTAATTCTGCAACAAGTTGAGATTAGTTTCTATTTCAATCTCAACAACATAATGACCAATCAACAAACGTACTGCACCAAATTATATAATTTATTTTGTAAGTTATGATCCGTAATAGGATGACCGGCAGTGGTCTCTTGACCTGAGTCGCGGTCGATTCAATTTGCGACAGTGTCTTGCCACCGGCCAGCAATTTGTCACTGACCAGCAGTTGCCAGCAATCAATCGGAATGAATTACTTTCTTTGTTCTTTTATCTGAATCTTGATTCGTCATAATTTAATCATTCGCAACGCGCTCGAAAGTTTCTGCAGTTTGTCGGAGACTTGGGGAAAATTAGTTTTTAATTATGATGTTTTTTGTTTTGCTGCGCTGCGGTGTGCTAGGAATTAGGTTTGGGTTGATTGGCGTGTCAGTCAAAGTTGATCGGTTCTTCAACCTTAGTGTTAATTTAAAAATTAAAACACCACTTTAGTGTTAAGTTAAATTCACTAAAAAAAAATGAGATGGCACAATTTTTATACCTTAAAATGCATTGAATAATAAGCCATACTGTCTAAATGTAAAACTGATGTCCATCGTTTATCGCATACTAATAATTTAATGACTTCCTTTTACAATCAAAACTGTCCCACAAAGAATTCACAGGTGGCTGACACATACAAATCAACAATCCGATTGCTAATCACAATCACATTCAAACTAAATAGGTGTAATACCTCTTTTGACACAAACCATAGAGTATAGTGGCCAGTATTCATGTCACAGACGAAATCAAACAGTTACAGCCTTTGGCCCTTCGGCATGCATCGAATAATGAGTGGTTGTCATTCTATAATGACGTGTGTTACAAATTGCAGGGCTATTCACGAAAGTAAAACAGGAAATGTTCGAAGGGAAATAAAAATGTATGGCGTGCGTGTGTAATTGGTCTAAGTTACGAAATAGCGTCGGTATGCAGGTGACTGTGCAGTCACGGCCTTTTTTTGGTCGATTTGCTTTTGATGGTAGACATGGGATTTTCTTATTAGCGAGTTAAAATATTGTTCTTTCGTCTGTATGGTTTAGTTTACTTATTAGTTTTTTTGTAACTTGTCTGCTCAATTTGAGGTGTGTTAACATTAGAAGTGTATGTAATATTCTCGTTACATTTTTTTTTATTTACTTCACCCGTGCCGTAAATTAATACAAGGGAATTATACTTTACTATCTACCCTTACCTACGAAACCAGTAATATATGCTATGTCCTAAACCTGGACATGATCTACTTGTGTGCCAAGTTTTATCCTAATCCGTTCAACCTTTAAGATATGAAGAAGTAACAGAAAAACAAATAGAGTTACTTCAGCATACACTAGCTGCTGATACTTGGGGCTTCGCCCGCGTGATAGCAGAAAGTTGTCCCAAGGCACATTCTCCCGGGATAAAAAGTATCGTGTGTACAGTCAGGGGTCAAAAGTGCAGTAGCACTCTACCAATGCTAAAGTGTCTAAAATTTCTTTATGGTAGAAGTTTCATAGTCCACAATTAGTTTAATCAATACCTACTACGCTATTCTATGCTACACAAATCAAATCAGGCATGAACCATTGACCCTCTTCTAAGACATTTTAGACCAGAGTGCAACTGCACTTTTGACCCCTGACTGTACTTCAGGTTCAGTTGAAAATCAACGTCAGGCACTTGTTGTCTGGTATTCATGCTGAACTGGACCTATTTTGGCGCAGCCGTGAGGCACACAATTGTACTTTTTTTGCTTCTCTTTTGTTTAGTTTCGTGTTTACATAACTATTGTTTGTGTGCCTTGCGTTGTGACAAAATAAATTCATTTTCTATCTTTCTTTCTTTCCTATATAATTCCTTCAGCAGTTTTAGCGTGAAGGAGTACCTAATAAACATACACACTGACAAACTTTCGCCTTTATAATATTAGTGTGATAATATTATATTAAAAGTTTAGATTACTACACTACAATTGCTATAAGATGATGCGGGTGACAGCTGTCAGATTCATACAATGTAGCAACCTATCCTTTACTCTCATCTTCAAGATGCATATTTTCGTCTTGCTGTCATCCTACAAAAGACCTTAGTTAGTTCCCTCCTGTCATTTCACAAAGGACGTAAGGCTGTATAAACAGTGTTTTGTGGTTAACTTGACAGGTAATCACATATTATTAGAGTGGTATTTACTCGTATCAGCATAACTTCGACTTCTGCTGAACCCCCAAGGGAAGATGTAATGAGCTTGTTTACTGTAGCCGCTCTGTAGTTTCCTATGGCTTACTTTGAGAGTGAAGTGCATGTAGAAACAGAAAAGGGAAATGTTTGTTATCTAACCAGCCCCCCTAGCCAAGTTGCAAACGATAAACGTGAACGCTTAGTAATCTCCAATAGATTTTCAACTTTATACCTAAGAACATAAAGTTGAAAATCTATTAAAGACTACTGAGCGTTAGCGACCGGAACGAACGAAAACACTATGTAATCTTCAATAGATTTTCAACTTTATATCCAATAACATAAAGTTGAAAATCTATTAAAGACTACTGAGAGTTTACGTTTATCGTTTGTGACTTGGCTAGGGGGACAGTCCCTAAATAAATATGCAAACATAGAATACTGTTTTATCGAAATCAAATTGGCAGTTAAGCAAATGAGATATAACAATTTTATAATCAAATATTATCTCTAGCATAAACGCCTTCTTCGATGGACTTTGATGTCAGAGTTTATATCTTTTTTAATTTCTTACTACTTACTTAGTTCTTTAATCAATTAACTACTAAGGTATTCGGAAATAGGACGAAAAGTTTACGGCGACGTATTTTGGCGTTATTTTATTTTCGAAAAACCAAAATCCGTCGTCGGACGAGGCTATGGCGGCATCGATAACAGGGCGATATGTCTCAAGTGTATTTGCCCGCTGTAGATACCCCTGGCTAGACGTGCTGAGTAAGGAGTTAGCGATGGTATCGGCAATAACGATTGTCAGATTTCCGATATGGGACTAGCTTCTTCTTACAAACTTTGGACTCCTGTTTCATCCTCTCAGGAGATGAATTAAAAAAATCCTTTCTTATTCTTTGTAAAGATCATAAAAGGAACCTCTGAGCGAAGTTTCAACGTTCTAAGTCCAAGGGTTTGTGCTAGGCATTGATGAGCCAGTGAGTCAGGACTTCGCCTTTTATATATCTACTAGCTACCCGTCCCTAGCTTCTCACGGGTGGTAGAAATCTTGTGATTTTTTTTGGGTTTTCTCTACTATAATCTAAATAAGTATAAAAGGAGAAACTGACTGACTGACATATCAAAGCACAGCCGAAACTACTGGGACTAGAAACGTGAAATTTTGCACAAGGTTTCCTTTTATGACGTAGGCGAGCACAAAGAGAGGATTTTCCGAAATTCACTCCCTAAGGGGATGAAACGGGGTCCAGAGTTTGTTTAGAGAAACCTACTACCTAGCCAGGTAGACGTGGGTCGGGACTTTGTTTTATAATTATGTTAGGACTAGCTTCTGCCAGCGGCTTCACGTCCGTGAAAGTAGGTTACTCTATACGAAATTTGGAACCCGTTTCATCCTCTTAGGGCATTTTTTTATTTTTCGGTGGGAACTTTTACTGACTAAAAATCCACTCCTGTTCCTTCGTTGCCTTTCGTACCAGGGCCGAGTCTTCCTTTCAGAATCAGACCCTTGGCCCCAGTCGGCTTCGACCCTGCTGGGCCCCTACAGTTGCTGACATCTCCTTGAGGCGCGCGTGGAACAGTACGCGCCGTATCCTCTTAGGGGTTGAATTTTGGAAATTCCGCCTGCGTCACAAAAGGAAACCTTATGCAAAATTTCACACTCGTAGTCCTAGTGGTTTCGGCTGCGTGTTGATATGACAGTCAATCTCTCCTATGTATATAGATATACAGATTCAGCATGTTCCTACCACTTTACGTGTAGGTAGTGCATGCCAGTCCAGTATGCATTTTGGACGGGTATGTTTCCTTGTGATATATTTCTATTTTCACACGGGCGAAGCTAGTTTAGGTTGGTATAACCTTCACTCCATGGAAGATGTAAACAGTGAACTATCTTGGTAATGGAGCCTTTGTTACATGTAGGTTCAAGTAAAGGTACACAAAACGTTTACATGGCTCTAGTGTTGTTTCAAGTACAGCATTCTGTGTAATATTTCGTGTTAAACATCTGCATGGTACGTTTATGCAAAATATAATGTATGGAAAACGCAAATACTGTACATTTTTAGTCGGTAATTCGGTATCGTAGCGAAAAACAAAAACGACAAACTTCCATAGAACTTAATAGCTTAATCTTAAAAGCTACAATGAATTTGTATACATACTACTATGATATTAAATATTATTCTATCTTTAATTATAAATGTATTCAAATTATAGATTTTTTGATCTATAGGGTGTTTTAAAATAGGACCCTATGATCTTTAAAGTTAGATCAGGCCCTGTTAATCTGTTATAGCTCTTAAGAATAAAGGAATATTAAAAGTAAAGGTTCCTGAAGACGACGTGGCGAGTCGTTTCATGGTTAAGTGTTGTGGTCGGGACGTCGCATAGTGAAGCGATGTCACACCGTAGCACGACGCGACATTGTATCGTGCTTATGTCTAATAGAGCCTTTAATGCGACAACGATTTGGAATCACTGTCAGGACTGTCTTGAGAGCATTCAAGCGCAATCACTGTCGTTAAAGCATTCAAGTATATCTCAGAGAATCAACTAAGAACCGCTCGTCTACCAATGCCCATTGAAAATATAAAAACCCAATCAGTTTCAAACAGTGAATTTCAAGAAAAACTTAAAAAAAGCATAGAAACAACAGATCTAATCCAGTGCTAATACCGTCTACGCTAGCTTCCGCGTGCGGTGGTCAGCAGCGGATGCATTCGCGGAACAATGCGCCCGCGCAGCGCGGTTACTGACCCCGCGGTCAGCGCTGATTACTGCGGAGAAGATAATGAATGAAGTGCTGGAGATAGATTTGTAAGAGAATCCCAACTTATCGGCTGACAAACATCTTCAATTTACATCTTCAAAAATTCACTTATATGTATTAAAATATTTTAAATGTCCTTTATTTAGGTATCTTTATAATTTCAAAAAATGTGATATTTATGTAAATATAGATTTACTGAAATGACTTATTTTTTTAACGTAATAATTCAGTTCGTATAGGAAAAGAGTCAAAAACCTATCAAATTCAATATTTTTCATGTAATTTTCCGATTGAAACACTGTAATCTGTGTGTTTCTACAACCAATTATTGAGGTGGTTTGATAGCGATTTTTGTTACTAAGTATTTCAAAAAGATACACATTTTTTTTATATCCCTCTCTTCATTACCTAATGATGAAAAAAGTAACTCATTTATAATATAAAACTATGAAAACGTAAAACTAGTAATACATAGTAACGTCTAAAGATAATAGCTTATATGAATACCTCTGGGCTTAAGGGCCGTAGATATAGCACAACGCCCGAACCTTTGAGACCTAGAGGTATCGAAATACTAAGTTCTCTAAATATAAAAACACAATACTTAAAATAAAAAACAACAAAATAAACGCTACTATAATCTACACTATAATTTATACAATAAATAGTATATAAAATGAAGTGAAATCATTTTTCCCCACATTAGAACTTCATTTATTCGTTACTCTGCGCAAGTGACCCTCTACCTATAAAACAATTGAACATTGTTATCCACTGAAACAAGCCATTTAAACGAAAGAAAGCAAAGACGTTTCTAACATTTCTAAATTAACGTGTTTTTCTACCAAAGAAAGTCTAAGAAAACTATTGAAAAGTTGTTGTATTTCTTGTCAATGAGTTTTTAGATCGAAGGAAAAGTTTGTCTATGGCTTCAACTTGTGTGGTCTTTGCGTTTAAGTTAACCACTTACGAGGAAGACCGACGAGTCCTAGTGCTCTGCTGTCATAAGGAAAATGGTACAACTGAACAAAACACAAAAAGGGTAATAGTACATTTTGATACAAATGCAGAAAGTTTGTCACTGCAGCCCTCAGCTCCATAAGTAAAACACACTCGCCTACGGCTCCTGCGAATCCCGCCTCGGTCGCAATGACAAACTTTCTGCACTTGTATCAAACGACAATTTTCTATACACTTACGAAAAAAAATAATACGAAAATACTTTTTCTGAAAATGACGAAGAAAATTATCCAAAGTTGCCATATATTTCCGTTTAGATTTAGATGGCAGCTATCGCAAGCATTTTGTGCCTCAATCACAATATCTGGAGGCGTAACATCTAAATAATTGTCTTCAAAACTTAAATTCGCCATTTTTTTCACCAAATCAACATTATCACCAATAATGTGATTTAAAATTTACTTTTTTCCCGCGCATAACCTTTGCAGGTTAAAGGTATAAATCCGATATACATCCTAATATTAAAAATAACAAATTCAAATATTTTTTAATCTAGAACACGGATAAATGTTAATTTATTGGTTTATTACCAATTATTGTGTAAGTAATCTTGTTTATTTATATTATTCTGATCAAAAACACAATTTAAATTTTCATTAGATATTAGAACCCTAAAAATATCCGCCTCTTTGCTTAAAAAAAAAACAATAATCACCGTTGACCGTGACGAAATAGGAATGAAAAAAGCCCTTGTTGTGATAAATTAAAAAAAAACACGAGGGTGATAAACATGGCATGTTAAACCTAATTGTAGTGCGATAAGAGCCAGTTTTCGAGTAAGAGTATTGAAAAAAATATTTTTGAACAAAATAAAAATTTGACAAGTTGATTATCAATTTTTTTTTTCATTTTCTGTATGTATTTTGAGAGCTTTTTAAGCGATTTTCATTAGCTTCTTGTCCTTGTATCATGTTAATTTGGGTCGGTGAAACGTGTTCTCATCGTCCATTTCATTTTTTTCGGCGAAACTATACTTTTACGTAGTTACTTGTCCACGGAAACTTGATGAAAAATATTAAAAAACAAAATCCTCCACTTCACTCACTATCTATCACGAAGCGAGCATCTTCCCACTGGGTCTAACCTTCCCTGGTAGGTATACTTAGAAGTCCCTGAACCCGCTCAGAACCCTAGTAGAAAGGTGTAACTCCAGCACCCCGGTTTATATTGTGTACTGGATCCTACCCTCGAATTTGTTTTCTATCTATAACTCAAAGGTTTGCTGGGAGAAAACTGATTCCTGAGTTAAGCTCGTGTTTGTAAATGGACTGTCAAATCACCGTGTACTATGTTATGTTTTGTGTACAATAAAGAAATAATTAAGAATTCAACCTCGCAAAATGATACTCCGCAAACAATGCTCCAGTCCTATATGCTCCTATACATGCAACCAGAGTGACCTAAACTGCCACCGACGACGCAGTGGAAATTGCAAAGTTTTGGTAAAAAAATATTTGAATTACTGACGTGCCTTCGATATGATGAAGAAGATAAAAAGGGACAGATGCGCCCTTTTTTCTTTGGCCGGCAGTACTGCTAGTTAAAGATGCTATCCCGTGATAAAGCATCTAATGGAGTTTCATGATGTTTTATGCGATTTAATTTCCTCCTGGCGGCACCATAGAGCTTGTAAACAGTTATATATAGCTGTCCGCTGTTCGTTTTTCAAAAGATTAATGGAGGGAAAATTGCATGTGAGACGATTTAAATGTTTTTTTTCTGTTCCTTTTTTGAATGTGTTTCTGTTTTTTTTTGTTCTGTGCCAGAGAGTGTAAGGTTTTCCCACCAAAAAATTATCACGCCTAAAGGTGATGGTGCCTATACAATTGAGTTTTACAGGTAAATCGGAGCGTGTATGTTGCACAACTGTGCAGGTTTCCACACAAGCTTACCTGACAGGTATAACTGTGCAGGCAAACCTGTCAGGTACACGCTAACGTGTATGGCTACCTTTAACTCCTTTAAGGTAGCCATACACGCTAGGGTATACCTGACAGGTTTGCCTGTACAATTGAGTTGTATAGGTAAACCGGAGCGTGTATGTTGCAGAACTGTGCAGGTTTCCATACAAGCTTACCTAACAAGTATAACTGTGCAGGCAAACCTGTCAGGTACACCCTAGCGTGTATGGCTACCTCAAGGGAAATTTGCAAGAAAAAATCAATATTATTATTAGCTTTTGTTTATAAACAGAAGTCTAAGTACCAACTTTTTCGTTTTAACTTAAATAATAACGAACTTCGATACAAAGTTTCAGTCCTAGTTTGTTTTGTCCATTTAAGGTATGGATATTCAAAATACTTTCTTAGTGTTGATAAAAAAAATATACAAATTCAAAAAGTAAAAAGTACTGCTAGTTAAAGATGCTATCCCGTGATAAAGCATCTAATGGAGTTTCATGATGTTTTATGCGATTTAATTTCCTCCTGGCGGCACCATAGAGCTTGTAAACAGTTATATATAGCTGTCCGCTGTTCGTTTTTCAAAAGATTAATGGAGGGAAAATTGCATGTGAGACGATTTAAATGTTTTTTTTCTGTTCCTTTTTTGAATGTGTTTCTGTTTTTTTTTGTTCTGTGCCAGAGAGTGTAAGGTTTTCCCACCAAAAAATTATCACGCCTAAAGGTGATGGTGCCTATACAATTGAGTTTTACAGGTAAATCGGAGCGTGTATGTTGCACAACTGTGCAGGTTTCCACACAAGCTTACCTGACAGGTATAACTGTGCAGGCAAACCTGTCAGGTACACGCTAACGTGTATGGCTACCTTTAACTCCTTTAAGGTAGCCATACACGCTAGGGTATACCTGACAGGTTTGCCTGTACAATTGAGTTGTATAGGTAAACCGGAGCGTGTATGTTGCAGAACTGTGCAGGTTTCCATACAAGCTTACCTAACAAGTATAACTGTGCAGGCAAACCTGTCAGGTACACCCTAGCGTGTATGGCTACCTCAAGGGAAATTTGCAAGAAAAAATCAATATTATTATTAGCTTTTGTTTATAAACAGAAGTCTAAGTACCAACTTTTTCGTTTTAACTTAAATAATAACGAACTTCGATACAAAGTTTCAGTCCTAGTTTGTTTTGTCCATTTAAGGTATGGATATTCAAAATACTTTCTTAGTGTTGATAAAAAAAATATACAAATTCAAAAATGGATTTTGCCTTACGTAACGATCCCATGTGCATTTTGTTTAGTCCATTGTCTAGTTTGTCTTTCAGGGAATAAATTTAAGAATTTTATAAAATAGGTTACCTATATTTTAACAAATTCAAAAAAGGTTGTCGAATATCTGTATAGGAACAAGAATTAGATAAACAACCTTTTTTCTTAATTAATAATCAACGTTTTTGTTGAACAAGAAAATGCTACAGTTCAATTTTTGATCGAGAAAAGCGGCTCCTACAGTCGTCTATTGTTTGCCGAAAAATGGCGCAAAATTACAACTCATGCTGAATGACGTCACACAAGTGCGTGCTGGAAGGTACTTTAATAGCGATATTATTAGGGCGTAATAACAACCACTGCTATGCTTTTAAATAACAGCCACTTTCTATAAAACACAAAGACACTCCATACTTAAAGAATTATATAAACATCCATACTAATAACCATAAAAATATTATAAATGCGAAAGAAACTGTCCGTGTGTCTGTATCTGTTTGTTTGCTAAGTTTTCACGCTTAAACAGCTGAACTAATTTTGATGAATATTTAAATTAATATAGATATAAATTAATTAGATATAAATTAATTTTATGCTAGATATAAATTGGATCTTGCAGATGATCATCATCATAATCTTCCTGCTCTTGTGCCGTGTTATTTTTGGTCGGCGCTACATGTTTTTTTATTCCATTCTGGCCTATCAACCGTCATGCTATCACTGAATCTCTTTCCTTTCATATCACTCTTCACACAATCAATCCATCTTTTCTTTGGCCTCCCCCTACCTCTCCATTCAACACATGTATACTCATAACTATTTAGTAACATGCGTTTCATTCCTCTTCTTTACATGACCATACCAAGACAAACGTTTCCCTTTCAACTTTTCAATCACTGGCGCCACTTTCAAACTTTCTTGGGGTTTTATTATTTTCACAAAACTGATGTCCTATCACACATACATAAAATAAATCACAACACAATACCTGACACCTACTATATGTGAATCTAACATGCACGTGTAAAATAAGCCACTTATAAAATGTTCTGTTTCTTCTTTTCGAATCGATGGTGAAGTCGTTAAACTGTTTGGGTCCAGAAGGTGGCTACATTAACTGCAGCATTGGTGGCACAAAGTGCTTCACCATCAAGGATTGCATCACTGTTTACCATCAGGTGGGATCGCAGTCACGCACTAGTTTGTCATTAAAAAAAAAACTTGGGGCACTCCAACTTATGGTTCATATTCTGGGTCTGTAAATGTTACAAATTCATCTAAGAAAAAAAACATTAAACTGATCTCTTCTCATGATACTTTTTAACTGACTTCACAAAAAGGAGGAGGTTATCAATTCGGTTGTATGTTTTTTTTATGTGTTACCTCAGAACTTCGTCGTTTATGGACCGATTTGCAATTTTTTTTTTTATCGAATATGTTCGGGCGTCCTTTTGGGATAATTCCCGACTACCAAGCGGGCAAAGCTGCTGGCGTACGCTAGTTTATTCATAGTTGTTTCACAACAGCTACGTGCGTGTTTGTTAGTCTTTAAGTCTTTTTGATCTCTAATAGCAGATTGTCGATCAATCACAGACGTTTCGACATACGGAGGAATGTTAAGTCTATCGACACCGTGAGTTATCGTCTAATATCGAGAAGAATAGCTCGTGATACGCTCCACTCAGTGGCGGTACCTTCATACAAGCAGAAAAGCCAGGCATGCCTTACTAAAATGCTCGATAGAGAATCAATATCAAACCCGAACTATTTAAAAGTTCGCGCGCTTTAATTCTTATCAAAATAACACAAAGTATCTACCTATGCCACACTACTACACAGCGCGCGCAGAGTTTCGCATTAGCAGCATCTACGCGAGAGCTATATCTATCTCGCTTACACGTACCGGCTTTTACCGGGCTTTCAAATACTATCTCTGTCACTTTCGCACTTATAGCGATGTGCCGTATAACTAGTTAGGACCTTATGCGTCTACAAATCGATCAGTATGGAAGATTTAAGCCGGGCATTCGTATGAAGTTGCTCGCGTATGCGTGATTTTGTCACCTTGCCAACTCTGCAGTGTTGCCGTTTTAGCGACGTTGTGAGATCTTGGAGATTTTTAACGAGTTTGGAGACTTTTTTTAAGATTTAGTAACAATAAAAACTAGCGACTTTTTAAAATAACGAAATTAAATATTCAAAAATAAAGGCAATTTTTTAGAACTGGTCTCGTTAATTTCAAAATACGATGTCGTTTTAGAAAAGCATATGCAGCATTAGAAAAGTGACAAACCGGGGCCGAGTTATTTATCTAACAAAATTCAAAACGATATTATTCATTCCGTAGCCGATGTGATGCAAACTTGCATCGATTACGAAGTTAGGCAAACAAAATTTGTTTCAATTATTATTGACGAAACCCCCGATGTTAGTCATAGAAAACAACTGTGCTTGATTCTCAGATATAATTGAAATTCATGACTGTTTTTTGGGCTTTTAATTTATTGTACCTAATCAGTAGTTTATGAGAAAATTGCGATGATACATACGTAGGTACCTACATACTCAGTCGAAAACTGAACTTTCTTTTTTTGAAATCGGTTAAAATTTTATTGGGCTTGCCTTATTTTGAAACCCTAGGCACGCCACTGGCTCCACTTAACTTCGGTAGATCTGTGCTGTAAAGGTGATTACATATCTGATTCGATTTTATCTATCAATGTACGATCACATACATATTGTAGAGCATTGATTGATTGTAACATTTTTCACTAAGCTCCCTTACAAATTTTGTTTTTGTGGACACACAAGGATTTATAGCCTTAGTCGTGGTGATTCTGTCTGTTTATAATAAGTAATAACAAAAATAATTAACGTAGCCATAGTTATCATACCACCCATAAATACATTTTTTTTTTGAGATTGGAATAATCAAATTACGACTCCCGCTCTGGGTGGAGCTAGAGCTGACTAAAACCCGCCTGTGTTGTCTTCAGTTGCTCTTTGCGTTCCAGCACCGCGGTCACTCTTTCGAAGAATCCCGCAGCCCTGGAATTTCCTGCCACCTACTGGTCACATCATGATTCCTCTCTTGGACTGTTAGAACTTTAGAACCAAGGACGGGGAATTTCTAAAAGGGATACCGTGATACTGGAACGCAAAGGGCAACTGAAGGATACAAGTTAATATACACATACGTACGTACGTACGTACGACGAGACATAAATAAATAATAAATAAGTCGATTTAGACAGTAAAATTGTGACACGCCCTCTCGTCCACCTTAGAGTGGGAGAAGTCATTAGATGATTTCCAACCTCAAAAAAGAAACCCACGGTAGGTGCAGGTTTCCTAGTGTGGCGCAATGTTTTTTCTTTTTAACTCTAGTCTGTACTGTCCCACTGCTGGGACAAGGCCTCCCTCCAGTCTTTCTATTGTTTCCGGCTCTGAACCACGTCCAATTACCTAAGGACGACTTAGATGTCTATCAAAGTCGTTCCACCGTCTCCTTCGTAGCAAGGCAAGGCAAGGCAAGCAAATCTGTAGTCACCTTAACAATTTAATACGCGTAAATACCGATAAATCACAAAGATACGCTAAAATGATACTCTTTAAATCACTGAGATCAACCTAAAAGAAGAAAGCATAAATCTATTGAGATGACATTATTGTAACATTTCAGATTTCAATAAACATATTTCCTAAAGAAACATTAACTTTTTATTTGTAATAAGTTTCCAGCGAGGATTATATAAGCGGAAAATTATATTTTTAATTAGCTTTGTATTTATCGGTATTTTACAAGAAAGAAAATGGATTTATTTGTAATATACTATAATAATATTTTAGGAATTGGAGACAATGAAACTGAACTGTCAAATAACTTTTATAATAAGCAGTTCTTTTGTACTCATAATTATAATGTTCTAGCTGACGTCTGCGGTTCTGCCTCCATGAAATTAAGTAGTATTTCCCATCTTTATGAGGCGATTTCATACAAAAACACAACACTATTGAATATTTTAATTTCAAACCTGTTTTTATGGGATTTCCTTATATTGTATACTAGCTTCTGCCAGCGACTTCGCTCGCGTGAAAATAGGTTTCTCCATACAAACTTTGGACCCCCGTTTAATTTCTTTTGGGGGTGAATTTTAAAAACCCTTTCTTAGTGCTCGCCTACGTCATAAAAGGAAAACTTGTGCTAAATTTCACACTCCTAGTCCCAGTAGTTTCGGCTGCGCGCTGATATATCAGTCAGTCAGTTTCTCCTTTTATATATATACAGCTTCTGCCAGGGGCTTCGCCCGCGTGAAAATAGGTTTCTCTATACAAACTTTGGACCCCGTTTCATCCCCTTAGGGTGTGAATTTTGGAAAATCCTCTCTTAGTGCTCGCCTACGTCATAAAAGGAAGACTTGTGCAAAATTTCATGCTCCTAGTCCCAGTAGTTTTGGCTGTGCGTTGATATGTCAGTCAGTTAGTTTCTCCTTTTATGTATATATAGAAAGATATATTTTTTAAACTACCACTATATTAGAGCGATCAAAACAAAAAGAAAATTATTCAAATCGGCCAAGCCGTTTCTGAGTTTAAGCGAGACTAATGAACAGCAATAATAAAATAAATAGACTTTCATTTTTGCCAAAGCTAAGTAGGGTTGTAACACTATCCAGTATAGTGTGTGACTATAGTAAGCATAATAAACGTGAGCATAGTGTGGTCCAATAATGGAAAAGTTTTTTTTTTAATTAAGCATTTTTTTTAAACTTAAGTGAAATATTTTAAAAAATTTGAGTACACAAATTAAAAATACAAATTAAAAAGTTATGGATCTTAAAGTTGCGCTTTAGATAATTTATTAAAGAAATTATTAAATTTCGTTTTACGCGGCACTTTAGTTTGGTGACGTCACATGACCATTTGTCACTTTGGTAATACAAATAAACACTACCGATAAATAAAAAACAAGCAGTTGTACGTAAAATAACTACCTGTACATCACGAGAGCTCAAGTGCGACTTAGAAACTTTTGCACATTTGAGTCATGTGTGGTGCGATGTTTTTATCTAGGTAAAATGACGACATTAACACTGCAATTACTGTGTTTAATGTTACTCTATATTTTACTATTCTATTTATTTAATTATGATATTAACAACACAATAAAACTTCTCCATTTCACATGATTGTCGCGGTAAAATAAAGAGAACAGAAAACATGACTATGAAATGGAAAGTCTTATAAAAATGCAAAGTTTACTCTAGTTAAATACAAAGAAAATATTACACCTAGGAAATACCTTCCTTAGTCCAAATCATGAAAACCGTCACAGTTCATTAGATTGGCGCCAAACTTTCATGCAGCATTTAAATATGAATTTATGAACCGTCTTGTCCGATGCAATAATATAAAATAGAAGATGGCCGGTAAGCGTATTAAATGCGAATAGCTACCGGTCACAAATCATAATAATCTATGTACATTCAAACCACTCGGGGGGTAGCCAGAGGCTAATGTCCTTACATAACGAACCCAATAGATTTATTACACTACGACTCATTCCCTCTCTATCATTTCTCGAACGGGTGAAAGAGATAACGCGATGTATTAAACCATGTACCGCAAATCATACCGTGATTTAACTCATAGTATTCAGAATTATTTTCAAGTTGTAAATTATTGTAAGGGCCTTATGAGAACGAATTGGGTTTTGGCTAAGCGCTGCGTTGAATGTGTTGCTGATGGGGACAAACTAGGATTTGTTATTGTTTGTAAACTTTGCTGAACTTTCTTCCATTAAGGTTATAATAATCTCAGCTGGGAATGCAGTTTCCACCATGTCACTCTTATTTTATTTACTGGTGTCAACAGAATTCTGCATACCATAACTTCTTTTTCTTCATCTTTTCGAGTATAGTTTACGTTTTTTTTTTACATTTTTGTAACGTGTCCCTATACAAGTTTGAATAGTATTTCACCTGATGGTGAGCGATGATGTCTTCGACAATGTAGCATGCTTGCCTAGGCTTAAATATTTAGGTCGAAGCTATTAGGAAACATAGACTCTGCCATAGAACTCCACTCCTTAGATAAATTGGATAACTTCTGGAAGTTCAGTTTACACTAGGCTGTTTTTAGGCAAGCGTGCTCCATCGTCCACAACATCATCGCTTACCATCAGGAGAGATAGGGGTTAAGCTGCGAGCCTACCAATAATAAAGAATAATATAGGTACCTGCTTCTACAACATTTAGCATATTAAGTAAAAGTACATCTTGAAAGTAGTATGTTCAAAATCGGCTACTGAATCGATTTGAGCTGTTTTTGAAGTAGGTAATTTTTTATCAATTTTAGATCGTAATTTTGTCGCTAGTGTGTTTGTGTGTGCGTGCGTAGATACCAATACCAATGTGCTACCAGTGTAGTGCGATCGCTTCCCAAATTATTTTCCTACAATGAGGATAGAATAGAATAGAATATTATAGATTAGAACAGAATAGAATAGAATAAACTTTATTGTACACCAAAATAGTAACAAAAATTTTACACTAACTTAAATCTATGGGTACAAAGGCGGTCTTATCGCTGACAGCGATATCTACCAGACAACCTTACCAAAGTGCATTGTAAAATTGCAGTGCTTGAATTTTCTGATTGAGGTGTATGGTGGATGTTTATTATTTTAGTTACATATTGTATAAAAACGTCCAAACGTCACAACATTATTTTTCCAACTCATAGTAGTCATGAATATGACAAAAGTCAACAATACACCTATCAGTTGAATGACAATAAGCATAGCAAATCAAAATCAAGATAGCTAGCTTCAGTAGTACGATCCCGAATGTAGAACGATCGCAAGTCAGTCAATCAGATGATCAGATCATATCGTAACCCCTCAGGATTGTTTATTGTATGGAGCCAGTTGTTCAACAATAGGTATTCATTGACTGTAATATTTAGGCTATATTTATCCTCTTGCCTCAGTTTCAGACATGACAACTTAAATTGTTGTAAAATACGATGGTTATCGCACTAGGTCATCTGACTCTGAAGATATTCGGAGAAAATAATCTGGTAGCTTTTTAAACGAAAGTTTTTATAAAGTTCGATGAAAATGGAAGTCGTGAAGAGTTTGTACGTGATAAATTTCAGACTTTTTCAGACACATAATAACTGATGTTTATCTAATTGATCGAATCCTAAATTGGGAAAAAATTATAATCCAATTCGTGATCCTCTACTTTTATTTATTTGTATAATAAGAAAAAATTCTAAGAAATTTTGGTTGGTTAATAATCTATTTTAATTTATTTACCGTATAACGATTAACACGCTCCATCTAAAATGTTCTTTCTCTTCATAGAAAATGCAAAATACCGTATGAAATATAAATAAATTTCAACATTTATGCATAGTCCAATCGAATAAACTAATTCATGCAACGCAAGAGGTATGGTCCAATTAGCAATGTTAATTTTAACTTTTAATGTTTTTATCGTAGTTAGTCGGGCAAGATGAAACGTAATGCTCGCTTGATTTAAATGATTTTCTTTTGAACGTTCATCTCGGTCAAGTGAGCCACTATCTATGCGGTTTCACGGCGCACTGATTAATAGCAATCGTATGCACGGATCGGAACAAATGTGCATTGAAATGTTGCGTGTACGCATGTTGGGGTGACCACACTTTATTGGTTCGTTTGATACAGTTTTATGACTGTGGTAGGCCGTGATTAGAGGTTTAGAACATAAACGGGCAGTCATTAGTCTAATTAATGGGGGTGGCTAACTGAAACTGTTTATCATTTTTGACTGATTGTTGTTGGTAGTATTTTTTTTCATATCGAAATTATAATATGAAGTATTGGCTGACTCTAATGCGCGAACTGTCAAATGGGCGAAGGTTATTCGTTCGAAATTTTCCGCAAAATTTTCTTGAGAGCGCCCAACCCGAGATTAATTTCCATACAACCGCTCTTACGTGATTATGACATTATTACACATCTTTCTCTAGATATTTTGGAAACACAGATATCTTCTAGGTTTCTATTGAAATTAAAACATACATTTCTGTAACAATATCAGCTATTTTACGTGAACTTTGGGCCTTCATAATGTGTTCATAAATTTAAAAAGTAAAGAAAATATATTTATAGAAACTTTACACATTTAATCGAGATTCTGAATAACGAATATTTTTTCCAAAAACTTTTAAGGTTTTAAAAAAAACACTTATTTCCGGGAACAAGTTTTGTGAGATATTCGAGTGAGTGACGGAATTACCGAATGCCGACAGAGCATTCAGGCGTTATATTTCTATTTTCGCGTTACTTCTTTTTTATCAAACATTACGTTGGATTGCATTGGATGAAACAAGAAGCTTTTGAACCATGTTCACGTTGACGATAGACGGATCAGGAAGGGCCCTCTTGATGTTTCTTTCCGTAAGAATCTTCTACAAAGTATTAGAAAATTATAAAAAATGATATACGAAATCAGTAAAGTCATTATTAAGTTATGGCGTGACTAAGGGAAATGGGGAAAATAAACGGAACGCATCGTCCCGTCTTTCAGCGATTTGCCTCATTACAGAAGTTCAAGCTGTTAGTCGATTAGCTAATTAACCTATAAAATCCCAAGACGGGTTTCAGTCAACGCAGTTTCGTCAAACCGTTGCGTTATTTATATATACTCTACGTTTTGTCTTTGGGCGTTTCCCGGAACGTCCCATTTTTATGGTAGGATTTATGGTAACCCTACACCTGTTCATATGAGTTTGAATAAATCATTGTACATTTTTAAGAGTGTGTGGTTGTGCGTTTTTCAAACAAGCATCTACTTATAGACTGTAACATATGCGCTATTGCAGCTTGATGGCAGAAGTGAATAAATTATGCCATTTTGATTGCGAAAGTATATTGACGGTTATTACAGTATATCAATTATATTAGCATTACAAAACGATTGGATGTATGAGCTTTTAAATTAAGTACAAAGAGATAACTGATATTGTAATTTTCGATCGATTTTTATTGCTGTTACATTAACGTTATTTGAAACTATACCAACGTATATTTAATTTTAATCGTATAAATAGTTAGGAATATTGGGAGCAAACAGAGTTGTATGGCAGTCGAAGCCACGCTGCGACCCCAAGTGTAATGGGATAAGGAAGAAGTAAGTCGTGCACTAGCTTCTGACGTTTTATAAGTGCTCATGGAGGCCTATGTGAAATAAAAACATTTTGAATTGAATTTTTGAATTTCGAATTAAATTGCAGCTAAGCGTTAATTTCTTGACTTAAATATACAATGCTTTTTTTTGTTTTTGAGGTGGGAAATCATCAGATAACTCCTGCTCTGCGTGGAACGAGAATGGCGTGTCATACTTTTATTAACTAAAACTCTTCCGTGTTCTTTCAATTGCCCTTAAGGTTGCAAGGCTACGGTAACTCTTTCCAACTAACCTGCATCGCAAACGCACAATGCTGCGGTATGTGTGCGGTTTCGGACACATAGTCTTATGAAAAACGCCTAGAATGGTCTTTGGTTACGTTGCAGTATGCGTTAGCGGTAAGAAGAATTATGTGTCCGACATCATATTAAATGCCGCATTCCGCAGCGTTGTGTGCTCCGATCAAGGGTTGCACCATTTTTGAAGGATTGTTCGAAAGAGTTATCAAGGCCCTGAAACGCAAAGGGCTATTGGAAGGAACACAGGTCTAGCTCCTTCCAGAGTGGAGGAATTTGATGATATCCCACCAAATAAATAAAAAAAGGGTTGCATCATTTCGCGTCCACATAGATGCGCACGCGACGATCGCAAATCCATGCGTTGGACGTTTAATTTTAGGGCGTCTCGTTCCCTGAGCCACTAGGAAGTGCACCGGCCTATTTCAGTCCGGCCCTTTGTTGCTCCGTTTATTTCTGTTTACGTCGCATTTCGTAACTTTACGACCGACTCTCGGATGCGCTGCGTACGCTCTGTTGCAACAGTTATTAACGGCTGCCCGCAGCGAACCCAATAAGATATGCTACTTCCAAGTTGATGTAATCGGTCTCTCGTCAACACACGTCGATTCAACGGTATCGATTGATAAGATGAATAGTTTTATAACGATGTTTATAAATTAACATTGTGAATAATGTTATCGATTAATTGAAATTTATTGTCCCCATGTTAGCGACTTCATTTCTTTGGTCGCGGTGCATTTGTCTTTATTATCGCTAGGGCTGTCGGATGATTCTCTGCTGCAAAGTTGTTATATATATTATTTATATTTTATATCCTCTTTTATATTATTAAAGTAAGCTAACAAAGACATTTTATAAAGTCGGGTAAATAAGTCTTTAATAACAAAATGCACAAAATAAAAATGTGATGAAACCCCTCCATGAGTATCTATTTTAATTTGTGCAAGATTTTTTGTTTCTAATTTAAACATTAAACGTTAGGTTTTTGTTAGGTTACTACTAACCTGATGTTTAAAAATAGAAGGAAGGGTTTTGTTAGAATGTTATTTTGATCATTTTGGAAAAAAAAACCATTAGCAAATCTAAATCTTAAAACACCTATACTTAATCATATACTAATTCACCATAATAATAGATATTTATGTCAGTTATTTTTTTTTTACCAATTTACGAGTTATTTATTTTGCAAATAGGACTATTTATACATGAAAAATAAAAATACTTAACTAATTAAAATTACATAATATATACACAATAACTCCTATCTAAAATATGGCGTCAAAAAATTCCTCCGCATCGCTGTCGACTGGAAGTGTGCCCAAAAGACTGGCGGCATTGCCACGTTGTATGGCAATGCTTAATCTCTGAGCGAGGTAAAAGCCAAGTTATTTTTTGTAATATGTAATTAGTGGATAAGTCGGTGGAGTACCTTGATATAAAGAAATAAATAAAAAATATCATGCGTACCCACGCGCGCGCGTACATTCGCGTAGCCTTGGCAGAAGCTAGTGGATATATATAACACGTTTAAAAAACTACTATCACCTCAATATATGCAGTTTATTCCGCCACTAAAACTTGTATTACATCCCTACAACCCGCTAATGTGCGTACATCAATAAGATAAAACCATATTCGTTACACGGGTGCAAATAATTGACCTCTAGCCCATTCCCACATCGACGCGGACCTGGCTTGCTCTGCCGAGGCGTTAGAAAGCGTTTATCGTCGACTAACAGCTCACCTCTAAATGAAGTGTCGTGATTTTTATCGATAAAGTCTACCGGTTGATTAATTGTTGCCACGACTTGCCCCTGCGCAGCTGACTCAGCTAGGATTTATTTAAATGGCTGTGAGAAACAATACACGACGTACCTGTCTATTGTAAAATGCTACATTAACGTTTTTGTCGTTAACTAGTTTTGCCTTCGGCTTTGACTGTGTGAAAGTAGAAAGTGATCCTAAAGGACATACTCCCGGGATTAAAGTCTATGTGCCATTTTAGGACGCGGTTTACCGGTGTGACCCTTTGTTCTGCCGTGAAGAATTAACTTACATCGGTACACACACTTATGTACAAACTTTCGTCATTATCTACATTAATCTACACTAATATTAAAGAGGTAAAGTTTGTTTTTTTGTTTTTAGAAGGTAATCTCTGAAAGTACTGATCTGATTGCTAAAATTTCACCGATAGAAAGCTGCTTTATGTCTGAGTGACATAGACTGTTTTATGTACGCGGGTGAAGCCGCGGGCAAGAGCTAGTATTATATCTAATGAAAGTTAACCCAAGTGAATTTACTCCCAGGATAAAAGAAATTATGTGCTATTCCAGGACATGGAATACTACTACCCGTGCACCAAGTTTCATCGTTATCCGTTCAGCCGTTCGAGCGTGAAGAAGTAACAAAAATACACACGACATGCATACACACATTCGTTCATAAACCTTTGTAATATTAGTCTGATTTGATTATATATATATATATTACATTAAGTAGCAGTATTCAATGTTAATAAAAAACAGGGCAAGTGCGAGTCGGACTCACGCACTGAGGGTTCCGTATAAACTTACCTATGAAAACACTTCGATTCCCGAATTGAGTTACGAAGATTTTTCCCAATCGCAATTTTTTTTTTGTGGCGTAATTACAAATTTATAGTTTTTAGATTTTTTCCTATACTTGTGCTATGAGACCCTGCTTCATACCAAATTTCAGGATTCTAGGTCAACGAGAAGTACCCTATGAATTTTGATTCCCTTGAGAGTGTCGAAATACATGTTTTTTGCGACATAAACGGCCGTATATTCAAGAGACCGCAGACTTGAGTATATGGTTTTAATTTCAACTCGATACCTCCACGCATTCCTGAGACAAAGGGTCTTGACAGACAGACACACAGTCAGACAGACAGACAGACGGACGGACAACAAAGTGATCCTATAAGGATTCCGTTTTTTCCTTTTGAGGTACGGAACCCTTAAAAAAGTTGACAGTGCCAAAAAACTCGACCACTAAAAATAACTAAAAAGTTCAAACACGTCAATTTGCCTACAGTGTTGCTTAGTCAAATCTATGACTGAACTAGAGACTGCGTTGTTTTTTGCGATGGGGTTTTTTGATGCTATTAACTGTTTCTGATACCCTTCATAACTGTGTCACGAAAAAACATATAATTTGGCGCTAAAATTCATCATTTTAATATTTAACAATTTTGTACCTAGTGTCACTCTTACAAGTAACATGAATCTAACGACACCTCTCAAACGTAACCTCTCAAGATAATTTATGGCTTTCACTCAGGTGAAGCGCTGGCAGAAGCTAACTTAGAATAATTTTAAAGAACCATACCTAGCTTGTCTGTGTCCCAAGGGTGGATTTAAGGGGGGGGGGGGTACACTCACGTGCCCCATCCACATGGTATTTTTGTGTAGGTACTGTGGAGATTCCATCACAGTACATACTTAGAAGCAAATCAAATTATCACAATATTGTTAAAATAATATATGAATCAAATAACAGAAATGCAAAAATAATATAATATAATATATAATAATATAATATAATATTCCACAACTATCACACAACGCCGTCTAGTCCCAAGCTAAGCAGAGCTTGTGTTATGGGTACTAGACACCTGATAAACATACTTATATATTTCTAAATACATACATATATAGATAAATTACACCCAGACACAGAACAAATGATCGTGCTCATCACACAAACATTAGTCCTGGGTGGGAATCGAACCCACGACCTCCGGCATAGCAGTCAGGGCCACTAACCACTAGACCAACAGGCCAGTCAAAAAAAAATGGACGCTGGACATGTTTAGCTTTTTATTGAACATTTAATTTTTCTATTGTTTTGATACTTTCATAAACCATCTACATACTTGAACTTGTAGAAATAAACGTGAAGTATGATAGGTACTTAAAGTTTATTTCTAACATTTACCTATTGTTGATTATTTTGTCCGTCCGCCCCTTTGGCCCTTCCCTGAAAAAAATCCTGAATCCTCTCTGTGTCTCACAAGATATTTAAAAGTAACATGACAGTAAAACTATATCTTGCATTGCAAAGTGCTGTTACTTCACGTAGAGTATTTCAAGTATGAAGTATTTCCACCTGATTGGTCCCCTTTGATGTCTGCAGAAGATTCTAAGCGCGTTTGTAACTTTGTACTATGCCAGATGTTTCGAATAAAAATGTTCCTCAACCTTATTCACGTTAAAATGTTGTTTATTTGTCTGAGAATTTATTTATTTAGTCATTAAGGGGACAGTCCTGAAACACCTCACAGTTTTCAAAATTTCTAAAGATACACCGCACTGAATTATACATAAAAAAAATAAATAACCTAATAGGTGTGCCAACAGTTTCATCACAAGATATTTGCAATCCAATCCTTAATTTCGAGAATAATAAATTGGTTATATCTCTCAAAAACAGCTAATTCGACATTTTCTATTTGCAGGATTTACTAAATTTCAAACAATTTTTTTTTGTTTTTCTCAAAATTAAGGATAGGTTTGATCTCGCGGTGAAACTGTAGGCATTACTATTTAGGTTCTTAATTTTTTTTTGTGTAAATCAGTGCGGTGTATTTTTAGAAATTTTGAGAACTGTCAATGCCTTTTTGGTGTTTCTTAAGGTTCCTCTTAAAACTCCATACAACACAAGGGTACAAAGGCGTACTTAATGACTTAGGCATTCTTTACCAGTCAACCAACGGCAGTGAAAAGAAAACATGACAGGTGCATAAAAAAAGAAGCGATTATTAAGGCAACAAGGGTACAAAAGAATGGATTAATTTTTCCTTCCTTCTTTTTAAAAAACACTGAAAATACTAGGAATTACTCCTGTATCGTGGATGCGTTCACAAAAATGTAAAATCAGATACACAAGACACCCAGACCCCAACCAACTATCTGTAGGCCATAAAAATATGAATAACTTAACCACCAAGCCAACCATAACGTCACAATTGAAAAGACTTGACGCTTGAAGGTCTTAATCAACTCATTCAGTATCTTGCTCTCCGATTTTTTATTTCTTTTAATATTTTTTATTATTGATAGGCTCGCGTTTGATCACCATCTCACCTGATGGTAAGCGATGATGTGGCCGACGATGGAGCACGCTTGCCTAGAAGTAACCTATTCACTCTCGACTTAAAGACCCCTAGGTTGTAGCTATCAGGGAACACAGACTCCGGCAGTTTTTCAGATAAAACTACTGGAGTAATTCCTAGTGGTGCAACTCACACTAGAAATTACTCGTGTATCGTGGGTGAGTTCATACCCATCGCGATACTCGGGCCTGGAACAATTATCTATATAGGCCATACAAAAATTTGTTCCGTGAGGGGATCGAACCACTAAGCCAACCGTGTCGTCACAATAGAAAAGACTTTGACACTTAGAAAGTCTTAATGAACTCATTCAATACTTTTGTGCTCTCAGGCCCGAAGTGCTGAAATTAGAACTTCATTGTTTGAATGAACCTCTCAAAAGCACTTAATATCTCTCTCTCGCTATCCATTTACGCATTTCCATGTAGCCGTCATCGCGGATTTGATTACCTTTCCATTATCATGCAATCGGTATGAAATGAAAGGCGGCTTGGTACCTACTGAGCTCTGAGTACTGACCGCTTTGGAAGGCAATTCTCTGGTAATATGATGCGACTGCTAGTGGTACTGTTTAGTCGCTCTGATTCACAGTGAACTTTAGGATTTTGTAGTTCCTTTTTGATGCTGGTAAAGTTTAACATAATTATTTTGATTGGCCTGTTGGTCTAGTGGTTAGTGGCCCTGACTGCTATGCCGGAGGTCGTGGGTTCGATTCCCACCCAGGACAAATGTTTGTGTGATGAGCACGATCATTTGTTGTGTCTGGGTGTAATTTATCTATAAAATGTATTTAGAAATATATAAGTATGTTTATCAGTTGTCTAGTGCTCATAACACAAGCTCTGCTTAGCTTGAGTCTAGACGGCGTTGTGTGATAGTTGTGGAATATTATTATTATATTATATTATTATATATTATTCTTCTGTACGTGTGTTAGTCACGTTCTGTGCCTAACTCTTTCTAAATGGTTCGACCGATTTGAAATTATTTTTTTGTGATATTTGTGTGGGTCCCTGAATAGTTTGAAAATACAATTGGTTCCTGTAGGTGGCGCTACAATCGGGTTCTTCAATTTTTTTCTGACTAAATGCCAGGTTTTGGGCAGGACAACGTTTGCCGGCCCACTAGTAAAATAATAAGTATATTTTTATTCATCAAAGCCTTGTAAAACAGTTTTGAGTGGTAGGATGTACAAAGTAAGGCTAAAATTAAAAACAATGAAACCTCGACTTCTGAAGTAGGCAGTTACCTGTATCTTAACTAAGCTTAAACCTTCCTCATGGATCACTCTGTCTATTGGTGAAAATGGCATTAACTTATGTTATTCATGTGTTAAGATGTGGACATTAGAGTTGGTTACATGCTTGTGCATCTAGTTTTAAGGAGTTTCTCTAGCATGTAACTGTTTTTGTCCTCAATAAAATAAAATAAAAAAGTATGGGCTAGTATAACATCACACTACGAACCACGGAAGCGAAGTAGTAACTAAAGACGCGGGTGGAACCGCGGGAGACAGTGGCTTATAAGTGGAACTTACGTCGGTATTAGTAACGCTAACTCCACTCAAATCCTAACTTAGGAATAACAAAACGTAATGTTTCATGCCGAAACCATTTTACTAGGAAAACCTCTTAGATCTACGCGTATGACCGGTGCTAATGGCGGGCTTACTTAGAGCCTGGTCACATAACTACATTAACTATAGCGCGTTATCGTTAACGTGAAACGGCGCGGCGCCTGACTGCAGCACGTTGCCTCATCCGTGTAGGTAGACGGTGCTGAGCCGTGTTATGGCGCCGCGGCGTACCACGACACAGCGTTCTTCAGGCGCAGCGTCGTTAAAAATTTCGCGATTGGTCTTCAACCAAAGGGTTGAAGAGTCCCCAAAACGGTTAATTGCGACTGACAATATTTACGTGATTCGACAATTTATCGTTTACTTTAAATGACTGGAACAATTATTAATACATTGTCTTTGTCATTGTCGGCAGCACGACACGAACGTGAAAACGTGCCGCAGTCAGGCGCCGCGCCGTATCATGCCGCCATGTAAAGGGCAGGTTCTATTAATTACCCCTGGAAATCCACAAATATAAAAAAGAACACCATGAAAAATTATTTTATTAAAATTGACTATATGACCAATCGCAGGGTAAAAATCAAAACATGATATAAATTAGTTGGCTTGACAAAAAAAAGATCGCGAAGCTGACCCTAACTTACGATTTCAAACGTGAATATCTACGAGATGTCACGGAAATATTTGAAAGTTACAAAAAATAATAAAGCTTGTTTTTTAAAAGGGCCTCGCAAAAACAAAAATCTTGAATAGTTATTGTTTTTTTGAAATTTTATAAAACCACTGTTACCGGGCCACGAAATCGACATAGATCCGGGCGGAGTTCATACAAAATACTCAGTGACTACAACCGGCTCAAGCCGATGCACGGTACGATCCCGTGTCGTACCACGACATCGTGTTTTTAGGTGCTTCGTTGTCAAAAATCTAGCGATCAGTTTTTAATCAAAGGGATACGACGATGCCTTGTCATGCATTCATACGACGCAACACTGTACTGCAGTCAGGCGCCGCACCGTTCCGCGTTAAAGAAACGCCCAAGTAGACCGCGAAATTTTATTAAAGGCCATATGTAAAAGTCATACAATAGGATAAGACGAACTGAGAGGGTTGTAATGATAATTTTAATTATTAAAATTCCTTAAATAAATAAGTTCAACATACAACTTGACACTAACCTGTAAAATGAAAAAAACTTAAGAATTTTGCGGGCTACCTTGGAGCATCCCTCTTAACTACGTCGTAACGTAATGTGGCCAGGCCCTAATATCTACAGTTAAAGCGAAAATAGCAATCTGTGTACGCGCTGGATGAAATCTATTCTGTGTTAGGGTGCGGTCACAGTGATGTGAGATAGCGGGAAAACTAATGCTTGGACCATGTTTAATATATGTAACGAGAAGGAAAATATAATGGGCATAATATGATGGTGATGATGTCCTCTATTGTAAAACTACACAATGTGGTTATATTTTTTCCGTGTTATTGTGCTGATAATCATTTACATTGTTTTTACTTATCTTACTTTATTTATATTATATACGTCATATTTTAGATTATATTTATAG
Source organism: Mythimna impura (assembly GCA_905147345.3). Taxonomy (NCBI): domain Eukaryota; kingdom Metazoa; phylum Arthropoda; class Insecta; order Lepidoptera; family Noctuidae; genus Mythimna; species Mythimna impura. Next base: position 10,974,705 of record LR990362.1, on the reverse strand, counting down.
GTAACTACTTATCTAAATAAAATATTATATGGCATGTAAAAACTCCATATTGCTGTCAAATTAAATTCATTTATTTGTCAGAATATGGAGCACCATTATGGTCTTTTTATATATCTATTAATCAATAAATCATAACTATTATATATGTATTATTTTAAACATATAAACTAAAAAATATTATAGCTTAATAAGTATCGATGACCTGGTGAGGGTCGCGAGAATCCGATGGATGCGAGACGCACAAAACCGGTCGTTATGGTGACACTTGGGGAAGGTCTAAAAGTGGACGTCTTTCGGCAGAAATGCTGATGATGATGAGGTATATACACAAAATGTACCTATGTAGCAATGGTTAAATAATAAGTTTATTTGTACATAAAAGCAATAACAGAGAACATAGCAAAGAGAAAGAGTAGGTTGTATAGTCAGTCAACATTATTGTCGAATTCCTTTCCCTCAAATAAAATCATTGTTATGTAAATTGGATTGTTTTTTTAAACGTTGACTGCTTTTTAAGTATGGTACTTACGAGTAAAGTCAATACCAATAGGTTCGTAAAAACTGTAGTATCGTTAATATCGTCGTTACCGTTAGGTAAATGTCGTAATTAATCACTGTAGATACCGTAAAAACGCAATTTAATTGCGATATGTTGCATTCGTGATAAGTACTGTTACAAAAAAACCCTAAACCTTAATCGCACTTGCATAATTATAATTGCCTGATATGACAAAACCATGTAATTATTCTTTTATTTCCTTCTTATTTATTCTTATATTCTTTATTGTACATAATTATACAATAAATTAAAAATTGGACAGCTGATGTACAAAGGCGAGCTTAACCCACAATTGGGTTTTCTTACAGCAAACCTTAATATATTTGTAAGAAATTTTATTCAAACAAATGCACAACAAAAATCTAAGTTAACATAAATCAGATCACACATACAACTAAAATAAACTACACAAATACGTGCACAGCACACAATACGTATAAAAATACTATATACAATAAATAAAACCTATACATATATATTTATGGGTCATGTTGACATGAAATGTTCCCTAATTCTTCCCCTGAAGATCTCCAACGAGGGCATTTGCCCTTAATGTGTGCGGAATAGAATTCCAAAGGCGCACAGCTTGATCAGTGAATGATCCACTGTACCGACTAGAGGAATGGGGAGGAAAATGAAGAAGAAGAGAGGATGATGAGCGACAAGGCCTTCCTCTCGGAACATAAGTACTCAAAGCGTTCACAAAAATACAAGGGGAGTTGGGATATGAAGAATAGAGAAGAGAAAAGAAAGAATGTGGCAATCCCGACGCTGCCGAATAGGCAACCCCTGCTTCTTCCTTTATAGATTAATTGTTCTGCTGTTACTTTTTTTGGGGTTCATCCCCCTAGCCTTTTCCAAATAACTTGGGGTCGCTTCTAGTCTTAACCGGATGCGGCTGAATAGGTGTTTTATGTACCTGTGTTTCATATGGAGCAACTGCCTATCAGACCTCCACAACCAACCACCATCAATACCAGCGCTGCGTTATTTTACTTTTTTGTTAAATATCGCAGCATATGCTGTGATAGGAGCCTTTTTGGCCTCGCACAGGTCTTTTATTTTTATCTTTTAATATTGTTTTCTTTTATTTTAATTTAAGTATTTATAGATTAAGTAGTTACTTTTTATTTTATTGTTGTCTGTCCTGTGCGAGTGTCAACTAAATGTTTTCTTTCTTTCTTTTCTTTCACAACCCAGTAGGAGACTGGGCAACACGATATTACTCCTTGGACAGACTGATGGTCAAACTTTCTGACGTCTGACTACCTGTAACAACTGTCAAAGATCTACGAATGACAACCGAGACCGACGGCTTTACGTGATTTTCGAGGTACAGGGTGCCAGTAATGTCCTAGATAAACTTAGAAAAGTACATATGAATTGAAAAATTCACATTGGTACTCGCCCGGTTTCGAACCCGCAACCTCATGCCTGAGAGGCGGGGGTGCCTTAACTACTGCGCTATCACGACAACAGTCATTCAATAATATCATTATTCTTATTAATATTCATTATTAATATCTGTTTCCAATCTGCGCAGAGCGAGAGGTAGTGTCAGGCTTTTAAGAGCGGCCAACTCGAGGTGCATTTTCATACAATTGCTCTTTCGTGATTATGATGTTATTACACATCTTTCTCCAGATGTTTTGGATACACAGATATCTTATGGATATTATCTAGGCTTCTATGTAAATCAAAGTATAAATTTGTGTAAAACTAATCCAGTAAAGACCTCTGAGAATCTGCTATTTTACGTGAACTTTGGCCCTCCATAATGTACCTACTAACATAAGTATTAAAAATATAAAAAAGTACGTCCATAGAAGCCTTGCACATTTAATCGAGATTATAAATGACGACAATTTTTCTCAAAAACTTGAGTAAAAAAAAAAACACGTTTTTCCTGGAACAAGTTTTGTGAAATATTTGAATAAATCACGAAATTACCGAATCGTAATAAAGTTTTCAGACGTTATCTTTCTTTTTTCGCGTTGCTTCTTCATCAATCATCACGTTTGCGTTAGATGAAGGAACAAGCTTTTAAACCATGCTCGACGTTAACGATAGGCGAGTGGAAAAGTGCCCTCTTAATGACTGTAACCCACCCGCGTTCCTTCAGTTGCCTTTTGCGTTTCAGGTCCGCCGTAACTTTTTCACCATTATATTTAGTCTAGTGGTTCTTTACATTGGATCTCTATGTATCTTACAATGCTTTGTTAACAACTTTAGTTAAAGAAATTACCTCTCGTACGGAAGACGTATCGTTGGAAGGCCTCCTACAAGGTGGACCGATGACCTGGTAAGGGTTGCGCGAATCCGATGGATGCGAGGCGCACAGGACCTTTCCATTGGGGCGACATTTGGGGGAGGCCTATATCCAACAATGGACGTCTTTCGGCTGAAATGATGAAGATGATGACCTCTCGTACAAATGTTAGTCCTCTTTTCCCGCTAATATGGTCTCCGCCTTACCAGCATACTTCTTGCCGCAGAACAAGTAACTGAAGGCGTTTGATTGATGCGCTACAATGGCATTCCTATGACTATGATGTAACTGTTGCAGCTTCCGTTACCGTGTAGTACAACTCGTCTGCAGGGAAATGGAATACAGAATGGGAATGTGGAAACTATGGAGCATTGAAATAGATATATTTTTTATAACCAGTTTTTTATTTATTATGGATAGGCTCGCTTTTGACCACTATCTCACCTGATGGTAAGCGATGAGTGATGAGCATACATGCCTAGAAGTAACCTATTCACTCTTGACTTAAAGACCCCTAGGTTATAGCTATCAGGAAACACAGACTCCTGTTTTTAAGTAAATGTTGAGGTTTCCTATACTTAATTGGAAGAGCACTAATCAGTGCCAATATATATTTTTTGTAATCATATAATTTGTGTAACCTCTGTTGGAAATATCTAAATTACTAAATGACTTGGCAAACGTTGTTCAGTTATATAAATTTTAAAAGGAAAAAAAAATGGAAGATTAGGGGTAGGAGGGTAAAAAATTCTAAAAAATAACCTACGACCTAATCTCAGACCTACCAAATATACACAGAAAATTTCATAAAAATCGGTCAAGCCGTTTCGGAGGAATACGATAACAAACACTGTGACATGAGATTTTTATAAACTCTTACTAGCTGACCCGGCGAACTTCGTACTGCCTAATAGTGAGGATAACGCCATCTACTGGCATTACCAGAACAGCATAAGTAATTCATTTTATGACATTTTAATTAGAAGTTTTTGGATTTTTTTTTCGTAATTTTTTCCATTTTTTCTTACCGTTCAAACCCTTCCTGGACTATCTCGAATATTTCAAGACCAAAATTAGTCAAATCGGTCCAGCCGTTTTTGAGTTTTAGCGAGACTAACAAACAGCTATTTATATTTATATATATATGTATACTCTTATTAGATTTTAATACTAGGCTCTTGTTTGACGTGCACCATATCATCGCTCGACATCAGATGATACAGTCTCATCTGATGTCAAGCGGTGATGTAGTGGGCGTTGAATTAATTCTTGACTAGCTTTTGCCCGCGGCTTCGACTGCGTACATAAAATATAGCCTATGCCACTCAGGAATAAAGCAGCTTTCTATCGGTGAAAAAAATTTAGCAATCGGCACAGTACTTTCAGAGATTATCTCCTAAAAACAAAAAAAAAACTTTACCTCTTTATAATAATAATGTTGATTTAAAATTCCATAGGTAACTATCGATAAAAAATATCATAAGCCGCTGGAGTACCCTAAGGTCACTATGGAGGACTTAATAAATACTACCGATTCTGCAATTAACATAGCCAGCTACAGCGCCAAAACAATTTAGGGAGTTTTGTATTGACTCGAATAGAAATTGAAAAAAAAAAAACATTATTTGAAATAGGTGTCTTTTTTTGTCATACATGTATATCAAGACAAATATCTTCTGAAGGAATAAGAAGATTCTTTTACGGACATAATAATTATAACCCGCAGTACTTAATAACCCCAAATAGAATCCAGCTTCAATAAATATAAATATTCTGCTCATATATTTGAGTTTCTGAAAGAATAGATAAAAAGAAATATCGATGAGATAAACAGCGATAACAAAACGAATAACTCACTTGTATATTCTAAGTGTCGGATATTCACAGTTTGAATAACTAACTCAAAAGCTAAAAGATCATTAGTTATAGCGGGTCACGATCCCCCACTAAGCCATACGACTTGAAGAGAAAAGGATGAAATGCAATATAGACAAGGTTTCAGCCTAGTCAGCAGTTTGTCTCAACGGGCATCTCGTAAAAAACATTGCGAATAAAGGGGTGACCAGACGGTTGCAAACTAGCGCTCCAACCAAGGTGACCTTGGTTTATGTGTTTGGTTTGTGTTGCGGCTAGATGGATGTAAACACATCCATCTAGCCGCAACACAAACCAAACAAACGCCTACACGTTCGGTGGTTGGGAAAACGCGCCCTCCAACCAAGGGCGTTGAAGGTCATGGATTACAACTGCTGTCTACACGGATTGAAACTAGCAATGTCACCTTGGTTGGGACGTTGGTTTGCAACCATCTGGTCACCCCTTTAGGATCGTCCTTACTTTGTTGTAAATAGGTACTGAAACGTTATCTATTCGTTAGTAATCGACGGATTTATTCCGGGATCAGATTCCTTAGAAATTATTATCTCATAGTTGTGCTAACTTATATCAAGGCGTATCGGTGTGTAGATCGTTTTTTTTTGTGGTGGCATATCGTCAAATGACTTTTCAATACACTTACTCGAAAATCTGCTTTTATCCTTACCGCTTTTAGGCACGCAATTGACTGTTTTTCGCTAGTTCACTAGTGCGGATAAGTGCTGGAGCTCGCCCCCGCCGCAATTTATTGTATTTATCATATCAGGCTGGGCGCTAAGCGACCCCCATGAGCCGCATGTCAACCCTCGTTAATTTATATTTTCGTAAGCGTATTGAATAACGTCGTTTGATACACGTGGAAATTTGTCATTGCAGCACTTGGCTTCATAACACCCTGGCCTGGAGATAGTGACCCTGGAGATAGTGTCAGACTTTTATTGACTAAAAACCCACTCCTGTTCCTTCGTTGCCTTCGTCCCAGGGCCCTGGGTTTCGTTTTCACACTACCCATGGCCCCAGTAGGCTTCGACCCTGCTGGACCCCTACGATTTGCTGACATCTCCCTGAGGCGCGCGAGGAACAATACGCGCCGTCGACAACTTGGGCTCGGTCCGGACGGTTACCGTACGGTCGGACGGCGGGCTACCCATTGCTCGCCGTCCGCAAGCCCGCGTCTACGGTGGCCGGAAATCGGGATCGGAATCTCGGCGGCGGAAGACCGTTGCCTCACGCGATCGGCCGCCTCCTTTGCTAGCATTACTGCTTCGCAGAAGGAGGCGACCGCCTGCCACTCCTACTCGCTCCGGACCATGGCCTGTACCAAGGCCCGGCGCGAGAGATCGCCGCCGCCGATCGCTCCCACGAGGACACGGCGTTGCTCTGCCCAAGCGGGGCACACCACCGTGTGCTCCACCGTGTCCTCCGGGCGTTCCACACAGTGGCGACACCCGGGCGTCGCTTCCGCACGAATCCGGTGCAGGAACTTCCCGAACTTACCGTGTTCGGTGAGAACCTGCGTCATGCGGAAGGTGAGGACGCCGTGAGGTCTTTCCAACCACGCCTCAAAGAGGGGACTTACCACCATAATTGTGGCGTGCTCAGCACTGGGTCGCGACAGTCGCTGTCGCCATTTCTCCATGAGAACCCGCCGGAGCTCTGTCCGCCATGCTGCGACTTGTCGCGGCAGCGGAGTTTTGCCCCGGCGCTGCATCTCCATGCGCAGATCGTGCATGTGTGCAAGGACTGTTGCCTCCAGATCCCATGGTGGCTGGCCGGCCAGCAAGGAGGCTGGTTCGCCGCTTCGCGGGAAATCGTCCGGTATCCTCGCACCATCCGTATGGCCATGACCCTCTGGCATGCGTTCAGCCGGGCCGCCGGCTGCTTCCGCAGCGCCGACGCCCATACCGGTGCGCCATAAAGGGCCATGGACCGAACGATTCCCGCGTAGAGCCTCCGGCAGGAGACGTCTGGACCCCCAAGGTTGGGCAGGAACCGCCCGAGGGCAGCCCCAGTCCGATTTAGATTGGCAATACCCTGGCCTATGGCTCGGGCGAATTCCGCTTCAGTCACAATAAAAACTTTCTCCACTTATTTTAAAATGTACTATTCCCGTTGGAGCGACCGTTAAGGACCACGCCCAAGTCGACGGCGCGTCTTGTTCCACGCGCCCCTCAAAGAGATGAGAGAGAGGACGTGTCAGACTTTTACTAACTAAAACCAACCTGTGTTCCTTCAAATACCGTTTGCGTTCTTCGACCACGGAACTCTTTCGAACATTCCTTAGCCCTAGCAGGCATCGGCCTTAGGGTGGGTCTCTTTAGTTTTGCTGACATCTCTCTTTTAGAATCGCGTAGAATACTATGCGCCCTCGACTCGGGCTCGGTCCATACCGAACGGCCGGACGGTGAGCTACCCATTGCTCGTTGTCCGCGAGGATGTCCTCTCCCTCACGGTTTCGGCTACCTCCTTTGCCCGCATTACTGTGCTCGTGAACCTACCATTCAAGACCAACCGGTCTTTATGAGATATAACAACTGTAACTGAAATAAGATCTGAAGTGGTTTACTAAGATTTACTGTTATGAATCTTAGTCAATTCACATTATTTATTTGCCGTTTCCGTGCCTTTTATATACGTAATATATTGTAATTAATGATTGCCTGTATTTTATAGTAATAAAATTACTATAAAGATATATCTAGTATTTAAAGACAATTTTATGTTTTCAAAGGTTATGATTGCGATGGGAATTAAATGAAACTTTATTTGTTTCCCAAAGGGTAATCAAATAAAGTTTCTGAATCAAGATTCGGCGTCTAAAAACCCGACTTTAAGGGCCAACGCTGCGTTAAGCGGGAGCACGCTCGGGCACCCGTCGCTTGACTATGCGCATGTGTCGTGTGCGGTGGTCACCGTAGTGGAAACCGGATATTTCCTGCGCAGTGTCGCTAGTTCAAGTTTAACGGTGTGCATGTAGTCGTGTCGATGAAGAACTTTAATCCGCGATGGATGCCCGCGCGGCGAGCCGCGACGGTGCACTTTTGTATGAGACCGCGCGGGCGACCGCCTAACGCAGCGTCGGCCCTAAAGTCGACGGTTTTTTAGACGCCAGCTTAAAACTTTGATGTGAATTTTGACGAACTTTAATGTCGGAACCGGCTTTAAGCACACTAGGAACAACAGGAATAGACTCGTAATGATCTAGTGCGCTTCGCCATCAACGATTGCATCACTGCTTACCGTTAGGTGCAATCGAAGCACTAGTTTATATATGTAATTAAAAACAAATAGTGTTTTATAAGTAAAACGAGTTATGTTATTGCCAGTAAAACCTTTTTCTAAAAAAACAAAAAAGCTATATTACGGAGGGACACGTTTTCTCTCACCAGAATCTGCGCAACAGTCGGAACAACTAAGTAAGTGGCCACAAAGAAGGTTTTTTATGTGGCTCGACTAGAGTCGTGCTTCAAGAGCGTGATAGATGCTGATGGCGGCCATTACCTGGTGATACCGAGACGTATGGTCACCTCTAAACGATCTACGTTTCAGGAAGGGCCAGTCTTAATGGCTAGCTGTGCTGTGACTGCTTTACGATGCTGATGGCTCCATGGTAAAGCTCGAGCTATCGGAGTGATTGCGCTATGATAGGCTAGGAGTAATTGTGAGGGATTTAGTTGATGTGTTTAGTTGCAGTGTCCGTTTGCATTAGCTCTGTCTAGGGCATTCAACTGGAAGATGTATATCTATATATGTACTAATATGTAAAGGAGTTACTGACTGATGTATCAACGCACAGCCGAAACTACTGGGCCCCGGAACGTGCAATTTTGCACAAGGCTTCCTTTTGTGATGTAGACGAGCAGGAAGGGCTTTTTTTAAAATCTTTAAAGAGTTTTTTCACTAGTGCGAATATGTCACTCTGTTGGTATACAAATATAATAGTTAAACAATAAAAAAAAAATACAGTTAGGTTTTAGGTCGGTTTTTCAGAGTGAACTTAACCATATTTTATTACGGGATTATTTTATCTGGCTTTTTGAAAATTCAACTTTTAAAAGGTTGAAAAGGGGGAAATTCGCTTGTATGCAAAATTGTGTTCCTTGGACCAATGTAGGTACTTGTTTTTTTCAAATATATTGATAAGTTTGCTAACGTGTTTAGGAAATAAATCCTTTGTTCTAGTTAGAAAGTCAACTGCGTCGTATAACTTTTGTGAGCTTCTACCTCTTTGTTACCTCAAAGTTTATTCATAACTGCAGAGCCCGAATCTGTTCGAACATCGTTCGTATTGTAAGAAAATAAATTCCGAACAATTTTTTAATCGATTACAATCAATCGATGGCGGGCAATCGTTTCTTATCGGTGTTATCTAATCGCGTAAACATTTGGACGTCCCGCGTGTCGGAGCTCGCCGCTTGTGCACGAACTCCATTGTGTCGCATTTCACGCCTGCGCCCGCGCAGCCTTTCGAAAGTAGGGCCCTTGCCGAGAATGCTATTAAAAAAAAAGTATTCGGTATACACTGATTGCGTTTAAGAAATATTTGTTCGATTGCATCGCTTGGCCCAGTTAAAAATAATATAAATACCGTTTAAAGTCTTTTTTTTAATATTTTGTAAGTTTCAATTCTCTCGTCTAATTTGTGTCGGTTAGTTGTTTTTGGATCGAGGAAAGATTAAATAAGCCTGATGAACACCCGTGGTGCAAGTCTAAGTAATAGATTTGTCGAATTTGAAATAGTATTCTTTTTCTTAATCTCGAGTCAAAGTTCAGCGAATTAATCTGCAGTCACGAATAGTTTCGAATAAGTTTAACCGATTACAGTGCTATGACAGAGTTTCAGTTGATTGTATTATCTGCAATTTCAGCGCAGTATTGTTGTTTATTATTTATTTATTCAATAACTAGCTTCTGGCAGCGGCTTCGCTCGCGTCAAAGTAGGTTTCTCCATACGAACTTTGGATCCTCGTATCATCCCCTTAGGGGGTGAATCTTGGAAAATCCATTTTTAGTGCTCGCCAACGTCATAAAAAAAAAATCATACATACATAGTCCCAGTAGTTTCGGCTGTGCGTGGATATGTCAGTCAGTCAGTCAGTTTCTCCTTTAATAGGTGTATATAGATACTATAACATCCTTACAGTCGCGTCTAAGGCGATGTTAAATTACTAGCTGGCACTGCTTCGCCCGCGTGAAAATAGAAAATTGTCCCAAGAGAACATACTCTCAGGATAAAACGTATCCTATATGCGATTCCAGGAGGTGGACATCCCTTTTGAAAAACTTACAAACACACTCACAAACTTTTACTTTTATGATATTAGTGTGATTAAATTAATATATGACAATTTTCAAAAATGATTTGTGCCGCTTGAAAAATTGCGGTAGGATTTGGCCATTATCTGATTTTGTTTATTTATTAAAACTTCATGCAACACAAAGGAACAAAAGCGGACTTATGGGAATGCAAGTCGACATATATTTTCACTGTTTTTCATACAGCCGCTCTTACGCGATTATGACGTTATTATTAGTCCGGTCAATTTAGACATTCGAAGGTGCATAAAGTCCCAACAAGCTGAAAATTAGTAAAATTGTTCAAAACATAATTATAAATAATCATCGAGATATAAGTACTAACGTACTAGAGAAGCTACGTCAAATAACTGAATTGTCCTATTTTCGTAATTTGAATCTTTAATTCGCTGCAGCGCTAAAATAATAACAATTCGTCTAAACCGTAACTAATTTACCACAGCGCTAGATTTGCTGCGGAAGTGTATTTATTCTCGGCAAAAAGGTCTTAAGCGCCATGTAAATCACGGTACTTACGCGTTTTCTTCGACAAAGTGCGGCGCGATCGCCGCAGTTGACAAAGTAGGAATTTACGGTGTCTTCTCTAGTACGTTAGTACTTATATCTCGATGTAAATAATATTTAAAAGTACTGATTTTCAGTTTGTTGGGACTTTATGTATCTTCACTCTCACTTTTTGGTCTTGATTGACCGGACTATTCACATTTTTCATTAGATATTATGGAAACACAGTATCTTGTGGATATTATCTAGGCTTCTATTGAAATCAATTTATAAATTTGTGTAAAACTAATCCAGTAAAGACCTCTAAAAATGTTCTTGCCCTTTTCACAATTCCCTTGGGGTTGGGAGCAGTACCAAGATGTTTTTTTCTTTCACACATTTTAAGTAACCATAAAGTTATTTTCTTACAAGCTGACCCGAGTTCTGTCAAGAGGAGTGTCAGAAATACTTAACTTCATATGCTTATATTAGCCTATAGTCATCTACGAGATACACAATGTTAGATTTTTTTTTTTATCTCGAGTTTTTACATGTTGTTTCTACATTGTGTGTATCTGTGTACGTGTGCCAAATAAAACATTTTTCTTTCTTTCTTTTCTGTACGTACGAGACACACAATGTTAGTTATTTATTTTTTTTACCTCAAATGTTTACATGTTGTTTTTACATTGTGTGTATCTGTATACGTGTGCCAAATAAAATATTTTTCTTTCTTTCTTTTCTTTACGATAAGAACGTAGCAGTAGCCAAAGATACGGGTAAAACCGCGGGGGACAGCTAGTTATAGATCTGAGAGTAACGAGATTATAAAATCGATATGATTTAAGAGCTCCTTTAACTGTCTATTACCTAACATTCCCATAGAAGTCCATAAAATTATGTTAAACACGTTACGATAATTCCCGGTTACAGCAACTATTTTTACTTTCATCCTCCACCTCTCACCCACTCGTTACTACTCAGTGCTCATGTTACCTCACGCGGCTTTGATTAATGTATCGTTGCACCGGACCGTCTTATTGACAGCCGGTCCTACTGCATGCATTGTTAGAAATTCTCACACGCTCCCAATATGTTGGGGTTTTGGTGAGCCTGATAGCGGAAAGCGAGAGAAATTAGACGACATTTAGTAAAAAAAACTGTGTTTCCTGTTAGCTATAACTTAGGGGACTTTCTTTAAGTCATGAGTGAATAGGTTACTTCTAAGCAAGCGTGCTCCATCGTCGGCCACATCGTCGCTTACCATCAGGTGAGATGGTGGTCAAACGCGAGCCTACAAATAATTAAAAAAAAAAAATACTAGTGTAATTTTTATTTAGTACCTGGCACATTGTGGAACGGATCTTCAAGTCTCTAGAAGTAATCGCACTTATAGTATATTATAAAGGCGAAAAGAAAATTGCATTTATTGACGTTATAAAAACGGAAACACCTAAAAATTAAACAAAAAGTAGGTACACTGAATACTGACAAAATAGCCGCCTCAGCTCAGCGTAAAGCCCATGCAGCTAAAATGCAAGTTTGTAATATGTGTGTATGTTTGTGACTCCTTCACCGAAGGACTTGAATAATTAGGATAAGATCATTTCAGAAGAAGCAGAAGCTATTGCAACAAACCATAGATTCATTATTCTAACTAGCGGTTTTTAACAAGAGATTTTTTTATGTTCTCACTTGAAATGTATGGGAAAATTATACAAACTTATTCACGTTTTGAAGTACAGTTTGCGATTTATTAATTTAATTAATTACAATGCTTAGACAATCAATTACAGTAACTAAACAAAAACAATTAAGATTACCAATAAACAATATGTACATGTAATGGATTGCCTAAGGCCCTGAGGGAGGTGTTATAGGTGTCTAAGAATATATTGATAATCATATATTATCGATATGTTATCCAATAGCAGATTTTTTTTTGCGTGGAACTTCGTCAATTAACTTCTCTCTCTGGGTGGAGCGAGAAGAAGTATTAGGCTTTAAGTGAATAAAATCCACCCGTGTTTCCTCAGTTTCTCTTTTCGTTTCATGGCTACGTTGACTATTTCCATCAGTCCAGCAGCCCATGTTATCCGACAGCTGCAGATGAGATGACAAAACAGTAAATCAAGGAAAAGTTTGTGATTTGTGACGAGGATAAGTCTGTCTGAGGTCATATAAAGTGGATAAGAGAAAACAGTAATGAAAAAAACAAAAGCAAGTTACTTAGAAAGTGCAGTTTGATTGGCATTCGATTTCATATTGCAGATAAAAATTACCCGGTGAGATATGAAGAGGATAATATAGCGGACGGTTATTATTAGTTGCAATTCACTAAAACATAATTAACTTGTCTTCATTATTGCTAAAACGTGAATGTAAAAAAGACGAAAACACGAACTCTCAAAAAAACATCCTTATCGAAATCTATTGTGACGTAAGTGTAAGTTTCAACTATAATGAGCAGGTAATAAGTAGTTGGCATATCCCGCTGTTCTCTAGCAGTCAAGACGATCTCTCTTAATCTACAATGTTCGCAGTTCGTAATCTGTCAATCGTGATGCGAGCAAATGATCTGACAGTGTTGAACTCATTTGCTTCCCCACTCATTTGTCATTCCCCTTATTAGTTATGTGCTTACGACTCGTATATCCAATAAACGTCGAATTTTTAGCCATCAATTATAATGAGAAAGTTAGGTTTCCCTTATCTTTATCGGTCATCTGGACTTTATTAATGATTCCTCTCCGTAAAAATATTTTTGTAATAAGTAGTTGTATTTTTTTACAATGTGTATCGCCTATGGCGTTGATATTATAGTCGTTAGGTGCAATAGATAGTGGTTTGTCTGAAGAAACGTGAATTAATTTAGGTTTCGCTTGATCTATGTGGTGATATTTTTCGCACGGGGAGGTGTTAATGTTCCACTTTTAAAGCAATCTGATGATGGATGGGGGATATTGTTTAAAGCTGCATTTGTACTTACTGATAGAGTTATTTTCTCTCAAGAGTTGTCTGGTGGTCTTAAGATCGTAATCTTTTTGATGGAAAGCTTTTTTTTGAAGGTTTCGGTTTTTTCGTTAGGTTTATATCTAAAATGGTTTTGATTTTGCAATTGATTGTGGTTATATTTTTTTTATTCATATTAAAAAGTAAGTATATCCAAAATTACAAAAAAAAAACAATTCCGTTCAAAATTAAGCAAGTTTCAATCTGGTGGAATGGGAAACTATCAAGTAACAGAAAAAGGATGCACATACTACAATGTGACGTCACCGCTGTTAAGTTACGCGCATAGAAAAGAGAAAGCAAGACGTTCCCATCACGCTTCCTCATTTAAATATTTCAAATGCTAACAGAAAAAAGATTTATTAGTCCAATGCCCGAAAAACCACATAATACAACCACTAGATTAGAACTATGTTTTACGAGCTTTTATAGCATAGCATAGCATAGTCGGCCTTATAATGTTCCCACTTTTGGCACTCAGGCCTCCTCTCTAGAAGAGGGAATGGGCCGTAATCCACCACGCGGGCTCAGTGCGGGTTGGTGGATGTTACATGTCTTCGAATATTTGGTTCTAGGACATGCCGGTTTCCTCACGATGTTGAGCTTTCATAACTTTAAAATTAAAACACATTTAATTTCTTCAAGAAACATTTCTCATTGCTATCATTATATGGAAAATATTCTACTCTAAATCTAAATTATCATAAAGCCGAGAAGAAAATGAACCAAAGGGATGTGGTGGCGACTTCCGGCCAGGTTCCATATTAATTATATTGTCCGCTAATTACAGGAAGCCAAGAAATTGCTTTAAGGCTGTAATGTACATACGTCTGGACGTGAAGTTCTACCTTATTTATGCACTTCCACATCGCATTACTGAGCATTAAAAACCAATATCCGACTTTCAATGTCGACTAGAATAACGAATGAAAACTACAAACTAAGCTTTAGGATTTGTTTTGAAGAAATGAATGGCTATGTTCTGAGAGAGAGGATGGTTTTAGTATCAGAAGACAGAAAAGTGGATGAATGGATGGATTGGCTGGGATGAAGGATTCTCCTAAAGAGTGGCTGTGGCTCTGGAACGCAAAGGGCAACAGAAGGAACATATGTGGGTTTTTGTCAGCAAAAGTGCTTCATGCTTCCTCTCACTCTATATAGAACGGGAGAATTTATTTGATGGTGTCTATATGAATCCCGTCGATAGATGGATTTTATGAAATACATAAGGTTAAAAATGGGAAGTTAGGTACTGAGTTAAGAAATGTATGAAGAAATCATATACAGTACCCAATACCTGTGTGTTTGTTCATAGTATAGTCCAATATGATGTGAGAGTTAAAGTTAAAGACCTAAAAATGAACATTAGGGTGTATGATGGCAATATTTTGTACAAGTAGGCAACAGTTTTACATTATTGCGGGTTATTTTGTAAACTTTAGAAATATGTGATGGTTAAGGAACACCCCACTAATATTATAAATGCGGATGTTTATCTGTATATATGTTGGTTACTCCTTCACGCTCAATCAGCAGAGCGGATTTAGATAAAAACGGCTTTTTTTTAAGGTGGGAACTCATTCAATGACTTCTCCAGCTCTGGAGAGGAGCGGGAGGGTGAGTCAGACTTTTATTGACTAAAATCACACCTACCCTTTGCGGTCCAGGGCCACGGGTTTCCCTTTCGAAAGCAGACTAAGTCCTAGAATAGCACACAGGGCTTTTTACTTCGGCAGATAGTTCCCTTGGGGAGGGAGAGGGAGGCCAAAGAAAAGATGGATGGATTGTGTGAGGAGTGATATGAAAGAAAAGGGAGTTAGTGATAGTCTGACGGGTGACAGGACAGAATGGAAGAAAAAAAACGTGTTGCGCCGACCCCAAGTAATATGAGATAAAGGCAGGAAGAAGAAGAAGTTAGTTCCCTTCTGATAATTTTTTACTTTCACGGGGGTGAAACCGCAGTCCAGGGGCACCGGCTTTTAGAAAACCTCATGAGTGCGAGAAGAGAAATGCACACTGATCGACCGACAAACAAATAAATGTCCTACTTACATACTGCCTACTTAATTACTAATTATGTTTGATAAAAATATAAAATGAAACCATTATATAAAAATGAAACTAATTTTTATTATAAAGAAATATTATAATTTATACGTAACCTAAAAGGCGATTACTGATCTGTTTCTTGACGTCTATTCTCAGGGGTGCTCGGCACCCACTGTTTATTTCTCATGGGTGCTCGAGCCCTCGAGCACCCACGGAGTCGGCGCCCCTGCCGCTGTCAGTGCCTACTAGCTAGTAGGTACATTAATATAGTTACTCAGAAGCACAAACAAAGTTCCATTCAAGCGGAAACAGCGCAGAAACCAGAACCCATTGCTTTATAGAAGCGTTGTAGTTCTGAAGTCAGAACTTTCAGTGAACAGTTAACGTGCGAACAATTGTATAGAAACTAGAGTCACTAGTGCTATTCGAATGTGTGTATGTCGTGAATAGATCTTAGAAATTGATCACTTCATGATACGGCCAAGTAAAACTGGCCAAACTGGTGCAAAGTTAAAAAAAGTTGTCTGCAATTTTGCAATTTTCTAATAATTAGTGAATGATTATAAAGCATTTATTTATATTAAAGCAGTTAGTCATTATTTCTTTTCAAAAATATTATTTAAAAAAATAATATTACTTCTGCATTCTTGACACTCGAAAGACGATTTACCATATCTTAGAATATGAATTTTTAGTAAGTTTCTGCAACTATCAGAAAATCGAATCACTCCTGTATCAGGAGTCTTTCCTAGTGTGAGACAACGTTTAAAAAAAATTTTTTGTACTTAATCATTTCAACAGATTCCAGAAGAATTTATTTTAGGATGAGTCAACTAAACTGATTTTCATTATCATATTGACACCTACAGTCACGTATTTGTCGCTCCGTTTTCTAGAGTTTGTTCTCAACCTAAGTTTTCTAGAGGTCATCTCCAAGTAAGGCTGGTATGAGAAACACTCACAATCATCTACCTACCGTCGCAAATGTCACAGCATTTCCCAGCAGTTTAAAATGTATTGAATCGTTTGTTATCCCACTTACGCGAAAGGTCTCTGGTTCGCTATAAAATGAAACTAGTGCCCGTAGTGGAAGTAGTGGATGGCCCGCGCCTAGCTTGTTGCTCTCGTTAGTCCTCGACCAATGAATCTCGCGGGACATTGAGTATCTTGCTTACATTGTTTCCTTATTAACATCTACGAGCTATATTTACTGCCATTGGCTGCAATTACAAGTTAGGTAGTTTAGAAGCTGAATGAGAGGCTATAAAATCGGGGAACACTGTTTTGAACGCTTCAAGATTTTGTTTGAAATAATTTATTAGGTCGAGTTGCAGGGCGATTTTCGGCCACCGAGCGGCTACCAAGCGTGGGTTTGCGGAAGGCGAGCAATAAGTAGCTCACTGTTAAATAAAGACCCGGGCCCGGGTCAGCGAAGGGTTGTATTCCACGCACCGGACCCGCTAGGGTCGATGCCTGCTAGGGCTGCGGGATGGTTCAAATGAGTCGCTACGACCCTGGAATGCAAAGGGACTCGGGACTGAAGGAACTCGGATGGGTTATAGGGCAGGTTTCTGAATGAAGTATTTTGAGTTAAGAATGTTTCAAACCACACTTCAATGCCAAATTTTGACAGGTTTTCAGGGTAAAGCAGAGTTTGAGTAATACTCAACTTCAAATGCTCAAATCAGAAATCGGAGGTTAGCCAGTAAAAGTCGCTCCCTTTTACTTCATGCAGAGCGAGAGAAGTAAATTTAATGATTTTCCACACAAAACAGAGGAGCAACAATATGTTGAACAAGGCTAGGTCAATGGCGTTAATGATGATAATCAAATTTTACCTAGAAAATATGATTCATCGTCATCATCGCCAGCAGCTTTTCTACCTAAAATTTGATTCACCAGCGTATGAAAATCCGGCGAAATTTTGGCTTATGAGTGGATAGTGGATATTTTGATCACCTTCTTTACATCACGTTTATGTATTTTGTCAGCCATATCTCATGTATATCCATCTCCTATCAATATCTTCAGCTTATCCTTCAAGGGTGACCTACTCCACGGGCACCTTCACCCACGCAAATCATTATTGTCCATATAATAAAATAATTTGTCTGACTTCTATTGTGTTTATGACAATGGCGGGTATAATTTTGAGCACTATCATTCGTCGACAGAATAGCAGTGTATGGCAAAGGTGCGGGGTTATATTGTGAGGATTCATGAGCCTTGACTGGCATCTTTAGTTGCGGAGTCATTTTTACTGACTTAAGTTAAAAAGGAATAGGTTTCAATGGAGCAAATGAAAAGGACGTGAAAGTGACAATAAGTATCTTAAAGGTGGGCTACGCTAGAGGAGCCGACCACGAGCGGAGCACGAGCTGAGCTCAAATTCGTGTAGTGTGGACCGACTCTAGACGAGCCGAGCACGAGCGGAGCTCAAATTCGTGTAGTGTGGACCGACTCTAGACGAGCCGAGCATGAGCGGAGCACGAGCTGAGCTCAAATTCGTGTAGTGTGGACCGACTCTAGAGGAGCCGAGCACGAGCGGAGCACGAGCTGAGCTCAAATTCGTGTAGTGTGGACCGACTCTAGAGGAGCCGAGCACGAGCGGAGCACGAGCTGAGCTCAAATTCGTGTAGTGTGGAACGACTCTAGAGGAGCCGACCACGAGCGGAGCACGAGCTGAGCTCAAATTTGTGTAGTGTGGACCGACTCTAGAGGAGCCGAGCACGAGCGGAGCACGAGCTGAGCTCAAATTCGTGTAGTGTGGACCGACTCTAGAGGAGCCGAGCACGAGCGGAGCACGAGCTGAGCCCAAATTCGTGTAGTGTTGACCGACTCTAGAGGAGCCGAGCACGAGCGGAGCACGAGGTGAGCTCAAATTCGTGTAGTGTGGACCGACTCTAGAGGAGCCGAGCACGAGCGGAGCACGAGCTGAGCCCAAATTCGTGTAGTGTTGACCGACTCTAGAGGAGCCGACCACGAGCGGAGCACGAGCTGAGCCCAAATTCGTGTAGTGTGGACCGACTCTAGAGGAGCCGAGCACGAGCGGAGCACGAGCTGAGCCCAAATTCGTGTAGTGTTGACCGACTCTAGAGGAGCCGACCACGAGCGGAGCACGAGCTGAGCCCAAATTCGTGTAGTGTGGACCGACTCTAGAGGAGCCGAGCACGAGCGGAGCACGAGCTGAGCCCAAATTCGTGTAGTGTTGACCGACTCTAGAGGAGCCGACCACGACCGGAGCACGAGCTGAGCCCAAATTCGTGTAGTGTTGACCGACTCTAGAGGAGCCGACCACGAGCGGAGCACGAGCTGAGCCCAAATTCGTGTAGTGTTGACCGACTCTAGAGGAGCCGACCACGAGCGGAGCACGAGGTGAGCTCAAATTCGTGTAGTGTGGACCGACTCTAGAGGAGCCGAGCACGAACGGCACTACACGAATTTGAGCTCGACTCGTGCTTGGCTCCTTTTAGCGTAGACTCACCTTTACATCTAATATATAAAATTCTCGTGTCACGGTGTTCGAACTTGAACTCCTCCGAAACGGCTCGACCGATTCTCATGAAATTTTGTGAGCATATTGAGTAGGTCTGAGAATCGGCCAACATCTATTTTTTTTTTTTTTTATTTATATGGCAGAACAACGTTTGCCGGCTCAGCTAGTATTCATATAAAATAAAGTCGAATACACTGCGTTTATCTGTATGATCGGAATATTTTTTTTTAAATAATGGATAGGCTTGCGTTTGACCACTCAAAAACTACTAAACAGAAATCCGTTTAGTAGTTTTTGAGTGTTCAAACGCGAGCCATGCACACACACATGCAGTTTTCACTAACAGACAAAGGTTCATGAGGAAGGTTCAAGTGTAATACATGCATATTATAGTAGAAAAAAGCCGAGAGTTTCAACCATTTCTAACACCCGTGTGAAGCTAGGGCGAATCGCTAGTATATTATAATTTCAAGGTTTTTACTTCATTTTTGGCTGCTCGGTTGGCGTAAAGGATGAGCAATTGCGCTGCGTGTCGTGGGTTTGACTCCCGCACGGAACAAATATTTGTAAGGCCTACAGATATAGCTGTTCCGGGTCTGACTTTCTTGTGTATGTGAGTTTACAATTACATGTTTGTGAACGCACACATAATACAGAGGAGTAATACTTAGCGTGCGGAAAAGTTAAAAAAAAAATGGAAATATGTAGGCAAAAAGGCTGTTCTAAATATCTTGAAAATTTATAATTTTCTACAGATAAAATTTACAAAAATTTAAAAGGTATCAACACGGTCTCCTAACATCTACACTAATATTATAAAGAGGTAAAGTTTATTTGTTTATAGGAGATAATCTCTGAAAGTACTAGTCCAATTGCTAAAATTTTTTCACCGATAGATAGCTGCTTTATTCCTGAATGACATAGGCTATATTTTATGTACACGGGCGAAGCCATGGGCAAAAGTCATCATAATTACTTGGATCTTGGAGAGAGAAAAAAACTTATTTTAGGAGCATTTATATGCAAGTTTTATCATAGAATTTCTATGATGTTACAATTCTAGGTTCGGGTAAATACATCACAAGACATATAACATATGTCGGGCTACACCTGCAGTAGTAATTTTACTACTTGACGCACATAAAGTACTACTAAACACTAGAGTACTAGTTACCGGTCGACTAGAGATCATGCAATTAAACCACGGAAAACAACAATTATAACTGAATTAACACCACGCATTCCGTTCCCTACGAGAGTTAAACTTGCTTGTTGCAATCCGTGTAGACAGCAGATATAATCCAAATTTTGATATGACCTTCAACGTCTTTGGATGGCGTGCGCGTTTTTCCAACTGCAGTTTCGACCGCAGTGACTGATTTGGGAACGTGTTGGCGCGTGGATTAAATCCGTGTAGCCGCAACACAATCCAAACACACAAACCAAGCTCCAACCAAGGTGACCTTTGTTGGAACGCTGGATTGCAACCGTATAGTTCATGCTGTTGGGTCGTGCCTCACTGGGTCGCCATAGCGGCATAGCCAGGTCATGACGCAAAAAAATGTATGGTTGACTGCGTGACCAACAGTTGCCAGGTGAAGTACACACCATAGAACTGCATGCATTTAGTTGGCTGCGCGAGCTGGCAGCACCGCTATGGTGTTCCAGTGAGGCAAGGGTCTTAAGGTGAATGTTCCAAGGTAGCCCACGAAATCTTAATTTTCATAAGTTTTTTGTAATTTGCAACTCAATATCAGATAGTATGGTAACAAAATAGTGCATTCTGATACAAGTGGAGAAACTTGGTCATTGTGACCGAGGCGACATTCACCCGAGCTTTGACGAGGGTGTTATGGAGCCGAGGGTTGCAGTAACAAATTTTCATGTGTATCCAAAGACATTTTTCAATACAGTTACGTAGACGGGTTGACGCGCGTCTCGTGGTGGTTGCCGTCGACCCGCAGTCGACGTGCGCCTAGCCTGACATAATTAATGTAATAAAATTGTGGCGAGAGCGAACACGCGCACTTTTCCGCACTAGTGTGAAAACCATTCAATTGCGTGCCTAAAAGTGGTGGGATAAGAGTGGGTTTTTGAGTAAATGAAAATAAAAAATATATTTCCGATAACGACATGAATGTACTTATCATAACTATACTCATTAAAAACATTATCATAACTCTCTAACTTAGAGACAAGGTAAAACGTCAAGCTTTTATTATAACAAAAATACATTCAGCCAAACATAGAACCTCCTTCTTTTTGAAGTCGTTTAAAAATTGCACACTTTAGCTCTTCTCTAAGTTAGAGAGTTATGTTAATGGTTTTAATTTGTATGATTGTGTAAAAACACACATATCATGTATGTAGATTAAAATATGATTGGCGGCGTAATATTTATTTTTTATTTGACTGGCCTGTTGGTCTAGTGGTCAGTGGCCCTGACTGCTATGCCGGAGGTCGTGGGTTCGATTCCCACCCAGAACAAATGTTTGTGTGATGAGTACGATCATTTGTTCTGCGTCTGGGTGTAATTTGTCTATAATATGTATGTTTATCAGTTGTCTAGTACTCATAACACAAGCTCTGCTTAGCTTGGGACTAGACGGCGTTGTGTGATAGTTGTGGAATATTATTATTATTTATTTACGGTATTATAACAATTTAAATCATCAATATGACCCTCTCAGTTACTTTTGCGCTATTATTAGCTATTTCATAAAGAAGTAAGACGAACTTATAGGATGAAGTTGACTCTGATATGCAAGATGAAAAAAAAATAATTAAACTATGAATTTCGAGTATTTAGAATAATACTGCTTTGCTGCGCTTTCACCTTAACCGGATTATGTTTGTAAAGCTTAGAAACCATATCGGATAGAATATGGTCGTGCCTAATTGTTTAAGATGGGTGCCTAACCTAACTGACTGTTTTTAGGGTACCGTAACCAAAGTGTAAAAATAAGACCCTATTGCTATCACTCCGCTGTCCATCTACATGTCACCAGGCTGTATCTCATGAACCGTGATAGCTAAACAGTTGAAATTGTCACAGATTATGTATTTTTGTTGCCGCTATAACAACAAATACTAAAAACAGAATAAAATGGATATTTAAGTGGGGCTCCCATACAACAAACGTGATTTATTTTTTTGCCTTTTTTTGCTACGGAAGGCACGTAACCCTACATGCGCGAGTCCGACTCGCACTTGGCTGGTTTTTACTCCTTGTAGTAGGTACTTTGCAAGTAAAAGTCTTCTGTCAAGTCAAAGCTTTCACTCTTTAGATTATAAAATACTGTAAATATTTTAAAATACACTCTAGGAACGATAAATTTGTTTGCTTTGCGCTTAACTTTTGTTTGTCCAGTGAACTAATGGTGTGGGTGCTATTAATCATCAGGACTTCGATGATTGCCTTCTGCCTTATCGGAGGCAATTTTTCATTTATTGTGTTGATGTATTAAATATAGTTCTCATTGAAATTACATTCCGTAATTAAGCTGAACATTGTTTTTGTGTTTAATTACCCAACTGGCCAGAAGGAGGGTTATGTTTTTCGACTGTATTGTATGTAGGTATGTATATTTCTTTGGCACGCCCAAAGGTCTAAACGGCTTCTTGGATTTTGAGTTTGACGAAACTTTACCTTTGTTAGATTCATCTTAGTTGAAGAGTGACACTGGGTACAATAAAACTATAAAATAGAGGATTTTGCTGCCACATCTTTAATTTTTTTATTTCGTAAATGATTCATATGTAGGATATCAAAATAGACTCGAGGGCTCGAAGAGACTATTTCAAAAGTGTTACCCACTAAAATGTAGGAAATAAAAAAGTTGTCAGTATCAAAAAACCCGACCGCAAAAAACGACTAAAAAGTTCGAAACAAATCACTTTAAGAAGTCTGATACAGTTAACGGCGTTAAATTTATGATTAAACTAAAATAAATTGTGCCAAAATGTTTTTTTTGGTTAGGTTTTTTGATACTGTCAACTTTTTTGATTCCATATTTTAGTATCGAGCAGTTTGACACAGACTTGTTATTGTCATAATTTATCAATTCATCTTACATCAGTGCACTTAAAGGCTTTATTGTTGTTTGGATCGTCTGTACATATACCCTTTTCTCTTCCTAGAAACCACCGGGTTCACCGGGTTCGGGTTTCCGGGTTGGAAAGTTTAAATTTATCCTGCAATTATTTGCAATTAGCAGCAATTATTTGCAGGATAAATTTTAACTTTCCAACAACAACTACCAACATAACAACAAACAACAAGTTTTTTGTTATTAACATAGTAAAAAATCAAGAAGAACGATCGCCTAGATATGAATCTGTAATATCATTGAGCACGTTCTCTTGAGCCATGTTTTCACTTAGTCCATTTAGATAAAAATCAATACAACTATCCTCTTAATGGTTTTCAAAAACTCGATTAATATAATCCGCAACAATTTGCAGGTTTAAGTAAGAAGCGATGTTATAGCCTACGCCTTCAGTTTATTAGGATTTTATTGTCGTTCGTTAAACGTTTTGCGTTTGAATTGGCTACGCCTCGTTTAGAAGCACATTCTTGTTAGAGGGTAATATCCGTGCTAATCTATGTTCAAACTTAATTCTCCAATAGTCGTAACACTGGTTTGTTTCTTACATTAATGAGAAGTTCTGCAATTAAAAGGTTTGCTATCAAAGTCAAACGTTGATTTGTTTTATTGTATCATTTTCAACACTACATTACTTAGTACTTATACTTTCTTATGTGTATTGGATTTGAAAGCAGATTGGCCATCAAATTCCTCACTGGTTCCATATGTTATCGTTAAAATCATCTTGGTTATGGTTTTTATTCGGTGTAAATGTGCCTTATGAAATTTGATTTGTGCAATGCCATTACCTATACGGAAATCGTTTGTTCAATACATTCGGCAGTTACATTAGCTATACAAATTGATTTCTTCCGATACACGGCTTGACCTGCATCCGATCTGATATCCAAAGTTCGGATGATGTTCAGAAAATTACATTCGACGTTGATCATTGCATAATGAATATACTTTTGAATTTCTAATGTAACAACTAACAATGCCTCGTTTGCTAATGTAGGTTACATTAAAAAGGGCAAAAGGGCCAGATGGCAACCGCTGGGATATGATAAGAAATGAAAATTAAACTAATCTATCTAAAAGTCGACATCAGAAAGTTCGTTGTAATGAAAAGGTTACTCGACTTGCAATATTCTGTTAACTTTATCTTCTAAGAAAGTGAACTCCGGTTTAAGATAGCCGTTTATAAAGTTATGTTACGTGAATTCGAGTTGGGTAATTATTTGATCGTTTTAATTACGAATCTGTGGTCGAATCGGTCTAATTAGTTTTCCGTATTCCGGTGTTCGATGTAGATCTCGCTTCGTGCTGCTCCGATTTCCTTGTTATCAACATATTTTATGATGTTCGTGGTTTCCCTGTATTTTACTTTTTTTTTTTTTTGCTGGATTGTGTAATTTGCTAATCTTATTTTTGTTGTATCTGTTAAGATTTTTCCGTAAGTAGATTTCTTATGTTTGCTTTATCTTCTGTTACTTATTAAGAGAAGATAGTTTAAAAGCTGGTTATAGGTAATTTACATCATTAAAGTGTTTACCGTAAATGTTTCGTATACCTATTTAGATATTTTATTACAACTTAGCCTGCCTGCCTACATCGTAAAAGTGAAGAATGCCCTATCGGCTATTATCATACAGAAGCTAATATTACTCTCTCTAGTTTCTCTTCAGAACACAAAATGTGACCATTTTCAACTCTCAAACGGATTACGTTCATTTTATATGATCGTCGTACGTCCATTTCATTGTCCTAAAGGTAGTTACTTGGTATCCCAGGCGCAAAATCTTACATAATTAGCAATTTTATGTTCATCCAATCGATGCCGTGAGAGATAATTCCCAGAGAGCTCATAAACGTCTATTATTTATAATATAAATCAGATAATCTGTCGGATTGTTCGACATTTCGGAGTTCGCACGGCGTCGCGGGCGCAACCTCCATTATGACTCCAAAGAGGCTTACGTAACTCTCGGGCTCTACGGTTTTTTCTACGTCAGAGATGGTAAAAAAAAGTAATGCATAGGCATTAGCCATGCTTCCATGTAGCCGTTCACTTTGAATGGTATCTTATTGCGGATCGAACGAATAGAAAATTATATAAATTGCTTCTCGTAGTACGCGGCCCCTCGCGCCGTTATGGCCACTTCGTGAACAATTTCTTGTGCTAAGAAGTAATATATGCTTTTTGTTATGATTGACGAGTCACTTTTATGCATATTGCAGCACGATTAAATTGGACTGTTAAAGGTTTGTTTTTCGAGTAATTGAAATCAACCTTTACAGGAAACCTACTCATGTTATTAAACGTTTATGCTTTTGAAACGTTTATATGCGTATTTCCACAGAGTTCGATTTTACTGATTCACCTCATTCATAATTAGTAATGCGCAGAGTAGGTACTAGCCTTCCAGGAGCATGAAAACTTGAAGTATATGATCAGGGACAGTCTTTCTTTAATTTGATCTGTCTTTAGTGTGTTGTCTCGCAGGGGTTGGAGCTTGAACCTCTCCTGTTGTCTGTCTTACAGAGTACTTATATTAGACAGTACTTTTAGCATTGTTAGGAATATTAAATTTACCCTGTTAAGCTTAAGCCACCTTAGAATGCCAATACCTGAAAGTGAAAACATCACCGTCTTTGTAATTAGCAAGCACAACAACAATCACTCTTCTGTTTTCGATCCCCGCGTTAATTACTTAGTTAGCTCAGGTGCGGTTTCTATTTATGTCTCCTATGACACTGCCTGCTTAATAATAGATGAAATAACATTATTAGCATCAAAAGCTTCCGCAAATTGCGTGTTCGTGTTAAATTCTCATTAGGACCGAGTTGAGACTGAGACTGCGTGATCAGAATAAATCCTTCCACTTGTTCCCCAGCTATTGCTGCATTTTGGTTCTTAACTTTTTTCTTTTAGTTAGGATATCATTAAATATCTTTTTCTCCTCTTGGGCGGAGCGAAAGATAGTGTCAGACTTTTACTGACTAAAAACCCACTCCTGTTCCTTCTTTGCCTTCGTCCCAGGGCCCCAGGTTTCGCTTTCACACTACCCGTGGCCCCAGTAGGCTTCGACCCTGCTGGGCCCCTACGATCCCGCGTTGGACTATCTTCTTGGTCTATTTTTCTGATTTTTGTATCACATTTTTAGATGACATATTATTCTTATACACAGACCTATCGCTATATTCTCTTCTTTCTCTTGTGAGGTAAGGTTTAGCTCCCACTATCGACCTTGGTGCCAAGCCGACTGCAACTTTGGTGACGGGTCGGTCTTCCCAGGTTTCCTGGATGCATTGCTTGGTCTTAAAGTTCAGTCACTTGTGGGCTTAGAAAACTTGTCTAAAATTTATGAATATATACAGGTTGTGACAGAAATGTGGGGTCATATTTTATGCGGCATGGGCATAAAATGGAAATAAACAACTTTTTCAAGGAAGTCATGGTAAATTCACAAACAGAAATTGGACTTTCCGTATAATGTTATCATTAGCTGATCAAAATTAGTGTGGGAGGTCGAATTTATGTTGTTTTTCTGAATCAAATATGACAGTAAACTTTAGATTCATTTGTATGGGCAGAATCAGTATGACCATCTATTTCCATTACACCCTTTAATTTTGGTCCAGAAGTAGGACAGCACTTTCAACTTGTCTAATCTTTCTCACCAAGTCTAAAATTAACCGACATAACAACAGATGCGTAAAATTAAATGTATCAACGCGTTTAAGAATAGGTATCCTAGCCGAGGGCAGTGGCGTACACGTACATTAATCAGCAGCTCGATGGGCATGTAACAGACAATTAATGCTCGATAAGTCATCGCCGGCCCCTTGTAGCCTACAATAATTTACCCCCGGCTATTACTAGTTACAACTAGGCATTCGATTTCGCCGCGTTTTCACATGTGCCTTCGAAAGCACGGTTTAATAAGACCCATATAAACGGGAGCGGAGGTAGTGTTTTGTAAATGGTTTTAACTAGATGTACTTAGATTAACTGTTGTTTATGTAGAATTGTAGATAAGGTGTAATTTTATAAATGTTACGGGTTGAGTGTTATGCTGGTACTGTAGTTAGGGCTTGCATTTAAGATAAATTCAGAGCACTTATTCAGGTTTCAGGGGTCTCCCCTGCTGGGTCGACGGCGCACTAGCAAAATTGACGAGGTCCGCTAGGGCTGATGCCTGCCAGGGCTGCGGGATTGTCAAAAAAGTTACCAGGGTCCTGGAACATAAAGGGCAACTGAAAAAATACAGTGGGTTTACAGTTACTTAGTTAGTCTGACAGTCCCTCTCGCTCCACTCTGAATGGCAATTTATTTAATGATTTCTCACCTCTAAAAAAGGTCACCTCTCAGTCTTTCGGTTGAGCTTTAACGATAGTCTTTGATCTCAGTGCAAATACTTTTATCAATTTAGTGTTCATCGGAAAAAGTCAAGTAGGTACCTAATGTTTGAAATTTTCGACGAATAATAATTCGACGAAAATTTAAAACTATTATTATTATTATTTTAGCTAAATATAGCTACATTTTTATGACAGTCTGAAATTATTCCTGGTAGAATTTTAGCCGAAGCTCAATGAGTGAAGTACGGGATGAAAAAAAAGCATGAAAATGAATGTTCGTTTTGTGTTTACGCTGAAATGAAAGAGTGTGATCATGTGTGAGTAGATCGTGTTCAGTCGCGCTTGCAAACTCGCAAATAAAGAGATAGAACTAGTTTTGAGCACCTGTGAAATTGAATTCGATTTGGTGGTTTTATAGCGGAAGTTTTTGACAACAAATACTAGGATATTTATAAAGTTTGCCTTCGAAATTAACATGCGTTTTCTTTTAATCTAGAACCTAATCCCTCTGGACGTATATTTCTGGAAATTCGCAATATAATCACTTATCCACCAGGCTACTAAAAAAGAAATAACTCGTAATTGCTCCTTTAAAAAAGTCTATTCAAACAGGTCTACAAAAAAATTTTAAAAAAAATTGAGAATTGCTAGTCATCAGAGAGTTTAGGCACAGAGGAAAAAAAATATCATAGTTTTGATCGAGGTTAGGGGATAGCGTCAAGAGGACTTTAATTAAATTTATTTGTATACTATATTATGTAACATTAAAGTTGCTTAAAGATGAGGAAAATTTATCACTTAGTTTTTACTCCTTCTTTAAAAAGTTTTCTCCTAAACAAACACCTCTCCCCTCTAAGTGCATCCCATTAATTCCACAACCGAACACCGCTCCTCGATTCATTCTCAAATAGAATCGCAACCGATTATGAAGCGGAACCAAATCGCATTAATTACATGGAGAGCATACGATACTTCGATAGTTAATAAAGAGCCAGAATAATATACGTACTAATATTATAAATGCGAAAGTAACTCTGTCTGTTTGTTATGTTTTTTTAGTCCTAGAACGCGAAAGTTAATACTCCTTCGATTCCCTCGCTGCGCTCGGGAATTGACTCGGGATTCAATACGACGCCAATCGCCAGTAGCGAGAGGGAGTGTCAGACCTTTACTGGTTAAAACCCACCTGTGTTCCTTTAGATGCCCTTTAAGCTCACGGGCTGCGGTAACTCTTTGAAATATCTCGTAGAACATGTGTTTCGTTCCCTTGGGATAAATTCCGACTTTCAAGCAGGCGAAGTTGCTGAAAGAAGCAAGTGTTTAATAAAGAGCCAGGATTATATTGCAAATAAACGATCTGAACAAACAGTTTGACAGCACAATTCGATTGAGGCGACAGGTGAAATGTATTGAATTAAACTCTTACATTCATTGGATTATATTGAATTATAAATGTTTTGTGATGTTTATTTTTATGATGAGCATGCGAATGCGAGCAATTTTATACGTGTTGATTCATTGACACGTAGTATACGTACTATAATTTACTGCCGGTGGTTTCGCCCGCATGATAATATTAGTATTCTATGTGCAATTCCAGGTGATGGTTTACCCGTGTACCAAGTTCCATCGAAATCCGTTCAGCCATTATTAAATAATATTAGTGTGATTTTTTGGCATACTATAATGTATGTGTGTATGTAGGGGTGTAGGCCCATATATAAAGCATCCAATATGAGATGAAAGGAGTGGATCGAGAGGATGCTCCATTATGTAGAAGTTGAATAGGTTCAGAAGCAACAGTGCTTCACTTATATGGCATCATCTAGCATATGCAGCCTTATAATGTGCCCACTGCTGGGACTCAGGCCACCTCTCTAGGAGAGGGAATGTTCCGTAATCCACCGCGCGGGCCCAGTGCGGATTGGTGGATGTCACTTATCTTCGAATTTTAGGTTCTAGGACATGCCGGTTTCCTCACGATGCTTTCCTTCACCATTTTGAGAGCAGTGGTATGAAATAAATTACACAAAGTAATGCGCCAGGCTGGGTTTGAACCCGCAACCTACAACTCGTATGTCGGGTCAGTTACCATTGGGCCACCACTGCTCTACTCTTTATATTAGACTGGCCTGCTGGTCTAGTGGTTAGTGGTCCTGGCTGCTATGCCGGAGGTCGTGGGTTCGATTCCCACCCAGGACAAATGTTTGTGTGATGAGCACGATCATTTGTTCTGTGTCTGGGTGTAATTTATCTATAATATGTATGTATTTAGAAATATATAATTATGTTTATCAGTTGTCTAGTACTCATAACACAAGCTCTGCTTAGCTTGGGACTGGACGGCGTTGTGTGATAGTTGTGGAATATTATATTATTATTATATTTTCTACTCACTTTTATGGAACTTG
Organism: Mythimna impura; assembly: GCA_905147345.3. NCBI lineage: Eukaryota > Metazoa > Arthropoda > Insecta > Lepidoptera > Noctuidae > Mythimna > Mythimna impura. The sequence goes on along the minus strand of LR990362.1, from coordinate 10,944,782 downwards.
GTAATATCTGTAATAGGCATATCTAAGTACTAACACTAAAGCGCTAGGTTAATCATTTGAAATGAGTTTTCGATTCACTGCTACAGTTTACTCAATGAGAAGCATAGATCTATCTATTAAGTTTTTCGTTCCTCACAATATCTATATTTTAGTTCGATTGAACAGACTTTTATTAAAATACCATATGATTAGGTATTGTAATACAAAACGTATTTTATCTTTATCTCCCCGTCCTGGCTAATTTAAACCCAGCAGGGCAATTCCCGACCGCAGAGTAATCCTCGGCCACCATAAGTGCAGGCTTGACGACGAGCAATGGATAACTCTCCAGCCAGCCGTCTGGTAAGGGCTGAGCCTGAGTCGTTGACAGCATGTAGTGTTCTACGCGCGTCTGGAAGAGATGTTAGCGAAACCGTAGGAGCCCAGTAGGGTCGATACCCGCTAGAGCCACGGGGATTTTGAAAAGGATACCGTGGTCCTGGAATACATTTATGGCAACTGATGGACACAGGTGAGTTTTAAGTCAGTAAAAGCACAGATTATAGAATACTAAAGTCGTTAATGACACGGGAGAAGTCATTAGATGATATCCCAATTCAAAAAAAAGGAATCTAAAAGACTGAATTATTATATGACGAAACAACAGCTTTGTTATTGTAACACAATATCATTATCTTACCAAACTAATTAGTTTTTAAATCTATTCAACCAATAGGACAACATAATTCGAATTGGACCCAGAGTTAATCAATATGATCGGATTCTCAGTTCCGGTTTCTAGTGACGTCACTCGTTTCCGATTCCATCGACGAAATAATCCGATTACTTACGAGTGAGTTTAATAATGTACCTCTCGAGTATTCAGCGGCTTTATTTAGATTAATTCAGTTTGATTAATGAAGAGTGCGGAGAAAGTCCGCCACACCGTCTCCTTTGTTTCATGCCATGATTTGGGATTAGATTTACTGGCATTCAATTTCACCTCTTTGCTCGATAATACTGGCTTGCATAACCGAACCGTACTCGAATTTATCTATGCTTTTCGTTTTTTTTTTTGTCGATGGTATTAGATTGGATAGCTGTCGAAATATTTACTGTAGATTAGGTGTTTATTATAGTTTTATGTAATTTAAATTTGAAATTAATTAAAATGTTATTTGCGAGGTTAGTTAGTAGTGTTGTATAAGGCATATTGTCCACGGATGCGTAGTTTCATAGACGCGTATTGGTCCGTGGACAATTGGCCTAAGTTTTGCACTAAATATGCTTTTGTAAGTCAAAGTCAAATCTTCTATTATCAATGCCCGATACAATTTTTTCAAAGATATTAAAGATTGCCATATTAGTTAGTATTCTTTTTTCTTCTAAAACCGTACTGTTCACTAGCAAAAATATCGTTCTGTTCAGAAAATGAGTAGGTATGATGAATTATAAATAACTTTTTTTTATTATTTTGATGAATATTGGTAGGGATAGGCCAGTAATTTGCTGGGTCATGTTTGTTACCTTTCTTGTATAGTGGTTTTATAACTGCCAATTTTAGCCTATCCAGAAACACATCCAATTCTACGCACAGATTTATTATATGACTAAGTATTGGCGCGATTACATCTGATACAGATTTAATTACATTAGTTGTGATGTCATCATATCCAGTGCTGTTTGTATTATTTAAAGATTAAATTAAATTTATAACATCAGAGGGATCAGTGGGTCTTAAAAATAATGAGTCACATAGTATGTCAAATTTTAAATTTTGATTAAGTACTAATATTATTAATGTCAGATATAGATTCAATTTTGTCAATAAAATAGTCATTGAAAATTTGGGAAACATCTCCTGGGTCAGTTACATCTTTGATATTTATTGTAAGTTTTGTTATCCCTTCAAGCGGCTTATTATTTTAGCACTTGTTTATTATTTGCCATGTCGCTCTCCTTTATTAGGCGCATTATTAATATATTTGATGTTCTGGGATTTTCAGTCAAACGAATGATCGTATTTAATCGTTTCGTATATGTTTTATACATTGTTTTAGTTTTCGAGTTGGGGTATTTTCGAAATTGTATAGAATTGTAGTAATTATGAAAATAATAACGAAGTGACATGTGAATATACATATATAATACTTAGGTGCCTTTTTATATTACTTGATGAGGTTATGCTCACTTTTAATTTATTTAGGAGTTCTACTTAGATCATTACTAGTGATTATGAGAGTGGGCACTAATACGTTATATTATACGCTATACAAGATATTAAGTTAGCTTAGGTATCAGCTGTAACACTTAAATACCACTATTAATAAACTTTCGGCCTATTTTGTTTCTTTGTAAACTTGAAGATGCAAATAAACAATTAAATTTATTTTATTTTATTAGTATTGTGTAAGTTGATATAGGATTCATTCAACAACATTTATTTCGGGTCATCAAGTGGCGAAAATTACAGTCAATTTCTCATTAAGCAAGCAACATGAATCGTCAAATTTGAATGAGGTCGTCTAGACAAACTTTTTGAACAGACAAAGGCGTCTCGCCTTGGTCTAGTATTAGGATTAAAGGCTATTTTGTCGTGGATGACACGAATTGTCAAAAAAAATATGTAATTTATACTTACAATGGAAAGTAGCAACGATTTGCAGTATGTGGGTCACTGTACCACGCGTTACCGCCATTTGAAGAGTATCTTTTATAAAAAATATGATGAGTGTGATTTACATCGATATCAAATGGGTTCTGTAGCTACTAATAGCGATCTAGGTCTAGTTGTGTATCTATATGTATAAAAGGAGAAACTGGCTGATTGATATAACCACGCACCGCAGAAACTACTGGGACTAGGAGAGTGAAATTTTGCACAAGGTTCCCGTTTATGACGTAGGTGAGCAATAAGAGAGGATTTTTCAAAATTCACCCCCTAAGGGCATGGATCGGCGGCTCAGTTTGTATGGAGAAACCTACATAGGCGCGGGCGAAGCCGCTGGCAGAAGCTAGTCCTCACATATTACAAAACAAAGACCTCCTTCGCGTCTGTCTATATGAACGCGATAAACTCTAAAACTACGGAACGGATTTTAATGCAGTTTTCACTAATAGACAGAGTGATTCATGATAGGAAATATAAAATATATATAAAATAGGTGGGAAAATCATCTGTTGACAAATCCCGCTCTTGGGCAGAGTGGGAGATAGTGTCAGACTTTTACTGACTAAAAACCCACTCCTGTTCCTTCTTTGCCTTCGTCCCAGTGCGGGGGTTTCACTTTCACACTACCCGTGGCAAGGAACATGGGTGAGTTAACCAGTAAAAGTCTGACACTCCCTCTTACACCACCCAGAGTAGGAGAGGTTATTTGATGACTAGTTGTCCCCTGCGATTTCACCCGCGTCTTTGGTTATGGCTCTGGTCTTATCGGTCGTAGCACGGTACGATGTGATAGGTACACTCACGATGTTATATAGCTTAAAGCCTTCCTCGATAAATGGGTAATCCAAAACTAAAATATTTTTTCAATTCGAACCAGTTGTTCCTGAGATTAGAGCATTCAACCAACCAAACAAACGAACTAAAAAGAGTCAAGCATAGAACTCAGCAGCATCAGTAGTACTGACTGCTGAAGCTGCTGAGTTCTATGCCTATGTTACTTTTTCCCGGCAAAATTAACTGTGTCTGTGGGATGAGCCACAGGAGTGAAGCCACAGGAAAAAGCTAGTATTTTCTATTGTTACTTTGTACGGTACTCCAAAAAGTTCTTAACCACTTTGCTCTAATAAATGCAGCAAAGATTACAATAGAGCACGTCTGCACCACCCGTCATAGCAGTCATTAGTGACAGACGTCCGACGACGCCCAATTTTGTCATTATTGTGTTTTAAATCTAGCCGTTATCATTAACTGTCATTTTAGGTCATTTCACGAACCGTTAGATATGGAGACTGCGGTGTGCGCGGCGAAAACGGTTGCACTATTGTTTGTAAGCATTGTTTGCACATGAACTCAATGAGGACTGTGGAAGTTCACGCTTTTGATTTGATACAAGTTTAAACTATAGGTCTTGTTATTATTTAGTGTTTTAATGTCAATTGCTTTAATAATTTACTAAGATTAGTTTTTCGCCAGATTTATTTATTTATTTATTTATTTATTTATTTATTTATTTATTTATTTATTTATTTATTTATTTATTTATTTATTTATTTATTTATTTATTTATTTACAAGCACTTGTACAACGTTACGGAGGAAGTCCAAGGTGTTGTACAGTAGAAACTTACAAACTAAAAAATTACATTAAATAAAAACCATAATAACACATTGAATAAAAAAGAAAATACATATACATTACCGCTAAAATAATAAATATCCCACAAAACAAATGAAACAATGTTTTCTTATTTTTTATGTGTGTATTACATCGCCATATTACCCTCTAAAGCAAGATAGTATCTAATATAATCTTTCACGTTCTGAAACTCTTTATTTTATATTTAAAAGAACGCATCCTAATCGGTAAAATGCGTTGTAACGAGACGCTGTAAACGTCACTTTTCCCCGCCAATTTTTCTGTCATTGTCATCGCGGTGTAATGGCGGACGCTCGGCCTCAATGCGATATTTTTGATGAATCTGCGCAATTAGAGTAAAACGCTGCTAAACAGTAATTTGAACGAATTTCCTGTGTTTAACGCACCATGTAACTTTCTTTTTGTCGCGACGGTCAAGAGGTTAAATAGACTGTAAATACTGGAGCCAATTTGTTTTTTTTTTACCAGAGACAATTATTTTCCTTTTTAACTTGTTTTTAAATACAATACAACAATGGAGGTTTAGTTTAGGTATTTAAGAATACTGCGAAAAGTTTTCCGGCTACAGTCGTGTATTATTATAAGATTATTTATTTTAATTTACCATAGATTCCTTTCCTTCTTCTTCTCAGTCGGTACACTCTTGCCAGAGTGGTCGTGGTCATCACTGTGAATCACGATGAGTGATCATCTTGGTAACACGGCGCCATTCATCACTGCAGCTTTCCGAGTACATTCATAAACGGATGATAGCACTTAGTTGCGGCCTTGATCTGGTCAGTCCATCTCATTGGTGATCTACCACGTGGCCTGGTGCCCTCAACTTTGCCCTGCACTACGAGACGCTCTATGGAGTCATTACCACGACGAGATACATGGCCGAAGAAGTTCAAAATGCGCGACTGACTGCACTGTGGATGATAGGAGCTGTCTGATGCCAAGTTCTTTTAATAAGATTCCCTTCCTTAGATTCTCGTAAATGTAACTAAAATCAATTTAAATAATCATCATCTAATTGCTAATCGTTATCACTTGAACAACCACAATTATGTGGAAAATTTATATCCTATAAAGCATTATTAATATTATGTAGGCAAAAACAAATAACTTTGAGGACAGTTTGTATTATAAAATATGTCCTATATTTTTGTATTGGGTTTTCACTCTACATAAAACCCGTTTTTAGTTAGAGAGTCATACAGACAGGCTAATGCATTCCTGCTAAAGCCAATTAACAATATGTAAATAACATTTTTGCCTGTGTATGGATTTATTAACTGTATCAGTTTTATAGAGATACTCACTTCTGCTGGCGCTTTCGTCAGTCTGAATATATTCCAAGGGGACATAATATATATAAAAACGAATCCCTATTTCCTTTGGTCACGCCATCACGTATGAACGGCTGGACCGATTTCACAATTTTTTTTTGTTGTGTTCGTTATTGTCAGGAGAAGGACCTTATGAAAGAAAAAAATTAAAAAATGTGGTAGTAGGGTAGAGTAGGGTAGAGTAGGGTAGAGTAGGATAGAGTAGGATAGAGTAGGGTAGAGTAGGGTAGAGTAGGGTAGAGTAGGGTAGAGCAGAATAAAGTAGTCAGTTGACGGGAGCGAAGTCACGGGTAAAAGCTAGTTACTAGGATAAAAACGTATCCTGGTCCATAATTTACCTCACGAAAAGTTTCATCCAAATCTGTTTAGCCGTTAAGACGTGAAGAGGTAACAAATACTAATTTTAGAATAGATATAAGTAAATAATATACATTAAGGTTATTATTCGTGCTAAGTTTCATGTATATTGGTCCACAAAATAAGATTTTTTTATACATTATAATTTTATTTTTTTTATTAATGATAGGCTAGCGTTTGACCACCATCTCACCTGATGGTAAGCGATGATGTGGTCGACGATGGAGCACGCTTGCCTAGAAGTAGCCTATTCACTCTTGACTTAACATTCTCTTTTGGGAAGTTTTTGACCCCCCCTCCCTCCCTAAAAGCCTTTTATAAGTTTGAATTTCCAAAAACCCTTTCTTAGTGCTCGCCTTCGTCATAAAAGGAACCTTAGTGCAAAATTTTACGTTCCTAGTCTCAATAGTTTCGGCTGTGCGTTGATACGTCAGTCAGCCAGTTTCTCTTTTATATAGGTAAATGAATGATATTGAATGACACCGGTGTACCTATAGTGTTATCTTAAATACATTCAAATGTCACCGAGAAGGGTGTCAGAACATTTCCAACAAACAGAAACGTTCGAATGCTTTGAATTGAATGCATGAGTGAAGATTTTCGCGTCACTTTCCTAAACTAATAAGCAGAACTAAACGTTGAGTCATCGTGCCACCACAACAGCTACTTACAACACACCGGCTAATTGACAAGCCAATAATAGCCGTATCGCCTTTGTATCAAGGGCGATAACTGTGTGTTCGTGTTTGGTTTAATTGAGCTAATTGTGTTCGCGACTGTACGAGATAGCATTGAAAGGCGGTTGATAGAATGCTAATCCAACTATTATTGAAAGCGAATAAGCACATTGATGTGCAGTTCCGATTATGCTAAAAGATGACTTGTGTTTGTCTTTGTTATACTTTATGTGAAACTACGGCTCGCCCCAGCTTTGCACGGACGTTACAAATCATTGAAATTCTCTGCCCCCCCCTAGCCAAGTTACAACCGTTTCGTTTCGGTTCTCTTTTCGTTGATCGCCTCGAGTCGGCCACGCCTCCTATTCCTTTGTTCTGATCACGTGACTGAGCGTTGAGATGACGTCAGAACAAAGGAATCTGAGGCGTGGCCGACTTGGGGCAATCAACGAAAAGAGAATCGAAACGAAACGGTTGTAACTTGGCTAGAGGGGCTGTTTTTCTCGACTAGGTTATATTACGAGTTATATAAGCTACGACTAAAAGGAGTAACTGACATATCAATGCCCAGACGAAACTATTGGGAGTAGGAGTGTGAAATGTTGCACAAGGTTTCCTTTTATGACGTAAGCGAGCACTAAGTGAGGATTATCCAAAATTCACCCCCTAAAGTGATGAAACGGGGTCCAAATTTTATATGGAGAAACCTATTTACACGCGGGCGAAGCCGCTGGCTGAAGCTAGTTTTGTATACACCATGTCTATTAGTGAAGACCACATGAAAATTCGTTCAGTAGTTTTTGACACGGTGAGGGACTTTGTTTAGTAGGTAATATGTATGGATGTAATAAGTTAAGAAATAATGCCGTAAGAAAAATGGTTGCAATTTTTTTTTATAAGCCTTTTGCCCGGGAACCGATCACATTTCCGATTTTTTTTTGTTCGAATTTCATTTTACCGAAAACTTTTGACCGACGCCTTTTTTGCTATAAGCATTATTTGACATATTTTTAGATCATCGAAGTATCAGTTGTTCCAGCCCCCCTAGCCAAGTTACAATCGTATCGTTCGCGCCGAACGCCTCGAGTAGGCCACGCCTCCGATTGCTTTGTTCTGACCACGTGACTGACGTTGAGATAACGTCAGAACAAAGGAATCGGAGGCGTGGCCTACTCGAGGCGTTCGGCGCGAACGAAACGATTGTAACTTGGCTAGGGGGGCAGGTCTGGGTGGCTTCTGTATGTGATTTAACATGTTTGTGAATGCACCCACGATACAGAAGTAATTCCTAGTGACGGGCAAAACGGTTACCTTTACAACATCTGTAGGGCAAACAATAATTTGTTTCGTGCCGGAATCGAACCCTAGATACGCAGCGCACCAGCCACTCCCTCAACCACTGCGTCAACTGTGCCATCGAAATTGTATACTGTCACTCTTTGTGCGTAGATGGTTCATTTATCTAAAATATGTAAGCTCAATATTAAATTATTGGTTAATATCATTTTTCCGTTTCATTCCGTATCAATATTAATTGACTTTGACATGTTGAGAGCTTCGATTTGACATTTTGATTGACACGTTGAACATTTTAATCGATTAGAAATTCGGCTGGGCCGTCTTCTTGTGTGGCGTTCGTATCGGATAGATTTACGTACCAACATTTTTTTAAAATTATCTAATAATTTCTCCCGCTTCTGGAGCGGCACAGCGGGAGGGCGTGCCAGACTTTTACTGACTAAAACCACACCTATGTTCCTTCAGTTGTCTTTTGCGTCCCAGAATCACGAGTACCCCTTTCAGAAGTCGACCCATGGCCCCAGTAGGCTTCGGCCCTGCTGGGCCCCTACGGTTTTGCTGACATCTCTTTAAGGCGCGCGTGGAACACTACGCGCCGTTGACGACTCGGGATCGGTCCGGATGTTTACCGGACGGCGAACTATCCATTGCTCATCGTACGCAAGCCCATGCCCACGGTGGCTGGTAGTCGGGGTCAAGGTCTCGGCACCTGACCCGTGAATATGTTGGTCCTCTCACGCGTGTAGCTGCCTCTTTTGCTAGCGTTACTGCTTCGCAGAAGGACCGCCGACGTACTTATTATAAATATTTTACGCACTAATTTTACTTAACAATAAATCTAAAAGGGGAATGTTATATTTAATGGTCGTCGAAACAGGCAAACAAACAAACATTTCCATCATTTTCCTCACATTATGTGAGGAAAAAGATGGAAATTTTTGTTTGTTTACCAGTACAGTTACTGAATTAGGTTTGACTCAATATATATCACTAAGCTGCATGTATCTCAGTTTAATACCTATAATACTTCTTTTCAACACACTTGCTCATAAAGTGACTCTTATTGCACTGCACTTAGGTATATAATGGCACTCGTTACCAAACTGTGACATTTTGATTACCATTACGCACTAGTGCTATAATGTAGTTAAAACCTTTTTCTTCAACCTCTTTGTTCGCAAAACAAATTTTGAATTTGAAGTCATTGCGTTCAATAGTATATAAATTAGTGTCTTACTTACTTATTTCATTCAATTTACAAGTTAAAATGGACAAATTTAACTTGTACAAACGATTTATTTATTAAAAAACAATTAGTAAATAAATCGTACATTCAAATAAAATTGGTCCTATTTTAGCAAGTTGTAGCTATCAGGAAAAACAGACTCCGGCACAATGCGGAATTCCACTCCTTAGCACAATGAATGTGTTCCCAAAATGTTTTGTGCGTATGGGTGAGATGTCCAATTGTCCATCATGCACCGGTGGCGCATTGCCGTACGCTTGGTGGTCCCACGAAAGAACGGGCTAGATGGGATTAAATGGTGCAATTCCAATATATTCTCCCTGAAATGTAAACGATACAAAACCGCCAGGTTAGTAACTTGAGTTTATGTTCCCTTACCAATGATATCCTCTTGGCTTGGCTTACTTTATTTCAGGCTAAAGTAAGCCAAGCCAAGAGGTTCATCGGCCTGTCATAATTTGGCATTAAAGTAGGGTTTGAGACGTTCCTAACTCGAAATACTCAGTTCAGAAACCCGCCCTGAGAATATGAGTATTGAACAAGTGTCTCGTTTAAAACAACATTATTTATTTATATATTCTTTATTGCACACCAAGATTACACATTCAAAAAGAAACTATATAATAAAAAACATACAATTGGCGGCCTTATCGCACTAGGCGATTTCTTCCAGGCAACCTAGAATGGACAGAGATTGCCTGGACACAACATGGGGTTGCACTTGGTGCAAATATAAAAGTAAACAAAACTTGATAGATACCTAATACTAAAAATAGATACACATATACATACATGATGCATATGCAATACATGCTTCTTAGTGGTCATGGCTTGTATCAGTCCGATATAATCTGACATCGATAAAGTTGCTGAATGTGTAAAATCTGGCTTGGCTTAGTGCAGTCTGATGCCAAGAAGTTTTTAGATAGATTTCCTTTCTGATAGTGATAGAACCCACTTGTGGTATTTCTTATAGTATTCATTGAGGTCATGGTCTTTATTTATTTTATTTATTTAGCAATTAATGTACACACGTATCTATCTATATACTTATGTAAAGTTGTATGTTTAAAATGTTGTTGCTCAGCTCAAAACTCGAAAATGACTAGAACAATTTAATTAGATTGTTAATTTGTATGTATGTATCTAAGTATATATTTATTATTGTATTTCTTTTCTATTTCTTTACCATTAAGCTGCACCTACCATGTTTTGTTTCTGTCCGCCTTTGTACAGTGTTTATTACTAGTGCATAAAGTTTTAATAAATTAATAACAATTTCTATGAGTTTGAAAAATTGACACACGGATTTGACATCCACATTTATTTTTTTTACATTCAAGCTGTTCCTAACTGTTAATAGTAGGGTTAGGTGTCAAACTTACCTATACACGCTTTTGACAGAACGACGTTTGTCGGATCTGCTGGTAGACAACAAGAAGAAACAGAGAAACACGTAGAAAACTAGTGCGATTTAACATCTACGATTGCATCACTGCTTACCATCAGGCGGGATCGCAATCAAGCACTAGTTTTATATCATTTAAAAGTTTAATTTACATATAAAAGTGATGCTTTAATTAAATTTGGCAAAGAATGTGTCGCTTATAATTAATGATAACAGATCTAATCCAACGCCGCTAGGAGCGTGACCTAGCTCTCTGCGACCTAGTTGCCCTTGGTGACGGCCGCTTTTGTTGTATAGAAAAAATTAGTTGCACTTTATACCTCACAGTACCATTTGTTAAGTCACCGCAGGCGTGGACTTGCGGACGACGAGTAATGGGTGGCTCGCCGTCCGGCCGTCTGGTAACCTTCCGGACCGAGCCCAAGTGGTAGACGGCGCGTAGTGTTCCACGCGCGCCTCAAACATATGTCAGCAAGACCGTAGGGGCCCAGCAGGGTCAAAGCTTACTGGGGCCATGGGTTCACTACCGTAAAGGAAACCCATGGACCTGGACCGCAAGGTCTAAGAAGGAACAGGTGTGGTTTTAGCCAGTAAAAGTCTGACACGCCCTTCTGCTCCGCCGTAGAGTAGGAAAAATCATTGGATGATATCATACTTTAAAAAAGTTCAGTAAGTTCCCATTTTTATTTGGAGGGAAATTATCAAATAAGTTCTCCTACTCTGGGTGGAGCGAGGAGTATCAGGCTTATCCTGACTTAAAACCACCTGTCTTCCTTCAGTTGCCCTTTGTGTTCCAGAGCTAGGGTAACCTTTTCGAACAATCCCGTGGCCCTCAGTAAGGCCACTGTGGTGGTGGATTTCTCTTGTAAGGGTCGACTCTTCGCCTACCCTATTCGAAGAGTAATCATAAAATATTTTCCGCGAAAAGGTCACGGTCACGGCGACCTACTAAGACTTAATAAATAGGCCAAAGTTCATCAGTTAATTTTTACGAGTAAACTCCCAATAAGATACACGGACGGTACATTCGCGAACACAACGCTAACGGCATCAATATGGTACAAACATACATCTAGATATAACTCGCGTGTGCCCGGTCCATTCGTTGTGCCTATATTCCCGACGCGCTATCTCCTCGGTCGCTACACTGCGGTACAATCGAGCACTCAAGTGGTCAAATTGAAAAAAAAACCGGTCAATTGTGAGTCGGACTCACGCACTGAGGGTTCCGTACATATTTACCTATGTAAACAGTTCAATGCCCGAATTAAGTTACGAAGATTTTTCCGAATCGCAAAAAACTTTTTTTTTCTGACGTAACTACAAATACAGATTTCAGATTTTTTCCTATACTTATGCTATGGGACCTCGTTTCATGCCAAATTTCAGGATTCTAGGTCAACGGGAAGTACCCTATGAATTTGATTCCCTTGAGAGTGTCGAAATACATGTTTTTTGCGACATATGCGGCCGTATCTTTATTTTTTCGTTAACTCAGAAGTTTGATTTTTTCACAGCTTTAAGAGACCGCAGACCTGAGTATATAGTTTTAATTTCAACTCGATACCTCCACGCGTTTCCGAGATAAAGGGTCTTGACAGACAGACAGACGGACGGACAACAAAATGATTTAATAAGGGTTCCGATTTATCCTTTTGAGATACGGAACCCTAAACAACAGTTATTGTTTATTGATTTATTGATTTATTGTTACAAGTACTCGTTGAGCAAATCAGTGGGGTGAATATAAGAACGTTGTTCGAACAGAATAAACATGTTTTCTTTCTTTGTTTTTTTCAGTAAGTTTAAAGTTTTTTTGCATGTTTTGTGACGACAATCAAGACAATACTGTTGTTGCAAGAAGTGTGAATCATAACATTCATAACTTTATATGCAATCTCCAAGCAATTGGTTTGGAAATAATAATATCTTTGTTCTTTATATGTGACACACGTGGCTTTGAGAATTTGTAATATCTTCATATCAACGTTTCCTTATCTCGACAGCCGAATATACGTGCCCCATCTGTTTATTTTTTTTATTCTGTAAACATAAGATAGTGAAATTTTAGTTTGAATAAAGAAACGTGATTTTCAAATGAATTGTACCTACGTCTCTGCGTTTTATGGGGCCCTTTAGGTCCAGTCCTGCTCATTATGATTTCTGTGTAGTTACTGTAGTTAAAATATTGCTTTCGAAGACTAGGTATTATGTGCCTGTGTACTCACAATATTGATTAAATTATGAAGATGCTCATCTATTGATTTAGAAAATTCCCTTGTTTCCCAAGATGAATGAGATTACCTCGCGAAAGTGAGATTTCCTTGTTTAAACAAATATAATGCGTAGAGTTACTACTGCAGGATTATTCAAAAGAGTTACCGTGGTCCTGGAACGCAAAGTGCAAATAAAGGAATACAGGTGGACTTTACTCAGTAATTGTCTTACACTCCCTCTCACTTCACCTAGAGTGGGAGAAGTATTTGATTTTAGAGAAATTTATTAAAAAAATAATATAAACTAGTGCTTAACTGCTACCTAATGGTAAGTAGTGATGCAATTGTTGATGGTGAGGCACACTACTTTAATAAGAGCCTATTCACACTAACCTTGAAGACACCTAAATTAGAATCGGACGTGAAGACCGCAGCAGGCAAATTGTGCCAGTCCTTCGATGTACGCGGTATAAACGACTATATCTAATTTCTTTCAACAATCATTTTTTTATGAACTCCCAAGCACTTTGTGCTCGTATATCCCTAGTGAACACTTTCCGTTGTTACTGCGGTCCCTTGTTGGCTCGATTATTGTTGTTAATTTGTATCGCCTCTGTATATCACAGTTTTGTATTTAGGACGCCTTCGCCCCACCTGACCGTGTCTCTCTTAAGGCCTGGATACACAGAACCTTTGAGCTGATGACCTGATATAGTCGACAGCTGCAGAGGGTAACAGAATCCCTATCAATTTATGTGGGCTAATACCTAGCCAGAGAAAGGCTAATACCTGGCCAGAGGAGGGCTAATACCTGGCCAGAGGAGCGTGAGAAACAGCGTAAGTATTCAAGCGCTCCGATCAAAGGTAGAAAAGGCTGAGTATCATGTGGTTGTAGTCAGTAAAAAGTCTGATAGACCCCGCATAACGCCCCATTGTGGAGGACAACCATGAGGGTCTCCATACGCAAAATAATACTGTCTGGTCACACAGTAACAGTAACTTGGCTTGACTCTAATTTTAACATGATGAGAAAAGCTGACATGGCGGTGGTAGGCAAGAAGTAGCGTACGAGAGATTATCGTGGCGTATAGTGTTTGAAATCCACTAGGATTCGAATTACTAGCCGACTGGCACATATTATGACAGTTACTCGTATGATTAGGTCATATGGTGGGAGAAGCAATAACCACGCGGGCCCAGTGCGGGTTGGTGGATGTCACATGTCTCCGAATTTTTGGTTCTAGGGATGCCGGTTTCTTCACAATACTTTTCTTCACCGTTTTTAGAGCAGTGGTAATGAAATAAATTACACAATGTACTGTGCCTGTTGGGGTTTGAAACTTAGAACCCGCGTCTTACAACTTGTAAGTCGGAGCAGTTACCACTGGGCCAGCACTGCTCTCAAAACGGTACAGCACTGCATTAAGCCAGTAACCGACTGGGTCTCCTTGATCGCACCATGTAACCAAGCCTTTACGCTTCTTAGATAACTTTCGACATGGGTTTTCTATGGGAACACCCAAATACTCCGAAATATTTTATTCCGAATTTCGATATTCCGATTTTCAAAAGTCCGAATTTCATAATACCTAAAAATTATAATGTCTATTATTAAAAATCACGAAATTTATTTTACCGAAAGTCGTAAATGCGATTTGTTAGTTTTCCGATTTTCATACGTTCGAAGAATCAAATGCTCGAAGGGTTCTCGGTCCGAAAAACGATATTCCGATTTTCAATACTTCGAATAAACTAAAAGTCAACATGTTGTGCTACAAAATTTAGTGTCAGAAACGAATCGCTGCAAAACCGACTTCACGCAGTCTTGTTTGCCCTACCCCTAGAGTGTAATTTAAAACCGCGTAGGCGCGGAGGGGTAGGGCGGCCCGCGAGCTGAGGAGCAGGTGGTTTGAAGGCCCGCCGCCGCGGCTGAGGCTGGCCGGCAAAGCCGGCCAGCAAGCCGAAGCTGCGGTGGTGAGCGTTAAAACCATCTGCGACGATAAGCTCGCGTGGGGCCGCCCAAACCCCGCAGCGCCGGAGCCGTGACAGAAACAATGCTTGCTGCATTTTGCATGCCTGCTTGCATGCTGCATGCCTGCTTTCATGCTGCATGCCTGCTTGCATGTTGCATGCTTGCTTGCATGTTGCATGCTTGCTTGCATGTTGCATGCCTGCTTACATGTCGCATGCTTGCTTGCATGCTGCATGTCTGCTTGCACGCTGCATGCCTGCTTGCATGCTGCAATAAATCCCCTGTATGCTGGAAAACGCATCTGTCATTAGTTTTTTAATTCTACCCCCTCATACTACGACCTCTGACGAGCATTTATGTGTTTATTTGTCTTGCTATACAGTTTTATGAGGCGTTTTTATTTCGGAATTTTATTAATCGGTATTTTAATAATCGGAATTCGTATTTTTGATGTTTCGAATTATCATTAAATCGGACTTTTCGTTATTCGATCTACTGAAACTCGGTATTTTGAGAATAGTAATTATAAAAGTTAGGAAAATTGAAATTTAGGAATTATAAAAATAGGAATAATGATTAGTCGGAGTTGTTATGTTCGGAATTTTGAACCATTCGGAATTATGAAAATCGGTATTTTGAAATTCGTATTTGTGACTGTCGGAATAAAGTTTTTCGTATTTATGTAGTGTACCCGTTTTCTATGTTCTAGGTTTCCTTGTACGCGTAATTGTTTTGTATTTGTGTGGGTTATGTTAAAATCTCTATGGTTGGCTGAATTGAACGCAGTTGTAGCCGAGATTAGCGTTTTCTAATGTGGTTTAGAGAAATGCGTGAACTTTGGTTTTTTAAGGTATCAGTTTCGTCAAATGCGAATGCTATGTTTTTTTTGTGATATTTAAATAATTTCTACTGCTCTGGGTGGAGCATGAGGGGTTCTCAGATTTTTTTATTGACTAAAACCCATTTGTGTTCCTTCAGTAGCTTTTTAGCGTTCCAGGACAAAGGCAACTCTTTCGAACAATACTGCAGCGCTCACCCTCGTGGGCACGCCTTAATTATGGCGGTAAGTCCCCTCTTTGAGGAGTGGCTGGAAAGACAACACGACGTCCTTACCTTCCGCATGACGCAGGTCCTCACCGGACATGGTAAGCTCGGGAGGTTCCTGCATCGGATTCGTGCGGAAGAAACGTCCGGGTGCCACCATTGTGTGGATCACCCGGAGGACACGGTGGAGCATACGGTAGAGGTGTACCCCGCCTGGGTAGAGCTCCACCGTGTCCTCGTGGGGGCGATTGGCGGCAGCGATCTATCGCGCCGGGCCTTGGCACAGGCCATGGTTCGGAGCGAGGAGGAGTGGCAGGCGGTGGCCTCCTTCTGCGAAGCAGTAATGCTAGCAAAAGATGCAGCAGCACGCGCGAGGCAATGGCCCTCGCGCCCCAGTCGGTATTCCGATCCCGATTTCCGGGCACGTAGGCGCAGGCTTGTCCGACCGTCCGGTAACCGTCCGGACCGAGCTCAAGTCGTCGACGGCGCATAGTGTTCCACGCGCGCCTCAAGGAGATGTCAGCAAACGTAGAAGCCCAGCAGGGTCGAAGCCTACTGGGGCCATGGGTGATGCGAAAGAGATCCCCGGAGCCGTGGAACAATGGCAAAGAAGGAACAGGAGTAGGTATTTTCAGTAAAAGCCTGACACGCCCTCGCGCACCGCCCAAGAGCTGGGGATATCATAAGTTGACTTTCCAACCCAAAAAAAAGCTCACCCTCGACTGTCCGATAAGGACCAACTCCGGGTTGACGGCGCGTTGTGTTTCACGTGCGCTTGAAAGTGATGTCACCAAGATTGACGGGGCCAATTAGAGCCGATGCCTTACCTGGGCTGCAGATTATTCGAAAGAATTACTGTGGCTCTCGCAAAGGGCTACTGAAGGAACACTGTAAGTTTTATTCAGTAAAAGTCTAACACATTTCCTCTTGCTCCACCTTTTTTTTTTTTTTTTTTGTTGCCGGGGTGGAAAATCCTCATGGATGTCCTTCACCTGGGGCAGGCGAAGGGGTCTGTCAGACTCTTACTGACTAAAAACCACCTCGGTGTTCCCTCCCACACTTGGACCGGGGATCGTGGGAGCTGATACGCCATCCATGATCCCCGGCTAGTGCCGGCCCGCCTACGCGGGCCACCTCAAGCCGGGGGGAGTGTGAGGTGTCCTCCCCCCGCGACGTCCAAGAGCGGGATTTGTCATTAGATGATTTTTCAACCTAATTTTACTTACCTTAGGAGGGTGTACGCATGGACTTTTTTCGGAGTGACAGGTTTTGAGAATTACCTATAATATAATAGAATTTGCCAATTCGGAATTTCCAAGGCAGCTCAAAGTCACCAAAAGCGGTATCATATATTCGAGAGCATTCCGGTCCTGTGTGATTGCTAATTTGGTTGATTGAAGCGAGGCATTGGTTTTGATTGTATTCTGTAGCTTTGTTTGGTTTCGTTGATTATTGTCATAATGAAAATTGAAGAAAACTGACGAATACGGGCTTGAATTTGAATGACTAAATTATTATTAAATTACTGATGGTTGAAATGATTTAGATGCGTACCTTGAGGACTGGTTCAAGACGGTGCGGGAGAAGAATGTTTGGAAGGACTTGAAGTGGGAAAGTAATGATTAGAAACAAATTAAAGCTCACAGTAATCATGATAAACTAGCCTTTGCCCACAACTTCGTTCGCGTGGAAGTCGGTTACAGTGGATGTAAAGGCGAAGGAACCAGATAAAAAGTAGCCCTTCCTTGGAGCTCAGGCTTACTCCGTACTAAATTTCATCAAAATCGCCTCAGTAGTTTAACCGTAAAAGCGTACCTAACAGACACGACAGAGTTACTTTCACATTTATGATATTAGTAGGTATGATATTAGTGGTTATGATATTGGTAGGTTCAGTTGTATGTGAAACATATTAGGTTGACTGGTAGAGAATGCTATGTTGCATTAAGTTCGCCTTTGTACCCCTATATGTGAGTTTAAATAAATAAATAAATAAATATTCGGTGTCTATAAGAGCAAGAACAGGGCAATGTAGATCATTCAATTAATTACCTACAATCCTACATAGATATTAAAGTTACGCGTACTACCTTTTCCGTGTAACCGTCAATATTTAAAGATAACGCTAAAGTATGGATGTTATGCGCTCACTTAAAAAGCGGCTAATGGTTAAGAAAATAATAACAGCAATAAATTGTTGAGATGATAATTATCTACACAATTACAAGGGCGTATCGCTAAAACAGAGGCGCGTGCGCACCAACCTCTTCGGCTTTCCTCGGCTTTCTTCGGCGCGAGTCGGTGCCGAACTTAGATTTATGGATCACTCTTTGTTATCCGCGGCTTTGCCTTCAGGCTATTTGTATTTTATGAGTAATTTTGTTTTTTATTGGATACCTACTGTTGAAATTTTGACATTTATCTTATGTCGTAGGCTTCATGGCAATTTGTGTAGATAATTTTCACAAATGAGATAAGTAGCTTACGAGAAAATCAGTTTTGAATAATTTTCTTTCTTATCTCTAATTGTTTCACTATTTATATTTGTTGGAAATGCTAAAAACATTGCTATTTATTATGCTAATATAGGTACCTCTCATAATAATTCGTGAAGACAGAGCTTTTTCACAAAAAGAAGGTTTTTTTTTAAAATTAATTTCTTTCTTCTTATAACAAACAGCAAGAAGAGTTGTCCTATCTCACGAAAGTAGATTGGGTTTGTAAGTACCTATGTGTTCACGTACAACCAAGACCAAACCACCTTCGTCAAATATAATATTTGAATTAGTAATAATAATTTGTCGATGTATAATATAATTTATAAATGATTTTATTTTTTGACATGTTACAATTTAAAAAGGTGAATGATATGTTTACTTTGAATAAATGAAAATAATAATAATGATTAATTATCCAAATAATTTAAGTACACCCGTTGGAATTTAATCAGAAGAAATAAATAACTAAAATATAAAAATAAAATCGTTACATTAATCAAATCAAACAATTACATTAATTCAAATAAATAATTGATAATATTAATGTTGATCATGTTTACGCAAGATCGTTGCAATAATTTAGGTACTACACGTTATTATCATTATCTTAAGCCGGGTACAAACTGCTGTAACGTAACATGCAAGGTTACATGAAAGGAGAATTTCAAAGTGTGGACGCAGCGCGCACTCGAACCGAACATGTATCTACTTACATAGTTGAAATGCTCAGCCCCCCTAGCCAAGTTACAAACTGTTTCGTTTCTCTTTCGTCGATCGCCTCGAGTGGGCCACGCCTCCGATTCCTTTGTTCTGACGTCATCTCAACGCTCAGTCACGTGGTCAAAACAAAGGAATAGGAGGCGTGGCCGACTCGAGGCGATAAACGAAAAGAGAATCGAAACGAAACGGTTGTAACTTGGCTAGGGGGGCTATTCGCGCGCGTAGTGTGCATGGTTCGCGCGCGCAAGTCGTCCACACTATGGGAATTGTGTTACATTGCATGATACGTTACAGTAGTCTGTACCCGGCTATACTCGTTAGGAAACCAGTTACTTACACATATTTATAGAATTAGATGGTATCGATTCAAATTGGTGGCATTATTGTGTGGTTCGCGCTCAATACAACCAGCTTGGTAATTACATGAGGGCCGAACAGATGCAGGGCTGAAATTACAGACTTACGATGCGTACGTTGGTTTCTAAACGGCTTTTAAGGTTAGTTTTCATGTCTCCAGTTAGTACGAGATTTAGTAGCAGCAATTTTGTGAGCCAGATGGTATGTAATAAACAGTTCTCATTATACCAGAAACCGTTATTTCAATTAAACCATTTTATAGATGTAGATCTCTATGGAGAAGAACGTGCATGAAAGTTCATGGAAACTCTTTTATGTCATTACAAAAGTTCTGGTTACATTGTTCTTGTTACTTCTATATTATAAAATATTTTTTCAATGCAACTTATTTTACATAGGCCTAGCAATCATAAAACGTAAGAAGTTAGTGCATGGGCCCAATTGGTCATTTCTTATGGAGAAGAAACGACAAGAAACTTCATGTTAGTTTTAAAAAAAAAATCATTTCGAGAGATAAACCAATATTGGCTGACTTTTGATGCCCAATGTGTTTTTTTTCTACTTATTTGTACATATTATTTTTTTAAGTTAGTATATACATAATATAATATAATAGGAGAAACTGAATGACAGAAATATCAACGAACAGCCGGAATTACTGAGACTATGAACATAAACTTTTTGTACAATGTTTCCTTTTATGACGTTATGAGTAGGTATACATGTGGATGGATGGAGAGGGAGAGGGAGCCCAAAAAAAAGATGGATGGATTGTGTGAGAAGTGATATGAAATAAAAGGGAGTTAGTTGTAGTGTGATGAGTGACAGGACAGAATGGAAGAAAAAAACGTTGTGCACCGACCCCAAGTAATATGGGGTAAGGGTAGGAAGAAGATGGTGATGGTTCCTTTTATGATATAGGCGAGCACTAAGAGAGGATTTTCCAAAATTGATCCCATAAAGGGATAAAACGGGGGTCCAAAGTTTGTATGGCAGAAGTTAGTTTTTTATATTATGCTCTACATAATATGTTTTGTTTATATAATTTGTGTAGTGATTAATATTTATAACTAAAAAAAATATTGGCTGACACAGAGTCACCTACTTCTGTCGTATAATACATATACAAAGACAGGTATTAAAATACCTGTCATTGTGTCATACAGGCTAAGCCGTGATGCTTTCATAACGCGAAATATATTCATTTCTCGGATGAGGGGCAGATGTCAGGAAGGATAAAAGGCCTTGACTACACCTGTTTTTGTAAATATTTATCCTGTTCATTAGGAGGTGTACACCTCCTATTGTGAAAAATAAAGTATATAGTAGTATACAGTACAATAAAGTATAAAATAAATAAATAAACCAGGAGGGCGGATTCCAGGCTGCTATGATTATGATGGTTTCGTAGCAGTTTCAACAATATTAAGCTCCAACCTGGATGCTTAGTAAAAATTAAAAAAAACTTTTTACAAAAGTTTTACAAAAGTTCTCGATGAAAAATACAACCGAATTGATAACCTCCTCCTTTTTTTGAAGTCGGTTAAAAATACCAAAATCACTATATGGTTGCCTATAATATTTGAGGAGTTCCCTCGATTCCTCATGGATCCCCTCATCAGAACTGGATTTTGAAAAAAATGGGACCAATCTGAAAGCATAACCTATACGGGGAAAAAAAAATTTGCAAAGCGGTCCATAAACGACGGAGTTCTGAGGTAACAAACATAAAAAAATATAACCGAATTGATAACCTCCTCCTTTTTTTTAAGTCGGTTAAAAACTAGAGGGAAATGTCTAAACGAACCTTTATATTACAACAAGTACTTAGTATTAGATTATGAACCTAAGCTTTTAAAGAGAAATTGGTATTAAACTACTAATACTGAGTCCAGACGATCTCTGATGTTCAATGGGTTTGTGATTAGCGAGTAATTTTAGTAGATTGTTAATGGAAGCTGCATCTTTGTACGTGAGAAAATTATATCGCCCGTTGTTGAAATGAAACCTTGGACAATTAAGACAAAATTGGAAATATTGGGAGCTTTATTTATCAAATTGTTGATTCATTTATTTAAAATTGATGTGCAGTAATGGTACTTATTTAGAAATATTTCGAACAGAGTGTAAAGTCCCACATACCTCTGTTGAAAAGAGAGGATCCTCCGACCAGACGGGTGTTACGTCTGATCCGGGCAACTGCCCGATAAATTTATTTCTGGTTGTTGTATATGTTCAATCGCGCGGAGAAATCTAATTGCACGATGCCGGATTTCGAATTTTAGTTCCCATGTGGCGCAATAGATGTCGCTACACTTACATAGGTGCATAGACTAGCTGCTGTCAGCGGCATCGTCCTCGTGATATAAAAATTATCCCAAGGGAACACACTCGACGGATAAAAATTATGTGCTATTCCAGAACAAGGTCTATTTGTACACCAAGTTTCATCGAAATCCGTTCAGCCTTTCGAGTGTTTTTTTTTTTTTTTTTTTTTTTTTTTTTTCGGTGGGAAAATCATCTTATGACATCCCCCGCCCTTGGGCGGGGCGGGAGATAGTGTCAGACTTTTACTGACTAAAAACCCACTCCTGTTCCTTCATTGCCTTTCGTACCAGGGCCGAGTCTTCCTTTCAGAATCAGACCCTTGGCCCCAGTAGGCTTCGACCCTGCTAGGCCCCTACAGTTGCTGACATCTCCTTGAGGCGCGCGTGGAACAGCACGCGCCGTCGACGACCTGGGCTCGGTCCGGACGGTTACCGGACGGTCGGAAGGCGAGCCACCCATTGCTCGCCGTCCGCAAGCCCGCGCCTACGATGGCCGGAAATCGGGATCGGAATCCCGGCGGCGATTGGGGCGTGAGGACCGTAGCCTCACGCGATCGGCCGCCTCCTTTGCTAGCATTACTGCTTCGCAGAAGGAGGCGACCGCCTGCCACTCCTCCTCGCTCCGGACCATGGCCTGTACCAAGGCCCGGCGCGAGAGATCGCCGCCACCGATAGCCCCCACGAGGACACGGCGTTGCTCTGCCCAAGCGGGACACACCTCCACCGTGTGCTCCACCGTGTCCTCCGGGTGGTCCACACAATGGTGACACCCGGGCGTTTCTTCCGCACGAATCCGGTGCAGGAACCTCCCGAACTTACCATGTCCGGTGAGGACCTGCGTCATGCGGAAGGTAAGGACGCCGTGTTGCCTTTCCAGCCACTCCTCAAAGAGGGGACTTACCGCCATAATTATGGCGTGCCCAGCACTGGGTTGCGATAGTCGCTGTCGCCATTCCACCATGAGACCCCGCCGGAGCTCTGTCCGCCATGCCGCGACTTGTCGTGGCAGCGGAGTTTCGCCCCGACGTTGCATCTCCACGCGCAGATCGTGCATGCGTGCAAGGCCTGTTGCCACCAGGTCCCATGGTGGCTGGCCAGCAAGGAGGCTCGCCGCTTCGCGGGAAACCGTGCGGTATCCCCGCACCATCCGTATGGCCATGACCCTCTGGCACGCGTTCAGCTGGGCCGCCGGTCGCTTTCGCAGTGACGGCGCCCACACCGGCGCCCCATAAAGGGCCATGGACTGTACTATGCCAGCGTAGAGCCTCCGGCAGGAGGCGTTTGGACCCCCAAGGTTGGGCAGGAGCCGCTTGAGGGCAGCCCCATTCCGATTCAGTTTGGGAGCCAGACGTCGGAAGTGCTCCTCGAAATTCCACCGGCTGTCGAGGACGAGTCCCAGGTACTTCATCGTCGACCCGACGCCGATGTGAACTCCTCCTACCGTTAATTGGGAGCGCCGAGGCGGCGCGCTCCGAGGGCCGTGAAAACACATGGCCTCGGACTTTTGCAGTGCCACCTCGAGTCCCAACTGCTGGATCCTATCAACGACTATCGCAACCCCGCGTGTCGCTAATTCGACCGCCGCCTGGTACGACTCTCCCTGCGCCAGGACCAGCGTGTCGTCTGCGTAACAGACCACGCTGACCCCGTCAGGGAGGTCGCCGCGCAGCACGTAGTCGTAGCCGATGTTCCACAAGGGCGGTCCTAGTACCGATCCCTGCGGAACACCGCACGACATCTCTCGCCGTTTCCACTCTCCCTGGTGACCAGGGTAGATGATGTACCTGTCCGACAGGTAGGCCTCGATCATACGACAGAGGTAGTCGGGCACCCGGTGATACCGGAGTGCCCTCCTAATGCTACTCCAGGGCAGGGAATTGAAGGCGTTGGCGATGTCCAATGACACCGCCACGACACACCTGCCCTGGGACACCGCATCCCCCGTCGTGAGAGCTCGCACGCGCATGATGGCGTCCACCGTAGAGCGCCTCCTGCGAAAGCCGAACTGGCCGTCCGCCAGATCTGGCCCCACCCGTGTTAGGTGCGCGACGAGGCGGTCTGCAATTACTCTTTCAAAGAGCTTGCCCACCTCGTCGAGCAGCACAATGGGCCGGTACGCGGACGGAGAGTCCGCAGGGCGCCCTGGCTTCGCGATAAGGACCAGTTTCCCCGTCTTCCAGCGAAGTGGGAACTGGCCCCTCTCCATGCATGAGCCTTTCGAGTGTGAAGCAGTAACAAACATACACACAAACTTTCGCCTCTATACGGTGATACCTAGAAAGATTACAAGTCGAAATGCATAATTATTATCTAAGCTGAGCTTATTGTGTATCTACAATCAAAGCGTTGTTTCTTACATAATAGTCGTATTCTGTTAGTGTTGTCGTAAGTTTCAGAGATTAGTCTGTGTTCTATGCTAATCCCGCAGGTGTTAGAATTTGCATTCATCGATTGTGTTCGGCAAATAGAGCTTTCATTCGAGGAAATAAATTGTAATATTGAAGTGTTTATGTAATTGTGGCTTACACAGATTTCGATTTATTGTAGGTTGTTTGATTTACCAACACAGTTTTGTAGTGTGCTTGTAAACTATGAAAAGGCTTCTGTGAAGAAAAAATGGTTTAACAGTTTTAATTTCAGGTAAACTGTCTATGGGAAACCATCGACTCGCAAAGAAGGAGAACGTTAGATATGATGGATGGATGGCATATGAACCGATAGGACATTAAAAGGTTTTAAGGATATACAGTGATCACCTGCTGCGAGGCAGTAATGCGAGTGAAGGAGGTGGTGGAAAGCATAAGGAGCAGGTACTCCTCACGCCCCGGTCGCCTCAGGAGATGAACTGGGCTACAGGAGCCACTGGACGATTCCCGGCCACAGTAGGAGTGGGCTTGCTTCACTTTTCTTGATTGCACGTGAATCAAATATTTTTAGGGACAGTAAAAGCTTCTTGTAAAATAAAAATTTGGCTTAAAGAAAACTTAAGTCCTAAAAAGTCCTAAAAAATAAATCTTAGGAACAACGAAAAAATTCTCTATAATTACTCATAATAAAAAAATAAATGAAACCGAATTCGCAATAAATTGCACCATAAATAAAACACCAACCAGCCGTTTCACTGCAGTTTTTACAGAAATTCATGCAACAACGAGATATTTACAAGGGGCAGCCACCGTGAGGCCTACGGGTCGTTACCACCGGTTTTTATATTCTACCAATAGTTAGTGGTTATGCGGTTCGCCAAGGAAAATGACGATTCGCAACGAAAAGATGCGAATTTCACTAGAATAGAGAGGCAAATTGAATATGAACTTTCGTTGGCGCCGTAATGTGGGGTTCCGATGGAAAGTTATTGTTTGAGATATGCTGCTATCAATGTTGATGGGATCTACGGTCAGTTTTGATGGGATTTGTGTACATGATTGATGTTGAATTGAATTGTATGTTTCTGTTCGGTTTTGTAAGGCGAATGTTGATGTTCGCTATGACGTTGATTTTGAGGTTGGTATTGTTCTTGATGATACGATCTTGTTTAAATCTATATATATAAATAAAACTAAATAGCTTAGTGCGTTGCTAAGCCTAAAATTCGAGAATGACTGGACCAAGTTGGATGAACCTTTTTTCAAGCTATGATTTGAAGTCTCATGAAATTTCTTCATCATCATCATCTTCCTTGTCCCGTGTTATTTGAGGTCGGTATAACACGTTATTTTTCTTCCATTCTGTCTTGTCACCCATAATACTCATAATAAAAAAATAAATGAAACCGAATTCGCAATAAATTGCACCATAAATAAAACACCAACCAGCCGTTTCACTGCAGTTTTTACAGAAATTCATGCAACAACGAGATATTTACAAGGGGCAGCCACCGTGAGGCCTACGGGTCGTTACCACCGGTTTTTATATTCTACCAATAGTTAGTGGTTATGCGGTTCGCCAAGGAAAATGACGATTCGCAACGAAAAGATGCGAATTTCACTAGAATAGAGAGGCAAATTGAATATGAACTTTCGTTGGCGCCGTAATGTGGGGTTCCGATGGAAAGTTATTGTTTGAGATATGCTACTATCAATGTTGATGGGATCTACGGTCAGTTTTGATGGGATTTGTGTACATGATTGATGTTGAATTGAATTGTATGTTTCTGTTCGGTTTTGTAAGGCGAATGTTGATGTTCGCTATGACGTTGATTTTGAGGTTGGTATTGTTCTTGATGATACGATCTTGTTTAAATCTATATATATAAATAAAACTAAATAGCTTAGTGCGTTGCTAAGCCTAAAATTCGAGAATGACTGGACCAAGTTGGATGAACCTTTTTTCAAGCTATGATTTGAAGTCTCATGAAATTTCTTCATCATCATCATCTTCCTTGTCCCGTGTTATTTGAGGTCGGTATAACACGTTATTTTTCTTCCATTCTGTCTTGTCACCCATAATGCTATCATTAACTCTCTTTTCTTTCATATCACTCCTCATACAATCCATCCTCCCTCTTCCCCTCCATCCATCCACAAGTATATTCTTGTATAGTATATTTCTTATGTAGAGAAAATTGTAAAAATTGCATGGAAAACCGTAAACACGTTTTTCTATATTATTACGTTCTAAATGTTTCTGTCTTCCTGTATAAACTACTTTAATTTATTCACAGATTTGACACTTTTTTCTTTTTACTATATATCGTTTGACGGCGTGTGGTTTTTATTATTATTTTTATTTATTCTAAGTTTTATAAATTATTTCTTCGTTTCTCAATTTGCTCGATAAATGTATTGCTTTATTTTGTGTGTTTTTCCAATACTCAGTTCAAGATTTATGCCTCCTATAAAACACGGGCGAATCAATTTGTGTCGAAAAAAATCGAAATTTTTGCTAAAGTAAATCATTTTTAGCTCTAAGAGTACACTGGTTAGATAATAAATATTTTTTCATGCAAATTCCTTATTACTTACGTCTGATCTTGTTGCCAGACTCGGTCCGCGCTTGAGTAAATACTAACCTGGGGTAATTTCATGGAGTTCATGAGCACTAAATAAAAATCATTCACCGAATAGAACATATCGTGTGTATTTAACTGGTTCCACTGAATGATTTAGAAAATAATAATCATGCTTTACGTGTCTCACTTTCTATACATTATTATTTTATGATTTACATTTAATTCAACTTTTTGTTGCTATGCGGTGTCGTTTTCGACAATGGCGCTCATCATGGTATTAATTTTTAATTAATTCTAGGACTTTCTTTGGTAAATTTGGAACCGTGTACTAGCTTCTGACGTTTTATAAGTGCCCATGTAGGCCTATGTGAAATAAAAATCTCGTGTCGAGAACAAATACTGTGGTTTTTGCTCTTGAACTCCTCTGAAACGGGCCAATTTTTATGGATTATTTTGTGTATATTTGGTAGGTCTGAGAATAAGCTATTTTGTACTTTCCTACCCCACCCCCCATTGTTTTCCATTCTATCCCGTCACGCTATCACTAACTCCCTTTTCTTTTATATCACTGCTCACACAATCCATCCATTTTTTCTTTGGCCTGCTTCTCCCTCTCCATCCATCCACATGTATACTCATAACTCTTTTGCCTTTTATATAATAGGTACAGATTAATGACTAGTTTCTCCCCACAAACCCCCGTGCCCTGTCCCACAGAAAAGAGTCATGTTCTGGGGTGAAAACGTGTAGTTTTCGATAGAACTTCCGTAATTTTATCTTTTCAAGATCAAAGTTTTACAATATAAAAAAAAAAACAATGTCAAGGTTGACTGGTCGAAAATGCCTAAGGTATTAAGTCCGCTTCTGTACTTTTATGTGGATAAAGCATTAAATAAATAAATAAATAAAGAACCAAGTTTACGCGTATGACAAACAAACAGACAGACAAAGGTCTATTTATATGCATTTCGTAAGAAGATATTATTTTGAAATTGCAAATAGACACTTTATTTTTATTTATTTGTATCGATACAGTTAGTAAAATGGGTTGTTTCCAAAGGTCCACGAGTCTATTGTTCTCGAAAAATTAAAGTTCGGACATTAGTTCCCAATGAGTCGACGTAATTTTAAAATATTAAATATATTCTTTCCCTACGAGTCCATAAGAATGTTTGGTACAGACAGCCGTAAAAGCTTTGATAAGGGATAAATGTTGGTTATTTCTATTTCTATATAGGGTGACTGGCAATTAGTGTACGATACTTAAACACGTGATTGTGCTCATGATAACAAACAATTTTTATTATGGGAGCAAAGCCGAAATCGCAAAAAAAATATCAGCTGTTCAGTACATTAGGCAAACATAAATGTACTGAACAGCTGATTTTTTTTTCGCGATTTCAGGTTTGTTCCCATAGTAAAAGTTGTTGGTTATCATGAGCACAATCACGTGTTTAAGTATCGTACACTAATTACCAGTCACCCTATATATAAAATAAAAGACAATGAATATTTTTATTTCATATACGCAGTACTTATGAAACGGTAAACAATACTCTACATGCATGTCTCCAAAGAAGTGATTGGATATGTATGAAAAAAAAAGGTTTATAACAATTACAGTAAATCATTTTACACTAAAATAGGCTTTGCATTATAAATCAGTTTCACAATTAACACAGTTAATCAAAATCATCGTAGGTAGTAACTATTTCTTTTTCCCAAGTCTTACAAACTGATTAAGACAGACAAGAAATTATTTTTAGTGACTGTACTTTGGACAAAATTCGTGGACCCGTTGGGAATTGATGTAGCAACATTTAAAACAAGTTTTTTTTTCATGGACTCGGGGAAATAAAGAACAATAGAATCATGGACCTCTGGGAACAACCCAATAAAATACTTTTTTTTACTAACACTCTTATAGTTTAATAAATCAAAGTGTTCAGCTAACCATTTTAATATCTGTAAAAATATATTCCGAAACATGAAACCTAATCCATTTTAGTGAAAGATTTTTTATGTCAGCTGTTCGAAGTAAATAAAAGAGAGATTAATAAATAGATCTTTATATTAAAACACTGCTCTTTGAAACTTCCTTGTCCTAAATTCCATGGGCTTTGCTATGGCAGTGTGAATTATAGTGTCACGTGTTGATTGCTCTCTTAAACGACAATAAAACCCTTTACGAGCGATTCAATTAAACATTTATTGACGGTTTATATGCTACGGTAAAGTTTAATGGGTTACGATGTGGTGTTGGCACCGACAGACATACAGACATGGTTATGTAAAACATAATGTACAGTCGAACAAATTATTTTTCAATACATTTACTCGAACACCCACTCTTATCCCTGCCTCTTTTAGACACGCAATTTACTGGTTTTTGCACTAGTGCAGAAAAGTGCGCCAGCTCGCCCCCGCCACAATTAATTACATTTATAGTACTTATCAGGCTGGGCGCTAAGCGACCCTCACGAGCGGGTCAACCCACCTTTATTTGTATCTTCGTAAGTTTATTGAAAAACGTCGTTTGATACACGTGGAAAAATTGTACAGCAGCACTCGGCTTCATAAAAACGTCGTCTGCGGCTCGGGTGAATTCCGCCTCGGACTCGATGACAAACTTTCTCCACTGGTGAATTCCGCCTCGGACTCGATGACAAACTTTCTCCACTTGAATCAAAATGTCCTAACAGGCAGATAGCTTGCTTAGACTTGAACACTGTTGTGTATGTGCTGAGTATGGATGTAGCTGCCTGTTAGGGCTGCGGGGTTATTCCAAAGAGATGCCAAAGCCAAGGCCCTGTAACGCAAAGGGCAACTAAAGGAACAAAGATAGGTTTTAGTCAGTAAAAGTCTGACGCTACCTCTCCCTCCACTCGGAGCGAGAGAAGTGATTTGATTATTTTTCTCTTCAAAAGAGAGCAATGATTCAGACCAAAGAAACGATTCATAAACCATTTCGTTGTATAAAAGATGATATGGCTACCGAGATTGTATGATATGGAAGGAAAATACACACATACACATAACTATCACACAACGCCGTCTAGTCCCAAGCTAAGCAGAGCTTGTGTTATAAGTACTAAACAACTGATAAACATACTTATACATATATATACATATTATAGATAAATTACACCCAGACACAGAACAAATGATCGTGCTCATCACACAAACATTTGTCCTGGGTGGGAATCGAACCATCTGACCTCCGGCATACCAGTCAGGGCCACTCACCACTAGACCAACAGGCCAGTCAAAGTCTATCCTAGGAGTATATTCCCTTAGGGCAATTTTCTACTTCACGCTGGCGAAGCCTAAATATACTAAAGGAAATCATCATCATCATATCCCTAGGCTTTTCCTAAATAGCTTGGGGCTCGGTTTCAAAAACACACTGGGCTGATAATTCAGGAGGATAATGTGAATGTGGTGAGTAGTTAATTCTTTTACATCAATCACTTATGTGTTATATAACTAAAAACTTTTGTCACGCCGCCTTGGCCACGGGTAATCTGGGCGGCGACATCCTCCCTCAATTAGGCCTAATGAGTGATTACAGTAAAAAATTAAATTGTTTGTGTTACAAATTACTTTGCTCGACTGTACCAACGTTTGAACTGTAGCGCTTAAAAATATATGATCCTTGCTTAATTTTCTTACCGAGAACTCGTCAGTAGCAAGCGCTCTGTACTCGAGCCTGATTGATGGCAATAGACTTGCCACCATTTACATGAGCTTTTATACACAACTAAATGTGAGTGTACTGACTCCTGGTTACGCTCTCGGGGATACAGGCATGACGTCACGTGCCAATTTATTAAAGTATCCATCATTATCATCATCATTTCAGCCGAAAAACGTCCACTGTTGGATATAGGCCTCCCCAAGTACCGCCACAACGAACAGTCCCGTGCGTCTCGCATCCATCAGATCCCTACGATTCACACCAAGTCATCGGTCCACCTTGTGGGATGCCTTCCAACGCTACGTCTTCCGGTGCGCGGTTGCCACTTCAGAACCTTTCAGCCTCATTGACCATCTGTTTTACAGAGATTGTACCTTGCCCACTGCCACTTAAGTTTGGTGATTCTTCAGGCTATGTCGGCAACCTTGGTTCTCCTGTGGATATCTTCGTTTCTAATGCGATCATGCAAGGAAACTCCGACCATAGCCCTGTCCATTGCCTTTTTGGGTGACGTTAAGCCTTCTGATCAGGCCCATTGGCTTGTGATACAGTGGTTTCACTCACTTCTTTTGTTACTGCTTCGTTTTCTTGGGTCGTAGAGTGATTTTATTGAGCCTAAACTGTTCGTCATGAATTTAGCTATCCCATACAGATGAAAGTTTTTCAATCCAACGGGTAATTCCGGGGATTAGCGTGTTTAAACAACTAAAAAAAAAAACTCGCCTTGTTATAATACTGGCTTCACACGGGTGCTATAAATCTTTGAAATTATCGGTTTTCTTCTTCTTCTATATCATGCGTGTATTACCTTACTCATGAAACACTCTGTCTACTATTAAACCGCATGATATTCCGGACAGTAGGTTTTGAGTAATCGCGAACAGACGATAGACAGACGCGGTAGGGGATAATGTTGTGTAATATCGTAATATGTTAGGATTATAATTATATTTAGTATAGATTGTCTTTCTTTTCCTTTTTTATCTTTCGCCACTAGAATGGCCCAAATAGTCAATATAATTTGGCTATTACTTTACTATTATAGATAATGATTGTTTTTTATTAGTCGCCACCGTTCGATTGGCTATGATTGAATTTCAATACTTCCGTTGTCTCGCTTGAGACAATCGCTTAAGAAAGTTTGTCGCTTATTTGTTTGTGAAACAAATTGTTTTTTAGCGTTTCGGTTAAAATAATTAATTTGATACAGATCCGTTTATCACGTAACTAATGCTAGAAACTCCATTTCTCGTAGTTACTGCTTGAGTAGTGACCGTTCTTAATCCCTAATGCTAGACGATAGCGAACTGAATGCCCCAATAAAAGTGCACTGTTGGTTGGATACTTGGGATTTTTATGCTCAGAGCCCTTTGAAATTAATAGTGCAATAATATTTAGTCTCGAGAAAACCGGCATCATCTGTCATTGAGTCCGTAGGCCATGGGTGCTGATCATCCAGTAAACACTAAGCCTATTTCGACGGCGCGTTGTGATGTGTTCCACGCGCGCCTCTAATAACTGTCAGCAAAATAGACGGAGGCCGATGCGATGGATTTTCGTCAGTAAAAGTCTTAAGTGTTTTCAATGACTTTTGGAGTACTTTACATGTCGCAGAAAGTCAGAGACAATATGTTATATACTTACCCATAAATCCATTTACCATGCGTCATGGTAATGCGTTCGTAGACAGGCGAGTGAACTGTCAAAATGAATTCCAAATTCAAATTGAGTGTTGCTTTCAGTCAGACATGTTTGTTACGAAGTTGCGTTTAAACGGTATTGACAGCCGTCTTAGTGCGTTTTCACTTTTCCTTTTCATTGTTTTTTTTTGTTTTGATGTTTTCTTGCCTCATTTTAAAAGCTTCTAGGGTATTTAGCTAATTCATTTATTTGTTTAATACTTTATGCACACAATAGTACAGAGGCGGACTTAATAACTGCACGAATAGATAGTGACAAATGTTTGAACTGACTGGACAGTTCCACTTAAATCTGTGTGGTCCTTTCCCCAAAAGACCATCTGCATGGTTCTCATGTGATTTGACGATTACACGTTTGCTATATGGACTTTAAAAGAGACTTGCACCTCTGATTTTTATTTCAGTGTCAGGGTAGTCAGCAAGAAAACACCGGCCTCATCTACTTTAAATTAACGAAAAAATTGGCGTGTAAAAGTGTTTTTTAAAACCTTTAACAAAATAAATATCACTTATTATTATCATATATCAATGCCTTAGGCATTTTCTACCTACCTCGCGAGTAGTTAATCTAGCCTAGATCCTTTAGGGGTAGGTAATCTTTATTTAACTTTAGGATATCCTTTTAGCTATTAAGATCTTTTGTGGTCCAAGCCTTTTCTAAGTTAACTAGGACTTTACTGACACCCCGTGCCTCTCTTTGATAGTCGTTACAGGTGGTCAGGCGCCAGAAAGTCTGACCATCAGTTTATTTAGGGAGTATCTTCTATTACGACTCACTTTTTTTTTTAATATGATTATTTTTATTGTACTTTTCGGTACAATATCGACTGGTCTACACTGTTCTTACATAATGTCTCTTAATACTGTAATATGAAAATATTGTAAGCAACCACTTTTTTAAAAGAGTTTTTTTCAGAATAAAGACACTGCGTGACCGTCGCCGTTCGCGTGATCTAATATTCCTTTACAAAGTAGTTAATGGGTTTGTAAAATGCAGTGATCTAGTAGAGCGTATTCATTATTCAGTCCCTTCAAAACTTCCCAGACATCCCATCTCTAGATTACTCCATATTCCTTTCCGTAAAACTAACCTTGGCCTCAACGCACCCTTGCTCCGAATGTGCAAAACCCATAATAGTTTTTGCAAATCACCAGACACCGATTTATACGGTGTCTCACTCAACAAGTTTAGGAGAGCAGTCTCGGAGGTATGAGATTGTACAAATGTTCCAGTCAATTGTTATTTTTAAGCATAAATTCCAATGTTATATACACTATCCTCTTTTTTTTTGTAATTATTCATTTTTAATTTTATTTGTCTACTTTCTATTTTTTTATTTTTATAATTGTATGTCTTTTTTTTCCATTTTGTGTGTTTAATTTTTGTGGTCATAATTTTTTTTATCTCTTAAAAAAATAACAATAACCTATCATGGTGTAAGCTGTGCATACCTATAATAGGCATGCATACCAGATACTAAATTTTAATATTATTTTTCACAAAAAATCATGATGTAATGCTGTTGGTGTGCCAATAAATAAATAAATAAATAAAAGAGTAACCATGGAGTTTCTTGCCGGTTCTTCTCCATAGGAAACGACCAATTTGGACGTGCACTAGCTTCTGACGTTTTATAAGTGCCCATGTAGGCCTATGTGAAATAAAAACTTTTTGACTTTGACTTGACTTGACATTGTTTTACTCAGTAACTGGGTTGTGGAGGTCTGATAGGCAGTCGCTCCATGTAAAAACATAGGTATTCAGCCGCATCCGGCTAGACTGGAAGCCGACCCTAAGCTAGGGAAAGAGGGCACGTAGATGATGATGTGGTCCGAGCCCAAAGAAACAGTACACACAGTTCATTGAGCCTCTAAAAAAACTATGTCAAAAGAACCAAGATCCCTTCACTCACTTCAACCGTTTCTTTACAAAGTCTAACTAACTTCATTATGAGAAAGTTCCGTGTAATAAATAATCAAAGCGTAAAGCATGCCTCGTTTGAACAGAAGAGCGCCGTCAATGAGACAGGACACTTGAATGGGGCACGGCGTACTTTTTTAATAGCTGTATCTATTAGACTGTCTTCATCATCAGCTGGACGACGACAGGTCTGCTAGTTCTCACCTTCTCACTATCACAGTGGGTAGGGTCACCAGTAAAATATTTGGTTAATTTAGGACAAACTCATACAATTTGGTTAAGGAGGTGTTTTATTATATAGGCACTAGGCCTGTGTAACTCATTACTGAACCGACTCACTGTTCCGAAACATTTTAGTGTTCCGAAAGATTGGAACGTCAGTAATGTTTTAAATGCAACAATTGGAACACTGAAACACAACCCACTTACAACATACTTTAAGTGAACTGCAGTCATTTTTAAATATAATTAATGACCTGAACTAAAAACATCTGCTTTAAATTATTCTTAAATCAAAATTCAATTAAATAAAGGTGTTAGTGTATATGACGCGACGTAACAGATCACGATTCATAAGTCGGTGTCTGTGTTTGTATCTTTTGAGCCGTTGTTCCAAATGTTCCAAATGATACAGATCATCTAATTTTTTTCTGTCTCAGTGTGACTATAATGCAACGTAACAGATCACGATTCATTTGAGCCGATGTTCCAAATGTTCCATTTGTATCTTTTGAGCCGATGTTCCAAATATTTCAAATTATACATATCACTGTTCCGGAACATTTCAGTGATTCAGATGCAAATGTTCCAATCGCAAAGATGACACACTTTGCCTAGGCCTAATAGGCACTGCGTTTTTTTAAGAATTTCGTTGCTCCGCACTAGGAATAACTCCGGTATCGTAGGTTCATACACAAACATATAGAACTCACATACACAAGGCTCCCAGACTCGGAACATCTGTCTGGAGGCCATACAAAAATTTAATGCGTCCGTTCGGGAATCAAAACCGCGTCGTGCAGCACAGCAGCCAATCGCTCAACCACTGCGCCACCCGTGCTGTCATCAGTCAATTAACAGACGTCAGATTGTTACAGTATCGGAACAGGAATATTTTTTTGACATATACCAACCTAACAGCGTAATAGTTACTTGTCATGTTTCAATTCAATTTTTTTTTCTCAAAATGTTTCAATTCAATTTTTTTTTTCTCAAAATCACACCACAGCAGATGGTCGTTCTTCTCGAGTTCCAAATTGTGTTTTCAACGAATATTGTCTGCTTACTATCTACGAAGAAGGAGCTAATGCTGATTGTTATAAACTTGACAGTAACAGAATCATGGTCAACCTAAGCCATACAGTTTATATTACAAAGAGGAGGCCCAGTATTGTTGATTGAATCAGAGTGAGAGTCCTATTCAAATATCGCCCATTGTTTCACTCGTGTTTAAAAATGGAACGTCCTTTCAACTTGACGTTGTCATGGGAACGAAATGTCAACTGTCAACCTGACAGATATAAAAAATAATAATAATAAAAAGTAACTTTCTCATAAATGAAAACGTCTGTAGTGCAAACTAAATCAGCGTCAGCAGTAAAAGTAAGTATGTAAAAAGATAACAGTCAGTAAAAATATCAGAGATTTTTTTACTGTTGAAAACGCATTTGTCTTTGTGATGAATATAATGAATTGTCCGTCTCGAATGGCTAAACATTAACACAAATTAGATTTGAACGTTCAAGTTAATGAAGAAACACTTTTTCCTTTGTATCTGAGTACTCTCTTGGTTAAACAGTAATTTGTTTTTGTTAGCTAACGATTTGAAAAGAAATAATTAATATGAGTCGAGTTATTTATTTCTGTGTATTTTTATTACATATTTGACTTACGGTGAACTTTGACATGGACTTAATTATCCTAACCAACTTGTGTGAACTTTAAAGAAGGATGTTTATGTCCTACTAGCGAATACCTGGTGTGTGCTCTACACTAAAACAAGTTTTCAATGAAAATCATTTTTTTTATAGCAAGCTTTTAAAGCGCTTATATAGCAAGTTTTTATAGTGCGGTATATACCTGCGTAATTAATACTTATCAAGACCATTACAAAAACATCAAACACGATAGGGTTATCTGAGTTCCTATGCCCTTATTCCGGTTCCATCATCAGATCAGCTCCATGTCATAATAATTTTGCATTGTCATCTGATTATCACATACATGCAAAATTTCAATCGGTAACCCGGAAGAGGATTAAATTTAATTTATTTGCAAGATTTGATTACAGACTAACAAACGTCGGGACGGGTGAAACTAAATAAAAGCTTGTAAAAAAAACACATTTTCTTTGTGTTTGAAAAAGCACTAGTATAGATCATTAAAAAAAGGAAATGTGAATTTATTACATTGCATAGATTAAGGGCGGAATTCACCAATAAAACTAATCGCGTTTTAACGTTTGGCTCGCATAATCACGTTTAGCCGCTGTCACTAGTGTCACTTGTAAAAATGCAACAAAAGAAAAATACAGACAAGTGACACTAGTGATAGCGGCTAAACGCGATTATGCGAGCCAAACGTTAAAACGCGATTAGTTTTATTGGTGAATTCCGCCCTTAGTCGTCAAAACCAACTTCGCATTATTGCCTTTCTAATAAAAAAGGGCACATTAGTTGGATGGTTTCAAAGTCTATAACAGACATGAGTGGACATAGATAGAAACATTTTTTGTGTTTCATGATGATTGAGGGTGCAAAAAGTTAATTTGAAAGCTACAATCGTGAATTACAGATACAAAATACTTATTTAGAATTTTAGACTTCATTTGAATTACCCAGTTGGCATTTAGACTAACGACCTCAAGTATATCATGCTGTCCTCTCTTGAACGTGCAATCTTCTACTTTATTAGTCCATATCCGCCCACCGAGTGTAATAGGCTCCTCATATTTGGACCACGGCTGGCCATAAAATACGACTAGAACTGACTAGTGCCGACTAGACCGCGTGGTTTCCTTTTAAGAAGTTTAGTGTAAGACACCAATACACAAGCTTATTCCGATTTGTATTTAGAAGCTAAGTTCGCGTCACGAAATGTTTTTTTTTACTTTAATTTTCTTACCCCTTCTTGTTTGCCTGTTTTTCTTTCCCTGAAGAAGATACGATCAATTGCAGTCATGTTTGTGTTATTTATTTAAATTATTTCGATGATCTACATTATACATATCAGTTTCCAGTTTTTCACTCAGTTTTTCCGGTTTGTGTACCGGTATTTACAGCTGGAAACCATAATGCTCATGGATGGGACCATAATGTCATCACCATGTCTTCATTTTTCCCCTTGTGAAGATATTAGATTTCCTTTTTAAGGTTTTTAACTATCTTATCCTTCAATGATAAAACAGGTGTACCAATACCTGTAGTACTAGCCTAATGGACACCTGTCATCGGCAGTTGTCGGCTTTCGTCGGAGCGGGTCGTGCGCACGCGTCGCCGATAAGGCGGGCACGAGGCGCGAGGTGCGTACAGCCGCGTGGGAAACGCATTATGCCTTCTAATGGCACTTTGTGCGTGGAAAGATTGAATCAGCTTGACCGAGTAGCAGTACGGGAAAAGAGAAACATGGAATTATTCCTTATTCCACTTTTCTGATTATAATATATATTACATTTGTGGTTATTTGATCACGCAGCGCTAGGGGAAAGTGTAACAATTAAAGGATCTATAGGTGGTAATGGATTTGTAGGTAGGCTAAAATAATCAACTAATAAATACGCGTGGCGTGAACGTAGGTATTTGGAGTAGAGTTCTCTTTATAAGCCGCTCTTCATAGACTGAGATACTTATGGACTCAAAGAGTAACTGAAAACTGTTACAACGTTTTTTTGCTGTTTTGGTGATCGCTTTATTGATATACTTGACTGACTCTTTGGTCTCGTGGTCGCAAAGCGACTGCTGAGCATGGGGTCCTGGGTTTAATTCCCTGGTTGGGCAAAAAGTGCTATTGGGTTTTTCCATTAGGAATTACTCTGTAGCAGCATGGAGTTTGGAAGTTGGTAGTGTGACACCCTCGTGTCTCGGAAAGCGTGTAAAGCCGTTGGTCCTGTGCCTGAACTCTCTCCGGTCGTGTCGGTTTGCCGTCCCATCAGACTATTAGGGCTATATTTTATCGGGACACCATGGCGGCGCGACCAGTCGCCGCTACCAACAAAATGTATACAGCTCTATAGAGAGTTACTCACCTGGTGTCCGTTTGGTTGCGCAACCAATTTGGTGACGCGACCAGCTCGGACGCCAATCCGGCCGCCAGTGACGCCCCCACTAAAGAGTATGTACGTATGTAAGAACACCATAGTGGCGCAACTGGTCGCGCCGCCATGGTGTCCCGGTGAAATATAGCCCTTAGAGTAAAGGAACAGAGAGTGCACCTGTGTTTACGCACACACTTGAGCACTACAATTATCTCCTGCGAACTTGGCTAATCTCTGTTGAGATTGGCCACCTTGATCGAAATTCGGTTGGGAGGATCCTTTTTTTTATTAACAATACTATCTGACCCAGCAAACGTAGTTCTGCCATTATATCAAACAAAAATACTAAAATCGTGATTATAAAATGTGGGGTAGGAGGGTGAAAATACTTTACGACCTTTCCATACCAACCATAGATACAAAAACAAAAAATGATTAATCTGTCGAGCCAATTCGAAGGATGATTTTTATATACTAGATAATGAAGCGGAAGATTTTTTATCTTTACCACTTAGTTCGAAAAGTCTTCAGCCGGGTTCATGACAAATCGTATAAGCTACAACACGCTACGACCCACGGAAGCGAAGCAGTAACCAAAGACGCGGATGAAACCGTGAGGAACAACAAGTCTTAGCAATAAAAGGAAGCACAGCGACCAGCAAAATAAAACACAAGTCGTACGTAACATTGTATTAACGTGTAAAACTATAAATAAAAGTAATGTAACGATTACCTTACCGGGCAGACGATCTTTATTTACCCCCAACCGGCGCGTGCGGCGACTGTAGCTTTGTTTATCCACAGCATAAGGCGGCAGTTCCACTAGAGATAATATGTGAGGAAGCTAAGCGGTGAAGTCTAGCTATGAAATGATGTGCGTGACGTGCTAGAGTTAAGCTGGCTATAACATTCACGAGCCCTTAGCACGCATCCATAGCTGGAAAACTTAGCACGCATTCGTTGCTTTAACTAGGGAAAAAAATTACCTTTGTTGAATCCTGTTTCACTAGAGCTACACAAAACTTTTTTTTTGAGTTGGGAAATCATCCAATGACTTCTCCCGTTCTAGGAGTGAAGAGAGAAGGTGCGTCAGACTTTTACTGACTAACACCCACCTACGTATATGTCCTTCAGTTGCTCTTTGCGTTCTAGAACCACGGTTTCCCTTTCAGAAGAGCTACACGAAACTAGTTGTAGCTTATCCTGTTGGTGGATATCCGACACATTAGTACGCATCCTAGCACATCTCTGGTGGAATCGCAGCCTAAGATTTTTTCCTAAATATAGCCATGTTGGATGCGTTCACATTATCTACACAAACCCAGGAAGTTTTAGGTAAACATTAGTTCTGTGAAAGCAGCGCAAACGCACGATGAAAGGGAACAGGGATGTTTGTAAACTTACGATGCTGCAACTGAAGAGCCGTCAGTGCGACGACTTCCGAACTTGACGCGTAGCATTCTCTGTAATAAGTCTGCTTTGAGGATGGCCAGATGTTTGGGTTTCCACGTAGACCCAATTTTTTTTTGTACTTTGGAAAGATTTCGTAATGTGCAGAGAAGTTATGCAAGACTTAATCATTACATTTATTTGGCGCTGATAACTGAAATGCAGGCTTTGCCTAGTTCAGTTACAAATGCACGATTCCTATATAGTAGATACTATTTTTTTTTAATGAATTATTATTAAAATATTTTTTTTTTAATTTTTAGGTATTATTTGGCGTTCTTAGGATGAATAAAATTTCGTTTAATTTTATTTTTTAATTCTTGAGACAGTTTTAAGATATGTTTGATAGATTTTTAAAAGTTATAAATAAAAAACTTAAATAACTACCTAACCTTTCGACTGGAACAATTATGAAAACTTTATGCACTAGTAAGAAACATTGTACAACAACACAAAGGCAGACTTAATGCCTTGGTATTTTCTATGAGTCGACTGGACCTTAGGGTGGCTCAGACACAAAACATGGAAGGTTCAACTTAAGGGTAAACAAACAAATCGAAAAGTAATACAATCACAATAAATACATACTTAATATACCTATAGAAAAAAGAATGTTCTGCTGAAAAGCGATTCCAATAAATCAACGCTGTGATCATTCTATCTTCCATTTCATTTTTTTTGCAGAATTTCTTTAAAATAGACTAAAAAAGTAAAAATACACAATGTAACTAGATCAGAACACACTTCATTGGAACAAGATGGAAGGGACTGTTTACCGTCTCTCGATGGCAAACAACGAGGTAATCTAAGATGTAGCACTCTCGTCTAGACCTACGAAATTATTTACTTTTGCTTCAAGTGCTCCTGAGTATTTCAGAAAAACGGACGCCGTAAATCTACTTTATTTGGACCTGGGGAGATATCCTTGTTTTTTTTTATCCGTGTATATACGGTTAGGACTGTCTAATGAATAATTCTCTAGTATAATACTATTCAATTTTAAAATTGTAACATATTAAGAACTAGCTGACTCGACAGACATGTTGTGTCTAATTGAGTTCATACTCTAAACTAAAATCCCATTGAAATATACTCGTATACTTTAAAATTTTCCCGATTTTTTTTCTAGTAACCTTTCTAATTTATGTTTTCCTAAAACGTTACGTTCGTAAGTTAAAAAAAATAGAAAATATAAATTTAAAAAAATATAATAAATAGATATACATGTTTTTTGCACATCCTTCAAAAGACGTCTACTGCTGGACATAGGCCTCCCCCAAGTACCGCCACAACGACCTTGTGCGTCTCGCACATCCATCAGATTCCCGCGACCCTCACCAGTCAACCGTGTTGGAGGTCTTCTAAACGCTATGTCTTTCGGTACAGGGTAGTCACTCCAGACCATCGAGCGAGCAATGTGCCCTGTCCACTGCCATTTTAGTTTGGCGATTCTTCGGGGTATATACCACAGTTGTCGACCTCGGTTCTCCTGCAGAAAAAAAAAGATAAAATTGAACGGTCACTTTGAACATCTTTGTTTCTTGAAAGACCAAATGACCTTAAACCCCACTCCCCTTCTTTGTTTCTTGAAAGACCAAATGACCTTAAGCCCCACTCCCCTCTTAACTTATTCCAAAATGTAGCCGTATTTTACTTAAGGAATTAAGCATGACTTTACATGAGTAACTTATCAAAGTAACATTTGCATAACCATAACTTACTGAAACGCAATATCGTGGGTACCTACGACGTGCGACGTAGCGCGTAGCGCTTTCGTTTAAGGCTCTCACAGACAGACATGACGAGACAATACGACTATGAAGCGACGACGCGTTTTCTTATTATTATTTTTTTATCATATAAACCAGTGCTTGAATGCGATCCCACCTAAGCAGTGATGCAATCGTTGATGGTGAAATGCACTAGTTTATTAAAGCCTTTTCGCTCTAGCCTTGAAGACACCATAATTATAATCGGACGGGAAGACCGCAGCAGGCAAATTGTGCCAGTCCTTCGATACTTCGTACTGTAGAGGTGTTAACAATGTAAGGGTAGACACTCGCCATACGTGCACAACAACAACAAATAATAATAATAATAATAAATAATAAATTTATTTATAAGAAACACATACAGATATAATCAAATTGAAACGATGATAACAGCAGTAGTATAAAACTGTGTCGCGGTTATCAACGCACCTCTCCAGGTAAGGAAGTAAATTGTTCCAGTTCTTTAATAACCAGAAATGCTGACGTGAATTATTATTAATTAATTAATTACATTTAAAAGTAGTCTACGGTAAGTAAAATTAAATGTATTTGTGTGGATGGAAGAGAAGTTGCATGCATGTGTACTAGTGTAATTGTGAATGTGATATGTATGAGTGTGTGTGTGAGGATGTGTGTGAATGAAGGATTGTGTGAATTATACTTCCACAAGTTCTTCTGTTTTGTCATAATTTAATTGTTTTAGCCAGATATTTAATTTAATTTTGAGTTTGTTTCTAGTTAGCGAGTATATATTTAATTTCTTATTTATGCTGTTGTACAATTTCGAACTAATATATTTAAACTGACGGCGAGCCACATCAGTTCTGCGAACTGCTATACCACATATCCTATCAGATCGGCGTTTTGTATTGCAGATACTCGGATCATACGCAAGCTGGCAATGTTTACGGAGTATGGCCTGCAGTATGAATAACTGTCTTACAGTGAGAACCTGACATAGAGAATACAGTGCCTTTGTTGGATATCGTATTGGTTTCTTCGCCAGAACCTTAAGTATAGCACGCTGTCCGCGTTCAACTCGTAGCATAGTCGTTTTATGAGCTCCTCCCCAAACAACAAGGCAATAACCTGACACCGACTGAGCTAGAGAGAAATATGTGGTAATTAAGCTATCAAAATCGAGAACGGATCTAAGTTTCTTAAACACATAAATAAGTTTCCTAAGTCTCGTAACTGTGGCATCAATTTGCTGTTTCCATTTAAGGTGACTATCCACTGAGATCCCGAGATATTTGATAGTCTGAGTACTGTCAAGTTTAGAACAGTTACAAGTTGTGTTAGGTGTAGAGGTAGCGCATGTATGAGCACGAATTACAACGGGAGTTGCAGGCTGACTAGACCTATTGATAGAAAAAGCAATGAATTTCGTCTTGCTAATATTTAGGGTTAAGAGATTTTTGGTTAACCATTTCATGACAGAATTTAGGGCCAGTTCTGAGTTTATTTGGACCTCATTCCAATCACTACCGTGAATTATAAGAGCTGAGTCATCTGCATAAGTAATAATTTTGCAGTTGGGTAAGTTTAACTGACACAGCTCATTCACATATATGAGAAATAGGATAGAATTTATATCGTTACGTTGTCTGCAGGAGTCTTTATCCGGGTTAGTGTTTTCGATGGGAAATCATTAATTTACTTCTCCTGCTCTGGGTGGAGCGAGAGGGAGTGTCACACTTTTACTGACTAAAACCCACGTGTGTTTCTTCAGTTGCCCTTTGCGGCCCAAAGCCGTGGTAACGCGATTCATTTTATGATCTAAACTGAACTGTTAAAGGGATGGAGCTGTATAGGGTGTATAGCTTCACCCCTCTTTCTCATTCGAACACCTGACATTTTAACATGTCATGGTAAAGCCCCTGGTGACTCTTTCGGAACAATCCAATCCTGCACGACAACCGGGTGAAGTGTATATTTTATACTAGCTACGCCAACGGCTTCACCCGCGAGATAGTAGACAATTATCCCAAGGAATCATACTCTCGGGACAAAAATGTATCCTATGTGCTATTACAGGACATGGTCTATCCGTGTGCCAAGTTTCATCAAAATCCATTCAGTAGTTTTTGCGTAAAAGGGTTATAAACATCTGTTCATCCATACATACAAACTTTCGCGTTTATAATATTATACTTAACTAGCTTCTGCCAGCGGCTTCGCCCGCGTGAAGATAGGTTTTAAACTTTGGACACCAATTTCTCCTATTAGAGGGTGAATTTTGAAAAACCCTCTCTTAGTGCTCGCCTAAGTCATAAAAGGAAACCTTGTGCAAAATTTTACGCTCCTAGGCCCTGCAGTTTCGGCTGTGTGCTGATATGTCAGTCAGTCAGTTTCTCCTTTTATATAAATAGATATAATGCAGTCATTATAATTATTATTTGAGTTAGTCACTAAACTTTCTCTTATTTCTTTATTTAATAACGGGTTGTAAACGAAGTCTTATTATGACTCATCGTCTTCAAGCACTAGCTTTAAGTATTGAATCTAGGCAAATAGGACTTATGATGTTATGTATAACAATATTGGTGAAGATAGTTAATTCCTTGTATTATTTAGTATTTTATTTTGACTGAGTGGTACTCAAGAGTTTGTATGATGTTAATTTGGTTAGATAAGTACTTAGAGGCAATTTTTCCGAATGGTTTACTAACCCTAATCCTAATGAAAGATTATTTTTTTTTTTAATTATTTACTAATCTATACAACATATTGTAACTGGAATAATGCACGTCCTTATACGCCAGAAAATTAAGTTTAAGAACATATAACCATTATAAATACCAAAAGAATTCATTACAAATGTCAAAATAGAAAAAATAATTACAAATGCCAAAACAAATTAATACCAATTGTGAAAAAGACAAAAATAAAGAATATACCGACTGCCTATCAGACCCCTACAACAGCATTTCAGTTTTTTTTTGGTTTCTATACAGATAGACCGTCCTTACAGGACGACGGTCAAAGATGCATTCAAATGACAGCTGGGACCAACGGCATAATTTAATTAAATTTCAAAATAAAGTTTAAGAACTAAAATTTTACTTAAATCCTCTTACGTAGCGTCTTTTTAAGAAATTAGTTTTCCTGCTTGTCAGTA
Source organism: Mythimna impura (assembly GCA_905147345.3). Taxonomy (NCBI): domain Eukaryota; kingdom Metazoa; phylum Arthropoda; class Insecta; order Lepidoptera; family Noctuidae; genus Mythimna; species Mythimna impura. The sequence continues at coordinate 10,900,161 of LR990362.1, read as the reverse complement.
AATAATATAGGTTTCGATGCATTGCTTTGATAGCTCATCGGTAGGCACTGGTTTCTACGCACGCACACATAAACATTGACGAGTTTGTGTTGCGTTACACAATCATTTATTAAGAACTTATCAAAATAGATATTTTTTTTTATTATAGTAAAATAAACAAGGATTTTTTTTTATTTCGGAAGTCGGTGTTTCTATAATAGTTTTGTCTCTTCGTGTTTAACATCGACTTCCGAAATTAAAGTTATTTTGCACTTTTTAGTGTTTTTTCAGGTTTCCGTACCTCAAAAAGAAAAAACGGAATCCGTCTATCTGTCTGTCAAGACCCTTTATCTCGGGAACGCGTAGAGGTATAGAGTTGAAATTAAAACCTCAGCCAACCTTACTCAGATCTGCGGTCTCTTGAAGCTGTGAAAAATTAAAACTACTAAGTTAACGAAAAAAAAGATACGGCCGTTTATCAGTTTATGTCACAAAAAACATGTATTTCAAAATTCATAGGGTACATCATCCCTTTGACCTAGAATCCTGAAATTTGGCATGAAGGAAGGTCTCATAAGCACAAGTATAGGAAAAAATCTGAAATCTGTAAATTTTTAGTTATGTCACAAAAAAAAACTTCTTTTGCGATTCGGAAAAAATCTTTGCAACTTAATTCGGGAATTGAACTGTTTTCATACGTAAGTTTGTACGCACTTGCCCGGTTTTTTTTTTACATTGAAGTATGTTTTAGGAAAAAAGGTTTTTATTTTACACTTTTTAGTTATGGTACCCCCTCAGCCAAACTTAAACACCTTCCACCTTTCGGCTCCAATATCAGATCAGTTCTATGGTACCTAATAGCCAGAGTGCATCTAATGACAATTCTAGTGATCCCAAGCACGGTTAGGATACATTGATTTATTACTGAGTTCCAGTGCCTACCTTCTGGCTCCATCATCAGATCAGTTCGATCTATTCCCCCTCTATCTTCAGTCAGTCATCAACTACACGTATAAGCAAAGCAATTTTACTTGTTACGACAGTTTTGCTATAATCCTGTGAGGAGTTTCGTTCTATAATTTCGAAATTAATCATCATATCATAACAATATTTCTATGAAACCATTTTGGGATAAGTTTAAAAAAAAATAAACAATTTTTTAAAATCGGTCCACAATTGACCGAAAAATCGGTGATCATACATAAAAAAAGTACATACAGCCGAACATATAACCACCTCCTTTTTTAAGTCTGTTAAAAACTGGTTACAAAAAAGTATTGGTACAGAACAAAAATAAAAACAAAAAGAAGACCCAATAGGAATACTATCCGAGTTATATTACAGTAACAAAACCGAAAATGTATTAAAATAACGTGCGTCACTAACAGTTGACTGTGACGTCAAATGCTAATCTGAATCTAATTGTTATGTTCGCAAAGGTTTTATATAAAAAAAATATACCTACAGTTCTTTATGGCCAGACTTCTGAAAATTAGATAGGGTCAGTTTTGCGTAGGTTACCTTGACGCGTAGCCTTAGCTACGGAAAACCACTCTTTGTCATAGACTGGCTTCGGCCAGCAATTTTGTCCGCGTAAATGTACATAATTATTCCAAAGAGAACATGGGACGACAATAGTTTATCCCTCTCGAAAAATAATGAGAATACCGTATTTACCACTGAATTTTTAAATTTCTCAATTCTCTTTCTTCTTTTATTCGTAAGTTATTAATCAAATACATGTTCCAGGAACTAAACTAAAATTGGATAATAATATTATACTTGTTTTAAAAGTGTGACAGAGTGGACGAAATACATTTTATTGTACTGATCGGTTGTCGAAAGAAAAAAAGTCCGTCCCATATAGTTCCAGGATAAAAAGTATCCTACGTGCCATTCCAGGACATGATCTACCCTTATGCTAAAAATCAAAATCAGTTTAGCCGATTAAGCATGAAGGAAATATACGCATAAACTTTCGCCTGTATAATATTACTTAGGACGATTTGCCTTCAGGCCTTTTTTCCAGTTAATGTAAATTTTGGCTGACTAGGGATCGGGTAAGCAATAAATTGAACAAGTCCTATCTTTGCTTGTTTTATTTTTAGCTACGGAAAACCACATTTGCAGTATTGTAAATGACTAACGAATATGTAATGAACTATAAACCTTCAGGTTTTAGTAAAAAAATTGCTTAAACTGACTAAGCTTATTGTGGGATCGAGCTACCAGTAAATTGAACAAGTCATTTCTTTGCATGTTCGTCGTGTCCTAATTCTATAGATCGGATATCACCAATGTTTTTTTTGTACACAGTTTGTAATAATAATGGCTGTTTGTAGTCAGGTATCAGATTACTGTCCGTCAGCATATCTCCTGTCAACAATGACGACGTCTTTTGCACAACTTTCTAACTGAACTGTTCCATATCATTCATCATCTGCCTTTATCGTGGCCAAAACCTGTTCCAAATATCCGTCTGTTGTCACCGATCATCTGGCTGGATAGCTCGGCCGCCATATGTCACCGGGATCAGGAGAAAAAAAAACAAAACAAGGTGCGGAAGTGGCGGCTCGCGCATGCGCGCTGCGCGGTTCGTTTTGACTGCGCGGGCGGAGGGTGGCAGCATCGACTTAAGCAAGGGTACCGGCCCGCGCGCGCCAGTCAGCTGACGCACCTCGTCACGAACGCACGTCTCTCCACGCTCATACCGCGCCGGTTTCAGTGACCGCACTCTCGTGTGATAAAAACCCCTCGTGTTTTAAACAACAATGGCAACTTACGCTCAGTTCAAGCATGTCGAGCTCTACAAAATCGGGCACGGAAAGAACAGGTAAGATTTTCTTTCAGTAACCGCAAGGATGCTGCAGCTGAATTTTCAGTTTGATCTTTGTTCTTTAAAGGTCAGGGGTTGAATTTTGGGATTTTGATGATTTAGTCTTGCGTTCAATTAATTATTATTTTGACTTCAGGAATTTATAACGTCATTGACGTAAATACTTTTCATGTACACTTCCTTCCTGAAGCGTAGTACTCTTAATTAAATATTGACAACATATGCACTAAAAATAATATAGCTGACTCTGACAAATATTTAACCAAAGATATCGTGCACTCTGTAAAAAATTAACCATAAAAAATCAACCCTCACCCTGCACTTGGTTTTCATTTCACTATCATTAACATTGACAAATGGCTGCAGTCACTATCCTAGAAATTAATGTATTCAGTCGTTAGTGTTAAAATTAAATATTTTTATCTTTCCCCGACATCAGAAAATGTGATTTTCACGCAGTGCGTTGAACCCTGCACGCTGGTGTAATGCGGAGGTCGTCTAAAGCCTGATTACATTAAGCCTTACTTAATTTCTGTTGTAAGCTATGGTTTTTGATCCATATCTTACAAACTTGACGCGATTTCATCTAACTTTCAGTGAATATTTTTCCAAGAATTTTCCGGTAATCACGTAGATTTTTCTTTCTGTTCTTAACAGAGTAATTTTCTCACAAATTTGCGAACATTCGCAAGGCATCAGATATCATAACGCAAATTACAGAAAAAATTATAAGTTCTAATTTTAATAGTTCAAACAATGTCTTATTTTTAATTTTTTACATTTTGAGAAAACTTACACTCTAATAATAACATTATACCTACATAATTTAGGCATTAACTCCGCCTTTTACATGAAGTTTTAATAAATAAATAAATTATATTGCATGTAATAAATAAATAAATAAATTATATTGCATTTAATAAATAAATAAATTATATTGTATATTGCATGAAGTTTTAATAAATAAATAAATTATAATAGCAATAATAAATAACTATATTTCTAATTTCAGGCTTTTACAGATAATTACAAAGTTGTTACTTACAGTATAATTTACTTTCTCAAAATTGCTTCAATACATTTGTTATTAATTTGAAATTAACTTGGACAATATATTGGCAAATGCAGGTAGGTGTCTCTTGTACAAAAAATGGCTTTGCTATGAGCTTTCTAACTGTGCTTGCATTGTTGCAAAAAAGGTAATATACACAGAAAATTACGTATTATTTAAGACCTTCTGAAAGGAATATTATTTAAATTTGTTAATTACATTGACTTCAAAAAACTTTAAGAAGAAATTGCCAACACGTTTGCAACATCTATGCACATATCAATTCACATTTTAAAAGCTGTCGATTCTACGTAAGAAGTGCCATCAAATCACATTTCTAATTTCCAATAACAGTAGTTAAAGTACCGTTCGGACATCAATCTATCAAATCGCTGATATTTTATGTACTTACCAACAGAACTACAGAATAATTCCCACATTTGCCCAATGCTTTATGACGGAATCATAACAGTTACGCAGATATTAAAGTGTGTAGATTGAACATGCGAAGTGGCAGTAGGAGGCATAACACGCAATTTTTCGACTGCGTGCCTAATCTTTTCACCTAGTTTTTTTTTTTTTTGTAAATGGCAAATGGCTGGTTAGGAGCAAATCCAACGCGAGTAAAATGGGTCATGAGGGAATTAAGTGTACATGCAAAGGGTAAATAAAACATTGGCGTTTATATTTTCCCAGCTGTATTTATTTTATCATCAGTATATATCAGCTTGCTAAGTTTATTTAGGATGCTCTATAATTCTATCGATTTCATTCGGAGCATAGTACGTAGTAGGTAGGTTTTATTTGACCTTTACGAATTGAACCTTTTCAATAAATTAAATGGCATCGTATATTATTTTTAGTAACTAAATTGCTTTCACAATTACATTCTATAAATAGCTTTTCACTACAAATAGAAATAAAACCACTCATATCTTATAAACATCGCTTGAAATGAAATCTGGAAACTTTATGAAATCTGAAGCTACAGTCTTATGTTGTAACAGACCGTTGAAAAATATAATCTTCTATTTAATCTGTCTAAAAAATAAGTTCCTGTCTTATCCATCTCAAATTTCAAATCCTCATCTACCTATTTCATAGGTGTAAAAAATTCTAAAATATGAAATCATGTGTCACAGTGTTTCTTATCGCACTACTCTGAAACGCCTTGGACGAATTTTATGAATTTTTTTGTATAAGTATATTTAGTAGGTTTGAGAATAGGTTGTCTACTTTACCCTCCTACCCTCACCCTATTTTTTGTCTTTCATAATTAATAAGCAGAACAACGCGTTTACCGAGTCCGCTAATGTATATAAATATAACACCAACAATTTTCAACATAACTTTACTTTTACGAAGCTTCGAGAAAGCTTTCGAAATAAGTGTTAATTAAAATCATTTGCATGCGTTTACAGTAATTTTATTACACCTAATTAGCCTGCTAATTAATTTATGAGTCTTGTAACATGCTCCGTTGTTTATTTTATCGTCGTAATATTGCGACATAGATCTTCAACAGTCACTACTGAAAGACAGTGCATACATAAATATGAAATTGACTGATAATAAATACCGAATGTATTATAATCATTTATTTGTAGTTTGAATCATCATCCTTGCGAATTTAACTGTCCTGAAACTAACTCCAAAGCTGTAGAACTTATCTAATATTTCGACAAGAACTTTCAACGCTATATTATATTACTGCTTTCAAAGACTTGCTTAACTTATACTAGTAATCATATTTCAGTAAAATATAGGTTACTCTACCAAAAGATCAAGTGCCTTAAAGACTTTCATCATCATATATTTACCTATACCATGCAAAATTGAATCATGAATCATCAAAGTTATGACTCTTTGCTAACATGATATTGTAAACTCCTTCAAAAGGCTTTCAAATTGTACTAGTAATCTGATGCCAGTACTGTCCCACCTACTCTACCAAGAGTCAACGCGCCTTCGAACCAGGCCCTCATCTCCATACATTCAGCTGATCCTTGCCAGTTATCAGGGAACCAGTTAGTGCTTATTGATATTTTATCGGCTCGTTCTTAATTTAAACGCGCCTCTCATGCGCTCCCGATCGATCTTCAGCTCTTGAACATGATTTATGCACTAGAGTATAAATGCAAACATAAAATCTGATCTTTCTTTCTTGTTTATGGTATGAATTTGATTTATAAGTATTTTTGTAAGTCACAGATTGAACTATGCGAGCAGAATAGTGACAGTTCGCGATGGAGCAAAATTATTTGTGTCTATAGGTTATCTTTAATTTTTTTGGAAGTTCATCAGATTTGTAGTTAAATAATGTCCAGCCCCCCTAGCTAAGTTACAAACGTTTCGTTTCGATTCTCTTTTCGTTGATCGCCTCGAGTCGGCCACGCCTTCTATTCTTTTGTTCTGACCACGCGACTGAGCGTTGAGATGACGTCAGAATAAAGGAATCGAAGTAAATAATAGCAAATATTAAACAGCTCCACAGTAAAAATAAACTTGAGGTGTTGTAGGATACCTAATTGAAGTGAAGTTCTTAGTTAGTTGTAGGGGCGCGTCGGATGCGAATAAATCATCATAAACCAAAGCGAGCGTAACGGAAGTTACACTTTATCTCGGCTAACTGTCACCACAGAATCTCATTATAAAGAAAAAAAAAAAAGAGAAATCAAAAAGAGTTTCGTTCTGAAAACAATATTAAATTAATACCCCAACGTTTAGAGGCACCTACCAGGAACCGGGATTGTTCGAAAGAGTTATGGCCCCTGCAATGCAATAGGCAACTGGAGGAACACAGGTGGGTCAGGTCTCTCCTAACCCAAAGGTAAAGAAGGAACAGGAGTGGGTTTTTAGTCAATAAAAGTCTGACACTAGGAATAGGTTATTTCTAGGCAAGCGTGCTCCATCGTCGGCCACATCATCGCTTACCATCAGGTGAGATGGTGGTCAAACGCGAGCCTATCAATAATAAAAAAAAACTCCTGCTCCGCCCAAGAGCGAGATTTGTCATAAGATGATTTTTCCACCTAAAAAAAAACCTGTATTCCTGTCAGAGACAGGAAGGAGTGTCAGGAAAATTCTGACACTCCCTTTCATTCTAACAAAATAAAATGTTGAGTCGAAAATTCAGTCTTTTTAATCCAAATTCCCTCAGCAATCGGAAAAATCTACATCAACAAAAGCACATTACATAAAAGCCAGCTGTAACGCCAAAATTAAAGCTGACAGGGGTTTCCAAATACAGTGATATGGTGTGATGTAGGCGAAGGCTATAGCGGCCGGCGTCGCGTGCCGGTGGCCGCCATTAACATTTCCATAGGAAGTGTGTGATTACTCGCGGCGGACAGACAAACGCACAGGCCCAGTGGACAGGGAACGAGAAGGCAGAAGGCTTAAGTTACTGTTATTAGTCTTGATTTCATAGTTGGAAAATTCACAAATCATCATCATTATATCAGCCGTATATTTATAACTTTTCATGCTCTAGGTGGAGCAGAAGGGAGTGTAAGACTTTTACTGACTAAAACCCACAGTGTTTCTTTAGTTGCCCTTTTTTGCAAGGGCTAAGGTTACTCTTTCGAACAATACGCAGCCCTGGCAGGCGTTGGTCCTAACTGGCCTCGTCAAATCATTAGCCTGGAGTTGACAACTGCTGGCTTATAGGCCCTTTATTTTCTGTGGTACTCCGATCCGGTAGGAACTGTGCGATATTTCACGCTACTTAGGTAATATCGTCGACCCAACGCACTTTTGGATGTCAAAAATTCTAAAATGATTCCTTGTCAATGTCTGAAAATTGCTTTTATATAATACTACATATAAGAAGTTATGTAGTCGTATATCTTCTAAAGGCACATGCCGTCCATTTCTTGAGCTGGTCAGTCAGCTTTCTCCAAAATAAGAAGACTTTCAATTATCTTTAGATTATCCTGAATTATGGGTTTAACCATTGAATAATTTACCTGGCTATTGATGCATTTCACGCTTAAACACATCTACACGGAGCTATAACTCCAAGTATTTTTTGTTGGTCGGATAATTTCAGACAAGAAAACCTATTCCAATTTCGGGTGATAAAATAACTTTTGGCAAGGGATGGAGCATCTCATACTATTCAAAAATGTATGTTTACAAGCGGGTTATATCATACAGAAGGTTACAAAATATACAACGAAGGAGTCCCGATCCGCCTTTCGTCGCAGTTTTAAAAGCTGTACTTATATTTTCGCGTCCGCTCACTTGATATCGCGATGGTGTCGTTTGGCCTTCTGTTATTTATGCCAGTTCCTTTGCCAGAATTTGCTATATATAAGGCCGAGGGCTACCGGGGGCTGCTCCGACCTTGGCTCGCCCCATAAATATTATTATAGAATTAACCTCATTTGAATTTACGTCTGATGAAGTACAAGGAGTTACGCTGGGGTTAAAGTTTATCGAGAATTTTATTGGGTCATAGAATCTTTTTATAGTAAGTATGGACCCCCTATGTGGAATTTGATGATACCACGTTTAATTAAAGATTTATCTAATGATCGTGTAATTTACCATACCTACTTAGTACTCATAAATTGTTTTGCTCAAAATACATCGTATAAGGATATTTATTTTAATCCTTTCATAGATGTCGATTTTAACAATACCTATTTAATTACCAATAAAATTCGAGATTTATTAATATGCGTTTCAAAACAAGGAAGGATAAAATTACAACGTAACTGTCCAGCATGGCGGTAATAATGTTTGTCTATGGCTCACATTTATCCTCAACGAGTTTATAAACTCTATGGTTAGCCTGTAAAAAGTATCGATGTACTAGGCATTCATAAATTACAAGAGGTAGGTGTACAGGCCTACAATGTCGGTAGTGCTAATGGCTAGGCGACACTTACATATTGATGTGAGTATTAGCATGAGTCGTTTATCAAACCATGGAGGGTGGAATGCACATATGGTAGTAGTTAGCGGTGGTATGCTCTAATGCTCACTAGACGAAGTATTTTTAGACTTGGGGTAAGTGAGGAAGTATTTACTGAGGGGAATCTTAAGTTTTCTTTAACATTCCTGTAGCACTGTAGTAGGTTTTTTTTTTTTAATTTCGATAAATTGTTTTTGTGTAGCAAGGTACCTAATACTGAAGCATTGCAGAGAGTTTTCATACTTTTACTTCACGTCTTTTTTTGTTAGAGTTCCGTACCCAAAGGGTAACGGGAACCTATTCCTAAGACTGCACTGTCCGCCTGTCTGTCACCAGGCTGTATCTCATGAACCGTGATAGGTAGACAGTTGACATTTTCACAGATGATGTATTTCTCTTGCCGCTACAACAACAAATACTAAAAACAGAAAAATATTTAAGTGGAACTCCCATATAATAAACGTAACTCTGTTGACAGTTCAAGTGATGATCACTTGTTAACAATGTGCATCATTGAACTGTCAAACAGCTAGTTTCGTATTGCCTATCTTCAGTGACCAACTGCAGTGACGTCATTAGCCACTGGTGCCTTTGATAGCCACCGTAACACGTTTTGACAGATGTTATTGTATCGATACTTTTAAAATTGCGATTGTGTAAGCTTTTAAAGCTGTATAATAGTCGATAAAATTTTAGAGTGGTCACAATAGGCACCGTAAATTTTTATAATTCACCACATTTCCACCGTAGTTTGTTAGTCACTTGTGTGATACGTAATACCAATTTTATGAAATTGTCAGTTGACAACTAAGTTTGGTGTGCAACGAATGCTAGTTGTCAACTGTTATTGAAAAAGTTAGCCAATAGCCCCCCTGGACGGATAAAACTAAAAAATGGTTATAATATAGTGATGTTGTATTTATAGATGAACCCGTCGTGCGTGAGTCCGACTCGCATTTGGTCAGGTTTTTTTTTATTAGTTCTTCTAGATACTAGATATACCCCAGTACTTCTAAGTGATTATAGCAATATATCCTGAACATTCCCAGTTTATAAGAGTCTACCAAAGCCTTTGTTTCACAGTAGACATTTAGATCCATTCCAACAGCGAGTACTAAGTAGCAAAGATGCATAATAATTACCAAGATTTATTTATCTATATAGGGTGACTGGTAATTAGTGTACGATACACAAATAGCGCTGGTATGTGTGTGTGGGTGGTGCTGGTATGTGTGTGTGTGTAGTGTCGAAATCGCGAAAAAAATATCAGCTGGTCAGTACATTAGGCAAACATGAATGTACTGAACAGCTGATTTTTTTTTCGCGATTTCAGGTTTGTTCCCATAGTAAAGTTGTTGGTTATCATGAGCACAATCACGTGTTTAAGTATCGTACACTAATTGCCAGTCACCCTATATATTAAAGGAGAAACTGACTGACTGACATATCAACGCACAGCTAAAACTACTGGGACTAGGAGCGTGAAATTTTGCACAGGGTTTCCTTTTATGATGTAGGTGAGCACTAGGAGAGGGTTTTTTCAAAATTCACCCCCTAAAGGGAAAAAACGGGGGTTCAAAGTTTGTATGGAGATACTTACCTTCACGCGGGCGAAGCCTCTGGCAGAAGCTAGTTATATTATACTAGCTTTTGCCCGCGGTTTCGCCCGCGTGGAAGTCGGATAACGACATAATTTCTATAAAATTTAACCCCCTCTTTTGAGGGGATGGGGGCAGATTCCCAAAAAAAAAATGATGCACGATTTTTTTGTTAGTCACAAATAGTCCGCATACCAATTTTTAGCTTCTACCTTGAAAATTGCGGAATGCCCCATACAAACTTCCACTCCCTATTTTAGGGGAGTGGGGGCTTAGAAAGAGACAAAATGTAGCTTATGTCACTCTCCATCTCTTCAACTATCTCCACATAAAAAATCACGTCAATTCGTCGCTCCATATTGCTGTGAAAGACGGACAAACAAACAGACACACACACTTTCACATTTATAATATTAGTATAGATAGTCCCAGTAATTCCAGAGCATTTTCTTGCAACCGTATTTCAACTTCTACATAGTCATTTAAACATCATCTTATAGCATAGCTATGTTCAATTGATAACTGCGCTAAACTTTTTTCTAAGTGAGATGGCTATGTTTAAACAGCGATATAATCATAGCAAAAACTCGATAGAGATGTAATCGATGTGTCGATAAAAAGTAGCAACACCGATTCGGCGACAGTCTATGGAGAGCGTTTGACACATGTCAAGTTACTCGCTGCGAGCCGTGTTGCTAGAGTAATGATATTTTAATAAAGGCAAGTCTTTTCTTACTTCGCTCGATATTTTTTTATTATGTTGATATATATGACTTATGTCTACAATACAGTGTTGTACGCGATCCTCTGTTTTTATTTTTTATTTCTTTTCTTAGAATGTTTACTGTAAGATAATGTCATAACATGTCACTAAGTATGCCATGTTATAACATGTCCGCGTTCTCAATTATTTTAACATTAGTTCATGTATTCGTGGTTTATCCTATGGTTAAATTTTCAGGTTAAACCAGAATATATTTCCTCACTCAATTTTGCGCATGGTACCGTTGCGTGCATTCGCCATATTTATTTGAGGTTCATGTACAATTGTACAATTCGCTTGGCAGTCGTTATGTCACGACACGATTTTGTTATATAAAAACGGTTATCGGATTAATGGAAATGTCTTTATGATAGGTGACCTTGTCTAAGAATGACAAAGTTTGATAAACGTCTTGAGGAAAGCGGAAATGTAAATATAATTGACCTGGAAAGATATCAAGATATCGTTTGTGATAACTGTTGTATCTTGTTAGATAACTTCTAGTAAAGTTAGCAAAAGCTCATTAATGTTTAATGGATGTTAAACCGAAACCAATGCCTTGTCAGCGTGTTTGGTTGCTTTTCTGAAAATGCGCCAGCCGCATTGCGCTTCTTTCGTTTCATTCCAGTCTTGTCATCATCAACTATACTACACTTCTGCTGCAGACCACCAAACTACTATTATACACCACTATACTACTGGTACTACTAATGTGTGTATTACTAGTTTTTCATCAGATTATAAATTGCCTTTTAGCTAGTACCTACTTCACATTGATCTTCTTTTTTTTTCTTTTGCCATTGCACGATTTGTGAATTGAGCCAGTGTAAAGCTTAGAAAGTGTTTCGGTTTTGATACAGTTTGTTTGTTTGCCATTAAAATGCGGATGATATTTGGCAGCAAATGTACCTATTGAGACAGCCCTCTCGGCAAGCTTTGCTATGGTAGTCAATTCTTCTCAGCTTCATTTTACCGAGATTGGGCCTGTTTTAATGATTTCATGTACCTATTATCCAGTTGCGTACTTACAAATACAAAACTACATCCATTTGGGCTGGCTTGTTGGTCTAGTGGTTAGAGGCCCTGACTGCTACCGTTGTTGCGTTGCTTCGATTCCCACCCCAGACAAATGTTTGTGTGATGAGCATGAGCATTTGTTCTGTGTCTGGGTGTAGTTTATCTAAATTTATGTAATTTATCTATATGTATGTATATAGAAATATATAAGTATGTTTATCAGTTGTCTAGTTAGTACTCATAGCACAAGCTCTGCTTAGTTTGGGATTATTTAATTTGCGAATAATTAAAACCGCTACTGAACTATACTCGAAGAAATCTCGCTAAAACTTTGTCTCCTGATGCATGATAAAACCCACAAACAAAGTCGGTTTACTTACCTTCCTTTTCAATATAAAATGTTATATTTAACAGGAGATACAGTTAAAGTAGTCATGTCCTGAGCCTATAAGTCGGAGTAAAGTAAATATACTAGTATTATTTTATTACCAAGTTTCTTATACTATTACAATTTCCTATTACGACTTAAGTAGAAACGACATAAAATGCGGTATCTTTTTGACATGTTAATCTTGTGTATTTATTGATTAAATTAAAGTGTTATAAATTATAGGATTTGTGTAAATTATGTTCAGTAGTAACTGCACCAGCTATCATGACGTGTTAAAATGTCAAAGAGGGATGGAGCTGTACATCCTAGATAGCTTCATCCCTTTAACAATTCAGTTTAGGTCGTAAAATGGATCGCGTTAAGAGCACGTGGTTGCACAGGTCAGTTTATAGAAACGTATTCACATACGACGTTGTTGTTCCATGATGCTATCAACAATGACATCTGAGTTACGGTACTACATTTCGACACTTTAGAACCGTGGGACCGCTAGGAGGTCGTAAATGACATTAGAGCGTCCATTTTGACGTAAGAAATAGAAACTGGTCATCAATCACCAGCCTGGGCTACAGAGCCCTTTAAGTCTTCTTCATAAAGCGTAAGGCTTGCTTTAAGTTGTGCGGCCATTACGTTTAAAGGAAATTATTTACGCTGGCAACCCTTCTGACGTCGTTTAGTATTTTGAAAGCACGTTCGAGATTTATCATGTCTTTGTACTTAAGTACTGGCAGGTGACAAGTAAATGAATATTATTAACGCAAAAACATTTTACTGCCAATAAAATAATACTTTTATTGGTTTTGTATGTAAGTATGTAAACATACGCAGTTAAAGGTGCTAAAAGATTATGGCTGTTTTAATTCTTTATTTTATTATCTCGCTCTTCCAGACTTGCGTGGATGGGAATATTTTACAGGCTTTTTATGCACGTTTATGTAAATAAACATCGAGATTTTATTTACATTTATATTATACAGTGGAATTATCGGGAAAGAGGATCAACCCTAGTCTCAGGTAGGATGATTGCAATTGCTGAGATTTCTAGATGGACGATTGCCTTGGGTCGATTAGTGGTTTTGAACAAACCTTTTTATTGTTTTGGAAACCGACTTTGTTTGTACTTTGTAAAGATAGTTGCAAGTACGATAATTATCTTCTTCAGATTAAGTTCTTTATTTAATATCGAAATTACAAGGAAAATACTTTTCTAGAACAGTGGTCTATAAGGTCTAAGTACTATTTTAATACTATTTTTGTTGTAAGGAGAACCCCTCCTACAGCTTTTAAAACAGTAGAGTTTTGCATAAATAATTCCCACATACACATCCCACCGTAAAAGCTGATGGACTATTTAATGGTCTCATAAAGTCTCATTGAAGTTGCAATCCTTACATTTTCTATAAAACAAACTCCTTCACCGCATCTGTCTGTATGTTCGCAATAAATTCAAAATTTTCATGTGGTTTTCTCCAATACGTCTCTCTATCCGGCTCGAAGGACCATGTATGACCTAATGATAACTAACCAGGGTTTCGGATGGAATCAAGGACCCTACAGGAATATAACACGGCAACTTTGCTCTAACGAGAAAGAAAGTTTTCTAAGTAAACATATTATAGTATTTCTAGTGTTTCTACTATTACGATACGTTAAACAGATAGTGATTCATGAGGTAGTTTTAAGTTTATAATAACATGCATACCTATTATTGTAGGGAAAAACTGTGCTGGCTGCTGGGGCTCTCTAAATAATTATAATTAATGTCTGCCATTAGCAACGTGTAAAGTTAGCATACAGTTATCATTTAACCTAGTAGGTAGCCATGTTATAAACATTATCGCCCTTCCTCAATTTGTCTCAGCAGATAAACCTTAGTAAATATCAATATTTTATAGATACTGATAAGATAATATGCACTGATATCAACGGAGAAATCCTGCTGTAAAAGCATCTTCTCGTTAGCAAGGGAAAACATGATTGTTTCTTGAAGATATTTTCTTTTAAAAGAAAAGCTTCTCTTAGTCTCTCATACCAGTTTACTTATGAAGCAATTAGCAATGATTTATAATAATTATTTTGTGTTTAATTAGCGTGTAATTACTTATTCGTAATGTAATAAATGGCTGTGGTGAGCGTTAAAAATTAATGTACCTACATTAGAATTTTAAATGATGTGTCGGAGTTGCTTAGCGCGATACAAGTGATTGATGAGCTTCCCTTATTCTACGTAGATGGTTTAATTAAGAGAAACCGAACTCTATTTTAGGTATCCGCAATAAATTCACAGAAAAGCTATTTATAACATCATTGTTACAAGTTATGGGTGTTGTAACTCGGTCGTACTTATTTACGTAAGCTTTTATTGCAAAAAAAAATCGCCTCGATTTCATTTCCGCCTCCAAGTAAAAAATGGCTGACTCGAGAGTACAAAAACGTCTCACTTGGCACGTTCGCACCCAAAACGTCGTGATGATATAGTTTGATTACGAGTAATGACAAAGGTAAAGACGCTCTGTGAAGGCGCGGCGCGAGCGTCCGGAGCGATCGCGATGACGGGCCATGCGCATCGCGCGATCCGTTATGCGCTCGCTTCGCTTTTTTTATCGCGTCGCGATTATCGCCGGCCCGTTACACCGGCGCACGCGCACAATTTGTGCATTCACTAGCTGGAAATCGCTGGAATCCATCCAAGATTAATTACTGCCTACCATTGTGATTATGAACTTGTAATTACACGGCGACGTTATCTTTCCACACTGTGTTTGTCGTGTCGTATGAAAATGTTATTAATTATTTAATGGCTTTGTATTAATGGAATATGCATTATGAGAGAATAGTTTTTGTTTGAATTCTTAACTTGATCGAAGTGGTGTTGCACTATGTTGATGAGTTTAGCATAAGTAACTTGAGTTCTTTGGATTCTAACTCTTTTTAAATGACTGAATGTTGCATTTTTTCGTAAATAGGTGTCTGCTGACATAAATATTACGTTAAATCGTTCTATGAATGGGTTTCGTAGAGACAATACCCAACTGTAATTTTAAAGAAGGCTCAATGAACTGCTGTGTTTTCCTTAAATTTATTCATGATCATGACCTGTTGGAAAACCCACTATAACAGTACTTACTTACAGCTCCCTTTGAAAGTGACAAAGACTTTCTGTTGAATCTTGTTAGAGGTACATTGCAATTGCAAACTTTCAACGAAGAATACCTATTAAATCTTTTAATATCCAAGTTCTATTCAATCTTACCTCGAACATACATGATATCTTTATAAGCCATCTTGAAAATCACCAACCAATATTCTTAAAGATCGAATACAAGAACTGATAGGTGTTTATTTCACCTGTTTGTTATCTAAGTAGCAAGTGTGGTCCACGACATACGCCGCCTTTGATTACATAAAGTTATTCAGACAGCGTACCTTCATGAATTTCCAATGTTTTTTTTATCACATTCCCACATTAAATAAATTGCAATTTAGTGAAATGCCTATGGATTCCTGCTTTCTAATAGCAAAAAGATGATCACGGAACTAGGCAGGTTCCATAGAGTAAGGAACGTCCGCGTCTGTAGCAAATAGAGACGATATTGCTTATAATATTCGTGGCCGCGCAATTGTGTTTCGGCTGTCATGTCGTGTAAATTCGGACCGCGTGGCGTCAAAAGACTTGGAGAAGAAGTGTTAGTCATCTGACGGCCAGATGGAAAGACGAGAACCTGTATGAACTGTATGAAGTTGGTGCAGAAACGTGGGGATTGGCAAAGGTTTTTTTTTTTGGATTTTGCAGTCGTCAGATAACTCCTCCCAGTCTGGGTGGAAGGGGAGACAGTGTCAGACTTTTACTGACTAAAACCCACTCGTTTTCCTGCAGTTGCTCTTTGCATTCCAGGGTAACGGTGAGTATTTTGAACAAACCCGCTACCCTGGCAGGAGCAAGAAAATAGTTGCCTGCAAAGTCAGGCTTTGGATGGTGATGAAATGGAAGAGAGAAAGAAAAACATGGTTCACTCTCACTCACTCTCACTTTTCATCGTCATCATCATCATTTCAGCCAAAAGACGTCCACTGTTGGACATAGGCCTCTCTCTTTTAGTTTGCATGAAAGGTTTTGACAATACTATCTATACCAAAGGCCGCCCAGGCGTCTCTTAGCTCTGTGGCAGGTCCAAACCGGCATGTAATGAGGACCTTTTGATTGATATTACGTAGCTTTTCCAACTGTTGGGGTGCTGCTCAGTGCTAGACGCTGGTCATTAGGGACTTCGGATGGAATGGATGGTAGTCATTTGTTTCTGTGTCATCGTAAATCAATTACTTTGTTGCGAGGTGTGAAATATGAATGGCTCTTGTGAAGTTGTGAATGTAGTTTTCGATAAGGATTTGTCTCTGCAGTTCGTGAAAATATTTTCATGTGTTTGGCGGATTGGAATACGTTATGCCAATTTATTTGAACACCGCCCAGCATTCCCATTTTCTTTTCCCTTGCCTACCTACTTCCCTATTTGCTGTAATATGAGTTTTTAAATACTTTCTATTAATAAAAAAAAAGAATATAAAATTAATATTGCATAAAATTCAAAATCTTTTTTTTTTATTTAGGGTCCTAAATTGGCACTTATAAAACGTCAGAAGCTAGTGCACGTTTCTAATTGATCGTTTCCTAAGAAGAAAAACTGGCAAGAAACATCAAGGTTACTCTTTTAAAAAAAATGCATACTTTTCCATCATCTAGCAACTGATGGCAAGCTTACTAACTATTGTAACAATAGAAAACAAGCTACACAGTACAGTTTCTACATTTCAACTTCAACCATTATCGGGTTTACATTCCACGGCTTCTCTTTGTTCGAAACATTTCAACTATCTGCCTCAATATTAACGTCAATTAACACAACTACAGATACACAACAAAAGCAGATTCGATCGCGCGATAGTCTCTTAAAGTCGCCGAGAAGCAACATTCTTGAAAACTTTGAAACATTGAAAGGGGAAGGCGAGAGCTACGGAACCAGTCGGTGTAACGTTTTCAGTTTAATGAGCCATTGTGAGTTAAATGTTACAAATCGCTGGACACGAGACGGAATGTCGATCGGGCGAGTGTTTTAGTACGATGGTGATTCTATCAGTTGGTATTGTTGCCTTGTTTTGCTTGGTTTAGTGTTACTGTCTGATTGGTAGTGCTGGCGCTCTCGACTAGGGTTACAGGTCGGGTTCTCGGTTTTGACAACGTTATTCGGATTTATGTGAGAAAATTCTCTTTTCGGATTAGTAGCTTACTGCTAAATTGTCTTTAGTATTATTCTTTACTACGAAGAACGTCGCCTACCACTATCCAACGTCTTGAAACCCCTGGAATATCTGCCATCTAGACGTACATTGCAGTTGGCTGCTTCAAAGGCGAAATGGGGTTTTATAGATATTCAATGTGAGTAGGTACGGTGCCTCTGTTCAGATCATGAGCCACACGTTGGAGTACCTCAAGTGCCCTTACACCTTCACTTTACAAGACTCAACGAATACCACCGATACTGCAATAAACGTAGCTGTCTACTGGGCCCTAAAAATATAAGTAGTTTAACATTGACTCGAAAGAATCTCTTAGAACTTTTTTTCCAAGTTGTACAGGGATAAATTGTGAATCGTTTTAACTCTCATTTATATAGAGACATTTTATAACTCATTATCATCGTGTACATGCTTATAATTTATGGGGCATGGTGTCGTATATATCCTGCCAGCAAATGTCGTTAGGCGGCTAACAGTCTGTATCTACATAGGATCTGGTAGTCAGTAATTTGCAAACACGTCTTGAAATCATCTAGTTTATAAAGATGTGTTACAAGCTTTACTATAGCATATTAAAGGCTTGTCCTTGCTAGATTTGTATCTTAGCCTTAGGCTCGAGATAATTTAAGAGACAGCTTATAATTACGTTAAGTTTGTTGTGGAGAACATAATCAGTAGTATAATGATGCTGAGGGAAATTTTATTCCGATTAAAAAAGTCAGAAGTTATTTTTATTAAATAAACTTTCTCAAACACCGTGCAATCTGCAGCGTATACAATGTGATGTTTTGCGTCTTCCATGTTTTACAGTAATAAAATAATAAAAGAAAAAGAAAGATTTTGTATAAAATCTGAACAATAATAATTACATAGTAAATAAATATATTCCATGTATAATTCAACACAATAGGAAAAAAAGTGTTTTATAATAACGCTACAAATAAACGGTCTACAACTGATGACTGCGAATTGTAAAAGCGTGAAATGGCAGCCATTTTATTTTACACAAAGCATTTCAATTTGAGGCTTATTCACTTTCAATTTATAATAGTTTTTATAATTATCTTGTGTGGTATAGATGTTAATCTTGTGCTCATTGTTGTCACTGTGTCTTTATTGCTATGCGATGTACGTTGTCATTAAAAGAGTCACTTTTTTGTTTTGATGTCCCGCGTTCATTTGTGTGTAGAAATTGTGACTTATTTTGTAGAAAAGTCTTTATAACTTTCCAGATACTTTATGATTTAATGGCCTAGTTAAAATTATAGTGATATCGTTTACTTATCCAAATCTCTCAATCTTAACTGGCAATTTGTCTTCAATTTTATACGAATAACGAGTTTAGATTAATCTTGATTGTAAAAATAATTGACTACATTATGTAATTTATAAGCTACATAAATAACAATTATATAAACATGCCGCGCTTGATAGAAAGTGTGGTATTTACATTAATCATAAAATGTTTCACTACAATAGCACAAATGACAGCAGATTCATTTTTATCTACGAACCAATCAGAGCTCTTCAAAGATTTATGTAGGACAATAAAGATGTTGAGATATAAAATATCAAAGGGCTCAGTTGTTCCAGTGGGCCGATGATTTAATGCTCCGCCATCGATATAAAGTACAATTCACACTGATGCGGATTATAGCGGGTTTAGGGTTTATGGTGCAATGAGAAGCAGATCTCGTTTCACAGGCCATTGAGTCTGTAAGATGCCTAATGTGGATGAGCAGTGCGGTATGAAAAGGATTATATTAGCTGTCTGAGGATTTGTTGGAATGAATGTACTGTCAGGGAGTTGAAGTTTTTTCACAATATAAGACAGTATAGATTAGCTAAATAAAACGTTGAAATTTTCGGAATAATATTTATTCAATAACGAATAAACATAATGAGACCTAATTTGAGGGAAAGACGTAAATTCTTGTTTGCATATCAAATTTCTGCGTTCAGTCAACAACTCATTTGCCATTGAAGAGATGAATAGTGAGGAAGACAAACATTCTACCGGTTGAAGTTGTCGGCAAACTTGCTCACGCGCCGTCTGCTGCGAAAGTGTCAACAATCAACGTTTAACATTTTAGAATATATCCCAAAAAATCTCGGAGATTACGGAAAGTAGTACCGTGTAAATAGGACTAAAGCCCGTCACACACGGCACAGCAAAATGTATTTTTTTTTTAAATTGACTGCAATTATATCTTTTTAGAGTTCCATAACCAAAGGGTAAAAACGGGACTCCATTGCTAAGACTCCGATGTCTATTTGTCTGTCACCGGGCTATATCACATGAACCGTGATATCTAGACAGTTGAAATTTTCGCAGATGATGTATTTCTGTTGCCGCTATAAAACAGAAAATACAAACAATAATAAAAGGCTCCCATATAACGAACGGTTTTTTTTTCTGTTTTTTGCTTCGGACGGTACGGGACCCTTCGTCCGCGAGTCCAACTCGAACTTGACCGGTTTTTTTCATTGAATTTACTTGACCAAAACCTATTCTTATATTCTAAATATTGACAAACACGATTCATGAATATTTTCGTATCGCTTCGTACCAGAAAAGATGAACTATCATCATATTTGTTATATTTATCATGACATCCAAAGGCATCTACTAGTCGTAGGAATCTGTAAATTTAGAGGTTTTCCCACACTCTTGCTATAATATACTATTTCACAGCAAAGCTGCCGTGTGTGACGTTCTTTAACGGGATGGCGGTGGAGTCGTGAGTGAAGCGTGCGCATGCGCATGCTACGTCTAAATTTACAGGTGCGCGATGATCTACATCCAGATAGGGTTTATTACCGCTGAGAGTTATGTGCGCATCTGTCACGTACATCACTAACAGTTATGGTGCAATAATACGGTGAAATGCAGAAGTTTCATTAGAGAAAATGTGTGGAAGTTTATAGCTTTTCAAGTACATCGAAAGACTGGAACAATTTGCCTGCTGCGGTCTTCCCGTTCGATTATAATTTAGGTGTCTTCAAGGCTAGAGTGAATAGGCTCCAAATAAATCAGGTGCGATCGCAGTCAAGCACTAGTTTTAAATCAGTTAAAAAAAAGTTGTGCCACTATGATGAACTGTGAACAAAAAAAGTTTAATCTGAATCCAGTTCTTCAATTTTGCTCATCTCTGAGTTCTTCAATTTTGCCCAATTTCTTTCGATTTGTCAGGACATCACAACATGGCAATCGATCCTAATCTTATTTGGAACGCAATGTACAAGTTTTTATTTAATTGGCAATGTTTTTATGTTTAGGGCAAATCTTGCAAATGGATTTTGAAGCAGTAATTATTGCTAAACGATTGAGCTAAAACTTGGTATACCTATGTAACTTAGATGACATGACATTATTATGGTGCCATGGAGCTGGTGTGGCTGGCCTGTGCCAGTAATATTTGTTTATTTATTTACTGTATACTTATTGTACACCTCATTATATATAACAAGTGCATCATTATAACCTCATCGTGCTCTTTGGATTATTCTTGATGAGTAGTTCTTCTATTATTTATTTAACTATTTATATACACATATAAAATAAGAGATAAGAAGAAAACAGAAAAATAAGTCTCTCTCTTTCAAGGAAATTTGGAACAAAATAGAGATAGAAAAAAAGAAAGAAAGAAAAAACGTTTTCGTACCTCACACATACAGTAAAATTACTTAAGTGTGGAAAAAAAAACTATTTATATACTTAGATATTTAAAACGATAAATAACGCAGCGCTGGTATTCAGATGGAGATGTAGACACCGCATGTAAGAGTAATAGGAAAATAAGTACACGCAAAACACTCGAACCGATGTTCTTATCGAATCGATGGTTTTCTTTTTTTTAAAGTATTTGGGCCTAGTAGGTAGTTTATGAGTACTTTATCTGCCAATAAATAAAGCTCGTTATGAAAAATGTTTTTCATTGAAAACTGGTTTTTTGTACGATTAAGGTTAGGTAGCGCTAAAATGAAAGTAAAACATCAGTGGACGCGAAACTTAGATTAACTAGATAAGAACAGGAGTAGCTACTGACGTGCGATGTCACAAATAGTTAACGACGTAAATGTTAGTTTGTTTCCTTACTGATATAACTTGAAGTTTTGAGTAAACGATTTGATAATTTATAAACGTTCCTTCAACTTTAGTTTCTGTTGAAGTTTAAAGGGCATTTAGTTCGTTAATTATAGTTTTCGTAAATATTCGTAAAAGTTCTTTTCAGGCTTCTACAGGTAGTCACGACAACTGGTTTTCATGGATATTGTTATGATACTGGTATAAGGGCAATGGAAAGGGCTATGTTCGGAGTTTGCTGGCGTGATCACATCAGAAATGAAGATATACCGACATAGCCCCGAATAATCGCCAAACTTAAGGGACAGTGGGCAGGGCACATTGCTCGCAGATCAAATGGTCGATGGAGACGACAGGTTCTAGAGTGCCGATCACGTAATGGAAGACAGCGTTGGAAGGTCTACCGTAGGGTGGACCGATGACTTGGTGAGGGTCGCGGGAATCCGTTGGATGCGAAACTCGTCGTTACGGCGATACTTGGTACCCTTGGTTACCTATGTCTAACAGTGGACGTCTTTCGGCTGAAATGATGATGATGATGAAGATAATTGGTATGGTTGTCGTTGTCGTTGTCGTTTTGGCATGTCGCGCCTGTCTGTGGGTTAGTTAAACTGTTTCACTGTCACGGAAATTCGTAAGCGATGATAAATTGTAAACTACAAACAATGCTACTTTTAAAATTAAAAATAAAAGAAGATAGTTCAAAAGATAAATATTTAGAACTAAAAGCTCCTTTGAACGATGAAAAATGTGATCTCAACGATTTAGATGATCTTAGAGATGAAAGTGGGACCGGTTGCCTACCTACTTACTTTCATAATATTTTGAAAGAGCGGACACTTAGGGGTCATTATCTTTGTGTTACAGTTACTTGTGACACGAATTTACCATTTAGGGTTCCGTGAACAAAATTAAATATTATATTAAAGTAATTACCTACCTAAGAGGTGGTACATGGGGAGTACCACCTCTTAGGTAGGTAATTACTACGTATATTATGGTAAACCAGGCATATGCCTGCCGACTGGGGCTTGTACCCATATGCCCCAGTCGGTAATTGTTTTTTTATAATTACTTGCTAAACTAAGACATGTATTTAAAATTTGGTGCTTATTTGAGCCGATCTGGTTAGTTTATAAATATGACAGCGATGCAAACTATACAACGCAAATTCGTCTTGCGTTGACTGCGTTTTAAATGCGTTTCTTAGATTTGCAAGTGTTACCGACTAGCGTACGTATGGCTGGTTTACCCTACACTATTCTGCCAGCGGCTTCGCCCGTGTAAAAGTAAAAAAATATCTCAAGGGAACATAGACTCCCCTACCCGAGTGCCAAAATACGAATCTGTTTAGGCGTTTGAGCTTGTAGGAGTAACAAACGTACACACTCACACGTTCATACAAAGTTTAACTTCTAATATTTGTATGATGTTAGTGAGGGATATAAAACAATCGTCGACTGTAATACATTGCCTTGAACATTGTTAGATCGGATTGTATGATCAAAAATATTAGGTATATTACTAAGGGCTAAGTGCACACAAAACTGTGATCATGTGATGTGACGCGATACGACACCGCATCGCAGAAATCTGCGATGCGATTTCGTGCGGCAAAGCATCGATTCAGGTGACCAAACAATGTTCGATGCGAATCAATTTGCAAGTTCTTGCGATGCATCGTGTGAGCTCACAGTTTACTGTATAGGTCCTAAGAGATCTAAAAGACGTTTCATTTAAATCAGTCGTAGGCACAATATGCCTTTCTAGAGTTAGGCCTACTCTATCGACGAAGCGGCAACGTCGTACCGTCGTGTCGTTGACAGAGTTCCATACTTTTGTATGTTACGCTTCACGCAGGCGTACACCAAGCGTATGGTGACGAATACGCGTCTATGAAGCTATGCGTCCGTGGACAGTAGGCCTCACAATTGAATGTTCTTAGTTTAGTGTTTCATTTTTTTTTTTATGGAATACAAATTTATATTTTTTTGCATACAGAACCCTTCACTGCTTTTGGTCCGACACGCAAATGGACGGTTTTTTCATCTAAACAAAGCCTTCATTTTAATAGTTAGTCACCAGAATTACTCACGGTTCTAAGAAGGCGAACAGTATCATGGTTTTAAGGAAGTCTTAACAATCATTGTTAAATTGCAGGCGATCAAACAATTTAGTAAGTATTGAAGTCGCTGTTTTCGTACAACGATGTAATTTTGATTGGTGTAATTATTTGATCGTAGCAATGAGTCAGAATTTATGGGATTATTTCACAATTATACAACTATTGTGTAGTTTTCATGCTTCCTTGTTTTGATGACAATTTATCTTTTAAATAGAAGGCCAATATTGTTAAACTTCACCGACACGATGTCGCGGCATGGTTGGCGCAGTGGTTGAACGATTGGCTGCTGCGCTGCTTGTAGTGGGTTCCATTCCCGCTCGGAACAAATATTTGTATGGTTTACAGATAAGTTTTCCGGGTTTGATTGTTTCGTTGTGTATGTGAGTTTATATGTCCCTGGTGTGTGGCAAAAAAAAAAACCAGGCAAGTGTGAGTCAGACTCGCGCACTGAGGGTTCCGTACAAACTTACCTATGAAAACAGTTCAATCTCCGAATTGAGTTACGAATTTTTTTTCCGAATCGCAAAAAAAGATTACTTTTGTGACTAACTAAAAATTTACTACTGTTTTCAGATTTTGAAAGTTTTGAGAGTTTCAAAATATACGTTTTTTGTGACATAAACGGCCGTATTTTTTTTTTTCGTTAACTCAGAAGTTTTTTCACAGCATCAAGAGACCGCAGACTTGACTAGATGGTTTTAATTTCAACTCGATACTTCCACGCATTCCCGAGATATAGGGTCTTGACAGACAGACAGACAGACGGACAACAAAGTGATCCTATAAGGATTCCGTTTTTTTTTCCTTTTGAGGTACGGAACCCTAAAAAAGGATAATAAGGAAAGGAAAGGATGGGTATTATGACTGTGATGTTTGGTTGATTAATTTTATTTTGACCTTATAATTACGATTAGAGATTATTTAACAGCTAAAAACTGTACGAATAGTTGCCAAATATAATTTAGCATCTATAATAATAATAATTATGCTGTACTATGCTTTCTCCTCTGGCGTATTAAATCTTATTACTGTAATTTCTTGTCTTGCTAATATTAAGCGATTAGTCATTAATATATGAAATTACTTGTATATTAGCTACATGAACATACATGTTTAATCTCGTAACCTGCACTTATGTTATAGTGACGTCACGGTCGGCACAGTGGTTAAGTATTTGGCTGTTGCGCTGCGTATCCTGCCGTCATAATAAAGAAGGCCGTAACTGACATTTTTGTCAAAAATGAGTTATAAACATATTCGGAATCAGCAAAGAAAATGCTATCTTATGGTCTTACACACAAAGCTGTAACTCGTATTAGACCAGAGATATCATAAGGATTTTAGCCGTAACTACGACACAAATTCTGGTTTTTTAATCTGAAAAGCCGTAATTACAAAATAACGGCCTTTTTTGTTAATATTTTCGTATTGCTAGTCAGGAAGGCCGCAAAATTACCAATTAGGGCTTTTTAACTAAGCAAAACTTTAAATTTACTACAAAAAAGCCCTAACTTCACAATAAGGGCTTTGCATATAAGTATTTTGAAGGGACAAGCGCGCGGGAGTGGGCGCGGGGAGAGTATATTTGAATGAATCCGCGTCGCTCAGTTGCTAGCTAGGAGGCCACGCGAGGGTTTAGTCGATAAATGTCAGATTCTACAAATGTCAGATGAGTTTAAAATGCCAAATTCTATAAATGCCAGATTCTATGAATTTCACTTTTTTTTTTACAATTGCAATATGATAATTTCCTTATGTGCGTGTATAAAAATATTGCTAATTTCAAAAGTTGATGTTGTTGCTGGTTGTTGTTTTTTGCATTAGATAATGTAAAATTATATTATCTAAGGTGTTTGTCAACGTTGCTAAAATTTTATGGAAATAAAAAAAGACAGTTATTGGGAAATTATTTAATAATAAAATTACAAAGTTATCGTCGTTTAGTTAAACAAAACTTGTTCTTGTATTAAGAAAAAAAAACTTATATGATCTATAACCAACATTAAAGTCATCAATTTCGTAAAACAAACCTTCGATGCCATTAAAAAATCATCATTTTTTTGTTAAAAACCAAACATTAATCAAAATCAAAATATACAATCAAATAACTTCTACTACTATCAGAAATAAATTTGACTGCAGCAGCTGTACGTAGATTTTTTTTTTAAAAAGTCTTTGACATTTATTTCTCCCCCTTGAACTTAGAACTTGAAACTTAGAAGAAATTAGCAATATTTTTATGAAATTATTATATTGCAATTGTAAAAAAAATGTGACATTAATAGAATCTGGCATTTAGAGAATCTGGCATTTATAGAATCTGGCGTTTATAGAATCTGACATTTGTAGAATCTGACATTTATCGACTAAACCTTTAATTGGTTAGTACAAGTAAGAATTGATTGTTTAAAAACGCTTCAAGTTAACTGAAATTAGTTGTATGTACCTACTTGAATGTGTCTTGTGTAATATTTTAAGCTTGACTGAATACTTCAACTTATGAGACTGACTAAATTAATAAAGTACCAATTTTATTAAGTAAATATTCGTGGTTTCATTTTAATAAGTCTTCTTTACAATCGACACAATCGATTCGTAACTTACGCTCACTATCAAAAAAAAGGCGCAACTGCACATTTGAAGCTTTAGATGCCAGGATTTCGGCTTTAAGAAGATCGAGTTCTTTATATGAAAAGCCGTAATTACATTATTTCACAATTACGCCCTTTCAGATAAGTATTTCACAATTTATTATTATATTTTTGCTTAATTAAAAGGGAAAAAATTGAATTAAATTAATACGCGTGTATAAATTTAAATAAATTATGGTTCATAATAACGCCTGTATTTATTAACGTTTTATAAAACAATAACCACTTACTAAAACCATTCAGTAAATCGCGGGCCTTCATTTTAGATAAAACTTTAATTATCTCGGAATCAGCATTGATGTAGTTACGGCCTTCTTTCTAATGACGGCAGTATCGTGGGTTCGATTTCCACTCGGAACAAATATAATAATAATAATATTCCATAACTTACATCGCCATCTAGTCCCAAACTAAGCTGAGCTTATGGTACAGTACTATACAACTGATAAACATTTATATAGGGTGACTGGTAATTAGTGTACGATACTTAAACACATGATTGTGCTCATGATAACCAACAACTTTTACTATGGGAGCAAACCCAAAATCGCGAAAAAAATATCAGCTGTTCAGTACATTAGGCAAACATAAATGTACTGAACAGCTGTTTTTTTTTTCGCAATTTCAGGTTTGTTCCCATAGTAAAAGTTGTTGGTTATCATGAGCACAATCACGTGTTTAAGTATCGTACACTAATTACCAGTCACCCTATATATATATATATTCCTAAATACTTACATATTATAGATGAATTTCTTCCAGACACGAAAGACTGAGAGCAGAAACCAGAAATAATTATGCTCAACATACAAACATAATTTGTCTTGGGTGGGAATCGAACCCACGACCTCTGGTGTAGCAGTCAGAGCCTAAAAAGTACTAAATACTAGAACAACAGCCATATTTGTATCATCTACGGGTAGTTAGTCTAGGTCTGGATGTCTTGTGGATGTGACTGTACATGTTGTTAAAAAAAAAAAAACAAATCTCGTGGTTTCGCTTGCGTGGTAGTCGTCATTCCAAGAAAACGTACGTTCTTACTTCTGTCATGAAAAGGATTGTATGTCCTTCTCCAAGGTTCAATCTATCTCTACACCAATTTTTTTCAAAATTAGTTCTGCAGTTTCGGTGTGAAATCGTAACAAACAAACATACATACAGAGTTATTTTCGCATTTATAATATTAAGTACCTATAGATTCAATAACTTCTTAGCCACGGTCCATTAGCTTCTGTAACGGATATGACAACATCGCGTTCCAATCATTCAGATTTCTTCATTCCGTTATCGCCTCTATTACTCTTTGAAATAGATATGATAGTTGTCTGCAGTTTACGTGTAACTAAAATAACTTGTGTGATCGGTTTGTTTGGTTCCATTCATTGATACATGGTCCCCAACCTTCAATTGTTTTAGGATGTCCCTCCTTTTAGGCTCGGGGCAAACGGGCCACCGACCACAGCAACTGGTGGTTAGCGACAGCGACTTAACACACTTTTTTATGTATTTTGTATAGAGGCGCCGCACATGTGTAGCCGGTGGCGGCCACTCCCTACAGCAAAGAAAAGAAAAAGAAAGAAAAAAAAAACGTTTATTTGTACCACACACATACAGTAAAATTTCAGTAGTGACCGGGACTCGCCATTTGTGGTCGCTACGGGCAGTTAACCGTTAGATGTTCTACGTATCGCTCACGTCACCATGGAGCACGACGCCTCAATGGAAATGACTGCACATTAGGGAGCGGGTTATAAAATGTAGAGGCTGCCGAACACCGGTGGCTGTCGCTCGCTTCTAACACTGTTCCAAATGTGACAGTAGCGCGCGACAGCCATTGGTGGCTGTGGTTGGTGGCCCGTTTGTGCCGAGCCTTAAAGGCATTGTTTGCAAATATCTCGGAAACAATTTAAAATATTATCAACATTAATTTTACGGATCATCGAATAGTCAATGGCCGTTTAAAGTACAATGTTTCTGGAGTTCAATTGATGTATTGAACCTTTTGTTTTGTGAATGTTTCATGTCATTCGGAGTTATTGTGTTTTATGACAAGGTATAGGGTATTATGGGGAGTAGTGGTGTACCAGGCGAGAGATCATCAGAATAACACAAAAGAGTAGTACGTTGCGGGTTCACTGACTCCCATTTCTTTCATGTCACTCCTCACACAATCCATCCATCTTTTCTTTGGGCTCATACCCCCTCTTTCCATCCATATGTAGTTATATTCATAGCTTAAGAGGGCCCTTTCTCATCCGTCTATGGTCATCGTGATCATGGTTATAAAACTTGTACCATTCAATGCAATCCAACGCGATGTTTGATGAAGAGGCAACGCCTGAACGCTCGGTTGGCATTCGGTAACTTCCGTCACTCATTCGAATATTTCACAAAACTTGTTCCAGGAAATATGTGTTTTTTTAAAAACCTTAAAGGTTTTTGGAATAAAATTCGTCATTTAGAATCTTGAATTAATGTGCAAGGTTTTATAAAAAAACCTAGTTATAATCTACAAGATACCTGTATTTTTAAAATATCTAGAGAAACATGTGCAATAACGTCATAGTCGCGTAAGGGCGGTTGTATGTAAATAGTATCACTGGTTGGGAACTCTTAAAATAAGTATTAGCTTAGATACTGGTTGATATCCATCTTGTTTTGTATACTTCACATAAACTTTGTCTACTTTTAGATTACCATGCCGCATGCCACGACCCTTCCGAATTCGAAGCCATAAAGTTTTTTTTTTGTTTTTTAATATAAACTTTTCCATAAATAGCTGCTTTATTTTTAAGTGAAGGAATCTCAGTATCTTTTACCGGTTCAGTAATAGATATTATTATATTCTTCGATGAATTTTCTAAGTTTATTTCACAATAGTCCACTACACTTTGCTACAATTGAGAATCCTGAAACTAGGTACAGACAATATGGTACTTAGCTAAAGTAATATGTAATACTAGCTTTTGCCCGCGGCTTCGCACGCATATATAAAATATATCTTATGTCACTCAGGAATAAAGCAGCTTTCTATCGGTGAAAAGGTTTTCGCAATCGGACCAGTACTTTCAGAGATTACCTCCTACAAACAAAAAAAAAAACAAACTTGACACAGTTGACGCAGCGGCTGAGCGATTGGCTGTAGCGCTGCCTGTTGCGGGTTCTATTCCCGCTCGGCATAAATATTGGTAGGGTAACATAAATATTAGTTGTTCCGGTGATTTGTGTATCTAAGAATACTCCATCTTGTCAGGTATTCTGTCACCTATGGGGATTGAAGAGCTAAACGAGATGGAGTGGTCGCAAACATTCCTACTATTCTGGTAAATCTCTCGTCGGACCAATCCGGTCTGGGCAGGGATAAAGGAAAAAACGTTCTTGTTAAAATAATAAAAACCGAGCCTAGTTTTAATACAATCTTTCCTAATCAGCCGTCCCTATAAAAGCAACCAATAAAAGTACATACATAACAATATTCTAGAAACAAAAAGCTTTTTAAGTAGTATCCTTAAAAGCGGCGCCACTACAATAAGTGAGTTTAACTGATAATTTGCTAACAAAACGGAGCCGAACACAAATTATGTATAATGTGTGAAGTAATTTGTAGAAGGCACTCCACATCGCGTGCTTTGCTTACTAAATGGACGGTAAAAGATTCAGTAAATAACTATTAGTTGGCTATTATTAGAAAGTGTTTCGATTCTTTTCTATTTGAATGAAGGTAATATGCTTAATTAATTGTCCTAATCGATAATAACCGCCATTGTAGTAGGTATAGCGGTATTTTGAAAAAGTTGTGCTACAATTTTGGTATACAATAAAGTATCTCGTAGAACAGATGGTCAATGGGGCCAAGAGGTTCTGGAGTGGCGACCGCGGTCCGGAAGACGCAGCGTTGAAAGGTCTCCCAAAAGGAGGACCGAATACCTAGTCGGGAGTAGGTATGCGATAGATGCGAAACTCACAGAACCGTTGGTTGTGGCGACACTTGGGGGAGACCTATGTCCAACAGTGGACGTCTTTCGGCTGAAATGATGATTATGGTGATGATAAAGTATCTTCAACTTATACAATTATAATGTCTATCTAGTTCAAGTACTATTAACAAATATTGATACCATTTAAACCTTTGTTCCTCACGTTGCCCTTTGCGTTCTAGTGGTAACGTAACCAATCTTTCCTTAGGGAGAGTCGAATTTTGGACTTAAAAACCGAAAACTTTAAATCGGTTCACAGTAAATATACTAACAATTATTTGCGAAATAACCACTTGAAATTGAATGACAAATACTTAAGATTGTATGTAGAAATGTATGTTCAAATATACCATTCAATATGACATACGTGAGTCGTGCCTAATATTTGCCGTGGATAACCGCTCAGAGCCAGACGTGCCACTCATATATAATATCTAATATCAATAGTCATACATAGCAAATATGAAGTCCCGTATTCATGTTACAGTCACTCATAGTTAGCGAAAACTTGTTTTGAGTGACTTCAGTGAAAACTAGTTTTACATACACTAAAAACATTGTATAGAGGCAGCGGGTGCTTTCTTTCTATATAATCCAGTTTTCCCCAGACGGTGTGTGGAAATCCTTAGGATACCCTCCTAAGGATTTCCACACAAAATAAGGTCTGATAGTTGGCAACGGCGACCCTTTCGACGCAAGTCAACTTTGCCAAGTCCATATCCTTTTTCTTTTTTAAAGGCCATCATTAAATAAGTTTATTTTATAGTTTTGATACTTTAATTTCCTTTTTTCTTTCTTTCTAATGTCGTTAAAATATGTCTCTTCCCGTTGTATTTGGATAACAGCTCATTTTTAAAACAATTAAAAAAATATGTTGGAACCCTATTAAAGCTAACGTTTTCTGTCATGTGAATTAATTGTTAAGTTTTCTGTAAGTGACGAATTCACTATGCTTAAAATTTTTTTGAGGTCAGAGTTTTGGTGACCACCCTTCAGTTGCCCTTTCCGTTAAAATCGCGGTGACTCATTTAAACAATCCCGCACAGTCTCCAGCCTTACTAACTTTTACCTAATTTTTGAAACTAAGGATAGGTTTACAAATATCTCAACAGTGAAACTGTTGCCACATCCATTTAGGTTATTCTTTTTTTTTGTGTAATTTACTGCGGTATATTTTTAGAAATTTTGAAAACTCTGAGTGCCTTTTTATATGTTTTTTTAAGGACTCTTAACTCGTTGACGCCCAACTGAGCGCTCAATTAATAGTGTTGTGCGACAACTAGCATGGCATACCGTTACAATGGGCATATTTTGCGGTATAACTACCGTTGAAGCCAAACAATAGCGTTTCCCTTTCATTGATACGCGATAACTATCCCGCAACGAAACTCGATATCATGTGTAAGTAATTGACACTCAGTGAGCTAATTTCGCTAGATCAGTAGCTAGTTAACAATCACTCTTGTCTAAACGAGCCATTTGTGATGAATGGTCGTTGAAATCACACGGACATTCATTGATTGATCTTGTGCATAGATATTAGATTGTACATTTATCTCATTTGTAATGTGGTTAGATGCGAATTTGTTTCGTGTCGTGCAGTGTTGACTTGTAATGATATCAGTCGATCAGTATAATGAAGTAGTGGGTGTGCTGGAAAGCTTCTTATAATTCTTCGGCTCAAATTCAAACCACCTTGAGTTTTGCGGGGACAAAACTATTACTTAATTCCTCTTAAACTTAGTTTGGTCTTCGTCATAATTAAAATGTTTTGACATTTATCATAAGTATTTATTTGTT
This sequence comes from Mythimna impura, assembly GCA_905147345.3. Classification (NCBI taxonomy): domain Eukaryota; kingdom Metazoa; phylum Arthropoda; class Insecta; order Lepidoptera; family Noctuidae; genus Mythimna; species Mythimna impura. The sequence continues at coordinate 10,867,673 of LR990362.1, read as the reverse complement.
TATTGTTTTAATATATATCTTGTACATGTACCTATTTTATTAATACAAGTAGGTAGGTACCTAATCTTAATGATACTTTATTCTATTTCAAATATTGTTTATTTGTTGTGTTCCCGTCCGATTATAATTTAGGTGTCTTCAAGGCTAGAGTGAATAGGCTCTTAATAAACTAGGGCGCTTCACCATTAAGGATTGCATCACTGCTTACCATCAGGTGGGATCGCCGTCAAGCACTAATTTATATCATTTGTAAAACACCTACCTTTTTAAACCTATCTTAACTGGTAGAGTATGCCTTGCTGCTTAAGTCTATCTATGCACAACTACTGTGTTAAAAGTTTAAATAAATAAAAGACAGGATAAGTCCCGTAGCAAATAACACTAAGTGGATGGGTCAGCTAATAAACAGTTTATGTTTTTAGTTAATTACCAATTTGTCTGGCAAGTGGGGTCACTGAGAAGACGGGTCATAATATTTGACCGTTCACTATGTGGCTTTTTTAAAGGGATTTTCGTACACTTGTGTGACAATGACTATCTGTACTATTAGTAATACTGTTACATTACATTTTCATCAACAAAAAAAAACACTGTGTGGCTGTGGCTGCGCCATATTCAAGCCCACGACAAAAGCGATATCTGTCAATTTGACCTAAGTTTGCAGAAACCGTTTAAAACTTGCACTTTTTCATTCATTCATTCATGTGAAATTTACTGTTTATAGCTAGTTTTTTTTTTTGCGGTCTGTGAACCGGATTCCAGCCACACGATGAACTCTCACGACCATACGTTCCCATGCTTACTAGAGGTCAATCGTAACTGGAAATATTAGTCTAGATATAAAATTATGTGCGTTCGATGTGGGACTTTCTTGACGCTCTATTTGCTCCGTCGATATGCGAATAGTTTAGGAATATCACTAGTTTTCTATTTTCTACTCCTTCCACCACATACGTTTTCTATTGCATGCGTACTGTTGGAATCTATGAAAATAGGCCCAAGAAACCGGAACGTAGCTCGGAAAACATTAAAATATGCGCAATGCACTCATTAAAACACCTATGTTTTAAGGTTAATATATTCGTGAAGTTACTGAGAAATGTACTGGTTAGATCTTGGTGCTAATAAAATGTTGCTAACGTTATCATTTTGAGCTTAACTTAGAGTGGAGTGTTTATAGTGTGGGTAGATGTCGAGAAAATTGTGGCAAGTAATATCTTTAGTAATTGATAAATGATATTTATTTTGTAATTAGGCTAGAAAATTAACAGTTTTCAACGTATTTTTTTATAAATTTAAACTAGATGAGGCCGGTAATTATCTCTATATAGGTATATTAAACTTAAAGTAATACTACTCTACGTACTACTCTCTATCTTCTACTTTAAGTTCCTAATGTAATTTGTATTTTTGGTGTACAATAAAGAATATATCTATCTATCTATCTATCTATCTATCTATCTATCTATCTATCTATCTACATGTAGGAATACAATAAACAGGTAGGTATACAAATAAGTTTGTTTATAGGACGTAATCTCTGAAATTACAAAACCGATTCTGACATTTTTTCACTAATATGTAGCTGCGCTATCTTGAAGTGATATAAGCTATACAATTACTACTTTCCCATGGGCGAAGTCGCTGTCAGATACTTGTAAATATATAAAATGACATTTAGAAGTGCAAAGAAACATGATGTGTTCAAAGTGTCTCACAAGATCAACTTGCATCAAAGTCTTGCAGAAAAAATTAAACGTTTGGAAGAAAATATGGAAAAATCTTTTATCCAACACTAGTCACTTAGATTGATAGCAAAAAAACCATAATAAAATATGCAATGTCACACTACTTATACAAATTTATAAACTTTCACTCGAGATGGAAGTGTATAGAAATGAAGATATTACACGTATTGTACAATATTATAAGTAGCCACTCTATCAAGTATATTTGCTAAGTCATCGATTGTCGATGGAATGCTGAAGTTTCATTTTTAATGTACTTTCTCGAATAACTTGGTTATTGAGATGAATGATGAAGAATTATGTTTGTTTATTATAACAGTAGATACTAGCTGCTGTTAGCGGCTTTGTCCACGTAAAACTAGAAAATTATGCCAAGGGAACATAAAAAAAAAATGCAACCCCGGTTAAAAGGAAAAAATGCAACCCCGGTTAAAAGGTATCCTATGTGCTAATCCAGGACATAATTCTGCCGTCGTTATTAAAAAGGGCACAAGTAGCATTTTTTTCTAAATTGAGTTAAATACAAATTCGGAATCAGAAAAAAAATCAGATTCCGAATATGTATATGTATGTAACCAAGATTTATGTAACTCATAATACGATTTAAAAGAGTGTCCATGGAGTTTCTTGCACGTTCTTCTCCATAGAGATCTATGCTTTGGAACGTGCAATTTAGCTTCACTTGTTTTTATTTTTGACTGACCGACATTTTGACAATTCAAAAGTGCCTGTAATTGGTCTATTTGAAATAAACGTTTCTGATTTCTGATTTCTGTATTTAATTTCTGAATCAGAATTTTTTTCTTAATTATTCACCAGTGTGACAAATTTTATCTAAGGCCGTTCAGCTGTTCGAGCATGAAGAAGCAACAAACATATACACACACACAAAAACTTCGCCTTTATAATATTAGAGTGATGTACCCGGGAGAAAGACGATTTTTTTGATGTACGGATGTACTCCATGTAGGTACGTATGGAGCAGTGGTGGCCGAGTGGTAACTGCCCCGACTTACGAGTTGTAGGTCGTGGGTTCAAACCCAGCCAGGCGCATTACTTTGTGTAATTTATTGTAATTTATTTTATCACCACTGCCCTCAAAACGGTGAAGGAAAACATCGTGAGGAAACCGACATGTCCTAGAACCAAAAATTCGATGACATGTGACATTCACCAATCCGCACTGGTCCCGCGTGGTGGATTACGGCCCGTTCCCTCTCCTAGAGAGGAGGCCTGAGTCCCAGCAGTGGGAACATTAAAAGGCTGATTATGCTATTTTATAAGGATGTACGATACACTAAAGATATAATAACAATCAAATGTATAGGCTTTTATTAGCAGCTGTTGTGTCAATACGAACGACTTGTGATCGAAATCTTTGATGTGTTCCGCAATTTGGTGCCTGTTTCTGTCAAGTTGGATCCCTGCCAAGAACGTTACTCAGTGAAGGATGTAACCGCAATTCCTGGTTTATACATAACTTAGTAGTCTTCAATGTGTATCTCAGAAACCGCCGGCTTTTTTTTCAAGGAATAATAATAATACTTTGTACGTAAGTACAGCTCATTTGATATCGAGAGTGAAACGGCAAAGGCTGACATAAAAAAAATATTACCTCAATAAAAAATACGAACCATCTTTTTATTGAAGCAATTGGGTTATTAAAACTGTTTCTATAATAAATAAATCCCCACAAACTACATACACACATAACCAAACTAATTAATCTTTGCAATTTGTGCACAATTTTCATAAACAAATAAAAATTTTCGATAGCATTTAATCGTAGAGTCAATTTGCTTCTTAAATTGGTTTCGTCATTACGAGCTATCATTTCAGTTAAAATCTCTCTCTAGCGATAGTTAGCTTTGACAGTAATTAATATAGCAGGTGTACGGATTAAATGATAGAAAATATATAAAAAAAAACCCGGCCAAGTGAGAGTCGGAATCGCGCACGAATGGTTCCGTACCGTACCGTTTGTTGTATGGGAGCCCCACTTAAATATTTATTTTATTCTGTTTTTAGTATTTGTTGTCATAGCGGCAACAGAAATACATCATCTGTAAATTTCAACTGTCTATACTCCATCGGTTTAGGTAGTTAACTAAACGTAAATAATCTTAATATGTCTTTTTGTTAAAAAAAAAATCGTATAATTGACATACAAAGATTATTTAAACTTAGTTAGTTACCAAACATCGGTATAGGTAAATAACAAATTGTAAACATTTTTAGATAAAAATTATAGACAACTTTTAGATAAAAGACATGTCAAGATTGTTTACCTTTAGTTAATTACCTAAACAGATGGAGTATATAGCTATCACGGTTCATAAGATACAGCCTGGTGACAGACAGACTGACAACGGAGTCGGTCCCGATTTTACCCTCTGGGTACGGAACCCCAAAAATAAAAAGGTATATAAATAAAACTTTGTTGAAAGAAATATTACCAATTGTATTCTTCAAAGACTCGAAGTATTCTTTTGTTCGTTTAGTGAATAAGGGAACAAATATGTACTTTGTTAGTCAGAATTAATTGACAGGAAACCAGTTAAAAGAGGCTACTTAATTGTCTTTCAAGTCATGCAATTTTAAAACTTTAATTATAGGTAGGTACTGCTGAGCATTTTAATGAGGCGCTTCCGAATAATTAATAGATTCGTGTTCTATATCTAATTAAATTACGTATTAAATATTTTAAACGCTGAAATAGATTTATGAATTCAATTAAAATCTTGTTAGTTTTATTTTTATTGGTAGGCTTGAGCTTGATCGCTATCTCATCTTATGGCTAGCGATGATGTGGTCGACGATGGTGCAACGCTTGAAGAAGAAGCCTATTCACTGTTCATTTATAGACCCCTAGGTTTTAGCTATCAGGGAAAATAGACGGGCCGAGAATTCCACTCCTTAGCTGTACGCTCAATGAATGTGTTCCCAAAACGTTTTGTGTGTATGGGATGTCCACCATATATCAGTGGCGCATCCGACGCCTGGTGGCCCTGGTGGGAATTTTAATTAGATGTGTTTATTGTTGTGTTAATTAATGTTTGTTAAGTAATATAAAGATATGTAGCTGTAATTGTAAAATAAATAAACATTCCTAAAAATTCTTAATCGAGTTTCATACCTCAATTGAATAATCGACTATTCGATGTTGCATAGCGGCAAATCACTCGGAATTCGAGTTAACTTCTAAATAGTCGAGTAAACGAACCGTGTCGGTAAGAGCGATCGTAATTGGAGGGTATCTCACGTGCATGCTTGTGATAGTCGGGTAAACTCGCCTAAACACTATTACGCCATCAAACTTTATCGATTGTAGATAATTTATAATTGTAATTCGATTAACACCCACGCATTTCAGTCGTCATAAAATTGGAATAGGAAAATGTTTTTTTTTTATTATTTCTTTTTTTTCTAATTAAACTAACGCTTGACTGCGATCCCAAGTGATGGTAAGTAGTGATGCGTTGATGATGGAGAGCACTAGTTTATTCAGAGCCTATTCACTCTAGCCTTGAAGACACCTTAGTATTATAATTTTTAATTACGAAATTGTCTTAATTTTTTTACACGATATTAAATTGACCCGTATTTCCCGTTATTTCTCTATTTAATTGTCATTATAATATTCCAAGTTTCGTCTCCTTAAAGGGCGAATCTAATTATTATCAAAACGAAACGAGATAATAATTCGATCATGTTATGTTCACCATTTCCTATGTAAATCTGAATTGCCTTTCTTCCAGACGATGCAAAGGTCATAATTCCATTTATTTTCCTATAATATATTTGTGGAAGATTACCTAGGACCGTTTATACTGTTTATGGCTTACAATTTCCTTTATATCATAAATTTACAGCTAAGTAATCATGTCGTAATGGCTTGCGCTTTGATCACTCTTTGATGGGATGACGCTAAATTATTGCTGTAAAATGTTTACACGTATAATGTCAATGAATTATTTTCTTATTGATTCAACTGTTGTTATCATGAATGGCTAGCTTACATATAGTTTTAACAACAGCAAGAAAACGTTTAAGAAGATTAAGGATAAGTCGCATGAGACTCATAGGATGGCCATCGTGTTTGGTTCTGATTTAAAGTTCCCTTAATATTTTTTATATCTTCAAAAACAGATAACAAAAGAAGTTTACTGATCCACGATTAAGCTAAATGTGTCTGTCTTCACTTAAACCATTATACACCAACGTCGTATTAGAAGGCGCAAGCATGCACAATTGCACGGAAAATCAAGTTGGTAATAATAATTGTGATAATTTCAATACGCCGATGTTTCGCGCGGAAGAATGCGCATGCGCACAGATGTGGGCTGCACTGCGGCTGAACGGACGTACGGGATAACCCGAAGACAGGCCGCGTTTATTGGCCGTAATTTCGCGGACTTGCGGTCCGAAGCGGATCGTAGAACAGGCGGTTATTGAAAGCAATAGATGGAAGGCTGTGTTGTTTTGTGGTCAATAGCGGCAGAGAAACTCGAGTTCAGGATTCTTTGTCACCGTTAGTCTTAGTGCAAGTACCGCAATGATTCTAAATATCCACTCTCTTTTCTGTCTCGTTACCAACCCAGTTTTCTCATCTCTCGTAAAAATATTTCTCACAGAAAAAGCGTGACACAAATCCGCACGCATTCATTCATTTCTCATCAACACTTTGATGTCGGAAACAACAAAACAAGCATACGTAGGCAGGCGACATGACGTCACGTCAACACGGCCCCCTTACACGCAACACCGCTGCTCTGAATACGCGTGCAACAATGCCCTCTGCGCCAGTCCTGCAATTTGCGTTTATGGCCCTATTCAGACTTAGCCATGAATGGGGACGCCCACCCTACAGCGTGGCTCCCCGGCCCGCGCCACTGCACACCAGCCCCACACACAATAGGGCTGTACGATGAATTTAATATAATTTCCGCCCACTATGCAATTTTCTCAAGCCGTTATGTGCTTAGCGTATCTTAATGTGCAAATGGTAACCTTCGCACTAACTTACTTCAATATTATTACTGAGATGTATGGGATGTTCAGTAAAGTAACCTAAGCCTTCATTTTATTATTAGGGAAATGGTACTGCTTGCATACAAAGGAGTATATGAATAAACATCGCGCACTATTAAGATGCTTAGGAGAATTTGCAAGCTTTGAAAAGATGTCGAGAAACTTCTTCTATATTTAGTTGAAGCATTCTAGTAGGTTAAATATTCGCAACGTCATCACACGTCAATCTAAAAAGAAAAACGACTATAAACAGGCCATAATTTAAATTTATTCAAGGCATTCTCAAGTATATTAATCATCGAACAATGGTAGCCGTCGATCGATATACATAGTTTGCTTTCATAATTTCGATCACAAAAAGTCTTGCCGTGGCTCAAGGCATGATTGACGATCATTTTACTATAACTCCGTTAAATGGCCTGGCGAATCGTGCATTCTGATATTTATGATCACTTACGTTGTTCAATGATCGAGTATCATCAAGCACTACCGTTTTAAACGTGCCAACATCATCATGATCATCATCATTACCATTGTTATTGGCTACAACTTGTCAGACTGAGATTACGAAAGAACTGTTTATTGTAAGATAAAGTGGTGTAAAAATGGAGAACCTCAAATCAAAACCAATCAGTTCCGTAAATCCGTATATTATCTCCACAGTTATTTCTGATTCGGGTCAAAGATCCATCATTTCCTGCGTTTCAACGTCTATCTATCTTTCGTCGGTAATAACCAATTTGTGTTTACAAGGCGTTGTATATCCAAAACATACGGTCTTTTGCATCCATAGGCGTGAAAGGCCTAAATTACATACATCTCAGCATTGTTGCGCAGCCGTCTGTCAGACGATCCCAGATATACATCAGCGGAAGAAACTTATTATCCCTTTGTTTTCGCATTTTTAAGACGCTTGTTTGAGGCGCTGTCAAAAGTTGTGCGATGTTCCAGGAAGTTAGGGACCGTAACCTAATTATTTTTCTGACTCATGAATACATTAACAAATATGGGTAGGTTTGTTTAAGGATTTTGTAACGAAGCTTTATGCCTTGTGTCTGGTACTGGCAAAGTTGTTTCATTTGAAGTTGGCACCATCTGTGAAATGAAATATAAAAAAAAAAACCATATAATTGATGAAATTATTGACTTAAACTCTCGATAACATGAAATATCAGCATCGCAACATATTGCTCCATCGCAAATCCATGGGTCGTAGACAATAATAATTCATGAGCTAGCTGGACCATAACCAACGGCAAATATCTTTAAATCAAATTCAGATGTTACATGATCAATGAATGTATGCCGATCTTCCGTTCATTGTTCTTGGCTATTGCGATTGCCATTGTTTCCTCAATGAATGTTTCTGAATCGATTTGATATGCGTAAGTAGGTTTAGTGAAAATCCCTCGTTGTGTAATCCTTTTCTTGTGGTCGGTTGATTTTTACTGGCACTGTACGATGTATGTTAATTGAATTTTGTTTCTTTGTTAACTTTTCAATAAAGTTCATATTTTTCAGTGTGATTCATTGTCTTTGTGTCTTGCATTTGTTGTTCTTTAACTGTGTTAATAATAATTATGCATGTTCCAATGTTTTTGTATGTTAATTTTTGTAATGATGAATAACCAATTGTTATTTTTCTTCCTACATAAATATTCTGACATTGAAATCGATTATTTGTTTTAACATGTGCTTTATTTGTTAAAGTGAAATTGACCATGTACCTAAAACTAGTAATGCTAGTGGTTTGACGACTCTTCCTACAAGATGCACCTCTTTAACACCTATTTGCATAATGAACCTTATTTATCATCGACATATATTGCGTATTTAATATTCAATAGTGTTTTAAAGCATACCTGTTACAACCTACCTGTAGTAATATAAATTAGTATTATGTGTTTTCATATACTCAATGTTATTTTCTCTCTTTGCAGGTAAGCTACCTACTGAGGCGTTTTGTACCAGTGCCGGTGTTTCAACGTATCGTAAGAGAAAATAGTACCATTCAGCATTAAATATGTAGTCAGCTGCTGTATCGAACGATTCAATATTGTACGTGTTCACTTAGAATAGTGCTCACGTTTAGAAATGGGGCTAGTTTTTCAAATCGGGGTTAGTGTTTCTTTTTACATGAGAATTTTCCAATACTTTACGAAACATGGAAAACTGTATTTAGTTTTTGTTATAAATTAGCTCTTATTTTGTTTCACCCGTAAAGGTACATGTTCCACAATGCGCTTCGATTGTTGATCAAATACCACTAGGTCATCGATCAATCGTCGAATGGAACTCGATTGAAAGAACATCTGTATAATTCATTAGATGTTTATTTACATTGTCCTCATGCATATCAACTGAGAAGAGAGTCCCTCGCGTGGATGCATTAGTGTTATCTTTTAAATCTCCTTTCACTGCGTAGGTGTCACTTAATCCATACTTTGTTTACTAATAAAACGTTATAGATTTTTGCATATAGAGAACAGAATTAATTCTACATTTACAAGTGACTATTAGTTTCTTAGTTCCCGTTATAAAATAATTCTGTCTAGCTGCTATGAATGAAACTGCGATCAGTTTGTACGGACGTACAGTGCGTACTTTATCGCAACTATTTCTAATTATGACATTAATAGAGCAGCTGGTTGTGTCGAACGTAACTGGTATTCCTGAGAATTGATGTGAACATATTCTTTAAGTTATATTAATGGCAATAGTTATTGGTTTGCCGTTTTGCTCACTGACATTATTGGCTGCATAAAATATCGAATGTAATTTGATATCTATTCGTTTTGCATCGTGGTTTATTGCTGGTTTCCTAAAACGATCGTTTTGGATTCTAGTTTATATTTCAATATGCTGAATATGGGACGTTCTTAGATAAGCTTTTCCTTCTTCTTTTTAGGATTACCTACGTTTGTTTCTTAGTCTTCCTCATCTCATATATAAATCTCATGAAACAAAACGGTATTTTGTACCGCATTGTTATTTAAATTCTCGTAAAAGCTGCTCCGGGATAAAAACAGGTCACTATACCAGCAGCACGGATATCGATCAAACACCGAGATATCGAGAGCTCGTATCGAAATAATATGCATAAATAATGTGTAATGTCAGTAATCCTCTCGATTGACGAGTGATCAGATACGCTGGTATACGTGATGTATCGATTTACTATACCGCATTATTATATTATGTATGTCTGATCGTTACGGACTCGAGTTCAGCTGTTACTGCAGTTCGGATAGCGTCTGAGAATCTTGGGTTAGTTGATGGTAGGTACTGTTATGATTTTGATTGTATTTAATTTTTTGACATTGGTGGTGTCAACTTGCTCTTTAGTTTTGGCAGATCTCGACCTACAGTGAAGATTAGAGTGACAAGAAAAGTAATTTATATATGACTGTTCCGTGGACCAAAAAACTCGTTGTATGGATTTTGTGAAAGCCCTATATCATACAAGTAGTAAAAACAGAAAACAGACGGTTAATAGAGATGTAGGGCGCAACGGCCGTACCCATGTAAATTCGGATGTGGACTGAAGTATGAATAATATAAGTAACTTTTACAACCAAATTGTGGCTTCCTTTTACATCTGAAAAGGTATATTATAGCGTTCAATGCTACTGCACTCTCATTCTGTATGTTTCCAATATCTATTTGTAGTGTTTGTAAGCACTCTAATAGTGCAGTGACTCACATACTTCGCTAGAGATGACACTAGACTGAACACCTGGCTAACGTTCAAGTAGTCTACTTATACAACAATTTTGAATCTTCTTCTATTAAGTGCTTTCTTATTTTTACAATAATATTTACTTTGAGTTAAATAGTTGACTGACTTCATAGGCGTCAATGTAAACACCGAGTATTTGCATCTTTTAGACGTGTTTGTAAAGGGGACGGGTTTTGAAAAATCGTGGGTGTCGCCACGGGACGAGCTTGTATATAAATATGCATGCGCATTAGAAGCATCCTGTCGATTCTGTTTGTAATTACTCGATATGTTATTATATCGATGTTTACGACTCGATTATTTGTTTGTAGTTGATTTTGAATGACTATCATTATTTTGTATTTTATTTGAATTGTTTGTTATTTAAATTGTACCTTTTTGAATAATTAACAGTGCTTTTTATTTACGGATGTAGTGCATAAAAGTCTGTGTCCGCTGTCCAATTAATTGTTGGTTTAATTTGATTTATGTTACCTTTAATTTAGTTTCTTACGGATACACTTTTATTGGTGAGCTTTAAAATACGACTTTCGATTGGCTTTGAAGAGTAATTTACTGCAAAAGATAGTGTTTTCAATTAATGGTTCTGTCAATCCGCGTTTTCCTATTTATTTTGTGGTGGTATTTTATCTCTAGTTAGGTTACACTACTGGTTTTACCACAAGACTACAAAATATATTAACTGAAACATTATTTTCACTGCCTATAAATTTGTTTAATTATGTTGCACGATACGAAAATATAATTCTTTATATACGAAATTGTGCTCCAACAGGTCCCTAGCTTTGAACTACTAGTTTTTACCGTGGCGTGGCTTGCGTGGGTCCCACAGGTATCACGGGTTTCAAGATAGCCTATGAAATTCAGATAGTTTTCAATCTGTGGAAGAATTGCCATAATTGGATCAGTACTTCTATAGATTGCGCTCTGGGCGGAGCGAGCGGACTTTTATCAGACTTTTACCGACTATAGAGCACCTATGATCCTTCAGTTGCCCTTTGTGTTCCAGGGTCACAGTAACTGTTTCGGACAAGACCCCCACTGAAGAGATCAGCGCAAATGAACAAACATACATCAAGCATCTTATCGTAAAGTATATTAAGAACCATGGTCAGTGGCCTCCTGTATACACAGATAGTCAGTTTGCCTTGATAGTCAGACTGCCTGTCTGAGTCTCTACTGGGTTGTGGATGTCAGATGACCTCTACGAACCAGTAATAGTACTCAATTACAGGACAACCCTTGGCACGACTGGTGTCAGAGTTCCTAGCGTCAAACTATCAAAGTCAAAGATCTACAAATGACAGCCGGGACCAACGGCGTAAACTGCTTTCCAAGGCACGAAGCAGTCTCGGTATGTTAGGGTGGTCACCCATCCACGGACCAACCTCAGCAAGTGTTGCTTAACCTCGGAGATGGGCTCATTTGGCTGTTATTATTTTAACCACGGTGGCGTCGCTCGTCCCTCTCTTAGGAGGAATGCCTCCCAGCAGTGGACATATTATGAGGCTGCAGATTATACTATGCTATTATTATTATGCGTCGCTCGTGGAGCTCCATGAGCGACCACCCATACACACATGGGTACCGTTTAAGAGAAAACCATGCATTTACGGGAAAGCCTTGGTTTCAAATTCAAATTGTAGCAGTAAAATATGAATTAGTTCGTAAAGCATCGTTTAAGTGCAGTTATTAAGTTTTATTTTATGCCCCTTAATGTTCTGTGATACTTTCTTGAGGAAAATGAGAAATCTAATTGCCTTAAGAGTTTTCCTTTAGCTAAATGTAATGTACCATTTTTCTTTTTGTTTTTGGTGGAAAATCATCAAATGTCTTATCCCACTCCAAGTCAAGAGCAAGAGGGCGTTTCAGTTTTTCACTGGCTATAACTCACATGTGTCCTTCGGTTGCTCTTTGCGTTTCAGGACCATGGTAACTCTTTAAAAAAATCCCGTGGCCCTAGCGGGCATCGCTTCTGCTGAGCCCCTACGGTTTTGCTGCCATCTCTTTTAGGCCTTTGAGTGTAGACCTCATCTATGGGGAAGAGGCAATTTTACAGGAGGAAGACAAAACTTTGCCAGCTAAAATTTTATAACACAGTTTAGTTATCTATTAGATATGTAATTACCGTTTTTTAAAATGGGTTACTTTGAAGTATTATATCTTTGGATTGATTTGGAATTATAAGTTCAAATAAACTATTTATTAAAGGTACGTTATTCTTTTTTCGAAATGAGGTATTTATTAGTTTCTTTGCGTTTTGTATATTCTGTAATGTAGCAGTACTTATTATTATTATCGTAAAATGTATTTAATGCTAATTGCAAACTGTACGTGAAGACACTTGCAAGTTTGTACCTACGATGTTCTTATAAACCGTCATTAATGTTTTTACAGGTTATTAAACTTTTTGTGTGGAATTAGGACGTGCGTTCCGTGTTTTTAGGGTTCCGTACCTCAAAAGGAAAAAACGGAACCCTTATAGGATCACTTTGTTGTCCGCCCGTCTGTCTGTCTGTCAAGACCCTTTATCTTGGGAACGCGTGGACATATCGTTGAAATTAAAACCATATGCTTAGGTCTGCGGTCCCTTGAAGCTGTAAAAAAATCAAACTTCTAAGTTAACGGAAAAAAAAGATATGGCCGTTTATGTCGCAAAAAACGTATATTTCGACACTCAAGGGAACCAAAATTCTAGACTTCCCGTTGAACCAGAATCCTGAAATTTTGTATAAAGCAAGGCCTTAGAACACAAGTATAGGAATAAATCTGAAAACAGTAAATTTGTTGTTACGTCACAAAAAAAAAATCTATTTGGAAAAAACTTCAAGAATCAGGAATTGAACACTTTACACAGGTTTGTACGGAACCCTCAGGGCCCGACTCCGACTCGCACTTGGCCAGTTTTTTTTAAATATAATACAAATATAATTTGTTCTGCCATTCAATATATAAATATTACATTCCCGAAATTTTTAAAGCGAAGATTTAAATCATTGTATCCGATAATCTGTGAGAAAATTGCTGACCAAACAATCAATAGCAATGCTTTTTATTTTGACAAGTTTATAGTCGTATACCTACTGGTTGTGCCCTACACGTTGTCAAGCAAACATTTTTCAAACAAATGAAGCAATTGATCAGGAATTTTCTTCAGAATGTAACAAAGTTTGTAAAGAAATTGAGGTGTTGATGTATGTAAGTTACGAGTAGATATAGTATAATATCCATGATATTATAACGTTTCTTTTTCTTTTGTTTTGTTAAGTTTAGAAAAAGTTTTTAATATAATACTACAGTCATTTTGTTTTGTATTCGGTAGCAAATGTATCGAGTCAACTTTTTCGGACAAGCTTCACTGAGGTAGCCACTGCCATAAAATTCTCAGCTCCATTTGACCGAGTTCTTATATTGTCCAATTGTATAGACACTTCTGGTACAAAACTATAGGCACCAATTTTACATCACACTATTCGCTAGGAATCAATTCGCGAATAATTTAAACAGCCTTTGGCGTCCAATACACGATCGTGCAAGCGTCAGTCAATTCCATCAATCATGAATGATGTTTGAATGACTGAATTTTATCGCCATTATGTTTTCGTCATGCAAACGTCAATCATAGACGGTAGGTTTTCCGTCAGTCAAAATTTTTGACTGTGGCAAAATTGACAGCATAACCTATTGTGTAATGGACGCCTTTGAACTTCACTTGAAAAACCCAAACCGTAACTTGACTTTACTTGACTTCTCTAAAATTGTCGAGATAGCCCAGCCTAGATTATCGAGTCCAGTCTTTCTATATGCACCACAAACAACGACTTTCTATGCATTGTGCAATAGATTTCGAAATATTTGCATCCGTACTAAACGATTGCACTTTCAAACTGTTAAATAACCTACCTATAGGGAATTACAAATCACTGCATACAATGACCGTTTGTTTTCGATATGAATAGTTAAAACGGACATACACATTTTGGTCACGTGTGGAATGCATCCTTTACTTTAAGTAACGGGATGTTTTATAGGTTATTTTATGGTTGTCCGCGTTTGACAGGATATATTTTGGTCACCCTTTCACTTGTGCAGCAGGTCATGTTTATTGGTTCAGTGGGTCTCGAAATATTTGGGGTCGATATGGCCATCTTTTTATTTTTTTTAATTCTTGGAATCGTCAAGTATCGATATTTTATTGATGGTTTATGCAGAATAGATGTCTTCCCATAGCTGGGAACAATAGAAGGAATGGAGGGAGGGCTTTGTCCAGCAGTGGGACAGTATAGGCCAGATATAATAATAATGCAGAATGTTGTTGTTAATTATTTAAATAAATTTTTGAGAAATATCCAGGATTTTACTACGTGGTCCTATAACTACGGGTAGGCTAGTATCGTGGCAGATTTTTTTTTTTTGTTCAGAGTGGTAAATAATAAAATATTTTTTCCCGCTCTGGGTGGATCAAGAGGGAGTGTCAAGACTTAAACTGACTAAAACCCACCTGTGTTCCTTTACGTTCCAGGGCCGCGGTAACTTTTTCGTACATACTTTTGGTGCTTATAAGACGACAGAGTCCCAGCATTCAAATAAAAATAAACTACATTAGGACCGGGTGGACTTTAGTATTGCACATTACACTCTGCTTCCTTTGTTATATTCATCAGAAGAAAACACACGTGTCTAACGTATACTACGTTTAAAACGTTCCTATATTTAGGAATACAATATTAAACAGAGAAGTATTCTTAGTGGGTGGTCGTCCAACTGAGAACAATTTGTTCATCCATAGGTGTACGGTTGTAAAAACTTTAACAAACAAATTAAACTTTTTATACAGTACAGGATACATCTTTATTACTAGGAGAGCAGCAAACTAGATTTCTGAACACACCATAAAAAGTGAATTCAGATTATAAAGCAGACTATAAATAGAGGTGTAAAACAAGCTTGTACTATTTAATGCCATGCATTTCCGTTACGGGACGAGTGCAATGTGTCTGGTAAAGTTAGATCGACTTGCTTGAACTCATGCCTTCGTTCGATTTAATATGTAGTATAATGTACAGGATGCTTTAACCAGGGACGCCGACTTTTAGAAAAACTCATGGGTGCTCATTTGATGGACTCGAAAAAGTGGCGAAGTGTGAGAAGAGACATTCACACCGATCGACCGACAAATAAATAAATGTCCTACTTACATACTGCGTACTTAATTACTAATTATGTTTGATAAAAATATAAAATGAAACCATTATATAAAAATTAAACTAGTTTGTATTATCAAGAAATATTATAATTTATACGTAACCTAAAAGGCGATTACTGATCTGTTTCTTGATGTCTATTCTCAGGGGTGCTCAGCACCCACTTTTATTTCTCATGGGTGCTCGAGCCCCCGAGCACCCACGGAGTCGGTGCCCCTGGCTTTAACAGTACCTAAAAATATATTTAATTCGCATCTGATCACACTACATAGGTGAACTTACATTTGCCATTTGTAATTTAAAGCCAGTCGCTTTGAAGGTTACATATTAGAAGAAAAAGGAGAAAGAAAAACGATTTATTTGTGCGAAATGATCATTATCATCATCATTTCAGCCGATAGACGTCCTTTGCTGGACATAGGCCTCCCCCAAATGTCACCACAATGAACGGTCCTGTGCGTCTCGTCTGATTTCCGCAACCTTCACCAGGTCATCGGTCCACCTTGTAGGGGGCCTTCCAACACTGCGTCTTCCGGTACGTGGTCGCCACTCCAGAACCTTTCGGCCCCAACGGCCATCTGTTCTGCGAGCAATGTGCCCTGCCCATTGCCACTTAAGTTTGGCGAATTAGCTTACAATCATAATAATATTCTTACTATCATGAAAAAAACAGAATCACATCCAGATTGTTAAATTCAGATAGATGTCTAGAAGCACGGCCTTCGTCGATTTCGACACGTCTGGGAAGGCTTATGTCCAGCCGTGGACGTATTACGGCTGAAATGATAATGAAGATAAGCTACCTAGACAGAAAACTGTCATATTAGGTAGGAATTGAGGTAGGAATAAGCCTATAATTCTGTTCATCTCGGTCACTTAATAGGGTTAATTTCGAGTCTGGCGCCGCGGAATAGTTCGAGAGATTTACTGTTCTCCTGAAATGCAACAACATGAAACATGGGTGGATTTTAATCAGTAAAAGCCTGACACTCTCTCGCACCAGGCTGAGCGGGAAAAGTCATGTAATGATTTCCAACCCAAAAACAAGGGTCATTTTCGAATATCTTATGGCATAAGATCACTCAAACAAGGACATGCTGGACATGATATGACAAGTCTATACTAGATCAGCCCCTTGAGCTTTTCAGCCATTCCACAATAGCTTTATTATGTACAAAGCGTTTTATGTTAACCGCACAAAAATCCAACACATTTATTAGTCAGGAACAAAGCGCTTAGTATTGACAGTGACATTAAATAAATTAAATTAAAGCTTGATGAGTGAGTTACGAGCGCTGCGCTGACAAAGCATTAGGCAACAGTGCGTTCACCCGTTTGTGTGTTTGTTTGTCATCAATGCTTGGCTTTTGTTCGCGACCCTCGCTTGTTGTACTTCATTGAATTGTTGAAATTTCGAAATAAGTACGATCTGCCAAAAGCAGTGTTGGTCCGTGCCATTGACTTTGGTACTTTGTTGGTGAAAACTATAATATAAAGTTCTTTTTGGTATATTCATGCCTGCAACAGACTTATGTAAGGTTTTTAGAAGTCGGTCTTTGGATGGGTAACCGTCATATCATAATGTGATTCATGCTGTTTATCATTATTTCAGCACGGTATCTATCACCTTCTGCTGGAAGTCGGTTTTTTCTGCTATACTTCCCGGTTTCATATTTTCTTAATCCAGGTGTTTCTTGCGATTTTGCGGTCATCGTCAAATGTTGCTCCCCCCCCCCTTCCGTGCTGCAGTGTGGAAATCAGATGTTTTTAGAGATCAGACAACGATAGGTCCTATGCGTTAAGCATCCGTCACATTTCCGCAACACTCACCACAACATCAGTCCACCTTGCTTGACCTTGTTGGTCCACCTTGATTTATACAAAATATATCACAGAGCTTTCAATAAAATCTTCATCATCTCACATCCTCCGCCATAACTTAATTCCGCTATCCCATTTCAGACACAGGGCCACAGATTTCTCCGATACTGTATGAACTGAATCACTATCCCTGTCCTAATCTTTGGCAACCCAAGTAACAGCTGTGTTTTTATCACCCGTTACACCCTCTTTGTATGCTGAAGGAGTACAGCGATCGCCATTATTTCCAGAATACGGCCACGAGCATTTCAAGAAGTCTGTTCACTACATCGTAACACGCCATGACTGTGGATAGGAACGAGAAAAAAATGGTATTGAAAAAAATTTGACTATCCTCACTAGACCGTTCCGTTATCGACCAACACCGTCGCATACCATGCACGGAGCGTATCAGCACCGGCGAAATATTCTCTTGACAATAATTGTTGACAGGTACACTGGATATACAGGCTACACATACACGGTTATGTTACACTGAATCAATAAAGCCACAGGGACGGTTGGCGCGGTTTCGATTCCCGCATGGAACAAATATTTTTGTGGCCTACTGATTTACCTATTAATGATAGGCTCGCGTTTGACCACCGTCTCACCTGATGGTAAGCGATGATGTGGCCGACGATGGAGCACGCTTGCCTAAAAGTAGCCTATTTACTCTTGACTTAAAGAATCCTAAGTTGTAGCTATCAGGAAACACAGACTCCGGCAGTTGTATGTATCGGTTCTGGGTGTCTTGAGTAGGTATTTAATTTTAAATGTATATGAAAGCACCTACGATACACGAGTAATTCTTAGTACGGGACAAAGTTTTTTTTTTTTTTAAATAAAATCAAAACAAGAAAATGATACATTTTAGTTGGGTAGTCCGTGTAGTTTTTCTTTCCGTGCTTGATACTTTCCTACCACGGTCATACTTATGATACGGTGTAGTAGGCAGGCACCTTTATGGTTTCAGGATTGAAATGAATATTTTATTTTGCATCATTCATGCATGTTTGGTGACGTGGCCAACAGGCTAATGTCCTGCTATCGGGCTATAGGTATTATTACAAGGTTTTGTGTTTGTGGGAAAACCGCAGGATTAATTTGTATTTAAATAATGTGTCTGTACTAACCTTGCAATTATTAATAATCTGTTGATTGTTTTTTTCGTATTTTACCGTATTGATGACACGTTGAATACAGTCAAACGGGGTAAATAGAAATAAAATTTTGATTAGAATTTTTACTTTGATATGTTATTTTTAGTTTCAATAAAGTATCGTGTTTTTAATATAACATTACAATAAAAATGAGTATGCTGAAAACATTTTTTTGTCACGTGAAAAATCTAATCAAAGCTTTGTTTCTATTCACCCCACTTGACCGTATGTGATTCTATTTCGAATTTACCGTTATAATTTTTGGAGTTTTTAATTCGTATTTTTCAAAGTATGATTCTAGCGTGTTCAAAATAAATTATCCATAGCTTCC
Organism: Mythimna impura; assembly: GCA_905147345.3. Taxonomy (NCBI): domain Eukaryota; kingdom Metazoa; phylum Arthropoda; class Insecta; order Lepidoptera; family Noctuidae; genus Mythimna; species Mythimna impura. The sequence goes on along the minus strand of LR990362.1, from coordinate 10,848,597 downwards.
TTAATAGCAGTGTCTGTCTATCATTAGCAGTCAATATCCCAGCAAATTATCGTCCAATTAAAATCGTTAAGATAATATCGGCCATCATACTTGGCTTCTTGTAATGCTGTCAATTTCCTACCGAACTGTCTCCCTAATACAAGGTTACAGTGATTGCGTACTCGCTAGGTAACGTGTAATTTTAACATTATCGCGTAAACGGAGAACTTGGTAACCGTCCATTCGGTATTCAATGCGGGCATCGCATCGACTCGCCGCGCGGCGCCGCCTGACATCGATACATAAATTGAATCTCACGATTCGATTCGATCACAGTAATTACACCCGCAAGATCGTCGTGTACTTAATTCATCGACTTCCGACGATTACCTATACACCGCTGCTTGTTATTATGGGAATTGATTTTATTAAGACATAGTACGCAATCTACGCAATCGTTGGCTTTTCTAATAACCCACCGCACAATTACACTATCAATCGAAAGCCAGCAATAAAAGTCAGTCATTATGGCGGTTGATGCCTACTCTTTATTTAAACGATGTTCGGTTTCCTCTACAACCATAGACACTCGGTAATGTTCGTCTTAAGTTTAAACGGCAATCATAAAATAATATGGGGAGGGATAAACATTAGATTTTACTAATAAATGCTTGGTTTAATAAAAACTGACAATATCCACACGGAAATAGACATTAAACTGAGCTAACAATGCTTACATCACATGTTATCAAAGACATGATTGTTTTGCAACGATGTGCTTCAGAAGAGATGTTTTGTCCCGAAACAGTTCTCAAAATAAATCGTAAGGCGGCGATGGGGTAATCGTACATGTCAATCGTAGCACCCCGACATCCAATTAGGTCGACGGAAGACGCCGCAGTACCACGGACGCAATCAGACGCAGCCGCGTCTGGCAGGCAGCTCCGCGCCGCTCCGCGACACATCTCATTACTCTCACCGCTCGCTGCGATTGCACGCTTACCACCACGATAAATAAACCACGAGTCATCATGAACCTCGTCCTTAACACGCCGCAATCCGCTGGCAAGGAACGTGACGCTCTCAGTTAGATACTGCAATGAAAGCAACCCGCCACGAGTCACCAGCTATCGTGATCAACCGTACCCGCTTATTGGCAATCACGCTCCACCATTAGTCGAGCTTCTAATAAAGATATAAATTACGAAAAGTTAATTAAAACGCTTATCGCCTACCCGGTGGCAACGTGCCCGCCATCTATGCCGCTGCTCGAGAAAATTGAACGATTTATAGGAGAAACGGCCAGCAAACATCTGTTAGTGCCTGATTGATTTAGTACCGGTGACAGCCTGCACAAATATTTTGGTACTTTGTTACTTTCACGTCAACGTCGTGATACAAATTGAAACTAAATCAGGATTCTGCGATTTGCATAATGCTAACTCAGTGATACCATTTCTGAGAAACATAAATTACTCCACACAAATCTCTGATATCGTCCATAGATTTTGTACTTAGAGTGGCTACGGTACGATAAAGACAATCTGCCTTAACGGTGAACATTCCCTGATAGCAAGACGGATAACAGAATGGCCAGCAATCAGAGGTGGAATCGAAAAGTAGCTGCTTTCCAATTCAATTCTGCCTTTTCCCAATATGATTACCATTGCGAGAGATACGGAAATGCATTAGCACAATAACTGTCAGTTCGTCCGTTAGCGCACACAATATGACGTGGACACGGTCTGCGGGCGTGATGCGCCCGCGCCGCAAATGGGTGCGATTCTCACGGGGACTGCGCGGGCGCATCGCAGCCGGCGACCAGCGACCGCAGCCACAGGGGAAGCAGTGCGCTGTGTGAACAATATACGTAATTAATAAATGAATGAATAGAATTTGTAATTGAGAATCTACATATATGGCAAAGTCGGTTTGAGTATAAGATACAGAACTGCCATATGAACAAAATTATAAGGTACTTGTATTTGAAACCACTGACCCATTTCGGATATGAAGGTTTATAGTACCTACTATTAGTACTATTAACGTGCAATATTAATGCCAAACATAGCCTTACTTTAATTAGCCAATTAATCGATCAAAAGAATCAATTACAATCCATCATTACATTGAATTAATAAATAATATCTATTCCAAATGAATTCACTCCTTATAAGGTGGCACATATAGCCACAACTAATTGCAGAATGAAATTGATTCCAACTGCTACCGTCTCCATAGAAAGCTGAGTTATTGTCAAAGTAACAAATTGCATCGTGCGGCAATCTTGCAGTTCGAACCCGTGTCCATTAATTGTCATGGTGGCATCATGCATCACTGATTCCCGCATGCACGTTGATGCAACCGAGGTGAAAGGACTAGTCCTTGTGCAACGGGGATTAATGGCTAAGTAATTATGTGTCTTATTGTCCGTAGTTTCGAAATGGCTGACCATTGTTTAGGGAAATTGGTGATGCAGATCTGAAGTCGATTTCACCTGTTTTTTGTTTCGAAAGTTGAAATGGAAAGGAACTAGTTGTATAGTGGGATTTGAGGAAGGTGTTGGTTTGCATTAACTATACAAATATCATGCTTAAATAGACAGAAAACTCGCAAAAAATCTAACATCTAAATCTAACATTTTGTGTGTTAAAACAGTAAAAAATATAAGTGGCACACCTAAAAATAATCTCAAAATAAAATAAAAAAAGACTAAAGTATGAACAAACATGATGAGCCTTAACAAGCCGCTGACATTTCTGACATTTGTGTAAGTAAATCTGTCCTCGGATGCGTTTCGCTTCGGGCCACTTAAAGTGTGGACATTCTCGGATGCTTGATGGTTATGCCAGCTAGGCTGTTTTAAATATAGCCTGTGCCAGAAAAAAAAACGAAATGTCAAGAGTTGTGGAATGACGTTTCGAAAAGGTGTTCTTTTTTTGAAATATTATGTTTACGTTTATAAATTCGTGAAAAAATAAAAGGCCCGTTTTGACATTTGAGAAAACACTCTTACATTGTAACTTGGAACAAAACTGAAAGAAACAATAAAATAATAATTAGGAGTCTGGTGTAGTAGTACATATTTTAGCTATTTTAATAGTAGCTACACTACACCTGACAAGCCGCTAAGTAGTCAAAATACAAATGTCAAAACGGGCCTTTTATTTTTTGACTACTTTAATAGAAAACACAGACAGTTTTTGCTTGGGCACGCCATAATTATGGCGGTAAGTCCCCTCTTTGAGGAGTGGCTGGAAAGGCAACACGGCGTCCTTACCTTCCGCATGACGCAGGTCCTCACCGGACATGGTAAGTTCGGGAGGTTCCTGCACCGGATTCGTGCGGAAGAAACGCCCGGGTGGGGACACGGTGGAGCACACGGTGGAGGTGTGTCCCGCTTGGGCAGAGCAACGCCGTGTCCTCATGGGGGCTATCGGTGGCGGCGATCTCTCGCGCCGGGCCTTGGTACAGGCCATGGTCCGGAGCGAGGAGGAGTGGCAGGCAGTCGCCTCCTTCTGCGAAGCAGTAATGCTAGCAAAGGAGGCGGCCGATCGCGTGAGGCAACGGTCCTCACGCCCCAATCGCCGCCGGGATTCCGATCCCGATTTCCGGCCATCGTAGGCGCGGGCTTGCGGACGGCGTGCAATGGGTGGCTCGCCTTCCGACCGTCCGGTAACCGTCCGGACCGAGCCCAAGTCGTCGACGGCGCGTGCTGTTCCACGCGCGCCTCAAGGAGATGTCAGCAACTGTAGGGGCCTAGCAGGGTCGAAGCCTACTGGGGCCAAGGGTCTGATTCTGAAAGGAAGACTCGGCCCTGGTACGAAAGGCAATGAAGGAACAGGAGTGGGTTTTTAGTCAGTAAAAGTCTGACACTATCTCCCGCCCCGCCCAAGGGCGGGGGATGTCATAAGATGATTTTCCCACCGAAATTGCTAAAAGTGTTCGTAATGGAAAATGAAAGTTACATTTTGAAACTAAACATTCAGTTGAGGTTTCTGAAAAAAAAAAAAGTTGTGTACTGACTGTCTGTAGCGACAATTGCCAGCATATCTCTTATCTTAGAGTGCAATAGTACTACTTTACCCCTTTTCCTCGGGCTTACGACATCCCGATGATAGCAGCTGATGTATTCAATGTTTTTCTTTACTTCTACGATTGTGAAAAAATAGGAATATTTTGACTTGTAGTTGGCTGCAATAATAGTTGTAGTGATTTGATAAATGGGATGAAACACTATATTATTATTTTTTTGTGATACAGCATAATGACTTGGGACATAAATATTGTAAAGTTTAGAATTTTATACAGTTATGTGTAGGTATGTCTCGAGAACGATAAACTCTTGTCCCTCTATTCATGTCATAAAGAAAGAAATATGAGGCGAACATGAACTTTCACTGTTTATGTTAAAATATAGAATATAAAATATCACGATTTGCGCATTTGTGTTCCGGTGCACAATGATCGTGTCTAGAAAGTCGTTAATGCAGTCAAAGTCACGAGTAAAAACTAGTACAATACTGTAATGTGCAATTAATTTCACAAAAAACATCTCTAATTGCCTTACTCAAAATCTTTATAAAACTTTCACAGGTTTTTGTCTCGGTTGAAAAATTTCGTTTTCAAGCGAATGTTACGTTCGTTCCTCTATTATTTCAAAGACGTGACGGTGTGATACGGTGACGGCACGTTTTAAACCGAATGAATTGCATAAAACAAAATGATTGAGACGTGAATTCGCCTTAATGGCATCAAATTAATATTTCTAAGGCCTTTTGCATTAGCCAGACGAAATTCATGGCAGTAAGGCCTAATTCTGTGGCCTATTGTACCTTATGGACATGTGAAAGTCAAGCAAGGGGTCGACTTGGGTTAACTGTCAGACATTGTTGAGTTTTTTTTTATTATGTTAAACATTCGTAGTTCTTGTCAGTTTGATGTATCGACAGCTTCATTTTGAGTAGAAAGCTTCAATGTTTTGTAGAATTTATGACGTCGATGAGAATATTAAATGTTTATGAATTGATTTTTGTGTGTCACTACGATTTCTGAGTTTGTTAGCCTCTACGGTTGTTAGCTTCGCTTTTTCTCCTGTATCAGAAACTGAAACAGTTAACTAACTTTTACCTTTTTTTCGGAAGGAATTCATCAATTGATTCCTCTGGCTGGGTGGAGCAAGATAGAGTGTTAGATTTTACTGATCATGTTCCTTCAGTTGCGCTTTACGTTCTAGGTCTATAGTAACTAACCTAACCTATACCTAAGCTTTTGTTTATTTTACAACACGTAATAAATACAGATTAGCTAGTACCCCTGTAGACAACCCGACGTCAATCGCACCCATCGTCTTTGTAAATTCGACACCTATACACATTACCCTTAAATAGTAATACGATGGTGTTAGCGGAAAAGCGAATGTCCATATGTGCGCAGGCGCAGGGGTCGACAACACGGTCAGAAATAGACGGGGAACTAGACGCACTGATGGGAGCCACTAATTATAGTGTCGACGCAGGGATTCATCCAGAGGGGATGTTACCATAGCTTTAAAGATAGATAACACTAATATTATTCTTACTTTTAATCTCTTCACGCTTCTAAAAGTAATTTTTGAAAGATTCTTTTGTAAACAGTGTTTAATGTTGCTTCAATATCGATCAGACATGTTTTTATATATTATGTATTGCACTGGCGGCTGCCAGCGACGTGGCTTCCTTCCGTTTGATAGTAGAAAATTATCTCGATGGAAGATACTATGTGCTATTCCAGCCCCCCCTAGCCAAGTTACAACCGTTTCGTGTCGAATTCCGTTCTCCAATCGGTAACGCCTCGGTGTCAGCAATTGTAGAAGACGATGAGTTGGTAGCCATGTTGACGCGCCTGAGTCGGTCGCTCGTTCTACAATGTCGTTCTACAATAACAAAGGATGTAGCGTTGAACATTGTAGAAACGATAACAATTCATTCTATCATTTTGAACGATGTGAACATGGCTACGAATTTTCTATTCGTTTGTTCTGACCACGTGACTTGAAGTGCAACCCTAGCCAAGTTGACAATCTGCAATAGTTAACGCTAGTCGAAAACAAATCAAATGTATGGGAATGACATCATCTCAACGTTACGTCACGTAGTCAGAACAAAGGGAGAGCCCCATCCACCTACATGTATAGTTAGAACTCTTTTAGTAATATGCGCTTCATCCCTCGTCTTCACATGACCATACCAAGACAACCGATTTACTGGGCTATTGGTAGCCCAGTAAATCGGCTGCCATATTTTAACTACGCAGTAAAAGTCGTTTTATATCTTAATTAGATTGGTGACCTGTAAAAGTCTTTGCCCTCACCACGTAATCACCATTTTCTAATATTTAAGCAGACATTTTTTATCGTTTCAGGGGTAAACATCGTTAACGTTACCATTCATGACTAGTGACGCTCTAAAACTGTGCCTGTATAAAAAAAAACTGGCCAAGTGAGAGTCAGACTTGCCCAAGAAGGGTTCCGTGCCGTCCGTAGCAAAAAACGACAAAAAAATCACGTTTGTTGTATGGGAGCCCCACTTCAATATTTATTTTATTCTGTTTAAATTTAGTATTTGTTGTTATAGCGGCAAAAGAAATACATCATCTGTGAACATTTTAACTGTCTAGCTATCACGGTTCATGAGATATTGACTGGTGACAGACAGACGGACAGTGAAGTGATAGCAATAGGGTACGGAACCCTAAAATAAAGCACAAGTGAAACTAAAAGTAGAATTGCTTTTATTTTGGAGGCACGTTCCGACCAAATACGTTTCGTGTTATTGTTAATACGATTTGCTTACAATATGTGACATGGTAGTTGTAAGGTTATGAAAATATGCATAATATTGCATTTTTGTTGAATGCAATAGAAACTTGGCGGCACGGGAAAGCGGCGCCATTTGCGGAATCATTTTACGAGTATGTTAACTTAGTTGGTTTTAGATTCTTCGTCTTCCATTTTAATGTTTCTACAGCACATTTCGATGCAAGCGGGTAAAGTTTGTCATTGCAATCTAGGTGGAATACATGTTTCAATCGAAAGCGAGGTCGATTTGGAGTCGTAAAACTGCAATGGCAATTGCCCACGTCTAACGTCAAACGACGTTTTTCAATACTTACACTTACAAAAAAATAAATAAACAGGGGTTGACCGGGGACTTGTGGGGGCTGTGCGGCGCCCTGCCTGATACGATAAATATAATAAGTTGTGGCGGGGGCGAGCTAGCGCACTTTTCTGCACTAGTGCCAAAAACAGTAAATTGCGTGCCTAAAAGCGGTTGGGGTAGGAGCGGGTTTTCCACAGCAGTTTTCCAGAATATATCCATTTTGTTTTACTTAATATGTCATCTGAAATTATTTTGTGTAATTACAAACTCTAGATCGTTCTTTCATTCCGAACTGTATTGAAGTAATAATGATTTACATTGAAGTAGGTATTCCGAACGGATTGCGTGCGAATCATAAAATATGTCTCAGAATTGCCGACTTCAACTAATATTAAAGTCATAGTTTTATTTATATCGTTCCTTGTCGGAAGCTTGCGGTAGTTCACGAGAACATGTGTTCAGCAGATGTTGTTCAAAAGGCATTTAACCCTATATCTTACGTACCTACAGTACATATTATTCTAGTGGTCTACAGGATTGTTCAAAAGAGTCTCTGTTACCGCGACCCTGGTATGCTAAGGCAGACTGAAAGGACAGCTTTTTCTTCGTCCAACACCTTCTTTTACTTTAGCTGTGGTAGGCTTTCCTTGTAAGTATGTCTGCACTCGAAAGCTCTGTTCGGGCTGGTCTGTTATACTTGAGTGCTAAATCTCTTTCTGCGTATTTGACCTCCAGGTGGCGTCTTCGCATCCTCGTCCGTAGGTCGGGGATAATTTGGGCCTTTTTGACTGAGTGAACGTCATTTTATCAAAGAATTTGACCGTACCATCACATACGACTTTCTTTAAACTTTTCGCAAAAAATTGGCATTGAAAGATCCTCAGACAACAGAAGGAACACAGGTGTGTTTTAGTCAATCAAAGTGTCGGACTTTGATTGACTAAAACACACCTGTCACTCTCGCTCCTCAAGTAGAAGTTATTCAATGATTTCCCAACCTAAAATAGTAAAAAAGGAGGTCTTGTTAATAATGTAAACACAGGTCGACTAACAAAGTCTGATATAATTTAACAATGAAGACGATATTTTAAAGTTTAAGTATCCTAGATTGTTTGTTTAAAATTTCAATTTTCTCGCTCGTTTGCGATTCCATCAAGATATTATTAAAGCAGCCTAGCTAGTAGGTGTATGTTTAATTAGCCACTCTCGCTTTTATAACGGTTTTTAATTTTCACACGGACACGAATAAAAAGATCTTTGTTTATTAAACTTTTGTTTTGTGTTTTTTCAGCGCCATTATCATATACTCGTATCATGATGATATCGACACCCGTCAATCGAGTCAATCAATCGTCAGTTCGATTTCAATCTTACCTTATAATGGCTTTTCACAAAATCATTACAGTGTTTAATCAGTTTCTATACAAAATGTTTATTTACCTATTTATTATTCACGATTACTTTTTTACCGAGTCAATCGATGTCCGACAATTGATTTCGTGATCAACGTAAGTAGACACTGACTGTCGTGACATAACAGCCATTTTCGTCTTATTACTTTATGCTCGAACCATTGGTCATTGTGCTTTCTACCACAAACAATAATAAAGGCTTGCATAACGTGCAAAAACTGTAAAATAGACTTTTATCTATTGGAAAAGCGAGAGTGGCTGTCAGGAAAAGTATATACTTCTTGCTTCTAGCTTATTTATGGTGGCGACGTGACGAGTTTTACATAATCTGTGGTAATGAAATGACGTTTGCGTAGTCGCACCCGACGGATGGTCAATATTTAGTTTTCCTGATTGTTTGACTAAATCGGGGAGCGTTAATGCGAAGAAGGGACGCCTTTATCCGGTTGTGTAAAGTTTAGGATAGAAAGGGATTTAGATTGGTTTAGGATAGGTTTGTTTAGTAATTGATAACCATCGCATATTTCGCCTACATTGCTATAGAAACCTAAACAGGCTCTGTATAATTATTTTTTTTAACTCAGTAGCAAAGGTCAACAGTTCCTAAACACTTAAGTAAGTAGGTACCTATTAAAAATAATAAGCATTCAATTTTCGCTACTAATTTGATCACGCAATGTTTTTATGCCTATTTATTTAATGGACTTTGCAAAAAAAGGACACTGCGTGAAAAGATCGCGTGTTGCGACCTAAAATAAAAACAAAAATTTAGCGTTCCATCTTTAAATCTTCAATTTAGTGCTAGTGTAGTGCGGACTGCGGTTCTTCGACATAATCGAGTCACAAGAATCCTAATCGATATCTTCTGACATTTGGAATGCGTTGTTAGCATGAAGGGTACCTGATATCGCCCTTATCGACAAAACGCGTGTCGCCAAGCCGCCGTACCTGGCCCGCCGATCACGGACTGAGAAATAGAAAAATCACGATACCTTTTGCATGAGCATAGAGTCACGAGATCACTAGTGAAATGTCTTGTATAACTGAATTTATTTGTAAAACTATCGTGAACGTTACAACCTTGAAGTTTTATAGGCTGAACAAGGCTTTCATTATAAATCGTTCGCCATTTTCGTGGATGTTTCAAACAAGATAACATTAAGAAAACAGGTGGAAGACGATTAAAGATTTTCTTTACATAATAAAATGCACGTGGCGTGTGTGTGTGTGGTGTGGTGTGTTTTTAAACACATTTATTTACTTAAAACATAGGACCATTTATTATTAAAACTAATAGCTGTAATAATATAAACAAAGAGTTTATCTCATTGAATCACATTAAATACATATAATTAACAAAAAGCTCTATTTGTTTTTTTCTATTTTAAATTATTGTAGGAAGGTTGCATTAAGTGCTTGAGTAGAACATATTTTTCAGTTATTTTATTATGTTCCGGTTAATTATAGTATCGCCAAGGTTGGGAGGTTTAAAAAATGTATCACCTGTTTAAATTTGGCGTTAATTAGACACATATCCATCACAATCACAATATATCACTGAAACAAAAATAACAAAATACATTTGAAAAGTGTTCACAGCTGGATGTCTCACATTGCTAAGCCCATAATGGTTTTATTTACTGTGTAAACAATAATTTTGTATTTAAAGTAGGCGATGCGTGCATTCTACGTAAAATATACACACACGCATATTTAATAGCTACGTTTTTATTAATGGTAATTATATGATTTGGAGTCGCTATTATTTCCATATTTTTCCACGTCATGACTGTTTATACAATTTGATGGAATTTTTAATTCTTATGTATGTACTTCTTGTACTTAAATTGATTGACGTATCTCATATGTATACTTAGGTCTAACCTACTTCTTGCCTGACATTCGTAAATAGTGCCTATCTGCCTAAGAGTCCGTGGCTGCCAAACTTTCGTCATTTTATAGAAGCTGATAGTTTATCAGTGCATGTCCCCAATACAAGTAGGAACAATGCCCTAATATGAAGTTTCAGTTACGGTGACTTTGGCATGTAACAAAAGTATGTAATATATAGCAACCGAAATTCGTTAAATTATAAAGCTCAATTTTTTAAATATGAATTGAGCTTTATAATTTAACGAATTTCGTTTTCTTCTGGATGGTATTCACTGCTTACCATCAGATGGGATCTCAGTCAAGCACTAGTTTATATGTTTTAAAAAAAAAACTTCACCTCACACTAGGAATAAATTCCAATCGCTTTTATAAAATGACGAAAGTCTGGCAACCTATAATCTCACTCTATAGTAGTCTGACCGATTTGTCAGAAAACGTTGATTTTGTAATGATTCAAAGATTCAAAGCATTTTATTTCAAGTAAACCATTTACAGGCACTTCTGAAATGTCAAGAAGCCCTACCCTAGTAGTAGTGCCCTACCCTACTCTACCCTATTCTACCCCACTCTACCCTACTTTAATCTATTAATTTTTTTTCATTCTTGATAGGTTCGCGCTTGACCGCTATCTCGCCTGATGAAAGCGACGACCCGATAAAATTATAAAATTCTATGTCCGTCTTCTGGTTCTAAGCTACCTCCCCACCAATTTTTAGTCAAATCGGTTCAGCCGTTCTTGAGTTATAAATACTGTAACTAACAGGACTTTCTTTTATATATATAGATATATATAGTCTGGTGTTAAATTATTGTCAGAACTTCAAAGTACTGTTTCGAAGTGTCCCTCGATACGTGTGCAAAACACCATTGATAACGACATGTGGTCTTAAATATGTTCTTAGTTTATATTCCTGTACCTGCCAAGTGATCCGTCAAGCCGGCCTCTACAGTAAATACTTGAGTTTAGCGAACGGTGTCACGGCACAGACATAGTGCAGATTGTCGCCCTTGCAAACGAACGTCACACATGACTCCGTTACGTTCGTTCTGCGAGAGATTAAGCAGACGCAAAACGTATCTAAAAAGTGGGACATGGCGGGATTATACGCCGTCGTGCCGTGTTACTAAATGGATTTAGTTTTTGCCCTTTCGCTACCGTACTGCAAAGGGAGAAAGGAGTTAGTGATAGCATGACGAGTGACAGGACAGAATGGAAGAAAAAAACATGTTGCGCCGACCCCAAATATCACGGGACAAGGGCAGGAAGATGCTGATGATGCTACCGTACTGCACTGTGTATTAGCAATTAAATAATACGAAAATTAAGTCTCGAAGTTGCTCTTTTCTCATGCACTAATGGACAGGATGTCAGCTAAAACGGCCGCCGACCGTCTTTCTTCACGACGATTACATTGTTAGTATTGTTACTTTGCAAACGGACAAGCACAAGTATAACACGGCCCCGGAGATCATCCAGAATAAGGACGTAATTGGACACATCCGAGCACGCGCGACCGCGCAACACATTTATGCGAAGTCGCGACACGGATCCCTTTGGTGTCGCCGCCTGTTTGAGACGCGTTGCAATGTCGCGTGTCGCGCGACTGTTTCTGCATAATATGTTTTTTTTTCTTCTTGTTCATCATAGCAAATCTGTAGCTATGCTACTAATGATATCATTCCGATATAAGTGATGTTATTAAAAATATATAATAATTTTACTGAATTGATTTTCTTGCGATTTCATACTTTCCTCTATTGCTAACTGCTCCTAAGTGGAGCCGCGTTGAATCTACAGTTGTGCTAAAGAACGAGCTGGTCATGCTCATCGGGTCCACTAATTATTTCACACTTTCCCGTTAAAAAATAAGAGCGTTATAATCGATGGTTTGTCTTGATGGCTTCCGTTCCGACCGATCAGAAGTGCATTCGATATTTGCTTCATTCTTTGCCAGTCGGATGCGCTCGATCCCCTTCTTGCCGATTCTGAAATGCAAAGCGATTCAACAGCATCTCGTTTCCAAACAATGGGGCTTTGTATCCCATTCGAAGATTTTACGTTCGTATTTTACAATACACGATAGAGAGATCTGTGATTTTCTTATCGCAGTCAGTATCTTGACTGTATAAGTGCGGATCAAAAACAACGCCCTATATCGTAAAGAGTTTGGAATTCTTATGTGATTTTCGTATTGTTCGTTTGCAAATTTTATTTCGACAATATCTGCAAGCTACAGCTAATTCGCCCTTACATGGTGCGCTTGCGCAACATGTATTCTTGTGAGATTGAGATCTCAACAAAGGGCATTGGCCCAATTCACCAACTGATCAAACAAATGTATTTCAACACTGTCGATGTTTTCATAAGTAATACGCTGCATAACAGACATTAGTTACCATCTTAATGCAAGCTGTTTCTAAATTCTGCAATGATCCAATTTCGTCCGCAGCAATTGAAGTTCTTTGTTTACTTCGATACAAATCTTATTAGGACTCCGGTCATCGGCTTGATGCGTTTTTTTTCCGTTGGTTGACAATCAGAGCGCAACATGGTACCGTACTGTTTCTTATGTTGCTCAGTGGCTAGTGGCTGCCCGCCGATTAACCGACTCCGACCGGCCGGAACGAGGTATAATGAGTTTATTGTAATTACCCACGCGCCGCAGAGCTACGAGAACTATCTGAACGGTGTATTTGCGAATATACCGATATGAGGGTGCATCGGTACTGTTAATGCGTTTCGGAATGCAAATAGGAGAAAGTTGCTTTGTTACGAGGAAAAATATCTGTGGACCTAGAATTTTTTTATGTGGCGATAAAATTTTAATGTCGTCATTGTATACTTCTCCGTGGCAATTATTTCCGTTGCTTATTAAAACAAATCACTATTATAAAGTTGGATAATTAAGTGATAAATAACTTTCTTTATTTAACTATCTAATAGAGCATAAATTACGTGAGATAATTATCAATACTTAGAAATTACTGAGGAGCTTTTTAATTCTTTAATCGCTTCTTTAACATTCAATACACGCAAATGTCATGTTTTCGCCAAAAATAGTCACGATTTTGACATTTAGGTGTTGTATTTATAACCACTATAATTTTGCTATCAACTTGACGCTTTATTTAATTTTGCTTTTTCTTTTCTGTTACAGGTATGTACAGTCTGTCAGCGGCTTTATAGATGTAAGAAATCAATTTGGTACGTAGAAAGCGACACATTTAGAGTGGTATCATTATATCAACCCTCGACTGGCCGTGGGAGTGGATAAGTGTATCCTATAGCTGTTCCCGAGTAGCCCGCAGCGATTACTCTATCGTAAATTAGTTTGTGGCGTTCAATTTGCGATAACACAGTAGTAGGTCCGTTGTATCTCGTAAATAGTGGCAGGTCTAAGGTCCGACTCATCCAGTCACGAACGGGTTAACTTATTGGTTGTCGATGCCTATAAATTATGATCATTAATCAATTGATGTGACTAATTGGCATTTAGCGCTTTCGTGTTGTTTATGTTGCGTTTTTATTTAGTTGTGGGGTTAATTGATGTGTCTATACATGGAAATTGATGTTCGGTGGGTGAGACATGAATTTTAAGTAGCATTTATCTTGGTTGGACATTTATTTTTAAATTGATTTCGATTTTTTATTTTAAATTGATTTCAATTTCGATGCTCATCTTTACAGTTTTATGTTTTACGGTCACCACAACACAACACATAGGTTTTTTACAGTCCTCATTGACACTGAATGCCAAGATACAGAACCAGAAAATAAAACAACTGTTCACGGGTACACTATACATATTGCACCAATAAATGGTTGTACAAACTTTGACACATTTGCAGGCTTACCCAAATATTCCGATCATAACTTAGTATTAATATTACCAAAGTACTTAGTCCATCATACAATACATGACAGGATTAACCCACAGTTTTAATAGATCAAAATAAATTATAAATCGTAAAAAACGAAAAGAAAGTCCTCGTAACACAATAGGTTATAGTGCAAATTAAAAAGGAAACCAATTCACTTTTTCACATGGCAAACAAACTACATAATGCCATAGGGAGCCAGCTTAACCATAGCATGTTCATGTCATTTGGCTCTGCCACCGTCAATCATAACGTTTTGTTCGTGAAATACGACAGTGTGTCATGCGAGAGTGGGCCAACCGCATGCAAATTCATATGATATTGTGATATTTCGCATGTTTGTTATACTTTTTTTGAATTCAGACTGATACGTGCGATCAAAAGAAATTAGGTTAGAACGATAAAGCATTTTTTATTGTACAAAGAACCGTTGCTTTTTTTTTGTTTGATTGAGAAGGAATTTTGAGTAGAATTTTCGAAGGCGATTTTTTCTTCTGAAAGAAACATTTTATTTGTCACACATAGATACACGCAGTGTAGAAACAACATGTTTCACAAGGTTTCGTCATGCGGGACGGTTATATCAACGATATTGCACGCCTCACGATTTGCTCCACCACCACTACATCAGGCTTATTGGCTACTAACTAATAGTCCAGAAACTCAAAATTAAAAAGAAGAATACTAACATTGTGTGTCTCACGGTTGCGCCAAATAGGTCCAGTTTATCAAAAATGCCAGACAACTACGTGTACCTAGTGGCCTGACGCTGGTTTTTAACTGAACCATATTGAGAGTGTACTGATGAAAATTAGTTAATTTTTAGTAAATTGTTTGTTTATTTAGTTTTCTTTTGGTATTTTTATGTATTTTTTTTTAACAGAAATGTCTTAAAAAAGTTAAGAAGCGAAAAAACTCGAGCAGACGGACATAAGTGATTTACTGTTTTCTTTAAAAGGTCGAAAACCCTCATAATAATCTCGTTGCACTATTTCCCAACATTTTATGGCCATGTTACTCAAACTTTCTACGGCTGCGTGTCGGTCATCCAGTCATAGGTCAGCTCGTTGCAACGAGCATACGTTTTCATTGCTGTACGTCTGCAGTTAGCGCACAATTTGCAAGTAATCCCGCGCCAGCCGCATTCCCACGGTGCTTGGTACTCTAACCACCTGTACCTAAAAGCCCTATAAGCAGTGGCGGATTAGCCATGTAGCAAGAGTAGCAAATGCTACGGGCCTCGCGCATTCGGAGGCCCCGTGCGTTCGGGGATCCCGCACTTGAGCGTAAAAATAACTACAAAGTATATAAACTACATGAAATCTAATTTTCGCTACTTGCCTGCTGCGGTCTTCCCGTCCGATTATAATTTAGGTGTCTTCAAGGTACGAGAGAATAGAGTGAATAGGTTCTTAATAAACTAGTGCGCCGCACCATCAACGA
The DNA here is from genome assembly GCA_905147345.3 of Mythimna impura. NCBI lineage: Eukaryota > Metazoa > Arthropoda > Insecta > Lepidoptera > Noctuidae > Mythimna > Mythimna impura. The sequence goes on along the minus strand of LR990362.1, from coordinate 10,832,852 downwards.
TTGCATCACTATACTTACCATCAGGTAGGATCGCAGTCAAGCCTAGCCTATAACCTAGTGTATAACAATTTAAAAAAAAACAGCTTATTTTTTGGATGTGATAAAGTAAAAGTCTACAGAATAGAAGATCTATTTTAATAAGTATCTTTTAAAGATAATCTTGTTGAAGTATTTAGCTAGTACGGTAAATGACGAAAATAAAATCTTTGTATTTTGTACAAAATATTTTATAGTTTCTCTACCAAACGGGCCCTTAGTCGAATTTGCTACAGACCCCGCGCTAGCTTAATCCGCCACTGCCTGTAAGATTGCTGTTCGCCTATAATGTTGCATATAATGTACCTACGATTCGGTGCAGAATGCAAATTCTGTGGAGCTATATTATTAGAATTGAAATCAGAAATCAGAAATCAGAAATCAGAAACGTTTATTTCAAATAGACCAATTACAGGCACTTTTGAATTGTCAAAATGTCAGTCAGTCAAAAAAAGAAAAGTGAAGCTAAATTGCACGTTCCAAAGCGTAGATCTCTATGGAGAAGAACGTGCAAGAAACTCCATGGACACTCTTTTAAAATCATATTATTGTTACATAAATCTTGGTTACATATTTCATGTCGCTTCTAATATGTGAGCACAATGTAGATAAATAAGAATAAAAACTAATTAAAAAGATAGAAATTGAATTAAGCCACTGGCAGCTAAGAGATGACCAGTCTCAACCGACGGCACCCGTTCACGAGCATGACGCGTGCATCAGCCTCACTCAGCTCAACCATTTTGAAGGGAACTGAATGACCCAATAACACGTACCACCATCAGCGAGACATTTGAGTGAGCATGACAAACTCTCACCTGCCATGCTCGTAATGTCAAACAAGTTGTAACCTAATAAAAATGCTCCATGGTACTTCACATTACAAAACTTGAAAAAAAAAAAAGTGCTTCTACATTATACAATGCTATTGTTTCCAAATGCAAAAGGTAATAAATTATCATAACCTCTATTGAAATAAACAAATAAAATAAAATAAGAAAGATTTCGAAAATAACAAAACAAAAAGGGGAATAGTAAGTATCTCTTCCAATAATTAGAAATATATATATTAAAAAAACACAAAACTTAATTTGAAGGCTGTGGCTGTGGAGCAGGACCGGCATTTAGCCAAGCGTTTTTGTCAAGGATATAATCTTCCAGTTTATAATACGCTTGTCTACATAGAAATGCAATAACATCTTCATTTTCTTATCCTTAATGCAGTATTTTTTTTTTTTACTGGGAATATCATCCGATGATATAATAATAATAATAATAATAATATTTATTCTCAAAAAAAACTTAGTACTATATTACATTTCATTTGGCAATACATTTAGTGACTAACAAATGAATTAAGCATCTGTAACTGAACTAGGCTAAGCCTGTATTTCAGTTATCAGCGCGAAATCCCCTCGTTTTAGAACAGCCAATAGTAAAAATGCAGAATTATTGTACTATGGTTCGAAGCATTTTTTTAAATAAAACTAGGTTAGTATTACAAAAGGCATTTTAGAATATAGTAAATTTAGAAGGTGTGTCCTCTTAGCTGTGTTTGGTGATGTGTACGTGGGTGAAATGTGTAAGAGGGTGTGTAAATGTATGTGTAATGTGAGATTTTGTGTGATAGTTTTGTTCCTAACTTTCATTTATTTAACCAACTCTAAGTAAGAGTTGCTCAGTTTCTTCATAATCAAGGGTCTGTAGGTATTGGTTTACTTTCACTTTGCATTGTTTTTTATTTAAGGAATATATATCTAAAGTTTTGTTTATCTTATTATATAAATATGGTCCTAGAAATCCAGCAAACCTTAAACTAAACTTAGTTTTATAACACATTGGTTTCCTGCATACCATATGCCTCCGACGTTTCTCCAGCAAATGTGTATTATAGGTCAGTTCCGAGTGCTGTCGCAAAATAACATTAAGTACAAATAGCTGTCTAACTGTTAAAACCTCGCATATTTGATATAGGGTTTTAGTGGGAAAATAAATTGGCTTGAAATTACTAACCTTCAAGATTGCTCGCTGGGCGATCTCAATGGACTTCATCGTGGTTTTGCATACCCCACCCCAAGACGATATGCAATACGTGAGGAGTGACTGACAGAGAGCAAAATATATCTGCTTCAGCAGCTTAGAGTCAGCAACACCACGTAAGGTTTTAAAAACAAAAATAAGTTTTCGTACTCTTGCACATAATATTCTGATGTGTTCCTTGAAGTTGAGATTACAGTCAACCGTAACGCCCAAGTACTTGATTGATCTAACACATTCAAGTGGCAAACATTTACAACTTTCATCAGAGAGACACTCGTGTGAAATAATATTGTGGTTGCTGGTAAGGCCATTTGCTTTCCTAATACTGAAGCAGATGTATTTCGTCTTGTCCACATTTAGCGTTAATATATTTTTCTGAAGCCAATGTCTAATCGCATTAAATCCTCGTTGAGCAGCACTGAAAACCTCATCCCATGTATCGGCGGCAAATACTAGAGCAGTATCATCTGCGAAAGAGATGACCTCTCCAAGGGTGAGTTTTAGATTTGTAAGCTCGTTTATATATACGAGGAATAATGTGGGTCCCAAAATGCTGCCCTGTGGAACTCCATGTGTGACTGGTAGATACGTACTTTTATATTTATCAACTCGTACACATTGAGACCGCCCGGATAAGTAACTCCTAAAAAGTTTCAGCTGAGTGCCCCTAATTCCTAAATTCTCAAGTTTTTTCAGTAGAAGGGAAACAGAAACCGTATCAAACGCCTTAGCCAGATCCAGAAAAATAGAGAGACATTTTTTTCCTCTATCTATATTAGAACTAGCAAAGTTAATGAGTGTATTTACGGCTTGCTCAGTAGACTTTCCATGCCTAAAACCAAACTGATTTGGGGATAGTAAATTATTTTTTTCAAGATAGTCGACTAATCGACTATTCATAATTTTTTCCAGTAATTTTGAAAGTGTCGGTAGGATGGAAATAGGTCTATAATTATTGATACGGTTTCTGTCTCCACCCTTGTGAATTGGACAGACTTCTGAGATTTTGAGGCAGTCAGGAAATACACCCGAACTTAAGCAGTCATTTAAAATTTTTGTAAGAGGAGGAACAAGTGTAAGTTTAAATTCTTTAAGAAATTTACTGTTTATGTTGTCACAACCTGAGGCACAATCTTTTTTTAGACCAATTATAATTTGTTCCACCTCTTTCTCGTCTGTGTCATGCAGCACAAATGAGCCAATCACGTCATTTTTGTTACCAACGTTATTGGAATCGGTGTCTAATATGGATGCATTTTTCTGACGGATTTTTCCTGCAAGAGAACTACCAACGTTTATAAAATAACTGTTTACCTCATTAAGTGACTGAGGAGGAGAGCTAGAAAGCGTTAGGAGTTCTTTAGGCTGTTGTGTTGTTTTTGTTGTGTTTGTGATATTTTTAATTACTTTCCATAATTTTTTGTTGTCATTTCTTGCATTTTCAATTTGATTTTGTTCATATGTTCTCTTTACTTTACGCAATAAGTTATTACAGAAGTTTCTGTAGCGCTTATATGTTATTTTTAAAACTTCGTTTTCCGGTGCTAAATTTGATTTTTTGTGCAGTCTGTCCCTATTTTGCATACACCGAAGCAATCCTGGTGTTATCCAAGGCTTTATTATTTTTAGACGTCTAGGTAGAGATACTATTTGAGTATTTTTTTCTATAACAGCTTGTAGACATTGTGTTAGGTAGTTTAAACAAAAGTTTGGATCTCCTGACTCGTAGATTGGTTTGAAATTGATATCTTGAACATCATGGGCTAGTTCCGTGTAATTAATTCTACTTTTCGTTGTGGATGTGTATTGTCTTTTTTTTTTTAGATTCATGCATAACAAAACCGGATTGTGGTCAGTGAGTGTCCCATGTGGTACAATTGTGAAAGATGATTTATTAGTTTTTATTAGGGCGTGATCTAAGCATGTCTTACTATCACTACGTGTTACCAAAGTGTGTGCTGGTAGGTACCCATGCGAAGCGGCTAAAGTTAGGTATCTTTCCCCGTTATGATCTATTTTATTTGCATTTATTGCTAAGTTTATATCACCAATGACTACATTGTATTCAAAAGATGAGTACTTTTGCAAAATTTTGTCTAAAAAAGAAAGAAAAGGATCTAGTTTAGTATATGATGGTGATCTATATAATGCAATAATAGCTATACGATTTTCGACAGTAGCTATCAAACAATTACAATCTTGGCTGTTGGGTTCTACTATTTGGACGTTGAGATTTTCTTTGTAATAGATAATTACTCCGTCATTTTGCTTAGAGTTTATCGTTGTTGCTGCATAACTATAACCATCTAGGTTTGGGACTATAGCTGTACACGATAGCCAGCATTCAGTTAAAATTATAATATCACATTTCAACCTCAGTCTCTGTAGCATAACCTCCAAGCCAGCCACATTTCGATTCACACTGCGTATATTCTGTGTCAATACAAGTAAGCGCTCAGCTGAGAAAGTGGAAATTATATCATAGCAGTCTTCTAAGTCTGCAGTTTGCGAGGACGACACGGATAATTGATCTAAGTTTTCAGTTAGGCTAATTATGTCACCAAATTTTGCTTAGTAGTGTAATTTTTTAAAGAAATGTGCTCGTGGTATAAAGTAATTTTATGGAAGGTGTTTCTAGGTTCTATATTGATTTTTAAGAGTGAATTGACAGTTTGACATGTGTGTGTGTGGTGTGCGTATCTTGTTGATTTATTTGTATTTATGTGTATAGTGTTGTTTGTTATGTAGATAGTTGTGTAGCAATATATTATGTTGTGATTTGTTTTGTTTGGTAAATAGTGAGAGTAATGGTAAAAGAAAAACAAAAACAAAAGAGCATGCATTAAACAAAATAAATTTAAAGTAAGGCCGAAACTGGCTATCGACACAATACTAAACAGTCATATAGTTGATACACTTTTTCTTAATTTATCAAGGTCCGCATCGTTATTAATACGTATATGAGGAGAATTTTCATTGTTTTTCAGATAGACAATTCCGTTTGCAGTCCAGCAGAAACTATAGCCATGACTCTTTCGGAATTGTCGTGCCAAATAATATAGTCTCTGTGTCTTCTGACTGAGAGTCTCCGATACGTAAATTGCCTTGGAGTTGTTGTTAGGATTGAGATGTGTTGCATTTAGTTTGTTTCCTTTTTGTTTCGATTTGTTAAAATTCTTGACTGCTTTGAGAAATCTTTCTTTCATCAGAACGGTGGTGAAATCAACTACCACCGGGTCAGAGGTGTCCTTTGATTTTAGTCTGTATACATCTTTGACCACATGGCTGTCCATACTAATGTCGAGAATTTTTCCCAAATTTACAATTTCAGTTATAATAGTGTCTTTTGTCTCTCCGATCTATTTCGGCAGATTACGAATCTCTATTCCGGAACTACACGTTTTTCGTTCTAACTTTTCCAATTTTTCTTCCAGTTCCTGAATTGTTGCCTTATCTGTTTGTCTTTCCTTTTCTAGGGCTGAGATTTTCAATAGAAACTCATCGTACTTGTTAGATAGTAGGTCTATACACGATTTCAGGTCTTGAAAATGCTTATCTTGTTTTGTAGAAAAAGATGAAAACATTTTACGTAATACTTCTAAAGAATTTGGGTCTGTTCCATCAAATTTCCTCTTTTTCCTTTCAGTAATATATTCCTCGAGGGAGTGAAGGTCAGGCTCTGATTCACAGTGCTGTAGTGGTGATTCGCCTTTGTCCGTTGCGAATAATATGGTTAAGTTGTTCGTGCCAGGCTCGACAGCGAGTGTCGATTTAGCCTGTGAGGCGGGCGGTGTACGTTGAAGTGACATGTTTTTTTTTTTTTTCAGTATAAGTGGCTGCAGTTACTTAGAATGGAGCTTGGTATTATTGTCACTCTTCCAGCTCTCTATGATTGTTATTCCGAAAAATAACCAAACTTGTCGACTGAATTGATGTTCGTCGGCGTGCTGATGGTGTAATATTAGCGCTGATATCCCGCGGCAACGACCTCGAATTCGGCAATTGATATAGCTGTTTAGTATTTCGTTACTTTATAAATACAAAATCCAAACGCTTCACCAAAACGTTCGGCGCACATAAACACGACGCGTAGCGTAGGCTCAATCTGCTATAAACGCGCAGCGTAAGCTCAAGATGTTAAAACAACCGTCAAACGCATCCGTGTAAACGTTGCGCATGTGTGCGTAGAAGTATCCCTCGCTCTTGGGCTGAGCGGGAGGATGTGTCAGACTTTTACTGACTAAAAACCCACTCCTGTTCCTTCGTTGCCTTTCGTACCAGGGCCGAGTCTTCCTTTCAGAAGAAGACTAGGTTACTTCTAGGTAAGCGCGTTCCATCGTCGACCGCATCGTCGCTTTCCATCAGGTGAGTTAGCGGTCAAGCGCGAACCTATCAAGAATAAAAAAAAAAAAAAAAAAAAAAAAAAAGACCCTTGGCCCCAGTAATGCAGTATATTTGGAATCAGCACAACATGCGTATCATATTAATATTACGAAAGCAAAAATGTTTGTGTGTGTATGTTACTTCTATACGCTCAAATGAGTGAACGAATTTGGATGAAACTTGGCACACGAGTATACCATATCCGATTGGACCTAGGATGAGTACTTACTACGGGAGAAGGGTTACCTTAGGATAATTTACATCATTTCAATGCTTACGTCCTTCTTAGCCATTTAATTTATCTTACACTAGCTTTTGCCCGCGGCCTCACCCGCTTACACAAAATATAGCCTATGTCACTCAGGAATAAAGCAGCTTTCTATCGGTGAAAAAATTTTAGCAATCGGACCAATACTTTCAGAGATTACCTCCTACAAACAAAAAACAAACTTTACCTCTTTATAATATTAGTGTAGATTGTAAAAGTTCATCAAAATACCTTTAACTTGACTAGTGATCCTTGAAAACTCTAAATAAGAGCATAGGAAAACTTGCCTTTCTTAGCAACAGATACAATATCTAAATGGACGTTACACGAATGACACTTATAGACAAAAACGCCCGATCTCCTTTAATATTTACCTATCCCAATAAAAATTGTAGAGTTTCAAGACTAGGGAAACTACTGAACATAAGTCCTAGATGCAGTATGCATATGAGATACCTACATAGAAATACAACCCCTAGCCACAGCCAAACAATTTGAAACCGCATTACCATCGTTACCAACAATTACGAATAAGTATTTCGTACGCATAAAATTTCATACGGTAATTTGGTGTTGGTGTTGCCCGATGCAACCGCAACAAGTTAATCACGACGGGGGCTAAAGGTGGCTGACAGACGTGCCGACTGCCTTACAACAACACACCTTGGATGGTTATTGTAATTTATGACTCTATGGTTCTTGCATTTGGCTACGTTCGGATGGCTCTTGGCTATTAAGGCTGAGTATTTCTTAGTAATTATATATTTGAATAGTACAGATTTTTCTTGTTATTATTATTAGTTTTGTTAAGAGCATTCCTTTCTTATTCGACTTAAAATTAGTTAGTGTATTTTTTTTATTGATATTTAACTAGTGCTTGACTGCGATCCCACCTGATGGTAAGCAGTGATGCAATCGTTGATGCTGAGGCGCACTAGTTTAATCAGTCAATTCACTCTATATTGGTATTTATTATTTTGTATAATATATTTTTAAATATTACAATTATATAAGTAGGTTTTACCAACCCGCACTGGGCCCGCGTGGTGGATTACGGCCCATTCCCTCTCCTAGAGAGAAGAGGCCTGAGTCCCAGCAGTGGAAACATTAAAAGGCTGAATATGTATGTATGTATTGTAAGTAGGTTTATATTGTACACTGGATTTGAGTGACAAAGAGAGATCACATTCGAGGGTAGACCTCGAATGTGGTCTCTGGTTAAAAATGCTTGATGCAGAAAGTTTCGAAAATTAGCAGCGTTTTAGGCTCTGTTGCTAAAAGGTTTTTAAGAATACATTTCCCACAAACATAGCCCTCTCTCCACGTAGGTATAGTAGTGATCTCGTTATGATAAGTTACGGTAGCATCCGACGACCCAGATACGTTTCCAATTTATTTAAATAAAATGCAGTATGACGTTTTTCATTATACGAGATCGCTTTGTTCGCTTGCAGAAATGTAGACTATTCGATTCAATACAAAATTTCATGGAAATTTAGGTTAAACAAGTTATTTTATTCTGTTAAGCTGTTCTATTGTATTATATTCTTTTTTTGCGTGCAATACCTATAAAAAAGAATAAGATTGATATTCTTATAAATTTGAATCAAAATAAGACTCTCTATAAAACTTTTTATTTTTATTAAATTTACCTTAAATCAAATAAAAGAGAATATGCACGTTTTCCTTTTGTACCTACGTGCTAAAAACACTATCACCTCTTCTTTAAACTCATATTAAACTACATTTGTAATTTATAGAAAGTATCTACATTGGTTACCAAGCTGATAATTAAAAAGAGAAGTCCGATATGGACTCTGACGTCAAAGTCCATCACGCCCTTTATGGCCGCCATAGAAAAGGGCGTTTTTGCGAGAGAGCCTGTAGTTGTTAACCATTAATTTTAAATCTAGTTTACTTTTCGATCAATTTCGATTAACCTGTCACACAGTTAGTATTTTGTTTTTGTATATTTGTTGATATACTGGTTAGAAAACATTTTATTTTGACGCGTATTTCCTATTAAAAAAAAAGATTACAGCATGCAAATGCGAGTACATACAATACAACTGGTGACCACCACGAGCGACGGTTTTTTTCCATACATCGATATCCGATTGACATTCGTCTCGCTTCAACGAATTCAACCATAAACAACAGAAAGGTGAAACAGAAAGTTTGTAACAAAAAATAAATAAAAATCTTTGACGTATACGTAACACGGATTACTAATTAAATTGAAAGGCGAATCCGCTTCCTGTTTGTTTTGTCGCACTAAAATGTAAGATTTATTAATTAGCATAAGTAATTATAACCATAATGAGATAGCTTTGCGACATTCTTTAAGTTAGGGCAAAAAAACATGGGTAATTTATTGCATGATGGTAATTTTTAGAATTCCGTACCGAAAGGGTAATAACGGGACCCTATTGCTAAGACTCCGCTATCTGTCTATCTGTCACCAGGTGTCATGAACAAGCAACGACAACTTTACATAGCTAGACAGTTTTTTTTTTAGGTGGGAAAATCATCTAATGACAAATCACGCTCTTGGGCGGAGCGGGAGATAGTGTCAGACTTTTACTGACTAAAAACCCACTCCTGTTCCTTCTTTGCCCTCGTCCCAGGGCCCCGGGTTTCGCTTTCACTTGAAATTTTCACAGTTGATGTATTTTTGTTGCCGCTATAACAACAAATAAAATAAAGTGGGGCTTCCCATACAGCAAACGTGATTTCAGATGGGCTTTTTTGCTACGGACTTTGCGGGAACCCTTTGTGCGCGAGTCCGACTCGCACTTGCCGGTTTTTTAATTTATTTACAAGAAGTTTTTAAGTATTGGCGCCGGTTGAACAGTCATTCTGTAGTCAAAGTGAAATCCATAGTGATATAAATAATTGCAGAACTGGAACGGTAGCAGTATTTACAAGCCCCGTTCTTAATTACCTATACGACGTTATAATTTTCATTTTGCGATACAAATATATGTCACCACTCATTTAGATACCTTACCGAGAGATAAGATCATACTGTAAACTTCTCGATCACGATTTAATCGAGTTTGAAACGACATCGCTTAGTTTAACCACGATTTATAATCGAACTAGCGTCTGCCAGCGGCTTCACTCGCGTGAAAGTCGAAAGTTATCCGAAAGGGTAGCATAAAGCATAATCAGCCTTTAAATGTTCCCATTGCTGGGACTCAGGCCTCCTGGAGAGCAGGAGAGGGAATGGGCCGTAATCCACCACGCGGGCCCAGAATAATGCGAATTGTCTCAGGATAAAAAGTATTCTGTGTCTTTTTTCAAGGTTTTTTTTTTAATTATTGATAGGCTCGAACTTTATCATTATATCACATCTAATAGTACGACGATGCCATCGAAATTGGAGTACGTTTACCTAGAAAGGTGTTTTTAATATCGTGCGGATTTCATGACGCATGCGGGTTTGCTCCGCATGCAGAAAATTTCAAAATGCAAAAAAAAAAACGCGTCCCGCGTGCGTATTCCACACATTACAATAAATACTTGTATGAAATGGACATTTGTGGGGGTTACGCGTGCGGGGCAATCCCGCATGCGTGATCTAAACCGCACGATATTAAAAACACCCTAACCTATTTACTTGCTTGACTTAACCTCAGGTTCTAGGGATGGTCCAATCTAGATTCTAGTTTCGGCGCTGTAGACGTAGGGAATTTAAAGCAATCACCTCCTTCTGCGAAGCAGTAATGCGAGCAAAATATATGGCGGAAATCATGAGGTGGAGACGATGCTCAGTGCTCACGGCCACTGTAGGCACGGGCTTGCGGACGGCGAGCTACCCATTGCTCCGATTACGGCCAGGCTGTGTGTTCCAAGCACGCCTCAAAGAGATGTCAGTAAGATTGACGAGGACTGTTAGAGCCGATGCCGTCTGCCCGATGTGATGCGGATTATTCGAAACAAGTTTTCAATGAAAATATTTTTTTCTTATCAAGGTTTTATTGTTCAGTATATACCTATATAATTAATATTCGTCAAGACCATTTCAAAATGCTCAAACACGGTAGGGTTATCTGAGTTCCTATGGCCGCCTTCCGGTGCCATCATCAGATCACCTCTATGTTTGATTGAATTTTGCATTGTCGTCTGATTTACACATGCATGCAAAATTTCAGCTCAATCGGTAACCGGGAAGTGGAACAAATTTAATTTGCAATTTTATTACAGACATACAAACATCGGGACAGGTCAAACTAAATAAAAGCTTGTAAAAATCAGCGTGGTCTTGGATTGCATAAGGCAAATGAAGGAACACTGGTGGGTTTTAGTCAGTAAAAGTCTGACACTTCCTCGTATAAAAAGCGCTGTAGACGGGAAAACGTAATAAATAGACAGACAGACAATGTGAGTTGCGTATTTATAATTTTAATATAATTTGTATATTTTTTCCTTCCGAAACCTTTCAAGTTTCCACTGTGTCATTAATTTTTATTTTTATTGCCAGCGATTAATGTTAATGTCATTATTTTACAGCGATATTTTAAATCATAACTGTTATGCTAACATTTGGCGAGGTAATTTTGCATTTCCGCCAATTTATTTTCGAGACGGCGTGATATTTTTCTTTTAATTTTAACGGACATGCCATATTATAAATGCATTTATTAATTACCCAGAAGCTTTTAGGAATGGTCATTTATGTTACAAGATGACGATGATAAGCTTTCACATTCCATTACTGACTATATTGCGTAATAGTTAGTATGAAGCGCGATTGGTCTCGATTAAACATATCGCATCGGTGCGTATTTACATTTTATACATGGCCAGAACGCAGCCATAGGAAACTGCTCGCGTATACTTTGTATTGCTATTTTTAAATCTGCAATTACAATGTCTACACGAATTTTGCGTACTGGTCTTGTATAGTTTGTAACGTGAACGCGCGCGTCATTCCAAACTATACTACAGTTAACATCACTTACGCCTGACAAAATCTGAAATAGATATAAAATCATTTACCTACCTATTCATATAATGGAGTGATGTTAGATAAATAAAAATGACTTTTAATTTATCTAACCTAACCCAAATGATTCACAAACATTAGAAGGGAATCTGTAATGGTCACTGTTTTAACCTAACCTAAACCACATCATCGCTTCGTTCACTCGCCATCGTGTTCTAATGGTCACTATTCTAACTTGACCTAATCCAGGCGCGATTATCCCGATCTACGCACGATTAGTCCATATTCGTACTGGCACTGTTCCTATGTAAATTATGGAATAAGGTTAGGTAGTTAGGTCACTACGAATGTATACGCGACTATTTGCGTACTACTCTTGTATACATTGGAAGACCTTGATTAAAAAGTGATTGCCAATCTATACGCGACTAGTTTCACACCCTTGCGTTCTGGCCATGTACAGAATGTAAATACGCCGCATCGGTACCTACTCACTTACACGTATGTATTCGGGTTAATTAGCTAAGTTAATAAAGCCGTTCAATCATTCTTTGTTACTTTCAATCATTGTACCACAACATGGCGGGTCTCCTACATCATAAATCTCGAACTATCTCGATCGGTATATTTCTCCACCACCTACAAACTAGTCGCGAATTGTCAGCGGAAGCGCTTTGATAAAATATCGCCTAATTAAACAAGACATGTTCGGACAACGTAGCCTTTCTATTAAAATATCGTTTTGACACCGCGCGATCGCCTGTCAGTTTTTACGATCATCGGATTTCCGACCACGAGTGGCTCGGGTCACTTTGAATTAATTAAGCTCATTTAATGAAACAACAATATCAATTAGTGTCACAATCGAACGCGTAATCGATTAGAATCGATTGACAGATGGGGGATCGCGCCGTGATTATTTGACGTCCCACGCGATCGTTAAATTCGATTCGTAAGACAATAAATGTAATTGTGCGTATTTACATTGAGGTCTGTCTCATCTAGGGCACTTTATATTGTTGTTGGCGGTTCAATTGAGTCGTCTTGCCTTTTCGGGGTATTGGGTGCGATTGCTCGGCACCGACGTCTGCGCAGAATGTATGGAGCGGCGGGCAGGACAGATAGATTGAATTAATGAGCGCTTTTCACGTAATCGCTTGTTTATCTTTGTGGGTAGTTGCCTTAAAATGTATGCCATCGTATTCAGTGATTCACTAGACTTTGATAATAGCTAAGACTTAAAAAAATGTCTTAATTTAAAAAGACAAGGACAACAATTGTTCAAGGACACCTAGGACATTTTGTTTGAGGTGGGAAATCATCAAATAACTCATCCTGTTCAAAGTGGAAGGAGAGGGAGTGTCAGGCTTTTATCGACTAAATCTCACCTTCCTTCAGTTGCCCTTTGCGTTCCAAGGCCACGGTAACTCTGCCGAACAATTCCGCAGGGTAGGTACCACCTGAAGGCTTTTAAGTGAAGAGTGCATAGGTTAGGTTACTTGTTTGCGCGTTTGCCTAGTGTAAGCTTACAAGCTTACACACTGTTGACTCAGGCCTCCTCTTTAGGAGAGGGAAAGGGCCGTGTTCCACCACGCGGGTCCAGTGCGGATTGAAGAATGTCACATGTCTTCGTTGATATTTTTAGTTCTATAACATTTCGGTTTCCTTGCGATACTTTCCTTTGCCGTTTTGAGAGTAGTACTTAATGATGAAATAAATTACACAAAGTACCTAATGTGCGTGGCTGGTTTTTTTTTAACTCGCGTCCTACAAATCGTAAGCCGGGCCCTTACCACCAATAAATGTTAATCTATATTTATAAAAATGAATAGCTGTTCGTTAGTCTCGCTCAAACTCAAAAACGGCTGGACCGATTTGGCTAATTTTGGTCTTGAAATATTCGAGATAGACCAGAGAAGGTTTAAACGGTGAGAAAAAAATAGAAAAAAACCGAATACAACGCCATCTCTAAATAAAATGTCATTATGAAATGAATTATGCTATTCTGGTAATGCCAGTAGATGGCGTTATCCTTACTTTTAGGCGGTACGAAGTTCGCCGGGTCAGCTTGTTTTAAATAATAATCAATAGTAGATATATACTAACAGTATAGAAAAGCTAACTTATTTATTTATCTATTTATTTATATATACTTTATTGCACACCAAGATACAAAAGGAAACCTTATAATAAAAAACATACAATTGGCAGCCTTATCGCGCTAGGCGATTTCTTTCAGGCAACCTGGAATAACTTACCAAAACATTGAGTCAAAATCAACCTGATTCCACATTGGATTGCCTCTTATTGCCGTCGATTCGTAACTCCAATTTTCACTCTACAAAGTTACCTATACCGTCTAAAGCTATATATCGTAGAACTGCAAGAAAGATGTTACTCTATTGAGAGCCGGATAGACTTGGCCGGCAGCCAATAACTCCGACGAATATTGATTGATGGCAAGCTGACGGGGTCGGAACCGCGACAGTCATCTGCTCACTCAACTACTTATTTTGATGTTACTACTTTGTCACTTCTTCTTTTGACATTATGTAGGGCAATTTTCATGATACACAATTGAATTGTTTAGCAGTTTCATGGTTAAAAGCTTCAGCAGAACCCCGATGCCTGCTAGGGCCGTGGGTCATGGGTAGTCCGAAAAGGAATCCCGGGGTCCTAGAACGCAAGGCAAAGGAAGAACATAGGTGTGATTTTAGTCAGTAACAGTTTGACACGCCCTCCTGCTCCGTCCTAGAGCGAGAAAAGACATTGTATGATTTCACACCTTAAAAAAAAGTAGGAAAGAACATACTACCGGGACAAGGATTCCTATCTGCTATTCCAGGATGTGGTCTACCGGTATGTCAAATTTCATCTAAATCCGTTCAGCCGTTCGAGCGTGAAGAAGTAACAAACACACTTAGGGCGGAATTCACCAATAAAACTAATCGCGTTTTAACGTTTGGCTCGCATAATCGCGTTTAGCCGCTGTCACTGGTGTCACTTGTCTGTATTTTTCTTTTTTTGTATTTTTACAAGTGACACTAGTGACATCGGCTAAACGCGATTATGCGAGCCAAACGTTAAAACGCGATTAGTTATATTGGTGATTTCCGCCCTTACACACACAAACTTTCGCCTTTATAATATTAGTTTGATTACCTAAAGTAGCAGCCAGCAGCAGATCTTGAAATAGATTTCAATATTTAGATTTTCATCTGAATTTGAAGTAGGCAGTAAGATTTTTATTGATGTTTGTAATAAGATAGATTTGTATTTCCAATTTTAAAGCTCAGATAGTAAAGTCACGTCGAGGTAGTATAAAAGTAATCAAAACTCTTATAAATGATTCGTAAAAATAAAATTGTTTCACTTTGGATCGTGGGTGTCTAAATTATGATTAGCAATTAAAGTTTTATGACCAGCTGTAAATTATGAAATATTGGGACTTTGTATGTATGTATATCTTAGGGTTGTCAACCATACTCTAATAATACAGAGTAGGTATTGTAATCTATTTTGCGGAGGAGAACTTTACAATCTACGAACACAATAGCAATAGTGTACGCTTAAATACTGTACTCCTTTGGACTCTGTTTTTTAATTAGATTGCTATTTTAGTATTAAACTGAAAAAAATATCTCTTCGGCGAACTTACGATAAAAGAATAACATGGCTTCATTAAGTCTGTTTGATAGTCGTACGATTATTTTACAGATAATATTTATTATTATTATTAGATAATAAACAGTATAATGTAATTTTTGCAAAACATAAAACAATTATGAGTACTCAATGGGTTATTTCGTACCTCTAAGATCAAATCTACTCTATTTCTTCTTAAACATGTTGGCAACCCTAGTGTGTCATCATAAAAAAGTACCTTAAATGTTTCGAGTGGAATTCCTCGTATGAATGAAAAAGTTTGGCTGCGAGAGTTTTTTTTTTGACAACAAACTGAATTGATCGATCGCTGGAATGCTGACTATAGCGAAAGTGACATGTCAATTTGCCTTTCTGTCAGATTTAATTACTAACTTAATTAATTAGTAAGAAACAAAATTATTAGCCAACAAACGTCACAAGGCAGCTGTTCTGATTAATCGCTACTGAAAAAAATATGCGAACTCATTTAAAAGATACCTCTTCGAAAGGACCGTTTTCTAAATTGAGAATTAGAAATTATCATCCAATGTAAATAAAACTATACTTTAATGTCAATGTTTGACATACTTTCTTTCAAGCTACAGTTTGACAAATGCTCAAACTCTAATTCAGTAATCGCGAGAAAATCTTATAAAATATTCATAATCATCAGCACTAAAGAGCAAATGGATCACACCTCACACGCTACCATTTAATAATTTAATTACACTTATTAAGTTTTTTTAGTTTTTTAGTGAGCAGTGGTGGCCGAGTGGTAACGGCCCCGTCTTACGAGTTGTAGGTCGCGGGTTCAAACCCAGCCAGGCGCATTACTTTGTATTATTTATTTCATCCACCACTGCTCTCAAAACGGTGAAGGAAAACATCGTGAGGAAACGGGCATGTCCTAGAACCAAAAAATTCGAAGACGTGTGACATTCACTAATCCGCACTGGGCCTGCGTGGTGGATTACGGCCCATTCCCTCTCATAGAGAGAGGAGGCCTGAGTCCCAGCAGTGAGAACATTAAAAGGCTGATGATTATATAATATGATATGATATATTATAATTAAGTTTTTACGTATATTTAAGTGTGTTTAGACTAGACATACACAATGTGTATGTACCTATGTCTGTTCTCTCAAGCTCAAATGGCTGAATGGATTTGGATGAAAGCCACATGGGTGGACCACATCAACTACTTTTTATCTCGCTAGTATGTGCCCAGGGGAACATAAATTTTTCCCTGTTACCAGGAGAAATTATCCCAGGGGATAATTTCCAATTTTTACGCAAACAAAGCCGACGGCATAGGTAAGCCAGTTATCAATAATAATTTAACATAAGCACTAATGAATATCCCAGTTCTGATAGGGTCACGCCATTAACCTTGTGCTCTTAACCGTTGCATTACTGCGACTGCGCAGTCAATAAAAGTTTAAATTAAGTGCTTCAGTTATTAAGTTCGTTAGGCACCTACTTTCTCAGTAACCTGTTTGAAGAACGGATTAAGTGCTAGCGTTGACAGTTCTGGTTTTTTGTAAGGTGTTAAATATGAACTAATCCCGGTTGCAGACCAGATATAACAGTAGTTATTTATTTACTAGCTTCAGCCAGCGGCTTCGCCCGCTTGAAGGTAGGTTTCCCCATACAAAATTTGGACCCCCGTTTCAACTCTTAGGGGGTGTATCTTGAAAAAACCTCTATTAGTGCTCGCCTACGTTGTAAAAGGAAACCTTGTGCAAAATTGCACGCCCCTAGACCCTGTACTTTCGGCTTTGCGTTGATATGTCAGTCAATCATAGCGTAAAGCATAGCATAATCGGCCTTTTTAATGTTCCCACTGCTGGGACTCAGGCTTCCTCTCTAGGAGAGGGAATGGGCCGTAATCCACCACGCGGGCCCAGTGCGGGTTGGTGAATGTCACATGTCTTCGAATTTTTTGGTTCTAGGACATGCCGGTTTCCTCACGATGTTTTCCTTCACCGTTTTGAGAGCAGTGGTGATGAAATAAATTACACAAAGTAATGCGCCTGGCTGGGTTTGAACCCGCGACCTACAACTCGTAAGTCAGGGCCGTTACCACTCGGCCACCACTGCTCTCAATCGTTAATCAGTTTAGTCTTTTATATATATATTTTAGATTATAATTATAATTTATTGTACACCTCATAATGCAAACAGGATAAATATTTGCTTAAACAAAAAAAAAAACCTCGTTTTAATTAAATCTTCTCTGTTGTATAAATAGATTTCATGGGATGACATGATATTGAAGCCTATCATGAAAAATTGTAACAAAGTCTTTGTTAAATCATATTCCTCGCTCAGCTTGCTCGATATTTCTTGCAATCATTGAGTGTTAATAACTATGCGTTTGAGAGCACTACGATAGAAAAGGAACTGGGGGGAACGGATGCAATGCAATAATGTCGGCTGCGGAGGAAGTTTAATCTTTGAAAGGATATTGACAGCTTCTTGTTTCATTTCGATTTAACTCAGAATTATATTAAACCTAGCTGCTGTCGGCGGCTTCGCCCACTTGTAGTAAAAATTATCCCTAGGATACATTGAACATTGGTACGTATGCCCGTATAATACATAACCACGGAAGGTGATGGCGGAGTCTGTATTCGCTAGCTTCGCTCGCTCACTGGACCTCGCCATCCCCTTCTAACCTAATTAAACCGGGAACGAATCGGGGTGCTCGAATTCCATTAATAACTAAAAAAGTCCATTAATATTAGATGTACAATTAGTGTTTTTAGTAAAGAATAAGATTTTTGATGCACAGTTAAAAATATCAGATACCATCTTAATAATAGATTAACTTCATATTGAAAATAAAAAAAACCTATATGTTTCGATACAATGGCGAGACCTAGTTTTTTGCGACTTTGATTGATTTGTTTTTCGTTTGCGTTACTATTATTGGATACGGTTTGAGATTGAGAATTAAAATTATTGCATTTGTTTCTGTGAACTAGGATGCTCCACTTTTTGTAATGGAGATGAGATTGTATTCTGCGAGTAGATACATACTGTAATGTCGAAGTAAATCGCATGACAAACGATGCGTGTGTGGAGCGGAGCGGAGTAAAGCTGAGCGGGCTTTTAAATAAGACAAATGAACAGTCGGCTCCGAGCGGGACAGAACGAAGTCGAGCAGGCTGTGGTGCTGAGCGGAGACCACGAAGCGGAGGGTAGCTCAACTCGCATCAATTTAAACACTTTTTCACTGCTCTTCTCCACTCCACCTCGCCCAAGTCCGCTTCAGTGTAAACGAACCCTTACCATGCGGGTTCATTAGACAAATATAAAGGGTTATGCCAATTTATTTTATTTTAGTGTACAATTAGGGGTCAAAAGTGCAGTTGCACTTTAGGTACCAATACTTGTCTAGTGTCTAAAATTTCTTTGTAGAAAAGGGTCAATGGTTCATGAGTCATGAAGTCATGACTGATTTAATTTGTAGCGTAGAATCTTACTTTTCACCCCTGACTGTACAATAAAGTTTCTATTCTATTCTAGATTATTTTTTCAGACCATTTACTTCATAAAATACTGATTTACAAACTTAATTAATATTAAGCATTTTTGCTCAAAATTTATTGTACCTTATCATGGCAATAAAATACAAAAAGAAAAACCACATGTTCGAAATAACTGGCAGTTGTACTCAAAGATATTAATTAGCCCATATTTATAATAGCCTAAAGTGATTATAACATTTATATCGCCACTCTTAATGTACGAGATGTTATCGCTCACCGATAAATTATTGAACATAGTGCACAGCAAACATTCAATGTTACCCATTAACACCGCCCACAGCCGCCCAACACAATAACACAACACATCGCACACATCCGCATACATTACTTACGTAACTAGAAGCCTATACCGATTACATCGTACTAAACAATCAATGGACACAATACATTGTGTAGCTGTCAAATATGGTATGTTTTAAAGTAAGGGTTGGGTTGTAGACGCTCGGCAGACGGTGGAGTTCGGTTCAATGACCTCATTTCGTGCCTGAACTGTATCTAGATCTAGATGTCTCGATTGAATTTAACGTAGAGCTGACAAGAAGATCGTGGAGGTACCAACGACTAATACGAATCGTGATGATGCTTTGGTAGCTAGCATTCTGGTTAATTAAAGTTCGACCTCGTTAATAGTTTGTTTTGGGGTGATGTTGCACAATTTAGTCGATTATTTTCTTGATTCGATTAATCGAATAATTTTAGCTTCATATGGCGCCAGTAAAAGTTCTTTGAAGTACCCAACATTAATTTTATTAGACAGTTTAAAAGCAATCAATTCTTTAATTAATCTTGCTTTCTTATAATCGTCTTTTTAATTGTTAAATTAGTCGATTAAAATGTAATAAAATCGATTTACTATCTAGTAATAAATCGATAACTAAGTAGTCGATCTAATCGAGATATTTCGGTTTAGCTGTTAAAGTCGTTAACATTAGATAATAAATGGTTGTTTTTATGGGGACTTGGCGCCCTGCAATCTTGACATTGATGGTAAAAGAGACTTTAGCTACTGATCGCTAAATTACTAGCCCTCAAGAAAACTCCCTGTTTATGAAGAAAAAATTGAAACTTATTTTCAAAAAAATAATTTAATTTCTCATAGATATTAATTAGCTCATATTTATAATAACCTAAATTGATTATAACATTTATATCGCCACTCTTAATGTACGAGATGTTATCGCTCACCGATAAATTATTAATATATAAATTAATAATTTCATGAAATAGGTACAGCGACGGCGTAAATCTTATCTTGAAAACCATATTTTTATGAAAAAATTAATTTATGTAAATATAGCTTATGCCAGTGGCTTTACCTACATGAAAGTAGAATATTATCCCAAGGGTCTCTAGGGGACTCTCGGGATAAAAAGTATCCTATGTGCTATTCCAGGACATGGTCTACCCTTGTGCTAAATTTTATTAAAATCCGTTCAGCCGTTTGAGCGTGAAGGAGTAACAAACATACACACGAACACATAAAAATGTACAAACGTTCGCCTTTTTATTTATTTATTTATTTAAGTATTAAAACTTTATGCACTAGTAATAAACATTGTACAAAGGCGGACTTAATGCCTTAGACATTAAGGGCGTGTTTCTGAATTGAGTATTTTGAGTTATGAACGTCTCAAACCCTACTTTAAAACCAAATTTTGACAGGTTTCAGGCTAAAGTAGAATTTGAGAAATACTCAACTTCAAATGCTTAAATCAGATACCTATCAAGGGTAAGTCTGCCATATGCTTTTTATTATTAGTGCAAGAGAACTGTCATTAATTAATTTACTTTACGCTTATGTAAGAATTAAATTTACTTGCCGTAAATATTTAAGAACATAAAACTTTACCTCTTTGCGATATTAATTTATAAGCGACAGAATTCGGCCAATGTGGGATCGCGATTGTTAACTATGTCGAGCCTGCCGACCCAGGCCGTAAATAGTTGGTAAAATAAAGTATCAGAAAGTGAAATCAAAGGTAACAATAACCCCTAAAAAAACGTCGTCCTACCCCATAATGAGAGACTCTACCCTATGGCTAGAGGGGAGGGGGATTAGTGAGGGGTGGTTGAACTTTCTAAATGTAGTCGCAAAACACAGGCCTATGGCGGCGTAATGTGTGTTTGACCTTAGTTAGTAATGTCGCTAGAAGCTTGTTCAATGTCATGGATATTTCTTGGTGACATTTTTTTTTGTAGTTTCGTAGTGACATCTATTTCGCCACATAGGAACTAAATCCTGAGTCGCAGTATTAGAATTCTCCGCGCAATTTCTGTTTCACTTTTTGTTTGTAAATTAAATTTAAGGAAGGGTCATTTCGACTTCTGTAATACAGGTTTTTACCTAGCTCAGAAGTGTGAAGAAGAAATTTGAAGAAGAGCTTCAAATTTTACAGTGTAAAATAATTGTTTGTGTCAATAAACTATTTGATTTGATTTAGGACATAAACAACAGTCCGAAAATATATAGTTAATAGTTGTAATGTTATCGTCTATCAGGCAGTTGCCCAGACCAGACACAACACCCCTGAGGGTCCTCCCTTTTCAACGGAGGTTTGCGGTACTTTACATCCTGTTCTGCAAACCTCGAAAGGATTTTCTTGAATTTGAAATATGGTTTAAAATCACTGTTTCTCGACCTTATAGGCACATGGTGTAACGGCTCATATTTTAAATACTGCTTCGACCTATTGGAAATGAACAACTTTCCAAAATAAATATTGAACTTTCGTAAAAAGTTATAATAAGGTGATCAAAATTTGTATGGCCAAGTGAACACTATTTTTCTTAAAAAAAGTTTTTAATTTCTTTATTTCGAAGTAATATTATAAATACCTACTTCCGTGGACAGAAAGTCCAGTTGGGTAGATCTAATTTCGAGAAAGAGGTCAACCGTCGAATCCGACTCGGCTGGGCAGCGTTCGGGAAGCTGCGCGGTATCTTCTCGTCCAATATACCACAGTGTCTCAAGACGAAAGTCTATGACCAGTGCGTGTTGCCAGTGATGACATATGGTTCCGAAACGTGGTCGGTCACAATGGGCCTCATAAGAAGGCTCAAAGTCACCCAAAGGGCAATGGAAAGGGCTATGCTCGGAGTTTCCTTGCGTGATCGAATCAGAAATGAAGATAGCCGCAGGAGAACCAAGGTTGCCGACATAGCACGAAAAATCGCCAAACTTAACTGGCAATGGGCAGGGCACATTGCTTGCAGAACAGATGGTCGTTGGGGCCGAAAGGTTCTAGAGTGGCGACCGCGTACCGGAAGACGCAGTGTTGGAAGGCCCCCTACAAGGTGGACCGATGACCTGGTGAAGGTTGCGGGAATCCGATGGATGCGGGGCGCACAGGACCGTTCATTGTGGCGACATTTGGGGGAGGCCTATGTCCAGCAGTGGACGTCAATTGGCTGAAATTATGATGATGATGATGAATATTAAAAATACCTATAACTACCAATTTTCGTTACACTTGGAATGTCAAATATAATTTTTGCGATTTTTCGTATCCACAATTAATTAATTAACAGGAAGTTTTCACTTCAAACAGCTCTTAGGTCATGCTGCTGCGGTCAACTGCGTTAAAAATGTAGATCAAGACACATTTCATGTCAACACGACACTAAAAACATGACCACTACAAAAATATGACGTCACAAAATTTTTCAAAGCGCAGAACGGTACAGCGGAACCGTGAGTGGTCTTATTAGGAAAGAGGTTTTCAAAAGCTCAGAAATTTTTCCTTTAAAAATGTAGCAGATTTTCCTCTCTCAAATCTCTTTTTCATGTCATATTTCTTCACAAATATGCTGAAGTATTTTCTCGTTGATGATGGCTGGTACCTTAGAAATGGTCTGGGTTTGAGCAACATGTGTGAATTTATTTCCTAATTTACATAAATAGGTCGACATTTTCCTCATTTAATTTTGGAGCTTTACAGGGAATTGTTACAGTTTCCCTCTTGTTCTCGAAATTATATTTTGAGGAGTTAAATTTCCGGACAAAAAAGAATTATATAGAACCGGCTTATGAATAGATGATGATAATTTACAGTCAAGATTTAACCGTAGGGCTACCAATCCATCGCTAAACAGCTTTGCAGAATTCCGGTTCGCAGGGCGAGGGTCCCTATAGGGTTTTAGAGGGATGTGAAACAGAGTGTAAAGTCCCACATACATCCTTTGAAAAGAGCTCTGATCAGACCGATGTTATGTCTGGTCCGGTCTACTGCCCGGTAGTTGATTTTGTTGTATAATATGTTCTAATCGCGCGGAGAACTCTAATATTTCGATACAGGATGTCGAATTTTAGTTCCTATGTTGCGTCCTATTATAATTATAATTACTTATTTCCCTCTAACCCTGTAGCAATACAGGGTTAGAGGGAAATAAGTAATTCTAATAACTTTCAGACTTATGATGGCTATGTTGTATATTGGTCTGATAATCAACAACGCCACGTACAATCGCGTACCTATCTTGCGTACAGTTGGAACAATTAGTTACTCGATCCACACCAGCTCCTCAAGAAAGACCAGCAAGCCTTTGGTGTAGATGATGATATCATGGAGGGTACCTGGGTTACCGAAAACCTTGGCATAAATACTGGGTATGTTTTTGAAACTACGTGTCAATACATACACACAAATAAAATTGAAGTGTCTGTTTGTAATATCGATACTTATAAGATTTTTTTACTAAACGCATTTTAATATAAAGTATATTCGATACCTATAACATGAATGCAATTTTTAACATTTTTATCGGTCGGTCTGTCTGTCTGTTTTGGCTAATTTACAAAACTGCCAGAACGATTTTGACGGGACTTTTGCTGGTAGATAGCAGATATTATAAGGAACAACTTAGGTTACTTTTATTTTTGCAAAAGATTTAGGATTCCGCGCAGAAATAACTTTTTGAAATGACATTGTCTGACGCGGACAAAGTCACGGGTACCAGTTGTTATAAAACAAACCTCGTCGGAAGATCTCTTCCTGCACCTACTTAGATGCAAGAAGGGATCTTTTGTCAGGTCTAATTCAATTCCATGAACTCGTGATGTTTGACTGTTTAGATTAGGATACACTGTACAGATACCGGCACGAATCTTGAGCGCTCGACGAAAAAGAGGGGATGCGCTTTGCGCATCGTACACATCGGCGAGCCAATCACTGAACAAGGATTGCACTCCCCGCCAACGCGTCTCACTTCATATCACTATAGAGACCCGATATTTCACTTCTGCGCAAGTGGAAGTCAGCGCTCAAGATCCATGCCGGTATCTCTACCTTTAACAAGTTGACTAATAAGGTGAAATGTACTACGTGCAAATAGCAATTGGCTGTTCTAAATTAGTGTCAGTATCTGGTACATTTATGTTGAAATCACTTGAATTGCTCAGCATCCTCTGAATGCAAGCTCGGCGGAAGATCTTGGGTTAATCTAATCTCCGTGTATCTTCTAATTGCATCCTGTAGCAGATATCCTGATTATTTGTTTAGCCTGTTAACCTAGTTGCATTGTAAAGCAGTTCATTGTGTTTCTTTATTTCCTAAACGCATAATTTTGTTGTTTTTATGACTAAATATGCTGTATTTGACAGGCTGCTGTTATCTTGATCCTATTGTGGTTTTCGATTTCTCTCTTTGGAGAATCTACAGTTTCCTTTATTTTATTAGAACATAAATTATGTGCTACTAGCTTACTGCTCCGGTTTCGCACAGGTGCGTTTTTATTTTTATTTTATATTAAACTTATCGAAAACAAAAATAATGAATTAACCGATTTGGTGCAGTCGTTCGGGAGTTATACGCGGTACATACATTTTGGCGATTCATTTTTATTTACATAGGTGTAGACCAGGTTAGGTTTCTAAAATGTGGTAAATAACAACTGTACCTATAATAATAATAATAACATTTATTTATCTATCTACTTACATTTCTTTTATTGCTGATGGGCTCTCGTATGACAGTGGTCAAGCCATCAGATGCGATAGTGATCTTACCTGATGGAAAGCGACGATGGAGCACGCTTGCCTAGAAGTAACCTATTCACTTAAACTTAAAGATCCCCAGGTTGCAGCTGTTCTCCTTAGCTATACACATAATGAATGTGTTCCCAAATATTTTTTATTATTTGTGTGGTGTAATCACTACATCGGCGAATAAATTAAACTTGGGGTTCTAGTGTTGGTACTACTGGTCCACACTACCGAGTGAAGATAAATCACTTTTTTTCATTCAAGCACCCCAGCTATAACCCTCTAAGGTAAAGGGTTATTCGATACAACATGAAGTCAGCTAAAAACATTCAGAGGTTTAATAGACCCACCCACGCACAAAGTACAATCTCCATAGCATAGCAACAACGGTTTGATATACAGATGAATATCTCCATGGCAAGTCGCGGGCGTTCGCTTGTAAATACGTAAAGGCATTTACACTTTATCTAACTAAATTATCAATAACACACATCTCATATTGTAATTTCTATTATATGTAAATTACGTTGTGTTACTTATCGGAACCGTAGATCCATGTTGATTTTTCTTTGGCGTTTATTTTGGTCCTATGTGTTCTAATTAGGGACATACCTAACGGAAGTGGTTATATCGGAACCGGAGTCGGAGGCAGAAGTGTCAAATGAAACACCACTAAAACTGATCAAAAACTCTTTTAAGTAGGTATAAGGGGAAGCGCGAACTCACAACTGACCAAATACGAAAAAAATAAAAAATAACAAGCGATAGAGTACCTAATCGGCAGAGAGCACGCGACTATTATAGAACACTGATTTACATCCGATTATATTTAAGATAGAAATCGGAATCGGAGGTGCAAAATCAATTCCGTTTCCGAAGTTTCGGAATCGGAATTGAACCTCCGTAGCATTTCTGGTTGTAATTAACAAATGCATGATATGCGAAACAATAGTGTTCAGGCACGAAAAGAATGTGAGCATAAGCATACCCTACGTATAACGGAACCACGTTGTTTCAGAAACTGAAACGTCATTTTTTTTTTTGGATTTAATTCTTATTGTTATGAAGAGAAGGTTCTGTTTGCTTTGCGTAGTGGTAAAAGGAGGTTTGTAAAGGCAGGTGCAAAATAAGAAAAATGTGCAGGAATAACGTTGGAACAAAGAATCCGCTTCGGGCATAGTTAACACCTGGTTAGCTGCCTCCAGGTAGTGAGGTCTGAGTATGTGTGGATTACAAATTAACGAGGGTTTCCTTTGTTTGCTTAATCCTTGGCCTTGGTGAATGCTAATTTGGAAAGGCAGTATTCAAATATGGTAAGTATTAATCCTTTACTTACCGTGTTTTAATTCCTGCGATACCTACCGAAATGACATCAAGAGGAAAGAAAGAATGAATGAAAGAAAGAAAAGAAATAAAAATATCCTATTTAAAATTTTAATATAAAATTTAAAATATTTTTTTTTTTTTGAGAAAATCAAAATTCTGATTTTTAAAGTGCACGTCTTTTTACTTCGTTTTCAATTAAATTTAAAAATTAACAATGTTACTATAATTTTGTAAGTAGATTATTATTTATTTTAAAGAGTTTCTGTGAAGTTTCTTGCACGCTCGCATAGGAACGTGCTTCATATTTTTCTATTTCGACGACTTGGGCTCGGTCCAGACGGTTACCGGACGGTCGAACGGCGAGCCACCCATTGCTCGCCGTCCGCAAGCCCGCGCCTGCGGTGGCCGGAAATCGGGATCGGAATCCCGGCGGCGCCGGCGGTTGGGGCTCCTTTGCTAGTATTACTGCTTCGCAGAAGGTGTGACTGCCCCTAACAATTCAAAAGTGCCTGTAAATGGTTTTTACTGAAATAAATGCTTTGATTTTTTTATTGTTTTATGTGTGATCGGCAGAGTTGTCAGCGATTGCTGTAAGCCCATAACGTGACAGATCCCATCAGATTTTTCCGACCATGTAATATATTGGTTGGTCACAGTCCTAAAAGCCTGAGACCTAGTTACATAGTTTTACTGACCTAAAATTCTAATCCATGTATTTAGTTATCGCACCTACCTCGTGTAGGTCACATGCAAAATAAGTTTTTTTTTTCATAAATTGTTACAATAGTTATGTGTGACATTGAACCGGGGTTCAATGTGATTTTCCGGGGTTCTTAGAGCGGGTTCTATGATAAAATAATAATAATAATATTTTTTATTCCGGTCAAATATTATATGTACCCATCAAAACACATCAATACATTAAAATAATACCAAAATTAAACCCAATTAAATACATTAAAATTAAAATTAATGAGACACTGTCAATAAATTACAATATTATTAGGTATATTATTGATACCCTGTGTCGCAGGATCCAGTATCTCTAGACAAAGGGATTGTTCGAAAGTTGGAACGCAAAAGGCGACTGAAGAAACACAGGTGTGGTTTAGTCAGTAAAAGTTTAACACTCCCTCTCGCACCACCTAGAGCGGGAGAAGTAAGTTTAAAGATTTTCCTCTCAAAAAAAAATTTTGTTTATTATTACACTTCCAACAGTTTCAGCATAATCTATTAAACTATGTATCCATGTATATAATGTATATCTAATCCAATGTATAAATATCTCATGTCATCGAACTCCTCCGAAACGGCTTGCCCGATTTTTATGATTTTTTTTTTTGTATATGTTTGATGGATCTGAGAATAGGTCGTAGGTTATTTTGTACCCTCCTACCCCCACCGCCCATTTTATTTTTTCGATATATGGCAGAACAACGTTTGCCTGGTCAGCTAGTAATCTACATATTATTATACCTGTATATAAAATAGAGGAAGATAACCATGTATGACGTCATAATCCTACCTATTACGTTGCTTAGTTTTGACAATCTCGTAGAAAGTAACAGATTATAGAGAACAATAAATATCACGTCAAGAAAAAAGTTTAATAACGACCCATCCAAAATTAAACCTGACTGAGATTTATTACTGTCACGAAACTACTATTTAATGACCAATGATTACCAACTTACTAAATGCAGTCCAGAAATCGTATCAAACACAACGTGTCAAAGTGTAGTGAATCTTTTCAACTGTAAAATTAAAATTGTACTCTACAATAGACATGTGAAATGAAATCGTAGGTGAAAGATGATTGTAAGTAGCAGTAATTTGAGCCTCAACCTCGGAGAATGTGTAATTTCATCCAATTTAGATTTTTTTCATCTCCAGCGAAACGCCGAGGCGTTAAGTACCTTGCTCTAACAATCGAAAGGTGAGATAGAAACTGGTCGCAATTATAAAATGACCGTACTAATGGTTTAAAGATTTCTAGGGTTCTGCGAATAATTTTCTTTAATCCTGAGTTAATGGCTAGGTAGACGGTGAAGAGCTAGGCGAAATGAATGGGTGGTAAACTCGGACGTACGATGGTTGAAACAGTGATGGTCCAGTGGTAACATCCCCGACTTACGAGTTGTAGGTCACGGGTTCAAACCTAGCCAGGCGCATTACTTTGTGTAATTTATTTCATCACCACTGTCCTAAATGGTGGAGGGAAATATCGTAAGGAATCATCGGCATGTCCTAGAACCAGAAATTCGAAGACATGTGACATCCACCAATCCGCTTTGGACCCGCGTGGTGGTCCGTCCCCCAGAGAGGAGGATTGAGTTACATTATAAGGTTGATGCTTTTATGGTTATTTAAGTTACCATAATAAATTATTTAGAAATAACTTCTGAAGAAGACTGTTATACGGATCAGCGAATGAATGACTAAATCATCAGATAGAGCCGGAATTCGGAGCGGTCTATCCGTGTCTATCTATATTGTGTGGCATACGAGAGATTTGACGACTTCCCTCCTCAAAAAAGTATAGTTTTTTTTTTTTTTAGGTTGTAAAATGTTGTCTGCTAGCTTGTAAGTCTATCAATATGCATCTTAAGTCTTAGGCAGCTTGATTGCTGTAGCTGAAAACTCAGCCCACCACAAATTAAACACTACAAAATGATCGGAAGCGCTTTGAAACATAACTGGGTCAAAGCTCACAGGAAATGTACATAAAAACAAGCTATCTTCGTTTCAAACTGTGACTTTCATTTTATTTTAGAATCACGTTTCCCATCAAGAAATATTATCTCTCAAAAATATTGTTGAAATAGGACCCGATAGAAAATAACATTAATAAAATTTAATAATAAAATACGTAGTCATGACACAGAAATATCTACATTGTATAAAAGAAAGTTACTTTCTGCGTCTGTCTGAAATAAACGACGTGAAATGTATTTTCAGGCGAGTCGCAGATAGGTCTGCGACTATTATACTATTTTCCAATTTTAGGACACAAACGATCTTGATAACTTTTCTTTTAATTGATATAAACCAGTGCTTGACTGCGATCCCACCTGATGGTAAGCAGTGATGCAATCATTGATGGTGAGGCGCACTAGTTTATTAAGAGCCTAATATTCACTCTAGCCTTGAAGACACCCAAATTATAGTTGGACGGGAAGACCGCAGCAGGCAAATTGTTCCAGTCCTTCGATGTACGCGGTATAAACGACGAAGCGAAACGCTTAGTTCGGATCGTTAAAGTTTCAACTACGTAAGGGTGGCATTACGTCCTTGAAACTTCAACGGTCCGGACTAAGCGGACAACCCGACGTACGGCGAGTATCCACATAATCGCCGTACGTCGGGTTGTCCGATGGTAGAAAGGAGATGGCGGAATCAAGTCATGCAATTCCCGCGCATACTCTTCAAAATGCATCCTGTAAAACTTTTTCTTCTTCTTGAATCGATGGTTTTCTTTGCCCTCAAAGTTTTTCCAAGTCCAGTAGGTTGCTATGTTTATAGTGACATCAGTGGCGGTTTTTTAGGTCCTCCAAAGATGTGGGGACACTTTGGGCACTCTAATAAGTGGGCCATCGTCTGGTCAGGAGCACCGCACTCGCACTCGGTGTCGGAGGGGTCCATAATCCCATAGTTTGCTAGGTTGTGTTTGCAACCGCCTACTTGGGTGCGCATTTTATTGATCGCTTTTCATATAAGCCACTTCAGATTGCGTCCGAGTGGCAGAGTGTTCCTGGGGTTGATTGGTGTTCCTCCCACAACTTACATCTCACCTTGGATTGTCGAAGTCTACCCGGAGCTGCTGTATGTTTATAAAGCTTGGTTAACAATAACGTAGAAAGTAAACACTAATGAAACTTTTAAATTAAGCATTCGAAAACTGGAACTAATTAAAGGAAAACGAAATGCACGATGCTCGCTCAATGACTGCAGCCAATCCGGAGAGCGTGAAGAGATTAAACTGTAGTAACTTCGATTGAAGTGTGCCCGTCGTGAGACCACAAGCACGCCTGACACTTGAAGGAAAACAAGCAAACTCGCTTTACCGAGACGTTTATAGTAAAATCCTTAAAATAATTAGGTGCTTACCTACGTACCTTAAGAGTGCCCAACTCATGATACTTCCCATACAACCGTGTCATAACTCATAACGTAAGACAACCTAATTACGTGATTTTTTTTTCCAAAAAGTAAAAAAGAAACACGTAGGTATTTCCTGGAACAAGTTTTATAAAATATTCGGAAGTACTTAATATAATTTATTACTTACAGTATTATTTCCAGTTTTCGAAGTCTTTAGATGGGAGACCACCTTAACATTCCGAGATTCCTTCGTACCTCGGAGAGCACGGTGAGCCGTTGGTCCCGGATGTCATTTCTTCATATCTGTGACAGAAAATCTGACACAGTCTAATTGCCAAAGGGGTATCGTGTGATCCAGTTACTGGTTTGTGGAGGCTTGCGGACGGCGAGAAATGGCTAGCTCGCCGTCCGACCGTCCGGTAGCCGTCCGGACCGAGCCCAAGTCGTCGACGGCGCGTAGTGTTCCACGCGCGCCTCAAGGAGATGTCAGCAACCGTAGGGGCACAGCAGGGTCGAAGCCTACTGGGGCCATGGGTGATGCGAAAGAGATCCCCGGGGCCCTGGAACAATGTCATAGAAGGAACAGGAGTGGGTTTTTAGTCAGTAAAAGTCTGACACGCCCTCGCGCTCCGCCCAAGAGCGGGGGATGTCATTAGATGATTTTCCCGTCCGAAAAAAAGAAAAAAGAAAACTGGTTTGTAGAGGTGAGATAGGCAATCACTCCATGTACAATACTTGGTATCTAGCTACAACCAGTTCGACTAGAAGCCGACCCTAACTTAAATGGGAAAAGACTACAGGCAAATTGATTTCCGATTTTGACATGAAACCATTAAACTATGTTCTGTACGAAGGACAAAGTTGTTGAGATCGACCGCCGTGTAGGCGTGACGATCTAAATGTAGCTGGTTGAAGGGCAAATAAGAACAAAAATAGCACTAACCAGAATTTGGAAGAAATATCTTGACAAGGACGTAAAAAAGGAAAAGATTTGCAGATTTAGACAAATAGTTTGATGGAAATAACTTAGGCAGGTACTTGATTTGTTGTTAGAAAAGATTGTTGCCTAATTAGCCGTAAACGTAGGTAGATTTAGGTATTTTTATTAACGGGAGTCGCAGGGCGATTCCCGGCCATCGTAGGTGCAGGTTTACGGACGATGAGCAATGGGTAGGTAGCTCGCCGTCCGCGCGCGTCCGGCAAGGACTGAACCCGAACCGTTGACGTGACGGCACGTAGTGTTCCACGCGCGACTCAAAGAGTTGTTGCAAAACCGTAGGTAGGGGTCCAGCAGCCGATGCTCGCTAAAATCACGGGATTTTTTTTAAAAGTTACCGTGGCCGTATAACGCATAAGGGCAACTGAAGGACACAGGTGAATGTTACTCATTAAAAGTCTGACACGCCTTCTCGCTCCACCCAGAGCAGGAGAAGTTATTTGATGATTTCCTACCACAAAAAAAAAAATCTAGTGGAACAGGATTTAACAAAGATAAGTTTTTCCGCCTACCTAAAGAACTTTGGGGCCTTAAAACACAGGATTGGTGCCCGGACATAGTGATGCGGGGCCGCGGTAGACCACGCAAGAGATGGCGGAACGACCTGGATGGCTTCCTTAAGAATTGGAAAGAGAAAACGAGGAACCGTGTTCGCTGGAAAGAATGGAGGAAAGGCGTATTGTCCCATAGCTAGGAAAAGGCCTAGCTGTGGGACATTATGGGCTAGCCATAATAATAGTACTAATGAAAGTGACGAATGTGTGGTAAAGATTCCAGATATGGAATTAAGAGGAAATTGCGTGATGATTACAGTTACTAGCAACGACGTGATTCTATCTTCCTAGTTCATAGTACTTTGAAGTCGTGGGCCGAAATGATATGACAGCTTTACTGTAACCTAGCTCACATTTAAGTGTCCAGATGGCCATAAAGTATAATAATATAACGTTCCCCCATGCTGACAAAGTCGTGGGAGGTATAATAGGCTGTAGCACTGTCAGAGCCTCCACACGGTCTCGATTATCTTCGATAACGATTACTGCATCGATTGATCTTTCTATAAAAGTAAACCTAATTGGATAATTGCTAATGCATTGACGATAATACCGTGTCTTCAACATGATTTTCCTTTCACTAAACCTTGATTTTAATTCTGTTTTAATTGATTTTATTCTGAATTAAATGCTAATTCATACTTATAATATTATAAATGTGAATGCAACTCTGTCTGTTATACTTTCACGGTATATATAGGGTGACTGGCAATTAGTGTACGATACTTAAACACGTGATTGTGCTCATGATAACCAACAATTTTTATTACGGGAGCAAAGCCGAAATCGCGAAAAAAATATCAGCTGTTCAGTACATTAGGCAAACATAATTGTACAGAACAGCTGATTTTTTTTTCGCGATTTCACGTTTGTTCCCATAGTAAAAGTTGTTGGTTATCATGAGCACAATCACGTGTTTAAGTATCGTACACTAATTACCAGTCACCCTATATAATAAGTAAGCTTGAAGCTCAGGGAAGGACATAGGTAGGTACTTATATTTTTTTATCTGGCTTGGAGTACGACTTTGCATCTACAGTAACCGGCATTCACGCAGACGGAACCGAAGAAGCTAGCTGGCAGAAGCTAGTCACATCAATATAAGGCTTAAAGGCGAAAGTTTTGTGAGAAATTGGTACGAGGGTAGTCCTGTCCTAGAATAGCAAATAGGACACTTTTTATTTCGGGAGTATGTTCAATTAGGACAATTTTCCACTTTCACGCGGGCAAAGACGCTGGTAGCAGCTAGTCATCTATAAAAAAGGCAGGTTTACCAACTTTGTAGTCATATACAAACTATGAGGACAAAGTTTAAGTACATATTAAGGCCACGAAATACTCTCACCGTCATCCATTCATAAATAACTCAAAGACGAAAAGAGCATTCAAAAGAAATCATATCTAAAAATCACGTCTGACAACTCAATAGGATTAGTAGTTAATAAAATTTGACGTAGCAAACACTGGCGGGCACAAACCCGTAGTACCCGGCTACGAGAGAACGAACATGACACGTGCCGCCAACTATCTCGGTATCGAGACACGCACATGTTCGCACATAGCCAACCAACATGTTCAACTGTAAGGAACTGATAAGGAGTAGCCGTAAATCTGAGTTAGCACTCGGAACAACAGTTCTTATCTACCGTTGTCACAAACCAACATTACCGTGATACATACACCAACACGGAAAATCAATATGAGCTAACCTAGACCGGACTAGACGTTTATCTGACCGCGTTCCGTACCACAAATCACCTATGCAAATGACTTAATTTTTTATTCACGAGCTGTCTGTTACCGCGGCCTGACGTGCCCGAGGCGAACACAATTGATTTTCTTTTAAAAGAACCAAGCATTCATAGCAAACGAATTAAAACCAGTATTGAAGTCGTATCGATATCGATATAATTACAAATGAGAACGCTGTAAATAACACTTTGTCATTGATGCCCATTAAATTTAAATTGCCGAGAAAGTGAACAATCGTTGCTCTCTGCAACAAAGTAACGTATTGCCTTTCATTTGAAAACGAAGAGCGGTTTCTCCTGTCGTTCCGCGTATGATAAAGTTACGCGGTCTCTCATTACCGCAGATATCATTAACTTGGTCGCATTACTCTGGCGTTTGTGGAGCAAAACCGCCATGCAGAGGCGTAAACCCATTAAACGGGCAACTACTTTTGATATCGTACACCCTGCCTCACCTCGCACTGCCCAGGCGCACAAGCACGTCCGTGTAACTAGGTACCTACCTACGTTATCACGCCATCTCACATCCATGTCAGTTACTACACGAGTACAGTAATAATTGCCAATATTCTATACTCTTGAAATTACGCGATCTTATTATGTTATAATGTGCGTCGTGTTTAACGCACCTTAGCACGTTAACCGATGCTATTCAAGATAAACTTGGTGTAACGCTATGCTAGTTCAAAGGAAACGCTGGAAGCTGTTAACTTGGACAAAAAGGGGCCTTCGTTGTCATAATATTTTCTTGGATTTATTATTTTCTTCCGGCGACTGTTTTCACCATCATTCCCCCTTTGACAACTGTTTATTTTAGTAACAGTACCCTGTCAGGCGCCATGTTTCTTTTTCGTTGCGTGTGGCGCAAGCGCAGCTCAGCCCCGCCGCGTGTATCACAATTAAACAATTTACTCTCACGCACTTTCTTCCCGTGCTTAATTATAGACGAGACGATGCCAGGTTTGTTTAAATATTTATTATTATGAATATACCTATATTTAGTTTGTTTCACTAAGCGTTCGACTGTTATTAACGTGCGAGAATACGACGGCTATGCAGATTGTATTCAATAAGAATCTGTTATCATTGAACGCGGGGGGGCGTTGTAGATTGTCCGTGTAGTGATGACGACTAATCTACGCAATTTAACTCGACGCCCGGGGGCCGCACGCGCCTCCATACGTTGCCCCCCGGGCCAAACGCAGCCCCAACACACGAGATAACATAAAGATAAAGGTGTTGCTACATAAAGATCGCATCGCAGTCGCAACGCATATTTTACGCAGTTTGTGAAAATGGTTAAGACTCAATGCGGTTGTGGGCGTTGGCAGATGAAAGAGAGTCGCGTGAATACGAACAATAGCGCTAAGATATGTGTTCCTTCAGACACTCGTTTATAATAAGAGAGAGGTCATAATAATGTTGATAGAAATACTGCTTCTAAATTCAATGAATTTTCTCTATTGTGTGTATAGGTCTTTGTATGTCTTGATTCTTGTTTGTTCACCTACACCTTGTCAAACTTGACTATCGATTACATCTCAGCGAATTTTCTCATTGCCATTCCCGACTTTCAGATTCTGTCAAGTCGATAATATAGTCAACTAAGTTTCTAAAGGTTTGTTAATAAAACCCCCAAACAATTGTATCTTTTTGTCCCAACAAGTAAATAAACACCTTTACAATTCCACATCTCCTGCATGTGGCAACACCCTATGTTTAGGCCAGTGTTCGGCCACTGTGTGCACGGTTTACGACAAGCATGGTACTCATGGTCCATTATAGTCCAACTTAATGCCTCATCGGCTACTTGCCCTATAGTTATTATAATGGGAAAGCTATGTAGGGCGTGACAACACTCATGTTCTTTAACAGCAGTGATAAAGAAAACTGTTTTGTTTTAAGAGCTCTGTCTTGAGTACCATGACGAATAGGAATGCTGGACATTTATGTTTAGTTTACAAAACCTTCGTTTGTTAACTGAATGGGGAAATTTCACCTAAAAGTTGTTTATGAGACAAGAAATATTAGATATTTTTAACCACTTTTCTATTCAGCACGGCCATTGAACGAAAAGGGCGACTGTAGGAAAGCATGTGCGTTTTTATCAGTAAAAGTATGACTCTCTCTCTCACTCCATCCAGAGCTGGAGAAGTTATTTGATTGATTTGATGACTAAAAGCATGACGTCACGCCTTTATCTCTCTCTTTGACCTCGCTGTACATCGAGTTTACTCAGTGTCTATGCCAATGCCTATGTCTATGACTGAAAATCAACCGAAACCAAGCATTTTACATTAGACTTACAAATGAGCAAAAGATATACTCGCGACCAAATCGGTATCATACAAACACCATTTCATTCCCCATGGGAGAATTGCTGCGAATTTATAATAGATCAGTTCTGACAATACCTAGTAGGGTGACGGTACTGTCTAGTCTTCATCTTTTTTTAAATTTTAAGAGTGCTTTCTCAAATTCAAACTTGTGAAGTTTTCGTCTGCTTAATGGGACTTGCCGACTGGAACAATTTGCCTGCTGCGGTCTTGCCATCCGATTATAATTTGGGTGTCTTCAAGGCTACAGTGAATAGGCTCTTAATAAATTAGTGCGCCTCACCAACAACGATTGCATCATACCATGAGGTGAGATCGCAATCAAACACTAATCTAGACCATAAAAAAAAATCGCCTTATGGTCCGTTGCCGCCGAGAGCACGTTTTAAATTTTTCTTCTTTTGTTAATAAAATTTATTAACACCTTCAGCCAGAATTTTCCAGTCTTCTTCATAAGCACTACCTACCAGCCCCCCTAGCCAAGTTACGATCGTTTCGATTGCGTCGAACGCCTCGAGTAAGCCACGCCTCCGATTCCTATGTTCTGACCACGTGACTGAGCGTTGAGATGACGTCAGAACAAAGGAATCGTAGGCGTGGCCTACTCGAGGCGTTCGACGCAAACGAAACGATCGTAACTTATATCACTACTTGTAAGTAGTGATATAGGTACTTAGTATAGGTAACTAACTCATCATTGTTGAATGGAGGAAGTGTGTCCGGACACAGCCGCGGCGCGCTATCGATTCATTTATCTACCGAGATAGCGCCATTTGTATATTGTCAGTGGTCGGCTTACAGCGGCGCGTAATGATCAGGGGAAGTTATTGTCTGTGGTTGTTGATTGTGCGGGCTTCCGTATTGATTTGCTATTGGGTTTGGAGGATGTCTGAGGCTGTTGAAAAATGTACATAGGAACTGAGCGCCGGTCTGTAGTAATTGTGCCAATGCAGGCAATTGTCTCTTACAGAAAGCTTTCAAGTATTTAGTCTGTCCATTATAAACCGTAGGGGCCCAGCAGGGCCGATGCCCGCTAGCTAGGACCGCGGAGAATTTCTGAAAGGGAAACCCGTAGTCCTAGAACGCAAAGGGTAATTGAAGGATATAGGTGTGGTTTTATTCAGTAAAAGTCTGACACGCCGTCCCGCTCCACCCAGAGCGCGAGAAGTCACTGCTTACCATCAGGTGGGATCGCAGTCAAGCACTGGTTTATAACAATTAAAAAAAAAAAAGTCATTTTGATGATTTCCCACCTTAAAAAAAAATAAAAACATCGTTTTCCATGTAATTATTATTAACTGTTTAACCTTTATTAAAAAAATACCTTTAATTAATATTAAAAAAGCTTTCCTCACAATGTCCTTCAGTCAGCTCTTCGAGTGTCATCTATAAAAAAACAACCCTAATATCGTCGTAATTTGTAGGTCGTAGTTTTTGGTTTTGAGTACACCTCTTCGTTAAAACGAAGATGTAATTGCTAAACAGATATTAGCACAGTATAAAATAAACTTTAAAAAAGTAGTTACCAATAGAGACCGAACAGATACAGTGGGGCTATGGGATGTACAAACACAGTTTGTCGCTTTGCTCTTCTGTGTGGATATGTCGCAGGGATATCATAAAAACAGAGATTTTGTCAATTCTTTAAGTAATTTGATCAAATCACGGAGGATGTTAAAATAACAACACTATTTTATCATTTCCCTGAACAAATCTAGGGATTTAAACAAATACCAGAACTGGTTCCGTGAAATGACTAAAAAACTTTTCTATGGAATACCATACCATACGATTACAAATATGTAAACATTTATTTGTAATTAGACTCATAATTATAATGGTCCATAAACGGTCCCGTATACACAACAATGTAAGGACCAGCGACAGATTATTTAATTTCTTAATCGCAAGTCAGTCAACATTAAGATACGAAACCTTGACAAAGACAGCTGGAAACTTGCATTTGCATCGAAATAATCGATAAACCTAACCGCCAAGCTACTTGAATCGTCTTTGGTGGTTTCCACTCCGGCTCCCGCGATCGCAAACCCGATAACATGCACCTCATAAAACCAAGCATTTGCTCTGCCAACTCGGCTGTTATCTAAGCATCTTGTTGCATTAAGTTCACCGATTTGCCAGGCAAGTTAAATTGTTATGACAGTACCAGCCTGGGTTTACGCGAATGCCGTGTAATTGAATATTTTCTAGACATTTGTAGTGTAAGGCTGGGGATCCACTAGGATGCTAACTGTAAATGAGATGCTGCAGACAGCTGTAGCAGCCATTACCATATATCGCATTTTTTGAAACTATGTTTTTATAAAGAAATCTCTTAGTAATATTGATTACAATCTATCCTAAAAGACGTTATAGATTATCTTAAAACTAAAAATATATACCGCAATTTGAGAACTGCAAAAATGACCTGACGTCACATTTAGGTACATGGCTCTATCAAAACCAACAACAATTGGACAGTGGTCCACCAAATACAACACCCGTTTGTTCAGAGAATTCTTTCTCTTTAATGGAGGTTCTGCAAGTCGACGTCTGTCCTATAGGTAGGTACATAGGTATCTACCTATGCTCCACGCATCTGCTCTGTCATTGTATCCCTCTTTATGAACATACAAAGGAGTAGCACAGTGCACAGGTGCGCCAATCTAGTGCCAATTTAATAAGAAGTCTGAGGTTAGACGCTGTTTATCAATTTACTTTATGGCCGATTGTTTCACATCTTTGTTGAAGGTTAGATACGCTTTCTTTGACCTCTTTTGAAATGTAAATAAGAGGTAGCTTCTTGATTATTAGACTACGTTCTATTGGATCAAATAAGTCTTACGCTAAACTAATGAAGGACTGAAGATTGAAACCAGCTTTGTTATATACAACTTCATAAAAGAAACTGGGCTCAATAAATAAAAGGAGAGTAAAAGTTAAATAAGGCTGTTATTCATTTCGTGGCGAAATTCGTAATGCCGGGTTAACTTTGATTTGTTGTGTGAATTATGTTCTACTTTTGGGAAGTTCTTGCACTTTTACAAGCTTTTATTTAACTTCCAAAGTTTGTAGGTCAGCACCTATGTATTTGTTTAGGCAGATCTTGCAAATGGATTTTGAAACAGTTACCTAGATACCTGCTCTTAACCGATTGCGCCGAAAGGTATACAACTTGGATGACAATGCATCAATATGGTACCATGGACTAGGGGCCATAGGAACTAGGTACTAAGGTAGGTACCTACTGAGCGCAACAAGATATCCCCATTACGTTTGAACTTTTTGGAATGGTCATATTTTATACTTAAAAAAAAATGCAACGGTAAGCAAGGGTAGTAGTAAATGTTCGATCAGATAATTATTTACATTTACTCATTATTAGGTAATTCTATATACCTATCAAACAAAAATTTGAACTTACACAATTGTCATTTCAAAACGTCACTCGTAAAACATGTCTAATATTTAACCAGTCTGGTAACCCCATCGTGCATCGGTTCGAATTACTATTTCATCAGGAAATGAAAGTGTTCCCCTCTCCCGGAAGCGGTTCCCCTAGCCACTGGTCAGGTAGGGAAGTAGGGATGCCCACCGGTTGCCGTGTCCAGTTGCATGTCAATACATGTATTAAATTCTAATGAGTTCGTGTATCGAATTTCGATTTAGTTAAGGATTGGCTTTTTGAATATTCGGGGTGGATTATATGAGGGGGGTGAATGTTGGGGTTGAAATTGGTGGTGACCATTAGTGGATTTTTTAATATTGGGCTTTATAAATTTAAGTTAGGTACTGTAGATATGCGCAACAATCCTCAGATTATCGGGAAACATTAAAAATGTACCTACCTATACCAAGTAAAAAAAATAATGACATTTGTACTCGCGTTTGACCACTATCCTCCTAATGGTAAACAAAAATGAGGTTGACGATAAACCACGCTTGCTTAGAAGTAGGTACCTACCTAACCTATTGCAACCTTATTGGCAACCGCCTTTTTACCGTTTAATCCCTGACTTAACTATGCGGTCGACGATGAAGCACGCTTACCTACTTAGAAGTGATATTTGCAATCCTTCTATCTATGTTTCAAATAATACCTAACTTAACCATCCAATTTCTTTGTTTCTAGGGTGCCGAATGCGCCCAAGAGCTGCATTGCGGAGATCTTCAACGCGGACCAAACCGATGGCAGCCCAGTGAAGAATGGTGCGGCCAGGCCCCGCGCGCCACGAGACACTCCTACTCGCCCCCGTGACACGCACTCCCGGCTCTTCGGGCAGGTGCGTCAAGCACAGGTAAGCATCCAGGTCTATGCTTTTTATCATAAACTGAGAGGTAGAGCGTGTGCTTTCTCTCCCGGTTTAAGAGGACCTTTCCCCACACGCCTATCGTCAACGTCGAGCATGGTTTAAAAGCTTGTTGCTTCATCCAATGCATTCCAACGCGATGTTTGATGAAGAGGCAACGGGAAAAAAGAGGAGATAACGCCTGAAAACTCTATTGGCATTCGGTAATGTCATGATTTACTCGAATGTATCACAAAACTTGTTCCAGGAAATACCTACTTACGTGTTTTTTTAAAACACTTAAAAGATGTTGAAAAAAAAAATCATCATTAAGAATCTCGATTAAATGTGCAAGGTTTCTGTATAAGTACTTTTTTATATATTTATTATTACGAGTACATTATGGAGGGCCAAAGTTCACGCAAAATAGCAGATTTTCAGATGTCTTTACTGGATTAGTTTTACACAAATGTTTTGATTTCTATTGAATCCTCGATAATATCCACAATAGGTATAAAAAAAAAACCTGGAGAAAGAGAAACATTGCTGGACCCCAAGGGTGTTTTTAATATCGTGCGGATTTCATCACGCATACGGAAATGCTCCGCATGCGGGGCTGCTGCCCGATATCACGCCCCGCATCCCGCATGCGTATTCCACGCATTACAATAAATAGTTGTGTGAAAAGGACATTTGCGGGGGCTACGCGTGCGGAGCAATCCCGCATGCGTAATGAAATCCGCACGATATTAAAAACAACTTAGGCTGTTTTTAATATCGTGCGGATTTCATCACGAGGACTTCCTCTGCATGCTAAATATCTTCCACGATATGCAAATCCTTGGTAAACACACCACATTGGGTGTCTTGTTAATTAAAACATGATTACTTGTAACAGGTAAATGCAAATGCCCCATAAAACCTAAGCCTTAACACCCACAGCGAAGGTGGTCGGGGTAGCCTAATCACTCGGCAATTACTTTGAACGGTAAAACTAAATCGATTCTGGAATAGTGCCGTGGACGTATCATGTCTTATGACAGTAGCAGCACAATATAGATAGACACAGAAAGACCGCTAAGAATCCGGCTCCATCATCATTGTACGGTCCTCTTTTGGACTTAGGCCTCTCCAATCGCAAGTCATTTAACTCGACTCGGCATCTTCCTTCGAAACTGCCACCTCAAATGACTTCTTATGAGGCAGTGTCAGAATTTTACTGACTAAAACCCACCTGTGTTCCTACAGTTGCCCTTTGCATTCCAGCATCGCGTGACTCTTTCGAATCCCACAGCCTGAACCACCCCGCGAACACATAGTAGCACCATCTAGTCTATGGCGATCTGTCTTACATAGTATGTCTATTCGTAGTCTCACTTCTCGTTGGTGGCTGCTATTTGAGCTTGGTTATTCTGTGAGATATTTCGACAACTTTGGTGCTCTGTCGGATCAATTCGTTTCGATTCGACGCATCGAACGAAAAGTCGCAGAGCGCCAGTCGTAGTCGCATTTACTTGGTCTTGGTTTTCACTCGTTGTATGGAGCCGGCCTTCTGTCCCTATTTACTACGCGGTAGCCCTGTGAAATGAAGACTTACCGTACGCCCTGCGACAGGTGTACCTATCGATATGATATTTATGAATGGTAGAAGCGTCCGCAAGGTTTGTTTGCCCACGTGTAAGTAAGGATAAGTTGTAAGATCGGCTTCGTTTTTATTAAGAAAGCCAACTGCATTTTGTTGGTCCTTATCATAGCGTTGGCGTCAGGTTTGATAATATTATGATTGTCCCTATATAATTTTTAAACAAATGTTATGTAATGTATATGTAATGTTTTAAACAAACAACATTCATGATTACGAAATGTCAATGTCAAAGTTAAGTTTTTTTCCAATTATTCAATAAAGATAAAGATCCTCGATGACTTCTAATTACATTTGATCGTAACACATGTTTTTTTCGTCTGTTTCCAGGCTGTAAGCAACCCGATGGTGACTGATACAATCCGCAGTCACATTCAGTTCGGCGACTCCGAGATGAACGGCTCGAGCCCTCAGCACTCGCCGTCCAAGGCATACGGCAACGGCAGTGCCTCGTCGACGCCCAGCCGAGGTGAGACGGACCTCGGTGCGCACTGTGAGTCGATCTCGTTGTAGGCACGAAACAGCACGGCTAGTAACGCTCACGGAATGACCACGGACACAAGACTACACGCTCGACCGTGGAATGGAAAGAGTAATTAAACCAAAGAAAAATATTCTCTAAATTGATACTTTAATTGAAGATTCTAACTAAATTTATGACATTTCTATGGACTTTCTGGGTAATTTTACGGTCGTTAATCGTCTTGTCCGATGTTTGTCTATGCAAGCACATCTATTAAAAATTAATTGCATAGCAATCAGATTGAAACGGACCGGAAAGTCACTGGGAGGAATGTTTCGTGTAAGCTTGGAAATGTTAAGACTTTGTCGTTAGCGAGTAAAACTACTTATATCCATTCCGCGTTCCAAATGTGTGAGATCGTTCACAGAATTCGCAGTATTGCTCCTATTGGTTTTTACGAGCATCTTGCGATGTCTGCGTGCGAACGCTCTGAAACCGTGCTCAATCCCAAATATTTGGCACTCGTGCACGCTAGGAAGAAAACGCTTCTTAATATACATATTTAATATTATACAGATACGCTCTGACTGTCTTCTTCCACTTATCTACTCACGAATAATGTCTGCAGAAGTTTCAATTAATATGACTCATTGTAATAATCATTACTTATAACAGAAAATAACAAACTCAACGAGCCGTGCTTAGCTTGGTATTGAGCATGTTTACACAATAATATCTACGTATACCTAACCGAAATAGATACTAAAGAATTAATTACCTATTATGATTTTACTTGAAAAAGTTTTCATTACTTACAAAAACAATTAACGATGATATCTGTGATTGCACGCGAAACTATAACACTTATTTATAAGCGATACAACAAAAGGGATCGAATTGTCCAGGTTATTCAGAGCATTATTATAGCTCCAAAGTTAAGTTCAACTAGAATGGTAGAACAAATGAAAACCGATTGTTCTGTGAATGGTAGCATCGTACGCTCCACCGAAGAGGAACCCCGTGACAGGCGATGGAGTGTTCGTGGCGCCGCAGCGTCGCCGCCACCCCGCCGCCAGCCTGCGAGGTGCCCACCCCAGCCCCGAAGACCCCTACACCCAGCTCCTGCACCCACAACCCACCCACAGATACTACACCACCGATTGGCCCCCAAAACCTGCCAACTATTACGTAGAATCCACCATGAAACCCAGCCTCACCACCAGAATAACTCCTTACACACTTCTCGGATTGGAAACCGATGACCCAGAGATATCGCATCCAGTCATAGACCCGGATTCTTTGTCACCGCAACTTGTTCTTAACCGGCATTGGCCCCCATTTCCAGCTCAGCACTACTTAGAGCCAAAGGAACATAAGATTCCATACCATCCTCTGCCTCCATACGCATTTGTTGGAATGCATTCTGCTTTGGGCGAAAGACCCTTACCTGATTATAAATATGACCCGATTCCAGCCTTGGGAGGACCGATAGATCCATTTCTGATAGCCAATGCTAATCCCCCTCCGACTTTGTTCAAATACGAGCGCGATGGGCCTATTCCCGATGTAACTCCTCTAGAGACTCCCCTCATCCCTGGTCCGCACACCCTCACCGGCTTCCCGCCCATATTCCACAAACACGTCCCCGGATACCTTTTCGATCGCAATCGGCATGCAGAGGACCTCCGACCTAAGACGTACTTTATAGACTATGTCCGCCGAAGAGAAATGGGTGGGTGCTCAGTTTACACTGGAGGAATGTTGTTGTTTTCGCACCAATACCCAGAAGGAATTTATCAACCACACAGTCCAGATCATTCCGTCGGAGAAAGCTTGTCACTTTTCATTTGCTGTACATACAAGGGAACTGGAGAACGATACCTTCGTGTTTTTAAATTGAGCACCCATTACCGTTTTATAATTTGCTCATTTTAGGGTTTAGTTTGACCGTTTCTTCTAGTGAAGCAGTTTAGGCTTGTATGATGTCGAATAGCGCTTACTATCGTGTCCTGCTTGTATGTTGTCAAGTATTCGTTGTTGTGTTGTGTATAAATTGTGTATTTGTGTACATACGTGCCAAACTATTGTTTCTTCTATATCGCACGAATCCTCATTCTTTTTTCTATTACTTGTAGGTTTAGCTGTATAA
Source organism: Mythimna impura (assembly GCA_905147345.3). NCBI lineage: Eukaryota > Metazoa > Arthropoda > Insecta > Lepidoptera > Noctuidae > Mythimna > Mythimna impura. The sequence continues at coordinate 10,788,387 of LR990362.1, read as the reverse complement.
CATTAGGTACTCTGAGTACTGCTTTATTTTATATAATTACATTGTAGGCAGATATGTAGGATTCATTATTGATATTGTATTTAGCTTTTGTCAATTGTATTACCGCTGTACTATAAACTATGATCGTCAAACAAATATGTATTTATGACTTTAAATTGTTTTGTAAGTCTTTATCAAAACTGTAGCTAGGGTAATCCTCTCACGTAATTTTTTGCATGTTGAAAATTGAATTTCTCTAAAGTAGTTATTAACAAGACTGATTTTAAATATTTCCATTTCATTAGATACTTTTTCACAATATTAAAGTTCCACTGAAGTGACATTGTTGCTTTAGGTGTGCATTAACTAAAAGATGATAATACTAATGGAGTCATTGCAATGTTTTCAGAAGGTAACCCGATCACCGGTGATGGCTACAAATCGATGAACGGCCAGATCAACACGGTGACGTCAATCAACGGCAACAGCCACATGATCAACAACTCCAGCCGCGTGCCGCCCGGGGGCTTCTCCTCCGGCCTGTGGTAGACACCACCTCTACCGACACCCACCTACACCACCACACCGCGGCGAACGACCAGCCACCATTTCGACGCCAGCTATCGGCATGCGGATAACCGATTATACTTTGAAGCCACTGCTTCATTCGAGGATGCCGCGAAAACAACATTCGAAGCATTATTTATTTTTAAACCTCAAATCGAGGCAGTGACAATTCCTATGCCTCGATCTGAGGCGGACGAACGCCTCGAATCAAGCAGCGACTTCAAAGTATACATTTAACGGTACATAATGAAAAATGCATTTAGTTCACTTCCTATTATTTCGTTAATCAACTAAATTTGGGTAGTATTGGCAATTCTAGTAACGCCATTAAATTTATGCACTCGTAAATTGCAACGTCCATTATGATTGAAAGGGTATATGTTGTTAATTACATCCTTAGCCTATCCCAGTAACAGTTTCATCTTTTGAATAATTTAGAATAGATTATAGATATTTTTGTAATAGTAATATTCGATAGTTATTGTAAAGTTAATAGATTCGCAATGTAGAACTTGGTAATCATAGATCGGTAAACTGTAGAATCGCGCGATCAGAAATATCTCGGCAGTTTCATTTATGATTTCAAAGTTGTACATTCATTTATCTTAAGAACTTGAAATTGTACTCTTTCACACTTGTACGAATATGTTAACCCATTGATATTGTGAATTTAGGAGTGAGGAAACGTATCAGCAATATACCAAAACGAATAGTGCCTTGATCGAAGTTGAGGGAAATTCTTTAAGAATTGATGTACAATTGTAGGCGTAACGTACTAAGCATGAAGATTTAATGATTATATATCTATATTTCGCGGTATAGAAATAGTAATCATGCGGCACTCCAGCTAATTGATACAAAAGTAAATTAACCTAACTTTAATATTCGACACTGCATTATAGGGTCTTTAATCTCATTTGTTGAATTTCATTATCTTAATATTTAAATAGAGGGATTTATAAAAATGCATTTATTTAAACTTTTTATACGAGTTTATTTTATTTTTTAGTTTATTTTCTACTCGTTTAGAAATTAATGTATTGACAGATTTGAATTATTGGTCGATTATCTGTTAACATGTAATCGGACGATCAAGTATGTATGTCGAAGAGTGATGTTTCTATGCGTAGTGATAACGACTCGGTAGATTTAGCATATCATCTTTGTAAAAACTTTTTAATATAATCTAACATGAAATCGCATAATCACTGGCCTAATTATAACAAATGTTAATAGATAATAACCATTATTTCAAAATAAAGTTTTTTTATTAATTACTTTGGTGTTTTGTTTTCCCTTTCGAATTTTCTATACTATTAGCCTCAGTGCTCGGTCACACTGGCAGCGCGATGCGGAGAGCGGCGCGGGCGCAGATACAGGGTTTCCGCTCGTCGCCCGCGCACTCACTGTGGCCACTTGTATGAACGAGCTATGGCGAGAGTTGCCCGCGAGCGTCCCGCGTATGACAACCCGCGCTTCCAGTGTGGCCGAACACTCACAGTGAGGCACAATGTTGCAGAAACTTAGGGGTGAGCTAAAGTCAGCTGCCACAGTGGCGGTACCTTCATACAAGCAGAAAAGCCAGGCATGCCTTACTAAAATGCTCGATAGAGAATCAATATCAAACCCGAACTATTTAAAAGTTCGCGCGCTTTAATTCTTATCAAAATAACACAAAGTATCTACCTATGCCACACTACTACACAGCGCGCGCAGAGTTTCGCATTGGCAGCATCTACGCGAGAGCTATATCTATCTCGCTTACACGTACCGGCTTTTACCGGGCTTTCAAATACTATCTCTGTGTCTTTCGCACTTATAGCGATGTGCCGTATAACGAGTTAGGACCTTATGCGTCTACAAATCGATCAGTATGGAAGATTTAAGCCGGGCATTCGTATGAAGTTGCTCGCGTATGCGTGACCTTGTCACCTTGCCAACTCTGCAGTGTTGCCGTTTTAGCGACGTTGTGAGATATTGGAGATTTTTAACGAGTTTGGAAACTTTTTTTAAGATTTAGCAACAATAAAAACTAGCGACTTTTTAAAATAACGAAATTAAATATTCAAAAATAAAAGCAATTTTTTAGAACTGGTCTCGATAATTTCAAAATACGATGTCGTTTTAGAAAAGCATATGCAGCATTAGAAAAGTGACAAACCGGGGCCGAGTTATTTATCTAACAAAATTCAAAACGATATTATTCATTCCGTAGCCGATGTGATGCAAACTTGCATCGATTACGAAGTTAGGCAAACAAAATTTGTTTCAATTATTATTGACGAAACCCCCGATGTTAGTCATAGAAAACAACTGTGCTTGATTCTCAGATATAATTATAAATGAAATTCATGACTGTTTTTTGGGCTTTTAATTTATTGTACCTAATCAGTAGTTTGTGAGAAAATTGCGATGATACATACGTAGGTACCTACATACTCAGTCGAAAACTGAACTTTCTTTTTTTGAAATCGGTTAAAATTTTATTGGGCTTGCCTTATTTTGAAACCCTAGGCACGCCACTGGCTGCCAATCGAGTATCTTACCGTGTTTATTTTTTTTATAATATTTTATAGCAAACAACGAATAACACTTGACGAAATCTTTAAAACAGCGTCAAAATTGGTTATTAAATGTAGCAGTAATTGGCTTTTCAAATATTGGTATGAGGCAAAGGGCAAGTGGACATGGTGGGAACATCTTGCTATCTCTTTTGTACGCGCGTAACCCAATGGAAGTGACGTCACATTTCATATTGTGTTACTTGACAGTTCCCCTTCCAGCAGATTTGAAGGGTTTCTAGCTTGTTTAACTTGAACGGATTTGAAAAATTATACCACATAGGGACTAAAATTCAAAACCGTGCATAGCGGTATTAGAGTTCTCTGCACATATACGCGCGAAATCAACTGTCCGACAGTTGCCTGGACCAGACACAACACCCGTCTAGCCAGAGGATGCTCCCTTTTCAACGGAGGTACCTATGTGGGACTCTACACCCTGTTCCGCATATCTCTAAATTTCTATTTGTAACTCTTTTTAGGGTGCCGTATCTCACAAGGAAAATATGGAACCCCTAGAGGATCACTCTGTTGTCCGTCCGTCAGTCGGTCTGTCTGTCAAGACCCTTTATCTCGGGAACGCGTGGAGGTATCGAGTTGAAATTAAAACCATATACTCAAGTCTGCGGTCCCTTGAAGCTGTGAAAAAATAAAACTTCTAAGTTAACGAAAAAAAAGATACGGCCGTTTATGTCGCAAAAAAGATAATCAAAATTCATAGGGTACTTCCCGTTGACCTAGAATCCTGTAATTTGGCATGAAGCAAGGTCTCTTAGCGCTAGTACATAGGTATAGGAAAAAATCTGAAAACTGTAAATTTGTAGTAATATCACAAAAAAAAACAAAATTGTGATTCGTAAAAATCTTCGTAACTCAATTCGGGTATTGAACTGTTTTCATAGGTAAGTTTACATTGTACGGAACACAGAACCCTCAGTGCGCGAGTCCGACTCGCACTTGGCCGTTTTTTTTTTTTTAATGAGTCAACTATTATTCTATGCAAAGATCGAACATTTAAGTGGGAACTGCATTAGACAGACGTTCGCCTGATTTGTACGTAGCGGCGCGTCGCATGGCGTCGCCTGGCGTGGGTCTAATGTAGTTCTACAAGTCTAGTTGCCATATAAAATGTATGGAGACCGACGCGCTCAGATCGCCACACGTGGCCCACGTGTGCCCAATGTGAACTACCATTAGACACTGTCCAGATAAAATTCATTCATCATACTCAATCAAATAAAAACTGTTACGAATATTGTATAATAATTTACTTATCACAAATTAAAAATAAATATTTTATACCCTATCAATACTTTCTTCAACTAGATTCTCACTCGGCGTCTCTTGCTTAGTTCCGTTGTTACTTCTCCTCTCCTTGCTAGGCAGGTTAGCTGGGGACTCTATCTCGAATGTGACCGGTCCATCGTTCTGTATGCTCACCTGCATGTAAGCTGCAAACTTGCCATCTGAAACAGATTAGAATTATTTTTTTAATAATACAGACCAGTGCTTGACTGCGATCCTACCTGATGGTAAGAAGTGATGCAAACGTTGATTGTGAATCGCACTAGTTTATTAAGAGCCTATTCACTCTATCCTTGAAGACACCTAAATTATAATCGGTCGGGAAGACCGCAGCAGGCAAATACAGTCGACTCTTATTAATTAAAACCTGATAATTCGAACCTCTCTGTAATTCAATGGTATCACGAGATCCCTAGAAAATCTCTTCATATTTCGAACTAAATCAATACATTTTCATGCACTTGGTAATTCGAACGAAAAAATCATCGTTACGTAACAAAATGATGCTTTAATTCGAACTCATCGGCGTCAAACACTCGAAAGAAAGAAAGAGAAAGATTTTAGAACTTGCAGATGTATGCAAGTACATTTTGAGACAAGTTCAAACTTGTATCATCGTACACGAGCCTGTTTTTGTAATGATTAGTTTGACACACACTTCCGCACGAATTGGTTTGTTAAGTTTCAGTTACTGTTACTCTTTCACAAATACTCTTTCAAAAATTTCCTACCACTTGATATTTCGATTATTCGATAATTCGTAACATTTTAAGATTCCCTCGAGTTTCGAATTAACGAGAGTCGACTGTAGTTCCAATCCTTCGATGTAAAATACGGCCGACGTATCTTGGCGAGCCCGAACTTTGCGCAGAAGTGTGCGCACGAACGTTTTTTAGGAACAAAATGGTGGCATGAGGCGACGTGCGCGGTGCGGAGGTCTAGGCTAGAGATTGACTCTATGCAAACACAATCGACTCTTTATTCAATCAAATATCGCAATCGATTTTTATCGATTTGGTTTTTTTTTAATTTTTGTTTCTATGAGATATTGAACGGAATCGATTTACAAATATAGTGAATGTTGTCGTTAGTAAACGAGATTTCGACTTTAATGAAAAAAAAAACTAATAAAATTTTATTTTCATGGTTGAAAGACATGATTTAGTTAAATATCAGTTATTTATAAACAACTACTAGAATAACGATTGTTTGAGAATATTTTAAACCTCCATAGAAAATTGAATATAAATATATTTTTATAACTAGATTTAAATCGATTTGAAAAAAAAATCGATTAAACAATACCATCAGACACGCGTATTGGACATCTCTCTTCGGTAACTTCGTAAAGCTTCGTACTTATTCGGCAATGTTAGTAATATGTCTCACTCACACGTTAGCATTGGTGTTATTTTCGTGTCGCTGTCTGTGTCTTGAGCACAGGCGGTGACAAAAGTTTTCGTTGGTTGTTATTATTATATTGTTAAGTTTTTTGTGTAGTGTTAGGTTTGTTTCTTTAATTCATAAGTAATTTTTGTAGCTTTCTGTCTCAAAGTGTTTTAATATTTATTTTATTTGTACTTGGTCCCTGTATTAGTAAATTTTTATTCGTAATTTGGTTTAAAAAATTAATGTCAATAACAGTTTTTTTTACGAGTGTACATGGGCTAAAGTTCGCAGAGCCTATGTTCTTGCTCGCCATGTTACGTCGGCCTTATTGTACTTTTATCTATGGGTAAAAAAGTAAAGTACTCAGCCCTGCGTTCAAAAATAACCAGAGTAGGGTAGAGTCGCTACTACAACCTTTCAAAAATGCTTTGATTTGCAACCCAACTCTGCGTTCAAAAATGAGGATAACGTATCTTCCACAGACGATAGAGGGATAAAACCGGTTTCCTGGTACAGGCCATGGTCCGGAGCAAGGAGGAATAGCAGGCGGTCGCCTCCTGTGAAAGCAGTAATGCTAGCGAAGGAGGTGGCCGCACGCGTCAGGGAACGGCCCTCACGCCCCAGCCGCCGAGGTCCCGATCCCGACTTCAAGCCACCGTAGTCGTAGGCTTGCAGACGGCGAGCAATGGGTAGCTCGCCTACCGGCCGTCCTGTTACCGTCCGGACCGAACTCGAGTCATCGACGGCGCGTAGTCTTCCACGAGCGCCTCAGAGATGTCAGCAAACCGTAGGGGCCCAGCAGGGTCGAAGCCTACTGGGGCCATGGGTTGAACGAAAGAGAACCCCAGGACCTTGGAATGAAGGCAAAGAGGGAACATAAGAGTGGGTTTCAGTCAGTAAAAGTCTGACACTCCCTCTCGCTCCGCGCAAGGACGAGAGATGTCATTGGATGATTTCCGACCTAAAATAAAAACCCTTCAAGTTTGTTTCAGTGTTTCTTTCTCAACTTTTTAAATCACAATGATACAGTTCTGAATCATTCAGAACTATAAAAATTTAGAAAATTTTAGTTTGGGACATACTCATCAGATTTTAGTAGTTTATACATTAAATAGGTACCTATTTTATGAGCATGCAGATTTAAAAATGCATATTTTGAGTTAATTTATGAAGACAAAAAAAAAATAAGTGTGGCACTCGGGGACTGCCGCGGTAAAGCTATTGCATAGCATTTTGTATCAACTTATGCAATTATAATTATTTATTTATTTTATTTATGCAGTATTTCTTTTTCTTTGATATTAATTCAAGTTACACTTTTTGAGCGTGGTGACCGATAAGAAAACAATTTTTTTTCTTTTATTAAATAAATAAACGAGCTTCGTAGAGTCGTACAATACGGCTAGTTGCACGCACACAAACACCGTGTCGAAGACTGCCGAAAAGAAACGACGTTAGACAATGCACGGCCTTCAAGCCACACCTCCGTGCCAGTCGGAGTGGGGAGCGTGAGGTTTTTTTTCGTTACGGAATTTCTGGATTCGGTCCCCGCGCTCAAGGCCCTCGATAGAAGCTATGCAATAGCTTAAAAGAAAGCTAATAAAGCAGTCTGTGACAATGTCAGATGCTAAGAGTATTGTAGGGGAGGTCAGGTGCCATAATGTAAGTAATGTCTGAGTATGCATCTCGCTTGATGAATATAGCTTGCTCGACTGAAATGGAGCTGGGTGAAGTGGAAGGAGCAGATTGTAAATTGACCAATCACAGTGCTCGAAATCTCCACTCTGCATTAGTGGATAGGTAGATAGGACAGGACACTCCGCTCCACTCCAATGGAAACTCTTGCCAGTTTTCACTACTCATCTCCACTCCTGCCCATCCTAACTCCTTGCAGTTCTGCCCAAAGTAGGAACTGGTTCACAGTATAATACACATTTCTTTCTTAACTAATTTTATTAATAATAATAATTATTCTGTAAAACATGCATCAATGCATCATAAAGTACAGAAATACACTGTCATGTTTAGCGATTATATACTTAACCACATTTACATCAATGCGATCATATAAAATTACCTTTACATAATGTAAAATTTAACCAAAATCAATTATCTACTTGGGTATATATGCTTTATCTATTCTAACATCATCAACCGGACAATCATTTTTGTCACATTCAACTAAACCTATTCTCTTCACAACAGCCATTCCAGATTGAATTCTTCCGAAGATTGTATGCTTTCCATCCAGCCACTGAGTTGGTGCCAGGGTGATAAAGAATTGAGATCCATTTGAATCAGGCCCAGCATTTGCCATAGACAACACTCCAGCTCCAGTATGTTTTAAATCCATTGATATTTCATCATCAAATTGTGGTCCATAAATTGATTGTCCACCTTTGCCTGTGCCAGTGGGATCTCCACCCTGTATCATAAAATCTCGGATGACTCTGTGGAACTTTGTGTTGTTATAGTAGCCACGCCGAACTAATTCCATGAAATTTCTGCATGTTATTGGTGAATGTTTCCAATACATCTCCACAACCATAGAACCCATTCTGAAAACAACAAATTAAAACGCTATAATGTACCTTGTACAAGTAAAATTACATTGCATTTTTTACAGATTTTGAGCAAGATTCACCACCACCTGCCCAAGCTTTACTTTTTATCTGATTTATTTATCTATTCCACAGCTGGTAACTTGCCGGTTACTAGTGTGCGAGAAAATTAAATTATTTGGAGCTTTTGGCGTGTGTTTCCAACGATCTTCAAATCTTAGCGTATGTACCTATTTAGATTGTTTACAGTTAATGTAAAGTTGTTTTTTTTTTCTATTCTTACGAGGGTGAAGTTTAAGGGAAGTGGAATTCCTTGCCGGAATCTGTGTTTCCTGATGGCTACAACCCGGGAATCTTTAAGTCAAGAGTGAATAGGTTACTTCTAGGTAAGCGCGCTCGTCGACCGCATCGTCGCTTTCCATCAGGTGAGATAGTGGTCAAGCGCGAACCTATCAAGAATAAAAAAAAGAAGGCATAGCCTCTGTGCTATAATATGGTATAAAACGGTTACCTAAAATGAAGATAGATGTACAATGCGTTCCAAATAAGAATGATCGATTGAAGAATTATTATGGTGAGCAAAACAAGAAAATTTTAAAATTTAATTTATTTACGAACTGTGAACGAAAATAGTTTAATCAGAATTCAGTTCTTCAATTTTGCGCATCTCTGAGTTCTTCAATTTTGCCCAATTTCTTGCGATTTGACAGTATGACGTGACGTCAGAACATGGCGTCGATCCTATTCTTATTTGAAACGCAAAGTACCGTAATTAGAGACACAATAGAAAGACAATGAGCGAGCGAACGCTGGCGTTCGCTTGGGGTTTAATGAATTAAATAACTATTAAAAATAACTTATTACTTACGTTGTTTCTATCACAGCTACAGGCGGTTGCCATGATTTGTCGGGAATACCAGCATTAGAATATCCAAGCATTATAGATATGTAACTTCTAAAGTCTAAACTAATAATTGTATTTAAAAAATCAGAGCACTTTATTTACTACGAACGACGAATCAAAATATTTTCATGAAACTAACAAGGTTCAGAATGAGCAAGTGAAGATTACAAAGTACCACGTGGTACCCACAGAGTACAATACGGCCGACGTATCTTAGCGAGCCCGAACTTTGCGCAGAAGTGTGCGCACGAACGTTTTTTAGGAACATAATGGTGGCATAAGGCGACGTGCGCGGGGCGGAGGTCTAGGCTAGAGATTGACTATATGCAAACACAATCGACTCTTTATTCAATCAAATATCGCAATCGATTCATCGATTTGAACTTTATTAATTTTTGTTTCTATGAGATATTGAACGGAATCGATTTACAAACAGTGAATGTTGTCGTTAGTAAACGAGATTTCGCCTTTAATGAAAAAAAAAGAAAACTAATAAAACTTTATTTTCATGGTTGAAAGACATGATTTAGTTAAATATCAGTTATTTATAAACAACTACTAGTATAACGATTGTTTGAGAATATTTTAAACCTCCATAGAAAATTGAATATAAATATATTTTTATAACTTAATTTAAATCGATTTAAAAAAAAAAAACAATTAAACAACACTATTAGACACGCGTATTGGACATCTCTTCGGTAACTTCGTAAAGCTTCGTAACAAAAAAACTATTTTTTTTTTTTTCATTAAGGCGAAATCTCTTTTACGACAACATTCACTATGTTTGTAAATCTATTCCGTTCAATATCTCATAGAAACAAAAATTAATAAATTTCAAATCGATAAAAATCGATTGCGATATTTGATTGAATAAAGAGTCGATTGTGTTTGCATATAGTCAATCTCTAGCCTAGACCTCCGCCCCGCGCACGTCGCCTCATGCCACCATTTTGTTCCTAAAAAACGTTCGTGCGCACACTTCTGCGCAAAGTTCGGGCTCGCTAATACGTCGGCCGTATTGTACTCTGTGGGTACCACGTGGTATGCCCTCTTTTTTTTTTTAATTCTTGATAGGTTCGCGCTTGACCACTATCTCACCTGATGGAAAGCGATGATGCGGTCGACGATGGAGCGCGCTTACCTAGAAGTAACCTATTCACTCTTGACTTAAAGATTCCCGGGTTGTAGCCATCAGGAAACACAGATTCCGGCAAGGAATTCCACTTCCCTTAAACTTCACCCTCGTAAGAATAGAAAAAAAAAACAACTTTACATTAACTGTAAACAATCTAAATAGGTACATACGCTAAGATTTGAAGATCGTTGGAAACACACGCCGGTAACCGGCAAGTTACCAGCTGTGGAATAGATAAATAAATCAGATAAAAAGTAAAGCTTGGACAGGTGGTGGTGAATCTTGCTCAAAATCTGTAAAAAATGCAATGTAATTTTACTTGTACAAGGTACATAATAGCGTTTTAATTTGTTGTTTTCAGAATGGGTTCTATGGTTGTGGAGATGTATTGGAAACATTCACCAATAACATGCAGAAATTTCATGGAATTAGTTCGGCGTGGCTACTATAACAACACAAAGTTCCACAGAGTCATCCGAGATTTTATGATACAGGGTGGAGATCCCACTGGCACAGGCAAAGGTGGACAATCAATTTATGGACCACAATTTGATGATGAAATATCAACGGATTTAAAACATACTGGAGCTGGAGTGTTGTCTATGGCAAATGCTGGGCCTGATTCAAATGGATCTCAATTCTTTATCACCCTGGCACCAACTCAGTGGCTGGATGGAAAGCATACAATCTTCGGAAGAATTCAATCTGGAATGGCTGTTGTGAAGAGAATAGGTTTAGTTGAATGTGACAAAAATGATTGTCCGGTTGATGATGTTAGAATAGATAAAGCATATATACCCAAGTAGATAATTAATTTTGGTTAAATTTTACATTATGTAAAGGTAATTTTATATGATCGCATTGATGTAAATGTGGTTAAGTATATAATCGCTAAACATGACAGTGTATTTCTGTACTTTATGATGCATTGATGCATGTTTTACAGAATAATTATTATTATTAATAAAATTAGTTAAGAAAGAAATGTGTATTATACTGTGAACCAGTTCCTACTTTGGGCAGAACTGCAAGGAGTTAGGATGGGCAGGAGTGGAGATGAGTAGTGAAAACTGGCAAGAGTTTCCATTGGAGTGGAGCGGAGTGTCCTGTCCTATCCTGACAAGTCTACCTTACTGGCTGCGCCACATGTAAACCTCTACAAGGCACCACAACCTGCTTGACTACTGTCTAGCTCAGGGATGTGTGTAAATTAAATGTTTGGACGATGTCCATACATTTAGTTTGAAAGTCAGCTCCACTATTTACATTGCAGGATATAAAACAAATAGAAAAGATGTGTTCAACTCAATCCGAGAAACGAACAGAAGGGTTAACTCCGTTGTAAATTCTATAAAGCTTTCTCTGTCTCTCAAGTAGCACTTTTATTTTATTTATAGCTGTTTATAAGATCAAGTTAGTGTGATATAATTATGGACATAAAAGTATAAGAAATGTTCCATTGCAATTCAACAAATCACTTTTTCAAACAAATACCTCCAAAAACCAACATAAATTTATCATGTGTACATTTTAATATCAGATCGCTCATTAAAAACTTTACGAAATTGCAACATGTAATTATCCACTAGACCTTATAATTTTAACAGAAGTGGGTATTTCAGACCACATAGTTAACTTGTATAACTTACCTGGCTATAAATTGTATTCACAATTGCGTCCAAGTCGAAAAGGCGGCGGCATTATCATGTATAAGACCTTTGAAAACCTCACAGGCTACTTAAAAATAGATTTACATAATAACGCAGTTGTGTCTGCAATCTATAGGCCACCGTCTACAAATAAAAACTATTTGTTTCGGAGCTTGCTAATCACATTACTAAGTTTGATTTAAAACAAAACTTACTTCTTATTGGTGACACGAACATTAATCTGAAAGAAAGCTCAGCATACAAAGATTCATATCTAAGAACACTTAGCGAACATGGATTGTTGTGTGGAAGAACAGATTACACCCGAATTGAAATTAAAAAAGATTTAATCACTTAAGGGCCTATTACACTACGCGTTATTCAGCACACGATATTCAGACTGTCTTATTTTTTGTTCCGAGGAAGATCGGTCTAACTCTTATTACACTACGCGATATGTCGAATCATAGACTAAAACTGTCTGAATATCGAATGGTGTAATACCCATAAGTCGTGTATTGATCACATATTTGCACGTTTTCCCACACTGCAACCGTTCGCGGCCGTGCTCGATGTCGTACTAGCGAGTTGTTGCGAGGCCCCAAGTGTATACAGGTTGTTCCAAATAAATCTATTAATTACGATATCTTTTACAAGGAACTTCAAAATGTTGACTGGACAAAAACAAATAGTATGAATTCCACGACATTTTAAGTTTTATTTATAAAGCATTTGATAATGCAGACAAGTCTGCAAATAAAAATAAAGCAAGTAAATTGACTACAGGCACTCGAAACATTTTACTATACCTTGGATTGATGATAATATTACCCGGCTTTGTGATAAAAGAGACAAATTATATAGTGATTGGAAAAATAATTTAAAAAATTCAAAAATCAAATTAGAATATAATAAAATTAGAAATAAAATTCATAAACTATTAGAAAACAGAAGAAATAATTATCATATGAAATATATTAGTGACAATTTTAAAAACGTAAAAAAAAATGTTTACTATTCTAAATCAAATGTCAGGGAGAGTGACATTGTCACTTGACACGGCTATTCTTAGAGCTTTTGATGCACAAGGAATCACTACCAAAACCATTGCTGACAACTTTGCAAATTGTTTTGACAGAGCGCTTAAAGACATAGTTCCTAACTGTAATATTAAAATAACAGATCCTAAAGTAACACTAATACCCTTGGATTCTAGTATGTTTTTTAAAAAAGCCTCGGCTAGCAGCGTTCATAAAATCATTAAACAACTCAACTCAAAAAGCTACAGGTCCAGACAATATTAAAGTTTCGGATATTAAAATGATAGGTGATAGTATATCCAAACCTATTGCTGATTTAATTAATCGAAGCATTGAAAGTGGTCTATACCCAGATGATCTAAAGGTAGGTTGCATAAGGCCAATCCATAAAAGGGATAAAAAAAACGATTATTCAAACTATCGTCCTATAACATTGCTCTCGTCTATTGATAAAATAGTTGAAAAATATGTTTGTGAACAAATTCATACATTATATAAAAAACATGACGTAATTAACCGACACCAATTTGGTTTTCAGGCCCGCAAAAGCACTACGAACCTTTTGTCCAACTTCACAGATGAAGTCAATAAGCACTTGAATGATAAAAAATATGTTCTTGCTCTCTTTATTGACTTCTCACGTGCCTTTGACACACTCATTCATAATCAGCTAGTTGTTAAATTAGATGACTGCGGAGTACGTGGCCCATTACTGAATTGGTGTAAAAATTATCTAAAAAATCGAACCTTTACTGTAAAAGTTGATAACATCTGTAGTGAACGCATGGCTGTAACTGAGGGAACAGCTCAGGGCTCAGTATTAGGAGGAGTGGCAGGCGGTCGCCTCCTTCTGCGAAGCAGTAATGCTAGCAAAGGAGGCGGCCGATCGCGTGAGGCAACGGTCCTCACGCCCCAATCGCCGCCGGGATTCCGATCCCGATTTCCGGCCATCGTAGGCGTGGGCTTGCGGACGGCGAGCAATGGGTGGCTCGCCTTCCGACCGTCCGGTAACCGTCCGGACCGAGCCCAAGTCGTCGACGGCGCGTGCTGTTCCACGCGCGCCTCAAGGAGATGTCAGCAACTGTAGGGGCCTAGCAGGGTCGAAGCCTACTGGGGCCAAGGGTCTGATTCTGAAAGGAAGACTCGGCCCTGGTACGAAAGGCAATGAAGGATCAGAAGTGGGTTTTTAGTCAGTAAAAGTCTGACACTATCTCCCGCCCCGCCCAAGGGCGGGGGATGTAATAAGATGATTTTCCCACCGAAAAAAAAAAAGTCCCATTGCATTTTTTAACGTATGTAAATGATATGAATAACTGTATCATGCTACCAGTTTGCGGATGACACTTGCCTTGTTATTGCTGATAGAGATCCTCAAATAGCATGCGGACGCTTACAACATGACCTGGATGCTCTAACAAGATGGTGTCACGATGCTGGCTTAGTACTTAATGCAAGCAAAACTAAATTATTGGTTATTAAATCTCCATACATTAAAAAATTGCCCTTACAGTACTTAATAGCCCATGACCATGACTGCTTGCATACGGTCAATGCGATCAACTGTAACTGTCCACAAATAGATGTTGTCAATAAACAAACATATCTGGGAGTAGTTATAGACGATAAGTTCAACTGGAGTTATCATATAGAACGTGTTTGCGATAAACTTCGGCAATTTCTTGCTATTATGACCATACTAAAAAACCGCCTGCCCTTCATAGTGAAGATAATGCTTTATTACGCGATGGCGGAATCCTACATCCAGTATGGCCTTAGTAGCTATGGTCGTACCTATAAAACCTATCTTGATAGTATCTACAAAATTCAACTTCAAATTTAAAAAAAATAATAGTATCTCCCAAAATTAGAAATAAATTTTACGACAATATAAATGGCCTCTTTAAACACTGCAATGTCTTACCAGTTCATACTCAAATAAATTTTTTGTAACTAAAAGAACAGTTTTTCAATAAGCATCTAATAAACAAAATCGAACATCCTGTACACACTCGGGCAATTTCTGAGAATAGGCTTCGTACACAGCGCGCCAACAATCGTATGGCGAGCGAACTACCGGGTATATTGTACCGAGACTTTATAGTCTACCCTCAGAAATAAAAAAAAAATATTACACACAAAAATATCAAATGCAAACTTAAGCTATATTACTTAAGTATTATTTAAGAATGTTTTTTATTTGTTTGCGGGCCTAAATATTTTTTTAAAATTGTTATCGACAATAACGTACAAATATAAAATAAACTCTTTTTGTATACCTAGTTTCGGTGTTGAGATGGATTCATGATAGCACAAGTTTAAACCTTAGTGGTTTTTGGTTGCTATTTAACTTAGACTATCCAGTATTCTTTTGTATTAATAATAAATAAATGAAAAAAAAACTAATGCAGAGTGGAGATTTCGAGCACTGTGATTGGTCAATTTACAGTCTGCTCCTTCCACTTCACCCAGCTCAATTTCAATCGAGCAAGCTATATTCATCAAGCGAGATGCATACTCAGACATTACTTACATTATGGCACCTGACCTCCCCTATAATACTCTTTGCATCTGACATTGTCACAGACTGCTTTATTAGCTTTCTTTTTTTGTTTTAATAAATTAACTCAAAATATGCATTTTTAAATCTGCATGCTCATAAAATAGGTACCTATTTAATGTACAAACTACTAAAATCTGATGAGTATGTCCCAAACTAAAATTTTCAAAATTTTTATAGTTCTGAAAGATTCAGAACTATAAAAAATTATTACACATTACACATTATTTATATACATTATTATTATTATTATATTATTTATTATAGGATAACTTTGTTGTCCGTCTGTCTGTCGGTCTGTGTGTCAAGACCCACCGGGAACGCGAACCTTCGGGAACCTTATCTCGGGAACGCGTGGAAGTATAGAGTTGAAATTAAAACCATATACTTAGATCTGCGGTCCCTTGAAGCTGTGAAAAAATCAAACTTCTGAGTTAACGAAAAAAATATATACGGCCGTATATGTCGCAAAAAATTATATTTCGACACTCTCAAGGGAATCAAAATTTGGACCAGGAAAAAAAAATTTTTTTTTACCAAAATGAGACTGTCATCATAACATAATATATTATCGGATGGCATCAGTTTATTTTTAAAAGCAGGAGGAAAATAGATAATATTTTTCTGAAAATAATTATTTTTGTTTATTAGAACGCTTGATAATGTCTTATTTATGAACGCATCCGTAATGTTAACATTCTTAGAGAAGTCCAAAGTTTTGCTAAAGTCGATATCAATTTAATTCCTAAATCAATATTGAAGCCAAGGTTATGTCAACTATTTATAATTTTGTTATTTACTTAATCTAAGATAAGCAACTAACAGATGTTTTTTGTTTTTTTTTATTATTTAATTGAATTAAGTCACCAATTAAAAAAAAATAGCACCTTAAAATTGAAAATGCCGTAAATCGACCGAATATGGAGCCACCCTATTTTTAACAAACAAGATTGTTTCCTTTTTTATGTAATATTTTAGACTTGGATACTAAGTCCTTTGAGCCATGTCTTCGTTTGAAGAGTTAATTTGAATATGCATGTAAACATTATGAGGAATCAATTTTTGAATAATTAAAACAGCCTCCGAGTGAAGTTTCGTAACTTCACTCGAAGATATGCTGCCAAAAACTATTTTTGACATCTTTTTTAAATGCTACAGATTAATAATAAACCACATAACCTTAAAAAACATTTTAATTATTTACTAGTTTCTCCGTACTTTAAAAAATACATTGAATGCCGAACTTAGAACAAATGTTCATTCAGGCAAATCAAACGATATAATTATGTTTCATCAAGTTACGTTTTACTAATTTTATATGGTCCAAGCATGTTAGGAGAATGACCATTGTTCTTTAGCATGAAGCAAGGTCTCATAGCACAACGAGACTCCATTCGGGAATTCTAGTTTGTACGGAACCCTCAGTGCGCGAGTCCGACTCGCACTTGCCCAGTTTTTATTTTTTATGTAAGCTTCACGCAAGTGTACACCAAACGTATAATGACGCATACGCGTCTATGAAGCTACACGTCCGTGGACAGTAGTAGGACTTAGAGATCGTTTTGAACAGTGCCAGAGTTGCCAAGGATGACATTTGAATGATTTTATTTTTAAGATGTCTTTTTCCCATAGACTTATCTTTTTCCCATGTCTTCTGTTTCTGATTTCGTAATTTAACGCATATAGATAGGTATACAAATATATTTGTTATTTTTCACTTACTCTATTTCACAAAAGTGAGTTATTTCTGAGATACCCAGTACTATTTCCACTAGAGAGGTACCCTACGACAGCTTTTTACAACGATTCAGTAACGCGTTTTCTAAAAGTGCCACTGCATCTTTTTTCACGTCTCTAAACAACACTCTTTTTTGAGGCGGATAATCATCAAATGATTTCTCACGCTCTAGGGTTTAGTGAGTGGCCGTGTCAGACTTTTACTGACTAAATCCCACCTGTCTTTCAGTTGTCCTTTGCGTTCTAGGCACACGGACACTATTCCCCTTTTATTCAGTTTTGCTTATATCTCTGAAGCGCGCGTGGACCACTACGCGCCGGGCTTTGTCCGTAATGGACAGCCGGACGGTGAGTTACCCATTTCTTGTCGTCCAAAAGGCCGTGCCTACAGTGGCTGGAAATCGCCTTGCGACTCCCGACGCCCGGAACTTTTTCTTCGGCGGCGGCTGGGGCATGAGGATGTCTATTCCCTCACGGTTCTGACAATCTTCTTCGCTCGCATTACTGCTTCGCAAAAGGAGATTGCCGCTTCGACCAGATGGTTCTGATGTCGAGAAAGGCAGATAAATAGAAAACATACCTTTAACTTTATCTGGTTTGTAAGCATCCTTCAACATTTGTAAGAAGTTTTCATAAAATTCCTTAGATTTTTCTCCCGGCATTGCATGATGGAAGTCAGGTTTGTTACCCTGGAACGCAATAACACCTTTTATTTATTTAATTATTTATAGACGTAAAGTTGTACTTGCTTTTGATTATAAAACTTTGACCAATAATGGTGATAGTATCCATTGTAAAAGCTTTTTTGAGTGAATATTATATTTTTTGTAAAGGCATGTTAATACTCTCAAAGCCGTGTACGCACGTGCGAACAAAGTTGTTGTGTTAACAACCACTTGGTTCGCATGCGCGTACCACTAACGAACACTGTTCGTCAAACATGTTTGCAGCGATCCCATTCGTATGTTCTGTGACTTCTGTATGAAACTTTCCACTACTTCATAATGAAACATGCTATGGCTATGAAGATAGCGTTCACGACTTTGTGTGCGCGAACTCGATTCGAACTATGTTCGCGTTCATGTTCGAATATGCTGTCCATACGAACGAACCAAATGATCAAGTTTGATATTTGTGTTTGCTATGTTTGTGTTCATACACATTAAAATTGTTGAATGTCATCAGGCATCCCATTAATAACTTTTCTACAGACAATTAAGACAGGGAGTTGCCTACATATCCTCGGCAGTGAACACCTCATAAGAACACATAAAATTTTATAGAAAAAAGAAAAAGCTGTCTCTTAAAAATATGTATGGAAGAAATTAGCAGCGTCTTTTGATTTGTAAAATGTTGAATTGTTCTAAATGTGAGTATTTCAATCCAAAACATATATATTAATTATTTGATTTATATTGATTATTTTTGAGAGATTGTGTATTGTATGTTTATTACTCTTTTATGCTCAAATGGCTCGGCGGATTTGGATGAAATTTGACAAATGAGTGGATAATGTCCTGAAATAACACACAATAATTTACTTATATTCTGTCCTTTTCAATTTTCACACAGGCAAAGCCACTGACAGAAGTTTATTTATTTATTTATTCTACAACTTTCACACACAGCCATTTAGTCCCAAACTAAGCAGAGCTTGTGGTATGATTACTAGACAACTGATAAACATACTTATATATTTCTAAATACATACATATTATAGATAAATTACACCCAGACACAGAACAAATGATCATGCTCATCACACAAACATTTGTCCCGGGTGGGCATCGAACCCACAACCTCCGGCGTAGCAGTCAGGGCCACTGACGACTAGACCAACAGGCCTGTCAAGTTAGTAGATTCATGGTTTTGCCTGAAGTATTTTAGATGGTATGCAACAGAAAACTATGCATTAACGATTGCATCACTGCTTACCATCAGGTGGGTTCATAATCAAGCAAAAGTTTATATCATTTAAAAATATAACTTACTTTCCATGTATTGTACAATGTGAACTGGCTTACACATAATATTTCTAATTCTCTGTCAGAAACACTTTTCTTCCATTTCTTTTGTGATTCGTCATCAAACAATTTGATGCTTAAAATTTTTCGTACTCTGAAACATTTTAGAAATATTATTTTAGTTTAAATTTCAAAGATGGCTTAGTTAAAGATCATAAAAAACAAATGTGATATGGCAATAAAGAATTAAATGAACTACAGAGCATGGTTCTACTTTGTTTTATTTTTGTTCATCTTCAGCCCTGCGTTCAAAAATAACCAGAGTAGCTTCGAGTTGCAACCCAGAGTTGTTCTTTTAAAACTCGAGTAGCTACCCTAGAGTTAAACCAACTAACTCTAACTCCGAGCAGGGTAGATTGGTGTAAGCGGTAGGAATGACAGTTGCTTGGCATTGACAGTTGAAGTCTACGTTCGCGTTCAAAAATGCGTCTACCCGATGACATCATTAGAGTTAACTCTAATCTCATTTTTTAACGCAGGGCAGCTAATAGAGGTATCTCTATAATAGTGCTGGAATAGACATGGCTTCAATTACCTTGATTAACACTGTCAGTGCAAGGATCATAAAATAATAATTTATTTGTGTTGCGATAACCCACCTCCATTGTTATGCATAGGTATTGTTGACTTGTGTTCATGCCTGGTATCTAACTTTGAGTCCCAACTATGTTCAGTACAATTCAATTTTAAAAGATATTTAGAGAGAGATTTTTTAAATCATTGTACAACCTGGCTCTCAGGTCCTCGGCACTGAATATTTTAAATGTACCAGGTAGGTGGACAATAGTGACATAGTTTCTGCAGTGTCTCTTAACTTTACTAAGTAGGTAATTGAATTCAAGGCGTATTTTATAGTAAATACAATAATTTTAACAATGTCTGAGAGTAATTTATTAATCATCAATTAATTAATTGGTTGGTACTTACATGTATTCAATATCTTTCTTGCTGTCACTGTTGGATATTCCAATAAACACACAAATACCTTGACCAATACTGCTTATAACTTCATCGTTAACTGGAATCAGATTAAATCAATGAACAATTTGTGAACACTAATAATTAGAAAGATAATATGATACTAGAAAAATAACGATTTTAGGTAGGCATTAAAATGAAAAAAGCTAAATACCTAGCAGCTTGCAGAAACTGGACAAAAGTATAAATTTTAATAATGCTTTTCCAAACACATTTTAGACACAGTTTTGAGTGTTTTAATAAGAGTTTGTTTTTATGAAGTTAACCTTAAAATTTTATTCAAAACTCACCGGTAACTTTAGCGTTCATCACACGCTGTATTAGTGCTTTCATTTTAAATGGTATTTTATTGTACTTTTTTATTTTTTATTTAAAATGTTATCTTATTATGTTTTTATGTTTATGTAATGGCTATGTTATGTTATATTTCAAAACATTTCACAGTTTACCACCACTCTGTCATTTTATCAAGCCTTATCGTCAGAATCAGAATGTCAGTGTCATTCGTCTTTTTTTTTTGTTAATTTTTTTTCTTGGATACTAAGAATTTTAAGCCATGTCTTCGTATGAATAGATTATTAGTTTACCATTAGAATGCGGGTGCAACACACTCTTATGTTTTTGTAGTATTTGACAGCAAATGTATCGAGTCAACCTTCTCAGCAAACTTCGCTGAGGTAGCCAAAATTACAATAAAATTCCCAGCTCCATTTTACCGAGATTGCGTGTTTCAATGATTCTACATATTGTCCAGTTGCGCAAACACTTGAGATACAAATCTACATCAATTTTACATCACAATATCCACAAGGAATCAATTTGTGAATAATTAAAACATCCACTGAACTTCACTCGAAGAAATCCCGCCAAAAACTCCTCATGAATACGTCACAGACGTATAAAGAGTAGCGTCCATTTTTTTTAAATTAATGTTTCTGGCTTGGATACTAAGTTTTAAAACCATGTCTTCATATTAATACATTTACTTGGTTTGCCATTAGAATACGGATATAACGCTAATGTTTTCATAGTATTTGGCAAGAAATATATCGTATCACTAATCAGTCTTCTTGGTAAGCTTCGCCGAGGTAGTCATTACTACAATAAAATTCTTAGCTCTATTTTACCGAGATTGCGCAATGATTCTACAATATGCTATTCAGTTGTGTAGACACTGGAGATATAAAACTATACCAATTTCACAGCACAATATCCACTAAGAATCAATTGGCGAATAAATAAAACAGCCACTGAACTTCACTAAAAAAAATCCCGCCAAAAACCTCGTTAGTTGTTTTTATCATCTCATCAAAATCTGGCTAAATTTTCTACATTTTACTTACATTATGTTTTCTTAAAACTGCTCTGCGTCAGTTCTCTGATAATAATAGATGAAAAATTGTGAATTTTTTAATGAAAAATTAGATAAAGGAAATGATTTCAACAACTTAGTTCAGCTACTCAATACGAGATGGCGCTTTTTACTATTATGGTTATAATTTCAAAATAATCCAAGAGATGGCGCTTGCTGTATCCATTTGAGCCTTTTCAAGATTATAACGAAGTTCATTACTCCCAATAGGTACTTGAAAATTATCTCGCGTTGTACATTGTACAATAATTTTATCGCATACTGGTTTATCTGTCGAAATGGCACATTGTCTGCTTGGTAACTTCATTGGTCTAATGCCCGAGTTCGATATTTACTAAGGTTTCACAGTTTACATAATTCGGTGACGGTGCATACCAAACTTATTTAAAGTTATTTAACTAACTAGAAACATTTATTTTTTTTGAAT
The DNA here is from genome assembly GCA_905147345.3 of Mythimna impura. Classification (NCBI taxonomy): domain Eukaryota; kingdom Metazoa; phylum Arthropoda; class Insecta; order Lepidoptera; family Noctuidae; genus Mythimna; species Mythimna impura. The sequence goes on along the minus strand of LR990362.1, from coordinate 10,766,199 downwards.
CAGAAACACTGCTTTACGTTACATGAACTATCTAATATTCACATCCTGTAAGAGTAAGGATATGGAGTATAATGAATTAATACAATATTTTGAATTACCTACCTACTTGTTATTTGGAAATGAAACCTACCGATCAACTGGAATTATGTTAAAGGCGGTTTTCTGAAAATAAAAAATTTAAGATGCGGTACTTATACTTAGGTATCTACATTTATTATTCTATAAGAAAAGTCTTGATTTTTGTCCGTAGATGCGTTCACATATCTACATAAATATAAACTCACATACGCCAGACCCGGAATCACCTAGGATTCTGTTCTGCGGTGCGGGAACAGAATCCGCGTACACACAGCACAGCAGCCAATCGCACAACCACTACACCAACCGTGCTATCAATAAAATAACAGGTTGTCCTACTTTGCCCTTCTTATCTCTTTTATAGGTACTTCACGCAGTTTCAATATTCTATTTAACTGCACTGCAACCATAAATCTTCACTAACAATAAAAACACATTTAAAAATACCAACTTTTTCAAACAATACCAGCTGAATGCTGAAGGGCACAGCAACAGACACCCATTGTACATGTTACAAGGTGTGTCGCACGTGGCAACAAGGTCATTCCCCAGGGCGATGCGCTTGCGCAGACAAGAGCCGCAGTAGGTTTACCTTATTATAAACAGACCAAGTGTATATCGGACTCGCGCACTTAGTGTTCCGAACCACTAAATCTATATGGCGTCTATTACACGGTCACGCAAGCGTCAATCAAAAACATCAATCATGAATAATGTTTGAATGACGGAATGTTATCGTCATGCAAACGTCAGTCATCGCATTAGACGGTAGGTTTTTCATCAATCAAAATATTTGAATTTGGCATAACTAGCAGCAAAACCTACGTGTAAGGGACGCCTTATTGAACAGTCTCATAATGATGACCAAACGAATTTTGCTTTAGTTTAATTTTATCCACGGCATTCAGAATTTACGTGATGTTTAGGTACTGCGTCAACATAATCCGCACCTTGTCCCATGTCACTTGGGATCGGCGCAACAACTTTTTCCTTTTTTTTCTCCTTGCGTTCTCTTCCATCAAGCTAAGTAGGTACTATAGATTCACTCCCTTCTTACACAAAGTGCCTACTGCCTAGAGCGCCTTTGTTTTACATTAGACGCGATCGACACGTTTGTGACGTATGGCGCTCTGATTGGCTCACTCCAAGCTCTTAACCAATCAGAGAGCCAACCCAGTAAACGTTTCGATCGTGTTAACGTAAAAATATTTTTTAAGAACGACCCTACGAAAGCTGGGCTTATAATTGTGGCCTTGTAACATGCACTTATGCGTTACCGCCACAAACCTTCTGTTTCCCTCCATTCTGTGGTTTACGTTCGTTTGGGTCAAGTGCGTGTGCGCATGACACGTGCTCAAGCCACGTGCGCGACTCAATGATCCCGAATATCAGCCGGTGGGCGTCACTGCTCATGGAAACATTTTAGCTACATGCATCCTGCTTTAGTTTAGGATTCTCGGATGTGGATTGTTGCTGGCGGTTAAAATACAGTTTAGTTTTTATTTGTTTTATTGCGTTGAGCTGTGCTACGCTCATAGGACAAAACAAGCGATTTATGAAAATATTCTATGCCTGCACTAACGTTTAAAAATATTTGGTTAGCTGCTAACCAAGCAATATATTTTTACACGACTGCCCAAAAAACGGAGTGTTATGTTTTTAAACCATTTTATTGGGTTTCATTGTTTGTATCCCAATGCAAAGTAAATAATGCATAGGTCTTCAATGTTATTTGGTTAAAACCAAAACAGAGATAACTCTAACTCTTTAAGAATTCCCTTCTGTTCTGGCGAACTTATTGGGTATATAATAAAACATTGAATAACTACTGCAAAAAAGCCCGTCGCTTTTCGTCATAAATTTCAAAAATAATCATTATATAACTAGCGACCCGCCCCGGCTTCGTACGGGTGCAATGCTGATACCACCGCAACCGCTATGTCTCTGCATTTTAAATCTGTAATATCTTAGAAAATATTCGTTTAAATTACATGCTGTAAAAGGCCATATTGATCGATATTAAATGCACAATGTATTTAAGGTACTTAACCTTTTGACGTGCGTAATTAGAGACACAATAGTAAGACAATGGCTTCCGGGCGCCGGCTACCGCCTGAGCGTTAATGAATTAATTGTATAAAGATTAAAGCTGTATTGCTTAAAATCGCTTCGTAAATAAGACATTATTTCTCGTAAAAAGTAAAGGATAAAAAATTATTATTGTGAGTTATTCCTAAGAGATATACATATACCATCGCGGGTTTTTTTGTAGACTAGATCTATTTCGTAGGGTTCAGCTCGCGTTTGCAATGTACTTAAGCGCAAAAAATGTGTTTATTTACGACATCACATTAGAAACCTCTAAAATTACCAGTGTTTCTCTACTATATTATGCATGTATTATACCTACATATAAACCTTCCTCTTGAATCACTCTATCTATTAAAATAAACTGCATCATAGACCGTTGCGTAGTTTTAAAGATCTAAGCATACATAGGGACAGACAGCAGGAAGCGCCATTGTTTTATACTATGTAGTGATAATTAGATCTCGTCTCCGTCGTAAATTATAATCATTGTTCGACTCAGTTGTCCCTTGGCATCCTTCTCTAGCGACAACGCCCTAAGCTGAGGCTCGTATCCATGGTGTCGCCTTTAACGTTTAGTTTTAGGGTTTTACAAGGCTGCCACAGGCAAGTCCGCAAACGAAAACCCCATAGGTTGACCCATCAGGCATCTCATAAAAAAAAAGTTACTGCAGAAAATTTTGCATTAGTGGTCTGATGTCATATGACCAGAAAACAGTTTCTGAACACAGATTTAAAACACTAAGATAATTATGCTCTGCGTCTTCCATTATTATCTTTAGTTTGTTGGACATAGGCCTCCCCCAAGTGTCGCCATAACGACCGGTTCTGTGCGTCTCGCATCAGGTAATCGGTCCACCTTGTGGGAAGCCTTCCAACGCTGCGTTTTCCGGTACGTAGTCGTCACTCCAGACTCCAGACCCTTTAGGCCCTATCGATCATTTGTTCTGCGTTTGGTACATTCGCAGCGGGTTTATTAGTGATTGACGTGTACGACTGTCTATGGGCATAACTAATAGATCCTCATAAATCCAGGCAAATTTTTGCCTATTGGTATTGTTAAGAAATTGCAACTCAGGAACATTTTGCAACACTCGTCGTCCAAAGAGACCAAGAGCTACAACTTCTAAGCTGTTATAGTAGTTACAAGCATACGTGATAGACGTTAAGAGATGAATGCTCCAAAGTAACCCTAGAAATTCAAATACATTTTTGCAATTTGCAGTTCAGTATCGAATAGGTAAACATAAATATATTTGCGGTAATGACATGTATGTATTTACACAATTATACCATATTATCCGATAATGAGATGAAAATTGCAAAACGCTTTCGAAAACGCGAATTTCGAGGTTTACTCCTGCACCAGAATTAGCAGCACAGTTCAAGGAACTGCGAAAAACATGTCAGTGTATTCACAATAAAAGGAGACATCTTGACGCAGGTCATAGCGGCCTCAAAGCCGATTCTTAGGACAATAATTAATAAAAAGACGTACGCTGATCTGGGCGCGTCGGTCTTCATACATTTTATATGGCAACTAGACATATAGAGCTACATTAGATTCACGCCATACGACGCGTACCTATTACGTATACATCAGGCGGCGTGGCCCACGTGTATGTCAGTGTAATGTACTTAGTTCCCGTTTAAAAATTGGAGAACTGCAGACTGGGAAAAGGTTGGAATTTTTGAAATGTTGAGATCCAAACGACGGGTTTTTGTTTGGCAACAAATGTGCAAAGGGGTGAAGGATGCTTACACCCTAATTTATGTTAAACAAGATGGGGTTTCTGTGATGGTTGGGGAAGTTGGTAGTACCGGTCGTCGAGAATCTTGTACAAATAGAAGGAATTTTAAACAAAGAACGTTACAGAAACTTCATGTTTAACGTTATTTATTTAAAGTCCCTAGAGATTTTTAGAAATATTAATGACTGACTAAAGAACAGTGCAGTACTGTGATATCGAAAGGAGATCGCATGAGTTAGGTTAACGAACTGGCATGTAAAATATACTTGTAAGGATTTTGTTGTTCTAGAATAGGTTTGAAAATTGAGTAGAACAAAGAAATGTTTAGTTTTTTGAAGTTCGGACATAACCATTGTAGCATAGCATAATAGCATAATCAGCCTTTTAATGTTCCCACTGCTGGGACTCAGGCCTCCTCTCTAGGAGAGGGAATGGGCCGTAATCCACCATGCGGGCCCAGTGCGGATTGGTGAATGTCACATGTTTTCGAATTTATGGTTCTAGGACATGCCGGTTTCCTCACGATGTTTTCCTTCACCGTTTTGAGAGCAGTGGTGATGAAATAAATTACACAAAGTAATGCGCCTGGCTGGGTTTGAACCTGCGACCTAGAACTCGTAAGTCGGGGCCGTTACGCTCTACTCGACAATTGTAGCGCGAGGTACTAATATTGAATTCTTGAAGAAAATTATAGTAAATGTATAAAGCTTCCTAAGCATTTCATTGAAGTAAAAGTCCGATCCCTCACATAAACCGTCGCAGAGTGCGACAGTACCTTCTGGAAACCTTTAAATTGCCCGGGATTTATATTTCAGAAAGATCATCCAAACTACACAACACACCAAAATCTTGACATTGCCTCTGCAATCCCTAATCCAATTAAATTATTATGGAGTTATATGAAAACCCAGTGTCCCTCTAGTTGCCCTTTGCGAGATCTACAGAGACACTGGGTTTTAATCATTCACTCTCTCTCGCTCCAGAGCGGTTTGTGAATGATTTGATTATTTCCTACATAACAAAAGGTAATAAATAATTGAGTATTGAGGCCCTAATTCAAAACAGCTGGTTTTACGTAGATCTATAAAAAACCTGCGCATGCTCCTAGTATACTGTTGATTTTGTTATTGAATACAATCGCATGTCGGCTAACGCTGACATCACGTTTTTCATACACCTGCGATTTTTATGACTACGAAGCAAGAATACAATAATAAAAATAACTAAGGTATAAAAGTCACGCGAAATCCAACACATGTGCCGACAGACGACAGTCATCAATTTTATTTTCTGACTGAATACTTTTTGTTAAAGGATCTTTTTTTTTAAGGTGGAAAATCATCTAATGACTTCTGCTCGAGGGCGGAGGACTTGTCATACTTTTACTGGCTAAAACGACACCTATGTTGCTTCAGTTGCCCTTATCGTTCTAGGACAACGGGTTTCACCTTCAAAAGTCGACCCATGGCTCGAGTAAGCTTCGGCCCTGCTGGGCCCCTACGGTTTTGCTGACATCTCTTTGAGGCACGCGTGGAACACTACGCGCCGTCGACGACTCGGGCTCGGTCCGGACGGTAACCGGACGGTATCGGACGGCGAGCTACCTATTGCTCATCATCCGCAAACCCAGGTTATGGTGGCTGGAAATCGGTGTCGGGGTCTCGGCGTCTGGGGCGTGAAGATGTCTGTCCCTTACGCGTGCGACCGCTTCCTACGTTAGCATTATCGCTTCGTAGACAGAGGCGACCGACTGCCATTCCTCCTCGCTGCAGACCATGGCCTGAACCAGAGCCCGGTGTTAACGCCTTTTGAGAGATATCCATTTCAGGTGAAAGCTACAAGCTTACGGCATATTTTATTTTATTTATTGTGTACATACATATTGTATACATACTGGAGAAAATACAAAAAATTCTTAAAACTAGAAGTACAAACATGTAACCCACTCCAATATCCTTGCTAGATGGCACTGGACACAATAACTTTGGTTTATTTTAATTTTAGTGTATTATCCGAGCTTATTGAATTTAATCAAACGGCCACATCATCGCTTACCATCAGGTGAGATGGTGGTCAAACGCGAGCCTATCAATAATAAAAAAAAAAAAAAAAAAACAAATTATAGCAAAAAAATCCACCTAATTCTTACTTTCATGTATCTAACAATAGTAGCTTTACCAGCCTTATAATTTTCCCACTGCTGGGTCTAAGGCCTCTTCTCTAGGAGAGGGAATGGGCCGTAATCCACCACAGGGGCCCAGTGCGGGTTGGTCTAACTATAGCGCTTAATAGAAATCTGTGGGAAGTACGTACATACCTGGTGTACACAGTGACCTTTATATGTATCTAAGTAGAATATAATTCTATTGAAGTTTCAAAGACGAAGAACAGCCCTCCTAGCCAGGTTACAACCGTTTCGTTTCGATTCTCTTTTCGTTGATCGCCTCGAGACGGCCACGCCTCCTATTCCTTTGTTCTGACCACGTGACTGAACGTTGAGATGACGTCAGAATAAAAGAATCGGGGGTGCGAAAAGAGAATCGAAACGAAACGGTTGTAACTTGACTAAGGGGGCTGTACAGACTGTTCCTTTACAGTCTTTCAGCCATCGATATCTGCAAGTTGTAGACAGAGAGCTGAATTGCTGGGTGTGGTAGTAAGTAAAGACTTTATAAATTCTTCATACGAAAGTTCAAACAAAAGTCCACGAAACTAACAATAACATACCTCTCATGGCGATAAACCTTTTCAAAAACTACTAACTTCAAAACAAACTATAAACAAACTAACAAGGCTAATAAAGTTAGTAACAATACAATACAATCATAGTGAAATATCCCAAATAATGTCACATGGCGAGCAATGCATGGCACTCGTAACTAGTTGTGTAACTCTATGGTAACTTGTTGATTACGTCATATTGTTTTGTGTCAAGTTTGGATTTTGGAACAAAAGACATTCATCCTTTCAGTCGAAAGATGTCCACTGCTGCTCATAGGAGCCGCCGCATCGACCGTTATGTGTTCTTCTCGCATCCACCTCCCGTGGCCCGTACCAGATCATCGGTCCACCTTGTGAGAGGCCTTCCAACGCTGCGTCTTCTGATACGAGGTCACTACTCCAGAACCTTCCGTCCCCATCGATCATCTGTTCTGCGTGCAATGTGCCCTGCCCATTGCCACTTAAGTTTGGCGATTCTTCGAACTATGTCGGTAACCTTGGTTCTCCTGCAGATTCTCCCTTAAATACTTATAATACTTAAAGTATGTAGCTATAGCACTGTTGGAACAAGAAGGCAGTCTTTTCAGTTTTTAGTTGTAATGAGACACATCTTACATAGGTTGATGGCAGGTGTGATGGATGCATGTGTTTGCAAAGTCAGGAAATTAATCTCCACATAGCTGCATAGATTCCAGCTAGACGATTGCCGATCAATAATTTTTAAAGATGGGTAAACTGGGTTCAAATTCATCTCTAGTGCTTGTTCTTGAAATAAAATGAATGCTAAGAGTTTTCCGAGTTTCAGATTGATAAAACAAAGTAAATGTGATAAATCTAGTGAAGTATCGTTACTTAATAGTAGATTATATGAGTAGGGGATAAAGCGGTGTCTTTAAGTCGCGGGCGGCATGTTGAATTCCCAACGAAACGAAGGTTGCTAAGTTTTAATCCCGAACATCAGTAAGACATTATCTCCCTAGAGACAGAATGACTTGCTTTAAGTAATGGTTGTAGGACATATAAAAGGGTATTATCGAGCAGGTGGTGTAAAAATTTATTTATTACATTATTTGTCTTTTGCTCTGTCCAACAGGGTCCACAATTATGTCTCATTAAATTTTCACCTACCACAGCATGTACATTGTGGAATGTACATTCAGTCAGAAAAGTATCGGGAATGGAATTTGTTTATGGTTCCAAATTCAAATTTTTGTTTATTTTGTTGTTGGTAGATTGGCACAACTGTTATCCATTTTGGCGCGGAGTTTGAGTTGCATCTGTTATTTATATTAAATACAGTGCAGTTTTTAGTTATATCATATTTAGTGTGTATTGCGAATTTCATAATGGACAAAAACATCGAACAAAGAGTTTGTCTTAAATTTTGCATCGCCAATGGAATTTCGTGTTCGGAGTCACTTAAAATGTTACAGAAGGCTAACGGTGAATCGACTTTATCAAAAACACGTGCATAAGAGTGGTACAAAGCGTTCAAAAGCGGTCGAGATGTGATGGAAGATTTGCCTCGCTCTGATAGGCCATCAACGTCTTCAACTGAAGTTAACATCGCAAAAGTGAAGGAAATAGTGACTGAAAATCCTCATTCAAGTTTGAGAGAAATAGCCGCCGAACTTTTTGTATCTCATGCGTCGATCCGTACCATTTTAACTAATCATTTGGGTATGAGACATGTTACCGCTCGGCTAGTCCCAAAAGACCTGAATTTTCCCCAAAAACTCAATCGCATGAGTCGCTGAGGACATGCTAGAACGAGTCAATTCCGACTGTTACTGGTGACGAGATGTGGGTTTACGAGTTTGATATGCAAACTAGTCAACAAGCTTCAGAGTGGCGCCTTCCAACTGAACCGAAACCGAAAAAACCACGCCAAAGTCGATCAAAAGTCAAAGTCAACATGACTTTGACTTTTGATCGACTTTGGACTGTTTTCTTTGATTATCGCGGTGTTGTGCACTCGAAATTCTTGCCGGAAGGTCAAATGGTAAATAAAGAATATTATTAGAGCGTTATGCGGCATTTATGAGAGCTAATTCGACGAAAAAGGCCAGATTTGTGGAAAGAAAATTATTGGATTTGGCACCACGATAATGCGCCTTCGCACAAGGCTATCATTGTGAACAAATTTTTGACCAAATACTCAACAAATACCATCGAGCAACCACCATATTTACCAGATATGGCTCCAGCCAACTGCTTTCTTTTTCCTAAACTCAACCACCACCGACAACCACTTCGTGGCACCTGTTTTCAATCGGTAGAAGACATAAAGGAGAATTCGCGGCGAGAACTGAACTCAATTCCGGAAACAGCATTTAAAAAATGTTTTGATGATTGGATTATTCGTTGGCGTAAGTGTATCGTTTCTGAAGGAGCATACTTTGAAGTTGATAAAATAAATTTGGATGAATAACAAACATTTTCGGTATTATTGATCTTTTCCCGGTACTTTCTTGACAGTAGTAAGTAATAAAAAATTGAGTATTGAGTTATATGACACACAAGTTGTAAGACAGTATAACACATCTACTGACAATACCTAGTCTTATTTATTGTTTATCTAGCGTGCCTGTAATATTACAAGGCGTCTTCAAGGTGCTTACTACTAATAATACGACTGTCTGTGGACTCAAGGGCCTAGAAGTAACTATGTACATTGTTATCATTACGTATATCTCTCTATGCTACAATTTAATCAGTGTCATTCTTTGAAAGATAGGAATAAAACTTAATTCTACTGTTGTTATAGATAGATGATTAATTACTTTATGTGGCTTAAGACTTCGACCATTAACAGTCCTCGAATGATTTAAATAAAGTTGCTATTATGACTAAAATAGTGAAATCACATGTAAAATTATGTTAGAAATAAACATTGTAGATTAGATTATCTTAGGAGGGCCATGTGCTAAATAATAACAGTCGCACGTATCGATTGAGGATCGCAAGGGTCGATATTCAAGTAAGAACATTTTCACATTACCGTGTTTGAAATCGCTGCGCTACCTCGGTGCACACGCCACACAATTTCGTTGTTTAATAATTGAATACCGAATATTATCAACATCATTAACAAAATAGATGAAAATAGAATAGATTTCGACGAGGAAACTGTATTGAGGTTGGATGCGAATAGGAGTGGACACGTACTCATGTCCCCTGCAGGCAGAGACACCGGGCTAATATAACGCGCACGTGCGTGCTGCGCTGCACATACGTTTATCGAACACCTACGCTGGACAAACGCTAGTGTGAAGGGGCTCTTAAATAATACGCTAGCTGAGATCGGTTACTGTGTCTCGTTATTCAGTTGGTTCCGGCTGTCATTAATAGATTTTTGACATTTGCAACAAGTATTCAGAAGCGTAAAAGTTTGATCTTGTTTTTTGGCAAGATGGGATGTAGAGGTCAGTTAGGCAGAACTAAGTTCTGCCTTCCTGACTTCTATATCCCAGCATCTAGATTGCGGTGATCACGAGGCATTGTGCTGTTTTACGAGTCTGACGCGGATGAAGTCGTGGGCACTAGCTAGTTAGTACATGTATAGATATGTATATAATCAGGGGCGCCGACTCCGTGGGTGCTCGGGGCTCGAGCACCCATGAGAAATAAATACTGGGTGCTGAGCACCCCTGAGAATAGACATCAAGAAACAGATCAGTAATCGCCTTTTAGGTTACGTTTATATTATAATATTTTTTGATAACAAAAACTAGTTTAATTTTTATCTAATGGTTTCATTTTATATTTTTATCAAACATAATTAGTAATTAAGTACGCAGTATGTAAGTAGGACATTTATTTATTTGTCGCTCGATCAGTGTGCATTTCTCTTCTCACATTTCGCCACTTTTTCGAGTCCATCAAATGAGCATGAGCACCCATGAGGTTTTCTAAAAGTCGGAATTGTATGTGTGCTAATATAATGTAACTAGGTAATTGTCTACAATGTTAGCAAAGGAGGAGGCCACACGCGCGAGGGCACTGCCCTCACGCCCCAGCCGACGGGATCCCGATCCCGATTTCCGGCCACCGTAGGCGCGGACTTGCGGACGGCGAGCAATGGGTAGCTCGCCATCCGATCGTCCGGTAACCGTCCGGATCCAGCCCAAGTCGTCGACGGCGCGTAGTGCTGTTCCACGCGCGCCTCAAGGAGATGTCAGCAAACCCAGCAGGGTCGAAGCCTACTGGGGCCAAGGGTCTGCTTCTAAAAGGAAAACTCTGCCCTGGTATGAAAGGCAACGAAGGAACAGGAGTGGGTTTTTAACCAGTAAAAGTCTCACTCTCGCGCTCCACCCAAGAGCGAGAGATGTCATTGGATGATTTTCCCACCAAAAAAAGGCAATTGTCTATAAATACCTATTTATACACAAATACCATCGTAGCTTTAGTATTAGTGATCGATGAAAAAATATCTAGCACATTCCGCACCTCTGGGTGATGCAGAGGCATTACATACCCAAAGGATTGATCATCATAAAATAAAGAAAATTAACCAAATAACAATTAAGTCAATAGGTAAATCAATAGGTAAATTAGATCAGGTAACACAAAAAAAAAAACTTAAAAACAGGCTCAGAAACTCGTCAGTCACCGGCCATGTGCTTTGGCACGTGTTTGAGTTAAATCTATTTGTATCGTAAACGTTATCAACTCAACGTGACGATCACATTAACAGCCGTTAATTGAATAATTATCCTATGCAACGTTTTTGGGTACTGTGTTTTTTGTGTCAATAGGTAGGTTACTCAAATTATACCATTATTATCTATTTATATAAAAGAAGAAACTGACTGACTGGCATATCAATGCACAGCCAAAACTACAGGACCTAGGAGCGTGAAATTTTGCACAAGGTTTCCTTTTATGACGGAGGCGAGCACTAAGAAAGGATTGCCCAAAATTCACAACTTAAGGGGATGAAATGGGGGTCCAAAGTTTGTATGGAGAAACCAAATTACACGCGGGTGAAGCCGCTGGCAAAAGCTAGTACTCAATATTACTCAATGTTATACCATTTGTAGGTATAATATTGAGTATTAAGTACTTTGGTTTTTAGAGACCGCCTTTGCGCTGACTTTGAATATATCGATACTTTTCAGCAAGAAATAAAATATCAATATCAATAAAATATCACGAAACTTCAGTTTAGGTAATAATTTTAAAAAATTCGCCATGTTATCATTTAAGTAATAGATATTTACAAAAAAAAGGAATATCAAATTTAAGAAGACTATTTAGAAAGTTTTTTTTTAATTAGTACTCAAGTATTCATTGGTAATTTCTAAATAGCTGTAATAATGGGATCATGGGTTGGCGAACCTTAATACAGGTTACTGTGTAACCTAGCTAGGACGCCAGGACACCCTTCTTCTAATTTAAAAAAAAAATGTAGGTATCGACCCAATATTGTTTCTGTAATACTGTAATACATGACTGTAATATTAAACATGCTTATATTTACTAATATTTGTATGCCACTTAATGTGGCAAAACACGGAGACATTTTTGCAACATCTAAATTTTACCTGTGTGCACAAATAAAATTATTTAATTTAAAGAACAACGTAAGCGAGAATCTGGTTTTTTTTGCAGGAATGGGTTTTCTCCTCCACAATTTTCAAAAGTATTCATGAAAATATATTATGTTAATCGCAACTATTCTATTAGATCAGTATTTAGATATATGAATAATAAATAGATATAAATGATTAATCTATATGTCGTGGATTGATGGCGCAAGGGTGCGACGGACTTTGCCATCTAACAATTAGTTCCGTAAACTAATAATATCGTCATCGGAAACGCAAGCGGCGCCCTACCGCTTAGACACGATCGTCGGTAGAAGGGATGCAGCGAGGACTGGAGGGAAGCCTGAGCAGTGCGGCATTCTACCTCGGACAGCCTCGGCATACGCTTAGTACCAACGCACGTGTTTGTTTCCTTTTGTAAAACCGTTATCAAAATAAAATTATTCTGATTCAAATTATCTTTCGTTCGAGTACCCAAGTCAGTGCCCACACTTCCAAGAACTATCTCGGATCGTGATGAAGACCCGATGTTTCGCATCTCGGCCACCCCTGATGCGACATATATATATATATATATATAAAAGCGAAATACCACTCACTGATTAATCACGAAATCTCAGAAATTGTAACACCTACAAACTTAAAATTTGGCAGGTAGGTTCCTTATAGGGTGTAGACATCCGCTAAGAACGGATTTTACGAAACTCTACCCCTAAGGGGGAAAAACGGGGGTTGGAAGTTTGTATGGAGAAACCTAGTAGTAAGCTAATAAATACTGTTTAAAGCGCCGGGGAATTGCGGGTTGTAGGTCGTGGATTTAAACCCTTTACTTTGTGTAATTTTCTTCATCACCTCTGCTCTCACAACGGTGAAGGTCATAGTGAGGTAATCGGCATGTCCTTAAACCGAAAATTGAAGATATGTGACATCCATCAATGTGGGCTCGTGTGGTGGATTACGATCCTTCCCCAGTTCCTCTTCTAGAGTAGAGGCCGTGGCCGTGAAGGAGTTGCACGAGTATTACTTATTTTTATAAACATTTTATATTTCTATGATACATACTATAGATTCCACTTTAAAAATCATCTCAATTTCCCACCCTATAAAATCGATTTCTATTCCCATTCCTTCTCATTTCATGTAGTATGATTGTGGAACTCACTTCCACCGAACATCCGTTACTATAAAAATATCTATCATCTTATTATACCTACAGATAAACCTTCCTCAAGAATCACTCTGTTTATTGGTGAAAACCGTATGAAAATCCGGCCTACAGTACAGTTTATCGCGTTCATACAGACAGACGCTGTGAGGGACTTGGTGGGTTACCATGACGTTCAAAGTAAGATTGTTTCATTCTTATTTCATGGTAACCCACTTGTTGACTGTTTAATAACATGATATAGATAGGTATAATGTATTTTTATATTCATCATCATCTTCCTGCCCTTGTCCCGTCTTATTTAGGGTCGGGTCGGCGCAACACGTTTTTTTTCTTACATTCTGTCCTGTCTTTTGAAATAAGCAGCACTTTTTTGCTCCCATATCTGTGTTTTTGTTTTTTCTTCTTTTAAGTATTTTGTGTGTCTATATAATATAAAAACCGGGCAAGTTCGAGTCGGACTCGCGCACTGAGGGTTCCGTACAAACTTACCTGTGAAAACAGTTCAATTCCCGAATTAAGTTACGAAGATTTTTCCGAATCGCAAAAATAGTTTTTTTTTGTGACGTAACTACAAATTTACTGGTTTCAGATTTTTTCCTAAACTTTTGCTATGAGACCATCCTTCATGCTAAATTTCAAGTTTCTAGGTCAATGGGAAGTACCCTATGAATTTTGATTCCCTTGAGAGTATCGAAATACACGTTTTTTGCGAAATAAATAGCCGTATATATATATATATTTTTTTTTTCGTTACTAAGAAGTTAGATTTTTTCACAGCTTCAAAGGACCGTAGACCTGAGTATATGGTTTTAATTTCAACTCGATACCTCCGTGCGTTCCCGAGATAAAGGGTCTTTGACAGACAGACAGATAGACGGACGGACAACAAAGTGATCCTATAAGTGTTCCGTTTTTTCCTTTTGAGGTACGGAACCCTAAAAAGAGAAACTGAGTGACTGATATATCAACGCACAGCCGAAACTATTGGGTCTAGGAATGTGAAATTTTGCATAAGGCTTTCTTGTATTATATAACACGAGCTCTAAGAGAGGATTTTCCAAAATTCCCTCCCTCACCAAGGGGACGAAACGGGTGTCTAAAGTTTGTATAGAGATACCTAATATCACGCGGGCGAAGCCGCTGGCAGAAACTAGTTAATCTACTATATAAAAATAAGTCGGGTTTTCCTTCCTGACGCTACAACTCCAGAACGCACGAACCGATTTCCACGGTTTTGCATTCGTTGGAAAGGTCTCGGGCTCCGTGAGGTTTATAGCAAAGAAAATTAGGGTAGAGTAGGGTAGAGTAGGGTAGAGTAGGGTAGAGTAGGGTAGAGTAGGGTAGAGTAGGGTAGAGTAGGGTAGAGTAGGGTAGAGTAGGGTAGAGTAGGGTAGAGTAGGGTAGAGTAGTGTAGAGTAGGGTAGAGTAGGGTAGAGTAGGGTAGAGTAGGGTAGAGTAGGGTAGAGTAGGGTAGAGTAGGGTAGAGTAGTGTAGAGTAGGGTAGAGTAGGGTAGAGTAGGGTAGAGTAGGGTAGAGTAGGGTAGAGTAGGGTAGAGTAGGGTAGAGTAGGGTACAGTAGGGTGCAGTAGGGTACAGTAGGGTAGAGCAGAGTACAGTAGGGTAGAGTAGGATAGAGTTGAGTAGAGTAGGATAGGCGGTACGAAGTTCGCCGGGTCAGCTAGTCTATAAATAGATTAACGACGGATAAAACAAAAGATCAATGAAGGATGTTGTCACAGAAAATATTAAAAACGTAGACTAGAAACTACTACTAGAAATATTGTACGAGTCATTGTGGTAAATTCGTAATAGATACTTGTTTAGAAATTCCATAGAGAGTGACTGTCGTCATACTATTTATTATTAGATTTCATAACATAATTTACATAATATAACCATATTTAATTATTACTACACAACCACCTTTAATGTCTGTTTCAGTTCAAACAATAGGTGTCACGTTGGCACGCAACGTGCAACACCACGTCTGTGAGGAAGTTCTCGCTCGCAATGTAACACTTTAGTCTGCTAGTGTGACCTCAAAACAAGGCCTTTCCGCGCTCTTGTCATTAAAGCGGCATTGAAAATGCATCCATTTTACACGTCATTGCATTTACATGTGCACGTGACTAAGCCGTGAAAACTGAAAATAAACGATCCGGTTGGTAGCAAAACACTCGGAGGTTTTGGCGGGAATTTTCCAAGTGAAGTTCAGTGGCTGTTTTTATTTTTTATTATTAGCAAATTGATTACTTGTGGATATTGTGATGTAAAATTGGTGTAGTTTTGTATCTCAAGTGTCT
Source organism: Mythimna impura (assembly GCA_905147345.3). Taxonomy (NCBI): domain Eukaryota; kingdom Metazoa; phylum Arthropoda; class Insecta; order Lepidoptera; family Noctuidae; genus Mythimna; species Mythimna impura. The sequence goes on along the minus strand of LR990362.1, from coordinate 10,750,541 downwards.
ACACAATTGAACAATAACCTATGTGGCATTATTGAAACATTTTCGCGGTAAAATTAAACTGAAAGTTTTATTGTATTATTGAACTATATCAGTGAAGTGTTTAGTGAAGGCAGACTCGATACATGTGCTGCCAAACACTACAAAAACATTAAAAAACGTTACATCCACATTTTAACGAAAAACAAAGTGACCTATTTTTTAAAATTTCACACTGTTTGATTGACTGAATGCTTTTGCAGTCATAACAAAAAAAAAACTCTTTTGCAATGCATCAAGGATGTACGCAGAGTAGGGGTGCCGAGGAAACGAGTAGCATCTCTACGGCGGGTGTGCGAAACTTCTCCAACACCCACCCTAGTCTAAGGCCTAATGGATACTATAGCCGACATGATGGATGGACAGATCGATGATGTGGTACTGGATGACGACTCATCGTGCGGCATTTACCCCCAATTTCTGATTAAAGCATTTGAAATTGAGTATTTCTCAAACTCTTTTAAATTTTGACACTAATATGAAAATAACTTCTAATTTATAAGGCCTATAAGTTATAAATTTTGTAAGCGTAATTCTAGGTCATTTTTTGTGTGAAATTTTATTATTTTGTAATGTTATGGAAATATTTGTACGCCGATAAACATAACTGGACTCAAACAATCAATCTCAATCTTGCATGCTCTTGTATGTATACAATGTTTATACAAATAAAGAATAGTATCTTATCTCCTTTAGATTGAAAACCTGTCAAAATTTGGCACTAAAGTCGGATTTGAGAATACTCAATTCAGAAACTCCGTCAGACATGTCCAGTGGTATTAATTTTTAATTTGTTTGAGTATGAGTTGGTAATATATTTGTTATAATTGTAATAGTGATAATAAATTTGTAATTACATTATATCTTTACATATTTCAAAAGACCCTGGGATCCCCGAATCCCACCTGTGGAAGGCATACCAGGGGCCGAAGTCAACGCGCAAAGGCCCCTTAGATGCTATTCATGGAATGTGATACCAACCCATGATAATCCCTATACGTGTTATGCAAGTACACCATAGATATCCCAAGGAAAACAAACCCCTGTTGTTGGTGGCAAACTACAGTGATATAAAGAAAACAAAGATTGAGTTATGGTTTTGGGAAGGTAAGTGGCCTAGTTAAGAACTAAATATAGACTATGACTATTATATTAATAACATCGATAATAAAGGCAAGGTGACTCAATAAATTAAAAAAAATAATAATAATAATAATAAATTACCTAATTATTATCCATTTTTTTTTAATATTAACTGAATTAAATAAATCAGGTAGAGGTAAGTATAAGTTTAAATAGTATATTTAATGGCTTCGGCCGTTCTATTTAAAACCAAATAAATAAATCATTTGTAGACAAACAATTGAAGGGACTTGTTTCCATGTGACGGGGAAATTAATTCATAATACATCATTATTCATAACATAATATTATACTTATTTAGCAACAAGCCATTGTTTTACAATTATTCAACCAAAAGTTTCCGCTTATGGTTGCTACTAATTTACAATAACGAAACCTAACAATAAAATTAGTAGGTACTGTTGGGGGTGGAAACTCAAATGAAAGGCTTTATGTTCTTTGAGTAGGTATTATTTAGATTATAGCTCTTTCATTCTATATTTTACATATCAAATATATATGTCGACGTTCCTTGACGTCTCCCTTTCTTATTCAAAAGCCCGTCAGTCCTAACTAAACTTTTTTATTACGTAAACCTTAAAAGGCTAACATGCCAGTCTTGCAAGTTAGTAATTAGTAGTGGAACCTATACGGTTGCCACATGAGCTACGCCCCTACGAATAGAAATGCTGAGGATCGCAAAGCAATTCTATTCCAAAAAAACTTTTAAGGTTAAAGTCGTCAAGGAACGTCCATGTATATTTTATGTGTAAAACATAATGAAAGTGCGATAAGCTAAATAATACCTACTAATAATAGCCTTTCATTTGAGTTTTCCACCCCCAACAAATTTGTTGGGGGTGGAAAGCGCAAATGAAAGGCTAATATTAGTAGGTATTATTTAGATTATAGCTCTTTCATTCTATATTTTACATATCAAATATATATGTCGACGTTCCTTGACGTCTCCCTTTCTTATTCAAAAGCCCGTCAGGCCTAACTAAACTTTTTTATTACGTAAACCTTAAAAGTCTAACATGCCAGTCTTGCAAGTTAGTAATTAGTAGGGGAACCTATACGGTTGCCACAGTACTCAACTCTACCAATTGATTTCCCAAAATATTTCACTTTGAGAAAATCCTTTATTTTCTTTTCATTTCAGTATTAGTTAATGTTTTTGCAAGAATATCTTGCAAGTGTTGCAAGAAAATAAAGTTTTAATGACAACATTTTGTTTAGTATAGCACTATAACTATACTACATGAAAAGTCATCGTCGCTTTGCATCAGGTGAGATAGCGGTCAAGCGCGAACCTATCAAAATTAAAAAAAAAACGGAATTAGTAAATATCACTTTTTTTTTATAGGCTCGCGTTTGACCACTATCTCACCTGATGGTAAGCGATGATGTGGTCTACGATGAAGCACGCTTGCCTATAAGTAACTTATTCACTTCTTCTCATTAAGGCGTATAGTACCTTGAACATCCAGCCGGAGTTAAATGCAAATAATTATACTCGTACTGCCGCCTCCGCCCGCATAGAGACCAGCTGAGCTTTAAAACTCTTTTCTTAGCGAAATATTGTTAGATTTACACATGCTATGTACATTTTGAAGAACACTTTAACCAGCAATTTTTTTGTATAAACATATTTCTAAAGATTAAAGCCGTTTCCAAGGAGTAGGGAAAACAAGCGAAAAATATCATGTTGTAAATTTTTTTTGGCAAATGTTTGAGTCATACGAAAAAATCATAAGTTGATAATGTTATCTATACAACATTAGATATGCGAAATCCGAAACAGGAGTTTAGTATTTTTATGAAAAGAATCTATGTACGAAATTTCATAACTGTACCGTGAAAAATCACAAAGTTATAAGCTTGTTATGTTACCTGGTTATCCGCACAAATACGTAGTCACCGGGCCATGCGGACGACTGAGGGGTTGTTTTGCTCCTGCACACAGCTGTGCGCTGGCTCCTAATGCCCGCTATGACCTGCCATGACCTGTGTTGTATTAATTTTAGTGTCGGTGGTGTCCAACTATGACCGTATGTAAAAATTATTGGAATCGATTCAGAATATAAACTATATTCAGGTTTCGCATATACCTACTAAAAATAACGTTGTATATGAATCTAAAATAAATATATATTTTTTTCAAATCTATTAACCCAGCCGTTACCGAGGGGTAGGCTTCAGAAAGTCACTGTTTTAAGGCACTAAACGGGTGCAAGGGCCTTAATGCTCCCTGTTGAATTCAGCTGTTGAATTCAGCGCCATCTAATAAAATGGCCACAGGCACAGGCCCACGGGCCCGAGCAATAATAAAATTGCGTATTAATGCCATAACTCTAGGAGTAGTATATGTTTGGACTTGGAGGGCAGTGGTTTTGTAAGCGAATCATCGTTTCATCGAATATACTATCACAAAATCTACTTAGTATACTTCCCCTATTTTATGAAACTAGAGTTCGCTATAAAAGCCATAACAGTGCAATAAACTATAGCTTCCACGTATTTATAATTACATGGGGCGAGTATATTATCTATCAGCATGCTAACGGGTAGTTTTACTTCTCCAGTCTTGGCTTTTCCCCAAAAGTGGGTCAACTATTCCAAGTTGAATTAGTTTTAGATTACACGCAATACTCGTATTGATAAGCATTACTATCTACACTAATATTATAAAGAGGTAAAGTGTGCTTTTTTGTTTGTAGGAGGTATTCTCTGAAAGTACTGTTCCGATTGCTAAAATTTTTTCACCGATAGAAAGCTGCTTTATTTCTGAGCGACATAGGCTATATTTTATGTACGCGGGTGAAGCCGCGGGCAGAAGCTAACTTACTGACTAATTAACATATTGTTCGCGGACGGCGAGTAAGGGTAGCGCACCGAGCCCGGGTCGATGACGCATTGGATTTCACACGCGCTTCAGAGATGTCAGCAAGATTGACAGAGTAAATAAAAAAATTTAAAAAATATCAGAGCCAGTGCCTATAGTCTCGCATTTTAAAATCAGGATTAAATTAAATTAAAATCCAAATAAAAACAGTAAAATCGAATCATAAATTAAGATCACAATAAAAAATTTAATCTAAAATTACAATTAAAATCACAATAAATATGCAAGGGCTGCGGGATTTTTCGAAAGAGGATTGGCTGGCTCCTAGCTCTCAACCAATGCGTATCTTTCGCATTAACGTAAAAACAATTCGCACTCAGCGCACCGACGTCGTCAAGCGTTTTATCATAAGACGAGTAAGTATCTAAATTACACTTCACATCATTGATATATTAAAAAGATTTGTGTTTTGCTTTAATCTAAGCTTCGCATATTTTCTTTTTAGAATTATATATCAGTGTACCTACCTACTATTTTATCGTATTGTCATAGTATGTTTAGTTTAGATACACAGTTGGCAACGCCATCTGCCTAAATATTAGTTTTTCATATCATACAGTAGGTAGCAATAAAATATCTAAAGAAAACACGCAGAAAAATAATGGTTATGGGCTCAAACTTAATAAAAGAAATGCTTGACAAAATGTATCAGGTTCATTCTGTGGGTCCTTTGCAAGAAAATTATTAGTATGATCTGTGGTCGTATGTTCTTTTGGTTCTTTTTATCTTGGATAGTCAGCTAGAAAATCTGACACTAGTCTTGCCAAGGGGAATCATATATTACCCAGATACTGGGTTGTGTCTATCTTGATAGGAGTGGGTGCTACAGCCATGTAGCACCCACTCCTATCAAGATCGGGGACTCTACACTCGAAGTTGTAAACGACTACGTTTACCTGGGACAGACGGTCCAGTTAGGAAGGTCTAACTTCGAGAAAGAGATCAATTGTCGAATCCGACTCGGCTGGGCAGCGTTCGGGAAGCCGCGCGGTATCTTCTCGTCCAATATACCACAGTGTCTCAAGACGAAAGTCTATGACCAGTGCGTATTGCCAGTGATGACATATGGCTCCGAAACATGGTCGCTTACAATGGGCCTCATCAGAAGACTTAAAGTCACCCGCAATGGAAAGGGCTACCAATGCTCGGAGTTTCCTTGCTTGATCGAATCAGGAATGAGGATATCCGCAGGAGAACCAAGGTTACTGACATAGCACGAAGAGTCGCCAAACTTAAGTGGCAATGGGCAGGGCACATTGCTCGCAGAACGAATGGCCGTTGGGGCTGAAAGGTTCTGGAATGGCGACCACGTACCGGAAGACGTAGCGTTGGAAGGCCTCCTACAAGGTGGTCCGATGACTTGGTAACGGTTGCGGTAGTCCGATGGATGCGAGACGCACAGGACCGTTCATTGTGGCGACACTTGGGGGAGGCCTATGTCCAGCAGTGGATGACTTTCGGCTGAAATGATGATGATGACTGGGTTGTGGGGGTCAGAATTCTGGGTTTCAACTGCATCTGGCAGTAGATTGGAAGACCAGACCTCAACATAGATGTGATTTATCTAAGCTGATGATGTATTTAGTTTTATAATTCAGTTTGATTGAACATAAATTAAATTAACAAAAACAACCCTTCTTATTTCTCAGAACTATGGCCACCTAACTTCAAATTCCATTTCATTACACAGGTTATTGAAAAACGGTCGAAGATCGTCTCGTGTATGTGTAAAGCGTGGTACTGATGATTATACAATACAATACATAATGCAAACGTTGGCGTAGCACGTGTGCACAATGGCCTAGCCACGGTCACACGTGGACGACGGACGGTGGCTGAAGATTAACCGACCGACGAAGATAACAAAGAGAGCTTGGTGTTTGATAGGAAGAATAAAATTAATATAAATATATATAAATTTATATACATATTAATGCTATTTATATAGAGAGCAGTGGTGGCCGAGTGGTATCGGCCCCGAGGTCGTGGGTTCAAACCCAACCAGGTGCATTACCCGCTTTCAAAACGGTGAAGGAAAACATCGTGAGGAAACCGGCATGTCCCAGAACCAAAAATTCGACATGTGACATCCACCAACCCGCACTGGGCCCGCGTGGTGGATTACGGCTCATTCCTTCTCCTAGAGAGGAGCCCTGAGTCCCAGCAGTGGGAACATTATAAGGCCGACTATGCTATGCTATGCTATATTATGTATATATATTATATTTATTGCCTTCCACAAGGTGATGACGTGGTGAAGGTCGCGTGGATGCGAGACGCATCTAGAGCCGGTCGTTGTGGTGACACTTGTGAGAGGCCCATGTCCAACAGTGGATGATGATTTACCTATTTAAATTTTAAACTTTATACTTATAAACAGTAGTGAATTATTTACTACTTAGTTTATCCAACCATAGATTATTATTTTTTCTCATAGCTTTATTTCTTTTTATTTTCAGGAATTTCTAAATATTTACACTAATGTGAGGATCACCATCTTGCTATAAAGGTATTCCTTTAGGATGCCTATACTGTCTAGTTTTTGTGTCTATTTATTTATTATGTCGCTTATAATCAGTGATCGGAGTAGGTAGATTGATTTTTGGTATCTACTTGTATCATAAATGCACACAGAAAGAATAACATGGATAAGCCATTTTTCCGGAAAATAATTCCAGTATTTCCGGATTCAATTGAATATTGTTAATGTTGTTAGTGATATTATTACTACTCAATATTTAAAGGAAGGTATAAAGTTCTGATTGGTCGTTGGGTTGTGGTGACTGTGTGCCGTTAAAAAAAAAGAAGAATATAATATTGCTCATTTTAATACAATTCCTACCTAAGTTCCGTATAATCAACCAATTCCGGAGGAATGTCCATATACGTTTCGGATCAATGACCCCAATTCAATCTACCTACTCCGATCACTACTTACAATCGTGCGTTGTCATCGAGAATGTTTGATTTCATCAAATTGCAATCACGAAGTGTCTGAACTATTTCCGTTATTAGCACAATTGCGGTGGTCTTTTTATTAGCAAACTTTTGTGCCTGGCGGCGACGATCAAATGTTTTGTGGTTCCTCTGGAGCGCCAAGCGCCGCGCCCAGGGAGGGACTTTGATGGCTTCTCTAAGGAGCCATCTGCCATAAATAGTAATTTATAAGATAAGACCGCCCATTGTGACACCCTATTAATTTTAAGTTCCTAATGTAATTTGTATTTTTGGTGTACAATAAAGAATATATCTATCTATCTATCTATCTTATCGTCTTTTCAAAGTTTCTACTTGTTAAACGATTAGCCGTCACTCGCAATTGAAAGAAAGCGGTTTAACCAGCATGATGCGATAGATGGCGTACCATTTCCTAAATTGGGGTGTTAAGATTCTCCGTCAAAAGTATATAAGGACAATAAGTAGATACTTGAGACATGGTTGCTGTCTTTTATAGGCGGCGTTTTGCGTTGTATAGAACTCCAGTCCTCAAGTCGTCTTAGTTATAATATAAGAAAAACAGGTACCGCCTGACAAAAAGTACTAGCAATGCTTCTATAGGTATTTTCGTTGGGTTACGGTTTAAAGACTTGGTTCTTTTTGCTATGGCTTCCTTGTATTGTCCTCTAAAACCTAGGTTTCATTTCTGGCGAAAAGAAAAAAGTTAATCATGCCAATATTTTGCATTGGCTTTTATTTATTGACAGATTCTTACTCATACTTCAAGCTCCTATTTCTGGCTTTGAAACAGCCAGAAATTAATAAGCACCATAGAGAATTAATAAGTACTGATAATTTGTTGCCATTATTATTACCTATTTAGCTGAAAGTCGATAAAAACCTCTAAAATTAAGGGTGAGAAGTCGTCAAATAATCCTCCTGCTCGGGTATACTTTTATTGACTAAAATCCACATGTATTTCTTCAGTTGCGTTTTGCATTCCGGTCCACAGTAACTCTTTTGAACAATTATGCAGCTCATCGACTTTTATATAACACTCGAGGTTGTATAAATCGGTCGGTAGAGGGGGGGGGGTCGATAGGTATATCGTACCCTTATTGCAAAAACCAACTAAATGTACCAACATTATGGTATTATTATTTTATTACTATTATATTCAATCATATTTGTAGGTTATTTACTTTTTGCCGAAGCTATCTTTGTAAATAAATGTCGTAGCTAATAATCGGTTTACCTGTAGATTCATCTAGATGAGACGAATGGATGAATGGATTTAACTTTAATTTGGGTAAAAATTGCAGATAGTTGGTTTTTGCACTATGGTTACGATATTATATAATTTTTTCTGCTGTATATTTTTTTTTTGTCTATCTGGTTTCTACTGTATTATAATGCCTGTATAGTGAGAGATCTAGCTCTTGTAATACAGGATCTCCTAGTACAAGCGCCAGGGCAACACTGATGTTTGTTTTTAAAGTGATTTCAATTTTTTATTTTTTATTTGTCTGTTTAAATATTTCTCAAAAAAAAAAAACATGTAAAAATATAAAAATAGTATTCCACCGGTATCGGGATCAGAGTCCAAGCTACCGGCGGTCAGGGCTCCAGAGAAAGGAACCTCCTAAGTCCTAACTAGACGAGCCGTGTCGAAGAGAGGTTTTCAGCCTTTCAGCCTTCAGCTTTTGATCCAGCCACCTAACGAGAGCCTTCAAAGACGTTGGTCGAGGCCAGTGGCTATTAAGCCATTGACTGACACGACTGTCGGTACAATGATCGCTGACTCCACCATCCCACATGTCGACAACCTCGCAGGCCAACTCAAGATATTTGACTAAAGCCGTGAAAGAAAGGCAATTTTTTTTATTATTATCATAGTTCTATAGTTAGTTATATTAATAAGTGCGTACTTATATAGTTAATAGAACCGTTAAAACACACAATGTTTTTATAAACAAATCTGAAGGACGAAGAACGTGGCACGTAGAATCTATTCCGAATTTCTTTCAGCAATTCTTCATTCCGTTTATTTATAGATCCAATATTCGATTACGATAACGAAACCACGCGTTTGCAATTTCAATTGAGGTTACAGCAATTTTTGCAGGTATTACCTATGTACTGGTGGTACTGGGTCTGTTCGAGACAGAATTTACTTATTTTGCTTTTGTGGAAAGATAAAAGGTAATTGTAGTCCCTAATGCTGAATTTAATGAATAGGGTAGGTATATGTGGGCTGCGGGGTAGTTCGAAAGAGTCACTGCTTTTTAATTTCTACTAGAAAAGCTTGATACTTTTTGACTATTAATAACAAATTGCAATATTACTCACACGGTGAATTATACTTTTCAGGTTTCGACAATGAGCAGACGAAACTACTAATAATGAGAACAGTAAAGGACATGGAATTGGTACGCAAAGGGCAACTGAAGGAACCAGGTTGGGTTTTAGTTAGTAAAAGTCAGATACATCGTACCTCGCTCCACCCAGAGCAGAAGTTGTGTCGGGTCTCCAAGGCGTTGCTTGAGACTGACCATTATATATGTTATGTTACCTGCACTAATACGTGTGTGATCAGTTGGTGAATGGCATCTTTGAGTGCGACTATTTTGTGACTACATTTATTACCTTGGATCGGGTTAGGTTAAAACAATTGGAATGTATTAATAAAATAAATAAATAAAAATTATATGCTGGTTTCCCATACCAAAATTATAATATATAAATTAATGATTTACTAGCGAACCGCCCCGACTTCGCACGGGTGCAATGCTGATACCACCGCAACCGCTATGTTCCTGCATTTTAAATCTGTAATATCTTCGAAAATATTCATTTAAATTGTAGGCTGTAGAGAGCCATATTGATCTATAATAAATGCACAATGTTTTTAAGGTACTTAATTGGATAAGGATTAATGCTGTATTGCTTAAAATCGCTTCGTAAATAAGCCATTACTTTTTCGTAAAAAGTAAAGAATAAAAAATGGTTATTGTGGGTTATCTCTAAGACACATACACTAGTCTACATATATCATCGCGGACTTTTTTGTAGACCATTTTAAGGTGTACAATACTGTAGTACATTATTTTGATCTATCTCGTAGAGTTCAGCCAGCGTTTACAATGTAAGCGCAAAAAAAGTCACATTAGAAACCTCCAAAATGATCAGTGTTTCTCTACAATATTATGCATGTATTATACATATAAACCTTCCTCTTGAATCACTCTATCTATTAAAAAAAACCGCATCAAAATCTGTTGCGTAGTTTTAAAGATCTAAGCATATATAGGGACAGACAGCGGGAAGCGACTTTGTTTTATACTATGTAGTGATGCTATGCTATATGTGGTCACCCAGAGCTCATAACGTAAAGTATGAATAGATAACCTATCTCGTTGACAAGTGATTTAACGTAATCAAACAATCAATGAACAAAATTCTCTTTACTACTAATTCTAGGTAGGTAACCAATTCAAAGATCAATAGCAAAAGAATTGATACGTAGAAAAACCTACCTATTTTTATTACTTATCAATAAATCATTATACGCCTACTACTGATTAGTTGAAGGTTCCCACAAGTGCGTAGCCGTAATACCTTGTCAACAACGTGATCGTGTGGCCACCCCACTCCTACCCAAACGGAGCCGTCTGCGCACGTGATCAGGCTTAACCTAGTTCTTTCGATGTCCACTGCACTGCACACATAATATGTAGGAACTTACTCTCTCTTATTGATATTAGAGATCTACAGTAGCGAAAGTTTTTAGTTAGTATTCGCATAGATGATAATTTTGAATAATATGTGGCTGTAACGTCTGCGAGAAAGGTACTATGCCAAGCCACATGGGATACACAGTTGTTACGAGTACCATGGGAGCAGGCTAGCAGGATGAATAGTTTAGAGTGTCGGTACAGTCGTAGTCTCCGACCCCAGCTTGTAGAAGGCGTGGTACGGACTCTGTCCCCTTCGAGAAGAGAGCATAAGTACTAGCGAGACGAACCACGATGGAGATGACGACGATGCTCCGAAGTAGAACTGTTAATGGCGGTAGGAAGGCTCGAGCCTAAAAATACCAGCCCCGGAAACGATGGCTTACCTACCTAGGAAAGCCTGGATCCTGGCCTCGGAGGCTGTCAGGTTTCGACTAAAGTGTTTCTAAGCTGACAGGCTGACAGCTGATAGATAAACAGTAGTAAGATAACTTCATAAAATCTTATTATGCAGAAAGAGTTCAAATCGTCTTTATTTCTGATTAGCTTTTGCCCGCGGCTTCGCCCGCGTACATAAAATATAGCCTTTGTCACTCGGGAATAAAGTAGCTTTTTATCGGTGAAAAAATTTTCGCAATCGGACCAGTACTTTCAGAGATTAGTACTACAAACAAACTTTACCTCTTTATAATATTAGTATAGAAGTGTAGTTGCATGCCGTCACTCACATTCCATCGACAGACATAAGGAAAAGCATAGACTAACGAGTGTCATACATTGCAGTGACGGAATCCTAGCCAAAACTGCACGTCACAAATGCATTTAACAGCTGTTAAACCGTATATATTGGTAAGTATATGACGTAAAGAGGTTTATTTGTAACACACGCCAATGTTTCTTGCAACGTGACTCTAGCAGCCCTGCCCGATCATACGCAGGCGCCGGCGCACATGCTTGTGTATAATGTAACCCAATTCTTTGCGAATATAACACATAACATATTATGTATGTACGAAGGTTTTCTAATCAATATTTATATATGTATGTTTTTAATATCTTTATTCAAAAAGCCTTTTGGTTAACGCTAAAGTTAAGATTAAGTACGTCATTTAACTTGCTAAACTCGTTAAAAAATAAGAGGCCCGTTTTGACATTTGAGAAATACCCTAGAATGTAACTTGGAACAAACTGAAAGAAACAATAAAATAATAATTAATTACATAGTTTTAAAAAAAAAATACTTAAGTAAATTTTTTTGGCGCGTTAAATAATATGATGGAATATATTGCGAGTATACTTTTTGCATATTTAAGAATCTAAGTTGTTAAAACGGGCTTTTTGTTTTTTGACAAATTTAAGAGTAACATTTTATAGATAGACCCATAACCAAACTATTATCATTTTACAACTAGGCACATTGGTGGGTTTTAGTCAGAAGTCTGACACTCTCTTTCGCTCTTCTCAGAACAGGAGAATTTATTTGACAATTTCTCATTTAAAAAAAAACACATGATTCGCATCAATTTTGCAGCTTCTAAAGTCTAGACAAAACTCAATTTGCGATAGATGCACACGCAAATGTCAATAGCAGTGAAGCCCTAGAGAACTTCCTCCTTCTATTTGTCACCTTTTATAATAGCTCAGAGATTGGAATAGGTAAAGTATACTTACCTGAAGTTCCAAGAAGTAAATAACCTAGGTATGTTACTTACTTCTTCAACTATAGAGTTGCTAATTCCTCCTCTACAATCCTGGAATCATAATGTTAATTAAATCTCGAGATTTGAGAAATTCAATCTCTGCTAATAACAATCGAAACTCATTTCACCTTTATACTCGTAGCTGTTACAAATAAATTCAACACATTACATATTCCTACTACGAAAATTAACAACACTATTATAACAAGGGGATACCCCAATGCCAAGGCATTTAGCAAGCGTTTTGGTGTGACAAGATAAACTTTGGTGTTCAATAATGTCGACCCTTTCAAAATCAAATTTAAGCATTTATGAAAATATTTTAATACCAACTATTCTATCAAATCAATAGATTAGTTACACAAGTAATACATATTCTTTATAATGATTTTATCATAAATATTTTTTTAATTATGGAAAAGAAAATCTATTTCTGCAAAAAACGCATACTGTCACTTACGGTGTTCTTCCCAAAAAGGGTCGACGTCTTTTTTTTGTGTGTAGTTACTAATTCATAGATTTATGATAAATTTATGTTTTACGTGTGGTTTTACTAAGAAATGAGCCTGTGTTGTCAAATTTAAAAATAAATAATTATAATAGTGACAGCCCTATAACTACGCACCGGCCGGCCAGACGCCCGCGCACGTGACGCCCCGAGGTCGACGCTTCCTAGCGGCGATAAATTATTTACAATGAGGCCGACCAACTCGCTAGCCGCTACACTGCAGTGCACAAATACATGGCAGCTTACTGTGAATTGAACTACAGATGCAGTTATTTTTGAAGTGGAATGACAGCGGGATGACGAATCTTTTATTTTGACAGCATGTGTAATTGAAGTGACAGACGTCATCTTTTTGTAAAATGTGCCAATGTCAAGTAATTGTTTTTGATAAGGTCATTCAGCGATTTTAATTATTCACTATATTATTTATTTATTGAAACTAAGAACTTGTTATAAAAACACTGTAGAAAGGTGATCGAAGCAAAAAAACAAATTTATTTTTAAATTCGCCGTCCCCCGCGATGTCACCTACATCTTTGGTTACTGCTTCGCTTCCATGGCCCGTAGCGTGATGATATAGCTTTCCTCGATACCTTGGCTATTTTACTATAAAATATTTTCAATACGAACTAGTATTTCCTGAGATTAGCGCGTTCAACCAAACAAATAAACAAACTCTACAACTTTAAAATATTATAGTATACTAGCTGTTGCCAGCGGCTTCGCCCGCACGATAGTAGAAAATTATCAACAGAGAATATACTCCCGGGATAAATGGTATCATCCTATGTGCTATTCCAGGACATGGCCTACCTGTATACCAAGTTTCATCGAAATCCATTCAGTAGTTTTTACGTGAAAGAGTAACAAACATCCATACATCCATACATATAAACTTTCGCGTTTATAATATTAGTAGGATAAAACATAGATGAGTATAGATAAAAAAATATATTAAGAAATCTAAAGGAAACATCTACTTGATTTCACATCTTTATCAAAACAATAAAGTTTTGAATTCAATTAGGTTTTTTTGTTACATCTTTATCAAAACAATAAAGTTTTGAATTCAATTAGGTTTTTTTTTGTTACATCTTTATCAAAACAATAAAGTTTTGAATTCAATTAGGTTTTTTGTTACATCTTTATCAAAACAACAAAGTTTTGAATTCAATTAGGTTTTTTGTTACATCTATAACAAAACAATAAAGTTTTGAATTCAATTAGGATTTTTGTTACATCTTTATCAAAACAACAAAGTTTTGAATTCAATTAGGTTTTTTGTTACATCTATAACAAAACAATAAAGTTTTGAATTAAATTAGGTTTTTGTTACATCTTTATCAAAACAACAAAGTTTTGAATTCAATTAGGTTTTTTGTTACATCTTTATCAAAACAACAAAGTTTTGAATTCAATTAGGTTTTTTGTTACATCTATAACAAAACAATAAAGTTTTGAATTAAATTAGGTTTTTTGTTACATCTCTATCAAAACAACAAAGTTTTGAATTCAATTACGTTTTTTGTTACATCTTTATCAAAACAACAAAGTTTTGAATTCAATTAGGTTTTCTGTTACATCTTTAACAAAAGAATAAAGTTTTGAATTCAATTAGGTTTTTTTTTTGTCACGAACTCTGTACCAAAACATTGATCCACCGAAAAAACAACACTGCAAAACAACATTCCAAGACCGATTTTATATTGCCATTTACACGAGTTAAACATAGGTACATGTACTTAAATGGGACTGGGCAGGACATGTCTGCCACATGTCTAACGAGCTGTGGGCCCGTAAAACGCAGGATTGGAGCCCGGACACAGCGACGTGGGACCGCGGCAGACCACGAAGGAGATGGCGGGACAACCTGGATGGCTTCCTTAAGAATTGTAATGAGAAAGTGAGGAACCGTGAACCGTTGGAAAGAATTGAGGGAGGCCTTTACCCAGCTGTGTATAATGACATAATAATAATTGAACCGGCTTTGGGATGATTTCCTTTTTCCCATCCCGTCCTCCCTTATTTGAATTCGCCGCCAATCGCACACGCATCGCACCGCCACCTGACGGCGGATGGAAGAAGCAACAGTTCGAACTCAACAGCACGTCAACCCGCGCGCGGGGTTAAAGAAACCTGAAAATATCGTGAAATACTACTGCTAGTGGTGCAGTGAGGTGATCCCCTGGCTTCCAGCATCCTGTGAGTACTGACTAATTTCCAATTCATAATCCTTAAGCCTGTTCTGCGTAGGAAACATAGGGAAGCGTCCCTGGTTGGACGCAATACTCATTCAATAATAAACATACATTATGTACTAACTGTCTCCCGCGGTTTCACCCGCGTCATTGGTTACTGCTCCGCTCCCGTGGGTTCTCTAGCGTAATGTTATGTAGCATATAGACTTTCTCGAGAAATAGGCTATCCAACACTAAAATAATTTTTATTTCGGCCCAGCAATTCCTGAGATTTATTTAGAGCGCGTTCAAACAAACTGGGTTCTGGAGTGAGACGGATCGTCAGACTTTTACTGACTATTATAATGAACCTGTGTTCTTCAAATTGATTTTTGCTTTGATCTCTCGAATGATCCTGCAGCACCAAAGGGTTGACTGGTAGAAAATGCGTTATGAATGACCCCCTTAAAAATTGAATTTCCAAAAACACCCTTCTTAGTGCTCTCCTACACCATAAAAAAAGCCTTGTACAAAACTTTACGTTCCTAGTTTCAGTAGTTTCGGCTGAGCGTTGATATGTCAGTCAGTTTATATACTTATATAAATAGATGATGACAGTGGCATAAATATCTGCTTTCACAGGCCAAGCCACTGGCAGAAGCTAGTGAATTTCAAAGACATACCTAGTAACCTGTTACAATGACTTGACCTGTAAAATATGATAAACTCTCTTTAAAAACAGGTTATTGTTAATTAATTCTAACTTGATAAGCTCAGGGTCACTAACCTAATGATATCTAATAATTAGATATTATTATAACGTAACGGGTCTTGACGTCACTTAATTAGTTTTCTTTTTTTTTATACCCCACTACTCAAGTTGGGCTATCTAAAGCTTATTAAAATACTTTATAGCCATAAGATTTTTTTTCATTATTTTCTCTATTATATTGTCATTAATCTTTTAATATTGTAATATGGAAATATAGTACCAATCATTTTTTTTTTAAAGAGTAACCGTTGTGTTTCTTGCTAGTTCTTGGAACCGTGCACTTATAGTTTTTAACATTTTCAATGTGCCCATGCAGGGCAGGCCAGGCGTCGTCGTGCAGGCCCATGATCATCCATCTGACATATTATGTCATATACGTCATATACGTGTGCCAAATAAACGTATTTTCTTTCTTTCTTTCTATTATTTGTTATTTTATTTTTTCTTTAAACCTAACGCATGTAATAAACACTCGAATTTCAAATAAATTATATTATCAAATGAGATTTAGGCTAGACTGTCAAGAAGAAAGGCCAAAGTGATTTTTTTAAATAGTGTAAATGAGTAATTTAAAGGAATAAGTCATATAGGCCTTTAAATTTACTATATCCGATCCCTTCAATCCTTTTTACATACATACATACATATTCAGCCTTTTAATGTTCCCACTGCTGGGACTCAGGCCTCCTCTCTCTAGGAGAGGAATCCTTCAATCCTTTTTACTATAATTAATATTTTTGAACAGTGTGATTTATTTAACACATCGGCACAACACTATCTATCATTAACAACAATCATGATTTAAAAAAAAAACGTACAGACGCCCACAAAAGAAGCTAGAAACAATATCAAAAGAAACTTTTTAACTCACTATGTATCCCGTTCAAAGATCGTCTCGCTGATTTAAATCTAGATAGCTGCATAAGAATTAATACAAGAACACCATCAATTACAGACGCTAACAAACGTGACAGGTCACCAAAACGGTGTGACGACTAACATTGTTATCGTAAACGCCAAACATGTGACCGGCAACTACGAAACGCACGTGTTCAGCTAGCTGACATAATAAAACTCATTGACACCGTTGTGATGATGTCATTGACGCATGCTAGGTGTCAATTAGCGAGCCAATTCATTAGTGTTACAAAAACAGGAATTTTTGGAGCACGGTGTGTGTGCTCCAAAAGTGAATGAAAGTAGAATAAACGTACTAGGTGTTAAGATGACGCCCGTCGTTGAAACATACTAGGAAATCACACTAATTATGTAACATAGGCCAAAGTATGTATGTGTCGGGGATTATGAAAAAGCAATAATAAGACACTCAATTGATTCCTTAGTACCGGAGTAGGGTGAAACGTTGCGACGTTGTGACGTCACGTGAGCGTAATCGTTTGGAGGGGAGACATTTATGAATGACAATCTTGGGCGATCTACCGAGCAGTGCGGACGCTTCTAACGATTTTACTGGTTTTCTCAGATTACGATATTCGTAAGTCTGTAATGGCCTAATAATATGTACTGTTAAATAAAATTTAAAAACGAATAATTTACGTTAAAAAATACTTAACTAACTATAAACATTAAAATCTAATAATAACGTAATTAAAACTAACTTACAAAATAAAGTTTAGCCATTCACCCAATTATTCGACAGTTAAATTCCAAATTCAACGTTTGGTATCTCGACGACGGAACCCTAGGAGGCGATGCAGACACAGTTTTAAATGACTTACATTTCCTAAAAAATCAACTCCACTCAATAGGACTTGATCTGAACCTTTCAAAATGTGAACTATTCTTATCCGACTGCACCGACAGACAACTGATTCTTTCCAAATTTAACGCAATAGCCCCAGATATCAAAATTATTGAAAAAAGCTCTCTTCGTCTCCTTGGGTCTCCTATTTTCGAGGATTCCTTTCCCAATTTTGTTGAGGAAAAAATTCAAAATTTTAATGAGGTTTCGGAAAGATTGCTCAAAAAATTAACATGCATTCGGCCATCACCTTAATTCGTTTTTGCTGTTTCGGCCCTAAAATAACATATTTCCTCCGTGCTTCTCATTTGTGGAAACATAGTCATCTTTTGGAAAAAATGGACCAAATTATCCGACATATTCTTTCATCAATTTTAAATGTGGCCATGGACGATCGAGCTTGGGCTCAAGCTACCCTTCCAATCCGTATGGGAGGCCTCGGCGTCCGTAAAATTACCAGCATCAGTTTACCAGCTTTTATATCCTCGGTTCACGGCACTGAAAAATTAATCAGGAATATCCTATCTTCCTCACTGTTTGATTTTGATGTGCCGTGCTTTACCGAGGCTATAGACGCTTGGAGACTCGCTTGCCCGAATTCCAAACAGCCCGACAACCTTTCTTCCCAAAGACGGTGGGATGAGTCGCTATGCAAAGTAGTTCAAGAGAATCTGTTGGCAACATCTGTAACTACTGCAGAGCGTGCGCGCCTGCTAGCTGTGGGAGAGTGGGAGTCGGGTCTCTGGCTTCATGCATTACCGTCGTCGAACATAGGAACCTTGTTCGACGATACTACCTTCCGCCTCGCTGCTTCCCTACGTCTTGGCGCTCCTTGTTGCTCTCCTCATCGCTGCCACTGTGGCAAAGTTGTCAACAGCCTCGGACACCACGGTCTGTCATGCAGCCGAAGTGCGGGTTGCATAGCGCGACACGCGAATATCATCGACATCATCCGTCGTGCTCTTGTCACCGTTGGCGTTCCGGCCGTATTGGAACCTCATGGCCTGGCACGCGACGATGGCAAAAGACCGGACGGTATGTCTTTATTTCCATGGAAGATGGGTAGGCCTTTAGTGTGGGACGCTACTTGTGTCGATACTCTTGCGCGATCTCATCTTCCTAGCTCGTCGTGCTGTGCCGGTGCTGCCGCAGCGGCTGCAGAGAACCTCAAGCGGCGGAAATATAATAACCTTGTTGGTAGTTATATTTTCGAGCCGTTTGGGGTTGAAACTCTCAGATCGTAGGGTCCGAGTGCTCACAAATTATTTAAAGAACTTTCAAAACGCCTTGTTGACACTTCGCATGACCCAAGGGCTGGCTTTTACTTCGGACAAAGGGTAAGCATTGCCATTCAGCGTGGCAATGCCGCCAGTCTTTTGGGTACATTACCAGTCGACAGCGATGTGTACATTCACACGGGCAAAGCCACTGGTAGACACTATATACTTTCGTACTGTAGAACAATTTTACGCTGGGTTCGGTTTTGTTTAGGAAAAACGCTTCAGATTGCCTTTCCAATAGATATGTGTATGGTATAACCGAGCGGTGAAGTACCCCCACCCAACCCTGGTGAGATAGTGGTCAAACGCGAGCCTATCAATAATAAAAAAAAACCCTATGAAACCCCCACGCACGTCTAAACTCTAAATGCGAACCACGAAGTTTTTACTACTATAAAGTCCCAAAACCAGACTATGCATATGCATTATAAAGTCACAAAACGAGACTGCATTATGCATATGCATTATAAAGTCACAAAACGAGACTATGAAAATGCATATGCATAATAAAGTCACAAAACGAGACTATGCATATGCCTGGTTGCAGGATTGGTCGAATGAGTTGCGATTTACCGCGGTCCTGGTACGAAAAGGGCAACTGAAGGAACAGAAGTGGGTTTTAGTCAGTAAGAGTCTGACACTCCCTATCGCATCACCCAGAGCAGAAGTAATTTCATGTTTTCCCAATTAAAAAAAATACATCCTACTCTGTCAAGAAAGTACCGGGAAAAGATCAATAATACACAAAATGTTTGTTATTCATCCAAATTTATTTTATCTCCTTCAAAGTATGCTCCTTCAGAAACGATACACTTACGCCAACGAATAATCCAATCATCAAAACATTTTTTAAATGCTGTTTCCGGAATTGAGTTCAGTTATCGCCGTGAATTCTCCTTTATGTGTTTTACCGATTGAAAACGGCTGCCACGAAGTGGTAATTTGAGTTTAGGAAAAAGAAAGAAGTCGGCTGGAGCCATATCTGGTGAATATGGTGGTTGCTCGATGGTATTTGTTGAGTGTTTGGTCAAAAATTCGTTCACAATGATAACCTTGTGCGAAGGCGTATTATCGTGGTGCAAAATCCAAGAATTTTCTTTCCACAAATCTGGCCTTTTTCTTCAAATTTGCTCTCTTAAATGCCGCATAACGCTCAAATAATATTCTTTATTTACCGTTTGATCTTCCGGCAAGAATTCCGAGTGCACAACACCGCGATAATCAAAGAAAACAGTCAATATGACTTTTGATCGACTTTGGCGTGGTTTTTTAAGTTTCGGTTCAGTTGGAATGCGCCACTCCGAAGCTTGTTGACTAGTTTGCATGGCAAACTCGTAAACCCACGTCTCGTCACCAGTAACAATGTGTTTCATGAATGTTGGGTCGGAATTGACTCGTTCTAGCATGTCCTCGGCGACTCTCATGGGATTGAGTTTTTGGAGAAAATTCAGGGCTTTTGGAACTAGCCGAGCGGTAACATGTTTCATACCCAAATGATTAGTTAAAATGGGTAATGATCGACTCGTGAGATACAGAAAGTTCGGCGGCTATCTCTCTCAAAGTTGAATGAGGATTTTCAGTCACTATTTCCTTCACGTTTGCGATATTAACTTCAGTTGAAGACGTTGATGGCCGATGGTTAAATGCCTAGTTACATTTCACCTTACAGCCACTAGACGCCTCATGCTTGAACTAGCTCACCAAAACAATTCTGTCAACTAGCCGAGGTACAGGGAGCGGGGTGCTACGTTTTTATTGGTTCTGATTGGTACGGAGGAGCGGGGTACTGCGTTCTGATTGGTCGAGACATCAGATCTATAACCATATGTGTTGACAGACATGCGTGACCTGTTATTAAACGTCTAGTAGATGTACGGTCGTTGGCTCAATGTGACGGATAGTTTGTAATTTAAAATATCCGGGCTCTAGCCAGAGCTACGTGTTACTTATATCGATGACTTTTTTGGGTGTAAAATCTCCAAATAACTCCTCCCACTCTGGATGAAGCGACATACTTTATTGACTAAAACCCACTCATATTCTATCAGGTTTTTTTTTTAAGTTGGAAAATCATCTAATGACATCTCCCGCCCATGGATGGGGCGGGAGGGCGTGTCACTCCTGTGTGCTTCTTCCAGGTTCCAGGGCCCTGGGGTTCACTTTCGCATCACCCATGGCCCCAGTAGGCTTCGACCCTGCTGGGCCCCTACGGTATTGCTGACATCTCCTTGAACATTCTTTCAGGTGCCCTTTGCAATCCGGTGCAGCGGTGACACTTTATAACAATCCTAAAATCATATCAAACATTGAGGGTGCGTTTCTTAACGTGTTTTCAGATAAAACAATCTAGAGAAAGAAATTTTTGGTGGGTTTTTGAGTGAAGTTTAGTGATTGTTATAATTACAAATTATTCGCAAATTGATTAGTGGATATTGTAATGTAAAATTGGTATAGTTTTGTATCTCAAGTGTCAACAAAACTGAACAAAATGTGGCATCGTTGAAACAGGCGCGATCTGGGTAAAATTAAGTTGAGAATTTTATTGTAGTATTAACTGTCTCAGTGAAGCTTGCCGAGAAGGGTGACGTGATACATTTGCTGCCAAACACTGCAAAAACATTAAAATGAGTTACATCCGCATCCTAATGGAACTTAAAGTGACGACTTCTTATAAAGATTTGGATTAAAGGACTTTTGTATCCAAGTCAAAAACATTTATGAAAAAAAAAGTAAAGAATGGAGTTTGAGAAATACTTAATTTGCAATGGTTCGTTCAGAAACTAGAGGTAAAACAATATTTGCGTTCCTTTGATCTCACACAAGCGGAAACATTGTAGACTAGACAAGTAGTCTATGTCATAAATTAAGTGCCTACCAGATATAATTATTTCTAGAAACAAACCTATGCTTCATACTAAGTGATTCAAAGAATATCAAACATTTTTCCATGAGATTAAATATTGAAGGAAACAAATTAAAATATATATGTTTAAATATAAGTTTATGTAGGTTAGTCTGTGTAATGTAAATAACTGAAATGTCACTGAAATACATTGTCGCAATGAGGACAAATAATTGGAGCGGGTCATTGAACTCGACTCTTGCACAGACATACATCATGTCGCAGTCAAAACTGTTAATTGAACAAAAATAGTTTTGACCTTAAGAATTGGTCAGAAGTACCTACTTTTGACCAATTAAAACTACTTTAAAACTAGAAACCATTTCAGTTTTTATTATCTATTCTTTATCGCCATGAAATAGTAGCCACCATGTTATTACGCCATTCGGCTGTGTAAACTAAAGTGACAGCTGTCAACTGATCGGCCATACAGAGCGCATTTATTTACACAGCCAAATGACGTCACGACCACATAGTAAATATGGCGTCCACTGCGTTCTACACTTTCGTCAAATATGAATTTTAAATGCATTTTTAGACACTTTTTAAAAATGAGTGTAATACCTTATACCATACCATAATAAAGGGCCTATTACACTACTCGATATTCAGACAGTCTTAGTCGATGTCGCGTAGTGTAATAAGCGTTAGACCGGTCTTACTCGGAATAAAAAATAAGACAGTCTGAATATCGTGTGCTGAATATCGCGTAGTGTAATAGGCCCTTAGGCTTTTGACTGAACCCGGTCAAAATTAGTTTTGACTAAGGAACAAGTTTGACTGTAACGTATACATTATGTCTAGAGCCTAGTTTTGCCTGGTTATTCACAAAGGACTTTGACTGATAACAATGCGTTGGTGTCACCGTAGGTGACAAAACATTTTGCACTAACAATTAAGTACCTAGGTACCTATGATGGATTATTGCAATTTGTTATTGGACGACTGAAGAATAAAATACTTTGTAAATCATTGATATACCACTTTTTAGATAGGTACCAAGTACCTACCGTATGTGTTTTTGATACGCGGCCAGAAAAATACGCAGCTATTTTTCTTACTATTTTTTTGAGAAACTTTACTGACATTGTTTTATAAATAGATATAAACTTTTGCTTGACTGCGATCCCACGTGATGGTAAGCAGTGATGCTTTATTAAGAGCCTATTCACTCTAGCCTTGAAGACACCTATATTATAATAGGACGGGAAGAAAGCAGCAGGCAAATTGTTCCCGTCCTTCGCACGATCATTTTTTTTTTAAATTTTATGAATAGTATTATATCATGAATGACATTGAATTACCTATATTAAATTAGGATTACAGTTTAAAATAAACCATTTGATTTGCATTAAAAAATATTAGGTATGTTATAATTAAAAATATTTATTATTTATTTTTTCCTATAATGCAAAATAACGTTATTAATTAAATACCACGGAACAGTATGTGTTTAGAACGGACTAGGGAATCCAATCCCGCATCAAAATCGTGATCCCGCAGGTCTGCGGGATTGAAGTCGGCAATCCCACGGATCCCGCGGGATTTGCTGGATTGGGATATTTTAAATATTTTATTTTAAGAGGGATGCTTACAGGTAACCAACGAAATTCAAAATATTTAAAGTTCTTTTGCATTTTGCAGGTCACCACAAGTGCCACTCTGACCGGCAAAATGCAAAAAAACTTAAGACAATTTGAATTTCGCAGAGATTTAAATAATCCGGAACGATGAAATATTATATTTAACTTTTAACCTTTCAGATTTATTAAGCTCGAGTACTGTAGTTAGGTACCTACTTTAACTGACATTGATTACGTTCCTATCCACTTCTGATTTAGGACTCTCACAACACAAACTAGACAAAATTTTGTTAGCTGTAAAATAAAAATTTAAAACAATTTATCATTATCTATATGTACAAATTCTATAGAAAAGTCACGATTTCCATGAAAGTTGTTCAATCAGATATTAATGAGGTTGTGCTGGGTCTAACTAATAGGTAATCAGAACGGCGCGTCGTCGTCTAAATCCATTTTTCTTAGTAAAAAATTCAATCCCGCAAGCGTGCGGGATGCCGCACGTGTAATCCCGCATTTCTGATCCCGCAAAAAAGATGCGGGATCCCGCGCTTGCGGGATTGGATTCCTTAGAACCGACATACTATCGAATTAATAAATTACCAATCTAATGAGCAATCGCTGTAGGGTTTTTCGCAAGAGGATTTTTCGCACTAACGTTACATCGCACCAATAAAGCAACGGTGGAATAAAACATCGTACAACTGAATTGTCGACACACTGTGTTCGATATAATAAAAATCTAATTATCAAGTTTCGAAATCAAGTGGGAACCCTAAATTTTCATGAAATAGGTAAAACGTAAATACATATATACATATTTTTTTAATACAATCTCAAAAACACAAGTCGATAAATTCGACCTTCCACCAACGCAGATACTTTAAAAACATAAAGCAGTTGCCGTATAAAATTAAAAACGAAACGTGACTTTTGAATTTCGAATTTGGTCAGGTGACTTTTGATTTATCCATATTAATGGCATCCGAGAAACGTTGATGAGATGCTTCGCTCACGTGGTGTTCAGTTTTTCTGTTCTTTAGTACATGACTCGCGTGGACTTCGCATGAATTTACATTACTTACCTACTTACGTGGAAAATAAATACACGACGCGGACGTAACTTCTGAAAATTTGAAATCATGTTTCATGAACAGATTTTTTTTTGTCAAAATTTGCATAACGAAAGCTATTAAACCAAGAGCACTAAGTTCTTTTGTTAGAAGAAAGTCGCAAGTATACGTAATTGATATTGCTTGCCCTTTGAAATGCATAGTTTCTACGTTGGAACTCTTAATATGAAAAAAAAGCTTTTATGGTTATAAGAACTGTGATATTACAGAAAATACAAAACACAAAGAATCCGATAAATACCTAATTTCGGAAAAAGAATAACGCAAGTAGGTAGGTACTTTTAATATAAAGTTTATTTGAACTTATAATTCCAAGTCAATCCAAAGATATAACACTCAAAGTAATCCGTTTTAAAAAACGGCAATTTCATAGTTAGAGACCTAGTATTTATTTAAAAATACTTTTCAAGGTAACAGTACTGGGTTGGTACTGGGACCAAAACGCTTATAACTAGTAAACCAAAAACTTAAATTAATTACAACACAATTATTATTAACAAAACAGCCATACAAAATAAAGAACAGACAAATCATAGAAAATAAAATGTCATATAAAATAAAATTTCCACATAGAATTAAATTGTCTTAGGGAATAAAATCGTCATACAAAATAAAAATAAACATTAAATAAAATTATCATAAAGAATAAAATTGTCATACAGAATAAAAAAAAACAATTATAAAATTATTAAATATATTATATTGTTCTAGTTGGTACAGTCGCTTGCTGACTATACTTAGGCCGCTTTCATAAAACATGTATGAGAAATCATCACCATGCTTGTTATTACATATTATCATCAAGATGCGCAAACACAAAGCCAACTTATTTTTAAAACTAATGTATGTACTTTGTACTTGAATTTATTATTCAAGATCTTTTGAATCTATCGCCATCAACTCAAATATCGACTTTACCTTTGTTTATTTTAAATTGATTTTATAGAGACGATTTATTAAAAGACCCTTAAAGTATGGGTTACTGTAGAATTTGAACTATGTTTGAAATTGTTATATTGTTCCGAAATTTAATATCAAATTAAAAACAAACACACACAACAACAACAAAAAAATCAAAGTATATAAAAATAAATCTATAAAAAAATATATGATCTATATATATAAAAATGAAACCCGTTTTCCTTGGTCACGGCATCACGCGTGAATGGCTGGACCGAATTCACAATTTTTTTTTTGTTGTATTTGTTATTATTAGGAGAAGGTTGTTACGGAAAAAAATACTAAGAAAATCTCTCAGAAATATTGAAAAATATACAACAAAATAAAGTAGTGCATCATTGCTACGCTAAGGCGGTACGAAGTTCGCCGGGTCAGCTAGTTATACATAAATTATGTCCTGATAACGTTACAACCGACTCGCAAAAACTGGATCCGACTAGCAACACAAAGATATATCAAAACAAATAGATATTATTTTATATTTGATAAAGTAAAATAGCTGCCAATGACCTAACCGAATATCTAAACGATAATATCTAATATCATACCTGATATCGTTCTTTGTAGTATTTTGTGTGAATGACTCAGAATATTCGTGGAAAATAAATACATGTTGACATTTTACATCTGTCCTCAATTTGAGAAAAAAAAATAATTAATTATTTATATTTCTATCAAAGTACCTAGCCTGGCTTTCAATCAATCTGTCTAACATTTCTTTCAATGAATCTACCTAGCTTTTATTACAATCAATGTAACTAGCCATTCTTTCAATCAATCTTGCTAGCCTTTCTTTCAATCAATTTGCTAGCCTTTCTTTCAATCAATCTGCATAGTCTTTCTTTTAATCAATCTGCCTAGCCTTTCTTTCAATCAATCTGCATAGTCTTTCTTTTAATCAATCTGCCTAGCCTTTCTTTCAATAAATCTACCTAGCTTTTCTTACAATCAATCTACCTAGCCTTTCTTGCAATCAATCTGCCTAACCTTTCTTTCAATAAATCTACCTATCCTTTCTTCCAATCAATCTGCCTAGCCATTTTTTCAATCATTCTGCCTAGCCTTTTTTCTATCATTCTGCCCAGCCTTTTTTCCATCATTCTGCCTAGCCTTGTTTCAATCAATTTACCTAGCCTTTCTTCCAATCAATCTGCCTAACCTTTCTTTCAATCATTCGGCCTAGCCTTTTTTCCATCATTCTGCCTAGCCTTTTTTCCATCAATCTGCCTAGCCTTTTTTCCATCATTCTGCCTATCCTTTTTTCCATCATTCTGCCTATCCTTTCTTTTAATCAATCTGCCTACCCTTTATTTCAATCAATCTGCCTACCCTTTCTTTCAATCAATCTACCTAGCCTATGATGATGAAGCGCCTGCCTATTCTCCACAGCCCAATAATTGGGTTTGAAGTTTGTGGGCCCTATGGCAAAACGGTGTCAGATTTCGTAGCCTCTGAGTACACGTAACGACTGTCATAGATCTACAAATGTCAGCCGGGACTAACGTCTTGACGTGCTGCGTGACGTGCACAGAGGAAACTAGGTATGTTACCTGACTTACAAGAGGAAACTTGTAAGTCGGGGCTATTACCGCTGGACTACCACTACTCTCAACTTATCGTGTCTTGAATGAAAAGTAACCCAGGTTCATCTCCTTTTCATTACCTAATGTCTATGTAACCTACCTTACCTACCTATTGATTCTCTTCAGAGTGAATGAATAGGTTACTTCTACGTAAGCGTGCTCAACCGACGATCACATCATCACTTACCATTAGGTAAAATAGTGGTCAACCGCAAGCCTATCACTTTATATAAAAAAAGTTATCTTCTTCTACTAAGATTATAATTATTATTAGTGACTTAAGTTATATAACAGTATTAGGGCCTGTGCACACCACGTTTTATAAACGCTCCGTTGACGCGTGTTTGTAGCGATACGCACGTTTCTAACGGCCTGTTCACGACTTCGGTCTTAGTGGCGAGCGGCGCGGACGTCGGCGCGGCGGCGGCAAGCGAGTTTTACTAAATACGTCGCTTGCCGCCGCCGCGCCTAAATACTATTTAGGTAGTCAGAACGTGCTCAAAATAATGGCATTATCAAAATTATCCCTTCTCTGTTTAGAAAGCAATATATTTTTAAAACAAGATATCCTTAATATGAGAGAAGGAGTGCACGAACTGAATAAAGATCAGTGTTTAAATGGCGAATTTCGTCACCTATTATATGAACATTACAGAAAATATCCAGATAAGTTTTATGAGTACACAAGAATGAGTGTGAAAACTTTTGATTATATTCTGCAGCACATAGAAGTATATTTAAAACATATCTATTTTTTTTTTGCTTTGCCACTGAGTACGTCACTCCTACACCGCTATTCGCGCCGCTCTGTTTCGTGGCTTCGCACTTTTTTTCCCACCTTACCGCTCGCCGCTGTAGCGATTCGCTCAGAGAAAACCGCGCGCTTTTTCGCTATGAGCGGCGACTCGTGGCGTGTTTCAAACATTGTCATACTTTTGATTTTTTCGCGTCAACGGCGCGTTTATAAAACGTGGTGTGCACAGGCCCTAATGTAATTGTGCCATTTTTCTCTGTATCTTAATGGTTTCTTGGAATAATTTCTTTTCTTTTCTTGGAGTTAAGCACGTTTTTGTACATGACCTATATTGACACCGTGTTTTTTGTGTTTTGTTTATTGTACACTAAGACAAATATCTATAAATTGCCGCATGTATGCCCTTTTTATCATTCGTAACTGTCAAGAGAAGTTTTGTGAGGAAATAATAATAAAACAAAAATACAATGAAAATTAAATTCCACTTGTGCGAAGCTGGCATGCCTAAGGTCCCACAGATGCAATTTAAGCTCACTCATTTGAACTCGTATCTGAATCTGCTCGCTAGTTCATTTATTGTATTTTTATTTGAAACGGTACACTAATAAAACATTTTACTCACGTGTGCGCGTGACGTACTTGTTCATAATGACCACGATAATGACAATAAGTTAGACGGCGGTGCGCGCGCGGCCGTGCTCTCTCACGTGAACCTTGTTCCCAACCAGTGTTTAACTTTCACTTGACGTCTGTAGCTGGGTCTATGTATGGTATCACAGCACTTGTGCAATTTCCATTGTCTTTGGTTTGTACGAGTGTGTGAATTCTTTCAACATTAACGGTAGCGTATACGGTGAGCAATGATGATAGTGTATTGTCACCATCTAGAAGAGTCGACGCCATGACTAAAATTATAAGTTTAAGATATCGTAGAGTAGATTATTATTATAATATGCGAATTGCAGTGGCCAATCTGGAAAGGAGGAGGGTTGATAAGAGGCATTTTCGCCCGTCACACTAAAAAAAATTCTGTTCATATGCAAGATACATATTTTTTTATTCAGTGTCATTTATTTGACAAATAATATAGTTAGTCAAAGTAATTATTGCCCAAACAGTCCGTGTTTCGCCTTTATAGTGCATTTTTTGAGTGTGTGATGGGCGAAAAATTCCTCTTTTCAACCTTTCTCCTTTTTTAATCCGCGGACCCGGGTAGGTTGGCCGCAGTATAAACAATCTGGCCAAGGGGCTTCCTCGACCCATCTCAAACACAATGCCAGTGTGGAGCCGCTACACAGGGCATGAATCACCGCTATGCTACCCGTCCTGCACAACAAACTGCACCTTTCAGGTCAATACGAAGCTAATAACAGAGCTGTACAGGTTGCAAAATACTGGGCAGAAAAAAAAAATTGGGTTCATCGACACGAATGAAGAAGACTATGATATACATATATACATTTGAAACTTTCAGAGAAAACTTACCTTTTGAACACACTTATCGAATTCCTGAAAATCGTGGTTGTGCTTTTGC
Organism: Mythimna impura; assembly: GCA_905147345.3. Taxonomy (NCBI): domain Eukaryota; kingdom Metazoa; phylum Arthropoda; class Insecta; order Lepidoptera; family Noctuidae; genus Mythimna; species Mythimna impura. Next base: position 10,721,162 of record LR990362.1, on the reverse strand, counting down.
AGTTGGTATATCTACGAGTATATATCATCATCATCATCTTCCTGCCCTTGTCCCGTGTTATTTGGGGTCGGCGCAACATGTTTTTTTCTTCCATTCTGCCCTGTCACTCGTCATACTATCACTAACTTCCTTTTCTTTCATATCACTCTTCACACAATCCATCCATCTTTTCTTTGGTCTCCCTCTCCCTCTCCATCCATCCACATGTAAACTCATAACTCTTTTAGTAACATGCGTTTCATCCCTCCTCTTCACATGACCATACCAAGACAAACGATTCCCTTTCAACTTTTCAGTCACTGGCGCCACTTTCAAACTTCCCCTAATATATATAAAAGCGAAATACCACTCACTGATTAATCACGAAATTTCCGAAACTATAACACCTACAAGCTTAAAATTTGGCAGGTAGGTTCCTTATAGGGTGTAGACTTCCGCTAAGAACGGATTTTACGAAACTCCAACCCTAAGAGGGTGAAACAGGGGTTGGAAGTTTGTATGGAGATACGAACTTTCGCGCGGGCGAAGCCGCTTCAGTAGCTAGTAAATAATATAAATCAGACCAGTAGTTTTGTGAATTACAATGTATTCAATCAAATGGCCCGAAATTAAATTAACTTTAAAACGTCATTTCACAGGGAAGACAAGTGGTTTTTGCGGTATTTAGCGAGTTAATCACAGCGGATGTTTTAATTACGTGTAAATTAAATTAAGATGTAAAATTCGTGTACTTAGTTTTATTTTTCAAATGCTTAGGCAACTAGATAATATCTGAAATCATTGTAACCGGCGCGGTCTCAGTAAACTGGAGCTGACAATTTAATTTTACTGTATCTACTGAGTACCAGAGTACCCCAGTGATGCTTGCCAAGAAGGCTGACTAGAAGGTTGCCATTCAACGTGGCAAAATGCTGCCAGTCTTCTGTGTTCGTTTCCGGATGACAGCGATGTAGCAGAATATTTCGACGTCTGAGTGTATTTTGTTTTTGTATTTGTAGGAATACACATAAGTAGTAAGGTTTAGTGTAAATAGTAAGTTAATATTTAAGTTTCTTATGTATATACTCGTAATCAAATGAATACACATTCAAAATAAACAGGAGAACCAAGGTTACCGATATAGCACGAAGAATCGCCAAACTTAAGTGGCTATGGGCAGGGCACATTGCTCGCAGAACGGATAGCCGCTGGGGCCGAAAGGTTCTGAAATGGCGACCACGTACCGGAAGACATAGCGTTGGAAGGCCTCCTACAAGGTGGACCGATGGCTTAGTAAGGGTTGCGGGAAACCGATGGATGCGAGACGCAAAGGACCGTTCATTGTGGCGCACACTTGGGGGAGGCCTATGTCCAACAGTAGACGTCTTTCGGCTGAAATGATGATGATTTAAAATAAGTTATTAAATAAAATCATTTAATTAAATAAAATAAAAATAGGCAAAGCTTCATAAATGCAAGACACCTCAACCACACAGTTTCCTCTACGATTTCCTATTAACACCTGATTGCCACTTCAGCATCATAATTCTTGCCACGTGATACAGAATCATTCTGAATGCTAATTTAGGCCAAGTATATATCTAGCTATTATTCAATTTGATCAGAGCACGTGCCTTAAAATGTGACTCGTGAATAGTGATGATATTTGGCGTGGAAAGGCTCGCCCATACAAACTAACAAGTGTGGTTTTTTTTAATTAGCATCGATATTTGAAAGTTCTTAATGTATTTTTTAATTGACTTCCGAAAAGGAGGAGTTTCTCAGATCGTCAGATATTTTTTTTGTATATGTGTTTAGGACCTTTTTATATATGTATATTCGATAATTTACATGGGACTAGTCGGTGTAATAATGACAATGATGACGCTCTAGAACGTTATGCCTGTTGTCTACGAATCGTCATCGCAGCGGTCCCCTACGGTTGGACGGCCCAGAGGAGGAGTGCGGGGTTTAGTTTCAATTTCTGTCGCGCGCGCCGCCACTGTGGCACTCTCTTTATATCGGTCGATAAAACGCACACGCATAAAATTTGTAAATCAAAAATCTTAATTATATACGCCTAAATCTATTGTAGAAGTTCTTTTATTCATCTCCAAAACACCTGTATGACACACACAGTAAACAAAATGATCTGCTCAACTGTTATTAATTTACTTACCTAATGATTCACGGCTATAAAGGCATTATTTTGTAGCGACATTTGTACCGCCACATAGAACCTTCTTCTTCCTGCCCCTATCCCATATTACTTGGGGTCGGCCCAACACGTTTCTTTCTTCCATTCCGTGCTGTCACCCGTCAAACTATCACTAACTCCCTTTACTTTCATATCACTCCTCACACAGTTCATCCATCCTTTCTTTGGCCTCGCTCTCCCTCTCCTTCCATCTACATTCATATATACTCAGAACTCTTTTAGTAATATGCGCTTCATCCCTACTCTTCACATGACCATACCAAGACAACCGATTTCCTTTCAACTTTTCAGCCACTGGCGCCACCTTCAAACTTCCTCTAATTATGTACCACCACATAGAACCAAACTACAAAATTATGCATCGCGATCTTAGAGGTCTACGCACGATTAGAATATTATACAACAATCCGAAATCAACTATCGAGCAATTGTCCAGACCAGGCAGAACACCCGTCTGGTCGGAGGATCCTCCCTTTTCAACAGAGGTTTGCGGGACTTTACATACTGTTCCGCATAGGTCAGTAGTATACCTACCTACATGTAAAGTTAAAAGAAAAAAAAAATCCATCGGTATTATTTTATTTAGTGTAGTTAGTAGCCTAGCCTGTCATACTGTATGGATCATAGTGTTGGGCTGTGAAAAAAACGGATGAAAAAAGATTGCATGTAGCGGAGATGAGAATGTTGAGATGGATGTGTGGTGTGACGAGAATGGATAAAGTGAGAAATGAGTATATTAGAGGAAGTTCGAAAGTGGCGCCCCTGACTGAAAATTTAAAGTGAATCGTTTGTCTTGGTATGGCCATGTAAAGAGGAGGAATGAAACGCATGTTACTAAAAGAGTTATGAGTATACATGTGGATGGATGGAGACGGAGAGGGAGGACAAAGAAAAGATGGATGGATTGTGTAAAAAGTGAGTGATATGAAAGAAAAGTGAGTTAGTGACAGCGTGATGGGTGACAGGACAGAATGGAAGAAAAAAACATGTTGCACCGACCCCAAATAAAACGGGACAAGGTTAGGAAGATGGTGATTATTTTGTTTAGTTATTATTATAAATACAAAAATAACTTTATCTCTCTCTGTCTATTACCTCTTGACGTCCCTCGGCGGAACGCATTTGGATAAAATTCTGTATACGGTTAAACCATATCCTAAAACCAACACTAAACAAAGGACCAAAGAACAACGAGAACCACACAAAAGTAGTTAAGTAGGAAGAAACATTAAAAATAATAAAATATATATAATAAAAGTAGGTACCTAAATATCATACCTATTAGATATATCACGTTCCCAGCACCACAAAAGCTCACGTTCCCGAACCGTAACAAAAGAACAATGTCGGCTTAGAAAACTTTCAACTTCCAAATACACATTTCTTCACAACTTTTCTATTTACAAGTAAAAACGTGCAAATTAAGAATATTGCACGTTGATCGCATCACGTTGCCTCCCCTGATCGTTACAATTCTAGCTGAGAACATTGTGCGAATATTGAGGGTCTGTTTGCTAGACTTTCACGCCTTAACCACTTAACTATTTTGTTATAAAGATATGTTAGACCTTGGAAAAGGACAGGACACTTTTTATCTCGCGAGTTTGTGCTCCTAGGATATTTTTAGGGTTCCGTACCTCAAAACGAAAAAAAATGGAACCCTTATAGGATCTCTTTGTTGTCCGTCCGTCTGTCTGTTTAATTTTCACACGAATGAAGTCACTGGCAGAAGCAATAGTAAAGATTTAATCACATGTTTTTTTCTTCATTATTTAATCATTAAATAGCCATTCAGTAAAGTTAGACGAACTGAGAGAATTTAATCATATTTTAATCAACATACACTAAGACACTTTTTTCATTTTGCAGGTCAGTGACCTGCAAAATAAAAAAAAAACAAGAATTTGCGGGCTACATTGGTGTTCTCCCTAATAAATAAAATACTTCATCCTATGTAAAGTCTTAGCTGCTTGATAAGTACGAGTATATAATGCTCCATTAAAAAAAAAATTGGCACTATACCTAAAAGGTGGTTTTTCAGGAGGGCGTCACAAAGTTTAAATTTACTCGATAAAAAGTTGCGAATCAATTACTGAAGAATTTCAACTATTCGAACAAAGACTGAAAATTGGATTACAAAAATGGCTTGTACTGGCTGGTTTGAAAAGTCAAAGGTTTACCTAAAAAAAATGTAAAAATAAAAAGTTTGCAATATAAAAAAAAAGTTCAGAATATTGCCACTTTTGTTTCAAGCGTGTACCTTATCTTTTAACCATTTTAGAGCCGGGGCACACGATGCATAGCGACCCCGCACCGCAAATATTTCGACGAAAGGACGCGGGGGCGGGCCGTAAGGGCGAGGCCACAACTCTGCGTTACGGCATCGCATCGACAAAACGACGTCGCACCGTTGTACGATGAGACAACGCGACGCTAAAATTTCATCGTATACGGCGTCGCACGAAATAGATTCCACCATCTTAATTAAACGCGTGCAGCCCGTTCAAAGTATGAACACTAAGTCGCGCGACAACGCATCGCAGATTTGTACGTTGCGGCAGCTCACCGGAAAATTCCACGATGCCTTGTGCGACGTCGCATATTTTGACGTCGCGACGTCGCAACGCAGTGTTGTGGCCTCGCCCTAAGAGCGGGGTGGCGCGGCGCGTCGCGGCGTCGGTTGCTCGTGTGCCCGCCGATTCGTCGAAATATTGGTGATAGACCTGCAACGCATCGTGTGCCCCGTCTCTTACTCTATGTTTGCGGTCATATTAGGAGTAAACAAACACCATGGCAACAAATCATGATGGCCCTTGTGGGTGGGTGACATCAGATATCTACATACTGGTGTAATTATATCGTACAGGCACATGAAATTCAGTACCTTCTCATAGCTTCTTGGAATACGTCGATCATTTAATTTAGTTACCTACATATTAGCAACTAGCTCAGTAAAGTGAGAAATGAGTATATTAGAGGAAGTTTGAAAGTGGCGCCGGTGACTGAAAAGTTGAAAAGGAATCGTTTGTCTTGGTATGGTCATGTGAAGAGGAGGGATGAAACGCATGTTACTAAAAGAGTTATGAGTATATATGTGGATGGATGGAGAGGGAGAGGGAGGCCAAGGTAAAGATGGATGGATTATGTGAGAGGTGATATGAAAGAGAAGGGAGTTAGTGATAGCGTGACGGGTGACAGGTCAGAATGGAAGAAAAAAACGTGTTGCGCCAACCACAAATGAAACAGGACAAGGGCAGGAAGATGATATTAGCAACTAGCTTCTGCCAGGCTGTACCCGCGTGAATATAGAAAAATATCCCAAGACAACATACTACTAACTTTTAACTGGCCTGTTGGTCTAGTGGTTAGTGGCCCTGACTGCTATGCCGGAAGACGTGGGTTTGATTCCCACCCAGGACAAATGTTTGTGTGATGAGCACGATCACTAGTTCTGAGTCTGGGTGTAATTTATCTATAACTAGCTGACCCGGCGAACTTCGTACCGCCTATCCTACTCTACCCAACTCTATCCTACTCTACCTTACTCTACCCTACTCTACCCTACTCTATCCTACTCTACCTTACTCTACCCTACTCTACCCTACTCTACCCTACTCTACCCTACTCTACCCTACTCTAACCTACTCTACCCTACTCTATCCTACTCTACCCTACTCTACCCTACTCTACCCTACTCTACCCTACTCGACCCTACTCTACCCTACTCGACCCTACTCTACCCTACTCTACCCTACTCTACCCTACTCTACCCTACTCTACCCTACTCTACCCTACTCTACCCTACTCTACCCTACTCTACCCTACTCTACCCTACTCTACCCTACTCTACCCTACTCTACCCTACTCTACCCTACTCTACCCTACTCTACCCTACTCGACCCTACTCGACCCTACTCTACCCTACTCTACCCTACTCTACCCTACTCTACCCTACTCTACCCTACTCTACCCTACTCTACCCTACTCTACCCTACTCTACCCTACTCTACCCTACTCTACCCTACTCTACCCTACTCTACCCTACTCTACCCTACTCTACCCTACTCTACCCTACTCTACCCTACTCTACCCTACTCTACCCTACTCTACCCTACTATATCCTACTCTACCCTACTCTACCCTAATAAAAAAAAAGTATCCTATGTGTTTCTCCTGGTTCTAAGCTACCTCCCCACCAACTTTCAGCCAAATCGGTTCAGCCGTTCTTGAGTTATAAATAGTGTAACTAACACGACTTTCTTTTATGTATATAGATATATGTATGTATTTAGAAATATATAAATATGTTTATCAGTTGTCTAGTGCTCATAACACAAGCTCTGCTTAGCTTGGGACTAGACGGCGTTGTGTGATAGTTCTGGTATATTATTATTATTATTACTAACGATAACAATGAATGCTATTCCAGGACATGGTCTATCCGTGAGCAAATTCCATTCAACTCTATTCAGCCGTTTGAGTGTAAAGGAGTGAAAAACACACACACATTCATACAAACTTTCGCTTTTAGAACATTAGTGTGATACTTCTGTTGTGGGATTGCTGTATCTGGAGGTGTTATCGATTTTTACCTCCACATCATTTTTATTTTTCCACGAAAGGCAGGGCCTCGAGTCTGCTATTACAATAGTGTCAAAATGGTCTATCATTGACTTCGTAATTGTTGATTTTGACAATATTGGTAATCTACTAATATAATGGCGTCATTAAGACTTTCTAATCGTCAACCACTGACACTTCATTGAAAGAAATGGTAATCTCGTACATAATGATAAATGAATGTCCGGACGTACTTATGCGTTATCTGCTAACATTTTGACAGTTTGATCAGTGTCCTTCCATTAGAACCTCGTTGTGCAGTCATTGCTTTTAATTTGTTACAAGACAGCTCGATACTGTTAAGAGACTGTTAAAATTCTATTAAGAGATCAATGAGTGACCAATTATCGATCATTAACTATGAATTTAGCAGACTACGAATTTTTAGCAAAATGACAATGAGATCGTGTTGGAATGACGAATTTATAAAAATAACAGACTTGGGCCCCTGGACCTGTACCATGACGTTTAAAGTAAGATTCTTTCATTTTTATTTCCAGTGTGGATAAGAGATGGCGCTAGACAACCTGTATAGCTCTGTCTCTTATCCACACTGAAATTAGAATGAAACAATCTTACTTTGAACGTCAAGGTAACCCCGCTTCTCGCGTTCTCGCTTTCATGTCGCTTTCGAAATCGTTGCCATACTCAAGAAATTACTCCTGTATCGTGGTGCCTTCACAAACATGTAAACTCACTGCAAGACACCCAGACCCGTAACAACAGCTGTCTGTAGTCCATACAAATATTTGTGCGGGGATGAAATTGGTGACACGCACCGCAGCAGCCATAACACCCACTGCGCCAACCATGCTCTACCAAATTGGTGGAAAAATTAGGCTTGAAATGGCAACATTATATGTGGAACACTTATTTTGAATTTTACAATACCATTGTTTGGTTTTTACTTTTTATTGTTTGTTAATATAAGTGGTCCATTACACGATAGGTTTTGCTGTCAGTTTTGCCACAGTCAAATATTTTGACTGACGAAAAACCTACCGTGTAATGCGATGACTGACGTTTGCATGACGAAAAATGTATGGCGATAAAATTCCGTCAGTTAAGCTTCATTCATGATTGATGGTTTTGATTGACGCTTGCTTGACCGTGTAATAGACGCCTAACAATGTGTAGAGAAACGTGTTACCTATTGTTTGCGTTGGATGTTGACCTAAATTATGGAGCAAATAAGGAAAATTAGTATGCTACTTAAAAGCTTTTCCTTCACAAAATTTCATTTACTAATTATTTTACAACATCGAGAGGTGCCTGTAGATTTTTTTTTTAGTTGGTGGCTCAATGACTCCCGCTCCAGGGGAAGAGGGCGTGTCAGAACTAACTGACGACTTGATGAACTTTTCACTTCCAACACACTGTTTTTATTTTTATTGTCAAAACTTAACTGCATAAAACTTAAATTAAAAAGATGGAAACGAGACATTAACCTTTTCTTTCAGTTGGGAAATCATTGAATAATTTCTCCCACTCCAGGGCGAAACGAGAAGGCGTGTCTGTCCTTCAGTTGCCCTTTGCGTTCCAGGATCATGGTATCTCTTTTAAAAATTCCTAGGGCCCTAGCAGACATCGCCCCTATTAAGGTTACCACAATTAGCCTTAAAACAGTGTTTTTCTGAAGCCTATAATATTCCTCAGTAACGGCTGGGTTAATAAATTTGAAAAACAAAAAACAAAATTGATTCGTAAACATTATCAACATAATTATGATTTTTTCGTATAACTAATAGTTTTCCTAAAAAATAATTTTTAGCAACATAATATTTTATCGCTTGTTTTTCCTACTCCTTTCAAACGGCTTTGATATTATTTGTGTTTACACAAAAAGAAATGCTGGTTAAGTTTAAAAGGTAATATTCTTCAAAATGTACATAGTGTGATAGGGGAGACGCAAATGAAAAGGCATCTGATTCAATTATACTGTTATTATATTGAATGAAGCACTTTCTAATACATTTTATATATAAAATTAAGTCTAGATTTTTATTGACATCCCCCTAACTCTATTGTTTTTTTCATCAATCAATCTTAAACCTTTTAAAACATACACCTTAAAACTATATCTTGCCAGTTTGCAAGTTAGTAGTATTAATGTGACCTCCATGGTCGCCACAATAGCTTAATTATGTTAATCAATCAATATTTCGCAAAGAAAATGATTAGGTCAGCAGGGCTTTAAGGCAGGCGCAATGCGCAGGCGGCATTACGAATATGACATGTGTGCATCGAGATATAAGTACTAACGTACTAGAGAAGACACCGTAAATTCCTACTTTGTCTCGTTCAACTGCGGCGATCGCACCGCACTTTGTCGAAGAAAACGCGTAAGTGCCGTGATTTACATGGCGCTTAAGACTTTTTTTGCCGAGAATAAATAAACTTCCGCAGCAAATCTAGCGCTGTGGTAAATTAGTTATGGTTTAGACGAATTGTTATTATTTTAGCGCTGCAGCGAACTAAAGATTCAAATTACGAAAATAGGACAATTCAGTTATTTGACGTAGCTTCTCTAGTACGTTAGTACTTATATCTCGATGCATGTGTGCAATTAACTCCGGCCAGATGTTCAAGGTACACTAGCGGCTGTCAACGATGCGGGCTAGGTTCTTAAATGCCTTTTACACTACGCAATATTCAGCACACGATATTCAGACTGTCTTATTTATTTTCCGAGTAAGACCGGTCTAACCCTTATTACACTACGCGATATCGACTAAGACTGTCTGAATATCAAGTAGTGTTAGTGTATTAAGCCCTTTACCGGGCGGCCGAACTGCGAGTGACATGATACAGTGATACCTATTACCTAATTATGGTTTATTAGTGATGCAAAATTTTCCATATTGGAAAATTAAGCAATAGGAGCTTCATACAGTCCCTCACATCACATCACTTCAGCCGAAAGACGTCCACTGTTGGACATAGGCCTCCCCCAAATGTCGCCACAATGACCGGTCCTGTGCGTCTCGCATTCATCGGATTCCCGCGACCCTCACCAGGTCATCGGTCCACCTTGTGCAGACATTGACATTGTGGTCCATACAGTCCCTATGTTCTAGTAAACGTGCTTTAAACATAAGGACTTACATATACAATTTTTTTCGTTTTTAGGGTTCCGTACCTCAAAAGGAAAAAACGGAACCCTTATAGGATCACTTTGTTGTCGGTCTGTCTGTCTGTCAAGACCCTCGATATATCGATAGATCCTGAGATAACTCGGGAACGCGTGGAGGTAACTATATATACTCAGGTCTGCGGTCCCTTGAAGCTGCGAAAAAATCAAACTTATAAAAAACGTATATTTCGACACTCTCAAGGGAATCAAAATTCACAGGGTACTTCCCGTTGTCTTAGAATCCTGAAATTTGGCATGAAGCGAGGTCTCATACCATAAGTATAGGAAAAAATCTGAAAACTGTAAATTTGTGGTTACGTAAAAAAAAAAAACTTTTTTGCTATTCGTAAAGATCTTTGAGATTCGATCCCTTAGTGCGCGAGTCCGACTCGCACTTGCCCAGTTTTTTGACTACCTTGCGTCTTAATTTCACCAGTCTGAGTAACTTGCTAAGTATAACATGATGATATGTCTTTTGAAGTATAACCTGCCGCTCTGGGTGGAGTGAGAGGCTTGTCAGACTTTTACTGACTAAAACCCATCTGTGTACCTTCAGTTGCTCTTTGCGTTCCAGGGCTGCGATAACTATTTCGAACAATCCCACAACTTTTGACAAACATGGTAAACACATTAGTACCTAACAAGCTAGTTCACCGGTAGAGTCCAGTTTTTTTTTTTTAGAGTAGAAATCATCATGGATGTCTTCCGCTCCGCGGCGGGTGGAGCGGTCTGGCAGACTCTTACTGACTGCTACCACCCTACTGTTCTCGAACACTTGCGTCTGCAGGGTTCAGTATGACTTCCATTGACTGGCCTGATAGTCTAGCAAGACCAATGTTTCTGTGATGAGCACGATAATTAGTTCTGTGTCTGGGTGTAATTTATCTATAAATGTATTTATTTAGAAATTTAAAAGTATGTTTATCAGTTGTCTAGTACTTTCTCGTGGCGTTGTGTGAAAGTTGTAGAATATTATTATTTATTTATTAAAACTTAATGCACTAGTAATAAACACCGTACAAAGGCGGACTTAATGCCTTAGGTATTTTCTACCAGTCGACCTTAGGGTGGTGCAGAAACAAAACATGGTAGGTGCAGCTTAATGGTAAAGAAATAGAAAAGAAATACAATAATAAATATACACTTAGATACATATGTACATACAAATTAACAATGTAATTAAATTATAAACGAATCCAACAAATCAACGCTGTGATGATTACACCAACTTCCTGCGAATGTGCTCACGTGCCATCATCATTATTATTATATTATATTGCCCTGGAGCGGACTAGTGTTGGCCTGCCGCTGTTCCGCATAGGGGAGTCTAAGAGAAGCGCGCGTGGAACACTAAGCGCCACCAGTCCAGATCGATGCAACTTCGGATGTCCAGTGGAGTCCAGCCCTAAGGTACGCAGCTCACGGTCGCACACACATTTATACTCACCCACGTTGCCCACGTGTTCAACATTTTGTTATTGTAGACGCAATGTGACTCTACCAGCAGTGCACGGACGCACGCGGCCATTTTATTTGAATATAGAACGCCACGTGGGTAGATTACCTATTATAACAAGCACAATGCAATAAATACATATACAATGTGTGGACAATAATATATATCGCACGCTTAGTCAAAAAGAGACCTGACTCAAAAAGAGGGTATTTGAAAATTGAATCCTATTTTTGGCTTTTTAACTTACAGGGCGGATAAAGGAAGATAAAGTTATACTAGCTCCTGCCAGCAGCTTCACCCGTGTGAAAGTAGATAATTATTCCGAAGACCCCCAGGATAAAAAGTATACTATGTTCTGTTCCAGGGCATGGTCTACAAGTGTACTACATATAGCATAGTCGGCTTTATGATGTTCCCACTGTTGGGACTCAGGCCTCCTCTCTAGGAGAGGGAATGGGCTGTAATCCACCACGCGGGCCCAGTGCGGGTTGGTGGATGTCACATGTCTTCGAATTTTTGGTTTTCGGACATGCCGGTTTCCTCACGATGTTTTCCTTCACCGTTTTGAGAGCAGTGGTGATGAAATAAATTACACAAAGTAATGCGCCTGGCTGGGTTTGAACCCGCGACCTACAACTCGTAAGTCGGGGCCGTTACCACTGGGCCACCACTGCTCTCCGTGGTGTGCTACATTTCATCCAAATCCGTTAAACTGCCAGATCATGAAGTAGGTAGTAACATACACACATATAAATTCCCTTTATAATAGTCGGTAATGCGATTTTATTTTAGTTGAGAAGTCATTTTATAAACAACTCCTGCTCTGGGAGCGAGTGTGTCAGACTTTTACTGACTAAAACCCACGTGTGTCCCTTCAACTGCCGTTTGAATTCCAGGGCCACGGTAAAACTTTCGAATATTCCCGCAACCCAGGGACTACGCACCCTTAGGATCATTTCCGATTATTGCAGGCGAAGCCAATGGCAAAAGTTAGTGCTTCATATACCACTTATTTCACTAACATATAATTTTTATTTTATCATGGATAGGCTCGCATTTGACCATCATCTCACCTGATCGTAAGCGATGTGGCCGACGATGGAGCACGCTTGCCTAGAAGTAGCCTATTCACTCTTGACTTAAAGACCTCTAAGTTGTAGCTATCAGGTAACACAGACTCCGGCAGGGAATTCCACTCCTTAGCTGTAAGCACAATAAACGTGTTCCCAAAACGTACACGACGTATTGGTGCGATGTCTACCATGTACCGGTGGCGTAACGCCGTACATCTAGTGGTCCAAATCTTCAGATGAGGTTTTACTAACTTCATACGTGTATATAAAGAGGAGGGGGGCGAGTGTACTATGCCCACCCTAATATAGTACAGAGCCCAGAATTATGGGCTACTGATTAAAAATTCTATGATGGGCGCCAAATTACTGATAACTTCACACAAAAATCAGGCTTGCCCCCCTCCCCCTGAAACATAACCCTAGTTGCATGAAAAGTGGAAGTGAAACTGATATGCCAGCGACAAACTTAGGTACATTTTATTTTAATTTCCACTTTTCATTCAATTTTATTTACCAGAAATTAGATTCTGGTAATATCGTTCATTGAAAAAATTGAATGAAAAGTGGAAATTAAAATAAAATGTACCTACCTAAGTTTGTCACTGGCATATCAGTTTCACTTCTTCTTCTTCAGAGATCTTATTAGATATAACTAAATATCACAGCATAAACCATCTGCACAGTAGGTTTTCCGTTTTATTCTGAATTTCCAACGGGCGTTCTTTCCTTGCCAATCAAGTCACTACAATATTTTTATTGAAAATGGATTTTCCATTTAGGTTTCCCATTATATTTTATTCATACATCATAGAGTTATCGTTCAATCAAATTTGCTGTATTTTCATACCAACTAATGATAGTTTTCATATTATATACACATTAAATTATAGAAACCACAGTAATTTAAGCTCATTTTTTAAATTTATGTTATTGTTATTAGTTCATTAAACCCTAAGCGAACGGCCGGCGTTTGCTCGCTCATTGTCTTTCTATTGTGTCTCTAATTACAGTACTCAAAAGGTTAAAAAGAAATCGTTTGTCTTAGTATGGTCATGTGTAGAGGAGGGAAGAAACGCATATTACTATAGAAGTTATAAGTATACATGTAGATGGATGGAGAGGGAAAGGGAGGCCAAAGAAAAGATGGGTGGATTGTGTGAAGAGTGATATGGAAGAAAAGAAAATCAGTGATAGCGTGACGGTTAACAGGACAGAATGAAAGAGAAAAACGTGTTGTGCCGACCCCTAATAATACGGGACAAGGGGAGGAAGATGATGTGTCTCGTGTAGGTGTATGACTTTAGATGTTTGTGAATGTACCCACGATACAGGAGTAATAGTGAGCGTGTGTAATCACTGTTACTCCTATACCAGAGTATAGTAGATTACACAAGCTCGAACTTGGTACGACGGATTTGGTCCGTCCACACCAAAGTCGGTCGTGACTCAACGTATGTTTTGTCCGTCGTACTAAGTTCCAGCGTATGTTAATGTCGTGACCAAATCTTATCACTTCACGATGTTACCGATCATGAAATGGTGCTATTTCATAGGGCTCATCATATCGTAAAATAGTTACGTTGTCAGTAGAGTCCACTGTTCTTCAATTATATTCTTGTCTTCTACTACAAAATATGCTTTTGTTCCATCAAATACCCAGAAAGATTGTACAAAAGCAGCTTAAAATTTAGTACTTAAGCTATTAATTACAATACAGTATAATAAGTGCATCTATAAACGAACTAGGTAAAAACCTGTATCTCGGTATACAGAGCAAACCTCTCAGAAAATTATTTGCATACAAAAATTAAGCTAACGAGTACAGCATTATTTGGATTCAACAAAAAAAATTAAAATAAAGCAAGATAAGCTAAACTAAGAGAGTTGGTGTACCTATATAATGTGTGATGAGAAGTGAGTGAGAGTGTAATGGACGGTGGGTGTAAAGAAATATACCTACTAATTGTACACTAAACTATTCTCCTCTGATAGTTTCTTGGGTGTCCCAAATCCTTTAATAATTATAAAAAATCCAGAAATCGTGCACTAGCTTCTGACGCTTTATAAGTGCCCATGTAGGCCTATGTTATCTTTACTTCCATTTATACTAATATCATTATACTAGCGTGCCTCCGTCTCCGGTTATATAATGTGTTGTTTTATATTTGGTGTACAATAAGTATTTTTAGTGAAGAATAAGATTTTTAGAAAAAAACAGTCAATTTTTTTTTTTTAGTATGCCTAAGGCCTTAATTCCGCCTTTGTGCTTTTGTGTTGCATGAAGTTTTAATAAATAAATAAAATAAATAATTTTTTGATTATATGGCCAAAAGTGGAGTTTGTGTTGAAGATATCATGAAGTGATTAATTTTAAGATCTGGCCACGACATTAATACTAAGTATCTAATTACGCTGAGTACCTTGGTACGGACGGACCAAATCCGTCGTACCAAGTTCGAGCTTGTGTTAACGCTATAATTCCTAGTAAGGGGCCACGATGAAAGAAAAAAATAATGATAAAGACACAATTATAGGTTCAAATATGCCATTAATAAAACTGTCACAGTCCGCATAAAAGTTCGAATCACGTATGTACGGTACACGTGCTCATACGTTTTTTCCATGCCGTTTCACTAACTGCTCCGTCGTATGGGTATCTTATTAATTCAACATCATTTGTATCTGTCTAGATTACACGCGCACGACGTAAAAACCAAAAAAACAATCACTAGGGCTCTTAAAATGGTCTTAGAATCAGTAATTTGAAGTTTACATCCACCAATCGGCACTGGTTCCATGTAATGGCCGTCTTTTTTTCTCCACCCAGAGCGAAAGGGAGTGTCAGACTTTTACTGACTATAAACCACCTGTGTCCCTTCAATTTCCTTTTGCATTCCAGGGCCACAGTAACTCTTCTGAACAACCCCGCAGCCTTACCTGAACGCGCTGTCGATTCGGGTTTGTTCCTTTCTGGACGGCCGGAAGGCGAGCTGGGAGTTGCCCTACGACGTTCGATGTCCAGAGCGTCTCCTGCAGCGGCAGCTGGGACGTGATCACGTGAGGATGTCCATAGCCCACTAACTTATGCGAATCCAATCATCAATAACAGGCGAACCACAATGGCACTAAATGGAAGGGCCCGCCAGACAAACGCTGAGTAAGGAGACCGTATACGAGATGAGAGGACGGCATAAAGAAAACCGCTGGAACAAACTGGTTACTAACAGCAAAAAACAGAGAGAAATGGAAAGCTTTGGAGAAGGCCTTAACCTGAGTGGGGTCCATGCTAATTGAGACATTATACTGTTATAACTAAGGTTTGAATTATTAGATTGAACTGAAAATGTGTTTTATAATGTATAAAATTGAGTAAATGTGAGGCGTGCTCAAACGCTACCTACGTTTTAAAAATGGTGAAGGAGCATTACCTTTCACTTTGATTTTTTCTTCTCCTGGTTCAATTATACTATAATTATACCTCTTCTAAATCTAATGATTGTTTTTATCTAGTCAAAACTATTTTTCTGAAAACCGCTGTAAAGTGAATTCCGCAGGCAACCTTTACAGTATTTACTAAATAAAATGTGTTAAATCAAACAAAAAACCTTTTGATGATATGGGGCTGTTTTTACTGTTTCCTGGCCATAAGGAGATATAATTTAGAAATAGCTACTTATTGTCTTTTTGTGAGTTTATTTTTATTACTAACAATAGTTTTATAAAGCTTGTGTTGCTTTATGTCATACTAGCTTTTGCCCGCAGCTTCGCCCGCGTACTTAAAAATATAGCCTATGTCACTCAGGAATAAAGCAGCTTTCTAGTACATACTAACCGTTGGACCATGATGTCCGAATAATAAAATTTTGAATTTAATATGATGGTCAAATTAGATTTAGGTCAAGACTATAGAGAAAAACGGACAAAAAAAAATGACGGGTTGCACTCTGGGAGTGCCGGCAGAAGTGAAAACTTAAGTATTAACGTTGTGCGTTTTGGATCGTCTTACGAATTTTCGATCAGGTCACGTGTCCTGACGCGAGTTTAACATTTTTACCCATTACAAAAAAGTATTAACGTTGTGCGTTTTGGATCGTCTTACGAATTTTCGATCAGGTCACGTGTCCTGACGCGAGTTTAACATTTTTTACCCATTACAAAAAAAGTGTACAACGCCGCTAAAGAAGTTTTCACTTCAAAAAACAGTGAAGTCCCGTTTATTTATAATAACCCCTAGTTTTCCCCGTGGTTTCACCCGTATCACCCTATACGTCGTTATATAGCCTATACGTCGTAAACCTGGCTATCCTACACAAAGATTAGATTTATTCTGATCCGACTGGTAGTTCCAGAGATTAACATGCTTAAAGAAACAAAAAACTTTTCCGCTTTATTATATTAGTATTGATTTGACCTAATTTCACCTAACACAGACAGCCCCATTTATCTGAAATCCATAAAAAAACGCACGCACAAACGTGCGATTCCTGTATCTGCACAGTTGAACCAACTCACGTTGACTGAGTGTACTCACGAGTCACGTGTCGAACTCGACTCGTCTCGTGATCGTGAGCCGAGAGCCATGACACAGTTTGCGATCACTGTACTAACTGAGGACAGCGGTGGCGAGGGGACTTTGTGACGTGTGGGTACTCGTGAATTCATGATATGTTGTATGTGTATATTGGCTTTTGGATTTTTAACTTTAGTATAATTATGATAAAACCAACCTAGTAATTATTCTTTAAACTGAATTTTTCTCAAACCGTGACAAAAACGCTCCGAGTGTTATTTGCAGTCACAAGATATTGGTTTTTTAATTTATTTGATATTTATTTTGATCATTTTTAATTTCATTATGCATATGATATTGGACGTTATTTTAAACATTTTGATTATTTTTAATTAATTCATAACGCATATTACGCATATTATTTACACTTGTAAAATGTAGCATTCTAGTATTCCCTTCTATGGTTTAAGCTGTTGTTCCCCGCATTAACGCCGGCGTTCACGCGCCATTGTCTTACTATTGTGTCTCTAATTACGCACTCAAAAGGTTAAATATGACTTTAAATATTTCTGATTCATGACAACATCCGTGCCGTTATGATGATTATCAATTTAAAAAATTAGGCTTTTTAGAGAATTGAATTTTTTTTTTTCTAGTCGTTAGTGACTTGTTAAAAACGGTTTTGTGATCAAAGTACAGTCACTCGAACTTTACGGCTCTACGCTTGTAAAGTTGACAAAGTACCTATAGATACTATGTAGATCATATTATATCAGCCGACCTGTATCTGATCACGAGATTAGAGAAAATCAGAGGCGAGCTATTTCAGTGCGCAGTAACATGCTGGCTGGGAGGCACAGAGTACTATTTTATAACTGAAACTGGGAGGTTTAGACGCTGTAGCGATGCTGTGAAAGCGCAGCTCTTTAGCACAAGCTTCTACTTAGGTTGAGCGCAGGCTTGAGTCACGACAGTTTGAAGACAAACTTTCCTCACATAGGTAGACAAGACCTGTACCATGACGTTTAAAGTAAGATTGTTTCATTCTTATTTCCAGTGTGGGTAGGTACGAGATGGCGCTAGACAACCTGTATAGCTCTTTCTCTTACCCACACTGAAATAAGAATGAAACAAACTTACTTTGAACGTCATGTTAACCCCGCAAGTCTGCCTCAAAACTAAAACGACACCTCGCACACCAAAACGAAACTGTTTTGTCTACGTCTACTACGACGACGCAGCGCAAACCGCTTGCGTCATTTCCTTTTCAGTATCAAAATGGAATTCATCGATACTGTTGTATTAAATTTTCTATGAGTTCTTCGTCTGTAAACATGATGCGACGTGTTTACTCTCTGAACGCTTGGACGAGACTAGACTACCATAGACTAAGCAGGGATATGGAGACTTTTAGAGAGGTCTTCTTTTTTTTTAATTAAATTAAATTATACATCTGTGCCCAAATGCCCATAAATCGATTATGCGATGAGGGATGCACACAGATAGGCGTCTTAAAATAAAGGAACAACCTGTATCAGTCTCAATACATTCCTTAAATACTTTGTTGTGAATAGATAAGCGGTTAGGTCGGTCTCTGATGCGATGTTACGCCCGTTCACTCGACAATTTTGCGTCGTAGACTGTTTTGTGTTGATGTGCGTGTCCGCATACATACAAAAGGGAAGCCGACAATCGTTAAGGTAGAACTACATTGGGCACGCGTGGGCCACGTACGCCTGGGCGCATCGGTCTGCGTAGCGTATTTACATTTTGTACATGGCCAGAACGCATCCATAGGAAACTGCTCGCGTATACATTGTAGTGCAATTTTTAAATTTGCGATTAAAATGTATATAAGAGTAGTACGCAAATACTCGCGTATACTTCGTAGTGACCTAACTACCTAACCTTATTCCATAATATACAGTGCCAGTACGAATATGGACTAATCGTGCGTAGATCGGAATAATCACGCCTGGATTAGGTCATGTTAGAATAGTGACCATTAGAACACGATGGCGAGCTAACGAAGCGACCATGTGGGTTAGGTTAAGTTAGAACAGTGACCATTAAAGCCAGATTCCCTTCTAATGTTAGTGAATCATTTGGGCTCCCAGCTTGCACTTGATGATTACTTCAAACTTTTCCGAAGATTCAAATTCAAACAGTTTTTCTTTGTGTTCACCACATTTGCAGAGTGTCTTTGGTAATCATTTTTCACATTCGTATTAAGTAAACAAACGTATTTACCCCTTTTTTATAATAAATTATGCAGAGACAACAAAAAACCAGCAATCAAAACAAACAGCACGTGCCGAAAGATGATGCAATGTTTAGAATAGATACGCAGATATGATTACCATATAATAGAAAGAGAGGTCAACAAATCAAAATGGCGAGCATGCAACTGCTCGCGTATAGTTTGGAATCTAGAGTTTTTCGCGCCTATTCCGATCTATACACGATTAGTTTGCATGCGGACTAGCACTGTATATTATGGAACAAAGCTAGTTAATTTGGCTACTACAAACTATACGCGAGTATTTGCGTACTACTCTTGTATACATTGTAATCGCAAATTTAAAAACTGCACTACAATGTATACGCGAGCAGTTTCCTATGGATGCGTTCTGGTCATGTACAGAATGTAAATACGCGTCTCCGTACATTTTATATATGGCAACTGGACGTGTAGAGCTACATTAGATCCACGCCACGCGACGCGCCGCTACGTACAAATTAGGCGTGGCCCACGTGTGCATCGGTCAAATTAGGCGTGGCCCACGTGTGCATCGGTCAAATTTTAATGTAGTTCCCGCTTTAGTTAAACTTGTCGCTACACCCACCTTTGACACCTGTCGTACAGTTTTTGTAGGTAAGTATTAGACAATTTTGTATAAGCGATTCTTTGTTTGAAGTTTGCGCGTCTTCATAAATGTAAAAAAAATAAACGGCTTCTCCGATTTGGATGAAACTTTGTTTGTGAGTTTTATTTTAAAAATACAATAGAACCCAGTAGGTGGTGCTGCAATCAAGTTCTCATGTTTTTTTTTCAGACGAAAATCCAGTTTTCAGGCAGGACGTCTGCCGGAACAAAAGTAGTTATTTTTGTATCTGAATTTTTAACCAATAAACAAACTAATTTCATTGAATTGTTTTTGTACTTGTGATTGAAGAAACGCATAAAATTTTGTGTCATAAATAAAATCGCATTATTTGGTAAATAAAATTGAGTGTAGATAAATAAACATGTGAAAGTAGGTCAGTACATAGCGTAGACTGTTCACACCTACTTATTTTTGCAGACGGTCAATGAACCCGTTTATAAAGAGCAACAACAATATCTAATCGCATAAAAATTGGGTACTTGTGTTATTAGTAACATATGACTCTTATCATGAATGGCGTTTATCACAACGTGATAATACAATGAAGGCTGCTTAGATAGTATTCATTAGAATCGCAAAGATAGCAACAATGTAATGTGATGAAATATGGAAGATCAGCGTACAGCTAAAAAGTGGAATTCCCTGCCAGAGGCTGTTTCTTCCCGACTGTGTGTGCTCCTACACTAAAAAATAAATACATTCACACACATATTATAAATAAATAAATAAATATTCAAATAAAAAACAATTATTTATAATAATTATAATCGAGGAAAATTTAATTGTAACTGTAATGTGGGTTAAATTACAGTTACACTTGTTTGATCTAGGTTATAAAAAAATCTGTGAAATTATGTTTTTACTAGAGATGTGCCCTGCCGACTACTCGCCTTATATCCTTGATAAAAACGCTTGGCTAAATGCCGGTCCTGCTCCGCAACTTTTACCTTCAAATTAGTTTTTTTTATATTATATATATTTATAAATATTGGAAGAGATACTATTCCCCTTTTTGTATTGTTGTTTTCGAAATGTTTTTTTTTTATTTTATTTTATTTGTTTATTTCAATAGAGCTTATGATAATTTATTACCTTTTGTATTTGGAAACAATAGCATTGTATAATGTAGAAACACTTTGTTTTTCAAGTTTTGTAAATGTGAAGTACCATGGAGCATTTTTATTAGGTTACAACTTGTTTGACATTACGAGCATGGCAGTTGAGAGTTTGTCATAAAAACAATTAAATACTGCGAAAACTTTAGAATGCCACCCCCACCCACCCACACCCGCATTATAATGGAACTGTCAACTAAGTGACTGAAAGTGAAAACTAAATACTTTCTAAACTTGACACTGGCTAAATGCACAAACAGTGCGAAGACAAAACAAAACAAAAACAATTCTCACGTGCCACCATCAGCGAGACATTTGATCACTCAAATGTCTCGCTGATGGTGGCACGTGTTATTGGGTCATTCGGTTCCCTTCAAAATGGTTGAGCTGCTCTGAGAATTGTTTTTTTTTTGTTTTGTCTTCGCACTGTTTGTGCATTTAGCCAGTGTCAAGTTTAGAAAGTATTTAGTTTTCACTTTCAGTCACTTAGTTGACAGTTCCATTATAATGCGGGTGTGGGTGGGTGGGGGTGGCATTCTAAAGTTTTCGCAGTATTTAACAGCAAATATATTGAGTCAGCCTTCTCGGCAAGCTTCGCTGAGGTAGTTAATACTACAATAACACTCAGCTCCATTTTATCGGAGTTTCTCCTGCCTCAATTATTCCACATAATATTGTCTAGCTGTGTAGACACTTGAGATACAAAACTGAACCATTTTTCCATTACAATATCCACTAGGAATTAATTTGCAAATAATTAAAATAGCCACTGAACTTCACTCGGAAAAAACCCGCCAAAACACAGTCACTGTTTTTTTTTTTTTTTTTTTTAATTGATATAAACCAGTGCTTGACTGCGATCCCACCTGATGGTAAGCAGTGATGGTGAGGCGCACTGAGGCGCGTTTTGTTTGTTTGGCAGTTTGCTTCCTATTTATCTTGTCTTCTGTATTTATAAAAACCTCTCTAAATTCACCTTCATTTACAAGCTTATACGCTGTTAATCCACTGCACTGGCCGGTAAGACATTGCAGCATGTGAACTATTTTGTGTCATGGTCTATGAAAATTGGCTTCCATAGACTTACAATAATTATGTTTTCCGCACTCAATTTATTTTTTTGAAAAAGGAATATAGGAACGCTTAAAGGGATGGGCTCAGTGATGATTTTTAAATATCAATGATTGCATGAAAATTACAGAAAATATCGATGACGGGGATAATTACAAAATCATCGATGATTTTTATCGTGATGTCTGTTCACTAAGAGCCACAAAGTTAGGTGGATTTTGAGGCATAATTTTGACTCAGTTCAATTAAGTGAGATGTACCTAATGCAACATTAATTTCTTTGACTTAATACATTAAAAACAAAATAAACTAAAAATGTTGAGTTCAGCGCCACCCTCTATAGAATAATGTTACATCCAACATGGATGTAATAATGATAAAAAAATTAACTGTATTCAAACAAAGTCATGGCTTAAAGGACTTATTACCCACTATTTAAGCCGAAAATATTATACATATAATAATTTATATTTATTTAAATATACATGCGAAAAAAAAACAAACCATTCATTTACATAAGGTTAGGCTTAAATGCCGCTAATCCGTCGCACTGGCCGCTAAGGCCGTGCGCGCACTGCCTTGCGGTGGAATGCGGTGCGTTTATTCTACCGTGCCGTAGAATAAACGCATTCACAGGGCCGCGCACTGCCGCGAAACTAACGCACGTTTTAACCGACTTCAAAAAAAAGGAGGAGGTTATCAATTCGGTTGTATTTTTTATCATCATTTTTTTTATGTTTGTTACCTCAGAACTCCATCGTTTATGGACCGATTTGCTAATTTTTTTTGCCTTTATAGGAAAAATCCAGTTCTGATGATGGGATCCATGAGGAATCGAGGGTACCTACTCCTCAAAAATTATAGGCCACCTTATAGTGATTTTGGCATTTTCATCGAGAACTTAAGCATTTACAGTCAAAACGTAACATTTGATGAAGTGGAACTGATGAAGAAGACCAGAAATGGTCAACGGAACTTCATACTCACATAGATATCACAATGAAGATAGTAAAAAATAGATAGTAAAAAAAAATCAAAGTGTAAAATAACTACTAGGACTAGGAACGGATTATGAACGGATTAGGAACGCTATGGGAACCGTCTAGGAACGGATTATGAACGGATTAGGAACGGAATAGGAACGGAGTAGGAACAGAATAGGAACGGAATAGGAACGGATTATGAACAGATTAGGAACGGATTAGGAACGGACTAGGAACGGATTATGAACGGATTAGGAACGCTATGGGAACGGAATAGGAACGGAGTAGTAACAGAATAGGAACGGACTAGGAACGGACTAGGGACGGTGTAGGAACAGAATAGGAACGGAATAGGAACGGACTAGGAACGGATTATGAACGGATTAGGAACGCTATGGGTACGGAATAGTAGAATATAGGAACGGACTAGGAACGGATCATGAACAGATTAGGAACGGATAAGAACGGACTAGGAACGGACTAGGAACGGATTATGAACGGATTAGGAACGGAATAGGGACGGTGTAGGAACGGATTATGAACAGATTAGGAACGCTATGGGAACGGACTAGGAACGGATTATGAACGGATTAGGAACGGAATAGGGACGGTGTAGGAACGGATTATGAACGGATTAGGAACGCTATGGGAACGGAATAGGAACGGACTAGGAACGGACTAGGAACGGACTAGGAACGGATTATGAACGGATTAGGAACGGAATAGGGACGGTGTAGGAACAGAATAGGAACGGACTAGGAACGGATTATGAACGGATTAGGAACGCTATGGGAACGGAATAGGGACGGACTAGGAACGGAATAGGGACGGTGTAGGAACAGAATAGGAACGGAATAGGAATGGACTAGGAACGGATTATGAACGGATTAGGAACGCTATGGGTACGGAATAGTAGAATATAGGAACGGACTAGGAACGGACTAGGAACGGTCTAGGAACGGATTATGAACGGATTAGGAACGGAATAGGAACGGAGTAGTAACAGAATAGGAACGGACTAGGAACGGACTAGGAACGGTCTAGGAACGGATTATGAACGGATTAGGAACGGAAAAGGGACGGTGTAGGAACAGAATAGGAACGGATTAGGAACGGACTAGGAACGGATTATGAACGGATTAGGAACAGAATAGGAACGGACTAGGAACGGATTAGGAACAGAATAGGAACGGACTAGGAACGGATTAGGAACGCTATGGGAACGGAATAGGGACGGACTAGGAACGGAATAGGGACGGTGTAGGAACAGAATAGGAACGGAATAGGAACGGACTAGGAACGGATTATGAACGGATTAGGAACGGAATAGGGACGGTGTAAAAAAAAACACTGAAAAGTGCAAAATAAGTTTAATTCCGGAAGTCGGTGTTAAATAACGAAGAGACAAGACTATTATAGATACACTGACTTCCGAAATTAAAATTATTTTGCACTTTTCAGTGTTTTTTTTTACTTTGAAGTCGGTTGTATTTTTTTGGAAAAAGATTTTTATTTATCATCATTTTTTTTTATGTTTGTTACCTCAGAACTCCGTCGTTTATGGACCGATTTGCTAAATTTTTTTGCCTTTATAGGAAAAATCCAGTTCTGATGATGGGATCCATGAGGAATCGAGGGTACCTACTCCTCAAAAATTATAGGCCACCTTATAGTGATTTTGGTATTTTCATCGAGAACTTAAGCATTTACAGTCTGGGCACGCCACAATTATGGCGGTAAGTCCCCTCTTTGAGGAGTGGCTGGAAAGACCACATGGCGTCCTTACCTACCGCATGACGCAGGTCCTCACCGGACATGGTAAGTTCGGGAGGTTCCTGCACCGAATTCGTGCGGAAGAAACGCCTGGGTGCCGCCATTGTGTGGACCGTCCGGAGGACACGGTTGAGCATACGGTAGAGGTGTGCCCCGCCTGGGCAGAGCAACGCCGTGTCCTCGTGGGGGCGATTGGCGGCAGTGATCTTTCGCGCCGGGCATTGGTACAGGCCATGGTCCAGAGTGAGGAGATGTGGCAAGCGGTCGCCTCCTTCTGCGAAGCAGTAATGCTAGCAAAGGAGGCGGCCGATCGCGTGAGGCAACGTTCCTCACGCCCTAACCGCCGCCGGGATTCCGATCCCGATTTCCGGCCACCGTAGTCGCGGGCTTGCCGTCCGACCGTCCGGTAACTGTCCGGACCAAGCCCAAGTCGTCGACGGCGCGCATTGTTCCACGCGCGCCTCAGGGAGATGTCAGCAAATCGTAGGGGCCCAGTAGGGCCGAAGCCTACTGGGGCCACGGGTAGTGTGAAAGCGAAGCCCGGGGCCCCGGGATGAAAGCAAAGAAGAAACAGGAGTGGGTTTTTAGTCAGTAAAAGTCTGACACTATTTCTCGCTCCGCCCAAGAGCGCGATTTGTCATTAGATGATTTTCCAACCTACAAAAAAAAAAAAGCATTTACAGTCAAAAAGTAACATTTGATGAAGTGCAACATAACCATGACATGTGAGCACCACAGCCGGAGTTCGAATGACAAAAACTTAAAAAAAAAAAAAAACCGACTTCACTAAAAAAAAAACACTAAAAGGATCAAAATAACTTTAATTTCGGAAGTCGGGGTTTCTCGGTATTAACACTAATATAATTTTTATTAGTGTTTTTTTATTTTTATTAGTGTTTTTTTTTTAGTGAAGACGGTTATTTTATTTTCGTAAAAGTTTTTATTTAACACTTTTTAGCTGCGATACACTTATAAACAGAGTGCCTATTTCACATGACAATTCTAATTAACCCAAACACTGCTAAGTTACATTGTTTTATTATGAAGTTCCTGTGTCTACCTTCCACCTTCCGGCTCCATCATCATCATCAGATCACTTCGATGATACCATTTTCAACGTAACTATTCAGAACTATTCATTTATTTGTATTTTCATAGTCGCTTAACTATCTTCATTGTGATATCTATGTGAGTATGAAGTTCCGTTGACCATTTCTGGTCTTCTTCATCAGTTCCACTTCATCAAATGTTACTTTTTGACTGTAAATGCATAATATTTGAGGAGTTCCCTTGATTCCTCATGGATTCCATCATCAGAACTAGATTTTTAAAAAATTGGGACTAATCTGGAAGCATATCTCATACGGGAAAAAAAATATTGCAAATCGGTCCAGAAACGACGGAGTTCTGAGGTAACAAACATAAAAAAATGATGATAAAAAATACAACCGAATTGATAACCTCCTCCTTTTTTTTGAAGTCGGTTAAAACGTGCGTTAGTTTCGCGGCAGTGCGCGGCGCTTCCTAGATCTCTATACGATACAAAAATATTTGCGGTAGATTCACCGCAAATTTGCAGCGAGAGGCCAACGGTGATTCTACCGCATGCGTTTATTTCACGGCAGTGCGCGCACTTCTATGAGACTCCATACTTCACAGATTATGCGTTAGAAAAACGCAAGGCAGTGCGCGCACGGCCTAAGACACTGCAGCATGCGAACTATTTCGGTGTCATGGCCCGACGCACGTGGTTTCGCGCGCGCGCCACGTGTGCACCGACCTACATTGGAGAATGGCGGGCGGGTCGCCGCTCGAGATAGCAAGCTAAGCCATGCCCAGAGAAACCGAAATAGAACTGCAGTTGTGGAAATAGAACGAAGACTTAGAAGTGTAACCAGTGGGGAGGCGGTTGTGGCTCTAATTTGTATGAAGTTTATGGAAATTATGATTTGAATCGGTATGGAGAAATGTGTTTTGGTAATTATGTAAGAACTGTTACACTGTTTTCACAGTAAATATTGTGCAACCTGCCATAAAACGAGATAGATCGGACGTTCTTCTGTTTTACCGACCATTGATTAGTATAAAAAAGTGTGACGGAGGTGCAGTATTCGTCCAATATGTCAGGCAAATTGAAAAAAAAGAAAAATATTATTACCCAATTTCAAGCCCTTGTATGTGTTTTACTAACACATAAAAACTTTGTACGATAATATGACAAACTAGCTTTTGCCCTTGACTTCACCCGCATACATAAAATATAAGCCTATGTCACTCAGGAATAAAGTCGCTTTCTATCGGTGAAAAAATTTTAGCAATCGAACCGATACTTCTAGAGATTACCTCCTACAAACAAAAAAAAACATAAAAATAAAATAAAAACCTTGTCTTTATAATATCTATTCTAATAATAATCTTAAAAGAAAATTGAGTAGGTAGGTAACGAAAAAATTCAAGCATAAAAGGATAATTAACATTATTTTTTAGGTAACAAGCAACTGTGAGTATAAAAAAACTTCCCAGATAGTAAGCAGTAGATATTGAAAAGGAACCAGTTTCAAAAAATTGAAAGTAACGTTAAGACTCGAATCATTCATCATTATTATTTCTGCCGAAAGACGTCCACTATTAGAGGCCTCCAAGTGTCTCCATAACGTACCTGCCCCCCTAGCCAAGTTACAAAAGTTTCGTTTCGATTCTCTTTTCGTCGATCGCCTCGAGTAGGCCACGCGTCCGATTCCTTTATTCTGATGTCATCTTAACGCTCAGTCACGTGGTCAGAACAAAGGAATAGGAGGCGTGGTCGACTCGAGGTGATCAACGAAAAGAGAATCGAAACGAAACGGTTGTAACTTGGCTAGGGGGCTGTACGGTCTTCTCTTTGGTTCTGAGGGCATAGCCAAGTTGATAATCTACAATAGAAAACTTCAAATGTATGGGAATGATGTCATCTCAACGCTCAGTCAATTGTCAATAACAATTAAGTTATTACCTAATTAGCGTGGCGTGCGACACACAGACTGGTATTTAGGTCAAGTGCTATATATCAGACTTTACTATGCTATATATAACTTGTAGATTTTTTGTATATCAGACTGTAGACAAGTACACAAACACTGTGTTATTGCGAAAGATTGCACGACAACGAGGTTAGTAAGTTTTTTTTTGTCTTTGGTGGTAAAACTAGTAAAAATACTAGTCACAGGATATCTACAATTCCATAGATACTGGTAAACATAGGCAGATGGTCATAGACAGCTAATACCATAGGCATTGCTGAGCATTTGCTCCTAAGGACCGATCTAGGTCATTTGATCAATTTAGCTATTTGATTTAATTCGGTCATTTGGCAAAGCATCCGATTTGCCATCCCAAAGACAACACTGTAATGCCACATCTGACTGGCTCTCCTTAAATTCGTATTACTATTTTTTTCCTTATATGATTTGACAAGTACAACATGTACCGTACTTGTCAAGAGAAAATGATGAAAATGCTGAATGGAGTTCAAAAAACACTTTGACCCCTGAGTTTTTTTCGGTGTAGACACCGGCCTCATCTAGTTTAAACTGACGTAAAAATGTATGTGTACATGTGTTTTCCAAAACTTGTTTGTAAAATAAATATCATGATGAACTGCTTTACAAAAACCTACTTTATACCTATGACGTATGTGATCCATATGCTTTTTTACCTTAAAATTTATCTATTCGTTACTTACCTAACATTCTTGTCACAATAAAAACGTACTTATAATTTTGCCTCAATACCGAAAAAGATAAAAATAACCACAAAAGGCCGCAATATCTATGAAGCCTTATTCACGGTAGGTAACAATTTCCTTTGATATCATTTATTACATGGGAAATTGTATAGGGAACACCCACAGAGCTTTAATTTTCTTTTCAGCGTGCTGACGTATTATCAAAGAATGGGACAACCTACATATTATTATCTTTAGATAGGTATAAAACTTTTTACAAAAAAAAATACAACCGACTTCAAAGTATAAAAAACACTGAAAAGTGCAAAATAACTTAAATTTCGGAAGTCGGTGTTTCTATAATAGTTTTGTCTCTTCGTTATTTAACACCGACTTCCGAAATTAAAGTTATTTTGCACTTTTCAGTGTTTTTTATACTTTGAAGTCGGTTGTATTTTTTTTTGTAAAAAGTTTTTTATTTTACACTTTTTAGTTATGGTACCACCACTAAAAAGTACCCCTCAGCCAAACTTAAATACCTTATAGCCAGAGTGCATCTCATGACAATTCTAATAATCCCAAACATGGTTAGATTACAACATTACTTTATTACAGAGTTCCGGTGCCTAACTTCAGGCTTCATCATCAGATCAGTTCGCCCTCTATTTTCAGTCAGTCATCGACTACACGTATAAACAAAGCAATTTTACTTGTTACGATGGTTCTGCTGTGATCCTATGAGGAGTTCTGTTCCATTACTTCGAAGTTCATGATCAGATCATAACAATATTTCTATGGGACCAACTCGGAAGCATAACCTTTCAATCAAAAAAAAAAATTTCAAAGACGGTCCACAATTGACCGAGAAATCGGTGAACATACATAAAAAAAAATAATAAAAAACATACATTCAACCGAACATATAACCTCCTCCTTTTTGAAGTCGGTTAAAAAGCGAAATACCGCTCACTGATTAATCATGAAACCTCAGAAACTATGACACCTACAAACTTAAAATTTGGCAGGTAGGTTTATAGGGTCTAGATAGACATCTGTTAAAAATGGATTTTACGAAATTCCACCCGGGTTACTCCCTTAGGGGTGGAATTTCAAATACCGATTTCATCTATAGCATAGCATACCATAGCATAATCAGCCTTTTAATGTTCCCACTGCTGGGACTCAGGCCTCCTCTCTTTAGAAGAGGGAATGGGCCGTAATCCACCACGCGGGCCCAGTGCGGATTGGTGAATGTCACGTGTCTTCGAATTTTTGGTTCTAGGACATGCCGGTTTCCTCACGATGTTTTCCTTCACCGTTTTGAGAGCAGTGGTGATGAAATAAATTACACAAAGTAATGCGCCTGGCTGGGTTTGAACCGGCGACTTACAACTCGTAAATCGGGGCCGTTACCACTCGGCCACCACTGCTCTACTATTTCATCTATAGAATTCCAAAAAGAAAAACACTTTAGAATTCTTTATATGAAATCGTATGAAACCCTGCACACGTAACCGCGTCGAATCGTCCGAATCTGGTAGGACTCCAGAATAAAGAGTTCTAAAATTCTTTTCTTTCGATTCGTTCGACGCGCTTGGTTCGGATAAGTGTGCGTTCACCTTTATTCGGGGACGGCGCAACACGCTTTTTTCCGTTCTGTCCTGCCCCCCTAGCCAAGTTACAACCGTTTCGTTTCGATTCTCTTTTCGTCGATCGCCTCGAGTCGGCCACGCCTCCGATTCCTTTATTCTGACGTCATCTCAACGCTCAGTCACGTGGTCAGAACAAAGGAATAGGGGGCGTGGCCGACTCGAGGCAATCAACGAAAAGAGAATCGAAACGAAACGGTTGTAACTTAGCTAGGGGGGCTGTTACCCGTCACGCTCATCGTTCGCACAATTCATCCATCTTTTATAGCATATATCTTGGCGTTTTTTTTTTTATTACCTTTTTATTTTGTTAAAAAAACTATTGCAAAATATTGTATCAGTCTGTATGTCGTTAATATATTAATGGCAACACGCTTACAAAACGCAATCGGTGTTGCAATAAATGCATAAATAGTTTTATTTTTTATTTTGTTACTTTATAATCACGTGGATTCATAAGAAACTGCGGTTTTATCAAACTAGGTCACCTTGCTATCTCTGTTTTTACGAGGAATTCATAATTTAGTGGACTGTTTTTAGGGTTCCGTAGCCAAATGGCAAAAAAACGGAACCCTTATAGATTCGTCATGTGTCTGTCTGTCAGTCCGTATGTCACCGCCACTTTTTTCCGAAACTATAAGAGTTATACTGTTGAAACTTGGTAAGTAGATGTATTCTGTGAACCGCATTAAGATTTTCACAAAAAATAGATAAAAAAAACAATAAATTTTGGGGGTTCCCCATACTTAGAACTGAAACTCAACATTTTTTTTTTCCATCAAACCCATACGTGTGGGGTATCTATGGATAGGTCTTCAAAAATGATATTGAGGTTTCTAATATCATTTTTTTTATATACTGAATAGTTTGCGCGAGAGACACTTCCAAAGTGGTAAAATGTGTGTCCCCCTCCCCCGTAACTTCTAAAATAAGAGAATGATAAAACTAAAAAAAATATATGATGTACATTACTTTATAAACTTCCACCGAAAATTGGTTTGAACGAGATCTAGTAAGTAGTTTTTTTTAATACGTCATAAATCGTAAACCGCAATTTACCTTTTAAGTTTGTACGGAACCCTCAGTGCGCGAGTCCGACTCGCACTTGTCCAATTTTTTATTCTGGTTCTAATTAGTCACCCACATGATGTGGTAAATGCTTGAATTACAAGAATAGGTAACCAAACATTATTTTTAACTAAATGGACAATAGCTATAAAAATAAAACTCTCTCGCGCCGGGCCTTGGTACAGGCCATGGTCCGAAGCGAGGAGAAATGGCAGGCGGTCTCCTCATTCTGCGAAACAGTAATGGTAGCAAAGGAGGCGGCCGCACGCGCGAGGGAACGGCCCTCACGCCCCAGCCACCGGGATCCCGACCCCGATTTCCAGCTACCGTAGGCGCGGGCTTACGGACAGCGAGCAATAGGTAGCTCGCCGTCTGACCGTCTGGTAACAGTCCGGACCGAGCCCAAGTCGTCGTCGGCGTGTAATTTTTACGCCCGCCTCAAGGAGATGTCAGCAAAACCGTAGGGGCCCAGCAGGGTCAATGTCGAAGTCTACTGGGGCCATGGGTTCGCTTCTGAAAGAAAACCCCGGGGCCCTGGAATACAAGGCAACGAAGGAATTAAGAGTGGGTTTTAGTCAGTAAAAGTCTGACACGCCCTCTTGCTCCGCCCAAGGGCGGGAGAATTCCCTGGATTATTTCCCACCTAAATAAAAAGGAACAAAAACCCGTTTTTACCCTTTGGGTACAAAACCCTAACAAAGCGCTGAATACAAACGCAGTTCGTTCAGTAGGTTACGACTTCCACGGTAAACGTGACGACTGACGAGACACATGCTCGTTTTTATGCTCTTTACTTCACAATTTACGTCAGTCTTGCTTGAGACGGAAATCGTTTACATAATAATAAAACTTGGTTGGTACTTGCGTTATTTTTAAAAGAAAACTATAACTAACGCAAAGAATGGTGTAAATTCATTTTTATTGTTGCTGAAAGCGTTGTCTACTCTCTTATCGATGGTTTAGAGTGAATACCTCAATACTGTGAAATACGTAACTTTTCAGGAGGCACTAAAAACCAAATTAGACCTTTATTATCATGTAATTTTAATGTGCTTCTGCGTGTTTTATTCAAATATTTCAAACTATTGATTTATTTCAGACGCTTGTTTCTCTTGTTTTTAAATATTTTTCGCAAGTTTTGACGCGCCGTCGCGAGGTGATCACATCAAACTGACTCGAGCAAGATATGCATTCAACATCGTTGATGGCGCTACAAATATCGAATCAAAACTTTTGCGTGATACAAGATTTTGTGTTGAAGCTTTTCTTTTCAGAAATATAATAAAATAAAATTACCTAAAATTGCATATCCGAGGTTTTCACTCTAAGCCATCGTTATGAGATTCACATAACAATAACTTACAGTCAATGTTCTGAGTGCCTACTTCGAGTTTTTTTTAAGTTAACACAATCGACACGTTTATGACGTCTGGCGCTCCGATTGGCCCGCGCGCTTCAAGAAGCTAACCAATCATAGAGCTAAACGCGGTAAACGTTTAGGGGTCCATTACACGATAGGTTTTGCTGTCAGTTTTGCCACAGTCAAATATCTTAATTGACGAAAAACCTACCGTGTAATGCGATGACTGACGTTTGCATGACGAAAAATGTATGGCGATAAAATTCCGTCAGTCAAGCTTCATTCCTGATTGATGGTTTTGATTGACGCTTGCATGACCGTGTAATGGACCCCTTAGATCGCATTAACGTACCTAAAAACAACTCGCTTTCTGACTGTCACCGCGGTCATGGGACGAAAATGGCAGATGAAAGAACATGGGTGAGTTTTACTCAGTAAAAATCTAAAAGGCCTCTCGCTCCACCCTGAGAGGAAGCAGTTATTTGATGACTAACTCCTGCCGGGGGCTTCGCCCTCGTAAAAGTATGAAACTGTCCCAAGGGAACATATTTCCGGGATAAAAAGTGTCCTATGTTCTATTCTAGTACATGGTCTTCCAGTGTGCAAATTTCATCCAATTCCGTTCAGCCGTTCGAGCGTGAAGAAGTTAAGGGCCTATTACACTACTCGATATTCAGACAGTCTTAGTCGATGTCGCGTAGTGTAATAAGGGTTAGACCGGTCTTACTCGTTTAGGGGTATGTGAAACAGAGAGTAAAGCCCCACATACCTCCGTTGAAAAGGGAGGATCCTCCAACCAGACGGGTGTTATGTCTGGTGGGCTATTGCACGATAGATGATTTCGGGCTGTTCTATATGTTCTAATCGCGCGGAGAACTTTGATTGCGCGATGCAGGATTAGTTCTTATGTGACGTCCTAGATGTCGCTACACTCGTAACAAAAAATAAGACAGTCTGAATATCGTGTGCTGAATAGGTATCGCGTAGTGTCTACACTGTCTTTGACACACTCACAAACTTTCGCGTTTATTACATTAGTGTAATTTCGAAACCAGAAAAAAAGTTTCTGAAACTAGCACGTAAGTACTTTTTAATTAGAATAATAAGCTCTTAGTATCACTAATTTTATGAGTTACGATTTACATAAAATATTCCCACTTAGGAATGATTTTTACAGTCAACAACAGAATTTGCAAGTAGGTAGTTATTTTGGGGTAAATTATAGCGCGTTGGGGTAAAATCAGCGCTGGGGTAAGAATGTATAAATCAAATATCCCACTTTGTTGGCTATATTTTGTCATTATGTTCCGCCTCGCCTGGAAATGTGGCTAGCATTAAAAATAAAGCTAAATAAGTGGCACTTTCTTACCCTAGTGCCGGCCGATCCACAATAGGCGCGGGCTTGCGGACGGCGTGCAATGGGTGGCTCGCCGTCCGACCGTCCGGTAACCGTCCGGACCGAGCCCAAGTCGTCGACGGCGCGTATTGTTCCACCCGCGCCTCAGGGAGATGTCAGCAAATCGTAGGGGCCCAGCAGGGTCGAAGCCTACTGGGGCCATGGGTAGTGTGAAAACGAAACCGGCGCCCTGGGACGAAGGCAACGAAGGAATAGGAGTGGGTTTTTAGTCAGTAAAAGTCTGACACTATCTCCCGCTCCGCCCAAGAGCGCGATTTGTCATTAGATGATTTTCCCACCTAAAAAAAAAAACCTCAGTGCCGATCTTACCCCACCCAACCCACCTTACGTAACGGTTAATCAAATATGTATCTACTCTGCACTGAGTGTGAGCGTTGGCTCTGATTGCCAATAGGCCATCCTACTGGCCTGTTTTACGTTCTTAACCAATCAGAGCCACACGTCACAAACGTGTCAATCGCGTTAACGTAAAATAAAGTCGCACTAGGCAGTCGGAACTTAAATAATACAATAAATCAATCGAAACCTGTTTTTCTATTGAGCTTTGTGTATGTTTATTCAATCGAAAACATGTTTTATTACAAAGAATATATATTTTGATACACACATAATTAGTAAAGACCATTGACGTTATCAGAAAAACGTGACCGGATATTTGGCAGCTAACAATAAGTATAACAAACAATAATCTCTTCTAATTAATTGCTATGAATAGAAAGAAATTTCTTTGACGTCAGCGGAAACGGAATAGCACGTGGCTGAATTCTCTTATAAATATCACATATTTTTCTGTTAATTACGTCTTAATCCTGAGAAATACAATACGTTTTGTTATGTCCTGCTGTTATAACAACGTGAACAAACAAGTTTGTTTACTTTGTAGTGTTTATATACCGATGAATAATGTTGGATACCCAGACAAATGATAAAATTGTCTGGCCTGTTGGTCTAGTAGTTTAGTGGCCCTGACTGCTATGCTGGAGGTTGTGGGTTCGATTCCCACCCAAGATTTTGTTCTGTGTCTCGATGTAATTTACATAAAATATGTATGTATTTAGAAATATACATTTATGCAGGGCTTGTTAACGTTACCAAATTCACACTATATGTATCGTTAAGTAACGATATTTTTATAAAGGAAACGTTTTAAAGTTAACACAGGTAACGGTACTTTGGTATCGAATCTATTAAAATATTGTTAACAATTAACGTTTTATGTATCAATACTTTTTTCGTTACTTCATGAGTTGTTGCGGCGGCGGCGTGGTGTGTCCTTTTAAACTTATAGGTATATCCTTTTTGACAATTTAATAGAATAAATATACCTCATTTCTATCTATAATGATAAATGCTGCGTGTTGCAAGTGTTTTTGAATAATTAATCAAACTAATTACCTACTGCATTAATCCAGAAGAAACAGTTTTAATAAAATAAGGTTATTTAACGGTACTTTTAGTAATTGGTAAAAAAAAAGCATTTGGTAACGTTATCAATCCTTGGGTCATGGTAACGTTATTATTTACCGATAACATCATAAATAACGTTACTCAGATTACCGGTAAAAGTTCACTCAAGTACCGTTATCAAGCATAACGTTACCTCTTCTAATAATAACATAACCTTCGTACGATGAAGGTAACGATACCAAATTTTTACCGTTATCCAAAGCCCTGCATATATAAGTATGTTTATGAGTCCTTAAAATAAACTTATTGAAGACAAGTTTTCCGACATCAATAATTTCAAAGTGAGTTTTCATTACCTAATCTTATGCAACATGTAACTGGAATAATACACACCCATATACACCCCAAATTAGAAAATTAAGTTTCAATCATAATTCAAGTACTGAAATTTTACTCAAATGCAGTTGCGTAGTGTTTTTTTAAGAAATCAGTTATCCTAATGTAGGCTTAATCGACGCACTAGATTGATATTGCATCGCACACACTAGTTCGCTAGTGGTAAAATCAAGATTGATCAAAATAGGTAATTTTTAATCAATAATTATTTTAGAATAAAAATAATCACGTTTTAAAATTAACTGAAATCGTGTGGCCGATTCTAAACATATTACTTTCAGGATGTGCGTTGTTACGTTCCATATTGTATAATGTTTATGCTTACATAGAAATTATTCCTTTAAATTATTAATCTGAAACCAATAAAAAAAAATACTTAAAAAAACTACACAGCCCTAATTTTATTCACAATCATTCTCAAACCACGTGGCTAGCCACGACTAAATATAAATCTGTTAACATACAAGAGACCTAGATATTCTGCACACAATATGTCATGCTGCACAAACAAGCAGGGGTCCATATTACCCACGTTGCGCGGAGTTTATTCGACGTACCACCAACCACGTGATATAGGTAAGGCAGGTAATGTGGGCCGTCGTCGTAACACGTGGGTCTATGAATAGATGTGAGAACGTAAACAATTGGAGAATGTGATCTGAATTTTAATGTTGTGACCGGAAAATTCCGCGAAAATTTTTAAAGGACAGCTTACATTGAGCGTAGCTGTCAATTTTTTTTATGAGAATCGGGGAAATTTGCGATTAAACTCTGCTGCGTGGCTTGAAACGTGTAAAATATTGACCCGATTTTTAAGTAGGTAGGTACATTTTTATTTTTATTCTGGTTGGCTACAGTTCATATCTAGAATTTAGTCTTTAGAGCAGTGATCTAATAAGTAAGATAAAGGTAAAAAATGCTCTGCCATTGATGACAGACATGAATTGAACTTTTAATTCATTCTCCAGGAATCTTAAGGAAATTTGTAACAACAACATGTTGTAGCATAAAGTAGTCGATATATCTACTACTTTTGTTGTTAAAAATTAAAAAAATTAAATCATTATAATATTTCAAAATAATTTAACAGAATGGTTTGCTCCCACAAAAAAAAAAAACAACATAGTTTAAATACCTATTTATTTATTTTATATAAAGATAGAGTAGGTATATGTTATCGTTGTGTAGGTATATGACACATTGACGAATATTGGTAGTAGGTAGAACAACGTGATATCGTGGTCGGCCATGTGCACTTCCGAATCGCCGGCAAAACCAACGTGACCTAGGGGCGCGCGCCCGACTTGCGGCCGTCAGAAATGAAATATTTATTAATAATTACTTATTTTATTTTATTATTTTTGTAAGTTGTTTGACGTATTTCTACACTAATATTACAAAGAGGTAAAGTTTGTTTTTTCTGGTTTTTAGTTTGTGGTCCGATTGCTAAAATTTTTCACCGAGCTGCTTTATTCCTGAGTGACAAAGGATATATTTTATGTACGCGTGTGAAGCCGCGGGCAAAAGCTATTATTTAATAAAAATACACTCTAGGTATGCTAAATCTGAAATATAAATCTGGTGGCACAGTGGTTGAACCGTCGAAATCCTCGGAAACGGCTTGATCGATTTTTATGAAATTTTTTGTGTATATAGCTGGTTAGTCTCAGAATAGGTCGTAGGCATTCTGTCTCCATTTTTACCCTTCTATGCCCTATATTTTTATGGGAGAACAACGTTTGAAGAGCCACTAGCATATTTTAGACTATAAAAATGGTTAAAATTATATTGATTTTTCAGTAGTCTCAGAAATGTCAAGGGTTTCATTTCCAAAACTGATGCCTTACCAAGATGTGTTATACTGTAAAAGATTTTATAAATGATATTTTTTATTATTTCATGTGTAAAATAACAAACTTTTGCTGTAATTGTTGTAATGTGTAAAAGAAGTGTAATAATTTTCAAGACTATTTTGGCATTTTTAAGATTGTTTTGAGATTTTAAAGACTGTTTTTTTTATTAATTTAATTTTAATTTTAAATTCTGTAAGATATTTAACTTAATTTAAAACAGTTCTTTATTTATTACTTGTAAGAGTTTTAATTTTTTTTTTTATCTGTTAGTTCTTTATTACACGACTGCCCCAAAAAAATAGTGTTATGTTTTTTGGGTTCATGTATGTATGTATGTAGGTGAGTTTCTTTATTCCACCATAACTTCTAAATGACTGAACTGATTATTTTTTTTTTTTATTGATTTTGTTATCAATATTTGTACGCCGCGCCGTCACGGCAAAACATAGCGCCCATGTAAAAACAGGGCAAGTGCGAGTCGGACTCGCGCACTGAGGGTTCCGTATAAACTTACCTATGAAAACACTTCGATTCCCGAATTGAGTTGCGAAGATTTTTCCGAATAGCAAAAAAAGTTTTTTTTTTGTGGCAGAACTACAAATTTACAGTTACCAGATTTTTTCCTATACTTGTGTTATGTGACCTTGCTTCATGCCAAATTTCAGTATTCTAGGTCAACGGGAAGTACCCTATGAATTTTGATTCCCTTGAGAGTGTCGAAATATTTACACGTTTTTTGCGACATAAACGGGCGAATCTTTTTTTCTCGTTAATTCAGATTTTTTCACAGCTTCAAGGGACCGCAGACCTGAGTATATGGTTTTAATTTCAACTCAATAGCTCCACACGTTCCCGAGAGACCCTTATGTAAATACCTATGTTTCACAAATAAACATTCTGATACTAATTCTGTGTTAAAATGTCAAGCGTGCGAGCGAGAAAGAGTGATGGAGCTATCCACCCTATATAGTTCCATCCTTTTAACAGTTCAGTGTAGGTCGTAAAATGGATCGCGTTAAGGGCTCGTGTTAGGACCTCCGCTCTATTGTGATTGTTATTCTGATTCTTTAGATTTTAAAATATTTTTTTAATAGTAAAAGAGGGCTTCTAATTGATGAAAGCTTTCATTAAAGCGTAGCCTATTTTTAAGAATTTATTTATAGATCAATTAAACAACTTACCTCCGATCTTTTTATAAGAGCAGTGGCGTCCGAGTGGTAACGGTCCCGACTTACGAGTTGTAGGTCGCGGGTTCAAACCCAGCCAGGCGCATTACTTTGTGTAATTTATTTCATCACCACTGCTCTCAAAACGGTGAAGGAAAACATCGTGAGGAAACCGGCATGTCCTAGAACCAAAAAATTCGAAGACATGTGTCACAGACACATTCACCAACCCGCACTGGGCCCGCATGGTGGATTACGGCCCCTTCCCTCTCCTAGAGAGGACTCCTTAGTCCCAGCAGTGGGAACATTAAAAGGCTGATTATGCTTATGTTATGATTATGCGTTTTTATTACAAAACCAGTGCGTCTACTGCGGATAGGGAGGCACGTTGTATTCCACCTTTCTGCCGACGCCTCCGGGCGAACATCAATTCTTTGCAGAAGGAGGCGACGGCGTCCCACTCCCACGCGCTTTCTTTCAACCATAGGTCTAGTCTTCCACTTCCAGAAGGATTCCGAGAGTTTATCCGCAGTAAAGACTGCCACGACGAGGTCACGGCGGCGCTGCACTGACCAAGTTGGGAGAGATCTATTAGGTATGTAGATATTGGTAGATTTAACTTTGCCGCAACATGTGGGTGTAGGTGAATCCGCAGAGCAGTTTTATGGCGAACTGTTGTAGCGGCCCCACGGACCAGATTTTTCGGAAAATTTTTAGTTCCTCAGGCATTTATTGACCGGCCGTGATGAACACTGACGAAGAACATAGCAACAATCCGGGGCGGCTTGGGTCAAAGTTCTCTTGCCTTTATTGAATGGTCTTTTTTGAGGTATGGGAAGCGCAACAGAGCGAGAGGAAGTGTCTAACTTTTACTGAATAAAGGGCACCAACCAGAAATCATGAAAAAATAAGAAAAATCTATGTAAAATTCTCATACCTTTCTATGAATCCCAGTTCAATAACTTCGTATCTATTTAATTAGAGACTCTTCTGTGTGGGTATATAACTAGATACACATAATTGGCTTAGGCAACTACGCCAATAACTGTGCTGAATTGTTGTATCCTTTTCGGATATCGCCTTATTATTTATAAGCGTTTACAAGACCATGTTTTTCTAAGTGACATATAAAACCTGGCCACACGTTTCTTTATTGGCCACGTGATCAAAAAATAATAATTTCCAAACAAAAAGTACTTATCATTTTTTTTTATTTTTTTTGGTACTAACTAGTGGTAGTGGAGCTAGACCAGCATTGAGCCAAGCATTTTTATCTTTAATATAATCCTCCAACTTATAATATAATATGCTTACCTGCATAGTGTGAGTTTAATACCTACAAGATTTAAATTTCGCTTCATTGAGTTCTAATATTTGGCTAGTTATTTTATTATAACATTTCAAACAGTACTTATCCCATAAAAGAGGCCACTTCACTAGTATATGCCAGCGGCTTCAGCTGCACTAATGTAGAAAATTTTCCCAAGAGCACATAACTCCCGGGAAGCAAAGTATCTTTTATGCTATTCTAGGATATGGTCTGTCGTCTGTCCACGCTAAATTTCATCCAAATCTGTTCAGCCGTTTGAACGTGAAAGAGTAACACACAGACACACCTATACATACAAACTTTCGCCTTTATAATATTAAGTATATGAGGTACATTATATTACAGCAATTCGAAGGGAGTGTTTCAACGCCATATTTTAGATTGTTTTTCGGTAGTTATAATTAGTTTTGTTTTAGCGTTTATATAATTTATAGGTACAAGACGCGATAGGCAAAGCTACTTTATCTTTTTCAAATTATCACAATTTTATCCAAAATTACTAGGTATCTAATACGATAAGTTTGGCAATTTGTATTTTGTCGGCAATTATGATGATGCTAAATTATTTTACCACAGATTTGAAATACTGGATTAAGAATTTGAACTTTAACTGAAAACCCGTAAAGTTTTGGCATGAAACTAAGATTTCACTCGTCCTTACATATATGTATAATCCTCTCTAGTAAAGGGAATGGGCCGTAATCTCCCACGCGAGCCCAGTGCGGGTTGGTAGGATGTAACATGTCTTCGTTTTTTTTTTTTCTAAGACTTATCGATATTCTACCGATGTTTTCCTTCACCGCTTGGCTGGATTCGAACCTACCAAAGAGCTTTATGCAGTAAGGGGTATTTTTTTCCCTAATTTAAAAGTATTTATATAAATAAACTACAGATCTAATAAAGTAGGCACTATTGGCATATTATGATAAATACTTTTTCATTAGGAAAGAAAAAATCCCTTCCTGCAAAAAACAAACTGGTTCTTACAATGTTTTTCCTGTTAAGAGCGCCCAACCCGATATACTATAGAAATCTATAGAAGCACTCTTAAGTGATTATGACCCTGTTACACATTTTTTCTAGATATTTTTTTTTTTTTTGTAGTGAAAAATGAACATGGACAAAACTAGTCTTGTTAAATGTTAACACATCTAGGTAGCACCCACTATCAAGATCGGAGACTATCCACACTCGAAGTTGTGAACGACTACGTTTACCTAGGATAGACGGTTCAGTTGGGTAGGTCTAACTTCGAGAAAGAGGTCAATTGTCGAATCTGACTCGGTTGGCAGCGTTCGCGAAGCTGCACGATATCTTCTCGTCCAATATACCGCAGTATCTCAAGACAAAAGTCTATGAGCAGTGCGTGTTGCCAGTGATGACATACGGCTCTGAAATGTGGTCGCTTACAATGGGCCTCATAAGAAGATTTAAAGTCACCCAAAGGGCAATGGGCTATGCTCGAAGTTTCCTTGCGTGATCACATCAGAAATGAAGATATCCGCAGGAGAACCAAGGTTACCGACATAGCTCGAAGAATCGCCAAACTTAAGTGGCAATGGGCAGGGCGCATTGCACGCAGAACAGCAGAGATGGGGACGAAAGGTTCTGGAGTGGCGACCACGTATCGGAAGACGCAGCGTTGGGAGGCCTCCCACAAGGTGGACCGATGACCTGGTGAGGGTTGCGGGAGTCCGATGTATACGAGACGCACAGGACCGGCCGTTGTGGCGACGCTTGGGGGAGGCCTATGTCCAACAGTGGACGCCTTTCGGCTGAAATCATGATGATGATATGTTGTGGATATTATCTATGTTTCTATTAAAATGAAAACATTTTATGTAAAACTAATCCAGTAAAGACCTGCTGTTTTGCGTAATCTTTGGCTCTTCATAATGTACTCATAAATTAAAAAGTAAAGAAAATATATATAAAGAAACCTTGCACATTGAATCGAGATTCTGAATGACGATTTTTTTTAAAAACATTTAATATTAAAAAAAAAACACGTATTTCCTGGAACAAGTTTTGTGAAATATTCTATAAAATGTTGGAGTTACTCTCTTTACCAAACATTGCTTTTAAACCACGCTAATTTGCTCACGTTGACGAATGACATGTGGGGAAAGGCCCTCTTAAAACTCCAAATACTAAATTCAGCAACCGGTCTCTAGAAGGCTCCTAAAATGTCGTGTCATTACCTCAACAAGCTATGACCATAATGATCACATTTCTATAATTACCCTACTAATCACCGGTGCGGCTAATGTTGACAGATTGTGAAAAACAATCGTCACGTTGCTGTACGTTACGTGCTCCATTTTGTTATCAAATATTTTTACTCTGTAATACTGTTACAGCAGTGGGTAGGTACCTGTTAACTCGATAAGTAACGAATGACCCAG
The DNA here is from genome assembly GCA_905147345.3 of Mythimna impura. NCBI lineage: Eukaryota > Metazoa > Arthropoda > Insecta > Lepidoptera > Noctuidae > Mythimna > Mythimna impura. The sequence continues at coordinate 10,678,589 of LR990362.1, read as the reverse complement.
TTTCAGTATTTTAGTGCAATTTCTTTAATTCTTTGAAACAAAAATAGTTACTTAACCTTTTAACGGCCAACCTTGGATATATCCGACAAACATACCTCGCGTTTATTTCCCCAGAGTCCAATACTAAAACTAGCTGAATGCTATGGAGTACTCAGTCGCAAACACACGACCCTGGCGAATAGGGCACGGAAATAGCCCGTTCCATCATCTGACCACCAGGCGTACGGCAATGCGCCACCGGTATGGTGGACATCCCACCTATACGCACAAAACGTTTTGGGAACACATTCATAGTGGGTACAGCTAAGGAGTGGAATACCTTGCCGGAATCTGTGTTTCCTGATGGCTACAACCCGGGAATCTTTAAGTCAAGAGTGAATAGGTTACTTCTAGATAAGCACGCTCCATCGTCGACCGCTTCGTCGCTTTCCATCAGGTGAGATAGCGGTCAAGCGCGAACCTATCAAGAACAAAAAAAGAAAATCGTCGGACCAATCCGACACAAGCGGTAAAAGGATTAATCATCATCATTTCAGCCGAAAGACGTCCACTGTTGGACATAGGCCTCCCCCAAATGTCGCCATAACGACCGGTCCTGTGCGTCTCGCATCCATCGGATTCCTGCGACCCTCACATAGTCATCGGTCCATCTTGTGGGAGGCCTTCCAACACTGCAGGAACGTGGTTGCCACTTCAGAATGTTTCGTCCCCATCGACCATCTGCGAGCATTATGCCTTGACCACTGCTACTTAAGTTAGGCTATTCTTCGGGCTAAGTCGGTAACCTTGATTCTCCTGCGGATATCTTTACTTCTGATGGGATCACGCAAGGAAACTCCGAGCATAGCCCTCTCCATTGCCCTTTGACTGACTTTAAGCCTTCTGATGAGGTCCATTTTGAGCGAACACATTTCAGAGCCATGTCATCTGACTGGCTGCACTGATAACCAGTGCACTTTGCAGACTTTCGTCTCGAGACGTCGTATTTTTTTTGTTTTTAGGTGGGATATCGTCCCTAGCGAGCTAGAGGGCGTGTCAGACTTTTCCTGACTAACACTCACCTGTGTTCCTTCACTTGTCTTGACCGCTATAACTGTTTCGAACAATTCCGCAGCCCTAAACTAAATACCTCACACTAAACAGTTCAACAGTTAACGTATCCCAACTAGTGAATTGATGGGATACTTGGGATACCCTCCCGTCTCAGACTTTCGCTCCACCCAGAGCGGAAGAAATTATTTGATGATATTTCCTGGTAAAAATGGTTAATACTATTCATTAAACTGAGCTACTTGGATTAGATATTTTAAAGAAAGTTTTACTATGAAATCGGTTATAATCGTTTTCGAACAAGGAATAAGCAAAGTATAAAGCATAACAATTTTTTTTAATCTAAGTGCCACTGGCAACCCTATCTTGAAAACAAAATAAATATATTTATATTTATGTGTGCCATTTTTATAAAATTGCACATAATATATTTACCATAAAGTAAGGCGTTTTACAAAAATCTTTTGTCCCTATTCTAGAAAATACATGTTTTCATAAACCAGTAGGTAAACGTGAGAAATATACATGCTACAATATCATGTTGTTATGAAAAGCAGTGGGTTATAGACAGGGTTGCCACCTGTTAATAAAAAAAAAACTGTTACTCCTTATTTACAATTTAGCATTTACATAACATCTAATATTTAATTTTATTAAAATTAAAGACCCCTCTTTGGAAGAAGGAGGTTCTATGTTCGGCTGAATGTATTTTTTTTTTTGTATGAAAAGTCAAAAACACGGAGTACTTTCTGTGCTCCGTGTCAAAAACTTACCCATTTTCTAATAATATAATATACTTATATTTTTTTTTTATTTTAATGAAACAATGATAAAATTGGCTGCTATAATTGCTGGTCCACTCCGCTTACGCTAGCGATACAAGATAAAGTAGAAGACATGACAAATCTAAAAAAAAAAATTGTATAATTTAAAAAGCCTGACCCTGTCCGGCTTTATCCGGACGCCTGGCAACGCTAGTTAAAGGGATGGAACTATATAGGGTGTATAACTCCATTCCTCTTTGTAACTTGCATGCCTGACATTTGAACACCATGGTAAGGCTCTTGAATTCCTGCGCATTGTATTTTGAAAACTGGTCATGGTAACCCCTTTTCGATGAAAAACATAACAAACGCGTTTGCCAAGTGCCAAACTAAAAATAGTTAGATATTTTTGACAACCTATAAAAACGTGAGTACCTTATTTTATTGGTTAAAAATCTTTACTACCTAACGCAATAAATATGATGCAACTTTTGCACACCTGCCATATATATGTTCCACGTATGGTCAGATTGAATGTCAAATAATAGCGTCGGTAAGTTTGACGCATCCTTGCTTATCTTTAAAAATAAAAGAAGAAACTGACTGACTGGCATATCAACGCCGAAACTTATAGGGCTAGGAGCGTGAAATTTTGCACAAGGATTCCTTTTATGACGTAGGCGAGCACTAAGAGAGGATTTTCCAAAATATAGCCCCCAAATAGATGAAACGGGGGCCAAAGTTTTGTATGATAAACCTACTGCGAAGCCGCTGGAAAAAGCTAGTCTACCTTACCTATATTATAAAACCTTTGCCAATAATGACTATCTGTGTGTTAGTTTAGATCTTATAAACGGCATCATGGATTTTGATGACGACTTCAAAATAAAGATTACACTAATTTTATGATTACAAAAAAAAAATTCGATTCCCGAGCTCCACCAATTTATAGGAAGTTACAATAAAGTTTGACATATATAAAATACAATAAAAATTGAAATATATAAGAAAAAAACAAGAACAATAAAATATAACACTCCATGACTCCACTACTTTCACACAACGCTATCTAGTCCCAAACTAAGCAGAGCTTGTGGTATGATTACTAGACAACTAATAAACATACTTATATACTCGTATTTCTAAATACATACATAGACAAATTACACGCAGACACAGAACAAAATTGATCGTGCTCATCACTCAAACATTTGTCTTGGGTGGAAATCGAACCCACGACCTCCGGCATAGCAGTCAGCCCCCCTCTAGCCAAGTTACAACCGATTCGTTTCGATTCTCTTTTCGTCGATCGCCTCGAGTAGGCCACGCCTCCGATTCCATTATTCTGACGTCATCTCAACGCTCAGTCACGTGGTCAGAACAAAGGAATAGGAGGCATGGCCGACTCGAGGCGATCAACGAAAGAAGAATCGAAACGAAACGGTTGTAACTTGACTAGGGGGCATGGCCACTAACCACTAGGACACAACAGGCCAGTCTTTTTTTCAGACCGTAATCTAATCACACGATATTAAAAACTATGTCAGTAAAAGATACAGTAAGAGAGATCTTAATTTAAATATCGTTTGCGCACACCTGAAGCACCGGGTACATGCACATATAGTATGTACATACACCCAGCGTGCCAAAAGGCGGCTTATCACTAATGCCCTTAGATGCTGTTGCCGCTCCCACTCACTCAGCGCATCATGAATGCTACTCGCTTTCATGACGAGTGCGAAATGTTTCCAAACGTGCCGTAGTCGGCATCATCGGCATGTGTCTCTTCCGAGAGCTGCATGGTGCAACACGTGCCTCTATTTTTGATACGATCAACCTTCAAGAGCGTTATTTGACTCGGAGCTAAATATAGTTAGTGTCTTGGTAATCTAGATCACAAACGCGAGTGTTAAATGTGAGGTCCTAAATATATAAATATAACAAGCCTAGTGAAGGAAAAGGTTCATTGGGGAAGGAGAGCTGCCTGGAATCTGGATTTGCTCTTACTTTTAGGTACATTACATGAGATTTAAACGCTAATTTTATTTTTATATATTTGTTTAGGATCTCCCACAAAGGATGAACACAATACGTACGTCCCATAATCAGGGTTTAGGTATTTTTATGAGGAACTCCTCTTAAAAAAGACCACAGCATGCATTAAAACTAAGATGCGGTCGCCTTCTGCGAAGTAGTAATGGCAGCGAGAAGGAGGCAGCGCCACGCGTGAAGGAACGTAGTAACTACATTCTCACGCCCCAGTCGCCGCGATAGAAGATGCTCCGCGCACCGGGCGTGTCGGGAGTCGCATGGCGACTACCGGCCACCGTACGTAGGCGAGAGCGTGTAGAAGCGGCGAACACAATGGCACAGTATAGATAAGATATGGAACAGTACGGAAACTGCCTACAAATATTCGAAACACTCACACAAACATACGCATCGACGAGGCTCCTAAGTGTTTCTCGCGGTCCTGTCAGTAGCGTTACACCATTCGATATTCAGACAGTTTTAGTCTATGATTCGACATATCGCGTAGTGTAATAAGAGTTAGACCAGTCTTACTCGGAACAAAAAATAAGACAGTCTGAATATCGTGTGCTGAATATCGCGTAGTGTAATAGGCCCTTTAGGAGTCTCGTCGATGCGTATGTTTGTGTGAGTGAGCCGTTTCGATCATTTGTAGGTAGTTTCCGTACTGTTCCATATCTTATCTATACTATGACAATGGGTAGCTCGGCGTCCGACCGGCCGGTAACCGACCGGACCGAGCCCAAGTCGTCGATGGCGCGTAGTACTCCACGCGGCGCGGGCCTCAAAGAAATGTCTGCAAAACCGTAGGAACTCTGCAGGGCCGATGCCCGCAAGGGTCGCCGGGAATTTCTGAAAATAAATCAGCGGTCCTAGAACGCAAAGGGCAGCGAAAGTACATAGGTGTGGTTTTAGTCAGCTAAAGTCTGACACGCGTTCCCACTCCACCTAAGATCGTAAAAATTTACTGGTTGATTTTCCACCTCAAAAAGATGCATGCAAAATTTACAAATAAATTAAAGCCAGAACATTCAAACGTCATACTTAATAATTATTTGACTCTATTAGATATTACAAAGATTCAAACTTAAATTATATTAAGTTATATAACAACACGTGGGTGGACGTTGCTTACCCCGCTAGAAATACAACAGTGATATAACGTGACGGAGTTGATATTATGTTTTTTCCGAGAGCTGCATGTTTGAACATGTGCTCGCTCTATTGTTTGACACGTCCAGGCTACTAACTTTTGCCCGCAGCTTCGCCCGCATACATAAAATATAGCCTGTATCACTCAGGAATAAAGCAATTGATTTCTGATTTCCTGATAACAAAAAAACAAACTTTGCCTCTTTAGAATATTAGTGTAGATTCGCTCGTTTTGTGTCGGCATTAAAATAGCAGTACATTTATATGTTACCGCTAATGTGCGTAAATCAGTTAGATAGAGTGCAGATTTACTTGTTAATCTGCAGATTATCCGATCGAGTCCGTTAAAGTGAAAAAAATAATTAAGTTCTTACATTAACTTGATAATCTGCAGACTTTCTAGGTAATCTGCAGACTAACAGCTAAATAAAAGCTATGTAAAATGTTTTGTAATTGTATATAAAGGATTTTTTGTGCCAATAAACTATTATTATTATTATAAAACATTCGAATTCTTTGTAATTAATAAATTTTTAATAATAATCTAAAGTTTGATGACATTTTACGCATGATGAATTAACACATTTTAGGGCACCCGACACGGACAGGTTAGGTTAGAAGGCTAAGGCGGGAGCGAAGTGGAGCGGAGCTTCCGCCTTAGCCTTGTAAACCCACCTGTGCACCTTTAGTTGCCATTTCCGTTCCAGGGCCTCGGTAACTCATTGGAACATTCCAAGGAATATAGTAGAATAACATTTTTTTTTATTATGTATAGGCTCGTGTTTGATCACTATCTCACCTGATGGTAAGCGATGATAATGACCGACGATGGAGAACGCTTGCCTAGAAGCAACCTATTCAATCTTAACTTAAAGACCCCTAGGTTGTAGCTATCAGGAAACACAGACTCAAGCAGGTAATTCCAGTCTTTGAAGGTTGGGTTGTTCACCACCATATTTGCAGCTGTCTTTACGTACGTTTAACTAGCAATAAATCAAAAACAGTCTAAAAGAATTTGGTAAACAATACAAGACTTGTATGCCCAGCAAGACAACACATAGTAGCACGTTGTGTTCCAAGCGCTCCTCAAAGAGATGTTAGCAAAAACGAAGGGGCTCAGCAGGACCGATGCGCGTTAGTGCTGCGGGAACCTTTGGAAGAGTAACAGTGGCCCTGAAACGCAAAGATCACTAAAAAGTCTGATCTTAAAGCGAAGCCATTTGATATTTTTCCACACAAAAGACAGCACATAGTGAATTGATATTATGTTATTAACATTAACCATAACGTATTACAAATATGTGGTTTGTGCGTCGACGCACAAAAGAATACGATTTTACACAGTTTAAATTTAAAAAAGGACAGTTTTTTTTTAAAGTAAATACATTTTTTTTTTAATTAGAAAATCCGACGTAAAATTCCACCACTGGGGGGGTTCTGAATCATGTACTGGATCCGTGGTATTAATTTGTGTGTCGATTTCAAAGACACGGTGTATATATATATATATATATTATTATTATAAACACCTTATTTCAATGATACTTCTTAATACGAGTATTTTTATATATCTAGTATTTATTTATTGTGCACACCTCTACAACAGCGTTGTCTTTTTTAACCCAAAGGTTGGCTGGTAGGGAATGTCATTCTGTATCACTACTGTACATGAAGTTTAAATAAATAACCAAGTGTTGAATACGTTCAGCTAAAAAAACTGCGCCGACTATTACAAGTATAACAGCAAAAAACTACGAAAATCACAACTAATTTATTTAAAAACACGCTTATATAAGCCACGTGGTAAACCCACACACAAATTAACAGACGGTCAAGTATACTAATATTAAAAGACTGAAGAATTTGTTTTTAGAGTTCCGTACCTCAAAAGGAAAAATGGAACCCTTATAGGATCACTTTGTTGTCCGTCTGTCTGTCTGTCTGTCTGTCTGTCAACACCCTTTATCTCGGGAATGCGTGGAGGTATCGAGTTGAAATTTAAACTATATACTAAAGTCTGCAGTCCCTTGAAGCTGTAAAAAAATCAAACTTTTGAGTTAACGAAATAAAAAGATACGGCCGTTTATGTCGCTAAAAACGTGTATTTCGACACTCTCAAGGGAATCAAAATTCATAGGGTACTTCCCGAAATTTGGCATGAAACAAGGTCTCATAGCACAAGTATAGGAAAAAATCTGAAAACTGTAAATTTGAAGTAGCATCACAAAAAAAAAAACTTTCATTTGCGAATCGGAAAAATCTTCATAACTCAATTCGGGAATTGAACTGTTTTCATAGGTAAGTTTGTACGGAACCCTCAGTGCGCGAGTCCGACTCGCACTTGCCCAGTTTTTAGTTTTATCTCAGAAACTTCAGGTTTGAATTGAACAATTCTTTTAGTGTTTTATTTTTTCTAGTTTTTTTTTCTAGGTGGGAAAATCATCTATCTTTTAGTGTTGGATAGCCCATTTATTGAGGAAGGTAACCACTTGACTACGGTACGGCCAATAGGAGCGGAGCAGATTTTTAATTTACGTGGGAAATCATCAAGTCACTTCTCACGCTCTGGGTGAAGCGGGAGTATCAGAATTTTACTTACTAAAAGCCCACAGTATTTCTTCAGTTGCTCTTTTTTGCGAGGGCTTCGGTAACTCCTTCGAACAAAAAAAGACACGGGTGAAACCGCGGGGGACAGGTAGTATTTAAAAAAAGATCGAGAAAAGACGAAGTTACCTTCCTCAATGAAAAAACAATTTATCCTTGTGCAAACAGCAAAACTTTCTTTCAAAAAAGATTCCGCTTGCCACACGGGCGGCCCTCAACTTTCCAGACTGACTTTTTAAAAAAAGCTTATGAATGATTAAATTAGATTGCAATCGTGGGAAGGTCAACTTAATTTGGTGGCGATATCTTGTACACTAGACGACCAATCAAACAGCAATTTCCAGTTGAACTTGATCTTGAAATTAAAAGAAAATGTATGCAATGCGGGGTTAGGTTAAGCTGGTTTGTTTAGAGTTATATGTTGTCGTGTTTACTTAGTTGCAGAATTTCTGCGACGTCTGAGCACGTTGTGCTCACAACATGGAGGACAACGTGACCAAAGTATTCGCGACTCTTGAGTTCAGAACTTATGATAATATTCGACGATTTCGCATTCCATGCGCTGGGTTGGTTTTAATGTAAGTATGTATGAATAAGTTGTTTTGGTTTATAGAATGTGTTTTACACGTTTTATTTAAATGAACATGCTATACATAATATGGTCTACTATAATATCAGGTGCTAGCCAAAATATTTTTTTGAAACTTACTATGCACATATTGGTAAAAAACTTTTGAGTTGTGGTACCTACCCCTAAATAGTGGGTAAGTAAATAGTAATTAGTACGGTAGGTACTATAGAATAAAAGCCTTAGTAAGCCTATAAAATTTGTAGAGTTCCCTCGTTTTTTCCAGGATCCCATCATCAGATCCTGACTCGTTGACCATGGAACCACCTAGGAAGTATACTGTTTCAAATAAAAAGAATTTTCCAAATCAGTCCAGGCGTTTTCGAATAATCAGGAAATATACATAAATAGGGTTCCGTACCGCAAAGGGTAAAAACGGGACCCTATTATTAAGACTCTGTCCGTCTGTCTGTCTGTCCATCTGTCACCAGGCAGCATCTCACGAGCCGTGATAGCTAGACAGTAGAAATTTTCACAGATGATGTATTTCTGTTGCCGCTATAACAACAAATACTAAAAAAACAGAATAAAATAAATATTTAATGGGTCTCCCATAAAACAAACATGATTTTTTGCCGTTTTTTGCTACTTACGGTACGGAACCAGCACCAGGCTGTATCTCATGAACCGTGATAGTTAGACAGTTAAAATCATCACAGATGATTTATTTCTGTTGCCGCTTTATCAACATGACTAAAAACAGAACAAAATTTGGTAAAAACAAAAAGTTGTATAGATGGTACGGAATCCTTCGTGCGCGTATCTGATCGGCATTTAGCTGGTTTTTTATTTTTAGGGTTCCATACCTCAAAAGCAATAAACGAAACCCTTATAGGATCACTTTGTTGTATGTCTGTCTGTCAAGACCCTTTATCTCGGGAACGCGTGGAGCTATCGAGTTGAAATAAAACCATATACTCAAGTCTGCGGTCTCTTGAAGCTGTGAAAAAATCGAAAAAAAAAGATACGGCCGTTTATGTCGCAAAAAACGTGTATTTCGACACTCTCAAGGGAATCAAAATTCTTAGGGCACTTCCCGTTGACCTAGAATCCTAAACTTAGGCATGAAGCAAGGTCTCATAGCACAAGCATAGGAAAAAATCTGAAAACTGTAAATATGTAGTTACGTCACAAAAAAAACCTTTTTTTTCGATTCGGAAAAATCTTCGTAACTCAATTCGGGAATTGAACTGTTTTCATAGGTAAGTTTGTACGGAACCCTCAGTGCGACTCGCACTTGCCCGGTTTATAAGCTTTGTGACATTAAAGACATATTATTATTTAAGGTTTGACTTCTAATAAAGACTACAACCCAATAGCTTCTGTTCGCGTTTTTGTCCGCTTGAATGTAGGAAATATAGGTATGACCAATGAAAGAATTTTTAAAATAGGTCCTGTTTTTGAGTTTATTCATTACAAACAATTATACAAAAATATTTAATTTTAGTATCGATAAATTACATGTGGATGGATGGAGAGGAAGGACAAAGAAAAGATGGATGGATTGTGTGAGAAGTGATATGAAAGAAAAGGGAGTTAGTGATAGCGTGACAAGTGACAGGACAGAATGGAAGAAAAAAACGTGTTGCGCCGACCCCAAATAAAACGGGACAAGGGCAGGAAGATGATGATCGATATAAACTAGTTTTTACCAGCGGCTTCGCCTTCGTGAAAGTAGAAAATATATTATGCCTATGTTACTTAGAAATAAAGTAGTATTCTTACTGGTAAAAGAATTTCTAAGATTCGATTGTTCCAGTAGATTAGATATCGTTGTAATTAGTATAAGCATAAGCAAGCATAATCAGCCTTTTAATGTTCCCACTGCTGGGACTCCGACCTCCTCTCTAGAAGAGGGAATGGGCCGTAATCCACCATGCGGGCCCAGTTAGGCTGGTGAATGTCACATGACTTCGAATTTTTTCGTTCTAGGACATGCCGGTTTCCTCACGATGTTTTCCTTCACCGTTTCGAGAGCAGTGGTGATGAAATAAATTAAACTAAGTAATGCACCTGGCTGGGTTTGAACTCGTAAGTTCAGAGCTGTTACCACTCGGCCACCACTGCTCGTTGTAATTACATAACACTATTTAAAATAAACTACGTCACTATTTAAATTCGGTCAAAAACCGATAAATACCGATAAATAAACATTTGATCAAGATAAGCTGCTTATGCGTCACTAAATGCAATAAAAAAACATGCATTCAATCAGCAAAAGAAACACACCAACTCGTTTAAAACTAAAATTGGTTTTACGATTTTTGAGTTGGCATAAAAATTATTCAAAATCATAATAATGATGTCGAAATAAAACTTACGAAATTATAGTAAAAAGGGTTCGACCCTTTTACTTTACTGTGTACCTTTTTTTAAGATGGGAAATCATCCAATGACTTCTAGCGCTCTAGGGCGGTTCGGGAGGGCGTGTCAGACTTTTACTGACTAAAACCACTCCCTCGTTGCCTAGAGTTCCAGAATCCCGGGGCTTCTCTTTCGGAAGTTAACCCACGGCCCCAGTAAATGTGTACTTTTGAAAATAAAAAATAACGCAACAAAAGTTCCTTATTAATTAATCAAATCGATAATATAAATTTGGGTAGTTAAAAGATCATTTAAAAAACTGAGCTATGCGAGTCGGACTCGCGCACTGAGGGTTCTGTTCAAACTTACCTATGTAAATATGTAGTTTAATTCCCGAATCGAAGAGTCTTGAAGATTTTACCATGTGTACTAAAAGAAATTGCTTTATGCCAAATTTCAGGATTCTGGGTCAATGGGAAGTAACTACCCTTTGAATTTTGAGTGTCGAAATGTACGTTTTTTGTGACATAAACGGCCGTATCTTATTTTTTCGTTAACATAGAAGGTTGATTTTTTCACAGCTTCAAGAGACCGCTGACCTGAGTATGTTTTAATTTCAAGTCTATAGCTCCCCGCGTTTCCGAGATAAATGGTCTTGACAGACAGACAGACGGACAAAAAAGTGAAGGGATCGGTTTTTTTCCTTTTGAAGTACGGAACCCTAAAAAGATATAATACTCTGCGGCTATGTATCGATTGGTTCCATAATTTCAGAACCTAATAGTTTCATCGCTAGTGTCTTTTATAAGCGAAGCCATTATGACAACTTACATTTCTACTGTGATTTAAGTCCGTATCCGTAATATACACGTGCATTTTGTGAGAGACCTATCGGTCTCGTGGCTCTATCGAGCGCGTCATTACATGACGTCATTTTAAAAAATGGCATGAAAATCATCCAAAAATAATTTTCCTGTTACGCTGAAACTGGAAAAAAAAATAATTAAGGAAAGCGATTAAAGTCACACGTAACTCGGTATCCGTAGTATACACGTGCTTTGTGTGAGAATCCATAGGGCGCGTCACGTTATGCGTGTTGCGTGGCGTAATTTTACGCAGGTGACTACGTGTACGACTATAACAGTGACACACCGTTCGGGCTGTGACTACAGTTTTAGATGTTTTTTGTATATTATAGCAGGTTTTTGTTACTTGAGCTAAGTGTTGATTGGTCTTGTGTTAATGACGGTTTCCGTTTTAGCAGATGCTAACCTTTTCAAAAATGGAAATAATTTTTTTTTTTTTGACAAATCGAGTCAACATGTATTGAATAAATAAATATTTTTTTGGAAATTAACCCACCAGAATAAATTATACCTACGAATGTCATTTTTATCGCCAAACCAGTGGAAGTTAATTTTTAATCTTTTTTCTTAGGGTTATCATGAAATGACTTCTCGCGCTGTAGTGTGGAGCGGGAGGGCTTGTCAGACTTTTACTGACTAAAACCACGTTTCTGTTTCTTCAGTTGCCCTTTTCTTTCCAGGACCACGGGTTTCTCTTACAGAAATCAACCAGGGTACGGCGCGAGAGGTCGTTGCCGCCGATCGCCCCCACGAGGTTTCTCGTGATCACCTTCAACCTACAGTCTGATTTAGCCTAGAAATTTATTGTTTATTAGCTGACCCGGTGAACTTCGTACCGCCTAATAGTAAGGATAACGCCATCTACTGGCATTACCAGAACAGCATAATTCATTTTGTAATGACATTTTAATTAGAGATGGCGTTGGATTCGGATTATTTTTTTCGTGATTTTTTTTTCATTTTTTCTCACCGTTTAAACTTTCCCTGGACTATCTCAAATATTTCAAGACCAAAATTAGCCAAATCGAGTTTTAGCGAGACTAACGAACAGCTATTATATAGATTTGACTTTGTATTCATTTCAAATCAATGACTTACAACCAACAAATGAATATCGATATCGCATACCAACAGTTAAAACTTCATACAAGTAGGTATATCCTTATCGACTACATTAGGTACATCTTACGATTACTACACTATTTACTATAAACGAGGCGTTTGCCAGCCAGTGTGTTGGCGACACGTTGTACGACGTTTCGAAACCCACGCGTCTAGTGCATATTAACGAGTAAAGTGTCATTCAAGGTGGTCATGAAGTGTTAAGAGTTACGTACCAATACCTGCCCCCCTAGCCATGTTACAATCGCATCGCTCGCGCCGAACGCCTCGAGTAGGCCACGTCTCCGATTCTTTTGTTCTGACCACGTGACTGAGCGTTGAGAAGACGTCAGAACAAAGGAATCGGAGGCGTGGCCTACTCGAGGCGTTCGGCGCGAACGATACGATTGTAACTTGGCTAGGGGGGCTGTACCATGACGCTTAAAGTAAGATTGTTTCATTCTTATTTCCAGTGTGGGTAAGAGATGGCGCTAGATCACATGTATAGCTCTGTCTCTTACCCACACTGAAATAAGAATGAAACAATTTTACTTTGAACGTCATGGTAACCCCGATAGATGCACTCTATCGGGGTTACCTTACCATACAACTGTCTAAGATTTACAGTAGGAGCCCAGTAGTGCCGAAGCCTACCGGGGCCACGGGTTTACTTCCGAAAGGGAAACCTGTGGTCCTGGAACGCAAAGGGCAAAGAAGGAACCTAGGTAGGGTTTTAGTCAGTAAAAGTCTGACACGCCCTTTCGCTCTGCCCTAGAGCGTGAGAAGTCATTGGATGATTTCCCACCTTAAAAAAAACGGGCTAAGATTTATTAGGTATTTTAGAGGTAGGTATATAGGGTACAGGGTGTAAAGTCCTACATGCCTCCTTTGAAAAGGAAGAATACTCCGATCAGAAGGGTGTTGTGTCTGGTCCGGGCAACTTTCCGATAGTTGATTTCGAGCTAATGTATATATATTTTAAATTCTAATCATGCGGTATCAAAGTTCTCCGCGTGATTAGAATACAGGATTTTGAAGTGTTGGTCCTATGAGGCGTCATTTTAAAGTAAAATGGTGGTTGAAAAGTCTGTTCTGGAGTGGCGACTGCATAGCGAAAATCGCAGCGTTGGAAGACAAGGCGGACCGATGACCTGGTGAGGATTGCGGGAATCCAATGGATATGAGACGCACAGGACCGTTTGTTGTGGCGACACTTGGGGGAGACATCTATCTAGTAGTGGACATCTTTCGGTTGAAATAATAACGAATCACCAGACCCCACTACCACCACCCACCACCTGACTCAGGATCAGTCAGTCCTGAGTCAGTTATTTAGGGTAATCATGTAAGATCTTAAACCATTAAAACCACCAGGTTAGTGTCCGCTTTAGCAGATCTGATGTGAAGTCCTGGGTTCTACTGTTAAATGCACCGATAGTTTCTTGAATCTACAGAGTAATCTACTTGATCATAATGACAGTAACACATTGCTATAGCTTCAATTTGTCAAGCATTTTTACCTGCTCTTATATTTGGGGTGCTTGATCAGTGATTTGGGGTGCTTGATCAGTAATTTGGGGTACTTGATCAGTAATTTGGAGTGCTTGATTAGTGATGACTGATGTGAGATTGTTTGAAAGAGTTACCTTAAGCCTAGAATGCAATGAGTAACTGAAAGAACACAAGTTTAGTTATAATATCGCCTTGGACTAGTCTGTAAAGGTGTAATAATGTAATAAATAAGATAAATATTTTTTTTTTTTTTTATATTCACACAACTATCACACAACGCCGTCTAGTCCCAAGCTAAGCAGAGCTTGTGTCATGAGTACTAGACAACTGATAAACATACTTAAACAGTTCTAAATACATATATATTATAGATAAATTACACCCAGACACAGAACAAATGATTGTGCTCATCACACAACCAAATGTCCTGGGTGGGAATCGAACCCACGACCTCCGGCATAGCAGTCAGGGCTACTAACCACTAGACCAACAGGCCAGTATGGTCCGACCGAACCTTGTTTTTTTGTCTCGGCCGAGACCGAGACTTACGTAGTAACTATTCAGTAATCTGTGCCGAGACCGAGAACGAGAATAAAATAAATTCTCGGCCGAGACCGAGACCGAGACCGAGACATGGCGCTAAAACATTTAGTATGTTAAATCTCGAAATAATACGAAATAGTGGTTGTTTCAGCAATTTTTTATTTTACGTATTCAAAACACTTAGAAATCAAAGTCGAACAGAACTATATTTTAACATAAAAAAAGTAATTTTTATTGTGAATATTAAAAACATTTAGTAACACTTAGTAATCAAAATCGAAATGAACTATATTTTAACATAAAAAAAGTATTTTTTTATTGTGAATATTAAAAACACTTCGTAATCAAAATCGAACAGAACTATAATATTTTAACATAGAAAAAAAAATTGAGAATATTAAAAACACTTGGTAACACTTAGGCACCGAATAGGTACATAAGCATAGGTACATAGGTAAACGCACGATCGACGCGCGACGTGTTTAAAAAGTAAGTCTTTAAAAAAGCTGCGCATGTATTTCACATAATTATTAAATAATGCCGATCGACAGATGTAAATATGAAATAATGATACCATTCCGCTAATTACAACAACACAACAAGTAAAAAAGGAAGAAATGAAATAACACTAGATACTTACCAATTTAAACTCACATAAACCAAACCAATTCAATTCGCACGCAACTTTTTCACTTATCTATTAACAATAATTCTTGTCAAATAACAATCCGTGAATTATGTTTATTTAAATCACTATTCCAAATATTGACAATAAATTGACATACATGTAAAAATCAAATGAGATACGAAAGGTATTTCCCCGACAAGTCAGCGCTTGTTGACGTTAGGCCATTAGCCAATCAATCAGCAATCGTAAACAGAAACGCGAGTAACGTCAAACCTGCACCTAATTCGCCCATCCGTCGGTAGATGGAGCGATAAGCTCTAAATCTAGGGAAAATAAATGATTTGTTGGACCTCAAGAAGTCTCGGCCATGGCCGAGATTCTCGGCGTAAATCAGGCCGAGAACGAGACCGAGAATCTCGGTCTGATTTTTAGCCGAGAATGACTGGAACCGAGACCGAGACTGAGATCACGGTCGGACCTTACAGGCCAGTCACATATTAAGTGCGTAAAGTCGTGTGTACTCTCTCTCGCTCTGCGCAGAGCCGTAAAACTAATCTGATGATTTCTCCCGCTCTTCATCTGCTTTTCATGGGGTTTTTTTTTTTTTTTTTATAGGTGGGAAAATCATCTTATGACAAATCTCGCTCTTGGGCGGAGCGGGAGATAGTGTCAGACTTTTACTGACTAAAAACCCACTCCTGTTCCTTCGTTGCCCTCGTCCCAGGGCCACGGTTTCGCTTTCACACCACCCGTGGCCCCAGTAGGCTTCGACCCTGCTGGGCCCCTACGATTTGCTGACATCTTCCTGAGGCGCGCGCGGAACAATACGTGCCGTCGACGACTTGGGCTCGGTCCGGATGGTTACCGGACGGTCGGACGGCGGGCCACCCATTGCCCGCCGTCCGCAAGCCCGCGCCTACGGTGGCCGGAAATCGGGATCGGAATCCCGGCGGCGGTTGGGGCGTGAGGACCGTTGCCGTTGCCTCACGCGATCGGCCGCCTCTTTTGCTAGCATTACTGCTTCGCAGAAGGAGGCGACCGCCTGCCACTCCTCCTCGCTCCGGACCATGGCCTGTACCAAGGCCCGGCGCGAGAGATCGCCGCCGCCGATCGCCCCCACGAGGACACGGCGTTGCTCTTCCCAAGCGGGGGCTTTTCATGGGGTGAGGACTTCGTGATCGGTAGTACAGGTTAAGGCCGTAGAGCAGCTCCCGAGACGAGGAATGTCAATCAAGAGATTAAATCACTTTAATAGGTTATTTATATGGCTATATCATTACTTTTTTTAGGTGTCTTAATTGATCAATTGCTCAATTAATTCGCAATTAGTATGACGAGTGTCTGGTTTCGTTTTGTTTTGTACTATGTATTTGTGGTTTTGTCACATCGATCACATAATAATGAAGTTCATGATTATTTTAATCGATGTTTTGACACTTTTTTATTGGCGCCGTCGTGCTTAAATTATTTTTTAATAATGCGTCATTTTTTTTTATTTTTTTTTATTTATATGGTCTACCAACAATTGTTTACACTAACAACTTGAAACAAAAATAACATTTCTATAAAACTTTAAACAGTGCAACAATTACTTAAAGGTAAACACCAAATGAACTAAAAAAAAACATTAGTGTAAGCTTATAGGTACATGTAAAGCTGACATTCAAAATAACAATTGAAAAAAAAAATTAAGTACAATTAGATAATTAATATTACAGTTAATATTTAGACACTTTTAATGCTTAGCAATTACAACAAATCTGATAAACAGTTTACAATTTTAGATTTCTGCCTACAGAAAGAATCAAAGTGAAAATCTATTTGATGGCTACAGCTGTTCAAAACTCTACAGAATCTTGCGACTGGAGAGTTAGATCCTAACACCGTTCTTCTCTGCGGAGCACAAAGTGGAGTTATTGGTTTACGTGGAATCCTTGAAGGAGCGCGAAACTTAATAAGTGCAAGTAGCGTTGGTGAGTCAGTAATGCCTTTCAATATTTTACATGCAAAAGTTGCATCGTTTAAACGCCTCCGCTCTTCTAAGCTGTGCATTTTGAAGACCTCCAGTCTGTTCTTTTTTTAGCGATACCCACAGAGAAAGCTAGATGCCAGGCAAAACGTTTTTGGATGCGTTCTAGCCGCAAACTGCGAGTAGCATAGTGCGGTCGCCACACCACGCTGCAATATTCTAAAATACTACGTCATGGTGAAAAATATCAGGTTCTGGGAAAATAAATAGATTGATTCACATATGCTATGTACATTCTGAAGAACACTTAACCAGCATTTTTTTGTGTAAACATATTCCGAATAGGCTTCAGAAACTCACTGTTTTATGGCACTGCTCGGGCGCATCGCAGCCATCAAGCGTGTCCCACTTACAAACAGCTATTTTGCCCAAGATTAATACGAAGAAGACTTTCTAAATAGAAGGCCTTATGTCCAACAGCCAACGGCCGAGCACGTGTCGCTACATGTGCTTGTTTATCTGTTAATCCACAGCCCGTAGACAGTATGTTACACATGCCTACACACATGACACATGCATGTTTACGTACTCTGTTCTTTTAATACACAAACGCAGCGGAATATTTTTTTTTCTGCGAACATAAATAAATTATAAAGCTATCAGCTTTTACCAGCGGTTTTGGCCGCGAGTAAATGGAAAATTATGCCAAGGGTTACGTTCTTTCAGGCTGTGAGAATTTTCGAAAGAGTTACTCCCCGAAACGTAAAGAGCAAATGAAGGATATACTGAAGGACATAGGTTTTTTTTTAGGTGGGAAAATCATCTAATGACAAATTCCGCTCTTCGGCGGAGCGGGAGATAGTGTCAGACTTTTATTGACTAAAAACCCACTCCTGTTTCTTCTTTGCCTTCGTCCCAGGGCCCCGGGTTTCACTTTCACACTACCCGTGACCGCAGTAGGCTTCGACCCTGCTGGGCCTCTACGATTTGCTGACATCTCCCTGAGGCACGCGTGAAACAATACGCGCCGTCGACGACTTGGGCTCGGTCCGGACGGTTACCGGACGGTCGGACGGCGGGCTACCCATTGCTCGCCGTCCGCAAGCCCGCGCCTACGATGGCCGGAAATCGGGATCGGAATCCCGGCGGCGGTTGTGGCGTGAGGACCATTGCTTCACGCGATCGGCCGCCTCCTTTGCTAGCATTACTGCTTCGCAGAAGGAGTCGACCGCCTGCCACTCCTCCTCGCTCCGGACCATGGCCTGTAAGGACATAGGTGGGTTTTAGTCAGTAATAATCTGATACGCCCTCTTGCTCCACCCAGAGTGGGACAAATTATTAGATGATTTCCCACCTCGAAAAAAAAAATGGGTACGTATTCTCGGGACAAATAGCGTCCTGTCCTTTTCTAAGGTCCAGTCTATCTCTATTCAATGCGTTCCAAATAAGAATAGGAATGACGCCATGTTGTGACGTCACGTCATACTGTCAAATCGCAAGAAATTGGGCAAAATTGAAGAACTCAGAGATGAGCAAAATTGAAGAACTGGATTCTGATTAAACTATTTTCGTTCACAGTTCGTAAATAAATTAAATTTTAAAATTTTCTTGTTTTGCTCACCATAATAATTCTTCAATTTGACAGTATGACGTGACGTCACTACCTGTCAATCGATCCTATTCTTATTTGGAACGCATTGTACCAAAATTGGTTAAGGTGTGAAAGCGGAGCAAACAGACCCACAATATTCGCATTAATGTTCCTAGTTGGGGTTATAGCGATCAGGGGAGCCAACGTGATGCGATCAACGTGCAATATTCTTAATTTGCACGTTTTTTGCTCGTGAACAGAAAAGTTGGGAAGAAGTGTGTATTTGGAAGTTGAAAGTTTTCTAAGCTGACATTGTTCTTTTGTTACAGTTCGGAAACGTGGGCTTTTGTGGTGCTGGGAACGTGATATATCTAATATTTCTCTAATAAATCTACATAATAATTTTAGTACACATTATTTTTTTGTTTATATTTTATTGTTTTTAAGGTTTCTTCGTACTTAATTGATTTTGGTTAGTAGTCGTTGCTTCTACAAGTTGCGTATCTTGTTTCAATCAAATACTTTTACTTTTGAACATTAGTTTTTTAGTAATTCGTCAATTTTTTTTAATTATTATTGACAGGCTTGCGCTTGACCACCATCTCACCTGATGGAAACGACGATGGAGCACGCTTATCTAGAATTAATTGTCGCTCATAGACACATTAAGGGTTATTCGATAGAGTTACCTACCGGAGCTCTAGAACGGAAAGGCAACGGAAGGACACCAGGTGGAATTTAGTCCTCTCGCTCTGCCCGAAGCAAGAGGAGTTATTTGATGATTCCCCAGCTCAAAAAAAGGATAGCGAGGGGATTTGGTAAAAGTAACAACAGAATCTTTCGAACGGATCATCTTGGTATAATGTCAAGCCAATTTATGTATTCATTTATTCAAACTTCATATAAAGCAACTAAATTAATTAAAAAAACGGGCAAGTGCGAGTCGGACGCGCGCACTGAGGGTTCCGTACAAACTCACCTATGAAAACAGTTCAATTCCCGAATTGAGTTACGAAGATTTTTCAGAATCGCAAAAAAAAAATTGTTACGTAACTACAAATTTACAGTTTTCAGATTTTTCCCTATACTTGTGCTATGAGACTTGCTTCATGCCAAATTTCAGGATTCTAAGTCAACGGGAAGTACCCTAAGAATTTTGATTTCCTTGAGTGTGTCAAAATATACGTTTTTTTTCGACATAAACGACCGTATCTTTTTAATTCGTTAACTTAGAAGTTTGATTTTTTTCACAGCTTCAAGGAACCGCAGACCTGAGTATAGATTTCAGTTTCAACTGGATACGACGACCACGACCACGTGTTTCCGAGATAAAGGGTCTTGACAGACAGACAGACAGACGGACGGACAACAAAGTGATCCTATAGGGGTTCCGTTTTTTCCTTTTGAGGTACGGAAACCTAAAAATACCTTTAGTGAGTGACATAAGGTCACGAAAAGCTACTACACCAAAGTGGAATTGGGCCGAACATGTCTGCCGCATGTCAGATGAGCTGTGGGCTAAAATAACGACTTATAGGGTTCCATTAAAAGTAAGGCAATATCGCAGCAGACCAAGGCAAAGGTGACAAGACAAGACAACTATCGGAGGGGCTGGCTCAATAATGGCTGATAACAGACATGCGTGGAAAAGGGAGAGGGAGGCCTTCGCCCAGCAATGGGACATTGTAGCCTAACTATACTACTAAGTACTACCTACATATGGTGAGGAATGGCTGGAAAGACCTCACGGCGTCCTCACCTTCCGCATGACGCAGGTTCTCACCGAGCATGGCCAGTTCGGGAAGTTCCTGCACCGGATTCGTGCGGAAATAAGTAACGCCCGGGTATCACCACTGTGTGCACCGCCCGGTGGACACAGTAGAGCATACGGTAGAGCTGTGCCCCGATTGGGCAAAGCACCGTCCTTGAAGGGGCGATCGGCGGCAACGATCTCTCGTGTTGGGCCTTGGTACAGGCCATGGTCCGAAGCGAGGAGGAGTGGCAAGCAGTCGCCTCCTTCTGCGAAGCATTAATACTAGCAAAGGAGGAGGTCGTACGTGCACGCGCGAGGGACCGCCCCTTACGATCCAGCCGCCGGGATCCCAATCCCGATTTCCGTCCACCGTAAGCACGGGCTTGTGGACGGCGAGCAATGGGTAGCTCGCCGTCCGACCATCCGGTAACCGTCCGGACCGAGCCAAAGTCGTCGACGGCGCGCTTACTGTTCCACGTGCGCCTCAAGGAGATGTCAGCAAACCGTAGGTGCCCAGAAAGGTCGAAGCCTACTGGAAAGGGTTTGTTTCTGAAAGGAAAACTCGGCCCTGGTATGAAAGGCAACGAAGGAACAGGAGTGGGTTTTTAGTCAGTAAAAGTCTGACACGCCCTCTCGCTCCGTCCAAGAGCGAGGATCATTAGATGATTTTCCCACCTAAAAAAAAATCTACATATTATTATGGTCAGTATTCGTCAGAAGTGTGAAATAGGAAGGTTAAACTAAATAGTGTGCAGTGCAATGAGACATCTATCTACCACTATTTTTGTTCTTGCGTCCGATGTGCATGATATGTATGATGGTGTATTTGTGAGCGATGAAATTGTTTACTATTACAAACACGTTGCCATATCGACGTGGCTCTATGCCAAGGAAATGATGCTTGAGCATGTTAGTACATTCACAAAGTACGCACACAATATAAATTTGTTTTGTATAAAAAAAATTATATACCTATGTTTTGTATAAACATTTAAGTTTTGTTTAAAAATTTATGTCTTATACATTTTCTCTGAGACTTAAAATTAGATTTATAAGAGACTAGCTCTCCCCCGCGGTTTCACCCGAGTCATCATAGTCCTGGTTACTGCTCCGCTCCCGTGGGTTCTAGCGTAATGTTATGTAGCATATAGCCTTTCTCGAGAAATAGGATAATATTATTATTATATATTTATTTCGAGTACCAGACTCATTTTAGTTACATAATCACATACAGACAATATTATCACAAAATTACCTACAATAGAAATGTTAAAATTAAAATTAAATTGAATTGCATTGGATTATCATTATTATTGGATTGGATTATCATTCAAATTGCATTGGTTGTCATTGGATTATCATTAAATTAAATTGAACTGTATTATAACGTCAGTCAGTCAAACATTAAAAGCTATCCAACATTAAAATAATTTTTAATTCTACCCAGCAATTCCAGAGATTTATTTTATTTATTCAGAACGCGTTCAAACAAACAAATGGACTCTGAGCTTCATAATATTACCACTATCTTCAGTGAACATCCACGTGTCGGGAAATGTGACCGTAAGCGGTCATAACCAGTGAAAAGAATTTTATTTTAGTGATGACGAAGAAACTTTATTTTTAGTAACATTACTTGAGACCCACCACTTAGGAACTGATTTTGGATGACATACTTTAAACAGAGAACACGAAGTTCATGGAGTATTAAAGTTTATACCTTAATCGTTTAAGAGATCAGTTTTTCAGTATTAGTTCAGATTAAAGACAAAAAACTTTGATGAAATCGGTTGGCTGTCGTTTGTACAGGTGTAGGTGCGACAATCCCGCCTAATTAATATTCGGCTAGAGACGAACTGAGCGTTCGGTGAAAAATTCCTGTGCATGCGCTTGCGACATTCGTATTATCTTTTTAACCGTTTGTCCAATTAGTATGCAGTTAAAAGGAATAAACAGATATATTTAGTAATTTTGCCGACAAACCTGCTTATTTTGATAAAGATGAATAAATTGTTGATACATCATCTGACGATTTTTATGATTTTCTACTCGAATGAAATGTCCAAATTGAATTATTCAAAAAACTTTTTAGAAAAAAAAAATAACCGACTTCACTAAAAAAAAACACTAAAAGGATCAAAATAACTTTAATTTCGGAAGTCGGTGTTTCTCTGTATTGTTTGTTTCTTATTTAACACCGACTTCCGAAATTAAAGTTATTTTGATCCTTTTAGTGTTTTTTTTTTAGTGAAGTCGGTTATTTTTTTTTTCTAAAAAGTTTTTATTTCACACTTTTTAGTTGCGATACACTTATAACCAGAGTGCCTATTTCTCATGACAATTCCAATTAACCCAAATACTGCTAGGTTACTTACATTGTTTTATTATATAGTTCCTATGTCTACCTTCCTCCTTCCGGCTCCATCATCAGATCAGTTCGATAGTACCTTATAGCCAAAGAGCATCTCACGACAATTCTAATAAGCCCAAACACGGCTAGGATACATTGATTAATTACGGAGTTGCTGTGCCTACCTTCCGGCTCCATCATCAGATCAGTTCGATAGTACCTTATAGCCAAAGTGCATCTCATGACAATTCTAATAAGTCCAAACACGGCTAGGTTACATTGATTAATTACGGAGTTCCAGTGCCTACCTTCCGGCTCCATCATCATCATCAGATCACTTCGATGATACCATTTTCAACGTAACTATTCAGAATCATTCATTTATTTGTATTGTCATAGTCGCTTAACTATATCTTCATTGTGATATCTATTTGAGTATGAAGTTCCGTTGACCATTTCTGGTCTTCTTCATCAGTTCCACTTCATCAAATGTTACTTTTAGCATTTATTTTAGAACTTAAGCATTTATGCTTAAGTTCTTGATGAAAATACTAAAATTACCATAGGGTTGCCTATAATTTTTGAGGAGTTCCCTCGATTCCTCATGGATCCCATCATCAGAAATGGATTTTGAAAAAAATGAGACCAATCTGGAAGCATATCCTATAAAGAGAAAAAAAAATTTGCAAATCGGTCCATAAACGACGGAGTTCTGAGGTAAAAACATAAAAAAAAAAAACAACCGAATTGATAACCTCCTCCTTTTTTTTGAAGTCGGTTAAAAAGTAATATACAGGCACTAAATCAGACTTAATTATAAAGTAATTCATTTTGATAAGGATTAATACCAAGGTACCTACCAATAAAGTTACTTTAATAGAGGCGGCGAATAAATTTAGTTTTTAAATTGAAAAAAGTAGATTTTGTGACATAACTATAATAGTTAGACATATGGTGTTAAGACTTTTTTTGTAGATAATAATGTATTCTATAAAGTTGTAGTAAATCATTTTGATCTATCATGAATAGTTTTTGCAGCGCAATTTTGTAAGGAAATTTATAGGTAATCGATTTACACCTTGGGTTACCTTATTGCAGTTTTAGTAAGGAGCTGTACTGTTTTTTAGTATAAAATATAGCTTATATTACTCAGTGATAAACTAGCATTCTATTGGTGAAAGAATTTTTAAAATTGGTTCAGTAGTTTTTATGTTTATTCATTACAAAAAAAAAAAACAAAAATACAAATCTTTTCTCTGTATAATATTAGTATAGATATAATGAAGATTAGCGAGAATATTTGACTTTGTTTGATGATATTTTTTTTTATATTGTATGCAAGAAGGTCCAGGTTATTTTGGAAAGATCATTTACCTAAACAATGTTCGAAAAAACCCAAACGATAATAAAGTTTCTCTGAAGAACTTTTCCTCTTAGAACTGGACAGGAAATTGCCATTAACTATAATGTAAACCAAGAGCTATGCTGGGAGTTTCCTTACGTGATCACATTAGAAATGAAGATATCCGCAGGGGAACCAAAGTTGCCACATTGAACCAAAACCAATGGGGACGAAAAATTCTGGAGTGAAAACCAGGCTTCCCACGAGGTGGACCGATGACCTGGTGAGGGTCGCGGAAATCCGATGGATTCGAGACGCACAGGTCCGGTACTTATGGCGACACTTAGGTTAGGCCTATGTCCAATAGTGGACGTCATTCGTTGAAATAATGATGATGATGATGATGATGATATGTAAACCGAAATAATCAAGAGAAATCTTCCAACAAAAACAAAGTAAGTTACAATAAAAATAATTGTAAATTTCCGCACCAAGTGTTGATTTCTAATTGCTTTACGTCGCAATTTACGAACGGTCCATTGTTTCAAGTACTGTTATGTAGTAGGTACTTAACCTGCGCGTGCGACGAATCAAACGACGTCGATGTTGCGTCGCAGTCGGCGTCGTGACGAATCGCGACGTGGACGACGGCAGCTATAAGTAGGTGCAATCGGCATTTTTTTTAATAGGGTTGACCAAAGAATAAACTAGTGCGCTTCACCATCGACGATTACATCACAGCTTACCATCAGGAGGGATCGTAGTCAAGCACTAGTCTATATCATGAAAAAAATAATTAACGAAGCAGAACTCTATGATAATTACGTCTATGATAAATACTTCGTAAATTGCTGACGCCACTGTCTAGCAGGATAAGAACGTTTTCGTAAACGTGTCCTCTGGCTGTGTTATCATTTCATACATATTATCGTTCTGTTTAGATTGCCATAATTTATAGTATATATCTACTTAGGGTTGTGGTCAGACGGCTGTGGAGTTGCGGGAAAGGTCAACTGAAGGAACACAGGTAGGTTTTCGTTAGTAAAAGTCTGTTACTGTCTCTCGCTCCACCCAGAGCGGGTGTTGTTATTTGATAATTTCCCTCCTCAATAAACAAGTTTTCAATGAAAATCATTTTTTCATAGCAAACTTTTATAGCCCGGTATATACCTATATAGTTAATACTCATCAAGACCATTCCAAAAAGCTCAAACACGATAGGAGTCCCTAAATATGGTATCTGTGTTCCTATGGCCACCTTCCGGTTCCATCTTCAGATCAGCTCCATGTCACAATAATTTTATATTGTCATCTGATTTACACATGCACGCAAAATTTCAGCTCAATAGGTAACCGGGAAGTGGATCAAATTTAATATGCAAGATTTTGATTACAGACATACAAACATCGGGACAGGTCAAACTAAATAAAAGCTTGTAATAATAATAAACAAAAAAGGATTGCAGTCAAAATATCACCAAGCAAGCTCCTTCAAAGATTGTGTCATCAGCAAAATTTTTTGTTCGTGCTTTTTCAGTCCCCCTATTCCTAAAACATCCTCAATAAGTTCAGTGAAATCAGAAATCAGAAACGTTTATTTCAAATAGACCAATTACAGGCACTTTGAATTTTCAAAATGTCGGTCAGTCAAAAAAAAAAAATACAAGTGAAGCTAAATTGCACGTTCCAAAGCGTAGATCTCTATGGAGAAGAACGTGCAAGAAACTCCATGGACACTCTTTTAAATCATATTATGAGTTACATAAATCTTGGTTACATATTTCTTGTCGCTTCTAATATGGAGCACAATGTAGATAAGTGACAATAATTAAAATAAAAAATAAAAAATAAACTAATTTAAAAAAATAGAAATTGAATTAAGTCACTGGCAGCTAAGAGATGATCAGTCTCAACTGACGGCACCCGTTCACGAGCATGACGCGTGCATCAGCCCTACTCAGCTTAACCATTTTGAAGGGAACTGAATGACCCAATAACACGTGCCACCATCAGTAAGGCATTTGAGTGAGCATGACAAACAATTATAACAATATACATATAATAAATATAAATTCACCATTTCAAAGCATCATCGAACCATCAATAGATAGATGTCAACAATTTGTTTCGTTTCCTTAATAAAATGATTTTGTAATCAATTCTATAAATAACACAGCATAATATTGTTTACGAACATTCAAGCCATCCCTACTCCGCTTCGTCGGTCACCACATGCAATTCAACGTGCCGCCACCTACGCCACAGACCTGCCTCAACCAAACGTGTCATCACCTTACTTCATGTACTTGTTCATACGTACCCACAGTTTTAATCACTCCACCATTTTAAAATATAACCCACGTGTTCAATAATGAAACGGAATATTATAAATATACTTTGTAAATTTTCCGTCAACGATTTGTTTTGTCAGAGATCAATTGGCGAATTTTGTTTACGGAATTTTTATGTTTGCGACGGAGTGTAAAGCGTTTAGTGCACAAGGTATTTCAGACAAACTGGCAAGTGCACATTCTTGGAAATGAATGAACCGATTTAAATGCATCTTGGTGCATAGACGGTACTTGAAGCGATGCTTGGGTGAATTAAGTTCTTCATCATCATCATCATCATCATTTCAGCCGAAAGACGTCCACTGTTGGACATAGGCCTCCCCCAAATGTCGCCACAATGACCGGTCCTGTGCGTCTCGCATCCATCAGATTCCCGCGACCCTCACCAGGTCATCGGTCCACCTTGTGGGAGGCCTTCCAACGCTGCGTCTTCCGGTACGTGGTCGCCATTCCAGAACCTTTCGTCCCCATCGACCATCTGTTCTGCGAGCAATGTGCCCTGCCCACTGCCACTTAAGTTTGGCGATTCTTCGGGCTATGTCTGTAACCTTGGTTCTCCTGCGGATATCTTCATTTCATTAAGTACTTAGTGTAATTTATTTAATCAGTACTGCTCACAAAACGGTGAAGGAAAACTTCGTGACCGGCACGTCCTAGAACCAAAAATTCGAAGACATTTGACATCCAACCAACCCGCACTGGGCCCGCGTAGTGGATTACGGCCCATTCTCCTGAAGAGGAGACCTGAGTGAGTCCTAATAGTGGGGAAATTAAAAAGACTGGTTATTATACTAAGCTATGCTATGCATAGATGGAAGGGATCTATATAGATTTATTTATTTATTATTTATTTAAAACTTTATGCACTAATAAACATTGTACAAAGGCGGACTTAATGCCTTAGGCATTTTCTACCAGTCGACTTAAAAATCTAAATATATTGTGGGTATAATAATTATAATAGATGATTACGAACATAATCAAACAAATTTCAAGAGAGATGGTCAGTGCAATTTTAAATTTCCTATACAAAGTAAAAAAATCACCCTCTCTTTTTCCCTGGACTTTTTTCGAAAATGTTCGTAACTTACTTTTTAGACCCAAGTACCTTACGTATAAGTAATAAGTTTTATTTAAATCGGGAAAAAGGACTTGCCAGTTCATTTGCAGCAGGGCCCATGCCCACTAGGGCCACAGGGGTTTTCTGAAAAAAAATCTGAAAAAAAGAAACCTATAACGCTAAGAGCCGCATTTATACCTTTGTGTTACAAAGAATAAAAGAGAAAAAAGAAAATAAAGACACTGGTGTGGTTTTAGTCTGTAAAAGTCTGACTCGTCCTCCCACTCCTACCCTAAAGCGGGCGAAGTCATTGGATGAATTCCCACCTCATAAAAAAAACCAGTTCGTATAAAGTACCATGAGGCGTACAGGCTCTTCAACACAGAGCTCTTCAAGGATCGTCGTATTTAGTTTGGATATGATTATAATGACAATGAGATTGCTTTGGACTTTGAGGTTATCCTTAGTGTGGGTGTGCTCACGTGTTTAGACTCGGGTTTGTCCACTTGGTTTTTGCGAATACGAAACTAAAGCGAGAACTACATTAAACCGACGCACACGTGTGCCAGGCTTCATTTGTACGTAGTGGCGCGTCGCGTGGCGTCGCGTGTCCTGGATCTAGCTCTACAAATCTAGTTGCCATATTAAATGTATGGAGCCTGACGTGCCCAGGATCAGCGTACGTGGCCCACGTGTGCCCAATGTAGTTCTACCTTTACCTAATGTAAATAATTAGAGACACAATAAAAAAACAATGAGAGAGCGAACGCCGGCATTCGCTTGGGGTTTAATGAATTGATGAATTAAAGAATTTCCGCGGCCTAGAAACCGTACAGTGGCGGATTTAAAGCCTAAGGCATTAAATCCGCCACTGTACTTTTGTGCATAAAGTACCGTTATTAGAGACACAATAGAAAGACAATGAGAGAGCGGGGTTTGAGGTTTATTGAATAAATAAATAAAGGGCAACTGAAGCAGTGCAGGTGGGTTTTATTAGTCAGTAAAGCTCTAACACTCCCTCTCGCTCCACCCAGAGCGAAAGAAGTTATTTAATGACTTCTCAACTCAAAAAAAGTCACACTTATAAAGGCAAAAGTTTTTAATGTAGTGGCGAGAGAACTAATAAATTATTATTATTATGTTTTTCAGCTTTGAAATAAACTGTACATTATACAGAATATACAAATATTATAATACAAACATTCGTCATTTTTTATCAAGACAATCACACCTAATTTAATTAGATACTCGAGCAGACTACAACGTACTATTGCACTAATTTAATCATCATTACGTAACAGTAGGTAGGTATAGATATTAAGCACGTTGTATAAAACGATTAAACTTTTATGTAACTAATTATCGAATGTTTTACTAAAAATAAAAATAGGTATTTGTGAGTTTTTTATTTACCTATCTATAGTCTTGTGTTCTGTAGTATCAGAAGCCCCCTAGCCAAGATACGACCGTTTCGTTTTGATTCTCTTGCGTCGAACGCCTCGAGTAGGCCACGCCTCCGATTCCTTTGTTCTGACCACGTGACTGAGCGTTGAGATGACGTCAATGGGTAGCTCGCCATCCGACTGTCCGGTAACCGTCCGGACCATGCCCTACGCTAGTGTTCTACGCGCGCTTCAAGGAAATGTCAGTAACCGTTGGGGCCCAGCAGGGTAGAAACCTACTGGAGCCATGGGTGATGCGAAAGAGAACCCCGGGGCCCTGGAACGCAGGCAAAGAAGGAACAGAAGTGGATCTTAGTCAGTAAAAGTCTGACACGAAAGGGCGGGAGATTTCATTAGATGATTTCCAACATAAAAAACCCTTTAACAGTTCAGTTTAGGCTTTCAAATGGATCTTATTAAGAGCTTATGGTCAACCGTACAGGGTCTCTGACTAACCGTAACGACTGTCAAAAAACTACAACAACGACAACAACAACAACTATTTTGGTTTACAATAAAGTTTTATTCTATCCTATTCTACAGCTAAAAT
This sequence comes from Mythimna impura, assembly GCA_905147345.3. Classification (NCBI taxonomy): domain Eukaryota; kingdom Metazoa; phylum Arthropoda; class Insecta; order Lepidoptera; family Noctuidae; genus Mythimna; species Mythimna impura. The sequence goes on along the minus strand of LR990362.1, from coordinate 10,648,998 downwards.
ACTAAAATGACAGCTGGGACAACACGCACGCAGGGTTCTTGGTAAGTAATGGATGATCAGTCATTCATGCTCCGAATGGGCAAACGTTGCTTACCCTTGAATTTAGCCTCGAGCTTCTCACACAATACAGCACACTATTTATAATTACGAATACCTGTAATGTGTTTAATAATATTCAGTGCTGGAGCACTACTACTGGACTCGTGCGCATACGCTTGCTCTGTTGGAACAGAGCAAGCGTATGCGCACGAGTCCACGTGATGCATGACAAACTGGCCTAAAGTCATACAGATTGTACTATTATCATTATATTTCTAAATGTAGATTTGTTTTCACGATGGTTTTTGACAGAACACCATGGAGATTGATTTATTTATTTAAACTTCATGCACAAAGGTTCCCCCTTCTAAAGAGGAGGCTCGAGGAGTCCCAGTTGTGGGAACATTAATAAGGCTGATTATAATATAGTATCATCATCATCATTTCAGCCGAAAGACGTCCACTGTTGGACATAGTCCTCCCCCAAGTGTTCTGCGGTCGAGCGGTCCTTTGCGTCTCGCATCCATCGAACTTCCGCGACCCTCACCAAGACATCGGTCCACCTTGTGGGAGGCCTTCCAACGCTGCGTCTTCCGGTACGTGGTCACCACTCCAGAACCTTTCGTACCCCGATGGGTACGTACTATACTATACAAAGGTTCAAAGGCAAACTGAATGCCTTAGGGATTCTCTACCAGTCTTCAACCAAAGGTGGTGAAGAGATTACGTAGCGCAGGCTGGTGTATTGTTAACTTTATTGGAAGTAAAAACAAATATTTCAAATGTGTACGACAGATATTTAGTAGACTATTGTGGATAATTACACCCTTATGCACCCCAATTAGAAGATTAAGTTACAATCATAATTCAAGCGTTGAAAAAAATGAGTTATCTATTGTGAGTTTGAAGTTCCGTTGGCCATTTAAGGTCTTCTTCACCAGTTCCACTTCATCAAATATTACATTTTGACTGTAAATGGTTAAGTCCTCGATGAAAATACTAAAATCACTATATATTTACCTATAATATTTGAGGAGTTCACTCGATTCCTCATGGATCCCATCATCAGAACTGGATTTAAAAAAAAATGGGACCAATCTGGAAGCATATCCTTCAAGGAGAAATAAAAATTTTGTTAATCAGTCCATAAACGACGGAGTTCTGAGGTAACAAACATAAAAAAAATACAAGCGAATTGATAACCTCCTTCTTTTTTTTAGAAGTCGGTTAAAAATATATTAACGTAGAAATATTCTTTCTTATTAAATTTAAGATAATATCTACATAAGCATTCATCATATATACCTACCGAATAAACAAAATGAGTGTAATATCAAAATAAACTTTTTTTTTACTAAATGCTTATGATAGTAGAATAAATAAACAAAAACTTTTGTTCTATTCCTTTGTTTTGACAACGTGACTGAGCGTTGAGATTCTTTTGTTCTGACGTCATGTCAGAACAAAAGAATCGGAGGCGTGGCCGACTCGAGGCGATTAACGAAAAGAGAATCGAAACGAAACGGTTGTAACTTGGCTAGGGGGGCAGGCCTCATTTTTCCGCGGGAAAAGGATTTCAAACTACGGAATACGTCTTAGAAACGGTTGAACGAAATTCGACGGGACTTACATAGAGATAAAGCTAATGTTAAAATAATAAGTAACTTAAACTACTTTTTATTTTAAATCCCCATCCCTTTTCTCTCTGGACAGAGTTCGATGGAAAATCCCATTCCATTTCAGTTCAGCACTCTCTAGTGCTACTTGTCCCGTATAGGTCCGTCTCTCTCGCACACCGGAATTAGGATGATTTTAAAACTTCTCAACTTCATAGTAGGGCCCTGAGCGTACTCAAATCGAATTACTGTCGGAACCGGCTCCCAAATTAAGTTAGTCTATCAAGAGCTAATGGGAAGAGACGCGAAGCTTCCAGGCACGTGTCCCATGTGTATGTGTCAGTTATCGCACGCACACGTGGATATGCATGTGTCGTCATAATACACATTTGTTTGCAGCCGTTCTTTTTTTCTCAGAATATTCGCCAACACGTAAAACTGTCACATGTTTTGTTCAAATGCCAAGTTTGTTTTATTATTTTTATAATGCACCTTGTAATCCAACTCATGTGTTCTATTGTGCCATGCCAGGCTTCTTGCTTCTTGTTAGCTGCGGGATTGTTTAAAGGAGTCACCGTGGCTCTGGAACACAAAGGGCAACTAAAGGAACACGGGTTGGTTTTAGTCAGTAAAAGTCTGACATTCCCTCTCACTTCACCTAAAGCGGGAGGAGTTTGTTGATGACTCCGAAACAACGCACTGAGGGTTCCGTACAAATTCCCGAATGAAGTGTCGAAGATTTTTCCGAACCGCAAACAAAGTATTTTTTTTGTGACAAATTTACAGTTTTCAGATTTATTCCTATACCTGTACTATAAGACCTTGCTTTGTGCCAAATTTCAGGATTCCGAATCAACGGGAAGTACCCTATGAATTTTGATTCCCTTGAGAGTGTCGAAATATACGTTTTTTTGCGACATAAACGGCCGTATCTTTTTTTTCGTTAACTTAGAAGTTGACTTTTTTTTCACAGCTTCAAGGGAACGCAGACTTGAGTATATGGTTTTAATTTCAACTCGATACCTCCACGCGTTCCCGAGATCAGAGGGTCTTGACAGACAGACAGACAAACAAAGTGATCCTATAAGGGTTCCGTTTTTTCCTTTTCAGGTACGAAACCCTAAAAAGACTCGCTTCATCTTCATGTATACAGGCTGCATCCAGTAAATTAAGCTCGTACTAGTTTACGCTAAGAAAGAAAAAATCATTCATTCGTGCCTCACACATTCATAGAAATATATTATTTTAATTTTATGGAAAAAGTGTAAGGCCAAAAAGGTGCCTAACTCAGCATATGCTGCTAAGTATATTTAAAACGATTTATAACGCAGGTTTTACGAGAAAGGTAGATAAGTTCCATGCATACGTAAAAATGATTGAATTTTATCGTGCATTGTCGATTTACGTAGGCAAGTCAACTGTTGATAACAAGTATTGAGGCCAATGTCTCTGTGTGAAAATTGTAGTGATTGTAATCTACATGTCTGTAGTTATACTTACGAGTATATGTACTACTTACTAGTCAATTACGAACCGTCATCTACGTACCCCTACTAGGTAAAAGAAAAAATAAAATAAAATAGGTTTACATTTAAAAAAAAAAAAACGCGTACGCAAAGCGATCCCCACTCTTTCGCCGAGCGCTCAAGATCCGTGCCGCCGATACTAGCCCCCCTAGCCAAGTTACAATCGTATCGTTCGACGTCATCTCAACGCTCAGTCACGTGGTCAGAACAAAGGAATCGGAGGCGTGGCCTACTCGAGGCGTTCGGCGCGAACGAAACGATTGTAACTTGGCTAGGGGGGCTGTACTAGTAGCTACGTACACTACTATTACCGTTACGAGCGTTCACTACTCCTTACGCTCTATTTGACTCAAAAATCATGATTTTCAAATTCGATTATATAAGGTCGACTGGTAGAAAATGCCTAAGGCATTAAGTCCGCCTTTGTACAGTATTTATTACTAGTGCATTAAGTTTTAATAAATAAAATAAAATAAATAAATAAATTAATGACTGGAGAGCAGTGGTGGCCGAGTGGTAACGGCCCCGACTTACGAGTTGTAGGTCGCGGGTTCAAACCCAGCCAGGTGCATTACTTTGTGTAATTTATTTCATCACCACTGCTCTCAAAACGGTGAAGGAAAACATCGTGAGGAAACCGGCATGTCCTAGAACCAAGAATTCGAAGACATGTGACATCCACCAACCCGCACTGGGCCCGCGTGGTGGATTGCGGCCCATTCCCTCTCCTAGAGAGGAGGCCTGGGTCCCAACAGTGGGAACATTATAAGGCCGACTATGCTATGACTATGCTAAATTAATGACTTATTGTAAAAACATAATAATATGATTTCGTAATAACATAAGGAAATATTCTTGTCTAATTAGACAGGACTTTATATAAATTAATAGCGAACTATATTCAGATATTATGTAAACAGAGTTTTTTAAATTTTACTTTCAGAGTCAATTTCAAAGCTTGAGAAGGTCTTTATCACTAACAGAATTTATAAATAAAACACAAGCCAATAGCTAAGACATTTAGCTAAATAGTTGTTGAAAAATATTCATTGATTTAGTTTAGTAACTAAGAAAATTAAAATCAAAACAATTTCAAATTATCTAAAAAAAAATTGGGTATTTATAATGGTAATTTGCACTGATTTAACTTCCTTTATCATTGTAATTATAGCTTATTCTAATAGAAGACCCATTTCTTTAAAAAAATTCTTTCTTTTTTTTTTTTAATTTAAAATTTGAATTGCGAATGACATTCAAGAGTTTATTTGTTAAACTCCCTAATCTCAGGAACTAATAGTTCTAATTGAAAAATTTAAGTGTTAGATTGCATAACACATTCTTCGCGGAAGATGCGGAGCAGTAAAGACGCAGGTGAAACCGAGGAGAACAGCTAGTGTTGCATACCTATATTTAACGACATCTTCTAATACAGTAAGCAAACTCCAAAAAAAGGAAAAAAAATCATGAACACGATCAGTATCTCGGAAAACATTTTAAGGTGTAACAACAATACATTTCAGGAAAACTTTTCAACATTTTATTACTCTGAAATTAGTTTGATAAAAGGAAATTTTTATGAATAATTGTGGCACATGGCGAAGCGTGTTGTTTACAGTGGCGGCTTAGTCATGTGGCAAGAGTAGCGAATGCTACGGGCCCCGTGCGTTCAGGGATCCCGCACTTGAACGTAAAAAAAAAACTAGTCAAAATATTTATACTACATGAAATTGTGTACAGTGACGGCTTAGTCATGTGGCAAGAGTAGCGAATGCTACGGGCCCCGTGCGTTTAGGGATCCCGCACTTGAACGTAAAAAAAAAAACTAGTCAAAATATTTATACTACATGAAATCTAAATACAGCTGATTTCTTTGGATGTGATAGTGACTTCATACTTTCCTCCAAGTAAATGTCTACAGAATAGAAGATCTCTTAAAATTCCTCCATCGTACTTTTCACACAACAGATCTTAAAATCCACGGGGTTATGGGTGTCCATTGTAATTTTCACACACAAAATAATATGTAGTTCGATTAGTACCCTAAGAGCCTCCTTAGGTCCGATAACCTGGAATCCGATGGATGCTTCATACACTTTTTTAACTTTTAGTTATAAATAAATTAAATAGTATAAATTCACAAAAACTTCGTTATCATCATCGAAAAAGGTTAGGCATACACACTTTACGGTTTTCTTTTGATAAATAATACAGAAATAGGGAATTTCTGTATTATCTATCAAAAGAAAACCTAAAATATCCTAAACATAATTTTCGAGATCACTTTGGTTTTTTAGAATCTCACCTTGATCGTTCGGGGTATGCAAAAAATCATCATCATCTGGGTTTCTCCAAAAGTTGTAACTATATTAAATTAATTAGTATCGTTTACAGAAAGTAACTTTGTTGAAGTATTTGAGTGTTACGGTAAATGAGGAAAATTACGTCTGCACAAAATACTTTATTTTATCTAACTTAATAATAATAAAAGATTTATGCATGGGGCCCCTTGGTCGGATTTGCTACAGGCGCCGCGCTGGCTTAATCCGGCACTGTTGTGTAATGGTGGAACATTTTTTACTGATAAAGTTTGTACGAAGTGTACCTACCTACGGATGTCTGTAAGTACATTGTACAATACGCTACACGACATCATGTAATACCGAGACATGATGCTTATACAACGTGCTTAGTGACTCAGGAACTGTCTCGAGAGTCACGTTGCAAAGTTAAGCAAATTCTTAACAATAGGCGGTGCCGGTGGTACTAAATCTTTATTATGTTGATGCATTGAGAGCAGGCGACGTGTCGATGACATCGTCGCCCTCCCCGCTAACCGTCGTATCTCACAAACTGACGTATCTGCACTGACATTACCTACGTGTTCATAACGTTGTTTCGAATAAGTTCTCTCTAATCGTCGTATCTGTGTCGTTTACCGTTTAGAAGATAATCACGTATTTTGTTTTGCGTAAGTGCAAAAGGAGGGAAAAAATATTCTCTCTACCTGTCGTATGAACATACTACAGTTAGTAAGATTTATTTTTTTTCGTCACGATTAAAAATTACTGAAGTATGTACATATGGCACTTAGTTAGAATTTTTTTCTACGATGTTTACACATTTATTTTTCATTTACGTCGTATAGATCAAAGCTTTTTTACGAATATGAAGCTTATTTCCATAGCATTAAGTGAAGCCACACTGCAGTAGGCACGGGGTGTACGGGTGGGTTTATAGCGAGTGAACCCAATCTATTCAGTCGAAAAATTCTTTGTAGAGTGACACTGAAGCATCAACAAAAGAAGACTTTGTTTAGATCAGAAAGAAATAAATGTAAAATAGCATCACAGCAGAACTCAACCACAATACAATGTGCTACATTTGACCTCCAACAAGTCATAAGCTTGCCAATTAGCAATGAAAATGCTGTTTTTTATAAACGTCGTCTTTCAGCGTACAATTTCACAATTTATGATATGAATTCTGGAGCCTGTTCTTGTTGTACATGGCATGAAGGAGCAAGCAAAAGAGGGTCGTCAGAAATTTCGTATGACTTTCTGAAGAAGAGTGACGCAAAAGGCATCAATATTATTTACCCGTTTGCTGATGGATGAATGGGCAGAACAAAAATTCCATCGTGGCATCGACCTTATCTTATCTTATTGTGGGGCTGGCCCTAAACCAGAGCACTTCGACCCTTCTGGATCTTTTGTGCTAATCCCTCTCCGTTCTACTCAACCGCCAGCCCTCCGTGCACCTTCTTCACGAGTCCCAGTATGGCCTTGATGGGGCTGAGCCTGTAGTCCTCTGGTCTTGGAAATGGTTGGCCCAGATACTCTAGTCTTTTTGAGCCTAGTGCTGCACAGTCGCACAGTAAGTGTAGCATATTCTTCTCTGCCTCTCCACAGATCCTGCAAGTCGGGTCGCTTGCTATTCCCATGTTGTGGAGCTGTTTGCTGGTGGCGTAGTGCCCCGTGAAGAGTCCTGTGATTGTTCGGAGCTGTGATCTGCTGTACCTCCATAATTTTTGGGTCCAGGCCTTATCTATGTCATTAAGAAATAGCTTTGCATGCTTCTGGCCTGTTGTGTTGCGCCAGTGTGTACTGTGTATTTCCAACGCAGCCCTATTCAATGCTTGGTTGATGACCCTTGGTGAGAGTCCTATGAAGAGTTCCGGTCCGTATAGGGGTGTCTCGGATCCTTTCCTTGCTAGAGTGTCGGCTCTCTCGTTGCCTTCTACTCCTGTATGACCTGGCACCCAGATCAATCTGACCTTGTTGCGCCTTCCTATCCGATTTAGTATTTTAATTCAGTTTAGTACGAGCCCAGAATCCACTCTGTTGGACGTGAGTGCCTTAAGTGTTGCTTGGCTGTCGCTTAAAATGTAGACAGTGTCCCTTTCGGTGCCTCTGTCTAGTATTTCCTGCGCGCCTGCGATTATAGCATAGGTCTCTGCTTGGAAGACCGTCGCCAGTGTGCCCATGCTTAGGCTGAGATTGCAGTTGTCGCTATGTATCCCCGCTCCTGTACCGGTGTTCATTTTAGAACCATCCGTGTACCATACCTGGTTGTTCCCTTTGTGGGGTTTTATTCCACCTTCCCATTCCTCCCTACTCGGAATGTAGATCTTAAACTCCTTTTTGAGATTGTGAATGGTATGTATTTTGTCATATCCCATGTCCATCATCCAGTCAAGTTCCCTGTTTGGTCTTGTGTTTGTATGGTTGGTTTTACATCCAGTGCCCCATACTTTTAAGCCTCTAGGCGAGGAGGGCCATTCATAGGCTTAAAAGTTCTACTTCAATGTGTAAAGGGGTGAGATTGAGGAGCTTTTCCATCGCCGCAGTTGGCATGGTCCTAAATGCTCCTGTAATGGCCATGCAGGCAGTCCGCTGTACTTTGCTTAGGGCCTGTCTGCAAGTTGCCAGCTTGGTTCTGGTTCACCATACGATATTCCCGTATGTGTCCAGCGGTTTCACCATCATGGGGTAGATCCATTTGATAACCTGGGGTCTAAGGCCTCATGTTTTTCCATAGGCAGAGCGACACATGCCAAATACTCTTAGAGCCTTGTTTGCTGTCGCTTCAGCATGGCTTTTCCACATGAGTTTGCTGTCTAGGATTACTCCTAGATATTTTACTTCTGTGGACAACTCTAGTACAGTGTCGTAGAGCTTTATGGTACCCATTACTGTTAAGTCCCTCCTTCTGGTAAACGGGATGATCACCGTTTTGCTTGGGCTGATGGATAGGTGGTTGAGTTTACACCACCTTTCAACCATGTTTAATCTCTCCTGTATGATCCCTGACACAGTGTTGGGAAATTTTCTATTTACAAGTATCACGAGATTATCTGCATATCCAACCGTGTACGTTGGTCCTTTGTTCAATTCTATTAGCAGCTCGTCTATCACCAAACACCAGAGCGTTTGCGAGAGTACGCCTCCTTGCGGGCATCCTCTTGTGACATGCGCCCTTTTGGTCTCACCTAGCGTGTTGATTCTATAACTCTGCCCTTCAGCACATTGTCCATCCAGTCACAAATGGTAGGGTCTATGCCATGTTTCTCTGCAGCTGTTTGTATCGTTCTAAAAGTAGTGCGATCGAACGCGCCTTCTACGTCGAGAAAAGCTGCTAGGCATATCTCTTTGCATTCTAGCGCCTTTTCGGCACGGCTTACTGTATGTCATAAACAATGCCACAAATAGCCAAGAAATCACTTTACGCTTCTCCATGCCATATCATGGACAAAGCGAAGGAGACTCCGTACACAGCACCATCGGCCATCCTCTGAAAACAAGTGGGGACATTTTTGTACCTAGCCAATTACCTCCAATTTTTAGATTGTCATATAAACCGTACGTAGTAAATGATCTCACTTTACTGATTTCCTCGACTTCAAAAAACTTTCAGCCGGCCTTAGGATGCTTTGATGCTTTCTATCCGTAAAGATGATGAGGGCCGATACTTGAACTGGACAGAAATGATGGGATTTTCTGTCAAGAAAACTAAACCTGCAAAGATTTTTTTAAGAATAGCCACGTTGAAGAGAGTTCACGTTCTCTTTCTCTTAGGAGACAGGTTTCTATGTTCTTAAGAGAGGAAATAGGACTTCATAATCCGATAAAATGACATGTTGTCACTAACAACAGGACACACCCCAGTCATTAAGTTGCCGGAGCATGTGGCATTTTATACATCACTTTCTCACTCATGTCATGATAATTGTTTAACTATTGTTCAATTTACTAGCTGATTGTAGATTTAAAATTTACGTTACTTACGTTAATATTAAGACGTTGTTACCTATAACATAAATAAATATTAACCTTATTTCTAGTTCATATGTTCAATAAATAAGACTGTTATTTGACGCTTTAATCCTAGGTAAAGCAAGTCCAATTAAAGATTAATATTTTTGCAAAGACTGTAATTGTGATATTAAATTACTTAACAACATATTATAAGACTTATAGTTCTTAGAATAAGCATGATTAGATATAAGCACAAGTATAGACTTGAAATACTTATTTGAAATAAGGTTCTGTTTCAATTCATCTCATTAGGTACTAGTTTAAACATAGAGTACACAGCTAAATTGCCAAAAATGTTAAAACATTATTTTTTGTAACTCCTTACAAGTAACTTGTAACTTTTTAAGCTTACGAAAGAAATTTACTATTGCTTTTAATAAATTTATATGATATTAGTAGACTTTTATTTATATCTTATACCAAATAACCACGTCATAACAGACACAAGTTATGAAACAAAGTTCTCACAGAGAGACGTATCTGCTTCAAATTAATAGAAATAAATAAATAGATACCTTAGGGCTTTAGGGCTACTACTAACTTAAAGAATAAGCCAAAAGCAATATAAAAAACTTATTAATTAATTGATAAAGCCACAACTAACGCAACTACAGGAACATGACTGTAACGCCCGACCGAAAAACGGTTGCCCTGGAAAAGTATCAATTGCTAGTTAGGACAGTTAGCAGGGAGGGTGACGACATGTGTCTGAAAATTCCAACCTCGATTTTAGAAGTCGACTCTATTTAGTCATTGGTTGTCTCACTCCCACATTGCAAAAAATATTTGGCACAAAATTCGAAATTGGAATACAAATGTAACCCCGTGCAATCCCGCTATTTTACTAGCGTGACAGTGCTGCGAATGTGTGCGTGCGATATTTGGCATGTGTATGGAGTTGTGTGTATGTATTTTATGTGATATGTGTATACAACGTGCGTGCTGACGATGAGTCACGGACCGGCCCACGTTGCGCCCGCGCTGCGCCGCGTGTGACGTCACAGACAACGTGCGTAGACGAGTTGAGAAGTGAATAATGGAATGTAGACATGTTATATTTTTTTAATGTTATTTTTTTTCTATTTAATGAATATAAATAGATTTTTATATATTAAATATTTCTAACGTCTATAGTAACAAGAAACAAAAGAATACCTAATGGATGTCTATGTTTAGATAGGTACATGTCTATAGTTATTGTTGCATTATAAAAAATAAAGACATTTCAATTATTTAAATAAAAATTAAAAAATAAGGACAATGATTGGATTAAAATACTAAAGCAATATTATTGTCCTGTAGGCCTTCTAACCACCCATCTAAACTCGTAACTCCATCCTCGGGTACACGTCTATATTTTCCTAATAGCACACGCTATCTTGAAACAAAAAATCATTATTTTTATTATTCTAATCATTTAGTACATTTAGTACCACGTGCGGTAGACACTGGTCCTGTATATAAAACAACACGTGTTTTTTCATGCGCGCTGAGAGCTCCCCGGCCGAAGCGGTTGGGCCCTAGAGTTGTCATGTGAAGTGGGGTAATTTTCCCAAGGAGATGGGAGGATTGAAGGGGAGATTTTGTGAGATGACGGTGGACGGGTTGGTTGGTGATTTTAGTATGTTTTTGGTACAATTTTCTTGTTTACCTTTAATTTAATTTTTATACGATTAAAATATTTCATTTATAATACACAAGATACCATTCAAACAGTAACTAGAACTTATTATAGAATACCCTTGAACGTAGTACTGAAAGTACTTTGTTACCCTTCCGACTACTACTAATTTATAGAAAGTAGACAAAAAAAATATAATTTTAGATTCCTATTACGCAATTTGGATGCAGTTCACATGTTTAAAAAATTGCATAGCAATTTTCACAAATAACAAGAGAGTATTATTTCAGTACTTAAATGTTTTAGTGTCTACTACAGGCTATTACTGAAAATAAACAAGCATATAAAACCATCTAATAATTCATGTTTACTGTTCAAATTTATATACCGCGTAGTAGTGCGTGGATTCTGAGGCGGCAGCTGGAGCGTGAGGATGTCCGTTCCCTCACGTTTGCGGCCATCTCCTTCGCTAGCATTATTGCTTTGCAGAAGGGGGCAACCGCATTCCCTTTCGCTTCGAACTATGGACCGAGAGGTCGTCGCTGCTGATCGCCTCCATTAAGATACGGCGGTGCTCCGCCCAAGCGGGACACAACCCCAACGTATGTTTTACTGTGTCCTCCGGGCGATCCAAACAATTCTTCCGCCTGAATCTGAAACAAGAATCTTCCGAACTTGCCATGTCCGGTGAGGGCCTGTGTCATGTGGAAGGTGAGGACATTATTAGCCATATATAGCCATTTAGCCATTTCTTAAAGAGAACACTTACAGCTGCCATCGTGGCGTGCCAAACGCTATCTTCCGACAGTCTCTGTCTCCATACCGCTATGAAATCCCGCCAGAACTCTTGGTGTTGCAATAGCATGTACCGTTCGTTTATATATGCAAGGGTTGTTGCCTCAAATTCTTACTGCGATTGGCCGGCAAGGAGGCGCAGCGCTTCGCGGGAGACCATGCTGTATCCCCGCCCCATCTGTATGATTATGAGCTTCTGAATATATTTTAGACTTAACATTTTAACAGAAATCAGGATTTGATGATTATTTGTAGATCGTGATCACTCCGCGTAGCCACATGTTATAATAATTTGTAAATACATCTACGTGAAGTGTGCACATACCTAGAAAAAAATTAAATCAAACGAAAAAATCATACAGTTTTCATTAGTTGGCACTCTTACAAACAAACAACACTCACTGTTTTGACTGCAAAGTATCCATCCATACTTCTGATATATTGAACCCAGAAAGAAAATGTCAGTCAAAACAGTGGCCTATTATTAACCGACAGATTATCATGTAGTAAAAAAAAAATTAGTCACTCTTATCAGGGTAACGTAAACCGAAGCACTACAACACAATACTCCGTCTCGCTCTAGTCACCGATACACACCGAACACTTCCACCACCACCGTATTCGATTATCAAACAGCCACGCCAAGCTCGCCTAACTCATTTTACGTTCGGTATTGAGAAAGTTCGCACGCGTTCTCCTCTCAATAGTGTATTCGTTCTACATTTTGTCAATAAAATTGACAAGTCGTGTTAACTGTTTACCCAGTGTTTAAAAGCTGTGTTGTTTAGCCACCATGTGTGAGAAAAGGACCAGAAAGATTAAGAAAGGTACGGTTTGTTTCCTTTTTGTTGTAATTTTGCTGTACTGGCTAGTTTTGTCATGTTTGGTCGTTGTTTTAAGGGTGGGATGAAATGGGAGTCACCTCTAATGACAATATGGGTTATGTCGAAGACATTAGTCAATATTACTATTCTTATAATGAGGTATTAGTTGATTTTTATACATTTTTCGGTACTTTGCTGTCAAGTTTAATTACTTTCGTTAAATATTCTGTAATTGATGTGGCGATTTCTGTTATGTCCCACAAGATGGGTTAACTACTTACTCCTACTTCGTATTACTTAAATTGATTATACCTATATCATCATTATTGTTTTTCTTATTATGAAATAACATTCCTTCCCAGTCCGTGAACATCGATCTATATTGTTTTCTTGTTCAGGAATCTAGTTGTTTTGCTTTCTAGGCAAATGTTTTTAATCGCACTTACATACCCAGGCCGGTAGAGGGACTGTTTTCCTACATAACCTACTTCTTCGGAAAAAGGCATTGTGAGCTTTCATTATTAAGGAATAAGGTTCTATTTAGCTTGTAAACGTTATAGTTATTGTAAAATTTTAACAATAGTTTCGAGTTCGAATCATAACTGCTATGCGTGGCCTTTCACAACGCTGTAACTGACCTATCTCAAGGTAAAGGTTTCATAATAGGTATGCTTCATATAAGCTGACGCCTGACTGTTTATGATTACAATACCTATTTTAAGATCTCACCATTCACGTACTGCAGGTATAGGCACCTGAATTAATTGAGTCAAAGTCAAAGCTATTTATCTATAGGTACCTACATATAAATAAAATTGAAGTGTCTGTAATATCATAATAACATTTGATTACTAAATGCATAGTGGACCGATTATGGCGAGACTTTCACTCCTAAATAGCTCATAATTTACGGAGTAACATAATTATGTTTACTTTTAAAAAAGAATGGATCCACGCAAAAAAAAAACTGTTTGAAGTTGTCACGAAATGGCATTGTGCTTTTTTACGTGTGACGCGGACAAAGTCGTGGGCACCAGCTAGTTTGCAATAAATTAGGTACAAAAGATGGTATTAGGCAGAAATTTTTTTTAGCGCATAGCATAGGTATTTAGCCATGAATTGGCATATTAGATTATTAAAATAGAAAATGCTAAAAGCAAACAAAACTACAAAGTTTTACACAAATTACCTAATGCTTATGAGTGCCCCCCTTAGGACTCAAATTATTTATTAGGTACTACTATAGCCTATAGCCCACGATAATTGGGTCATTTAACACTAAAAGATTTTTTCAAGTCGAACCAGTTGTTCCCGAGATTACCACGTTCAATCAAACAAACGAGCCCTTCAACTTTATAATATTATATTAATACTAACTGTCTGGGCAAATTGATCTGCTGTATAAATATTATCACAGAAAAAACTAGGTAGGGGTTGAAGCCTGTGGGTAGGAGAGTAAACAATAATTTACGTCCTATTCTCAGACCTACTGAATATATACACACAAAAATTCATAAGAATCAGTCGGCTCGTTTCGGAGGAGTTTTGTTAAAAACACTGCACTGTGACACGAGAATTATCGACATAGGTACATAAAGGAGAAACTGACTGACTGACATATCAACGCACAGCCGAAACTACTAAGACTAGGAGCGTGAAATTTTGCACAAGGCTTCCTTTTGTGACGTAGCGTAGGCGAGCACTAAGAGAGGTTTCAAAATTCACCCCCTAAGGGGATGAAACGGGGGTCCAGAATTTGTATGGAGAAGTACCTAAGATTTCTTAGAAGGCCTATTATTATTTCATATTCGCAGCAGATCAGGTTACAAGTAACTCAACTGATAAACTTATCAATAGGTAGGTACGAGTCTCTACAAACTCCTTTGTTGATTATCGTGAACGTTTGAAGTGAAAAATAAATATACAAACCAATGTTATGATTATTTTTCTTGAAATTGCAGTAGTTGCAACAACATTTCGACACCTCCTACGCATAAGGTCGTAAGGCAAAAAATGCATTTTTTCAGAAGTTTTGTTGTAAGTAATTGTTAATTATTTTGTAATTTGTGAAAATGTTTCAACCAATGTATTTGCATTATGTAATCAATAATCAGTTACCTTACTGGTAGTCTAGCACCATCAATTTATTTCATTTTTTTTTGGCCAACTACTATCAGCTAAAATTCTCTTTAGTTGTGTTCTAATTTTTTTTTTAAATCTGGAACACGATTCAAATTATGAATTACAAGATATCCCAAGATTTAAGATGTAGTTTTGCAATATTTAATTACAGAATTATTCATAGTCAGACTTTGATTATGCTAATTATTTTGTTAGGTAATCAGACAGACGCTGTCAGATGCAGGTAAAAAAAAACCAATGGTAGATTATATTCTACTTTCCTTATAAAATCCGTAATCGCGTCAAGCTTTCCAATAATTTCTAATTGAGAAAGCCACTTCACTATTTTATGTAAAAAACTTTGTACTTTTGGTTGCATATTGCAATAAAAAAAAGCATCAATGCAAGCAGGTTTGTTCAAAAGAATTACCGCGGCCCTGAAAGACAAATGGCAACTGAAGGAGCACAGGTGGATTTTAGTCAGTAAAAGTCTGACGCTCACTCTCGCTCCACCGGGAGAAGTTATTTGATGATTTCCCTCCAATAAAAAAGAAAATCATCAAAATCTTAGCCCGTTTCCACATTAAGGTTTTGTCTCAAAACACATACAAATATTAACCAGACATTCAACAATCATTCGTCAACAAACTCTAGTTAGCTACATGCATTTAATTTAATTATCAAATCGTCCCTGCGTTTCAAAGCAACGTGTTTATCACATTTGTGATAATTATGTATGTAAACCCTGACATTTTGTTTCTCAATTTTTGTACTCTCAATTTTAGTTAGAAGACGTCACTTTGAATGTGATTAAAATGTCTTATCCTATTATCATCATCGTTCTTTTGCTCCTTATTGCAATTTATTTGTGGTCGATGCAATATTCATTCTTCTTCAATATCTACATTCCTTCTTCTTTCATCTACATCTCTGTCATAATAAAAGAAATTATTTTTATACCGCATTCACATATTTGTGCTCGCCTTTCGCCTCGCTATTCGCCTCGTCGTTCGACGAAAAATTGGTAAGTGCGGCTTTAGTTTAACCCTCTTCCATTGCACTGCATTACCAGTACTACCACTCAGTTTACACTAAAAAAAGTTTTCGTTTGATAGTCTATGTTATAGATCCGTAGTCTATGTCATCTGTCAATGGTCACCTCATTCGTTTCAGTTCTTTCTATACCACAAGAATTCGGGGAGGGTGTTAAATCATATATTTTGATTATTTTGTTCATCAAGTCATTGAGTTACCAAACAATTTGTATAATGAACTGTTAAGCATAGAGTAGCTTGGTTGCCTCGGCTGGCTACTATTTATATACAATATCTGCCAAGGCCGTACGTTGACCGTTATGTGAAGGCCTATGCACAAAGAGAACGGAGTTCCACGAGACAATTATAACAATGTTTACATGTACTTGTAATGTAGGTATTACAGACTACAGACATATTTTATTGCGTTACGGCTGATCGCACATTAACCGGGTTTCTTATCAAAAAGCGGAATAACAATTAAGTGGAAAAAAACTTCGTGTATTCTCTGCAGTAAAGTAATCTAAAACTGAAAATGAAATTAGTTCGTCAATGCCCTTGTTTTTTGTACAACCACTTTTTAAACATGCACCGAATCATGCCCTACTGCATCCATTTCAAACGTTGTCTTTTCATTCAATAAGATAAAAGGACAGTTAACATTTTTACAATAGCCGTAACATAAATGCCCAATGTTTAAAAGTTTTGGGATCTTCAAAATAATGACGATGAACTTATGATTCACTTCTGTAGTTTGTCAATCATGCAGCACTGGTTTGCGTGAAATTCGCTTATTCTGGTGTTTGCGCAGCTGCGTAGGTCGTAGACGCAATCTAGAAGCTGCCTACAGCTTTTATACGTTGCGTGGTTTCCCACACTGTAGCGTAAGCACTGCTTAGCCCTGTGTAGCCCTGCGTAGGCATGCGTAGCCCTGCGTAGGCATGCGTAGCCCTGCGTAGGCATGCGTAGCCCTGCGTAGGCATGCGTAGCCTTGCGTAGGCATGCGTAGCCCTGCGTAGGCATGCGTAGCCCTGCGTAGCCCTGCGTAGCTGTGTGTAACCCTGCCTACCCGTGTGTAGTTATTACTTACTTACTTATTCATTTATTTTTTTGTTAGTAGGTTCAACTACTAAAAAATACCGTAAAAACTCCCACCACAATGTCTAAAACTTAACAAGAGGTCGTTGGCTTTTCATTTAGCAGATTTAATATCGTATTGTTGTATCAATGAGAAAAAATTACAAAAACGGTCAATACGTCAATAAACCATATAGTTAGACCTAATTTTTTCTTGAATATTAATGATAATACCTATTTAGATTTACTGAACTTTTGCCCAGCAGTG
This sequence comes from Mythimna impura, assembly GCA_905147345.3. Taxonomy (NCBI): domain Eukaryota; kingdom Metazoa; phylum Arthropoda; class Insecta; order Lepidoptera; family Noctuidae; genus Mythimna; species Mythimna impura. The sequence continues at coordinate 10,631,763 of LR990362.1, read as the reverse complement.
AGACAGTATATGCTAGATATAATAATTATTATTATTATTATGTAGGTAAAATAGGTATATACGTCCTAGTGCACTGGACCTGCGTGGTGGATTACAGCCCCTTCCCTATCCTAGAGATGAGGCCTGAGTCCCAGCAGTAGACACATTATGAAGCTGATTATACTTATTACATATAGATATAGATATTAGTCTCATTCTATGTCACGTTTTCTCACATACCTACTTGTTATTTCTCTGCGAAAAATAACGGTTCCGAAAAGAAAGCGGTACTCTTAAATCAATACAGTATAATGCCTAATAAAGTATTTTTTTCAGAAACCTTGTAATAATTACTCATGTAGATAAAATATATGAATACCATAGTAACGTTACTCATGTCTATTTATTGACTGACCCAGTTTCGTAATCAAAGGATTTTTCGCTTCACGTGTTTCGATATTAGAATCGGGCATAATTTTAATACTTAGTACTACTACGTATTATGAAGAACGACACTACATAATATATCTAAAAAAATATCTGTTGTTAAGTTGTTATGACAACTGACATGTCATTCATATTGTTGTTTTGTGGCGTGACATATTATGTCAGTACAAATTAGTTAGAAATAAAACAGTTGGGAAGATGCTTTTGTTTTTAGAAATTAAACAAATTTTACTTTCGTTTGATTTTGTTTTTCTAAATAAGGCCAATTATCCACGGACGCATAGCTTCATAGACGCGTATTCGTCAGTATACACTTATATGGCAACTTTCGTGCCGTCGTGTCGTTGCCGCTTCGTCGGGTGTGTTTTATAATTTTGTATGTAGAACAGGGTACACTAAGACGCGTCTTTGAAGCTACGCGTCCGTGGACCTTAGTAGGCCTTGAGTAGGCCTTAGTTATTTGTGTATTCTATCCGTGGTGACCCGATTATTCCCTCTCCTAGAGAGGAGGCCTGAGTCCCAACAGTGGGAACATTATTAGGCCGACTATGATGAGTCTATGTATGACCAGATTATTTAATGCAAATCTCTTACAAAAAATTTAATTGTTTGGTTGTAAGTTTCGGTTTCCCGATAAAAATAACTTGAAAGTAGTTAGGTACGTACTTCACAACTTTAAAACAAATAACTAAAATAATCATTAATGTGTCTACATACTTACCAATTCGCTAGACGGTCATAGTTCACAGTATATTTACTCCATTAAGCTAATGGCCCATGTGAATACATATTTTATTTCTACTAACACTGGTGACTAAGACTGATTAAGCACATAAATGTGGCCACTTTTTCTAGAGGGTCATAATAATATATAGCTGTTATTTATAAATGCTTTTACCTTGAGAAGTCCTTAGACGATTTAAGGTAAAGCTTCAAGGTTCGTAAATAATAATAATAATAATAATAATAATAACGTTTATTTCTCACCACAAGCCAAAATATACAGATAATCTTACAATAAGAAACATTGCTAGCAATTTTTGGTTGTGGATCGCTGGTGCCTGTGGTAGGTAGTAACACCTGTAATACAGGTCACCAGGTCCCCACCTGTTCCGAGTTACATAGTTAGTAGCTTACATATCAATTCAGCAAGTAAGACAAATTACAAATATATAGTGAGTTTAATAACCTCAGGAGTAAATGACTAAAGACAGTAAGAAAATAAGATAAAATAATAAAAGTAAGTATGTGTAGGTATGTATGGGGAGGTGTTAATGTAAGTATGTTTGTGTATGAGAGTGTTATGATGTGTGTTGTGTGTGTTTTGGAATTTGTGTGATTAGACTAATACGTCCAAGAGAGTTTCTGTGGCAGCGTATGTTTGGCCTTGAAGCCAGCCTTGTAGAGTGAGTTTAAAATTATGTTTGTTTAATGAGTGCAAGGAAAGAATTCGGTGTAATTTATTGTAAAGATGAGGACCAAGGAAAATAAAGAACCTATGACTAAAATATGTTTTAAGAGGAGTAGCTTTTGCTACTAGATGGTTGCGGCGATTTGTTTCCTGTGAATAGTTGGTAATAGCATGTTGTTTGATAGCAGTGGCCAATACGAATAATTGCCTAACCGTTAGAACTTGACAATATTCATAGAGCTCAGTGGTGGGATAAAGTCTTGGCTTGAAACAGCACACCTTAAGAACGGCTCTCTGTGCGCGTTCTATCTGAATACAGTGAGATTTTGCTGCACCACCCCAGGAAGAGATACAATAAACCAGAACTGATTGGCACAATGCTTGATAGGTCATTTTCATTATGGTAGCATCCGCCGACTGGCGTAGTTGTTTAAAAATGTAGATCAACTTGCGCACTCTGTTCGAGAGGTGTATTATGTGATCCCTAAAAGTAAGGTTGCAGTCAATTACAATCCCAAGATACCTAACCAATGGGACTCGTTCAACCTTGCAGATGTTGTGATCATGATTGCTATTTCCGTCGCCATTACTATTTGACTGATTCAACTGGGCAGCAACATACAGTGAACTTGAGGCTGGAACATTGGTATAACGAATAGAAAAATCCAACATCTTCGTTTTTGGGATATTCAGTGTGAGCAAGTTGTTAGTAAGCCATTCACTGACTGTGTTGAAACCCTTCTGTGCATGAAGATATGTGTCCTCCCAACTATCCGATGCAAATACTAGAGCTGTATCGTCCGCATACGAAAATATTGAACCGCATTCTAGGCTGAGGCTACACAGGTCATTCATGTAGATTAAAAATAAACTGGGACCGAGAATACTACCCTGTGGTACACCAAAAGTAATGTTTAAGTCAGTGCTAAAACAGGTTCCAATTTTAAATAGTTCCTGGAATCACATTTTGAATTTGGAATTAACTATGTTGCAATTAAAAATCGAACATTTTGATATTATGATCGAGGCAGAATTCTCCCGAGCTGCCGGTGCGGTGTTATGAAGCCGAGTGCTACAGTCCGTCAAACGACATTTTTCAATAAACTTACGGAGAAATAAATAAACGGGGGTTGACGCGTGACTTATGGGCGTCGCTTAGCGCTCAGCCTGATAAGATATTAACTATGGCTGGGCGAGTTCGTGCACTTTTCCGCACCAGTGTGGAAAACAGTCATTTGTGTGCTTTAAGCCTACCGCTTTTAGGATAGGAGCGAGTTTTCGAAAAATATATTTACGGGCTGGTTGCTCATGTTCCCAGCCCAGAGCAATCTCTATGGCAACTCTTCTAAACCACTTTCTTTTACGAATTATTATTTATATAATACCTCCTACGCGATAGCAAGGTTTTAATTGAGTATAGGTGCAGCCAAATGGGAATAATCCCTTAATCTTCGGCTACGGCAGGGGTTCATTAAAGGCCGTGCCGCCGCCCGCCGGGCGTCACTTCGTGCTATACTAAACGAATTTGTATCGATCAGGCTATTTTGGTACGCGAGGGTAATGGAGCAATAAGCTTCACTGATGGGGTTTTATCATATACCAATAGAAAGATAGATAAAGCTATTCGCCAGTAAAAGAAAAGAACACAACACTGAAAAAAAAACAGAGTTACTTAAAAAATACGTAACTATATTAAAAAAAAAAGGATGATAAGCGGGATGAGCAGAAGCTATAGACAAATAACAGATAGCGTGGCGCTGGGGACTGTCAAAAAGTTGAAAATTAATGGGAATTCATCGAAATATCATGTGATCCACCTCTTAAATTTTGACATTTCGTCAATCGCTATTGCGTCTTGTATAGTACGGCCGGCGAAAGGTGGCGAGAGTGAAGTTAGCCTCTAGCAACTTTCGCGCTTGTGTATTCGTAAAAAAATAAGTGTTTTACAAAAATAAAGGCCAATAACCGTTAATTACAGCATTGAAAATATCAAATGGAACTTATTTTGTTAAATTGTTTATTTTCTTAAGAGTATTAAAGCGCTAAAGTTGCTAGAGCCTAACTTCACTCTCGCCATCTTTCGCCGGCCGTACTGTAGTGTCATTACTACTATGACTTACTCATATGACATTACTCAGTGTCAGCGACAGTTATGAAAGTTGAAAAAAACTACGTAGTCCGCACATTCTTTTTTCTAGTAGATCAGACACTGAAGGAAGTTAGGTATCAGAAGGTCAGAACTACATTTTACATAAATAAATTATTCAGAACAAATGATAATTTTTATCATGTGATAAAACCTTTCGGTTTAAGATTCAAAAACTGTCTTGGTTCAAAATAACTATATTACAATATATTACACTTTCATAAATTCACAGAGTACACTTATAACTCATCAAATAGACAACCAACTCGCTTCGCGGCTCAATTCCGACTGACTGTCGTTGCTTGTTGGAACGTAAAAGTGTACTCCCCACTCAAACGGCAAACGAACGACATTTCGCCACAACGACCGGAAGTCAGAATTTAGTCACTTACAAAGTGTAATAACAAATTAAAAATACAAACATTTGGAAAATTCACATTAAAGTCATTAGAAAATTCACATTAAAATCAACATGTTTTATGGAAGATGGAACAATATTTAATATTTTATTTTAATTCAACTTCCGTAATAATCTAGAAGTTTTGGGTAGAATTCATAACTTTTATTTATGAAATAACATAAAATATCCAAAAAGACATGCAATATTTACTCACAATTAAACATGTACTTTCAACAAGCTAACAATTCGTCCATCCTGACAAATTTCGCGACCCCGCGAAAACAATAAAGTAATTTCAAGAATTCATTGGGGTTACACAATTCAATAATCATAATTTTATTAAGTAATTATACAATCATAAATATTAATATATTTTCTAACAATCATATTTTTTATAGAGATCACAATAAGTCACTGAAAAAATTATAATTTGCACCTCAAACTAATATTTGCTCATAGCGGTTTATCTTAATGCGCACATTGCACTTCCAGGATCATATTCGCTCATAGCGACTGATATTGTTGTGTGCACATAGCACTTCGAAGATATTCGCTCATAGCGACTGATATTGTTGTGTGCACATAGCACTTCGAAGATATTCGCTCATAGCGACTGATATTGTTGTGTGCACATAGCACTTCGAAGATATTCGCTCATAGCGACTGATATTGTTGTGTGCACATAGCACTTCGAAGATATTCGCTCATAGCAACTAATATTGTTTCGTGCACATTGCACTTTTAAAGTGTTCGCTCATAGCGACTTATATTATTGTGTGCACATTGCACTACAAAACCATTCGCTCATAGCGGTTTGACTGCCATTGCACTACCAGCTACACTCACGCTCATAGCAGTGTAGGCTGACAATTTGTGTACTGCACAGTTTTTAATTGAATGACACAAATCAGATGAACTCACAATCAATGATATTACTCAAAGATATTATATATTCTACATGACAATATATGTATCGCATTTATACACATACTCGTACACATAAATGTCGCACAACGTTTATATAAAACGCTACATAAATTAATCGTCATTACTATCGGTACTATCGCTAGTAGACGATTCACTACCTTTATTATTAAAACAAAGCCAAGGATGCATTTTATCGATAGAGAATACACCCTTATACTTTAACGTCCCTTTTTTAGTAATAGGAGTATCTACGACCTCATACCTGTCTAAAACTTTAGTTATTTTGTATGGTTCCAAACATTTCGGTAATAGTTTTTTGCTTTTACCAACAGTATGTGCTACTCTTTCGACTCTCACTAAGTCTCCGACCTTAAAGTCTATCGGTTTTTTCCTTTTTTTATCAAATCTATATTTTTGTTTTTGTTGCGACTTTTTTGTATATTCATTTACTTCATCCCTAATCTTACGTAACTTTTCACAACCAGCGTTTACCAAATTTTCGTCCAGAGAACTTTCAACCATATCATTATCTATTTCAGAAACTAGACTACCTTCTTTGATCCCAGTAAGCCTTAACCCAAACAAGGTCTCTGAGGGAGTTTTACCTGTGCCTTTGTTTACAGTATTATTCAATCTCCATTGTACTTGTAATAACCAGTCATCCCAAAGCTTTTCGTCCTTGCCATGGTTTTGTGAAGCTAAAGAATCCAAAATGGTTCGGTTATACCTACCGCTCCACTTGGCCATTCGCTCTGGGTGAAGCAACTGCATTCTTTATGTGATTAACTCCTACTTCGGTGAGAAAACTTTTAAATTTCGAACTTGTAAATGAAGTGCCCTCATCACTAATCAAGCGTTTTGGCAACCCAAACGTCCCAAAATAGTCTCTGAGAACTATGATGGTGGTAGTGGATTTAGTGTTTTTAACCGCCTTCAGAACAATAAATTTTGTAAAAGACTCTACAATCACTAAAATATAACAATTCTTCCTTTTTGATCTTACAAATGGGCTGACATGGTCAACATGGATGGTGTGAAAGGGTGCAGTGTCCTTGGGTATAGGGTGCAAAAAACCTTGTTTTTTTTTTCAGATGGGAAATTATTGTGAGCACATTCTAAACATGAATTTACATATTTTTTTATAAACTTTCGCATGCGAGGAAACCAATAATGCTGTTTAATTTTATCTAACGTTTTATCAAACGCAAAATAACCTATGTCATCGTGGTTCTTCTGTAGTACCTGCCATCTACAGCCCTTTGGCACCACCCATCTTAATCCGTCTTCAGTTATTCTATACAGCCTTTCTCGTTTAAGTACAAAATTCTTGCGTATCTCTATCATGTAATCAAATTCTTTATCAGAAAGGATTTTTTTTATGCGTTGTATTTCAGAGTCCTCTAATTGTACAGTCGTTAACCAATCATCTGTTATCGTCATAATATCAAAAGCGTCAATAGCCTGAATTATCCCCGCGTATTCCGTAGTCGGATTCCTACTCAACGCGTCAACGTGAATCATGCCTTTACAAGATTTATATACTATGTTACAATCATACTCCTGAATCAAACTCCACCATCGCGCCACTCTAGGTATCATGTCACGTTTTAAAAATGTCGCCCTAAGCGAATTACAGTCTGTCAAAATGGTGAAGCTTAATCGATTTCCTATTTAGGGCCCGGTAATCTACGTAAAGCCTCTTATCGCCAGTTTTCTTTTTCACTAACAAAACAGGACTCGCGTATGGTGATTGGGACTCTCTTATTATGTCATATTTTAAGAGTTCTTCAACCATAACTCTCACCTCCTCCCGTTCTGAATGGCTCAACTTGTATGGTCTATAAACGACTGGTTCTATGTCTCATAACTGAATATTCATTTCCGTAACTTTTGTATGACCTAGTTCAGACAAGTCTTTGGCAAAACAATCCCGATATTTGTTCAAAGTATTAAATAATTTGATTTAAGTTTTATCGATATTAAGGTCATCCAAGAGAAATGGCGATTTTGTGACACCGTTTTGAACCTCTGTTACCCTATTAACGCATTTTACGTTATTGTTAATTTGTATAGCAGAGGCTCGAGCTAATACTTGCCCCTCTCTAAATTGAATTAGTCTACTATAAGTACCAATTTCTACACTACAATTAAGACGATGGCCATTTTCAACGAAAACCACTCCACTAAAATCGTCATCAGTAAAGACCTTCACAGATACACAACCTTCAGCCATAACAGATTTGAAACTTTTTAGAACTAGTTGCCTACCATCTTTTACCCGTTTATCAGTGATCATCAAGTCCTTATCAGATTTAAACACCCATATGTGGGGTTGCTCAGTAGCAGTCTGTCCAATAAGTAAATCCTAGTTTAGAAAATTATCAAGCACAACAACTACCTCCACATACATTTTTGCATTATCAATAATTATTGAAATCTTAGTTTTACCTAAAGCTTTCACGAATGTATTGCCAAAACCTTTAAGAGATGGCAAATTATTTACTTGCCATTTTTCGCATGGAATAATTTTCTTCATAATGGATTCTTTAATTAAAGTACACTGACTACCAAAATCTACATACCCTGTTAAGAATACATTATATAATTTGTCGTCTACTTTTACATCCCCTCTGTTATTTAGTCATAACGTTTTAACTTCGGATTTTTCTACCCAAACACTCCTGTTGCATTCAGGATAATCATGGCCAATGCGTTTACATTTTTGGCACTTAACAATAGGTTTTTTACATCCTGACACTACATGACCTGTTTCGTGACAGTTAAAATATTTTGTGACTCTACCTAAATCATTTTTTTCAGGTTTACGCGTTTCATTTACAGAACGTACTGGTTTTTTATTGATCTTGTCTAATCTCTCATGTTTAACACCTCTTAAATAACCCAATAGTTTATCGGCATCCTCAAAACGTACTGCTTCTGCTCCGTATCGAACCGACCTGTCATCTATCCCATAAACAATGCAGTCAATAGCGTTCCTACCAACTATACCACACCGGTTTAAGGCTATTAACTTTTCATAATAGTACTCTTCTAAGTCATCGCCAAACTTTGCCCTTTTAGCTAACATTTCAGTTAGCAAATGCCCGTAATTCTCATAGGCTGGAAAAGCAGATTGAAGTTTTTTTACCCATTAGTCCCATGATAATAATACTGATGGCTGCCCTTCGTACCACTTCTTTGTAGTACCAACAAGCTTAGGAGCGTAGTGAGCAGTCTGCTTACTGTCCCAGCCATAGATCTCAGAACATTCTTTAACTTTATTCAACCAAGTCACAATTGTTTGGTTTTTTGATTTAGGATTGTTATCGATGGATGCTCATCAGAGCCCATGACGACTAATGCCGGAGTTCCTCAGGGGTCTGTTCTCTCTGCAACTCTCTTCCTGCTGCATATCAACGATCTGCTGATGCCCGGTATCTATGGGTATGCAGATGATAGCACAGTTGTAGAGAGATACCTGCCAGGTGCTCGAGCTAGTAAGAAGCTAATCCGGTCCGAAAGAGAGGCTATGGTTGAGCGTACGAATGTCTCACTTCAGGCAGTCTCCAAGTGGGGTGAAGCCAATCTGGTGAGATTCAACGCCGCCAAAACACAGGCGTGTCTATTCACCGCTAAAAGGACCCCGTTCACCTTGGCTCCTGTTTTTCAGAATGTATCCCTGGAGTACACCGACCGCCTTCAGCTCTTGGGAGTTGAAATTTCTTCAGACCTTAACTTTGGGCAGTTCATTGAGTCCATGGCCAAGGTAGCTGCTAGGAAACTCGGCGTACTTGCGAAGGTCCGGCGGTACTTCACACCAGGACAGCTTTTAAAGTTATACAAAGCACAGGTCCGTTCGTGTGTAGAGTACTGCAGCCACATATGGGCTGGTGCTGCAAAATGCCACCTGGCAGCTTTGGACTCGGTGGAAAGGCGTGCAAAGAGGCTAATTGGTGATCCAGATCTGGTTAATCTACAAAGTCTTGAGCACAGGCGTAGGGTAACCAGCCTTTCGGTGTTTTACAGAATGCATTTTGGAGAGTGTGCGCAGGAATTGCATGACTTGATTCCACCATCTCATTTCTACCATCGGACAAGCCGACGAACGGCGACCCTTACGTTGTTGAAACCTCTACGGTCCGGACCAATATACCGCGTACATCGAGGGACTGGAATAATTTGCCTGTTGCGGTTTTCCCATCCGATTATAATTTGGGTCTCTTCAAGGCTAGAGTGAATAGGCTCTCAATAAATTAGTGCGCCTCACCATCAACGATTGCATTACCACTTACCATCAGGTGGGATCGCAGTCAAGCACTGCTACTACTTCTTGCCTGCATCGCCGCCCTGGATGGCGATCGTCTGGATCTGCCCCGTTTGGAGCCTCGACTATCGGTGCGGTGCGCAGCTGATGAGTGCCGACTTTGCCTTGAGCCTCGATCACGTGTCCGGGATCGGCTGCGTCTCGAGGTGTGTCCCAGCACAACGCTAGGAGACCTCACAGTGGATCCTCGTCTACTCTCAGACCGCTGCTTAGGCATCTTCACTCGATTGTACAGTCAGTACAATGTCAAAATATCTGAAATAATTAAAATAACGAGTATCTATTTCACATAGACGTACACAATCAGGAAGCGGTAATGTTAAAACAGTTTTCAACTAAATTGCTTTAAAGCTAGTATTATTTAAAATGTTAGAAGTATAGCACAATTTGACAATAAATAAAAAACAAGTAAAGTTAACCTTAAAGTGTATAACAATTAAATTGTTTTTCTATATCAAACGTGTCATGAAACTATTCAGCGAGGGTAACGCACACCTAAGGTTAATGATTTAATTATACCCGAAATACAGTTTATAGTAACTATCCCAACAACATACAAGTAATCATTAAATGCATTAAAAACAGACAAATAAAATTCATTTTAAATAATCAATTTAACTTATCTTATTGTGGGCGTATGATCACACCAGGTTGGCAGCAATACACCAGAATTCCTTGGTGTTATCCCTGCTTCTGATTTGATAAAACCTTTCGGTTTAAGATTCAAAAACTGTCTTGGTTCAAAATAACTATATTACAATATATTACACTTTCATAAATTCACAGAGTACACTTATAACTCATCAAATAGACAACCAACTCGCTTCGCGGCTCAATTCCGACTGACTGTCGTTGCTTGTTGGAACGTAAAAGTGTACTCCCCACTCAAACGGCAAACGAACGACATTTCGCCACAACGACCGGAAGTCAGAATTTAGTCACTTACAAAGTGTAATAACAAATTAAAAATACAAACATTTGGAAAATTCACATTAAAGTCATTAGAAAATTCACATTAAAATCAACATGTTTTATGGAAGATGGAACAATATTTAATATTTTATTTTAATTCAACTTCCGTAATAATCTAGAAGTTTTGGGTAGAATTCATAACTTTTATTTATGAAATAACATAAAATATCCAAAAAGACATGCAATATTTACTCACAATTAAACATGTACTTTCAACAAGCTAACACATGAAGTTCTTCTAACCTACGAATTAATTCCTTTATCTAGTGAATAATTTACTAGGAAGATCCCGTTTAGCAAGTTATTTCGTATAAATTTGCTTGTTTAATAGTCTGTTTAATGATAATGATTTTGACTCAAAGAAAGTATCAGTCCAAAATGAATTCTATTTATTTGAAATTCATAAACAGTCCATATTTAAAACTGTGTAGAAGGACCAGCCATCTTTTTTACTCTTCGAAATTCAAAAAACTTATTTTGAACCGTTGTTTTTCTAAAGTATCTGACCTTTTTGATGACGTAACTTTCTTGCAAACTACTTAAAAATGGACATAACGGTTTGTGATTAAAAAAACAAAACTGAATCGTCTTATTATTGAACGCTATTGTATAAAAACTACGTGATTTTCAGTGATAGCTGCAGGGTTTAATATTTATTTATTCGCAATTCGCTTTGCAGTTGGACTTGGTGGGGCAACGAGCAGGAGTGCCAATGAACTTAGGAATAATAAAATTACGTTTGTGGATTCAACTGGTTTCTTTCTGGGTCATTTCAGTTATTGTTTCTGTCTGTGAAGTACTTTCAGGCATATTAAAAATTGAATTTTAAAATTTATCTTGTCAATAAATGCTAATACTTTTAAATGGAAATAATAATTATTGCAGGGATTCTATAATCGAATTAATTCAATTTTAAATCAGAGAATTTTTAAATTAGGTTGAAACATTTCGATCATGGCAAAGCGTTAGTTAGACAGCCATTATGAACTTAAGGATAAAAGTAAAAAAAATCAGTCTTTCCTCACCAATTAAGGACATTACAAACCACATTCACCGACCGTCACATGTTTGATTGCGTGTTCCGTGTTCCAAAACATCACACTAACCAACGTGAATGTATTGCAGAACTCTGTAGAAGCAATATTTGCATTTATAATAAGCAGGACAAAGTTTAATTTCATTTATCAGAAAGTGATGCTGTTCTATAACTGGCAGCCATAGTCTGGCGGGTGAAAGTTCGTTGAACCGCGGGTGGTGACGTCATCGCTGTCACGTGGTAGCTTCGCATTGTTATAGGTATACCGTTAGGTATGGGAATCGAATAATATTGTTACTTTGTATGTCATTTTCTCGAGTTTAATAATACACGTGCGAATAGGATTAAACCTGTTTTCGCTTTTTGAAACAATCATTGCATGTCTATTAACCATCATTTGTGTTTATTGCGGAAAGTGGGACATTTTTTTTAATTACCATTTGAAATAGTCAAAATTATTTGTTTTATCCTCGAATAGACAAAGCGGGACTGTTGTTGACACATTTTGCACTTGACATAATTATCCAATGATCGTACCAAAATCTAAATTTAGAAAACAAACTAAATATTTATTTGTTTTAGTTAGAGACCAGAGGGATATAGCAGGCATGAAATAAATAATTACGAGTATGTTTTAATAAATACAGAAGATAGTAATCCAGAGGATGAGTTTAGTTAGGTCTGTCAATATTTTCTACTACTTAGTAATCTATACTTTAATATTATAAAGAGGTAAAGTTTGTTTTTTTGGTTGTAGGAGGTAATCTCTGAAAGTACTGGTCCGATTGCGAAATTATTTTCTTTGATAGAAAGCTTCTTTATTCCCGAGTGTCATAGGCTATACTTTATGTACGCGGCCGGGCATAGCCGCGGGCAAAAGCTATAAAATAAAAATAAAAAGACTTCTTAGTAATACCTAGTACGACAATTTAATAAAAATCCTATTTCAATAAAAAAGGAAATTATATTTTTATAACTTCTGTGTTAAAATTATACAAAAAAACAATAATACAGAAATAAGACAGCCTTTCAACTTTTTGGAATCCGATGAACCGTATCTATTTATTTCTAGCTCAACATTACGCCTTTCAGATAGAATATTATATTATAGTAAACAAAATAGCTTTATTAAGCAAACTTAAGTTCACACAATAAAGATGGTCAGCCGGTGAGAATGACGTGAGCCGTCATTGCACCCGATGACCCCGACTTAAAAGCTTGCGTAACGATTTCTCGGCGAGATTTTTACAAAATAACACCACTGGCTTTGTTGTATCGTATTAGGTATAATGAGTTCATTTATTATGCTAAAAATAAGTACGTTCCTAATAGCGGATACCCGATTTGCAACACTGAAAACAATTATTTCGAAGTCACATTGCATGCAATGTGAATGTCTCACTCTAACCAAACAAAATATTGAATGGGATTTACCGCATCCTGAAAATTTAATGAAAACATGATTGATTTTGTAGGTTCAAGGAAAAATTGTTGCGTAAATGTCGTTAAATGAATCATGATTTTATTGTTATTATTACGTATTAATCTATGTATTTGGAATTACTATAATTATCTATGTTCTGACTATAAACTACACAGCTAAGCTTAACAATATCTACATTGAGATTTGTAGATAATTCAATTATTTGGTATTCAAAATCGCAACACCCACAAATATTACACTATCAAATTGACACCCAATTACTCACAAATCTAAAAATAGGCCTATTAAAAAATCTTACTCGTGTCTAAATCTTATAAGGTGCGAGCAGATAGATAAAAGCGGTGTCAAGAAACTAGGCGCAATGTAACGAATTATCTTTGATGTAACGTCACAACGTGACTGTCTGCAGCCTCGAGCTGTCTCACGTTGCAAGCTGCATGTCTGCAGTGCAAACACTGCAGCAGTCTGCACGAAAGTCTGTGTTAATTCTTCAGCCAATCACGTGGCTGTTACACGCGCATCGCTGTTTTTATTAGCGGGTTTTTGAACGTACGCCGCGCGCCCTCCGCGTAACGTGACTTACCACGTTTGAGCATTGTGTTGTTTGACAGATTGTTTTTTTTTTATGACGAACTGCAAGCAGAGGTCTCTTTGTTTTGTTCCTTGAATTTTTTTTTTAATTTCCGGCGCAGTTAAACGAGAGACGAAACAAAGGATTTTTGACTGTTGTTTTTGTAACTTTAATTAGATGACGATATATGTTAGATAGGTAGGTTAAGTAATGCTGACGTATTGTTGACATTTATTATCAAGTGATAAGATGTTTGTAGGCATTCCAGGTCTACTGAAAGCTTTGGGATTGCCTCTGAATAGTTAAACTTTTGTGGGCTACATAACTGTTTTATAAACTTTGTAACGAATAATTTTCCTGTCTTAATCCTATTTCGGAACAAATGGTTATTAAAGGATTGTACAGTTAATATTTTCATCCTTTACCATGATATCTTGTGTCAAAGTTTCAAAGTTATTTGAATACCGAACCCCATTTCACCATTTCGGATGCCTATTGTAAAGTTTCTCTCCCTGAAGCTCAAAACTTTTCAACTATTTTTTTCATTTTTATTTTTATAATGTTTGCCGTCAAACTTTTTCTAAGTATTTCTTTAAAAAAAAAAAATAACAAAATGCATCAATATGTCGATATCGCTGTAAGCGATAAGAACGCCACTATACATATAGACTTTATTTTGGTTGACTGCACCATACAATTTTTATTTTTTTTAAATATCGGTAAAATCTTCACACAGTCACAATGTAGGTGGGGATATGCAGTTTCCCCAAGCGGGTCAAGGCACTAGCATCCTGCACAACGTACACTCGTACACATTATATACGGTACATAATAAATACACGATGTGTACTTGTATGTGTGCTTTCCGAACGGCTGGCCCATAATTCTGCCTTGACCTGACTACTACGATAGTTTACAGTATCTTGAGACACAGGTTTCAGTTACATACTTAATGACTCTTAATTATTATAAGTAGGCGTTTTTTTATTCTTTATTAATTTAAAGAGGGTTTAATCTAGACAGATTATGCCACCCTCATCGCTCGTTACAGATCACTTCAATTTATATTTTACCTCTTTTATTTATTTATTTATGTGCTTAATTAGTAAGAGCTTTAACATACGTGAGTTTGTGCATGTCATCACACGAATTTCAACCAGTAATAGGTAAATTCTTGGGACTGCAGGTTCAACTTTCTTATTAAAAAAAAACAGTCTTCCAGAATTCCGAGAATTTTAAAAGATTTCTAACAACTTTGTGAAACCAGGATGGCTCGTCGTATGTAAATAAGTTAGGTTAGGAACATTCAAAATTACCTTTTTTGGCATTCAGTCGGTATTTCGGATTAGGTACCTATTGTATTTACCTACTTGAAATGTTTTGATCTTTGACATGCTCGTCATTTGTAAACGAACACAGGCATTGTTCCATTGTTGAGCGATTATATCGTACGACGATGTTTATGCACTGCACGTGGAATAAAAAAAAACATCAAGTCTTGCTTAAACTTTCTGAATATTTGGGGTCATTGCGAAACGCCGAATTCATGACTCGCTCTCCAATCAAAAGCAGTAAGCTGTTGTTTTTAACAATTAACTAACAATATTTCTCCATCTTTCCAGGTTCCCACCTTACCCGTCTGCGGGAAGCCAGACGCATCCAACGGCTCCAGAGGCTGTCATCACCATCCACCAGCGATGACAACACCACCGTATCGGTGTCAGTGTCACCCTGCCCTGTCGTCGTTGACAAGAATGCCCAGAACCGAGTCATCCTCGAACTGGCATGGAAGACGGTCGCCCTAATGCACAAGAACAGACTCATCCAACAGAAGATCATTGCACTGAAAAAGGAAACCTCAGAATTCGTCGCTGCTATCATGAATAATCCAGAAAACAGAAAACGCTACGTAGAACACATCCGCATGTACGGACCCTCGGCACAACCGCAAAAACAAAACGCAGAAAATACGCCACTACACCTAGAACCTAAAGTGTAAAATCAACTGCGATTGACTCCTGAACAGAATGAATGATTGAATGAACGAATGAGTGATGTTACTTTGTTCAGTGCGTGAATGATTGATTGATTCGAAGCCTGTTAAGTTATTTAGCTTTTTATCTTTACCTATAGACCTTGTATACTTAAAGGTTATACATATACTAATGTCTGACATTGATTGTGATCAAATTAAGTAAGAAACATTGTTGAAATCTTCAATTTTTAGCCATGTCTTCTAAGTAATTATCAAAATTATCTGTTCCAGTCTATTTGTAAATGTTTAAGATTGCAAACAGTTATTACTGTTCAATTGGTTTACCCATACTTCAGCAATAAATAAAGAAAAAATGCAGTGTCTTAAGTGAAAATGTTGTGGCTAATGATAACTTCTTATTGTTAGAGGTAAGCTATTAAGGAGGTTGTAAGTAAGAGGCTGTTATTGATAAGGTATTCCATCTTCGTACCATTCGTGATCGGTCAAACATCGGACCGTTAGGGTTCTAGAAAATGTTATGTCGTATTTTTAACGCGGAACCGGGAATAAAGGGTAAGATGTTTTTAAGGGTTATTTAGATGTTTTTAGTAGACTTGTGAAGAGAAAACGAAGAGTTTTCCTTACATTGATGTATAGTTGGTATACATATTCCAATGATAATATGTAAAATGATGATTAATAAGGTATCTAAAATTCTGATCATTTGTCTAATTCAAAAATTTATATGGTACGAAGAACTCGCAGAATGGTTTAAAAAAAAATACTCTTAGCTCGTAAAGTAAGTTAGAGTTTATTTTAGTTTCTACAAAACACCTTTGTATTCGTTAAGCAAACACGGCTTTTTGAACCAAGTGAAAATAAAAAATAAAACTTTTTGAGAAGCTCATTTATTAGGAAAATTTTTCTCATTAATGTGCCCTTTATATTTATGACAGCTCATTAATTTAGGTTATAATTTTGTAGGTAATTACGTTCTAGTAATCCAAAACCACCGATTTGTGGATGTCCTAAGTGTGAAAATCTCTTAAAAAAAGAACACTAATTAATATCAAAATCATCGTTAAGTTGAGCTTCTCAAAAGGGGAAAACAACTCTTATGTTTGGCTGCGTATATTAAAAGCCTAACTTCAAAAACTGTATCACTTTTCGGACTACAAAAAAAAAAAAATTACAACTGCACCCTCCTGCCATCTAGCGGGAAAATTCAAAATCAGTTAATTTCCTTGATTCAATCAACCGTGTCACTCAGCCTTAATCTAAATTGCATTTAATAGAAATTAGTATTTAATCAAAATGCACAGATCTACCAATCACTGTGTTCACTTAAACGTACGTATTTATACTGAGTTCAGTATATTGATCACAAAAAACATTACTTTAAGTATTATACGCAAAATGTTTTGCATCTTTGTATAATTGTTTGATGCGTTAGTAGGATTACTGAAATAATGTAGACTTGAATTCATAATTCGAGTTAATTTCAATCTATATGTTGCCAAATCAAGCAACAACATTTTAGGGCCTGTGCACACCACGTTTTTTAAACGCGCCATTGACGCGTGTTTTAGAAACGTGCGTCGACGGCGCGCTTTTATCCTATTAAAGGTACAGGCTGCGTCTGACTCGCGTGCGTATCGCGTCTGTATCGCTAAAAACGCGCGTCAACGGCAAATTTAAAAAACGTGGTGTGCACAGGCCCTTAAGTGGACTGCATTAAAAAGGTCCATAAGAGGTTGCAAAAGCATTTGAATTTTGTGTGATAGTTATAAACATCTCGAATTCTGATTTCAAATACAGAAAGTAAGGATCCTAAATTACAGGGAGTGCGAAATTCTAAATCGTGAATCCTTTTAAGAAGTATTATCGTATGAATGACTAAGCTGTTATTTATAATTTATTGCACAAGGCTCCCTATGTGTATTTTTAATGTACCTACGCTTAAATATTGGCTTTTTTGTGGTTTACTTAGATCATAAGTCAATTTTGAAAAATACACTAGTCTCTCGAATTTTATTTGTTTCCTTGTATACCCTCCTTTACATCTACATTATCCCTATACCTAAGAAAAGTGGTTAGTTTTCCTGATGGCTGGCCCTGAACGAGTAAGAGGTACCAAGAAGTAAGTAGTGAGTAGTAATGACCGACCTACATAAACATGATTTACAGCCGAAACCGTAACCAAATGTTCGGCTCCTGGTTCGGCCATAACCCGAAACTGCCGTGGTAACAAAAATACTGAAATAATAAACGATCTAAGTAGTTATGCTTAATTATATAGCTATAATTTTAATGATGCTAAATAATCTACGATTATATAAAAATTATAACATACATGCATAGATGAATGAATCAGTCAATTTTTAGGTAGGTATGTCACAATCGTCAGCTCAAAGACGCTATTTTTGGTCAAGCCGAATATTTTGGCCGAAACCGAACCTTCGTTCCATTCCTACCGAGAAGCGTTCAACACAGTTATTAAGCAGACTAGTTCGTGCTTTGGTGATTCAGACATTTTAGACATCACGATTAAGTTCCTAAGTAGGTAGGTATATAAATCATGCCTGCTGGTGACAGTAGAAATATTTATTGGTTACCCAGTTTAAAGGTGAGGTAAACAACCGCAGATTTTTGTACTTACCTAGGTACCTAAATGACGCAAGTCAATGATGGGAAATACGCTTTATACTAATTAGCTAATGCTATCAACTAAATATTACACTCAATAGGTAGGTACGTACCTATAATACTTACGCACTGTTGTAGTAAAGCGCTTCATCAAGAAGCAAGCGCAAGATAAGCAGGATTCGACAAAAATGACGTACAGAAGAGTTTCTATAGAAGTTCATTTTTGTCGATGGCTCCCATCACTTCTGCAACAGGACGTTGCCGATTCCGTTCTTACTGTACCTATCTAATATAGAAGGAACGTGAAACAAGACAGCAATAGGTAGGTATCTATGCAGGCTACAGGCTAATACATAAAATTAGTTTTAACCCATAAAACATATAACTATAACTTCAAAGCTATGTTCAAGTCTCTATTCGACTGTCAAAGATGATGTGCGGGGCGATGAGAAGTGGCGACTTATGGATGCGCTCATTCATCGATTTTTTAGTCTAACACTACTTACACTACCTACCTACTTAGGTACCGTTAATTCAAAGACAAGTCAAAAGGCGTTGTTCAGTTTAATTAATAGGACATTAAACTTAGATCGCATGTGTGTAAGCATATACCTATATGATTTATACCTAAGTATGTAGGTACCTATTATGATTTAATTGTAGATCTGTCTACTAGGCTGCTAACGGTATTAACCAGCTCATCGATCGAAAGCTAGTTATTCTATCTTTAATGGCGTTTCTAACTAACTACTGGCCCCCTTTTATAAAAACAATAAAAAAGCATAGACAAAGTTTAAGAAACCATAATTACTTAGAGGTAAATAACCCGGTTGCTTAATTTAATCTGTCATAAAATTGCAAAGATGTTTATAATTGAGTAGAATCTGTAATTGTTTGGTTTTGTAAGTTGATTAGTTGCTACTAAGTTATTCCAATAAAACTTTGAACAAACTTCAAAAAAAAGAAAGCTCTCATTTATAAAATTACAGCGTCATCTAGTGTCCAGTAGTTGAACTATTGTATTACTGCCATCTATTGGTGAGTAGTAAATCTAGTTAATTACTGCCATCTATTGGTGACTAGTAAACCTAGTTAATTACTGCCATCTAGTGAGGAATATATTAACACTTTGATGCAGTGCCATCTATTAGTAGCTTAATGTAAATATACTTTATTAATTTTAATATACTTCTACTAGATGGCGCTTTTCAAATAGTAGTTTTATTCAATTCATTTCAAAGTACTTTATTGTCTTTTGACATAATGGGCACTTCTTTGTAAGTACTAAGATCCCAGAGCTGTCAGACATAACTTATTTTCACATGGATGAAACCTTAGGTTCTCAGTAGCGTCTCATGTGCTTTGAATACCTGTGTACTTGTGGAGCTCCCCCTTGGGAAACTTTGGCAGGTCGTACGAGGTGAGAAAGGGAACTAAAAATAACGAGTTACTTAAGTTAATGTTTTATGGCTGAAATATTATTCTAAAGTAGTATCATAAGTGTCAGACACTTTCCATTGACCAAAACTTCTGTCAGACGCTTTAAGGCTCCACAAAAAGTAAATAAACTTTACTTATTTTTACATGTCTGATTTTAAATATGTTATTAAGGTAACTATCACAAAGTTATATTTCATTAGTCAGACAAATTGTAGTGACCAAACATCCAGTCAGTGCATGAAATCGCCTCACTCGCTCTGAAACGCATGCGTGCTCTCGCGCTCATACTCTCGGCTGAATAATTTTTGCGTTTAGGGGATGTTTGGTCACTACAATTAGTCTGACTACTGAAATATAACTTTGTAATAGTTTCCTCAATAACATATTTAAAAATGAGACATGTGAAAATAAGTGAAGTTCATTCATTTATTTTTGAGCTTTAAAGTGTCTGACAGAAGTTTTGATCCATGGAAAGTGTCTGACAATTATGATACTACTTTAGAATAATATTCTACAAAACATCTATAAAAATCAGCCATACAAATTTAAGTTAAGTAACTCGTTATTTTTAGTTCCCTTTCTCACCTCGTACCTGCCAAAGTTCCCCAAGGAGGAGCTCCACAAGTACTTACACAGGTATTTAAAGCACATGAGACACTACTGAGAACCTAAGGTTTCATCCGTGTGAAAATAAGTTAAGTATGTCTGACAGCTCTGGGATCTTGGTCTATAGTACTTTGTTCCAATCGGTCGTTTCCAATGGACAAGAACTGGAAAGAAACCTAATTTATTTGTATAGATCACAATATTACGTAAAAGGTACCTATGAGAGGACAGTGTAAACCAGTCAACATAGTAGGAGATAATTACCCTGTAAATACACAAAAACATGCATGCGGATAGAAATAGAAAATAATCTGTCAGTCTGCGAAATCTAACAGTGTCCTCATACTCCTTACACACATTCACATTAAAAAAGTGCCATAATAATAATAATAACAGCAGCACCTACACAGCACCTACCAGCACCACCACCACCTACCAGCAGAACCTAGGTAGCAGTAGATACCTTTGTGCTCTTCTGTCTGCTTTTGTTATTTTCATTTTTAAGTGTTTGTGTGTACATAAATAAATAAATAAATAAATAAATAAATAAATAAATAAATAATAACACGTTCTATTAAAAGCGTCAAAGGGGCCTCTGCGAATTGGTTTCGACTCGGTTTCGGACTTCGGTTCTGAGATATAATAACCCATAATAATATTATTCATATTATTGGACAACACGACGTACGGCGGGTAGGTATCCACCCTTACGTTGTTGAAACTTCAACGGTCCGGACTAAGCGTTTCGCTTCGTCATTTATACCACGTACTGTCCAACTATAATTTAGGTGTTTTCAAGGCTAGAGTGATAATAATAATATCATTTATTTGCTTGAAATATGGTGGTAGGTACAGGTCTTAAAATACAATATTGTTTCTTCATATTCCGCTTCATATTCAGCATGCAATTTTTTTTATGAATGGGCATGACTCAATTATTTACATCAAAAAAATCTATTTATAATATGCTATAGAATTGAAAAATGAACAATAAATCAATTAAAAATTTCCACAAATTAAATTAAATGTTATTGACATTTAATTTAATTTAATTAGATTACAAATGTCAGAAAAAAAAAAACAATTAAAAAATTAAATTATGAGTATAAAAATAGAATGTCGAAATATAAAAAAAAAACAATACAAAATGTCAAAAACTAAAAAAATACAAAATGTCAAGAACTAAAAAGAATACAAAATGTTTATTTATTCAATGCGCCTTTTTTATTCATATTATTGGACAGCCCAACGTACGGCGGGTCCACCCTTACGTTGTTGACGTACTTCAACGGTCCGGACTAAGCATTTCGCTTCGTCGTTTATACCACGTACCGTCCAACTATAATTTAGGTGTCTTCAAGGCTAGAGTGAATAAGCTCTTAATAAACTAGTGTGCCTCACCATGAATGATTGCATCACTGCTTACCATCAGGTGGGATCGCAGTCAAGCACTGGTTTATATCAAAAATATATAATTAAAAAAATATATAATTAAAAAATTAATTTACCATTTGGTGGAGTTACCTACCTACTTATTTTTTTTTTGGAGATGTGAAATCTTAAAATCACTTCTCCCGTAAGATATTTGACTTTTGCGAAACAAAACCACTGAATATAAGTTTTAGTCAGTAAAAGTCTACAACCACATCTCAACAACTGGCACACACAGAACACACACACACACAAACACAGGACACTAATAGACGAAAATAGGCTCTGAATGCCTGAGAACAATGGATACTTATTATTTAAACTCTGTGCCACTCTATCTAAACCTATCTATACATACATACGTAGGTACATGCATACACATACAAATAAAATTGAAGTGCGAAAAATGATTTTTGATAATGCAAACATTGCATTATTAAAAATATTTTTTTTACTAAATGCATGCATATGAATAGCTACCTACCTATAACAAAAATGTTTTTATTTTTTGGCCGTCTGTCTTGTTGTTACAGTTTTGACGAACCGATTTTGACGGAACTTTCATTGACTGATAACTGATGTTACAAGGAGTAACTTAGGTTACTTTTAATTTTAATTTTCCCGTGGGAATGCGATTTCAAACTACGGAATTGGCTCAAAAAAGAGAATAGGTGTTCTTCCATTAACATTTTCGAAGTTGAAAATAATAATGACCTGTGCATAATATGTGCTTATGTATTAGGCAATCTGTTATTTATACCTATTTGTAAGTTTCCATAGGATCTTATTGAAAAAACAAATGTCTAAATCTGGCCAAATGGGGCTTCCTTGACCCATCTCAAACACAGTGCCAGTGTGGAGCCGCTGCAGAGGACATGTGTGTCACCTGCTATGCTGCCCATCCTGCACTTTTCAGGATTTACACGAGGCCAATAACAGCTGTACAGGTTGCGAAATACTGGTCTGAAAAAAAAATAGTTTGAGTACATATACACGACAAGAAGAAAAAGAACAAACATGATCATGTTTGTTCCGAATTCAAAATAAAATATTCATTCACAAACTAGTGTAATTTTTTGATTCATACTGGAAGTGATTCGCGAGCGTAAACAACTGAATGAAATGATCAAAAGTTAAAAAAATTTAGAGGGAACCTTACGAGCATGGTCATAGAAATCATTCAAATCATTAGTATCTATCGCTCAGTTGGTCGGTCCTAACGCGTACGACATACTGACGGGCATCGCGGCGCGACAATCATGTATTGAAACATCAATTTTCGACGATTGAACGTAATGTTCTGGAGTTTGTGATCTATGCACTATTTATTGATGTTCAAAAAGTTGTAAAAAATAGCTGTTTTACTGCTTCATAAAGACTTTTTGCGTCAAAAATATGTTGTTTAAATGTTTTATATAATTTTAGAAGTGAATTTAGTCTGTTTTTTTCGTAAGTTGAAGTGACAAAAGTGTTGGTATTTCTTTCTCACAATAATAATAATAATAACATTCCACAACTATCACACCACGCCGTCTAGTCTCAAGTTAAGCAGAGCTTGTGTTATGAGTACTAGACAACTAATAAACATACTTATATATATATTTCTAAATACATACATACTATAGATAAATTACATCCAGACACAGAACAAATGATCGTGCTCGTCACACAAACATTTGTCCTGGGTGGGAATCGAACCCACAACCTCTGGCATAGCAGTCAGGGCCACTAACCACTAGACCAACAGGCCAGTCCAATAGTTAATAGTTCCAGTCCACTCAATAGTTCATAAAAATATGCAGAGATATGCCTAATATGAGTGCATGCATTGTTTTACGTGCTTATCAACATGGATAACCATGCACAGTTCCTATACTTATTTTTCCCGTTAAAGTTTGCAGCTATGATAACAAAGTTTTAACTAAACGTTTAAAACATCAATTATTTTAATAGTTTACCTCTCCGTAACCTTTAAAACCAAAATATTTAGCCGATTTTTCAAACAATTACTTTTTTTTAAAGAAGCCACGATTGAGGTGGTTTTAATAGAAAACTTAATTAAACAACGTTTAATAAAAACAAATCACACTAAACTTATAAAAGTGAAAATTTGTATGTACGTATTGCATGTGTGCGTGTGTATTTTTGTTACTCCTTCACTCTGTAATAGCTGAACGGAGTGGGATGAAAATTGTCACACGGACAGACTCAAGTGTGACTGCGACCCTGGAACGCTAAGGGCAAAAGGTGGTAAGGTGGGTTTTAGTCAGTAAGAGTCTGATACTCCTTCTCCTCCACCCAATCGGGAGAAGCTATACCCAAAAAAACTCGGCAACTGCGAGTCGGATGACTCGCGCCATGAGGATTCCGTACAAACTTACCTATGACAACAGTTCAATTCCCGAATTGAGTTACGAAGATTTTTCCGAATTACAAAAAGTTTTTTTTTGTCACGTAACTACAAATTTACAGTTTTCAGATTTTTTCCTATACCTACTTGTGCTATGAGACCTTGCTTCATGTCAAATTTCAGGATTCTAGGTTAACGGGAAGTACCCTATAAATTTTGTTTTCCTTGAGAGTGTCGAAATATACGTATTTTGCGACATAAACGGCTGTATCTTTTTTTTTCTTTTACTCAGAAGTTTGATTTTTTCACAGCTTCAAGGGACCGTAGACCTGATTATATGGGTTTAATTTCAACTCGATACCTCCACGCGTTTCCGAGATAAAGGGTCTTGACAGACGAACAGACAGGCAGACAGACCGACGGACAACAAAGTGATCCTATAAGGGTTCAGTTTTTTTCCTTTTGAGGTACGGAACCCTAAAAAGAGACCATGCCCAGGATATAATATATCTACTTACTTATTGTTCTGGAAATGTACTAATGTTTCCTTGGGTTATTTTTCGACCTTCACACAGGCGAAGTCTATGCAGGTCAAAGCTGGTATCTAACAATATAATAAACAAATTCTTAACAAACGTGTTATGAAAATTTGTTGAAAAAGCTCTAATAATTTTTTATGGTGAAGATGAGCAATAAATATCTCATTAGTCACCTACACAACCGTAGGTGTCCGACATAAACTTCATATCAACTGTCTACGAAAACAAATGAAAGCTATTAATAAATCATTTTCATGAACACATGAACGTGTGAACCCGTTTCCCGTTTACGTTGAACATGTAATTACCTAAACTTTTCATAACAGATTGTATCGTAATCCTCTGTCGTATCTAGCGTTACCATGACCTAATAAAATGTCAGCCCCCCTAGCCAAGTTACAACCCTTTCGTTTCGATTCTTTTTTCGTTGATCGCCTCGAGTCGGCAACGCCCCCGATTCCTTTGTTCTGACGTCATCAAGAAATAGGAGGCGTGGCCGACTCGAGGCGATCCACGAAAAGAGAATCGAAATAAAACGGTTGTAACTTGGCTAGGGGGCAGTCATGAAAGCGAGAAAGAGGGATGGAGCTATACACTCTATACAGGGTGTCTTTGACATTGACGCACCAACGAATATCACGGATTCAGTACATGATTCTGGACGCCCCAGTAGTGGTGGAATTTTTTGTTGGCTTCTTCCTAATTTAAAAAAAAACTGTTATTTTTTAAATTGAAACTGTGTAAAATCGTTATTCTAAACAACTCCGATGATACTTTTAGTAAAAAAAAACAAATAAAAAAAATTATAAAGTCATAAATAAATCAATCCCGATGACATTTTTGATTTTAAAAGTAAATTTATCCATTTTTTTCACTAAAAATGTTAGAATGACGGTTTTATACAATTTAAATAAAAAAAAAACGTAAAGATTTTTTTTTAAATTTTATGATAAAACCGACGAAAAATTCCACCACTAGGGGGTCCAGAATCATGTACTGGATCCATGGTATCTGGTTCGTTTGTGCGTCGATGTCAAAGACAACCTGTATGCTCTATCCCTTTAACAATACAGTTTAGGTCCTAAAATGGATCGTGGAGTTTTTGACGAAATTTTTTCGAGTGAAGTTCAGTAACTGTTTTAATTATTCGCAAATTGATTCCTAGAGGATATTGTGATAATAAAACTGGTGTAGTTTTTTATCTGATAAATGATATTTATTTTGTAAATACGTTTAAAAAAACACTTTTACACGTCAATTTTTTTTTTTTCGTCATTTTTTAACTAGATGAGGCCGGTGTTTCCTAGCTGACTACCCTGAGAAGAAACATCGAAACAAACTCAGGGGTCAAAGTCTCTTTTAAAGTCCATACAGTAAATATGTAATGGTTAAAACACATGAGAACCATGCAGATTTGTCTGAAATGGTCTTTTGAAGAAAGAACTTTACAGATTTGAGTGGACCTGTCCAGTCAGTGCAAGCATTTGTTAGTATTCGTAAAGCTGAACTCAGGACTACAAACGAACAATACGAAGGAAAGGACATTTGGGTAGGCCGCAGAAAATACTCAAATTGCCAGACATACGTTAAAATTACTGAAAAGGAAAAAAAAGCAATCAACATAGTCCTCACGTTCACAATAATAAAAGGAAAAATATTGTTTACAAAATGTAATATTTAGCAAAGTAAACATTGATGTCAAAAATTAATAGAGAAAAAAGAAAGTGTCTACGCAGCTGGACAATATGTGGAATCATTGAAACAGTCGCGATTTCGGTAAAATGGAGCTTACAATTATTGTAGTATGGATGGACTACCACAGCGAAGCTTACCGAGAAAGCTGACCTGATACATGTGCTGCCAAATACTGCAAAAACATTACATCCGCTTTCTAATGGAACTCGAAGTAACTTAAAGTGACTGAAGACTTAAATACTTTCTAAACTTGACACTAACTATAATTATAAAGACACAAACAGTGCGAAACAAAAAAAAAATCGGGCAAGTGCAAGTCAGACTCGCGCACTAAGGGTTCCGTACAAACTTACCTATGAAAACAGTTCAAATCCCGAATTGAATTATTACGAAGATTTTTCCGAATCGCAAAAAAAGTTAATACCTGTCACTCGTCTACCATTAAGGTCGGTTAATGAATATTCCTTATCGTTAACAAAATGGTAACGCTAATGAGTATTTATTAGCAGTTACCATTTTTTCTACACTCGTAAGTGTAGAAAAAGTGTTAGTTATTTTCAAACCAGGAACTTTAGAACATTTTTTATCCATGTAAATTGAAAGAAAGAAAAAAATATTTGAGACTCGTACAGGACAAACAACAATAAAATAAACAATGTTGAATAATCTCTGTGGAAAACTTAAAATAAAAAAAGCCCTGTGCCGAAAAGGCTCCTATCTCCATGTATATATCCTATATCTCCATTTGCTGAGATATTAAATAAAAATCCGGCGAGTACGAATCAGACTCGCGCACTGAGGGTTCCGTACAAACTTACCTATGAAAACAGTTCAATTCCCGAATTGAGTTACGAAGACTTTTCCGAATTGCAAAAAAAGTTTTTTTTTGTGACGTAACTACAAATTTAGTTTTCAGATTTTTTCCTATACTTGTGCTATGAGACCTTACTTTCTTGCCAAATTTCAGGATTCTAGGTCAACGGGAAGTACCCTATGAATTTTTATTCCCTTGAGAGTGTCGAAATACACGTTTTTTGCGACATAAACGGCCGTATCTGTTTTTTCGTTAACTCTGAAGTTTAATTTTTTCACAGGTTCAAGGTACCGCAGATCTGAGTATATGGTTTTTTAATTTCGACTCGATAACTCCACGCGTTCCCGAGATAAAGCGTCTTGACATACAGACATACAGACAGACGGACGGGTAAGAAAGTGATCCTATAAGGGTTCTGTTTTTTCTTTTTGAGGTACGGAACCCCAAAAATGGTTCGCATTACGAGCTCGTGGTAGAGCTTTGGGCATCAGCTTCGCACGAGTGTCATGGCGAATTTGGGTAACCGAAAGCTACATGACAGGTGTGGTTTTAATAGTCATTGATTGACATCCCAGGACCCGCCCAGAAGAAGTCATTGATTGACGACATCCCCTCAGCAAAAAAAACCTTCGTGAAGCTTTTTACTAGGCACTGAGCCCGCGTGGTCGATTATGACTAATTCCCTCTCCTAGAGAGGAGGCCTGAGACCCAGCAGTGGGAACATTAAAAAAGGCTGATTATGCTATGCTTAAGAAGCGTTTTTTTGGGTGGGCGTTACAAATTTTAGAAAATCTCAGATTTTATCTGCTATAATATACATGCAATCCTTCCTCATGAATTATTAAATTTATTAAGGTGTAAGTACAGTCCCTTGAACATCTGGTTGAAGTTGAATTCACACATACTCGTATGCCGCCTGCGCCCGCATAGAGCCCCGCTGACCTTTTAAACCATTTTCTTCGCGATATATTGATTAATTTACATAATTATGATATGTACATTCTGAAGAACACTTAACCAGCAATTTTATTGTGTAAACATTTTTCTGAAAATCAAAGCCTTTTGAAAGCAGTAGCGAAAACAAGCAAATAATATTATGTTGTTATTTTTTTTTTAGATTACCTTATTCTTTTATCCCAAAAAACGAAGCCTGGGCAAAGTGAACGAAGCTGAGGGCAATAGCTAGTCGTTCCTAAACAAAAACGGTTGAAACCAAGGTCGTCTAAATTCGGAATGAAGTCGCCATTGCCCATAAGTTATTTGGACAAATCTATTGACAATAACCGAACAACCAATCAAATCAATTCTCCTTGCAATCGGTGCCTCTAGTGGAAATAATTCAGTCAATCAGGAATGTACGGCTTCAATCTGACTCTTGTGACTCTTGCGCACGTGTTGGTAGGTACAGTCAACTACATAAGCAATTATGGACACTTAAGGAATTTTTTAAATCATGCTCATTTATTAGAAAAAAACTTTTTAGTCTTACAGTCTTTCAGTCAAACTTAAAGTCATCGCGTATACGTATAAACAAAGCAATTTTACTTGTTACGGCAGTTCTGCTGTGATCATATGAGGAGTTCCGTTCCATATCTTGGAAGTTCATTATCAGATCATAACAATATTTCTATGGGACCAACTCGGAAGTTTAGACTGTCCATGGAGTTTCTTGCACGTTCTTCTCCATAGAGATCTACGCTTTGGAACGTACAAATAAGCTTCACTTTTTGACTGACCGATATTTTGACAATTTTAAAGTGCCTGTAAATGGTTTATTTGAAACTAGGTTACTATTTATGCTAAGTTTCAAGTATATTGACCCAAGGGATAAAATATTGCATACAAACGAATTTCCCCCATTTCGACCCTTTAAAAGTTAAATCTTTAAAAACCCCGTCAGTTTCTCCTTTTATTTATATAGATAAGTTTCTGATTTCTGTAAAGGCGCTATGTCAAATTGGCACCACCGATGTGTGGTTGACTGCACTAAAGGATAAAGCATCCACGGTTGACCGTGATTGTATCTTTGACGTCACTGGGGACCGCCATCATGAATTTATGAGTTCGATGGGACATTGACGCTATAGAAGAATTGGAACGGTATTTTGGTGCTAATGATTTAAAAGCAAAATCATTTTTTTTCTTTGAAACTTTGCTCCACACTAGGCATGTCTTCTTTATAGTGGTCGCGTTCATAGACATGTAAACTTACATACACAAGAAACCCAGACCGGGAACCCTGTAGGCCATACAAATAGAGGACTTTAATAGAGAATTGTTCCATGAGGGAATCGAACCCGCGACACGCAACTTAGCAGCTAATCGCTGAACCACTACCGCAACCGTGTTGTCAAATAGAGTGGCTGGAAAGACAACACGGCGTCCTTACCTTCCGCATGACGCAGGTCCTCACCGGACATGGTAAGTTCGGGAGGTTCCTGCACCGGATTCGTGCGGAAGAAACGCCCGGGTGCCACCATTGTGTGGACCGCCCGGAGGACTCGGTGGAGCATACGGTACAGGTGTGCCCCGCCTGGGCGGAGCACCGACGTGTCTTCGTGGGGGCAATCGGCGGCAGCGATCTCTCGCGCCGGACCTTGGTACAGGCCATGGTCCGGAGCGAGGAGGAGTGGCAGGCGGTCGCCTCCTTCTGCCAAGCAGTACTGCTAGCAAAGGAGGAGGCCGCAAGTGCACGCGCGAGGCAATGGTCTTCGCGCCTCAGCCGTCGGGATTCCGATCCCGATTTCCGGCCACCGTAGGTGCGGAATTGCGGACGGCGAACAATGGGTAGCTCGCCGTCCGATCGTCCGGTAATCGTCCGGACCGAGCCCAAGTCTTTGACGGCGCGTAGTGTTCCACGCGCGCCTCAAAGAGATGTCAGCAACCGAAGGGGGCCCAGCAGGGTCAGCCTACTGGGGCCACGGGTGATGCGAAAGAGATCCCCGGGGCCCTGGAAAAATGGGAAAGAAGGAACAGGAGTGGGTTTTTAGTCAGTAAAAGTTTGACACCATCTCTTGCTCCGCCCAAGAGCGGGGGATGTTATTGGATGATTTTCCCACCCGAAAAAAAAATCGTATCGTCAAATAGAAAGAAGGCTGAATAAAAACTGGTGTTGTTAATCGATTACCAAACAATCAACTTGGAATCCCTTGGAGTTGGCTTCCATTGCAAACTGGATGCAGCTAGAAACCAGTATTACATGAAGCGACGGTCTATCTGACCCCCTTGGCAATACTGGCGTCAGACTTTCTGGCTTCCGGCTATCCGTAACGACTGTCAAACATCTATAAATGACAGCCACGGGCCCTGTGCGGTCTGCTATTTTTATAAATTCGTCATTCCAACACGATCTCATTGTCATTTTGCTAAAAGTTCATAATCTGCTAATTCATAATGATCGATCATTGATCGGTCAATGGTCTCGTAATAGAGTTGTGGTGGAATGACAATATCGAGCTTATTAAAAGCAATGACTGCATAATGACGTTCCAATGGTAAGTCACTGATCAAAGGAACTGACAAAATTTAAGCAGATTATCGCATACGTCTGACATTCATTTATTTATTTATTTATTATTAGGCTTTTCAACAATAAGCACGATATTACATCACAATTCGCACAATACCAACTTACGTCTAAGCGCCTCATCATCACTTACAGAAAAGCACAGCATGCACTACATTATGCGCAGTTAATAACCTAGCTAATTGTTTATAAACATACATGGTTTCGAAATAAGAAAGTTAAAATGACATAAATTAATCTAAATTAAAATGATTTAAATTAAATATGATCACAATAAGTTCGATTTTAATATTATATAAGATTAAGTAAACATTAGGTTTTTGATTTATTTTCATTTGTCAATATGTACGAGATTACCATTCTATGCCACCTCTTTCAATGGAGAGTCAGTGGTTGACCACTGGAAAGTCATAATGACGCCATTTTATTAGTATATTACCAAACATGTCAAAATCAACAATTATAAAATCAATGATAGACTATTCTGACACTATTGTAATGGCAGACCTGAGGCCCAGGACTAATGGCTTAACGTACTTTCCGAGACACGAAGGAATCTTGGCGTGTTTTAAGATAACACGCCAGAAGAACCCATCCTCAGACCGGCTTCAGCAAGCGTTGCTTAACTTTGGAGATCGATCCGTGCGGTTTTTATTACTCAACCACGAGTTCCTAACTTTTAAAGTTTTAAGGTAACTAGCTATCCCCCTCGATTTCATCCGGGTCTTTAGCGTAGCGTGACGTATAGACTATAGCCTTCGACAAATTTTAATGGGCTATTCAATACTAAAAGATTTTTTCAATTTGAACCAGCCCCCCTTTTTTTTTTTTTGTTTTCGGGGGGAAACCTTCGAAAGGCGCCCGGACTTTGGGGATAAGTCCGGGGAGTGTGGGATTTTTACCTCACTAAAACCACCCCGGTGATCACCATCAGCACATATAGAAGGGGCGCCGTTACCTCTTAAAAGACCATTCCGGAACCCACTCTGTGCAACGCCTGTTAGGGCACATCCCTGAGGAGACTGTACAACGGTCTCCCCTGAGCCTCTTTGTGCACGGCAGCACGTGATCACTGTGCCACCGTCTTCCTTGGAATCACTTGATGGGCGGGCAGAGTCCCCACTCTGCACACCCGTGGTTCCAAAGTCCCATCTGCATTGGATGATGCAAGCGGGGTTTCGGCGTGTTAGGCATCGAGGCGGTTGCCTCCCCGACGCCTTCGTCTCCGAGCGGGATCAGCCCTCTCACGGTCGCGCTCAGCCGCCTCCTTCTGGACCATTACGGTCTCACAGAAGGAAGCAACTTCCTTCCAGTTTTCTGGCTCCGCCAGCATAGCCCTCACTACTGCTCGTAGAGAAAGGTCCTGCCCGATTCTGGCGACTAGGACTCGTCGCTCAGTGGCCCACGCTGGACAGTCTTCCAGCGTGTGCTGTGCAGAATCTATAGCGCTTCCGCAATGGTGGCAATTTGCCGTGGCCTCTCGCCCAATCCTATTTAGGTACTCACCGAAGCAACCATGCCCGGTGAGCACCTGAGTGAGTCTGTAGGAGATGCGCTTCTTTCTTTTTAGCCAGGCTTCGAAGTGCGGCAGGACGGCTTCGACAACGCGCTTGCACGAGAATTGCGGCTGCTGCAGCCGCTCGCGCCACCTCTCGAGCGCGTGTTGCCGTTCCTGCCGTCTCAGCCTTACTGCAACCATCCCCGGCACGCCATTACCACTTTGGCGTATGTCACGAATCCGGTTGTATACCCTCGCGTCCATATCTGCCAGGATGTCAAGTGGTGGAAAGCGTGCCAGGAGAGTTGCCGCCTCGAAGGATACCGTCGAACCAGCCCCCCTAGCCAAGTTACAATCGTATCGTTCGCGCCGAACACCTCGAGTAGGCTACGCCTTCAATTCCTTTGTCCTGACGTCATCTTAACGCTCAGTCACGTGGTCAGAACAAAGGAATCGGAGGCGTGGCCTACTCGAGTCGTTCGGCGCGAACGAAACGATTGTAACTTGGCTAGGGGGGCAGTTGTTCCTGATATTAGTGCGTTCAACCAACCAAATAAAGAAACTTCAGCTTTATAATATACCTATAAATGTTCTTTTATATTCGCAGCAGATCAGAAGGTTACAAGTAACTCGTCGTTTGATAAACTTATCAATAGCCTCAATAGGTACGAGTCTTTATTATAATTAACATTATACAGCCTTTTTCAGTTAATGGGCTATCCAGTGCTAAAAGAATTTTTCAATTCGAACCAGCAGTTCCTGAGGTTAGCGCGTTCAACCAACTAAACAAACAAACTCTTTAGTAGCTTTATAATCATAAAATAAAATAAATAAAATAAAAATGCCCTTTATTCCACTATTTACAATTTTAGAAAACTTATTAAGTTAAGAAAACCATTAAAAAAAAAAACAATATACGAATCTTCTTCTCAATCTGTCTTCATCTGTTTCTTCTACTCTGGTTTGTTCTACTCAGCTTTATAATCACAGTAACTTTAAAAAGGCGAAAGTTTTTGAGTGTATTTGTATGTATGATACTCTTTCATGCTGAAACTACTTTTTATCTCGGGAGTCTTTTTCCTTTGTATTATTTATCTACTATCACGCGGCCTAAGTCGAAGCGAAGCTAGTAGGTATTAGTATAGATGCAATACATATCTACCAACAATCTTTCTCAGCTAATAGTAAGAAAAATTCCATTCGTTCATAGGATGTTTAAAAAAAAAAACAGGTCTCCTCTAAAAAATCTTGCACGGCATAATTACATGTATGGTCAGCAGCTCTATGCCTCTGTGGTATGTATATTGCGTAATAATTTCAACGTAAGACTAAAAATCTAAAATGTTATGCAATAACAACCAACGCATAAAGTTATTCGTTTCATATGGCCGCTTTAGTGTTTGTTTTTAAAATTATACTTATTTATTTGTTAGTTTTATAAAAGTTAAATTAAAAACAGTAGCTGCTATTGCCCTTGCAAATTTGAAAATAGAACTAAATTGTGAGGACAGCTATAATCTCAAAAGTTTTGGATATCGGCATTCGATATTTGAAATGACTACTCTATAATTTTGTGGAAAAAAGAGCCAGAATTATGATTAAAAAGAAACACGGGAGCGATACATTTTGTACATTTTGAAGACTTTCAGAAGTTTTGGGCGGGATTTCTTCGAGTGAAGTTTAGCGGTTGTTTTAATTATTCGCAAATTGATTCCTAGAGGATATTGTTATGTAAAATTGGTGTAGTTTTGTATCTCAAGTGTCTGCGCAACTCATTGAAACCGGCGCGATCTTGGTAAAATAAAAGTGAGAATTTTATTGTAGTGTTGACTACCTCAGCAAAGTTTGCCGAGAAGCCTTGACTTGATACATTTGCTGCAAAATACTACAAAACAATAGACTGTACATTCATATTCTAATGGTAAACAAATTAACTATTTATAAATATGTAAACTCGTTAAAAAATAAAAGGTTTTTTGGCTCGTTAAATAATAATTATGATGGAATATATTGGTGTATAAGTATTCTTATTGCGTATTTAAGTATTCTTTTTGACAAATGTCAAAATGGGCCTTTTATTTTTTGACAACTTTAATCTCTATTACTCATATTGAAAATAAAAAAGGGAATGAAGACTTTTATCCTCATTTTTCACAAATTACATTTTATAAATTAAGTTAGGTTTGGTAGCTACTTTTCATTCTAAATGTGCGAAATAATAATATCAGAGAAAAGAGGAAAGGGAGACAGTATAAATATACCTAAGTTGCAGTAAAATTTTCAGTTATTAATGTGAAACCCATTGAGACTTGTTGAAATACGCCACTAAGGTGACTACTATCATCAAGCACTTTATACGTTTATACAGATAATAATTATATGCATAGGAATTTATTAAATACCAATATACAACAGGTAGATAACATAATAACCGCATATATCAGAATTTGCTACGGAATAGATTTCAGCTATTTTTTAAATAATCAAAAATTATTTTTACTATAAAATAATAAAATTCAAAGATAAAATTCTTGAAAAGTTGATTGCGTTACTAACATGTTAGTGTGTGCGTGCGTCTTAAGACTAACACGTTTACTAAAAAACGCGCTTGTTTTCCCTACTCCTTTCAAACGGCTTTGAACTTCAGAAATATGTTTACACAAAAAAAATGCTGGTTAAGGTGTTGTTCAGAATGTACATAGCATATGTAAATCAATAAATATTTCGCAAAGAAAAGGGGAGCTCTGTCCGGCCAGATTACCAGGTTAGCATTACTGATTAAGCAGTGTTGTTATGCGAATGTGAATACCTACCAATACAAACCAATTCTGGTTTAATGGTACAAAAGAAACCAAAACTGTAAAAAAGACTGTATTTTTGGAACAATAAAAAAAAGATGTACTTACGGGACTATACGTTTTATTAGGTCCCTGGACCTGACGACTCAGTGCTGCCTCCTAGTGAACGTCCTTTTAGAAAGCCCTCATTCATGCATGCGTTTGTTCATGCTTGTTGCCTCGTATACGGGTAACTTAATCTCGTCTTAACTTAATTTGTGTGTCAAGGTGCCTACGCTCATTAAAGGACCGAGCCGCATTCTTCACCGACCGCAGAAGATCATGTACGAAGTTCAATGATACTATTTAGAGACACGCAACGACCTCACTTGTTTTTGAACAGAGACTACCAATCTTTTTTGACTTGGGTCCGCTTTGATTTCTCTATTGTTAATCGAGACCAGCCTAGAACCAAATTTCAATGTGTTAATTTATAATAATAATTAAAGAGGAAAGATTTTTATTTTTTGTTTGTAATGAATAAACACAAAAACCACTGAACCGATTTTGAAAATTCTTTCAGTACTCGAAAGGTATTTTGCCACTGAGTAACATAGGTTATATTTTATAATAAAAATAAGGGTTCACTACTAAAACTGCAATAAGTTAAACCAAAGTGTGAATAAATTACCTGTAAATTATAATAATAATAATAATAACTGTGGCTCGGCTGTCAAACTGACTGTCAGCAAATATTTTCTCGCCAAAATTTTTCATTTAATTTTATTCAATAATACACAATAATAATGTACAACCACCGGAAAACCCTCAAGAAAAAATAAAAAAAACCATCACATCACAATCCAACTATATATAATGCCTCCAACAAAAGCAATATACAATGAAATGGCGATGAACTGAATTGGAAGAATGCTGACAAGAAGCCGAGCACAAAAACTACACACACACCCAACATCTTCGGGTTCGTCGCTCAGCTCCGCCTCGCAGCCGCCGGGACCAGCGCCAACCGTGAGTCCAGAGATTCCGGTCGCTGCAGTTGCGTCGAGCTCGAGCGACGAATACTTCTCGCCGCCGACGACACCACCACCTGCGCGTCGACGGGGAAGAGGCCGACCCCCGGCCAGCTTGGGACCTCGAGGCCCGCCGGCCTCTGATAGGGTCCCCGCTGCCGGTGGAAGTGTGCAGCGCATGCGATGGACATCATCCATTAATGAAAACGTCATGCGCTCATACTTTGGGGCTACAGAGGGGGGAATTAACCTGACTGCGTATCGTAGTCGGATGCTCTCTCTGTTTCAGGTGCTTGAGCCAGCTGTCAATGTTTCGGTCCAACGACTATCGGATCAGGTGCGGGTCATTCAGCGTAATCGTATGTTGGATGACGCCGTACTTGATAGACTGCGCCTGGAATCACAGAGTAGCCGTGTTTCACCTGCTACAACACCGGCCGCGGTGCAACGTCTGCCCACTGCTTCACCGCGACCCGTCCAGGTTGGTGACGCCGATGATGACGCGGCTATATCTGTGAGTACCCAATGTAATGATCGATTGAGGGGCGCTTTGGAGGACGCATTTCGAGAGTACCGTTCCACACCGCCGGGGCTTAGACCTCGTCTACCTCGTTTGCCCATGCACAAGAGAAATAGGGCGCTGGTGTGTGCTCTAGATTCACAGCTATCAAATTGCTTTGATAGCAGCAAAGACCTCACTGATACCCACTCAATCTTGTATTGTGCGGCTGTAGCGGCATGTCGTGTAGCTCATGTTAAATTTCCTAATTGTGACAGAGCTACACGACCAGCTGTGCCAGCTTGGCAGTGCAGGATAGAGCACCGTATCGGTGAGGCTAGAGCACTCATCGGTAAGCTTATCTGCTTCAGGGAGGGCAACACTCGCCCTAGGGTGACGCGCTTTATGAGGCGGGCATTCTCGGGGACTGATATTAGTCCTCGAGATTATCTGCCCTGCGTCACAGAGCGTATCGACTTCCTGAAGCAGAAAATCTATGCATGGGCAAACCGTATTCGTCGGTACAAGCGGCGAGTGGAGCGGTACACTCGGAATCGTACATTCCAAAGCAACGAAAGGTGGGTTTACAGGGATTGGGAGCGATCGGACCAAGGTGTGACTGATACGCGCCTGCCGGATGATGACGCCATGTGTTCATTTTGGCGCAGCATTTGGTCGGCGCCTGTCAGTCACACCGAGGGTGATTGGATTCGAGAGGTCGAGCGCGCATGCGATCTTTTACCAGAAATGGGGGCAATTACCATCAGCCCCCAAGATGTAGCCCGTGCAGTCCGTCCATTGCCTAACTGGAAATCTCCTGGGCCGGACGGGCTGCACAATTTCTGGGTTAAATGGTTCCAAAGGTTGCACGCTCGCTTGGTATCTCAGTTCCAGTCTGCCTTAGAGTCAGGGTCGCTGCCCCAGTTTCTAACGACAGGAATAACCCACCTGCTCCATAAATCAGGTAGTACTGCGGAACCCAAAAATTATAGACCGATCACGTGTTTGCCGACGGTCTATAAAATTCTTACATCCATTCTGAGAGCTAAAATCAATAGTCATATTGAGACAAATTCTATCATGTCTGCCTCTCAGAATGGATGTAGGAACGGGTCCCGCGGTACTAAGGAGCTGCTCCTCATCGATATTGCCATTAGCCAACAGGTTCGACGTTCTCGGAAGAATCTGTCGGCATGTTGGATAGATTATAAGAAGGCATATGACTCTGTTCCTCATACATGGCTCATGAGGGTGCTAGAACTGTATAAAGTTGATGCAACTCTGCGCACCTTCCTGATGTCATGTATGGGGCAGTGGAGAACAGTCCTTCACTATCCGGGATGTCGACAGATTCAGGAGAACAACGAACCGATAAGGATTGAGCGTGGCATATTCCAGGGTGATAGTCTGAGTCCACTGTGGTTTTGCCTAGCCTTGAACCCGCTCAGCACACTGCTGGAGGGTTCTGGCTTAGGTTACCGGTTGAAAAGAGGCGGTCAGGTCATATCTCACCTTCTTTACATGGACGATCTGAAACTCTTTGCCCCCAACAACTTGCAGCTGGTGGAGCTACTGAAGGTAACTGAAACCTTTAGTAGTGCCATCAGGATGGAATTTGGTGTGGACAAATGTGCAGTCATACATGTAAAGAGAGGTGAGATTATGGAATCCGTGGGAATTCAACTCTCGGATTCCATACACCTTAGATCCCTCTGCTCAACCGAAACTTACAAGTATTTGGGTATGTCGGAATCGTTAGGCATCAATACTGATGACGTGAAACAATCGTTGAAAGAGCGCTTCTTTGGACGCCTGAATAAAGTACTCAATAGTCTTTTATCAGGCGGAAACAAGGTGCGCGCTTTCAACGGTTGGGTCATGCCGGTATTGATGTATTATTTCGGCATACTCAAATGGACTCAGACAGAACTTGACGCCCTGGATAGGAGGGTCCGCACACTACTTACCGCAAATCGGATGCATCACCCACGGTCATCGGTGATGAGACTGTATATCCCGCGGAAGTGCGGGGGTCGTGGCTTCTTAAATGCTAAGACCCTGCACAACCGCGAGGTATGCAGTCTCAGGGAATACTTCCTAAAAACCGATGTGGGTATGCACCGAGATGTGGTAGCGGTGGACAAGGGCCTCACTCCGCTCTCCTTGGCTAACGAGAACTGGCGCAAACCTATAGTACTGGATACTAATGACCGCAGGGAAGTATGGCAGAGCAAGGAGCTTCACGGACGCTTTTACCGGGCCTTACATGGGCCCGATGTAGATCTGTTAGCGTCCGTATCTTGGCTGCGTTTCGGTGACCTCTTCGGGGAAACTGAAGGTTTTGTCTTTGCGATTATGGACGAAGTTATGATGACGAACAACTACCGGAAATATATTGTGAAGGACGGTACGGTTGACATCTGTCGGGCATGCCACCGACCCGGGGAATCAATCCGACACATTATTTCTGGGTGTTCTCATCTAGCTAACGGAGACTATTTGCATAGACACAACCTCGTAGCCAGGATTATCCACCAGCAACTTGCTCTTAAATACAATCTTGTGGAATCAGAGGTACCGTACTATAGGTATGTGCCCGACCCAGTTCTCGACAATGGCAATATAACGTTATATTGGGATCGATCTATCATCACTGACAGGACTATTGTTGCCAATAAACCTGATATAGTGGTGATAGATCGACTAGAGCGTCGCACAATGATTGTTGATATAGCGGTCCCTCATGACGAGAACCTCGTGAAAGCTGAGAAAGATAAGCAAACTAAGTATCTTGACTTGGCTCGCGAGGTTGTCGACATGTGGGAAGTGGATAAAGCAATCATTGTGCCGATAGTCGTAACGGCCAATGGCTTAATAGCCAAGAGCCTCGAACAACATCTGAGGAGGCTCTCGTTAGGCAGCTGGATCAAGGGCCTGATCCAGAAAGCAGTACTCCTAGACACGGCGCGTATAGTTAGGAGATTCCTCTCTCAGGAGCCCTGACCGCCGGCAGCTTGGACTCTATTCCCGATGCCGGTGGGCTACTATTTTTTATATTTTTAAATGTTTTTTTTAATGTGTTTTTTTTTTAAGGAAATATTTAAAAATATAATAAGTATGTAATATAATAAATAAATGGAATAATAATAATAATATTCCACAACTATCACACAACGCCGTCTAGTCCCAAGCTAAGCAGAGCTTGTGTTATGGGTACTAGACAACTGATAAACATATTTATATATTTCTAAATACATACTTAAATAGATAAATAAATGACACCCAGACACAGAACAAATGATCGTGCTTATCACACAAATATTTGTCCTGGGTGGGAATCGAACCCACCCCAATTATCCTTACATCGCATGCGTTGCAAAAACTATTGATGATAGAACAACATAATGTACTACGATTTTGTAGAACACATCATTATCTACAAAAAATGTTGCGACACCATATGTTTAACTATTATAGTTATGTCACATATTTAAAAAGTGAATTTATTCGCCGCCTCTAGAAAAGACACTTTATTGGAACCAAGGTCGCCGACATAGCCCGAAGAATCGCCAAACTAAAGTGGCAGTAGGCAGGGCACATTGCTTGAAGAACGGATGGTCGATGGGGCCGAAAGGTTTTAGAGTGGTGACCGCGCACCGGAAAACGCAGCGTTGGAAGGCCTCCCAAAACGTGGACCGACGACCTGGTGAGAGTCGCGGGAATGCGGTGGATGCGATACGCACAGGATCGGTCGTTGTGGCGACGCTTGGGGGAGGCTTATGTCCAACAGTGGAGGTCTTTCGGCTGAAATGATGATGATGATGATTGGTAACTCAGTATTAGGGGTTAAAGTATGAAATTGCCGTTTTTTAAAACGGGTTGCTTTGAAGTGTTATATCTTTGGATTGACTTGGAATTATAAGTTCAAATAAACTTTATATTAAAGGTAAGTGATTCTTTTTTCAAAAATAATCACTTACCTTTAATATAAAGTAATATTAAATATTTATTGTTTTTTTTTGTGTTTTGTATTTTCTGTAATGTGAAGGACTCTCTGGCTAATCTGAGCAATCTGCTTATTCCAGCTCAACCTATCGTCAATTAATAAACCTAGGTCTTTAATGTGAGGCTAGAGAGGGATGACTATATTGCCAAAAAATTTAGTATTTCATGAATTTCGTGTTCTCTATATCATGGTTCTTAATTGGTGAGTTTCAATAAGGTTACTAAAAGTCATGTTTCCTCTTTAGCACTAAAATAAAATTCTTTTCAATGGTCATGAACGATTATAGAGTAATCGACACGTGGATGTTCACTGAAGATAGTAGTGACTGGACGAGCGAGCGAAAATAGTATCGCAAGTAAATTTCGCTAGGGCACGCCATAATCATGACGGTAAGATTGGAGAGACATCACAGCATCCTCACCTTCCGCATGACGCAGGTCCTCACCGGATATGGTAAGTTCCTGCACCTGATTCGGGCGGAAGAAACGCCCAGGTGTCGCGATTATCCGGACCATTCGGAGGACGAGGTGGAGCATAGACTGGAGGTGTACCTCGCTTTGGAGGCGCATCATCGTGTCTTCGTGGTCGGATCAAAAAGATTTCGCCTTATGTAACTTAATGTGTTATAGTTTTGTAACACTTCAATAAACTAATTAAAAAATCTATTTAAGTTCCCAGAATCAAATGTTACCAGATATATATCACATACTTGGGTACTCGTTTTTTTAACATCATCTCAGTCGAAAGATGTCCACTGTCGGACATAGATCCTCAAGTGTCGCCATAACGACCGGTCCTGTGCGTTTCGCATCCATCGTATTCCCGCGATCCTCACCAGGTCATCGGTCCGCCATGTGGGAGGTCTTTCAACGCTGCGTCTTCCGGTACATGGTCGCCTCTTTAGAACCTGTCGTCCCCATCGACCATCTGTTCCGCGAGCAATGTGCCCTGCCCACTGCCACTCAAGTTTGGTGATTCTTCGGTTCTTCTTCCTCGTACTTTTCTCATCACAAATATTCTAATACTAGCTGCTGCCGCGTGATAGTGGACAATTATCCCAAGGGAACATACTCCTGGGATAAAAAGTACCTTTTGGGCTATTCTAGGACATGGGCTGCCCGTGTACCAAGTTTCATTGAAATCCGTCAGCTGTTCGAGCGTGAAGTAGTAACAAATATACACACACTTACAAACTTTCGCCTTTATAATATTAGTATTCATTTTTAGGGTTCCGTACTTCAAAAGGAAA
Source organism: Mythimna impura (assembly GCA_905147345.3). Taxonomy (NCBI): domain Eukaryota; kingdom Metazoa; phylum Arthropoda; class Insecta; order Lepidoptera; family Noctuidae; genus Mythimna; species Mythimna impura. Next base: position 10,590,024 of record LR990362.1, on the reverse strand, counting down.
AAACGGAACCCTTCTAGAATCACTTTGTTGTCCGTCTGTCTATCTATCTGTCTGTCAAGACCCTTTATCTCGGGAACGCGTGGAGGTATCGAGTTGAAATTAAAACCATATAATCAGGTCTGTGGTCCCTTGAAACTGTGAGAAAATCAAACTTCTGAGTTAATGAAAAATAAAGATACTGCAGTTTTTGTCGCAAAAAATGTCTATTTTGACACTCTCAAGGGGATCAAAATTCTTAGGGTACTTCTCGTTGACCTAGAAACCTGAAATTTGGCACGAAGCCAGGTCTCATAGCACAAGTATAGGAAAAAAAACTGAAAACTGTAATATAGTTGCGTCACAAAAAAAAACATATTTGCGATTCCGAAAAATCTTCGTAACTCAATTTACGAATTGAACTGTTTTCATAGGTAAGTTTGTACGGAAACGTCAGTGAGCGAGTCCGACTCGCACTTGCCCGGTTTTGTAAGTGTTTGTGTGTACATAGATAAATAAATAAATAGTGTTATATTAAATAGTGTGATATATCTGGAAGCACGGTAGTATCTTCACCAAGTCGAGTAAAAAGGAACATCTGTATCTACCATTCTTTTCTCGAAGTTTTTTAGGAAATTTTCGACCTCCTCTAACTTCAATGTAGATAAATCTAGAAGCTAGAATTTTCAGTGATCAAGATAACTAACATAACTAGATATATTCCCTTTTTGCCGGGTAACATGTCCGGCGCAATCCCACGTATCTAAGCTTAGCCGCTGTTTGGGTTAACATCCATGATTTTGGTTTGTTTTCCTTACACGGTCAGAGAAACCGACCCCCAAGGATACTGAGGAAGTGTTTTAATGCAATATGTACTGTAAAAATCTGCCCCCCTTTTTTGGGTTTAACCCCTCACGATCAGGATGGGGCGAGAGGGAGTGTTAGACTTTTTTTTTATTATTGATAGGCTCGCGTTTGACCACTATCTCACCGGATGGTAAGCGATGATGTGGCCAACGATGGATCACGCTTGCCTAGAAGTAACCTATTCACTCTTGATTTAAAGACTCCTAGATTGTAGCTATCAGGAAACACAGACTCCGGCAGGGAATTCCACTCCTTAGCTGTACGCATTATGGATGTGTTCCCAAAACGCTTTGTACGTATGGGTGGGATGTCCACCATGTACCGATGGCGCAACGCTGTACGTCTAGTGGTTTGATGATGGAACGGACTTGGTGGAATTAAATTGTGCAATTCCAACGCACACTCCACGAAGTGTAATAGATAGAAAACCGACAGGCCAGCAACTCGGCGTCGATGCTCAAGGCTTTGGAGCTTTGATTCGACAAGTGCATCATCACCGATGATCCTCTTGGCTCGCCTCTCAATCGACTCCAGAGACAAGCCTGCAATGACCTGCAATGGTCTAAATATTCTGCTCTACTCATGGCTCGGATACACTTTTTTTGTACCTAGTTTGACCGCTCTGTCCACGTCCACTGAATTACCCCATATGACTAGGCCGTAATGCAATACTGACGAATCATACCCTTGTTTATTTACCGGACACTAGTCTTAACTTGTGAAGAGCATAATTATACAAACTTATCAAGCTTACTGCATACTCTTTCTACATGTTCCTTCCAATTCAGTTTGATATCAATTAATATACTCAAAAATAAAGTTGAGGTTGCAAAATCGTATTGATAAGTATGTCAAATTGTTGTTGGTGTAGCTGACAAGTTGCGTGTTTGAAATTTTACTACTTTAGTTTTATTAATATTAATGTGAAGATAATATTGTCCTCTGGCCATTTTATTACATTAATTAATTCAATATTAGTATCAATTTCTATGTCACTTTTGTTGGAACATTTTATCGTCAAAATGGTGTCGTCAGCTAATTGAATACATTCACATTTCAAGCATTTTATAAGGTTATATTATAATACAAATAGTGGCACACCCAGTATGCTTCCCTGTGGAACGCCAGAATGATTAATTTTTAGTTCTGAGCAATATGTCTTCCTATTATTTTTTTTTATTCTAGAAATAACAGTTCTCTGTTTGCGATCCGACAAATATTAGCTATTAAATAGCTTTTAAGTCAATCATGCGCCTTGCCTCATATTTCGTATTTCTCTAGTTTATGGAGTAGTCGTTCATGTGAAACAAAATCAAATGCTTTGCTCATATCTAAGAATACTGACAATGCAGACATTTTTTTATTATGAGCTTCAGTAATTAGTTTTACTAATGAAAAACAGGCTAGAGTTGTAGAACTGTTTTTCTGAACCCAAACTGACTCTCCACAATCAGGTTATGTTTACTTACAAAGCTATTTATTTTGCCATGCATTGATTTTTTAAAATTTTTAGCAACGATTAGGAATCAGTGTAATGGGCCTATAATTACTCATATTAGAACAGTTACCCTTTTTGTATAGTGGTTTAAATTTAGATTCTTTAAGTTTCGTTGGAAAAATACCTTCTTCAAATGAGAGGTTTTTTAGGTAGCTAAGTGGGGATGCTATAATTTGTACTTAATTTAATTATTTTAGTGGTTACTTCGTCATATCCGGTTGAATTTGTATTATTTAATGAATTAATAATTTTAACCTTTTGAATAGCGTAATCAGAGACACAATAGAAAGACAATGACCGAGCGAACGCCGGCGTTCGCTTAATAATGTCAATTTCATTTACAGGAGTCAAAAATAAAGTATTTATGTTATTGTTAATGTCAATGTTGTTTACGTTATAATTATTATTAGATTTTTGTGTCAGTTCGATAAAATAATCATTAAGTTGGTTACATATGTCATCAGGATTAGTAATTTTTTTATCACCGATTATTATTATGTTTTTATTCATTTATTTAGTTGTTGTTATAGATTTGTTTGAGTTATTTTTTTTTGATTGACCATGTCGCTTTACATTTATTTTTAGCATTATGTAAAAAACCTTGTTCATTCGCTGTGATTTTGATATGCATTTTTTTAAGATCTTAGTGTTATTACGGTATTTTTTCTTGTAGCATCGTGTATAGCTTAGCGTAATATTTAAAGCTCTCTTCTTTATGCATTATATTTTTAAACCCCTCCTAAGCCATTTGTTTTTAATGGGTTTATTGGTATTTTTGAAGATTTCGGAAAAACACAATTTATAGAAGATAATGAACAAGTCGTGGAATAAATTAAATGTTTTATTGCAGTCTGTCTCTTCGTATATTTCACAAAAACTTAAGGCTGCTAAGTAATCAAAAAGCTTTGTTATGTTGCTCTTATCGTAATCACCTTTCATATCATACCAGAATTATATAGCTTTTGATTTTTTATTATTATTCATCACTTGAGAGATTCACACACAGAGAGTAAAGCCCCACATACCTCCGTTGAAAAGGGAGGATCCTCTGACCAGACGGGTGTTATGTCTGGTGGGCAGCTGCCCAATAGATGATTTCGGTTTGTTCTATATGTTCTAATCGCGCGGAGAACTTTGATTGCGCGATGCAGGATTAGTTCTTATGTGACGCCATAGATGTCGCTACAAACGTAAAAAGTTAATGATTGTCCGGTATCGTGATCGGAGAGAGCTAAATTATGTACACTGCATTTCAGGTCAAGTGTGGGAACATTACTGGCTATTTGATCTATGCAAGTATTTTTCTTAATAGGCATCTTAGGTTTAGATACGGAATTAAAAAAAAAAAATATTTTTGTCTCCACAACGTATTAAAACTACATAATTATGATATTTAAAAAAAAAAAAACTGAGCGACACCAAAAAGGTGCCTAACCGGATATCTATGTGCCTAACACAGCATAATATTATTCGATATTTAAAAACAAGAAATAACGCAAGGCTGGTATTATTCTAGGGTTCATTGTGATGCTACTGTGATGCATGGATCTATTAAAATAATGGGTAGTATTTAAACGAGTGACTGTAAATTAAAGTTAGTGACAAAAATAATTAATTTACGTAATAAGTCGCTCACTTAGATTACTAAGTACAGTAATCTAAGTGAGCGGCTGACTGCGAGTGACGAGAAATTAACAGAACAGCAACTGACTTAAAATACAAAATGAGAAATTTCATAATATTTGAGCGACCTAATATTTGTTTGTGTGTCAACATTATGTCCTGCATTTTTTTCAATATTTGGTAAAAAATATTTATTTATACTGAGCATTGCATAGCACTGGCATTTTATCTAAAATGAAGTGTTTCGAATATCCTAAATATCGAAGTACATAGTATCGAATGTTCTAAATATCCATATTTTTTATTTTATTTATTATGTATGTCACCGGGTAATTTGATAATTCAAATATTGCGAAAACCCGAATAATTAGAAAATGGTGAAATAAAATCTGTAAGCAACTTAGACGTAGCATTCGCCAGCCGCTCCCGCGGCTCCGCTCGCTTCGCTCGCTCAGCTCACGCGTGGTTGGTCACAGTGAAAAGTGAACTTTTTAGTAGTTCGAGTAAAACCTCAATTGGAAATCGTCGCTTACAATGGGCCTCATCAGAAGACTTAAAGTCACCCAAAGGGCAATGGAAAGGGCTATGCTCGGACTTTCCTTGCGTGATCGAATCAGGAATGAGGATATCCGCAGGAGAACCAAGGTCACCGACATAGCACAAAGAATCGATATTGAAGTTGACCTCTCTGTATTTCTAGTCACTCATTCTGGGTTTTATTATTAATCAATATTTGTAGTTAGTTTAGTTAATTTTTCGTTTACTCAAATTCATACCGCTCAAGTTATTAAAACAATATCTCATCATCAGTCGCCAAGTTTTTTTTTATTCGTTCGTTTTCTAAGTCCCCTTAAATAATATTTCTAATAGGCAGCTATTTAATTAATACAAGGCATGTGCCCCATGGGACTTCTTATCGGAAAATATGAAGATTTCATATAAAATTTCTTTTACACCGTACTAATCAACAATCGTCGCTTACAATGGGCCTCATCAGAAGACTTAAAGTCACCCAAAGGGCAATGGAAAGGGCTATGCTCGGACTTTCCTTGCGTGATCGAATCAGGAATGAGGATATCCGCAGGAGAACCAAGGTCACCGACATAGTACGAAGAATCGCTAAACTTATTGGGCAGGGCACATTGCTTGTAGAACGGATGGCCGTTGGGCCGAAAGGTTCTGAAATGGCGACCACGTACCGGAAGACGTAGCGTTGGAAGGCCTCCTACAAGGTGGACCGATGACTTGGTAACGGTTACGGGAGTCCGGTGGATGCGAGACGTACAGGACCGTTCATTATGGCGACACGTGGGGAGGCATATGTCCAGCAGTGGACGTCTTTCGGCTGAAATGATGATGATGATGATGAATCAACGGTATGTCTTTTTTTTCAAACATCCTTCCTTGGTACTCACTTTTTTTACATATAAGAAACATTTATGCAGTATGTCATACTTCTAGACTTAGCGCATTGCTTGTGCGTTTCACATGTGATGGACAAGCTGACCAGAAAATATTTACTGATCCGAGAGATGTCGTTCTGTCTTATGCTATTGGTCTTATTTATAATTTAATCAAGAAAAAAAACGCACTAACGCATTATTTATCGTAAAAGGAAAAAGTGATTTTACGGATAAATTAAAGTAAGGATTAACACCTTGTCCCTAAAGGGCCTATTACACTACTCGATATTCAGACAGTCTTAGTCGATGTCGCGTAGTGTAATAAGGGTTAGACCGGTCTTACTCGGAACAAAAAATAAGACTGTCTGAATATCGTGTGCTGAATATCGCGTAGTGTAATAGGCCCTTAACCCTAGATTCACAGTTTGGAACAGTTTGAATGTAATATACGTTTAAACTATATTTCGATATAAGTGGAGATTTATCAACACACTCGAAAACCCGCTCCTATCCCTACTGCTTTTAGTTTTCCGCACTAGTGCAGAAAAGTGCGTGTTTTGCCCCCGCCACAATTTATTGTATTTATCGTATCAGGCTGGGTGCTAAGCTACCCACATGATTCGCTGGTCAACCTCCATTTAATTATTTCTTCGTAAGTGTATTGAAAAACGTCATTTGTTACACGTGGAAAGGACGTTATTCGGCTTCATAACACCCTCGCCTGTGGCTCAACAAATTCCGCATCGGATGCAATGACAAACTTTCTCCACTTGTATCAAAATGTACTTATTTTCAATTATCTCTTCATAAGAACAATGTTTACATCGGTAAGTTTGTACGGAACCCTCAGGGCGCGAGTCCGACTCGCACTTGCCCAGTTTTTTTATTTAATCTTTTTGAGACTTGTTCATTCAATGAGAATAAATGAGGGTATACCTCAAAAATATACAGACACGGGAGTGGGAGAATTTTTAATTCTTTAAATAATGACCTGCAAAGGTCTAAATATTCTGCTCCACTCATGGCTCGGCATGGCTGATACACTCTTTAGGGTTCCGCACTTCAAAAGAAAAAAACGGAACCCTTATAGGATTACTTTGTTTTCCGTCCGTCTGTCTGTCTGTCTCTCAAGACCCTTTATCTCGGGAACGCGTGGAGGTATCGAGTTGAAATTAAAACCATGTAGTCAGGTCTGCAAATTCCGCATCGGATGCAATGACAAACTTTTCCACTTGTATCAAAATGTACTTAGTTTCAATTATCTCTTCATAAGAACCTTCTTGAAACTTCCAAGAATTTTGGATAAAAAAATCTTGAAGTCGAGTCATTCTCGATTTTTTGGCTTAGCAACACAATATTTACAATTCATTTGAATTCATTGAAATCCGTTCAGCCGTTTTTCAATGAAACGGAATAAGACATAAAATATATAGATAATTGATATCTCGGGAGTATGTTATTTTGGGATAATTTTCCATTATCACGCGGGCGATGCCGCTGACAGCAACTAGTAAAAAAATAAAAAATAAAACAAAATTAAAATTGATTCATTTCAAGTCATTCATGCCCATTCTAAAAATAGTGACATATTCAAAACCAGTTATGGATTCTACGAAGTGTTTTTGTTATACAAGTAGAATCTAACCACAAAGTACGAAACAAATGGAGCTGGTAATAAATAATAACTGCATAATCAGAGAACGTTAATTTTCGATCTTTTCGATCAATTCGATCTTTGGTTAATCGTACTAATAAAAAACGCTTAATTGTCGTACTGTACACACAGTGTACGAAATTTATTTGGCCGAAAATTTTGGTCTCTGTATCTTCGTTAACACAATAATAACGCACAATAATATATTCTTTGATGTCCATAATATAATGGCTACTTTTCATGTAACATGCATGCTCCTTTGAAGAATGGCTATTAAAGGGTGGAAGGGTCAAAGCTCATTTTCAAGAACATGTAAATACAGTGCCTAAGATAATGATGATTATAAATGTGAATGGATGGGAAAGCAGAGAAACACCAAAGATAAGATGGGTAGAATGGAAGATGAAAATACGTTGCGAAGACCTCTGGTGACAATATCGGACGGCGAGCAATGGGTAGCTCGCCATCCGACCGTCTGATAACCGTCCGGACCGTTTTTTTTTTTTTTTTTTTTGTTGCCTGGGTGGAAAATCCTCATGGATGTCCTTCGCCTGGGGCAGGCGAAGGGGTCTGTCAGACTCTTACTGACTAAAAACCACCTCGGTGTTCCCTCCCACACTTGGACCGGGGATCGTGGGAGCTGATACGCCATCCATGATCCCCGGCTAGTGCCGGCCCGCCTACGCGGGCCACCTCAAGCCAGGGGGAGTATGAGGTGTCCTCCCCCCGCGACGTCCAATAGGGGTTTTATCGGCGTCGGGGGACCAGTCTGTAGAATACTTTCTTATATAAAAAGTCCCCTGACTGAGATGAAAAATTTTGTTTTGTAGATCAAGTAGTTTTCGAGACATCGTGTTTAGTCAGTGAGTGAATGAGTGACAACTTTCATTTTTATTTATCTAGTTTAACTAACATCTTGTTTTTTTTGCTTTTTAGTTCGTTTTTTTGACATGGCAGTCGTGTTTTTTATTTTTTTTAATTATTTATTTTTATTTTAAACGTTTTAGTTATAAGTTTAATTTTAAAACATGTCATGCTTCACAATATAGTTTCTAAGCATTTATACGATCACAAGAAGAGATGAAGATTACTCGCTTCATATAGAATTGTTGAAGATTTCTGAGGCGATGAAATTCATCAAGAGACTTTCTGTCGTGTGGCTCGTGAATCACTTGTGGATCCAAAACGCTGGTTGCCAAACCTTCTAGTTGTCTCACGCGACTAAGCGCAACATAAGCTTGCCCTTTGGCTAAAATTTTTGGGCCTAGGTCCTCGAGGGCTCTGTCCAGTGTTGTCCCTTGTAACTTGTGGACTGTCACGGCCCAACATAATATAAGCGGTAGCATGCGGCGCTCTACTTTTCCATGACTCCTTAGCCCGTTAAATTCGACTGTACTGTTCAATTTTGACACCCATACCAATAGTGTTGCCACGTACTGACTTGTCGTCGAACTCTACGAAGACGGCTTGTGGTAATTCTTCTGGTTCTAGTTAGTCACGGAGTAGCAAATGGCCATTCGAATTTTCGAACGATCACCATAGCGCCATTTATCTTATCTTATCTTGTTTTCGGGCTGGCCCTAGGCCAGAGCACTACGACCCTTCTAGATCTTTTGTGGTACGCCCTTCCTGTCTACTCAACCCCCTCCGTGCACCTTCTTCATGAGTCCCAGTATGGCCTCGATGGGGCTGAGCCTGTAGTCTTGTCTTGGTCTTGGTCTTGGAAATGGTTGGCCCAGATACTCTAGTCTTTTGGAGCCTAGTGCTGCTCGGTCGCACAGCAAGTGTAACATTGTCTCTTCTGCATCTCCACAGATCCTGCAAGTCGGGTCGCTTGCTAGTCCCATGTTGTGGAGCTGTTTGTTGGTGGCATAGTGCCCCGTGAAGAATCCTGTGATTGTTCGGAGCTGCGATCTGCTGTACCTCCATAGTTTTTGGGTCCAGCCCTTATCTATGTCATTGAGAAATAGTTTTGCATGCTTATGGCCTGTTGTATTGCGCCAGTGTGTGCTGTGTATCTCTAACGCAGCCCTTTTCAATGCTTGGTTGATGACCCTTGGTGAAAGTCCTATGAAGGATTCCGGTCCGTATAGGGGTGTTTCGGATCCTTTCCTTGCCAGAGTGTTATCATTATTGTTTAATCATTACCTTCTACTCCTGTATGACCTGGCACCTAGATCAATCTGACCTTGTTGCGCCTTCCTATCCGGTTTAATATTTAATACAGTTTAGTATAAGCCTAGAATCCACTCTGTTGGATGTGAGTGCCTTAAGTGTTGCTTGGCTGTCGCTTAAAATGTAGACAGTGTCCCCTACGGTGCCACTATCTAGTATTTCCTGCGCGCACCCGATTATAGCATAGGTCTCTGTTTGGAAGACCGTCGCCATTTTGCCCATGCTTAGGCTAAGATTGCAGTTGTCGCTGTGTACCCCCCGCTCCTGTACCGGTGTTCATTTTAGAGCCATCCGTGTACCATACCTGGTTGTTCCCTTTGTGGGATAGCGCCATTTACTAAGCCGTGACCAACGTTAATGTTCTATTAAGTAGATAAAGTACAATTGATTCACTAAACTGTCAAACACTCGGTAGGCTATTATTGTATATAGTTTATGTTATAATTTTTTTTTAATCGATAAAGTTGGTTCTTGTTTACATGTACTTAGTGTTCATTGTACAATGGTTTGACTTGTACTTGGCTGATTTCTTATATTAATTAATAATATTAGTTGGGGTTTCGTAACCAAATGTCAAAAATGTTTTATTTTTTTTGTACTCGACAGTTTCGATTAACAGTGTAACATATTTATATTTTTGGAATCCATTCGTCAAATCCTAGATGATAATCATATGCATTAACAGATTAAAAATTTTAAAAAAATTGGGTGGGTGTTCATTTAATTATCATACCCACCACATTGCATTTCTATATTTTTTCAATAGCCTATGTTACTCGGGACGATGCAAGGATTCTAACGATACCTCATACATGTAAATCAGTTCAGTCATTTAGAAGTTATGGTGGAATAAAGAAACTCGCATACATACATACATACATACATACATACATACATACATGAACTTTTTGAACACTCCTTTTTGGTGCAGTCGTGTAAAAAAGCCGTCGGTCAATAGTTTTCGGTAAAATGAAATTCGAACAAAAAAATTTCGGAAGAGTGATCGGTTCCCCTTTAGGGCCTATGCCCTGGTGGGAATTTTCTGAAAAGGAGATTCGTGATCCTAGAACGCAAAGGGTAACTGAAGGACACAGGTGAGGCCCGCTCCCTTTTAGCTCAGTAGAAGTCATTGGACGATTTCCTACCACAAAGAAAAACACACAAACTTTCGCCTTTATAATTGGTGGTATTAGGTACATCACCCTAATACCACCAATTTAGGTTCACTTAAATATATACATACATATTTCGTGACCAGATCTTAGAAATTGATCACTTCATGATATGGTCAAGTAAAACTGGCCAGATCGTTTTAAACGTTAAAGTTTGATGATATTTCAATCTTCGTTTGGCCTACTTTCTTTAGACCTTTTATTATCCTTTAAAACCTATCAATGATATGGCCAAACGAGGATTGACTTAGCATCAAATGTTAACGTTTAAACGATCTGGCCAGTTTTGGTTGACCATTTCATGAAGTGATCAATTCTAAACCTAAAACACATCATAAACCATATGAACCTAAATTGGTGGTATTAGGTACATCACCTTAAGGACGCTTTTACTTTGTGTACTTAACATATAATCCATTCCACGTGTGTCGTGTACACCCACGTGACGAAAAAACACGTGTAGGTATGTACAACCCCCCTATTATGAACGAACTTACGTCATATTAATTGTTTGATATCCTAAATTGTAGGCTTTTTGTCGGGTTAAGTAACACCTACCTCACTGTACTCGCAGTCTCGTAGAGCTATATTTTAATGAAAGAAAGAAAGTTAAGTTCCTTCTTTGGCATTGTTCCCGGGCCCCGGGGATCTCTTTCGCATCACCAGTGGGCTCCAGTAGGCTTCAACCCTGCTGGGCCCCTACGATTTGCTGACTTCTCCTTGAGGCGTGCGTGGAACATTACGCGCCGTCGACGACTTGGGCTCGGTACGGACAGTTACCGGACGGTCGGACGGCGAGCTACCCATTGCTCGCCGTCCGCAAGCCCGCGCCTACGGTGGCCGGAAATCGGGATCGGTATCCCATCGGCTGGGGCGTTAGGGCCATTGCCTCGCGCGTGCACCTGCGGCCCCCTCCTTTGCTAGCATTACTGCTTCGCAGAAGGAGGCGACCGCCTGCCACTCCTCCTCGCTCCGGACCATAGCCTGTACCAAGGCCCGGCGCGAGAGATCGCTGCTGCCGATCGCCCCCACGAGGACACGGTGGATCCCCTTTTGACGTGGGTTTTCATCAATTAGCTTCTACCGCTCTAGGTGGAGCGAGATGGCATTTCCGACTTTTACTGACTAAAACGCACCTGGGTCTTTCAGTTGGCTTTTGCGTTTTCAGCCCCACGGTCACTCTTTCGTATATTCTCGCAGCGTTAGCTGGAATCGGTCCTTCTAAGTGACTTCAGTTTTGCTGACTTCCCTTTAAGGCGTTCGTGGAACACACCGTTCCGTTACCTTGGGCTTGGTCCTTTCGGGACGGCCGGACGGCGAACAACCCATTCCAATTGCTCTGCGACTCCTGACGCTAAGCAAGCCCTTAGCGTTTCACCTTGGGCCCTAACAGCCCCAGCGCAGCGTTATTTATCGTTGTTAAATATCGCAGCATATGCTGAGTTAGGCGCCTTTTTGGCCTTGCAAAGATTTTAATGTTATTTTTCTCATCATCATCATCATCTTCCTGCCCTTGTCCCGTGTTATTTGGGGTCGGCGCAACACGTTTTTTTCTTCCATTCTGCCCTGTCACTCGTCATACTATCACTAACTTCCTTTTCTTTCATATCACTCTTCACACAATCCATCCATCTTTTCTTTGGTCTCCCTCTCCCTCTCCATCCATCCACATGTAAACTGATAACTCTTTTAGTAACATGCGTTTCATATCTCCTCTTCACATGACCATACCAAGACAAACGATTCCCTTTCAACTTTTCAGTCACTGGCGGTTTTTCTATACTTACCTATTTTATTTCTACTGTATGTGTGAGGTACGAATAAACGTTTTTTCTTTCTTTCTTCTTTCTTTCTCCTGCACCGGTAGCTGGGGTGTGACGGGTGGGCTCTCTCCATCAAGATTTTGGGCAGCTCCTTCCCCATGCCTCTCGGTCCAGACTATGGCCTAAACGAGGGCCGGAAGCGAGAGGTCGCTGCTTCCGATCTCCTTCACGAGGACACGATTGTACGCCGCCCAAGCGGGGCAGACATCCATGATATACTCTCTCTACCGTGTTCTCCGGCAGATTCGCACAATGATGACACCCGGGCGTTTCTTGTCGCCGAATTCGAAACAGGTACCTTCTGAAACACCCGTGTTGGGTGAGGACCTGCGTCAAGCAGAAAGTGAGGACGCCATGACACTTCTGTAGCCACTTCTCAAAGAAGGGACAATGATTGGAGTGAGATATTATTTGTGCAGATAAGCTGTAAACACCCTGGATAAAGTGAGAAATGAGTATATTAGGGGAAGTTTGAAAGTGGCGCCAGTGACTGAAAAGTTGAAAGGGAATCGTTTGTCGTGGTATGGTCATGTGAAGAGGAGAGATGAAACGCATGTTACTAAAAGAGTTATGAGTTTACATGTGGATGGATGGAGAGGGAGAGGGAGACCAAAGAAAAGATGGATGGATTGTGTGAAGAGTGATATGAAAGAAAAGGAAGTTAGTGATAGTATGACGAGTAACAGGGCAGAATGGAAGAAAAAAACGTGTTGCGCCGACCCCAAATAACACGGGACAAGGGCAGGAAGATGATGATGATAAGCTGTAAACACCCTCAATCCTCACTTTGTAATATTATTTGTCCATCTGGCATCTACCTATAATATCATCGGTTTATTTCAGGGTCACGTAAAGTTAAATGGGACCGTATTTGAATTTTTAATATCATTAAGCATCAAACAAAAATATCATGGTTATTTGGTTTTACATAATATCCAAATTCAGATGAAAATGTATTGTGTTTTTCTAAGATTTTGCGTTAGGTTAGATAAATTAAGTAGTTAAATAAATTTCGTAGGTAGTGAATTCTCAATTAAAATCGATTATTTATGTAGTTATTCGATCAGTGCATAATGAACCAATTTAAAGACATCTTTTGATCACCACTTAATGAAATTCAATTAATTTCTCGTTTGGAAACAAACATTCTTGTAATTATTTATTTATTTTATTGTTCCTCGTTTTTAGATACATTTAGTGTTTCTTGTTTGCCAGGTACGTTACTGATCCGTTAAAAGGAGTCACTGCGGCGCTGGAACGCAACGGGAAACTGAAAACAAAATATACTGAGCTTATAGTATCACATTAGTAGAAAATTAGTTAGAATTGCACAATACTCATCAAACTGTTCTAAGTCAGAGTTTCACTGGCCCACGTTTTAAGATGATTTCTGTTCCGTGAGTGTATCCATGGCATCACCAGGCTCTGTCAGAATACCAGCGCTGCGTTATTTTTAGGGTTCCGTACCTCAAATGGAAAAAAGGAACCCTTATAGGATCACTTTGTTGTCCGTCCGTCTGTCTGTCTGTCTGTCTGTCAAGACCCTTTATCTCGGGAACGCGTGGAGGTATCGAGTTGAAATTAAAACCAAATACTCTGCGGTCCCTTGAAGCTGTGAAAAAATCAAACTTGTAAGTTAACGAAAAAAAAGATACGGACGTTTAGGTTGCAAAAAACGTATATCTCGACACTCTCAAGGGAATCAAAATTCATAGGGTACTTCCCGTTGTCCTAGAATTCTGAAATTTGGCTTGAAGTAAGGTTTTATAGCATAAGTATAGAAAAAAATCTGAAAACTGTAAATTTGTAGTTAAGTCACAAAAAAAACTTTTTTGCGATTCGTAAAAATATTTGAGACTCGATTCGGAAATTGAACTGTTTTCTTAGGTAAGTGTGCGCGAGTCCGACTCGCACTTGCCCGGTTTTTTTTTATATATCTCAGCATATGCTGAGATAGGAGCCTTTCTGGCTTAGGGCTTTTTTTCTTTTAAGTTTTCCATAGAGATTATTTAACATTGTTTATTTTATTGTTGTTTTTCCTGTGTATTCTCAAATATTTTTTCAATATACTTACTCGAAAACCCGCTTTTATCCCACCGCTTTTAGGCACGCAATAGACTGTTTTCCACACTAGTGCAGAAAAGTGTGCATGCTCTCCCCCGCCACAATTTTATTACATTTATCGTATCAGGCTGGGCGCGCGTCGACCCCCACGATTCGCCGGTCAACCCCCGTTTATTCATTTCTTCATAAGTGTATTGAAAAGTCGTTTGATATACGTGCAAATTGGTCACTGCAGCCCTCGGCTACATAACACCCTCGCCTACGGCTCGTGTGAATTCCGCCTCGGTCGCAATGACAAACTTTCTGCACTTGTATCAAAATGTACTATTTTTTCTTTCTTTCAATTTACATGGATAAAAAATGTTCTAAAGTTCCTGATTTCAAAATAAATTGATATTGCACAAGTTATTAAAATCGTTCTGTGAAAATTTTAACAAAAAAAACTATTTCTTCAAAACTTTCTTGTTTTTGATAAAAAAAAAAAACTTATAATGAGTAGAGTAACCTATTCACGAATAATTTGATGTAAAAAAAGTTCTAGAAAAGGATTTTTTCATTACGAGATGCTTAAAAATCTGTTTCAAGGTAGAGATTTTTCGATATTTCGGAAAATTTTCTAAAACTGTAAATCCGTAAGATTTTGCTGAACATATATTGTGTTGTATTGATAGGTAGTGACCCAAGCTATCACCCCCTGCAGTATGTCGTGCTATTTACTGGACACCCTGTATAATAACAGTGGTTTAATGACGTAAGTTTAGAAAAAGTGTTAACTGCTAATTAATACTCATTATCGTTACCTTTTTTTTAACGATAAGGAATTTTCATTAATCGACCTTAATGGTAGACGAGTGACAGTAGTAATTAATAATAAAGACCTACTAGAGTAAATGTGATGGAAATAAATTTATTTCATAAGAATTTGTAAAGAATATGAAATATTGTTGGAGGTGATGGCAGAATTAGCTGTTTTAATATTTTTTTAAAACAATACTCCAGCCTAGGAAAGACTTCTGTATTGTGGGTGCATTCACCAACATTTAAACTCATACACAAGACACCCAGACCCGGATCACCTATCTGTAGGACAAATATTTGTTCCGTACGGGAATCGAACCCGCAACACGCCACGCAGCAGCCAATAGCTGTCAACTGTAGCATAGCATAAGCATAATCAGCTTTTTTAATGTTCCTACTGCTGGGACTCAGGCCTTCTCTCTAAGAGAAGAAATGGGCCGTAATCCACCACGCGGGCCCAGTGCGAGTTGGTGAATGTCACATGTCTTCGATTTTTTGGTTCTAGGACATGCCGGTTTCCTCACGATGTTTTCCTTCACCGTTTTGAGAGCAGTGGTGATGAAATAAATTACATAAAGTAATAGGCTTGGCTGGGTTTGACCCTGCGACTTGTAAGTCGGGGCCGATACCACTCGGCTATCACTGCTCTTGCTGTCAACCGTGCCGTCATATTATTCGCAAATTGATTCCTAGTGCATTTTTGATGTAAAACTGGTGTAGTTTTGAATCTCAAGTGTCTACACAGCTGGACAATATGTGGAATCATTGAAACTGGCGCGATTTCGGTAAAAATGGAGCTGAGAATTTTATTTTAGTATTGATTACCTCAGCAAAGCTTGCCGAGAAAGCCGATTCACTGCAAAAACATTAGAATTTGTTATATCCGTATTCTAATAGAAGTCAAAGTTATGCAAAGTTAAAGTAAAAACCACGGAGTATTTTCTGTTCTGTGGTAAAAACTAAATACGTAGTTTCTAAACTTGACTTAAGCTTTTAATGCACAAACCGCGTGGAGTGAAAACTATAAGAAAAGCCGAGCAAGTGCGAATCGGACTCGCGCACTGATGGTTCCATAGAAACTTACCCTATGATAACAGTACAATTCCCGAATTGAGTTACGAAGATTTTTCCGAAAAGCAATTTTTTTTCTGTATCTGAGATTTTTTCCTATACTTGTGTTATGGGATTATATGATGATTACCTTGCTTCATGCCAAATTTCTATGAATTTTGATTTCCTTGAGACTGTCGAAATATACGTTTTTTGCGACATAAACGGCCGTATCTTTTGTTTTCGTTAACTCAGAAGTTTGATATTTTCACAGCTTCAAGGGACCGCAGACCTGAGTATATGGTTTTAATTTCAACTTGATACCTCCACGCGTTCCCGAGATGAAGGCCCTTGACAGACAGACAGACGGACGGATAACAAAGTGATCCTATAAGGGTTCCGTTTTTTAACACGCTTTTATTAGCTTTACTTGTAACTAACTATGTATGTAAGAAAATCTTGGAATCTTAATTTGACCCACTTTCCGGTCTTCAATTAGAATGAAATTTTGCACACGCTCTGAGTTCTGATGAGAATACATGACTAGCTAAGAAACGTCATTGCAAATCCAATATGGCGGCCTCCCCAAGATGGCGGACTAGCTGTTTGAAATCCACCCCCATGATATGGGTATCAAATGAAAGGGTTTTCTGTCAAGAAAACGAAAAAAAATAGTCACGTGACTTAAATCCAATATGGCGGACGTCCAAGATGGAGGACAGGCTATTTGAAATACACCCCCATGATATGGGTATCAAATGAAAAGGTTTGCTGTCAGGAATACGAAAAAAATAGTCACGTGACTTAAATCCAACATGGCGGACATCCAAGATGGCGGATTAGCTATTTGAAATGCACCCCCATGATATGGGTATCAAATGAAAGGGTTTGCTGTCAGGAATAAGAAAAAAATAGTCACGAGACTTAAATCCAACATGGCGGATATCCGAGATTGCGGATTGGCTATTTGAAATGCACCCCCATGATATGGGTATCAAATGAAAGGGTTTGCTGTCAACAACAAACCCTTTCATTTGATACCCATACTAGCGTGAAGCGTTTTGTCCAACTGTCTATTGGACAAAACGCTCCACGCTTTCTTTCATAATAAATCATAGTAAATATTCAATAAAGATGATTACCTACTTATAACCATTTCGCATAGGTAATTATTTATCGTTCATCACGAACTGAAATTGTTTATGTTTACCTGCGATCTAATGAAGATTTGGCAAAGGGAAAACTCTTGAGTCCTCAAACTAAATGTCCGAATTATTTTGTAATTTTTAGTGCGTGCTAAAAGCGTGTTTTTTAGTTTTTTAAACTATTATTTTTTTCCTTTTCAGGTACGGAACCCTAAAAAACCATATTATTGACTTTTCGTACCTAGAATCCAATCTAGAAACAGTAATTAGTAATACCTGCCATGTTTTTTCTTCACCACCATTGGATCCTTGCACTCTTGAACTACTTGCGCATCTTTTCTCCTTCTCTGTCAAATCCATCCAAAGGTTTTCTGTAATAAATCGCTTTTAGCGATA
This sequence comes from Mythimna impura, assembly GCA_905147345.3. Taxonomy (NCBI): domain Eukaryota; kingdom Metazoa; phylum Arthropoda; class Insecta; order Lepidoptera; family Noctuidae; genus Mythimna; species Mythimna impura. Next base: position 10,572,380 of record LR990362.1, on the reverse strand, counting down.
AAACCGCCCATTGTTACACCATATTAATTTTAAGCTCCTACTGTAATTTTTTTATAGAATAAAATAAACTTTATTGTACACCAAAATATATCTTTTGTGGGTTCGATTCCTACCCAGGACAAATGTTTGTATGATGAGCACGATCATTTGTTGTGTCTGGGTGAAATTTATCTATAATATGTATGTATTTCGAAATATCCAGTGTTAATCCAGGATATAAAACTCGTAACCGTAACCCGTAAACCTCTATTGAAAAGGGAGGATCTTTCGACCAGATGGATGTAGTGTCTAGCCCGGGCAACTGGCCGACCTATCGAGTTGATTTTGGACTATTGTGTATCTCCTAATCACGTGGATAACTCTGTTTTTGTGGTGCAGGATTTTGAATATTTAATTCCTTTGTGGACGTGGCTACCTAAATGTCGCTAAAAACATACAAAAATTAGCTTTTAAAATATTAGTATGATTAAAAAGATCGATAAGATCAAGAATACATTTTGTAGGTTTTAAGTATTATATTACAAGACAGACGTGGAAAATTGGTAATAATTAATTTAGAACACACTGTTGCTATAGGTTATTGCTAAGTTAACAATAAGCCTTTAAGATTTCAAAATGTCAAATTAACATTTTTAGTGAAACAGTAGTCGTCATAATAATGTCAGTATTGGGTAATGTATAAGTGCGTCATCAGAATTAAATTAAAACATATCTAATGACAATTTAAAACCAAATTATCATTCATTAAGTTATAAAAACAATACAACTTTGATGAACTCTTAATAGTCGCTTTAGGACTTCTAGCGAACTCCATCGTACGCATGCACTTGCATTGCATTTTTAAAATCAGTGCGCGATGGAAGTATTCTTTTATCGATAGGATTTTTGTAACTTATTGTGTGTTTGTTTGTTTAGGGATCATTTTATGGTGCGCTCTCCTCTTTTGGCCCTTTAGTTTCGTCTATTAGTTCTGACACCAGTTGTGGCAGGAGACGTCTGTATATTTTACTGTTAGTCAAGTTGGGCGCGTGTTATTATTATTATTAATAAGAGCAATTTTTAAATTAATTAAACTAGGTAGGTAGGTATACTACTTTCTAAATTATAACTTATTATTGTGGAAAAAATAGGAACAGTGCAAAACTCTTTGATGATAGCAACCGAAACCCAGTGCAATTAACCAATTCATAAACAACTAGAAACAACTGTGATAAATACTAACCAAACAACTTTTAACAACTAATAGCTAGGAATAATCAATGTTGACAGACCTCTTCACATTGATAGTAACATAAAATGAGAATTAGACGGCTATCTAGTTAATGTTATCACAAAGCACCAATAAATCTTACAAATATTATGTGCGAGCAGTGTCAATAACTCCATAAAACGGGATTGTTGTGTTTTCATAATTTACTACAATAGTGCAGTGTGCCATATTATAAATAAAAAAGAACAATTAAAATGACGACTGCCGAGGACAAAAAGCCACTTAGCCGATCCAGAGTTATTTTTTCACAGGTAAGTGTTTATTCTATTATTGATTTTACAATTACATTTATTTATTTTTGTTATTTCAATATTTATTGATCGTAATCTATATATTTATTATAAAATTAAAGTATCACATTATACTGAGCAAAATAATTTAAAAGAAAACTAATAATCGCAATCCGACGAAATAAATAAAAATACAATCTAATTTCACGATCTACCTTCGTCTGTAATAAAAATAGAGACGAATGTATTCGCTAACGTATTGTGTTACACTTTAAATTAAAAAAAAGTAATAATTAAGCGCGGGAAAGTAAAAAAAGAACGTTTAAATGTCATTATCACTGAATTGTTTTCGTTTCGTGAAAAATATTAAATACGTTGTTTTTATAATATGTATTTTGGTGATTTTAAGCTAAATGTCAAAGTAATTAACGACGAATTAACTGTTTATAACTAAAATACAAGCTTTAAGAATAAAATTGGTGGTTTCATCCTGCATTATTCAAATCACAAGGTAACAATTTTTTTTTAATCTTCTCATATTTTTATTAGTCTGCAAGAGATCAGTTTAATTTGAGGTTAGTGACATTGCATGCATTTAGGTACCATGGCAACTATAACCCTATTCATCTTTTTTTTTTCTGTGGGATAATCATTTAATGACATCCCCCGCTTCTGCGGTGCGCGAGATAGTGTCAGACTTTTACTGACTAAAAACGTCCACTCCTGTTCCTTCTTTGCCATCGTTCCAGGACCCCGGGGTTCTCTTTCGCATCACCCATGGCACCAGTAGGCTTCGATCCTGCTGGGCCCCTTCGGTTTTGCTGACATCTCCTTGAGGCGCGCGTGGAACACTAAGCGCCGTCGACAACTTGGGCTCGGACCGGACGGTTACCGGACGGTCGGACGGCTGGAAATCGGGATCGGGATCCCGGCTGCTGGGGCGTGACGGCCATTCTCTCGCGCGTGTGGCCGCCTCCTTTGCTAGCATTACTGCTTCGCAGGAGGCGACCGCCTGCCACTCCTCAATTTAGACCATGGCCTGAACCCTATTCATCTTGGCTTGAGACAAAATGTAATCAAAGAAAACAATGTAGGTACCTTCGGCCAAGTTTTTTCGATGTGTTTGAATACATTAATAACAGTCTCCTTTTCTGTTTAATGCATTGGCGTTTTCTTTACCCGCTTTTTCTCCGGCGAATAACAAGAATTCAATAAAAATATCAAGTGGCACTCTCGTATCAACGAGTTGATCGATAGTGAAAAAGATGGCGGATTATAACCCGCCCAATGACAAAACGTCACACTTTAACGTAAAATGTTTGCAGTATCTGTGGTCTATAATTTAGTAGTAGGTTTGTTTACCTTTTGTCTCACGGCTCCTTGAATAGGGTTACAGTGTATAGGGTTACAGTGTATTATTAGAAACCATTTCAATATAATTTGATGATAGTTTTATTTTGAATAGAAGTCACCTTTTATTTTTTTAGATTTGCACGGTTTAAAATGCATTTAGCCAGTGTCAAGTTTAGGAAGTATTTCGTTTTTAGTAGACACAAAATATAGTCACTTTGTTTACCATTAGAATGCGAAAGTGACACATTCAAATGTTTTATAGTATTTTGCAGCAAATATATTGAATTAACTTTCTCGGCAAGCTTAGCTGAGGTAGTCAGAATTACAATAAAATTCTAAAACTACACCAGTTTTACATCACAATATTATTATCCACTAGGAACCAGTTTGCGAATAATTTTTCTTAAAACCGCCACTCAACTTCTCTCAAAAATATCCCGCCAAAAACCAGAAAATCACCTCATTCCAAATTATAAAAAAAAACCATAAATTATGCATTCACAATTTTTTAATTTTTTAGGGTCCCGTAATCAAATGGTAAAAACGGAACCCTATTACTAAAAGTCCACTTTCCGTTTGTCTGTCACCAGAAGATGAAATTTTCACAGATGACGTATTTCTGTTACCGCAAATAATAAATAAGAACAGAATAAAATAAATTGACACTGGCAGAATAGTCGACACCGGCTCAGTTGCCAAAAAAGAAAAAAAAAATAAAAAAATAAAATAAAAAAAAGTTGTATGGATAATGGTACGGAGTACGGAATCCCTTAGTGCGCAGTTCCGACCCGCACGTGACAGGTTTTTATTGATTTATTTGTTTTTAAATAAATGAATGTGACTTTAGATAATTTTGGTACTACTGCAACTAAATAGCATTGCACTGTAAGGACAGGCAGTGATAAGAAGTCGATGCACCTAGTATCTAAACGCGAAATTAAAAAGTAAATGACTGTGATATAAACAAGTCAACACTTTGTCTTGTGTTATTTTTGTAACAACAAATCAACATAGGTCAGTTCGTTATCAATTTAATCGATTGAATGATAACTTACAATGAATGATAACAAACATTAATGTTATTGGGACATTCGGAACTATGTTTATACATTGTACATAAATGTCTTGGTACTTTATGTACCTAGTTGAACAGCTGTTTTTTCAAGTAATGGGGCTCTATGGACCGGGATTCAGGTCTGCGGTCCCTTGAAGCTGTGAATCAAACTTCTGAGTTAAAAAAAAGATATGGCCTTTTTTGTCGCAAAAAAACGTATATTTCAACTATCTCAAGGGAATCAAAATTCATAAGGTAAGTACTTCCCATTGATCTAGAATCCTGAAATTTGAAAAAAAACTTATAATCGTACATTTGTAGTAACTTCACAAAAAAAAAAAAATTGCGATTCGGAAAAATCTTCGTAACTCAATTCGGGAAATGAACAGTTTTCATAGGTAAGTTTGAAATAAACACATTACCCTCCTTTGCGTCGCGCAGTCGGGTAAAAAAAAACACTACCTCTCACTCTTCCACTCTGATCGAGAGTTATACTACTTGCATGTGAATTATTGTGTCGTTGATTAGGTACCATAGTGTTAGGTACACAGTTTTTTTTCATAATTATACGGAAAAATATTCTCAATATTTTTGCCCTTATAAAACACAATGACTTCAATTCATTTATCCATTCTTAAACCTTATTTGGCTCTAGTAACTCTGATAATTTAAGTATTTTAAGGCCAGGAGGCCTTTCATGGCATACAAATCAGGAAATAGAATGTCAATGTGTACGTACTTTATGTATGGATCTCAGTTCCATATGGAAGCGTCGAAAATGACCTTAAAATAATTGTCAGAATTAATACATGGCCCAATCAATCAACCGATTAAAGTCAGAAGCGTCATAAAACGCTATCTTATTTCGTGTAAAAAATCAATCAGCTTTGGTATAATAATTTTGTTACAAAAAACACACTTGTATGTCTGGTTTTTAGTTGTCTACGGCAATTCAACCAAGTCAGCATTCGATGGTGGATTAAAAACCATCATCATTTGCCTTTTTGCCTTCTGCATATTATGTATTGGGTGTCTTAGATATATATAATTAAATTTTGTAAATGCATACAAAATTAACAAATACATTTATAAATATGTACCTAAGTAGGTATAATCAGTGTTGTCAACTAAAGACGTGGGTAAATTGCTAACATTCATGAAAACGCACCTCAGAAGTTAAAGGGGTGACCAAACGGTTGCAAACCAACGTCCCAACCAAGGTGACCTTGCTAGTTTCAATCCGTGTAGACAGCAGTTGTAATCCATGACCTTCAACGCCCTTGGAACCACCGAACGCGTTGGCGCGTGGTTTACATCCATCTAGCCACAACACAAACCAAACCCATTAACCAAGGTCACCTTGGTTGGAACGCTAGTTTACAACCGTCCAGTCACCCCTTAAGTAGGAATGTTTTTTATTTCTTGTCTAATGTTTTCCTGATCACATTTGTGAAGTTTTAGCAGCGCGTAAGTTTATAATGGCTATTTTACAAGAGAGCAAAATGATAATAATACCTACGTTATGAAAACCAACATTAGAACATCCATTTTTGTAAAAGTGATTAACTTAAGTTGGAACAAAGCCCGTGATTTTTTTTAACCAAACAGCATCCTTCTTTAAACCGGTACCTATACCAATAGTATCTATAAATATTCACGCCGCCAAAAATTACTTTTCAATACACAATACAGAGGCGCATGTTTATATGAACAAAATTAAATATTAACTTTTTCTACAATTGAATTCCGCCTCGGTCGTAATGATAAAGTTGTAAACAATTTGTATCAAAATGTACTAGGTATATCAAAATGTACTGGGTATACGCAATATGGTATAAAATGCCTTTCATACCAGGGCCGAGTCTTCCTTTCAGAAGCAGACTCTTGGCCCGAGTGCCTACTGGGGCCAAGAGTCGAAGTAGAAGCCTTTTGACCCTGCTACGGTTTGCTGACATCTCCTTGAGGTGCGCGTGGAACAGTACGCGCCGTCGACGACTTGGGCTCGGTCCGGACGGTTACCGGACGGTCGGACGGCGAGCTACCCATTGCTCGCTGTCCGCAAGCCCGCGCCTACGGTGGCCGGAAATCGGGATTCGAATCCCGGCGGCGGTTGGGGTGTGAGACCCGTTGCCTCACGCGATCGGCCACCTCCTTTGCTAGCATTACTGCTTCGCAGAAGGAGGCGTCAGCCGGCCACTCCTCCTCGCTCCGGACCATGGCCTGTACCAAGGCCCGGCGTGAGAGATCGCCGCCGCTGATCGCCCCCACGAGGACACGGCGTTGCTCTGCCCAAGCGGGGCACACCTCCACCGTGTGCTCCACCGTGTCCTCTGGGCGGTCAACACAATGGTGACACCCGGGCGTTTCTTCCGCACGAATCCGGTGCAGGAACCTCCCGAACTTACCATGTCCGGTGAGGACCTGCGTCATGCGGAAGGTATGGACGCCGTGAGATCTTTCCAGCCACACCTCAAAGAGGGGACTTACCACCATAATTGTGGCGTGCCCATACTTATATTGGGGTCGGTTTTCAGTCAAACATGCAAAAGCTGAGTACTAGTATTTTAAATAGAACGACTGCTTATCTGAATTCAATAAATACCTTCATAAGCATAATTTGGAAATTAAATATTTTTTCTAACTTATGCAAAAGTAGTATGAGGTCATCAATTAATATCTAAGGACCATTTAATGTAAATCTTAGACTAAAATAAGACTTTAAATTCAATGAATGGTTATTTATGAATAGATAGATATTATATGTAATTCAGAAAGGAAGGCCTACTTTATCTCAATTTTAGGAAGAAATATTTAAAATATCAAAATATGCTTACATAATAATTAATGAAAACTGAAACGTTAGCAGAGTCGGAACTTCTCATTTATGACTCGTTCACGAAGGGTTCCGTACCGTCCGCAGCAAAAAATCGTGAGCGAGTCCGACTCGCACTTGGCCAGTTTTGGAGCCCCTTAAATATTTATTTTATTCTGTTTTTTAGTATTTGTTGTTATAGCGGCAACAGAAATACATCATCTGTGAAAATTACAACTGTTTAACTATCACGGTTCGTAAGATACTGCCTGCCTGGTGACAGACGGACAGACAGACAGATGGATGGACAGCGGAGTCTTAGTAATAGGGTCCCTTTTTACGTTTATCCCTTTGGTTACGGAACCCTAAGAAGTGAAAACTGGATATTTATATTTGTTTAATTTCTTAAAAAAAACTCAAACAACTTCAGAGTTTTTCTTTTTTCTTATAAGTATACGAGTAATATGGCTGTGAGAAATATCTAATTAGAGCATTATTAGCTACTTATTTGCAAAAAAAAAAAGAGTTACTTAAGTTTTTTTTACAAATAAGGATGTCGACAATACTGTCATACCAGCCCCACTAGCCAAGTTACGATCGTTTCGTTTGCGTCGAACGCCTCGATTAGGCCACCCCTCCGATTACTTTGTTCTGACGTCATCTCAACGCTCAGTCACGTGGTCAAAACAAGGAGGCGTGGCCTACTCGAGGCGTTCGACGCAAACGAAACGATCGTAACTTGGCTAGGGGCGCAAATCTGGAACGGAAAAAACACAATCTTTATATATTTTTATACAGATACTTATGTTGTAAACAAGTTCCATAAACTACAACATTAATTAAGTATGGTAACAAATCAAGATTCACGAACAACAAAATATGAATATTCACTTCGGCCTGGCCACACCACACCAGAGAGTACCTAATGAAGAAGGCCATTAAAACTACTTGTATTTATACTAATTTAAAAATCATTACTAGCCCCTGCTTGTAATTTTGCCCGCGTGGCGTGACAGTAGAAAATTATCTCAAAGGTACATACTACTGGAATAGAAAGTATCCTATAAACTATTCCAGGACATGACATGAACATGCACGCATCTACCCGTGCTCTAAATTTCATCAATAATCCCTTCAGCAGTTTTAGCTTCAACGAGTAACAAACATACACACTCCCAAACTTTCACCTTTATAATATGAGTGGTATATTAGCGCAATTTCAGAGAAATCTACATAATATTATTAAAGGCAATGATTTGAGTACATTCAGAACTTTTTCGAATGCGTGTAAGTAATATATGGTATAGTTACAAAATCTCTAATATTTACAAGATATAACGAACGAACGCGCTACAGTATCACTACCAAAAGTCGCCGTGGGCGAGCAGCCTAAATAACGCTCGCCTTCACGCTGTAAGTGTACGGCCTGAGTGCACGCTCTATTCGAGCGTCGGGCGGGGCGGGGAAGAGCGGTCGAAAGCGCGTTCTTTAAGTGGCCTCAGTGCACGCTCAGCGTTTGTGGTGGCGGTCGTTTGTGTCGATCATGGCGTCTGCGTCGTACGATATTATTGATATGTATTTTGAAGAAAATTTGTGGCTAAAATTTAATTATGAGTCAAGACAAGTTCCTAGTAACATTGTGAAGCAAAGAAAACAATACAACATCAATAATAATAATACAACACTCTTGCTTTAACTATTCTGTTCTTATATAAAGAATGCGAAGATAACCATATTTCAGGTTTATTTTGTATTTCTGAAATTATTTCTTTAAACGACATTCTTCAAGAACGCTCGTATCACCGCTGCAAAACAAAAACTGGTTTGAACTTGCACGCGACGCCCCGCTCGACGCAAACAAGCCCGCTGCTGCCCACGCTCCGCTCGGCCGGCACTCAGGACGGCCACTACGGGTAGCACGTGTTTAACATGAACGCTGCACGCCCCTCCCCGCCCGACGCTCGAATAGAGCGTGCACTCAGGCCGTACACTAATGGTCACTGTTCTAACCTAACCTGACCCACATGATCGCTTCGTTCGCTCGCCATCACGTTCTAATGGTCATTAATCTAACCTGACCTAGTCCAGCCGCGAGGCTCCGCAGTCGCATCATATTTCAGTAACGTTTTTCAATACGCTGCGCCTTGTAATACTTATAGTGTATTAAACGATACAACTGCGACAAATACATATTTTAAACGAAAGAACTAATGATTTTCGATGAAATAAACTTTATATCCAATAACGTTATACGAAATAAGTGTTATTTAGAGCATTAGAAATTATATCAACAGTTGGTATATCTCACGTTTATTATATCTTGTGAACGTTATTGAAATGAAAATATACCAAATAACTTTATGTGATATGAGACGCTTCGTTCACGTTCAGGAATTAATAAACAAAGCGTTTACTAAAGAAAATACCAATAGCATTTCGGTAGAGAATGCCTTTGTATAAATAAAACATAGAAATTATACATTGATATTATGACAAAATGAGACATACTCGTACTCGTAGTCGACAGCTCAACCGATTCTTCAACTTTGCAACTTTATATGTATATAAAAAGCTTATGAATGAAACATGAATCATGCACAAATTGAAAAGTTGTGTTCTTTTTATAACATTTTAAATTCATTTTCTAACATTTTAGTTTCAAAATTGTAATTCATATCGTCAGGTCAAAATTTTGAGCCAGTTCGGTGACATTTGATAATGTTATATGGAAATTCGATTTTATAATTGTCTAAAAATTATAAACAGACCACTTAAACACTAAAAAATATACACCTAATTCCCGCAAATTGATTGTTCATAAATTACCACACATAATATATAATTTGGGCAAGGTATTTAATAGAGATAGATATATAATAAAAAATCGATAATATATCCTTATGATTTAAAGACATCAATGACCAGCCTTGATTTACGCAAACGCATATCTTCAGTCAACAACTGATTAAAGATCATAAGCCCGTAACTGACCGCAACTAAACGAAGATTTTGACCAACCGATTGAGAACTACAACGCCTACTGAGACTTTTATAATTCAAAAGTAACTTAAGGTAAAAGCGCCAGGGTAGCTTGCATTGAATGGATATTTCATGAAAAAGTCATTTAATAGGGTTAGCTGAAATGAGAGGGTTTTTTTTTTCGGTGAGAAAATTAGGACGGAGCGGGAGATAGTGTCAGATTTTTACAGACTAAAAACCCGCTCCTGTTCCTTCCTTGCCTTCGTCTCAGGGCCCCGGGTTTCACTTTCACACTACCCGTGGCCCCAGTAGGCTTCGACCCTGCTGGGGCCCTACGGTTGCTGACATCTCCTAGAGGCGCGCGTGGAACAGTACGCGCCGTCGACGATTTGGGCTCAGTCCGGACGGTTACCGGACGGTCGGAAGGCGAGCTATCTATTGCTCGCCGTCTGTGAGCACGCGCCTACGGTGGCCGGAAATCGGGATCGAAATCCCGGCGGCTGGGGCGCGAGGGCCATTACCTCGCGCGTGCACGTGCGGCCTCCTCCTTTGCTAGCATTAGTGCTTCGCAGAAGGAGGCGACCGCCTGCCACTCCTCCTCGCTCCGGACCATTGCCTGTACCAAGGCCCGGCAAACTGAGAGGGTTGTATTGATGATTTTGATGATTATTTATTTATTATTTTCGTTTATTCATAATTATAACATATAAATTATATTTTTAAATATTTCAATAAAAAAATAAAAAAAACATTAAAAATATAAAAAACAGTGTCCCACCGGTATCGGGAACAGGGTCCAAGCTACCGGCGGTCAGGGCTCCAGAGAAAGGAACCTCCTGACAATACGAGCCGTGTCCAGGAGTACCGCTTTCTGGATCAAGCCCTTGATCCAGCCGCCTAACGCGAGCCTCCTAAGGTGTTGGTCGAGGCTCTTGGCTATTAAGCCATTGGCTGACACGACTATCGGTACAATGATCGCCGAGTCTACATCCCACATGTCGACAACCTCGCGAGCCAAATCAATATACTTGATTTGTTTGTCTTTCTCGGCTTTCACGAGGTTCTCGTCATGCGGAACGGATATGTCAACAATCATTGTAAGCCTCTCTCTTCGGTCCACCACCACTATATCAGGCTTATTGGCTACAATAGTCCTGTCAGTGATGATGGACCGGTCCCAGTACAGCGTGATATCGCCATTATCGAGAACTGGGTCGGGCACATTACCTGTAGTATGGTACCTCCGATTCCACAAGAGAGTAATTCAGAGCAAGTTGCTGATGGATAATCCTGGCTACAAGGTTGTGTCTATGCAAGTATTCCCCGTTAGCTAGACGAGAACCACCAGAGATAATGTGGCGGATTGATTCACCCGGTCGGTGACATGCCCGACAGATGTCAACCGTGCCGTCGTTCACAATAAATCTCCGGTAGTTATTCGTCATGATAACTTCGTCCATAATTGCACAGACAAAACCTTCGGTTTCCCCAAAGAGGTCACCGACGCGCAGCCAGGCTACGGACGCTAGTTGATCTACATCGGGCCCATGAAGGGCCCGGAAAAAGCGTCCGTGGAGTTCCTTACTCTGCCATACTTCACTGCGATCGTTAGTGTCAAGCACTACAGGTTTGCGCCAGCTCTCGTTAGCCAAGGAGAGCGGGGTGAGTCCCTTGTCCACTGCCACTACATCACAATGCATACCCACGTCGGCGGTTAGGAAATATTCCCTGAGACTGCATACCTTGCGATTGTGCAGGGTCTTAGCATTTAAAAAGCCTCGACCCCCACACTTCCGCGGGATATACAGTCTCATGACCGACGATCGTGGGTGATGCATTCGGTATGCAGTCAGCAGTGTTTATTATTTTCGTTATCTATACATATAATAAAACAGTAAAATGGTGGAGCGTTGGTATTAGTTGGCGCAAAAACTACTGAACCAATCCTGTTCAAATTTTGCATACATAATCCTTATAGGCCGGGTCAACTGTTAGGCTACATATTATCACGCTTTTTGCTATGGGGGGTGAGCAATATTCCAAAATGTTCCAATTGAACGACAATCGCTCTAAGTTCGATCCTCAGGTACAGTTAATATTTTTGTGATTGTTTTAGTGTTTTTTTGTACATAATATAGAATGATATTTCCAGAACAATAATAAAATGGCGTTTTATGTATTTTTAAATTGCCATCGACATTTTTATTCGATATTTTTCCAAATATTTCAGTAAAAACCCATCAAAACTCATATTAAAATGGAACCGGAGATAAAAAATACACTTTTTTTTAAAATTTGGTTAGGAATTTAAGGTCAAAAATGAAAATCATCACGCTATTTTGTACAAGGAGTCAAGCAGACAAGCAATGACGTGTATTTAAGAACGGCTATTTAGATCTAGATTCTGCAAGGACCGTGGCGCAGTAGTATAGTGACGGATCCGCGTTTGCTATGTTGCGAGTTCGAACCTCGCGTAATTTTTGTGATTGTTTTCTTTTATTTTTTATTTATATTATTGCTTTTTTTAGTACTTTAGGGCTTCTATTTTTATTTTGTAAGTTAGTTTTAATTACGTTATTATTAGATTTAAATGTATATAAAAGTAATAAAGACAATTCATCTGTGAAGTAAGTTTTTAACGTATTATTTGTATCTCTAGAAATTAATCAATTCGTATTAATATCAAAGCGAATTAAAAACTTCATTGATTTCTTTTACAGTACTACATCTTATTATTTTTAAATTTAACTTCAGAACTTCTATCATCATTTTAAAGACAGCGCATTGGGAAGGGTTTACACCGTTCATTCCAATAATGGATAGTGTCATTATTTGCGATGATTGCTTCACACTGTACGGGCCCCAACGTCATCACGATCAACACTGGGACGACACAGACAGTGACGGAGGCAAGCATCACCGATAGCCCCAGACGACTGCGACATTTGTTTGCCATTATTTTAGTATTTTGTGGAGTCACAAACCCAGGTCGGTTGTGGGTCTCATGGTGGAATGGCAACAGCGACTGCCGCAACCCAGTGCTGGACACGCCACAATTATGGCGGTAAGTCCCCTCTTTGAGGAGTGGCTGGAAAGACCACATGGCGCCCTTACCTTCCACATGACGCAGGTCCTCACTGGACATGGTAAGTTTGGAAGCTTCCTGCACCGGATACGTGCGGAAGAAACGCCTGGGTTCCACCATTGTGTGGACCGCCCGGAGGACACGTTGGAGCATACGGTAGAGGTGTGCCCCGCCTGGGCAGAGCTCTGCCGTGTCCCCGTGGGGGCGACCGGTGTCAGTGATCTCTCGCGCCGGGCCTTGGTACAAGGTATGGTCTGGAGCGAGGAGGAGTGGCAGGCGGTCGCCTCCTTCTGCATAGCATAGCATAGTCGGCCTTATAATGTTCCCACTGTTGGGATTCAGGCCTCCTCTCTAGGAGAGGGAATGGGCCGTAATCCACCACCCGAGCCCAGTGCGGGTTAGTGGATGTCACATGTCTTCGAATTTTTGGTTCTAGGACATGCCGGTTTCCTCACGATGTTTTCAGAGCAGTGGTGATGAAATAAATTACACAAAGTAATGCGCCTGGCTGGGTTTGAACCCGCAACCTACAACTCGTAAGTCGGGGCCGTTACCACTCGGCCACCACTGCGCCTCCTTCTGCAAAGCAGTAATGCTAGCAAAGGGGGCGGTCGCACGTGCGAGAGAACGGCCTTCATGCCCCGCCGCCGTCCCGATCCCGATTTTCAGCCACCGTAGGCGCTGGCTTGCGGACGGCGAGCAATGGGTAGCTCGCCATCCGACCTTCCGGTAACCGTCCGGACCGAGCCCAAGTTGTCGACGGCGCGTAGTGTTCCACGCGCGCCTCAAGGAGATGTCAGCAAAACCATAGGGGCCCAGCAGGGTCGAAGCCTACTGGGGCCATGTGATGCGAAAGAGAACCCCGGGGCCCTGGAACGAAGGCAAAGAAGGAACAGGAGTTTTTTTTTTTATAGGTAGGTAAATCATCTTATGACAAATCTCGCTCTTGGGCAGAGCGGGAGATAGTGTCAGACTTTTACTGACTAAAAACCCACTCCTGTTCCTTCGTTGCCTTCGTCCCAGGGCCACGGTTTCGTTTTCACACTACCCATGGCCCCAGTAGGCTTCGACCCTGCTGGGCCCCTACGATTTGCTGACATCTCCCTGAGGCGCGCGCGGAGCAATACGCGCCGTCGACGACTTGGGCTCGGTCCGGATGGTTACCGGACGGTCGGACGGCGGGCCACCCATTGCCCGCCGTCCACAAGCCCGTGCCTACGGTGGCCGGAAATCGGGATCGGAATCCCGGCGGCGGTTGGGGCGTGAGGACCGTTGCCGTTGCCTCACGCGATCGGCCGCCTCCTTTGCTAGCATTACTGCTTCGCAGAAGGAGGCGACCGCCTGCCACTCCTCCTCGCTCCGGACCATGACCTGTACCAAGGCCCGGCGCGAGAGATCGCCGCCGCCGATCGCCCTCACGAGGACACGGCGTTGCTCTTCCCAAGCGGGGCACACTTCCACCGTGTGCTCCACCGTGTCCTCCGGGCGGTCCACACAGTGGCGACACCCGGGCGTCGCTTCCGCACGAATCCGGTGCAGGAACTTCCCGAACTTCCCGTGTTCGGTGAGAACCTGCGTCATGCGGAAGGTGAGGACGCCGTGAGGTCTTTCCAACCACGCCTCAAAGAAGGGACTTACCGCCATAATTGTGGCGTGCCCAGCACTGGGTCGCGACAGTCGCTGTCGCCATTTCTCCATGAGATCCCGCCGGAGCTCTGTCCGCCATGCTGCGACTGGTCGCGGCAGCGGAGTTTCGCCCCGGCGTTGCATCTCCATGCGCAGATCGTGCATGTGAGCAAGGCCTGTTGCTACCAGATCCCATGGTGGCTGTCCAGCAAGGAGGCTCGCCGCTTCGCGGGAAATCGTCCGGTATCCTCGCACCATCCGTATGGCCATGACCCTCTGGCATGCGTTCAGCCGGGCCGCCGGCTGCTTCCGCAGCGCCGGCGCCCATATCGGTGCGCCATAAAGGGCCATGGAAAGGAACAGGAGTGGGTTTTTAATCAGTAAAAGTCTGACACTATCTCACGCTCCACCCAAGAGCGGGGAATGTCATTGGATGATTATCCCAACGAAAAAAAAAAAAAAAAGGTCGGTTGTGGGTAAATTATCGCCATCATCTGTCCGAAGACTTTTTACGTGCTTTAAGGTACAGAACAACGAACGCGTTTCGAATAGTTGTCTAGGTTCACTTCAAGACGTGGTCATTTCCATCGGTGGCAATCCACTGGACTGGATTCACATCGATTTAGAGAGCAACGAAATGCCAGTGTGTGGGCTATCACGCAACTGTGACAAAGGTTGGGTACTCAAGGATTGCTCTTTAATTCATTAACGCTCAGGCGGTAGCCGGCGCCCGCAAGCCATTGTCTTACTATTGTGTCTCTAATTACGCACGTCAAAAGGTTAATCGTATGGGATGAATGTACTATGGCGAATAGAAAAGTAGTGAAGGCTGTAAACAGAACCCTGCAGGACATACGCAGGATTATTTTTTTTTATCAAATACCCGACTTCGAATCACTTTCTGTTTTTATATACCTAATATTTTTCGCTGGTTTGCTACTCGTCTGCCGCGCTCAGGCGCCAAATGCATAGTAAATGTAACTGGCACTGTATTGACGGCGCGGCAGTGGCTCGAGACCGGTTAACTTTTATCGTAATATACAATTATATCTACTAAAAGCTTTATTGAAGTTGGCGATATTTACTCTTATACATACCTACCTACACATCTAACACTAAACATCTATTTATGATTTATTACTTTGTATACAGTAATATATGCATAATTATATACTTATATATTTATTTATTTATTTATTTATTTAATTCCCTCATAAAAAACTGATTTTCATCCGTAACTACACTCTAAGGTTCAGTTGAAAATCAGCGTCAGGCAACTGCTACGTAGTTGTCTGGCATTATGCTGAACTGGACCTATTTGGCGTAGCCGTGAGACATTTTGTTATCGTTAATTTTATTTCAACTTATTTTTTTTTTTTTTTATGTTTAATTTTAGTTTTTAAATCAATTATTTGTTGATTAATGAATCATGGTGTACCAAAGAAACATATTTTCTTTCTTTCTTCTTTCTAAGGAATCAAGATGTGATGGGAGGTGTCACTGTTTTGTTTAGCTGCGATTTTCGGCAAACTTTGCCTGTGGTGTCGCGAGAAATTAGGGTTGACGAGGTGAATGCTTCGTTGAAACGATTGAATCTATGGTCACGAGTTTACAGACTGCGCTTGACCATTAACATGCGAGCTCAGTTGGGCGGATATACTCAAGAATTCTTGGATGTTCTTTTAAAAGTTTGGTGAAGGCAACTTACCAGAAGAGAGCTCTGAAGTGCGCCTACCAGAGACTCTAAGCAAAGTAGTTCCCACTATTGAAGAACTAATTTGTCTGGTGTACGGGGACGTCGGTCGAATACCGCTACAAGAGAATTCTTGGGTGTGTGAACGGGCCATTTTAACACCCAAAAATGATCAAGCTGCAGCAATTAACGAAAGCGTTCTCTCGCAAATTGATGCGAACGAAGTGGTATTTCTATACCTCTATAAATACTGTTGTAGAGCAAGATGACGCTATATATTATCCCGTAGAGTTTCTGTATTGGAACGGCAAGTGGACTCCCGGCGCACACTATCCAGCTGAAGGTCGGTGTCCCGATCATGCTGCTACGGAATTTAATTCCACCTAAACTATGTAACTGGGCCTAGCTCAAAGTCATCTCTCAAATATTATTGAGGTGGAAATTCTAAAGGGTTGTGGCGTCGAGGAAACAGTGTTTATACCCCGAATACCACTAATCTCTCACAATTACCCCTTCTAATTCAAGCGTGTGCAGTTCCCTGTAAGCGTATGCTTCGCAATAATAATAATCTAAAGGCTGCAGGTGTTGATCTCAGGACAGCTGCTTCTCACACGGATAGCTGTATATCGCTCGCTCCCGCGTCACCAGTCCTGAATCTCTGTACATTTCGGTTCCTGAAAGTAGGACTAGAAATTTGGTTTACAGAGAAGTTTTATAAGAAAAGTAAAGTTTTGGTTTATGATTTATCCTCAAAAACAAATTGTGTTAGAAATATAATGGTTATTTGCGGACTAAGTCGCGGGCAACAGCTAGTTATTATTATAATTTCGTAAACTAATAGGTACGTATTTACTTTCACAAATCACATTTTAATCAACAACTTGACACAGACTTGTAAAATGCAAAAACCTAAGTAAATTTAAATTTTCGCAGGCTACTCTAGCTCTTCCACCTTAATACAAATAAATAATATAGTCCGATTAATATACAAAGTCCAATTATTTTTTTTGTTTTTGTTTGTGCCTTCTAATGCCTTAAATGCTCAAGCATGTTTGAGTAGATTTACGTTTGTACCTTTTTTCCGGTTTGAAACTTTCAAAAACGCGCCTGGACTTATGGGAGAAGAGAGGAGTGTGAGATTTTTACCTCACTAAAACCACCCTGGTGATCACCGGCAATCACGTAGGGAGGGAGATCCGTAATAAATTAAAGAACACCCTCGATCCTCCTCTGTGTAGCGCCTGTTCGGGTACATTTCTGAGCCTACTATCTATATAATTATTTTTCTCTAGGTACATACTCCTAAGTCCTAACGCTCTTTACAAAGTAACATTCTGCCAGCGATAACGAAATTATCAAAATGGACCATTTGACATTTTGATATCGCATGTCAAATGGACTTTTAGGTGATTAGTATCGTTGATAGAATGTCAATTTTGGAGTTTTTATTAATGCACTTCTTATTTTTCAATTGTCAAATGACTTCTCCCGCTCTCTCAGTCTTTTACTGACTAAAATAGAAAAGAATTTATTCGACGCAGGCAATACAATAGGTAACAATACAAAATAAAGGAAATGAGTACAGAAATACAATACAGTTGCGCTGAGCGTGCCCGAACCGAAGGGTCGCCAAGTCAGAAAATGCTGGGCGTCAGACACCCAGCGCTGGTTTTCAGTTGGCACCCCGCAGTGACGCACGGATGAAAATCTACCCTTGTGTGTTTCTTCAGTTGCTCTTTTTATTTTAAAGCCGCGGTGACTTTTTCGAATAATTTCATAGCCCTGGCAGGCATTGGTCCTAGCTTGTCCCTTCGTCTAAAATTCAATTCGTCGTCCTGAAATTAAATTTTCTTACTAAAGAAACATTCAAAGTCAAGTTTTCGTTCTCTCTTGGCGTTAATTAATGTCAAAATCCTATCAAATGTTATGGAGAAAGAAACATTTTTAATTTGCGATTGCAAATGCGAACGTTCCTCAAAAATACAAATATTGCCCCTCTGGGATCAGCCCCCCTAGCTAAGTTACGACCGTTTTGTTTCGATTCTCTTGTGTCAAACGCCTCGAGTAGGCATTCCTTTATTCTGACATCATCTGAACGCTCAGTCACGTGGTCAGAACAAAGGAATCGGAGGCGTGGCCTACTCGAGGCGTTCGACGCAGGAGAATCGAAACGAAAAGGTCGTAACTTGACTAGGCGGGCAGGCGCCTTGCCATGACGTGTTAAAATGTCAGTCGTGTGAGTGAGAAAGAGGGATGGAACTATATATATACACTATATAGCTCCATCTCTTTAACAGTTCAGTATAGGTCGTAAAATGGATCGCGTTAAGAGCTCTTAGTTGGGCCTCAGTATTTATGTGCTGTAATAGAAGTACTTAAAAACTTCATAGTTTTAAATTTAAAGCCTAAAATCTGTTTCTTTTTCATCAGGTATTAGCATGTCTAGCGCTGGACTTTCTGCTGATCGGGCTGGGCATGTCCATCAGTTTCGTCACGATGGTGTTACCTGAAGTGCTAGATGCCAAAGAAGGACTCTCTATCACTAAGAAACAAGCGTCATGGTTTGGTAAGTACACTATCAGTTGGCAGCTATTTATTTTCAGGGTTCCAAACGTCCGAATGAAAAAACAGAACCCTTATATGATCACTGTTGTGTTTGTCCGTCTGACATAGCCAATTGCTCTTAATCTAATATGTTTATTAAGTGGAAATTTGGTATACGCATGTATATCTGTGACCCGAACATGGACGTGTAGGTATATCTAAATTTTGGAATATTATGCGAGTCGCTTTTTCTTTTTTGCACTCCGGAATTTCCCCTAACATTGTTCGCCAACCGCACCATGTCAAATGAAAGGATATTTTCCATAAACCTTTAGGTTTTAATTTATATATATTTTTATTATTTGTAAAACTAATTTTAATTCTATTATATACTTAAGGAAATAGATGAAAATTTACCCCCTTCTTCCTTATCTTCAATGCTAATGAGTAATGAAAAAAAATATAGAAAATAGTTTTTTATTTATAAATTATAGGATAACCCTATAAGTTTTTTTTAAACAGTAGATACGCGTATCTGACTTGCACTTGGCCTTGAGCTGGCTTGAAACTAATTCGTAATATAGATTGACTGATTTTTTAATTTCTTTATTTATACATATGTTTATAACAACTGTTTACAAACGATCTTATTCTATTTGTAGGCAAATCTTAATTTATTTTGTTACACAGGCTATCTATCGCCTTTATCAACATTAAAACATTTTGTTACTACTTAATTATTATTGTTATTTAGAAGTTTTTCTTTACGTTATAGCTAAAACGTAGTTGTGAAACCTACTCAAGATAGTATCATAAATAAGATTGTCATTTTCAGGATAAGATTCTGTTATCATCATAATGATGTCTGACTGTCTGACTGGTTTGTTAATGTGACTTAATGTGACCAAAAAAAATAGAACTTATCTATGAAGAAGTCCGGATTAACATCAATCGATAGCCTATTTCCGAATAATTGTAAAAACAACAGTCTAATCTAAATTGTTAATTTAGATAATGATCAATTCGCACAGTTTTTTTTTATTATTAATATAAACCAGTGCTTGACTGCGATCCCACCTGATGGTAAGCAGTGATGCAATCATTGATGGTGAGGCGCACTAGTTTATTAAGAGCCTAGTCACTCTAGCCTTGAAGACACCTAAGTTATAGTTGGACGGGAAGACCGCAGCAGGCAAATTGTTCCAGTCCTTGGATGTACGCGGTATCTTGTTATTGTAATATGAGTTTATATTTCTTTTATTTAAATTATAATAATATAATTTATATTAACATTAGCGACCCGCCCCAGCTTTGTACGGGTAATACAAATCTTTGGAATTCTCGGCTTTTCGCTACTATATTACGCATGTATTATATAGGTACCTAAACCTGTCTCACGAATCACTCTTCTTTCTATAAAAATAATAATATTCCACAACTGTCACACCACGCCCCGTCTGGTCCCAAGCTAAGCAGAGCTTGTGTTATGAGTAGTAGCTGATAAACATACTTATATATTTCTAAATACATACATATTATAGATAATTTACACCCAGACACAGAACAAATGATTACGCTTATCACACAAACATTTGTCCTGGGTGGGAATCGAACCCACGACCTCCGTCTATTGGTGAAAACTGCAAGAAAATCCGTACAGAGTGTATCGTAAACAGACAGACAGACGAGGCGGGGGGGGGGGGGGGGCTGTTTTATAATATATAATGTAAGGATATGAAGAATCTCCGGCAAAACAGTAAAAGTCTGACATGGCGGTCTTATCGCTGTCAGCGATATCTGTCAGATAACTTGTGGATGGCAGTCAGAGAAAAGAAGATCTTAAAACTTCTTTCAGAAGAAATAAAGATCTTAAAAAAGGTATTTGCGGCGTAGGTACTGTTAGTAAATTAATTGAACATAAAATAAAAATAAAACGATAGATTTGTTCGTCAACTCGCGAGTGGTCGCAAGTTGACACCGTCCGATTTTACCCACTTTTTTTGTCGTCAACTCGCTCGAACGTTAAAATCTGATGTATTTATGTACAGTCAGCTACGAAAACTTCGTATAAAATGAGTGATGAATGTGACCCGCTTTAAATGTACTTATTAGAAATTTTATACGATTGGACTTTAAATAAAACAAGTATCGTTTAAGAGAAAGATATTTACTATGAATGAAAAGAATGGACTTGACGGAATTAAATTGTGGAATTCCAATGCACACTCCTCGAAACGTAAATGATAGGAAACCGACAGGCTAGCAACTCGGCGTCGATGCTCAAGACTGGAATTTTGACTCGACAAGTGTATCATTGCCGACTATCTTCTTGGTTCGTTTGCTGGACTTTACACTCCTTTAAAAAGTAACATTCTGGCAAAAACTGGATAGCGCGCGAGTTGACGACAGATAAAAAACTTCTCCAAAAAAAAAATATAACCGACTTCAAAGTAAAACAAAAAACACTGAAAAGTGCAAAATAACTTTAATTTCGGAAGTCGGTGTTTCTATAATAGTTTTGTCTCTTCGTTATTTAACACCGACTTCCGAAATTAAAGTTATTTGTTTTACTTTGAAGTCGGTTATATTTTTTTTTTTGGAAAAGTTTTTTATTTTACACTTTTTAGTTATGGTACCACCACTAAAAAGTACCCCTCAACCAAATTTAAATACCTTATAGCCAGAGTGCATCTCATGACAATTCTAATAATCACAAACACGGTTAGATTACATTAATTTATTACAGAGTTCCGGTGCCTAACTTCAGGCTTCATCATCAGATCAGTTCGATATATTCCCCCTTTACTTTCAGTCAGTCATCGACTACACGTATAAACAAAGCAATTTTACTTGTTACGACGGTTCTGCTGTGATCCTATGAGGAGTTCTGTTCCATATTTTCGAAGTTCATGATCAGATCATAACAATATTTCTATGACCAACTCGGAAGCATAACCTTTCAATCAAAAAAAAAATTTTCAAAATCGGTCCACAATTGACCGAGAAATCGATGAACATACATAAAAAAAAAAAAAACATACATTCAACCGAACATATAACCTCCTCCTTTTTGAAGTCGGTAAAAAAAGCAGGTAAAATCGGAAGGTGCCAACTCGCGAGCGCTCGCGTCTTTCACAGTAACGACACGGTAATATTATCTATACAGTATTGTAACTCGGCCGTATCTTTGAAATAAATGCCTACAGCCGCGCGGTACGTAAACATGCGATAGGGCTGCCCGCACTATGGCTGCCCGCCTCCAGCATTTAAGTTACATTTGCCTACTTTGTGTTTCCATTTAGTATTGTGATTGTAAATATTTTTTTTTTATATAAACAAATAAAATACTTTGTGAATTGAATAGGAAGTGTTCAATATTTGCGACCGAAAAATATTTGCGCCTCGACTGAGACGTACCTACGAAATGCTTTATTATTAAATTTTAAAGTACAAAAATCCGCATTCTAAAGCTTAATTAAAAATTGTTTTGGGAAACATGGACAAGATGGAGAAAAAGGAATATCTTTTACTTGGTTATAGATCCCTGCAGCTACTTTACAATTTATATGTTTGGTTTTAAATGAAGAATTCATGCAACCAAAAACAGCACAATATATCCTACTCGTCATATTAAATATATAAAAATATGTACTTGAACTTATTTTTATTGAAAAAATCGCGCGGCACAGACGCGACTGTCTGGGTGGATCTCCAGAAAATATTATTTTTGAGTAAATTTTGTGGATTCTTGTAAACCTGCGTGCATCGCTCTTAATTTTTAATAGTATTAATAGGCATGTTCAGATTACAAGTTTCTTATCAGATTTACCCCAGATAAACAAGAATTTAAGGAGATATTCATATATTGTTTTTAACCATTGTTGAGGATAATGATATAATTTGAGAAAAATGAATTTCGAGCTTCCGTTTGTATGAAGTTGGAATACTGTATAGATAATATTACCGTGGTAACGAGTTGACGAACAAGTCTACAATTTCAAAATTGAATATTATGTGTTAAGAACGTCTCAAACCCTACTTTAAAGCCAAATTTTGTCAGGTTTTGAGGCGAAAGTAGAGTTTGAGAAATACTTAACTTCAAATGCTTAAATTCAAATGCTAAATATTCAGGATTTGGGGATCATAATTATTGTTATGGTATGTGACTATGAAATTATAGTAGGTACATTGACAGCGCAAAGGTATAAAATTTCACAATATTAATTAATGCTTTACTGTACTCAATAGAAGGCTGATTACGAGGTAGCAAAAAATTGCTTAGAAGGCAAAAAAAACGGTAATTTATTGATGGAAAGTATGCAAATTATACTAGCTTTTGTCAACGGCATCGCCCACGTAGATTTAGCAGTTTACACGTTATAAATTATAGCCTATATGTTATTCTAATGTATAACCCATATTACTGTAAAGTTTCATCAAAATCTGTCCATTAGTTTTAGCGAAAAAAAAACAAACATACACACACATACAAAGTAGGTAGTGTGAACTTCATTCTGATAGATCTGGTCATTGGCGTGCTTACCACTTCCTTGTTTTATTTTTTTAAGTTGCTTGCATATTTTAGACTCTGATAGTTTTTATAAGCTTAACTGTCAACGTTAATTATATTGCAACGAGTGGGAAGAAGCTTGTAAGTTGTATGTGTCCGGAAAGATAATTTAACCTTTTGACGTGCGTAATTAGAGACACAATAGTAAGACAATGGCTTGCGGGCGCCGGCTACCGCCTGAGCGTTAATGAATTAATTGACTTTGGCCTCTGTCTACGGACGCGTAGCTTCATAGACGTATTCGTCATTATACGCTTGGTGGACGCCTGCTCACAGCTTATAAAGGGTGACTGGTAATTAGTGTACGATACTTAAACACATGATTGTGCTCTTGATAGCCAACAACTTTTATTATGGGAGCAAAGCCGAAATCGCGAAAAAAATATCAGCTGTTCAGTACATTAGGCAAACATAAATGTACTGAACAGCCCATTTTTTTTCGCGATTTCAGGTTTGTTCCCTTATTAAAAGTTGTTGGTTATCATGAGCACAATCACGGGTTTAAGTATCGTACACTAATTACCAGTCACCCTATATACAAAATTATGAAATTTGTCGTCAAAGCGGCAACGTCGTGCTGTCGTGGCTTCTATGAAGCTACGCGTCCATGGACAGAAGGCCTTAGCCTTGATAAAGTCACCCAAAGAGCAATGGAAAGGGCTATGCTCGCAGTTTTCTAGCGTGTTCCCATCAGGAATGAAGATATCCGCAGAAGAAACAAGGTTACCGACATAGCCCGAATAATTGCCAAACATTAGTGGCAGTGGGCAGGGCACATTGCTTGCAGAACAGATGGTTGATGGAGACGACAGGTTCTGGAGCGGCGACTGCGTACTAGAACAGGGGCGCCGACTCCGTGGGTGCTTGGGGGCTCGAGCACCCATGAGAAATAAACAGTGGGTGCCGAGCACCCCTAAGGATAGACATCAAGAAACATATCAGTAATCGCCTTTTAGGGATGGGCGTTTTTTCATTACCCGACGACCCGTTTAGCACAGAGCGCCGGTTGAGACGCAAGAGTCGCGGGTTCGATTCCCGCACCAAATTTGTTGATGGAACAGATATTTGTGTTGGGTTTGGGTGTTTGTGGTACCTTAGTTGTTCCGCAGTATGTAAGTAGGACATTTATTTATTCGTCGGTCGATCAGTGTGCATTTCTCTTCTCACAGTTCGCCACTTTTTCGTGTCATCAAATGAGCATGAGCACCCATGAGGTTTTCTAAAAGCCGGCGCTCCTGTCCTAGAAGACGCAACGCTGGAAGACCTCCCACAAGGTGGACCGATGAACTGATGAGGGTCGCGGGAATTCTATGGATGATAGACGCACAGTGGCGACACTTGTGGGAGGCCTATGTCCAACGGTAGTGGCTGAAATGATCATGATGAGTCTTAAAAATTAACGTGCTAGTAAGTGCTACTAATGTAAGTTGAATGTTCAGTCAATATTTCAACTTAGCTTACCTACTGCAGTATAAATATTGCAAAACAGCAAATATTGCAAAGGCCTAGTCTAAAGTCTAAAATAAGCCGATTAATCACAAGAACTGAAATGAGGTCGAAAACCGCAAAGTACTAAACAAACGTTAATAAATTGTGACTAAAAGTTACAATACCTAGTATCTAATTATGCAAATAAAACGATTTACGTAATCACTTGCTGTCTGTCGCTGTTTCACTCGCATCTTTAGTTACTCTTATTGGTCCAGTAGTTCCAGAGATTAGCGCGTTAACACAAACAAAAACACTCATTCTAATCTAATTATATTATATAATAAAACCAATCATAAAAAATCGAATTGTAATCCCAAATAAAATCATCCAACAAAAAAAAAAATAATCTAATTTTATATTTTTTTTTTATTGATCTAACTTTATTTATAATTATTAATTGAATGTAATTCTGTAATCCAATGTTAATTGAAATAAATAATGTTACACGCAATCTAGATTAGTGTTAGAAATCTACACTTCGACAACGTTGTGTTTTTTCGATTTATAGCCAGTTATGCATTAAGTATATCCTATACATCCACCGTTGGCGCGGGCTTGCGGACGGCGAGCAATGGGTGGCTCGCCGTCCGACCGTCCGATAACCGTCCGGACCGAGCCCAAGCCGTCGACGGCGCGTAGTGTTCCACGCGCGCCTCAAGGAGATGTTAGAAAGCGTAGGGGCCCAGCAGGGTCGAAGCCATGCCACCTACTGGGGCCATGGATGATGCTAAAGAGATCCCCGGGTCCCTGGAACAATGGCAAAGAAGGATCAGGAGTGGGTTTTTAGTCAGTAAAAGTCTGACACGCCCTCTCGCTCCACCCAAGAGCGGGGGAAGACCACAACTGTGTCCTTCAGTTACCCGTTCTAGGACCGCCGGTTTTCTTTTCTTATATTTCCTGTGGCCCTAGCGGGCATCGACCCAGCTAAAACCGTATGGCCCCCCTTCGGCTTTGCTGACACCTCATACGCGTGGATGGAAGGACAGGTCTTTGCCCAGGAATGGAATAGAGCAGGCTAGCATTCAAAAAAACGAAATCGTACTCAGAAAGCATTAACCATTTCCTTTTGTGAAACACTTTCTTGAAATAATTATCCACCCTAACCGTAACATGAGTTTTCCATTATTGTGTGAAGCTAAGTAGTCAAAACAATTACGATAAATACGAGGGATGCCTTTTAAGTTTTGTCGTTTGAAGAAAAAAACACAACTAGAACCTTATAGTACTTTTTATTGTTTTTTAAAGTATTCACCACGTAGCTTAATACACTTTTCCATTCGCTCAAACCAGTTATTATAACATTTATTCCACTCTAAAGTGGGGGTGTTCAAAATGGCTGACTTGAAAGCGTCGACTGCTTCTTCACCGGACTGGAACCTTTGACCACGAAGACTTTTCTTAATTTTAGGAAATGTAAAGAAATCGTTAGGGCTTAGGTCAGGACTGTATGGAGGATGGTCAAGAATTTCTACTTTTTCCTGCTTCAAATACTCAATCGTTTGACGGGCACTGTGTGAACTTGCGTTGTCGTGGTGCTGGATGATGCGTCGCTTTGAGTTAGATTTTCAAAGTTCGGCGATGACTTGTGGTAAACAAACTGTGGTATACCACTCTGCGTTAACCGTTCTACGATCTTCAAGTGCAATAGTCGCAACATGGCCGGTTTTTCCAACGAACGTGGCCACCATCTTCTTTGAAGTGCTTCGAGAACGAACAACTTTAGTCGGCTTTGGCTCGTCTTGAAAGACCCAGATTGTAGATTGTTGTTTGGAATCAGGATCGTAGGCATAGATCCAAGATTCTTCACCACTGATGATGTCGTAGACGTGATTTGACTCTCCTCGGTTGAACCTTTTCAGAGTTTTCTTACACCATCTGACGCGGGCCGCCTTGTGATCGTCGGAAAGCAGATGCGGTATCAAACGGCAAACTAGCTTTCTCACACCAAGCGCTTCATGAAGATCTTCTGAATGGGTGTCCCTGAGAAGCCTAATAGATCCTCTATCTCTCGATATGTCACATGACGATCTTCGAGAATTCGTTGTCTCACAGCAATGACGTTATCTTCAGTGAAGGCGGATTTTGGGCGTCCTTCGCGAGATTTGTCACTAACACTAGTATGTCCACGCTGGAATTCTAAATACCAGCGTTCAACAGTCCGCAGACATGGGGCTTCATCACTGAACACAGATGTTAGCTCTTCAAAACATAGACGCCGTGTCAGGCCTCTTATAAAGTTGTAGAAAATTATTGCACGAACATTTTCCTTAGAAAGATTCATTTTCATACGTAACCTGACAGATTCCAATCGACGCTGTGACTAAACAATAGCATTAATCCTAATACTTTCAACTGTTTTGAGATTCAAAATTTTAACACATTCGAATAAAGAACAGTTCCAAATTCAAAATTGCCGGGAAATATGAAAACGACAGAACTTAAAAGGCATGCCTAGTAATACCGTATTATATATTATGTACAAACATAAATACTGTATTATTTCTAGATAAGCACTACACTATTATTATTTCAAGTATATCTTTAAGAATCAACTAGAGTAAGACTACAATAATGTTGATTCTAGATTATTGCCAACGCAGATCGTATTGCTTGTTTGAGATTGCATTACGGGATTGCAACACACATATTTTATGTCAACGTTATATAGATATTGCCTTGAGATAAAAGTAAGGTTTTTACGTACTTGTCCTATAGTTGAAGAAGAAGCTTTAATTTGTGAACACAATAATAATAATATTCCACCAAGCCTTCCAATGTGGTACAAATTTTATTTTATAATAGGTATTGTGTTGTTATTTAAAAAAAAAATATACATCATCAATATTTATTTCAATTACATACGATATGTTCAGTAGCCTTAGTGCCTAGTCGGTGCGTCACTGCGGGGTGCCAACTGCCCCCCTAGCCAAGTTACAAAAGTTCCATTTCGATTCTCTTTTCGTCGATCGCCTCGAGTAGGCCACGCCTCCGATTCCTTTATTCTGACGTCATCTGAACGCTCATTCACGTGGTCAGAAGAAAGGAATAGGAGGCGTGGCCGACTCGAGGCGATCAACGAAAAGAGAATCGAAACAAAACGGTTGTAACTTGGCTAAGGGGGCTGAAAACCAGCGCTGGGTGTCTAGCGCCCAGCAAATGCTGAGGGTCACCCTTTTGGTGCGGACACGCTCGGCGCACTTTGTACTTTTGTTCTTTTTTACTTTGTGTTTATAACAGTTGTGCTGTGTCTGTCCCGAATAAAAGTATTTCTATTCTATTCCTTATAGTCCCAAACTAAGCAGAGCTGGTGCTATGAGTACTAGACAACTGATAAGCTTACATAATTATCGTAATTATATATTTCTAAATACTTACATATTATAGATAAATTAACCCAAACTCAGACCAAATGATCGTGCAATGGCCATAATAAATCAGCTTCAGAGAGTGTTTCCGATCAAATACCTACTTAATTAATGTTTTGGACTGGATCGGATATCTATCGACTGGGTACATTAACACATACCTACCTACTGTCTAGCAGGATGGGTCAATGCACCCAGTCTGCAGAAACGCTTAAGCGTCGGAGACCTAAACGTTTTCATCATACGAGCGTGAGCGCAAAAATACTTATAAGTCACGAGGTATATCTTTAACATTGTTTCAACACGTAGGTCGTGTAAAACATCACCCT
This sequence comes from Mythimna impura, assembly GCA_905147345.3. Classification (NCBI taxonomy): domain Eukaryota; kingdom Metazoa; phylum Arthropoda; class Insecta; order Lepidoptera; family Noctuidae; genus Mythimna; species Mythimna impura. Next base: position 10,543,979 of record LR990362.1, on the reverse strand, counting down.
AACCTTTTCCCAATTAGCTTGGGGTCCGTATTTACATAATACCCGTGTTTTACATGGAGCGACTCCCTATCAGACCTCCACTACCCAATTACTGGGGAACGCGATACTAATTGTATGGACTGATGGTAATTATATATGAATTGAAAAATTGACATTGGTTGGTTTCCAACCTGCAGCCTTAAACATGAGAGGCCTTAACCAATGGTCCATTACGATAGTAAGCAGGTCGTCTTAAGACGGGTATTCATTAGGCAACATTTGTTAATAAACACTGTTTTTAAACAGTGTTTTACTATGTTTCATCATCTCTGGAAACAGTTTATGAACAAAGGTGATGAGACATTGTTTATGAAACATATTGCCCTGTTCCCCACTTCGAATTGAGAGCAAAATGAAACATTTAGTAAATATGGAAGTAGTATGGTCCAACAACCAGGTTTCGATGCTCATAGAGCTTTTCAACAGTATCATGTACTTTGGGATTCTTCAAATAAGGATTATAAAGATAAATTAAAACAAAAAAATGCTTGGACCGACATTGCTGCAGAATTGAATACGTCATGTGTGTGTGTGTTACTTCTATTTAAGAGATAGTTTCAAATCCACCTCTCTCATGAATTATTATGTAAGCAGCACAAAGCATTACTACTTTCTCGGGCGATATCCTAACAACAACTGACAAGTGTGGACGGCGAAGTTTCAGAAACAGTGTTTACGCTAAACTTGGTGATAAACACTTCGTAAACAGTTTATCAACAAATGTTGCCTAATGAATACCCGGCTTTAAACAATATCTCTAAAGCACATCTCTTTTTTTACAGGAAGCATGGCATTCCTCTGCCAGCCACTCGGCAGCATATTCTCTGGGCCTCTACTAGACTACTTCGGTCGCAAGAAGGCACTGTTCCTGGTCAACATACCACATGTGGTTGCATGGCTGCTCATGTATTATGCTTGGGACGTACCTTCGCTGTTCATTGGCAACGCCTTGCTGGGAATCGGGACTGGTATTATGGAAGCCCCTTCGGTCACTTATGTTGGAGAAATAAGGTTAGTTTGTATGCTTGTTCACTTCTTGCGGCACGGTTGGCGTAGTGGTTGAGCGTTTAGCCGCTGCATTGCGTATCGTGAGTTCGATACCCGTAGGAAACATATATGTGTATGGCCTGCAGATAGTTAGTTTAGGTGTCGTATGTCGTGAGTTTACATGTTCGTGAACGCACCCTCGATACAGAAGTAATTCCTAGTGTATAGTAACATTTTTTAATGGCAGCTCCACATTAGTGCCGTGAAGCTCCTTAAACAGGCGTGAACGTGAATGTGGACGGTTTTCGCGGGGTTCACGCGCGTCCACGCCTGTTCCCCGATCAGAGTCGGTATTTTGTCCCGCGACAAAGGGCTAAACATCCACATTCACGGCCCCGTGCCAGTTTACTCCGCACTACAAAGGCGTACGGACGTATATTATGATAAATAATTGGAGAAACTTTCTGAAGCAAAACCTTGAAAGTCAACTGTTTACATACGAGTTAAATTCGCCATTGGGTCACTGGGTCCAGAATGTAATACTGCTTCTCCATAGAAAGTCTGAAATAAATTTTATATGAATATGTATTTCAGTCATCCACCATCTTTTTTTCCAACGCTTTCTAATAACTTTCTTGTTTTGAACGTCTAAATAGTCATATGTTGCCATAGCAAACAAAGTTATTGCAGCAGCAGCTTTTACGTCCATTTCACGGCCGGTTTCACGAACAATTGTGAGAATCCCGTGAATGGGGCATGACTTGTACCGTGAATTCATGGCGTGAATTCACGGCACTAATGTGGAGCCGCCATAAGACACAATACTTTTTCTTTCTCATGTCGAAAATATATTGACTACTGTTCAGCCAGTCAACAGTAGTCAACATATTTTTTATATTAAATACTAACCTACAACTACGGCATTACCGCGGCGTCATCGATAGTAGCTCAGAGGTCACTTAGGCTGCATTTTATGTCCAATAGAGGTTTAACTTTTTGGAACTCAGAAAATCTGAGTTCCAAAAAGTTAAACCTCTATTGGACATATTTAGCAATCCTTTCACCATTTCAGCTGAAACTGCACCAGAGTCAATGTAGTTAGAATTAATCGATATTCAAAACGATTAAGATTTTCGCAACAAAATCAATGAAGGAGACTTGCTGTACTTTTACCGCTGCATTGATAAAACTATGTTGTACAAAGAGTTGCGCACAAATGTCCTGAAATGCGCCAGCCTATTTGGTTCTAATATTATATGTGAATAAACTTTTTAGGTATTGAATAATAACAAAACCTAAAATCGAAACCGCCTTGCAAATGAAAGTTTGAAGCAATTTTACGTGTAAAAAATTTGAGCAAAATATAAAAAAGATTGTGAGCACAATGTAGTGCCAAACTTTTTTTTTTTTGCCTGTAGTGTCCCACTGCTGAGCAAAGGCCTCCCCCAACTTCTTCCAAGTATTCCTTTCCTGAGCCACCTCGAACCAGTCCTTGCGGTCGGCATCTAGGTCGTCTCGCCACCTCTTCCCAGGTCGACGGCCACGCTTCACATTAATATTTTATTTTTTTTATTAAATTTTTGGCTGTTTGTTTTTACCCGACTGCGCGACGCAAAGGAGGGTAATGTGTTTATCAGTGTATGTATGTATGTATGTATGTATGTATGTATGTTTGTTTCTATGTGGCGTTCTAGAGACCAAATGCGTAGGCCGATTTTGATAATTCTTACGTCAATCGATTCGTCTTAACCTTGCGAGTGTCACTAAAGACATGACAGTAATAAAAATTCACCACAGCTACAACCAGACGCCATATTGTCAAAATGAAAAAAAAAAGTCGATGAACTATGTCAAGTGGGGTGTCGTTGAATAGGTATTTTAAAATCATCTTTAGGTTCCTTTTATCATTTTTCATTTTAAATAATAGTTTAGGATATATAACGATTTAAAGTTGTTTAACAAAACAATCATTCTCGCTAATTTTCTTACTTATTGATTTAAGTTTTCATTTCAAGTATAAACGATACACAAATAAAAAAAACAGTGAAAAAGCATGAAGAACAAATATTTTTGTTAAAAAAAAGTTTACCACCAAACTCGATAGATGGCGTTGTTCATTTTATGCACGTTTGTAAATCAAATCATTCGAGTTTTCCCATCTACTAGACAGGTCGATGAACATAAGCAAAAGATGACAACTATATTGGCAAAAACTACTAGGTTGTATAAATTACATGCAGTTGATATATCAGCAGAATCGAAAACATATGGTCAAAAACCGAAAGATGTAGGTATATGTTTCTGATGATCCTAACAAAACTGGAGGAATCGTTAAATATTTAACAATCGGTTTAGGATCACGAGTTATGTTACGAAGAAATTTGAATGTTACCCATGGTCTTGTTAACGGAGCAATGGGTGTTATAAGGACAATTGAGTGGCCAGCTCTTCGGAGGGACCAATTGGAACCCGGAGAATTGCCACAAGCTGTTTATATAGAATTTGACGACAAAGCAATTAAAAACAATGTTCCTGGAGTAGAAGTCAGAATCGAACCATCGACGACAGAATTCGATGCACTTCGCGGACAGGGTAAAATAGAGCCAAAAATGTTGCCATTGATATTGTGCTGGGGTGTAACTGTACACAAGCTCCAAGGAACTACTTTGGACTTTTGGACCGAGCTGTGGTTGACTTAAGTTCACGCATTTTTGCTAAAGGTCAAGCATATGTAGCTTTGAGCCGAGTTAGGTCTCTAGAGGGACTAATCGTCAGTAGTTTAGATTTAGACCACCGCAAGTTACTTAATAATCCCCACGATATTAACTCCCTCAATGAAATGACTAGATTGCGAAATTTACCATCTTATAACGAAGTCAATGAATCGTAACTAAAAAGTATAAAATAAAATAAAAATATTTAAAGAAAAACAAAAAACCCGACTGCGTCGAAAATAATTTTAAAAAATACGTAAAAAAATTAACTTAAATAAAAACTAAAAAGAAACAAACAAGCCCAGTAGTTTAGAATTCTGTTATGTAATACTAAATAACTACACAATTTAAATAGTTTTATAGTCGATACACACATAAAACAAATCATACATTCTAATGCAGAACAGAACGACTCACAGTCGGGGCCCCTTGGGAAGATTTGATTGGTAAAATTTGAATGGGCCCCGACTGTGAGTCGTTCTGTTCTGCATTAGAATGTATGATTTGTTTTATGTGTGTATCGATTATAAAACTATTTAAATTGTGTAGTTATTTAGTATTACATAACAGAATTCTAAACTACTGGGCTTGTTTGTTTCTTTTTAGTTTTTATTTAAGTTAATTTTTTACGTATTTTTTAAAATTATTTTCGACGCAGTCGGGTTTTTTGTTTTTCTTTAAATATTTTTATTTTATTAATTTTTGCTGGTGACCCGCCATTAGTTCAACATTTGTCCAAGTGGCCCATAGTCTCAATAAGTCTGTGCTTCCCTACTGTAGAATGAATGACCTTTATAATACTAAAAACAATTTAACTCTATACAAAAAGCTAACATCAATCTTCTTGTTGCCATCGTTTTTTATCACCGACAAATCTGCTGACATTACATCCTACTATGTATTAAATTAACATAGAAGTTTATTTTGAAGTATTTTTTACTGTTGACAAATTAGACCTTGGGTCTGGACTGGACCAATAAAGTATTGAATTATAACGAAGGTGTGGAAAGGTAGATAGATTTTTTTCCTTTAAATTGAACTAAACTGGAATTATTTTAATAAATTAATAACACCTTTAATTTATACAGCCTTGTGTTTATGAATCAGTTTTTTTATTTATTTCTGTAGTAATATGCATCTATTAATTATATATTAATTATAATTAGTAAGATATTTTTTTCGATTTTTCAAATTTTTAGATTGCCTCTGTATTTTTTTATTTTTGGTTTATCCTTTTTAAATGTTCATACTCGTGTAGGTACTGGATTTACGGTTACAGTAAATGCGTTGATGTCCTTCCACCTTTCACATTTCGTACTACAGTACGATCAAAATATATTGGCCTCTTTGAACTTGGACATCAGAACTATCGCGCATGCTAAAAAAATACGCATTCGCCTTATGATTTTTAAAAATCATATGCTCAGCCAATTGTTCGAAGTTTATAGCATTCATGATATTTCTGCCGTATCTACTGTACTTTATTATTATTATTATATTCTCTTACGTGCTTTGGAGGCTTCTAGAAGGCTTTTCAGAACTCAACGTTCACAAAAGTAACTTTTGTGCACGTTTTTCTTATATTTTGTTATTGTTAATAATAATAATAAATCATTTATTTTCAGGTATCTTGACCCATAGATACAATATCTTACAGAATAACAAGTGAAAAAAAAAAACAATATAAAAATATGCAAGGATCGAAACTTAAAAGTTCCTCCTTTACTAAAATATTTTCATAACCAATCCACATTTACAAATTCCAGTGACCCTTCAGTACGCGGTATCCTTACGACCCTGACCAATGGGTTCACAGCGACGGGTATGTTCGTGGCTTATCTCCTGGGCACAGTCCTGCCGTGGAGACAGGCGGCGCTGGTGGCCCTCACTGTGCCTCTGGCTACCATGGCGCTGGTGCTGTTTGTAAGTAGATCATTTATTATTAGATAGTTTTTCTACCTAGCTATAATTATAGTAAAATAAAAAAATACTAATAAAAACCCTAAAATAATTACAACTAACTAAAAACAAACTAAAAAAATATGTCGTCAAAAAACTCTTCCACATCGCTGTCGACTGGTAATGTGCTCAAAAGACTGGCGGCATTGCCACGCTGTATGGCAATGCTAATCCTCTGTCAGAGGTAAAAGCCAGCCCTTGGCTCACGCGAAGCGTCAAGTTTCTACCTTGATTTTGAAATGCTATTCTGATTCACGAGGTTTGCGTAATGCTCCTAAAACAGTGGTCCCCAACTTGTGGCAAGCGAACTATTAGTGGTCCGCAAGACCTAAAATTTGATCTGCGAAATATTAAAATTTCAATCTCTCCACCTTAATAAGTACAAGGATACTGGTTTTAAGTTTTTACCAAAAATATCGTGTTTTACATGATAATTCTCAGTACTTTTGATTTTAACTATTATCTCTTTGAATGCCGGAAGCGTAGATCTACGCGAGACACAATGTTTTTTAATTGTGTCTCTAATATACGAAAGGTTAAGTTTGAATTAATATAAATAGTAATTTGATGATGTCTCACTTCAAAAAAGGGTGTAATTCGTAAAGTAGTAAGTATCTATCTTGTAAAATTCTTCGATTTAAAGCTTTCAACAATATTGTTAGAAATTCATTAGTTTCGTTTCCGAAACATTAATCTTAAACTGGTCAGCAGCTAACAAATTATAATATGCTCATCTTTGTTATAATTTATGTTTTACGATCCAAGTTTAAGGTTATATAAAAACAGTAGGCATGCATAACTATTATATTATAATATTAACTATGTTGTTAAACTAGTTGTTTATTGATTTTAATCAGATACAGTTGCTGCTGCTCTATAAATTAAAATAATGTGGCTGGACAGAATAAATCTATAATAATACTAGCGGTCCCAACAGACTTTATCCTGCCCGAAAATTGGCTTTTCGCCAGGAAATAAAATTTTGAATCCGATTGCAGCACCACCTACCGGGTTCAATTGTATTTTCAAACCATCCAGGGACCCACAAAAGTTTTATCCGAATCGGTCAAGCAGTTTAGGAGAAGTTAGGTGACAAACACAAGTATAGATACCGGCACGGATCTTAAGCGCTGACTTCTACAGGTCTACTTGCGTAGAAGCACGTAGAAGTGAAATATCGGGTCTCTTTAGCGGTATGAAGAGAGATGCGGGGGCGGGGAGTGAAATCCTTGTACAGTGATTGGCTCGCCAATATTGTACGATGCGCAAAACCATCCCCGCTCTTTCGCCGAGCGCTCAAGATTCGTGCCGCTATCTATACAGAAGAATTATATTTATAAAAATTAATTGAAACTGAAAAGTTTGTTCGGTTGAACGCATTAATCAGACAAAAATCAGGAACTAATGGTTTAAATTGCAAAATTATTTTAGTGTTGTTTAACCTATTTATTGAGGATATATATATATAGACGATATACATGTTTATTCATTACACTACGCCCAACAGAAGTAGAGCAGTAACCAAAGACGTGGATAAAACCACGGGACACTGTTAATTATAATTTATTATAACCACAACTACAATGCGCTCCATATAAGAATAGGATCGATTTTTACGCCATGTTGTGACGTCATAGCTGTCAAATCAAAAAATTGGGTAGGGTAAGCAAAACAATTAAAATAATGTTTATTTACGAATCATGAATTATAAAGGTTTAATCAGAATTCAGTTCTTCAATTTTGCTAATCTCTGCGTCACTGTGTGAAGTGTCTGAGTAGTGGCAAATGGAAGAAGGCGAATTGTTCCTAACAATGAAAATAAGAAATAAAATAGATGTTTTTAAACTAATATTATGACTTTAATAATATATTTAGCCGTTTTTACTTCACCTAGATTTAACTAAGACTAACTTATTTTCGTATAAATAACGGTTTTTTTTACTTTGTATTCTGAGACAAAGTAAAAAAAAAAAACGTTATTAATAGATACGAAAATAAGTTTTCTCTGCAAACCGTACTTTGCTATCAAAGTTTGACAGATCGAGGTTATTGACTTTCCTATTTGGAACGCATAGTACATAAAATTAATTCTTAATCAGTCAGTCATAGTCAAGGATAATCTTAGCGTAACTATATCCGTCGAGGCAAGGTTAAAAATGATTTTACCCAGTTATCGTAATACGGAAACAGCCTAGTTTACACTATATCAAGTTATCACTTAGCTCGCGACTTCGTTCGCGATTGTTTTCATAATAATTTTAACACAACCCTTAAATCTAAATTTAAAATGTAGTTTTCAATAAATATAAAATATACAGCCTTTATTATTCATTTTGGTTAGAATTTATGTCACATTTATTAACCCAAGAAATAAGGATTCTCCATACAAACTTTATAACCCCCTGAATTGCTTTATTGGGGTAAATTTGAAAAACAATGTTTAATATGGGGAGAGTCCTTAAGAAACACCTCTTTCAGTTTTAAAATTTCTAATAATATACAGCACTGAATTACACAAAAATAAAATAATGAAGAACCTAAATCGATGTGCCAACAGTTTCATCGCGAGATATTTGCAAACCTATCCTTAATTTAGAGAGAAAAAAATGTTCATATCTCTCAAAAACAGCTAAATCGACCTTTTCTATTTGCAGGATTTACTAAATTTAAACAATTTATTTTATTTTCCTCAACAAAGCTAAGCACCTACCATATTGTCTCTTCACCACCTTAGGTTGACTGGTAGAGAATGCCTAAGTCCGCCTTTGTACTTTATGTTGCATGAAGATTAATAAATAAACAAACTAAGCTAAGATTCAAGTATAACGCGAATAAGATTTTGCATACACACAAAAATCTCCCCTTTCACCCCTTCAATGTTTGAATTTTCAAAAACCTTGTCCTAGTGCTCACCCACGTCACAATAGAAGCCTTGTGCATAGTTTCACATTCTTATTTCCAGTAGTTTCGGCTGTGCGTTTATATATCATAACTAAGTTTTATATACAGTAGAATCTCACGAATCCGGCACTTCAATAGACTGACACGTCCAATAATCCGGCACCCTCCGCCCGCGCCTCCCCCGCCCCTCCCAGGCGTCCATTACACGATAGGTTTTGTTGTCAATTTTGCCACAGTCAATATTTTGATTGACGAAAAACCCACCGTCTAATGCGATGATTGACGTTTGCATGACGAAAATATAATGGCGATAAAATTCCGTCATTCAAACATCATTCATGATTGATGGAATTGATTGACGCCTGCATGACCTTGTAATGGACGCCCTACGACGCACAGCGTATTTGAGCGTATGCGCTCTGTCGTCATTGAGCAGTGTAACCTCAAAACAGATTTTTTCTATATAATCCAATAATCCGAACATTCCAATAATCCAGCACTCTCTGGTATTTAATAGTGCTGGATTAGTGATATTCTTCTGTATATAGATATTATACCTTTGTCTGTTTTACCTAAAACGGCCAGATACCTACTAATATGGATTACCTAACTTTTTTACAAGGTCGAGAATGACAGTTAAAACTTCGATATCACATTCTTTCTATTATGTAATTGTTTGTTCCAAATAAATAAAATTGAAATACGATCACACTCCACACTAATATTATAAACGCAAAAGTTTGTATGTATGTAAGGATGTTTATTACTCCTTCACACACAAAGAGGTGGGATCACAGTCATGGTTTAAATCAATTTAAAAAAAAAAAAATTGTCTGTATGCATTTAATACATTTAACGTCTCAATAACCCCTTTCTTTTACTTTATATAAATATATATGTATGTATATATTATATTAAATTATATATGTATGTTTATTTTGTATATACAAGGTGGCCCAAAAGTCGTGGATCAAACGCAACTACGGGTTAGATGGGGTCATCAGCTGCAAAAAGTTGTTCTACGGGAGGTCCTTAAGGTCAACCCCTGCAGAGTTATAATTTATTTTGTGTTTTTATGGGAAATATAACTTTTTTTAACTAATTGTTATTAAAATTCGAAAAAATCAACATCCTGTATCTTTTTTATAATTTTTACTAGATTGGTACTGATGAGTCCTTGCGTTAGACATGCAATTTATGGTTGTTTATTGGGTGTGTTGAAGATAATATTAAGTTTTACGATTTATTTTTTTCTCAAATCATAACTTTTTATTTACTTCGGACCCCACTGTGAAAAAAAAATACTCTACCGAAAAGTGACCCTGTATTACAAGTTTTGGCGCATTTAATAGGGATTCTGAAAAGGTATTACACATGGCCATGAGTGGCTCTAATATCTTTCTAGGACGAAAAAACAAAACAACGATTGTGAAATAATTGTTTTATTAAGCAAAACATTTTACAATAAATGCTCAAAATTCCTGCCTCTGACCATAATACATAATCTGCACCGCCTAATAAAATTCCTACGTAACCTACGGAATGCACCTCTGTTGTTAGTAACTTGTACCCTAGCAAATTCGAGCTTTTGTCGTAGTTCTTGTTCGCTATTGTTCTCTCCTTGGTAAACTATTTCTTTAAAATAGCCCCAAAGAAAAAAATCTAATGGATTTAAATCGGGCGACCGGGGTGGGAACCATAAAACTCGGTTAGGCTTATTTAAAAATAATACAATTAATGACAAAGACTCTCTGCTTCTCTTCTACACTAACCATTTATTCCTTTGTCAATAAAAGGCCGGTTCGCCCGTCAGTTCAGGTAGCGATATCTTTTCTAGGAAACAAAAGGCGTGCCGGCCGGGGTGGGGGGCCAGGGCCGAAAATCCATTAGATTTTTTTCTTTGGGGCTATTTTAAAGAAATAGTTTACCAAGGAGAGAACAATAGCGAACAAGAACTACGACAAAAGCTCGAATTTGCTAGGGTACAAGTTACTAACAACAGAGGTGCATTCCGTAGGTTACGTAGGAATTTTATTAGGCGGTGCAGATTATGTATTATGGTCAGAGGCAGGAATTTTGAGCATTTATTGTAAAATGTTTTGCTTAATAAAACAATTATTTCACAATCGTTGTTTTGTTTTTTTGTCCTAGAAAGATATTAGAGCCACTCATGGCCATGTGTAATACCTTTTCAGAATCCCTATTAAATGCGCCAAAACTTGTAATACAGGGTCACTTTTCGGTAGAGTATTTTTTTTTCACAGTGGGGTCCGAAGTAAATAAAAAGTTATGATTTGAGAAAAAAATAAATCGTAAAACTTAATATTATCTTCAACACACCCAATAAACAACCATAAATTGCATGTCTAACGCAAGGACTCATCAGTACCAATCTAGTAAAAATTATAAAAAAGATACAGGATGGATTTTTTCGAATTTTAATAACAATTAGTTAAAAAAAGTCATATTTCCCATAAAAACACAAAATAAATTATAACTCTGCAGGGGTTGACCTTAAGGACCTCCCGTAGAACAACTTTTTGCAGCTGATGACCCCATCTAACCCGTAGTTGCGTTTGATCCACGACTTTTGGGCCACCCTGTATAGGGTGACTGGTAATTAGTGACCGATACTTTAACACATGATTGTACTCATGATTACAAACAACTTTCCCAAAGAAAGTTTTTTTTATATTCTCATTAGTTTTATCACAATAATAAAACAGCTGTGTAAATACGCGCGCGCGCCTGCGACCGGCGACCGCTCAGCTGTTAGCCGCGTGACGCCGGCGTACCTACAATAGTGATAGAACACCCGCGCAGCTTGCAAACACATAGGTGTACGTACCTAATCAGTGAATGTATCTACAAACTAGTGAGTATATAAAAAAAGTTTCTTTAGGAAAGTTGTTTGTAATCATGAGTACAATCACGTGTTTAAGTATCGGTCACTAATTACCAGTCACCCTATATACATACTCTTGTACCCTTATTTTCTTAAAAATCTTTTATATTTTTATGCACCCGCCATATATTCTCTTCACCACTCTAGGTTGACTGGTAGAGAATGCCTTAGGCATTAAGTCCACCTTTGTACTTTTGTGTTGCTTGAAGTTTTAACAAATAAATAAAGAGCTGAACGGATTCAGATGTAATTTAGCACTTGAGCAGACCATGTCCTGGAATAGCACATATGTATAATTATGATATTTTTTTTATCCCAGGAGTATATCTCCTTGGGATAAATTGCAAGATTCACGCGGGCGAACTTGCTACCAGAAACTAGTAAAACTATAAAAGAAAAAAGACACACATCAACATCATACTTAGTGTAATGAAACTTGTCGGCGTGGCTTGTGATAGCTTAGTAACAAAATATGAGTGTAATAAAACTTGAAATAAACATGATGCCAAAGATTTTTTCTCAAGCTATGTTTTGAATTGATCCGGTCTTGATTCTGCTCTGAATTAATTTAGATGATTTAATAATATGCACGTAATGAGCATAATATGAATATATTAGATTTCACGTGCCCAGTCCTCGTAGTTTCTGCTGTGCGTTGATGTCAGTCAGTCAATTTCTCCTTATAAACACCAGTAGTTTTTAATTAGTACAAATACTTAAACCGTAAAACGGGGTGAATAGAAACGCAGGGGTGAATAGAAACAAAACTTTGGTTTAGTTTTTCACTTTGATACCATATTATCGGCTTCTAACAACGCATCGAATTTTTAGAATAACCATTCATTAATAAATTGATATAGTTAAAAGCTGAAAAAAATATTCAAATATCGTGAAAATACCCTTTGAAGTTTTGTTTCTATTCACCCCTGAGTTTCTATTCACCCCATTTGACTGAAGGGCTTATTAGAAAAAGTATTGTTATTATTTATGTAAAGTCTCAATAAATAATATTCATAAACAGCAAAGTTATTGGCGTTTGTTTATATCCCAAAATGACACTCAATTTATGGAAATATTGTATAGGCTATTGATTATGAATGAAAAACAATGGAAAAACACTGCGCGTAGTATTTTCTAGTAGCAATTGTTATGAATAATTGATTCAATTATGAATTTACCAATTATGACAAATTGTTGTGGACAATTTTGGGATTTTTTTTAACGTTTCGTTTTTTATTTTATTTTTGACTACATAAATATGATCAGTAACGGGTACAGACAGAGCTCTATTTTTTTTTACAGTTTAAAAAATAGGGGTGTATATCTATATAGATTAAAAGTATACGTCAGTGGAACAATGTGTTCAACATAGTAGCGGTAAAATACTAAGAAGATCAAAATAAATAACATAAAAATTATTCCACAAGAATGACAGCCTCGTTTATTCCCATATAAATTAATATACTACCATTAACTTTATTTATGAGGTTGATCTTATTGTATGGCCCTTTCAACAATATTTATCTATTTGTTACTTAGATTATGAATAACGATTTACGTCAAGCTAATTGATCATTTGAATAAAAAATGTTTTCTGCTCATAAAACTGCGATCCATCATCGCCTTTATTTATTTAATTTGTTAAAAAACTTGTTGAGGCGTCATTATGGACTGATTTAAGGAAAAATACGGAACAGTTCTTATGCCAAGGACAAATTAATTATTTAAAAACCACAATTATCTTTCGGATTATATTTTATTTTCGCATATGGGATTGTATTGATTCCAAGGTTAGCCATAATATTATATTGAAATAGAATACTTTCTAAGAATACTAGTCATTAATAATATTGTCGCCCACATCATCCCTTACCATCAGTTAAGATTTTTAGAAACAAGATGAACTTTACCCAGTCATTTTAGTATGATGCGTACCAGGGTCGCCGACTCCGTGGGTGCCCGGGGGCTCGAGCACCTATGAGAAATAAACAGTGGATGACGAGCACCCCTGAGAATAGACATCAAGAAACAGATCAGTAATCGCCTTTAAGGTTCCGCATAAGTTATAATATTTCTTGATACTAAAAACTAGTTTCATTGTTATATAATGTTTTCATTTTAATTTTTTATCAAACGTAATTAGTAATTAAGTACGCAGTATGTAAGTAGGACATATATTTATTTGTCGATCGGTCAGTGTGCATTTCTCTTCGCCACTTTTTCGAGTCCATCAAATGAGCATGAGCACCCCATGAGGCTTTCTAAAAGCCGGCGCCCCTGATGCGTACTAAAACTATTCTATAATAACCTTATACGGAGTTACCTGATTGGAAGTCGTTAGGACCGGACGGGCAACTTTTGAATTAAGTGACAACAATAGTTGCGCGTAGCATATCTATATACTTAATCAGCCTTGGAATCTGGTTCGCTACGCTAGTTTCTTACAACAGGGGCTTACTCATCTGCTCCACAAATCTGGTAGCACCTCGGAAGTCGGAATCTAAAAATTATAGACCAAATACGTGCCGACGGTCTATAAGGTTCTTACATCTGTCGTGAGAGTTGAGATAATCGATCACATAGACAGTAACTATCATGACTGCCTCTCAAAATAGATGTAGGAACGGGTCCCGTGGTACTGAGGAGCTGCTGCCAACAAGTTCGGCGTTCCCGAAAGTATCTGTCGAGATAGACTCGCCTAGGAATATCTCTCTCCTACCGAAACCTATAAGTTTTGAGTATTTCGGAAGCGTTAGGTATCGGTCAGTGTAGGGCGTAGTTAACTACTGTTTTGTAATTAGATTACAAATTACGATTAAAAGTAGTTAACTACAAATAGTTTGATGATTACATGTAGTTATGATTACATGTAACTTAACTGCAGTAAGTAATTTCAATCGTAATTTGTAATCTGATTACAAAATAGTAGTTAACTACGCCCAACACTGGCGAGAACTGGTGCAAATCAATTCCGTACCCAACAATCAAAATTATCCTGGAACGCGTACATTAAAAGGCTATTTTGACTTATAATTATGGCATTAATATTTGCTACTTTATTTTAACAGCATAAATTTTTGACTGGCCAGTTGTCTAGTGGTTAGTGGCCCTGACTAATATGCCGGAGGTCGTGGGTTCGATTCCCACCCAGGACAAATGTTTGTGTGATGAGCACAATCATTTGTTCTGTGTCTGGGTGTAATTTATCTATAATATGTATGTATTTAGAAATATTTAAGTATGTTTATTAGTTGTCTAGTACTCATAACACAAGCTCTGCTTAGCTTGGGACTAGACGGGGCTGTGTTATAGTTGTTGTGAATATTATATTATATAAATAAATGCTATTTAGCTTAAATACATTAATTACTACTATAACTTTATTTTGTAACCGTTTACAAGAACATTTTTCGTGACCATTATAGGTTCAAAACTTGTAAAAGCTTGCACTTGAGAGTAGTCACTCTGGTTACTTAGTCTTATACTTAGAAGCTCATAGGAGAACATTTGGGCCGTTATTATCTACGACTCCTAGAAGTCTTAGTGGGTATACTCCTGGTATTACAGGAGTATATACTCTGAGAAGTAATTACTCCGATTACTTAGAATTATTTAAGCGCTTATAAGAGAACATCTACCGGCTGTTATAAATAAATATAAAGTTAAATTATTTGTTGGTCGTTGTCTATCTACATAAATACTTTGTCTCTATCGTTGGAGCCTGAATATTAGAGGTATCAAATTTAAGTGCAATCTCGTGTTTTTAATTCAATAAAAAGCGTCACATCTATTATGAATATTTATTTAAAATCGTTGTATTATTTAGAAACATTATGTCTTTTTCTTTTTTTGCATCGCTGAACTCTCAATTTGATAAAAACAGGGCGAATTTTTTGGTTTTGACACATGCCGTTTTAAAAAAAAAGTGTTCTTATTACGAAAATGGCTGCTGTCTTTTATAATTTGCTGAACAAATTTATAAACATTAAATAATATTAAATTGTAAATAACCCAGTTACCTGAGGCGCGTTATAATTTTATTAAAAAATGTGATAGATTTCACAGTAAATATATTCATGTTCTCTTACTATAGTATGCCAAAAATAGTAATTAAATATCTTAATTTATAAGTTACATCTTACAATTTGTTTAAATTATATAGAAAAAAGTGCACTGAGAAAACACTTCGTTTGACTTCCACGGCAGATCAGAAATGAAGCATTGCTGAGAACGTATTAAAAGAATATAATAAACTTTATTGTACGTCAAAAACGTAACTCAACTTATAAATAAACCCCAATCAAAGTAAGATTTAACTTTTTACTGTAAGATCCTAAAAGTAGCTGATAGGATTATTATTAGTATAATTGGCATTTCAACGAGCCATTATAAATGTCTTATAAGTAGAGTCATACCCGCCAAAATGGAGCTTCTGGGAGAGATCGAGGCATTTTATGGACAGTTGTACACACGTCAATTACCAAACCCACTGCGAATCTAGCAAACGACCCAAGAGCTAGATTGACCCGACACTATACCGAAGATATTCCGGACGTCAGCCTGTACCAGATTAGGATGGCTCTGAAGCAGCTTAATAACAACAAGGCGCCTTAAAATAAAGACATTTTACGACCCATTCACTCAATTATTATATGTTACATTTAAATGTAGCGTATTAATAAAAAATAATAAAATCCTGCAAATTGATTTGACATTACATGAGCTATTTTCCATTTCATTTGGTTTGGTAATGACCAATTTCTATACATATATGGCAGATCATTTGGATTGCATTTTGCAGCTGGCTAAGTATTTTTGGGGCAGGATATCTTGCACGACTTCGTCTCTTTAATCATCCCATAGATGATCTGATGAGAGTCACGATCAAATGTTGTGGCATTCCATTCCATTTCTCTTGGATTGCATTTTGCAGCTGGCTAAGTATTTTTGGGGCAGGATATCTTGCACGACTTCGTCTCTTTAATCATCCCATAGATGATCTGATGAGAGTCACGATCAAATTAATGTTGTGGCATTCCATTCCATTCCTCTTGGATTGCATTTTGCAGCAGGCTAAGTATTTTTGGGGCAGGATATCTTGCACGACTTCGTCTCTTTAATCATCCCATAGATGATCTGATGAGAGTCACGATCAAATGTTGTGGCATTCCATTCCATTTCTCTTGGATTGCATTTTGCAGCTGGCTAAGTATTTTTGGGGCAGGATATCTTGCACGACTTCGTCTCTTTAATCATCCCATAGATGATCTGATGAGAGTCACGATCAAATGTTGTGGCATTCCATTCCATTTCTCTTGGATTGCATTTTGCAGCTGGCTAAGTATTTTTGGGGCAGGATATCTTGCACGACTTCGTCTCTTTAATCATCCCAAAGATGATCTGATGAGAGTCACGATCAAATGTTGTGGCATTCCATTCCATTTCTCTTGGATTGCATTTTGCAGCTGGCTAAGTATTTTTGGGGCAGGATATCTTGCACGACTTCGTCTCTTTAATCATCCCATAGATGATCTGATGAGAGTCACGATCAAATGTTGTGGCATTCCATTCCATTTCTCTTGGATTGCATTTTGCAGCTGGCTAAGTATTTTTGGGGCAGGATATCTTGCACGACTTCGTCTCTTTAATCATCCCATAGATGATCGGATGAGAGTCACGATCAAATGTTGTGGCATTCCATTCCATTCCTCTTGGATTGCATTTTGCAGCTGGCTAAGTATTTTTGGGGCAGGATATCTTGCACGACTTCGTCTCTTTAATTGTCCCATAGATGTTCAATCGGATTCATGTCCGAGCTTCTTGCTGGCTATTCCATAATGGAGATACCGACTTCGGTAACATAATCTCGAACGACGCTCGCAGTGTGAGCCCTAGCATTGTCGTGCATGAATATAAAACCGTTGCCAATAAAATGGGCATCACGTGAGGCTCAAGACACTGTTCGATGTACCGATGACTATTTAGTGCAGGTAAACGTGGCCCAGACACAAAGACAAGCTCTGTCTTACCGTCGGCGCTGATTCCTCCCCAAACCGTCCACGAATCGCCACCATAGCTGACCTTTTTTTCAATGCATCATTGTGCAAAGCGTTCTCCATCTCTTCTGTAGACCTTGGTCCTTCCGTCGTTACCATACAACATAATTTTACACTCATCAGAAAAGAGGACTTTGTTCCACTGGAGGTATGACCAATTTAGGTGCTCACGTGCAAAGTTAAGGCGCGCTCTTCGATGGTCTGCAGTTAATTTCGGTCCATTTGCTGGCTTGTGGGGTACCAGTCCACGGTCCTTCAACCTTCTTCTAATTGTAGAGTCACTTAAAGCCACCTTACGTACAACATGAAGCTGGTGCTGTTAAAAAGCATTAAGGCGTCGATTTCATAAAGAAGTTGTTACAATAAATCGATCATCTCGCTCAGAAGTGACCCGATTCCTGCCAGATCCTGAACGGCGCGTGAACAAACCAGTTTCCCGATAGTGTTTGTAGACTCAGAACAGACGACAGGCTTTATTTATTTATTGAGTACTGCCACATTACAATACATTTAACTTTAAAAAACAAAAAGAATCGATTTCATCGTGGTGGTCTGAAGTATGTAACAATAACGGCGTACATAACATTTGCAATTGTTTGTGATAAAAATTAACAAAATATGTACATAAATTTAGAATTACAATTTAACAATCAATACAATTTATAATACAAAACAAAATACAGAAAACAATTAAACCCTTACTTATACAATTATTATAAAACAAAAAAAAAATATATATAAAAAAATAAAAAGAATTTAATTTACATAATTTAGTTAACAACTAAGGTAAATGTTTAAATAGAAAATCAAGAGTGTATACTTTTGATTTTGTCAGGCTTAGATGCAATCTTTCAGCCACAACACGCAAGTCTAGAATCCAGCAATGCAAAGTGTTTTATGAACCCCGATTTTCGGAGATCCCATTTTTATTGAAAATCCTGACAGAAATGATCACTTAAATGCAAGATTTTTTGAAAATCGACCAAATTTTATTTGGATTTTCAGAAAAATAAAAATTACCTTTAATCTAAGCGTCATAGAAACAACGATGTTAGATACATTGATGGCGCATCTTATGCCGAGTATTTTAGTGCATAAATGAACCTCGTAACTTTGCTTGATCCAGATATATACGTGTTTTTCGGTTTTTAGTTTTTCTTAATTTTCTCGAAAATTCCGTAATTTCGGGAAAAGTTGTTTATACTGAAATTATTTCGATAACTTCTCCAATACACCACATAAATTTCACATCCCAATTCCATGGAACTTGGAAACCACAACGATTTTAAGTTTTATCCGGATTTTACGTCGTTAGGGCTGTCAAAATCTCAGATTTTTATTTACATCCGGATTTTATATAATTTTGCCAAAAAATATATCTACCTTGTAGTAAAATCGGTGGTTTGGATTATCTGACGTGAAGAAGCCAGGATAAGCTTGGTATCTAAATAAAATATTATTCATCGATGTACGCTAAAAGGCATATTCAGGCATTTTGTGTTATTTAAGTATTTTTGTAGTTTTTTTTTTTTTTTTTTTTTTTTTTTTTTTTTTTTTTTTTTTTTTTCGGCGGGAAAATCATCTTATGACATCCCCCGCCCTTGGGCGGGACGGGAGATAGTGTCAGACTTTTACTGACTAAAAACCCACTCCTGTTCCTTCATTGCCTTTCGTACCAGGGCCGAGTCTTCCTTTCAGAATCAGACCCTTGGCCCCAGTAGGCTTCGACCCTGCTAGGCCCCTGCTGTTGCTGACATCTCCTTGAGGCGCGCGTGGAACAGCACGCGCCGTCGACGACTTGGGCTCGGTCCGGACGGTTACCGGACGGTCGGAAGGCGAGCCACCCATAGCTCGCCGTCCGCAAGCCCGCGCCTACGATGGCCGGAAATCGGGATCGGAATCCCGGCGGCGATTGGGGCGTGAGGACCGTTGCCTCACGCGATCGGCCGCCTCCTTTGCTAGCATTACTGCTTCGCAGAAGGAGGCGACCGCCTGCCACTCCTCCTCGCTCCGGACCATGGCCTGTACCAAGGCCCGGCGCGAGAGATCGCCGCCACCGATAGCCCCCACGAGGACACGGCGTTGCTCTGCCCAAGCGGGACACACCTCCACCGTGTGCTCCACCGTGTCCTCCGGGTGGTCCACACAATGTTGACACCCGGGCGTTTCTTCCGCACGAATCCGGTGCAGGAACCTCCCGAACTTACCATGTCCGGTGAGGACCTGCGTCATGCGGAAGGTAAGGACGCCGTGTTGCCTTTCCAGCCACTCCTCAAAGAGGGGACTTACCGAAGTATTTTTGTAGTACGTACTAAATACTGCTAAATGACAAGCAAAATCCGCATAATGCAATAGCAATAACATAAGCTGGGAGTACCTCCACGCGGTGAAGGCGGTAACAGTTTCTACTGGCTAAAACTCCCATAAATATTTTTAACTTGACCACCAGCTATGCCTTCCAGTAATTGGTCGGACTCTTTTTTTCTTCACAAAATTGTTTATATGTAAGTATGTATTTATCAATTATATTCCTCTCAGTTTCTCTTTTTTAAGTTGTACCCGCCAAGTTGTTTCTGAACTATAACTGAATAAGGTCAACTGGTAGGAAATGTGTGAGTCCGCCTTTGTACAATGTTTTTAACTTGTGTATAGAGTTTTTAAGAAATAATAATAAATAAAAATATTTTTTTTAAGGTCTCGGTAGGCTGCTAGTAATCTGGTTCACGTTCTGTTTGTTGTTTGTGTTTACTTTTACGAAAAAATTTATCCACAAGATTAGGATTAAAAAAATTGAAAACCCTAACAAAAACAGTTAAATTGGAATAACTTCTGAGTTCCATGGATTTGGGATGTCATAATCATGTGGTGTATTGGGGAAGTAAATAGAATTATTTCTGTATAGATAACTTTTCCCGAAACGGCGGAATTTTCGAGAAAATTAAGAAAAACTAAAAACCGAAAAACCCGTATAAATCCCGATCTAACAATGTTGCGAGGTTCATTTACGGACTAAAATACTCGGAATATGATGCGCCATCAATGTACCTAACATCATTATTTCGTATCACGCTTAGTTTAGGCGTAATTAATTTTTTTCTTAATATCCGGATGGAAAAATTACGATTTTCAAAAAATTATCACTCAGAAACTAGACTTGGTAGCTAAATGGGGATACGAGATCTTGCATTCAAATGATCATTTCTGTCAAGTTTTGCAATAAAAATGGGATGTCCGAAAATCGGGGTTCATAAAACACTGTGCAATGCAACCACTTGGGCGGCTTCTGCGGGTGAAATATGTTTTAAAGATAAAGATAAAGATAATTTTATTTGTCAAAACATGGGTATACATGTAGTTTTAGCATGCATCCTGCATGCTAAAAGTACATGTTACAAAATTAATGTACAGAACATTAATTTTGTTCCGTACATGTTTTACCCTTCAGGCGTACAAATTTACATAGTTTACAATCATTTACCAAAAATTACAAATTAAAATATATATATATCTAAATGCATTCATTAATAATAAAAAAAATGTCAGAATAAAAAAAAGTCAAATAATCATTAAAACGCATTAACAAATGAATCAAACAATGTCCGATAAAAAAATAAAATATGTCAAATTGTCATTAATTTGCATTAATAAATTAATTTAAAAAGGCAGAATAAGATAAAAATGTCAAATAGTCAATAAAATGCATTAATAAATTAATCACACGTTAAGAAACAAAAAAAAGTCAGATAATGTCATTCAAAGTCACTTTTGGAGCCATACAGAAAACGCTTTTTTCACACGTAAGTCAAGTTAAGTCACACAAAAAGTCCTAAGATAAGCGCTACAGTCCTATAAAACATTGCCAGTAAATTTGTTTAAAAAGAAGATTCGAGATTTACTAACAGACAAGTGTTATTACAGTATAATTATGTGACTTTGAATGACATTATCTGACTTTTTTTTGTTTCTTAACGTGTGATTAATTTATTAATGCATTTTATTGACTATTTGACATTTTTATCTTATTCTGCCTTTTTAAATTAATTTATTAATGCAAATTAATGACAATTTGACATATTTTATTTTTTTATCGGACATTGTTTGATTCATTTGTTAATGCGTTTTAATGATTATTTGACTTTTTTTTATTCTGACATTTTTTTTATTATTAATGAATGCATCAGAAACTAGACTTGGTAGCTAAATGGGGATACGAGATCTTGCATTCAAATGATCATTTCTGTCAAGTTTTGCAATAAAAATGGGATGTCCGAAAATCGGGGTTCATAAAACACTGTGCAATGCAACCACTTGGGCGGCTTCTGCGGGTGAAATATGTTTTAAAGATAAAGATAAAGATAATTTTATTTGTCAAAACATGGGTATACATGTAGTTTTAGCATGCATCCTGCATGCTAAAAGTACATGTTACAAAATTAATGTACAGAACATTAATTTTGTTCCGTACATGTTTTACCCTTCAGGCGTACAAATTTACATAGTTTACAATCATTTACCAAAAATTACAAATTAAAATATATATATATCTAAATGCATTCATTAATAATAAAAAAAATGTCAGAATAAAAAAAAGTCAAATAATCATTAAAACGCATTAACAAATGAATCAAACAATGTCCGATAAAAAAATAAAATATGTCAAATTGTCATTAATTTGCATTAATAAATTAATTTAAAAAGGCAGAATAAGATAAAAATGTCAAATAGTCAATAAAATGCATTAATAAATTAATCACACGTTAAGAAACAAAAAAAAGTCAGATAATGTCATTCAAAGTCACATAATTATACTGTAATAACACTTGTCTGTTAGTAAATCTCGAATCTTCTTTTTAAACAAATTTACTGGCAATGTTTTATAGGACTGTGGGGTATTTTGTTATAAATTTTTGGAGCCATACAGAAAACGCTTTTTTCACACGTAAGTCAAGTTAAGTCACACAAAAAGTTTTTTTTATTTTTTTTTATTTTTATTAATGATAGGCTCGCGTTTGACCACCATCTCACCTGATGGTAAGCGATGATGTGGTCGACGATGGAGCACGCTTGCCTAGAAGTAGCCTATTCACTCTTGACTTAAAGACCCCTAAGTTGTAGCTATCAGGAAACACAGACTCCGGCAAGGAATTCCACTCCTTGGCTGTACGCATAATAAATGTTTTCTTAAAACGTTTTGTGCGTATGGGTGGGATGTCCACCATGTACCGGTGGCGCAACGCCGTACGTCTAGTGGTCCGATGATGGAACGGACTTGGCGGAATTAGATTGTGCAATTCCAGTGCACACTCCCCGAAATGTAAACGATAGAAAACCGACAGGCCAGCAACTCGGCGGCGATGTCCAAGGCTTTGGAGCTTCGACTCAACAAGTGCATCATTGCCAATGATCCTCTTGGCTCGCCTCTCAATTGACTCTATCGCATCAAGCTGGTATTTGGCAGACCCGTCCCAAAGATGAGAGCAGTACTCCATACACGATCGAACTTGCGCTTGATAAAGTTTTAGCAGCTGTTTCGGCGTGAAGTACCGTCTGACCTTCGCGAGGATTCCCAGCTTTTTTGCTGCCAGTTGAGCCTTTGCTTCGATGTATGGCCCAAAGTTGAGAGTTGACGTCAGCGTAACGCCAAGTCCTAAGATAAGCGCTAATTTTTAGTTTTTAAAGGTGAAATGTACTCCAACTCTAAACACACATTTGTCTCAAAGCAGTTAATTATTTCATTTATAGGATAAACAAATGAAATTCTAATTTTGAATTTAGAACAGTCATTTGTTTTTTACATGGAATGAAAACTCTTTTGTGTTAAATTAGGACAGAAACCATAAAAACGGAAGTGTTTCGATTTTACTGATGAGAAGTGTATAACCTATGGTATTTCTATAGTACCTATAGTATTATAATAGTAGTTTGTAGTTTAGTATTATTTGTGTAGTATTTGCAGTAGTATCGTAGTATTTTTTTTGCTAGCTATCCCATATAGAAAGATTTTTTCCAATCAGACTGGTAGTTTCAGAGATTAGTGCGTTTAAAAAAATGACAAACAAATCAAAAACTCTTCCGCTTAATTATATTATATAAATAAAAATAATAGATTTGATGAGAACCAGTTACCTACTTGAACCAAAGGTCGATATGACTGTTGATGGAATAGTGTTAAAATAAAATAATTAATGCACAATAAACATTGAAGGCCAGAAAACTTATAAATGTTTGTAGTTTTCCAATAATATAAAAGTTATTTGGGTAAATAAGTGTGTACTAGTTTTATGTACATACCTATAAAAAGTATTATTAATTTGAACCGAACATAATCAGGTTTTAAATCACACTAGTATTATAAAGATGAAAGTTTGTGTTGTTCGATGTTCATATCAGGGTTGTTGCTGATGCAGGTTTTTACTGTATCAGCGGATGCTGATGCTGATATTATTTAATTACTGAAACAAAATATATCTTACAATAAAACTCTCAGTCAATGAGATAGATAATAATAATAATATAGTTATTTAGTAGCAGCTTCCTGATTTTCAATTTCACAAATTAAAAAAAACAGGCATATTCTTCTGGATACTTAATCTTTAAGTGGTTTTTAATGAAGTATTTGTACGTCCTTTGCAAAAATAGTCTATTTCACGGTATTCATTTTTATCAACGTAAAATATTTCCATATTGCACTTTTCATTGGAGGCGGTATTATGAATTTGGGTATGGTTTATTACTTATTTGTTATAAACTCACTAACGTCTATCCAATTTATATTAACAAAACAAACGGCTGAAGGATCAAGTGACAGTGTTTTTTGTATCTATGTCTATGATTGATTAAAAGTCTACGTAAATCGCGCTAAGTCTCGCTTTCAACGATCATGTCACGACGTGAATGTCAGCATTAAAAATGCTGATAATCCGCGGATGCTAATGCTGATATTCGTCACAACTCTGGTACATATGTTCTCATATGTGTGTACAAATACATACAGACATATCTACATAAGTGCGTTTGTTACTTCTTTACGTTCTTGCTTAAACTGAACGGATTTGAATGTAATTTAGCACACGGGTTGACCATTTCCTAGTATAGGATACATGATTTTATCACGGGAACATGACTGTTGTATGACAATTTTCTACTTTCACACAATATAGGCATAGCATAGCATAGCATAGTCGGCCTTATAATGTTCCCACTGTTGGGACTCAGGCCTCCTCTCTAGGAGAGGGAATGGGCCGTAATCCAACACGCGGGCCCAGTGCGGGTTGGTGGATGTCACATGTCTTCGAATTTTTGGTTCTAGGACATGCCGGTTTCCTCACGATGTTTTCCTTCACCGTTTTGAGAGCAGTGGTAATGAAATAAATTACACAAAGTAATGCGCCTGGCTGGGTTTGAACCCGCGACCTACAACTCGTAAGTCGGGGCCGTTACCACTCGGCCACCACTGCTCTCGCAATATAGGCAATAGAACCTAACTATTTGTCCATAGAATACCTACAAGTAAATGATCAAGTAAACGAATCAACTCGCAAAGTCGTCATTACATTACGTGGACAATTTGCAGCTTCCTTGAATTAAGATTACATGCTAGATGCTGTAACATTAAAAATAATAGGATGCGTCAATCAAGCCCCAAAGCCTTGACCGACTGTTATCTGTCATGGTACAACATACGTGTAGATCAGCCCCTCTAGCCAAGTTACAACCGTTTCGTTTCGATTCTTTTATCGTTGATCGCTTCGAGTCGGCCACGTCTCCTATTCCTTTGTTCTGACCACGTGACTGAGAGTTGAGATGACGTCAGAATAAAGGAATCGGAGGCGTGGCCTACTCGAGGCGATCGACGAAAAGAGAATCGAAACGAAACGGTTGTAACTTGGCTAGAGGGGCAGGTTTAAAAACGTAAATTATCATAATAATACCATGGGCAAAAGATGTAGGATTATGTAGATAATAATAACTTTGCTGAGATCTCTTTGAGGCGCTCGTAGTACATTACACGCCTTCGACGACACACCGGACGGTTACCGGACGGCCAGACGGCGAGGTACCCATTACTCGTCGTCCGTCCCGTTAATCCCGCGCCTACTGTGATGGGCGGGGATCGCCCTGCGACTTTCGACGCCCACAGCGTCTCCTGTCGCGGCGGCTGTGGCGTGAGGATGTCCGTTCCCTCACGCCGTCTCCTTTGTTAGCATTACCACTTCGTAGAAGGAGGCGACCGTATCCCATTCCTTCTTGCTCCAGACCATGGCCTGAACCAGGGCCTGGCGCGAGAGATCGCCGCCGTCGATCGTCTTCATGAGGACACGGACACTCCTCCAATGTATGCTCCACCGCCACCGTGTCCTTCGGACGGTCCGCACAGTGGTGACTCCCGGGCGTTTCTTCCGCCTGAATCCAGAACAGGAACCTTCCGAACTTACCATTCAGGTGAGGACCTGTGACGTCTCTACAGGTACTCCTCAAAGAACCTCCTTACCGCTATGATTGTGGCGTGCTCAGCCTTCTATTGATGTGGTGACTCTTTGGAATGATCCCGCAGCTCGATTTTTGCAGATTTTATTAATTACATTATCTGCGGAGAAGTCACGTGACCGGTAATGGTCATTGCCATACATTTTGTACTAAGCGCTCACACCAAACGCTGAAAGAAAAGTCATTTGTTAGACAAAGTTCTGCTTCTACAGCGTCAGAGAAAAAAACCATTTCGAAGTTATGAGTCCCTACAGTATACATTCTCGCTATTTGTAATATAACCAGTGAATATAACTGTTTTTTTTTTTGTCTTTTTTTCATTTTTTTATCATTACACTAATTTAGATACGCTCTATTGTAAAAAACCTACTAATGTGATTACCTAATCGCCACGCTGTATAATAATCGGTAAGTCCCCTTTTTGAGGAGTGGCTGGCAAGACAACATGGTGTCCTTACCTTCCGCATGACGCAGGTCCTCAACAGACATGATAAGTTTGGGAGGTTCCTGCACCGGATTCGTGCGAAAGAAACGCCTGGGTGTCACCATTGTGTGGACCGCCCAAAGGACACGGTGGATCATACGGTAGAGGTGTGCCCAGCCTGGTCAGAGCACCGCCGTGTCCTCGTGGGGGCGATCGGCGCAGCGATCTATCGCGCCGGGCCTTGGTACAGGCCATGGTCCGGAGCGAGGAGGAGTGGCAGGCGGTCGTATCCTTCTGCGAAGCAGTAATGTGGCCCTCAAGACCAGGCCGCCGGGATCCCGATCCCGATATCCAGCCACCGTAGGCGCTGGCTTGCGGACGGCGAGCAATGGGTGGCTCGCCGTCCGACCGTCCAGTAACCGTCCGGACCGAGCCCAAGTTGTCGACGGCGCGTACTGTTCCACGCGCGCCTCAAGGAGATGTCAGCAAAACCGTAGGGTCCCAGCAGGGTCGAAGCCTGCTGGGGCCATGGTTGAAGCAAAAGAGAACCCCGGGGCCCTGGAACGAAGGCAAAGAAGGAACAGGAGTGGGTTTTAATCAGTAAAATTCTGACACGAAAGGGCGGGAGATATCATTTGATGATTTCCCACCTAAAAAAAATGCTGTATAATAATACTTTACTAGATATAATAGCTTTTAAATTAAACACATATTATGTAGTAAGTATAAATTAATTAATTGATTGGAGAGCAATAATTTTGTATTGGCCCCATTGCATATAAATATTTATGAAAAGCTTTTAACAAATAATAACAAACGGGAAAACATGCTAGTCACTAATGCATATAGCGTCGATAAAAATTCATAAGTCTCTTAAATCGATGAATTAGTGTAAATTCGGAAAGTTATGTGTTCATTTAATTAAATATAGCAAATGAAGATAATTTGATATTAATTAAAAATGTAACAATCTATAATGAAGAAAGATCTTAACTTCATACTACAATAATGATCGATAGAGACCGACCGAAGATTCGGTTTCAATTTCGACCAAAAAAGTGTATCACGTGAGTACCTACATGCTCATTACACAATGTTCGTCAGTCTTGATACTTGTAAGTGATTGATTGATTGGTTCGATAGATATATATAATTGGTTGTCTACAGTTCAATTGAGTCCATTGACATAGGCAATTGTTCATTGAAGTATTCTTTATTTGTCACTATTAAATTCTTCAACGACTTTTTTCCTAAGCCTACTGAGGTTATTAGGTCGACTTCTGAAAATGTTTCCAGTGGTCCTAGAATGCAAAGGGTAATTGAAAGAACATATGTGTGATTTAAAGTCTGACACACCCTCCTGCTCCACCTTAGGGCGAGAGAAGTCATTAGATGATTTCTAACCTTAAAAAATATACATATATATGTATATATGTCATGGCCAGATCTTAGAATTGATCATTTCATGATATGGCCAACTAAAACTGGCCAGATCGTTTAAACGTTAAAATTTGATGACATGTCAATCCTCGTTTGGCCATATCATTGATGTAGGATTTCTATGATAATAAAAGATCTGAAAGAAAGTAGGCCAAACGAGAATTGAAATATCATCAAACTTTAACGTTTAAAACGATCTGGCCAATTTTACTTGGCCATTTTATGAAGTGATCAATTTCTAAGATTTGGCCACGACAATAAGAAATTACCCTCAAACTGCATTAACCTTGACCGAAACAGTTGTCTCGGTCAAAATCAAGTTGGACCATCTGTTCTTTCATCATCATCATCATTTCAGCCGAAAGACGTCCACTGCTGGACATAGGCCTCCCCCAAGCATCTCCACAATGACCGATCCTGTGCGTCTCGCATCCACCGCACCATCTCATCTTGCACATCGCATCTATTCTTTACTTCTTGCTTATCCACGTGGTTCTAAAGATTTAATATCTTAATATCTAGATAATATCTGGTTCTAACTAAATACAACTTTCTGTCTTATCTTATCTATAATGTAAACTAGTAGATATCAAATAAGATAAAACACAAAAACAGACTTTTATTGACTTATACCACACCAATTTTTGTTGAATTAATTTATTGTTAATTAAATCAAATTAAAATAATGTTTTTACATTTGAGTTTTCAGATAACAACAATTTTTTACTTTTCAATGAATTATTCAGGTTCTTTCAATATACATACCTAATGTACTATATTTCATTTTATAATATAACCAAACCAATACACTTACAAAAATAATTCCCATTATTAACCACTACCTAAAATTGTATAATCATGAACCTAATATTTTGTATTGTTAACATCAGACTGATTGCATAACTGTTCATAATAGGACACTGATGGATGACATGTCAACCCGCCAGAACTTTTTATTCTTTTGCCGTAAATTTTCTATAAACCATGAAATTGAATAATCTGTAATTTTTCGCCCATCACAACTCAAAAACCACAAGCCCGCGCCTACGGTGGCCGGAAATCGGGATCCCGGTAGCTGGGGCGTGAGGGCCGTACCCTCGCGCGTGCGGCCGCCTACTTTACTGCTTTGCAAAAGGGGAGGCGACCGCCAGCCGCTCCTCCTCGCTCTGGATCATGGCCTGTACCAAGGCCCGGCGCGAGAGATCGCTGCCACCAATCGCCCCCACGAGGACACGGCGGTGCTCTGCCCAAGCGGGGCACACCTCTACCGTATGCTCCACCGTGTCCTTCGGGCGGTCCACACAATGGTGACACCCGGGCGTTTCTTCCGCACGAATTCGGTGCAGCAACCTCCCGAACTTACCATGTCTGGTGAGGATCTGCGTCATTCGGAAAGTAAGGATGTCGTGTTGTCTTTCCAGCCACTCCTCAAAGAGGGGACTTACCGCCATAATTATGGCGTGCCCAGCACTGGGTTGCGACAGTCAGATTCAGCATATTATTGTAAACCAACGTTTGAATACTATATTATGCTTTGAATAAACCTGAGTATTCTTATGAGCAGTGGTGGCCGAGTGGTAACGGCCCCGACTTACGAATTGTTGGTCGCGGGTTCAAACCCAACCAGGCGCATTACTTTGTGTAATTTATTTCATCACCACTGCTCTCAAAACGGTGAAGGAAAACATCGTGAGGAAACCGGCATGTCCTAGAACCAAAAATTCGAAGACATGTGACATCCACCAATCCGCACTGGGCCCGCGTGGTGGATTACGGCCCATTCCCTCTCCTAGAGAGAGGAGGCCTGAGTCCCAGCAGTGGGAACATTAAAAGGCTGAATATGTATGTATTCTTATTAACCTACTTGTGATCAGAACGGTTGCTGAGGGTCATATTGTCACGATTTCCTACGTCAATATGTGAAGCGGGCGCACTACGTCATCAAGCGCCATGTAAGCAATATTCAATGGAATCGTACAGGCGACGCCTGCGAGGCAGTCGCGCCGTAGGCCTCACATAGGCCAGTTGCCACCGAACCGCGAATCGATTGTATCCTGTAACCAAGTGTAAATGTGAACTGTTGAGTGATCAAAATAAACCAAGTGAATTCCTCATCGTAATATTATTTACCATCCTGCATACACGAGACACCATTCACGCACACAACAGTATGATTCGTAAACTTGAATTAGTTTTTCAGTAATACGTACGATATATACATACGTATATTATGCTCCCATTGTGACTCAACCAACCCGCACTGGGCCCGCGTGGTGGATTACGGCCCATTCCCTCTCCTAGAGAGGAGGCTTGAGTCCCAGCAGTGGGAACACCGACTATGCTATGCTATGCTATTGTGACTCAAGCCTTCTTTCTGTGAGAAGAATTAAATTCTGTAAAAGTTAAAATGCTCTATTCAATTCTCCTATACTCATTCGTCGGCTTTATTCATTACAGGTACCAGAAACACCAATATGGCTGCTATCAAAAGGTCGTCAAAAAGAAGCTTTAAGATCACTCTGCCGTCTTCGAGGCTGGGCGAAACCCGAAGAAGTAAAAGAAGAGTTTGATGAACTTCTACAATATTACGACAACTTAAATAGATGTGTCTTATGTGCCAAAGAAGGAAAGATTGTGGAGCCTTGCGAACATCATAACACAAATTCGTTGAAACAGATAATCTGTAAGATTAAGCGCGTGTTTTTCGTAAGGGAGACAATGAAGCCATTTTTGCTGGTGATAGCGTATTTCTTCTTCTATACAATGAGTGGAGCGCTCCCAGTGAGACCGAACATGGTGAATTTGTGCAAGGCTTTAGGAATGAAGTATGATCCAAAGACAATAGTTGTAAGTATTTTGGTTACATAAGATCGAAAAATATTTGGCCGAATTTCATTTCACCTAAAACTTTTCAACTAAATATTATCGTTTCGTTTTTAGGGTTCCGTACCTTAAATGGAAAAAACGGAACCCTTATAGGATCACTTTGTTGTCCGTCTGTCTGTCAAGACCTTTTATCTCAGAAACGCGTGGTGGCATCGAGTTGAAATTAAAACTCAAGTAGAAGTTTGATTTTTTCACAGCTTCAAGGGACCGCACCCTTGAAGCTGTGAAAAAATCAAACTTCTAAGTTAACGAAAAAGAAAAGCTATACGGCCGTTTATGTCGCAAGGAATCAAAATTCATAGGGTACTTCCCGTTGACTCTGAATCCTGAAATTTGGCATGAAGCAAGGTCTTGTAGTATAGATATAGGAATAAATCTGAAAATCGTGAATTTGTAGTTCCGTAACATAAAAAACTTTTTTTACAATTTGGAAAAATCTTCGTAACTCAATTCGGGAATCGAACTATTTTCATATGTTTGTGCGGAACACTAAGTGCGCGAGTCCGACTCGCACTTGCCCTGTTTTTTTTTATTCCATCGAAGTCACGTCTGCCACTGTATCAGTTCACCTATTATCAATTCGATTTTTTTCGTTACTCCAACGTTTCATTTGGTCAAAAAACTTTTCACCGATGTTATTCTTAGCCGAAATAACATTTGATCGAAATGTTATGTTTTCGAACATTCATTATACTACTGTTTTAATTACTATATTTTCAAATAAGGATGCTTACTTTAAGCATGCAGCATGGAATTAAGCATGCAACATGCAGCAAGCATTGTTTCTGTCACGGCTCCGGCGCTGCGGGCCCCATACGAGCTTATCGTCGCAGATGATTTTTAACGCTCACCGCCGCAGCTTCGGCTTTTACAATCTAGAGGTAGGGCAGACAAGACTGTGTAAAGTCGGTTTTGCGGCGATTCATGTCTGTCACTAAATTTGTAGCGCTACATATTGACTTTTTAAGACACTATTTAAATTTATCATTGAAAATGATATCAAGTACCTAACCGTCTATATATTTGTGACTGAAATTCCGTTAAATGTTGTTTCGTTATGGAGAAAATATGGCAAATAAATCATATGGCAAATAAAAAACGTTCAAAAGAGGCTTGGGCTAATAGCAAATAGTAATTTTGTAAATCGGCGAAATATATTTCGGCAAAAATTATTTTACCGAACTATATTTGACCGATTTTTGAATTATCATATGTCATAGGTACCTATGACACATGATACTTCGATGATCTAAAAATTTGTCAAATAATGTATATACCAAAAAAGCTCCCAAGTATTTCACATTATTTCCACTTTTCATTAAATTACTACTCGTAAAAGTTATTAAGACCAAAGTAATTTTAGCCAAAAGTCTACTTTATATTTCCTTACTGTCTCTTAAAGTCACTGGACTTTGTCCTACAGATGCATATTCTTCAACTTACACCAGCTCAAAAACAAGTGTTATTTATTAGAATCATTTCAATGTTAGTGCATGTACTTGAAAATCTCCTTAAATCTATGTTACTAATGCTTTCTATCTTCTAGCTGACTTTGAGTTGTAAACTTGTTGTTTTCTGTATTTAGAAGATAATTTTATTTGTTTATTCAAAATTTGCTTCCATTATTACATTCTTAAATTCTGTCAAACTGTAAAACAGTTTGTCGGCAGTTTAGCTTACATCTCTCAAGTCACAATTAATTACTTATATTCATGAAGCATGTTGCGTATTACAGACTTGTTAAAAAAAGAAATTATGCACTTGTTTGTATAATTAAGCAGCCCAAATGAAATGTTGTTAACATCAAAGAACTCGTTATTTAAAAAATACCGGAATCGAGACCCATTAATTAACATTTAAAGAATGCATTTCGAGTAAATATCTCAACATCTTATTGATAATGGTTATTCGAGAACATATATTATCCATCAAATTTATAATAGTACAATGCCCTTTCCTCTATCATTATTGATTTATATTAAAGGTGACACTAACATTTATAACTTCTAACGCTACTCATTTAATTTACAATTTATTTAACAATTGTCGATTTATTTTACTCTATAGTAGATAAAGCATATACATAAACATAATTTTCTGCCTAAACTAATAATATATCTCAATTCACCTTTGCATTATTACACGTACGATTTATGTCGATAACGTTATGGGGTAGTACTCCCACCCCATACATACACTATAAAAAAAAAAAATCATTACTCATTTATAAACATACATCTTGTTCTATGCTTCAGATGTTGACTTCTTACAAAAATATTTGTGCTTGAGTTGTTCTCATAATCATCGTCATCTACAGCCCGACTTCACCCACTGCTAGGCATAAGCTTCACATTTTTGTGCCAATTCATTTTAAACAACTACTATTCTCTAATTCCAGGTTATAATAGGTGCACTCTTCATAGCGATGAGTATGTTATCAGCCATCATTGTCAAAACCATCGGCAAGAGGAAGCTGGTCATTGGTTCCATGCTAGGCACCGCTTGCTGCAGTATCGCTATCAGTATTTACGCTAATACCAACCTTCCTTCCACTGTCTTCTCCTACGAGACGAGTACCTTTACTGATAAGAAAGAGATCTTGCCTGTGGTCTTGTTCCTGATGCTGATGTGCTTCAACAGTCTAGGGATACCTTGGGTATTGCTGTCTGAAGTTTTTCCGTTCAGGTAAGTTTTGGTAATTCATTATTCTCGTGTCAGTCTCTTATTAAATTACGAAATGCCGTTCAATCTCTAGGTTTTTGAACTTTTATTGTAATATGGTTATAAGTTTAGACTCAGCCAGGATTGTATAATGTAAAATAAACACATCGATTTAAAAGGTTATAAGAAAGTTTATAGAATATTAATCCAATATTTCCAGTTTCTTCATTTGGTAAAGGCATACATCCAATGCCATGAAGTGTTTCTTTTTTTTAATGTTTATTGTCTTTGCTTTCAGGAGTCGCGGCATCGCCACAGCTTTAGCGGCAGCGTCAAGCTACATCATCTACTTTGTAGCAGCCAAAACCAACTACAACATAGAATACGCCTTCCACCTCAGTGGAACTTTTGGCTTATATGCCATTTTTGGTTTCTTAGGAACACTATATCTCTATTTATTCCTACCAGAAACCGAGAAGAAAACACTAGCTGAAATTGAATCATTCTACAAAAGTGATAGAAAGATATTCGCTGATGATTTCCTAATAAACGCTTTTAGGAAAAAGAAGGTCATTAACGGTGATGCCAGCAAGCCGATGCTAGTCAAAACAATAAATTGATCACTTAAATAAATGAGTATTAAATACTTGAATCAAAAACCAACTTACTTCTGACAAGTGGTGACAATTTTAATATCACCTGCGCATCATTTGTCAAACAGATCTTTTCGATTCTACATTATTTCTTGTACCTGTCTCTATTTTTTTTTTGTTTCCGTTTCCATAGTTGGTTTATTTAACCTGATATTAGTGTTGTTTTATACGTAAAAAGTGATACAAATATTGAAATATGTAGCAAAGATAATTGAATTACTTATATGTAGTAAAAAATATAAAGTTGATCTTGTTTAGCAAATAAGTTAATATCTTCGAGTATAATATTTCGTCTGAAAACTATTTTTAAGGTAGTTGATACAGTATTAGGATAAATTGTACGAATACTAAATTTTATAATTTTCCAAAAATATGCTGTTCAGAAATTACATGCATTTAAATGTGTACTTGAATATCCGACATACAATGGGGACATAAATGTTATGGGATTCAGTACAGATTATTAAAACACAGCTTGCCATTATAATAATCTTCTATACTTATATTTACTTAATATTATAAAGAGGTAAAGTTTGTTTTTAATTTCTTTGTTTTTGTTTGTAGGAAGTAATCTCTGAAAGTACTGGTCCGATTGATAAAATTTTTCCACCGATAGAAAGCTGCTTTATTCCTGAGTGACATAGGCTATACTTTATGTACGCGGGTAAAGCCGTGGGCAAAAGCTAGTAAATTATAATTTTATTTAGAATCATGTGAACCTCAGAGCGAGACTGATCGTGATTAAAGTATGTTACATATATACGTGTAAATATTGTTACTATATTACAAAATTAAATTGTTTTCATTACCTACATTTGTCGTGTTTCTTTTATTTAATCCCATTTATTAGTAAAAAGCGGCTGCGAAGTTCAAGTTTAAAATTCGGCCCAATGACACTAACAGGGAGAAATACGTCTCTATTAGAAATCTCAGCAACAAGGTGTGTAGGAACGCAAATCGCCAATATATCCACAGTTCTGTACAAAATGGTGACCCAGCCAAAGTCTGGAATTTCCTCAAAACATTAGGTATCGGGAAAAAGTCTCATGACAAGATTCCTAAAGACTTAGATTTCAACCTACTTAATAGTCATTTTTCTTCTTCGCCCTTATTGGATAGGGCCACTAAAACTGCTACACTAAGTCATCTTTCAAACCTTCCGATACCTAATTATTCTCCTTTTGTCATTAGTCAATTCACTGCTTGTGATGTTAAAAGGAGTATTATGTCGATAACATCTAACGCTGTGGGTAGTGACTGTGTCAGTCGTAAGATGATCATTCCCATCCTTGATATCATCCTTCCTGGCATCCTTCACATCCTCAATTTCTCTGTTTCCAGTAAAGTCTTTCCACAAGCCTGGAAAGACGCCCAAGTTATTCCTTTACCTAAAAAATCTCATCCTGCATCCTTCACTGACTATCGTCCCATTTCTATTCTTCCATTCCTTTCCAAAGTCCTCGAAAAGCTTGTCCACCAACAACTAAGCACGTTCCTCAGCAAGCATAATCTTCTCAATCCTTTCCAATCTGGTTTTCGACCAGGGCATAGCACTACCTCAGCACTCGTGCATATTACAGACGATATTAGGTCGGGTATGGAAGTGGGGAAGTTGACGGTACTTGCTCTACTTGACTTTAGCAATGCTTTCAATACGGTTGACTTCGACATTTTACTCGGCATCTTGTACTCTTTTAACATATCTCCATCGGTAATTGACTGGTTTCATAGTTACCTGTTTGGCCGCCGGCAGCGTATTTGTATTGAAGAATCTTTCTCGTCTTGGTGTGACACCTCTGCCGGTGCCGCAGGGTGGCGTTTTATCTCCTCTACTCTTCGCACTTTTTATAAACGCTATCACTCAACGACTAGTTTCTTTCTACCACCTGTATGCTGATGATCTCCAAATTTATGCTCAAGCCCCTATCGGAAAGTTATCTGAGGCCATTGATACTATCAACTTAGACCTGGCTCGAATAGGTGACTGGAGTGCTGAGTTTGGGTTGAAGATCAATCCAACTAAGACGCAAGTGATTGTTATTGGTAGTTCCCGGAATGTGTCTAAAGTAGATTGGTCGAAACTTCCCCAAGTTTTTTTCAATAATACTACTATTCCTTTAAGTTACACTGTGAAGAACTTGGGGATCTATATCGACCGCACTCTTTCCTGGACAAAACAATTGCAGGAAGTCAGTCGTAAGCTATTTGCTTCTGCGGGCTCCCTGAGACGTCTTCGTAATTTTCTTCCCATCACTACTAAAATTGCGTTAGCACAATCTCTTCTTCTTCCAATTCTGGACTATGCTGCTGCCAGCTATCTTGATCTCACCCAAGACCAATTGGATAAGCTTGAGCGACTTCAAAATCTCTGTATCAGGTTCATATTTGGCTTGCGCAAGTATGACCACGTTTCTGAATTTCGTACTAAGCTCAAATGGCTTCCTATTCGCCTTCGCCGGAACGCCCACATACTTTCTTTGCTTTATAATGTGCTATTTAATCCTTGTACCCCGTTTTATCTTAAGGAACGCTTTCAGTTTCTCAGTGACACACATAGTAGGTCCTTGAGATCATCGGAAAACCTAAAATTAAGTATTCGCACGCATTCCACTTCTTTCGTTGACAAATCTTTCACAATTCAAGCAGCTCGTTTGTGGAATGCGTTACCCTTAGAAGTGAGGCGTGCTCAAACGCTACCTACGTTTAAAAAAATGGTGAAGGAGCATTACCTTTCACTTTGATTTTTTTCTTCTCCTGGCTCAATTATATATTTAATATTTATTAGTATATTTTTTTTTTCTTATATTGTATGTATGTATTTGTATTTTTCTGTCTTATTAGTATTTTTCTGATGTTGTACACTGACAGCCCTAAATCCATCTCCTCTCTTTCAGTCCATCCAAAGGTTGTCTGTAAGAGATTGCCCTGTGCGATAAGACCGCCCATTGTACACTTATTTTTAATTATGTTTGTCCTTATTTTTGTTTATGTGGTGTACAATAAAGAATATAATAAATAATAAATAAATAAATAATAGTAAAATGGGCCAATGATGGCGCCTCGGGGAACTCCTGTTTTGATTAGAGGTAACTTGCTGACAATTACCTGTTAATTGTAATATTTAGTTATATTTTAGACAGTACTCCAGCTAATACACCATAGCATGATTGATGCAAATATATTTTTTTGTGGTACAAACATGAAATGGCTTCATAGCTGTATGCGACAGTGAGCGCCTGCGAAAATACACAGAAATCATAACGCATACATACATATAATATATCTATGGATGATTATTTTTTACATATTATACTTCATAGAATTGAACTTGCAAATTTGCCAATGCTATGAAATAAGTATTGAATATGAATGTCTTGGTATGAGAATGTCTGG
Source organism: Mythimna impura (assembly GCA_905147345.3). NCBI lineage: Eukaryota > Metazoa > Arthropoda > Insecta > Lepidoptera > Noctuidae > Mythimna > Mythimna impura. The sequence continues at coordinate 10,506,474 of LR990362.1, read as the reverse complement.
AAATCTATTTTTAAAGATAAATATGTAATAAAATTAAAATCGACTTTAATTTGTAAAAATCGGAAGAAATCCTTTAGGGCTTGTCTATACATTTTGGTCTTCTCATCTGCCTTCACTCTTTATAAGTTACTAAGTTACTGTTTGCCACATTGTTGCTACCAATGCATGGTATCTTTGACTCTAATAATTATCATATCTTGATAAAATATCTTACTATAACATGCATACAAATAGGTTTCAAATTTTGCAATTCATTGGTTTCAAATTGTTCACTAACTTTGTTTTTATTAATTTTAATATGTTGAAGGATATAAGTTAGTTGCTCATGATAAAATAGTAACATGACAATATATAGATTCAAAAGTTTTAGCTTATTCTTGTATAGCCTTTGATTAATTGCATTATTTCGATAGCCCCTCAAATGCAGATGGACTGGGCATGGGCTGCATGCAATGGTAGAATATTTTAAAACTCGACATTTAAATAGTGCCTCATATTATCGATATGGGTCACAGATAATTTTCTTACTTGATTTTCTACATTATGGGTTTCCAACAAAAATAAAAGCCATATCATTTACCGATTTAATCTTTAAAAAAATCACATCCATCAATATCGATATCCATAATTTCGTCTTCGTTTCTTCGTAGTTGTGATCCAAGTCACAGGTCTCTCACATCTAATGTTATTGCACGGTAGTGTTGGATACCACCACGAGAAAGTTTTTGTAAAACTTGTTTGCGTAGTTTCAAAAATACTTTCAGTTGTTGTTGTTGGTTGTGTGGTTTCAGGACGATTAGTGGTGGTAGAAGTTGTGGTAGTGGTTCTTTCTGATTCAGTTGACAGTTCAGTGTTAGTCGTTGGCTCAGTATAAGTAGGTTCATAATAAGTCCATGGCTTAGTAGATAGTGACGTCTCTGTAGAAGGTGATGGCTTAGTAGAAGTCGACGTTACAGAAGTCGTCGATGGTTCAGTAGTCGTCGACGGTTCAGTGGTCGTCGATGGTTCAGTAGTCATCGACGGTTCAGTAGTCGTCGAAGGTTCAGTAGTCGTCGACGACTCAGTGGTCGTCGAAGGCTCGGTAACAATAGGTGGTTCAGTTTTTATTGATGAAAAAGTTGTAGAGGACAACGTAGTGGTTTCAACAATAGCTTCGGTTTCGTCATATGTAATTCTGTCTGGCGTAAAAAACTCCGTTTCTTCTTTTGCTGTTGTTAACCATGAGGTAGGTCTGTCACAAGGTGGCAATTCATGCGGAATGCAGTTCACTATATTTTTCTCTTGCGAATTTATTTTATTGCTTTCATTTTCTAGATAGTCTGACTTTGCTGTATCAATGGGAACTGTACTGGAATCAGGAAGCGTTGGTGCGAATGTTGTAATTTTTTGATCTCCACAGTATATTAGTATGAAACCTAAAACAAAATGTAATATTTGATTACTCATTATTATTCACTGCAACTCAGTGAGTTATGACTATGACTAGATCAACAGTGTGTGTTTTTGAATATCAAAAGAAAATTATATTTGCAGGGCTCTAAATAATACACAAAGCTATATTCGAAATTAGTATATTAACGATAAAAACTTTATAATTTGTACATACATTATTCATGATACCCAGGAAACCTTCTTCGCTTTATATTCTTCGTTGTGGTTATCCACGTAACAGGTCTTTCACATCTCTCATCATTACACATCGTTGGGTACCACCAAGCGTTTTTAGTATAAATTGGCACTTTTGATATTTCTGGCTTATTAGTACTCGTAATTATCTCTACATCTATGAAAGTTGTCGAGGGATTGGATGAAGTTTTAGTTTCTTTTTGTGTTGTCGTAGTTTCCAACTCAGTAGCTTCTATTGATGGTGAACTAGATATTTCTGTAGTTGTTGTCATACTAGATGATTCAGTTGTTATTGATATTTGAACTACTTGTGTACTAGTTGCTTCAGTAGTTGGTGTGGAAGCTGTACCATAAGAGAAAAAAAAGTGTAAGAAATTTGTCTTTCAGAAAGTAATTTCACAATCATATTTGTCTCATATTATTGCCTTAGTTTCTTGTTGAATATGTCAATTTGGGCATATGTTGAAAAACAATTTAGTATTCATTAATATATATATATATATTGTTTTAAAATCCTGTTTAAAACTGGATAACCAACAAATTCATTCGACATTCAAACTCTTTCGACGACAGAAATACTGTGCTGTTGGTCCATAGATTCTTATTTATTTATTTTTATTTTAAAAATTAGTGAGGCAATTTGCAACCCAGCAACCAATTCTGATCTATAATTTAAAGCTTTCAGTAGCCTTTTTATGAAATATTAGGTCGTTACCTATGAAGTTGCCGTTGTCATATGCAGGCCATTTGGATTTTGATCATAAACTCATTTTAACTAGGTTGTTTCCTTTTCTGATCTGCATGCGAGTGTCTTATCAATTTTATGTCCAGATATCCTCGTCAGCGATATGAAAATAAATTAAATAATGGCATTATATTCGCATCATAATAAGCAATTTTAATACATGGTAGAGTAAGGTAGTATGTAAACAAGAAGCAAAAGTTTAAGAACGACGAATAAAATAGGAATCGTGTTAGAAGTTATATTTTCAAAGTGAAATGATACAGTTACCTTTTCCATGCACATGATTATAAAGATTGGTGACCAATCAATATGAGGTCAAATATATTACAGTTAAAAAGCACTTAATATTACTATACTGTACTTCAAATTTTGTGTCCTTGTTACTGTCTATGTATCTTTGCACTAACAGATCCGAAACATTATTTAGAACATTTTTTTGACAAAACAGCAACTTCATTCGAAAAGACCTAATACACAGAAAATAGTAAGTATTATATAAATAAAAATATAAACGTGACCCTGAAATAGCAATTTGTTATTTATTACGAGTTTTTTTTTGGAGCAATGTAATGTTCAACTGTCATTTTTACATTACCATTTTAAAGCTACAATCACAATTTCATGAATTTTTAGAAGCTATTTCATTCAGGCCATAATTTCACTCATTTCAGAGCCACGGCGCGACAGTCAGAAAAGAAAGAAAATATATTTTATTTGGCACACATAGATACACGCATTGTGGAAACCATATTTAGAAACTTAAGATTAAAAAAGAAAACTGACACAATCACACGGTCACACAATCACATAGTCTCACGGCGGCGCCAGATAGGTCCAGTTCAGCAAAAATTCGAGACAACTATATATGTATTGTGGAAGTTGTCACTCGTTTTCAATTGAACCTTACTGAGAATGTACGGCAGTGTAATCAGTTTATTTATTAATTTATTAGTGGTAAATAAATATTATATATATGTTAATGTGAAAGAGAAAACAATGAGTTATAGAATCACCATAATTACTGTTTGGAGCTATACAGGCTGTACAGCACAGCACTATCCTTTTCGCACATGATTTATGACGATTTTATGACCTCTAGGTAGGGCTTCTGCATTTCGCAAAACAGTAAGAATAGAAAGAAACACGGAACTATCTACTACTGAGAAGTTGGCTATCCAAAAATTATGCTTACATTCTTCCACTTTTCCTGGTTCAGTCGGCTCGTTTTTAGGTTTCCTCGATATTTTTTCTTTGCCCGTAGTTGGTAAGAATGTAATTAACCGTATTTTTTCTCTAGTTACCCAAGTTATTGGTCTATCGCAACACGGGCCAAAAGTGACAGTAAGAACTTTTGCTGCATCAGGATTACGGAGATGAACAATTGGGATTATGGAGTTTTTCAAAGATCTTGAATATTTTGGTAATAACTTTTTTATTGTTGTACTTGTATTCATTTTCGACAGTCTCAAACACGTTTCGCATTCCATTGACTCTATAACTTCACAACTTGGACATGCAACTTCACAACTTGGACATGCAACTTCACAAGTTGAACATCCTCCAGAGCCGTATTGTGAATCATCTTGATAGAATTGATGTGTTTGACCTAATTCGACGTGATGTTGACCATGTTGATGTATACCTGGTCTTTGGGTCAAGCGCGGTGGATAACCATGTATCGGTGGTCGTGGAGAGGATGGATAAGTATATGGATGTAGCGGTGGTTGCGGCTTTGGGTGATAACTATATACCGGCAGTACCGTATTGGGTGGATAACTATATATTGGCAGTACGGGATTGGAAGGATAACTATATATTGGCGGTACGGGATTGGAAGGATAACTATATATCTGTGGAGCTGTTTTGGGTGAATAACTATATTCCGGTAGCGTTTGTGGTAAATAACTATTGACAGGTAATGTTTCTGTTGACTGGTAATATTCAGAAGTCGGTTCTGGTGAAGAAAAGTATTCAGTAGTCGGTTCTGGTGATGAAACATATTCAGGTATCTGTTCTTGAGATTTATTGTATTCATCTAATTTTTCTGGAGATTTATCGGGTTCAGGTATCTGTTCCGGAGACTGATCATTTTCAGGCATCGGTTTAAGTGTTCCAACATTTTCATCCATCTGTTCTGGTGACTGATCATATTCAGGGGTAATTTCAGGGGTTGGAATATTTTTGATGGTCTTTTCTGGTGATTTGTCACCATGCATCTGTTCTGGTGATTTGTCACCTTCATATATCTGCTCTGGTGACTTCTCGTTCTCATGTTTCTGCTCTGGAGACTTCTCGTGTTCATGTATCTGCTCCGGTGATACAGTATCTTGTATGTTTTCTGAAGATGCAACATCTTCTTGTGTCTGTTCTGGAGCTTTATTATCTTCATTTACCTGTTCTGGTGTGACAACATCTTCTTGTATCTGTTCTGGAGATTCAACATATTCATACATGTGTTCTGGAGATCTATCTTTTTCATGTATCTGTCCCGGAAATTTATAATTTTCCAATATTTGTTTTGGTGTGATAACAACTTCTTGTATCTGTTCTGGAGATTGAACATATTCATAAATCTGTTCTGGTGATTTATCATCTTCATTTTCAGGTATCGATTCAACTGTTCCAACATGTCCGTGTGTCTGTTCCAATGTCTGATCGTATTCAGGAGTTGGTTCAGGATATTCAATTTTTTCATGTGTCTGTTCTGGTGATTGAACATACTCATGAGTTTGTTCTAAATATTCATGTGAAAGTTCTTGCATTGGTGATATAGAAAAAAGTGCTAAATTCGGTAAAGTAACTGCATCGAAATCAAAATAATACGGCGGTGAATGTAAAATTGTCATTGTTGATAATGCCGGCAGAGTAAGAGACTGCGTTGTGTGTCGCACGCTTGGCAGTGTTTTTGATGTTTTTGGTGGCCATAACATTATTTTTGGTGGAGTCGGAAGCAATCTTGGATCTTGGTAATGCGCTGATTTAGGCCATTTATGGGGGTATATTATCCACGGTGTAGTTGGTGTTGTGGTTGGTGGCCGGGTTGCCCAAGATGTTTGCAGTAATAATGATAGTGGTGATGGTGTTGTAATTGGCTGATGCGGAGACCAATTAAGCAAGGAATGGGTTGTTACTTGTTCTATGGTTTCTTTTGACATTGGCAGTAAAGTTGATGCTGGCGGTTGCAACGTTTTTGGTGTATCAAAAGGCCAAATTTCCCGGGTACCCCGTGACGTTGATAGTGGACTTGACGATGTTTTTGGCGGCTCTGGCGGCCATAGTATTGTTGCTTTTTCTAGAGTTTCTTCAGATATTGGCAGTACAGTTAATGCTGGGGGTGACAAAGTTTCGTGTCTATCTGAAGACCATTTTGATGGTGTGGATGGTAACATTACCTGTGATTCCTCCAGAGGCCGTATTATCCATGGTATGGTTGGCGTTGTTGTTGGTGGCCGAGTTTCCCCCGAATGTGGCCACGTGTTTGGTGGATGCGGAGGCCATTTAATACTTGGATAGGTTGGTGTTGAATAATAGCTCGTAACAGGAGGAAATATATTATAGATAAATAGTTTGGTCACTGGCGTGGAATCTGTTGCTGTGGTCGCGAAGTGGACTGGAACAGGTGTTTTCTTTGATTTTTTCTTCTTCCATTTCTTTTTACTCTTCCATTTCTTTTTCTTCGGTTTCTTTGTTGGTGCTTCAGCAGTATCAGTAGGTGTAGTGGAAGTAGTTACGGAAGTTGTCGTTGAAATACATGGTGCAGGTATCGAGTTCGGTACAAATGGCGCAGGTATAATATTGGGTACAAATGGCGCAGGTTTAATATTGGGTACACATGGCGCAGGTTTAGTATTGGGTAAAAATGGCGCAGGTTTCATATTGGGTACACATGGCGCAGGTTTAGTATTGGGTGCCCATGGCGCAGGTTTAGTATTTGGTACACATGGTGCAGTTGTAGTATCTGATACACATGGTGCAAATGTAGTATCTGGTACACATGGCGCAGATATAGTGCCCGATGCACATATTTTACTATTCATTAGTGGTACAGTACCCGCAGTATAATGAACCGTCGGTGTTACACACGGTTTTGGCTGATGATCGGAGAGTGGGGGTGGGTTCCTTACATCCAAGTCTGGACCTAGGCAAAATAGCTTATAGGTTTCTCGACAACCTGAAAATTGCAAAATTATACTATACAGAAAAGCTAGTATTGATGCAAATTGAAAGGAGGAGGGTTTATAGAGTTATAATTTTTCGCCCATCACACACTCAAAAAAAGTTCCAGTTTCCGTCATTTTTTAAATACATTTGTATATTTCATATTTTTTTATTCAGTGATTTTTACGTGATAAATAATCTAGTAAGTCAAAGCAATAATTATCCAAATGGAGAGTGTATCGCCTTTTTTGTAAATTTTGGTCGTTTTTTCAATATTTAAGTTATTACTTTTGAAACAAGTGCTTCATGAACCATATTCATTTTGAGTCTCAATGATACTACTCTAAATAAACTTATAGGTGAGAACTAATTTATTTTGGTTCACTGTGCGCGTCTATCCTATACGGAAAAATATACCGACGGTGAAGTGCCAATACCTTATAACTAACAAAATTACTTTTTAGCGCTTTTAATTCAAATGTGTGTTTCCGCATGTTTTTGTGAAATCTCTGAAGCGAATATTTAGCTGCAACTGCACCAAATTAAATTATGGAAACACTTCCTAACTAAACCAACATGTCTTACCTCCTAAGTATTACCTCCTAACGTTTTTTTTGACTTCGACAGTTAGGAGTTCTTGTCACTTCGCCGTCGATACATGCACGCGACGATACGCCTTAGTTTATTTTTACACTATTACAATTAATTAATCGTTAGAAGTTAAGATTTGGAGTAAAACTAAAATCCAAGACAATTTTTGCAGTTTTTATTTATTAAAACGGAAAATCTTCACTTAGACATTAGTTACAACCGAAATCTTGTTGTCCTCCCGGACAAGGGTTACTTTGCGCTGCAGAGTATTTTCTGAACCCTGAAATAGGACAGAGAACCCGTTAATAAATTATTTTATCTCTAGTTTTACTCCAAAATTAATTCTAACGATTGTTGAACCATTTCAATTTAACACCCTGTACATTTAAAATTTAACATTTTCGTAGGAATTGATTTAAGAGTTACAAAAAAGGGTCAGGAAATTCAAAATAATACACAAAAACCTGAAAGATCTAAAAAATGCAAATCAAGTATTTTTTACAAAGAGATTAATGCGTTTCGGTTAAACAAAGAAATAAGTTTCCGAAACGAAAACGTACTCGTATTCTTTTGTTTCATTACAGATACAAAAAAAACTTGAGAGGTATGTGAAACAGGGCGTAAAGTACCGCAAATCTCCGTTGAAAAGGTAGGATCCTCCGGCCAGACGGGTATAATGTCTGGTCCAGGCAACTGCCCGATACTTGATTTCGGGATGTTGTAATCGTGCGGAGATCTCTAATACCGCAATGCAGGATTTAAGATTGTTTTAGTTCCTATGCGGTGTCATAGATGTCGCTACACAAAAATCTCGAATCACTTATTAACTCGTATATTGCTGTTATAACGCCCAAAATGATTTATTAAGAATCTATTTGTATTATATAAGTACTAGTCTTGCCATAAAAAGGTAAAAAAATTGCACTTAGCTCCATACCTAATTTGCGTAATGCTATCACAGCAATTCGGTTTTCTTTATCACCCCACTCCATTTTAATATCACTATAGTTGATTATGTGGGGATAAAAGAGTGTCTTAAAGTAACGGGTGGCATGTTGAATTCAGAACGAAACGAAGGTTGCTAAGTTTTAATACCGAACGTAGTGAGAGATGTATATAATTTACTCCCGAGCATTGCGAGGGAGTTTTTTCTATATTTCCCTCGCCGTTATATAAAAATATTATTTGCACTGATAGACAACGTACAGCCTGGTACGCTCGCTTTAGAAGCATTTAGTTTTGCACAACAATACCTTATAAACGAAAGTTGGTGAACAAAAATCATCTCACGTCAAAGTATAAGTGAAGAACATAGGGCTTGAAAAATTTTCAAGTATTTTTTTTTTCTCATCCGGTTCACAGCGCTTGTTTATCAATCATTTTGGTTCAAAGTCACAACGTATATAACTGTCACCGTATCATTGCCAATAGCGTAAGTTTGTAATAAATGTAGCAAGATTATAAACTGTCTATATATATATATATATATATAGATATATATTGTGGATAGATAACGAAAAAAAAAAAATGCTATTCAAATTTGATTTATCACAATTTTACGGTGTCGATAGCATCACGGTGACATTACTAATCAAAGGGTTTTCTTTTAACAAATAATCTTATCAATTCTCTTTTATTTTAAGTTTATTAGTAAAAATTGTCCCAAAGGAACATATCCCCGGAACAAAAACTATCCTAAGAAGTAAGAAACATACAGACACACTCACAAACTTTCGCCTTTGTACTATTAGTGTGAGACATAGGTTCTATTTATTCCGCGAATACTTCTTAGGATAGTTTTTGTTCCGGGGATATATTCCTTTGGGACAGTTGGATAACGACATTTTACTTTTTTTTTTTGCGTGACAGATGAAATACACTTCTGTCACATTTTTTTTTTTATTAATATTGGGCTTATCTGGGGATAAGGCCAATATTTGCGGAAGTGAAGTCAAAAAAATAGAAGAATAATTATTATTTATACTTACGTGCACCAAAATCGCAGTTATATTCATACATGTCACACTGGTCGAGGAAGTTACGCCGGCTACAGCCATCTTCTGTGGCAGCACACACCATGCTATGATCGTGTACGCACACTGCTGCTAGCTGGCAATAATTTATTGGCTGTGACAAAGGATGAGATATTATTAGTTACTAGCGTATGCCAGCGCGGCTTCATCTGCAAGAATGCTAACTTTAGATCCCGCTTCATCCTCTTTTCTTGCGGGCGGGAAAATCATCTAATGACATCCCCCGGTCTTGGGCGGAGCGCTAGATAGTGTCAGACTGTTACTGACTAAAAACCCACTCCTGTTCCTTCTTTGCCATTTTTCCAGGGCCCTGGGAATCTCTTTCGCATCACCTATGGCCCCAGTAGGCTTCGACCCTGCTGGGCCCCTACGGTTGCTGACTTCTCCTTGAGGCGCGCATGGAACAGTCCGTCGACGACTTGGGCCCAAAATGAACGGTTACCGGACGATCGCACGGCAAGCCACCCATTGCTCGCCGTCCAATCCTCTTAGGGGGTGAATTTTGAAAATTTCTTTGTATATGTCGTGGCCAGATCATTTTAAACGTTAAAGTTTGACGATATTTCAATCTTCGTTTGGCCTACTTTCTTTAGACTTTTTACTATCATAGAAATCCTACATCAATGATAAAGCCAAACGAGGATCGACATATCATCAAATGTTAACGTTTAAATGATCTGGCCAGTTTTAGTTTCTATGATCTGGCCACTACATATACATAATTAAAGAAACCTCTGTGCAAAATTTCAGCGCTCTAGGTGCAACGGTTTTGGGCTGGGCCTTGAGGAGTCAATGAGTGAATCAGTACTTTGCCTTTTATATATATTATAAACAACTAATTTTTAATTATTACAAATACTTAAAGGACTTATTAGACCTTAGGTCCTTAGGTCCTTTTTAGGACTTGTTGTTATTATTTAAGTAAAGTCTCAATAAATAAAATTCATAAACAGCAAACTTATTAGCGTTTGTTATTATCCCAAAATGTCACTCAATTTATAGAAATATTGTACAGCTCATTGAGTATGAATGAATAAATGGAAAAACACTGCGCGTAGTATTTTCTAGTAGCAATTGTTATGAATGATTGAGTCTATTATGAATTTACCAATTATGACAAATTTTCGTGGACAATTTTCGTGGGATATCGTTTTTTTTTTTACTTTATACTACAAAAATATGATCAGTAACGGGTACGGATAAAGCCCCATTTTTTGTACTAATAAAAAAAGGCGTGTATATATCATAACGCTGAAGAGTTTGTTTGGTTGGTTGGTTGGTTGAACGCGCTAATCTCAGCAACTACTGTTTCGAATTGCAAAAATATTTTTAGCTGAATTATATACAAGATTCTTCTGTTCATGTCTTTGTAACCTAACTCCCCATAAACGACTTGACCAATTTACCTAATTGAAATATTGTGTGTATATTTGAGTGGGTCCCTGGACGGTTTGTAAATCCAATTGGATCCTTTAGATCGCATCGTGATCGCGTTATTACCTAACACCTCCTAAATGGCTGGGCTGATTTGGATGAAATTTTATAATGTATATTTCAGTGGGTTCCTGCACTGCATGGTTTAAAAATACAACTGAACCCGTTAGATGGCATCATGATCGCGTGCCATTTAAATTGTTTATTAAATGGGGTAAGGGGGTAAGGTCCAAAATTACTAGATTCAGCCAGACAACACTGGATAAAACGGGACAAGACTATACAAAGCTGAACAAAAATGGATCACAGCGAGGACAACGCGAGGTAAGATGGAATAAGACGAGCCATATAGCATCATTTGTTATGTCGGAATTAGTTACGTTTCCCTAAAAAAACGCAAACGTTACAATAGTAACTGTTTGTCTGCTAGTAATTATACATGATTTGTTTCTCTGAAAAACTGAATAGAACCCATGCTAAATCTTCATAAGAACTAAATGCCTTTGAGCTTGGTATTCTAAAAGACGTGTCGCCGTATCACGTCAGATATCCTTTTTTATCATGGTTTTACCTCGCTTCCATTGTTGTAAAAAACATTTAATACCTATTTATTTCGATATTAGTTACTGTCAAGAAATAGTGTTCATTGTGACTTCACCATAAAAAAAACAATACCACACGTGCCTTGACTATCGTCAAGCTATCGTAAAAGTAATAATAATCACTTTTAAAAGCATTATTTTTAATTATTTACTTGTAGTTTTACCTTTAATATGTCGATAGTTAACAAATAAATAAACAAGGAACAATTTGTTTATGTTAATTTGTTTACCTAAAGTTTAATAATTTATATCTAGAAATAAATTAAGCAGATCTTTGCAATTATGACAAATAGCGCTCTCTGCTTTTGAAAAAGAACTCTAAAAACTTAAGTTAGGTATTGAAAGTCGAAAAATTAAAAAAAATATCAATGTACTTTACCTACTTGGTTATCGTAGTAAGATGGAGTAAGAGAACACCGCAGTAACAAGTCGTCGTTTGAACAAGGCTTCGCAGTATAATACTTTCGCAGTGAAATCGTTCGCAATACAGTTTTTCGATGTAACGAAATATCGCAGTAACAAGACCTCGATTTTACAAGGCGTCGTAGTAGAGACTGATGTCATTGAAAGGTTTTCAAAGAAACCCAATTCTATGATACGGTTTTCGTACTCAAGTTAGGCATCCACGTGTACTCGTAGTTCTATTTTTGTGCTTACAATTAAATCGATCTCTACCGAAGTCTTGCCTTGATATGAAGATAAAAAGAAACATTTGATGTTAATATTCAGTGTCAATTTTAAAATCGATTTGTTTCAGAGAAAGATTTGTTCATGTTACAGAGCTCACGAGAATCCCCTAGCAATACAACTCCAGAAAACTGACATCTGCACTGTCGACCACCAGAAAAAAGCCGAGGCAATGAAACGGTTTGATGGTATTGGATCCCGCAACGAAATTAATAAGAGCAGAACAGTGGAGGAGTAATAAAGGTTTCTTACATACATAAGTCAAATGCTGCTTCGTCCAATGTACTGATGTTAATACTAAAACAAAAGACAGGAGTATAATAGCATAATCAATCTGTAATGTTCTCATTGCTGGGATACAGCCCCCCTAGCCAAGTTACAACCGTTTCGTTTCGATTCTCTTTTCGTTGATCGCCTCGAGTCGGCCACGCCTCCTATTTCTTTGTTCTGACCACGTGACTGAGCGTTGAGATGACGTCAGAACAAAGGAATCGGAGGCGTGGCCGACTCGAGGCGGTCGACGAAAAGAGAAGAGAAACGAAACAGTTGTAACTTGGCTAGGGGGGTAGGGCTCCTCTCTGCGATTGAGGAAAAAAGAGGTACTAACCTATTTGATCATTTCTGCCGAAAGACGTCCACTGTTGGACATAAGCCTCTGCTAAGTGTCGCCACAACGACCGGTCCTGTGCTTCTTGCATCCATTGGATTCCCGCGACCCTCACCAGGTCAGCGGTCTACCTTGTGGGAAGCCTTCTAAAACTGCGTCTTCCGGTACGTGGTCGCCACTCCAAAACGTTTCGGCCCCATCGACCACCTGTTCTAGTCACGGAATGTACCTACATAATGAATGTTTACTCATCTACGGGATGACCTTAGCAATTGTTGCTTAACCTTTAAAGTTCGGCCCGTGCGTCAGTTATTATTACAACAGATAATAAAGTTAATGTCTAATTATTTTTATTTTAAGGATTGGGTCAATTTGCCTGCAGCGGTTTTCCCGTCCAATTATAATTTAGGTCATTTCAAGGTTAGAGTGAATAGACTCTTAATAAACTAGAGCGATTCTCCATCAATGATTGCATCACTGCTTATCATTAGATGGGATCGCAGAAAAGCACCAGTTTATATTTATAATTAAAAAAAAAAAACGCAGCCTAGGTATACCAATGACCGAGTCACCAGATTCTTTCGAAATGATGCTATTTTTAGTGGTCGAACAACCCGAAATCAATAAGAATCAAAATACGAAGTTGCGAAATGTGAATATCTAAAATGATTGTTAGATTATACAACCTTTTACAAGCAGGACCGTCGTGCTCTTCTATCTGTGTTTCTTCTTTTCGCTTTTAGGTGTCTCAGGTGTTACATACATTTTAGATAAATGAATGAATGAATAAATAACAAAATCTCACCCAGCAGAATAAATAAGATCATTTTATCCATACATAATTTATTATATTGTTCAACAGAACGGCTGTTAGCCGTTGACTGTAACCTATCGATTTTGTATTAAAATAAAACATTTTATGACTCTTTCACTGAAAAAGTCATAAAGTAAATTGACTTCAGAACGTACTTCTTCGTAGTCTGATTTGTGACTACATTGTGGGCACTGTTCATTACTGGAAAACATATTTGTTTTTTTTTGAGGGAATTTTTTTGATAGGATTTTTTTGAGGGAAGTTTAGCAGCTCTTTTAATTATTCACAAATTGATTCCTAGTGCATATTGTTATGTCAAATTAATGTACTTTTGTATCTCAAGTGTCTGCACAACTGGACAATATGTGGAGTCATTGAAACAAGCGCGGTCTCGGCAAAATGGAACTGAGATCTTTTTGTAGTGTTGGTTACCTCAGCAGAGTTTGCCAAGAAAGCTGAATTTGATGCCAAATACTACAAAATTTGTATATACTTTAAATAAAGCATTGACATCTACTAAGCGTTAAAAAAACAAGAGCTAAGAATAAGTTGTTTTTAATGCATATCTTATCTAAAAAAATCCCTTTCATGATTTAGTTATTCATTGCAATTGCTCGTTTTTTGGAGGCCATTACTTGGGCAAGTCCATCAAAAATGTGTACAGCAATTAAGTTTAATCTATTTTTAATTTCCACTAATGAATGATGCCAGATTTTATTTTACGTATTTACGTAGCATTAATTGTGAACCATGTCTTCCATCGAATACCAATAAAGGCAAATCTCGTTTCTGCGAGACGAAAGAGCAAACCTTACAACTCAAACTACCTTTATTTGGGTATCCCTATTTGGATCCAACCAAATTTCTGCTGAGCTGCTTGGGAAGCTACGTAAAAGACAGCATTTTATGGTGCCACCGTTTTTTTTTATTTTAGGTGGGAAATCATCCAATGACATCTCGCGCCCTTGGGCAGAGCGCGAGGTCCGGACGGTTACCGGACGGTCGGACGCCGAGCTACCCCTTGCTAGCCGTTCGCAAGCCAGCGCCTACGGTGGCCGAAAATCGGGATCGGGATCCCGGCGGCTGGGGCGTGAGAGCTGTTCCCTGTTGTGGCGGCCGCCACTCCTCCTCGCTCCGGACCATGGCCTGTACCAAGGCCCGGCGCGAGAGATCGCTGCCGCCGATCGCCCCCACGAGGATGCGGCGGTGCTCTGCCCAGGCGGGGCACACCTCTACCGTATGCTCCACCGTGTCCTCCGGGCGGTCCACAAAATGGTGACACCCGGGCGTTTCTTCCGTATATCTAGTGCCAACGTACGGTTGCGTGACGTATGTTGTCACCCATTCCGCGAATGTTTGCAGTCATCGCTCTCCTTGAATCTAGTTCTGGACTAGATCTGTTCACTGATGAATGGAAGGAGATCCTGTCTGAATGTCTGGTGATTTGCGAGAAGACTGAGTGAGAGGCTTTGTTATACATATTAGTTGTGTATTTTTTTATTTAATGTGCTTAACATAATTTGCCAATCAGAAACTATATGATGATGATGAGCCGTTGTCATTGAACTCTAATCCTGAATTCCTGACACAGTGACAATACAAGACCTTTATTGACAAAGTGACAAACTTATATATTTATGATTTTAGCAAAGTTTATGACTTTTTATTACGTCTTAGAAATCCTAATAAAAAGTAAGATTATTTATAATCAGCACTTGGTTTACATCTTAAAGAGATAAATAAATATGTCTGTAAAGTAGGTCATGTTTTACCATCAAATAAAGTAGTAGATGATCTTATGCTTGTTTTCTCTTTCTGTATTGCCATTGCTTCTTAAAGAATAACTGGCACAAGCAGATGATAAGGTATTAGGATAAATAGCTTGTACTTGGCCGAGATACGTTTTTTCGTGTCTATAAAAATAACCTTTTTCTTAGCTGACAATGAAAGGACACATATTAACCACGATGTTATCTTAAAAGTGAATTTGAACTTAGCCACTGGTGACAGTCGCGCGCTACAGCCAACAATTAGTAACAGTGTTAGAAGCGGGCGACCTCTGACGTTCTATAAGTGCCCATGGCCTGTGTGAAATAAAAAGATTTTGAATTTTGACGGCCACTGGTGTTCGGAAGCCGCCATATTTTATAACTCACTCCCTGCTACGCAGTCTTACTATGAACTCCGACACGGAAAGTTTCTGTTGAGACGTCGAGCTCCATGATGATGTGTGCCAGTGACAGTGGCTGGTATCGGAGTTTTGTGTGGCCCTTAGCGACCACAAGTAGCGAGTCGCAGCCACTGACTGTAGCGAGTGGCCGGCACCGGCTACACGTGTGTGCGTCTATACAAAATGTATGAATAAGTGTGTTAAGTCGCTGTCGCTGGTCACAGTGGCTGTGGTCGGTGGTGGCCCGTTTGCGCCGTGCTTAATATCTGTTATTGCTTTGCTATAAATATACCAACTCCGGCTATATGACCTACACTGGCTTTTCGACCATATTGCGAAGGCTGTGAAAAAAAATTGATGACCTCTAACTCATTACGATTGCGCATTGTCCTCATAGATATTGTCGCCCTTCACATCGAGTGTTTTTGACTACATCACTATTTGTACTATTTAAACTTAAGAATAATGTTTATTTGCTGAATAACATGGACAAGTAAGATGTTAAGGAATAGAATAAAAATACATACAACTCGTACGACTTAACTGTGCACCTCGCGCTGTGACGTAATCACGTAACGTTGGCGGTACTATTTGCAAAAAAACTTTATTCGTAAAAATGTTTATAAATATCTATTTTGTAATTTTTTTTCCAAAATTGACACCTATTTAGGCGCGCATGGAATACTATTCGTCGTCGATGATTCGGGTTCGATCCGGAATCGATCCGGATGGTTACCAGACGGCTTGACGACGAGCAATGGGTAGCTCGGTACAGGGTAGGGTATTGAAGTCGTCGGAGATGTCTACAGACACCGTCAAGACGACTCTACCCCGGGACACCGCAACCCCATCCTTAGGCCCCTGCGGGAGCCGAACTAGCTGTCCGCAAGATCTGGCCCCACCCGTACTAACTGCTTGTCGACCATCACAATGGGCCGGTATGCTAACAGGGAGTTCACAGGGCGCCCGATAAGGTGTATGAAGTATCTCCGTCTTCCAACGAAGTGGCAACTGGCCCCTCTCCAAACATGAATTTCTCAAAAAAAAATTATGCCCAATGAGTTCTTTTATACGCATTTGTTTACTTAATTACGAGCTTCTGCCAGCAACTTCGCCCGCGTGAAAATAGGTTTCTCCATACAAACTTCCAACCCCCGTTTTACCCCTTTAGGGGTAGGCAACAGTCCTTTCACGCAAGCGTAATTTGCGCGTGGAGATGCAACGCCGGGGCGAAACTCCGCTGTCGCGCCAAGTCGCGGCATGGCGGACAGAGTTCCGGCAGGATCTCATGGTGGAATGGCGACGGCAACTGTCGCAACCCAGTGCTGGGCACGCTACAATTATGGCGGTAAGTCCCCTCTTTGAGGAGTGGCTGGAGCAGCAACACGGCGTTCTCACCTTCCGCATGACGTAGGTCCTCACCGCACATGGCAAGTTCGGGAGGTTCCTGCATCGGATTCAGGCGGAAGAAACGCCCGGGTGTCATCATTGTGTGGGTCGTCCGGAGGACACGGTGGAGCATACGGTGGAAGAGTACCCCGCTTGTGCGGAGCACCGTCGTGTCCTCGTGAAGGCAATCGGCGGCAGCGACCTCTCGCGCCGGGCCCTGGTTCGGGCTATGGTCCGAAGCGAGGAGGAATGGTAGGCGGTGGCCTCCTTCTGCGAAGCAGTAATGCTAGCGAAGGAGGAGGCCGCACGCGTGAGGGAACGAATGTCCTCACGCCCCAGCTGCCGAGATTCTGACCCCGACTACTAGCCACGGTAGACGCGGGCTTGCGGACGTTGAGCAATGGGTAGCTTGCCCTCCGGCCATCCGGTAATTGATTGGACCGAGCCCAGTCGTCAACAGCGCGTAGTGATCCACGCGCTCCTCAAGGAGATGTCAGCGAACCGTAGGGGCCCAGCAGGGCCGATGCCCGCTAGCTAGGACCGCGGAGAATTTCTGAAAAGGAAACCCGTAGTCCTAGAACGCAAAGGGCAACTGAAGGAAACAGGTGTGGTTTTAGTCAGTAAAAGTCTGGCACGTCCTCACGCTCCGCCCAGAGCGCGAGAAGTCATTTGATGATTTCCACACTTAAAAAAAACCCCTTAGGGGTGGAGTTTCGTAAAATCCGTTCTTAGCGGATGTTTACACCCTTTAAGGAACCTATCTGCCAAATTTTAAGTTTGTAAGTGTTATAGTTTCTGAGATTTCGTGATTAATCAGTGAGTGGTATTTCGCTTTTATATATATATTTATATATTGTTTGTAAGTGTATTATAATTAGTTAAGTATTTTTTTAAATGATAGTATGATGAACTAATTTGATAGCAAATGAACTCAACGATTAATAAAGTGCGCCTTAGTGCCAGATGTTTTTTTTGCATAACGACGTTGCTGTAGTGCATACAGCAAACTGTATTTGTCAATACAGTCAGATAGAAAGGTGAAATACACAAGTGATGAAATGAAGAGACTGTACAGTTTCTCATTGAACAGCGGTTCGTTAGAGATTCATTGCGATAGTTTGTTTCAACAGTAAACATTTAACTTGCTTTGACAGAGCAAGGCTAGCGTGTCCGGACATACTGCAGAAAATATTTAGCCGAAAAAATGTCGGAAGAAATAATTTAAAATTATTTATCTGTTTTGCGAAAAGACAGCAACCGGATTTTAGTGTTAATAAATTAAATATTTTTATTAAATTAAAAATTTGTTCTAATTTATTCAACAAGTATTTGTGTTGTTAATAATACTATCAAAATGGTGTACAAAATTACTGAAATGAAGGAAGTGCCACTGCCTGTTAGCCGGATAAGATCGTTTTCTGCACAAGTAAGTATTATCTTATTATTATTTTTTATGTGAAACATAAAATTAAATTCTAAAACTGTAATACAGTTGATAGAGTGGTACAGTGGAAATTTATGACAAAATTTGTTTTGGGTAGCCAGGCAATCAATTAGAAGACCGATCCATATTTTCTAATAACCCCGTTAGAGTCCGAAAGGGAACCCCGGGGTCCTGGAATGCAAAGCAAAGAAGGAACATAGGAGTGGGTTTTAGTCAATAAAAATCTGACACGCCCTCTGGCTCCACCCTAGGGTGGGAGAAGTCACTGGATGATTTCCCACAAAAAAAAAACCTACTCTATAAATCTACTTCTATAAATCGAAATAAATTGTTTTTAAAAAACATAACCCTCCTCTCTAGCGCAGTCGGGTAAAAATCTCACAGCGTTTAAAATAGTAAACAATGGCTTAAACTCATTAAAATCATATGAAGTAAAATTATGTAAATAGTGCTGCATTAAATAAAAAGGAAATGCACTGTTTACCTTCATCGTTGTAAACAGTCTGTCATGACAATGAATAAATTAACAAAACAAAATTGTATTTTCTGTATTTTAAACGGTGTACTTAAATTTTTTAGGGTTCCGTACCTCAAAAGGAAAAAAAAACGGTTCCCTTACCTATAGGATCACTTTGTTGTCCGTCCGTCTGTCTGTCTGTCTGTCAAGACCCTTTATCTCGTGAACGCGTGGAGGTATCGAGTTGAAATTAAAACCATATACTCAGGTCTGCGGTTCGTTGAAGTTGTGAAAAAATCAAAATTCTATATTAACGAAAAAAAAGTTATTTTTTTATTCTTTCCTGAATTTTGAATATTTCTCTTGGAGTTTTGTTTAGGAGTTCCTCGCCTGAAGTCACCATGAGGGAAAGTCTGCTCGTCGGAATGTTCCTTTAACTTTTTTTATTTTATTTAACTAAACAGCAAAGATGCAACAATATCACCTTAAATAATATCACCTTAGGTACTGAACTGCGGGCCGGAAAATAAAAGACAGAAGTTAAATTCATCGTTTTATTTTTATTTCAACATTTGGTTTATGTCGCAAAATACGTAGGTATATTTCGACACTCGCAAGGGAATCAAAATTCATAGGGTACTTCCCGTTGACCCAGAATTCTGAAATTTGGTATAAAGCGAGATCTTATAGCACAGGTATAGGAATAAATGTGAAAACCGTAAATTTATTGTTACGTCACCAAATTTTTTTTTTTAGATTTGAATAAATTATAATTTTCGGGACTCCATTCGGGAATTTAACTATTTACATAAGTTAAGTTTGTACGGAACCCTCAGGGTGCGAGTCCTACTCGCACTTGGCCAGTTTTATAATGATTTAAACTACTGCTTGACTGCGATCCTACCTGATGGTAAGCAGTGATGCAATCGTTGATGGTGAAGCGTACTGGTTTATTAAGAGCCTATTCACTCTAGCCTTGAATATGTCTAAATTAATTTATACGTAATAACGAATAGGTATTATATAAGTCCAGTGGTGACCCAGTGAGGTCGTTACGACTTACGAGTTGAACTCAGCCAGGACATGTGTAATTTATTTCATCACCATCACTCTTAAAACGGTCAAGGAAAACATCGTGAGGAAACCGGCGGCATACGTTCTAGAACTCTAAAATATATGACATTCACCAACACGCACTGGGCCCACGTGGTGGATAAGTGGATTACGACCCTTTCTCTCTTAGAGAGGAGGCCTGAGTCCCAACAATGGAAACAATAAACAGGCTGATTTTGCTTATATATATCTTTCTCAATATATATAATTCTTCTGTACGTGAGTTTATCACCTAACTTCCCTTTAACAGCTTGACCAATTTGGATGAAATTTTGGGTGTATATTTGAGTGAGTCCCTGGATGGTTGGAAAGTACAATTGGACCCCGTAGGTGGCGCTGCAATCGGGTTCTCAAATTTTTATTCTGATGAAAAGCCAAGAACAAAATTATTAATTTCTATTTATCTATATAATAAACTATATCCACTGCTGGGCGAAAGCCTCCCTCTCCCTTTTCCACACACGTCTGTCTTTTGCCATTGCAGGCCAGCCCCTCCGGTAAGAGTCAAGTTCATCTCTTCATCTTCATTTGCGTTTGCCTTGTGTTTAATGGGGCATATTTATAAATTTACATACATTAATTTAAAATGTCAATGTTTAAATGTTTATCTATTTGCAATTTGTCAGTCTGGATTGATGGCTTACTATTTAATTAGGACTTAAACTAAACTGGTAGGTTTTTTGGGGTATGTGGAACAGAGTGTAAAGTCCCGCAAACCTCCGTTGAAAAGGGAGGATCCTCCGACCAGACGGGTGACGGGTGGGGCATCGGCCCACCAGACATAACACCCGTCTGGTCGGAGACCCGTTACCTCCCGCTTACCTCCAAACTAGTGACCCCAACAAGACCAGCATTTTTATTTATAAGGATCTGCAGACCACTGATCACGTCGGGGTCACCAATTTAGGAGTATGTATGTGTGTGTGTGTGTGTTTATTTTGTGGTATTTTAAAAAGTGAAAATCAGTAGCTGTTTTAATTATTTGCAAATTGATTCCTGATGGACATTGTGATGTAAAATTGGTGTAGTTACACCACTTATTAATCACTTTTTGATGTGAATTAATTGAAAATGCCGCTGTCACAGTAAAAATGGAACTGAGAATTTTAATGTAGTTTTGAATACCTCAGCGAAGCGTACCGAGAAGGCTGAGAAATACTGCAAAAACATTAGAATGTATTACATCTGTATTCTAATGGAAAACAAAGTGACTTTAACCTGTAGGTATCTACTGAAAACGTTCAAAAAAAAAACTGTAAATGTTGAAATGTGAATGAACACATAGGTATTCCTCTGGCTTGTTAGACATATCTGCGATCATTAGCCGGTTACAATAGGGCTGATATACTTTATGAGATGAAAGTACCTAAAAATAAAGATTTAAAAAAATCTGCGGTTAGATCAGATCTGCCAGGAATTCAGGCGTGAACAGATTTACGATGTAACTGATAATCTCTATTTAAAGCAAGCAAAAGAGAAAAGGGATAGACAGAAGTCTACCCTTTTCCCAAGTATATTAGATTTTTTTAACGTATTTTAACGTATTTCAGAACATGCGTGGCTTATAGTAAAATTCTGACAAGCCCTCTCGCTCCACGCGCGACTCTTGAGAGAGAGAGAAGTCATTTGATGATATCCCAAGACAAAAAAGGTGGTTTTGATTACAGATATAAACATTTATGTGACAAGCTAAATCTATCGTCTTCAACTCGAACCTTGACTCAACAGCGTGTAATTTTGTAGACAATGCACTAAGTATGATTTAGAACGCAAATAGATTTTTCATTGTGCTGTAGAGTCATTACATTACAACTATAACAAGCAGGTGTGGATTTATAGGGGCCCGTTTTTGTGGTAGGCAATCATCAAACGACTTCTCCCACTCTAGGGCTCCATCCTAGATTAATTTTACACCACTTTATGATTTTATTTCAATAATTTTTTTTTTCCAAAATAACTAGAGAAATAGTGTAATAACTTTCGTTAACGACGAGTATATAACTTTTCTCGCTCTGAGCGGTGCGAGAGGGCCTGTCAGTCTTTTCCTGACTAAAAACCCACCTGTGTTCTTCAGTTACCCTTTGCGTCCTGGACCACGGTAACTCTTTTAAAAATTCCTTGTATCGGCCCTACTGGTCTCTACGGTTTTGCTGACGTCTTAAAATAATAATCATAATTCTGGTGCTCACATCGGAATTATGATTAATTTAAGATTATTTTTTTGATTTCTTGATTATTAAACTGGTAATAGTAATACGCCTGGCTGGGTTCAAACCCAGCCAGGAGTATTACTTTGTGTAATTTATTTCATCACCACTGCTCTCAAAACGGTGAAGGAAAACATCGTGAGGAAACCGGCATGTCCTAGAACCAAAAATTCGAAGACATGTGACATCCACCAACCCGCTCTGGGCCCGCGTGGTGGATTAAGGCCCATTCACTTTCCTAGAGAGGAGGCCTGAGTCCCAAAAGTGGGAACATTATAAGGCCAACTATGCTATGCTATGCTTGATTATTATATCTCTCTCTTATGAGAGACGGAGTTATATAGGACGAATAGCACTCTCCGGTGTCTGATACCGGAAGGATGGTAAAATGGAAATCAGTTTTTAAACTGAGAAGATTTCAGTGATTCTGAAATACTTTTTCAAGAGCAATATCGAATTAAACCGGCCAAGTGAGAGTCGGGCTCGCACGCGAAGGATTTCGTACCATTATCTATAAGTACAACTTTTTTGCATAATTTATTTTATTCTGTTTTTAGTATTTTTTGTTATAGCGGTAACAGAAATTAATCATTTGTGAAGATTTCAACTGTCTAGCTATCACGGTTCATGAGATACAGCCTGGTGACGGACAGACGGACACTGGAGTCTCAGTAATAGGTTCCCGTTTTTACCCTGTAGGTACGGAACCTTCAAAACTGACCGGATGCGACTCGGACACGTGCATAAAGGGTTCCGTACCACAAACCGAAGAAATTACGTTTCTATTTGTTAGTTTCGTTGACGTACAGGAATAATTGTTTTGGCACATGCTCCTAAATTATATATATAACATTATTTTGAGTATTATATGCGAAACCTTAATATATAGTTTGTTCAGAATCAGTAACTGAATCGATCAATAATTTTTACACCATGTTATATTTTTTCCCAAAAATATTTAAAAAAGGTACCACCGACACCACCGACACTAAGTACAACACAGGTCACGGCAGGTCATAGCGGGCATTAGGCGCCAGTGCACAGCTGGGTGCGGGTGCAAAACAACCCTCCAGTACGCCGGATGACCCGGTGACCATGTGTTTGTGTGGACAACCAGGTAACATAAGAAGCTTGTAACTTTGTGATTTTTCATGATACAGTTATGTAATTTTGTACATAGATTCTTTACATAAAAATACTAGACACGTATTTCGGTTTCGCGTAAACTAAAACTAATGCTGTATGTATGTAAATTGATTTTAATTAACACTTTGTTAGGTTGAAACCAAAATAAATAAAATAAAATTAGGTTAACAGCTTTTCCCACTCTGGATGAAGCGAGAGGAAGTGTCAGACTTTAACTGACTAAAAGTGTGTTCCTTCAGTTGCCCTTTGCGATACAGATCATTGGTCCGGGTCTGGATGTTTTGTGTTTGTCAGTTTACATATTTGTAAATGTGGGCAACATTATTTTTTCGTCTTTTTTGAACCAAAAGAAGGTAGAAAAAAGAATACCGAGCTCTCTTGAGAATTTCGACTACAGCGACTATAATAATATATATGTATACTATCGGTCCCATCTCCCGACAGACGTTGTCCTGTCCAAAACCTGGCTTTTCGTCAGAATAAAAATTTGAGAATCCGATTGTAGTGCAACCTACTGGGGCCTAATTGTATTTTCAAACTATCCAGGGACCCACTCAAATATAATATTCATTCATTCATAACATTCATTCACACAACTATCACAAAACGCCGTCTAGTCCCAAGCTAAGCAGAGCTTGTGTTATGAGTACTAGACGACTGATAAACTTAAAATATTTCTAAATACATATATATTATAGATAAATTACACTCAGACACAGAACAAATGATTGTGCTCATCACACAAAATTTCATCGAAATCGGTCAAGCCGTTAGGTGCATAAGAAGTAAGGTGACAAAAACACGTATCAACATCATCAGCATTTCAGCCGAAAGACGTCCACTGTTGGACATAGGCCTCCCTCAAGCGTCGCCATAACGACCGGTTCTGTGCGACCCGCATCCATCGGATTCCCGCGACCCTCACCGGGTCATCGGTTCACCTTGTGGGAGGCCTTCCAACGCTGCGTCTTCCGGTACACAACTCACGTGTGGAAGAATTATATATATAACTAGTTTTTGCCCGCGGTTTCGTCCGCGTACATAAAATATAGCCTATGTCACTCAGAAATAACGCAGCTTATCGATAAAAAAATTTTAGCACAGTACTTTTAGAGATTACCTCATACAAACAAAAAAACAAACTTTACAACTTTATAATATTAAGTGTAGAATAAAGATTTATGCAATACCTCTACTAAACCAAGTACTAAATAAATAAATTCAACTTGATCGTAAAAACAGCTGATAAGGTCGTTGGTTCAGCTATGAGAGCGGTCTAAACAACGTTAATATCGAGGTTAACTTCCGTACGTTTTTTCGTCAATTTCCGCAGTTTTTTATTTACTGTTGCTAGTGTCAATGAAATTTTGGCAGATACAAATTTAACTATTAGCTTCTTTAGCACTATTAAAGCCTGCTTAGTGGGGATGGCACGACAATTGAGTCT
This sequence comes from Mythimna impura, assembly GCA_905147345.3. NCBI lineage: Eukaryota > Metazoa > Arthropoda > Insecta > Lepidoptera > Noctuidae > Mythimna > Mythimna impura. The sequence continues at coordinate 10,481,804 of LR990362.1, read as the reverse complement.
CAAGCAGTCCAGTGGACATTTTGGGATTAGCATATTGGCTTCATGCTTGGTAATATCTACGATGGTTGGTTGTTAAAGTGAAGCAAAAACCAGGGTTTTTTTTAGGTAGGAAATCATCAAATTTATTTATTTATTTAATCTTCATGCAACAAAAGGTACAAAGGCGGACTTAATGCCTTAAGCATTCTCTACCAGTCAACCTAGGGTAGTGGAGAGACAATAAGGCAGGTGCATAAAAAAAAGAAAATATTATTTAGACAAGTATTACAAAAATTATATATAAAACTAAAACTAAACATACATACATATTTACAAAAACAAAAAAAAAAGAAATCAAAATTCAATTCAATACAATTTTCAAATGACTTCTTCCTCTCTAAGATAGAGCGGGACGTGCCAGTCTTTTACTGACCCACACCTAAGTTTCTAATTTGCCTTGTGTTCCAAGACAACCCATGGCCCCAGTAGGCTTCGGCCCTGTTGGGACCCTACGGTTTTGCTGACATATCTTTAAGGCGCGCGTGGAACACTACGCGCTGCCGACGACTCGGGCTCGGTCCGGACGGTTACCGGACGGTTGGACGGCGAGCTACCGGACGGTCGCTCGGCGAGCCACCCATTGCTCGTCGTCCGCAAGCCCAAGCCAAGATGCGCTAGGACTTAAGGAACTTTCTTAAGTTTTCTGCATTTTACAAGTCGCTGTCAAATTGTATGTTGATTTAATTATGATTAGTGAGCGTACCACGCATTTATAAATGGCGGTGTCATGAAAATGTCATTCAATAGGGTTAGCTTAACTGAAGGTTGTATCATCTAATTTTAATGATTATAACTCAGTAAAGCCATACTTGCTACGGTTGCAAATCATATTTTAATGATTATAGAACCTAATACTGACTGAAACATAATATCAGTACTATGTATTTTAAGTGTTAATTATAACATCGCCTTAGACGCGTCTGTAAAGGTGTGATAATTTAATAAATAAATAAACAATACAAAAAGGTTTTGAAAATTTAAATTGCACGGGCTACTCTCGCGTATAAAATAATTCTGACTCCTTGTTCTAGACACGAGTGGATACAGCTTAGTTAGCAATGGTCACGAGTAGTTTAAACATTTAGCACAAAAGATCCAGAAGGGTCGAAGTGCTCTGGCCTAGGGCCAGCCCCATAACAAGTTTAAACATTCATATTTTATTTAGTAAAACAATATTTAACAATGCAGATTGAATCTGAGTTGACAAAACAAAAGTTACGAAAATAGTAAATGTTGATTGAATAGTCTTTTAATTTTTTAATAGCTTTAGCCAGCAGTTTCACATGAGTGAAAGCAGAAAAATAACCCAAGGGAATATACTCCTGGGATAATAAGTATCATATGTGTTATCAGGACATGGTCTACCCGTGTACCAAGTTTCATCCAAATCTGATCAGCCGTTTAAGTGTGAAGAAATAACAAATATACACCACCCGCGTCACATTGGTTCGACGAGTATTTTCGTGTCCTATTCGCCAGGGTCGTGTGTTTGTGACTGGGTACTCCATATCTTCAATTCTAGGTGACAGAAGAGCTGACGAGATGGTGGATATTATTTGGTCATGGATGTGCCACCCTGGTGGAATATACGCGAGAGTGTTTGTTGGGTATATGTCAGATATAATGTAGGGGGTTAAAATGTTAAACAGAGTTTCTCCTTTATAATATTCATGTGAATAATGTGATATTTCTGTTCTGAAACGTGACTACTAGATATCGTTTGCTACGTGTCACCCTCTTACACAGTTAAGAATTCAACAAAATGTTCTTTCCCACAATGATAACTTCATAATTTAGATTATCTATTATTTTATGAATGTGACAACCAAAGACATTAAATATACTTTTTAAATCTCTTTGGTGACAACTATGTAGAGTCCGTAACACATAAATTCTTTTCTATATCGATCCTAGTACATTGTTGAATGCTCTACAATGTCTTCTCATAGATACAGGCATTAACACTGTATCATAGAAACATTGTATTTTTTATAGTAGTTATTTAGTTGTGGATTGTCTTGTCGGTTTTTCTTCACAGAAAATGACTAATTGGCACTAGTTTCTGAGATGTTATTTATTTATTTATTAGTTGGGGATAAAAAAACAGTCATACAATATCATGTTATAAACTACATACAAACATAAAATTACAGCACTTATTGCAAAACCTATGTTATGTAGGGTTATGTAAAAAACTGGGCAATTGCGAGTCGGGCTCGCGCACTGAAGGTTCCGTACAAACTTACCTAATCTCGAATATTTTTCCGATTCGCAAAACAGTTTCTTTTTTGTGACTTAACAACAAATTTTCTGTTTTCAGATTTATTTCTATACCTGTGCAATAAGACGTTGCTTTATGCTAAATTTCAGGATTCTGGGTCAGCGGGAAGTACCCTATGAATTTTGATTCCCTTAAGAGTGTCGAAATATACGTTTTTTGCGACTTATACGGCTGTATCTTTTTTTTTGGTTAACTTAGAAGTTTGATTTTTTCACAACTTCAAGGGACCAAAGATCTGAGTAATGATTTTAATTTCAACTCGATACCTCCATGTATTCCCGAGATAAAAGTTCTTGACAGACCGACAGATAGATAGACTGACAACAAAGTTATACTATAAGGGTTCCGTTTTCCTTTTGAGGTACTACCCTAAAAACAACAACCACTTTGAGAGCAGCGGTGATAAAATCATTTTATTTACCCAGAGTAAAGTGCCTAGCTGGTTCCAAACCCGCGACCTCCGACTCCAAGTGACTGTCGTGTAAAAGTAGTAATAGCCTACTATTACTTTTTAGCTAGCATAATGAGCGTGAAGATTATGCCATGAGTATCTACATTTGAAAGGCTTGTGGAGCCATAAACTATAATTAAGAAATATTTTAATACTATCTAGTTGCTGGCAGCGGCTTCGCATGCATAATAGTAGATAATGATCTCGAAGGAATATACACTCGGGATAAAAAGTGTCCTCATCATCATTTCAGCCGAAAGACGTCCGCTGTTGGACATGCCCTCCCGGGACCCCAAGTAAAAAGAAAAAAGTATGTAGTAAATTGATCGTTCGATTTTCGCGTGGTGAATTACGGCCCATTCCCTCTCCTAGAGAGGAGGCCGACTATGATATGCTATGCTATGTAGTAAAAAGTATGATAGGTCTCTATGTGCTGTTTTTGGACTTGGGCGTGTACCACACGTGTACCACATTTCATCGAAATCCATCCAGTCGTTGGAGCTGGAGTAACAAACGTACACAAACTCGAGATCACAAACTTTCGCCTTTATAATATTAGTATGATTTTTGCATTGTTACAGCTTCTAGCAAGTATGGCACCGAACCTGCTTCTCATGGACCTGGGCATGGCCATCAGTTTCGCCACCATCGTGATACCAGACCTCCTCAACTCTCCAGAGGGTCTCTCATTAACTGACACTGAGGCCTCATGGTTTGGTAACTACCACTCTTTCATATCACTCCTCACACAATCCATTCATCTTTTCTTTGGCCTCCCTCTCCTTCTCCATCCATCCACAAGTATCCTCATAATTCTTATAGTAACTTGCGTTTCATCCCTCATCTCCTCTTCACATGACCATACCAAGATAATTCCTTTCAACTTTTCAGTCACTTCCTTTAATTTCCCATTGTAATTTTTTATCTGCTAAGTCTTACCCTATTTTGTTATTACTTGCTGCCCCCCCCCTCTAACCAAGTTACAACCGTTTCGTTTCGATTCCCTTTTCGTTGATCGCCTTGAATCGGCCAAGCCTCCTATTCCTTTGTTCTGATCACGTGACTGAGCGTTGAGATGACGTCAAATAAAGGAATCGGTGGTGTGGTCGACTTGATGCGATCGACGAAAAGAGAATCGAAACGAAACGGTTGTAACTTGGCTAGGGGGGCTGGACAAGTTCTTTTCATATTAAGTAATACATTATTAAACTTAGTAAGAATTTTAATAATAAGATTACTTGAATTTCAAATGAATTGATTGATTTAATCGCTAAATAATAAAATCAGTATCCGTAAAATCAAATATACACATAGGATAATATATTTTAATACCTCAAAAATGTAATTTCAGGTAGTCTATCATTTCTGACGCAGCCCTTCGGAGCTCTAGTTTCGGGCCCATTTGTGGACTACGTCGGCAGAAAGAGAGCTACTTTCTTTGTGAACCTGCCACATGTGGTAGCCTGGATCCTCATGTACTTCGCCTGGAACGTTCCCTCCTTGTTCATTGGTAACGCACTACTGGGACTTGGTACAGGGATCATGGAAGCGCCTATCAATTCTTATGTTGGAGAAATCAGGTAAACACTATGCAATGCATTGCATCTGTCCTCTCGTACCTATTATTATTGTAATATGGAAATATTGTAAAATAAATATTTTTTTAGGGTTCCGTACCTCAAAAGGAAAAAAACGGACCCCTTATAGGATCACTTTGTTGTCCGTCTGTCTGTCTGTCTGTCAAGACCCTTTATCTCGGAAATGCGTGGAGGTATCGAGTTGAAATTAAAACCATATCCTCAGGTGTACGGTCCCTTAAAACTGTGAAAAAATCAAACTGTTAAGTTAACGGAATAAAAAGATACGGTCGTTTATGTTGCAAAAACGTATATTTCGACACCCTCAAAGAAATCAAAATTCATAGGGTACTTACCCGTTGACCCAGAATTTTGAAATTTGGCATTAAGCAAGGTCTTATAACACAGTTACAGGAATAAATCTGAAAACTGTAAATTTGTAGTAATGTCACAAAAAAAAAAATTGCGATTCGGAAAAATCTTCGTAACTCAATTCGGGAATTGAACTGCTTTCATAGGTAAGTTTGTACGGAATCCTCAGTGCGCGAGTCTGACTCGCAATTGCCTGGTTTTTTAACACTAGAAGCGCAGAACATCGATGTCAAATTGGACAAGGGCAGGACGATGATGATGATGATGGGACGCCCGCGCTTCTAGTATTAAAAGAGTAACCATGGAGTTTCTTGCCGGTTCTATACAACGGGAAACGACCAATTGGAACCGTGCGCTAGCTTCTAACGTTTTATAAGTATGGCCACTTATAAAACGTCAGAAACTAGTGCACGGTTCCAATTGGTCGTTTCCTGTGGAGAAGGTAGGAATTTGTGAAATAAAATATATATATATTGAATTGAAATGAGGTTTGGATTTGGGCCGTCGTTAATTTTCGCAGAGGTTGGTGAAGATTATTAAATTATACTCATACATAATGCAAAGAACTATCAAAGTTGCGCCACCTGTACATGGTGGATATCCCTCCACCCATACGTACAAAACGTTTTGGGAACACATTATTTTATTGTACGTTCCCACCGGATTCGGTGATTCCAGATAACTGCATAACTACAACCTACGGGTCTTTAAGTCAAAAGTGAATAGGTTACTTCTAGACAAGCGTGTTTCATCGTAGACCACATCATCGCTTTCCATCAAATGAGATCGTGGTCAAACGCGAGCCTATAAACAATAAAAAAACTAGGGAAAAAGTCACAACAGGAAAACTTAAGAATGCTTATCACGATGCTGTAGTTACGAGTATCATCATAATTTAAGCGTACAATGCGTTCCAAATAAGAATAGGATCGATTGCCATGTTGTGACGTCACGTCATATTACGGCTTACAAACTACGTACATACTCAAAAATGATACACAAAACAGAGAAGCAGACAGTAAAACAATTTCTTTTGTTTTTTCTTTCTTGGTTCATCGTTCCAGCGATCGATCGTTTCTTCGATCTTTTCTTGAAATAGTTAGACGTTTCCCAACAACATCTCACCATCATCTTCCTGCCCTTGTTCCGTTTTATCGAGGATCGGCGCTACTATCTCCCTTTTCTTTCATATCACTCCTTACACAATCCATCCATCTTTTCTTTGGCCTCTCTCTCCAGCAACATCTATAAAGTGCATACATTCTTCAGGTCATGAGCCTGACGATCCGTAACGCAGGGTTCTCGCAATGGGCTCCCATCTCTTGCAAGGAGTTTCTTACTAATTTTTTTAGGTTACTTAATTTTAAGATGAAATTTGTTAGCAAACCTGAATGAAAAGAGATCAGTAACCAGGGGCGCCGACTCCGTGGGTGCTCGGGGGCTCGAGCACCTATGAGAAATAAACAGTGTGTGCCGAGCACCCCTGAGAATAGACATCAAGAAACAGATCAGTAATCGCCTTTTAGGTTACGTATAAATTATAATATTTGTTGATAATAAAAACTAGTTTCATTTTTACATAATGGTTTCATTTTATATTTTTATCAACCATAATTAGTAATTAAGTACGCAGTATGTAAGTAGGACATTTATTTATTTGTCGGTTGATCAGTGTGCATTTCTCTTCTCACATTTCGCCACTTTTTTCAAGTCTTCAAATGAGCATGAGCACCCATGAGGTTTTCTAAAAGCAGGCGCCCCTGTCAGTAACCTTTATTATTTATGTATTTTGTTTCAGTGAACCATCAATACGTGGAGCCTTATGCACCATCACCCTGCTATTTGTATCCATCGGCATATTCGCGATGTATTTCCTTGGTTCCGTTGTCACCTGGCGCATTGCTGCGATTATCAGTATCTCCATACCCTTTACTTCTATGCTTCTCGTAGCATTGGGAGTTGTAAGTACCTATTCAAGAATATTATGTTGTTAGTACCTAAAAATTACCTCTATTGTCATAAATTAGTCCTCCAGATTAGTAGCAAACTGCTTGAGTTTTTTCATTTAGACTAAAAAAAAAACAGATGAAATGACAAAATGGCCTCTTGTTGAACTTTTTTCAAGTTCTTAACTCTAAATTACGAGTCTGCCTATTCATGCTCAGAAACGATGATATGGTTAAGGTCCTTTCTAATATTAAAATTGTTAAAAATGACATTGCAGTGGCATCAAGGCAATTAGTTCTAAAAATAACAAATATTTTTGCATTTAAACTTGATTTTTAAAAGGATTTTAAAAATAATTATTTATTCTTTTTCGCCACAAATAAATCAAGGTTGTTGTTCTATAGGTGCCGGACACACCAGTATGGCTGCTATCCCAAGGTCGGGAGAAGGATGCCTTGAAGTCTCTATGCTACCTTCGTGGCTGGACTACAGCAGATAATGTAAAGGAAGAATTTGACAAGCTGGTGGTGTATTCGAAGAGTCTGAATGGCTGTGCCATTTGTTGGAAAGAGAAAAGGGAGGAATCAGAATGCGATCATTATAAGATGAATGTTTTTAAAAGGTTAAAGTTTTTCTGTCGTAAAAAACCGGCATCAGAAATATTTTACTCTTACATATTAATATTATGTTGACCTATAATTCAAGGGTCCAACATGGACTCTCAATTGTTTTCCTCATAATATTGCATTGTGTACGGTACTGAATATGGATCCAAAATTTTCCTCTTCACTCACTAAACCTTGAATACCTACGTAATTAAGATTAAGATTTCCTAAGAATCCTGAGTAACTTAACTCACATAAGGTAAAGTGCACGCACAATGGTCCGCATAGGATTAAGTGCGGAAACCAGACTCCGATAGATTGATAAGGTAAACGTTTTGAAGTTTTAAACTGTACAGTAAAATATTCTAAAACGTTTGCAGGTTCTTCGTAAAATTCAACATAGTGATGCTTTGCAAGGAGACTCTAAGGCCGCTGACCCTCACTATGTTATACTTCACATTCGTCGTAATGAGTGGCCTCATCCCTGTCAAACCGAACATGGTCAACATTTGCGCCGCCTTTGGTATGGCTGATGATGGCAAGAACATTGTGGTAAGCATTCCGGTTTTTATTATTGTTATCAGCAGCTGGTTTGTCATTTTAGTGTTGCATAATTAACATCAGCTATGTAATTTAGGTCATTGGAAGAAAAATATTCGACGCTAGATGTCACGTTGAAAATACTTGTAATAAAGAGTCTACTAGGCTCCTTTCAAAAAGTAATACGCTACTGTCTTATATAATTTGTTCTGATTAAAATAACAGAGTTACGCAATACGTGTGAAACTGCCAATTAGATTCACAAAGTCTGTCACAAATGTTGCAATATTTCTGTCAGGTTACTAAACTAATGTTTTTGACGTCAGTAAATGCGATAAAAATCGCTGTTTTATTGTCTTCAATCTTCAATACAATAATCTACCTCATTACACAATACTCTGTACCAGTTCCACTGTTTAGTCTGTGTTTGCTGTTTCAATGATTATTTCTCTTAATTTTAAGCATATACTTAATGAAATGTGCAGACAGATTATCTTTTATATTGTTCAACTGTCTTAACTTGTATTAAACTGGTAAAACCAGAACATTTTAATGGCATCATTATGCTTGTAATTCTTGTTTGTAAAGGACTTTATCACTCAGTTTTAACGATATCTTCTTCTTCTTCTTGGTCGTTTCTCTCTTGCCAGAGTGGTCGTGGTTATCACGAAGGTAGCTCTCCGGAAGCCATCAGGGTACGTCGCACAACTTCCCGCCACTTTTGCCTGCTGGTAGTCATCCGAGCGCAGTCGTTCAATAGACCGCCAATAGCCGTTTTGATTTTGTCAGTCCATCGCATCGGTGATCTGCCAAGCGGCCTTGTTCTGTCCACCTTTCCTTGTATAACAAGGCGTTCGATAGAGTCACCTCCACGTCAACAAAAATGGCCAAAGTATTTGAAGAAACGACTGCGCACCAGCGTAGACAAGCGTTCCTTGACGCCCAGTTCCTCGAGAATGGAAGCGTTTGTTCGAAACTCGGTCCAAGAGACCCCGAGCATTTTTTTCCAGCACCACATTTCCAAAGCGTCAATCAATTAATTAATCAATCAATCTATTAAATGACTTTTGCCTCTCTGGGGCAGCGAGAGGAAGTGTCAGGCTTTTACTGACTAAAACCCACTTGTGTGCCTTTAGTTGCCCTTTGCGTTCCAGGGTAACTAAAGGCACACAAGGCAAACATTGGTAACTCATTTAAACCATCCTACAGCTCAAACATATTAACACTTGCACTTCTGATTGTTTCAGGTAATGGTAGGCGTGATAACTCTTATAGCGAGTATTGTAGTCATCGGCATCATCAAATTCATGGGCAAGCGGAAACTAGGCATGATATCTATGCTGGGAAGTGCCATCTGTTGTACTGCTCTTAGCGTCTACGCAGAAACACATCTGGACAAGAACGTGTTCTCATACGACCCTAAAACATTCCCGAAAGAGAAGAGTATGGTACCTTTGATACTCTTCTATCTTCTTACTATTTTCACTGGACTCAACATCTCCTGGGTCATTCTTGGAGAGGTATTCCCATTCAGGTTAGTTATCATTGTAAGTCTCTCCCTCTCTTACTCCCCAAGTTCCAGGTTTCCCAAAGTACATACAAGCACTTTTCATCAATACTTTTACGCCTTCTAGCTAGAAGGCGCTTAAATATATATGTGTGTGTATATATATATCCATACACGGACCGGGTGAGTTAGGACTAGGGATGAGTACGGACGAAGCCAAGTTTTCATACATTCATTTGTAACGTCCCCAAAATGTAAAATTAATTTATTTGTAAAAATCATACTTGACCATTCTTCGTATTAATAATAAAATCAGTATTTAGTTAAAATATACCTTTGAAATATATTTGGAAAAAATGAAATGTTTTTGAGATTGTTTCAATCCAAATTATGAATACAAATCACAATTGGATGTATCCTGGGGGCGATTTAATAATAATAATATAATTATATACGAGTATATTTGATATTTCCCTCTCATCCGTACTCATTGAATACCACTATTAATGAGCACCTGTTTGTTATTGAAGTAGATAGATAGATATCGAACAATAAATTATATCGTGTATCGATATATTAGGTATAGAACAATGTCTTTTGTTATTTATCACTTATCAGTATTGCTTAATGTTAATAACATTCAATGATTTTTTTTTTAACTTACACACAACGCTATCTAGTCCCAAGCAGAGCTAGACAACTGATTAACGTAGGTACCTATTTATATATCAACAGAACAAATGATCGTGCTCATCACAAGAAACATTTGTCTTGGTTGGCAATCGAACCCACGACCTTTGGTTAGGTATAGAACAATGTCTTTTGTTATTTATCACTTATCAGAATTGCTTAATGTTAATAATATTCAATGATTATTTTTTTAACTTACATACAACGCTATCTAGTCCCAAGCAGAGCTTGTGGGATGATTACTAGACAACTGATAAGCGTACCTATTTATATATTTCTAAATATATTCATATTATAGATAAATTACACCCAGACACAGAGCAAATGATCATGCTCATCACAAAAAAACATTTGTCTTGGTTGGGAATCGAACCCAAGACCTCTGGCATAGCAATTAGGGCCACTAGACCAACAAGCCAGTCAATTAAGCGTACATTTCAATGAAAATACATATTACAGTTTTACCTCATACATTCTCATACGTAAGCTTTGATTCGGCGACCGACTGTACCTTTCTAAATCAAGGTCAAGACAGAGTTGTACAATTTTATTTAATTGGAAAACTTGGAACTTGGAGATATAGGGCTTCACTTGGAACTTGGAGTTTTGTTATTTTTTTATATATTTTTGGGTAACTAAACTATCTAATATTAAAAATTTAATAGGAGTCGAGCCTCAGCTCAAGGAATGGGGGCCGCCTGGAGCTACGTGGTGACTTTCATCGGATCCAAAACCCTTATCGACTTAGAAACCCACTTCAGACTGACCGGTGCCTTCGCGACGTACGCTGCTTTTGCCTACCTCGGCACTCTCTACCTGTACTTCTTCCTACCGGAAACTGAAGGAAAACCTCTCCAGGAAATTGAATCTTACTACAAAGGAAGACTCAGAATATTCGCTGACGATTGGTTCATCAATATATTCAGGAGAAAAAAATAGAAGTATATACTTAATATTTAATTTTAGACTACAAAGAAATTAGACTAGATCCAATCCTGCTTAATATAAATAATTGTTACAATTCGTATTTTGATTTATAATCTATTTGGAGCTTCCTTACATCTAAGCAGTGAGTATTATAATAAGTTACAAAACTATAATATCACGCGTAATCTACTGTAAGGGATCCTCGATTTTCGCCATAAATAAGGGTAGGGAGCTCGTACTGTCCCAAAGGACGGCAATGAAGGGTCGGTTTACACTGAACTGAACGGCAGGGTCGTCGTATGATAAAGCTACTGCTGCGAAGGATGTGGCAGCGGCCGCAGTACCTCCTTTCTCGTCAATAGACAACATGGCAGAGTGGACTGCTGAAGAAATATGCGGCGAATGGGGTCCGTATGATCCTACTTCGCTGAGGTCAGAATAATCACGTCGGAACATGTCTGTCAAGCCCAACTGAAAACATAAAGGATTGTTTATAGAGTTACGTCAGTTTTTTATCTAATACTTACGTCAGGAGGAAGTGAAATACCAAGTTTCATTCTTGTATATGTCACCAGAAAACTGCAAACGCCGTAAGAAATTGTAAATTATTTTTTTCTAAATAAGACACGGTGGAAACTAATGAATTTAGATGTGATGTATCGTATACAAAACAATTTTTTCATAATATAGGTATCCAGAAATTATAATAATCTAATAAAGATTTATTTCAATCACATGGAGTCTGCAATTTTCCGGAGACATATATAAATATTTATCAGTGATGCTCTTACTCTTGTACAGACAGCTGCTCTGCATCAATTAGGTACCTCTCACATATCTTAGAAAAATTATGAATACAAATGTTCAATCAAAATTGGATGTATTTTGGGGGTGATTTGATAATAATAAAGAGGTAACCAGTTGATGACGCTGTCTGTACTAGGATATTTTGTACCACCAGAGCCATATATCCACGTACTCGTATTAGCATAGTCGGCCTTATAATGTTCCCACTGCTAGGACTCAAGCCGTCTCACTAGGAGAGGGAATGGGCCGTAGCCCGTAATCTTCAACGCGAGCCCGGTGCGATGGTGGATGTCATATGTCTTCTTGTTTTTGGTTCTAGGACATGCCGGTTTCCTCACGATGTTTTCGCCGTATTGAGAGCAGTGGTGATAAAATAAATTACATAAAGTAATGCGCCTGGCTGGGTTTGCACTCACGATCTACAACTCGTAAGTCGGGGCCGTTGCTCCGAGTGGCAACGGCCACCACCACTGCTCTTATAAAAAGGTCGGAGGTAAATTGTTTCATTGATCTATAAATAGGTCACCACTTCTCTCAACTACTACTATTCGTATTGATTTAATATAAACCAGGCCACTGACTTAATGTTTCAGGAAATAGGTATCCTGGTAAGGAGTATTACCTTCTCGTGCACTTTTAAGTTTATGCCAAAAGCGCAAAGAAAGGAATTTTTTGTTTGAAAATGATAAAATACCTAAAAAATATTATCTTATAACTCAAGAGACAGGCAAATTAGACTTGTATCAACAAATAAGGAAAATGTTGGAAATAATTAACTTGTTCGTTATGTAAAACGTCGTCTGCGTCACGGACCGGATTTTTTATCAAAGCCACTTCCATGTCGATGACATATCTACTCTTTTTACTAATGAACAAATAATGGGGTATGTGGTGGGTATTGAGGTAGTAATCATCTATTATTTTCCTATACTTTAATTTACTAGGATGAATTTCCCGGAATGCAAACCAGGAAATTCACAGAACTCTTGTAGACGTTTTGAACTTCATTCAGTGGAGTGAGATTGTTAGATTTTTACTAACTAAAACCTACTTATGTTCCTTCATTTGCCCTTTACGTTCTAAGGCCACAGCAACTCTTTCAAACATGCCTACAGCCCTAGCAGGTATCGGTCCTACTGGGCTCCTTTAGTTGTGCTGACATCTCTATTGAGACGGGCACGTAGAACAGCCAACCCGCGTCTACGGTGTCCGGCAAACCTGTGGCTGAGGCATGAGGATGTGCGTTCTCTCAAGGTTACGGCCATCTCCTTTGCTCGCATTACTGCTGCCAAAATGATTCGACAGCCTTCCATTTCCTCTCGCTCCGGACCATGGCTTGATCCAATCCCGGACGCGAGAGGTCGCCGGCGCCAATTGCCGCCACGAGGTCACGGCAGTACTCCGCCTAAGCGGGGTAGACTTCCAACATATGCACCACAGTGTCTTCCAGGCGGTCCACACAATGGTGACAGCTGGGCGTTTTTTCCGCCAGAATCCGAAACAGGAACCTCCCAAACTACCCATGTCCGGTGGGGAAACTTTTAGCCGGCCGAAGCCGCTGGAAAAAGCTAGCATATACGAATTAATACTCACACTTTTCAGTATTACACTCAAATCTGTATCAGATCTTATCGTGAACTTGGGTATCTCCAGTTCTGTGTCCATGGTTCGGAAGCCGAGGTAGCTCGTTAGCCTGTAATCAGTCAGCGATGCTAGCGTGTTCTTGACGCCTACTAGCTCAGAGGGCAGGATCACCATCAATTGGTACTCGTTACGCTGGAAATTTAAAAAAAAAATACAGTTAATACCCCACGTTGTTCCAAGATTTAGCAATATTGTAAAAAAATTGAGGAACAATTTGGGCGCACAATAAAGTCATAATTTTCAAACAAGGACACAAGATTAAAGTTTAATCTCTCACTATAATTTATTTATTATTTTTATGGGTTAGGAGGTATATCTCAGAACCCATATTTATTTATTTATTTAACACTTCATGCACATAAAGGTAGAGTCGGACTTAACGTCTTGAATTCTTGACGGAAGGAGATGGAAGGCCTTATAAGACGCTTTAGATGGAACGCGGTACCAACCGACGATTACCCCTGTACGCGTTATGCTACTGCACCCAAGGACAACCTCCGGTTGGTGGAACATTATTGCGACATATGGAAAACCAAGATATAAGACTACTAGGTTGCATTTCGGGGAGTGTGCGTCGAAATTGCATAACCTAATTTCGCCTAGCCCGTTCCATCATCGTACCACCAAGCGTACGGCAATGCGCCACCGGTACATGATGGACATCCCACCTATACGCACAAAACATATTGGAAACACATTCATTGTGCGTACAGCTAAGGAGTGGAATTCCTTGCCGGAATCTGTGTTTCCTGATGGCTACAACCCGGGAATCTTTAAGTCATGAGTGAATAGGTTCCTTCTAGGTAAGCGCGCTCCATCGTCGACCACATCGTCGCTTTCCATCAGGTGAGATAGCAGTCAAGCGCGAACCTATCAAGAATTTAAAAAAAAATACTAGCTTCTGCCAGCGGTTTCACCCGCGTAAAAGTAGGTTTCCCCCATACAAACATCCAACCCCCGTTTTACCCCCTTAGGGGTGGAGTTTCGTAAAATCCGTTCTTAGCGGATGTCTACACCCTATAAGGAACCTACCTGCCAAATTTTAAATTCATAGGTGTTACAGTTTCTGAGATTTCGTGATAAATCAGTGAGTGGGATTTCGCTTTTATATTATGTAAATATAGATTGATTTTGGAGTCTTAAGTGGACTGGTTACCAAGAACTATGTTACGACTATGGCTTCTGCCTGAAAAATGTTATTAATATAAATTGATTTAAAGGCAGAAGGTGAGAAAAATAACCTTCTTATTTTATATTCTCACTTTCAATATCTATATTCTTTACTCACTACAAGATTGCTACACTAGCAATCTTCTCTTGTTTTGTCTTTCTTATACTTCTGCCCCCCTAGCCAAGTTACGACCGTTTCGTTTCGGTTCTCTTGCGTCGAACGCCTCGAGTAGGCCACGCCCCCGATTCCTTTGTTCTGACGTCGTCTCAACGCTCACTCACGTGGTCAGAACAAAGGAATCGGAGGCGTGGCCTACTCGAGGCATTCGACGCAAGAGAATCAATACGAAACTGTCGTAACTTGGCTAGGGGGGCTGATTTTATTCATTCTATCTTTCATATACACTCCGTCCTTTTGTGGAATGCACCTATTCTCGATGTCAAGACGGCCACCCGTCAGTTCTTTTCTTACTTCTGTTTTGTTTTTTATTTTATTTTAATTTCATTGCTGTTATTGACATTGCTGTTATTTTATTGAATTTAATGTGAATGTAACCATGAATGCTGCAATACTAACGCAGTTTTTAAGACCCTTGTTACTAATAACACTAAAATACATTTTAAGACACTTGTTACTAACATGATAAAAAAACATTTATTTTAGTTTAAAATAAATGTATTTTTTTATATATTTCAGAATCAAATTCATTTTTGAGCAAAGAACCTTATTTCATTTATTTAATATATTTATATAAACACGGTGTAAGATACCTCGACACTGATTCTGGTCGACTAGAATTTTTTTTTTACTATAGACTGTTCAAAATCTTTATTTAATCTAATCATTAGGTATTCCTGTCTGACCATGTGAGTTTTAAGTTTTTTTTTTTAAATCATACTTACACATTTTTTTTTAATCACACACATTACATTGAATGCAATGTGAACTCTCGGAAGTGTTACCTGCCCAGCTGTTTCTTATATTAAAGATATAGTTTCTTCATTTAATAAACAAACATCATTGATTTAATACAGGTTACTGTGTAACCTAGCTAGGACGCCAGGACACCCTTCTTCGACTTTTAAATATGTCATATCTATTGTAAACTGTTTAGACTGTACCTCATTTTGTGAAATAAATAAATTACTATTATTATTATACATTTATTTATCTCAGCACCCTAAGGTCCTGGACCTTTGGAAGGCGTACGAGGAGCCGAAACCAACTCGCAGAGGCCCTTTTAGACGCTTTTAATGGAAAGTGGTACGAACCGGTGATTATCCCTGTACGCACTATGCTAGTGCATCCAAAGACAACCTCCGGTTGGTGGGAAACTATTGCGACATATGGAAAACTAAGATATAAGGCTATGGTTTTTGGAGTCTTAAGTGGACTGGTTACCAGGAAATATGTTAAGACTATGGCCCTATGGTTATTATTATTATTATTTCACTCCGTAAAAACATTTTGTATCCTTTGTTCATATTTTTTGTCCGTTTTGTAAACATTTACTACAACTTCCTTGTAGTAACTGATAATTCCTTATAAATCTCTTCGAATTTCATCTGCAGTGTCATAAATTAATTAATTTATTGCAAAACTCTGTGCACTTACCTCAAACGGCAGTATGATAACTTTGGCGTTTGTAGTCTTATCAATACCGGTCTTAAACAACTTGCGCGTACGCATAAATTGGGCTGTTTTTACTTGACCATTACTAAGATGGAAGTCCTTAGGTTTAGTTGCTTCTGGTCTGAATGGGACTTCCCACAGGCCTTTGAAGTAAATGGCATTTACAAGAACCATCTGCGTAGTGTAATCGATAGAATCTGAAAAGATTAAAAAAAAAATGGTTTAAGAAAGAGATCTTAAAATCGTCATTGCTTAAATTTCTTAATATTTATCTTTAATATGATTATCTATAATTTACACAGCCTGCGTGATCCTTACTATTATTGTAAATGCGGAAATCTCTCTGTCTTTTTGTTACCTTTTCACTTCTTAACAGCTGGACAGTTTGGATAAAACTTGGCGGATATAGTACATTTTGATACGAGTGCAGAAAGTTTGTCATTGCGACCGAGGCGGAATTGTTATGGAGCCGAGGGCTGCAGTGACAAATTTGCACGTGTATCAAACGACTTTTTTCAATACACTTACAAAATGAATAAATGTGGGTCGACCGGCGACACGCGAGGGTCGACGCGCGATCAGCCTGTTTCGACAAATGTAATAACATTGTGGCGGGGGACAGCACGCGCACTTTTCTGCACCAGTGCGAAAACGGTCTATTGCATGCCTAAAAGCGGTGGGATAAGAGCGAGTTTTCGAGTAAGTGTATTGAAAAGTCATTTACTTCCCAGGCCGCTCGTCTATGCAATAAACACTGCCTGTGTTTAAAATTATAAGGCTTGTGAAGGAACATTACTTGTCACTGTGATCATGTTTTAGTTTTACCTCTTATTCTCTTGCCCTTATATATTTTTTATATTCTATTTTAGTATTAAGTACCTATTTAATTTCTGTTTACTTTTAATTAGCACCAAGTGCATTTTGCATCCAGGTACTCTTTGTCCAATCTAGGTTGCCTAGAAGAAATCGCCGATTGCGTTACGGCTATTTTAGGGTTCCGTACCTCAAAAGGAAAAAAACGGAACCCTTATAGGACCACTTGTTGTCCGTCCGTCTGTCTGTCTGTCAAGACCTTTTATCTCGGGAATGCGTGGAGGTATCGAGTTGAAATTCAAACTATATACTTAGGTCTGTGGGCCCTTGAAACTGTGAAAAAGTAAAATGTCTAAGTTAACGAAAAAAAGATACGGTCGTTTATGTCGCAAAAAACGTCTATTTCGACTCTCTCAAAGGAATCAAAATTCATAGGGTACTTCCCATTGACCCAGAATCCTGTAATTTGGTACAAAGCAAAGTCTTATAGCACAGATATAGGAATAAATCTGAAAACTGTGACTGCGTGCATCAGGACATGCGCGAGGTCAGGATGGTCGAATGTTAGGTTACAGTAAAAGCCTAGTATTCAGTTTAATTTTCAAGTTTATTTTATGTGGCAATATTTAAATTAATTTGAGTGCTAGACCGGAAGTCGTTTAAATAACGCTTTTAAAATATTAAAGAGGGGAGGCAATAAGCCCTAGGTTGGGGAATAGGGAATCTGAACAGACCACTACTGGTAGCGTTTGGACGTAAATTCTAGTGACGACTATGATAAGTTTATATTTTGTACTAATAATTATTAAGAACCAGTGTGTTTATCTGAAGAAATAAACAGGTGCATTATTTTAAGGTGTGTATTATTCCCTGAATTAGTTGTCATACCGCTATCCTTTCAACCCAAATGCCTGCTTGTACTTTATATTACGTCGTCACCCCGTTGATACTCTGATAAAATACTACAATATTATAATGTTTCCTTTTTGTAGAATTGTAATCTTGGTGTGTACTAAAGTATATATAAATAAATAAATAAAATATACCATATAATTAGGATACTTTTCGGCCTGAGACTATGTTCTGTAATAACTGAAGAGAAACCACGTGCTGTAAGTAGAGTGTGAGACCCCCAATCCTACGAACTCAATGTTTCACATGACTCATTTACATAAAGTCTGTCGACGCATTGCATCATCATCATCATCATCATTTCAGCCGAAAGACGTCCACTGTTGGACATAGGCCTCCCCCAAATGTCGCCACAATGACCGGTCCTGTGCGTCTCGCATCCATCGGATTCCCGCGACCCTCACCAGGTCATCGGTCCACCTTGTGGGAGGCCTTCCAACGTTGCGTCTTCCGGTACGTGGTCGCCATTCCAGAACCTTTCGTCCCCATCGACCATCTGTTCTGCGAGCAATGTGCCCTGCCCACTGCTACTTAAGTTTAGCGATTCTTCGGGCTATGTCTGTAACCTTGGTTCTCCTGCGGATATCTTCATTTCTGACGCGATCACGCAAGTCAAAATGTCATCGCAAATCGACGCATTGCAAATTAATTAAAAAAAAAAAAACCTAATTCAGTTCATAGTCCACCACTGTGCCAAGGTTTTTTGTAAATCCGTTCAGTCCTTCAAGCGTGAAAAGGCAACAGACCGACCAACTTTCGCATTTATAATATGAATATGGATTTGACATTGCAAATATCCTATTTAGACGTGCAGCTATTTATAAAGATGGGCAGTTTAAATAAAGATGAGAATGAAAAAGTTGTAGCTAAAGCAAAACTGGTTCACATGCGTCATAACGACGTATTTAATTCCATCATTCCACTTAACCACAAGACGCAAAAGTGAATCCGAATATGATTGTTACAGCCGTGTCAAGGTCAAAAGTGTGGTCACTGTCCTACTGCATAGGAAAGAAAGAGAAATCATATATCTCTGACACAAACAAACAAACGACACAATGCATGCAATTTAATGCCAAATGTGATGCATTTTATGGCATTACTCAAACATTAGTTAAGAATTTGAAACAATTAAGTTCAGCGATACAATTTGAGGCAATATATAGGGTGACTGGTAATTAGTGTACGATACTTAAACACGTGATTGTGCTCATGATAATCAACAACTTTTACAAAGGGAACAAACCTGAGATCGCGAAAAAAAATCAGCTGTTCAGTACATTTATGTTTGCCTAATGTACTGAACAGCTGATATTTTTTTCGCGATTTCGGCTTTGCTCCCATAATAAAAATTGTTTTTTATCATGAGCGCAATCACGTGTTTAAGTATCGTACACTAATTGCCAGTCACCCTATATAGGGATATCAGCAAACAGCTGGTCGACTCTTCGCGTAACCAGAGCTAGGCTTTTCTTCGGTCAACGAACCAGCATTGCTATCCAGCACGGCAATGCTGCCAGCGTTCTGGGCATTTTTCCCATTGACATCGATGTGGACGAAATTTTTTATGCCCTATGAGTTCTTTTTCTACCCGTTTGTACATATTATTTAAATACCTATTAAGTTATAATATTTAATAATTAAGATGTATATATATGGTGACTGGCAATTAGTGTACGATACTTAAACACGTGATTGTGCTCATGATAACAGACAATTTTTATTATGGGACCAAAGCCGAAATCGCAAAAAAAATATGAACTGTTCAGTACATTAGGCAAACATAAATATACTGAACAGCTGATTTTTTTTCGCGATTTCAGGTTTGTTCCCATAGTAAAAGTTGTTGGTTATTATGAGCACAATCGCGTGGTTAAGTATCGTACACTAATTACCAGTCACCCTATATAAATATTAATAAAGTAACAAAAAACCTTTATCAATCCTTTATCAATTTAAGGCAATAATGTTTTTGTTGTTACAGCCAATATTTACATACGTTAGCTAAATAATACAGATAATTTGAAAGGTATATGGCATAGTTAGTAGTAAGTTTTCCGTTCGAGTTTTTTTTTTACACTTTTCGGAATTAGTCTAGTTCTAAAAAATGTGTTCGTGATTGTAACTTTTTCCACTGCTTTAAACTGAATAGAAATGGCTTTGTTTATTTTTTTCAAAACCAGCTGTAATTTATTTCAGTTTATTCCAAATGACAACACCTCATATAAAATGAAAACTAAAATAGATTGAGGTTTAAATTATGCCTATTAATATTATCAGAGATTTGATATTACATCAAAAAATCTAATAATCTAGGAGTCAAGAACAAAAATTAACATTTTACACTTTTTTTTCTTTCGGTGATGGGTGTTGTAATCAATAGCAAGAAGTTCGAAAAATCTATATTTAAATGCATGCTTGACACTCTAGAGACAATCCACCTCCCTGCCATCTAGCTGCTTGGTTAGTATTATTATTACTACTACGGAGCTACTTAAATAAAACATACTTGTGCGGATAAGTACTTCTTCCTTTTATAAACTATAGCTTAAGTATTATTCTGATGTTAAAGCTACCTGTAAAGTTACATCAAAATTCATTCAATAGATTTTAGATTATAGATTGATGTACTCTGTAATGTACACCATACATAAAAATTACAGTAGCTAAAAATCAAAAGCGATTTTTCACAGACAAACTTTGGGTGAATTTGACAGAGGAGAAATAGATACGCAGGTTGTTTGTGGTGTACTATTAGACATGACAGGATAAAAATATCCATCCTCACGAACTTTCGTATTTATAATATGAATAGGAAGTAGGATAGGATAATTGTGCAAATGAGAGATAACAGCTTAAATCTGATTTACCTGGTGAAATAAGCTTCTCGATCCTGTTATCAGTTCTGGACGCTACCCAGCTGTTGATCTGACGAGCAGCCCCTGTTCCCGAAAACGAAACAGTTGTGACTTCACTGCCGAAGCTGTCTATGGCCACTTTCCTGAAGTCTTGTTTGATAACAAAATTCTCTGATACAAATATATTGTTCGCTACTTTCAAAATGTTGGAGGAATGGCGAGCCTGAAAAATTACAATTTTAAAATGTAGTTTCATGGTTTGGTGGCACAGAGTTGTTAGAGCTGGAGGGCAACGTCCTCCACAAGCATTTTTAGGAAATAAACCATCCAAAGTTATAACTCTTTCTTAGAAGGTGGTTAAAATTATTATTTCATATAATTGATTATTCCCGGATTTTTGTCCGGACACAGCGACGCGGAGCTGCGGCAGATCATGAAGGAGATAGCGGGATGACATGGATGGCTTTCTTAAGAATTGGAATGAGAGAGCGAGGAACCGTGGTCGTGGAAAAAATAAAGGGAGGCCTTTCCCCAGCTGCAATAATAATAATAATAATATTGATTATTTCTGCTATCCTTTACTTTTAATACATTTATCAACTTACCTTAACGTCCTTCGAAACCGACGCGTAGGCTGGGGAGGTTGCATTCGGTGACATCTGCAGTACCTTCGTAATCTGTGCCTGTGTCTGACCCACTGCTCCTTGCTGCAGCAAACCCAGGAGTACGGTGACGGAGAATGGTGATATCACCACGTTACCAGGATGTACATCATCGATAGCCTGCAACGTTTATAAATCAATAAGTGAAATATGAAGTTTTAATTCTATGAAATTATGGTCCTGAATCATAGGGGTATATACTTAGTTTGAATATGAATTAAAGTAAACATTTCGTAATTCTGAAATACTACGCAAATTGGTATAGCAAGATCTATAAATCCGTTAGACTAAGCTTTACTCCAGTCAATAGTTTCAATATCTGTCGTTCAAATGAAAGCTAGAGATGGGAGCACGTCTAAGACAAAACATAGGCTTAGTAACGTCTATATACCACTGAATTTTAATTAGTACATATACTTAAAGGGCTTATTAGAAAAGGTCTTGTTATTATTTAAGTTGTCTAAAAAAATAATATTCATAAACAGCAAAGATTAGCGTTTGTTGATATCCTAAAATTTCACTCAATTTATGGAAACATTGTACAGGCTATTGATTATGAATGAATAAATGATGATCAAAATGGAAAAACACTGCGCGTAGTATTTTCTAGTGGCAATTGTTATGAATGATTGATTTTATTATGAATTTACCAATTATGACAAATTTTCGTTGACAATTTTGGGATTTCGTTTTTTTTCTTTTTACTACAAAAATATGATCAGTAACGGCTACGGATAGAGCCCATTTTTTTTTTGTTCTAATTATAAACTAGGGGTGTATGTAGATCTCGGTTTTAGATAAATTAAGAAATAAAATTTACCTTTAACATATTTACTCCGAAATTTGTTACCGAGTACAATAATGTGTTGTAGCCAGGTGCCTGCTGGTCGGGATAGTTAAAATCCGATGTACTCAGTGGACGATTGGGTTGGATCTGAAGTCCAGCTGGTCTTTGAGATTCAAAAGGTACATTCAGTGTATTTTGTATTTGTGCACTAGGCCTCTCTTGTGTTCTCTGTGGTATGTTTTGTGAGAAAGTCTGTGCTAAACTTGGTCTTCCTGCTTGTTGTATTCCAGGTCTATTTAGATCTAACGGGGGCACAGGTACTGAGGGCCTGGCTAATGATATCTCAGGTTTATTCGGTTGCTGTGCTGTCTGAAATACACTTGGTCTATCATAAAATATCTGCTGTTGTGCAGTTTGCCTGTTTGGTGCATTCTGTGATAAAAATTGTTGTGTTTGCGGTCTAAACTGCTGCGCTGTCTCTCTACTGGCTGGCGGGTATGTTGATATTTGTCTGTTAACCAAATTGTTCCGTTTATCTCCATAGGGTTGTTCTTGTTCAACAGACGAGCCAAATTCTGATACTACACTCTTTTCAACTTCCACAGTCGTTGTCGGTTTTTTCTGATTCTGTTGTTCATTTGAAAATATATTTCTAATAGCATTTTGATCTAATTCATTGGGATTTGGCAATGACAACGGCAGTGATAGTGGCAAATTATCAGGAAGGTATAGAACACCTGAGTTATAATCTTGATAATATGGATTCTGTGTCCGAACGCTTAACATCAAACAGCAAAGCGTTATACCTGTAATGAATTACATATAGACAATTATTTAAGATAATTTAAGTCAATTTATATTTTTTTTATTATTATTATTTATAGGCTCGCGTTTGACCACCATCTCACCTGATGGTAAGCGATAATGTGGCCAACGATGGAGCACGCTTGCCTAGAAGTAGATTATTAACTCTTAACTTAAAGACCCCTAAGTTGTAGCTATCAGGAAATACAGACTCCGGCAAGGAATTCCACTCCTTAGCTGTACGCACAGCTCCTTAGCTGTGTTAGATACTATAAGAACAGATCTGATGAAACTAGCCGTGATTTTAGGAATACATATATAGGGTGACTGGTAATTAGTGTACGATACTTAAACACGTGATTGTGCTCATGATAACCAACAACTTTTACTATGGGAACAAACCTGAAATCGCGAAAAAAAAATCAGCTGTTCAGTACATTTATGTTTGCCTAATGTACTGAACAGCTGATATTTTTTTCGCAATTTCGGCTTTGCTCCCATAATAAAAATTGTTTGTTATCATGAGCACAATCACGTGTTTAAGTATCGTACACTAATAGCCAGTCACCCTATATAGGTAGGTACTTTTATTTTCGCGGTATTTGTTGAGTAAATATAGCACCTGACTCATGCTATTGACCTGAGAGCGCTCGTCAGGAAACAGTAGCATGGAAAAGGGTACGTCCACGCAAAACTTGTAGGTATTGTGACGTCATTGTGTCATTCAATTTTTATCTCCCAGTCTCAAACTTCGCTTTTATTTACAAAACAACTTTCTCAAAATGGCGTATTGTGTACTTTTTTTCACAATTTGATCCTAGAAGTTTGATAAGTCACATCTATATAATCATTATGAAATAATGTCCTAATTGGTTAGATTGTGACATGTCGAATATTAGTAAAAAAAAAAAAAATATCTAATCGACTATCCGAGTCTATTTCAAAACCAGTTTTCTCATTTATTAAAAATGTTGAATACTTACTTTTTAACAGCATGATTCTTGTGTTAGAAACAGTTAAGTGAGTAAGATAGTTGTTTATGTTTTTCACTTGTTGACCCCAGTCACGTGTCACAGCTATTATTTTGTAAATCACTTATCATGCGCAGGCGCACAATTCACATGCACTATCCACTGACTCTGCCGGGCGAGTGGCCGTAAACAAGATCTCACGAATAAAAAGCCGTATACATGAATCAAACAATTTTAAACGTTTTGTCCAATGAATAAAGTCACATTTACACTGAACATAACATCCGCTGTATAATGTGATTTTTATTTGACTTATCTTTCAACTTTGAACTTAAAGCTGTATAGTTACTAAGTTTAATTTTGTTAAAAATATGTAGAAGCTGTGAAGTCGTGTCTAAAGATTTGGTTTTCCCGTAAACAGCCGGTTTGTCTTTTTCCTTGGCAAGCCTTAATACATATCTATATATATAAAAGGAGAAACTGTCCGACATATCAACGCACAGCCGCAACTACAGGGCCTAAGAGCATGAAATTTTTCAAAAGGTTTCCTTTTTCAACGTCGGCGAGCACTAAGAGAGGAATTTACAAAAATCACCCGCTAAAGAGATGAAACGGGGGCCCAAAGTTTGTATGGAGTAGAAGAAGAAGAAGAGCAGAAGTTGGTTTTAAAAAAAATTCTAATGATATTTTATGTAATACCTTTAAATAACCTGATGCGCAATTTAGTTTTATCA
Organism: Mythimna impura; assembly: GCA_905147345.3. Classification (NCBI taxonomy): domain Eukaryota; kingdom Metazoa; phylum Arthropoda; class Insecta; order Lepidoptera; family Noctuidae; genus Mythimna; species Mythimna impura. The sequence goes on along the minus strand of LR990362.1, from coordinate 10,457,073 downwards.
AATTCTCATTTTGTACCTACTGTAGTGTACCCAATAGTCGACCTTTTTTAGTTTCTAATTTGTGTCCCATTGCTGGGCAAAAATTTCTCTTTCATCTCCTTCCTAACCTCTCTGTCTTGCGCAATATTAGGCCATCTCCGAGATTTATACATAGATTCGGATTCATTTGACTAAACCATTAAAAGTAAACAAGTCAAAAAGTTAAGTCAAGTGTTCTTATCAAAAATGCAATCACCAACCTCATGTAGACTTTGAAAGGTGGGAAGCATCTTAGTTCCAAGTTCCAATGCCTCCATCCGTGTTGTTTATTTAGAACGAAAACAATGTTTTCTCATATTTCATATAAAAATACCCACACAGTCAGAAGAGCCTCTTGGTTTTGCAAATTTTTTAATTTTTTTTAATTGATATAAACTAGCGCTTGACTGCGATCCCACCTGATGGTAAGCAGAATAAAATACTAAAAAAACACTTTTTATTAACTTTTTTTGAACATTATTTTTTTGATAATGTTTTTATGCTAATAAATATATCTTTTTGAAAGTGCAGATCGAGTTTATTGTACAAGATATAGTAGACATAGCATCATCTTCCTGCAATCCTGCCCTTGTTCTGTTTTATTTGGGGTAGGCGCAACGCGTTTTTTTCTTTCATTCTGTTCTATCACTCGTCACAGTATCACTTACTCCCGTTTTTTTCATATCACTCCTCACAAAATCCATCCATCTTTTCTTTGGCCTCTCTCTCCCTCTATCCGTCCACGTGTATACTCATATTAGACATAGTTTAAAAGTATACAATTATATGTCTAGTTCAAATCATCATCGCTCAAACGCGAGCCTATCCATAATAAAAAAGAGAAGAAAAGATTGTCAAGTGACTTCTTTTTATGAGATGGTAAATCATCAAACAACTATTCCAAGTCCGGTGGGCGAGAGAGAGATTTTGTTAGTCAAAACCCACCTGTGTTCCTTCAGTTGCTCTTAGTGTTACCCTCTAACTGCTAAACAGATTTGTATAAGATTTGGCACAAGGGTAAACCATGTCGTGGAAGAAAACATCACACAACAATATCTGGATCAGCAGCATTGGAACCGTTCACGAGTTTCTGATATTTTATAAGTGCCCATGTAGGCCTACGAGTATGTGAAATAAAATATTTTTGAATTTCAATTTGAGCACTGAAGACACACATTTTTATTCCGGGAGTATGTTTCCTGGTGATAATTTGCTACATTTGCACAAGCGAAGCCGACTAATTAATTTAATCTATATTTATAAAAGGGGAAACTAACTGACAGACATATCAACGCACAGCCAAAACTACTGAGACTAGGAGTTTGAAATATTGAACAAGGGTTTCTTTTATGACGTAGGCGAGCACTAAGAAAGGATTTTTAAATATTTAGCCTCTAAGGGGATGTAACGGAGGTCTAAAGTTTGTATGGACAAGCCCATGCCACGCGGGCGAAGCCGCTGGCAGAAGCTAGTGTCTAATAAAAAAATCGATATTTTCAGTGATAATTTTATTCTGTCTTCTCCATTTAAAAATACATAAATCACTGATACAAATTAAAATGTCCAAATTGTTTAGATTCACAAAAGGATAAAAGCGTCCTATACTATTCATGTTTTATACGAGTCATATTATTCCAATATAAAATGTCAAATTTACTAACATTTTATTTTTCATCTGAGTAATTTTTCTGTAGGTGTTCTTCAATAACTTTGTCTTTGTAAAAGGTTAAGTTGTCTGTGTAAAAATAATTATATTGTAGAAATAAAAGTTAAAATTGAAGTTATTTATTTTATTTCTGTCATAGACATCGACTTATTTGATGCTGTATTTAAACAAGACAGATAAAATAGACATAAAAATATTATAGCAGAAGAAAACTTTCGAAAAATAACACCATATAAATGAGATGGTGACATCCAACAGTTCATATGGCACATGGACAGAAGTTCCGTTCGACCAAACTCCAACCCTATTACTTAGAGACATAAGGGTAAAAAATGGTCAATCGGGAACTTTCGTAGATACCTTTATAATGACGTCATTTTCAAAACGAATGATAAATAATAATAACGCAATAAACTCTCCACGGTTGATATAACAAGGAAAAATCCACCATTAATGCAAATTTATTACAATAATATGATAATTTTAGTTTTTTGAAAAGCAATAATATAATCTTAAAATTTTATGATTAGGTTTGGGCAGTGATTGATTTGAAACATGATTATATTTAAATATTTACACATCTATTACTTACTTACAAACTAAATACAATGGCACATAACTTTTTTTCTTAAATTACTCTACTCAAAGACGTCTAAAAAAATGCTAAAATAACTACCGGTACCAAATCGTTTAATAAGTCAACCACAAAATCTAGAAAGTCAGCTTATAGTATTTTTTTTTTAAATCTAGTCCAATAAGTCAAAAAATTATGTCAAGTTTCCTTTTTTACTCGTTGGTCCAGTCTTTCTTATTTTTTTATTAGATAATAGTTCTCTCAAATCAGTCCATTTATTCCAGTATTAATGTTATTTTTTTTATAAAATAAAATATTATTAAAATTTAAAAAAAGACGAACTATTTATAAATTAAAATATAGGGTGACTGGTAATTAGTGTACGATACTTAAACACGTGATTGTGCTCATGATAACCAACAACTTTTACTATGGGAACAAACCTGAAATCGCGAAAATTAAATCAGCTGTTCAGTACATTTATGTTTGCCTAATGTACTGAACAGCTGATATTTTTTTCGCGATTTCGGCTTTGCTCCCATAACAAAAATTGTTTGTTATCATGCGCACAATCACGTGTTTAAGTATCGTACACTAATTACCAGTCACCCTATATATTATAAATTATTCTTCTTTGTTTCTACTAACGGTCCTCTGAAATATAATTCAAGTCGTAATCCGTCTGTAATTCAATTGATTTCGGTCAGTAAATACTTTTCATTACTTTTCGTATTTTTTGTGTAAACTTTCTTCAGATAGGTACCTAGTTACTTTTGTTTTGTCTCAGAGCTTACACAATAATTTACAACAGAAGCAAAATTAAATTAGCAATAATAATAACAACGTAAACAAAAATACCTTATTTATGAACATCTTTGCAGCTTTAAATCGTTTATTGAAATCTCGATTGCTTCGTGAAAAAGAGATAGTGCTATGTGTCGTCTATAGCTCTGTCTCTTTCCTACGCTAAAATCACGATGGCTTTAAGACGTCTTAGTAGGTACCCTGAAGTGTTCAGCAACTAACAGATCATTGGTGGCACAAACGATTCTCTGGGCGATGCAACAAGGGGGCATGCCATAATGTTCCAACGGAGCCTTGTACTCGTAGATAGGCGCCGACACTGTGCGGACTGCCCGACGCAGAATTGAACAAGTATAAGATAAATTGGTAGCCTTCTTCTCAGCTACAGCGAATCTGTGAAATAAAAATAAAATTTCTAGACAGTCTGGGTTTAAAGATGGAAATATTGGTTGAAACCTGAATAACAAGTTTTTGAACCTATCACTTGAACAAGTTTCTCTAGTGTCATCCACTTGCTGAGAATCATTATTAGCTCTCATATGGCCAAGTAAATAGTAAGAAATAATTATTTATCAACAAAAACCGGAATGGCAACAATTAAAGGTCCAAAATCGTGATATTTTTTTTTGGTATTCTGAATCCTGTTATGCAAATTAATACCAACAGCAACATTCCTATGAATAAGTACTCGTATTATTATAAACTAGTGACTCGACCCAACTTCGCTTCGTGTTAAAAATCTTTGAAATTCTTGGTTTTTTTTTTCTACTATGATATACATATATGCATAATTATGTATATATGATATACATACACTTAAATATTCCTCGTCTTCCAAATTTTGACAGGTTTGCAGACTAGAGTTAGAGAAATACTAAACTTTTTTTTTTTTTTTTTGTTGTCATACTAGTGCTTGACTGCGATCCCATCTGATGGTAAGTAGTGATGTTTAAATCAGAAATCAAATCAAAATATATAGGTAAGGATTATAAAATCATGACTTCCTTTGAACATTCTAGACCACAAGATTACTGCATATATAACACAGGATGTGTTACATTAATTTCCAGCAATATTGTTCTTAAGCTAATCGATTGTACTAAATATCAAAATCTAGTTTTATTCATAGTTGCACTGAGGTAACACCAGCCTACAACGAAATGAAACCAATATCACACTAACATTATAAAGGTGAAAGTTTGAGAGTATGTGTGTATGTTTGTTTCTTCTTCACGCTCGAACGGCTGAACGGATTTCGATGAAACTTGGTACATGAGTAGACCATGTCCTAGAATGTCACGAATATCACAAAAGTTACTTTTATCCCGGGAGTATGTTCCTTTGAGATAATTTTCTACCTTCACGTAAGCGAAGACGCTGGTAGAAACTAGTTACATAAAAAGGATTCGCATTAGAATTAAAAAACTGGGCAAGTGCGAGTAGGACTCGTGCCCTGAGGGTTCCGTACAAACTTACATAAGTAAACAGTTCAATTCCCGAATGGAGTCTTGAAGATTTTTAATTTTAATTTTTTTTTGTTGTGACGTAACAACAATTTTACAGTTTTCAGATTTATTCCCATACCTGTGCTATAAGACCTTACTTTTCAACGGAGAGTACCCTATGAATTTTGATTCCCTCAAGAGTGTCGAAATATACGTTTTTTTTGCGACATAAACGGCCGTATCTTGTTTTTCAGTTAACTTAGAAATCTGTATTTTTTTACAGCTTCAGGAGACCGCAGACTTGAGTATATGGTTTTAATTTCAACTCGATACTTTCACGCTTTCCCGAGATAAAGGGTCTTGACAAACAGACAGACAGACAGACGGACGGACAACAAAGTGATCTTATAAGGGTACCGTTTTTTCCTTTTAAGGTACGGAACCCTAAAATATATTTTGTTTACTACTACATCGCGTTTCTTGATTAATTTTAAGCTTACGTCTATCAAAAAAATGTTGGTGAGCCTAAAAAGACTGTGACGCTGTGTTACACACTTTTGACCTAAATCACAATGTAATAATATTACATTTTTGAACATTTTCTTCATACGTACATATTACACATCTGCAGTCGGGCCATCAGCTCCTTTTTTCTCAGCAACAGAAGAGCATTTCTCACAGCTGCCACAGCAATGACGGAGGGGTACTCGTCGCACAAGACCCGGTCCACCATCAGACCACACATGGCGAGGAATGTGGCTGCCACCTCGATCTCACCAGCTTTTTGAGTGTCGCACCACCAAGACAAGTATGTAATATAGTCTTGAGGTACTATTGGCTGATTCGGAAATTTCTGTAACAATATAGGAGTTTTAGCAATTGACTTAAGGCTTTCTTTCTTAGTATTTCTTTTTACCTATTATATTATGCCAAGAAAGCCCTCCTCATAAATCCAGCTACTACTCCTAATCCTTACTCTGTCCATGTAGTAAGGTTGTGGAACTCTCTTCCGCCTAGCATTTGAGATTTGAAAACTATATCGCTCTTTAAAACTAAAAGTAAAAGAGCACTATCTTTCCTCTCTAGTGTGATAATTATATAAGTATTTATTAATTTAATTTAAGATTTCAAAGCTCTTCTTAAAGAAAAAATTAGACAATAGTGTGTAGAAATACACACACTATTGTCTAATTTTTTCTTCTTATCTCTCCTCACAGGTCAGCTTGAAGAAATTTCTTTTAGAAACAAACAGTACAGTAAAATAATGTATCTTCTTCTGAATATATGTGTGTACAAAAATTATAAAATAAATAAAAAAGATGGCATTTTTTACAATTTTCAGACCAGACCTATGCTTAGATGTTTTAGCCTTAGCTGAGGTTATTTACTGCTTCGTTTTGACATAGTACTATGCGTTCTGCACTTAAATAGGTATGTAAATTTACCTCAGGAAAAATTTTGTGAACGTGTAGGGTGAAAAGGGGTACAAGAAGTTACAACCGTTAGGATGGGCAAATATCTACATCGTACTTATTTTTACATAGTTATATTGTTACATAGTTTTACAAAAAACAAACCAGTTTTCTCCAAGTCTCACGAATCAAGTGATTGAGGATAAATTCTGGTAAAACCATATCTTTTTCATATAGATATGGTAGATATCTAAAAATTGGTATGGTATTAGACGAGGAAATACAAACTCCTTTCACTTATTTTTCCCATACGCACGAAAAAAAACCAGTGTGTGACGCAGATGTGGACTTAGCAAGTTCTATTTGTTAAGCAATGCTGGGGAGAAACTTTGACCCAAGGTAGAATGACCAATAGACCATTGTCTAAAGTCAGTATTTATACATAATCTATGGCCTAAATTCATTAAAACATGGCCTGCATACAAAGAGATTTAAAGAGATACAATAGAGCGGCTATCAGGAGAAATGTCTTAGAAAAACTGTCATCCTATGCCTCCGTGACGCCATCTAGCTTTGAATAGCAAACAAGCGAATTTTCGTCAAAATAAATTTTATGAATTTAACTATCACTCGGTAGGTGGCCAGGGGCTTTACCATGATATGTTAAAATTTCAAGCGAACAATAGTGATGGAGCTATACACTCTATACAACGTGTAACGTTAAATGCGCAAAACCTGAAAATAGTATGATCAGAACAATGAGCAGAATCAATTAAACCACTTTCTAATATAGGTTACATTTTACAAAAAATCTTCATATAGGTATAGCTCCTCCAGAAGTTCGCCGCGAGATAGCCAGCCGCATCGAGAAGAGTAAACAGGAACGGGACGGCCGTCACCCCCTGCATAAACATCAACTTATACCTGCACGTCTAAAGAGTCGTAAAGGCTTTATGCGATTTACGACCTCTTCAAAAGACAGTGCAGAGGACGAGAGATGCGTGCTGTGGAAGCAGAAGCACCCAACTCCTACACATTTTATCACCCCGTCAGAGCATCTCCCCCCTGGACGCGAATTGCAGTGGCCAATCTGGAAATCTCTTAACCGACTGCGGACTCAGGTTGGCCGCTGTAAAAATAATTTGGCCAAATGGGGCTTCCTCGATCCATCTCTAACACAGTGCCAGTGTGGAGCCGCTGTACAGGACATGCGTCATCTGCTATGCTGTCCATCCTGCACAACCAACTGCAGTTTTCAGGATCTATATGAGGCCAACAACAGAGCCGTAGAGGTTGCCAAATACTGGTCAGATAAAATTTAGTTGGAGTACATCGACACGAAAAGAAGAAGAAGAAGATCAAAAACATTGCCCTGTCTACTTATTAAGTCAAGCTACCACGTGCGCGAACTCGCCAAAATCGGTAAAAAACACAAATGGTTGTCGTCCAAACTCATAAGCGGGATAATAATAGTTCTTATTTCAATGCAAATACTAATGTTGCATCCACAGTTACCATGCATAACACAATTTGCAGTAAACAAATCAATGCCATCTATATTTTTTTAACTTAAACGTAACTAACTTATGAGTTAGAAAGAGAAAGAGAAATGGAGGTGGGGCGTGCAAAATTCGTGATAGTGGCCATGACCTATTTACTCTAGTCTGAGCGGCGCCGGCACATGCGTCACAGGTTCAATTTGTGTTATTGTCACGCGCTACACCAAAATAGTACCTAACAATTTTACAGAAACTTAAATCTATGGGTACAATGACGGTCTTATCGCTGATAGCGGCAGCGATATCTACCAGACAACCTTACGATAAATCATACGAACTTAAACTAAAAAGGGGGTGTACCTACTGCTAGCAAATATTAATAAACAAAAATAAAATTTAACCAATTATGTTATTTTTATAAATATCCAACGTAATCCAACATAAATTATCGTCTCTACACCAAAAATGTGGATTTTGATAAATCTTACTTGAGATTAGGGTTTCTCACTACGGGGGCTCTGGGACCCAAAACATCGCCAAAATCACCTCACGTAATAAATGGACGCCTCATAAAAGTATAAAGAAGAAAAATAACAACATACCAATCTGATCAAAACAGCTCTCTCTGCAACCACGAGCTCATCAGCCGTGAAGGCAGAACTAGAGTATTTGACCAGCCTCATCGCCGGCATGAAGGGGCCATTGAGCTTCTGAGCTATCCAGAAGCAAGCTGCTGCAACAAGCTGCAGCTTCTCCAGCCGTATGTAGCGTGTGCCAAGGATGGAGTCTAGATACCAGCACGCTGATTGAATGATGGCTGGATTGCCGTCAGCGCCCTAAAATGAAGGAACAGAACATAAAATCAAGCCAGTATTACACTAAAGGTTTGGGGGAGATTTAGATACCTATAGATACACTTACATTTCGCTAGTAATTAGACGCTCAAGTGCAACGGCCCGACTTGGGAATCGAAACCAAGAAGTTGTGCTCAACATTAGTACTTTTTTTATTAGGTGGGAAATCATCCGATGACTTCTCCGGACGACGTGGCAGACTTTTACTCATATGTTTCTTCTTTGACTACGTTCTTGGACCCCGAGTTCACCTTTCAGAAGCCATAGCCCCAGTAGGCTTCGGCCCTGCTGGACCCCTACGGTTTTGCTGACATCTCCTTGAGACGCGTGTGGACCACTACCCGCCTTCGTCGACTCAGGCTCGGTCCGGACGGTTACCGGACGGCGTGCTCAAGAGTAGTAGGTACTTAATGTGACAACTGAACATACGAGAAAAAATTACCATATCCTCCATTGCTTGGAATATTTACTCAAGGTCTTGAAATCCCGGACGGTGAGCAATAAGTAACTTGCCGTCTGATAAGGACCAAGCCTGGGTCGGCAGCGCTATGTCAGCAAGACTGCCGGGTCCAGTTATGGCCGATGCCTGCCAGGACTGCAGATTGTTTGATACAGTTACCGTGGCTGTCGCTAAGAGCAATTGAAGGAACAGAGTCGATTTTAGCCAGTAAAAATCTGAAACTGTTGCTTTACCCACAGCGACATCATTTGATGATTTTACATGTAATAGGTAACTTGCCGACCGGGGCCGCAGTTAAGGTCGATGCCTGTCAGGGCTGCGGTTTGTTCGAAAGAGTTACTCAATAGTCCCAAAAGTTAACTGAAGGAACACTGGATTTTAGATAGTAATAAGATTAGATAGATAATAGGGCCGAAACCTACTGGGGCCATGGGTTGTCTGAAAGGGAACCCTCAGATCCCGGAAAGCAAGGTAAAGAAGGAGTGGGTTTTTGTCAGTAAATGTCTGACACGGCCCTCCCGCTCCGATCCGCAGGTGAAATCATTGGATGATTTCCGACCTAAAAAAAAACCTAAAAGATAGATAGTAAAAGTCTAAATCTCCCCTTCACTCCACCTCCACTCCACAACGTAAAACAGTGGTCTTGAAACCCACGGTTGGTTTGATTCAAAGCATTTTATTTCAAACCAGCTTTTGCCCGCAGCTTCACCCGCGTACATAAAATATAGCCTATGTTACTCAAGAATAAAGCAGCTTTCTATCGGTGAAAAAATTTTAGCAATCGGACCAGTACTTCCAGAGATTACCGCCTATAAACAAAAAAACGAACTTAACCTCTTTATAATATTAGTATAGACAAACCATTTACAGACCTCTTTTGAAATGGCAAGAAGTCTGTCAGAAATTATTATATTATTTATTATTTGTGTATGTATTATTAAGTTCTCTTAATGATTTGATATTTTTCATAGTATTTATTAGTTTATGATTTTAGCATATAAATGTATTTTATTATTATAAATAACTTATTTTTTATTTTATTTTTTCTGTTTGAAGTATCTGTTATTTGTTTATTATTGCAAGCCTACCACAGTGTTGTCTTTTATAACCCCAAAGACATTAAATATATACTACCAATGGACATAGCGAACAAAATCGTGCTCCGATACTTATTACCTAGTGGTCATAAGTCGCTCAGTCTAGTATGACGCCCCTACACGTCAAGTCGTGTTTGTATCCGCTCTATGTATTAAAAGAAAATCATTTTCTGAGAAAATATGCCGAACTGCGCATTACGCTATTGCAAATCTTGTTATGATAAAATGACTGGACCTAACTTCGGTTTATTTTCGTAAATATTTTTGGTATTTACGAAGTAATTAATTAAAATTCAAAAATTTTGAGAAATAGTTCTAGAATATTTGCTGGTTTTGTGATAACGCCATCTATTGCTGAAAAGCTTAACCTTACCTTTATCACACACTGAGGCTCTACCACGAGCTCATAATATGATCCATTTTACGACCTAAACCGAACTGTTAAAGGGATGGAGCTATATAGGGTGTATAGCTCCATCACTCTTTTTCTCTCGTACGACTAACATTTTAACATTATCATGGTAAGGCCCCTGGCCACCTACCGAGCGATAGTTAAATAATTATAAATTTTGACAAATTTAATTCGCGTGTTTGCTATTCAAAGCCAGATGGCGTCACTGAGACATAGGATGACAGTTTTTCTTAAGACATTTGTTCTGATAGCCGCTCTATTGTATCTCTTTAAATCTCTTTGTATAACCCAAAGGTTGACTGGTAGAAAATGCCTTGTTGCATTAAGTCCGCCTATGTACCACTACGGTTCATGAAGTTTAAATAAATAAATATATTATACTGTTTTGTTGGACTATATAATAAACTGTTTTGTACCTTGTATCTACCTATTAAATCTTGTTTATACGTACCTATATCCTTAACCTCGTTGCTTTACCACTCTGAATAAATCCCGTTTTAATGAGCATAAAATGTGTTATCGGTACTGAATATATTTTTAGGGGAATTACCGACTGTTACTCATCGATAGTTCATGTTAAATGAAGGTGACAATTTATTTACAATTAGCAGTATTGTGTTTCCCATCTATTTCTAAACCCGACGCATATAATTGGCGACTAGACTAAGTCACTACATAGTATATTGTTTTTTACCTTGTTCTGACATTGGAAATATTTAAACTTATTGCTTCTTCTTTAATCCTAAACGATATTGTTTATATTTGTTTTTTTTTTTTTGAGGCGGGAAATTATAATCACTTTGCTTATCGACTTACGAGTTGTAGGTCGCGGGTTCAAACCCAGCCAGGCGCATTACTTTGTGTAATTTATTTCATCACCACTGCTCTCAAAATGGTGAAGGAAAACATCGTGAGGAAACCGGCTAATGGCATCCCGCGGTCTTGGGCTTAGCGGGAGATAGTGTCAGACTTTTACTGACTAATAACCCACTCCTGTTCCTTCGTTGCCTTTCATACCAGGGCCAAGTCTTCCTTTCAGAATCAGACCCTTGGCCCCAGTAGGCTTCGACCCTGCTGGGCCCTTATAGTTGCTGACATCTCGTTGAGGCGCGCGTGGAACATTACGCGCCGTTGACGACTTGGGCTCGGTCCGGACGGTTACCGGACGGCGGACTGCGAGCTACCCATTGTTCGCCCTCCGCGAGCCCGCGCCTACGGTGACTTAATATGGTCAGGGAGTTCTAAAATCTTTTAATAAGTGGAGCCTTTCCGGTCCGTTTATCGTAAATATGAGCATGGTTGAAAAGCTTGTTGTTTCATCCAATGTACCTACTGTTTGATAAAGAGGCAACGCGAAATAAGAAAGATAACGCCTGAACCACGGTAATATTATCTATACAGTATTCCTACTTCATACAAACGGACGAAACGCGAGCTATTCCTACGCGCCTCGGTCTCGAGGTGCGCTCGGGATGCAGACAGTCGCGTCTGTGCCGCGCGATTTTTTTAATAAAAATAAGTTCAAGTACATAATTATATATTTAATATGACGAGTAGGATATATTGTGCTGTTTTTGGTTGCATGAATTCTTCATTTAAAACCAAACATATAAATTGTAAAGTAGCTGCAGGTATCTATAACCAAGTAAAAGATATTCCTTTTTCTCCACCTTGTCCATGTTTCCCAAAACAATTTTTAATTAAGCTTTAGAATCGGATTTTTGTACTTTAAAATTTAATAATCAAGCATTTCGTAGGTACGTCTCAGTCGAGGCGCAAATATTTTTCGGTCGCAAATATTGAACACTTCCTATTCAATTCACAAAGTATTTTATTTGTTTATATAAAAAAGTATATTTGCAATCACAAAACTAAATGGAAACACAAAGTAGGTAAATGTAATTAAAATGCTGGAGGCGGGCAGCCATAGTGCGGGCAGCCCTATCGCATGTTTACGTACCGCGCGGCTGTAGGCATTTATTTCAAAGATACGGCCGAGTTACAATACTGTATAGATAATATTACCGTGCCTGAACTCTCGGTTGCCATTTGGAAACTTCCGTCGCTCCCTTGAATATTTCTCGAAACTTGATCCAGGAAATATGTTTTCTTAGAAACCTTAAAATTTTAGGAAAGCAATTTTCGTCATTCAGAATCTCGATTTAATGTCAAATTTTTTCATAAATATATTCTCTTTACTTTTTACATTTATGAGTACATTTAGAAGAGGCAAAGTTCACGTAAAATTTGTGGAAAATGCAGATTTTCAGAGGTCTTTACTGGATTAGTTTTACATGGATTATTTGACTGGTAGAAAATGCCTAAGGCATTAAGTCCGCTGTACGTTTGTGCATAAAGTATTTAATAAATAAATAATAAATAAATAAATAAAATAATGTTATGTTTTCAATAAAAAACTAAGATAATAACCGCAAGATATTAACTAACTACTGAACTATGGTAGTAAAACTGAAATTAAAACTAAATAATAAATAACACGAAATATTCACTTACATTAACTTTCATGAGCCAGTTGATGACACAAGCCCTGGTGGTGCTAGAAGTCCTGGGCATCTGCAGGGGCTTGTTCTCGTTAGCAAGTAGGTACTCAAACACATCTGACGTATAGTCCCGGTTAAAACACTGCATATACGACCTCTTCCCTAAAAACAAAACTAGCATTACTGCCACAGATATAGATCTATATCTGTGATTACTGTTCACAACGCAAAATCAGACGAATCATTTTTCATTTATTCACATTTTTCATTCAGCATCTTTCATTCAAAGTGAAACTTATAAACATGGAATGAAAGAAAGTGCCGGAAAAAATCATTAGTGAATTGATTCAACAACGTATAATGTAAGTTAAAGATAAACTGAGCTCACTTATGCCACATATGCTCCACATTATGACATCTCGACTCTTGAATTTGCTTGAAAAATATGCATATGCCAATGTTTATATATATAATTTTTCTGTACGTGTGTTTGTCACCTAACTTTTCATAAACGGCTTGACCGATTTGGATAAAATTTTGTGTGTAAGTGAATCCCTAGATCGTTTGAAAATATAATTGAACCCGGTAGGTGCCGCTGCAGTCGGGTTCTAAATTATTTTTCTGACGGAAAACCGACTTTCGGACCGGACAACGTATGTCAGGACCGCCACTGAACTTCATTCATAAAAATCCCACCAAAAACTCCCTATGAATTGTTTGATACTAGTTACTAGCAGCAAAAGCTAAATCTTAATGCTCCACACTAAATTTGAATGAAGAATCCTAGAGGGGAGGCCTGATTCCCAGCAGTGGGAACATTACAAGGCCGATTATGCTTTTATGTTTATCATAGTGTTTAGCACTTTTGGTGCTAGGATATAGGATATACTGTATGATGTAATCTAAGTATTAATTAGATTTTTTTAATTTTCTTGTACTCACCAGTCGGGTATTGGGCATAAACAAAAATCAACAATAGCTAAGTATAACAACGACTCGGGAGGCGGGTTGTGGGCACATGAACGAATTATTTTTATATTCTCGGTACCGAAAGTCTTAAACTTAGGTCTTATAATCATCTGTCAATAGGTACTTACAGAAATCAGGCGTTCTCAACCTTTCTTGTACACTCTCGTTGAATTTCAGACGACGTTTCACTTTATCATCAAACTTATCTGGTTTAGCTTCGACAGGTGGTGACAATCCCTGCAGCTCCCGACTATGAGGCCTTTTCAGACTCCTCTTTATATTCCTCACAGGGTTCGGTTCTAAACTAGCCTTCAGATTTGGCGTGACAGCGCTCAACACAGCGCCTAATGTATTTTTCCTTTTATTCTCAACAAAATTGCGTTGACTACCTTTACGTTCCAAATATGTCTCATCATCACTTATGGATAGAATGCTGGCATTTTTATCTGCTGCACGTTTATCATTGAAGACGTTGTAGTGCCAGTCCAATTCTACACTTCTCTGTCTCAGCGTGACATGTCTCGTGTCGAGGTTCAAAGGATGTTTCGGTTTATTTGGAACTATTTTACTTGGACCAGCATTGGACATGCTCGTACTTTGAGCGTTCAGAGTTTTCAAAGCACGTCGATGGGGAATCTCTTGCATATGAACCGTTTTGTTGTTCACCAATAAGTGTTTTGGCAAGGCTGGCAAGGGATCCTTTGGTAATGGTATTCGTGTTTTATGCACATTTTCTTTATCAGCATCGTGTCGCGAGGTCGCCATGTTATTTTGATTATAACTTAAATAATAATAGAAACTTTTTAAATACATTCGATCACGACCAGCATGACCGTTAGTATAACTGAGAATTTGGAGCTGTACTGATAGGAAATTCAGTTACCCTCATTTAATTTGATAATACATAATATTAAAGTTGATGAGGGTAATCTCAGTGTAAAATGTACGACACCAGAATGAAACCAAAGTTGCCAATTCAAATAAATAATTTAATCTTAACCATATCACAACATTACAAAAAATAAATAATAACTTAAGTCTAACTTACAAACTACGCTGTGTACTTTTTCATAATCAAATGCATCTGGTTGTTTAGTAGAAACTTGTACAATCTCACAGCAAGGCATAAAGTTCATCAAAATGTATAAATAAATACGAGTAGAACGGGTGGGCTCTCGAAAATGCCGAAGGCAAACGTTGATGATAACTCCTCAGAGTACGAAAAAGAAACACCAAAGTGTTGGTGACAGGAATTTAAAATCTCAGAATCTTTCAAACGGGTACTGCGTCATCAACCATGAATGGCTTCTCGGGGTCAATGACTTTGCCGGCGACCACGACGAGGTTGTCAAGGGTGTCTAAGATGTAGAAGATGAAGGGATGTTCCACGTTGAAGCGGCGGAGAGGTTTGAGTGGCGCCAGTGGCAGATTCTTTGATAGTTCCATTACAGGGTTTCCGGCTGCAAGTAAAAATAAAACATATTTTAAGTACTGTTATAACATCATATCAGCCTCTGTATTACCTTCTTTGTCGCTGTTTTCTTTGTTCTTTATAATAATATTTATTCAACTTTATTTCATAAAGTCAAATAAAATTTGTCCATCTTAATCGAACATAGAAACAATGAAGTACAATACAACGCTATGCATTATTTGAGACAGATTGAAGGTCTGTGTCTGTGCTAGTATAAACTGTGTTACAGACGCAGGCGCCTTCCCCTGTTCATTCACTTTGCTGCACTTTGTAGGGGTTTTACAGGTTAATAAGGGCGGAATTCACCAATAAAACTAATCGCGTTTTAACGTTTGGCTCGCATAATCGCGTTTAGCCGCTGTCACTAGTGTCACTTGTAAAAATACAGACAAGTGACACTAGTGACAGCGGCTAAACGCGATTATGCGAGCCAAACGTTAAAACGCGATTAGTTTTATTGGTGAATTCCGCACTAAAAACTTAGTTTAACATACATACATTTACATACTTATTTTTTATTTTTCTTTTTACAATACACAAGTACTGCTATCTCCCAGGCAGTAAGTAGACTTGATCGTGTTAAACTGAACGTCTCATCTAAGTAATCATAGGCATCACCTTCGACAATATGGTTTCGTTCTTCAAAAAATCCCTTTCGTTATCAAATTAATAAATATATCATATTAAAGCAAACTACATATATCTAGACGCGCGTTGGAAGGCCTCCTACAAGGTAAACCGATTACCTGATAAAGGTTGCGGGAATCCAATGGATGCGAGACACACAGGACCGTTAATTGTGGCGACATTTGGGGAGGCCTGTGTCCAACAGTGGACGTCTTTCGTCTGAAATGATGTTGATGATGATGACATATATCTATGATAGTTACCTGTGATTTCTGAAGCAGAGCTGTCAGCATCATCAACGCGCACGGAGACGTGCTGCACCAGCTCCTGCACGAACAGACCCTCGTCTGAAGACACTCCGGTCAGGTCAGCGTCTCGACTAAAGATGCAGCTAACTCCGAACTGTTGAGAATAAGAAGAAGATGTAGATATTTTGAAAAACATGTACAATTAATTCTGTTAACTGCACAAAAATTTAAATAGGTAAATATTTGCTACATAAAATAAACAAGGCGCTAAGGTTACAATAGATACAGTGGACAAAACGGGAACTCGGCTTTTTGTACTATGAACAAAATCAAAAAGCAAGTAAATATTTTGATACAAAGATTTATCAAAATATTATCCAAATAATGTCATTTAGCATTGTTGTCTTTTTTCAGGTGACACACCTCTACTATTTAGGTACCACTGGACTGGCGACTGTCAAAGTGCTTTTATGCCCGTTTAAAATTCGCCATTTTGGCGCTGTCGGCCATAGCGAGTATCTACGGTACCAAAACTAGTAACATCGCGCCGCTTACAATATTATTATGCACATGACTTCATTTTTATAGGTTTTATATAATTCCTGAAGCAGGAATAACATGGAATTCGATCGAAATTAATTAAAAAATGCAAAAATACTTCAGAGTTCTTTACACTTCACTGCAGTCATTTGCTAATTTTGACGTATAATACGTCAAAATTAGTTCTCTGGACACTCACGAATGGCGCTTCAAACAGGCACAAAAAATTAGCTGTCAAACATAAGGAACAGCCTATCTAGTGGTTTATAGTAGAGGTCAGTGGGTGACAACGATTCTGCGCTTGTTTCAGATATTTTTGTCGTTTTATATTCAAAGATCTGTGATATGTTCATTATTTCGGTGCATATTATCTAACAGTTGCCTTCCTTTCTTCCTTCTAACTTCTGAATTAACCATCTGAAGTAAGAGAATTTGTCAAGTTGTACTACATTTTAAAAAATCGACAGCATGGCACGGCTGGTACATTGGTTGAGCGATCGGCTGCTTGTAAATGATAAATGATAATAATATTTATTTTGCAAATAGTTTAAATTTTTTTAAATACTTTTCTTACGTCAATTTATACAAGATGAGGCCAGTGTTTCCTAGCTGACTACCCTGAGAAGAAATACTGAAACAAACTCAGGGGACAAAGTTTCTTTTAAAGTCTATACAGTAAACATTGTAATGGTCAAATCATATGAGAATCAGATAGTTTTACCGGGTCTGGTGTTATTTGAATGTTTATGTGAATTACATGTTTGTACTTAATCACACCCACGATATAGGAGTAATTCATAATGTATGGGAAAGTTATTAAAAAAAGAAAAGCTGTCAAATTTTCATCGAGATATAAGTACTAACGTACCGTCCAGAGAAGCTACGTCAAATAACTTAATTGTCCTATTTTCGTAATTTGAATCTTTAGTTCGCTGCAGCGCTAAAATAATAACAATTCGTCTAAACCGTAACTAATTTACCACAGCGCTAGATTTGCTGCGGAAGTCTATTTATTCTCGACAAAAAAGTCTTAAACGCCATGTAAATCACGGCACTTACGCGTTTTCTTCGACAAAGTGCGGCGCGATCGCCGCAGTTGAACGAGACAAAGTAGGAATTTACGGTATCTTCTCTAGTACGTTAGTACTTATATCTCGATGCAAATTTTACTATTAAAAAGAAGGATTCGTTCACTTTCTTAACTTTAAATAAATCAGTAACCGACCCCTTGTCATTAGCACTCATTAAAGTAACACAAAAATAACAAACCTTAGCCAACGCCGCGACGGGCTTAGTAGTGGTCTCAACGGAGAATGAAGGAATGGAAACTTGCAAGTCTTCGTCCTTCAGGCTGTCGAGGATGTCGGGGAGAGGAGCGATGGGCAGGTCAGCTGTCAGCCTGGTCAGCCCATCACGAGTGCGGGGTACCACCAGCAGCAGCGCATAACGACCACCCTGAAAATAAATATTAGTTAATACAACACGTTTGAAAGAACCGAAATATTAATTAAAAACTTACGACGGCTTCGTACGGGTGCAAATTCTGACATTTCTGATTTCTGATTCACAATTACGAACACAAAAAAAAACAGCCAAATTGATCTAACCGTACTCAAATGGTACTCAGTCCTTGTGACAATTGATTTTTGTATGAATAGAATCTCAAGAAAAAGAAGAACGAGAAAATATTAATTTGTTTTCCAATAACTATATTTGGAATATTAATGAGCACAATATTATATTGCCATTTAACAAGGACGATCATTTTACAATAAATTTCATTGTGTACTCCTTTTTTACGGTGGGAAATCATCCAATGACTTCTCTCGCTCTAGGGTGGAGTGAAAGGGCGTGTCAGATTTTGACTGACTAAACTAAACCCATTTATGTTCCTTTATTTTCCCTTTGCGTTCTAGGGCCACGGTAAACCTTTCAAACGCTCCCGCAGCCCACGCAGACATCGGTCCTACCGAACCCCTTCGGTTTTGCTGCCCCCCTAGCCAAGTTACAACCGTTTCGTTTCGATTCTCTTTTCGTTGATCGCCACGAGTCGGCCACGCCTCCTATTCCTTTGTTCTGACCACGTGATTGAACGTTGAGGTGATGTCAGAATAAAGGAATCGGAGGCGTGGCCTACTCGAGGCGATCGACGAAAAGATAATCGAAACGAAACGGTTGTAACTTGGCTAGGGGGGCTGATATTTTTTTGAGGCGCGCGTAGAATACTACGTGCCGACAATCCAAGCTCGGCTTTACCAAACGGCCGGAGGCCAGCTACACTGCTCATAGTTTGCAAGCTTACGCCTAATGTAACCGAGAATCGCCCTTTGAGTTCGTATGACCTTTTATACTTACGTCATAAGGCAGCTTGATGGCCTCAGCATCGAGTTCAGGTAACAAGCCAGTCTTGAAGGAGCCCCTGGTTTTCATCATAGAGACTTGCTTCTTCTCGGTGTTGGACCTGTAGAACAGGCCAGGCTCCACGAAATCGAAGGGAGTTTTCCAAGATCCTCTGAAGTACATGCCGTTGAAAATGATCATCAGGGATTCGGAGATTGAAGCTGAAATAGAACATAATTGATATAGGATTGTTTTTTTTTTTTCAATTCAATTCAAAGTACTTTAATGTCCGTCTTGGGAAACTCCAGTGAAATAGCTAATATGCAAACTTCTTTAACATCTACAGCAAAAGATGAATTTTGTAAGCTATCTTGAAAATATTTATAATAAAATACTCACTAGATTTCTTTCCAACACTGTTCACAGAAAGGCTGGAAGAAACATCACGAACTTCGTGCGGAGATTTCAAGCTCCTTGCGTGGTTTCTCGCTTCAACAGCTACCATGGTTTCTTCATCATCTTCAGATTCAGTCTTCTTAGGGAAAGTCTTCACTAGCTTGATCTTTTCCTTAATATTCTTCGCTGGTTTGTATTCCATGTGGGAGATGTCTACTTTCTCAGGAATATCATCAACAGCAAAGGAGATAAGCTTTTCGTCAGTTTCTTTAGGCGGCATCATTTCTGGGATCTCCTCATTTTTGTTATCTTCAGTCTTATCGGAAATTTCAATTGTGAATTCACCCTTCTCTTCATCATCATCATCATCCTGCGTATGCAGATCGGGGTTGTATCGCTCAACAGACCTGACTTCGGTTAGGTAGTAGTCTTCAAGTATCTGCTTGTAATCATCATTGATTGTGTAATTTTTGTAAATGTAGAAATAATTCTTTAACTCAGGTTGATTGTATTTGTATTCGTGGTTGTTCTTCAGCCTCTCCATGATGTATCTGTAAGTCTTTCTGGTGAGGACGGGGTCTTGAGGCAGATGTAAGGCGGACACCAGCTGTTCCCTGGTTTCTCCTCGGGCACCTTCGGCAAGAATGGCTAGGATGGCTGAATAACCGAGAGGTGAGAACGCGATGTTCTTGTCATCGTCGATGTATCCCTGCAAATTGAATAAAAATAAATAAGTTGACATTGCTAAACGAAGCAGAGAGGAGTAGGTTAAATATGGCTGTCAATGAAATACTTCGATTTCAAGAGGAAGAAAAATGTTGGATCTACTAGAAGACATAGCCAACATGAATATTAGGCGATCAATAAGCTAATTGTTATTGTTTACACTGGCAGTCTTGTCTATTCCACCATCTTTGTTGTTGCTGTGTGATTATAGCCATTAATGCTAGCGTTTACGAAAACATCCGCTATCGACTCAATCTCTACATTCCTCTGTAACTTCATACTCGATTACTCATCGGACATACTCGACATCAATTAGGCCTGCAGCGAAACAATTAGTGTCGCTGTTGACTGGAAATCGATCAGTTACCGTGTGGTCTTGGTAACATAGACCATCTATTATGTTTCATATGTATAGCCAGGTCCAGGAGTTAGTGTTTGCAGTAATGTAAGGATAAAGGCAATTACTTGAACAATAGTAATAATTGATTTTACTATAACCCTGCTGTTAGAAAATTCTTAATTATTATATGTATTTATGTATTATTAAACAAAGCTTTAATTTTTTTTAGGTTGGAACGGTTTTGAATTCTCTGATAACATTTAACCAAAAAAAAAACCAATTTTATTTAGTAGGTAAATAAAATAATAAAATTGCTCGCCGTCCGCAAGCACGCACCTACGGTGGCCCGAAATTGGGATCGGGATCCCGGTGGCTGGGGCGTGAGAGCCGTATACTCGCGCGTGCGCGTGCGGCCGCCTCCTTTTCTAGCATTACTGCTTCGCAGAAGGAGGCGGCCGCCTGCCACTCCTCCTCACTTCGGACCATGGCCTGTATCAAGGCCCGGCGCGGGAGATCGTTGCCACCGATCTCCCCCACGAGGACACGGCGGTGCTCTGCCCAAGCGGGACACACCTCTACCGTATGCTCCACCGTGTCCTCCGGGTGGTCCACACAGTGGTGACACCCGGGCGATTCTTCCGCACAAATCCGGTGCAGGAACCTCCCGAACTGACCATGTCCGGTGAGAACCTGTGTCATGCGGAATGTGAGGACGCCGTGAGATCTTTCTAATAAATCTTCATAATTAAGGCGTGCCCAGCACTGGGTTGCGACAGTCGCTGTCGCAACTCCACCATGAGGTCCCAATTTACCTACTGTCTACTGAGACGATTTCACATAAGAAGTTCTAGATTCCTAAAAAATCACTATCTCTTTTAATGAAGATCAAAGTATCTATGATCAAGAAGGGATCTAAAAAAGTTTAACTAGATCATACACTTTTAGCCATCATACTTCAAAAGCTTGTCTTTCTTTGATATATCGCAAACAAATCTTCTATGATGACAATATTAAGTCCTACGCTACAGCAAGTATCACAAGTAATTCCAATGGGGTATGCAACTATGCGAATAGAATAACCTAATTTTGAGCCCTTTTCTAATTTGCTCAAACCAAATAGGTGCACTAATAAGTCCTTCACCAATAAGATAACGATGATTACCTGGAAGATTGCTGTGGATAGTTCACTGGTCGCCTCTCCTACGAAGCTGGTGTCTTTAGGCTGATTGGAGCGACCGTTGCGAAGCCATCTCGCACTGCTTAGACCCACCACGAACAGTACTGGAAAGAATAAAAATAAAGGGTTAATCATAAGAAATACAAATGGTATCGTCATGGACTACACTTGTGTACTTCAGTTACCCTTTGCGTTCTAGAACCGCGGTTTTATTTATTTAAACTCCATGTAAGTACATAGGCGGACTTAATGCCACAAGGCATTCTCTACCAGTCAACCATTGAGTTAAAAAAGACACACCTACCACAGGTGTGCACAATAAATAAATAACAGATATTTGAAATAGAACGGTTTTCCTTTCTAGGAAGTCCCCGCGGCTCTAATAGGCATCTTCATCATCATCATACGGTTTTGCTGACATTTCGGTAGGGTTCTACGCACCGTCAACGACTTGAGCTCAGTCCGGACAGTTACTGGACGGCATATTTTAAAGCTTGTGAAAACAATAAAGATTTATAACGTGACATCACATTCTACAAGTATGATTTTAGAATACTTCTCTCAGTATATACCGGTAAATAAACAAACTGATGCATATATGGTGTGACATATTGCATTGTGAACGCACCTTAGATTTAGTATTGCATGTTAATATTTAAGTTAGTTAAGTGATAACACGAAGCCACAATTCGGAGCTCTCTTGCTTGTCAACTGTAGCGAGACACGGACTAGATTTATTGTCATTGGCCTAACGTGTCTAAGCTAGTTATATTTAGTTATATCTACTCACTATCAGGGGCGCCGACTGCGTGGGTGCTCGGGGGCTCGACCACCCATGAGAAATATACAGTGGGTGCCGAACATCCCTGAGAATAGACATCACGAAACAGATCAGTAATCACCTTTTAGGTTACGTATAAATTATAATATTTCTTGATAATAAAAACAAGTTTCATTTTTACATAATTTGGTTTCATTTTACATTTTTATCAAACATAATTAGTAATTAAGTACGCAGTATGTAAGTAGGACATTTATTTATTTGTCGGTCGATCAGTGTGCATTTCTCTTCTCCCACTTTTTCGAGTCATTTGAGCATGAGCACCCATGAGGTTTTCTAAAAGCCGGCGCCCCTGCTCACTATAGTTTCATCATCATAGTCTATTACTGCCAATATACCACTATATAACAAATACACGTTGTTAACTGGACGTTGGACTTTTACTTCCAACCTGAGTGCCTTGCGAGCTTCTTAACACTTTTACTACGTTCGGTGCTCCGATTGGCCCGCTCGCTCAGCTCTAAACCAATCAGAGAGCCAAACACGGTTTACACGTTTCGATCGCATCAACGTAAACGTTGTTTGAATGTGCTAATCTCAGAAACTACTGGTTCGTACTGAAAAATTATTTATTTATTTACACATGTACAGTAGTGGTACATAGGCGGACTTAATGCAACAAGGCATTCTCTACCAGTCAACCTTTGGGTTAAAAAAGACAACACTGTGGTACGTTTGCACAATAAACAAATAACAGATACTTCAAACAGAAAAAATGAGTTTTTTAAAATAATAAAGTACATACATATGTTAAAATTATAAACTAATAAATACTATGAAAAATATCAAATCAGTAGGAGAACTTAATAACAATTTTGACGAAGACCGAACTAAGGCTCTAGACAGACGGACTGCATTTCAAATGCAATCCAACTGCAAATTTGCAGTTCGGATGCAGTTTGAATGCAGTTGACACGACTGCAATAGAACTGCAAACCAACCGTGCGGTCCAATTGCAGTCGGCGTGCAGTCGTGTGAACTGCACACCGACTGCAATCGGACTGCAATAATCAGTAAGTTAAATTTCTTATACCCTCCGATGACCTACAGTTTCTTCCACTACCGTCGCCTATTATTATGTCTTGTAATGGTTGAGTTAAAGAATCTTCAAAATTATACCCATCTCTTTCTCGCACAAAGTTATGCAAAACGCAGCAAGCTTTTATAATTTCTTTTGCAAAATTGGTTTATGCTCGATGGGTCGGTGAAAAATACGCCATTTATTTGCTAGAATACCAAATGAACATTCAATAAATCTTCTAGCCCGTGATAGGCGGTAATTAAAAACCTTCTTTTCCACACTTAATTGTCTCCCTGCGTAAGGGCGCATAACATTTTTAGATATTGAAAATGCTTCATCACCCACAAACACGTATGGCATTGAATTTACAGGTCAACCGTGCAGTCCGATTGCAGTCGGTGTGCAGTTCACACGACTGCACGCCGACTGCAATTGGACCGCACGGTTGGTTTGCAGTTCTATTGCAGTCGTGTCAACTGCATTCAAACTGCATCCGAACTGCAAATTTGCAGTTGGATTGCAGTTGAAATGCAGTCCGTCTGTCTAGAGCCTAAGGTTGAGAGGACTTCAAGTAGTAGTTCCGAATTTTACGCTTGAAGGAAAATTTACTTTCAGCTTTTTTGATGTCAAGGGAAGCACATTTCAGAGTTAAATATATTATATAAATATAGTGTTAGATAGCCAATTTATCGATAGGCTATCACTCTGCGATGCACGGAAGTGGAGCACTAATCAGAGGTGCCAATAAAACCGCGGATGACAGCTAATATACCATAAAACTAGTATCATCTTTCTGATCTCGTTTACTTTTACGTTATTAACCTCATTTGAAAGTTATTAATGATAATGTCCTGAATATTGACTCGATTAATTCTCGATGTAACTGTTCCTGACGGAATCGACATGAGACTGGTTCTCGAGATATCTCGAGAAGTGGGTCGAGTACGTGTAGCGGTATCGATGCATGTGTATGTACTTGTAACTGTTTACTGCAGGACACTTTATTTATAGACCTTAAGGCCTGGTTTACATTGAAAGTTACGACTTTATTGAGCTTTCAGCGTATGCTTGGGTCTTAATGGGCGCTTGTGCGACGTGGTTTCTTTTTTTAGCTCGTTTATGGCTCCTCTTTTACTGGGAATTTATTGAATAATTTCTCCAGCTCTAAGAGGAGCGAGATAGAGGGTCAGGCTTTTATTGACTAAAACCAAACTGTGCTCTTCCAGTTGCCCTTTGCGTTCCATGGCTGTGATAACTCTTTCGAACGATCTCTTAGCCCTAGCAGGTCGTTTACCCCAGGCTCCACCACTAATTAGATCAATTGTATATCAGCCTATTCGGTCCCATTCTTAGTCTAAAGCCACCACAAACTCATTCCACCTTTCACTAGCCTCTCCTTTGTTTTATTCTATAATCAGCTGTCTAGTTCATCTCGCCATGTACTTCGAGATCTGCCATGACCCCGTCTTATTATCACAGGGCACCAGCTCTGTAGAACTATGTACTACGTACGCATTAAATTATATCCTTTAATTTTTGAATATTCTTTAATATTAGATATGTTAAAAATAGTTGTTAATTATAAAGCTGATATTTATATTAATTATTCATATCCAACTAGAAGCTGACCACAATAAAAAATCTTAATTAAAAATTATACATACTTATAAAGAATATAAACTAGTCTTATGTTACAAGTCTCATAAGTATCAGAACATAATCATCACTACCTACATATTTTCCTTAACAATGACTAACTTCTGCCGGCGGCTTCATCCGCGTGGCAGTAGAAAATATCGATACCAGAAGTATGTTACCTATTAACGTAAGCGACTTTTACCTAAAATATAAAAATGTTCCTTATGATGATTGATATAAGGGTATTTTATTCAAAACGTAACAATGTCCCTTACGTTAATTCATACTTCTGGTATAGATATGTAACCTATGTCACATAGTGATATGAACAACTAACTAGCATTCTCGTGGTGAAAGAATTTTTGAAATCAATCCAGTAGTTTTTGAGTTTAATCCATATAAACATAAAATGCGTTCTAAATAAGATTAAGATCGATTACCATGTTGTGACGTCACGTCATACTGTCAAATCGAAGAATTATTATGGTGATCAAAACAAGAAAATTTTAAAATTTAATTTATTTACGAACTGCGAACGAAAATAGTTTAATCAGAATCCAGTTCTTCAATTTTGCTCATCTCTGAGTTCTTCAATTATGCCCAATTTCTTGCGATTTGACAGTATGACGTGACGTCACAACATGGCAATCGATCCTATTCTTATTTCGAACGCATTGTACAAGTCTTTTCTCTTTATAATATTATTATAAGTACTTATGTATAGATGGAGTGGCTAGTCGAGAAAGCGATTTCATCTTCGCGAAAGTTTAAGATTTATTGTTCACATAAAATCTACCGCGATACATGCATAAAATTATAATTTATAGCTCTGGTGTTTAGTTGTCTATCAGAATATTTATTAAGATTAGAAAATTCACTCTTATATATAAATTCCGCTTACGTTATTACCTACATGAACTGAAATGGAGAACTGCGTTGGAATTGGCTGGATAAAATATACATTTCATACCAACTTCTGTGTAATCGTAGATCTTCTTTTAATTGACATTTGTAAAGATGTAGATGGGAATTATTTTTGTTCTTTTTGTTTTAAACATTATTTTTGTTTTATACATTTAAATAGGTATGTACTCGTATGTGGGATATAAGTAGATATCTATGTATTAGGGTAAAAGTAGTCTCCAGAATTTCTGTTACGAGTACGAAAGTTCAGTGATAGAAAGCTGATCATTTATTTATTTATTCGTTAGTCACTCTCTGCACTTGTGACCCACGGATGCCCCCAAGTTGAAGGGTAAAATCTGCAAGTCCGTGATAAGACCTGTCATACTGTATGGATCAGAATGTCGGGCTGTGAAAAAGACGGATGAAAAAATATTGCATGTGTTGAGATGGATGTGTGGTGTGACGAGAATGGATAAAGTAAGAAATGAGTATATTAGAAGAAGTTTGAAAGTGGCGCCAGTAACTGAAAAGTAAAAGGAATCGCTTGTCGTGGTACGGCCATGTAAAGAGAAGGGATGAATTGAATGTTACTAAAAGAGTTATGAGTATACATGTGGATGGGTGGAGAAGGAGAGGGAGGCCAAAGAAAAGATGGATGGATTGTGTGAAGAGTGATATGAAAGAAATGGAAGTTAGTGATAGCATGAAGGGTGACAGGATAGAATGGAAGAAAAAATCGTGTTGCGCCGACCCCAAATAAAACGGGACAAGGGCAGGAAGAAGATGAGTTACTCTTTGCACTTAGGTAGCATTAAAAACAATACATACAGAGTTAACAGTTTTATAATGTTATATGTTAATGTTGTATGTTTTGGGAACACATGCATAATGCGTACAGCTAAGGAGTGGAATTCCCTGCCGGAGTCTGTGTTCCCTGATAGCTACAACTTAGGGGTCTTTAAGTCAACAGTGAATAGGTTACTTCTAGGCAAGCGTGCTCCATCGTCGGCCACAACATCGCTTACAATCAGGTGAGATGGTGGTCAAACGCGAGCCTATCAATAATAAAAAAAAATGTATATATGTTTTAATTGGGAATTGGAATCACAATAAAAAAGCAACAAAAGAAAAAAAACAACAATATTTTATTTGAAGCAATCGCTCTCTCTTACAATAGTAACGTATAAAAAAGATAGCAAGAATTTCACTACTGTCAAATAATTCAGAATTTCGTTTACCATACAGTTTTAGACGTGATTTCAGAACGTGTAGATTAAAAGTTGCATAAGAATACAAAGAAGTGCATCACGTAAACTATTGCTTTCTCTTTCTAATGTTAACGATAAGTAGAGAGCGATAGAGTTAGAAACCAAAATATCCGTAAAAGTTTCAAGATCCGCCCAATTTGAGAAAAACTCAATGAGACGCGTCTCGGTATGATCATGTAATGAGAAGATCTGAAGAACGTATGACTAAGCAAATCTTACACATAAATACTGGTTCAAAAAAAGCATGTTAGACCCGTTAGAACTTGGATGTCTGTAATTAGCAATGACCTAAAGAGAGCCCAAGTGGTACTCGACGACCCAGAACCGAAATGTCTGGCAAAATATAACGAGAAGAGCCGGCCCCAAATGAAATGGGATAAAGCTACAATGCGTTCCAAATAAGAATAGTATCGACGCCATGTTGTGACGTCACGTCATACTGTCAAATCGCAAGAAATTGGGCAAAATTGAAGAACTCAGAGATGAGCAAAATTGAAGAACTGGATTCTGATTAAACTATTTTCGTTCACAGTTCGTAAATAAATTAAATTAAAAAAAATTCTTGTTTTGCTCACCATAATAATTTTTTTTTTATTATTATTATTGATAGGCTCGCGTTTGACCACCATCTCACCTGATGGTAAGCGATGATGTGGCCGACGATGGAGCACGCTTGCCTAGAAGTAACCTATTCACTCTTGACTTAAAGATTATGGTGAGCAAAACAAGAAAATTTTTAGGGTAAATAATTCAAGAATTATTATTAATAATTCTTCGATTTGACAGTATGACGTGACGTCACTACCTGTCAATCGATCCTATTCTTATTTGGAACGCATTGTACGCAAAGAGAGAATATATATAAGAGAGCGATAGTTTAAGTTTCGTTGGTGTACAATAGAATCTGCACCAACGTTAACAAATGACAAATAAAAGCACATTACTGTGTTCAGTGCAATGGCGCTAATTGCAGAGTGAATCTGATTATGCGCCAATTATCGACAGGTAGCGAGGCGGTGCGCCGGGCGCAGCGTCGCGGTTGAGATGCGATACAGCGATGCAACGGTATGTACATTGTACGGTAGTGCAATATGATAGTAATGTGATAGCTCTATTAATTAAGTGGAGGAAGAGAGAAAATCACAGTAATTATCTCTCTTCCTCTACAGCAATTAACTTTATCATAATTATTTCTGTTAGGGATAACAGCAATAATTATGACAGGCAGCGGAGGGGGGGTTTTTGTGAGTTTCTGTTATATGTTTTGTTTCTGGGGGATTTTCACAGGGATGTAGAAAAAAAAATTGATTAAGCTTATTGCTAACCAGATTTTGCCGCGTACATAAAATATAGCCTATGTCGCTCAGGAATAAAGCAGCTTTCTATCGGCGAAAAAATTTTAGCTATCGGACCAGTACTTTCAGAGATTACCTTCTACAAACAAAAAAAATAACTTTGCCTCTTTATAATGTTAGGGCAGATAATTCACACTAAGTTTCGTAATTATTTTGAAATCGTGCATTTCCTAAAGCCTGCCTCATCCTGACAACCTGTAGGACTGCAGGAGTGTTCAAATAGTTTGGAACGCAAAGGCTTTGGAACGCAAAGGGCAACTGAAGGAACACAGGTGGGTTTTAGTCAGTAAAAGTGTGACACGCCCTCTCGATTCACCCAGAGAGGGAGAAGTTATTTGATGAATTCAAACTTTGGCATTAAAGTAGGGTTTGACACTTTCTTGGCTTCAAATTAGAAATCATTCCTCAATAAAGAAAAGAAAAGAAAGAAAAATATTTTATTTGGCACACACAGATACACACAATGTAGAATCAACATGTAAACACCTAGGACAAAAAAAAAAAAAAAAATAACTAACATTGTGTGTCTCGCGCCTGCACCAAATAGGTCCAGTTCAGCAAAAATGCCAGACAACTTCGTGGTAGATGCCTGACGCTGGTTTTCAATCAGATTAACATTATTTTGTCTTTTCAATATAAAGACTTTTGTGCATTATTATTTATACGTTGTTATGTCAAAAAAGGAGTGTAATTATCAATGACCGTCCTATGATAAATACAAAACGAAAATTCTTCTAAATATGTAAATGAAAATAAGGCATGTAATTCATTCATACACAATGAATTTTATTAACACTATTTTTTTAATTCATAAATGCATAGCTTAAAATTGACTCAAGCATACATAAACTTGACTTTTTAAAAAGAATACATTCCTTTAAAACCAATATTTTAACTCCGCCATAATTCGTCGTAAAGTTAAAGACAAACGGACAAGGCATGGGAATGGCATGCGCCCGCGCCGATTGCTCCAATGTGAGGTAAAGTAAAGCACACTGCCGCGGCGCGGTGAACGCACTAAGCTGACCCTACACCATTGTGCTCGGGTACCGTCAACAAACAAACGTGTGAGATGTGGGAAGCGAGATAACTGACACTTAGCGTTACATTAGCGAGATGGTGGTGATAATGCACTATCAGGTTAAAACGGGTTTTCATAATGTCAATATGAAGTTCTAAATTCTATATAGGGTGACTGGCAATTAGTGTACGATACTTAAACACGTGATTGTGCTCATGATAACAAACAATTTTTATTATGGGAGCAAAGCCGAAATCGCGAAAAAAATATCAGCTGTTCAGTACATTAGGCAAACATAAATGTACTGAACAGCTGATTTTTTTTCGCGATTTCAGGTTGGTTCCCATACTAAAAGTTGTTTGTTATCATGAGCACAATCACGTGTTTAAGTATCGTACACTAATTACCAGTCACCCTATATAACTGAGCACCGGAATTCTTTAAAAAAGTTTTTGTTGTTCCGGACTGCAAAAGGTAATTGAAGGAATACAGGTGGGTCAGTAAATAATCTGACATTCTCTCTCGCTCCGTGATGCTAAAAATATATCTGTCTTCAAAAAGCTAGTCAAAGAACATTACCTCTCTACCATCTCGTAAGTTATTGTATTTACATGTATTTTTATAATTTAATTTATGTTTGTATCTATTTATGTGTACATTTATTTACTGTTATTGATGTATGTATTACATGATTTAATTTAGATAATATAGTCTATTTAATTCTTCTCTATATTATTTAAACACACTGCGTCTACATCTCTCATCCAACTCTCCTGTCGCAGGTCTGCTGGAAGAAATTTCATTAGAAATAAGCAGGACCTTTGTACTCTTTTATATGTATTTGTTCTTTTCGATTTTAAGTGTTTGTGTGTACATAAATAAATAAATAAAGTACCACAGATTTGAGTGGACCTAACCAGACAGTACCAATTTATTAGCGATAAGCCGTGTTGCGCCATGTTGGCACACTGGGTGCATGTACACGTACATGTACCCGGTGTGTCAGGTGTACGCAAAAGATAATTAAATTAAAATCTCTCTCTCTCTCTCTCTCTGTTATTTTATCTTTTATTAACATAGTTTTTAAGTTGTGTGATTACTAATATAATATGGACCACGGTCTGAAATAAAGTATTTTTTTTTTTTTTTTTTTTTTTATTAGTTATCGTGCTCACGTGATAATACAGTAGTAGTATTCCTGGATGAGATCCTTCCTATTGTTCTATAATATATATTAATATGTTTTATATAACTTCGTTTGAAGAAATAAGGTAGCAAAAAAATACCCTCGATTGATATTTAATCAATCAAGAACTGTCGACTTCGATACAACTCGAGGATAAAAATACAGGGGCAGTTTTTGCTAGTAATTGTAGTAGAATTTTCTATTGCTTAAGTCTGTTGCTCAATAGCCCACACTTAGACATTATCATTTTAAAACGATTTTTTCCTGAATTTGTACTCTGCATTTACTAACATAATTTCTACCCCTGGTAATTAGGTACTAACAAGATTTTTGCCCTTGGCATTAACTAACATAATTTTTGCCCTTAGCATCTACTAACATAATTTTTGCCTGTGGTTACTTATTTATTTATTAATACTATATTAAAAATTTCAAGTATTTTAAATTCGTAATTTGCACGTCTGTTCTATAGTTTTTTTTTCTTTGTTCTACCGTCTGTTTCCTGCTAGTACTCTGAGTAAACAGAATTTTCTATTCTGTCTGTCTGTTTTCAAATAGCGCTTACAATACGTCTGTCACTTAACGTCGCATTAGCGAGATGGTGACGATAATGTACGAACATTATCAGTTTAAAACGGTTTTTAAATGTCAACGTATTCTATCGTGTTGCTGTCGTTAACCTCGAGTTTCTAAAAATGTGAGCTATGAATTTTTCATGCTATTTAATATTTAGACTTTTTATTTTTTTCTATTATTTAAGAATTACTTTTAAGACTTATAAACCCGAAGGATAAAATAAAATATTCTTTTTTTTCTGCCCGCCATCGCCATTGTTACACCCAATAAAGTACAAAGTAATAACTTTTAAATACAAATACAAAAAGTTTATTTGTGCACACGAGTACAATATTAAAAATATTAAAATATTACAAAATATTTTTAAGTTTATCTGTTTTCTGCCACAGTAAGTGGCATACAAATATTAATAAAATAGTGTATTATACTTAGCCTACTGTACAATATTCAGTAAGTAAACATATTACTAATGAATACCTACTATAATAAGTAGGTACTAATTAATTTTAAACAATCCAGGAAAGGAGATTGACCAAAAGCAGTCTATCAAAGATGCGTGAACGAAAATCAAATTAATATAGAAATTATTTGCTTATTTTTTTACAGCTTTTCACTTCAGGAATTCTGTTTTCGTATCCGGAATTATGATTTTAAGATAAACAGTAAATTAACGATTGCTAGGTACATTTCCAGTCATGATTGACGTTTCGTTCTCTTCATTTGTACGAGTTACGTAAGCTATATATTACTATACTCTTTGTACGTAAGTATGAACCTTTAGACAAAAACATCACAAAAATTATATCAATATCTTAAATAGTAATAATTAGTAATACCATAACGTACTGTATATGTATTTTATCGTTCCGATAATATAATATTTATTTTGTGCTTCGTCTCACGCAGATGCAGCTGTCAAGCCAGATGACAGACGGATGATAACTAATAATGTAGTTTTGTACCTACATGAGTGATCTGTGGTCATTTTACAAGTTGCGAGTTGGTTAGACATAATTTGTAGGTTATCTCCGTTTTTGTTTAATTACTTTAAAACTCGGGTGTTTGTGTGAAAATGAACACTTTTATTTAATAGTATATAAAGCGTAGTCTATATTAAATAAACATTTATTGTGCTTCAACTTAAGACGGATTTCCATACATCGTTGGTCATGATCCTTTAAGCTTCTACTGTATTTTTTTATGGAAAGAGTTTATCAATCAATCAAACTATTTTTTTCGCCCATCAACAAATAACTTTTCGCGCTCTGGGTCGAGCAAGAAGGAAGGTCAGACTTTTACTGACAAAACCCAATATTTCATTTTCAGAAGTATAAATATTTTTTGCGAACTGTACTCAGCTCTCTAAGTGCATACCTCTCTCGAAAGTAATCACAGCGAGCCACAGAGTAAAATAATAAACTTTGTTGTAATACTGCGAACATACTCGTATAATTGTAGATATTGCATGCGACTGCACAATCACATATTTCTATAAACATAAATTCCAAACAAGAAACAAAGTTCGCTGAGATATAAAATTGTAGTGGAACTGTTGATCTTTTGTTTATTTCTAGACTGTGGTCGTAAAATTAAAGTTGCGCTTTCTTTTTGTTTCCATTAATTTATTCTCATATTCAGAAAAGTCACCTCTTCATATTTTTTTTTTTGTAACTTTTTGTTTGGCTTGATTTTTTCGAGCGGTGTTCAGCGGCTGTTTCATTTATTTGCAAATTGATTCCTTGTGGATATTACGATGTAAAATTGGTGTAGTTTTGTATATCAAGTGTTTGCACAACAACCACTGCACAACTAATGCAAAGGGCTTCAACCAGTCCAGTCGCAGAAAGTTTCTCTTTAAATCATCTTCAAAGCAATCACAAGCTCATATTATTGTCATGAATGCAAGTTTCACACATTATAACATACGGTATTTAGTATTACACTCTCGTTCAATACGAAGGGACATTAATATTAATGCGACAAGTTCGACGCGTGCGCATGCGCACATAGCGTCTTTGTTCTGCATTTAGACGCTATTCAACGTAAGCTTTCGGATTTTACGCCATCTGAACTGGTAACATTACATAGCAAAAGTCTTCAAACATCCCTCTTTTTTTTTAGATGGGAAAATCATCCAATGACATCTCTCGCTCTTGGGCGGAGCGAGAGGGTGTGTCAGACGTTTTCTGACAAAAAACCCACGCCTATTCCTTCTTTGCCTTCGTTTCAGGGCCCCGAGTAGGCTTCAGTTAACTCTACGGTTTGCTGACATCTCCTCGAGCCCCCAAAATCATCTAAGGTTATGATGCTATAGAGCTTAATTTGAGATTATGCGCAATGTTGTAAGTAACCTTTTAAACGTCCGGTGTTAGCTTCTATAACTGTCACCCTAAAAGAAATACGTGAAATGA
This sequence comes from Mythimna impura, assembly GCA_905147345.3. Taxonomy (NCBI): domain Eukaryota; kingdom Metazoa; phylum Arthropoda; class Insecta; order Lepidoptera; family Noctuidae; genus Mythimna; species Mythimna impura. The sequence goes on along the minus strand of LR990362.1, from coordinate 10,423,271 downwards.
GCACTTAAGGTAAGGTTGTCTGTTAGATATCGCTGTCAGCGATAAGACCGCCATTGTACCCATAGATTTAAGTTTCTGTAAAATTGTTACTATTTTGGTGTACAGTAAAGTTTATTTATTCTATTCTACGCAATCGACACACCTGCCCCCTAGCCAAGTTACAACCGTTTCGTTTCGATTCTCTTTTCGTCGACCGCCTCGAGTCGGCCACGCCTCCGATTCCTTTGTTCTGACGTCATCTCAACGTTTAGTGACGTGGTCAGAACAAAGGAATAGGAGGCGTGGCTGACTCGAGGCGATCAACGAAAAGAGAATCGAAACGAAACGAGGTATTATATGTAAGCTACTAACCTAGCATTATCCAAATTTGGCCCTAGTTTAATCATTTTTGCGCCCTGTGCCTGAGCACCGCTACCACTGCAGTAGTTACGGCACTGATCATGAGTATTTGGAAAAAATCGGACTCGCGCACGAATGGTTATATAATAGCTAAGTATAGATTCTTTTTTTACAAAATTTATTTGATTGTTTTTAGTATTTGCTAATATAGCGGCAAAAGCGTATTTACATTCTGTACATGGCCAGAACGCATCCATAGGAAACTGCTCGCGTATACATTGTAGTGCAGTTTTTATATTTGCGATTACAATGTATACAAGAGTAGTACGCAAATATTTGCGTATACTTCGTAGTGACCTAACTACCTAACCTTATTCCATAATATACAGTGCCAGTACGAATAATGGACTAATCGTGCGTAGATCGGAATAATCGCGCCTGGATTAGGTCATGTTAGAATAGTGACCATTAGAACACGATGGCGAGCTAACGAAACGATCATGTGGGTTAGATTAGGTAAGGTTAGAACAGTGACCATTAAAGCGTGAAGGCGAGCGAGCGCAGCGAGAGTGCCGCGGCAGCGGCCGCCGAGCGCTAGATTCCCTTCTATTGTTAGTGAATCATTTGGGCTCCCAGCTTGCAGTTGATGATGACTTCAAACTTTTCCGAAGATTCAAATATTCAAACAGTTTTCCTTTGTATTCACCACATTTACTAAAAAAAAAACTCTCGCAGAGTGTCTTTGGTAATCATTTTTCACATTTGTATTAAGTAAACAAACGTATTTACTTAACACTTTTTTATAATAAATTTTGCAGAGACAACAAAAAACCGCTAATCAAAACAAACAGCACGTGCCGAAAGATGATGAAATGTTTAGAATAGATACGCAGATATGATTGCCATATAATAGAAACAGAGGTCAACAAATCAAAATGGCGAGCATGCAACTGCTCGCGTACCTATAGTTTGGAATCTAGAGTTTTTCGCGCCTATTCCGATCTATACACGATTAGTTTGCATGCGGACTAGCACTGTATATTATGGAGCAAAGCTAGTTACTTTGGCTACTACAAAGTATATGCGAGTATTTGCGTACTACTCTTGTATACTTACATTGTAATCGCAAATTTAAAAACTGCACTACAATGTATACGCGAGCAGTTTCCTATGGATGCGTTCTGGCCATGTACAGAATGTAAATACGCATCTGTGACATTTCAACTGCCTAGCTATCACGGTTCAGATAGGCCTGGTGATAGACAGACAGAAAGCGTAGTCCCAATAGGGTCCCATTTTTACCCTTTGGGTACATAATTCTAAAAAGGCCTATAAAACTCTACTCCAACAATTTCGGTGACAGATGCAGCCACAGATAAAAAGAGTAGTCACGTACCAAAGCTATGTCGAAGACGCGTCTCCCTTTGTCTTCGTAGTTTTTACTAAATGGACGGATGCCCATTGAAATTTAAATTGCTTTCTGAGAAGCTCACTGGCTGGGTTGTAAATAATAAATAAGTACTCGTATGTAACTTGGCGCATCTTATGATACCTACATAAGTACAGTCAACAGTATAGCGAGTAACACTTGCTCTGCAAAAATCGACCTTACTGGTACAACTTAAAAGCTGTCAACGGCAAATTAATTCCACTGCTGATGTCGGTTGACTGTATTGTAAAGCTAATAGGAATTTACAAACATAAAGAGCGGAAATTATTATCTTACTGTCGGCAAAAACCTGACTCAAGATCATCTATTTTATTCTATAATATGGGTTTCTAGGTCTGCTATGTTAATGCTAGACACTAAAATAATACTAAAATCATAAAATACGACGGGTATTTTGCTATTTTAGACTATTTTTGTAACATACTTGTTTACCAAGAAATGCTAAGGTTAAGGCTAAGGTTATTTTTATAGTACATATATGCATATTTATATTTGGCACACAGATAGTTATTATGACGAACGCATTCGTTAAGAAAGGAGGTTTAAAATTCACCCCCTCAGGGGATGAAACAGGTATCCAAAGTTTGTATCGAAAAACCAACTTTCACGTGGGTGAAGCCGTTAGTAAGAGCTAGTGTAAGATCGATATCTAATCTAATGACGATAAATCAATAAAAAACTTTTTACAAAAAAAATACAACCGACTTCAAAGTAAAAAAAAACACCTATAAGTGCAAAATAACTTTAATTTCGGAAGTCGGTGTTTCTATAATAGTTTTGTCTCTTCGTTATTTAACACCGACTTCCGAAATTAAAGTTATTTTCACTTTTAAGTGTTTTTTTTTTACTTTGAAGTCGGTTGTATTTTTTTTGTAAAAAGTTTTTTATTTTACACTTTTTAGTTATGGACCACCACTAAAAAGTACCCCTCACCCAACCTTAAATACCTTATAGCCAGAGTGCATCTCATGACAATTCTAATAATCCCAAACACGGTTAGATTACATTAATTTATTACAGAGTTCCGGTGCCTAACTTCAGGCTTCATCATCAGATCAGTTCGATATATTCCCCCTCTACTTTCAGTCAGTCATCGACTACACGTATAAACAAAGCAATTTTACTTGTTACGACGGTTCTGCTGTGATCCTATGAGGAGTTCTGTTCCATATCTTCGAAGTTCATGATCAGATCATAACAATATTTCTATGGGACCAACTCGGAAGCATAACCTTTCAATCAAAAAAAATTTTTTCAAAATCGGTCCACAATTATTATAAAAACATACATAAAAAAAAAAACATACATTCAACCGAACATATAACCTCCTCCTTTTTGAAGTCGGTTAATAACAAAAAGCGATCCTTGGTTCAATTCCGACGTCGGTCATAGTATGCTGATATCGCGATGGTCATGATCTTAATTTTATTGACCACCATAATCGAATTTCAGTCGGTAGGAATTTTTATTAACTATAATTTTTAAACAATTAAAAAACTAAAGGATCACCGATCGCTGACAGTGATATTATGTGTGTGGAATATTATTTGTTTTATAGTCGTTGGATAATATCTATACTATATCTGGGGAGACTCCTGGAACCCAGCAGGGCCGAAGCCTACTGGGGCCATGGGTTGACCTCTGAAAGGGAGCGGAAATCCGTGATCCTGGAACGCAAAGGGCAAAGAAGGAACATAGGTGTAGTTTTAGACAGTAAAAGTCTGACACGCCCTCTCGCTCCGCTCAAGAGCGTGAAAAGTCATAGGATGATCATTCCCACCTTTAAAAAAGGGTAACCCGTGAAATTCGAATTTTCTTAAGTTTTTGCATTTTGCGGGTCAATTTCAAGTTTTAGTTGATTCAAATATGATTTGCGACCGTCACACGTATTTATTTGTGGAATTTCGAAAATTTAAATTTCGCGGACTACCTTATTTTAGTTTCAACCTGAACTATGGTTACTTTTAGGTCCGTAAATAAACATCTTTTCAAGATAGGCGTCATAGACAGCCCACTCTACAGAGGCTGCTTTAGCTCCGAGGAATCAGCCGCCCATCATCCTAGAATTTCAGGCCAGGGCTTCCCAACGCACATAAATCCTCGGAACAGTGAGGTCGCACCGCATTAATTGCCTGTGAAGGCCCCAGTAAGCTTATGCCAGCCACACACGATCCAGCTTACCTCAGCACGCTTGAAGCCTCGTTCGGTAAACTTGACGATGTGTGGCTATCATACTGATACTGTGTAACAAGTGTTGGTACTGTTTGAATGAGAGTTGAAAACCAGCAACAGGCAACTGCTACGTACCTAGTTGACTTGTCTGTTGGTCTAGCATAGTTAGTGGCCATGACTGCTATGCTGGAGGTCGTGGGTTCGATTCCCACCCAGGACAAATGTTTGTGTGATAAGCAGGATCATTTGTTGGTGTAATTTATCTATAATATAAGTATGTTTATCAGCTGTCTAGTACTCATAACACAAGCTCTGCTTAGCTTGGGACTAGAAGGCGTTGTGTGATAGTTGTGGAATATTTATATATATTATGCCGAAAGGAAACTATTTGGCACAGCCGTGACACATTGTTGTTGTTTTTTATATTTTATGTTTAATTTAAGTTATGTTAGTTGTGTGCCAAATAAACATGTTTTCTTTCTTTCTTATGAGCGGTGTATGCATGATGTCAGTCGGCTGCAAACTTGACGGTAAACTGGACCGTGTGTGACTGGCATTAGCTGTACTTCTAAATGGAGCTAGATTGGCTATGTTAGTCAGAACCTCAGCGCAGAACGGAACTTTTTGTTTGAGGTGGTGGGAAATCATCTAATGACTTCTCTTGCTCTAGGGTGGAGCGAGAGGGTGTGTTAGACTATAACTGAATAAAACCACACCTATGTTTCTTCAGTTACGAACGAGTATCCCGCAAAACGGACCTTACGAGAGCCTTAAGTGCGGAACAGACCAAACCAAAATCCGAAAAAAAAAAACAGCTGTTCAGTACATTAGGCAAACATAAATGTACTGAACAGCTGATTTTTTTTCGCGATTTCAGGTTTGTTCCTTTAGTAAAAGTTGTTGGTTATCATGAGCACAATCACGTGTTTAAGTATCGTACATTAATTACCAGTCACCCTATAAACATAATAAAACTTTGATCATAACTGAAATGGGTCGTGTACTCGTGGTAGATAAATCACAATGTTCAATGCAATGGTAGATATTTATGCACATGTTATTAAACCTACCTCAATAATAACAATTACTGAAGGTCGTTTGTAAGTTGCTGCTAGTCATGATAATAATTCCATGGAGCTAGCTATAATTATCATAAAGTAATTAAATTCGCATGGCATCAACATAGTTGTACCTATAGAATTTCCTAGCGGTTTAAAAAAAATGCTATTATGGATATATAAAACACAAAAGTTGTTTTTACTTATTTCCGTTATAGACTTTGAAACTATTCCACCAATGTGTCCCAAAACCGGTTTCTTTAGAAAGGCAATAATTTATGAAGATGGTTTTAAACATAGAAATTCTTATATCTATGGTTTTAAACCACTAAATCAATGCATTTACAAGATTTCTAACACCCGTGCGAAGCTGGGGTGGGTCGCTAATATCAATACTAGATAAATAAAATATTAATAACTAAAGAGTTTGTTTGTTTGAATGCGCTAATCTCAGGAACTACTGGTTCGAATTAATACATATTTTTAGTGTTCGATAGCCTATTTATTGAGGGAAGGCTATAGGTTATAATAATACCACGTTACGAACGAAACTAAAGACGCAGGTGAACAGCTAGTCCACAATAAATATGGCCTGTTGGTCTAGTGGTTAGTGGCCCTGACTGCTATGCCGGAGGTCGTGGGTTCGATTCCCATCCAGGACAAATGTTTGTGTGACTAGCACAATCATTAGTTCTGTGTCTGGGTGTAATTTATCTATAATATGTATCTATTTAGAAATATTTAAGTATGTTTATCAGTTGTCTAGTACTCATAACACAAGCTCTGCTTAGCTTGGGACTAGACGGCGTTGTGTGAATATTGTTATATTAGCAGGTTCTCACCGAACACGGTAAGTTCGGGAAGTTCCTGCACCGGATTCGTGCGGAAGCAACGCCCGGGTGTCGCCATTGTGTGGACCGCCCGGAGGACACGGTGAAGCACACGGTGGAGGTGTGCCCCGCTTGGGCAGAGCAACGCTGTGTCCTTGTGGGGGCGATCGGCGGCGGCGATCTCTCGCGCCGGGCCTTGGTACAGGCCATGGTCCGTAGCGAGGAAGAGTGGCAGGCGGTCGCCTCCTTCTGCGAAGCAGTAATGCTAGCAAAGGAGGCGGCCGATCGCGTGAGGCAACGGTCCTCACGCCCTTACCGCCGCCGGGATACCGATCCCGATTTCCGGCCACCGTAGGCGCGGGCTTGCGGACGGCGAGCAATGGGTGGCTCGCCGTTCGACCGTCCGGTAACCGTCCGGAACGAGCCCAAGTCGTCGACGGCGCGTATTGTTCCACGCGCGCCTCAGGGAGATGTCAGCAAATCGTAGGGGCCCAGCAGGGTCGAAGCCTACTGGGGCCATGGGTAGTGTGAAAACGAAACCCGGGGCCCTGGGACGAAGGCAACGAAGGAACAGGAGTGGGTTTTTCATTAGATGATTTTCCCACCTAAAAAAAAAAAACCTGCAATATAAATAACATCGATACTCGGATTCCCCTTACAAGTACAATCAAAACATCTTTATAATCTTACGATCGATCTCGGTGATGAGCTCATAACTTAGATAATACTCATAAATAGAATATGTCCTAACGTACCGTACCTACTTGCTAAGTGGTCGTGATAACCGGCGCTGTCCCGAGTAGTTAGGTCAATGTAAATATTATGAAATACATAGGTACTAGCTTCTGAAACCGGCTTTACCTGGGTGCCAGTCCAAAATAATCCCAAGGAAACTCCTGAGGTAAAAAGAATCACATCACATCTACCCGTGTACTAAATTTCATCTAAATCCGTTCAGCCGTTTGAATGTGAAGGAGGAACAAACACATACATACAAACTTTCGCCTTTATAATATTACTGTAATAAATCAGTTTTTAGAGCAGTGGTGTCCCAGTGGTAATGGTCCTGACTTACGAGGTCGCAGGTTCAAACCCAGCCATGCACATTACTTTCTGTAAAATATTAAATCACCACTGCTCTCAAAACGGTGAAGGGAAACATCGTGAGTAAAACGGCATGTCCTAGAACCAAAATTTCGAAGACATGTGACATCCACCAACCCACATTGGGCCCGCGTGGTGGATTGCCTCGCCATTCCTTCTCCTAGAGAGGAGGTCTGAATCCCAGCAGTGGGAACATTAAAAGGCTATTATTATGCTAAATCAGTTCGTAAAGTCCCCGATGGCTATTTAAAAAGATACTAATATATCCTGGATGATTAGGAGAAACTCCTTCTGTTTGTCCTAAATTAGGAGTAAATATGTTTAAGCAAATCCTCTAAACACTGTAAAAACAATAAAAAGTGTTACATCTGCATTGTAATGGAAAATAAAGAGGACTGTATTCTAACCTAGCTCACCGATGGATGAGTCCACCATAGCATACCTCTATGTTAATATGTGGAAAATTTTGTAGTTATTACATGTTATTACATTGATTTTGTTCTGTTTACCTTACTGATACTATTATACCTATATAATGTCAGCTAAGGAGTGGAATTCCCTGCCGGAGTCTGTGTTTCCTAATAGCTACAACCTAGGGGTCTTTAAGTCAAGAGTGAATAGGTTACTTCTAGGCAAGCGTGCTCCATCATCGGTGACATCATCGCTTACCATCAGGTGAGATAGTGGTCAAACGCGAGCCTATCAATAATAAAAAAAAATATAAAAAATAATGTTAATATCGTTTTTTCCCAAATAAAAAAAAATATTTTGTATCTAAAACTAAAAGCTTTAAAACTTGAAACTGGCTAAACGCACAAACAGTGCAAAAACAAAAGAAAATTACCACTATCATGTCTCTTTTGTTTACCTATTAGACAAGAGTTTTTAGTGGGTTTTCTTTGAGTGAAGTTCACTGGTTATTTTAATTATTCATGAATGAATTCCTAATCTCAAGTGTCTCCTCAACCGGACAATATGTGGAATCATTGAAACCTGGAGCTAATGCCCCGTTTACACGTGGTCACAGCCTCGGCCAATCGTCATTGTTTAAACGGGGTTTCCCCGTTAACACAATGGCTAGGGAAGGCAATTGGCCGAGGCTGGGCCCACGTGTAAATGAATAAGAATTTTACCTCCAAAATTATAATTACTTGTTTTTGTTTTTTATTATTGTAACTTTTTACCAATAACCTCATAGTATATATGTTTTTCCGTGGGGTGGGGACCTGGTGATTAGTAATACAGGCATTTTATGCCTAACTCAAACACCAGCTCCTCACATTGTTAATTATAATAACAGAACTTATGTAAAACCTAGAATAAGTTTATCATTGTGAGGAGAAATAAAGAATTTTATTATTATTATTTTACTGTAGTGTTGACTACCTCAGCGAAGTTTGCCGAGAAGGTTGATTTAATATATTTACTGTTAAATACTACAAAAATATTAGAATTGTACATCCACATTATAATAGTAAACAAATTAAATATTCATACAAAGACATCGCTTAAAGAACTTAGTAACCAAGCTAAAAATTATCAAAAAACTGGGTAAGTGCGGGTCGGACTCGCGCACTGAGGTTTCCGTACAAACTTACCATATGTAAATAGTTCAATTCCCGAATGGAGTCATGGAGTCTCAAAGATTTTTACGAACCGCAATTTTTTTTTGTGACGTAACAATAAATTGGCTGTTTTCAGATTTAGTCCTATATCTGTGCTATAAGACCTTGCTTTATGCCAAATTTCAGGATTCTGGGTCAACGGGAAGTACCCTATGAATTTTGAATCCCTTGAGAGTTTCGAAAAAAATGTTTTTTGCGACATAAACGGCCGTATCTTTTTTTCGTTAACTTAGAAGTTTGATTTTTCACAGCTTCAAGGGACCGCAAACTTGAGTATATGGTTTTAATTTCAATCCGATACCTCCACGGGTCCCGAGATAAAGGGTCTTGACAGGCAGACAGACAGACGGACAACAAAGTGATGATATAAGGGTTCCGTTTTTTCCTTTTGAGGTACGGAACCCTAAAAAGACCTATTAGATAAATTCGATTTTTAAATAAACTGTTCTTTAAACCCGCCTCTTGTTTCATCCCCAAATTTTCACTAGCTTTCGACTATTATCTTATATAAAACAAAAAAAAACATTTGTTGGAAACATGCGAGTTAGCGTAATAAACTTACCTAATAGTAACGGACGCATTTTCACTGTTCTTATGATCTGTAAACAATAAAAAAAAAATACTTTAGATAATTCTTTTGCACTTACAAAGTTAACCATGAAATTGTGCGGATACTGTCTCCATGGGTTGTTCCCAGAGGTCCACGAGTCTATTGTTCTTGAAAAATGAAAATTCATACTTTACTTCCCAACGGGTCCACGATATTTGAAGGTGGTTCTTTGAAACCGAGAGAATGTCTCATTCATCTGGCCTACTTTTCTCTTTACAATATGATATTTTTATTTGCATATTAGTTTTCCCCGATCACTAAATGTATTAAAGGCACTCACTTGCGCCCAGTAGCTTACGACACAAAATAGATAGGTACGAAAACTAGGTAAGATGAATGAGACATTCTCTCGGTTTCAAAGAATCACCATTGAAAATGTTAAATATTGCCTTTTTCCCTACGGGTCCATGAAAATGTTTCGTACAGTAATAATAATCTTAATATATAATATACAGAACAATATAGAGTGTATAGCTCCATCCTCTTTTTCGCTCGCACGACTGGCATTTTAATACAATGATGAAGGTCCCGGTTCCCCAGGTTATGGGTACGATGGGCATGCAACCCTAATAAGCTTGTGACGTCACGCTTACATCAGTCGTGCTGATGACTATCTTTTGACTATCTTGAAGCTACTTTTATAATTTTCGTGAGCAAACGAACTAACATTTTACAGGTTTTTTAATTTACTAGTGTTTACCCTATAGCTTTGGCCCAAGTTCCTGTGCTAACCTCACCCAGGTACTCTCCACGATGGTCACACTGACGTCTGCTTATCTCGCCGCCAGGCGATCACCATTAAGTCTTTAAGCAGTGGACATAGGCCTTCCGAAGTGTCGCCATAACGATAGGTGCTTTGCTTCTCGTATCCATCGGATTCCCGCGACCCTCACTAGATCATCGGCCCACCTTGCGGAAGGCCTTCCAACGCTTTTCCGGTAGGTACGTGGACTCCAGAACCTTTCGGCCCCATCGACCATTCCTTCTGCGAGCATTATGCCATGCCATCAGCCACTTAAGTTGTGTGATTCTTCGTGCTATGTCGGTAATCTTAGTTGTCCTCTTCATTTCTAATTCGATCACGCAAGAAAACTCCGAGCGAGAAATAGCTCTTTCCATTACCCTTTGGGTGACTTTAAGCCTTCTGATGAGGCCTATTGTGAGCGACCACGCTGGTCATAAACTTTCGTCTTGAGACACTGGACTGTTGGATGAGAAAAAACCGCGCAGCTTCCCAAACGCTTACAGCCGAGTTGGATTCGACGATTGACCTCTTTCTCATTGATCTAACCAACTGGACCATCTATCCCAGGTAAAAGTCATCGTCTTTAGGCAGGACACAATTTAAAACACTTATGTATATGTTTCTGTTAGTATCAAAGGTCCATCGTATGGCATTACAAAGTTATGTGCATAAAAGAATAATGAGTAATCCTCGAGAAAAATCGCATCAAGAAAATATTATGCGAAGATTTTAAAACGCAATACTTTTTTGCAGTCGAATAATAAACAAAAATTAATTAAAAACGAGTTTGTTTAGTATAACAAAATCTTGAAAATTAGGATTAGGAGACAAACTAATATGTATATTATAGTACTTAATTCAACAGATAGTTATTAATAAATAAGTAAAATGATATTCCATTTACACAAATTTGAATCCTAATTTTTAGCTATTAAGTTCTAAATTAGTTTTCGTGAGAGAACGAGTTATTACCGTATTTATTAAAGGTCGGAGTACAATGATTTATTGACATTATGTGATGAAAAATGACCTTGAACTTTTGTCAACTAATTACGCCTTAAAGAGGCGCCAAGTAATAAAATTTTATGTGTAGCTGAAGCTAGATATTTTTCTTACAAAATCATATTAAATACTCAATTCTCTGTATTAGGTTATTTATATGCTTGAAAGTGCACATGAGAGTCGCGAGAGACCACGATGGACCAAATGGCGGGGTGACTTAGTTGTCATCCTTGGGAATTGGTAAGAAATCGCCCAGAGCCGGGATCAATGGATGGATAGGAGAGAGGCCTTTGCCCAGCGATGGGACAATATAGGCTAGAAATAGGTAATAATAATTTAGATACTAATTGAAATTTTTTTTTTTAAGGAACATAAACAGAATCGTAATCTTTTGCATAAAAATATACGGTTCTTATAAGATTTTAATAAGAAAACTATATTATTGAAAGATTAGACCACCTATAGAATTTGGAAGGAAATATAGACGTCATACCAAACTTACTTGACAATAACATTTTTAATTTCAAACTTGATTCATGTGAATAACCCAACGTATCTAACCGTCAAAAACCCTTAACCTTCCCAGTGTTTTAAAATAACAAAATAAATAAAGAAAACCTTCGGCCACGGTCAGAGGAAACATCCTAACTGGCTGTCATATACCTAAATAAGATAATTATAAGATTTATAAGTAAACCAACTCAAGGAGGACGAGGTGCTAAATAAAAAATAATAGTACCTAACGTACGGGCTGTTAACCAAAATATGCAAAAATACATTTAAAAAACTAGTCCCCACTTCGTTGCTGTTAAGTGTCTTGTTTTTCTTACTTTTTCCAAGTTCCAATAGGATTTATTATATAGATTAAAAAACTATTATTCAAATCAAGGTGGTATTTATCAAGAAACGTTTTCACAAAAATGGCATGTCCCAAGTTCCACAATAATTAAGCACATACAACTATGTCAACAACATTTTTGAAGGTTTATTAATTGATCTATTAAGTGGCACGCATAAAATTAGCTTTAGCCCGCTTACCTAAAGAATGTTCAATATCTAACCATTAATCAATGACAAATATAGAACCTTATGCGAATTTGATAAAGGTTTAACCATGAAAGTAGGGCCCGTTAAGCCGCGAACAAAGCCATGTTGACCTACATTCTTGTAAATGTCAACGGCCGTCTTAAAATAGTTTGCAATTACTTACATGCAGGCTTGCAACACTGTCACTAATTAAAAAGTAAGTACACTTCTTTTTTCGAATTTGAAACGTCAAAAAAGCGCGGGAACATACGGCTGCGCTTGCGCCGTGCTCGCTAGAGAATGACGTGCCCGGAAGCTGGCGGGCCGCGTTTATATCTAGACATTTAACAGTTATGTTTGAAGAAGCCACGGTGGGTATAGAATAGGCGCCGTGGTGCCGTATGCTGCATGTCTATTACTTTTTTTTTTATTGTTCCAGCGTCAAGGCGTGTGTCATAAGGTTAAGAACTGTTTCTAGTAAATTAATGTACTGTGGAGTTCATATTATGACCATGTATGCATATATTATTTTAGTGAGAATACTTTCCTGGCATCCTTTCCTGGTTCAAACGCCTAGTTTTCTTTTTGCCTTGCAAATGAACCAGAATTGCTGGTAGTTGTTTACTGGTAGTAAGGTTACTAGGTTGTAGAGTTTAGGTAGACAGTCGCTTCATGTACTGGATGGCAATCCTCAACACACAAAGAGATGTGGTATTTTATAAACATTAAATGTAGTGCAACTCAAGAGGTGACGTTGTGAGCAACGACCTCAAGTCTGCTGTTACAATATTGTCAGAATGGTCTATCATTGAATTCATAATTGTTGATTTTGACAAGTTTGGTAATCTACTAATATAATGGCGTTGTGACTTTCCAATGGTCAACCACTGACAGTCCATTGAAAGAAGTGGTAATCTCGTACATACTGACAAATTAATATCTGACGTATGCGGTAATCTGCTAAAATTTTGACAGTTCCTTTGATCAGTGAACTACCATTAGAACGTAGCAATGCAGTCATTGCTTTTGATAAGCTCGATATTGTCCTTCTACCACAACTCTAGTTTTTTTTTTTTTTTTTTTTTTTTTTTTCGTTGGGAAAATCATCTAATGACATATCTCGCTCTTGGGCGGAGCGAGAGATAGTGTCAGACTTTTACTGACTAAAAACCCACTCCTGTTCCTTCGTTGCCTTCGTCCCAGGGCCCCGGGTTTCGTTTTCACACTACCCATGGCCCCAGTAGGCTTCGACCCTGCTGGGCCCCTACGATTTGCTGACATCTCCCTGAGGCGCGCGTGGAACAATACGCGCCGTCGACGACTTGGCTCGGTCCGGACGGTTACCGGACGGTCCGACGGCGAGCCACCCATTGCTCGCCGTCCGCAAGCCCGCGCCTACGGTGGCCGGAAATCGGGATCGGAATCCCGGCGGCGGTAAGGGCGTGAGGACCGTTGCCTCACGCGATCGGCCGCCTCCTTTGCTAGCATTACTGCTTCACAGAAGGAGGCGACCGCCTGCCACTCTTCCTCGCTCCGGACCATGGCCTGTACCAGGGCCCGGCGCGAGAGATCGCCGCCGCCGATCGCCCCCACAAGGACACGGCGTTGCTCTGCCCAAGCGGGGCACACCTCAACCGTGTGCTCCACCGTGTCCTCCGGGCGGTCCACACAGTGGCGACACCCGGGCGTTGCTTCCGCACGAATCCGGTGCAGGAACTTCCCGAACTTACCGTGTTCGGTGAGAACCTGCGTCATGCGAAAGGTGAGGACGCCGTGAGGTCTTTCCAACCACGCCTCAAAGAGGGGACTTACCGCCATAATTGTGGCGTGCCCAGCCACAACTCTAGTACGAGACCATTGACCGATCAATGATCGATCATTATGAATAAGCAGATTACGAACTTTTAGCAAAATGACAATGGGATCGTGTCGGAATGACGAATTTTAAAAAATAGCAAACTTGGGCCCCAAGGAACGACTAGACGTCATTCTTGAGTTTTGGCTGCTTAATGATAATTTGGTCGTTTAATTTATAAACCCGAATCTCCTTGTGATTATAGTGAACACTACATTGGTGAGTTGGGAAAAAGGTTCATCAGATGATATCTAATTGGTCTAGTTACCACTTAAATTAAAGCCCTCAAAACATAGCTGTGAGATGAAAGAGTTATAAAACATTGTCATTACCATTTCATCAAGAAATAGATAGGATTACTCTATGATATCCATTGTGCTAATAGGAAGGTGAATATTTACTAGACTACTTAGAACTCAGTATGTGCTCATCATAAAATCCGTAAACTACGAATTTACCAAATGTTGTCGATAATATCCGCTATATTTGAGAAAATATAGACAAATATTTTTTATTTTTACTATTTTATTTTTATTTCTATATAGTTCAGTGAAAAAATATGATAAACTAGCTTCCGCCAGCGGCTTGGCTTGCGTAAAAGTAGAAAGTACTCGTATAATAATATAATAACAGTTACAGAATTTTAAAAATCGGTTCATTTTTAGAGGTCCTCAAAAGGACAAAACTGAACCCTTATAGAATCACTTTGTTTTCTGTCTGTCTGTCAAGACCCTTTATCTCGGGAACGCGTGAAGTTATTGAGTTGAAATTAAAACCATATACTCAGGTCTACGGCCCCTTGAAGCTGTGAAAAAATCAAATTTCTGAGTTAACGAAAAAAAAAGATACGGCCGTTTTTGTCGCAAAAAACGTAAAAATTCATAGGGTACTTCCTAAAATAGGTCAACCTATAAATTCAAAATTTATAGGTTGACCTAGAGTCCTGAAATTTGGCATGAAGTAAGGTCTCATAGCATAAGTATAGGAAAATATGGAAATGAAAACTGAATTTTAAATACGTCACAAAAAAAAACTTTTTTTGCGATTCGGAATAAGTCTTCGTAACTCAATTCGGGAATTGAACTGTTTTCATTGGTAAGTTCATATGGAACCCTAAGTGCGCGAGTCCGACTTGTACTTGATCGGTTTTTTTTAGTTTTTTCGTTACAAAAAAATATACAAATCTTTCCTTTTTTATAATATTATAATAAATAATAAAATATATAATACATATATAGATTATAGAATAAAATATATTAAAAACAAAAGGTACACATCAAAAAGTTTTAATTTAATTTTTTTAAATCTTAAAATAGATATTTGATAAAATGTCAATAATATTTTGATTGCGTCACTAGAGTATTTGTGTGTTACCAATACTGCGCATACCACTACCAGTGTAGTGCGTCGATTCCCATATTTGCTTACAATTAGATTAAAAATACCAAATTAAAAAAAAAAACACTACCAAAGTGCACTAAAATAGAGTGTCAGTGCTTGAATTATGATTGTCTTAGCTTAAATTTTAACTTAATTTTGTAGTTGCGTTGAATAAGGGTGTGTAGTATTCCATTCACATGTTGTTACATATCTTAAAATTGAAGTTACTGTTTCTAATAACTATACTCCATATGTTTAGGTAATTAACTAAATGTAAACAATCTTGACATGTCTTTTATCTAAAAGTTGTCTAAAAATGTTTACAATTTGTGGTTTACATATACCGATATTTGGTAATTAACTAAATTTAAATAATCTTTGTATGTCATTTATACCATTTTTTTTAATAAATAGACATCAAGATTGTTTACATTTTGTTAACTACGTAAACAAATGGAGTATAGGTACTGAAATCATTTTTAGGATTCTGTACATCAGCCGGCAAAAATTGAACCCTTATATGATCACTTTCATACATAATGATGATGTATTTAAAGTTCTATATTACCGGTTCAATATAACCATGTTTTTCTTTCTTTCACTTTGTTATCCGTCTGTCTATTTGGTTACAGGAGATACTGTAGTAATCATTTATTTCCATAGCGCAAACATCTGGACACAGTCTTTTCACACTCGATATAAGTAACTCAAGCCCCCTCCACTAATAATTTCCCCCTAATCCCCCCCCGCTCCCTATTAATTTTAAGTTCCTAATGTAATTTGTATTTTTGGTGTACAATAAAGAATATACGTATCTATCTATCTATCTCAAGTTACTAATCAATCTCCAAGATTAAAACAAAAAATAAAAAGTTGCCAATTCTAAAGATTATGAAGTCTATGCGGACCCGGGATATCGAGCACGCGAAAACGATAAATGCAACAAAAGAAATCGCCAGTCAAGTGGTAGAAAGGTCCACAAACTAAGCGCCACACTGATGCTGGGGTATAACGAGCGATCAATTTCTTTCTTATTTATTGCTACTCGTTATTTATCTTGGCGGCGAGATTTTTTGATAAAAGTGGCGCTTTATAAATGGCCCGTGCCATTTTTTTGTTGCAGTTTTGTTTTTTAGTCGATGTTACTGTCTTCTTTGATAAATACGCCTACAATAATTTAAAATCGCGTTTAATTTTAGAATAAGTACCATATTTTTTGTTGCAGTTTTGTTTCTAGTTCTTTTTTGTTCAGTAGGTACATGCCTATAGGTTATAATATAAAGTTTATATAGCGTTTAGTTTTAGGATATGTACCCCTTAGTCATCTTGCCGTAGGTCTGCTGTTTATACCGCTCTCGAGCTGCAGGATTATTTGAAAGAGTTACCGTCACCCTGGATCTTAAAGGGCAACTGAAGGAACATAGGTGGATGTTAGTCAATAAAATGCTGATACTCCTTACCGCTCCACCCAAAGCGAGAAAACTTATTTGATAATTTCTAACCAAAGTTGATATTCTTACCTAGTTTTTGTTTTATTAATTTTAAATTTATTGAAACCAACTTACAGATATAGCTATAATTTAGGAGCATGCGCAACTGTTTTTTTTTTTTTGACTGGCCTGTTGGTCTAGTGGTTAGTGGTCCTGACTACTATGCCGGAAGTCGTGGGTTCGATTCCTACCCAGGACAAATGTTTGTGTGATAAGCACATTCATTTGTTCTGTGTCAGGGTATAATTTATCTAAGATATGTATATATTTAGAAAATAAAGTATGTTTATCAGTTGTCTAGTACTCATAACACAAGCTCTGCTTATCTTGGACTAGACGGCGTTGGGTGATAGTTGTGTGAATATTATATTATTATTTAGCTCGCCGTCCTCCACGCGCGTTTCAAAGATGTCAGCCAATCCGTAAGGGCCCAGCAGATCCGATGTCCGCTAGGGCCGTGTGGAATTTCTGAAAAGGAAACCCGCGGTCTTGTAACGCAAGGAGCAACTGAAAGACACAGGTGTGGTTTTAATCAGTAAAAGTCTGAAACGCTCCACCCTAGAACTTGAGAAGACATTGGATGATTGATTTATCATCATCATCATCATCATTTCAACCGAAAGACGTCCACTATTGGACATACGCCTTCCCCAAGTGTCGCCACAATTAACGGTCCTGTGCGTCTCGCATCCATGGGATTCCTGCGACACTCAACAGGTCATCGGTCCACCTTGTGGAAGGCCTTCCAACGCTGAGTCTGCTGGTACCTACGTGGTCACCACTCCAGAACCTTTCCCCGGCCACGGCCATCTATTCTGCTAGCAATGTGCCCTGCCCCAATAGCCAAGTTACAATCGTATCTTTCGCGCCGAACGCCTCGAGTAGACCACGCCTCCGATTCCTTTGTTTTGACGTCATTTCAACGCTCAGTCACGTGGTCAGAACAAAGGAATCGGAGGCGTGGCCTACTCGAGGCGTTCGGCGCGAACGAAACGATTGTAACTTGGCTAGGGAGGCAGCTCACTGCCACTTAAGTTCGGCGATTCTTCAAGCTATATCGGTAACCTTGGATCTCCTGTGGATATATTAGTTGGATGAATTCCAACCTCATAAAAAAGCAACTATATTATTTGTTCTGTCATCTCCATCGCATCGGTTCTTTTTAGACTTCCTTAACCTTCATCAACTATTACATACGACATCGTAGTAACATCCTAAAAGCAACTTCATCTTCCCGCACCTATTCGAGACACAACTAATCTTAGTTCTTCGCGTGCACAGCGGGCGACGACGGGACAAGTATTTACTGCATTTAATTAATGTCTAATTGCCTACTAACAACTCGATTTTAAATTCCCATTTATCTTAACAAGTTTCGCCAGAAGGTCGATTCTTATACTTGTAAAAACATTGAAATTCAAGTTGCACTATTATCTCAGGCCCATCATCATTTTCCTGCCCTTGTCCCGTGTTATTTGGGGTCGGCGCAACACGTATTTTCTTCCATTCTGCCCTGTCACTCGTCATGTTATCACTAACTTCCTTTTCTTTCATATCACTCTTCACATAATCCATCCATATTTTCTTTGGTCTCCCTCTCCCTCTCCTATGCTCATAACTCTTTTAGTAACATATATTATCTCAGTCCCAATCGATGTCAAATTTTTTTTAAAAATGTTTTGACAGATAGCAACTGCTTTATAATAATAATAATCCTTTCGTTCCGTGTGATTTACTAAGTAAAGCTTACTGGCCTACGTTTTTGCATACCAAGGTCAGTAAACTTAATCCAGCATTGCTTTAAGCGTTAAGGCCTAAATCTAGATCTTTTTGAAAGCAAACTCCACTTCAAGCTGTCGATTGGAGTTGAAAAGTGTAACTAAAGGGACTGAGGTTTTTTTTAGGGCGGTTCTCTCGCCTTTGGGCGGAGCGAGAGGGCTTGTCATACGTTTACTGACTAAAACCCACTCATGTTCCTTCTTTGCCTTCTTTCCAGGGCCTCGCGGTTCTCTTTCGCACAACCCATGGCCCCAAAAGGAACTGAGGTGGGTTTAAGTCAGTAAAACTCTGACACTCCCTGTCGCTCTACCTAGAGTGGAGTGGAGTAGAGAAGAGGCTGCGCGCGCGAGGGAACGAAGGTCCTCACGCCCTAGCCGCCGTAATTCTGACCCCGACTACAGCCACGGTAGACGCGGGTTTGCGGACGTCGAGCACTGGGTAGCTCGCCGTCCGACTGTTCGGTAATGAACCGGACCGAGCCCAGTCGTCAACAGCGCGTAGTGACCCTCGCGCTCCTCAAAGAGATGTCAGCAAACAGCAGGGCCGATGCCCGCTAGCTAGGACCGCGGAGAATTTCTGAAAGGGAAACCCGTAGTCCTAGAACGCAAAGGGTAATTGAAGGTTACAGGTGTGGTTTTAGTCAGTTAAAGTCTGACACGCCCTCACGCTCCACCCAGAGCGCGAGAAGTCATTTGGATGATTTCCCACCTTAAAAAAAAAACCTAGAGTGGGAGGAGTTATTTGTTGATTAAGACCTACCTGAGATTTTTACTGACTAAAACACACCTGAGTTCTTTCAGTTGCCACGGGCAACTGCAGAGGATTCAGTTGGGCAGGCATCGGCCTTAACTGGCTTCTCTTTAAGGCGCGCGTGAAACAACGTGCCACCGCGTCGACCCGGGCTTGGTCCTTTCCGGACGACCGAACAGCGAGCTACCCATTGCTCACCGTCCGCAAATCTGCGCTAACAGTGGGCGGGAATCGCTCTTCAAATCCCGACGCCCGGGGCGTCTTCGGCGGGAGCACCTAGAGCACCTAGAATGGACAAGGGCCTATACTACAATTTTTTTTTTTTTCTTGTCTGCAATATGGCGATCTGTGTTCAACACAATGAGCCACTCTATTGGCTGTACCATAATACTGGAATTGCAGGACGTAGCTCGAAAGAGACTCCAGTGAGTGCTCTTTCCATTTTGGGTCTCTGATTCAGTTGAAGCCTCGAGCACAGGCGCAGGGTAGCCAGCCTATCGGTATTCTACCTACAGGTTGCATTTTGGAGAGTGTGCGCGGGAATTGCATGACTTGATTCCGCCATCTCATTTCTACCATCGGACAACCCGACGTACGGCGAGTATCCACCCTTACGTTGTTGAAACTTCAACGGTCCGGACTAAGCGTTTCGCTTCGTCGTTTATACCGCGTACATCAAAGGACTGGAACAATTTGCCTGCTGCGGTCTTCCCGTCCAACTATAATTTAGGTGCCTTCAAGGCTAGAGTGAATAGGCTCTTAATAAACTAGTGCGCCTCACCATCAATGATTGCATCACTGCTTACCATCAGGTGGGATCGCAGTCAAGCACTGGTTTATATCAATTAAAAAAAAAAAAAAATCTGCTGGTTAAAGAGGACACACTGTGCTTTCTGAGCCTTGTGTGTCTTACACTGCCTTCCCCTTTTAGCCTCGAGGCCAGTAAATTTCTGTGAGTCCGAAGTCTATATTGATAGTAATGATATCATATACTACTAATGTATTTTAATCATTCGTTGCTCTGTCCCACCTGTTACCTCTTCCTGCGGAAAGCATACTAATGTTACTAGGAAACGACTGTTGTCCGTTTAACTACTATTTGAACAACACTACAGATATGCTGTATTACCGCTGATTGGTTTGTTGCATGTGCAACCGTAATCTAATAAACAGGAACTCAACTTTTCCTTGTGTTATCGAGATGTAGGAAATGGTTTTATGTGTTGTTTAAAGATGTAGAAGAAACTAACAATAAGATAATCTATAAAATAGTGAATGGCTCCATTTTGTTAATGATTTATGTTAACTTAATTTTCTAAGTTTGAGCATTATTCTGGTTAAATGTTGTAGGTTGATAGACATAAAAAAATGTATTATAGAATACAAAACTCATAATTACAGCATAATTTTCAGAAAATACAACATCATCCTTTCCATTTTCATCATCATCATCATTTCAGCCGAAAGACGTCCACTGTTGGACATAGGCCTCCCCCAAGCGGCGTCGCCCCAACGACCGATCCTGTGCGTCTCGCATCCACCGCATTCCCGCGACTCTCACCAGGTCGTTCCAACGCTGCATTTTCCGGCGTTTTTCGGTTTTCCGTTTAGCGGTTTTTCTTTCCATTTTAGTGAGCATTTACTTATTATTTATTTATTTATTTTAGTATAGCAAAATAGCCATTAATAATAAAATACGTACGCATTAATCATATGAAGTTATTAGGTTCACACACCTAGTTCACAAAAAGAAAGTAACATTGTATTGTAAACTGTGATTTCCATATAGCTGTTAGCATTGGTAGGTACTGAATGGTGTAATCAAAGTGATATACTTACTTTAACATCTGATTAAATACTGACCTAAATTATATACCAAGGTATGTCTAATGAACAATGTAATTATGAAATCACTCAAATATTACAAAGATGAAAATTTGTATGTGTGCGCTCAAACGGTTAAACAGATTTGAATGAAATTTTTCACACGAGTAGATAATGTCCTGGAATAGTACTGATACTTTTTATGCCGGGAATGGCGGGAATATTTTATTTTCTATTTTCACACGGGCGAAGCCGCTGGCAGAAGCTAATATTATATCTATCATAAAGTAAATATGTCCTTCAAGGATCATAGATTCAGACCTTCAGGAATTTCGATTGCAAATTAATATTTTGTTATGTGTTAACTTATGTAGACGTTACACGCAAATGCTGTTATATTGATAACTTCTTTTCTGGGAAGAGAACTGCGTCCTGAAATACAGGCTCGGCCTAGCTCAGGCGCAGTTGCACATTTTTATTTCATATGCATTCGTATTAAGTCACCTTCAATTTATTACTCAAATTTGTACAATATTATTATGGAGAAAATAAATTATTATTATTAATTACAGGTCTCAGTCTCTCTCTGAAGGTATGTATAAATTACTGAACAATCTATGTATGTAGATACTTATAGTTACAGTCAGTACCAGAACTATAAAATAATTAAATAAAAAGTCAAAATAATGTTTATTTCCTAAAAAAAAACCATAAAATATTTGAAAATAAAAGAAAAAACCACCAAGTGGGCAAGCGCCAATCGAAGTAAGTCGGAAATATTTTTAAGTACCGATCATCTATTGTATTTCGCTTGATGCTTCTATTGTCTAAATTAGTTACTTTTATATTGGGATTGTTAACAATTGAGTAGTTGACTATTTTTTTAAAGTACCTGTATCAAAAAGTATCTTTAGCCAACATTGCAAATATTAAAGTCCATCAATTTATTCTGTTCAATATTAAGTAAATTAAAACATAGCGGAAGGAATAACTGCCAAGTAAATGGATAAGGATCATCATCATCATCATCATTTCAGCCGATAGACGTCCACTGCTGGACATAGGCCTCCCCCAACTGTCACCACAATGAACGGTCCTGTGCGTCTCGCATCCATCAGATTCTCGCAACCGTCACCAGGTCATCGGTCCATCTTGTAGGGGGCCTTCCAACACTGCGTCTTCCGGTACGCGGTCGCCACTCCAGAACCTTTCGGCCCCAACGGCCATCTGTTCTGCGAGCAATGTGTCCTGCCCATTGCCACTTAAGTTTGGCGATTCTTCGTGCTATGTCGGCAACCTTGGTTCTCCTGCGGATATCTTCATTTCTGATTCGATCACGCAATTAGGATGTACATATTGAAATGTGACGTCACCGCCATTAGGTTGCGTGTGTACAATAGAGATAGCAAGATGATCCTACCACGCCCCCGCTCTTCTTCATACCTATATTTGACATACTAATTAATACTTCATTCAATAACCAATTTTGATGCTACTTTTAGACAAGATTTCTTGTTATATTTATTGTTTCGTATAGAGTATTGTACAAAAATAATAATACATTTTTAACAAATTAAAGAGAACAATATACATGCTTAGATTTAGTCCGTGATGAGAATCGGAGTTACATTCTTTTTGGAAAGTTTTACCACAATCTTTCAATGAGGTCTCGATTCTTCATGCATTGTTGCTATGCTATCATACATATTATTGTCATGTATCAAACATTAAGCTATAAATTATATGCTATAACAATATGGCAATGCAGCCAGCGTTTTGGGCACTTCTCCCATTGGAAGCGACGGGGATATTTTTTTTAGCATAGTTTAGCATAGTCGGCCTTATAATATTCCCACTGTTGGGACTCAGGCCTCCTCTCTAGGAGAGGGAATGGGCCGTAATCCACCACGCGGGCCTAGTGTGAGTTGGTGGATGTCACATGTCTTCGAATTTTTGGTTCTAGGACATGCCGCTTCCTCACGATGTTTTCCTTCACCGTTTTGAGAGCAGTGTTTTTTTTTAGGTGGGAAAATCATCTAATGACAAATCCCGCTCTTGGGCGGAGCGGGAGATAATGTCAGACTTTTACTGACTAAAAACCCACTCCTGTTCCTTCATTGCCTTCGTCCCAGGGCCCCGGGTTTCGTTTTCACACTACCCATGGCCCCAGTAGGCTTCGACCCTGCTGGGCCTCTACGATTTGCTGACATCTCCCTGAAGCGCGCGTGGAACAATACGCGCCATCGACGACTTGGGCTCGGTCCGGACGGTTACCGGACGGTCGGACGGCGGGCTACCCATTGCTCGCTGTCCGCAAGCGATGAAATAAATTACACAAAGTAATGCGCCTGGTCGGGTTTGAACCCGCGACCGAACGAATTTTTTTATACCTAATGAATAATTTTTTAACACGTTTGACTTTGTACTGACATAATTATTATTATTTTCAATTTGTATTATGTATCTACTTATTAAGTTGGTTATTAGTTTAGTTATTTGTAATTAGTTAAGTAGATATTTGTGGGTAAATAATTTTATTCAATTAAGAATTTATTACTTTTTTAAATCTAGAAAAGTATATGCCCATCTTTATCAGTGCCCTAGCCTCTTCACGTGGCATCGCTCTTGCAATTTTTCAATTATTGTACGACCTAGGTATTTTGGCATTTTGACACCGAAACTAATATATATTTTAATGTTGTTGTTATTAGGTATGTTCGTCTGGTCGACTTTATATACCTATACATATATTTTAAAAAACTGGGCAAGTGCGAGTCGGACTCGCGCACTGAGGGTTCCGCATAAACTTGAAAGGTAAATTGAAGTTTACGATTTATGACGTATTAAAAAAAAACTACTTACTAGATCTCGTTCAAACCAATTTTCGGTGGAAGTTTGCATGGTAATGTACATCATATATTTTTTTTTAGTTTTATCATTCTCTTATTTTAGAAGTTACAGGACACACATTTTACCACTTTGGGAGTGTCTCTCACGAAAACTATTCAGTTTAGAAAAAAGATATGTTAGAAACCTCAATATCATTTTTGAAGACCTATCCATAGATATCCTACACGTATGGGTTTGATGAAATTTTTTTTTTGAGTTTCTGTTCTAATTATGGGGAACCCCCAAAATTTATTTGTTTTTTTTTTCTATTTTTGTGTGAAAATCTTAATGCGGTTCACAGAATACATCTACTTACCAAGTTTCAACAGTATAGTTCTTATAGTTTCAGAAAAAAGTGGCTGTGACATACGTACGGACAGACAGACAGACATGACGAATCCATAAGGCTACGGAACCCAAAAAGGAGAACCCGACTGACTGATATATCAACGCACAGCCGAGACTACTGGGCCTTATAGGAACGTGGAATTTTGCCAGGATTTTTGAATAAATTATTGTGAACGTGAGGACTATGTTGATTGCTTTTTTTTCCTTTTCAGTAATTTTAACGTATGTCTGGCAATTTGAGTATTTTCTGCGGCCTACCCAAATGTCCTTTCTTTGGTATTGTTCGTCAAGTCGTTGAGCTTTGCGAATACTGACAAATGCTTGCACTGACTGGACAAGTCCACTCAAATCTGTATGGTTCTTTCTTCAAAAGACCATCTCAGACAAATCTGCATGGTTCTCATGTGATTTGACCATTACATATTTACTGTATGGACTTTAAAAGAGACTTTGACCCCTGAGTTTGTTTCGGTGTTTCTTCTCAGCGTAGTCAGCTAGGAAACACCGGCCTCATCTAGTTTAAAATTACAAAATAAAATTGACGTGTAAAAGTGTTTTATAAACCTATTTGAATAAAAAAAAAGAAAGGTTTTTTGAAAATTAACTATTAAGTAAAAAGGGGGAAATTGTTTGTTTGTAAAATTCTATTCCTTAGCTCAATATACTTGAAACTTTGCACAAATAGTCACATAAGTAAATAAAAAACGTTTTCTTTTTTAATTTCGAAATTTTCGCAAACAAATTCGCGGGACATGTGCTATTGTAAGTATTCCATCTAGTATCCAACTATTTATCAAAGTTGTAGCTAGCCACCGCTTTCTGACTTATATCTGTCTAAACTGACCTACTATCAAGTAAATGAGCTGTAGTATGCACGACTTTCAAGCCACAACCAGTGGCGTAGACAGGTGACCATCGGCCCTGGGGCAATAAAAATCTGGGGCCCCCTTTTTATTTATTTATTTAAAACTTTATGCACTAATGAAACATTGTACAAAGGTGGACTTAATGCGGTGCCGTTTTTACGTGAGAAATCATCAAATAAAGATTGATTGATTGATATAGGTACTCTTTATTTTACACGATAAAAAATATAGTAGACGCTTAAAATTAATAGGGTGTAACAATGGTGGGTGGAAAAAAAAGAATATTTAATCTTTCGGGTTTATAAGTCTAGTAATTCTGCTTCGCCGCTACTACACTACACTACACTACACTATTCTGCTACGCCGGCGTTCGTGCGCCATTGTCTTACTATTGTGTCTCTAATTACGCTACTCCAAAAGTTAACTTATACGTAGGTACACATTTATTCTGATTAATTATATAATTGTAAAAAGCAACGTTTCTGTTTTTTTTTTTGTATCTAAATACCTTATGTAATTCATAACTCCCACTTTCAGAAGGAGGTTAACGACAGCAAAACGACCTAGCTAGGTACCTCTTTTGTTTAGATTTCGAAGGTGGGACAATTTTTTGAGTTTTTTTTTTTTAATTTTTCGTAATTTTTCGTGGGTTTTAGGGACCCCCGAGTTTGGGGGCCCCGGAGCACTCCCCTACCTAGCCCTTTGGTAGCTATGCCAGTCGCCACAGCGTTCAAATGGTTCAACTTCGTTCGTCCCACAATATACCATTAAGGTTAAAAGTTCACTCGAGGAATTCTTTTCTTATTTATAGTGTTGTTTGACACGAAACAAGACGGTGGTCGTCTCGTCTACCTGCAGTCGAAACTTCTATGCCCTTCTTGGAATTCTAATTGTTTTTTTTTACTAAATATACACCATTTTGTATACCAGAGTTGTTGTGCTTATTTTTCATCTACAATGGCGGACTTATGAGCATATACTTTGTTGACTGTTTAGATGTGCGTTTTCTTACCTGTCAAAATGATAGGGAATATTAAAAGTATAAAGGAGTCAGTAAACGTCTATTCATCAAGTACGTCAAGTACGTGGTACATCCTTCCTTTTAGGGTTCCGTACCTCAAAAGGAAAAAACGGAACCCTTATAGGATCAGTTTGTTGTCCGTCCGTCTGTCTGTCTGTCTGTCTGTCTGTCTATCTGTCAAGACCCTTTATTTCGGGAACGCGTGGAGGTATCGAGTTGAAATTAAAACCATAGACTCAGATCTGTAGACTTTATAAGCTGTAAAATTAAACTTGTAAGTTAAAAAAATCAAACTCTGAGTTAACGGACAAAAAAGATACGGTCGTTTATGTGGCAAAAAACGTATATTTCGACACTCTCAAGGGAATCAAAATTCATAGGGTACTTCCTGTTGATCTAGAATCCTGAAAGGCATGAAGCAAGGTCACATAGCACAAATATAGGAAAAAATCTGAAAACTGTAAATCTGTAGTTAAGTCACCAAAAAAAATTATTGCGTTTTGGAAAAATTTTCGTAACTCAATTCGG
This sequence comes from Mythimna impura, assembly GCA_905147345.3. Lineage (NCBI taxonomy): Eukaryota > Metazoa > Arthropoda > Insecta > Lepidoptera > Noctuidae > Mythimna > Mythimna impura. Next base: position 10,396,580 of record LR990362.1, on the reverse strand, counting down.
GAATTGAACTGTTTTCATAGGTAAGTTTGTACGGAACCCTCAGTGCGCGAGACCGACTCGCACTTGCAGTTTTTTCAAGCGATTGTCAGTACAAACAAACGTTCCACATACTTACAAGAAGAAATTCGTGGCCACATCGCATCGCATCAGGTTTTATTATTTCATGAGTAAAAGTAAATGCTATTTATTTTTTGCCTGTCAAAAAAATCGGTCAGTGTAAACTTGAACGTTTGTGCTAAAATTCTACTTAGATACCGATACTAAAAGCCTGTTTGTAAGCACTTATGTTAATATTCTGAAATGATTTAATGGCCCCGAAAATACTGATATATTCGTTTCTCTCTATGATTAAAATAATAGCCTATTTTGAATATTTATAACTCCGCCCCAGTAACATCTTTTTCTACTAAAGAATGAATAAACATTTAATTGTAATTTTAATCCTCAGCGAAGGACTACTCGCTGGTTAAAGTATTAGCATCAAGATTGGATTAATACGCCAACAAGAGCTTTCTGTGTAGAAATCTCAAATAATTCTTTACCCAATTGCTGCGGAGGCCACAAATCTGACTATAATGTCAAACAGAAATAAAAACTAAATCCACCAGGATCACAATGGATATGTGAATTAGTGATGTGCCGAGTACGGCTTGACTCGAGTCAGACTCGATTCCTGGTTAGGACTCGCTTACTCGAGTACCAATTTATTTTGATTCGAGTACGCAAGACTCGATTTCAGGATTCGAGTACGCAAAACTCGATTCCAGGGCTCGAGTACGCAAGATTCGATTCCAGGACTCGAGTCAGAAAGAATCGATTCTGAACTCGATGGCTCGATTTTATTATGCGAGTCCAGCTGACTCGAGTCTAGCATTCGAGTTAAGTTGTCTCTTTCGTACTCGATCTGTGTTTACTTAAGAAATTCGAAATGACGCTTACATAAGTTTGACCCTGCATTTTTTTATAAGCGTACAATTACACGAAAAAGGATCTGTTTTTGATTTGTAATTGATCTCATTTCTAGTTTCTATATACTTCCCTTGTATGTTCTATGTTTTTTTTTTAATATAATCTTTAAATTAAAATATTTGATCACAATAAAAATAGTTGATTTATTTATCATTTTGTCATTATCTAAAAAGTATCAATAACGGACTCTTTTGGATTTGAATATCTAGACTACATTTCTGGACTCGAATTTCTAGACTAGTCTAGACTCGAGTCCAAGACTCGGGTCTTGGACTCGAGTCTGGGACTCGAGTTCTGGACTTGAGTCAACATTCGAATTCCACACATAGAACTCGAGTACTGGGATCGAATGATGGAATCGAGTCATGATTCGAATACCGTATAAACTGACTCGAGTTGACTCGATCCACCAAAACAGCGACTCGGCACATCACTAATGTCAATCAAAGTAACAGTATGTCAATCAATTAGTGAACTATCATTAAGAAAATTGTTAATCGTGTAATCATCATCATCATTTCAGCCGGCCGAAAGACGTCCACTGTTGGACATAGGCCTCCCCCAAGAGTAGCCATAACGATCGGTCCTGTGCATTTCGCATCCATCGGATTCACGCGACCCTCACCAGGTCATCGGTCCACCTCAGGTTCCCGGCCTTCCAATGCAGCGTCTTCCGGTACGTGGCCGCCACTCTAGAAACTTTCGTCCCCATCGACGATCTCTCTCTCTCTCTGCCGACTGCCCCTTAGTTTTGGTGATTCTTCGACCTATATCAGTAACCTTGGTTCTTGGTCTTGGTTTCTTGGTTCTTGGTTGGTTTCTTGGTTCTTGGTTTCTCTTGGTTCTTGGTTCTCTATTTTATACGAGCCCCAGCATTTTTGCTGAGCGCTGGCCGTTTTACGCGGATGTGACGCATAACCTACCATTTATTATATGTCGTTATTGTTATTTGTTTATTTTAAGGTGTGCGCCATATTTGACGTAAATAAACTGTTTTTCTTTCTTTTCTTTCTTTCCTGCGGATATCGTCATTTCTGATGCGATCATGCAAGGAAACACCGAGCATAGCCCTTCCCATTGCCCTTTCGGGGACTTTAAGCCTTCTGATGAGGCCCAAGTTTTTCTTGTTCAACATTTTCATTAGACGCTGTAGGTATATCAAAGCATTGGGTATTTAGTTCTTACCTGCTTGATGGTAGCTCCATGGTAGCTCCTGAGATATTGACCCTTTTTAGGAAGAACGTCGTAAGCAACATTTTTTTTGCAGGATTGAGTGTTGGCTTTCGTAATCATAAAGTATTTTGTAATATCTTTCTAAAATAATTGATTGTTATTCAAGTACGAATACTTTTAAACAATTGATCTATTAGAAGTTCCTATTAACATATTGTTTTAAATACTTTTTGTTCCCATTCTGCCAATAAACAGTCACTTACAATGTTCTTCATAAAAAGGTTCGATATATCAAACAGGATACATAATTATCCTTTTACCTATATCGTTACCTACTCTAATTTATGAAGGCAAAGTGTTCATTGGTTTGTTCTAATACGCTCCACTAAGTCCACTGTGCCTAGGATTTGAACCACCAATCAAAAACCTATCAATTAGTATTTTCTTTTTTCGGGTGACAAAATCATCTAATGACACGCGGGAGATAGTGTTTGACTTTTACTGACTAAAAACTCACCCCTGTTCCTTCTTTGCCATTTTTCCAGGGCCCCGGGGATCTCTTTTGCATCACCAATGGCCCCAATAGGCTTCGACCATCAATTGGTCTTGAAACCTATTTAGACACGGTCAAAAAAACACCCCTCTTTTTGCGTCGTGGCTTAACAACAAATGAACAATATTGTACGGTACAACCGCACATACTGCAAGTCAGCATTTACGCCTCACATTCATTTTACTTTATAATAAAGTTCAGTTTGCGTCGAGCCATCAAACCGGGCGATCTCATCACGGCCAACAAGGGTCACTCATTTCACACACACCAGTTCATTAGCTCATTTTACCAAAACCTTTGGAACAATACAGTAGTTTAAATTATTTTACCATCTTTTATTCTATACCGCCCACATCATCTAAAAGTAGTGTGTGATCTAGCAAGAGATCATACATTCTTTTTGGTCCTTCGAGCCTAAGTTTCGCACGCTATATAGTCCATTTCGCGCGCGTGGACATAGCGGGAAGCTATCCAGTGACTCTAAAGTGTGTTGTGCTCAGTGACTATCAAACTTCGAGACAAACAAGTGTCTCAGGGTCAACAAGGACCCACAAACCATCAGGAGCTAAGTGTGGTTAGAGACTAACAGGTGTCTCAGGGTCAACAGGGACCCATAAACTATCAGTGTTCAGTGAAGGCATATTAGACTTTGGGACTAACAGGTGTCTCAAGGTTTGTTGTGTCGTCAGGAGGTGAGACTAGCCTGAGACACCTGTCTCAGGCAATCACCAAGAACCAGTAAGCAGTCATCAAGGACATTCAAGTAAGATCTTTCCAATTATTTCTTACTTCACTAAGTCTTCATCATGGAGGCCATACATGCAAACCAGGATGAGCTTTACATAGCCATCCAAAAGTTGGCTACAAATGTCAAAAATGATTCAGTAGATCGAAAAACTGCCGACTATTTCAAACGGCGTTTAGATACATTAAATCAATATTGGTCTGATTACCAGTACAATCACGACCGCCTTCTTACGGAGGAAAGCAAGACTCATCCGTATTTTAGTGGCCGTAAATACGAACGAACAGAAGAGCTGTATATCTCGACCAAGGCACTCATTAATCAGCAATATCAAATATTGTTAAAAAAGACGAAGGAACCACAACAAGGGGGAGCCACTCAGGAAGCACAAGGTCCTGCATGGTCAGCGCAAGAAGATCTTGTAGGACGTCAATCGCCGCTCGTCGAGGTATGCTCCAGAGGTACATCTAGCAAGCTTGATGAACTATTGAAGAAGCAAGCAAGCAATTTCAGAGCCCTGCAACGCACTGTGGCAGGGATAAAATTGGATATTATGTCCGAAAAGTGGGAGTTGAAAGATGCCTTACGTACTCTACAGGCTCGATGGTCTATCATAGATTCCTTACATTGGGAATTAGACAGCGAATTGGAAGGTACAAATCAAGAATATGAGGTGTCTTATACAAAGCAAGAAACTATTTACAATAAATTGAACAATGCTATTAACAGGAAATTAGGGTCCGTAGTTCACAAGGAAAACTGGACACCAAAAATTGACATCCCGTTCTTTAATGGTAATTATCAAAATTGGGTGTCTTTTAAGGATTTATTTGTTGAAGCTATCCACAGTAATGGCTCCTTATCAAATGCCCATAAGATGCAGTTTCTTAAAAGCAAGGTACGGGGAGAAGCTGAGCGTTTGATACAGCATCTACAAATCAGTTCCGATAACTACATTGTGTGCTGGGAGATATTGAACAACAGGTACAACAACACGTGGCAGATTTTTAAATCTCACTTAGACCTCATACTAAATCTTCCAGTAGTTCAACAACCAAACGTCCATCAGTTAAAGAATATGCATGATACTACATTAGAGTGTTTAAACTCGATAAGGAACCTAGGCGTTGATGTAGACAGCTGGGATCCATTCATCGTGCGTTTTTTATTACTAAAATTAGATGCGGATACTCATGACCGTTATTTGGAAACTCGGAACATGCCGAGAGATCTGCCAAAATTGTCGGAGTTTCTAAGCTTCTTAGAGAGCAGATTCACTGCATTGGAATCTTCGCGCAAGAAAAACGAAAATTCCAAACCAAGCAAGCAACAAAATTCATCAGCGTCAAATCTCAAGAAAAAATATTCAGCAAGTAAGATTTCGGGGAATTATGTCGACAAAACATGCCCGTTGTGTAAAGAGTCACACGGAATATTTTATTGCAGTAAGTTTTTAAATATGACACCAAGTGCAAAGCGACAAACTGTTACACGATTGCATTTGTGCAAAAACTGTCTTTATTCGCATGGGGATAAAGAATGTACATCAGAAAATCGCTGCCGTGAATGTCGTGGCAAACATAACACACTTCTACATGAAGCGTTTAACAATAAGTCTTCATGTAACCCAATTACAGAGAATAACACACCTGCAGTTTTTGCAACCAGGACACAAAAACAGGAATCGCAAGAAAATCACGTTGTGCAACAAGGCAACAACGTGATCGAAACCTTATTAGCCACCGCGATGATCAAAGTTCAAGCAAGTGACGGATCATACCATAAATTGCGTGCGCTAATAGATCAAGGCTCTCAAGCCTCCCTTATCTCAGCCAGAGCGGCACAACAGCTAGCTTTATCAAGAAAGTATTGCAGAGCCGTCATCTCCGGCATCGGAGAGAAGGAGAGCAGTAGCAAGGGCGTTACGAGCATAACATATTGTTCGCATTTTGATGACTTTACATTACAAACAGACGTGGTAATCATGGACACGCTGATTAATCAATTACCAAGACGCACATTTACCAAGCCAACATGGGCACACCTGGCCGGCATTCAGCTAGCCGATCCAGAATACAATATCAGTCGTCCCATCGACATTTTATTGGGAGCCGATGTGTATTCAAATATCATTTTAGAAGGCATTATCAGGGCTGATCAATCATTTCCGGTTGCGCAACAGACACGACTGGGATGGATCCTATGCGGCAATTTCAAGACTTTTCATTGTAACGTGGTCCTTAATCAAGTGGACGAATTACAACGTTTTTGGGAGATCGAAGACATCACAGAATCACCCAATTTATCCGCAGAGGATCTACAATGCATTGAATACTACAAGAAAACAACAACAAGACGTGAAAATGGCATGTATGAAGTAAGATTACCATTTCAAGAAAACTTTGACACACAGTTAGGATTGTCAAAAAATAAAGCTATGGCGCAATTTCAACAGTTGGAACGGAAATTTCACAATAATGAAGAATTAGCAAACCAATATAAGTTATTTATTCAAGAATATAAAACGTTAGGACATATGAAACTAGCGTCCGGTAACATGCAACCCGATTATTATTTACCGCACCATTGTGTATTGCGAAATGATTCAACTACAACAGCACTTCGTGTAGTTTTTAACGCATCTTCAAAAACAACATCAGGACACAGTTTGAATGACGTTATGTTAAAAGGTCCAAATCTACAGCAAGATCTTCAATCTTTGCTCTTAAGGTGGAGACAATATCGCATAGCTTTTACGGCAGATATTGAAAAAATGTTTCGTTTTATTTGGTTAAATGAACAGGATCAAAGATTTCAAAAAATCATTTGGAGAGATGCTCCAGACATGCATAATCAGGTATACCAGCTATGCACTGTTACATACGGAACCAAGGCCGCACCATTTTTAGCCATGATGACTTTAAAACAGTTGGCTGAAGATGAGAGACACAATTTCGGCAGTATTGCAATAAAGGCATTGGAGCAATCATTCTACATGGATGATATTCTACACGGGACTTATTCTGTCGAGTCAGCAATAAAATTGAAGCAAGATTTAATCAAATTGTTAAAATCAGGAGGGTTCAATTTAAGGAAGTGGTCTTCCAACGCATCATCTTTACATGACGATACAATCGGGGAAGGTAACCAGCAAGGTAATTTCGATTTCAAGGAAATGGAGACATCAAAAACCTTGGGATTACGTTGGAATTCCAAAGCAGACATATTTACATTTCAATCCAAAATTGAACCATCTACCAAAACACCAACTAAGAGATCCATGTTGTCAGACATATCAAAGTTGTTTGACCCTCTTGGTTGGCTGTCACCTGTATCAACCAAATTAAAACTGCTATTTCAGCAAGTTTGGATGTCAAGTATTCAATGGGATGACAAGTTACCCGATCAAACTAGCAAGGAATGGCTAAACATTAAAGGTGACATGCACAAAATTAATCAATTCAAGTTGGAGCGCTGGTTGGGAACAGGAGAAAACAACACGCTGGAGCTGCATGGATTCTGCGATTCTTCTAATAAAGCTTACGCATGCGTCGTTTATTGCAAGACAAAAAACAACGCAGAAACAAAGATCTCGTTAGTAGCAGGAAAAGCGAGACTAACTCCGGTTAACAAGTCAATTTCATTACCAAGATTAGAGCTAAGTAGTGCTCTGTTACTGGCAAAGTTGCTATCTAAAATTAAACAATGTTTTAGCAATCATAATATCAATATATACAGTTGGACAGATTACCTCACGAAGGACACTTAACAGATTTAATTATCAATCAAGCACATCAACTTACCTTCCATGGAGGAGCACGGGTGACATCAGCATTCATTCGTAAGAATTACTGGATCATAGGTGGTAATCGAGCGGTAAAAAAGCATATACGTACCTGCGTCACCTGTCGTAAACACAATCCAAGCAAGATGACACAGTTAATGGGTGATTTACCTACACAGAGATGTAACGTTGCAAAACCATTAGAACACACTGGCGTCGATTTTACCGGGCACGTGCTCATAAAGGCCAACAAGGGTCGTGGTATCAAGACCACAAAGGGATACGTGGCGGTATTTGTCTGTATGGTGACCAAGCTTGTCCATATAGAGCTGGTCTCAGACCTCACATCCTCCGCATTCATAGCTGCGTTGCGAAGAATGGCTGCAAGAAAGAGCTCACCGAAACACTTGTACAGCGACAACGGTACAAACTTTGTTGGGGCCAACAAAATTTTACAAGAAGAATTTGAGCAGATACAAGATACATTCGATCAAGATTTCATCAAGGAAATCACTAGCATGGAGATTGAATGGCATTTTAACGCGCCCTCATGGCCCACAGCAGGAGGGCTGTGGGAGGCTGCAGTTAAAAGTTTGAAATATCATTTAAGGAGAGTCGTTGGAGATCAGAAGCTCACCTTTGAAGAGTTCACTACAGTTCTGGCCCAGTTAGAAGCAATACTTAACTCGAGGCCACTTTGTCCTCTGACTGAAGATCCTAACGACTTGGACTTCCTCTCTCCGTCAAGCTTTATCAATCTAAATCAAGACATGACCATATTAGAAACAGAAACTGATATGCGGACGAGATGGCATTTAACTCAAAAAATAGTACAAGATATTTGGAAACGTTGGCATACAGAATATCTCACTCAGCTGTCAGCAAGAAGCAAGTGGAGACATTCTCAACCAAATATTCAACTAAATGATATTGTCACCATTAACGATGCAAACCTGCCCCCTGGGAAGTGGGCAGTTGGCCGAGTCGTCCAGCTGCATCCCGGAGGCGATGGCCACACTAGGGTGGTTACATTGAAAACAAAGAATGGGTTTATCAAGAGGCCTGTTCTCAAGCTGTCTACTCTCCCTGTGAATGATAGAATCGACAAACAAGGGTCGCGTCCCAAGGAAGTGAAGGATGGCAAAACAAATAAAAAAGTAAATTATAGCTTCTCATCGCTGGTAATGTTACTTTTGTCTTTCATGAGCATCTTGACCACAGCTCACTGTTCTTACAATGTTACACAATTAAAAGACAATCAAGGTCTTTATTTTGATAAAATTGTAAACATGCAATTAATCAGAGATGATTGGAAAATAGTAACATACTATGACATGAACTCATTTTGGCAAGGTACAGAAGCATGCAGTAAATACCTAGCCTACTTGGATCAGATGTGCAACAAGTTTAAAGAAACGTCACACTGTGACATCATACAAGTTCAATTGCAGCATGAATTCTCGGAACTCCTGTACTATAACCACCTGTTGCTGAGTCAGCATTCCAGCACGCGCCGCGCACGACACCTGCGCCGGCGCAAGCGAGGCCTTATCAACGGTGTAGGGTATCTTGCAAACAGTTTATTCGGTGTACTTGATGAGAGATTTGCCGACCAATATAAACAAGATATTCAATCAATTCAGGATGAAATGATGACAATGAAAATCATTTCCTTTCACTTATGAAACAACAAACAACGGTCATTGAGGCAGAATACAACGTTTTGAAAAGGAATGAACAAGCAATTAATAAGCAACACAAGATGCTTAATTCACTATCGATCAAGTTAGATAAGATGGAGAACGTTTTGTTGGACGAATCTTCAACCATCAATCATATCATAGACGTAGGCATCCCAACTCCACTGATACAAAACTATTCACTTTTTTCGAGCAACAAGGAGCTTGACGACATCAAAAGGCAACTCCATATTCTCAAAGCAAGTGAGAATTTGCCACATCAACTTTCTTATCATGATATCCATCACTATACAGCATTGTATGTAGTGATCGGAGTAGTGTTGGTGGTTGGTGTAGTCATCATGGTACGTCGGCTGCGTAACAGGCGAGTCGCATCTCTCGCGGGGGCAAGGGCCACATTGGCGAGTCTACAGACCCCGCAACACGTGACGCCTGCACGGGCAGAGGCTGGGGCCTCTTTTTCGTCTTCCGCAGTTCAATATAGTGTTAGTGCGCGTAATAAGTGTGAGATTCCATGTGTGTCCGATTACAGTGAAATTCATAAAGTGCATAAAATAGACAAGTGTACAGTGCCTATGTCTCGCAAAACAGAATTTAAGTAGAGACTCTAAACATAGAATAAGGACCAATTGGAATCACCTTGTTATTCACCTAGTATAAGGACCTATTGGCATCATCTTGTTACTCATCTTTTCATGTTCATCTGATATTCATCTTCCCGCTCGGGAGCATGTACGGTACAACCGCACATACTGCAAGTCAGCATTTACGCCTCACATTCATTTTACTTTATAATAAAGTTCAGTTCGCGTCGAGCCATCAAACCGGGCGATCTCATCACGGCCAACAAGGGCCACGTGTCACTCATTTCACACACACCAGTTCATTAGCTCATTTTACCAAAACCTTTGGAACAATACAGTAGTTTAAATTATTTTACCATCTTTTATTCTATACCGCCCACATCATCTAAAAGTAGTGTGTGATCTAGCAAGAGATCATACAAATATCATAATCATCTATGGTTTAAATAAGTATTGCATTATTTGTCATAATAAATAATAGGTAGGTACATGCATTGTATCGTGTAATCAAGGTAGAAATAATAAAATATTTCTAGGCAATATCCGAGGTTACCACACCGGATAAACATAAAACATGCCACAATATCATACACGTAGTAATTGCTACCATTTTGAATGATAGCAATCAGTCATGAAAAAATATTGAAAATACTAAAAAACTATTCGACCTTGGGATTTTATTTGGATCGGACATGTCAATGGCATTTGTCTGATTGGTACATTATATAACGATAACTGTAAACGTTTGTGATGCCTGAATTTGAACTCAGGTTAGTAAACTAGTACACGCTTTTTGAGAAAACACACACACACACACACACGTTTATTTATTTATCATCTTTACTGCTAACTTTACAGACCTTAATGTGACAGTGCAGCTATCAACTATTATTATTATACTTAAACTAAAAATTCAGTTTTAATAAAATTTAAAAAAAAAATCTATTAAAAGTGAAACTTAAACATAACTAATAATTCTCTCTCTCTCTTCCCAAAACTCAAAACCCCAAAACTCTTGCGAATGAACATCGTTCACAACGCGAATTTTTCTGGTGAGGGCTGTTTTTGCCAGCAGTAAAATCCCTAAATTACTGGACCGCACAAGGTGTGTCCAACCTTTTTTATTATCTAGGAAACGTTCAAATGGTGCCCGACCATTGGGATAAGTCCGGGGAGTATTGACGTATCTAGGGTTAGTTTTCAGAGGGAGCCTGGCCCCTGACATCGCTGATTTTATGTAAAGTTTTTGGCATCCATCATAGAATTTCAAATCAGTAGCCCAACAACCAGGGGTGGGCGCTAGACCATACTGTAATGGGCACAACCCACTCGGCCTCCCTCTCTATACGCCTATTGGTAGTGTGGGATTCATACTTTAATAAAACCATCGCAGTGATCACCATCAGCACATGGAATCTATTAGTGGACGGTCAGTCTCCATTCTTTGCGCCCGTGATTTCAAACTTCTGCCTACATAAAATTATGCAGGTGTAGTTGCCACATGCAAGGCGCGAAGAAGTTGCCTCCCCAACGCTTTCTTCTCTGAGTGAGAGTACCTTAGAACACTAACCTATCGACAGATCACTGATTGGCTGGCTACGTGTTTGACTTGACTACTTCCTAACTAAGATAACAAAAGTCAACTTCAAAGAGGAGACATAGGGAATCAGAAGTGCTCAAAAGAAAAAGTTTTAAAGAGGACATAATGATAGTATTAGAAGCAATACTGAAGGTGCAGTTCATATCAAACTAATTTCACAAAGATATAAAATTGTATGTACGTTATAATCTCCAAAAGTACTGCTCCGATTCAAAAGTTCTTCCTTAAAGTACTGGTCCGACTACAAAAGTTCTTCCTGAAAGTACTGGTCCGACTACGAAAGTTCTTCCTGATAGAAAGCTACACTATCGCCAAGTACTATAGACTACATTTATAAGAAAAAGATAGTCTGCTTATAAACGAATAACCTCCGCCGCACCCATCGGAGAATGGAATCAGGGTACCTGGTATATTAAAAAAAAAGATTATAGCCACAAAGTTTTTTGCATACGGCCACCAAGTAAAACAATGTTTTATAAAACAAATATTTTATTCAAAATTACGTCCAAAACCTAAAACAACATAACATTACACTACAGAACTTATAGTAACCAAAATTACACAATTTTGTACATCAACCTAAAAAATCAGAAATTTAGTTTCCAAGATTTCATTTTTCTTTGAATTGGCGAGCTCGTTATTGGTGCCCTCGTGGTTGACTTGGTCGTGATTGGTTGGTTTGTAGACGGTATCACCTGATTGACTGACTGGTGACTTATTGGCTTACGACTTGCTGAATCGGCACAACCAATACCGGTGGTTTAATCGGCTCAACCGATATCGATGGCTGAATTGGCTCAACTGATATCGGTGGCTGACTTGGCTCTACCGATATCGCTGGCTGCAGCGCTTTAATGGCTGAGGGTTTAACGACGTTTAAAAAATTGTTGTTGAATGGGAATCGCCTGAGGATAAGGTCCAGGAGTCCGATTACCAAAAGTCTGATATGGTACAAGCTGTGGATTAACATTTTCATAACCTGAAATACAAACGTTTATTTTAAAAAAATATCCTAATATAAAATTTAACCTTATTGGTTTATATCATGTTAAACGATTTTGTATTTAACTAAAAATACTGAATTGAAAAAACACGCGCATGATGGCGTCCACTGTGGAGCGCCCTCTGCGAAAGCCATACTGGCTGTCCGTAAGAACCGTCCCCATCCGTGCTAAGTGCGTGACTTTTCTATAGAATTTATGGAAAATATATGTATTTTTTTAACAAATGTTATAAGTAGCTATAACTAGCAAATCCAGTGGTAAAAATTAGATTATAATTTTAATAAACCCCTATTAGGTGTCTATATAAAATATTACTTAGGGCACAGAATAAGTAATAGTAAAGGGGAGATGCTCTATAGCAAGCCATAATTAAGTTGCCTGTACTATTTAAACCTTTCAGGTACTTATTTTTTTATCTATGTATTACGTATTGCGAATATGTCATCATCATCATCATTTCAGCCGAAAGACGTCCACTGCTGGACATAGGCCTCCCCCAAGCGTCGCCACAACGAACGGTCCTGTGCGTCTCGCATCCATCGGACTCCCGCAACCGTTACCAAGTCCTCGGTCAACCTTGTAGGAGGCCTTCCAACGCTACGTCTTCCGGTACGTGGTCGCCATTCCAGAACCTTTCGGCCCCAACGGCCATCTGTTCTGCGAGCAATGTGCCCTGCCCATTGCCACTTTAGTTTGGCGATTCTTCGTGTTATGTCGGCAACCTTGGTTCTCCTGCGGATATCCTCATTCCTGATTCGATCACGCAAGGAAACTCCGAGCATAGCCCTCTCCATTGCCCTTTGGGTGACTTTAAGCCTTCTGATGAGGCCCATTGTAAGCGACCACGTTTCGGAGCCATATGTCATCACTGGCAACACGCACTGGTCTCTGGGACTTTCGTCTTGAGACACTGTGGTATATTGGACGAGAAGATACCGCGCAGCTTCCCGAACGCTGCCCAGCCGAGTCGGATTCGACGATTGATCTCTTTCTCGAAGTTAGACCTTCCCATCTGGACCGTCTGTCCCAGGTAAACGTAGTCGTCTACAACTTCGAGTGTAGAGTCCCCGACCTTGATAGGAGTGGGTGCTACATGGCTGTTTACCATGACTTTGGTTTTGTCCATGTTCATTTTAAGTCCGACTCTTTCGGAAGCTCTACTGAGGTCACCAAGCATTGTACTGAACTCCTCCGTAGTCTCAGCCATGACTACTATGTCGTCGGCAAACCGAAGGTGAGTGATGTACTCGCCATTGACATTAATGCCTAGCCCTCTCCATTCCAAAACCTTGAAGACATCCTCCATTGCTGCCGTGAACAGTTTCGGAGAAATAACGTCTCCCTGCCTCACGCCCCGCTGCAAGAGGATAGGTTTCGAGGTCTGGTCTTGTAGTCGGACTGACATAGTGGCGTTTTTGTACAAACACTTCAGCACTTCGATATACCGATAGTCAATTTGGCACCGTTGGAGAGACTGCAGTACAGCCCAAGTTTCAATCTAATCGAAGGCTTTCTCGTAGTCCACAAACGCTAAGCAGAGAGGCTGATTATACTCCTCAGTCTTCTGTATAACCTGCCGCAGCGTATGTATGTGGTCCACGGTGCTGAAGCCTTTTCGAAATCCGGCTTGTTCGGGAGGCTGGAAGTCGTCGAACCTGCGCGCGAGACGATTCGTGATAACTCTGGAAAACAGCTTGTAAACATGGCTCAGAAGCGAGATGGGCCTATAATTCTTAAGCAGGGCATTATCGCCCTTCTTAAAGAAGAGTACCACCACGCCTCTGCTCCACGCCTGTGGCGTTTTTCCCTCGAGTATGACGGAATCAAATAGCTTCTGAAGGGCCTTAAGGACCGGTTTTCCACCCGCCTTCAGGAGTTCGGCCGTAATTCCGTCCTCACCCGACGCCTTGTTATTTTTTAGCTGCTTCAGAGCCATCCTAATCTCGTACAGGCTGACGTCCGGGATATCTTCGGTATAGTGTCGAGTCAATCTAGCTCTTGGGTTGTTTACTAGATTTACAGCGGGTTTAGCGATAGACGTGTATAACTGTCCATAAAAAGCCTCGATCTCTCCCAGAAGCTCCGATTTGGCGGATATGACTCTGCCATCGTCGGTCTTCAGTTTCGTGAGCTGGCTTTGCCCAATAGACAGATCTCGTGCAAATACTTTAGAGCCCTTATTCCGCTCAATCGCATCCTTCCTTAATCCTTGCGGTATTAAAGCGGCGAAGGTCGCGTTTCAGGGACTTCGAGATTTGTCTATTGAGCTGCCGGTATATGCACGCATCGTTTGAAGACTGCAGAATCATCTCACGCCTCTTCTTCATTAGCTCGAGGGTCGGATCAGAGAGCTTCTTGTTCTTATTTGTACGGTGAGTCTTGAAAAACTTAGACCCGACCGTATGGACAGTTTCCACGAACCCATCGTTATATTCATCCACGGAGCTTCCTAGGCACTCGGAACGATTGTGGAGTTCGAGCTGAAAGCTCTCGGGGTTTTGGATCTGGATCTGTGCTGGACGGAGCGTAGACTTCATCAGTCGAGACCTTTCAAGCTTAATGTTAATATTCAATGTGCCACTTACCACGCGGTGATCACTTCCAATTTTCACCGCGTTGATCACAGAGACATCATTGAATATTTGCTTTTTCGTCGACAGGATGAAGTCAATCTCATTTCTAGTTGCACCGTCAGGACTTTGCCAGGTCCACCTTCTATGCTCACGCTTTTTGAAGAAGGAATTCATCATATAGAGGCCTCCTTCTCCATAAAGCTAGCCAGTAGGTGTCCCCGGTGATTCCGACGTCCAAATCCAAATTGCCCCACTCGCAGCCCGTCTCGTTTGCCCAGTTTCGCGTTAAAGGCCCCCATGACCACGGTGAAGTGAGTCTTAGAACCATGCATGGCTCTTCATATATCCTCATACATGGATTCTACTTCGTCGTCGGGATGTGTCGAGGTCGGGGCGTAGACTTGTATGACCTTCAGCGAATATCTTGATGATATTCTGAGTATAAGGTACGCCACCCTGGTCGACACACTCTCGATCTTCACCACATTGTTCACAAGGGACTTGTGGACGATAAACCCGACACCACCCTGGGACTGCTGGTCACCCTCCCGGAAATAGAGCAGGTTACCGGATTTGAGAATTATCGTATCCTCCCCCTGTCTTCGGCCTTCAGACAATCCCACAATACTCCATATTGCGAATATGTACTTATTCGCAATACATTTATAAATTTATAAACAGCATTTTTTTTTTTTTATTCTTTATAGGTTCGCGCTTGACCGCTATCTCACCTCACCCCCCTCAAAATAGATGATGGGGTTTCTGTAGCATGACGTAAATGCAGCATAGCATGAAAATAATAAGTAAGCTAAACAGTTGATAACACATAATTTTTTATTTATTCTGTTTTTATTAAAAAAATATATATTTGATTTTTATAAAGGAGTCGCACTAGGTTTCTGAATTGACAGATTGACAGTTTCTATTCCATGATCGAAAATCAAGCAACTACTAAAAGATCAACAATGGCCACATCGTCTCAAAATAGATTCAATCAAAACTTACCCTTGTTTTGGTTGTTGTTATTATTGTTACCAAAATTATTGTTCACATTGTTTAACCTAGTGGGTTCTTCAATCTTCCCTTCAAAGAGCACCACTTTCTTTTCGTTATCCCAAATGAAAAAGAGGAAAGGCCTATCTATTCTCAAGTTAACGTTATTGTTGATAAGAGGCACAATCATTCCAGCACTGGCTGCTGCAGCAACCGTACCTTTCTCGTCAACTTGCATGTACACTTTATGAATGATGCTGTTAATGTAACGAGAGGTTTTCGGATCTTCAAAGATGCCCGAGAGGTTTGCGGCAGTTGAGAATAGAGATGTGATGCGCATCTGAAATGTGAAGGGTTAAGGGTTTGTTACAAAAAATATTGACATTTTTGAGTACTTAGGATGACAGATAATAATAATTTATTGACACAAGTTCTTACGACTTGCTTAATATCAGTTAAGTTTACAATAGATAGATTGGGTTTCGGATATAAATTAGATGCAAGCAGTTAAATAAGATGGAATGATATTAGCATACCAGTAAAGACGGCATCGACACAGAAAGTAGCTTCTTTCTTAAAGATATGTGATCAATCTGTTTTCATGGTATTACGGGTAAAGCTTATGGTTTAAGGTACAGAAGCAGAGAGTAAGTGAAGGGCTGGATTTTCTATAAAGAAAAATTCAGTCTCTTGTTATCAAACTTTAGGGAATTTTAGAATAAATTAAAACTGCAATGCTTGTAAAAGGCTGCTAAGTCAAAAGTACTGACATGATATTATAACAACATTGTAAACACTTAGTTCGCAATAAACGCTTTGACTTTAACTTTGACTTAACTTGGACATCTACCTAGGTGTCTCGACCACAAGAATCCGTCAACAGAAATGAAAAGCCCACTTTTCCTTATAAATTCAATGACGATTTACATAAAGCAATACAGGTTACTACTAACATTTTTCAAAGCTGCCACCATATCGTCACTATACTCAACAGTGAACTTGGGCATAGTTAGGATGACGTCAGTTGGCTCCAACAGTTTGGATATCTCCAGCACTCCAATGTAAGGTAAGTCACGAATGAGAGCCACCCCGGAGTCTCGGTCTTGGGGTACTAGTAGTATCATTGAGTAACGTTTACCCTGGAAGGAAAAACATTTTGGTTAAACCACCATTATCTAATTATTTAAACTTCATTTACAGTAGTGGTACATAGGCGGACTTAATGCAACAAGGCATTCTCTATCAGTCAACATTATCCCTTATGCAGCTTTATTTTTGTTTACGCAACATAATATCTTCTTTGTTATCCATAGTCATCGGATCGGTAATATATCGTTGCTATGAGTTTGTATATGAATAAGGATGACTATATACTCAAAAATTTTCCTAGCGATTTTTCCTCATTCTTTCGCATAACATTACATTGCCTTGACAACCGATTGCTATGTTAACGTTCATATGAATTTAATTTTAGTTCAGTTACCTATTCTAAGTTTTGACCAGAATTTAGTAGATTTATCAGTAATAGCGATAAGGGGGAATGGTTCAGTCGGACATCATTTAAGTCAATTCTTTATTTCACCTGGTATGGCAGTTCCAAAGCGTGTGCTCTTAAATTCTCCACATATGCATAGTTGAGCTTTGTTTCCAACACCATCATGGCGACGTTCGTACAGATAGCATTTCTGTAGAAGCAGTCGGCATGCGTCAGCTTAGGTTCGAACTCATGTTGCCAGATTCCCTTGAAGTACAGTGCGTTTGTTACTAGAAGCTCGGTTTGTGGAGTGATATTCGCTAGAATATTGTAAAAAGAAAGAAAATATTATTAGGGTTCCGTACCAGGAGGGTTGGCCGTTTTGGAGCAGGCAAAAGTGGCGGGAAGTCGTGCGGCTTACCCTGACAGCTTCCGGAGAGCTAGCTTCGTGATAACCAGTGATAACCACGACCATTCTGGCAAGAGTGAAACGGTGAAACGGCCAAGAAGAAGAAGACCAGGAGGGTAATAATAAAAACGGAACCCTATTACTGAGATTACACTGTCCGTCTGTCTGTCACCAGGTTGTATGTTATGAACCGTGATAGCTAGACAGTTGAAATTTTTACAGATGATATGTTTCTGTTGCCGCTATAACAATTAACACTTAACGAGATTTTTTCAGCTCGAAATATTCATAGAATATTTAGTTGGATATTCATTTTAAAAATAAATAATTAAATTAAAATAAATATTTAACGGGGGGCTCCCACACAACAAATGTCCTAGACGAGTCCGACCCTCACTTGGTCGGGTTTTTTTTTGTTTCTCACAACATTTTATTCAAATTCGATTTATTTTGTTTACTGTTATGTAGCTCAAAAAGTTCACCTTATACTATTTTTCTATCAGTCAAATTACCTTGATCAATAATATTCGGGATCAGCCCTTTAGTGTTGTAGCTCACCCAACCGTTTATAATGTCGGCAGAAGTCCGAGGATCATTGAAGTCGACATTGTTTACTTCGGAGAAATACAGGCGTTTCGCCATTTTCTCATATTCTTTGTTGAGTGGTAGTTTCCTTGATACAAACAAACCATTCGCATTTTGGATGAATACACTGGATGTGTTTATCTGAAATCGATTTCGGTAGATATTACGAAATGATTTGTGATATAAAAGACGAATCACTAGAACACAGTAATGCAATCAACTCTCTCTTAGCGGTAGTGCCTGCTTTCAGTTACCAGTTCGAAGTTGCAAGCCTTGTAATGTTTTAGAACCACCCAAAGTTTTAGGCAAACCTTTCATATAGGTACTTTCGTTGTAGCAATACGAAAAAGAAGGAAACTACTCTTTGTTTGAACCAACCACATTGAATACATGACATGTAGTGAGACTTACTACATCATTAGTGAACAAACATTTAAAAAAGCTTTAATCTGATATTTGTCCTAGACTTAACTTAGTAGGTACTACGCAAAGTCTGGTTTCCAGTATGGGAATAACCCTTGCTAAAAATAACACGCACTTCGTCATTAAATCCGGTTTGACTGAAACGACTGCTTGGAATGGCAATGAATGGTGCTTAAGAGTCTTGATTCTATATACTTATAACTATTTTAGAGTGTCGTTTTTATTTACCTGTAAATCCTTCACAAGCGCGCTTAACTGTTGCCTATAATCATCTTTATTGGGTGGCAGTCTTAAAGCAGTCTGGATTTCAGCAGCAGTAACTCCTCGAGCACCTTCCAATAACATTGCCAGGGTCGATTTGATGCTGACTGGAGAAATCATCACGTTACCAGGCTTCCCTTCAGCTACATATCGAAGGAGGTCGATATCAAAATAGCTCATACGTGAATTTGAAGTGTCATTGGAACAATCTAAACTTTGGAATGATGCGAAGATTAAAACTGAAATGAGGAAAATGATACACCAAATAAAATATATCTACATTTGCCGGGTAACAAACATGTCTGAGTATCTGCAGACCGTAATCTTTTCCATTGTTTTGATATTTTTATAAAAATCCTGTTTTTTACATATGTAAATACATATCTCTAGTCAAAACTGACGACTGAAGAAGTAAGAAAGATACACACATACTCGTATATACAATCTTTCGCCTTCATTATATTAGTGTGATTTGCTAAGTATGTTTTTTCATAATTTTTCTATCACTCACCATCTCAGTGTTAATACCTTTTCAAGCCATCATCTTTAACAAACTCTATGACATACTCGTACGTTCGTCTTGATGATCCGAACCTATTGCTGACTATGTTTCGTTCAACCCTCTAAATAATTAACCAAACTATCAGAAGCATTATATTATCTTATCTTTCCTCTTAAGCCTTTATTGTTATTTAAATATAACATTCCACTAAATCAGTCATTTTAATACATGTTTATAATTTTGCATCAACGATAAAACGCATATATGTAGTCGATACCGGTTTAGTTTAAAAGGAAAATGATCAAGGTCATGTTGAAGATGTTGATAAAACAATCTATTACATTAAAATTTTGAATGCACAGCATACTTTTAGGTATGTATTGCATGCGACCGTATAGGAAGCATTAGCTTACTACCTTACTTTAATTCCAGAGAAAATTTCTAAGGTTGTTACTATTAAACATGTAATAACGGATCTCAATTTCGATTGTAAAGCAGTATCTATTCAATGTTTTATTTGACTGGGTAACAGAAATAATAATAGAATTTATTCATATGAATAAAAGGGATTAGAGGGAACCAAAGAAAGAAGGAATGGATTGTGTGAGGACAGGTACGAAAGAAAATAGTGTCGGCGAAAGCGTAATGGTTGAATGAAAGACCGTAGACTTTATGTAACAGGACATAGACAGGTATATGATGTACAAACAACAAACTCACAAAACAACTGCTTCACACTACGAGAGGCTAGGAGAACAACAATGGTTAATCATTTTTTAGTTCCAACAATTTAAAATTACTTACCAGCAGCTACTATAAGATGCATATTTGAAGCTTTTTGCAACTATTTACATAATAAAATAACACAACCACATTGACTGGTGGACAGATGACTACAGGCAAGTCGTCAAACAAAATATATATTAACTTGTTTTCCTATAGAATCCTGCAACTGGTGTGACGACAACGAAGACATGATTAATACATACAACCTTTTAATTTTAATCAAAACCAGATTCATTACTTACGTTCAGTTTCTTATTTTATTTGAAACCGGTTATGGTTTTTATTATTTATTTTCAAAACCAGATTTACTCTAGATCCTTTATTTATTTATTATTTATCTTTAATTCAGGTAGATTACCCATAAAATCGTTATAGTATTACTTAACCTACGTTAGTATAATCTATGCTATGTTAGTATAATCTGTGCTATGTTAGTATGATCGACAAGAAACATAATGTTAAATTAAATTAATTTAATTAATTACACCACCTTCCGGACACACTTGCTGGCAACAGAACATGCACTGCACGCAGGTGCCCCATTGGGGGCCTTCAGTCTTACTAGCAACAATGCTCAGAATAATGTTGTCGCTGTCCCGCTTCGTAATGATCGCAAAGAAGTCATCTGTAGGCGCTGCTGCGAACATACCTGACGGGCTACAGAAACGTAGCAGACATCATCATCTTAAAAGCATTGTTGTATTGCACACGCAGGGCATTAAACGTCTTCTGCGTGTATCTGGTCCACAGACTGCAGGTATATAAAGCCAGGCAATATGCCCTAAATAGTGTCAACTTGACGTTATTGTCGCACTTTGCAAATCTGCGAGCCTGCATGTTGCATCGTACGGCCAATGCCCTGCGCTCGCTTTCAATATCACAGTTATCAGTGCCATCCTTTGGAACCCAATGACCTAGGTATTTAAATTGCTTGACTCTGTTTAGAGTTGCACCACATAGCGAGACTGGTGACACCACATCATAGGTCTTGTTTTGTGCCATAAAAACTAACAGTTCGCTTTTCTTGGCATTATACCTTAGTCCATGGGCTCCAGCATAGCACTCACATTATACTCTCTAATTTCTTGAGAGCACTGACCGACGGACTCTGCAACACCATATCGTCAGCATAACTGATGTTCTTAAAAGACACGCCATCTATAGTGCATCCGATGCCAGTGCTGCTGAGTTCCTCGATCAGTTTATTATTCACATAAATATTAAATAACTTGGGCGATGTTGACCACCCTGTCTCACCCCGCACTCTAACCTATACACATCTGAGTATACGCCTGCCCACCTCAAAGTGTTATGTTGGTTACCGTACCAGAACATATTAATTAATTCTGGCGGCAGGTTAGCATCATTCAACAATTTATTACACAGGATGTCATATGAAACAAGGTCGAAAGCACAGGATAAATCTAGGAAGCATGCATACATAGGCGTCCTCCTCCCAGTGTAATATTGCACTGTACTCTTGAGAGTCATAATAGCAGTGTCAGTTTGTAACCCATTCCTAAAACCAAACTGTCTGTCATTGATTTCTAAATGTTTACCTAAACATCGGTCAAGTAAACTATCCAAAATTTTAACTGTAATTGTTGCTAAGGAAATGGGTCTGTAATTACTTACCTGCGACATATTACCAGTCTTCTTCTTAGGCACGGGCACCACAATCGTTTTCACTAGATCAGCCGGGCAGGTAAGAATGACTCGCACATAGGATGAACAGTAAGGCAAGAACCCTTGGGAGATGAACACCTGCTTTCTACATATGCTCAATACTCAGGCTAACGTGACCAGGTGACTTACCCCTGGATATGTTTTTAATGACGGAAGATACGTCACGGGCAGTAAAACGTACACTAAGTTCATTACAGCTTACATTCAGTGTGTGCTCCGCTGGACCTAGGCGTGAATCAACTTTGAAATGTTGTCGAAATAAGTTTGCAATATCGACTGATTCACTCTTTCCTCAACACACCTTTTCGTTTCTCTCCAAAAACTTCAAAAGTTCGCTGAGTAGTGGAGAAGCAATAATATTCATTTTAATTTGATGTTGATTATTTTGACACCACTTTAGCTTTGTCTTAAAAGCTTTGCGGGAGTCACGCATTTGGCTGTAAATGGCTCCCACACCGGGTTTTCTATACTACACCCAAAGCTGAAACCTCAGTCGAGACTCTGCGTGTGCCTCCTTCACTTGTTTGTTCAAACCCGTGACATACTTTTGCTTCGATTTAGTCTGATACAAAAAAATCGCCGCTGCCGACTCACTTAATATGTTAATTACAGTGCTATACAAGCTCTCTATATGTAGTCTATGCTCCAGCCCCCCTAGCCAATTTACAACCGTTTCGTTTCGATTCTCTTTTCGTTGATCGCCTTGAGTCGGCCACGCCTCCTATTCCTTTGTTCTGACCACGTGACTGAGCGTTGAGATGACGTCAGAATTAGAATCTAGTCCGTATGATAAATGAACTTAATATTTTAAAAGATAGGTACTTTTTCATCATGCTCATAATTTCGAATATTAAAAAATATACACTGATATTATGACATACTTTGATAGTTAGTAAAAAATATTATAGTATATAGTACTGTATGGTTAAAGTTATTAGTTGTTTTTAAATTCTTATTTGTGTAAAAATTGATTCTAAATTATATGCATGTATACATTTATTGGACGTGACTGTACTTCTAAAATATGATATTATTAAACTCGACATAAAGGTAATAAAAGCGTGGTAAATAAACTCGACATAAAGGGAATAGAAACGGGACAGAAAACTAAGCTCGACATAGGGGTAATAGAAGCGAGACAAGGTTTTCGGCTCGACATAACGGGACTCGACTTAAAGGGAATAAATCCTACAAACTTACCCGCTACTAGACGCACACTCTTACACTCAATGACGGACACCGATGTAAACAAACTCGGTCTCCAGATTAACGCCACGCCACCATACGGCCGCCCTCGTAGTATCTCATTCGACGTATCCACAGCTGACTTGCCGCTGATTTTAAATTATGTGGAACAATAGTAGATTCAGACCAGAAGATAGATAGATAGGTAGATAGTAGATTATATTTATAAGATCTTTGTACCCTGTGTTTACAAAAATGAATAAATGAAATGAAATGAAATTAAATTAAATGAGACCTCGGTTCTTTAGATGCATAGAAAACCTACAGGTAGACATATACCTCTCAAACAAATGTTTGAACTTCATGAAACGTTATACGGTTCTCTAAGGTGGACATGGTGGTTGATGTTTTGAGCTTGCTTTGGTTTAAAATAGTATTTATAACGACATCTATGGCGTCACATAAGAACAGTTCTCCGCGCGATTTGAACATATAAAACAGCCCGAAATCATCTATAGGGCAGTTGCCCACCAGACATAACACCCGTCTGGTCGGAGGATCCTCCCTTTTCAACGGAGGTTTGCGGGACAAAGAACGTCAGCGCAGCCTTCGTGCAGCCACTATATACTTCGTGACGTCTTCATCACTTCCTTAAGCTTTTGAGCAGTGAGCCTTACAGCCAGCACCCACGGCTATAAAGGGTATTCTGACCACCAGCATGCCTACCTAGTCATACCTGGTCATCACCCTCAGCCTCATCAGCGACCTTGCCTAAACACACCGCACCTTCGGCCAGTCACATGAAAAGCCATTAAGCACCTCTCCTGGTCGACGCCAGCAGTCAAGCCCTACGTCGCATAGCACCGCTCCGACTCACTGGAGCCAACAGCACTACTCCGACTCACTGGAGCCTGCAGCACCACCCCGACTCACTGTGGCCTCATCGCAGACAGCTCCGACTAACCGAAAACTATGCGGCATTCGGTCCCGACCCACTGGAACCAACCTACCACTGGCCTGGCACGCATCAAGAAGCATCAAGAACCATCAATCTCCGATATCCGGAGGGGAGTGATGTAGCGACATCTATGACGTCACATAAGAACTAATCCTGCATCGTGCAATTAAAATTCTCCGCGCGATTTGAACATATAGAACAGCCCGAAATCATCTATCGGGCGGTTGCCCACGAGACATTTTCAAAGGAGGTATTTGTATTTTTACTTTACTCTCTGTTCCGCATACCTCCAAATATTCTTTGATTATGGAGTCAGCTATTGTGAAAATGGTAGGTCTCGGAAGAAGCTGGATCAAAGTTAAACAACCAACTGCCTATTTTCCGTCTTCTACGTCCAACATATTGTAATCAGCCCATAATATTCTAACTCTTTGGTATTGGGACACATTGGTCTGTGGTTGGAGTGAGATGTAAAAAAACAGTATAAAATAAAACTGAAATTTACTATCAGTCATCTTACATTTGCATATATTTCCTTTAAATCCAATAAACGACTCATTGTGTGCATCAGAATGGCGGGTGTAATTTCCAGATTAGCCTAAATTTATTACAGTTATTTGGTACTTTCTGTGTACCTTTACGTACCTCTCTCGAAAATCTGTGTACCTACACCCGTACAATGATATTTTAAAAATTAGGTACACCCGCCATTCTGATATCAGAACCGCGGGTGTACTGCTAACCAATATATGTAGCCAAGCGTACTGTATAAGTAAATTTGGTACCTCTTGTGTACCTGCAGATACAAGTATTAAATAAACGAAATACTGTAAGGTTGCTGCGAAAAATAAAAAAATAAAATTTCTTACTATTTTATAATACTAACTAACAATAGTAACGACGTCAAAGGATAAATAATAAACTTCGGTAATCGAACCCAGAACCTCCACATTAAAAATCCATTTATTTTCTATTGCAGGTAGTAGTAAACATTACTATATTACACCTACCCTCTAACGACCATTTTTTAACGCCGTCTAAGAAAAATCTTTATTTTTTATTTTTCGCAGCAACCTTACAGTATTTCGTTTATTTAATACTTGTATCTGCAGGTACACAAGAGGTACCAAATTTACATACATACAGTACGCTTCGCTACATATAATGGTTAGCAGTACACCCGCGGTTCTGACATCAGGATGGCGGTTGTACCTAATTTCTAAAATATCATTGTACGGGTGTAGGTACACAGAGTTTCAAGAGGGGTACGTAAAGGTACACAGAAAGTACCAAATAACTGTAATAAATTTAGGCAAATCTGAAAATTACACCCGCCATTCTGATGCAGACGACTCATTGCGCTTGTAGCAAGAGGTTTCTTAATAGCCTTTCCATTCACTAAGGCATTTCCTTTCCTCTACTCTCTCCTACTCTAACTGAAGACATTTGACTGACCATGGAAAACAGGTTTCTTACATGATTCTACTGGACTTTAGCAGTGCTTGTACGACAATGTTTCTATTAGACCAATTCGGAAGTATACTCGTACATTTTTTTTTCACAATTGACCGAGAAATCGGTGGACATACTTACATAAAATAGCAGCTGAACATACTCGTAGAAAATCCTCCTTTTTGAAGTCGGTTAAAAATAAGCCTACCATTGAAAGCTAAACCTATCAATAAATCACTTGATAATTCGTTTTTAAGCAAACTAGATATTTTGGGTATAAAATTACCGTATAGTTCTCGGTAATATTATAACTTTCTATCAGTTAGAACTTTCGTAGTCGGACTATTGACTACTTCCTACCCTAGATGGCAAAAGTTAATACCAATAAAAAGTTCCAAAAAAGACAAGTTTCAGGGAAGTCTTAGTGGTGTTCTTAGTGCTGGCAATACTGCGGTTACAGTTAAATCTAAACTAATTTTATAAAGAGATAAGATTGTGTGCATGTTATAATCTGGTAGTATTGATATGATTAAAAAGTTCTTCCTTAAAATACTAGCCCGACTACAAGAGTTCTTCCTGAAAGTACTGGTCCGACTACAAAAGTTCTTTCTGAAAGCACTGGTCCGACTACAAGAGTTCTTTCTGAAAGTACTGGTCCGACAATGAAAGTTCTTTCTGAATGTTATTTCTAAACAAAACAAATATGTCATCGACACATTTTTTTTTGCGTACGGCTACCTAGAAAGTAAAACAATGCAGTCCTAAAAAATGTTTTTATTTAAAATCAGGTCCAAAAAATAAAACTTTAACATTACCTTACACTACAAAATTTAATATAATATTAACCAAAATAACCTGAAATTTTCTTGTACCAAGGCTCACTTTTTCTCAAAATTGGCAGGCTCGTTGTAGGTGCCTCCATGGTTAGCTGAGTCGTAATCAGTTCATTGATTGGTATCGGTTTATTGGTTGGCTGTATCGGTTGTTTCGGCTGACTGTTGACTTGTTGGCTTACGACTTGTTGAATCGGCTCAACCGATATCGGTTTGTTCGTTTGCTGAATTGGTTGAATGTTGATAGGTTGGTTACCGATGGTCTGGATAGGATGTTGTTGCTGAATTGGAACCACTTGAGGATAAGGTCCAGGAGTCCATTTATCTAAAGACGGATTAACATTTTCCGGTCCTGAAATAAAAACGTTCATTTTGAAAAGTATTCTAATATTTTTTACATTAGTCATGTTAGGTCAATATACGTATGCTATATTTGACTGGCCTGCTGATCTAATGGTTACTGTGGTTAGTAGCCCCGGCTGCTATGCTGGAAATCTTGGGTTTGATTCCCACCTAGGACAAATGTTTGTGTATAAGCACGATCATTTGATCTGTGTCTGGGTGTAATTTATCTATAATATGTATGTATTTAGAAATATATAAGTATGTTTATCAGTAGTCTAGTACTCATAACACAAGCTCTGCTTAGCTTGGGACTAGACGACGATGTGTGATAGTTGTGGAATATTAATATATTAAATTATATATATTAATATTAAAACTAAACACATGTTCAATTGACCCTGTTTCTAACTCCCAGAATCTGAATTGGGAATTAGTAAAAACATACTTTATTGACATATTTTACCAGGTTTTCGTGCTAAAATGAGTAAGAGGGTGACAAATACTCAACTAAAAAATACTTAATTCAGAAAACAAGAGTAACTCTTCTTATACAATTATGTTAACATTTCAACATGCAGACTTATTTAATAAAAAGTAAAGGTATCATCTTGTTATTATACTAAATAAAAACATTATTTAAATTACCATAGGTCGAAAAGTTTTTGTGACCATCTATGAACTCATGGATAGGATATAACTGTTGAATAGGAATTGACTAGCTGACGTTTGCAAATCTCAAACCTCTTCAGTTTTAGTTGACCCCAGGGGGACCATATCCCCCTGGGGTCAACTGAACCTGAAGAGGTTTTGCAAACGGCTCGTGGTAAACATTTTCCTGACCTAAAAAAATAGCTTTGTTTCGTTTGTACTAATATTTAGAGCTCTGGCATTTATTCCCCCCTTTCCTTTTTATATGTATCTTGAAAACCATATTGTGTAAGTTTTTGACAATGATTATCACCGAGACGATAAGTATGAGAATTACCTTTCTGATTATTAAATTTAATCCTAAAATAGCCAAAAGCAAAGCAAACTACTAAAGCAATCTGCGGAATTGTTCTAAAGAATTACCATGGCCCTGGAACGTAAAAGGCAACTGAAGGGACATAGGTGGGTTTTAATAATAACATTGGGATTGATCTATCATCACTGACAGGACTATTGTTGCCAATATACCTGATATAGTGGGGATAGATCGACTAGAGCGTCGCACAATGATTGTTGATATAGCGGTCCCTCATGACGAGAACCTCGTGAAAGCTGAGAAAGATCAGCAAACTAAGTATCTTGACTTAGCTCGCGAGGTTGTCGATATGTGGGAAGTAGATAGAGCAATCATTGTGTCGTTAGTCGTAACGGCCAATGGCTTAATAGCTAAGAGCCTCGAACTAGATCTGAGGAGGCTCTCATTAGGCAGCTGGATCAAGGGCCTGATCCAGAAAGCAGTACACCTGGACACGGCGCGCATCATTAGGAGATTCCTCTCTCAGGAGCCCTGACCACCGGTAGCTTGGACCCTGTTCCCGGTGCCAGTGGGCTGCTATTTTTTATATTTTAAATGTTTATTTTTCGTGTTTTTGTTTAAAGAAATATTTAAAAATGTAATGAATATGTTTATAAAACTAAATAAATGGAATAATAATAATAACCCCACCGCCGTATCTCTACGTTGACGTCGTGGTGGGGCTTGCGTGCTCCAAAAACCCTAGGTTTGCTTTGCCGTAACATACCTAGGGTCAGGGGCCAGACAAAGAGAGATACAAACCGCAGGGCGGTTTTTTGGCGAACTGTTGGGCATTAGCGACCTCACGGACCCGATCTCCCGGGAGAATTCTTGTTCATCATCTCCGGCTTGCCTTTATTGTCCGGCCGTAGTGAACACTGTCGAGGAACAGAGCTCCCATCTCTCTCTTGCCTTTATTGACTGGCTTGAGTGGAGATTCGCAAAAGCAAACGTGCTCAGGAGAAGGATGTATAATCCAGTAAGGTGCTGGTAGGGATCTTGACCTTACTTCCGGGATTGTTCTGATAGCCGTGGTATACCTCTCCACTCCTCAAGCACTTCAGGATATGTTGCCCTCTTTTTAACATATAATAACCCATAATAATAATAATAAAACACTTTATTTCAGACCATGGTGTCTAATTTGTTAGTAACAATGTTCTTATAGACTAGTGTTAGTAATACTTAATACTACCCACAACAAAACATGTAAAAAAAGAACAACAATCACTACTGCGCCATTTCATGACTAATGGCGGAATAATGATTGTGGCTACATGCCACAGTCCAGCCGACTAGCGATCATGCTAAGGATGCTGTTGGTGCTGCCCCGCACTCTACGCACCAGGGATGCGCATATTTTACGCATCGTAGTATAAAAACAGTCCACGCGATGTTCAGCAAACATCCCTGATGCACTACAGAATCGCCGCAGCCCCATCAGCATCCTGAAGGCATTATTAAATTGGACTCGGAGGGCACTGTAAGACTTTTAGGTACAAAAGGCCCACAGGCTGCTCGTATAGAATTAAGTACCTAAAAAGTGTAATTTTGACATCTGTCGAAAAACGTGTAAACCTGCGAGCTATCATGTTTGCCCGCACTGCCAGCGCCCTCCGTTTTCTCTCAATGTCATCATTGTCCTTGAGTTCAGAGGTCAGCAAATGTCCTAGGTAACTTTAGACACCCTACTCAAAGCTATTAAGCGTAATATTGGGCGTTTTATTCAGTAAAAGTCTGACAATCCCACTCACTCCACTCAGAGCTGGAAAAGTTACCGGATGATTTACTACCTCAAAAAAAGAAAAAATACTTAAAGCAATAATAATAATAATAAATAACCATTTGATAAAACACCTATTTCTATTAAACAAAATGAACTATATGAGATTTATAAAAAAGTCGCACTTGGTTTCTGAATTGAGAATTTGAAGTCGAGACCATTCAAATACTACATCTTAGATTTGACAGTATCTATTCAAAGATCAAAAAGCAACAAGCGTCATAAAATAGATACAGAAAAATAGAAGATAGAATTTAAACTTACCCTTGTTTTGGTTGCCGTTATTAGTGTTACCTAACTTATTATTCACATCCATATACTCAGTGGGTTCTTCAATCTTTCCTTCAAATAGCACCACTCCCTTCTCGTTATCCCAAATGAAAAAGAGGAAGGGCCTATCAATTCTCAGGTTAACATAGTTGTTGATGAGAGGCACCACCATCCCAGCAGTGGCTGCAGCAGCAACCGTGCCTTTCTCGTCAACTTGCATGTACACTTTATGAATCATGTTGTTTATTAGACCAGAGGCTCTGGGATCTTCGAAGATACCTGAGAGGTTTGCGGCAGTTGAGAATAGAGATGTGATGCGCATCTGAAATGTTAGGGTTTAAGTTTTGGTTATAAAAAATATTGAAATTGTTGAGAACTTATGATGGTGATGCATTGCGATTAACATAGTAAAGAGGGCATCGAAACTCTTCTTTATTTAAAAAAAATATGAGATCATACAGTTTCAACGATATTATAGGTCAAAAGTGCAGAAGCATGACCGTGAATGAAGAGTTGGACTTTTCTATAAAGAAAAATTTCATCCCTTGTGTCCAACTTTACGAAACTTAAACGTTTACCTAGCTCTCTCGACTACTAGAATCCATCAATACAAACTAAAACTTTTATAGATACCGGCACGGATCTTGAGCGCTGACTTCTACAGTTCTACTTGCGCAGAAGCACGCAGAAGTGAAATATTGGGTCTCTTTAGTGGTATGAAAAGAGACGCGGGGGCGGGGAGTGCAATCCTTGTACAGTGATTGGCTCGCTAATGTGTACGATGCGCAAAGCGATCCCCGCTCTTTCGCCGAGCGCTCAAGATTCGTGCCGCTATCTGTACTATAAAACAACGCAGGGTACTAACGTTTTTCAAAGCTGTCACCATATCGTCACTATACTCAACAGTGAACTTGGGCATAGTTAGGATGACGTCAGTTGGCTCCAACAGTTTGGATATCTGCAGCAATCCAATGTAAGGCAAGTCACGGATGAGAGCTACCCCGGCGTCTTGGTCTTGGGGTACTAGCAGCATCATCGAGTAACGGTTGCCCTGGAAGGAAAAGTATTTTGATTTAATGTTGAAAACGAGATTCGGTCATCGAATCTAGTAATTAATGATGAAACAATCAAAGTCGCCCATATTGCTGAAGTTATATTCTGTTTTTGGCAACTGCTGAGAAAATTGCCAATGGAAAAACCTAATAACTGTTTGCTTGACCCAGGAATCATCATTGAGTAGCGTAATTAGAGACACAATAGAAAGACAATGACCGAGCGAACGCGTGGGGTTTAATGAAAAACTTAAATAGGTTATATAATGTGTTTGCGTTATAGATGCATTGAGATAAAAAAATTACAATAATATGACTAAGACATGATTATTAGCGATAAACTGTTGCAAGAATTCCTGGGTGACTAAACTATCTGCAACAACGGAGAACGTAATTAGATACTTAACTACCATTCTAGAAAATTCCATAACAATTTGTGTATAAATTTTTAAGAAATTTGACCTCCAACTGCATATTGTACGTATAAAATGCTTACTAAACCGAAGAGGACTATCTTGAAAGCATAACATTCCTTTAGTGACAATGACAATGGAAATTTCTTCCAGGAGTGCAATAATTTTATGAGTCCACAGATTTTGTAAACGATTCATCATCATAGTAATCTTTCTTTGTAATCTTTTTCTGATTTATTTAGGGTGACATATGTATGTAATGCATCATGCACCATGTATGCTATCTACATCTGTTTGTCATCACTACCGTAGTCACCGCCTTTCTAGACAATAATTCATCTTCGACGCAGTTTATCAGTTGTTAGTTTGGTCTTCACCTGCTCTAAAAACTTTGCGTTTGCATATATATTATTATTGATTATCTTTATTTCAGGTTTTTTTTGGGATTAACCCATAGTAACTTTATAGAATTAAATAAAATTGTTTGATTTGATTGTATAAATTATTGAAAAATTGATAAAACTATTGACAAATTATTGAAGTATATTAAATATATAAAATTAATAACCAAGTGGTAGTATTGGTCATTATTTATTATAGATGACATTTATGCTCTAAAACTTTCCTAGCGATTTTCCTCGTTCTTCCGCATCGCATTCCAATATTATGACAACCGAATGCTATCAAACGATTCATATCTATAAATTTAAATTTAGTTCAGTTTCATATTCTATGTCGTGATCAATTCTTTATTTTACCTGGTAAGGCAGTTCCAGAGCATGTGCTCTTAGGTTTTCTACATAGGTATAATTGAGCTCTGCGTCCAACTCCATCATGGCTACATTCCTACAGATACCATTTCTATAGAAGCAGTCGGCATGCGTCAGCTTAGGTTCGAACTCATGTTGCCAGATTCCCTTGAAGTACAGTGCGTTTGTTACTAGAAGCTCGGTTTGAGGGGTGATGGTCGCTGGAATGTTATAAAAAAATATATATTATTTGAATTAATTAATGTTCTTAAAATAAATGACATTCCTTTTTTGTTTGCCTTTTAGCAAAATCTTTCAACTTTTAGCAAGATCTTTCCTTTTGATTATTATTATTGTAAGGCTCATATTTATATTTATTAGTCGTGTAAGAAAGTAATAGATTTAAAAATATACACCATCTTTCCAACTCCAAAAATTGGAGTACTATCAGTTTAATTACCTTGATCAATAATATTCGGGATCAGCCCTTTAGTGTTGTGGTTCACCCAACCGTTTATAATTTCGGCAGAAGTTCGAGGATCATTGAAGTCAACATTGTTTACTTCGGAGAAATACAGGCGTTTCGCCATTTTCTCATATTCTTTGTTGAGTGGTAGTTTTCTTGATGCAAATAAACCATTCGCATTTTGGACGGATACACTGGATGTGTTTACCTGAAATCGATTTCGGTAAATATTATAAAATAATTAATCATAAAGAAGGTGAATTCCTGGAACAAAGTAATGCAATTAACTCTTTCGTAGCTATAAGGCCTTTTTCCAGTTATCAGCTCGAAGTAAATTTGCAAGTCTTATAATGTTTTATAATACCCCGCAGTTTAGGGCAAACAATATTACAGAAACTGTCGTTGACGCGACACCAAAGAAGAAGACGGACAAAAACCGGGTAAGTGTGAGTCAGACTTGTGCACTGAGGGTTCCGTATAAACTTACCTACCTATAAAAATAGTTCAATTCTCGAATTGAATTACGAAGATTTTTCCGATTCGCATTTTTTTTTTTAACGTAACTACAAATTTACAGCTTTCAGATTTTATCCTATACTTGTGTTATGAGACCTTGCTTTATGCCAAATTTCAGGTTTCTAGGTCAACGGGAAGTGCCGTATGAATTTTGATTCCTTTGAGAATGTCAAAATACACGTTTTTCTTAGTTTGATTTTTTCTCAGCTTCAAGGGACCGCAGACTTGAGTACATGGTTTTAATTTCAACTCGATACCTCCACGCGTTCCCGAGATAAAGGGTCTTGACAGACAGATAGACAGACGGACAGACAACAAAGTGATCCTATAAAGGTTCCGTTTTCCCTTTTAAGGTACGGAACCCTAAAAATGGATACCTTTATCGAATAATACTTACCTAAGCCATGTAATGAAACTTGCTAAGTACAGCATTAGTAAACAAAAATTTTAAAAAGGCATTAACCAGGTCCTTGAACTAGATTTTTAACTTCGTATGTCTAGACAAAGTCTAGTTTCCAGTATGGGAATACCCAGCAGCCTTTCTAAAAATAGCACAATCTACGTTGTCGTTAAACCCGTTTTGATTGAAACGACTCCCTGGAATGACATATCACTTTGGGACTTCAGTTAACCTTTAGAGGCTGCCTTGTCTTGCTTCCTTAACTATTTTACAGATTGTCATTTCTTTTACCTGTAAATCCTTCATAAGTGCACTCAATTGTAATCTATAATCATCTTTATTGGGTGTCAGTCTTAAAGCAGTCTGAATTTCAGCAGCAGTAGCCCCTCGAGCACCTTCCAATAACATTGCCAGGGTCGATTTAATGCTGGCTGGAGAAACCATTACGTTACCAGACTTTCCTTCAGCCACATATCGAAGGAGGTCGATATCAAAAAAATTCAGACGTGAATTTGAAGTTTCGGTCGAACAGTCCAAACTAAAGAATGATGCGAAGATTAAAACTGAAATGAGGAAAATTATATACTAAACAAAAAATAAGGTTCCTTTTTCTGATAATAAACATGTCTGATTGTCTGTGGACCGTAACATTTTTAACATACTTTGATATTTTTTTTTGAAATTGATATGTGATTATATTATACCTACAAATATAATATACATTTATAGGTACTTATGTATCTCTAAACAAAACGTGTTCTTATCATACTCAGGCAATAAAATCAAATTCAATAGGTTTTCTGTCTTCGGATCATTGCTTTATGTATGTTAGGTTAGGAACATTTAATAGAATGTTTTTATGCTCAGCTATGTCTGCTAAAATATTGATTCTGACGTCAATCTATAACATATTGATTGGGATTGTCAGTGTTATGTTATGCTTTGGATCTTTGCAGTTTTTACAGATTAGAAACTAAATATACTCTTTACTACTACTGCAAAATTATGATCATCTCCTTGTCCTTAATCTAATTTATTTGGACCTAGCTTCTGCTACTAGCTTCATACACATAAAAGTTAAAAATGGTTATATAAGGGGAACATACTCCCGAGATAATCTAGCCATGTGCCAAATTTCATCCAAATCCATTCACCCGTTAGATCCTGAAGGAGTAACAAATATACACACATACATATAAACGTTCGCCTGAATATTATTTTAGTGTGATTGGCTAGGTATTTCTGCCATAAATTTTTTATCACTCAACATCTCAGTGTTTATCCTCTTTCGATTCATCATCTTTTACCACGTTTGTGACATATGTCCCTCTTGTGGATTCAGACCTTTTGTTGATCACCTTACATTCATACCTTTAGTTACATGACCAAACTGTCAGAATCATTATCTTGTTTTTCTCTTACACATATTCAAATATCACATTTCTCAGAAATCTAATAAATATTTTTGATTTGCACCTACGCTATAACGAATAGACTAATCGATACCGGTTTATTTATAAGGATTATGATTAAGGTCGTTTCGAAGACGTTAAATACCTATTTCCTATCATCTTTTACATTAAAACGTTGAATGCACAACATACTGTTCGTGTGACCATATATAAGAAGCATTGGTTTACTAGATCCACAGTATTAACTTTAATTACAAGGAAAAGGCTCAAGGTTAAATTTGTTATTATTCAACACATAGTAATTAATCTAAATTTCCATTGAAAAGTAGTATACATTGAACTTGTAAATATAAGTGAGTAATAGATAAGTACATAAATACAAATAAATTTATTAATATAAATAAGAAGGAACCAAAGACAGGATGGATTAATAGTTTAGAGAACAGTACTACCAAAAACAGTGTAAGTGATAGCATAAAATTTGACGGGTCAAGATGTAAGAAGAGAATGTGTAACGCCGACCTCAAATAACAGGATATAGACATGATGATAGATAATTTAAATCACAAATATAAGCAACAAAATCACAAATCAACTTCTTCACAACACGTGAGACTAAGAGCAAAAAAAAAGTTAATGATAGTTTTTTAGTTCCAACAATTTAAAACTACTTACCCGCAGCTATTGTGAGACGCATATTTCAAACTTTTTGCAACTATTTACATAATAAAATAACACAACCGGTATACGACGTTGACCGATGGACAGACGACTACGAGCAAGTCGACAAACACACTGACTTGTATTCCTATAGAAACCCGCAAGATACAGGTGTGACGTCAGCGAAGATATGACTAATACATACGACCTTTTAATTTCAAACATAAAACAAGTTATTGCTGAGGGTATTTACGATTAATTTAATATTTTAATTGAAACTGGTTGCTGTTTTTGTTAGTTGTTTTCTAAATAAGATTTCGTTTACATCCTTTATGGTTTATGATACGATTTTTAATTATGGGTAAAACGGTAAAACTAATGTAATAGTTATGGTTTCAGATATTTGTTATGGAAATCCATTGAAAGCCCTTAAACAGGTAGTTACGTATACGTATAATTAGGTTTAATTTTTTTCATAAAGTTCGAATTTTTGTGCGAACTACATGAAAAAGGTTCCAAAGTTTACTTTAGCTTAAATGGTCTTGTCCTCTTCCCCGTTCTTGTACTCATAGAGTTCCAACTTCATGAAACGGTATCCAAATTCCAAAGGTGGTCGACGCAGTTCCGTGTTTGATTTGTATTAGCACGTTGAGGCCCGTGTGTACCACCGTTGGACATGGAATATTTGCTGACCTGGCGGGGTGTACCACTGGTAGGCACGTCACACTAGACTAATGATGAAACAAAACAACCTTGTAATAGGATTAATTTATTATTTATTATTATCACTAACTCGTATTATCTCACTGCTAGATAAAGGCCTCCCTCCATTCCTTCCAGCGATCAAGATACCTCGCTTCCTCTTTCCAATTCTTAAGGTAGTCATCCAGGTCGTCCCGCCATCTCTTTCGTGGTCTGCCGCGGCCCTGTGTCACTGTGTTGCTGGATTTTTAGCTTGTTAGAAAGAAAGAAAATATATAATTCGAGCCTATCCTTAGTCGTGTCCACCGTTGGTGTACCCCGCCAGGGGTGGTTTACGGGGCGGTGATGCACCACCGGTGGCCATAGGAAGATTTGCCCGTCGGATACCAAATACCTAAGTACTTATGAGATGTTGGTCTGAATGTGTTAAAACAGTCTTGTCCTCCTCCCTGTCCTTCTTCCTATATAGATAGACTATAGTGAAAACCTTGTCTCTCGAGCACCCTGAGTAATGTAGAGCAATATTTTAGGGCAATTGAACTTCCTGCTCAATAATTTTTTGCCAGTTTACTGAGTCAACTAATTCCACTAAGTCGGTTGCTTAGATGGGCTTATCAGAATCTACTACTGGACCATGGTTTATTACAAATTATACCCCAACTGCCTATTTTCTGGCTTCTGTGTCCATATCGTTATCGTCATTTCATTTCAGCCGAAGGATAGCCACTGTTGGACATAGGACTGCCCTAAGTGACGCCGTAACCACCGTCCTTATATGTCTCGCATGCATCGGATTCCGGATTCCGAATCCCCGCCATGTCATAAGGAGGCGTTCCAACGCTGGTAGCCACTTCGAGATCCGTCTATTGGGCTGCCGATATATGCACGAATCGTGTGACTGAAGACTGCAAAATCATCTCAAGCCTCTTCTTCATATCGTAATCAGTCCATATTAATAAACATTTTATTTTCAGGCATCGGAAACTCATAGCAAAAATACATAAAATAATCTTAAACAATAATAAACAAATAGATATTTTAACAACCAAACTTATTTAACTATAATCGGCGTCGTGTTGTGCTGCGTGGTGTCGCGTAACCGTCCTCAGAAACTTCGATTTAAGACACCTTTCGGCCAGAAGTCCTCTTTTAAGAAAGTCTGTAGCTGTTGTAACTGTTGGTGTTGTTGTTGCTGTTGGCATAATATTCCAACTGCTTGAAGTTGGGACACACGATGTCTGTGAAGGGAGTGAGGTGTTTCCCCAAGTATGGAATAATAAAATAAAACTAAAATTTATTATAACAAGCATCGTATATTTGCGTACATTTCCTTTAAATCCAACAAACGACATCCAGATTTAAGTATTTAAGTGTCAATTATCATTTTTGTGCCCAGCCATCTTTCTTTTTTTTTCTTATTGTCTTTTAACAAGTTTTAATTACTATAAATTTGAGAATAATAAAATAAAACTAAAGTTTATTATCACAATCATCGTATATTTGCGTACATTTCCGTTAAATCCAACAAACGACATACAAATGGCACTATTTAAGTATTTATTTGTAAATGTGTAAAACTAAAATTATTATGTAGTCAATGTCAATTGTCATTTTTGTGAACATCTTTCTTTTTTTTTATTTTAATGTCTTTTAACAAGTTTTGATTACTATAGATTTTGAGCATTTAGGTAGGTACTTATTATGAAAAAAAATGGTCCATCAAAGTTTAACTATCATCAAAATTACTGTCACAATATTTCTTTAATTTTAACTTTTCTTTATCATCAGATTATACTTTGAAGGCCCCATCAGCCAGGGATGGGTCGGCCACACGGCCGGTGAAGAGCAGCTGTCTCGTGGCTTCATCCTGGATGAAGAACAAGAATGGTTTGTTGGCTACTACTTCTGCATTGGCTTCCGTATCTTCGCCGAATTTATTCACCAGGGCGATTTCTGTTAAAAGAAAATATACATTATTGTATTTATAGTACATAGACTATAAGTGATAGACATGTGTTTAAATTTTACTGAGGTTATTGGATTCTCGTAGAAAATGGGGTTTATACCAGACAGATGGTAGAAAGATAACATGCACATCATTAATTTGTTATCACTATGAGGTTACTGGAAAGATTCGAAGTAAATTAAATTCCTCAGGACGGTTAACATCTGAATTTCCATGTCTCATCATTCCAGTTTCCCTTAAGAAAAACTTAAAAAGGGAATAATAAAAACAAGCTTACGTACCGGTCGCAGAATAGGCAACGCTCCCAAGTTCATTGACTTCAATACCAGATCGCTGCAGCACCTTAGACACCATGAGTCTCTGGGCCAACAGCTGACCACGAGCAATGCCGGGGAAGGATGCCGTTGCATCAAAAGCTGATCTGATTCCTAACTGCAAAGAAGAAAAGGATGTTAAAATATAAGAGAGAAATAGCATATTTTGATACAAGTGGAAAAACTTAGTCATTGCGACCGAGCCGGAATTCGCCTGAATCGCAGGCGACGGTGTTATGGTGTCGAGTGCTGCAGGTCAAAAACGTCGTTTGATACACGTGGTGACCTAAAATTTCCACGTGTATCAAACGACGTTTTTCAATACACTTACGAAGAAATAAATAATCGGGGGCTGCCGGCGACTAGTGGGGGCTGCTTGGCGACCAGCCTGATACGATACATATTATATAATAAATCGTAGCGGGGGTGAGCTAGCGCACTTTTCCGTACTAGTAGTGCGTCAAACAATAAACTACGTGCCTAAAAGCGGTAAGGTAGGAGTGGGTTTTCGAGTACCTAAGTGTGTTGAAAGAATATTATTCTATCAGTTTTTATTATGTAGGTTACATAGAAGCATTTTCGATAATGAAAGCTTTTAGTGTCGTAATGTTGGTGGTTTAGCCGACTAACTTTCTCCTGCTGGTTTTTCGAATAATTCAAGATTACATGTCGTTTAAATGAAAGCTAATGAATTAATTTATACAATAAAATTTCCAGTATCTGGTGGCGTAAATTAAAATTTAGTGTCTACTAACGAAAAAAGGACCAAGATGGTCCTTGGAGTAAGAAATTTGCTTGGGCCAACAAAGCTACCATCCAAGAAGAAATAACATCAGTAGGTATTTGGTAAGTTAAGCGAAAGCGAAGGTGAGAGTGTGCGCGGGAATTGCATGACTTGATTCCGCCATCTATTCTCCTTTCTACCATCGGACAACCCGACGTACGGCGAGTATCCACCCTTACGTTGTTGAAACTTCAACGGTCCGGACTAAGCGTTTCGCTTCGTCGTTTATACCGCGTACATCGAAGGACTGGAACAATTTGCCTGCTGCGGTCTTCCCGTCCAACTATAATTTAGGTGTCTTCAAGGCTCACCATCAATGATTGCATCGCTGCTTACCATCAGGTGGGATCGCAGTCAAGCACTGGTTTATATGAATTAAAAAAAAAAAAAAAAAGGTGATTGCGCGTCATAAATCGATGTTATGTCTTCTTTACTTAAGTCACTTCAGAATAATTTTAGAAACATGAGTTGGTCATACACGCGTATGGTTTGTAGGCCGTCCGGTGGGAGCCCATATCTATAATTCCGTGGAAGAAGGGTTGGCCTTCAGTGTAGAACGCTTTTTTCTGAGGTGGAAAAGTATCCAATGTCTTCTCCCGCTCTAGGGTGGAACAAAAGGGCTTGTCAGACTTTTACTGACTAAAACTGTCCTTCAGATGGTATGGATTTGCTTTCTAGGGCCACGGTCACTCTTTCAAACGTTAGATGATATATTCTTTATTGTACACCAATAATAAAATTACAATAGGAACAATAGAAACGTTCCCGCAGTCCTAGCAGCCGTGCAGTAGGATGGAACTGGTATCGATACTCTTGCGACATCCTATCTAGTTCAGCAGTTATATTTTTGAGCCGTTTGATGTTGAAACTCTTGGGCTGTGGTGTCCGAGTGCTCATTTACTATTAAAAGATTTATTCAAGAGCCTAATTGACACTTCACGCAACCCAAAAGCTGTCTATTACCTCGGCCAGAGATAATAGGCAATACTTTGCTTTTTGTCGACTGGCATTGACAGATTTTATGGCAATTCATAAAATGTGGCAATACCGCCAGTCAACTGCAATCACTTGCGTAGCTACCAAAGGTCTAGATGGGGCAGAGCTCCGCGGCCCCCAAGCTCGGGGGAGCCCAAACCTGATTAACAAACCTCTTCAAAAATTCTCCCACATTCGAAATCTAAATAAAATAGGTTGCAACACTAATTATGGCAACTCGTTTTAGTTATAAAAGTCTGACACTTCCTCCAGTTCCATCCGGAGCAAGACAAGTTATATGATGATTTCTCACTTAAAAAAAAGGCCCCAGTTTTTTTTTGCCCCTGGGCCATTGGTCATCTAGCTACGCCACTGACTGCAATACGGAAAAAACGTATCCCCATATTTTAAAATATTAGGGGTTAAAGAATGAAATTGCCGTTTTTTAAAACGAATTGCTTTGAAGTGATCTTTGTATTGACTACAAAACACAAAGAATCCAATAAATACTTAATTTCGGAAAAAGAATAACGTACCTTTAATGTAAAGTTTATTTGAATTCCAAGTCAATCCAAAGATATAACACTTCAAAGCAACCCGTTTTAAAAAACGGCAATTACATACTTTAACCCCTTTTATTTAGTTAGTAGTTTTTATACTTATAGTAAAGTTTCTAATATTGCGTATGTTTTACTTAAGGATAATGTAAAAGGTCATCAGCCACGGAATACTAAGTATTGTTCTCATGAACTGTCTGACCGCAAACATTGAGGGGCTACATTTCCAAGATTCAAAAACTTGTTATTTGCGGTCCAAAGTCATGTGACATTAAACGTGGATAATAACAATTAAAAACATATTAATATGGAGGTCACGTTCTTATAAATATTTGAATTTTTTATCAAAACAAATAATTTGTGTCTTAATGTGGAGCGTCAGACTTTTACTGACTAAAAATAGCCTGTGTTCCTTCATTCCAGGGTCACGGTAAAACTCTTTCGAACAGTCCCACAGACCAACTTATGGCAATACCGGCCAAATGTTATTGAGCATCCTGTTTCTTAAAAACAACAAATTCAAAATTCGAACAGGTTTTTCGAGAAACCATTGACTTATTTTATTTCTCATTAAATTAACCAGTTAATGCAAATCGTTTTCGATTCGGAATTATCTTAATAACGAAACCTATAATTGCATAAAACTTGAATAATATTTTGATTGAAACGTAAATCATGATATTGTTATAGGGGAGACGCAAATGAAGAGCTTCTGGTTCAATTATACTGTTATTATATTGTATGAAGCACTTTCTAATACATTTTATATATAAAATTACGTCTAGATTTTTTATTCACATCCCCCTAGCTCTATTGTTTTACAACAACAGGAGAATATGGCTTAGCACTCTTGTGCTCTATTGTTTTTTCATCTATCAATTCTAAACTTTTTAAAACATAATGCCCAGTTTACATTATTCCAGTCCAGTGATCCAGCGAGAATCCAGTCCAGTGCTGGACTGGATCTGTAATGTCTACATTACTCCAGTTATTTAGAAGCCGTTGAAATGTGAACACTACAGTGACAATGATTTCAAGAAGAGATCAGTTTCGAAAATGTTTCAAACGTGCTCAATTACTCTTGCTACAAGAAGTTATTAATGAGGTTGATAAGGAACTAAGAAAAAAGGAACGGATTTGGGTGAGAAATTGGATCAGCGAAAGAGATCAAAAAGGAAGGGTCAGTTATGCTTTTGCAACAACTGAAGTTAGAAGATCCCACTGAATATAGACTGGCATTGAATTGAATGACAGCAGAAAACTTTGAGGAACTGTTATCATTAGTTTCAATTAATTCAAGAAATCCGCAAAAACAACCAATACGTGTTTACTGTGTCAGCACTGGAATGTGACTGGATTGGCCGTCTACATTATTCCAGTTGCACTGGATTGGTCGCACTGGATTCAAAAGTAGACCGCCAATAAAGTTACTGGACTGGAATGCTAACTGGATTCAGTGCATTCCAGTGCCGGTTTACATTTTTCCAGTAAGCAATCCAGCACTGGATTCGATCGCTGGACTGGAATAATGTAAACTGGGCATAAACCTTAAAAGTATGTCTTGCCAGTTTGCAAGTTAGTAGTATTAATGTGACCTCCATGGTCGCCACAATACTTATGGCCATACAACGTGGCAATGCCGCCAGTCTATTGGTCGACACACTTCCAGTCGACAGCGATGCGGAGGATTTTTTTGACGCCATTTATAGTTTCAATAATTGATTAATTTTAATTGATTGATTTTTATTAATTAATTGTTATTTAATTGATACTTA
Organism: Mythimna impura; assembly: GCA_905147345.3. Taxonomy (NCBI): domain Eukaryota; kingdom Metazoa; phylum Arthropoda; class Insecta; order Lepidoptera; family Noctuidae; genus Mythimna; species Mythimna impura. Next base: position 10,354,206 of record LR990362.1, on the reverse strand, counting down.
ACCCATAAGTTCAATATTTTTTGTTCTTTTTGAATAATCCAGCTAACCTATTGTTCTCTGGAGCTGCAGGATTAGGATTCTATTTAAGTGTGGTATGGCTTCTAAGCCTGCCTGCAGCCCGGTGTCGAGGATCACCACTTATCCGCTTTTTTGTTAGTGTGTTCTCGAAGCCAACCACGCTACCTAAGGGTATGGGCTCGATGGGTTCCAGTCATTATTCTATTTAATACCTATGTACTACAAATGTGAAAGTTTGAATTTGCAGATGTCGGGGAAAAAACAGCCAGGCTGAAGTGGGTGTGGGCTGGTCACGTCACACGAATGCACCCGGATAGGTGGGCGAGGATTATCACTCACTGGACATCTGAGGGAGGTCGACGCCGTCGGCGAAGGTGGTGTGACGATCTGATCATGTTCGCGGAGCAAACTTGCCCAAAGATCGCCCTAGATAGAGAAATAATTTGGAAGGAGAAAGGGGAGGCCTTTGCCCAGCAGTGGGACACACAATAGGCTAATTAAAAAAAAAAAACACATCTCAACAGCTAACGGATTTTGTTCCTCACATCATGTTCTGGAGTTAGGACATTGGATCGTGTTGTATGCCAATTAGCAAGTCCCCATTTTTTTTAGGTGGGAAATCATCTAATGTCTTCTCTCGCACTTGGGCGGAGCTAGGGCGTGTTAGACTTTTACTGGTTAAAACCACACCTAGGTATGTTCCTACAGTAGATAGTCCTCTGTATTCTAGGACTACAGGTAACCTTTTCAGAAGTCCTCCCATAGCCCTAGAGCAAGTCTCCATGGGATGATTTTTTTACTTAAACGCGTGCGACCATTTTTTTGTAAGAGTTCATCAAATAACGCTTCCTGCTCTGGGTGGAGCGAGAAGGAGTGTCAGACTTTAAGTGAATAAAATCTATCTGTATCTGCATACCTATAACTGTATGCCACTGCTCTGGAGACCGTAATGCCATAATTTCCATGCATTTTCTGTAACTTCTATTCAATGGGTTTAAGCTGCTTACGTCTCTTAATATTCCATCCAACTGCGAAGTGTAGTCGAACTTAAACTTGGGCAGAGTGACGTCCATCTGGTACTCCCGAAGGTTATTCAGCTCCAAACGCAGGTCACTGAGGTCGTTCAGCACGCGAGGTAGACCACTCAGGGAGTTGGGCACTATTATGTACATCGCGTACTTGTTGGCCTGTAGAAAGATAGAAAACTTTTATGAGCATGCCATGCTAAACATTTAAGAGTATGACATGATAAACATTTAAGAGTATGCCATGATAAATGTTTAAAAGTATGCCATGATAAACATTTAAGAATATTGATAAACATTTACAAGTGAAGCCCTTTGAAATGATATCAAACACGGTGTATTTATCTTAACGTTTTTTTTAACACTTGACTTTTTGTCCGCTAGAGGGCGTCACTTTAAATTTGAGCAATATTTTGGAAATGTATAAGTGAAGACCTTTCAAATGATACCAAACACGGCGTATTTATCTTGTTTAATTTATTAACACAATCCTTTTTGTCCGCTAGAAGGCGCCACATTGAGTTTTGTGACACGGCACGTGCGTGAGCCTATGTTTAGCGGACGATTAAGACGGTTATAATGATACCTCATTTGTCAAGTTCCGATAAGTAATTTAGGAGCTATGAGGGAACAGATGAACATACACACATACATAGCCTGTCAAATTCATAACCGTCCTTTGACTTTGCCGTAGTCGAGTAAAAAGTATGCTATGATAAACATTTAAGACTATGCCATGATAAAGACTGGAATAATAACCCTTAACTAAACCATGTACCTTGCACCTTATTTAGTGCAAGAGTGCTACGAATTGTCACCGAATATCGTTACCTCGACCAACCTAAAGTGCAACCGAAGGACTCCGCTATTTCATCAACAACATTGAAAATCTACTGAGTAAATTATTTCCGTTCGTTCCAGAAATACATTTTGTTTATTTGTTGAAAAAAGAAGGATTTTTTTTTATTGCATGTTTTTAATTGCTTTTAACCATCTTTGCATTTTTGGGTTTGATGCACATCGTTTGGAGGGTTTCAAAGTTTCTTTATCCTACATAGGTGGATCTCCACCTATGTAGGGTAGAATTCTTTATTGATATATTCATGTGTATGAGCTTCTCGCTCACTCGTATATGTAGCAAAGGTGTGAAAATGTCATTGCGAATCCTCAGTATTAAAGTAGCATTCATTGAAAGCACCCGAGTTCTTTTTTCTGCACCTTCTACTAACATATCACATAAGTTTGTTACATATCAAAATTCCCTGGCTTCTGAGCAAGATATATTATTATATCTGTATTATAATATATCTTGCTCAGAATGCATGAATATATGCATGAGACAGTGTATTCCCCTTATTAAGTATACTAATACAATTTAATCAACACATTATATATCAAGGAATTAATAATAAACAATGAAACAATTTCTTATCCTAATGACATATGCAATAAATTCAATAATTATTTTATAGAACTGACCCAAAAAAACACTAGCAATAATAATAACATAAATGATAACATTGACATTACTATTAACCCAAACAGTATTTTTTTGACACCGGTAATAAATCAGGACATAGTAAAAATTATTAACTCTTTGAGTGATACGAACGCAACAGGATATGACGAGATTACTACAAAAATTATAAAATTGAGCAAAAACATAATTGCGTCGCCTTTAGCTTATATAATTAATCTATCATTTGAAACAGGAATATTCCCAACTAGATTAAAACAATCCATAGTTAAACCGATATTCAAAAAAGGTAAAACCACGGACGTGGGCAATTATAGGCCCATTACATTGATACCTATCATATCAAAGATTTTTGAAAAAGCAATGTATGAAAAATTAATCATTTTCTTAAATAAAAATAATATACTTGCAGATAATCAGTTTGGTTTTAGGAAAAATAGTTCGACCTCACTTGCTTGTTTTACCTTAGTAAAACTTATAACTGAAGCTCTCAATAACAGAATGTCTGTACAATCAATATTTTTAGATATGAGCAAGGCATTTGATTTTGTCCAACACAGTCGCTTACTTTGCAAAATGGAGAAATACGGCATAAGAGGCAAGGCACATGACTGGTTTAAAAGTTATTTGTCATGTCGACAGCAAAAGACAGTAATATCAAGAATTGACAACAATATAAAAAGAACCTAAAACAAGATTGTACACTATTTGCTGATGACACTACTCTAACCATAAAATCTTCGAATAGAAATGAATTAGAAATTGACACAAACAACGAATTACTATGTGCTATAAAATGGCTGGAATGTAATAATTTGCAGGTTAACATTGAAAAAACTAAGTTGGTACAGTTTCAAACAAATAATTCCGTGATAAAACCTGCCAATATACAATACTCTAATACAATATTGGAACCAGTACAATCAACTTTATTCTTAGGAATCGTTATCGATGAAAAATTAAATTGGAAAGAGCACGTGAAAAGAGTCTGTACACGACTGGACAAATTTGTATTTGCTCTTCGGAAACTGAGACGCATAGCCAATACAGAAACAGCTCTCAATGCATATCACGGATATGTATCATCAGTGCTACGCTACGGACTAGTGATATGGGGTAACTCAGTAGACGTAAACAGAGCCTTCCTTGCACAAAAAAAATGTGTAAGAGCGGTTTATGGAGCTGATTATTTGGAACATTGCAAACCTTTGTTTAAATCATTAAAAATTCTTCCACTTCCTTGTCTATACATTTATGAAGTTTGTTTATTCGTAAAGAAATATTCTCACTTGTTCCCATTATATGAGCACGTTTCCAAAAGAGTACAGAACAAAAATCCAAACGAATTAATGGTACCTAGACAGAGACTACATTTATACAGCAGAAATTCCTATTGCATGGCAATCAAAATTTTTAATAATTTACCTGCATACATCAGAGTATTGCCTACTAATAAATTCAAGAAAAGTATTTTCGTTTGGGTTTTGGATAATTGTTTCTATTCAGTTAATGAATTTTTAAATCGAAAATAAGTAGTAAATATTGACATTGTATTAGTAATTTATAATGACATTGTAGTAGTAATAAATATTGACATTGTATTAGCAATAAATATTGACATTGTATTATTAATAAATATTGACATTATTATAGTAAAAAATATTGACATTGCAGTAATAATAAATATTGACATTGTATTAGTAATAAATTTTGACATATTATGAATATTTTTTGACATTATTATAGAATTGTTCAATATATATATTTTTTTTTTTTAAATAGTTAACATTGAAATCATTAGTCATTTTTTAATTAAGTATGTCTGCAAAAAAATACGTGGTCCATAAAGTTACATATTCATATTCATTTAAAACTGCCACTATTACTATTATTAATTTTACTTAATATTGCGTGAACTATAATTATGTGAATTTGCAAATTAGATACTCATTAAATATTTCTACACCGGCAAAGGTAGTATATGTGATTCCGTCTAATATTAAGATCTTCATATACCATGTACTCAGAAATAAACGATTCTATTCTATTCTATTCTATTCTATTACTTCGAAATGTAAATGATACAATTTTAAATGGAAATCTTTATAAAAAATGACTAATTGACTGGCATATCATGCTCCTAGTCCCAGTAGTTTCGGCTGTGGGTTACAGCCGAAACTACTGGGACTAGGAGCATGAAATTTTGCACAAGGTTTCCTTTTATGACTTTAGGTGAGCACTAAGTGAGGATTTTCCAAAACTCACCCACAAAAGAATTGAAACGGAAGTTCAAAGTCTGTAAGGAAAAACCTACTTTCAGGGCCGACGCTGAGTTAACGGGCTCCCGCGCGGTCCGTCGCGGTGACCCGTGCGGGCACCCGTCACGGGGATCCGCACCCCGCGCCCGTTTTGCTACGTAATAATACATTAAAGTTCTCCATCGACACGACTACATGCACACCGTTGAAGTTGAAATAGCTACACTGCGCAGACAGTAATCCGGTTTCCGCTACGGAGACCGTCGCACACGACAACCAGCGACGTCACGGCGGGAGAAGCCGCGGCAGAAGCTACTATAGCATAAAAGATACAAATAAAACTCACTATATACGGCATCCTCAAGATCTTAGCATCATACTTCGCCGACTCAGTGTAGTAGAACTTATCCTTGACGTTCATAAACTGAACGGTTTTCTGGTTTTTCGGTGAGACGTAGAACGGGCCAGGCTTGGTCGCGTTGGGAGCGAACTGGTGACGCCAACTACCCTTGAAGTACAAGGTGTTGAGGACCAGAACCACCATGTTGGCAACGTCATCTGGATATGAAATAAAGAGTTAGAAATAAAATAAAACATATAAACGTAGTATTTATCAGTTTAGAATAATTGGTGAACACAATCAGGTAACGGAATCTTTCTGTCTCTTTTTTGCAACATCGCGTGTCAGCCAATCACAACTCACGCCCTTCTTCAATGTAGGTAAGCTAAGTCTACACAGAGAACCATCATGCATCCTTAAACATTCTTCTTGCTCCAGTCCATACATCAAATTGAATATATTTATCAAAACTCCTTAAGTATCATAGCATGGTAAGTATTATAGGGAACATTATAAGGCCGACTATGCTATAGTCGGCCTTATAATGTTCCCACTGCTGGGACTCAGGCCTCCTCTCTACGAGAGGGAATGGGCTGTAATCCACCACGCGGGCCCAGTACGGGTTGGTGGATGTCACAAGTCTTCTAATTTTTAGTTCTAGGACATGCCGGTTTCCTCACGATGTTTTCTTAAGCCTTGTTTTCTGTTTTGGTTGCCTTAAGTATCATATGCCTATAAATACAATAATAATTTTTCAATACATTGACTCGAAAACCCACTCCTACCCCCACTGCTTTTAGGCATGCTATTTACTGTTTTTGCATTAGTACGGAAAAGTACGCCAGCTCGCCCCTGCCACAATTTATTACATTGATAGGTTCGGGCTGTGGCGCCCAGCCGCAGCGCCGGAGAGCCCCCATTTAACTATTTCTTTGTAAGTGTAATGAAAAACGTCGTTTGATACACGTGAGCAATTGTTATTGCAGTTGCTCAGTACCTAAAATGCCCTCGCCTTCAGCTCAGGCTCGTCTCGAGTGCAATGACAAACGTTGCCCACTATTACCATTATTTCAGTGTGCTTCTTACTCCCACTCTTTAAATACATCAAAAAAACTAACTAAGACACACTTTCGAAGACCAAAGATTATTAGCATCAAACGAGAAATACGACAACAGATTAGTTTCAGTATAATTTTAGAAACCGGGGTAAACCAGATACTAAAAAAATATTAACATAGATAAAAGCCACTACCATACAAAATTGTGTAAATAATAAAATTGACGCTATTGTATATATCCACATCCGGTTTCAAAAAGAGTGAATGAATATGCATTCAACATTTTAAGTGACACAAAGCGATTTCCACGTATTTTCCTAATTAGGATGTCACCTCGTAACCACATTCATAAAGGTACAATAAAATGCTATTGTTCAATTATAGTTTTACAAATCAAATGACACACCGTACATATACGTATGCATGGTATGTCATTTGATTTACACAAAATAGATAGGTACAGAAGTCAATCTCATGTATGTACTTCACTTTTCATGCCTGCGCTCGACGGTCGCGCTAGGGTCGGCGCCGCTCCATCCGAGCGCGCTCGGGTGCGGTGATAAATACCTAATATAAATTGTAAAAATATTACATGACCACAAAGTCAATGAGGTACTTACTTACCTAACTGTTCTGCGTTATGTTAAAACAAATCATCAAAATACGATAATTTACCAATTAATGTTAAATTTAAACAACCGTCCACTGAAGAGTTCTAACTTTTTTTTGTTGCTCCCTTATTGCATAAAAAATTTCACAGACGCGTGTCTCAAACGGATGGCACTCACGCTCGCACTGGTTCCAACAGGGCTGAGATATCGTGTCCGTGAGCGGTGTCCGCACACGCGTTGCTCGAACGAACTTTATATGTAGATTGACTTCTGTACCTATCTATTTTGTGGTAGTTAATTGAATACATTTTTCGTGTGATTGGGACAGTGCGATGTCTATATCTAAGTAATAGCGTCCTAGGCTGTATTTAGTGTTTCTACTTTGCCAGTGACTTCGTTCGCGAGTATGTTTTGTATAAAAACTTTAACACCCCTTAAACCGTATCTTTAGGGTAGTTTTGAAAAACTAATAATGACAGTGTTTATTATTCATTTTGTTTAGAGTTTGTGCCAAGTTGCAATAGGAATCCTCCAAATAATATTTAAAACTCCCTAAATTAATCTATTGGTGGTAGTTCTGAAAACGAATAATGACAACCTTTGTTATTTACTTAGGTTACTATTAGTGTTAACTTTCAAGTAAATTGGTACACGGAATAAGATTTAGTATTCAAACAAAATTCCCTCTTTTCATCCTCATAATTTACAAAAACCCCTTCTTAGTGCTCGCCTACGTCATAAAAGGACGCTTTAAGCAAAATTTCACATTCCTAGTCCCAGTAGTTTCGGCCGTGCGTTGATTTATTTATTTATTTAAAAATATAAGTTCGCAGTGCAGGACCAAAACACTTATAAAATCTTAAAGACTAATAAAAAACTTATTAAATACTAATGTGAATAACTACAAAAAAACTTAAAAATGAATAGGTATATATATTTACAAATTTGGTACGGCTTGTCATGGAAGATATCCAGTCAGTCAGGTTTCTGCTTTTATTTATATACTAGTACTATTACACAAAAAGAGAATCTTACTCAGATTGACTGGGCATTCACCGAAACAAATATTTAGATTGAGTCACATCATACAGTGAAAATATAGACAGGAACAGAATTGAGTGTTGTATCACCAACCATTCAAGAGGAAACTTCACGTTTACCTCAAGCACCGGTAGGTCGTTGAAGATGAAGATAGTAACTATTCTGATTTATGCATCACAGCACGTCAATAAATAACTGAATTTCAATTTAAATATCTGTCTTAAGACTTGGTTATCATCCATCAATACTACTTGACAAAACTTTTCAACCACCTATCATTAGTTGATCAGTCTATTTCATATATTTACATATCCAATATGCCTCTGTCTATCCTTCTCTCTATCATCTATCACATTCATCCTTTTATTTTCATCATAATATTTCATCCAATCGCTCATTTCTACGTTTCTATTCATTCTCTGACACTCCCATGTTATCCAATTTTATGTTTGGTATACCAACCTTCATCAACCAAACTAGGAATGCGTCCCTGCGTTATATTTGAGACCCAGGAATTGATCTCCTTCGAAGCGACCGCAGGATTGTGGAAGTTGACGGTTTTCAGCTCAGTCTTGTAGAACTCTTGCGCAATTGCAGCAAACCTCTGGCGTGGTTGTGCGTTGTCACCGATGTAGATCCTACTGCCAAGGTTCAGAATGTATTGTGGTGAATCTTTCTGGAAAAGGGAGATAGATTTCATCAGTATAGTTTTATAATGTTTCTTTAGATGTATGTTATAGCGTTGCGGTTTTGTAATCGGTAACCAAGATATTTCTACTGGAATATGTTACGGTAAAAGCTAGGTATGTAGGCTATGCTCGGAGTTGCCTTGCGTGATTGCATCAGAAATGAAGATATCCGCAGAAGAACCAAGGCTACTGACATAGCCCGAAGAGTCGCCAGACTTAAGTGGCAGTGGGCAGGCTACATTGCTCGCAGAATAGATGGTCGATGGGATTGAAAAGTTCTGGAATAGCGACCACGTACCGAAAGACGCAGCGTTAAAAGGCCTCCCACAAGGTGGAACGATGACCTGGTGAGGGTCGCAGGAATACGATGGATGCAGGACGCGCAGGACCGGTCGTTCAGACGCTTATTGGAGGCCTATGTCCAACAGTGGAAATACGTCTTTCTTTCATGACGTCTTTCAGCTGAAATAATGATAATGATGATGATGAAAGCTTGGTCCGAGCATGGCCATGTTCTTGCTAGATGGCGCTGAACTCAACATTTTTAGTTAATCTGTTTTTAGCATTATTAAATCAAGAAATTAATATTTACGTGGTCACGTACCTACGCGACCACGTTCGAGCCTGTAACTTTCACCACTTTCCACCTTTCTTTCTTTTTAGTATACTTCAATACAAGAAACATACGAGTAAACAGCTACCTATGGTATTTGATGTAGTAATATGACAACTATGAGATTATTTATCATTGTTGTGTGAATTCTGATTTTGGTGACCTTCACTGTTCAAGGTAAATTGAACATAGGAACACAAAATATGACGCCATATGCTAAATATAAAACATATGGATTTTAAAGAATAACTCAAAAACACTTCCTTGAAGTCTGAATGCAGTTATATTAAATATTTTATTTATCATCGCAGATTTACCTCATAGAGTACGAGTAAGGAAATAATCTTTAATTTGGACTAGTCATGCAATTTTCAACTGTAGCTTTACGATAGTATGATATCGACTGTATGATGTCACTTGTAGGTGAAGGCTGTTGAGCAATTTGCTAATCTTTATGGTTAGGATTCAAAGAATCAGTAGCAAACATTGTATGATATAAAAAAACTCCTCGTGTGAACATAATAACCGCAGGAGAATCATAGTTACCGATATAGCCCGAAGAATCGCCAAACTAAAGTGGCAGTGGGTGGGACATTGCTCGCACTACGGACGGTCGAAGGAGCCGAAAAGTTCTGAAATGCCAACCGCGTACTGGAACACTCAGCATTGGTAAGCCATCCACAGAGGGGATCAATGACCTGATGAAGGTCGCGGTAACCGAATTGATGCGAGACGCTCAGGACCGGTCCTTGTGACACTTGGGTGAGGCCTATGTCCAACGTCATCATGATGGTGATGATGAACATAATTATCTAGCTATATGCTCCTGCTCTCTGTACCCCAATTTGCCCAAAGTAAATGGCTGCTACAGACAATTGTAAAGTTTTAAGCTAAAATTATTTGAATTACAGTTGTGCCAGCGACGGGAAGAAGACCTAAGTGCTAATTTTTTTTTGGGTTGCCAACATTTTATTGTTTCCAGAAAATCAGGAACCACCTACAAATTACATGTGATTGAAGTATTCTATGTAATTTTTGTTTCAATGAATTTTCAGACTCATAAATTTTCAGGAAACATTACTAAATTCTGTGGTTGGTTTTTTCTGGCAATTCTGACTCAATGTTTATTTTGATTGTGCTTACTAGAAATAAAAGAGATTGCAACTTGGAATTTTTCATTGACGTCAAAAGTACAAAATAGCACAAATTGGTCCATATTATATTTATAAAACATGAACATAATAAGCACACATCCTCAGGGTGTTTTTAATATCGTGCGGATTTCATCACGCATGCGGGATGGCCCCGCATGCAGAAAATTTCATAATGCAAATAAACGCTTCCCGCGTGCGTATTCCACGCATTACAATAAATACTTGTATGAAATGGGCATTTGTGTGGTTACGCGTGCGGGGCAATCCCGCATGCGTGATCCAAACCGCACGATATTAAAAAGACAGGCGTAGGGTAGCCAGCCTTTCGGTGTTTTACAGGATGCATTTTGGAGAGTGTGCGCAGGAATTGCATGACTTGATTCCACCATCTCATTTCTACCATCGGACAAGCCGACGAACGGCGAGTATCCACCCTTACGTTGTTGAAACCTCTACGGTCCGGGCTAAGCGTTTCGCCTCGTCGTTTATACCGCGTACATCGAGGGACTGGAATAATTTGCCTGCTGCGGTTTTCCCGTCCGATTATAATTTGGGTCTCTTCAAGGCTAGAGTGAATAGGCTCTTAATAAATTAGTGGGCCTCACCATCTACGATTGCATTACTACTTACCATCAGGTGGGATCGCAGTCAAGCACTAGTTTATATCAATTAAAAAAAAAAAAAAAAAAAAAAAGACCCTGAAAGTTGCGTGTTCAGAATCGGCTGCTGAATCGATTTCAGCTATTTTTAAAACAGGTTTTTATTATAAGAATTATTTTAGGATAAAAAATACTTATTTTGATAAATTCTTGATAAATTTTGATTATGTGACTTGCGTGTTTGTTTTTGTCCGAATATATAAATACCGACACGCTGCCTACCCATGTAGTGCATCGATGCCCATATTATTTGCTTATAATTAGGATAACTAATTTCTTCAAAAACACTACCTAAGTGTATTTAAGTTAAATTTTAGTGCATATATTATAATTGTAACTTAATTTTATAATTAGGTTGTATATGGGTGGTATTGTTCCAATTATATGTGTATCTGTTACTATACCTGAGTTTATTTTTATAACAATTTTAGCGACAAGTTTATCCAATTTGGCTTGTTTAGTTTATCCATCTCACGAATTACCTCGATCAAAACCTGGGTAACATTTATTTCTAACCTTAGGCTGAAAGCTGGCTTCAGCGGTAAGAAACCAGATAGACATAATTTAAAGATTCAAGATCATTGTTGCATACAGGCAGAATGGAGATTTAAATTATCGTAACGTGAGCGAATAAAACGTGATGATTCATATTTATTATAGTTTTTTAATATCTGTAATCTAAGTACTACCCACATTATTATTTCACTAGATTTTTCCATAATCATCCAATTGATCAGTCAATAAGTCCCATGGTTTACGTCATCACCATCATCATTGGTCAATAAGACCTAAGTTCTAGGTTTAGGTACAATATGATCATTTCAGCCGAAAGAGGTCCATTGCTGAACATAGCCCCCAAGCGTCTCCACAACGACCGGACTGAAATGAAGTAGTAACCAACGATGCAGGTGATACTGCGGTGCACATTTCAATCATCAATAGAGCCATAGATTCAAATTTTCAAATATTTCGTTATTACAAGAGCAATGAACTCGATGTCAACGACATAGACAAGCCTTTATAACCAACTTGAAATGTGTAGTAGTAAGTACTTGACTATATATGTATAAGTCGAATTGACTAACCTGCAAAGATTCAATGATGTTGGCGAACTTCCTCCTAACTAGGTTCCTGTCCAAATCGAAGCCCAGCACAGAAGAAAGTTCATTCTGGGTAACTCCTGTAGCTGCTTCTGTGAGTATGGCTAGAGCTAGCTTCAGGCCCAGAGGTGATAGCAAAAAGTTCTGGTCTGATGAGGCTGCCACGCGCTGAAAGAATTAAACTGAATGTAAGTTTACATATAGCAGACGTTTTCTGGATGTTAAACCCCTTGAGCACCTATCTCCTTCCTTATACCAAACGCAAAAAACATGGTATTTTGAACCTAATGCTTATGGACCTACGGTGTCCGACCGACATTTGAGGGCTAAGAGCTGAAGTAAACCCACTCTAGGCCCACTTATTGGATTATGGTCTACTCCTTCTCTAGGAAAGAAGATATGTGTATCAGCAGAGGGTACCTACGTTATCGGCTTAATTTTTAATAAGAGAGAGCTGAAGATGAAATCCCAATCCGATATTCTACATCATCTGGTATATTTAGTTGGATAGCTATACCCCAGTTCCACATATCCTTGATGACGAAGATGAAAATGAGTTTCGGGCCAATGTGATTTGTTAATAAGGGTATGGTCATTACAAAACTATTAGAAATACCCACATTGATACTCTGAAGTAAGTAGAAGGGCAAATACTTGTAGATAACTAAAATATTATAGACTGCAAAATTTGTATGTGTAACAAATAATTATAATTAGATAGATATTATTGTCTGGAAAATAATAATTAGTCAAGATTATCTGAACACATATAAACATATAACATATGATATTATCTACGATCATTTTTAAATGATCCCAAAAAAAAGGTCAAGTCCCATTTTCACTATTCCAAAACTAAAACTTACTCTACATACTAATTTCGCCCTTATTCTTCTGTAATCCGTCCTTACATTCCATCGTTAGGACCGCCTAATGTCATAAACGCGTCGAACGCATTAACTTAAAACAAACTGACTGGCACTCTCGACAGACGTTCGTATCCCAAAAGGCCTCACCTTAGTCAGCGTCCAGTCAAATTTATCATAATCCGCTGGCGCTGGGCTGAAGCTATCTGCATCCCAGTAATCCAAGTCCACAAGGGTCCCTTCAGGCGCTGGAGTCACTGCTGTAGCTTGGATGTTGGACTCGGCAGCCAGAGGGCGTGTGTAGTCTCCGAAGACGTCATGAAGTACTTCAGCGTCTATCGCTATGTCTGCAGATGCACACAATGCGAAAGATGCTGTGGAGAAAATTTGTCCAAAGTTAGTGGGTTATCGTCATATGTGTAACTTTATTTTTAAATCCTCTAGGATTTAATGAAAACCGTCAACTGCTAGACATACAGCTTCCCCAAATATGGTTGAGATTTGTATAGCATATTCTCATTCGACAAATAATTATAGCGTGTTCCAAAGATAAAAAATGCTTTTACAAGTTGCTAAAATTTGTTGTATTTTGAAAAAAAAAAAAGGGTTTCCCACAATTATTCCAGTATTTAGTAGAACTGAATATTTTTCAATTATGTCACACGAATTCATAATGGTTTACGCATCAGTCTGATCAGTTTCACATTATTATTCAGGTACAATCAATTATAATGTCATCAATGTCACTGACCTAAATGCATACAGCATGACTATATTTACTTTTACATGCGTATAAATATATCAGCTGTTTAAAAGCGGAGTTCCCCATAGGGAAAACCAATTATTTGCCGATGCAGGTAACTTGATTGACGTGTTAAATAAACCGTGTAGTTACAAATAGCTACACACGTGCATTGGTTTTTGCAATTAATGTATGGCAGGGATGACAAAACCCTTAATAGAGAACGTGCCACTAAATACATATATGTAAAAAATAAGATGGACATGGGGTCCCGCCAAAGAATCTTGACATTAATTTAATGGACACACTACTAAAACTAAGTGTTGTTCTCCTAATTTGTAACCCTAAATTCGTATGTTTACAGTTATTTGTTTTTTTAATTAAATAAAAGAAAAAAATTGTGAGATTACTACAGTATCAAAACACCTACATGTGGTACATCCGTACACTAGCTTGCCCGTGTTATCACCACTACCACACGAACCATAGATTCGTCATCCCTGGTGTATAGCAGCAGCGTTGGTTAAAAATAACAAAAAAGACCTAACTGCAGGCATTTCTTCCGTCTTTCCAATCAGTATATTGCCTTCTCAAACCCTGCAAATTTGTGTCTCATGTCTTCTTCTTTTATTAATTCATGCATCTCTATTAGGCATCATATTGAGTCCTGTGCTTTAGATTGTATCATAAATCCCACCTTATCATTCAAATATACCATAAAAAATCCGTTTTCTACCAGTACGTTACGTTAATGTTATTCGGTTCTTTTTCCTTATTATTGCTTCTCTAAAGGTCATGGGGCTTCACCGAATACATCTACAAATCTACGTAAGAATTCATCTGTTGGGTTTTAATTTAACAAATAAATAGTGATCTCAACCTAAACAGATTTTCTATGAATAAATCAACTTGTATTATAATTATTTTTTTCTTTTGACTAGTGACAATAACCATGAGTAGGTATATCCTTCCATATTTATGATATATCTACGTCGTAAATTTAAAAAAAATTACAAAAGAACAATGTTGCGATACCACTTCGCACCCAGTTTTACTGTAGAAGGTCGTTGACCTGTCATTGATATTAGTTACCAGCTTGTGGAGCGTCCCTTATACAGACATACCTGGTCTGGCTACTAGATCCAAGAACCGAAATTTATCTACATATATAAAAGGAGAACTGACTGACATATCATCGTACAGCCGAAACTACTGGGACTAGGAGCGTGAAATTTTGCACAAAGCTTTCTTTTTATGACGCAGGTGAGCACTAAGAGTGGATTTTCCAAAATTCACCCCCTAGAGGAATGAAACAGGGTTCCAAAGTTTGTATGGCGAAATCTACTTTCACGCGGGCGAAGCCGCTGGCAGAGACTAGTTTTTAATACACTTACTCGAAAACCCGCTCTTGTGGGTTACCATGACGTTTAAAGTAAGATTGTTTCATTCTTACTCCATTGCGGGTAAGAGATGGCGCTAGACAACCTGTATAGCTCTGTCTCTTACCCACACTGGAATGAAACAATCTTACTTTGAACGTCATGGTAACCCATCAAATCCCTACCACTTTTAGGCACGCAATTCACGGTTTTCCACACTAGTGCAGAAAAGTTCGCGAGCTCGCCCCTGCCACAATTTATTGTATTTACCGTATCAGGCTGGGCGCTAAGCGAGTCGCGTATCAACCTGTTTATTTATATATTCGTAAGTGTACTGAAAAACGGCTGACTGCAGCACTCGGCTGCATTACACCCTCGGCTTGGCTCGGGCGAATTCCGCCTCCGTCACAGTGACAAACTTTCTCCACTTGTATCAAATGTACTATTCTGGACCTTGTAGTCAAAGTCAATCAATTTCTCCGATCTGTTTGTATAGTCATTACGATGTGTTGTTTGTTATGTTTAACAACAGACCTACATATGCAGTATCGTCCACACGCTATACAGCCGACCTATTGATAACCTGCCTTAATAGTCGTGCTTTACCAGCTAACAATAATCTTTCTCTCCAATAGTTAATTCATTATCAATAACGTCTGTTGGACCAGATTTCAGTCTGAGTATTTCAAAATAAACAATACCAGATAACAAAAAAGTTTGTAGGGAAAAAATGCTCTTAAATATCCCACAAAACAAACATATCAACCACCTGTCAACATAACCCATAAATATGTATGTATGGGTTTATGTAACGTGTGCTGTATATATATTTGTTTAATTTATTTTTAGTTTTAAATATGACTTAATTATTGCTGTTAAGGTAGCTTCTGTTTTGCATTTACGGTAGTGTATCAGTCATGTGTAAAATATCTCTCCATATAAATAATAAGGTTTCTGTAAGAAAACCTAATTGTAGATTAAGCTCGCCTGTGTACATCAGCTGTCCTATTTTTGTTGTTTGTAAAGGCTGTGTACGATCGGTATTATATTTAAAGCCCTGACTCACTCGCTGCCAATTCAACACCCAGCCCAAATCATTAGTCCTAGAACCTTTAAATTTTTCACAGAGGTTTTTTTTATAATATGTACAAATAACAAGAAAAGATTTTCGAAAATTCACCACATTCAGAGAAATCTACTTTCACACGGACTAACCCACTGGCAAAGAATATAAAAATATAATAATATTATACAGTTTGCAGAATCTTACAGTTGGAGACATCAGTCTATGCTAAAGACTACGGCTGAGAGCTGTTCGATGAAAACACAATGATCATCGTAGCTCATCGAAGATCAAATGAGGGGTCGGTGACAGATGCGAAAACCTATCGTGGTACTTATCAGGTGGACAAAATTGCAACTACAGGAACGCAGCTTCGGGACTGTGGACGGTGAGCAATGGATAGCTTGCCGTCCGGCCGTCCGGTAAGAACCTGGCCCACGCCTCTAAGATATGCCACCAAAATAGACCGGACCAGTTAGGGCCGATACCTGCAAGGGCTGTAGATTCAATTGTTCCATGGACCTCGCAAAGAGTAGCTAAAACACTATAAATGTCTGCCATTCTCTGTCACTCGACCCAGAACAGAAAAAAAGGACGCAGTTTGGCGTATTCTTTTTGTCAAAGTAATTTCGTTTTCAAACGGAGTATCTCGATATACCAGTCAGCTATTTTTCTTTAATTATTTTTTTATTTATTACACTGTAAGCATTTATATCTACTTCTGGGTTTGTTGCACATGTACTCAGCATTTTATTTTTGTTCGTTCATAGCTAGGAAGATTAATAAAACCGCGAACAGGTTTCTATTGTCTAACTTAATTGATTTCATTACTGTGCAATTAAGACGTGATTAACTTTCAAATGGTTTTTAAGGAAAATGTTGATACTTCAAACAAAATACATCAGAATCGTAAAATACTTTAGTAGATACATAGTGTAACACAAATTCTAGTCACGTCCACCTTGCATTCCTAAATCCACTCAGTAAAATTCCAAAATCACGCAAGGTCTTGATAAACCGTCGAAAAAATGTATATGTCACCGGCAAATTGCAAATTGACTGGAAAATATCGCGTGAAATTGTAAACTTTTTTTTTCTAAATAAGAAACGGTTATGTTGGAAACTAATGAATTTGGATTTAATTTATCGTTTTTATAAAGATTTTTTAATATATTAAGAAATGATAATCTAATAAAGATTTATTATAATCGTACGGAATTTAAAACTTTCCTGTGACATTTATTATACATATACTTGCAAAAACCATTGATATCATAAAGAGGACCGATGACATGGTGAAGATTCTTTGGTTGTTCTGGTGACGGTTTGGGAGGCTAGCCCTAGCAGTAGACACTTTTAATTTTGGGCTAAAATTCAATATGATAGTATCTTATGAATTTCGTCTACTAGTTTGCTAACAATAAATGCAATATAATATTAGGCATATTAATGCGTGCTCCATCGTCGACCACATCATCGCTTACCATCAGGTGAGATGGTGGTCAAACGCGAGCCTATCATTAATAAAAAAAAAAATAAAAAAAAATTGCTGCCATAGCTGCTGCGGATCGCCTTGGAATTATAAATTAATTTAGTTTTTTTTTCTTTCGAAATTAGTGGTTCATTTATTTCTTTGTATTTTTCTATAAAATCGCTGTTTTTGCTCATAGTGGCTCGTTTAATAAAACAATAATTTCTAATATGAATATGTCTTCAGAATAGAAATAAGAACTTAATCACCCTTCTTCTGTGTACCTAAGATATATTTACCTTATACTATAAGTAATTATAATTAAAGTTGATTCAAAATAAATGATGCGCTATTCCTTAGATTTCATTTTATTTTCTATATTTCTAATCAAAGTACTTTTGTTCATACATAAAAAAATCAGTAATTTGTAGAATCAGTAAATTTTCTAATCGGATACTTGAATCAGTCATTTCACGAATTAGTAGATAATTGCAAGACTAAACTGATACATGATGACGTTTATAAGAGGTGGGCCTAATGCTATCCTAAATTATAAAAAAAAAAGCTTAAGAGACAATTTGTGTTAAAACCTGTTAAACCAGAATGGAACAGGTTCCAAAACTTCAAACTTTCCTACGTGTGTTTGCAAAATGATGCGGAACTTGTGGGTTTTCCTGTTTTGACTGTTCGTTTCCAAATTATTGATGTAAAATTTAATATTTTTAAAATTTTACATCAACTAATAATAACAATATATATTTTTTACAACACCTGCACGATAAAGCGAGTCATTCTATACAAAGGGATTTAATGTTATATAGACGTTTCCTAGGGATTTAATGTGATTTGAGGGTGTTTCAATCCGTTGTCTGTTTTTATCTCACAGAAGGTATAAAAAGTAGAGTATCCAACACGGGGATAAAGCTATCTTTGTCTTGGCCGGCTTCATTTCCTCACTTCGCTCAGGTTTCTATAGTAACTCTCTCGCTATTCTCGGGAGTTAATTGTATAAATCCCTCAATGCGTTCAGAATTTAACCTCATTAACCTCCGCTCCGTTTGGAATTCAATATGTGACCCGCGACTTAAATACACTTTATGTTTAGTTACATAATATACCATTATTTTTTTATTTAGGTACTGTTATATGGGTGTGAAACATGAAAGGTAACAAAGGATATCTCACACCAAATTCGGGTCTTCGTCAACCGATGTCTTTGTCGCATCCTAGGTTTTTACTAGCCCGAGACCATCTCTAACGCAGAGCTGTTGGAGAAATATCACGAAAGAACGGTCGACTGCCAGAGTTTACGAAGAAAAAGTACGCTTCGGAGGGATTCTGATCATATAGACACCTAAACATGCCTTCGACTGGAATCCATAAGGGAAAAAGAAGCATGGCCGTCCTCGGCACACCTGGCGACGCATCGTGTTGGCAAACACGGGCATCGGAATGATTGGGGGTTAGGTGAAGCGTAAAGCTCAAGACCGGTCGCGATTGATGACTGCTGAGGACGCCCTCTACCCCAGACATAGGAACAAAAGTCAAGTCATAAAATCTCAGAAAAAAATCTTTACACATTGTGTTGTTCCACTTATGTGCAAGGATTTCACACAAGGGTAGTCTTCCGGGCTTCGTCTTTCTAAATTATGTAGGTAGTCTTCTTTCGCCAATGTCTGTGTAATCAGTCAATCCAGAATATCGTTTCCCCAGCAATACGCGAGTAACTTTCTTCAATTCTAAGTTATATAAGTCATAGTCATCTTTTATTGACTATTAGGTTATTAAAGTTACTTTTATTTCTGTGCAACTATTCTGATTCACACGCACTTCGAATATTATGTTTTTGGAGATTCAAATCTTTTAATACCTATTTTTTTTCCTTTTTTTGGCACAAATAATTCCTATAACATTCTGGCTGTCACATCACAGTATCGATCCCTAATTTATTATGACAATATTTCCTAATAGATATACAGTTTGGAATCAGCATCATAGGAAATTCATGAAAATTTATAAACTTGTATGATGTAGGTAGTATGTAATACCTATTCAATTCTGTCTGTCTGTCGTATCTGCACAGAACGCTCACTGACATCAACTAGTAAAAAACAAACTTGAGTACTTAGGTCTTTACGTATATAGCACAATCAATAACGACGACCTTTTAACATTTTAGAGGGTAAACGATGTTGTCAAACGCGAACATCTAAGCGAGCTGGTCAATTATTAGCATTCTATTCTAATGCGTATAGTCTTTAATAGACATGAACAAAGTAAACACAGTCAAACAAACTCACCAGCAAAAAACATAAAAATTCTCGAAGTCATGGCAATCACTGTTTAAATATGAGAAAAACCCAAAACACAAAAAAAAAATAAGTTCAAGGTTAATATAATACGGACTTTAGTTTGAGACCATTTGTCTATTAACACTAGAGCTAGGTTTGCACTGATATTTATTTTGTATTCATTATAGCGACGCGAGTTCACTAGTGGGAGCGCAAACCACGACTGAATACTGACCGCTCAACTTCACGAGGAAGGTTTCATTATAATATTTCTACCATTGCAACCGGTTTATCAAAGTGCGACAACGAATACATAAGGTCCAATGCTCGTATAGTAATAATCAGTGATGTTTGTTTTTAATCTGACTTTTTATATTTACATTTCTGAATACATGTTTATCTGACACAAATTCTCTGTGTATACGAAAACTTAACTAAAGCACAGAATAAGAAATAGTAACTTAAAGTTTGGTTCTAGAATTTTGAGTGGGATCTTTAATCTGTGAACGCTTTTCGTAAATAAGTACCGCGATTTTGTAAAAGGTTCTGTACCACGTTCATAGATCCTGATGACTCACACATTTTTTGTTCTATTATTTGTCAAAGTCTAATCTAAGCTGTTTGTCGTCAGTTGGTCTGACAACTCTAATTGTTGTCGAATAGCAGTTTTATTATGCCTTCAGTAGGTGGATATTGTATTTGATAGTACTATAGTGATTGCTTATATTCTCTTCTGCCCCCCTAGCTAAGTTACAACCGTTTCGTTTCGATTCTCTTTTCGTCGATCGCCTCGAGTCGGCCACGCCTCCGGTTCCTTTATTATGACGCCATCTAAACGCTCAGTCGCGTGGTCAGAACAAAGGAATAGGAGGCGTGACCAACTCGAGGCGATCAACGAAAAGAGAATCGAAACGAAACGGTTGTAATACTTGTAATTTTGCTACGGAGCCTGACTTAAAATGGGAAAATCGGAAAGATCGATATCTAGGCGGTATACTTGATATTTTTATCAGTGAGTCCATGTGAGCGAAACAAAGAAGGTCGCGGTTTCAATTTTATTAAATAATTAAATTTATTAGTTTTATTTAAACTGAAAAAATATAAATTCGTCGTGCTTGCTACTAATAACTAATAATTACTCGTAAGTCCTAGTCAAAAACCTAATGTTTACCTAATCTTATATAATACTAGCTTTTGCCCGCGGCTTCGCTCCCGTCAACTGACTACTATATCCAACTCTACCCAACTCTACCCTACACTACCCTACTCTACCCTACTCTACCCTACTCTACCCTACTCTACCCTACTCTACCCTACTCTACCCTACTCTACCCTACTCTACCCTACTCTACCCTACTCTACCCTACTCTACCCTACTCTACCCTACTCTACCCTACTCTACCCTACTCTACCCTACTCTACCCTACTCTACCCTACTCTACCCTACTCTACCCTACTCTACCCTACTCTACCCTACTCTACCCTACTCTACCCTACTCTACCCTACTCTACCCTACTCTACCCTACTCTACCCTACTCTACCCTACTCTACCCTACTCTACCCTACTCTAAAAAAAAAAAAAAAAAAAAAAGTAAAGTAAAGTATCCTATGTCCGTCTCCTGGTTCTAAGCTACCTCCCTGCCAATTTTCAGCTAAATCGGTTCAGCCGTTCTTGAGTTATAAGTGAAGTAACTAACACGACTTTCTTTTATATATATAGATTAAAATCGAACTTATTGTGATCAAATTTAATTTATTATTTAAATCATTTTAATTTAGATTAATTTAAGTCGTTTTTACTTTCTTATTTCGAAACCATGTATTATTTATAAACAATTAGCTAGGTTATTAACCGCACAATTATAATGTAGTGCATGCTGTGCTTTTCTTTAAGTGATTAGGCGCTTAGACGTAAGTTGGTATTGTGCGAATTGTGATGTACCTATTAGCGTGCTTATTGTTGAAAAGCTTAATAATAAATAAATGTAAAATCTAACAAAAAAAAAAAACAAACGACAACCTAGAAGATTTAAGAAATTTATAAAAAGTGATATATTTAAAATTTATTATCAATTCACTAGGTTCATCTCTATAAAAAATAAATTTTAGACACTTTAGCATTGGTAGAATGCAACTGCACTTTTGATCCCTGACTGTACATTAGGTTCTTTTCTGAGAACTAAAAGGTCAAGCTCTATGCCAATTGACTTTAATTCCGGCATAACCCGAATCTTAATCATGGTTGAATAGGTAGTCGTGCCTTGACTAAAACATTAACTATTAATATATAATTGTGGGTTCGATTCCCACCCAGGACAAATGTTTGTGTGATGAGCACGATCATTTGTTCTGTGTCTGGGTGTAATTTATCTATAATATGTATATATTTAGAAATATATAAGTATGTTTATCAGTTGTCTAGTACCCATAACACAAGCTCTGCTTAGCTTGGGACTAGACGGCGTTGTGTGATAGTTGTCGAATATTATATTATATATTATATTATATTATAATTTCATAATTTTATATATCATTTAATATGAAAAAAAAATATTTATAGTTTCCTAGCTTATGCCAGCGCAGCGGCGTCGTCCTTGCGTATGTCGGCTATTACGGACGCGAAGTAAAAATCAAAGCCAGATAACAAGTAGGTTATTTCCTTCCTTGGGTTCAAGCTTACTCCGTACTAAATTTTATCAAAATCGGTTCAGCAGTTTATCCGTGAAAGCGTAACAGACCGACAGAGTTACTTTTACATTTATAATATTGGTCGGTATGGATTATTTTTACAAACGTTGCCCTACACTTGGAATTAGGTAGATAGATACTTATGCACGCTCTGACATGACAAATTGAAACTCAGATCCGGAACCATTTTTTAAAAATTGATAATGCTTGACTGCGATCCCACCTGATGGCAAGCAGTGATGCAATCATTGATGGTGAGACGCACTAGTTTATTAAGAGCCTATTCACTCTAGCCTTAAGGCTAGAGTGAATAGGCTCTTAATAAACTATACAACTAAAAACATCTATAATTTAGGTGTCTTTAAAGACACCTAAATTATAGTTGGACAAATGGTTCCAGTCCTTCGATGTTTATATTTATTTATTTATGCATTCATTTATTATAACAGCCTTACAGAAGCATCCAAGGCAATGTTATAACTGACACTTTTTTTTTCGGGTGGGAAATCATCATCTAATCATCTAATGACATCCCCCGCTCTTGGGTGGAGCGAGAAATAGTGTCAGACTTTTACTGACTAAAAACCCATTCCTGTTCCTTCTTTGCCATTTTTTTTCCAGGGCCCCGGAGGATCTCTTTCGCATCACCCATGGCCCCAGTAGGCTTCGACTCTGCTGAGCCCCTACGGTTGCTGACATCTCCTAGAGGCGCGCGTGGAAAGTATTCCATATCCGCGTAGTAACGCGCGGTCGACGACTTGGGCTCGGTCCGGACGGTTACCGGACGATCGGACGGCGAGCCACCCATTGCTCGCCGTCCGCAAGCCCGCGCCTACGGTGGCCGGAAATCAGGATCGGAATCCCGGCGGAGGTTAGGGCGTGAGGACCGTTGCCTCACGCGATCGGCCGCCTCCTTTGCTAGCATTACTGCTTCGCAGAAGGAGGCAACCGCCTGCCACTCTTCCTCGCTCCGGACCATGGCCTGTACCAAGGCCCGGCGCGAGAGATCGTTGCCGCCGATCGCCCCCACGAGGACACGGCGGTGCTCTGTCCAAGCGGGGCACACCTCTACCGTATGCTCCACCGTGTCCTCCGGGCGGTCCACACAATGGCGACACCCGGACGTCTCTTCTGCACGAATCCGGTGCAGGAACCTCCCGAACTTACCATGTCCGGTGAGGACCTGCGTCATGCGGTAGGTATGGACGCCGTGAGGTCTTTCCAGCCACTCCTCAAAGAGGGGACTTATCGCCATAATTATGGCGTGCCCAGCACTGGGTTGCGACAGTCGCTGTCACCATGAGATCCCGCCGGAAGTCTTTCCGCCATGCCGCGACTTGGCGCGGCAGCGGAGTTTCGCCCCGGCGCTGCATCTCCATACGCAGATCGTGCATGCGTGCAAGGTATAACTGACACTTAAAATACATAATTATAATATTATCACTGCTGGATTAGGTTAGGTTCAAATGGTATTGTTTAGGTACACACTCCTCACCTCTACTCATATAGTAGCCCTCGTCATCCCTGGGGATGACGAAGGACTACAATTCAGTGAAAAGACATTGGTGCCTTTTCAGTGAGAACATCCGTAAAGCTTTCCCAAAATGCATTTTCCCAAGATGATTGTACCTACGTAGGTCACTGTACTATTGCTCATTACTAATAGGCGCCGGAAAAATAATTTCCTATTTCCATTGCGTCTATAATAACATTATCCTCTCCAGGTTTTTCAATGGGCTTTCCTATTTCTACCAGTCATTGTGTTAGGTCTCTTCCCTGTCGGACTGCTGTCTCAGCAGCCTGTGCGTATCTCTTTAATTCGTCTTTATCTTTCCAATCCGGATTTTTTATTATCATTAGGTACGGAATGACGTCTTAACTAAATATCCAACATATACATTTTATTCCCATATTAAATATATATCCATAGATTAAAATACACTACAATTTTACACAAGATTTTTTTTATCACAAAAGAGATCGTTTATTTTGGCCCCCTTCTGAAAATTCTAGTAAAATTTATTATTATTTTAAGTTTCTCTGCACTTTCGGAAATCAATAAATGTATGAAAATTACAAATCATGGAACTTGTATAACTTGACTGAGAGTGATCTTACAACTTTTATGCTAAATTAACTATTGCTCTAAATGGTTAGTTCTAACCATACGTATGTATTGATTTTTTCGTTGAGTTTCAGAAAAGGCTCTAAAATATATGGAGCTTGAATTATCTACTTTACTATGTACCTATAACTCTAGATTGTTCAGCTCTTGTGTGTAATTTGAAGATATTTTATCGATAAATACTATTATCTTTTTTTTCTATAATATCTCAGGACCCTGGGGCCTTGACCCTTGGGAAACTTGACCATATAGGTACCACGGCTATCAGGACAATCCTGGAAGTACGGTCTAGATCCCAACCAGCACCTTACTGGATATATAATTATAATACACAAATCCTTCTGCCGAGCACATTTGCTCTTACGAATCTCCACTCAATCCAGCCAATAAAAAGAAGTGAAAGGTAGGAGTTCTATTCCTTGTCGATGTTTACTACGGCCAACCAATAAAGGAAAGCCGGAGATGAAGAACAAGCTCTCCAGCAAGCTTCTCCCTTGAGATCGGGTACGTGGAGTCGCTACTGCCGTAACTCTCTCAGTCTGGCTCCTCACCCTCAAACTCTATCGATATAGGTCAGTTTTAAGAAACACTACGAAAAAAAATTGACAATTAATAATAGTTTGTTTGTTTATTCTTGATAAGTTCGCGCTTAACCGCTATCTCACCTGATGGAAAGCGACAATGCGGGCGACGATGAAGCGCGCTTACCTAAAAGTAACCTATTCACTCTTGACTTAAAGATTCCTGGGTCGTAGCCATCAGGAAACACAGATTCCGGCAAGGAATCCCACTCCTTAGCTGTACGCACAATGAATGTGTTCCCAGAACGTTTCGTGCGTATGGGCGGGATGTCCACCATGTACCTACGTAGTACCTAAATAACAAGTTATTGCTGTCAATTTGTGCGAGTGCAAATAAATAAATAAGATGATTTGAGAGCAGCGGTAGCCCAATGGTAACGGATCCGACTTACGAGTTGTAGGTCGCGAGTTCAAACCCAGCCAGGTGCACTATAGACCAGGTACGTGTAGGTACTTTGTGTAATTTATTTCATCAGTACTGCTCTCTAAACATCATGAGGAAACCGGCTTGTCCTAGAACCAATAATGCGAAGACATAATATGGGATCCACCAACCCGCACTGGGCCCGCGTGGTGGATTACGGCCCATTCCCTTTCCTAGAGTTGAGGCCTGAGTCCCAGCAATGGGAACATTATAACGCTAATTATGCTTATGCAAGATGATTGGAGGTGAAGTCGAGTTGGATGTGACCTAGAGCATCGCCCTAAGTACCTTTTGTCCAATTATGTCTGAATGCTACCACCTTCCATTCCAGGTTGCCTGGAAGAGATCACGGAATGCGATAAGGCCGCCCATTGTATGTACGTAGGTATGTGTTTTAGTTTTAGTTTCCTTTTATGTTTGTATTGGTGTACAATAAAGGATATAATAATAATAAACTTCAAGAGAAAGGGGCTATTTACGAAAAGCACCGTTTAATGGACAATGCATTTTTCGAAAGGAGATCACCGACTTCTTCGACTGGTTTACGTAAATGATAACTGTATTGTGTCCTCAAAAAAAAGTAATTTATAACCCACATCATGTGAAATTGCAGTTCATGTTCGGATTAACTGTAAACAATATTGTTATTTATTTTTCAATACACCTACTCGAAAAACCGCTCCTACCCCTACCGCTCTTAGGGCGCAATTTACTGTTTTCCGCACTAGTGCGGAAAAAGTGCGCCAGTTCGCCCCTGCCACTATTTATTACATTTATCGTATCAGGTTGGGCGCTTAGCAACCCCCACGAGTCGCCGATCAATCCCCGTTTATTTATTTCCTTGTAAGTGTATTGAATAAAGTCGTTTGATACGCGTGGAAATTTGTCACTGCAGCACTCGGCTCCATAACACCCTCGCCTGCATTTGTATCAAAATGTACTATATTCCAGTACCGAAACCCAACTCCTCCTCCTCCTTCGACCGAAGACCGACCGGCCGATCTCTAGTAAGTAGATATAAACTAGGCGTGGGCAAAGTGTGTCATCTTTGCGATTGAAACATTTGCATCTGAATCACTGAAATGTTCCAAAACTGTGATAAGTATCATTTGGAACATTTGGAACATCGGCTCAAAAGATATAAACGGAACATTTGGAAAATCGGCTCAAAAGATACAAACGGAACATTTGAAACATCGGCTCACAAGATACAAACGGAACATTTGGAACAACGGCTCAAAAGATACAAACACAGACACTGACTGTTATGAATCGTGATCTGTTACGTTGCGCCATATACCTACACCAACAGTTTTATTTAATTGCATTTTGATTTGAGAATAATTTAAAGCAGAGTTTTTACTGTTTACGTTTTAATTTGAATTAAAAAAAAAACTGCAGGTCACTTAAACAGTTTCAGTGTTCCAATTGATCCAAATGATGCATTTAAAACATTACTGTTGTTCCAATCTTTCGGAACACTAAAATGTTTTGGAACAGTGAGTCGGTTCAATAAAGAGTTAGGTACACACGCCTAATATAAACCCAGTAGTCGCACAATGCCTACATGCATACAAAGGTTGGTCAGTCTCAAGTAACAGTTGAGTTAGTTAAATAATTACCTTTGTTTTATTGGGAGTACTCTTCAATAGGCACCTGAACTTTCTTGAAGCTCTTTAGATTCAAAAGTCAATTCTAACTTATTGGAAGTTTCGGCATTTAGCTGTCATTCAAAATATATAGGTATCGAAATCGCTCTAAAAACCTCTTTACGATTTTCCTGTTTTGATTAATATTCTAACTCGCCAAACTTGAGAAGTTTATAATTTCAAAATCAGCATAATTATTGACGTAAAGAAGGGCCCAGTAGGGCCGAAGCCTACTGAGGCCATGGGTTGTCCGAAAGAGGACCCCGGGGTCCTGTACCGCAAGTCAAAGAAGGAACATAGGAGGTGGGTTTTAGTCAGTAAACGTCTGACCAGCCCTCCTGCTCCACCCTAGAACGGGAGAAGTCATTGGACGATATCCCACCTAAAAAAAAATGTATTGACGTTCTTGTAATGATATTTAACCATAACAATACGCCTTTCCCAAAAGATGACACTGCCAAGTCTTGTAAATATAATATCTGTCTTGTAAAAGACCCTCACACACCATTATTGAGTAGGTCGCTATAGGGAAAACAAACTAATAAACTCTTGTAAGTACCGAACAAATAATGATTTGTGCACGTTTTTATTACGAAATCTTGAGACTCATCGGAAACGCCAGTGCAATCTTATCTTTGACAATGCCTTACCATGTTATTTTCCTTATCAATTTAATTTTTTCAGACTTGGGCATGCCCCTATCACCTAGGTATATAGGGTGACTGGCAATTAGTGTACGATACTTAATCACGTGATTGTGCTCATGATAACAAACAATTTTTATTATGGGAGCAAAGACGAAATCGCGAAAAAAATATCAGCTGTTCAGTACCTACATTAGGCAAACATAAATGTACTGAACAGGTGATTTTTTTTCGCGATTTCAGGTTTGTTGCCATAGTAAAAGTTATCGGTTACAGTTATCGGTTAAGGTTAGTTATCGGGTCTCATGATAACAATCAATTTTTATTATGGGAGCAAAGCCGAAATCGCAAAAAAAATATCAGCTGTTCAGTACATTAGGCAAACATAAATGTACTGAACAGCTGACTTTTTTTTCGCGATTTCAGGTTTGTTCCCATAGTAAAAGTTGTTGGTTATCACGAGCACAGTCACGTGTTTAAGTATCGTACACTAATTACCAGTCACCCTATATACGCCATGAGTAACTAAAGCTCAGATATACACATTTTCTTTTTATTCTTCAATGTGTTATTATGGTTTTTATTTAATGTAAATTTTTAGTTTGTAAGTTTCTACTGTACAACACCTTGGACTTCCTCCGTAACGTTGTACAAGTGCTTGTAAATAAATAAATAAATAATAAATAAATAGTGTACATTAGGTACAGACAAAAACACACATTATTTCTACGAAAACCGAATTAGAAACAGATACATTTAAAGAAACGGCAGCTGCTAGCGGTTTCGCACGCTTGAATGTAGAAAATTGCCTCATGGGCAAAAGTATACAGCCCATAGATTAGCCCTTACACTCCCGGGATAAAAAATATCCTATGTGCTTGTAGAAAATTGTCTCACGGGTGTTCCTTATACTCCCGGCATAATAAATATCCTATATGCTATTCCAGAACATGGGCTACCCGTGTAACATATTACACCCAAATCCGTTCAGCGGTTCGAGCGTGAAGCAGTAACAAACAGGAACACACAGTCACAAACTTTCGCCTTTATAATTATTAGTGTGATTAGTCCAGAGATGTACAAAATGCTTTTAAAAAAGTATTTAAATACAAAATGCAAATACTTTTCAAATTTACTATTTCAAATGAAAAATACAAAATACTTTTGCTTTTTTTATTTAAATATAAAATAGATATTTTCAAAATACTTTATTCAAATAAAATACTTTCAGATAAGTTTACTAATGTTCTTTAGTTATTAATAAAGACTAACATTACAAGCTCTTCAAAAAGAGCATCAGACATGTTGCGTCTGTGTGGACGCATTATCATACCACCATATGAAAATAATTGTTCCACTGGTGCCGAACTAGGGAGGCAGGTGTTGTATTATAAAAACACTTTTTTTACTGTTGGGTATGTGTTGAACATGGTCAAATTTGTGTCTTCTTCTCTTAAATATTGGAAGGTCTCCAAATCAATGCAGGTGCTGTTGTGGTAATGGTTTCGAAACTTAGCCGTAAAAAAGTATTTTATATTTTAAAAATATAAAATACCTACATCTAGAAAAGTATTTCAAATAAAATACAAAATACTTAAAAAAAAAAGTTATTTAAGTACAAAATATAAAATACTTATTTTGTATTTGAATTTTAAATACAAGTATTTCAAATAAGTCACAACTCTGGTGATTACATAAGGTACTACAAAACCCGACTATCGAATAATGTGTAAATTTAGTACACAACATATCTACTAACAGTGTTCACCAACACTCGTTGTTGGCCATGTAACACACTATACCTACACGGTGTCATTGACATTGACGCAAAACGAATACCAGTGTGGTGTTTGTGAGTGGTGGAATTTTTCGTCGGCTTTATCTTATTTTTTTTTTATCTGTACATTTTTTAAATTTAAACTGTGTAAATCGTTATTCTATCCAACCCCAATGTTAAGTAAAAAAACAAAAAAATAATAATTCGAAATTAATTAATTAAAAATTCATCGGTGTAGATAAATCGTTATTCTAATAAATCCCGATGACATTTTTAATTCATTCATTTTTTTCACTAAAAATGTTAGAATAACGATTTTATACAGTTTATATTAAAAAACGTAAAGATTTATTTTTTTTATTAGGAAAAATCTGACGAAAAATTCCACCACTGGGTTCAGAATCATGTACTGGATCCATGGTATCCGTTTGTGCGTCGATGTAGATACCCTGTATACTTACTTATCTATGAGTGTGTGTGTGTGTGTGGGTGACTCGGACTACGAGTAACTAAAAGACTTTAATAGCCCTAACACCACAACAGTAAAGGTCTTTTGTGGCAAATATTAACTGACGAAGCCTTGACCGACCTTACTGATGACGTTCAATAAAAAACCGGCCAAGTGCGAGTCGGACTCGCGCACTTAGAGCTCCGTACCGTCCGTAGCATAAAAAACAGCAAAAAAAAACACGTTTGTTGTATGGGAGCCCCACTTAAATATAAATTTTATTGTTTTTAGTATTTTTATTTATTTCGTATAATTTATTATAATGATAAAAAACTTTTTACAAAAAAAAAATACAACCGACTTCAAAGTAAAAAAAACACTGAAAAGTGCAAAATAACTTTAATTTCGGAAGTCGGTGTTTCTATAATAGTTTTGTCTCTTCGTTATTTAACACCGACTTCCGAAATTAAAGTTATTTTGCACTTTTCAGTGTTTTTTTTTATTTTGAAGTCGGTTGTATTTTTTTTTTGTAAAAAGTTTTTTATTTTACACTTTTTAGTTATGGTACCATCACTAAAAAGTTTCCCTTCAGCCAAACTAAAATACCTTATAGCCAGAGTGCATCTCATGACAATTCTAATATTCCCAAACACGGTTAGATTACATTAATTTATTACAGAGTTCCGGTGCCTAACTTCAATCATCAGATCAGTTCGATATATTCCCCCTCTACTTTCAGTCAGTCATCGACTACACGTATAAACAAAGCAATTTTACTTGTTACGACGGTTCTGCTGTGATCCTATGAGGAGTTCTGTTCCATATCTTCGAAGTTCATGATCAGATCATAACAATATTTCTATGGGACCAACTCGGAAGTATAACCTTCCAATCAAAAAAAAAAATTTCAAAATCGGTCCACAATTGACCGAGAAATCGGTGAACATACATAAAAAATAAAAATAAAAAACATACATTCAACCGAACATATAACCTCCTCCTTTTTGAAGTCGGTTAAAAAATAAATTTTATTGTTTTTTTTTTGTTTTTTAGTGACAGACAGACGGACAGCGGAGTCTAATTGTGCGCTATTGTACAGTTTGGCGTTTCATGGATCGACGGTTGATTGAGGTTTACTTAGAAGTTATTGTTTTTGTAATTTTAAACACGCACACTAACCATTCAGGAAATAATATTCATTTGTTTTTAACTTTCTCACGTAAAGTATTGTAACGTTGTTTCTGACAGATGATAGAACTAATAGCGTAAATACGTTCATTCATAAATAAAAATTTGTTTGTAAACATCCAGTAAAAAAACTTTTTAGAAAAAAAAAATAACCGACTTCACTAAAAAAAAACACTAAAAGGATCAAAATAACTTTAATTTCGGAAGTCGGTGTTTCTCAGTATTGTTTGTTTCTTATTTAACACCGACTTCCGAAATTAAAGTTATTTTGATCCTTTTAGTGTTTTTTTTAGTGAAGTCGGTTATTTTTTTTTTCTAAAAAGTTTTTATTTCACACTTTTTAGTTGCGATACACTTATAAACAGAGTGCCTATTTCTCATGACAATTCCAATTAACCCAAATACTGCTAGGTTACATTGTTTTATTATAAAGTTCCTGTGTCTACCTTCCTCCTTCCGGCTCCATCATCAGATCAGTTCGATAGTACCTTATAGCCAAAGAGCATCTCAAGACAATTCTAATAAGCCCAAACACGGCTAGGATATTACATTGATTAATTACGGAGTTCCTGTGCCTACCTTCCGGCTCCATCATCAGATCAGTTCGATAGTACCTTATAACCAAAGTGCATCTCATGACAATTCTAATAAGTCCAAACACGGCTAAGTTACATTGATTAATTACGGAGTTCCAGTGCCTACCTTCCGGCTCCATCATCATCATCAGATCACTTCGATGATACCATTTTCAACGTAACTATTCAGAATCATTCATTTATTTGTATTGTCATAGTTGCTTAACTATATCTTCATTGTGATATCTATTTGAGTATGAAGTTCCGTTGACCATTTCTGGTCTTCTTCATCAGTTCCACTTCATCAAATGTTACTTTTTGACTGTAAATGCTTAAGTTCATGATGAAAATACTAAAATTACCATAGGGTTGCCTATAATTTTTGAGGAGTTCCCTCGATTCCTCATGGATTCCATCATCAGAACTGGATTTTGAAAAAAATGGGACCAATCTGGAAGCATATCCTTTAAAGGGAAAAAAAAATTTTGCAAATCGGTCCATAAACGACGGAGTTCTGAGGTAACAAACATAAAAAAAAAAAATACAACCGAATTGATAACCTCCTCCTTTTTTTTGAAGTCGGTTGAAAATGGATTTTTAGGCGGACAACATAGCCACGTGGGGTTTGCCAGTTTATCAGGGATTTTTGGCGGGATTTTTTCGGGAGAAAATCAGTGCCTGTTTTAATTATTCGCAAATTGATTTCATTAGGAATAATTTACGAATAAGTAATCAAGGAACAAAGTTCGCAGAGATATAAAATTATAGTGGAACTGTTGTTCTTTTGTTTATTTCTAAACTGGTCGTAAAACTAAAGTTTCGTTTTTCTTTTGTTTCCATTAATTCATTCACATATTCAGAAAAGTCAACTGGAATGGTTCTATCGGATGATGAAAAAATCAGAAAGAGGTGGAAGGAATATTTTGAAAGATTGATGAATGAGGAAAATAATTGGAGTGGGGTGTTAGAGAATAAACCAGTGAATGTGGGATTAGTGAGAATGGTTAGTATGGATGAAGTCAGAATAGCAGTAAATGGAATGAAGAATGGTAATTCCAGATGGAATACCAGTTGAAGTGTGGAAGTTATTGCGAGTGGATGGATGGACGTAGTAAGCTTTGTTCTTCAATAAGTTGTTGCTGGAAGAAGCCATACCTGATGAGTGGTGCAATAGCTCTTTGGTGCCGATTTTTAAAAACAAAGGTGATGTGCTTGAGTGCAACAATTATAGAGGAATAAAGCTAATGTCACATACTATGAAAGCCTGAGAGAAAGTTATTGAAAGGCGACTGAGAGAAGAGAGTGAAATTTCACAGAACCAATTCGGTTTTATGCCGGGTCGGGGTACAGCGGATGCCATTTTTGCTATACGCCAGCTGTGCGAGAAATACAGAGGTGCGCATAAAAACTTGCACATGGTATTCATTGACCTCGAAAAGGCATACGACCGGTTACCTCGTGAGGTTCTGTGGTGGGCCCTTAAGTAGAAAGGTGTGCCTGGGAAGTATGTGCAGTTGATCCGAGCGATGTACAGTCGATGCAGTACCCAAGTCCGGTCTACAGTGGGCACAACTGGCAGCTTCAATGTGGCTGTCGGCTTACATCAAGGGTCGGCTCTCAGCCCTTACCTCTTCCTGATGATAATGGATGCTCTGACGTCGGACATTCAGGAAGAGGCTCCCTGGTGTATGCTGTTTGCCGATGACATTGTGTTGGTTGCCGAGAGTGGCCTAGAGGTCCAGAACAGATTGGAGGTGTGGTGGCACAGACTGGAGAGTGTTGGCCTGAAATTGAGTAGAACCAAAACGGAATACTTGTTTTGCGATTTCAGCGGTCTCTCCAATCCAGTGCCTTTATCGCTCGCTGGAACACCCATACCGATCTGCTCCGACTTTCGGTACCTCGGGTCACTCGTCCAAGGGGATGGTGAGGTAGACCGGGACGTAACACATCGGATCAACGCAGGATGGATGAAATGGCGACAGGTCACGGGAACAACTTGTGACCCACGGATGCCCCTCAAGTTGAAGGGTAAAATCTACAAGTCCGTGATAAGGCCTGTCATACTGTATGGATCAGAATGTTGGGCTGTGAAAAAGACGGATGAAAAAAGATTGCACGTAGCGGAGATGAGAATGTTAAGATGGATGTGTGGTGTGACGAGAATGGATAAAGTGAGAAATGAGTATATTAGGGGAAGTTTGAAAGTGGCCCCAGTGACTGAAAAGTTGAAAGGGAATCGTTTGTCTTGGTATGGTCATGTGAAGAGGAGAGATGAAACGCATGTTACTAAAAGAGTTATGAGTTTACATGTGGATGGATGGAGAGGGAGAGGGAGACCAAAGAAAAGATGGATGGATTGTGTGAAGAGTGATATGAAAGAAAAGGAAGTTAGTGATAGTATGACGAGTGACAGGGCAGAATGGAAGAAAAAAACGTGTTGCGCCGACCCCAAATAACACGGGACAAGGGCAGGAAGATGATGATTCAGAAAAGTCACCTCTTCGTAATTTTTTTTAACTCTTTTTTTGGCGAGTTTTTCTCGGGCAAAGTTCAGTCAGTTCAGTGGCTGTCATTTATTCGCAAATTCATTCCTTATGGATTGTGATGTAAAATTGGTGTAGTTTTGTATCTCAAGTGTCTACAGTACTGGACAATATGTGCAATCATTGAAACAGGCGCAATCTCGGTAAAATGGAGCTGACATTTTGTGTTGTGTCGACTACCTCAGCGAAGGTTGCCAAGGCTGACTCGATACTTTTGTTGCCAAATACTACAAAAACATTAGAATGTGTTACACCCGTATTCTAATAATAACAAAGTAACTGTATTCAATGAGACAACATTTGCCCATAAAGTTCTTATTTACCAGGACAAAAAAAAACGTCAGTATAACAGATGTATGTATGTATGTAACTCAGGAATAATGAAACACAAATTAATGTATACTTATATAAACATTTTATTTAGCCCATTTTCCCATCGGCAAAATAATAATATGCTTCATAAAAATAAATACCAAAATTACCAAAAAAATTCAATCATCACCAACAATAGAAATAAACATAGACAACAGATTAGGTACAATATTATGGCCAATTATTTCATAAAGCACTGGTGAGATTCGTCTATATATTTACATTATGATACACAATAATTTTACATATTTTTCACATCCACTTAGCACCACGAATCAAGATACTAAATAGAAAATATAATTACTAAAATTCACTAAGAATTAAGAAATTTATTTCTAAAAATAATACATTTGGAACGTTGCGACTGACAATACAAAAATACTATTCGGTTTCTAAATTTGAATCTTTTTTAAGAACCCATATCAACATCAATTGCTGGCTGGTTATACGGGTACTTGACTTAAGTTTTTTTTAAATTGTTTGTATCAAAAACTAACTTTATCCAAAAATGCAAATAGAACGAAATTTTCAAATTCGTTCAATATTAATCAAGTTAGAAACCTTTACAATCTGGTGGAAGGGGAAACTGTCAAATAACAGTATAAGGATGCACATACTGAAATGTGACGTCACCGCCATTAGATTACGTGCGCTCAAAGGAGATAGCTAGATATTCCCACCACGGCCCCACTCTTCCTTAAACCAATACGCAATGCTAATTGCTGCTTCATTTAATTACCAATTTTGATGCTGGTTTTCAGAAAAAGATTTCCTTTTATTGATATTTATTGTTTAGTATAAAAAATTACATTTGGGGGGGGGGGGGTTGGACCATAACCCGCTACGCTGGTCCAATGCGTGTTGGCGAGACGCACAGGACCGTTCATTGTGGCGACATTTGGGGGAGGCCTATGTCCAGCAGTGGACGTCTGTCGGCTGAAATGTAATTGACGATGATGATAAGAAATTGAGAGCAGTGGTGGCCGAGTGGTGACGGCCCCGACTTACGAGTTGTAGGTCGCGGGTTCAAACCCAGCCAGGGGCATTACTTTGTGTAATTTATTTCATCATCACTGCTCTCAAAACGGTGAAGGAAAACATCGTGAGGAAACCGGCATGTCCTAGAACCAAAAATTCAAAGACATGTGACATTCACCAACCCGCACTGGGCCCGCGTGGTGGATTACGGCCCATTCCCTCTCCTAGAGAGAGGAGGCTTGAGTCCCAGCAGTGGGAACATTAAAAGGCTGATTATGCTACACTTCTGGACACATCTATTGGCCCACCTTGTATTTTCATTTTCGTTTGGTCCTAGCTAAAATTTTATATTAGGTCGAGCAAAAAGTTTTTATGCAGTTTTGAATCTGGCACATTCATAATTTCATTCAATAGTCTTTTTTTGAATTTCGAACACAGAATTTAAAGAAACAAAAGACAATTTGGAGCCTGTTTGTTGATATCAAACAATCGAATACTAAGAAAACTTGGTTTTATTGGTTTACTTGGATTTAATTCTTGAAAAAGTGATTGATATCTTTGGTTTTGCAACAAACATTACTTATTCTTAACATTAAGGTGAGGTTCTATCAATAATCTATGGATACTTCACCTGAAGTCGCCGCCCAAGCTGTGGCACTTATTCAGGCCGGACACAGCCAAAGAAACGTGAGTGCTCAACTTAATTTAAGTCGATCTGCGGTCCGAAATGTTTATCGGAGGTACCTAGAGACTGGCGGCTTTGTTCGTCGCCAAGGCCACGATCTCGGGTCACAACTGAAAGGCAGGATCGATTCATCGTGACGACCAGCTTGAGAAATCGTCACCTTACCTCCATTGAGATACAAAACCAACTTCGCGACTTCCACGGAGTATCTGTGAGCGCTCGAACTGTTCGGAGAAGGTTAAAAGAACGCGATATGGTACCACACAAGCCAGCTAATGGGCCCAAACTAACGCGAGCCCACCGAACAGCGCGCCTTCATTTCGCACGCAGTCATTTAAATTGGACACAGCAAGATTGGAGCCGTGTACTCTTTTCTGATGAGTCTAAAATTGTGTTACATGGCAATGATGGAAGGAAGAAGGTCTACCGACGTAAAGGAGAGCGTTTCGCACAATGCTGCTTTGAAGAGAGGGTTGCTTATGGCGGTGGCTCATGGACTGTCTGGGGCGGTATATCCGCGAGCGGCAAAACTCAACTTGAGGTTGTTACAGGACCACGGCTGCCAACATTAAATGCTGAAAGGTACATTCGTGAGTGCTTAGAACCTCACGTGATACCATACGCGGACTATGTGGGCCCAAATTTCCTTTTTATGCATGATAATGCAAGAGCCCATGCGGCCGGCATCGTCAGGGAATATCTTCGGGATGTGAACATCACAGTTATGGACTGGCCAGCCAGAAGCCCAGACATGAACCCCATTGAGCACATGTGGGACGAGCTAAAAAGACGTGTTAGGGCTCGTCAGCCAGTTGCCCAGACGATGCAGGAGTTGAAAACTGCCATAGAAGAGGAATGGGAGATGATCCCTCAAAATTTCATAGAGCGGTTGATAAACTCTATGCCTAATCGTATGCGAGCTGTGGTAGATGCCTATGGAGGCAACACGCGTTATTAAATTAAACCTTTATTTGATAAAACATGTTTTTATTCAAAAATCAATTGCCTTTAACAAGGCGCATATCCGACTTGTTAGGCGTAGCTCCATGTCGTATGGTATTCTGAATTCAAATTTAAAACAATACGATCGAAAAAGATGGTAAAATGTATCAGGTTTAAAACTGCATCAACAGTTTTTGTTCAATCTAGCAATCATATTTCGGTAGGGGCCATCGAAACCTAAACTCTAAGGTGGGCCAATAGATGTGTCCAGAAGTGTATTATGCTATGCTATAAAATTGTACAAAATAAGTGCATGCAAATAACTAATTGGTTATTTTCTTTCTTATTTCAAGTATTGGTATGAGTAAGAGTGAGACACAGAGTTATACACGTAGCCTAATGGAGGTATAGTAACATTTCAGTTTATGCATTCTTCTTCTGTTACTTGTCAGTTTCTCCTTTCACCAGATTTGAAAGGTTTTTATATTACTTAATATTGAACGGATGTCTATTTGCGCTTTTGGATAAACCTACTTTTTGATACAAATAATTTAAAAAAAAAAAACAGTTAACTACCCAATTTTAACCAACCAATCAAAAAAAGTTAATATGAGAATAAGCTGCCGATCAGAAACTTGATCATGTTATTAGAAACCATTTATACATCTATAGTTGTTTCGTTTTATTATGGCAATAGAGGTTCATTTTTCCTAATATACCTATCTTCCTTTTTAGAGTTCCGTACCTCATAAGGAAAAAGGAAAAAAAAGATACGGCCGTTTATGTCACAAAAAAACGTATATTTCGACATTCTTAAGGGAATCAAAATTCATAGGGTACTTCCCGTTGAACCAGAATCCTGAAATTTGGCATAAAGCGCAGGTATAGGAATAAATCTGAAAACAGTAAATTTGTTGTCACGTCACAAGAAAAAACCTTTTTTGCGATTGTGGTCTTTGATAAAGCTCGCTTGCCTAAAAGCAACTTGTTCACTCTTGACTTAAAGACCCCTAGGTTGGAATCTCTTCGTAGGAATCCGATGAATTAACTTAGTATCAATTTTAATTAGTTTAATATGTGTTGGAACACGTTTAAGCTGTCAATCCCCGCATTAACGCCGGCGTTCACGCGCCATTGTCTTTCTATTGTGTCTCTAATTACGCTACTCAAAAGGTATGTTTTGGAACACGATAGACACTGAGTTTAATTAGTTTAATATGTTTTGGAACACGATAGACACTGAGTTTAATTAGTTTAATATGTTTTGGAACACGATAGACACTGAGTTTAATTAGTTTAATATGTGTTGGAACACGATAGACACCGAGTTTAATTAGTTTAATATTTGTTGGAACACGATAGACACTGAGTTTAATTAGTATAATATGTGTTGGAACACAATAGACACTGAGTTTAATTAGTTTAATATGTGTTGGAACACGATAGACACTGAGTTTAATTTATAACTAGCTGCTGCCAGCGACTTCGCCCGCATGATAGTTTAAAACTATCCCAAGGGAACATACTCCCAGGACAAAAAGTGCTATGTGCTATGCTATATGCGCGACATAACCTACCTGTGTACCAAGTTTCATCGAAACGTGAAGAAGTAACAAACATACAAATATACAGACTCACAAACTTTCGCCTATGTAATTTAAGCATGACTTTCGTTTTTTTAAAAAAAAACGTCAGTGACCTTTATTGCCATGCTAAAGCGAAACAACTATGGAAGAAAAAAATATCTCTACCGAAATTAACTACATGCTACTTCGTAACTTAAAGCTGTTTAATTTCTTGCTTCATTACTTTTCAAGTGAATCTATTTTGAGTAATTTAACTTAACTAGTTTCATAATGGAATCCATACTAATGGAATAATAATTATATACAGAATTAATTCAGTAATCCATAAGGACTAAGATTTAGACGATGGGACGTAGTCTTCTGGCGTGCTTGTGAATAAAACCGTGATGACCCAAAAATGTAGGCAGACCTGCGGACAAAAACTCGTATAATATTATATAATCAAACAGTTTTACCCCCTTTTTATTAAGGTTCCGTACCCGAAAGGTGCCAAAGCCTAAGCCTCCGCTGTCCATCTGTTTGTCTGTCTGTCCGTCTGTCAGCGGGCTTTATCTCATATACCGTAAGAGGTTTATGAGATAAAGCCCGCGAAGAGGTTTCTATTGACACTACAACAACAAATAAAAAACTGGGCAAGTGCGAGTCGGACTCACGCACTGAGGGTTCCGTATAAACTTGAAAGGTAAATTGCGGTTTACGATTTATGACGTATTAAAAAAAACTATTTACTAGATCTCGTTCAAACCAATTTTCGGTGGAAGTTTGCATGGTAATGTACATCATATATTTTTTTTAGTTTTATCATTCTCTTATTTTAGAAGTTACAGGGGGGGGACACATTTTACCACTTTGGAAGTGTCTCTCGCGCAAACTATTCAGGATAGAAAAAAATGATATTAGAAACCTCAATATCATTTTTGAAGACCTATCCATAGATACCCCACACGTGTGGATTCGATGAAAAAAATTGTTTTGAGTTTCAGTTCTATGTATGGGGACCCCCAAAATTTATTGTTTTTTTTTTTTTTTGTGTGAAAATCTGAATGCGGTTCACTGAATACATCTACTTAAAAAGTTTAAACAGTATAGTTCTTATAGTTTCGGAAAAAAGTGGCTGTGACATACGGACGGATAGACGGACAGACATGACGAATCCATAAGCGTTCCGTTTTTTGCCATTTGGCTACGGAATCCTAAAAATTAAAGGCAAAGCGTAGCAACAAATGACGCCATTAACACAAATGAGCCACGCAATCAACAAAGCAGAGGCGTAGCGTGGACTAATTTAGACGTGGGCGAAGGCGCATCAGCGAGGCCTTTTTCTTTCATAAATTCGAAAACGAGACAGTGACTGTCGCAAACCAGTGTTCGACCACATCGTCGCTTACCATCAGGTGAAATAGTGGTTAAACGCGAGCCTTTATGTTATAAAACAAAACCGTCGTTGTTAAAGAGCCCTCGCACAGGCGAGGCCCCTTTGGGTGCGAGGCCCACTTCGCCCAGGCCTAGCTACGCCACTGCAACAAAGGTTCAAAGGCTACAGTCATCCCTTCACAGTGACGCGACAAGGCGGACAAACTGGAAAGCGTATAATACACGCGCAATCAATGACGTGTAGTTGACTGTTCAATATAAATACTCACCATATAACCGATGACAAACATCCTAAGCAAGGGGTACCGCTTCACCATGACGCCCAACCGCAGCGATAATGCAGAAAGCGAAGAAGGCGTATTATACGTCCGCGTTCGGCGACTCTCGCTTTCTTGCAGGTGAACCACACTGTGCGAGTTTCGGGATAATACTTTTTCGCGGTGTGGTGTTAGCTCTGATTTTAATTTTGACTGAAAAAAAAAAAACGTCAAGTTAAAGCTAAACGATCAAGTAAAATCCTATAAAACTTTGCTTAACCCGAGAATCTCTTATTAATCAATCTGCCTAGGTTTCCAGTCAAACCAAATGCAGCTGGAGATCTGAAGTTCATTTTACCAAACCAAAACTGAATAGGGTATTTACATTCATTTTTGAAAAGTGTCTCAATTACATTCTATAGTGCTAATAAACCACAACATTTTTATTCAGTCGCTAAGTACCCTAAAAATGCATTTACGTTTTCAAAGGGAGTAGTCAGGATACGGCCAGAGGTTTTCAATGCCGTGGACAAGATTATTATTTATACTAAAAATCTTAATAATTACTAGAAATAATTATTAAAATAATATCACGTCAGTTAAAGTTCGGAAAAATAATATTAAACAATAAGTATATTCATGTATTCAGTGTTTCCTTGGTTCCTGCAACCATTTCGAAGTATTTTTTTTTCAATTATTTCTTGACCATGGATACAAAGTCCTTTAGGCGGAATAATAAAAATAAAGATTGCATAGAATTTTCAATTTAATAATCGACCAGAACATCATTTTTTTTTTAACATCATTTATTATATCAATAATATGCATTTGGACCATTGATAAAAATGCATATTATTGGAAAAAATATTAATTGCGTCGTTTAAAATGTTCGGGTGTTTTTGGCGGGATTTCTTGAGTGAAGTTCAGTGGCTGTATGGTCTTAAGACCTTAGCCTACCCAAATGGGGCGAAAAGTGGCGGCAAAAAGTGTCACATTTTGCCGCGTAGCATTTGAATTGCGACTATTTGCTTCAGTTTGTGAATATTTGCTGCTATTATAATTTTCGCTTTCATAATAAACACTGCACTCGCTTTTCCCGACGACCCCAGCCTGCCTATGGATTCTGAATCTGCTATGTACGACAATGACCCCGGCCGCTCTATCTCGGACTCTGTGCACCATATTTCGACCAGCAGAAGTTGTCAACGCTGTGTTAATTGTGCACTTGATATTACTCAAATGAGACGACATTCTTTAGAATTTTAGTTCCGATCTGTGATACAAGAATGGATTCATCCACGGCAGGTAAGAACTATTTAATTTTTACCAATACTTTAGTTATGTACATAATAATACACACATACACATACAATGTCCACTGTTGCTATACTGTGGCCAAAGTTTGTATGAATGGTGGACCATACCCTTTCGCGCGCATTTGATGAATATTTAGAAAGCAGTGGACGCCATATTTACTCTGCGGTCGTGACGTCAGTTGGCTGTGTAAAAAAATGCGCTCAGTATGGCCGATCAGTTGACAGTTAAATTACTACGCGAGTAATTTAAATCTTTTCGGCGAACAATCAAAAAAG
Organism: Mythimna impura; assembly: GCA_905147345.3. Taxonomy (NCBI): domain Eukaryota; kingdom Metazoa; phylum Arthropoda; class Insecta; order Lepidoptera; family Noctuidae; genus Mythimna; species Mythimna impura. Next base: position 10,311,919 of record LR990362.1, on the reverse strand, counting down.
AACACTCACTTCTAATTTCTCCAACTGTATCCTAAGCATATTATTTTCGGCCAGCAAGTTGTCAATCTTCGTTTGTCTCTGCACAAGTGTTTGCGTCAGATAGTGGATCTTGTTATTGTCTATGGTGTCATAATCCGCGACGTTCAACGTACTTGAGTCCGAAGTTGGGACCGTCGAAGACATGTCGCGGAGTTGATTCAATTCGTACTCTTTATCCCGTAAAGCAGTTCGTAAACTAGCTATCGTTTGGCCTGTTTCCATTTGCATGGCTTTCATTTCCTAAAAGAAAAAAAAAAATTATTAACACTAACGTCAGATTAAAATATAGCCATGTCTAGTTCAGTTAATGTTGAGCCACCACGCGGCAGCTTGCATATTCGTTGTACATCTATCTGGTATCGTGACGTTGCTCCCTTTCCGAAAAAGTTCCTAGAGTCAGCTCACGCTGCGACTGGAGACGCTACGTGACGCATTTTTTAAGGTGGGAAATCATTAAGGTAACAGAAATGGAGCGAGAGAGAGTTTCAGACATTTACTGACTAAAACACACTCGGGTTTCTTCAGTTGTTCTATGAATAATGTATTTTTTCGTGGGTATATATTATATTGACCTACAAAAACTAGTATTGCGGGCTTGCGAACGACGAGCGATGGGTAGCTCGTGGTTCGCACGCCCGGTAAGAAACAGGCTCGAGTTGACGGCAAGTCGTGTTCGACGCGCGCTTCAAAGAGATGTCAGCAAAATTCTAGGGCCCTAGCAGGGCCGGTGCCTGCGAGGGCCATGTAAAAACTTCTGAAAAGAAAAAAATCCCTGGTCCTAGAATGCAAAGGGAAACTGAACTAGTGTGGTTTTAGTCAGTAACAGTCTCAGACACGCCCTCTCTCGCTCCACACTAGAGCGGAAGGCATTGAATGATTTCCTACCACAAAAAAGAACCTCACTCTCAACCACCGAGGCAGTATTACATTACCTTGGCAACAGCAACACAACTGGCGTCAGCTCTGTTCTTGGCCGCGTGTTCTTCTCTGAGCGCGTCTCGCAGCGCGGCCACGACTCGCTCGGCGGCGCTGTGTCGCGCCTCTACTTGCTGCACGTACACCTTCATGTCGGCGCATTCAGAGCGAACGGTTGCGACAGTGTCTTGGAGTTCGTCGCGTTCCTCTCTGAAGTAATAATCGTAATATTAATTTTTTAACTAGTCTTAGGCGCAAGCCAGACAGAAGCGCATCTCTTCTATCTATTTTGGACCACGTCCCTCTCCTACACTTTGTATGAAAGAACATTGGAAAGGCGTCGAGACGGCACACCACAGGCGCACCGATATAACATAGTGGCACATAGTCACATAGGAACTAAACTCACTAATATTATGAAGTTGAATTTTACTGTTACATTTTATTGAAGTTTAAGGATGTCTGGCGAGGGATTGCCAGTATGTGTCTGGCAATGGATGACCACGATTACTAATACCATACAGAAGAACACATAAAAAAAATTAAGCTTTATACTATCTGTTCCAAATAAGAATAGGACAGTCAATAACCTCGATCTGTTAAATGTTGAGTGAAAAGTATGGTTTACAAAGAAAACTTATTTACGTATCAATAAGGGTTTTTTTTTGCTTTGTATTACTAAGTCTTATTTAAATCTAGGTGAAGTAAAAACGTTATTGTTTAATATAAATTAGCTAAATATATTGTTTTAAGTCATAATTAGTAAAAAAAAAAATACTTTATTTCTTATTTTCATTTTTAGGAACAATTCGCCTTCCTTCTTCCATTTTCCACTACTCTGACACTTCACACAGTGACGCAGAGTTAAGCACAATTGAAGAAGAACTAGATTCTGATTAAACTTTTTTCGTTCACGATTCGTAAACAAAATATTTTTTTTAGGACATGGCTAAATGGAAGTATAGACGACTGCTCCCGCAATGTAAACGCATGTATAAACATAGTACCTAGCAATATATAATGCTGAATAGCTGAATATTAGTATTTCGTATTTAAAAAGTATCAGGAACTTTTCATATCTGCACAATCCTGAAAATAAAATCGTGTAACTCCTACGACAAAAGAACAAAATACTTCAAACAAATGACATTGCTATGAACTTTTATGTAGGCGTTTAAATGTTTCTGCGGCGATTTTTATTTATAATTATGCTTTTGACTAGCGATTTCGCACCAAGGTACTTGAAATAAATATCTACAAAGGGATTGTGCCAAAAAAATCTTGATACAACGGACTTTCGATGTATAATCCCCGTAAAAATCATAATAATATAAGTATTCAGTCGTAAAACCTAATGAGTTGAAATAAAGACAGTTTTCACAGACAATATAATTATTATTGTTGAAATAATAGGTATTTGAAAAAGATTTTAAAGATTAACTGACCCAGACATCTGTAGATTTTTGTATTTATGGTAGGTAAACAATTCTACCTAAACTAGATTATGAACGCACTGAGTAACCAAGGAAACAAACAAGTAAACGGCAGAACGTTCAAACGACGTCTCACGTTTGTTTTTTCATAGAGTAGAAAAGGGATTGGACTTCAAGTTCAAACAGAATCGATAAAACTAATCGAAAGGGTTGAAAGAAAAAAAAGTTAGTAATCTGCTTGTCTAGCCACAATTATGTAGTTTCAGAATATAAATTGTTTTGATAACTGTTATTATACTTCATTCGTTCGAAGATATATTATAATTAATCATGCAGCTTCCGCTTGCGCTAGGCGACCCAAATCGCAGCTTTTCAGAGCCTAAAAGCAGAAACAAAACGCACCGTATCCGAGCGAGTATCTGTCAGTAACGTCAAATGTCATTCCATACGTTTGCGCGGCAACCAATACGTTTTATGTTGTGTTTTATTTGCTTTTTTACCAATTTAAGTAATTAAATAAGAGCATAGTGCTTGTATAATTTGTAATGAAGTATGCCAAAACGAAAAGATATGAAATACTATCTTCATATGATGAAAAGTTTGAAAAAAGGACGAAACGACGATAACATAGTACGTCACCTGTCCTATCTCTATTTAATTCTTTGATTCCAGGTGAAGTAATAGATTTATCTATTAGATTATTCAGTGAAGTAAGAGTTTCACGTACTTAACCCAAATAATTGTATGCATTGACACGATCAAACTCCTCGGGGTGTTTACGAGATGAACACACGAGCTGGTTTCCTTGTTCCATAACTTTAAAGGCTTTGCCATGGTACATTATACAGTGTAAGACTGTAAATCAAATGGGTTTCGAAATATGAATATATCTACTGACGCGGGTTGTGCACGTGATGCATTGACGCGTTTAGCTGACTCGGGATGTTTACGAGATAAACATACGAGATTGTTTTTTGCCCCACACCTTTGGGGTAACCTGAAAAGCTTCGTCAGGAAAGTTATCTACAGTGCAAGTGAAATGGATTTTGAATATTGTACCTATGGACGCGAGTGATGTACGAGATACATTGGCGCGATCCGCTGACTCGTGGTGTTTACGAGATGAACACACGATGATCTTTACCCTTTGGTACATGGACACGGGTGATGTACGAGATGCATTGACGTGATCCGCTTACTCGTGGTGTTTACGAGATGAATGCACAATGGTCATTACCTTTTGATAAAATCCGAAAGGCTTTGCCTAGGTACACTTTGGTACCATAACAGGGTCAATAGTTTTAGGTTTTTAGACCTTGTATTTAGGATGATCCTCAAGAAGTGGACATTAAACTAGATATCTGTTGTATCATCATCGGCTCCAACAGGCACAACCCCAACTGTTACAGACTTGAGTATAACATTTCCTGAACTAGCATCTGAGCTAGTCGTTGAACCAGTTACTATATTTCCTGAAGTATTACAGTATTTATATCTACAAAACCAAATGACTTAATGAATGACTTAACCCACATCTAGAATACCATTTTTGGAAATACTCAAGGAATATGAACAAAAACTAGATAAAAATGTGTGTAATAACTATTTAAAATAATATAGAGATTATTGCCTCAGTCAGTAATTCACTGATAATACAAGAATATACTGATACAAAAAGATTAAATCAGAACAGAATCAGTTGGGATTGGGAATCAGACCCTATCTAAGCTTCACAGCAATGATGGCATAAATAGGCTGAAACTAATTTTCCCAGTTGTTTGTTGTTGTTGTTGTACTGGAAGAGTTTTAATAGATTTGCACTTCACATAAACAAAGATATTGTCAAAGATGTTGATAGAGACGACTACCTGCATGGGAATACTTCAACAGAGAACATTTAAAGTCCTAAAGACATGCCACAGAAGCGGCAAGCTTATTATGAAGCCAGCCTAATCTTCAACTGTAACCCGTCAGGGAAACGGGAATGGTCCATCTTGGTACAACCAGCAAAGAATAATACCTAGGCCTGGACGAAAGTATCTGCAGTCCTCATATTAAACTATAATCAAGCAATTCTCGCAACACATCCAGTGTATGCTAGAACACAAAAAGTTTCACCACAGGCTCATGGTTGAAATTAGAGGTTAGTCATGCTTACAGATTAGCCCATTCCCTTCCTCGTTGATAGAGGATTTGTGGTAATGCCCCAATTTTGAAACACATCTGTGGATGTTCGGTAAGTGCATTTTTTCTTCCATAACTTATCAACCAAAATTCAACGGTTCAAAACAAAAATGGTTTTACAAGTGATCAATCAGGATCTTCAAGATCAGGGGCCAAGATGAATGCATATTTATGTATAAAACCATTCATAATTTACTGCCATTGAGCACAAATTCCCCATGGAAACCGTGTGGGAATCAACTTATATCCAAGATATTTTGTGGTTTCCCAACAGGGATGGAGAAGGGAGGTTTATTGAAACCTTTATACCCCTGAACAAATTGGTTCACACATCCAAATTTATAAGATGTAAGATCACTGCGGTAGCTCTAGTGTACCCAGGAGATCTTATGGCAAAATTTGAATCCAGATCACAAGAGATACCTATTATTTCATTATGATCATTTAAAAAGAGTCTATTGCTGTCCCAAATGGGATTTGTTTTACACATTATGCATTTTTGATAGTGGTAGTTACATGTATATCTATGATCAAAAGTTCACAAATCAGTATGTACATCATCATCTTGATGACCTTTTGTGTATTGGTTCAGACTATATAGTCTACTACTATACACACTACACTATTCATACTAGCCTACTATTATATAATAAAAGGTTGAAAAATATTCAAGGAACAATTACTCCTTTTACAAAATACGCCATCCCAATCATGTTAATTATTTAGATTTTATATATGACACACAATGACTGATGTCACATACAAAAAGTGTTGTTTCTGTAAATCCCTTAAAAATATTTACAGAAACAAGTTTCTTAGCTTATGAGAGATTACTCACTTAATAGGTATATCAACTGTTGCATTATTTTGTTGCAACAACATTTGTTGTTGGTTGGTTCTATACTAAAATTAGAACATAAATACTTTGTTATAAGTAAAGGCAACTAAGATTCAAAATAAAAATTCATCCAATCATCAAACTAGACCTACAATGATGCAACAAGAACTGGGGGGGGCGCAATTGTAGTGATAACAGAAGTCCATGGATTCTGGAAAAAGGATAAAAAATTATAATTATCACATAAATTATTTAGAACTGCTTCACATTTTTTACCTTTAAAAATTCTATTTTGTTAAACATGAGCACTTACACATTTTGTGTGAGATTGATAATAGTTTGCTGTATCTTATATAAACCGAATGGGAGGAATACGGTATCAACAATTAAATAATATAGCCAGAAATATGGAGCAAATATGGTGTGAAAATAATTAGATTTGTCTATTTGCTTCATATATGGATTCAAAAGACAACAAAGAGACCAATTAACAATCTCATACATCTAACATAGAGTGGGAACAGAATATCTCTACATTTTAGTAGGTATATTGTGTCTCAGTTTGGTCAAACTGATTGATCTTTTCCCTTCTACAAGTAATACATAAATGTGATGCCTGTGTTTCCTGGATACCAGATTCAAAATACATTTAATTAGATGTTTTTTACTGCCTTTGAACGTGATAATTTATTTCTTTTATGTGTTCTTTCCTCCATTTAGCCCAATATTGGGAAGGCAAAAATGAAAAGGTAATGTCATATTGACCTTCACAAGCTTGTCCACCATTGAAAACAATGTTAGTTTTTTCAAGCTGTTAGTCTTTATAGGTACTCAATAAAAAACTATTGCATTCCTTTTTTAAAGAGTGTCATCTTACACACCTCCTTACACTAATTTCCAGAATATTGACATGATGTTCTTCCATCAGCCATAGAGGTTACATTAGGTTACCTTCCAAATAATGCCTCAATTCAATGTTACATATAGGATCTCACTTATTCACACAGTCTATACCAATTAATAAATTAATAGACTCATAAATTGGTCGTAATGATCACATCCAGAGATTATGTTAAGGTTTCTATAAAAATGAAATTGTCTAAAAAGTTAGTGAATTGGTTTGCACTTAGCAGAGCCCAAGTAGCACAGATTTATCATTTATAAAAATACCCAATATTATAGTTAATGAAACCGGTGTAAACATTTCTATCCTAGACACTATAAAAACATCTGGTTCTGGTTGCAGCGGACCGAACCTCTTATTTACCTTTATTTTAGTTTTTTATTTTATTATTTTTATTGTTTTAGTCAACATACAAAAATAGAGCCATTTTCTGTAACGAAAATGCACGGCAAAACCTGAAATCTTCCCTGACACTACTTTATTTTATTACATTAGATACACTCAAGAGTATTAGGGAAGATAATACTCATTTAATACTCTCTTTGAATAACCCACACAAGCCAATTTCTTCGTCTACCATTAGTAGATGGATAATAATAATAATAATATTGATAATAATAATAATAATAAATATAATATATACTTTCTCTATGTGTGGCATAGATATTAGCGTTTTTTCAGGGCATAGTACAAGACATGCATCCACGTCGACTGCTAAAGCTAGGGGAGTATCATTAGATGTAATTAGGCAAACGGCTGAACAAACAGTTCTTCAACTTTTGCAAAATTTTATAATATACCTATTTCCAACAATTCATCTGAATTTGCTCATGCTGTGCTTAATGCTGAACAAAATATTTGCTTATAAATGCCTTAATATGTTTAAAATAATTATATATACAAAAAAAAAAAATTGACATATATACTTATATAATATAAAATGTATAAGTATGTCAAAAAAGACTGATTGTCTCATATTACCATTATATTAAGAGCCTAATAAGTGCCTAAGAGATTTTGGTTCCTGAAATATATTTGTTTGATTTTAAAAATCTTAATTTTGCTTTAAGTTGACTCTTAACATCTGCATGATTAATTATAATATATCTTCGAACGAATGAAGTATAATAGATGATCAAACGAACTTACCTGTGATGTTCGATCATTATTATACGTAGCTTCGTTCGAAGATATAGGGAACCCTCCCTACCCTACCCAGCAAAACTTAAGATTTATCTCTAACTCTGAAAGAATGACATTTGACGTTACTGACAGATACTCGCTCGGATACGGTGCGTTTTGTTTCTGCTTTTAGGCTCTGAAAAGCTGCGATTTGGGTCGCCTAGCGCAAGCGGAAGCTGCATGATTAATTATAATATATCTTCGAACGAAGCTACGTATAATAATGATCGAACATCACAGGTAAGTTCGTTTGATCATCTATTAATAATCGATATAAGTAGGTAGGTACAGTTTCAATTCGAAATTCTGGAAATGTGACGTCCTTTCCCTAGCTTGCAGTACTCCTTGTTCTTGTCATGTCAAACCAAAACAAAGCATAAAAACAATTAAGAAACTTTTTTTATGTTTAATAATTCACGAAAGTTATAATAAATGATTAAACACTAAATAATTCATGAATGAATATTTAACCTTTTGACGTGCGTAATTAGAGACACAATAGTAAGACAATGGCTTGCGGGCGCCGGCTACCGCCTGAGCGTTAATGAATTAAATATTAAGGGTTAGTGTGAGATTCCTATTCGTGGGAGATATTCCTATTCATGCTGGGGCAGTCGTTTAGCCATCTCTTTTCTTATTTTGCTCACCCTACCCAATTTCTTCGATTTGACAGTATGACGTGACGTCACAACATGGCAATCGATCCTATTCTTATTTGGAACGCAATGTACTACTACTTAAAGAAATTCAGGTTGCGACACCTTTGTTTTACCTGTTACCTGCCTGAAAAGTCGGTGTTAAATAAGAAACAAACAATACCGAGAAACACCGACTTCCGAAATTAAAGTTATTTTGATCCTTTTAGTGTTTTTTTTAGTGAAGTCGGTTATTTTTTTTTTTCTAAAAAGTTTTTTCTAAATTTTTGTCAGTGTCACTCTTAAGCATTATTGTCGTGTCATCAGCAAATAGTATGCAATCTTTGCCTATCGCCTCTACAATGTCGTTGATGTAAACTAGAAAGAGTGGTGGGGATAATATACCTCCCTGTGGGGTGCCATAATTGTTTTGCTTATACTCTGACCTATAGGTTCTTTTTTCATTCTGACAGATTTTTGTTACTTCCACGCATTGTTCTCTTTCAAAAAGGTAACTTTTGATCCAGTCGTTGGCCTTACCCCGGATTCCGTAATGCTCAAGCTTTGAGAGTAGTGTTTTATGGCAAACAAAATCAAAGGCTTTAGTCATGTCTAGGAACACGCACCTTATCTTAGATTTTTGATTAAGACTTTCAGTTATGTATTTTACTAGTGTAAAACATGCCAAAGCAGTGGAACTGCCTTTCCTAAAACCAAATTGTTCTTTTTTAAGAATATTACATGCAGTTAAAAAGTTCTCCATTTTGTTACACATAACTTTCTCAAATATTTTGGATAGAACTGGGATTAACGTTATTGGGCGATAGTTGCTCATGTCAGTTTTTACACCTTTCTTATAAAGAGGTTTGACAATTGACCTTTTCAGGCGTGTTGGGAATACTCCTTGTGTTAATGACAAGTTTATTATGTATGTTAAGGGAGACACTAGACTCCTTGCACATATTTTTAACACTTTAGTGCTCAGGTCATCATATCCAGTCGAGTTAGTGTTTTTTAGACTGTGAATTATTTTATAAACTGTCTGACTCATCAACTGGTGTGAGAAAAATGCATTTAGGATTTTGAGATGTCGTCATTTTTATGTCATATTGCATGTTATTTTGAGCTGAATTGGTCGTCTTTGTTTGGGATATATAAAATTCATTAAATAAGTCACAAATTTCGTTTGGATTGTCATAAATTTTACCGTTAACATTAACAGCGTCAACTTCAAAGTTACTTGTCATATTAATTGTGTTTATTTTAATCAAGTTCCAGGCTGCTTTACTTGTATTTTTGGCCTTATTAATATAGTGTAAGCTATTAATCTGCTGAGCCTTGTTTATGCATTTTTTCAGTATTCGAGTGTAGTTGTCGTATTTTTTTTTGTTTTGTTTTTTATTATGTTTGTTGAGATGGTATTTTAAATATAATATTCGTTTTTTTATGCAGCATCTCTTTATACCCTTGGTTAGACCTCTATTTTTCACTGGTTTACAAGTATTTTTTACTTTAATTATAGGAAAACATAAATTGTAGAAAAGAGTTATTATGTCATGTTATCTATCGAAGGCGTCATTTGTTGTTTGAACTTCGTAAACTTCGGAAAAAGAGAGACTTGAGATGCAGTTATTAAATTTAATTATATTTTCGTCACTGAGCTCTCTTACATTTTTAAACCAAAAGCTATGAATATCTTTAACTTGAGAATCAGTTTGTAAGTTAATCGTTATTGATTGTGCTGATTCGTGGTCTGAAAGTGCTAAATAGTGAATTGCAGACTTAGTGTCATGTATGTTACTTACTATTAAGTCCAAACATGCGTTTTTTCTCATAGGTAGTTTTATGTGATTTATTAAGTTATTATTACTCAATAGACTTTAAGTCATTACATGTTTTATTTATTTTCAGTGTATCAATATTCCAGTCGCCACAGATGACGATTTGTTTATTACCTTTTTTAGATAATTTATTGGTGAGAAGTTCTAGATTATTTAAAAATATTGTGGCGTCACATGTAGGTGTTCTATATATGCATACTATTTATTAAGTCAAATTTAATTATTTCGACGGCACAGCATTCGAATTGAAAGGAAATGTAGAGAGGTAGATTTTTAATTTCTCTAAACTGTAGGTTATTTTTTAATAATATACACGAGCCTCCCCGTCGTGGGTTAGTTCGAGAGAAGAAGGATACCAGTTTATAGTTATTAATACTAAGGTTTTGTTCGCAACCACTTTTAAGGAAAGTTTCAGTTAAACATATAATATCTACGGAACCCAGTTCTTTTTGTAAATTTGAAATGGCAACATCTATTAATTCTTGTTTGTTCAATACCCCAGCAATATTTTGGTGGATTAAAGTTATTTTAGTATATTTAGATTTATTTGCGAAAAAACCTAGTTTTCTTATCATTACCGACTTGTTTTATTTTCTCAAAGAAATAAGTAATTTTGGTTTGTGTAGTTTTTCGCGGTGTCGTATGTATGTTTGTTCTGTTCTGGAAAACGTGTTTATTTTTAAATTGGTTTAGAAACTCTGTCTTATATTCGCATAGTCAATGTTTGTGTTAAGCTTCAAACATAAATGTGATAGATAGTGCTGGCGGTAACTTTTCATACTCGTAGGCCTGTCATTGTTGCTATATATGTATTCTAAATTGTGTATTTTTATGTATTTACAGTTTTTGTAATTTTGTATTATTAATTCTAGGTTATAGTTAATTGTATTTTCTTTTAAATAAGGATTATATTGTACGTTAGTAATAAACACAGTATTGTTTCGCAGTTTATAAAGGACGTTACACAACTCAGTTATCAAAGAGTACGGGTTTTTGTCATAAGATCCTATCACTAAAACTATAATATCGTCACTGGTCAATGTCTTTACAAAGTCGTCATTACAGCTGCTAAGAATCTGAGCACTTGTTGCATTGGGCTTGATGAAAGACGTAATTTTGTAGCTTTTATTCCATTTATGTAACCTGCTATTGGTCATAGTTTTATTGAGACCATAGGCCTGCTGGTCTCCGAAAATTATTATTCTATTATGTTGGTCCATTACAATGATTGGAGCAACTTTTTTCATGCTCTTGTAGGAGGGTTGTTGCTGATCAAAGAAAACCATTGCCATGTCATCATCTGTACTCTTCTGGTGGAATTTATGTTCGTCAATCAAACCTATTAAAGCGTCCTTTTCCATGCCTTTATGTGGGGATTCTGGATGAGTGGGATGTATTCCCTCCAAGCTGCATACTGAGCCGGCTGTGTTAAATGATACATTTCCGACTTCGCTTGGTGATTGTGCTACTAAGGCCGTGTCAGGTTGATGAGCCGTTGTAATAAAATTAACTTGGACGGAGTGGAGAAACAGCTCGTTCTTATAATATTCTTCTAGCGTGCTGATTTTGGTGTAAGGCACTTTGTTTCTAATAAGTTAACCTTTTTATATGTCTCTATAACTTTCTGGTATTGTCCGATATCCATTTTTAGTCGAAAATTTTCACTATTTAAGTTGTCGATCTCCTGATGAGCGCTTTCGAGTTCCGTGGTGAGTCTTTTGACTGTATCTTTGTAGTTCTCAATTTCGTCGCTGTCATTTAGTGAGGTGTTTGGTAAGCTCATCATGGTCGTGTCAAGTAATGTGGAATTATTTCTTCGGCTGACATTGAAGATGTTGTCCACTGAATTAGCCCTTACTGGTTTCCGGACAGTAAGATAGGCAATACGAAACTAGCTGTTTGACAGTTCAATGATGCACATTGTTAACAAGTGATCATCACTTGAACTGTCAACAGAGTTACGCAATATTTGACTGGCCTGTTGGTCTAGTGGTTAGTGGCCCTGACTGCTATGCCGCAGGTCGTGGGTTCGATTCCCACCTAGGACAAATGTTTGTGTGATGAGCACGATCATTTGTTCTGTGTCTGGGTGTAATTTATCTATAATATGTATGTATTTAGAAATATATAAGTATGTTTATCAGTTGTCTAGTACTCATAACACAAGCTCTGCTTAGCTTGAGACTAGACGGTGTTGTGTGATAGTTTTGGAATATTATTATTATATTATTAATAGCCCCGCAGGTCGTTACTAGTTATTAAGTATTAACATAGCCGGGCATTTGACCGGCTGCGAGTGCATCCGACCGGCTCCGAGCGCATCCGACCGGCTGCGAGAGCATCCGACAGGCTGCGAGTGCATCCGACCGTCTCCGAGCGCATCCGACCGGCTGCGAGTGCATCCGACCGTCTCCGAGCGCATCCGACCGGCTGCCAGAGCATCCGACCGTCTCCGTGCGCGGAGCCTGTCGGATGCGCTCGCAGCCGGTCGGATGCGACCGGCTGCGAGCGCATCCGACCGGCTGCGACCACATCCGACCGGCTGCGACCACATCCGACCGGCTGCGACCGCATCCGACCGGCTGCGACCGCATCCGACCGGCTGCGACCGCATCCGACCGCCTTCGAACGCATACGACCGGCTGCGACCGCATCCGACCGGCTGCGACCGCATCCGACCGCCTGCGACCGCATCCGACCGGCTGCGACCGCATCCGACCGCCTGCGACCGCATCCGACCGCCTTCGACCGCATACGACCGGCTGCGACCGCATCCGACCGGCTGCGACCGCATCCGACCGGCTGCGACCGCATCCGACCGGCTGCGACCGCATCCGACCGCCTTCGACCGCATACGACCGGCTGCGACCGCATACGACCGGCTGCGACCGCATCCGACCGCCTTCGAACGCATACGACCGGCTGCGACCGCATCCGACCGGCTGCGACCGCATCCGACCGCCTTCGACCGCATACGACCGGCTGCGACCGCATCCGACCGGCTGCGACCGCATCCGACCGGCTGCGACCGCATCCGACCGCCTTCGACCGCAAACGACCGGCTGCGACCGCATCCTACCGGCTGCGACCGCATCCGACCGGCTGCGACCGCATCCGACCACCTGCGACCGCATCCGACCGCCTGCGACCGCATCCGACCGGCTGCGACCGCATCCGACCGCCTTCGACCGCAAACGACCGGCTGCGACCGCATCCTGCCGGCTGCGACCGCATCCGACCGGCTGCGACCGCATCCGACCGCCTGCGACCGCATCCGACCGGCTGCGACCGCATCCGACCGGCTGCGACCGCATCCGACCGGCTGCGACCGCATCCGACCGGCTGCGACCGCATCCGACCGCCTTCGACCGCATCCGACCGGCTGCGACCGCATCCGACCGGCTGCGAACGCATCCGACCGGCTGCGACCGCATCCGACCGCCTTCGACCGCATCCGACCGGCTGCTAGCGCATCCTACCGGCTGCGAGCGCATCCGACCGGCTGCGAGCGCATCCGAACGGCTGCGAGCGCATTCGACCGGCTGCGAGTGCGTCCGATCGTCTCCGAGCGCATCCGACCGGCTGCCAGAGCATCCGACCGTCTCCGAGCGCATTCGACCGGCTGCGAGTGCATCCGACCGTCTCCGAGCGCATTCGACCGGCTGCGAGTGCGCCCGATCGTCTCCGAGCGCATACGACCGGCTGCCAGAGCATCCGACCGGCTGCGAGCGCATTCGACCGGCTGCGAGTGCATCCGACCGTCTCCGAGCGCATTCGACCGGCTGCGAGTGCGTCCGATCGTCTCCGAGCGCATCCGACCGGCTGCCAGAGCATCCGACCGGCTGCGAGCGCATCCGAAAGGCTCCGAGCGCAACCGACCGGCTGCGAGCGCATCCGACCGGCTGCGAGCGCATCCGACAGGCTGCGAGCGCATCCGACCGGCTGCGAGCGCATCCGACCGTCTCCGTGGTGAACCTTTTGATTGTATCTTTGTAGTTCTCAATTTCGTCGCTGTCATTTAGTGAGGTGTTTGGTAAGCTCATCATCAAGTAATGTGGAATTATTTCTTCGGCTGATATTGAAGATGTTGTCCACTGAATTAGCCCTTACTGGTTTCCGGACAGTAAGATAGGCAATACGAAACTAGCTGTTTGACAGTTCAATGATGCACATTGTTAACAAGTGATCATCACTTGAACTGTCAACAGAGTTACGCAATATTTGACTGGCCTGTTGGTCTAGTGGTTAGTGGCCCTGACTGCTATGCCGCAGGTCGTGGGTTCGATTCCCACCTAGGACAAATGTTTGTGTGATGAGCACGATCATTTGTTCTGTGTCTGGGTGTAATTTATCTATAATATGTATGTATTTAGAAATATATAAGTAAGTTTATCAGTTGTCTAGTACTCATAACACAAGCTCTGCTTAGCTTGAGACTAGACGGTGTTGTGTGATAGTTGTGGAATATTATTATTATATTATTAATAGCCCCGCAGGTCGTTACTAGTTATTAAGTATTAACATAGGAGATTTTGTTTACTAACACAGTCGACTTCTGTGGTGTTGTGGTGTGTTACCGTGTGTTAATTTTTATTCCATGAAATTTAATTTATTGAAATTTTTATCTCTATTCCATGACATTTTATTTACCTACTGACATTTTATTTTTATATGACATTTAAATTTTCATTTTTTATTTACTGACATTTTATTTTTACATGACATTTAAATTTTCATTTTATTTACTGACATTTTATTTTTATATGACATTTAAATTTTTTGTTTCCATGCCATTTAATTTATTGATATTTTATTCTATTGACATTTAAATTTCTGTTCTAAGACATTTTACATAATTAATTTATTGAGTAATTGAATTTAATAATTATCTAATTTGTTATGGGAAGAATGAAATGAATGAAAAATGTATGAACTAACAGAAATAAGTAGCTATTAACGTATTATGTGGACCAAAAGTTGTCTTAAATAAATAAATATTATTATTATTATTTATCTAATCATCTAATCATCTCTAGTGGTGTTTTACCTGGTTTCAAAATGGGAATAACAGCTTGAGATTTCCATGTTGGAGGGATTTTACCTGATAACATAACTTTATTAATTAAGTCCAAGTAGTATTCAAGTGAAGATTCTTTTAAATTAGCCAGGAATGAATAAGGAATACCGTCTTCACCTGGAGCGGAATCTTTAACTGAAGTTAGAATGCCCTGTAACTCTTGCATTGTGAAAGGAGAATTTAGTGGACTTTGGTTATGAGAGATAGAATGAGGAATGTTGTCATAAATAAGATCTTGCTCTGGAACAGATGGCGGAGCAAGACGATTAAGAAAAGAGTTCTTTAAATTTGGGGGAATGCCAGAAATATTAGGAGTGACTCCATTTCTGAATGTTCTTATATTTTGCCAGACAATAGAAGCGTTGACATTAGGAGAGATCGAAAGGCAAAATTTTTTCTATCCCTCCATTTTTTTTTCTTTGAATAATTTACGTGCTTTCGTCATAGCATCACATACAATTTTGAAATTATCTTCCGACATGTTATTTTTGTATTTTTTTTTCGCTTCCTTTCTGGCTTTCACTACTTGGGAACATTCTTTATCCCACCAAGGAGGGGAAGGAATACGACCATTGGCTGAATTCTTTAAAGGGAAAGTTTCATCTGCAGCTTGTATAAGTGCATTTGTAAAATTATTATTACAATCAATAAGATCGTTTGATATATTATTCTGTAATTTAGAAAGCTTAACTTCTTCAAGAGTTCTAAATCTATCCCATAACCCATCATCACCAAGTTTATATTTTAAACGTGGCTGCCTCGGCAGACTAGGAGACCTACAAGGATGTGTGGGCGATATAAGGATTGGAAAGTGGTCACTTCCATAAGAAGATGGCAAAGTGCACCATATATGAGATGAAGCTAAGTTAGGGGTACAAATGGAAAGGTCTATTGCACTTAAATTTTCTTTTGGCTCTGTACGTCGAGTTGGAGACCCAGTATTTAAAACACAAATATTATGTTGGTCAAACATATTTAACACAACATACATAACAACACACACACACACACACACAACACGACACGACATATCTAACAGTATGTCACCACAATATGATGAAAGAGTACAACCCCAAGAAATATGGTGACAGTTGAAGTCACCTAAAATTAAGAAAGGACGAGGAAGAACAGATACAAGATTGTTGAATTGTTGAAGGGCTGACGAAGAAGAAGGAATGTACACAGAAACAATACAAGTATTATTTATTTGTGCAGCTACCACAGAAAAATCATTAAATACGGGTAGGGATAGAGGACAGTAAGAGACAGTATTTCTGATGAGTATAGCAGCCCCACCATACCCATCAGACCTGTCATCTCTTAGACAAGAAAAGCCATTGATTTTGAAAATGGAGCCTGGCTTTAACCAGGTTTCCAATATTGCAAATAACGAAGCATTAAATTTATTTAATAAATAGATAATTTCGTTTTTTTTAGAAACTGCACTTCTACAGTTCCGTTGTAATATGTTCTGAGTTTGAACTGACATTGTGAACCGGTTTAGGATTATACATTTTGACTAGAGTGGCAACGTTGGACGGTATTTCTATATTGCATTGTATTAGTGTCTGAATTAGAATTTGAACAATATCTGATATTGACATCATTATAAGATCTGTATCTGTGTTTAAGGCACAGCCATTTTGTGGATTCGGTAAACTATATTCATTAAGAATCTGTTGACGTTTTTTACGATTGTAACCTTTACCTGGTTTGGGGGGAGGACGACGTTATATATAAACTGTCTTTTTATGTGAGCTATGTGTAGGAGAATGTTGTGTATACGAAGATTGTGAGACTGGGTGGGCGTATGTAGTCACGGGAGTGCTAGCTACATCGGCATAGGGTTTCGAAATGGGCGCCATTAATTTTGCAGCCATAGATGGTGAACCATAAGAAATACCTACATTTTTCTGCCATAATAGTCTTAATTTCTTTTTGTTAAAAATTCTAGGCATAATTTAGACGTAGCAAAATGTTTGCCAGAGCAATGACAGCAAGATATATTTCCCTCTTCAACGTCACAAGATTCACCAGTATGTTCCTGACCGCATTTATAACAATTAGGTTTTGATCTACATTGAATTTTCATTTGACCATAACGACAGCAATTGTAGCATTGGATAGTGGGATATACATACAACTCCACAGGTTGATGAGTTGTAGCACATAAATATACGCTTAGGAAGAATCTGACCATCAATCGTAATCACAATGTTCTGCGTTGGTTTCCAAACAGGTGATCCTTCCACGATAGTTTTATAATTTATCCTCTTAACTTTGAGACTTTTCTCGAAAAACGGAACAGTTGTGTGCCGGCTCCGAGCGCATCCGACCGGCTGCGAGTGCATCCGACCGGCTGCGAGTGCATCCGACCGTCTCCGAGCGCATCCGACCGGCTGCCAGAGCATCCGACCGGCTGCGAGAGCATCCGACCGGCTCCGAGCGCATCCGACCGGCTGCGAGTGCATCCGATCGTCTCCGAGCGCATCCGACCGGCTGCGAGTGCATCCGACCGTCTCCGAGCGCATCCGACCGGCTGCCAGAGCATCCGTTCGGTTGCGAGTGCATCCGACCGGCTCCGAGCGCATCCGACCGGCTGCGAGAGCATCCGACAGGCTGCGAGTGCATCCGACCGTCTCCGAGCGCATCCGACCGGCTGCGAGTGCATCCGTCCGTCTCCGAGCGCATCCGACCGGCTGCCAGAGCATCCGTCCGGCTGCGAGTGCATCCGACCGGCTCCGAGCGCATCCGACCGGCTGCGAGAGCATCCGACAGGCTGCGTGTGCATCCGACCGTCTCCGAGCGCATTCGACCGGCTGCGATTGCATCCGACCGTCTCCGAGCGCATCCGACCGGCTGCGAGTGCATCCGATCGTCTCCGAGCGCATCCGACCGGCTGCCAGAGCATCCGTCCGGCTGCGAGTGCATCCGACCGGCTCCGAGCGCATCCGACAGGCTGCGTGTGCATCCGACCGTCTCCGAGCGCATTCGACCGGCTGCGATTGCATCCGACCGTCTCCGAGCGCATTCGACCGGCTGCGAGTGCGTCCGACCGTCTCCGAGCGCATTCGACCGGCTGCGAGTGCGTCCGACCGTCTCCGAGCGCATCCGACCGGCTGCGAGCGCATCCGACCGGCTGCGAGCGCATGAGACCGGCTGCTAGCGCATCCGACCGGCTGCGAGCGCATCCGACCGGCTGCGAGCGCATCCGACCGGCTGCGAGCGCATCCGACCGTCTGCGAGCGCATCCGACAGGCTGCGAGCGCATCCGACCGGCTGCGAGCGCATCCGACCGGCTGCGAGCGCATCCGACCGGCTGCGAGCGCATCCGACCGGCTGCGAGCGCATCTGACCGGCTGCGAGCGCATCCGACCGTCTGCGAGCGCGTCCGACGGGCTGCGAGCGCATCCGACCGGCTGCGAGCGCATCCGACCGGCTGCGAGCGCATCCGACCGGCTGCGAGAGCATCCGACCGGCTGCGAGTGCATCCGACCGTCTCCGAGCGCATTCGACCGGCTGCGAGTGCGTCCGATCGTCTCCGAGCGCATCCGACCGGCTGCCAGAGCATCCGACCGGCTGCGAGCGCATCCGAAAGGCTACGAGCGCAACCGACCGGCTGCCAGAGCATCCGACCGGCTCCGAGCGCATCCGACCAGCTGCGAGTGCATCCGACCGTCTCCGAGCGCGGAGCCTGTCGGATGCGCTCGCAGCCGGTCGGATGCGACCGGCTGCGAGCGCATCCGACCCAACCGGCTGCGAGCGCATCCGGCCGGCTGCGAGCGCATCCGACCGGCTGCCAGAGCATCCGACCGGCTGCGAGTGCATCTGACCGGCTGCGAGTGCATCCGACCGTCTCCGAGCGCATCCGACCGGCTGCCAGTGCATCCGACCGTCTCCGAGCGCATCCGACCGTCTCCAAGCGCATCCGACCGGCTGCCAGTGTATACGACCGGCTGCGAGCGCCTCCGACCGTCTCCGAGCGCATCCGACCGGCTGCGAGTGCATCCGACCGTCTCCGAGCGCATCCGACCGGCTGCTAGTGCATCCGACCGGCTGCGAGCGCATCCCACCGTCTCCGAGCGCATTCGACCGGCTGCCAGAGCATCCGACAGGCTCCGCATTGATTAATTACGGAGTTCCAGTGCCTCCCTTCCGGCTCCATCATCATCATCAGATCACTTCGATGATACCATTTTAAACGTAACTATTCAGAATCATTCATTTATTTGTATTGTCATAGTCGCTTATCTATCTTCATTGTGATATCTATTTGAGTATGAAGTTCCGTTGACCATTTCTGGTCTTCTTCATCAGTTCCACTTCATCAAATGTTACTTTTTGACTAAATGCTTAAGTTCTTGATGAAAATACCAAAATTACTATAGGGTTGCCTATAATTTTTGAGGAGTTCCCTCGATTCCTCATGGATCCCATCATCAGAATTGGATTTTGAAAAAAATGGGACCAATCTGGAAGCATATCCTATAAAGGGAAAAAAAAATTTTGCAAATCGGCCCATAAACGACTGAGTTCTGAGGTAACAAACATAAAAAAAAATGATAAAAAAAAAATACAACCGAATTGAATAACCTCCTTCTTTTTTTGAAGTCGGTTAAAAATGTACTGACAAATTCTCAACTTTTATAAAATAACAAAAGTCTGGCCTGTCGACTGGCCTGTTGGTCTGGTGGTTAGTGGCCCTGACTGCTATGCCGGAGGTCGTGGGTTCGATTCCCACCCAGGACAAATGTTTGTGTGATGAGCATGATCATTTGTTCTGTGTCTGGGTGTAACTAATCTATAATATGTATGTATTTAGAAATATATAAGTATGTTTATCAGTTGTCTAGTACTCATAACACAAGCTCTGCTTAGCTTGAGACTAGACGGCGTTGTGTGATAGTTGTGGAATATTATTATTCCGTTTATTCATTATTCTAACATATAAATTATATTTTTAAATATTTGAATAAAAAAAATAAAAAAACATTTAAAAATATAAAAAACAGTGTCCCACCGGTATCGGGAACAGGGTCCAAGCTACCGGCGGTCAGGGCTCCAGAGAAAGGAACCTCCTGACAATACGAGCCGTGTCCA
Organism: Mythimna impura; assembly: GCA_905147345.3. Lineage (NCBI taxonomy): Eukaryota > Metazoa > Arthropoda > Insecta > Lepidoptera > Noctuidae > Mythimna > Mythimna impura. Next base: position 10,291,771 of record LR990362.1, on the reverse strand, counting down.
GGAGTACCGCTTTCTGGATCAAGCCCTTATTATTATTAACGAAAGTCTAGCAATAAAAAATCAACACAGACATTTTTTTTACTATTGATAGGCTCGCGTTTGACCACTATCTCACCTGGTGGAAAGCGACGATGTGGTCGACAATGGAGCACGCTTAATTAGAATTAACCTATTCACTCTCGACTTAATGACCCTAGATTGTACCTAGCTGTCAGGAAACACAAACTCCGGCAGGGAATTCCACTTACTTTAAATGCTCCATCTGCTCCTTCAAAGCCTGCGTATCTTCATTGATATGAACGCCATCTTGCAGCTTCTTAATATCAGTATCCTTTGCTTGCAACATATTCTTCACTCTCAGTTTGTAAGCCTCCCAGTCTCTCTCCAGTCTCCTGCATTCGTCCGTAGTTTTCTGCAAGTTCGCCTGTAGATCATTAACGGTAGACTGTGCGTGTCTAAGGTCGTTTTCTAATTTATTTTGTATAGCTTCTCTGTCTTTTGTGCTTTCCTGCAGTTTTTTATACCTGAAAGTATATTGTCATTTGTTTTTTAGATTCTTAACTAAGTCCGGTTAATCCGACGAGTTTTTCCGCGTCCTATTCGCCAAGGTCGCGTGTTTTCGACTGGGTACTCCATCTCGCTTAGCTCTGCAATCCCCATAGGTGACAGAAGAGCTGACGAGATGGAGTATTTGGTCGTGGACGTGTTCGACCCTGGCGAAATAAACGCGAGTGTTTGTCGGAAATTTCCGACGCAGGCGGTTAAAGGGTTAATAAAAACATATTATAAACTATTTCTCTTCTTCATCTATTATTTTTATTGCAATATTAGCTGACCCGGCAAACGTTGTTCTGCCATATAAATTATCAGAAAAAAAAATGGACGGTAGTAGAAAATACCCCACAAAAAAATTCACAAAAATCGGTCAAGCCGTTTCGGAGGAGTTCGATAACAAACACTGTTACACGAGATTTTTATATATTAGACTCTCTGCAAATAACTCAACAATTAGGTATTTGAAAATTGAACCATAAAACATTATGCATCAAAACTCTCAGACCAGTTACAACAGTCGCTGCCTCCATACCCTGCATTTTGGTCGAACCTCCTACGATCAACCTACGATCCTTGCGGCCAGTCCTGAGACAAGCCGTGGTCGTAACCTTATAGGACCAACGCAAGATTCCTTAAAAATAAATACTTCAACAAAAAACAATTACTTCTCTTCCATGTCACAGTTCCTATTCCTCAACATCGAAGTTTCGAGTTCTAATCTTTGGTTTATTTCCTTATACTTGGCCACCTCAGCATTTTTCTGTTCCTGTATCTTCATTGTCAGGATCTCCACTTGTGTCGTCAGCGACTGCTTCTCCAGGGTAAGATGCCGATTCATAACCTCTGAAGTATTTTGTTTCATGCGGATGTCTGTTATTTCTAAAATAACAAAACAACATTGTTTTTTTTTTATTGTTAAAAACTAGTGTTTGACTACGATCCCGCCTGATGGTAAGTAGTGAGGTAATCGTTGATAGTGAGGCGCAATAGTTTATTAAGAGCCTATTCACTCTAGCCTTGAAGACACCTACATTATAATAATATATAATAATATAATAATAATAATATAATACCGAGACCGCAACAGGCAAGTTGTTCCAGTCCCTCGATGTACGCGGTATAAACGACGAAGCGAAACGCTACGCGAGGGACAGGATATCCTCACGCCACAGGAGACGCCCCGGGCGTCAAGAATCACAGGGCGACTACGAGCAATGAGTAGCTCATCGTCCGGTCGTCCGGCGAGGCCCGATCCCGTGTCATCGACGGCGCGTAGTATTACACGCGCGCCTCTAACGGCTCGTTCACGACCTTGCCGCTCTGAGCGTCAGCGAAGAGCGGTGCGGCGAGCGAAAAAATCAAAAGTATGAAAATGTTTGAAGCATGCCACGAGTCGCCGCTCATAGCGAAAAAGCGCGCGGTTTTCTCAGAGCGAATTGCTACAGCGGCGAGCGGTAAGGTGAGCAGCGGGAACAAAAGTACCAGCGACTAAGTGCGACGCCACGAAACAGAGCGGAGCGAACGGCGGTGTAGGAGTGACGTACTCAGTGGCGAAGCAAAAAAACCAAAAAAATAGAAATGTTTTTAACTATGTGTTGCAGAATATAATCAAAAGTTTTCACACTCATTCTTGTGTACTCATAAAACTTATCTGGATATTTTCTGTAATGTTCGTATGTTCGTGGTGACGAAATTCGCCATTTACCTAAACACCGATCTTTATTCAGTTCGTGCACTCCTTTTCTCATATTAAGAATATCTCGTTTTAAAAATATTTTGCTTTTTAAACAGAGAAGGGATAACTTTGATAATGCCATTATTTTGAGCACGTTCTGACTACCTAAATACGTCCACAGCGGCCGCCGCCGCCGCCGCCGCTCGGGTTCGTGGCATGCAATTCGCACTGCTTGCCGCCGCCGCGCCGCCCGCCGCACCGCTCGCCGCTAAGACCGAAGTCGTGAACAGGCCGTAAGAGATATCAGAAAACCGTAGGGGCCCAGCAAGGCCGAAGCCCGATAGGACCACGGGGTTTTTTTTAAAGATTTACTGTGGGGCACAGATGGATTTTGGACAATAAAAATCTGATACGCCTTCTCGCTCCACCTCAAAAAAGTTGGTTAGTGCCACTGTGTCAAAAAGCTAAAGAGAAAGTCAGAATGAAGAAGAACAGAGAAGTGTGGTGGGAAAGTTGGAATTTACTGTATCATTTCTTGGTGTCAACACCACTGTGTAACCCTCACAAAAACGGAAACTGAAGGAGTATTGTGGGTTAGTCAGTAAAAGACTGACACTCCCTTCCGCCCAAACCAGAGTGGGAGAAGTCATTTGATGATACGGGCTACCGATTCGAAACTAATTAGAAAAAAGAAAGAAAGAAAAACAGTTTAATTACGCGAAATGACATAATCTTAAAATTAGCTAACAAACATAATCAATAGATAGGAAAGATATGCGTCACATCCGCGCAAAACGGCCGAACGCTCAGCATAAAGCTGCGGCGTATCACGCATGATGCGATTAGCTTACAGCGCTGGTTTTCAGCGATAATTCGATCCGAAACTTTATACAAAAATCAGGTATATCATGGGGCAAACCCCCTTGCAAAATAACAGCCAATGGCTGTGACTTAGATACTATAAACCAGATGTTTTTTTTTTTTTTGACATAAATATTAATATTTCAAGAAAAACAACTAAAGCTTCAAACTACCGTTTGCCTAGAAGTGAAGATTTTTATTTTATTTTATTTAAGATGTCTCAAAAAATAAATAAAATCCGAAAAAAGAGAGCCAATACCACCAGATCCACTACCATCTAAAACTTTGGAGGCGAAACTGTTTAAAATATATATATAACATATCGCAGGCAATACTCGGTAAAAAGAAGATTTTTTTTTGGTAAAATAGTGTGAGGCATGAATGATCTTCTTCGCAATAAAACACGACCTTTTAGGATTGTTTATTTGATTGATTGATTACAAAAACAAAACGATTACCATCCCAAATTCCTCAAGTTTTGAAAAAATTACATTAATTGAGAGGAATTAGGGCATCAACACACGGTGCGACAGTCAACAGCGCGATCGCGAGCGACAGATAATCGCAGCCGTGTAAATAGTGATATTCACGTCATGTCATGGTTTGCGAGTATTTTGGCAACAGTAAACCAGAAAATCTTGTGAAAATAACTGAAAACTAGACAAGGAAGTTTAGTGGAAAATTTTTATAAATATCTAGTGGATTGCTACCAAAATTTTGGGTGGTAGTGTAAGCAATCAAATAGAGAAATTCTAGGTCAAGCCACACACGTCTTTATTGTGGCCACGTGATCAAACTACTTATTTTATAACTAAGCAATGGAATAATTAGAAAGCCTCTAATAAACTAATTCGTATTTTTTACAATGCATTCATTATTCGCGATTACTAAGGCGGGAGCTCCGCTCCGCTCTGCTCCCCGCCTTAATCTTCTTGGTTATTTTTCTTATAACCACCCACAAATAGTGGTTAAGATAGTATCATTCAGACACTCGTTAATTGTGGGTGACTTAATAATTTAGAAGGCAATGTAGATTTCATCATTATTTTATTTTTGGGTTTTGAAACCACTATTGTATTAGGTTCAGCCTGTAAAGATAGTGTGTATATTTAATAATAATTAAAAAATAAATAAATAAATGAAATTTTTAGAGGCCAATAGTGCTATTAAAAAGTAGCCTGTTTAATTAGTATCCAATTAAAAATAAAGTATCACCAAACCTTTTTAGTTAGAAGACAGACAACATAACACATACAGACAAGCTAAAAAAAAATTATCTACCTGAACTATCTACATCATTACCATCCTCCGTCTTGCGTAACCTTTCAAGCAGTTCTGTAACCTCTCGGTTCATGACGTTGAGTTCATTCTTCAGCATTGCATTCTCTACCTCCATATTTTGCATCTTGTATGTAAATTCTTCGCTGCTTTGTAGTTCCAAGTCTGATGGGAGACTATGCCCTGTAAAAATTAGGTAAAGAAATAAATAAGAACTTCTTATGTGTTAGTTGTGGAATATTATTATTATTATTTTGTTATAATGAATGCATAGACATTTTGATACAAACTGGAATCCATAAATATTAATTTTTGTTTGTTGTGGCAGGAGTGGGAAATCCTCATGGATGCCCAAACTGCCCCACAAGGAAGGCAGTTTTGGCAGTGCCAGACTTCTACCGGCTAAAACCACACTCCTGCCATGCAATCTGCCATCCTGCCTACATACAAGTTGAATATATGAAACAAATGCATCAGCTAATAGCTGCTAGTGTGTCTTACCAAATAATAATAATAGTTATTTTTGTAAATTATATAAAATAATAATAACCCATGAATTACTTAGAATTGATGATGTTGATTAAATTCATTCTCAATTTTTCCAAAACTTTTTTCCTGCTAAAAAATTGATGGGAAAATAAGGGAATCATATTATACTTGATTGAAGCCCTATTTACAATTAAATATAGTGGTCCAGCTATCTAGAAAGTGCTAAGGCTGTAAACATACAGTATTACAGGCATTTTTTAATAACTGTAGCATGTTCTTTGACTTGCTTTGCCACAAAATCAAATCTTAAAATGAAAGACATTTAAAACTGTCTCCTAATGGATGATGAATAGCTTACTGATACTAGGGCTATCATAAATAATAGGTTAAAAAAAATCTACTTACTTCTTAATTTCAATGAGTGTGTATACTGATCAACATAGAAATTACTATCAGCATCCAAATTTGACAACTTAACATCACGAACTAAAGTTTTAGGACAATGCTCCAGATTGAATTGCCTTGGTGGGCTGGATTTCTTAGACGAAGATTTCTTAAGTGAACTGTGTCTTGAAGAGTCTTGATTGTCTTTCACCTGTGCTCGTGGTTGGTGATTTCGCATCATCAAAGGTGATGTTTTCCGGGTAGGTGAATAAGCCTTTGACGTATCCGGAATAGGCATAGCTTTTTTTGGACTGCGAGACAAAGTTTTTCTCTTTGGCAACCAAGCGGTCTCAGTACTGGCATGATTGACACCAAATTCCGTTCCATGGTTCTCAAACCTTTTTCTCGTAACGTTATGATGTCGCAAAGCTTCGCCCGTCTGTTCGTCCAGGTTGTTAAGGAGGTTCTCCGCCTTCCCGGCGAGGTCCGCGAACCATGACATTTATAAAAAAAATTTTAGGCCTTAAAATAAGAAGAATGTATTAGAACATCAATATCTGTCTTGTATTTCTACGTTTACTTCGCACGTTAAGGAATGTATTCAAAATAAAAGCTCGCGAAGAAAACTCACATACCAAGCATTAGGAAAATGGGGGGCCGTGGTTTTATAAGTTTCTCCAATTTATTTTATTTCTGATTTGAATCAAAACATCCCATTTAACATCTTCGCGACAATCTGACACTTGCTTGACATTTGACACGTTGACATCAATGACATCTCACGTTAGAGGTGGCCAAAGGAGGCATAACGTTCCGGTTTTTATATCTGCGGAAGACTGCAACAGTCGTGAGTCGTTCGTGATGCAATTTTTTTTTTTTTCTTGGTAGGTTGAGTAGGTTCACGCTTGACCACTATCTCACCTGATGGAAAGCGACGATTCGGTCGACGATGGAGCGCGCTTACCTAGAAGTAACCTATTGGCGGGATTTCTTCGAGTGGCTTATTCACAAATTGATTCCTAGTTGAAATTGTGATGTAAACTTGGTGTAGTTTTGTTTCTCAAATGAAGTAAACAGGCGCAATCTCGGTAAAATGGAGCTGAGAATTTTATTGTAATTTTGGCTACCTCAACGAAGTTTGCCGAGAAGGTTGACTTGATACATTTGCTGCCAAGTTACGTACTACAAAAACATCAGAATTTGTTACATCTGTATTCTAATGGCATTCAAAGCAGTTACTCCATACAAACACGTAGCTTAAGAGACTTCGTATCCAAGCCAAAAACTTTAACAAAAAAAAAATGACGTTTAAGACAAAAAATAATAATGAATTCTTGTTTTGCCGAAAAAGAATTTGCGTTACATTAATACATGATACATGAAGAATAAGTGTTTAGATTATTCAAATCATGGATTTTGAAAGTCCAGATGTAGAAAAAGATTTTCCCGGCTTGTACGCGTCTGAAAGTGGCAGGAAAAGTAATGAAAGTGACTGTAAGTATGCGTGTTGGGAATTTGCGCGTATTCATCACATACACGCAGGTTGCATATGTGTAACCCTCCGTGTGTCCACATCTGTGAAAGTATTCATTAGTTTTATTATTCCAGAATGTTGTGTTGTTCCCAGTATCCTTCCATAAGTTCTAAAATAACCTTATTACATAAAAATATCATCAGACAGAAACTCATACACATCTTATTAAGTGTTTACTATTTATTCTAAATTTTATCTAATTAGATTCCTACTGAAAGTAGCAGAAATTAGAAAACCATACTTTATAATGTAATACTGATAATTATCAACTTTACTGCCATCAATAACAAACTAAATGCTATTTTTTTTTTTTATATAGTCAGTGATGGAGCTGATCATGATAAACCGAGCAAAAAAGACCTCTTAGGAAGGCGCAAAGACAAAAAAGAGAAGAAAGATAGAGGCTATGCAGCTCTTGAGGGAGAGAGCTCTCCAGAGGAGGATACCGATACTAAGTCAGTTATTAGACTTTTTATTTCGTAGATATTAAAATAGGTATTATTAAATGCCAGATGTCATTCGCTACCATAAAGATGGACCCTAGTAGAAAACAGAATTAGTATTCAAAAAAGGGAGAGGAATAGTTTTACCCAGCAGTGGATTTAGGCTAGTCAGATTAGAAATGAGGAAAAGGATGCATTTTGGAGAGTGTGTGCAAAAAGATTCCACCATCTCCCTTTTTATCATTGGATGACCTAACATTGGCTAGTATCCACCCTTACATTGTTGAAACCTCTACGGTCCGGACTAAGCATTTTGCCTCGTTGTTTAGAGCGCGAACATCGAAGGACTGGAACAATTTACCTGCTACGGTCTTACCATCCAATTATAATTTAAGTGTCTTCAAGTGCTAGTTTAAATAAAATTTTTGAAAAATAATGGAACTTGTGGCTAAGTAATAACAACTGCAAAAACCAATCTTTAGGATTATGCAAGACTTGCCAAGGTCTTCCCATAGGTGAGTGACCATCTGAACATATTGAGATTCCTCCTTACCTCGGAAAGCATGTTAAGCTATTGGTTGTGGCTGCCATTTGAGCATATTTGACAGCCACACAATCTGTCACCAATCATGTAGGAGTTTTTAGCCAGTTACTGTGTTGCCGAGGGCTAAGCGATTGATAAATTCTGAGTGCGATGCCGCGAAACAGCGGTGTAGGAGTCACGTACTCAGTGGCGAAGCTAAAAATAAAAAAATAGTTCATCCTAACTATTATCAATATATTATGTAATAATAAATGTGAATACATTCATATTTATTATAATATTAATAATTGTTTGTTTGTTTGTTATGTTTTCTGTCTTAACAGTTGATGCACTGGTAGACCATATCTTGGAATAGGAATTTTATATTTTTTACAGCTAGCCCATATTGTCCCTCTGCTATGCAAAGGCCTTCCTCCATTCTTTCCAACGATCACGGTTCCTTGTCTTCTCATTCCAATTCTTAAGGAAGCCATCCAGGTCATCCCACCATCTCCTTCGTGGTCTGCCGCGGCGCCGCGTCGCTGTGTCCGGGCAGCAATCCTACGTTTTACGGGCCCACAGCTCGTTAGACATGTGGCAGACATGTCCTGCCCAGTCCCATTTAAGTTAGGCAGACTTTTGAGCCACATCAATGATTTGCGTTTTGGAGCGCAGTGTTGTGTTTCGAACATGGTCTGTTAAATTAACACATAGTATGCTGCGATCCATAGTACGCTGGCAAACCTTGGTTTTGGACTTTTGGATGTTAGTCAAAGACCAATTGGAATACTTTTTAAAAAGTATTCCAAAAAGTATTCCCTTGTGATCATCTCGGACTTTCATTTGGACAAAGCAGTTTGCAGAAGCTAGTCTGAACTTAATAACATTTAATGAGAAATTATAAAGCAATCCACATTTCTTCATGTAGCCAACATGATCCATCTTCTTATTTTTTAACTAATCAACAAATTGAGCCTCTAATAAACTATTTGGTTTTTTAACAACGCCACAGTATAATATATGGAACAGTACGGAAACTACCTACAAATGTTCGAAACGGCTCACTCACACAAACATACGCATCGACGAGACTCCTAAGCGGCATTCGCTACTGACAGGACCGCGAGAAACGCTTAGGAGTCTCGTCGATGCGTATGTTTTTGTGAGTGTGCCGTTTCGAATATTTGTAGGTAGTTTCCGTACTGTTCCATAAATCTATACTGTGACAACGCTATCTTAATATTCTTAGTCCAAGATCCAGTGAGCTCGTTAATTATGGCTGATTTAGTAATTTAGAAGGCATTATAGGTTTTTAGAGGCGAATAATGTTATTAAAAAGAAGTCTTAATTAGCGCCCATATTTGATTTAAAAAATATGTAGAACTACCTTTTGCCCGCGGCTTCGCTCCCGTCAACTGACTACTCTATTCTGCTCTACCCAACTCTACCCTACTCCACCATACTCTACCCTACTACTGTTAGCTAATGTGTTAACTTTAGAGAAAGATTGGATAAGAAACTTATTTAGTGTACCTAGATAAGTGTAGCGGGAAGGTTTTTAAATAAAACGACCAAAACGGGTAACATACCCTCTATACTTTTGCCTTGACAGCACACAATTATTACAAATATCATAAATCAATACCATTTAAAATAATAATAATTATATAGTAGCACTTACTCTGAGATGTTGCTTACCCCAAAAACTGGAACGGAATGTGTCAGGACAGCGCAGCGCGTTATTTTATAACCTTGTCAACTGTCATAGCGCTGAGCTGTCAAATCGCATAACGTTCCAGTTGTCAGTGCAAAATAAATACATTTTAATGTTGCCAATACAGAAAACAATCATAGTGTATGTAACTAATCATAAAAATCGCTAACAGTCGGCCATCCGTATTACAAATACGACCTCGTATGTGAAAGAATAAAGAAATTGGTTTTATACACAAAATAATGAGAGAAGAAAAAAAAGAATAACAGCAATAAAGCAAACAGATATCTATTACAGTAGCGAATAAAACTTTAGATTATTCATACACTGGTTGCTGTACCTAGGAACGAGACTAAACATAATTACCAATTTACCAATTACTATTTAGACACAATTGATTGCATTATTTAGTTGTTATGTAAAAGTAGCTTATAAGCAATTGTGTATACATAATTTTACTTTGTTGCTCAATAAATATATATTATTATTATTCTTACAAATCATTATCTTATTCTTTATACAGTCATTCAAAAACAGGTCTCTAAAATGTCCTGCCTCTACTGATTCAAAGATTCAAAGCATTTTATTTCAAATAAACAATTTACAGGCACTTTTGAAATGTCAAGAAGTCAAGTTACAAATCTATGTTACTTATTTCTTGTCGCTATCATGTAATGACAAACGTACAGGCCCCTCAAATATCCTGCCTCTAATGAAAAACAAACAGGCCCCTCAAATGTCTTGCCTCTAATGAAAAACAAACAGGCCCCTCAAATGTCCTGCCTGCAATGAAAAACAAACATTAGTAAATAAACAATTGCCTGATAAAGCCAATTGGTTTATCCTGAACAGGCCCCTCAATGGTCCTGAACAGGCCTCTCAATGGTCCTGAACAGGCCTCTCAATGGTCCTGAACAGGCCTCTCAATGGTCCTGAACAGGCCTCTCAATGGTCCTGAACAGGCCTCTCAATAGTCCTGAACAGGCCTCTCAATGGTCCTGAACAGGCCTCAATGGTCCTGAACAGGCCTCTCAATGGTCCTGAACAGGCCTCTCAATGGTCCTGAACAGGCCTCTCAATGGTCCTGAACAGGCCTCTCAATGGTCCTGAACAGGCCTCTCAATGGTCCTGAACAGGCCTCTCAATGGTCCTGAACAGGCCTCTCAATGGCCCTGAACAGATCCCTAATGGTCCTGAACAGATCCCTCAATGGTCCTGAACAGATCCCTCAATGGTCCTAAACAGATCCCTCAATAGTTTCTGTAAATACCCTTTTGATTTTGATATGGCCACTCAGGCCAGGTACATGATAAGTTTCAAGTGCATGTCACAATAACATCAATGATTTACCTCAACCACAAAATTTCACCCGTTATTTGTGAATCATTGACCATCAATGACTGTTTGTTTACATTTGATATCAGTTGTAATCACTGACCCGACTAAAACGTGAGGGTATATATTTAATTTACTCTTTTGGCTCTGATTAGTTTTTATTGAAACTCCAAATTTCGATACGATAACTAATCAAAATGCGAGATCACGAACTATGAAATTGTTTCGTCTATTTTATTTCATTCATTAAAATTACCAACTATTAATTACCAGTAGGTACGCTGTAAATACCATCACTTTTAAGATACTCAAGGCAAATTCAGTCTAGACTACTTTCTCTTAATGTAAGAATAATAGGTTTTACGTTAATCACTTATTTCGTTAACATAATTTTAGATGTGGGAAGTCAGGTACACTTCCGTAAAAATAACCTCTGGTAATCAAAATATTCATAGACTTCTATACTAAATAAATTACAGTGAGACATCTTTTGGATGTTACCATTTTATTTTAAATAAATAAATCATTGTATCCCTCCATGTCCCTAGTGAACAAATTGGGAGTTATTGTCTTATATTTATCCACAATAACTCTTTACCATACCTAAAATACTCAACATTTACAGATATTTAGGTACATCCCCCTGATAAGACAAATCTCTAAAAACAAATCAAAAATGCCTACAAAAGGCTTACTGAGTTTAGCAACTACTTTTTGCCGCACCATCTGATTTTCCATGAAAATTACTTCCTATAATTCAATCAATGCTATCCCCTAAGTTGGTACACTAAAATTAGTAATTCATGAATATAATTTGGAAGTGCTCTGGGAGTCATTAAATAGAATTCACATTACATTGCAAATTCTGCAGGACTAAAGTCCAAATCAGACATTCGAGTTATTTACGAAGCTTAGCGATCATGTCCTCAGATGTCTCTGCACGAATTACAATCTCATACGAAAATTTATTACGCAGAAGGTATTGAAAATATACTTTCACTAAATCCATTTCGATAGTTATATTCAAAGTCAATCTTATTTATTTGGTCTTCTAACTTTATATAGAAGATAAAACCGTTATGAAGTTTCAAACTAATCTCAAAAGGCAAGTATCCAAGTTCGGTAAAATTCATGAAACGTTTGTTTGACGGCAGTGTTACGTCAGTGACATGAAACTGCTGTCATGTCACCACTTTTATTGTAGGTCAATATTAGGCGTGGAAAAAAGTGTGCCATCTTTGCGATTGGAACATATTATTTGGAACATTGGCTCAAAATATACACACTGAGTCGTGATCTGTTACGTTGCGTCATATACACTAAAAGTTTTATTTAATTGAATTTTGATTTGAGAATAATTGAAAGCAGAGGTTTTTAGTTCAGGTCATTAATTATATGTACGCCATTTACGTTATAATTTGAATTTTTAAAAGACTGCTGGTCACATAAAGTAAAGAGTGTCTCAGAGTTCCAATTGTTCCAAATGATGCATTAAAATTTAAAACATTACTGATGTTCCAATCTTTCGGAACACTAATATATTTCGGAACAGTGAGTCGGTTCAGTAAAGAGTTACACGCCTAGTCAACATTAATTTGTCCACAAATGCCATTTTATGAACAATGACTTCCGAGCATGAAAATAATGTTAAATTCTACAATGTTTCGTTCAGAAACGTGGTTTATAGAACAACATGAGCTACGCTGTTTTCCTGTTAAACTGTATATAAAATCACAACTTTTAATCAGTGTAGGTAGGTATACTTAAAAAAAGAAATTGCGTGTGGCTATTCCCTTGAAAGTACACAGTACATACTCAGTATGTACTCCTTTTAAACCAAAGAGATTTAAAGAGATAATTATAATAGAGCGGCTATCAGAACAAATGTCTTAGAAAAACTGTCATCCTATGTCTCAGTGACGCCATCTGGCTTTGAATAGCAAACACGCGAATTAAATTTGTCGAAATTTATAATTATTTAACTATCGCTCGGTAGGTGGCCAGGGGCCTTACCATGATAATGTTAAAATGTCAGTCGTACGACCGAAAAAGAGTGATGGAGCCATACACCCTATATAGCTCCACCCCTTTAACAGCTCGGTTTAGGTCGTAAAATGGATCACGTTATGAGCTCGTGGTAGAGCCTCAGTGTGTGATAAAGGTAAGGTTAAGCTTTCCAGCAATAGATGGCGTTATCACAAAATCAGCAAATGTTCTAGAACTATTTATAAAAATTATTGAATTTTAATTAATTAATTCGTAAATACAAAAAATATTTACGAAAATAAACCGAAGTTAGGTTCAGTCATTTTATCATAACAAGATTTGCAATAGCGTAATGGGCAGTTGGTATTTTCTCATTAAATTATTTTCTTTTAGTGCATATAGCGGATACAAACACGACTTGAGGTGTAGGGGCGTCATACTAGACTGAGCGACTTATGACCACTAGGTAATAAGTATCGGATCACGATTTTGTTCGCTATGTCCTGTCTATTGGTAGTATATATTTAATGTCTTTGTTTTAAACCAAGAACAAACACACTCTTGGTACCCTACATAGCACAATTGATAGATATTAATAATTGAACAAGAACTTTGTCTAAACCTAGCAGTTGTCAATAATGAAGCTATCCCAACAGCATAACATGGCACTGTGCGCTCTCGTGTCTCATTTGGTGTTGTATTTTGTAACGGACCTTCTTTTAACCTATAGAGTATACGAGCCCCTTGGTGTAGCACCACATAAAAATATTGTGTAATTACTTGTGTCACTTCTCCATTTCCATTGATACCCACATCACTTTACAAAATCAAAAATATTTAATCAACAACAAAGATGCATTAGGGTAATATTTGGACTCAACACTATCGACAACTGCCAACCATATTTTATTAAATATAATATTTTTATTCTGCCTTGCTTATTTAACTATGAGTATTATTATTTATTGTCACTGTTTCAATTGAGCCAACAGCGTTGATGCATATATGTATCATACGCCTGGCACCTATAATATTAAACAAAGTGCTGAAACTTTTTTTTACACTTTTTTTTTTGTATAGTAATTTAATTACTTGCTAGATTTCCTCTTACTGTGTGTTAACTCCTTCTTTAGACAATAACTATGTTAAACTATGTATTTGGCAACTACTTGTGTTCAATTGGATAATATGCAATTGTATATTCTTCGCACCTATGGCAAATTATATAGGCCATCACCTTAGACATAATGTTCTACTGTACTTATTCCGATTTGTACCAACTACAAGCTTATGTTTTACAGAATACCTATACACATTAAAAGGAGTTTCACGGAAACAAGATTTGACTATTAATATTTCTACATCTAGAGTTTTTCCAGTAAAGCGATTTACTCTGGTGATGTAATAAAATGTTATTAGCCTACCCTTCTGCCGCTTCTAAGAGCAAAGAATCTATTTCAGCATCATTAGGCATACTAGATAATACTCTTCGTCACCTGGTTTCAGTTAAATGGGTAATACTAGTAGGTATGTAAAATCGCTTTAAACTGTAGTAAACAGTAAAGCATATACAACGCCAGTTCCAGCATATGTGAAGCCTGATACACGTGGGTAGCATTTTTATGTAAAGAAACTATGTACTAAATTTCAAACTGTATCATGTAAAATCACAAAGTTATAAGCTTGTTATGTTACTTGGTTGTCCGAAAAATACATGGTCACCGGGCCATCCAGGTGACTGAGAGGTTGTTTTGCTCCCGCACCCAGCTGTGCGCTGGTGCCTAATGCCCGCTATGACCTGTGTCGTACTTAGTGTCGGTAGTGTCCAACTTTATACATTGGTGTAAAAATTGTTGGAATCGATTCAGTTACTAATTCTGAACAAACTATATTCAGCTTTCGCATATACCAAAAATAAAGCTGTATACAGATACACCCTTTTGTTTTATTTGGAAATACCAAGAAGTTATATTTGCATTCAATGTTTGCATAAAACTCGGTAAAGTCACGTGACCGCGTGTAACGTGATTTTACTACGCTCCGCTCAGCCGCAATTCGCCAGCTGAAGTAGAACTGTTTACTCGCGCAGTATTTCGTTTTAATCATACAAGGATTCGAAAAAGGGACAATCAGATAACCTACCTAAAATACATTAGAATGGTAACTCATTATTTAGTGACAAATAATGTTTTCTTTGCCGTTGAAATGTAAATCTGTACATTTTGGCACAACGCATGATTTTCTACTATGAATATTAGACATTTAGGAAAAATAATAAATTTATAAGTTATAGTGAAACGCAAGCACAGAATATCTAATAACGCAAGGCAATGGGAACGGACTGAGCGAGCGCTGCACTATGAAATCAAGGGTCAAATGATCGGTCATCGCACGCTCACTTTAAAAATCTATAACTTGGAATCTAAAGGTATCAAAATATTGATTGAATCTGAAAGTACTGGTCCGATTGCATTCACACATAGAAAGCCACTGTATCCCTGAGTGACCTAGGCTCAGATATGTACGCGGGCGATGCCACGGGCAAAAGCTAGGAGGCAAATGTAATAAATGTCAGACTATCTGTCAAAAGGCAATCCATATAATATTAATTTACCTAATTTTAATTTCATTGACTGTCCTCTTTAGTTGCATTTAGATTATCCCTAATCAAAAGTATTACTGGTCTGCTCATTTACTTTTTAAGTAAGCTCAGAACGCAGGTCATGGTAACAACGATTCATAAGTTGGTAGATATGTTTGCTACGGTCATTTAACAGTGATCCAAAACCGGTCCCTAATCCATCTGAACACACCCCGAGTTGTCCTTAGGTACTCAATAGATTTACATACGTGTGGTATGGTAATACCTCCAGGGTGTAGCCCTGGCAAGGCACGTGTGGTGGTGTGGTAGTACCTCCAGGGTGTAGCCCTGGCAAGGCACGCGTGGTGGTGTGGTAGTACCTCCAGGGTGTAGCCCTGGCAAGGCACGCGTGGTGGTGTGGTAGTACCTCCAGGGTGTAGCCCTGGCAAGGCACATGTGGTGGTTTGGTAGTACCTCCAGAGTGTAGCCCTGGCAAGGCACGTGTGGTGGTGTGGTAGTACCTCCAGAGTGTAGCCCTGGCAAGGCACGTGTGGTGGTGTGGTAGTACCTCCAGAGTGTAGCCCTGGCAAGGCACGCGTGGTGGTGTGGTAGTACCTCCAGGGTGTAGCCCTGGCAAGGCACGCGTGGTGGTGTGGTAGTACCTCCAGGGTGTAGCCCTGGCAAGGCACGTGTGGTGGTGTGGTAGTACCTCCAGAGTGTAGCCCCGGGCAAGGCACGTGTGGTGGTGTCAGAAGAAACTCATATTGAATAAGGTAGTACAACAAAAGCGATAAGCCTGAATATTTTAAAGTTCACCATTTTAAAGTACACATCACTATGCCCGCTTAGATAGGTACTATTTTATCAACAACATTGTAACGGTGCCTACATACGTAGGTACTTTCAAAGCAAAAGTAGAAGATGCAGTTTAGGAAAAAAAATCGCTTGTGGGCGGGATAAACGAATGCATTTAAATAAACGACTCGTTTATCCCACTTCTGAATTGTTAGCTAATGTGTTAACTTTAGAGAAAGATTGGATAAGAAACTTATTTAGTGTACCTAGATAAGTGTAGCGGGAAGGTTTTTAAATAAAACGACCAAAACGGGTAACATACCCTCTATACTTTTGCCTTGACAGCACACAATTATTACAAATATCATAAATCAATACCATTTAAAATAATAATAATTATATAGTAGCACTTACTCTGAGATGTTGCTTACCCCAAAAACTGGAACGGAATGTGTCAGGACAGCGCAGCGCGTTATTTTATAACCTTGTCAACTGTCATAGCGCTGAGCTGTCAAATCGCATAACGTTCCAGTTGTCAGTGCAAAATAAATACATTTTAATGTTGCCAATACAGAAAACAATCATAGTGTATGTAACTAATCATAAAAATCGCTAACACTACCAATTTTTTTTTTTCTGTCATGATAACCTCCTGACAATAACAAACACAACAACAACAAAAAAAGTGAAATCGATCCAGCCGTTCACGCGTGATGGCGTGACCAAGGGAAATAGGGATTCATTTTTAACCGACTTAAAAAGGAGGAGGTTATATGTTCGGTTGAATGTATGTTTTTTATTTTTTTTTTTATGTATGTTCACCGATTTCTCGGTCAATTGTGGACCGATTTTGAAAAATTTTTTTTTGATTGGAAGGTTATACTTCCGAGTTGGTCCCATAGAAATATTGTTATGATCTGATCATGAACTTCGAAGATATGGAACAGAACTCCTCATAGGATCACAGCAGAACCGTTGTAATAAGTAAAATTGCTTTGTTTGTAAGTGTAGTCGATGACGGACTGAAAGTAGAGGGGGAATATATCGAACTGATCTGATGATGAAGCCTGAAGTTAGGCACCGGAACTCTGTAATAAATTAATGTAATCTAACCGTGTTTGGGATTATTAGAATTGTCATGAGATGCACTCTGGCTATAAGGTATTTAAGTTTGGCTGAGGGGTACTTTTTAGTGGTGGTACCATAACTAAAAAAAGTAAAATAAAAAACTTTTTACAAAAAAAAAATACAACCGACTTCAAAGTAAAAAAAAACACTGAAAAGTGCAAAATAACTTTAATTTCGGAAGTCGGTGTTAAATAACGAAGAGACAAAACTATTATAGAAACACCGACTTCCGAAATTAAAGTTATTTTGCACTTTTCAGTGTTTTTTTTTACTTTGAAGTCGGTTGTATTTTTTTTTTGTAAAAAGTTTTTTATTATATATAAATAGATTAGATATGCATAACATTATGTTTCAAAATTAATCAGTCAATTTTTGTCAGAAGTCCTTCGAAATCCAAGAAAACTAAATCATTTAAATTCCCTACTAAAAGTAAGGAGAAACGTGAGAAATCACGAGACAAAGAAAAAGTGTTAGAAGATGCAGCAAAGCAAAGGGAGAGGGAAGAAAAAGAAAAGAAAAAAGAAAGGGAACGAGAGAAAGAGAGGGAGAGAGAGAAAAAAGAGAAAGAGAAACGTGACAAGTTGAGAGAAAAGGATAAGGTGCGTAATATGTTTAAGGTGCGTAAACCCTATTTAATACTATAAATGTGTGTATGTGTTTGTTTGTTAGTGTTTTTTATATAGCAATATTTAGCTTACTCTTTCGCCAGCTTAAAAAAATAAATTTCTATGCGAAAAACAATGAGAGCGAAGGCATCGATAAAAGCTTACGTATTATGTTGCAAAGTATTTTCATATAGCAAAGTAGATAGTGGAGATATCAGGGCCAAAATTACTTTTAAAGTAACGCAGTGGTGTAATTCATTAAAAATTACTTATAAAACTGATTATTGAAGTGCGAAAATCACAGAAGTTATGAAATTATAATTAAACAAGTGAGCTGAATTTACCATTCTTAAAAGCAATCATGTCTCTTAGCCACAAAAAGTATTTTGGCCCATAATTCCTTCGGATGACATGGCCCCCTTGCGTTGACGGACGCCATTGTACTCAACGCGTTAAACTCATTTCTAAGTCGTACGCGTACCCATTGTGCCAGTTTCCACATTTCCATCTTTCTAGATTATTTATTGCATGTGACTGCGTGCGGGTGCTCAGGGGCTCGATCACACATGAGAAAAAAACAACCGAGCACCCCTGAGAATAGACATCACGAAACAGATCAGTAATCACCTTTTAAGTTACGTTTAAATTATAATATTTCTTGATAATAAAAACTAGTTTCATTTTTATATACTTAATGGTTTCATTTTACATTTTTATCAAACATAATTAGTAATTAAGTACGCAGTATGTAAGTAGGACATTTATTTATAATTTGCGCATTAGTGTGCATTTCTCTTCTTACACTTCGCCACTTTTTCGAGTCATCAATTGAGCATGAGCACCCATGAGGTTTTCTTAAAGCCGTCGCCCCTGTGTGTGTGCATTTTTAACAAGCCTGTATTGTGTCCCACTGCTTGACTGAAGCCTCTTCTTTCCCCTTTCAAACCTCTTTTTTCTTGGGCGATCTCTGGTCGTCGAGAGATCCTCTATCAATATTAAAAATAAGTTTTCAATAGAAAACATTTTTTTCATAACAGCACTTCAAACATAGCCTTTATGCGCAGCATCAAGCCCATTTAAAGAGCTCAAACACGATGGGGTTATCTTGTTACGCTCAGTAGTTCCTATGGCCACCATCTATTGGACCCCATTAGCAGATCAGCTCCTTGGTACCATATTAACGCATTGCCATCCGTTACATAGGTATACAAAATTTCAACTCAGTCGGGGAAATAGTTAGGTATTTCAAAATACATTTGTGAATTTGCCCTAAACACACATACATACCTACACGTATATAAACACTACAAGTTAAATAACAGCTTGTCAATAAAACAACATACTGGCACTACTAATTCGTAAACTACTCGAAGGACTCATAAGGGAATTGATCAAAGGTAATTAACCATTGTAATTTATATGAAGCAAGGGCATAGACTGATCCAATTAGTGACCCAAAAGGTCAAATGCTTGGTGTTCGTAAACGGTGCGTGTTTGTGACCCAAATATATGAACGTGGATGATGCAACAGGAGTATGTATGATAGCAAAACATAGCATTTTCTGCCTTTTCGCCAGGGACTGCAGCGTAGATCTGATACATCAGATTAAATTTGGTATATAACGAAAGGCTTAGGCCTATTGTCCACGGACGCGTAACTGCATAGACGCGTATCCGTCATTTTACGATTGATGTAAGCTCAACCTTACACTTACAATAGCACGACGTTGCCGTTACGCATCTGTGGACAGTAGACCTAAAGGCAGGAGAGCCCAAGACGACTTTTTCCAGCGATTCAATATAATCGCAAAAGAGTCGCGATATTTGCAGCAGCGATACAAACGTGCTCTGTAGGGTCTACCAGTGAATACTTGTTGATTCTGTTGTTTACATTTGATACAATTGTGCATAAGCATCTAAGCAATTGCGCGTTTCAAATGTGATAAACGGCCAAAAGTAGCGATCTAGCAGCGCGCTACTGAATCGACGCAAAAACTCGTAGTTAGCCACCTTCTTTTTTTTTTAGTCGGAAAATCGTCAAATAATTTCTCTCGCTCTGGGTGGGGCGAGAGGAAGTGTCAAAACTTTGGCGATCTCCCTAAATCTTCAAATTATTTATTTATACATTTCATAAGTAATTATATACATTTTTAAAACAATTTTCTTTGGCGTCTGTAATTTTTGACAACCCTTGTGTGATAAAGGCGAGAGCTAGGTATGTTCAAAACAGATATACCTAGCCGTAAATAGGTATACTTCCTGGTCCATTTGTAAGCTGTTTCATGTGATCGTGATTATGATTACGGTGGACATTATGTTGTATTGTATTGCGTTGTATTCATGGTTCATTTACTCACATAATGCGCCTGGCGACGCCATTCGCTAAAGTACAGTGAATAAAAGAGATAGGTGTGTATATAGCATAGTACAGCACCTGTTTTTTAAAGCATTTAAGGTTGGTCCTAATTGCTAAAATCACTGATTTTGCTCTGCTATGACGTGAGTCTTCCGTTCAAAGTTTCTCGAGCATTTACAGTCAATTAATAGTCCTGAATAGTCCAAAGATTGTATTATAGAGATAAAGAGCATGTGGTGACATAACCGCTACAATATCGTGTAGCAGGCCACATGAAACTTGACGACGAAGCGCGATTTAGCATACTTTGCGTTCGGGCATAACAAGGGATAAGATTTATTTAACGCACCCCAACTGTTCGAAAAAGTCAGCATGCAATTGACATGGTCGGAGTTGTCTCAAAGATGGTATGGTACACTGTCGTGAACCTGTATGCCGAACATTTTGGTTGACTGTACGTAATATTTATTTTTATATTACAACAATTGGTTCTCATAAAGATTCCTACCGTACCATGTTATTTCAAAAATAAAATAACATTATTGTATTTGACTAAGCTTATTAGATCTATTTGTAAATTGACTATTTAGAGTAGCGAAGGTTTCTTAAGACAGGATTCTTATCGGCGTACCTACCTTTCTAATTGGCAATATTACCAGTGTAGTCATCTAAAACATTGAACACAATTTCAAAGCAGCTTTCCTTAATAGAACTGTTTAATTAACAACCAAAGCCCAAATCAACGAAACAAACTTTTAAATACGAGGCATGCCTTTTATGTTTTGTCGTTTGAAGAAAAAAACACAACTAGAACCATATAGTACTTTTTATTGTTTTTTAAAGTATTCACCACGTAGCTTAATACACTTTTCCATTCGCTCAAACCAGTTATTATAACATTTATTCCACTCTAAAGTGGGGGTGTTCAAAATGGCTGACTTGAAAGCGTCGACTGCTTCTTCGCCGGACTGGAACCTTTGACCACGAAGACTTTTCTTAATTTTAGGAAATGTAAAGAAATCGTTAGGGCTTAGGTCAGGGCTGTATGGAGGATAGTCAAGAATTTCTACTTTTTCCTGCTTCAAATACTTAATCGTTTGACGAGCGCTGTGTGAGCTTGCGTTGTCGTGGTGCAGGATGATGCGTCTCTTTGAGTTAGATTTTTGAAGTTTGGCGATGACTTGTGGTAAACAAACTGTGATATACCACTCTGCGTTAACCGTTCTACGATCTTCAAGTGCAATAGTCGCAACATGGCCGGTTTTTCCAACGAACGTGGCACGAAGCACTTCAAAGAAGATGGTGATCTTCTTTGAAGTGCTTCGAGAACGAACAACTTTAGTCGGCTTTGGCTCGTCTTGAAAGACCCAGATTGTAGATTGTTGTTTGGAATCAGGATCCAAGATTCGTCACCATTGATAATGTCGTAGACGTGATTTGACTCTCCTCGGTTGAACCACGTAGCTTAATACACTTTTCCATTCGCTCAAACCAGTTATTATAACATTTATTCCACTCTAAATACACTTTTCCATTCGCTCAAACCAGTTATTATAACATTTATTCCACTCTAAAGTGGGGGTGTTCAAAATGGCTGACTTGAAAGCGTCGACTGCTTCTTCGCCGGACTGGAACCTTTGACCACGAAGACTTTTCTTAATTTTAGGAAATGTAAAGAAATCGTTAGGGCTTAGGTCAGGGCTGTATGGAGGATAGTCAAGAATTTCTACTTTTTCCTGCTTCAAATACTTAATCGTTTGACGAGCGCTGTGTGAGCTTGCGTTGTCGTGGTGCAGGATGATGCGTCTCTTTGAGTTAGATTTTTGAAGTTCGGCGATGACTTGTGGTAAACAAACTGTGATATACCACTCTGCGTTAACCGTTCTACGATCTTCAAGTGCAATAGTCGCAACATGGCCGGTTTTTCCAACGAACGTGGCACGAAGCACTTCAAAGAAGATGGTGATCTTCTTTGAAGTGCTTCGAGAACGAACAACTTTAGTCGGCTTTGGCTCGTCTTGAAAGACCCAGATTGTAGATTGTTGTTTGGAATCAGGATCCAAGATTCGTCACCATTGATAATGTCGTAGACGTGATTTGACTCTCCTCGGTTGAACCTTTGCAGAGTTTCCTTACACCATCTGACGCGGACCGCCTTGTGATCGTCGAAAAGCAGATGCGGTATCCAACGGCAAACTAGCTTTCTCACACCAAGCGCTTCATACAAGATCTTCTAAATGGTTGTCCCTGAGATGCCTAATAGAGCCTCTATCTCTCGATACGTCACATGACGATCTTCGAGAATTAGCTGTCTCACAGCAATGATGTTGTCTTCAGTGAAGGCGGATTTTGGGCGTCCTTCGCGAGATTTGTCACTAACACTAGTATGTCCACGCTGGAATTCTAAATACCAACGTTCGACAGTCCGCAGACATGGGGCTTTATCACTGAACACAGATGTTAGCTCTCCAAAACACTGAAGTCGTGTCAGGCCTCTTCTAAAGTTGTAGAAAATTATTGCACGAACATTTTCCTTAGAAAGATTCATTTTCGTACGTAACCTGACAGATTCCAATCGACGCTGTGACTAAACAATAGCATTAATCCTAATACTTTCAACTGTTTTGAGATTCAAAATTTAAACACATTCGAATATAGAACAGTTCCAAATTCAAAATTGCCGGGAAATATGGAAACGACAGAACTTACAAGGCATGCCTAGTATAAATGCATTCGACAAGGAAAATACTACAAGAAAATACATTTTGAAATATATGTATTATGTACTAATGAACATAATTATCAAATATTTATGAACTTCCAACCCAAATGTTGAGACATTGCTCGATCTTGCTGCCAAAATACTCCTTATTCCCTTGAAATAAGGATCAAAATAAACGGAGTAGGGATATGACACATCTATTGTCACAGTAGCCTTGCACTCCGCGTATTAAGATCTCTCCTTGTTCAACTCCAAGTAACTCTGTAACAATAAAGACAAATGAAGTAGAACTTATTTATATGTTAAAGCCACGTGTAAAACAATATTTGTATGTCAGGTTAAATTTTCGCGGTTCAGCAGTTGATACGTTTTGCATAATTTCACTGTTCGGTAAGTGTAGCGCCGACCTTGGATAAACGGCGGCAGAACGGTCATGGTTTGCTCAGTTGGGTCTCGAATGCGCGTCATGCATCACCTACGCAATGTTTTCTCAAAGGTGCGCGGATTTACGTGTTCTTTTTTTGTTTTTTTTTTTGTGTCAATGAGTTTCCAATCATTTGGCCATTGTCAATGCGATAGTTTTTTTTTTTTAATCCGTAGATTCTAAATAGTTGGTTTCTGAAATAAAATCGGTCATGATTATTTATTGAAAGTTGATATTATGTAGTGGTTGATGTGCATCGGTTATTAAGTTTATTAAGTACCTATTACTTGAATATAGGGTAAATACTGTGTTGTTTACAATTTCACAATTTTATTGTTGTGCTGTTTTTATTTTGTGCTACTTTTATACTAACGTATTTTGTTGACAACACGTTTTATTGCAACACAAGTTCAATATTATTATCCAGTACTTGATGGTTTGTTATTTGCAAAACAGGAAAAAGAAGAGAAAGCAAAATTCAAATTAGAATCTAAGGAGAAACTTAAAGATGACAAGAAAGATAAGACCAAAGATAAGGACAAGGAAAAAGTGAAAGAAAAGGAGAAAGAAAAAGTTAAAGAAAAAGATAAGGATAAAAAAGATAAAAAGTTGACGAAAGTACCTTCTACCTTCACTTGTGGGATTCCCTTCGAAGAGATCTTTACTTTAGGAGGTAAGAAATAATATTAATTTATTTTTATTATAATTACATCTACCCGCCTTTGCCCCTGACATCCTTTGCGTGGTCATGGTGACAAACATTTTACGTTCTGATCTAACTGGATACTAATCAGTACTAATCAGATATGTTACAATCGATATGTATAAAAAAACGCGTTGTCTAATAGACTTATGGTTCTAATATAATTGGAAATAGATAACAGAATTAAAATTCGTCTTTTGGTTCACGTAGGTAATTTAACACACGATGGAACAGATGGTCAGTAGTTTGATTATGCAATTATGCATGCATTGTGTTGCACATTAATCGGCAACGTTATTGAATTGACCTAATGTCAGAGGATTTTGCAGAGGTTTTTATTCGGTGCTACCTAGTTGTCCCTGCTTTCCCGACTCTTGGTAGTAAGAGGAGATTTTAGTTCAATGAAGACAGATAAGAGTCTATTTTATCCCCTAACGGAGGGGGTATCCATAAAGAATATAATTATATGTATAAAAACTTTTTACAAAAAAAATACAACTGACTTCAATGTAAAAAAAACGGGCAAGTGCGAGTCGGACTCGCGCACTGAGGGTTCCGCACAATCTTACCTATGAAAACAGTTCAATTCCCGAATTGAGTTACGAAGTTTTTTTTTTGTGACGTACGTAACTAGAAATTGATTTTTTCCTATACTTGTAACACTCGGCGCAAAAAAAATATTTCAAAATCGGTCCACAATTGACCGAGAAATAGGTGAACATACATAAAAAAAAAACAAATACATGCAGCCGAACATAGAATCTCCTTCTTTTTGAAGTCGGTTAAAAAGAAAAACTGACTGACATATCAACGCACAGACGGAACTGCTAGGAATAGGAACGTAAAATTTTGGATCAGGTTACTTTTTATGCGGTAGATGAGCACCAAGAAGGGGTTTATGGATAATCAACCTTTAAGGGGGTAAAAAAGAGGAAATTTAGTGTGTATGCAAAATCACATTCCGTGTGCCAATATACTTAAAAGTTAGTACAATTTTTTTTTCCATTTATTAAACAATAACATTAATACATTCATGCTAACATATTTACATACTAATTCGTAAGCTACGTAAATAATAAAAATTAACATTATTTGTTTGTAATTCTATCCAAGATATAACAATTTAGTGGGGTTTTAAAGACTGTAGGAAGATTATAATTACTTGAAACTTGGTACAAATTCTAACCAAAATAAATAATAAAGACTTTCATTATTAGTTTTTCAAAACTGTTCTCAAAATACGGTTTAAGGGCTGTTAAAGTTTTTATGAAAATGTTCTGGCAAACGAAGTCGTTGGCAGAATGACTAGCGATTAAAGGAGAATGTGATGATTACTTAGTAATTGTTTTTTTTTTTTTTTTTAAATCAACTTTTAACTGGTATAAGAAGCTCGTTAGATTAGTACCTAACAGCCGCACGGGTCGAACTCCAAGGTTTTAATACTTGCCGAGGTCGGTCTGGATGCCTAACCATCCTAACATACCAAGATTCTTCCGTGCCTCAGAAAGCATGTTAAGCCATTGGTCCATGGAGTTTCTTGCACTTTCTTCTCCTACATGGAGATCTACGCTTTGGAACGTGCAACTTAGCTTTACTTTTTTTTTGACTGAACGACCTTTTGACAATTCAAAAGTGCCTGTTAATGGTCTATTTGAAATAAAGTTTCTGATTTCCCGGCTCTCATTTGTAGATCTTTGACAGTCGTTACGCATAATCAGAAGGTAGCAAATCTGACACCAGTCTTGTCAAGGGGTATCTTGTTACTCAATTCCTGGGTCGTGGAGGTCGGATAGGCAGTCGCTACTATTGTATTCAGCTACATCCGGTTAGACTGAAAGGCGACCCCAACTATATTTGGAAAAGGTTAGGCAGATAAATAGCCTTGAACAGGTAGGTATATTCCTAGCCTGAAATGCTTTCTTGCAATCTGATTTCAAGTTTTTCTTGCATTCCGCATACGTTTTGTTCCCTCATCAAAGTGTTTCTGAAACAAATGATTGAATATTACGTACAAGAACGATAAACAGCTGTCTATGTTTGAGTTTAAATTTTACATTCTTCTGCTAAACATTCCGATGAAAGGTGTAATCAGTAATCATACAATCACGTATCAATCTATAGTAATATAATAAAACTGAAGAGTTTTTTTTTTGTTTGTTATAAACGCTCTCATCTCTGGAACCACCAGTCGGATTGGAAAAAAAAATTCTGTATGAAAGAGCCAGGTTCATGACGAATACGTATAAGTAGACTATAATATAAAATGGAGACGGAGCAGTAAAATAACATGCGGGTAAAACCGCAGGAGACACCTAGTGCATCATCATCATCATCTTCCTGCCCTTGTCCAATACACAGCTAGTGCAATATATAAAAAAAAATGAACACAATTGCCCAAATCTTTTAAATTTTGGTTTGTTGCATATCAATTTTGTGATACACTTTTATCTACGGTGAAATTGATTTTTGCACCTTTGTTTATCGAAACAACCATAATCAGACGAGAATTATCTGCGTTGCCTAAATAGAACATTCTTTTCAAGGTAAATGATAACACGGCGTGTAAACATGAATTCTTTGGGAGTATTGTTGCTTTTGTCTGCGGTTAGTTACAATCTTATGACTTTACGGTCAGCTTGTGTTCTTACTTATTTTTCTTAATTATGAACCCGTTTATCCACGGCTTTTCTATAGGCGGTAAGTCTTTTGAATTTGATTAAAATAGCTATATTTTATATCTCGCAAAACATTGCTATAAACGATCTAAGTTTAACAACGTACAACCAAGCATGATTACCAAATGATACGGTGCAATTGGATAGAAAGAGCTCATAAAAATAACATAAAGTTACAATGGTGGATGTAAACAAAAGAAGCGTGTACTATAGAAATGTTTTGATTGTATGACTGACATGACGTGTTCTGGTTTGCATTTTTAATCTCTTTTTATTACTTGTGTAGGTACGTGACAGTACATCTGGTTTACGCAATCATCATCTTTTTTATGATTATTATTACAAGCTTTGATTGATCTGAAAATAGGTTTATTGATGTTTTTGTATAAAAACATACTGTGAAGTATATGTCCATTTATTGTGTAACACACTACGAGTGCTAAAGCTATAAATGAATAAATCCGCGTTTACACTTACACGTTTCATTTCACGCTTCAAATGTCGAGCCGTTAATTTGATAACACATCGGAATTTGGATTGCCAATTTATGGTTCAACCGATTTATTGTTTTACCTTTTATAAGTATTCAGTCTTAAGGCCTCACCAGCAGCAATCCATAGAGTATTTTTTCCTGCCAGTTACCTCTGGTTTTCTCTCTCTCTTTACAAATTTAAAATAATAGTAGAAAATATTAAAAAAAGGCTCTATTATGGTTTTGGCAACATTAGGAAGTGATAGAAAATGGGCGTTATTGAGACTGTTTTCGTCATTTTGATTGTCAAAAAGTTTCAATTTGGAAACAATTAGTGTTGTGTAATTTTTTATATATCGCTAGCGAAGACGGTGGTAGAAGCTAGCTTAGCTTCTGCCAGCGGCTTCGCCCGCGGGTTTCTCCATACAAACTTTGGACCCCGGTTTCACCCCCTTAGGGGGTGATTTTGGAAAATCATCTCTTAGTGCTCACCTACATCATAAAAGGAAGCCTTGTGCAAAACTTCAGGTTCCTAAGTCCATTAGTTTCGGCTGTGCGTTGATATGTCAGTCAGTTTATTTCTCCTTATACATAGATGAATATTTTAAATTCAATATTGAAAAACGCACAGCCTGAACCGCTGGTTCTAAGCGTGTGATATTTTGAACAAGTTCCTTTTCCGACAAAAGTGAGCACAAAGGAAAGTTTTTTTTTTAATTCATTGGAAAAAATATGACATTTTTGCGGATGGAAAAATCAATTAGACACACAGTTTTTTACAACATAAATATAAAGATACATTGTAGGTACTCTTCTCCGTATTCTTTTCATAGATGAGTAATTACAAGGCTAATTATTTCCTGTTTCAGTGGCGTTGCCAATATTCGGAGTGCCGTTAGCGCAGTCGGTGGAGCGTTCACGATGTCACGACGACACCGGCCTGCCTCTCGTTGTTCGAGACAGCATCGATTACTTGCAGGTACAATCACCTTACGAAACTGTTGGTCACTTTTGGCCTTTGTCACGTTAAACTTGTTACTTGCCAATTGTTGTAATGTAAGTAGTACTTACTTAATTGTACTTAATTGTTTTGACGTCTTGCATCGTATAATATGACAAGGTTCTGAGTATGGCTAAACTTATTGCAAACTAAATACATATTCTACTATATACCTATGTATGGATGTTTGTTACTATTTGACTCAAAAACTACTGAATGAATTTCGATGAAACTTGATAAACGGGTAGACCATGTCCTGGAATGGCACATAGGATACTTTTTACCCCGGGAGTATGTTCCCTTGGGATATTTTTCCACTTTCACGCGGGCAAAGCCGCTGGTAGCAGCTAGTATTATAGAAAGATAAAATGTGGTCAATAATCTCAAGTCTCAAACTTATCAGATTGAAACTGCGTGTAGAACCATTTCTATCCTTATCCTTATACATATTATAAAACGAAGTCCTCGTCTGTCTTAGATTTATAATTCAAACACCCTTGCGAAGGAGGGGCGGGTCGCTAGTTCACAATGTTTAGAATCTAGAACCTTGTAGAAAACCAAACGTTAGTTGCAATGATTGGTTTACTACAACAACAACAAATGACGTTTCAGTCCTACGACAAAGCCCGCATAGAACAAATATTCGTACGGTCTACAGATAGTTGGGGTGATAGGGTCTGGATGTTTGAGTACGTGAATTCAAATGCTTGTAAACGCGTCCACAATACAGAAGAAATTCCTAGAGTGAGATAACGTTTTCAAAAGAAAAAAAAACTGGGCAAGTGCGAGTCGGACTCGCGCCCTGAGGGTTCCGTATAATATATCCTTACCTATGTAGTTCAATTCCGAAATGGAGTTACGAATATTTTTCCGGATCGCAAAAAAAGTTATTTTTTATTACCCGACTACGGAGGGTTATGATTTTGACAGGCTATGTATGTATGTGAATATGTTCATCTGTTCCCTCATAGCTCCTAATCTACTTATCGGAACTCGACGTATGAGGTATCGTTAGAACCGTTTTAATTGTCCGCTAAACATAGGCTACGTGACGTGTCACAAAAATCGATATGGCGCCCTCTAGCGGACAAAAAGTAATGCGTTAAAAATAAAAAAGGAGATAAATACGCCGTTTTTGGTATTATTTGAAAGGGCTTCACTTGTACATTTCCAAAATATTGCTCAAATTTAAAGTGACGCCCTCTAGCGAACAAAAAGTCATGTTTAAAAAAAATGATAAATACACCGTGTTTCATATCATTTGAAAGGGTTTCACTGGTACTTATAAAAAAATATCAACAAAATTCAATGTGGCGCCCTCTAGTGGACAAAAAGTATAGTGTTAAAAAAAATAAGTACGTCAAAAAAATAAATACGTCGTTTTGGTATCATTTGAAAGGACTTCACTTATTCATACCAAAAAAAATAGTATAGAAGCACAGTGATTTAACACCAAAATCTTTCAAATAAAAAAAAGTTGAAAACTAAAACCCGACTACGACAAAAAAAAGACGCTGAAAAAGTATGAAACAAGATTTTCAAGATGCTGAAATAAACAAAGTAACTGGAAAAACAAGAATAGGTAGAACAAAAAGAAAAGCCGTAGTCACACGTTATAGGTAGGTAATAATAGAAACACTTTAATAGCGTGTGACTACGGCTTTTCTTTTTGTTGTATTCTTGTTTTTCCAGTTACTTTGTTTATTTCAGCATCTTGAAAATCTTGTTTCATACTTTTTCAGCGTCTTTTTTTTTGTCGTAGTCGGGTTTTAGTTTTCTACTTTTTTTATTATATTTCCTATATTTGTGCTATAAGACCTTGCTTTAAGCCAAATTTCAGGATTCTGGGTCAACGGGAAGTACCCTATGAATTTTGATTTCCTCGAGTGTCGAAATGTACGTTTTTTGCCACACAAACCAAAGTATCTTTTTTTTTCGTTAACTTACAAGTTTGATTTTTTAGAAGCTTCAAGAGTCTGCAGACCTGAGTACATGGTTTTAATTTCAACTCGATACCTCCACGCGTTCCCGAGATAAAGGGTCTTGACAGTCAGACAGACAGACAGACGGACAACAAAGTGATCCTATAAGGGTTCCGTTTTTTTTCCTTTTGAGGTACGGAACCCTAAAAATAATAATAAGTAGACATGAGATTAAGCGACCAACTAAATTGGATAGACTTTCAAAGACCGGGTCATTATTTTCCTCACGAAGGTTGTGTAGTCGACCTAGTTAAGTACTTCAAACGGTAATTTTGAGTGACAGACGCCATGCTTCGTTGCGAGTAATTTATCTCTACTATTCTTCTATACAACATGGTCATTTATTACGACAAAGATGTATATGTCTCTATTATATTAGACCTAGTAGTAAGTACCTTTTCACGCACTCGTTGAAACCGAGTATCTGGAATTCTAAAGTTGGGTCTACGCTTGAGTAGCCGAGCACGAGCGACACTACACGACTTTGAGCTCGACTCGTGCTCCGCTCGTGCTCGAGTCATCTAGCGTAGACCCACCTTAAGAGTAAATTGGCTGGCCCGTAATGTGTGAAACAAAAACCAAAATTGTACGCCTCGAAAAGTGACGAGGAGAGCGGACCCCTAATAAAAGGATTAGGATTGGCAAAATGAAGGAGAGAATGGGCATTAGTCACTTCACCGTCGCGATGTCGTTCAATCAAGTTATCGTCAGTGTTTACATGACTGTCGCTTTCGAAAATACTACTTCTATATTATGTGATTGACTGACGACTTGATGGTGACATGGCTCATGTGTGTATACGAACCTTAAATTGTACGTATGACGGTTTCGACACCGGATAAGCGACAACTATCCGGAAGCCGGAGCGTATGTAAACAAAGATACTTGCAGCAAATTGTTACACAAACTTGTTTTATTGTCACTTATGAATATTTCTGTAATCAATGTAAACAGGCTACTTGATTCTATTCGATTCTTGTATATTGTAAAACATAGCTAAACAAAGTATATATATTACTAGCTTTTGCTCGCATATATAAAACTAGCTTCTGCCAGCAGCTTCGCGTGAAAGTAGGTTTCTCCATACAAACTGAACCCCCGTTTCATCTCCATAAGGAGTGAATTTTGGAAAATCCTCTCTTAGTGCTTGCCTACGTCATAAAAGGAAACCTTGTGCAAAATTTCACGCTCCTAGGCCTTGTAGTTTCGGCTGTGCGTTGATATGTCAGTCAGTCAGTTTCCCCTTTTATATATATAGATATAGCCTTTATCACTCAGGAATAAAGCAACTTCTATCGGTGAAAAAATTTTCGCAATCAGACCAGTACTTTCAGAGATTACCTCCTACAAAAAAAAAAAAAACTTTACCTCTTTATAATATTAGTGTAGATAGTGTAGATGAAGGACCTACGGTTCTTGCGCCGATTAAACTGATGCATTGTTGAAAACAACAATCTTGATACAGGAGTCCTATTTTCAAAGCGAGTCTATAATGGTTCAATTAGTTTCACGCATTGTGGAAGAAATAAGCTCAAATCGTACACTATAAAAAATTGCACTAACACGACACTATGTCTTTTTTAGGGTTTCGTACCCAAGGGGTAAAACGGGACCCTATTACTAAGACTCCGCTGTCCGTCCGTCTGTTTGACCGCCTGTCACCAGGCTGTATCTCATGAACCGTGATAGTTAGACAGTTGAAATTTTCACAGATGACGAATTTCTGTTGCCGCTATAACAACGAGTACTAAAAAATCAGAATAAAATAAATATTTAAGCGGGCTCCCATACAACAAACGTGATTATATGCCGTTTTTTTTTGCTACGGAAGGTACCTCACCGTAACCCTTCGTGCGAGAAACAGTGTATCTACTGTTGTTCATTACGTGTATAAAAAATCGTATAGTAAGACCGAAATCTTCATTCGCTTCCTTAGTGACGACTTGTATTTTTCCAATACCCGCTACTTGGACTGCAGGTTTTCCTGGAAAGCAAAGGGCAACTAAAAGAACATGACTGTGTTTAAGTCTGACGATCCCTTTCGCTCCACCCAGAGCAGGAGGATTTATTTGATGAATTCCTACACAAAAAAAATCTGCCTGTTAATAAACTTAAGCTAAAAAGATGCACTGCATCGCTGAGTGATCGCTCAATTAGTTTTACCTAAAAACTTTGGCAAATATTTATACAGTTGCATTTATTTATTTATTTATTTACAAGCCTTTGTACAACGTTACGGAGGATGTCCTAGGCGTTGTACAATAGAAACTTACAAATTAAAAAAATACATTTAATAAAACAATAACAATCTATTAACATAAAACCTAATAATATAAAATAAAATAAATACTAACATATAATTTAGAAATAAAAAGAAAATACATATTACCACTAAAATAATACCTATATCCCACAAAACAAATGAAACAATGTTTACTTATTTTTCATCCATCTTCTCACAAAACCTTAGACATTCACGACACACATCTATCCATCTCCCAGCAAAAAAGTCACACTCCTCAAGTCTTGTGTGCAACGCTTGAACATAGCCTATTTTGACGTGGGAAATCAAAAGTCAAATGACTTTCCACGCTCTGGGTGAAGGGAGAGGGAATGTCAGACTTAAACCCAGCTATATTCCAAGAAAGACTTTCACTGGCTAAAACCTATAATTATCATTCAGTTGCCCTTTGCGAGGGTCACGGTAACTCTTTCGAACAATCCGTAGTCCTGCTTGAACTAACAAGTAAACATAGGCCAGCACAAACTAAATATTGATCAACCAATACCTCCCCTTAATCGATTACACTATTCCAAATGAACAAAATACCCGTAACCGAAACCGGTATAAAAGTTTCGGATAGTTTTACGTAAAAGCGGAGTCTAAATGACATGTTACGACAGGTTTTTCTCTGTTTTACCCGACCAAACAAATGATAATCTAGAAGATTTTGTATTTAACTTTTAAAATTCTAATATTCGTAACCGAAAATAGCGGATAATCCGAAATAATTTCATATCCGTAACTGTATTTTTTTGGGAAATCTGTTGAAAAAAAATGATATCTCTCGCCCTTGGGCGGAGCGAGAGGGTGTGTCAACTTTTACTGACTAAAACCCACTCCTAGTTTCTTCGTTGCCTTGCATTCCAGGGCCGAGTTTTCCTTTCAGAAGCCAATATATCAATTTAATTGATCTTTCGCAATTTTGCCAGTAGCTCCCTACCCGTTTGATTCTTGACACATTCCACCAACAGATGCTGGACATCATCAATAACTCCACGCACGTCACAATTTGAGCAAAAATTTGCTCCAAAAATCCTCGGAGCTCTGTATTATGTCTGAAATAAGAATTTATATTAAGTCTCGAAATCCCCACGATAGGAGTTAACATAAAACGCCGAAATATGAAACAGAAATAATACACCGAATCATATTTTTGAAAAATAATTAAACAATCATATTTTAAATCCACGCCTGAAAAATAAAACTAGCAATTTTTATAAGTTTGCAAGTAAGGATGACGATCAAAACCGATTATTATTTTATTACTTATTGTTATCGATAATTTGAGATAAATTTCTTTTCCGTCTGTGCTGTGTTTTTTTTCTTTGGAGCCAAGGCATTTTCCTGTCATATCTATAACATTCCTACTTTACACCATGATAAGTTCTTTGTCAATAATCATCAATATTTATTACTTTTCCAGGCGCACGGTCTAAAGTCAAACCAGATCTATCGACAGGAACCCGACAAGATCAAACTGCAACAACTGAAGAAACTCTTCACAGATCGAGGACCTACCTTCCCTTATCATTGGGATGTTGCTGTGGCTTGCTCAATGCTCAAAACTTTTATTAGGTAAGATACAATAGTTTTATTTATCAGTCCAGACTGCACAACAGCTCTAAAAGAAGTATTCTTTTTATTTTTATAGATCTATTATCGATAGGATGTAATTAAGTACTTACCTGTGTTTACTTCGGGGCCTTGGTACAGGCCATGGTCCGGAGCGAGGAGGAGTGGCAGGCGGTCGCCTCCTTCTGCGAAGCAGTAATGCTAGCAAAGGAGGCGGCCGATCGCGTGA
The DNA here is from genome assembly GCA_905147345.3 of Mythimna impura. Classification (NCBI taxonomy): domain Eukaryota; kingdom Metazoa; phylum Arthropoda; class Insecta; order Lepidoptera; family Noctuidae; genus Mythimna; species Mythimna impura. The sequence continues at coordinate 10,257,466 of LR990362.1, read as the reverse complement.
GGCAACGGTCCTCACGCCCCAACCGCTGCCGGGATTCCGATCCCTATTTCCTGTCACCGTAGGCGTGGGCTTGCGGACGGCGACCAATGGGTAGCTCGCCGTCCGGCCGTCCGGTAACCGTCCGGACCGAGCCCAAGTCGTCGACGGCGCGTACTGTTCCACGCGCGCCTCAAGGAGATGTCAGCAACTGTAGGGGCCCAGCAGGCTCGAAGCCTACTGAGGCCAAGGTTCTGATTCTGAAAGGAAGACTCGGCCCTGGTACGAAAGGCAACGAAGGAACAGGAGTGGGTTTTTAGTCAGTAAAAGTCTGACACTATCTCTCGCTCCGCCCAAGAGCGGGGGATGTCATAAGATGATTTTCCCACCGAAAAAAAAAACTTGTGTTTACTTTTGTATTTTTGTACTAAACAAAAAATAACACTAAATAATTCTTTTTTTTTTTTGAGAACCGATCAACATTGGTTATTAAATGAAGCAGCAATTAGAATTTCAAATATTTATATAGGAAGAGTGGGCGCGTTATGGGGAACAACAGCTTGCTATGTCTTTTCTACGCTCGTAACCTAATGACGTTGACGTCACTTTGTAGTACGTGCATCCTTATTCTTTTACTTGACTTACTTCTTCCACCAAATATGAAAGGTTTCTAACATAATAAAATTTTGAACGAATTTGAAAAATTCTATGTACGATTTTGGTACCGCATTATTGCCAATATAGCCGTACAACAGACGGTACGGTTCACGCAGGCGCAGTACATAGTTTAATTCAAGCCTAAACAAATATTTGTATGGCTTTAGATAATTAATTTGTTCCGGGTCTGGGTGTTTGCTATGTGAGGGGATTATTTGTAAATGCCCACTCGCTGTGGGTAGAGCGAGAGGTCGTGTTAAACTTATACTGACTAAAAGTAACCTGTGTCTCTTCAGTTGCCCTATGCGTTACAGGGCCATGGTAACTCTTTCGAACAATCCTGCAGCCCTAGCAGGCATCGGCTACTGGGTCCTTACCTTGCTCGTTGTCTGCAAATCCGCACCCACGGTAGCCGCGATTCGCCATATGCATGAGAAATTATTTTAAGATTTCTTATTTCGAAAAAAAAAACTGGCTGGTGGGGTGGGGTGCTGCATAAAAATTACAGATCGTGTCCTAATTAAAACTTCCGTACCATAGTGTTATTGCACTATAATTAAATTTTTAAAGAGGCTACTAATAATAAATTGTAAAAAATGGCGTCATGAGTGGTGTCATGCGCAGTGATCATGACAGAGATGCCAAATGGAGATGCTGTCATTGTCGAATAAAATTCACAAGAAGTTTGTTGCTAGGAAAATGTATTATGTTCAAGCAAAATGGGAATATTAGTTTTATTTTTATCATTTTAACATTTTACATACCTTGACGCAGTGAAGAAGTTTCATGATGTTGTTAATATCATATTTAACTCATCTTCCTGACTTTGTTTGTCCCATCTTATTTGGGGTCGGCACAACATGTTTTTTTCTTCCATTCTATCCTGTCAACCGTCATGCTATCACTAACTTCCTTTTCTTTCATATCACTGTTCACACAATCCATCCATCTTTTCTTTGGCCTCCCTCTCCCTCTCCACCCATCACATGTATACTCATAACTCTTTTAGTAACATGCGTTTCATCTCTCCTCTTTACATGACCATACCAAAACAAACGATTCCCTTTCAACTTTTCAGTCACTGGCGCCACTTTCAAACTTCCTCTAATATACTCATTTCTCACTTTATCCATTCTCGTCACACCACACATCCATCTCAACGTTCTCATCTCCGCTACATGCAATCTTTTTTCATCCGTCTTTTTCACAGCCCAACATTCTGATCCATACAGTATGACAGGTCTTATCACGGACTTGTAGTTAAATATGTAATAATGTAATATCATATTTAACTAAATGTAATTAAAACATAGATCAACACTGATAAATCATTGAAAACATTTTTTAAAGCCAACAATAAATTACTAAATAATTAATTGTTTAAGTCCACGCAAAACGATTATAGTCTTTCACTGAAGTGTGTCGTCATTTGACCAAGATGAAATCGTCGCACCATAAATCACTCAAATGCACAGTTTCTAAGTCGCATGTAAGCTCTCGTGCTGCTCCTAGTTACTTTACGTACAACTGGCTTGTTTTTCTTTATTGGTAGTTTTTTTTTTTGTCACCACAACGGTAAAGGGTCGTGTGACGTCACACACTAGAGCGCCGCGTGAAACAAAATAATTCTAGCAAGCACAACTTAATGTGGAAACTTCTCCGTTCTCTTGCTGCTATTTAAAAGATGGTTCATGCATAAGTAGTAGCACTTCTTTTTTCAGCTGTTTAAATTCTTAACCCACAATTGTGACTTAGTGTTTAAGTAAACTAGGTATATAACATTACATTTTTAAATTATATTTTTCCCTTGAATGTTAAATATTATTAGGATTTTTATTGTCCTACAAAACCATAGTGCAAGAGCTTCTACCGTCTGTGATACAGGTTTAACCTAGTACAGACATTTAACATTGCCATACCTTTGTAATTATTCCTAAGATTTTATGTAACTATTTTACCAAATTTTAAATCTGAATAAATATATTATTATTACCATATATTTCTCAAATTCCAGCGAACTGCCGGACTCTATTCTAACCCAAGAGTTGCACGGTCAGTTCGAACAAGCAACAGCGATCGCCGAGCCGCAGCGCGAAGCCAGCATGCTGTCTCTCATAGCCAAGCTGCCGCCGCCTAACTACAGTCTGCTGGGCTGGCTCATGGTGCACTTTGCCTGCGTCGTGGCTAACGAACAGGTACACAACACTACTAAATTAACGATTGATGGTCTCGTTAACGCGATTCGCCGAACAAGTCGTGGGACTCGATACCAATATCTTTTTTTTTTATTTTTTATTATTGATAGGCACGCGTTTGACCACCATCTCACCCGATAAGCGATGATGTGGCCGACGATGGAGCACGCTTGCCTAGAAGTAACCTTTTCACTCTTGACTTAAAGACCCCCAGGATATATCTGGAATAGATGTCACGGAAGTTTAATTCCGATTTCGAAAGTTCAGAAATTTATATTGATTTTGCATCTCCGGTTCCGATTTTTAATCGGAAGTTATATCAGAGCTACAAACAAGTTTGTACTTGTCAAGGTATACTCCCTCCCCCCTGCCTTCTGTTGATTACTCTTTCACTTGTTTTGTTTCATATTTGGAATGTTGTGAATTCGCTCTTAAAACTCCAAAATCTACTAAATTACGCATTCTCTGTTTCCAGGTGAACCACGCGAACATTCAGACGATAGCGACTGCTATGGGTCCCGCGCTCAACATGTCCTTAAATCTACTGACTTACCTCATCTCCAAAGCAGACAAACTCTTCCCTGACGTACAGTTAACTAAGTAAGTGATAAATAACTAAAGCACGATACCAATAGTAATCTGTATTGATAGGATGGATAGCTCATAAGGGTATATCCATAAATTATGTCAAACTTTAAAGGGAGGGAAGACAGTAGCAGTGAGACCAATCTTTTACCCCCTCCCCCCCCTTTACACTGTACATCAAATTGTCTTGGCACACAATCGAATGGTGCACTTTTGGAAGGCACTAAGGATGCACTCTATTGCAGAATATCACCACTACCTGCAATTCACAGGACAAGTGAGCGTAATTTTGAACTGAGATCGTGCCATAAATGGAAAACAAAAAACGCTATGAGCATCAGAAGGTACAAAAATGAGACAATTGTTGTACGCTAGAGGAGCCGAGCCGCTCTACTCGTGGTGTTAAGTGTAGACGTACAACGAGCCTCCAACGATCACTGTCCTTGAACGAGATGCAAAACCCATTGTGTTCGTCAAAAAACAGACAACAGGCGGCGCACAGTCTCGCACGAACCAAACTCTCTATGCGCACTCGTTCAAGGCTTGTAAGTCAGTCCACACTACACGAATTTGTTCTCGACTCGTGCTCGGCTTCTCTAGCGTAGACCCAACTTTAGATCATAAAGTTATTCTTGTTTCTTCATCCTACAGATACGTCCCGCCGCTCGCATCGATACCTCCAGACTTCCCAGAAACGGCCCCAGAGATCAGCCTGGAACTTCGCAAACAGGAGTCCTTATTAAATCAAATACACGCTGAGATGCACGCGGGATTCATCACGCCAGCCAGGGACCAACAACTGTGGGAGGCGCAAAGAATTGTTACACAGTTAAAGGTACAAATTATCATCGACCTACTCTTTTTTTTTTCACAAATATAATTGAGTCAGCTTCTACAAGTCCGTGGATAAGACCTATAAAACACGCACAATGTTCCATTATGGACTGAGTGCGGAAACCGAACTCAAAAGTTTGCGTGTAGAAGAGATGAGAATGTTGACATGGGTGTGAAGTGACGAGAATGGATAGTCCGAAATTAGTATATTGGAAGTTTAAAAGTAGCGCCAGTGACCGAAAAGTTAAGGGATTCGTTTGTCTTGGTATGGTCATGTTACTAAAAGTGTTACGAGATGTGGATGAATGGAGTGGAATGGGCAGGCCAAAGAAATGATGGATGGTGTGAGGAAAAGGAAGAAAAGGATAGCGTGATGGTTGAAAGGACAGAATGGAAGAAAAAGAAAAATGTTGCACCGACCCCAAATAGCATGGGACAAGGGCAGGAAGATGATATGATATTGGGTTCGGGTTCCAGTGGAACCGGATGCGAACAGAGTAAAAAAACTATCCAAGCCAAACCAAAGCAAGTATTTATGCGTAACTTGGCCTTGAGTTGGAGTGGACAAACTGGCGAAGCTAAGCACACGCACGTAGCTTAACCGAGGGCTACCGTAAAGTAACTTCTATCCTACTAAATTATAATATTTGTGATGAAACGATTACCTATCACTGGGTAATCCGATAGACCTTAGTTAGGGTCAACGATGCTAAAAGAGACCGGTTTTTGCGCGGACTGCCACGTTCATCGCTATGCCCCGAGGCGCAGCACTATCTTTACGAGCTTTAGCACGCCGCGTAAAGCTTCGCTGCATCGCGCTGCGCCGCGGGGCGTATTTGGATTCTGCCACTGACTTGAACTATGTACTTTTTTGTAATTACCAAAGATCCATTTTGTATAGCTATTGAAAAGAGTGTGTCTCGTCTCCGTATTAAATGACCCTAATGGTTAGTTAACTACCGAGCCACAGCAAACCACCAAACTTAGTCGGCCATCAAAACTGTCTTGCAACAAAAACCCAGACCCAGAGTTCGACGTCAATTTTTCATCAGGCGTTCGGACATCTGACTCCTCGACAAGACTGTCTAAATATTACATAGGTACTAGCTTTTGGGTGATTCTTTGAAACCGAGAGGATGTCTCAATCGTCTGGCCTAGATTTTTCTTTACAATTTGCCCAGTGGGCTTACGACACAAAATAGATAGGTACGAAAGCTAGTCCAGTTGAATGAGACGTTCTCTCGGTTTCAAAGAATCACCCTCTTGCCTACGACTGCGTTTAGCGTGACTTTCGGTTATAGCCGACGCGAAATCGAAATCCAAGCCTGATAAAAAGTAACCTATGCCTTGGGGTTCAAGTTTACTACTTACCAAATTTTATCACAATCGTTTCAGTAGTTTAACCGTGAAAGCGTTACTTTCACGTTTATAATATTAGTATAGATATTATAATATTAGTATAGGTATTCTGAACTGTCATAACTTCGTATCAACTTGGAATTGTGCTGCAAGAGGATAGGTTTCGAGGTCTGGTCTTGTAGTCGGACTGACATGGTGGCGTTTTTGTACAAACACTTCAGCACTTCGATTTCTTTCTCGTAGTCCACAAACGCTAAGCAGAGGCTGATTATACTCCTCAGTCTTCTGAGTAGACAGTCAGTCAGTCTCAGTCTCCTGCCGCAGCGTATGTATGTGGTCCACGGTGCTGAAGCCTTTTCGAAATCCAGCTTGTTCGGGAGGCTGGAAGTCGTCGAACCTGCGTGTGAGACCATTCGTGATGACTCTGGAAAACAGCTTGTAGATATGGCTCAGAAGCGAGATGGGCCTGTAATTCTTAAGCAGGGCATTATCGCCCTCCTTAAAGAAGAGTACCACCACGTCTCTACTCCACGACTGTGGCGTTTTTCCCTCGAGTATGACGGAATCAAATAGCTTCTGAAGGGCCTTAAGGATCGGTTTTCCACCCGCCTTCAGGAGTTCGGCCGTAATTCCATCCTCACCCGACGCCTTTTTGTTTTTCAGTTGCTTCAGAGCCATCCTAATCTCGTACAAGCTCACGTCCGGGATATCTTCGACATAGTGTTGAGTCAATCTAGCTCTTGGGTCGTTTGCTAGATTTGCAGCGGGTTTAGTGATAGACGTCGCTTGCCTAGAAGTAACCAGTAAGCTCTAGCGTCGGCCACATCAGCGCTTACCATCATGTGAGATAGTAGTCAGAAACGAGCCTATAAATATTAAAAAATATATATAAGCTTTGACACAAGTTTACTGTTTATTTGGGACCCGTAGTGAGGCCATTTTCGCACGAAATGTATCGCTCTCAAAACTGATTAATCAAGTGCTGTCTCATTCGATTAGCAGCTGTTTAGGTACCCTAAAATGTAGTCGCTCATATGCCATGCAGGAAAACTAAATCTTCCTCCTTTTCCACAACAATTCAAATGCCTATAGTTCCATTTGTTTTACAGTATTTGATTGTTGTTTTTATTGAACCTTGTGTACCAAATGTATCCCATACCATACGTAAGTTATATTTGTAAATAACTACACTTCTTAGTGGTGACAAATACTTCTAAATGTAAATAACGCTTCTTTAAATTCTATAAATTCCTCACGTACGATATTTAAAAAAAAAAACAGCACATTCATACTATTTTATTGTTTTATTTAGCTCTGTCCACCTGTTTGTTACCCCTTCACGTCTTAACGACTGAATGGATTCGGATAAAACTTGGCTCACGTGTAGACTATTGACCCACCAATAAATTATTTGAAAAATAAGTAACAAATCGTTAACACTGATACACGTTTACTATACTTGTTTGTTAGAGGTTGTTATAATAATGGTATTAGTCACTGGTTTCTTATCGCGGTTTCTACATAACAATTTATTTATCTACTATTTATTAGCTCTACAAATAAAATAACTTGGCCGTCGTTACGTTTGTCCCGGATATCCACCGCCAAAACTATTATATCCTTGATCATTACTGGTAAGAGCCCTTTAATCGAGTCCGTATGGAAGATCGACTTTCGAATTACTTAGACATCGTGTTCCCGGCTCTCGGTCAATCGGAACAATTGAAGCAATAGAGGGAGGGGGCCTTTACATAGCAATGGGACAGTAGAAACTAGTAAAAATGATAATCTTACCGCATTACTGCCTCGCTTTGCATTCGTGATCGCAATATGTCAATTTTTTTTAACTGTAATTATGACAAAGTTAACTATTTTTTTAAAAATAATTATTATCTATTTCAAAAAGATTTTAATAAAATGTTAAATAAATTCTCAGTGTTAGATCATTGAAAAAATCATTAAATAAGTTGATGTCATGGATTCCTAAATTAATTGCGTAACGGCTAAACAAGACAAACTGGTTTCGAATCGAAAGTATCTTTAGCATTAGCGTACATAATTAATTGGTAAAGCTTGAATAATAGATGCTTAAGAAAATCTTTAAAAGATTTTGCAACAATCCTTTTTTGATAGATTCTGAATTTGTTTGCTCATTTTTGGAGACGCTGCGCAAGAAGCTAATCGTTGGCATTAAAATGTGTTGTAATTTACACAAGCGTTATATTTTGGTTGAAATAGCAAACACACAATTATGTTCTAGTAATATCATTATAATATCTGAATAATTAATTCAATCCTTCTTTCACAGAGAAAACTTCGTTCAGTACAGAAATCAGTGGAACCCTCCAACTCATTACAACCACAACACGCCTCTTTAGACGAAAAGCCAGAGAGCAAACCTGAGGAAGAACCAACCAGAAGAAACTCACAACCTTCTCAACCATCACAGCCGACACAGATAACAGAACTACAGCTTACACCACAAGAGACCAATGAAGTAAAGACACCGAATGAACCATTCCAAGAACCTAAAGACTCACCCAGCACAGAACCCATATTCGAAGCAGAATTCGAAGACAACTTCGAATTTCCGAAACCCGAAACAAAAAAAGAAACGCCCGAACAAGAGGTCCCTCCCGCAGAGCCAGTAAAGGAGAAAGCAAAATTTACAGAGAAAGAATTAAAAGTATTGAGACTGGAACTTGAAAACGCAGAATACCTGCAACTAAAGTCATTACTCCAAGCAAAAATCAACTCTGAACAGTTCGAAATTGTAAAGCTTAGGAGTCATGTTGCTTTGAAGAATAAGCAAGCCGAAGGCGCTCAGAGTGCTAAGGACAGTAAAGAAAATAATACACCAGAAGAACAAGAATTAAGACAAAGACTGATAAAAGAAAACGCGTTGTTAGAACAAAAGAGAGTTAATCTAATCAACCAGATCTTCCAAGAAAGAGTTGCTTGCATACAACTGAAAATAGAACTCGCTATGAAAGAAATATTATCGAAATCATAATCTTGATCGTATTTATATTATGTTAAACAAACCATTCCTAAAGTGTTGCGACGATTAACAATTCGTTGGGCATCTCTTATGTCTAGCTGCTACTGGGACCTAGACTACAGAAATGATGAGAAATATTCGATAAACATTTTATCGATAATGTAAACTATAGTGCTGAAGACCACGACACTTAGAAATAGGACTATTAGATGTCACATAACAATGTAGACTAGGCTTAAAAGTGGTTACGGTCCTGGCATGTATTGTTACCAGTGAGAAGACAATGTTCTACGAATCTCTACCCTTCTTAATGCTTGTGTACTAGCTAGTTTTATTGGGCAAGCTTTTAGCGATATCTATAACGTCACATAGGAACTAAAAGACAAAATCCTACGTCGTAGTATGAGAGTTCTCTTCGCGATTAGAACCTATACAACAGTTCGAAAAACAACCAACGGGCAGTTGCCCGGACCAGGCACAACACCTACCTGGTCGGAGGGTCATCTTATTTCAATTCCCCAACCAACATGTATAGTGGAAACGTTTCCAGTGAGTTGGGAGCTGTAACTGAGACTGTCACTGCGCGATGAAACTTGAGGGTAGCTACACACATAAGCTGGCCGAAATTATCGCTTAGGCAGTATTTGTCGAACAAACCCGAATCGAAAAAATTACTGCTTGTTCGGTTTCAATCGGCTTGTGCCGATCAGGTAATTCATTAGGGTCGACACATTCAATTCAAAAAGCCGACCTGTAGCAACTACATTCAGCTTTTGCCGATCAGGTAATTCCTTGGAGACTGATCGTGTTGCGTCGCGCGTCTCTCCCTCGCAGCATTGTCTCTCGGGGTTTTCGTAATTAAGAGCAATAAAAACTGCAATTGTTGCCTAGCTGAGCGACATTATCACCGAAAATTCATCAACATATTATGTATATATGATTCTGGCTTTTAAGCTGAATAGGACGTGTTTTGGTACTGCCATGAGGCACACTATTTTATTCTTTTTTAGGGTTCCGTACCTCCAATAAAAAAACGGAACCCTTATAAGATCACTTTGTTGTCCGTCTGTCTGTCTGTCAAGACCCTTTATTTCGGGAACGCGTGTAGGTATAGAGTTGAAATTAAAACCATAAACCCAGGTCTGCGGACTCTTGAAGCTGTAAAGAAACCAAATTTGTAAGTTAACGAGAAAAAAGATACTTCGGTTTATGTGGCAAAAAACGTACATTTCGACATTCTCGAGGGAATCAAAATTCATACGGTACTTCCCGTTGACCCAGAATCCTGAAATTTGGCATAAAGCAAGATCTTGTAAAACTGTAAATTTGTTGTTACGTCACAAAAATATTTTTTTTTTGCGATTCGGAAAAATCTCCCTAGACTCCATTCCCTCATTCTTTCATTCTTTCATTTTTTTATTGGGAATAATTTCCTGACAAATAAATGATTATTATTATTATTATTATTATTCCGGAATTGAACTATTTACATAGGTAAGTTTGTTCGGAACCCTCAGGGCGCGAGTCCGACTTGCACTTGCCCAGTTTTTTTTCGTTTAGTTGCTTATGTTTTGTGTTGTGCCAAATAAATCTCTCTTTCTTTCTTAGTTTTTCGCCCGGCTGTGCCGATTAATGTATTTAGCCCGCTTATGTACGTAGCAACCCTGATAGAACGCAATATAGATACCTACTTAATCTCAAAATAAATCACATAGCATAAGTTTATTTATTAATATATTCTTTAATGTTGTATGTTCTTAGAAAATAACATAGATATTAACAAAATATGGACTTTTGTGACATTGACTCATTTTAAAATGGCAATCTTATCTGTCGCTCATATCAAAGTCTGCAGTAATACTTATCTATTACAAATACATATACTATAGAACGTGAATGAGCATTAATAACGAACTAAATGTAACTATTCAGTTTAGATACTATTGCTTAATATAATTTGACATTTTAATACCAAACTGTAATCATGATGAAGCGTAAAGCCTCGAAAGAACTTCCGTATTTAATTTATAGATTAATCAAATTATATTGATCAAATACATAATTGTTGAACAAAGGAAAGTTTCATTTCATTGTGTACCACCTCCACCTCCAGTATAGCGTGTGCGAGACAGATGGGTAAAGCTTAGAGTCTGACTACAGTGTTTCTCACTTTTTAACTAAACTTAACGCAACTGTGCCTGGTCTTGGGAAAGAAAAATGGCAGTAGCTTAACCATCTTATTCATCATCATCATTTCAGCCGAAAGACGTCCACTGTTGGACATGGGCCTCCTCCAAGTGTCGCCATAATGAACTGTCCTGTGCGTCTCGCTTCCATCGGATTCCCGCCGCTATTATTTATTTACTAAGGACTGTTTTTACATAGCATGGGTAAGATGACAGCAGGACGAAAATATGCATGTTTAAGATGAGGGAAAAGGATAGGTAGCTACATTATATGAATCTGACAGCTGTCACCCGCACCATCCTATAGCAGAGTATAATAATAAATAATAATAATCTTTATTTTGTACGTTTAACACACACAGTAACAGTATTTAATGACATGAACAGATATGTAGTAGTGTAGCCCACGAAGCCCAGTATTGGATTCAGATAGAAATATTTCTGTGCGCGACTTTTTTTTCAGCCTTTTTATAGGTTTTCCCAATTTTTTTAAAGGCTTTAAAAAGGAGGAGGTTATTTTTGTTTTACTCCTGCATTAGAGAGGACAAAATCCAAATCGGTCAAATCCTTTTTTTTTGAGGTGGTATTTATTTATTTATTTATTTATTAAAACTTCATGCAACATAAAGGTACAAAGGCGGACTTAATGCCTTAGGCATTCTCTACCAGTCAACCAAGGGTAGTGAAGAGAAAACATGGTAGGTGCATAAAAAAAAAGAAAAGAATAATACGAAAACAAGGGATCAAATGTATAAATACATAAAATAAACATACACAAATATTTAATATAATATAAACCTACATATATATATGCAAAAATATATATTATTTATATAAGGAATAATGAAAGGATTTTTGAGACTACTCCGCTATTTGTATAGAAAATAAAGCCGCAATTTCCGCTTAAATGCATATTGACTGGTGGCCGTCCTGATATCAAGAGGAAGCGCATTCCACAGAAGTATGGACTGTATATGAAAGGAAGAATGAACAAAGTCAGAAGTATGAGAAGGACAAAGCAGTAGAAGATTGTTAGAAGAACGTAGATTCTTAGCATGGGAAGAAGATAGATATTGAAAGTGTGATATGAGATAAGAAGGAGGGGTGGGAGAGTTGAGCAGAGAGAAAAGTGTAGTCAGTGCGCGCAAACCTCTTCTCTGGCGAATGGGCAACCATTTGAGCTCGGATCTATAACTAGAAATATGGTCATATTTTCTTAAGTTAAATACAAACCGGATGCAGTTGTTGAGGAGCCTGTCAAGCTTGTCTAGCAACACCGCATTCAGGTCAAAGTAGCACACGTCACCATAGTCGATTACAGGAAAAATTAAAGTCTGCACAAGCATTGTCTTCGTTTTCGCAGGCAAAAAGTTCCTCAGACGATACAGATACCGCAAAGTCCCGTTGACTCTTTGGCAGACACTTGAAACTTGACTTTGCCAGCCAAGCGTCGAGTCAAGATGCAAACCGAGATCTTTAACGCTGGGACTGATGGGGATGACGGCACCATTAAAAACAATTGGAGGAAGAGAGTTAACCACCACTTTACCCATCATGCGCGAGCTACCAATAATAATGGCCTGACACTTTGAGGGGTTTACGGACACCCCAAACCTATCAGACCAATCCTTGATAGCATCCAAATCCCGGTTTACGTCCTCTATAGCGTCTGACAAACTCTCTATCCGCGCAGCTGCATATAATTGTAAGTCATCGGCATATAGATGATACGAACACCGAAGACAGAGAGTTATAAAATTTATGAAGATGGAGAATAGCAACGGAGAAAGAATACCGCCCTGTGGGACACCAGAATCTAAATCACGCCAACTCGACGAATTCTCGTCAACGCGAACCGACTGCTGACGTCCCCGAAGATAAGAAGAGAACCATTCCAGCGCCTCAGACGAAACCATAAGATGGGAAAGGACAGATAGAAGAATATCGTGACTGACAGCATTAAAGGCATTTGAGAAATCAATTAAAACCAAAACAGTAACCTTGGTATCCTCCATGGCTTCTCTAATGTCACCAGTCACTTTAAGGAGAGCAGAGGAGGTACTATGGCCAGGCCTGAAACCGGATTGAAATGAGTTAACAAGGTTGTTACGGTAAACAAATCCTGAAAACTGTTTATGAACGCAGGCCTCAAGTACTTTGGACAGGAAAGGAAGAATAGAAATTGGGCGAAAATGGTTAGGTAGGGAGGGATTAGAGATTTTAGGAAGTGGTCGCACGTAAGCCATACCCCACAGGGATGGGAATTGACCGGAATCAAGGGAAAAATTAATTATGTGGGTTATCGGAGGAAGAAGAAAGTCAAGGATTAAGGTAATCATATAACGACTGATGTCGTCACAGCCCACAGCCTTACTCTCGCTCTAGGCTGGAGTGAGAGGGCGTGTCAGACTTTTACTAGTGAAAACCCACTTGTGTCCTTCAGTTGCCCTTTGCGTTCTAGGACCACGACTTACCTTTCAGAAAGCCCTGCTGGACCAAAGGAACAAGATTTAAACAAAAAATTACAAAGTGAAGTTTTAAAGTTAGTACCTACCTACACTCCTTCAATAATAGGAGGCCACAGCAAGTTTTTGAGTGACACACAAATAATACGTATTATTTTTCGTAATTTTCCTTATACCTAGTTTGCTTGTTAGCTTGTCGCTATAAACGCCAATCTTTGGCGTCTAGGCTTCTCAAGCGTCATTTTAGGTCGTATGTACTTTTCATTTAGGAAGGCGAAGGTCATGCTGCTGTACTCTATCTATGCCATTTACTTATACCAGAGACCTTGACCGATGTCTGAACGTATTGTTGACGTAACAAATTTTTACCTTTGTATCGAAAATTACAGGTGACGCATAATACTACCCCACCTCGAACATATTATCAGAATATCTACTAATCCATAAAAATATTATGAATGAGAGTGTCTGTTTGATTCTTACGTTTTCACGTTCAAAATTGCTGAACCAATGGATATTACCACCGTCACGAGGTCGAAGCCGACAGCAGAAGCTAGAATTATTATAAATGCGAAAGTGTGGCTGTCTGTCTGTTTGTGGTTGTCTGGGTTTTCACATCGATGTTGATAAACAGATATCGATGAAAGTGTGCACACGATATACTAAGAACAGGGCTGCGGAATTGTTCGGGAGAGTTACCGCGGCCCTGGAACGCAAAGTTCAACAGAACACTCCCTCTTAGTCCACCCAGAGCAGGAAAAGTTATTTGATGATTGCCTGAAGAAGAAGGATTAGGACACAGGCTCATATCCCGGTCTTATTCATTTTTAAGTTGGGAAATCACATTTCCCGCCCTGGGCGGGGCGGGAGGGCGTGTCAGACTTTTACTGACTAAAACCCACTCCTGTTCCTTCTTTGCCTTCGTTCCAGGGCCTCGGGGTTCTCTTTCGTATCACCCATGGCCCCAGTAGGCTTCGACCCTGCTAGGCCCCTACGGTTGCTGACATCTCCTTGAGGCGCGCGTGGAACACTACGTGCCGTCGACGACTTGGGCTCGGTCCGGACGGTCGAACGGCGAGCTACCCATTGCTCAGCGTCCGCAAACCCGCGCCTAGGGTGGCCGGAAATCGGGATCGGAATCCAGGCGGCGTGGGCGCGAAGGCCATTGCCTCGCTCGATTACTGCTTCGCAGAAGGAGGCGACCGCCTGCCACTCCTTGCTCCGGACCATGGCCTGTACCAAGGCCTGGCGCGAGATCGCTGCATCATATCCCGGTCTAACCGTCTACGCAGACAAAATCGCAGATTTTAGTAACAGTAAGCAATTTGAGTACGTGACGTCAACAGCTTATTCTAGAATTATTGTTTCTATCTTGAAATCATTACTTATCAACGTTCTAATTGCATAACCTTAACATGGCCGTATCAACTGTAGGTATATCAAAACACTATCACGATATATGTATACGTATCTTAATTACCTATAGATTTCTTGTAAAATGATAGGTGCAGTGTTTATATCATATTTAGTAAACGGGCAGTCATATGACTTCTGTGTTGAATTAAATCAGTTTTTTCCTAGTTTTGTTTGCGATGTTTGCCTGTCCATAGGATTATGTACCTACTGTGAAGCATTCATTTACAGTGGTGGCCTTGACTTGCGAGTTATAGGTTGTGGGTTCAAACCCAGTCATGCGCATTATTTATTTCATCAGCACTGCTCTCAAAACGGTGAAGGAAAACATTTTGACAAAATCGCCATGTCCTTGAACCAGAAATTCGAAAACATGTGACATCACCCGCACTGGGCCCGCGTGGTGGATTGCCGCCCATTCCCTCTCTTAGATAGGATGTCTAAGTCCTAACAGTGCGAATATTATAAGGCTGTTTATGCTTATCTATTTAGCGGTATTGCCCTTTGTAGGTATAGTACCTACATATTATATTATTATCGTTTGAGTTTCAAAAATTATCGCAAGTGTCAGTCTATAGATTAAGTACCTACTAAACTCTTTTATTACATAAGAATTGAAACTGTGACACAGAATGTTATGAGAATTCATTCATGATCGTTTTTGTTTTTATATAAAAACTCACATTTCGTTGCGCAATATTTATTCTACTGGTAATATTTCCGAAGGCTATCGTACAAAAAACAGCTATATTTCTCGCTAAATACTTAATATAGTCGATGACATGATATACTGCAAGCAATTATTTCAAGTGTCTATTAAAAGTACTAAGTTTCAAGTAAACAATCATTTTCAAGAACTATTTGACGCCAGATTACGTTGGAAACTATTGTACCTAATGTGTCGCATTCCATATAATATCTACCTGTCTCTCTATTTAATAACTTTATCAACTCTACATAGGTATTCCCTAAAACTTATAATTTCATCAATACAAACAGCAGAAAGCTAGTAATGTTATGTCAGAAGCAGACCTGAAAAAGAGCCTTATCTACGACATATAGAATCGATGGATAATCAAATTCTGATCTTGGAAGACCACCAAACAACCCGGTTGTCGGTCGCAAAAACCTCATTAGGTTTGGTCGGCTTGGCAACACAAGCAAGCACTTGGGAATACCCTATAACGATAACTTTCCATCCGAGCTGTAATTAAGACGTTTCATGAGTGCCCTGACCTTTGACCCTACCACGAGCTCTTAACGCGATGCATTTAACTACCTAAACTGAACTGTTTAAGGAATGGAGCTAATATAGGGTATATAGCTCCATCTTTCTTTTTCGCTCGCACACCTGACATTTCACCACAACATGGTAAGGTCCCAGTAGGCATATGTGAACTAGCGACCCGCTCCATCTTCGAATCAGTGTTATAGAACTTTGAAATCCTCAGTTTTCTTTACTATAATATGCATGTATTATAAGAGCAGTGGTGGCCCAGTGGTAACGGCCCCGACTTACGAGTTGTAGGTCGCGGGTTCAAACCTAGCCAGGCGCATTACTTTGTGTAATTTATTTCATCACCACTGTTCTCAAAACGGTGAAGGAAAACATCGTGAGGAAACCGGCATGTCCGAGAACCAAAAATTCGAAGACATGTGACATCCACCAACCCGCACTGGGCCCGCGTGGTGGATTACAGCCCATTCCCTCTCCTAGAGAGGAGGCTTGAGTCCCAACAGTGGAAACATTATAAGGCCGACTATGCTATGCTATGCTATGCATGTATTATACACCTGAACCTTCCCCTTGAATCACTCTGTATATTGGCAAAAACTGCATGAAAATCCGTCTAGCAGTTTTTGAGTTTATCGCTAATAAACAGACAGTTGCGATGGGAGACTTTGTTTTATAATCTGAAGGTGAAGGATTTAATTGACAAATGTTATTTGCGCTTAAAAACAACACTTTATCAAAGAAATCAACATGTATCCGTACAAAAAATCATATATAAAAAATATTTTGAATGTTCCACTTATTACGAAATAACAGGCGTCGTAAACAGTCACGCGATTCTGAATAAGACAAAAGAAATATTCCATCGACTGCACCGCAATCAAGTTTGCACGCCAGGTCGTAACTATCCGGACTTCATTATTATTTTATTACGTAACTTAAACAGTTAATTTTGGAACTAATAAAAAGAGAAATTAAATGCTAAGATGGATACAATTAAATTGATTGCGAATACTGTTAGACAAAATATAGGCACCGAAATTAAATTGCAAGTTTTGAGGCAATACTCTTACGAAATTTTAGCACGTGTAAGAAATAAAGTGAACCACCAAGCCCGTTCCATCATCGGACCACCCGTCGTACGGCGCGGCGGCGATGCGACACCGGAACATTAAAAACGTTTTGAGAACACATTCATTATGCATACGGCTAAGAAGTAGAATTCCCTGCCGTAGTTCATCTTTCATGATAGCTACCTATAACCTGGAGGTCTTTAATTCAAGAGTGAATAGGTTATTTCTAGGCAAGCGTGCTCTATCGTCGACTACAGCTTCACTATCTCTCAGGTGAGATAGTGGTCAAGAGCAAGCCTATCAATAGTATCTAAAACAAGATACGCGCGGAAAACATAACCCTTCTTGCAGTCGGGTTAAAAAACATTTTAAATCCATATTTAGATTCCTCTTTCTAAAGACTGAAATGTTTGTTAGAGTTTCGTACCTCAAAAGGAAAAATACGGAACCCATATAGGATCACTTTGTTATCCATAGCACATTCATTGTGCGTACAGCTAAGGAGTGGAATTCCTTGCCGGAATCTGTGTTTCCTGATGGCTACAACCCAGGAATCTTTAAGTCAAGAGTGAATAGGTTACTTCTAGGTAAGCGCGCTCCATCGTCGACCGCATGGTCGCTTTCCATCAGGTGAGATAGCGGTCAAACGCGAACCCATCAAGAATTAAAAAAAAAACCGTCCGTCTGTCTATCTGTCAAGACCCTTTATGTGCATCGAGTTGAAATTAAAACCATATACTCAGGTCTGCGGTCCCTTGAAGCTGTGAAAAAATCAAACTTCTGTGTAAACGAAAAAAAAAGATACGGCCGTTTATGTCGCAAAAAACGTGTATTTCGACACTCTCACGGGAATCAAAATTCATAGGGTACTTCCCGTTGACCTGGAATCCTGAAATTTGGCATGAAGCATAGCACGAGTATAGGAAAAAAATATGAAAACTGTAAAGTAGTCATAAAAAAAACTTTTTTGTGTTAGTGTGTCACCCCCGCTCGCTCTATCCAGTGCGAGAGAAGTTCTTTGATGATTAAGCAATACAGAAAAAAAAGGCAGAAACCATGAAAGCCGATACAACTTTTCCTAAACAATCAATCACATAATGAAATCGTGTCTAGGCTACTTGATAGGAAAAGTATTCGTACCACAAACATAGATCGGCAGGATACGATAAAAAAAAATTAATAGGGATCGTTGACACGATTTCTTCCGGCTCTCCAGCCCAAAATTAATTTTAATAATTCTAAGCATGACTTACCATATTAGTCATTCAATATAAAGACAACGGTGAAACTAATCGCTACTGTTTAACTAGCACCCACATTGAATAAACCTGTCTAGCTAGCATTCAATTTTGAAGCTTATGGAACTTGAAAACATACTGACCTTGATGCAGTAGGTAGGTAGATCATTGTACCTAATATGCTAAGGTACCTACCTAAAGAATCGCAGCATTTATGCTCGTGGGCGTCGTCGCTGGCCAGCCATGATGGTCACAAGAGAGGCCAAACCCCAAATCTGTATGCAAATTAAACACGAATGAGATCACCGCATTGTGAAGATTTCGACCTTCGCATTTTGGTACATAATGTTGCTATTCGACAACAACAGTTAGCATACAGCAAATAAATACCTCAAGGTTGGGTTCAACGATTCTGTTTCACTGAGTAAATATATAATCGTTTAGCTCTACACTACGTTAACATACTTTACGTTTTTGCAATCATTGCATGCATATCAACAGCCGAAACTTAAACCCAAAGGTTGTCTGGTAAAGAATGCCTTGTTGCATTAAGTCCGCCTATATACTACACTACTATACATAAAGTTTATATAAATCTAATATATAAAAATCTCTTGATAAAGTGTTTGTTATCGATCTCTTCCGAAACGGCTTGACCGATTTTTATGACTTTTTTGTGTATGGTAAGTCTGAGAATAGGTTGTAGGCCTTTTTTACCTACCACCCATTTTTTTTCTTTGATAAAATTTATACAATGCGTTCCAAATAAGAATAGGATCGATTGCCATGTTGTGTCGTCACGTCATACTGTCAAATCGAAGAATTATTATGGTGAGCAAAACAAGAAATTTTTAAAATTCAATTTGTGTATAACTGTGAACGAAAAAAGTTTAATCAGAATCCAGTTCTTCAATTTTGTTCATCTCGGAGTTCTTCAATTTTGCCCAATTTCTTGCGATTTGACAGTATGAAGTGACGTCACAACATGGCAATCGATCCTATTCATATTTGGAACGCATTGTATGGCATAACGTTCGCCACCGCGTTTGTCGGTCCGTTCGCGTTAAACTCAAAAACTACTGAACAAATTTTTATGGAGTTTTCACCAATATCCAGAGTGATGCATGAGGAAGGTTTGGGTGTATAATAAGTGCATATTATAGTAAAGCTGAGGATTTCATAGTTCTGTAACACTTATTCGAAGGTGGGGAAGGTCGCTAGTTCAGTATACAACTTTATTATTTTAGAAAAGCCTACAATTTCATAGAATTCTAACAACTGTGCGAAGGTGGGACGGAACTCAAGTTCATTTTAAAATGTTCACAAACATTTTTGGACTGATAAAAGAGAGTCATTATAACGTATTAGATAAATTCGTTATTTTACTTCATTTTGTTGTTTGACTTCGCCTTCTAATAATGGACTCTTTAAGTACCTGTAATTAGGCGTCGACTCGGCTCTAATCCGGTTCAGGGCTTCATTAGCATATTAGCATTTAATAGCATCTTTGTTCAAGCACAAATTACCGTTCTTAAGGACTTGTAAACACACCTCATTAGAACAAAACAATGCCGTTTTTATGTACATGTTTGTGCTAACTGTATTTCCTAAGCGTGTCATCATTTGAGAAAATAACATCACATTTCTAATTTTACAAAGCTTGTGGGTGTATTTTCGGATATCCGAGGGATCCGGTCCCCTTGTTTTTCTACTATTCTTATATCAATGTTGTGTTCATTTTATTGTGCGTGGCATTCCATTGAATAAAATCAGTATTTTTTTAGCGGTAACTGTCAAATGGGGTGAATAGGAACGCAGAGGTAAACAGAAACAAACCTCTGAGTATGATTTTCCCTGTAGTATATATTTCTATTATCAGTTTTAATTACAATTAATGAATAAATAGGAGTACTTAAATGCTGGGAAAAATGGTTAAACAACGTGATCCCCTTAAATTGTTTTGTTCCTATTCACCCCTGATAACTCAAGTAGCAGACGTCTCGGAAAAAACAACCAGGCTGAAGTGGAAGCTGGCCACGTCGCACGAATGCATCCGGACAGATGGGCGAGGATTGTCACTCACTGAACGCCCGAGGAAGGTCGACGCTGTCGAGGTCGACCGTGGCAAAAGTGGTGTGACGATCTGACCATGTTTGCGGGGACAAACTTGGCCAGAGATCGCCGTAGACAGAGAGGTTTGGAACGAGAAAGGGGAGGCCTTTGCCCAATAGTGGGACGCACAATAGGCATTAAAAAAAAAACATCCGTGCGTTTCTATTCGCACCGTTTGACTGTTGAAACGAAAGTTGATCATTGGTGGCTCTAGCCCGTATGAGTGTATTTAGTCATGTTAGTCGTCGTCAATTAATTACCATAAGGTCAACCGTTAACCTGCTCACCTAGTTTCTGAATAAACAAACTGCACAAACAGGTGTTCTAATAGAGAGCTGTTTCTAGAAGACATGATACCAAAACATGATATTTTTATGCGATATGCGGATTAACAAGTACGAATTAGGTATTAATTGAGAGATATGCATTTATAGGTCATTTAAATATATATCTAGTCCATATTAATTAGCAACCGACTAACTTTGTCCTTTTATAATTATCAGCGTTTAAAAACAATTGCATAGGCCCTACCACGAACTCATCCATTTTACGACCTAAATGGAACTGTTAAAGATGTACTATACAATATACAACAGTAGTTTTAGTATATGCGAAACCCGAAACACGGGTTTAGTATTTTTATGTAAAGAATCTATGTACAAAATTTCATAACTGTATCATAAAAAATCACAAAGTTATAAACTTGTTAAGTGAGCAAAAATACAGTCACCGGGCCATCCAGGCGACTGAGGGGGGGGGGTGATCCGAGGGGCTGGCGCCTAATACCCGCTATGACCTGCCGTGACCTGTGTTGTGCTTAGTGTCGGTGGTGTCCAACTTGTGACCTTTTTAAATATTTTTGGGAAAAAATATAACATGGTGTAAAAACTATTGGAATCCATTCAGTTACTGATTCTGAACAAACCATATTCAGGTACTGGGGCCTTACTATGACGTGTTAAAATGTCAATTAACACGTCATAGTAAGGCCCCAGTACCTACTTACCTTATTAAATATGAGGTAAACTGCACAAGAGGAAAAATTTATATGAAATGATAAGTTTGTGCACACAACTACGTGCAGGTATTTGCTTTGATAGCTAAAAGTGTCTCTAACAGACATGATTTCATAATTTTTTGGGTTCCGTGCCCAAAGAGTAAACCGGGACCCTATTACTAAGACTCCGCTGTGAGCTGTCCGTCCGTCTGTCACCAGGCTGTATCTCATAATCCATGATAGTTAGACAGTTGACATTTTCACAGATGATGTATTTCTGTTGCCGCTTTAACAACAAAATACTAAAAAAACAGAATAAAATAAATATTTATGGGGGCTCTCCCATACAACATAGACATGATTTTTTTGCCATTTTTTGCTTCGGAGGGTAGGGAACTCATGGTGCGCGAGTCCAACTCGCACTTGGCCGGCTTTTTCTTTTGTTGATCTCAAGAAAACAGTTTCTAAGTCGTAGGTTGAGTTACAACAGCAAATTAAGTAGGTAGACGCTTGTCATTTCATCATAGCTTATTCCAAGAGCCTATGACAAAAAAGGATGTGTGAATAAATCAACCTAGTTCTAAAATGTTTTATAGCTAGGTGATTTATCTGTGTTGGGTAAGTGTGTATTATCTTGTTACTTACCTTGCCTGTAGGTTTTATCATTGGATTGTATACTACATACATCTAGGTACTACGTACACACGTTAGCAATACCTACCTACGCCTGTTGCCTTTGAATATAATTCAATTGTTGCTAGCACTTGCGTATGTCTCAGTGTTATAGGTAAGTTTTTAACCGTCTAAGTATTTTATTTAAGTGAAAAATCATCAAATAACTTCTCTAGCTCTCGACGGAGTGAGAGGGAATGTCAGACTTTTACTGACTAAAACCCTCCTGCGTTCTTTCAGTTACCCTTGGCATTCCAGGGCCGCGGTAAATTTCGCACTATGTATCTCGCTGCCCTGGCGGCTGTCTGTCTAATTTTCTATTACAATTTATACGATAAACTTCTTTCATAGGTAACGGTTCAATAATTTCAGTAATGTATGCATCTGTGTTTGTTAAGATACTCCCGCAGAGAAATATTTTAGAGGACATCCTGAGACAAGAGATTGTCATAAGACTCATAAGCATATAGTCTACTTATACAACGAAATCCCGGAAGTCTGCAACAATCCGATCTGTAAATACTTCACCTTAGCGGAGTCTCGTTAGTTTATATCGTTCTATGAACTCTTCTATCCAACGCTATATTTAGTAAAAGAGCTATTTTTAACCCCCGTCAAAAATGAAGGGTGTTATAAATTCATCCTTATACGTATTTGTTTCTTGTGTCATAAGTTACGTTCGCATGAGTAAGAAGTGGAGTTATTTATTTAAAAGTATAAAATAATAGTGACTTCACGGATTCCACAACAATCTCAAGTGATGAGTGTTATTTTTCTTTCGGTAAAATCAACAAACATGGAGTGCATTCGAAAACGTCTTTGCGTTGCGGTAAAAAGTGAGGCAGACTTGAATTGTGTTCGGTATCCATTGTATCACACAAATATTTCTCACCGCAAGCGCTAACAACTTGAACAATTTTCGTTCTAACGGTTCACCCAACAAAACTCGTATGAGTAGCTGAATACAGACTCGACATATTGCATTCGATTCTAGTCTCTACACGAGTGCAATACTTGCCACAATCCCGGCCGTGCTCAAACTGTGAATTATCTATGTTATCTGTTGTAAGATATTGTTGCAACAATAATCTTGTTGTTTGTGAGAATAAGATTTCTATTCATTTACCTACCAATTATCTAATGACTGTGAATAATTAGTGATAAAGGCCAAGACTGAAGTAAATATTGACATTTATTAACAAAAGTGCTTCCAAAAATAAATAATTAGTGTTCCATAAATATCAACAATGCTGTGTAAAGTGGTTCTATCGGATTTGGGATATTTGTTTTAATATTCATTATATAATGAGGCGGTCGGCGAAGGCGATCGGTCGCCGCTTTGCGCGCTTTCACTCGGTACGCTATTAATTACGTACACGATTGTGTTCAGTCAGTTATATTTACTCAACTGTTTCGACTGCTGAAAGATAAAGAAATAGCTAAGGTGGCGCGCTACACGACGGGCGTATCTTATCGCATCGACTCTATTGATCACTCGACACATATCGCGAACGGCTCGCCTTATTCGGACGACCGTGCCACCTTTATTGTCCAATTTAACATATAGACGTATACTGTTATAGGCGCGATGTTACCGGTGAACTCATAATGTGCGTCGTACAAAAATAGAAATACAGTGTTTACAGGAAAATAGTATCAATAACAAAGTGTTGCGGTTTGTAATTGAACGGAAATGGCGGCTACATCGCCTACCATGAGTGTAAAGTCGCGCGAAATGATCGGCGAAGAGCAGTTCAGTCAGCGCCGTGAAGTGTTCGGCAAGCACGACACCGTGTTCCTGCCGCCCGCGTCGCCCACGCCCGCCTCCTACCGCGAGGTAGAGCCCATCGTCACTTCTAACCACGGCAAGACCACCACCAACTTCAAGCGCAACGCGGCCGGCTACTCCAGCATGCGAGAGTCACGCACCGACGAGCGGGTCTTCGACTTCCGCCCTAGGAAGTACTCCGACAACTTCACCTCCGAGCTAAACCAGAGCGACGATGTGGAGTACCGACACACCATGACCGAGCGGACACGCCGCCTCTCCAAGCTGCGGCGTGACTTCATGACTTCGAACCTCCACGAGCCAGGTACCACCAGCCCCTTCAACCGCTCAGGGACACGGGCTTCCATGCCGGTTAACACTAACACTTCACCTTTGAAATATAAAATTGAGAGTCCTAATTTATACAAGTTCCCGTTCGCGGAGCCCTACTCGACGCCGACACCGGTGCGTCGAGTGGTGGTCGATTTAGGACCCGCCAGTGAAGAAGGCGGTGGTGGCAAAGAGAACCAAGATCCAGAAAGAGTGCGACATCAGAGCCTGACGTATGAATCACCCAATAAAGTGGATCAACAAAAGTTGTTTGAGGAGATACTGAAGAGATATTCACCACAACGGAAGCCAGTCGACTGGCAGTTACCTCCCACCAAGCCGAGGGTGGTCGCGTCTGTTCCTAAATCTAATTCTAGTGTGGCCGACAGTACTGATAGTGGAGATAAAAACGACAAAAACGAAAAAGGTGATGATGACGTGTTTGAGAAGAAACAAAATGGTGAAGTGGCAGCGGCTGCTCTAAGTGAAAATTCTGTGGAAAAATCCGAGAGCAATCCCGTGGAAGTGAAAGCCGAGGTCATTCAAAATGGACCCGAATCATTAAGTGCGGAGGCCGGTGCTACGAAGGAAAGTGAATCAAAACCTTCACAATCCGAGTTAGACGAGAAACAAGATCAAGTGCCGGAGCTGTCAACAATTCAAAGGCAATTAAGCAAAGAGTCTGCCAAAAAACCTTTAGATAACAAAATCGTAGATTTAAGTATACCTGCACTCATACAGAAAATGACTACTGACGCTGACAACATGGAAAATACGAGTAAGAAGCAGAAAAAGGTGAAGCGAAAACGTAGTTTCTTAGACAAGTTACTAGGTCGCAAGAAGGACAAATAGTAGCGATATATTGTAACTTTGATGTGATATTGATATACTGCACATAATGCAGGACAGCCAAAGATTAAAAGGAGCATGACGTCATTTCTATAATCTTTTGATTTGTAAATATTTCTTTATATCACAAAGGAATAAACCGATAGATTTATTTATATCTAAAATAATTAAGGCCAGTCTTCCTCTGTTTTTTATCGTAATGCATTGGTTGGGTTATCACTAGCTGATAATACTAAGTGCCGTGACACGCCCTATCTGCCAAATTCGAACTGTTTTATAACAAATAATGTTTTATGTGAATAACTAGTATATAAGAGAAATATTAATAGTTATGTGCTATTAACGTTATATATTTTGTTACTTATTATTATTTGTTTAATTAATTAATACTTGGTACATCCTGTAAATTTTCCGTAAACATGCCTCACTTTATCAATAGGTACAATTCTATGTTATAATCATTACTATTTATAACTTGTTTCCATTTAAGAATGTTACAATTCTCATACAATTATTTTACAAAACAGAATAAGCTAGTGAGCCTTCAAACCAAATATTTTCATAATAAATTTATTGTTTTTATTCATTGAATTTTATTGATTACTCTTTTAAAATAATATAATAATAATATTCACACAACTGTCACACAACACCGTCTAGTCCCAAGCTAAGCAGAGCTTGTGTTATGAGTACTAAACAACTGATAAACATACTTAAATATTTCTAAACACATACATATAATAGATAAATTACACCCAGACACAGAACAAATGATTGTGCTCATCACACAAACATTTGTCCTGGGTGGGAATCGAACCCTCGACCTCCGGCATAGCAGTCAGGGCCACTAACCAAAACCAACAGGCCAGTCAAAAGCAAAAGAAACACAGACATCTTTGATGAAATTATATTTCTGATAAATAATTTTATGATAAATACATTAGTATAAATATCACAGTGCTTTTCTTACAAAGTATAAATATGTAAATAAATTACTAAGGAATTTAAATGTGGCATTTCTAATTGAAAGTCGAACACAAATGACATTTAAAAAACGTTAGTGTTTTGATTAAATAATTGGTTTTTAATTGAAGAATGATCTAGGTAGCTAGTACCTACGTGCCATTTGCTGTAACTCTGTTGCCTAACACAAAGTACAATACCTAGTTAAAAAAACAGATCTAGAATATAGCTAATGCACAAAAACATACATTTTCGACCGACATTTTAGCATTGTTATATGCCATTGTATTTCTACTTGCGTAACTGAGACGAATTCAATGACACCTTTTTGTCGAAAATGGTTGCAAGTCAAGCTAATTGCGTACAGACCGAAAATAACACGTAATATGTACATACAAAAATATGTAACATAACAAAAACATATTGTTAGATAAGCATCAGGGAAATGAGAACTGGCAATTATTTTTGCCTGTTAAACTAACTACAACAAGTATTCCTCAAAATTATTATATTTACTTATTATTTTAGTTTTCTGTTTTTATTCCGATTAAATGAGGAAATTACTCTGTTAAGTGTGACATACATGTTCACACTTCTAATTTAAAACTTAATAATTATAATGAGAAGAACAATTGCGTTGTTTTTGGCCCATTTAGGAACTGCAAAACAAATGTGGTTAGCTTATGAACAAATTGCATAAAATAATAATTTTCCTGAACCTATCGGATGTTTTATGCGTTGTTTTTGACCAATTTAGGAACTGCAAAACAAATGTGGTTAGCTTATGAACAAATTGCATAAAATAATAATTTTCCTGAACCTATCCGATGTTTTGAAACCTACTAAGTATACGATATATAATATCACATGGTTTTCAAATGGCATTGGTTTTTTCACAAGCAACATCTTGCTATAATAAATTTGATAAATCTCATTTCGATTTATACAATTTCTTTCAAAACAAATATGTATTTATATTAACTGAAATATATTATATAATATATTATATTATCTGATATGGAACTGCATATTGCAAACACCTTCCAAACGAATTTTAGCTACTGGTAAAACATAACCAAACTCGTACTACGCTTAAATTCTGCTGACTAGCGCGCGAACTGCAAGTGCACTACACAATTTGCCTGCTGCGGTCTTCCCGTCCAACTATAATTTAGGTGCCTTCAGGCTAGAGTGAATAGGCTCTTAATAAACTAGTGCGCCTCACTATCAATGATTGCATCACTGCTTACCATCAGGTGGGATCGCAGTCAAGCACTGGTTTATATTTAAAAAAAAGTATTCGTATCGACATCAAAAATTGAGATAGACTGGCAATAAATAAGTTCAGCCCCCCTAGCCAAGTTACAACCGTTTCGTTTCGATTCTCTTTCGTCGATCCCTTGAGTCGGCCACGCCTCCGATTTGTTTGATCTGCGTCATCTCAACGGTCAGTCACGGGGTCAGAACAAAGGAATAGGAGGCGTGGCCGACTCGTAACATGGCTAGGCCTGCTGGGCCCTTACCATGAAGTGTTAAAATGTCAGGCGTGCGAACGAGAAAGAGATGGAGCTATACACCCTATATTAAATTCAAATATTTATTTCAGATAAACATACATACGTGTTAGTAGTAGTTTGGAGGTAGGCGGAACAGAGAGTAAAGTCCCGCAAACCTCCGTTGAAAAGGGAGGATCCCCCGACCAGACGGGTGTTATGTCTGGTGGGCAACTGCCCGATAGATGATTTCGGGCTGTTCTATATGTTCCAATCGCGCGGAGAACTTTAATTGCGCGATGCAGGATTAGTTCTTATGTGACGCCATAGATGTCGCTATAGTAGTAACACATACACTAATAGCTCCATCCCTTTAACAGTTCAGTTTAGGTGGTCAAATGGTTTGCTTTAAGAGCACGTGGTAGGCCCTCAGGGCTCTCTAAGGAAGAGTGAAAGTTATCATTAAGCACAGGAAACTGTGACCTCCCTTCTTCACACCACATGGCCCCTATATTCAATAACCTCCATACAAGTTTAGAGGCCAACTAATAAAAGGCTGCCTAAAACTAGAAGAAGTTTTTCTAACTTTATAAATATCAAAACGGCTTTTATTTCCTTACAAGCTGTCCCTGTTACGTAGTTCGTAGCGTGATTTTATATTATAGCCTTTACTTTACTATGCGCCGCACGGAATAAAGAAAAGTAGGGGAAGTGCCCCTCAACATTAAGCACAGCTGTGCAAGAATTAGCTTATTCGCCGTCAGATACTTGTCGCGATTGGTTGTCTCAGAAATACCCAAAAAATTACAAATTATGCCTTATTGTGCGGATTTGACCTGCAAAAACGAAAGCAGAAAAAAAATGTATCTTGTGGAGGTGTATCGTATCATCGGTAAATACTAAACTTTGTTAATTTTTAATATAGTTGATTTTAATGACAATACCACATTTTATGACTTCAATGCAAACTATAAACAACCTTATGTTCATTGTCACAAAGTCTAAATGCACTTGGTCGTCATCTGGAAAATCATAACATAAATTCTAGTAACTTCGACGCTACTCAATTAGGGATGGGACACATCCGTAAAGTAGATCGGTATCGATAATTTTTATTTATTTCTAACTCTTCATTTCATGGCTGGCACCATCATCCAAAATTTGTGTCGGACGGTTCATGTGTATAATTTATAAATATTTAACTAAGATTGCACAGAAATCTCGAGGTTTTAACAACACGTAACCTGCATCCGTCCGAAGTAGGTGCGGGTTGCTAATCACTTTCTTTTACTTCTTCACGTTCGAAAGGCTGAACGGATTTCAATAAAACTTGGTACATGGGTAGACCACGTCACAAAAGTATGTTCCCTCGGGATAACTTTTTACTTTCAGGCGGGTGAAGTCGCTGGCAGCAGTTAATAGTTAATGAAGATAATATTACATAATATTAATCGTAATACATTAACTTCTATATAAATAGACCTCAAAAAAATAAATTAGCTGCGAAATAAATATATTGTTTTAAGTCATCATTAGTTAAAAAAAAACTGTTTTCTTTCTTATTTTCATTGTTAGGAATAATTCGCCTTCTTCCATTTTCCACTACTCAGACACTTCACACGGACGCAGAGATGAGCAAAATTGAAGGACTGGATTCTGATTAAACTTTTTTCGTTCACAATTCGTAAATAAATTAAATTTTAAATAATTCTTGTTTTGCTCACCATACCCAATTTCTTCGATTTGACAGTATGACTTGACGTCACAAAATGGCAATCGATCCTATTCTTATTTGGAACGCATTGTACTTGTTTATATGAAATTAAGATTACCCCCTAGCCCTCCATACAAATACCTCTTTAACATTGATATTTTAAAGATAATCAACCTTTTCCATTATTAATTTGTATGATGTTAACAAATTTTTACATTGCTCTCCCGAATAAATTACGTAACATCAATATTAAAATATCGATATATATCACATCTCTAATTGAGTAGCAAATGAGATTACATGTGCATGGGAATATGACATCTATTTCAAACAGCCTAGCGTTCTGAATAGCATGAATTGGTTACGGCGCCATCTAGCGTTGAGTAGCTGAACTTGTTGTAAATTTGACTATTTAAAGTTGTTAGACGAAAAACGTCATTATTGTTTGTGTCATATCAAATAATAACAAGTTTCACTCGTTGTAATAAGACTTAATTTTTAAAAGCAATAAGATGATTTGTAAAAGTTGCGTTTGTAATTTGTAGCCAATCAAATCACTGTTTTTATGTGTGTTATAGATAATTTGATATGCAAATGTGTGAGTTTGACGACACTGGTTCCCGTGCTTAGCCAGTTTAAGGGCACTTCTATGTATTTTTTGTTCTGTGATGCGCCGGATAGCCAGGTTCGTGACTATCTCATACAGAAAGAGTTTTTCCAACTCGATTCCAGAGATCGGTGCGTTTAGACAAACCAAAAACTCTTCCGTATTATTATAGATTCTCAGTCCGTATACTTTGTCAATTCCATTCCATTCTATTTTAATGTAATCGAATCATCATTTTCATGCCTTTGTCCCGTGTTACTCGGATTCGGCACAACACTTTTTTCCTTCCATTCTGACCTGTCACCCGTCACTCTACCACTAACCCCGTTTTCTTTCATATCACTCTTCACACAATCCATCCAAGTTTTCTTTGGCCTCCCTCTCTCTATCCATCCACATGTATACACAGAACTCTTTTAGTAACATGCGTTACATACCTCCTCTTTACATGACCATACCAAAAACAATTATTCCTTTTAAACTTTTCAGTCACTGGCGCCGCTTTCAAACTTCCTGTAATATACTTACTCATTTCTTACTTTATCCATTTTCGTCACACCTCACATCCATCTCAACATTCTCATCTCCGCTATATGCAACCTTTCTCACAGCCCAATATTCTGATCCCACTTAATGTAATCGAATATTCTTAACTAATTTATAGCGAGATAAAATTGTTTGTTTGAGAGAGGGAATCTGTTGAAAAACAGGTTCCATTACTAAAATTCTATCACAGATAGAAGGCTGCATTCTCTGAGTGCCATATGCTATTAATTATCCCAGAAGAAAAGTGTACGTTTCCTCTAGTGTAGACGCCAATGAAAAATGTTTACTAGTAGTGACCGACTGAAACACGATTTGCAGCAGAAGCTGAAACCGTAACCAAGTGTTCAGCTACTATAGTTATGGCCGAAACTGGAAGAGCAACAGAAAAATTGACAAAATATAAAAATAAAATTTCAATACAGTTACTCTTAACTATATTTCGATATAGTTATGCTAAATTAGATAGTTTTAACTTTCACAAAATAATCGAATAAATTGATGATTATATAAAAATTATAACACGCATAACCGAAAGAGTCAGTTTTTAGGCATCTATCACAACCGACAGCGCAAAAATGCTTCAGTTTCGGTCGAGCCGAATATTCGGCCACTTTCTGGCCGAAACCGAAACTCTAGCCGAAACCGGTTTTTTTTAATGGATATAAACCAGTGCTTGACTGCGATCCCACCTGATGGTAAGCAGTCGTTACTGGTGAAGCACACTAGTCTATTAAGAGCCTATGCACTCTAGCCTGAAAGACCCCTAAATTATAATCAGAGAAAAAGACCGCTGCGATCTTCGGTCGGTCTCTAGTTAATAGATTGCCATGATCATACCTAACAATGCTATTAATTACCCTCTCCTTATCTGCCTGCAACTTCGAGATAACAATACCTTGTTTAGTAACGAATGTACCTTATAAAATAGGCGATTTTTTGTAACGGTTCTATTAGATAATTTTAAAACGATGAACTGACTAGACTCATCTCATTAATAATAATAATATTCCTCAACTTTCCCACAACGCCATCTAGTCCCAAACTAAACAGAGCTTGTGCTATGAGTGCTAGACATACTATAGATAAATTACACCCAGACACAGAACAAATGATCGTGCTCATTACACAAACATTTGTCTTGGGTGGGAATTGATCCCACCACCTTCGGCATAGCAGTTAAGGCCACTAAACACTAGACCAACAGGACAGTCAGCCGAGCATCTATATACTAACATTGATATTAAGCTGAACAGTTTGTTAAGTTGGTTGAACGCACTTATCTCAGAAACAACTGATTCGAAATGATTTTTTTTTTCAGAGTTGGATAGCCATTTATCGAGCAAGACTATCTTATCTTATCTTATCTTATAGTGGGGCTGGCCCTAAACCAGAGCACTTCGACCCTTCTGGATCTTTTGTGCTAATCCCCCTCCCTTCTACTCAACCCCCAGCCTTCCGTGCACCTTCTTTATGAGTCCCAGTATGGCCTTGATGGGGCTGAGCCTGTAGTCCTCTGGTCTTGGCAAGACTATAATAATATACATTTTTTACAAGAGGATACATCGTTTCAATAGCCCATAGAAAAGATGTTATAACATCACGCTACGACCATAGAAGTGGAATAGTAACCAAAGACGCGGGTAAAACCGCGGGAGACAGCTAGTTTAACATAAATGGCAAGTCCTACGTGTGATGTACACTTTTGCCTGGCTTTGTGGGTGTATACAGTTGTAAAAATTGTGTGGTAAATTCATTTAAATACAATTTTGCCTAATATAGCACATGGATAGAAAATATTCGCATTTTAAATTATTAATTTCAAATTCGAATATAAATCAAATAGATCATTCAGTCACTACTAGATTAAATATACATAAATAATATAACAAAATTATTTTTTGCTACAATAAATAATAAATAGTTTTATAACTAAATATTATAATTAACAACTAAATACTTATTACTAAGTAATCTATCAACTAAAGCAATAAAGCCTGTTCGTATTACACTTTTTAATCCGTAGTTATCACAACCAATATTTAAATATAAAAACTCACCGACTCATCAACGCCAAGCCCAAAACCTTAGGACTTGAACCCTGAAATTTCGCACAGAGGTACCTTATGATGGAAAAGGATTTTTAAAATTCACTCCTTAGGGTGATGAAATGGGGGTCCAAAGTTTGTATCCTTTGTTTTAAACCTTTTATACAGATGAAGCCACTGGCTGAAGTTAGTGTCTATATAATTATATTCTTTTATTTTTTCTCGACTAATAGTTATTCATTTGACCATTTTTGGTCAAGGTAACAATTGATTGAACAAGGTATTTTGTCGAGATTTTACAGTTACTTTTAGTCAAGAGTGAATAGGTTACTTCTAGGCAAACTTGCTCCATCGTCGACCACACCATCAGTGGTCAAACGCGAGCCTATGCATAATAACAAAAAAAAAGATATTATTTTCAACTATTGTTTGACTTAACTACGGATAAAAAACTCGCCCTTAGTAGTAAGTGATAAGAAAACTAATTTTGTCAAAATATCGGCTAGGTACACAGATTTATGTGATATGAATACAGAAAAATAATTAAATAAAAACTTTCTTTAATTTAGATGTCTTAAGACTAGAGTGAATAGGCTCTTAATAAACTAGTGCGCCTCACCATCAATGATTGCATCACTGCTTACCATCAGATGGGATCGCAGTCAAGCACTGTTTTATATCAATTAAAAAAAAAATACGCTGTATATAAAAAAAAATAACATGTTTCGTATTAGTCGGCTTTCTAATCATCTGAAAACAAATACCGATCATTGCAGAACAATGAGACTTCGACAATTCAACAACCTCAGTAAAATTCGAAGCATTTGCAATTAAGACTGAACACTCACAGAACATCTCAAAGCCTATTTTTGCTTGCAGTGTCTTCCCACCAACAGTCATCAATTAGGAAGAAGTTCTTCCATGAGTGTACATCTGACATACTTTATTTTTTCTCAAAAATTACACTAATCGTAGTACGAACAGGCCTTAGTAAAACTAAGAAATATTGTTACAATAATAAATAATTAATGTCAATTTTAAGATCACAATGCAGCTACTAAAATACTTGTACTTTAAAATGAGCGTAGCAAAGTCTTGAAGTGAAAACTTCAATATTTTGAATTTGCAGTAATAAACACCGAGGAAGTTATTACAGGGTAGCCTGCAAATTTCAAATTTTCAAGTTTTTTTTTTTGTATTTTTGCACGGAATTATAATCATTCACAACATCAGAACAACCCTATTGAATCACTATTTCATTAAACACCTATTCAATAGGGCTAGCCGAACTGAACATGGTCGCTTACAATGGGCCTCATCAGAAGGCTTACAGTCTCCCAAAGGGCAATGGAAAGGTCTATGCTCGGAGTTTCCTTGCGTGACATAAGGAGTGAAGTTAAATTAAAAAAAATCGTAAAAAAAGATATGTTACGGCCACCAATAGTATTTTAATCAACATACAACTTGGCACTTGGCACTGACCTAGGAAATGCAAAAAAACTTTAGAAAATTTGAATTTCGTGGGCTACCCTGGACCATCCACCCTAATTGCGCTGAAAATCAGCACTGTGGCTCTGTCCAATACATGAGCCCCAGCATTTTGCTGAGCGCTGGCCGTTTTGCGCGGATGTGTCGCATATCTCACACTATTACATAGAGTTATTTTTTTATTTTTCAAGGTATGCGCCATGTTTATCGTAATTTTTCTTTTCTTTCTTTCAATTATACTCCGTTCGCAATAAAACCAAACAAACCTTTTTACTGTCCGTTCAAGCGATTTTGACTTTTATGACGTTGGTGGTATGGCAAATGGCGGCGGCAGTAAATAGTTGGTATTGTAATCACTTTTTTGCTTTCAATGCCATCCTTATGTCTACGGAATAGAAGTCGAAATCGGTTGAACGGACAGTAAAAAAAAGTTTGTTCAAATGTCTAATCTTACTACGAATGGAGTGTAATGTTTCAGGGAGTTGTGGAAAATATGGTTGAATTATTTTATGTAGATTTAAATTGATTAAAAATACAAGCAGTAAGCTTTGCTTATGCTCACAAAATTTAGCACCGAAGCTACGCTCATAGCAATTGATCTACTTATACTGATAAAAATATCACACTCAAGTTTTTTTGGAATCTGGATCTAGCCTCCTTACAGCCGCCTCTAATGAGAACAGATGGTCATCTTCAACTTCAGGTGCTAGTTCCCTCATAGCTGCTGCCAGGTTGTAGACATACTCCTTGTTAGAACCACTGGGACCTTGGCTGATTGTCACTTGCTAGCTATGTCTTCGATTGATGCTTCTCCTGAAAAAAGATTGGTTTTCGTAAGTATTGTGAAATTCTGGTACAACTGCTGGAATTACCGCGATCCTGAGCAACTGAAAGAAGACAGGTTTTTTTTTTAAGGTGGGAAATCTTCTAATGACTTCTGCTCAGGCCACCCCTGAGCAGAAGTCATTAGAAGATTTTGCGAGAGGGCGTGTCAAACTTTTACTGACTGAAACCACACCTATGTTTCTTCAGTGCCTTTTGCGGTCAAGGTTAAGTATCCCTTCCATACTTTTCCCCATGGCACTAGTAGGCATCGGCCTTGCTGGGCCCCTACGGTTTGCTAACATCTCTTTGAGGCTCGGTCCTTATAAGACGAGCGGACGTTGAGCCACCCATTGCTCGTCGTCCGCAAGTCCGCGCGAAAAAAGACAGGTGGGTTTTAGTCAGTAAAAGTCTTTTGACTCAAAAAGTATCGTGAAAAGGATACTATAGTATTATGGGGTAGAAGAGAAGAATCATTATGAAATGTTGTTGTTGTGATCATTATGAAGTCTGTTAGACGTGAAACCTCAATTTATGAAAATAAAGCCTGAAATTAATTTCTTTACTTTGGTGTAAGATTAAAAAAGATTTTTAATTATATATTTTTTTTTAAAACGCTGCCTCAATTACTTTTGTATTGTAAAACTCTAGTATACAAGACACTGAACCCGGAACATTCAGCCGAAAGACGTCCACTGCTGGAAATAGGCCTCCCTCAAATGTCACCACAATGAACGGTCCTGTGCGTCTCACATCCATCGGATTCCCGCAACCTTCACCAGGTCATCGGTCCACCTTGTAGGGGGCCTTCCAACACTGCGTCTTCCGGTACGCGGTCGCCATTCCAGAACCTTTCGGCCCCAACGGCCATCTGTTCTGCGAGCAATGTGCCCTGCCCATTGAGTTTGGCGATTCTTTGTACTATGTCGGCAACCTTGGTTCTCCTGCGGATATCTTTATTTCTGATTCGATCACGCAAGGAAACTACAAACTCAAACAACTATCTGTAGCCCATACAAATATTCGTTCCGAGCGGGCAGCAGCGAACCGCTCAACCACTAAACCAACCGTGTCGTCAATCATAATGAATTCATCATAATGGAAGACGTTTTTTGTATCTTTTTTTATGCCCTGTGTCTTCTTTGGAAGCCTTCATAGATGAAGGTTTTTTTATTATTATGTATAGCCTCGCGTTTGACCACTATCTCACCTAGCGGTGATGTGGCCGACGATGGATACGCTTGCCTAAAAGTAACCTATTCATTCTTGACTTAAATACCCTTAGGATATAGCTATCAGGAAATACAGATTCCGGCAGGGAATTCCACACCTTAGCTGTACACAGGCGGGGCACACCTCCATCATATGCTTCACCATGTCCTCCGGGCGGTCCACACAATGGTGACACCCGGGCGTTTCTTCCGCCTGAATCCGATGCAGAAACCTCCTGAATTTGCCATGTCTGGTGAGGACCTGCGTCATGCGGAAGGTGAGGACGCCGTGTTGCCGCTCCAGCCACACCTCAAAGAGGGAACTGATAATGGCGTGCCCATTTGTACGTATGGGTGGGATATCCACCATGTACCGATGGTACAACGCCATACGTGTGTCATTTCTAAGTATATGGCCAAACATAATATATGACCTACTGACCTGCCTCTTCTAGAAATTAGGCCTGAGGCCCAGCAGTGGGAACATTGTAAGGCTGATTATGCTTATGCTTATACCGTCCTGCCCTGGTTTCGCATAGATGCAATATACCTTCCTCGTGTATCGCTCTCTCTATTAGTCAAAACAACATCAAAATCCGTTGCTTGGTTACGGAGAAGTGAGCGAAAAAACAAAACAGACAAACGCAGAAAGAGACACAAGGAAGCAAAGTCATGCAAATGCAACGCACTGTACTGTTTACCCGTTATTTATCATGTGGTTGACGACATGACCATGATATGACGTGGTACGTACGGAAGGAAAATTACAAAATTAGAATAATTGCCACATGCCAATCGAGCAGTGCCTTTAAAACAAAAAATTGGCGTCCTGAAATTGCATGACAGGGTCACGGCAGACCAAGAAGATGTCAAGACTACTTAGACGTCTTTCTTGGGTATTGGCAGAAAATGGCTCAGAGCCGGGAAAAATGGAAGGAATGGAGGCCTTTGTCCAGAAGTAGAACAGGATACGCTAGATATAATAATAGGACTAAATTATTTGGACATAATATACTGGTAAGGGGTACCAACAATATACACCTATGCTGTCCCGGTAGCCAAAAAGCGGTCAATAAACCCGTAACTTTACTGGAACAATAAAAAAAATCACTTGAAAGAGTTCCCGCGGGCATAGAAGGCAAACGACAAATGAAGGACCAAAGGTTGACACGCCCTCTCGCACCACCCCAGAGCGAAAGTCATTCAATGATATACTAGCTCAAAAAAAAATTTTATCATAATTCTACAGAGACAGAGCCGCGGACTGAAGCTGACATAATTTATTTTTCTACAAAATGCCTCATCATCATCATCATCATTTCAGCCGAAAGACGTCCACTGCTGGACATAGGCCTCCCCAAGTGTCGCCACAATGAACGGTCCTGTGCGTCTCCCATTCATCGGACTCTCGCAACCGTCCTCCACCAAGACCAAGTCATCGGTCCACCTTGTAGGAGGCCTTCCAACGCTACGTCTTCTGGTACGTGGTCGCCATTCCAGAACCTTTCGGCCCCAACGGCCATCCGTTCTGCGAGCAATGTGCCCTGCCCATTGCCACTTAAGTTTGGCGACTCTTCGTGCTATGTCGGTAACCTTGGTTCTCCTGCGGATATCCTCATTCCTGATTCGATCAAGCAAGGAAACTCCGAGCACAGCCCTTTACATTGCCCTTTGGGTGACTTGAAGTCTTTTGATGAGGCCCATTGTAAGCGACAACGTTTCGGAGCCATATGTATCACTGGCAACACGCACTGGTCATAGACTTTCGTCTTGAGACACTGTGGTATATTGGACGAGAAGATATCGCGCAGCTTCCCGAACGCTGCCCAGCCGAGTCGGATTCGACGATTGATCTCTTTCTCGAAGTTAGACCTTCCCAACTGGACCGTCTGTCCCAGGTAAAGGTACAAAATGCCTGTTTTCTCGAAACTCACTAGGATTGAGTTACCGCTTTTTGGTTTTCCGAGGGTAATATAGTGCATCCCTCTTAGTAGGACATAGAATTATTGAATACTTCATTATTTGCAATAAACTTTGATAAGAGGTATGTACCTATATAAGTGCCTATTTAGATGAAATAGCAATGTGATTAATTAAGTAAACAGAATTATATAAGACAATAATTTTCAGCAGGAACTAAATATTTTGTAGTAGGTAACATCAATTTTTCCTTTACTCTTCTTGAAAGTGACAGACATATTCAATCTACAGTATAAAAATAAAATAAATCTACAAATCCGTGATAAGACCTGTCATACTGTATGGATCAGAATGTTGGGCTGTGATAAAGACTGATGAAAAAAGATTGCATGTAGCGGAGATGAGAATGGTGAGATGGATGTGTGGTGTGATGAGAATGGATAAAGTGAGAAATGAGTATATTAGAGGAAGTTTGAAAGTGGCGCCAGTGACTGAAAAGTTAAAGGGGATTAATTTTCTTGGTATGGCCATGTAAATAGGACGGATGAAACGCATGTTACTAAAAGAGTTATGAGCATACATGTGGATGAATGGAGAGGGAGAGGGAGGCCAAAGAAAAGATGGATGGATTGTGTGAAGAGTGATATGAAAGAAAAGGAAGTTAGTAATAGCATGACGAGTGACAGAGCAGAATGGAAGAAAAAAACGTATTGCGCCGAGCCCAAATAACATGGGACAAAGGCAGGATGATGATGATGGCAAACAAAGAAAAATTAGTTAATTTTGATGTTAACTTACAGACCTGTATCGGCATCTATGCCTCCACATAAGAACTAAAAGACAAAATCTTACATCCCAATATTGGAGTTCTCCACACAATTACATGTACAACAGTACAAAAATAACTATCGGGTAGATAGATAGATAGATAGATAGATAGATAGATAGATATATTCTTTATTGTACACCAAAAATACAAATTACATTAGGAACTTAAAATTAATAGGGTGTCACAATGGGCGGTCTTATCGCTAAAAGCGATTTTTTACAGACAACCTTTGGATGGATTTGACAGAGAAGGAGAAAAAAGATACGCAGGTAGTTCGTGGTGTACTATTTATATATATACAATACATAAACTAATAAATTTCATATAATACAAACAATATAATATATATTTAAATATATAATTATGAAAGCAAAAAGAAATGATGTACGTAATGACGACATTCAAGAGGAAAGGTAGTGATCCTTAACTATATTTTTAAAAATCGTGAGTGTTTGAGCTTGCCTTACCGACACGGGCAAAGCATTCCACAGCCGCACTGCTTGAACTGTAAACGACTTGTCATAAAAATTGGTGGAATGGCTTGGCATCTCTAGCCCCAAGTTTTCCGATGACCTAAGATATCTAGTATGTGTGTCATGAAGGAACTTGAAACGTTCTTTAAGATATGCGGGGGTTTTAGGATTGAACAGAACACTGTAGAGCAGAGACAAGATGTGTACGTTCCGGCGAAAACGTATTGGAAGCCACTTGAGTTTCGTACGAAAATCGGATATGTGATCATACTTGAGCAAGCCAAATATAAATCATATGCAAACATTTTGAAGTCTCTCAAGTTTATCAAGTTGTGCCTCAGTGAGATCGAGATAACTGACATCAGCGTAGTCAAGGATAGGGAGTAAGAGGGACTGAGCAAGTGCAATTTTAGTGGCAGTTGGCAGAAAGTTACGCAACCGTCTCAGGGACTTGGCAGAAGCAAATACTTTGCGACTTACCTCTTGTAATTGGGGACCCCAAGAAAGATGTTTGTCTATCCAAACGCCTAAGTTCTTAACCTTCTCGCTTATTGGAATAGCAGTACCGTTGAATAGAACCTGAGGCAGCTGGGACCAGTTTATCTTGGGCATCAACCTAGAGCTGCCAACAACAATGACTTGAGTCTTCGATGGATTAACCTTCAAACCGTGTGCCTCACTCCACTCACAAATTGAAGCCAAGTCTTGGTTAATGATGTTAATAGCGACATCCAAATCCGTATGGGGGGAGTTTGTCTATAAACTTGCAAATCATCAGCATAGAGGTGGTAGAAGGAAAGAAGTTTTTTGGAAATAGAATTTATGAAAATTGCGAAGAGTAAAAAAGATAAGACGCCACCCTGAGGAACACCGGCAGAAGTATAACACCAAGAAGAACAGGACTCATCTATGGAAGTAGGTTGCCGGCGGCCATACAGGTAACTACGAAACCAGTCAATCACCGTTGGAGATATGTTAAGAGAGCGAAGTATGGCGAGTAGGATATCGAAATCGACGGTATTGAAAGCGTTGCTAAAATCTAAGTAGTAAGCAGAGAACCGTCACATTTCCTCTATCCATACCTAGACGTATGTCATCAGAAACGTTTACTAGGGCTGTGGTGGTGCTATGACCAGGACGAAATCCGGATTGGAATGGATTCAGCAGACTATTCTTGCAAAGAAAAGCACTGAGCTGATTGTGGACCAGGCGTTCTAGGACTTTAGAGAGGAAAGGCAGTATGGAGATTGGTCGATATTCTGAAAAGGAAGTAGGATTTGATTTTTTGGGCAAAGGAGTAATTTTGGCCTCTTTCCATATTGATGGAAAGACACCGTTGGAAATGGAATAGTTAAGGATATAACACAGGATAGGAAGGATTTCATCAAGGACAGGGAGTATCATTTTCCGACTGACACAATCACTGCCAACTGCGTTAGACGTGATTGAAACTATGCTCTTCTTAACATCACAATCAGAGAATTGACTAAAATTAAATGGCGAATGATCCGGAGTTGGAAGATTAGAAAGATGGTTTAACGTTGAAGCCTTCGAGGTCCCATTATAGTAGGAAGATGAGAAATGTTGATTAAGAAGATCTATGTCTAAGTCTTTAGGAATCGATTCTTGGCGTGATTTTCCAACTCCCATAGATTTAAGAAATTTCCAGACTTTAGCTGGATCACCGTTTTCAACAGATTCATGAACATGGTGGCGTAGTGCATCCCTACACACCCTATTGCTGCGATTGCGTGCTTTGACGTAAAGGTCCCGGTTCGATGATGTGGGCCGGCATTTAAATTTAGATTTACATACTGCCTTCTTGTGCATGACATCCCTTACGTCATCTGTTAACCAAGGCGCTGGTAGATGTTTGAGCCTTACTGCACGGATGGGAGCATGAACGTCGTAAAGCTGTACTAGTGCGTCCGTAAGCAAGTTCACTTTTTCATCGATCGACTCAGCAGTAATAAGAGGGTTCCAATCAATGCTGCTTGCATCCTCATGCAGATTGTCAATATTCATACCACTAAAATTGCGAAGCAGGAGAGTTTTGGGCTTGAGCTTAGGTGGACGAATTTTGTAAGAGAGGAATATTAGGTCATGGTAGGAAAACATGTCAGCTGCGCATTGGCCATACTTGCTGACATGTTGGGGAGAGGAGATAATGGCAAGGTCCAAAAGTGAGGGATTACAGTTGGGGAAGTGGTGTGTGGCACTTGATGGAAGAATGGACAAGTTTGACGACTGAACTATTGATAGAAGTAAGGAAGAGTTTTTCAGTAAACAAGTATTGAAATCCCCCATGATAATCGTATGACTGTAAGAAGGTGTTAGATTTTCTAGGATCTTATCAAAGGAAGGAAAGAAATTTACACGTGATGAAGGGCTGTAATAAACACCTAGAAGTACTTTCACATGGTTCAGGTTTACCTCTAAAAAGAGATGCTCGCCTGCGTTCTGCAGGGGAGGCTGTGCTGACATATCAATAATTGAAAAAGGAATTTGCGGACGAAGGTATATAGCAACACCACCTCCTCCGCCAGACACACGATCATTTCTTATCAGTTGAAAACCTGGCAAAGAATAGGAAGTTGAAGGGAGACATGGTTTTAGCCAAGACTCTGAAACAAGGATAGCGTGGATGTTCTTACAGTCAAAGTTTGCTAGCATGTCAGAGTAATGAGCCGGAACACTTTGGGCATTTATATGGACTACATTAAAATTCTTAGGCACATCAGAAAAATGAGAATCAAGAGTGTCGGCAAGGGTCTGGAAACCAACAAAACTGTCATTACTAGAAGATGAAAAACTTTCGGTGTCGCTGTCAGTGTTTACTGACATCGACAATAAATAATAATAAATAAATAAAAAATAATAATAATAAAAATTATAGTAAAATATAAAAATGTAATAAATCAAATCCACCCGCCAGTTGAGTGCTAACACTCTGTATACGGGCTTTAAAACCACATAAATAAAACATAACGGTTGCTTTCGTCGTAGTTGCCCAGACTAGACACAACACTTGTCAGGTCTGAGGATCCTCCCTTTTTAATGGAATTTTGAGGGACTTTACACCCTGTTCCACATACCTCTATAGACCATTTGGAAGATAATCAACTATCCAATCAAAACTCTGTAGGTAGAAAACTGCATTATCTGCAGTCAGTATTTGAACTTGAATGATTCAGAAAAGATGGTAAACCATGCAGTCTCTCATACAAAATAAAGACCTATCTCACCTGCATAAGATTCATTTTCTTCTGTCGCCACATACAGTGTTAACTGAAATGGATCCAAAGCATCTTTAGGGTGGAAAGTAACAGTTCTCTTGATATATCCATTCTTCTCTCGGAAGTCCAGGTGCTGGGTAACTTGGTCTACATCTTCTTTCCTTATTTTGTAAGCTACGCCCCATACCTTACTGTTTGGATCCTTACTTTGGATCAGTGTCACAACTCTGCCTGGCTGAAAGTAGAAATGTGTAGTTCATATTATTTATTTATTATACTTTTTCTTCTTTTTTATTTCTTTTCTCAGATCAAACTTCATGTTGGTCTTAGAAATAATGTTTATTTCAACGGTGAAGTGACAAGAAGTTAGTCTGCCGCGCTCAGCCGCCAAATGCATAGTAAATGTAACTGGCACTGTTTTGACGGCGCGGCGGTGGCTCGAGACCGGTTAACTTTTAATCGTAATATACACTTATACCTACTAAAAGCTTTATTGAAGTTGGCGATATTTACTTTTTTACATACCTACCTACACATCTAACATTAAATATCTATTTATGATTTAAGTATCACCTTGTATACAGTAATATATGCATAATTATATACTTATATATTTATTTATTTTAATTCCCTTATAAAAAACTGATTTTCATCCGTCACTACACTCTAAGGTTCAGTTGAAAACCAGCGTCAGGCAACTGCTACGTAGTTGTCTGGCATTATGCTGAACTGGACCTATTTGGCGTAGCCGTGAGACATTTTGTTATTGTTAATTTTATTTCTACTTATTTTTATTTTTTTTATGTTTAATTTTAGTTTTTAAATCAATTATTTGTTGATGAATGAATCATGGTGTACCAAATAAACATATTTTCTTTCTTTTCTTTCTTTTAAGAACTCCTAACTGTCGAAGTCAAAAAATGTTTGTCTTAAAAACATTAGGAGGTAATACTAAAAATTGACATGTTGGTTTAGTTAGGAAGTGTTTCCACAATTTAATTTCGTGCAGTTGCAACTACATATTCGCTTCAGAGATTTCACAAAAACATGCAGAAACACACATTTGAATTAAAAGTGCTTAAAAGTAATTTTCTCGAAAAATGTTAGTTAGAAGGTATAATTCATTGTCGATTTACATAAATACCTTTGCTGAAATGGTATTTTAAGGTGTTCATAAGATTAGTAGAAGTAGAAGTGTTAAATATTAGCCATCATCATCATATCATCATCATCATCATATCATCATCATCATCATATCAGCCGAAAGAAAAAACAATAAAACAAAGATAATACAAGTGTTTTACCAAATATTAAATAGACTAAACTGTAGTGTACAATCAAAAAGTTACACAACTTTGTATATGAACTTAAATTTATGGGTAAAATGGCTGTCTTATTGCTGAAATCTTTATCTACTAGACAAACTTAGGATAGATTTAAGCAACAAAAAATAGGTAAGTAAATAAAGGAAGTGTCAACAATAGTAGAAACTCGAAAACACTAGTATAATGTATGAATACACACATAAACCAATCCTAATCCTGACGACTTTCTAACAGGACAATGTGTAAACTAGGTGTAGCATAAACCTTAGGCAAAAGGTACACAGTGAAAAATCTGTACTAAGCAAAAGAAGATTGTACTAATCGTGGAAACTGGGATATTTTCCAGCCTTCTCCTAAATGGAAATATATGCTCGACCTGTGTTATCATTATAAGATGCATCTTGTATTCTATATTTGAATTAGATACTTACTCTATCAGGTACTCCCCGGTGATCAATGCTGTGTTGATAAAATCTTCTCAAGTAACCTTTTATATAACCTACAACCTTACATTCATAT
This sequence comes from Mythimna impura, assembly GCA_905147345.3. Lineage (NCBI taxonomy): Eukaryota > Metazoa > Arthropoda > Insecta > Lepidoptera > Noctuidae > Mythimna > Mythimna impura. The sequence goes on along the minus strand of LR990362.1, from coordinate 10,213,331 downwards.
TCGAAATCTACTTTCCATACCAATGATCCATACCCAAAAACCCACATCGTATAAGTATTATTCAATACCCAATAGCCGTTCAATTCAATTAATCGAGCAGTGTTGCCAGTAGGGTCATGTCAGAAATTACCTGAAATATAAAAAAAATGTAACCTTTTTGTATAAAAAATAACCTTTCATATTTTTTTTACTGGAAAGGTAATTATATGTTGATAGAATAGAATATTAGTTGTATTGACTAATTGACTTACAGAAACATCGATGAGTATTTGAGCACTTGCCTGCATAAAAAAGTATACAAGTACGATATTGTTGAAAATTATACGCGAATTCATAGCCCGTAATCTTTCATACGAAGGAACTTGAAAATTTAATAAATACACTACAACTTTTTGTGAAATCTTTTAATAAACCTGTCACTTCGTTTTTTACTACTCCATTTAGGACGGTATCATATTGATAGCGTATGTCTTTCCCTTCCATAAAATAATTAAGACATTGGATATTTTAATTGTATATAAAAAATTATCCATTCGATATTGGCAATCGGTAATATAATTCTACATTACCATACTATTTTTGACATTCGATTCACTTTCGCTTTTTGTTCAATATATGGTTGGAGAGAGCCAACTTGAAGAAAAACAAAAACTGCCCTAGTTATTGGCAAAGTGCTCATACCCCTATGATTGTTCTTAAAAGTCTATAGTTTTACAACTACCACTGCTAACGAAGCTTACCAACATGAAAAATTCTAAAACGAGCGTTCCGTTGTAACGTTCGTTTTAGTAAAAAATTAAAAGTTAATTCTACAAATTCCGAAAAATCACCTAAAAGTAACCTTTTCATTAGTGTAACCTAAAAGTAACCAATGCAGTTCAAAAATCACCTAAAAGGTTACAAAAGTAACCTTCTGGCAACACTGTAATCGAGTCAATGTAACTTATCTGATAAAATTTTAACTTTTTGTCAACACCACAGAGTACTTTGGTAATATACTGAAAGTCAACACAATAACTGACAATAACACAGCTGACAGCTGGACAGCTGGGCATTCAATCCGTCAATCATTATCATTGACTTAGAAACCTATGGACTGGGCATACCTACAGAATTAGCGTGGATACCTACAAAAATCTGGCGCATAATATGGCTGCCTTTTTTATAGGGTTGTAATTTAGTGCAACATGCGCAGTTGATATCGATATTTTGAGCCAATATCAATTTGTTATTTCAATTATTCGAAAGTGTTTTATTTAGGTAGGTATTTTTAAAGGTACATGGCTGATTTTTCAATCGTCAGTTAACTTTTCTGAGGAATAAATATGACTGACAGCTTTATGGCTTCTATATAGATAGAAATTTAGTCAGCCCACCGTATTAATTCTTCGTTTATAATATTTGACGGTTGCAATACAACCGTTAATCTAAATGAACATACTTGTGTACTTACTACGCTTAGTAAAAAAACTATTTTCTGTTATTTTTATTAACTCTGCTTCAGATTGACATAATATTTCTACCGCTAGACATAGGGCTTTCCAACTATGTATTACCACAAACTAAATCAACATCTTTTATATAGAATATAATCATTATAAATGGCTTATTGGAACTGTCATGCTATGTAGGTACATATTATGACAATTCCAATAAGCCCTCGGCTAGGATTCATTAATTTATTACAGAGTTCCGGTGCTTACCTTCCGGCTTCATCATCAGATCAGTTAAAATTACCCACTCACCATCTTCATTTAGTCAGTTCATCAACTACATGTATAAACAAAGCAATTTTACTTGTTACGACAGTTTTGCTATGATTTTATGAGGAGTTCCGTTCCATATCTTCGAAGTTCATCATCAGATCATAACAATATTTCTATGGGACCAATTCGGGAGTATCTTTCAATTAAAAAAACATTTTTGCTAATATAACCTTCTTTTTTGAATTAGGTTAAAATTGAATTTCGTTACATATAGTTTCTGTAAGGGACTGATTGAAATAAAAGACCTTTCACGTTAAAAGAACATTTTTTTATTTATGCATAAAAAGAACATTTTAGAAACTTTAACAACAATTAAAGCATGATTCGTCGAAGTGCATTGAGCAGACATACCACATTTTATGTCGGGGGTTAATATTTTCAATGCCAATAACAGATAGCTACTTTTTCTTCAAAATTTCATTTACTGGGAATCTGTCGAACAAAAAACCATTGTAATATTTTACACAATAATTACATTAGATATTATCGATACTTCGACATCGCTGATTGTATGCGTGCATCACTAAGTTCATTAGGTATGTAAACAATACAATGAAATAAAGAAAATAACAACGCTAAAAGCTATACAAAACTGACACAGGTCTCAGTGACCTTTCCAAAAATCATCTCGTAACAAAACAATAAACAAAATTCGTAAAAAAGCAATGAAAACTTGTTACTAACCTGTGAATGGTCAATTCAGGCTGATTTTTCTTTTTCCTTGCACCACACTGTTTTATGCAACACGAAGGCATGATTAATTGTTTATAGCAAAGTCCAGTGCACCACAATACCTAGTTTTTAGCCGTATTTTTCAATAAAACAACAAAAAATCTCCGCCGCGCAACTGTTTGACAGTTGATGTACCACAAAACTCGGCGCAAAACATGGAGGAATCGGTCACGCATAGAAAAGCTTATGACGTCACATGAAAGTGTTGACAAAATAAGCACTTGACAAACTGTACTTGTCTTTCTTTTCTTATGCAGCTACAGCTTTATTAAAAAGAGACAACACTGTTTTTAACATATGTGTGTCGATTTTATAGACATTTGTATAACTATTCTTTCTATAGTAGAATATGCCGTCTCCATAGGTATTATATCTCAATGATCATTATAACCACAGGCCACAGACTGATTATGACACAGACTACACAAATACTACGCAATACTACGTATTCTAACATTCTATCCATATTCTATCAATAAATATTAAAGTCACACTGACACACAAACCGAGCATCCAATGTTTTGCTGTGCTGTGTCAGTTTAGGTCGACTTTAAAAAAAAAAGTTTTTCTTTAACACGTAGATCTTTGACATTCGTTACGTTCCGCAGAGTACTATTTTACAGCTGAAAGTTACGCCATAGTCGGCAGTTAGAGAAAACCAGACTAACCTATCAAGGGTTATCACTGGGTGGTTAGTTCTGACCTCCACAATCCAGTCCCGAATTGTGGAGGTCAGACCAAAGACAAAGTTAGAAAAAGACTAAACCGATGAATCCCTAATCCCTATCCTTAGAAGGAGACGGTGGCTTCGCCTGTGTGAAAGTAAGAAATTAACCCAAGGGAATATGTTCCCGGAATTGTGTCCAATTCCAGAAAATTGTCATCCAAATCCATTCAGCCGTTCGAGCGTGAAGAAGTAAAGTAACAAACTTAGACACTCATAAACTTTTATCTTTATAATATTAGTGTGACTAGGTGTCGCAAGTGGCGTCGCATTCGCTTCGAGTAAAATCGCTGCTTGTATAGTACTCCAAACGAAACAATTATCGCCAGTGACTTTTGTCACCGTCAATTATTGGCTGGTGATATTGTATCAACAGGCGTGTAAACGTAGGTAATCATTTGCCATAATTTAATAACGATCATTTATCTACCTTGCTTACAGGAAAGTCGATACAATCCGGAAGTAATGAAAGTAAAATCAAATAGGTAGGTAGGTTAAAGGTTGAATACAGTTGGAGAAAAAAAAATAAGCTGACAGTTTATAGATTCACCTAAACAGTGCCGGCTGTAGAGGGAGTGACCCGGGCGGTCGCCCGGGGCGCCAGGTCTTAAAAGACGCCACACACGCGAGCTTAACTTCACAATTTTTTTTTGAGGTAGTTATTCCTACAATTACTTCTTCAGCTCTAGGGTGGAGCAAAAGAACGTGACCGACTTTTCCTGACTAAAACTCACCTGTGTCTTGTAGTTGCCCTTTGCATTCCAGGTATACCTTTCAGAAATTCCCCGTGGCCCTAGCGGGCATCAGCCCTACTGGGCCCCTACGGTCTTGCTAATATCTCTTTGAGGCGCGCGTGGAATACAACGCGCCGTCGTCCCGGGCTTAGTCCTTATCAGACGACGAGCTATCCATTGCTCGCCGTTGGTAAGCCCGCACCTACGGTAGCCGCCCTGTGATTCCTGACACCAAAGGGCGTCTCCTGTGGTAGCGTCTTGGGCGTGAGGATGCCCGATTCCCTTACGGTTACGGTCATCTCCTTCGCTAGCATTAGATACTGCTTAGCAGATAGGAGGCAACTGCATCTCATTCCCTCCGGCTCCGGAACATGGCCTGAACCAAGCCCGAGAGGCCGCGCCGCCTCGCGGACTTGCCATGTCCTGTCTCATGCGGAAGGTGACGACGCCATGGCGCCTCTCCAGCTACTCCTCAAAGAGGGGCTTTATCGCCGCGATTGTGGTGTGCTCAATACTGGATTGCGACAGTTACTGTCGCTATACCGCCAAGAGATCCCATGAGTTCGCCGTGCAGCACGTAGTCGTAAAAAGGGCGGCCCCGGGGTTCACATCGGCGTCGGGTCAATGATGAAGTACCTAGGCTTTGTCTCCGACAACCGGTGTATTTTTGACAAGCATTTCCTATGACTGTCATGTCTTAGTGGGACCAGACGCCTCCTGCTGGAAGGGGAAGCTATATGCGAGGATCATGAGAGAGGGTCGTGGCCATCCGGATGGTACAGGGATACCAAACGGTCTCTCGCGAAGTGGCGAGAATCTACACGTCCGCCGAAAGCAACAGTCCTTGCACGCATGCACGACCTGCGAATGGTATTGCAACGCTAGGGTGAAACTCCGCTATCTACAAGTCGCGGTATAACGAACAGAGTTCCGGCGGGATCTCATGGGTGAAGAAATGCCCGGATGTCACCATTGTGCGGACCGCCCGGAGGATATAGTAGAACTTACGGTGGAGGTGTTCCCCGGTGCAGCACCGCCGGCGACCTCTCGCACCGGGTCTTGGTTCAGGCCATGGTCCGTAGTGAGCGGGAATGGGGTGCGGTCGCTTTCTTCTGTAAAGCATTAATGCTAGCAAAAGAGACAGCCGCACGCGTGAAGGAATGGATATCCTCACGCCCCAGCCGCCGTGGCAGGAGACGCCCCGGGCGTCGGCCATCGCACGGCGATCTCCGGCTAACGTAGGCGCGAGGTTACGGACGATGAGCTATGGGTAGCTCGTCATCCGGTCTCTCGGTAACCGTCCGGACCGAGCCCGAGTCGTTGATGGCGCGTTGTGTTCCACGCGCATGTCAGCAAAACCATAGGGGCCCAACAGGGCCGATGCCGGCTATGGCCACGGGGAATTTCTGAAAAGGAAACCCCAAATCATAGAACGCTTTGGTTTTTGTACGCTACGCCCTCTCGCTCCACCCTAGAGCAAGAGAAGTCATTGGATGATTACTCACCTCAAAAAAAACCTTAGTGGGGTAAGTCGACACCCGGTGATACCAGAGTGCCTCCCTAACAAACCGGTAGCTCTAGGGCTGGATATTAAAAGCATTGGAGATGTCGAGAGACACTGCCAAGACGAGCCTGCCTCGGAACGTTCTATCCCCCGTCGAAAAGGCTCGCACATGCCTGATGGCGTCCGCTGTGGAGCGTCCCTTACAGAAACCAAACTGGCTGGCCGCAACAGCCACCCCACCCACACTAGCCGCGTGACGAGGCGGTCAACAATTACCCAATTAATGATCTCTCTCTGCTCGGCGCCCGATCGGAACGAACGTGTTTCTGCGTAGTTTTTTGTGAATTTTATTTAAAATATTTTTAAATGATTAAATTTATACCGAAACTCGGTCCCTCCTGTTTCTTCTTTGGGAGGTAAGCGCGGACGGCCATATTTGCTGGTGTCGGAAGTCGCGCTTTGTCACGAGTAAATGCGGTCGCGGACTTTGCAGATGGCCTCTGGTGAGTCAAGATCAAGAACTTTGTAAATCTCAAAAAGTCCCCTGCGCTTACTAGGTTTCAATGTTTCAAACCTCAGACAGCAGCGAGCGTTGGGATGGCGCACTCAGCGACTACGCCAAATCAGTATTGACGTCATCGCAGCAAATTTGTGTCCTCCTCGTGCTACGTGCTACGGAGTGTGCGCTACGTCACTATCGCGCATCGGCTACGCGCTTGAGTGCTACAAATGCTACAATCGCTACGAAAAACTTTATCTGCTACGTGTTCTTTGTTTTGAACACTTTTGGGCTTTTGATGAACTTGTATTCTACGCCCCAGGAGTTTTGAAGTGTTTTGAAAGTTTTTCAATATGCCTAAATTAAAAAGAACGCCACCCCCCACTCAGTCCGCATCTACGACACAGGTACAACGTCCGCTAATGTTGCGACTCCACCGAATGAATCTGAATTTATTAATACACAGCAAAGATTAGCTAAACGGTCGTGCTCGGAACTTAGTCCCAGTAGTCCCACCAGCGAGCTCGATGACTTTAAAGAGGAGATTCGTTCAATGCTCAATACATGGAACAAGAATCAGGAAAGTACCCTACAAAATTTTATGTCTAAAATAACCCAGGAGTTAACGGAATTAAGAGCTCAAAACGAAGAACTTCAAAACATTAGGACTGATATTGAAGAGTCTGCAAAATTAATAAACACCAAATACGAGGACATACGGATTCGTATGGGGAGGCTGGAAAGTGAGCGCTCAGAGCAACGAAAGTATATAGACCAGCTAGAAAAACAAATTCAGGATATGCACGTGAATCATAGGTCTGCCGTGATCGAGCTGCGTAATATTTCTCCAAAAGACAAAGAAAATGATTGTGATTTAACGGATATAGTTACGGGTGTATGTCGATCCATGGCAGTGCAAATAAAACCAGAAGACATTCGAGACATTTATCGAGTGCAAGGTAACCAAGGTCCTACGAAACATATAATTACCGAATTTCAATCTGTTAGTTTGAAAAATGAAACGAGCTGTACCGCGAGTTCAATAAAGGGAAGCCACCTTCCGAAAAACTAAACAGTGATCATGCGAACTTGACTGGCGATCGTTTCCCTATATATGTCACTGATCGTCTATCAGCGACTGCCAGAAAACTTTTCTACGAGGCACGAAAGTATGCGAAAAACAATGGATGTCAGTATTGTTGGACTACTAATGGTAAAATTTTTATTCGGAGGAAGGAAGGGGAAAAACCGGTACTTATACTTTCGGAATCCAGCTTTCAAAACTGATATAATGATAAAAAGTAATTAGGTTTAGTAACGTTTATTTTGTTATTTTATAAGCATTATCTATATTCTTATTTTTTAAGTTTTTGTACATTTTCCGTAAAACCACTTTTACATACTTACAATAATAACCTTTACAGTACAACTCAAAAATGGATAACACAAAAATACAATTCTCACAGAAACATTCAAAACAGTCACTATTCAAATAGTTTATTAATAAATTCGATCAATTGTACTCATTTCACTTTACATCATGCTATTAGGAACAATAATCAAAGACTTTATATCTTTCTTACTATATTGGGTAATTACCATGACCAGTTTTGTTATGACATATTGTGAATCAATATGAAATTAAACGTGTTGTCAATAAGTGCGCATTACATTAAATTAAATAAAAATGAATAATGTAAATAAAATTATCAATTAATAGCTTGGATACATTTGGGTCCCACGAATCGTTCATTTGTCCCCCTGATAAATGCTGTCAGATTTTGGGAAACACAAGTAAATCAATGAATGTGCTACATTTAAACATACGTAGTATTGCGAAGAATTTCAGTAGTGTGCTGGTATTATTATCTTCTTTAAAAATCAGGTGTGACGTCATAATATTTTCAGAATGCTGGCTAAACAAAAATACTGATGTTCCAATATTGTCCGGATACTCAGTCTATTCGTCAGCCATCAGCTTAAATAAAAATTATGGTTTAGTTATTTTCAGATTTGCAACATGAGATTATAGAGCCGAAGTTTGATGACGCTAACTGCCTAATCTGCAAAGTCACTGACATTTTAATCATCGCTATATACAGGCCTCCATCTTTTCGCAAAATAGATAACTTTTTAACTAGTCTCAATACTATATTGTCCTCTTTATCCTGTAGAAACTTATTTCTGGTAGGAGACATGAACATCAACATTAGCCCAAGTACTAATGATTCAAATTATAACGAATACATAAACTTGACAGCATCGCACGGACTCTTACCTGCCTATACCTCACCTACCAGGGAAAAAAGTTGTTTGGACCATGTCATGATTAGAGTGCAGAAATCTGTTGTATCTATTATTATAGATAGTCATATTACCGACCATGGCCCGGTACTTGTTAGTATTAACAAAATCATAACCCTCCGTAGTCGGGTAAAAATACAGCAAAACGTCAAATGTATAAATTCTTCTCGAAAGTAGATCTACCTAAAGTCGTTTCGGAAATTGCGTAAAAAGTGACTTTAGTTCCATTTTTTTGTCTAGTAATGCTAATTGGGCTACTGATTTTCTTATCGATACTATTGTGTCCATCATACGTAATAATACCATAACCATTAGCGTTACCTCTAAATTTCGAATAATCAAGCCTTGGATCACCCCAGGACTACTAAGATGCATTAGAAATAGAGATAACTTGCATAGAGAACAGAAAAAAACACCGGATAATTACACTCTTAAATTAACCTATTTACGCTATCGTAATTTTTGCAACAAACTTCTGCACAGGCTTAAAAATAATTACGAGAAAAATGAACTGGAGAGGGCCAAAAATAACCCTAAAAAAACTTGGAACGTAATAAATGGCATAATTAACAAACAAAACTCTAAATCCTCTCCTAGGGAGTTGTTGTCTATATCCAATCAAGACTGCAAGGCTTCATTAAACGTGATCAACAATTTCTTTGCAAATATTGGCGAGGAGCTCGCAGCTAGGCGCACTAGTGCAGGTACGAAACACGTATCATATGTAAAGGATGATCCACAGGTGAACACAATGGTCCTACTCGCTCCTAATCATGACGAAGTTGAATCTATTATTATAGCTCCGTGCTGATTCAGCCCCAGGATGGGATAGAATCAGTTCAAAACTTCTAAAATTGAGCAGACAGATTCTCGTACCCCTTGTCACGCACATATGTAATCTCTGTTTCTCTGAAGGTATATTCCCGAAAGTTTTAAAAAGAGCGGTCGTACATCCTATTCATAAAGGAGGGGGAGAGGCAGTGTCCACAATTATAGACCAATTTCAGTTTTGCCTGCTCTATCAAAGGTTTTTGAAAGAGTCCTGAACAATCGGCTTACGTCTTTTTTAGAAGATCATAACATCCTTTCCAATAATCAATTTGGTTTTCGCAGAGGAAAGTCATGTGAAGAAGCGTTCTCGGCCCTAATTGATGATGTTGTTGACTTTGGATAAAAAGTCTAAGTGCTTAGGATTGTTTCTGGACCTCTCTAAGGCATTTGACACTGTTTCTGTCCCCATCCTTCTAAGAAAGTTGGAACAAGTTGGAGTTAGAGGTCCTGCACTTGCAGTCTTATCGAGTTACCTATCAGAACGAACGCAGTGCGTCAAAATCAACACATATGTTAGTGATGAGTGTGAATTGTCATATGGGGTGCCTCAAGGCTCCATCTTGGGCCCTACACTTTTCTTAGTGTACGTTAATAGCGTTCTTGACATTGTCAAGTTTTGGCTAACAGCAAATAGTCTAACCCTAAATGTGGAAAAAACAAAATATATCACTTTCTCATTAAAATCTTCTTCGCAACCGGATAACTCATTTGTGATTAAAGCGCATATTTGTAACACGTACCCGAACCAATGCTCGTGCCTCTCTTTAACAAGAGCAACCAATGTAAAATACTTGGGCGTACTGATAGACTACCTAATCACATGGAATACCCAAGTTGGGGTTTTGTCTGGCAGAGTTAGAAAACTGATCACCGTGTTTAAGAGCCTGCGTTATAGTGCTGATGCGGATACCTTACGTTTGGTTTATTTTTCTCTTTGCTAATCAATACCTACTGACTTTTGGCGCCACCCCAGACTGGGGTGGCGCTTCAAAAACATGTATGATGCAACTGGAAAGGGCACAGAGAGCTGTTCTAAAGGTCATAACTTTTAAGCACTATCGGTATAGTACCGCACTATTATATAAAGAGTGCCAAGTCTTGAATGTGAGGCAACTCTTTGTGCTAAACTGTACGTTGCGTAAACACTCTCTCCTGCAGTTGGATCTGGAGCGTTTGTCAAAACGTAGGATCTCTAACGTGTGCCCCATAGTGAGACACAGAACTACACTTGCTAAACGTCATTTTCAAATTCTTGGTAGTCGTATTTACAACTTTGTCAATAGTCATTGTAACATTTACAAACTCAATAAATTTAACTGCAAATCTCAAATCATTAAATGGATTATCAGTCTTAGTTATGATGAAGTCGAAAGAATTATCAACACGTAAATTTATACCCTCCCTTTTCTTCAAATTTTCCCCAGCGCCACATGTCCTCACACACACACACACACATTACTACACAAAACATTAACACTATACACAAATTATTATTTTTATATTTAATTATTATTTGTTTAGTTCAGTTTACTCCAATTTCTACATATATAGCTAAATCTTTTTTACCTCTGTTGTTTTTACAATATATCTAAAGAAACATGATGTAACTCCGAACTCAGTTGTATAATCTTATTCAACTTAGAGAGGGCCCTCTAAGTTGAATAAGATCCACACCCTTAATACAAGTTTAATCTTAGCTTGGGTGTCGAGAGGTGATTAACTGTGTGTTAATTTTACAATTTTTATACATGTATGTATTGCAAACCACGTATGACTATCTCTACTGTATAATTGTAAACCTGGTAATAAAGATTTATTATTATTATTATTTAAAGAGTTTGCCTACCTCGTGGATTAGCACGATGGGCCAGCATGCGGTCGGAGGGTCTGCAGGAACAGTTTCCTCATCTTCCAGCGAAGTGAGAACTGGCCCCTCTCTAAACATGCGCTAAGGAGCCCCCTTAGTAGAGGCCCGAGAGCTTCCTAGGCCAGGACCTAAGCTTTTCCAGATAAGCCATCGGACTCGCTATATTATTGTGAAGTTTCATCAAAATCCGTTCAGTAGTTTTTTCATGGGAGAGTAACAAAAGGGCACCCAAGGAATCACTCGCCCGGGGCGCTTATATAGTTAGAGCCGGCCCTGCACCTAAACTGTCAAACACTCCGACATTGCGTAGCGGTTGAAATAAAAAATGACATAAAAAATAAAGGTCAAAACGAAATTTCTAAAAATCCCGAAATACCATAAAAATCTTACAATATTAGGTACTAAAATGTGGTGAAGGTATGTACATACCAACACATAAAAATGACTGGTAAGCCCTTCAATACAAATGATTAATAAAGTGAAACATTCAGAATAGCCGTCTCCAATGTCGGTGGCTCAAAGATTGTGTAATGAAATCGTGGAGCCTGCCTTACAAAGTTCCACTATTGGCCCATTCATCTTTAGGACCCAATCAAGAAAAAGTGAGCCGAGTACTTCAAGTTCTGGACCTAGCAGGCGCAATGCTTCAGACCAACAATCGCGGTCTCTATCAGGGCCGCGAAAGGGATCTTACTACAACCTACCACATTTTACATCGCGTGATTTCATTGGTCCGGTTCGATCCATGATTCGGTGCAATGATGAATATAAAAATGATTCCCAAATGTGCATGAAAAAAACTAAAGCAGCTAACACAGTTCCCGCGGATGAGCCTTTGATGTGTGATAACGAATGTCTCACAGTCGTTCACCAACGAGAGAGTTGCAAATGCACACCAGGAAAAAATAATTGTCAAACGAGCGATAAGAAAATTCAAACGCATATTAGACAGAGTCTTAGGTATATGGATAGAGCCTGTTCACCAAATCTTGACATAGTCTCTTGTGGTACACAGATTCAGGATATGGTAGACGATCGAGATAGCACATACCAAGATACGACGGAATCATACGCATCATCGACATCGATTCCGAAGGAACTACGGAATCAAACAAATAAACACGAATCACATGATACAAGTAATAACCAACCAAGTCATTTTAACTACCATTCTTGTAAGCGATGGGCCCTGGCTCGGTCTTATGTCCATGGACCTGACTTCTGAACTATTGCTGTCATATGTTACAATAAAAATTATCAAAGCATCTTGACCAGTTTCTTACTATCGATCAGAAAACAAGAGTCGAAGCGTCGCGTCGCGTCCTGTTTTTTTTCAACTACTTACAACGCGTGGCGACCCATGACTACGTGCGACGACGCTCGTGTTATCGCGATAATAGTGCTCATGCTCGACAGCTGACGCATCACTACGCGCGAGTAAAGCAAAGCGACGCGGGAAACCGCCCGCGCCCGACTCTTAACTAGTGATGTACAAGTACAAGATACCTTAAATAAAGTATCTGGAATACAAAATGCAAAATACTTTTAAATTAAGTATTTCAGATACGAGATGCAAATAACTTTCTGTAATGGTATCTGAAATACTAGATATAAAATACGTATCTTTTGAAGACTTTTTATAGATAAAATACTTTTGTAAAAAAGCATTTTTTTTAATGAAAGTTTATTTTTTAGGGTTCCATTTGAGGTACTTATCAAAAAACATTTTACAAAAAAAAAAAATTTTTGTTTTATTTCACACTTTTTAGTTGCGATACACTTATAATCAGAGTGCCTATTTCTCATGACAATTCCAATTAACCCAAATACTGCTAGGTTACATTGTTTTATTATAAAGTTCCTGTGTCTACCTTCCTCCTTCCGGCTCCATCATCAGATCAGTTCGATACCTAGTACCTTATAACCAAAGAGCATCTCACGACAATTCTAATAAGCCCAAACACGGCTAGGATACATTGATTAATTACGGAGTTTCTGTGCCTACCTTCCGGCTCCATCATCAGATCAGTTCGATAGTAGGTACCTTATAGCCAAAGAGCATCTCACGACAAATCTGATAAGTCCAAACACGGCTAGGTTACATTGATTAATTACGGAGTTCCAGTGCCTACCTTCCGGCTCCATCATCATCATCATCAGATCACTTCGATGATACCATTTTCAACGTAACCTATTCAGAATCATTCATTTATTTGTATTGTCATAGTCGCTTATCTATATCTTCATTGTGATATCTATTTGAGTATGAAGTTCCGTTGACCATTTCTGGTCTTCTTCATCAGTTCCACTTCATCAAATGTTACTTTTTGACTGTAAATGCTTAATTTCTTGACGAAAATACTAAAATTACCATAATTATAATTTTTGAGGAGTTCCCTCGATTCCTCATGGATTCCATCATCAGAACTGGATTTTGAAAAAAATGGGACCAATCTGGAAGCATATCTTATAAAGGGAAAAAAAAAATTGCAAATCGGTCCATAAACGACGCAGTTCTGTGGTAACAAACATAAAAAAAAAATAATGATGATAAAAAAAAAATACAACCGAATTGATAACCTCCTCCTTTTTTTTTGAAATCGGTTAAAAAGGAAAAAAAACGGAACCTTTATAGGATCACTTTGTTGTCCGTCCGTCTGTCGGTCTGTCTGTCTGTCAAGACCCTTTATCTCAGAAACGCGTGGAGGCATCAAGTTGAAATTAAAACCGTATACTCAAGTCTGCGATCCCTTGAAGCTGTGAAAAAATTAAACTTCTAAGTTAACGAAAAAAAAAAAAATAATTGAAAAACACGACTGCCATGTCAAAAAAAAAATTAACTAAAAAGCAAAAAACAAGATGTTAGCTAAATTATATAAATAAAAATGAAAGTTGTCACCCATTCACTCACTGACTAAACACGATGTCTCGAAAACTACTTGATCTACAAAACAATTTTTTTCATCGCCGTCGGGGGACCAGTCTGTAGAATACTTTCTTATATAAAAAGTCCCCCGACTGCGATGAAAAAAATTGTTTTGTAGATCAAGTAGGTAGTTTTCGAGACATCGTGTTTAGTCAGTGAGTGAATGAGTGACAACTTTCATTTTTATTTATATAATTTAGCTAACATCTTCTTTTTTCTTTTTTGGCAATTGAGCCGGTTTCGACTACTGTTTTTTGCTTTTTAGTTCATTTTTTTTTTTGACATGGCAGTCGTGTTTTTTAATTTTTTTAATTATTTATTTTTATTTTAAACCTTTTAGTGATAAGTTTAATTTAAAAACATGTCATGCATCACAATATAGTTTCTAAGCATTTATACGATCACAAGAGGAGATGAAGATTATTCGCTTCATTATAGAATTTTTGAAGATTTCTGAGGCGATAAAATTCATCAAGAGACTTCCTGCCGTGTGGCTCGTGAATCACTTTACGTGGATCCAAAACGCTGATTGCCAAACCTTCTAGTTGCCTCACGCGACTAAGCGCAACATAAGCTTGCCCTTTGGCTAAAATTTTTAGGCATAGGTCCACCAGGAAGGCTCTGTGAAGTGTTGTCCCTTGTAACTTGTGGACTGTCACGGCTCAACATAATATAAGCGGTAGCATGCGGCGCTTTACTTTTCCATGACTCCTTAGCCCGTCAAATTCGACTGTACTGTTCAATTTTGACACACATACCAATAGTGTTGCCACGTACTGACTTGTCGTCGAACTCTACGAAGACGTCTTGTGGTAATTCTTCTGTTTCTAGTTGGTCACGGAGTAGCGATGGCCATCCGAATTTTCGGACCATCACCATAGCGCCATTTACTCTGTGTCTGGGTGTAATTTATCTACAATATGTGTGTATTTAGAAATATATAAGTAAGTTTATCAGTTGTCCAGTACTCATAACACAAACTCTGCTTAGCTTGAGACTAGACGGCGTTGTGTGATAGTTGTGGAATATTATTATTTATTATTATTATTATTTATCTTATCTTATCTTGTTTTGGGACTGGCCCTAGGCCAGAGCACTTCGACCCTTCTGGATCTTTTGTGCTATGCCCCTCCTGTCTACTCAACCCCTAGCCCTACGGGCACCTTCTTCATGAGTCCCAGTATGGCCTTGATGGGGCTGAGCCTGTAGTCCTCTGGTCTTGGAAATGGTTGGCCCAGATACTCTAGTCTTTTGGATCCTAGTGCTGCGCAGTCGCACAGCAAGTGTAGCAAGTCCTCTGCATCTCCACAGATCCTGCAAGTCGGGTCGCTTGCTACTCCCATGTTATGAAGCTGTTTGTTGGTGGCATAGTGCCCCGTGAAGACTCCTGTGATTGTTCGGAGCTGTAATCTGCTGTACCTCCATAGTTTTTGGGTCTAGAACTTATCTATGTCATTGAGAAATAGCTTTGCATGCTTCTGGCCTGTTGTATTGCGCCAGTGTGTGCTCTGTATCTCTAACGCAGCCCTTTTCAATGCTTGGTTGATGACCCTTGTTGAGAGTCCAATGAAGGGTTCCGGTCCGTATAGGGGTGTCTCGGATCCTTTCTTTGCCAGAGTGTCGGCTCTTTCATTACCTTCTACTTCTGTATGACCTGGCACCTAGATCAATCTGACCTTGTTGCGCCTTCCTATCCGGTTTAGTATTTAATACAGTTTAGTACCAGCCCAGAATCCACTCTATTGGACGTGAGTGCCATAAGTGTTGCTTGGCTGTCGCTTAAAATGTAGACAGTGTCCCCTTCGGTGCCACTGTCTAGTATTTCCTACGCACATGCGATTATAGCATAGATCTCTGCTTGGAGGACCGTCGCCAGTTTGCCCATGTTTACGCTAAGATTGTAGTTGTCGCTGTGTACCCCCCGCTCCTGTACCAGTGTTCATTTTAGAGCCATCCGTGTATCATACCTGGTTGTTCCCTTTATGGGATAGCGCCATTTACTAAGCCGTGACCAACGTTAATGTTCTATTGAGTAGATAAAGTACAATTGATTCACTAAACTGTCAAACACTCGGTAGGCTATTATTTTATATAGTTTATGCTATCCATTTTTTTTTAATCGACAAAGTTGGTTCTTGTTTGCATGTACTTAGTGTTCATTGTACAATGGTTCCAAAATCCTTCACGCACATGACGTACTTGTACTTGGCTGATTTCTTATATTAATTTGGGGTAAAAAGTAAAATATTAGTTGGGGTTCGTAACCAAATGTCAAAAATGTTATTTTTTTATACTCGACAGTTTCGATTAACAGTGTAACATATTTATATTTTTGGAATCATCATCATCATCATTTCAGCCGAAAGACGTCCACTGCTGGACATAGGCCTCCCCCAAGCGTCGCCACAACGAACGGTCCTGTGCGTCTCGCATCCATCGGACTCCCGCAATCGTTACCAAGTCATCGGTCCACCTTGTAGGAGGCCTTCCAACGCTACGTCTTCCGGTACGTGGTCGCCATTCCAGAACCTTTCGGCCCCAACGGCCATCTGTTCTGCGAGCAATGTGCCCTGCCCATTGCCACTTTAGTTTGGCGATTCTTCGTGCTATGTCGGCAACCTTGGTTCTCCTGCGGATATCCTCATTCCTGATTCGATCACGCAAGGAAACTCCGAGCATAGCCCTCTCCATTGCCCTTTGGGTGACTTTAAGCCTTCTAATGAGGCCCATTGTAAGCGACCACGTTTCGGAGCCATATGTCATCACTGGCAACACGCACTGGTCATAGACTTTCGTCTTGAGACACTGTGGTATATTGGACGAGAAGACACCGCGCAGCTTCCCGAACGCTGCCCAGCCGAGACACACATTTGATGAGATGATTTGACGAGCACATTTTTGGAATGTGCTCGTCAAATCCTAGACGATAATCACATGCATTAACAAATTATAAATTTAAATTTAAAAAAATTGGGTGGGTGTATATTTATTTATCATACACACCACATTGCATTTCTATATTTTTTCAATAGCCTATGTTACTCCGGAAGATGCAAGGATTCTAACGATACCTCATACATGTAAATCAGTTCAGGCATTTAGAAGTTATGGTGGAATAAAGAAACTCACATACATACATACATACAAACATACATGAACCCTGAAAACATACACACTCCTTTTTGGGGAAGTCGTACAAAAAACATACACACTCCATTTTGGGGAAGTCGTACAAAAAACGTACATTTCAACACTCTCAAAATCAAAAATGTGGTCTTCGAATTGTAAAAAAACTTTTTTTACAATTCGAAGAAATCTTCGTAACTCAATTCGGGAATCGAACTGATTTCAAGTTTGTGCGGAACCCTCTGTGCGCGAGTCCGACTCGCACTTGCCCTGTTTTTAGATGTAAATCGGGTTGATTGCGCAAACGTGGCACAACATAATATTATATTTATGAGGTTTTAATTGAGACTTAAGCAGGCCTGGCGCACTCCTTACTGTAGGTTGAATTTATACCTACGTCTCGGGGCCCTTTTTATGAGGCTAGTTCAGTTGAATGTCACACGCGTATTCGAACTGCCGCATGCCGCTTGACGCGCGCTAACAAAAAATATTTTCGCATTTCTACAGAGGTTTTATTATAAATATGGGCACGCAAAAAGCCAAAAGATACTGCATAGCATATGGGTGCATGAATAACAACAAAAATGTGGACTTTTCATTCTTTACTCTTCCAAAGGATCCCGAAAGGTACCTAAGTAATTATAACATTTTCAACACTCATAAAGTGGCTCTTATTTCTTGCTATTATATGATAATTATTATGTAGGTATAACAGGTAGGTTGTTGTTGCAGTTTATAGACACGAGGACGATTCGTGTTCCTTTTCGTATCATCATTTTTCACTATTAGATTCGTAATTTTTTGCTGGCGCGGCGGCCGGCGATAATGTTTTTTAAATAATCGTGTTCACAATATTACTAATCGTGAACTACCTATCATCATTTAAAAATTACCTACGAACGCATAGCTGAAACATCAAATAGATAGGTAATTTTGTGGCCGAAATCAACAAAGTTATATTACAATATTGACAATATCCAAGTACCTACCTAGGTACCACTTGACTTTACTTTTGTCACGGTAATATTATCTATACAGTATTCCAACTTCATACAAACGGTCGAAACGCGAGCTATACCTACGCGCCTCGATCTCGGGGTGCGCTCGGGATGCAGACAGTCGCGTCTGTGCCGCGCGATTTTTTCAATAAAAATAAGTTCAAGTACATATTTATATATTTAATATGACGAGTAGGATATATTGTGCTGTTTTTGGTTGCATGAATTCTTCATTTAAAACCAAACATATAAATTGTAAAGTAGCTGCAGGTATCTATAACCAAGTAAAAGATATTCCTTTTTCTCCACCTTGTCCATGTTTCCCAAAACAATTTTTAATTAAGCTTTAGAATGCGGATTTTTGTACTTTAAAATTTAATAATAAAGCATTTCGTAGGTACGTCTCTCAGTCGAGCCGCAAATATTTTTCGGTCGCAAATATTGAACACTTCCTATTCAATTCAGAAAGTATTTTATTTGTTTATATAAAAAAAGTATATTTACAATCACAAAACTAAATGGAAACACAAATTAGGCAAATGTAATTAAAATGGTGGAGGCGGGCAGCCATAGTGCGGGCAGCCCTATCGCATGTTTACGTACCGCGCGGCTGTAGGCATTTATTTCAAAAATACGGCCGAGTTACAATACTGTATAGATAATATTACCGTGCTTTTGTTCCATTTGTTTAGACAATTAGATACCTAACTAACTAATTGTAAACAATCGTTTCAGGAGTTGCGTCGCAAGTCTTGTGAAGAGTGGACGTGATTTGCAAAATAAATATTGTTATCCTCAAATTAAAAGAAATAGTCCCACTTAATATTGTAACTTATCGTAATAGTAACTAGTGTCAAAATTCAGTGCATAATCAAATAAAAAAGTTCGCGCCACCGCGATCGCAGTGTACCGCTTCTGGGAATAACTCGCCGCGGCCGACGCAGGTGCACCTAGCTCAAATTCTAAGAATTTTGTGATTTTGTTTACGTAATTCGCATTCGTAAATAATCAATAACAATGGTCAATAACTGTGCATCTTGTCACAAGACTTTGAGATCATCGAACGTAAAATGCTCCAAATGCGATCTACTGTTTCATGTTGCTTGTGCGAATGCTGGGAACCATCCCAAGTTAGGAGGAGAAACCAAGACGAACTGGATTTGTCCATCCTGTCAGAGCCAGGTGACAAAGAGAGGTACTACCCCTACGCGCACTCCAATACCAGAGGCGCTGATACCGGCTGACATCACGACGACGCCTAACTCAGCAGATTGTGGCCACTCATCCACCAACGCACCTTCTGACACGGAAATTTTGCGAAGTCTCAGCTCTGAGATTAAATTACTTCGAGGCGATGTGGTAGATATCAAAACCCATATTACATCCCTTACCGAACACCTAACGAAATGTTACACGCGTCTCGACGAATACGACTCAAGAATAAAAACGCTAGAAAAACGCGAGGAAGAAATAATTTCTCTCAATAGTACCATCACTAATCTCCGCGACCAGTTGAACACACAAGCACAATCGTCACTAAAGAACGAACTCGAGATATCTGGCATCAATGAACTTAAAAACGAAAACCCGTTTCATATCGTGTGCATCTTGGCTCACAAAATTGGAATATCCATAGAAGAACAAGACTTAGACTTCGTTTCCAGAGCGGGACCACGCCGACAACAACTTAAAGATTCAGCTGAAACTCCTCCGCGTACACTCGCCGTCCGCTTTGTGCGGCGCTACAAGCGTGATGAATTCCTGAAGGCTGCTAAAACCAGAAGGACTCTCACTTCGACTGATATTGAGATAGCCGGCATCACGAGAAACGTCTACGTAAATGAGCGCCTTACCCAAGGAAATAGGCAGTTATTTCGTGCGACTAAACTTTGTGCAAGAGAACATGGATACCATTTCTGCTGGATTAAAAATGGTGCTATTCTCATCCGTAAGCAAGAGGGTAACCCTGCCATACACATACGGAACACCGAAGACCTGGAACGATACCTGGGTTCAGCTACCTCAATGTGACTTCGTGGGTACCCGTCAACAAATCTTCCATAATACGAAGGCCTGGCCTGATTTAAAACAGTACAATTTTTTTATTATTATTTTTTATTTTCATTTCTCTAGATCTCATATTACTCTTAGATCTCAATTTATTTTTAGGTTTTGTATTACTTACTTTTTAGCCCTAAGTTTAACTCACACTAATTTTAGATCTCAAAATATTCTTAGATATTCTGTTATTTTTGAAGAATACATTTGTGCCTTATTGTTACAAATTATGGATTTTATAATTTTTAGGTTTAATGCTATTTTTAAATTCTACTTTCTGCGAATCTCAAACTGGGTAACTAACTTGCAATCTCATAGCTTTTCGAGATTATATGTTATTTTTGAAATGTACATTTTTGCATTATTGTTTCAACTTAAAAATACGCAGTGCACTTCTGAAGCATTACGACATAACTACTATACACAACAGATCAACTTTTTTATAGATTGCGAAATTATCAAAAACACACGGACAGAAATCTCCTCATTTAATACGAATAAAACACATAAACACTCTAAAATTCTTGTTATCCCACATTCTTATATTCACGAATCTCTTATAGTAACAATTACAACATTTATAGTAACTACAAAAAACATTTTCACTAGATACATCTATGGCTTTACTTGATACTATTCAGGACATTGACGAAAACGTTACTATAAACTGTCACACATGTGATCAATTAGAAGAATGTAGGATACTGATGCCTAACATAAATAGTTTTAAAATTCTCTCACTAAACATAAGAAGTTATCAGCGTAATTTTGACGACTTCTACATAGCTTTTCAACGCCTTGATACTGACTTCGATGCTATAATTTTGACTGAGTGTTGGTTAAGTGATGCAACATTAATAGAACCGCTACCAGGTTATAACGTATCCCGTACTCTTACACAATTAAATAAAAACGGCGGTATAATCATTTATAGCAAAATTGCTTGGAATATTTCTGTGTTAGAATCTGAAGTTACAGACGCAGACAGTCTTATCATGACACTGGATAACAAAATCGCCATTATAGAAATCTACCGTTCCCCATCATCTCAAAATATAGACAATTTTACAACATCGCTGGATACGAACCTATCACAATTAAAAAACTATCCAACAATCATATTAACAGGAGACCTTAACATTGACATTTATAATACCACAAATAGCAAACATATCGAATATTTGTGTCTCTTAGCTACCCATGGTCTTTTGCCAGCGATCACTGAACCTACAAGAGGGCGCTCTTGTCTCGATCACATTTTTATAAAAACAAGCATAAAATCAGTAGGCATCATTGGCAAATCATCAATTACGGATCATGACATTGTTATGGCTGCCATATCACAAGAAGAGAACTCAAACAAACCCTCTAGATCCCGGTGTAAATATGTAATTGACGAAGCAGCAGTTGCTGCAGAACTAAGCAATATGGATTGGTCAGAAGTATTAAGCACAAATTGTACCAACAGTTCTGTAAACTCATTAATTGATATACTTTCAAACTCAGTCTCCAAGAACTCCCGTACAATTCTTATCAGTCGTAGTAAATATATCATTAAACCTTGGATAACACAAGGACTAATGAGGTGTATGAAACATCGCGATAAACTGCATATGGATTTGAGATCTCACCCAAATGATGAAATGCGACGCCTAGTGTACACCAGGTACAAAAACTTCTGTAACAACTTGCTGCACAAACTAAAAACTAATTACAATAGTGAAATCATAAATAAAAATCGAAACGACCCAAAAAAACTTTGGAACACAATCAAATGTATTTACAATCCAACCACAACAAAAGATGAATCTTCTAATTTACTAAATAACGCACAAGACCCTGACGAATCACTCAATAAGTGTAACGCGCACTTTACCTCGCTAGGCAAAAATCTCTCAGATGTTATACTATCGCGGTTATCTGAAACACAAGAATCCTTAGCCAATAATTACAGGCCAAGTGAAACCCCTCTGAACTCTTTCTTTTTTCATGCTACTGACGAAACAGAAATTGAAAAATTTATAGACAAACTGAAAATTGAGAGCGCTCCGGGACTTGATGGAATTACTGCCCGCCTTATTATATTTTTAAAAAAATCGCTTTTAAAACCACTCACTCACATATTTAACCTAAGTATGGAAAATGGTATCTTCCCTGACCGCTGGAAAGTTGCGTGTTTTCGTCCTATCTATAAAACCGGTCTCACAGAACTACCAGAAAATTATCGTCCTATAGCACTTTTA
Organism: Mythimna impura; assembly: GCA_905147345.3. Taxonomy (NCBI): domain Eukaryota; kingdom Metazoa; phylum Arthropoda; class Insecta; order Lepidoptera; family Noctuidae; genus Mythimna; species Mythimna impura. Next base: position 10,191,019 of record LR990362.1, on the reverse strand, counting down.
AGTATATTATCAAAATTGCTAGAAAAGTGGTCAACAACCGCCTAGTCAACTATTTAGAAGACAATAACTTTATATCTGGAAGACAGTTCGGCTTTAGGAGAGGCAAGTCAACTGAAGATGCTGTAATATTATTAACTGACTATGTAGCCACTTTTATTGAAAACGGAGAGCACGCCATGGGAGTTTTCTTAGACTTAGCCAAAGCGTTCGATACAATCTCCATTGACCTCCTCCTATCGAAGTTAGAAGGAATAGGAATAAGAGGTATCGCGCTTGAATGGTTTAAGTCCTACCTCTCAAATCGCCAACAATTAGTAAAAGTAGGTAACAATTCAAGTTGCTTACTGCCAATAAGCTTCGGAATCCCTCAAGGTAGCACTCTTGGCCCAACTCTGTGCTTTTTACATGAACGATATACTTAATTGTTCAATAAGTAATGCTGAAATTATATCATACGCAGACGATACGGCAATTATATTTCACGCCAAAACCTGGGACCTGGTATACCATCTTGCTGAAAACGGTTTGCTTAAGATTGTTAAGGAACTAGATAAAAACCTTCTTACTCATAACGTGAAAAAAACTAAGCTCATCACCTTTTACAAAACTGCTGCTTCCAGCCCTCCACAGCAATTGGCACTCAAATTCCACACATGCTGTAGCAATCATAATCCTCCACTCATAGACTGTTCCTGCACCTGTATAGATCGCAGCTCTTCTCATAGATACCTCGGTATTACATTAGATGAAAATATCTCTTTTAAACCTCATATTCACCTACTCTCGGCTCGTGTCAGGAAACTCATTTATATTATGAAAAAGTTACGCGACTGCACTCCCCCTAAAACTCTTCGTATGATATATCTTGGGCTTTGCCAATCGGTGCTCCAGTACGGTATTTCCGTCTGGGGTAGTGCTGGTAAAATCACATTCATGGAAATAGAAAGGGCCCAAAAAGCTGTTATTAAAGTAATGCTAAAAAAGCCTTTCAGGTTTCCAACAGACCTGCTTTATAATGTATTCCCTGTTCTCCAAGTGCGGCAATTATTCATCCTAAGTGCAACACTACGAACACACAGAGCTGTTAAAAACCGGCCATATTATCAAAACCTTCTATCAAAACGCGTTCTATACGTTCCACTTCCAAACGCAAAGAGTCTTCTGGCTAGACGCTGTCCTTCTTACTCTCACACTCATGTATATAACCAAATCATTAAATCCTACGACATCAAAGGTTTAAACGATCGATTATGTAAGAAAATGTTGAAAAAAATGCTCGTCTCCCTCTCGTACGATGAAACTGAGGAAATTATTAACTAATAATTAACATTTCGTTCTAAACAGCCACCAAAATTATATATAATACTAGTACAACACGTGTGATGATGACCCACAAACATACCTACACACTTTCAACCGCACACCTGTAACACGCACACTCTTTTATTTTTATTTACCCTGTTACTTTGTACTAATTATTTTGTCCACTATTTTATTCCTATTTTATTGTAAGGTAATCCGCAAAGGAAACTTGTATTTTAATTTAACGATCACGCAACTCCGGTCCCCAAGATACAGGCACCGCCTAGTTTGGGGGCCATTGTAATAATTCTGGTAAAATATAACTCCTGTTACCGATATGTAAATATGTTATACCTATGTTTAAGAAAACACTTGTAACAATGGCTAAATAAAGTTATTATTATTATTATTTTTTTATTTTTTTTATTTATCTCAGGACCCTGAGGTCCTGGACCTTTGGGAGGCGTACAAGGAGCCGAAGCCAACTCGCAGAGGCCCTTTAGATAATTATAATGGAACATGATACCAACCGACGATTATCCCTGTACGCGCTATGCTAGTGCACCCAAGGACAACCCCCGGTTATTGAAAAACTGTTGCGATATATGGAGAACAAAGATAATAGGGCTATGGTTTTTGGAATCTTAAGTGGACTGGTAACATGGAACTATGTCAAGACTATAGCCCCTGCCTGAACAACGTTATTAATATGCATCGAAAAAAGGCAGGGGGTGACTTGCACACTCAATAAATGGGCCCCCAAAAACGGCCGCTAGCACGAAGTGACGTAGCAACAAGAGGGCAACATATCCTGAGGTGCTTGAGGAGTGGAGAGGTATACCACGGCTATCAGGACAATCCCGGAAGTACGGTCAAGATCCCTACCAGCACCTTACTGGATTATACATCCTTCTCCCGAGCACGTTTGCTCATGCGAATCTCCACTCAAGCCAGCCAATAAAGGCAAGAGAGAGGTGGGAGCTCAGTTCCTCGTCAGTGTTCACCACGGCCGGCCAACAAAGGCAAGCCGGAGATGAAGAACAAGAATTCTCCCGGGAGATCGGGTCCGTGGGGTCGCTAATGCCCAACAGTTCGCCACAAAACTGCGCTGCGGATTGTATCTCTCTTAGTCTGGCCCATAGATATAAGAAAGGAGGAGATATGTTAAGTAGTAAAAAATGTACCGGAACACGATGTCTCCAGTTTCCCCTACTACTGCCGACACTACTACACATGCAGCAATAGTTATGCAGTCGCGCACACATCCGCAATTAATAAATCAGTCCATACTACACAGTCAATTATAAACCTTACGTTCCTAAAAACAGCGTGTATTTTCCATGCACCTACAACTTACGCACATATTAAATGTCGATGTGCTATGCAAAAGCAATTTATTTTAAATTTACGCTAGTGATTGACTAAATAGAAAAGTTATCGATTTGTTCATTTTTTGTTGTGTTATTTCTTTTGGGTCCCAAAAACAAAATCAATATGTCCAGAAAATATTAATAATAGAATAATAAAATTTGCTTTCATAAAACCCAAAAACTCTAACCATTTACCCGCATTAGGCCATTATATACGGCATTTTAGAACGTCAATATCAAATACTAAAAACCGGCCAAGTGCGTGTCCTGGTTCTTTAAAATTCTGAAAAGTTTAATAATTTATATTATGAATTATTACATGAAAAAGCTTTCAGTTACTAAAAAAATTGTAACTCACTTCTACAAAAATAAGGTCTAGTCTTAATTTAAGGATTCAAAAAGACTGCGTTTTTTTTTAGAGACTAAAGCATTTCTAGTTGAAAGTGAATTGAGCATATGGTACTATATTTTTTTAGGGAACCAATTAGGTGGCCTTCCAGTGGCATCAATCCATTGCTTTATTAAAATTGCGTCTTTCGGGAAACTGAAAACATAAAATAACATTTTAGTTATCATTTTACCTAAGTTTCTGCTAAACCTCACCATGTAAGACTTTTATTAGAAAAAAACAGTACAGAGCTTGTTAAATAAAGATAACAAATAAAGAGCTAGAACATGTTGCCTTATTTTAAGCAAAAGTCAGGCAACATGTTCGTTGCCTTATTTTAAGCAAAAGTCGTTATTAAAATCTAAATCATGCCCGTTATTATAGCGAATTCGAAACTTTTGAAGACTTTAAAAAGGAAGTTAAAATATCAAAATCAGAAATAAGTAAGGAAATAACACGAAGATAAGGCATAAGATACGATATCTGAAACCAAAAAATAGTCCTTCGACTATTAACTTACAATTTAACTAACTTACTTTACGACAGTTGCTTGCGTATTTCTTTACTACTCTATAAAATAATCAAAATAAATAAAAATATTTACATTATTTCACTTCGGATATCCAACCAATCGATATTATGGTCGATAGTCTACAATAGTAGATCATACCTACAGGCACATCATTAACTCACCGCAACTAACAGCGGCCGTATTATGAAATACACCGCATTGATAAAGTATCGTTATGTTATTTTTACATTGCTTGTTCAGTTGCTAAGCGTTACAATTTGGTAGTGGTTAAAGAGCAATGTATTTACTGTAAGAGTAATACAGTCGCCTTGATATTTGAATACATAAATAACGTAGTAGCAGCAAGGGATATTAGAAGATTTGTTGTTTTTACTGATTTTAAAGATAAATATAGTATTAAACTTGTACTTATATATGGTAAGAGATTCCATGATGACCCAGGCTTCTCTTATCGCTTCGGTTCTTGCACGAAACCACTGCACAACACGGCATTTTAAATTTGTTTACGATCACGTATCGCGAATCTCCCAAGTTTATAACTGACGGCCATTTGCCCGTGTATGCCGTTTTTGCGCAAGTCGCGCGGACATGCACACGCCCCCTTGCCACTTCTCCTGTTTTTTATATTTCTATGGTCTGGCCCCTCACCCTAGGCATATTACGGCAAAGCAAACTTTACCGATACAGACCTGGGGTATATTGGAGCACGCAAGCCCCACCACGACGTCAACGTAGAGATACGGCGATGGGGTTATTATTATTATTATTATCTTTATTTCATTTACATAAACATATTAGTTACATTTTTAAATATTTCAAAAATAAAAAATAAAACATTTAAAAATATAAAAAACAGTATCCCACCGGTATCGGAAACAGGGTCCAAGCTACCGGCGCGGCGGTCAGGGCTCCAGAGAAAGGAACCTCCTAACAATGCGAGCCGTGTCCAGGAGTACCGCTTTCTGAATCAAGCCCTTGATCCAGTCGCCTAACGCGAGCCTCCTAAGGTGTTGGTCGAGGCTCTTGGCTATTAAGCCATTGCCCGACACGACTATCGGTACAATGATCGCCGAGTCCACATCCCACATGTCGACAACCTCGCGAGCCAAGTCAATATACTTGATTTGTTTATCTTTCTCGGCTTTCACGAGGTTCTCGTCATGCGGAACGGATATGTCAACAATCATTGCACGCCTCTCGCTTCGGTCCACCACCACTATATCAGGCTTATTGGCTACAATAGTCCTGTCAGTGATGATGGACCGATCCCAGTACAAAGTGATATGACCATTATCAAGAACTGGATCGGGCTCGTACCTATAGTACGGCACTTCCGATTCCACAAGAGAGTATTTCAGAGCAAGTTGCTGATGGATAATCCTGGCTACAAGGTTGTGTCTATGCAAGTACTCTCCGTTAGCTAGACGAGAACAACCAGAGATAATGTGACGAATTGATTCTCCCGGACGGTGACATGCCCGACATATGTCAACCGTGCCGTCCTTCACAATAAATCTCCGGTAGTTATTCGTCATGATAACTTCGTCCATAATTGCACAGACAAAACCTTCGGTTTCCCCAAAGAGGTCACCGGAACGCAGCCAGGCTACGGACGCCAATTGGTCTACATCGGGCCCGTGAAGGGCCCGGAAGAAGCGTCCGTGAAGTTCCTTGCTCTGCCATACTTCCCTGCGATCGTTAGTGTCAAGCACTACCGGTTTGCGCCAGTTCTCATTAGCCAGGGAGAGCGGGGTAAGTCCCTTGTCCACTGTCACTACATCTCGATGCATACCCACGTCGGCAGCTAGGAAATATTCCCTGAGACTGCATACCTCGCGGTTGTGTAGGGTCTTAGCATTTAAAAAACCTCGACCCCCACACTTCCGCGGGATATACAATCTCATCACCGACGATCGTGGGTGATGCATTCGATATGCAGTCAGCAGTGTGCGGACCTTCCTATCCAGGGCTTCAAGTTCCGTTTGAGTCCATTTGAGTACGCCGAAAGAGTACATCAATACCGGCATGACCCAACCGTTGAAGGCGCGCACCTTGTTTCCGCCTGAAAGAAGGCTATTGAATACCTTCTTCAGGCGTCCAAAGAAACGCTCCTTCAACGATTGCTTCATGTCAGTGATATTGATGCCTAGAGCTTCTGACATACCCAAATACTTATAGGTTTCGGTTGGAGAGAGGGATCTCAGGTTTATGAAATCCGTGAGTTGAGTGCCCACGGATTCCACAACCTCCCCTCGCTTTACATGCATGACCGCACATTTGTCCACACCAAACTCCATCCTGATGGCACTACTGAAGGTTTCAGTTACCTTCAGTAGCTCCATCAGTTGCAGATTGTTGGGGGCAAAAAGTTTCAGGTCATCCATGTAAAGTAGGTGAGATATTACCTGACCACCTCTCTTCAACCGATAGCCTAGACCTGAATTCTCCAGCAGTGTGCTTAGAGGATTCAAGGCTAGGCAAAACCAAAGTGGACTCAAACTATCTCCCTGGAATATACCTCGCTCGATCCTTACAGGTTCGCTATTCCTCTGGGTATGTCGACATCCTGGATAGCGGAGGACCGTACTCCATTGCCTCATACACGACATCAGGAAGGTGCGTAGTTTTGTATCAATTTTATACAATTCCAGCACCCTCATGAGCCATGTATGAGGAACAGAGTCATAGGCCTTCTTATAATCTATCCAACATGTCGACAGATCCTTTCGGGAACGTCGAACCTGTTGGCTAATGGTCATATCAATGAGGAGCAGCTCCTTAGTACCGCGGGACCCGTTCCTACATCCATTCTGAGAAGGTGACATGATTAAATTTTTGTCAATATGACTATTAATTTTGCTTCTCAGTATGGATGTAAGAACTTTATAGACCGTCGGCAAACACGTGATCGGTCTATAATTTTTAGGTTCCGCAGTACTACCTGACTTATGGAGCAGGTGGGTTATTCTTGTTGTTAGGAACTGGGGTAGCGACCCTGACTCTAAGGCAGACTGGAACTGATATGCCAAGCGAGCGTGCGATCTTGTAAACCACTTAATCCAGAAATTGTGCAGCCCATCCGGCCCTGGAGATTTCCAGTTTGGCAACGGACGGACTGCACGAGCTACATCTTGGGGGCTGATGTCATTGGTATTGGATCGCACGCACGCTCGACCTCTCGAGTCCAGTCACCCTCGGTGTGACTGACAGGCACCGACCAGATGCTGCGCCAGAATGAACTCATGGCGTCATCATCCGGGAGGCACGCATCAGTCACACCTTGGTCCGGTCTCTCCCAAGCCCTATAAACCCACCTTTCATTACTCCGGAATGTGCGATTCTGGGTGTATCGGTCCACTCGCCGCTTATACCTGCGGATACGGTTTGCCCATGCATACACCTTCTGCTTCAGGAAGTCGATGCGCTCCGTGACACGGGACATATAGTCTCGGGGGCTGATGTCAGTCCCCGAAAACGCCCGCCTCACAAAGCGCATCACTCTTGGGCGAGTGTTGCCCTCCCTGAAGCAGATTAGTTTGCCGATGAGTGCTCTAGCCCTACCAATACGACGCTCGATCCTGCACTGCCAAGCCGGCACGGCTGGTTTCGGTCGTGTAGCTACGTCACAGTTTGGAAACTTGACGTGAGCTAAACGACATGCCGCAACAGCTGCGCAGTACATTATCGAGTGTGTATCAGTGAGATCTTTGCAGTCGTCAAAATAGTTTGACAACTGCAAATCCAGAGCAGCCACCAGCGCCTTATTCTTATTATGCATGGGCAAACGAGGTAAGCGTGGCCTAAGTTCGAGCGGCATGTTGCGATACTCCCGAATAGCACACTCCAAAGCACTCCTCAATTCATTGTTGCACTGGGTACTTACATGTGTAACCATGTCAGTAATCTCTTCGTCAACATGGCCGGAAAGATGGTAGGATGGTGGTACCATCACTGGTACCACAGACTGCGACGAAGGAGCAATGGCATGGTTACTCATTTCTGTTCGGAGGCGATCAAGTACAGTATCGTCCAACATATGATTACGCTGGATAACCCGCACCTGATCCGACAGTCGTTGGGCCGAAACGTTGACGGCTGGCTCAAGCACCTGAAACAAAGAGAGCATCCGAACACGGTACGCGGTCAGGTTGTTTCCTCCCTCTGTAGCCCCATAGTATGCGCGCATGACATTCTCATTGATGGATTGCGTCCATCGCATGCGCTGCACACTTCCGCCGGGAGCTGGGACCCTATCAGAGGCCGGTGGGCCTCGAGGTCCTAAGCCACTCGGCGGCCGGCGTCCTCTCCGTCGACGCGCAGGTGGTGGTGACGTGGGCGGAGAAAAGTACTCGTCGCTGGAGCTCGACGCAACTGCCACGGCCGGTGTCACAGCACTCACGGTGGGGCTGGGTTCCGGCGGCGGCGAGGCGGAGCTGAGCGACGAGGCCGGAGGTGGTAGGCGTGCACGGCGAGCTGCGGCTCTTGTCAACATTGTCCGACTTTTCGGCTTCAATTTTCCATATTTTCTATTGTTATTTTGTCATTATGGTTGCGTTATGTATAGATTGTATATGATATAATTGTTATTTCTTGCGTTTTCTTTTCATTATTTCGGATCTTTTGGAATTTATTTGATTATTTATTGAAAAATGTGAAGAGAAAAATTTTTTCTTGTCACTTGGTTGACAGCCGAGCCACAGATTATTATTATTTATTATTATCTTTATTTCATTTACATAAACATATTAGTTACATTTTTAAATATTTCAAAAATAAAAAATAAAACATTTAAAAATATAAAAAACAGTATCCCACCGGTATCGGAAACAGGGTCCAAGCTATTATTATTATTATTATTATCTTAACATGTCTCTCTATAAATACATTTTAAAGTATGGAAATTACTACTTAGGTACATGTAAATCAATTTTATCTATACCATGTAATTCTAAAAAACTCTGAATTTATTTTATGCTATAAAACGTAGTGTACCATTGTGTACCTACTACTAATTTCGCATTTTACGAAAATATATTTTGTAGATAATATAGGTACATATTTCTTATCAAGGATGTTTACATTTAGTAAAGTACCTACCTAAACAAATCTTCTCTCGCTCTATGGCGAGGCGAGAGGGCGTGTCAAACTTTTACTGACTAAAACCACACCTATGTTCTTCTAGTTGTCTTTTGTGTTCTAAGACCAGGGGCTTAGCCCCTGTTGGTCCCAATGGACTAATAACTGTGACAATGGACCAACCCTACAACAGAAGCGGCTTGTTCAAAGGTTCATAACGGGCATAATAAAAGAAACTCTCGTCGCGCGGACTTACGGTGCATTTTGAATCGTTACGAGCGCCACTGGATTTGGTAGGCAAATAAAATCAAGGTCGTGTCCGTGCCGTGCAATGTATTATGAACATTAGCGCTTTTGTTATTAGGTTTAAATTCGTATGTTTGCTATCACGCAGTTCAATTTCTGTACTTGTACTATTTCTTATTCTGTGACTTAAGTAACACTAGTTCTTCAAACAGTTTATCACTCATTTTTCTTAGATGAGGCCTCATGATCATGCCCCCAAATGAGAAGAGTCGCTCCACAGGGGCATTATGCGAAATAATTAAAAACATAACACTCCTTTTTGGGGCAGTCGTGTAAAAATGACGCGAGTCAAGGGGCCAATAACATTTTGTAGAAAGAAAGAATTGAAACATCACCTATCAATTCGGCCCTAAAAGACTAAAGATTCAATAGCGCGTTCAGTTTTATCTACGACAACATTAATATTTAAAATTAATGTCACCTAAGATGTCACAATAGTATCACCAATTACTAAAAGTATTTTAGCAAACATAGTATCTACAAAATACTAAGATACCAAACAACAGGTATTTAAATACAAGATACAAAATGAATTTTAAAAAAGTATCTGAAATACAGATACAAGATACGTATTTTGTATCTTGTATCTGTATTTCAGATACCTGTATCTTAGATAAGTTACATCTCTGCTCTTAACTAAGCGTCGAAGCGCGAAGATGCGCATCCACGCGCGATTTCATATTTGCATAATACAAAGTAACTTAATAATGGGGAAATAGAAACGAATATGCTATAGGCAAAACATGAAGATGATACATCGAGTCTGCGCCAGTGCGAATTTTTTTTTATTCTTGATAGGTTCGCGCTTGACTGCTATCTCACCTGATGGAAAGCGACGATGCGGTCGACGATGGAGCGCGCTTACCTAGAAATAACCTATTCATTCTTGACTTGTTATAGCCATCAGGAAACACATATTCCGGCAAGGAATTCCACTCCTTAGCTGTACGCGCAATGAATGTGTTCCCAAAACGTTTTGTGCGTATAGGTGGGATGAGCCTTAGATGGTACAGAAACTACTTCATCGCCATTTGCACATTATAATTATGCCTCCATAGTAGTACCTATTACCGATAGGTACGTACAGTGACGAATTATGACAACTTGATGCCCTAAGTAATCTACGCCTGTGGCCCCCCCATCCGTATGTCAACTAGAATAGGTCTTTAGACCTTTACCGCCTAAAAACATTAGTTTTTTTTTTTGTAAAATCAGGTGATGAGATGTAACGTACCTTATAAGTGGAGTAGGTGCGACAACAATAAAAACCAAAGCATAATTTATTTATTAGGGGTTAAAGTATGAAATTGCCGATTTGTACTGAAAAATTGAAATTGTTTTTTTTTTTCATTTCACATATTTATGTAATGAAAATAATTACCATTATTATCTATACATTGCTGCCATCTAATAGGAAGGTCATTTATGCCTTTGCGATAACTCTGGTGATCTAGATTCGACAAACTGTGTGAAAGCATCTTGTACTGCCTCCTGAGAAGAAAACTTTTTATCAAGTAGAAAATTGTCCAAATCACGAAAAAATGGTAGTCCGTTGGAGCAAGGTCTGGCGAATACGGAGGGTGACGAATGGTTTCTAATTGCAGTTCTTGTAGAGTTAAAATGGTTTCTCGTGCTGTATGAGGTCTCGCGTTATCATGGAGCAATAATGGTGAAGATTGATTCATGAGTCAGGGCTTGTTTTGCTATCATTGTTCGAAATTCGGCACAGTAGACATCTGCCGTTATTGCTTGACCAGATCGGAGAAAGCTATAGTGAATAACACCATGCTGAGACCACCGAACAGTTACCATTATCTTTTTATTGGTAAGCTTTGCTTTATGACATTGTTGCGGCGTTTGACCTGGAGTCAGCCATTGCATTTTTCGCTTACGGCTATCGTAAAGAATCCACTTTTCATCACATGTCACAATTCGATCCAATATTCCTTCATTTCTGCATCGATTCAACAAGGCAACACAAGTTTCAACACGCGTTTCTTTGTGCAGATCAGTCAAATCATGAGGCACCCATTTTTCATATTTTTTTATTGTTGCTAAGGTAACGTTAAATCATGCCGCTAATTCCTGGGTAGTTTGGCTCGGATCGGCTTCCACCATCTCTTTCAATTCATTGTTATTCACCAGTGTGGGCGGTCTTCCACGTGGTTCGTTCTTCAAATCAAAATTTCCATCACGAAAGCGTTTAAACCAAAATAGCACGGTGCGTTTATTAGCAGTCCCCTCTCCAAACGCAACATTGATATTGTGAGCTGTTTCTGCCGCGCTAGTTTCGCGTCGGAACTCGTATTCAAAAATCACTCGAATTTTCGAAGTATCTATCTTTCTTGTCTAAGCTGAATAAAAAACAACTGAAAGCCGATAATCGAATGTTGCACATTTTTAACCGACTACCAAAAAAGGAGGAGGTTATCAATTCGGTTGTATTTTTTTTTTTATGTTTGTTACCTCAGAAATCCGTCGTTTATTGACCGATTGGCAATTTTTTTTTTCCCTTAGAGGATATGCTTCCACATTGCTCCCATCATCATCATCATCATCATCTTCCTGCCCTTGACCCGTTTTATTTGGGGTCAGCACAACACGTTTTTTTTCTACCATTCTGTCCTTTCACTCGTCACGCTATCACTAACTCCCTTTTCTTTCATATCACTTCTCACACAATCCATCCATCTTTTCTTTGGCCTCCCTCTCCCTCTCCATGATGATGATGATTGATCCATGGTCATGTGAAGAGGAGGGATGAAGCGCATGTTGCTAAAAGAGTTATGAATTTACATGTGGATGGATGGAGAATGAGAGGGAGGCTTCCAGATTGGTCCCATTTTTTTCAAAATCCAGTTTTCATGATGAATTCATGAGGAATCGAGGGAATTCCTCAAATATTATAGGCAACCATATAGTTATTTTGGTATTTTCATCGAGAACTTAAGCATTTACAGTCAAAAAGTAACATTTGTTGAAGAAGACCAGAAATGACCAACAGAACTTCATACTCACATATATATCACAATGAAGATAGTTAAGCGACTATGACAATACAAATAAATAAATGGTTCTGAATAGTTATGTTGAAAATAGTATCATCGAAGTGAACTGATGATGATAATGGAGCTGGAAGGTAGGCACTGGAACTCCGTAATTAATCAATGTAATCTCGCCGCGTTTGAGCTTATTGGAATTGTCATGAGATGCACTTTGGCTATAAGGTACTATCGAACTGATCTGATGTTGGAGCCGGAAGGTAGGCACAGGAACTCCGTAATTAATCAATGTATCCTAGCCGTGTTTGGGCTTATTAGAATTGTCATAAGATGCACTTTGGCTATAAGGTACTATCGAACTGATCTGATGATGGAGCCGGAAGGTAGACACAGGAACTTCATAATAAAACAGTGTTACCTAGCAGTGTTTGGGTTAATTGGAATTGTCATGACTTTGGTTATAAGTGTATCGCATCTAAAAAGTGTGAAATAAAAAAATAATTTCGGAAGTCGGTGTTAAATAAGAAACAAAAAATACCGAGAGACACAGACTTCCGATATTAAAGTTATTTTGATTCTTTTAGTGTCTTTTTTAGTGTAGTCGGTTATTTATTTTTTTTGTAAAAAGTTTTTTTTTAAAAGAAGAACTTCATAGGTATCTACTATGTGAAAAAAGCTTCACTTAAAAATCTCAAACCATGAAGGTTTTATTTATGTCACTTCGAAGTACCTATTACAATAAAAAGGCAATTTCATACTTTAACCCCTATTATTACGTATGCATAGAAGCCGGCCGGCACAATTACTCAAAAAACAAAACATTTGATTGACACAGATTTACGCATACTCTCGGACAGCATGTCTGTACTGCAAGCGCTGAACAGCTACACAGTTAACTCTGGGCTGATTTACGAGTGTCACCAACGCCTAAACCAGGTGGGTGAACATAACCAAGTAACCATCCAATGGATCAAAGGACACAGCGATTCCCGAGGCAACGATGCAGCGGATGAACTCGCCAGAAGGGGATCGAATATGGCAGCAATGGGACCTGAGCCAATTGTGCCGCTCCCCTTCGGATACCTACGCAATCTGGTAAGGAAACGAACTAGAGACCTACATCACAGACTATGGAAAGACCATAGTGAGTGCAGGCAGGCCAAGGAGACACTTCCCTCCATCGATGGCCGCTGTACGAAACAGGCCCTACGACTGACTAAACCTCAGCTGCGAAAAGTGACGGCAGTAACAACTGGCCACGGGACCTTTAATAAGCACCTCTCTGTCATAGGAGTTACAGACAGCCCACTGTGCAGAGCCTGCATGGAGGAGGACGAGATGACAGCAGCACATCTGCTTCTAAGCTGCCCAGTTGTCGCTGGATACAGGGCAAAATACTTCGGAAACCCAGGTAACCTCCGCGAAATTGTCAATAACACCAAGGCGCTGCTGGCCTTCCTGGAGGAGCTGGTGTAGCTCGAATGACGCATTTGTCCCACCCGTACGCAAAATACGCGCTTAGTCGTGGAGTTGCGGATACCAGCCCGAGATACTAATACTAATATACTAATTGACACAGATTTGCGGGGGGGCCGCGGGTATGGGTGGTTTGTGATTGGCTGATCGCAATTCCGGTGCATTTGAATTGCCGAATGCACTAGCGGGCAGCGAGTGGGCAAGCGGGAGCGGGGTTATGACTATAGGTCGGACTCTATGTCAACTTAAAACCCGCGAATTTTCAAATTAGTCCTAGAAACATTTTTGGTGTATTTTTTGATGACATGAGAGTGAGACGTGATGGAGTAAGGACGGTTTTTTTTTTGTGCTTCTTCTGGTGCTCCCCCAGACGTGGTGCCCTAGGCAATTGCTTAATTTGATTAAGGATTAATCCGTCACTGGGTAGGTACAATTGTAAATCTGAAGTTGAAGTTATCTCGTAAGTACCTACTCCACCAAAGCGGAGATGTTTGAAACTGAGAGGGTGGTAAACATCTCGTTTAGTGGGTAGAACAAGGATGGCTGGATAACTATTTTATTCACCATCCATGCCATCTTGGTTATCTGCTACAACAACAACAACACAAATAGTCACCAATAATTATAACAACAATTATAACAACAACAACACCAATAGTCACCAATAATTATAAATAATTAGATACAAATAGTCACCAATAATTATAGGTATTAGTGATTGTCCCAATATATATTTTTTTTTTTGTTTCTTGTTCAGCGATATTTTTTCTTAATTATATAAACTAGTGCTTGACTACAATCCCACCTGATGGTAAGCAGTGATGCAATCGTTGATGGTGAGGCGCACTAGTTTATTAGGAGCCTATTCACTATAGCCTTGAAGACGTCACGCGTCATCTAAATTATAATCGGACGGGAAGACCGCAGCTGGTAAATTGTTCCACTCCTTTGATGTACGCGGTATAAACGACGCGGTGTAATGCTTAATCCGGACTAGGGCTTTCATCGCGGGAACCTCGGTCTCTAAAATATCGAGAGTCTCGATGATTTTCTCGCATTTTTGAGACTCGTAACTTATACTTCAAATTTCGGGAACAACGAGACTTTTGAGGCTTGCGTAGATTTTTAAAAATCTACCTACTAATCCAGATACTGCACGGTACGACGCAACACTTAACAGCAGATACAGTTTTGGATTTTTTTCGTTAGATTCCCAAAAAAGCTCTTTAACCATATTAAAGCAAATAAGCTCACTAAAGCAAGAATTTTGCTATATTTGCACAATCCTACTCAATTTTATTGAGAGGAAGTTGGGTCCTTTCAAACTCAATAATAACGAAATTACATTATCTTTAAAAGTATAATACGAAAGATGAAATAAATCACTGATTGAAAAGCCAGTTAGATAACTATCCAGCAAATACAAGTTCTCCAAAACAAAACGGGACAATGACGTAGCTCACTTTTTTTTTATGATAGGCTTGCGTTTGACCGTTATCTCACTTAATGGTATAATACTTAATCAATGATGTGGTCGACGATGGAGCACGTTTGCCTAGAAGTAACCTATTCTTTCTTGACTTATATACTCCAAGGTTGTAGCTAGGTTTAATTGTAAAAGAAAACCTAGGATATAGGTTTAAACGTTTACTAAAACCTCAATATGAAATAATTAAAGATCTGAAAACCTGATGTATGAACCACCACGTTTAACTTACAAACCATGTTAAACGTTTTTCAGAATTTGAATTAGATTTCAAATTCTTAAGCCATTGTAGCAGCATGGAAGCAGGTTAATTTCGCAGGTCAATCTCGTAACAAACTAACAGATCCCACCGCTTTAAAATCAAATAAGATGCTTCATGGTTTTTACGTGTTCACTTTAAAAAAGCAAAAAATAACTCGTCATTGCTAGTTTACTCGATTGTAACCACGGAAGAAGAAAAACAAGATTGAAATACTGTTTTTAATAAAGTTCTCTATTCATCATCATCATCATCATCATTTCAGCTGAAAGACGTCCACTGCTGGACATAGGCCTCCCCCAAGCGCCGCCACAACGAACGGTCCTGTGCGTCTCGCATCCATCGGACCCCCGCAATAAGTTCTCTATTATAATCTTGTATTGATTGCCTAAATGCCTAGCATTTGAATATAAATCTTTTTCTTTTTAACCAATCTTGTAAGTCTCGATTTTCCCGGGAATCCCGAGACCGGTCCGAGTCTCGATTGTTTTGTCACGGGACTCAAAATTGTATCGAGAGTGAAAACCTTAGTCCAGACCGTAGAGGTTGTTCGATGGTAGAATGGAGATGGCAGAATCAAGTTATGAAATTCACACGCACACTCTCCAAAATGCATCTTGTAAAAAACTTTTTAGAAAAAAAAAATAACCGACTTCACTAAAAAAAACACTACAAGGATCAAAATAACTTTAATTTTGGAAGTCGGTGTTTCTCGGTATTGTTTGTTTCTTATTTAACACCGACTTCCGAAATTAAAGTTATTTTGATCCTTTTAGTGTTTTTTTTTAGTGAAGTCGGTTATTTTTTTTTTCTAAAAAGTTTTTATTTCACACTTTTTAGTTGCGATACACTTTTAAACAGAGTGCCTATTTCTCATGACAATTCCAATTAACCCAAATACTGCTAGGTTACATTGTTTTATTATAAAGTTCCTGTGTCTACCTTCCTCCTTCCGGCTCCATCATCAGATCAGTTCGATAGTACCTTATAGCCAAAGAGCATCTCACGACAATTCTAATAAGCCCAAACACGGCTAGGATACATTGATTAATTACGGAGTTCCTGTGCCTACCTTCCGGCTCCATCATCAGATCAGTTCGATAGTACCTTATTGCCAAAGTGCATCTCATGACAATTCTAATAAGTCCAAACACGGCTAGGTTACATTGATTAATTACGGAGTTCCAGTGCCTACCTTCCGGCTCCATCATCATCATCAGATCACTTCGATGATACCATTTTCAACGTAACTATTCAGAATCATTCATTATTTGTATTGTCATAGTCGCTTAACTATGTATATCTTCATTGTAATATCTATTTGTGTATGAAGTTCCGTTGACCATTTCTGGTCTTCTTCATCAGTTCCACTTCATCAAATGTTACTTTTTGACTGTAAATGCTTAAGTTCTTGATGAAAATACTAAAATTACCATAGGGTTGCCTATAATTTTTGAGGAGTTCCCTCGATTCCTCATGGATTCCATCATCAGAACTGGATTTTGAAAAAAATGGGACCAATCTGGAAGCATATCCTGTATAGGGAAAAAAAAATTTTGCAAATCGGTCCATAAACGACGGAGTTCTGAGGTAACAAACATAAAAAAAAAATAATGATAAAAAAAAAAAAAAAAATACAACCGAATTGATAACCTCCTCCTTTTTTTTGAAGTCGGTTAAAAATGCCAAAAGACTGGCTAACCTACGCTGAGTGCTACAAATGCTACTAACTACTTACTGTGGCGTGCTTGCAAATCTCGAAATAAACCTTCAGATTCTAAGTCGCCAACTCGGCTACACAACAACCAATTGGCAAGAACGAAGCAGGAAAAAGCAGATGCATTTGGTAGACACCAAGCTAAAGTTTTCACTCCGAACGAAGCTGGTCCCCAAACTGACGATTCAGACATTGAAAACGTTCTGAGCCAACCCTCCGTAAAATTCTCGGTGCCCCATTTTACGTCCGAAATGAGAATCTACATTTAGATCTCAAAATCCCAACCAGCAGTTCATGAAACGCCTTTGCAAGCGTTTCTTCGATACTGCTGTGAAACACCGCAACCCCCTCATCGCATCGGCAGCCCGATACGAACCCTCCCGCATTTCCAAGATTCGCCGTCCTAGGCATACTCTCGTCACCCCCGACGACCCCATTACCCTGCTCCAAGAGAGCCGTAAGGAAACCAGTACAGTTCGCAGACAACACAGAACGCCGTCATTCCGTCCTCGCCGCCGAGGCCCACCGCGACAATCCCGTCAACGTCCTCCCCGTCCCTTGCTCGAGCCAGCCCGCGTCGCTGAGCCGTAGTTTTAAAATTCCCGGATAATAATAATAATATCTTTGTTCGATCCAGCCCGTCCCTTGCTGTCCTCTCCCAGCGACGCCCTAAGCCGAGGTCCGTACCCCACAGGGGGTGCCCTTAGCGTGTAGTCGCTTAGTTTGTAAGGTTAGTTAAGTAAGCCCTGGCTGGAGGGTTTGATTCTCGAATCGAGGCCGCCACAGGCAAGTCCGGTTAAGCAGCCGACAACCTCCTAGGTTGACCTGCTAGAGGACACACACAATAAAAAAAAAAAAACAATATACACATTCAGTTTTGGAGTCTCAAGATTCTTACTTCTATCCCCAAAATGTCATGCCATTGATCTATAAGATGCATCCGAAACTGAGCCAAGGTATTGGAGAAGATGTCAACTCAATGCTATTGGTACGAGTAACGAGAATGACTTTCATTATACGTTCTCATCATGCGGTTTTCATGATCTATACGAGGCCAAAAACAGAGCCGTAGAGGTTGCCAAATACTGGTCAGAAAAAAATTAGTTAGAGTACATCGACACGAAAAGAATAAGATCATGCGGTTCAGCAGCGTCGCTCCTCCGAGGTTTGCTCGAGCTGCAAACGGCAAAAACAAATCCAATTTACGGTCAGGCTTGGGTTGACAACTTCGGGGGACTGATAAGTTTATGTCATCCAGAAGTTTAGGTACTTACATGAATCAAACCATTAACAATTTTGTATAAGAAAATTTGGCCCATTGTTTTTCTGCGGTCTTCTAGGGTTGTTAATCTGAAATGGCTTAACCTTTCAGGATAAGTAGCTGTATTAGGACAGCCGCTTGTCTTGTACCGCAGATACCTGCTAAAACATCTTTGGACCCGTTCGATTCTATTGATATGAACTCTTTAACTAGGATTCCACACCTGCGAGTGCGAGTAGTCTAGCACACTCCTGACGAGGGTGACGTAAAGAAGTTTAAGAGCACGTACATACTTAGTCATGGCAGACACGCTTCATAAATTCCAACATTTTGGTGATAAATAATAGCAAATCTTCTTAAGGCTGTAATTGCATGTCTATTTATTGTTTCATAATATAACATCACGCCAGAACGTTCTGTAGGGAAATCGTGGAATGACTTTTCTCGCCCTAGGGCGGAGCGAGAGGGCGTGTCAGACTTTTAGTGACTAATACCCACTCCTGTGTTCCTTCTTCGCCTTGCGTTCCAGGACCCCGGGTTTTTCTTTCAGAAGCGAACACTTAGCCCCAATAGGTTTCGGCCCTGCTGGGCCCCTACCGTTTTGCCGACATATAATTGAGGCGCGCGTGGAACACCACGCGCCGTCGACGACTCAGGCTCCGTTCCAATCGGGCTACCCATTGTTCGTCGTCCGCTAGCCGGCGGCGGCGCCTACGGGGGCTGGAAATCGGGATTGGGGTCCCGCCGGCTGGGGCATGAGGAAGTCCGTTTCCTCACGCGTGCGGCCGCCTGCTTCGCTAGCATTACTGCTTCGCGGAAGGAGGCGGAATTACTTTGTATCACATGCCACTGCCAACATTGGCATGCGTGTCGTTAGTTCGCCGTCAATGCCCAAGCAAGGGTGTCCATCATCCATCGAAGCAGAAGCGTAGCGTGGACTAATTTAGGCGTGGGCGAAGGCGCATCAGCAAGGCCTTTTTCTTTCATAAATTCGAAAACGAGAGAGCAACTGTCGCAACCTAGTGTTCGACCACATCGTCGCTTACCATCAGGTGAAATAGTGGTACGCGAGCCTATAAATTATAAAACCAAAACCCTCGTTGTTAAAGAGCCCTCGTATACGCGAGGTCCTTTTGGGTGCGAGGGCCCACTTCACTACGCTACTGCATGGAACTAGAGCTGAGATGCGTAGGTACTGGTTAGAGCGGAGCAGAGCTCTGCTTATAGCAAACGTTGTGCGTTGGTATCGGTGCGGCGAACCCACGCGGGGGCACTAGAGGTGCCCAAGGTGAAGTTGTAGGTGTAAAAAGGTCAAGAATAAATCTAAAAGATTTTTACTGCATTGTGGGTGACAATGTAGCTCGAATCTCACATGTTCCAGAGACATTTGTTTTGATTGCTCAAGTGTATCCACTGAAGCTAAAGATTTAAGAATTACTTTTTTAAATCTGTAGTAGGTAATCTTAATTCAAAATTACTTATGTACTTCTGATTAGAAAAAGTAATTTATGTACTGTTATCAGACTTATACATTATAATTTGATAGACACTGCTCCAGTCTCATATCTTCATAGATATAATGGGACAGGCATAAAAGAAAACAAATTAATTGAAATAATAAAAAGTTTATTCCTAGTCCACTACGACTGCATACAAAATTAGTGCATTCCTTCAAATTTTATCTTGTTTTGTACCTAAAAAATAATATAATAATGTGTAAGAGACAAATACTTATTATAACATTTAAAAAGGCAAATTTATGTCAGTACATTAATGAATTTAATCATTTGAAAATATCAATGGATATGTCAGTAAACATAAAGTTATAACAGGTCAAATCTGTAGAATATCTATTATAAACACAGATTTGATCTGAGGATTGTAAATAGGCTCACAGGCCCACTATAAACAATAACAAAAAGTAGCACTTATAGTATTCCTTATCATACTATAAAATCAACTATAATATTATCATAAATCCTTATTGAAATTTCCAGAATTTCTTGAAGGAGCTAATATAATACTTTATGAGAATTACAAGTGCACAGCATGTAATCATTTTCTTGTCAGTCTACTCAAGCTTATTGAATATGCTTGGTTTAGAAAAGAACATCCAGACTTGTGCTCCCAATATTACCAATATGATTCATCATTCTCTAAGCCCTTATTGAGGGTTCTTTTCATACATCTCTGCAATAAAATATACACTTTACCAGCAACAGTATTATTAAGCAGTGATGTGTAATTATGCTAGCTATATTTTATTTAATTAGTGTATAAAACTGCACTACTTATTGTTTATTGTCCACAGTGGGCATGTGTCAAAAGTCAAAGCTCACATGTTCTGTTGCGCTGGACTGGCTGGCGGTGGCTGAGCTTCCAAGTTCTTTATCAATTGAGCCAACCAGTGCTTCGTCGAGTTATCTTCTTGGAGGCATGCTGCAAATGTGGAATCCCGCAGTTGGTCTGGCAAACATTGTCTTAAAGCCTCTCTGGCTCTTGCATTATCAGACAGGCGGAGGTAGCATCTCACAACATGTTTCAACAAGCGAGCAGACGGGTCTTTGGCCAGCGATAATACCATTTTTCCTAATATCATAGCTACATGAGAGAATCTGTCATATGTTTGGCAAATGTAACAAAGTCCACTGTCATCTAGCAATATCTTCTGCAAAATGAATGTAGCAACAGTCTTGGAAAGTTCAGATCCATTCTCCATGATACGTAGACATAGTGGTATTATTTCAGTGGTCAACAGAAAAGTTATGACTTCCTGTTCATCCGTTTTGACTAATGCTCCAATAACTCCAAGGCTAGTAAGGCGTAGGTATTCGAATGGACGTGTTTTGGAAACAGTGTGGAGGAAAGGATAAAGGAATAACGGAACGTGTGCTTGTAGGAAGGCCGAACGGGTCTCGGGGTGCGAGGCGACGCATTGCATGAGCGCCAGAGCGTTGCAGACGCGGTTGCTCTGGTGAGCCGTGAGCGTGGGCGGTATCATGGCCACGTAGATGTTGGTGATCTCTTGCAGTAGCGCGGCGATCGTACCAAAGCTGTGCCACAACATGGGCGCCAGGTCCGGCACATTCTCGCGCTTCTTACTCAGCTCCAGTAACGCATTTTCACGCGTCTCAGGATTGCACAACTCCAGGATCCACGTAAATATCTTTTCCCTGTCCACGGACTGCATGTTCGCCGGGCTCTGCTGGGCACTCATGTTAATCATTGAAATTGTTCTAATGCTTTAGTACTGGCTTCTTACAATACACGTATGCTACGTGTAAAGTTAGATTCATTGTATTTTTCTGATTAAAGTTAAAAATTTCACAGAACCATGTGTTACTTTACTATTTGCTTAGACGGGTAGAAACTATAATACTTTGTTAACGAGATTGTAATAGCAAAACTATTTCTCGAAAGCGTCGATTATTCGACGACTTCGACGACATTGACGTGACGTGACGTTTGACAGCGGCCAAAATAAAACCAAAGACAACAATACAATCGTAAGAATAGGTAGTATGAAAAAAAAATCCCTAAAGCTAGATGTACACCACCGTATTCGAATAGCTAATTTCGGTTGAATGGAGCTCGTGGCTAAATTATAACAACCGCATCACCGCATGGATTGATTTTCAAGTTTCGCAATGCTTGTTGATGTTATTCTATAGAAGAATGATAAATTACAAAGGGGCATCTTGTACCTAATTAGGTTGTGAAAGTCAGACCAACAGTTCTAAGTTCTTCCAAATAAAATACTGGTATATACATGTAATGTAAATCCAATTACACTGGAAAACAAACGCAACATTGCACATTGTTGGGAAATGGCTGGGCAGTTTAATATTGGGTAACGGTTTTACAAAAGTACCGGTTTTTGCTTGTTGTTTTGCCACTCTATACGAAAATTCTTCAATACTCCTTTCAGGGTGTTTTTGGCGGGATATCTTCGAGTGAAGTTCAGTGGCTGTTTTAATTATTCGCAAATTGATTCTTATGAGATATTGTAATGTAAAATTGGTGTAGTTTTGTATCTCAAGTGTCTGCGCAACTGGACAACATGTGGAATCATTGAAATAAGCATAGCATGATCTTGGTAAAATGGAGCTGAGAATTATTTTATTGTAGTTTTGGCTACGTTAGCGAAGTTTGCTGAGAAGGCTGAATCAATACACTTGCTGCCAAATACTACAAAAACATTACAATGTGTTACACCCGCATCCTAATGTAAAACAAAAAGAAACAATTAAGATATTCGAAGACGAAAGACATTATCATTGAAAACCGTATGCGAGAAAACATTGACGAAAGACTAGTTGATATGGTCGTACGACTATAGCTTTCCCGAAAGGGTAAAGAGAAAAAAAATCACTATGATCTAACATTTTCGATGCATTTCTGTGAGTACATGGCATTAAGGGTACTGGAATAATAACCATGTACTATAAGTGATAAAATAAAGTATTTATTTTTGTTATAATTTGCACTAAAAACACAAATATCATTTCTATAGGAAATACACCAAATTGTGACAGGCACACTCTTTCTTCTTTTCTGTCTAACATAAATTCAAACATTCGTCAATCTCTCAGACTGCCAGTACTCACGATACGATTACAACCTCTTCTGACACTCCTCCTTAATCGCATTCGTCACTCTTTCATTCTCTTCAGCTACCCTCACTCGTACAACCAAACCCTCACAACTTTTATACCCTCAATGGTGTTTTGCATCATATGACACCCATCTCTCTAGAACAAAATTCAAATTTGTTTTTCAGCAAACTTTTTGTTAAAATATCTGCTGTCATTTTGTTTGTCTCAAGGTACTTGAGTTGAATCTCCGAGTCACTAATCAAAGTGTCCCGGACAAAATGATATCTCACATCGATATGTTTCGTCTGGTGATGATGCACTGGGTTAAGCGCAATAGCCATAGCTGATTGACTATCTGTGTACATATACAGCTTCGTATTATGTATACCTATAAGTTCTTTCAAGAATCTTTTTAGGTACACAGCTTCTTTGGTAGCTTCAGAGAGGCTTACATACTCTGCCTCTGCAGTTGATAAAGCCACTGTCTTTTGTTTCATGCTTTGCCAGGAAATAGCAGCTCCACTTAACTTGAACACATATCCAGAAAAAGATTTTCGGTCAACGATGTTCCCACCATGATCAGCATCAGCAAAACCTTCGATCTCACATGCTTTGCCTTTAACATATTTCAATCCTAAATTTGCTGTTTTTTTTCAGGTACCTAAGAATTCGTTTCGCTGCTATCCAGTGAGCTTCCTCGTAGCAGTTGTTAAATTGACTCATGAAATTCACTGCTTGAGCTATGTCTGGTCTTGGACAGACTGCTATATACATGAGTGATCCTATAAGTTCTCTGTAGGGGATCTTCTCATTTAGTTTGTGTTCTCCATCTGCCTTCTGGAGTCTCAGTTCAGGTCTCATTGGAGTGGAAGCCGGTTTACAGTTCTCCATCCCAAACGTCTTGAGAATCTTCCTGATATATTCCTCTTGGTCAATCTTGATCCATCCGTTCTCTTGAGTCACTTTAATACCCAATACTAGTTCGGCCTTTCCTAGATCCTTCATCTCAAACTTAGACATCAGGTCTCTCTTAACCGTCTTCACTTCTTGTAAATCATTCCAAAATAAAAGTATATCGTCAACGTAAATTGCAAGTATTATTATTTTCTTGCCTCTCTCACGTAAATATACACATGGTTCATTTAGTGATTGTTTAAATTTCAAATCCATTAACTCCTTATGCAATCGTTGGTTCCAGGAACGTGGTGCCTGTTTCAATCCATATATGGAACGCTTCAAGAGGCAAATGTGGTCTTCCTTCTCTTTCTCTTCAAATCCAGGTGGTTGTCTCATGTACACCTTTTCAGTTAGGTGACCATTCAAGAACGCCGTCTTTACGTCCATGTGATCGCACTTGAGTCCCTTTTGTACTGCTAATGCCATTAACATCCTTAGGGTACTATGTCGCACTACAGGTGAAAACGTTTCACTGTAGTCGATACCTCTACGTTGACTGAAGCCTCGTGCCACCAGACGAGCCTTGTATCTGGCCTTATTTCCCGCCTCCTTTTTGATTCTAAGTAACCATTTAGAATCAACAAGGTTATTTGTCTGATTGTGGTCTCGCTTCACAAGAATCCAAGTCTTGTTTTTCTTTAAAGCATCAAGCTCCTCCTGAATTGCTGCTTTCCATTGTTCAGCATCCGGTCTTGCTAGTGCTTCTTCTAGTGTAAGTGGATCATTTAGTTCAGCTTGATAAGTGACGTAATCTGGAAACTGTACCGGCTTCCTATCTCTCAAAGGATACCTTCTCTCTTGTATACTTTCATCTCCAGGTTCTTGTTCTTGATTATGCTGCTCCTCTTCACCTTCAAATGAAGCCAATTGTTCGTCATTATCAGCATCTGCAGTATCAGATGGTGTCTCATAAGAATCATTCTGTTCATCGTCAGTTTGATGATTGTCTCTCTCCTCATCATCACTGCTATCAGGACCAACTTCACTATTTTCATCTGAATCCTCAAACTTCAGATTCACAAACTCTTTCGGACTTTCAGTTTTCTTGTACATCTGATGTTCAAAAAATTTTACATCTCTTGCTATGTATACATTATTCTTCTCTGGGTCGAACAGTCTATATCCTTTCGTCGTCTCACTATAACCAACAAAGATGGTTTCCTTCGCTTTTGGTTCCCATTTTGTCCTTTTTTCATCTGGAACATGCACGAAAGCTCTGCATCCAAATATTTTAAGTCCTTGGAGGTCAACTTTTGATCCAGTCCATGCTTCTTCCGGTGTCATGTCCTTGACTTTGTTAGTAGGAGATCTGTTCTTCAAGTATACAGCTGTATTTACCGCTTCTGCCCAGAATCGAGGGTCTAAGCCAGCCTCTTGTAACATACATCTGGCTTTTTCTGTTATTGTGTGGTTAGCACGCTCAGCAACCCCATTCTGCTCCGGTGTATACGTACATGTGTACTGATGGATTATCCCGTTTTGTTCCAGAAAACTAGTAACATTTTTATTTTTAAATTCACTACCGTTATCAGTTCGTAGGACCTTAAGTTTTTTGCTCGTTTGATTTTCTGCTAAAACTTTAAACTCCTTTATTTTCTCAAAAACTTCACTTTTGCATTTAAGAAAATATATAAAAGTTTTGCGCGAAAAATCGTCAATAAACGTCAAAAAATATTTAAATTTACCAAAGCTCTCGTTCATTGGACCACACACATCAGAGTGTACCAATTGAAGTATTTCAGTAGCTCTCGTCGCGCCTTCTTTTGGGAATGGTTCACGCGATTGTTTTCCCAATAGACAAGCCTCACAGTTGAGTACAGCAGATTTAGAAGAAAAACTTACCCCATTAGCAAGTTTGTTTTTTAAAAGTTTCAGGTTTCGAATGCCAAGATGCGCTAACCGTTTGTGCCACAGCTCCACATCACTGCATGGTTCTGTAGACGCTACAGTAGCAACCTGTGGAGTTGTCATAAGCTTATAGATACCTTTATCTATCTTACCTTCCACGCAAGCATTCCCTTTAATCTCACATTCATTTTCATTGTAAATTGAACAACCTTCACTCGTAAAAACAACTATTTTATTTTTCTTCGTAATCATACTCACGCTCAAAAGATTTGAATGTAATTCAGGTACAAACATAACATCATCTACAGTTATGTTTAGTTGCTCACTCTCAACCCTGCCAAAACCTTTACCATAGACCTTACCTCCATTCGCACAACATACCTCAATGTCATGATGCTTTACAAAGTCTTGTAACAAATGTCTACTACTACTCATATGTGAAGAAGCGCCCGAGTCCAAAATCCATTGCTCTTCCTTCGCAATAGGTGATGTCATAGATAACGCTGTAGCAATATGTGCCCGTTCCTTTTTGTTACTGTCCTTTTTGTTTCTTGGATTATCAGGACAATCTATCATCTTGTGTGCACCTTCACATATAAAGCATTTCAACTGCTTATTAGCCTTCGCATAATTCTTCTTAAAAAACTTTTTCTTAGCCGTCAGCGCAGTGACTGGTTCAGAATTAGCGCTGCTCTCTTTGTAGTCACTCATTTGCAAGAGTTTTGTTTTAATGTAGTCGGTTGTCAAGGTAATGCTGGTATTTTCTAATGCTAATCTCATAGGAGTGTATTCTTCAGGTAATCCTGCTAGCATCATTGCAGCCAACAGTTCATCATCAATTGGTTTGCCAAGCTCTCCTAGTTGCTGAGCAACATTCAATAGTTCTGTTACGTACGCTCCAATACTGTTAAATTGATTTAGCTTTAGACTCACTAGTTTTGTAAGCAGTCGGCATCGATTGTTTAGGCCTTTGTCCTCAAAAGCGTCGCGCAGAGCCTCCCATGCCTGCTTCGCAGTTTTACAGGACCTCACATAGACCTTGCAGTCCTTGTTCACCATAAGACATATTTTGCTGAATGCCTTTTGATCTCTTCTTTGACCTGCCTCATCGGTCACTGGCGGTGTTTCCTCTACATACTTCCAAAGATCATCATGCATGAGATGACACTGGATATCAAACTTCCAACTTCCATAATTACGCATACCTTCTAATTTTTCTGCGTACACTGGTGATAGCCCTCCGCTACCAGAAGCTGAAGTCTCCATGTTTTTTTTTATTTTTGAAAAAAAAACAAAAGAATACTTTTTCTCACATTGTATCACTTTTTATGTAAAAATCGTGCTGATATCCCATAACCTGTGAGTACATGGCATTAAGGGTACTGGAATAATAACCATGTACTATAAGTGATAAAATAAAGTATTTATTTTTGTTATAATTTGAACTAAAAACACAAATATCATTTCTATAGGAAATACACCAAATTGTGACAGGTACACTCTTTCTTCTTTTCTGTCTAACATAAATTCAAACATTCGTCAATCTCTCAGACTGCCAGTACTCACGATACGATTACAACCTCTTCTGACAATTTCTCGCATTTCTGCAGTGGTCTCGAAACTACCGATTTTTCGGTATTTACACCGATATGGGCTCTGTTCTACCAAAATACCGAAATATTACGATATTTCTACGATTTCAGAGAATTTCCATGTATACTACATGGAAATTCTCCCGAATTTTCTACCGATTTTACACTTTTAAGATGGCAATCC
This sequence comes from Mythimna impura, assembly GCA_905147345.3. Lineage (NCBI taxonomy): Eukaryota > Metazoa > Arthropoda > Insecta > Lepidoptera > Noctuidae > Mythimna > Mythimna impura. The sequence continues at coordinate 10,163,668 of LR990362.1, read as the reverse complement.
TTTTCATTTATGTTTAATGTTACGGGGAAGCGCTTAAATAGTAAGTAGGTAAGGATGGACCTATGTTTTTTTTTTTAATTGATATAAACTAGTGCTTGACTGCGATCCCACCTGATGGTAAGCAGTAATGCAATTGTTGATGGTGAGGCGCTAAAACCACCTAGTACAGAATGTTCCACATATTTTGGGGAATACCCTTATGTCCTACAACTCAATGTTTCTAGGGGGCTTCCCGCTTGGGAATTAACCCGTCTAGTCTATTTAAATAGGAATTTGGTTTTATTTTTTTCATTAATTTTCTTAACTTTGAAGAAAAAAGTTTCTTACCTAAAGAGTGCCTACAAAATAAGATTAAGTTAAAATGTCGTCTGACGAGGAGCCAACAAGCACAAGTGCGAGTGTTCTACGAGTATAAAAAATAGTTTTAGAGCAATTTGATTCGGCAATTTTTATGACTATTTTTGCCATTATTGTGTCAATGAAAATTAATGCGATCTAGCAAAACGAAAAATAAAAAATTGCACATATCAGAGTATCCAAACACACCAACCTTAAAATCGGTAAAAAATAAAATTTAATTTGTACAAAGTAATTTTTTTGGTAACCGTACTTTTGAAGTGTCAGTTGACAGATGAAAACCATAGACACTCTCCTTCTTAGTTGGATCGCATTTATAAAATATGATTGTTTAAATTATATAAATAAATATAAGTGTTTTTCATTAAATAAACGAATTTGATTGAATATTGTATTCTTTTGTCAAATACCAATTTTGGGTACAAATATCCGGCAAGTCTACCGATCTCGCTCTTAAAGTATTGTAAGGTCTTTGATCTCGCTCTATGACGTTCGAGACCCACTGGTTATCTGTGGCCATTCTCTGTAGTCTGTGCCCTGTGGCTGTCTGTCACATATTGCCTGCTGTGATCGAGTGATCAGTGCATTTTGTGTATTTTTATTTAATATTTTATTAGTCCAGTGTCGTAAACGTTGTGCCCGTTTAAAAGTTTCAATTGTAAGCTTTTATATTGTAATTTGCCGCTGTACAACATCACCATTTTTCTGATTATAATATGTGAAAGTTGTGTTTTCTACGACTTCCTACCTACGTTTATTGGTTTGTAACATTTTAATTAGATCTGTTCGTAAATAAACGTGTTTTTATCGTCCTGAATAGTGCCATCTGACCCTGTGCTGATTTCTGTGTAATATTATCAGTCTCCGGTTGATTCATCGCGTTGACGCCATTGCTGGGTATAATTAACTATAATAAACAAAACTCCGCTGTGTGAGCGCAACGAGGCTACGTATCGTTATTCTGTATTCGCACGCAGTACATCAGCAAGTTTGTGAAACTAGGTTTATTACGGCAGCTCATGAGTAATCACTAGATACAATAATAATGTATTAATTGAATAAGGCTTCAAGTAGTAAAGATTGAAGAATGGTTTAGATTACTATCCTTTTTAAAGAAACAGAAATAAGATTGTTCCTTTAAGATTCTGCCTTTCTAATAAGAATATAGAAATACTTTTCGTTTTCATTTTAGCTGGTATGAAAAATGGAAATTCAGTCAGTTTATTTTGTTGATAAAACAATGGATATGTTGTGAACTTACGAACCAGTGTAAATTATTTCTTGCCCTCTGAAAGTAAGGTTGATATCTGTCCGGGTTTCCCAGGATTTGCTCTCGTGTAGGGAGCGTTTGGGCAGGATCTCATTTTTTTTTTTTTTTTTTTTTTTCCCATGTATAATCTGCGATCAGTCTAGTTGACTATAATCAGATATGTTGCAGTAGTTAGAAATTTTGGTGGGTTAAAGCCACTGCTTTAACTCTCCTTAGTCATATAGCACATTTGCTCTTTTCAGGCGATTGATTGGATTTCGTATCAGAAGCATGCTTGTCAATGGGTTGGGATGGAACCTTAATCGTTCAGCGTAGTTATCTGTGCATTGTTTGGCTTCTTCAATGACAGTCTTCATATTTAGGTACTCATGTATTTCAGAGTTACGTGTGAACCAGGCTGCACCACTTATGGTCCTTAGGATGTTGTTTTGGGCTCTTTGGAGGCAAAGTATGTTGGATTTGCTGGCTGAGGACCACAGTTGAATCCCGTAGGTCCAAATCGGTTTTATAACTGAGCTATAGACTCTTAGTTTATTACTTATGGATAGAGTTGATTGCTTGCCAAGCATCCACAAGAGATTTTTGAATCGATTATTTACTTCATTCCGTTTGTGCTTGATATGGTCTTTCCATGTCATACGTTGGTCCAAGTAAAATCCCAAGTATTTCACACATTTGCAAGGTGGTAAAGGGTCCTGGCCAAGTTTGACTGTTGGGCACAGCTTCTTTCTTAACGTGAATGTAATGTGGTGCGATTTAGGGGCACTCGCTTTTACACACCATCTTCGCAACCAGTCGTTGGTTTGGTTGAGCTGGTTTTGTAGGCATCTACTGGCTTCGTCTGGATCACTACTCGATGCAAGAAATGCGGCATCATCCGCGAAGGTTGCAACAGTTACGTTTGCAGCTTGAGGTAGGTCATGAGTGAAGATGTTGTATGATGATGGGCAGGATCTCATTTGTGGTCCAGGTTCAAAATATTCATTGCATTTGCATGAGACTTGGCACACAAGAAGACTAAAACCTGGATTAGGAGAAAGGATACATTTTAATCTCGGAGTACATTCTCTTGAGATCATAAAAATCTTTTCATATTGGCTAACATGAAGAAAAGCTTGTATTGCTTACTGTTAGTTACCTATTCTCAGTGCAACCTTATTTACTAAAACCTAAGTTTTTTCTGGTATTTGTAGAAAAATGGAGGTGTCCCACTCATTGACTCTAAATGAGTCTGCCCTGCAGCAGCTGCCAGATGACAAGAAGCCACATTTTATATTTGAATGGCTCCGATTCCTTGATAAAGTACTTGTGGCTGCACATAAGGTAAATATTACAATGATTTATTTTTTAATATCGGATGTTATGAAAATATAGATTAAATGTTGTAAACTTCAATTATTATACGTAGAAAGTGAAAGAGGCAAGTATAATCATTTTTTTTTTTTTTTTTAATCTATTATTTAGAGGCTGCAGTGCACTCTGGGTGACTATGCCAGCCTCATGGGATCAATCCTATTGCAGCATAATGGGCATCTTGCAAGCTGCGATAGCAGACTGCAAACCACCCATTACCCTACTCTATCCCCTACTCACATCTTCAAATATACTTCACTTTACACTAATATTCTCTGCCCCTCTCTATCCTTTCTCTCTTTCATACATCTTTTTAAGAGCTTATAAATAATCTGTGCTTCTTCAGACATTGGCTGGCTCAGAATCATATTGATTCCACCATTGTGGAGATCGATGTTTGGTAACAGGCTCCTCCTCAGTTCGCGATACTGGTCACATTCCACCATCACATGAATTATATCCTCGGGCACCTGACATGTATCACACAGTGGCGATGATTTAACCCCCATTAAATGATAAAATTTGTTCAGTGGAACATGACCAGCCCGCAACCTGAGAGCAGCAACCAATGTCTCCCTGGAGAGGCTGGCACATTCAAACCAGGGCACTGACCCTGGTGTGTCCTGCATGGTATAGTACCAAGCACCCTTAGTATGTGAGCACTCTCTAAACGAGTTCCTCCATTTCTCTCTACACACTCTTCTAACCTCTGGGATAATCTCCCAACCGTAGGGCTCACTCAGTACATCCACGCCATCATCCACTGCATTCCCCGCCAGCTGATCCACAATCTCATTTTCAAGCAAGCCAACATGGGAGGGTATCCACTGAAACTCGACACAAGTATTTTCTTGCTGCAATCTGTGCTCTAGACCCAAGGCTTCATAGGCTATCGGAATACCTCGGATACCCGAGACACACCGAGCCAAGTGCTGTAGAGCGCTTCTGGAATCTGTTAATATAATTACCTTTTGTTCCCCTACACTACTAGCATAAGATAATGCCTCCGTGATCGCCGTAAGCTCGGCCCTCATCACGGAGACATCCTCATGCAACCTAAGTTGCATATGTATATTCCTTTGTGGGTCTAGGAATGCTGCACCTGTATAATCATTTAATTCATTAAACCCCAAGCTAACGCCAGCATTCGCTCTCTCATTCTTTCTATTGTGTCTCTAATTACGGTATTCGAAAGGTTAAATAACACAAACAACAACATAACATGAACACTATAGCTGTATCGGAATGCCTGTGACATTGTGTTTACTAATAATGTTATTGTTGTGTCTCAGAATGCAGTGATAGCTTCTGAATATTTTTTTTTTTGACATAGTTATGAAATATGTCTTAGACTCTAATGGATTTATAAATGATTCTTATTAGAGTAAACTCTCTCTGACATGGTAATTCTAACATGCAAACAATCTTCTTTTGATTGATTGACTAATTGATTCAGTTAATGTGACTTGAATATTGAATAGGAATATTTGGGCTTCTACAAGGTTATTAAAATTTATTAGCTTTGCTTAGCTTGGGGCTAGATGGCGTTGTGTGATAGTTGTGGAATATTATTATTATTATTATTTTCAGTGTCAAAGATCTAGCATATTGTAATGCATTGTAAAAAATATGATTGTGTGCCCACAACTTGTCTCCCAAGTTGTCATTATATGTAACCATTCTTGACTTGTGTTTCATGCCCAAAAATTTAAGTATTCTAAGTTTTCTTCTGATACCTGAAGGAGTCTTAGCATACTTAGGCCCGTATTACAGAACCTTACTCAAGTACTACTTAAACTGCGTCCAACCGATTACTGCTTGAGCGAAGAATCTCGACTTAAGCGTTCAGTTTATTTTAGAACTATCCTCAAATTCAAATCAAACGAAACTACGCTTGAGTAGAGATTTTGATCTCTGATTTAAATCCACAACAATTTCCATGAGATTCTATGCTCAAGCGTGGTCTCGACTCATCATCATCATCTTCCTGCCCTTGTCCCGTGTTATTTGGGGTCGGCGCAACATGTTTTTTTCTTCCATTCTGCCCTGTCACTCAAGCGTGGTCTCGACTACACTTGCGAAAACAAAGATCAAATCTCTGATCGATTCTGAGCTGATTGTGATTTTAAAATAAGGACACATTGAGTGGAGCTCACTCAAGCACTGTTCTATAATACGTAAAAAAATTCATTTTAAAGTGACATTGCTCAGGTGATTATTGATTGTAGTTTCTCTGCTCAAGTCAAGTTCTAAAATGAAAACTCCAACTGAGACTCGTTTTAAGTAATGCTTGAGTCTTGGTTGTGGCTCTGTAATACGGGCCTTAGACTTTTTAAGATTTTTCAATTATTTTTGACCTATACGATGGGTTCTTGGCAATGAGTGTTAAAAAAAATAAGCAAATGGTGATGAAACATTTTTATCTTCTTCTATCATATAATGAAAGTTTTTTTTTTGCCAACAGTCTGACATAAAAAGCTGCCAGCAAAAATTGGTGGCTCAGTTAGTCAACCTGTTACGTGAGAACCTTGGTGGACCAGCAAGGAGGTTGCTAGCCAGGAACCTGGCTACATTATTCTCTGTTGGAGACACTTTCCTACTCTTTGATACTGTTAACAAATGCAATGACATCATCAAGATTAAAGATGATTCGCCTTCTTATTTGCCGACTAGACTGTAAGTACTTATTTTTATTTGATTGCTGATCATACTTAAGTATTATGTGTTGAATGCCATGAAAATTAGTCAAACACGAAAATAACCAAAAATAACAGAGTAGTATAAAAATTTTAGGATTCTTGTGAAACAGCCCTCATTTGTGCCAAGTCAGCTGTCGGTGGTTGTGTATTGCTTGTAACGCAAGATTGTTCGAAAGAGTCTCTGTGTCCCTGGAACGCAAAGAGGAACTGGGAACAGGTGATTTTTAATCAATAAAAGTCTGACACTACGTCTCAGTCCACCCTGAGCGGGAGAAAATATTTCATGATTTCATAACTCAAACAAAAGTGATGCCACTTTGGGTTTTTCTCAGTAAAAGTCTATCACTCTCTCAGTCCATTCAGAGCGAGAGAAATTATTTGATGATTTCTCTCGCTACCCATGAATCGCCTTTATCCTACTCCACTGTTGGGTTACCAACTCTTAGTGCTGAGTTGAGCGTTGAAAGTCGAACAGCGTGCTTTTATCATCCATTGGAACGTCACGCGAAAAACTAAAAGAATTTTCAAACAACATAATTATCAAAAATGTTTCGCAACATAAATTTTCCACTATTGAGTCCATACAATGTCACCCCTCGCCTAATTTACTTTCCCATGGGACGGCCCTAATAATCCCATAGTTTGAGCATTTCTAAATGCCAAGACAAAAGGTCACTGCTAGTACATATATGAATAAAACGCTGTTATATAATCTCTATAGGTTTCAAATAGTGAAATGCGTGTAGCTAGAAAAAGTATGTCAGTAATATAACTAGGCAACTTTTTTGCATAATGTTTGCAGTGCACAGTGTTAAAGTATCTAGGTACTAACTGATCTGGGGCCTTACCACATCGTGTTAAGGCATATAGTCCCTTGAACATCTGATTGGAGTTAAATGCACACATATTCGTACCGCCTGCGCCCGCATAGAGCCCAGCTGACCTTTAAAACCATTTTCTTTGCGAAAAATTGATTGATTTACATATGTTATGTACATTCTGAAGAAGACTTAACCAGCATTTTTTTTGTGTAAACATTTTTCTAAAGAAAAGCCGTTTGAATGGAGTAGGGAAAACAAGCGAAAAAATATCATGTTGTTAATTTTTTTTTTTGGCAAAATTATTAGTCATACGAAAAAATCATGATATTATGTTGATAATGTTGTTCATGAATCTATAATAAACATATATTTTTATCAAACCTATTGACTTAGCCGTTACCGAGGAGTCACTATTATTTATGCTCGGGAGTAGGGCTTAAAATGTCAGGTGTGCGAGCGAGAATGAGGAAGAGTTATACACTCTATACCTATGTCGTCAAATGGATTGCGTTAAGAGCTCGTGGTAGGGCCTTTGTACCTACTTCCCTGGGTGTCGAACGTTTTAAAGGGGTGACCAGACGGTTGCAAACTAGCGTTCCGACCAAGGTGACCTTGGTTTATCTGTTTGGTTTGTGTTGCGTTCGGTGGTTGGGAAAACTCGCCTCCCAATCAAGGGCGTTGGTGGTCATGGATTACAACTGCTGTCTACACGGATTGAAACTAGCAAAGTCACCTTGGTCGGGACGCGCGTTGGTTTGCAACCGTCTGGTCACCTCTTTAGCTTAAAACATTATTAATCACAAATAAAACTAGCTTATGTCACTCAGGAATAATGTAGTTTTCCACTGGTGAAATGCATGAAACATGAAAGCCATCCTACTATTTATATGTGTGTTTGGTGGGCTCAGGTGTTTGTTAATTAATTGCACCTAAAGCCCTCAACGGATTTGGATGTAATTTCGATGTTGATAGACCAATACCTGGGGAATACTCTTTACTCGCAATTACTATTAGACTTTTCGAATTACATGCGGGTAAAACAGTAAAAGCAACAAAAAAATAAACGTAATTATGTACTCAATTTGGCTAGTCAAACAGCCTTATTAGATTTTCTAGCATTGTTCACTAGCCAAATTTGAAAAAAACATTATTCTTAATTGCATTTAACCATATTTTTTTTTATAAAGATGTTTAGATATTCAGATAAAATAACTGCATTATTGTTTAAAAAGAAGGTATTCACTTATATTACTTGCATTAACTTAATTATAACTCTAATGAGCACATGTACGTAGGTACTCGTAGTCTTACGTATTACGCATGTTTTTATAAAATATAAGCCTACTGGCTCACTGGATCTCATTGTGCATTACATAATACAGCAAGGAAGCATCACCATAATGAGCTTATTACGGATTATATTTATAATAGCATTAAGTTATTTCCACACAACATATCACATGTATTGAACAAAGGGTTAGGTAAAGTCATATTTAAACTAATATTAACAAGCGTGTCCAGCCTTATGTTCCCAATGCTGGGACTTAGGCCTCCTCTCTAGGAGAGGGAATGGGCCGTAACCACGCGAGCCTAGTGCGTGTTGGTAACATAAGTAATAAAATAAAATGAGTTGTGTGTTTATTGGAGAACTGGCGACCCGTCCCAGCTTCTCACGTGTGTTAAATATCTTTATAAATTATCGGCTTTTCTTTACTATAATATGCATGTATTATACACCCTTCCAGGGGTGCCGAACACCCCTGAGAATAGACATCAAGAAACAGATCAGTAATCGCCTTTTAGGGATGGGCGTTTTTTCATTACCCGACGACCTGTTTAGCGCAGTGGTTTAGAGCGCCGGTTGCGCAAGGGTCGCGAGTTCGATTCCCGCGCCAACACGAATGTTTGTTGATGAAACAGATACTTGTGTTGGGCCTGGGTGTTTGTGGTACCTTCGTTGTTCCTGGTTTCCATAGTACAAGGGAAAACCTTAGTTTGGGACCAGGACAATGTATGTGATGTTTTCCCAATATATTATTATTTATTAAATTTATTTATTTTTCGGTCGATCAGTGTGCATTTCTCTTCTCACACTTCGCCACTTTTCCGAGTCACCAAATGAGCATGAGCACCCATGAGGTTTTCTAAAAGCCGACGCCCCATATGAATCACTTTATTTGAATTGGTGAAAACCGTATGGAAATCCGTTCAATAGATTTTGAGTTTACCGAGAAAAGTAAAAGATAGATAGATACGGAGCGGGATTTTGGTTTATAATATCAAAGGAAACTTGGCTGGACAGCGTGTTACCAGTGATGATATATGGCTCCGAAACGTGGTCGCTCACAATGAGTCTTATCAGAAGGCTTAGTCACCCAGAGAACAATGGAAAGGTCTATGCTCGGAGTTTCCCTGCGTGATCGCATCAGGAATGAAGGTATCCGCAGGAGAACCAAGGTTACAGACATAGCCCGAAGAATCGCCAAACTTAAGTGGCAGTGGGCAGAGCACATTGCTCGCAGAACAGATGGTCGATGGTGACTTGGTGAGGGTCGCGGGAGTTCGATGGATACGAGACGCACAGGACCGGTAGCTATGGCGACACTTGGGTGAGGTCTATGTCCAACAGTGGACGTCTTTCGCCTGAAATGATGATAATGAAGGAAACTTGGGAGTAATGTTCCAATTACGAAAATTCTTTCACTGATTGAGAGCTACACGTTGCGTGCCATTGTCAATTGTGCCTTTTATCTCTAGCATCAAAACCAGAGCTAACGCTCGCAAGAAGGCTATTACTTCCATAACAGATATATGTATAATCCTTTTACATTTTGTAATCAGATGTATTGTTTTTCCAGGGCTGCCATATGCTGCTTGGGCAGTATGTACGAGAAACTCGGCAGGATGATGGGTAGATCGTATGAAGAGACTGTGTCAACCCTAGTCAAGTCCTTGAAGAATGCTGAGTCGCAAACACGACTTGAGATTATGAATACTCTTGAGAAGGTATGTTTTATGACTCTTACAGTTTACTAGTGCCACCGCCCGGTTTCGCACGAGTGTAAATTATATACGAGCAAAGTTACCTTGCCCGTTTATTGTTCTTTCTATTTCTGAAAACGACATAGAAATTCGTTGACTAGTTTTAAAAGATCTAAGAGTACAGACGGACAGACGTCGGAAAGCGACATTTTATACTATGTAGAAATGCCTTTTATTTTCTTGTGTCATAGGATATTATGTGGTTGATATAGTTTTCCAATAGGAATCTACTAGTTGTGAATTTTGATTATACTATAGCTATAGCTCCTGCCAGTGGCTTCACCCGTGTGGAAGTAGATAATGTACTTATAGCCTATATCATCACTTAGTGATAAAGTAGCATTCTACTGGTGTAATAGTTTTTAAAATCGGTCCAGGAGTTTTTGAGTTTATTCATTACAAACAAAAATCCTAGAATACAAATCTTTTTTACTACATAATATTATAGTATAGAAATATGGACGAATGAAGAGCGAGAGAGAGGCATAAGAAAATGGAGGATGGATGGAAGGTGGGACATGGTCGGCGGAGAGACGCCGCACAAACACTGCAGATGATGTATTAAATGGCGCAAGTTTTTTTTTGTGTTATGGCTTCTCGCAAACTTCAACCTATGAGGTTGTAATCTGCTTAACCGGACTAGCCTGCGGCGGCCTTAATAATTTAAAGCCTCCAACCAGGTTTTACAAAAACTTAAAACTAAGCAACTATACGCTGAGGGCACCCCCTGTGGGATACGGATTTCGACCATTGGCGTAGCTACCGAAGAGCTAGGCTGGGCAGTGCCCCAGGGCTCCCTAGCTCGGGGGGACCCCAAAACCTCATCAGCAAACCCCTTATTGAACTACCGAGAAATTCTTCCACCTTCGAAATCTAAATAAAATAGGTTGCAACACTAATCATGGCAACTTGTTTTAGTCAGTTAAAGTCTGACACTCTTTCTCGCTCCACTCAGAGCAGTAGAGGTTATTTGATGATTTTCCATTTAAAAAGGGGCCCCAGTGCCGTTGGTCACTTAGTCATGACACTGACCTCGACTTGGTCGTCGCTGGGGGAGGACAGCAAGGAACGGGCTATATCGAATGGCGCAAGTTTGGCGAACGTGACCTATAGATAGGGGTGGCGTTACCCCACTGCGCAGGTTTAACTCAAATCGGATGGCTCACGAGCGTTAACAATATGAACGTGCATTGTTCTCATTTCGATCAGCGACTCGTGAAGAAGACCAGTTAAATACTTTTTTCTTTATCGCAAAAGTGTTTTTATCTATGGCCTTCAAATTTTGTATTTTTTAGTACATATGTAGGCAGGTACGTTTTGGAATAATTTTGTTATGGAAATTAGTTTTGCTTATCAGTTTAACGTACGTGTTTTACTGTATGTAAAAAACATGTTGGACGTCTTTCAACTTGCTTGTACATTTGATCTAATCTTTGGAGTAGGCACTGAATATATTTTTTTCTGACGCACGTTACTAAAAGAGTTATGAGTACACATTTGGATGGATGGAGAGGGAGGCCAAAACAAAGATGGATTGATTGAGTGAGGAGTGATATGAAAGAAAAGGGAGTTAGTGATAGCATGACAAGCGACAGGACCGAATGGAAGAAAAAAACACGTTGCACCGACCCTAAATAAGGGACAAGGGCAGGATGATGATGATTTTTCTGACGAATATTTTTATGGCATGAAATTGTTTTTATTTTTATTTTAACGGGACTTTCACTGGTAGATAGCTGATGTTATAAGGAGTAACTTGGGCTACTTTTATTTTAAAGAATGAATAGAGAATTACCCTGAAAGGACGGTTTAGTGGGTGTTAACTATTTTATGAAAACATTTTCACGAACGAAGTCGCGGTCAAAGTGCTATAATGAGGGTTTTCAGGAAAATTCTCACCACCAGTTGGAGCCGAGAGGTCTTCTACTTTGAAAAACGTATATATATGACGTAGACGTCAATTTATCTAATGTCATTAACATAACCGTTTTGACAGGAGCCTGGACCTGACAACTCAGTGCCACCTGGTGAACGACATTTCAGAAATCATTTAATTTTGTAATAATTACTTTAACGCCACAGACTTATAACATACATGTCATGCACTAACCTCCTCCGGCCTATGTGGTAACCGCTCTTTTTCACAGGGCACAGTCCTTTATTTTTCTGTACAATAAAAACTAAATATGTATTCTATTGAGCGTTGTAAGGCCTCCCACAAAGTGAACCAACCTGCTGATAGTCGCGGGAATGCGATGGATGCCAGATGCACAAGACTGTTCGTTGTGATGACACTTGGGGAGGTCTATGTCTAACTCTCTCTCTAAGTGGACTTCCTTCGGCTGAAATGATGATGAATGATGATGATGATATATTCTCTGTTGTAAGATCTGCGTGGGCATGGGCACGGCAGCCCCAGTCGCCGTACGCGAGGTGTCCAGAGCGGCGCGCGCCGCGCTCGTGTCGGAGCGAGCCACAGCCGTGCGCGCGGCCGCGGCGCATACCTTGCGGCACTTGTTGCCGCTCATGCGGTTAACGCCGGCGGATCTAGATGCTATAGCGGCAGCCTGCTTGAGAGCTGCGCATTCTAGTGATTATTCTTTAAGGTAAGCACGGTCTATCTAACCTACGAACTTTTGAAGATATACCAAATTAATGATAAGCCCTTGGTAAAAATAAGAAGTCTCTTCTATAAGAATTATGCATGTAGTATTAGGTATAGGTGTATACAACATGTAACTGGAATAATGCACATTGCACACCTTTATACACTCCAATAAAAAAATAAGTTACAATCATAATTTAAGCACTGAATTTGTTCTTAAATGCGCTTGGTAGTGTTTTTAAGAAATTATTTCTTCTAATTATAAGCAAATAATATTGGCATCGACGCATTACATTGGTAGCGCATGGGTATTGGTAAGTACGCACGCACATTTAATAAACACGCTAGTGACGCGACCAAGGTTTATTAAAATAGGTAATTTTTTTCCCCAAAATATTTTTTTGTAGGTGTTGTCAATGTTTGTGAATGTATATATATGGGACCTTGTTATTAGCGATTTTCTTTTCCTATGTAAAAAAGACTAAATTTCTTATTAGTCTGTAAACTTTCTTAAAAATAGAATAGAATAGAATAAACTTTATTGTACACCAAAATAGTAACAAAAACTTATAAACTAACTTAATCTATGGGTACAATGGCGGTCTTATCGCTAACAGCGATTTCTACCAGACAACCTTAGGATGGACTGTAAGAACTTAATATAAAAAAGGGGGGTAGACTGCGGTGTACTGCAAATTAAATAAATAATAAATAATAATAATAATAATTTATTGAATCAAAAAATTTTTGTACACTCAAACACTTACAAAATTAAAATTTAATTAAATTAAAAATATATATAAGACTATACATAGATATAAAATTATAATATATTGTATAACTATTATATATAAAAGACAAAAAAACAAACTCATGAATATTATATATATATATATATATATATATATATATATATCTATACATACATATTATATGTTACACAATTTCAAAGAGAGTAATAGAGAAAAAATAAAAAAATAAATACAAAAAAGTGAAAGGACTAGAAAGAAAGAAAAAAAAAGAAGGGAAAGAACTGAATTTGGATAGTAGCAGAATTAATTATTGTGAAAGAAAATGATCCTTAACTAAATTTTTAAAAGAAACTAGTGACTGGGCTTGCCTAATTGGCATCGGCAACGCGTTCCACAATCGCACTGCTTGGACCGTGAACGATTTGTCACTAAATTTGGTGGAATGTGAGGGCATTAAAAGTTTCAAATTTTCCGATGATCTCAAGTGTCTAGAATGTGTGTCATGAAGGAACTTAAAACGTTCTTTGAGGTAAGAGGGGGTTGTAGGAATAAACAGGACACTGTAAAGCAACGATAAGATATGGGTATTCCGGCGAAGGCGGATTGGCAGCCACTTGAGCTTAATACGGAATTCAGAAACATGATCATATTTGCGTAAACTAAATATGAACCTAATACAAAAGTTTTGGAGTCGCTCAAGCTTATCTAGCTGCACTTCAGTTAGGTCCAAATAACTGACATCGGCATAATCAAGGATTGGGAGAAGTAGGGATTGGGCAAGCGCAGTTTTGGTGGCAGTTGGAAGAAAATTGCGCAGCCTTCGCAAAGACCCCGCAGACGCAAACAACTTGCGGCTAACTTCCTGCAATTGAGGACCCCACGAAAAGTGTTAAAAAAAAAAAAAAATTTTAGGATTGATTTAGCAGCCGATTCTGAAGATACTACTTTCAGTATGTGTGTTTATTATGTTACATGTTGTATATGTGTAAGTTTATTTTTTAAGACATCAGATACTCTTCTCCTGTTTTTACAAAAGTCTGCTGGAAGAAATTTCTATAAACATTTCCTTTTTATTCATAATTATAATGTATTATTAACTATTACTGTTTCCCTATGTGTACAAATATCTATATGTAAAAGCGAAATACCTTTCACTGATTAATCACGATATCTCAGAAACTATAACACCTACAATCTTAAAATTTGGCAGGTAGGTTCCTAGGGTGTAGACATCCGCTAAGATTTTACGAAATTTACGAATCTCCACTCCTAAGGTGGTAAAACGGGGGTTGGAAGTTTGTGTGGATAAACCTACATTTATGCGGGTGAAACGGCTGGAAGAAGCTAGTATTACAATAAATAAATAAAACTTATTTTTACAGATGCGCTATTGCAGAGTTGCTTGGTGCGTTAATAGCGATAACTCAGGCCGGCGAAGTGACCAACCTGAATTCTAAATTGAAAGTTGGAGCTCAATCAGGTACCTAATATTACAATTAGAGAACGATTAAATATTCGATTTGATACCAGGTTAACCTAAAGACTATGTAAGTAGTAACGTTTAGGCTTTAAACTTTGCTACAATCCTTTTTACTGTTTTTTTCCTTCTTACTGAAATTCAAAGAAGGAAGATATATCACTATCATACTGTCAGTAGGTATGGTTTACAAAAAAAGAGCATAGATAATAACTTTTTTTACTCCGACATGTCTCTAAAGATTCCATCCCTCTTTCAGTCCAACAAAAGAAAGACCCTCCCAAGAACGTGGTATCACTGGACGAAGCACTGAACCTGTTGATGGGCGCCTTTCTCCGCGGTGGCACATCGTTCCTCAAGGGGGAGATCATCAAGTCCAGCTCCGGAGTCAACCGGGAAGTTCGTGTTTGTGTTACACACGTGAGTACCACCCACAGTATATTTTCAAAGAAGAAAAAACAACAGGGTGGAACAGTGTGTAAGGTCTCGCAAACCTCCATTGAAAAGGGAGGTCTTCCTATGAGACGAGTGTTGTGTCTGGTCCGGGCAACTGCCCGAGAGATGATTTCGGGCGCGATGCAGTATTTCGTGGTTTAGTTTATATGTGGTGCCATAGATGGTGCCTACATGTTAAAAGCGACAGTTTTATTAGATCAATAGTTATATGGATAATAAGTTATGTTTTTTTTTTAATTATATTATCATAAGTACTTTTTAAATATGGAAGAAAAAACCCATTCCTGCCAAAATGCAAACTGTCGTTTACGATGTTTTTCCTAAAAAGGGTCGATATTGTAGTTGATTGGTTGGTTACGAGCAATAAACGTACTATTCCAGAGGCCCTTCCGCGAGCTCTTAAAGCGATCCATTTTACGACTTAAACTGAACTGATAAATGGATGAAGGGATGGATTCGGAACTACTACTTATAGTCCTCTCAACCTTAGTTCGATCTTCGTATCGATCTAATAGTACAGAACTCCGATACCGCGATGTAAGATAGTTTCTATGTGGCGACATAGATGACGGTACAATATTAACTCATGTTATAAAATTGTAAAAAGATAAAGTTACTAGAATTAATTCAAAGTCATCATCAGTTTATGGTGGTGGGCGATGGTGGGTAGCTCATACGCACAAAACGGGGAACACATTCACTGTGTGTACAGCTAAGAAGTGGAATTCCCTTACAGAGTCAGTGTTTCCTGATAGCTACAGTCTGGGGATCTCTGTCAAGAGTAAATAGGTTACTTCTAGGCAAGCATGCTCCATTGTCGATCACATCGTCGCTTTCCGTAATATGAGATAGTGATCAAGCGCGAACCTATCAATAGTAAAATAAAAACTGGTGCTGTAGATTGTTGCTGCTCTACGTTTATTGTTGATTAAATTATTATTGAAATGCCATTGTAAAATTCGACTTGGAAAGATTAATTTCTAGATCTTTGCCTTAAATAATATCAAAACAATAAAATAAAATAAAAAATTGTATGTATGTGTTTTAGTTTTAGTTTCCTTTTGTATTTGTAATGGTGTACAATAAAGTATGTAATAATAAATAAATAAAATAAACGGTCATTATCGTAATACGCTAGGCCTAGACCTTAACTACATTAGGGTCGGTTTTAAAACACTACTGTGACAAATAATGCTAATTAACTTCATAGCATGATGTAAAGAGTGTCTTCTGTGTGTGGTTTTCAGCAATTTATAAAGACCACCAGATACCAGCCATATGAGGCTGTGTTGGTGTGGGGTGTATGGGTGTGATATGGAGTGTGTGTGTGGTAGGTGGCTTACTAGATGTGCTTTATAATTTATCATTGTATCTTGGTTTTTGTTCCTCAGGCGTACGTGGTATTCGTGCAGAACATGGGAGGCGTGTGGTTGGAACGCAACATGACTACATTCTTGAACCATGTGTTGGATCTGGTTGCGAATCCAAAGGCGGCTAGCTCACACGTCGACGCTGTATATTCTAGGTAAGAAGACACCTTGTACGCAATATGCGGCTCGCGCAGTCCTTGAGCAACTGGCTGTCCCCAACGGTTTCACCCGCTTCTTTCTTTACTTTTCCGCTCCTATTGGTCGTAACTTGATATTATATAGCCTATAATAATCTTCTTTCGGTTAATGGGTTATCCAACACTAACGTGGTAGGACACCACGTTAGTGTTGTAACCTAACCTAACCTAGACGATTTAACACAACAGCGAACATAATGCGATTAGCCACGAATAGATCAAACAATTGACACTCTATTGCAGTGGCCTATGTGACCAACCGCATCTTTGTGCGGTGCGGCGACGAGCAAAAAGACTTCAAGAGACGCGGACGCTATTAATTGGTTTGATATTTTTGCGCGAACTATGATATACTTAATCATAATATAATATTCCACAACCTCAAGGACGGTAAGCGGAAACAAGACGGCCAGTTCCTCAGGTATAAAGACGTTCAGAAAAGACATATGAAGAAATGCAATATCTATATTGCATTTCTTAATATGTGTTTTCCCCTCTCGCTGGGAGTAGGCGGCAAAAGATAGACTTGGTTGGTGATGTTTAATTAAACAAAACTTCTATACCTTTGAAGACCAACGTAAGAGAGATCTCGACTTCAGGCGAGATATCATGAAGAATAGGTCGCCCTCCAACATCCAATACCTATACAACAATGGTGTTTTAACGTGCCCGCACTGCACGCACCTTTACAGCAAAGATAGCCTTATTAGTTATTAGAGCACATGATTGCAATTCGTAGTTGCACTAAATCAGAAACTAGTCACCGTACCGTAGCCGAAATCGGCTAGGGAGTATATATATATATTTTACAAATAACGGCAAAAGCGGCAAATTCGCGCGCACGTAGGACAGAACAGCCGCGTTGAACTAGATTAGCGTGTATTGCAGCAGATCGCTTCGCAACCGCAATCGCTTTAAATCGCCCATGTTGGACACCGCGTTAAAAATAGTTTTCAGTTCGAACCAGTATTTCCTGAGAATAGCGCGTTCTAATAAACCAACCAAACTCTTTAGCTTTATAATATTAGTAGTGTATAATTTAAATTAAAAACAATAATATTTTTTAGAAAATGCATCAATTTCATTCTACGCAACACCCTTGGTAAAATGCTGGGCGAAAAAGCGCAGGCGTCAGCATGTCGAGAGATCATACAGATCGTTATCAAACAGATGAACAGCATCGACTTTAACCCGGAGAACGCCAAAGATTGTAATCAGGTGAGTTAGCGACAGTTGCAGTTTTGTTGGCAATTGGGTTGGGTTATTAGAAGAAAGTCGTAGGTATACGTAATTGATATTGCTTGCCCTTTGAAATGCATAGTTTCTACGTTGGAACTCTTAATATGAAAAAAAAAGAAACGTTTTTTTATTAGCTTTCATGATTATAAGAACTGCGATATTACAGAAAATACAAAACACAAAGAAACCAATAAATACCTAATTTTGAAAAAAAAAAGAATAACGTACCTTTAATATAAAGTTTATTTGAACTTATAATTCCAAGTCAATCCAAAGATGTAACACTTCAAAGCAACCCGTTTTAAAAAACGGCAATTTCATACTTTAACCCCTAATATTTGACAGTTACCCCTTCCACCAGATTTAAAAGGTTTCTAATTGGATTAATATTGAACGAATTTGAAAATTTCTTTCTATTTGCCATTTTGGATAAACTCACTTTTTGATTTTCATTTTTTTTATAATTTTAGCCGAAAGACTGTTAGACATAGGCCATAGGTCATACTTTAAAAAATGCAGTACTTGAATTGAGTCAAGTACTCCATTTGTGTACAATCATATAAAAGATAAACAAGTAAAATGGGGCAAGCCTTGAACGAATCTGTGCTTGAGACTGTAGTCAGTACGCGGGCCTGCGGACGGCGAGCAATAGGTAGCTCGCCGTCCGCCCGTCTGGCAAGGACCAAACCCGGGTGGACGGCGCGTTGTAACACGCGCGCCTCAATGAGATGCAGTCTGCAAAATTTACAGGGCCAGTTAAGGCCTTCTAGGGCTGCAGATTGTTCGTAGGAGTTACCATAACCCTCGCAAAAAGGAGAATTGAAGGAACACTGTGGGTTTTAGTTAGTAATAGTTGGTGGATAGGGAGGGAGTCTCCCTCTCCACCCAGAGCGTTCCGAGTCATTTGATGATTTCCTTGAGGTTAAGGGAAAAAGATCGTCATCATCAAAAAACCAAGATCATCGTCATCAAAAATTTTCTCTTTTTCAGGAGACACTCTTCAGCCAGCACCTACTAGTATGTGCGTTGATGGAGGCAGGTGAACTTGCTCTTCAACTCGGTACTTCAGTTCAGAACCTCGTGTCTGATACATCGCTGAACATGCTTGATGCTATCTGTACAGTAAGTTATACTATTGTTGATTTTCAACACAGTTCACAGACCAAACGTTGCCCGACACTATAAACTACTCCTATGTCATGGGTGCGTTCACAAAAAGTAAACTCATGCACAGGTCACCCAGACCCTAGCTCATCGTCCGACCGCCCGGTAACCGTCCGGACCGAGCCCAAGCCGTCGACGGCGCGTAGTGTTCCACGCGCGCCTCAAGGAGAAGTCAGCAACCGTAGGGGCCCAACATTGTTGAAGCCTACTGGGGCCATGGGTGATGTGAAAGAGATCCCCGGGGCCCTGGAACAATGCCAAAGAAGGAACAGGAGTAGGTTTTTAGTCAGTAAAAGTCTGACACGCCCTCTCGCTCCGCCCAAGAGCGGGAGATGTTGTTGGTTGACTTTCCCAAAAAAAAAAAAAACAAAAAACGTGTGGCACTCGGGGGACTGCCGCGGTAAAGCTATTGCATATTGTATCAACTTATGCAATTATAAATATTTATTTATTTTGAGCGTGGTGACCGATAAGAAAACAATTTTTTTTCTTATTATTAAATAAATAAACGAGCTTCGTAGAGTCGTACAATACGGCTAGTTGCACGCACACAAACACCGTGTCGAAGACTGCCGAAAAGAAACGACGTTAGACAATGCACGGCCTTCAAGCCACACCTCCTTCAAGCCACACCTCCGTGCCCGTCGGAGCGGGGAGCGTGAGTTTTCCGCGCTCAAGGCCCTCGATAGAAGCTATGCAATAGCTTAAAATTGCGCGATGCAGGATTTCGTGGTTTAGTCCATAAATTATGTGGCGCCATAGATGTCGCTACACCAAATATTGTGTCACCCCCAGGTACTAGAGCACCCGTGTGTGGCGGCGCGCCTGGCCGCCGCGTGGTGCGTGCGCTGCGTGTGCGTGGCGCTGCCGTCGCAGATCACGCCGCTTATAGACAAGTGTGTGGATGCACTCGACGCGGCCAGGCCTACGCCGCATCATATCTCTGGTAATACATGCTTCTTTTGTGTGTTACGTTTAAAAATCACGTTTTTCGAGCTTGCTTGCTGTTAAACATTGAAACTCTGATGAAATAAATGATCAGGGGCCTTATGACGTGTCGAATAACGAAAATAGGTAATGCCTGATAAAAAATATACTAGCAATGCTTGTATACGTATCTTTGTTCGGTTACGGTTTAAAGACCTGGTTCTTTTTGCTATTGATTCCTTATATTGGCCTCTAACATATAACCTAGGTTTCATTTCTGGCAAAAAGAAAAAAGTAAATCATGCCAATAGTTTGCATTGGCCTTTACAAGTGTAAAATTCATTGGTCTTTTTGAAACGCTGATTTCTCATATCTTTGAATGTCTTTTTCGCCAAAAATACCCAAGGATTTTAGACGAAATTAATAGCATACCAAAATACCTTAATCATGATAAAACTACAAATTCGGTTTTGGACTAGATGGGCTAATTTCATTCAAAGACCATAAAGCTGTCCAAAAGCCTTAAATCCCACTAATTCATTTTTCAATTTTCCAGGTTACTCAGCAGCTCTAGCGGCAATCCTAGGCGCTGTTCGTCTATCCCCACTGGGCGTACCGCACGGTAGAGGCAAAGTAGCCTTCAATGCAGCAGAACAACTGCTGAGATCAGCTGGACAAAGCAGTAGGTTAACGGCTGCAAGGACAAATGCGGGCTGGCTTATTGTTGGCGCTATTTGTACGCTAGGTAAGTGACCAATATATGTATATTTTAAACTTTGACCTACACTAGGAAAAACTCCTGTATCGTGGGTGCATTCAAACATGTAAACTCACAGACAAGACACAGAGCCGAAACTATTTGTTCCATGCGTGAATAGGGTATTACACTCATTTTTGAAAAGTGTCTCAATTAGATTCTATAGTGCTAATAAATCACTAAAAATAACACAAAATATTTACTCAGTCGCCAAGTACTCTAAAAAAGCATTTAAAATTTACATTTTCGAATTTCGCGCGTAATTTGACGAAAATGTAGAAAGCAGTGGATGCCATGTTTACTCTGTGGTCGTGACGTCAGTTGGCTGTGTAAACAAATGCGCTCAGTATGGCCGATCAGTTGACAGTTGTCACTTTAGTTTACACAGCCGAATGACGTAATAACATGGCTCATGGCTTTCATGGCGTTATAGAACAGATAATAAAAATTTAAAATTTTGAATTGAATTTTAAAATTTATTTTGTTATTTTATGAACTAAAACTAATACTTACCGACTGCATTTTACCTAAGCTATCTTAATAATATAAACATATATTCTAGGTTTTATAAACACTACCTCTTATCTTTTTAAACCTCTAAGGACCTATCGACTCGTGACTTAAACTTGGCAAGTCAATTTAGACCATAATTGGTTTTGAAACAGCAACCACTCAGAACCTGGCGGATAAAAACGGTTTTTTTTATTTTGAAACTAGTAACCTACCTCGGCTTCGTATGGGTGCAAATTATGTACGTTCTCGTTTATTGCTCTTTCTATTTTAGTGAAAATTAACCGCATCAAAATCCTTTGCGTGCTTTAGAAGTTAGCATATAAACAGACACTTGGAAAGCGACTTTTATTTTATGATAGCATAAAACAAAAGTCCTTTCTTCTCATTAACTTTGGTCAAGTTTTTTTTTTACTGTGGGGAAATCCTCAGGGATAATGATGGTGCGCTGAACCGTGTCGTCGAGATAACCATCTGTCAACCTGCGAAGCGGCGTTATAATTTTGAAAGTGCCTCTATGTTTCTATCACAGTTTTTTTTTAAACGTTGTCCTTCACTAGAAATTGCTCGTATATCGTAGACATACGTAGGTAGAGTGAACATGTAAACTGATATGTTATTATTTTTAGGCGTGCCTGTGGTCCGTGGCTTGTTGCCCAGAATGTTACTTCTATGGCGTAACAGCTTCCCTCGCTCTGCTAAGGAACTAGAATCTGAAAAGTCCAGAGGAGACGCATTTACCTGGCAGGTCAGTCAAACCGTAATTAGAAGTAATAATTCAAGTAAGTGCAAGTAAGTGTATTTCATGAGTTGTATATCCGATTTCATTTTTTCTAATTATGACGTTCTCTAAAATTGTACTTCTATCTGTTTCATGTATTGTTCGAAATTGCTGTGCCCGACAGGGTCCATGTGCACTTTTTTTTTTACCTATTCTTAAGATCTTATGTAACACATGTGATATAGCAATAAAGAATTGAATTGAATTGAATTGAATTGCTCATAAGATAATCATTACTTATTATAGTACTTCACTAAGAGACTCCTTATATAGTAAAAAAGGAGAGGTCAAAAATGGGCCTTCTTATAAGAAAGTTTATGTATTACGCTACTCGATTATAATTAAACATGAATTGTTCAGGCCGCCATTTATGAATGAATGAGTGAGTTAGGACTTTGCTTTGCCATATACAGGTAAATTATGTCTCTTCTCAAAAAATATCAATTTGAACTTTATTTTCAGGTAACATTGGAAGGGCGTGCAGGAGCCCTGTCAGCATTACACAGTCTGCTGATCCACTGTCCGTCGTTGGTGAACAACGATGACACCGCCAAACGGCTGACGCAACCGATAGATGGAGCTATTGCTGTTCTGACTAAGTGAGTATTTTAAATTAGGGATGTAACTGTAGTGGTTATTTCGGAACCGTAGTTTTTAATTAATAAACGTTTATTTAAGATAACAAAGATCCAATTTGTTAGTAGTATAAAAACTTATAACTAGTGTTGTAGTTTTTATATTTGGTTTATCGGAACCGGAATCGGAACTGAAATTGGAAGCAGAGGCGGAGGTAGAAGCGTTAAATGAAATACTACTAAAACTAATAAAAAACTCTGATAAATTAAGCTCGATCTCACAATATGCTATATACAAAATACAATAGACACGTGAAAGATAACTCCGATAAATTTATACAAAGTTATAAAAAAATATTTATAATATAGGTACAGCCAAGTTTATAGTAGTCGCGCGGAGAATTTCCCTCCCTTGGGCCTTCCATCGATTATCTTTGTGAGGTTGCGCTTCATTTATCTGAGTTTTTTATTAGTTATTTATCGGGCCCAAAATCGGAGTCGGAGGTGTAAAATCAATCGGATGTTCCGAATTTTCGGAATCTGAATTGAACAACCACATCTCTAGTAATCGTCCGGACCGAGCCCAAGTCGTCGACAGTGTGTAGTGTTCCACGCGCTCCTCAAAGAGATGTCAGCAAACCGTATGGGCCCAGCAGATCTGATTCTCGCTAGGATCGCGGGGATTTCCTGAAAAGGAAACCCGTGGTCCTAGAACGTAAAGGGTAACTGACACAGGTGTGGAAGTCTGACACGCCTTACCACTCCCCCCGAGGGTGGGAAAAGTCATTGTATGATTTCCCACCTTCCTTCATCAACCTTCATTCTTTTTTAGCGTCAGCACAGTAGTCCGTTCGTACGGCGGAGCCCTAAAGGCCCCGGCAGCGCTGCTAAGACTCCGCGTGTACCAAGCGTGCTACGCGCTGGGCGGGGGCGCCGCGCCGCCACCTGCTCCCCTGCTGAGGCTGCTGGCCGCCGAGCTGGCCGGCTCCGCTGACCCTAGTGGCGCTAATGTGGCTACAGGTGAGATTTTGAGAGAACATTCTTTAGAGGTATGCGGATCAGAATGTTGTGAATTTACATCACGTCGGGGTTACCAATTTAGAGGTATGCGGGGCAGGGTGTAGTCCCACATACCATACGCAACTGACCAATGGTTGATTTCGGTTAGGTTCGTACATTCGCGATGGGCCGAAGCATCCGGTTTATCGTGCTTTCCAAGGGTCTTAGTATGTAATGGAGGATGACTTGTACCAACCGAAAATTATAATAGTCTCTTTGCAAACTAAACAATTTCAATTTATCAAAATTATTTTTATTAGGTACACTTCGAAGTGCGATGCACCCGCGTGACACCATACTGCTCGGCGAAGAGGGATGGATCTATGACACCGATCACGCCGAGATTGAGGAACAGGTAATTTACTTATTTATTAAATAAACTATCTATTAATGTTAAACAATAAACAGCTTGCTTGCCGAGAGTATATTGGAGTTCTGAGTAAATAGTGCGAGTTTGTTTTACTCTTAACCAGAGAGTCAAAACGCGGTAAACGTTTCGATCGCGTTAACATTAATAAAAACAAAAAAAAAAAAACGTAAAAATAAATTGTAGTAGCTCAGGGTCCAGTGGAAAAGGCCTCGACTTACAAGTTGTAGGTCGTGAATTCGAACCCAGGCAGGCACTTTGTGTAATTTATTTTATCACCAATGCTCTTAAAACGGTGAACGAAAACATCGCGAGGAAACCGCATGTCTTAAAAATAACAAAATTCTATGACATGACTATGTGACATCTACCAATCCGCATTGGGCCCGCGTGGTGGATTACGGCCCATTCTCTTTCCTAGAGAGGAGGCCTGAATCCCAAGTGTGGAAACAAGGCTGATTATTATTTTATCAGCGCACTAAATCATCAACATCATTTCAGCCGAAAGACGTCACGGTCACACGGTCATAGGCCTCTCCCAAGTGTCGCCGTAATGATCGGTCCTCTGGGTTTCGCATTCAACGTATTACCGCGATCCTCACCAGGTCATCGGTCCACCTTGTGGGAGGCCTTCCAACGCTGCGTCTTCTGGTACGTAGTCGCCACTCCAGAAGCTTTCGTCCCCATCGACCATCTGTTCTGTGAGCAATGTGCCCCTGCCCACTGCCACTTAAGTTTAGCGATTCTTCGGGCTATATCGGTAACCTTGGTTCTCCTGCGGATATCTTCATTTCTGATGAGATCACGCAAGGAAACTCCGAGCATAGCCCTTTCCATTGCTCTTTGGGTGACTCTAAGGCTTCTGATGAGGCCCATTGTAAGCGACCACGTTTCGGAGCTATATGTCATCACTGGCAACACACACTGAACTTTCGTCTTGAGACACTGGTATATTGTACGAAAAGATACCGCGCAGCTTCCCTCCCGAACGCTGCCCAGCCGAGTCGGATTCGACGATTGACCTCTTTCTCGAAGTTAGACCTACCCAACAGGACCGTCTGTCCCAGATAAACGTAGTCGTCCACAATTTCGAGTGTAAAGTCTCAGTCAGTCATCTTGACAGGAGTGGGTGTTACATGAATGTTTACCATGACTTTGGTTTTGTCTTAGTCTTTCCGAAGCTCTACTGAGGTCACCGAGCATTGTACTGAGCTCCTCCGTAGTCTCAGCCAAGACATAATATACATAATACATTTTAGGCACGCAATTTACTGTTTTTCGCACTAGTGCGGAAAAGTACGCGAGCTTGCCCCTGCCCCAATTTATTACTTTTTGAATTCCTAATCGATCGCTATGACAAACTTTCTCCACTTGTATTAAAATATAGTATTTCCACTCGTTGTGTTAGGCGCATTGTGTGAGATGAGCGAGTCTGTAATGTATCTGTGTGTACGGTCCTCCTGGCGGTGAAGCTGATCTCGCCGCTGAGCGCGAGCGGGTCGGGCGCGCTGGAGCACGACCCGTGCTGCCTGTACCGCGGCCTCACGGGCGCGCAGCCGCTCGGCGTCGCCGTCATCGACGCTTCCGTCATGCTGTTCCCGCAGATATTCTCCAGGGCTGCTAATAAACATCGGTGAGTCTTCAACATATCGGTTTAAGGGCCATCACGTGTTGGTGTATTATTATTATTCAATTTAAAAAAAAAAAACAAAAATGTTTTTGTTTCATATAGGCTTACATGGGCACTTATAAAACGTCAGAAACTACTGCACGGTTCCAATTGGTTGTTTCATACGGAGAAGAACAGGCAAAACTCCATGGTTACTCTTTTTTTAAAAAAAAGTTATTTTACAATATTTCCATAATACAATATTAATAGATATGTAAGGACAGTATAATTATATCAGTCAATATTGTACCCAAAAGCACAATCAAAATAATCGTAATAAAAAAATGAGCCGTATTGAAAGTAATCTAAGAATTCGCGGAGTCTACAGTGCTCTCACATTCACATTATAAAAAAGAGGCTATATAAAAATAGCAAGAAAAAATAACTTTCAATAAATGAATTATAATCTATATATATAAAAGGAGAAACTGACTGACTGAC
The DNA here is from genome assembly GCA_905147345.3 of Mythimna impura. Classification (NCBI taxonomy): domain Eukaryota; kingdom Metazoa; phylum Arthropoda; class Insecta; order Lepidoptera; family Noctuidae; genus Mythimna; species Mythimna impura. The sequence continues at coordinate 10,137,780 of LR990362.1, read as the reverse complement.
ACATTAACGCACAGCCGAAACTACTGGGACTAGGAGTGTGAAATTTTGCACAAGGTTTCTTTTTATGGCACAGGTGAGCACTAAGAAAGGATTTTCCAAAATTCACTCCCTGAGGGGAGGAAACGGGGGTCCAAAGTTTGTACGGAAAAACCTAATTTCATGCGGGTGAAGCCGCTGGCAGAAGCTAGTTAGATAAATTATAGATCCATCCCTTTAACAGTTCAGTTTAGTTCGTCAAATGGCTCGCGTTCAGAGCTTGTGGTAGGGTCTTTGGGTTCCGATTAGAGTGGGATCTTCTACAGAGAACATAAATCGAGCCTGACGAACTTCGTAACCTGCAATTTGCGTTTTCTGCTGGAATGATTTTTCTCTTACTTAATTAAAAAGTATTTTTGAAAATATGTCTTTAGAGGAAATGCGGAAAAGAGTGTAAAATCCCGCAAACCTCCGTTGAAAAGAGAGGGTCCTCCGACCAGACGGGTGTTATGTCTGATCCGGGCAACTGCCCGAAAGATGATTTCGGGCGCGATGCAGGATTTCTTGTTTTAGTTTATATGTGGCGCCTTAGATGTCGCTACATGTTAAAAGCAACAGTTTTATTACATCAATAGTTATATGGATAATATGTTATATGTTTTTTTAGGAATGATATTATCATAAATACTTTTTAAATATGGAAGAAAAAACCCCATTCCTGCCAAAAATGCAAACTGTCGTATACGATGTTTTTCCCAAAAGGGTCGATATTGTAGTTGGTTGGTTGGTTACGACTTACGAGCAATAAACGTACTATTCCAGAGGCCTTTCCGCGAGCACTTACGATCCATTTTACGACTTAAACTAAACGTGTTAAAGGGATGGAGCTATATAGGTTGTATAACTCCATCCCTATTTCTCGCTCGCACGCTTGACATTTTAACACGTCATGGTAAGCACCCAGATCACTCAATTGTTTTAGCACGATGTAGTTCATCCATTACCTAAGTATTCAATACACAACGAGCCGTGAGACAGTTCCTAGACTAGTATTGTTCTCGCGGCTGCTGACAGAAAAGGGACCACGTCTATGCGTTTGGAAGTTTTATCTGCTCGGCTCACGCAAACTCTACTCTAAACTTAACAAAGAGCTAAAATGTACCGTTATAATAAAATCTTGACGTTTTACCTTGTTAGAGACAAGGTAAAACGTCAAGATTTTATTGGGGTTTAAGGGGTGACCAGACGGTTGCAAACTAGCATTCCAACCAAGGTGACTTTGGTTTAGGTGATTGGTTTGTGTTGCGGCTACATGGATGTAAACCATGCGATAACACGTTCGGTGGCTGGAAAAACGCACCTCTAAACCAAGGGCGTTGAAGGTCATGGTTTACGACTGCTTTCTACACGGATTGAAACTAGCATGGTCACCTTGGTTGGGACGTTGGTCTGCAATCGTCTGGTCACCCCTTAAGTTACACAGCTATAATGATGGTTGTAATGAGTATAGTTGTGTAAATACATACAAGTCGTTACCGCAAATATAAGTTTTCTTACTATACTATTCGATATTGAACTGCAAATTGCAAAACCATTTTCTAAAATTTGAATTTCGCAGACTACCCTGGAGCATTCACGAATACATCATGAGACTATAGATTGCCATTTTCGTTTCGTTCACAGACAACAAATGCTAGAGCATTTCGCGGAATGTATCAAAATGTCTAAAGGCGCTCGTCAAGAAGCGATACAAGTGAACATTTACACTGCTCTGCTGTTAGCATTGAGGACCTTGGCTGAACTCAAAAGTTCCCTAGGACAGGAGGCTGTGAAGAATATTGCTACGGAGATTGTTATTGTGAGTAGTAGTTTGTTTTTAATTTTTATTGGAGTTGTGTACCCGAAGGATGACAACGGGGTCCTATTATTAAGGCTCCGCTGTCCGTCCGTCTGTTTGTCTGTCTGGCCATACGTCTATCAGCGTGCTGTATCTCATAAACCTTAAGAGGTACAGAGTTGAAATTTTTACGGATTGTCTATTGCCGCTACAACAACAAATAAAATTAAAATAAAGTTAAAAATTAATGGGGGTTCCCATACAATAAACGTTACTTTGTCGGCGCTTTACGGAATCCTTTGTGTGCGAAGGCGCGCGCACTTGTCACATACAAAGAAGTTGAGAGCGGAGGTGTAGTGGTTGCATGACGGCATGTCAGCATCATGCCGTTTGCCGTCACGTCATGACAGCTACATGCCGTTTGCAGTCACGGCATTCGAATCGTTTTTATTGCCGAAACGCGCCAATACATGTTTCACACCGAAATTCTTCTTCACTTTTCACAGAATGGTCTCTCAGCAAACAGCGCCACAGTCCGCGCCGCGGCTGCGTCTTGCGCCGGCCGACTGTGCGGATGTATCACTGAAGCAGAAAGCCAAGCTTTATCAGAGAAAGTGATCGCTTTAGCTCGCACAGCGGTTAATAGGTACGTTTATTTAATTATTCTTATTAATCGGTGTAATGTTAAAAGGGTCCCACAAGGTCGATGATTTGGTGAAGGCCGGTGAATCTCGGTAGGTTCTCGCGGCCTTGTGCCAGTGATGCGAAACCCTCAGGAATAGTCGTTGTGGCGACACTTGGCTGAGGCGTATGTCCAGCACTGAACTTTTACTAGCTGTAATTTTAGAGGTATGCGGAATAGGGTGTAAAGTCCCACAAACCTCCATTGAAAAGGGAGGATCCTCCAATGAGACGGGTTTTATGTCTGGTTCGACCACCTGTCCGATAGATAATTTTGAGTTGTTGTGTATGTTGAAATTGCGCGGAGAACTTAAACTTAAAATGCATGATTTCGAATTTTTTAGTTCCCATATGGCACCATACATATCCCTACAAAATAATGAATATGATAATAAAAGAACAATTTTCGGTTATTTTTATTCAATTTAGAACAAACAAGTTTGCTTTTAGAATCACCATGTAAAAGACACTCCCCTCGAGCGCCGATTGTACATACGGTTGTACAACTTGAATGACCTTGAAAAACGCTTAATTGTCGTACTGTACACACGGGTGTACGAAATTTATTCGGCCGAAGATTTTGGTTTTTGTCTTCGTTTTTCCTGGAAAAACCAGAAAAAGTTTTTTTTTGTGGTTTTACTAAAAAACGCGCAATTACGTAATAATAATATTTCCCGCGCGCGAGGGGATAATTATTTTTATGTAAAATAAAATATCTTTTATTTATTCTTTAGGTCTGTCCGTGCAGCAGCTGCAGCCGCTGTAGGCGCTGTACAGCGAGCGAGAGGCGCGACGTCAAGCGCTGCAGCGCTGCCAGTGCTAAGGGCACTCGCGCAAGATACGGCTGCTGTTGAGTTACAAGTAAGTTTTTACAATGAAAACCTCAAAATTAATTGTCTCTGCTTCTTTTTGAAGGCGCTAACAAATAAACCTAAATAATAATTTATTTATTCAAACTTTATTTAGAGTAGTGAATCATAGGTGGACTTAATGCAAGGCAAGGCATCCTCAATTTTTTTTGTTAAAAAAAGCAGTTATTTATTACATTTCATAAAATGACATTTGAGAGCGAGCAAGTAATTATTATTTACTTTTTCTCTCTCTTTTATTATCCCTGATCTGAATCTGCTTTTAGCAAACAAAAAAAAGTTAATTTTGTTGATGTAATTGATAATATCTGACTCTCTGTCCCTAATAACATCGCAAATAAGCAAATCAATTATTCTTTCAGTTCCTTCAGTTGCCCTTTGCGTTCCATGTCCGCGGTGACTCTTTCGAACAATCGCGCAGCCCTGGCGGGAAAATAAAGACATCCATTTTGAAGGATTAAAAATCATCAAAAAACTCTTTGCGCTCCCGCAGTGTCAGACTTTTACTGACTAGAACCCACCTGTGTTACTTCAGGCACCAACCATGCTGTCAAATTACGCCATGTATTTTTTTAAATTTATAACAACTAATGCTCCTCTTTTCAGGTATGGTCCCTCCACGCCCTTTCAGTACTAGCAGATGCCTCCGGACCGATGTTCCGCGGCCACGTGGAGTCGACCCTCAACCTAGCTTTGAAACTATTGTTCAGCGCGCCACCCTTCCAAGAGGACCTACACCGCAGCATTGGAAGACTGCTGTCGGCTTTGATCACTGTGGTTGGGCCGGAGTTGCAAGGTAAATTTGTAGCGACATCTATGGCGTCACATAAGAACGTATCCTACATCGCACAAATAAAAATTTCTGCGCGATTAGAACATTATAGAACAGCCCGAAATCATCTATCGGGCAGTAGCACCCAGTTAAGGTAAGCAGAACAGAGAGTAAAGTCCCGCAAACCTCCGTTGAAAAGGGAGGATCCTCCGGCCAGACGGGTGTAATGTCTGCCGGGCAGCTGCCCACCAGACTTAATACCCGTCTGGTCGGAGGATCCTCCCTTTTCAACGAAGGTTTGCGGAACTTAAGTTGATCTTATCTACAGTTTTAGTAATGAAAAGAGTAGGAAATATCTGGTGGTGTTTTTTCGAATGAAGTTCAATGGCCGTTTCAATAATTCAATTCAATAAACTGATTTCTATTGGATATAGTGATGTGAATGAAATTGGTGTAGTTTTCTATCTTCAAGTGTCTGCACAACTGGAAGATATTATGTAGAATCTTCGAAAAGGCGCGATCTCGGAAAAAAAATATTCTAGTAATTGTAGCAACCTTAGCGAAGCTTGCCGAGAAGGTCAACTCAAGACATTTCCTGTCAAATACTGCAAAACCATTAGAATGTGTTACATCCATAAGCAAATGGAAAATAAAGTGACTGTATTATAGAAAGACATGGCTTAAAGGACTTAGTATCCAAGCCAAAAATATAATTTTTAACAAAAATTAAAGTAGCTTTGCCTATGGGCTGAGATAGCCACTTTAGATTTATTTAGCTGGTTCTGCTGCCTGTCGTTTCTGTTTTTGGCAACATATTTAGGTGGTATTGTATCTAATGGTGTCATTTGTGGAAGAGATAAGATTCCACCAACGTGTTACACTAATCTCATTGCAGAAAAGAATCAGCTGTTTCCTACATTTATTAAAATACACAAAATGTATAGAGCGACAAAATGATTGGACCTATTATTCCGTAGCAAAAGTTGTTCCTATTGATGAGTACCTACAACGACCTTCACAATATTTTTTTTCTCTTACAGTAACAGCGGTAGGCCGATTCGTATGCGCGTGCGCAGCGCTAGGTGAATGCGGCGCCGGAGCAAGATCCGAGGCTTTGGGCTGTCTGCAGCAGTTGCAGATGTTCGCGCCCGATCACATCAACCTGCACACGCTCGTGCCGCATCTCTGTGTGAGTATCATATAATGCGGCGCCGGAGCAAGATCCGAGGCTTTGGGCTGTCTGCAGCAGTTGCAGATGTTCGCGCCCGATCACATCAACCTGCACACGCTCGTGCCGTATCTCTGTGTGAGTATCATATAATGCGGCGCCGGAGCAAGATCCGAGGCTTTGGGCTGTCTGCAGCAGTTGCAGATGTTCGCGCCTGATCACATCAACCTGCACACGCTCGTGCCGTATCTCTGTGTGAGTATCATATAATGCGGCGCCGGAGCAAGATCCGAGGCTTTGGGCTGTCTGCAGCAGTTGCAGATGTTCGCGCCCGATCACATCAACCTGTACCCGCTCTTGCCACATCTTTGTGTGAGTAGGATTATTTTTTCAGTGAATTCATAATTAAAAAAAGTCTAGTTTACTTTTATTTTAAAGTATAAAAAATCTAAATTCTAATTAACCTCAATGACTTTTTAATTAATTAGCTTTTTCATCTGAGCTCCCTTCCCTCTTCTACAGAGGAGGCCTGAGTCCCAGCAGTGGGAACATTATAAGGCCGACTATGCTATGCTATGCTATATGACATCAACAATTTTGTTGACAAACTTTTTTCGACTAGGTATACTGTGTACCTACCTATTATATTTAGACGTCAAATAGCGAGGCTATTAGCATATAATATTAACTCGGACATAGTTAGTATGTCGAAGTTCCCAATTATTATTAGTCCCACCATTAGTAATAGTACTAATGTTACTTTAAACTAGATAATAAGACAACAGATGGTACTGTTTGCAATTTAGATCAACTTAACAATAAAGTATCTTCTGGCATTCAACCTAAAGGGGCTAGGCAAAAATCGTTTAATTTGTTTCTTCAAAACATTCAGGGTTTTTCTTCGAAACAATTGGAAATTGAATTATTTTTAGAAAAAACAATGTTTGACATCATTTGTTTCACTGAGCATTGGTTAAAGGATTTTGAAATGCTTATTAATTATGAGAATTATAATGTGGGCAGTTGTTATAACCGAAAATCAATGTTACGTGGGGGTTCACTAATCCTTATTAAAAATAATATTAAATTTAAAACTCGTAAAGATATAGTTGCACTGTCCGTTGAACATAGCATTGAATTGTCTTGTGTTGAGCTGGATAGGCATGTCATAGTGTGCGTTTACAGGCCCCCTAATTATCAAAACTACTCTATTTTTGAGTCTGTCATGGAGGATGTTATGGCAAAACTTGCAACTGGTAACAAACTAGTAATTATCTGTGGAGACTTTAATGTTAATATTTTGGAAAAAAATGCAGATAGCAGTAGATTATTAAATCTCTTCAAATCATTTAATTTATCTAATGTGTTTATAGAACCTACTCGAACTACGACAACTACTGCTACATGTATCGATAATGTTTTTTGTTGCTGCAACTATTTAGAAAAGGCCATTGTAAATTATCTGCCCTCTGATCATAGCGGCCTAATGGTAACTTTTGAATCCAACTTACCCATACAACAAGTGCAGATTCAGTCCAGACCAATAACATCCGGTAAACTAAATAAATTTAACAGCACTTTAATTAGCAAGTTAGGTGATTGGAATCTTGAAGTGAACAATGGTAATTTTTTGTATAACGATTTTTTTTCAATAGTCCAAACTGAGTTCAATAAGACTTTTGAAAAAAAAACTAAAAGTATCTGCCCTAAGTTTAGATTTAGTGACTGGGCAACTAAAGGAATCAGAATAAGTAGGGAAAGACTTTTTGAGCTGTATGGCCTTAAGCCTATTATTAACACTGAAACTTTTAATAAGTATGTTGCTACATATTCAAAAATGTTTAAAAACACTTGTAAGGCAGCTAAGGCCTTGTACATTAGCAACAAAGTTAAATCGGCAGATAATAAAATAAAAACGGTTTGGAAAATTATAAATAATGAAACCAACAGGAACAAAATACATAACAATGATTACACATTGGAGACACATCATGGTCTTATTAGCGATAACAAATTAGTTGCAGAAGAATTTGTAAATTTCTTTGCCAGTATACCAATTAAAACTACTGAAGCCCTAAATTCGTCGCCATCGCATGCTTTTAGTTTATTACAGGCGAACGTTGCAGCCTGTTCGACTGAATTTAACTTTAAGCATATAAACCCTATAACTGTTATAAAAGCTTTTAAACAAATCAAGGTTAAATTGACAGAAGATTTGTGGGGTATGTCTATCAAAGTTTGTACCTCAATTATTGAGACTATAGCGCCGTATTTAGCTATAATATTTAATTTGTGTATAGATCAAGGAGTTTTTCCGGATCTGATGAAATATAGTAAAGTGATACCACTTTTTAAATCTGGGGACAGTAAAGACACTAATAATTATAGGCCGGTGTCCGTGTTGCCGGTTTTTAGCAAGATATTTGAAAAGGTGATGTTAAATCAAATGCTTAATCATTTTAACACAAATAACATCTTACACGATAAACAGTATGGTTTCACCAAAGGACGTTGTACAACTGACGCTGGTGTCTCCTTACTAAAACACATTTTTAATGCGTGGGAAGAGGCACAGGATGCTATAGGTATCTTCTGTGACCTGTCTAAGGCGTTTGATTGTGTGGTTCATGAAACATTACTCCTGAAACTTGAGCATTACGGACTAGGCAAAACAGCTTTAAGCTTATTAAAATCTTATTTGATTGACAGACAGCAACAAGTTCAAATAAACGGTGTCAATTCGTCGGGATTAAATGTGAAAATGGGGGTACCCCAAGGTTCAATTTTAGGCCCTTTTTTATTTTTAGTTTATATTAATGATTTACCATATTTGTTGCAAAATAATCTTAATATGGTGTTGTTTGCCGACGACACTTCTTTGATTTTTAAGATAAATAGAAGGACTAATAATCTTGACGACGAAAATAACGCACTATTGCAGGTCCAAAACTGGTTCACTGCTAATAATCTAGTTTTAAACGGGAAAAAAACTAAATGCATAAGATTTTCCTTACCGAATGTCAAAAGTAGTGATTGTGACGTAATACTAAACGATGAAAAACTAGAATTTGTCGACAAAACTGTTTTCCTGGGGATAACGCTTGACTCTAGGCTACAATGGGGTCCTCATTTAACATCTCTTGCAGGACGGCTTAGCTCAGCTGCATATGCTGTTAGAAAAATCCGCCAATTTACGGATGTTGATACCGCTAGACTAGTCTATTTTAGTTATTTTCATAGTATCATGTCATACGGTATCTTACTATGGGGACGGGCTGCAGACATCGACTCAATCTTTATACTACAGAAAAGAGCCATCAGAGCTATTTACAATCTTCGCCGGTGCGATTCTCTAAGGGAACTGTTTAAGGATATTAATATCATGACGGTTCCTTGTCAATATATTTATGGAAACATCATGTACGTTAGAAAAAATCTTCATCTTTTTAGCAAAAGAGGCGATAGACATAATTATGTTACAAGAAATAGGGACCAATTAGTTCAACCAGGTTTCAGACTGGCTAAAGTGGCCTCTTCTTTCATGGGGTACTGTTTGAAATGTTATAATAAAATACCTCCACAAATATTAGAACTCAGTGAAACAAAATTTAAATCTTGTATTAAACGCACACTATGCAGGCAGGCATATTATAAGTTGGAGGATTATATTCAAGATAAAAATGCTTGGCTCAATGCTGGTCCAGCTCCACTACTACCGGGGTGAACAAATTGATTAGTTTGGAATTTATTGTTATTATTTTTAAATGTTTTTTTTTTGAATTTTTAAATAATAAAAGTATTGTATAATGTAGAAGCATTTTTTTCAAAGTTTGTAAATGTGAGTACCATGGAGCTATTTTATGGTTTTTTATGTTACTATTGGACTTGTTTGACATAAATCAGCATGGCAGTTGAGAGTTTATCATGCTCACTCAAATGTCTCACTGATGGTGGCGCATGTGTTGGATCATTCGGTTCCCTTCAAAATGGTTGAGCTGAGTGGTGCTAATATTGGCGTCATGTTCGTGAACGGGCGCTGTCAGTTGAGACTGGTCATCTCTTAGCTGCCAGTTGCTATTTTAATATCTATATGTATTTAGTTTGTTTTTTACTTTATTTACATTGTTCTCACATGATAGCGACAAGAAACATGTAACAGAGATATTTGTAATTACAAAACATGATTGAAAAGAGTGTCCATGGAGTTTCTTGCACATTCTTCTCCATAGAGATCTACGCTTTGGAATGTGCAATTAGCATCATTTTTTTTTTCTGACTGACTGACTTCATGACATTTCAAAAGTGCCTGTAAATGGTTTATTTGAAATAAAATGCTTTGAATCTTTGAATCTTGAATCTTATCTGTGCACAGCTGAGCAAATAACTCCTTCTTTTAGTTTTTTTTTTTAATGAAAAATGTAAGTTAATTACTTTTTATTCAAAAATATAATTGGGGTTAATTAGGATAACAATGTTGTACAGTGTAATGTAAAAAAGTAAAGAATTTAAAAATTAGAAAAACGCGTAAATTCCACTACTGAGCTGTTCAGAATTATGTACTTTTATTAGGCGGGAGGGCGAGTCAGACTTTACTGACTAAAACCACACCTATGTTCCTTCAGTTGCCCCTGGCGTTATAGAACCACGGTTACCCATGGTTCTGTAACGCCTAGAGCTATGTCCTGGATCCTTAGTACACGTTTTAGCGCCAATGTCTAAGACACGGTGTATTGTAGGCGATAGGCGAGAGTATTAAAAACAAAATGCTTGCCACTGTTGTTCTAAACCATCTAAAAACTTTTATGTTTTCAGCGTGATTTATCGAGTTCGGAGCTGACAGTTCGCCGCGCGGCGCTCTGCTGTCTCCGTCAGCTGTCGCAGAAGGAAGCCGCTGAAGTCTGCAAATATGCATTACTGGCTAAGGACCATGTACCTGCTAAGCCCTACTGTGGTATGTCATACACTTAATCACACTAATATTAATAAAGGCGAAAGTTTGTTTGTGGCTTCTTCACACTCGAACGGCTGACCGCATTTCGATGAAACTTGGTACATGGTTTTTGGAATCCTGGAATAGCACATAGGATACTTTTTATCCTGGTTGGGATAATTTTAGGTAAAATTATTACTATCACAATCACAAAAAACATTATCACAATCACAAAAAACGTATATTTCGATACTCAAAATCAGAATTCATAGGGTACTTCCCGTTGACCCAGAATTCTGAAATTTGGCATAAATCAAGGTCTTATGAAAACAGTAGTAAATAATTATAAAAATAACACATGAAATTACAGGTGAAAAAAAATGACGGGTTGCACTCTGGGAGTGCCGGCAGAAGTGAAAACTTAAGTATTAACGTTGTGCGTTTTGGATATTTTGGAATGGTTATGGAATAATTTTGCACGAATTGCTTTTTTTTTGCACACAATTTTGCACGACATCCGTCTTACGAATTTTCGATCAGGTCACGTGTCCTGACGCGAGTTTAACATTTTTTACCCATTACAAAATTTTTTGCACACAATTTTGCACGACATCCGTCTTACGAATTTTCGATCAGGTCACGTGACCCTGACGCGAGTTTAACATTTTTTACCCATTACAAAAAAAGTGTACAACGCCGCTAAAGAAGTTTTCACTTCAAAAAAACATGTGTAACATCGAAACAGGGTGTACGCTCCGAATTCGTTGATCAAAGAGTGACTATTAAGGTTTTCTTACTGTACTGTCTCAAGTAGTTAGTGCTGGGACACTGCACATGCGGAGGCGTCGCGACGTAATCGATTGAATGTTTCGTATGACTATATGAACTTCATTTGAGCGTCCATAGTGGGCGCGCGGGCGCGGACAGCACGACGCGGGACGCGCGCGGGCTACTCACTTTCACACCGCGTGGCCGCAGTCAGTGAGTGAATGCGCGGCGAGCGGCAACCAGCGCGGGAGCGAGTATCTCAAACTAGTTCGAGCTAAACGCGCGTTGTTGTGATGGCTCGACTGCGAATTGCACGCGTCTCGCACTTGCACCCGCACCCATATCGCGCTGTCTGTCTGCCCCAGCGCTTAAGAGATTGAACACTGATCTTATTTATCTATCTCAGGTTTGACAGTTTTCAATTTTTTTCTTACAGGCGTCGTGATCACCGAGACCGGTCTCCCCGGCGCGCTGTTCGCGTTCCTGGACAGCGAGCGCGACCCGACGGCGCTGTCGTACGCGCGCGACACGCTCACGTGCTGCCTGCTGGCCGCCGCCACGCAGCGCGCCGTGAGGGACTGGCTGGCGCTGGCCAAGAGAGTGCTCACTATTAGATTAGGTAATGTGTTAATATAGGCTATGTCACTAAGGAATAAAGCAGCTTATTTTAATTATTATTACTTATCTACATTGTGCTCACATATTAGAAGCGACAACAAATATGTAACCAAGATTTATGTAACTCATAATAAAGAGTGTCCATGGAGTTTCTTGCACGTTCTTCTCCATAGAGATCTACGCTTTGGAACGTGCAATTTAGCTTCACTTTTTTTGACTGACCGACATTTTGAGAATTCAAAAGTGCCTGTAATTGGTCTATTTGAAATAAACGTTTCTGATTTCTGCTTTCTATCAGTGAAAAATTTTTAGCATTCGGACAAGTACTTTCAGAGATAACCTCCTACAAACAAAAAAACAAACTACCTCTTTATAATATTAAGCATGTCGCAATGAAATTGGGCTACGGCAACCACTGACTGGATTCCGAACAGCAGAAGCTGGCGACGTGGTAGACCCAGAAGGAGATGGCGTGACGATTTGGACTCCTACCATTGGATTCCTACCATTGGATTGGCCAGAAGTGACTAAGGAGAGAAAAGAGTGGAAGAACAGAAGGGAGGCCTTTGCCCTGCAGTTGGACACAGCGGACGCATAATAATAAAATAATTGGCGTCAGTGACTGAAAAGTTTAAAGGCATCGTTTATCCTGGTATGGTCATCTGAAGAGGAGGTTCAAACGCATGTTACTAAAAGAGTTAAGAATATGATATGTGGATGGATGGACAGGGAGAGGGAGGCCAAAGCAAAGGTGGATGAGGAAAAGTTTTCTTTGAGGTGCGCGTGGAACGCTATGCGCCGTCGACAACTATAGTTCGGTCCTTACCGGACAACGAGCTATCCTTTGCTCGTCGTCCGCAAGCCCGCGCCTACGGTAGCTGGGGGTCGCCCTGCCACTCCCGACACTCAGGGCCACTTCTGTGATTATCATTCTAGTATACTTAAAATTTACTTATTCTTGCTCTTACTTATATTTGCAGAAGACAGTAACAATCCTGAAACCGATTTCGACGCCGAAGGAGATGACGATCAGGCTGAGTTCCACGCTGAATCTGAACAGTCTACACATCCTGCTGTCCAATCCAGATGGCCAACAAGGGTATGTACTGATGTTTATGTCGTAGCCAGATCTTAGAATTGATCACTTCATGATATGACCGACTAAAACTGGCCAGCGGGGCTATTGCGTAACTCTGTTGACAGTTCAAGTGATGATCACTTGTTAACAATGTGCATCATTGAACTGTCAAACAGCTAGTTTCGTATTGCCTATCTTCAGTGACCAACTGCAGTGACGTCATTAGCCACTGGTGCCTTTGATAGCCACCGTAACACGTTTTGACAGATGTTATTGTATCGATACTTTTAAAATTGCGATTGTGTAAGCTTTTGAAGCTGTATAATAGTCGATAAAATTTTAGAGTGGTCACAATAGGCACCGTAAATTTTTATAATTCACCACATTTCCACCGTAGTTTGTTAGTCACTTGTGTGATACGTAATACCAATTTTATGAAATTGTCAGTTGACAACTAAGTTTAGTGTGCAACGAATGCTAGTTGTCAACTGTTATTGAAAAAGTTAGCCAATAGCCCCCCAGATCGTTTTAACATTAGCATTTGCTGATATGTCAATCCTCGTTTGGCCATATCATTGATGTAGGATTTCAATGACAATAAAAGCTCTAAAGTAAGTAGGCCAATCGAAGATTGAAATATCATCAAACTTTAACGTTTAAAACGATCTGGCCAGTTTTACTTGGCCATATCATGAAGTGATCAATTTCTAAGATCTGGCCACGATGACATTTACATTAGGTTAGGTTTTCTTTCGGATAGTTCTGATAGTTTTGATGGTTAAAGATATAATACAAAACAAAGCCTGTCAGCTCGTCTGTATTTACTGTTATAGGGTTAGGTATACAGGTGTACACCCATATTTGATGTTAACAATTATAAATTTATTTTAAGTTTTTTCAGGCCATCCCATGGTTATCTGGTAGATGTCACTGTCAGCCATAAGACCGCCGTTTTGCCAATAGATTTAAGTTTGTGTGTTATTATAAGTCCGATTACAACTATTTTACAAATGGAACAATTAATATAATAATAATATAATATTCCACAACTATCACACAACGCCGTCTAGTCCCAAGCTAAGCAGAGCTTGTGTTATGGGTACTAGACAACTGATAAACATACTTATATATTTCTAAATACAAACATATATAGATAAATTACACTCAGACACAGAACAAATGATCATGCTCATCACACAAACATTTGTCCTGGGTGGGAATCGAACCCACGACCTCCGGCATAGCAGTCAGGACCACTAACCACTAGACCAACAGGCCAGTCAAAATATATAAAAAAAAAAACATATATATAAATATAAAAAAATAAAAAAAAAAGAGTATTGTAATTACGATTACAATACTATTTTCGTTTTTTTGGAACTACCCCCGTGTCGTGGGTACGTTCACAAACAATTAAACTCACTTGCACTAGACAGACAGACCCGGAACAATTATCCGTAGTCCATAAAAATATTTGTTCGTGCGAGAATCGAATCCGCTACGCGCAGCGCCGCAGCCAACTGCTTAACCACTGCGCCTATCGTACCATGCTAGTTCCGTGGATTGAAACCATAAAGCTAGAACTACACTGCACACACGTGTGCCACACACGCCAATCTGGGCGCGTCGGTCTCCATATATTTTATATGGAAACTAGACTTGTAGAGCTACACTAGATTCATGCCAGGCGACGTCGTTCTACGTACAAATCAGGCGTGTTACACGTGTGCGTCGTATTTACGTCTAATGTAGTTCTGACTTTACTATCATCCTAAGCAGATACACTGCTCATCACTAGACTGATCAGACAGTCAATGACAATGGTATATGTTTTTTTTTTTTATATTCTGGATTGATTTCCGAAACGCAAGTCGAAACATGTTCTGTCACGCAGTGTCAAGTGCCGACACCGATTGAGTAAGAAAGTTAAGATCCGTACCCGTATCCGCGGATCTTGACACCTGTGATCCGTATCTGTGGATCTACATTTTTAACCATCCGGTACATCACTAATGAAAATGTAAATCCTCACAATTTCTGTTTTGGTTCCATTCAGGTATTTGCAATGGAGTGCATTCAGAAGATAATGGGTGCGTGCGAGGCGACGGGCGACAGCGCACACTTTGACCTCGTCAAAGCCAAGGAGAAACTACAGAATAATCCAGAGGGTACGTACAGAAAACTAATTGGTCTGGCCTGTTGGTCTAGTGGTTAGTGACCCTGACTGCTATGCCGGAGGTCGTGGGTTCGATTCCCACCCAGGACAAATGTTTGTGTGATGAGCACGATCATTTGTTCTGTGCCTGGGTGTAATTTATCTATAATATGTATGTATTTAGAAATATATAAGTATATTTATCAGTTGTCTAGTACTCATTACACAAGCTCTGCTTAGCTTGGGACTAGACGGCGTTGTGTGAAAAAAAAAAAAAAATTTGAAACTGTACTTACAAAATTACGCTTACAAGTCTGACAAATTTTCCCTTCCCTCACGCGGTATCAGATATGTTTGTCCTATAAATGACATTCAATAACACTCTCCCATCACTTTACACACTCACTGACATAACACCACAAAATCCCACTTATATCTGGCACACACCCTCCATAAAAACATCACCGACATATTCTACATAGCGACCGCAGTTACCTATACTATATTTCATACTATTAAACAATCAATAACTCTCAAAAGTAACCTTTTTCTGAAAAAGCATAAAAATTAGTTATTAAATGAAGCATTATTTCGAGTATTGGCATGAGGAAGAGTGGGAGCGTAGTGGGGGAACGTCTTGCTATCTCTTTTGTACATGTCATAAAAAACCTAATAGCGGTGACGTCACATGTCAGCATGTGCACCCTTATTTTGTTACTTGACAGTTTGTCTATCCATCAGATTTGAAAGATTTCTAACTTACTTAATATTGAACGTATTTGAATAAAGCTTTCTATTTGCGATTTTGGATAAAGTCGCGTAATGTAATAATTTTTCTTTCAGGGGACTACTTATCCCTCTACCTATCAGACCTCGTTCGGATGGCATTCGTGGGCGCTACAGGGGAATCAGATGCGCTACGACTATGCGGGCTCAAAACTCTGCAGATGATCATACAGCAGTACGCTAGGGCGCCAGAGCCTGACTTCCCTGGTCATCTGTTGCTGGAACAGTATCAGGCGCAGGTTGGTCGAACAATAGAAGACACTTTTGAATATTTCCTTTAACCCAAAACGCATGTTTTTAATGACAGTTATCCGGAATCAGGGAGTAATGGTGGCCCAATAGTAACGGCCCCAATTTATGCGACGTACGTTGCTGTCTCAAACCAAGATAGGCGCTTTAGTTTGTGTAATTTATTTTATCATTACTGCTCTCAAAACGGCGAAGGGGAATATTGTGAGAATAGTAGAACCAAAAATTCGAAGACATGTGACAGCCGTACTGGGCTTGCGTGCTCATTCCTTCTCCTAGAGAGGAGGCCCGAGCCCGAGCAGTGAGACTCGGGCCTCCTTCTTTTTTTGTTGAGTTTGTTTAATTATCACATAACTTCTCCCGCACTGAGTAAAATGAGACAGCTTATAGGCTCAAGCTCACCTATGTTCCTTCAGTTGCTCTTTGCGAGGGTCATGGTACCTCTTCCGCAGCCCTGGTAATCGACCTTATCAATCTTGCAGAGATGACTAAATCTCACTTGTGTTCCTTTCTTCTTTAAAAAATCCCACAGTTTTTTTCCAACGTGTACTAATCAAAGGCTTACTCAAGAACAATCTTCTAATACACACAACTATTCGCTTTATACAGGTCGGAGCCGCAGTACGTCCCGCGTTTGCCGGCGACACAGCCTCGCACGTGACAGCGGCCGCTTGCGATGTTTGCTCGGCGTGGATAGGATGCGGCGTCGCGAGGGATATCAATGATCTTAGAAGGTTCGTATTTTTAGCTGACTATAAAAAAACGAGATTCTCAATTCGGTTGTTTTCACTTTTTTGTGTGCAATGTTTTTATCTATACAACACTAGTTTAAGTATATGCGAAACCTGAAACACCTGTCTAGTATTTTTATGTAAGGAATCTATGTACAAAATTTCAAAACCGTATCTTTAAAAATCACAAAGTTACAAGCTTGTTATGTTACCGGACTATCTGTAGAAATACATGGTCACCACGAGGCGCACACGCGCCGTCTAGCGCTCATTGATAATAATTTTTCAGTTTGTATTGTAATTAATTAGTGATAACATTTTTCATCACACTTGTAGGCTTTGGTCACACTACATTTTATCATTTACGCAGCTTTTACAAATAAAGTACGTAATAATATTTACCTAAACTTGACCATCTTGGCGTGATTAAAAATGTTAATCATCCCTATTTACAATAATTAACTCACTCACTACTTACATTGTCTTAAATTATACGATAGTTTTTACATACGATAATAGGTAAGTACCTACAAGATCAACCAACAAAAGTCAAAACACTCGCGGCGCCACGGCGGCCACGCGCTCGCGTAATTCAACCGGGACGAGAGTGCGACGCGTGCGCTTCGTCCTGCGGCATTTTGTTGACTGAGGGGAAGGGAAGATAAGTGCCCGCTGCGCGCTCGATGACATACATATGATTTGCTGATAGGTACTTAATGTTCAGCTCGTAGCCATTTTTAAATATTTTTGGGAAAAAATATAGCACAGTGTAAAAATTACTGGAATCGATTCAGTTACTGATTCTAAACAAACTATATTCAGGTTTCGTATATACTAAAAATACGGTTGTTTAATAGGTATAAGTTAATAATTGGTGCCTAGATATTTTGTTTTCATGCTTGGTAAGGAGAGAATTGGAAATCTCAATCTCGAATAGTATATTGTTGAAACACCAAATGTTTGTCAAAAGTTGGAAAGTTTATTTTAACGAGAGAAACTTGTATTATTTGTAAAATACTAGTAGATATTTTCAAATGCTTATATTTGATTTCAGAGTCCACCAACTTCTAGTCTCAAGTTTAGATAAACTAAACACTAAAGGCAACACCACTTTAATTTACAACGAGAGCATGGCAACACTGGAGAAGTTGTCCATTTTGAAAGCGTGGGCTGAGGTAAGTCAGAGATTACATTTCATACTAAACAACAGTAAAAATTCATTTTTGATCTTTCATCAGGCGAAGGTGGAGAGATGAGCTGGATAACTGCCGGAGAGACTGGCCCGTAAAGGCCGAGGACAGACGTGTATGTAAAAGGGAGAGGGAGGCCTTCGCTCAGCAGTGGGAGATAAATGGGCTAACTAACTAACTAACATCTAATAATTAAATTTTTGTCTCCATTAGCAGAAACTTAAAGAAATTGTACTTTTTTTATGGCCACATTATTTCTTCTAAGCTATTTCCAAACTATGTTAGGGTCGGCTTCCAGTGTTACCGGATGCAGCTGAATACCAGTATTTTACATGGGCTGACTACCTAATGGTCCTTCAATTTGTTTTTTTATTATTATTGACAAGCTCGTGTTTGACTAGACTTTGTGAGACTAACCGTATCACCGATATAGCCTGCCAGGGTTGCGATATTGTTCGAAAGAATTACACTGGCCTTGCAACTGTAGTAGGGTTTTAGTCTATAAAAGTCTGACACTCCCTCTCTCTCTAGCGGTAAGGAGTCATTTAAATTCAATTATACTACTACTACTTGTATTTTCAGACTAGTGTCCATATGGTGTTAGTAAAAACACACACAAAACAACCTTAAGGATTCCAACTGACAAAAAAAAAATCACCAAAGATCATATTATCTTATCGAAACATAATCTTACTTTTCATCACACAGGTTTACATAGTAGCAATGGTAAGCAACGGCAGCGCCCCAGGTAGCTACGTCAAGCATCTGGATACGAAACCCTTCAACAACCGTGCAGAACTCGCCAAATGGCGCAACCAGTTTCTCCAGAACAACAACCAGATTGATAATGCTGAACCGCAGACCCCCGAAGATGAGGAGTATGGCGAGTTCGAGTCCAAAGGGGAGAGCTTACTGAAGCTGGTGAAGCCTGAGCTGGAGAGCTTGGGAGAGAACTGGATCGCGGCACTCAAGGATCATGCGCTCTTGAGTTTACCTCCCGGTATGTAGATTTAAAGAAATTTATTTCAAATAAATCATTTACAGGCACTTCTGAAATGTCAAGAAGTCAGTCAGTCAGAATAATGATGCTAATATCACATTCCTAAGTGTATCTCTCTTCATCCCAGGGCCCCGGGTTTCGCTTTCACACTACCCGTGGCCCCAGTAGGCTTCGACCCTGTTGGGCCCCTACGATTTGCTGACATCTCCCTGAGGCGCGCGTGGAACAATACGCGCCGTCGACGACTTGGGCTCGGTCCGGACGGTTACCGGACGATCGGACGGCGAGCCGCCCATTGCTCGCCGTCCGCAAGCCCTCGCCTACGGTGGCCGGAAATCGGGATCGGAATCCCGGCGGCGGTTGGGGCGTGAGGACCGTTGCCTCACGCGATCGGCCGCCTCCTTTGCTAGCATTACTGCTTCGCAGAAGGAGGCGACCGCCTGCCACTCCTCCTCGCTCCGGACCATGGCCTGTACCAAGGCCCGGCGCGAGAGATCGCCGCCGCCGATCGCCCCCACGAGGACACGGCGTTGCTCTGCCCAAGCGGGGCACACCTCCACCGTGTGCTCCACCGTGTCCTCCGGGCGGTCCACACAGTGGCGACACCCGGGCGTCGCTTCCGCACGAATCCGGTGCAGGAACTTCCCGAACTTACCGTGTTCGGTGAGAACCTGCGTCATGCGGAAGGTGAGGACGCCGTGAGGTCTTTCCAACCACGCCTCAAAGAGGGGACTTACCGCCATAATTGTGGCGTGCCCACTGTCAGCTAAGATATGATCAGTCTCAACTGACAGCACCCGTTCACGGACATGACGCGTATATCAGCACCACTCAGCTCAACCATTTTGAAGGGAACCAATTTTTTTTTATTGATATAAACCAGTGCTTGACTGCACCTGATGGTAAGCAGTGATGCAATCATTGATGGTGAGGCCCACTAGATGATGATGATGATCGAACGATGAATCGAATGATCCAACACAGTTAATCACGACACAATCCAAGTCACTATAAATTTCAAAATAAAGTTATTTACAGTGCAAACATCTTATTGAAAACTAGCACTTTGCTGGCGACTTTGTTCATCCCATGTAAACCGTCTTTATTATTCATTTTAATTAGAATTTCTGCCAAGTTTTAAGTTTATTAAAATCGGAGGGTTTTTAATACAATCTTTAAACCTTTCGTATGCCGTAATTAGAAAAATTAAAAAGCGATTGTGTCTCGCGTGGATCTGCGCACCGGGCATTCAATGAGTTAAAACCCGCTAAATTGTTCTATTGGAGGTAGTTCTGAAAACAAATAATGACAACCTTTATTATTTACTTATATACTAACGGAACTCCCCCTTTTCACTCCATTTAAGGTTGAATTACCAAAAATCCCTTTTTAGTGCTCGCTTACGTCATAAAAAGAAACCTAGTGCAAATTTTCAAGTTCCTATTCCCCAGTAGTTTCGGCTGTACGTTGATATGTCAGTCAGTCAGTTTCACTTTATATATGATGACTCCAGCTCGTATTAACTTTATTGATGTTGTGTTCAGAGTTCGCGTCCCAACTGCCACACGGTGGCGGCGCGTTCTACTCGGCCGAGACAGCCGAGGCGTCGCGGCAACACTACGCGCGCGCCTGGCCCTCGCTACTCTACGCTGCGTCGCTGAGGTTCAACGCTAACATCGCACAGCCACAGACGGATAATGCTGCGGGTGAGTGTGACATATGCTAAAGTTCGCGTCCCAACTGCCACACGGTGGCGGCGCGTTCTACTCGGCCGAGACAGCCGAGGCGTCGCGGCAACACTACGCGCGCGCCTGGCCCTCGCTACTCTACGCTGCGTCGCTGAGGTTCAACGCTAACATCGCACAGCCACAGACGGATAATGCTGCGGGTGAGTGTGACATATGCTAAAGTTCGCGTCCCAACTGCCACACGGTGGCGGCGCGTTCTACTCGGCCGAGACAGCCGAGGCGTCGCGGCAACACTACGCGCGCGCCTGGCCCTCGCTACTCTACGCTGCGTCGCTGAGGTTCAACGCTAACATCGCACAGCCACAGACGGATAATGCTGCGGGTGAGTGTGACATATGCTAAAGTTCGCGTCCCAACTGCCACACGGTGGCGGCGCGTTCTACTCGGCCGAGACAGCCGAGGCGTCGCGGCAACACTACGCGCGCGCCTGGCCCTCGCTACTCTACGCTGCGTCGCTGAGGTTCAACGCTAACATCGCACAGCCACAGACGGATAATGCTGCGGGTGAGTTTGACCTGAGGGCTTACCACAAGCTCTTAACGCGATCCATTTTACGACCTAAACTGAATTGTTAAAGAGATGGAGCTCTATAGGGTTTATATCACCATCTCTTTCTCGCTCGCTCGCCTGATTTTTTATCACGTCATGCTAAGGCCTCAGTTCAAAGGTCGGATTTTTAGAGTTCTGTACCCGAAGAGAAGCTATATTATTCAGCCTTCGCTGTCTGTTTGTCCGTCCATTTGTCTGTCAGTCAGCAGACTGTATCGCATGAACAAAATATATTTTCTTTCTTTCATCTACGTTGTTTGGAAAGTAATTTTAACAAGTTAGCTAAAAAAATATCAAAATGGCCGTGAAAAGATTTTATCCCAACTTTTGCTGCCTATAAAGTATTTTTTTTTTGTTTACTAAAACTGTCCATTATTTTTTTCAGCAGACAAATCTGAAGGAACTTTAGACAACAGATCTACAAAGACTGAAAATGGCAACTTTGAATTTTTCGAACCAGTCGACGAGAGATTCCATCTATTATTCGGTAAGATATTGAAAACTAATAAAATCTAAAACTGTATAAGAAATATCCTTTTATAAGTTCTACGTACACACAATGTACAAGCGCGTATAGAAAGGGAGAAAGTTTTTTTTTTGAAAATCATCATATGACTCCCTTTCTAGAGACTTAGAGCAAGAGAGCGTGTCAGACTTTTCTGGCTAAAACCTACCTGCGTCCTTTAGTTGTCCTTTGCGTACCAGAGCCACGGTAATAATTGGGCATTTAAAACCTCGGCATTTGGGCATTTAAAAGTCAGACCGCATTTCGCTCCATCTAAAGCGGAAGAAGTGATTTGATGATTTGTCACCTGAAAAAAAAAGCATTGCCTAATCTATATTATATAAAAGGAGAAACTGACTGACTGACATTTCAACACAGCCGAAACTACAAGGTCGTGAAATTTTGCACAAAGCTTCCTTTTACGACGTAGGCGAACACTAAGGGCCGAGCGACGCTGCGTTCCCATACAAAAATGCTACGTCGCGGCGACCCGCGCGGGCAGACGCCGCGGGGAGCCGCGCCCCGCGACGTTTTTGCTACGTAATAATACATTAAAGTTAATAATAAAGTAATATAGACACGACTACATGTACACCGTTAAAGTTGAAATAGCGACACTGCGCAGGTAATAATCCGGTTTCCGCTACGGGGACCGTCGCACACAAGACACGTGCGACGTCACGCGACGGTTACCCGGGCGGCCGCTCGCGCGTACGCCCGTTTAATACAGTGTTGGCCCAAAGAGAGGATTTTCCAAAATTCACACGCTAAAAGGTTGAAAGGGGGATACAAAGTTTGTATGTAGAATCCTTCTCTAAGCGGGCGAAGCCGCTGGCAGAATCTAATTAATTAATAAATAATCTCATCTGTATTTAATAAACTTACTACATACTGTATTTATGTTTTTTTTTTCTAGGTATTTGCACGGAAGCCCTATGCGCGCAACGGGATATGACAGACGAGAATATTATCTCTGTGCTTCTGTCTCTGGTCACACTTCTTGATGCCCCGGAGAACAGAGCCAGATTATTGAAAGACAGGTATGTTACCATCTGCGACATTGTTGGAAAGAGTTACCACGACTCTACACCGCATAGGACAACTGAAGGAACTCAGTTTTAGTTTCACACCGTTTCGTTCCACCCGGAGTGAAAAGAGTCTGATTTGATTAGTTCCCACTGAAAACATTAAATATTAAAGTGTTTAGCCACTATAAGTATTGCCATATTTTCTAATAAACTTTTCCTATCTGGTCATAACTACATAAAAAGTATAATGTTCTGCGCTGTTTATTTCGTCTAAACTTGTGATGTTTCCGATTACAAAGATTGCATTTGTTTGTTTCCGATTACAAAGATTAATTGCAAATATTCGCATGGTATGTGGATTTTGTAGGGGCCCAGCATGGTCGAAGCCTACTGGGGCCACGGGTAGTGTGAAAGTGAAACCCGGGGCCCTGGGACGAAGGCAAAAAAGGAACAGGAGTGGGTTTTTAGTCAGTAAAAGTCTGACACTATCTCCTGCTCCGCCCAAGATAGGGATTTGTCATAAGATGATTTTACCAAATAAAAAAAAATGGTATGTGGAATTATGTAATGAATATTCAACAACAAGTTTCAAAATAATTCCACGTATGAAGTACATACTCGTAGATCCGATGGATGCGAGACGCACAGGACCGGTCATTGTGGCGACATTTGGGGGAGGCCTATATCCAACAGTGAACGTCTTTCGGCTGAAATGATGATGAAGTACTTAGATATGTATTGCGAGTTCGACTCTCTCACGGAACAAATATTTGTATGGCTCGCAGAAAGTTGTTCCATCTATGAACGCATCTACGATGCAGGAGTAATTCCTAGTCCCACACCATCGATATATATGTACTACGCACTAGATTACGCGTGCCGAACACTCACTTCAATCGACTCAGGTGTAGTGTAATCTATACACCTTGAACATTACACTATGTTGAACGAAACGCGTAAGTGCCACGAAATTCATGGCGCTTAAGATATTTTGGTCGCGAAAAAAGTATCATCTAAAAGCTATCTAGGCGCTGTATGTTTTAATAGTTTTGTTAGACGACATAATGCCAGTATAGCGCTGCAGCGAACTTTCGTTTTAACTCTCAGTATTTTGACAAATATTTTCCATGAACGGTCTTGTCTATCACTAGAATATAAGTCGATGTCCCACACTAAATAACAATAATAATTAAAAAAAAATTAAACTCATAATGCGTGTGGTTCTCAGGTCACTCGCTATAGAACTGTGCCAAATTATCCATCGGACAGGCCTCACTCAGGAGAGCATCGAGGCCTTACTGCTAGCTGCTGATGTGCTGAAACTAGTCATCGATGGCGCCAGGGAGCAACTGCATGCGAACATGCAGGCTAAGATTAAAGGTAATAAAAATTTATTTATTATTATTAATAGGCTCGCATTTGACCACTATCTCACCTGATGGTAAGCGGTGATGTGGCCGACGATGGAGCACGCTTGCCTAGAAGTAACCTATTCACTCTTGACTTAAAGATTCCTAGGTTGTAGCTATCAGGAAACACAGACTCCGGCAGGGAATTCCACTCCTTAACTGTACGCATAATGAATGTGTTCCCAAAACGCTTTGTACGTATGGGTGGGATGTCCGCCATGTACCGATGGCGCAATGCCGGACGTCTAGTGGTCCGATGATGGAACGGACTTGGTGGAATTAAATTGTGCAATTCCAACGCATACTCCCCGAAATGTAATCGATAGAAAACCGACAGACCAGCAACTCGGCTTTGATGCTCAAGGCTTTGGAGTTTAACAAATAACAATAAAATAAAAAAAAAAACGGTATAGTAAAAGAGGAGAAAAAGTGTATCTGTCGATTGAGATACTATGCGTTCCAAATAAGAATAGGATCGACGCCATTTTGTGACGTCACGTCATACTGTCAAATCGCAAGAAATTGGGCAAAATTGAAGAACTCAGAGATGAGCAAAATTGAAGAACTGGATTCTGATTAAACTATTTTCGTTCACAGTTCGTAAATAAATTAAATTTTAAAATTTTCTTGTTTTATTCACCATAATAATTCTTCGATTTGACAGTATGACGTGACGTCACTACCTGTCAATCGATCCTATTCTTATTTGGAACGCATTGTACGTTATTCGCGATGTCCCGTACGCGGACTACAGACTGATATATTTGATGGAGGGTAATAATTATAAATTGATGGCATAGTTGGCGCTGTGGTTGAGCAATTAGCTGCTGTACTGTGTGTCTCGGCTTCGATTTCATAGCTTGAAATAAATGTTTGTGTAGCTTGGCACACATGTACCAAATTTCATTCAAGTTCCAAACACATACACACACATACATACATTTTAACTTTCGCCTTTATAATATAAATGATTTATTTACTAGTATATATACGAAGTCTCTTTCATTTCCCAATTTCTTTCTTTCTCAGAACTGGCACCAAACGAAGCCACGGACGGTTCCACACCCCAATCTGTGCTAGAAGTAGTCCACACTCTAGGCGAGGGAGGTCCCACAGGCGACCTACTTCCAGGCAAATCCGTGGTCTTTGCTTGTCTAGAGGCGTGTCTATGTCTCTTGGTTCGAAGACTCCCTGCCTTATCACCTAAGAAGCATGGCGGTGCTGTGGGTGTGATTGGGGTGCCTAAAGGATTGGGTGTGCATGGTGATACGTTGTTGGTGAAAAGTCTTTCGGCCATGTCCGAGCTGCCGTCGTTGACAAGTCCTCAAGGTGAGTTAGTTTTAAACTGTTTAGTAGATTTTTTTTTTATACTAAAATTTTATTTATATTTGGAATACTGCGACTTCACATACATTTAACATTACTGAAAAATAATTGCTTCACTCTTGGTCTGATTTATGTGGGCTGTTACAAAACTAGTGGTACGCCTTAGCTGTTCGAACCTCAAAAACTACTTCTATATTATTCTCAAAGACCTCGAAATCTTTCAATTTATGTTACAGGTGCACTATCAATTCTACCAACAATCCTGTACCTGGCAACGGAAATTCTCCGCGAAAGTAAAGGTGAAGGAGTGGCCGCAGAAGCAGGCGTCGTGTTGCTGCAACGAGCGTCAGAGTGTCGTGTAGTGCAGTTGCACGAACACACCAAGCAACAGCATGCGCAACTGTTACAGAGCGCGCTCGCTAAACTGGTGGAGAGGGTTAAGAGTGGTAAGTTGTTATATACTAAAGTTGAATTCGTACGACAATGATCTAGATAATTGCGGTCTGCTGTGTCACTCGATTCAAAATCTACACTAATATTATAAAGAGGTAAAGTTTGTTTTTGTGTTTTTTTGTTTGTAGGAGGTAATCTCTGGAAGTATTGGTCCGATTGCGACTTTTTTTTCATCGATAGAAGGCTGCTTTATTCTTGAGTGACATAGGCTATATTTTAAGTACGCGGGCGAAGCTGCGGGCAAAAGCTAGTCTTAAATAAAAGTGGGATTCAAAGAGAAACTTGAGAAGCCTTAATTTATTCACATATAGTTGCATTATCAACCAGGTAACTGGCTAAGGCTATTTTGTAGTTTTTTTTTTACTTGACATTCTGCTGAATTGAACCTATTTGGCGCAGCTGTGAGACACACGGAAGCTATTGTTTTTAAAATTAAGCTTTGTACATATTTATTTCAGCATTGTGTGTGCCAAATATGCATGTTTTCTTTTATTTGATTGTAAGTTAAGCGTGTTAATTTCCCGTAGACGAGCCGTCCCAGCGCATCGAGCCCGTGATCGGCGCGCGCGGCATGGCCGTCGTGCTCAACCGCGCCACGCCCGCGCCGCCGCTGCACTACCCCTGCATCAACCACTTCCGTCAGTGTCTCGAGACCAATGACAATGAGGTAAGGATACATTTCTCATTCTATGTAGCGTTTAAAGGTGGTGATACACCTGCCTGTGCCTATAGCCGGCACAAAAATACGCAAGTAGCTTGCATGCCAGTTGACGTATATATCGAACCGTTCAATTAATGTTACTCATATTAATCTTCAAAGTTATTCGGTAAAACATATATATACAAAAAAGAACATGTTTAACATACCTAAAACAAATAAAAAATCTAGATCACCTATTTTTACAAGCTTTTATGCTTACTGAATTGGAATCACTTCCCATGTTGGTGCAGGTTTGATGACGCTTAATTTTTATAGTAATTATGACCTGAAGTGTCATCCAGGTTTGGCTTCTGATTGAGGAACTCCTCAACGTACAAAAGCACAGACACGATCTATTGTGTATGCATAAAAATGTTTGTTTAACTATTAATTTATTGTTCCAGATCTTCTCGTCGTGCTGCTCGGTGCTGCGCTCGGTGTGGTCCAGCGCTGCGTCGCCGGCGTGCGTGTCGTGGTGGGCGCGCGGCCTGGCCGCCATCGTGGTGGCGCGCGCGGCGGCCGCGCGGCGGCCCAAGGACATGTCGCACACGCGCGCGGCTATCGCGGCCTTTGCGGCGCTCGATGAGCTGGTTAATGCTGCCCCAGACTCGGCGCGTGAGTACATTCATTACGTCATGTATGGACGCTATCCGAGATGGCTTTGTGAAGGGGTGATCTTTGCATAGTTTGACACCGCGAATACAAATATTTGAAAGCAAGTCAAGCCGTAGGTCCCGACTGCCATTCGTGAATCGTTGAAAGGTTATGATTACCCATAATAGGCTTAAAGCTGGTCTACCAACCAGTCTTACTAAAGCAGAGGTGCTACCCGGTTACTGAAAAAGATATCTCTAAAATACTATTCGGCTGCCTTTGGTTGAAGAGGAAGGCGATCTAAGATAATTAGGTAAATGCCACTTTCGAGAATAAGTATTTCAATAGCCGTCCTTGGTGAGTTTTGGTATATTATGCTGCGCCAGACTCTGTACGTAGAAGTCTAGTTGATTTTTTTTTGTATGATTTTTCGACCTCAGACCGGTCATACAGTTTACACGTGTGAGGTGTTATTAAAGCCAATATGTAATGGCTCGGGTATTTTTTTTGGTTTAGTTTTTCGTGCTATATAAACTAAGGCCAATGCAAACTATTAGCATGTTTTCCTTTTTTTTTTCGCCAGAAATGAAACCTAGGTTATATGTTAGAGGCCAATACGAGGAATTAATAGCAAAAAGAAGCAGGTCTTTAAACCGTAACCTAATGAAGATACGTATAGAAGCATTGCTAGTATATTTTTGTCAGGCGTTACCTATTTTCATTTAAAAAAATGGAAATATAATACGGAATATTTTGAGGTTTCCATTGTAGCATAGCATAGTCGGCCTTATAATGTTCCCACTATTGGGACTGAGGCCTCCTCCCTAGGAGAGGGATATGGGCCGTAATCCACCACATTGGCCCAGTGTGGGTTGGTAGATGTCATACGTCTTCGAATTTTTGGTTCTTGGTTCTAGGACATGCCGGTTTCCTCACGATGTTTTCCTTCACCGTTTTGTGAGCAGTGGTGATGAAATTAATTACACAAAGTAATGCGCCTGGCTGGGTTTGAACACTAGCCACCACTGCTCTCTTCGAGGTTTCCATTGATAAAATAGATTAAATTGGTTATTACTGTTATATTTTCTCCTCACTAGCAGTTGTTCATCACTAAAACTAGTAAAAAAAAAATAAGTGATAAACGAATTGATAAGATACGCGTTAGTGTTGTGATAGTGATTGACACTATTTAATGCGTACTTATTCACCATAAAAACCGAAACTAAAACTATATTTAACAATGGTAAACTTAAAATATCAGACATACAGTATTTTTCTTAAATAAAAACTACACAAAACAAACTATAGCAATATACTAAATAGTCGTTTACTTCGTTTGGTTACGGCTGGTAGACATAATTCTTTTTGCTATTGATTTATCATACAGTCCTTTAGATATGGCCTCAGTTTCACTTTTGGCGAAAAGAAAAAAAAATACATGCCAGCAATGTATGGGAAAAGTTTCATTCCCCTTTATAAGTCAGTGAAGTCAATAGAACGAAAGCTTGTGAACGAATGAACGAGTCAGGAACCGTCACTTTGTCAGAATTTGGGCTGGCGTTCGCGCGAGCTCAACTCATAAAAGTTCCGACCGCAGGGACGCAGTGCTCTTTTCTGTATCGACAGCCGTGTGAACAACAACCAGTCTAAGGACTTTCTCCCGGCTCTTTGTGAAGTGAACATCTAAAGCCTACATCATAATGGAACAATCTGAAACAGTTTGTTTATTGATCGCCCCCCACCCCACCCAATCATCGCCACAAAATAGGGAAGGATTTCTAATCTGATCGGCATCCTGTGCCTATGCTTGAATTATAACCTGGTTCCTTCGCTTTCTTTGATGGTAGACTACTGCACTGTAAAAATGTTCAATACACTAACTGTTACATTTTCATTTCTTACGCTGCTATTGTAGAGGAGGGACCTAAAGGTAATATGCGCTATTTAAAATCATAAAAAAAATATTTCTCCCATCAAAAAACAAATATAATTTACTATATCATTGAAATGTTTGACAAAAATATTGTATTGATTGTAACTCACGAATGAATTATGCCTCCTTTCAGGTATCAAGATGCTCTGGCTACTAGTGCCCATCGTGATATCGTACCTGCGTGAAGGCGCCGAGCTCCAGCGCGCCGCGCCGCACGTGCGCGCGTTACACGAGTTCGCGCTGAACTGGCTGACCAGGGTCGGACCTAAGCATCCACAGGTATGTGTACATTCCAGGTATCAAGATGCTCTGGCTACTAGTGCTCATCTTGGTATCGTACTAGCCTTTAGGCAGTCAATCTGCTACCAAATTTTCTGATTTAGGTGAAAGCTACGAGCCCGAGCGTAGTCTTGTTCTCACTAGATGTCGCTGAACTTTTAGTTTATTTTGTTTTTAGTTTAAGGGAGCATTATTAAGTTAAGGAATTTACTAAAATCTCAAGTGTTAAGTATTGCGCTTACACTTAAGCACTCTTACCGAACGTGTAACTTCACTCAGTCGCCTAATATATTTTTTTACAACAATAATGTGTAATATTCTTTTTTTATGCATCTGCTATATTTTCTCTCAACAACCTATGTTAATTGAGAGAACACCTTACGCATTAAGTCGGTCTTTGTACCTTTGATATACTTACACGAAATTTTAATAAATAATCTTATTTTCTATCTTTCTCTTCAGGAATTTAAAACGATGATGCAACAATCGTCCGAGCTGCGCAGCAAGCTGGAGAGCGCGCTGAAGGCGAACCAAGCCAGCTCGCGCGCCGGCCGCGCCGCCGCCTCGCAGCGCCCTCTGTTCGACGCCAAGCCCGCCAAGCCTACCATACAGCTGAAGACGGACTTCAGCGACTTTAGGTAAACTCTATCTAACGGATGGAAAAGGATGAAATTGTGTGAATCATGTCAATAAGGCAACAGTTTTTAATTTTAGTGTCGTCTATGTTTTGTTGTACTCTTTAACCGCCAGGATCGCACATCGACGACCTAAAACGCCATCTCATTAGCTTTTTTGTCACCTATGGGGATTGAAGAGCTAAACATGATCGTCGGATCAATCCGACGCGGCCGATTAACGGGTTAACTGTTGCTGTTTGTTAAGAATCGAAATGATCTTAAAAGATAAAAACCCACCACAGAAATCTCTCTTATGGCTTTTCTTTTAATAGTCAGATATCTTTTCTCTGAAGAATAACTATGATGGGTTGATGGTTGATATGTTTTTAATACAAACCGTTATTTTATATCTCAGATAAAGGGTAATTGATGATTGAAAATCAAACCTTATTAACATGGATTTGTAAATAAGGTTAAGGCACGACATTTCATGTGAAATGTCGTGTTACATTCACAAGTTTGTGGTTAACTTTTGTGACCCATTCTAATTTTAGACCTCAGACGTTCTTTTTTTCTATCAACAACCGATCAGTGCAATAAAGTGACCGGGGCATATTTCATCCACTCAGTCACGTAAACAAAAAAAGTAAAATATTCTTTATTGTTTTAAAAACAATAAAAATAGAACAGCTGATGTTCACACGGGAGCTTAGCCCACAATTTGGTTTTCTTACTGCAAACCTTATATAAATGAGAGATAATTTTGCACATGAGGATAATTATAAGTGCACAACAAAACTTAAGCTAACATTTCATCATCTTAAAACTAAAAATAAACTAAACAAATTGTGTACAACACACAATACATATAACCCAGCCAATTAACCCAAATTACCCAACTTGCCCAATTTGAAGCCCTTGAATAATGGTACCTATGAATTTTACTAAAAAAATATTGTGACACTTAAAAATGTCAAGCGTAAATACGATATTTACATTATTTTTGAGGCGAGGTAAACGGTTGTTGGTAAAAAATAAGAACGTCCCACCTCCCAAAATAATGCCAACACAACCCACCAAATTAAATGGTTCCGCCAATGGATCTCTTAAATAAAATATGGAACAAATTATGTGGAGCAGTGAGAAATTGAGTATTGTAGTACCTACTGTGAGACCGACTTGTGTCTAGTTTATAGATTAACTTGGGTGGACTTATGTTATGCAAGGATTTCTTGTGTATGTCTATTATATGTATTTGTCTTGTCTTATTATTTAATCGTATGGACTTGTAGTAACTATAAGATCTGTTTTACATATTGCCCATATCAACAACTGCAAGGAATAACATTGTAACTCGGTTTTAGGCAATTTACATTATGCATTTTATGCAGCAAGAATATGTTTGTAACACAAGTAATTTTGAGTTCAATGTTATTCCTTGCAAGTGTCGATATCCCAACAACTGTTCTGGACCGAGTTTTAAGCTCGATTGCCACCAGAATATTTTGATTGTAACGACGACGCAAGATGATCTCTTAAAAACTTACGGGTGCGAATGTTTAAGTGTTACTGTGGCCCCAGAAGGAACACAAAGATGAAGAGTAAGATGAAGTAAGGCAAGCATGATGCCCCATAACGTAACTTTTTTTTTTATAAACATCGCAATACGCGATACGAAGCTAATTAACAAGTAGCAATCGTATATATTAATACGGTGATATAGTGCGAATGAGGGTGTATTATTTATTATTGAAATAGTAATTTTTACAATATTTTATGATTAATATTACTAAACATTACTGCATATGCAGTTTCTTTTTATACCGAGTGATTTTTTCATGTGGTCATGGTTGGCCAAATCCAAAACTGTGACGAATATCGAAAAATACTTAGTATATTTTGATGAAATCTAAAACTACATTATTGGATTATTGAAAAATTAAGATTCTAGATTTAGATTGAAGAAGACTTTGAAGCAGTGCAAACGTGTTTTTTTTCTTCTAAAATCATCGGCTGGGAAAATTAATTGTTCAAAAATGCAATGATATAGTTTCAGTTTTCATCAAATTTGAGCCTGAGACCTATGAGATTTCCTCATAGTATCGCATTTGGCCATCTACACTCGCTTGAAAAAATCACCCTGTATATCTTACCTCTTTCCTTGTACCTTTATGTATAATGGATTGAGCACTATTTTAACAATTCCTAAGGCCGCTTGTTTATGTCAAGAAAAGTCGTCGTGCCTAAACAAGAATTCGTGTCGTTTCTACGCACGGACTGTATACACTGCTTTGGTGCGAAGTTTGAAATAATCTTGTCTGCTCTAGACACGACGCGTGAAGTTGCTATGGTGCGGTAAGGGGGCGGGGTAGGTGCCATCACCTATCCCGTCGTGGCACCCCATGGTGCTACTAGGGTTGCCAGGTCTTCAAACCGAAAAGCCGGACAAACCAGCGAATTTAGCCGGACATTTGAGTTTGCCCGACAATTTTTTTAAAAGTCAAACTCGAATTATTTATTATTGACCATAATAGGTATATATTTTTTAATTCTAATGAAACAACAATAAAATACATACATACATACAATAGTCCGCTCCGCTTCCGCTAGCAATACAAGATAAGGTAGAAGACATGACAAATCAAAAAAAAAAAGGGCCGGACTCCGCCTAATTTGGCCGGACACGCAACTAAAAAGCCTGACCCTGTCCGGCTTTATCCGGACGCCTGGCAACGCTAGGTGCTACGATACATTTTCGTGCCTAGACCCGACAAAATTCTTATCGTATACATGATGAATTTGTCCTATCTGCCGCAGACACGGTGAAATTTCTTAGCGTGTACAAGCGCCCTACAAGACACATCCAACTTCTGATAAAATTGGTTAGCAAAATCCAATATTTTATTTTATTTTAAAAGCATTAATTTTAATAGAAGTGACGTGGAGAATGAATGATGCACAATTTTATAATACACTGACTACAGTATTAACCATTCCATAACTAAGTTATTGAAATATTACCTTGCTAATATTAAACTAAATAAATATTTTATATATAAACACATAAATCCTCATTTTTGTAGATTTAGGTAATCTATAATATGTCTTTTAATAAATTTTAGAACAATAAATACAGAGTAGAGAGATGCCTAGCTATCTCGGTATATCTTAGATTTTAACCCCTTTATTCATAAAATTATCAACAAAAACCTCTAAAAAGGTTTTAATACTGACGAAATCATTTGAGGACCGATCCCATTTGTACACAAGTACATGAGAACGCAAAAATGAAAGCAAGTGAAATTTTACTTTTTTTTTCTAATGGCACGGTTGGCGCAGTGGTTGAACGATTGGCTGCTGCGCTCCGATTCGCTAGTTCGATTCCCGCACGAAACAAATATAAGTATGGCCTACAGATTGGTCTTCCAGGGGGACTATTGGCTAACTTTTTCAATAACAGTTGACAACTAGCATTCGTTGCACACTAAACTTAGTTGTCAACTGACAATTTCATAAAATTGGTATTACGTATCACACAAGTGACTAACAAACTACGGTGGAAATGTGGTGAATTATAAAAATTTAAGGTGCCTATTGTGACCACTCTAAAATTTTATCGACCATTATACAGCTTCAAAAGCTTACACAATCGCAATTTTAAAAGTATCGATACAATAACATCTGTCAAAACGTGTTACGGTGGCTATCAAAGGCATCAGTGGCTAATGACGTCACTGCAGTTGGTCACTGAAGATAGGCAATACGAAACTAGCTGTTTGACAGTTCAATGATGCACATTGTTAACCAGTGATCATCACTTGAACTGTCAACAGAGTTACGCAATAGCCCCGCAGGTCTCCTGGTGCCTCGTGTAAGTGAATTTACATGTTGGTAAACGCACCCACGAGACAGGAGTTATTCTTACACTGGAGCAACGTGTATTTATTGAAAAAAAAAAAACCAATTAAAAGCTTTCTCATAGGTACTTTTCTGAATAAGGGGACAAAGTATTCTTAAAATAAAAATTATACTTATACGATAAAAATAAAATATTCGTAGCAAATATAATTATAAAATACTCAGTATATTTAGAAAATTTAACGTTTTTAACGAAATGAAATTATATGGAAAACGACAGTCCTGTGATAGTTCCTTAAAACGGTTTTAAATTATGACAATTATTATGTGAAGATATTTTGCTGATTTGAATTAAATGGAGATCGAATGTTTCAACATTGGGTTACTTTACTTACATGATAGAATTTTAACAGTATTTTCACCTATTTTAGTGCCAAATATGGCTTGGCTTTTAGTCCTGTTACAAATTATAAAACAAATCATTCGGTTTCCATTCCATTCATATTATATGTGTGGCGACAAGATCCAATATGCCAAATTTTAATACTTTGATAAAAGAAAACAATTTTTTTTCCTTATGCTTCCATTTACACATGTTTAAGTGCTTTTTCACCTGTTCCTAGAAATTTTGGCTTTTACATTAATTTTAATTGTTTAAAATAAATAGAATTTTAAGATTAAGTTATTTTTAACCAACTTCAGAGAAAGGAGGAGGTTATGTTTTCGCAAGTCAATTACATTTAACTCGTTTGTTTTAAGAAATTTATATTTATTTAGTTCTAAGTTGCCAATCATTGTACGTTTTGCTTTTGGTTCAATAAAGTATATTAACATAGTAAAAACTATTTTTTATTTTCTCTTTACCACTTCCCTGGTTCGTTATTAGCTTGGTCTGGTATTTATTAGGTAACTTTCTGGAACACCGTCGTCTGAACTCGTTCAGAACTTAGCCCAAATAATGTTACCTGCTAGGGCTGTGGGTAGGGTAGCCAGGTCTTGAAACCGAAAACCCGGACAGACTATCCTATTTAGCCGGACATTTGGTCAAAAAGGCCGACATTTAAAAAAAAATATAACATAACTTTATAATAACAATAAAATTCATAAAATCTTAATAAAAACTAATGAAAAAACAATAAAATTAAGTGATATAATTGCTAGACTAATTGCATGTGCGCTCTGCTTGTGCTAGCGAGACAAGATAAGGCAGAACTCAAATGACAATTCAACAAAATGGTTAAATTTAAAAAGCCTAACAAAAGTCGGACGAGCCGGATTCCGCCTAATTTGGCCGGACACGCAACTAAAAAGCCTGACCGTATCCGGCTTTATCCGGACGCCTGGCAACGCTAGCTGTGGGAATGTTCGATAGAATTTCTGTGGCCCTAGAACGCTAAGGGTAACTTAAGAACCCCCTTTTCCACTCGCCTATCGTCAAAATCGAGCATGGTTTTAAAGCTTGTTGTTTCATTCGCAATCTAACGCGATGTTTGATGAAGAGGCAATGCAAAAAATGAGAACGCCTGAAAACTCTGTTTGCATTCGGTAATTCCGTATTTACTCGAATATTTCACAAAACTTTAAAAGTTTTTCAGAAAAATTGTCGTCATTCAGAATCTCTATTAAATGTGCAAGGCTATTGATGTACTTTTTTATATTTTTAATATATGAGTACGTGGAGGGCCAAAGTTCACGTAAAATAGCAGATTTTCAGAGGTCTTTACTAGATTAGTTTTACACAAAGTTTTGATTTCTATAGAAGCCTAGATAATATCCACGAGATAGCTCTGTATCCAAAATATCTAGAGAAAGATGTGTAATAACATCATAATGTTAACATTAATGTTCAAAATTTTTTATTGTTCCTAATTCAATAACTACCTAGTACTATTTTATTTTGTCATCTTTTTTTTTTTAACTTCTTATATTGACTACCGTTAAGTGCTGTGCACGCCTATAAGTGACGAATTCACCGCACAATACAAGAATATCATAACATCTACTGTAAACAATTAGTGAATAAGTCGTTGGTGTGTCATTATATAAATAAATAAATAAATAAATAATCACGTAAGAGCGGTTGTATGAAAATGTACCTCGAAAAGGACGCTCTTAAGGACACAGTAGCTTTAGTCCATGGGTAGTCTGGAAAGGAACCCTGGGGTCTTGGAACGCAAGGCAAAGAAGGAACATAGGAGTGGGTTTTCATCAGTAAAAGTCCCGCTGCGCCCTAGAGCGGAAGAAGTCATTGGATGATTTCCCACCTAAAAAAAGTGGGTTTTAGTCAATAAAGTTCTGACACGCTTTCTCGGCCCACCGTAGACTGGGAGAAATCATTGGATGATTTCCCACCTCAAGAAAAAAAAACCAAATTATGTTCCTCTTAGAGCTCTGAGAAGTCTAGACGGTCACTGCTCGAGACGATAATGATAGACTTTAATAACCAAGCGTATCGGCGAGTGTAACCGTTTACTCATAGACAATGACGGTCCGTGACAATTAGTTATTATTCTTTTTTTTTAAGTGGGAAAGCGTTAAATAATCTACACTCTGAGCAGAGTGAGAGTAAGTGTTCAACTTTAACTGACTAACCAAAACCCACCTGAATTACTTCAGTCGGACACAAAAAAAAAAAATAATAAAGAAACAAAAAACAGAAACCGAATCAAAAATGGTTATTAAATGAAGCAGCAGTTCATCATCATCTTCCTGCCCTTGTCCCGTTTTATTTGGGGTCAGCGCAACACGTTTTTATCTTCCATTCTGCCCTGTCACTCGTCATGCTATCACTAACTTCCTTTTCTTTCATATCACTCTTCACACCATCCATCCATCTTTTCTTTGGTCTCCCTCTCCCTCTCCATCCATCCACATGTAAACTCATAACTCTTATAAATGAAGCAGTAGTTATCACTTCAAATATTGGTATGAGGAAGAGCCCTAGTCTTGGCGTGCTGAATACATCTCGCTTTCTCTTTTGTACACACGTAACCTAATGTCGGCGACGTGACATTTCAGTATGTGCATCCTTATTCTGATACTTGACAGTATCTCTATCCAATAGATTTGAAAACTTACTTAATATTGGACGAATTTATGAAATTCATTCTACCTATAATTTTAGAAGTTGTTTTGATACAAATAATAAAAATAAAATGTGTGCTACCCAATACCCTCTGGATATGACAGCCGATTGGAATCAGTCGCTGTCGGCGCCAGTGATTCCGATCATATTTAGCAGATTACTTATAGATTGAAAGGATAAATAAATAATTTAAAAACAGTCTCTTGTCAATTATTTTATTATTAACAATAATCTCGTTTACACTTATCATACAGATTCATCAATAACCATCTTGTCACCGTTTTCTGAAGAACTCTTGTCTTCATCGTTTTCTGGTTTCGTTTTCTTAGCTTTACCTGTAACAGATATGAGTTTTATGTTGATTGATATGTCATAGCATAGTATATAATATATGCATAGCATAATCAGCCTTTTAATGTTCTCACTGCTGGGACCTCCTCTCTATAAGAGAGGGAACGGGCCATAATTCACCACGCTGGCCCAGCGGGTTGGTGAATGTCACATGTCTTCGAATTTTTAGTTCTAGGACATGCCGGCTTCCTCGCGATGTTTTCCTTCACCGCGTTTTGAGAGCAGTGGTGATGAAATAAATTACACAAAGTAATGCGCCTGGCTGGGTTTGAACCCGAAGTCGGGGCCGTTACCACTCGGCCACCACTGATCTCAAAATTTATTCATATGTATAAGATAAATTTTGTGTAGGTAATGCACTAGACATAGTGCAAGTTTTTTTAACGTACGCGATCACAGAACAAAAAATACATAGAAGTGCCCTTAAACTGGCTAAGCACGGGAACCAGTGTCGTCAAACTCACACATTTGCATATCAAATTATCTATAACACACATAAAAAACAGTGATTTGATTGGCTAGAAATTACAAACGCAACTTTTACAAATCATCTTCTTATTGCTTTCAAAAATTAAGTCTTATTACAACGAGTGAAAGTTGTTATTATTTGAAATGACACAAACAATAAAGACGTTTTTCATCTAAAAACTTTAAATAGTCAAATTTACAACAAGTTCAGCTACTCAACGCTAGATGGCGCCGTAACCAATTCATGCTATTCAGAACGCTAGGATGTTTGAAATAGATGTCATATTCCCATGCACATGTAATCTCATTTGCTACTCAATTAGAGATGTAGATATATATCGATATTTTAATATTGATGTTACGTAATTTATTCGGGAGAGTAATGTAAAAATTTCTTAAAATCATACAAATTAATAATGGAAAAGGTTGATTATCTTTAAAATATCAATGTTAAAGAGGTATTTGTATGTTTGTATGTAGGGCTAGGGGGTAATCTTAATTTCATATAATCAAGTACAATGCGTTCCAAATAAGAATAGGATCGATTG
The DNA here is from genome assembly GCA_905147345.3 of Mythimna impura. Taxonomy (NCBI): domain Eukaryota; kingdom Metazoa; phylum Arthropoda; class Insecta; order Lepidoptera; family Noctuidae; genus Mythimna; species Mythimna impura. Next base: position 10,099,521 of record LR990362.1, on the reverse strand, counting down.
CCATTTTGTGACGTCAGTCATACTGTCAAATCGAAGAAATTGGGTAGGGTGAGCAAAACAAGAATTATTTAAAATTTAATTTATTTACGAATTGTGAACGAAAAAAGTTTAATCAGAATCCAGTCCTTCAATTTTGCTCATCTCTGCGTCCCTGTGTGAAGTGTCTGAGTAGTGGAAAATGGAAGAAGGCGAATTATTCCTAACAATGAAAATAAGAAAGAAAACAGTTTTTTTTTAACTAATGATGACTTAAAACAATATATTTATTTCACAGCTAATTTATTTTTTTGAGGTCTATCTATACAGAAGTTAATGTATACGATTAATATTATGTAATATTATCTTCATTAACTATTAACTGCTGCCAGCGACTTCACCCGTCTGAAAGTAGAAAGTTATCCCGAGGGAACATACTTTTGTGACGTGGTCTACCCATGTACCAAGTTTTATTAAAATCCGTTCAGCCTTTCGAACGTGAAGAAGTAAAAGAAAGTGATTAGCAACCCGCACCTACTTCGGACGGATGCAGGTTACGTGTTGTTAAAACCTCGAGATTTCTGTGCAATCTTAGTTAAATATTTATAAATTATACACATGAACCGTCCGACACAAATTTTGGATGATGGTGCCAGCCATGAAATGAAGAGTTAGAAATAAATAAAAATTATCGATACCGATCTACTTTACGGATGTGTCCCATCCGTAATTGAGTAGCGTCGAAGTTACTAGAATTTATGTTATGATTTTCCACATGACGACCAAGTGCATTTAGACTTTGTGACAATGAACACAAGGTTGTTTATAGTTTGCATTGAAGTCATAAAATGTGGTATTGTCATTAAAATCAACTATATTAAAAATTAACAAAGTTTAGTATTTACCGATGATACGATACACCTCAGCAAGATACATTTTTTTTTCTGCTTTCGTTTTTGCAGGTCAAATCCGCACAATAAGGCATAATTTGTAATTTTTCGGGTATTTCTGAGACAACCAATCGCGACAAGTATCTGACGGCGAATAAGCTAATTCTTGCACAGCTGTGCTTAATGTTGACACGCGTGCGATATCTGAGGGGCACTTCCCCCGATCATGTCAACGTATGAATCGTACGAGGCCGATACCCGCTATTTTTTTTTTAAGTGCGAAATAGGGTGTTTCATGTTTTTTTTTTATTTTCGATTTTCATTTGACTTTGCTCGAATTCTTGATACCATTCATGCACAGTGTTCATATACCTACCAAAAGTCACTATAATAGGTTATATTTAGAGCTTGCACAACGCCAATACGTACGTCATTAGTGAAGATTAAATTTTTAATATTATTATTTTTTACAGAGGAGGGAAGTAAGTTTTACTAAACACAACAACACACTAGTAACACATGCTACCCTCCACTGTTAAAAAGAATAATATTAAAAATGTAACCTACACTGATGACGTACTTTAGCTGTATGAGAAAACTTTATTGGCGTTGTGCAACCTCTAAATATTAATCGATTGTGGTGATTTTTGGTTCAGAATTCGAGCAAAGTCAAAAATCGAAAATTTAAAAAACATGAGACCTTAGTGGGAAATCATCTTATGACTTCTCGCGCTCTATGGTGGGGCGAGAGGGCGTGTCAGACTTTTAGTGCCTATAACCACACCTATGGGAACATTGGTGTCTGTTGCTTTTTGCGTTCCATGACCATGAATGTATCCTTTTCGGTACCAATCCCATGGCCCTACCAGGCATCGGCCCAATTGGGCCCCTACGGTTTGCTAACATTTCTTTGAGGCGCGCGTGGAACACTACGCGCCGTCGACGATTCGGGCTCGGTCATACCCGCTAGGGCAACAGGGAATATTTGAAACAGTTACCGTGGCCCTGGAAGGCAAAGGGCAATTTAAGGCCACAGGTGGGTTTTAGACAATAAAAGTCTGACACGCCTTTACGCTCCACCCTAGAGTGAGCGAAGTCATTTGATGATTTCCCACCTCAATAAGGAGTTGGGAGTTGGGCTTGGGTGCAACTCCTACACATTTCGTCACCCCGCCCCGTCAGAACATCTCCCGCCTAGACGCGAATTGCAGTGGCCAATCTGGAAATCTCTTAACCGACTGCGGACCCAGGTTGCCCGCTGTAAAAACAATTTGGCCAAATGGGGCTTCCTCGACCCATCTCTAACACAGTGCCAGTGTGGAGCCGCTACACAGGACATGCATCATTTGCTATGCTGTCCATATACGAGGCCAATAACAGAGCCGTAGAGGTTGCCAAATACTGGTCAGAAAAAAATTAGTTAGAGTACATCTACACGAAAAGAAGAAGACCTCAATAAGAAAAAAGGTATGTTCTTTTTATCATCATCATCATTTCAGCCGAAAGACGTCCACTGCTGGACATAGGCCTCCCCCAAGTGTCGCCATAATGAACGGTCCTGTGCGTCTCGCATCCATCGGACTCCCGCAACCGTTACCAAGTCATCGGTCCACCTTGTAGGAGGCCTTCCAACGCTACGTCTTCCGGTACGTGGCCGCCATTCCAGAACCTTTCGGCCCCAACGGCCATCTGTTCTGCGAGCAATGTGCCCTGCCCATTGCCACTTTAGTTTGGCGATTCTTTGTGCTATGTCGGTAACCTTGGTTCTCCTGCGGATATCCTCATTCCTGATTCGATCACGCAAGGAAACTCCGAGCATAGCCCTTTCCATTGCCCTTGGGGTGACTTTAAGTCTTCTGATGAGGCCCATTGTAAGCGACCACGTTTCGGAGCCATATGTCATCACTGGCAACACGCACTGGTCTTGGGACACTGTGGTATATTGGACGAGAAGATACCGCGCAGCCTTCCGAACGCTGCCCAGCCGAGTCGGATTCGACGATTGATCTATTTCTCGAAGTTAGACCTTCCCAACTGGACCGTCTGTCCCAGTTAAACGTAGTCGTCTACAACTTCGATGTGTTCTTTTAGGTAATAAAAATATTGAATGCATCTTACTGCATGCATGCGGAGGCTGTGTGGCGACGGTGAGGTATCCAGTATGGCCGGGAGTGCTCAGCGGCCACGTGCCTACAACGTAGCTCGTCTCACTGCTGGGCTTCTCTTCCACAGGGGATGTTGAGCTCTGTGGAAGAACAATTATAATTTTAAGAAGACGATACGGGGAAGTGAAGTAACATCGTAGGTTAATACAAATAAATAAAGACAGACAGAGTTTTCAGACAGTCTATAGTAGGTTCATTTCATTATCAGAACACAAATATATTAAAATCAATATTTATTTATTTATTTGGAAATACATTATAAGTTAACAGTACTGGGACCAAAACGCTTACACAAAAAAAAAAAAATACAACGTGGTACTGCCTCCAGTCGTTTGGGTACACTTCCATTCGACAGCGATGCGGAGGAATTTTTTGACGCCATATTTTAGTTATTGCTTTTAGTGTATATATAGTTTTAATTAGGTAAGTGTTTTTATTTTTCTTGTTTACTATGTAATTAGATTAAACAAAATAATAATTAAAATCTTTTTTGAAATCACAATAAATTTAATTAAAATCTAAAACAAAACCAAGATTTTGATTTTATTTATCTTTACTTATGCAGTATAAAACAAAGTTGCTTTCTATTTCTGTCTGTTTACCCGCTAACTTCTAAACCACGCAACTGATTTTGATGCGATTTTAACTAATAAATAGTAAGAGCAATGATCAACGTAGGTCTATGTACCAACTTATATAAGCACCTGTACGGTGTCGGTACGATCACTAGTAAATAAAAAAAAATATATATATAATAAAAAAGAAAGATTAGGCATTTCAAAATGTCTAAATTAGGGAAATAAAATACAAAGTCACGACTGACAACCTTGTCACAAAAAAAACTTGCAAACTGCCTAATAAATACAAAAATAAACCCGGTAATTACGTACATAACTCATTAGTGGCGAGTCTATTTAAAGTTGACGGCGTGAACTCATCATCACCTGCGCGTGAGTTGATGGACGGTATGACTAACATTCGAACTAAACGTACTCGACAGTTCAAATATGTAATCGCTCTTGGTTGTAACGTGATGTTATATAGCTTATGGCTTTCCTCAATAAATGAGCTACCCAATAGTAAAAGATTTTTTTCAATTCAAATCAGAAGTTCCTGAGATACCTAACTACTAGTTGAAATATTGTATTTATCTTTTTTTTTAAATCAAAATTATAATGTTGCTGTTTTTAACGCCATCTGTAAAGTTAGCACTTTACAGATTGCGTTAAAAACAGTTTTTTTGAAGAATTTCGTTTAGTGATGGTATTGGATTAAAGGTGAGATATTTGTTTTTTTAAATTTCAACCACAGTAACTTTAAGCCGAGATTTTCACGATTTTAACAGCCCAGGCACTGGACTATAAGTAGAATATATTATCTCATGAGACCAATACTCTCGGGATACAAATATCCTAAGCCCAAGACATATTGTACCCATGTGGCAAATTTTACAGCGCCAAATCCGTTCAGCTGCTTGAGCGTAAAAGGGTACCGTAAGAATAGGCTTGCGGACGGCGAGCAATGCCTTTTTGGCCTCGCACTGATTATAACTTCCTTTTGTTTATTTTTAGTTTATACAATTGTGTGAAGGCACGAATAAACGTTTTTTCTTTCTTTTAATGGGTAGCACGCCGTCCAATCGTTCGGTAACCGCCCGGATCGAGCCCAAGTCGTCGACGGCGCGTAGTGTTCCACGCGCGCTTCAAGATGTCAGCAAAGCGTAGGGGCCCAGCAGGGTCGAAACTTACTGGGGCCATGGGTTAAGTGAGAAGTCATTGGATGATTTCCACCCTAAACAAAACTGGGCAAGTGCGAGTCGGGTTCGCGCACTGAGGGTTCCTTACAAACTTAGCTATGAAAACAGTTCAGTTCCCGAATTGAGTTATGAAGATTTTTCCGAATCGCAAAAAAAGTTTTTTTTTTGTAACGTAACAGCAAATTTACAGTTTTCAGATTTTTTCTCTATTTGTGCTGTAAGACCTTGCTTCATGCCAAATTTCAGGATTCTAGGTCAACGGGAAGTGTAGTTCCCTATGAATTTTGAATCCCTTGAGTGTGTCGAAATATAGGTTTTTTTGCCGTGTGTTGTTTTTTTCGTTTACTCAGATTTTTGATATTTTTACAGCTTAAAGGGACCGCAGACCTGAGTATATGGCTTTAATTTCAACTCAAGACCTCCACGCGTTCCCGAGATAAAGGGTCTTGACAGACAGACAGACGGACAACAAAGTGATCCTATAAGGGCACCGTTTTAAGTTTTTTCCTTTAGAGGGACGGAACCCAAAAAAAAAGAAGCGTAAAAGGGTAACAAACATACACACATACCTACATACAAACTTTCACCTATTAGTCTGATATCATCACATACTCGTATTTCCTTCATCTTAAAGACTTCGAGACACATTTAAGTGGTCCGTTCTTCCACAGTTCAATTGGTCATTTTGGTCAAAGGTTGACTAGGGCCCTGCTAAACGGTGCATGACGCCACCTCTTCACTAGCTGTGTTACGTGCGCTATTAGCTGCCTGCCAGTTTACGTGCTCCATGGAAACGTACACTCGATGAGTCATGTGTTTATTGAACTGAAGTTATTAGGATATCATGGATATCTATGACTAGCTTCTGCCAGCGGCTATGCCCGCGCAAAAGAAGGTTTCTCCATACAAACTTCCAACCCCCGTTTTACCCCCCTTATTTTTTTTTTTTGAGGTGGGAAATCATCAAAATGACTTCTCGCGCTCTGGGTGGAGCGCGAGGGCGTGTCAGACTTTTACTGACTAAAACCACACCTGTATCCTTCAATTACCCTTTGCAATCTAGGACTACGGGTTTCCCTTTCAGAAATTCTCCGCGGTCCTAGCTAGTGGGCATCGGCCTTGCTGGGCCCCTACGGTTTGCTGACATCTCCTTGAGGAGCGCGAGGATCACTGCGCGCTGTTGACGACTGGGCTCGGTCCGGTTAGTTACCGAACAGCCGGACGGCGAGCTACCCAGTGCTCGACGTCCGCAAGCCCGCATCTACCGTGGCTGGTAGTCGGGATCGGAATTACGGCGCCTAGGGCGTGAGGATCTTCGTTCCCTCACACGTGAAGCCTCCTCCTTCGCTAGCTTTTACCCCCTTAGGGGTGGAGTTTTGTAAAATCCGTTCTTAGCGGATGTCTACACCCTATAAGGAACCTACCTGCCAAATTTTAAGTTTGTAGGTGTTATAGTTTCTGAGATTTCGTGATTAATCAGTGAGTGGTATTTCGCTTTTATATATAGATTTTAATAGAGAAAAAAAAAACTCATATTATTTGTTCGTAATGGAAAAAAAAAACTAAAATTGTTATGAGTATACAAGGGCAGGAAGACGATGAATAGAAGAAAAATAACCTAACTCGACTGTTACTTATTCTGTGACTTGGGTAATCCTTTTAATACTGAGTTTCTTATTTGAGAATCACAATTTGCTTCAGGTGTAGAAGGCCAGACTGAACTTCAGTCATGCCTATTTGTGCAGGTCTTTCAATTGGTAAAGCGTATCGCATGCCTAATCATCAATAACGTACTTAAAAACCAGTCAAGTGCAAATCGCATGCGTGCACCGAGGGTTCCATACAAACTTACCTATGTAAATAGTTCGATTCCCGAATCCCCGAATCCTTGACTTCTTTGCGAGTGTTATTTTACAATAAGAATTAAGTATCTGCATAAAAAAATAAACCATAAAATTGTGAACAAACGTGAACGAAGTCGCGCACAACAGCTAGTTTACCATAAATTTGAATAGGTAGGTAAAGCCTATGTTCACGAAGGTACACGAAGGGGTCAGGGCGCGGGCATAATTATCGATGACACGGCTCGGGGCTCGTTGCATCTCGTCCTTCAAACAACGCTATCACTAGTGACCGACTGTATTTATTCAAATCCGAGAATCCATTAGCGATGCGTACTAAGGTAAATATTTCCAAGAAGTTGCGTAAAAGGTGATGCTGGATCAGGTGGATTATTTGTCTGAGGTGGGAAATCCGGTAAGTCTCCCTATGCTCTAGTTTCGCTATGATCGACCCGTAAAATACCTACTAAAAAGTACCGCTATGCACGAAATCAGATTTGTGGACAGGGATGAAGAAAAGTGTTACAGTGCGATATTTTATTTTTCACTCTCTAGGGTGGAGCCAGGTTTTTACTGACTAAAATCCACCTGTGTCCTTCAGTTTCCCTTGCGTTCCAGAACCATGGTATCCCTTTGACAAATTTTCTCCAGTCGGCCCCCTAATGTTTTGCGACATCTCTTTCGAGGCTTGTCCTTACCAGACTGAAACCTGTAGTATTTCCAGAACGTGTAGCCTGGTTAATAAAGGATAAATGTCTGCATTTATATTTTGGTAATCATCAATCGTCAATCGTCGAATCTGTCAAGGCTGGGCAGAATTCGGGAAGCTACGCGGTGTTGGGAACATCCGACATACCACAGTGCCTCAAGATGAAAGTCTATGACAAATGCGTGTTGCCATATCTGAAAACGTGGTTGATCACAACGGGCCTCACTAGAAGGATTAAAATCACCAAAAGGGCAATGGACAGGGTTATGTTCGGAGTTTATTTGCGTGATTGAAGATATCAGCAGGAGAACTATGATTACCGACATAGTCCGATCATAGTTCTCCTGTCCGGATTGACAAACTTAATTGGCAGGGTACATTGCTCGCAGAACAGATGGTCGATGGGGCCGGAAGTTTCTGGAGTGGCGAGCGCGTACTGGAAGGCCTCCCACAACGGACGAACTGATGATCTGGTGAGAGCCGCGGGTAATATTCGATGTATGCGAGACGTACATGGCCGGTAATTGAAATGACGATGATATTTTGATAGAAAATACAAAGCTAAGTACTCAACTCAGGTCATAGCATACCACACACAGACTTATTGAGGGTCATTACTTAAATGATGAGGGCAAATAATCTTGATCCATGCAAATATGGATGATTCACAGACATTTAAATTTAATACTAATGGCGCAAACTTGTAAGAATTATTATACAAATTACAAGAACATTGTGCAACAACAAATGACGACAGTAATTGGCATAGATACAACAAAGATGAATGAAGATATTGTTTTTATGCGAATAATTGGAATCGATTATTATTTTGAGGTTTGAGAATTGGATAACCGTAGATGCGTTTTGTTCAATTGTTTTGTAGACACGCAAAAGTAATTATAAATTATTGAGCATTCAAAGTCACTGTTTGCAATAGATAGCACATTAAAAAAAAAAATATATATAATGATAATTTCCTAACAATTTTTTCCAAGTTACGGAATATCTAAAATTGACCTTGCATTACTGCTATACATCGCTGTCTGAAAAGGCCCAGGCCCGTGTAGACAGCAAAGAGATGTCAGTAAAGTCGACGGGCCCACTAGGCCCGATGATGCCAGGGCGGCGGGTTGCTTGAAATATGTACCGTGGCCTCTGGAACGCAAAGGGCAACGGAAAGAACACAGGTGGGTTCAGGCAGCGCGGGAGAAGTAATTTGGTGACACCTAAAAAAAAAAACAATAAAAAGGTGTTTCTTTAACGTCCTGAAGACTTCGGTTTTACCACACCATCCTTTTATTCTAGTTTATTTTAAGATTGACTAACAATTCATGCAATATTTTGTCCTATCCTATGTAGCAGTGGGAACATTAAAAGGCGGATTATGCTTATGCTTATCATAAGCATAATCAGCCTTTTAAGGTTCCCACTACTGGGACTCAGGCCTTCTCTCTCTAGGAGAGGGAATGGGCTGTAATCCACCACGCGGGCCCAGTGGGAATTGGTGAATGTCACATGTCTTCGAATTTTTCACTCACGATGTTTTCCTTCACCGTTTTGAGAGCAGTTGTGATGAAATAAATTACACAAAGCAATGCGCCTGGCTGGGTTTGAACCCGCGACCTACACTCGTAAGTCGGTGCCGTTACCACTCGGCCATCACTGCTCTCAAGACTGCTCTCGTGACTTATGATACAGGTACACGATACATACTAGATACTTTATCCACCTGTTAATCTAAAACCGCACAAACATTTGGTATCGCAACCAAAGTAACAGTTACCATCAAGTGAAAATACAAAACAAAAGGATTATAGGGAGCCGGATTTAGTTGCAGTCGAGTTTAGATTTAGCGACACCGACAATGCCCACCGAAAAACGCCTTTCGTAATCAGGACTTTGCACACGAGAGACTTAGTCGCAGGCAATATGGGTTGGAGGGAATTGTTCAAAGAATAAAGCCAGTTTACACTGATGGGGCCTGTTAGGGGATGGTTCGGAAGAATTACCGCGACCCTGGATCGCAAAAGGACACTGCCTCTCGCTCCGCCCGAGGGGGAGAAGTTCTTTGATGATTTCTCACGTCAAAAAAAGCCTTCGTGAATTTATTGCTGTTGTGCACTTTGTTATAGATAATAATAACTACCTGACCCGGCGAACTTCGTACCGCCTATCCTACTCTATCCTACTCTACCCTACTCTGCCATACTCTACCCTACTCTACCCTACTTTACCCTACTCTACCCTACTATAAACCTCACGGAGCCCGACACCTTTCCAACGAATGCAAAACCGTGGAAATCGGTTCGTGCGTTCTGGAGTTATAGCGTCAGGAAGGAAAACCCGACTTATTTTTATATAGTAGATTATTTATTTCATAAACAGACAACAAAGATCTATTAGGTTAGTAACAATATTCTTATCCAATGTTAGTACTTAATTATAAATCGCCACGTGAATGTTGCGGCAATCCAGCTGTACTCTAACTTATTATTATACGTTATAGGTTTTGTTAAAACTAAGAATAGCGTGCTTTAGCTTTTTTTTTTCTTTAGTCTACGCACTGGGTCCGTGTTGACAACACGGACCCAGTGCGTAGACTAAAGAGCACTAAACCCTTTGAGTTAGTGTAGTGTTTAAAGTTAGTGTATAATAGTGATCAATGCTGTGCTATGCATGTAACACATGAACAAAGTGTTTTTATCAATTATGGACTTCTATAAAAGTGCTAAAGCACGCTATTCTTAGTTTTAACAAAACCTATAACGTATAATAATAAATTAGAGTTAAATTACTTATTAATCTTTTAAGCTAGATTGTAATCAATTATTAAGAAATTTGTTCATAAGGACGTATTTACGAATTGACGCGCTTCAATTCTAGGTATTGCGGTAAATTTAAAATTAGGTATGTAAAATAGGTATTTTGTATTTGTACAGCGATCTTATTCCATACGAGCCGCTGCTTACAAGCGACACAGCGACCACTCACGACGGCGGCTGAGCGCAGGCTAATATTTTTATTTAAATTTTTTATGCAATAACTCAAGACATTGACCAGTAAAATAACCCTTAAATTCAAGCTATTAAGATTCACGCGATAGAGATAAATTTGTTGAAAAACTAAAATTGATTTCATTTTTTTAATGAGACTAATTGGAACGTTTTGGTAGTTCTTTCTCCTACCTTTTTGGATTGATCATGTGTCCTTACATAAAATATTTTTAAATAAACAAATTTCTGTTATTAAATGGAAGAAAAATGTACCTAAACTCAATACGAAATCGTCAATTTTGCGTGAAGAGGTACCGGAAATTATTTATTACAGTATTATTAACCTAATTTTTTTTTAAAGGTTGGTACCATTTGAAGATAAAGGAATAATCTATCTATGGAAATTATTATTTACATTTAGTTTAGTTTAGTTCTGCCGCAAAATGTACCCAAAAACTGCTTATTTTGGTCAGATTTGTAAACGCGTCCTTAATAATAAAGGAAAAAAAAACAACAAAGATCTATTAGGTCAGTAACAATATTATTCTTATCCTATGTTAGTACTTACTTAAGTATAAATCGCGATAATGTACGTGCCACAAATGCCCTTACAAGCGGGCTATCTTGCCTTCCGGCCACAACTCGTAGAACGCTGTTGGGGCTGCTACAGAGTCTTCAGCAGTTCAGTAGCGAGGCCGCTTTCTTTCGAAGCACAGCGTCAAAAGTCAAAACTGTCAGTGCGAGCCTCAACGTTGTTGACGCGCTACAGAACCGAGGCAGAGGCAACAGCGCCCTAAAATGCATGTTGTACTGGACCCGCAGAGCATTGTAGGACTTTTGGGTGTAATTAAACCACAGGCCTCCCGAGTATAGTGACGTGCAATATGCTTTAAAAAGCATCTTAACTGCGGCTGATAGGGTAGTACTGAAGTTCTGGATAAATGACCTTCATAAAGTCAAAAATATATGGCATTGACAAGCATTATCGAAATGTGTGATCAAACCCCTTTTTTTGAGGGTGGGTAATCTTTAAATTATTAAAAATTAAATTCTCGCGCTCTAGGTGGAGTGAGAGGAAGTGTCTATCTTTTATAGACTAAAACCCGTGTTCCGTCCATGGGTTCGTTTCTGAAAGGAAAACCCGGCCCTGGAATGCAAGGCAACGAAGGAACTAGGAGTGGCTTTTAGTCAATAAAAGTCTAAAAGTAAATTACACAAAATTTTAAATTATTATATCATGACCTGACCTGTATCTTCCAGGACCTGGGGGGCTTTTGGCTAACTTTTTCAATAACAGTTGACAACTAGCATTCGTTGCACACTAAACGTAGTTGTCAACTGACAATTTCATAAAATTGGTATTATGTATCACACAAGTGACTAACAAACTACGGTGGAAATGTGGTGAATTATAAAAATTTACGGTGCCTATTGTGACCACTCTAAAATTTTATCGACTATTATACAGCTTCAAAAGCTTACACAATCGCAATTTTAAAAGTATCGATACAATAACATCTGTCAAAACGTGTTACGGTGGCTATCAAAGGCACCAGTGGCTAATGACGTCACTGCAGTTGGTCACTGAAGATAGGCAATACGAAACTAGCTGTTTGACAGTTCAATGATGCACATTGTGAACAAGTGATCATCACTTGAACTGTCAACAGAGTTACGCAATAGCCCCGCAGAACGTGGTAAACGACAAAACTATACGAGAAGTAACATATATGTAGAACAAAAACTTGAATATCGACACGAAAAGCAGAAGAATGATCTCCCCCGACTGGCTTTGACTAATTGGAGTAGCAATCCGGTAGTCCTGGTAAAGATGGGACCAAAAACAGCTAACGACAAAACCCATCTTCCGCAGCGCTCGTCTACTCAGTTCAGGTACCGGTGAAATGACAAGGCGCTTGCGGTGGCGCCACGCGGCGCGCTAATCACAGAGCGACGCAGCGCCAGAGATGTCCCCTCTCATTAGCAAGATTACTAAACTTGCTGGCTGGCTGCACCCTTGCTTTGTTTAGACCGCTGTGTGAGTGTGACGTCAGCGTTTCTTAAAGCTTGTGTTTAGCAGAGCGACAGATCGGCGTCTCAGGAAGCGTTTAGAGGAAGTGCAGCATATTTGGAATACCATTTTCTTTTTTGGGAATAAGTCATAGGAGTTTTTCCTTTGAATTATTCCCAAAAAATAAAATGGAATTAGTATGGGTTAGCCAAATAAAATTGCTTTAAATCAGCGAAAAAAAAATATTAATAAACAAAATTAAGCAAATTGTAAATTTTATAAGGGGGGGACCCTTATAAAATTTACAATTTGCTTAATTTTGTTTATTAATATTTTTTTTCCTTATAAAATTTAAATCAATCCAAAAAATGTCTGGCTTTGTGTTCGGACTTAGAGTGTGAGTTATTTGGAATACTGTATTCGACCATTTGAGCCGTCATAGGTATGTCTTTCTTGTTCTTAGAAAGTTAAAAATCTCTTAAATCCGTGATATGTGTTGAAAGTTGAAAAGAGTGCTGATCCGTGAAAAACCCAATATTTTTACTCGAGCTGCGTTTTTATTTTAGATTTATTAACAAATATCAAAACAGTAGCAACAAATATCAAAAAAGTAAACTGTCAACGAAATTTTTTTCTTGAGTAAATATCAGCAATAATATCAAGATATTGCAATATTTTTAGTACCTACTCATCGACATCTTGAGTATTAAGTCTAAATATGTGTGATGAAAAAACACAGTCATGCGCTTTACTTTCATGGAGATATGCAGATCCAAATTACCTGCAGTACATCAAATACGCTACCTGTCCTCTAGTAATCAATGTTTGAGACTTGTTCAATCAGATCAGAATCAAATCTGAAACGACAAAGATGTAAAGGAGATTACGGAAGTAATAAAGATGTCTTAACGTCTCTTGCCCCCCCTAGCCAAGTTACAACCGTTTCCTTTTGATTCTCTTTTCGTTGATCGCCTCGAGTCGGCCACGCCTCCTATTCCTTTGTTGTGACCACGTGACTGAGCGCTGAGATGACGTCAGAACACAGGAATCGGAGGCGTGGCCTACTCGAGGCGATCGACGAAAAGAGAATCGAAACGAAACGGTTGTAACTTGGTTAGGGGACTGGTTCCATAAAACCCAAAGCATAACTATCGTATCAGATCACACCGAGTTTTTGGTAAAAGTACGTCTTTTACCAAAAACTTGTTTGTTTTTTTGTTTGTAGGACGTAATCTCTGAAAGTGCTGGTCTGATTGCGAAAAAATTTTCACCGATAGGAAGCTGCTTTATTCCTGAGTGACATGGCTATATTTTATGTAAGCGGGCGAAGCCGCGGCTAAAAGCTACTGCTTAATATGAAAGCAGCACGTCAAAATCAAGAGTAAATAGTTTTTTTTTTAATGATATAAACTAGAGCTTGACTGCAATCCCACCTGATGGTAAATTAATGAAATTGTTGATGGTTAATCGCACTAATTTCATAACAGCCTATTCACTATAGTCTTGAAGGCACCTAAATTATAATCGGACGGGAAGACCGCTGCAGGCCAATTTTTATTGTGTTACTTCTAAGCAAGCATGCTTCATCGTCGACCACATCACCTGATGGTAAGGTGAGATAGTGAACAAGCGTGAGCCTATCAATAATAAAAGAAGATTTGGACTACCTAGAGAAGCAATTAAAAACAATTGATGCAGACGACCTTCACAAAAATGAAGCGGCTGCAAAAAAGACAATTCATTCTTTGCAATCAACAAAAAAAAAAACATTCCTTCAAATATTTGCTAAAAGTCTAGGACTCAATCGTTGTAATGACCACGTAAGTATATAAACTCATAATTGGAAACCTTGACAGAGTTGCGGCGAAGATTACACTAATCTAACCCCGGCCCAGCGGTCTCTAACCACAACTGAACTTCGTCTACTGACCTTGGCCTCTTCTCAAACTTGTGTGTTTTACTTCAAAACTTTACACCACAAATGCCTGAACAAATATACGAAACAACAAACCGTTTATAGCATCGGTTATAAATGTTACGGTAGATACTTCATTTGATTCGCTGTTTACACACGGTAACATTTGCATTAAACTTATTGAATGTGTTAAGATGCGAATAATAATAAACTTGCACTTCGCTGCCACATTAACAGAGATATCAAGACATTAACCGTTAAAAAACAACATAATGTCGAAGGCATCGCTCGTTGTGCGCATAAGTTGCGCGCACGCACCGCAATTACCTAACATAAATCCAGAGTCGAACGCGCCGTGATCGATGGAACGCTGTGTTCCCAAACACAACAAAACCATGTCCACTTGTTACATTTTGATTTATTATATCAACTTTATTTAGATCGCATTGTTAATTTTAGTCAACCGTATCTTACCTACGTTTTATTACTCGACAGTTAAACCAACAGCCATGCTTTACTTTGAATTTGAATATATTAAAATACAATAACACACATTCTGTTTTACCTCCATCAGCGAACATAAAATAGATAAGCTTTTATAACAAGAAATAAACGACGAGGTACTCTTTCTAATACAAGCGATTAATGCCCATAAAGCCCAGATTAAAACGTAAAACCTTCATGCTGTCAACACAGAATTTAACCTCTCCACTGGATGACATAAACGAAAAAGGAAATAAAAAGGTTTTGAAAAAAGAATAACGAGCAAAGAGGCGCATTAAGAATTGAGATAAGAGAGATGGACGGGCACTCAACGGCGCGCGGCCGACTTTATTATTTATTGACACTTAAAATAATTACTGGCCGGTTGGCCCGTGCCGAATGTTGTCTCGTGTCGAAGACCTTACTCCGTTGTGTTTGAACTATAATAGATACGCTATTTGCGAAGTTATCGAAGATAAATGTACAAAAAGAACAACAACATTTTTAAATAAGTGCATCAAAATTACTGTTTTAAAGAGTTAAAAAGATCTAGTAAATATTGAAAGGTAAAGGAAAGGCGCAATACAATGTTATAATCTTACAAAGCAAAAATAAAGAACAAACTCAGCTCTGAAACGTTTCCTATGGTTCTTCAGGAATTCTATTTTATGCGTAACGAGAAAGCAGAAGAACAAGTGACACAAACAAAGTTTTCTGTTCTCACTTTCCTCCAAATGCATCCAAACCAAAGCACTAACACAGTTTACTACAAACCTTACAAACGAAGCAAAAGCAAATAAATAAACAACAACATAATACCCAGAAATACGATATGCAAATAAACCCAACCGTAAAAGAAACATCGATAAAACGTCACCGAGCTGCCAAAACGGTTACAATATACAAGAAGTGTTATCGGCAGGGCATGTTACCTGTCGCCGCCGTGACAAACGGACGGGCTGTGGATTTAGACGTGCATCCTGGACGGAGAAGTGAGAAATAAAATGCTGTAGTGTCATTGGAACGAGATGTGAAGACAAAAGAGTAAGTTATTGGAGAGGATGAGATAGGAAGGAAAGTGACAGATGATAGGTCGGTAGATAAAATAGAACCAGTCAGTTACAATAATGATCTGAATTTGATAGCAAATCAGAAAGAACCGCATAAAGAGAGCTCCTCTTTGATAGTCCAGAAGTGAGATAAAAGTCTAATGATGATGATAAAGGACGGAAATATGAGGGCCAAAAGAGTAAAAGATCATTATAGCCAGCCTATTTTCAGAAACAACGAAGCGGCCAAAATAGTCAGTATTTTTTTGCCACTTCGTTGTTTCTGAAGATAAGCTGACTATAATGACCTATTGACGGACACACTTTTCATATAATAATAGTTACAATCTTCCAGTCTCCAACCATGCAATTAAACGAAGAGCTGCAGTAAATGACTCATAATAAAATTAATAAATAATGTGCAACACATTAAAGTTGAAATTCATATAAATTAACTTCTACATTATAAGGTGCGTGTGGAATTTGATAGTCAAGTAACAAATACGGCTTGTCCCTTGTCGTAGATATGGTAAAAAGCGTCGGTAGCCCGCTGATAGTATACACGCGACCACCACCTGCGTACCGACAACTTGTACCGAGCATTTGTCCTTACTTTGTTACAATTAGTTTGACTTGACAACGAGATGGACGGTCAGGACCACTTTTTTGGAAACTTTGAGTAGCAGGTGTAGATTTGAAAATGTATCTTAAAAAGATTGTAAAGAGACTGGTGACACTTGTAGCAGTTAAGTCGTCAGGGGTAGAATGCTAAAATTCGAATTCGAAACCTAAAGAAGGCAGCTGGATTAGTTACTACAGAAGACAAAGACGAATGATTCGTTTGGGTGATAATTTTGGTAGAATCATTAAGGAAATATAAAGGTCAAAACAGAACTTGAATATTAAATAAGCAATTGAAAATGACATTATATCAAATGAAAACCTCAATACTGCTTCAAGAATAAATATATTCAAACCTATCATTAAAATACACAAACCACAACTTGAAAGCATCATCACTCAACATTCCCACAGCAAAACGCGTGTTTTATTCGATAAAAGGACGATACAATCGCGTCAAGAGAATCGATATCGATATTCGATACTCGATTACGCAACGATTAAATCGAGCTGTATCGTAAATCAATCGAGCTATTACGCTGCCATCTGTCAGTAATGAGAGCGTATGAATCACGCCTGATACCGCCCGCGCTATCATGCCCTGAGATTTATATTTGTATGGGTTCTGTGGGATCTTGAATATGTATGAGCTATTGATATAGTTCATGGCCAGGATTTAATTATGGGCTGTCTTTTGAACTGCCAATCTAAGAATTGTATCTCCAGTTGGAAAATTAAAGTCAGATAGGATTTTTACATTTCCCAAGTATGCGTCATCAGTTTCATCATTGAAGAACGCTATGTCAATAAATTTAACACCATAGAAATCTTTCCTAAGTTTGAAGAAACATTTATAACTGCCAGTAGCGATTATAATGCCAATCTGCTAATGCATCGATTTCTTTCGCACATATCTCAAAAACGATATCCAAAATAATCCTGCGGTGTGTCTCAAGTAATTTCACGCATTCATTGCATCTGATTATCGTCACCGCGTCGTATAGCTTCGGCTCCCGACTGACATTCCTCGCACGCCACCGACCGGCCGCCGAAGCCGTCACATATTTTATCACACCACTCAGCCACCTAAATCACTCATTTGCCCATAATGACTCACAACACAACCTTAAAATTACGCGACATTTTAAAACCCACATTTATAATAAGACTTATAAACAGCTAGTTTTAAATTTTAAATGACGATATGTGTGCCCTGGACACGCAAGGATACGTAATTAATATTATATACTTTAATATTAAAGGCTCAGCGATCCATCTCACAAAGATCGTGGTTGCAACGTCCTTTAATTTCGATAAGTACAGCTTTGATTGATTCCACGTTTCGTAATGCAGTGAGCAGACAAAACATTGGCCAATATTTCCGTTCGGATAACAAATAAGCTGTCACTTTGTACATGAGAACTTGAAAGCTAATTAGTATAATGTAGAGTAAACTGAGCCTTGATTTGGAAAGCTGAACAACGTAGATAAGGAATCTATTGCAAAATAAAAGTTGGTAGGTTTCGTACATACGGTTTTAACACTAAACGAAGTGCAATGGCATGCGTACGGCGGGACCCCCCGTAGTGCTAATGCGATTATGCGAACCCAACGATCGATTATCGTCTGAATCGATTGGTAATAAGCGAGCGCTTTCACCGGGTATGAATGTCAAATCAAGAGTATAAAATCTGGATCGAAACGTAATCCGCCCGAATGTTTGTATCGATTTTAAATCCTTTTAGTGACGGTCGTTTGTTTTAAAAGCCAGATTATGTTACAAGTATGATTAACTGTTATCAGTATTATAAAGCGCCCTTTTCTTTGTGATACGAGTAGATCTGCATTTAAACTAAGATGTAGTTGACAGATGAATAATTTTGGGTTAGTATTTATTATTGTTCTTTATATTCAACTTAAAATAGTATGTGGAAAATCCTAGAGTAGTTGGCATGTGAAAAGTTCCTGGTCTAGCCAAGAAACCAAACGGTTGAAAAGTTCGTTGGGTTCTCGATATCTTCGAAGTTGTGGGACTGGGAAACACCTGGATATGGAACGCAATGTAGAAGGGGAAGTCTATACCCAGGAGTGGGCAATTAAAGACTGAAATGCATGAGCAACGTTAAATTTTGTACCAACGGATTTTGGGCAGCATAGCCGTTGCTTAACTCTCAAGAGAGAGTATATCTAAGCTCACAGAAATTAGAGCATACACCATATGGTTTATCTATACTAAGACTTAATGTATGCCCTACTCTTTCCCAGTAACCGCAAGGCTGCACAACAATCATTACAAAGCTCACGTTAACAATAATTATTTTAATGGATACAATTTCAACATGTTAGGAGAACCGTATGCAGTTTACGCAGACAGGCAGATAAATTATGTCTAATGCAGGACCCGCAATATTACAAGCAAGCAACTTGATTAATAAGTCATTCATGTGTCTAACTTAATGATTATGTACAAAAATCATATTTATGGAAGGTTTGAATTAATCGGTAAGTTGGAGGAGGAGCAGCATAATGCATATTAATGATTTGTTTTATTTTATAGCTAGCAATTTCATTATTGTTTGGGGCCAGTGAGTGAAAGAAATTTTAATTCATGGTTTTATTTCTGTTCATCTTTTGAAGATGACACAGGTGCAAGACGGTTTTAAATAATACAGCCGTTATGCAGTTTAAACTGATAATGTTAAATTTTAATTTAATGTTTAAATTTATAGATTACATATTATATGTGTAAATAACTATCATTCTCGTCTCAACATGCTCTATGAAAACTTTTTTGTAATTTATTTGATCAAATAGTTATCGAAAATTACCCTATGTAGAGATTCAAATATAACTTGAAATATACAAATGAACACAGATGACACTGAGAAAGAGTTCAACAGATTTCTACGTCCGGCTCACCGGACACTGAGTAGCAAATCATTCAATGGAATTCTCAGGCCAATTACGGCCGTTCAAAAATTGCCAACGCGGACGGTATTTCACGTCCACACGGCGGGGTATTGGTAAAGTTTTCAACTAGCAATAATCGCACCTCGGATTAACCTCATTGGTTACGATATTGCCTCTGCGCAAAGTTAAATTAACAAGATTTTCGGCTCGAGCCTAACCAAATCGCGGTAACGAAACCATAGCGCGATCTAACTCGATCCCAACGCCATCTATCGAGGTAGGATGTACTAAATTTGCGCCGATGTACTTTTTAAATGAACTTATTAAATAAGTAGTTTTTATTGAATTATATTTTTTAGGATTCATATATAATTTTGATGACGTCAATTAACATAAGTATTTACCGAAAAAAGAGTGAAACGTTTTTTTTCTTGATTATGGAGCTTTGTCACAATATTGATTACGAGTATGTCGCTCCATCATAACCAAATTTTGAATTATAAGTTATTTTAAATTATTGTAAGATATTTTATATAGAACTAATGCCGCGTCTGACATAGGCTTAGCTAAGACACTGTTGCAAATACTGATTTCGAACATATTTAGAGTGCTAAACAGATTTTTCCTGAGGCGTTCATCCCGCTCACACTCCACCAGAATATGATGTACGTCCTCGATTAATCCACATTTTTCACAATTAGGTCAAGATGTGATACTCATAAAGAACATAAACTTCCTCGATGGGATGTGACCAGATCGAAGCCTCAGTAGTCAGGCAGTAACAATATAAAAGGGTGAAACTTGCTAAGCAAAAACGTATTTTCTGTAAAAAACTAAAATAATTTAAATGTAGAACAAAAAAAAACACATAAAAACAGCCAGTGGTTTTTACTTTTTTAATTATTGATAGTGACAAAGGCGTATTTTGTGGCGCATCGAATGCATTTCGGCTGCGAAAATAGTTGCACGTAGGCTTTTCTCAGCCAGTGTTGTGAATGGGATAGTGTCGGTCACGAACTTGTATTGTGGTGATTTTTTGTCGGTTCGTGAGACTTTGCCTTCCGTGTCGGAGGTCGGATGGTCGGGTGTTGTCCATTGATGTCCGATATAATAGAAAATAGGTCTCTGGGGATTTTTGAGTCTTATCGTACGTTTTAGAAATTTGTAATGAAAATAATAATTGTACTATTCAACATCTCAACACTTTTTCAATGAATACATTTTACTATTATTTATTTAATTTAATGAAAATTTATAATAAGTTATAGCTTTTGTTACGAGAAAATTGTATTTTTCTTAACAATAAGTTATAGTTCGCAAAAAATCCGCCAGGTGTCGCTTTTGTTACGAGAAAAATGTATTTTTCGTAACAATAAGTTATGGTTTCCAAAAAATTCGCCAGGAGTCGCTTTTGTTACGAGAAAAAGGGATTTTTCTTAACAATATGTTATAGTTCCCAAAAAATCCGCCAGGAGTAGCTTTTGTTACGAGAAAAAGGGATTTTTCTTAACAATAAATTATAGTTCCCAAAAAATCCGCCAGGAGTCGCTTTTGTTACGAGAAAAAGGGATTTTTCTTAACAATAAGTTTTAGTTCCCAAAAAATCCGCCAGGAGTCGCTTTTGTTACGAGAAAAAGAGCACGCGCTATTTTCCGTCTCTATTACAGAATTTTATGTAAAGATACTGATGATAGGGGCTATCTGCACTTATCTTTATCTCCGTCATAATTAACGTTCATATCCAATCAACAGTTACCAGAAACCTAGTTCTAAACGTCGACACCAATGGAAACAGGCCAGGTCGCTGGGCAGCAGCTATGGCGTGACCCGACGCGGTTCAGTGATCACGTTCCCTCCCCCCCCCCCTCCAACTCTTCAATGAACCTCAAGAGTTACCTCCCCCTTTCATAGAAATTCCACAAAAAGCCATAAGATTCCCCTAAACACCATGACATTTGGATTTGAACCTTTGTTTTGATAACCGTGCAATCACGATATTCATTTCTCTATTTAAAAATATTTTTTCTTTGTGTTTTTTGATCGTCTATTGTTTGTTATTTTTGTGCGAAACAGCCAGCAATTGTGTCTTTTTCGAAAGTTTATTTTAACATGCCAATTTAACTTCCGAGAACGGTTGTATAAAAGCTTTTTTATTGCAATTTGACAGCAAAGCGTGGCCGGTTATGTCTTTATTAACCCGAGAACGATCATTGTGTTCTGTTGTTGCTTACGTTGAAAAGGGGGTCGAATCCAGACTTTTGTTGAATCTTTTTGTTATAAATTAATCCAGTTTGCAATGGTAACAAAATAGATTTTTTCGCTACCTAGTCTTCTTTTGAATTCCAAACAGCTTTCGGCTTCACGTAGCGTCTATAATTTAATAATAATAATTATTTATTTATTTATCAGACAACTTAACCCATAACAATAAAAACTAAAATAACTTCTTGGATATTCTCTGCCTCCTAAGATACAGTTTAGGAGTCAGGACTCAAATTTTTTTTTGACTATTATGTGATAATTTTTGTGTACTTTACACGTGTCAGATTTGTATTTTTGATAATAAAAATTATTATTTCGTTTATTCATTAATATCACATATAAATTACATTTTTAAATATTTCTTTAAAAAAACATTAAAAAAAACATTTAAAAATATAAAAAATAGTTGTCCGCCGGTGTCGGGAACAGGGTCCAAGCTACCGGTGGTTAGGGCTCCAGAGACAGGAACCTCCTCACAATGCGAGCCGTATCGAGGAGTACTGCCTTCTGTATCAGGCCCTTGATCCAACCGCGCAACGACAGCTTCGACAGATGGTCGTCGAAGCTTTTGGCTATAAGACCATTGGCGGTCACGACCATCGGCACAATGACAGCTGAGTCCACATTCCACATGTCGACAACCTCGTGTGCTAAGTCGAGATATTTGATTTGTTTCTCTTTCTCAGCTTTCACGAGATTCTCGTCATGCGGGATGGTGACGTCGACTATCACTGCGCGGCGCGCTAATCGGTCTATCACCACTATATCCGGCTTATTGGCTACAATAGTCCGGTCAGTAATGATAGACCGATCCCAGTACAACGTGACATGGTCATTTTCGAGAACTGGGTCGGGCACATACTTGTAATACGGTACCTCAGAATCCACTAGGTTGTACTTCAAAGCAAGTTGCTGGTGAATAATCCTGGCTACTTGGTTATGTCTGTGCAAATACTCGCCGTTAGCCAAACGAGAACAACCAGAGATAATATGTCTGATAGACTCACCCGGACGGTGGCATGCCCGACACACGTCAACCGTCCCGTCCTTCATTATATATCTCCGGTAGTTGTTCGTTAAGATAACTTCGTCCATAATCGCACAGATAAAACCTTCAGTTTCCCCAAAGAGGTCGCTGAAACGTAACCAGGCCACGGACGCCAAGAAATCTACATCAGGCTCATGAAGAGCCCGGTAAAAGCGCCCGTGGAGCTCCTTGCCTTTCCATATTTCCTTGCGGTCATCAGTAGTCAGTATTACAGGTTTGCGCCAGTCCTCTTTAGCCATGGATAACGGGGTGAGTCCCTTGTCCACTGCGACCACATCTCGGTGCATACCCACATCGGTTTTAAGAAAATATTCTCTGAGGCTGCACACCTCGCGGTTGTGCAGAGTCTTTGCGTTCAAAAAGCCTCGACCTCCACATTTCCGCGAGATGTACAGTCTCATCACCGATGATCGTGGGTGATGCATCCGGTTTGCGGTCAGTAGTGTACGGACCCGTCTATCCAGAGCGTCTAGTTCGGTCTGAGTCCATTTGAGTATGCCAAAAGAGTACATTAAAACTGGCATGACCCAACCGTTGAAGGCGCGCACCTTATTTCCGCCCGACAGAAGGCTATTTAATACCTTCTTCAGGCGGCCAAAGAAGCGCTCCTTCAGCGATTGCTTCATGTCAGCATTGTTAATGCCCAACGCTTCCGACATACCCAAATACCTATAAGTTTCGGTCGAGGAGAGGGATCTAAGGTGTATGGAATCCGGGAGTTGAATTCCCTCGGATTCCATAATCTCCCCTCGCTTTACATGCATGGCTGCACATTTATCCACACCAAATTCCATCCTGATGGCGCTACTGAAAGTTTCAGTTACCTTCAGTAGCTCCATTAGTTGCAAATTGCTGGGGGCAAAGAGTTTCAGGTCATCCATGTAAAGAAGGTGAGATATGGCCTGACCACCTCTTCTCAACCGATAGCCCAGTCCTGACTCCTCCAGCAATGTGCTAAGAGGATTCAGAGCCAAGCAAAACCAAAGTGGACTCAGACTGTCGCCCTGAAATATTCCCCGTTTAATCCTAATAGGCTCATCATTACCCTGGATCGGTCGACATCCTGGATAGCGAAGGACCGTCTTCCATTGCCTCATACATGACTCAAGGAAGGTGCGTAAAGTCATATCTACTTTGTATAACTCCAACACCCTCATGAGCCATGTATGTGGAACAGAATCATAGGCCTTCTTGTAATCTATCCAACATGTCGACAGATCCTTGCGGGATCGACGAGCCTGTTGGCTTATGGCCATGTCAATGAGGAGTAGCTCCATTATTATTATTAACATTTTATGAGTAACATTTTTACTTATAACCTATGTTAGTACTTATACACTAAAGACAATGTTGACTTGTAACATAGTCTATAATTAAGGGAAGAAGAAAAGGCCAAATAAATGATTTTAAAGTTGTTTATGACTGCAACGAAAGAAAGCGAAAAAAGAAAAGAAAAAGTAAACATACCTACTCAATACAGATACAGTACCACAATTCTTGACAAAGGCGAAAAGCATTGGAATCTTAATATGGATACCGATACCAATCTCCATGCTTAACGGAATCTGTCAGCAATCATTCATCTGGACCAGTGTGAGTCAAGGCAATGGTTTAGCGAAATACTTTTTCAATACACTTACTCGAAAACTCGCTCTTATCCCTACAGCTTTCAAGCACGCAAATTACTGTTTTCCACACTTGTACGGAAAAGTGCGCAAGGTCGGCCCCCCGCCACAATTGATTGTTTTTATCGTATCAGGCTTGGCGCTAAACGACCCCCGCGAGACGCCGGTCAACCTCTTTTATTTATTTTTTTGTAACTGTACTGAAAAACGTTGTTTGTTACAAGTGGAAAATCACTGCAGCACTAGGCTCCATAACACTGCCTCGGTGGAAATGACAAACTTTATCCACTTGTTTCAAAATGTAATTTCTTTTTTCAATTGACGACCGTCAAAAGCTTTATTTCTTTGGCTCCATCAATTTTGACTAATGAAGCCAAAGCATATTGAAGACATAAAATTATAAAGGACTAGCTTTTGCCCGCGGATTCGCCCGCGTACATAAAATATAGCCTATGACCCTCGGGAATAAAGCAGCTTCCTATCGGTGAAAAAAATTTAGCAATTAGACCAATACTTTCAGAGATTACCTCCTACAAACAAAAAAAAAAACTTTACCTCTTTATAATATTAATGTAGATGTAGAGAAACAAGACGTCAAACTATAATTTTGATCAAATAGTAATTCTCTCTAAATACCAGATTCATTTCTTTAGAAAAACAAAAGAAAAAGACAAAAGACGCTCAAAACAGAATACAACAACTGTTGACAAATCTCAACACAGTCAAAGAGCATTGTAATCTTAATATCGAATCCGATACAAATCTTCATCCTTCAACGGAATCGGTCACCAATCATTAATCTGGACCAGTAGCTACAGGTCAAGACAATGGTTTCCAAATGAGATAGATTACTGGTTGTGCAAGCATCTCTTGTTTAATATGATTGTGTTTAAAGACATGTAATGTAAATGGTTTGCAACAATAGTGTCTATTTGTTGCAATACATGGTTAATTGATGTAAAATTCAAATTCTTTTTATTTCACATAGGCCTACATGGCCACTTATAAAACGTCAGAAGCTAGTGCACGGTTTCAAATGGTCGTTTCCTATGGGGAACACACAATCTCGCATGGAGTTTCTTGCCGGTTCGGCAAGAAACTCCATGTAAGGTAAAAGGTCTTATCGAATCAAAAAGTGTACTTATTAGTTGTCTTTCAATAAAAACTGTTAATTTTTTGGACAATATTAAATGTCTGTGAATGGTTTCAAACAAGAAAACTTTCAAAGTAAGTGATGATAAAAAACTTTAATTAAAATTTATGAGTCCTAAAAGTGCAAGTTCATCAAAAGAGTACGTCGTTTTGCGTTTCAAACTTATGTATCCCGCATCCAACATAAAATATTACTTAAACGAATCATCATAAATTGATAATCACTACGAAATAAACCATATATTCGCATTATATCCGAGAAAATTAAATCCTTCATTCCAGCGTTAAGTACGCCATTGTACTCTGTGTGTAATAAGTATTAATCTTTATTTATAAAAGGAGAAACTGACTGACATATCAACGCATAGCCGAAACTACTGGGACTAGGAGCGTGAAATTTTGCACAAGGCTTGCTTTTATGACGTAGACGAGCACTAAGAGATGATTTTCCAAAATTCACCTCCGAAAGCGATGAAACGGAGGTCCAAAGTTTAAATGGAGAAAACTACTTAAACGCGGGCGAAGCCGCTGGCAGCAGCTGGTGTGTAAATAAATACTCTTTACTCATAAAAATACAATGCATTGCAAAATCCTTTACAGTCATGCAAAAAAAGTGACCGTTAGGCTATAGGGTTAATTACTGTTAACTCTCTTAACAGATTATAATTATCTATGGACATGCACAATTAAAGGCATAGTATAATTCTGTTAATTTTTTACTTGTGCAATATTTCTTATGCATGACTAAAGTGTCAGAGCAACACATTTCAATTACTGATACGAGACTTATCCGAATGATGGTGCTATCGGAACTATTGTACTGCAAGTCATAAGAGCTTCAGTATTTAGAAGGCAAATCTATGAATTATCGATGATTAGGCTGCTTGATTTAAGAATTTTGTGTGCACAATCACATTAACCGAGGTAGATTGTAAACCTATAAAAGCTAAGTTAGAAGTCTGTCTCCATAGGCATGAGCTTTTGTGGAAATATAGTCGTTGGAGAAGTTAAAGATATTTTTATGTTTCTATTTACAGAATCCTTTTCACACAACTGTGATTTTTATCTAACACATGATCAGGCCAGAGCAGATTCTACCAACAAAAATATCGAATTCACCAAGACTTTCCTAAATGATGCATTTGCATACAAATAATGATATCTGCAGCGTATTGTTTCCGTTGTTTAGTTTACTCGTTCGTCTAACCAGACTAGAAGAAGCAAACATATTATTAAGAACGTACCGAAAGACAATTAGGTCTGTCAGGAATCAGCTTATAGTTTTGAAGAGAAATTTAATATTCTAATAACTTTCAGATTCGAAGCAGCGATTTGTAGTATGAAAGAAGCTGGTGAAAACTTTAAAAAGAAACCTATCCAAATCGAAAGTAGGTGATATGATTGAGCAATTTAGAACACAAATAAATATTTTAAAGCACATTTAAAGTACAGTTACCTACAAATAATAATAGCTTTATTTGTCATAAACGGCGCTCAGTGAGTGGTAGTAAAAACATTATCTCAAAGTTTTATTTCATTGTAAAATAACTACATTCCTTACTACACCCACGTTATTTGTAATAGTTTATTAATTGCTATTTAACTTTCAATAAACTGTTTTAGATAAAGTCATTAAAGTTTTAAGAGCCACTCAGTGATATGAAATGGAGCAAAGCCAGCTATTTTGGTATGTATGACGCAAACGATGAAGAAACATTAACATGAATAACAATGGCATTCTAAAAATATAACGAATGAATTAACTGATTTATGGATAAGAAAGGGCCTAGTGGCAACCCCTGGATGACTCCATGGTTTAGCAGTGTATTTCTATAGCCTAATTGACCAATGATTTCATTTAACAGTTAAACCTAGATGAAAATGTTAGGACTAGCTTTCTTTAGCTTTTTTCTCCAATATTCTTTGCTCTTGTTATTCTTTCTTAAACATATTTGATCAGATTTATGTTAACTTAGATTTTTGTTGTGCATTTGTTTGAGTTATCCTCTTATATAAAATTTCTTACAAATATATTAAGGTTTGCTGTAAGAAAAGCTCGCCTTTGTACATCAACTGTCCAATTTTTAATTTCTTGTAAAATTATGTACAATATAAAGAATATTTCTTTTTTAAACTTAACTGTTTCGGATACTGAGAAGCTAGGAAATCTGACATCAGTCTTACCAAAGGTTTCGTTTTACCTAATTATTGGCTAGTGGAGGTCAAATAGGCAGTCATAGCATAGCCGGCCTTATAATGTTCCCACTGTTGGGACTCAGGCCTCCTTTCTAGGAGAGGGAATAGGAATAGAATAGGTAGTCGCTCCATGTAAAATACTTGTATGCAGCTGCATCTTGTTAGATTGGAAGCCGACCCTAACATGCTCGTAGTTGCGAAAAGACTAGGTAGATATATCTGTTAAGATTCTAGATTTTCTTCATATTCCTTGCGTATTAAAAACAAAGTCCCCCACCGCGTCTGTCTGTATTTTCGCGATAAAGTTAAAAACGGATTTTCATACGGTTTTCACCAACACACACAGTGATTCATGAGAAAGGTTTAGGTGTATAATCTACACTTAAACATAATATATAATATTATTATAATAATATTATAAAAAGGTAGTTTGTTTTTAAGTTTGCAGGAGGTAATCTCTGAAAGTACTGGTCCGGTTGCGAAAATTTTTTCACCGATAGAAAGCTGCTTTATTCTTGAGTGACATAGCTATATTTTATGTAAGCGGGCGAAGCCGCGGGGAAAATCTAGTACAAATATATTATAGAAGTGGAAACCCCAGAAATTCAAAGATTTCTAACACCTAACAATCACTTCTATTGCATTATACTATTGATATGATGTTTTTTTAAATGATACTAGCTCACCCGGCGAACTTCGTACCGCCTATCCTACTCTACCCAACTCTATCCTACTCTACCTTACTCTACCCTACTCATAAACCTCACGGAGCCCGAGACCTTTCCAACGAATGCAAAACCGTGGAAATCGGTTCGTGTGTTCTGGAGTTATAGCGTCAGGAAGGAAAACCCGACTTATTTTTATATAGTAGAAGATAAACTAGTGCTTGACTGCGATCCATCCTGATGATAAGCAGTGATGCAATCGATGAGGGTAAATCGCAATAGTTTATTAAGAACTTATTCACTCTAGCCTTGAAGACACCTAAATTATAATCGGACGGGAAGACCGAAAGTAAAGTAAAGTCACCATCTTTATGTTATGGCTAAATGAAACAGTTTATAAATTACACCACCCCCGAATGCAAGAGACAATGGGTACGGAGCGGTTACTAGATCGGGGTCAGGCCGGGTCACGAACTGACGGTCCCGCCAGTTTTGGGTCACCCGCTACCTATGAGAAGTGGCTTAATTTTAACTTGGGCTAGAACAATGAGACAGTCGGTACTGATATAGTTCCGCTAATACTTGATATATTAGCCATTAACTATGTGGAAATTCGTATCCTGTTCTGATTTCAAGATTTTGCGTACATACGCTGTACGCAAAATCTTGAAATCAGAACAGGATACGATATAATATACTAGCATCTGCCAGCGGCTTCACCCGCGTGAAAGTAGGTTTCTCCATGCAAACTTTGAACCACCGTTTCCTTCCCTTAGAGGGTGAATTTTGGAACATCCTCTCTTAGTGCTCGCCTACGTCATAAAAGGAAACCTTGTGCAAAATTTCACGCTCCTAGTCCCTGTAGTTTCGGCTGCGAGTTGATACGTCTGTCAGTTAGTTTATCCTTTTATATATATAGATAACACACTTTTTAGTAAAAGCTTTTTGGTATCATAGTGACAGCAGAACACTGACTCCTAAGCCTAGTTTGGGAGTACGGGTTTACTCTATCTGTGTGACCTTTAATTCACTGAAATGCAAATGAGAGTGCACCGATTCCTCGGTCAATTGTGGACCGATTTTGAAAATTATTTTTTCGATTGAAATGTTATGTTTCCAAGTTGGTCCCCTATTATTATGATTTGATCATTAACTTCGACACATGGAACAGAACTCCTCTTAGGATCACAGCAGAACTGTCGTGACAAGTAAAATTGTTTATATGTGTAGTCAATGACTGACTGAAAGAAGAGAGGGAGGGGATAGATTGAACTGATCTGATTATGAAGCTATCGTAAATATGATGATGCCTGATGATGCAGATGATGAAGCCGGTAGACACCGGAACTCTGTAATAAATTAATGTAATCTAACCTTGTTTGGGATTATTAGAATTGTCATGAGATGCCAATTAGTTACTTAGGGTACTTTTTAGTGGTTGTACCATAACTAAAAAATGTAAAATAAAAACTTTTTGCAAAATAAACACAACCGACTTCAATGTAAAAAAACACTAAATAGTGCTAAATAACTTTAATTTTGGAAGTCGGTGTTTCTATAATAGTTTTGTCTCTTCGGTATTTAAGAGTTTTTTTTAAATATCTGTGTGTTGTCCATTTCAACATAAAACTAAACTTTCGAATACATCTCTAAGTTTTTAAATGTCAGCCTATGAGGACTGCATTCGCCCAATAGAAATCATTCGTAAGTTATTAACAAAGACATATTAAGTCCAAAGTGTGGTAGCCCAATCTTTCAACACCCGATTATACAACATCACACGCCCACCGGTGTCAGCCCCTTCAGAGCTTTGTCATCTCGTCAAATCACCGACCACTTTCATATCGTGATCCAAGGATATTAATAGCGACTGTGTAATTTCTATCCGGTCAGAACCCACGAATACCATTGTTTGGACGTTGGACACACGATCGATCACAATTACGGATGTGGTGCTTAATCATATTTATTCAATTAATTAATTTCAATAAACTCAAGGTGAATGCTGTTCGTGTGATGCTGGAATGTTCAGTTTAATTGTTTTAGTTTGAATTTAATTTAAAATGGTAAAATGAGCTTTAATGCCTTTCAGTAATAGACTTTGGAAAAGTTACATCTTTAGTTCTAAAAGCATAAGAAATGTTGTTATTTCTAAGAAAAGTTGTTCGGATAGAAAAGCCAGTAGACGATAAAGATGGGAGTAATAAGTTCAGTTAACATTACAACAGCGCATAAAGAAAATGTCTCAATAATCCGCAAACAAACACTGAAACCGCTGTTGCATAAATTGAAACCATGTACGCTGCAAGTGTGAGCGAGTGACAGCTAACAAAACGTAACAAAATGTCACATAGAGAAAATAAATCGCGGGGAAAATAAAGCATTTCGCCCGTGTCCCCGTTTCGAGAGGGCTTGGAGCGGCGCTGTTGCGCGCACCACCATCTTGATACGGTTTAGCGTTCGTGGGAACACACCTCTCCGAGCGCTAATTTATAGCCTAGCGTTGCACTACATGGGACTGACGACTCTATCCCGCCTGCCACGGCATTACCTCGTAAATTCACATCGCAAATGAGAGCTAGCGAGCCGAAATCCACAAGTGCGCTGTCAAACGATGCTACGTTGTCACACCGTATTGAGTTATTTAGTTGAGTAACGCTAAGCAAATTGTTATTGCGGTTCTGTGGTTAGAATACCATTATGTATTTTTGTTTCAACATCCTACATTGGTTGTTGTTATGCGTATGTGAATTATTTAGTGCGTCAATTATGTAGTGCACCTCAGTGCGTTTCAATAATGCACCAAATTGGCTTGCTAGGTCGCGGCTTTGGGCCGCCACCATATTTCAAGGTTTGTTTGATGACAGGTATTCAAGCGAAAGATTGCAAATCATTTACCAATTTATGCAGTAAAATGTTCTGCGTTCAAAGATTTCAGCGCATTTCGAAACCTGCTGGCAACAATTGAAATAGCGGCTCATACCCATAAAATTGTGTAACTAAAACGATACATCACTACGTATCATCCTTAGAGAATCAGATTAAGCAGTAAATTGAGTCAAACGTTCACTAACCGGTGGCATAAATAAACACGAGCGTGCCAAATGATGCACGAATCGTACTATACGTTAATCATTTACACAATAGTTACGTGTTAAGGGGTGATTAGACCAAAATATGAGCATAGAACATATAAGAGAACTAAAATAGAACGTCTAAAAGCGCGTTAGGTTGACAATATCTTTAAAGTTGCGGGAAAAACCTAGATGACAGACACTCTGAGCTTTGAAGTGTGTGAAGGTAAACGAAAGGGGAAGCGTCTACCCAACAGTGGGTGATGCCCGGCTGAAATGATGATAATGATGTTGATCATAATGAGAATAGAAACTACATACCAACTTTGTTGTCTTGTACCAATGGGCCTCATCAGAAGGTTTAAAAACATCCAAAGGGAAATGGAGAAGGTTAAGCATGGAGTTTCCTAGCGTAATCGAATCAGAAATGAAGATAACTGTGAAATATCCGCGCATCGAACCAAGATTACCGACATAGCCCCAAGAATCACCAAAATTAAGTGGCAGTGGGTAAGGCACATTTCTCGCAGAACAGATGGTCGATGGGGTCAAAAGATTCTGAAGTGACGACCGCGTACCGGAAGAGGCAGCGTAGAAAGACCTTCCACAAGGAGAACTCACGACCTGGTGACGATGACGGGAAACTGATAGATGAGAGACGCACAGGACCAGTTGGTGTGGTAACGCTTGCGGGAGGCCTATGTCTAGCAATAGACGTCTTTCGGCTGTAATAATGATGACGATAACTAACCTTGTTTGGTCATTATCAAGTATGCCAAAAAAAAAAAACAATTCATGGAATATTCTGTCCAATCCTATGTAGACAATAGACATTTTCTGGTGCATCTTCTGCTTCAGCTGAGAATATTTTACTGTCTGCAACGAATTTTAATGTTTTGTAGCAGATCTACTCATTCTTCGTTTGCAAACATTAGTTTCTTTGAAGGACTGTCTCATCTAAACGGCCCATAAGAATAGTTCAAAACCATAACTTAAGGATCATCTCATAAATTTTCTTGTACAATGCTGTGATTGCGATCGACGGTGATGTAATCACCTTCGCTTGTAGCATTTCAGTAATCAAGAGGAGATGAGTTAAGGAGTAGGACTATAACGTTTCTCATAATCTTGTCGCTCATTCTTCCTGGCCTGTGGGTACTATTGCTACCACAAATCATTTGTACTCATCAAAATGCAAATGCATAAGAAATTCGAAACTGTATCCGTAGGCTGTATCGACAAAGTTATCTATACTAATATTATAAAGATTAAAGATACATAGTTTTGTTTGTTTTAAATAAACTCAAAACTACTAGACCGAATTTTTAAATTCTTTTATCAGTAGAATGTTCCCTAATTGTTTGTTTGTTGTTTGTTTGTTTGTTTGTTGTTTTCTACAATCACGCGGGCAAATCTGCTGGCAGAATCTAGTGATATGTACTTTGCTGAAGTAAAATTTTTCATTCAATGTGACAAATGAAAGGAGCTTTTGACTGTTAAGTAGAATCAAATTTAAAAATAACCGTTTAGATGTATTGTATTTTTAGCTAGTCAACAATCAAGAAATATGAAACGACACTGATTCTAAATATATAGATACAGCAACATAACAATTTGTCGTACTTACTAAGAATTCATGCAATATCGAGATGTTGAAACATATAGAATCGATTTCCGCACTCAAATACACAGATTTGTCTCACATAGCGTACCTTGACATTCACATTTCCGAGCGTTGTACAACATAAAGCCTAGTTTATAATGCCCCTTGACTTGACAATTACGGTCAGATTTGTGACCGCGGTATAATCAGTAATGTCAGCGAAGAAGTGAATGTCACCGCTGCAGTTGGTATTGTATTTTGTGGTTCTACTTGCGAATGGTGCTATCGACTTTTAACGATATCAGGAAGATGGTTCTTGTTAGGGTGATGGTTCGGCTATAAAGGTGGCTTTAGCAGTAGCAAATTGTTTCGATACTGCGTGAGCGTATCATGTATGTATATATATACTGGGCTATCGTGTTTTCATATTATATCGTGTTAGTTCACGCTAATCCAAAAGACTGGCTTTTAAAAAACAGATACTTACCAAGAATAACATTATATTATTCTGGGCCTAAACTATACAAAAATATTAGCAAAAGAACGAGATAAAATTAACTTTAAATTCAAATTAAACGTAAAGCATCTAATATGACCAATATCACAAAATTTTAAAGTAGTTGTATGAACAAAGCTTTAGTACAACGTATAGCGTTTGATTCCGTGTCGCGTGTCATTGATGTAGACGTCCATTCCACACGTAGATACACGCTGGTACAACGCACAACACATCTCACACGTTTGTATTACATGGACGACTAATAAATACTATGCTAGTACTGTCAAGAGCTACATATAGTCTATATGTTAGTTACTGAAGGAATATTATAAAAATATATACAAGCAAGCAGATCAGCATCAGAATCAAAATCAAATCAAAGCATTTATTTCAAATAAACAATTTACAGGCAATTTTGAATTGTCAAGAAGTAAGTTAGTCAATAAAATAATACTGATTGCAGATTCCAAAGCGTAGAAGAATGTGTAAGAAACTCCATGGACACTTTTTTAATCATGTTATTTACAAATATCTCGGTTATGTATTTCTTGTCCCATCTTAGGTGTCTCAGAAATTGAAGACGACGAAGCGAATCATCCATAAAATAAATTGTTTTTTAATGAAAGAAAGACGCTAACAGCTGTGGTTACCTTTAAATTAGTATACATTCCATGATAGCTTGTTGTGCCAAGTTTGGATTTTGTTGAAGATTTTGTGAACTGTACTTGTTAGTAATCTCTAATAATAAAATAGATAACTCATATGGAATTTAGAATGCGCAAATTTTTTAAAACTTTATTGTAACTGAAACAGTCTTAGTTATGCATTGTAAGATTTTTTAGTTTTCCCTCCAAATAAGCGTAAACATCTTCCATAAACATAAGCAAATATTTGCATCTGAAGTGCGAAGTTCAGTGCGTAGTTACGTGGCGTGGTAGTTATCCTAGAATTAAAATCGATTAATTTACACACTGCGCTTAATAATTTAAGTCTCTCGCAGCTTGAATGAATTTTATAGCTTATAAATCCAAAAGTTCACTTATTTGCATATGAAGTATAAATTACGGAGCGATATGCAGTCAATTGCTAGTAAATGATGAAAACGAATATATTACCGAAATAAACGATGAAGATATAAATATTTCATCTATAAATAATAACTGTTATGTCGGGCGTAAATGTCCAAGTTATGAGCGTGCAATGGACATGTATTTTACATTCAATCTTAACGCAATATATGTAGGTCGTAACATTTAAATTACACGAAGACATTGGGATGCTTTTAATTATTTAGCCAGTATAAAATTTGTGGTGATTTGCTTGTCGTAAAATAATGATGTGGGTAGTAAAGTCAACTGACAGACGGGAATAGAATATGTTACGACTGAAGATAATATATTTTGTGAATTTTACATTTGTTTCATATGCCACTAGAGGCTGCGGGGTTAAAATGTTGGATTTAACACGAAATAATGAGCAAAATTTTGTGAGCTTTGCACGCACAGAATTGAAGACAAAGATACTGAGAATGTAAGATACTAGAACTACGAGAACTTCTTAATATAAAGGATCATAATAGTTAAACAAAAAACAGAGACGGAAATTTGACAAATAGTGCCCTTCATCCTAACTACCAAAGACTGCTTTTGAGTCATCAATCAAATTGGCTCACTACCGAACCCAGGCTTGCCTCATAAACAACTTAATCAGAAACACTGAAAGGATATTACCGCTATTACTTCTAATAGCATACTGATTGCTGATCTACGTAATATTCATAATAATTATCTCCTATTCGAAACACAATCCAACTCAATCCCGACTAGCAATTACACTATATTACAAAGTGTCCTAAGATTTGTGTGACAGCGATTTTAACAGTCCACTACAGTAACATTAAGGTAGTTTACTTTCTATTACGAGGCAGCAGCTTCTATTAAGGTATCTGATTGAGAAGACCAGATTCAATATATCTTTCTGGGCGTTAATAGCGAGGAACTATCGACTAGCCTATTATTTTGTCAAGTTGGGATTTATAGATAGAAGCGTGTAACGGTACAGCCGTGTCGGAGTCCTATGAACATTTGCCAGTGTATGCTCTTATATAGGGCGTTTGTTCTTCGATACTATCAGACAGGATAAGGAGCAAAGTAAAGGTTACTTGTGTTCTGGGAATGGATTGAGTTAGTGTAGGATTCGATTGGGTAACTGTTGTTGGCAAAGAATGCTTACGAGCGTTTCATATTTCAGACTCAATCTGTAGGGCTGATCTGGATCTTCTTGAGAATCGGGTTAGCCGTGAAAGACGATTTAATACTTCAAGAAATGGAAGCACTAACAGAATCGGTTGCAAAATAACTTTTTACACCAAGAGATTCTGAAGGTACTTGGTTATTTGCATTACAATACTTAGTTCTATTCTAAATTATGTTTATGTAGATAAATCTGAATTCAATTTCGCTCCGTTACAAATATCAATATCGAGTAGTAAAGTTTTTTCGTCTCACTAACAAGCACGACCTAGCTAACGATAGATGTTTATCACAGAATCTGTCCATTGCTTTACGAGACACCTCTAACCCCGTCACTATCGGAATGTGAATTCAATGATTTGAAATTCTAAAATACTGAATTAACATTCCACGATCGATATGCAGTTGGTCCAATTTAGGTTTTTAATTAAATAATTTAGAGTTGTGTAGTGTGGTGTATAAGTTTTAACACAAGAGCCATAACGAGTGATTTCACGGCGCAAGCGCATCCTTTCGCCACGGCTGTCGGCCCTCGATCAAGCCGCCATCTTGGCTGCGCGTGCGACAGATACGTTGCGTCACATGCGCCAACAATATAGAGAGGATCGTGTTACACTGCCCTAAATCTCCTTTGTTCTTTGATTTGCATGTGTAGATCTTTAGCTAGTGTTGTACAATACTGTTGCTAGTTAGAGAAGATGCATAAGCTACATAAGTATATGAAGTTACAAAATGATCAGTTCAGTTGACATACACGTATATGGAGATATTATAAATGCAGTAAACAATGGATTTGGAATTAACGAAATAACAATCTTTATGATAGACAGGTATTGACTTACTGACCCAGGATACGAGATAATAATCAGTCAGGATCAAAATAGTCATGATACCATTCAATATCTTGCATTCTATCTGGAGCTGTTTATTATTTTACAGTACTTGTAAATCATCGATTAATTGGATTTCATTTAGTCGAGATAATATCTTAACATTGAATGCGGGCGCGATTTTCATAATGACTACTGTAAGATTAAATTTAGATCTTTAATTATTTAACCCTTCAATATTGATATTGCTTATTTTAAAATTGTTTTTAGTTAGGTTTTTTATTATTATTCCACAACTATGCCACCCTACACACAATGCCGTCTAGTCTCAAGCTAAGCAGAGCTTGTGTTATGAATACTAGACAACTGATAAACATACTTATATATTTCTAAATACATAGGTACATATTATAGATAAATTACACCCAGACACAACAAATGATCGTGCTCATCACACAAACATTTGTCCTGGGTGGGAATCGAACCCACGACCTCCGACAAAGCCGTCAGGGCCACTAACCACTAGACCAACAGGCCAGTCTAAAGTTTTAGTTAGGTTATATTCATCTTTATTTTTAAAAACATCAGAATGATGATGGGTATTCAAGACGAGAAAGAATTGAGTCCATTTCCGTTTTATTTATCTTTACTTATCATCTACGTCTATGATTCTTAGAATATAATTTCAGCTCAGTCATGGTGCGCCTATTCTTCTTAGAGCTAATTTACCTAACATTTCTAGATATTTATGACGAAACGGATCCAAATTATATACCTATTCCACAACTATCACACAACGCCGTCTAATCCCAAGCTAAGCTGAGCTTGTGTGAGTACTAGAGAACTGATAAACATACTTGTATATTTCTAAATACATACATATTATAGATAAATTACACCCAGACACAGAACAAATGAATGTGCTCATCACACAAACATTTGTCATCATCATCATCATTTCAGCCGATAGACGTCCACTGCTGGACATAGGCCTCCCCCAAATGTCACCACAATGAACGAACCTGTGCGTCTCGAATCCATCGGATTCCCGCAACCTTCACCAGGTCATCGGTCCACCTTGACAAACATTTGTCCCGGGTGGGAATCAAACCTACGACCTCCGGCATAGCAGTCAGGGCCACTAACCACTAGACCAATAGGCCAGTCAATTACCTTATGAGTTCATGATTGCTAACATCGAAATAGGAGAACGGAATATTTTTTTACCGACAATCTTCTCGCTTGTCTCCTCGTAAAATAATGTAAGTAGTAGTAGTGTGTAAATATCGTATTCATGCTTGAAATGTATAACTTTCTTATATTTTAATTTTATAACTACACAATATACATACATATATTTATACATTATATTTAATACATGATTGAAGGATTTTAATTAGGGTGTTAATATTTTATTTTCTATTTTTAAATTTACGTGACGAATGGGACGAAATACGAATCTCATATTTATGTTCTAATAGATATACTAAAACAGTTAACATATTTTAGCGAATTTCAGATCTAGGCTAACTTTGCATAGGTTTAGTTGGCAGCCAAACGCTTGAATTCATCACTGCCAATACAATGTAGCTTTGCATATCCTGCTCCTAGGTCGACACAGTATTGAAGTGCAGAAAACAGCGATTACATCAACACGACAATAACCAAAGAGCTTTCAATCAATCAACATCATACAATTATTATCCAATTCTCACTCATCAAACCAATTTCATTAGCATTCACGAAATCAAGTTGCAATCGCGGTGTGCCACAGGGGACAATGTTTGGACACGCGCCCGGCTGCGACAGCGACAATGAGTTGCGTCCCGATCGCGCGATTAGATCGTATCGAGTCGCACGCGCCGAGCCCCGGTTTAGATTGGACCGTGAAATTAAAAGCGATTTATAGTTGTGCTTAATGGTTCTACGGATTAATTGTTAGGAACGTTGTTTAATGTAGGATTATTTATTTAATTGGGTATTGAGTGGGATTTGTCCGGAATTATTGAATTTGATGTGGCTGTTTATGTAGATCATTACTTTGACTTAGATCTTTAATAACCTTCTTTTTAGGTGTGATTCTGCATGCTAGTTTCAAACTAACGAGAGAACTGAGTCCCGTAGTTCCATTCTTACCAGTGTTAGAATGAGAAATTGCAATTAATTTTTTGGAACACTTAAATTTTGAATATGTCACACAATCACAGGCAATTTCCAAACACAACTTACAGCTTTCCGAATACAAACATCATCAAGGTAATATCACAATCAAGCCTACAATTCAACTTGAATGTTTTTTTATTCACCGCAAGAATGACAACATGATGCTATTCGATTGTGCGGTACGTAACTACGTACTCTTGACTTGACAGTCGTTACGATACCGTCAGTTCGACTCTCTATCTCTTCACCAATCTTGAGGTCTATTGACTATTTGAGCTGTTCAAATTCTGAAGGGTCCTTACAACATGAATTAAGAGATAACACGTTGTTATGTACGGAATTCAAACTTGCGATGGGCGTATTTTTCTCTTCTATTTTACTTTTGCGGCTTGCGTTTCATTGTTTGTCTCGCTACAGCAAAAACTAGGGTCATTGAAATCTATTACTGCTCTGGCTATTTTGATATTGGTAACTTTAATATTAGTAACTTTACTTTGTCATCGATATTTTGTCAATAAGCTGTTTTTGTTGTTTTTTATGTAAGCAGTACTGTGTTCGGTGTTTTCATAACCACTAGTATTTAAGTCCCTTGGAAATGTTGCATGTACAAGAGTATTTAGCTACAATGTTCTAAATTGATTTCCTTGTAGGCGTAAACAAATATGTTTATTTATTTGGACAAATAAACAAGTTTGTCTCAGAATTAGTCAGACAATGTTAAATTCAGGTACCACCTAATTTGCATAAAATTTAAATAGATTTCAAATTATTACCAAGATCAAGACATTAGGTTGTCCACACCAATTATTCAATCAAGATTGAAAAGCAACATTAGAATATTATTAAGACAAGAAAAACACAATAGTAAGATCTATGGGACTGAAGATAATAAGACGTAACTGTGATCAGTCATATCGGTAAGTAATGTGGGAATGAAAGCAAGCCTTTGTG
Source organism: Mythimna impura (assembly GCA_905147345.3). Lineage (NCBI taxonomy): Eukaryota > Metazoa > Arthropoda > Insecta > Lepidoptera > Noctuidae > Mythimna > Mythimna impura. The sequence continues at coordinate 10,059,882 of LR990362.1, read as the reverse complement.
TGTGCAGCTGCATAGTTAAATAAATCATTTCGGGAAATAATGCTTTATCTAAATTAGGACAGACGCTTGTTTAGATTGTAATTAGAGAATGTTTTGAAGTGTGAGATTTATTTGTTGTTGGCATTTTACATCATTGGATGGTAAAATTTCATGGCAGTGCTATTATATCTTTTGAACAGCCTTGTTCAGGATGCAGAAGTATCGTAGTTTTGTTTTTAATAGAGCTTTCGGCTAGATCCTTTATGCAAGAAAGAAAACGACCGGAGAAAACACATCACATTGCGAAACGTTAATGGAAAATACAAAACAGTCAATAAAATACAAACCAGACGCACTCAACCCTAACAACACTTTCTAAAACCTTTTAAAATCCAGCCTAGATTAAGGCCTCGCACACAGAATAAGGCCACATTAGGCACACGTAACGCCCCTCATACACTACAGTGGAACAAGCCTCCCGTTCTATAATGGTCGTATAATGGTGACAGCGCTATTAGGTGCTCGTTGATTTGCGACAGAGGTCCTGCTCTCATTTGGCATAAAACGGCTCAGGTGGGCCTTATTAGGGTCACAAATATGCGAGCACAAGCTACGTTGTCGTCAGGATGGCAGTCAATGCAAGTTTTGTGAGTTAATAGTCATATTAAACAGGGGTTTCTGTGGAGTAGCGAACATAGACCTAGAGCTTACCTACTTAAGTCTGTTCAAATGATCACAACTTTATAAAGTGACAGGAAAACTAAAGTGTCCAAGCCTACAATTCTGCAAATATCAAAAGTGAAATGATAAAACAAGTGACTATAATGAAATTACCTCATTAGCTCTGTACTTTTACTTTTAAAGGTCCAATTAATTATGAAGCCGAATGACACACTAACTAATATCGTTCAACGCATGTAGACGGATTTGACCGCAACACACGCGATCTTGAATCGTGTCAACGCACTTTGAACTTTGAAAGAAGAAATACTTCCAGTGTAGAAACTGAGAGTGAAGATATCACTATCGATGAAGATGCGTACAATGGAAATAATAATAATGTTGAATGCGTTACATGAGTTCAATCATATATGAATGATCTGGTCATTGACTGATGAGTGTATGAAGTATTGATGATTTTGCACAGAAGCCAAATATTAGGTACACACAATCACGTATTGTACTTGAATTTCAAGCACAATATTTGAACAGGATTAACCATTGAAAATCTAAACAAACATCATAAAAGCAGAACAAAGTCCAAACTAAATCAAACCGAAGGCTACAAAGCCTGAATCACTTGACATTTAAGCAAACTAAGCCCACTTAAACGCACGTGTGTTACTCGTAGAATAGAAAATATATTAGCGGCCATGCGTTTACGAAAATTTATGAATACTAAATACCGTAGCGACTAACAAGATCCAGTTTGGCAATTTATCAATGTCTAGCCACTCAATTGTGCGAGATTGGCTACTTTCGACTTTATCAGATACCTACCTTGCTTAAGATTTAAGGGGATTTATAAACAGAAGGGATTACGGCGACCAGCTGTCTGGCAGCCAATGATTTAAAAGCTGTAGAAATTGCAGCTCATTGAAATAAATGTTGCGATGTGATTTATTAAATTTTTAGTTTATTTTGACGGGGTTTATCCGGGTATTGTTGGAGAATTTATGTTCTTACAAATAGTACATTTATAGTGCTGGTAGAAAAAGGTGTGCCTAGATCTTTGCTGATTGAGTTAAAGATGTTGTATCTTAATGGAATCTTATTATATATCACTTATAAATCTCGGTACTGAAACTGATCACCAGGGATGTATCATTGAATAAAAATACTTAATTTAATATCTCTTTGCGTGACCAAAGGGCTGGCTCGTTCTTTACCCAAAGAATTAGCATTGCCATTCATCGTGGCAATGCTGCCAATCTTCTGGGTACATTACCCGATGACAGCGATGTGGAGGAGTTCTTCGACGCCTGAGTGTATTTTGTGTTTTTATATATGTAATGTACATAGTTAGGTTTAGTATAAATACTTAATTAATATTAAGTTTCTTACGTATATATACTGTTAGAAACCCTATATTTTAAATAATATCTCATAATTAAATGGATATTCTGCTTCATACGTTTACAATTCCTTGACCTTACGTAACACAAGTAAGGATCTTCAGTGCACTTATCGTTGACTACGTACAACAATTTAATAATCTAAGATTAGAGCCTTTGAATACATATTCATACCCACGAGAACTTTAGATCAATGATATGCATCAGTGAGACCATCGTCATTACGCCGTCGATGTACCACGGAGGCTGTAAATCAGCTTAGCCCAAATAGGAGAACACCATAAGATCCAAACCAAGTAATCTAATAATGCAGTCTTAATATATGACTATGGGCATACCCGGGCTGCTTTTAGCTAGATTTTAAAAAGCCCTGCTGATTTTCCCACGGATGCCGAGCCTTTGTTGTTAGGCATGTGCCGCGAGTCAAGAATTTTATCGATAAACTTCAATCTCTTGCAGATTTTTTGGAAAAGTCATGTGTGCTTTCGTTGAATGCTAATGCGACAGAAACTGTTAGCGTAGACTGTTATAAAGTACGAATTATGCTGTTTATCTAGTATCGTGTTCAAGTGACTGAACTTGTTATCTGTTAGTTGACTCACTTTGACACTATGTTTTGCATATCTGATAACAGGGTTGCGATTTAATTTCCATTTTCTTGTACTAAGTAGGCGTTGAAGCATAAAAAGGTTTTATGATTTATAATCCTGTCACTCTATTTTATGTTAACTACGGTGATATTTAAAATGAAGCATTATAGCAGGCCAGTAGTGAGTTTTATCGATAATCGATAATACTAAACATGTCGTATCGACAGCACTTGGCTACCGTTTGCGAAACGTGACCGCCCGCGACAAACGGCGCGCGTGACGTTTCCGAACGCAGCCCGATATGTCGCCGATACGAGGCACATCACTACACACCACTATAACCTTTATTACGAAAGCTTTAACGGACATAGTCCTTTGCTTGTTTGTCACGTCAGAAGTTTTTCCTACGTATTATTTAAAGTTGATATAAAGTTTATGTTTAAAGCGTTAGTACACCAATTTTCTTGCTTTACGTGTTACGGAGCTTGCGCTAATGGAGTTAATCTTAGTTTAGTCTTCGTAAACTTTAAGCTAAAATAACAAAAAAAAAACTTTTTACAAAAAAAAAAAAAAAAAAATAAGGAAGTCGGTGTTTCTCGGTATTGTTTGTTTCTTATTTAACACCGACTTCCGACTTTTAGTGTTTTTCTTAGTAAAGTCGGTTATTTTTTTTGTAATAAGTTTTTTATTTCACACTTTTTAGTTGCTATATTGCACTTATAACCTGCCTCTTTCTCGTGAAGATTCCAATTAACCCAAACACTGCTAGGATACATTTATTATATGGTTGCCTATAATATTTGAGGAGTTCCCTCGATTCCTCATGGATCCCATCTTGAGAATTGGATTTCGAAAAAAAGGGACCAATTTGGAAGCATATCCTTTAAGAGGAAAAAATTTTTTTGCAAATCGGTCCATAAACGACGGAGTTCTGAGGTAACAAACATAAAAAAAAATGCAACCGAATTGATAACCTCCTCCTTTTTTGAAGTTGTTTAAAAAGGTTGTAAAATTGCTAAAAAGTTTTCTTACAGAAATATTTTATCTCTGTCAATGAACTTTCATTGTGTAGAGTTTCTGCATTATGAGATATTTTTAACTAGATTTTATCTGTTTGCGCTAATGGTTCGATATCTTGACACAATGCGATTTGAACACTCCGGCTCAAAATGAAATTCTACGAAATTGATAATTTTGTCGCGTAAATAACTGTTGAGAGATTATCGGAAGCATTAAGGAGCCGGAAATTAGTGTGTCTCTGATTTTCTATACTGCTTTGAAAACTTGCTATGTTTTTAATGATTCTCAAACTATGGCAAAGATCACGGAACAACGATGCTTTTGACCACTGTTATTAGGTAGAAGACTACCTAGTCTGATTTAGGCATTAAAGATGGTATAAACAGAGTCTTGAGACTCTATTAAAATGATCACCTGATCTTTTAATGATGAACAGTCTGCGCCTGGTGGCGGGGACCATCACCGGACACTGCACACTGAATAAGCACCTCCACACAATAGGCATCACAGAAAGTCCCCTTTGCAGAGCATGCTGGAGAAGGAGGAGACAATTGCGCATGTGATCCTTGACTGCAAAGGTGTCACTGATACACACATGTGAATGCTAGAATCCCTGAATTCCCTTACAGACTCTCTGAAAAACCTGGGAGGCCTAATTGGTTTTTGGAGAGATGTGAGCTGATTGGAATAAGCCCACCAAAGATTGGTCCCCCATGACTCACGCACAATGGTCCGCATAGGACTAAGTGCGGAAACCAGACTCCAATGATCTTAAGATCATTAATCGTATATACGTAATTACGTACAGTACATCGAAGGAGGAGAACAATTTGCCTGCTGCGGTCTTCCAGTCTTATTATAATTTAGGTGTTTTAGGCACTTAATAAACTAGTGCGCTTCACCATCAATGATTGCATCACTGCTTACCATCAGGTTGGATCACAGTCAAGCACTAGTTTATATTGTAAAAAAAAACATTTTACGTCTCGTCAAAAATCACACTAATATTTCCAAGATGCAAAACCTACAATTTCAGCGTCAAATCATAAAGTGTCAAATATCTCAATTCCAAACGGCCGTATTCTATTCAGGTTACGATCAGCGATAGTGGGATTGTTGAATAAACCTCTTATGTTAACAACTCAGAAGGTTCGATACAAAAATGGTTGAGGAGGATTTTTTTTAAATAATATAAACTAATTGTGCTTAACTGTTATCATACCTGATGGTAAGCAGTGATGCAATCGTTGATAGTGAGGCGCACTAATTTATTAAAAGTCTATTAACTCTAGCCTTAAAGACACATAAATTATAATCGAACGGGAAGACCGAAGAATGCAAATTGTTCCAGTCCTTCGATATCAGAAAGTCACTGTTTTATGGCACTGCTCGGGCGCTAGGGCCTTAAATATATACTGCGGCTTCGCTCGCGTGATAGTAGAAATTATTACTAAAGGAACATATTCCCGGGATAAAAACTATCCTAATATGTGCTACTCCCGGACATGGTCTACCCACGTACCAAGTTTTATCGAAATCCATTCAGCTATTCGACCAAGAAGAAGCAACAAACACACACACACACACATCCGCAAACTTTCGCGTTTATAATATTAGTGTGATGACGACTTGGCATCATCCGACCAAATAAAGTAGGACTGGTCAAGTCAGCTTTTGAACTGAACCTTCTTTTCTCGCTTATTTTGTGGCTGGATTCCCCTCGCATACCCCGCAACAGGCGGGTGACAACTGCCGACAGGCATGATGACTAACAAAGAGACAGTCGCGTTGCTGAAGCTAGCCTATCTGATTGTGGACACCTAGGATGAAATACTATGCGTTTGTTGAATCAAGTCATCATTGTAAAGAGGGGATGGTGGGAGGGGAGGTAGACCTGTAGGATCTTTTAGTTGTCATTAGTTATTATGTTTGGGTGGGTTGAGTTTCTGGAACTCAAACTGCAATTCCCTTAGTCCGTTGGACAGCACCCATTTTGTTAAATGATAAATAGGTAAGTACATACTTGAACACAGAGTACATTTTTATATATCTACTTGAAATTTCCTTTTGGCTAGTCCTTTTTTTTGAGTTGGGACATCATCTCATGACTTAAATTGTCCCGTGTCAGACTTTTACTGACTAAAACCACCCTTTTTTGTTGTCAACCCATAGCCCCAGTAGGCTCATTTATTTATTTCATCAACAAATTTACATTTGTGTCATTTGTGTCTTCGGTCCTGCTGTGCCCTACAATTTTGCTGACATCTCTTTGAAGCATGCGTGGAACACTACGCGCCGTCGAAGACTCGGTCTCAGTCCAGACGGTAAGCTACCCACTGCTGGCCGTCCGCAAGCCCACGCCTACGGTGGCTGGTAGTCGGGGTCGGGGTCCCGGCGATGCCTAATACATTAGTTTTCCTTTCTGTTGAGTTTTTTAGGTTTCAGATGAGACTTAGTTTTATTTATAATAACTTCGAAAATATTTTTGCTGGCAAAAATACTGCACTGATGAACTGGTCTACCACCGCGAACATGACGTAACAAGGGCGACGCTAAAATCTGAGTCGTATAGGAATAACGAACGTTTCAAAGGTCTTTATCGCGTAAGTAATACGAAGGCAATAACTTCAATATAACCAGGTGAATTCAAAGAAATTGTAAAATATTCTCACATATATTGCTTGGAGCAATCAATTTACATCAATCAATCAATGAGTTTACCTAAGTTACTTCCATTTAATTCGAAACACGAGCACTATTCACTGTGATGGGCGGTTTAGTACCCCATCCACTTCAACTTTCTGTGGCTTCAATCTAAGTCAGTCGAGGATTTATCTGGGGCTCGGAAATCAGGATTCAATGATAGAACGATGGTGAGCGTTTGTGAGCTAGTTATTAGGAACTTAGATCACTTAGTTATTCTCACGGCTACGATATGGAATTTTTATATTGGTGTCGAGGTTTTATTAATCTTAGAAATAACCATGTCGCCACATAGGAACTATCCTGCATAGCGATAACAGAGTTCTCCACGTAATTAGAACGTATCAACCGTCCGAAATTAACAATCGATTGCCTAGACCAGACACAACATCAGCCTGGTCATAGGATCCTCCCTTTTCGACGGAGGTTCGCGAACGGTTTGTTAACGGCAGGACATTTAAAAATGTTATCAAATCACTTCCAAGTGTTAATTAAATATCAAAATTATTAATAAGTTTTTTTGTAGTTGAGAAAATCATCCAATAACATCCCGCGCTCTTGGGCGGAGCGAGAGGGCGTGTCAGACTTTTACTGACAAAAACCCACTCCTGTTCCTTCGGACTTTTGTACCAGGGCCGAGTCTTCCTTTTAGAAGCAGACCATTGCATTGGTCCCAGTAGGCTTCGACCCTGCTGGGCCCCTACGGTTTGCTGACATCTCCTTGAGGCGCGCGTGGAACAGTACGCGCCGTCGACGACTTAGGCTCTGTCCGGACGGTTACCGGACGGTCGGACGGCGAGCTACCCATTGCTCGCCGTCCGTAAGCCCGCGCCTACAGTGGCCGGAAATTATTAATACCTAATTAATAGCTTATTTCAATGATCGATTGTGCGAAAGAAGACAGTGTTTGAAGAAGTCTTCTGAAACATCATATATATCAGAAACCGCCAGCTTCAATGCCCAACCATTAAGACTTATGACCGCATTTATTCAGCACTACGCGCAACGTATCCGCGTAGGTCCAATTACCCGCCGAATCGGCTCTGTAGCCGCGGTATCCGAACTAACCCCATTCATATACGAACCCTATTCAATTTAGGACGTGCTCCCATTTAAGGAACAGCCTTTAAACGACCTAAAATTAAAGACCTGATTATGTAATAAAGTTCTGTGAGGCTGAAAATAATGAAGGCACCTGTTCTGCGGCTATATTCAAGAAGAACTTTCCATTCAAATCAAATCAAAATATATTTTTTTTTGCGCAAATGAGGTATAAAATATACAAGACATATATCTACACAATAATAAAAATTTAAAATGACCATGCAATTTACATAATAATCGTAAAGATTTTAATTTTTTTTTTTGTCGGTGGGCAAATCATCCATTGACATCCCCCGCTCTTGGGCGAGGCGGGAGATAGTGTCAGACTTTTACTGACTAAAAAGTCACTCCTGTTCCTTCGTTGCCTTTCATACCAGGGCCGAGTCTTCCTTTCAGAAGCAGACATTTGGCTCCAGTAGGCTTCAAAGATTTTTAATTTAGCAGAGGCTATTAATAATTTAATTTGTATGAATTTAAGATTTTTGTTAAGAAATGACTAAATAGTAATGACTGATCAGGTTTTTAGTGAAAAGAGTGTCCATGGAGTTTCTTGCATATTCTTCTCCAGAGTTCTACGCTTTGGAATGTGCAATTATCATCATTATTTTGACTGACTGACTTCTTGACAATTCAAAAGTGCCTGTATTGTATGGTTTATCTACACTAATATTATAAAGAGAAAAAGTTTTTTTTAGGTTTTTTTGTTTGTAGAAGGTAATCTCGATTGCGAAAATTTTTTCACCGTTAGAAAGCTTCTTTATTCCTAAGTAAGCCGGCCGCGGGCAAAAGCTAGTTTTAAATAAATGCTTTGAATATTTAAATCTTTAGAGGTATGAAGAACAGTTCCGACTTTGCTTGTGCGATGAAGGACTGGTAAGGTCTAATTTTGTAGTCTGTTTGTCACCACAAACCGCCGTATAGATGTGGCAAATTTTAATATACTAGCTTCTGACAGCGGCTTCAATGGCGTAAAAATAGAAAATCATTCCAAAGGAACATATCTCTGAATAAAAAGTGTCGTATAGCTATCCTAAGACATGATCTACCCGTGTACCAAATCCATTTAGCCGTTTGAACCCGGTTGACACACATTTTTTTTTTAAATTGATATAAACCAGTGCTTGACTGCGATCCCACCTGATGGTAAGCAGAGATGCAATCATTGATGGTGAGGCGCACTAGTTAATTAAGAACCTATTCACTCTAGCCTTGAAGACACCTAAATTATAGTTGGACGGAGAAGACCGCAGCAGGCAAATGTATATGCTCTTTCACTATTATAAAATTAGTATGATTAGTATGATTTTTTTTAGCGTGCTCCATCGTCGACCACATCTTCGCTTATCATCAGGTGAGATGGTGGTCAAACGCGAGCCTATCATTAATAATAATAAAAAAAGATTTCTTTTTTTTTCATTCAGGTGGAATGAACCTTAAGGTAGATTGTGAACGAGCTTAAATCACTATATCCAACATTTCATAAATCAAAACACAATCAAAATCAAAGTTAGGGCCTCAACCTCACCACACAACTATTAGAATGGCCTTAAACCGGTACAAGTACACAAAAGCGGTACGGCTACACAGTGATACTGTCAATTACCTCCTCGTTAGCCCTGATCGATCCCCGGCGTGTGTTGAAGAGTCGTAAGTCAGTCGTCTAATGTGTCAGCTTAGGTCAGTCGACTGGCCCAGATCTGGCCATTAGCAAATTAAGAGCCGATGGGAGATAGCACTGAGATATGCTTTGTTTGCGTCAATACTTTAAAGTTAGAATAAACTTCATTGTAACCCAAAATAGTAACAATTTTACAAAAACTTAAATCTATAGGTACAAAGGCGGTCTTATCGCTGACAGCGATATCTAGCTGACAACTTTAGGATTTTTCTTTTTAGCTGGGAAAATCATCTAATGACAAATCCCGCTCTTGGGCGGAGCGAGAGATAGTGTCAGACTTTTACTGACTAAAAAATCACTCCTGTTCCTTCTTTGCTTTCATCCCGGGGCCCCGGATTTTGCTTTCACACTACCCGTGGACAACTTTAGGATGGAGTATAAGAACTTAAAATAGAAAATAGGGTAGTCTGCGGTGTGCTGATAGCAAATATTAAGCGAGAATTACACTATACCGACGCACACGTGGACCACGTCTGATTTGTACGTAGCGGCGCGTCGCATGGCGTCGCCTGGCGTGGATCTAATGTAGCTCTACAAGTCTAGTTGCCATATAAAATGTATGGAGACCGACGCACCCAGATCGGCGTACGTGGCCCACGTGTGCGCAATGTAGTTTTACCTTTAATTAAATAAAATTTAGCTTTAAAATATACGATATATAGATGAAAAAAAAAAAAACTATAGCTATATATGAGACTAACTTCTGGCAGCGGATTCGCCTGCGTTAATGTAGTTTTCTCTATGCAAACTTCAAACCCGCTTTCATCTGTTTAGGGGTGAATTTAGGATAATCCTCTCTTAGTACTCGCCTGCGTCACAAAAAGACAACTTGTGCAAAATTCACGCTACTAGGCTCTGTATTTTCGGCTATGGGTTGATATGTCCTTTAGTCAGTTTCTCCTTTTATATATAGACTAGCTGAGCCGGCAAACGTTGTTCTGCCATATAAATAAAAAAAAAAAAAATAGATGTTGGCCGATTCTCAGACCTACTCAATATGCTCACAAAATTTCATGAGAATCGGTCGAGCCGTTTCGGAGGAGTTCAAGTTCGAACACCGTGACACGAGAATTTTATATATTAGATAATACATAAGCTCCCAAATAAAAACAGAGATTTGGTCAATTCCCTAAGTAATCCCTTTGTTATAATTATTGTTAAAAATAGAATTTGTATGAAATAATTGGCCAGGTCAGATAACTCGAAGAAACATATCGGAAGATACGCGACTCGACTCGTACTTAAAAACGTTTCAAGTAGAGTTCCAATTTCATTTCGGTGAAAACTAATGTCAATATTTGTTAAAATGTGAGGAAATTAAAAGTATTTGTGTGACTGAGATAAACTCCTCTGAATGCAGTTAAACTGTGCGTTGATGTCTTTTACACGGGAGACTAGTCACAGATATTTGGCGTTAGAGATTTCAGATCCACCTAAAGTTTCGGCGTTCAATTCATGTGTTCAAGAGTAATAAATAAAGGACGACGTGAGCGTTTACATCAATACAAATAAGGCCAGACACACAAATAGAATATAATTTCTTAAAATTCACAAAATCCCAAAATTGTCGGGATATCATCTTGTCAAAAATATCGGTAAATATGCTGTAAGTTGCTGGTAGAAGACTTCACTCGCTTGAAAATTGAAAATTATCCTAAAGGAAACACATTTCTAGGATAATAAGTATCCTATGTCTGAAACTAGGATATGGTGTACCCGTGTATAAAGTTTCATCTAAATTCTTTAAGACGTGAACAGGTAACAATCAGACAGACAGGTTTTTTTTGTTAAGGTGGAACATCATTAAATTACTTCTCTTGCTCTAGGGTGGAGCAAGAGGGCGTGTCAGATTTTAACTGACTTAATCCACCTGTGTCCTTCAGTTGCCCTTTGCTTTCCAAGACCACGGCGTCTCTTTCCAAAATTCCCGCGGCCCTAACGAGCATCGGCACTGAGCCCCTACGGGTTTGCTGACATCTTTTTGAGGTGCGCGTGGAACACTACGCACCGTCGACAACTCCAGGCTCGGTCCTTAAAGGACAGCCGGACGGCTAGCTACCCATTTCTCGTCCGCATAGACGGAGTCAATTTCACATTTATGATAATTATATTATTGATTACACTTATTTTCTGACTTTTTAAGACTGACATCAGAAAGCGACATTTCTTTTTAAACACGGAAATTGATCCCCGGATCAAGGAAGAAGGGTTATTCACTCCATTAGGATTCATGCAATAATTTGAAATAAAATCTTACCTTTTGTTTCAAAAAGGACAGATCCCTAACTGGGACCGTCCTCCTGGTGACTTTGATCTCAGTCTGCAGTACCTCCATGGTGGAAATCTCTTGGAAACCATACTCTTGAAGCGCTAAGCATGTTCGCTGAACCTGCTCGATGCATGGAGAGAACGAGCAGAATCTTCCACCTGAAATTTCAATTAACAGAGTAGTTAACATGTACTCGTACACCGATTTTAGTTTTAAACTTTGCCCCACTCAAGGAATTACTCCTATATCGTGGGTGCGTTCACGAACATCACCTATCTCTAGGTCATACAAATATTTGTTCCATATGGGAATCGAAGCCGCGACACGCAGCGTAGCAGTCAATCCTTCAACCACTGTACCAACCGTATCCGTGCAAACTTATATATATAAAGAGTTCAATTCCTGATTGGAGTCCCGAGGTTTTATCAAACCGCTAAAAAAAAATTGTGACGTAACAACAAATTTTCTGTTTTTAGATTTATTTCTATATTTGTGTTAGAAAACTTTGCTTGCAGCAATTGCAATGGGACGTATTCTAGAATTTTGGTTCCCTTGAGTGACGAAATATACGTTTTTTGCGACATAACCAGCCATATCTATTTTTTCCGTTAACTTAGAAGTTTAATTTTTTCACAGCTGTAAGGGACCGCAGACCTAAGTATATGGTTTTAATTTCAATTCGATACGTCTACGCGTTCCCGAGATAAAGGGTCTTGACAGACAGACAGACGAACGGACAACAAAGTAATCCTATAAGGGTTTCGTTTTTTCCTTTTGAGGTACGGAACCCTAAAAACATAATGAATGAAATGAATACATCGATGAGATTTGTAATTTAAAGCTCAGCTTTCCGCTGAGCTCTTTTTAAAGTAGATCCTGGCAATTGTATTGTAAGGCTTTAATTAAAATTGACATTTACAAGAATAATAACTAGCATTCTGGGTGCGGTTCAGAAATAATTACTCGATATTAGTATTTACTTTGAACGAAGTTTACTGTGCTTTATTTGTATTTTAGACAATTTTACAATTCATAATACTTCTGCCAAACTGCATAGCAGTTTGTTGGCAGACGTAGCTCCGGTGTTATTAAATTATTTATATTGCAAACATTGTCATTACACACAAATATCATATTCAATTTAGTTTAATTTAATTTAATTTAATTCAATTCACTTCAATTCACTTCAATTCACTTCAATTCACTTCAATTCACTTCAATTCACTTCAATTCACTTCAATTCACTTCAATTCACTTCAATTCACTTCAATTCACTTCAATTCACTTCAATTCACTTCAATTCACTTCAATTCTATTAACTAATATTGTAAATGTGAGAGTAACTGTGTACAGGAAGACGCAGTGTTGGAAGGCCTCCTACAAAGTGGACCGATGACCTGGCAAGGGTTGCGGGAATCCCGATGGATGCGAGACGCACAGGACCGTTCACTGTGGCGACACTTGGGGGAGGTATATGACCAACAGTGGACGTCTTTCGGATGATGATGATGAGAGTAACTGTATATTTGTTACGCTTTCACGGTTAAACTACTAAACCGATTTTGATGAAATTTGGTACGGAAGAAGCTTGCACTCCAAGGATGGACACAGGTTACTTTTTATTCGTCTTCCACTTCGCGTCCGTAATAACCAAAATTCACGCGGACGAAGCCGCTGGTAGAAGCTAATAGCTATATATATAAAATAATAAAAGGAGAAACTGAAGGTCAATGTCAGTCAGACTGACATATCCCGGGACTAGAAGCGTGAAATTTTGCATAAAGCTTCCTTATAATATGACGTAGGCAAGTACTAAGGATTTTTAAATTCAACTTTTAAAGGGGTAAAAAGGGGGAAATTCGTTTGTATGCAAAATTTTATTCCTAGAACCAATATACTTGAAACTTAGCATGAATACCTAAGAAAAAGGTTTTCATATGATCTGTTATACAAAACTACTCCTGTAACATGAATCAGGGGGTGTCAAGGGTTTTATATAAAACTTCAAACATACTACAAAGTCTAATCAAAATTATAATAAAGACTGCCAATATCAGTTTTTCAAAACTACCCTAATATTTTTAGGGTTTAAAAAGTGTTTAAATTTTTATGAAAACATTCTTGCGAATGAAGTCGCGGCTATTTATATCTTTGACTCAAATATACAAATAGTTCAGAAAGCAAGATTTAATATTTTGTTCAGATACACTGATACATCGTAACTTAAAATATTCCAATGACCTCATAACGGTTAACATTCAATAGTGCATCGTAGATATAAGATAATAATGACGGAGTCGTACCCTACACTATCGAGCATCTTCAGATTGTGTTAACTCAAATCACAATGATAGGACTCGATAATGTCCAGAGGGATCCCTCTCTCAGTTGCTCCACGTCAGGACTCGTTCCGGCTTATAACAATGTTTGAAATCGAGCAGGGGCGATCGACCTCGCTATAAAGCCGGGTACAGACTGCTGTAACGTAACATGTAATGTAACACGCATGCCGTCCACATTGTCGCAGTGTATAATGCAATGTAACAGAATTGCCATAGTGTGGACACCATGCGCGCGCGAACCGTGCACACTACGCGCGCGAACAGAGCATTTCAACTATGTGAGTAAGCACATGCTCGGTTCGTGCGTGCGCTGCGTCCACACTTGTGAAATGCTCCAATCATGTTACCTTGCATGTTACGTTAAACAGTCTGTACCCGGCTTTACACAATCCAAACAAAACCAAAACGTCTTGTCTTGGTTTCGAACCACTTCATAAAGCGCGCGCGCACGTAAAAAAGATCCAGACATAACAAAATGTCGACAGATGTTTTCATTCCCATGTGATAGATACGAGATGACCGGCCAAGAACAAGATAATGTACCCTTTTTGTTACCGCAATACCGTTTGGAAATTTTTACAAGTCCAAAATGCTCAGGAAGAGACACATCGTCTTTTATGTGGCCCGCTTACTTTTATCTGTCAAATCTTATCGACCAGTAAGGACAGCGAACGTCACTCACTCTGCCAATCTGAGCGGCCCGGGCGCTTCTCTGCGGGGGGCGAATTTTAAATTGTTCCATTTTTTAAATGTGTATCGCGTGTCTGGATGGAATAACGTGCTCTATTAACATAATGTAGTTAGAGACGCTTAGTGAGACGTAATGAAGCCATTATAGAGGATAATCTTCGAGCCTTGACACACTACGCCACAGTTTGTGGAATGGAAAAATGGCAATAGTTTACATTGCAGGGCTTAATTGAAGCATAAAGGTAAATAAGTTTTTGAACAGTACAATTGTTTTTTTTTTATGTACAGAAATTAAAAGCGTCGTGATGACCCAGTGGTTAAGGCACCCGCCTCTCATGCATACTGAGACTGCGTGAATTTTTCAATTCATAAGTACTTTTCTAAGTTTACCTAGGACTTTACTGACACCCCGTGCCTCAGAAAGGACGTAAAGCTGTTGGTCCCGGTTGTTATTCGTAGATCTTTGACAGCCGTTACAAGTAGTCAGACGACAGAAAGTTTTGATCATCTGTCTATCCAACGAGTATCGTGTTGCCTAGTAATTTGGGTTTTCGAGGTCTGATTGGTAGTCACTCCATGTAAAACATGGGTATTCTGTCGCATCCGGTTAGACTGGAATCCGACCCCAAGCTTGTTGGAAAAAGGCTAAGCAGAAGATGATGTACAGAAATTAAAAACTACGTGCGATGTCAAGAGACATTTGAAAATATGCCAAGGAAAGGCAAACGTCTGTCAAAAAAATAAGATCTTTCACACGCTCCACACAGATACAAATCACATTATTTTCGCAACATTTTTACTTTCAACATTTTTGTGGCGCAGTCAGCAAACTGTAGCTGCAAAGGTTCCTAACTGAGGTCGTATAGGTGGTGAAATATGTAATACACTATCTTAATGCATCGCGAGTCACGTAGTCTCTTCGACTCGACTCGACTCGACTTGATAGTGCGAGCCCAAGTATCGAGTTATCTTAGTTACATGATTCCAAGTGTTCAATTAAAGTTAATTAATCACTGATGACGATTTGATTAGTTGTTTGTAGATAAATGAAGGCTGTTTATCTTATTAGTATTTAGTGGGCATTTGAAAGTTAATGTCTTCCAAGATTTCATTGGTAGGGCTGGCAGGATTTTAGTTTTATCGTGGGAAATGTTAGAGATTGTATTGAGATTTATTGGAAAACAACGCTCGTTAACCTTTTTACCGCACCTGGCACCTGAGAAACCTAGATTTGTCGAATATTTGTAGTAGAACCAGCTGCCCTTTATTCAAATTAAATTTTACGGTCCTTTTGTGAGAAATTCTAAGTCACATACAGACACTGTGAGATGAACTATCAAACGATATTCCGTTTCGAAGCATAAATACTTATCTTAGTGTAGTAATTTAGTGCTCATTTCAGTAATTTTGAAAATAAGTATTTTCATAAATTTCGTCATCTGATTTTAAGCGAAGTTTTTCCAGCGCTGCGCTGGTGGCAAAGATACGAAGTGGCAAAGTAAACATTCGAAAAGAGCATGTCGAAAACCTATAAAATCACTCATTTTCAAAACTCCTGGCTAACTATCCAGGTCAAACTACCAAATTACTAGACTATTTGCCTTATCACAAGCTTTACTAAACAACTAGTAGGTAGTTGGCTAGTAGCTGAAACGCTATCAGACTGAAATGTTCAGCGATATGAAAGATTTTACGCCATCAAAACATCGACACAAAAAAATATAAACATACATAATAACAATAGGTCTCTAAAAACACTACAAAACAGCAAATACACCAAGTTTAATACCACTCTATGTAAGGTACAGCAAGGTAAAGGGTGAAGTGAACACAGCCGTTAGTCATCCTCGGTGCGCTTGCGCAGCCTGTGGGTCAGGGCACAGGAATGTCGCCTAATTGACAGATTGCCGAGGACGGGCTTGTCAGTGCTGCTTAGTACACCTCTGTTGGTTAAGTAATTGTTTAGCAATTTAGAATTTAGGCAGCAATTTTGGTGGCGAATTTTGGATTTTGGAGTGATATAGTGACATTCTTTGTCGGTTTGGATCATTTCGATACCGATAACATCTCGTAATATATTTTTTGAGTAAAATCTATATATACTTATAAATCTATATATTTATATAAAAGCGAAATACCACTCACTGATTAATCACGAAATCTCAGAAACTATAACAGCTACAAACTTAAAATTTGGCAGGTAGGTTCCTTATAGACTGTAGACATCCCGCTAAGATTTTATGAAACTTCACCCCTAAGGGGATGAAACGAGGTCCAAAGTTTGTTTGGAAAAACTTACTTTCACGCGGGCGAAGCCATTGGCAGAAGCTAGTTGTATTATCTATACATATAATAAAACAGTAAAATGGTGGAGCGTTGGTATTAGTTGGCGCAAAAACTACTGAACCAATCCTGTTCAAATTTTGCATACATAATCCTTATAGGCCGGGTCAACTGTTAGGCTACATATTATCACGCTTTTTGCTATGGGGGGTGAGCAATATTCCAAAATGTTCCAATTGAACGACAATCGCTCTAAGTTCGATCCTCAGGTACAGTTAATATTTTTGTGATTGTTTTAGTGTTTTTTTGTACATAATATAGAATGATATTTCCAGAACAATAATAAAATGGCTTTTTATGTATTTTTAAATTGCCATCGACATTTTTATTCGATATTTTTCCAAATATTTCAGTAAAAACCCATCAAAACTCATATTAAAATGGAACCGGAGATAAAAAATACACTTTTTTTTTAAAATTTGGTTAGGAATTTAAGGTCAAAAATGAAAATCATCACGCTATTTTGTACAAGGAGTCAAGCAGACAAGCAATGACGTGTATTTAAGAAGAGCTATTTAGATCTAGATTCTGCAAGGACCGTGGCGCAGTAGTATAGTGACGGATTCGCGTTTACTATGTTGCGAGTTCGAACCTCGCGTAATTTTTGTGATTGTTTTTTTTTATTTTTTATTTATATTATTGCTTTTTTTTAGTACTTTAGGGATTTATTTTTATTTTGTAAGTTAGTTTTAATTACGTTATTATTAGATTTAAATGTATATAAAATGAATAAATACAATTCATCTGTGAAGTAAGTTTTTATACGTATTATTTGTATCTCTAGAAATTAATCAATTCGTATTAATATCAAAGCGAATTAAAAACTTCATTGATTTCTTTTACAGTACTACATCTTATTATTTTTTAATTTAACTTCAGAATTTCTATCATCACTTTAAAAACAGCGCATTGGGAAGGATTTACACCGTTCATCCCAATAATGGATAGTGTCATTATTTGCGATGATTGCTTCACACTGTACGGGCCCCAACGTCATCACGATCAACACTGGGACGACACTGACAGTGACGGAGGCCAGCATCACCGATAGCCCCAGACGACTGCGACATTTGTTTGCCATTATTTTAGTATTTTGTGGAGTCACAAACCCAGGTCGGTTGTGGGTCTCATGGTGGAATGGCAACAGCGACTGTCGCAACCCAGTGCTAGGCACGCCACAATTATGGCGGTAAGTCCCCTCTTTGAGGAGTGGCTGGAAAGACCACATGGCGTCCTTACCTTCCACATGACGCAGGTCCTCACCGGACATGGTAAGTTTGGGAGCTTCCTGCACCGGATTCGTGCGGAAGAAACGCCTGGGTTCCACCATTGTGTGGACCGCCCGGAGGACACGTTGGAGCATACGGTAGAGGTGTGCCCCGCCTGGGCAGAGCTCTGCCGTGTCCCCGTGGGGGCGACCGGTTTCAGTGATCTCTCGCGCCGGGCCTTGGTACAAGGTATGGTCTGGAGCGAGGAGGAGTGGCAGGCGGTCGCCTCCTTCTGCAAAGCAGTAATGCTAGCAAACGGGGCGGCCGCACGTGCGAGAGAACGGCCTTCACGCCCCGCCGCCGTCCCGATCCCGATTTTCAGCCACCGTAGGCGCTGGCTTGCGGACGGCGAGCAATGGGTAGCTCGCCATCGACCTTCCGGTAACCGTCAGGACCGAGCCCAAGTTGTCGACGGCGCGTAGTGTTCCACGCGCGCCTCAAGGAGATGTCAGCAAAACCGTAGGGGCCCAGCAGGGTCGAAGCCTACTGGGGCCATGTGATGCGAAAGAGAACCCCGGGGCCCTGGAACGAAGGCAAAGAAGGAACAGGAGTTTTTTTTTTATATGTGGGAAAATCATCTTATGACAAATCCCGCTCTTGGGCGGAGCGAGAGATAGTGTCAGACTTTTACTGACTAAAAACCCACTCCTGTTCCTTCGTTGCCTTCGTCCCAGGGCCACGGTTTCGTTTTCACACTACCCATGGCCCCAGTGGGCTTCCTGAGGCGCGCGCGGAGCAATACGAGCCGTCGACGACTTGGGCTCGGTCCGGATGGTTACCGGACGGTCGGACGGCGGGCCACCCATTGCCCGCCGTCCACAAGCCCGCGCCTACGGTGGCCGGAAATCGGGATCGGAATCCCGGCGGCGGTTGGGGCGTGAGGACCGTTGCCGTTGCCTCACGCGATCGGCCGCCTCCTTTGCTAGCATTACTGCTTCGCAGAAGGAGGCGACCGCCTGCCACTCCTCCTCGCTCCGGACCATGACCTGTACCAAGGCCCGGCGCGAGAGATCGCCGCCGCCGATCGCCCCCACGAGGATACGGCGTTGCTCTTCCCAAGCGGGGCACACTTCCACCGTGTGCTCCACCGTGTCCTCCGGGTGGTCCACACAGTGGCGACACCTGGGCGTCGCTTCCGCACGAATTCGGTGCAGGAACTTCCCGAACTTCCCGTGTTCGGTGAGAACCTGCGTCATGCGGAAGGTGAGGACGCCGTGAGGTCTTTCCAACCACGCCTCAAAGAAGGGACTTACCGCCATAATTGTGGCGTGCCCAGCACTGGGTCGCGACAGTCGCTGTCGCCATTTCTCCATGAGAACCCGCCGGAGCTCTGTCCGCCATGCTGTGACTTGTCGCGGCAGCGGAGTTTCGCCCCGGCGTTGCATCTCCATGCGCAGATCGTGCATGTGAGCAAGGCCTGTTGCTACCAGATCCCATGGTGGCTGTCCAGCAAGTAGGCTCGCCGCTTCGCGGGAAATCGTCCGGTATCCTCGCACCATCCGTATGGCCATGACCCTCTGGCATGCGTTCAGCCGGGCCGCCGGCTGCTTCCGCAGCGCCGGCGCCCGTATCGGTGCGCCATAAAGGGCCATGGAAAGGAACAGGAGTGGGTTTTTAATCAGTAAAGTCTGACACTATCTCAAGCTCCACCCAAAAGCGGGGAATGTCATTGGATGATTATCCCACCGAAAAAAAAAAAAAAGGTCGGTTGTGGGTAAATTATCGCCATCATCTGTCCGAAGACTTTTTACGTGCTTTAAGGTGTACTACTGAGGGGGTAACATTGAACACAACAACGAACGCGTTTCGAATAGTTGTCTAGGTTCACTTCAAGACGTGGTCATTTCCATCGGTGGCAATCCACTGGACTGGTCGAATATGGATTACCGGCTCCGCAATCATTGGCATATCAAGGTCGAGGAAATCGGGAAATCGGGGTGATATCGTCAATGATCACGACTCACCTCAGAATAAAATGTCCCTGCATTTTTAACATCGTCGCGTTAGGCTCAGCCAGGGTAAAATATTTTGCATTAATGCTCCAGGTGGAACAGGAAAAACATTCATTGCCACTGGCATCCTTGCAGAAATAAGGTGACAAGGCAAAATAGTGATTGCGACTGCCTCTTCTGGAATTACTGCCACACTGCTTCTACGGGGCAAAACAGCGCACGTAATGTTTAACATTCCCATCGATTTAGAGAGCAACGAAATGCCAGTGTGTGGGCTATCACGCAACTGTGACAAAGGTTGGGTACTCAAGGATTGCTCTTTAATCGTATGGGATGAATGTACTATGGCGAATAGAAAAGTAGTGAAGGCTGTAAACAGAACCCTGCAGGACATACGCAGGAATCAAGATGTGATGGGAGGTGTCACTGTTTTGTTTAGCTGCGATTTTCGGCAAACTTTGCCTGTGGTGTCGCGAGAAATTAGGGTTGACGAGGTGAATGCTTCGTTGAAACGATTGAATCTATGGTCACGAGTTTACAGACTGCGCTTGACCATTAACATGCGAGCTCAGTTGGGCGGATATACTCAAGAATTCTTGGATGTTCTTTTAAAAGTTTGGTGAAGGCAACTTACCAGAAGAGAGCTCTGAAGTGCGCCTACCAGAGACTCTAAGCAAAGTAGTTCCCACTATTGAAGAACTAATTTGTCTGGTGTACGGGGACGTCGGTCGAATACCATAATCAGCATTTTTTTAATGTTCCCACTGCTGGGACTCAGGCCTCCTCTCTCTAGGAGAGGGAATGGGCTGTAATCCACCACGCGGGCCCAGTGCGGATTGGTGAATGTCACATGTCTTCGAATTTTTGGTTCTAGGACATGCCGGTTTCCTCACGAGGTTTTCCTTCACCGTTTTGAGAGCAGTGGTGATGAAATAAATTACACAAAGTTATGCGCCTGGCTGGGTTTGAACCCGCGACCTACAACTCGTAAGTCGGGGCCGTTACCACTCGGCCGCCACTGCTCTAGTCGGGGCCGTTACCACTCGGCCGCCACTGGTCTCTCTCGGTCGAATACCGCTACAAGAGAATTCTTGGGTGTGTGAACGGGCCATTTTAACAGCCAAAAATGATCAAGCTGCAGCAATTAACGAAAGTGTTCTCTCGCAAATTGATGCGAACGAAGTGGTATTTCTATACCTCTATAAATACTGTTGTAGAGCAAGATGACGCTATATATTATCCCGTAGAGTTTCTGTATTGGAACGGCAAGTGGACTCCCGGCGCACACTATCCAGCTGAAGGTCGGTGTCCCGATCATGCTGCTACGGAATTTAATTCCACCTAAACTATGTAACTGGGCCTAGCTCAAAGCCATCTCTCAAATATTATTGAGATGGAAATTCTAAAGGGTTGTGGCGTCGAGGAAACAGTGTTTATACCCCGAATACCACTAATCTCTCACAATAACCCCTTCTAATTCAAGCGTGTGCAGTTCCCTGTAAGCGTATGCTTCGCAATAATAATAATCTAAAGGCTGCAGGTGTTGATCTCAGGACAGCTGCTTCTCACACGGATAGCTGTATATCGCTCGCTCCCGCGTCACCAGTCCTGAATCTCTGTACATTTCGGCTCCTGAAAGTAGGACTAGAAATTTGGTTTACAGAGAAGTTTTATAAGAAAAGTAAAGTTTTGGTTTATGATTTATCCGCAAAAACAAATTGTGTTAGAAATATAATGGTTATTTGCGGACGAAGTCGCGGGCAACAGCTAGTAAAAAATAAAACTAATATTATTATTTCGCATTTCATTCAACATTTGGTTTTAAACTGATTATTGATTACATAATGCAAAAAATCCGTTAAAAGTGATTCATAAATTACTTATTATCATTAACTATTACAAAAATGGTTCTCCTGAAAAATGCACTTTTTGCCTTACGGCCTTATGCGTAGGAGGTATCGATGTATTATATTGATGTGGTATAGCAGATGAGGACGTGTTAATAGTATGGATAAACAGATGCTTTGATGGATTATATTATTTAAGTACGCATCACCACTATATGTATATTACACTACAAAACTATATAACGTCCTTTGCGTCACAACCACAGGCTCTGTTGACAACCAACGTCAGACACTAGTTGTTTGGCATTCATGCTGAACTGGACCTATTTTGGCGCAGCCGTGATTGGATTTTTTAATTTTTTTTTTTAGAGTTCCGTACCTCAAAAGGAAAAAACGGAACCCTTATAGGATCACTTTGTTGTCCGTCCGTCTGTCTGTCTGTCTGTCAAGACCCTTTATCTCGAGAACGCGTAGAGGTATCGAGTTGAAATTAAAACCATATACTCAGGTCTGCGGTCCCTTGAAGCTGTGAAAAACTCAAAAGTCTAAGTTAACGAAAAAATAAAGATACGGCCGTTTATGTAGCAAAAAACGTATATTTAGACACTCTCAAGAAAATCAAAATTCATAGGGTACTTCCCGTTAATCCAGAATCCTGAAATTTGGCATAAAGCAAGGTCTTATAGCACAGATAGAAGAATAAATCTGAAAACCATAAATTTGTTGTTACGTCACAAAAAAATATCCTTTTTTTGCGATTCGGAAAAACATTCGAGACCCCATTCGGGAACTGAACTATTTACATAGGTAGGTTTGTACGGAACCCTCAGTGCGCGAGTCCGACTCGTACTTGCCCAGTTTTTTTGTTTCGTGTTTATCTAACTATTGTGTGTGTGTCATGTGTTGAGCCAAATAATTTCATTTTCTTTCTTTCTTTCTGACGAGAAATATTTTGAATAATTTTTTTTTATAAATAAAAACAGTAACGTTTTTTAATTGGGAATGAATTAAAATTAGAGCCTTTTGTAGATCCGGGAAAGACATTTAGCAATACAGTGATGCAGCTTTGATTTAACTTCCATTTTTACAGCATTTTATAGTGCGGAAACAAAATAGTTCGTCGACATAATTTCGTGGAGACTGGTGCATTTTTTTTAAAGTGGGATTTCATCAACTAATTCCTCCCATTCTGGGTGAAGCGAGAGAGAGTGATAGATTTTTACTAACTATAACTCACTTGTATTCTTTTACTTGCCTTTTGAATGGGTCCCTGAACGGTTTGAAAATACAATTGGACCCGGTACACTATTCTCAATATTTTTTTATGACGAAAAGCCAGTTTTCGATTAGGACAACGTCTGCCGGGACCCCTAAGTCTTCCATAAAATCTTTAACAAAAAAAAATCTAATTTAATTTAGCTAACTCTTTCGAACTATCCCGCCGTACCAGTGCCCGATGATTGGTGCTAAGGTCGTATGACAACCCTACTATCTACCCTTGTGGGGGCGATCGGCGGCGGCGATCTCTCGCGCCGGGCCTTGGTACAGGCCATGGTCCGGAGCGAGGAGGAATGGCAGGCGGTCGCCTCCATCTGCGAAGCAGTAATGCTAGCAAAGGAGGCGGCCGATCGCGTGAGGCAACGGTCCTCACGCCCTAACCGCCGCCGGGATTCCGATCCCGATTACCGGCAACCGTAGGCACGGGCTTGTGG
The DNA here is from genome assembly GCA_905147345.3 of Mythimna impura. Lineage (NCBI taxonomy): Eukaryota > Metazoa > Arthropoda > Insecta > Lepidoptera > Noctuidae > Mythimna > Mythimna impura. The sequence continues at coordinate 10,036,310 of LR990362.1, read as the reverse complement.
ACGGCGAGCAATGTGTAGCTCACCGTCCGATCGTCCGGTAACCGTCCGGACCGAGCCCAAGCCGTCGACGGCGCGTACTGTTCCACGCGCGCCTCAAGGAGATGTCAGCAACTGTAGGGGTCCAGCAGGGTCGAAGCCTACTGGGCCAAGGGTCTGATTCTGAAAGGAAAACTCGGCCCTGGTACGAATGGCAACGACGGAACAGGAGTGGGTTTTTAGTCTGTAAAAGTCTGACACTACTCCCGCTCCGCCCAAGAGCGGGGGATGTCATAAGATGATTTTCACACCGAAAAAAAAATCTACCTACCCTTTACAATTAAACCTAAACATAAAGTTAATCAGTTTAGTTATTTTAGAGTCAGAACTAGGATAGAGATATTTTAAATAGGGCCCCATAAAACAATGTAAAGCCCCTTAGGGTCAAGACATAGCTATGTCACCTAATTGATAAATTGGTGAGGCGGGCAGGCAGTGTCACTGCCGCTTAGTAACGACCCCTTTGTTTCTTAACTAATTACTGCCTTTAGGCGGTTTAACTGGGTGATTATGAAATCTAATCTTGTAAACGAATGATTGGAAGTTAAGATTACGGCGTTTTTAAAGTGTGAAGGTTATTTCCTTATTAATGAGGTGTTTTGTTTTAAAAGTAATTGTTGCTAGTAACTTTGAAAATGAATGAAATCGTCACTTGGGCTAATTAAAATAGAAACTACTTTAGTGTAATTGGGACCGATTGCGGACGATTTTCAGATAATAGGGTAGTTGATTCAGTTTTTTTTAAAGATTTGTTTAAAAAAGTTACTTCATCCGAAATCGCAAATAGAAATCCAATATTAAGCTGTTGATCCCCGCATTAACGCCGGCGTTCACGCGCCATTGTCTTACTATTGTGTCTCTAATTACGCACTCAAAAGGTTAATTAAGTTAGAAACCTTCCAATTTGGTGGAAGGAAAAAAGTCAAATAATAGGACGCATTTACTGAAATGTGACGTCACTGGTTGCGTAACATGTGCGCTACGCTCTCTCTCTCGTTTATAGCAATATTTGAAATGCTAATTGTAGTTTCAATTAATAACAAACGTTGATGCTGCTTTGGAATTTGTTGTTTAGTATAACATATTATACAGAAATTAAAAATCATTTTGCACCCGTCTAAGTCATAAAGCCTCTAGCAAAGATTTCTTGTGTTTTTTTCTGGTGGAAAATCATCAACTGGCTAAAACCCACTTGTGCTCTTTCAGTTGCCCTTTGTGTTCGAGGGCTGCGATAACTTTTTCGAACAATTCTGCATCCCAAGTGTAAAGTGCAAACGATTACTAACATATACATAGCTGTGAGGATGGCTTAAGCAAATAATAAATAGCTGACGTAAAACGAAACAAAACAGTAGACCAAGACAAAGCGGATTCATATAGAAGAGACAGAATAGAAACTCTAAACACTGTACTCAAACATTGAAAGCAGTCATTTGTACCATCGTAAATACTATAGACAAAGATGTAAAATGATCTAAATGTCATGTCTAGAACTGAAGGTATCGACACAAGTCTAATCCAGGCAGACTGCTACAAAATGTGTTACGTAACAAGGGCTTTGTGCCATAAGTACCCTATTCGCTGGTGGGTTTAGTGATGGACCGCGTCGATAGTCTGCAAGTTGAATAGCAAGCAATGCAGCCTAGGGATTGTGTAACAGAGACTTCATGACATTTATGTCAAATTGATATCTGCAATATTTATTGATATATCCTGTAAAGGAATCGTAGCAAGTGGATCGACTATTTTTGAAATAGATATAAAGTAATTTTTAAATAATAGGTCTTTACCTAGGTAATTGCCGTTTTTCAAAACGGGTTATTTTGAACTGTAATATCTTCAGATTGATTTAGAATTATACATTCAAATTAACTTTATATTAAAGGAACGTGTGAACGTGTTATTGTTTTTTTTTGTTATAACTAGTTATTGGTTTCTTTGGGTTTTATTTTCTTAACTGTCTTGTGTGAAATAAGTAAACTGTCATTATTTTAAAATATGAGTTCTATTATGTACAGACCTATTATACGGATTTAAGCTGCAGACGCGCCCTTATTGTTGAAGACCAATGCACGATTTCTCTCAGTTAGAGGATAATAATTATTTTTGTGTGACAAAAATTATTATATTAATACACATATAACCAGCAAAATTATAAGTGCACTAATTAATTTGCGTAAATGTCTATGTCCCCTATGTTATTTGAAATTAATTTTAGGTTGTCATCAGTGTAACAAAAAAAAGAACCAATCTTTTAAAAACTTTGAAAGTGTTAATGTATCTTAGGGTACGAGGTGCATTCAATAAGTACCTAGCCTCATCGCCAGAGGGCGCTGTAGTTTCAAAAGAGTGTAAAACTCTTTTGAAACTACACCGTCAAGAATTGGTTCAACGAGTTTGCACGTGGCCGTACGTCGGTTTTTGATGAACCACGTCCAGGTGCACCGAAAACAGCTGCTACGGAGGAAAACATTAAAAAAATCCATGATTTCGTATTGGCAGATCGCCGATTGAAGGTTCGGGAGCTAGCCGAGACTGTAGGCATTTCAGAAGGAACAGTGCATCATATTCTTCACGAGGAACTCGGCATGAGAAAGCTGTCGGCGCGATGGGTGCCGCGTTTACTCACACCAGAAAACAAGCGCAACCGTGAGACCACATCGGAGACCTGTTTGGCGCTGTTTAAGCGGAATCCAGCGGAGCTTTTGCGTCGTTTTGTGACCGTCAATGAAACCTGGATCCACTGGTACACACCAGAGACCAAGGAGCAATCAAAACAATGGATCCAGACCGGGGAACGTGCTCCAAAGAAGGCGAAAACTGTAAAATCGGCCGGAAAAGTTATGGCCACCGTTTTCTGGGATTCACAAGGTGTGATCTACATCGATTACCTCGAGAAGGGTAAAACAATTACAGGGCTTTACTATGCCGATTTATTGGGCCGATTCGACGCCGAATTAAAGAAAAAACGACCCCATCTGGCGAAGAAAAAAGTGCTGTTTCACCACGACAACGCACCGGTTCACACGTCTGCCGCTGCCATGGCCAAATTGGTCGAATTACGCTACGAATTGCTGCCCCATCCACCGTATTCTCCAGATTTGGCCCCTTGTGACTTCTTTCTGTTTCCTAATCTGAAAAAATCACTCGCCGGGAATAGATATGGATCGAATGAGGAGGTCATCGCCGCCACGGAGGCCTATTTTGCAGAGTTTGACAAAAATTATTTTTCCGACGGGTTAAAAAAGTTGGAGCATCGCTGGGCTAAGTGTATCGAACTAAAAGGAGACTATGTTGAAAAATAAATTGCCACTTTTCCAAAATTTTCGTTTACTTTTTGTAGGCTAAGTATTTATTGAATGACCCTCGTAAGTAACTTTTTTTATTAACGTTTGATTATTAATAGAGATATTTGAAAATGAATGCACGACTTGGATACGGAAAATGAGTAGGTACATATTAAGTTGGTAGAATGAAATGTCAAAAATTTCGTCGAACATCGATTACAAAATCCCATCACTACCCTTGAAGCAAAGCAACACATCACAATAGCCCCTTGTCGCGTCACTAACAATACTGGACAAGCCATTGATGTATTAGTAAAGATAACGCGGTGAAATCACATGTGTAGCCTGCGCGTAATGAGGTCGCCTGGCAATCCACTCGTGCGCATACCGTATTGTTCTTTCAATGATCCGATTGAAATTAAGCTGTGTCGATAGTGCGTTGCTTTGTGTTGTAATGGTGAGTTGTAGTTACATTTTTTATGTAATGGCGGACAAAAGAAGCGAAACTGAAGTGGTTAGCCCAAAGCTAGCTGAATTGTCTAAGATTTCGTGATGAGTTTGATTTAAAACATGCATATAGAATAATCAGCCTTATAACGTTTTTACTGTTGGGACTCAAGCCCCCTCTCTAGGAGAAGGAATGGCGGTAATCCACCACGCGGGCCCAGTGCGGGTTAATGCATGTCACATGTCTTCGAATTTTTACTCCTAGGAAATGCCGGTTTCCTCATAGTGTTTTCCTTCACAGTTTTGAGAGCAGTGGTGATGAAATAAATTATACAAAGTAAATCGCTTGCCCGGGTTCGAACTCACGATCTACGTCTCGAAAGTCGGGGCCGTTATCACTAGACCACCATTGCTTTGGTGCTTAAAACCATGGACTGTCATTCTTTTAACTTGATATTTTCATCCTTTAACATATGATGGGGAAGACAGGAGGATTCTTTATTACAATTTTTAAGACTTATTCTTGATAAATTCAACCAACCACTCGGAAAAATGTTAGTACAAAGTCTAGTTAAATTTCCAAAGACCTTTTAAGAAAATCATCTGATTCCGTGTATCTACAGTATTACAAATGAAAGACTTAGAAGCTTTAAAACTAAAATAATCAATTCTATCCGTACAACAGTTAGCACTTTAAACAGTTGAAAAGACCCTCGGGCCTGTAGTTTTTCGAGATTTTCTCGCCAAACGAAGTTGACACCCCCGAATATTTTTAAACTAATTTTTCATCTACATAATTCCCGGTATTTTTAATAATTCGTACATAGGCGATATGTTTCGCCCGTGCGGCATGGGGCGTCGTCGTCGGGGTGGCCCGCGCATGCGTCGGCCCCGCCTCCGCCTGAGGCTGCGCGCGCGCCGACAACTCGTACTATTATCAACATACCACCTATAAACCCAATGTTGTAATTTAATGTAAACAATCATGGGAAGTGGTAAGGATTGTTCTGTCATGTTTGTTTGCGATATGATATTCATTTATTCTTTAACATTGTAAGATAAAGCCGTAAGACTGTTAGCTCGAATAGTTTTGAGGTTAAGTTGTAATAACGGTAATGATAATAAAACACGTATGCTAAATTATAGATTGCAGGTCGTATTATTATGGCTGAATGATGGTGATTAGAGGATGTAGTTTTACACAACTACTCCTCATTGATGAGTCACACTTGATAGGTCTCAAACACAAGCATCAACCACGACGGAACATCTGAGTGAATTAAACAAAATATAATCAAATACAATTTACATTTTTAACGACTAATACGAAGAAGGCATCCGATGGCGGATAATAAAATTCCAAGTACGATGCGTTCAATTAATTTAAAAAACATTCGTTAATTTTATTAATGCGCGCAAGCCTAAATCTACGATCACTGGAAGATGTGATCGCGAACGCCTTCTCATTTTCGAAATTAGCAAATGAATAAAAAACAAAATGTTGGTAACCGCCAACAGAGTGGACAAGATAAAGAAATATACGGAGAGGTGCCTGCGTTCGAGGGTCCAGATAACACCATTAACGCCGGGGAGGCTGGCGAACAAAACAATAGAAAGGGACGCTAATATAGGTTTATTTCCGAAAAAGTTGAATTTTGCAAACTAGACTTCGCAAACTCAACTGTAACTTGAAGAGAGCAAGGTTTAAAATCAAAAGCAGCAGAAAAAGACATAAGTCACGTAGCAGTTAAGCAAAACGATGATACAATTGGAAGAGCAAAAGGGACAATACACGATGGTATTGATAGCAAAATGAGTGGAGTAAGTTTTTCTCAGCCACCCAGCCAGCAACATAATTAATGATGTTCGTGTTGGAGACGAATTTATAAATTGGCTTTATTCCGTTTTTAACAAAGGGTGGGACATTTGTGATAGGGCTGATAGCCAATCTACGAGAATGCGACATAATTAGCGAATCGTTTTCAGGATTAATGTGTGATAACATTTGTCTGCCCATCCTTCTGGAACCTGATAAGGATAGTTAAACAAAAGAATTACCAAATAAAATGTAATCTTATTATTAACTGGCGAAATTTGTCAGATATTTATTTATGTAAGTATGTGTCACAGTCAAAACTTTTTTAAAAAAAACAGGCAGCACTGCACAGGCTGATCAATAGTAGTTCTTTTTTAATGATATAAACTAGTGCTTGACTGTGATCCCACCTGTTCTTTTTTATCATTTAATAGTAGTTTTGCCTGAAAAACATCTGATAATAGATAGTGCTTTTGATTGTCAATTTGCGGCCAACGCTTCTGATCAAAACTGCTGTTAACCGCCAGAATTGTTCAAAAGTACTTTTGACCAGTTAAAACCAAGGGCGTAGCCAGGATTCTATATAGAGGGGGGCAGATTAAGAAAATCCTAGACTATATTGTTTTAATCGTGGTTTTTAACATTTATGAGTATCTCACATTAGTAGTGGACGTGAGGGAAAAATTAAAAAATATTTAACAACCAGAAACAACTTTATTACTTAACGAGTAATCTGCGCGGTTCTTCACAAAATCTATTTAAGACTTCTCTTACAATTTCATCTTATTTTTCTTGGACAATTTTCCGGTGTACGCTTAACATACATAACCCGTTTAAACGGTTTTCGGTCATCGTAGACCTCAGCCACGTTTTGACACGTCGCAGGGTAGAAAAAGATCTTTCTATATTACTTGTTGTACTCGGTTGTGCCAACGAAATAAGTATGGCTTTTTTGGTTGCCGGGAAGAAAGTGCCCGCCTCCTTTATTACATCAGTTGTCTAATTTTTCTAGATCTTCTCTTTCCATACCTTTATCCTTCCAAAGTTTATACCATAATTCCGCTTCATGCTCAAAAAGAGGAAGATCATAGTACTGGCAGAAATCTTGCGATTTTTCTTTAAAACCAACCAGTGACATATTATTTAACATCGAACTTGGATATATCGACATTAAGCTAAAAGCTAGTAAATGTTCATTAGAAAAACGCTAGTCGAGTGCGGATATCAAAGAATCTAAATAAGGAATGATAATTGATCGCTTCCAAAAATCACATATCGTCGACCGTAGGTTCAATTGAGGTAAAGGACAAAATACGATTTTTCAGGAGAGGCCGACAAAGTTTTTTTTCGGACTAAATCGCCCATAACTATTTTTGTTATTAACCTTTTTCGGGTCTGATTTCACACATAAACTTATATTTTAGTGCTCTATCTACATGTGTAACATTTATTTAAATACGTTAGCTATTTAAGAAAATAGATGTCCTTACAACAACGTATTTTGTTAGTAATGTCCCTTACTGACCAAGTATCTTGTAGTCCCGTCCCTTACATTAAATTGACCTCTACGTTGGATCCAATCTATTAATGAAAAAATAGTGTAAAGGACTTGTTGAAAAAAATTATGAAAAAAATACAATGTAAAGAGATTTTTGACAGAAAATGAAGTACACACTCTTGACGTACGGATATCTTAAATTTGGAAGTCGTTATAAGAAATCATTTAAAAGACATGAAAATGTATTAGAACCGTGTGTGTGTTTTTTGTGTGTCGCTTACATGCAATGTTTGTACATTGTAATAGCCAATTTGTATTAGTTTGAATAAAAGAATTTTTATTTTATTGAAGATGTTTATTATAATAAAATTATTAAAAAAAAATGGTAACAATTTTACCTATACTTACTTTGAATTCTTATTCAAATAAAAGATTAGCTGCAAATAATCATAATAGAGCCTATAAAGGCATTGTTAATCAAATTAAAATAAACAATTTTACTTCTACCGCTTAATCAGTCTTCAACATGAGATCAATGTTTAATCATTACAATCATTAAAAAAATATATTAATAAAATTGACATCAATAAACATTTCAGAATTAGACGTTTTTTTCATCAACATTATCTTCTTCGTCCGTTTCATTCAAATTGTCAATCACTTTATCGGAATATGGTAGCTTCAAATAATCTTGATGAAATCTACTGGGCATAGCATTCACGCACAATTTTTTAAAATCTTTGTATTTTGCGAACGATATTGGCAGCCTGGTGTTATACAAAGGTCTTAGCTCTATGAAATTATTGTCCACTGTTTTATCAGGCGAGTCTGCTAGTTGTGACGGCACACTAATAGATGTTTTACTCGTAACCTTGCCCTTTCCCGTCCCTTTTCCTTTTCCCTTCCCACTTTTCGTTTTACGTTCTGGATTACTCCCTATCTTTTTGACTGCCAATTCTCCATTTATTTTAATGACATAAACAACCGCTTCCTCCTTCATAGTGTTTAATCCAAATAGTTTTAAGGTATTTTTTCTTTATCGTAGCTATTCTAATTTTCGCAACTTGCAAGTCCTTCGTCTTTTGTGGAAACAGTTTTTCTGTAACGGGGTCCCACTACTAGACAATAATTAGGTAACATTGAATAGTTTTATATTATTATGATTCTTATATTACTATCATACAAGAATCGATATCTATTAAAATAAACGAAAAAAATTAGCAATAGGTATAGGCAAACCCACAGACAGCTTAGAACATGTAACAATGACTGTAGTATAACAAAATGTATGTACTTACTGTGTTATCTTATTCACTAATTGCAGTAATTTCTGTCTGCGTCGAAGCAATTGGTTTAAATGGTTTTGTTTTTCCATTTTTACCACATTTTTTTTGTCAAAAACCGTGCACAATCCCGACCAAACGACAGATGAACTCGCACTGATAGCGACTTTTTGATGCCCGCGCGCTGCTTTCGCATTGGTATCATCCTCTCTTTCGCACACAGAAAGATGTTGTGAGATAGAAAAGGATGGTAATAGTGCAAGTACGTGCAATCTTTCATGGCGGAATGGCGACAGCGACTGTCGCAACCCAGTGCTGGGTGGACTTGAGGAGTGGCTGGATAGGGAACACGGCGTCCATACCTTCCGCATGACGCAGGTCCTCACCGGACATGGTAAGTTTGGGAGGTTCCTGCACCGGATTCGTGCGGAAGAAACGCCTGGGTGTCACCATTGCGTGGACCGCCCGGAGGACACGGTGGAGCACACGGTGGAAGTGTGCCCCGCTTGGGAAGAGTAACGCCGTGTCCTCGTGGAAGCGATCAGCGGCGGTGATCTCTCGCGCCGGGCCTTGGTACAGGCCATGGTCCGGAGCGAGGAGGAGTGGCAGGCGGTCGCCTCCTTCTGCGAAGCAGTAATGCTAGCAAAGGAGGCAGCCGATCGCGTGAGGCAACGGTCCTCACGCCCCAACCGCCGCCGGGATACTGATCCCGATTTCCGGCCACCGTAGGCGCGGGCTTGTGGACGGCGAGCAATGGGTGGGTCGCCGTCCGACCGTCCGGTAACCGTCCGGACCGAGCCCAAGTCGTCGATGGCGCGTACTGTTTCACGCGCGCCTCAAGGAGATGTCAGCAATTGTAGGGGCCATCAGGGTCGAAGCCTACTGGGGCCAAGGGTCTGATTCTGAAAGGAAGACTCGGCCCTGGTACGAAAGGCAACGAAGGAACAGGAGTGGGTTTTTAGTCAGTAAAAGTCTGACACTATCTCACGCTCCGCCCAAGAGCGTGGGATGTCATAAGATGATTTTCCCACCGAAAAAAAAAAAAAAACGTGCAATCTTGTGTTATGAAGTTAGGTGTGTGTGTAAATAAAGGTAACAGGGATAAATATTCATTACTTCTCACGAGCGAATTGGTGTAACGGACACCGAACCTAAATATAATTCGATTCAAATAGGTGTAACGTTGACACTGCTTAAAGTATGACAATGCAAATTGAGGTAAGGGACAACTATGTCAAAACTCGTGCAATCCATTTAAAGTATGGATGATATTTATTTTTTGAGATAACAAAGACGTTAGTGTAAGGCCAGTTTTATTATTGTTTCTTCAAAAATAAACCATGTAATGGTAATTCGTTGATTCGGAAGACCCTTACCTTATTTGAAGTGGATTGGCGGCAATAATTACACTATTTTAAGTTCTTAAATTGCATAGTTTTTCAGATACATTGTTATTATGGGGCTGATTCGAAATTTGGATCCAAAAATCATTAGGGTAAGGGACATTTTTCTTAAGCTAGAATTTTTTCATATTCACCATTCGATAGAGCGAAAAATACTGAGCAAAACTGTATACTCAACTCATTTTGGGTATTTTGTCCCTTACCTCAATTGAACCTACGGTCGACGATATACTCTCAGCTGGGTGATTGGACCGATGTTGTTGGCGACAATCAATGTGCGGGATTTGCAAATCAGTGCCAATGGCGGTTGCAGTTCTATGTGAAATGTCTAAAATATTCTGACTCTCTCTGTCTGCTTCACCACGATGATCTTTAATAACATAAATAATCCTCTTGATATGATTCACGCACGTGTACATATCGATAGTCTTCGATTGTAATGCATTGGCAACAGGTTCCAATATACCTGAATATTTGGCTATCAATGTAACGCATATAATGAACACTGATTTAGTAGCAGCACAATGTAACTGGTAAGCACTTTTTCTTGCAGCTGCATTCCCTTCTGTAGATATATTTTCGATGCCTTTGGTAATTAGTTCAGTAGTTTAGTAATTTTCAATGCGTTTTGGAACTTTCCTCTCACGGTAGCCACTTTTAGGCCCAACATTCTGCCCAGTGTACTTGTATTTATACAGGTCAGTGGGTATGAAGCTCGTGAGCATTAGTGACCGACCGCTCTTATAGGGGGGGGCAGCTGCCCCTCCCTGCCCGTACCTCGCTACGCCCATGGTTAAAACTACTTTAAAATTACTGACTTTTACTCAAAAACCTGTTAGGTTTTTATTTTGTGACCATTTAAAAACATTTTTGTATTAATTTCAGCTACAACGCTTTGTTTTTTTTTTTTCTAATAATAAATCAAATATCTTTTAAGCCAGTTAAAATTACTTTTGATTAGTAAAAATTTTTGACAGTAACATTTACAGCACCTGAGATTTAATGCAGAAATGGGCAATCGAGTTTGAGAAAAAGACGAATGATGGTCGGGTAACTTTGATTGGCAGAGGGGTGATTCTGTGAAACCGAGAGAATGTCTCATTCATCTGGCCTAGCTTTTTCTTTATAATTTGATATTTTTATTTGCATATTAGTTTGCCACGATCACTAAATATATCAAAGTCACTTATTTAAGCCCAGTAACTTACGACACAAAATAGATAGGTACGAAAACTAGGCCAGATGAATGAGACATTCTCTCGGTTTCAAAGAATCACCCAGAGACAACTCTACAAAGACGAACTTCTTCTGAAACTATAAATATGACATACTAGCTGCGGCCAGCGGCTTCACCCGCGTGATAGTGATATTAGAAAAATATCGCAAGTGAACATACTCTCGGATAAAAAGTATCCTATATGCTATTCCAGGAGACGGTCTGGTTCGTGTACCAAATTTCATCAAATTTCGTTCAACCATTCGAGTTTGAAGAAGTAACAAATATAAACACACACACAAACTTTCGCCTTTATAATATTATTTATTTATTTAACGATTCATGACACATTACATGTTTCATGATTCATTACATAAGATAAAAGATAAGAAGAAGGAAACAGAAAAAATAGGTACAAAGGTAATGCTTATTTCTAAAGAAATCTCTTCCAGCATACCTGCGAAAGGAGAGTTGGAATAAAAAAGAGATGTAGACACCATGATATTAGTGTGATTAACACCAAGTACTGTTAATGATTTTAACGATATACATCTAGAGGTAGCGATTGACTTCAAAGAGAAAACTTCTGTGAAACTAGAAACACGAGAACATCAACAAAACGCAGCTATCAAAGCTTGAAGAGAAATTATAACAAAAACAGTGAACGCTTCACTCAGTTAAGTTACAATATGAAATGCTAAGTGCTCTGCAATTGTACGATGGTGGATAAGAAAATAAGTAACAGAATTCATGCTAGACTATAATAGAATTCCAATTTGCTATCAGAGCAATAACATCTTGACTGTATTAATTCCATAGGTCGCTTCTCTAACATTGTTTTTCTTCAATTTCTAGTTTTAAAGTTTACTGTTTGGAAATATTGGAGCTCTAACAGTAGATATCTTTAGGTGTATTGTTTTCAATGGTTCCTTTGTCATCGTCGAAGGTGTCATCATTATCTTCCTGCTCTTGTCCTCTGATAATTAGGGTCAGCGTAACAGGTTTTCTCCTTTGTCAATTAATACGCTTTTGTAGATACTTTGTTCATTCTTGACTTTTATTTCATATATTAGACTGCAACTACCACTCCCACCAACAAACATATAAAGTTTTGGAAATACATTCATTGTGCGTACAGCTAGAGTGGAATTTTCTGACAGTCTTTGTTACCAGCTGATAACTACAACCTAAAAATCTTTAACAGTGAATAAGATATTTTTCGGTAAATACGCTCCAACGACGACCAAATCATTGCTTACCATCAGGTGAAATACTCACCGGTCAAACGCGAGTCTATCAATAAAAAAACCGTTTTACAAATTAATATTTTCATATTCTGCTGCTTCAAGATTTGCATAGTAAACGTTAACGTTTACATCTCTCAGATTAACTGGTACTTAGACTTCACGAACACAATCAGCAGCACCAATCCGAAAGATGTAACACAAAATATTGTTATTATATTAACCGCCTTCAAATTCCATTCTCAGCAATAAATAAGTAAAAAGCGCAATCAGGATCTTAAATGTGAGAGAGCATTATTTGTTTCGCATATAATAATGGCATATTTAGTGGGCGATATCAGTTAATACGGAGAGGCTGGTATAAATCGGCGAGAGCGCAATCTAACATCGCGGCGGTCCCTCGCCCCGCCCCCCGCAAGTAACTCACTGCTATCGGACCCGAATATTGTTAATCAGTGTATCATTAGCTCGCAAGTACGACACACACTGTCCGATTCTGTGGAGGGCATTAATTGTTATTATTTTCAAGACATCATTTTTTTTTATCTTCCAATTTTTAACATTTTTAAAGACTCATACTATTCACTAGCTGCTGCCAGCGGCTCTGCCCACGTGAAATAAGAAAATTAACCCAAGGGAACATATTTGCGGGATAAAAAGTATCAGATATGCTATTCCAGAAAATGGTCTATTCCTGTACCAAATTTCATCGAAATCCGTCGAAGTCGTTCGAGTTTGACGAAGTAGTAAACGTACAAAAAGACACTCACAAACTTTCGCCGTTACAATATTAGTGTGAACTGTGATTCACTAGTTTTCGACCGTTGGTTCTGCCAACGGTTTCGACCGCATGTTTGTCGAAAACTATCCCAAGGATATACCTATGTCCCAGGATTAGAAATAACCTATGTCCCAGGATTAGAAGTAACCTATGTCCCAGGATTAGAAGTAACCTATGTCCCAGGATTAGAAGTAACCTATGTCCCAGGATTAGAAGTAACCTATGTCCCAGGATTAGAAGTAACCTATGTCCCAGGATTAGAAGTAACCTATGTCCTAGGATTAGAAGTAACCTATGTCCCAGGATTAGAAGTAACCTATATCCCAGGATTAGAAGTAACCTATGTCCCAGGATTAGAAGTAACTTATGTCCCAGGATTAGAAGTAACCTATATATGTCCCAGGGTTAGAAGTAACCTATGTCCCAGGATTAGAAGTAACCTATGTTAATAAAACAAACAGTGTTACTTTCGTATTCTATAGATTAGCTGGTTTTGAACAGTCCTACTGTTGGGCAAAGGCATTCTTTTCCATTTCCCACTATTTTTATTATGGATAGGCTCGCGTTTGACCACTATCTCACCTAATGGTAAGCGATGCTGTGGCCGACGATGAAGCACGCTTGCCTAGAAGTAACCTATTCACTCTTAACTTAAAGACTAATAAAACTTTTCCCGATCTTCTGCCATTTCAATAAAAGCTCTTCAAATTTCCAAAAACAACAATATTGCCGCGCTATGGCTATGCAATTATCATCTACTTGAATAATATAATGACCACCAATCAGACTGTTAATGACTCTGATTGAGGTAAGATTGGTTTAGGGGTCACAGCAAATGAGGCAAAGACGTTTTCGGTCAATTATTACATCTACGACTTATGGTAAGGACTTGGAAGTCTACCGCTCATTTGGCTATATTAATATAAATATATTTACTTCATTTAAATTATTGCGTTTATAGATGGAAACGTATGCAGAAGGGATATGGACTTAACTTATACAAGTTAAGTCCATATCCCTTCTGCATACGTTTACGACCCATCCCAAAGATGAGAGCTTTTTTGATACAAGATTAAATACGTATTCTTGTATGAAAGCTCTCATCTTTGGGATGAGTTTGCCAAATACCAGCTTGATGCCCTGGAGTCGATTGAGAAGCTAGCCAAGAGGATCATCGGTGATGATGCACTTGTCGAGTCAAAACTCCAAAGCCTTGAGCATCGACGCCGAGTTGCTGGCCTGTCGGTTTTCTATCGATTACATTTCGGGGAGTGTGCGTTAGAATTGCACAATTTAATTCCACCAAGTCCGTTCCATTGTCGGACCACTAGACGTACAGCGTTGCGCCATTCCTATGATCGACTAGATCATCGATGACAGAACTGAGTTCCAAATCGGTGGGTCGGATTTCCATATTGTCAACGGAAAATGTCTAGGGGCTGATGTTTCTGCGCCAGCGACCGACAAACTTAACCAATCCCTACAAACTAAAAATTACAAATAAATCTATCAAAACCAGAATCTGAAAAAGCATTTATAAATGTCGTAATTCGCACCAATATTCAGTTCGTATGTATCCGCGATGGCTCGGCGCACGATAGCCGCATAGCGCACAGCCGCGATATAGATAAAGCTAACGGGGAGGCGCTGCTATAAATACCAAAACGAACCAAACGCTAACTCTGTCCCACTCCTGCACCCCTAGTACTTTCAGATGTGTGTTCGGGACAATAGTTTTGTCGTAGATGTTCAGTTTCAGAAGAAAGCAGAAGGCCAATTGTCGCTTTAAAAAATGTTCGCTTTTTAGTCGCGATCTCACCTCTACGACAAACAAAGTTAGTCAAAATGTAGATAAATTAGAAGCGCTTTTGACGGATAAGTCTGAGATTTGAATGCAGACGTTTTTATAATTATCGAATTGCTTCACAGTTCCGGAAGAATGCAGATCATTTGGGAGTCGCGAAAACGCATCAACCACTCAAAAATCAATCCATCCAACACCACGCCATACAGCGTGGCAATGACTACCTACTTGTCGACAGCGATACGGAGGAGATTTTCGACGCCATATTTTAGATTATTTTTAGTTAGTTTAAATTAGTTAGGGGTTTTTATTTATTTTCCATTTCTTCATTTCACTCACGATATCTCGCATTATCTTTATGACAATTTAGTTCTGTCTTTAAAACTGCCGATAAGGTACAGCTACATAATAAAAAATTAATATGTCATTATTTTATTTGTTTATCGTGCACACCTACCACAGTGATATCTTTTTTAATCCAAAGGTTCATTGATAGAGAATGTCTTGTTGCATTAAGTCCGCCTATGTGCCACTATTATACCTACATGAAGTTAATTTTTTTATTATTTATTGATTTAAAATATCTAACCGGAAAACAAAGCTTAAGAACGTCCTAGAAACCTGGCGAAGGGTTATTACGGATCTTGTCATAACAATAATGCCTGTCAAATGAATTAACAATATAAATATAACAATTAGATTATACCTCTGTCTATAATGTCCATGGCTAGCGATTTCGTGTCACTGATTTCATTGTATGTAAATATCCATAATGTAATTAACCTCTAACTACAAAACAAATAATTAATCCTTAGTCCGTTAAGTGTCAAAGTTAGGATACAGCTCAAAATCTAGGACACCTGTTTACCATATCTGCGACAAATCGCATACCAATCGTTGGAAATAATTTCATATTAGAAATAATGGGTTAAAATACTAGTCATAAATGCCAAAGGTGTTCAGCGGTCACTTCTCAACCCGCCTACTATAGCAATAAAGTATTTTACAAGTGATACAAGAGTTGCAATCGAACGCCGGATCTCTCGTTGCTGTAACCTTATAAATACTGCGCTATTTATTTCTGGAAATCTGTATGCTCTCATCAATATCGTTTGAATGTTCTTCTGGGAAGGTTTGTGGGGAAAAACTGTGGTTTATTGGGTTTGGAAGGTGTTTGCCAGCATAATTAGTGGAAAAAACTGGGGAAGTGCAAGTCGGACTCACGCACTAAGGGTTCCGTACACACTTACTTATGTAAACAGTTCAATTCCTGAATGGAGTCTCGGAGATTTTTCAGAATCGTTTTTTTTGTGAACATAAAAATTGCTGTTTTCAGATTTATTCGTATGACAAATTTCAAGATTCTAGATCAACGGGAAGTACCCTATGAATTTAGATTCCTTGAGTGTCGAAATATACGTTTTCTGAAACAGTCGTATCTTTTTTTTTCGTTAACTTAGAAGTTTGATTTTTCCACAGCATCAAGGGACTGCAGCTTTGAGTATTTGGTTTTAATTTCAACTCGATACCTCCATGCGTTCTCGAGATAAAGGGTCTTGACAGACAGATTTTTTTTATTGATTGGCTCATGCGTAACCACTATCTCTCCTGATGGAAAGCGACGATGTGGCCGACAGTGGAGCACACTTCGCTGTGTTTTTTTTTTTCGTAAAAGTTTTGAGTTGTGAAGGAAATATACAGTCAGTGAAAGAGATCAGTTTTCAGTTAGAAAACTGGCTCTCGCCAAATAGCGCTTTGATGAAACGGTAGGTAACAGGGTGTGGATGTGGAGTTGAGTCGCCAACTACGCTACAGCTCCTATTCTGCTCTCTTTTCCATAAAACAGGCAGCCAATGATGAATTTTGTGCTGGCACTGACGATGCCATGGAAGTGGCAAAATTTTGGATCAACAAAATCTGGATCACAGTCATGCCAGCGACACGCAGAAGAAAACTAAATCTTTGACCACTTTCCTCCATCGTTTTGTTTTATTTCTGCAGCCTCATCTCAAAATTGACTTTCGCACTTAACCACTACATGCCCTGATGGTAACCGACGGTATGGTTGAAGATGGAGCACGCTTACCTAGAACTAACCTGTTCACTCTTGGTCAACCTCAGGTTGTAGCTATCATGAAACGCAGACTCCGGCGAGATTTTTTTATTTACTATGGATAGGCTCGCGTTTGACCGCCTTCTCACCTGATGGTAAGCGACGGTGTGGCGTGTGTGGAGCACAGATTTCGGCAGGGAATTCCACCACTTAGGTGTACGCACAATAAATGTTTTACCAAAATGCTTTATACATATGGGAGGGATGTTGTACCGGTGGCGCAATGCCGTACTATGTCTAGTGGTTCGCTGATGGAACGGTTTTGGCTTTTAAATTGTGCAATATCAATGCACACTTCCCGAAATGTAAACGATAGAAAACCGATAGGCAAGCAACTAGGCGAGGATGCTTAAGACTTTGGAGTTTAAACACATTGAGAATACCACTCTAGATCATCATCATCATCTTCCTGCCCTTGTCCCGTGTTATTTGGGGTCGGCGCAACACGTTTTTTTCTTCCATTCTGCCGTCACTCGTCATACTATCACTAACTTCCTTTTCTTTCATATCACTCTTCACACAATCCATCCATCTTTTCTTTGGTCTCCCTCTCCCTCTCCATCCATCCACATGTAAACTCATAACTCTTTTAGTAACAACATAACAGAATACCACTCTAGATAAAAGCATTTAAAAAAAAAAACTCATTCATTTCTTCAATACAAGTGTACAGGTAAACTTCTATGTTTAGCAACTTAAATTAGCCAGCTTCTAACCGCACTAAAACTCGGCCATATATCAAGGTGCGCGTACGCAGTGTACGGTAGCGACAAGGCGACAACGCGACAGCGCGCGCCCGTGTCGCGTGTCGCAGCGACATGTCGCTACCTTATACGATTACACGCAATGAATGGAGAATGTGCGTGTGCGCTTAAACGGGGTAGGGTGATGTAATTAGAAAAGTAAAGTTGTTTTTTTTTTTTTGTTTTTGAAGGTCGATGGCTTGGCTTGTGTGAAAACAGGAATAGGTCTTCAAGGTCTCGGGGTCTGTATTTGGTGTACGTATCGAACTGAGCTCCTTCTTAATGGCATAAGCATAATCAGCCTTATGTTTCCATTGTTGGGGCTCTTCTCTAGGAGATGCAATGGGCCATAATCCACCACGCGGGCCCAGTGCGGGATGTAACATGTCTTTAAATGTTTTGGATCTTCTCAATAGGCTGTGTCAACATCGCTGAAAGCCGGGTTCTTGACCTGTAGTCAGACAGTACACGTTCATAATCACATTAATATTATAAAAACGAAAGTTTAAGTGTGTATACATTTTTTTTTTAGGTGGGAAAATAATCTAATGACGAATCTCGCTCTTGGGCGGAGCCCGAGATAGTGTCAGACTTTTACTGACTAAAAACCCACTCCTGTTCCTTCTTTACTTTTGTCCCAGGGTTTCATTTTCACACTACCCGTGGCCCCAGTAGGCTTCGACCCTGCTGGGCCCCTACGATTTGCTGATATCTCCCTGAGGCGCGCGTGGAACAATACGCGCCGTCGATGACTTGGGCTCGGTCCGGACGGCGGGCTAACCATTGCTCGTTGTCCGCAAGCTCGCGCCTACGGTGGCCGGAAATCGGGATTGGAATCCCGGCGGCGGTTGGGGCGTGAGGACCGTTGCCTTACGCGATCGGCCGCCTCCGTTACTCCTTCAAGTTTAAAAGGATCAACGGATTCGATCGAATCTGGTGCACGAGTAGACCATGGTCCGGACTAACACATAGGTTACTTTTTATCCCAGGTGTACGTTCCCTTTAGATAATTTTCTACTTTCACGCAAGTGGAGTCACTGGAAGAAGCTAGCTAATAATATCGAATAAAGATTGATATGGCTTTTTTGTCTAGTTCAACTTGAAATATGTTGTGCCAAAATGAGCTAGACCCATGTCTCAGTTAGACGAAGTATTTTTTCGATTAATCGAAGCTTTGTCAAAAATCTAAGATTCAACCCTTGATTTTCATTGCTTATTTTATTTAAAAAAAAACCAGTTATGTGCGAGCCGAACTCGAGCACGAAGGATTCCGTATCGTTCGTAGCAAAAAAAACGGAAAAAAAATTACGTTTGTTTTATGGGCTATTAATTTTATTTTGTTTGTAGTAATTGTTGTTATAGCGGTAACAGAAACACATCATATGTGAAAATTTCGACTCTCTAGCTATGACGGTCCATAAGATGCAGCCTGGTGACAGACAGACGGACAGCGAAGTCTTAGCAATAGGGTCCCATTTTTAACCTGTGGGTACGGAACCCTTAAAATATCAGCTTACAATTGCATGTACCAGTTATATATCAAGGTTAGTGTGTCAGTAGCTATAAATCTCAACACAGTAATAAATATTAAATAGACCATTAGGAGACACGGTCTTTGAACAAATTACCACAAACGGGCAAGAACTAGAATACTTCTATATTAAAAACATCAACATTTTCAAACTAGTGTAAAATGAATATTAATAAACAGAACATTACATATCTGTTCGATGCCGTACACGCCTACTTGAGTTACTGACGATTCGGACACAATATATTCGGACACAGTGTCCGAATCGACTCATTTTATTTTCAATATTTTTTCACTGACGATTCGGACACCACTAAATGGCTATATATATTGAAGCTATTTAGTACAGTCAGATAAAAAAGAAGTCTTTTATAATATAAAGAAATTTGTTGCCGCCTTAAATTCACTCTAATACAGTTTTGGTAACGCATTTTTTCTCCATATATTATATTTAACGGCGTTCGGGAAGCTGCGCGGTGTCTTCTCGTCCAATATACCACAGTGTCTCAAGACGAAAGTCTATGACCAGTGCGTGTTGCCAGTGATGACATATGGCTCCGAAACGTGGTCGCTTACAATGGGCCTCATTAGAAGGCTTAAAGTCACCCAAAGGGCAATGGAGAGGGCTATGCTCGGAGTTTCCTTGCGTGATCGAATCAGGAATGAGGATATCCGCAGGAGAACCAAGGTTGCCGACATAGCACGAAGAATCGCCAAACTAAAGTGGCAATGGGCAGGGCACATTGCTCGCAGAACAGATGGCCGTTGGGGCCGAAAGGTTCTGGAATGGCGACCACGTACCGGAAGACGTAGCGTTGGAAGGCCTCCTACAAGGTGGACCGATGACTTGGTAACGGTTGCGGGGATCCGATGGATGCGAGACGCACAGGACCGTTCGCTGTGGCGACGCTTGGGGGAGGCCTATGTCCAGCAGTGGACGTCTTTGGGCTGAAATGATGATGATGATGATGATTATATTTAAAACTTTTTATCTGACTGTACTAAACAGTGTGTGTCCGAATTGTCAGTGAAGAAAATATTAAAATAAAAAACACGGAAATGGACACTGTGTCCGAATCGTCATTAAGACGCCTACGTTAGGCTGGAACCTGTAGTAAATCATTAAAGGACGTGCCAATGCCTCCCGCCTCACTTACGAACAGATAAGGCAATAAAACTCATTCACACGTTCGTCAACTTAATAGATGCCTTATTAAAAACTCGAGGCACGAATTGAATCGATTCACTTTACTCGCCTCGCGAATCGATTTATTTACCGATGTTCTCGATTCAAATTAATAATGGCAGCTGCGTTTACGCGCCAAGTGTTTTATGTTTTATTTTGTTTTGGCTTTGCAAAGCTATTGCATTCAGTCAGTGTTAAGTTTGAAAGTATTTAGTTAAAAATACAGTAATATGGTTTTCCATTAGAATGTATTTATTTATACTTAATGCACAAAAAAGTACAGAGGCGGACTTAATGCTTTAAGGCATTTCCTACCAGTCAACCTTTGGGTGATGCAGAGACAAATTGTGGTAGGTGCATTATACCATTACATATTATAAAATTCTTTATGGAAACACATACCTAAAGCATATCGCATTCTTACATATTCTAAAGTTTTTGCAGTATTTGGCAGCAAATGTATTGAGTCTATTGAGTCAGCCGTCTCAGCAAGTATCAAGCTGAGGAATCAATCATCATCATCATCTACAGCCCAGCTTCGCCCACTGCTGAGCATACGCCTCACTTTCCTTGTGCTAATCTTCACACAGGTATCAAAACTACAATAAAATTCTCAGCTCCGTTTTACCGAGGTCACGCCTGCTTCAATGATCCCCTATATTATCCAGTTCTGTAGACCCTTGAGATACCATACTACACCAGTTTTACAAAACAATTTGAACATGTGCGTGTGAACTGAGGGACCACACTGGCATTTCGCAAAATAAAAATCATAGGATTTAGTAGTAAGTAGACTTAAAACAATTGTAAAACAAATCTGGGAAATTGTAAACAAATCTACTAAAAACTACAGCCCTTAAAGTGCCTCAGTCCTCACAGTCCATCAGCCAGATCTCAGTCAGTCAGTCAGAACTAGGAATAAATTTGTGAATAATTAAAACAGCCACTGAACTTCGCTTGCAAAAAATCCAGCCAAGAACTCCTAGGTTCTAGTTTTCCAAAGATTAAATATATTCGTGCCCCATTTTGGAAATGATTATTTTATTTAAATTTATGTTTTGCTTCAACGGCTGTATGATTTATAACGAATAGATGTGTTCTTAATTGATTATTAATAGGTTTTAGTTAAATACCGGTTTCCTGAGGAAATTCCAATATCTACTCCTACAGTAATTAAGTCAAGTGATACACGATACTTGTAATGGTTGTATTGGTTCGATCACCCAGATTTAATTGGTTCACTTGATTTGAAACATTAATTTATCAGCTGTTGGCGAAAGTGGGCCCTATAATTAATAAAGAATTGGTATTTATGAGGTCACTAATCGATGCCTCGGCCCATCGTCCATACATACACGGTATTTAGAAGCATAGAGTGCACTGGGCCGCAAAAATAAAGGGTAGCATAGAAAACCTGTAAAGTCAAAATTATTAAAATCTGGACTTAAGGACAATGTAGGAAATAACACATATCCCAACCATGTATCTCCCATCTTAATAGATCCTCTGCAAAAGTTCTAACTGTCTTGACTATAGATGCAAAACGGATATTAAATGTGTTAAATCATTTGGTTCTAAACTGTGTTTTTTGTTGAAATCCGCACTTAGTGATTTAGTAGTGACTCGTAAACTTTTATTTATTTCCAACTATCATTACAGGGTTACCTAATTCGATAGAGTATTTTTTTTGTCATTTATTCCTAGTTGATATTGTGTTGTATAATGATTTCATTAATAGAATGTACTGAGGCTTTAGATGAAGTGATAACGTTTTTAGAAATATTTAGATATAAAGTGTTGATTTGTCTATATACCTAAATTGTCAAATGTACCTACAAGAAAATATATTCTAAAATTTTGCAGTGACTGAGCTAGAGTGAGTCAGAATGTTTTTTTTTTATATGATGTATATTTTAAAATTGTGTATTTTACTATATCGAGATTGTTTTTAGTATGTTTAATCCTAAAAAGGAGTATTTTTTTTAGGTAGGAAAATCATCTAATGACAAATCCCGCTCTTGGGCAGATCGGGAGTTAGTGTCAGACTTTTACTGACTAAAAACCACCCACTCCTGTTCCTTCTTTGCCTTCGTCCCAGGGCCCCGGGTTTCACTTTCAAGTATACGACATACTACACATTAAAAAAATGTGAAGTCAATGTGAAATAAGCCTTTTTAACCGACTTCAAAAAGGAGGAGGTTATATGTTCGGTTGAATGTATGTTTTTTAACGTTAACGGTTTGGTCGTGGTTTTGAACAGATTTAAACAAATTTAAATAATTTTAAACCACGGACATTGGTTTTAAACGGTTTATTTAGAAGTGTAGTCTTGACGATTAAACTACTTTTATTTAAGACGATTAAAAAACTAAATTAATGATTACTGAAATCCAGAGAATAAAAATATCGTACAACAATAACTTTGCTCATTTCAACAGTAGATAAAACAACGATGCATCATTTAAACTACACAGTGCCGATTTCACAACCTCACCAAAGGTTAATCTTATAAATAATATCTAATCTGGCTGAAACATAGCCAATAAATCAGCTTATTTAGCCCATATCCTCGACTCCAACATTCCATCCCATTAACATTTAACAATGTATAAGAAATAGTATCGGTTAAGCCACATAAGTAGGCATGGGATTTATTTAGCAATTGAGTGTAGCCACTTAAAGGAATCACAGCGCGGAGAAGCAACAAATTGTACAGGGTTGGCAATTACTGAAAACAATGCGTGCGAATGCGCGGCGCACGCAGCCCGCGAATTAGACTCGTTATCTGGACCTGGGTAATTAGGGAAGGGTTCCCACGCGCGAACCCTAACACTCACAGGTGGACTTAGACTTGTTTTTGTTCGGCTTGGTTCAATGGTTGCTGTTTGTCATTGGGAGGCTTTTGTTGACTGGAAGGAACAGGATATCATGAGATTCTTCTGTGTTGAAATTATGGTGTTTTGTCAGGGTATGATCTGTGTCTTTTTTAAGGATTACTATTAAGATATTGTATACTCTAAAAGATTTTTGAAGTTTCAAATTAACCCAAAAAAGCTTTAGAAGAAGCTGCTCTACTCTAATAATATTTAAGTAACATCGTCTCACCTATTATGCAATATTTTCACGAGCGCATGAAATTACAATAGAAGCACCATATTGGTGCGGAAAGCTCAAAAGCTATGTTAGGTGCGCAAGCGCAGGGCGTTACGCCCCCAGGCGGCTGATGAAGACATCACGCGGCACGCCAATTGATTAGTCGCGCAACGGTCGGCGATGCGAGCGGACGTGTTATTATGCGACGTTAGACACGCGTCCCCGTTACGGGGATGATGCCACAATGTATGAGAACGATGCTAATTCGACAAGTTCGCAATTTGCATACATTTTCGATGAACCACAACCGTTAAATACTAACATTGTTTTACAAGTTTATGCACGCTAATTTTAGTCAAGTCTAATATTTACTGTAGCCAAGCTTTTAGTTCAGATTAATGTTTATTATATAACGTTTCCGTTTAACTCACAGGTCAAGTAAAGCGGGCCCGCTTTAATCTGCATTTGATTCAGTTCATAATAGGCACTTAAAACCTATAAACGAATAAACGTCCAACTATAATTATATTATAATATAGAGCAGCGTCGGAATAAATTACGATTCTCAGAGAATTCACAAACGTAAAGAGCTTCTAAGACCCCATTTATTCAGACTGTATTATAAAGTACGAAACTTAAACGCAAACAAGTGGGAACGTTCTAGGCAGAGATATGAACTCATTTAACTAGCCGAGGTAACAGTTCAATAGGGAATTATTGCTCGAATTACTGAGTCTAATCGATAGTCGCACGCATTCGCGGATAGCCATAGAAACTGCGTCAATCGCGTTCAGCCTTAGGAACCTTTAGCGTACGTAATTAAGCCTTTAAGGATGCAATACATCCCATCGGCTGATAATTAAGGAGTTCAACAAACGAACAGTATTTTGCTCGCGACATTTACTACGATACGTAGATAAGAGAGAAGCTTGGTTAATACTGCATTGTTGGTAATTGACAGTTCCTCGGTACAACATGAATTAGTAGGACGCTCGAAATATGGTATAAGGGGCCGTTTAGAAGCCACTTATGGTGGAGTAATGAAGAGCCAATAATATGATGTTGTTACGGCATTTCAAGAAAGTGCGTGAGGCAAGTTTAAAGTGAGACATTAGATGGAAACTAATATCTATGAAAATGTAAACATGTTTATCTTAAATCTAGCCGAAACACAGGAACAGTTTAAGGTGCAAATAGTAGAATTAGTAAAGTGTGAAGGCATTTGGCTACTAATATGCATCTCGTGATAAACAATACTTAAAGCAGTACCGAACAGGATAGATGCATGTTTTATTATTACGCTTGAAGCTATATTGCCACGGTATTACTATGGTATATTAGGGTGCGTACACATTTATACGGAACGCTCAAACTTACTTCGCGTAGAGCAGTGGTCCCCGATCTCTGGTCCGCAATCTATATTTTTACTCCTTCATATCTATCAAGATTTAAGGATTAATCTTGTTGTATAATGAATTAGGTTTAAGCTACACTATCCGCAGGTGGGAGTGCTAGAAAATGCCATAAGAAGATGCGCCAAGTGGAGCGGCTGATGCAGGAGATGAAGGAAGCCAACCTGCAGAGTCTAACCGGCAGTGTGGATGAGCTGTGACATTCTTTGGATGGTATTTATGTTTTATTAATATAAGAATGAATTACAGTTAGTTTTAGAAAACCAAAGAGATTTAAAGAGATACAATAGAGCGGCTATCAGAACAAATGTCTTAAGAAAAACTGTCATCCTATGTCTCAGTGACGCCATCTGGCTTTGAATAGCAAACACGCGATTTAAATTTGTCAAAATTTATAATGATTTAACTATCGTTCGGTAGGTGGCCAGGGGCTTTACCATAATAATGTTAAAATGTCAGTCGTACGAGAGAAAAAGAGTGATGGAGCTATACACCCTATATAGCTCCATCCCTTTAACAGTTCGGTTTAGGTCGTAAAATGGATCACATTATGAGCTCGTGGTAGAGCCTCAGTGTGTGATAAAGGTAAGGTTAAGCTTTTCAGCAATAGATGGCGTTATCACAAAACCAGCAAATGTTCTAGAACTATTTCTCAAAATTATTGAATTTTAATTAATTACATACTTCGTAAATACCAAAAATATTTACGAAAATAAACCGAAGTTAGGTCCAGTTATTTTATCATAACAAGATTTGCAATAGCGTAATGCGCAGTTCGGCATATTTTCTCAGAAAATAATTTTCTTTTAATGCATAGAGCGGATACAAACACGACTTGACGTGTAGGGGCGTCATACTAGACTGAGCGACTTATCACTAGGTAATAAGTATCGGAGCACAATTTTGTTCGCTATGTCCTGTCTATTGGTAGTATTATTTAATGTCTTTGTAGAAAACCAAGAAATAGTTCCTTGGACCCTTCTAGCTATCCATTTTTAGGGTTCCGTAGCCAAATGGCAAAAAACGGAACCCTTATAGATTCGTCATGTCTGTCTGTCTGTCTGTCTGTCTGTCTGTCTGTCTGTCTGTCCGTCTGTCCGTCCGTATGTCACAGCCACTTTTTTCCGAAACTATAAGAGCTATACTGTTGAAACTTTGTAAGTAGATGTATTCTGTGAACCGCATTAAGATTTTCATACAAAAATAGAAAAAAAGCAATAAAGTTTGGGGGTCCCCATACTTAGAACTGAAACTCAAAATTTTTTTTTTCATCAAACCCATGCGTGTGGGGTATCTATGGATAGGTCTTCAAAAATGATACTGAGGTTTCTAATATCATTTTTTTCTAAACTGAATAGTTTGCGCGAGAGACACTTCCAAAGTGGTAAAATGTGTGTCCCCCCCCCTCTAACTTCTAAAATAAGAGAATGATAAAACTAAAAAAAATATATGATGTACATTACTATAAAAACTGCCAACGAAAATTGGTTTGAACGAGATCTGGTCAGTAGTTTTTTTTTAGTACGTCATAAATCGTAAACCGCATTTTACCTTTCAAGTTTGTACGGAACCCTCAGTGCGCAAGTCCGACTAGCACTTGCCCAGTTTTTTTTTACCACTTGTGGTCCGCAAGAGCCAAAATATGGTCCGCGAAAGGTCAAAAAATTTAAAATATAGCAAATGAAAAAAAAAACAGTGATGCGAACCGGTTTTAAGTTTTTATTGTAAATATTGTGTTTCCTGATATGACAATGCTATTACTTTTGATTTCGAAGAATAATGGTAATATTTTCATCCGTACACTCAAAGGTTCACTTAAAAAAACCAGCGTCAAGCAACTGCTACTTATTTTTCTGGCATTATCCTGAACTGGACCTATTTGGCGCAGTCGTGAGACGCACAATGTTATTGTTTTTATTTTGTTTAATTTAAGTGTTGACATATTTGTTTGTTCATTTTGTACCTACATTTGTGTATCAAACATATTTTTTTTCTTTATTTCCATAAGTGTGTTACAAGTTTTGAAATTAAAAAAAAAATATATATTTCAGACAAAACAGTCCATAAAATTGAACAAGAAATTATAATATGTATGTTTTTTACACAAAAAAAAAAAAATAGCTAAGTTTTCTTCTGGAATTGTGGTCCCTACTAACAACAAAGAAACCAAAATGGTCCCCGGTCAAAGGTTGGGATACATTGGCATAGAGCGTTTTTATTTCATTTCGGAGACAGGCATGCATCTGGGAAATATTTATCGTTGTGTTCAAACCTTAAAGTTTAAAATAAACACCGATATTCATTGAAAGGCTGAGCAACCTTTTTTGTCGGAATTCGTATAATTCACTAAACAGTTTAAGTTAAAAAAAAAATAGCTAAGTTTTCTTCTGGAATTGTGGTCCCTACTAACAACAAAGAAACCAAAGTGGTCCCCGGTCAAAGGTTGGGATACATTGGCATAGAGCGTTTTTATTTCATTTCGGAGACAGGCATGCATCTGGGAAATATTTATCGTTCTGTTCAAACCTTAAAGTTTAAAATAAACACCGATATTCATTGAAGGGCTGAGCAACCTTTTTTGTCGGAATTCGTATAATTCACTAAACTGTTTAGCTATTCGCATGACCTGCAGCTATAATTTATGTTCATTAATTACATATCTAGACAAATTGCATAATAAATACAAGTTTAAATTGTAAATAAACAGAATTAGATAAACAAGCTTTTCCTTGAATTGTGGACCAATAAAATATTTAGTGCCTATTCTGTGTTAATGTAAAATCTCAATAAAATTGTGGTCGTAATATCTGTAACCTGCAGTTTGTTGAAGAGATAAAATTCATTGGTTCTTTAAATCCATACTTAGGTATTTTAAAAACGCGAAAATAGATCTATGTGTGCCTTTTTGAGGTGGAAATTCATCTAATAACTCCTGCCACTCTGAGCGGAATGAGAGGGAGTGTCAGACATTTACTGACTAAAACCCACCTGTGTTCCTTTAGTTGCCCTTTGCGTTCCAGGGTCACTGTGGTTTCGAACAATCCCGCAGCCCTGTAAGAGGTCTATCTGTCTGTTTGTTAAATTAAAAATAGCTGAACCAAATTGTGATGAATATAGGCATACTTGGGGCATGGTTGGGGCCGAAAGGTTCTGGAATGGCGACCACGTACTGGAAGACGTAGCGTTGGAAGGCCTCCTACAAGGTGGACCGATGACTTGGTAATGGTTGCGGGAGTCCGATGGATGCGAGACGCACACGACCGTTCATTGTGGCGACACTTGGGGGAGGCCTATGTCTAGCAGTGGACGTTGAAATGATGATGATGATAAGCATACTTAGAGACAAATTGTACTGTAAAGAAGGACATAGAGTACGTTTTTTTTATCATGGGAATACGTTAAAAAACGTACACAAAAACGTAACGTAACGTATACGTTATATAAAGCTAAAAAGTTCGTTTGAAAGCGCTAATCTCAGGAATTACTAGAACGAATTGAAAAATTCTTTTAGTTTCGGATATCCTATTCGAGAAAGGCCGTATAGCATCACGTTACGACCAAAACGAACGAAGCAGTGGCCAAAGACGCGGGCAAAACCGCAGGAGACAGTATAGCTCTTAATATAGTAAAGTTCTCATACAAATAACGCTTAGTGTACATACAAGTACGGGTGTAGCGTGTCTTAACCCATTTGCCATAGAACACCGCAGGCTCACCGCCTAAGGGCTGGAACTAACGTAGGAAAATATTCAGCTCAGCGTATTAATTGCACACATAAATGATTTTAATGCGAGCCATTAGTCTGGGCACTTAATAAAATTTTAGTTTATGCGTTAATCTGCGGGATTTATAAGTAGGCGATTTTTTATACAAGCATGGAAGAAGCTTTATAAGGCTTGTTTTCAAATGAACCAACTAAATTATATGCATTCGATTTTAAGACGTTTGTTTTCATA
Organism: Mythimna impura; assembly: GCA_905147345.3. Taxonomy (NCBI): domain Eukaryota; kingdom Metazoa; phylum Arthropoda; class Insecta; order Lepidoptera; family Noctuidae; genus Mythimna; species Mythimna impura. Next base: position 10,007,461 of record LR990362.1, on the reverse strand, counting down.
GATTTTGACAGCACTTTTTTATATTCCACAACAAATTATAGTCCTAAACTAAGCAGAGTTTGTGCTATGAGTACTAGACAACTAATAAACATGTAACTTATATATTTACAAATACATACATAGATAAATTACACCCAGACACAGAAAAAAAGATCATGCACGTCACACAAGCATTTGTTTTGGGTAGGAATCGAACCCGAGGTACCTCCGGCATAGAAGTCAGGGCCACTAACCATTAGACCAACAGGCCAGTTTATTTTTTATTACCAATGGCGGCGCATTTTAATTTCCCGCAGTTATTATGCATCATCATCATCATCATCATTTCAGCCGATAGACGTCCACTGCTGGACATAGGCCTCCCCCAAATGTCGCCACAACGAACGATCCTGTGCGTCTCGCATCCATCGGATTCCCGCAACCTTCACCAGGTCATCGGTCCACCTTGTAGGGGGCCTTCCAACACTGCGTCTTCCGGTACGCGGTCGCCACTCCAGAACCTTTCGGCCCCAACGGCCATCCGTTCTGCAGTCATCCAGTAATTATGCACTTTAAAAAAAAAAAAAAAATCCATTTCTCGGAGGCATAATTCAAAAAAATAAATAAACAAGCAACGAAACGAAAACGAACGAATAAACGTTTTTGCTTTCTTTCTTTGAAATAATACCAGGAAAGTGAAGACTTGTTTTGTCATCGTTTTTTAGGGTTCCGTAACCGCAAAAGGAAAAAACGGACCCCTTATAGGATCACTTTGTTGTCCGTCCGTCTGTCTGTCTGTCCGTCAAGACCCTTTATCTCAGGAACGCATGGAGATATCGAGTTAAAATTAAAACCATATAGTCAAGTATGCAGTCCCTTGATGCTGTGAAAAAATCAAACTTCTAAGTTAACGAAAAAAAAGATGCGGTCGTTTATGTCGCCAAAAACGTATATTTCGACATTCTCAAGGAAATCAAAATTCATAGGGTAGTTCCCGTTGACCCAGAATCCGGAAATTTGGCATAAAGCAAGGTCTTATAGTATAGATATAGGAAAAAATCTGAAAACAGTAAATATGTTGTTACGTCACAAAAATAAAAATTTGCTATTCGGAAAAATCTTCGGAACCCTTAGTGCACGAGTCCGATTCGCACTTGCCCAGTTTTTTTTTTTTGAACGTCTCGAAGTCCCATGCTGAGTTCAAAGACGGGTATCATAGACGTAGAAAATAAGACTACCAGGCTAAATTGGGATTGGACGAGTCAAGTCAGCCGCATGCACAATTACCGTTGGGCAAGTCTTCAGCCGAAAGACGTCCACTGTTGGACATAGGCCTCCCCCAAATGTCGCCACAATGACCGGTCCTGTGCGTCTCGCATCCATCGGATTCCCGCGACCCTCACCAGGTGATGATGATGATGAAGTCTTCACAAAGTGGGTGACTGAATATGGAAGACGCGACGTGGTGGCGACTGAGTATGGAAGAGGTGGCGAGACGACCTAGACGCCTACTGCAAGGGCTGGTACGAGGTGGCTGGAGAATGAATACCTGAAATTTGGGGAGGTCTTTGCCCAACAGTAGCTGTCGGCTTTATTTTCAGATAATTAACGTGAATTAGTATGACAATATAGTTAAGAACTTGGTATTAATTCACGGGTGCTGCTGGTACGTTTGAAAGAGTGACCGTGGGCCCTTGTACGCAAACGGCAATTGAAGGACACAGGTGGGTTTTAGTCAGTAAATGTCTGACACGACCTTTCGTTCCACCTTAGAGCGTGAGAAGTCGTCGGATGATTTCTCAACTCATAAAAAAAAAGATCTGATACTAGTGTATCAGATCTTTAAAAAAAATGTAAATCGTGTTCTGTAAATATTGTAAACTAGTTTTTGCCAGCGGTTTCGCTCGCGTGTATGTAGATTTCTTCATACAAACTTTGTACCCCCCTTTCATTCTCTTAGGGAGGGATTTTTGGAAAATCTTTTCTTAGTGTTCGGCCTACGTCATAAAAGGAAACCTTACGCAAAATTTTCACACTTTTAGTCCAGGTAGTTTTGGCTGTGCGTTGATATGTCAGTCAATCAGTTTCTCCTTTTATATATCTATATATATAAAAAGAGAAACTCACTGACTGACATATCAACGCACAGCCGAAACTACAGGGCCTAGGAGCTTGAAATTTTGGACAAGGTTTCCTTTTATGACGTAGGCGAGCACTAAGAGAGGATTTTCCAAAATTCACCCCCTAAGGGAATGAAATAAGGGTCCAAAGTTTGTATGGAGAAACCGACTTTCACGCGGGCGAAGCCGCTGGCAGAGGCTAGTATATAATAAGAGTACATAAAAAAGTCACTATTGATATTAATAACACACATTGTTGTCCACATCCTGGTAAGAGCATTACGTTTTTATCACATATAATTGACCGGCAATTCAACTAACGAGACACATGACGTATCCTTGCCAGTCAATCGGTCACTCAATCAGTCCGAACACTATAACTCAACAAACAAAGGACGTAATGTTTTAACTAGAAAAATACCCATATATTAACGCTTACACATAGCTTAGCATTAAAATAAATTCTCTTGCAAAATCACTAGGTTTATTACATAAGCAGTAATAATAAACAAGGGCCAATCGGTATAAATTAAGCAGTGGTCGACAGCCGCGTTTACACCGACGTTTGTGAATATTGAAACTAAATCATTTCAACGTGACCCGAGCGTGGCTGTGCGTTCGAAATCGAATCATGAAAATTCATATCGCGAATTCCAATACCTGTCTTGCACATCAACCTTTATATTTGACCGAACAAACGAAGCAACGGATAGTGTCCTTTAATTTCGAAATTATATCTCGTGCAACAGCTACTATAACAAAATACAAATAACACCACTAATGAAGTTTGATTAAAAACTGATTTATTATTTTTAAATTATGTATCCGGCTTCAAGCTTGTTTGTAGTTGTTAATTTATTTGATTTAGATATCACGCTTTCAGCCTGGCCAGTTAGATCTGAATCGATACAATATCAAATCGAGTATCTAGTCATTCGATTGTTCATTAAAAACGTTTAATAACATGACAAGAAAACAGCCATTTGCCAATCATTTAGATGCTAAGCTAATTAATTAAAACTTCGATTAGATCAACTGTAGTTCTTTTCTTTCAATTAAACGTTATGTATTACGTCAAATATTGATTGCGTTTCATAATCATATGCAAAATGATAGATTATGATCGGCTATTTGAATTGTATGAACGTGGTTGCGTGGGTACTTGCTAGATCGGTTTGATAGACCCCCCAGTGGACATTGCGTAGGGGGACCTCTCCTAGATTAAGATGACCGAATCATTGAGGGGTTTTCGAGTCAGAGTGCAGAAACTTGCATAGGCATTACGGCGTAGGTACTTGCGTATGCACAATTTTTTCTTTATTGGTAATTTTGTGGATCGATGACCTGGTAAGGGACGCAGGAAACCAACAGATGCGAGACGCACAGGACTGGGCGTTGTGGTGAGATATGGTAAAGACATATGTCCAGCAGTGGACGTCTTTCGAAAGAAATTATGATGATGATGAATTTAGTTGAATAAAAGCTAGGAAGTTTCCTGAATGGTCCAATGGATTTTTAGCTAGCGTGGAGATATGATTCAGAAGCATTCCTACTTGAAAGTGTAGGACTTTTATATCCGATACATTAGATGCAATGAGTATGGGTTTGAAAATCATTAAAATAATTATGAAAGCCAGAAGATGGGTGTAGCTTATGGCCTAGGAATTGCTGTAATTAGCAATTAGACGCTCTCGTGCAACATTGGCAGGAGAAGGCTAAACACCGGGAAAACTAGAATGCTATGGAGGAGACTTTTACTCGGCAATCTAAAATCATAATCAAAAGATTAGGCCAAACACTTGCACAATTTTCAAATATCCGAAATATTCGATTACTTGTACGCCCATACAAGTCCCATATCACGCCAACATATCTCCATAACTCATACTTCCATTGACGGCAATCAAAGCCAGAGGCTTCAATCACAAGTGTACCAGCAACACCAGATAATTATAACAATGTAATCTATAGAAAACAAATATAGTGCGCGGGCTGTGACGTGTGACCGGAATGCAAGCCGCAGGGCGCGGCGAGTCAAGGTAAGGGGTCAGAGAGAAAGGCACGCCTAATGTCTGAGTTAATTTCGTATTAAACTTATTAATTTTAGTATTAGTCGGTGTGCTTTTCTTTGTTGAGGACGAAAGCAGTGTTTTTGAAATGCTTTCTAAAAAGAAGGCGACCTACGGAGTAAATGCCGTAAAAAATGATGAAGAATTTCGTCATGTGAATGAAAACAGCTGCCAGTTTTGACAAGTGACTAGTGTTAATAATTTATTTGTAACAATCAACTTAGCATGTTGTAGCATTGTAGGCTCTATGTCGTAGTATCGTAGGCGTCATGTCGGAACATCGTAGGCCACATGTCGTAGAATCATAAGCTATATTGCAGCACCGTAGGCTACATATCGTAGCATCGTAGGCCACATGTCGTAGCATCATAGGCTATATGTCGTAACATTGCATCGTAGGCTACATGTCGTAGCCGTAGGCTACAGTTAAAGTAAAAACTACAATAATTTTTAAAGATAGTAATAGGGTATTTTATTGTGTATGAGAAAAATCACATGACGTGACATCCACCAACTCCACCACTCGCGTGGTGGATTACGGCCCATCCCCTCTCTTAGGAGGCCTGATTTATAGTAGTGGAAACGTTATAAGGCTGACTATGGCATGGTATACACCTCATAATGAGCACAGGACACTTTGTATTCAACATCGCAGTCATCTGAGCACGCCGAAAGTGTGCCGAGAAGAATGGCCTGGGCTGCGAATATTGCCACGTTGAATGGCGATGCTAATTCTTTGACTAGAAAACGAACCATCCCTCTTGTAAAAAAGTAGATAATTAGAAGACGATGTACTCTTTTCTAGGTCATGCTTAAACTCTTTGCCTAATTTTGTCAAAATGAGGTAAGTAGTGCAGGCGTACAGAAGCAACTTACAAACGCACAGATACACTTTTGAGTTCAATAAGATTAGACAATTTGACATTTCATTGACCAAATTTCGCAAGATTTGCTTCTAATATTGAAGGCATAAACAAGAAGCTTTACAGTTTCACTATAGCCATCAAATCTTGGCCATAGATCATTATTGCGATAACTAATTAGCGAACGAGACGTTACATCGCTCAGAGAATCGACTTTAGTGGTAGATTTATGTGAGACTATTCTGTATTTAGTGAAAGTGAAGTAATTATTTACTAGGATTCATGTTTTATAGTCAGCATGACCATCAGTAATAACGTAAACATAGATAATAATAAATGTTTGTTCATAAGAAGCAAGAATGGTCGTGTGAACCACAACCCTGTTTTCGATGTCCTCCTCCCTGTCCTCACGCCCCAACCCCCGCCAGGATTCCGATCCCGATTACCGGCCACCGTAGGCGCTGGCTTGCGGACGGCGAGCAATGGGTAGCCCGCCGTCCGACCGTCCGGTAACCGTTCGGACCGAGCCCATATCGTCGACGGCGGGTCTGATTCTGAAAGGAAGACTCGGCCCTGGTACGAAAGGCAACGAAGGAACAGGAGTGGGTTTTTAGTCAGCAAAAGTCTAACACTATCTCGCGCTCCGCCCAAGAGCGCGTGGTGTCATAAGATGATTTTCCCACCGAAAAAAAAAACCCTGTTTTCGATGTTGTGTAGGTATGGTAGAAATAGTGGGGCTCAAATCAACAAAAGCAAAAGGATAACAAATTATAAGACCAATGCAGTAAAAATTTCTTGGATAATTACATTTTATAATACCTGATAAGAAATTCCTTTATGGGCGTTATTTGGTATTTTCATTATTTATAATATATTTTTTTATTTCTAGCGACCCACCCCAGCTTCGCACGGGTGTTAGAAATTGGGTTGAAGATTTTTGTTGCACCGCCTCCATTCAGCAACACCTAGGTGTGAATTTCGGCTAGTAACAGCTCTAAAAAATATCTGGTCGTTTGACACTAATGACAGTGTTGCCATAAATTTTATTACCAGAAGATTAATTTTACCACCGACACCGCGCCTAGTGTTTAGGCAGGCCCATACAAGGCCCTGGAGGCGTGGTCATTGCCCACACCAATTACAAAACATATTATTATAACTATTCGCAATGTCATTACTGCATATAAATCAATATAATGTATATTAAATTTTAATTTGTGGTGGCAACACCAAGCGAGAATTAATTAAGTAAGTTAAAGTCTATTATCTTGTTTCACGGTTGTCGTTTACAACTTTAAAATTGTGCAGTATATACGCAAATTTATAAGACGGTTGAAAGGCTAATTGATCTAAGCGACATTAAAAAAAAAAATTGAAACCTGACTCAAACGACGGAGAAAAATTTGCTGATTCCGAATATGTGTATAACTCAATATTGGAAAAAAATGTCTTTTAGATCAATTAGCCTTTCAACCGTCGATTAGGCTAATTGATCTAAGCGACATTTAAAAAAAAAATTAAACCTGACTCAAACGACGGAGAAAAATTTGCTGATTCCGAATATGTATATAACTCAATATTGGAAAAAAATGTCGTTTAGATCAATTAGCCTTTCAACCGTCGAATTATATAAGGAGAAACTGACTGCACAGCCGAAACTACTGGGACTAGGAGCGTGAAATTTTGCACAAGCTTTGCTTTTATGACGAAGGCGAGCACTAAGAGAGGATTTTTCTAAATTCTTCCCCTAAGGGGACGAAACTGGGGTCCTAAGTTTGTATAGAGAGAAGTAATTTCACGCGGGCGACGCCGCTCGCTGGCTGAAGCTAGTTGAAATAAATTGTTTAGAGAAAATTGTGGATTTATTGTGGTTATTTGTAATGATTTAATTGGTGTTTTCACGGTTGGTTAAGCTACTCGTAGCTTTGCGATAAGGGCTTGGGTAGACTTTAGAGCCGGGTCTGATAAGCCATTTGTTAAGTAATTGATTGTTTGTAGTTCCGAAATAAGGGTCAAACCCAGAATATTCAAGCACTTTAGTTCGATATTGTTCTAAACACATAATTATGTTATAGATATAGATAACCTGGATTAGACTCGCACAATCTAGGGAAGCATGGTAAAAAAGGGAAGAGGTCTATAATCAGCAGAAGATTGTAAAAGGATGGAAAAGATTGACTCGTAGAAGATACCAAAGACTGCCTCTACACCTCCTTTTCAATATATATAAAAGGAGAAACTGACTGATATATCAACGCACAGCCGAAACTACTGAGACTTGAAGCGTGAAATTTTGCAGTAGTCTTCCTTTTACGACGTAGGCGAGCACTAAGAGAGGATTTGCCAAGATTTATCCCCTAAGGGTGTGAAATGGGGGTCCAAAGTTTGAATGGAGAAACCGACTTTCACGTGGGAGAAGCCGCTGGCAAAAGCTAGTATATAATAAAATTCCGCATAGTTTAAAAGAACACCGCATACGCATATTTAAAACTAAATTGACTACATTACTATTAGAAAAATATTACTATTCTGTTAATGACTTCTTGAATGATAAAGATTTATAACAGTACTTTTTTTTTGACGTTAACATTTTAAAAGATAATAATTTATTATAATTTCTATAATGATTTGTATTTGACTATTTATTTGAAAATTGACTTATTTATATGAATTTTGAAACCAAATAGTACAAAGTTTATTATATTTTAAAGTATTGTAAATTCTAATAATAGTGATTTTGCATGCCGTAAGGCAGAATGTAGCGGAAACATCCAATTCTGTACCATCTTAAAATTGTACATACATTGCTTGCAAATAAATGATTCTGATTCACTGAAACGCAAAGGGCATTTTAGTCAGTAAAATTCTGACACTCCCTCTCGCCCCAACCAGAGCGGGAGAAGTTATTGATGATTTCCCACCTCAAAAAATAAATAATAATTATCTGAGAACCAAATAAATTACTACAAAGCAGAAATCTAAAATAAACTATTTCCCTCGTTTATCTAAAATAACTTAAAGCCAGTTCTCGGCATGTAAAGCTTAAAGTTCGCCCAGCTGTTGACATTGTGCTTTGATCCACATTCGAGACCAGTTTCAGAGAGCTATGGGCCGTATGTATAGACATGTAGTGCGCATACTACGTGAGAATAATGTTAAGTTCATATTAAAATTGGATTAGTGAGTCGTTAATACTGGTAATCAAGATTGCACAGACACATTAAGATGATGATGGACTGTATTTTGTGCTGTATGGTTGGACTATAAATACGACATCTTATGTCATAAGGGAGTAAAAAGTAAAGATGGTTTTTTGGCGGGATTTTTTCGAGTAAAGATCAAAGGGTGTTTTAATTATTCGCAAATTGATTCCTAGTGGATATTGTGATGTAAATGAAGTATTGAGAACCTCAGCGAAGCTTGCCGAGAATGTTGATTTGATACATTTGCTGCCAAATACTGCAAAAACATTAGAATGTGTTACATTTAAAACGAAATGACTACATCATCATCATCGGTACAAAAAAAATTAAAAACTGTCTAAACTTGACACTTGTAGAAAAGTCTGAAGTAAAAATATTCTGTACATACAGAATATATCATATTCATGATAATACATACGTCAGTAACCATATGCTATATGTTCTATAGCCATATGGCTATAAAAAAAAACATTTATTTCAGACAAATTTCAATGTCCATATTATGTTACATTTCGGGGAGTGTGCGTTGGAACTGCACAATTTAATTCCACCAAGTCCGTTCCAACACTGACCACTAGACGTACGGCGTTGCGCCATCGGTACATGGTGGACATCCCACCTATACGTACAAAGCGTTTTAGGAACATATTCATTATGCGTACCTACAGCTAAGGAGTGGAATTCCCTGCCGGAGTCTGTGTTTCCTGATAGCCTAGGGGTCTTTAAGTCAAGAGTGAATCGGTTACTTCTAGGCAAGCGTGCTCCACCGTCGGCCACATCGTCGCTTACCATCAGGTGAGATAGTGGTCAAATGCGAGCCTCTCTAAAATATAAAAAAAAAATACTGGCTGAAACTTAAAACTATGTTAGTATTATCACTATAGAAGTTAATAAATTGTTAATGTAACGAATACTTCACTAGGATGGATGAGGTAAGCAGTGAACATGTGATAACATAGCATCACGCTTGAATATCACAGAGCTAGGTAGAGATGTCTGTTTTTTAATCGACTTAAAAAAGGAGGTGGTTCTCAGGCCAACTGAAAGTTTATTACAATTTATTTTAAGCATTTTTAATTATTATAATTTCTTTATTGTCAGGCAACTAAGGCCGCTATTCTACTAGCGTTTTACGAGCGTTGGCGCGCTATATAAACGCGACGTTAAAGTTGCGCACCCGCAGACTATTAAAAATATTACTAGGCACTTATTATTATAACTAGGTATAAAACGGGCAGACTCGGATGGAGTGATTGTTCATGTTACAAAAGACTCGCGACGTCAACGTCGCGTACACATAACGTTGTCGCTGGTTAAACGTTCGGTAAACGCTAACGCTAGAAAAACGCCAGCTAAAGCCCACAGATAAAATACACAGACTACTATATGACTATTACAGTACAGTCAGTGTTCAAAAATATCTATATACGATATGTGTATTATAAAACCATAAATCGGCTGGTTCAAATAAGAGCCGTCTGTAAAGCCAGCTTTTGGAAACAATACACACACAGGGTTGGGTCTCTCATTCCTAACATTCCATATTTCTATGCAACTGTATCATATTTAACAACATAATTATCAATGCAAGTACCATAAAACAGAATATCACACAAGCCGATAGACAGACTAAATATATTGTCTTTATGATATTTAAATGAACGAGAATTAACATGTCAACATTGCATGCAAACCCGACCTTATATAATTTACCTATTTTACTAATTACACTAGCTTTTGTCGTGGCTTCGCTTCTTTGGCCTATCTTACTGAATCTGTAGTTTTTTTATGGGTTTAAAAAAAGCTTACTTTATGTTTTTATTTCTTTTTTAATCTGATTATAACTGCACGAGATTTCCATTTACATATACTTACTGAAAGATTTTTTAAAACAATTTTTTTTCACGATATTTTCCTTTACCGTTTGGCGGCGATGAAATAAATTACACAAAGTAATGCACCCGGCTCGGTTAGAATCCATAACTAAAAATCCGGTAATTCGGGGCCGTAACCACTCGGCAACCCCTGCAAAAATATCGTGAGGAAATCGGCATGTCATAGAACATAACAAAATTCGAAGACATGTGACCAATGCTGGGCCAGCGTGGTGGATTATGGTCCATTCCTTCTCCTAGAGAGGAAGCCTGAGTCCCAGCAGTAGGACTCAGGTGGATTATTAGGCAGACAAAGACACAATTTACTTAACAATTAACTCTTATAAAGGAAATCGCACAGATGGTCGATGGGGACGAAAGATTCTGGAGTGGCGGCCACGTATCAGAAGAAGCAGCGTTGGAAGGTATGCCACAAGGTGGACCGATAGATGCGAGACTCACAGGACCGGTCGTCACAGGGCGACAATTAGGGAGGCCTAGGTCCAACAGTGGACGTTTTTTGGCAGAAATGATGGTGAGGATGATGAAAAGAAATCGCATAACTGGCCAAATGTACAGCAGATTTTTTCTTTTTTTGTAAGAAAGACATTCTAGATGTTGATGAAAAATATTTCATAACAGACACTGGGACGGGTAAAAGTAAATATAAGCTTGTAATGACGTTGTATTTAAATATATTAGCGAACAAACAAACAAATTACGTCTTTATAATATCAGTGTAGATACACTCATTATTTATTATTATATGGTAGATTTATGGACCTATTTACTGACCAATCAGCGGACAGCATCCGTGCAACTATTATCATTTAATTTAAATACCGTAATAATTGTTCAGTAGTACAATAAGATAAGATTAGGTGTGATAGGACCATTTTCGGATAGCGAAAATTAGGCTCTATTATTTCCTTTGTAAGCGGTATTATTATAATGGTTTAGAGGTTTATGACTACTGAGTTATTGTAGCCAAATCAGTAGGTATAATAATGATTAAAGGAAATTAATTTAGTGATCATGTTAAGGGGATGCAACTCGACATACATTTTCACTGTTTTTCATACAACCGCTCTTACGGCGTTTACGTATGTATATTATTCCAGTTAGGTACATGTTGTATAAAGAGAGGACTTAATTTAGAAAAAAAAATAAACAAGAAATTCTAGAAAATGAATGTATTTTTTGGCCAATTTTAGGTATACCAAGATATTATAATATTTAATTGCTACAAATTCCAACACAATGACAGAGACTCGTAAAATTGTACAACTGCGGTACAAAACACCTACGATGTAAAGTTATTGCGCAATTTGTGTATAAAGCAATTTATGGCATGTTTTCTGTAGTACTGACAACATTGCCCTAATAAGAACTAGGTATAAAGTTTATACACCTATGTATCCTAGCTTAATAATATAAATGCAATAGAACCTCTGTCGGTATGTTTGTTTTGTTTTCACCCAGCCTAAACATCCAAACTAATTTTAGAATAGACTAGATATTTATTCGATATAGACACAGCAACAGTAATAAACATCGTATTTGCTGGGTTACATTTCATGTTTAGTCCATGCGATTTCTCCAAGGTTAAGCTAACAAACAAGCAAACAAACAAGCTAAGTTAGGCTAACTCCCTGTAGTGGCCAACCGGTCGATCTTGGCTAACAGTCAAGATTCGGTCAATCTTGGCTGTCGATCTATGCTGTTAATCCAATCGATTTTGGCTGTTAATCTAGGCAATCTTGGCTGTAAATCCAGTCGATCTTGGCTGTTAAGTCAGTCGATCATGGCTGTTAATCTAGTCGATGTTGGCTGTTAATCCTGTCGATCTTGGCTGTTAATCCAGTCGTACTTGGCTGTTAATCCAGCCGATCTTGGCAAGCAGTAGCGTATTCACTTTTAGGCCAAGAGGACTACGGCAGATAACTACCCTATTAAATTATATTACTTGTAGGCCCGTAAATTCTTGTTTTTCAAAAGAAAATCGAACTGTATTCAAGGCAGGTTGCTGAACGCCCTTAGCTCGTTTTTACATTTTTGACTACCCGATTTTTCAGCAAAGTTTATTTTTAAATTATAACCTCTTTTGATGCGTTGTGCTAAAAAATTCGAGCACCCTCGCTCTTTTATTCCTATTGTTAAATTGATTTTGTAATTGGCACCCCTTGGAAAAGGAAATAGGATTTTTTATCCTAGGAATTTAGATTATTAATTCTTGTAATAATTTTCGCACTTCACGCGAGCGAAACTGCTAACAAAAGCTATATAATACTATAATAACTTCTAATAAGCAAAGACGGGTACGTGACGTAACAGGCTATAAAGATATTAAAATTACATAGAAAATTATGTATAACAACTTGCAATAATTCCTTTAGAACCGATATCAACATAAACCTAAATACATCTCAATTCAAAAGATCAATGTTTGCATGGGAATTAAAATTGAAATAGATTTTGACACGGCGAGCATCATTTTCCATATTTCCTAGGAATTGACCGTCTATATCAGCTGGATAAAAGGCCTGGGAATATAAAAGATAGAGAAAGATGGACGGTCAGATGCTGATGAATCCATTGACTGAGATAAATTGTCATATATTGACAGAATTTATGTATTAATACATAAAATGAATTAAAAGAGTGTCCATCGAGTTTCTTGCACGTTCTTCTCCATAGAAATTAAAACTTAATTTTTCTAACTGACTGACTTCTCGACAATTCAAAAGTGCCTATAAATGGTTATCTATATAAATATATAAAAATGAATCCTTATTTCCTTTGGTCACGCCATCACGGTTGGACCGATTTCACTATTTTTTTTGTTGTGTTTGTTATTGTTAGGAGAAGGTTCTTATGAAAGAAAAAAATAAAAACATTGGTAGTAGGGTAGAGTATGGTAGAGTAGGGTAGAGTTGGGTAGAGCAGAATAGAGTAGTCAGTGGACGGGAGCGAAGCCACGGGAAAAAGCTACTTTGAAATAAATGCTTTTACTGTTTGATTGATTGAGTACCAAAAAGGCTGCTAAGCTAAACTGGGATTGGGTGGGTCACGTCAACCGCATGCATAGTGACCACTTCACAAGTCTCCACAAAGTAGATTCCTGAGGATGGACGAGGGTGTCGATGCTGACTTGAAAGAGGTGTCAAGACTATTTACCACAAGGACTGATTCGTGGTGGCTGGAGAAAAGAATACCAGGATTTTGGGGAGGTCTTTTCCCATCAGTGGGAAAGTTTAGGTTAAATAATAATAATAAAAAAAATGATTCTAAGCAAATTTTAATTCTATGGAAAGAACAGCGTAATTCTAGTATATTGCCAGAAGTTAGTTAGGTTCTAAGTTTTATGTTGTTACTAGCTGACTCAACTGATGTCGTTCTGTCAAAAAGGATTGTCAGCCAACCCCAATATTGACAGCCACGAATTTTCATCGACATTGGTCCAGTTATTCTCGAGATTTGCGCTTAGCAACACATTCAGCCATTCATTTATATTTATTAATAGATCATAGATCACTGGATTGGATTAAAACTGTAGCTGTCTTGTGTATGTCTGAAATGGTCACTCCATCACAAACATAGTCACAATTAATTCTACGTAAAGTAAAAACCTTTGCGGCTAGTTTTTGCATTCGTACGGAACAAAAATATACCTATTTAAACAATTTTTTTATTAAAGAAATCTTCATTAACACCCCCGCTCTGATTGCAGCGAGAGAGTGTCAGATTTTTTATGACTAAAACCCACCTGTTCTCCTTCAGTTGCCCTTTGCATTCCCGGGCCATAGTAACTCTTTTGAACAATTCCGCAGAAAATTACTATTTTGTGAAGGTAACCATTACACAATTAGTTACAATTCAAAGCGAAGTAAAAAACTTTGTGCCTATTTATAGTTTCGCACGGAACAAAAACATACTCCCAAGTTACGAGTATATACTAAGCGTGTCCGTCAGCCAGTACATAACACCTCTAATATAAATAGGAATTCTATTCACTACAACCGGCTAAGTTGTAATTCAGTTAGCCAAACAAAACGCTGTATTAGTCATATGGTCTATTGTCCATAGCTGTCGGTCCCGCCGCTTTATCTTAATTGACTGCAATTTGATTTAGTAACGCAACTGTTTGCAAACTTACATTTACCATAAAACAACATCTACATACCAAACGAAATTATTGCCGAATATATTTTAACAACAGCATGTATAAGTTGGTGTTTTAAGGCACGCGCCAATCTAATACTTCGTTTCGAAAATGATCCGTCGATCAAGTTTCAATCTTGAGTTGTTAGATTTAGAGTTGTAGTTTCTTAGTGCTGTTTGAATTTATGAGGTTGTCAAAAGGCATTGTGTGAGCAACGCCTAAGGGGACAAGTTATGTCACACAGTTATTTCTTGTACAACACGTCTCGTAGGAAAGTAACAAGGATATAAGATCTGTATCGCGCCATATGAATTTGATTGAAGTTCAGGGGGCATACTATGAATTTGGACACAAGATTGGACTCGAAATTAGGTTCTATTGAATTTATTGGTAACACTATTGCGTTAGTTTCTATCACAGAACGCGTTTGATTCGAAATTCAAATTTGGAACAAGCTTCAACTATCTTTTTTCTAATTGGTCGAGGACGGCCATTTTTGATTCGATTGACAGCTACTAATTCGTGTTGATTGGCCGTAGTAGGCCTCCAGAAGGTATGTCAGTTTTATCAGTAAATGACTGAATGAAGTGTGCACTGTTCGTTCCTTGATGTTTATCAGTCGAGTTGGTTTAGCAAATGAAACTTGTCAGCAAATAAATTTATCACGAGTGATACGATAAGATTTGCTACAGGGGTGTTTATTAACTGTCTGTTCGCGCAAAATATACATATAAATATGGAAACCAGTTTTAGAATATTTGATGATTCATTGATATGTCAAAGTGCGTGAGAATTCAATATAATTTTGGATTCAAGAGTATTTGATTTTTATTTAACAATTAATGTACATACATGTAATAAACAGACAAGTAGAAGGAAACAGAGAAATAGTAACAAAGTAAAAATAGGAAGGTTTAAAAAAAAGAGGAAAAAAGTTGATGCTTATTAGTAATAGATCAAATACGTTTTTATAGTGATATCATCATACGATATAAAAGCCACTATTTAAATTATAAAATATGGGAACGGCCTTATCTCCAGATTGCGTTGACTTAAAGTTTGATTTTTCCACTGTTCTATGGGGTAGCAGACCTAAGAATTCGATCTTGATTTCAGCTTAATGTCTCCACGCCTTCCTGAGAAAAAGAGTCTTGAGTTGACAGACGGACAAACTGACAACAAAGTGATCCTATAAGGGTACCGTTTTTGCTGTCTGAGGTACGGAACCCTCAAAAAAACAAAGGAATAATCACCACATCCGTCTACTTATAATCGAACCACGCGGAAGCACTAGTGCTTACTACACGAGTGACGTCACAAGATATACGAGTGTCAGCAGCAACTAGGAAACCTTTAATTACATCAACAACATGTTTATCATTACATCTTCTTTATTCCTAGTATTTTCTCAGGTAATGTCAAGGTACAAATTACTTGGAGCTATACGACTTCCTAGTCACTTATCAGATATTCAAAGATTATCTTCTAAAAGGAATTTATTATTGATATTTATATATGGCGGACGTCAGCTATCGCTCACTATACTATCAGGCGGGATCGAGATCAAAGTCAGGCTCATCAGGAATTCCCAAAAAAGGCATAAGAAGGCCCCAATGCAACTGTCAAAGTCTGTTTGTTGGTACAAGTTGGTATAGAAACGGTCACTAGTAATATATGAAATATATCATAATATGGCCCTTTACAGCATGTAATTAAATGGATATTTTCGAAGATATTATAGATTAAAAATGCAGGAACATGGCGGTTGCGGTGGTATCAGCATTGCACCCGTGCGAAGAAGGGGCGGGTCATTAGTTTTCCATAAAGAGAGGAGCTTTGGAATATGCGTCACCTGCTATGCTGCTCATCCTCCAATAACAGAGGTTTGTTGCCAAATACTGGCCAAAAAAAATTAATTTGAGTCCATCGACACGAAAAGAAGAACAAGAATAATATACAATTCGCTTCATCTTTCTGAGTGAGCCTGTAAATGATTTATTTGAAATAAATGCTTTGAGTCTGAACAAAAAAAAAATGATAGAAAATACTCAAGAATTACGATTTTACGACAATTGCTGAAGCTAAATATTTTGTTAACTGAACATTTTTTTTTATTTTTTTTAATATAGTATTCACACAACTATTACACAACGTCGTCTAGTCCCAAGCTAAGCATAGCTTGTGTTACGAGTACTAGACAACTGATAAACATACTTAAATATTTCTAAATGCATATACATATTATAGATAAATTACACCCAGACACAGAACAAATGATTGTGCTCATCACACAAACATTTGTTTTGGGTAGGAATCGAACCCACGACCTCCGGCTTAGCAGTCAGGGCCACTAACCACTAGACCAACAGGCCAGTCAATCAAAAGATTGCAAAGAAAAATGAGATGGTGCTATCCAAGCTTTTTCTTGATCCTACTTAGGTTTAATATCCACAGTAAGACACGAAATGGTATTATTATTCTTTAGCAGGAATCACACGAACAGGATCTCTCGCACCGGGCCTTGGTACAGGCCATGGTCCGGAACGAGGAGGAGTGGCAGGCGGTCGCCTTCTTCTTCGAAGCAGTAATGCTAGCAAAGGTGGCTCACGCGCGAGAGAACGGCCCACACGCCCCAGTCGCCGGGATCCCGATCCCGATTTCCAGCCACCATAGGCGCTGGCTTGCGAACGGCGAGCAATGGGTAGCTCGCCGTCCGACTGTCCGGTAACTGTCTGGACCGAGCCCAAGTTGTCGTCGGCGCGTAGTGTTCCACGCGCGCCTCAAGGAGATGTCAGCAAAACCGTAGGGGCCCAGCAGAGTCGAAGCCTACTGGGGCCATGGGCGATGCGAAAGAGAACCCCGTGGCCCTGGAACGAAGGCAAAGAAGGAACAGGAGTGGGTTTTCAGTCAGTAAAAGTCTGACACTATCTCACGATCCGCCCAAGAGCGAGGGATGTCATTGGATGATTTTCCCACCGAAAAAAAAAAACACGAACAGGATAAACTTTTAACCATACCTAGTTCTCAGCAATCTATGGTCACGGTTTGACCTCTGCTACCCCAACTTTGTGTACTATGACATCATCAATGCAGCAGGTGGATTCCTTAGTCACAGAACATAAGAACCAACGGAACATATTTATCTCTACCGTCGAACAATAATTCAATCAGCACATAATAAGGTCATGGTTGAACCTGAATCAACCTAAACCTTTAGCATCGATTAGTATTCGATACAAACGCATATTAATCAATCGGTTTGCAGCTACGATTAGATTGAAGTTTGTTTTAGTTTGTTAATTGATACAGGTAGCGCTATAGTGAGTACTAACTCCGTATGTAATATGAAAAGTGCAGTAGAGAACAATCTGGGTACGATTAACTATTTTATTAAAATCATCCAATGACTTCTTCAACGGGAGGGCGTGTCAGACTTTTACTGACTAAAAACACACCTATGTTCCTTCTTTACCTCGCGTTCCAGGACCCTGGGTTTCCCTTTCGGCAGGTAGTGAACCAATTAAAACTCGTACCCATTTAAAATCGTAGAAAATCATCGCACGAAAATGTTCTCGATGCAGATACATTTTGAAATGAAACACGATAATTTGATTTGGATGACGAAAAAATGTGGAGGGAAATTAAAAATTCGAACTATGGTATTTTTAAATAACCAAAGTTTTCAAAATAATTACAAGTGGCAGCCTTTTAAATAAAAACTTTTTTTCGCAAAACTTTCTGAGTGGCCTAGTAGTATAACAACTAATCCAGAGGTTCTCAATCTTTTTCGTACGGGTGCCTCCTCACATGTTGTAATTGTTTTTTACTTCCTTCTAAAAGAAGAATAAATAAAAGAAGACAACTTCGTGTAGTAGCTTAAGAGATAAAACGAATAATACGGATGATAACCACTCTACTGACTACTCAAATCGGGACTAAAGTTGAAATAACTACTCTCATTTATTTTTTTCTAGAATTTATTTTGTGACTGCAAGTTAATAGAATTTTTAAAGCCGTAGTAGGCTTACAGTAGAATATTCTTGGGAGTTAGGATATCTACATTAGTATAAACTCGAAATTAATTAGATCTTAGTTTTAAGTTCGTATCACCGAATCGTTCAAACAGCTGTTTTTTCTTTGGCTATTGTAGGCGATCTGAGCGTGTCAGTTATTGACGCCCCTGAGACTGCCTCGCGACGCCCTGGGGTATTGCGATTCACAATTTGGGAACTCCTGAACTAAACTATTAACTACTTTGTACGGGTCAGCGACGGAGCGACGTATTGCGCTTAGTGTTTATGATTTAATTCGATTAAGTAGTCAGGTCTCGTTTTATCGAACCAAAAGTGTAAGTAGTTCTGTGCATTAAGTTCACTCGTATACAACATTCATTTAAAGCAGTGCAAGATTGCAAATGTATAAGAAAAATATGAATTGTTCTGAGACTGCCCCGGCGACGCCCTGGGGTATTGCGATTCACAATTCGGGAACTCCTGAACTAATATATTAACTACTTTGTACGGGTCAGCAACAAGGCGACGTATTGCGCTTAGTGTTTATGATTTAATTCGATTAAGTAGTCAGGTCTCGTTTTATCGAACCAAAAGTGTAAGTAGTTCTGTGCATTAAGTTCACTCGTATACAACATTCACTTAAAGCAGTGCAAGATTGCAAATGTAGTAGAAAAATATGACTTGTTCTGAGACTGCCCCGGCGACGCCCTGGGGTATTGCGATTCACAATTTGGGAACTCCTGAACTAATCTATTAACTACTTTGTAGTTGTACGGGTCAGCGACGGGGCGACGTATTGCGCTTAGTGTTTATGATTTGATTCGATTAAGTAGTCAGGTCCCGTTTTATCGTACCAAAAGTGATCATCATCACTCGTATACAACATTCACTTAAAGCAGTGCAAGATTGCAAATATAGTAGAAAAATATGAATTGTCCTACTTCGATAAAGATATATTTACTTTTCAATTTATTTTTAAACATATTTCCATTTAACTGCTTAATGGTAACTGGTTGTACACACGAATAGCAGTAACAAAGGTACTTTTATAATACATCATATTGTTGATAGCTGGTAAATTAATGTCATACTTATATTGTTTCCGAATGTTTCTTTTGGAATTTGATTTGAAATTAAAGTATTGCATATTGTTTTTAACAAATAAACATAATTCGAGTATATAAATACCAGTTAGTGTCAGGAAACCCTCCTTTTTGAAGACCTCTCTTAATGATTCGGTACTATGCAAGTTATATATTGTTTTCAGACATTTTTTCTGGAGAATGAGTGTAGATTGTAAGTTTGTCGAGGTCCCCCAATATATTACACCATAAGTTAACAGTGGGTACACATTTCCAAAATAAGCATTTCTAGTGACACTTAAATTCTTATATATAGTGTTAAATATAATAATATAGTGACTAAAGATTGTCGTTTTTCGCTCCAACATACATACTGGTTAAAGAGAATCCACTTATAGTAAAGTGCGTACCAACAATAATCTCAACAAATCACAGCCAACATTAAAACACAGAAAAAATACACTCAATTATAAACCACTTAAACTCAGACCACAAACACACAAACCTTTTTTAATGTACAGGTCACTTTCCGCCATTCCTGCTCGTGTTGCTTTCAAGTAATTCTACAAAGGGCACTATTTTTCACTAACTGATAATGTCCTAGGCCAGACAGTTGAGCTAAAGGCTTGTCTTATTAGACTTTCGTTCGTTCCCTTGAAGACCACCATGGGAGAGGGATTTCTTGGTTGGATATGAGTCATGCTTTGCAGTCACACATTTGTAACTGTTTCAATGTCCAGATTGCGGCCTTAAATTGGTAAGTGTATCTTAGGGTTAATGCAAATGCAAAAAAGGTTTGTATGTGAAAGTTTTCTGTTTGTACGCATTTCTTAGATATTTTACTAGTATTCTAGATGTTTTATAAAGTGCAATGTGCAGTAATCAAGTTGTTGTTTTGTATTCGTTTAACATTGCGATTGCATCACTACGTACCTGCCTGAAACTAGTGCTTGATTGCGATACCACCTAATAGGTGGGATCGCATAAGTACAAGTCTATAATCGTTAAAAAAAACTTATAACGAAACCGAAAAGTAGGTTACCTATGTTTTTTTAGGTTCAGATTTTCCTTTTGAGTTACAAAAGGAAAAAAAACGGAACTCTTATAAGATTACTTTGTTGTCCGTCTGTTTGTCAAGACACTTTATCCCGGGAACGCATGGAGGTATGGAGATGAAATTAAAACCATATACTATGGTCTGCAGTCCCTTGAAGTTGTGAAAAAATCAAACTTCTGAGTTAACGAAAAAAAAAGATACGGCCGCTTATGTCGCAAAAAACGTGTATCTCGACACTTTCAAGGGAATCAAAATTCATAGGGTATTTCCCGTTGACCTAGAATCCTGAAATTTGCCATTAAGCAAGGTCTCATAGCACAAGTATAGGAAAAATCAGAAAACTGTAAATTTGTGGTTACGTCACAAAAAATAACTTTTTTTTGCGATTCGGAAAATCTTCGTACCTCAATTCGGGAATAGAATTGTTTTCATAGGTAAGTTTATACGGAACCCTCAGAGCGCGAGTCTGACTCGCACTTGCTCGACTTGCTTGCTTGCTCGGTTTTTTTCATTAAATAATGAAACTTTCGGGAGAAAATTTATTTTATGTTTGCCAACCGATCAGCTTCAATGTTTTATTTTTTTTTAAAGAACCTTGCCCCACAATCGAAACTACTCTTGTATTGTGGGTGCGTTCACAAACAAGTGAACTCACATACAGACGACACCCAGACCAGAAACAACTATATGTAGATCACACAAGTATTGATCAGTGCGAGAAAAGAACCAGCGACATGCAGCGTAGTGCCAACTCCTCAACCACTGTACCTATAACCGTGCCGTCAAATGAATGCACAGTTATATCTACTTAGATTATTTCAAAAGTTAGGGTGAATAATCCTTCTTGGAAAGAGTCACCGCGGCCCTGGAACGCAAAGAGCAACTGAAGAAACACAGATAGGTTTTATCAGTAAAAGTCTGACACTCTCTCGCTCCATTTATGTAGGGGTGATTCTTTGAAACCGAGAGAATGTCTCATTCATCTGGCCTAGTTTTTTATTTACAATTTGATATTTTTATTTGCATATTAGTTTACCCCGATCACGAAATGTATCAAATGCACTCATTTGCGCCCAGTGACTTACGACACAAAATAGATAGGTACGAAAACTAGGCCAGATGAATGAGACATTCTCTCGGTTAAATAGAATGAGCGGGAGAAGTTATTTGATGAGCCAAAAAAAAAGATACTTTGAAATATTTTTGGAGAATGTTCTGTAGGGAAGATACGAGCTGTCGCGTCGTCCATCGTGCTTTTATTTATTTATTTATTAAATACTTTATGCACATAAAGGTACAGAGGCGGAATTAATGCCTTAGGCATTCTACCAGTCTCGTCTTTGGAAGACGGAAAAAGGCATATATATGAATAAGTAACATTGCAAAAGATTGTTCAAAAGCAGCGGTGTCATAGCGAAACCGATGACGGAGAGATAAGACATGAAGATTATCATCACAAATCAAAACGCTTGATACTTTCTGACGAGTTCATTCAACATGCAAAGGTACTCAATCAATCTGCCTGCTTTTTCTTAACATGTTGGGATCGGCTTAAAGTCTAACCGGATACAGCTGAATACCAGTATTTTACATGAAGAGACTGCCTATCAGCCTACCTAGAGCAGTGGTAGCCGAGTGGTAACGGCACCGACTTACGAGTCGTAGGCCGCGGGTTCAAACCCAGCCAGGTACATTACTTTGTGTAATTCATTTCATCACCACTGCTCTCAAAACGGTGAAGGAAAACATCGTGAGGAAACCGGCATGTCCTAGAACTAAAAATTCGAAGATATGTGACATCCAACAACTCGCCCTGGGCCCGCGTGGTGGATTACGGTCCATTCCCTTGCCTAGAGAAGAGGCCTGAGTCCCAGCAGTGGGAACATTAAAAGGCTGATTATAAAGCACAAACCAGTAATTGGGTAACACAATATCCCTTGGCATGACTGGCTTCTGACTATCATGACTGGCTTCTGACTATCAGTAACGACTGTCAAAGATTACTACAATTGAAAGCCGTGCTCAATTTAATGGCTTGACGAGATTTCTGAAGCACAGTCTCTTTGTTCTCGTCGGGTCGGGTCACCTCACATAGAAATATCCTGGCGCCGATTAGCACCAGGATATTTCTATCCTACATTGTCGGCTCTGGCAAATGGGCTAACTTGAGGTCTCTCTCGATTCTAGACCACCAGGTCAATGGTGGGCGAGCACTGCCTTTCTTTTGTTCTGGCAGGCTTAGAGCAATTTTTACCACATAGTCCTCATTTTTCCTGCTAACATGTCCATACCATCTCAGGCGATTTTCCGAAAGTTTTTCAGTTATTAGCGCGATTTTAAAGCTGCACAGTGGAACCTCGACATTTTATGGTACTCATCCTCAGACCGACCTGAGCAAGCGTTGCTTAACCTTGGATATCAACCCATACGGCTGGTAGCTTAATAATAATTGAAAAAATTAATATAAGTTATCAAAAGTGGGTTAAAAGAACCACGTTTTGGGTCCCATTAAACGCAATGCGACATCGCGGCCGCCAAATACGAAGATGGAGAGATGAGCTTGACTCTTACCGGAGGGACTGGCTCGCATTGGCCGAGGGCAGGCTTGTGTGGAAAAGTGAGAGGGAGACCTTCGCCCAGCAGTGGGATATAATAGACTAACTAGAACTAGAATGAAAATAATGGTCATTATAATTTCTTATCCCATGTTATCACTCTTCCATTCTCGAGGAACTGTGCGTCAACAATGCTTGTGTACGCTGGTGCGCAGTCGTATTTTTAAATGCTTTGGTCATATTTGCCGACGTGGAAGTGACTCCATCGAACGTCTTGTGATACAAGGAAAGGTGGACGGGACGAGGCCGCATGGCAGATCACCGATGCGATGGACTGACCGGATCAAAGCGGCTGTTGGCGACCCATTGAAAGAGTGCGCCCGGATGTCTGCCGGCAGGCAAAACTGGCGGGAAGTTGCAGCGTAACCTGACAGCTTACGGAGAGCTACCTTCGTGATAACCACGACCACTCTGGCAAGAGTGAAACGAACAAGAAGGAATTCTTGCTTGTTAGTAAACCACAGTTACATCAGTTCTAATAAGAGCATTAGTCTTATAATTTAAACCGAGACCAGTAGCTTAATGTGCTTGGATGAATTTCGATAAGATAAAATGGTCACCCATCTAAAAATTGACCTCGCCATGCGATGCTTAACCTCATAGATCGACCCTTACGGCTGTTATTACTATAGCCACGAACTCCTCAGTCAACACATAACGGTACCTTAATACAATAGTTTAGTAAAACTTTGTTCCAGTATTAAAAGAGAATACTTGAAACATTTCTCGTTCATTTGTTATAGCCATTGTTACAGACATCTCAAAACGGCTGACCATTTATTAATAGGACATATTTGGACAGCGAATGACGTGTAATAAATAAAGGTATACAAGTTAGAATTTGAACCGAAAGTCGGTTAGTTACGGGGGTTTAAGACACGTGATTTTGAAAGGCTTCGATTGGGCTTGAAATATTTAGTGGTGACAATCTATACTAATATTATAAAGCTTGAAGAGTTTGTTTGTTAGTTGGTACGCTCTAATCTCATGAACTGAAAAATTACGTTAGTGTTGGACAGTCCTTATACCGAGGAAGGCTACATAAAAAGAAAGAAAGAAAACATGTTTTTTTGACATACATGAACAAACTAGTATTGTAGCAGATTGAAGTTCAATTCACTTTATTCAATTTATCTTATCGTAGTTCCAACCTCAAGAAAATCTCGTAGATCTAGTGGCATCATATCTTGGAGGACATAGGAATAAGGAACATACGGATTTTCAGACGGTTATAAAATTACTAGCCAGTGGTTTCACACGTGTGAAAGTAGAAAACTGTCCCAAAGGAACATACTCCAGCGATAAAAAGCCTTATAACCTATTCGACATGCGTCCGATATATCAAATCGTATTCAAAATCCGATGCCAGTCACAAATCGATACCTATCGATATCACAAACTAGAAAACCGATTTCACGAAAACCAAACCAAACGCAAAACTAAAATCTGAAATCGAGATATATTCGCCCTGTCCTTTTTATTTCCACAATGTTCCGCTTAGTTAGAAAGAGAGGAGACGAATTTCGTATCGCATCAGTCAGTTTGCGTTTGGATATCCACACAAATAGTTTTGTAATATCTAAATATCCAGATACGATTTGGATTTTTGTAGTTTTCGTTTTTTGAAGTTTGCGTTTGGATTTCCACACAAATCGTTTTATGATATCCAGATTTTTTTAGTCGGTTTGAATTTTTGGATTCGTTTGGCTATCGGTTTGTAGGTTACCGAAATCCAACCAAAATCACATTATGCGATCAATGTCACCCTTATTTTTAGGCGTAGTAAAGATTATTTTTCCGTGATTATGCGTTGATTTATTTTGGTTTTAATTTAGTGTTTATCTAATGTTTTTGTTCAGAGATGCAAACTTGACCTTGGTGACAAGCGCGCGCGTCTTCTTATCACCATATCTGTGAATAGAATTTGCCGACTTTTTGTATATGTTAGTTTAGAGTGGAATAGACTTTAGTTAAAGATAGATAATAAATGTAATTAGTTAAGTATTTAGTGAAGACATATATATTAGATTTATAGTTTAGACTTTATTTTAATTGATTTTATATAAATATAAACGAGTAGGTACCTACCCTGTTTTAATTTTTTTTTCCAGTAAGGAACATCGCGCAAATCTTTAGCTTCTTGTCTTAATGGTACCAATGTTTGTGTTTTTCGATAGCTTATAAAACCAAATCGAACTTTTTGGCAATATTTTTCCGAGTGAATTCAGTGATTATTGTAATTATTCGCAAATTGATCTAGTGGATATTGTAATGTAAAAAATTGGTGTTGTTTCGTATCTAACTACTGAGAAGGCTGACTCGATACATTTTCTGTCAAATACTGCAAAAACATTAGGACATTTTACACCCGCATTCTAATGAAATTCATAAACAGGGCAAAGCAAAATAAAAAACATACAAGTATTATATACTACGCGGCAAATAAGTTGAATCAAAATGGCCGTCGTTGCTATGGTTACGTGCAGGCCCGAAAATCGGTTACTTACTACGAATTCAAGGTCGATCGCCATTTTGGTTCAACTTATATGCCGCGTATTGTAAAAAATCGGATATTGAAATCGATTTCAAAATCAGAAATCGGATATATATCCGTTTGCATTCAGAACCAAAAACGCCCATGTCTATATCCTATGTGCTATTCCAGGACTCATGCTCTACACCTGAGCCAAATTTTATCTAAATCCGTTCAGCCGATCGAGCGTGAAAGAGTAACAAATGTATACATGTCGTGGCCAAATCATGGAAATTGATCAATTCATGATATGGCCGATTAAAACTGGCCAGATCGTTTTATCGT
The DNA here is from genome assembly GCA_905147345.3 of Mythimna impura. Taxonomy (NCBI): domain Eukaryota; kingdom Metazoa; phylum Arthropoda; class Insecta; order Lepidoptera; family Noctuidae; genus Mythimna; species Mythimna impura. Next base: position 9,981,606 of record LR990362.1, on the reverse strand, counting down.
AAACATTTGAAGAATCGTTTAATCAAGATGATATAATAAGATTTCTATGATAATGAAAAGTCTAAAGAAATTAGGCCAAACGAGGGTTGAAATATCATCAAAGTTTAACGTTTAAAACGATCTGGCCAGTTTAACTTGGCCAAATCAAGAGATGATCAATTTCTATGATCTAGCCACGACATACACACAAATGGGCAAGTGAAGGGAACACGGGTGACTTGACAGTCAGTAGGTCTTTTAGTCAGTAAAAGTCTGACACTTCTCCTCGCCCATTCTAAGCGGGAGGATTTATTTGATGATCTTCCACCATCAAGAAAAGAAAAAGAAAGCATATCAGCTTAGTCTTCGATAGTACGAGCGATTATCTGAGGTCGGAATTACGTAGAGTTATTTAAGTACTTTTACTGATTTCATACAGCGAAAGAATAAAATGGATATGCTTCAAATCCCGAGATTGATTTTAAAGAGTTTTTTTATGATGACTCTATCAGAAATATAGCAGAAAAAAATTCTTCCTGCATTAATGACGAGGAGGAGGAAGTGTATAAATTTGTTAACCTCACCTCAGTTGACGTAGAGAGATCTTTTTCAATGAAAAATACAAATGAAACTTGTATGTTAATTATCTTTGTTTTATTGGTCTTATCGCCTCCCCCAAATGTCGCCACAATGACCGGTCCTGTGCGTCTCGCATCCATCGGATTCCCGCGACCCTCACCAGGTCATCGGTCCACCTTGTGGGAGGCCTTCCAACGCTGCGTCTTCCGGTACGTGGTCGCCATTCCAGAACCTTTCGTCCCCATCGACCATCTGTTCTGCGAGCAATGTGCCCTGCCCACTGCCACTTAAGTTTGGCGATTCTTCGGGCTATGTCTGTAACCTTGGTTCTCCTGCGGATATCTTCATTTCTGACGCGATCACGCAAAGAAACTCCGAGCATAGCCCTTTCCATTGCCCTTTGAGTGACTTTAAGCCTTCTGATGAGGCCCATTGTAAGCGACCACGTTTCGGAGCCATATGTCATCACTGGCAACACGCACTGGTCATAGACTTTCGTCTTGAGACACTGTGGTATATTGGACGAGAAGACACCGCGCAGCTTCCCGAACGCTGCCCAGCTGAGTCGGATTCGACGATTGACCTCTTTCTCGAAGTTAGACCTACCCAACTGGACCGTCTGTCCTAGGTAAACGTAGTCGTCCACAACTTTGAGTGTAGAGTCTCCGATCTTGATAGGATTTTTATTATTATTTATTTTTAATATTGTTGGCCACACGGGATTTTTCATTAGAAATCCCAAGAAGAATCCATATCAATATTAACATTTCGATGCAAGTACATGAATAACTATACCTAATTCCGACCTCTGGTGATTATATATGTAAGTCTTATGCTCAATATACAAGTATGGACTAAGCTAAACAGCAAAATAATTCCCTTACTCAATCCCCATTACCTCAGCCACATATTGCTCATTTATATATCGAATGCGCAACATATAACCATCTACATAGTTCGTAATAAGTTTCAAATATGCCTATTAAGATCATTAGCCATTATTGAGCATATAATAGCGTAAGGAAGTCTTTGAAATGGCTCATCAGACTAATTTAGGAAAATAAAGGGCCGTACGTTTTGAGAGAAAGGGAGATTAAGTTACTTAAGTATATTGGATGTGATTACTGTTGGTAATCATAGCAAGGGCCTGTATCTATAATTATAAATAAAAGGAGAAACTGACTGACTAACATATTTATTTATTTAAACTTCATGTACAGTAGTGGTACATAGGCGGACAGGCATTCTCCAGTCAACCTTTGGGTTAAAAAAGACAACACTGTGGTAGGTTTGCTTAATAAACAAATAACAGATATATAAAACTGAAAAAATAAAATAAAAAATAACAACGGACAGCTGAAACTGCTGGGCTTAGCAGCGTAAAATTTTGCACAAGGTTACCTTTTAAGACGTAAGCGAGCACAAAGAGTGGATTTTCCAAAATTCTCCCCCTAAGGGGATGAAACGGGGTTCCAAAATTTGTATGGAAATACCTACTTTCATGCGGGCGAAGCCGCTGGCAGAAGTTAGTCGTTAGTAATGTGATTAGGCACATGTGTGAGCTGATTCTTTTTCGATTCCGAGGAGCTTGGTTCGACCTTCAAGGTTAAGCAACCCTTGTCGAGGTCAGTCCGTGGATGGTTGACCACCTTACAATACTGCAATTCGTCCGTTCTTCGGAAAGCACTTTAAGTTGTTAGTCTCGGTCGGCTCTCATTTGGAGATCTTTGACAGCCGTTGCGTATCACTTAGACATGGTCAACCCGTTTGCCAAAACCAAAGTCCCCTCCACTGCGTCAGTCTGTCTGTATGAACGCACTAAACTCAAAAACTACTGAATGGATATTCATACGGTTCACCAATAGACAGAGTGATTCACTTGGACGGTTTTGGTGTACAATACATGCATATTAAGACTGGCCTGTTGGTCTAGTGGTTAGTGGCCCTGACTGCTATGCCGGAGGTCGTGGGTTCGATTCCCACTCAGGACAAATGTTTGTGTGATGAGCACAATAATTTGTTCTGTATCCTGGGTGTAATTTATCTATAATATGTATGTATGTATTTAGAAATATTTTAGTATGTTTATCAGTTGTCTAGTACTCATAACACAAGCTCTGCTTAGCTTGGGACTAGACGGCGTTGTGTGAATAATATTATTCATATATTAATATATATGTCGTGGATTGATGGCGCAAGGGTGCGACGGACAGCGCCATCTAACAATTAGTTCCGTAAACTAATAATATCGTCACCGGAAACGCAAGCGGCGCCCTACCGCTTGGACACGATCGTCGGTGGAAGGGATGCAGCGAGGACTGGAGGGAAGCCTGAGAAGTGCGGCATTCTACCTCGGACAGCCTCGGCATACGCTTAGTACCAACGCACGTGTTTGTTTCCTTTTGTAAAACCGTTATCAAAATAAAATTATTCTGATTCAAATTATCTTTCGTTCGAGTACCCAAGTCAGTGCCCACACTTACCAAGAACTATGTCGGATCGTGATGAAGACCCGATGTTTCGCATCTCGGCCACCCTTGATGCGACATATAGATTATGACCACTATTTTCTTTTTCATTCGCACGGTTTGTGAGTCAGTTTTAAGTTTGTAAAGTATTTAGTTTTTAATACAGAATACAGTCCATTACAATGCGGATGTAAAACGTACAAATGTTTTTGCAGCATTTGCCAGCAAATGAATCGAGTCAGTCTTCTTGGCAAGCTTTGCTGAGAAAGTCAATACTACAATAATGTTCTCAGCTGCATTTTACCGAGTTCGGGTCTGTTTCAATGATTCCACGTTGTCCAGTTTTATAGACAGTTGAGATACAAGCCTACAACAATTTCTACAACAAAATATCCACTAAGAATCAATTTGCGAATAATTAAAACAGCCACTGCGAACTGCAGGTACCTACCCTAAAAAATCCCGCCAAAAACTCCGACCGCTACTTATCCCAAAACTTTTACTATTACACAACTGACCAAAATAAAAGACCCACTAAAAACTCAGGCGTCCAAATTGGTCTATTGATCAAGTAGTCTTTAACCGGTGTCTCCTAAACCGTTGACAATGGACAGCTAAAAGCATTCTCAAGGATAAGCTCAGTTATTGTGTAGTTTGTCGCCCGGATCGGTCGCGATGCGTATCTAACGCTTACTTATGTTATAACCGCTACGTACCAATTAGACTAATGAATTTAGGGCTGCGTCATGCGTACACACGCACGGTTGTGAAAATATTTATAATGTGGTAATAAAGTTCTTAATAAAACTTATATGTCAATTGAACTTACCTAAATCTACCTGTCCCTTGAGGAGATCATACAGTCCCCTTCTAAGACAAAGCAAATTATTAATGGACGCCTCACACGGTCCATTTTACCGTCAAGTTTGCAGAGCGCTTGAAGCGGTGTCCGGTAAACTTGATCGTATGTATGTATCGGTGTGCATAAGAAGAAGACTTGTATTAGAGGGAGATTGTCAAGAAGTTTTGTCGGGCACACCACAACGCTGATCAAGAGCAGAGGTAGCTATCAGTATGCATGATAAGTCTACTTCTCATTTGTGACAATCTTTGGCCTGTTGTGATGCGCCGAAGATCTTATTGTCCAGGTGTTGCTCCACTGATCTGACCATCGTAAAAGGCTTTGTAACCTGTGTCTCTTTCTTTCTATTTTTCCAGTTACTATGCGTTTTTCCAAAGTGTCTAAAGGCCTGATACTTTTAGCATTCATGTGAAATAGTTGCTGTGTGAATTGTTAATCAGAAAAAGATATCCAGCTTGCATCCTAAGTCTTTTACCTAAAGGGTCTGCAGCAGGTTCCGACCTAGTAGGTACACGGTGTCCTGAATGGTTTAGCTGATAGCCCTACAAAATGGTAGGAGTTCAACTACTTTCAAATCGACACAAATCGATGTATCGATTGAGAATTCGTTATCTGGTTCACTACTACCCAGATTAATGAATAGACGCGAATAACTTACAAGGGGATCTGAATAATCGACACGGTGGAATCAGATCGCTATCTATTCGTCGATTTATAAGGATCTCTGCAGTTTTGCGCTTACGTACAAACGATTTCTTATCGGCCTATCGTGGCAACCATTTATAAATTGTTTGATCTTGTGTCCGTTCTATACAAATAGAGGACTAGATCAGTCGATGCTGGAATCTTAATGGTTTTGTCGCTTGGAAGTAAAAGGGAGTACGCGCGGATTTAAATAGGCATGCTTATTATTGTCAATCGATATAGCTAGGTTTTGTGTTGTTAATGTTGGGGTTAAGAGGTGGACACCAAAGCAAACACGGTTTTAAGGATTTGAAATAATAACTATTTATTAATCCTTTACTTTATATTGGAAGGTGTGTTTCAGTAAAATTACGTGAGACGTGTGCTTCTAAGCAAAGCTAAAGGAATACAATAACTGTAACCATACTAGGGATTTCAGTCAAATACTGACGAGGGGCTCAGTCCTCAGACCAATTAAATACAACATTTATTGGCTAGAAAGAGAAAGACTATAGTGTTGAAGTAGGATAAATTTGTTTTTGTTATAGGTTAATTCGACTTCAAAATATGAGAGAAAAGGATGTTAGTGGTAGCATGATCGGTGGTTGGACAGAGTGGAAGTGGAAAGTTTCTTGTTGCGCCCACCACAAATAACACGGGACAAGGGCAGGGACATGAAGAAGATGACTTTAGAAATGTTGAGTGACTGCGATTTTTCTATGTGGGAAATCATAGAATAACTCTTACTCTGGATGGGGCGAGATGCAGTGTCAGACTTTTACTGTCTGAAACCCACCTATGTTTCTTCAGTTGCTCTTTGTGTTCCAGGGCCACGGTAACTCTCTCGAACAATGTCGTAACTTTGAGTGAAGACAACAGCCAGAGACAAGTGAGAAAATATATACCTGCTTAGGTATAGGTTGCTGGACGATGTCGGACGCTGTCTACGTTGATTGGTATGGTACAGTTGAAATATAGTTATTTGGTATACAGGAGTTATTTCTACTACTAACAAGTGAAGTAACTTTGCTGAGCAGTATTTTATTAACTTCGTTCGTATGCCTTAGTAGCATAAGGCATACAAACTTATGTTGCCACATATAAGCCACAAAAATAAAGCACAAAAAACACAAAAAAACAAAAAAAAACAAACAAAAAACAAAGGAAAACACACACAAAAACACAAAAACAAAGAACACACACAAAACAAAAACAAAGGAAAACAAAAATAAAGGAGTAAGTAAGCGTTCATTTTTGTGCCATAGACTGGTAACATAACGCGCCGCTGAGCTAATTTTACAGGAGACATTTACTTTTTTAAGAAAGTTGTGGATATAATCAGAAGTTCATTAAAATCTTTCACACAATAGAAATATATACTATTTCTTTATTTAACTGAATAATAATTAAAAATAATATGGCCAGCCAACCAATTTTAGCATAATTGACTTTTTTATTTCAAAGTATTTTTATCTTTCACATTCAAGTACGAAGGCAACGATAAGTAGATTCAGTACCTAGATATAATAGCTATACCGATATAGGTAAAACCTTAACTAATTATTTTAAATAATCATTAATCGATTCAAGGATTATCCCTACGTATACGGTATATAGCAAAGAAATTTTAAGACCAGATATGTACCGTAATTAGAGACACAATAGAAAGACAATGGACGAGCGAACGCCGGCGTTCGCTTGGGGTTTAATGAATCAATACAAAATATCGACTTACCTTGATCCTTAATAGCGGCGAGTGCATGAGGCACACCAACCCAAGGACTTGGCAGGTCAAGGAATACTGCATCAGCTTTGCCATTCAGCTCCTCACCGAAACCATCAGCCAGGACATCTCTGTGTTTTGCCTACAAAGTTGGTATAATTAAAAAATTGGCCAAGTGTGAGTCGGACTTCCGGGATTGGAAGGGTTCCGTATTACAATATTAAAATCGAGCAAAAACGCCCACAAAATAACATTTCTTGTATGAGTACCCCCTTTAATTTTATTTTCATTTTACTATTTGTTGTAGTAGCAATTCTATGAAAATTTTAACTGTCTACCTATTAAGGTTTACGTGATATAATCTACAATAAATATAATATTTAGATACAATACTTTGTAAAGGTATTTATATTTTTCAATTTTATTTTATGAAAGTATCATAATTATTGTTGTAACAGACAAATTGTATTTTTTTAATAGTTTGTTTTAAATTAAATCTATTTGTTTGCACGATATAATTTAATTTACAGACGAAAATATAAACGAGGTTCTCAAGTGGAGTATTTTTTTTTTATTTTTTTATTAAGTATTATATATTAATTTGCAATCAGTCTTGTAGATTATATTCAGATAGGTTGGAGTAGATAGAAGTTTTGTTGTGTTAAAGCCACTGCCTTACCCCTCCTTAGTTATATAGCACATTTCCTCTTATCAGGCGATTGTTATAATGTATAACTTTTTTTACTCACAGTAACAAAATCAGCTAATCCATGTTCTGTGAATTCCTCTTGTGCCACTTTACTCCTGTGCTCATGAAAGTCAAATGTGTGGACATGACCGTGGGGCCTAACTCTTCTTATTAGAGCGTGAGTCAGGGAGCCGCTACCAGTACCTGAATGAAATGTTAAAGTTAGGCAATTAACTACACTACATCTTCTTAGCGTGTCGATAGTAATTTTTTAAAATTAAGTTCCTTGCCTGGCCCTGTATTCGATCACAGCAAAGCTGTCTGCTGACGCTGTCATAGTCTGCAGAGAGACACCACACAAACACAGAAGATCGGAGCCGTCTGAGGGCCGACGCTGCGTTAAGCGGGCGCCCGCGCGGTCTGAGGTCTCATACAAAAGTGCTCCGTCGCGACTCGCCACGCGGGCTCCCGTCACGGGCAGCCGCGGCCCGCGCCCTTTTTGTTACTTATTAATACATTAAAGTTCTCCATCGACACGACTACATGCACACCGTTAAAGTTGAACTAGTGACACTGCGCAGATAATAACCGTTTTATAAGTGCCCATGTAGGCCTATGTGAAATAAAAACTTTTGACTTTGATTTTGACTTTTATAATCCGTATTTCGCTACGGGGACCGCCGCACACGACATACGCGAAACGTCACGCGACGAGTGCCCACGCGGGCGCCCGCTGGCCCTTAGAACCCCTTACCTGTGGAGATTGCGCCCGACCGCTGGTTGCGGAGTCTGTTTAAAGCTTTTCAGAATGGTCATGTACGAGTGGACCAATGGTCTGGATACGAGTCGCTAGACTCGTATCCAGGCGTGAGGCTCTCCGATGGGTCGATGAAATCATCATCATCATCATTTCAGCTGAAAGACGTCCACTGTTGGACATAGGCCTCCCACAGGGCCAGGCAGGTACATTTCTTCCAATTAAATGTGTTTCTTATATTCTTTTAGGGACCAAAACAGGCTAGGTTGGTGTAGTGGTTGAGCGGTTGACTGCTGTAATACGTGTCACGGGTTCGATTCCCGCGCGGAACAAATATTTTTATAGTTTACAAATGGGTGTTCCGGGTCTAGCTGTCTTGTGTAGGTGAATTTACATGTTTGTAAACTCACCCACGATACAGTAATAATTTCTTGTGTGGGACAAAGTATAAAAAAAAGAAAAATGTAAGAAAGAAAATCATTAATTTTGTTTAAGATTTTTATAAGTAACTCAAAGACTTAATGTAAAAAACCTTTACTTTTGGAATATTTAAACCCAGTAAGCAATCAACAGGATCAAATTAAGATTTTTTTTGAGATTTAAAATGTATACATTTCTTATTATGTTATATAAGGAGAAAGGGACGGCTTTTGCCCAGCAGTGGGACACAAAATAGACCAAAAAAAATAAACTTACCAGCTTCAAGAACAACAGATCCAGGTACTAAGTCAAGTTGTAGCATTATCATACTAATGTCAGGAGTGTAGATAATCTGTGTGCGATGAGGCAGAGTCAATGACCAGAGCTCCGGGGTTGGCTGTAGCACATGACCCCATCCTTTTGATAGCTCCACCTAAGTGAAGCAAACGTTTTTAATAAGTAGTATATAATATATATAAAAGCAAAATACCACTCAGTGATTAATCACAATATCTCAGAAACTATAACATCCACAAACTTAAAATTTGGCAGGTGGGTTACTTAAAGGCTCTTTCTATGAATGGATTTTACGAAACTCCACCCATAAGGGGGTAAAACGGGGGTTGGAAGTTTGTATGGAGAAACCAACTTTCATGCAGGCGAAGCCGAAGCGTAGCAGAAGCTTGTAGTATAATATAGTTTAAGATGGAATTAACAATAGTATTGATTTTTTTTTGATGCCTAATGAGTCCCTTTTTATCTCACTTTAATTTCTGGCAGCGGTTTTGCCTGCGTGAAAGTAGAAATTTTACCCCAAAGGTACACACTGCTAGGATAAAAATTCTCTTATAAAAACTAGATGTCACTCCTCCCTCACACAATCCATTCATCTTTCCTTTGGCCTCCCTCTCTCTCTCTCTCCATCTGTCCACATGTATACTCATAACTCTTCTAGTAACATGCGTTTTATTCCTCCTTTTCATATGATCATACTAAGATAAACACTTGTGTCCCAACTTTTCAGTCACTGATGCTAATTTCAAATATCCTTTAATGTACCTATTATATATTTAACTCATTCCTTGCTTTATCCACTTACACACTGTTCTCGTCTCATCACAAATCCATCTCAACACTCTCATCATCCGCTACCTACATGTCTTTTTCGTCCGTCTGTGTCACAGCACTCACAGCTCAACATTCTGATCTGTACAGTATTACCCGTCTTAACACAGACTTGTACATTTTACCCTTCGACTTGAGGGGCATCCGTGTGGTACAAGTCGTTCCAGTGACCTGTCATCTTTCTAGTGTCCAGGCCAGGTCATTATTTTGGTGTTGAGGTTAGAAGTTTATTATTTTTGAGGGTAAGCACAATATTATCATAATTTTAATACCATTTTAAAGCTTACCCGGGTACCATATTCTGCTCCGATAAGAGTTTTCACTTTAAGAGCGCCAAAAGGAGTCTGATACACATTTTCAATCAATTCACCCTTTTTGTTTTTCATTTCAGGCCGCACATCTATTGCATATAGATTATTACTTAGATACAGGATTGCTGTATCTCCCTCCTCAATTTTATCTTTATAACTTCTGAAACTCATCTTATTTTGTTATTTTAATTGCACTCGACGACTAAGTTTGTAAACAAAACAACAACACGAGGGGTGAAGTTGTGACGTTACGTTTCGATACTAATGTTTTCTTGTAAACGTCAGCTGATCTCAGTTTTAGTTGTTTATGAAGGAAATACATTTTTTAATTTGTTTAACCACAAAAGAAATAATATACATTTTTTTTCAAATTTATACTTTAAAAATAAGTTACAATTCATTAAATCTTCACATTTCTGGATTCCTAGGTTAGAACTATTGTATGCAATAACAAAACGCTCCGGCAATGCTAGTCCGTTCTCTTTAAACTCCGTGTTGTTTTTTGATTGGTTCGTTATAATATATAGTTTTACAACCAATAAAATGAGTGAGAAAAGCTGTAATATTGTGTAAGTTGTAATCGGAAACGTACTTGACTTGACGTTGCTTTGCGGTCAATCAAAATAGAGATTGTGTGATTTACTAATGCATTTTCGTATATTAATGCTCCGAATGAATATTAAAATGTAATAGAGAATGGACATGAAAGTACACAATCGTTATTAAAACCCAATTCTTATGTTTTCTGTGAGATATTAGAAGAAATATGGTAAAGATGGACGCGTCTAAAGTGACTAGTAAAACTAGCTCGTTGAAGGCTCTTATCCTCAAAGCCTGGAGAGAACGATGGACGGACATTCAATGGGGCATCAACATCAAGACTATACTCCCAAGGGGCGTCAGCGGAGACCTGTATAACCTAGCAGACTGCATACTTCAGCAAGCAATGGTTGGTTGTGGCGCAAACCAGTTAGTAATATCTTATTTGAAACATTCTTTGGCGTCTCACATTGTGTCATATGCCGCCGTCCTGCAGAGAATAGCGAAATTTGATGCATTTCATAAACCTCATTGCATTATGAGCCTCCTTGAGTTTTTGGAAGGTGTTCTCGATGGTATTACATGCCGTGGAAAAATGGAAGAGGAAGTGTTGTCATTAGCAGTTTCGTCAATAATCCTATGGTTACTGCAAGTGTATCATTACTGTCTCAGCAAGTACCCATCACCAAACCCGGTCCAGAGTCAAGAACTATTGGAAAAATCAACATCACTATTGAATTCTATCATGAACGCTGATTTCCTCCTTGCTATGTTCTATTTAGCTAAGCAGAATGATCCTAATGAGTACAGTGAGGTTACGAAGAAGTGCCAAGAGATCACAGCATTTATGATGATGAATACTCAGTTTAAGGCACCTGTCACTATCCATGAGACTTTACAGAAGATATGCAATATGGATATTGATAAAATTGCACCATTGAACAATAAAGCAGAGCCCGTAACTCATTGTTTGCAAGCATTGATAGCTATTAATGTGCTGGCAAACCCCAGTGCTAACATGCAACAATTATCAAATCAGCTCCTCATGGTACAGAGGATCAAGGGGTACCCGCTGTCAAGACTGTATTGTGAACTGATTAGAGCATGTTTTATTTCTCTAAATGATTCCAGCAAGGATGCTACTAAGCAATCATTGTGGGCAGCTTTTACCTTCCTTAAAATACCCCAAGTCATTCACTACTTACACAATATGTGTGGTACTACTACCAAAGACAGTGAATACTCCATTGAAATTGCCGAGGCATTTGAGAAGTTGCTGCAATCAACGCCGCTACTTGATGTTGTTGATACAAAAAACTCTTGCAACAGCGTCATTTCTCTATTAGAGCCTCTAGTGAAGTTGAATGTAGTTTCAGAAAGTCACCTGGCATACTTCAAACAGAAGCGGGAACATAAGGATGTCAAATTACAAAAGTTGGAGCCAACTGGGCTTCAGGGATCAGTCCCATCATTCATCACAAGAGCTGAACCAACTTTAGCTGGTATCTTGAAAACAATGGGAGGAGATTTTCATAAAACTCAGGAGTCTTTATATGCTATGCTGTGCCAAATTGTAGTTGGTGGGACCACTTTAGATACAATCCTGGCAGTTGCCACTGTGGAAGGGAAATTGAAGCTATTTGTCTCTAGATTGATTAAGTTCAATGAATTTGCTCTGCTTGCTGCCAATGAGAAAGGAGCTCCACAATCTAAGGTCTACATTTTTGATATTTCATTTTTGATTCTATGTTCTATTGTACAAGACTATGGCGCCGATGCTGTCCTTGATGAAAATGGGGACTCATTTTTTGAGAAATGGGTGAAGGAATGTATGGTCTATCAGGGAGTACATAAATCTCCTGATCAAATTCTTCAAAAATGTGATCCTCAACTGGTGGAAATATTCATCAATCATTTGAGTGCTCCAGAATTTGATTTCAAAAACACAAACATCAAACCCCACGATCTTTGTATAAATGTTAGTGGAGTGATAAAAGAAATCCTATTTGCTTGGGAACAAGGATCTCTAACGGCTGCAGATGTCAAATGTATGTTGGATTCTTTGAGACAGAAAATGGCATCATTGGCTGTCTGTGCCTCTGTTTGGCTGTGTTCTTACATAAATGTTGTGCATCAGGATGCATTTTTGAAACCTATCAACATGGTTCAGCAATTTTTGGTACCCCCCAGTGAAGTGGAGTTGACACAAATCGATAGTTTCAAGGAAAGAACTGTTTTGATGTGTCAAATTATCAGAAAGATGCAATATGATATTCATCCGCCTTCAGTGCCAAAGTCAAAAGCCTTAGCATTGACTCATAACATTATATCAAGGCAGCCCATTCTGGAGCAATTGCAAGCAGTTTGGGAAGACATTAAATCGAGAGGATACCTACATATTGATGCTACACATACTATAGAAAGTCTTCTGAATACGACTGGCCCTATTTGGTTCGTCACAAACTTAGTCAAAGAAACTCTGAAATTCCGTTATCAAGAAGACCTTGATAGATCAATCGACATAGTTCTGGCTATGTTTCATCTGGATATTGAGAAATGTACTGAGGCTCTGTTGCTTCATGTCTTACCACAATATTTGTATAACGCTAAATTGTGTGAGGATCTAGTTGAACCGCAATGTGCTGTGTTGGCAAAACTTGCAGTTTATTGCGTTTACGCAGCTCTAGAACATAGTAACTTGACTAAAGGCCAGACGTCCAGAAAGCGTCGTCACGACGATTCTGAGGACTTGGAAATGTGTACATCGAACAAAGTACGGAGGTTGAATGACAACTCTTCCGACAGCATGTACTATTCACAAGGACATAGTATTTCTGGGATCACGCTGAAAGAGCCTTTACTAACCGCCTTAGAAACATTGTACACGTCTTTCTCCCAATTGGCTGGAAAAAATGGCGACGTTACGCCGCAAACTGACTTTATTTTACAGTTTCTTGTTTATGTCGTGCAATGTGGACAAGATAGAGCTCCATTAGTCCTGCAAAAAATGCCAAGTGAACTTGTGCCAACACTGATAAAGTGTCTTCCCGATGGTTTCAATATAAGTTTGATTCTCCGATTGTATGACTTGTCGACTCCTTATGGTCGAAAAGATACAGCTAGGGATCTATGCCTGATGAGAAATATGCGGCTTAGACCTGATTAATTTGATATTATATCCAGATCAATTTAAATAATTATCATTAGAATTTTATTATAAGCTTATTATGTAAAATAAAATCAAATATTGAATTCAAAGCTTTTATTTATTTCTCCAATTCCTTGATCTGTTAGGAAAATCAAACAAAAAATCCAAAGTCATAATAATCTTTACTTCGCAAAACGCAATCAACAAAATAGTGATCATAAATTAATACTAGGCACTTCTGTTACAAATACATAGTTGTTCCTGTTTCGTATTTTACACACTTATGACTATTTTGTACAAATTTTCTTAATTCTACGAATTCCAATACCGGATGGAAATAGAAATTATTTGGAGTGAAATGTTCGAAATAAGTGGTCAAAGGAAATTAACTCGATTTGTATTTTGGCGCATTATAAAACCGTTCAGCGAAATAAGACCCAAATTAAATCATAAAAAAACAATTACACTTTGAGCCATTGATTGAGTTTAGAAAAAGAACTGGTTGAATAACTTAATACAAAAAATACCTACGTAAATTAATTAAAAACAAAACTAAGAGATGGGTATAAATACCATTCCAAAATGAAACTCTAGAAACTACAGCTTTTACTTTGCTCGTTCGTTGATTTTATTAACTTTTTATATTTAAAGGCAGAAAGAGAAATTAGAGCGACGAGCTAAAACCAGACTAGCTATTGTTTTATTCAATAGGGGCTTGCAACCTCGTAGTTGAACGGTACCAGAAGCAATATTGCGTTTGCGCATAATTTATGAATAGCACTGGGAATAAAAGGGGCCAGGAAAATGGACGGCATCGATTTACCAAACTAGTATATACCTATAAATATTTACAAAAAATAATACATTTCGTATACACAAACAAATCACATTGTATGTGAACAATAATTACGCTCTAGTATTTTGTACAAAATCCAGGACGGACAATATTTATGTACAAATTAATAATCTATCATTATACAAAAAATAATTAAACACAAAGATCACAGGAGAGTTCCAGAGCTTTTACTATAATTAATAAAATTTATTATTACAGGGTAACAAATTATTATTTAACTATTCAAAGAAATTACATGGAATTAAGCTACAGTTATAACGCAGGCTTTTTGGCATCCGGCGAATCTGAATGTGGTCGATCTAGAACAATAAGAAAAAGGGAACGTTAATATATTTTATTCTGATGTTTTATCTGGTATAGGTAGTGCAGAGGCATTGCTGCTGCGCATTTATCTTGCTTTATTTATGTATCTACAATCTCTGCACTTCGAAACAGATTCCAACTATCTTAAGATACGAAATATTGGTTCCAACAGTAGATACGATAACTAAAATTCTCATTCAATTCAAATGCAGTAACTTACCAATTTGCCTTCTAAGCACATCTTCCCTAGATGCATTATACGCTGGCGGTGGATTACTGACCCTCATTGGTAAACTTAATCTATTAGGATTGGAGTTTTCATCTACCGAATTCTCCGCGCTATTGGCGAACGTTGTCCTTTGACTCCTATTCCACGTCTGTTGATAGGAACTTTCTGTGGTTATAGTGTTACATCTATTGTTAGTATGAGGAACATATTGCTCAGGTGACCAGTCGAACACGAAGGTGTGACTGTAGTTGTGGGTGTAGGCTGTAGGTGTCCCGGACGGCGTAGGAGGAGTCGTCGTCACGTAAGGACTCAGGTCTTGGTGACAGACGTCAGGCACCTTTTGTAGCGCTGACTCTGACCACGTGGGACTTGGGTTCCATTGGTCAACCATTTCTGTTTCTGTTATGTTAAAGTTTTTGGAGCCTGGTCTTCTACTGGCTATGGACCCAGCTGAAACTGCTATTAGTGTATCTCCTCCTGATGTGATAGTTGAAGGTGTGCATCGAGGTGACATATTTGTTATTGGGGTATTTGATTTATCGTCTATACTCTTTCCTTTCCGTTTAGCATTGGGCTGGATCCTCGTATCCTCTATCCGTATATTGTGGTACCTGAAATATAAAACTAAAGTTACACATGTGGAATTTCAATCGGGCTAACTATGCAATATCGTCACAGTTAATCAAGAAAACAATTTCAAGATGAAACTAAATTATACGCACATTCCTAAAACGACATATTTCATGGACAGCATGAGGTCATAGGGCAATTAGCAAGATCATTTCTAGGTCATACCTAATACTTGAAACACTATGTTGATAGATGAATTGACCATTTGAAATTAATCGAATTATGGCCATGAACAGCTTAATTCCTTTAGCATAATTAACAATTGTTGACCATCAGATCAGAAAGTAGAATATCTTACCTATTTTCCTGCAGCGAGACTGAATAATCTACGGGTCCGTTGTCTGTTCTTTCGTAGGCGTAGTGCATGGGTGCGATATGTGGTGGGACGTGTGGTATGTGAGGTTGGATGCCAGGGTTTGGCATCATGACTGGCTGGTTGCCGTTGATGCAGACGGGTGGAGTTGGCGTGTACTGCATCGTTGGAGGGTAGACTTGAATGTCAGGTGGTGGGGGTCCATACATCCTGGTTGCTGCTTCGTAAGCCAGTCCGTAGTGTAGCTTGGATTGTACCGCGTAGTAGTGGTACAGCCAAGGATTGGCTTTCATGACTGCTGCTTCCTGTTCACTGTGGACAAAAAATCTATGTTAGAACAAAGAAAAGTATTAAAATTTTATGGTCCTTATCAAAACACGAAAAATAATAAAAGATTATTGTCTTTCGGTTTAATATTTTACTGATATTCTTAATAAAATATTCCCCTTGAATCTACCATCCACGTCTGAGTAGAATAGCTTGTTCAAGCGCAAGAAACCTTGAACTCGAAATAGATCGTAAGTAAGTTATGAGCTACGCAAACAATTAAAATAACTTTTAAATGGTGATTGCATATAACTGGAAAGAATTCGCGTAAGTTTCTACGACATTGTTACAAGTTTTAGCCATTACTAGAATGGTAAAGAGGAGCAGTAAACTTTAATGTTTATATTGAGTGAAGTTCGTTTCGCCATGCGTTACGACTGTCTATTAATTATGTATCGAAGTAGTTGAGGCTATGTTCCATTACACTAATCGCAGATAACGAGAGTATATTAGACTTGTAATGTGTTTAACAAGTCACTGTTGTTTAGCGGCTTTCTCACAAATACTTAAAATAGAGTTTTGTTCTGAGATTTTCCGATTAAAGAGCCGCATTTTCGAGCGGCGAGAATTTTATCGCTTCCATTATAGAGGCGTTTTCTGCTGACTGTAGTTAACATTCTTTATCAACCTCTTTGGAAAGGCTTTGACAAAGCAAATCAACGTTCTTTTGTTAAATAATTAAATTGTTTTTATCTACAATCGTCGTCCCGTCGTAAGATAAACGTACCTAGGTATTGCCGATAAAATAAGTTAACAACCGTATGTTCGTTAGGTACTAGTTAACAAATGACACATACGTATGTTATCTACGTCACAGATCTCCGATTGTCGACAAAATGAGGAACATTTAAACAAACGACATGTAATGACTGTGCCGGTAAGGCAAGGTGAATACACAGTATTGAATTTGTACTTAATGTAACCTTTCGCGCGAGTTCACCTAGCGTTTGTGTTTGCGACCTTTGAGATAGTGGATGCAGGGAAATGTCACATAGTTGGACTCAGCCCTGGACCTACATCGGTACAGGTGGGTAGAAAATGCTTGAAATAAATAATACCGTGAGACTAAATTGGTAAGACATGCATATTCAATGCATGTTGGCTGGCTTAACTGATGGTGATAAATAGATATATATCTAATTAGTAATGTTCCTCATTAAATATCACCGGACCAAGTTTATTAGACTGACAAGACACTATTTTACTTTTGCTGTTAGAATTATTTATTGGGCTAGAGGAAGTTACGGGGATTGCAGGCTATAAATTTTGATTAGATACTGATTTTGTAGTTGACTTTAGTTTTGTCCAAGAAAACCATGTCTGCGTTCATCGATCATGTTATAAATTACCAGAATTAAAAGCTGAACCATAACATAACTCTATACTGCCGATTTACATGAAAATCACTTGGCATCGTCTCAGACACTTGTAGACATTTGTAATAAAATTAAGATATTGAGAGATAACTTGGTTAGGGGGGCAGGGTGAGATAGTGGTCAAGCGCGAGCCTATCAATAATAAACAAACAATACATAATTACGTGGATTGTAAGGTACTTAATAAATCAGTCGTCGGAAATTCAACCACAGAGTTGACGACGACAGTACATCAAATTGTAGATATGTGTCGGACGGCGACAAATCGCTATTACATTCACTGCAACGAAAGAGATACTGTGGTGAAGGCTTCAGAACCAAAATGGCGTCGGGATAAAACGTTATTCCTATGTTTACACGCGTTCTGCATTAATAAACTTGACTCTTACGACCTTTTGTGATTTATAGCTAGATTGTGTTAACATTTTATTTATGCTAAAAGCCTTACTGTGCACTCAGTGCGAGTTGTTTTTACGTTAACGCGATCGAAACGTTTACAATGCGTTCCAAATAAGAATAGGATCGATTGCCATGTTGTGACGTCACGTCATACTGTCAAATTGAAGAAATATTATGGTGAGCAAACAAGAAAATTTTAAAATTTAATTTATTTACGAACTATGAACGAAAAAAATTTAATCAGAATCCAGTTCTTCAATTTTGCTCATCTCCGAGTTCTTCAATTTTGCCCAATTTCTTGCGATTTGACAGTATGACGTGACGTCACAACATGGCAATCGATCCTATTCTTATTTGGAACGCATTGTACCGCGTTTGGCTTTCTGATTGGTTAAGAGCTTGGAGCGGGCCAATTGGATCGTCGAACGTCAGTAACGTCTCGGTCGCGTTAATATAAAACAAATTTGCACTAGGCACTCTGAATGCCTCGCCGATATTGTAGAAACAGTACGTAAGTTATGCACATTAGTCGCCATTAATATTATGCTCATTTGTGTAATAAGTTATTTCAAATTGAAAGAGACTGTTAAACGCTTGATTTGAAACGGTGTGGCGATGTAATAATGTGCATGTTGGCCGACGATACACTGCACGTGCTGTAGCATTTTTTTTTAGTTGTGATATCATCATTTAATTTCTATATTTAGAATTGTTTTTTTTTTTTTACTTTATTTACATTGTTCTCACATAGGTAATACTTAGTAGCAACAAGAAATACCTAACCGAGATATTTATTTATAACATGATTTAAAAGAGAGCCCATGGAGTTTCTTGCACATTCTTCTCCATAGAGGTCTAAGCTTTAGAATGTGCAAATAGCATTATTTTTCTGACTGACTGACTTCTTGAAAATTCAAAAGTGCCTGTATATGGTCTTTTTTGAAAATAAACGCTATGATTCTTTGAATGATCAAATAGGTAAGTTCTCCTGATCTGGGTGGGGCGAGAGGGAGTTTTATTGACTAAAACCCTCCTGTATTCGTTCAGTTGCCCTTTGCGTTTTAGGGCCGCGGTAAATCTTTCGAATAAACTTCTGACGCTTTATAAAGGTGGTCATAGCGGTAAGTAGGTATACCGACCTACTTTCGTAATAGAAAAGAATACTTTTTTCTTTTTTTTTTACTTTTTAAGAGAATACTTTTCGTGTGAAAAGTATCAATTCGAATTACTTTTGAAATTTAGTTTTTTTTTATTAATTTACATTATTTTGTACGTAATGTACCAACCTATGGCAAAAGTTTTTTTGCAATTAGTGGCTTCTCTATAAAATTTAATACTCATACCTAAGTTCCAACTTATCAACAATGGGATCGATTGGCAAATTCTGTTTCTTGGTGATTACATTTTTGTTTTTTACATAATCTGAGAATGCAAATGAAAATTTTTTAAAAATTCTTAGACTATCTCCTAAGATTGTTTTCCTGTAGCTACAACGCAACGATTAAGGTACCTACCTACTTACCCCTACAGCCTCATCCAAAAAAACAACTCAGGATATCTGATGTCCAGGAATGAGTGTACAAATTTTTTATTTTTATATTGCAGAGGACAAGTAGACGGTTGTTTGACGTCCTTAGGTAAAGTAGGTACGTGTTGTTAGAAAATGATTTAGGTAGGTACCTACGTGCTCCTTGGCATCATAAGTTTGAACACGTATTTAGTTAATTATATTAATGTAAATCTGCCAACGTCTATAAAATGTCGTAGATCCTATTTAACCGAGATCCTTTAAAGATAATTTTCAAGGTTCAAGCATTCTAGTTAGACTTTTTATATTGTCTACATAATCCGGTGCTTGTTATGCATAACCGAGTTAATGGAATGTTGGAAATCAACGTATCCGTCCATGTTCTCAGTTTCCCGCCAATTTGTGCGTCCGCGCAGCCTGAACGCATAAATCTCGTCGACATGACGTAGGCGGCCGACATGTTGACAATTTGTTGTCGTTCACCGTATCACTTTTGTACATGCCATAGGTGTGTATAAACAAGCGTTAAATTACTTGTTCATACACTTTCAACACCGATATTTCTTTTGATGGTCTGAAGTTTCTAAACAACGACAACGGTTCCTTATCGTTCCTAAGCGACGCGATGTGTCTTCACCAAAAAAAATCCGTCACTAGCTTCTTTCGTAGCATTTTTTATGCTTGAAAGTAATGAACCAATTAAATCTGTAATAGTAACATGAGTTTTTGTTACAAGAAATATACTAAAGAAATCTCTAGTCACAATGAATACCCGTGAAATGTTTTCGTTACCGATATAAAATGGCTGGAAAGTAAAGCTCGGAACGCCATTAAATCAGTTATTCACGTAAGCCGGGCTCATTATTAAAAGCAACAGTATTTGTCAGTGGAGAGCACGAAGTAACATGAGTAGGTTGCGCAAGAGCATCAGCGCAGAAACGTGACAAATGACGCAATCCCGCGAACAATGCAACTGAGCTTGTGAGCACAGCGGATTTATAGCCACCACCGGACGACTTTTGGTGCAATTTGTGAAATAAAGCGTTTCTTAAAATTTGGACAAGAAATTGGAAATAACAAAGTAAGGCATCGTTCACACCAAACGTATTGTCCGCCGCCGAATGTGAGAATGCTCACTGTTAGCCCCAGTGTGAACGTGGACTCAGTCTGCAGCATGCGTTCTCACCAAGTCGACTGTACGCTATAGCGTAGTATGCATCACACAAGTGAACAAAAGAGTAGGCTTGCTACGCGTAGTACTTACAATAATCGGCCACCGATATTAAGCAACAACGCACTACGTAATAGCATATACTTAGTCAGTTCGGTGTGAATGAGAAGTTGATTGGAAAAGGGATAAACTGCGTAACGCTCGCTCACAGTCAGCAGCCGACAATTCGTTTAGTCTAAACAATGCCTAACGGTCATCATCATTTCAGAAATTCACACGTAAGACGTCCACTATTGGACATAGGCTTCCCCCAAGCGTCGCGTCGCCATAACGACCGTTCATGTGCGCCTCGCGTCTCGGATTCCCTCTACCCTCACCAGGTCGTCGTTCCACCTTGTGCGAGGCCTTCCAACGCAGTGTCTTCCGGTACGTGGTCGCCACTCCAGAGCCAGAGAGGAAATTTGAAAAAAATGGATATTCTGGTTTATAAGCTTGCTGGCTTTTGATTTCATTTTCTGAGAATTAAGTAATTTCAAAGCACTCCGTTTTTAATACAGTCATTATATATATTTATGTTAGCAAATGTTAGACCTAAGTAGGCCTACTTAGGTCCAATTTGTTTACACGTCTAACTAATTGCTTAAGAGCCAAAGCTCTTAAAGTTTCATAACATAACCTGCGTTTTCAAGTACCAAACTGCGTACACGGACATAATTTGTGCTTTTAAAGGTAAATGGTCTTCAGGTGTTATTATCGCGTAAATGTCTGCTTATGACATGCACCACTCCTTTCAAAGACCTAAGTGGCTAAGGACCGCGCCACCGCCCTTTGTGCCTGATTGTTTAGGTCAGCTGGACTGTCACCCACTCGCCCATTCAAATTAATTTAGATTTACTATCTAAATAGCGCCTACCACGACTAATATGAATCGGTCTTGTCACTGTAGGCCGAGCCATAATGACTTTGTTCGCGCCGATTATTATCTAGATGCCTAATCCGGATTGTGAATGGTGTTGAATTTAATGTTTAGGAAAGTGTTAAGTCAGACGTTATCTTAATTACGCCTTTAATGGTAAGTATTCACCATTGAATAAGGAAGGAGCTCCTAGGGAAATTATTTGCATCGTTGTTGAATCTCTGCGATCAGCCACGTGCTTTTTGTAGAATTCTTTAGATCGCTTATCTATGTACCTACCTAAAAACTGATTGATGATACTAAAACATAGGTAAGTCGAAAATTTCGGAAATCATCAATCTTCCAAAAATAACTTTCTACGCAATACTTCACTCATGCCAATCCGGCCATTCATCTCCAGCAAATTTACAAAATTAGCAGCAGTTTTCGTGTATTTTCGTGCTATAAAATATGGACGGTTGTATCCGCCGGGTCCATCGATCAAACCCGGCGCTTGTTAAACACCGTTTCTCACATCACAACAATAGCCCTTTGCAGGCATATTTCAAGCCATCCCGATAGTAACATCGGCCGGCCGATCGGCTTGCGAGGCTCGCCCCGGCTCTATAAATCACCCCCTTACAATATTTATCCTCTGCGAAGCTTCACTACGAACTCTAGATGTTCGATCGAGTTTTAACACTCGATTGTATATAACAGACTAGATAAATAATAAGCGTGGAAGATCGAAAACAACATTTGAATCGAATCATTGATTAGAGAGATCAGAAAACATACAGCGAAAGTGGTCTCGGTAATCGTACCTCGCAAACTGTCGCTTGAGCATGTGTGATCGTTAAATTTAATTTATTATAGCTGTGGTTCTAAATTGTATCATTGCCTACCATGACACAGCTTAGAATTTCGACGCGAGAGCAAAAAACCAAAGAATAGGATGAATAACGAATGCTCTGAATGAAAATGGTTACGTAGCGTATCATTAGAAGAGTGTAGGTCAAATGTAGGCTATTCCAATCAAGACAAGTAAACAAAATGAAACATAATTGGCCTTCTAAAATTGCTAGGGTATGATTGTGACTATTAACGTCAATTAACGAGACATAGGAAAGTTATGGTTGACTCATGAGCAGTTTATAAAATGGATTGTCTTCTTATTTAGAAAATATGACTGTGTAAGTTAATATTTTCATTAATTGGCAATAAAGTTAATTATCATAGTTTCTAAAATGATGTAATGGTTTTTGTAATTCAAATGTAACGCTTATTTAAAGAGTCCATTTTGAATTTTTGGGCATGACTTTTACCGTCAGAATTTCTACTCTTTTCTCAACTATTCTATAATTTTTGAAATTTCAAACGTGGAACTTCTTCTTAGCGTTCATTTTGAAAATTTTGATATGACTTGCCGCCAGAATTTCTTCTACTTTCCCATCTGGGGGATTAGATTAATGACTTTTCTGTAAGCGTTCCCCCAAATGTCAAGTACAAAATTTATGGCAATGACATTACCTGTCACGCCACTTGTCACGTGATTTCTTCTCAGTAGTTCTCAGGTAATGTCATTGCCATACAGTTTGTACCTAACGTTTGGCGGGAACGCTATCAAAAAATCATTATTTTGTCTAAGCCTGCCGTTCTTTATCAACAAATTCGAGTTCCCCCAACAATAGTAAGGGCCGTGTTTACGCGAGAGGCGTACGTCGTACGACGTCATCTAGTATTGATATCTCAATAGAGAAGTCTGTAAGTGACCGCGTTAAGTTATGACCGTAATTTTTCAAAGTCGGCGTACCGTGGGCCGGCAGAATTATCGGTCCGGTTAATAGTGTGGCTTTGGGCTCAATTAGTTCGCGAGCTTTAGACTTTCAGATACACTTGGAGTTATTGTTCTAGGGAGCTTTTATTATCTTGTTCGTTTGCTTTTTAGCTTTTTTATCGTGTTGGTATTTTGCAGTCGTGGGCAAGTCTACGAACTCATTTCTGAAAGATCGGTAGACGGTTGCTCCAGTTGAGCCAAAACATGTTTCTTCTGTGTGATTCAGTTTTCTGTTTTATTTTATTTCGTTCGGTTTGGGGCTTTTATATAAATTCCGGTACGTAGTGGCATCTCAGTACATCTACATTTATAAAAGCGAAATACCACTCATTGATTTATCACGAAATCTCTGAAACTATAACACCTACAAACTTAAAATTTGGCAGGTAGTTTCCTTATAAGGTGTAGACATCCGCTAAGAGCGGATTTTCTGAAATTCACCCCCTAAGGTGATGAAACGGGGGTCCATAGTTTGTAACGAGAAACCGACTTTAACGCGGGCGAAGCCGCTGGCATAAGGTAGTAGGCAATATAGTAGTCGTCCATTCTAAGCTATTAACTCACCTTCATCAATGACCTCTACTATAATAACGTTAGAGAACCATTTAAATTTATGTACTATAAGCACACCCGCCCCAGCTTCACACCGGTGTTAGGATTTTATTTCAATTGTCTACTATAACATGTTAGTATTAACCTTCTTCATGAATCACTCTGTCTATTGATAAATACCTACCGCATAAAAATCCGTTGTTTTTATAGTGTCTCGTTTCTGTCTATCTGTTAGACAGAAACGGTCCACTCAAATCTGTGTGGTCCTTTTCTCAAAAGACCATCTTAGACACCAATCTGCATGGTTCTCATATGATTTAACCATTAATGTTTGTTGTATGGACTTAAAAGAGTCAAGTCCCCTGAGTTTGTTTCAATGTTTCTTCTCAGGGTAGTCAGCTAGGAAACACCTAGTTTCAATTACCTCATCTAGTTTTAATTGACGAAAACATTGATGTGTATAAGCATTTATTAAAAACGTATTTGCAAAATAAATATCATTTATCAGATGTTGTGGAAGACTTTGTTTTATTAAGAATATAACCATGTCTAAGTCATACCAGCGTCAGATTTATTTGCCGCTACAGCACATCCTATAAAAGGAAATATTGCACGTTGCATCTTGGAATTTAAAAAATGTTGTCGAGACGAACGCAAACAAAATACCTTGTAAAATTATCTTCAATTATGGTTTAATTCATAATTACCGGTCCGGGATCGCACAGCCGTAAACATAATTGGTTGTTGTTTGAACGCCGGCAACTTGACGATAAATATCATACCGTTTTAGTATTGGTTTACATGATATAGTTTAGTGATGGAAACGTTTAATTTGATATGTGGGTTGATAAGACTGTATTTTAACGAGAAAATCGAACGAGAGAATAGACGACTGGCTTTAGAAAATTTTATAATA
The DNA here is from genome assembly GCA_905147345.3 of Mythimna impura. Lineage (NCBI taxonomy): Eukaryota > Metazoa > Arthropoda > Insecta > Lepidoptera > Noctuidae > Mythimna > Mythimna impura. Next base: position 9,956,990 of record LR990362.1, on the reverse strand, counting down.
TTGAAAATGTATCTACATATTTTTTCGTAATTTTAATAAAGATATTTAGAGCACACTGTAGATATGTAGGTATCTAGTAGGTACTATTATATCTACCAAAGTATCAAATGAATTTTATTTTACGAAAGGCCACAATGGAAAAAAGGCCGAATAAAATCCACAAATATAATTTGCTGTTCAAAATTGTTATGTGCAACTGAATGTGCTGAAATTTTATTTATTTGACCAGTCATCGCCATTTATTAACTTAATTAATAACTTTCTGCTGACGTAAGAAATATTTTGTGTAATAACTCTTCGGAACAGCTGTCGAAGATTTGTTACGACTTTTATGATCATCTTGAGTACTCAAATACAATCTATTATATTGGCTTGAATGTAGCTATTCAACAAACCACGGAGCAGTACGTAAATGGAACACGCACTACGCTTGAATTAAAATAATATGATAGAATGCGTGCTCATCTGAAAAATGATGCTGGGATTTACTGACAACTCTTTCCGACCTGCAGGTCTAATTTATGACAAGGTTTCAAAATATAGGACATTTATAAATTATTGGAACATACTTTTCTTTCAAAACCGTAGGTAATGTGCTAGGAGAACCATAGGTTTTCAGTAGTATCTACGATCTACAGGGGGTATTTACATCTCTGAAACACATTAGTTTCATCATTAGTTTTGTGTTGGATGAGCAAAACAAGTATAATTATTTCTGGCTTAGGCAACGTTAGAGTATACAGCAGTGTTGGGCAATATGAAATCTAACTACTGGTTAATAACTACGACTACATATTGTAGTTAGTAATCATAGCTACATCATCATCTTCCTGCCTTTGTTCCGTTTTATTTGGGGTCAGTGCAACACGTTTTTACTTCCAGTCTGTGCTGACATTTACATTAAATAATCGTAAAAAGTAGTTAAACATTTTGATTACAAACTACAAATTGTAGTTACAATCACGATTACGAGATTACTTTTTATAACTACACATTTGAAGGTTGATTTTTTGATTACTTGTCAATCAACGCAATAATAATATTATGTAATAAATATAAGTACATAATACAACTCAACTATAATACAACTTTCATGAATAATTGAAAACAAGGCTTGAAGTCGTAGATAACTTCAATCCTTGTATTTAATTATTCATTAAAGTAAACAATTGAATTTTTTATACAACCAGGTTCCGTTTTTTTTAAAATTAAATATCAGAGCCAGATTCAGATAGTAAATCAATAATACTAACACATTACATGTTTATTTAATTGCAAAATATACGAGTAAGTTCTTAGTACTCAAATAATCAGTCATTATAACTACTAGATTACAGCAATCAAATTAACAACTACTTTATGTAGATTGATTACTGTAGTTAAGTTACATGTAATCAAACTACACGTAGTTAACTACTTTTAATCGTAATTTGTAAACTGGTTACAAAATAGTAGTTAACTACGCCCTACGAGTAGGTATTTGTTATTTCTGAAGATGTTGTCATTCCATTCACTTACTACTCTTTGTCCATATAATTTGAGCTACGATTCGGCGATAGAATTATTTGTGTTACTCTGAGAACATTAAATGTGATTTAAAGTGCTTTATTTATTACTGTGCAATATGGTGTTTGTTATTTTAGTACGGAATTTATTCAACGTTTCGCATTTACTTGAGCTTTTGACGCTTATTGATATATTATAATAACATCATGGCAGTATTTTGCGCACTTTAGGTAATATATTTAATAATCAGACATGTAATTTGATCTTTAGTTCAAAATAATAACTGTAATGCTCTTTTATGATTGGTTGAACCAGTAATTATTTGCAATTTTGAAGTGAAATAATGTAGATAAATTGCTTGCAGAAATATTAGATTAGATAATAAGTAAAATGATTGCTATGTGGCCTCACCCATTGGACTAGGAAGTTGATGTATTATAAATAGCTTGTCCTATAAGAATTAACTTTAAGTAGGCAGGACCTACAAAGTATACCTATTGAGCCTTAAGTATAAAAAATAAACATGTGATTAGTTTAAACACAGATTAGCAGATTTTTTTTTTTAAATCGTCATATATGTACCTAACTCCTGCCCCTCTGAGTGGAACGACCCTATGAATATGAAATCCCACCTATGAATATGAAATCCGCTAATCAGTATTCAATCAAATGGTTAGTGAGTTTTATAAATAAGTAAGAATTTCTATAAACTTTTTTGGTCGTAACTGAATACTAGCTCCTATTAGCGGCGTGTTGGTAGAAAATTATATAATATGTAGGTATAGAAAAAGTATTATAAATCGTCGGTTTATTACAAGAACTCATTAAGTCACAAATACAAAACTATGAATAAAGCCACTTTTAGTAACTAAACTAACACTTTTAGTTTCGTATTTGTCAGTTAATGAGTTTTTGCAGTAAGCCGACGAAAGAGGCTACTTATACCAGAATATGGTGCAGTCTACCCGTACGCCAAATTTTATCTTAATCCATTCAGACGTTTGAGCGTGAAGGAGTAACAAATATACACACAAAGTTTCGGTTTTATTATCGAATGTTTTGTACCATTCAATTAAAACCCGAAGCATACTATTCTTACTAGAAAACAAAAGATTTTGTAACAAATTTTTCCTCGTCATGTGACCATTCTGCTCCGTGGTTATAAGCTGTTCATTTGACGTTAGTGCACACGTTAATTGCGCCTGCGCAGAACAGCCAATGAAGTGATTTCACCCTTGATCGGGCAATACCGCTCGTTCTGACGTATTAGTGGGCAATCAGAGATCCTATGTGGACGGGCTATTATGGGCAATGTTTGTGAGTAGAGGAATAATTTAGTGATTTATTAGATACCGTAGGCTATGGGCAGAGAGCGTAGGGTTATTTCATGAAATATGTAGTTGAGAGCTTGAGATGAATTCGTCTAATGCCATTTTGATTGCAGTATGTTTTTTTTTCCGTAATAATACCGTGAGCAAATCGGATTGTCCTAGAACCGAAATTTAGAAGACATGTGAAATCTACCAACCCACCTGGGCCCGCTTGGTAAATTACGGCCCATTTTCTCTCCTAGAAGAGGCCTGACTCTCAAGTTGTGGGAATATTATAAGGTTGATTATGTTATAAAATAGCCTAGTTATACAATCTGAATTTTATCATTGTCCCTTACTGTTTTAATCCTACTCTGTCTACTTCTCAGATTATTACATGCTAGCGATTCGCCCCAGCTTCGCACGGGTGTTACAAATCTTTGAAATTCTCAGCTTTTTCCTACTATACTAATGCGTCTGTTTATTACTCTGCCTATTGGTGAAAATTGATAAATATTTCTCGAGTTAATCGCGAACAGACAGACAGACCAAAGCGGTAGGGGAATATGTTTTATAATATGTATAAGGAGGATTGATATATATTTTAAAATAATCGATTACGTAAAAAAAGTGCAATAAAATCACTATTATCCTAAATATAAAATCACTATTATCCTGACCTTTTTTTCTTTTTTGAAGTGATAAATCATCAAATGACTTCTCCCGGTCTAGGGTGTAGCGAGAGGGTGTGTACGACTTTTACTGATCAAAACCACACCTGTGTCCTTCAGTCGCTCTTTGCGTTCTAGGATCACGGGTTTCCTTTTCAGAAATTCCCCGTTATTGAACCGTTAGGTTTCTTCTTTCTTTCTTACTTGAATAAAGCTACTCACCTTAACACCTGGTTAGTACACACGATGACGGGTCTCTGTGAGTTCTCCAGGTTATCCTTGAGCTGCAGAACAGCATGCACCCAGAGGAACTGGCCGGAGCGACGCTGAAGCCTCAGTAGAGCGATGCAGGACCGCTCTTGTTCGGATTGTGTAACTGTTGAAGAGGGAAGAGGGTATTTAAGAAATTAAAACTTTACATCTGTACTGTATTTCCCGAAAATAAAGATAAAGGTTACTAAGTACTAGGTACTAATTATTTTACTATTTGCCGGCACTGTTGGTGCAGTGCTTGAGGTGTTGACTACTGCGCTGCGTGTCCCTGATTCGATTCCCGCGCGGAACAAATATTTGTATGGCCTACAGATAGTTGTTTCGGGTCTGGTGTCTTGTGTATGTAGGTTTAAATGTATGTGGATGCACCCAAGATATAGGAGTAATGTGGGGCTACATTTTTCACAGCGTCACCAGTATGAGAAGCAAAGATCTGCTGTTGAAAACCTATATGCCGAGAGTGGTTATGGCCAAACATCCTTGAATGACATGCCAATTTAAATCATATATAGCCGCGGTTCCTAATCCTCAATAATAATCGTATTTTTTTCCGGTTAATCTCCGAAACGGCTGGACCGATTTTGATTTTGCCGAGTTTCATTGACGGATAGCTGATGTTACAAGGAGTAACTTAGGCTAATTTTCATTTTCTAGAGAGAACGGGATTTAAAACTACGGTAATACGTCTTCAAAATTTCTTGAGACTTTCATTGGGATACAACTATCTAATGTTACCTATGCCTAATGAGTAGAGGTCGGAATTAGGTACAGTTATTTACGTACTTACATTGATTTCATACAGCGAAAGAATAACGTGGATATGCCTTAAATCCCGAGATTAATTTTAAAGACAATTTTTTTTTATGACACTCAGAAATATAGCAGAAAAAAATTCTTCCTGCATTAAATACGATGAGGAGGAAGTGTATACATTTGTTAACCTCACCTCGGTTGACGTAGAGAGATTTTTTTCAATGAAAAATACTGTTAATTATTTTTCTTTTAATCGTATTTTTATCGTCTCCGAGGTTTTTATTATTATTTATTGGTAGTATTGTTGTAAATCCCGGGAAGATCCATATTAATATCAACATTTCGATGCAAGTACATGAGTAACTCTACCTAATTCCGACCTCTGCAAATGAATAAGCTACTTTTTATTTTCCCGCTGGAACGGGACTTAATTATGGGGCGACGACGACAACAAAGGCGAGTAATGTTCAACTCTTCGGTAATTAAGTCGCGAGTAACTAGTTCCTAAATACAAATTACTATGTTATTCTATTTTCATATCATGCACCGTTATAAAGGATTCAAGTGGGTGTCATTTTTTCTTTCCACCATCTTGTGTGTTCTGTTTATAGCACATTTTTTACTTCGACTCATCACTTCAATAAATTGATACCTTGTTAACCTTTTATGTCAGACAATACAATACTACTTAACATATTTTTTGTATGTGCACTTGTAGTCAACAACACCTTTTAGTTATCAATGTAACAAAAATATTGTGATATCGAAGATGATTCCATGACCTATTGCTCTTATTAACATAAGTACTGGCTAAACAATATACTTTTAAAGATTATGCAAATATAGAATAGGTGTTAAAATTTTATAGGTAAAAGAAAGGATTTGATTCAAGTCAGATGAAGCTGTTGGTCCGTTGTCAATCGTAGATCTTTGAGACGCCAGAAAGTCTATCCATCAGCCTAGCTAAGGAGTATGGTGTTGTTTTCTAGTCATTGTGCATGTTATCTAGTCACCAGATTGTGGAGGTCTGTTAAGCAATCGCTTTATGTAAAACACGGTTATCTGCTTGCTGACGCTGTCATTGTTTCCTTTTTTTTTGAGTGTGGTAGATCATCAAATAGGTTCCCTCTCCCACTCTAGGCGGAGCGAGAGGTAGTATCAGACTTTTACTGATTATAACCCACTTGTGTTCCTTCAGTTGCACTTTGTGGTTCAGGCTCGCGGTAACAATCAACCAAATAATTTAACTGTAACTCTCTACAAAATCGCAGCACGGGCAGGAGGTACTTATTTAACTTTTTTTACGTGAACAATGATCAAATAACGCCTCTGCCGGAGTGGTAGGCTTTTACTGACTATACCCCACAGTGTTCCTTCAGTTGCCCTTTTTGCGAGGGCTACGGTAACTCCTTCGAACCGTCCGCAGCCCTGACAGGCGTCGGACCTAATTGGCCCCGTCAATTACTACTACTATTCCTATACCTTTTAAAATTATTTATTTAGTTTAATATAACCGTAATATTAAGCATATTTTTGGGTAAAATTGTTTCTTTTGTTTTAAAGCTCACAAGTTTCACCTTACTCGAGGGCTTGAGGCGCTGCTTGCTGAAATACAGGCCATAAACCTAGTTTGGCAGCAGATGCTAACTGTTAGACACAATTGATTGCATTATTTAGTTGTTATATATAAGTAGCTTATAAGCAATTGTGTATACATGATTTTACTTTGTTGCTCAATAAATATTATTATTATTATTAATTAGCTTATTTATCTACCAACTCAATTTCATATAGGTACGCCTCTTGACTTTACAGTGTAATCGAGGAATGTAGATATTCCAAACCTAGAAGTTTGGAATATCTACATTCCTGCACAAGTAGGTAGATATCTGTCTGTTAACAGTTAGTCATTCAATAAAAAACAAGGTTGTAAGAAATGAAATGACAAATACACAAACACAATCTCAGAGTGAATGGTTATAATTGAATAGCCCTAAAATTAGAACGTCGTTAATTTAAAGATTATCGAGGTGCGGCTAACACTATCTTATGCACTTTCGTTTTGTAACAAGAAACACACCTATCACATTTAATATCTGCCTTTATTAAAGGCAGATAGAGTTGAAATTACTTTGAGTGCAGTCCTCGATTATACAAGGTGTTTGACTTTGACAATGATGTTATGATAGTAATTTACATGAGCCAGGAATGGTCCGGCCGATCATACGAATCTCCGTAAAAGGCATTCGATTCTTGCGTCCGTCGAATCGTCATAAATGGTATACTCGTTTGTTTGTCGATCATTTCGGAGATAAATCGATTCTCGATTCGTATGACCGATGTTTATGCAATCAATTTGTGTGTTTATCGATACCTAACGATGCTAATACGAGTTGTGATCATCGCTAGTTAGTTTTATTTGTTTATAGTTACTGTAGCGTTTTATTATGTTTGAACAGCTTTCCCTTATAAAGTTATTCGAGATTATTATTTATTACTAAACGATTGTAAGTATCCATGATTATTTATTGGTATTTAATCGCCGAGCCCTTTTTATCGTTTTGTAATACAAATGGTCGTTATTAATTTGGACACGATCGACTTAAATAGATGGTTTTAAGATACAGTTGAGTAAACTGGTTTAACCTTTTTGCTGCAATTAAAGGTTGCGTAGAGATCAATATTTTAATTTATTGCAGTTTGAAGAGCAGGAAATAATTTTTGAAACCTCAATGCTTACTCGTAACTTTTTAGCTTTATAATCTATAAGATTTAAGTAATTTAAATCGTTGATTATATTTCAGGCTGTGAAGTGTGTTCTTATGAATATAAACAACTTTTCATTACGGAATCAACTCTGAAATATGAATAAGAAATCGGTTAATCAGTGTTTGTATAACTCGATAACATTTATGTAACAGGTAAGTAATTGCTGACTTTTTTCGCGTTTCAAACAAATATTGCTTTCATACTGAGAAGTGTATTTATATTTATTGGTTTATATATTAACCCCCTCCTAAAGATTGTCAATGAAATAAATGTCACCCTGTATATAACATTTTAGATATCGTAAACAAACAATATTAATATTTGTTGTTTAATTTCCATAAATGCACCATATTTGGAAATCGATTTTAATTTGATTATCGTAATTGGAATATTTATCAGCCCGTGGGACATTTATTCAAATGGAAGTCTAGATACTCCTAAAACATACGAGAGGTCTATTAATAAGAGTTTCTATTATAATAACGAAAATATTAATAGTGTTTATTATTTTTACATAAATTATACTAACTCAAACAAGCAAAGGAATTACTGATACCTATACCTATCGGTTTTGAGCCTTTAACTGGGTCTATTGTAGGTATTATGTACAGGATGTTTTTAAATTCCCGGTATTTTTACAAGCATTTTCAATATTTTACAAGTTTCGAGTTCCGAAATAAAGTTAATTATTGTTGATAGCGACGTGGATTATTATTTTTTATGCCCAGTGAATTATTTTTATACATGTTTGTACATACTATTCTTTTCAATTTGTATATATATCTATTAAGTTGTTTTAATCAAATCATTAGGATTAGTAGAAACCAAATAATGTCAGAATAATAATGGTAGTAAAATTTTAATAATAATGTCAAACAGAATTATAGGTGGGTTATGTCAATCAGGAAGAAAAGTAAATTGCCTGAAAAGTAAAATATTAAAAACACAAATCCGCTCTTGGGCGGAGCGCGAGATAGTGTCAGACTTATACTGACTAAAAACCCACTCCTGTTCCTTCGATGTAAAGTGGCTCATGTGATTTATAACAGAGATCCGGCAAATCAAAAGACGGGAGAAACGGTTAAACAGATATATTAGTATTAATTTATTAACAATTAGCACATAGATTAATTCATTCATTCGCTACCTCTATTGGATCCGTGTTGGTATTGTCATATCCTTACATAATTACATATTATTTACTATGTGTATTTTACGTAGAATATATTAATATACCGGAAAAAACGTTTAGAAACGCTGCAGGATTGTTCCAAAAGAAACTGAAGGAACCTAGCTGGGGTTCAGTCAGTAAAAGTCTCAGTCTTACACTCCCTTTCGCTCCACCCTGAGTGTTACTTATTATAATGATGGTGTTGGATTCAAAAAGATCCTTGAAACTGGTGACTGCTAAAGATACAACTCAGTTTAAATCCATTCCTAACTAGTGTGTCCTTAGCTCAACTCAGTTTAAATCCATTCCTAACTAGTGTCCTCAGCTAGGAGGTCCTTAAGCCGAAACTTTTCCATTTAGCCTCTTTTAATGTTAATATTATGCAATGTGAGCAAAATTGTTATTGATTCTGTAGTGTATTAGTTATTTAGCATCTGTTTGTTCTTATCTCTAAACCTAGTGTCCATAGAATTTATTACTCTGTACTTGATAAGTGAGGACTTGTTATTGGCTGTCAGTCTAACTTACTGTTCCCTATCTGCTTTTTTTTAGCTGTAAGTCTTCCATGATATTTAAATAAATAAATAAATGTGAAAGTTTCAACCATCCGGTCTAGCTAAACCTAATATAGAAAGTTTAGGGTGTTTATCTATCTATTTATAAAAAATAAGATATTAAAATTACCTATGCGTTGTCAATCTTTCTTTCTTCTTTTATTACTCGTTTTCTAAAGCTATTATTATTATAGAAATAATAAATAAGCGAAGAACAAAATTAAATAATATAAATCTTTACCATTAATATAATAAAAATTAATCTGACGTTTCTTGTATAAGAAAAGCAATTCTTCGATGTCAACGTGACACCATCGACAGTAAACTAATAATAAATTAAAAGCAATATTATGTAAATGAAATATTTCAAAGGACAGTATCTATGCTTGCTCTGTGACAATTAATTGAACCCAAGACGTTTGTATCTGATTGCAATGAGTAATAAATTGTCTAAGTGCTGCGACAAAGAATGGTTATAAATGCTTAATATGGCATATGATAATAATCTTAGTGAAATGAATATTGTAGGGGCCCGTTGGAACCAGGGCTGGAAGATCCTTCGAAAGAATTACCACGGTCCTAAAACGCAGAGGGCAACTGAAGGTAACATAGGTAGATTTAAGTCACTAAAAGTTTGACACTTCTTACAAGCAGGAGGAATTATTTGGTTATTTCCCACACCAAAAAAGGTGGAATTTATAAAAAAAAAAGATTAATCTGTTTGGTATAAAAATTAACCACAATAATCATCAATAATTTTTTTATCAAAAAATAAAATAAAATTAAATAACCCCAATTTGAAGTCAATAGCTAAAATATCAAGCAATTTTTTTTTTCATTCAAATTATTCAGTTTCATAATTCAGTTTTTTTTTATTTTATTTATTTATTTATTGGCATACCAACAGCTTTACATACAGAAATAATTGTAAAAATAATATTATAATCTAGACACTGGTATGCATACCTATTATAGGTATGCACAGCTTACACTATATTAGGTATAACATTAATAATATTATTATAGTAAAAAGATTCTACAAAAATTTAATATACAAAAATGGAAAATAAATATGGAAAATAAGTTAGTGTGGTAATCCAGATGATTAGTAATTGTAGATATAATAATCCTCCCGATCAAATGTCGGCCATGATGATGAATCTGAACGGAGATTAGCAAAGTACGCATAAGAAGACAGATGCACTCTGTTCCATAACTCACATAGTCTGATGAGACGGAAACCCAACATGAGAAGTACAGATGTCAGCGCTTTTCGAGGCGATATTATACCATCAAAATCTAAACTCCGCAGGAGCTACTGAAAAATTCTAAACGGAAAAAAACCCAACAACACTTTTTGCCCGATCTGAGACCCCAAATCCACACTCAGCAATCGTACTTGTGACCAAGATATCAACAGGGCTATACGGAACCATGAACGCGTGAGGTCATTTTACGTGTATGTTCTAAAATGATTATGATTGAGTACTGCCTAAATTATTATCTTATGCCTCGGACAGCACGTTGAGTATTGTTTTTGGCTATCATTTCAAGATCTTTGATAGTCGTTACGCTCAGTCAAAAGCCAGGAAATCTGGCACCAGTCTTGCAAAAGGATATTGTGTTACTGGGGTGTTTGTGGAGGTCAGACGCTCCATGTAAAGTACTGATGTAGGTATCCCGACTCCAATATTTTTTAAATTTATTTAACCAGAACGACAAAATGTCAATAACACTGATTAGACACAAATTGCCTAAAGCACAAATATATAACTAAACCTCTCATTCAGCCTTCTCGCATATCACCAGACATTCAGACAGTATCTCTTTCCAGTCTTCAGTGAACAAATATACTTAGTCCATATAGACTGGATTCAAGGATAGCAAAAGAAAGTCCGCGTTTGTACTTTTGTGTTGCATGAAGTTTTAATAAATAAATAAATAGCAAATGTAAAAGGCTAGGTATGAAAGAATACAGTGATCCTGAAACGCTAAGGGCAACTGAAGGATACAGGTGGGTTTTAGTCAGTAAAAGCCTGACCCACCCTCTCGCTCCACTTTAGAGCGAGCGAAGTCATTGGATGATTTCTCAGCTCAATAAAGAAAGTATTATCTAACATTATTTCCAATTTATGTGTAAGATAGATAGGCAGTGCTTAACTACTCGAACGCCTAACTCCTTATCCCAAAACGCCTTCAGTGTTAAGATATTTTGAACCTATTGCTTATGACCTTACGGCATGTTCGGCTGACATGACTTTGTGGTATTGTGGCGACATCTATGTTGCCACATAGTAACTAAAATTGACGAAATCCTGCATCGCGATATTATAGTTTTCCGTGCGATTTGAACATATACAACAGTCCGAAATTACTGTCGGGCAGTTGCCCGTACCAGACAGAATATCTGTCTGGCCTTTTCAACGGAGTTATATATTTATTTAATCTTCATGCAACACAATGTACAAAAGCGGACTTAATGCTTTAGGCATTCTCTGCCAGTCAACCTAGGGTGGTGAAGAGACAATAACAATGACAATTAGTTATGCGGGACTTTACACCCTATGCAAACATAAATGGTAGTGGGCATGGTACATTGCTCGCAGAACAGATAGTCGATGGGGACGAAAGGTTCTGGATTGGCGACCACGTACCGGATGACGCAGCGTTGGAAGGCCTCCCACATAAATATCCTAGTGAGGGTCGCAGGAATCTGTTGGGTGCAACAAGCACAGGACCGTTCGTTGTGGTGATACATGGGGGAGACCTATGTCCAACAGTGGACGTCTATCAGCTGTAGGTAATGATGATGATAGGATGATTAAACCCTGTTCCACATGCCTTTAAAGTATCATACGACGACGTTTGAAAAGCAATGACTTATGTCAAAGATATAATTGAATTCGTGGTAATAAACGTTTGATGAAGGAATATTAATAGGTATAAAGCATTCTGAATTCCTCATAAAACATATGAATTGGCCTTTTAAGACAGTTAAGCAAGCAATTGATGTATTCTTGACTAAGCTGTAAATCTGAGGTCATTACGAGTACGGTGGCAATAGCTACTGTTGTTTGTTTTGAATTACTAAATGGTTTTAGTTAAATGTGTTACAGACAATGGCAGGCAACTCCCAGGTCAACTATACTGCCTTTTTTGAGCTGTTAAATCATCACATAAATCTTCCCGTTTTGTAGACCGGTGGGGCGTGACACACTTGTACTGTCTAAAACCCCACCTGTGATCCATTGGCAACTAAAAGACCATAGTTCGGTTAGTCTTTCTGTTCCAGGGCCATGGTAATTCTTTCAAACGTTCCCGCAGCTATAGCGGGCATTGGATCTGCTGGGACACTACGGTTTTGCGGATAACTGTCTGAGGTACGTGTGCTACGCTCTGTCGACTCAGGCTCGGTCCTCACTGGACGGCCGGAGAACGAGTTACGCATTACTCGTAGTCTGCAAGCCCATGCCTACGATGGCTGAGAATCGCAGTATCTTCTATGGCGGCGGATGGAGCGTAAGGATGTCCGTTCCCTCACGGTTGCAGCCATCTTCTTCGCTCGCATCACTGATTCGCAGAAGGAAGTGACCGCTTTTCCGCAGCCGGTCCTTGGGCTTAGTTCAAGGCTCGGCTTTCGAACCGAGCCTTTTCCAGACTATGTTGGGGTCGGTTTCCAGTTTAACCAGAAGCTGCTGATTACTGAGATAGGCAGTCGCCTATTTGACTTATAAAACTCAGTAACTGCGTAATATCTTCAAATCAGAACCAAGACCAATGGCTTATTATGCTTTCTGAGGAACTAAGGAGATTCGGTATGTAAGCGATGGTCATTCGTCCAGAGCCTGACCTCAGCAAGAGTTGCTGAGGTCTTGAAGATCGATCCGTTCGGCTGTCAAAGCTCAACAAGAAATAATTATAGCTAAAAAAAACGACTAACGAATATGATAGACCTAAATGAATACTGACAAAGAAACAATACTATTTGTAGTATAAATCAACAACAAAAACTAATAATAAAACGCAATCAAAGCAGTTACCGCTAAACCAAAGCCAATATAATTTCCAAAGGTCACCGCACAAGCAGAGAACCGTCCTTGTCATTACCGATTATCGAATCATTCGCGTGATGACTCGACTACGTTGCATTGCCAAGTACGATTCCGATCCTACAAAGTTCGAAAATCGAATCCATCATTCGAATATACGTCTTATGTCGACGTGACAGCAGAATTATTTCAAATTTCGAACTAAGAATGTACGTTTGTAGGAGAGTAATGAGGGTTAATGCCAGACGATCATTTGTGCAATCTCGACTGTTGGTTTTAGAGGAAGAGATTGACGACTGCTGTGATTGTAGACCAGCAAACTGCCAGTATGTTTATTCCCAAGTACATACAGGTATGTTTGGCTAAAGTGGGTTTGATTTGCGAGCTGTGTTCAGAACCTCTGCCTACGCGCACCTTAACGAATGACATAATGATATGAATGTAAATTGTAGTAATTAATTCTCGTTCTAACTAGAATAGGCGTAGATTTAGATTAAATGTTCGACACGTAAATTATGAGCTCCGTATTTCAGTCGACTGATGTTTTGAGCGGTTGATCTGTTTCAGTTCGAATTCTAATGATTGTAGAAATTTGCATATTTTAATACTAAATTACCATATTCATTAACATAATATTGAAACCGTCGACGAATGATATCCGTGCCCAGAATATGATTTTATGGGCTATTTGCATTTGAATAACTTGTACGTCATGTATTTCATTATTCGTCAATAGTTTATTGCTGCAGCATCCTCTATTTGCCTGACATTTGACTTATGAACATCTTAGCGCGAATCCTCCGAAAGTGTTCCAATTTCGGATTTACCAAGTTTGAGTCAAGCGCGAAGTCACGACTTTTGAGCGGGATTTTGAAAACCGAACATTATATTTCAGAAATAGGGTTGGGATTTGCTTGGTAATATTTAGTCGAGTGCTCGATTTAGTCGATATAATCGCTCACGTAAGGGAAGGTTCACACACGATCGTCACGTCGCCGTCGCGTCAAGTCGACGACTTTCTCCAACGTGTGTTGTCGCAGATAAGTTTGCGTTAAACGCTTTTGTGTTGTCGTAGGTTATCGAGCGATCGCATGCGACGCGCCTGATAGTCGATTGTCATCTTTCGCAACATAGGTGTGTTTTAACGTTCCCCAATATTTGGCACACTCCATGTGTTATTGCTATCATATAGTGTGAGAGCATTCAAAATGGTCTCAGTTAAGAATCATGATCTACAGTTATGGGATGATGCGACAAGGCAGACTATTGAATTTCATTTAACTTAACAAATATCCGGCTGTATCGAGTAATGTCTATACAATGGATCACATAAGTTAAGGTTATATGTATAGTTACGGCCACTTCTGTTATCGATTACGTTCTATATTTGCGAAGAAACATGGCATAAATTTCGCCGATTTGATTCCCCATTTTTTTAATGTTCTCATAAACAATAAAAGTTCCCACGCTTTTCGTCCACCAGGACATAGAGATGCTACATCATTAATCACAAACAATGGACGCATGCGCAGTCGTTTAGAGATCTATTAAGGCGTGCAGTTTACTCCGAGATTGACGGGTTCAGCTTGCGCACGAGTTGTGTTATGGAATTACGTTGGGAGCACTATGTGTATCTAGACGTTACGGTTTTTATTGTTTTTTTAGTTGTTGAGTTACGTAAGTTTGTACCGTTTTAGATTTTATCTATATAAGTTATTTTGTATCTCACAGAACAGTTCTTACGGCGGTTATAGTGTGGATCATCATCGACATCGCCGTTTTTAATATTGTTTTTTTTTTTTCGATTGCGCCAGAAGGACGGTTATGTTTTTCAACTGTATGTATGTACAAGTCGATGGTGTCAAATCTATGATTGAAGTAAACAAAAGCGACTTGTTTCAAACTTTTTATTTGTTTTTTTGCGGTCGCGTTTCTCGACAACTTTTTTTACTTAAAAAATAATGGATACAAATATTTTACATGGAACGTTTTCCTAAAGAACTGACCTCCACAACCCAATACTTAACTGGGCAACACGTACACCTTTGCAAGCCTGGAGTCAAATTTTCTTGCTTCTGACTGTCTGCAACGATTGTCAAAGATCTAGAAATGACACCAACGGCTTAACGTGCTTACGCATGGAGGAATCTTGATATGTTTTCGGTGTTTTACAGGATGCATTTTGGAGAGTGTGTGCAGGAATTGCATGATTTGATTCCACGATCTCATTTTTATCATCGAACAACCCTATGAGCGGCGAGTATCCACCCTTACATTATTGAAATCTCTACGGTCTAGACCAAGCGTTTCGCCTCATCGTTTATACCGCGTACATCGAGGGACTGGAACAATTTGCTTGCTCCGATTATAATTTAGGTGTCTTCAAGGCTAGAGTGAGGAGGCTCTTAATAAACTAGTGCGCCTCACCATCAACGATTGCATCACTACTTACCATCAGGTGGAATCGCAGTCAAGCACTAGTTTATATGAATAAAAAAAAATGTAATGAGATGGTCATCCATTATATATTTTTTTTATATTATTATGGATAGGCTCGCGTTTGACCACTATATCACCAGATGGTAAGCGATGATGTGGTCGACGATGGCGCACGCTTATCTAGTAGTAACCTATTCACTCTTGAGTTAAAGACCCCTAGGTTATAACTGATAGGAAACACAGACTCTGGCAGGGAATTCCACGCCTTAGCTGTACGCACGATGTTTATTTTTCGTTCCTAAAACGTTTTGTGCGTATTGGTGGGATGTCCACTATGTACTGGTGACGCATCGCCGTACATCTGGTGGTCCGATGATGGAACGGGCTTGGTGAAATTAAATTGTGCAATTCTGACGCACACTCCCCGAAATACAACCCGTAGAAAACCGACAGGCAAGCAACACTGTCGATGCTTAAGACTTCGAAGCTCGAATCTTCTTGACTCGCTTCTCAATCGACTGTAGCGCATCAAACTGGTATTTGGCAGACAGACTGACCTCACCAAGCATTGCTTAACCTTGGGGATCAACCATTCGTACTTAGCCACAAGCTTCTCGAGCTATTTAGCTGTCTATGTTATCCGTAACAGGTAGTCTGAACCTCGCCTGTCTAAAACTAGACTAACCTTAAGAATATTGCCCAATAATTGGTTTGTGGAGGTCAGGTGGCGCTCTATAAAAACTTTTTATTATTCACCCGGATCTACTTAGACCAGTGGCTTCCAAACTTTTTATGACCTTTTTTTTGTATTTGTGAAAATCATCCAATGACATCCCCCCCGCTCTTAAGACTTTTCAGACTTTTCTTCTCGTCAGACTTTTACTGACTAAAAGCCCACTCCTGTTCCTTCGTTGCCTTTCGTACCAGGGCCGAGTCTTCCTTTCAGAAGCAGACCCTTGGCCCCAGTAGGCTTCGACCCTGCTGGGCCCCTACGGTTTGCTGACATCTCTTTGAGGCGCGTGTGGAACAGTACGCGCCGTCGACGACTTGGGCTCGGTTCGAACGGTTATCAGACGGTTGGACGGCGAGTTCGTGCTCCTTTACTCCGATGGAATGCAATCCGACACGAACGGAGGGAAATCTGACGGCCACTCACAAACTTTTTATGACCTGGGACCACGTTGGTTTCTTCATTGTTGTTGGTAACCAGAAGTACAGAATAAAATTTAACGTAAATTTTTTATCTAAATAAAATTATGCCATGAACTAGTTGTATTTCGCGGTTTCACCTGTGACTTTAGTTACTGCTTCGCTCCCGTGAGTCGTAGCGTGATATAATATAGCTTTTTTTCGATAAATTAGTTATCCAACAGTGAAATAATATTCCTAGTTAAACTAATAGTTCCTGAAATTAGCGCATTCAACCAATCAATAAACAAACTCATCAGCTTCATAATATTAAATATCTGTCTATCATTGTATCTAACAATATATTCTACAAAATCAAAAGTAATAAGCGGTATCATAGAAAAACAATAATTCTGATAGAAACCTAAAATCAGTAGCAGGCAATGTTACTTGTCACTTGAAAAGTTTGACATCTTAAACCACTCGCGGACCATATTTTAGCTCTTCCGGACCACCAGTGGTCCAAGGACAATAGTTTGGGAAACACTGACCTAGACTGAAAGCCAAATGGTTAATCAATCTTTTACGTAAGGAAAGGTTAGTTAAAGATGCTTTTCAACAGTTTTTTTTATGGTAGCTCTTGTATCCAGTGATAATGCTCATTGGCTCCCTAATTAAATGACCAAACCAACTCCCTTGGAGTTGGTTTGGTCATTTAATCTTTTCTAATATTTATTTCCTTTCGAGAGTTTTTTATTTCCTTCTGACAGAATCAACTTTCAAGATTTTGTGGAGAGAGAGCATGTTTATGTACCAGCCCCACTAGCCAAGTTACAATCGTATCGTTAGCGCCGAACGCCTCGAGTAGGCCACGCCTCCGATTCCTTTGTTCTGACGTCATCTCAACGCTCAGTCACGTGGTCAGAAAAAAGGAATCGGAGGCGTGGCCTACTCGAGGCGTTCGGCGCAAACGAAACGATTGTTACTTGGCTAGGGGGGCAGGGTGCTCTGCTGCTGCCAAATCTCTATGTTAGATGAGGATGACTTACGAATAGGCTTTAGGATACTTTTAGGGAGAAGAAGCTTGTTTCTTAGACTAAGTTGTGACTTTCGACCCAATAATATGCTGTAAGAAAATACTCACTTAACCGATGTTTGCTCTGCGCCTCCTTGCAGCAGTCTGGATGTAGCAGATGGTACCAGCTGACACCGTGCAGTGAACTTCTCTCCCAGCCGAGATGCCATTCACTACTGGACAAACAGAAGAAATACAATTAGTTTTGATCATAAACTGGTGGTATATTGGTTTTGTAGCGGCATCTATATCGCTACACAGGAATTAAAAGATAAAATCCTAAATCGTGAAAAAAAAAACCGCAAACGACTATCGGGCAGGTGCCCAGACTAGAAACGACACGCACCTGGCCGGAGGATCCTCCCTTTTTAGCAGATGTATGCAGGACTTTTGGAGGTACTTAGGTGGTGTAATACTCCTGTGACTCGGAAAGAACGTAAATCCGTAGGTCTTGCGACGGATCTCTCCCCAGTCGAGTCGGATTACCGTCTCAGCGGATAAAGACAGTAAAGGAAACAGAAGACACCAGGACTTGGTCCTGGCTTTCTTTAAATTTAAATGGTAGGTACTGTGGCGACCATGGAGGTCACATTAATACTACTAACTTGCAAACTGGCAAGATATACTTTTAAGGTTTATGTTTCAAAAAGTTTAGGAAGGATTGATGACAAAAGAATAGAGTTAGGGAGTCAATAAAAATCTAGACGTAATTTTTATATATAAAATGTATTAGAAAGTGCCTCATACTCTACTTTTCATTTGCATCTCCCTTATCACAGTACTTCTAGAAATACAGCTAATTGGAAAAATACGTAGGGTCTTGGAAATATTATCAATCCTATCATAGAACACAGTTGACTTATATAATATTGTTGTTGTATTACACCCGGATCTCCGTCTTACGCAAAGTGAAGTATAAGATAAAGTGTGTGAGAATCTATGTATGTACCTTCATCGAGCCATAGATTGCGATAAGTTGATTAATTTAACTAATTTGCATGCTGTATTGCATGTTTTCAAGAGTCCTTTTAAGTATCCAGTTCTCAATTTGTTTGATTAATTCGTAATTGAACATCGTATAAATATGTAACACTAATGAACTTAAAAAACAACATGAATTTCCATATTAAGTAATGAACATACAGTTTCGTAAATATCAAATTGGATTTAGTTCAATTAAAAATCAACTTATTAAAAGTAGCTTAGTTTCAAGGTAAAGAATCAGAGACTAAAAACATATACCTAACTAGTGCTTTGCCAGTGAGTTGGTTCGCGTGCAAGTGTTACATAAAACATTTAATAACCCATAAGCATTAGAGAAGCTACGTCAAATAACTGAATTGTCCTATTTTCGTAATTTGAATCTTTAGTTCGCTGCAGCGCTAAAATAATAACAATTCGTCTAAACCGTAACTAATTTACCACAGCGCTAGATTTGCTGCAGAAGTGTATTTAATCTCTGCAAAAAGGTCTTAAGCGCAATGTAAATCACGGCAATTACGCGTTTTCATCGACAAAGTGCGGCGCGATCGCCGCAGTTGAACGAGACAAAGAAGGAATTTACGGTGTCTTCTCCCATAAGTATTTATTTTAAGTTTGTCAGGTATTTGTACTTGCGCTAGTATGGTGTTTATCCATTTTACCCATTGACGTACCTACCCAACTTTATTTATTCTGGGTATGGTTGGATTTCACGAATTGAGGGTCAGGAGAGATCTCGCACTCATTTCGTACATATTCAAAATACTAAGAGGACAGGTACACAATGCGGACATATTAGGTCAGGTAAGTTTATGTGTTCCAGACCGGTACGTGTGGCGACGACGACAGCCACGGCTGCTACTAACTAGTTAGAATAATATATGTATAAATGTATGTATGTTATATAAATAAGCAGAAAAAAACAAAAAAAAACTCTATCGCATTAGGTTGCCCTGTAAAGATAGTTGTAAGTTGGAAAATAAATAAATAAATTTTGAGGGTAGTTTTGTAAAACTAATAATGACAGTTTTTATTATTCATTTTGATTAGAATTTTCGCTAAGTATCAAGTTTATTAACCCAAGTTATAAGATTCTTCCATACAACCTTTAACACCCCCTAAACTCTTAACCTTTAACTTAACCCTAACCTTTTCATTTTGAAAAAGGAATAATGATAACCTTATTTATTTACTTGGGTTACGATTTTTGCTAAGTTTCAAGTATCTATATACTTGAAAATTAGCAAAAATCGTATCGCCCAAGGAATAAAATTTTGCATACAAATGATTTTTTGTCCCTTTTCACCATTCTAACTGGCTTCTATTAGCCGATGACCTTGAGCATTTGTCTATCCCTCTTCCCTTTATAATATTACACTTGAAAGATAAATCTGCATAAATACGGCAGCGTTTAGGCGAGAAAAATGGCGTATATCCACTCGTCCAAAGGGCTAAGCGCCGTGTGGCGGTCGTGATTTACCTACAAAATTTGTCACCGAGAATTGAAAAAATGCAAATATGTATCTTTAAAAAAATGTACTGTTAGTAAAAAAAATATTTGTTTAATATATTTACAATCATTATATTCTCTACAAACAGGTATAAATTTCATGTTACTATTTGGTTCGGTAAAAAAGTTGAAACACAAACAATAAACGCAAATAGACATTTTTTTTATTGTTAGTAGAACAATAAATGAAAAAAGTATTTGTACAAAATTGAAGACCATGAAGTAAAGTATTGCATATAATTTTTTTGAATTTTATGATGCCGTTTTAAGTTACTTTAGACAAGTTGAAAATCGTATATTTTCAAAGGGATCCCCTTATAAGTTAAATTTTCAAATACCCTTTTTTAGTGCTCGCCTACAACATAAAAGGAAGCTTTGTGCAAAATTTCATGTCCCTAATCCCAGTACTTTCGGCTATGCGTTGATATATTGTTTAAAATATTGTCTTTTTTTAAATTTAATTTCTAATTCTATTATTGTTTTTTTTTTTAATGTTTGATGTAAATTGATGGCCTGAAACACAGGCTTTCATTAACCCAGATCATGCAGATCTACATTACAGTTAGAATTACTTTTTTTCTCGTACTTAATGTAAATCATAATTTTACTTACTTTATAGTATTTGAATATTTTTAACCGACTTCAAAAAAAAGGAGGAGGTTATCAATTCGGTTGTATTTTTTTTTTTTTTTTATCATCATTTTTTTTTTTTTTTTTTTATGTTTGTTACCTCAGAACTCCGTCGTTTATGGACCGATTTGCAAAATTTTTTTTTCTCTTTATAAGATATGCTTCCAGATTGGTCCCATTTTTTTCAAAATCCAGTTCTGATGATGGATTCCATGAGGAATCGAGGGAACTCTTCAAAAATTATAGGCAACCCTATGGTAATTTTAGTATTTTCATCAAGAACTTAAGCACTTACAGTCAAAAAGTAACATTTGATGAAGTGGAACTGATGAAGAAGACCAGAAATGGTCAACGGAACTTCATACTCAAATAGATATCACAATGAAGATATAGTTAAGCGACTATGACAATACAAATAAATGAATGATTCGGAATAGTTACGTTGAAAATGGTATCATCGAAGTGATCTGATGATGATGATGGAGCCGGAAGGTAGGCACTGGAACTCCGTAATTAATCAATGTAACCTAGCCGTGTTTGGACTTATTAGAATTGTCATGAGATGCACTTTGGCTATAAGGTACTATCGAACTGATCTGATGATGGAGCCGGAAGGTAGGCACAGGAACTCCGTAATTAATCAATGTATCCTAGCCGTGTTTGGGCTTATTAGAATTGTCGTGAGATGCTCTTTGGCTATAAGGTACTATCGAACTGATCTGATGATGGAGCCGGAAGGAGGAAGGTAGACACAGGAACTTTATAATAAAACAATGTAACCTAGCAGTTTTTGGGATAATTGGAATTGTCATGAGAAATAGGCACTCTGTTTATAAGTGTATCGTAACTAAAAAGTGTGAAATAAAAACTTTTTAGAAAAAAAAAATAACCGACTTCACTAAAACAAAAACACTAAAAGGATCAAAATAACTTTAATTTCGGAAGTCGGTGTTAAATAAGAAACAAACAATACCGAGAAACACCGACATCCGAAATTAAAGTTATTTTGATCCTTTTAGTGTTTTTGTTTTAGTGAAGTCGGTTATTTTTTTTTTCTAAAAAGTTTTTTATATCTTTAATATAGGTACATTATGGATGGTCAAAGTACACGTAAAATAGCAGATTTTCAATAGTCTTTACTAGATTAGTTTTACACAAATTTATGTTATGATTTCTATAGAAGCCTAGATAATATCCACAAGATAGCTGTGTAATTAAAATATCTAGAGAAAAATGTGTAATAACATTATAAGTAATCACGTAAGAGCGGTTGTATGAAAATGTACCTCGAAAAGTAATATCTATGCGAGTATGAAGGTCTTCTTCACCAGTTCCACTTCATCAAATGTTACTTTTTGACTGTAAATGCTTGAGTTCTCGATGAAACTCGTGAAAATGAAACAATCACTATATGGTTGCCTATAATATTTGAAGAGTTCCCTCGATTCCTCATGGATCCCACCATCAGAACTGGATTTTGAAAATGGGACTAATCTGGAAGCATATCCTTTAAGGAAAAAAAAAAATTGCAAATCGGTCCATAAACAACAGAGTTCTGAGGTAAAAAACATTAAAAAAATAAAATCCAACCGAATTGATAACCTCATCCTTTTTTTGGAAGTCGGTTAAAAAAAATACAACTGAATTGAGAACCACCTCCTTTTTTTGAATTCGGTTAAAAGACTTCTTAAGATTAATATTTCCCAGGATTCAGGGCAGACCACCCCTGCAACCCTTTAGCCAGCCAGCGACATACCTAAATCTCTCACTATTTTTTCTCAACTATACTACCCAGTTACCTACATATTATTATATATAGCACTTCAAGACTAAGGTAGGCGCCAGATAAACATGGAATAACGGTCATTGACAAATGCAGGCATTTGTTGACATTCTTAATTTCAAAAACTCGACATGTATCGTGATCATTTACATGATGTAATGAAAAACAGTTAATTGTTTGTTTTTCGGGTACCTACGCAGAGATATTAGGAAAAGGTCAATGTACTTTATTTCACGTTTATATGGCGCCTTCTTTATATGCCCTCTACGCCCCCCTACAACTGCATTTTACAATACTTTGCATATTTTAACCTTGTTTATGATTTTCTTAAAAAAACTTCCAGCCAGTGACATAATCGCGTGCTGTTCCACGCGCGCCTCATGGAGATGTCAGCAACTGTAGGGGCCTAGCAGGGTCGAAGCCTACTGGGGCCAAGGGTCTGATTCTGAAAGGAAAACTCGGCCCTGGTACGAAAGGCAACGAAGGAACAGGAGTGGGTTTTTTGTCAGTAAAAGTCTGACACTATCTCCCGCCCCGCCCAAGAGCGGGGGATGTTATAAGATGATTTTCCCACCGAAAAAAAAAAGGCAGTGACAATAATCTCTCACTAACACTATTTTTACTCAACTATACAACCCAGTTACCTATATATTTAAAGCACTTCAAGACTACACGCCCTCGGCAAAGGTTACTAGGACTTAGGTTGGCTGAAGGTTAAAAACAAAATTCGGCTTCAAGGGATTCACGTTTTATACTTCGTGTAAAGTTACTACTTACTTAAGTACTTCGTTTTAGAGCAATCGGTTCAACTTGAAGTAATGACACAAATAAAGTCTTTTCAAGTGTTCATAAAACTACATTGATGTGCTTCGATACCTGATAAAATCTTCAGTTTATTTCCAACTAGCTTTTGCCGGTGGCTTCACCCACGTAAATGTCGAAAATTATTCCAAGGCAACATACCTACTCCTGTACCAAAAAGTATCTTAATAACATATTCTAGGACATGGTCTACTCATGCACCAAGTTTCATCTAACGGGAAAACGTAAGAAATAAACAAATTCACATTCGCATTTACGATATACCTATGTCGTGACCAGATCATAGAATTGATCACTTCATGATGTGACTATGGCCACATCATGAAATAGTTGCATTTCATGATATGGCCAACTAAAACTCAATTCAAAATTAAAATCGGAACCGCAAACTTTAACATTTTCTTTAAGCAGAGACTCTGCATCAGTGGGTGATGAGTTTAGAGTTTTTGTTATTAATATGGGGATCTCTGAAAAGGAGTTTTCAAAAGCCGCATCACAGTGTCATTAATTACATGGTTATAGTCACTACATAGTTTGTAGACCTTCCAGTTTCACTATTTATTGTTTTGTTTCTTATTTATACGTATTGTTTCTCTGTATTGTTTGTTTCTTATTTAACACCGACTTCCGAAATTAAAGTTATTTTGATCCTTTTAGTGTTTTTTTTAGTGAAGTCGGTTATTTTTTTTTTCTAAAAAGTTTTTATATTATTATTTATTATTACATCAGTCAGTAATTTTCCTCTTCTATACGAGTATATAAATAGATTATTAAGAAATCAGACCACTGTTTCTGGCTATTATGCAAGCATTATAGAACAGTACCCAATGAAGCATTGTAATTGTACAAGGTCCAAATGATTGATGGTTGAGATGACCCCAACAGATTGTGTTTGCTTTTCAAGTTTATTTTAATTTTACTTTTAATCGTTCTTGATTTGGTAATTTTGGGTATTTGTTTGTTGTGGTTTTTAATTGTTTTAAAGTTATTAATCTACTAACTGCTGCCAGCAGCTTCAACCGCGTGGTAATAGAAAATTATCCCAAGGGAACATAAGATATGTATCCCAGGGTAAATAGTATTCTATGTGCTATTCTAGGACATGGTCTATCTGTGTTCCAAGTTTAATCGAAATCCGTTCTGCCCCCCTAGCCAAGTTACAACCCTTTCGTTTCGATTCTCTTTTCGTTGATCGTTTCGAGTCGGCCACGCCTCCAATTCCTTTGTTCTGACCACGTGACTGAGCGTTCGATCGACGAAAAGAGAATAAAAACGAAACCGTTGTAACTTGGCTAGGCGGGCTGTAGTTTTTGCGTAAAAGAGTAACAAACATCCATAAAAATACAAACTTTCGTGTTTATAATATTAGTAGGATTAGTTTGGTGATGGTGGTCTTTGTCGTCTTGTGCAGTGCACTGAGTGCCAGTTGTTTTGACGCGATCGAAATATTTACCGCGTTTGGCTCTCTGATTGGTTAATAGCTTGGAGTGGGCCAATCGGAGCGCCGAACGTCATAAACGTGTAAGAAAGTAAAAGAAAGAAAGAAAAAGAGTTTATTTAGGACCTTAGAATTGCCCTCAAATTTATTTTATTACAGGAAGTGCACATTAATGTTATAGGTAAAGGAATAATACAGTGACAGAAATCAAATATTAAAAGCAAGGAACAGTTTGAATATAAAGTTGTCAAAACCACACACAGCACACCTCCGCCGTGTGCTCCACCGTGTCCTCCGGGTGGTCCACACAATGATAACACCCGGGTGTTTCTTCCACACGAATCCGGTGCAGGAACCTCCCGAACTTACAATAAGTTAAGTTAAAAAAAAAAAAGTGTTACTAACCCTTTAGTAGATAAGTTATTACTAACCATTGGACCAATGTAGTCTTTTAAATATATTATTATTTAGTCAGTAAAAGTCTAATACGCCCTCTTGCTCAACCCTAGAGCGATAGAAGTCATTGTATGATTTCTCATCTCAAAAAAAAAGCCAAACTCTGCTCTCAGTGATAGCACTTTATAACATTAATTTAGTTTTGGTTGGGTTAGCCAGGGCTGTGGAATTGTCGGAAAGAGTTACCGCAGCCGTAGAACGGGTAACTGAAAGAGTACAGGTGGGTTTTCGTCAGTAAAAGCCTGAAACTCCCTCTCGCTTCAACCTGAGCGTGAAGAGTTGTTTGATGATTCCCACCAAAAAAAGTTAAAGTTAGGTTATGGTTTCTTTTAGTAAACCACACCTTAACGTCAAACTTATGCCAACAATTAAATCCTATGTAGTACAATCTGCAACATTGTTTTTTTAAGGTATTTACTCTTGACCTTAAGCATACACAAAGCGACAGTAGCGATTGGCTCATACACGTAACAATTTGTTTTCTTAACTAACTTAAATCTCTTCAAAATTACAAGTGGATTACCTGCTGTATGGTTACCAACTGTTTCATTATCTCTATTCAAATAATATCGACCCTAACACAACACAATAAGAGTTAACAGTTATTTGATTGGTTGATAAAGCGATTGTAATCGATATTACACTAATATTTGCATTTATCTTTAGCTATTAAATGCTTCAAGTTAAGAGTTTTCTTCTTAATATGTGGGTCATTGTCAAAAGTAAGTGTGGTTATAATAACTCATTATATTTATCTAAATACGTATTTGTGACTGTCATTTTTGAAAACAGTAATAGATATAACGTTTTGATAGTGGCGTAATTAGGAATAAATTCGTTTTAGATTTGCATTAATATCATTTGTCTGACAAAAGTAAAAGTAGATTGTTTTGAAACGATTGTTCTGAATAAAAAAACTGGGCAAGTGCGAGTCGGATTCGCGCCCTGATCCAGCTCCTGATTGGAGTCTCAAAGTTATTCCAAATCGCAAAAAAAAAACTTTTGTGACGTAACGACAAATTTTCTGATTTCAGATTTATTCCTATACTTGTGTTATAAGACCTTGCTTTATGCAAAATTTCAGGATTCTGGGTCAACGGAGTGTACTTTGGTTCCCTTGAGTGTCGAAATATACGTTTTTTGCGACATAAACGGCCATATCTTTTTTTTCCGTTAACTTAGAAGTTTGATTTTTTCATAGCTGCAAGAAACCGCAGACCTAAGTGTATGGTTTTAATTTAAACTCGATACATCCACGCGTTCCCGAGAGAAAGGTTCTTGACAGACAGACAGACAGACAGACAGACGGACGGATAACAAAGTGATCCTATAAGGGTTCCGTTTTTCCCTTTGAGGTAAGGAACCCTAAAAAAACTGTGCTGGTTTATTGTCTGGTGCTCTTGATCAAAAGAGACTTTTATTGTGTAAAGGGTTTTTTTTTAAGCTGGGAAATCATCCAATGACTTCTCAGACTCTTACTGACTAAAACCACACCTATGTTCCTTCTTTGCCTAGCGTTCCAGGACCACGGGTTTCCTTTTCGGGAGCGAACCCATGGCCCCAGTAGACTTCGGCCCTACTGGGCCCCTACGGTTTTGCTGACATCTCTTTGATGAGCGCGTGGAACGATATACACCGAGGAAGATTTGGGCTCGGTTCTAACCGGACGACTGAACGGCGAGCTACCCTTTGCTCATCGTCCACAAGCTTGCGCCTGCAGTATCTACCGATATCCGGGGCGACCGCATCCCATACCCTCTTGCTCCGGAACTTGGCATGAACCGGGGCTTAGGGCTGTTTGTGGCTGTTTAGGGCTACGGATAATCGAAAGGGTTATCACGGCCCTGGAACGCAAAGGGCAGCTGCAGGAACACAAGTGGGTTTTAGTCAGTAATGTCTGACACGCCCTCTCGCTCCACCCACAGCGGGAGTAATTATTTGACAACTTTCTATAGAAAAAAAAAATTACCACAGGCTACGATTATCACAATTATTTATGAATTTAGCTTATTCTAATTGTATCATTTATAAGACATCATTCCTCACACTAAATACACAATTATTCAAATAAATACCTTTAACAAAACTGGCACAGTTGACTATTAACCTTTTAAATGCATTAGATTTCCAATGATTGATAAATAATCATATTATTTAACTGTTTAATCATTTTAGAGTATGTTTCTTAGAAGCTATTGATATTTGATAGGGATTAAAATACAATATTATGACTCTAATATTCAAGGCTTACTTGGCACTTGGTGCAAAAACAATCAATCAATTTATTTTTAAACTTTTTATTGTTGTATGTGAAGACGTAAAAGAACAGAGTGGTTTTTTGGGCAACGTTAAGTTAGAAACGATTTTACAAGTCATGCATAATATATTAGTCAAATCACAGCAATAATCAGAGGTCGGAATTAGGTAGAGTTAAACATGTACTTACACCGATTTCATACAGCGAAAGAATAAAGTGGATATGCCTCAAATCCCGAGATTAATTTTATACAGCAGATTTTTTTTATGACACTATCAGAAATATAGCAAAAGAAAAATTCTTCCTGCTAATGCAGAAAGAAATTCCTCGTCAATAATATGACGAGGAAGATGGAGTGTATAAAGTTAACCTCACCTTAGTTGACGTAGAGAGATCTATTTCAATGAAAAATACTAATAAAAATTGTATGTTAATTATCTTTGTTTTATTTGTCTTATCTATCTCTAAGGTTTTTATTATTATTTATTTATAATATATTTGTAACCACACGGGATTTTTTATTAGAAATCCCGGGAAGATCCAACATTTCGATGCAAGTACATGTATAACTCTACCTAATTCCAACCCCTGGTAATAATGCAGTAATATTTTAATGGCGAAAGTTTGTGTGTATGTTTGCTACTCCTTCACGCTCTAGCGGCAGAACGGATTTTGATGAAATTTGGCACGCAGTTAGACCATGTCCTGGAATAGGATATAGGATATTTTTTATCCCGGCACTGTGTTTTCTTTGGATGATTTTCTACTATCTTTCGGGTAAAGTCTACCGCTAGATATCGAATATGTAGGACATATTAATATAAGCAGCAATTAGAAACTAAAATACATTTGAAGAAAAAACTGTAGGACATTTTAATATAAGCAGCAATTTTTTTTTTAATAGCCTATACTGTCCCACTGCTGGGCAAAGGCCTCCCCCAACTTCTTCCAGGTATTCTTTTCTTGAGCCACCTCGAACCAGTCCTTGCGGTAGGTATCTAGGTCGTCTCGCCACCTCTTCCCAGGTTGACCTCGGCGGCGTCGTCCATCTTTAGGTACCCACTTTGTGGAGACTTTTGCCCACCCGTCAGAGTGCATGCGGCTGATGTGATCCACCCAATCCCATTTTAGCCTGACAGCCTTTTCTCCTACGTCCACAATCCCCGTCTTTTGACGCAGCGTGGTGTTCCTCATTCTGTCGGCTCTTTTGACACCCAGAATGCTGCGCTCCATTGCTCGTTGGCAAACCCCAAACTTTTGCGACTCGGTGAGCGACCATGTCTGGGCGCCGTAGGTTAGAACGGGCAGGATACACATATTAATGAGTTATCGCTTTAGGGAGATCGGTAGATCTTCCTTCATTAGCTTCTTCATATACCATTAGCTTTTCCAGGCGTTTTTGATAAGCAATTAGAAACTAAAATAAATTTAAAGAAAAAAACAGCTTTTCAAGGAAGCTCGTATCAAAATCTGCAGCTCACTGGTCAATTCAGATGTTGAGTATGGAAGCAATCCAAGTAATAAACCGTTCACTATTAATTGCAAAATACAAATGTTAGCAGCATCAATTATATAACCAGATATCAATGCGCTCCTTACGCTCCTTACTAGTCCTAAGTTGAGCTACACGAATGCTTCCACTGACTGGATAGATTCACTCAAAAATGTGTGTGGTTCTTTCCTCAAAAGACCGTCTCAAACACTAATTTATATAGTTCTCATATGATTTGATAATTACATGTTTACTGTATGAACTTTAAAGAGACCTGTGAGTTTGTTTCGGCGCTTTTTCTCAGGGTAGTCTGTTAGGAAGCTACGGTCACATTTAGTTTAAATTAAAGGAAAATAAAATGTCGTGTAAAAGTGTTATTTATAACCTATTTGCAAAATCAACTTCATTCATTATTACTGCACAAAGTATAGCGATAGTAGTATCAATAATGTAACCAGAGATTAATACAAAAGATGAAGAACGTAAGAATTTGTCGACTTAACGACTTGTCAGTTACTGGAATAAGTGCATTGTCCAGAACAAAGTATTCTTGACAGTAATATCGAAGTTGATATAAAAGAAGAAAACAACAAGAACAGTACAAACAATAATACGTCCATCATTCTACACAAAGCCAACAAACTGCACATCATTATAATATTAATAATCAATATTAAAATCACCCGCTAAGCGTACGGCAACAACTCATAACTAAACAAGTGAATATTTGCATCTGTGTGACGTAGAGCTCATTGAAAACCGCATAATGTCGCTAAAGACAGAACAATAATGTTTACGACTACCAGATGCAATAGAACATTATAGACTTTGTGACATATGGTCGTGCGTGATCCGCTTAACATATAAATCATAGATCATTATAAGGTAGGGCTTCACTGGTGACGAAATAAGTTGTTTGATAACTCGCAATTATGAAGATCTAAATATGTAAGAAAGAAAGAAAGAAAGAATATATATGTGTGTGTGTGTTCTACTCTTCATTTTCAGGTTGCCCCAAATTACAAATATTAGTTTCCACAAGCGGCGTATTTGAGCTATTTTCTTAAACAACTTAGTGTGATATCTTCACATACGAAGAAGCAGTATAGTATTCTCTGTGGTACGGACAGATTTTCTAAATTTTTTTATACTTAGTAGATTTTGATGCAAGTCGGCAAAGTCATTGCAGTCGAGGCAGATTACACGCTCAAAAAAAGAGTAAAACTTCATAATTTTGAAACAAACTATTGTGAAACATGGTTCATAAATTAATTTTCAAGCAACTTGGTGGCGCCTGTCACGCGATCAGCCTGTTACAATAAATAAAAATTACAATTATAGACCTTTGTCTGAAAAGTCCAAACGATTTATTTTTTATGTTTATCTGCGCTTGTAAGTTCTCTTGGTAGCAAAATTCTGCTACATAAGACTGACACAGGTAGGTACATACCGTAAGTTTGATGGCGCTGTGGTTTTTTTTTTTTCGGTGGGGAAAATTATCTTATGGCATACCCCGCTCTTGGGCGAAGCGGGAGATAGTGTCAGACTCTTACTGATTAAAAACCCACTCCTGTTCCTTCGTTGCCTTTCGTACCAGGGCCGAGTCTTCCTTTCAGAATCAGACCCTTGGCCCCAGTAGGCTTCGACCCTGCTGGGCCCATACGATTTGCTGACATCTCCTTGAGGCGCACGTGGAATGGTCCGGACGGTTACCGGACGGTCGGACGGCGAGCTACCCATTGCTCGCCGTCCGCAAGCCCGCGCCTACGGTGGCCGGAAATCGGGATCGGAATCCCGGCAGCGGTTGGGGCGTGAGGACCGTTGCCTCAGGCGATCGGCCGCCTCCTTTGCTAGCATTACTGCTTCGCAGAAGGGGGCGACCGCCTGCCACTCCTCCTCGCTCCGGACCATGGCCTGTACCAAGGCCCGGCGCGAGAGATCGCCGTATGACGCTATGTTTTGCACAGCAATTTTGAATTTAACCATTTTGATGCAGTACCTCAGCCTTTCGAGTGCTATAAGACACCAAAAAGTCGCCAAATATATTAGCTTAGTTTTTGTGTGGCTGCCATGATTTTATGTAGGTATCTTTTAGAAAACGTATCGACTTGTCTGTTAATTATAATGGAGACGCTGTATGGCGTCATTCTCGATATAACTTATGTTAAATCCGTATGTATTTTATGTTTAAATCAAGTTAAGTTATTGGATATGTTGACTGCAAATAGTTGTAAATAAATAACATTACATATCTTTGATAGGTTTACAGTTGTTATGAGCCGTATTGATTCTAATATTCGAAGAACTATGTGGTTATTCGAATCATTCTTTGTTGTAGGTATAGAAGGATTCGGATAACTGCATAATATGTAATTATTCGAATTCTTATTTATATGTAATTACTGGATTTATTTGATGAGAATTTACTTCACGACTAGCAGTTATTGTTATGTATATGCATTGCCTGTTTTCTAAAAAAAATGTCATCATGTGTTTAACGTTGGCAAAGGTCAGTAACTGGCAGTAGAGTTATTAGATTAAGATGTAGTGGATTCACTCTTATGGTATGTCGGATGCACTTACTTTATTGCATATCACAAATTAAGTAAACACAAGACATACATTTGTAAAAAAAAACACAAAGAAGACAAAACAACATATGTATAATGCAAAGTGAAGCGTTGCTGACATGATTTTAAATCATATTTACTAACAAAACCACTTAATAAAGTTATATATGTAAGTCTATATGGTATTTGTAATATGAGTAATGTTTTTTTTTAACGATTTATGTACACATACAAAATAAAAGATTAGAAGAAGGAAACAGAAAAATAGGTACAGAAGTGATGCTTATTTCTAAAGAAATCTCTTCCAGCACACTTGCGAAAGGAGATATAGGTTTTATTTTTATTATTATAAAGAGTAGTGTTATCGAATGGCGCAGTGTGATCTCTTATAGACTTTGGATGAAATGCAAATTTTTTTTTAAAGAGATATTTTCATTCTCTCTTTGCTTTCATAAATTTAGCACAAAGTTACTTTTGGTTTTCCACAATTTCTATGCAACAGATCTGACAAGCCAGTGTATCCACCGCTCTAATCCAGAGTTACACGGGAGCTTGTAACTTTGTCATTGTATGCAAAGTCTGTCCGCTTCCGAGCAGGTGACAGCCGTGTTTACATTTCAACACCAGACACGGAAATATAGTGCAATGAAAGGCCCGATGGCTTGAGCATTCGAATAAATTAGATATTAATTATGTTGTTATTGGCTGAGTTGGGTGCTTAAAAGGGCGATTACGGAGACAGATATATCAACCGTGAGAAACAATATTGGACATAAAGCGTAGGTTCCTTTAAAATCACAATTTAATCGGACACAGGGAATATGCATGCATTTTTTTTTAAATTAATCTCTGGTAAACCAATATAAAAATATAATTCAAATATCTTCATCCACAACGCAGTTACAAAGCTTCAAAGCTGCTAAAAAGAAAGAGAAGCCTGCTCCTAGACTGCACAGGTGTCACTGAAATACGCACACGAACCTTAGGATCCCCAAACTCCCTTATTGATGCCCTGAAAAATCTAAGAGGCCTAATCTATTTTTGGAGAGAGGTGGGCTGGTTGGAATAAGCCCACCTAAGGTTATCGCCGCCATGGCCCACGTACAATGGTCCACATAGGACTAAGTGCGGAAACCATACCCAAATAGAAGAAAAAGAAGTCCGACATGGTCTCTGACGTCAAAGGCTATGACACCCGTGCAGCCGCCATGGAAAACGATGACAGAGACAAAGAGATATATTTGTTAAAAATTGTTATATCTCGTTTGCTTTTCTACCAATTTTAATATTGTTTTTACAATTAGTATTCTATTTTTGTATATTTATTGGTTGGATATAAAAAAAATATACGCACATTCCCTATTAAAATTTTATTGCTTACGACGTCAAAACTAATGAAACAAATAGGGATCGAACATCCAATAATTTAACATCAGATATAAACGACACTACTAAAACAAATGAAGATCAAAGATTAAATAATTCTACAGCAAATGCAAATTACACTTCTGAAGACTATATCAATGACAGTGACCATTCAGAGCCAACACCCCTTGAACAACATTATTCTCCACGTATAAATTCCACATTTCAAGTCGACAGCTGCATAAAAAAAAAGTAAAGATTATTTGTACTTGAATGTCGACTGCGACTCATCTCTATACCATTGCATATTTCAACTCGTCTTATTATTTCGTGCCATTGAATGTCGGTGACGAACTGACGACATGCATGAATATGAAGCAAGCTCAATAGAGCTGTTGTCATACATTTTCAGCCTTTGATGTACACTGGTCCTGTGACAGTTACACATAGTGTATTGTTTGTGGGGCCTTGAACCAGTAGGGTGTTTGTTTGTTGCAGTTCATGTAAATCTAGATCGCGTGTTCGGACATCAATGCTTGATTTTGTCGGACTATTATGTAGTCTTGTCACAGTAGTGTCTTCTCGTTAATTATTCAGTATATACTTCTACTGTTCTACTATGATTTTTGAGGTTCTTACTACGAAAAGATACTATTCTATGGTAGCATTTTCCGTTGCATTATCAATTCCACCATTACAATTTACCACTTATTTCTAGCGGAAAAACGATCCCTCATAAACATAAGCATTTTAGAAGCTTCGCCACAATAACTGGTCTCCGTGATCATGGTCTCAAAACTGATTTCTATGATCTGCAAGAAAACTTCCAAGGTCTTAACAAAGTTTTGATGTTTTGATTTATTTGGACTTTGACAAATGTAAGAGCGTTCACAAGAGATAACGTTTAAAGTTTTTTGAAGAAACTGAACTTTCTTATATGTTCTTATATTCTTTATTGTACTAACAACTCCACCAATTTTCCTGTTTTTTTCATCAACATTTTTTTCGGAAGGCTTTCGTTGGACCATCTTCTCAATTAATGGTTAACGATGATGTGGTCGACGATAGAGCACTTGCCTTTCACTCTTGACTTAAAGAAATCAAAATAATCCTACTCGGAATATTACTTACTTGGTATCAATGTGCAGTATCTTCATGTCCATGGCGTGCACGGTGGTGAAGACGTTGGTGGCGCCGTGCACCACGCACTCGCGCGTCTCCGGCATGGCCAGGGGCGTGCACACCGCCAGGAACACTGGCTCGTTGCGGCTACACAGTGGCAGGTACGACACGTAGTGGCCGCGGACTAGTATTACCTAGAAAATGAAAATTTTTGGATAAGTTATTACGTGATAAGTATTGTGATAAATAGAGAACTGCTTATTTCTCAAGGAGACTGAGTAGGGAGGTATTTCAGTTGTCAGTGACGATAATACACCCCAATTGCAAAATTAAGACAAGAATTTAACCTATTGAGTAGCGTAATTAGAGACACAATAGAAAGACAATGATGTTCGAACGCCGGCTTTCGCTCGGGGTTTAATGAAAAATTACATAAAGTTTACATCATCATCATCATCATCATTTCAGCCGAAAGACGTCCACTGCTGGACATAGGCCTCCCCCAAGCGTCGCCACAGCGAACGGTCCTGTGCGTCTCGCATCCATCGGACCCCCGCAACCGTTACCAAGTCATCGGTCCACCTTGTAGGAGGCCTTCCAACGCTACGTCTTCCGGTACGTGGTCGCCATTCCAGAACCTTTCGGCCCCAACGGCCATCTGTTCTGCGAGCAATGTGCCCTGCCCATTGCCACTTTAGTTTGGCGATTCTTCGTGCTATGTCGGCAACCTTGGTTCTCCTGCGGATATCCTCATTCCTGATTCGATCACGCAAGGAAACTCCGAGCATAGCCCTCTCCATTGCCCTTTGGGTGACTTTAAGCCTTCTAATGAGGCCCATTGTAAGCGACCACGTTTCGGAGCCATATGTCATCACTGGCAACACGCACTGGTCATAGACTTTCTTCTTGAGACACTGTGGTATATTGGACGAGAAGACACCGCGCAGCTTCCCGAACGCTGCCCAGCCGAGTCGGATTCGACGATTGATCTCTTTCTCGAAGTTAGACCTTCCCAACTGGACCGTCTGTCCCAGGTAAACGTAGTCGTCTACAACTTCGAGTGTAGAGTCCCCGACCTTGATAGGAGTAGAAGTAGAAGTTTACATCGCCATAATATATATAAACTAACCAGATCGGCTTAAATAAGCACCAAATTTTAAATATTTTTTTACAAATGGGGCACGTTACCGACTGGGGCATGTATACCATATAAAAAAAATAATATGTATGAAATAACCCGGCCGTATACAGATACATAGTTATTTACTTTCAAAGTATTGAAAGAAACGAGCGAAGTTCGCAATACGGTGTACGACGTAGGACACCGCATGAGCGGAAATGATTTTGCCCGAGCTTTTAGATAAACACGTGTCAAAAATCTGCAACGAAGGCATAAGAATCGAACACTACAATAGGGAATATGCACACAATTTTATTATTTGTAAAAAAAAATTAAAAAATTGAAATACCTTCATTATCAACAAAGTTATAAAGCTTCAAAGCTGCTAATAAGAGGGAAAGCCCGACATGGTCTTTGACGTCACAGGCCATGACATTCGTACGGCGAAAATTGTTATATCTCGTATGCTTTTTTACCAATTTTGATATTGTTTTTACAATAGCATCGAAGTAGTAAATGTCCTATCTGAGATTGAAACATAACACGTGTTGACCCCAGCTACTATATGCACATTCACACAAAACCATATCACTATCACAAAACCTATCTCGTAACATCAAGGCCTTTAAAAAGCTTTTACCACTGACACACTGTGACCCGTTCCCCAGCTGTTGCCGCTTTTGGGCGTGGCACTATGACATTCTTTAAACTTTTAACTACAATGGATAACTTCCACACAATAGTTCACAGTTCAGCCGTTCACTGGCGCGATCTTCGATCCGGATTTGAGCAACCTTGAACGATATTTTATTGTGTATTGAACTATCGTATTCATAGTATCGATTTTGTGAAGAGAATCGAGTTGGGATGAATCGATGCGCCGTGTGTGGTTATGAATTTTTGATTAATGGTTTTGGTTTTAAATTATTTGGAAAAGACTTGAGGTGGTGCATTTGGGCAACGTTTGTAATAATAAATAAATTGATTGCTTGTTGGTCCTATGTTGAAGTCTTGAGAGCAAAGTCCAAATGTGAATGACGTTGGGTAATGCAAAATTGTGTTTGTTTTTAACAATGACTGACAAAGATATTATAATAAATACATGGTTGTTAATGTGTAAGTGGGTTGTCTCAATGTTACAATAATCAAGACGATAACTGCGGCTCACCATAAGAAACAAAAAATACAACCGAATTAAGAACCTCCTCCTTTTTTGAAGTTAAAGAAGCTGATTTTAAAAAGAAATAGACATACTAATAAAAGACTTTCGAGAT
Organism: Mythimna impura; assembly: GCA_905147345.3. Taxonomy (NCBI): domain Eukaryota; kingdom Metazoa; phylum Arthropoda; class Insecta; order Lepidoptera; family Noctuidae; genus Mythimna; species Mythimna impura. The sequence goes on along the minus strand of LR990362.1, from coordinate 9,920,472 downwards.
TCGCTTTTTTCTGTCTTTTTTGCACCTACCACTATTTTCCTCTGCATCACCCAAACATTAGGCATTTTCTAAAAGTCAACTTTTAGAAAATGCCTAATGTATTAAGTCAGCTTTTGTACTTTTGTGTACATTTAATAAATAAATAATAAAATACACATAATATATATATATATAAACAAAACACTGAGACGCGTTGTGGACATATATTTACAGGAACCATTTCCCCTACCCATAGCTTTCTACGCAATAAAGATATAAATACATACAATTATCACAAACAACTTTGCAGCTACAAAATCAATCGTCACAACCCCACTATGAATACGCCAGGAAACAATAACTAGATACAAAATATCATTGTATCATTGCGTAAAAACTTTAATCTACTTAACAAGATATATTTAAATGATGTCTGTGGCTGTAGGTCAGATTGTATCATGATCTTAAATAGAGCACAATATTGTATGACAACATTATTTCTGAATGCAATTTTGAATGAATGCTATGCTAATTGTGTAGGAAGTAGCTTGGTGATGGAAGAGTTGTATATATTTTATAGACGTTCTAATTAGGCCTCATACAAAAGTTCTGGGCTCGTAAAGGCTGATGTCTGCCATAAATGCGGGGTAGTTCGAAAGAGTCACCGGTCGAAGCCCACTGGGGCCATGGGTTAAGTGAAAATGAACCCCGGGGCCCTGGAACGCAAGGCAAAGAAGGAACAAACGAGTGGGTTTTAGTCAGTAAAAGTCTGACACGCCCTCCCGCGCCGTCCAAGGGCGAGAGATGTCATTAGATGATTTCGCACCTAAAAAAAAGCCCCTAGAATGCAAAGGGTAACTGAAGCAACACAGGTGAGTTTCCGTTAGTAAAACCCACTCCTGTTCCTTCGTTGCCTTCGTCCCTGGGCCCCGGGTTTCAGATGGGTGTGATTTTTCAAACATTAGCAACTTTAACTAAAGACAAAAAAGAAACGATTTCTTTCCGGAACTATTTTATTTTTATTTTATTTTTATTTTTATAAAAAGGAACAGCAAACAGCTACAATATAAGACTTAGGTACTACAGGTATACAAAACATATAAACAATATTGTAGCCCACAGCGCTGCTCACAGATTAACTGTGGGATACTTAAATAAAATCACTAGGATGACTAAATTTAAACTAACTTAACTATCAGTAACCAGTAAGTCAACTATATTCAGTTTTAGTTTCCTTTTTTTTTCAAAATAAAGGAATCCCTAAGTTAACCTCATCCATCGATCTACGAGATGCCACTGAGTCTTATCAAAAATAGGTGACACTTGTCGTCAAGTTAGAAACACAGCTCATTTACATCACTCATCTATCGGGAGGTCCGTCACCCAGCATCACTTAATAACCCGTTTCTCTCACTTCAAACAAGATCTCAATCCCATGCCCAGATTAGAATTAAAAAGAATTAAATTGACATACAAGTACTTAAGGGATTATAACAAAAAGTTCTCGTGAACCGATTGGTTACGTCAACGCGACGCCCCCGTACAAAATATGACGGTAGATTAGCCGGATGCGATGTAAGATTATCGAAGTATGACGATACGCCCAGACGTGTGATGGTGTATGGTGCAAAGTATAGAAGGTAGGAGGACTAAGATTGGTCATTTCGTTTAGCATTTTAGATGGGGAGAAAAGTAACGATCTGCATAACGTTTACATTACACTAATTTCGGTAGCAATTTATATATTTTGATTAAAATTCTTGTACAAATAAAGTGTACAAATAAAGCTTATTCTATTCTACTTTAATTTTTTTTTATGTCGCAGATATATATACTGTAACTATAGTTATAGACAGAAGAAAAAACTAGTAATGAAAACTATTGTTGTCTTGTCCTTGAATTTTAGCATTAATTTTAGATAGTGTGTTTTTTCAGATATCATGATTATTCTACTGCTTGACTGATTAAGTTTGCGTGACTATTTTTATTTTCAGCGTTTGTTGTGAGGTAGTTTAGACTTGTCAATTCTACTTTAGCCTATTTCGATGTAATGTCATCGAAAAACTTGACGCGCGCCGAGTGGGACTCGAGCACCGTCCGTAGCAAAAAAATCACGTTGGCTGTATGACAGCCCCCCGTCAATATTTATTTTATTTTGTTTTTTAATATTTTTACTTATAGCGGCAACTGAAATACATAATCTATGAAAATTTCAACTGTCTAACTATCACGGTTCATGTGGTACAGCCTGGTGACAGACGGACGGACAGCGGAGTCTTAGTAATAGGGTCCCGTTTTACCATTTGAAATTGAAAAATCCTATTTTTTTGGTGTTTCTTCAGTCACCCTTCGAGTTTCAGGGCCGCGGTAACTTTTTCGATTAATCCCGCAGCCCTGGTAGGTATCGGTCCTGTCACTTATGTTGACAGCTTTTTGAAGCGCGCGTGGAACACAACACGGATTGAGACGACCTTACCACGCGCGATCTTTTTGATGAATTAAACCGAATTGTTAAAGGAATAGAGATATACAACATTATTTTTAGTATATTCGAAACCTGAATATAGTTTGTTCAGAATTAGTAACTGAATCGATTCCAATAATTTTTACGCCACGTTATATTTTTTCCCAAAATTATTCAAAAAAGTTGGACACCATCGACACTAAGTACAACACAGGTCACGGCAGGTCATAGCAGGCATTAGGTGCCAGCGCACATTGGGGTACGGGAGCAAAACGACGCCTCAGTCGCCCGAATGGCCCGATAACCATGTATTTTTGCGGACAACCAGGTAACATAACAAGCTTATAACTTTATGAGTTTTCATGATATAGTTATGAAATTTTGTACATAGATTCTTTACATAAAAATACTAGACACGGGTTTCGGGTTTCGCATAAACTAATGTTGTATACGGCGTATAGCTCCATCCTTCTATATTGTCAATCTTGTGTTACTAACTGTACCAAACGTTGATAAAGTTTAAAGTTCCATATAAAAAGAAACGTTGGACGAGTTGACCAATGAAAATATAATTTACTTTTATTTTTTCAACTCGTACCACATGGGCCGTAGGTATGCGGTACGAGTTGACGAATTACCCCTTCTTTCTCGTTCGCATGTCTGACATTTTAATATTCATAGTGAGGCCCCTGAATGTTTTGTAGCGATATATCAGCGCTTGCGTTATCGCTACCGCTTATCCCTTGTTTCCAAAACAATGTAAGTTTATAACAGTATAGGACAATCAATCGTGACTTATTATCTGTTGCGTAGAACCAAATCCATCAGAACCATACCGACTCTTGAAGTCAACAGTGAACCACTTTCTACAGAGATAAGGCTTTGTCGTGAGTTCTCGTGACCTGATACAACGTCCCACGATGTTACCCCTGACAATGGCGCTAGTAGTCGTACTTTCTTCATTACTAAATTAGTTCCGATTTTCGCCGCAATCGCCTTTGTGATTCGGTTATTGAATTGTCAAATGCGATAGTGTTGTGATTTCAGAATTTGACTTTATCTGTTGAAGTTTAAATGTCTTTCTTTGTAAAGACTGTTTGATTATTTTACTTTTTAACCGACTTCAAAAAGGAGGAGGTTATATGTTCGGTTGAATGTATGTTTTTTTTTTTTTTTTATGTATGTTCACCGATTTCTCGGTCAATTGTGGACCGATTTTGAATTTTTTTTTTTTGATTGATAGGTTATGCTTCCGGATTGGTCCCATAGAAATATTGTTATGATCTGATCACGAACTTCGAAGATATGGAACAGAACTCCTCATAGGATCACAGCAGAACCGTCGTAACAAGTAAAATTGCTTTGTTTATACGTGTAGTCGATGACTGACTGAAAGTAGAGGGGGAATATATCGAACTGATCTGATGATGAAGCCTGAAGTTAGGCACCGGAACTCTGTAATAAATTAATGTAATCTAACCGTGTTTGGGATTATTAGAATTGTCATGAGATGCACTCTGGCTATAAGGTATTTAAGTTTGTCTGAGGGGTACTTTTTAGTGGTGGTACCATAACTAAAAAGTGTAAAATAAAAACTTTTTACAAAAAAAATACAACCGACTTCAAAGTAAGAAAAAACACTGAAAAGTGCAAAATAACTTTAATTTCGGAAGTCGGTGTAATAACGAAGAGACAAAACTATTACAGAAACACCGACTTCCGAAATTAAAGTTATTTTGCACTTTTCAGTGTTTTTTCTTACTTTGAAGTCGGTTGTATTTTTTTTGTAAAAAGTTTTTATTCTGTTGCGAATGGGCGTAAGAATTTTAAGTTAAATTATGAAGTAGTAACATGGGAATGCTTAAAAATTGAGCATATCGACACTACAAATAATAATAATTAATAAAATACATCGCTCACTATTAAAGAAATAGTACCTTTTTATATTTTTATTTTTTTTACGGCCGTATCTTTTTTTCGTTAACTAAGAAGTTTGATTTTTTCTCAGCTTCAAGGAGCCGCAGACCTGAGTAATATGGTTTTAATTTCAACTTGATACTTCCATGCATTCTATTATACAAAGAGTCTTGACAGACAGACAGACAGACGAGCAACAAAGTGATTCACGAGAGCCCTGTTTTTTACTTGTGAGTTACGGAACCCAAATAAAACCAATTTAAGATCACGACTTACTAACGGCAACAAATCATATCCGTAGTTCCATCCTTCCTAAGAGAAAAAACTGATAAAACATGCAAAGTTCACCTCAAAAAATGCCAAAAAACCGTTAACTATTGTTTAACTATAGAGTCTGAGGGCAAGACCGATTAAACACAGACCAAACGTCTGCAAGTGGTCACAAGAGTCACGCGCAGCCGTGTGGAGTCACGAATCGTTACGTCACACCTTCTTTTTTTAAAGTTATCCTTTATAACGGTCTGCGCACGCGCCACCTCACGGTTGATAGGCTTGTCGAAAATATATCGATGTATTGATTTTTGATGTATCGATATTTTTTTGGCTCTGTTTATTATTTTGATTTATCAACATAAAAGTAATGAGTATCGTCTATATATATAAAAGGAGAAACTAACTGACTGACATATCAACGCACAGCCGAAACTACAGGGCTTAGGAGCGTCAAATTTTGCATAAGGTTTCGTGTTATGACGTAGGCGAGCACTAAGAGAGGATTTTTCAAAATTGTCCCGCTAAGAGGAGAAACAGGAGTCCAAAGTTTGTATGGATAAACGATATGTCTGCACCAATAAATGTGCCCAGCGTTTCTCAAATATTTCAAGGTTAGCTTACAGTCTAACCGGACACTGCCACTACGCAGCAGACCAGTATTTGATAAGGAGCGACTTGACAACCATCGATCGAAAAAAAACATCTCCGGTCCATAGTACACAGTTTCCATGTTTAAACAAAATACAGCGCTCGCTATTAAAGAAATAGTATCTATCGATATTTTTTGGAATATGTATATCGTAAGTATCAACATGATGTTAAGACAAAATTTTGTGAGTGTGTGTGCGTATGATTGTTACTTTTTCACGCTCAAACAACAACACGGATTTGGATGTAATTGGGCACACGGCTAGACCATCTCCTGGTATCGCACATAAGATACTTTTTTCCCCGTGAGTATGATCCCCTTTTTGTATATTCTTTTTTTTCCGGGCGAAGCCACTAACAGCAACTAGTTTTTAATAATTATTATCGATACTTTTAGACACTTCCGACATCCCTATCTCACGATATCGGTAGGTATCGGTGTCGTGTGCGGTTCATGTATTTTATTATATTAGCGTTGATTGATTAGTTTCGATATACTATTGATAAAATTTGAGCGATGTTTGTGTTCTGTGACGATTGTACTACTGGTAGATACATAATGACGTTCTTGTAGGTATTTATTATTTAAAGTCGTATAGTGGTCGTATAGTATTAGGTTTGTCGTGCAAACCGTTGTTCAGTATTTGATAAATTACTGTTCTAGAGTTCGTGATTCGTATATTTGTCATACGTTTGCTGAATTTTAGTGGATTAAGTATGAAATATTGGTGTTTCGACGTCAAGATTCTGATCAAACTGATATTTACCTCATGATTTTAGCTTTTTTGCCTGAATAAATCTGAGTTTAAATTATTTTTATTTTGGGTCTAATATAGGTAACTGACAATGCAATAGTACATTTACATTTATCAAAAATATTGATATATTATTATAGAGCAGTGGTGGCCAAGTGTTAACGGCCTCAACTTACGATTTGTAGGTTGCGGGTTCAAACCCAGCCAAGCGCATTACTTTGTGTAATTTATTTCATCACCACTGCTCTCAAAACGGTGAAGGAAAACATCGTGAGGAAACCGGCATGTCCTAAAACCAAAAATTCGAAGACATGTGACATCCACCAACCCGCACTGGGCCCGCGTGGTGGATTACGGCACATTCCCTCTTCTAGAGAGGAGGCCTGAGTCCCAACAGCGGGAACATTATAAGGCTGACTATGCTATGCTATATGCTATAGTATTAGGTTTGTCGTGCAAACCGTTGTTCAGTGTTTGATAAATTACTATACTAGAGTTCGTGATTCGTATATTTGTCATACGTTTGCGGAATTTAGTAGATTAAGTATGAAATATTGGTGTTTCGACGTCGAGATTCTGATCAAACTGTTTTCAAATTGAAATATTTGTGCCATGATTTTAGCTTTTTTTGTCTGAAAAAAAAAATTGAATTTAAATTAAGTATTTTAATTTTGGGCCTAATATGACAATGCAATAGTATATATTTATCGAAAATATTGATATATTTGTCAAAAACTGTCATAGTTGTCACATATAGCTTGTTTTGACGCGGATAATCATCAAATAATTTCTTCCTCTCTCTAGGGTGGAGCGACTTTTGCTGACTAAAACCCACCTATGTTTTTCAGTTGCCCTTTGCGTTCCAAGGCCACGGTCACTCATTCAAACATTCCCGCAACAGTCACATCTAGCTGTGCATGTTTAATAACGCCAAACATGTATATAATATAAATATAATTGGTGGGTTCAATTCCCAACCAGGACAAATGTTTGTGTGATGAGCACGATCATTTGTTCTGTGTCTGGGTGTAATTTATCTATAATATGTATGTATTTAGAAATATATAAGTATGTTTATCAGTTGTCTAGTACTCATAGCAAAAGCTCTGCTTAGTTTAGGACTAGATGGCGTTGTGTGATAGTTGTGGAGTATTATTATAATTTAATTAATTAATTGTCAGACTATCGTCTGCCATTCTCTCAGCAGACCCGCCCGCGTGAAAGTAGAAAGTTAACCCAATAAAACATATTCTCGGGATGAAAAGTATCCTATGTGCTATTTAAGAACATGGTCTATCAGTGTACCAAGTTTCATTAAAACCCGTTCAGCCGTTCGAGCGTGAAGAAGTTTTTTTTTATTTGATATAAACTAGTGCTTGACTGCGATCCCACCTGCTGGTAAGCAGTGATGCAATCGTTAACACATATACCTATACACACACACTCTAGTAAACTTTCGCCTTTAAAATATAATTGATATTGTTAGACTGTCGCCTGTCTGTAGAATGAAGTACAAATTACTTCATTCTATTTGAAATATCTGCCCCCTTACCCAAGTTACAACAGTTTCTCTTTTCGTTGATCGAAACGGTTGTAACTTGGCTAGGGAGGCTGTTATTAATTTACTGTGCACACCTACCACAGAGTTGTCTTTTTTAATCCAAAGTTTGATTGGTAGAGAATGCCTTGTTGCATTAAGTCTGAATATGTAGTACACAAGAAGTTTAAATAAATAATTACATTTGTCGCCAGTCGATTTTTATTAAATAGGCCCGTTTTTTTGGGTGGGAAATCATTCAATGACTTCTTCCGCTCTTGGGCGGAGCGAGAGGGCGTGTCAGACTTTTACTGACTAAAGCCCACTCCTATAGTTTAACCTTTTGACGTGCGTAATTAGAGACACAATAGTAAGACAATGGCTTCCGGGCGCCGGCTACCGCCTGAGCGTTAATGAATTAATTGAAACAAGAACATTACGGGTTAATTCTAATGTAACAAACGCGCATAATCGTCATAAGTTTTCAGCAAGTCCGTTACAGCAGCTTAGCTATAACAAACACGCGGTCACACGTTCAGCATACGGTATGCAAATAATACATCTTAATATAGAGAGCAGTGGCTCGAGTTTTGTTATTACAATCAGATGAATTTACATTTCATAAATAAATGCATCTCTGCCTGTACCCTAACGACGCGACGCCACACTCAATGTTTCTGCTTCACATAAAGTGTATGAGAAGCTTAATTTAAATAACATGCCACGTTCGACTTTATTCTGTGGTGGTTGGTGTGAATATTATGTTAGTAAGATATAATGTCCAAGCGGTTTTACATCGACTGTACTAGCCAGGTGTGTTCGCGAGTTTGTCGCGCATATAATTCTGTAAGATTGTCTCGGACAAGCGTTTTTGCGTTAGGTTTCCTATACTGACTTTGAAAGATAAGATGCGGTAACTCAATCAAAGTGCGTATTGTGTTATCAGGGATTTTGTAAGAAAATGATTTCCGTCTTCCTACTCATGTAAAATTACTTCTTCCCTGGTTTCACCTGCGGGGAATGTAATAATTAAATAAAAGTATTGTCAGTCCTTCTCTAGGTTCAAGACTATATGTATGATAGATTTCATTTAGATCGGTTTAGCAGCTAACGTGTTCTTTTTAAACGCATTTTTAGAACCAGTAAGTTTGTTACAGATAGTTTTTATTTATTTATGTAAACTTTATGTGCCGTAGTTCAATTCAAAAAACTATCATTCAATAATTTGAATTGAATGATATGGCTTAAAGGAAATAGTATCCAAAAAACAAAAAATATATTTAAAAAAAACTTTGTCATAATGTCGTAAGTATATCGAATGTGCTATTTTATCATAATACTAGCTTCTGCCAGCGGCTTCGCCTGCTTGAAAGTTTGTTTCTCCATACAAACTTTGGACCCCCGTTTCATCCTCTTAGGGTGTGTATTTTGGAAAAACCTCTCTTAGTCACGTCTACATCATAAAAGTAAGCCTTGTGCAAAATTTCACGCTCCTAGTCCCAGTAGTTTCGGCTGTGTGTTGATACGTCAGTCAGTCAGTTTCTCCTTTTATATATATTTATGTAGTCGTGTCCACATGGTCATGTGAAGAGGAGAGATGAAACGCATGTTACTAAAAGAGTTATGAGTTTACATGTGGATGGATGGAGAGGGAGAGGGAGACCAAAGAAAAGATGGATGGATTGTGTGAAGAGTGATATGAAAGAAAAGGAAGTTAGTGATAGTATGACGAGTGACAGGGCAGAATGGAAGAAAAAAACGTGTTGCGCCGACCCCAAATAACACGGGACAAGGGCAGGAAGATGATGATGATGTAGTCGTGTCCACATTGTTGCAAAGCAACGTTAGTTTTGCAAAAAGTGTAATATTTATAAAATATAGTAGTCTCATTTTTTTTTGAAGCAGAGAAATCATCAAATTATTTTCTTGCTCTAAGATGGAGAGAGAGGGCTTGTCACACTTTTACTGTCTAAAACCTACCTATGTTCCTTGATTTACCCTTTGCGTTCTAGGGTCACGGTGATTTTTTCACAGCTAAGTAGAGTCTCATGATATGGTTTCTTGAACACATTGGCATCATTAACCAAAACCGTTGTTGTAAGTTGGCACTTAAACTTTCTATTTTGATTGACTGCTCACAGACTCTATAATTTTGAAAATTAATTCCCGCTATGATTTTAATTCACTCAGAAGCGGATCATAGTTCAAGTTTTTGCGTAATGGCGTAATGTTATAAGCAATAGTTTAATTGGCCAATCTCATGTACTAGCAAGATAGTTTCACTTATTGTAACTATGTAAGATTTGCATAACGTGCTAATTGCTCTAATTGGAATGTTTATATTGTGAAAGAGTTATAAAAATAAATAGGAGGCCTTTTAGAAAGGATCAAAAGAGATCTTAAACTAGCCATTTTGGGATACCTAAGTACCAAAAAGGGTTCAGCAGAGTGAGTCAACTTATTGTTTAAAGCATCCAAAAATATTACCCTAAGGGATTCCGCGAAAGTGTGGTATGATTCAATGTTACGATCCGATAATCATTGGCCTACGTGGAAATGGAAGGACTGGAAACGTAAATTGGCTTCCAGTTTCCAAATTCGTCGAAATATGTACGATCTTTTAATAGATATTATTGTCACAGTACATGGTTCATCATTTGTTGGAAGCAGGATGGTGCATTTGCCAGCCCGAACGGAAGTCTCATAATTACTTCAAATCTGTTCCGCCGTTTCAGTTTGAAGGAGTAGCAAACATACACACACATTCATGATATTCATAATAACTTTTATATTATTAGTATGATATCATATTCATATTCTTTATTTTACAGATTTTTTTATCAAATAATAAAAATAGGTCAGATGATGTACACAGGCGAGCTTAAACCATAATTGGGTTTGCTTACAGTTAGCTGTATAAATGAGAAAGAAAAAAGTCATAATCTGGATACAAGGTTTCAAACGAAAAGAAAAAAACCCATGTTACACCCGGTATAAACAACATGACGCTGTTCCGTTCATCTATCAAGGAGAACCAAAAGAAGGAAGGAACGGTTTAATACCAAATGGCAACAAAAAACCAATCGAAGTCGGAGGTCAACAAAAAAAACGGACATCACAACTTTTTATTAACAATAATTGCCTACAAATTGCACTATTCTATACGCATTAGCGCTCGTATCAATTACAAAAGAAATTCTTTGAATGATCATACGATGCGTATTAGGCAAAAAGCTCACATACAGAGACATATCATTTGAACGTGTTCTCACGAACACTAAAAATCAAGTACCAATCATTACGCAGAACCCCGTGAACTGACACGTAGGTATATTAATTCCAATAATGACCGTCCGAATGAGCCTTCTTTCGTCACACACCGTATAGAAAACATCAAATACATATAATTAGAGGCATCTATAAACTACGGTAATTGTGAATCGTCTTCTTTAATTACGAAGGCCGGTATCGAAGGTTTTGGGAGAGTTGCTTGTGAAATATATTTTGTTAGTGATGTACTGGACAAGTATTGACATACTAATCGACTAACTGTGCACGACTACGTGATAATTAAACTGTCGATGTAATGTATCGTCACGTAATCCGAGTTAGACTTTCGTGGAAATAGTTTACCAATTAAAGGGTCCAATTTATAGAAGACGAGGTTACAATTGAACTTATACTTTGAGGTATAGAAGGGACATAATTACGCTGAACTCGTGTTGTATTGTTATATCAGAGAATTTATTGTGGTCACTTAAAGGAATAAGTTGTACCACATTGCAAATCACTATTAATAAGTTGCCTGTTGGTCTAGTGGTTAGTGGCCCTGACTGCTATGCCGGTGGTCGTGGGTTCGATTCCCACCCAGGACAAATGTTTGTGTGATGAGCACGATCATTTGTTCTGTGTCTGGGTGTAATTTATCTATATTATGTATGTATTTAGAAATATATAAGTATGTTTATCAGTTGTCTAGTACTCATAACACAAGCTCTGTTTAGCTTGGGACTAGACGGCGTTGTGTGATAGTTGTGGAATATTATTATTATTAATAAACGCCTTAAGCTAGGCTATGCTCGGAGTTTCCTTGCGTGATCACATCAGATATGAAGATATCTGCAGGAGAACCAAGGTTACCGACATAGCCTAAAAAATCGCCAAACTTAAGTGGCAGTGGGCAGGGCACATTGCTCGCAGAACAGATGGTCGATGGAGACGAAAGGTTCTTGAGTGGTGACCAAGTACCGGAAGGCGCAGCGTTAGAAGGCCTCCGATGACCGATGACTTAGTGAAGGTCGCGGGAATCCGATGGATGCGAGACGCACAGGACCGGTAATTATGGCGATACTTGGGGGAGGTCTATGTCCAACCGTGGACGCTTTATTAAAGACCAGCTTCTGCCAGCGGTTTCGACCGCGTGAAGTTAAGTTTCTCCATACAAACTTTGGACCCTTTCCCTTAGTGCTCGCCTACGTCATAAAAAGAAATCTTGTGCAAAATTTCACGCTCCTAGTCCCTGTAGTTTCGGCTGTGCGTTGATATGTCAGTCAGTTTCTCCTTTTATGTTAACTATACATAGGTAGATAACAAAATCGATGAGAGCTCGTTTGACAAACGGTAAGCATCCAATAATTTGTAACTTTAATACAGTTTTGTTATACATGCTTTAATGGCATAGAGGTATAAGTTTATAGATGCATAGATCTACACTTAGAAAACCAATCAATTAGTTAAATTCAACTTCGAATGATGACAATAGATGATGTCTATTAACCTATATCTACGTATCTACAAGAACATAGTAACAATGTTGGTCAATGTGTTAATATTTGCGAGAGCAGTGTATCCGTACGCTAAGAGTAATCGCTGCACATTCCGATACACAAAACATCAGACGCTGAGCATCATTATACAATGACAAAAGAACCTTGTGCAACTAGTTAAAATGTATGCTCTCCTGGTACAGACGGAGAAACAAATCAAATGAATATTGGAAATAACGATGATACAGAATTTGTTGCGAAAACGGTAAAAAGTGTATGTGAATATGTAGGGATTTATGGAGGTAGTATTTCAAAAGCATGTATTCTGACATAATTGTCTAGATCAACGATACTGGCAGTAACAGAAAAGCCACCACAAATTGATAAACCTTATTATATATTGCAAGTAACCAAAGGGTTGAGTAAAATAAAATAATCAAAGAAGAAAAGAGGAAGGAGTATATGGAGGGTTTCAACCAGTAGTGGGATACAATGGGCTACTATAAATAAAAACCAAAGAAGATCTCGAGGTACACAAAATGTGGAAAGTTTTTGATGTTGTATCAGAATATTTCAGCTTTCTATCGGTGAAAAAAAATTTTAGCAATCGGACCAGTACTTTCAGAGATTACCTCCAATAAACAAAAAAAAAAAACTTATATTAGTGTAGATATTCACGCCTCTATACTATGATCACAGATGTTATCCAGAAAGCTTATTCTTAAATGGGCTTTAGTTGAACATGTCTTTTGCATGACAGCTGAACTATGGGCTAAAAGAAACACTTATTGAGTCGCATTAACAGCAGGCGATATTGCGGTAAATTGAGATGAAGGTGAAGCAGACATGACCTGGAGGGGCTGACCCGCAATGGCCTAAGACAAACGTTTAGGATATAACGGGCTAATTAGATAGATAGATTATGTTCGGAAGTGGACTATGATAGGTTACATTCAAGAACATATATAAATGATAGTGAAATAAGAATTCCCGCTCCACATAAAGCTGCAGACGGTACCGATCGGTTCCACCGCACTAACCTTATTCCGTATCACAATAATGGTCTCTGATCATTTCTAAGCGCATTTCTTGCAATCGTCGACTATTACAACTGTATTGTTTAATGCCTGATGATGTTCGACTGTCTTGGAGATATTGTTCCACGAATATTAGATGCAATTTATGTAAATTGTATTGTATGTCGTGTGGTCTTGGCAGCAAAATGGAAATAGATCTCTGGAGATTTTGCTACTTGGCTAGCGCGTAATGGAGATGTGATTAACTTGTGATTTGGTACTGGGCATGTTAATTTTGTCGGCCCTTGTTATGTAGCAATCAGTCTGCCTTGTCTTTTCCAAAATAGGTTTTTTTTTTCGGGTTGGAAAATCATCTAATGACCTCCCCCGCTCTCTCGTGTCAGACTTTCTTGACTAAAAACTCACTCCTGCTCCTTCTTTGCCACTGTTCCAGGGCTCCGGGGATCTCTTTAGCATCACCCATGGCCCCAGTAAGCTTCGACCTTGTTGGGCCCCTATGGTTGCTGAAATCTCCTTGAGGCGCGCGTGGAACACTACGCGCCGTCGTTCCTAAATAGGTTGGGGTCCACTTCTAGTCTGATCAGTTGCAGCTGTATTCCAGTATACAGGAGCACCATAACTGAGGAGAGGAGGAGGAGTACTTGCTGCGCCAGCGTATCTCGCCTCCACAACCCAACATCTGGGTAATAGAGAACCCCTTGGAAAGGCTAATGTCGTATTGTATGGCTTCTGATTATCCATAACAACTGCCAAAGATGTTCAAATGACCGCCGAGACCATGGGCTTTAAGGCATAGAGGAAACTCGGTATGCAATGGATGGTCACCCATCCATGGATCGGCCTCGGTAAGCATAGCTTAACCTCAAAGTTAGATTCTTAGCATCGTATCTAATAAATTCAAAGGGATCGGTCAAAATTATTCATAAGCATGAAATGTAAGTTGTCATTATTGTGAACCATTGACATGCTAAGAGAAGTGAATGTTATAATACTTTAATTCTGTCTGTTTAAATAAGATTTAATTATTAGTTTTTTTTTTAGAAGTGGTTGCCTCACATTAGGAATTACTTCTGTGACGTGGGTGCGTCCACAACCATGTAATCTCGCATAGGCAAGACGGATGTCGTATGCCGGGAACAACTATCTGTAGCTCATACAAATATTTTTTCCATACAGGAATCCAACCCGATTGCCCGACCACTGCGCCAAGCGTCTGTCAAATATATTAGTAGTTTTGGGATTTGGGGTTTGGGTTTGGGTTTGGGTTTGGGGTTTGGGGTTTGGGGTTTGGGTTTTGGGTTTTCCTGTTGATTTACTTTCAACTTTTTTCAACTCAAATATACAAAAAAAGAAATATTCAAACCGGTCAAGCCGTTTAAGAGGAGTTAGGTGACAAACACACGTACAGAAGAATTATAAGAATTATATATAAAAAGATGTTACACCATGTTTTGATTATTCAAAGTAATATTATTTGTTTTGTGATTGTCTGTCTTCATCAACCTCTCAATAATGGCTGATGAAAGTTCTTGAAAAGTCAACGATGAAAAGGTTGAAATTAACATTAGTAGCGTATTCAGCGTTTCTTTTTGAGTAATAATGATCCATTCAATGTTTTGTTAGATAGTTCAATCGAAGCCATTGTTACGATTTTGTAATAGATCATCGAGCTATTTTATTTTATGAATACTTTTGTACATTGAGGCTCTACATACTTTATGCCTTTCAATCTGTCTTTTGATTCTATAAAGGAGTGGAATTCCTTGCCGGAGTCTGTGTTTCCTGATAGCTACAACTTAGGGGTCTTTAAGTCAAGAGTGAATAAGCTACTTCTAGGCAAGCGTGCTCCATCGTCGACCACATCATCGCTTACCATCAGGTGAGATGGTGGTCAAACGCGAGCCTATCATTAATAAAAATAAAAAAATGAAAAAAATGGCAATACTGCGTTGTTCCTTTTTTTTAGTATTTTTTTTTAGGTGGGAAAATCGTCCAATGACATCTCTCGCTCTTGGGCGGAGCGAGAGGGTGTGTCAGACTTTTACTGACTAAAAACCCACTCTTGTTCCTTCTTAGCCTTCGTTTCAGGGCCCCGGGTTTCACTTTCACTCTACCCGTGGGGTTTCTTTAGTATGACCTGCAGTTCAATAAATCGGTTTGCATTACAAAGTATTTTTATTTTAAAATAAAATGACCAATTTAACCTGACCATGAATTTTACAGATAACTATTTGATAGACATTTGAGGCAATAAAAATTAAAGCAGATTGTTAAAAGTATTTAAAGATTTCCTGATCGTTTAAATGCATATTTCCCGAATGTATTAGCACAGATTTTATTTTATTGGATTCCTTTTGCTTATGGGTAGACCAGTTTCTGTCAACGGCCTCCCTTTTATAATAATAATCATCTTTATTCAGGTAAGCCACACCCATATCATTAAATAACACAACACTATACTTAACACAATTTACAACAACCCGGCGAGCGGGGGTCAAAAAATTTGGACCCCCGTTTCATCCCCTTAGTGGGTGAAAATCCTCTCTTATTACTCACCTACGTCATAAAAGGAAACCCTTCTGCAAAATATGAAATACTGCACAAAGTTCCTAGTCTCAGTAGTTGATATCCCAGTCAGTCAGTTTCTTCTTTTATTTATTTAAAATGAAACCTAATTTTTTTTGTTCATATTTAATATTGTATCAAAATTTTTTTTTAAGTAGGAAGTGGGAGTGTCATTAAGACAACATTCCACCTGTGTTCCTTTGCGTTCCTGGGCCGCGGTAACTTGTTCCAACAATTCTGCAGCCCAAAACACCTTTTTTTTAATTCTTGATAGGTTCGCGCTTGATCGCTATCTCACCTGATGGAAAGCGACGATGAAGCGTGCTAACCTAGAAGCAACTTATTCACTCTTGACATAAAGATTCTCGGGTTATAGCCATCAGGAAACACAGATTCCGGCAAAGAATGAATATGTTCCCAAAACGTTTTGTGCGTATAACGTTTTACCTTAGTCCTTTTATTTGGTTTCATCTTGTAATTTCGAATTTGTCTCTGCATTTTCAGTTCCATTAATGACTATATTCTATCTTGAAATTCTAAATGATTACCAAGTACCCATAAAACCAGTGAATTAAAGCCGTTTATGAAATATTTGGTCCATTACAGGTACGATAGTGTAAAGTCGATACTTGTATGTCGGTATCGTGCGCCCGCGACCATTAGCTGCGCTTGCGCAACACGCATTTAGTTCAATAGTTACAAGCGATTCTGGGGAAATGCTGTAATTTTGTATATTGCAGTTTAGTTACTTTAATATTGTAATTATGTGGAGTGGCTTCGATGTTGTGATGACAATACTGATTATGACATTGTTAAATTATGTGAAATACTTTTGATTACAATGGTTAACTTTTTTGGCAATTTGTAATGGATGTGCCATTTCTTATTTGAGCGGCTAAAAAGGAATTTGTAAATCAATTGGGTACTTGAATCATTCTTTTTAAATTGTTTTTATCAAAAAGTTAAACTTCATCCAAAATAGCAAATAGAAAGAAATTTTCAAATTCGTCCAAAATTAATCAAGTTAGAAACTTTTCAAATCTAGTGGAAGAGGAAACTGACAAATTATTAGTATGGATGCACATACTGAAATATGACGTCACCGCCTTTACGTTAGGTGTGTTCAAAAGGGATAGCTAGATATTCCCACCACGGGCTCACTCTTACTCAAACCAATATTTGGAATGCTAATTGGTGTTTCATTTAATAACCAATTTTGATTTTGTTTTCAGAAAAAGATTTCTTTTTAGTAGTAATATTTGTTAGCATAAGCATAGCATAATCAGCCTCTTTAATGTTCCCACTGCTGGGACTCAGGCCTCCTCTCTAGGAGAGGGAATGGGCCACGCGGGCCCAGTGCGAGTTGGTGAATGTCACAAGTCTTCGAATTTTTTGGTTCTAGGACATGCCGGTTTTCTCACGATGTTTTCCTTCACCGTTTTGAGAGCAGTAGTGATGAAATAAATTACACAAAGTAATGCGCCTGGCTGGCTGTAATATTTGTGGTTTAGTATAAAATATTGTACAAAAATAGGCAGAGGCAAATACTCAATTCCAATGAATCCTAAATGATATTTGGCTTTTCACAGTCCAACAAGAATTTCAAGTGTTAAATCTTGTATATAAATCAGTGTCTACTGGATTGTTCGTATGAAATACCATAGATACAAGTTGCAAGCTTATCTTTTATTTATAAGTCGTACGCTGCCCCGCTTCCCTCATTTCAATTTTCAAACATGTCTGAAATTCCTCTGCTTTTCTTGTAATATGTATGTAACACAGACAAAATTGATCTTACTAAACCTTTTTACAAACATTTATGGTCTAACACAACTCGATTTCTTGACGTCATAACTGTCAGCTGATACAATTGATAATAATTTTGATTTGTATCGAAAATTTTAGCCAAAAACAATATTAACTGGATATGAAATATATATGTTTTGTGCTATATCTTCAGATATGTTTCAAGGAGTGTACTATAGATATTAATATAAAAGAATTAGTTTACATCGCTGATCATTTGACCCCTACTGAATGTCGTCGGCTCTTTGCTTCTTTGTATTTTACGACTAATGGTCTACCAGCCGCTTTATTTGAAGCAGCTCATCAAATACCAAGAAATATACCGTGTATAAAGCTCCTAACCAAATGGAACAGCGGTACAGAAACATGGGAAGGAAAAGGTAAAACTCATGCTTTTGTAGAGCGGAGATTACGTCAAATTGGTAAAGCAAACTTAGCTGATTGGCTGGGAAAGATGGTATTTCACCAGTTAACTAAAGAAGTGAACGACTCGTTGGAAGACGAACTGCTTTTAGTAAAAGAAAAACCTGGTATAACAATTAAAGTGTTTAAGGATAGCGATTTGAAGTTTGATGGTGAACAGTGGACGACAATAGATTCTATTTTGAGTGTGACACTATTTTGTACGTTGTTTTTTACTCTGGCTGCGTTCTGTCGCATGCTTAAGCTGACTTTCAGGAGAGCTAAAGTGAAACGTGACAATACTAAGAATGCAGAGGAGCTGGTCGACCTGATAAGTGCAGACTCTGTCGAGAGTGATCAAGAAACCGTTTATGAACTTGATATGGAGAATAGAAAGCGTTCTCGTGTCAGTTTTGAATGTGATCCTAAAAAATCAACTACCGAAGGATCTGATAAATGAGTAGATTTTATATTGGTACAATTGGAAATAAATTATTTTGAGAGTAAAACTTGTTTTCTGATTTCCATCCGTTCTGGCTTTAAAAATTTGGATATGAGAATTGTCCAGGAGGTTCCTGTTTCGAATTCAACGGGAAGAAACATCCGGGTGTTAATATGCGCTTCACTTGGAGGACACGGTAGATCAGACGCTGGAGGTCTGTCCGTTATATCCTCGTGGAGGTTTCGGTTCGGTGGGGGCGACCCGTCACGTCCAAACCTGGTCTACTAGGCATCTGGGTTCGCAGGGCGATTCCCAGACAGCAAGCCTGACCCTCATCGGACGGCGAGCTGCTTATTCCTCGCCGTCTATAAACCTGAGTACAGACGGCGAGGAATAAGCAGCTCGCCGTCCGATGAGGGTCAGGCTTAAGTCAACAGCGCGTTGTATTCCACACGCTGCTCAAAGAGATGTTAGCTTCATTGACAGGGCTCGCTAGGGTAGAAGCATGCCAAGGTTGCGAGATTATTAAAATGAGTTACCGCGGACCTGGACCACAAAGGGCTACTGAAGAATTACGAGTGGGTTTTAGTCAGTAAAAGTCAGACACTCTCTCTTGCTGCACCTAGAGCGTGAGAACTTATTAATGATTTACCACCCCACAAGAGCAAAAAGAAGTGAGATGACTGTCCTTTTCCACTCTAGGTGGAGGGAGAGGAATCACGCCTCACCTAGAGTGAGAGCAGTTGTTTGATGATTACCCAACCATTAAAAAAATCAAATGAAACATTTTTCAACTCTAACTTATTGAACTTTACGCAGAAGGCATACAGCAACCTGCGTGTCCAATATAACAACACGTTCCTGGGGTGGGGTGTTGCTGGGGCTGCCGCGTTAATTGTAATGCGTTCGGCATGTTTTCCGACGCAAACGTTGACAGTTTCTCGTGCATTACGCGCAAAAGATGTGTCTCTTTGCTATGCCGAGTACGCGCCAGCCCCAACACCATTCTCAGAACGCTGGCTGACAGGTGGGACTCTCCGATCTTGGGGCGGTGGATACGACTGCACGCGGTCAAATAGACATTCCCCAGGTACGGTGCGTCTCACCCAGTTTAGAATAAGTACCTATATATTTTTTATGTTACTAACACTAGTTCTAAGTTTAAATTGTTACTAACACAATACGGCAAGTTCCGAAAAAAAAATAAAAATATACGTTGTTATTATTATTTAACGCATCACATGGCAATATCGCAGCATATGCTGAGTTAGGCGCCTTTTTGGCCTTGTACAGATCATACAGTTATTTTTATACTTAATTCTACTATATTTTAATTCCAATGTATTCTACTGTATTTTGATTTTACTGTATGTGTGAGGTACGGATAAACGTTTTTTCTTTCTTTCTTCTTTCTTTCTTTCATCAACGCTACCCTCTAAAAATGAAACCACTCCATCACTTCCTCAAAATCACCACAAACATTGAATAGAAAATTATCCATTGTCTATCAATTAACAGTGCCTAAGTTAATTCCTTGAATCAAAGCACAGCTACCTGTCGCTAACAAGCCGGTGTGTATAAATGCGCGCACGCAGGCATCGGCCGTGTCATCGCGCGCGCAACGATAAGCCTCATTAGCGAGAGTCCTTCTTAACTTCATCAACTGATACCATTTAACTCGGGATATCGAACCGAAGTGGGCTGGCTAAATGGCAAACTTTACTGCGCAGAATTGGCTGCTTGCATGAAATAAACGGAATTTCAACCTGCCTAGCTTTTTCCTAACTCTGTTGGTGCAGTGGTTGAGCAGTCTGGCTGCTGAGCTGTGTGTCCCTGGTTCGATTATCGTACGGAACAAATATTTATATGGCCTACAGGTAGTTCCGGGCCTGGGTGTATTGTGTATCTGAGTGAAAGTGCGGGCAGTATGCAGAAATAGTGCGGGGCAATGATTTTTTTCCCTTTGGAAATAATAAAAGGGGTCAGTTTCTAGTTTAAGGTAATATTTATATCTTTTATAACTTTTTTTTACACAACACCATCTAGTCCCAAACTAAGCAAAGCTTGTGGTATGATTACTAGATAACTGATAAACATACTAATATATTTTTAAATACATACATATTATAGATAACTTACACCCATACACAATAAATGATCGTACTCATCACACAAACATTTGTCCTGGGTGAGAATCGAATCCAAGGCCTCCGGCATAGCACTCAGGACCACTGACCACTAGACCAACCGGCTGGATCGACTGTTAGTCTGACTGTGGTCTGACCTCCATGACTTGGATATCACGATAGCATTTGGCAAGATTCGTGTCAGAGTCTCTGACTTCTGACAATGGCTTTTTGAAACATCTTCATGCTGCCCCCTTCTGGGTTCGCTTCTGAAAGGAAAACCCGTGACCCTGGAAAGCAAGGCAAAAGAAGGAACATAGGAGTGGATTTTAGTCAGTAAAAGTCTGACGCGTCCTCTAGCTCCGCTCAAGGGCGGAAGAAGTCATTGGATGACTTCTCACTTAAAAAAAATGCTGCTGCCCCCCCCCCCCCGATTCTAACCCCTTTAGTTTTCGCTATGTAAAGGATGGTCATCCATCAACGCATAAACCTCGAAAACGGCTGCTTAACTTTGGAGATCGACTTGCTGGGCTGTAATTACTAAGCCATCATTCTCGTCAAGTAAACAGAATTTGCGATACAGTAAAATATAAGTTTTATTGTAATAGAACCTGAGTATTGTTCGATTGCTTCTAGTAAGGGATACCATTTGTATATGCATTATATCGTCGACCGTAGGTTCAATTGAGGTAAGGGACAAAATACCCAAAATGAGTTGAGTATACAGTTTTGCTCAGTATTTTTCGCTCTATCGAATGGTGAATATGAAAAAATTCTAGCTTAAGAAAAATGTCCCTTACCCTAATGATTTTTGGATCCAAATTTCGAATCAGCCCCATAATAACAATGTATCTGAAAAACTATGCAATTTAAGAACTTAAAATAGTGTAATTATTGCCGCCAATCCACTTCAAATAAGGTAAGGGTCTTCCGAATCAACGAATTACCATTACATGGTTTATTTTTGAAGAAACAATAATAAAACTGGCCTTACACTAACGTCTTTGTTATCTCAAAAAATAAATATCATCCATACTTTAAATGGATTGCACGAGTTTTGACATAGTTGTCCCTTACCTCAATTTGCATTGTCATACTTTAAGCAGTGTCAACGTTACACCTATTTGAATCGAATTATATTTAGGTTCGGTGTCCGTTACACCAATTCGCTCGTGAGAAGTAATGAATATTTATCCCTGTTACCTTTATTTACACACACACCTAACTTCATAACACAAGATTGCACGTTTTTTTTTTTTTTTCGGTGGGAAAATCATCTTATGACATCCCACGCTCTTGGGCGGAGCGTGAGATAGTGTCAGACTTTTACTGACTAAAAACCCACTCCTGTTCCTTCGTTGCCTTTCGTACCAGGGCCGAGTCTTCCTTTCAGAATCAGACCCTTGGCCCCAGTAGGCTTCGACCCTGATGGCCCCTACAATTGCTGACATCTCCTTGAGGCGCGCGTGAAACAGTACGCGCCATCGACGACTTGGGCTCGGTCCGGACGGTTACCGGACGGTCGGACGGCGACCCACCCATTGCTCGCCGTCCACAAGCCCGCGCCTACGGTGGCCGGAAATCGGGATCAGTATCCCGGCGGCGGTTGGGGCGTGAGGACCGTTGCCTCACGCGATCGGCTGCCTCCTTTGCTAGCATTACTGCTTCGCAGAAGGAGGCGACCGCCTGCCACTCCTCCTCGCTCCGGACCATGGCCTGTACCAAGGCCCGGCGCGAGAGATCACCGCCGCTGATCGCTTCCACGAGGACACGGCGTTACTCTTCCCAAGCGGGGCACACTTCCACCGTGTGCTCCACCGTGTCCTCCGGGCGGTCCACGCAATGGTGACACCCAGGCGTTTCTTCCGCACGAATCCGGTGCAGGAACCTCCCAAACTTACCATGTCCGGTGAGGACCTGCGTCATGCGGAAGGTATGGACGCCGTGTTCCCTATCCAGCCACTCCTCAAGTCCACCCAGCACTGGGTTGCGACAGTCGCTGTCGCCATTCCGCCATGAAAGATTGCACGTACTTGCACTATTACCATCCTTTTCTATCTCACAACATCTTTCTGTGTGCGAAAGAGAGGATGATACCAATGCGAAAGCAGCGCGCGGGCATCAAAAAGTCGCTATCAGTGCGAGTTCATCTGTCGTTTGGTCGGGATTGTGCACGGTTTTTGACAAAAAAAATGTGGTAAAAATGGAAAAACAAAACCATTTAAACCAATTGCTTCGACGCAGACAGAAATTACTGCAATTAGTGAATAAGATAACACAGTAAGTACATACATTTTGTTATACTACAGTCATTGTTACATGTTCTAAGCTGTCTGTGGGTTTGCCTATACCTATTGCTAATTTTTTTCGTTTATTTTAATAGATATCGATTCTTGTATGATAGTAATATAAGAATCATAATAATATAAAACTATTCAATGTTACCTAATTATTGTCTAGTAGTGGGACCCCGTTACAGAAAAACTGTTTCCACAAAAGACGAAGGACTTGCAAGTTGCGAAAATTAGAATAGCTACGATAAAGAAAAAATACCTTAAAACTATTTGGATTAAACACTATGAAGGAGGAAGCGGTTGTTTATGTCATTAAAATAAATGGAGAATTGGCAGTCAAAAAGATAGGGAGTAATCCAGAACGTAAAACGAAAAGTGGGAAGGGAAAAGGAAAAGGGACGGGAAAGGGCAAGGTTACGAGTAAAACATCTATTAGTGTGCCGTCACAACTAGCAGACTCGCCTGATAAAACAGTGGACAATAATTTCATAGAGCTAAGACCTTTGTATAACACCAGGCTGCCAATATCGTTCGCAAAATACAAAGATTTTAAAAAATTGTGCGTGAATGCTATGCCCAGTAGATTTCATCAAGATTATTTGAAGCTACCATATTCCGATAAAGTGATTGACAATTTGAATGAAACGGACGAAGAAGATAATGTTGATGAAAAAAACGTCTAATTCTGAAATGTTTATTGATGTCAATTTTATTAATATATTTTTTTAATGATTGTAATGATTAAACATTGATCTCATGTTGAAGACTGATTAAGCGGTAGAAGTAAAATTGTTTATTTTAATTTGATTAACAATGCCTTTATAGGCTCTATTATGATTATTTGCAGCTAATCTTTTATTTGAATAAGAATTCAAAGTAAGTATAGGTAAAATTGTTACCATTTTTTTTTAATAATTTTATTATAATAAACATCTTCAATAAAATAAAAATTCTTTTATTCAAACTAATACAAATTGGCTATTACAATGTACAAACATTGCATGTAAGCGACACACAAAAAACACACACACGGTTCTAATACATTTTCATGTCTTTTAAATGATTTCTTATAACGACTTCCAAATTTAAGATATCCGTACGTCAAGAGTGTGTACTTCATTTTCTGTCAAAAATCTCTTTACATTGTATTTTTTTCATAATTTTTTTCAACAAGTCCTTTACACTATTTTTTCATTAATAGATTGGATCCAACGTAGAGGTCAATTTAATGTAAGGGACGGGACTACAAGATACTTGGTCAGTAAGGGACATTACTAACAAAATACGTTGTTGTAAGGACATCTATTTTCTTAAATAGCTAACGTATTTAAATAAATGTTACACATGTAGATAGAGCACTAAAATATAAGTTTATGTGTGAAATCAGACCCGAAAAAGGTTAATAACAAAAATAGTTATGGGCGATTTAGTCCGAAAAAAAACTTTGTCGGCCTCTCCTGAAAAATCGTATTTTGTCCTTTACCTCAATTGAACCTACGGTCGACGATATATTTAATAGTAAAATGATTGGTAATAATTGTAAATCAAATATTTTATGTTACGAAACAAAGGGTTAATGTGTAGGAGACCTATTGAGCATAAAGTTTCATTGTATTTAATAAAGTCATGAGAGTAATGAGGTTCCTGATCTATGGTTACTGTGTAGGTGTTTATGTCACAAGTTAGTATTTAAATGTTGGCCTTTTATAACTTTATTCAGTCTCTCATAACAAGCTAAGATACGATAAGATACCCCATCGTCCTAATTTCGGGATGGTGATCATATAATGTGCGATACCAACCAATTCGCAAGTCTTCCGAATTAGTTTAGTTTTTCCCCAATAGACAGTGATTTTTGAGGAAGGTTTAGGTGTATAATAAACCTAGTAATTTACCCTGCAGTCTTACTGTTCCATTATAATTTGGGTGTCTTCAAGGCTAGACTGAATATGGTCTTAACAAACTAACGCGCTTTATATCAGGTGGGATCGCAGTCCACAGTTAACATACAAAAAAATGTATTTAGATACATGCATATTATAATAAAAAAAAGCTGAGATTTACAAAGATTTCTAATACCCTTTCGAAGCTAGGGTAAGTCGCTAGTTATATGTAAGTAATAAAAGAAGATACATAGGTAGGTACAACAATGCTCGTATAGTTATCAGCTAAGTAATTTCATGCCTAGAATCAAACCAATTATTTATTCATATTATACCCAGTACGTCAACAAATGAATTACTTATTAGATATATTTCTTAAGAAACATTCAGTTTGAAATTACTATTATTTAGTGCCTTATTATCATCAGAATTGCATTTGTTTCCTTAGTATTGCACTGCGGGGTTTGTCTTTAACTTTGTAGTTTATGATTTGTGGTATACTAGCCTTTTGCCGGTGACTTCGTTTGCGAGAATGTTTTCATTAAAACTTTAACACCGCTTAAACCGTATTTTGAAGGTAGTTTTGAAAAAGTAATATTATCATCATCTTTCCTGCCCTTGTCCCGTTTTATTTGGGGTCGGCGCAATACATTTTTTACTTCCGTTCTGCCCTGTCACTCGTCAAGCTATCACTAACTCCCTTTTCTTTCATATCACTCTTCACACAATCCATCCATCTTTTCTTTGGCCTCCCTCTCCCTCTCCAGCCATCCACATCATAACTCTTTTAGTAACATGCGTTTTTTTTCCTCTTTACATGACCATACCAAGCCAACCGATTCCCCTTCAACTTTTCTAATATACTCACTTTCAAACTTCCTCTAATATACTCATTATATTTTGTAAAAGTAATAATGACAGTTTATATTATTTATTTTGATTAGAGTTTGGGCCAAGTTTCAAGTTTATAAACCCAAGGAATACGATTCTTTCATACCACCTTTAACACCCTCAAAACCATTTTATAGGGGTAGTTTTGAAAAACGAATTATGTAAACTTATTTTACGTATGTCCATTTCTAGTATATGGGCCCAAGGAATTAAATTTTGCATACAGTCGGATTTCCTCCTGAATTTTCAAAAATCTCTTCTTAGTGTTCGCCATGACAAAAGAAAGCCATGTGCAAAATTTCACACTCCTAGTCCCAGTAGTTCCGGCTGTGTGTTGATATGTCAGTCAGTCAGTTTCTCCTTTTATATTATATGTATAGATTATATTATACGGTGAGATTTAACCGTCAAAATAAAGTTAGTTATCGTTAACTGTCAGGTAAAATGGTAACATTTTATTTTAGTAACTTAATTTAGTTAACGCTTGCGGCTAAGTTGGTACAGATAAACTGTTTTAAGCGCAAAACGGTTTTAGTATTTATTTCTTGTACTAAGTCAATTGCTATTACGGTTCTGTCAAACAACTCGCGAATATAATATTTTGAATTATTTCGTTAGATTGTCGCCCTTAATTGAGTTGTCGAAGTGAACTAATTTACGGGAAAATACGAAGGGAAAACTTATTTCGCGAAAACATGAAATAATAAATTATTGTGATCTCTCTCTCTCTCTCTCTCCCTCTATTGTGATCTCTCTCTATCACACAATGGTTTGCTGGAAGAAAACTCAACTTTGAGTCAAGCTTGCCTATGTACATGAACGTTGTTATCTACTTATTTTATAAGTTGTTTTAGAGTACAATAAAGAAATAAAAAAAAAAAAAATTACAGAAGACTGATATTTGTGTTTCTTGTTGTAAAGTAACATATTAAGTCACATACCCAAGAAACTCTGACCCGGAACAACTGTCTGTAGACCATAGAAATATTTGTTCCATATAGGATCGAACTCGCAAAACACAGCGGGGCCTGCGGGGCAGCTAATAGCTTAAGCACTGCGCCAACCGTACCCACTAAGACTTGAATCAATTTTTTATATAAGTTTAAAAAACTTCTTTGATACTTCATCATTTCAGCCGAAAGACGTCCAACAGGACATAGGCCTCCCCCGAGTGTCGCGACAATGAACGGTCCCGTGCGTCTCGCATCCATCGGATTCTCGCAACCTTTACCAGGTCATCGGTCCACCTTGTAGGAGGCCTTCTAACGCTACGTCTTCCGATACGTGGTCGCCATTCCAGAACCTTTCGGCCACTATGGCCATCCGTTCTGCGAGCAATGTGCCCTGCCCATTGCCACTTAAGTTTGGCGATTCTTCGTGCTATGTCGGCAACCTTGGTTCTCCTGCGGATATCCTCATTCCCGATTCGATCACGCAAGGACACTCCGAGAATAGCCCTTTCCATTGCCCTTTGGGTGACTTTAAGTCTTCTGATGAGGCCCATCTTTGACACTTATGAGTGAGTAAGGTTTAATTCTCATCAAGCTTCTTCCCGTAATACTTTTTTATCGTCATATTTAACACGGTAATCCGAAGCTTCATTAGAAACACCAAATTCACACACCAGACACCAAATTCGTAAGAAGTTGGTAGTAATATCATCACAACTTTAACTTTTCCCAATTATAGATTTGGACTAATTGTTTGAGTACCTATATTCATGTATTTGGTTTATTCATTTGACTATTTATTATATAATTGTATTATTTATTTTATATTTATATATAAGGAACTCCAACGACTTATTCACTAATAACATATTACGAAACAATTATAACTTATATATCTATTTTTATGGTGATTACATAATTGTGTGCCTATATCTTTTCTTGTGTTTACCAATTTTTTCATTTAAGTGCAATAACCACACCATTATTTTTCTCTGCATTACCCAAAAGTTGACTGGTAGAAAATAATTAAGGCATTACGTCTGCCTCTGAACTTTTATATGCATAAAGTATTTAATAAATAAATTAAAAAAATCACAAGATTTTACAAACTATTATTACAATAATATATGTTTTCACACATAATATCCATCCACCACAGTTCAAAAAACAAACCGTGGGGATCCCTTCCTCACATCTTCATTACCATACGACGACCACACAAACTTACTTCGCTCGGTAGGCGTGATTTTCATACTATTTTCTAAATAATACGTCCTACAATATAATGTACACTTTAAATGCAGGGGTGCTCAGCTTCCATGATTGTTTGAACGGTGGCCCTAGAACGCAAAGTGCCACTTTTTTTTCATCATCATCATTTCAGCCGAAAAACGTCCACAGTTGGAGATAGGCTTCCCCCAAGTGTCGCCACAATCAACGTTTCTGTGTGTCTTGCATCCATCGGATTCCCGCAACCCTTACCAGGTCATCTGTCCACCTTGTAGGAGGCCTTCCAACGCTTCGTCTTCCGGTACGTGGTCGCCATTCCAGAACCTTTCGACCTCAACGGCCATCCGTTCAGCGAGCAATGTGCCCTGTCTATTGCCACTTAAGTTTGCGATTTTTCGTGCTATGTCGGTAACCTTGGTTCTTCTTTCTTCTACGGATATCCTCATCCTGATTCGATCACGCATGGAAACTCCGAGCATAGCCCTATCCATTGCACTTTTTTTAAATTGATTAAAACTAATGCCTAACTGCGATCCCACCTGATGGTAAGCAACAATGCAATCGTTGATGGTGAGGCGCACTAGTTTATAAAGAACCTATTCACTCTAGCTTTGAAGGCACCTAAGTTAAAACTGATGGAACACGATGGGTTTTACTCAGTAAAACTCTGACACGACATCCTGCTCCAACCAGAACGCAAAAATTTATTTGATGATTTACCACCTCAAAAAGGCCTGGAGAAGGACCTGGAAGTTGACTGCTATTGTTCATAACACATTTATTTAGTAAATCAAAACAAACAACAGTATATTGCCACCGTACTCGTAATGACCTCGGATTTACAGCTCTGTCAAGAATATATCAATTGCTTGCTTAGCATAGCATAGTCTGTTGGGACTCAGGCCTCCTCTCTATGAGAGAGAATGGGCCGTAATCCACCACGCGGGCCCAGTGCGGATTGGTGGATGTCACATGTCTTCGAATATTTTGGTTCTAAGACATGCCGGTTTCCTCACGATGTTTTCCTTCACCGTTTTGAGAGCAGTGGTGATGAAATTAATTACACAAAGTAATGCGCCTGGCTGGGTTTGAACCCGCGACCTAAAACTCGTAAGTTGGAGCCGTTACCACTCGGTCACCATTGCTCAGTCGCTTATATTGCTTGCTTAACTAACTTAAAAGGCCACTTCATATGTTTTATGAGAAATTCAGAATGCTTTATACCTATTAACTTCTAACCTCTTCTTTTGAGATGGAAAATCATCAAATAACTGAGATGGATGATGTGTTAGACTTTTACTGACTAAAACCTACCTATGTTCCTACAGTTGCGCAAGCTTGCGGACGGCGAGCAACGGGTAGCACGCCGTCCGGTCGTCCGGTAACCGTCCGGACCGACCTCAAGTCGTCGACGGCGCGTAGTGTTCCACGCGCGCCTCAAGGAGATGTCAGCAAATCGTAGGGGCCCAGCAGGGTCGAAGCCTACTGGGGCCATGGGTTAAGTGAAGATGAACCCCGGGGCCCTGGAACGCAAGGCAAAGAAGGAACAAACGAGTGGGTTTTAGTCAGTAAAAGTCTGACACGCCCTCTCGCGCCGTCCAAGGGCGAGAGATGTCATTAGATGATTTCCCACCTAAAAAAAAACCTGTGTTCCTACAGTTGCGTTTGCGTTCCGGGGCTAACTCATTTAATAATTCCCGTAGCCCAAACAGGCAAAGACCCTACTAGGTCTTTTCACTTTTGCTGCACCCCTGCTTTTTTGCCTACAGGCGTGCCGCCTCACCAAATAAACATTAATTCGTGTAATGTAACATAAGGCCCTGCTTGCGATTGGTGGACAGCTAAATTAATGTGCCTAGGGAAAGTCGGACTAAATGTTTGTTTAACCGATGTTGTAATTCGATATTTTTAGTTATTGGAGTGTATGATAATTTTATTCAGTGCCTACTGATTAAGCCGCCACTGCTGCCGAAGTAAGAGCCTCGCCTATATCTCTAGTACGGCCACTAGTGAAATTATTTATTATTATATTTTCTAAACCAAATTATTACTTTTGGGTTTTTTACGTCTTTAGCAGTACGTAAAAAGTGAAAGTGTTTTCTATTGTTTTAGTATATCTAAGTTAGTTTTAAATACCCGAAAGCTCTAGGCCGGTAGTTTCAAAGCGAAACTCTTATAGGATCACGTTATTGTCCGTTTGTCTGTCAAGGCTCTTTATCTGGGGAACGCGTGGAGGTATCGAGAACTAAAAAATCAAACTTCTAAGTTAAAGGAAAAAAAAGATGCGGCCGTTTATGTCGTAAAAAAAAGTATATTTCGACACTCAAGGAAAATAACATTCATAAGGTACTTCCAAGATTCTGAAATTTGGTATAAAGTAAGGTCTTATAGCACAGTTATAAGAATATATCTGAAAACAGTAAAATTGTAAAGTCTCAAAAAAAGTTTTTTTTTCGATTCGGATAAATCTTTGAGAATCAATTCGGGAATAGAACTATTTACATTGGTAAGTTTGTACGGAACCCTCAGTGTGCGAGTCCAACTCGCAATTGCCCAGTTTTTAATGCAAATAGCACTTAGTTTCTTTGTTTATTGCAGAAACCAGACGCCAAGAAGAACAAATTAATTATTTTAATTAAAAATATACTTAAATCATACATTCAAGTATTGTCACACACCTTTTTTTTTTAAATTTGTATAAACTAGTGCTTGACTGCGATCTTACCTGATGGTAAGCAGTGATACGATCGTTAAAACACTTCTTTAAAAGCAAAGTAACGAGCATTGTCATGGAAAACAAAACATTTCTGATATAAACTTAAAATCTATTAGAGAGAGTGTAGGAAAGTTAAAATTATTAGACCTTTACTGGACCATATTTTAACTCTAGTGGATCATAGATATCCGCAGGAGAATAAAGGTTACCGACATAGCCCGATGAATCGCCAAACTTAAGTGGAAGTGGGCAGTGCATATAGCTCGCAGAACAGACGGTCGATGTGGACGAAAGGTTCTGGAGTAGTGACCACGTACCAGAAGTCAGGTGAGGGTCGCGGGAATCTGATGGATGCGAGACGCACAGGGCCGGTCGTTATGGATACTATTATAAGAATTGTAAGAACTTTTATAACCATATTTATCTGCAAATAAATCTTTGACTTTGACACTTTTTTTTCGGTGTGAAAATCATCCAATGACTTCCCCCGGTCTTGGGCAGTGCGGGAGGGTATGTCAGACTTTTACGGACTAAAAACCCACTCCTGTTCCTTCGTTGCCCTTCATACCAGGGCCGAGTCTTCCTTTTAGAAGCAGACCTTTGGCCCCAGTAGGCTTCGACCCTGCGGTTTGCTAACATCTCCTTGATTGACTTTGACACTTGGGGGAGGCCTATGTCCAACAGTTGACATCTTTCGGCTGAAATGATGACTATGATGGATCATAGATTGAGAACCACTGGTCTAGACAAAGTGATAACATGTGTCAAAAATTCCCGGCGAATCCCTTACAAAACAAAAAATCCTGCAACCTCAGGAAGAAAGTTTTTTTTTTTTGACGTAACGACCAGCAGAACAGAAATGTAGAGGCTCAAAATTAAGTCCATTATGTTAATAAATAAACACGACGAGACGTATCTCTATATTCAGAAATGTATTTGCCTTTCTAGCTAAGCGGTAAAAGGTGCTGTATTTATCGGGAATGCTTGGAGGCTTGCTCATAACCTTTCGAGTTTAAATAATACAGCTTAAGAGTCCCTTACCCGTGATACTATTTCCATACTACCGCTTTAACGTGATTATGACGTCATTATACATCTTTCTCAGAATATTTTGGAAACAGATATCTTGTGGTTGAAATAGCAGATTTTCAGATCTTAGATAACTTACTTACTAACTTACTTAGGTTTCTACTGAAATCTAAACATTATTTTTTGTAAAACTAATCCAGTCCTCTGAAAATCTGCTATTTTGCATGAACTTTAGCACTTCATAAAATATATAATTATACTCAAAAATTAACTTGTACATTTGATTCTAAATAAAGAATATTTTTCCAAAAACTTTTAATGTTTTTAAAAACACGTATTTCCTGGAATAAGTTTTGTGAAATTTCAAGTGTTTGACGGAACTTACCGAATGTCAACAAAGCGTTCAGGCGTTACCTCTCTTTTTTCGCGTTGCATCTTTATCAAAAATTGCGCTGGATTGCGTCTTAGGAAACAACAAGATTTGCAACCATGCATTACGATGACGATAGACGGATCGAGAAGGGTCCTCTTAAGTTTTCGCCGCTGAATATTTTAATGATATTCATCAAGTATGGAATTACTTGTACAATCCTTCATATATTGGATGACCTTTTCGTACGAACAGATGTTAGACATCCTTGAGGCATCACTAGTTAAACTCAATACGTGTTGTAAAGTTGTGCCCAAACTTAGCGGCAATTGTGGGTCTTGTGAGTTTAATTTCCTCGAATACCTTTATCCATACTAATATTGTAAATGTGAAAGTGTGTGTGTCTGTTTGTTTGTCTGTCTTTCACGGCAAAACGGAGCGACGAATTGACTTGATTTTTTAAGTGGAGATAGGTGAAGGGATGGAGAGTGACATAGGCTACTTTTTGTCTCTTTCTAACCCCTCACTCCCCTAAAATGGGGGGTGGAAGTTTGTATGGAGCATTCCGCAATTTTCAAGGTAGAAAGCTAAAAATTGGTATGCGGACTATTTGTGACTAACAAAAAAATCGTGTATCATTTTTTTTTGGGAATCTGCCCCCAAGCCCTCAAAGGAGGGGGTGAAATTTTATATGGGACTTTTCGCAATTTTCAAGGTATTATAAAAATCGGTACACAGACTCTTTGTTACCAACGAAAAATACCTGCCTTATTTTGTTCCGAGTTCTCTTCTGTGTTCTAAATCAGGAAAGGGGAACCGTGTTACTCCGAATTTAACGCGAGCGAAACCGCGGGCAAAAGCTAGTATGAAAATAAACCCTGCTAGCGGTTTCGCTCGAAAAAAAAAATAAAGCCTATGTCACCTCAGTGATAAAGTAGCTGAACAATCACTCACTATATACAGTGATGATACAACAGTAAAACCACGTCACATGTTTTATAACTGTCGTATCATCACTCATGTTACGGTCGCGAGAGCTGGTAAGAATTTTTAAAATTGGTTCTGAAGTTTCAAGTTTATTCATTACAAACAAAATTACAAATGTTTTCATTTTATAATATTAGTATACCTGGATAGTATAAATTAGTAGTTACTCAGTAAGTAGGTAATCATTTACTGTCGCTAAAAGATTAAGCCTTTATGTGACATTAGTAATAATCTAGTCTTTATATCTTTGGCTACTCAATTTGGATTATGAAAAAACAGAGGACGTCTTAAAAATAGTGTCATAAAAAAAGTAAAACAAAGTAATATCAATAAACGCACAGGTATACGAGTAACTATCACACTAACACTTGCAACCACTCTTACCCTTCTCATATGCACTCACACACCCTCACCTACTACACTTCCCACACTACATTCACTACACCACACTCTACCCAAACTACTGAAATTTTGTTAAACATATAGTTTAGTTACCTAAAACTATTGTCTTTGTTACTGTACCTTCTAGGTTTGTAAAAAATTTAATGATACAATAAATTATTTTTATTATTATATATACAATTCTTCTGCACGTGTGTTTGTCACCTAACTCCTTCTAAACGGCTTAACCGATTTGAAAGAAACTATATGTATATATTTGAGTGGGTTTCTGGATGGTTTGAAAATACTATTAAACTGCTAAAATCGTGTTCTCATTGTTGGTCGTCGTCGGTCGCCGTTGGTCGGGACGGACCGCTAGTGTAATATAAAAACCTCGTGTTAGGGTTTGTTATCAAACTACTTCGAAACATCCTTCCAGCTTGACGGATATTTATGTTTTTTTTTGTGTACATTTATTAAATCTGAGAATAACTTTAAATTTTAATAATATTTCATCCTAAAAAAAATGTTGTACTGATCGGGTGAAACCAATAATAAACACGTTTGAAATAGAAATTCACTTCTTATTTTTTTCTCGCTTCTGAAAGCTCTTTTAACAAAGCCTGCTTATATATTCTTCTGTTATATAAAAAAAAAAAAATTTTTGTTTGTCACTTATTTGGTTTATTCTGTTTGAAGTATCTGTTATCTGTTTATTGTGCAAACCTACCACAGTGTTGTCTTTTTTAACCCAAAGGTTGACTGGTAGAAAATGCCTTGTTGCATTAGGTCCGCCTATGTACCAAATAAATAATAATAATAAATAAAAACTACTTGACCGGTTTTAATCATACTTCTTTGGTTGTGATTGCCTTAACATAGGAAGGGGTTGTTTAAAAAAAAATAAGCAACAAAAAAACAGATGAAAATTTTAAAATTGATTGAAAAGTGGAAAGTAATTTCACGGGGGCGGAGCCAAGGGCAGCAACTAGTTCCTAATTTGTATATTGAGATATAATAACAAACTGTAGGTGTCCGATAACAGCTTATACACTCCAACTGTCTGTGAGCCCCGTTCCTTGTCTGATCTCGGACCTATTATAGATTAATCTAGATCTATATAAATTCTAGAGTATTTATTTAAATTGGCTTTTGTGTCGTTGACACGTTTTCGTATTGAGCAAAAATACCCAATTACCGGTATTTATCACCTGAGTTGGGCGAGGTATTACCTACTTTCTAACACACTACACTCCAGTAGGTATTGTTGCTGTTATACTCGTAGTATCTAACTGGGTGCAGTATTAGAATTTATACACGGTGTTTTTGACATCGAATACCACGAATACAACGGATCCAGTACATGATTCTGGACCCCTCAGAATCATGTACTGGATCCGCGATTCCTAATAAAAAAAAAATCTGTACTCTTTTAAATTTAAACTGTGTAAAATCGTTATTCTAACCAACCCCGATGATATTTTTAGCAAAAAACAACAAAAAAAATTTTGAATTTAAAATTAATTGAATTAAAAGGTCATCGGGGTAGATAAAATCGTTATTCTAATCAACCCCGATGACAGTTAAATTTTAAAAGTAATTCATTCATTTTTTTCACTAAAAATGTTAGAATATTATT
The DNA here is from genome assembly GCA_905147345.3 of Mythimna impura. Taxonomy (NCBI): domain Eukaryota; kingdom Metazoa; phylum Arthropoda; class Insecta; order Lepidoptera; family Noctuidae; genus Mythimna; species Mythimna impura. The sequence continues at coordinate 9,885,385 of LR990362.1, read as the reverse complement.
ATACCATTTAAATAAAAAAAACGTAATAAAAATGGGAAAAAGCCGACGAAAAATTCCACCACTGGAGGGTCCAGAATCATATACTGGATCGGTACAGGTTTTGATACAGGGACCCAGTATCAAAAAATTTTGAGGGTTTTTTGGAGACGGAGTCCATACTGACTTGGATGCGTGTGAGTTCATAATAATAGATTAGGGTAGATGTGGTTTTGTCGTCATATATGACTGAGCTCGAAAATTAAATTAATTTCCACATTGATGTAACACAGTACAGACAGTATAATAAATGGAGTGGACTGGAGCCTAAACTAGGGTAGCCCTGTATTTCAGGACTCCAGGTCTTCCTCCCGCGGCGAGTGAGTTCGTTACAATTCATTGGTGGATGCAATGTAATCAATGTATATATTATGTGTCTATGCGTGAGTGCGTGAGTGCGTGTGTGTGTTGTGTATGTGATGTGGGAGAGTTTGGTTGCTCGCGTCTGTTTATGAGAGTATGCATTATGTATGCTTGGTTATGCATGAGTATGCTTTGACTGCTCTTGAGTTTCAACTGATAGAAACAAGTCTTTATTTAAAAATTATGTCGTCATATATGACTGAGCTCGAAAATGGAATTACTGTTACAGGTAACAGTAATTCCATAAAAAATATTTGTTAACTTACCAGTTTATCAATAACTATCCTATATTTAAAAAAATAGAATACTGATTCTGAAAACAATATCAAAATTGGTAGGAAAGCAAACGGGATATAACAATTTTAAACAAATATAATAATAAATTTCTTTAGCTACTAGAAGACAGCAAAACGCACCAAATAATTTCAACTCGGCTAACTCCAAAACTTCATAACTTTACTATGCAAATACTTCATGATAAATGCACAATAACCCGCAAATCAAACAACCAACTCGGTAACAAACTTACAAAATTACAAATGGTCGCAAACGCACGTGCGCCGACGCCATATTAATTTCTTACAGCCTCCACTTAGATAGTTCTCATTTGTTATTTTCAAGTGTTTTACGTATCTAGCCACTTTACTGGTGGGTGTTAGGATTAGAATAATCTTTATTTATTACTGTACCCTTATTTCTGAGTTAGTTAATGTATTGGCAGTGAATTGAGTTATGAGGTGTGATGGTGGTGAGTTATGGCTGCGAGGGAATGGTCTAAATTGAATAAAATCTTGCTTAGTTTATGTTAAAGTGTTGTCGATTTTCATTAGTATGAGGTGCAGCTTAAAGATTTATTAATGTTGTTATTTAAACAACTCCAATTCGCAAATGAATGGTGTGTCATAAAATAGGACTGGGCAGGACATATCTCCCTCCAATATGCCTGACCAGCTGTAGGCTCCTAAACCATAGGATTTATGTCCTGATATACAGATATGGGACCGTAGCAGACCACGAAAGAGATGGCAGAACAACCTGGATATGTTATTTAAGGTTACACTAGTCGACACTTTTTCCATACACACTTTGGGGGGGTATTACTCCACAGTTTGACATTGTATATCCGAAGTAAAACATGATATGGTTTTATCTTATACTTAATTTTGTCTGTACGGAAACAGAAAAACAAAAATAATTTCCGTTACAAAGTTATGAGTCAACAAAGTTTCTGTTTTTTGATGATTTTAACGCAACTTTAGGTGTAAAAAAGTAACAAAAATCGTACAAATCTCAAAAACTAAGTCGGTACCGACAAACTTTTATTATCGAAGAGTTCTATACCATTTAAGTATTTGTATTAGATTTATGCAGTGCTTTTTTCATAAAACCCGATTTTCCAAAGCACTACTCTCAGATTTTACGCACCGTCTAATTTCATTTCAGTTCGGAACGATATTTGTGTGCATGCGAACTATACGATGTGCATATATTTTAGCGTCTAACTGTTCATACTTGATATTATCGCTGTCGGACACAATATCAGATGAGACATCGCAATTTTTGGCCTCACCCATCAGCGAATTCGAGCCCGCGACTTAGCGACTAGTTCAGCCTTAAGAAAGAAGAAGCGAAAAATTGTGAGGAATGGAGGGAGGCGTTAACCTAGTCGTGGAGTAATACGGGTTAGTAATAATAGCAAGATTTAACCATTTTTTAAGTGATATTAGCTGCTTATTGGGTATCGATGAATAACAAACCGTTTCCAAAAAGAGCCTATCATGGTATTGTAAGTTGTTTGGTTCTAGCGATGTTCGGAGTTTTCTTGCGTGATCGAATCAGGAATGAAGATGTCCACAGGAGAAACAAAGTTACTGACATAGCCCAAAGAATAATCAAACTTAAATGACAGTGGGCATAGTATATTGCTTGCAGACCAGATAGTCGATAGGGCCGACAGGTTTTTCACAGATCCAGAGACCCTCCACAAGCATTAGTTTAAGGTTCATCAAATAATAACAAAAGTTATCATTGAAATGTTGAAGAAGAATGGACATCAAGGTATCTAAAACAAAGCCACAATCTTTCAATGATATCGATGACTCAATCAGACCTACATCAAGCTTGGGAGATTAATACCCTCCTATTTCCCAAACGCAAAACTAAGGACACATAAATCCTTACAAATTGGCAATAGAAAAGTTATAAAAGCAACTAAATAGACATACACACGACTTCCGTTTACACCGGAACTTGGAGCTCTTCAAAAAGATTTGGCGCTTTCTCACGATTTACCATGAGTGTTAACTGGGTTTCAATAAAGTATCGTTCGTTATACCACATCTGATAAGCCTGATTACCACTGATCACATCGCTTTATTGCCACAATATAATTACTTTGAAAGCAGACTACTAACCGCTTTGATTTAAGCAGGCATAAATGGGTCTAATTAATTTTATATAAAAACTGATCGTGATGTAGTTATGAGATGAGTTATTAATTTTGGTTAGAGTATAGTTTTTCGGGGTCTCGCTTCTTGTTATTAGCACTTTAGTTTTTGAGTGTAAAAAATGTGAGAGTCAAACCACAATGAATTGATGCTTCTGCAAGGGTACAAGAGATGTCGTTGCTGGCCTTACCATGAATACTTTGTATTTCACAGTTATTATTATGCATAGTTACATATCTCAGAACCCTGAGGTCCTGGACCTTTGGAAGGCGTATGAGGGACCGAAGCCAACTCGTAGAGGCCCTTTAGATACTTAATTTTAATGGAACGTGATACCAACCGACGATTATCGCTGTACGCGCTATGCTAGTGCACCCAAAGACAACCCCCGGTTGGTAAAACTATTGCGTATTGATTGATTGATTGATTGATTGACATATGGAAAAACAAAGACAATAGGGCTAGTACTTTCAGAGATTACCTCCTACAAACAAAAAAACTAACTAACTCTTTATAATATTATATTTTATTATACATATATTATAGTGTAGATATTAGTGTGATCTCAAAATTATGAAGTGGAAGATTTATAGTAGAGAAGAAATGTTGCTCAGATTCTTACATATTATAAAACAAGGTTCCCCAACGGTCGTCAGTCTATCTTTTAGCGATAAACTTAAATACTACTGAACGTATATTATACATTTCACCAATAGACAGCCTGATTCATGAGGAAGATTTCGGTGTATAATTATATGCATATTATAGTAGAGAAAAGACGTAAATTTTAATGATTTGTAACAACCATGTGAATCTGTGGCGGTTCGCTAGTCTATACTATTATTATAAAGAGAAAAGATTTGTATTTTTGTTTGTAATGGAAATAAACACAAAAAACTACAGAAGCCCTACCTTGAGATCATAACGCGATTCATTTCACGACCTAAACTGAACTGTTAAAGGGATAGAGCTATTCAACATTATTTTTAGTATATGCGAAACCTGAATATAGTTTGTTCAGAATCAGTAACTGAATCGATTCCAAAGTTTTTACACAATGTTCTATTTTTCCCAAAATATTTAAAAAAGCTACAAGTTGGACATCACCGACACTAAGTACAATACAGGTCATGGCAGATCATAGCGGGCATTAGGCGCTAGCGCACAGCTGGGTGCGGGAGCAAAACAACCCCTCAGTCGTCCGGATGGCCCGGTGACCATGTATTTTTGCGGACAACCAGGACAACATAACAAGCTTATAACTTTGTGATTTTTCATGGTACAGTTATGTAATTTTGTACATAGATTCTTTATATAATAATACTAGACACGTGTTTCTGGTTTCGCATATACTTATATGATTAAACGAACTTACCTTAAGTGAAGTTCTATCATAATTATACGAGGCTCCTTCTCCGAGACAGATTTACGAGTAGTAACGCGGTAATTGTACCAGCGCAGTCACAATTTCAAAGCTAAAAAAATAAATAAAAAACTAATGTTGTATAAGGTGTATAGCTCTCCTTATTCTCGCTCGCTCGCCTAACACTTGAACACGTCATGGTAAGACTTTTGAACCGATTTTAAAAATTCTTTCACTAGTAAAAAGCTCCTTTATCACTGAGAGATATAGACATAGGTTTTCTACTAGCATATGGGTGATACTAGCTAGTAGAACCAGGGGCGCTGGCTTTTAGAAAACCTCATGGGTGCTCATGATCATTTGATGTACTCGAAAAAGTGGCGAAGTGTGAGAAGAGAAATGCACACTAATCGACCGACAAATAAATAAATTTTGACTGGCCTGTTGGTCTAGTGGTTAGTGGCCCTGACTGCTATGCCGGAGGTCGTGGGTTCGATTCCCACCCAGGACAAATGTTTGTGTGATGAGCACGATCATTTGTTCTGTGTTTGGGTGTAATTTATCTATATATGTATGTATTTAGAAATATATAAGTATGTTTATCAGTTGTCTAGTACCCATAACACAAGCTCTGCTTAGCTTGGGGCTAGATGGCGTTGTGTGATAGTTGTGGAATATTATTATTAAAGAATATTATTATATAATAAATAATAATAAATTGGGAAAACATCACATACATTGTCCTGGTCCCAAACTAAGATTTTCCCTTGTACTAGGGAAACCAGGAACAGCGAAGGTACCACAAACACCCAGACCCAACACAAATATTTGTTTCATCAACAAATATTTGTGTTGGTGCGGGAATCAAACCCGTGACCCTTGCGTCTCAAGCGGCGCTCTAAACCACTGCGCTAAACGGGTCGTCGGGTAATTAAAGAATCGCCCATCCCTAAAAGGCGATTACTGATCTGTTTCTTGATGTCTATTCTCAAGGGTGCTCGGGACCTCGAGCCCCCGAGCACGGAGTCGGCGCCCCTGAGTAGAACCTAGTTTAAAACAAATAATAAGCCTTTTTACACCACCTGCTCGATAATGCCCTTTTTTATGTCATACAACCATCACTTAAAGCAAGTCATTATGTCCCTAGGGAGATAATGTAGTATGGGCGATCCCTAGGGAATAATGAGATTTGAATTTGGAACGTGAAAAACCGTCAGCATTATGTGAATTAAAATGTAGTGCATCAAACAAGTTTATTCAAATTTCAAACTGGCCACTAACAAAAAAAAAAACAGAATAAAAAAAGTTTCTAACGTAAAAGTAATGAACAAGCGGGGGGAGCGTTATAGAAAATTTTAACTATAGAATCTTTGAGTAGTGAATTTTGTTTGTTTCAAATCTCAAAACATTTTGAGTGATAGTTAAGATTAACTCGTAAATAATACTTATATTTCTGTATTATATGATTTCTTTTACTAAATTGTGTTTTAATTATCTCACAGATAGTGTAAAAAGTAGAGTATACAACACGGGGATAAAGCTGTCTTTGTCTTGGGCGGCTTGAATCCCTCACTTCACTCAGGTTTCTTTATTAACTCCCTCGCAATGCTCGGGAGTTAATTATATAAATCCCTCACTATCGTTCGGGATTAAAATTAGCAACCTTCGTTTCGTTCGGAATTCAACATCCGCCACCCGCGACTTAAAGACACTGCTTTATCCCCTAGTCACATAATCTACTATTATGCATACCTATTTGAAATAATTTTCTGACCAACAATAAGTACTAAGTTCACGGCAAATAATACCTAACCAGGCAATTAAGATGCATCAGGAGAAGCTGAAATAGACGGTTGGTAGTTCGTATCTAACATGACAAATAACGCTTGACTTTATGGGAAGTTATGGCGCTCTCTATCATTAGGGAATTAATTTTGCATCAAGGGAACGCTGTGGGTGTACTGTTGCAGTGACTACAACCTACAGTATGGTCGAAATATCTTGGCCATTTCGAACGTTAAACAATTGGCTGCACTGTATGGTATATTTTGATACAAGTGGAGAAAGTTTGTCATTGTAACCGAGGCGAAGGTGTAATGGAGCTGGGCTGTAGTGACAGATTACCACGTGTATCAAACTACTTTTTTCAATACTTACAAAGACATAAATAAACGGAGGTTGACGCGCGACTCGTGGGGGTCGCTTAGAACCCAACCTTTCAGAGCCAGCACTTTTCCGAACTAGTGCGGAAAACAGTAAATTGTAATAACCTAAAAGAGGTAGGAATAAGAGCGGGTATGCGAGTAAGTGTATTGAAAATTAATTTTGCATCAATAGAGCGCTGTAGGTGTACTGTTGCAGTGACTACAGCCTACAGTACGGTGGAAATATCTTGACCGCTCCAAAATTCATTTTTGCCCGACTGTCAAGGAAGGCTTATGTTTTTCGCGTGTATCTTATATTTACATGTCTATGTATGTTTGTTAATTTTTTTTAGCCCCTCGTTCAGCCCCCCTAGCCAAGTTACAACCATTTCGTGTCGAATTCCGTTCTCCAATCGGTAACGCCTTGATGTCAGCAATTGTAGAAAACGATAAGTTGGTAGCCATGTTGACGCGCCTGAGTCGGCCGCTCGTTCTACAATGTCGTTCTATAATAACAAAGGATGTAGCGTTGTAGAAACGATAACAATTCATTCTATCATTTTTAATGATGTGAACTTGGCTACTAATTTTGTATTAGTTTGTTCTGACCACGTGATTTAACGTTGAGATGATGTCATTCCCATACATTTGGTTAGTTTTCGACTAGCGTTAACGATTGCAGATTATCAACTTGACTAGGGGTGCAGCCCCCCTAGCCAAGTTACAATCGTTTCGTTCGCGCCGAACGCCTCGAGTAGGCCACGCCTCCGATTCCTTTGTTCTGACTACGTGACTGAGCGTTAAGATGATGACGTGAGGCGTGGCCTACTCGAGGCGTTCGGCGCGAACGAAACGATTGTAACTTGGCTAGGGGGGCAGGTATCGTTAGCTACGTCTCAAAACCCAGTTATCCCTGGAATTGTTTAAAAAGAAAATCAGAAGGGCGGATTTTTGCCGGTAAGTCGTTATAAAAAAACTTTTTACAAAAAAAAAATACAACCGACTTCAAAGTAAAAAAAAAACACTGAAAAGTGCAAAATAACTTTAATTTCGGAAGTCGGTGTTAAATAACGAAGAGACAAAACTATTATAGAAACACCGACTTCCGAAATAAAAGTTATTTTGCACTTTTCAGTGTTTTTTTTTTACTTTGAAGTCGGTTGTATTTTTTTTGTAAAAAGTTTTTTATTTTACGCTTTTTAGTTATGGTACCACCACTAAAAAGTACCCCTCGGCCAAACTTAAATACCTTATAGCCAGAGTGCATCTCATGACAATTCTAATAATCCCAAACACAGTTAGATTACATTAATTTATTACAGAGTTCCGGTGCCTAACTTCAGGCTTCATCATCAGATCAGGTCGATATATTCCCCCTCTACTTTCAGTCAGTCATCGACTACACGTATAAACAAAGCAATTTTACTTGTGCGACGGTTCTGCTGTGATCCTATGAGGAGTTCTGTTCCATATCTTGGAAGTTCATGATCAGATCATAACAATATTTCTATGGGAAAAACTCGGAAGCATAACCTTTCAAACAAAAAAAAAAAAATTCAAAGTCGGTCCACAATTGACCGAGAAATCGGTGAACATACATAAAAAAAAAACATACATTCAACCGAACATATAACCTCCTCCTTTTTGAAGTCGGTTAAAAATAACCTAAGCCATCGAGTAGGATATCAAAATGCAAAGACATATAATATTTGTATCTCTTTAAATTTCTTTGTTGATGAAAAAATGAAAGAAATTAAAAATAGATAACATAACTAATTAACTATAAATAACTTAACATCATCATTTCAGCCACTGCTGCACATAGGACTACCCCAAGTGTGTTGGCATCATTTTTCTGACTGACTGACTTTTGGACGATTTAAAGGTTAAATGGTTTATTCAAAATAAATACTTACTTTGATTTTTAATAATCTTTTATGAATTTCTTGATTCTTGTGTTACTTCAGCTTGTTATATTTTTTTTCTAAAACTGGCTAACTTACAGGTGGAACAATTTCTATGAAAACGAATCGCATTGTCACGCCTCACCTCTTCGCGGGGAGCCATTACTTTCTTTGTAGTAAAATCTAGACTTTTTCATAAAAATCTCAGAACCGTTTAAGCTCCGGAATCAAGAACCTGCTTGAACTATTTTTTATTATTATCTATTATTGATAGGCTGGTGTTTGACCTTATCTGATGGTAAGAAATGTTTTGATCAATGATAGAGTGCGTTTACTTAGAAGTAACCTATTCACTCTTGACTTAAAGAAAGCCTTGGTAAGAAATTCCACTCCTTAGCTGTACGCACGATTAATGTGTTCCCAAACACCCTCAAAAGGTTTTTGCTAATCTGTCACTAAACAGTTTTTTTTTTTAAAAAAGACTCATCTTCGTCGTTTATACCGCGTACATCGAAGGACTGGAACAATTTGCCTGCTGCGGTATAATTTAGGTGTCTTCAAGGCTAGAGTGAATAGGCTCTTAATAAACTAGTGCGCCTCACCATCAATGATTGCATCGCTGCTTACCATCAGGTGGGATCGCAGTCAAGCACTGGTTTATATGAATTAAAAAAAAAATCATCATCATTTCAGCCGAAAGACGTCCACTGTTGGACATAGGCCTCCCCCAAGCGTCGCCACAACGATCGATCCTGAGCGTAACGCGTCCACCGCATTCCCGCGACTCTCACCAGGTCGTCGGTCCACCTTGTGGGAGGCCTTCCAACGCTGCGTTTTCCGGATAAATAAGACTATATATAACTTTTTATTATTATAAATAACTATTTTATTTTATTGTTATTTATTTATTGTGCAAACCTACCACAGTATTGTCTTTTTAATCCAAAGGTTGACTGGTAGAGAATGCCTTGTTGCATTAAGGCCGCCTATGTACCACTACTGTACATGAAGTTTAAATAAATAATAAATAAATGTATTAAAAACATTTTCGTATGGTGTCTAACATTAGAAATAATAATGATGAAGATATACAACGTTGGCGTTACAAACCAATGAAGATCAGTAAAATATTGAGTTATTAATTCGAAATAATATTAAAATATTTGTATAACGGCCAATATCAAAATAACATCCATATATTTATACTAACCCAAACATAATACTAAAAAAGCGGTTCTATTTTCTCCACGTTAAGGTTTAATTTGCATAAATCGTAGAAAAGTCGGGCTTTCATGCGCGTGAGCATTCAATTACTTGTAATAACGCGAGTGTATCGAAGCCTATCAATTTGTCAGTCTGCCCATAACCTCTTTATATGTACATTTTATATTCACTTAAATATTTTGAAAGTATACTTGTTAATTATGCTCTCATCGATTTCGTGTATAATATTTTATGGTCAGGTTCGACTGTGGGCGATATAATTACTTTATAGTCGAACTGTTTAATGTGGTGTGCTTATTATTTTATTGGCAGAGCCAAAATTGTATGAAAGAATGTTTGTTTTTGCTGATATTCAAATTAAGAGTCGTGATTATATCTACTTCAACTCACACGATGATGAGTCATCTAGAAAACGGTAAATTAATCAAAATTATTTTTTTTAATTTTGTTTAAGTATACGGAAAGAAGTGGACTTATAAAAACATATAAAAATACATTTTATTAACTACGATGACGACAAACGAATCAACTACTACTACTTGATATTTTGGCAGCGTCAATCCATATAATTTTGGACATATCCACAATGGATGCAGTTAAAAAAATCACTTAGGGCCTAAACAAAGTGTCGATTCGTCAGCGTTAGAATACTCGTCGATGTTACTTTTATTATTGATAGGCTCGCGTTTGATAACTATCTCAAGCAATGATGTGGTCGATGACGGAGCACGCTTGTCTAGAAGTAATCTATTCGTTCTTGATTTAAAGAACTTAAGGTTGTAGCTATTAAGAAACATAGACTGCGGCAGTGACACACAATAAATGTGTTTCCAAAGACCTACAAGACCTCCTGATCGTACTCTCTAGCGACTCCCTTGAAGCAATGTATCTTTTGGTAGGTAGTAGAAACGTGATCGTGCGTACAGTTATGGAGTTTTGACTGGCCTGTTGGTCTAGTGGTTAGTGACCCTGACTGCTATGCCGGAGGTCGTGGGTTCGATTCCCACCCAGGACAAATGTTTGTGTGATGAGCACGATCATTTGTTCTGTGTCTGGGTGTAATTTATCTATAATATGTATGTATTTAGAAATATATAAGTATGTTTATCAGTTGTCTAGTACCCATAACACAAGCTCTGCTTAGCTTGGGACTAGACGGCGTTGTGTGATAGTTGTGGAATATTATTATTATTATTATAGTTTAATTCCCTGCTGGAGTCTGTGTTTCCTGATAGCTACAACCTGGTGTTCTTTAAGTCATGAGTGATTAGGTTACTTATAAGCAAGCGTGCTTCATTGTAGACCTCATCGTCTTTTTCCATCAGGTGAGATAGTAGTCAAACGTGAACCAATAAATATAATAAAATAAAAAAAGGGTACAATAATTCCCTATACAAAAAATGCTTGTATTTAGTCCGATCAAGGACCTTATCGCTGACAGTGAGACCTAACCTTATTAATCCGACCTCGCACCTCCTTGACTGACGTTACAATATTGATACGATAAATGATTGAAACGAAACTCTCATAATACTGACGATTTAAAGTGCGTTAATTAATATTTCAACACTCTACTAAGTTTTTGCTTACCACGTCTGTCAAAATTCAAAGTTCACGGTAGTAAAAACGGTTCCTTAAGGGTCGCCGCACACGGACCACACGCAGCAGCCACAAAGGAAGCTGAAGCGCGCGACAGCCACTTTGCCGGTGGCTGCTATTTTTTTTTAACCCATACGCGCAGTATCGTAATGGACTCTGACGAAGAAGGTTTAAATACGCGTGTGACAGCGTTTTGTATCGGCGTTTAGTGGCCAGTGTGGGCCACAAGAAGAGAGCTGCGGCGATTTGTTGCATGTGGCGGCCACTGGCGTCAATGATGTGCGGCGAATCCATATAAAATGCATGAGAACTATGCCAGTGGCGGCGTTTTGTGGTTGTGGCCGGTGACCCGTGTGCGGCGACCCTAAATAGAATTTGGTCGGAGAGTTGTACGTGCCTATTAAATTTCTAGCACGAACTTGTCAATAAAAATAGGAATAATGTCTGCAAAAATTACACTGTAATTTCTTGTTAAATACACACATAATATTTACACTGAATTGGGGCTGAACTAAAGTTAGCACCGTGATATAGTTAGGTATATCACAGGCAATCACAGCATATTATTATCACATTATAATTTGGACTGGAATCCTCAAGGAAAAAGTAAGCGTGGCCGTCCTTGGCAAACCTGGCGACGCACGGTGCTGGCAGAAGCGGTGACTATCGGATTGACATGGAGCGAAAAGCTCAAGACCGGTCGCGATGGGTGACTACTGTCGACGCCCTCTGCCCCAGTTGGAGGACATAGGATCTTAAGTCAAGTAAGCGTCACACTAATGTTATAAAGATGTCATTGCCATACATAATATCTACTTATACTGTAATATGGAAATATTGTAACAACAACATTTTTTTTAAAAGAGTAACCATGGAGTTTCTTGCCGGTTCTTCTCCATATGAAACGACCAATTTGGAACCGTGCACTAGCTTCTGACGTTTTATAATTGCCCGTGTAGGCCTATGTGAAATAAAAAACTTTGACTTGACTTGATTTTGCACTTATAATAGCGTTTGGTGGAAACGTTAACAGAAAAGTAATTTTCCTAGTGATATTACTAAAACTATCACTATCATAACTAATATTTTTAATTTTATGAAACTATCCAAATTACAGCACTTACTTTTTGATCCCCAAACCGCATCTGTCGCCGAGCATTCCTGGCGACGTTCATGCGACAGAGGAACACGCGATCCTCACCGTCGGTGGGAGCACGCGACAGTTCGGTCCTGACCGCCTGCTGGTCTTGTTTGTCTATGACGTCATACACGCTGTCGCCATGGATCAGGAGGTCCTCCTGTGGGAATAAAGGGATATGTTAGATGAGTAGGAACAAGATAACAGCACGCACGTAGCACCGTAGGTGTAGGTGTGTATTAACAGGCGTTGCACAAAGAGAGTTCCGGAATAGTCTTATGTATGTATTTAGAAATATTTAAGTATGTTTATCAGTTGTCTAGTACTCATAACACAAGATCTGCTTAGCTTGGGACTAGACGGCGTTGTGTGTTAGAGGTAATGGAGCCAAAAATCTCAAACTCTCCTAACTTATCCCCAAAGTCGCCTTTTATTTATTTGGATCTGGATTTCCAACAAAGAAAACAAATCACAAGCCAATTTGCGGCTGTTAATGTAAATAATAAATCGTCTGGTAGGTTGGTTGCGACTTTTGCGAGACTTCTATATCTCTCTATTCGTGGCACTGTACATTCAATAAAGGCATACTTTAACGATGATACAATGAGGTCTGGTTCAATTCACAGCCTCACTTGGGGATCCCAAGTGAGGTTGTGATTCTCCTTCAGTTACAGAAAGTTGTTTGGTTTGGTTGAAAGTTTGTCCCTTTTTTGTCTCTCTAAACTAACAAAATACAAAGCAAGCAAAAAAAAAGTAGTGTAAAACTGTATAATTCAACACTTCCTGTTTCATCCTTCCCAACATTAAAACAATAACACTCAAACCGTACACTCATTCATCCACAAAATAATTTCAGACGTAGGAAACGGCGTAAGGTGGCGGCTATGCGATTAAAATAATACAGCCTGCGGTTTGTGCACTGATGAAAATGTCGAGCCAATCTCCCTAAGTATACGCCTCTTTAAAAATAAAAGCATTTGCTTTGACTCTGCGGCGACGGATTTGATGGTGATGGTAAGCAATTAGCATTCCGTGTGCGAGGCCTTTCTTTTGTTGCCAATGTTTAAGTTGGTGATGGTGTATGGGTTTTGGTTTAAACTCAATAAAGAACAAACGGATCTCTAGTTCAGCGTAACGTTTGAGTAACTTGTGTGAGTGTGTTGAGTAGGTTGGTTATTAACCGCATACATCTGCTGTTTCCGACAAAAACTCTCGCATTTATTTCGCTAGGGTCACACATGTACGACCAAATACTCCATGTCGTCAGCTCTTCTATCGTATATGGGGATTAAAGAGCTAAACGAGATAGAGTACCCAGTCGCAAACACAAGACCCTGGCAAATAGGACACGAAAACACTCGTCGGACCAATTCGACGCAAGCAAAGGTTAAAAGAGGAGTGATAAAATTACATCTTTTATAAGGCGCGGGCGATAATAATCGTCCTGGCCTAATTTCGATCTTCTCAATAAAGATTGGCCAGGTACACAGGAAATTTAATAGTACTCAAGCGTATGCTCAAACACAGGTGCACTCTCGATGGTGCAGATATTTGTAATACATAACATGATTGAAAAGAGTGTCCATGGAGTTTCTTGCACATTCTTCTCCATAGAGATCTACGCTTTGGAATGTGCAATAAGCTTATTTATTTTTTTTGACTGACTGACTTCTTGACATTTCAAAAGTGCCTGTAAATTTGAAATAAAATGCTTTGAATCTTTGAGTCCGACAATATGGCAATCCGACACGACTGGGGCGAGATTTGGCACAAAACCAACGTCTTTACGTGCTTTCCGAGGTACGAGGTACATACAACACCACCAGCCAAGCCAGCTCTTTTTTCACGACCTGGTAACACTGGTGAGTTCAGGACTCCAAACTAGGTAGCGGGCCAACGAGGCAGTTCCCTAAAACCGATATACCGAATGCGGTCATATACAGCACCTTTAATAAGGCCAATGGTGGTACGGGCTTCCCAAGAAGAAGGTTACATCATACTTAAGGCTTGAAGGTTGTTCCGATTTGGCTTTTCAACTTTGACTTTTCCCTATTTCGATTTGGTATTTGCACGGTTTATCAATGGTAATTTCAAGTTATTTTCTATGAAAAGAGCTAATGGGGTCCGAGTGCGCGTTCCGTTCTTAAGAATATTTCTCGCCGAAAGATTGATATTTTGCCACCAGAGGGTTGGCTTGCTCTTTGCCACTCAGCGTTGCAATACTGCCAGTCTTCTGCGCATGTTTCTTAGTGATAACGATGGGAAGGAGTATTTCAATGTTTAATATTAGAAAAACACCAAAGAAAAATTGCACCACTGGAGGGTACAGAATCATGTGCTGCAGATCCATAATACACATAATCAGAATCATTCATTTCGAATATAGTACACAGAATCAGAATAAAAAATTACAAGTTTTGCCATTGACGTACAAATTATATATGTTTCTGAGTCGATGTTTGAGATTAATTCATCATCTTCCTACCCTTGTCCCGTTTAATTTGGGGTCGGCGCAACACGTTTTTTCTTCCATTCTATACTATCACCCTAGCTATCATTAACTCCCTTTTCTTTTAAATCAATTCTCATTCATCTTTTCTTTGGCCTCTTTCTACCTCTCCATCCATCCCTATATTGTAATTATCTATTCTTAATAGGTATTACTTAGATAAACGAGTGATTAAAATCCGTATGTTAAAAAGATCAGTACTAATTGGTACAGGTATCGGCACGGATCTTGAGCGCTCGGCAAAAGAGTGGTTTAAACTATTTATGTTTTTTTTTTAACTTTTATCTTCAACCAGAATTAAGAAGATAGCAGGTAAAAGATAAAATAAAATAAAATAGATGTACATTTTTTTTTGCCATAAGTGTACGATGCGCAAGGATCGCTTTGCGCATCGTACACTTATGGCAAAAAAAAATTTACACCTATTTTATTTTATTTTATCTTTTACCTGCTATCTTCTTAATTTTGGTTGAAGGTAAAAGTAAAAAAAAAAAACATAAATAGTTTAAAGCAAAGTCGCTGTGTTCGTCTGTCTGTTTTTCCGTTTACTTATTAACCATGCAACTGTTTTCATACGGTTATCATTATCTTTTAGAGAATTTCTACCTTACCTTACCATATCATGTAATGTCAGGGGAAAGAGGGATGGAGCTATCTACCCTATATAGCAACTGGATCGCATTAAGAGCTCGAAGCCATACCACCTCAGATGCACAAAAGGAACGACAGTAATCAATAAATATTGTGTGCGCACTAGAGAATTACTTATCCATTTTATTAGACAGTCTCTGGTGTATCTGCTTTAAATAAAGCTATTATTAATGAATGTACAGGTTTATCTAGTCCAGGATAAAATTTACAACCCACAATTATTATTTTATAACTTCCTAAGTGCCAACATCCGACGAATCCGACCTAAGGTTAGATGGGGTCAATAAAATTGTAGACTACAGTACAGAATTCTCTCTGTTCCCTGTATAAACAAATTTCAATTAACCTAGGGCCGCTTTAATAACTTTAATTAAATCATATTTCTCGGCTAAAGTAAAGTACAACAGAATTTTCTCTAGATTGCAATGTTGCCTTTGTTGTAGGGTTGGCAGTAACTGTTTTGAATTTTTTTACCAACATCTACTTTAAGAAATTTATTTTTAATTAGTTTTCTTTTCACTCTGGTAGTGAATCCGTAAATGTAGTAAAGCTAAAGGCAAAGTGAACCAACGTACGCCCAGATTACTTAGAGACATACTTGGCATAAACAATGCTGTCACACGTCCCACGTAAGTAGTGGAGTCTAGATGCCATAATGCGTAGCATACGTGGCATACGTGAGCTCAGTTGGTCTTTAGCTTTATACTTGATTTTCAATAAAGGGCTGTCCATAAACGTAACACTTTACGGGGAGGGGAGGGGATCGACAAAGTGTGACGTGACATTTGGTGACGTGATATTTCAAAACCTATAAGTGTGACCAGACGTTCCCTGACGTGACGTTTCAAAATTTATATCTTTCTAGAAATATTTCTTACCTAAATAGCCAATACGTTCAGATTTTTTTTAATGTGTAGTAAAAACAGTAGGTATGAGTATGTAAGAATCACCTAACCCCATTGGAAAGTATGTGAGTTTACTGTATGTGTCTTTAATACAAATCTTTACCCTAGTGCACCCCTGACGTCTGACGTCACGGCGCGTCACATGGCCCCGCCCACCTGTCGCGAAGCCTCCACGTTAAGACATAATGGTGCGCGCGCGCTCCACCGCCCACGTGCCTGCGCCTGCGCCGAGCCCGTGGGGGTCCATGTGAACCGAAGTTTGTTGGGTGGCTATGAAGAGATCAGCTTTGTGCTCTATTTTGTTGGGATTGGATTATTGCTTGACTGTTTTTGCAACTTGGTAGGTAAATATTAGCAGAATGCTTTTTTTTAAGGTGGGTATTCATTTAATGACAATTCTGGAGCGAGAGGGCGTGTCAGACTTTTACTGTCTAAAAAACACCTATGTTCCTTTGTTCCTAGCTCCTTCAGCTAAAAAAATGAAGGAGATTTTGGCGTTCTAGAACCACGAGTATCCCTTTCATTCTTTTCCCCGTGGTCCTAACAGGCATCGACCCTGCTGGGTTGTATGGGTATGGTTTGCTGACATCTCTTTGAGGCGCGCGTCAAACACTACGTGCCATCGTCAACGACTTGGGCTCGATCCTTATAGGACGAGTGAGATCAACACTGAAGTCAAAAGAAGACAGTGATGTTATAGATAAAGGCAGTCCTGCCTTTTAACAAGACAGGCATATGTTACAGAAGCCGAAAGTGAGTCCTCAACCTCCCTAATATTTATATTGGGCCTTTTTTAAGTGGGAAATCATCAAATATCTTCTCCCGTTCAGGGTGGAGCGAGAGTTGCCCTTTTTGAGGGCCACAGTTAACTCTTTCGAATAATCCGCAGCTCTAGCAATATGTCTATATGTGTCGGGCCTAAAAGTCAACCAAAATTGCTTCCAGAAAAAGTTTTTACTTCGGTTACTTTTTACGTTACTGTCTATCATAAAAGCTTAAATAAGGATATATAGTTCAGTGTTCATACCTATCTATAACCACTGATGAATTTTGTAGTATTTAAGAACGTGCCAGATAGGGACTAAAATTCAAAATCCTGCACTGCGCGATTAGGATATAATAATATACAAGAGCCCGAAATCTATATGGTAGTTGCCTGGACCAGATATAATACCCGTCTGGTTGGAGGATCCTCTCTTTTAAATGGAAGTTTGCGGGACTTTACTCTCTATTCTGCATATCTCTAACACATAATACAAATAGAATCATCGATAGAAAAATTGGAACATATGAATGAGGTTCAGTTTTTTTTTAATGCATATTTTAGCATATAGCATAGCATAATTAGCCTTTTAATATTCCCAGTACTGGGACTCAGGCCTCTTCTCTAGGAGAGGGAATGGGCCGTAATCCACCACGCGGGCCCAGTGCGGATTGGTGAATGTCACATCTTCCTACAACCGTCTTCAAATTTTTGGTTCTAGGACATTCGTTCGGACGGTCGTTACCTCACGATGTTTTCCTTCACCGTTTTGAAAGCAGTGGTGATGAAATAAATTACACAAAGTAATGCACTTGGCTGGGTTTGAACCCGCGACCTACAACTCGTAAGCCGTTACCACTCGGCCACCACTGCTCTACTCGTATATTTAAATAATGCATATTTAATAAAATAATGCATATTTTAACCATTACCAAATTCACAAACACGACATTTACTAAGCCAGCCCATAGACCACCAACATTGTATAAACTTTTCCTATTCAGAATACCCAGAGAAATGAAATTAAACGCACACACTGCATCTAATTGCCGGAGGCCACCCCGCCCTCTGGTGATGAACATACGTAAACACAGTAATGTATGCGAATACGTCAGTTATGAACCGCTAATTGTAGACCTATGGGTTCGTAGCGCGTTATGGGAATTTGAAATGGACTGTATCGAAGTTTATGTTGATGAGAAAATTTAATTTGGTGTTTTTTTTTGTGTGCCCATTATATTTAGTTAAAATTTATTAAGCTCTGACTATTTACTATGCTATTTAAATTTGGAGCGTTCCCTGAGTACAGTAACATTTTATTTTGGTCTTGATTTTTAAACTAATTTTCCATTAATTTTTATATTTTTTATTCTGTTTGACGTTTTTATTGTTTATGCCAATTTTATTTTATATGACAATTTAATTCTATGTGACAATTTTATTTTGTTTGATTTGTTTTTTTGATTTTGTTTTATTTGTTTTTTTGATTTTGTTTTATTTGTTGTATGACTATTTTGTTAATAACAATTGTATTGTAATTAATTTATTTTTTGTACTAGCATATAAGCGTTTTGGTTCCAGTACTGTTAGCTTATAATATATGTCTAAATAAATAAATAAATGGGCTTAGGCAGGATTTCTACTGCATAAGTCAGATTTGTTACCTATATTTTTTTTCTGAAATTAATTGTAATATATTAGAAACTTTATAATAATGCTTGATAAAATAATTACAGATGAAATACCTACAGACTAAACGTCTGAATTAATTTAATCTAAAATGAAGTCTCAAATCACCTCAAGCTTGCTGCTCAAGTTAAAGATCTACCAGGCGTTGCCGATACAATATCTCAGAAAATAATTGTGTTGTAAAATCGCCTTGTTCTGGATTACACCATATGATAGCCGTGGGCACTCATAAATCCCAAACTATTGGGCAGGGGACCGTAAATTATTTGCTAAAACCTCAATAGCACGATTTCACTGAGAAACAACCACCTCGCTGAGTTGGCGATAAATTTCGTCTTAAGTGAATTACGTAACTCACACTTTAATTTATTTGCTTTGATTTTTATAGTGATTAATAGGCGGGTGATTATTTTTTTTTTCGGTACTTCGTTAGGTTATGATAGTAAATGGTTGTTACATCGAGAATCGTAATTAAATCACGCGGTGTTTAGGCTTAATTGTAGTGATTCGGGTTTTGATTCTTACGGCGTACTATATTGCAGGATATTTTTAAATTGAAAGCACTTCACACGACACACAACTAGGTACCTTTTTTTTTTGTTTTCGAGGGAAACCTTCAAAAGGCGCCCGGACTTTGGGGATAAGTCTGGGGAGTGTGAGATTTTTACCTCACTAAAACTACCCCGGTGATCACCACCAGCACATATAGAAGGGGAGCCGTTACCTCTTAAAATACCATTCCGGAACCCCCTCTGTGCAACGCCAAAACCTAGGTACCTACTTTCAAAATTTGTCTTCTTTTGATAAGTTGAATTCATTCCTATTTTTATTTTACTTCACTACCTTTTTATTTTTGGTGTCTTCAAGGCTAGAGGGATAAATAACGATTTACTATCAACGATTGCATCACTGCTTACCATCAGATAGGATCGCAGTCAAGCATTACTTCATTTCATTAAAAAAGAAAACTTAGGTATTTACAGATTTAAATGTGCTAATATTACCCATATTATTTCTTCTTACTTAGATCCAGAATCAACTATTTCTGGGTACAAAACCCCCTTTCTTCTGTCATACTTCTTTGTGCAGTGTGTCCTTCATCCAGGTATTTCTTTCAAGCGCATAACCCTAATAATTTTTGCACTAAACTCAAAAACTCAAGAATCTAAATCGAAATCTCTAAACAATACGAAATGGAAAGGTACAACTCAACATATTCCACCCATAACCGACCATAGCAACTGTAATAACCAAATAAAGCTATTTTGTATTACAAATGCATTTTCCTTCTCAATGAGCGAATACAATAAATAAACAGACCGCGAGAGTTCATTACTTACAGATTCTGTTTATTTTACAACATTAATATGGGTTCGACTCCGCGGTGGGCCATTGAATTTATATTTGTAGCTTTTGAATTATGTCTACCGTGTACCTAGTGTTGCTTTCACTTAGTGCTAGGACGTGGAATAGTGAGAGTTTATGGTTTGAATTTTAGCTTGCTGTAGGTGACAGATTGCTAATAAGCGTGTTGGGGTCTGAAATGGATATTTCAGGTTAGAAAACGAATGGGCTGTTGACTTGTTTGGAACACATTCTTTGTGCGCATCGGTAATTACTAGAATTCCCTGTCGGAGTAAAATAATTCCAGATAGTCACAAATAGATACAACCTGCGGTATTTAGTCAAGAGTAAATAGGTTACTTCTAGTCAAGCGTGCTCCAAAATCTAACGATAGGAGATGAGATGGCAGTCAAACGCGAGCCAGTGGTGACACCCGGGACTCCGCACGTATACGGTGCAGGAACCTCCCGAACTTACCATGTCCAGTGAGGACCTGCGTTATGCGGAAGGTGAGGATGCCGTCTTGTCTTTCCAGCCTTTTCTCAAAGAGAGGACTTACCGCCATAATTGTGGCGTAACCAACAGGTCAATATTTGCTGTCAGCTGTCAAATGTTATCAGTGCATGGGTCACCATAAATTATTCAGCTGTTTTCGGTGTACCGTAAAGTTAGTTGTTATGTCTTGAGGAGTGATGTTTTATAAGCGACATTTATGGTGTGTGTGATTCAGTGGTAAGTGTCATCTATCCCTTTCAGTTTACCCGTATTTAATAAAAAAAAAACTGAAAGAGATAAGTAAAGTGATTCCTGCTGATATTTCTAGCTGACCTAAAGAAGTATTTACTAAGAAGGCTACTCGAAAACCTATAAAAACAGATTACGTTGCGAACTCTTGACCTTTCTTAGTAACATTATAGAATACATGCTGAGCTATTGTTGCTTCACTCCATCGTCAAAACGACAACAGTTCAGCCACAACTACCTTTTCCCGTGGCTTCGACCCCGTGGCCTATTTCGCAGGAGTCATGACTTTTCTTGGGATAAAAAGTTTCTAAACACTAAGCAAAAGTTGACCGGTTTAATATTTCTATAGATTATCTACCTTATAAATACATATTATTATAATAACATCTCCCAGCCTGTACTAATTAATAATAATAATATTCCACAACTATCATACAGCGCCATCTAGTCCGCAACTAAGTAGAGCTTGTGCTATGAGTACTAGACAACTAATAAACATACTTATATATTTCTAAATACATACATATTATAGATAAATTACACCCAGACACAGAACAAATAATCATGCTCAACATAACATTTGTCCTGGTTGGGAATCGAACCCACGACCTCCGGCATAGCAGTCAGGGCCACTAACCACTAGACCAACAGGCTAGTCAAAAGAATTACGTTGGGGACGATTTCAAATCTAACTGGATGCGGCTAAATACCAGCATCTTACATGGATCGACTGCCTAACTGACACATCTCAGTTATTGGGTAATACGGAAAAATACAAAGAAGAATAATGTTTATACATAGGTTACAAAATAATACCATATTGTTTTTGGATGGTGATCCTCAAACTTGGTAGAACCTGGTACTTGAGGACAGGTCCCCTATTACTAGGTATTTAATGTCATCATAGTTCAGGAGCTCAGGAGCTAGCTTTGGAGCTCAGGAGCTATGATGATATTAAATGACCCTTCTTCTTCTTAGCGTATCGATGGCAAAATGGGCGCAGCAAAGACAATTTCCTCAGATGGGGGTTCTCGGACGGTTCCGATCTTCAGTGTTTGTGCGGCGTCTCTCTGCAGACCATGTGCCACCTTCGATCTTGCATCACGCGCCCTGTTACCTGTTCACGTAGGGATCTAATGACAGCATCAGCAGACGGTATTACCGTGGCCGAATACTGGGCCAGGCAAGGAATTTAACTAGTTTTGCTATCGATACGCTAAGAAGAATTACCCTGGAACGCAAAGGGCAACTGAGGAAATACGGGTGGGTTATAGTCAGTAAAAGTCTGACATTTCCTTTCGTTCCACCCCGAGCGGAGGAGACGGCACGGTTGGCACTGTAGTTGAGCGATTAGCTGCTGCGCTACGTGTCAATAGTTCGATTCCCGCACGGAACAAATTTTTGTTTGGCCTACAGATAGGTATTCCGGGTCTGGGTGTCTTGTGTATGTTTGTTTACACGTTTGTGAATGCATCTACTTTACGTATAGGAGTTAGTCCTAGTATGGGACAACGTTTAAAAAAAAAGAAACTAGAAAAAAATGTGGACACGTTTTAAATCGGTTTACTTATAATAAATATTTAATAAGTTGGTTACTGAAAAAATTTTTTTTTTATCTATCACACAACGCCGTCTAGTCCCAAGCTAAGCAGAGCTTGTGTTATGAGTACTAGACAACTGATAAACATACTTATATATATCTAAATACATACATATTATAGATAAATTACACCCAGACACAGAACCAATGATCGTGCTCATCACACAAACATTTGTCTTGGGTGGGAATCGAACCCACGACCTCCGGCATAGCAGTCAGGGCCACTAACCACTAGACGCTCAGGCTAGTCAAAGGTATTGAATCATGACAAGTTGAATAATAAAAAGAAATAATAAAATTTAAAAAAAAAATGTTATAAATTGTGTAAATAATTTTAAGAATTTTTATTATTAGTTTAAATTTTGAATCGAATTCCACTCGATCGAGTAAAGGGAATCGATTCCATCACTTTGTATCGATATTACGCGTTTTTCAATTGAATTCAATAGCCCTGATGTTCATACCGTTATTTAGTTGAAGATGATACAGCAAAATTTTTGCTCCAGTTCTCGATTGTTAGATTTTTGGAATTGATTTCTTTGAACTAATGTTATTGTGAATTTATGAGTTCATCTTGATATTGTAAAGTTTGATATTACTGTTCAGTTATGATATTTTTATGTGAATCTGTATTGTTAGTCTAAGCCTATTATTGTGTTTGTATATTGAATATTTACGGTTATAAATTTTTAGTAGGTTATTTGGTATAAAGCTATATTATAATGAAACATTTTTTTCGGCAGGTCGAGGCATATTTTAGCTGACGCAAACTTAAGTATGTCGATGTACACCTTTTAACCGACTTCAAAAAAGGAGAAGGTTATCAATTTGGTTGTAGGTTTTATTTTATTTTTTATTTTTTATGTGTGTTACCTCAGAACTCCGATGTTTATGGACCGATTTGCTATTTTTTTTTTCTTCTCAAAGGATATGTTTCCAGATAGGTCCCAGTTTTTTCAAAATCCAGTTCTGATGGTGGGATCCATGAGTAACCGAGGGAACTCCTCAAATATTATAGGCAACCATATAGTGATTTTGGTATTTTCATCGAGGACTTAAGCATTTACAGTCAAAAAGTAACATTTGATGAAGTGGAACTGATGAAGTGACATGACAACATAAATCCGTCTATCTAGTAGATTATTATTAGTCCACAAAACAATGACCGTTTAGTACAGCATACTACAAGAATCTGTTGACTGGTAGACAGAACAGCAACACTACGACCTCAACTCCCCAACGACAAAGCGAGCAAGGAAAATACAATCCGATAAATCTCCGATATCTCTGAAATTAACAACAGTCGGCATAATGCCTTACAAGAAATAAGCCAAAGGCGAGATAAAATAACAATATATCAATATATTACTACAATCTATTGTTAAGTTATAAATCGCTTTCGACACCTATTATTGCATTATCGTTTAAAAATTCTCTATCTATTAAATGATAAAGTCAGTCGAACTAAATTCTGTATGTGTGTCATTTTAATCTTTTGATCAGCAAACATTGAATTGCACATGTATAAACTAAAACAAATATACTAATCTTGATGTGTGTTATTTATTTTATTTCTATTCATATATTTTAAAGCTCTGGTTTAGTTTTGCTACAATTAATCATTGCGTACACACCTATTAAAATATTTACACTGCATGTCATTAACTGTGTAGTTAGAGATGTTTCTATGTCGATTAAATTAAAGATTTTCGATATGTTATATTTTTGTTTGGTTAGAGTAAGCATAATCAGACTTTTAATGTTCCCACTTCTGGGACTCAGGCCTAATCACTCTAGGAGAGGGAATGGGCCGTAATCCACCACGCGGGCCCAGTGCGGGTTGGTGAATGTCACATGTCTTTTAATGTTTGGTTCTCGGACATGCCGGTTTCCTCACGATATTTTCCTTCACCGTTTTGAGAGTAGTGGTGATGAAATAAATTACACAAAGTAATGCGCCTGGCTGGGTTAGAACCCGCGACCTACAACTCGTAATTCGGGGCCGTTACCACTCGGCCGCCACTGCTCTGTTTGTTTGGTTAGCAGGAAGAATTAGTAATGAGCTACGGGATTGTTCGAAAGAGGCTCTGGAAGGCAAAGAGGAACTGAAGGAACTCAGTTAAAGTCTGACACTCTCTCTCGCTCCACCCGGAGTGGGAGAATTTATTTGATGATTTCCCACGTAGAAAGAAAAGGAGCCAAAAGTTTAACAATGCGAAGAAGACTCCGTTTTCTAGTGTAGGTGTTTATTTTATTCACTATTAGAGTGGCTCAGAGCCGGGAACAATAAAAAGAATGGAGTGAGGCTTATATCCAGCATTGGGACAGTATAAGCTAGATTTATAATAATAATATAAGTAAATAGCGCGAACAGGAACAATTGTCGGTAGGTATCATGCTCCATGAAAAATGTCTAAGGGCCTCTACGAGTCAGCTCCGGCTACGCTTACGATCCGGGTACACTATTCAAAGGTCCAGGTCCAGGGTCCTGAGAGATACAATAAAGACATACAAACTAATGATAGAAGACATTACCTGAATTCATATAGGTATAATCCAATTTCAAAGACCTATCTTGTGTATTTTGAAAGTTCATAGTTTAATTTTCGAACGGCTTCGAAAAAAGTAGCGTTTTTCAATCAAAGATTAATCATCCAACCTTAGTATACGATGTATCGAATAAGCCCATCCCTTTTACAATATACTCTCCACAAACAAATGTAAGACAGACATACAAACAAGCCCCCGGATATGTAGATTAATGATTCACAAACGAAAACACACAGTCTAATTGCGATACAAATGAATACATGTCTCGATTGATTAATCGAGTCGTCATTTAACATCGATTGATCGGACACTTGTCGGGGAGCATATAGGAATTAAAAAACTAAACACTTATGATTTAAATTAGTTTGATTCGTTCTAGAATTGACTCTTTTGTTTGTTTTTAATTAAATCATAAATTAAATGGGACACTGCTAAACATCGGTTAGGCTTCTATATTCGAATTGTAATCAGAATTATATGCAACTAAATTGAATATTAAACAATTTTTATTTTTATTTTTGATAGGCTCGTGTGACGGCTATATCACCTGATGGTAAGCGATGATGTGGTCGATGATGGAGTACGCTTGTCTAGAAATAGGTTATAGCGATCAGGAATCATGACTCCGGTAGGGAATTCCACTCCTTAAGGTCTATATTTCACCGGGACACCATGGCGGCGCGACCAGTCGCCGCTACCAACAAAATGTATACAGCTCTATAGAGAGTTACTCACCTGGTGTCTATGTGGTTGCGAAACCAATTTGGCGGCGCGACCATCTCGGACACGTGCACTTAAGGTCCATTTTGATACTGTCTCAGTGTGGTGTAGCGATTCTGGTGTCTGTATGGTGTCTAGTTTGGTAGCTTACGGACACCATGGCGGCGCGACCAGTGGCGCCGCTATGGTGTCCCGGTGAAATATAGCCCTAACTGTACGCATAATGATAGCGTTTCCAAAACCTTTTGTGCGTATGGGTGGGATGTCGTGATTTTAAAAGAGTCTGGAAATGGAATTTTGCTATCACTCGTTCCGCTTTATTATTTTATGCACTTGTGACTATTTTCCACTGCACGAATTTATCTGGTCTGCTGTGACGATGGTGTTGTCGTCGTTTATTATAATTTATGTTTTCGAACAAGAAGATGCACTCGTTTGGTGAGATGGATGATCGTGGCCCTAGAACGCAAAGGACAACAGTAGCATACAGATGGGTTTTAGTCAGTAAAAGTCTGATACGCCCTCTCATTTCACCTTAGAGCGGGCGAAGTCATTAGATTTCCCATTAAAAAAAAATGATGAGCTGGTGCCCCATCGTCTAGACCAGTGGTTCGTAACCTTTCGGATCTTGTTACCCCTATGATTTAGCTTGGTAAACTGATTATACCCCCCCTCCCTCCTTCCCCCTCATGCTACCAATGATGTACTATTGCTATAGTACATCATATAAATACAAATCGACATAAAAATATTTAGTAAGTTCTTACAATTACCTTACCTTACCCCTTTACAATTAAAATCTCTATACGTAAAAAAAAATAGTATGGGGTAGTAGACTGGTTTAAAGCGAGGCTCCGACTTGTCATTTGATTACGCTGTTTGGGGCATGGAATGCACTGGTGAGTCAGATTAGGTTGTATTGGTCTGTTATAAATTACTTCAGCAGAATACCAGTTTTACCCCCACAGGGGTACCTAATTACCCCCAGGTTAGGAACCATGGGTCTAGACTTTGGCAGAGGTGTGATGATTGTAGCTATCTAATAAAACCTACTACTAATATAATAAACGCGACAGTTTGTATGTATGTATGGATGTATGCATGTATGGATGTATGGATGTATGGATGTATGGATGTATGGATGTATGGATGTATGGATGTATGGATGTATGGATGTATGGATGTATGGATGTATGGATGTATGGATGTATGGATGAATGGATGTTTGTTACTCTGCCACGCAAAAACTACTGAATGGATTTCGATGAAACTTAGTATACACGTAGGCCATGTCCTGGAATAGCACATAAGATACTTTTTATCCCGGGAGTATGTTACCTTGGGATAATTTTCTTCTATCACACAGGCGAAACCGCTGGCAACAACTAGTAGGGTATAATTAGAAACACTCCTTAGAGTTGTAGACAGAAAGATCTTGACGCAAAGTTAATTAAAATCAGTCGATGCTTTACTGTGAATGTGAATAGCAGTTGCAATTGCCGAATAAGCATTTTAATGACATATAAGAGTTCGAAAGGTCTTCTTGTTAATGTAATTAACTTAACTAGGAAGCTAACTACATACAAAACAGCTTCCTTATAAGAACAAATGAGTCTTAAAGGCGAAAGTGTTAATGTATGTCTGTGTATGTTTGTTACTTTTTCATGCTCAAACGTCTGAAACAATATGTATGAAATTCGCCACATGGGTAGACCATGTTCTGGAATCACACATAGGGCATTTTATTTATCCCGGGAATACGATTATGTACGATAATTTTGGGAAGCTAGTCACACTAGTATTATTAAGGCGAAAGTTTGTGAGTGTTTGTTTATGTACCGTAAAACGGGGTGAATAGAAGCGCAGGGGTAAATAGAAACAAAAGTTTGGTTTGGTTTTTCACTTTGATACCATATTATCGGCTTCTAACAAAGCATCGACGTTTTAGAATAACAATTCATTAATAAATTGATATAGTTTAATGCTGCAAAAAATATTCTAATATTGTGAAAATACCATTTGAAGTTTTGTTTCTATTCACCCCATTTGACGATACCGTCAAATGGGGTGAATAGAAACAAAATTTGTTACTTCTTCACGTTCGAACGGCTGAACGGATTTTGATGAAATTTGGCACAGGAAATCAGAAATCAGAACTCAGAAACGTTTATTTCAAATAGACCAATTACAGGCACTTTTGAATTGTCAAAATGTCGGTCAGTCAAAAAAAAATACAAGTGAAGCTAAATTGCACGTTCCAAAGCGTGGAGAAGAACGTGCAAGAAACTCCATGGACACTCTTTTAAATCATCTTATGAGTTACATAAATCTTGGTTACATATTTCTTGTCGCTTCTAATATGTGAGCACAATGTAGATAAGTAAGTAATAATAATTAAAATTAAAAATTAAAAAAAAAACTAATTAAAAAAAATTGAAATTGAATTCAGTCACTGGCAGCTAAGAGGGGTGGAGGTGGAGGGGTGGATCATGTCCTGGAATAGCATATAGGACACTATTTATCCGGAAGTTTTTTTTTACTTTCAAACAGACGAAGACGCTGGCAGAAGCTAATTTTAATAATAAATTCAAAAACTTCATTTATAAATCACTCAAAATATTGACCGAAGAACTTTGCCTACTAACATTTGAATCCCCGATAGCAACTGACATTAACGACATATCATTGGCCGTAGTGTGAAGTCATTTTAGTACTTCAGAACCACAAAGGGCGCATACACAATGGCAATGATAAATACCGGATTGCCCAAGGCTTAGGCGCGGTTCCACCCATTCCTTACTTGGTTAACCGTTTTTAGAAGACCTTCCCTGCCGCTTGATTTCTTTAAGACTGTAGAAGACTGAGGGGTTCGATGATTCGTTGTGGAAGGTCAAGGGATGCTGGTTACTTTTCTTGCTCAAGTATTTAATATTGAACATCAATAAATCGATATAGTGGTTAGCGACAGAGTATTGTCTAAAGCAGTATCATTACATTGTTTTGCATATTGAATTGTGCGTTCTTCTATTGTTTATGGTAGGGTCAGATCTACGTGTGCGGTTAGTGTTGATGGGGAGATGGGATTATCTTGTGGGGAAGACCTCGTTTCAATAGTGTGGAGGCTTTGATTGTGTTGGTTACCACCCCTTTAGTCGGCCCAAACTGATCAGTATGGGCCGCTTGTAGGTAAAGATATAAAGAGATTTCAACATTGATACTTTAATGAAGGAATGATTGCTATGCTTTGCTGCCTAGAGATGAGTATTGTCTTGTCTTTATTTTTTTGGATAAATATTCATCAAATATCGTCTCCCGATTTGTATAGAGCAAGGGGGAGTGTCAGACTTATACTGACTAAAATCCACTCATGTTCTTTCAGTTTCCCTTGGTGTGTCAGGACCATGGTGATTGTTTTGAACAATCTACGGATTGAGTTTACAATTTAAAGAGTTTTTAATATTGGTTGTCCTTTGCTTACCATTACACCACAAAGCATCCCGCCTGCATTACATCACAAAGGTGGAGGACATCGTCGAATATGTGCGCCAAAAGTTGTAGTACACACTGAGGGTGCAGTTGCTGGAGTCGCACCGGAATTTCAATGTTTTTAAGGCGTTTGTGGTGCGAGTACCGAACTGTTTTCTGCACCTTGTTATTTCAGAAGAATTTTGGCCACAGCCCATCACCAAGACGATATAGTGCAAAAAGGTGTGTATTTTGGGATAACTCTCTTAAACTAACCTTTCCGATTTTATCTTAGGTAACTACAAATGTAGAAACATCTGCCAACAAAACAATTTAAGTAACGCAACGGGAAAAACAAAAACCTACATTCCCGCTAGAGCGGACATCATAAATAATGTAATTAAAGCCATTAATTCAGCCTCGAATAATTGTGCGCAGATAATTATATTGTCTCTTAAGACAACGGTAATCTTCGATCTTATGGTTGCTTAAGCTGTACATCAATTATAGAAGAGTTTTGTAGGATTTGCAGAATTTATCTTGAGGGCAAAATGGTTTTAATACTGTAGTAAGGAAGATTTTTTCTAGGGTGGAGCAGGAGGTCGAGTCAGACTTTTATTGACTAAAATCATACGCGTGTCCTTCAGTTCCCTTTGCGTTTTAGGACCACGAGTTTCCTTTTCAGAAAATCCTCGTGGCCTCAGCGGGCATCGGCTCTGCTGCCCTGCATTGTGACCGAGGTGGAATTCACCCAAACCGTAGGTGTTGTGGAGCCGATTGCTGCAGTGACAAATCACGTGTATCAAACGACATTTTTCAATGCACTGCATGCAATGACTCGTGGAGTCACTTAGCGCCTAGTCTGATACAATACATGTTATGAATTATGGCGGGTTGAAAGGGGGAGGCCGAGCTCGCGCACTTTTCTGCACTAGTGCGAAAAAGTGCGCGAGTAAATTGCGTGCCTAAAAGCGGTAGGGATAAGAACGAGTTTTTTAGTAAGTGTATTGAAAAAAAAAATTCTAGCCGCTTCGTAGGAGTTCGGTAACAAACACTGACTCGAGATTTTTATATATTAGACTAGCTTCTGCCAGCGGCTTCGCCCGCGTGAAAGTCGGTTTCTCCATCCAAACTTTGGACCCCCGTTTTATCCCCTTAGGGGCCGATAAGTCCCCTCTTTGAGGAGTGGCTGGAAAGGCAACACGGCGTCCATAGGATATGGGATAATATATTATAATGGGTAGTTCGCCGTCCGACCGTCCGGTAACCGTTCGGACCGAGCCCAAGTCGTCGACGGCGCGTACTGTTTCACGCGCGCCTTAAGGAGATGTCAGCAACTGTAGGGGCCCATCAGGGTCGAAGCCTACTGGGGCCAAGGGTCTGATTCTGAAAGGAAGACTCGGCCCTGGTACGAAAGGCAACGAAGGAACAGGAGTGGGTTTTTAGTCAGTAAAAGTCTGACACTATCTCCCGCTCCGCCCAGAGCGGGGGATGTCATAAGATGATTTTCCCACCGGAAAAAAAAATCCCCTTAGGGGCAGAATTTTGGGAAAATCCGTACTTAGCGGATGTTTACACCCTATAAGGAACCTACCTGCCAAATTTTAAGTTTGTAGGTGTCCTGATATTTCGTGATTAATCAGTGAGTGGTATTTCACTTATATTTATATGTATATGGATTCTGGTAATTCTCGATATTTTTAACAGCTGAACACCATAAAATCATTTATATCATTTATAAAATTATTTTGTGTATAGTTTTATAACTATACACGAAATGATTAAAGCTGGTAGTAAAACGGACAAAGGGAACATAATTTTTATACGACATTTAATTCTCAATCATTCCCAAAGGTTATCGCTTCATTACATTATAGGAGCGAGTAATAAAAACCATTCGTTGGTACCCAATTAAACTCCAAATGATCTGATAATGGTAATAAGGCCTGAATTATTGGAAGAGTTAAGGTGAGTGTTCACTGTGGTTTAACAAGGTCTACACATGGGCATTGTGGTTCAAAGAGATGTCAGTAAAACCGTAGGGGCCCAGTAGAGGCAAAGTCAGTCAGTTAGTCAGTAAAAGTCTGACACGCCGTCCATCCTAGAGCGAGAGATGTCATTGGATGATGAGAATACGAGGCAACTAAAATCACACTAATATTATAAAGACGAAAGTTAGTGAGTGTGTGTTTGTATGTTTGTTACTTCTTCACACTTAAACGGCTGAACAAATTTAGACGAAACTTGGTACACAGGTAGGCCATGTCCTTCGAAAAGCACATAGGATACTTTTTTGTCTCAGGAGTATGTTTCTTCGAGATACTTTTTTACAATCACGCGGGCAAAGTTGATGGCAGCAGCAAGTATTATTACAAAGGCGAAAGTTTGTATGTAGGTATGTGTTTATAGTTTGTTAATCCTTCTCGCTTAAACAGCTGTCCGGTTTAGGTAAAATTTGGCGCACGGGTAGATCATAGAATGTTTTTTATCCCAGCCCCCCTTGCCAAGTTACAATCTTTTCGTTCACGCCGAACGCCTTGAGTAGGCCACGCCTCCGATTCCTTTGTTCTGACGTCATCTCAACGCTCAGTCACGTGGTCAGGACAAAGGAATCGGAGGCGTGGCCTACTTACTCGAGGCGTTTGGCGCGAACGAAACGATTGTAACTTGGCTAGGGGGGCAGGAGTATGTACTTTTGCGATACTTTTTTATAATTACGCGAGCAAAGTCGCTGATAGCAGCTAGTTTTAATAATCGCTGTAACTCTTTCGAACAATCCCAGACACTAGGTATAGCGGGCTCTTTTGTGAATTAAACAATGATATCTATCTTAATCGATTACCTACTTGATTCCATTCGCCAAAGATCTTAATAAATCATCTCTATCAAGTGAAAACGCAGCTTTATCGAAGTGTAGAAAGATAACAACCGCTTTGTTTGACATTTTATAATAAATTATAAACAATACGAGTACTGTTAGAGGACACTCCTACGCATCGATCTGATCTCATAGGCGTATTTACGATATCAGCATTGTTTTATAGAGTTCCGTAAGGTATGGGATGAACCTTCAATAAAAAATTGGCTGAGTGGTCGACTAAACAGACCCGAAAAATCTATCGGTAGGTCAAACAAATATTTATTCCCGTGCGGGAATCGTGCTGGACTCGCAGCGCAGTAGTGAATCACTCAACTTTTGCTGTTTCTATTTTAAAAAAAAAACAGATAATGGTCCAAATAAATCAAAAGAAAGTGACTGCTAATTGGTACGTCAACACTTCCTTGCCCAGAGTCTTAGAAAAAGTTTGCGAAAAGCATCCTCGAAGCAATATACTCCTCCACCACAATAACGCATCCTCACATTCCGATAAGGTAACAGAAGCCTATTTGAAGGCTTCAAATGTGGAACTGATGACGCATCCGCCTTACAGCCCGAACCTCGCACCCTATGACTTCTAATTGCTTCCAAAAATTAAAGACAAACTTAGAGGCACACGTTTTTCGAGCCCTGAATCGGCGGTGAAAGCATTCCATAAAGCCATCGAAGAGGTCCCTAAAAAAGACTGGTCCAATTGCTTTGTATAGTGGTTTCGGCGAATGCAAAAATGCATTAATTGCGAGGGAATATACTTTAAAAAACAATAAATGTATCGTAAGTCTTACATCTAGTCTTATTTATCAGAATCCAGAAACTTTCAGTATGTCCTAAGTGTAGGCAATGATTTAATGCGTTTAAAGTAAACGATAAATTTTTGCATCAATTAGCGTTATTGACGTAAACATTATCAATCGCAATTGACTGTTCTGGGGACCCATTAGTTCGGGACCCGTTCGTTCTCTTTCTCGAAAGTAGCTGGATCCATTTATACCTATCTGTTAGGTATATAAAGTTTTCGTGTTTTTCCTGCTAACTAACCAAATATGAATAATGTAAGTTTTAAACCCATTGACCTGAAATTGCATCAAGAACCCAAAAACCTTTTTTGTTTCGTCTTGAACATCATCTTCGTAGACTTTTTTTTTGGGTAGGAAAATCATCTAATGACATCCCTTGCTCTTGGGCGGAGCGAGAGGGCGTGTCAGACTTTCACTGACTAAAAACACACTCCTGTTCCTTTTTTGCCATTGTTCCAGGGCCCCGGGGATCTTTTTCGCATCACCCATGGCCCCAGTAGGCTTCGACCCTGTTGGGTCCCTATGGTTGCTGACATCTCCTTAAGGCGCGTGTAGAACACTACGCGTCGTCGACGACTTGGGCTCGGTCCGGACGGTTACCAGACGGTCGGATGGCGAGCTATCTTCATACTCTTGTCCTTATCTTTACTTAGGGTCGGCGCAACACGCTTTTTTTTTCATTCCATTTATACTGTGCATGCAATTACGTTATTACTGACTCCCTTTTCTTTCATATCACTCCTCACACAATCAATCCCTCTTTTATTTTACCTATTTTTTTGGCCTCTCTCTCCCTATCCATCCATCCACATGTATATTCTATTTTAATATCATGCGTTACAACTCACCTCTTTACTTGACCATACCAAGATATACGTTTCCCTTTCATCTTTTCAGTCACTGGTGCCGCTTTCAAAGTCTGTGCATGCGTTTATTTCTTACTTTATCCATTCTCGTCACTCCATTCATCCATCTCAACATCGTCATTCGTTAAACAGATCGTTGAAGTAAATGACTATTCATCATCATCATTTCAGCTGATAGACGTCCACTGTTGGACATAGGCCTCCCCCCAATGTCGCCACAATGAACGGTCCTGTGCGTCTCGCATCCATCTAATTCCCGCAACCTTCACCAGGTAGGGGGCCACCTTGTAGGGGCCTTCCAACACTGCGTCTTCCGGTACGCGGTCGCCACTCCAGAACATTTCGGCCCCAACGGCCATCCGTTCTGCGAGCAATGTGCTCTGCCCATTGCCACTTAAGTTTGGCGATTTTTCGTGCTATGTCAGCAACCTTGATTCTCCTGCGGATATCTTCTTTTCTGATTCGATCACGCAAGGAAACTCCGAGCATAGCCCTTTCCATTGCCCTTTGGATGACTTTGAGCCTTGGATGACTTTGAGCCTGATGAGGCCTATTGTGAGCGACCACGTTTCGGAACCATATGTCATCACCAAATGACTATTGTTGAGGCATATTTTGATTGTGATTAAGAATGTAAGATAAAATAAAATAAATGCTACAGAATCCTCCCCGTTCTAATCAAGCTCGTTCTTAAGAATTTTTTAAACTAGATATTTGGATTAAGTACTTACTGCGTCTAAGTCTTATCATTAATCTTAATTGCGGAATAACAATAAAATATTGCTCGGAGGTGGGCTCCATTTCGTTCCAAACTGGTTCTTATCTTGTAGAAATTAAGGTATAATTTCGATGTTTAAACGAGATAATAATAGTTGTATCGATAGTAACATTACCGGCTCATAAGAACTGTAGCGTGGGAACTTTATCGATGGATGAGTTATCGTCAAAAGATGAACTAAGGATTATCTTGAAATTTCTGAAGCCGGATACTATTTAGCCTTTATTAGCTCTGATTGTGGACCGATAAAGGAACCGTATGTAATTATGGAACTTTCTAATGGGTCAATTTTACTAATGAGTCCTTGCAGATCTTTGCAGCCGTAACGGGTTGGTTAAGTCAGTCAAAGGGCAATGGAAAGGGGTAACTATGCTCGGAGTTTCTTTGCATGATTGAATCAGGAATGAAGATATCCGCAGGTCAAAAAAATCGCCCAAGTAAGTGGCAGTGGTTAGCCCATATTGCTCGCAGAACAGATGATCGATGAGGCCGAAAGGTACTGGTGTGGCGGCCATGCAACGAAAGACGCGGGGTTAGAAGGCCTTCTACAAGGTGGACCAATGATCTGGTGAGGGACGCAAGAATTCAATGCATGCAATACGCACAGGACCGATTGTTATGGCGACACTTGAGAGAGGTCTATATCCAACAGTGTACGTATTTCGGCTGATTATAAGAACGAGTCACTTGGTAGTGATTATTTAATAAAGTAGAATTGCGTGAACTTTAATGTACACCAAAATAGTAACATAAAAACACTTAACTAATTAAAATTACATAATATATATATACATAACATGCCGCCAGTCTTTTGGGCACACTTCCAGTCGACAGCGATGCGGAGGAATTTTTTGACGCCATATTTTAGATAGGAGTTATTGTGTGTATATTATGTAATTTTAATAAAGTCATCTTAATTGTAGTCAAATAATGTGGGCATCGACGCATTACATTGGTAGTGCATCGTTATTGACATCTACGCACGCATACACAAACACCCAAGTGACGCAATAAGATTTATCAAGAATTTTATATTTGAATTTTTTTTTATCCTAAAATAAACAAGGATCATTTTAGGATAAAAAAATACATTATTTTAGGATACAGAATTACATACTTTGGGATAAATAAAAATACCTATTTAAAAAATAGCTGACTTTCAAAATGGGACTGGGTCGAATGATACCGCGGACACTAATCGAGCGGGTCCAATTGACCACAGACTCATAGATTCAACAGTCGATTCTGAACAGACTATACATACGGGATGTGCGTTTATTATATTACGTGATGTAAACCAAGGTTTTAGATAGTTCTTTTTTAAACTAGATATCATAAATCATAGAGTAATTGAGTGTCAAAAGTTTATCACAATAATTGATACTGTATTTAGTACTGCCCGCGGGGGACGTGGTGATAATATGATATATTTTTATTGATTACGGGACACAGTCAAATTAATATTTTGCAATTTAGTTCTTATTCTTAATATCCGGCTGCTTTCACTAGTTGTTGAGTTATTTATTGTTTTGTCTGTCGCCACTGGTCAAACGGTTGCAAAATGAAAATTGAAGTGTGTTGAAAGGTTATTTGTAATTATTTTAAGTGAATTTAAAGACTCAGAGAGTTTTGAATACGTTGTTTTTTTGGAACATCATCAAATGATTTCTCTCACTCTAGGGCAGAGCTAGATATTGGCAGTAAAAGAGAATAAAAGTCCTTACTCACTTATTAACTCATCAACGCTCAGTCCAATCACTTGGATCTAGAACGCTGAAATTTTGTTTAGAGGTTTCTTTTGTAATGAATACAAAAAATAAGAAAAGATTTTTCAAAATTCAACCCCCAAGGAGAAGAAACGGAGGTCCAATGTTTGTATGGAGGAACCAACATTCACGTGGGCGAAATTCTTTAACGCTTATCAACTACGTGGAGCAACATGGTCCAGTAAATACCTATTTGTTTATTGTATTTGTAAGTGCTTCTCATTGAGGAAAATGTAAGATTGGATAGGATTTAATCAGAATTTAAAATGGGTTAATCCAGATCGAAGGTCAAAAATTGCCTTGATCCGTAATCCACGATGACGTCAGAACAACATGCAGATAACATAATGATTCATACCTCAATAAGCTAAGTAAACTTCTTATCAATTCCAAGATCTACCTCAACATACGTCACTATGGCACTAACATTTACGATAAACTAATTCGAAAAGAGAACCGATTCTAAATACAAATTCTGAATCATGACCAGGTTGTAGAT
The DNA here is from genome assembly GCA_905147345.3 of Mythimna impura. NCBI lineage: Eukaryota > Metazoa > Arthropoda > Insecta > Lepidoptera > Noctuidae > Mythimna > Mythimna impura. Next base: position 9,848,643 of record LR990362.1, on the reverse strand, counting down.
GATTCAGATTTAGTATTGAGAATTGAAAGAAATAAAGAAAAATTTGTAGTTAATTTGTAACTTGCAAAGGGTAAGCAACAAAATAAAATAAATTATTACTACTATTTATAAAAAATAAACGGAATAAAAACATTAAAAAAAGCATTTGACATTAAAAACACCTTTAAGTTGCGGATTTTGGAAAATCATCTGTTAGTGCGTCTACGTCATAAAAGGAAACCTTGTGCAAAATTTCACGATCCTAGTCCCAGTAGTTTCAGCTGCGCGTTGATATGTCAGCCAGTCAGTTTCTTCTATTATATATTTAGATTAGTATGGATTTATTTTACTTAAGCAAGAAAGTAGAGGTCTTAGAACTAGATATACCATTTATTAACGACCAAATACTGTTAACCCAGTCCTACTTTGACATTTAATCCGAAACAATATCTGACAAGCCTCTTCGAGTGGTCAAAACAGAGCCACAGATGCATTTGAGCGAAAAAATATGAATCTCTAGATAAGCTACGATTCGTTTTGATAGTGTGCCGACGCCCTATTAATCACAATTTGGACATATTGACTGGCAATCATTAGGTATACGTGTGTGGTAGCTAGTTTTCACACGGAGAGGCCGCCAAAATGGTTGTGGTACAGGTTGATGCCGATTGGCTGAGAAAGCGTTGTGATTTTATTAGGAGACTTGCTCATACCAACGGCTTTGCCTGCGATAAAGTAGTCGCAAACTTTTCCTTAGGGGTTTAATTTATACCCTTTCTTATTTTTTGTATACATCATAAAGCTTAGTGTCCACCGCGTCGGAATCGGAGCGTATGCAGAGTACGAGCCGTAGGTATTTACAAAATTCCGATAGGGAGCGTCTACTGCATTCGGATTTTGCATCGGCCATTTCCGATCTTAAGTGGCAATGGGCAGGGCACATTGCTCGCAGAACAGATGGTCGTTGGGGCCGAAAGGTTTTGGAGTGGCGACCGCGTACCGGAAGACGCAGTGTTGGAAGGCCCCCTACAAGCTGGACCGATGACCTGGTGAGGGTTGCGGGAATCCGATGGATGCGAGACGCACAGGACCGTTCATTGTGGCGACATTTGAGCGAGGCCTATGTCCAGCAGTGGACCGTCTATCGGCTGAAATGATGATGATGAATTTCCGATCCAGTGCACGCTGTACCATACAAATAAATACAAATCAACGAATCCGTACGCTCCGTACGCTCCGATCCCGACGCAGTGGACGCTTAGCTTAAAATTAACCTCTGTGTAAAATTTCACCTTTCTAGGTTCAAAGGTTTGATGGGCGTTGATGAGTCAGTGAGTAAGGACTTTACCTTTTATTATACAGGATGAAATTGAATTTATGGGCATCCTTTTAAGGGGTCATTGTAATCATCATTATGAACAAGACCACCCTAGATAATTTAAACAATAAAACGTTATATTGGTAACATTTCAATAAATGTCGCAGCACGGTTTAGTAAATACACTATCATTAGCTTCATAAGTGTTTTAATACACTTTGTGCTAATATTGAAATTAATTTAACCAAAAAAAAGAATATACCAAAAACATCATTTCTGGCCTGATATCTAGAAACAGGGCATAATTAAATCACGCTAATTATCTACAACACACATACTTTTCAACCCAATCACATCAACCTGTATACAGGGCGCGGCTAACAATAAAACATAGTGATTAATTCACGTGCGCTGGCGCAGGCTAACGAGGAACTATTTGGGGTCAGACGGTACCATTTGTATCCGGACCCACCGGTGTGCTTTGTTACAAAAATTGAAAGTATTGCCATATCTAGTGGTTTTGCTAGACTTGAAATGTCATGCCTATAGATCTTGGAGGATAATGGTAATAGATTTTTTGTTGTGGATTGATTTTGTTTTTTTTTTTGACGTCTTGTTGGTCTTGTTGTTGTGGTTGTACCTACAATTTGACATATTTCACTTTTTGAACTAGTCTAATTTATCAGAGATGCACAGAACCTGTTGTTGTGGAAATACTTGGGGTAGGCCTAAGTCCAACAGTGGACGTTTTTCGGTTGAAATGATGATGATGGTCTTTTTTTAATGTGGGAAAGCATCTAATGCCTTCTCCCGCTCTAGGGCTGAGAGGTAGGACTTTTACTGACTGAAACCACACCTATGTTCCTTCAGTTGACCTTTGCGTTCTAGTGACCTACCTTACCTACGTTTAGTGTTGGAGCTTGAATTCGATCCTCAGTTTATTAAAGGTGGATTCATACATATTTTCTCCATTCGACTCAACCTTGATTTGATTCTTTCAATCAAATTACAGTTTTTATGGCTTTTTACTTGTTGTTATAAGTCGAGAGCATTTTTTCAAATGCTTTCTCCTGCTCTGGGTGGAACAGGAGGGCGAAAATGTCAGACTTTTACTGACTAAAACCTGCGTGTTCCTTCAGTTGCCCTTTTTGCAAGGGCTACGGTACATTCTTCAAACAATCCGCAGCCCTGGCAGGCGTCAGCCCTAACTGGCCCCGTCAATTTTACTGACACCTCTTTGAGACGCGAGTGAAACAGCGGTGATCTACCCATTGCTCGCCATCCGCAAAGCCCACACCTATGGTGGCCAGAAGCCCGATGGTGTCTAGATTTGTGGTCGATACCAAAATGGGTATACGCTCACTTTCTATTAAACAATGAAACATAATAATTCTCGAACCCTTTGCGGAAAACGGGCGTCTTATTATGACATATCATTTTTGCGTACTAAGTGCTTGCCGACTTTAAACCTGTCACATTTTGGTATCTACAAAAGTGTTAGCCGGATAGTTAAAGCTACGAATTGACAGTAGATTAGATACGGTTAATTAAAGCTTTTAAACCTATATTTAAAGGTTAGGCTAAATATGTTGTCAGAGTTTGACATTTATTTTTGATTGATAACCTTAAGTGGTCACTTCTAAGAATTTAGATTTTAATGAGCAAAACTGTTATAAGTTTTCGAATCTACGAATCCGTTTTCACTTTAGGCGATTACACAATATTTATAATATGAATTACGTCACGATATCATAGGACTACCCCCTAGCCAAGTTACAACCGTTTCGTGTCGAATTTCGTTCTCCAATCGGTAACCCCTTGTAGTACTTGTAACCCAATTGTAGAAAACAATAAGTTGGTAGCCATGTTGACGCGCCTGAGTCGGCCGCTCGTTCTACAATGTCGTTCTACAAAACAAAGGATGTAGCGTTGAACATGGCAGAAACGATTACAATTCATTCTATCATTTTGAACGATGTGAGCTTGGCTACGAATTTTCTATTATTTTTTTCTGACCACGTGATTTAACGTTGAGATGATGTCATTCCCATACATTTCGACTAGTGTTAACGATTGCAGATTATCAACTTGGCTAGGGGGTGCCGGTAGTTTCATCGTTATCGTCATCGATATCGTCACCGTTTTTTTGTACAAATAAATGTTATTCTATTTTACTCTACCTACACTATTGTCACTGTGATATCGGCGTAAGCGCGAAGCCTATGAAAGTTGTTGGTAGGACTACCTGGTCGAATAGGAAGACATATCCTGATGCGCGAGGATTACGGCCCGTACCCTGCTCTAGAGAGAAGCCCTGCGTTCAAAAATAACCAGAGTAGGGTAGGGTCGTTACTCTAACCGTTCAACAATGTAACCAGTTGCTACCCAGAATCGTTCTTTTATAACTCGAGTAGCTACCCTAGAGTTAACCCAACTAACTCTAACTCCGAGCAGGGTAGGTTTGTGTAAGCGGCAGGAATGACAGTTGCTTGGCATCAAGACAGTTAAACTCTACGTTCTCGTTCAAAAATGCGAGCGTAGAGTATCTAACCTGATGACGTCATTAGAGTTAACTCTAACCTTATTTTTTAACGCAGGGCAGGAGGCCTGAGTCCCAGTAATAGGAACAATATAAAGTTGATTATGCTTACATGCTAAATTGGCGTTTAGTAAATACTTATTGCATTAATTTTGCCAGGTAGAGTTGCCAGTATCAATATTTCAAAGCAACGTTGACAATGACAGCTGTTGTATTCAATTTAGATAGTGCTGATAGCGCTCAGCTTCATTATTTAAATTTGCCTCGCCTCTTCTAACTTTTTTGTATATTTTTTTTTGTTTTGGAAATCATCAAGGAAGGCATTGGAAGCCAGTTGCAGACCAAGCGGCTAGCTAAGTTGGCTTGGCCAACTTAGCTAGCCGCTTGGTCTGCAACTGGCCTAAGGGCCAACGCTGCGTTAAGCGCGCGGGCACCCGTCGCGTGACTATGCGCATGTGTGTTTTGTTCAGGTCCCCGTCGGGGAAACCGGATTATTACCTGCGCAGTGTCGCTAGTTCAACATTAACGGTGTGCATGTAGTCGTGTCGATGGAGAACTTTAATGTATTATTACGTAGCAAAACGGGCGCGGGGCGCGGCTGCCCGCGACGGGTGCCCGGGCGGCGAGCCGCGACGGAGCTCTTTTGTATGAGACCGCGCGTGCGACCGTGTAACGCAGCGTCGCCCCTAAGACGATGTAATGGTAATAGTAATACAACATAGCTTACCATAGAATGTCCCAGGTATTCCGCCGCGTTGTCCGATATGTAAAGCAGTTTGCCGTTCTGTGTCATCATCATCAGGAACCCGTTTAGTGCCTGCGAAAGTGAAAGACAATTGAGATACTTTTAGTTATTACTATCTTGAACAGAGCAATGGTGGCTCAGTGGTTTTTTAGGATTCCGTACCTCAAAAGGATAACGGAACCCTTATAGGATCACTTTGTTGTCCGTCTGTCTGTCTGTCTATCAAGACCCTTTATCTCAGGAACGCGTTGAAGTATCGAGTCGAAATTAAAACCATATACTCAAGTCTGCGGTCCCTTGAAGCTGCGAACAAAACAAACTTCTAAGTTAACGAAAAAAGAAGATACAGCCGTTTATATCGCTAAAAACGTATATTTTGACACTCTTAAAGGAATAAAAAATTATAGGGTACTTTCCGTTGACCTAGAATTCTGAAATTTTGCATAAAACAAGACTTATAACACAAGTATAGGAATAAATCTGAAAACAGAAAATTTGTTGTAACTCCAATCAGGAATTGAACTCTTTACATAGGTAAATTTGTACGGAACCCTCAGTGCGCGAGTCCGACTAGCACTTGTCCAGTTTTTTTTTGGGGAGCAAAACCCCAAGAACTAGTTAGTATTTAATAAATCAACTCTATCATAATGTTCTTATTACCGAGTGTTAACTAATAATTCTATTGTTCTATCCATCATTGGCATAATAATAAAGTAAGCAAGTCACTATCATTACCTGAATCTTTCTCAATACTGACAAAAAATAGCAACAATCGAGAAGATCTTGAACTTCTGATATTTATAAGTTTATTTGGCAATAAAATAATATAGTGTTACATTGAATTATATATTTAAATATTCATGAGATAATCGATATTTTCACGGAAAACAATCATTTAACGGTTGTATGTGTAATTATTTAATCGATTTGCGAATTTTTGTTGTTTATAATTTTGTTGTGTTTGAATTCGCATTTGCCTTGACTTCTCTGTTTAGTAAATAAGTGGGTTGATGTTTTCAATTATTTTTGTTTATGTTAATTTATCGTTTCTTTCGTTGACCTATTTTTTTTGCAACAAATATACATGGAATCATGACTACACCATGAGAAAGATCAGGTTGCATAATGTTAGCATAATGTTAGTCCAGGGCCACGGGATTGTACGAAAGAGTCACCACGACGTTGGAACGTAAAGGGCAACTGAAGAACCACGAGTGGGTCAAATAACTCCTCCTGCGCTGAGTGCAGCCAGGGGGAGTGTAGGACTTTTAATGACTAACACACTCATGTTCTTTCAGTTGCCCTTTGCGTTTCAAAGCTACGGTATCTCTTTCCGAAAATCCCACAACCCAAAATATTTATTATTATATTTTTTTATTTTCGACCATACACAGTCTTCATAAAAGTAATAATTACTCAATAACATATCCAAACAATACACCACTCAATACAAAAAGTCTCGTACATCACACATCCATAAATGACCTTAAATTCAATTCTTTTGTTCTGATCTCAATTTTTTTTTTTTTTTCAGTAATATGATTGACTTTATTGTCATCATCTAATCAAGGTCATCAAATCATCATCAATCAATCATCTCTCTAGCTTTTACTCAAATAGCTTGGAGACTTCCAGTCTAACCGGATACGTCTGAATACACGTGTCTTACATGGAGCAACTGCTTATGAGACTTCCACAACACAGTTACTCAGTGACACGATACCCCTTGAATAAACTGATGGTCAGACTTTCTGGCGCCTGACTACCTGTAACGACTGTCAAAGATCTACGAATGACAACCGGGACAAACGGCTTCACGTGCTTTCTGAGGCACGGGGTGTCAGTAATGTCATAGATAAACTTAGAAAAGAACTTATGAATAAAAAAAAATGAGAATCAGAAAAAAACTGGGTGTCTGACAATTAACGCAAGATTTGAATTAAATAGAAAACCCAGTTTTTATTTAAGTAATATTTTTTTTGGGGTTGCCAACACTTAACTGCACAAATGGCGGCAAATTCAAATCTTGCGTTAATTTTGGGACACACTATATATATGTAGATGTAAGTGATGTACGAGACTTTTTGTATTGAGTAGTGTATTCTTTGGACATGTTGTTGAGTAATTATTACTTTTGTGAAGACTGTGTATGGTTGAAAATAAAAAGAATAATTGTATCCTAATATCTTAAATCAATCGGGCTGTGGGATTTTTAGTAAGAGCTACCGTAGCTTTCAAACGCAAAGAGCAACTGAAAGAACATCAGAGTGTTAGTCAGTAACAGTCCTACACTCCCCCTGGCTGCACCCAGTGCAGGAGGAGTTATTTGACGCACTCGTAGTTCTTCAATTGCCCTTTTTCCAAGGTCGTGTTGACTCTTTCGTACAATCCCGTGGCCCTGGACTAACATTATGTTAACATTATGCTACCTGATCTTTCTAATGGTCTAAAGAGCACTTAAATATTCATAGTATTTAACCTAGTCCTTTATCTTAGACCTATTAATAGATTGATCTCATTTGTACAACATATGTATATGAAAACATACAATATTGTGTTCACCATTCTAATTTGCATTACCGTTTAAATTACGATACACTTAAGTTACGAATCTCATTATAATAAATCTTAGACAATCGAGTTGTGAGTAAGACCTCGTGTTATGGTGTCGACGGTCACATAAATGTTTTTTTTTTTGTTTTTTAGGGTTCCGTACCTAAAATGGTAAAAACGGAAACTATTGTTATCACTCTGCTGTCCGTCTGTCTGTCACCAGGCTGTATCTCATGAACCGTGATAGCTAAACTGTTTTTTTTTAGGTGGGAAAATCATCTAATGACAAATCTCGCTCTTGGGCGGAGCGCGAGATAGTGTCAGACTTTTACTGACTACTTTTACCTACTCCTGTTCCTTCTTTGCCTTTGTCCCAGAGCCCCAGGTTTCACTTTCACACTACCCGTGGATAGCAAGACAGTTGAAACTTTCACAGATGATGTATTTCTGTTGCCGCTATAACAACAAATACTAAAAAACAAAATAAAATAAATATTTAAGCAAAAAACGTGATTTTTCTTGCTCGTTTTTTTTGCTACGAATGGTACGGAACCCTTCGTGAGCAAGTCCCACTCGCACTTGACCGGTTTTTATTTTGTTGTATTATTAATAGGACAAAACTTATGGTTTCAAAACCCTCAGCCTCAAAACATTTAAATATAAATAATTTACTTTTTTTAAAGCAAATTTTAACTCGACTGAAGATGTTATGACTGAAAAAACCCAAATATTTGACATTATTACCCATGTATCATACTTTATCACCTTGACTTCATTAAATTTTGACTTATATAATTAATCTCTCTTATAACTATTGCTCAATTAATTTCAATTATTTATAATTCTAATGTATTGATGACCAATTATTTTACAAACCATATTTGTACGCCGGAAACGGCAGAATATTATGATTATCTACACTAATATTATAAAGAGGTAAAGTTTATTTTTTTGTTTGTAGGAAGTAATCTCTAAAATTACTGGTCCGATTGCTAAAATCTAAAATTTTTTTCACGATAGAATGCTGCTTTATTCCTGAGTGACATATGCTATATTTTATGTACGGGGGCGAAGCCGCGCAAAAGCTAGTAAAGTATAATGCACAATTGAACATAACAACTTTGTACAATATTCTGACAAATAAATGCATTCTGTTCTATTCTAGGCTCGAGATTAACCCCTATCTTACCGAAAGCGATGATATAGCCAGCGATGGAACACGCTTGCCTAGAACTATCCTATTCACTCTTGACTCAAAGACTCCTAGGCGGTAGTTATCAAGAAACACAGACTCCAGCAGAGAATTCCACTCATTAACTGTATTCTTTTTAAAAACTTCTGGGTGAAGCGAGATCGACTATCAAACTGTAAAGATAGAACTACGTTAGACCGACGCACACGTGTAACACACTAGATTTGTACGTAGAACGACGTCGCGTGGCGTGGATTAAGTGTAGCTCTACAAGTCTAGTTTCCATATAAAATGTATGAAGACCGACGTGCCCAGATCGGCGTGTGTGGCACACGTGTGCGTCAGCTTAATGTAGTTCTAGCTTTAAACCCGTGTTCCTTCAATTGCTTTATGCTTTCCAGGGCCACGGTGAGTCTTTTGAACAATTCGCGGTCCTAACTAATTGGATAAAGAACAAAGCTTATAGGAAAGCAGTTTTGACATTACAATATGTCCACGTCACGTGTATACGTCAGCTGTTGAAGCTAATTTAGAGAGGTCAGCAGAGGCCATAATTATCATGTATGTATCGATAGTTATTGAAACTTGTGACAAATGAACACACATTTCGCTTACGTAAGTAGGTTAACAATTATTAATAGTAGGTACATCTGACCTTACCAAACATACGAGTGTGCACACAAATAATAAAAAGGTTTATTATGAATACGTACCGACTAATATGAAAAATAGCTTCCAACTTATGATTAAAACCCCCAGAATTAAACATAATGAGTGGTTGCCACTGACCACACCCCTCTAATACGGACTTACGCAATGATTCAAATGTATTTTGTGTCTCTATCTAACTTCGTAAATCCGTATAGGAGTAAAGGAGATGGAAGGTTCGGGTGCTTTGAAAAGAACTGAGAATTTGTAAATGTAAAATTACGTGTCGTGGGAAACTGAGTTTGGAAGAGGTTTTAATTAATTAAGTTAGGGGTTATGGCGGGTTCGGTTTTGCGTGTGTCTGACTGTCGGTAAGATGTGGTTTATTACCAGGAACAACTTGCTTTTGAACCTTCCAAGGTCGTTAGCGGAGAAATGATTTGATTATAGAGGGTTCTTCTTTTTAAATTTCGTGTTTTTTATTTTGCAATGGGTTTTTGATGGCAAGGTTGGCTCAGTGGTTGAGCGAATGACTGCTGCTCTGCGTGTTGCGGCTTTGATTCCCGTGCGGAACAAATATTTGTATGTAAGTTTACATGTTTGTGAATACACCCATGATACAGGAGTAATTAATAGTAACGGGCATAGTTTAAAAAAACCGGGCAAGTGCGAGTCGGACTCGTGCACTGAGGGTTCCGTGCAAACTTACCTATGAAAATAGTTCAATTCCCTAATTGAGTTACGAAGATTTTTCCGAATCGAATTTTTTTTTTTGTGACGTAACTACAAATTTACAGTTTTCATATTTTTTCCCATACTTGTGTATGAGACCTTGCTTCATACCAAATTTCAGAATTCTAGGTCAACGGGAAGTACCCTATGAATTTTGATTTCCTTGAGAGTGTCGAAATACACGTTTTTTACGACATAAACGGCCGTATCTTTTTATTTTCGTTAACTCAGAAGTTTGATTTTTCCACAGCTTCAAGGAACTGCAGACTTTAGTAGCATAGTCGGCCTTATAATGTTCCCACTGTTGGGACTCAGGCCTCCTCTCTAGGAGAGGGAATAGGCCGTAATCCACCACGCGGGCCCAGTGCGGGTTGGTGGATGTCACATGTCTTCGAATTTTTGGTTCTAGGACATGCCGGTTTCCTCACGATGTTTTCCTTCACCGTTTTGTGAGCAGTGGTGGCCGAGTGGTAACGGCCCCGACTTACGAGTTGTAGGTTGCGGGTTCAAACCCAGCCAGGCGCATTACTTTGTGTAATTTATTTCAGACTTTAGTATATGGTTTAAATTTCAACTCGATACCTCCACGCGTTCTCGAGATACGTCGTGACAGATAGACAGACAAGTATTCTAGGACCTGTGAGCCAAATTTTATGCAAGTTGGATAAAATTTGGCTCACAGGTCCTAGAATACTTTTAAACGAAGTTTCGTTTAGCCATTTGAGCGTGAAGAAAACAAACATATACACACACAAAAAAATATGTTTTTAGGTATAGTAAATCACACGCTGGGTATCCAATAATATAAATGAAGAACAAAAGTGAACTAACCTTAGAAAATCCGAAGTTGAGTGTGGTGGACGGTTGGTGGTTGATGTCAAAGCGTTTGAAAACTGTGGACAAAAGAGAAACAATTAGTACAAAAACAAAACAATAATGTCTTGCGATTTTCTTACTCCGTATCAAACAGTTGAAAACAGCAACGCACTATGTATGTTTGAATTTCGAATTCGAGTAATTCATCAAATTTCGGAACAACATACTCTATGTTATACAAAACAAAGTTTAAATTCCATTGTCTGTCTTTTTAGGAAAAATGCCTGCTTTAAAAATAAACTAGAAGCTTCTTGGAACAAGAGCTTGCAGATAGTACCTACAGTTTCCATACAAAATTAATTTAACAGTAACAATAATAAAGCAAAAACTAAACAAATAAATGAACAATGATCAACATCTATACATATAATAAATCTGTAGAAGTTTTTAGTTATGCGCGCATCACGTAAAATGTACGAAATCGATGTAGATAACTTTTATACATTAAAATTGTGTGTAACTTGACATAATTACTTAGGCTTTGTTTCATCGTAATCGGTTGACTATATCGAAAGATATACTACATTAATTGACTGTTATATAGGCGGTACGAACTTCGCCGGGTCAGCTAGATCAATGAACTTTACATTCTGCTGTTACACCATCTTGTAAAAGTTAAAGTTATGTCAGAAACATTATTCTATGTCACTGAAAGACTGAGAGAGCACTAAAATTTTTTTTTGAGGTTTTCTGATCTTCGTCTCATTGTTATGATCTGATAATGAACTTCAAAGATATGGAATGGACCTTTCCATAGGATCATAGCAGAACTCGTAACATGTAACATCAAGTTTTCTGATGAGGCCCAGTGAGACTGTGGTATTATGATACCAGGGGCGCGCCGGCTTTAAGAAAACCTCATGGGTGCTTATGCTCATTTGATGAACTCGAAACAGTGGCGAAGTGCGAGAAGAGAAATGCACACTGATAGACTGACAAATAAATAAATGTCCTACTTACGTACTGCGTACTAATTATTAATTATGTTTGATAAAAATATATAAAATGAAACCATTGTATAAAAATGAAACTACTTTTTAGTATCAAGAAATATTATAATTATACGTAAGTTAAGAGCTAGTTAATTTATAAGTAACCTAAAAGGCGATTACTGATCTGTTTCTTGATGTCTATTCACCACTGTATATTTCTCATGGGTGCTCGAGCCCCTGAGCACCCACGGAGTCGGCGCCCCTGTATGATACTATAAAGCAGTCATATAGAGAAATCTACTATTACAAATATGAATTCTAGTTCGATCGTTTAGTGAAATGTAACACACCTACATACAATCGCACATTATTACAGATAGAACAGTTAATATGAGTATAATGTTTCGTTCAATCTGCCGGCAAGAAATTGTAACGACATATACAATATGAAATGTTTGTGTTAAGGGTATGCACACACGGCAAGGGAATTAGGAAAGTTTGCATGCTCTTGAGGTAATGGATTAATTTAGAGACAGCAGATAGATCATGTAGTTCAATATCAGAAAATTGATAAATGCATTGATGTTTTCTCAATCAATTAATCTGCTTATCATTTTTCTGTTTTTTTTTCTGTGGTAGGAAATCTTCAAATGACTTCTTCTGCTCTACGATGGAGCGTAGTAGACTTTTACTGATTTAAACCTTCGTTTGTTCTTGAGTTACCTTTTGCGTTCCAGGACTATGGTTTCCTTTTCAAAAATTCCCTGTGGGTCTAGCGGGCGTCGGCCCTGTTGAGGCGCGCGTGGAATACGGACGAACGGCGAGCTACCTATTGCTCGTCTTTCGCAAGCCCACGCCTATGGTAGTCGGGGATCGCCTTGTGACTACTGACGCCCGGGGCATCTCCTGTGGGGTATGATGGTGTACGTTCCATCATGTTTGTGGCCAACTCCTTCGCTAGCATTACTGCTCCGCAGAAGGAGGCGGCCGCTTTCCATTCCCTCTCGCTACGGACCATGACCTGAACCAAGCATAAGCGGGGCACACCTTCAGCGTATGCTACACTGTGTAATTCAGGCGGTAATTTTTTATGCTTCATGTACACTCCAATAAACAAAAATAACTAAACTTTTATTATGATTTAGAGCTTCTTATAAAATCCTGTTTTAATTTTAGGATATAGGGTTCTATGTGAATCTACCCTAACATCGACGTACGAGTAATATACGAACAATCGATAATTCGGAGCGGTCTACACCGCTGATACCCATCTCTATTGAGACTCGATGTCGACTATTGTACTCGAAGCGCTCTCTATCACTCGCATAACTATTGAGAAACCTTTCTCTCGACATGAAAAATTACGACATTATAAAAATGGTATTTTAACTAGCATAAATGTCGCTGGAAAAAAACTGGAGCAAGCCATTTAGTGATATAAAAAAAACTTAATCAATTTCAAAATTAATGACAGTGACATTTTTAGTCTTCAAATTTACAACACAATGTAACTATAATATGGACTAATAAATAAAATAACAAGCGCGTGTCAAACAGAGTGAGAGAAAAAACTAATTAGGCAGAAAAAAATATTATCCTCACGGCATCGTCAATTATCAATGGAAATAGGGTCCAAAATACTGGCAGCAATGCTGCGTTTGAATGACAATGCTAATTCTTTGACCGAAAAAACAACCAACCCGTTGGTCACATTTTTTATTTCAATTCACTAAAGCATTAGCATTACGTATCATAATCCATGACAAAATTAATTATCAAAAAAAAAGATAGCTAATCAACCAATCACAAAGTTGTGACAAAAGCTTCCAAACTCAAATCGATGTCACTGCGCACTTAGAAGACAAACAGTATTCGTAATTAATCGATTGTATCGATCCATACTTTCTCGTCCAGCGGCCAGGAAGCATCGATAAACAATAAGCGACCGACCACCCGATTATATCGAATATCGATAAGTTATCTGTGGAATAATTCCCGTCTCTAATGGGCCCGCCTCAGCGTAAGGGATTTACACTTTCTAAAGTATCTCAAAAGGGTTTCAGTGGAGGATGGATTAGAATATTGATAAGTTCTACGGCGAGTTCTGTCTCACACCGTACGGTTGGCGATTGTTTTTGTGTGGCTAGTTGATATTAATTAGAGCGGTGCTGATTGAAGTGTGGATAAAGTTTGGGTCGGAAAATTTGGGCTTTATATCTAGATACACCAGTTTTTAAAATGGTGTTAACACACGCTCGAATTTGGTACGATCAGACCAGGAGTTTAGTTCGCTTCCGAACCAAATCAGTCTATCTAAAGATTAATATAGCGACCATCATTATTATGATTTGAGTCCGTGTGGTCTGCTAGCGCACGGCGTGCAACTGTCCGATCTGGTTGTCTGTTGCAATAACTGATTTGGTCGGCGAATTTGGTCCGTCGAGCCAAATTTGAGCGTGTGTTGATAGTATAAGTGAACTCGAAAAAATACCTTCTAAATCTGAATCTATATGGATCCAGAACCATAGGTACTGGTGACGCGGTAGGTTTAAAAGGAGAGAGTGTGATGGCTCCTACTTTGAAGATTGGCCAACTGTAGCTTTTTTTTTTCGGGTTGGAATATCATCGAATGACATCTCTCGCATTTGGGCGGAGCGGGAGATAGTGTCAGACTTTTACTGACTAAAAACACACTCCTGTTCCTTTTTTCCACGGCCCCGAGGATCTCTTTCGCATCACCCATGGCCCCAGGGTCAACTGTAGCTAAGGATATAAACAATTGGTAGAAATGAAGAGAGTCCTTTGCCCCGCAATGGCAGGCACGTAATAATAATAAATAATAACCTAACTTATGCTTTTCAATTTTGCATTTTATCAATCTTCTTTTACATCTAGACTAATTAGGTACTCTACTAAAAGATCAGAATAATTATGACGATAAAAATGCTTGTTTTAAAACTTTTTCAATTTTACCGACATTTGAAACCTACTATCCATAAAACCAGCAGGGTCGAAGCCTACTGGGGCCATGAGTGATGCGAAAGAGATCCCCGGGGCCCTGGAGAAATGGCTAAGAAGAAACAGGAGTGGGTTTTTAGTCAGTGAAAGTCTGACACTATCTCTCGCTCCGCCCAAGAGCGGGGGATGTCATTAGATGATTGTCCCACCAGAAAAAAAACTATCCATAAAACAACTACGCAATATGAGGATCCTTATCGTCAAAAGAAAACTGAGAAAGTCTGAAACAGTTCAAACACCACCAACCTGGCACTTCTGAGTCGTCATAAGATATTCGTCGGGCAGAATTCCTGAACCATTAGATAAACATCAGAGGCTGCCGCGAATGTTTGTATACATTACGTTTTAATAATGCATTCCCCACCGTTACGTGCCTTTGAACTACGATATGTATGCGAAAATTGTTGTTTATGACGTATTTCTGTAGCTGGTTATAATGGCGGCAGTGGTACTGAGTTATTTTGTGTTTGAGGTGAGTAAATGTGGTTAGTGCTTTGTTTTGATCACTGTTTTGAAGGGACAGTTATTTAAACATTGTTTTGTGGTTTTTGTTGCAATATAAAGTAAGTTATTTTAGAGCGAATTTCTTTAATTTTAAATGTAATGCATCTAAACAGTTTTTAATTAATTTATCGGTGTCACCTTCATTGTTGTGGAACTTTGACAGCAACAGCACTTAAACGTGTGTTGGGGCCCAGTAGGTTCGATGCCTGCTAGAGCCACGGGAATTTTTGAAAGAGATGCCTTGGTTTTGGAACGCATAGGACAACTGAAGGACCCAGGTGGGTTTTAGTCAGTAAAAGGCTTACACGCCCTTTCGCCCCACCCTAGAGCGGTAGAAGACATAAGGTGACTTCCAAACTAAAAAAAAAAAACGTTCAGATTCATTGGTAAAAATCACCCTATAGTGCTTTAGTTGTATAATTAAAAGAAGCTATTGCCAATGTAATCGGTGATCGTATATGTTAACATTGTTTTTAAAAAGTTTCTCGTACTCTTAGAATTAACAGAGCAGTGGAGTAGTGGTGTCCCTTTGGTAACAGCCCTGACTTACGAGTTGGTTGGTCACGGGTTCAAACCCAGCCAGGTGCATTACTTTGTGTAATTTATTTCATCACCACTGCTCTCAAAACGGTGAAGGAAAACATCGTGAGGAAACCGGCATGTCCTAAAACCAAAAATTCGAAAACATGTGACAGTCACCAATCTACACTGAGCCCGCCTGGTGGATTACGGTTCATTCCCTCTCGTAGAGATGAGGATTGTGTCCCAGTACCATTATAAGGCTTCTTAGAATCTTGTGCATACATTTTAAAGTGGATTCTAGAAGCTTTGAAGACAATCTGGTAGACAGGAAATGACACGCTAACCAACATATTCAGAAGCTAAAGAAACGTGAACAACCTGCATCAATAGATTTCATCACTAATTAAAGCGGTTGTTCAAGACCCATTGACTCTCAACGCGTGCGCAAGCTTGTACTGCTGCAATCCATCTCCAACTTTCGTCGGTTCTCTGATAAATACAAACACTTAGGTAATTGAAACATACTCGATCAATTACTGATTCCCTCACATCTAGTACACGTGTACTGATGATAGGCTGAACGTTGGAGTATGAATAAGACAAGCTAATGATCTAAAAATGTAAATCATGAAAGAAAAGAAAGAAAAATACAAACACTGAATAAAATTTTTTTTTTTCTCTTTCAAGCATGCCCTTCATAGCTATTTATATGCGAAAACATGTCATTGGTTTATAGTTGCATAATTTGTTGTTATACTGTTTGTTTTCCGACTACAATAAAATAAAATAAAAAAAATGACACAATGTGTGTCTTACGCTAACGCCAAATAGGTCCAATTTAGCAAAAATGCCAGAAAACACTACGTGGCGTAGAGTGGTGTATGACTGTACTTTCCATTAGGTGAGATCATCGTCAAGCACTAGTTTTTATTATTTAAAAAAAAAAACTCGTACCGTATAATTGTAGAGTTGCGGAAATATCCGAAAGAGTCACTATAGCCCTGGAACTCAAAAGGCAACTGAAGGAACACGGGTGGTTTTAGTATGTAAAATATACTCTCTCTTGCTCCACCTAGAGTAGGAGAAGTTATTATTTTGATGATTTATCATTCAATCCTGTTCCATCATTGAACCACCAGACGTATGGCGATGCGTCACCGCTACATGCTTGATATTTCACTCATTTACCCAGTTTTACCAGATTATTACAACCTCCTCTAGGTTAGGGGCAGCGAATAGGTTACTTTTATGCAAGCGTGCTCCATCGTCGAGTACATCAACGCTTTCTTTCAGGTGAGATAGTGGTCAAGTGTATCAATAATAATGAAAGATAAAAAATACTGGCAATAGATGAAGTTGTAAGCGCATTCGACAAGAAAACCATTAGCGCTCTACATCTTCTCCATACTCAACCTCAAAAGGTAAACACTTGCTAAATGTCTAAGAACAAGACTGATCGTGATCGCTCCGCAGTGCCACTAATGCGTGCGATTGCGTCTCGAATGGCGCACTGCATCAATGTTGCTCGCAGATAGTTTGACTCCACTTGGGCTAAAATTAAGTGAATTGGAGTTATAACTCAGTGAGCACTGGGTTAAAGGTTGAAGCTAATTGGAAATTTGTTGAGCTTTTGACAGATGTTTGCTTCAGCAACGGTTAGAACTGTTCACGAGAATTTTAGTTAGAATTTTTAATTTACCATTTTATCTTTTTTGTTTGCGCCTGCTCTGTTTAAGTACTAGAAGATCATAATTATGACTTTGAAATGCATGTTTTAAAATCTATAATAAAGTTTAATTGCAATTTGAGCGACATTTCTGTGACCTGCCATTTGAATTGAAACTACAAAACAACTACACAATATGAAGATCCCTATTTGCAAAAAAATGCATTAATTATTTATTAAATTATTATGTTTTTCTATGCAATATAAAATAAAAAAATTGAGAAGATCTCAAACAATTCTTGTAAGATTGAGGATAATTGGATATTTGTTGAGCCATTGATAGATATTTGTTTGAACAACACGTTCACGAGCATTGTAGATACAATAAAAAAAGTCTTTAGTACCTAACCTATTAATATTACCTGGGACAATTTAGGGGAGGCCTTTGCCCTGCTTTGTAAATAACCGACACCATCGTGTTTTTTGGTGGGAAAATCATCTTATGACATCCCCCGCTCTTGGGCGGAGCGGGGTATAGTGTCAGACTTTTACTGACTAAAAACCCACTCCTGTTCCTTCGTTGCCTTTCGTACCGAGTCTTCCTTTATTTACAAAGAAGGACATTAATTTTCTCAATAATTTATTTATGTAAACTTCATGTACAGTAGTGATACATAGGCGGACAAGGCATTCTCTACCAATCAACCTTTGGGTTAAAAAAGACAACACTAATAATGTACCTAATGCTAAAATTGAGATCCCTTTGCAGCTTTGTACAGAATAAAATAAATATTTATTTATTTAACATACACACACTATCTTTACAGGCTGAACCCAATACAATACTGGTTCCCAAACACACAAAAAAAAACATTGTACGGTTAGGTTAGGTAGATGTTTTTGTACTTAAAAATCTAAAACAACATTAAACTCTATTACAGCATATAAAATCTAAATTCAGACTACACAGAATACCTAACTGCATATAATGATGTAAAATACATATCAATCATAATTAAACGAAGTGTATATTTAAAACACTTAAAAACATCAATAAATTAAAACCACACTAAATATTCAATTTAGAAATCACTTAAACACATTCAAATCATCTTCATAAACAACAATATTAATGTACAACACTTAATAAGACACCATAAAAAAACCTATAAGAAAATTCACCTAATAATAATATAATAGCTGCTTTGCCTGAGGCAGTCGAGCCTAGTCAAATGGCTTCCTAACAGAGTCAAATGAAACACATTTGTTAAGAAGAAGTCTCACAAATTGTTTCGTTACATTAACTTAATGTTAACACGGAAAGCCTCGGTGTTGGTAATTAAATATTATGAACGTGGGTTGGGTGCAAGATTTTCAGTGGAGTAACTAGGCGTGGGTGAAGTGGCCCCTCGTCCACGGCCTCGTACCCTAAGAGGTCTCGCACAAGCAAGGGTTCTTTAAGAACAATGTTTTTTTTTTTATTACTGATAGGCTCGGGTTTGACCACTATTTCAGCTGATGGTAAGCAACTAAGTGGTCGAAACACTGGGTTGTGACAGTTGCTGTCTTGTTTTCGAATTTATGAAGTAAAAATGCCTCACTGATGGGCCTTCGCCCACGTCTAAATTAGTCCATGCTACGTCTCTGAAGATTTTCTAGGGTTAATCTTTTTAAAGAATTTGTGTGCCTTGGTGAACTTCACGCAATATTTAGAGCCGAAAAGTTTAGTAAACTGTGTTCTATTTCTCTTACTAATAGGAGTGAAAGGGAGTTATCAAAGCCACTGTTTCTACAACTGAGTATTTTTTGTTACGAAATATTATTATAAGAATAAAATTTATTGTACACCAGAAAAATAATACAACTTATACATGTCGAAAAATTGTGAACCGTAAGATACTGCTTACAATATAACGTATTATTTTCTCGGTAAATTATAATCTATCGAAGTGAAACTGTTAAATTGTAAAATGGCATGGAACGGAACGCATCTAGCGCAAACAAGCAAATAATTACTACCAAAAATAAACAAAGCAGGTCTGTTTATTTTTGGTGAAGTAATTATTTGCTGAATCTCACTAAAGAGTTAAATTTTATAACTCTTTAGTGAGATTCAGTGAGAGTTCGAAGTAATTCTTACTTGCCACAAATGAACTTATAATTTCCCTTGAATTCCCACACATTCAATAGGACGTTATGGCGACTATAAATAATGCCTAAGCACGTGCGCAGCGCCATAATCGTTAGTGTAATTAATTAGCGCGCGTCGAGCGACCTGCGCGCACGCTGGTCTAATCAATTCTTTGGTGAAGTGAATTTGTTTTACAGAACTTAAGATGTTTTTTTAGTTACTTTTCTGCAATATTTGGGTATTTAGGTCAGAATCTGAGTTTTTCGATAGGTGTTACTTGCGTGTCTATAAATTACTTTTGGGCAAACGTGCTCCACTTGAACACATCGTCAATTACTAACTAGTGGTCAAAAGCGAGCCTAGAATAAATCTTATTAATAAAAAAATGTACCAAAGGAAGTTTCTAGAACAATGTAACGGTAAAAAAGGAATTCTAAAGGGTTAACTTTGTCGGCAAGCAGCAACGAAAATCAATACGTTTTAGCTTCTAGAAACTTGAGTGAATGAAAGTTCTCTAAAATCGGCACTAACTAAAATGTTTTAGGTTGTCATATCAGTCATTCCGGCTCTGAGTAAAGATTAAAAATATATCTTTTTTTTTAAGAAACAGTCTTAATCTAATCAATGTTTTCAAATCAGATTTGAATAGAAAATTCTGAACCTCATTTGTTTGTCTGTTCACGATAAACTAAAACTATTGAACGGATTTTCATGTCATCATCATCATCATCATTTCAGCCCAAAGACGTCCACTGTTGGACATAGGCCTCCCCCAAGTGTCAATGCCACAATGAACGGTCCTGTGCGTCTCGCATCCATCGGATTCCCGCAACCCTAGTGTCTCTAGTTACGGTATTCGAAAGGTTAAAGTTCTCGGCGCGATTTTAACATATAGAACAGCCCGAAATCATCTATCGGGCAGTTGCCTACCAGATATAACACCCGTCTGGTCGGAGGATCCTCCCTTTTCAACGGAGGTTTGCGAGACTTTAATCTCTGTTCCGCATACCTAAAAACATGCATATTGCTTTGCCTTGAGACCATTTATTTTTTAAAGAGCAGCAGCAAGGGCAGGTTGCTAGTAAGAAAATAAAAATACATATCAAAAAATATTTCAAAATCAACTTTTTCCATTGAATAAATGCATTCTAACGCCAAATGTGAACTGGGTTTATTTAAAAGCCAGCTTGCAGGTGGCTAACTAAATTGAGATGTTCGTTAGTTCCTAATGGTATGTATCGCGTCAATCGCGGCCTGTTATTTCTGTCGCCCAGGTACTGCCCTCCTGGTCACTGATCCGGCTTTTTAATAAAGTCGCGTGGACTGTATTGTGATGGTATTGTTAGTGGACGCTGTGGGTTTCTGTGTAGGCAGAGAGATTTGTGTGAACAAAATATTATTATTATTTATGCAAAAAAAATTGATACGGTGCTGGCATATTTTGTGTATGCCTAATATTAGCTTTTACACGCGGCTTCGCTAGCGTTAGTTTAGATTTTGAAAATCAATTCAGGTTATTGACCCGATCTTAGAAGTATTAATTAACGTCAATACGATTAACTTAGGTATTTAATTCTGTTCGATAGTCAATGTTTTTTTTATTCCACAACTATCACACACCGCCGTCTAGTCCCAAGCTAAGCAGAGCTTGTTTTATGAGTACTAGACAACTGATAAACATATTTATATATTTCTGAATACATACTATATTATAGATAAATTACACCCAGACACAGAACAAATGTTCCTGCTAATCACACAAACATTTGTCCTGGGTGGGAATCAAACCCACGACCTCCGGCATAGCAGTCAGGGCCACTGACCACTAGACCAACAGGCCAGTCAATGTTGGATCAAAGGTATCTTATATCCTTTTCTGTATCTCTGACAACGCGTAGCCAAAACATGATTATCAGTTTAGTGGTTTAGGCACGAAAAAGTAATAAACAAATAGTAAAGAATACTTTCGCATTATTCTTAGTTTCAAGAAGTTCGGATAATATTCCTAGTTTAAAATAGAAAATGTGTAAAAAAGGCATTACTAGATTCAGTCTTTTCTTGTCTTGAAGTCAATGGGGGATAATATGTACAAAGAAATTGATGCTTTGTATTGATAGTCGGTCATTAATTGAATTGACTATAATGAATTTGTCAGTGAAGCAAGTTAAACCGACAGAGTATTGTTGTCTCATACTTTAAACCATTGCCCCAAGATTTAATTGAAAAATGAGAGATACCTACGGAATTAATTCCATACATTTGTAGCGGCATCTACATAATTATGTCGACACAGAGGAACTAAAAATACAAAATCCTACATCGCGGTATTTCTGTGTTAATAGAACATATGTACAACAGTGCAAAAACTATTATTGGGCAGTTGCCTGGACCAGACCCAGCAGCCGTCTCGCCAGCCAGGTCGGAGGGTCTTCCCTTTTCAATGGAGGTTTGTGTGACTTAAACCCTGTACCTAACAACTCTATTCATGTTGTATGAGCTCTAACATCATCATCATCATTTCAGCCGAAAGACGTCCACTGTTGGACATAGGTCTCCCCCAAGTGTCGCCACAACGAACGGTCCTGTGCATCTCGCATCCACTGCACTCCCGCGACTCTTACCAGGTCATCGGTCCACCTTGTGGGAGGCCTTCCAACGCTGCGTTTTTCGGTGCGCGGTCGCCACTTTAGAACCTTCGAGGCTCTAACGATTATCGAAAACTTTAAAATGAATCGGATTGATATACACTATTAAAATGTCGTTTAGTTACCCCCTATTTCTGAATTTAAATTATTTTGAATTTGTGTATTTCTCAAACTCTAGTTTAACCTGAAAATCGGTCAACATTTAGCATTTTAGCAGGGTTTGAGACGTTCTTAACTCATAATACTCAATTCAGAATCCCACCCTTACTCACATAAATATTATTTTAACAATTATGTTAGCACTGCCATCGTCGAAAGGTTAAAAGCACGTTTTTTTTTCGGTGGGAAAATCATCTTATGACATCACCCGCTCTTGGGCGAAGCGCGAGATAGTGTCAGACTTTTACTGACTAAAAACCCACTCCTGTTCCTTCGTTGCGTTTCGTACCATGGCCGAGTCTTCCTATCAGAATCAGACCCTTGGCCCCAGTAGGCTTCGACCCTGCTGGGCCCCTACAGTTGCTGACATCTCCTTGAGGCGCGCGTGGAATAGTACGCGCCGTCGACGACTTGGGCTCGGTCCGGACGGCAGTGCTTTGAAAGGTTTTAAAGCACTGCCGTAACTACCGTAGGCCTGGACAGGGCAGTGAGGCTCTCAAGCTCGGGGAGCCTCCAAACCCTGATTATCAAATCTCTTATTAAACCAGCGAAAAATTCTCCCACCTTCGAAATCAAAATAAAATAGATACTTTAACCGCCCACATCCGACGAGAGTTTTCGCGTCCTATTCACCAGGGTCGTGTGTTTGAGACCGGGTACTACATCTACTTTAGCTTTTCTATTTGGTCGTGGATGTGCGACTCCGGTGGAATAAACGCGAGAGTGTTTGTCGGATATATCCGACATAGGCGGTTAAAAAGTTAATCATGTCAACTAGTTTTAGTCAGTAAATTACCAGAGCAGGAGAAGTTCATCATCACCATCATTTCAGCCGAAAGACGTCCACTGTTGGACATAGGCCTCCCCCAAATGTCGCCACAATGACCGGTCCTGTGCGTCTCGCATCGATCGGATTCCCGCGACCCTCACCAGGTCATCGGTCCACCTTGTGGGAGGCCTTCCAACGCTGCGTCTTCCGGAACGTGGTCGCCATTCCAGAACCTTTCGTCCCCATCGACCATCTGTTCTGCGAGCAATGTGCCCTGCCCACTGCCACTTAAGTTTGACGATTCTTCGGGCTATGTCTGTAACCTTGGTTCTCCTGCGCAGGAGAAGTTATTTGAAGATTTCTCACGTTAAAATAAGGGGCCCCAGATTTTTTTGTCACCTAGCTACTCCACTGCTTTGAAGAAAGCTTTTCTGTGACATCTTTCACTAAAGTCCTATAAAAGTGTCTCACGAAACTTTTCGAAACATTAGTATCCTACCAAAAGTGGGAGGCGGAACACTTGGGACCGTACCACGTACCACCCCACTTATGCAAATCCTACAGTCAATTACTACAGAGGAAATTGTTGCCGGCCGTAGAGAGTCGTGCGATGCCTTTTTGAGGTTGCTCCCGAGTGAGTCTATTGTCAGTCAGTTGAGGGTGTGGAGCTGTAGACACTGGTGGGTTAATTAGTGTGTGGATGTAGAGTATGTTGAGATAACTGTATCTTGGGATAATTTTGTTCGGTTAGATGTTTTAGGGTGTGATTTATGAGGCATCCTAGACGCTGTTGTGAATTGAGTATATCCTTTACTAAGGATTTTCGTAACTTAACTTCTATACTTAACTAGCGGTCCCAAAAAATTAAGAACCAGACTGCAGCACCACCTACCGGGTCCAATTGTATTTTCAAACCAGTCAAATATACACATAAAATTACATCTAAGCCGGTCAAGCCGTTTAGTTAGGTTAGGTTAGTTAGGTGAGAAACACACATAGAAGAACTATACAATATAAATATATTATAAAACACTAACTTTTGCCCGCGGCTTCGCTGACTGACTACTCTACCCAACTCTACCCTGCCCTACCCTAATCTACCCTACTCTACCCTACTCTATCCTACTCTACCCTACTCTACTCTACCCTACTCTACCCTACCTAGTTACCTACCCTACGATGTGATAAATGAAGAACCGCTCGACCGATTTTGTGTAAACTTCACATAAACCATCTACTAAATAGTCCGAACAAAGCCTAAACATTTGGTTTGGATAGGTGAGCCCGTTCTTGAGTTATAAAATTACAACAAAAAGTGGCATTGATTTTTATATTATATAGATGAGGGTTTATTTGGTTGAACGCGCTAATCTCAGGAACTACTGATACTTATAAAAAAAAGCCGGCGCTTTACTTTATGTAATTTATTTCATCAACAAAATTGGAGTCATATATTTACAGAAGGCTTACAGACTAATAACTTGACTGGCCTATTGGTCTAGTGGTTAGTGGCCCTGACTGCTATGCCGGAGGTCGTGGGTTCGATTCCCACCTAAGAAAAATTTTTCTGTGATGATCACGACCATTTCTTATGTATTTAGAAATATATAAGTATGTTTATCAGTTGTCTAGCACTCGTAACACAAGCTCTGCTCAGCTTGAGACTAGATGGCGTTGTGTGATAGTTGTGGAATATATTATATTATTATTAATAACCCATGGAGTTTCTTGCCGGTTCTTCTCCATAGAAAACGACTAATTTGAAACCGTGCACTTCTGACATTTTATAATTGCTCATTTAAGCATATGTGAAATATTTTTTTTTAAAATTGAATTGATATAAAGACTGTAATATTACCAAATTGCTAATTACACATAGAAAATATAAATAATAATAACAAAATAGGATCAAAATTTTATTTCATGACTAAATTCTTCCGCATTTACATTACACAAGTGAACCTCTACCTGCTATAAAGTGTGTCGTCTTAACGTTGAAATTATGGAGCAATTAACGTTTACCTGCCTTAAGTTGACAACACTTAGATCAATCAAAGACCCCATGAAACAAACACTACCTGTCAAAATTACACAACACTAAACGCATCCTAAGGTCACCCTCACACCAGCTGTCCAAGTCGCAATTAACGTTTCAAACGCGTCAAACAAATTGGCTTGTCATGCCAACAGGCTCGTGTGAAGGGGCCGTTACTTAAGGCACGATTGACGGGTCTTTGAATGTTTGATGGGTGCGTAAATTGTGGGAGAAATTGTTGGTAATTAGAGTAGACTGGGGTCTCTTGTAGCTGAAGGTGAGTTATGTAAAGATGGGTGGTGAGTTATATAATTTTGGGTGGTGAGTTATATAAAGTTGGGTGGAGAGTTAGGGCAATGGAAAGGGCTATGCTCGGAGTTTCCTTGCGTGATCAAATCAGAAATGAAGATATCCGCAAGAGAACCAAGGTTGCCGACATTGCACGAAGAAACGAGGGCACATTGCTGGCAGAACAGATGACCATTGGGGCCGAAAGGTTCTGGAGTAGCAACCACGTACCGGAAGACGCAGTGTTGGAAGGCCCCCTACAAGGTGGACCGATGTCCTGGTGAAGGTTCTGGAATCCGATGGATGCGAGACGCACAGGACCATTCATTGTGGCGACATTTGGGGGAGGCCTATGTCCAGCAGTGGACGTCTATCAGCTGAAATGATGAGTTAGTTGTCAGTGTTTACTCGTAAACATATCCCGTAACGTCTATAAGAGGTGTGTCTATACTGCCCTACTAAGCAAAAAGCGGTCCGTTCGTTCTTTTTTTTTGTATCGAAATGCCTAAAACGCTCTACTTTAAACAATAACATTATTACAATCATATAGTTAACGTATTAATATGCCAGCACAAACCATTTCGGGTTTAACAGCGGTATGTCAGAAGCGACAACTCGACGCTAAAACATACAGGCAAACATTAGGACTCGAAAAATCCGTATATTTATTGGAATATAAATAATATAATAGATATATTATATGATAAGTACGAAAGCAGTCATGAACCATAGCCCCTCTTTTACAAAGAGACACTTTAGGACTGACAGAGTGCAACTGCACTTTTGACGCCTGACTGTAGGTACATGTTAAGAAGCCTTCGCTAGCTATCGATACACAAAGCTAATAGCGAACCTCGCTGCAAGACTTTGGTGCAAGACTTTCCTGATTTTAAATTGTGTTTTCAATATCTTTAAATCAAATGATCTTTCAAACTATTCCACATCAACACACGCTGAGTCATTATAACAATAATAGCTACATCTTAATTTACAAAATTTAATTAATTAACTACATAACAAATTGACTCTGCTTTTTTATAAAAAAATATAAGATCACTAATCAAACCTGCTGTTACTATGTCAAGGAACATTAATTACTTCGAAAAGCGTTGAGAGCATAATTAATCTCCACACATATTGATCTACCATTTTATCTGTAAACGAGTAATTTAGTCCCCTTGACATTTCGCTTTTTTTTTTTTTAAATAAAAATAAACATTCCGATAAATGCTCCATCAAATAAACAAAATTAAGCAGAACATACGCAGGTACGTGTTATTTTTAATCGATATAATATATTCGATTCGATAGGCCGCGTAAATACAGGTCATTCGATTTATAAATCAAACTCGAAATCGATTTCAACAAGTGGCTATTAATTAAGTTGTAGTTAGATTAGAAATTAGATAGAGCAACAGTTGGGCGGTGACGGCGGTTAATATATGGGATCTATTATTAAAATTATCTATAGATACGTTAAATACGCTGCAATAGTTGAAAATAGAGGTGTGAAGCGAAACTCGATGCCACTCAATACTTTTTTTAAACGTATAATTATTATTAGTTTTATAAATCGACTTGTATCGTCGGGAAAACTCTAACTGTTTATTAAGATATTACGTAATACAACCACCTGTTGGCATTTTATTATTTGATAAGTATAGGTGTTGTTTGCAAGGTTATTTTGGGCATTACAACATTTTTTCTTGAAAATTTTTCATCTTTATCGTCTAATGCGTTGATGTCTTTTGTACTAGCAAAAAAAAAAAATGGCTTCTGTTTTAAATGCAAAATAAAATCTGCTTTAATATTAAACTAACTTTGCAATTACCTTCAATTTATTCAAACACAGATCACTAGTACCTACTTAATTTCTAAATAAATCACGCATATTCCGTCTTGATTGGCTGTCAACATTGACAAATAAAAATTGCGAAGTATATGTGAATGAAATATGATATTTTTTTTCATTAATCTATCCATCAATAGTTTGAAACAGCGCGCTTGATGATTAAGTCATCAATTTTAATTATATTACATTCGCAATAGTAATGACAAGACAGTGTCGTGTGTGTATAGATGTACATTGTGGACAGTCACGGTAAAAATAGATTCGTCACGTTCGTTGAGGTATTGGTTTCACTTAAGATATAACTTTGTTATTGTCATAATGTCAAAGTCACTGAATGACAATCAGTTACTAATTAAAATTGTTTTGACAATTATAATTATAAAAGACTAGCTTCTGCCAGCGTCTTCGTTCGCATTAAAGTAGGGTTTTCCATACCAAATTTTAGACACCCGTTTGGTCCTCTTTGAGAGTGAATTTTGTTTTTTTTTTCTTATTCTTTGTATATACATCATAAAAGAAACCGCTGTGCAAATTTTCAGCGTTCTAGGTTCAAGGGTTTGGGCTGGGCGTTGATGAGCCAGTGACTTAGTCAGAACTTTGCCTTTTACATAGGTATACATATATTTGATTTATATTTCATTATACACTCAAAAGGTTTACGTTGAACCCATCTGTACAGGTTCATGCTATTCAGATCTTTATTTTATTTTTTTTTTTTCAATATCATTTTTAGCCTACTTCAAAATAATCTTCAGTTGGTGTTTGTACCACAGAACTTTCATTTTATTTGCAACAGTTTTTTTAGTGCCATAGTTTCAAAAGTTTTATGAAACCTTTTCTTATTATGGATAGGCTCTCGTTTTACCACTATCTCATCTGATGGTAAGCGACGATGTGGCCGACGATGGAGCAAGTTTGCCTAGAAGTAACCTATTCACTCTTGACTTAAAGACCCCTAGGTTATAGCTGATTTGATAGAAGAGACTAAAAACTGACGACGGTATAACCGCCTCGACTGTACATGTACAAGTCTGAACAAACGCGGTTTGATTCAATGTTATACAAAATGTCGCAATGAGATTTGTGAAGTGTGAACGGAATTATGAGATTATGATGCTTTTATTTGTTAATCTGTTTAACTGTAGATAGAATTTTACTTCTGATACTTACCTCTAACTCTTGTAAAGTAATTTTTTTTTTTTGATTATTCAAAATTTTCTTTCTTTACTACATTCATACATACCAGGGTGGTGTCGGGTTTATCGTCCACAAGTCCCTTGTGAACAATGTCGTGAGGATCGAGAGTGTGTCGACCAGGGTGGCGTACCTTATACTCAGAATATCATCAAGATATTCGCTGAAGGTCATACAGGTCTACGCCCCGACCTCGACACATCCCGACGACGAAGTAGAATCCATGTATGAGGATATATCAAGAGCCATGCATGGTTCTAAGACTCACTTCACCGTGGTCATGGGGGACTTTAACGCGAAACTGGGCAAACGAGACGGTGACGAGCTGCGAGTGGGGCAATTTGGATTTGGACGTCGGAATCACCGGGGACACCTACTGGCTAGCTTTATGGAGAAGGAGGGCCTCTATATGATGAATTCCTTCTTCAAAAAGCGTGAGCATAGAAGGTGGACCTGGCAAAGTCCTGACGGTGCAACTAGAAATGAGATTGACTTCATCCTGTCGACGAAAAAGCAAATATTCAATGATGTCTTTGTGATCAACGCGGTGAAAACTGGAAGTGATCACCGCGTCGTAAGAGGCACATTGAATATTAACATTAAGCTTGAAAGGTCTCGACTGATGAAGTCTACGCTCCGTCCAGCACAGATCCAGATCCAAAACCCCGAGAGCTTTCAGCTCGAACTCCACAATCGTTTCGAGTGCCTAGGAAGCTCCGTGGATGAATATAACGATGGGTTCGTGGAAACTGTCCATACGGTCGGGTCTAAGTTTTTCAAGACTCACCGTACAAATAAAAACAAGAAGCTCTCCGATCCGACCCTCGAGCTAATGAAGAAGAGGC
The DNA here is from genome assembly GCA_905147345.3 of Mythimna impura. Lineage (NCBI taxonomy): Eukaryota > Metazoa > Arthropoda > Insecta > Lepidoptera > Noctuidae > Mythimna > Mythimna impura. The sequence goes on along the minus strand of LR990362.1, from coordinate 9,819,501 downwards.
GTGAGATGATTCTGCAGTCTTCAGACGATGCGTGCATATACCGGCAGCTCAATAGACAAATCTTGAAGTCCCTGAAACGTGACCTTCGCCGCTTTAATACCGCAAGGATTAAGGATGCGATTGAGCGGAATAAGGGCTCTAAAGTATTTGCACGAGATCTGTCTATTGGGCAAAGCCAGCTCACGAAACTGAAGACCGACGATGGCAGAGTCATATCCGCCAAATCGGAGCTTCTGGGAGAGATTGAGGCTTTTTATGGACAGTTATACACGTCTACCGCTAAACCCGCTGTAAATCGTTAACGACCCAAGAGCTAGATTGACTCGACACTATACCGAAGATATCCCGGACGTCAGCCTGTACGAGATTAGGATGGCTCTGAAGCAGCTGAAAAACAACAAGGCGTCGGGTAAGGACGGAATTACGGCCGAACTCCTGAAGGCGGGTGGAAAACCGGTCCTTAAGGTCCTTCAGAAGCTATTTGATTCCGTCATACTCGAGGGAAAAACGCCACAGGCGTGGAGCAGAGGCGTGGTGGTACTCTTCTTTAAGAAGGGCGATAATGCCCTGCTTAAGAATTATAGGCCCATCTCGCTTCTGAGCCATGTCTACAAGCTGTTTTCCAGAGTCTTCACGAATCGTCTCGCGCGCAGGTTCGACGACTTCCAGCCTCCCGAACAAGCCGGATTTCGAAAAGGCTTCAGCACCGTGGACCACATACATACGCTGCGGCAGGTTATACAGAAGACTGAGGAGTATAACCAGCCTCTCTGCTTAGCGTTTGTGGACTACGAGAAAGCCTTTGATTCGATTGAAACTTGGGCTGTACTGCAGTCTCTCCAACGGTGCCAAATTGACTATCGGTATATCGAAGTGCTGAAGTGTTTGTACAAAAACGCCACTATGTCAGTCCAACTACAAGACCAGACCTCGAAACCTATCCTCTTGCAGCGGGGTGTGAGGCAGGGAGACGTTATTTCTCTGAAACTGTTCAAGGTAGCAATGGAGGATGTCTTCAAGGTTTTGGAATGGAGAGGGCTAGGCATTAATGTCAATGGCGAGTACATCACTCACCTTCGGTTTGCCGACGACATAGTAGTCATGGCTGAGACTACGGAGGAGCTCAGTACAATGCTTGGTGACCTCAGTAGAGCTTCCGAAAGAGTGGGACTTAAAATGAACATGGACAAAACCAAAGTTATGGTAAACAGCCATGTAGCACCCACTCCTATCAAGGTCGGGGACTCTACACTCGAAGTTGTAGACGACTACGTTTACCTGGGACAGACGGTCCAGTTGGGAAGGTCTAACTTCGAAAAAGAGATCAATCGTCGAATCCGACTCGGCTGGGCAGCGTTCGGGAAGCTGCGCGGTGTCTTCTCGTCCAATATACCACAGTGTCTCAAAACGAAAGTCTATGACCAGTGCGTGTTGCCAGTGATGACATATGGCTCCGAAACGTGGTCGCTTACAATGGGCCTCATTAGAAGGCTTAAAGTCACCCAAAGGGCAATGGAGAGGGCTATGCTCGGAGTTTCCTTGCGTGATCGAATCAGGAATGAGGATATCCGCAGGAGAACCAAGGTTGCCGACATAGCACGAAGAATCGCCAAACTAAAGTGGCAATGGGCAGGGCACATTGCTCGCAGAACAGATGGCCGTTGGGGCCGAAAGGTTCTGGAATGGCGACCACGTACCGGAAGACGTAGCGTTGGAAGGCCTCCTACAAGGTGGACCGATGACTTGGTAACGGTTGCGGGAGTCCGATGGATGCGAGACGCACAGGACCGTTCGCTGTGGCGACGCTTGGGGGAGGCCTATGTCCAGCAGTGGACGTCTTTCGGCTGAAATGATGACTACATTCATAAATTTTGCAAAACTGTAAAGTGGTGATGTTAATTTTGAATTAATTTGGAATATTGGATAAAGCTATCTAAAATAAATGTTTTTTTTTAAATTGTTTGTTGATTGGTTGGTTTGTCTCATGTGCCTAACTACTTTTAATTATTTTTTTATTGTTTTTTTTTAACCAACTGCAAACACAAAAAAGAGCTCCTATGTTTTATTTGTGACAGAAAAGACTATTCGTTTATATTATCTTTATTACTAGGTATTCGGATAATCTATAATTCCTTTTTTTTTCAGACACATAATTTACTGGTGAGAAATCATGCAATCACTTCTCCTGCTTTTGGGTGGAGCAGAAGGGCGTGTCAGACTTTTACTGACTAGAACCACACATGTGTTCTAAAGTCCTTTTATTTTTAGCAAAACATATAATTTAAATAATGGCCGTTAGTAGATAAGGATATAAAAATAAATGAAGCATCAAATTCCAAATCCATTTAGGTCTTTAAGTAAATGATGGATTAGGTGCGGGTGGACGTAAACTTAGATCTTCTAATTGAAAGCAAACACGACCAGGCTGCGTCAATCAATCAATCCTGCAATTACTTAGATCTGCAATTTTATGCCTTCAACGTCTTCTAACTTATGATCGATTGGTATAAGTTTTGTATTTTACTTGATTTAATTATAAGTCTCACGGTAACTCGTAGCATGTTCATCATCATTATTTCAGCCGAAAGACGTCCACTGTTGGACATAGACCTCCCCCAAGCGTCGCCACAACGACCGATCCTGTGCGTCTCGCATCCACCGCATTCCCGCGACTCTCACCAGGTCGTCGGTTCACCTTGTGGGAGGCCTTCCAACGCTGCGTTTTCCGGTGCGCGGTCGCCACTCTAGAACCTTTCGACCCCATAGACCATCCGTTCTACGAGCAATGTGCCCTGCCCACTGCCACTTAAAGATGTTACCTGAATGTTATTCAACGAACTAAATATATTGTAAAAATAACACGACGAACTCTATGGGATTTTTTTTAAGATGGGAAATCATCCAATGCCTTCTCCCACTCTAGGACGGACCGAGAGGGCGTATCAGACTTTTACTGACTAAAACCCACTCTAATGTTTCTTCTTTGCCTTGTGTTTCAGGACCTCGGGTTTCCCGGAATGTAAAACATGTTACAGTGAAATACAGCTAGCTGCTAGTAATATAAAAGATACGCTACTTTTGGCGCAGTGGTTGAGCAATTGGCTGCTGCGTTCCGTGTCGTGGGTTCGATTCCTGCACAGGACCAATATACATATATTTATTCTATACGGGAACCGAACCCACCTACATACGGTTATTCTAGTTTTGGAGGTCTTGTACATGTAAGTTTATGTGTTTGTGAACGTACATACAATTCAAGAGTAATAATCATTCAAACGGTGCCCCGTTTTAAGAAATAAAAAGCAAGAAAAAAAGATAAAAATAAAAAAAAAGAAGAAAAGAAAGAAAGCGGTAAGGACCGCGTGAAAGAACGAAAATTGTCCCGAGGGAACGCATTCCAAGAGAATAAAATGTATTGTATATATAGTACTATTCCAGGTAATGGGCTGCAATTGAGCTAAATTTCATCCAAATCCACTCAGGCATTTAAGCGTATAACAATAACTAACTGTATACAAACTTTCGCCTTTATAATATTAATGTGATTATTGAGTTCTATGGATTGACTATCTACCTGATCTCCACATCCCAGTGCTAAAAACATAGGTACTACAAAACAGCACCCCTAGCCAAGTTGATAATCTGCAATCGTTAACGCTAGTCGAAAACTGATCAAATGTTTGCGAATGACATCATGTCAACGTTAAGTCACGTGGTCAGAACAAACGAATAGAAAATTCGTAGCCAAGTTCACATCGTTCAAAATGATAGAATGAATTGTTATCGTTTCTACAATGTTCAATGCTACATCTTTTTTTGTTGTAGAACGAGCGGCCGACTCAGGCGCGTTAACATGGCTGCCAACTTATCGTTTTCTACAATCGCTGACACCGAGGCGTTACCGATTGGAGAACGGAATTCGACACGAAAGGGCTGTAACTTGGCTAGGGGGGCAGAGATAGTGTGCAGAAGATTTTTGGAGAGTGTACGCGGGAATTGCATGACTTGATTCCGACATCACCTTTGTACCATCGGAAAACACGACATACGGCGAGTATCCACCCTTACGTTGTTGAAACCTCTACGGTCCGGACTAAGCGCTTCGGCTCGTCGTTTATACCGCGTACATTGAAGGACTGGATTAATTTGCCTGCTGCGGTCTTCCCGTCCGATTATAATTTAGATGTCTTCAAGGCTACAGTGAATAGGCTCTTAATAAACTAGTGCGCCTCACCATCAACGATTGCATCACTGGTTATCATCAGGTGGGATCGCAATCAAGCACTGGTTAAAAAATAAAACATTCACCACCTCACATCTCCTCTTAGTTCCGTCTCATCAAGTCCGGTGTGAAGTGAATAACACTGATGAAATCATCTCCACTACCGGTTGTAGTGACCTTTAGCTCCGTGGCTAAATAATATAATTTTTTTAATATTAAAACAATTGAAAGCGAGATCGGTACTTGAATTTAAGGTCATATATATGGATGTACATTATAAGTGATGTACGAGACTTTGTTCTGAGTGGTGTATTGTTTGGATAGGTTATTGAGTAATTATTATTAATGTGAAGACTGTGCATGGTTGAAAATTAAAAATTTAATTGTATCCTAATATCTTATTGTCCGAAGAATTGCCAGAATTAACAGATGGTCGATGGGGACGAAAGGTTCTGGAATGGCGACCACGTTCTGGAAGACGCAGCGTTGGACGGCCTCCCACAAGGTAGACCGATGACCTGGTGAGGGTCGCGGGAGTCCGATGGATACAAGGCGCACAGAACCCTTCATTATGGCGACACTTGGGGAGGCCTATGTCCAACAGTAGACGTCTTTCGGCTGAAATGATGATGACCTTAAACCATTTGGGTTTTTGGATAATTCGAAAGAGTTATTGTAACTTTGGAACGCAAAAGGTAACTAAACAAACAAAGGTGGATTTTAGTCTTGCCCCACCCAGAGCGGAAGAAATTATTTGATCATTTCCAGCTCAAAAAAAGGTAATAGTTATAATCAGTAATGTGGGTTAATGGATGTCACTAAACTGACTCGCATAATCGCGTTTAGCCGCTGTCACTAGTGTCACTTGTCTGTATTTTTCATTTGTTATATTTTTACAAGTGACACTAGTGACAGCGGCTAAACGCGATTATGAGAGCCAAACGTGAAAACGCGATGAGTTTTATTGGTGAATTCCGCCCTTAGAAGTTTTCGGTAAGAGATGTAAGTTTTCTCACTCTGTTTTCTTTTACGGTTTTTAAAGCTGAAAACAAATTGCTCAAAGTAAAGCGTTTACCTGGGTTTGAACCCATGATCAACTCGTAAGAAGAGGCCGTTGCCACTGGATTATCCACATGTATATTGTAAGTCACGGTTTTACACATAACTTTTTAGTAACATGCAAAATTACACAACACGAGTAAATATTAAAACACAAGCCATAATTACCTTATATAACTCCCTTATTCAATAGCTACCAATTCAGATTACAGAACAACAGAACAACTCTTATGAATCGATACTCAAAACAATGCATTTTGATACTTGATTGATAAACTTTTAACTCCAAACAAAAAGGGTATTAATGTTCCCCTTGTACACTCCACGTCAGACATCTTTCATCGAATCGAATCGCCCATTGTATCGATTAAGCGCGTGTCGTAATCGATTGTATCAATCGATATGAATAAAAAAATATTATTATTATTTCCGACCTTACCCAAGGCGTTAATTGTTCCTAGAATAGTTAACTGACAATTAATTTAATTAAGAATGTTGCAAATGGTTGTATAAGTTCTGATCTACTAAGGGAGGTCAAACTTTATATTGAACCAGTGAACCTATTTTTTGGGTTTAGTAGGTGAAGAAATATTCGCTTTGATTGCAGTGAAATTGGGCCTATCAAGTGATTGCTACATTTTTAACCCTTTAAAGGCTTACGTCGGATATATCCGACCAAATACATCATCTCGTCAGCTCTCCTGTCCCCTATGGAGATTGAAGAGCTAAACGAGATGGAGTACCCAGTTGCAAACACACGACCCTGGTAAATAGAATGCGAAGACACTCGTCGTCGGAACAATCCGACGCAAGCGGTTTATAGGGTTAAGTATCAATCAAATATTACAGTACTATCGACGCGTGTGTGAACTATGAGTCAGCGTTTTGAGAAATATTTTAGGTATTACAAGTAATGCACCATCATCATGCGTATTGGTATTTTTTATGAGTTCCGTACCACAGACGGCAAAAATGAAACTTATCTGATCACTTTTTGTCCATCTGTTTTTCCGTTAAGATCCCTTTTCTCAGGAAAGCGATAACAACTGAAATTGCCTGTTACCTCTTCGAGCAGTAAAAAAAATTGAACTTCTAAGTCGACGCAATCTAAAGATGAGGCTGTTTAGGCTCCATTTACAGCGCATATTTTGGCTTTCCTATAGCGATTATTTCGTGATCGCATAAAGAATGAAGATATCCACAAGAGAACCAAGGTCGTCGACATAGCCCGACGAATCACCAAACTAAAGTGGCAGTGGGAAGGGCACATTGCTCGTAGAACGGATGGTCGATGGAGCCGAAAGGTTCTAAAAGGTTCTAGAGTGGCAACTGCGCACCGGTTAACGCAGCGCAGCGTTGGAGGGCCTCCCACAAGGTGGACCGGCGACCTGGTGAGAGTCGCGGGAATGCGGTGGATGCGAGACGCTCAGGATCGGTCGTTGTGGCGACGCTTGGGGGAGGTCTATGACCAACAGTGGACGTCTTTCGGCTGAAATGATGATGATGATAGCGATTATTTGGGACTTTTTGTTGACCTAGAATCATGTTCGACAATAAGCAATGTCATGTAACACAAGTAATGGAAAATATCCGAAAACTGTAGATAATATATTATAGTTACATCACAAAACAAACAATTTTCGTAGTTCGGAAAAAGGCATCAAATTATTTACATAAGTAAGTTTGTATGAAACCCTCGGCACGTGAGTCCTACTCGCACTTGACTAGTTTTTCTTTATGAAGTATATTAGATATAATAAATAAACATTTAATACAAAAATTTGTGTCAACACTTAAACTGCAGAATTGCAATTTAGACCTCAATTTCATAGGCTGTGATAGGAGATTGAGTTTATAGTTCATCGTCGATTTTTTTTACAAGAATATGCAAGACAGCTTGGATGTCACTTAGCAGAAAAAAATTCAAAGACATATGACATCCACCAATCCGCACTGGATTCAAGTGTCTGATCACTGTCCATTCCATCTCCTAGAGAGGAGGCCTGAGTCCCAGCAGTAGGAACATTATAAGGCTAATTATGTTATAGTATAATATAGATAATACAGATGACATGGACTGAGGGTTTGTTCGAAAGAGTCACCGTGGCATTGAGCGCCAAGGGCAACTAAAGGAACACGGGTTGGGTTTGGCCTAATACTCCCTCTCGTTCCACAGTAGAACGGAAAAAGTCTATTACTCCCTCTCTTTCCACAATAGAACGGAAAAAGTCTAATAATCCCCCTCGTTCCACAGTAGAACAGAAAAGTCATCAGCTAAGATGATTTCCCACTCAAAAAAAACAAAAACAAGATGACACGATTGTATTGCTCAGACTTCTAGTATGGAGTAATTCTACGTACTTATATTGTTCAGCTCAAGTAACATTCAAGAACTTTATATCAACACTAGTGTATAGTATATCCCTATACACTTTGAAACAAAATTACATATCTGCGATTCCCATTATCAATTCAAGGTTTCAATACAGTCATAAGAAATAAGTAACAACATTTATTAAAATAATATTCAATTGTGAGGTTGGTACGTAATAATAGTGAATAAATGTTGCCATAAATCTCAGGGCGTATGGTATGAATAGGACCCAGATTGCCAAGAACCTTGACCCACAAAGTATGGCTTGCCGCCTGGTGTTGCTTGTCAAAACCGGCTTTGTGGTTAGGCTTTTTTAGTTGAGGTGAAAATGTGTGTTGATGAAATGATTGATCGCTGAGATGATCTTTGTTTTGTAATGAACATGTCAGGCTGATCATGAGGTTGCACAAAAAAGTAGACAGTTTGTAGATGACAGAAATTACATAAAGAAGAGCTATCACACAGAATAAATTTTACACTCATATTTTTTGATGTTAAATTAACAGATCACTTTCGAAAAACTACAATGTGCTCCAAAAAAAAAATCGTTGATATAATTTTGAATCAAAAGGCTGCCTAACTTAAGTGTGTCTGGGCAGTACATATCTGCCGCGTGCCTGCGTGCGTGAAGATAGTTATTATAACATAGACATGCGCTAAGAAAGGATTTTCCAAAATTCTTCTCTTAAGGGGATGAAACGGGGTTTCAAAGTTTATATGGAGAAACTTACTTTTTCGCGGGCGAAACCGTTACCGGAAGCTAGTATTTTTATATATGTGTGATTTTAGTCATCGGTCCATGACCTCTAAATTAAATAAAAAAAAAAACAAAATCATGTTACTTTTTTTTTTTTTTTAGGTGGGAAAATCATCTAAATGACAAATCCCGCTCTTGGGTGGAGCAGGAGATAGTGTCAGACTTTTACTGACTAAAAACCCACTCCTGTTCCTTCGTTGCCTTCGTCCCAGGGCCCCGGGTTTCGTTTTCATACTACCCATGGCCCCAAAAGGCTTCGACCCTGCTGGGCCCCTACGATTTGCTGACATCTCCCTGAGGCGCGCGTGACGCGCCGTCGACGACCCGGGCTCGGTCCGGACGGTTACCGGACGGTCGGACGGTGGGCCACCCATTGCTCGCCGTCCGCAAGCCCGCGCCTACGGTGGCCGGAAATCGGGATCGGAATCCCGGCGGCGGTTGGGGCGTGAGGACCGTTGCCTCACGCGATCGGCCGCCTCCTTTGCTAGCATTACTGCTTCGCAGAAGGAGGCGACCGCCTGCCACTCCTCCTCGCTCCGGACCATGGCCTGTACCAAAGCCCGGCGCGAGAGATCGCCGCCGCCGATCGCCCCCACGAGGACACGGCGTTGCTCTGCCCAAGCGGGGCACACCTCCACCGTGTGCTCCACCGTGTCCTCCGGGCGGTCCACACAGTGGCGACACCCGGGATTAGCACTTACTTTATGTCAAGTAGATTATTTCCAAAGATAAATTCCCTGAAGTCAATTTCAAAATCATTAAGTGAAATTCCGAACTCAATCTTTTAATTTCAAGCTAATAAATAACAAAATTGAAATAAATTAATATGAAAGATTTAGCAGATACGGTAGACAATAAATATATAGCTCTTGAAATAAATTGCCCGGGGCCGTATTGTATTGTGAATCATCACCTCAGCATTAGCAATGTAACATGCGTATGTTACTTATTAAATGAGTACAATGATATAATAAATTCTATGTTCTGAAGTTATGGTTGCTTCTCATCTCGGTATGAGAAGATTTTGATCTATATTAGGATAAGTTAGGCCGGAATTTTAATATGACAATGTTTACAAAGCCTTTTTTTAAGTTTTCACTGATTTAAAAATACTACTTCAATATAAAAACACAAAAAACTGGGCAAGTGCGAGTCAGACTCGCGCACTGAGGGTTCCGTACAAACTTGAAAGATAAATTGCGGTTTACGATTTATGATGTATTAAAAAAAAACCACTTACTAGATCTCGTTCAAACGAATTTTCGGTGGAAGTTTGCATGGTGATGTACATCATAAATTTTTTTAGTTTTATCATTCTCTTATTTTAGAAGTTACAGGGGGGGGGGGACAGATTTTACCACTTTGGAAGTGTCGCTCGCGCAAACTATTCAGTTTAGAAAAAAATGATATTAAAAACCTCAATATCATTTTTGAAGACCTATCCATAGATACACGTATGGGTTTGAAGAAAAAAAAAATTGAATTTCAGTTCTAAGTATGGGGAACCCCCAAAATTTATTGTTTTTTTTTTCTATTTTTGTGTGAAAATCTTAATGCGGTTTACAGAATACATCTACTTGCCAAGTTTCAACAGTATAGTTCTTATAGTTTCGGAAAAAAAGTGGCTGTGACATACGGACGGACAGACAGACAGACATGACGAATCTATAAGGGTTCCGTTTTTTGCCATTTGGCTACGGAACCCTAAAAATGCAAAATAACATATCGTTAATTTCGGCAGTCGTCGTTTCTAGTTTTGTCTCTTCGTTATTTAACACCGACTTCCGAAAATAAAATTATTTTGCACGTTTTAGTGTTTTTAGAGTTATCTTACTAGTACTTTATCTTAAATTGTTCTGAAATCATTTCAATAGCTGATTCTAAACATACTACATTCAAGATGAGTATTTATTATGTTACAGGTTGTATGGAACAGCAGTTTTTTTTTTTAACTAAGAAATAAACTTACACGTGTAACACCAGAATCTCACTTACGACACGGTAAACCGTATAATACGAATTATGCGTGTTTCTTGGCCACATCTATTGTGGCCAATAAGCCTTGTGGAGCTAATCAGTTAATCGATTAATACGCAAGTTTATGTAATGGAAAAGCCCACGTTAGAATCGCAAAAATGCTTAGAGTCAGTCGTATAAATCTTCATGAATTAATAATTTTTGTGCAGAGATCAGACTCACAACTTAAAGCTTTAGCTATGTACCTTACACTAGGAATGGCTCCTGTATAGTTGTTTTTTTTTTTTTAGGTGGGAAAATCATCTAATGACAAATCTCGCTCTTGGGCGGAGCGAGAGATAGTGTCAGACTTTTACTGACTAAAAACCCACTCCTGTTCCTTCGTTGCCTTCGTCCCAGGGCCCCGGGTTTTGTTTTCACACTACCCATGGCCCCATTAGGCTTCGACCCTGCTGGGCCCCTACGATTTGCTGACATCTCCCTGAGGCGCGCGTGGAACAATACGCGCCGTCGACGACTTGGGCTCGGTCCAGACGGTTAACGGACGGTCGGACGGCGAGCCACCCATTGCTCGCCGTCCGCAAGCCCACGCCTACGGTGGCCGGAAATCGGGATCAGAATCCCGGCGGCGGTTGGGGCGTGAGGACCGTTGCCTGACGCGATCGGCCGCCTCCTTTGCTAGCATTACTGCTTCGCAGAAGGAGGCGCATCGTCGCTTTCCATCAGGTGAGATAGCGGTCAAGCGCGAACCTATCAAGAATAAAAAAAAGGCGACCGCCTGCCACTCCTCCTCGCTCCGGACCATGGCCTGTACCAAGGCCCGGCGCGAGAGATCGCTGCCGCCGATCGCCCCCACGAGGACACGGCGGTGTCCTGTAACGTAGGTGCATTTATAAACACGTAAACTTACATACACAGCTCAAAATATATCTACAGACGTAAGTTTTCTTTTACGACAACACATAAAGCTAAACGACACGCTCGTAGGTTTTCTGAATGACAAATGTACGCTCAAACACGTTCATACACAAATTAATATTAGTAGAAGTACTCAAGATTTAATAAAAATATAGGTACCTAATGTTATTTCTAACAATATTGTTATTAGACATCAAGACTAAACTAGCAGTAATGCTAGCAAAGGAGGCGGTTGCACGCGCGAGGCAATGGCCCTCGCGCCCCAGCTGCCGGGATTCCGATTCCAATTTCCGGCCACCGTAGGCGCGGGCTTGCGGACGGCGAGCAATGGGTAGCTCGCCTTCCGACCGTCCGGTAACCGTCCGGACCGAGCCCTAGTCGTCGACGGCGCGTAGTGTTTTACGCGTGCCTCAAGGAGATGTCAGCAACCGTAGGGGCCCCACAGGGTCGAAGCCTACTGGGGCCATGGGTGATGCGAAAGAGAACCCCGGGGCCCTGGTGCAAGAGCAAAGAAAGAACAGGAGTGGGTTTTAGTCAGTAAAACTCTAACACGAAGGGCGGGAGATGTCATTGGATGATTTCTGAAAAAGACTAAACTAAATACTTAAAATTCTATCAGAATTGTCGCATAGACAGTGTGGGAGAGACTTCTAGAGACGCGGTTTACTAATAGAGAAAGAGCCATTATAGTGACTGGAAGTGTGATGCGAAGTACGAAGATGAAGAGGTGGCAGTGCGAAAAAGGACGTTCGGGAAGAGGTACTCAAAGCGTTCACGAAGGTATTGAGGAAAATCAGATGTGCAGGACAGTGTAGAGAAAAGATAGGATATGGGTATCAGACCGATGCGGAATTGGCAGCCATTTCACTCTGGTTCGAAACTCCGACACAGGGGCGGATTTTCCGAGGTCAAAAATAAAGCAGATGCACAAGTTCTGCAGTCAGTAGAGTTTTTTTTTTATTATTCGCTCGTTTTGCGTTTGAGCACTATCTCACCTGGTGGTAAGCGATGATGTGGTCGATGGTTAAGTACGCTTGCCTAGAAGTTACTTATTCATTGTATTCATTCTACCTTAAAGACCCCTAGGTTACAGCTATCAGCGAACACAGCCTCTGGCAGGGAATTCTACTTCTTAGCAGGCTGTACTCACAATTAATGTGTTCCTAAAATGTTTTGCGCGTCTGGGTGGGATGTTTACCAGTACCGTCGGGGCATCGTAGTAAGTCTGGTAGATAATTGTTGGCACAAGCTTGGCAGAATTAAGTTATACAATTTCAACGCACACTCCCCGATATTTAACCTGTAGAAAACCGACAGGGACAGACTAGCAACTTAGCGTGTCGCTGCTCAAGACTGAAGCTTCGACTCGACGAGTACATCATTACCAATGATCCTCTTGGATTGGTTTTCAATTGGCTCAAGCGCATCAAGTTTGTCAGAACAGTATAGGTACTGTTCTCATCATACTTATCTCATTTTGTCAAGCACAAGTTCGATCGTGTATGGAGTAGGCTCCATACACGACCGAATTTGTGCTTGAAAAAGTAACGTTTGTTTAAAAGAACCTTCATTGCATCTGGAAAACAGACATCCGCATCTAAGTCTATTAGAAAAAGAGATTGAGCAAGAGTTAGTCATTTTATTATCATATCTATAGATCAACCAGGACACAGTCTGACAGCTATATGTCATAACCATAAAAGTACCCCGCCCGCCTATTAAAAGTGCGCTTTCAAGACTTGATCTACACACTAATTTGTCCTAACATAACCACTAATTATATTTAGGCAACACCTATATCTATTATTGAACCCATACACCTGCTTCCATAACAGGTTCCATGTAATTTTCTGTCTGTTTTAAAATTCAAATGATATGGTAATGTGACATAGCACGGCAGACGCTAATTGGATTAAAGTTGGCACTGCTTATATACTTGATATAGTTATATGTATGTAGCGTTAAATAGCGATAACGTTAAGTGTTAATGTTGTTTATATTGTGGTTTAATTACTTGTTTAATATATTGGGATGTGTGATGTTGAATTAAGGTTTTTTTTTGTAATCAAATGTCGATGATGATGAGCTGGAATTTCGCAGACTGGTCCATGTATGCCTAGCATGGCATAGTCGGCCTTATAATGTTCCCACTGCTGGGACTCAGGCCTCCACTCTACGAGAGGGAATGGGCTGTAATCCACCACGCGGGCCCAGTGCGAGTTGGTGGATGTCACATGTCCTCGAATGTTTGGTTCTAGGACATGCCGGTTTCCTCACGATGTTTTCCTTCACCGTTTTGAGAGCAGTGGTGATGAAATAAATTACACAAAGTAATGCGCCTGGCTGGGTTTGAACCCGCGACCTACTACTCGTAAGTCGGAGCCGTTACCACTCGGCTACCACTGCTCTCCATGTATGAGTAAAAGTTAAATATTGGATCGGTCTGTTTGGGCATTTAGGGCTCATTTTCAAAAAGATAACCGTGGATTTGCTCAGCTGAAAGTAGAAAGCACCTGAAAGTAGGAACATACTCCCGGAGAGAAAGTAATCAATGAGCTATTCCAGGACATGGTCTACTCATGGTTTTCTGTTCAGCTGTATGAAGGAGTAACAAACATACACACACTAATGTTCATACATAAACACTTTCGCCTGTATAATATTAGTGTGATTAAGGTGCCATTCGAACCTCGGCTGCAGGCTGCGGATGCAGGCTGCACATGCAGCGGCTGCGTGAGCTTCAGTTTCGAGTGCTGCCGCGACCTGTAGCTGCAGCCGATCTTGTGATCGGCTTGCGACCGCAGCACTACTGGTCTGCACCAGTAGTGCTGCAGCCGCAAGTCGATGCGCACGTAGTTACGTCACTCCAACCTGTTTAGACAAGTCCGAAATAATCGCTACTCGGAGCCGATAGCGCTCATATTGGATTGAATCGTAGATTTGCGTGCAGCCAGCCTCGGAATCACTCCCGGCTGCGGATGCAGGCAACGGCTGCATATCATGCGTGCACACGCATACTTGCATAAGCAGCCTGCAGCCGAAGTTCGAATGGCACATTTACTCATCATCTCCCTAGCCTTTTCCATATTAGATTTCCAGTCTAACCGGTTGCCGCTGAATACCCGTGTTTCACATGGAGTGACTGCCTATCAGACCTCCATAACCCAGCTACTGGGAAACACGATTGTATTTCGATAGACTCGGTCAAAATTTCTAGCGTCTGGCAACCAGTATTAGGACTAATGGTTTTACGTGCTTTCTGAGGCACGGGGTGTCAGTTTTGTCCACTCTAGTATCTAACACTGATATCTGAGTTATAATTACATCATCATCTCATCATCTTCCTGCCCTTGCCCGTTTTATTTGGGGTCGGCGCAACACGTTTTTTTCTTCCATTCTGTCCTGTCACTCGTCACGCTGTCACTAACTCCCTTTTCTTTCATATCACTTCTCACACAATCCATCCATCTTTTCTTTGGCCGCCCTCTCGCTCTCCATCCATCCATCCATCTGAGTAATAATTACATAACATATAAAAAATAATTTGGATGTCAAAGCGATCGCACAGCACTAAATATCTCATACAAATTAACTTGTTTCTTTTATAAGAAAACCTATCTAGACTTAAGTACTCGTTTATAAAATACAAGCAAATTGACACGGACAAACAAAAAAAAAGCATAAACGTTCCCGCACTAGCCGTACCTAGAACAACTACATACCACCACAATTTACTGCCTACTCCTAGTAATTATTTCTAATTATAGTGCAATTGTAAACACAAACGAACAAACAATTGCGATACGTCGATAATAGGCCGCTAAGTGTCGGTGTGGCCGCTCCCTTCGGCCGCGGAGTAATCATACGGTGATGCGCGGTGCTTATCACGATTACCTTAGCTTTAATCTTTGTAGATTGTACTGCTTAGATATTTAACAGAGATATGGTGATTTTTTACAAGCTTTTATTCAACTTGCAAAGTTTGTTTGCTTAGGGCAAATCTCGCAAACGTCACGAAGAAGATGAATGTGCTGATTTTGGTTTCAATTATACATCCTTTCACTTTAAAACATGATCACATCATCATTATTTCAGCTGAAAGACGTCCCATTCACTGCTGGACATAGGTTCCCCCCAAACTTCGCCACAATTATCGGTCCTACACTATGCGTATTACATGCATCGGATCGGATGCCCACAATCCTCAACAGGTCATTGTTCCACCTTGCGGACAACTTGGGCCTTCTAACACTGCATCTTCCGGCAAGAAATCACCATTCCTGAACCTTTCGACCCGGTCGACCATCTGTTCTGCGTGCAATGCGCTCTGCCCAATGCCACTTAAGTTTGGCGATTCTTCGAGTTATGTAAGTAACCTTTGTTCTCTTGCGGATATCTTCATTCCTGAATTGATCACGCCAGGAAACGCCGAGTATGGCCCTTTCCATTGCTTTTTGGGTGACCAAGATTTAAATAAGGTCAAATATCTAACAGGAAAACAAACTTTTTGCGGAAAACCGTTACTCTGTTATTATTATATTTTATTCTATTCCGCACGGAAATAAAAAGAACTTACCTGTAATTGCTATTTATATCCATAAGCTTTTCGTGTTAAACATAGATCATAATTCTAATAAATAAATCAAAATTCACACACCACTAATCAAAATATGCAATGAAATTATCTACGCGGTGATCAAGGAACCATTTTTTAATTTACTAACATTTTTTATGATAAACTTGATGTATGTTGAGAAATATTTATTTACTCGTGTCTAATGCCCAATAAAATTGGAGGTTACTTGTTATCTGATCGAATACTACCTATTTGATCATCAACGCTTGCTTGCAATGATTAATATGTAATAATAATAAATGAGAAGCATTCCTGTCAAATCGAATCAGAAATGAAGATGTTTGCAGGAGAATCAAGGTTACCGAAGTGGTAGAGGGTACATTGCTCGAAGAATAGATGGTCGATGGGGCCAGATGGCCTCTCACAAGGTGGACCGATGATCTGGTGAGATTCATGGGAATCTGATAGAAGCAAGACGGATAGAACCGATCTTTGTGGCGACCTGTGTGATCTGTGTGGGGGAGGCCTATGTCCAACAGTGGACGTTTTTGATTAAAATGATGATGATTTTGAGCCACCTGACAAAAGTCTAGATAAAATATTGTTCGTTTGATTTTATTAGAACTATAGTCTGTATAGATTTTAAAGTTTAGTGCATTATTTTAATGCATTAAACTTATAAAAATCTGTATATAGGTATGTAAAAGGCATCCATTATCTCCTGATTGATCTATCAACACATAGCTCAAAAATCTAAACGAATTGCGCTGAAATTTGGCAAGCAGATAATTATTATGAAGTAAGAATGCATTTTCCACAATTCACCCCCTAAGGGGAGAAAACGGGGGTCCATTTGTATGGAAAAACCTACTTTTACGTGGAAAAAGCTTAACTGGTCAATCTAACTCTAACAAGTAAATACAGATATCTTTAAAAAGTTTACGAAAAGAAGGACACTTTGTTTTTTTTTTTCTTCATGAAAGAATATTTTTTCACTGACAATAATCGAATCCTCCAATTATTGTAGCATTGTAATATAAATTCGACCCAATTATGCAGGTACTATAAATTATTCTTGTTTTTTGAGGCACAAAAAATAAGACAAGAGTGGACTCAAGCTCGAACAAATGCTACTGCTACCTACAAACATGCACTCATGGATCATGTACAATATGGCACACTACAATATTTTTTGTATTATTTCGATCAAAAAGATAATTACCACACAAAAGCTATGATTACTCGATTATATGAATGAATCGATGTAATTTTTGTGAACAAAAGTGATCATTTCGTATAAATTCATCGACAAGGTCGTTTCGAGACGAATCGCAAATTGCTGGCACATTATTTTTATTATAATTATTGCTGTTTGGAAGAATCGTTTCGTGTGTGGCCCTGGCCTTAGTGGCAGGGTCCATTTGGACAACAAACTTTAAAAAGTATGCTGACACAATCAAAGTTCAGGAATGACGATATCCGCAAGATAATCAAGGTTACCTCGAACCAGTCCTTACGGTAGGCATTTAGGTCGTCTCGCCACCTCTTCCCAGGTCGACCTCGGCGGCGTCATCCATCTTCAGGTACCCACTTTGTGGAGACTCTTGCCCACCGGTCAGAGTGCATGCGGCTGATGTGACCCGCCCAATCCCATTTTAGCCTGGCAGCCTTTTTTCCTACGTCCATAATTCCCGTCTTTTGACGCAGCATACAAAATACATTACTAAAATATTTTTTGTTCCTCTGCATATTAACTTCCTGTTACAGTAGCATCAAATTCGACCATGCCCCTTGACTCCTTAATGCACAACAAAATTAACTAGTACAAAAAAATGCAGTTAAAATTATCAAATAATGATTAATAGACTAGAACATTCCAATCCGATCTCCCATTAAAAGTAACCTTACTAATAACATTTTAACACTACATTAACACGCAATGATACAAACATCGGTAATTCTTCATCAGACCATTATACTTAGCTTCCGACAGCGAATTATAACGCTGAGATATACAATGTTTTATTACTACTACGGTTATGAAAACAAATCTATAATAAACTGCCTTTATTATATTAATATCTATGGACATAATATATACTTCTATACTCAAACAATAAAGAAGAAAGATTTGTATTTTTGTTTGTAATGAACAAATTAAAAAACTACTGAAATTATTTTAAAAATTCTTTCACCAGTAGAACGCTTCTTTATCATTGAGGCTATATATTTCACTTGGGCGAAGCCGCTGGCAGAAGCTATACAATAAAATCGTTTTTTTTAGGTGGAAAATCATCAAATGACTCCTCACGCCCTTGGGCGGAGTGCGAGGGCGTGTCAGACTTTTATTGTTTTGTCCCTACGGTTTTGCTCACATCTCGTACCATCTGTTCAGCACTGGGTTGTGACAGTCATTGTCGCCATTTCACCATGAGATCCTGCCGGAACTTTGTCCGCCATGCCACACATGCAGCGGAGTTTCGCCCCGGCGTGGCATCTCCACGCGCAAATCGTGCATGCGTGCAAAGACTGTTGCCTCCAGATCCCGTGGTGGCAGGCCAGCAAGGAGGCTCGCCACTTCATGGGAAACCGTGCGGTATCGCTCCATCCGGATGGCCATGACTCTCTAACATGCGTTCAGCTGGGCAGCCGGTCGCTTTCGCAGCGACGGCGCCCATGCTGGCGCTCCTTAAAGGGCCATGGACCAAACGATACCTGCGTAGAGCCTCCGGCAGGAGGCGTCTGGACCCCCTAGATTGGGCAGGAGCCGCTTGAGGGCAGCCCCAGTCCGATCCAATTTTGAAGCCAGACGTCAGATGTGCTCCTCGAAATTCTATCGGCTGTCGAGGACCAGTCCCAGCTACTTCATCGTCGACTCGACGCAGATGTGAACTCCTCCTATCTGTCTGTAGGGGTGCGCGTATGTTTTGCTAAACTACACCATGGTTTTGAGGTGGGAAATCAAGTAACTCTTCTCGCTCTGGGATGAGTGAGAGAGAAAGTCAGAATTTTACTGGCCAAAACGAACTTATGTTTCTTCAGCTGACCTTGCGTTCAGGGCCACCCTAACTTAGCAGAGAATGGATTCGGATGTAGTTTTCTCTATCATTTAGAGAATTTATTACAATAATCGCAATCATGAATCACCACCATCTTTACTAGCTACCCTTATGACAGTTATTGTTACAATTTCTAAGACATAAACGAATTTAAAAAAAAGTTCATCCAAATTGATTGTATTATTTTCGAGTTTAGCGCTTAGTAACATATTTAGCCATTATTTTTTATTTAAATCTATGATGCTTTAATATAATAACATAAATCTCGACGTTTTCTCAAGTCATAAAAACCAGGCGAAGCAGGGGCGGGTCGATAGTATCAAAATATCCGTGTGTAGATAATAAACCTTCGATTATATATATCTGCTTGTGTTTCTAACAAGTTATCAATATGCTGTTGATTTGTAGTTTATGTTATGTGTGTATGAGTGGCATAACTATGCTGGTGGTAAAAAGTCTGGGGCCCCTTTTTTATATACACTAGACTATATTATTAAAAAAAAAATTGCTGAATATGCTATTATGTCTAAGCAGTTGAGCACTATCAAAAATTATTTTTGATAAAATATCTCCAATCAAAAT
Organism: Mythimna impura; assembly: GCA_905147345.3. Lineage (NCBI taxonomy): Eukaryota > Metazoa > Arthropoda > Insecta > Lepidoptera > Noctuidae > Mythimna > Mythimna impura. The sequence goes on along the minus strand of LR990362.1, from coordinate 9,799,977 downwards.
CTTCAGACAAAATTTTAAAACAAGTTATATTTAAAAGTAATTATATCAAAATATTAATACATAATGATTATCTTGATGCAGGAAAGTAGAGGTCAAGAAGAAACAACAATAGCCCAAGGGTGCAGTGATCGGCAGTCAATAAGCACAGCAACCGCTGATCGTGAGGTCACGGGTTCAATTATGTTCACTGAACTATTGTGATGAATCACTTAAGACACTAGAATAATTTTTTGATTGATAATAAATGTTGGTGATGTAATAAGTTTGTAAAGAAGATAAAAAAAATTTGGTTCCTTTATTTTAGACATGTCAATCTTTTTAAGGTCGGGAGTTGAACTTCAGTTCAAGACAAAGTGACATTCTGACGAGAGATAGCAATTGACAGAAATGGAATTGACTTGTGCAATCGAAACGTGACGTGGCCAAGCAGTTTGTTATTTTGGAAATTGACTGTCATTCTTTTTTTTTAAACCTTGCCCCACCCAAGGAATTGCTCTTGTACCGTGGGTTTTTTTAGGTGGGAAATCATCTAATGACTTCTCGCGCTCTGGGTGGAGCGTGAGGGTGTGTTAGACTTTTACTGACTAAAACCACATCTGTGTCCTTCAGTTGCCCTTTGCGTTCTAGGAGTACAGGTTTCCTTTTCAAAAATTCTCCGCGGTCCTAGCTAGCGGGCATCGGCCCTGCTGGGTTTGCTGACATCTCCTTGAGGAGCGCGTGGATCGCTACGCGCTGTTGACGACTGGGCTCGGTCCGATCAATTACCGGACGGCCGGACGGCAAGCTACCCATTGCTCGACATGCCGCAAGCCCGCGTCTACTGTGGCTGGTAGTAGGGGTCAGAATCTCGGCGGCTGGGGACTGAGGACATTCGTTCCCTCACGTGTGCGGCCTCCTCCTTCGCGATATTACTGCTTCGCAGAAGGAGGCTCTTGCACTCTGGGTGGAGCGTGAGAGCGTGTCTTGATGACTTTTATTGATTAAAACCTCACCTGTCTTTCAGTGCATTCACAAACATGTAATACGAGACACCCAGACTCGGAGCAACTATCTGTAGGCCATACAACTATTTGTTTCGTGTGGAATTAAATCTGCGACATGCAGTGCAACAGCCAATCACTCAACCACTGCGCCATCCGTGCTGTCTAATATTAAAACAGTCCAAAAATATAATAGTTTTTATGTTTGAACATAAATAAAATAAGTTATTCGGTTTGCAGTAATCGTGCAGTGTCTTTTTTTAACTCTGTGCAAATTTACACAGCTCTGGTAGTATTTTAACAAAGTTGCTATTTTAATAGAACGTACAAAGTCTAAAAAAAGCGACCAATAATTCTTGTCTTATTTTAGAATAAAAAAATAACTATTTTAAGAACAGCTGCAATCGATTTAGTAGCCAATTCTGAACATATTATTTTCAGAATAAAGAAAACCGTGGGGGTCCAGACGCCTCCTGCCGGAGGCTTGACGCGGGGATCGTTCGGTCCATGGCCCTTTATGGGGCACCGGTATGGTATGGTCATGGCTATACGGATGGTGCGAGGATACCGGACGATTTCCTGCGAAGCGGCGAGCCTCCTTGCTGGCCAGCCACCATGGGATCTGGAGGCAACAGTTCTTGCACACATGCACGATCTGCGCATGGAGATGCAACGCCGGGGCGAAACTCACTCGGGAAGTTCCTGCACCGGATTCGTGCGGAAGCGACGCCCGGGTGTCGCCACTGTGTGGACCGCCCGGAGGACACGGTGGAGCACACGGTGGAGGTGTGCCCCGCTTGGGCAGAGCAATGCCGTGTCCTTGTGGGGGCGATCGGCGGCGGCGATCTCTCGCGCCGGGCTTTGGTACAGGCCATGGTCCGGAGCGAGGAGGAGTGGCAGGCGGTCGCCTCCTTCTGCGAAGCAGTAATGCTAGCAAAGGAGGCGGCTGATCGCGTGAGGCAACGGTCCTTACGCCCCAACCGCCGCCGGGATTCCAATCCCGATTTCCGGCCACCGTAGGCGCGGGCTTGCGGACGGCGGGCAATGGGTGGCCCGCCGTCCGACCGTCCGGTAACCATCCGGACCGAGCCCAAGTCGTCGACGGCGCGTATTGTTCCGCGCGCGCCTCAGGGAGATGTCAGCAAATCGTAGGGGCCCAGCAGGGTCGAAGCCTACTGGGGCCATGGGTAGTGTGAAAACGAAACCGTGGCCCTGGGACGAAGGCAACGAAGGAACAGGAGTGGGTTTTTAGTCAGTAAAAGTCTGACACTATCTCCCGCTCCGCCCAAGAGCGGGATTTGTCATAAGATGATTTTCCCACCTATAAAAAAAAAAACCTAAAAAAAAGAGGTTTATAACAAATAAAAAAAATAAAAAAACCTGAAGGAACATAGGTGTGGTTTAAGTCAGTGAAAGTCTGACACGCCCTTCTGCTTTGCCCTAGAGCGTCATTAGAAGATTTCGCAAATAAAAGAAGAACTACTTTCAGGTAGGGCGTTTATTATATCTCATACTCGCAAGCAGTCTATTTAGAGCTCTAGCACCCACAACAATATCAATACACAAAAACACCCTTTAATACAAACAAAACATCAAAAGAATCCGTGCAATTTCAAACTTTAAAATTACAAGAGAGCTCCCTACATCACAACGGCATAACAAAACGCAAATAACCGATTCGCAAGCACTGCAACTTAATTAGGCCCGAGAAAACGATCTCACATATCAATAGTTCCCAGGATGGTATGCAAAAATTGTTGAGAAAATACCAAAGAGTGCGTGATCGATAATATGAGGGACGTAAGCCGGTAATTTCAGCATTTAGGCCTATAACACTGGGAATTGTAATTGTCTGAATTGGTGTTACGCACTGCTTCTTGAGTCATATGGTGCGATGTGGAGAGGGAATAGTGATGGTAATGCGTGGGGTAATTTGTCGATAAAGTTAACTGATTATGTTGTGATAGTTATCAGTTTTTTTTTTTCTTGTAGTCGACAATTAATTGGGTTGGGAAAAGTGAAGAGACTATCGAATGCGAAAGTTTGTGTGTGTTTTTAGCTTAATAAGTTGAATGAATTTGGCAGGCGGTTCAAAGTCAAAGTCAAAGTTTTTATTTCACATAGGCCTACATGGGCACTTGTAAAACGTCAGAAGCTAGTGCACGGTTCCAAATTGGTCGTTTCCTATGGAGAAGAACCGGCAACAAACTCCATGGTTACTCTTTTAAAAAAGGTTACCATGGTATGCCCATCCTGGAATAGGAAATAGGATATATCTTATCCTGGGAGCAACTTCCCTGGGGATAATTTTCACTTTTACGCAGGCGAAAGCACTGGCAGAATCTTGTAGTTAATATACACTTAAAAAATATAAACTAAATCATTAGACTAGACTATTAGTTAAACTACTGATTGTTTGTGAAATTAACTGAAAAACTATTTTGTATCTGGTAGCTACAATAAAAAAGTTAGTGTAAATGGTTCGTGGGAAAATATGAGACATATTAATCATATACAATTTATTGTTATCGCACTTTTTTTTTCCAGGCAGAAAAAAAATCCTTCTGAACTGTCGATAAATACATACAAGGAAATAATCCTTTGACTTTAGGAGTTTATTGTTATAGCCTATCGTTGGCATAAAACTAGCCATCCATCTACTGCCAATAAAACAGCAAATTCTAAACTATGGAGGAGTCAAGCATCATCGAGAAGCGAGCTCAGCGAAATCATATGCAAAATGCGTTTCCCACGACCCGTGGACAATCGAACGTTTATCGAGTGGACCGGACCCCTATTCTTTATCGATTATTACTTATCGATATAGCGTCATTTGAGTCGATTAACGAAATAAAACTCGACATTAATGGCTCAAGTTGAAACAAAAAATAGTTATAGATTATCCATAGATACAGTACTAATTTTAGCAATAAATAAAAATGACTACAGCTGTTCAAATATCATTAAACTAAATATGGCAATAGGTAATAAATCAAATCAAAATGCCCCAGAAAATGATTAATTTAAATCAATCTCACTTACGTTCCAAATGTTACCGTTATCGTAAATCTATCGATGTTTAAATGCTAAAGCTTTGACAAATTAAGCTATTTCATTTTATCTTAATCGTTTTTTTTATCGACAAAAAATATTGACAGCACTTAAACTTGGAAGTTTATTAAATAAAAAAAAACTCTAATTTGTGAAGACAGATTTTTTATTCTTGAAATCTATTCGACCTTCTTGTAGCGTTGTTTTTTTTTTTAATTTCTTTGTAAATCTACATAAACAAGTATAGAAGTTGCTAATTGAGTTTTAAGGCCAATTAAAAACTATACTATACTCTTCGGTAGATATTAAAATGCTAAAGACGGGAAGTTAAAATTTTCAGAACTTTGTGACTTACATTCATTTCCGAATTGAGAATTTGAAGTTAAGAACGTATAAATCCCAGAAACTTTAATGCCAAAGTTTCAGGGTAAAGTAGATCGTAAAATACTTCTTTCAGAAATCGGGATTTTGAAAGATTCAGACCACGTTGGAGAGGTCGGAACAACCTGAAAGTCTTCCATAATAATTGGAAAGAAGAGTTGAAAAATCGTGATCATTATAAGGAATAGAGGAAAGCCCAACAGTGGGACAATACGGGCTAGTAATAATAATAAAACATACGTTCGAAGACATGTGGCATCCACCAACCCGCACTGGGCCCGCGTGGTGGATTACGGCTCATTCCCTCTGATAGAGGGAAGGCCTGAGTCCCAACAGTGGGAACATTATAAAGCCGAATATGCTAATAATAATAAAAATAAACTGGGATTAACCTTTTACATTTCGATTAAGATAATTTTATCGCATTGATTGGGACGTTATTGATAACGTTAATCATCGGCATTTTTAAGTAGCTAAACTACGTTTTCTCAAAAGACAGTATCTTTCTTCAAATCCCAGCTCATCTTTTAGGCAAGATGTTGATCAGCATGAGACTGACAGCGAAAAACCTCACAAATGCGAAAGATGCAAGTAACTTCATAGTAAGAAGAAAAAACTCAACCTGTAAGTTTTTATTACACAGCTTATTTTTTTTACATAAACCAGTGCTTGACTGCGATCCCACCTGATGGTAAGCAGTGATGCAATCATTGATGGTGAGGCGTACTAGTTTATTAAGAGCCTATTCGCTCTAGTCATGATGACACCTATATTACAGTTGGACGGGGAGACCGCAGCAAGCAAATTGTTCCAGTCCTTCGATGTACGCGGTATAAACAACGAAGCGAAACGTTTAGTCCGGACCGTTGAAGTTTCAACAACGTAAGGGACGTTATTTATATCATCATCGCCCTAGCCTTTTCCCAACTACCTTGGGGTCGGTTTCCAGTCTAACCGGATACGACCAGACCTCCACAACCCAGTTACTGGATAACACAATACTCCCTGGGTAGTCTGATGGTGAGACTTTCTGGCATCTACCTGTAACGACGGTTAAATATCTACGAATGACAAAATGGATCTGGCTGTACGTGCTTCCCAAGGTACTGTCCTAGATAAACTTAGAAAGATTTATGTATATGATGAGCTAGCACTTATTGGTTTTTTAAGTTGGGAAATCATAAAATTACTTCTCTCGCTTTAGGGTGGGGCGAGAGGGTGTGACAGACGTTTACTGACTAAAACCACACCTATGTTCCTTCAATTGCCTTTTGCGTTCTAGGATCACGAGTTTAACTTTCACACTTTTCCCCATGGCCCTAGCAGGTATCGGTCCTGCTGGGCCGCTACGGTTTGTCGACATCTCTTTAAAACGCGCGTGGAACACTACGTAATGTCGACGACGGAATCAGTCCTTATAGGACGAGCGGTCGGCGACCTACCCATTGCTCGTAGTCCGCAAGCCCGCGCATACGGTGGCTGGTAGTCGGGGTCGGGGTCTCGGCGGCTGGGGCGTGAGGATGTCCGTTCCCTTACGCGTGTGACGCGATAGCGTTTGAAAGAATCACCGCGACTCTTGAACGCAAAGGGTGACTGAATGAACACGGATGGGTCGCTCAAGAAGACTAGTCCTCTCCATTGCCTTTATTATAGGAGTAGTAGTTAAAGACGGATGGACTATACAGAGAGTCGGTCCGGATGAATACTGGACGGCCGCGTCCGGTAACCGTCCGGACCGAGTAAGAATCGTCGACGGTCCTTAATGTACCACGCGCGCCTCAAAACCGTAGGAGCCCAGAACTTCTGAAAGGGAAACCCGTGGTCCTACAAAGCAAGAGCAACTGATGGAACATATGAACAAATGCATAGGTGTGGTTGGTAGGTGTGAGCAGGAGCTCTGCCCTACAGCGAGAGAAGTCATTAGATGATTTCCTACTTAAAAAAAGCTTTAGTACCTTACATCGGTAAACAAACGATGATCAGAATAGTGTTGAACTTAAAACCTATCTGGCTATTGGATCATTTGTTCTGCGTCTGAGTGTAATTTATCTATAATATGTATGTATTTAGAAATATATATTCATAATTGAATAATAATAATATTCCACAACTACCACACAACGCCGTCTAGTCCCAAGCTAAGCAGAGCTTGTGTTATGGGTACTAGACAACTGATAAACATACTTATATATTTCTAAATACATACTATAGATAATTTACACCCAGACAGAACAAATTATCGTGCTCATCACACAAACATTTGTCCTGGGTGGGAATCGAACCCACGACCTCCGGCATAGCAGTCAGGGTCACTAACCACTAGACCAACAGGCCAGTCATATATGTATGTTTATCAGTTGTCTAGTACTCATAATACAAGCTCTGCTTAGCTTGAGACTAGACGGCTTTGTGTGATAGTTGTGGAATATTATATTATTTATTATTATATCTAGGCAAAAAGTCCGGTAACTCGGCAGTCCCGGGGGAACCTCGGCGAAATGTGAGCAACGTCGTCTTACATGACAGTGAGCTACGTATGTATGATAGGAATTCATTGTACGAAAGGTTAAAGCTTATTTATTGAGGGTCATTTCGAAGCTACGCAACTTGAATTCCTTGGCTGATTATTCTAAATGTTTTATGAAATATTCAGTAGTAGTAGTTGAGCATTAGGTAATGCGGAAGTTGTTGAAGTTTTTGGATCACACTGCAGTTCATATTCAATTGAAGATTACGTATTGCCAATCTACAAGCAAAGTACGGGTTTTGGAACACTGCAATACGCTTTTTGGAATATTGATTATATTTCAATTAACTAACTCTGTGATTCTTATTCTCACAAAGCAAATTATGAGGGTACCTCGGTGACGTCTAGTCAGTCAGCTGTGCCATATTGTGTTAGATGTACCTGCATGTTTGTCTTTAATGATTTGGTTGTGCCCTGTTATACTGTATCGTGGTAACAAGTGATGTTGTGAGCCTATTGTGTATACATGATTGTAATTGTACTATAAGGTGTATTGCATGCTTCGTCATTAGACGACAAATAAGTATTTAACAAAAAATTTAAATCTCATATAAGTGAACGTTTGTAATATGTTCTTATGAGAAATAAAGATTCTTTAAACCTAATCCAGATCCCTTTAGCCGTCTCTTGCATTTATCTACTTCCTATGCCCAATTTTGTTCGCATGAATATTGTTCATAGCGGATGCGAAATCAAAGTCGAAATCAGATAATAACTAGTTTGTGTCCTTCCTTGTGATTCAAGCCTACCCTGTACCAAATTTCATCAAAATCGGTTCAGTAGTTTAACCGTGAAAGTGTAAAGACAGACAGAGTAACTGTCACATTTACAATATCAGTACGGATAAAGAAACTGGTAGTGTGAAAGTGAAACCCGGGGCCCTGGGACGAAGGCAAAGAAGGAACAGTAGTGGGTTTTTAGTCAGTAAAAGTCTGACACTATCTCCCGCACTGCCCAAGAGCGGGATTTGTCATTAGATGATTTTCCCAACTAAAAAAAAAACGGATAAAGAAACTGGAATGTACATAGGCAATATTTTTTTTTAAATGATTTAAACTAGTGGTTGACATAACTGCTTAAGTGATGCAATCGTTGATAGTGAATCACTGGTTTATTAAGAGCAACAAAAAAGAAAATAATAGAATATTCTATCAACTTGCAAAAATTAAGAATTAGTTTTCGAGATATCACATTATTTATTTAAACATATACGGGCTTTTTGGTCTGTACCAAATAAATTAAATTCAAAACAATCTTAAATCACCAAACAAAATAACTGACTCGACTTCGTCTTAAATTCCATTGCCATGTAACCATGTGAACGGCATGCCTTAGCGTGCAGTACGGGCGTGACAGCCCGACCAGGGTTCGATTCCCTGCAGGCACCATTAGGACCAATAACCATCGGACCGGTAGCCAGACCCCGGACCGCTAATTCAGACTAATTTTCCTATCAAAACCGAAACGCTATTGTTTTTTTATGCCGACAGTAGCCGCCTAACTGTTACATCGTGAGAACTTCGGTTTCTTGCGTAATTGCATATTTTTAGTACTTTTTTTGCGGGTTTTCGCGTGTGTGTTTCGTGTGTGAAATTCGGCCTTGCCTTAACTCGATAAATGAAGCTTGAAGGAGAGATTCTAAACGGTCAGCGTAGCGTAGTTGCCTATCATGGTATAAGTGAATATAAAAATATTCAAGGTAAAGTTTCGTAATCCATCATAACACTTTGGTGACCTTTGCAATGGGGAACTTTTGTTTTTTTTTTTTAAGGTATAAATGGTTTTTTATAGAAACGTTTAAGTATCTATTCTATATTGATAGCTGAGCATAAAGTGTTTTGGTATAACAAGATTTTCTTTACACGTCCTCCTCGAAGTAAGTACTGGGTCCTTCCATATGAAATTGCCGTTTTTTAAAACGGGTTAATTTGAACTTTGATAAATCTTCGGATTGACTTAAAAATTTTTTTTTACAACTATCACACACTATCAACTATTACGTCTAGTACCAAGCTAAGCAGAGCTTGTGTTATGAGTACTAAACAACTGATACATACTTAAATATAGATAAATTACACCCAGACACGGAACAAGTGATCGTGCTCATCCCACAAACATTTGTCCTGGGTGGGAATCGAACCCACGACCTCCGACATAGCAGTTAGGGCCACTAACCACTAGACCAACAGGCCAGTCGAGTCGAATTATAAGTTCAAATAAACTTTATTTATATGGTAAGTACGTTATGGTTTTTTGAACTTATAATTCTACGTCAATCCGAAGATATCGTAGTTCACTTTATAACATCGGGGATTTTCTGTTTTTGGCCTCATAACTATGAATTTTTTTAATACATATTTTTAATAATTTAAGGATCTTAATTTTATTTAAATATTTAATTACTAACCAGAAGTTTAAAAAAAAATATTTAAGGATCTAAATTTTTAATTAATTCCCGTTTGGATACCTCCTCGTTTTAATTTATTTAAACTTTGTGTAGCGGTACACAGGAAGGCTTAATGCCCAAAAATACTTTCTCTGCTAGTCAACCTTTGGGTTAATAAAAAACTTTTAACAAAAAAAAAATACAACCGACTTCAAAGTAAAAAAAAACACTGAAAAGTGCAAAATAACTTTAATTTCGGAAGTCGGTGTTTCTATAATAGTTTTGTCTCTTCGTTATTTAACACCCACTTCCGAAATTAAAGTTATTTTGCACTTTTCAGTGTTTTTTGTTTACTTTGAAGTCGGTTTTTTTTTTTTTGTAAAAAGTTTTTATTTTACACTTTTTAGTTAGTACCACCACTAAAAAGTACCCCTCAGCCAAAATTAAATACCTTATAGCCAGAGTGCATCTCATGACAATTCTAATAATCCCAAACACGGTTAGATTACATTAATTTATTACAGAGTTCCGGTGCCTAACTTCAGGCTTCATCATCAGATCAGTTCGATATATTCCCCCTCTACTTTCAGTCAGTCATCGACTACACGTATAAAAAAAACAATTTTACTTGTTACGACGGTTCTGCTGTGATCCTATGAGGAGTTCTGTTCCATATCTTCGAAGTTCATGATCAGATCGTAATAATATTTCGATGGGACCAACTTGGGAGTATAACCTACCATTCAAAAAAAAATTTCAAAATCGGTCTACTATTGACCAAGAAATCGGTGAACATACATAAAAAAAAAACATACATTCAACCGAACATATAACCTCCTCCTTTTTGAAGTCGGTTAAAAATACTACACTGTGATAGTTATGTATACATAATAAATAAATAATATTTGACATAGAATTAAGTATTAAGGTACTGAAATAATCACAGTCTGTGGAAATAATAAAGTAAGAAACACAGTGAGAGGAATAACAGAACAATATAATTAAGACAACTCAAAATATAATTATTATGACGAAGACCAAACTTAGTTTGAGAGGCTTTTAAGTAGACTAAGACCTACTATCCACGAACGCGTAACTTCTTAGGGCCTGTGCACACCACGTTTTTTAAACGCGCTGTTGACGCGCGTTTGTAGCGATACAGACGCGATATGCACGCGAGTCAGACGCAGCCTGTAGACCTTTAATAGGATAAAAGCGCGCCGACGACTCGCGTTTTAAAACGCGCGTCAACGGTGCGTATTCATCACTATACAATTAGTGTAAGCCTGCTCACAACTTACATACAAAACTATGAAACACGGTCGACGAAGCGGCAACAACACGACTGCACAACAGATATATAATTTTACAGGATGAATTTTGGAGAGTGTGCGCGGGAATTGCATGACTTGATTCCACCATCTCATTTCTACTACCGAACAACCCAACGAACGGCGAGTATCCACCCTTACGTTGTTGTAACCTCAACGGTCCGGACCAAGCGTTTCGCCTCGTCGTTTATACCGCGAACATCGAGGGAATGGAACAACTTGCTTGCTGCTGTCTTCCCATCCGATTATAATTTAGGTGTCTTCAAGGCTAGAGTGAATAGGTTTTTAATAAACTAGTGCGCCTCACTATCAACGATTGCATCACTACTTACCATCGTACCACGTAATATTATCTATACAGTATTCTAACTTCATACAAACGGTCGAAACGCGAGCTATACCTACGCGCCTCGATCTCGAGGTGCGCTCGGGATGCAAACAGTCGCGTCTGTGCCGCGCGATTTTTTCAATAAAAATAAGTTCAAGTACATATTTATATATTTAATATGACGAGTAAGATATGTTGTGCTGTTTTTGGTTGCATGAATTCTTCATTTAAAACCAAACATATAAATTGTAAAGTAGCTGCAGGTATCTATAACCAAGTAAAAGATATTCCTTTTTCTCCACCTTGTCCATGTTTCCCAAAACAATTTTTAATTAAGCTTTAGAATGCGGATTTTTGTACTTTAAAATTTAATAATATAGCATTTTGTAGGTACGTCTCAGTCGAGGCGCAAATATTTTTCGGTCACAAATATTGAGCACTTCCTATTCAATTCACAAAGTATTTTATTTGTTTATATAAAAAAAGTATATTTACAATCACAAAACTAAATGGAAACACAAAGTAGGCAAATGTAATTAAAATGCTGGAGGCGGGCAGCCAAAGTGCGGGCAGCCCTATCGCATGTTTACGTACCGCGCGGCTGTAGGCATTTATTTCAAAGATATGGCCGAGTTACAATACTGTATAGATAATATTACCGTGTCGCAGTCAAGCACTAGATTATTTCTATTGAAAAAAAAAGCAATGATTTGCTTCTGAAATTTCACAGATGCACACACAACAATGCACCAAACATATATCTATATAATCTATACATACCTACATACCGTATGTATTTACATATATTATGTGGTGAGTAAAGGATGCGCATGAGCACGTTACGGGGAGTGGCTCGCTCATATTACGTATTAATTTAAGCACGCTTCGTTAGCGATGCAAGTGCTTGTCATGTTACCGCTGATATCTGTTCGGGACCCGTTCTGTTTTAGTTTTAATCGGAACTGGCTGATACTGTGTTTGACTGTTGTTTTTAAATGTACACTCTTTAATTTATAGGCAGACTTAGTGTACTAAATCTTCGCTTTCTTTTAGTTTCTGGCTTTCGTTGGCATGATTTGTACTTGTAAGTATAAGTATTTTTTGTTGTTTAACTAATAATAATGGCAAACCACTTTTCTTGCTCTGCGTGCAGAGAGGGAGTGTCAGACTTTTATTGACTGTAGTCAATTACCGTAAGAATAGACTACTGAAGGAACAGGCGTGGGTTACTTAAACCCACCCCGGTTCTTCAGTAGCTGTTTGCGTTTTCATTGGCCCTAAAAAGCTCTTTTCTAATAATGAAAAAATCTTGTTAAAAAAAACGAATCGCTGTTTTCGATCAAAAATATATGGAGCATAGCTGCTTAAATAATAATAAAAAAACAGAGAGCCCACCAATCGAACAAGCTGGATTCAGAAAGAACTTCTCAATGATCGATCAAATACTCACTGTCAAGGAAATTGTTGAGAACTGTATAAATACAATAAACCGCTCTATATAGCTTTCATAGATTACTCCAAAGCGTTTGACAGTATAAATTATACGAGTAGTGTAAGCGGGAAAGTTTTTTATTTTTTTATAAACTAGTGCTTGACTGCGATCTCACCTGATGGTAAGTAGTGATGCAATCGTTGATGGTGAGGCGCACTAGTTTATAAAAAGCCTATTCACATTAGCCTTGAAGAGACCTAAGTCTAGAACAACAAAACATTAGTAGAGTAAAATAAAATATAATCAAGAACATCTATTCTAATAGCGAAGCTCGAATACAACTAGAAACACTGGGGGAGTGGTTTCCTATACAAAGAGGCGTGAGACAAGGAGATCCGTTAACTCCTAAACTATTTTCTAGTGTTTTAGAAACTATATTTAGAAAACTAGAGTGGGAGTACTACGGACTAAACATCAACGGAACCCACCTCAACCATCTAAGATTTGCGGATGACATAGTAATATTTGAAAAGGATTATAGCAACTTAAAAATAATGGTTCAACAAATCTTACTAAAACGCAAAACAGTTGGTCTGTCAAAGACTACATCCAAAACAAAGCTTATGACTAACACAATCTGTCAAGACAAAGAGGTGGAAGGACAAATAATAGAATTTGCAGACGAGTAAGTTTGTTGATACAGTATCTAGAGCAGTAAACACATACCTTGTTGGAAATAGTTGGACTTCCTCACGTATACACAGACGAGCGCCATGAGTTGCAGCTGCGAGAGTCGCTGTCTGGTGGACGGGGGGAGAGGCAGCAGATCCCGAAGGTTGGCAATCTCTGCGTTTATGAGGTCGCGTCTCAGCTTGCTCGCGCCTTTCGTTGATTTGCCCTGGTCGAACCTGGAGGATGAAAAAAGAAGCTTTTACTGAACTGATAATAGTCTTATGTAGATTTCTATAGAACCGTCTGTAGTAAAATTTCTGATGCCACATAGCAACTAAAATTCAAAATACTGTATTGTAGTATAACAATTATTCGCGTGAAAAAAACATAATACAACAGTTCGAAATAAACTATCGGGTAGTAGAGAGTTCGTACCAGACACAAAACCCGTCTGGTCGGAGGATCCTCCATTTTTTACAGAGGTTTGCGAGACTATACACCCTGTTCTGGCTACTATTAAATGAATATCGGAAAAGTCATAGAGGTATACATGAAAGTTGAAAGTATCGTCTGCGTATTATTCCGAGTCAATAAATTAATCAATAAATCCGAAAATATAAAAATCAGAAGTAACTTATGAAAAGTCTGCACAAACATTAACTTAATACTCTATTATTTATTGCATTTGGCCGATATATACGCTTTTCACTATGTACAGATATACCATAATCAATACTATAGTGTGGGACTCCGATGGATGCGAGACGCATAGGACCGTACGTTGTGGCGACTCTTGGGGGAGGCCTAAGTCCAGTAGACTGAGTAGTGGACGTCTTTCAGCTGAAATGATGATATTGATGATGACTATGTAATTATAACAGCCCGTAATCCGTATTGTCCCACTGCTGGGCACAGGACTCTCTCTATTATTTTAAGTAAGACATTTAGCTCGCTCGAAGAAATTGAGAGAGCGAGTGGTGGACAAAATGATAGAAATGGGAGACATGAATGATCGAAGTATAAATGAAAGCTGGAATGAGATTGCTGAGTGTATCAGACATGCAGCGAAAGATATTTTGGGAGAGACAAGAGGAAAGGGTACAATAGATAGGGATACATGGTGGTGGTCGATAGATATACAGAATGTGTTGAAAGAAAAAAAGAGGAAATTTAAGGAATGGCAGCGTATAGATTCGGAAAACACTAGCTTAAAGTCTGCAAAAAAAAGTGAATATGATGCTTTAAAGAAAAAAGCCAAGAAAGTCGTGGCAATAGCGAGAGCAAAAGCACAGGACAAACTATACGACACACTAGATAGTCCGGCAGGCCAGAAAGATCTATACCGGCTTGCTAGAGCAAGAGAGAGAAATGCGAGAGATGTTTGTCAGATAAGATGTATAAGGGATGAAACTGGAATGATTCTATCAGAAGATAGTAAAATCAAAGAGAGGTGGAAGGACTATTTTGAAAGACTGATGAATGAGGAAAACAACTGGAATGGGATTTTAGAGAGCAAACCAGTGAACGTGGGTTTAGTGAGAATGATTAGTATGGATGAAGTCAGAATAGCTATAAATGGAATGAAGAATGGTAAGGCAATTGGTCCAGACGGAATACCAGTTGAAGTGTGGAAGTTGCTGCGAGTGGATGGATGGATGTGGTTAGCTTTGTTCTTCAATAAGTTGTTGCAGGAAGAAGCCATACCTGATGAGTGGTGCAACAGTTCCCTGGTGCCCATCTTTAAAAACAAGGGTGATGTGCTTGAATGCAACAATTATAGAGGAATAAAGCTAATGTCACATACTATGAAAGCCTGGGAGAAAGTTATTGAAAGGAGGCTAAGAGAAGAGAGTGAAATTTCACAGAACCAATTCGGTTTTATGCCTGGTCGGGGTACAACGGATGCCATTTTTGCTATACGCCAGCTGTGCGAGAAATACAGAGGTGCGCATAAAAACTTGCACATGGTATTCGTTGACCTCGAAAAGGCATATGACCGGGTACCTCGTGAGGTTCTGTGGTGGGCCCTTAAGGAGAAAGGTGTGCCTGGGAAGTATGTGCAGTTGATCCGAGCGATGTACAGCCAATGCAGTACCCAAGTCCGGTCTGCAGTGGGCAACACTGGCAGCTTCAGTGTGGCTGTCGGCTTACATCAAGGGTCGGCCCTCAGCCCTTACCTCTTCCTGATGATAATGGACGCTCTGACGTCGGGCATCCAGGAAGAGGCTCCCTGGTGTATGCTGTTTGCCGATGACATTGTGCTGGTTGCCGAGAGTGGCCTAGAGGTCCAGAGCAAATTGGAGGTGTGGTGGCACAGACTGGAGAGTGTTGGCTTAAAATTGAGCAGAACGAAAACCGAGTACTTGTTCTGTGATTTCGGTGGTCTCTCCGGTCCTATGCCCTTAGCTCTCGCTGGAACGCCCATACCAATCTGCTCCGACTTTCGGTACCTCGGGTCGCTTATCCAAGGAGATGGCGAGGTAGACCGAGACGTATCAAATCGGATCAATTCAGGATGGATGAAATGGCGACAGGTCACTGGAACAATTTGTGACCCACGGATGCCCCCCAAGTTGAAGGGTAAAATCTACAAGTCCGTGATAAGACCTGTCATACTGTATGGATCAGAATGTTGGGCTGTGAAAAAGACGGATGAAAAAAGATTGCATGTAGCGGAGATTTTTTTTTTTTTTTTTTTAGGTGGGAAAATCATCTTATGACAAATCCCGCTCTTGGGCGGAGCGGGAGATAGTGTCAGACTTTTACTGACTAAAAACCCACTCCTGTTCCTTCTTTGCCTTCGTCCCAGGGCCCCGGGTTTCGCTTTCACACTACCCGTGGCCCCAGTAGGCTTCGACCCTGTTGGGCCCCTACGATTTGCTGACATCTCCCTGAGGCGCGCGTGGAACAATACGCGCCGTCGACGACTTGGGCTCGGTCCGGACGGTTACCGGACGATCGGACGGCGAGCCACCCATTGCTCGCCGTCCGCAAGCCCTCGCCTACGGTGGCCGGAAATCGGGATCGGAATCCCGGCGGCGGTTGGGGCGTGAGGACCGTTGCCTCACGCGATCGGCCGCCTCCTTTGCTAGCATTACTGCTTCGCAGAAGGAGGCGACCGCCTGCCACTCCTCCTCGCTCCGGACCATGGCCTGTACCAAGGCCCGGCGCGAGAGATCGCCGCCGCCGATCGCCCCCACGAGGACACGGCGTTGCTCTGCCCAAGCGGGGCACACCTCCACCGTGTGCTCCACCGTGTCCTCCGGGCGGTCCACACAGTGGCGACACCCGGGATGTAGCGGAGATGAGAATGTTGAGATGGATGTGTGGTGTGACGAGAATGGATAAAGTGAGAAATGAGTATATTAGAGGAAGTTTGAAAGTGGCGCCAGTGACTGAAAAGTTGAAAGGGAATCGTTTGTCTTGGTATGGTCATGTAAAGAGGAGAGATGAAACGCATGTTACTAAAAGAGTTATGAGTATACATGTGGATGGGTGGAGAGGGAGAGGGAGGCCAAAGAAAAGATGGATGGATTGTGTGAACAGTGATATGAAAGAAAAGGAAGTTAGTGATAGCATGACGGTTGACAGGATAGAATGGAAGAAAAAAACATGTTGTGCCGACCCCAAATAAGATGGGACAAGGGCAGGAAGATGATGATGATTTAGCTCGTTTCGCCATCTCCTTCGATGTCTGTCGCCGCCCCGCGTCTCTGTGTCTGGGTACCTATTCTGTGTTTTACAGGCCCACAGCTCGTTAGAAATGCGGCCCCCATATTGATTCATTGATATTCTTACGGATTAGATCTTATAAAATCTTGCATCGATACCTACAGCAAAGTATTTACAAAAAATATTGCAAAATAATAAATAACACGTCAAAAACTAAATTTACCTCACTTAAAATCTCATAATACGTTCGCAATAAAACTTAAAACAATTAAGCAGTTAACTTAATAATCGAATAAAATTCGTTCCCCATTCATATCCCAGTAGAATCGTCATTCGTACCGATTATTTGTAACGATATATAATTTTACGATTTTTATTGTATTAGACATAAATGCGGAATATTTTTAAAGTTACGTTTTTACCTTGAATTGTAATCGAAGTAATAGTACGGGTAATAGCAAATAGCAAAGGTCAGAGATTTGGCTATTTTAAAATACCATAATAAATAATGGTGTGGTATCTGTTGTTTTTATTACTATAATTTTTACTTGATTGACATTGAAAAGAGGTAATGCCGGAAGAAAAGTATGTATGGGGAAAAGGGGGCCTGTATCGTGAAAATCCACGTTATCTTTAGTTACATTAACATACCATATCATTAAGTTTTGAAAAGATACCGTCAAATAGGGATAATAGGAACGCAGGGTTGAATAGAAACAAAACTTTGATTAGCATAGCATAGCATAGTCAGCCTTATAATGTTCCCACTGTTGGCACTCAGGCCAGCTGTTGGCTCTCTAGGGGAGGGAATGGGACTTTCACTAATTTCTCCTAAAATTGATTTCTAGCAAAGCTTCCATTATTTTTGTATTACAATGCAAGAAATAATTGCAGTAAGTACTTAAGTGCTGAAAACAATTTCGTAATAACGTGAAAAAACCCCTTTAAAGTTTGGTTCCTATTCACCCCTGCGTTCCTATTCACCCCGTTTGACTGTACTAGATTTTGTTTTTTCAATAATTATTGATAAGTTAGCGCTTGACCAATGTCTTCCCAGAATGTTAGCAATGATGTTGTAGCCAATGGAGTACGCTTGCTTAGGCAAGCGTCAACCTGGGTTAGAGGTTGAAGTAGTCAGGGAATGATTAAAAATCAAATGAACCAGATACTGTCATGACATTGTCAACCAACTAACACCCTAATAATAATATCAATGCCTTACTGATATGGGCACCAAATCTTAACTGCACGTTTGTAGAGTCGTAAAAGTTTTTTAAGATTTACGACCTTCTCGTAGAACAGCACTTCGGATTAGAGATGTGAGTTTTGGAGGAACAAACATCCTTATTCTCTATATTTCATCTCTCCGACAGAACATCAGCCACTTGTATATAAACAAAAATGGCCGATCTGTAAATCTTCAAAAGCTCAGGTAGGCTGCTGTAGAAGCAATCTGGCCAAATGGGCTTTGACCCATGGTGTATATGCATCACCTCTATTCCTGCTCAGTATGAAAAACTCCCCCCCCCCCCGGTGGGTCACAAACATTTGTTGTTGTTGTCAGCGAGTACTTGCGATCACCTGACCGCTGCTCGTAGCATCTACGCTTGCGCGTATTTAAATTTAGTTCTACCCACTAATTATAATAAAGGAATCAATGCAATGAATTCATATGTTTAAGCATTATGGATTTAACTTATTTTTATATCATGTTTTAAATTTTACATTCTTAATTGCATTAATACTTAAAAAGGCGTCTAGAGTCCGCAAAAGTTTTATTATTTGAAGACTGAATTGTGACTTTAGTGTGTAAGTTTTACAATTATATGTATATTTTATATCAATAAAGAATATAATAAAACAAAACAAACCCCCCCCCCCACTATCCGCTAGGAGCTATCCAGGAGGCGACATATTGGTCTTAGTCGGACAGAGTCGAATTAACATGAAAGAAGATTAGGAAGAAAATCAGGCGATCATTCAGACAATAAAGAGCCTTCTGATGGATGAGTTATACAAAAATAATAATATGAGTAACATCCATTCCTCAAGATCATTCGATCACATCGTATTGGATTAGGTTAGTAGGAAACAAGGCAAATGGCCTAAAACATAAATAACATATTATATTCATTTTAAATTATATAAACTAGTGCTTAACTGTGATCCCACCTGATGGTAAGCAGTAAAGCAATCGTTGATGGTGAATCGCACTAGTTTATTAAGAGCCTATTTACACTATGCTTGTGTTTTGTATAACATTAAAAACTGTAGGGTTGTGAAGTACCTTCGAACCTTGGCAAGAATGCTGAGTTTCCTAGCAGCTACCTTGGCTTTGGAAACAATGAACCACCCAAAGTTAAGGTTTGAGGAAATTTCAACTCCCAAGAACTGAAGGCCGTCGATGCACTCCAAGGATACATTCTGAAAAGCAAGAGCCAAGGTGTACGGCCTCCGTTTGGCGGTGAACTGGCACATATGATTTTGTAAATTGAAAAATAGGTAAAGTCTCAATAAAATTATGTTAATAAAAATTATACGGACGAAATTCCATTGATGCAATCATAATTTGGTTACGATTATTATGATTGAATATGCCAATCAAAACACGTCCAAATTATACTTAATCGTTATATCTGAAAGGATCAATAAAAGATGACATTCCCATATTTCACAAGCTTTTAAAATTATCTTTGTCTATCACGGCATTTTTTTCCTATCATGCAAATTCAATAATTATGAAAATGAATGCTTAAGTGCATTAATTTTAATAATTGTTGAATTTGCAATCGTTTAAATGAAGATAATTACTTCTTAAATGGCGGTTAATTGTTTTACATGCCAATCAATGTTTCGAAATTATTTAAATGTCACCTTAATAACTGTTTGATAATTTGAATATGATTTAATATATTGAGTAAAGATTTGTTTGCTTAAATTATTGTTTCAAAAACATAATATTTGAGTATTAAAAATTTGTCTCAATTATATTTAAGACAAATAAATACTTACTTATTATGAATTAATAATGTGTCTCAAAGTGATAAAAACTAAACAAAGATACATTTGTATTTTTTTATTATTTTCAAATACACTTTATAATTTCTCACGTGGAAATAAACATTTGTCCCAATGAAAAATACTCTGGGATAAAAAACCTTATCCTATGTTCTATTGTATGTGCTAATCCAGTACATGGTCTATCTGTGTACCAAGTTTCATCGGAATTCGTTCAACCATTCGAGTGTTAAGAAGTAACAAACATACACATACAAACTTTCGCCTTTATAATATTAGTGTGTTTAATGGTAGCCAATTATAATCCAAAACGCTTGAGACTTATACAAAGTGCAGAAGTAAAACTACTCGTAGCTTAGAATTATTGTTAACAATATTCTACGAGGCACTACGCAAAACCATGACAGGAGCCAATTCAAGCTATCAACACAACGCTGCATTAGCCTCAGTCCGTCCACTAAAGCCTTACAGTTTAACCTATAACCTTTCAACCTTAAGCTGTCCATCTGAATCCTCCATGGTCCTTGTTACTCCGATACGCTGATGCACAGTGCCCTTTGCTATAGAAGTAAGAATTGATAGAAATGGCTTGCCTACACGCATTTTCGGGTGTTTAAAACATTCAACACTTTGAGGATTGCGTCGTCAATGTTGTTGCATGTCAATATAGTTGTCCGTGTCTTAGTTTTGTAGGGTAAGCACTGATCGTTCTTGGTGTTAGGGTCTGACATAGCCTCCTTATTTTTCGATTTTGAAATTGTCACGATAACTCCTCTTACTTTGGTTGGAGCGATTGACATGGAAGTGTCAAGTTTTGATGGTTTGTAAGCACTCATCTCTTCACCTACTCCCACAAAAATGAGGGTTTGTTTTATGCGGCATTAGAGCAAGCAAACAGAACTCATTTATCACCATCATTATTTCAACCTAAAGTGTTGCCACAATGACTGATCCTGTGCGTCTCGCATTCATCGGATTCCCGCAACCCTCACCAGGTCATCGATCTAGTGTGGGAAGCCTTCTAATGCTGCGTCTTCCGGTAGGCGGTCGCCTCTCCAAAACCTTTAATCCCCACTGACTATATAAACTGCGACCAATGTGTCCTGCCCCTCTAGCCAAGTTACAGTCGTTTTGTTTCAATTCTCTTTTCCTTGATCGCCTCGAGTCGGCCACGCCTCCTATTCCTTTGTTCTGATCACGTGACTAAGCGTTGAGATGACCTCAGAATAAAAGAATCGGAGGCGTGTCCTACTCGAGGCGATCGACGAAAAGAGAATCGAAACGAAACGGTTGTAACTTGGCTAGGGGGGCTGCTATTTAAGTTTGGCGATTATTTGAGAGTTACGAGACATACTCGTATGTCAGTAACTTTATTTCTCCTGCGGATATGTTCATTTCTGATTTGAGCCCTCTCTCTTATCTATACGACTTTCTAGCTCTATGTCTTAACCCTCCATAACTTGAAGTTTCTGATTAAAATTATCCCGCATTTGGATGTATTTATGCAGTAATGGCGAAGCTGTTTATTGATGATGTCATATAAGTAATTATGAACGAGCTTGTAAAGTTTTAATATAACTGTCAGTGATGAATTAAGGATATGTGTGATACTTCCTTATTAACTGGTAATAGTAGCATTTGTACTTGAAAGGCAATTGTCTATTAAGTTTAATGTTTCTTAAGTTATTTTTTTATATAAATTATGTTTGAGGAAAGAACTGTGGCAGTTTATCAATGATGATTGATTAATTATGTGAAGTCATATCTCGTAGGTCTCGTGGTGGTAAGCGCGACTGGTGAGCGTGAGTTCTATTCCCAGGTCGGACAAAAGTAATAATAATAAAAACTTTATCAGGATAAATTTGACAAAGTTCAATAAATAGACAAAATACGATAAACAAAATACTTAAATACTAGGTTTTTACAAATGCCCTCGATCTCACACTAAGATTCCCTGTGTCGTGTGATCCAGTTTCTTACAGAGTGCCGAAGTCTCGTGGTGGCAAGCGCATCTGGTGAGACTGGGGTCCAGGGTTATATTCCCAGGTGGAATAAAACGTGCTAGTTGGTATTTCCATTAGGTATAGGATTAGGAATTACTGTGTAGCTACCCGGAGTTTGAAATTTGGGTGCCTTGATAAGCCGTTAGTTAATCCTGCGCCTGATTTATCCCCGGTTGTATCAGATTGGCGTCCTATAAGACTACGAGAGGAAAGGAACAGAGAATACACCTGTGTACGCGCACACATTGCTATCTTTATATGGTCATTGTTTAGTTTTAATGTGCCATATTAATGCAATAATGTATAAATAACTGTGTTTGTTTAATAAATTATTATTTCATACTCGAGTTCTATAATATATCTTTGTTGAAATTGGCCACCGTGATCTGAATTCGATCGGGATATCATTATATGTAATACGTGAAGTTAAAAACGGTATATATGTGTTTGTGTTGAAATGAAATGTAACAAGTTTTGTTGCTTCTTGAATATATGAGAAAAATATGTTTTGTAAATTTAAAATCTGAAAGGATATTTAATTAAACCAAAAAAAAAAATACTTTCACCAAAAAATATAAGTAAAAAGAACACAATCTGTTTCGAGATCAACCATACGTGCCGACTTATTATTTTCAGATTTTAATGACAAAAAAAAATTAACCATTTTGTTAAAATTTCCAAGAGTCACGTTTTTTGCAATAATAAGGTCAAAACGTCGTTTTCATTATTCCACTTGGTACATTACCATTTACTTTGGCATTCCATCAAATTAAACAAAAAGATTTTTGGATATTTCGCGTTAAAAATGAAGAGAAATCTTTTGTGATTGGAGTGAGGCGCTCAGTGAATGGCATAAAGGAGTGAAATCGATGAGGGAATGACTGAGTGGATCTCTTATTAGCCAATATAGTTCAGCACGCGATGCGCCGGCGCAGGGCTTGATGTGTGCCGCTTGGGACTGTGAATTTATTACTATTATGTGTTCTTGGAAGATTTTGTTCTTCGCAAATTGATTCCTAGTGGATATTGTGAAGTAAAATTGGTGTAGTTTTGTATCTCAAGTATGTGCACAACTAAACCAACGGAGTCATTGTAACAGGCGCGATTTCGGTAAAATTAAGCTACGAAATTTATTGTAGTGCTACTACTTAGCGAAGTTTGCCGAGAAGGTTGACTTTATATATTTACAGCCAAACATTAAAATGTCTTAATGAACATATAAAACATTAAAATGTCCTATTGAATCCATATTCTAATGGTAAAAACAATTAACAATTCATACGAAAACACGGCTTAAAGGACTTATTATCTAAGCCAAAAACATTAACAAAGATAAATTGTGTTCTTGGTACATTCTCACATACTGAATTTACTTCGTTGAAGCGATGAAGTGTTTATTTTTATTGTATTATAATAATAATAATAAATCATTTATTATCAGGCATCTTGGCCCATAGATACATACCTTACAGACATAAAGTAAATACAATTTATAGTTAGTAAATAAGACTTAGGACTATGTTAGTAACACTAACATAGTCCAACACAACAACACGACAACGTAACATAGTATTATAACTAAGTTTTGCGACAGTGTTTTACGAAATTATGTCCTGCCCCCCTAGCCAAGTTGCAAACGATAAACGTGAACGCTTAGTAATCTCCAATAGATTTTCAACTTTATACCTAAGAGAATAAAGTTGAAAATCTATTAAAGACTACTGAGCGTTAGCGACCGGAACGAACGAAAATACTATGTAATCTTCAATAGATTTTCAACTTTATATCCAATAAAGTAAAGTTGAAAATCTATTAAAGACTACTGAGAGTTTACGTTTATCGTTATTATGACTTAGCTAGGGGGGCTGACTTGTGTCTGTTCCACACTGGACACCCAATTGCACGTCGCATTACATGACGCCAAAGACCGACATAGCTGGTGAGACACCATAAGAGGCTGAGTCAACGAGAACTTCACGACCCTCAGTAATGAGAAATACGACGCGAGGATGAAGGTGTTCATGATTATTGAAGCTCTGATAGGGCTGGAAGCTGTAGTGGTAGACCACGCAGAAGGTGGTAGAAACAGCTAGACAAAATTAATAAGCAATAGTTAAAATCGCCTTGAGTCGAAACGGCTAGAAAGAAAGAGGTCTTGCCTGCAATTATTTAATTACGTACGGGGCTTAACAGCATCTTTGTGATAGACTTATGGTAAAAACTATAATCCGAACAATCGCCAAACTTAAGTGGAAGTGGGTAGGGCACATTGCTCGCAGAACAGATGATCGATGGGGCTAAAAGGTTCTGGAGTAGCGATCACTTCCCGGAAGATGCAGCGTTGGAAAGCCTCCAGTATGGTGAACAGATGACCTGGTGAGGGTCGCGGGAATCCGATGGATGCGGACCGGTTGTTATGGCAATACTTGGGGGAGGCCTATGTCCAACAGTGGACGTCTTTCGGCTGAAATGATGATGATGATTTTTACCATGTTCCAAGTTCATATGATTTTTATCAGTCTACTATATTCTAAATCTCGTATAAGTTTGTAATCTAGTATAAGTATCATAATTTCTAATATAGGGTGTCCCAAAATTAACGCAAGATTTGAATAAAATAGAAAACACAATTTTTAGTCTTCAAATTGTGATTTTTTTATTGAATCATAAACTAAACGGTGTCGATTTTTTTATTGAATCATAAACTTGTCCCAAAATTAACGCAATATTTCAATTTGCCGTCATTTGTGCAGTAAAGTGTTGGCAACCCCAAAAAAAAAACTGTGTTTTTTATTTAATTCAAATCTTGCGTTAATTTTGGGACACCCTGTATTTTACAGAGCGTATACTAGCAAATATATGTATATGATTTTATTTTATTAAACTTAGAATAGGGAGAAACGGTTGATTTCTTTCATTTTAGATAGTGTTACCAACTTTTCAATTCGATTTATAACCGACTTTTTTCAGGCCGGCTGTCAGTCGCAAGTCGCAAACGCAACACACCCACGACGCATGTGTATCGTGGGAACGAGATACATTACGGCCGTAACTGGAGAGGCCCCTAACTCCTAACCTATTTTATGTATAAGGCCATCCTCACCTCACGAAGACTTTTCGTATTTTAACGAAAATTCCGTGAGCTCTGAACAAAGGGCCCAATTTATATGAACACACGAATTGGAATGCTGTTATTTCGGAGTTATTGGATATGGAGGTGGAATAAAGTTGGATAGAGCGGAATTCGCGTAGATATCATCATAATAAAGTGGTAATATGTAAATAAGAACAGTGGTGGCCGAGTGGTAACGGCTCCGACTTACGAGTTGTAGGTCGTGGGTTCAAATTCAGCCAGGCGCATTATTAGCATAGCATAGCATAGTCGGCCTTATAATGTTCCCACTGCTGGGACTCAGGCCTCCTCTCTACGAGAGGGAATGGGCTGTAATCCACCACGCGGGCCCAGTACGGGTTGGTGGATGTCACATGTCTTCGAATTTTTGGTTCTAGGACATGCCGGTTTCCTCACGATGTTTTACTTCACCGTTTTGAGAGCAGTGGTGATGAAATAAATTACACAAAGTAATGCGCCTGGCTGGGTTTGAACCCGCGACCTACGCCTCGTAAGTCGGAGCCGTTACCACTCGGCCACCACTGTTCTCAAATTACGCATTATTAAGTACTTTGTGTAATTTATTTCATCACCACTGCACTCAAAACGGTGAAGGAAAACATCGTGAGGAAACCGGTATATCCTAGAACTAAAAATTCGAAGACATGTGACGTTCACCAACCCGCACTGGGCCCGCGTGGTGGATTACGGCCCATTCCTTCCCCTAGAGAGGAGCCCTGAGTCCCAGCATTGGAAACATTAAAAGGCTGTCTATGCTATGCTATTATGATATTAACATAGGTTAATGAGATGAAAAAGCTAGAAATTAAGTTGAGAATAGAGTTGGTATGGAAATCTATGGAAGAGGTGGCTTGCCTTCCAAATTAACACACTAATATTATAAAGGCGAAAGTTTGGGAGTGATGGTGTGTATGATTATTACTTCTTCACGAATGGCTTAACGGATTTCGATGAAACTTGGTTCACGGGTAGGCCATATCCAAAAATATCACATAGAATATGTTCTCTGGGGATAATTTTCTTCTATTACGCGGGCAAAGCAACTGGTAGCAGTACGAAGATAAAAGTCCAGTTTTTTCTTAATAGGGAAATTATATACCCGACAGTAAAAAAACGTTCAAAGTTGCACATTTTCAGGCATCCCTCCCGCCCTACATTAGATCATAAACAAACTCTCAATCAGGCTAGTCATGCTCCTTCATCGACCACATCAGGGCTTATTATCAGGTAGGATAGCGATCAAGCGCGAGCTTAAATAAAATATATTATAAACGCGAAATTTTGTATGGATTTGTGCGTGTGTGTATGTTTGTGTATTTTTTACTCATTCATGCTCAAATATCTGAACGGTTTTGCTCTCAAAAAAAATACTTTTAAGAGGGTCCTTTTTCACTCATCTATCGTCAACATCGAGCATGGTTTAAAAGCAATCCAACGCGAAGTTTGAAGAATGCAAAAAAAGAGAGATAACGCCTGAAAACTTTGTTGGCATTCGGTAATTCTTTGATTTACTCGAATATTTCACAAAACTTGTTCCAGGAAATACGTGTTTTTTTAAACTTTTTCAGAAAAATTGTCGTCATTCAGAATCTCGATAAAATGTGCAAGGCTTCTATTGAT
The DNA here is from genome assembly GCA_905147345.3 of Mythimna impura. NCBI lineage: Eukaryota > Metazoa > Arthropoda > Insecta > Lepidoptera > Noctuidae > Mythimna > Mythimna impura. The sequence goes on along the minus strand of LR990362.1, from coordinate 9,773,443 downwards.
GTACATTATAGAGGGCCAAAGTTCACGTAAAATAAACGATTTTCAGAGATTACCAGATTAGTTTTATACAAATTTATGTTTTGATTTCTATAGAAGCCTAGATAATATCCACAAGATAGCTTTGTATCCAAAATATCTAGAGAAAGATGTGTAATAACATCATAATTACGTAAGAGCGGTTATATTAAAATGTACCTCGATAAGGACGCTCTTAATCCCAGGAGTTCATATACCAGGATCATTTCCTTGAGATATTTTCTCTTTCACACAAGCAAAACCACTGGTAGATGCTAGTATCAGAATCACAAATATTCTAGCTTTAAAATATTCTAAGTTATCTTGGTAGATTCATTTCAATGTACAAACAACCGTTTAGACTTGTAAACGGAGCAACCAAGCGGACTCTGTATGTATCTACAAGTAGGTCCAAGTAATTTACTTTCTACTAAAAGTTTTCACGCGAATTTTCATAATAGGTGACCGCAACCGCTTTCGGTATTATGTAAGTATAATTTCCTGTGAAAACTAGCCTGTTTTCCCACGCTGCGAGCCGTTACAAAGGCAGCTAATAATTTAGACAATTTTCCAATATCAGGCTTAGTGTGGTCTAAGTAAAAAGCGGAAGAATTGTTTTGAGTTATTTTTTTGTATTTAAATTGTTCTCACATAATAGTAGCGACAAGAAATATGTCACCGAGATATATAAAATACATAACATGATTTAAAAGAGTGTCCATGGAAATCTACGATGTACAAGATTCTCCAAACTGACTGACTTCTTGACAATTGTGCCTGTAAATGGTTTATTTGAAAGAAATGCTTTGATTCGTTATTCTTGAGTTTTTTTTATTTACTGTTTGTATATGCAAATGGTCCGTTTTATATAAAGTTCATACGGTGTCTGTTTTGTGATAATAAATACTTTTTGGCTGATTATATTGTAAAGGTGGAATTTACAGGCTTGTGAAATATGATACATTGGTATGGGTAGACAGACATCCATTCAGTACAGAACTCTTAAAAATCAAATCTTTACATAATGGTCTTACTTCTTATCACTGCCGCAAAAGACGACAATTTACTCGTACATTTTGTGTTTTTTATTATAACAGGCGTTTTTTTTTCATCTAGAAAAAAATTAGTCAGTCACAGTAAACAGTTCGCAATTTTTTGAATATTTGTAAAGTCTACTGAATGTAAGTAACGTTTTGTCAATAATAAAAACACTCAAATGTCTAAAACACTTTGATTTCAACATGGTAGCGTATGTCGATCCCACAAATTTATTATTTATTTATTTAAACTTCATGTACAGTAGTGGTACATAGGCGGTCTTAATGCAACAAGGCATTCTCTACCAGTCAACCAAACAAACAAACACATTGCAAACAAACAAACAAATGCATTTCATGAACGTAGAACATTATATTTAAATCGCTTGCCGCTTCCCCCTTGCACCAACCACCGAGGGTAGTCCATAGAAACCGCAACAGCGTATCGGTGGTACAGTACACGCCACTCGCATTACCTCGTAAGGACCAGACCTCTTCTATCTCATCCGTTCGCCCTATAAATTCTAATACCATGTTAGTGCACAGAAAGCTTTATTACTACTGCATGTTTATGTTATCCTAGTACTTTTCATAGATTTATTGAATGTGTGTGTGTGTGTGTGTGTGTGTTCATTTTGTTTATTTTGTGTGTGTTTAGTTATTATTGTGACAAATACGGCAGTGTTTGTGATGTTTTCATTGGGTACCAAATAGTAAAAATATGGTAATGGTAAATAAATGGTAAAAGAGTACAGCTTGGTTATTGCGTAGGTAAAGATTTAGGATTCATAGCTCGTAGAACAGATGACCGTTGGTCATCTGAAAAAGGCCGAAAGGTTCTGGAGTGACGACCGCGTACCAGAAGACGCAGCGTTAGAAGGCCTCCCACAAAGAGTTGCTGACGCTTCGACGGACATTCGGACACAGCGTCCGAATTGACACATTTTTATTTCAACATTTTTTTCACTGACGATTCAAACAAATACTGTTTAGTAAACTCAGATAAAAGTTTAAAACAAACATTATCAATACTATTTTAGGCTGGATTTAAACCGGTAACTTCGGGTAATAAACTTTATATTATTTATTAAAACTTTTTTATATCTGACTATACTAAACAGCTTTAATAAATTTGGTGGTGTCCGAATCGTCAGTGAAAAAATATTGAAAATAAAATGTGTTTCACCAACATGCGATGGTAAGCAATGAATTGTTGATGGTGAGGCGCACTAGTTTATTGAGAGCCTATCCACTCTAGCCTTAAATTAAGACATCTGAATTATAATACGACAATAGGACGGGAAGATCGCAGCAGGCAAATTGTTTCAGTCATTCGATGTACGCGGTATAAACGAGGTGACGAGGCGAAACCCTTAGTCCGGACCGTAGAGGTATTAACAATGTAAGGGTGGATACTCGCCGTACGTCGCGTCGGGTTGTCTGATAGCAGAAAGGTGATGGCGGAATAGAATAGAATAGAATAGAATATTGATTTATTTGCTCAGAATGCAGGTTCAATACGGTGATAAAATAATATTAAAGTATCCTTGCACATTCATCCATTTTGGCATGCAAAATTGATGTAAGTTCATCATCAAACGTATAACATTGATACACAATTAAAAATCAAGTCATGCATTTATTCCTGGAGTATGTTCCCTTAGGACAATTTTCTACTTATACCCGGGCGAAGCCGCTGGTAGCAGTTAGTGTATAATATAAACTTGACAGGACATTGACATAATATACCCTTGACATTGATTGTCATTGAATCACAATCTATCTGCCAAGACTCTCCTAATACCCAGAATTGTCAGATCACACGTTTGAACATGTTTATAACAGTACACAGTCCAGTCATAATGGTCCTTGCCAAGAAATCTGTAAGCCTGAGGGCTTACAGCAATTGCTGGTCATATCACAGGTCACTCATACATGTAGAGATTTCTGTTATTATATGTGTTTTGTGACATTTAAAGGGCATAGGTTAAGTTTGTGCGAGTGTGTCTCTAATCCAGTTTGTAATGGGAACCCTTTCAGATCATCATCAAACATTATTATATTACTGTACTAGCTTTTGCCCGCGGCTTCGCTCCCGTCAACTGACTACTATATCCAACTCTACCCAACTCTACCCTACACTACCCTACTCTACCCTACTCTACCCTACTCTACCCTACTCTACCCTACTCTACCCTACTCTACCCTACTCTACCCTACTCTACCCTACTCTACCCTACTCTACCCTACTCTACCCTACTCTACCCTACTCTACCCTACTCTACCCTACTCTACCCTACTCTACCCTACTCTACCCTACTCTACCCTACTCTACCCTACTCTACCCTACTCTACCCTACTCTACCCTACTCTACCCTACTCTACCCTACTCTACCCTACTCTACCCTACTCTACCCTACTCTACCCTACTCTACCCTACTCTACCCTACTCTACCCTACTCTACCCTACTCTACCCTACTCTACCCTACTCTACCCTACTCTACCCTACTCTACCCTACTCTACCCTACTCTACCCTACTCTACCCTACTCTACCCTACTCTACCCTACTCTACCCTACTCTACCCTACTCTACCCTACTCTACCCTACTCTACCCTACTCTACCCTACTCTACCCTACTCTACCCTACTCTACCCTACTCTACCCTACTCTAAAAAAAAAAAAAAAAAAAAGTAAAGTAAAGTATCCTATGTCCGTCTCCTGGTTCTAAGCTACCTCCCTGCCAATTTTCAGCTAAATCGGTTCAGCCGTTCTTGAGTTATAAGTGAAGTAACTAACACGACTTTCTTTTATATATATAGATGTTTCCCGATTGTCAATTTGGACCATTTGGCAACCTATATTCGTGTGAGTATTTTAGTTTATTCATTTGATAGTTATTGTCATATCTATGGTTTATTAGTATATCTCTTCTTGTATTCGTCTTTTTTCTCTCTCTCTCTCTCTCTTTCTTTTGGGAGATGCAGAAAAACATTGTGGTAGATTAATACCTTTTACTATTTTTTCTGCATCACCCAAAGGTTAACTGGTAGAAAATGCCTAAAGTATTAAGTCTGTATCTGTACTTTTGTGAGTATAAAATATTTAATAAATAAATATACTAGCTGACCCGCCAAAAATTGTTCTGCCATATAAATTATTATCAAATAAATCGAACGTAAGCATAAATTGAATAAAAAATACTAAATTCGCTGTTAAAAAAATGAGGGACTGGGATAGAAGGGTTCTTTTATGTTTTTTTTTAGGTGGGAAAATCATCTAATGACAAATCTCGCTCTTGGGTGGAGCGGGAGATAGTGTCAGACTTTTACTAACTAAAAACCTACCCCTGTTCCTTCGTTGCGTTCGTCCCAGGGCCCCGGGTTTCGTTTTCACACTACCCATGGCGCGTGGAACAATACGCGCCGTCGACGACTTGGTCGACGACTTGGTCCAGACGGTTACCGGACGATCGGACGGCGGGTTACCCATTGCTCGCTGTCCGCAAGCCCGCTCCTACGGTGGCCGGAGGGATAGAAGGGTGAAAAATACGGCCCATTAACCTAACAAAAATACAAAACAAAAAGACGGTGGAGCTGTTTCGGAGGAGTGCGACCCATGACACGAGATATTTATATATTAGAAGTAATTTTGTATCTAATGATAATAGAAGCATAGCAATATGTTTATAGCTTTATCTCTGTTATACAGCTCTACGTTTGTCTGTATAGCACTGTCCGTTTCACTTCTGGTCACGAATTTATCTAATAATTCATAAAAAAATTAAGCGATTTTTAATACCAAGGTGAAGCTTATATAAAAAAACCGAGTGTAAATTTTCTTTTTATTTATATGTATATTTTATTTTACTAAGTAGTTATCTCATCTTATTGATACTTAATTTGATTATAAATTTAAAAAATAAATATTATTAATTTACTGTTGCACACCCAGAGTGTAGTCGTGTCGAGCCGTGTCTTTCTATCCCAAAGGTTGTCTCGAAGAAAATGCCTAAAAAAAAAATAAGCAATGTTCAAATTGTCATAATTTTCTTTAAAATGTCAAGATCTACGAATCTTTAATCGCTGTTTTTCTAAAATTAAACTTTATGCATTGTCTCTATAATTCTAAAACATACAAAACATCTTTAATTATAAATACATATTATTATTCTTCGGTAGTGTGAGTACCATGGTCGCTAACGTCAGAGCAACACAACACGGGTCTCTGACACGATAAGCGGACATTTTACAAACTATTACAAAGCCTGTGCAGAATGTGAGCAGGTCATATTAAGCTGCGCTTGCTCCACTTATGAGGGAAAGTTCATGTATTTAGTTACATTGGAATTCGTGTTTTTGATACGTTGGTACGTTAATCGGTTTTCACCATCGGTTTTGTTGTCAATCTTGTTAAGGATTTGAATTTTCTAATCACTTGTAATTTCATGAGAAATTTGTTTAGTGATATTACTGCATAACACAGCATAATTAGCGTTATATAGGGTGACTGGCAATAAGTGTACAATACTTAAACACGTGATTGTGCTCATGATAACAAACAATTTTTATTATGGGAGCAAAGCCGAAATCGCGAAAAAAATATCAGCTGTTCATTAGGCAAACATAAATGTACTGAACAGCTGATTTTTTTTTTCGCAATTTCAGGTTTGTTCCCATAGTAAAAGTTGTTGGTTATCATAAGCACAATCACGTGTTTAAGTATCGTACACTAATTACGAGTCACCCTATGGTATTCCCACTATTTTATTGATCAAAACTGTCTATAAGAAGGGATGACTGTTATCCACCACGGGGGCCCAGCGCAGGCAAAATTAAAAGACACATTCACCAGTCTTCAAATTTTTGGTTCTAGGACGTGTTGGTTTTCTCACGATATTTCCCTTCATAGTTGTAGTTGAGCAGTGATGAAATAATTTACACAAAGTGCTTGATCGGGTTTGAAACCTATATTTATTTAATACCAGATTTTTTTTTATAATTATCCGCGTAACTTGTTCAACAGAGAAATAAACATGTTACAAGTTCTACGATCAATTTTCATTGTTTCTATGACTTTCAAATACTGGGAGTACCTGCCCCCCTAGTCAAGTTACAACTGTTTCGTTTCGATTCTCTTTTCGTTGATCGCCTCGAGTCGGCCACGCCTCCTATTCCTTTGTTCTGACCACGTGACTGAGCGTTGAGATGACGTCAGAACAAAGGAATAGGAGGCGTGGCCGACTCGAGGCGATCAAACGGTTGTAACTTGGCTAGGGGGGCTGGTTCATACAATTCCGCTGCACTCGGCTGACTCGCTAACTCGCTTTTTTACCAAAGCAAGCTCTGGAAAGAACTTCATAAGAAAACTTTTGAACTTTTCTTATTAAGTTCTTTCCAATATTTATTACGTGCACTAGCTTCTGAAGTTATAAAATGCTATGCAATGTGAAATAAAAAGATTTTGAATTCGATACAAGATAACAAGAAGAATGAAAAACCAGCTGAGACTAGAAAAAAACCTCAGCAAATAACACAGCTGACACAGTTAGGGTCAAGCAGGTGACGACACTGGACACGTGTGGACGTGTCGTTTTAATTAGCGAGTGCGAGTGGGGTACTAATGAGTGCTATTGTTTGGAGTCGATGACCTAGCACTTGACTGAGTGGCTAGGTGTCATGGGTTTGGTGAGATACTGAGCGAAAATGCTGGTTTTTGGTCTTACGTTCAGATTTATGCACGTGTTAGTTTTGGTCGTACGTTCAGATTTATGCATGTGTTAGTTTTGGTCTTACGTTCAGATTTATGCATGTTTTGGTCTTACGTTTAGATTCTAAGCATGACTGTGTTAGTTTTGGTCTTACGTTCAGATTTATGCATGTGTTAGTTTTTAAGTGCAAATAAGTTTGCTTTTGATTTCTAGTTTGTTACGATGTTTATACTAAATGGGAATAGTAAATTTTGATACAAGTGGAGAAAGTTTCTCATCGCGACCGAGGTGAAATTCGCCCGAGCGAAGGTTTTATGGAGTCGAGTGATGCAGTGACAAATTTCACATGTATCAAACCACGTTTTTCAATACACTTGGGAAAAAAAATATAATAAAATAAATAAACAGGGGCTGATCGGCGACTCGTAGGTGTAACTTAGCGCCTAACCTGATTCGATAAATAGATTAAATTGTGGTGGGGGCGAGCTGGTGCATTTTTTCGCACTAGTGCGGAAAACAGTAAATTGCGTGTCTAAGAGCGATACTACCCCTACCGCTCTTAGCAGCAGTTTTTTGAGTAGGAGTATTGAATTTTTTTTTTATTATCAACTTGTTTTACAGAAAATTCCAGGTATAATGTGATATTAAGCAGACCTTTCGTAGTATTCACGATTTTATCACAGTAGCAATGCCGCTACTTATTATAGCACTCGTCATTTCAGCCGAAAGACGTTCACAACTAGACATAGGTATCCTCGAAGTGTCGTGGTCGCCACAACGACCGATCCTAATATGCTTCTCGCATCCATCGGATTCCCGCGACCCTCACCAGGTCATCGGTCCACCTTGTGAGAGGCTAACCAACGCTGCGTCTTCCGCTACACAGTCGCCACTCTAGCCCCCCTAGCCAAATTACAACCGTTTCGTTTCGATTCTCTTTTCGTTGATCGCCTCGAGTCGGCCACGCCTCCTATTCCTTTGTTCTGACCACGTGACTAAGCGTTGAGATGACGTCAGAATAAAGGAACCGAAGGCGTGGCCTACTCGAGGCGATCAACGAAAAGAGAATCGAAACGAAACGGTTGTAACTTGGCTAGGGGGGCAGAACCTTTCGTCACCATTGACTATATGAACTACAAGCAATGTGCCCTGCCCACTTTTGTTTGCCGATTTTTCTAGCGATGTGGGTAACTTTGATTTTCCTGCGGATATGTTCATTCCAGATTCGGTCATGAAAGAAAACTTAAAGCATAGCCATTTCAATTGGCCTTTGGGTGACTTTAAGCTTTCTGATGGGGTCTATTGTGAGCGACCACTTTTCAGAGCCATATGTCATCTTGAGTTGACGTTGGTTCTTCTTTTAAACACTAGCAATTAATTAATATTTTTCGTCACTGGAAAGGCTAAGATTTATTACACCGCAGCCATATCCATATACTCACATTTAAATTCAATCTTATCCTAATCAACGTTGATCCATAAAGTATTTGCGCTCATTATTCTCAGTTACAATCTGACAGATAGCTGAGCTTTAATCGAAGATTAAAATTATATGTCGGCTAATGAACCAGTGCGCGGCGCCGCCACAGATTATTTAGCACCCCCAAGCAGCCATCGCTTATTCGATTATAATTGTTTTACACGCCTATTTCGCTTTATTGAAATAAATCTTTTGTTTAATATTTATTATTGTTTTCGTGTGTTGATTCGTATTGTTTTGCATATGGCTTTTGGTTTTGACTGTTTAAGAGCGGCCGACCTGAGATTAATTTCAAAACAACCGCCCTTATGTCATTATGACGTTATTACACATCTTTCTCGAGATATTTTGGAAACACAGTATCTTTTGGATATTACCCAGGTTTCTATTGAAATCAAAAGATATTTTTTTGTAAAACTAATCCAGTAAAGACCTCTGAAAATCAGCTATTTTGACCTTCATAATGTACTAATAAATAAAAAAATTAAAAAATATATGTATCTATAGAAACCTTGCACATTTAATGAGAATTCTGAATAACATTTTTTTTTCCAAAAACTTTTAAGGTTTTTAAAAAAAAACGCGTATTTACTGGAATAAATATTGTGAAATATTCGATTAAATGATGGAATTTCCGAATGCCAACAGAGCGTATAGGCATTATCTCTCTTTTTTCGCGTTACATCTTTAGCAAACGTTGCGTTGGATGGAACAACAAGAATTTAAACCATATTCACGTTGACGATAGTCGGCTTGGGAAAGGCTCTCTTAAAGATGATCAATTCAATGTTAAAATTTGAAGTTGTATTCGTTAATTTCAATAATACTGGGTGGACTTAGAAAAACATTGTTCCTGTTTCTTCTCAATCCTAAATCAGGAAGTATAGTTAAAGTGGTGTTTTATCTTCAATAATAAAGTGAAAGAAGTCCAAAATTTTTGGGACTGACCACACAAGACAGTGAGATTTTCGTAGTGCATGCATTACAGCTTATAGGTAACCATTCTATTTTTAGGCCTTTGTCAATCGTTTTCAATGACATAGTGTCATTTATCTTCGGCCTATTTGACTCTGTTCTCCCATTAGCATAGCATAGCATAGTCGGCCTTATAATGTTCTCACTGCTGGGACTCAGGCCTCCTCTCTAGGAGAGGGAATGGGCCGTAATCCACCACGCGGGCCCAGTGCGGGTTGGTCGAGACCAACAAGGCAGTCAAAAATCGAATATACAATCAGTCTACAAAGCATCAAGAGCTTAAAACGACACCTTATTTTTATTTAAACCATTATCTAAATAATGTCACTCCAACCAAACAATACAGTACAATACTTCCCACACCTTGAAACCACATAATAATATAGTCAATGAACTGATTCGTAAGCCTGATGATAATCATCAACACTACTCATAGAGCTCAGTTTCTTTTGTTAACTCGACCTTGAGTTACTGATGAGCAGGAAGCAAGGTCATCTCGTACTGGGAAGTAATTAAGGAACATTATGTGAGTGAAGAAATTATGTCACTTTGATGTAAGATTTAAGGTTGTCTGTAGCTTTTTTTTATGGCGAGTAGGTTTAAAAAAAAAATTGCTTAACACTAGGAAGTAGGTACTCTTGTGTCGTGGGTGCCTTCATAAACATATAAACTCACATACACAAGACACTCGGACCCGGATCACCTATCTATAGGCCATACTTGCTTCTATATAAATGCTTGTTCCGTGTAAGAAGCGAATCCGCGACCCGTAGCGCAGTATAGATAGCGGCACGAATCTTGAGCGCTCGGCGAAAGAGCGGGGATCGTTTTGCGCATCGTACAATATGGGCGAGCCAATCACTTTACAAGGATTTCACCCCCCGCTCCCGCAACTCTCTTTATACCACTAAAGAGACCCCCCCGCTCCCGCAACTCTCTTTATACCACTAAAAAGACCTGATATTTCACTTCTGCGTGTCAGAAGCTGCTTGTAGAAGTCAGCGCTCAAGATCCGTGCCGGTATCTATAGCCACTCTACTGATGATCCAAGGTATCCCAAAATGTTGTGTTATGTCAAAATGACTTTTATATGAAATAGCCATTCTAAGACGAACTGAAAGGGTTGTATTCATGATTTTTATGATTATAATTCCATAAATAATTACGTAAGTATTACGCCCACCAATCATATTTTATTCAACATATAACTGTCAAGTGGGGTAGCTCGCCGTCCGTTTAGACCAAGCCCAAGTCGTCGACGGTGCGTAGTGTTCCACACACGCCTCAAAGAGACGGCAGCAAAGCCGTAGGGGCCCAGCAAGGCCGAAGCCTACTGGGGCCAAGGGTCTGCTTTTGAAAGGAAGACTCGGCCCTGGTACGAAAGGCAAAGAAGGAACAGAAGTGGATTTATAGTCAGTAAAAGTTTGACACGCCTCGGCTCGGTCCGGACGGTTACCGGACGGTCGAACGGCGAGCTACCCATTACTCGCCGTCCGCAAGCCTGCGCCTACAGTGGTTGGAAATCGGGATCGGGATCCCGGCGGCTGGGGCGTGAGGGCAGCGCCCTCGCGTGTGCACGTGCGGCCGCCACCTTTGCTAGCATTACTGCTTCGCAGAAGGAAGGTATGCGGATTAGAATGTCAAGTCCCGCAAACCTCCGTTAAAAAGGGAGGTGTTGTGTCTGGTCCGGGCAACTGCCCGATAGTTGATTTTAGGCTGTTGTATTGTGTTCTGATCGCCCAGAGAACTTTAATATCTCAATACAGAATTTAAAATTTTAGTTCCTATGCAGTCACTATAGCTCTTTAAGGCGGATAGCGTGAATTATCGAAAGAGTTACCGTGGCCCTGGAATGCAAAGAGCAAATGAAAGAACACACCTCTGTTCGTTCATTTGCTCTTTGAAGAAAGATACACATGCACACATACACCACCACACAGACATGCATCGCAGGTTTCGGCGATGCGACGTCGTATCGCATCGCAGTTATGTGCGGTAGCCCTTAATTAGAATTTTATTTCGAACTGTCTAATTTATCTATAATATGTATGTATTTAGAAATATTTGTATGTTTATCAGTTTTCTAGTACTCATAACACAAGCTCAGCTTAGCTTGGGACTAGACGGCGTTGTGTGAATATTATTATTAATATTATGTCTAACCGCTTTATCTCTCAATTTAATCCACAAAGTGCTGAATGTTTTATACCCATAAAGAACTGTAGCCGGGAGACCAATCTGTCACCTTTTATAATCTGTTGACATCTAAAGGTCAATTAAGACATGAAACTTAATTAGGATGTAAGACATCTCAGTATTTATCATGTACTCAAACAATAGTGCAATCTGCCTTGTTTATAATAATCTAAAGTTCTTATTTGTTTTGTTAATGTGGCTTGCCTGTGCACTAGATGTTTTGGCTTCTATGCAGTTCTTTAAGTCGTTTTTTTGTTATGTTGGTATGACATACTTTAGTTTTTGTATGTGACGTCTGGGTTGAGTATTTAGACTATGGATTAACATGATTGTATGTTGTTTTATTGGAGTTTTAAAGTTTTAAAACATACTGTCTTAAGACAAGAACTTTCGCAAAGTCTGCACAACCGACTAGACTGGTGTTAAGTCTGGTCCAAGAAACTGCCCAAAAGTTGATTTCGGACTGTTTTATATTCTATTCTGCTGTTGTATATATTGTTCTAATCGCGCGGAAAACTTTGATACCACTATACAGGATTTTGAAGTTTAGTTCCTGTGTGACGTCATAAATACTACAAATCTAAGCATTTCAACGTTGAGAATAGACAAAGAATTCCAAAGCTATCTAACACCCATGTAAAGCTGCGGCGGATCACTAGTTAAAAAACTAAAACAAACTACCTTGCGACACGAGCTTTCGCAAAGTCTACACAACTTATTAAAAAGCTAGGCACAACTCACACGTGTCAAAATGACTGACAAGGCATTAGTGTTTCTTCTCATGTTTTTTACACGTTAAATGTAACTCGGATCTAGATCAGACCAAAGGTGAGACAGGTCAGTAATCGAGAGGTAGTATGATATTAGGAAATGAAAGTGGCTGGGTGTCAGGCTAAGTGAAATCTTATATTTTGACATAGTCATGCATATTTAACTAACTAATAACATTTATATACACTGAAACAATAAAAACTGCAACTAATTAAAAGTAACTAAAACAAATCTAAATATAGGACTTATCCGAAAAAAAAAAACGTTGCAGGCGACAATTTACGTTTTTTGCAAACAGGGTTTTTACTTTTCTCAATTAAAAAGTTAATAATACGATTCTGATCAGTACTTGTCACAATCAGTCACAATGTTGATGTATTTTTAAGTTTATTTATTTCTTTATTGCACACCTTAACTTATTACAAGACAGACATTTATAAAAAATAAGTTTACAATAGGCGGTCTTATTGCACAGGGCAATTTCTACCAGACAACCTTTGGGTGGGCTGTAACACATAAAAAGATAATAAAATATATATAAATATAATACATAAATAGGTAAGTTTAAGTTTCTATATAATTGTTATCTCATTGTGTGTACCTGTGTGCCAAATAAACGTGTTTTCTTTCTTTACTTGTGTGAATAACAAATCGTATTTTTTAGAAAGGTATAGTCATTATATACTTTTTAATTACGAATGAGAAAATCTATTCCTGCAAAACACCGAAAATTTAATTCTTTTTTATTTATTTAATGTTTGTCCTGTGTTAAGTTACGGTGTGGATTATAGGATCGATAAGGCGTTTGAATACATCTTTATACATTTTGTGCGCAATTGGACCGCACTGTAAATATTTTTTCAACACACTTGCTCAGAAAGTGGCTCTTATTGCGCTGCACTTAGGTATATAGTGACACTCGTTACCAAACTGTGACATTTTGATTACCATTACGCACTAGTGCTATAATGTAGTTAAAACCAATTTTGAATTCGAATAAAATTCCCATTAAGTTATTGCGTTCAATAGTATATAAATTAGTGTCTTACTTACTTATTTCATCCAATTTACAAGTTAAAATGGACAAATTAAACTTGTACAAACGATTTATTTAATAAAAAACATTTAGTAAATAAATCGTACATACAAATAAAATTTGTTTTTTTTTGTGGTCTATGGCCGCCATTTTAAGATGCGCGCGGTTTTTGGCGTGATTTTTTTTATTCCAGTGAAGTTCAGGGGCTGTATTAATTAAATTAAATTAAATACCTATCACAAAATCATTAGAAAATGTTACATCCGTGTTTTATTGTCACTACGAAAGACATTATCGTAAAAACTTTTCACGCAAGAAAACATAACGTAAGACTAGGCAGTATGATCAAAATACCTTAGCCTTCCTCTAGAGGTAAATAAAAAAAATGATGCACGCACTTATGAAAACAGATTTTTAGCGCCATAACACAGAAAATTTTACTAATTTTACTGTTGTTTTCTTCACAAGTGTATTGAAAAACGTCGTATGACACACGTGAGTAATTAATGATTACCGTTCTTGGCTCTCTTAAGACCCTCGCCACGGCTCGGGTCTAAATACCACCTCGACAGTAATCACTAACATTACACACTTGTATCATAATGTACTAAAACATAGACACGGTACGTAGGTGCGATTGGTTAAATGGTCAAAAAAAATTCAAATTTGCTTTTGGTACAATTCGTGGTTGGTACAATTCGTGGTTGGTCCAATTCGCGGTTGGTCTAATTCGTGGTTGGTCCAATTCGCGATTGGTTGTTTCAAATCACGAAGGTGGGTTGCTTTAAGATGTGTGGTATAGGTTCTCGAGCTCATTAACACCGACTTCTCTTTCTCCCAAATTCCCCAAGTCACAAAAAGAAAAGTCACAAAAAAATAAGTAAAAAATATGGTCTATTACTAGCTGCCAGTAGTTTTGCCTGCGTGATAATCGAAAATTATCCTATAGGCACATAGTCCCGGTATAAAAAATATGCTATGTGCTACTCCAGGACACCCTACCGAGTTACATTCGTGCGTGAAGAAGTAACAACACAAAGTTCATTATTATTATTGGTCTATTATATTTTTTTCAATACACTTTCGAAAACCCGCAATTATCCCACCGCTTTTAGGCAGGCAATAGACTGTTTTCCGCACTAGTGCAGAAAAGTGCGCGTGCTCTCCCCCGCAACAATTTTATTACATTTCTCGTATCAGGCTGGGTGCACGTCGACCCCTACGAGTCGCCGGTCAACCCCCGTTTATTAATTTTGTAAGTGTGTGTATTGAAAAAAGTCGTTTAATACATAATGCAAAGTCCCTGCAGCCCTCGGCTCCATTACACACTCGCTTACGGCTCGTGCGAATTTCTACTCGGTCGCAATGACAAACTTTCTGCACTTGTATCAAAATGTACTATATCTATTACTGTGAAGTGTTGATAGACAGATAAATGTCTATCAACACTTCCAGATTATTTATCATTTTGATAGAGTACCTGTAATGAAATCACCGTTTAAATTATCTGTCCACATTTAATGCTCTGATTTAAACTCTCAGCCCCCGAGTGCAAAGTGCAGATATTATTAAAATATGAATCTGTTCCGCATACGGAATCTGATTTAATAGTCACTGTTATTGGATCCTTATAATTTATAGCCATTTGCCTTCGTGGGAACGACTGGGTACTTAGACGACTATCACACCGTACTGTAATGTTATCTCGACTTGGCTTTTATATTGCGCGGTTATCTACTTCACCTTTTGCGCGAATATGAGTTGGATTTTGGATTTGTAGTTCCATTGTTTCTGGGATTTGAATTTGGAATTTTAGTTGAGATTAATTTATGGTGGATGTTAAAGAGATTTATTAAGTTGTCTTGATAGTAAGGATTTTGAATGAGTTAGTATTTAAATCCCCAGATACTATCTGGTAGTTGATGTTTATAAAACTCGTAATTTTGAAAATAAAAATCCCCCCCCCCCCTCTAAATTGTATGTCATATTATTTCAAAGTAATAATTGTTTGTTTTACTTTTTTTCTACCAACTCTCTTACACACTGCTTATATTTATTTATATACAAGCTGACCCGGCGAACTTCGTACCGCCAAATAGTAAGGATAACGCCATCTACTGGCATTACCAGAACAGCATAAATCATTTTATAATGACATTTTAATTAGAGACATTTTTTCTCACCGTTTAATCCTTCCCTGAACTATCACGAATATTTCAAAACCAAAATTAGAAAAATCAGTCCAGCCGTTCTCAAGTTTTAGCGAGACCAACCATCAGCTATCCATTTTTATTATACTATATATAGATTTATGTGTTTGCTGGAAGAGATTTTTTTATTAAATAAGCACTACCTTTGCCTGTACCTATTTTTCTGCTTCTTCTTGTCTGTTTTATATCAAATCACGAGTAAATGTCGATTATTGCGGACGCAAAAGTCTAAACCAGATAATAAGTAGCCTATGTCCTTTCTAAAGGGTTAAAACTTATTCCGTAACAAATTTCATCAAAATCTGTTTAGTAGTTTAACCGTGAAAGCGTAACAGATAAACAGAGTTACTTCCACAGTTAAGTAAGTATGTATGTGTGTGTACATTGATAGTTGCATAAATAAATATCTAGATATGAAAATAACTGAATTTTAAAGTATTCGAGACACCCAATGGTCATTTTTAATCGAAAACATCAACGTCTGTCTTAAAAGTCACCACTAAGGATTAGTCAATTTCTCGTGCATATGACAACGGTGTATACGACTGCCTCTCAGAATTTAATTACTATTGAGGCATCATGTAATTAGGTGCCACATTTATGCAAATAAACACTTGTGCATGCATATTATCGCTACAAATGTGGATGGTCTGCAGAAAATCCACTGATATATGATGTGATGTGATGTGATGTGGAGTAATAATTTTTTTATGGCTGATGATGTCTTAATTTATCAGTTTTATTGTAAAGTAGCTTCTACCAGCTGCTTCATCTGTAAGTAGAAAATTAACCAAGCGAACAAAAATAAATACAATAATTACAATTTATTCCTTAATTACAATTTAGCGTTGGTTATTTAACTTAAACAATAAGTTTTTTTCCATTAAGAGGGTCCTTTTCCACTATCGCCTATCGTTAACATCGAACATGGTTTAAAAGCTTGTTGCTTCATCTAACGCAACCCAACGCAATGTTTGATGAAGAGGCAATTTAAAAAAAGAGAGTTAACGCCTGAAAACTCTGTTGTCATACGATAATTCCGTAATTTACTCGAATATTTCACAAAACTTGTTCCAGGAAATACGTGTTTATTTTAAACGCTTAAAAGTTTTACATAAAAGTTGTCGTCATTCAGAATCTCGATTAAAAAGACAAGGCTTCTATTGATATACTTTTTTATAATTTTAATATATGAGTACATTATGGAGGGTCAAAGTTCACGTAAAATAGCAGATTTTCAGAGGTCTCTACTAAATTAGTTTTATACCAATTTTATGTTTTGATTTCTATAGAAGCCTAGATAATATCCACAAGATTGCTGTGTACCCATAATATCTAGAGAAAAATGTGTAATAACATCATAATCACGTAAGAGCGGTTGTATGAAAATGTAAATCGAAAAGGACGCTCTGAAGGACTCTTTAGGTAAAGGCCTGCTCCAATCTGTACCAACTTTCTCGATCCTTTGCCACTGTCAGCCATCTCAGTAACCTCAAGAGAACATACTCTCAGAATACAAAGTATCCTACGTATTATTCCAGGACAATCTACGCGTGTACCAAATCCATTCAGCCGTTTAAGTGTGAAAGAGTAATAAACATACATATTCTCCTTTATCTATTATATATAATTTTTCTGTACGTGTGTTTGTCACCTAATTCCTCCTAAGTGGCTTGACTGATATGGATGAAATTTTGTGTGAATTAATTGACTGGGTCCCTGGATGGTTTGAAAGTACAGTAGGACCTGGTAGGTGGCGGTGCAAGACAACGTCTGTTGGGACCACTAGTAATGATGACTAGGAAGGAGGTAGTGGGATGATGACAGAAGTTTCCCGACTTCAAATTACTTACAAAATTCTTACATACTCATAAAACAGCTAACATCAATATAAAAATCATTTAATTAGTCCACATTAGAAACTGTATCGTTTCGCTAAACCAAACCACGTCTAATTTGAAAGCAGTACCACTAACTCCACATATGAAACAAAAACGGTCGGCAAAACAAAGCATATCCTTTCAATCCGCGAGCACAGCCTCTTAGCTAACCGTATCTATCAATTAAGGCCCGGAGAAGGCGTGAGTGGACTTTTGATTGATCCATCAATAAGTACATAAATCCATTAAGGTAATACGCATACCCTGTTAATTGTGTATTTTCTACGGCTGTCAGTCGAGATACATCCAAGTTTGAAGTGATTCGAACGTTCGATTTTCAAATAGTGCTTTGGTATTGGGCAATTAAAAAATCGTGAAAGTTCGGATGATGGTGGATTAATGAATAAGTGGCCAGTTATAAGGTGGGTGGCGCAATCATATTTTTACGCATGTTTTACAGTTCAGGGTGGCCTTTCTTGGGTAATTTTTTTCTTGACCGTTTTAGAAGTTAGTCTAAATTATTTGAAAATTGCGTAGGTATTAATTTAACGAGGTGACCTTTAACTCCAATTAAGTAAGCTATGAAGAGTTTGTCTTTTAGGTGGGAAAATCATCTAATAACGTCCCCCGTTCTTGGGCGGAGCGGGAGAGTGTGTCAGACTTTTACTGACTAAGAACCCACTCCTGTTCCTTCTTTGCCATTGTTTCAGGGCCCCGGGATCTCTTTCGCATCACCCATGGCCCCTGTAGGCTTCGACCCTGCTGGGCCCCTACGGTTGCTGACATCTCCTTGAGGCGTGGAACACTACGCGCCGTCGACGGCTTGGGCTCGGTCCGGACGGTTACCGGATGGTTACCGGACGGTCGAACGGCGAGCTACCCAGAGTTATACCATCTGCGATTTGGTGGTTTTCTATGCTACGATATTAAATTACGAGTATGATTAAGCCGGAATAATCATTTTGGGATCGCGCTTTTAGTAATATTTTGTCGATTATACGTTTATTTTTCTTGCGACTTATTTACCTACTGGATTAAATCTCAGGGCATTCTGTAAACCAAAAAAAGTTGGTTTTGAAAAACTTAAGTGCTAAATTTCGATTATTTTTACTTTGCACACTCATTGTGCGTACAGCTAAGGAGTGAAAATCTCTGCCGGAATCTGTGTTTTTTTAATATCTAATTACAACCTGTTCTGAGTTTATTTTAAGGCAAGTGTGCTCCATCATCGATAGCTTACAATCAGGAGAGATAGTGATCAAGCGTGAACCAAAGAATGATAATAATAAATAAAAAAAGGTTCGAATAAAAATAAATATGTACATTTATGGAGACTGATAATGAAATCGTGAACAATAAGTACCATGTTGTGGTATTGTGGTTAGATTATTACAACGATGTTCTGCGCAATTAATGTTCTACTAGACCAGTGGTTTTCAACCTTTTTTTGACCGGGGATTCTTTGATTTTTTTGTTGATAGTAGAGGCCAAAAAAAACTTAACAATATTTATTTTATTTTATTTGGAGAGAAATAACTAATTAATAGTGGTTACTTATGACTAGATTATAATAAGCAAATTTATTTTTCATTCTTGATATTGCATGACTCGATACAATTTTTTAGAGTTATAAATTTTAATTTTATTCTCATTTTATTGTTTGTTTTCAATTTTCGTAGTTAACGCAAAATGTAAGTACATGTACCTATATATATATAGACGTGGAAGCTTGTTATTAGCGATTTTCCCTAACTATGTAAAATATATATATTTGTTATTAGTCTGTGAGCTTTCCTAAAAAAATGTATCATAAAATCAAAACTTATAGCTTTAAAATATAAAGTAACGAGCATTATCATAGAAAACATATCTTTTCTGATAGAAACTTAAAAACTGTTTGCACTAATGTCGTATTTTAGTCAAAACATTTTTGAACCTTTCGCAGTCTATATTTTGCTCTAGTCACTTAATTGGGAGGCTTATGAAAAGTGTACAAGAGTTACCTATAATATCATTTATGAACAAATACGCCTGGTTGATACAGCGATGGGGTTTTATTGACTTTATGCAGAAGTAAAAAAAAAAATAGACAAAATCGGACTTAATACAGGTATCGGCACGGATCTTGAGCGCTCGGCGAAAGAGTGGGGATCGCTTTGCGTACGCGTTTTTTTTTTAAATGTAAACCTATTTTATTTTTTCTTTTACCTAGTAGTTTAGTAGTAGTAGGTAAAAGAAAAAATAAAATAAAATAGGTGTAGGTATATTAAAAAAAAAGCGTACGCAAAGCGATCCCCACTCTTTCGCCGAGCGCTCAAGATCCGTGCCGATACCTGTACCTTAAGCATTTTCCACCAATTGAGCGTTGTTGAGCATGTCGCAGGTTAGATCCCCACACGAAACAAATATTTTTTATGATTTACAGATAATTGTTCCGGGTCTGAGCGTCTTGTGTATGTGAGTTTTCGTATTTGTGAACGCACCCTTGATACAGGAGTCATTCCAAGACATGCCCGGAGGACACGGTGGAGCATACGGTAGAGGTGTGCCCCGCTTGGGCAGAGCACCGCCGTGTCCTCGTGGGGGCGATCGGTGGCAGCGATCTCTCGCGCCGGGCCTTGGTACAGGCCATGGTCCGGAGCGAGGAGGAGTGGCAGGCAGTTGCCTCCTTCTGCGAAGCAGTAATGCTAGCAAAGGAGGCGGCCGATCGCGTGAGGCAACGGTCCTCACGCCCCAACCGACGCCGGGATTCCGATCCCGATTTCCGGCCACCGTAGGCGCGGGCTTGCGGACGGTGAGCAATGGGTGGCTCGCTGTCCGATAGTCCGGTAACCGTCCGGACCGAGCCCAAGTCGTCGACAGCGCGTAGTGTTCCACGCGCGCCTCAAGGAGATGTCAGCAACCGTAGGGGCCCAGCAGGGTCAAAGCCTACTGGGGCCATGGGTGATGCGAAAGAGATCCCCGGGGCCCTGGAAAAAAAAAATGGCAAAGAAGGAACAGGAGTGGGTTTTTAGTCAGTAAAAGTCACACTATCTCACGCTCCACCCAAGAGCGCGGGATGTCATTAGATGATTTTCCCACCCGAAAAAAAAAAGTGTTTGTTTTTTAAAAAAACGTTGGCCACGTTTTTTTAAAAAACAAAAAAAATACAACATTAGTGATTTAACTTAATATTTCACGAATTTAAACGCTTAGTATTTCATGGACATTACTAATAAACAATATAATATATCTAGCTACGACATTATAGCTTTATAATGAAAACCTTTGCATGCATTTGTTTAGACGAATGAAAATTACGTGAATTGAACTGCAGTATTATAAGCCAAGGTTTCGACTAGGCCACCATAAAGTTTGTAGAAACATATTTATTTATTAATTCGATAATGTACATGTATTTTGTTCCTTTGGTAAACTTAAGAATACATAATTTTATCTAACCTGAACAAACTTGCATTTTAACAGCAAAAACGTTTGTCAACTCAAAAGTTCATAAAGTATGGGATTGAAAAACGCTACTGAAAGGTCTATAGTCAATTTTATTTTCTTTTTTTTTGGGGCAAGGTGACTCCACGGGAAAAAGAATAAATGTATTTTTTTTTCTTTTGGGGCAAGATGTCTCAAGGGGAAAAAGAATAAATGATTTTTTTAGTTCTTATAAGGCATGTCGACTCCACGGAAAAAATAATAAATTTCATTTTTTTACACAAACTTAAATCTGTGGGTGTAATGGCGTTCTTATTGCTGACAACAATATCTAACAGACCAGCTTAGGATGGATTACCAATAAGAACAAATTAATCAAACAAAAGGAGACAATTTTTTTTGTTTGGGGAATGGGCCCACCACAAGTTGTGGCGTTTAGCAATGAAATGCACGTTAGTTTATTCCTTATAATCTCTAGATTACATTGGTAATATTAGCAAAACTTTATGTAACTGGAGTACCGTGAAATACGACAGTCAAAACATGACTCTCATAATAACCTAAAATCTCACAAGAGCGATTGTCTAATGAGTGCATAGGTCTCCTTGGTATTTTAAGTTAAAATAGTGCACTGTTCAATAATATACAGTATAAACCAAAGTCACGTCTGTACTACGTGACAGACTTTGATGTGATTTACACGATTTGATAGACTTATTCATGAAAATGCGTAGATGTATTCATTTCGAAATAGCGCGGCTTTTGCCAGCCATTGACTGTTGATCTAAAATAATAAGGTGATGTGTTTTATGCTGGTTGTGTAAGGAGAAAAAAAAACCACATTATAGGTACATCACAAGTATTTATTACTGTTCATCATCATCATTTTCAAAGTCATCTCTTAAAAGCAGTATTTCATCTAAAAAAGATGCAGGTGGCTCAACCTCACCTGCCCAAGATAAAAACCACACTATACACATCACATATGCACACCAGCCAACAGTGCGTCTGCCCACTAAACAATTACAACAGTATCCAGCAAGAGCAGCATTCAACATTCCGTTGAAATCGTGCTGCACAATTGATACAACGGCTTTGTGGATTATGCATGTATCTACAGATGCCATTTTCATAAAATCTTTCGAATAAAAATACGAAAAGAACAGAAGAAACATGCAACTATCTAGTAATCGGAAACAATAATAATGTTGTCTGTAGCGGTGGGCGTTTCAACGACGAACAGTTTTCAAAGACCGTTTTTTGTTCTGCAACGTAACAACCGTTTTCCATCCTGCGACCAAACAGTCTTCGTTGCACAAACCAGTCTTCGAATTACTGTATGAGAATTGTTATCTTACTGTTAAGAAAATAAGGTCTAAAATCCATTGCTTCAACTATCACACTCGTCGCATCGTCGTTTTTAAAACCAGTTATTGCAATGAAAAATGAATTTTATGTTTATAGTCATAAAGTTCATTTTTCATTGTAATAACTGGTTTTGAAACGACGACGCGACGAATACAGAATTTATTACCGTCCTCAAACTAGTTGCGACAACGAACGTTTTCTGCAACTACTTCACTCAACGATAGTTTCGTCTTCAAACCAGTTGCGACGACGACCGTTTTCTGCAACCGTTTTTGTCGTCGCAAAAACGGTTACGTCTCGTCCGTCTAAAATTCGACAACGACCCACCACTAGTTGTCTGTTAGTGTCAAACTGATTGAAACTGGACCACAGAGCATCTGCAACGGGCTATTAATTACGTTTCGTTCCACGGTGATTTTTAAAGTACGTTACTTGATATTTGTGTTAACCGTTAATATCAGCATTAAAAACAAGTTCGCTGTACCAATTGATTATTATCTCTTGAAACGCATTTAAATCCAATGTCACCGCTGCGCACTGTAGTAACATATTTTTTTTCACGTTAAAATAAACTTGAAAACGCTCCTAAACAAGCATTTTTTGCCGTAACACTTTTTTACTATTATTTCATTATTCCGGTTAGATTTCTATATAATTTTTGGTCTGTTAATTATAATAAGATGATCGCTTTTTCCATGTGTAATATGATTAATAAACGTAACCGTTTAATAGTGGGCCCAAAAAAAATTGTCTCCTTTCACATCAATAATATACATTTTATTTTTATTGAAATTCAGAAAACTGATGTACAATCACGCATCATAAAATAAATCACAACATAATATATCTGATTGAAACCTACTAGATGTGAATCTAACATGCACACGTAAAATAAAACTACGTATAAATAACTATGTATAGAAAAAACAAATATAGCTCTATATTATCTTTATTGATTATATTGTTATTAATAATATTGCACAAGTGATAAAGTAGAATCGAATAATGTACAATAATTATTGTAATTAATCGATTAATAATCATGTTTTTTTTATCAGAATTGGGTAAAACCATCGTAGTCAGTTTATGATAACGCAAGAAACATGAACTTAAAAAATTTAAAACTTTTTTTCTAAAATTTAGCATTTATTGTCACTAATTGTTTCTCTCGAGGAGTCTTCTAGCTATCGTAAGAATACCACTTTATCAGGAGCCATTGGGTCATAAATTTTGCTCCACAGTGTGCTCATACCAATTAACACTTAGAAATAATCGCATACCTACCTAACCTATATGCTAAAAGATTCAGACAAGTTCTACTGCAACTTTCATAAATTATTGAAACACAAAATCAACCTTGAATCATACACTAATTAAGTAAAAATATATTAGCAATTACAAAACTCGATACACATGCGGCCAAATTAATGGATTCATCTCTAAATCTCTATACAACTAATTAAAACTGATGTACCGTTTCATTATACGCCGTAATGAGTTTAGTAGTAACACAATGGTTTAATTAGATCGGAGCTGTTCATTAACATACGATTGTGTCAAAACACTCAGTTCTGTCGTATCGAACTGTCAACTAAATGTCAAAGATGTGACGGTGGGTCTGTGACGTTAGCCTGTTTTGTAATGTACAGGCGAGTGCTCCGTTTTTGTTAGTAATAATAAACTTGTGTTTTGGCGTGACGTTGTCTATGATTAAATTAAGATTTTGTGTTTTTTTTTTAAATAAATGATAAATGGAAGATAAGATTATGTGTATGATTTATTGATTAACGATACGATGCAGATTTGTTAACTATAATATTATTTTAAAGTTATTATTATTATTTATGCTGGTTCATTATTTGTTTAAAGAATTTTAGTTAAGTTACCTTAGATACAGGTTCGTACCTAATTCAGGTAGAATCCAATTATTGTACTTTTACCTCTACTTTAAGCCATTCATCACATCATTTAATAAAAAATATATTTTTAAGTATATAGTATTCTTATTTTATTTCAATTACGAAATCTAAACTTTTGGGCAAAATACTGTGTGGCTGAACACTGTGTCCCAAAATTAAAGCGATAGCTTAGTTTGGGAACCAGTATCTGCAACTTCTGCGATTACTGTGCCTATTTTTTCCTCATCATTTCAGCCGACAGACGTCCACTGCTGGACATAGGCCTCCCCCAAACGTCGCCACAGCGAACGATCCTGTGCGTCTCGCATCCATCGGATTCCCGCAACCTTCACCAGGTCATCGGTCCACCTTGTTGGGGGCCTTCCGACACTGCGTCTTCCGGTACGCGGTCGCCACTCCAGAACCTTTCGGCCCCAACGGCCATCCGTTCTGCGAGCAATGTGCCCTGCCCATTGCCACTTTAGTTTGGCGATTCTTCGCGCTATGTCGGCAACCTTGGTTCTCCTGCGGATATCTTCATTTCTGATTCGATCACGCAAGGAAACTCCGAGCATAGCCCTTTCCATTGCCCTTTGGGTGACTTTGAGCCTTCTGATGAGGCCCATTGTGAGCGTCCACGTTTCGGAACCACATATGTCATCACTGGCAACACGCACTGGTCATAGACTTTTGTCTTGAGACACTGTGGTATTTTTTCCTGGACTTAATAAATTGTGAATGATTTTTGACCAATAAATACTGTTTTTTTTTTTAAACTTTGTAGACGAGTATAATTTGTGACTAACTATATCAGTATCTCTATGACTTTTTTCAATTAATTTTATTTTTATCATGCAGTTTTGTTTTTATTTTAGGAATTATTATTTATTAAGTACCATAAGAGTTGATGTTAAACAAACAAGCAAACAAACAATCAAAAATCTTTCCAATAAACATATTAATAGAAAAACATTTTTCCCCTTGCGTACACTTGCGGCCAAACAAACCTGCACGCTTTGATCGGCTTACGTCGGCTATCAACTGGTACATCGACATCTGTCCACGTGCTCGGATTAAATGGACTGTGTGACATGTGATTGTACACTTATTTGTACTCGAAGTGTATGATTAATGGTCTAGTGATACGGGTAACGGGATTGGAGAATAATGATGGGACGATATTTTGGTTATTCAAGTTGTAGCATGCTTTTTTTTAAAGTGTGGAGATCAAGGTAAAAATGAAGTTATGTGATGGATCGGAGACGAATTAGCGACAAAAAGGTACAATTATGGGTAATGGAGGTAACCTCTTAAAATATATATTGTACTGATAAATAACACTAGATTATTGCCGAGTGTTATATAGACTACTTTTTATACCTAAAAACAAAACCACGAGAATAAGTAGTCGAATAATAAAATGGCCATAAGTGGAATAATAATAATTATACTATGAAGGACTCAATTTGATCATTAGATTAATTGAATCCAAAAAGCGATCAAAATATAAAAAAGTAAAAATATAAAGTGAAAATATAAAGTAAAAGGAAAAGTACCATTCAGTTTAAGTGACTTTCAACTAGAGAGCAGTGGTGGCCGAGTGGTAACGGCCCCGACTTACGAGTTGTAGTTCGCGGGTTCAAATCCAACAAGGCGCATTACTTTGTGTAATTTATTTCATCACCACCGTCCATCCATCTTTTCTTTGGTCTCCCTCTCCCTCTCCATCCATCCACATGTAAACTCATAACTCTTTTGCGTTTCATCCCTCTTCACATGACCATACCATGACAAACGATTCCCTTTCAACTTTTCAGTCACTGGCGCCACTTTCAAACTTCCCCTAATATACTCATTTCTCACTTTATCCATTCTCGTCAACGCAAATAAGTAACAAAAAAAAAAAAAAACAGAAGACATCATATAATAAATCACTTAAATGCCCATAAACTTTTTACTCCACTTTCTATAATGGTTGTCGTCCAATATAATTTGAGAATGCTTTAGTGAAAATGCCTGGTTACCTTGACGCAGGGCAATAAGAGCAAGTCATCTTACGGCCTAATATAAATAGCGAACATTAGAGGACCGAGCCTGGTTGGTGTACACTGGCTGTCATAAAAAAAATATATTTCAATTTAGATATTTCATAAAAAAATAACTGCAATTTTGATTTAAGAACTTTTTGTCCGGTCGTATTTTTTATGACTTTTGAATTGTAGCAAATGATAGTCTTGCCTTTCGAATTGTATAAAACTAAATAATAATCTAACACCCGCTTTATCTTGTAGAGGTATGCAAATGCGGACCAGTAAAATAATAATAATATTCCACAACTATCACACAACGCCATCTAGTCTCAAACTAAGCAGAGTTTGTGCTATGAGTGCCAGACAACTGATAAATATACTTATATATTTCTATATATAGGTAAATTACACCCAGACACAGAACAAATGATCGTGCTTATCACACAAACATTTGTCCTGGGTGGGAATCGAATCTACGACCTCCGACTCTTAATACTGCAATGAACGGTCATTCAAAAGATTGTTTGATTTATGCGAAATTGGTTAATTAATATAATAATTTGTAATAAGCTGAACGAAAATAGCAGTGACATTAGTTCAGTAACGTGAGAAAATCTATACTTAATATAAATAAAGAAGAAAGATTTGTATTTTTGTGATCTTGTTTATAATCAATAAACTCAGTCAGACAGATATCAGTCAGTCTTGCTATACAACAACTTACCCGCAGAATTTAAAACAATAAATAGTGTAAATTTATTCAAAAACAAACTCAAGACATACTTATTGAGGAAGGGTTATTACAGTGTTGATGAATTTCTAGAGGACAAACGACAATAATGTTATTAAAATAATTATTTGATTATTATGATCATTACCTATTAATTTATCTTGACATTGAATTTTCTTTTGACTTGAATGATCTGGATTATTGACATATTATTATTTTGACATTTATGTACTTTGTTCTACAGCTGACATTATTGATTCTTTTTTTTGTATAAATTATTTAATTTTATTTTTGACAATATTTTATATATATTTTTTATTTTGACTGGAACAATTTTAAAATGAAATTGGAATAAGTAATATTATTGTTATTATTGGACAATACGGTTTTTTTTTATAATTTACTGAGTACTTAATTTAATTTTTTTGTTTTACATTGGAATTTGGATTATTATTTTATGTGATTTTTTTTATCTTTTTATATATAATTGTTTTGTATACTGCAAAATTTATTTTATACCTACTTACCAAGTTATTAAATATTCAATTTTTTATTATATAATAATTATTCACTATATTTTTGTTTATTAGGATTTTGTAGAATGTTGTATGCTTTTTCTTCTTACCATCACTGCAATTGTTTATTTATTATTATTATTTTTACATTATTTTCAACACAATGTTCCATTGTTACGAAATTAAATGACTTATGACTTAACTTAAAAACCTTATTTACTGTTGAGTGACATAGGCTATAATTATATTCTTTACTTCAACGCAGGCGAAGCCGATAGCAAGCTAGTGTGTAATAAATGTTGACCAATATTCAATGGCCCGCAGTGTACACTGCCCCGTGATTCTATAATAGCCATACGCGCATTACGTTATTTTGAGTGGTTAATATTGAACAAAAAATCGTAGCAAGACAATTCAAGTTATGTACGGAACGCAGGCCAAGTGACTGCTATAGTCAACTATTTGAAGGTTGACTATTTTTCATTAGATACCCACTTTACGTTTCATGGAAGGTAAGTATAATAATTTATACATTGTTACCGATTTAATGGGAGAGCTATTTACTATAGGTTCTGCAAGATAAAGTTGTTTTTTTTTTTTGCTTGTTTCATTTAAGTAGGTGCTAAAGTCATAGCGGCCTTATTTTTTTTTAAGTCGTGTAATTGTCCAATATCTTCTTCCACTCTGGGTGAAGTGAGAGGGAATATCAGACGTGTACTGCCATAGCCACTGTTACTCTTTCGAAAAATCCTGCAGCCCTAACAGGCATTAGCCTCAGTAGGCCTGTTAATTCTGCTGACAACTCTTTGAGGCGCGCGTGGAATATAACGCAAAGTTATTGCGGCCCTGGATTTCAAAGGGTACCTAAAGAAACACGGGGGTTCTCGCTCCATCCAGATCGGGAGAAGTTATTGATAACTTCCCATGACAAAAAGGGCTACCAACGAACGCTCGTGTATGTATTTCCAACTTAAATTAAGTTTAACTAAACAAAAAAAAAATTCGATCAAGTGGAAGTAGAACTCGCGCACTGTGAGTTCCGTACAAACTTACCAATGTAAATAATTCACTTTCCGAACCAAGTCTCGAAGATTTTTCCGATACGCAAAAAAAAAATAGTATCTTCAAGACTAGAGTGAATAGGCTCTTAGTAAACTAGTGTACTTCACCATCAACGATTGCATCACTGCTTACCATCAAGTGAGTTCGCAGTCAAGCACTAGTTTATATCACCTAAAAAATAAACAACAAAGTAA
Source organism: Mythimna impura (assembly GCA_905147345.3). NCBI lineage: Eukaryota > Metazoa > Arthropoda > Insecta > Lepidoptera > Noctuidae > Mythimna > Mythimna impura. The sequence continues at coordinate 9,744,910 of LR990362.1, read as the reverse complement.
TTCAATAAGGATTCCGTTTGTGATGACTTAGGTACGGAACCCTAAAAATACAGTTATTTAAACACATAATTATGTCGGTCTTGTCTTATATACAAGCAAAACTCATCACAGTTTCCATAGAATTTTTAGCTTTTCAATCATCCTACCCTTTGATAATAGCAATCTGAATGTCATTGCTTAATTGGTTTAAGCGAATTATTAACATAAACCATGAGAAAATTTGTATTATATCATTAAAAACGACCCGTTTAATATTCAAATTATACTGATTAATAAATACAAATCAAACAAATACATGGAAGTAATTAAGTATAGGACAAATATCGGTTTGAAATTATTATTCCATTGCATTTGCTAATGGTAGGCTGGTGGGATAGTGACAGGTTCTTAGCTTGCGCCCACGCAAGCGCTGTAACCCATTGGCCTCAGTTGACTCTTGTAACATGAGCGAGATTATTATATTAAGGGAATGTCCTTACGTCGATATGTTTTGAAATTGATCTATAGTTCTAATTATTTTCTTGTGATAGCTTTTATGTTAAGTTATAATAGCTGGTCGAGATAAACTGAACAGGCGATGAATATATAAAATAAAGTCAATTATTAAATGTCATAATGATTGCTTGATGATAGACCGGTAAATCATTTATTTGATAGTTTTGACATGCGTCATTTGCTATGCTGTCCATCCTGTACAACCACCTGCAGTTTTCTGGATCTATACGAGGCCAATAACAGAGCCGTAGAGGTTGCGAAATACTGGTCAGATAAAATTTAGTTAGAGTACATCGACACGAAAAGAAGAAGAAGTAGACATGATGAAGTAGTGCAATATTACAGAAAATACAAAATACAAAGAAACCAATAAATACTTAATTTCAAAAAAAGAATAACGTGCCTTATAAATAAAGTTTATTTGAACTTATAATTCCAAGTCACTTCAAAGCAACCCGTTTTAAAAATCGGCAATTTCATTGGTAAAGACCTATTATATGCATTTTTATTCTCACTATGTAATGTATACGTATGATATTTAAATGATAAATGATATTTATTTTGTAAATAAGCTCCGCGCCTGGGCTCCCCCGCTGACACAGAGTCTCCGGCCCCAGCTCGTGGAGGGTGTGGTGAACGCTCTGTTCCCTTCGAGAGGGGAGCATTCTTCCCCGCCAATGGCTCCGCCTCCCGCGGTGTCCGACGCGGACCACGACGGCAACGACGACGTTACTCCGGAGGTGACCGAGGTAGAGATGAGAGTGGCGGTACGAAGGCTAAACGCCAAAAATACCGCCCCAGGACCCGATGGCTTGCCTGGGAAAGCTTGGGTCCTGGCCATGGAGGAACTCGGGCCTCGACTAAGAGGGCTGTTTAGCGCATGTTTGGAGAGGGGCCAGTTCCCACTTCGTTGGAAGACCGGGAAACTGGTCCTTATAGCGAAGCCGGGGCGCCCTGCGGACTCTCCGTCCGCATACCGGCCCATAGTGCTGCTCGACGAGGTGGGCAAGCTCTTTGAAAGAGTAATGGCAGACCGCCTCGTCGCGCATTTAGCGCGGGTGGGGCCGGATCTTTCGGACAACCAGTTTGGTTTCCGCAGGGGGCGCTCCACGGTGGACGCCATCATGCGCGTGCGGGCCCTCACGACGGGGGTTGCGGTGTCCCGGGGCAAGGTCGTAGTGGTGGTGTCCTTGGACATCACCAACGCCTTCAACTCCCTGCCCTGGAGTAGCATTAGGAGGGCACTTCGGTATCACCAGGTGCCCGACTACCTCCGTCGTCTGATCGAGGCCTACCTGAAGGACAGGTTCATCATCTACCCTGGTCACGAGGGAGAGTGGAGACGGCGAGAGATGTCGTGCGGTGTTCCGCAGGGATCGGTACTAGGACCGCCCTTGTGGAACATCGGGTACGACTACGTGTTGCGCGGCGACCTCCCCGACGGGGTCAGCGTGGTCTGTTACGCAGACGACACGCTGGTCCTGGCGCAGGGGGAGTCACACCAGGCGGCGGCCGAACTAGCGACACGTGGGGTTGCGACAGTCGTGGACAGGATCCAAGAGTTGGGACTCGAAGTGGCACTGCACAAGTCCGAGGCCATGTGTTTTCATGGCCCTCGGAACGCGCCACCACCGGGTTCCCAAATAACGGTAGGAGGGGTTCGCATCGACGTCGGGTCGACGATGAAGTACCTGGGACTTGTCCTCGACAGTCGATGGAACTTTGTGGAGCACTTTCGACGTCTGACTCCCAAACTGGAACGGACCGGGGCTGCACTAAAGCGGCTCCTGCCCAACCTTGGGGGTCCAGACGCCTCCTGCCGGAGGCTCTACGCGGGAATTGTTCGGTCCATGGCCCTTTACGGGGCGCCGGTGTGGGCGCCGTCGCTGCAAAAGCGACCGGCGGCCATGCTGAACGCTTGCCAGAGGGTCATGGCCATCCGGATGATACGGGGATACCGCACGATTTCCCGCGAAGCGGCGAGCCTCCTTGCTGGCCTGCCACCATGGGATGAACAGTCCTTGCACTCATGCACGATTTGCGCGTGGAGATGCAACGCCGGGGCGAAACTCCGCTGCCGCGCCAAGTCGCGGCATGGCGGACAGAATTCCGGCGGGATCTCATGGTGGAATGGCGACGGCGACTGTCGCAACCCAGTGCTGGGCACGCTACAATTATGGCGGTAAGTCCCCTCTTTGAGGAGTGGCTGGAGCGGCAACACGGCATCCTCACCTACCGCATGACGCAGGTCCTCACCGGACATGGCAAGTTCGGGAGGTTCCTGCATCGGATTCAGGCGGAAGCAACGCCCGGGTGTCATCATTGTGTGGACCACCCGGAGGACACGGTGGAGCATACGGTGGAGGCGTGCCCCGCTTGGGCGGAGCACCGCCGTGTCCTCGTGGAGGCAATTGGCGGCAGCGACCTTTCGCGTCGGGCCCTGGTTCAGGCTATGGTCCGGAGCGAGGAGGAGTGGCAGGCGGTCGCCTCCTTCTGCGAAGCAGTAATGCTAGCGAAGGAGGAGGCTGCACGCGTGAGGGAACGAAGGTCCTCACGCCCTAGCCGTCGTAATTCCGACCCCGACTACCAGCCACGGTAGACGCGGGCTTGCGGACGTCGAGCACTGGGTAGCTCGCCGTCCGGCTGTTCGGCAATTAACCGGACCGGACCGCGGAGAATTTCTGAAAGGGAAACCCGTAGTCCTAGTACGCAAAGGGTAATTGAAGGATACAGGTGTGGTTTTAGTCAGTAAAAGTCTGACACGCCCTCCCGCTCCACCCGGAGCGCGAGAAGTCATTTGGATGATTTCCCACCTTAAAAAAAAAAAAAAAAAAAGCTGACTACCCTGAGAAGAATCACCGAAACAAACTCAGGGGTCTCTTTTAAAGTCCATACAATAAATATGTAATGGTCAAATCACATGAGAACCATGCAGATTTGTCTAAAATGGTCTTTTGAAGAAAGAACCAAAAGAACCATACAGATTTGAGTGGACCTGTCCAGTCAGTGCAAGCATTTGTCAGTATTCGTAAAGCTCAACTCAGGACTATTAGGGAGCTCAACGACTTGACGAACAATACCAAGTAGTATCGCAGTCATATGGCTCCGGCTGAACGTAAGGTAGCTGAATTTAAATTACAGCGACGTTTTTCAATTCAGCGCGCCTACTTGTGATACGGCGTGTTATCTTATACCCTTGTTTTTCAATTTTTATTTTATGCACTTGAAATGTTAACTCTCCACTGCTCTTGGTTGACTGTTAGAGAATGCCTTAGGTAAAAAATAAAGTTTGAATAAAAAAATATATATCGCCAATTATAAACATTTAGGCTATAATATTTTTTATTAATTAGTACAAAAAAAATGGGGCTCATCCGTACCCGTTACTAATAATATTTTTGTATCCAAAAATAAAAAAAACGAAATTGCAAAATTGTCCACGAAAATTTGTCATAATTGGTAAATTCATAATTGAAAATACTACGCGCAGTGTTTTTTCATTTTGATCATCATTCATTAATAAAATTCATAATCAATAGCCTGTACAATATTTCCATAAATTGTATGACATTTTGGGATATAAACAAACGCTAATAACTTTGCTGTTTATGAATATTAATATTGAGATTTTACTTAAATAATAACAACACCTTTTCTAATAAGCCCTTTAAGTATTTGTACTAATTAAAAAAATAGTCATAAGAAGCTTTTATAGTGCTTTAAAGTAAAACAAGAGATGAAATCAGAAAATAGACCAATTACAGGCACTTTGAATTGTCAAAATGTCGGTTAGTCAAAAAAAGAAAACAAGTGAAGCTAAGGACGGAATTCACCAATAAAACTAATCGCGTTTTAACGTTTGGCTCGCATAATCGCGTTTAGCGGCAGTCACTAGTGCCACTGGTAAAAATACAACAAAAAAAAAAATACAGACAAGTGGCACTATAGTGACAGCGGCTAAATGCGATTATGCGAGCCAAACGTTAAACGCGATTAGTTTTATTGGTGAATTTCGCCCTTAATTGCACGTTCCAAAGCGTAGATCTGTATATTCCAATGATGTTTCATTTTATAACACAAGTAGCTTGTGTCTGCGGTATTTCACACGTGAAAGAAGGTTCTTTCATACAAACTTTGGACTCCCGTTTCATCCCCTTAAGCGGTGAAGTTTGGAAAATCCTCTCTTCTCACGTCATAAAAGAAAAATTTGTGCAAAACACGTTCCTAGTCCCAGTAGTTTCGGCAGTGTATTGATATGTCAGTCAGTTTCTCCTTATATATAATTATACAATAATGAACTAGGTTCAAAGTTACTAAGATATTTATAAAACTTAATTATCAGATGGGTAACATCAGGACAAGACTGACGCTAAATTGTGAGAATACACTAATTTACTACAAAAATATGGAAATATATAAAAGTATTGTGAAACTACACGATGACGTCTTATGAATACGAAATGTTTGCAGAGTCCGTTATCGTATCATTAATCTGGCTAAACAGTTATTTAGATGGAGGATAGTGAAAAGTTTTGTTTAGTTTTAAAACATGAAAAAAATTACCACGATCTCACCTGATGGAAAGCAACGCGGTGAGCATTCTTCATCGTCGACCATATAATCGCTTACCATTAGGCGTGATAATAAAATTTATTACACCAAAAAATACATATTCCACAGTTTGTTTGTGCTCATAATTATGATATTGTAACAGTACATAAAATTGTGCCTAAATTAAAATGTACTGCCAAACTAGGCTTGAAGCCTGTATTTCGGCACGCAGCGCCTCAAGAGATAGTGGTCATGATTACTAGAACTAAAAGAAAAACATGTTGTTTTACAAACTATTCCAATGAGTACCCGGAACAGTTTGTGGATCTACTGAAATAGGAAACAGGGGCGATGCTACCAGGAAAAGCTAATCACAAGTATTTGACTATGTATCAATCGACTCTAAAATTCAATAAAATATATGGGCTAGAATGTAAGTCAAAGTAAAACTACTAGCACTTTTTTTCCATTTTATAGAAAAGAATATTTCTTTGTAAATTTTGAAGAACAAGCTCGACAATCTACCTAACCTACTTGTCCAAACTATGTATATTGAAGTTAGCTTCTAGTCAAGCTGGATCCAGCTGCATATAAACACTTTACATGAAACGACTGCCTATCTTACTTCCTTAACTAAGTATTTGAGTAACTTAATACCCTTTGGCAAGACTGTTGTCACAATACCTGGCTTCTGACTACCTGTAACGACTGTTAAAGATTTACAAATGACAGCCGGAACCAACGGCTTAAAATGCTTCCTGAAGCACGGAGAAATTTCGATATGTTAAGATGGACGCTCATCTATAGACCGACGATCTAAAAGATCTACTCCAGTAGTTATTATTACTTTACAATTTCCAAGAACAAGTATTAATTCAATTAAACCTACAAAAATGACGTCGAGTTACGAGAACACTAACAAAAATCACTTGATAATAGCTCTAAACGAAATCATAATAAATTCTTAAGTAAATTGCTTAGCACATAGGGTACATAGTGATATAGAATCACTTAGCGGACAACGTCACAAGATACAAGCTAAGGTGTAAATTAAAGAAACGTAAATTTAGCAATTTATGAAAGAAAACGTAACTATGGAGGTGGATATACGCAATATTTATACAGTACATGTCAATGTGTTATGAAATGTTTTCAGCTTTTTAGACGCCATAGTGATAGTAGTAGAGGAATATAATGGAAATGATCTAATAGAGTAAAGAAGGAATGACGTAGATTGGATACTAATTGACACAATTCTGGGAAATGGCGTGGCAGTTCCACTTATAGAGGTGGAACTGCTATATTTCTATTGCTAGGTATACTAGTACCTAACAAAAGAAAGGGAATATTTGGTAAGTTAAGATCTATGTTAACATAAAAATTGCGTGTTATATTGATAGAAACAGTCGTTAAGATGGAGGATGAATGGCACAGCATGAAAGGTGACGAAGAAAAAGTTGGCACCGAGATAGAATAAACTTTAATACACCAAAAAGTAACAAAATTTTACACAAACTTAACCTATTGAGTAGCGTAATTAGAGACACAATAGAAAGACAATGACGTTCGAACGCGTTCGCTCGGGGTTTAATGAAAATGGGTACAATGGCAGTCTTACCGTTGATAGCATATTACTAGTTAACCTTATGATAGACTATAAAAACTTAATGCAACTCGACGTACATTTTCACTGTTTTTCATACAAGCGCTCTTACGCGATTATGACGTTTTTACACATTTTTCATTAGATATTTTGGAAACACAGTATCTCGTGGATATTATCTAGGCTTCTATTGAAATCAATTCATAAATTTGTGTAAAACTGATCCGTCGAGAGACCTCTGAAAATCTGCTATTTTGCATGAACTTTGACACTTCATAATTTACTCAAATATTAAAAAGTCAAAAAAGTATAAGAATAGAAGCCTCGGAAATTTAATCAAGATTCTAAATGACGATAATTTTTCTCAAAAACTTTTAAAGGTTTAAAAAAAACACGTATTCCCTGAAACAAGTTTTGTAAAATATTCGAGTAAATCACAGAATTACCGAATGGTAACAGAGGTTTCAGACGTTATCTTTGTTTTTTCGCGTTGTCTTTTCGTCAAACATCGCGTTGGATTGCGTTAGATGAAGTAACAAGCTTTTAAACCATACTCGATGTTGACGATAGGCGAGTGTAAAAGGACCCTCTTAAACTAATAAAGGGACTATCATCTTGCGACTGATACAATCACTGCCAACAGCATTATACATGATAAATTCTATGCTCTTCTTAACATTACAACCGGAGAATTGATTACAGATGAAAGGTGAATAATTGGGAGTAGGAAGAGATGAAAAATTATTTAACAATTTTGTTTTGATAGTACCACTGATGTTAAAAGATGTGGAAAAATGTTGATTAAGTACTCGTAATTCAAGATTTATATCCATACATGGTAATATAGGTTCATAGAGATATGCCAAAAAACACACGATTATGTGTGTTTTTTGTCATTCTAAAGAAAACATAATCTGTTGCTCAAGATAAAGTGTTTTTTAGCAATGATAAGTTGTCAATCAATTATTGTTTATTTATCAATTGACCATGAGACGTTTAGATAAGTCAATGTCAATGTATACATTTTGGACTTTTTTTGCCATCGTTATCACCCTGTAGTGCCTACAAAATGACATTCAAACAGATCCTCATTATTGAAGTGTCCAAAATGCCGATAAATTCAGAATTTCACTAATTGTAAACTAAGTTATGCTCTTCTAACTGTCTTTAGTCATTGTCATGCGTGATGATCACGAATTAGGTCAAACAGGCGTGATGTATCTGAATCATGATATCACGTTTTTTTTTTACAAGTACTTCGAGTGCGTAGTAGGTACATGTATACAATTGAACAACGTTTTTGAGTGACAAGTTTGAATGTAAATTCACTGATTTTGCCGTTTTTTTTTACGGTATTTGGTGTTTTACTGTACTGACATGATTTGAAATTTAATCATTTTCATTTGCAATCTTGTCAAGAAATCTTAATAACTAACTCTCCAAGGATCTAGAATTGTATCAAGAAGAATTTTGAAATTGCATACTTCACCTACTTATCAGGTTATTTGTACGGTTAGATATTTTTCTTGTCAATACTGTTGCTTTCCACTACAACCACTATTATACAAACTCCTAATATAAGCATTTAGAGTTCGTATAATTGCGGTTATATTTTATCATAATTTTTATTTACATTTTTTTTTGCCCTTTTTAATGGAATCTGAATTTATTTCTTTTTATAATATTTCATTTGATGTACACCATAATTATAACAAAATAATTGTAAAACATGAATATCTGAAATAATTTATTTGTTTACCTACTATAAAAAAATTGTGGGTAGTTATAAAAAACCTTCTCAAAGTTAAATTCGTATAATCTTTGTTTTGTTGTTGGTATATTATAAAAATTAGATACAATGTATAAATGGTTAATAAAACTAGTAAATAATAATATTATTTTAGTTGATTAAGGACATTCTATATCCTAATTGGCGTTAAAAAAATTAAAGCTTACCTCGTGAACATGTTGACTTGTGGAGTGCGTCGTGTATGTAGGTACGCTCTGGTTGGCGTCCCCGCGCGCCGCCTCCGTTGTCATCATTGGCGACACGACGACCTTTCCACTGCGCACCGGTACTTCACACCTGAGGGTCAATCATGCAGACATTAGTTTCATCATCATACATCTGCCCTTATCCTTATTTATCCAAGTTCGTAGTATACCTAGTATCTTTTCAGAAAAGATAAACGGGCCTACAATGGATAGGTTTATCAAGCAACATGTCAGACATGCCGCTTGATAAATCCTCCTCAAATTGAATGCTGTGTTTTTATTTTATTTTGTACTTAAGGGCCTATTACACTACTCGATACTTAGACAGTCTTAGTCGATGTCGCGTAGTCTAATAAGAGTTAGACCAGTCTTACTCGGAACAAAAAATAAGACAGTCTGAATATCGTGTGTTGAATATCGCGTAGTGTAATAGGCCCTAAGTTGTATTAGATACTAACATAGTTTTTAAGTTGGTTTGGTAATACTAACACCCTATGGGCCTTCGATGCCTGAGAATAAAAGATTTTTATTTTTTTATTACTTAATACGTTAGGAGTCATTAGAATGACATCAGAATGAAGAATAGTGCATGAATATGGCCTAAAAAAGACGGCTGGGACCAACTGGAGGTGGAAGGTAAAGAACGTGCAAATCGGGTCAGACCTGAGTCAAGCAGTGAACGTAGCTATGTTATCGTGATAACCATAAAAACGGTTCATGAAATTATTTAAGTTTTAAATTAAGTACGTTGAAAAAAAAAACAGAATAAAATATTTACACTGGTGGCCAAAAAAGACGATCCCTTTTTCTAATAACTGATTGCGTACTGCGTCAAATGGGTCATACAAATCATATTTATAAAGATTTTAAACTTTTCTCACCTGCCAAAAAAAAAAACTCGTTGTCTAATAAAAGTGTAAATATTACACAAGTTTACTATAAAATCTGTATACGTAAATAACGTAAAGTCTACGCAAGTAAGTCGAGATTGAAGAATTAGAGTGGTATTAAACTGAAACCGTACTTTCAATTGTTGTGTGACGAAGGCATTGCGTATGCATGACATGGTGTTAAATATGGTATTACTATGTACTTTGTAATATATTTAATTATCATGTTTCTGTGCGTAGAAAAAACATTATTTAGATTTCTGATTTTACGTCAAAAACGTTTCGTAATTCACTTGAGCACATTAAAATCACACTAATATTATAAACTTTGTGAGTGTGTGTGTATATTTGTTACTTCTTTATGCACGAACAGCCGAACAGATTGGGATGAAATTTGGCACACGGGTAGATCATGTCCTGAAACAGCATATAGGATACTTTTTATCCGCGATCATGTTACCTTGACAAAATTTTCTACTTTTACGCAAGTGAAGCCACTGGCAGCAGTTAGTATCTGTATATGACTGAATAAACAAGCTATTGGCTTACTGCCTCTTAATATGTAAAAACTACATAACAAACATACCAAATACTAGCTAACATAAGAAAGATAACCAGCAACCAGTTGACCACTCCTAATATGGAAACGCACATGGAGCATCATAAAACAAAAAAAGACGCGCTAAACATTTTTCATTAGCGTCCCAACGCCGACATACGCCAATCATTGGCAAGCGCCAGAAAACTGGCAAGAATGGGCATGGGAGGAGCGCTAATTATTGACAAAGCCTGACTTATATGGCATGCCAAACCGATCATAAAACACTAAGCACTTATTACCTTATTCGCCTCGACGAATCGGTGTAAAGTGGGCAATAGTGACTGTATCTTTTATCAACTTTATTATATTTTTGTTTATTTTTTTTTCTGTGAATGATTGATTATGTTTTAAATGTCATATCTTTTGCGTAATGTCGTTTTGTAGTGAGGGTTAGGTTACTAAAAGAGCAGAGGTTAAACCCATATGCTTGTGTCTCGTGTCGATATATGATTGATTTATTAATGTTGCCAAGGTATAGCTTTTTGAAATTGATATTTGGGTTTAATGTTTTAACAGATGGTTTCGGTTATTTATGATTTGAATCTGTCATTATCTTCTGCATACTTTTTGTAAAATGGTCAAATTTATGGAATATTTAATAAAAAAATATATTTTTGTTTTAATTTGCCTGCTGTGATCTTCCAGTCCGATTATAGTTTAGGTGTCTTCAAGGCTAGAGTGAATAGGCTCTTAATAAACTAGTGCGCTCCACCATCAGCGATTGCATCACTGCTTACCATCAGGTGGGATCGCAATCAAGCACAAGTTTGTACTATTAAAAAAAAACACATTGGTAAAAGCTAAAATGTGATCAGGAAGCAATTTTTGACTCTTTTTCAACTAATAACAGCATAAATAATTGTAACAATCGGTACCTATTCGACTCGCTCTTGGCATTCCTTAGATCATTAGTGACGCAACCCAATTCGACCAAAGAATACGATCATACCGATATCGCTCACAAAATACCGTACTTGTCATGATATGCAATTATCCTAACGTTATCTTTATAATGCATACCTTTTACGCACATTTTTTAACGTAAACAAATTATAGTTTTCAAAGCATCAATAATTTTGGCTCGATGTGTACTAAGGACGTATATTAAAGTGATTACGACCACTTTCGGTCAATGATTGGACATATTTTAGTATGTAATTTTTCATGTTATTATTGGTAAAAGCAATGTAATTGGTACGAGTTAAATGGCTCGTTATGTAGATTTTGATAAATGGCCCACTTTAGGTTAGGTGTAATGAGGCTATTCCAAAATTAAAATCAAATGAAAGGTACAGGTAAAGAACAGGATATGTACTGATTTAAAGAAATACACATTTAAAGTATTTTCCCTTCAAATACCAACATAGACGGAATAAAGTTGATATCGCTTTAATTATAATTATTATTTTTGGACCAAGTGTTAATATTTCTTATCAATGATCGACGGCGCGTAATGTTCCACGAGCGTCTCAAGGAGTTGTCAGCAAACCACGAAGGGGCCAAGGATCTGTTTCTGAAAGGAAGGTTCGGCCCCGGTACGAAAGGCAACGAAGGAATAGGAGTGGGTTTTTAGTCAGTAAAAGTCTGACACTATCTCCCGTTCCGCCCAAGATCGGGGGATATCAATGGATGATTTTCCCACCGAAAACAATAATAAAAAATAAAATCAATGAACATAAAGAACTTTAGCGAAAGTTTAAGCAAATCGTGATTCTAAGGGCGGAATTCATCAATAAAACTAATCGCGTTTTTACGTTTGGCTCGCATAATCGCGTTTAGCCGCTGTCACTAGTGTCACTTGTCTGTATTTTTCTCTTGTTGTATTTTTACAAGTGACACTAGTGACAGTGGCTAAACGCGATTAAGCTAGCAGTTTTATTGGTGAATTCCGCCCTAAGACATTATACGAATAAGCATGATCAGTGTTTTTATACCCCACAAAAGATCTAGCTTGTTTAGTTGAGTGAGTCACAACATGATCTCGTAGTGACAAAAACACAGCTTCAAGAAATACATTAATGCATCTCGCATCCTATACCAATCCATGGGAAAGTTTATTATTCACCGAAAAACGAGAAAAAAAGACGCACACTACTAAAGAAACAATATGAGAAACTGCAGATTCTGTATCCTAGCCACTTACAAATCGAATAAAACAAACACAGATATTCTATTATGGTGATCGTCTCTCTCTCTCGCACGCGTAAACACTAAGAGGGACAGAGTTACTGGTTGAAATGTCGTAGGTCATTAGGTCCTTACCATGTAGGGCCTGCAATATGCCAATATGGAAGCCAGCCGTGACTTTTGTATGTGCTTATATTGAGTCTAACAATAGGTTATTGGGCATAAGATTTAAACTAAATGCGTAGATGACCTGACCGGCACTAGATGACTTTGATAACGGCAGACATCGTTGAGAATTAATTGTTCTAGAGAAAGTTATTAGACTCCTTGTTTGTTGAAATGGGATTGCTGTAAGACTATGTAGACTTCCACCTATGTATAAGTAATAAATGTGGTACGTCATTGTCTTTTTCCTTCGGTGTATTTATTGATAGTAAAAAAACCTTTATGTGTGAATTATGTAGAGCAATGGTGGCCCAGTGGTGGTAAAATATGTAGAACACTGGTGGTCCGGTGGTGGTCCCAACTTACGAGTTGTAAGTCACAAGTTCACACCTAGCCAGGGGCATTACATTGTGTAATTTATTTCATCAGCATTGCTCTCAAAACGGTGAAGGAAAATTCGAAGACCTAATATGATATCCACCAACCCGCACTGGGCTCACGTAGTGGATTACGGCCCATTCCCTCTCCGAGAGAGGAGGCCTGAGTCCCAGCAGTGGGAACATTAAAAGACTTATTATGGTTATATGAAATATGTAACTAGAGCAACCGAATAACGATAAAGATTGAAGTAAAAAATTCTCTCAGTTATTTGGTTCTAAAACACACTACAGTATTGACAACTGTTTGGGGTCAATAGACCTAACTTTTGGTTTATTTCTGTCTAGAAGCAAAATGATACAAATAGCATAGCAATGTTTAGAGTGGGTTGCATCAAGAGCTACTTAGGTGGTCTAAAAAGTTTTCGACTTCAACATGAAGATAGCAGTACTCGTCAACAAAAGTTAGTGAATATAGTTATGCATATTTTAACAGTTATTCACCAAAGTTTCAGGCATTTCGGATGCGCAGTTGTTGTTTGACAGTCGTTAGAGTGAGTCGACGTGAGATGCAGAAAAAGAAAATCTACGTTACAATTTCCGTGGAAGTAATTTCGTCTGTAATTTCAATAATATCAAAAATGCATAAACACAATAACCATTGAATGTTGCACCATCGTGTAAAACGTTAAAATTGTGTCAAAAAACGTCATTATTTGTCATCTACTTTAACCGTAACTACCCGAACCAACCAAATTTGAGCAGTGTTGTTAGCGTTATTCGTGACGTCATTTTAATTATTGCTAAATTGTGCAACCTCCATTTTAATTAAAGGGATGCAACTCGACATACATTTTCACTGTTTTAATACAACCGCTCTTACGCGATTATGACGTTATTACACATTTTTCATTAGATATTTTGGAGACACAGTATCCTGTGGATATTATCTAGGCTTGTATTGAAATCAATTTATAAATTTGTGTAAAACTAATCCAGTAAAGACCTCTGAAAATCTGCTATTTTGCATGAACTTTGACACTTCATAATGACAACAATTTTTTTCAAAAACTTTTAAGAGTATAAAATAAAACTCGTATTTCCTGGAACAAGTTTTGTAAAATTTTCGAGTAAATCATGGAATTATCGAATGCTAACAGAGTTTTAGGCGTTATCTCTCTTTTTTCGCGTTACCTTTTTGTCAAACATCGCGTTGGATTGCGTTAGATGAAGTAACAAGCTTTTAAACCATGCTCGATGTTGACTATAGGCGAGTGAAAAAGGACCCTTTTAACTGGAGATTTGACGACTGATGTGATATTAGTTATCGTTAAAGTCAGTTGATGCGACTCAGTCTTCATCATCATTATCATTTCAGCCTAAAGAAGTCCACTGTTGGACATAGGCCTCACTAAGTGTGGACACAACGACTGTTCCTGTGCATCTTGCATCGGTCGGATTCCCGCGACCCTCACCAGATCATCTAACGTTGCGTCTTCCAGTACCTGGTTGCTACTTCCAGAATCTTTCGGCCCCATTGAACATATGTTCTGCGAGCAATGTTGCTCATTGCCACTTAAGTTTGGCAATTCTTAGGGCTATGTCGGTAACCTTGGTTTTCCTGCAGATTTTTTACTCACTCATTCTTAATCTCTTAGAATCTACATAGACTAAAAATAAACTACTGCTAGTATTAACCTAGACTAGAAAACTAATCGTTCTAACTAAACTTCACTAAACAGCATTATAATAATAATAATTTATTAATAAGACATCATTTGGTCCACAATATCTGTTACTAATTCTTATATCTACGTCAGTTCATCATCAAATATAAATAAAATAGACTAATAAAATGTTCAATAAATTAAAATGTCAAAATTACAATGTCAGTGATACTTAAAATGCTTAAATCAGAACAATAAAATAAATTAAAATGTCAAAGGAGACAATTTTTTTTGGGCCCACTATTAAACGGTTACGTTTATTAATTATATTACACATGGAAAAAGCGATCATCTTATTATAATTATCAGACCAAAAATTATATAGAAATCTAACCGGAATAATGAAATAATAGTAAAAAAGTGTTACGGCAAAAAATGCTTGTTTCGGAGCGTTTTCAAGTTTATTTTAACGTGAAAAAAAAAATGTTACTACAGTACGCAGCGGTGACATCGGATTTAAATGCGTTTCAAGAGATAATAATTAATTGGTACAGCGAACTTGTTTTTATTATTAATGCTGTTATTAACGGTTAACACAAATATCAAGTAACGTACTTTAAAAATCAACGTGGAACGAAACGTAATTAATAGCCCGTTGCAGATGCTCTGTGGTCCAGTTTACTTTCAATCAGTTTGACACTGTCAGACAACTAGTGGTGGGTCGTTGTCGAATTTTAGACGGACGAGATGTAACTGTTTTGGCGACGACAAAAACGGTTGCAGAAAACGGTCGTCGTCGCAACTGGTTTGAAGACGAAACTATCGTTGAGTGAAGTAGTTGCAGAAAACGTTCGTTGTCGCAACTAGTTTGAGGACGGTAATAAATTCTGTACTCGTCGCGTCGTCGTTTCAAAAGCAGTTATTACAATGAAAAATGAACTTTATGGCTATAAACATAAAATTCAGTTTTCATTGCAATAACTGGCTTTAAAAACGACGCGACGAGTGTGATAGTTGAAGCAATGGATTTTCGACCTTATTTTCTTAACAGTAAGATAACAATTCGCATACAGTAATTCGAAGACTGGTTTATGCAACGAAGACTGTTTGGTCGCAGGATGGAAAACGGTTGTTACGTTGCAGAACAAAAAACGGTCTTTGAAAACTGTTCGTCGTTGAAACGCCCACCGCTACAGACAACATTATTATTGTTTCCGATTACTAGATAGTTGCATGTTTCTTCTGTTCTTTTGGTATTTTTATTCGAAAGATTTTATGAAAATGGCATCTGTAAATACATGCATAATCCACAAAGCCGTTGTATCAATTGTGCAGCACGATTTCAACGGAATGTTGAATACTGCTCTTGCTGGATACTGTTGTAATTGTTTAGTGGGCAGACGCACTGTTGGCTGCTGTGCATATGTGAAGTGTATAGTGTGGTTTTTATCTTGGGCGCGGCATCAAGGTGAGGTTGAGCCACCTGCATCTTTTTTAGATGAAATATTGCTTTTAAGAGATGACTTTGAAAATGATGATGATGAACAGTAATAAATACTTGTGATGCTATAATGTGGTTTTTTTTCTCCTTACACAACCAGCATAAAACACATCACCTTATTATTTTAGATCTACAGTCAATGGCCGACAAAAGCCGCGCTATTTCGAAATGAATACATCTACGCATTTTCATGAATAAGTCTATCAAATCGTGTAAATCACAACAAAAACTGTCACGTAGTACAGACGTGACTTTGTTTTATACTGTATATTATTGAACAGTGCACTATTTTAACTTAAAATACCAAGGAGACCTATCCACTCATTAGACAATCGCTCTTGTGAGATTTTAGGTTATTATGAGAGTCATGTTTTGACTGTCGTATTTCACGGTACTCCAGTTAGATAAAGTTTTGCCAATATTACCAATGTAATCTAGAGATTATAAGGAATAAACTAACGTGCATTTCATTGCTATACGCCACAATTTGTGGTGGGCCTATTCCCCAAACAAAAAAAATTGTCTCCTTTAAAATTCAATTATGATAAAAATAATTAATTTATTAATTAAACTAAAATTATTATAACAATGTTACCTGCCCCACGCCTGATTGACGGGTGCATGCAAGGCCTGCCAGTGCTGCATATTATTATAGGGCCCGTCCAACCTAGTGGCTATGACGATAGTGGCGATTATAAAAGACTTTCTATTCTATTTTTAAAGCGAGACCTTAAAAATAGAATACTGTTTCAGGTTCACAAACTTTCAACCGGAATGTCTCCGTCTGACCCCGCTATTGTCTCCAAGCCTTTGTTTTCAAGTGTAGTTTTAAATGTACTGCTCACTAATTTTATTTTATGTACTTACCACGGGTTCACCTCTTTCAGAATGTACATATTTTAGGTTCTGATACTGGCCAAGCTTCTTATGGTTATTTACGTTAGTGGTAGATATAGATACACTTCTAATTCTAGACATAAATATACTATGATATAAATACATTTTCTCATGTCGCGCTTTGGTTGAATCGAGAGGAAATATTTACTAACTATACCATACGTGTTTTTTGGCCTGGCCTGGCAGCCTTACTATTCTCGCAATATGCACTATACAGACAATTTTTTTTGACAGCTTTAGTAATAACACCATCAGATGTTAACTTAGATTATGGTCTGGTTTAAAAAATGGGTAAAATTATAAGAAATTTTATCTTTTAGACAACCGACCCGTTTGTCAATACAAAACCATCGAAAATGACTGAAATTGTTTTATAAATAGTGATATTTCACAGAGTGTAAAGCCCCGCACACCTTTGAAAAAGGAGGATCCTCCAACCAGACGGGTGTTTGTCTGATTTGGCAACTGCCCCGAGAGATGATTACGGTCTGTTGTATATGTTCAAATCGCGCGGAGAACCCTAATTGCGCGATGCAGGATATCGTAGTTTAGTTCATATGTGGCGTCATAGATATCGCTACAAAATGTCTTAAGCCATTAGAATCTATAAGAATAACACATTTCTGACTGGCCTGTTGGTCTAGTGGTTAGTGGCCCTGACTGCTATGCCGGAGGTCGTGAGTTCGATTCCCACCCAGGACAAATGTTTGTGTGATGAGCACAATCATTTGTTCTGTGTCTGGGTGTAATTTATCTATAATATGTATGTATTTAGAAATATAAGTACGTTTATCAGTTGTCTAGTACTCATAACACAAGCTCTGCTTAGTTTGGGATTAGACGGCGTTGTGTGATAGTTGTGTGAATATTTCGAAAGTCAGTTAGCAATATCACAATTGACCCAAAACTCAAGTTGACTGAACTGTCCCCAACCTAAACGTGTAATGAGCACACCGAAATTCATAGTACAGCTACCTACGTTACAAAAATTAATAACCGTATAAGAAAACAGAGGTTTGTCATACAAAAGTCATCCAGAATGTCGATTCAAATTATGATAAGGCGGAGTGAATTAGTTCTGGTAGAACGTAATGGCTAGCGATTAGGTTATGTTGAGATTATGGAGCTATGATGCTTGGAAGATTTTGGATGTGGCATATCGTATTAAAATATATCTTGAAGGCAATATTTATACATAAGTCTTCAGGAAGGTGAAACAAGGTGTGAATTGTGAGAGGTCTGAGACTAACAGTGAAACCAGATTAATTAACTCGTTCGTGAAAAGATCTTATTTTTTATTTTTTTTCGTATTTAAGCAGCTAAGAAGTGGAATTCCCTGACGAAGTTTGTGATTCCTGGTAGCTACAGCTTGGGGGTATTTTAGTCAAGAGTAAATAGGTTAATTCTAGACCAGCTGGCTCCAGCTTCACCCACATCATCACTTATTTAGATGATATAGAGGATAAAAGCGAACATAATAAAAAAAAACCATAGTAGGTCTATGGTTTTTTTTTATAGAGAAGGTAGTTAATAACGACATCCTAACAAAAACTAACAAATTAACACTATCTTCTTCATCTTTTTTAGGGTTCCGTATCTTAAAAGGAAAAAAACGGAACCCTTATAGGATCAGTTTGTTGTCTGTCGCTCTGTCTGTCAAGACCCTTAATCTCGGGAACGTGTGGAGGTGTCGAGTTGAAGTTAAAACCATATACTCAGGTCTATGGTTCCTTGAAGCTGTAAAAAACTCAAACTTCTAAGTTAACGAAAAAAAAAATACGGCCGTATATGTCACTGACACTCTCAAGGGAATCAAAATTCATAGGATACTTCCCATTGACCTAGAATCCTGAAATTTGGCATAAAGCAAGGTCTTAAAGCATAAGTATAGAAATAAATCTGAAAACTGTTAATTTGTTGTTACGTCACCATTTTTTTTGCGATTCGGAAAAATCTTCCAGACTCCATTCGGGAATTGAACTGTTAACTTAGGTAAGTTTGTATGAAACTCTCAGGGCACGAGTCCGACTCACACTTGTCAAGTTTTTTTTATTATTGATAGACTTACGCTTGACCATTATCTCACCTGATGGTAAATGATGCGGTCGACGGTGGAGCACGCTTGCCTAGAAGTAACCTATTCAATCTTGACTTAAAGACACGTAGGCTTTAGCTATCAGGGAACACATATCCAAAGAGACATTCTCTTTCGTAGCTCCATGTGCACGTTCATAGAAGCACACTGAATGATGCGACGTATCTCGAATGGCCCACAAAATACCGCTTTGATAAGCCTGACGAACTATTTTGTTCCGAGTTCCAAAGTCGGGGCTTTGGACTAATAATAACGTACGCTGTTAACATTGAGTGATTTATTGTAAAAGATTTTAAGAAAAAAAAAATTAACATATATGTACCTCTATGTTTAATGCTTATCAATGGTTTAGAGTTTAACATGTCCTACTTAAAAAAATCCTTCAAATCAAATCAAAAACATTTATTTCAAATAAACCATTAACAGGCACTTTAGAATTGTCAAATGTCGCTCAGCCAAAAAACCGGGCAAGTGTGAGTCGGACTCGCGCACTGAGGGTTTCGTACAAACTTTCCTATGAAAACAGTTCAATTCCCGAATTGAGTTACGAAGATTTTTCCGAATCGCAATTTTTTTTTTTGTGGCGTAACTACAAATTTACAGTTTTCAGATTTATTCCTATATCTATACTATAAGACCTTGCTTTATACCAAATTTCAGGATTCTGGGTCAACGGAAAGTACCCTATGAATTTTGATTCCTTTGAGAGTGTTGAAAAATTTTTTGCGACATAAACGGCCGTATCTTATGTTTTCATTAACTTAGAAGTTTGATTTTTTCACAGCTTCAAGGGACTGGAGATTTGAGTATACGGTTTTAATTTCAACTCGATGCCTCCGCAAGTTTCTGAGTTTCTGTTTCTGGGTCTTGACAGACAAACAGACAGACAGACGGACAACAAAGTGATCTTATAAGGATTCCGTTTTTCCTTTTGAGGTACGGAACACTAAAAACATCATAAATAATATGAATACCCTATAACCACCTCAAAATATTACCTCTGCCTATAAAAAAAGAAAGCATTTAAACAAAGACCACCTGCGTCCAACCCCGTAAATAAGTAACTGCTAAGTGGTGGTGTTAATTCGGCCGCTACTTACCACACGGCACCCTCCAGCAAACAGTCCTACATGCTAATGTAGGTGTTAAGAATTTGGGTCCAAATATTTGTGAAACGTACGGTTTTTGGTGATGGAGAAAGAGTAATGCAGGTGTGTTTCGTACAAATGTTTGAATGATGCAAACCAAATAATAATTAACAGAGATAGTTGGCTAAAGAAAACGTGTTCGAGAAATAATAAAATAAAATAAAAAAAAACTAGGCAAGTGCGAGTCGGACTCGCGCACTGAGGGATCCGTACAAACTTGAAAGGTAAATTGCGGTTTACGATTTATGACGTATTAAAAAAAAAACTACTTACTAGATCTCGTTGAAACCAATTTTCGGTGGAAGTTTATAAGGTAATGTACATCATATATATTTTTTTTAGTTTTATCATTCTCTTATTTTAGAAGTTATGGGACACACACACAAACATTTTACCACTTTGGAAGTGTCTCTCGCGCAAACTATTCAGTATATAAAAAAATGATATTAGAAACCTCAATATCATTTTTGAAGACCTATCCATAGATACCCCACACGTATGGGTATGATGAAAAAAATAAATTTGAGTTTCAGTTCTAAGTATGGGGAATCCCTAAAATTTATTGGTTTTTTTTTCCATTTTTTGTGAAAATCTTAATGCGGTTTACAGAATACATCTATTTACAAAGTTTCAACAGTATAGCTCTTATAGTTTCGGAAAAAAGTGGCTGTGACATACGGACGGACAGACAGACACATGACGAATCTATAAGGGTTCCGTTTTTTGCTATTTGGCTACGGAACCCTAAAAAGCAACGGGGCTAGAAAAAATATTGGGCATTGAAAAGGGTTAAAATGCATAGTACCTACAGACATAACAGAAGTTAAATAGCCAGCATAGAAAAATAATACATAATCCGAAAACGATTAGAATTGAAATAAACTACACTCATTAACTACAATCATTGATATTCATTAAACAAATTAAAGAACACAAAAAAGTATGTCCAAAAAACCTTTTTTCCATTTCTTTATTTTATGAAATAAAAAATGGTTTGAAAATCTCAGAACTTTCATTCTAGACAAAAAGTAGATGATGAATCATTAAAACAGTTAAGACTGGGATAACACAAGGAAAACGAAGATATTTTCGTGCAAGAAAATTCCAGATTAGGTAAAGACTGTACTAAGAAACGATGAAGCGTAGAAAATAATGAAATAAAAACAGTACCAGGAAAAATCATGTCTTCAACAAAACAATCGAGTTTTTATTTTTTAAATTTCAAAGAACGTACTCGTTGAAGGCAAGAATGAGTAAGCTTACATCCTATTCGAATTTCGAATCCTGTTCCTTCACATTATTTCCCATGCACAGATAAATAATATATGCGGCGATGATCTAACATTGATCAAGATTACAACCTCATTGGTATTAAATACAGTTAATTATAGCGATTGCTCATAATTACTAATAAACAAGTAGCAACAACATTTATTTTTTTCAACTAGTGAAATAAAATTATTCTCAATAGTGCCCGGTTTTTAATTGATCTGAGAAAATATGTTGGGGATTAAGCTATTTTATGTGGTTTTTAAAGTGCAGTAGCTTTTTCTTAGTAACAAGTTCGAGATCACTATTTTACTAGTAACAAATCGTTGTGTTCTTTTTTCTGTGGAGTCCGAACATTTTTGTTTTTTATCTTTTTTGTCTTGTTGTTTTATACAGAAACGTATTTTGCTTTTTCTTTATTATTAACAACACTTAAGTTTGTTCTAGGTAGTTATTACCGTGCAATATGGGTTTTTATTACTAGAACATAATGGCCGTTATCTTCATATTTCATTGAACGAACACATATTTATCATTGCAACTCGGTATGTAATTATTGTAAAAATAGCTACTGACGTTCGATAGGCCGTCTCATTGTGATGCATCAGAGAAAAGAAATCACATGGATGCAACGTAACAAAAAAAAAAGTAAAATAAAAAAGTAAACGAGATGCGGCCGAGTACGCCAAGATCTCGGTCAGGCAGGAGCCGAGTTCTTTTGTTTCCAACCTCGAATCAGCCAGTGTCTCGAATCTAGATGCTGTTTTCGAATTGTTTTTTCTTTTTCCCTCTATGGCTTTTTCTTTATTGTCTCAGTGCAGGCTGACTAAAAAAAAGTAAAAATCCGGTGGCTTATGGCTCTCCATTGATATGCGACATTCGAATTGAAATTTAAATATTTGCTCGCATCCGCGATGGGCTTCATCTTGGGTATTTTGTTTTTAAAAAGATCTTTGTGTTTCCATCTTAATATTTTATTATGTTATTCAAGAAATACCGCGAGTACGCATTTAGGTATGTATTTTTTGTTTACTGTTCGTCGCCTCAATAAATTGATGGCACATACTGTATTTTTCTATATTTCTTGGATTTATTTTGGCTTGTGTGTGCACTTTGGTTACAGTTTCGGAATTATAACCAGATTAAATCTTATACTATGATGGTTTTCTTATTGAGAAAACATAATAAATTTTTTCATATTTCCAGAATATCCAAAAATGAAATTGGTTTTCGTAGCCAATTACGTAAGTTCAACTTTTGACTACCACAAAACAGTTTTTAATTTATACGAATAAATTAGGAACGATATTATAATTATAAAAAATACCAAACTTTATTCTTTCGCAAACAATTAGTCATAAGCAACATAGGTAGTAACTATACGAGAATTAGCAGTACTGCACGTCAATCTCTTGTCATATAAACTTAGCCTAAATGACAAGCCTATTACTAATATTAAAACCTTCACTTGTTTCAACCACACCTTCGAAAAATAAAAACTAATTCCTTTTTCAAAACTGACATTACACACATTCTCCGAACCACTCTCGAATTTTTTTTTTTGACAGTTAATGAGTTACATTTGTCTTAAAAAGTTCATAATGTTGAGCGATATGTCATATTAGAAATGTGACGTTTAGGAATGGGAGCACTATTGCAGTTAGTTACAAGGTTAACAATCGGTTTTTAATGTCAGATATAGAAATGCGGCGTGACGTAGTGGAAAAAAAATGGCGATCCGTGATGGTTGATTTGGGATTGGTCAATGATATATGGTGCTGGAAGTGTTAGAGTGTACATGGTTAAGTTGAAATGTCGCACCGTCACGTCACGCCTGTCTGCGGGACCTTTTTAAATCTAATTCTTGTTCTTAAAACATTTTTTTTCTTTTTCGTTTTTCTCATGTCTACTTACCTGTCCATATTTAGGTTATTGATAAAAACAGTACAAAAGCAAACTTGGTATATACTATATAAATCTTTTATTATGTTTTTAAGCTTTTTTTTTCTTTTTGCATTTCTATTTAAAGTTAAATATACTTAATAATCTAGCCACATCTAGTATCTCTATCCAATCATCTCTGCGTTTTCGTTGATACGTTTAATACAATTAAAAAAGCTATGGTCAGCCATCGGAACGCCACAAATAACCGACAGCGCCCTCTGACCTGCGTTCCGTGAAACACAATTACATTTCTTTGGTCTACATTTTTTTATTGATTACTTTTTTATAATAAATATCGATCTACTGATAAATGGTATGTGAAAAAGACACCAAAATATGTCACCTTATTGTTACACAGATTTTATTTCGGAAAGTTCATTTTCCAAAATAAAATCTGTGAATAAATGTAAAAACTACATACGGTACGGTTTGCGCATTGGCTACCAGCATCCATAACGGTCAGTCGTCATATCCATAGTGACTTTTGACTATCCAGTCAGAACCCAGGAAATCTGACAATAGTTTTGCCAAAAAGATATAGTGTTGCCCAAATACCATCACGATACCACCACTAGCACCATCAACCACCAAACCATCACTGTACGACCGTATCATTCTCAGAACGCTGGCTGACGGTGAGGTGGGACTCTCCGATCTTGAGGCGGTAGATGCGACTGCACGCACTCCAATAGACTTCCTCTAGGTGTGCCTATCTCAGCTTAGAATAAGTACCTATTTGTTCTTTATGTTACTAACACTAATTCTAAGTTAAAATTTTTACTAACAAAATATGGTAAGTTCCGAAACAAAATTTTTTTTGCGGCATCTGCAACCGGTTAAACTGGAAGGTTGCCCAAATATAGTTGGGAAAAGGCTAAGCAGACAGAGTACCTAATTCTTTAGACTTAGACTAATTAGAATCTCAGAAACAAAAGTTTTTTTTCTGCAGCTGCAACCGGTTAAACTGAAAGGTGGCCCAAATATAGTTGGAAAAAGGCTAAGCAGACAGAGTACCTAATTCTTTAGACTCAGACTAATTAGAATCTCGGAAACAAAAGTTTTTTTCTGCAGCTGCAACCGGTTAAACTGAAAGGTGGCCCAAATATAGTTGGAAAAAGGCTAAGCAGACAGAGTACCTAATTCTTTAGACTCAGACTAATTAGAATCTCGGAAACAAAAGTTTTTTTCTGCAGCTGCAACCGGTTAAACTGAAAGGTGGCCCAAATATAGTTGGAAAAAGGCTAAGCAGACAGAGTACCTAATTCTTTAGACTTAGACTAATTAGAATCTCGGAAACAAAAGTTTTTTTCTGCAGCTGCAACCGGTTAAACTGAAAGGTGGCCCAAATATAGTTGGAAAAAGGCTAAGCAGACAGAGTACCTAATTCTTTAGACTCAGACTAATTAGAATCTCGGAAACAAAAGTTTTTTTGCTGCAGCTGCAACCGGTTAAACTGGAAGGTGGCCCAAATATAGTTGGAAAAAGGCTAAGCAGACAGAGTACCTAATTCTTTAGACTCAGACTAATTAGAATCTCGAAAGTCAAACCGTTTTTAGTGTTGCGTACCTTTTTTTTTTTTTGTAGCCGGGGTGGAATATCCTCATGGATGTCCTTCGCCTGAGACTCTTACTGACTAAAAACCACCTCGGTGTTCCCTCCCACACTTGGACCGGGGATCGTGGGAGCTGATACGCTATCCATGATCCCCGGCTAGAGTATTGCGTACCTAAGCCAACAAAAACGGAAGCCTTATAGTATCACTATGTTGTCTGTCTGTCTGAACGTCTATCTGTCTGTCAAGACCCTTTCCCTCAGAGACACCCAGAGGTAAAAAAAGGACAGCCGAAGATATTAAGTTGAAATTAATATCAAATACTCAGGTCTGCTAACCTTTAGGGTAGTGAAAAAATCAAACTTCTAAGTTACGCAATCTAAAGATACGGTTGTTTATGGTCCGTTTACGAGCATATTGTGTCATTCCCAAGGAATTCAAAACCTATCTAAGGGAGCTTTCCATTGAACTTGAATTCTAAAATTTGAAGTAGTCTCATAGTACAAGTAAAGGAAAAAGTACCTACATCACAAAATAATGGTTATTTTTTTACGCGATTCAGGAATACCTTTGAAACTCGATTCATTAATCGAATTATTTACATGTTTATTCTGAACCTTCGATGCGCGAGTTCGACTCGCACTAGACCGGTTTTTATACTTTGGGTGGGGTGAGAGGGAGTTTCAGACTTTTACTAACTAAAATCAACTGTGTTCCTTCAGTTGCTTTTACGTTCCGTGGCCACAGTGACGTTTGAAAACTCCGGAAACCCAAGCTGAACCCATCAAAGATGCTTCATCCTGTTTTTATTTATAAATTTATTGATATAAACTCGCTTGATTGTGATTCCACTTGATGGTAAGCAATGATACAATCGTTGATAGTGAGGCGCACTAGTTTATTAAGAGCCTACTCACACTAGCCTTGAAGACACCAAAATTATAATCGGACGGGAAGACCGCAGCAGGCAAATATATATTGAAGAGATATCTCAATTTCCTAGAATTTTACAAATAAAGTGTACACTGTAGGCTGTATGACCGTTGAAATTGATTTCTTTAGTTAAATAAGCAAAATTTTTTCTTTGATATAGCTTTGGAATAATTTTTTGTGCCATTTTTATTTCAGTTGCATGGTGTAAATTGATTTTGTAAATTAGACACAACAAAATATCTTTAGAATCTTCAGTTATTAGAGGTTAGTTTTGTATTATAGATATCTTTATGGATTAAAAAAAAAAATGGATGCGTAGCGATATCTGTGATACCATAAAGGAACAGATGGTCACAGAACAGATGGTCGATGGGGACGAAAGGTTCTGGAATGGAGACCGCGTACCGGAAGACGCAGCGTTGGAAGGCCTCCCACAAGATGGACCCATGATCTGGCGAATCCGATGGATGCGAGACGCACAAGACCGGTCATTGTGGCAACACTTGGGGAGGCCTATGTCCAACAGTGGACGTCTTTTGGCTGAAATTATGATGATGATGATATAGGAACTAAAATTCAAACTCTACATCATGGTATTATAGTTATCCGCGCAATTTGGACATATACAACAGCCCAAAATCAACGGACAGTAGCCCGGACCAGACACAAAGCCTGCCTGGTCGGAGGATCCTCCCTTTTCTACAGAGGTTTGCGGACCTGTATACTTTGTTCCGCATACCTCCATAGATGGAAGAATAGTACAAGCCTGTAATCGTTACACTGAGGGGCCATGTGAATCTTCTCTGTATCTTTCTAATTTTATTAAATATACTGCCGAAACAAGTATATAATAAGCATAAAGTATAGCATAATCAGCCTTATAATGTTCCTACTGCTGGGGCTCAAGCCTCCTCTCTAGGAAAGGGAATGGGCCGTAATCCACTACGCGGGCCCAGTGTTTTCCTTCACCGTTTTGAGAGCAGTGGTGATGAAATAAATTACACAAAGTAATGCGCCTGGCCGGGTTTGAACCCGCGACCTTCAACTCGTAAGTCGGGGCCATTACCACTCGGCCACCACTGCTCTGCAAGCATAATGCCATAAAGATACTAAAATTCAAACCCTGCATCATGGTATTATAGTTACCCGCGTGATTAGGACATATATAACAGACAGTTGTCCGGACCAGATAAAACAGCCATCTAGTCAGAGGATCTTACTTTTTCAACGGAGGTTTGCACTCAGGACTATACACTCTGTACCGCATACCTTTATCTTCAGCATCTCATATTCTTTCATCTATGGAGGATGAAAATATAGTACAAATCTGTAATTCTTCCACTGTAGGATACAGGCCTGTTCTCATAGGCGCCTACTGTTCCACGCGCGCCTCAAGGAGATGTCAGCAACTGTAAGGGCCCAGAAGGGTCGAAGCCTACTGGGGCCAAGGGTCTGATTCTGAAAGGAAGACTCGGCCCTGGTACGAAAGGCAACGAAGGAACAGGAATGGGTTTTTAGTCAGTAAAAGTCTGACACTATCTCCCGCTCCGCCCAAGGGCGCGGGATGTCATAAGAAGATTTTCCCACCGAAAAAAAAAATGGGCATCGGGATTTTTAAAATAATTACCGGGGCTCTGAAAAGCAAAGGGCTACTTGAGGAACATGCATTTTATTGAGGTGGAAAATCATCAAAAATGACTTCTCACGCTTTAAGGTGGAACGAGGGGGTGTATCAGACTTTTACTGACTAAAACCCACCTGTGTCATTTAGTTACCTTTTGCGTTCCAGGAGTAGGTATGGAACTTTTTTGAAAAGTCCCTAGCCTTGCGGGCATTGGTCTCATTTGGTGCTCTCCCTACACTTTTGCTGTTAGCAATACGGGCTCGGTTCTTACTGGACGGTCGGACAGCGAGCTCCGCCACGGTGCGGAACTCCGGCCACGGTGATGAGCAATGGGTATTGCTCATCACCGTGGCCGGAGTTCCTTAGTGACATGCATTTCGTCCCTCATCATGGGTCTTAAAGATGAATAATGAAAAATGAGAACACAAGCACGATAGTTTTAAAAACCGGTTATAATACGGACATCGATCCGATATATCTTATCTTTGTATTGAAAAGTTAAGTGTGCGAAAGATTTGTGGCAAATTAAGTCATTGAAAACAAACAATATTTAGAGAACATTAGTGCCTGATTGATTTAAATGTTTATTACTTTACGTTTAAGTTTTAGTGTTTATCTGAAATCAATTTATGTTTATTGAATGGCTAGACGATTGGAAAATAAATATTGGTCTGATTTGCGAAAGATATTTATTGAGAACTGGTTCCTTTGATGCACTAATGTCTTCATAATTTTAATAATTCGTCATGACATGTCTAGACGTGACTGTCTTATTTTATTTGGCTTCTCAAATTTCCTTCTTCCTTCTCTTTCTTCTTAACAATTAAATTTATTCGATATTGTCTTTTAACAGCCAGCTATTTTGTATAATATAATCTATGGATAACGTCGTTAGTAGTGTTTAAGTTACTCCTATTGAGTAAGTGCCGATATTATTGTATACTGCTGTTTGTTATCCCTATAAAATAACATAAAATTTCTAGGGCACAAGTTTTGTTTTCCGGTGGGAAATCATTGACTCCTTCCGGCTCTGGGTGGTGCGAGAGGGAGTGTCAGACTTTTGCAAAAAAAAAAACCCAACCGTATTCCTTTAGGGTTGTGGGAACGTTTGAAAGAGTGACCATGGCCCTAGATTGCAAAAGACAACTGAAGGATTGTTTAGGAAGGTGGGTTTTTGTCAGTAAAAGTCTGATGCGCACTATCGCTCCACCCTAGAGCGAGAGAAGTCATTTGATGATAGCTAACCTAGCTAAGCTTTCATATACAGTCCATACTTCTGTGGAATGCGCTTCCTCTTGACATCAGGACGGCCACCAGTCAATATGCATTTAAGCGGAAATAGCGGTTTTATTTTCTACACAAATAGCGGAGTAGTCTCAAAAATCCTTTCATTTTTCCTTATATAAATAATATATATTTTTGCATATATATATGTAGGTTTATATTATATTAAATATTTGTGTATGTTTATTTTATGTATACATTTGATCCCTTGTTTTCGTATTATTCTTTTCTTTTTTTTTTATGCACTTACCATGTTTTCTCTTCACTACCCTTGGTTGACTGGTAAAGAATGCCTAAGGCATTAAGTCCGCCTTTGTACCTTTATGTTGCATGAAGTTTTAATAAATAAATAACCCCAAAAAAATGGGACTATCAAACAGTTGTGGATATAAATAGCTATAAGAAGAGGGAGAAGAAGTTAAAATATCTATAGAACGTGTGAGAAACGATATGATACTCGTAGATAAAGGAGACATTGATATCGGGACAGTAGATGAGAAGGAATGAATCCAGAAAACGTATTTTACCAACCCCAAGTAACATGGGATATAGGCAAGAAGATAAAAGCTATTAAGGTCCATCACACTAATATTATTAAAGCAAAAGCTTGTGTATGTGTATGTATGTTTGTTACTCCTTCACGTTAGAACACCTGAAGGGATTTAGATGAAGTTTGAGACACGGGTAGCCCATATCCTACAACGGCATATAGGATAATTATTATCTATATATTGCCGCGACCGCAGCCGCAGCTAGTTTCGAAATAAAAGTGGGTCCAAGCTATTACTATTATCAGAGTAGGGATCCATAAACAGATTATAATTACTAAGAATACAATAGAAAAACTCAAATACATTGTCTAGTATTAGGATCTAACTTAGGACAAAATTGCTGAGTTGGCGACCCTTTCGGTTCAGGCACGCTCAGCGCAACTATATTGTAAATATCTGTACTTTTTTTCTGTTGTTGTTGCCTATGTATTGCCTGCATCGAATAAATACTATTCTATTATATTCTATTCTACTGCGCTTTTTTTTTCGGGTAGGAAAATCATCTAATGACATCCCCCGCTCTTGGGCGGAGCGGGAGATAGTGTCAGACTTTTACTGACTAAAACCCACTCCTGTTCCTTCTTTGCCATTTTTTCCAGGACACCGGGGGTCACTTTCGCATCACCCATGGCCCCAGTAGGCCTCGACCCTGCTGGGTCCCAACGGTTGCTGACATTTCCTTGAGGCGCGCGTGGAACACTACGCGCCGTAGACGACTTGGGCTCGGTCCGGACAGTTACCGGACGATCGGACGGCGAGCCACCCATTGCTCGCCGAGCCACCCATTGCTTGCCGAACTTTTCAGACATCGGCGCTTCTTTATCTAAAGCCCAAGATGGTAAAACAACTTACTTGTTAATATTATATAATACTTAAATTCTTTGTCTCTACAAAGTGTAAACTAAAGTCACTTTATGTGACAGCCTATTAATCCGCTAACTCCTCCATACGAAATAGATTTTTTTTTCGTTGGGAAAATAAAAAATCCAATCTAGTATTAGGATCTAACCTAGGACACCTACTGCGCTTGCGACCACCTAGATCAACGACGCAGCCTTAGTCTTAGTAACAAAAACCAGTTTTATAAATGATATTTGTTTTAAACTTTAAATAGTAGTTCCAATATATTTTATAACTTTATCAGACTAATGATGAGGATAGTTAACCAAACGAGATAATGAGTTAGTCATAAAATAAATAAGTTGTAATCGTAAAAGGCTGTATATCAAACAGAGTTAATTCCATTTAGTGATTATGATTTCTTTTTTGCAGTTATTTAAACATGATTTGACGATGATGAAACGACTCGACCTGGCAACTTTTAACACGCGTACACTGAGGACTGACGAGAAGATCACCGAACTGGAGGAGGAATTGAGCGGGTTGCGATGGAGTATTGTGGGATTGTCTGAAGTCCGAAGACAGGGGGAGGATACGATAATTCTCAAATCCGGTAACCTGCTCTATTTCCGGGAGGGTGACCAGCAGTCCCAGGGTGGTGTCGGGTTTATCGTCCACAGGTCCCTTGTGAACAATGTGGTGAGGATCGAGAGTGTGTCGACCAGGGTGGCGTACCTTATACTCAGAATATCATCAAGATATTCGCTGAAGGTCATACAGGTCTACGCCCCGACCTCGACACATCCCGACGACGAAGTAGAATCCATGTATGAGGATATATCAAGAGCCATGCATGGTTCTAAGACTCACTTCACCGTGGTCATGGGGGACTTTAACGCGAAACTGGGCAAACGAGACGGTGACGAGCTGCGAGTGGGGCAATTTGGATTTGGACGTCGGAATCACCGGGGACACCTACTGGCTAGCTTTATGGAGAAGGAGGACCTCTATATGATGAATTCCTTCTTCAAAAAGCGTGAGCATAGAAGGTGGACCTGTCAAAGTCCTGACGGTGCAACTAGAAATGAGATTGACTTCATCCTGTCGACGAAAAAGCAAATATTCGATGATGTCTCTGTGATCAACGCGGTGAAAACTGGAAGTGATCACCGCGTCGTAAGAGGCACATTGAATATTAACATTAAGCTTGAAAGGTCTCGACTGATGAAGTCTACGCTCCGTCCAGCACAGATCCAGATCCAAAACCCCGAGAGCTTTCAGCTCGAACTCCACAATCGTTTCGAGTGCCTAGGAAGCTCCGTGGATGAATATAACGATGGGTTCGTGGAAACTGTCCATACGGTCGGGTCTAAGTTTTTCAAGACTCACCGTACAAATAAAAACAAGAAGCTCTCCGATCCGACCCTCGAGCTAATGAAGAAGAGGCGTGAGATGATTCTGCAGTCTTCAGACGATGCGTGCATATACCGGCAGCTCAATAGACAAATCTCAAAGTCCCTGAAACGTGACCTTCGCCGCTTTAATACCGCAAGGATTAAGGATGCGATTGAGCGGAATAAGGGCTCTAAAGTATTTGCACGAGATCTGTCTATTGGGCAAAGCCAGCTCACGAAACTGAAGACCGACGATGGCAGAGTCATATCCGCCAAATCGGAGCTTCTGGGAGAGATCGAGGCTTTTTATGGACAGTTATACACGTCTATCGCTAAACCCGCTGTAAATCTAGTGAACGACCCAAGAGCTAGATTGACTCGACACTATACCGAAGATATCCCGGACGTCAGCCTGTACGAGATTAGGATGGCTCTGAAGCAGCTGAAAAACAACAAGGCGTCGGGTGAGGACGGAATTACGGCCGAACTCCTGAAGGCGGGTGGAAAACCGGTCCTTAAGGCCCTTCAGAAGCTATTTGATTCCGTCATACTCGAGGGAAAAACGCCACAGGCGTGGAGCAGAGGCGTGGTGGTACTCTTCTTTAAGAAGGGCGATAATGCCCTGCTTAAGAATTATAGGCCCATCTCGCTTCTGAGCCATGTCTACAAGCTGTTTTCCAGAGTCATCACGAATCGTCTCGCGCGCAGGTTCGACGACTTCCAGCCTCCCGAACAAGCCGGATTTCGAAAAGGCTTCAGCACCGTGGACCACATACATACGCTGCGGCAGGTTATACAGAAGACTGAGGAGTATAATCAGCCTCTCTGCTTAGCGTTTGTGGACTACGAGAAAGCCTTTGATTCGATTGAAACTTGGGCTGTACTGCAGTCTCTCCAACGGTGCCAAATTGACTATCGGTATATCGAAGTGCTGAAGTGTTTGTACAAAAACGCCACTATGTCAGTCCGACTACAAGACCAGACCTCGAAACCTATCCTCTTGCAGCGGGGTGTGAGGCAGGGAGACGTTATTTCTCCGAAACTGTTCACGGCAGCAATGGAGGATGTCTTCAAGGTTTTGGAATGGAGAGGGCTAGGCATTAATGTCAATGGCGAGTACATCACTCACCTTCGGTTTGCCGACGACATAGTAGTCATGGCTGAGACTACGGAGGAGCTCAGTATAATGCTTGGTGAGCTCAGTAGAGCTTCCGAAAGAGTGGGACTTAAAATGAACATGGACAAAACCAAAGTCATGGTAAACAGCCATGTAGCACCCACTCCTATCAAGGTCGGGGACTCTACACTCGAAGTTGTAGACGAATACGTTTACCTGGGACAGACGGTCCAGTTGGGAAGGTCTAACTTCGAGAAAGAGATCAATCGTCGAATCCGACTCGGCTGGGCAGCGTTCGGGAAGCTGCGCGGTGTCTTCTCGTCCAATATACCACAGTGTCTCAAGACGAAAGTCTATGACCAGTGCGTGTTGCCAGTGATGACATATGGCTCCGAAACGTGGTCGCTTACAATGGGCCTCATTAGAAGGCTTAAAGTCACCCAAAGGGCAATGGAGAGGGCTATGCTCGGAGTTTCCTTGCGTGATCGAATCAGGAATGAGGATATCCGCAGGAGAACCAAGGTTGCCGACATAGCACGAAGAATCGCCAAACTAAAGTGGCAATGGGCAGGGCACATTGCTCGCAGAACAGATGGCCGTTGGGGCCGAAAGGTTCTGGAATGGCGACCACGTACCGGAAGACGTAGCGTTGGAAGGCCTCCTACAAGGTGGACCGATGACTTGGTAACGATTGCGGTAGTCCGATGGATGCGAGACGCACAGGACCGTTCGTTGTGGCGACGCTTGGGGGAGGCCTATGTCCAGCAGTGGACGTCTTTCGGCTGAAATGATGATGATGAAACATGATTTATGGTTTTCGATGGAAAATGTTGGAATTGGTATTGGCTGACTTCCGTGGTTTAGCGGAAATATAATTCTAGTAACAATTTACTGGGTGTTTAAGGGTCGATATTTTATATTCCACAAAATATAGAACCTTTTTAGTGTCGGGTTTTATTTGCATTTCAGGAAGAACATCGTAAGCGTTAGTTTGCGGTTTTTGCAGTAAGGTGTTTTTTTCTTTCTTAATTAAAAAGAATTTAGAAGAGTTTTTCTAAAAAAAAAAATATTATTTTAATCAAACAACTACTAATCTAATAGAAATTCTTATTAACATGACGTCATAAATACTTTTTATTATAGAAAGGAAAATTCCCTTTTTACAAAAAAACGCAAAATTTCGCTTACGATGTGATCCTGTAATGGCTCAATATGAGATGCCTATAAGAATTGCAAAACTAAAAACCTCATGTTCCTGTGTGTTCTATAATGTGTGTGTGTATTGTATTGTATCTGTGTTAAATTTGTTCTTTTTTCTAATAACCTTTTTTTTCTCTCTCTCTTTTGTCGCACCTACCACTATTCTTCTCTGCATCACACAAAGGTTGACTGGTAGAAAATGCCTAAGGCATTAAGTCCGCCTCTGTACCTTTATGTGCATGAAGTATGTAATAAATAAATAAATAATCACATAGGTACATCAGCATCCAGTTAGAACTCAGTTCAGGAAAAGGTATTAGCTATCTTTTGTTCCTTCTATGTCTAAGTACTCATGGGTACTCAATGGGTAGCTCGCCATCCGGTCGTCCGGTAGGGATCAAGCCCGAGTTGTTGACGGCGCGTGGTGTTCCACGCGCGCTTCAAGGAGATGACAGCAAAACTGCAGAGGCTCTGTAGGGCCGATGCCCGCTAGGGCCGCAAGAGTTTTTGAAAGAGGTGGTCTTAGGACCAGCCCTTTGCCCTGCCAGGAGTTGCACTTTGGTTTTTAGAAACCAAAGGGCAACTGAAGGACACAAGTGGGTTTAAGTCAGTAAAAGCCAGGCTCACTCTCTCGCGCCATCCTAGAGCGCGAAAAGTCATTTTATGATTTCCCACTTCAAAAAAAAAGTCACAGTATGTTGGTGGCATTTTTTTTACCATTATCAAAAGGTAGGTTGATTGAATAGAACTAAATCCAACAGAAGCCACGATGACTTTTGTATATGAAATAAAGAATAAAAATATCGTCAAATAACCCACTCACAGGTAGAAGACACACAGGAAGTTTGAAAGTGGCTCCAGTGACTGAAAGGTTGAAAGGAAATCGTTTGTAAGACAAACGATTATATATATATAGATGGTACGGAACCCTTTGTGCTCGAGTCCGACATGCACTTGGCCGGTTCTTTTTTATGTCAATTACCTAGCTAGGTAGGACCACCATTATCCTTGATGATGGTGTAAAAACATCCTAAATGTTATGAGTAAATTGTTCTGCGGTTGTTTATGGACACTCTGTTGCCGAGTACCGTAATTGCCTAATGTTTCTATATTTTTGGTATTTGAAAAAAAATGTTGTATTATATTTGTTGACAATCTTTTTTTAAAGATTCAAGCTAACCTTTTCAGTTCACTTCATCATTTCAGCCGAAAGACGTCCACTGCTGGACATAGGCCTCCCCCAAGTGTCGCCACAATGAACGGTCCTATGCGTCTCGCATCCATCGGACTCCCGCAACCGTTACCAAGTAATTGGTCCACCTTGTAGGAGGCCTTCCAACGCTACGTCTTCCGGTACGTGGTCGCCATTCCAGA
Organism: Mythimna impura; assembly: GCA_905147345.3. Taxonomy (NCBI): domain Eukaryota; kingdom Metazoa; phylum Arthropoda; class Insecta; order Lepidoptera; family Noctuidae; genus Mythimna; species Mythimna impura. The sequence goes on along the minus strand of LR990362.1, from coordinate 9,709,716 downwards.
ACCTTTCGGCCCCAACGGCCATCTGTTCTGCGAGCAATGTGCCCTGCCCGTTGCCACTTTAGTTTGGCGATTCTTCATGCTATGTCGGTAACCTTGGTTCTCCTGCGGATATCCTCATTCCTGATTCGATCACGCAAGGAAACTCCGAGCATAGCCCTTTCCATTGCCCTTTGGGTAACATTAAGTCTTCTGATAAGGCCCATTGTAAGCGACCACGTTTCGTTTCAGTTCACTTGTACTTTGTAAATTAATATTCGATATCACTGAACTAACTTCTAGTCTAACATCGGCCAGAGGCTAATACACTGATATGGAACAGTTACTGGCAGTAATAATACTTATGAGGTTCATTTGATGTTAATGTCGAACGACAGCAATGAAGGCGTCACACACGCAACATAATTTCAGTGACAAAGAGAAATAAACTATCTCGTGTCTCAAAAATAAACAACTAAAATTACAGTCTTACTGAACTGAGATAAGAACTAACTTTAAAATGTTAGGTTCGTTGTGAGCAGTTTCTTTTAATTTTTTTTATTATTAATTATAGATTTCTCTCTCGTGATTGACCACTATCACCTGATGGTAAGCGATGATGTGGTCGATGAGCACGCTTGCCTAGAAGTAACCTATTCACTCTTGACTAAAAGACCCCAGGTTGTAGCTATCAGAAAATACTAATTTCAGAAATAGGAAATAGCACTCCTTGATTTAAATTATCGTCGTTCTTTTTTTAATATAAAAAATAATGACAAATTGGACAATTGTTTTGTTACTTTTAAATTTTTTGGCTCGTTTGTCAATAATTTTTTCGGCTAACATGCACAATCGCTAAATGATAATAGCATAGAAGAATAGCAATTAAAGACAGGGGGAATGGTGTCATAAAAGACGCTAGCAAAGTGAAATCTTTCGGATAAGTATCCTGGGATGCTATGTTTATAAACATATATTATATTGTAAATTTAGTTTCTCAGTAACGTATGGACTCTATGTCATTTTAGTCGGAAGCGTGTGACACTTCCTGCACCTACTAGTTTTGATGCCAGTTCATTAACGTATCATCAACTTAAAAACGATAATAAAATACAAATAAAAACAAACGCGAGTACATTAAATATTTTACAAAGTTCCAAATGATTTGTAATAAAATTTGTTTTTTTTTCGTGTTTTCGTGGCTTGTCAAGTTATTCAAACTGGCGGAGTCGCGGCATATCAAACGTTGACGTCCTTTCATGCTGATTACAGTGAAAAGGTTAAGTGGCTGCAACACTTTAATAGATATATTAGGACATAGCTATCAGCTTATTAAATGTTCAACTTCAAAGAGTTGGAATTGGTTATTACTACAATTATAGTTTGTATAAAACATATATGAGATTCTTTTTATCCCGGGAGTAGACCTTAGGATAATTTTCTAAATTCATGTGGGTGAAGCCACGGTTGAAGCTAGTAACATACAAAAGTTGTAGGAGTTGGCTACGACTGGAAGTCTTGTCCTAGTCTTTCTCTGATATTAGAATAGCATAGCATAGTCGGCCTTATAATGTTCCCACAGTTGGGACTCAGGCCTCCACTCTAGGAGAGGGAATGGGCCTTAATACACCACGCGGGCCCTGTGGGGTTTTGTGGATGTCACATGTCTTCGAATTTTTGGTTAGTTTAGGTTTTTAGGACATGCCGATTTCCTCACGATGTTTTCCTTCAACGTTTTGAGAGCAGTGGTGATGAAATAATTTACACAAAGTAAGGCGCCTGGCTGGGTTTGAACCCGTTACCTACAACTCGTAAGTCGGGGCCGTTACCACTCGGCCACCACTGCTCTCCTATTAGAATAGAAATGATTTTATATCGGACACAAAAAGATCCATGCAGTTTTAGTAACTTAATAAATAACTTATTATCTAGTGTTAGTACCAATTACCCTTTGCCCAAGAAATTTAACAATCGGAGACCTATAACTCTCCACTACAGTTCTCTTAGTTCCATATAAACTCTGGTAAAATCATCCTAATCCGTTCGAGCGTAAACGAGTAACAAACATATATATACACTAGCTGTTGCCCGCGACTTCGTCCGCGATAAATTCGTAAAACTGTACAAACATTCTGTGCTTGCAATTCATTCCGAAAGGATCGCAATTATTTATTGTACTTTAACATAAAACGGTTAAAGGTAAAAACGCTAATTTCCTTCAGGAAACATGTTATGTAAACGTCCAGATCCAGATTTATGAACGTCAATGAATAGCAAGAGTATGTATGGATCGTAGCAGTTGGCATTTCTGCCTACTCCAAGGGAAAAGGCATTAGTTTATGTATGTTTCTGGTTTATGTTCTGGTAAAACAATATTGTATGATTTTAATTCCTCGCCACTGTGAGCACGCCACAATCGCAGTGGTAATGCCTGTCTTTGAGGTGTCACTACAGAGGCGTCACGGCATCCTCTCTTTGTGCAGGACTCATCGGATGTGGATATTTTGGAAGGTATCTGTATCGAATTCAGCGGGAAGAAACACTCGGATCTCACCATTGTGCAGATCGCCCGGAGAATACGGTGGAAGTCGTTCCCGCTTGGTCGGAGCGCCGCCGTGTCCTCATGGAGGTGATTGGTGGAGAAAATGACAACCAGTAGCCTCCTTCAGCAAATGTATAGGGCCCTCTAGGACCGATGTCTGCTGGGGCTGCGAGATTGTTTGAAAGAGTTACCTCGTGTAACACATTTCGCCTCAATAATATTTCACTGAAGAGTTTAAGCAGTTAGACAGCTTTAGTAGAGGTAATCGAAGGAGCATAATCGGGACACCGACCTTTAGCTGGATAACGTGCACTGATAGTGCAAAGCCTTAAGTGAATCCAAAAACTACCATCATCATCAACTATCTTCCTCCACAATAGTACTTATGATGAATTTTAGAGACCATACTTGCATTGATTGTTGCAACTTGATCCATTTGGGCGTGGTGGTTCATTTACCTAGGATTTTTGGTGTGTATTTAACTGACGTCCCCGTATATCAGACAAATGTTTTTTCCACAGTGGGAACTACCCTATAAAGAGTCTCCAACTTTTGAATGAATTTCGGCGAAATCTTGAGTGCGTGTATCCTCGTCTAATCGAACTCGCATATTGATAACCAAACCGAGAAATTACTGACGCCGATTGCCTCTATGAGGACACGGCGGTTCACCCAAGCTGGATAGACCTCCACCGCATGCTACACCGGGAGCTTCTGGCAATTCGCAAAATGGTAATATCAGGATAATTCCAACCGAATCCGGAACAGAAAACGTTCGAAATACCAGTACCAATACCATAATCTAGTGTTGGTCACCACTCACTGCAAGGAGGCAATGTCCAGATGTCGACGTAAGGCTGCAAGGAATCTGAGATACATCATACGTTGTCGAACTGTGATCAGAAAAACACATTCGACCTCGTTTTATATGAAGCAGTGACTGCAAATAATAAAACACGCTATTATTAGGCCGCAAGGTGCCATCATCCCGAAGGACACAGTGAAGCATGCATTGGAGGTGTGCCCCACAAGAGCGGAGCACCGCTGTGTCTTCGTGGAGGCAATCGGCGTCAGTGGCCTCTCGCGCCGGGCCCTGGTTCGGGCTATGGTCCAAAGCGAGGAGAAATGGCCGGAGGTTGCCTCCTTCTGCAAAGCCGTAATGCTAGCGAAGGAGGAGGCCGCTCCACGCCGAGCCGAGATTCCGACCCCGACTACCAGCCACGGTAGACACGGGCTTGCGGACGTCGAGCAATGGGTAGCTAGCCGTCCGGCCGTCCGGTCAACTACCGGGCAACTGAAGGACACAGGTGTGATTTCAGTCAGTAAAAGATTGACACGCCCTCCCGCCCCAACCAGAGCGGGAGAAGTCACTGGATAATTTCCACCCTTAAAAAAAGAATAAAAAGGTGCCATCGTCATCATTATCATTTCAGCCGAAAGACGTCCACTTTTGGATATAGGCCTCCCCAAGTGTCGCCATAATGACCGGTCCTGTGAGTCTTGCATCCATCGGATTCCCGCGACCCTCACCAGGTCATCGGTAACGTCCACCTGGGGGCCTTCCAACGCCAGGTACCATGTAACCCCTTCCAAAAATTTGGCCGTGTTATTTTAAAGTCAATAATTAAATACATAATATAGGTCAATTAGCTTGTTACAACCACGGGGGAAAAAAAATAGAATTGTCTGCAAACGTGGGCGATAGTCATTCTTCCGCCACTCAGAAAATTACATAAATTACACAATGCCATCTATCTATCAAATTTAATATGAATTTCAAATGCCATTGTCATCATTATTTCTACTTTGAGTCTTTAGATGGCGTTGCGAGTATCTGAATTGCTGGTGTTACATTTTACTTCTTGAAAACTTTATATTTATACATATATCTTTCGATATAGTCAACCGATTGCGATGAAACAAAGCCTAAGCAATATTTTAAGTGACACACAATTTTAATGTTTAAAAGTTATCTACATTTTATATTATTAACATTTTGCGTGATACGCACACAACTAAAAACTTCTACAGATATATAGTGTGTAGATATAAAAAAAATGTAAGCATGCAAAAATTTATAAAAAAAAATCTTATTTACGGTGAAAAATAAAATAAAAATCTCTTATATGAGAGCCATATTATGGGACTCGAACCATCTTTATATTACACGCAAGTCTAGATACGAAACAACTGTGCTACGGTCTCCGACGATTATGTTTTAAAATAGACGTTCTTATATAAACGTTATAATAGACTGGTTGGCTCCTTATCGGTGATAGCGTGATGATTTTCCTATCAGAAGTTAAATTTGCAGCTAAATAGAATAATGTAACAACATAGTACGTGATTTTACTCGCCGCTTTGATTTTATTATGTGTTTTGATTAGTTTTTACAAAATTTTTAGAAGTTATCGAATAGAAATGTCAATTTTATTTTGAAAAAATGGTAAAAGTTATTTTGTTACAAAAAAAATAAGATAAAATAATGACAAAATTTTTAACTGTAGCTGAGAATCGAACTCGCTGCAAAATGTCGTTCAATATCGACATTTTGGATTATTGCTCACCCCCCATAGCAAATAGCGTGATAATTTATAGCCTATGTCCTTTCTCAAGCTCTATTCTATCTTTGTACCAAATTTCATCAAAATCGGTTCAGCGGTATAAGCGTGAAAGCGTAACAGACAGACAGACAGACAGACAGACAGACAGACAGACAGACAGAGTTACTTTCGCATTTATAATATTAGTATGGATAAATAGGTGCAAACTTTCGTCCTTATAATATAAGTCTGATGACAATCTTTTATTGAATAAAAATTGGATCGTAAGAAACCACAATAAAATATCTAAGAATGTTCCTAAATATCCTTGACGTGGCGGTAATATAAAATCTTTTGAAATAGACTCCGTTGAAGACACTACTTTTGAAAGACTCTCACTTTCAAAAGTAGCGTCTTCAACGACGTCGTAAGAATATCTACGTTATATCGTGCACAACACGTGCAAAAGACATACTCGTCAGATAGTAGCTAAAAATGTGTAAAATCCTCAACTGCTATTTTTGGCAGTGTAACAAATATAACAAAGGAATCTGAAAAGTTTTTGCACAATACCTACAGTGCATGAGCTGTTGATTAACAGTTGGCAAAAAAGTTCTTGCATTATGCAGTTTTGCTTGTGTTGGAAGAACATGACAGATACTCAAGTTTTATTTGTTGTTATTTATTGTTGAATCATTGTCTATCATGATACTTGGTAAGGAAAATTAGGCAAGGAGAATATAATTCTTGCTAAATCGAAACCTTATCGTAAAAAGTAAATAACTAGTATATTACAATTAATGTTTTGTTGAAAAAGCTTTGGTCATAGGGTCCGAGAGCACGTCATCTTTTCAAAGATATTTGTCACCGACTAATCGTCACTTTCCGTGACCAGAGGGCTGGTTCAATCTTTGCTCAAAAAATTTGTATTGCCATTCAACATGGTGAGGCTGCCAGTCTTCTGGGCATGTTTTTGGCGTGCTCAAATGACATCAATTTGAATTAATTTTATTTTGGGGTTATTGTTTTTGCATATGTACGTAGTTAGGTTAGTTCATATATTTTGTTATTTCAAAAAACGCAATATTTCATATGTTTAGTTCAAAGATTATGAAGCAATAGGGTGACGATAATGGCTGAGTAAAAGAAGTACATAATTCAATTATAGAATACTATCTTTAAAGATATATCAGTGTGGGTATGAAGCAACAAGGAATACAAAGTACAGTAAAAGTAAACGGAGAAACTGTAAATGTGGGGGAGGCGACTAATGACATCATTGAGTTTCCTGAAATATGTACTTAAGTTTCTTTAGAGAAAGCTTCCAGATTGAAGATGCTGAAATTTTGCGCTTACACATATATAACTAAAAAATTAAAACAAATTAGCAAAACAATGTCTTACCGAGCAAATCAAATGGTTGAGCAATCCTTATGCAACAGGAGTGTATTCCAAAAAAATGTGCAAAAAATCTTACAGGTATCGAGTACCCAATGAAAACACACAATTTCCAGCAAACTCTCGTAATGTTCACAATTACCTACTCAGTTCACACTTCAAACAAGTCAAAATCCGCGCCCTTGGCACCACAGAACCGACTGAAGCGAACCTAGAGATCGTTTAGCACTGAATTCGAAACACTGTGTGTAAATATTTCTAAACCTTTACACAGTGGCTTTGAAAATTATTGTCACTTCACCCTTTAGTAAACACTCTATCTAAAAAAAAATGTTCAGAAAAAATGAAGTCGATAAAAAAATTGAAAGTCATCCGTTCCATTTTTAAAGTCGATTTGCCAGTAACGTGTTCCGAGTTGGAAGTCGGAACTGACAGCGGCTGACAGGTCGCGTGGTACGCACGCGCGGTCGTGTGAGCGTGCTCTGCGCACGGCCATCGGCGCCACACTGCGTTCGCGCGCTTTTCGACCTAAGAAACCTTCGCTCACAGCCTCCAACTCGTATAGGATGTATTAGAACCGACGATGATTCTAAAAGATTTTCTCACGGAAAGGACTCTCGATATGTAGATCGGTTTGTTGACGGCCTAACGGTTCCGAGCATCATCACTGACTGATGTTGATGAGTCGGCTTAAGTTTTGTTTTTAATTTTGACAGTCGGAGATCTTCGTTTATTTTTTTTTATTTTTTTAAAGTGGGATTATTCTATCGTGTTATGAATGCGAGTCTCTTGGGCCGTAGTGAATCGGAGCCGAGGCTTTTTGTGTTGTTAAAATAGTTCTGTCAATGGAAATGTATTGTATTTTGTTGTGTAACTCGTTCAAATGCTGGGCCACGTGTTTCGGTTAAATGCGTTTGATCGATTTGCTGGTGATTCATAACTTTAAGGGGGTACCATTTTTATTCATTACGTTTATGTGTTTGACGTTTGGTATTTACGAAGATATTTAAAAGCTTTAGAGAGAAGAAAGTGGTATTTGTTTAATGGTGTTAATGAGACAAGTTGCTGGTGTTTTATTTGAGAAATGTATGCGTTTGCCAAATGCATATAGCAGTTTAATCAAATGGATTTATGACCACTATTTTGGTACAAGTTTGATTATGATTATTATGATTTACACTTTGATTGCTATGTAACTTTCAGTAGTATCTTAGTAAGTTGTAGACTTTGTGGATGCTAATGGTATCATTGAATTGAATATAGTCATTGGTTTTCCAACATTGTTTTTTTGACATTGAATGAATCGCAATTTTTTTTATGTGTTTTCCACTTAAATATTGATTTAAAGTACCCAGTTGAAGAAATGTTTTGCACACAATTTTAACTGTTTTGTTACCTATTTCTTTTGCAATAAATGACCTGGTTGAAATGACAACTTCAATATTACTACTTTATTATATTAGATAGACTAATTCGGATATAATGTTATAACTAGATTGGTTTTTAGTAACATAACTGCGTAAAATATTATACTTAATTTTATTACTTGTTAATTAGAACATAATGATGTAAAACCACACGAAGTTTATGGATATTAGATCGTTAATATTTTCTACCTAACGTATTTAAAATATTTTTATACGTAGAATATACTAAAATTAAATAGTTCAATAATTATTTCCACAAGGCCGAAAGCCCGATACAAGCTTTCTAAGAAAAGACATCAACGCTCAATTCAAATCACCGAAATTGTTCTATAAAATAACTCCCTAATTTTTGACACCATTATCAGTATTACAGAATATTTTACACAATTCAGTGGATTGTTACAATTTTGAATATAAAAAGAAAAACAAAATTTTCGCACATATTAAAAAAAAAATCGTGACAATATCTCAATAAACACAGTTTCAGTAGGTAATATTGATAGAATATGTCAAAACTTCACACCACGTGTAAATTATCACCCTGATAATAGACAGCCTTGATAATTTTACAAGCATTGCGTCATCAATGACTGTCAACATTCAATCGAAAAAAATAGAGTGCGAGCGAGACAACACTAGCCCCGTTGTTCCGCCGCATTGTCACCTCCGCTTCAAAGTGAACAGTCGACACGGATCACTGCGAAAGCCAACCCATTGTGACGACAAACCGACAAAATATACCCATCTCTTTTCCTCCAACGCAATTAGTACGGATCTTATTCATAGAAAGAGACGCAATCAAGTGTGTTTTTTGGACGAATTGTTTAGTTTTTTGTGAAATATAGATCAACTTTAAAATAATATGTCATTGACCCTGAGTTCCGGTAAAATCGCAGTGGTTGTAGAAATGAGAAAAAAAAGATATACCAATTTGTTTTTAGATGAAAAAATGCGCCAAATAATATCTAAGTTCGTTTTTGAATATCTCATTTATATTTTTTGAATATTCTTTGGTGTTTACTTAGAATAGTCATAGTAAAAACTTCAAGTTCAGGAGCACACAATGTTGTTTTTTTGAACCCGTTCATAATTTCAATATTGTATTGTTCGAACTAGATTTATTTTAAAAATAATTTAAACCTGGGTACAGTGGGAATAACTTATTTATTTTATTTATTTATTATTATGAGGAACACCAAGGACATATTAGCAAGATGCTATACAGGTAGGTAATTTTAATTTTATAGACATTCGATTCTGTGCAAATATGTCAATTAAAGATGTCCACAGCTTATACAATTTGAAAACATTATATACATTATTATTTTATGAATTAAATTAAATTAATATTGGATATAAATTAAATTAGATTCTGGAAATACATTATTTGACAAGTATAAAATATATATTTCGAAATATTTAAATTATTAAATGATTTTTTATTGATTAGATTAATATGCGCGATGAATTAAAATTAGGATTAAAATAAGAATTAAATTAAAATAATAAATTAAAATGATGACAAGTTTCAAGTTGACCACATAATTGCTCATAAAAGAGCATTTTTAAGTTAGATTTTGTTATCAAGTATTGGCAAATATTTGGCCTCAAAAGCTAAGTAAAACTCCATGTTTTAATATACCTAGTAATTTTTAAGGTAATCGGTTAGAAAACAGAAAACTCGATTAGTTTTAAATTATAAAACTGATCATATTCAGTTTCAAGTTATTTGTAATAAATTCACTAAATAAACGTCATTTATTGTTTACTCGTAAATTTGAATCAAACAAATTAACTTAGCCATAAACTGAGCATTGTCATAGACTAAACGGTTAAAGAATAAAAGTTAATACTCTAAATTAAAACAGAATAAAAGAAAAAACTAAAGTTCTTTATTTTTATGAATAATATAATTATTTATTTATTATGCAAGAGCAGTGGTGGCCGAGCGAGCAGTGGTGGTCGAGTGGTAACGGCCCCAACTTACGAATTGTAGGTCTCGGGTTCAAACTTAGCCAGCCAGGCGCATTTCTTTGTGTAATTTATTTCATCACCACTGCTCTCGAAACGGTGAAGGAAAACACCATGAGGAAACCGGCATGTCCTAAAACCAAAAATTCGAAGACATGTGTCATTCACCAACCCGCACTGGGCCCGCGTGGTGGATTACAGCCCATTCCCTCTGTTAGAGAGGAGGCCTGAGTCCCAGCAGTGGAAACATTAAAAGGCTGATTATGCTTATGCTTATTTTTATCCAACTGAGTTGATTAATTAGCAAAACCCACTTCAGTTTTTTTTTACAATTGAAATTCCTTAAACTAATTAATAACATAAAAATCGTATTTCCAACGCTACGTCAGTTGTCCTTATTAACTGATTAATTTAACAAAAGGCACGACAAGCCATTACATTTTTTCGTCGTCCGGTACGTGAGCACTACTCCAGGACCTTTCGGCCACATCGATCATCTGTTCTGCGAATCACAAATCCAAGCTAAACGTACAAAGATAGTTGTAAGTTCTGGATTCACACTAGTAAAAGATTACTGATCTTTTACTTACCCTCAGGAATGCTCACTACCTTTGGCTTAGTGCACTCAAATATACAGGGTGATTCTTTATTTTGAATCAAATAGATTTCTGAAACACATTTTTGGCCAACTAAATCTGTACTTAATTTTGTTTTTTTTTGTTTGTAATAAATAAACTCAACCTACCTTTTTTTAGGTGGGAAAATCATCCAATGACATCTCGCGCTCTTGGGCGGAGCGAGGGGGTGTGTCAGCCTTTTAATGACTAAAAACCCACTCTTGTACCTTCGTTGCCTTTTTTGCCCAGTAGGCTTCGACCCTGCTGGGCCCCTACCGTTTGCTGACATCTCTTTGAGGCGCGTGTGGAACAGTACGCGCCGTCAACGATTTGGGCTCGGTCCGGACGCTCGCCGTCCGCAAGCCTGCGCCTACGGTGGCCGAAAATCGGGATCGGGATCCCGGCGGCTGGACCTACCTAAAAACCTAAACCCCCACCTATTTTAAAAATTCTTTCACCAGTAGAGTGCTTCTTTATCTCTGAGGAACATAGGCTATATAATATTTTTCTGCTGTCACATGATTAAAGCCGCTAGTAGATGCTAGTAATAGATAGAAGCGACTAAAAGAGTTATGAGTATACATGTGGATGGGTGGGGAGGGACAGGAAGGCCAAAGAAAAGATGGATGGATTGTGTGAAGAGTGATATGAAAGAAAATGGAGTTAGTGATAGTATGACGAGTGACAACACCGAATGGAAGGAAAAAAAACATGTTGTGCTAACCCCAAATAACAAGGGACAAACAAGGGCATGAGGATGATGATGATGGTGATATTATGTTAGTACATTTTCATTTCAGACTAATTCAATATTACTGATCTTTAGCTTACTAAAAGACAATTAAGCGGTTACTTACTCCTAGTAATTGTTCCTAGAAAAGATAAAGGAAATGAGAGGCTCCTTTCCTTTAAATAAGTTAACATAACATAAGTTAGCATAAGTAAGAAGAAAGAAGAAGAAAGAAAAGAAAAAGAAGAAGGAGAAGAAGTAAGTGAGAAGTGAGTAAGTAGTAGCATAAGTTAGCATAAGTTTAACTTTTAAGAATTTATCGATATTAATAATAATAATAATATTCCACAACTATCACACAACGCTGTCTAGTCCCAAGCTAAGCAGAGCTAGTGTTATGAGCACTAGACAACTGATAAACATACATATTATACATGAATTACACCCAGACACAGAACATATGATCGTGCTCATCACACAAACATTTGTCCTGGATGGGAATCGAACCCACGATCTCCGGCATAGCAATCAGGGCCACTAACCACTAGACCAACAGGCCAGTCATATTGTCTCTTTATTATTATTATTTTACGTAGGTGTTTAATAAAATATACATACACCACGCTTTGTAAAGAAATAAATGAAACAAAAATAAGAGTTTCAACATTTTGTTTTATCTTTCCATTAAATTTTATTTGTTACAAATCCGACAATATGTATGAAATGTTATTAAATTATTCAACATTAACTTCATAGAATACCTAACTATTGTTGAAACTTTCATTATTCACAACCTTCAGCTCGAAAATCCTTTGTTAACAAAGCGAGTAAACAAAATCATGCATTAAACATCGCACTTACCTACATTCTAACCAACTTATCATCCTGTTGGATCTCTAAAATCTCTAAACTGTTTACAAAATCAGCAACACCCTGTTCACAATTGACCACTACAAAGGTCACCAGGTACCAGTGACCGAGGGATTCTCACGCCCGTTGCCTAGCAACCGAAACCGATACCAACCACGGCCATATCACCGTCGATATTGAGCGTAATTTGTAGCCTCGTGGTACAGAAAGATTTACTGCCGAGTAGATACTAGACGTTTACTGAGAAAAGTGGAGTAGGAACTAAATGGTAAAGGTTGGGTTATGTAAGTTGGTTCGTGGTGGTATGGAAAAAGGGGGTTTAGTGAGATAACTTGAAAAGGGAGTGTTGATTTTAATAGGATTAAACGTGCAATTAACATGTGTTCTATGTATATGAGAGCAGTGGTGGCCGAGTGGTAACGGCCTCGACTTACGAGTTGTACGTCGCGGGTTCAAACCCAGCCAGGCGCATTACTTTGTGTAATTATTTCATCACCACTGCTCTCAAAACGGTGAAGGAAAACATCGTAAGGAAACCGGCATGTCCTAGAACCAAAAATTCGAAGACATGTGACATTCACCAACCCGCACTTGGCCCGCGTAGTGGATTATGGCGTATTCCCTCTCCTAGAGAGGAGGCCTGAGTCCCAACAGTGGGAACATTATAAGGTCGACTATGTTATGCTATGTATATGAAAGCCTGAGTCCATGCAGTGCTATGTATACTCAAGATAGAAATCTGTGAGCCTCACCATCAACGATTGCATCATTGCTTACCATCAGGTGGGATCCCAGTCAAGCACTAGTGTATATTATTTAAAATTTAAAAATCTCAGTGCCACAATACTCCTCATCATAAATCTCAGTTTCAGCTAACTGTAGTTGGCACCGATCTCCGAGTGAGCTCATAGTTATAACGTATATGTCATGACTTTTTTTTTCCTTGAGGATAATGCGATATCATGTATTTACGTTGCTTCAGATAATACACGCATAAGCACAAGCATAATCAACCTTATAATATCCCCACAGCTGGGACTCAGGCGTCCTCGCAATAAGATGGAATAGACCACAATTCATCACGCGAGCCCATTACGGGTTGGTGGGTGTCACATCGAGCCCTTTCAAAAGTAAAGTCTAAAGCGTAAATTTGCGTTTTTTGCAGGAATTTTCTGTCATAATTAAATAGTTTTTAAAAAAAAAAGTAAATAGCAACTATTCTATTTGATCAGTAGTTTTATGTGTGTGTGTGTTTTTTTTTACTCGCCTCTGCCAGCGGCTTCGCCCGCGTCCCTATGTCACTTAGTGGTAAAGTAGCATTTTGCTTGGTGAAAGAATTTATAAAAATCGGTTCAGTATTTTTTGAGCTACAAACATACAATAATGCAAATCTTTCCCTTTCACATTTTTTTTTAAACTAGTGCTTGACTCCGATCCCACCTGATAGTTAGCCGTTATGCAATCGTTGATAGTGAAGCGCACCAGTTCATGAGGAGCCTATTCACTCTAGCCTTGAAGACACCCAAATTATAATGGGACGAGAAGACCGCAGCAGGTAAATTGTTCCAGACCATAATACTATCGATATAGATAAGTTATATATTTTTGAATGATTTTATCATAAAGATTTTTAATTATGGAAGAACTCTTCGCCCATAATTCTCGTCTTGATACTAGCAGTGCTACTCCACCGACTCTACCTCACTGCAACACCTCGATGCCTGAGGTTCGCATAAGAAATAAAAAAGTTTTGAGAGCACTGTGTCGTCTAGACGTGAATAAAGCTAGTGGACCAGATGGTATACCAGCAAAAGTTCTCAAAGCATGTGCGCCCGAGTTGTCCCCTGTATTGACACGCTTGTGCCGCCTCTCATTTAGGACTGGTATAGTGCCCAATTCCTGGAAGCTTGCCAACGTGCAACCCGTGCCCAAAAAGGGCAGTCGTACCGATCCTGCTAACTATCAGCCGATTTGAATAACCTCCATACTCTGCAAGATTATGGAGCGTGTATTGAACACGCGCCTAACGGCGTACCTGGAAGGTAACGATCTCCTCAGTGACCGACAGTACGGGTTTCGCCACAATCGGTCTACTGGGGACCTACTAGTGTATACCACTCACATGTGGGGCGAGGCCCTCGAGAATAATGGAGAAGCGATTGCTGTCTCCTTAGACGTCTCGAAGGCCTTTGACAGGGTATGGCACGCCGGCCTTCTGAGTAAGCTTCCAGCGTACGGCATTTCCCCTGGTCTGATTAACTGGGTAAAAGACTTCCTGAGTGAACGGTCTCTCCGAGTTGTTGTCGATAGATGCTCATCAGAGCCCATGACCACTAATGCCGGAGTTCTTCAGGGGTCAGTTTTCTCTGCAACTCTTTTCCTGCTGCATATTAACGATCTGCTGATGCCCGGTATCTATGGATATGCAAATGATAGCACAGTTGTAGAGAGATATCTTCCAGGTGCTCGGGCTAGTAAGGAACTAATCCAGTCCAAACGAGAGGCTATGGTAGAGCGTACGAATGTCTCACTTCAGGCAGTCTCCAAGTGGGGCGAAACCAATCTAGTAGAATTCAACGCCGCCAGAACACAAGCGTGTCTGTTTACCGCCAAAAGGAGCCCGTTCACCTTGGCTCCTGCTTTTCGGAATGTATCCCTGGAGTGCACCGAACGCTTTCAGCTCTTGGGAGTTGAAATTTCCTCAGACCTCAATTTTGGGCGGTTCATTGAGTCCAAAGCCAAGGTAGCTGCTAGAAAACTAGGCGTTCTTGCAAAAGTCAGACGGTACTTCACACCGGGACAGCTTCTAATGTTATACAAAGCACAGGTCCGATCGTGTGTGCAGTACTGCAGTCACATATGGGCTGATGCTGAAAAATGCCATCTAGCAGCTTTGGACTCAGTGGAAAGGCGTGCGAAGAGGCTAATTGGGGATCCAGATTTGGTTAAGTCCAATCTACAAAGCCTCGAGCACAGGCGCAGGGTAGCCAGCCTATCGGTATTTTACAGGTTGAATTTTGGAGAGGGTGCGTGGGAATTGCATGACTTGATTCCGCCATCTACCATCGGACAACCCAACGTACAGCGAGTATCCACCCTTACGTTGTTGAAACTTCAACGGTCCGGACTAAGCGTTTCGCTTCGTCGTTTATACCGCGTACATCGAAGGACTGGAACAATTTGCCTGCTGCGGTCTTCCCGTCAAACTATAATTTAGGTGTCTTCAAGGCTAGAGTGAATAGGCTCTTAATAAACTAGTGCGCCTCACCATCAATGCTTGCACCACTGCTTACCATCAGGTGGGATCGCAGTCAAGCACTGGTTTATATCATTTAAAAAAAAAACTATTTCGTAGTTAATAAGGTCAAAAGTTCTGTTTGGTGTTATTTGAACATGTCTTGACGATATTTATCGCTCCCATAGTCGGATGCGACAATACGACAGCACTTTCAATATATTTGGTTGGCAAAATGAACAACAGATTGAACTATTTCTATTAAAATTTTCGCATAAATGCTGCACTTTCGTGCAACAATTTTCAGCGAAACGTTATAGATGACAATCATTTCTAGCTGTTTTTATTGGGTCCTTTTCAAGCAAAAAGTTTTAATAACCAAAAATAATAAACTCTTTGTTAAATGATCCAGGAAGATAGTTTATCGTTCTGTAGAATTTGTTCAAATGCAAATTTATTTATTTTTACAATGTTTTGAAAAGGACGACTTGGTCTCTGCTGGGAAAATTTTCTAAGTCTTTTAATTGATTCTAAATTCTGGACCAAACTTCAATGGTACTAAAATATGAAAAATTTAATGCTCATTTAGTGTGTTAAATGAGTTTAGTTAGCATAGCTGAAGTTATTTTTATACTTGATATATATGCACAGTTTGTGGTTTGCACACAAATAGGTACAAACATAACCACAATTTAGCGAAATTAGCAAAACTAAGTAATCGTATTTCTGTCTGTAACCGGCAGTAATTGAACCGGACTCTATAAAAATTTAAGTTAATTTAATATTTCGCGCGTCAAATAAAACCGATCATCAATCAATTTCACAGCCAATCAACACCAAAACACGTCCAAAAACAAACAACAGCAACTCAAAAATTAACTCAATTAACGACAGTCTTAATAAAAACCGCCCATATTATACTACCATGAAATTAATAAAAAATGGCCGCGGTGACGGGCACATTGCTGCCACCTAGCGGAGTGTGACAATTACGTGTTTGGAGCGCTTGGCGTGCCAGCTGGATTCCAACCAATTAGACACGAGAGAAAAACGAAACGAAAAAATAGTTTGAATTCAAATTGTTCTCATTGACAGTTAATGCTGCTTCATTAAGTTGGCTCTTACATTTGTAGTTTTTGATGATGGAACTTCTTGCATTCCTTTGATTCCTACAGAACTAATGAAGAGGAAATTACTAGATTTTATGGAAAAAAAATGATTCAACAGGTCTCATCAGGAAGGGAGGACAGGGCTATGTTCGGAGGTTTCTTGCGTGATCGAATTAGTAATGAAGATATCCGCAGGAGGCTGAAGGTTACCGATACAGCTCGAAGAATCTGGTTGATGAGGACGAATGGTTCTGGAGTGGCGACGTTCGAAGGCCTCCTATAAGGTGAACCGATGAACCTTATTACAGTTGCGAAGGATACGAGACGCACAGAACCTATCGTTAAGGGTGGTCTGTGTCCAGCTGTGGACGTCTTCCGGTTATACATGGTTATATACCCTATTAAGGGAGCCGTGAGACAAAAGGTAAACAAACCATATATAATACTACTCAATTAAAGACCACAGATACTGCAATCATTTTACATTAAAATGTGATGTTTTGTCATCGGGCGGGTTATAATTCGCCGTCTTTTTCACTATCGATCAACTTGTTGATACAATAGTGCCACTTCCAGATATTTTCGTTGAATTCTTGTTATTCGCCGAAGAAAAAGCGTGCAAAGAAAACACCAATGCATTCAACAGAAAAGGAGACTGTTATTAATGTATTCAAACACGTCGAATAAACTTGGCCGAAGGCACCTACATTGTTTTCTTTGTTTACATTTTGTCTCAAGCCCAGATGAATAGGGTATAGTAATATAAATCTTTGTTATTAGTAACTGCCTAGTTGGTTCTATGTTTGAAAGCGCGACTGCTGGAGGTTCTGAGTTCGATTCTCAAGTATAAAAACTAATGCACGTGTTGCCTACACGTGCATTAGTTTTTCCCGTTAGGGATTCCTCTGTAGCAGCTCGAGTTTAGAACTTGGTGATGCGACATGCCCATGCCTCGGAAAGCATCCAAAACCGGAGAGAGATACGGCGCAGGACCTGTTGACCTGCCTGTTGTTGTTCGTGTCGGATTGCCTTCCCATCGTACAGTGAGAGTAAAGGAACAGAGAGTGAATTTGTTTTAGCGCACTTGTGCATCATAATTACCTCCTGCGTACTTTGCTTATCTCTGATGAGATTGACCACCATAACCAAAATTTATCGGGAGCATTATTAGTTTTCTGTTTCATTAGCATCCTGAATCAATTATTATTTATTAACAATGGTTACTACAGCATGACTGTATCATTGTTTATAATCAGAGGTCAGAGTAGGTAGATTGATTTAAGGTCGTTGACGACAAACGTAGAGGATAATATGGATATGCCTCCAAAATACCGGAACTTCATATTTATTGTGATATTTGTGCCGGAATTTTAAAATTAGCACGAATTTGTGTTTAAGGTGAAAAACGTATTAATAATATCAATCTACGCTGCTAGTGTTAGCTAATGGTGAAAGAAATCAGTATTTTATTTTATACAAAAATACCTTGGAATAGTTACACCGTATTTTGTCCCTTACTGTTGTATCAGAAATGACGCTTGACAGTATGAGACTTAAAAAAAACTTAGACAGGGCCTTCCCGCACATTATGGATAAAATGGCATGTCCATATTATAATATCTTGACGCAAGTATATAAAATCAATCTACCTAGTTCGACCTCTGTTTATAATACATTGCAGCTCATATACTTAGCATCAATTTTTACATTTCTCTTCGGTCGGCTTCAAGTCTAACTGTATTAAACCCTACATAATCTACAGGCACATTGCTGCCACCGAGCGGAGTATGACAATCACGTGTTTGGGACACCTAGCGCGCCAGCTGGATTCCAAACAATTAGATTCGATAGAAAAACGACACGGAAAAAGTTTGGATTGATGAATCACGCTAATGCTATGTCAGTTTAAATGTTGTTTTGTTTTTGGTTTTGAAAATAGAATGAAACAGATAATTCAATGTGTATAAAAACAAAATAGACGGATGAAGTAAAAAAATAAAATGTTCGAAAGATCTTCCTTTTTCGAGCATTTGGTATTTTTTTGCAGGCTTTGCCCCCCCCTGGGCCTCTTCGGTTTTACTAATATGCTTTTGAGACTCACGCGAAAGACTATACCGCTTTGACTTTGGCTCGTTCCTTATTGGACGGTCGGACTTCGAGCTACCCATTGCTTGACATCCACAAGCCTGTGCCTTCGATGGCCAGGAAACGCCCTGTGATTCTCAACGCTCGAGGCCTCTCGTGTGGCGGCGGCTGGGGCGTAAGAATGCGGATTACTACCTAGCAGAAGGAAGTGACGGCTTCCCATTCCTCTTCGCTCTTGACCATGACCTGAATCAGGGCCGGACGCGAGAGGTCGCCGCTGCCAATCGCTTTCACGACGACACAGCGGTGCACCACAAGCGGGGCAGACTTCCACACAACGAAGACAGCTGAGCTTTTCTTTTGCCTGAATTCGAAACTGGAACCTCCCGAACTGGCCATGTCCGGTGACGAAATGCGCCCGGCTGAAGCCACTCTTCAAAGAAGGGACTTACCACCGCGATGGTGGCGTGCGCAAAGGCACTCACACTTGGAACAGTGATCACTAAGCCATGGAAATATTGGTTCCGTGCGGGAATCGAACTCGTGACACACAGTGCAACAACCAGTCGGTCAACCACTGTGTCAACCGTGCCATATGAATACTCTTTTAAATATGTCTTATGTGATGACTTGGCACATTATTAATTATGTTACAAACCTTTTAGAAGATCTTTTATTGTTCGAAATTCAATCAATATCTAAGTACTTTATTAAACAATCCAAAACTGTTGTAAAAGGGTTCACTTCCGACATTCTTAAAATGCCAACGCGTTTTCAACTAAATTGATACGATGCGTCCAATCCGTGTTTGAAAGGAGACCAAAATAATCAAACCTTCCTTTCCCCTCTCTACTCCAAGAAAATGTTACAATAGACGAGTAAGTAAACTGTTATTGGAGGTCTAATAAAACTGGTGGTCTCGAACTATAAAAATGATGGTCGATTGAGATTGAGTAGAATGCTTTACAAACCATTACAAAAACTCTAAGAAGGATTTTTAGAATACCTTTATGTAGGGAATAAAATGATCAAGACTGCAGCTAGCCTCACAGGTATTTATCTAAAAAACTGTTGTTATTAAAACACAGGTTATAGAGGTAACAAAGGCTCTGCAAAATGGTTACAATGACTATGTAATTGTATCTTTTATATTTGTTGGATGTTATCTGGGCAGTAGGTTAGCTAAACTTAGGAAT
Source organism: Mythimna impura (assembly GCA_905147345.3). Lineage (NCBI taxonomy): Eukaryota > Metazoa > Arthropoda > Insecta > Lepidoptera > Noctuidae > Mythimna > Mythimna impura. The sequence goes on along the minus strand of LR990362.1, from coordinate 9,690,017 downwards.
ACGAGCCTGCCTTAAAAGGGACTGGGCAGGATATATCTCCCGCATGCCAGACAAGCTGAGGGCCAAAATAGCACCAAATTTGTACCCTTAGACAGTAAGATGCCGCGGCAGACCACGAAGAAGGTGGCAGGACGGAGAAGACAGGTTTCGCTAGAACTGGAAAGAGGAAGTGCGGGTCCGCAAAAAAGGTGAGGTGCTAGAGTGAACAGGCTCTTAATAAACTAGTGTGTTTCATCATCAATGATTGCATCACTGCTAACCATTAGGTGGGATTGTATTCAAGCACTAGTTTATATCATGTAAAAAAAGACAGCAGGAGTGGAGGGAATCCACAAAACAAGCTAGCACAAAAACAAAAAGAATTTATCCGTAACTTTTCTCATTTATTTACGAACGAGTCGTCTATTAGAACTTTATTCCTGAGAGCATATCCTACATTCATCAATTTCAACAATCTCTAGTGCACTTGCATCCTTACAAAATTACATTTCAATCCAATCCGTAACTAAAGTAATCGGGCACCATAGGGGCCCAGTAGGGCCGAAAGGGACTTTCTGAAAAGGAAACCTTTGGTCCTAAAACGCAAAAGGCAATTGAAGGACAATTGTGTGGTTTTAGAAAGCTAAAGTCTGACACGCCCTCTTGCTCCTGATCGGCAGAAATCATTGGATAATTTTCTACCTCAAAAAAAATCATAACTTTTCTCATTTATTTTCAAACGAGCCGTCTATTTCTAAGATCATCTGCTACATTCATCAATTTCAACAATTTCCAGTGCACTTATATACTTACGAAATTATATTTCAATCCAATCCGCAAGTAAAGTAATCGGGCAATCTCACACAAAACGTATTGTGCGTCGGTGGCAGTAAAGGCACGCGCTCACTGAATTGTTTAATTCCGCACGCAAGTATTCGACGCACATTGCACGGGGTACAATAAAACATATGAGGTGGTGTAGGGTTGTGCTGAATTGAGAAGAAGATTTGGTTTGTGTTAAAAAACCAAAAACAGAAAACACACAAAACACACAAAAACACACACAAAACAAAACACAAAATCGCAAAACAAAAAACATAAAAACACAAAATCACAAAAAAAAAACACAAAAAAAAACAAAATACAAAAAAAAAAACACAAAAAACAAACAACAAAATCACAAAATTGCAGATATTTTTTTTTCTCTTTGGATCCATCGAAATATTAAATGAGAATGACAATTATTTTGCAGACACATGAGTTCTGCCCTTTATTCTTGGATGACTGTAGGTAAAACGGCAACAACTACTCAGAAACTTCCCCCAATATTCCGTAATAGCTGGCTCTCTGTATCATTTTTATAAGAATTCTGATAATATAGAGGTGGATTCTTGAAAAAAAATGGTAATTCTCATTTGATCCAAGTGGAAAAAAGTATCATTCTGCAATTTTGTGATTTTCTGTAACTTACAAAAAAATATGATATTCCAAAATATTTTTTACAGTTTTAACACGTAAAAGAACAATATGTGTCTGCCTTTTATCCTTGGGTGATTCAAATTAAGTATTTCAATTTGACACACCCGAACTCTCGACACCCGTGCACCCCTACACCTATGAATCGCATAGCCGCGCGTACGGGGTTGCCACGCGTTACGCAGACGATTCCACTTTCTGTTTCCTCAGTATTACAATAGCGTTTTTATATCGACGTGTATTCAGAAACAATGCAGCCTTCTATAAGAATTTTATCTTAGGAGAATTTATTTTTTTAATTGTTTTTTTTTTCTGGTATTGTTTTGGGTAACTATGTAGAGGTACTGGCTATTGTTATTTAAATGTTTTGTTATGAACTTACAATTGACAAAAAGTTTTCCTTTGACACTGATTACAATCGATAAACAGTTTTCCTCTTTGTTAAAGTTGCCGTGGAATATCAAATGAGATTATTTCAAAACAATAACAGATCACTTTCTATTCTTTAGACAGTCAACTTAAGAGGGTCCTTTTTCACTCGCCTATCGTCAACTTGGAGCATAGTTTAAAAGTAATACTTCATCTAACGCAATCCAACGCGATGTTTGACAAAATGTAACGCGAAAAAACAGAGATAACTAAAAACTCTGTTAGCATTCGGTAATTCCGTGATTTACTCGAATATTATACAAAACTTGTTCTAGGAAATATGTTTTTTTTTAAACCCTTATAAGTTTTTGAAGAAAATTGTCATCATTCAGAATCTTGATTAAATTTGCAAAGCTTCTATTGTCATACTTTTTTAAATTTTTGAGTAAATTATGAAGTGTCAAAGTTCGTGCAAAATAGCAGATTTTCGGAGGTCTTTACTGGATTAGTTTTACACAAATTTATAAATTGATTTCAATAGAAGCCTAGATAATATTCACGAAATACTGTGTGTCCAAAATATCTAATGAAAAATGTGTAATAACGTCATAATCACGTAAGAGCGGTTGTACGAAAAACAGTGAAAATGTATGTCGGGTTGCATCCCCTTAAGATTATTCAATAAAATATAATGCTGATTTGCTCATTCTATTACATGAAATTTTTTAAAAACAAGATCACAGAGGGAAATTGGACAATACTAATTTTCTCATTAACAAATGGCGTTGGATTGAGTAATATTAGTAGGCACGTACTTTGAATCTAGGCAATTACGTATAAGTACCTACTGATCGCACTTTAATTGACTAAAATCCACCTGTGTCCTTCAGTAGCCATTTTCGTTGCACGACCACGGTTGGGCAGAGCACCGCCGTGTCCTCGTGGGTGTGATCGGCGGCAGCGATCTCTCGCGCCGGCCCTTGGTACAGGCCATGGTCCGAAGCGAAGGGAAGAGGCAGGCGGTCGCCTCCTTCTGCGAAGCAGTAATACTAGCAAAGGAGGCGGCCGCACGCGCGAGGTAACGGCCCTCAAGCCCCAGCCACCGGGATCCCGAACCCGATTTCCAGCCACCGTAGGTGCGGGCTTGCGGACGGCGAGCAATGGGTAGCTCGTCGTCCGACCGTCCGGTAGTCGTACGGACCGAGCCCTAGTCGTCGACGGCGCGTAGTGTTCTACGCGTGCCTCAAGGAGATGTCAGCAAATCGTAGGGGCCCAGCAGGGTCGAAGCCTTCTGGGGCCATAGGTAGTGCTAGAAAATTGTGGCTTTTTAGAAAACCTAATTATTTGATAACCTGTACCGTTTTTAATTGTTTTGTTGAACTGGTTATATGGGGTATGATGAGAAGAATAAAAAAAGAACTATTCGTAGGATACGACGTAGTATGGGACTGTCCTCATCATCATCATCATCATTTCAGCCGATAGACGTCCACTGCTGAACACAGGCCTCCCACAAATGTCGCCACAATGAACGGTCCTGTGCGTCTCGCATCCAGCGGATTCCCGCAACCTTCACCAGGTCATCGGTCTACCTTGTAGGGGGCTGTCCTACTTGTCTGTTATAGTTAAGTTCATATGAATTGAAAAATTCACGTTGCTACTTACCTGGTTTCAAACTCGCACTTTATGCATGAGAAGCAGGTGCCTTAACCATTGGGTCACCACGACACTTATCTAAATCTCATCATTATCATCTTCCTGCTCTTGTCTCATCTTATTTGGGGTCGGCGCAACCCATTTTTTTTTCCATTCTATCCTCTCAACCGTCATGCTATCGTTAACTCCTATGCTATCTAACTCTAAAATACGTAAATAACAATTTCCTCACTGCAATATTTTATCGAAAATTCTAGCACTCAATATGCAGTAAAGCACATTATAAACACAACACAACTATGATTTTAAGCGTTGGACAGTAATTTCATCTATCGCTGACAGAGGTCACATCCCGATTTTCTCCCCTGAGACCACTTGATAAGAACAAATTACTGATATTATGCAGCGTAAGAACCACCTACGGATCAAAGACGAGTCCTGGTGGAAATATACGGGATGATAGTACTACAGGCCTTTGGTTACCTGAAAAGGATGAGAAGATTTAAAAAACTGGGCAAGTGCGAGTCGGACTCGTGCACTGATTCCGTACAAATTTACCTATGTAAATACTTCGATTCCCAAATGAAGTCTCGACAATTTTTCCGAAAAACAATTTTTTTTTGTGACGTCGTACAAATTTACTGTTTTCAGATTTATTCCTGTGCTATAAGACCTTGCTTTAAGCCAAATTTCAGGATTATATGTCAACGGGAAGTACCCTATGAATTTTGATTCCCTTGAAAGTGTCGAATTATACGTTTTTTGCGACATAAACGGCCGTATCTTTTTGTTTCGTTAATTTAGAAGTTTGATTTTTTCACAGCTTCAAGGGACTGCAGACTTGAGCATATGGTTTTTGTTTCAACTCGATATCTTCACGCGTTCACGCGATAAAGGGTCTTGACAGACAGACAGACAGACGGACAACAAAGTGATCCTATAGGTAAGGGTCCCGTTTTTTCCTTTTGAGGTACGGAACCCTAAGAATGAGGCTGATGCTACCTATTGTTCGCCGTCCGCAAGCCTGCAGCCCCCCTAGCCAAGTTGCAAACGATGAACGTGAACGCTTAGTAATCTCCAATAGATTTTCAACTTTATACCTAAGAGCATAAAGTTGAAAATCTATTAAAGACTACTGAGCGTTAGCGACCGGAACGAACGAAAAACACTATGTAATCTTCAATAGATTTTCAACTTTATATCCAATAGCATAAAGTTGAAAATCTATTAAAGACTACCGAGAGTTTACGTTTATCGTTTGTGACTTGGCTAGGGGGGCAGGATCGAGATCCCGGCGGCTGGGGCGTGAGGGCCGTTCACTCGTACATGCGGCCGCCTCCTTTGCTAACATTACTGCTTCGCAGAAGAAGGCGACTGCCTGCCACAGTTGGTAAAAGGCTGGGGAGATGATGATGATTTGAAAGTATCAATGCATTTTATGCTCGGCAGGTTACTAAACAGTACATTTCTACAAAGGACAACCTAACCAGATATTCTAAGCTAGCTCTAAAGTAAAACCTCCAACAAAATACCAGCACCATTGAAATTTAGACGTAAGCACATAAGTGAATCTTATTACTAGAACATAGTATCGGATATTATAATATTTATCCGCCATAACTCTCCGCTAACCGGCCACGTGAGATATGATAATAATAGTGTTCGTTGGAATTTAATTTACTGCTGATATAGTCTTATTTACGTTAGTTATGTATGGTGAAGTTGTGGTTATTGTTTGTCATTTGTTTTGAATTATAAGGGAAACTAACATTGGTAGGTTGTCAAGCAGCATTGCTGTGTTTTGATGGTTATGACACTAAAATTGAATTCAAAATTTAAATATTTTTATTTCACATAGGCCTACTTGGGAACTTTTATAACGTCAGAAGCTAGTGCACGGTTCCAAATTGGTCGTTTCCTATGGAGAAGAAACTCCATGGTTACTCTTTTAAAAAAAGTGGTTGATGTTACAATATTTCCATATTACAGTATTAATACATATTATGTGAGAACAGTGTAGACCAGTTAATATTGTACCATAAAGCACAATAAAAATAATCATATTAAAAAAAAGTGAATCGTAATAGGAAGTAATCTAAGAATTCGTGGAGTCTACTACAGTGTTCTCACATTCACATTAAATATAGCATAGTCTTTTTTAACACACTTATTAGTATACAAAATTCTAAAGTAAATCAATTCATATTATAGCCAATTAAAAATAATAAAAGAAAAATTAAATAAAGATAACCAAATAACAACTGAATTAAAAAAAAAAACAAAATTAATAAGAATTAATATCAAAAACCTGTACAGGAAGCCGAACCGTAGTACCAAAATTATTACACACAGAAATGTTAAAGTTGAAATACAGGTCAATTACACAAAGAAAAATTAAATAAAGATAACTAAAAATAATATTATCATGGTGACATATATTAATTTCACACATAGCACGTAATGGTTTCATCACCAATTTCCTTGCCTTTGTTCTTTTAAAATTTTATGTGTCTTCAAAGACATCGCAAATATTAATCGTAGATAATTTTATCAGGGTTACTTCGCATAAATAAAAGTACACATGCCTAATTTATTTCCTCAAACAGTTGTGTCACCGCATTACCGACCCCATCAATCTAAATATTGAACGGCTCTGGTCTCGAATGTGTGCGGTCTCGTTATACTGCTGTAATGAGTGTGCTTGCGTTCATTAGCGGCACTACACAGCGACTCCTGCGCAGCGTCGCCTCTATGCATCTTGTATGAGACACCCGGTGAGGAGGGGTATTCTGCACCGATTACGTGAATCGAACTTTTTCGGAGTTTACCTTAAAGTGTTTATTGCTCACAATATTATTGGCTGGTTTGAAAATTGCAATTAAAAAAATTGAAATTTTGTTGCTTTTGGAAATACAGACTAACTTATAAAAGAACTCGCGGCCTTTGACGCTTTTTTATGGTGGGTAATCATCTAATGACTTTTCTCGCTCTACGGTGGACTTTTACTGACTAAAACCATACTTATGTTCCTTCTTTACCCTTTGCCGTTTCCCTTTTGGAAGTTAACCCATGGCTCCAGTAGGCTTCGGCACTGCTGGGACCTTAGAGTTTTGCTGACATCTCTTCGAGGAACACGTGAAACACTGCGTGCCGTCAATGACTCGGACTCGGTCAGAATGGTAACTGAACGGCCGGACGGCGAGCTAACCAATGCTCGTCATCCACAAGCCCACGCCTACGGTAGCTTTGACCCTGTGATCAGCTTGTAGCGACATCTAGGACGATGAAAGATCATGATACTTTAGGCATACCTAGGAATTAAAATTTAAAATCTTGCATCGCGGTATTAGAGTTCACCGAGTGATTAGAACATATACAAAAGCTCGAAATTAACTATCGGATCCTCCCTTTTTAACTGATGTATGTGGGACTTTACACCGTGGTCCCCGTGCCTATAAAATCTGACATGTTAAAAATGTTCTATTTTTTCATTCTGGTTTGGTATCAATTCTGAAGTCTGAAGTGTGTCTGTGTTGTTGGAGGTTCTTAATAAATAAATTTAAAAAAAAATACATAACATACATACATAAATATGTGCTCAGAAATTGCACGACGGGGTCGCGGCAGACCAAGAAGGAGATAATAATAATAACTTTATTGAATCAACCTTATAAACAAAGTTAAGACTTACATACATAGGTACATTAAATTTGGAAGGTATCTTCTAATATTAGGACCTTGCCTCCTAAACTAGGTAAGACCTGTGAATTAGGAGTAGGTGTTCTGCAGTTACATCGGATACAGTTGTTCTGGTACGGTTGTTGTAAGTCTAGCCTTAAATAATATAAGAATAAGTTTTAATAAAATGAAAATAAAAACTGCGTAAAGTGTGATGGTGTGTGTGGATAAGTCTGCATGTATATGTGTGTCGGTGAGTCCGTGTGTGTGTGTGTAATTGTGTTGTATGTTTAAGACTAGATGGCGGGACGACTTAGATGTCGTTCTCAGGAATTGGCAAAAAGTGGCTCAGAACCAGGAATAATAGAATAGAATAACTTTATTGTACACCAAAATAGTAACAAAACTTTTATACTAGGTAACTTAAATCTATGGGTACAAAGGCGGTCTTATCGCTGACAGCGATATCTACCAGACAACCTTAGGATGGACTGTAAGAAATTGAAATAGAAAAAGGGGGTAGTGTGGTGTACTGCAAATGAATAAAGTAAATATTAGATTAAAATTATATACTAGACTATACATAGATACAATATAGCTATTATATATAAAAGAAAATATATAAACATATAAATAATATATATATATACTTAATATAAGTTACACAATTTCATACAAAGAGATGGAAAAAAGAAAAGGACAATAAGGTGGATTAGTGACGGAAGAACTGAATTTAGGTAGAAGCAGGAATAATGGAAGGAATGGAGGGAGGGTCCAGAAACGGTATAGGTGTAGGCTAGAGATATTTAAAAAAAAGTTTATTTATACCAATTTTTATTAATACTCAACTTTTTTTCAGAATCCACCTGCATCGGTGTGAGCCAGTTAGTTTGGCGCGATGTATTGCGTATTGTGGAGCTACAAATTGATTGGCCTCGTCACAGGACGCCGCCCCGCGCCTGTCACTTCGTCACTCCATACCCGTCGCCATAACAAAGTTACGTGGCGCGTTCCCTTCACACAAACAATTGTACGCCTGTGAATTTCAACTTAAATCTTGGAGGATATTGGTGGATCGAAAAGAAGCGGAAATTATTGATTTCGGGTTTGGCGTTTTAATTTTATATTTAATATAATAAGTCTTAAGAAAGAAAGAAAGATAGAAAACGTTTATTTGAGACTCGCACAGGACAAACAATAATAAAATAAAAAGTAACTACTTAATCTATAAATACTTAACTTAAAATAAAAAAATAAAAGAAAACAATATCAAAAGATAAAAATAAAAGACCTGTGCGAGGCCAAAAAGGCTCCAATCTCAGCATATAAGTTCATAATAAGGGCTAACTTTCGTGGAATATAAAACACTTAAACCACGAATCAATTTTTTTTATTAATGATAAGCTAGCTCTTAATCTCCTTCACATGTGATGGTAAGCAATGAGGAGTGAGCCTCAATATACCTATATACCTATACTAGCTTCTGCCAGCGGCTTCGCCCGCATAGGTTTCTCCATATTATCATCAAAAGTTTATAATAAATTACCTAAAAGCTGGAAGCTGCTAAGTGATATAGCTTTTAAAAAGAAAGTTAAAAGTTTCCTAGCAGATAAAGCTTACTACAATTTAAATGAGTTTTTTAATGACAAATTTTGAATGTGTGACATATTTACTTGTTATTTTTTTTTTTTTTAATAATCAGGACATTTTTATTATCACTATTTTTTATTAATTTTTGTAATCATAATTATTATTTTATTATTAGTTTGACATTCATAATTATTAGTTTGACATTATAATAATTGACATTTATAATTATTAGTTTGACATTTTAGACGTTTAATTTTATTTTGACTTGTATCAGTATAATTTTTGTTTTTTTTTTTAATTATTTGACTTAATGACACGCTAGAATGATTTTATTTTATTATTTTGGAAATATTTGCATGCCATTGTCCAGGGCAAACATGACGATTTATATTGTGTTAAACATCTCTTGCATACTGACAATTTACTTTGTAATGTATGTATTGTACTCATGTTTGTGCAAATAAATGATGATTATTATTATTTTCTTTATTCGTTCAATATACATATTAATTAAATTTTTAAATATTTTTTTAACAAAATCATATAAAAAAAAAAATTTAAAAATATAAAAAATAGTAGTCCGCCAGTATCGAGACAGGGTCCAAGCTACCGGTGGTTAGGGCTCCAGAGACAGGAACCTCCTCACGATGCGAGCCGTATCGAGGAGTACTGCCTTCTGTATCAGGCCCTTGATCCAACCGCGCAATGACAGCTTCGACAGATGGTCGTCGAAGCTTTTGGCTGTAAGGCCGTTGGCGGTCACGACAATCGGCACAATGACAGCCGAGTCTACATTCCACATGTCAACAACCTCGTGTGCTAAGTCGAGATATTTAATTTGTTTCTCTTTCTCAGCTTTCACGAGATTCTCGTGATGTGGGATGGTGACATCGACTATCATTACGCGGCGCGCTAATCGGTCTATCACTACTATATCCGGCTTATTGGCTACAATAGTCCGGTCAGTAATGATAGACCGATCCCAGTACAAGGTGACATGGTCTTTTTCGAGAACTGGGTCGGGCACATATCTGTAATACGGTACCTCATAATCCACTAGGTTGTATTTCAAAGCAAGTTGCTGGTGAATAATCCTGGCTACTTGGTTATGTCTGTGCAAGTACTCGCCGTTAGCCAGACGAGAACAACCAGAGATAATATGTCTGATAGACTCACCCGGACGATGGCATGCCCGACACACGTCAACCGTCCCGTCCTTCATTATATATCTCCGGTAGTTATTCGTCAAGATTACTTCATCCATAATTGCACAGATAAAACCTTCAGTTTCCCCGAAGAGGTTGCTGAAACGTAGCCAGGCTACGGACGCTGCAAAATCTATATCAGACTCATGAAGAGCCCGATAAAAGCGCCCGTGGAGCTCCTTACTTTTCCATACTTCCTTGCGGTCATCAGTTGTAAGTACCACAGGTTTGCGCCAGTTCTCTTTAGCCATGGACAGCGGGGTGAGTCCCTTGTCCACTGCGACCACATCTCGGTGCATACCCACATCGGTTTTGTGAAAGTATTCTCTGAGGCTGCACACCTCGCGGTTGTGCAGGGTCTTCGCGTTTAAAAAACCTCGACCTCCACACTTCCGCGGGATGTACAGTCTCATCACCGACGACCGTGGGTGATGCATCCGGTTTGCGGTCAGCAGTGTACGGACCCGCCTATCCACAGCGTCTAGCTCGGTCTGAGTCCATTTGAGTATGCCGAAAGAGTACATTAAGACATGACATGAGATGGCATGACCCAGCCATTGAAGGCGCGCACCTTATTTCCACCTGACAGAAGGCTGTTTAATACCTTCTTCAGGCGGCCAAAGAAGCGCTCCTTCAACGATTGCTTCATGTCAGCAACGTTAATGCCTAACGCTTCCGACATACCCAAATACTTATAGGTTTCGGTCGAGGAGAGGGATCTAAAGTGTATGGAATCTGAGAGTTGAATCCCCTCAGATTCCATAATCTCCCCTCGCTTTACATGCATGACTGCACATTTATCCACACCAAATTCCATCCTGATGGCACTACTGAAGGTTTCAGTTACCTTCAGTAGTTCCATCAGTCGTAACTTGTTGGGGGCAATGAGTTTCAGATCATCCATGTAAAGAAGGTGTGATAGAACCTGACCATCTCTTCTCAACCGATAGCCCAAGCCTGATTCCTCCAGCAATGTGCTTAGAGGATTCAGGGCTAAGCAGAACCAAAGTGGACTCCGACTGTCGCCCTGGAATATTCGCCGTTTAATCCATATAGGCTCATCGTCCCTCCGAATCGATCGACATCCTGGATAGCGAAGAACTGTGTTCCATTGCCCCATACATGACTCAAGGAAGGTGCGTAGAGTTACATCTATTTTATACAACTCCAACACCCTCATGAGCCATGTATGTGGCACAGAGTCATAGGCCTTCTTATAATCTATCCAACATGTCGACAGATCCTTGCAAGATCCTGTTGGCTTATGGCCATGTCTATGAGGAGTAGCTCCTTAGTACCGCGAGACCCGTTCCTACATCCATTCTGAGAGGCAGACATAATTGAGTTGCTATCAATATGCTTGTTAATTTTCGTTCTCAGAATGGACGTAAGAAGTTTATAGACCGTTGACAAGCATGTTATCGGTCTATAATTCTTGGGTTCCGCAGTACTACCTGTCTTATGGAGCAGATGGGTAACGCCAGTTGTTAGAAACTGAGGTAGCGACCCAGACTCTAAGGATGACTGGAATTGAGATGCCAGGAGCGCGTGTGAGCTGCTATACCATTTTAGCCAGAAATTTTGAAGTCCGTCCGGTCCTGGAGACTTCCAATTCGGTAACGGACGGACTGCTCTGGCTACATCTATTGGGCTAATGACTATTTTTTCCATTTCTGGTATAGCTTCGCACACGCGCTCAACTTCACGCATCCAGCCATCCTCAGTGTGACAGACGGGCACCGACCAAATATTAAACCGGGGTAGACGAGGTCTAAGAGCGATCGGAGTCGATCTGTACTCGCGGAGTGCATCCTCCAGTGCGCTCCTCAGTCGATCGTTGCACTGGCTACTTACTGTGACAACCCTATCATCTGCTTCATCATCAATATGATTGGACCGCGGCAGGATTGCATCTGTAGCCTGTGGTGCCTCAGTCTGTGTCTGTGATGGAGTCGAGATGATACGGTTGCTCAGTACCTCTGAGCGCAGCCTATCAAGTGCGGCGCCGTCCAATCTGTGATTTCGTTGGATAACCCGCACCTGATCCGACAATCGTTGAGCCGTGACATTGACAATCAATCAATCAATCAATCAATCAAAATATTTATTTGCTAGAATATGGTACATAAGGTGTTACAGTATATTTGTTTCAGCATATCCTGCCATAACATGGCGTGCAAATATATTTACAGTCAGTGTTGTCAATTACTCGATCTTGTCGATTACAGACGATGACGGTTGGTTCCAGTTCCTGAAACAGAGACAGCATCCTAACACGGTACGCAGTGAGGTTAGTTCCCCCCTCTGTAGACCCATAATATGCGCGCATGACATTTTCGTTCATGGACTGAGTCCATTTCATGCACTGCACACAACCACCGGTAGCGGGGACCCGGCTCGGGGCCGGTTGGCCCCTAGGTCCTAAGCTCTTCGGTGGCCGGCCTCTCCTCGGCCAACGTACAGGTGTTGGCGACGTCGGCGGGGAGAAATACTCGTCGCTCGAGCTCGACGCAACTGCAGCCGTCGGTGACACTGGTGATCCGAGGACCGGCGGCGGCGAGGCGGAGCTGAGCGACGAGCCCAGGGGTGAAGGGCGTGCGCGTCGGGTAGCTGCTCTCGTCAACATGATCATAAATGTTTTTTCATTCTTTGTTTCATTATTTCATTATATTTATATTGATGACATCTGTCATCTGTCTGGTAGATATGCATATTTTTTCTTTTCTTGATTATTGTCGTTTTATTTTCTTTGGTTTTGATGAGTATTTAATGGGTGTTGTTTTTTGTTAGCTATTGCTGTGAAAAATATGTAAAACTGGGATCAGAAATTAATATTTAAAAATTTTCGTCAATGAAAAAACAACTTGTTGACATTGGGTGTTGCCAGCTTATTATTATTATTATCTTTATTTACTTTATATACATATTTTGTACATTTTTAAATATTTCTTAAAACATAAATAAAAAAAAAACATTTAAAAATATAAAAAATAGTACCCCACCGGTATCGGGAACAGGGTCCAAGCTACCGGCGGTCAGGGCTCCAGAGAAAGGAACCTCCTAACGATACGAGCCGTGTCCAGGAGTACCGCTTTCTGAATCAAGGCCTTGATCCAGCCGCCTAACGCGAGCCTCCTAAGGTGTTGGTCGAGGCTCTTGGCTATTAAGCCATTGGCTGACACGACTATCGGTACAATGATCGCTGAGTCCACATCCCACATGTCGACAACCTCGCGAGCCAAGTCAATATACTTGATTTGTTTATCTTTCTCGGCTTTCACGAGGTTCTCGTCATGCGGAACGGATATGTCAACAATCATTGCACGCCTCTCGCTTCGGTCCACCACCACTATATCAGGCTTATTGGCTACAATAGTCCTGTCAGTGATGATGGACCGATCCCAGTACAAAGTGATATGACCATTATCAAGAACTGGGTCGGGCTCATACCTGTAGTACGGCACTTCCGATTCCACAAGAGAGTATTTCAGAGCAAGTTGCTGATGGATAATCCTGGCTACAAGGTTGTGTCTATGCAAGTACTCTCCGTTAGCTAGACGAGAACAACCAGAGATAATGTGACGAATTGATTCTCCCGGACGGTGACATGCCCGACAGATGTCAACCGTGCCGTCCTTCACAATAAATCTCCGGTAGTTATTCGTCATGATAACTTCGTCCATAATTGCACAGACAAAACCTTCGGTTTCCCCAAAGAGGTCACCGAAACGCAGCCAGGCTACGGACGCCAATTGGTCTACATCGGGCCCGTGAAAGGCCCGGAAAAAGCGTCCGTGAAGTTCCTTGCTCTGCCATACTTCCCTGCGATCGTTAGTGTCAAGCACTACCGGTTTACGCCAGTTCTCGTTAGCCAAAGAGAGCGGGGTGAGTCCCTTGTCCACTGCCACTACATCTCGATGCATACCCACGTCGGTAGCTAGGAAATATTCCCTGAGACTGCATACCTCGCGGTTGTGTAGGGTCTTAGCATTTAAAAAACCTCGACCTCCACACTTCCGCGGGATATACAGTCTCATCACCGACGATCGTGGGTGATGCATTCGGTATGCAGTCAGCAGTGTGCGGACCCTCCTATCCAGGGCGTCAAGTTCCGTTTGAGTCCATTTGAGTACGCCGAAAGAGTACATCAATACCGGCATGACCCAACCGTTGAAGGCGCGCACCTTGTTTCCGCCTGAAAGAAGACTATTGAATACCTTCTTCAGGCGTCCAAAGAAACGTTCCTTCAACGATTGCTTCATGTCAGTGATATTGATGCCTAGAGCTTCCGACATACCCAAATACTTATAGGTTTCGGTTGGAGAGAGGGATCTCAGGTTTATGGAATCCGTGAGTTGAGTGCCCACGGATTCCACAACCTCCCCTCGTTTTACATGCATGACCGCACATTTTTCCACACCAAACTCCATCCTGATGGCATTACTGAAGGTTTCAGTTACCTTCAGTAGCTCCATCAGTTGCAGATTGTTGGGGGCAAAAAGTTTCAGGTCATCCATGTAAAGTAGGTGAGATATTACCTGACCACCTCTCTTCAACCGATAGCCTAGACCTGAATTCTCCAGCAGTGTGCTTAGAGGATTCAAGGCTAGGCAAAACCAAAGTGGACTCAAACTATCACCCTGGAATATACCTCGCTCGATCCTTACAGGTTCGCTATTCCTCTGGATATGTCGACATCCTGGATAGCGGAGGACCGTACTCCATTGCCTCATACACGACATCAGGAAGGTGCGTAGTGTTGTATCAATTTTATACAATTCCAGCACCCTCATGAGCCATGTATGAGGAACAGAGTCATAGGCCTTCTTATAATCTATCCAACATGTCGACAGATCCTTTCGGAAACGTCGAACCTGTTGGCTAATGGTCATATCAATGAGGAGCAGGACCCGTTCCTACATCCATTCTGAGAAGGTGACATGATCAGATTTTTGTCGATTTGACTATTAATTTTGCTTCTCAGTATGGATGTAAGAACTTTATAGACCGTTGGCAAACAGGTGATCGGTCTATAATTTTTAGGCTCCGCAGTACTACCTGACTTATGGAGCAGGTGGGTTATTCCTGTTGTTAGGAACTGGGGTAGCGACCCTGACTCTAAGGCAGACTGAAACTGATATGCCAAGCGAGCGTGCGATCTTGTAAACCACTTAATCCAGAAATTGTGCAGCCCATCCGGCCCTGGAGATTTCCAGTTTGGCAACGGACGGACTGCACGAGCTACATCTTGGGGGCTGATGTCAATTGCCCCCATTTGTGGTATTGGATCGCACGCACGCTCGACCTCTCGAGTCCAGTCACCCTCGGTGTGACTGACAGGCACCGACCAGATGCTGCGCCAGAATGAACTCATGGCGTCATCATCCGGGAGGTGCGTATCAGTCACACCTTGGTCCGGTCTCTCCCAAGCCCTATAAACCCACCTTACATTACTCCGGAATGTGCGATTCTGGGTGTATCGCTCCACCCGCCGCTTATACCTGCGGATACGGTTTGCCCATGCATACACCTTCTGTTTCAGGAAGTCGATGCGCTCTGTGACACGGGACATATAGTCTCGGGGGCTGATGTCAGTCCCCGAAAACGCCCGCCTCACAAAGCGCATCACTCTTGGGCGAGTGTTGCCCTCCCTGAAGCAGATTAGTTTGCCGATGAGTGCTCTGGCTATTATTATTATTGCATTTATTTATTTTAATATACATATCATTTATATTTTTAAATATTTCTTTAGAAAAAACACATTAAAAAAGAACATTTAAAAATATAAAAAATAGTAGCCAACCGGCATCGGGAACAGAGTCCAAGCTGCCGGCGGTCAGGGCTCCTGAGAGAGAAATCTCCTAACGAAACGCGCCGTGTCTAGGAGTACTGCTTTCTGGATCAGGCCCTTGATCCAGCTGCCTAACGAGAGCCTCCTCAGATGTTGTTCGAGGCTCTTGGCTATTAAGCTATTGGCCGTTACGACTATCGGCACAATGATTGCTCTATCCACTTCCCACATGTCGACAACCTCGCGAGCTAAGTCAAGATACTTGGTTTGCTTATCTTTCTCAGCTTTCACGAGGTTCTCGTCATGAGGGACCGCTATATCAACAATCACTGTGCGACGCTCTAGTCGATCTATCACCACTATATCAGGTTTATTGGCAACAATAGTCCTGTCAGTGATGATAGATCGATCCCAATATAATGTGATATTGCCATTGTCGAGAACTGGGTCGGGCACATACCTATAGTACGGTACCTCTGATTCCACAAGAGTGTATATTATTATTATTAGTATTGTTTTCAATATTTATCTCAGGACCCTGAGGTCCTGGACCTTTGGAAGGCGTACGAGGAGCCGAAGCCAACTCGCAGAGGCCCTTTAGATAATTATAATGGAACATGATACCAACCGACGATTATCCCTGTACGCGCTATGCTAGTGCACCCAAGGACAACCCCCGGTTGTTGAAAAACTATTGCGACATATGGAGAACAAAGATAATAGGGCTATGGTTTTTGGAGTCTTAAGTGGACTGGTAACATGAAACTATGTTAAGACTATGGCCCCTGCCTGAACATTAGTATTGTTTATTATTATTATTATTATCATACAAACTTTGGACCTTAGAGAGTGAATTTTAGAAAATTCTCTCTTAGTGCTCGCCTACTTCATAAAAGAAAGCTTTGTGCAACATTTCACGCTCCTAGTCGCAGTAGTTTCGGCTGTGCATTGATATGTCAGTCATTCAGTTTCTCCTTTTATATATATAGATAAATAGTTATATCTAGCTGTCCCCGTGGTTTCACCCGTGTCTTTGGTTACTGCTCTGCTTCCATGGGTCGGTAGCCTGATGTTATATAGCTTATTCTATTAGTTATGAACCTAGCTATCCTATACAGAAAGATTTATTCAACCAAACTGAAAGTTCCTGAGTTTAGCGCATCTATATGTACAAAAAAAACTCTTTCACTTTATTGTGTAGTACACTACTAGTAGACAGAACTACTAAATGATTTAAAATACTCGTGGCACATTATAAATGAATACTAATTTTAATTTAAAAATAAAAAGATTGTCAAGCCGACAGGCACTAGTAATTTTAGGGTTCCGTAGCCAAATGGCAAAAAACGGAACCCTTATAAATTCGTCATGTTTGTCTGTCTGTCCGTCCGTATGTCCCAGTCACTTTAATCGCATTAAGATTTTAACACAAAAAAAAACAATAAATTTTGGGGGTTCCCCATACTTAGAACTGAAACTCTATCTATGGATAGGTCTTCAAAAATAATATTTATTTTTCTAATATAATTTTTTTCTAAACTGAATAGTTTGCGCGAGAGACACTTCCAAAGTGGTAAAATGTGTCGTCGTCCCTGTAACTAACTAAAATAAGAAAATGATAAAACTAAAAAAAATATATGATGTACATTACCATGCAAACTTCCAGCGAAAATTGGTTTGAACGAGATCTAGTAAGTAGTTTTTTTTTAATACTTTCATAAATTGTAAACCGCAATTTACCTTTCAAGTTTGTACATAACCCTCAGTGCGCGAGTCCAACTCGCACTTCCCCAGTTTTTTTTATAAAAACACTAGCGCCTGTAAAAGATTGATAATCTTTTACATTATTTCGTAGGAATTAATTCTACACTAATACGTGAATAAGCTTTTTTATTATCTCCGATCCCTACCGTATTATATACCTATATATATTGAGATAGAATGTATAATGAGCCTGTTCTGACCTATTGAAGGAAGTACACCTCAAATCTATTTTTATGTAAAACTATGGCATAAAATAAAATCTGTATATTTTTTTAAAAAAAACCTACTATTCTGAAAAACTATATAAATTGATATTTTTACATTTATAAATTGGCGATTTTGGGTTGTTTTCATTAAAAAATGTGTAAAGGACGCGCCATGGTTATCAATTTCTGTGATGTTTTTTTTTTTCAATAATTACTCTCAAATTAAAAAGATAAACTATTGTGCATCAATTAGATACCATAGTGTATTGCGGGTACTTTATACCCACGGGCGTCATATATTGAGTCTTCAAGATTCACCCAGTTCACAATGGGGAAAAACATGTTTGGAATAGTGTACAGGTAACGGACACTATGAACAGATGAATTTCCTAATATGTTTAATAGCCAATTTGCATACACTTTCGATGCTATTATAAAAGTCAGAAATAAATCACCAATAACATTCTTATCTATTAAAAAATCTACAGAAAACTCATAAACTTAATAAGTTTATAACATTCTGTTTTCGTAAATATCATTGTAAGGAGATCACGTTCAACCATGACAATGGTAGTGCATGCTTTCAATAAATAAAGACAAAAATGATCGGGATTGTTGTAGACGAAACAATATTTATGCGCGTCCTGCACGGGATCGAACCCGCGACCCCGGGCTACCGTGCCGGTGCTGGTGGTCTGAACATACACCTGAATAGCCATCCATTGAGAGAGTATTATAATAATACTCACGTGTTTTTTTTTATATGTCATAACTCTAGGGTATGAAATGAGACCATATCAAAGAATCAACTTGGCTTATGAATTATTTTTTAATTATATTTTTTTTTGTTTTCATTTTCCATACAAAATAATTCGATAAATTCACGTTAAAAAAAACACCCTTACATGAAATATGACAGCGTAAATATGTAATGTCATTGGTTTATTTGCAAAGTACTTTAGATTTCATCGATGACAGGTAACGTCACAGAAGTAAAGATTTGTCATACGGCATACATACATACCATCGAATCGATAAGAAGAAGAAGAAGCATTAACAGCTGTTGTCGTGTGGTTATACAGTACGATAATATACTTAATAAACCTATGTATTAAAGTAAACAATAGTTGCTGATCAAAAACACTGTACCAAATTATCTATTGGTCTGGTAGACCGATGGAACAAGTGTATCATAGAAAAGTAATGCATTATTTTTAATACGATGCTCGGTTACTTCAATACGCGGATAACTTTTGATATACTAACATAGGGTTATATATACCTATACTAGCGACCCGCCCCGGCTTCGCACGGGTGCAGTGCTGATATCACCGCAACCGCTATGTCCCTGCATTTTTAATCTGTAATTTCTTCGAAAATATTAATTTAAATTACATGCTGTAAAGAGCCATATTGATCTATATTAAATGCAAAATGTATTTAAGGTACTTAATTGGATAAGGACTAATGCTGTATTGCTTAAAATCGCTTCGTAATTAAGCCATTATTTCTCGTAAAAAGAAAAGGATAAAAAATGACTATTGTGGGTTATCCATAAGAGACAGACATAAACCAATGCAGTATTTTTGTAGACCTTTTTAAGGTGTTCAATACTGTAGTACATTATTTTTATCTATCTCGTAGGGTTCAGCCAGCGTTTGTAATGTAAGCACAAAAAAATGTGTTTATATACGACATCACATTAGAAACCTCTAAAATTATCAGTGATTCTCTACTTTATTTTGCATGTATTATACATATATACCTTCCCGTTGAATCATTCTATAGTCTATTAAAAAAACCGCAAAACCCATTGCGTAGTTTTAAAGATCTAAGCATACATAGGGACAGACAGCGAAAGCGACTTTGTTTTATACTATGTAGTGATACAGTCAAGAGATAGTAGCCAGGGTCGTCAGATATTGTTGAAGTTTTCACTGTTGGATGGACTTTTTCTTTAACGTGGGAAATCATCTAATGACTTCTTAGGAGAAGTCATTATATTATTATGATTTCCTCTCTCTAGGGCGGAGTGGGAGGGCATTTCAGACTTTTACTGACTAAAACCACAACTATGTTCCTTCAGTTGCCCTTTGCATCCCAGAACCACGAGTAACCCTTTCGCCGTCGACGACTCGAGCTCGGTCCAGACGGTTACCTGAAGACTGGACGTCATAACTAGCTGGTACCTGCGACTTCTTCCATGTCAGACTCGTAAAACCGCTCCACGAAGCGTTGGAATGCCTCTCACAAGGTGGACCGACGACCTGGTGAGGGTTGCGGGAATCTGATGAATGCGGGACGCACAGAACTGGTCATTATGGCGACACTTGGGAAGGCCTATGTCCAACAGTGGTCGTCTTTCGGCAGAAATGATAAAGAAAAAATAAAATACTAGTAGGTAAGTTGATTTGGATTACAAAAATAATTTCCATTTTAAGCATCACTATTGTAAGTCATAGTTAGATAACAGAACAGAAGTTTTTAAGTCGACGACCTTAGGCTATAACTACTTAATCAAAAGGGCATGGTTACAATGCATATAATAAACAACATAGGTATTGAATCGCGATGACATTCACTATTGTTTATATCATATTAAAGGAATCTGCCCACTACACCGTAACGTACCATGGCCGTACTAGAAACATGTCATGCAGATAAATTCATCATAATCTTCCTGCCCTTGTCCCATGTTGTTCGGGATCGGTGCAATACGTTTTTATTTTTTTACTTTCTGTCCTGTCACCCGTCACGCTATCACTAACTCTCTTTTTTTTCTTAACACTCCTCACACAATCGGAGCGAGAGGGCATAACATATAATATTCTTTGTCGAGAGTCACCAGTTTAGGGGTATGTGGAACAGAGAGTAAAGTCCCACATACCTCCTTTGAAAAGGGAGGATCCTCCGGCCAGACGGGTGTTATGTCTGGCGGGCTACTGCCCGATAGATGATTTCGGGCTGTTCTATATGTTCTAATCGCGCGGAGAACTTTGATTGCGCGATGCAGGATTAGTTCCTATGTGACGCCATAGATGTCGCTACAACATAATTAGCCTTTTTAATGTTCCCACTGCTGGGACTCAGGCCTCCTCTCTAGGAGAGGGAATGGGCCGTAATCCACCACGTGGGCCCAGTGCAGGTTGGCTTAGCTATGTTCCTTCTTTGCCTTGTGTTCCAGGTCCCCGGGTTTCTCTTTTGGAAGTCAACCCATGGCCCCAGTAAGCTTCGGCCCTGCGGCCCCTACGGTTTGGCTGACATTTCTTTGAGGCGTACCGTGCGTGGAAAAATACGCGCCGTCGACGACTAGGTCTCGATCCGGATGGTTATTGGACGGCCGGACGGCGAGCTACCCTTTGCTCGTCGTCCGTAAGATCAATCAAAAATTCGGGGTTGAAGACGTCCGTGGCCTCAGGCGTGGGGCTCCTCCTTTGCTAACATTACTGTTTTGCAGAAGGGCCGTCTTAAGGCGACCACCTGCCATTCCTCCTCGCTCCGGGCCATGGGCTGTACCAGAGCCGGGCGCGAGAGGTGGCTAACGTCGATCGCCCCCACAAGGACACGGCTGGTGCTCCGCCTAAGCGGTGCACACCTCTACCGTAAGCTCCACCGTGTCCTCCGGGTAATCCGCAAAATGGTGACACCCAGGCATTTCGTACGCACGATTCCGGTGCAGGAACCTCCCGAACTTACCATATCTGGTGAAAACCTGTTCCTTTCATGTGGAAGGTGAAGACTCCTTGACGTCTTTCCAGCCACTCCTCCAAGAGGAAACTTACCGCCATAATTATGGCGTGCCCGATCGCTGACAGAAGTCATATCCGAGTTTCTCCTTTGAGACCACTTGATAAGAGAAAATTACTGATATTATGCAGCCACATAGGTAATTTTAAGGGTTCTGTACCTCAAAAGGAAAAAACGGAACCCTTATAGGATCACTTTGTTGTCCGTCTGTCTGTTTGTCTGTCTGTCAAGACCCTTTATCTCGGGAACAGACAGACAGACAAACAGACAAACGGACGGACGGACAACAAAGTGATCCTATAAGGGTTCCGTTTTTTTCCTTTTGAGGTACGGATCCCTAAAAATTACTTATATTATAATAGCAGAAATCGATTGAGTAGGCTTTATGAATTATTGTACTATTTTCAAGAGTTTACTATGTTACATGTTGTTTACAATATGGTGTAGTGGGCAGTCGTGTTAAATATGACACGACATTGCTTAACTAGTAACACAAATAAATAATACAATCAACAGCCTATTTAAGATAAAAAATCATAATAATTGGCCCTAGCATTCGACCTCACGACGTTGGCACACGTTTTTGTTCGATATGCCGTGGGTATCATCGTATCGGCCCATCAAAAGCCTTAACATCATTATAAATGTGCAGTACAATGAAATAAACGTATGTATTTATCTTAACTGGCTTAATTACTGAGGATTATCAGTGGTTTATTATCTCATTGATGATTTAAATACGAATAGGAGTGTGTATGTCTGTTCGGTATTGGTTACAATCTCTATTGATACTGTTTCGATTTGGGAATCAACATAATTACGAATATGCATGTATTTTTTTATGTCTTAAACTACTTATATATTTTTGCCCAAAGAATTAGCATTGCCATTCAACGTGGCAATGCTGCCAGTCTTCTGGGCACATTTCCTGATGACAGCGATGTGGAGGAGTATTTCTTCGCCTGAGTGTACTTTGTTTTTTTGTATTATATTTATGTACATAGTTAGGTTTTAGTATAGTTTAGTTAGTATTTATGTATTTTATGTAAGAGAGTGTTTATATATAATAAATATTTATATTTTATATTTTTTTTGCTCTAATAAACAAATATGAAAGAATTTTTGACATAATCTTCATCAATAATGAAGTTATAAAGCTTCAAAGCTGCTAACACAAGACCCGGAACAACTACCAATAAGTCATACAAATATTAGTTCTAAGTGGGAATCGAATTTGCGATACGTACGACGTTGCGCCATCGGTACATGGTGGACATCCCACCCATACGTACTTACAAAGCGTTTTGGGAACACATTCATTATGCGTACAGCTAAGGAGTGGAATTCCCTGCCGGAGTCTGTGTTTCCTGATAGCTACAACCTAGGGGTCTTTAAGTCAAGAGTGAATGGGTTACTTCTAGGCAAGCGTGCTCCATCTTCGGCCAAATCATCGCTTACCATCAGGTGAGATCATAGATATAAGAAAGGAGGAGATATGTTAAGTAGTAAAAAATGTACCGGAACACGATGTCTCCAGTTTCCCCTACTACCGCCGACACTACTACACATGCAGCAATAGTTATGCAGTCGCGCACACATCCGCAATTAATAAATCAGTCCATACTACACAGTCAATTATAAACCTTACGTTCCTAAAAACAGCGTGTATTTTCCATGCACCTACAACTTACGCACACATTAAATGTCGATGTGCTATGCAAAAGCAATTTATTTTACATTTACGCTAGTGATTGACTAAATAGAAAAGTTATCGATTTGTTCATTTTTTGTTGTGTTATTTCTTTTGGGTCCCAAAAACAAAATCAATATGTCCAGAAAATAATATATTAATAATAGAATAATAAAATTTGCTTTCATAAAACCCAAAAACTCTAACCATTTACCCGTTTTAGGCCATTATACACGGCATTTTAGAACGTCAATATCAAATACTAAAAACCGGCCAAGTGCGTGTCCTGGTTCTTTAAAATCCTGAAAAGTTTAATAACTTATATTATGAATTATTACATGAAAAAGCTTTCAGTTACTAAAAAAATTGTAACTCACTTCTACAAAAATAAGGTCTAGTCTTATTGCCTATCAAAAAGACTGCGGTTTTTTTTAGAGACTAAAGCATTTCTAGTTGAAAGTGTATTGAGCATATGGTACTATATTTTTTTAGGGAACCAATTAGGTGGCCTTCCAGTGGCATCAATCCATTGCTTTATTAAAATTGCGTCTTTCGGGAAACTGAAAACATAAAATAACATTTTAGTTATCATTTTACCTAAGTTTCTGCTGAACCTCACCATGTAAGACTTTTATTAGAAAAAAACAGTACAGAGCTTGTTAAATAAAGAGAACAAATAAAGAGCTAGAACATGTTGCCTTATTTTAAGCAAAAGTCGTTATTAAAATCTGAATCATGCCCGTTATTGTAGCAAATTCGAAACTTTTGAATACTTTAAGAAGGAAGTTAAAATATCAAAATCAGAAATAAGTAAGGAAATAACACGAAGATAAGGCATAAGATACGATATCTGAAACCAAAAAATAGTCCTTCGACTATTAACTTGCAATTTAACTAACTTACTTTACGACAGTTGTTTGCGTATTTCTTTACTACTCTATAATATAATAAAAATAAATAAAAATATTTATATTATATCACTTCGGATATCCAACCAATCGATATTATGGTCGATAGTCTACAATAGTAGATCATACAGGCACATCATTAACCCACCGCAACTAACAGCGGCCGTATTATGAAATACACCGCATTGATAAAGTATCGTTATGTTATTTTTACATTGCTTGTTCAGTTGCTGAGCGTTAAAATTTGGTAGTGGTTAAAGAGCAATGTATTTACTGTAAGAGTAATACAGTCGCCTTGATATTTGAAAACAAAAATAACGTAGTAGCAGCAAGGGATATTAGCAGATTTGTGGTTTTTACTGATTTTAAAGATAAATATAGTATTAAACTTGTACTTACATATGGTAAGAGATTCCGTGATGACCCAGGCTTCTCTTATCGCTTCGGTTCTTGCACGAAACCACTGCACAACACGGCATTTTAAATTTGTTTACGATCACGTATCGCGAATCTCCCAAGTTTAAAACTGACGGCCATTTGCCCGTGTATGCCGTTTTTGCGCAAGTCGCGCGGACATGCACACGCCCCCTTGCCACTTCTCCTGTTTTTTATATTTCTATGGGTGAGATAGTGGTCAAACGCGAGCCTATCAATAATAATAAAAATAAAACGCAACGCAGTAACTAATCGCTCGACCACTGCACCAACATTTTCGATTGCGATTCGTTTAGACCTCGTTCTTCACTTTCTGAAAAATATTGAATAAACTAACTATTAACTAAACTATACTGCTTATACTTTTTTAGATATAAACTTGACATTCAAAACTGAGAAGAAACTACTCGTAACAGGTTATTTTCTTTCGGAAAACTATAACGACGTATAAGAAACTTGCTTTTTTGTTTCGAGCGTAGGAAATCATAGCATTACTTATCATAGTCTGACATAAGGGTGTGTCAGACTTTTACTGATTAAAAACCCACCCCTGTTCCTTCTTTGCCTTTCATACACGAGCCGGGTTTTCCTTTCAGAAGCGAACCCATGGCCCCAGAAGGCTTCGACCCTGCTGGGCCCCTACGGTTGCTAACATCTCCTTGAGACGCGCGTGGAACACTGCGCGCCGTCGACGACTTGGGCTTGGTCTGGACGGTTACCGGCGAGCTACCCATTGCTCGCCCTACGGTGGCCGGAAATCGGATTCGGGATCCCGGTGGCTGGGACGTGAGGGCCGCTCCCACGCGCGTGCACGTGCGGCTTCCTCCTTTGCTAACATATTACTGCTTCGCAGAAGGAGGTGACTGCCTGCTACTCCTACTCGCTCCTATGGCCTGTACCAAGGCCCGGCGCGAGAGATCGTTGCCACCGATCGCTCCCACGAGGACATGGCCGTGCTCTGCCCAAGGGGGGCACACCTCTACCATATGCTCCACTATGTCTTCCGGGTGGTCCACACAGTGGTGACACCCAGGCATTACTTCCGCACGAATCCGGTGCAGGAACTTCCCGAACTGACCATACTCGGTGAGAACCTGTGTCATGCTGAAGGTGAGGACAACGTTAGGTCTTTTCAGCCACTCCTCAAAGAGGGGACTTACCGCCATCATTATGGCGAGCCCAACCTACTGCCACTTAAGTTCGGCGATTCTTACATTTAAGAACGCAATTTAAATGCTACGAGAACAGTCATAGGGCAATGCTTGATCTAAATATTGCGTTGCAACCACATGGGTACATACACAAAACGGTTTGTTCATAATAATGTCTGTCAGTTTTATAACTGGTATCAATAATTATTCACAATGATATCAATCGGTCGGTATCGACCGCAGAAATCTATTGTTTTGTTCTATTAACATTTTCTCGCTATAAATGTGTATTCATTATGTAGGATTCGAGTAATACTGGATAAGGAAAAGGCTTTACTAGCAAACTATACTTATCTATACATAATATAAAAAGGAAAGATTTGAATTATTATAAAAATTTTACTGGACCGATTTTAAAAATTCTTACACCTATAAGAATGCGTCTTCAACACTGAGTGATATTGGCATTTGGCATGTATATTTATATATAATTTTCATACGGGCGAAATTTCCGCTCCCTCACGCGAGCGGTCGCCTCCTTCACTAGCATTACCACTTCGCAGAAGGAGGCGACCGCCTGCCATTCCTTACTTCGGACCATGGCCTGTACCAGGGCCCGGCGCGAGGGATCGTTGCTGCCGATTGCCACGAGGACACAGCGGTATTTTTGCCCCTGTTATCTGGGGTCGTTGCAACACGTTTTTTCCACGCTATAACTTTCTTTTATAATCCTCCTGACACAATGGAGAGCCCATCCATCTTTTCTTTGGCCTTCCTTTCCCTCTGCTTACATCCACATGTATACTCATAACTCTTTTAGTAACGTTTCCTTTCTCTAAATGTACTCATTTTTCATTTTTTACATTGTCGTCACATTCAACTCATCATTTTACTTTTTTTTTTGTTTAACAGTTGCCTTGTACTCATAACACAAGCTCTGCGTAGCTTGAGGCTAGACGGCGTTGTGTGATAGTTGTGGAATATTATATTATTTTATCTCGGCTACATGCAATTTTTTCTCATCCGTCTTTTTCACAGCCTAACATCCTGATCCATACAGAATGATGAATGAATACAAGTTATAGCCAACAGTCAGTTTTTTTACATTAAAAAATTCTAAACATTAGGTATACTTACCTATCCATCCATAACATATTCTTGGACTAAAAGGCATAAACGTCCGGTGTTGAGGGGCATGCGTGTATCGCAGTGATTTACCGAAGCGAAGCTTGCATTGCTAATTTATAGTCGTTTGTTTGTTTGTTTGTCACCAATATCACGTAATTGGATGGCGTTATGGAATAACGATTCAAGCAGTAATGCCAAAAAAAGTTCCGACTATAGGTCATTTTATCTTAAAATCTAGTTCGAGAGTTGTTTTTAATGCCCTAATGATAAAGGGATGACACAGTCTCAAAATACTTTCGACTTCTCGTGCCGGGCCCTGGTTTAGGTCATGGTCTGAAGCAAGGAAGAGCGATCGCCTCCTTCTGAGAAGCAGCAATGCTAGCGAAGGAGGCGGCCGCTCGCGTGTTGGAACGGACATCTACACGCTCCAGCCGCCGTGACCCCGACCCTGACTTCCAGTCATCGTAGGCAAGAGCTTGTTGACAATGAGCAATGGATAGCTTGCCGTCCAGACATCTGGACTGAGCCCGAGTCCTCGACGGCGCGTAGTGTTCCACTCGCACCTCGAAGAGATGTCAGCAAAACCGTAGGGGCCCGGCAGACCGAAGCCTACTGCGGCAAAGGGTTGACTTCTGAGAGGGAAACCCGTGGCCCTGCAACGCAAAGGCAAAGAAGGAACAGTGTGGTTTTAGTCAGTTAAAGTCTGACTGCCCTCCTGCCCCGCCTTAGTGCGGGAGTAGTCGTTCGATGATTTCTGGCTTCCTAAAAAAAGTCTCAAATGCTTAAGTCTATTAGCTCATTTTCAGAAAACCGTCTCTTGATTCGATGTGGCATAAACCGTCCTGATTATACCACAAAAACCTATTAGTTACTGTTGAGGAGCACAGCGATCTCCTAGTTTAACACTAGTAATTGTCAGCGGCCTCGCCCACTTGTAAATTTAAAGTAGCTTACGTAGGGATTGTTAATTAGCTTTATATAAAGTCACGCAACCTTAGACTTCATATTCGAGAGCAATAACAGTAGAGTTACTCTTATAAGAGAGTTTTGTATATATATATTCATCTGTTATTGCTCATTTGTATTGTTTACTAGATTTACATTAGATAACTAAGTTAGATAACTAAGAATTACTGTAATGGATAGTTGTTTACGTTGTATAGAGTAATCTTAGTTAGTGTGATGATTGTAAGTAGTTATAATGTGATTTTAGTTAATAAGTTTCAAATTGTAATTGAATTATAAATAGATACATTTTAATGCTCGAATGTGGTTGGAAGTAGGACAAGGATTTGAATGGTCGCACCTACCACTACCTCCGCCCACGTAGAAATGTCGGTCGAACGTGATTGGCCAATAGGA
Organism: Mythimna impura; assembly: GCA_905147345.3. Classification (NCBI taxonomy): domain Eukaryota; kingdom Metazoa; phylum Arthropoda; class Insecta; order Lepidoptera; family Noctuidae; genus Mythimna; species Mythimna impura. Next base: position 9,661,882 of record LR990362.1, on the reverse strand, counting down.
ATTTTAATGGTCTTATAAGACCGCCACTACTTCCACCCACCTACGAGGGGTATATATATAGCCGCTTCACGGCCAAAAGATTGTCGTCGTTTGGTGTCATCGCTTGCTTGCTGTCTTCGCTTCCTGTAAACATCGTTCAAGAATAAATCCTGAAGTCTTCAGTTCCTGTGCGTTTTATTTTCTTCGGGAATCATCCACCCCTGCGCCTGAATACTCAACAAAATTGGTCCTTCGAGCCGGATCGTCCTGAAGACTGAAAAACGTCCTGAAAAAGCTGAAGATCGTCTTGAATATTGGCTTGAAGATTCGTCGAGATCGCCCTGTGAAGATCGCCCTGAAGACTTATCAAGATCGCCTGAAGACTTATCAAGATCGCCTGAAGACTTATCAGGAGCGCCTGAAGACTTGTCAACAACGTTCTGAAGACTCATCAAGATCGCCCTGTGAAGATCGCCTGAGAAGATGAGTGAACGCAGCGCCGTGACTACACGAAGCAAGCTACGCAAGTTGGAGGAGGCGATGAACAAGCGTCGTGCCATGGAGAGTGACTCGGGAGTGCCGACTGAATTAGCACCGGGATCACCATCGATAGCGACTACCTCATATTCTGTTCCTGTGCCTGCACCTGTGATTCCATTGGCGGGGCCCGGTCGTGTGATCGACTACAGTGATGCTGCAACACCAAGGGAATCGGAGATACGACGGAGTGCAAGGAAACAAGGATCAAGAGCCAGCCACGTCTCCACGAAGAGCGGACAACGAAGTGCCGACTATCTTCGGAGGAGGGTCGAATACGAGGCTGAAAGAGAGCTAGTGCGCCTGAAAGAAAACCTCGTGAGGAAGAAACTGGAAGCAGAGTTGGCTGAAATAGACGCCGCAGCTGACGAAGATGACTCGTCAGATGAAGAAGGAACGACTCGCCGAGTTGAAGAATGGATAACTCGTACCGCACCCAGTAATCAAGAACCATCAGTGTCGCAAGTGCCGTCGAACTCAGTGCCAGTGACAACGTCCGTGACCGCGACCTCGCGCGAAGTGCCCGTGTCCGCGCCCGCGACCTCACACGAAGTGCCCGCGTTCGCGCCCGCGACATCTCGCGGAGTACCTATGTCCGTGACGCCACAAGTATCTGCGCTCCCACAACAGTGTGCGCCCGCGACCGTTCAGTTCAGAGACTTAGTGCCCAACACGCCTATACCGAGTGGCAGTGTACCGCGAGTGCAACGTGAAGTGCCTGACTGGGATCAAACCTTCGCTGAAGACACGGACAGAAGCCGGTCGCGAGACAGGAAAATAGACCAGCTAGCAGAAGCCATTTCAAACCTAGCTCGTCCGCGACCAGTGCCCAGACAAGCTTATGAGTTGCCGTACTTTAGTGGAGACCCAGCTGATTGGCTATCATACAAGAACATGTACTGGGACACTACTGCAATGTACAACTTCAAGCCGCATGAGAACCTAGCGCGCCTGAAAACATCGCTGCAGGGAGAGGCCAAGATAGCAGTAGAAGATCTGCTCAGGACATCTACGAATCCGACGGAGATCATAAAGACACTGGACGAAGAGTTTGGACACCCGAACCTGATACTGGAATGTGCATTGAAGAAAGTGCGTGCGTTGCCTAAAGTGACGGAAAGTGGTCGTGAATTACGGAAATTCTCTTCGACTGTGCGTAATTGTGTGTCGCTGCTGAGGAATGTGCATGCAACCGGATATCTCAACAACCCACAACTGGTGAGTGAATTATTGAACAAGTTGACACCTGTACAGAGAGCTCAGTATGGGGACTATGCTATGGGCGTAGCTTCAACCCAAGGAATTGACGTGAGGGTGTCGCCTAGTTTGGAAATATTGTCAGACTTCCTAGGTCACCTAGCCCGAGCTACCTCTTATTATGTGCAAATGGAAGTGAGCGCTACCGGAGCACCGGTTTCTAAACCACAGAAAAGCGCACCAAAACAAGTTCCATACAGAAATATACAACGATTGCATGTACAAAGTGACAATTCACCACCACAAACAAGAGTATCTCAGTGCACAATGTGTGAGGGAGATCACAATCTCACGAAATGTGACAAGTTTGCTAAGCTGAGTGTAGATGACAGATGGCAACACGTGAAGGATAAACGTCTATGTTTTAAATGTATAGTGAAGCAACATGCAAAGAATTTCTGTCGAGCTAACAAGTGTCCATCATGCAACTATGCACACCATATCCTATTGCACGCAGAGAAAAAGACCACTGAAAGTGTCACGAACGTGAGTGAATACCACGGCAAGTCGCTCCTGAAGATATTACCAGTGTGTGTAACGATAGAGAACAACACACACGAATGCTACGCCCTACTTGATGACGGGGCCACGATATCACTGGTGGATGACTCGTTGGCAGAGAACGCTGGGGGCCAGGAAGAACCCTTAGTGTTGAAGAGTGCGCGCGGACAAGAGGTGTCGGACAAGACCTCGCGTAGAGTGATAGTGTCAGTGCGTGGGCCAAACGGCAGAGTGCATACAGTGAAGTGTCGTACGTTTAAGAGACTGGACTTACCCGCACAAACAGTGCCGGCTGCGTTGCTTACGGAGCACGCCCACCTGCGCGACTTGGGCTGCGAGGGAATGATTGGGGCCAAGCCGCTGCTGTTGCTGGGACAGGACAATTGGGAGCTGCTGGTCGGCCAGGATATACGCCGAGGAAAATCCGGTAAGCCCGTTGCTTCCTTGACCAAGCTAGGTTGGGTCGTTCATGGACCCGTAGGCAAAGGACATAGGTCGGCTGAAGAGTCTGTAAATTGTGTCGTGGAACCACTCTTAGATTTGCATACGATAGTTAAAAATCAGTTTGAGCTAGAATCTATCGGTATAGCACAAATCCCTAGATCGCATAGGGAGAACGATAGGGCTCTAGAAATCTTAGATAATACTAGCCATCAAAATGGGGATGGCCATTGGGAAGTAGGGTTGTTGTGGAGGCATGATAGCCCGCAACTCCCCGATAATTATGCTTACGCTCGCCATCGCTTGGCGGGGATTGAGCGTAAGTTGAACCGGGATCCCGAGTATGCAGAGGCCTATAAGAAACAAATAGATAGGTTGGTTGAACAGGGTTACGCCAATAGGTTGGAGAGCGGCGTCCAAGATCCGGTCTGGTATTTACCCCATTTTGGGGTGAAGAATCCAAACAAGCCGGGGAAGTTAAGATTAGTCTTTGACGCTGCCGCCACGTATCAAGGGACATCCCTAAATGACAACCTATTGACGGGCCCCGACCTACTGAATTCACTTCTAGGAGTGTTGTTTAAGTTTAGACTAGGGCCAGTAGGGTTCACGGGAGACATTGCTGATATGTTTTTAAGAATAAAAATTAGAGAGCAAGACCGCGGGGCACAGCTATTCTTGTGGCAGTCGGGAACCGAGAAGGAACCCCAAATATATGTAATGAGCTCTATGATATTCGGTGCAGTATCGTCTCCAACCTCGGCGATATACGTTCTAAATAAGAACGCATCGCGTCATGAGGAGGAGTACCCCGAAGCGGTAGCTGCCGTGAGACACAATCATTACATGGATGACTACCTTGATAGCACGTGGTCTGTTGCTCAGGCTAACAAGCTAATAAATGACGTGACCCACATCCACGCCGAGGGCGGTTTTCATATACGGGGGTGGGTCACGAACTCCCAAGAGCTAAGGAGCAAATTACAGTTAGACATGCCAGACCGCATTTCCCTGGAAAATGGGGACAACGCGTCCGAACGAACCTTAGGAATGATATGGTCGCCAGGAACCGACCAATTAGCCTTTGACCTATCTTTTAAGAAGATACCCAAGGCTATCGTGGAGGGGGAAATAGTACCCACGAAGCGTGAATTCTTGAGATTCATAATGTCGGTGTTCGACCCACTGGGTTTCCTGTACCCATGCGTCATTCAGTCGCGCATATTGATGCAGAAAATATGGCGTACAGGCATTCAGTGGGACGAGAAACTGGGTGATGCAGAGGCTAGGACTTGGTTCGAGTGGCTGCATAACTTGCAGCATCACGAAAGCGTAACCATCCCGAGATGGTATGGCTTAGTCCTGGACAACATAGAACTCCACGTTTTCGGGGACGCAAGTGAATCCGCCTATGCCGCAGTCGCTTATATAGCGGGAAATGATGAACTCGGCAACAGGCGGGTGAGCTTCGTTCTAGGAAAAGCCAGGGTGGCCCCTCAAAAGGTCATTTCGATACCTCGCCTGGAATTGCAAGCGGCAGTACTGGCCTGCAGGATAGCGTCAACTGTAGAGATAGAGTTGGGGGTAGAAGTCAAACGTAAATATTTTTGGACGGACAGCCAGACTGTCTTAAAATGGATAGGTTCCGACGCTACAGACTTTCAGCGGTTTGTGTCCCACCGACTAGCCGAAATTGACTCAAGGTCAAGGAAGTGTGACTGGCACTGGGTTCCCTCGGCGTTGAACCCGGCCGACAAGAGCACCCGCTTGGACTGGCCTAAAAACAGTAGCGAGTGGCTTTCGGGCCCGTCGTTCCTCTGCCGTCCACAGGAGCAATGGCCGACGGCTTCCGGGAGTGACGCAGTGACGGAGGAGGACCTAGAACGTGTGCAACGAGTAAATGTCCTGACCACACAGACCGAACCCACACTGACATACGAGCGGCTGCCAACATGGACACGCGCCGTACGTGTCGTAGCGCGACTAATAATCTTTACAGAGCTTTGTCGCAAACGTCGCAACTCAGCTACCGTCACCATAACAGACCTGCGAGAGGCGGAGCTACGCCTGCTGAAACTCATGCAGGCCGAGAGCTTTCAAGAGGAAATTAAAGCCCTCCGAGAGGCCCGACCACTGCCAAAGAACAGCAGAATAAGGACCCTAGACCCTATGTTGTACGAGGACGGGCTGGTGAGAGTACGCGGCAGACTGGGCGCCTGCAGCGAGCTTGTCTTCGGAGCGCGTCATCCTATAATATTGGATGGGAAACACGCCCTCACGCGCCGACTAATATTAAAATATCATGTGGCCTCCCTGCACGCTAATCAAGAGGCTGTGGTGAACAATGTGCGGGAAAAGTACTGGGTAACGAACCTGCGATCGACTGTAAAAGCAGTGACTGCAAGCTGTCAGCAATGTCGCATCAAGAGATCCGCACCTACCTCACCAAAGATGGGAGACCTGCCACCAGCGAGACTGGAAACGACTCGTCGAGCCTTCGTCCATTGCGGGGTGGACTATTTTGGCCCCATGGAAATAGTCATCGGGCGGCGCCGGGAGAAGAGGTGGGGCGTGTTGTTCACGTGCCTCACTACGCGCGCTGTCCATCTGGAGCTGGCTGCAACACTGAGCGCCGACTCCGCGATACTGGCACTTAGGCGCCTGATCGCGCGCCGCGGCTGTCCCGCGGATATATACTCCGACCGCGGGACCAACTTCGTCGGGGCGCACTCCGAGCTTCGGGAGGCGCTGCGGGAGCTGAACCAAGACCGTCTCGAAAGCGAGGCGACAGGCCGGGGCATAGCCTGGCACTTCAACCCCCCGGCTGCCCCACACATGGGTGGCTGCTGGGAGCGCCTGGTGCGTTCTGTCAAAAACGCACTACGGGCGACCCTCAAGGAACGAGCCCCTCGCGAGGAGGTCCTCTATACCCTTCTCGATGAGGCCGAGCTGGTCGTGAATAGCCGACCGCTCGCCTACGTGAGCTGCGATGCGGAGCAACCGGTGGTGCTGACGCCGAATCATCTCCTGCTGGGCACTGCCGCGGGAGATGCGCCGTGCACACGTCGACATGTGGTCGACCTCGACTCGCGCCGCATGTGGAAGCGGGTGAACGCGCTGGCCGACCTCTTTTGGAGGCGCTGGCTGCGCGAATACCTTCCAACGCTGCAGCAAAGAAGAAAGTGGAACAGTGATGTGCCAAATATTAAAGTCAGTGATGTGGTAGTGATTGTGGACGAGAACAAACCGCGAAATCAATGGACAAAAGGCATAATTGCGAAAGTGTACCCCGGCACCGACAACGTTATTAGGGTCGTAGACGTTAAAACCAATAACGGAATTTTACGACGTCCCGTTGTAAAGGTCGTTGTGCTCCCTACCGACGGGTCTGTAATCGGTTGAACCCTCTTACGGGGGGTGGGATTGTTGAGGAGCACAGCGATCTCCTAGTTTAACACTAGTAATTGTCAGCGGCCTCGCCCACTTGTAAATTTAAAGTAGCTTACGTAGGGATTGTTAATTAGCTTTATATAAAGTCACGCAACCTTAGACTTCATATTCGAGAGCAATAACAGTAGAGTTACTCTTATAAGAGAGTTTTGTATATATATATTCATCTGTTATTGCTCATTTGTATTGTTTACTAGATTTACATTAGATAACTAAGTTAGATAACTAAGAATTACTGTAATGGATAGTTGTTTACGTTGTATAGAGTAATCTTAGTTAGTGTGATGATTGTAAGTAGTTATAATGTGATTTTAGTTAATAAGTTTCAAATTGTAATTGAATTATAAATAGATACATTTTAATGCTCGAATGTGGTTGGAAGTAGGACAAGGATTTGAATGGTCGCACCTACCACTACCTCCGCCCACGTAGAAATGTCGGTCGAACGTGATTGGCCAATAGGAATTTTAATGGTCTTATAAGACCGCCACTACTTCCACCCACCTACGAGGGGTATATATATAGCCGCTTCACGGCCAAAAGATTGTCGTCGTTTGGTGTCATCGCTTGCTTGCTGTCTTCGCTTCCTGTAAACATCGTTCAAGAATAAATCCTGAAGTCTTCAGTTCCTGTGCGTTTTATTTTCTTCGGGAATCATCCACCCCTGCGCCTGAATACTCAACAGTTACCCTTTGTATTAAAATTTCAATAATTAAATGCACGATTTGCATGACTTAATTCTTGATATAGGTCGTTTATTTGCAATTTCCTTTTGATTTTTATGGTTTTTCTGTCTCTTCTTTAGAGACGCCGGCGCCGCTTCCTATTACACATAATAACATTAAACTTATTAATTATTTACCTATAATTGTATAGATAGCAATCTTCAGAGGCGTCAAGTATAGTCTATAAGCCTTTATTAGTATGTACACCTACCTCTATAAAGGCCGGTTCCTATAACTTACCATTCGTTAAAATTCAGACTGCATTTGCACCCATAAAGATGTTTTTGATAAAATGATAAATCGTATAACATTACATAATAAACATGCAGCTCACATAAAAGGTGATATCAATTTTTGAATTAATAAATTGGATTGTCATTTTACAAACCCAAGCCAAGCCAGTTCTAACAAACGTACGTTGATGCGACACCGGTACACGGAGGCCATTCCACCCATTCGCACAAAACGTTTTGGGATCACATTCATTGTGCATACAGCTGCAGTGCTGTGGAGTGGAGTTCCTATAGGAGTTTGTGTTTCCTGATAGCTACAACCTAGGGGTCTTTAAATTAAGAGTGAGCGTATAAATTGAAATAAAAAGCAATGAATTTTCAATATTTATTTTGCAAATTGTAAACACTGTCTTTTGAATTTTCCCAAAGAATCTTAATACTTTTTTGCTTGCCTAGTTGGCGTCCTACTTCTGGGCAAAGGCTTCCTCTTTCTCCTTTCAACCCTCTCTATCTTGTGCGAATTTTGGTCAATATAAAGAATAGAATAGAATAGAATAGAATAGAATAGAATAGAATAGAATAGAATAGAATAGAATAGAATAGAATAGAATAGAATAGAATAGAATAGAATAGAATAGAATAGAATAGAATAGAATAGAATAGAATAGAATAGAATAGAATGGAATGGAATGGAATGGAATGGAATGGAATGGAATGGAATGGAATGGAATGGAATAGAATAGAATAGATTATTTATCCCGCCAACGTGATCAGATCGTCGCACCGCTACTGTCGCAGGCGTCCTTCTGTATCTCAAGCGTCCGTCATCTTCAACCATTTCTCGGAGTGCATTCGTGCGATATGGTCAGTGTTATCATCTTAATGTTTGTCTGCCTAGCCTATTCCCAACGAAGTTGGGGTCGGCTTTCTGTCTAACCGGATGCCCTAGATACCAGCCCCCCTAGCCAAGTTACGATCGTTTCGTTTGCGCCGAACGCCTCGAGTAGGCCACGCCTCCGATTCCTTTGTTCTGACGTCATCTCAACGGTCAGTCACGTGGTCAGAACAAAGGAATCGGAGGCGTGGCTAACTCGAGGCATTCGATGCAAACGAAACGATCGTAACTTGGCTAGGGGGCAGTATTTGACATGGAGTGACTGTTAATCTTTATCTTCACAACCCAGTAATTAGGTAACACGATACCCCCTGGTATGCGGTCGCCATTCCAGAACCTTTTAGCTTTCGGCTTTCGGTTTTCGAAGACGCAGCGTAGTAAGGCCTCCCACAAGGTGGAGCGGTGGTCTGGTGAAAGTTGCGGGAATCCGATGGATGCGAGACGCACAGGACCGTATTTGTGGTGACACTTGGGGAGGTCTATGTCCAACAGTGGATGTCTTTCGACGGAAATGATGATGGTGATACCCCTTGGCAGGACTGACTTACAGATGGAAAAACACATCGGGTTCATAGTTTATACCTTAAGAGTTTCCACGAATTATACGTCATAATATATTCTTGATCATATAACTATGACATCATAACTTTTATGACTATATTCTTGCCTCGTCATTTTTATGACGTTATTGATTCTAATCTTTTATATTCTTTTCAATTGATTTACGCAAATGATATTTCCGGAAAAAATGCCTGTGGTTGAAAAACCAGGCTGTGATGTTATTTCCTTATTTCAGTTTTTCTTGAAATATTATGCGCATGCGCATATAATTTTCCTTATTTAGATTAATTTCCAGCCTAGGTTTATAAAAAGGGTAAATAATAGATTTCCAATTTTTATTATGTAGGAAATCGTCAAATAGCTTCTCCCGCTCTGGGTTCAGTAGGAGGGAGTTTCAGACTTTTACTGACTGAAACCCATAATGTAATTCTTTCCGTTGCCATTTTTGCGAGGGCTATGGTAACTCTCGAACTATTCGCAGCCCTGGCAGACGTCAGCTGTAACTGGCCCCGTCAAAAAGTCCATGCATCTAATATCTACGTATATATAGATACATACAACATCATCACCTCATTATCTCATCTTCCTGCCCATTCTGTCCTCTCACAAATCACGCTGTCACTAACTTCCTTTTATATCATATCAGTCCTCTTACAATGCCTCTATATATGCTCATATTCAGTATACAATAAGAAATAGATTCAAAATCCTACTAATTATATTATCATATAATTAATTACTAGAATTAACTCAAAACGCAAATATATTCATAAATTATTATTATAGTACGAGTATGTATTCGATTGCATTGCAATACATAATTATTATCATAATTATACATAGGCGCCATTTGATTTCCTTATTTGATTCACACTGATCTAACAAAGTTCGAGGAATTCATTTCATAACCCATTTTTCCGAATAAAAGGAAAACCGTCTGACTATAAATTAAAATTAATAACGACATTGTTCACTATGAAATTATACATAGGTTTTTTTGTTATTGGAAATTGTGATCTATGGTATCGGGAAAACCTATTAATATGACTATTTTATTATGAATACATCTGCATAAGTACATAGGTAACACTTTCAAGGAATCGGTAAGATAAATCATTGAGTAAAATAGAACAATCATCAATTTATGACTGGATACGCCACAATCGCGGTGATAAGTCTATAAGGAGTGGCTGGAGAGGCGCTACGGCGTCCTGACCTTCAGCTAAACGCAGGTCCTTACCGGCCATGGCCAGTTTGGGAGGTTTCTGTTTCGTATTCAGGCCGAAGAAACGCCCGGGTATCACGATTGTGTGGACCGTCGGGAAGCCGATACATATAAGACTCTCACGCCTGGTCCTGGTTCAGGCCATGGCCCAGAGCGAGAGGCCAAAGGAAGCGGCAGCAAAACTTAAAGGACCCAGTAAGGCCTATGTCAGCTAGAGCTGCGGATTTTTTTTAAAGAGTTACCTTTGTCCTAGAACACAAAAGGCAACTGAAGGACACAGGTGGGTTTTAGTCAGAAAAAGTTTGACACGTCCTTTCGCTTCACACTAGTGCGGGAGAAGTCATTTCATGATTTCTCAACTCAAAAAAAAAACATCTATGACTGTCTGATAAGATGTTGTGGCTATCACCATCAGTCATAGATCATTTTATTTGATGACCCAATATACATTTTTTCTAGTCCTTATGCAAAAAGATCCGAGAAGAAGCCCCCACTGGAAAAACGTAGTTTGTAAGCATTTTAGGTTAGTCACCAACAATAAAACTATAACACCTACCAATAACGCATTTACGAAACATAATCTCAAAATCGACTCTAATAAAACGTCGAAATTCAAACCGTGAACGCGAGCAAATAGTTGGCAAAGAAATAAACGACCACAGGCAAAGATCTCCCAGATTGAAACGTACCGGCATAAATACCCACGTGCCTTTAAAGGTACCACATAAAATACGCCTTAAACCATAAATTATAATAAGAAACTTAAACACCCGATATATACCCTCGAGCACTTCGCATAAAAAAAATACTAAAACCCAGTAATGAGCAACAAAACAACACAATAAATTTAAAGCTAAAGAGGTGTTATAATTAATGTTTTCGAGTTAAAAGGATGACCGTAAACGGCTGGTTAATTCCTTAACCCTTTGTGCGGCCAGTGTCATAATTTGTATGAAGACAAATATTATGTGCACACAAATAACTGTAGGCGATTGGAGATCGTATTTATTTATGTTACTTAAATAAATACGATCTATATTAAAACTTCTTGGATTATATATTTTTTTAAGTTGGGAAATGATTCTCTCACTCTAAAGTATGATAAGAGAGCATGTCAGACTTTTACTGACTAAAATCCCTCTATCGAACATTTAATAATAGAATTCTATTAGTGTTTATGCTATTTACGTTTAATAAACAACTAAAATTTAACACACAAACAACAACAGCCGAAAGACGTCAAATGTAGGCCTTCCCTAAGTGTTGCCATAACGACCGGCCCTGTGTGTCTCACATCCATTAGATTTCCGCAACGCTCATCAGGTCATCGGACCACCTTGTAGGAGGCCTTCCAACGCTTCGCAACGTCTTCCGGTACGTGGTTGCCACTCCAGAACCTTTCGTCCCTATCGAACATCTTTTCTGCGAGCAATGTGATTTTTGATAAAAAAATATGTGATAAACAAAACAGTGCAATTAATTTACATCTGTAACTTTAACAAGATCTATCTCTGACATGTAAAAGTCACGATTAAAACCACTCTTTACACAATAGATCCTTTCAATACCTGTCATTATAAACATGAAACTCACGCTTTTTCTTCACTAAATCGAAAATGCTTCACTACACAGATCTCAAAGTAAATCTGTGCACAATAAAGTGCTGGCCACACTAGGGCCATAAAATTGTATGTCTCAACGTCTTAGTTAGCCATTTATTTATGTGTGGAACTGAAAAAGTAACTCTGCGGTCTTATGGACCGAGACTCGAGTATTTCAAGTGTTAACTAACTCTCTATTCAAAGTTGTGATTATTTATTGGTGGTTACTATCGAACTTTATGTACCTGTGTGCGTTTTTAATTCTGTGTTCAATGCAAAGAGTGTCTTTTGTGAGTGAACGCGATATGTTCTTTTTGTTGCGACGTTTGTCTAGTAGTGATGTTTTCTAGTGCAATATCTTGTTTTTTGGTAACTGTGTAATCTAGGAAATTAGATTACACAACGTATTTTTTTTTATTAATGATAGGCTCGCGTTTGACCACCATCTTACCTGATGGTAAGTGATGATGTGGTCGACGATGGAGCACGCTTGCCTAGAAGTTGTAGCTATCAAGAAACACAGACTCCGGCAAGGAATATTAATTCTTTTTTAAATTTTCTTGGTAGTATCCAAATTGTTTGCAAATAAAGTTGATGATGATACAAGAACCTCAACAGCAACATATATAGGTTTTGATATATAGCCGTCCTTTTATGTCCATCATATTTTATCGTTTTGGCTTCGGTACAATGTTGGCTTTAAATAATAATAATAACAGTTTTCTCAAATTTTTCACCTCTTTAATATTTAGACGACATAAATATTCAAGTCCTCTTCTAAAGGATTTTTGATAACATAATCAGCTTTAAAATGTTCCCACTGCTGGGACTCATTCCTACACTATATAAAAAGAACTGGGCCTTAATCTTTCATGTGGGCCCAGTGCGGGTAGTCATATCTTCTAATTTTTTGATCCAAGTCATGACGATTTCTTCACAATGTTTCCCTTCGCTGTTTCGAGAGCTAAGTAAAACTTTGAACTCGTGACATACGACTCCTAAGCCGCTGGGCTAACACTGCTTTAGATTTTTAATACTTTGGATTATTTGTTAACAAGGAAATATGAACCATTTTTTTTTTATATGCCAAACACGAACATTATTGAAACATTATTAATACTTTTATTCACAAAAAATAGAATCTACTAATATGCCTTCATAGCATTATAGGTAATCACAACCCTCAAGACTAATCACTCCCATAGTTGCAATTTAAACGATAACTGTACACCTCTATCAGATATCTCAAGAAATATCGCGAGATATATCGTTCAATCTAGACAGGGGCGGTGCAAATTGCAATGACAAACTTTGGAGGCAGTTCTATTCCACTTGTAATTAAGTCTTACAGCTGGGACAATTAATCAGTATCGCATTACTTACACTATAGTGTTTGAGTGATATACGATAGGCGAAATTAGGTAGGTAGTACTGTTTCCAATCGTCGACAATTTGGATTGATTTGGGACGTTGAATCACCAATGTGATTTTAGGTACTTACAATTTATTGGGTCAACAGAACAGAATCAATTTTATTGTACACCAAAAAAGTAACATAACTTATGAATAAACTGAAATCTATGGGTACGTACAATGATGGTCTTATCGTTGACAGCGATATCTACCAGACAAACTTAGGATGAATCGTAAGAACTCAATGTACTAAAATATTGTTTATAGTATACACCGTTAGCTTCTCTAGATACTACATGTTTTTTCCAAAAACCCTCAATCATCATTTAATTTCGATTTTAATTGATTTTTTTTTTAATTTTTTCTGGTATGCTTTGTGCATTTATCCAGTGTCAAGTTTAGAAAGTATTTATTTTTTTATACAAAACAGCCATTTTGCTTTATGAAAATGCACATGATTAGAACATTGTAATGTTTTCTAGTTATTGGCAGCAAATGGATCGAGTCAATCTTCTCGACAAGCTTCGCTGAGTGATGCTGAGGTAGTTAATACTACAGTAAAATTCTCTCAATTTTACCGATACCACGCCTGTTTCAATAACTCATTGCACACTTGAGATACTAAAACTATACAAATTTTATATTCACTAGGAATTAATTTACGAATAATTAAAACAGCCACTCGAAAAATTCTAGCTAAAATCTTCTGAAATGCAGGTTTATTATTATTTATTAGTATGCAAGCGAAGTAACTAAAGTCACGAGCAAGACAAATAACATAATATAGCATAAGCATTATCAGCCTTATAATGTTCCCACTGCTGGGACTCAGGCCTCCTCTCTAGGAGAGGGAATGGGCCTTAAACCACCACGCGGGCCCAGTGCGCGTTGGTGGATGTCACATGTCTTCAAATTTTTGGTCCTAGAACATGCCAGTTTCCTCACGATGTTGTCCTTCACCGTTTAGAGAGCAGTGGTGATGAAATAAATTACACAAAGTAATTAGCCTAACTGGGTTTGAACCCGCGATCTATAACTCGTAAGTCGGGGCCGTTACCACTCGGCCACCACTGCTTCAAATAACATAAATCAGCTGAAACCAGAATGCCAAAATGTTTGAGATTGATTATGTAATTCCATATGTTATATTGGCTTTACAACAAGCGTTATTACTGATACAATATTACTATGCCTAGAGGCTCTTATTCCAAATTCTGATATACAGATTAAAAACTAACCAGTTATCATTCTATTACCTTAGAGATAATAATATCAGAGATCAAATTTTAACAATCTGGACTATTGTTATTTAGCACCAGAGACCCTAAAATATGGTCCTAAAATGTAACGGTACATTAAGCAACCGCACAAAGGCATTGTATGATAGATAAGCCTTTTAAGCTGAACTGTCGCCTGATAATGAAAACTTAGGCTGCGCGCAGACTTGAGTCAAAACCATTTTACACTTCAGAGGGAAGGATCTATCTATTGGAGTTTGGTGTTCGCACTTAGGCCATGATGGATCATTGTGTGACTTTATTCTAGCCAGCTCACCTCTCTCCAGAAGCAGAGCAGGCCTACCGGCTTAAATTGTTTGGGACATCTTTGATTTGGAATTTAGTGAGCTTAAAGTGCGCGTGCGTATTTCGGATACACCCGGGCACTCAAACAGTACATGATGAGCGATTGTTCCCCCCATCTCCATGTGTGCTCTGTACAGGGATATTACGAGTACTCGTATTATAACGTACTCGTATATATAACGTACTCGATTTTGTAAACGGTAAACATTCGTTTATGTCAAATGTTGTAAACAAAACTACTCGTAGTTTACCCTTATTGTCACCAGACAGTGCTTATACAGTTTTAGTATAAATTAATGTTTACTTTAACGCCATCAAGTACGTTCATAACTCGCGATAGGGCCATAGAGGGCTTATCTTACCGGCCAAGTTCACCAGTTTTTGTTAAGTTTTGACTTTATATTGAACGCAAGTACAAAACGCAAGTAAAAAAGTTTCAAGGACAAAATTTTGACCACCTGCACTAAAGTGTGCCAAATGGAATGGTTAGGGCCAAAGCATTCTGTTCTCTACATTTAGGTTGACTTTGGTTTCTGCGATACTGTAGCTATCATAATTTTTAATGTTTTTGTGTCAAAAGACGTCTATTGTTGGACATAGGGCTTCACCAAGCGCGGTCACGCCGTCCAGTCTTGTGAAAAAATATAAAACAAAAATTCTAAATTGATTGAAAATACTATATTGATTTTAAGGCTGCAGGCTTGTAAAATTCACTTGCGGCAAATTATTAGCGCTGTTTTGTATGCATTTTTAAAACAAAATAATGAAATAACACGAAATAATATTATTGGACATAATTAACCTTATTATGAGTAGCTAGTTATTTTTTTAAGTCAATTTAGGTGTACTATGTTTGAAAAAACAGCGGTACTGTCAAAAGCAGAGTAAACAATGTTCACTCTTAATGTGAATGTCGCACTGTTTTAAGTTCTGTCTATTAACTATGTTTAGTACGACTAGACTAGCAAGTATATGGTATGAGAATTCGTAACACAGTTATTAAAGTTCAGTCTGGCGAAACTCCCATACAAAAAACCGATGTATGAAACGTGCGTCCTTTTTAATGGCGGCTATAATCCGATAAATTTAAGAAGGACATTGAGAACTCAGGGTCTATAATCAGCCTATGACTCTTCAACACATAGTTGGATTACACCGCCGCCATTTTAACCACAGATTATTAATATCCTCAGAGGATTTTGACTGTCACTTACGTTTGACAGTTAGTTTGTTATGGTTTTCCTAAGATAGATTTCAATCTATATATTGTTATTAATCATTGTTATTTTCATTGTATTATTAATCATTTTGTGGGAAGAAATTTGTTCTCTACTTATCGTTGAGTATTCCTATATATAAATATGAGAAAAGTAACGAGTGAAAACTGTGAAATTTGTGGTATTAGATCATGCCGGGTTGATGATATCAAACGTCTTTTTATTGCAAGATTTCCATTAGAATATAGAACGGTAAGCATAATTAGTTATTTATTTCTTTAAAGAACTCAATTCAAGTACTATCTTTGAACGTTTAGTGCATTTTAACAGAAAAAGAAACTTATACGAAATATACGTAGTGTTGGGTAATTAACCAGGATTTATCGATATCGATGTTTAGTTATAGAAATGACCGGAGAAGCCGATGTTTAGCAGAGGACATTATAAGCTTAAGCTGATGATGATAATGATATAAGAAAGTGAAATCAATGTTTTCTCAATTAGTATGTTTTGTCATGATAAATTTCCTTTCATGTAATGTTACAGTAGGTTGATAGAATGTTTAAAATATATTAATCGAAAAAATGTCGCCTGTCATATAAGTTATTTTGTTACATTTTATAATACATATAATATATGTAATTTATAAAATAACTCATCACCCAATTTTTAGGTGTAAACAATGGGTCAAAGCGACAGGGAAAGAAGACTATGTGCGAATTGAAAAGTTGCATCAATTGAAATATCTTTGTGCAAATTATTTTACGAAATACAAAAAGAAAAAAACTCCACTGAAGAAAACGGCTGTTCAGAATCTGAAAATCTCACGTACACCATTATATGATGAGATTTTAGTTCAATTTCCACTACATTGTATCGCTAGCAGTCAACCATTACCAGCCAGAAGAACTGACAATGTGCAGCTCTCATGTAATGGTAAGAAGTGTATGGCACATTCTGATTTCATATATTGCAGAGGTCTGCTAATTATATAATTTATGTTCACAGAATTACCTTCAGTTAAAGGAATATAACTACCACCAGAATTTATGTGAACCAAGTAAGCGTTGTTGTGTATTTATTTATATTTTTTTTTTTACCAAATGGTCTTTTTAGCAATTTTTTTTAGAACTTTTTCATTTTTGTAGAACTTTCAACATCAAAGCTAGACGGCTGTGGACCAGTTAATTTAATAAGGAGCTCATGTAGCCCAGACATCAGACCCTAATCTGACTTCCCTAAATAGAAGATTTTGTTGTCCTAGTGAGTATTGTATACAATTTATTTAAGTTTGCAAGTACTTAATAACTTGATTTTTAACACCGATTTTTTTTTGTTTCAGTACCATTAGTGTCACCAAGAAAACATCAAGAGAGACAAGCTGTCCCAATGACATGTCGGAAGCGAAAGTTAATTAAGAAACTTAAATCAAGTCGAAATATTATTAAAACCTCTAACAGAAAGTTTATAAGATATAAAAAAAAAAACACCTGTCTTGAGAAGTGCAAGTGCAAGTTTAATTAAAATTGGTTCAGTAGTTTTAGAGATAAGTTAAATGTGTTAGTCACTAGAAAACTTGTTGACTTAAGTTATTATTTATTGCCATTTTTGTGTAACTGTTTGTTTTCTTAAAATTACCAAATATATAAATAGCATGGGTAAATTTAATTTGTTGAATAAATATATATTAAAACAACTTGAGTTTCGGATTTTTATTTTTTATTTCCTGAAAATAAGAAATCCCCGTTAGGAAAAATTGCCGATATCGATAAGTTTTCGCACAACCCAGTACGTCACTAGTAATGTTATTATGTTGGCAGTATGTAGTCCGCCATAGTTCTGTAATTCTGTTAGGTTGGTATTGATCGAGGACGCACGTTTCATACATCGGTTTTTTCTATGGGAGTCCCGCCTCTTAAAGAGTTAGCTTTACATACTCTTTGGTCTTTCTCCATTTTTGGAGAACGGTGACAATTGTTTCGAAGTTATCAAGATTGCAGCCGCGCTGTATTAGATGATAAATTATTATTATCGAAGTGTGTTTTACAATAGTTGTTCACTGACATCCTTCCAACCACTTTAGAACGCATACGTAGTTAATCTTGTATTGCTCGAATAGTTCGAAAGAGATACCGTGACCTTCAGTTGCCCTTTGCATCCCGCAAAGGGCAACTGATGGAACTCAGATGAGTTTAGTCAGCTAAATTCTGACACTATAAGCGGGAGCGGTTATATGACGATTTTTCACCTCAAAAAAATGGTTAATCAGTTAATTTTTATTTAAGTGAGGAATCTTCCCTGAAATTGAGCTGCAATTACTATTTCAATCTGTTTTAAAAAGGAAAAATTATCCTTTCGATTAGTAACTTAAACGACTTTTAAACCAACCATATATAAAATATGAAAGTAACCATTAAAAAAGAATGACAGCAAAACCGCCTACCAGGGCCATGGGTTAACGTCCGAAAAGAAAACCCGGGATACTGGAATGCTAAGTAAAAAAGTAACATAGGTGTAGTTTTAGTCAGTAAAAGTCTGACACGCCCTCCTGGTCCGCCCTAGAGTGGGAGAACTCATTGGATGATTTCCTATTAAAAAAAAAAGTATTAAAAAGATTAATTCATAATGGCCGCGTTACAAGTGTAACAAACACTGTTTCCAAACTACGAGTATATATCCATTTCCGAGCTGTTAATAGATCACAAGTTAACCGTACTCCAGCTGTATAGAGTTGTCTATTTAAATGCCAGGCATTCCATATAAATATGGAGGCATGGAGGCTTGGTCAGTCGCTCTCTAAATTGAGACATAAAACCTATATGCTTTGTCTCTGAAACGTGACCTAACGAGACCCATAACTAGGAGGTACTAGCGCGAACATAAAATGATTCTAGGATGAAATAATAATGAATATTGCATTCTTAGTTTTATTATAATTCGTACTAGTAATGTCTAATCTACGATTGCATGCCTTAGAGATCATAATGTATGGTGTTTTCAAAATCTTAAGAGGTCGATCTCAAAGTTGTCATTTCACAAATACCTCCGTAAGTGTAGGTTTGCGGACGGCGAGGAATGGATAGCACGCCGTCCGGTCGTCCGGTAACCGTCCGGATCGAGCCCAAGTCGTCGACGGCGCGTACTGTTTCACGCGCGCCTCAAGGAGATATCAGCAAATCGTAGGGCTATAGGTTGAGTGAAAATGAACCCCGGGGCCCTGGAACGCAAGGCAAAGAAGGAACAAACGAGTGGTATTTAGTCAGTAGAAGTCTAACACGCCCTCTCGCTCCGCCCTAGGGCGGGAGATGTCATTAGACAATTTCACACCTAAAAAAAACCTCTTTTTGAGTAACTTTCCTTAAGATTAATCTAGTGCATCACTATCATCTTCGTGTTAATTGAGGTCGGCGCCATACGTATTTTTCTGTCCATTCTTTCTGACAGGACAGAAATTGTCACGATATCACTGTCTCCCATTTCTTTCGTATCACTCCTCACACAATCCATCCATCTTTTCTGTGATCTTCCTCTCCATCCATCCTCATGTATTTTCGAAACTCTTTGCTGACATGACCATTCCAAGATAAATGTCTCTACAAAGTGTAATCTAAAGTTACTTTATGTGACAGCCTATTAATCCGCTAACTCCTCCTAAACCAAATACTAAATAGATTTTTTTTTTCGTTGGGAAAATAAAATATCCACTCCTGTTCCTTCGTTACCTTTTATACCAGGGCCGAGTCTTCCTTTCAGAATCAGAACCTTGGCCCCAGTAGGCTTCGACCCTGCTGGGCCCCTACGGTTGCTGACATCTCCTTGAGGCGCGCGTGGAACACTATGCGCCGTCGACGACTTGAGCTCGGTCCGGACTATTACCGGGCGGTCGGACGAAGTGAAGAACGAAGAAGGTTCGTGTAAGTAATTTACAACCAAAAAAAATCCAGTTCGTTAGCCTTGGTATAAAAATTGTAGCATCCACTACCATTCAGATATCTTCAGCTACCTAGATTCTAGTGTGAAAATACTACCAAGTGCCTAATGCTGGTCCAATATCCTGGACTAAATGTACTCCAAGCCCTTGTTGTCTTCAACGATACAAAACGTACGTTACACGGAGGTAGCTATTCTGAACGCTGCCGGCACAATTTTATGTCACTTTGACGATCTTATCAAATGTGCAAATGCGGCTACTCATACTAGCGCTCCAGAGGTCGCCAACATTTTCACAGTAATATCAGTTTGAATATATACTGTTACTGTGTGTGTTGTTTTATTATTTATTATTTTGGTGTACAATAAAGTTTATTCTATTCTACTACGAGAATATTCTTGTGCTGATATTATGAGATCTCTTTAATGGGCAAAAAAATTGGCAACCAGGAAAAACAGCCAATCAAAGTTATATAGGGTGACTGGTAATTAGTGTACGATACTTAAACACGTGATTGTGCTCATAATAAGCAACAACTTTTACTATGGGAACAAACCTGAAATCGCGGAAAAAAATCAGCTGTTCAGTACATTTATGTTTGTCTAATGTACTGAACAGCTGATATTTTTTTCGCAATTTCGGCTTTGCTCTCATAATAAAAATTGTTTGTTATCATGAGCACAATCACGTGTTTAAGTATCATACACTAATTGCCAGTCACCCTATATAGGAAGGATACTGGAGAAAAAAGAAACTTTTTTTATTTAATCGTCATCAATATTTGAAAAAATATTTTGTTTTCATAAAGCCTCGCTGAAACAATAAAATATCTAAATGGACGCGATTCTTAAAAATATAATAATGTAAAATGTGGTGGTAAAAATATTCCCTTTGCCTGTAAGAGGGTTTTGTGATCAATGTAGACATACATAGATAGGGTATTGAACGGAAAATGTCAGCTAAACTGGCGTAGTGATATTGGAATGTGATTTATGGACCTTGTTTTGTCTGTCAAGTTTTTCAGTCTTTTTTTGCGTTATTTTTAGTGCACTAGTAAATCTTGTGCATTAATTAATCTTAACTTTATTTATTAAAAGATATCATAAGACTATATTGATTATTGCTTAATAATCACCGACTACTTGCCGGCTATTAGAGTGACCAAATAGTTGGCTCTACCAATTAGTTGCCGAGTAGTCGGAATATCTCTAATATTTTTTAAGCAGACTAATTATGGTCATTTTCTATATTGCCTATACTGGAATCTGCTATAGGAACTTTAAGAGACAATTATTCATAAGACGTCCAGCATTTTCAGGCCACCTGCCTAATACCAAAATTATTGGCCATTTTGTACATACAGTACATACTTTACCAAAACTAAGCACAAAAATTGCACGATAAAGAATTTTTACAAACGCTGCAGCAAAATATTACATCAACGAAAAAAACATTGTCAGAAGATAAACAAAATGTTGACGACCCCGCACCCAAGCGTACCATGTTATAATAATGAAACAGAGCATACCTCACTCGTATGCCAGACAAGGATACCTGTATAACAGTCAGTTTAATTAACACCGTACTTCAGAGCTAGATGAAGTTGTTGCTGGCTTGAATAAAATAACGAGCCGTGTGTCATGTTGCCTTATATCGGAGATTTTCTTTTATTTTTGCAAAGGATTTTTACTGCGAGTGTAAGGGTGATTATGGGAAGATGGGGCATGCTGGGAATTCCGATAATGGGAGTTGATTGTGCGACTTTTTTTTCTTGTTTTTTAGATTGTGATTAAAGTGTGCAAATTTTTGAGAGGGAATGGTATTCTTGGCGTGTGGTCTACTTTGTGATAATATGACTGCACGCGCGGCGCAGTGGTTGAGTAATTGGCTGCTACGCTGAGTGTTGGGGGTTCGATTCTCACACGGAAGAAATGTTTGTATGGTCTACAGATAGTTGTTCTGGGTCTTGTTGTCTCTGAGTTTACATGTTTGTGAATGCACCTACGGTACAGGAGTAATTCTTTGAGTGGGTCAACGTTTATTTAAATAATAATAATAATAATGGGATGAATTGCAATTTTTTTTTGTGACTTTAAAACAAACAATTTTTCTGGTTTCCTAATCTATAACTGTAAGATCTTGCTTTATGCCAAATTTTATTATTCTGGGTCAGCGGGAAGTACCCTATGAATTTTGATTCCCTTGAGAGTGTCGAAATACACGTTTTTTACGACATAAACGGCCGTATCTTTTTTTTCGTTAACTCAGAAGTTTTATTTTTTCACAATTTCAAGAGACATCAGACCTGAGTAAATGGTTTTAATTTTAACTCGATATCTCCACAATTTTCCGAGATAAAGGGTCTTGATAGGCAGACAAACAGACAGACGGACGGACAACAAAAGGAACCCTAAAAAAGGAGACCTATTTAAAAAATCAATCCCTTTAATTACCCAACCCCAACCAATAAAACAAGAATACAGCAGCTCTTTTTTAAAACCATATTCCTCCGAACAAGGACTCTAAATTTAGTTATAACAATTGTAACTACCCGATGGGTAGTAAAATTTTATAGTACGGACCCACTTAACCTGTGACGTGTCGTCTCCTTGAAACAGGGGCACTTAACCCTAATAGTCACGTCGTTATAGTAAATAGTCAATGGGTTTTGTACTGGACGTTTTGTGCCTTAATTCTGTTTAGAGTAAATTGGGGTTGAATTGTTCTTCTTAGTGTGTTGATGACTACTGTGTGATTCAAATAAAAATATGATCGACTTAGCGCCATGTTCTGATGTCATAGCTGTTAAATCGAATGAGTTAAATAGGGTGGGTAAAACAAAATACTATATATGTATTTTTAAAATTTACGAATCAAGAACGAAAAAAGTTTTTTTTTTCTCATTTTAGGAAAGCTTACAGCCTAATAACAACATAATGATAATAGTAAATAACTATATTGCTAATTACAAGCAATTACAACATATATATTGACAAAAAAAAAAATTAAAGTTGATGATAAAATCACCAAAAAAAAAAAGAAATAAAAAAAAACTTTTTCTGGATTTTTGTAGGAAAAAACGAAGATATATAGAGACCAACATTTTCGGCCGAATAAATTTCGTACACCCGTGTATACAAAACGACAATTAAGCGTTTTTCAAGGTCACTCAAATTTTACAGACGTATGTACAATCCGGTGCTCGAGGGGTTAAAAGCTTTCAGAAGAATGTACTTAATGAAATTCTTAAATATAATACCGACTCGCTTTGCCAACGCCCAACACTAGGGCTCAGTACAATGATTGTTAACCTTTAAGCCCGCTAATTATGTTAGTTCTAACGAGAAGGCTGAGAGTAGGCAATAATAAGCCACAATTACTTTAAAGTTTTGTAACTGTAGTCAAGTCAATAGTGGTCATAAGTCAGTAGGGTGGTCACACCTCCATATAATATAAACGGAGTAATTATTGTGTGTTGAATTTTAGATGTGCTTATTTATTGAGTGCCCTTTTTTAAAATTTCATTATGTTTTTTCAAAATTAAGGAAGAATTTAGAAAATAATTGTGATAACACCCATGTGAAGATAAAAAAAAATTGTGAAATCTATGGGAAGAAAGCCTTGGTCAATTAACTGGAACACTCAATCTGTTAATCTGAGAACACACTGTAAGTCGTTTCTCAGAATATACTAGATATATGTTTAACATTTTTATATGGAATAATTGTACTTAATTTGTGAAAACTGAGTACAATTATTGAATCTAAAGATAATGGCGTTTAGGCTCCGCTTAGGCTAATATATTAACACTCGCAAGGAAGTCAAAACTTAAAGGATACTTTCCATTGATCTTGAACCTTGTTTGGCAAAAATCAAGAATAGAATAAACTTTATTGTACACCATAAAAGTAACACAACTTATACATAAACTTAAATCTATGGGTACAATGGCGGTCTTATCGCTAACAGCGATATCTTCCAGACAACTATAAGGTCTCATAGCACAAATATTATTATTTTGCATCACAAACTGACTTTTGCAATCGGAAAAATTTTCAAGACTTTATTCGGGAATCAAACTATTTACATATGCAAGTCTGTTTGGAACCCTCAGTGCGTGAGTCCAACTCGCATTTGACCAGTTTTATCTTTAAATAAAGACATTACACAACGAAGTTAATGAAAGGTTTTGTTATTATAGTCAAGTTAATAGAGGTTACAAGTCAGTGGGCTAGATGATCACACCTACCATATGTTTGGAGTAATTGTTTGCTTGTAGTTTTGGGTGTGGCCAGAAAATTATGAACTGTACTGAAAAATATGTTTTATTTCGAAATTTATTCGTCTCCTTGGAAAAGCATGGTAGCAGAATCAAAAACATTTATTTCATTGCACGTTCCAAAGCGTAGATCTCTATGGAGAAGAACGTGCAAGAAACTCCGTGGATACTCTTTTAAATCACGTCATGAGTTACAAAAATCTTGGTTACATATTTCCTGTCGCTTTTATTATGTGAGCACAATGTAAATAAATAATGAAAAAAGAAAGAGCTAACTCGAACTTAATTTGTAAACATACTGAGTCGTAGTGTTTTACGCGTTTCTCAAAGCTTTGGCAGCAAAACCGTAGGATCTTAATAGGGCCAATGCCCGCTGGGGCTATGAGGGAATTTCTGAAAGTTAACTCGTAGTCCTAGAACGCAAAGGAAAACTGAAGGAAAATTGGTGAGATTTATTCAGCAAAAGTTTGGCACACTCTCTCGCTTCACCCTAGGGCATGGGAAGTCATAAGATGAGTTTCCGCCTCCCAAAACAAAAAAATACAGGATAGTGTGGCCACACTTGAGAGAGGCCTATGTCCAGCAGTGAACAACTTTTGGCTAAAATTAAGATGATGTCTATTTTCATTATAATTATAGAAAAAAAATGCCCTCTATAAGAACAGCCCGTCTATTTTGCAATGTCTAATATCTATATTTCGCAACATTTTATTCCCATTTCGATTATCATGTTGTAATTTAAGGGCTCAGATTTTCTATCTTAATCGCCGTATTTATGGCTTCAAAGCAAACCTGACCTTTGGCCAATTTACCCGGTAGTTCTATTCGTTGTGATACTCAGACAATAAGATGATGATATCTCGGGTCTGCAATTAAATGATTAGAATCGATTTAATTTATCTAACAATGACAGAATTTGAATATCAATTGGTTAGACTTGGAATTGTTTCCGTATGATTGTGCTTTAGGTTGAGCAAGTGTGTGTTTTGTTAGGTTCAGTAATTGCGCTTCGTATAGGCCGGTGACTGCAGACAAATTAAATGCAAGAGATCGCGAATACTATTTTTTTCTTGTTGATGTTAGGATTTCAATAGTTAAGACCCAAGCTTGTAGCTTCTAGATTTTTGCTTCGAGAGATAATTTTGAAGTTATCAGATCTCTATGCAGTTAGCATAGCACTATACAGTTTCAATATTGGTATCTGTGACATCGGTCGTCACTTATAATTGTAAGGTGGTGGGTAGTTAATAGGATTTTATGAAATACACCAGTCTGTCGTTGACCCACGTATTTTATTGACGTTACATTGGCGACGAGGATGGGATTTTTGTGAAATTTCTTTTCGATTTACGTGATTTCGCGTGTGTCAAGATGCCTATTGGTAAAATTGAACCATTCAATTTGAGCTCGAAACAGTGGCCAGCTTACATTCGTCGAGTAAATCAGTACATAAGACTTAACGAAATTGATAATGACTTGAAAGTGCCTATGTTAATAACGGTCGTAGGGGAAGAGACGTATGCTCTTATGTGTGATCTGTGTTCACCTAGTTTTCCGGAGAACAAAACATATGACGAATTAGTGACATTAGTGACGGAACACTTGGAACCTCAACGATCCGAAATCGCCGAACGCCACGTGTTTAGGTTGCGCCGACAGCGTCCGGGCGAGTCCCTTACGGAATACCTACAGGCATTGAAACACCTGGCATCTACGTGCAGTTTTGGAAAGTGCAAGTCATGTTCGACACTTGAAGAGAATTTGCGCGACCAGTTTGTGTCCGGGCTGGCAAGTGACGTAATGCGATCGAGGATCTTCGCTGAAAAAAAAGTACAGTACAAAGAGGCAGTGGAGCTGGCACTGGCACTGGAGGCAGCGGAGAAGCATGCCGAAGTGAGTGGCACCACGACAACGGCGGCGGCGGCGGACTCATCAAAGTCGACGGGCGGCGAGGCGGGCGAAGGCCTGCATTACGCGCGCGGCGGACGGACGCGCCCGCGCGGGTCGCAGCGGGCGCTCGGCAGCGGAGGCGACGGAGCAGCGGCAGCAGCGGGCGCGGCAGGCGCGAGCGGCGCGCGCGCGAGCTCGGCGGACGGTCGCGCGCGGGCCTGCTGGCGCTGCGGCAAGGCGCACCCGGCCGAGAGGTGTCGGTTTAGAAATTACAGTTGTGATGAGTGCGGGAAAAAAGGACACTTAAAAGTAATGTGCAAACAAGTGCGCGGTAGTGGCGGTCGGCATAATTATGTGAGTGATGAATCGGATGACGGTATGTTCAACTTGGACGTCGCAGCTCGAGGTAACAAACCATATTTTATTAAACTGACTGTTGAGAACATTAATATTGAGTGTGAAGTGGATACAGGTAGTCGTATATCAGCAATAAGTCAGGAGATGTACCGATGTATCTTTCCACATAAAAACATTGTACCTGATAACTTAGTTTTACGTTGTTACTCGGGTTCAAGAATTGAATCACTCGGTTACATTGAGGTAGACGTTCGGCTAGGCGAATTTAAAGCTAAATCATTACGATTATACATTATTAAGGGTGGGGCGCGGCCTTTGTTAGGACGAGAGTGGATGCGCGCTTTAAAGATAACGCAAATAAACCTCAATGAAATCGTAGATGATGACTTGGTGAACAAATTATGTAACGAATTCCCACAAGTATTTAGCGATAAGTTAGGTACATGCAAACAGCCCATACGACTACAGCTGTCAGATAAGGAACCGGTTTATGTGCGAGCGAGACCCATGCCACTGGCACTGCGCGCGCGTGTCGAGCGGGAGCTGGAACGTCTCGAGGCGGACGGTTCCATCTACCGCGTCGACTATTCAGACTATGGGACCCCAATAGTGCCCGTTGTCAAACAAAACGGAGACATACGCGTTTGTGGGGATTATAAGATAACTATCAACCCAAAGTTAAAGAGAGATTATTATCCGTTGCCGCGTATCGAAGAACTATTTGCAAATCTTAGTGGGGGTGATAAATTCACAAAGATTGATCTGAAACACGCTTATGAACAGTGTATGTTAACGGACGACTCGCAACCCTACACAGCTATAACTACGCATATGGGTACTTTTGTGTATAGACGTACACCGTACGGGTTGTCGGTTATACCGGAAAAGTTCCAAAAAATTATGGAAGAGACGCTACGCGGAGTGCCAGGGTGTGTAGTATTCTTAGACGATATTTGTGTGACCGGGTCTAACACACTTGATCACATGAAGAATCTGAGAGCGGTACTAGAAAGGTTACGTAACATGGGACTTACTGTAAAACTAAATAAATGTAAATTTTTACAAGATAGCGTGAAATATTTAGGTTTTATTATCAATAAGGAAGGTTTGCGACCGGATACCGAGAAACTGAAGGCCATTTCCAGCGCACCTAGACCAGAAAACGTGCCACAATTAAAAAGTTTCTTAGGGATGGTGAACTATTACGGGCGATTTATTCCTAATTTGAGCACCTTGTTACAACCACTACACAATTTATTAAAAAAAGATTGCGGCTGGAAATGGGACTCCAAGTGTGATAGGGCTTTCGAGGAGACAAAGCGATCACTCTTGAGCGAACGCGTATTAGCACATTACGAGGAGGGACGCGACCTGGTGCTGTCGGTGGATAGCAGCGCGTACGGACTGGGCGCCGTGCTGGCGCACCGGTACTCGGACGGTAGCGAGCGGCCCGTCAGCTGCGTGTCGCGCACACTTAGTGCGCCCGAGCGCAACTATAGCCAGCTCGATAAAGAGGCGCTGGCTATTCTGTTCGGGGTCACGAAACATCACCAATTTTTGTACGGAAGGCGTTTTACGCTGCGCACTGACCATCAGCCTCTGACTCATATTTTTGGGGCAAAGGGGGGAATTCCTCAGACGGCTGCCAGTCGTCTACAAAGATGGGCGGCACGCCTGGCTGCTTATGACTTTGACATAGAATTTGTGCGATCGGCAGATAACGGTCCGGCTGATGCGTTGTCGCGATTACCGTTACCTCGGGAGGGTCGCTTCGTCGACACGATAGATTACTTAAATCTAGTAGAGGAGTCGCTACCTATTTGTTTTAAAGACATCGCAAAAGAGACAGAGCGCGATACATTGCTATGCAAAATAAAAGGATATGTACTATTCGGTTGGCCGACAGTCCCGAGTTGCGACGCGGAAACACCATTCTTTGCTAGAAAAAATGATTTACTAGTAGATCAAGGATGTGTCCTTTATAAATATAGGATAGTGGTCCCTCACGTTCTGCAAAAGAAAATATTAAAAGAAGTCCACGAGGGCCATCTAGGGATGAACAAAATGAAAGCTTTATCAAGAAGTTATATTTATTGGGCGAGTTTAGATCATGACATCGAAGAAATGTGTAGGTCATGTGCTGCTTGCCGCATCGTGCTGGACGCGCCACCACGGGCGCAGCTGCATCCCTGGGAGTTCCCGCTGCACCCGTGGCAGCGCGTACACGCTGACTTCGCAGACTGTGGGGGTGTACGATATCTGATTATAGTGGACGCGCATTCTAAATGGATAGAGGCCCTGCCTATGCGTGGTACGAACGCAGCCACTACTATTAAGGTTTTTAGAAGTACGTTTGCGCGCTTTGGCTTACCATCGCAGCTCGTGACTGACAACGGCCCACCATTCTCTTCACATGAGTTTAAATTGTATTGTGAAAAAAATTGCATCAAGCACACAACTACGGCACCATATAGGCCCCAGGGGAATGGCGCGGCTGAGAACGCAGTCAAAATTATAAAAAAAGCAATAAAGAGAGCGATGTACGAAGGCGAGGACGTCAACGTCGCCCTAAGCATATTTCTTCTTCAGTACCGGAATTGTGAACACGCAACCACAGGGGTCTCGCCAGCAGTAGCGCTTCAAGGGCGGCGCCTGCGCAGCCGACTTGATGCACTACGACCGGACGTAGCCGCAGCGGTACGTGCGAAACAAGAGCGTCAGGTCGCTCGCTCTTCGGGGTCTAATAGAGAATTCCGTGTGGGGGATGCGGTAATTGCTCGCGATTATACGGCGAGGGGGGACAAGTGGACCGAAGCCACTGTTGTTAAAAAGACAGGACCTATTTCATATAAAGTTAGCCTAGGTAATGGGGTTGAATGGCGTAGACATGCCGACCAAATTATTCCAGCTAATAGTAAAAATAGATTCTCATTATCACGTGTAAGTGACGCA
This sequence comes from Mythimna impura, assembly GCA_905147345.3. Taxonomy (NCBI): domain Eukaryota; kingdom Metazoa; phylum Arthropoda; class Insecta; order Lepidoptera; family Noctuidae; genus Mythimna; species Mythimna impura. The sequence goes on along the minus strand of LR990362.1, from coordinate 9,632,855 downwards.
GTCGCAGCCGAGGCTACGTGCTCTGGGGCAGCCAAACCGGGGGTCGATATTGGAGCCGAAGGTGAGGTGTTTGAGGACGCATCCAGCGGTGATAGGGATATAAAAGACACGCCGCCAAAGCCGATGCGAGTTCAACCTGAACGGCCTTCGTTGGCGGTATCACCTCCACCGCAGGGTGCGTCAGCTCGCGCACTGCGTGCAATTAACCGAGCAAGAAAAGCCGCAAAGTAAAAAATTGTTTGAATAAATTGGTTGTATCAAATAGTTTGTTGTTAGATGTAGTACCTGATGTGATTCGTGGATTTGACGGGGAGAGATGTGACATCGGTCGTCACTTATAATTGTAAGGTGGTGGGTAGTTAATAGGATTTTATGAAATACACCAGTCTGTCGTTGACCCACGTATTTTATTGACGTTACAGTATCTATATAAAGAATATCCCAAAAAATGCAGCTCAGCGTGTTTTTTTTTTTTATTTTAATATTAAGATATTTTAAACTGGATGCGAAAAGCACAGCATCTTCTAATATGACAAGCTATATGTATAATATATATTATTCTTCTAACTATATTGTTTTTTTGTGCCGGACAACAATAATAAGAAATTTTAACACACAATAAAAAAAAACCTTAACAAAAGCTAGATCGATTGAAAAATGGAATACTTCAATTTTTCAATGCAATTTATGGGAAAAATAATGACAAGGATTTGAAATTGGAATGTTCCTATCTCGTTGTAGTCGGCACGTATTGTGCGTGCGCGCCTCGGTAGCATCTTCAGTCTTTGTGAAATCGATATAGGGAACAAAAATATCATTGAATTTTTGCCTGTAGTTTTCGTCGTGTAAAATTATCTGTTGTACCTATTTCTTCATATTGAAAAAAAATACTCAAATCTATCGCAACAGTGTTGTCTTTTTGTATAATTCAAGTGTGTGTAAAAAAGTTTTACTTAATTTGAAAACAAAATCTCTTTCCGCGTCTGTCTATCTTCTACTCCTTCTAAACTTTTGACGTGCTTTTCGCTCATGCAAAGAACAATTATAGACGAGGATTATGAGTGAGGAGCATTTATGTAGTTAGTAGTATTTAATTTCAAATCGTGCGAAGTTAGGGTGGTTCTCTAGGTTTTAACCGGCTTCAAGAACCTCCTTTTTCTTGAAGTGATCAATTCGGTTGTTTTTTTTTTGTTTGTTACCTCAGAACTCCGTCGTTTATGAACCGATTTGCAAAATTTCGTTTTCCCCTTAAAGGATATGCTTTCAGATAGGTCAAATATTTTTCAAAATCTAGTTCTAATGATGGGATTTATGAGGAATCGAGGAAACTCCTCAAATATTATAGTCAACCATATAGTGATTTTGGTCTTTTCTTTTCTTATTATTTGGACACAAACACTTTTATCGCAGTTCGCAACGCTGGGTAACAAGGACGCAACAAATGAATGACGTATAGCTAAAAGGATGTGACGCTTAGCAAAGCCTATGACGCCACGCCGCCATTATGACGAACAGTGTGAGTGGAAATGGAAATTCAAAATTTCATAAGGCCGCAATGCGATATTTACAGTACTCATTAACACAATCACTATTGTTTTTGCGCTTTGTGCAGTGTCATATGTGTTCGTGGTGAATTGTGAATCAGAAGAACTCAAGAGAAGTCGACCTCTGGGCAGATAATATGCGAATTGTCGATAATTATAGTGGAAAATATATAATTTCTGGAACAGAAACTAATTGCAAAGGTAATGAAATACAGTTATTGTTGTTAGTTAAATTAGTAAAGAATTGTATTGTTATAAATAGTAAATTATAAATGTAGGCATTAAATATTGTTATTATTATATAGTAAAAAATTAAAATTAATATTTATGTTCTCATTAAATAGGTATCCTGTATGCCGTGGAAATTTAGTGTATAAACACACGCCGATAACACAGAACCAATACACAGGGATAGAATGCTGAAAGCCAAGCTACAACGCTGCTGAACAATCCCAGCCAAGGACTAAGGGTCACGACCATGAGGTGACAAAAAATTGTTTACTGCTGTAAGATTTGTGCATTCAACAGCAACTTCTTCAGGTGATATTTAAAGGATTGTAATGATTTTAGGACTCTCATTGGAGGCGGCAGACTATTCCAGCAGCTCGTAGATGCAAACCTAAACGATCCCCTGAAAGCTGTGGTTCTGTGTCGAGGCGCTGACAATGGGCCAACCACAGAGCGGAGACCATATTTGTAGTGTGTTTGTCGCCATGTAAGTTTTTCAAACAAGTGAACACATGAAAAATGTGACAAGTTATTTTGATAGTTTTAGTGTTTTTTTTAGTGAAGTCGGTTATTTTTTTTTTTGTAAAAGAAAAGAAAAGAAAGAAAAACAATTTATTTACGTCAAATATGGCGCACACCTTAAAAAAGTGCAAAAAAAGTAAGTGTAAAAAGTTTTTATTTTTTATTTTCACGGCTATATTATTATCATTTACAAATTGCTTTTGGGCACCTTGCTGTAACCTTTTTTTTAATGCATGACATAGGTACCTATATTGCTTTACAAAGATTTTTTTTTACATTTGAATTTTAATTTATTCCTATAGTAAATAAATTACATTTTTATCTTTTATGGACGTTTCAAATTCTTTCAGTTTTGGTAATTTCTAACATTTATCCACTGGTTTTTCGATCAATTTAGCGTTTTATAAAATAAAACAACACCACCATTCCTCTACAAAAACCTTTTATTTCTTTATTTCCCCTGCTTACGGAACGATAAACAATATAAAATGCATTACTGCAGTCCGTCATATTACAATAATAAGCAATTGTTCCTCTTGTCGGCACTGATACGCTTACCGGGATTGTTTTGTGATTGTAAACATAGGTGGCTCGACCAGTGGAAGCGGAGCTTTTTTGTGTAGTTCGTTTTACTGTTATTTGGTTCAGTCAATTTATTGTTAATTGTTGTTGTTGTTGATAATTAGTTATGTTATGTGGTATGATTTGGTGTTATTTAGTCTCACTTATCTGTCCTTTGCGATCCAGGGTTACGGTGACTCTTTCTAGTAATACCTCAACTCTACTACCAGAGCTGCTGATGCTGATGCATACGCATCAGTCCTAGTGGACCCAGAAAATACTACGTAAGTCAAAGATGTATCTATGCATTTGTTGCATAAGCATAGCATAATCAGCCTTTTAATGTATCCACTGCTGGGACTCGCAGGCCTCTTCTCTAAGAGGAAATGGGCCGTAATCCACCACGCGGGCGCAGTGCGGGTTGGTGAATGTCACATGTCTTCGGTTTTTTGGTTCTAGGACATGCCGGTTTCCTCACGATGTTTTCCTTCACCGTTTTGAGAGCAGTTGTGATAAAATAAATTACACAAAGTAATGCGCCTGGCTGGGTTTGAACCCAAAGTCTACAACTCGTAAGTCGGGGCCGTTACCACTTGACTACCACTGCTCTATTGCTCTTTTCTGCTGCATTTGTTGCAAATGAGACTAATGAATGAGACTTTTTAGGTCCAATTCTTAAAACAAGAAAAATCTCATAAGGCTTTCTTAAATTATTAAGATTTCATTACAGAATTTGCAGAAGTACTTAAGTAACTTCTAGATATACTGTAAAAAGTTTTTGGTCGGACAACCCGCGCTCTTGGACGGAGTGGGAGTGCGTGTCAGACATTTACTGACCAAAAACCCACCCCTGTTCCATCTTTGCCATTGTTCCAGGGCCCCGGGGATCTCTTTCGCATCACCCATGGCCCTAGTAGGCTTCGACCCTGCTGGGCACCTAAGGTTTGCTGACATCTCCTTGAAGCGCGCGTGGAACACTACGCGCCGTCAATGACTTGAGCTCGGTCCGGACAGTTACCGGACGGTCGGACGGCGAGCTACCCATTGCTCGTCGTCCGCAAACCCGCGCCTACGATGGCCGGAAATCGGGATCGGAATCCCGGCAACGCCTTGCATTTATTAGTTTCATCATAACATTGTGTTATGAGCCTGAAGCAAAATAAGCGTTAAATCCCACGTGTTACTCAACACATGCTTATCAATCGGTAAATACAGGCAATATCTTTAGCTTCGCTTGTTACTGGACGGGTTCCCTAAGTGGCGCAGAATTGACTTTATGCTATGAAACAATTTAGTTAACCATCTACAAGTATGACTACGCTTACCAATAAAATATTATATTGCTTGATTTACTCGGCTTCTTTGTATATGTTGCAAAAATTCAGGGTATTTAACAAATATCAATATTAATTAATTATTGAGAAGCTTCGATTAAATAATAGCAACCGCGCGGGTAGGCCCCCAGGGTTGAACCCTCGCCCTGTCCTCGTGGCGATCGGCAGCGGTGATTTCTCGCGGCGGGCCTTGGTACAGGCCATGGTCCGGAGCGAGGAGGAGTGGCAGGCGGTCGGCACCTTCTGCGAAGCAGTAATGCTAGCAAAGGAGGCGGCCGCACGCGTGAGGCAACGGTCCTCACGCCCCAACCGCCGCCGCGATTATGACCCCGATTTCCGGCCACCTAAGGCGCGGGCTTGCGGACGGCGAGCAATGGGTAGCTCGTCCGGTAACCGTCCGGACCGAGCCCAAGTCGTCGACGGCGTGTACTGTACCATGCGCGCCTTAAGGAGATGTCAGCAAACCGTAGGGGCCCAGCAGCAACCTACTGGGGCCAAGGGTCTGATTCTGAAAGGAAGACTCGGCCCTGGTACGAAAGGCAACGAAAGAACAGCAGTGGGTTTTTAGTCAGTAAAAGTTTGACACTATCTCTCGTTCCGCCCAAGAGCGGGGGATGTCATAAGATGATTTTCCCATCGAAAAAGAAAGCGTCCCCCAAAGCAATGTTTACCGAGGTCGTTTGAGGATGATGGGAGGTCATTAGCATACCGAGATTCCCCCTTGCCTCAAAAATCACGTTAAACCAATGGTGCCTTTGGAAAATCTTTGACAGATAATTTAACATCAGTCTTGTCAAGGGGGTATCATCATCATCATCATTTCAGCCAAAATACGTCTACTGTTGGAAATAGGCCTCCCCCAAGTGTCACCATAATGACCGGTCTTATGCGTCTCGCATCCATCGGACTCCCGCGACCCTCACCAAGTCATCGGTCCCACGTCCCAGAACCCCGGGGTTCCGTTTCGGACGATCCATGGACTGCCTAATCCACCCGTGTTCCTTCAATTGCCGTTTGCGTTCTAAGGCCGTGGTAGGTGCTGAAATATTTGAGAGAGTAACCTTAGAATTTCCACTTGACGTTCATTTGAAATCATAGAAAAGAAACTTGATAGAGTACATTGAAACTCCCAAAGTACCGAACCACAAATCATTATAATTTTAAGTCATCAAAATGCCTGAAATGTCTGAATGGAACTACATAATTCTATGAATCTATGCCTGTCATCAAAATCTGTTAGATGGCATCAACATACGGTTTTTTTTTTTTATTCTTGATAGGTTCGCGCTTGACCGCTATCTCATCTATCTCTCCTTTTTGTAGCAATTTAGCCTAAAATACTAATAAACAATTTAACTCAAACTTATTATTATACGTTATAGATTATGGTAAAGCTAAAAATGGCGTCCTTTTGCATTTTTATCTACACAAGTCCATAGTGCTTTCTTAGAGTCTGGTTTTGATAGAAACACTTTTTTCATGATAGTATGTAACCTGAAAACCTGTATGTGTGCACATGTATCTAAATGTGTGAGTGTGCGCGGGAATTACATGATTTGATTCCACCTTCGCCTTTCTACCATCGAACAAATCGACGTACGACGAGCGTCCATCCTTACATTGTTAACACCTTTACGGTCCGGACTAAGCGTTTCGCCTCGTAGTTTACACCACTCCGAAGGAGTGAAACAATTGCCTGCTGCTGTCTTCCTATCTGATTATAATATAGGTGTCTTCAAGGCTAGAATGAATATAAACTAATGCGCTTCATCATCAACGGTTGCATCACTGCTTACCATCAGGTGGGATCGCAGTCAAGCAATAGTTTAGCATAAAGCATAGCATACCATATAATATCTGGGATGAATTCATAACTTTTACCGCCTAACATTAACCAAAAGGTGAACAAACTTATTCCTTAAACATCTATCTCAGATCGCAATATAATTTCATTACCCGTTAACTTCAAAACTGCCTCTAAAATTACCAGTCTCCACTTCACTTGGTGCACACATTATCATACGTTCGCCAAGCGCCTAAGTGCGGGCACATCAAGTGAGGGAAACAAAAGCGGTCGGGAAGTCGGTGTACTGGCCGATTATAGGGAAAGTCTCAAGCACCTCGTTAGGCTGTAACATAATAATCGCAATTTACTATTACCTACAGGCCACACGTAATATGAACGTCCTGACAGGCACTTGGGATGAGTAACCGTGAAAATAATAAGCTGAACCGTAGTGAAGAGGTATGGGCTTGTTGTGGCGTAGGCTTGTGTTGTCAGTACAGGTACAAAAAGGTAGGTAGGTACTGGGTATTATTAAAAAAAATGTACATTTGTTGCTCTCTTCGAGTCTAGCTTGCTTATTTTTTATTTACTATTGCAGTAACAGTTAATTTTAGTTCCCTCGTAATTCTAAAAATATATATCATCATCATCATTTCAGCCGAAAGACGTCCACTGTTGGACATACGCCTCCCCCAAGCGTCGCCACTATGACCGATCCTGCGCGTCTCGCATCCACCATATTCCCGCGACTCTCACCAGGTCGTCGGTCCACCTTGTGGGAGGCCTTCCAACGCTGCGTTTTCCGGTGCGCGGTCGCCACTCTAGAACCTTTCGGCCCCATCGACCATCCGTTCTACGAGCAATGTGCCCTGCCCACTGCCACTTTAGTTTGGCGATTCTTCGGGCTATGTCGGCGACCTTGATTCTCCTGCGGATATCTTCATTCCTGATGCGATCACGCAAGGAAACTCCGAGCATAGCCCTTTTTATTGCTCTTTGAGTGTGTTTGTGTGTGGGGTTCCATTTTATCTAAATTATCGGAAAGTAAGTAGATACTTATTACGCAATTTCAAAATTTTATGCTGTGGCCGAAATAATTTCATATAGAAAAGCATGTCCTTCTTTCCTTAATGTAACCTTAAAATATATAAAAAAAATTGAATTAAAAGAAAATACTTGAGAGGATGAGAAATTATCGAATAACTTCTTCTGCTCTAGGTCATCATCATCATTATCATCATCTCATCAGAAATACGTCCACTGTTGGATATCCCTTATATAGGCTTCCTTGTGGGAGGCCTTCCAACGCTGCGTCTTCCGGTACGTAGTCGCCACTCCAGAAACTTTCATCCCCATCGACCATCTGTACTGCGAGCAATGTGCCCTGCCCATTGCCACTTAAGTTTGGCGATTCTTCGGGCTATGTCGGCAACCTCTAGGTGGAGCGAGCATTTAGCATAGCATAATTAACTTTATAATGTTCCCACTGCTGAGACTCAGGCTTCCTCTCTAGGAGAGGGAATGGGTCGTAATCTACAATGCGGGCAAAGTGCGGATTGTTGGATGTCACGTATCTTCGAATTTTTGGTTCTGGGACATTTCGATTGCCGATTTAATACATATAGATTTCAGGTTGTTTTCCTTCACCGTTTTGAGACTAACGGCGATGAAATAAATTACACAAAGTAATGTGTGTGGCTAGTGAACCCAAGACCTACAACTCGTAAGTCGGGACTGTTACCACTGAGCCACCACTGCTCTACCGTAGAGCGAGAGAACTTTGATGACTCATTATGACAGTCAATATTCCACTACTGGGTCCTATTTGCGGGTTTTTATATTATAAAACTGCACATTGAGCAATATATCATATATCATCATCGACCTTATATTGTTCCCACTGCTGGGACTCAAGCCTCCTTTCTAAGAGAGAGAATAGGCCGTAATGCACCATGTTGTTCCAGTGCATTGAGCAAACAACAAAACAACCTCTATTAAATCTGCATAAACAAAAAGTATTGTTTAATTCGTAGCCTATTACAATATATCATCCAAACGCACAGTGCGCCAGGTCGCGAGCCTGTTATGACAAAAATAAACAAATCCAGTGTTACAGTTCAGAGAATGTGAAAATAAACAGCAATATGTGCTCCTCAAACACCTGACAGTCCCATTACCAAGAACTATCACTGCACACTGTGCTCACGCAAATATTGAAGAAAAAAATACTACTTTCACAACCTACTGTATAAGGCTGGAGTTTATATTTTACTTTGTTATTTCAATTCATAAGACAGTAAACAATGGTAGAAACTCTATGTAACCTGTTTCAACAGAGAATAGTTTGTGAATTCGTCATTTGCGTGATTCTGAACTGTAATCCATTCTAAATGTTTAATTACACGTGAAGAGTAGGTATATGTCATATAAGTACTTACCCGAGACTTATCAAACTTAAGTGGCAGAGGGTTGCGTATATTGCTCGCAGAAGATAGTCGATGTGGCCGAAAGGTTTTGGAGTGGCAACCACGTACCGGAAGACATAACTTCCTACAAGGTGAACTGACGATTTTATAAGGGTATCGGAAATCCGATGGATGCGAGACGCACAGGACCGGTTTACGTGGTGACGCCTGGGGAGGCCTATGTCAAATAGTGGACGTCTTTCGGCTGGGGCCCAAGTCTGCTATTTTTATAAATTCGTCATTCCAACACGGTCCCATTGTCATTATGCTAAAAGTTCGTAATCTGCTAATTCATAATGATCGATCATTGATCGGTCAATGGTCTCGCAATAGAGTTGTGGTAGAATGACAATATCGAGCTTATTAAACGCAATGACTGCACAATGATGTTCTAATGGTAGGTCACTGATCAAAGTAACAGTCAAAATTTTAGCAGATTACCGCATACGTCAGACATTTATTTGTCAATATGTACGAGATTACCATTTTAAGCCACTTCTTTCAATGGAGTGTCAGTGGTTGACCATTGGAAAGTCATAATGACGCCATTATATTAGCAGATTACCAAAATTAACAAAATCAACAATTATGAAAAAGAAAAACAAATTCTTAAAGACAGTCGGTATTGGCAAATCTCCTTCGAACACTTGTAAAGATTTAGACTTGAGCGCTCTAAATAAGCATTTTTCTCTTCCTCCTGTCTCCCTGAACCCAAGTGTTAAAGCTTCCACTTTGCTTGAGCTTTCTAAAATGTCATTGCCGAATTGTCCAACTTTCAATCTCAGTCCTGTCTCCGAAGACGATGTTAAAAAATCTCTCCTTGCTATCTCCTCCTCTGCTGTAGGCCATGACAATCTGTGTTCGAGAATGATAATACCTATTCTCCCTCAACTGCTCCCAATTCTTACCCACATCATTAATTTTTCCCTATTTTCTGGCACATTTCCTTCAGCTTGGAAACAGGCACATATAATACCGCTACCCAAGATACACAATCCTTCATCCTTGTCTCACTTTAGACCCATCTCCATTTTGCCATTCCTTTCTAAAGCTCTTGAGCATATTGTTCATGGTCAAATCAGCAGGTACCTATCGACAAACTCTATTATTTCCCCTTACCAATCTGGCTTTCGCTCTGGTCACAGTACTGTAACTGCGCTTTTGAAAGTCACTGACGATATCCGCTGGGCTATGGACAACAAATCTCTCACTTTACTTGTTTTGCTTGACTTCAGTTGTGCGTTCAATTCAGTGGATTTCGACATACTTCTTGGCGTTCTTAGTTCTATTAACTTCTCTTCCTCAGCGTTAGCCTGGTTTGATTCTTATCTTCGAGGTCGCTCTCAGTGTGTCCGCTTTGAAGAGACTTTCTCTGATTGGTGTGATCTCACTGCTGGTGATCCTCAGGGTGGCGTTCTCTCTCCTCTTCTTTTTAGTATCTTCATAAATGCTGTTACTAAAGTTATCACCTCCAACTTCCATCTTTACGCAGACGATTTGCAGCTTTATCGTCAATTCTTACTGGCTGATGCAGACTTAGCGATTGATGCCATGAATCGTGACCTGGAGAGTATTAGTCAGTGGGCCAAGTCTTACGGCTTACAAATAAATCCTTCCAAGTCCCAGGCCATGATCATAGGCAGTCAATACTATCGCACTGCGCTTGACACTTCTACTTTGACGCCTTTATCTCTTAACGGCTCGACTATTGCATACACTGACTCAGCCAAGAATCTCGGTGTCACAATTGACAGCAACCTTTCTTGGCGAGCGCTAGTGAATGAAGTTAGCCGTAAGGTACACTTTTCCTTCCACAGCCTTAAAACCCTTCAAAGGTTCTTGCCCTTTAAAACTAAAATATATTTAGCTCAAACTTTAATCCAGCCGATCATTGATTATGCGGATGCCTGCTACCTGGATGCCACTGAGGAGCTGTTAAATAAGCTTGAGCGCTTGCAAAACCTGTGTATTCGTTTTGTCTATGGCCTAAGAAAATACGACCATGTCTCTCAATTCCGCAAGGATCTCAAGTGGCTCCCTATCCGTCTTCGTAGGAACACTCGGGTATTATGTCTCTTATACAACATCCTTTTCAACCCTGCATACCCTGGCTACTTGCGTGATCGTTTCTCGTTCACTCGCCCTGCCGATGCCCCTTGCAGATCCCACCTTAAATTCCATCTTAATTTCCCATCCCATAATACCCATTTCTATTCCAACTCCTTCTCTTTTCATGCGGTACGACTGTGGAACTCACTTCCAGCTAAGATCCGTGACGCTAAAAGTGTATCTGTCTTCAAGATGCTAGTCAAAGAACATTACCTCTCTACCATCTCGTAAAATTATATTTTGTAGATATATATTTTTACAATTTAGTTTATGTATTGTATCTATTTATGTATTTTATATACGGTTATTGATATATATAATTATGTATTATTTGATTTAATTTAGATAATCTAGTATAGGTATATATATATAAATATATATATTTTAATTTTCTAACTTATTTGTATACACTGTGTCTACATGTCTCATCCAACTCTCCTGTCGCAGGTCTGCTGGAAGAAATTTCATTTGAAATAAGCAGTACCTTTGTGCTCTTCTGTCTGCTTTTGTTATTTTCATTTTTAAGTGTTTGTGTGTACATAAATAAATAAATAAATAAAATGAAATCAATGATAGACCATTCTGACACTATTGTAATAGCAGACTTGAGGCCCTGAAATGATGATGAGGTACTTGCCCATAGAATGTCGGTTAGGCTGGCTGTTTACTCCAAGATAGTAAGGAAAAAGTTAGTCAGATGATGAGGATAATTTGACTTTTGACTTTTTATCTATACAGGACAGGACAGAAATCATTTTTTACCAGCTCAATCTTATTAATACTTTTGTTAAATTTTGTCCAATTAAAACTAAATCAACTAGGTATGTTTAGTGAATTCTATTTTATCCAGGTCTCTATCATTCGTTCCACAGTGTATCACCTCTCACCGCGCGAGGCGCCGCGGCGCTGACAAGCAATTAAATAATGCTCCAAGTGTTCACACTAAATTCAATATCTCGCAGCCAACTCTTTTAGATCTACGAGCGTTATGATTCTGTTACCACTACCCTGAGTTATTCATTCTCGTTGTGGATTTATTTAAAATGTTCGGTTGGTGCGGCGGTTGAGCAATTGGCTGATGCGCTTCGTGCTGCAGTTTCGATTTTCGTAGCAGAAAGTTTGACACTGGGACCGAGGCGGAATTTGCACGAGCCTTAGGCGAGTGTGTTATGGAGCCGAGGGCTGCAGTGACAAATTTGCACGTGTATCAAACGACTTTTTTCAATACACTTACAAAATGAATAAACGGGGGTTGACCGGCGACTCGCGAGGGTCGATGCGCGCCCAGCCTGATACGATAAATGTAATAACATTGTGGCGGGGGAGAGCACGCGCACTTTTCTGCCCTAGTGCGGAAAACGGTCTATTGCGTGCCTAAAAGCGGTGGGATAAAAGCGAGTTTTCGAGTAAGTGTAATGAAAAAATATTTGTATGGCCCACAGATATTCTGGGTGTCTTAAGAATAAGAGTATGTTTGTAAACGCTCCCTCGTAGAGTGGGGCAATGATTAAAAAAAATAACGTTTATTTTTCTCAAAAGTTATAGCTCGGTTTTGTTAAAGGAATTTCGTTATTTTTTAATTTTGTCTGGACAGTTTTACTTTAATATAACACGGCCAAAAGCTAAGTTAATAAGTATAATATGCTGAAAATTCATCACATTCATAAAAACAAAGATTTTTTTTCGGTTTGGAAAGTCATCTCTAGTGACATCCCCCGCTCTTGGGCAGAGCGGGAGATAGTGTCAGACTTTTACTGACTAAAAACCCACTCCTGTTCCTTCTTTGCCATTTTTCGAGGGCCCCAGGGATCTCTTACGCATCACCCATGGCCCCAGGAGGCTTCGACCCTACTGGGCCCCTACGGTTGCTGACATCTCCTTGAGGCGCGCGTGGAACACTACGCGCTGTCGACGACTTGGGCTCGGTCCGGACGGTTACCAGACAATCGGACGATGAAGTACCGATTGTTCGCCGTCCGCAAGGATCTGGTGGTTTAAGGTGCTTTTCCACCTACAATGTGCAAGGTAGCTGAGCGGTGCGTGAGAAAAAAAATCCACCAATGGATCTTTTCAATTTCCTAGCTATCATTATAAATATACACACTAAATAAAAAAGCCCTTAAGAACTAACTAAAAGTAATCTAAAGTATGGCATCTGAAAATTCATCTACATTGCTGTCGCCGTCATCCTCATTCCTATACCGATTTACGAACAAACAAACAAACACACACGAAAACAAATAGTACGTAATTATTGAACGCAGGCTGTTTAGGAACAGTTCTATGTAACAAAACACGCTTTGTTCTCTTTCCTCAGACAGTTCCCACAGGGTAACTAATGGGCTGTCTGTTCTACAAAATATTGCATTCGCACTGTATTTTTGCATCACTTTATACGCAGCTAAAATTTCAACGGAAAATATCCCCTGATTGTTCGACTATCGATCCGAGAAAGCTATTGATGGTGATGTTTCTATTTCTCGTTATAAATGGTGTAAGGTGATATTTTATTTGCTAGGATTGGGTACAAGTTGTTAACGAGAATGGAATGAGGTTTTATTAAGTTATTAATGAATTTATCTGATTGTGGTCGGAATGGAAATCTTTTGATGGTTCTATTTCCGCACGGAACAACTATCTGTATTATCTTTACATATACAATTCTTCTGGAGGTGTGTTTGTCACCAAACTCATTCTAAACGGCTTCGCCGATTTAGGTGAGATTTTGTGTGCATATTAGAGTGGACCTTTAGATGGTTCGAAAATACAATTGAACACGGTAGGTGGTACTACAATTGGGTTTTTTATTCTGACGAAAGGCAAACTTACGGACAGGACAACATTTGTCGGAACCGCTAAATTTTTATACATTATTGTACAACAAGAAAGTAAATGATATAATGGGAGCCTTAATTTTGGAAACATACATTTGGAAACATACATTTGGCAGCTTTATCGCTTTCCGCGATATTTTTCAGATAATATGGAATAGACTAGGACTCGGACTTGGAGTTTTCTTGCGTGATCGAATCAGAAATGAAGATCCACAGGAGAACCAAGGTTGCCGACATAGCACGAAGAATCGCCAAACTTAAGTGGCAATGGGCAGGGCACATTGCTCGCAGAACAGATGGCCGTTGGAGCCGAAAGTTTCTGGAGTGGCGACCACGTACCGGAAGACGCAGTGTTGGAAGGCCCCCTACAAGGTGGTTGGTGTATTTCAAAACAAGCTAACCAAAGTATGACGCAACCACGATACTGGAGTAAGTTCTAGTGTAGGCCAAAGTATTTTTATTTAAAAAAAGAATACCATGTACAACCGTACCGATTCGTACCGTAGAACGAATTGTCGATGGGGCCGAAAGGTTTTAGAGTGGCGACCGCGCACCGGAAGACGCAGCGTTGGCCTCCCACAAGATGGACCGATGACCTGGTGAGAGTCGCGGGAATCCGATGGATGCAAGACGCACAGAACCGTTCGTTGTGGCAACATTTGGGAGAGGCCTATGTCCAACAGTGGTCGTCCTTTGGCTAAATTGATGATGATGATGAAAAGAATACCAACGTGACCTATAAATGGCTTTGTTAGAGAGATAAACTTGGCCAGGTTAAAGCTCCCACCTAGAGACTTAGATGACGGTGAATTAAATGTATCATGAAAAGTTGTTTTAAAAAAAAATTAACATTGCAAAATTACCGAAAATTTTACAAATTGAGAACCTGGGTGAAAGTGATAGTATAGGTTTTTCAGAATTCTTCGAACGATGCATTTTTTTGAGGTGGGAAGTTATCAAATGACCTCTCTCTCTCTGGAACAAGAGGGCGTGTTAGACTTTTACTGACTATATAAGACTCACCTGCATCCTTCTGTTGCCCTTTGCGTTCCAGGACCACGGCATCTCTTTCAAAAAAGGAAGACCCGGCTCTGGTATGAAAGGCAAAGAAGGAACAGGAGTGGGTTTTTAGTCAGTAAAAGTCTGACACACCCTTTCGCTCCGCCCAAGGTCAAGAGAAGTCATTGAATAATTTTCTCACCAAAAAAATGGCCCTAGCGGGTAGATTAACAGTATTACCCTACTTATACTCATAGGAAACTCACAAGTAACACATAATATTAAACCCTAATAAGTGATTTCATATATTAAGTAATGTAAGCTTACGGAAATCTTGAAGCTGATAAATTGTTATGCAATGATTTACTGCAAATTGTGAACCATTTGTCCGTTTTTACTATTTATTAAAAGGTGGAGCTTTGGCATTATCTTCATAGTTTACTTTGTTGCACAAGTATGTAGGTACCTATTTCATTGTAAGAGTTAGCAATGACTCTTACAATGAAATAGGTACTGTGACGCTGGGAAGCGCAATGAAAGGCTTTTCTGTTATCTTTAGACTATTATTATTTAGTATTGAGCACTTTCATTATATTTTCTATATAAAATATATCCCGACATTCATCTGACGTCTCCTTTTCTTATTGATTAAACATCAATCTACTAAACTTTTTATAACGTAAACCTTAAAAGTCTAACATGCCAGTTTTTCAAGTTAGTAATTATTAGTGGAACCTGCACGGTTGCCACAGTACCTACCTACTTGTGCAACAAGTTTAATACGTCGCTTTACTCTAGAGTGGCAGAAGTTATTAGAGATATCCCACCTTAAAGAAAAAGTATCAGAGCTTCAAGTGACAAGCACTTTTTTTTATCTCAATAAACCATTATTATTATTATTTCTATACATTTATTTATCTCAGGACCCTTAGGTCCTGGACCTTTGGAAGGCGTACGAGAAGCCGAAGCCAACTCACAGAGGCCCTTTAGATAATTTTAATGGATCGTGTACGCGCTATGCAAGGACAACCTCGGTTGGTGAAAAACTATTGCGACATATGGAAATTCATTATTATTATTTTGTATGTGTTTGTCTCAGTATCCTGGGGTTCGGGACCTTTGGAAGGCATACGAGGGGCCAAGGTCAACACGCAGATACCAAAATCTAATTAAATCAAGCTAAATCAAAAACACATTTCAATCAATCATTTACAGACATTTTTTAATATCAAAATATCAGTCAGTCAAAAAAGTGAAGCTAAAACGCACATTCTAACGCGTAGATCTATCTCTATAGAAAAAAACCAACCAACCGACGAATATCCCTGTATGTATTAAAAAAACGCACCAGAATTGTCCTTAACTCTCAGTTGATGAGAAACTATTGTATATATACAAAACAAAGATAGGGCTATGATTTTGGGAGGCTTAAGACTAGAGCGTCCTTTTCAAGGTACATTTTCATACAACCGCTCTTACGTGATTATGATGTTATTACACATCTTTCTTTAGATATTTTGGATACAAAGCTATCTTGCGTATATTATCTAGGCTTCTATAGAAATCAAAACATAAATTTGTGTAAAACTAATCTAGTAAAGACCTCTGAAAATCTGCTATTTTACGTGAACTTTGGCCCTTCATAATATACTCATATATTAAAAACTAGCTTTTGCCGCGGCTTCGCTCCCGTCAACTGACTACTCTACCCAACTCTACCCTACTCTACCCTACTCTATCCTACTCTACCCTACTCTACTCTACTATAACCTACTCTATCCTACTCTACCCTACTCTACCCTACTCTACCCTACTCTACCCCACTCTACCCTACTCTACCCTACTCTACCCTACTCTACCCTACTCTACCCTACTCTACCCTACTCTACCCTACTCTACCCTACTCTACCCTACTCTACCCTACTCTACCCTACTCTACCTTACTCTACCCTACTCTACCCTACTCTACCCTACTCTACCCTACTCTACCCTACTCTACCCTACTCTACCCTACTCTACTATACTCTAAAATAAAAGTATCCTATGTCCGTCTCCTGGTTCTAAGCTACATCCCCACCAACTTTCAGCTAAATCGGTTCAGCCGTTCTTGAGTTATAAGTAGTGTAACTAACACGACTTTCTTTTATATATATAGATATAAAAAGTACACCAATAGAAGTCTTGCATATTTAATCGAAATTTTAAATGGTATTTTCCAAAATTCACCCCCTAAGGTTATGAAACGGGGGTCTACAGTTCGTATGGAAAAACCTACTATCACGCGAGCGAAGCTACTGGCAGAAACTAGTATTTAGTAAAAATATAATATACAATCAATCAATTTTTCCTCTTGATTCATAAATTACGTTATTTACTTTTCGATTTAACCTGCATTAACGGCACTAGCACTACCAACATTAGTTTAGTTCAAATGACACGGGCGCATAACTCACGTCATACGGGCCATTACTGTAACTCAAAATGGCGGCCAACTATCAAAGAGAAAGCTCGCAAGCTCTCACATCATTCTCTATGGTCTAGTCTATGGCTTGCGAAACAGAGTGCAGATTAAAAAGGATGGTAGTAAATGAGGCTTTATTGTAAATTATTTAGGGATGATATTAGGTTGATGTGAGGTTTAATTTTGATCGTTTCAGTAGATCCATATATTGGGGCCAACGTTTGGGTATTAAGTCTTGGCTATAATAAATTATAATCATCAACTACGACTTTTCCTATTTTTTATTATTAGTTGTACAATTTATCTCAATGTCAACCAAGAAAGTCTTAAATTAATACACATTTCTTTAGTTTTTTTTGTCGATCGGATCATTGCTTACTATCAGGTTATATGAAAAAAAGGTCATCTATCATCATGTAAAATGTTTTTCAATACACTTTCTCGAAAAACGGATCTTATCTTTTGCTTTTTGGCACGCAAATGACGGTTTTACGCACTGGTCTGGAAAAGTGCGTGTGCTCGCCCCCGCCATAATTTTATTACGTTTATCATATCAGGCTGGGCACGCGTCGACCTCCACAAGTCGCGCGTCAACCCCCATTTATTTATGTCTTCGTAAGTGTATTAAAAACATCTTGTGATACACGTGGTTTGTCACTGTAGCCCTCGGCTCCATAACACCCTCGCCAAGGATGAATACAGCCACAGTCACAATCACAAACTTTCTCCACTTGTATCAAAATGTACTATTTTTTAAATCTTCTGAAATTATGTTGTACAGTCTAAACTTCTTAAGTTTTCAGCAGTAGCATTATCCAAACTTGAGCTGGAATTAATTGTATCCAGGGGCCAACATTTGTGTTCCTACTGCAACCCATCAACACCAACGTTGGCCCCAACATCTTACCTAGTGTGACAGGACTAAATTTATCAATTTACGAAGATTGTTCGTTGCTATTAACACGTTAAGTTCGTGTCTTGAGGCGATATCGTTGCTAAATATTAAATTATAGAAGTTTCTCGCACAGATAGTAACACATGGTTCACCGTGCTGTAATGGCTTCGTGATTTAACGAACTTCTCACTTTGTGGGCGATGTTAATCAATATATCGTATTAAAACATTGGAAGATATGGCATAGGAAAGACTTGCACAATCATGGCATCAGGTTGGGCGTCAAATCCTACTAATATTATAAACGTGAAAGTTTGTATGTATGGATTTTTGTTACTCTTTCACACAAAAACTACTGAATGGATTTTGATGAAACTTGGTACACGGGTAGACCATGTCCTGGAATAGTACCTACATAGGATACTTTTTCTCCCGGGAGTATGTTCTCTTGGGATCTTCTTCTTTTCGTGTCGATGTACTCTTACTAAATTTTTTCTGACCAGTATATGGCAATACGGCTCTACGGCTCTGTTATTGGCCTCGTATAGATCCTGAAAACTGCAGGTATTTTTTTATATTTTTATTTTTATTATTGATAGGCTCGCGTTTGACCACTATCTCATCTCACCTGATGGTAAGCGATGATGTGGCCGACGATGGAGCACGCTTGTCTAGAAGTAACCTATTCACTCTTGACTTAAAGATTGTAGCTATCAGGAAACACAGACTCCGGCAGGGAATTCCACTCCTTAGCTGTACGCATTATGAATGTGTTCCCAAAACGCTTTGTACGTATGGGTGGGATGTCCACCATGTACCGATGGCGCAACGCCGTACGTCTAGTGGTCCGATGATGGAATGGACTTGGTGGAATTAAATTGTGCAATTCCAACGCACACTCCCCGAAGTGTAATCGATAGAAAACCGACAGGCTAGCAACTCGGCGTCGGTGCTCAAGGCTTTGGAGTTTTGATTCGACAAGTGCATCATCACCGATGATCCTCTTGGCTCGCTTCTCAATCGACTCCAGAGCATCAAGCTGATATTTGGCAGACCCATCCCAAAGATGAGAGCAGTATTCCATACACGATCGAACTTGAGCTTGATAAAGTTTGAGCAGCTGGTTGTGCAGGATGGACAGCATAGCAGGTGATGGGATAATTTTCTGGTATCACGTGGGCGAAGCCGCTGGTAGCAGATTGTCATACTTTATTGAATGTATGAAACTTTTTTCTTTCAGTATTCCCAGTTTAATAAACAAATACCAAAACAAAGATATATGATTCACTGTATATATTCATCACATTTTATGTACTCATAATATATGTCATTTACATAAAAGTATTTAAATAATTACAACATTTATAATGGTATAATCTGTGGTTTTCATTAACGGTTTTTTTTTTATAACGCCAAATTCTCAAAACTTTAAAATTAAATTAAAGTAACAGGTAACTATATTACACTACAACATTTAATAAATAAAAAATTGTGCTATTAAATATGAATATATTTTAATTGTTTTAAAATGGAACTGGTCGAATAATATTTAAATTTTGAAATAACGTTGCAGACTGCAACTGTCAAGGAATATTAAATGTTAATGAATATTAATCATTATAATTTGCAAATAAGATTTGGTGTTGTTCAAAGGTTATGTGGTAGACTACGATTCCTTAACATTTGATGTTTCCCCTCGTAATCTAAGACATAAACCAAGATCAGCATCACAACCCATTGGGGCATTGAGATCTTATTATGAAGAATTTGTATACACTTTATGAGGAATGCTCTATAAGATATCCTATGAGATACACTATGAAATAGATAGAATATAATCTTCTAATGTGTGTATAATAGAATTTTGTCTCATGTCTTCCCTCTTAAGTCTTGTAGTTAAGTAACTATAATTAACTACATTGAAAAGACAAGCGATTAGCACAACACCGAATAGACAAATAATTAAAGTTATATAATTCAAATTCTCATTTAATTATCACACTCGTTTTTTTTATAAAAGAACTAATATTGTCAGTGGCACCTTTGATTTGTAACTGCTTACAATTTCACATTGTACCTACAGAGAAAATACAACCTCGTATCCCTTAATCATCTGCATGTACTCTAACTAATTATAGTATATTTCTTTATTTTAGTAAAGCAAATAATTAGTCCATTAACAAAGCACATAATTACAAAATTAAAACGTGGCACTCCAAAACTGTAAGCACTTACAGCTTTCATACGTCTTCAGCCTAAAATATATAAATTGACGTTGCTGTAAATAATTTTGAATATAATCGCTGTCCTAGAAATTAATTTCTAAATGTATAGAATTAATAAACAATCAATTTCATTATAATTGACTCTTTTAAGCCGCTAAAATAGAATGATTTGTGTAAATTGCAAATAATTGACTTCTAAGACGCTATGAATCCTATTGGACATTTAAAATAATTATAATTAATTTACAATATTTCTAATCATAAGATCTGTTAAACTATAAAATAAGCAAAAATAATTTAATTTTATATTTATTTTTCTTACTAGTGTCAATTCAATTCCGTATTTCTACCATCGCTGTTGTATTTGTTGTTTTACAATAGGAAACAATGAATATTAGTGTTTGGAATATAGATAAATATTATGTGTTTTAGTACTATTATACAATATCAGAAAGATTCCACTACATTTGGAAGAATCCGATTATTCCTTCATAAGCTTTTGGCCAATTAAATAGAGGTAATTTTAATTACAACAATATAAATATTTTTAAGTACATAGATATAAATGAGCAAATAGATAACATACATAGAATCAGGACTCCAAATAGTATCTACAAGGCACGCAAATAAATTTTTAGACAGCCATGATTTTATTTTTGATCATATTTATGTTCGTATTCCCAAAATGTTAGAAACAGCAAGATTTTTTTAAATGTTAACCTTGTATATATATATTAGAACTTGTGTATTAATTAATTTTCAGTTAAAAAATATTTACAATTTTAAGCATCATAACTGTATTTTAACCAAATAATTACTAAGTTGACTGAATAATTATAATCTAATTTATATTAATTTTTTTAACAGCCGAGTATATTGTGTAATATTTTGTTCCTTTTAATTTTAGAGCCTCATTGTTAATATTTTTATCATACATTTACATAATAGATAAATAATAAAATATTATATTATATTATAAATAGCTTCTCATTTGAAGTGGAACCCAACGGATGCGACGAATGAATAAATTACATATATTTTCCTGTAAAAAACAAATATATTTAGTACTTTTACATATAAAAAATCATCCCATATTCACACCAAGTGCATATCGTATAAAATGAATCAACTATTTTACATTTTAAATGTAAAGTCACTGAAAATACTCTTCACCTAAATTTAGTACTGGATAGTGCATCTCATAAAATGCATACTATAGGACGTCCAATCACGCAACTGTGTGTAGTGAAGTACAGTATATAATACACTAAATGTGAAGTGTATTTTTGTGAGTAGCTATTTTATCAGTCAAAATTTCATGCTGTATCAAAAGAATTATAAAATCCAAACATGTGGGTGTAAATATTAAAACAATACAAGTGTCAAAGTTTGGAAAAATTTAAAATGGCGTATCTACGTCTATTTTCACTCAATTTTGGCGTGAAATCGAACTTTTCAATTGTAAATGTGGTTTTGAAAAATTTTTTATGGCCGTGACTTCTAATACGCTCAACGTAGATTGTAGGAACTTTACTTAGCATCTGTGTTGTGACGATAGTGAGGTGAAAATGCAAAGTAAGTGAAGATTGTAAGACTATGTTAGTATAATGGGTACAAAATAATGTGTAAAAGCGTTCAAGATGTAGGATGTAAGTACTTAGATGGAAAGCTGCGTATTATAAGACAATATCAAAAACATATGCAGTTGGTATATAACATTTTATCTGGGGCAAAATATCAATTTAATCGACACGACAAATGCTTTAAGTCAATGAGACTGAAGACATTTGACATAATGTTGTTTTGAAGCAGCGTAAACTTTCGAAGAAAGTCTATACCGTACCAACGCTAGATGCAAAGGCATATCCATAATACTTACCTGATCTTCATAATTGAAGTAACCATGATCTTATAAAAACCATTACAGCTTCATTGAAAACTCACCATCATGGATTTACTTACGATACTTAATAAACTAACAGACTTACCAACATCTCTACTTCTACGATTACAAAGCTCTAAAATGCAAAAGATTGGAAAGAAGAAAAGAAGATCGGTCTAGTTAGTACTTACAATTTATTTTAGGTTAGTATTTGCTGCCACAGTGCCATTGGTGGCTGCAACCGGCGCCGCAGCCGCGATTGGCGACGTGTTTCGGTACCGAACTAACCAAACATTTGTTTTATGTTATCACCTGCAAACAGCCGTAAGCAGAACATATGCTTCGAAGCAACTAGCCTCTATACTACCCGTGTTTTCAATCGTGCTTCTCTGAAGGACATTGAACGAGCTAGTATTTTTGTGCATATTTTTATCGTCATTGTGAAAAAATACATGTGCTGGTATTTTATGTGCATGTCTTTTCTTTCACCATTTTGGTATGTGCAGTGAGACATAATTAATTAATTAATTAATCATTTTTTCTTATGATCTTTACACAAATTTTTTTCAATAACTAAGTATGCTGGGAGCATTAAATTTTTCTCTCTGAGATCTATTACTTTTCTTTACCTAGTGCAGATAGAACACCAAGTGCAATGGTTTAAAAATGTGAAAGTCAGTGCTATGTGATACTATCACAAGTGCACAATACAGTTATTATGATAATACAGCTGATAGATCCAATGGATGACATTACTATATTCGATTAGCTAACTTTGACTTACGATTCAACCGATGCCGATGGCATATAAAGTCAAATGCTAAGGCACATTATCAACTCAATAAAACATAATGTAATAACAGAATTATCAGACTCAATAATGGAGACGAAAAACAAATTGAGTCTGACGTATTCCTGTAAAAATAGTGCAGCATGCTTTGTTTATTTTTTTTAAATTTTTCCTGTCAGTTCAGCGTCACGTTGGGTAATGTTACAACAGGCAATATTTAGACAGATAACGAAGAAGCTAGGGATGTAGACACAGAATTCGGAAGAGAAAATAATAAGCCAATTGCGCTAAATTCAGTCCACGGTCTAACACATTCATGACATTTAGACGTTCAAGGGTCAGATGCAACTAACAGTATAGTAGCCAATCATAGTGTTTGCTCGTTGCTAGTGGGGTGAGATGGAACTTGACTGTTTCTTTGGATAATTTAGGACTCGGTGCATTAGGGTCTACTTAACATTTATTTATAACCATGGTCTATCTACATTTTATTCTTTCTCACTCAGACTTATGTGCTCACGAAACAAGTCTTGGTGACGTTTTTTTTTTTGCTAATAGAGAAGCAGAAGTAAGAAATGTATGTTTTTATATTTCTTTTAAAATAGTTTTGCTATCGCAACTAAAATAACTTAGTATAAAATATTTATAAAGACTATCAGAAACTACTAGAATTCAATAAAACTTAGTAGTATCGTTAGTAACGTAACGTTGGTATATTTTCACAATGTCGCGTATGTCATCTATATACGCGAGTGGTAGATTCCAGTCAACTCCTTACTGAGAAGGGACCTTAGTTCCAGCTGATAGGAACACTTTTGGCTGGTATTATGGTATAACATATCATCAGCCTTATAATGTTCCCACTGCTGGGACTCAGGCCTCATCTCTAGGAAAGTAAATCCGTCGTAATCGCGGGATCAGTGAAGATTGGCAAATGTCACATATGTTCGATTTTGTTTGTTCTAAGACATGCCGATATCCTCACGATGTTTTCCTTCACCGTTTCGAGAGCAGTGGTCATTAGTAATAAATTATGTAAAGTAATGCGGCTGGCTAGGTTTGACCCCACAACCTACATCTCATAAGTCGAGGTCATTACCACTGGATGAACATTGACCTTATTGTGATAAACGCACAATGTATTGCTGTCTGTGCTCTTTTCAAACTTTTATTTGCTCGAAATTCATATTTTAACCTTCAATGTTGTTTGTCTACTAAGTCGTTTAACACGTCTTTTTATGCCAAAACAAAAAAGTAGCCAACTTGGTCACGCCAGCCAAAGGATTTCTGCAATACCAAAATTAAAGTACTACAGATGCGTTGAACCTATCCTTTTCAAAGTGAACTGTCTCTTCGTTTTTGCTTTGAATTTATCCATATCGGTCTTTTATACTATCATAGTACTAAACGTTAGATCACGTATTGGCTTGGGTTCCTAATTCAAAATCAGTTAAGTTTCACCCCTCCCCACTTCACACACATAACATTCCATGTCACACAGCTAAGCATCACTTGACAACATCGATCGTGTTAGATAACAGCTGATACTTACCAAATAGTAGGCCTATTATAACAATTCCAATCACTCCCATTATTATCATCATCTGTAATATAAAAATTCTGTTTAGATTAGGGTGTTATGACGTGACATCTTATGCTAAAAGTTTGTCCTTTGGGGCCATTCAAGTATTACGTAAGCACTACAGGGGGGTGGGGGGGTCTTTGCTTTGCTTATTTTTGATGACATGGGGGATGGTGATTACGTCAGCAGTATTATGTTTTTTTTTTGTTTTTTAAGAGAACGATGTCGATGTTCCAAAGTCGCAAGAAAATGAGTTGACACTACGACACACATCACTAAGCAGCAAACATCTGACGATTTAGAGTCATGGATTCGTACTGTATCATGGACTGGTAATTTGAAATTATTATGTCAAAATTTTAAATAAAGTTTGTTTTTCCTTCATTTCAAACCTATCTTATTTGTAGACTTACAACTGCTGCTCCTATATTAATAACGAAACCAACACATTGACAAATGCTTGTACTATGCAATGTTTACGTAAGCATGGGGGGGGGTGAGAGCTTTGCTTACTTTTGCTGACAAGGGGGAGGGGGGAGTTAATATTTGCAAAAAATCTGCTTACGTAATACTTGAACGGCCCCTTTAGAGGCTTTTTTTGAGTTTGAAAATCAAATAACTTCTGCCGCTCTGGATGGAGTCAGAGGGAGTATCATATTTTCCTCTACTATGTATAACCCACATGTGTTCCTTCAGTTGCCATTTGTATTCTAAGACCACGGTAACTCCTTCTAATAAACTCGCAGCATCCTTTAGAGTAGAGGCTTTGACTCCTAATTAAGAATCACTTTATATTAGGACAAAGACTATTTAACTAAGGTAAAATGGTTTGAAACAGTTATATCTCTAAAGCAGCGATAAAGTATCATTTTTCATGGTAATAGTATCTTGAGCCTTCTAAGATCTGTACAAGCAATCCAGAACAGACCACTTGCAGAGAGAAGTAAATTTGGAGAAGAGGGAAGAGGAAGGATCAACCATCACACGACTTAGTGAAGCCCAAAAAGAGTAACCGAAAGATAACTTTCGGTTCAAAACTACAATGACCTATTAGTATGGTAAACTATGGACTGATTGTGTAGCTAAGTAGGCCGCCGTAAACATAATTAAGCAAGGGATTACCCACCCACATTACCGATTCATCAAATACACAGCGCGAGTGAGGCGCTCCTAATCAAACCATGTCTCATCTGAAGGGGTGTCCCAAATGTTCTTTCAACTTCGATAAGCAAGGACACTTACTGAGCCCAAAATTACTATGAAAATGAACCATTGACACAAAAAAAAGAATGAGATGATAAAATTACCTTAAGATTTTGTAACCAGAACTTGTTCTTCAAACTCTTGGCTTGCTGCTCGAACTGTGACGCCCCATACTGCAGCGCATCTGAAGACAGCGATATAAAATTACACTAATATAAAGACAAAAATTTGTGTGTTTGTGTGTATGTTTGTTACTCCTTCACGCTTTAACGGCTCGACGGATTTGGATGAAACTTGACCCACGGGTAAACCATGTCTTGGAATAGGACATAGAATAGTTTTTATCGCGGGATTATGTTCCTTAATACATCATAAACCACTAATTGTATTAGTCATATCCATTCAAAGTCAAAGTGGCCTTTTGGTCTAGTGGTTAGTGGCCCTGACTGCTATGCTGGCGTGTTCGATTCCCACCCAAGACAAATGCCCGTGTGATGAGCACGATCATTTGTTCTGTCTGGGTGTAATTTATCTATAATATCGATGGCCTAGAAGACAAATGTGCGAACTACAAAATTTTGATAATTTAATATTTTAATGCTCTACAAGCATGCTCATTTTAATAATTCTAGGCCATCGATATGTATGTTTTAGAAAAATATGAGTAAAATCTAAGTATTTAATATCGATGGCCTAGAAGACAAATGTGCGAACTACAAAATTTTGATAATTTAATATTTTAATGCTCTACAAGCATGCTCATTTTAATAATTCTAGGCCATCGATATGTATGTTTTAGAAAAATATGAGTAAAATCTAAGTATTTATTATTTTAATTTAAGATTTCACATACTCTTCTTTTATTACTTCTACATTTCTTCCTATTTCTCCTTTCGCAGGTCTGCTGGAAGAAATTTCTTTTAGAAATAAGCAGTACCTTTGTACAATTTTTATAATAATGTATCTTCTTTCGTATTTATGTGTGTACATAAATTATAAAATAAATAAATAAGTATGTTTATCTGTAGTTTGTCAATTGTCTAGTACAGACAAACGGCAAACGGCGGTACGTTCAGACTATACGGCGAACGACGGCATTGTGTGAAAATTGTGTCATATTATTATTATATGGAATATTAAAGTTTTATCAGCTATTAGATCTAGGTGGCAATAACCGTATTTTAAACAACGCTCGCATTTACATCGCAATCGGAATCCGTAAATTTTTTGACGTGTTCTGTCAGACCTATCAAATATATACAAAAAAAAAACTGGGCAAGTGCGAGTCGGACTCGCACCCTGAGGGTTCCGTACAAACTTACCTATGTAAATAGAATTCCGAAATGGAGTCTCGGAAGATTTTTCCGAATCGCAAAAAATAAATGGTGATCTAGCAACAAATTTACAGTTTTCAGATCTATTCCTATACTTGTGTTTTAAGACCTTGCTTTATGCTAAATTTTAGGATTCTAGGTCAAAACCGAAGTATCTTTTTTTCTCGTTAACCTAAAAGTTTATTTTTCACAGCTTCAAGAGTCCGCACACCTGAGTATATGGTTTTAATTTCAACTCGATACCTCTACGCGTTCCCGAGATAAAGTGTCTTGACAGACAGACAGACGGATGGACAACAAAGTGATCCTATAAAGGTTCCGTTATTTCCTTTTGAGGTACGGAACCCTAAAAAATAATAAAAATCAGTCAAGCCGTTTCGAGAAGTTCGATAACAAACACTGTGATACGAGATTATTATATATTAGATATTATTTATTGTGTAGAATATTGTACAAAAATAAACAAAGGAAATTGCCCTACTGGCTTTTTAATAGTTAGCAGTTATTTATGTCTTGGGAGCTAGAACAAAATCATCTCGCTCATGTAACATCACTTGCTTGATCTACATTTCGGAACTTTATGCCACATTCAGTCCCACACATAAATACGATGCTCATGTCTCGCCCTCGTAAAATGTGAAGAAGCACTTTAAGATTACGGTTCTCGAACCAACGATAAAGCAAATTATATACGAAACCTTTTTCGTTTAATGCTCTGTATACTAGTGAAAACCACATCAAAACGCATCCCGTGATGTAGGACGATTTCACATATAAACAGACAGACCAGCACCCCTAGCCAAGTTGATAATCTGCAATCGTTAACGCTAGTCGAAAACTAATCAAATGTATGCGAATGACATCATCTCAACGTTAATTCACGTGATCAGAACAAACGAATAGAAAATTCATAGCCAAGTTCACATCGTTCAAAATGATAGAATGAATTGTTATCGTCTCTACAATGTTCAACGCTACATCCTTTGTTATTGTAGAACGAGCGGCCGACTCAGGCGCGTCAACATGGCTACCAACTTATCGTTTTCTACAATTACTGACACCGAGGTGTTACCGTTTAGAAAACGGAATTCGACAAGAAACGGTTGTAACTTGGCTAGGGGGGCAGAAAAACGACATTGTTTTATAATACGCATGACTATGATGTAGAATATGTAGATCGTTCTTTTTATGTTCTTCAGTTATGTTAAGAGGATGAATGAAACGCGACTAACAAAATACATTTACAAAAGATACGTGAATGAAAACGCGGGAAGGGGACGCTCTAACTAGAAGGACTTATATAAATCTTATTGGTGATATTCTTCATAGAGGCTGGGTGCATTGTACTCACAACTGACGTGCTTTTATGACCGTCATTACATAATCACCGTTGCAGTCAAAATACGTCCACTGATGTAAGTCTCCTTCAAGTTTCCCCACAATGACCGGTTTTATGTGTCTCGCCTTCATCGAATTCTCGCAACATTCACCAGGTCATCTGTCCGCCTCATAGACGGACTTCTTCTAGTTTTCCGGTACGCGGTCGCCACTTCAGAACCTTTCGGCCTGATCTGTTCTGCGAGCACTGCCCTGTCCACTGTTACTTAAGTTTGGCGATTCTTCGAGCTATGTCGGTAACCTTGGTTATCCTGCAGATGTCTTAATTTATGATTTGATCGCGCAATTAAACTCCTAGTATAGCCCTTTTCATTACTCTTTAGGTGACTTCAAACCTTTATGAAGATGGTGTTTCAGCATTTCAGCCTACCCCAATGTGAAAAAGACGTGGGTTTAGTACATAAGATATTTTTCGTACCTGCTCTGTCATCAAGTTCTGATAACTTCACATCTCGGTCGAGTACCTTGTCCATGTTTGTTTTCATTATGTCCACCACCTGAATAAAACAAAATGAAGATATCAAAATGATGCATTTTTAGGTGTTTGTTCTTTCATCACCTCAGCGACGACAGAATCTTGGCGATTATCTCGCAAAAACAAAAATTTTCTATGTTTCCGATCTACTGTTGGTCTAGTGGTCAGTGGCCCTGATTGCTATGCCGGAGGTCGTGGGTTCCATCCCCACCCAGGACAAATGTTTGTGTGATGAGCACGATCATTAAAATTTGTTCTGTTTCTGGGTGTAATTTATCTATAATATGTATATGTATTTAGAAATATATAAGTATGTTTATCAGTTGTCTAGTACTCATAACACAAGCTCTGCTTAGTTTGGGAGTAGATGGCGTTGTGTGATAGTTGTGGAATATTATTATTTTTCCTTATTTTCAGTACTTAGGGCAATAAATGTTTACTCTTAGTTCAAACGGGAAATTCGTTTGAGTGCACTATGGTCCAACTTTAAATTTTTAGTTGAAACGTGTTTCTTAATTCATAATTCATATTTCATAATCATTTATTTGCTATTATAGGTAATTACATAAAGTTATTAAAACTATACTTTCACTGTCCAACCATATTACACCTCGAGGTACGCAAATCACAAGATTTCTTATTGTTATAACTCAATTTCTTAATTAATTTTTTTACAATTAATATTTCAATTCAGTTCACTATGAAAAATAATAATGTCAATAGTTTAATTACAGTTTGAAATGTCATGTATTAAATGAGAATGTCAAGATATATCTGTAAATAAATGTCAAAGTAAATGTTTGACATTTACTTTGTATGTATAAAAATGTCAAAGTATATCAAACATTAATATTAAATTAGTGCACTAGTTACATCAATATGTCCTTACATCCTCCATTAAATAATCCTGAACACTATAGTAACATTTAGTTAGCAAGAATCTTTTTAATTCTTCAGCGACTGACTATAGTGATAGCCCAAGTTAATAATGTTTTTTTTTGGTATAACGTTACTCGTATATAACGTTTTTAATCCCAAGTTTTAAAAGAATAAGAAACACTTAGGTACTAAGTATTTCATTGACGAAAATACATTATAGTGTAATTTACATGTGGGAAAGTTTTCGTATTGGTGAATATTTTCCTCATCACCTACACAATTATGATATCTGAAGGAGATTCCCACTTTGGTCGACATCCTGAATCGACATATAGGAATTGGCCATTACATTGAAAACCGCACACTCGGCACTTCGTACCTCATCAACCTGCGCCTGGGTCTGCTGCAACCGTCTCTGCGCGGCGATCTGCTGTGGGGTGCGTGGACCTCCGATGATCTCTCCATCGGCACCGGTCTCCCCCTCTGGTGGGGCCAAGCCTGTCTGAGTGGAACCAGCTTCGGCGGCCCTGGAATGCATGGAAATTCAAGGTTAACTTCTCCTGTTCGTGGGTATTATGGAATAATCTATTATCCCACTTATATTATAAAGACGAGTTTTTTTTAATATATGTTTGTAAAAGTGTGTGTTTATTAGTCCTTCACGATCAAACGGCTGAACGAATTTGTATGAAATTTAGTTCACAGGCAGGCCGTATCAAGACCATGTATACACGTGTACCATCCGTACCACCGCTTGCGCATCACTGTTACCTGACTGCCGACGTGCTCCACCTGCATGCATGCTCGCGTGCATGCAGTCTACGTGGGTCGTGGACATCAGCTGATCAAAAAAGCGAAGAGCGTGTCGTATGCTAGACCTACGCCTATTTTGTTATCTATTGACATCTGTTTGTAAAAGCTCAGCTTAAGAGTTTTTCCGTTAAATCAAAACCTTACCTAGAATCCTAAAATTTGCCAAGAAGCAAGGTCTGATAACTGTAAATTTGTAGTTACGTCACAAAATAATTACCTTTTTGCAATTCGAAAATATCTTCGAGTCTCGATTCGGGAATCGAACTATTTACTTCGGTAAAAATATGGTATGGAATCCTCGGTGCGCGAGTCTAACTTGCACTTCAACCAGTTATTTTTATTACTAGCTTTTGCCAGCAGTTTCACCCGCGTACATAAAATATAGCCTATGTCACTCAGGAATAAAGCAGCTTTCTATCGGTGAAATAATTTTAGCAATCGGACCAGTACTTTCACAAATTACAAACAAAATAATAAAAATAATAGTTTAAAAAACTAAAAAACACGCTTTTAGCACGCACTAAAAATTACAAAATGCTTGTCCGCCAACTTGGACGTCCACCATATTGGATTTAAGTCACGTGACTATTTTTTTCGTTTTCATGACAGCAAACCCTTTCATTTGATACGCTTAACATGGGGGTGGATTTCAAACAGCCAGTCCGCCATCTTGGGTAGGTCGCCATATTGGATTTGTAATGACGTTTCTTAGCTAATCATGTATTGTCATCAGAACTCAGAGCGTGTGCAAAATTTCATCCTAATCGAAGACCGGGAAGTGGGTCAAATTAAGATTCCAAGATTTTCTTACATACATAGTTACAAGTGAAGCTAATAAAAGCGTGTTAAAAACAAACTTTATCTCTTTATAATATTATAAGTGTAGATTGATAGATTTGTATTTGAATTATATCTTATTTATTTATTTGTTTATGTACACACAAACACTTAAAAATGAAAATAACAAAAGCAGACAGAAGAGCACAAAGGTACCTACAGCTTATTTCAAATGAAATTTCTTCCAGCAGACCTGCGACAGGAGAGTTGGATGAGAGATGTAGACTCAGTGTATACAAATAAGTTAGAAAACGTAAGTATCTGATAAAGTAAGAGGTAATGCGGTCGACGATGCAGCACGCTTGCCTAGAAGTAACTTATTCACTCTTGACTTAAAAATCTTAAAGCAGGGAATCCTACTCATTCTTACTAGTTTTACAAGTGGCTTCTTGTGATTTAAAAAAATGTTTTTTTAACTTAAATCAAGACATATAAAAAAGGTATAGCTCAAATCATTCCGTGTATCAATCTGTTTACCGATCGAGTTTCCAATCTAAAAAACAATTCTGGCACAAATATAACTGACGCCTGCCAATTCTGTTCAGAAATCTATTTTTCCTCAATTGATTTCTTGAAATGTAGGTAAAAAACAAGTCCATAAATAATGCTTATTCTTTACCTGTTAAGAAATCACTTGGAAAGAAAGGTATTTTTGTTTTCTATGGCTCCCCGTAATAAATCATCAAATACCTTTTTGCTGATCTGCGTGGAGCGGGAGGGCGTGTCAGACTTTTACTGACTAAAATGCACCTGTTTTCTTTCAGTTGCCGTAACTCTTTCGAACATTCCAGTAGCCCTGGCAGGCATCGGCTCTTCTGGGCCCCGTCCATTTTACAGACATCTCTTTGAGGCGCGCGTGGAACACAAAACGCCGTCGATTCGGGCTTGGTTTCCTTACCAGACAACCGGACAGCGAGCTTAGGCGCAGGCTTGCGGACGGCGAGTAATGGGTGGCTCGCCGTCCGACCGTCCGGTAACCGTCCGGACCGAGCCCAAGTCGTCGACGGCGCGTATTGTTCCACGCGCGCCTCAGGGAGATGTCAGCAAATCGTAGGGGCCCAGCAGGGTCGAAGGCTACTGGGGCCACGGGTAGTGTGAAAGCGAAGCCCGGAACTCGGGGATAAAGGCAAAGAAGGAACAGGAGTGGGTTTTTAGTCAGTAAAAGTCTGACACTATCTCTCGTTCCGCCCAAGAGCGGGATTTGTCATTAGACGATTTTCCCACCTAAAAAAAAAAACCCGTTGCTTACTGCCTGCAAGCCCTCGTCTGCGGTAGCCGGAAATCGCTCTGCGAACCCCGACACCCGAAGCATCTTATGCAGCGGTGGCTAGGATGTTAGGGTGTCCACTCCCTCACGGTTTCGGTCACCTCCTTCGCTCGCATTACAGCTTTGCAGAAGGAGGTGACTGACCAAGGCCGGAAGATACATGGACTGCAGGATTTTTCGGAAGAATCACCTGGCCTAGGAACGCAAAGGGCAACTGAAGGAACAAGGCACACACCCTCTTGCTCCACTCAGAGCAGAAGTTAGTTGAAAATTTGCAATCACAAAAAAGTAGGGAGATAGGAATTGTAAGGAAAAAAACTTTCATATTAATTCGGCTAAGTTCGTTTATCTTCGTCAACTACACGATTTAGTCAGTGCAACAGACAGACGCATGTAACTTGTTACCAAGATAATTTATAGAGTTGAAAACTTGCCAAATATAGCCAACTTTACCGAGAGCTTTATGCTCTATGGTTTAACTTACGTAAATACTCCGCAGTGGAAAACTAGGGTAGACAACTATGCGGTAAATGTCGGTCTAGAAGTAAGTGTATAGAGAACTAAATCTGGTTACATTGTTGGAGCAGTTTTGTTTACTTTACACTTCTTTACAAACTAACTGATGACAGCGGCTTCGCCCGTATGCAAGTAGAAAATTGACCCAAGGAAACATACGTACTCTTGGGATATTTATTTTTGTATTTCGGGCTGGTGTCCGCAACTCCACGAAAGCACGGATTTGGACTGAACTTCTGGGTTAAAAAGTATCATATGTGCTATTTCAGGACATGATCTACCCGTTTGCCAAATTTCATTCAAAATCGTTCAGCAGTTCAAGCGCGAAGAAGTAACAAACAAACAGTTACAAACCTTCGCCTTCTTAATATTAGTGTGATGTGATATGACATCAATCAGTCTTTTTTTTTTCGAGG
The DNA here is from genome assembly GCA_905147345.3 of Mythimna impura. Classification (NCBI taxonomy): domain Eukaryota; kingdom Metazoa; phylum Arthropoda; class Insecta; order Lepidoptera; family Noctuidae; genus Mythimna; species Mythimna impura. Next base: position 9,599,501 of record LR990362.1, on the reverse strand, counting down.
TGGTAAATCATTAAATAACTCCTTTTACACTGCGTGGAGTGAGAAGAAGTATTAGACTTTTACTGACTAAAACCCACTCGTGTTCCTTCACTTGCTCTTTGGGTTCCAGGGTCACGGTAACTCCTTTAAACAATCCAGCAGCCGTGGCATGCATCGGCCCCAGAGGACCCCGTCAAAAGAGGTCACCCTTCTTATAACAGAAATTATCTAATGACTTCTCTTGCTCTTAGGTGGAGAGGGAGGGCGTGTCAGACTTTTACTGACTTAAACCACACCTATTGTTTCTTCTTTTCCCTTTGCGTTACAGGACTATGGGTTTTCCTTTTGGAAGTTAACATATGGCCCAAAGATGTCACCCTAAGTATCACTGCGGTACTTTAATCTGTATTTATTTAAATATATTTGCCATAGCGATCCCGGAAAGTAGAAAAAGCAGAGGGCGTTCCTTAGCTACGTGGTGAAAAACCGCATCCAAAGACCTGGAACGAGCTCGGCTGGACACACGCACAAGCCAAAATAAACTATCCTGGCGCCTGAAGATGAGGAGAGCCGACCCCGAATGAAGGGATACGAATAAGAATCACACCAAGATTACAATTTAGAAAAGGACACCTTATAATAAAAAACCGGGCAAGTGCGAGCCGGACTCGCGCGCTGAGGATCCCGTACAAACTTACCTATGAAAATAGTTCAATTCCTGACTTAGTTACGAAGATTTTTCCGAATCGCAAAAAAAAAGTTTTTTTGGTGACGTAACTACAAATTTACAGTTTTAATATATACTATACTTCGCTATGAGACCTTGTTTCATGCCAAATTTCAGGATCCTAGGTCAATGGGAAGTACCCTATGAATTTTGATTCCTTTGAGAGTGTCGAAATATAAGTTTTTTGCGACATCAACGGCCGTATCATAAGTGATCCTATAAGGGTTCCATTTTTTCCTTTTGAGGTACAAAACCCTAAAAACATACAATTGGCATACAATTATCGCACACGGAGATTTCTTCCATGCAACCTTTACCCTCGTAGTCCCCGCTACCTCGTAGAGCCCTTAATAATTAACATCTTATAATAATCTGTCGCCCTTGTCACCAACCACGTTACAAATTAATTAAAAGAAAATTAATGAAGTTTTTGTAGGAGCTGTTTAAGTTTCTGGTACTTGCTTCATTTTGATGTTATACAAACAATCTTGCGTTTTGGGGACAAGGATGAAATTGCTAGTGAGTTTGTGGCTGTTTTAATTATTCACAAAATTCCTAGTGAATATTATGAATGTACAATTGGTGTACTTTAGTATCTCAAAAGTGTCTAAACAAATGGACAATGGAATCATTGATACACAACACATATAATAATAATAGAAATGTTTATTATTTATTATTACTTACATGTCTTGAAATAAAAAAATAGTAATGTTTATTCAATTTTTTACAATATAATTTTACCCAAAAAAAAATGTAACGATTTTTATTTATATTACATATTTAAAAAAAAGTTTAAATCGATTCAGTAACCGACCCTAAATATACCTACTTCTTACAGGATATATGCGTTTATTATGTTATAAGTTGTGTATTCGAACATACGTAGACTTCACTCAGCCAGACTTAGTTCACGGGATTTAAAAATTAACTAAAATAGACCATGAATATGTATAATCCCTCAAATATGTTCTCTCTCTATAATTCAAAGGTATGCTGGGAGAAAACTCATTGTAGAGTTAAGCTAAGTCATGGTGGACATCCCGCCTATACGCACGAAACGTTTTGGGAACACATTCATAGTGCGTACAGCTAAGGAGTGGAATTCCTTGCCGCAATCTGTGTTTCCTGATGGCTACAACCCGGGAATCTTTAAGTCAAGAGTGAATAGGTTACTTTTAGGTAAGCGCGCTCCATCGTCGACCGTATCGTCGCTTTCCATCAGGTGAGATAGCGGTCAAGCGCGAACCTATCAAGAATAAATAAAAAAAAAAGCTCGCCTTTGTACATGAATTGTCTATGTAATATTTTTGTGTACAATAAAGAATTATATAAAAATAAGTAGACAGAAAACTATAAAACCTCAACCTTGAGATTGTACAAAGTTTTTATCTTTAAAAGTTATATTTTAAGTTGTTCGTGCTTGATAACATTAAGTTGAAAGTACTTTCAACTTCGTTCGTGTCTTAATTGTTTAATCAGTTTTTCTTGGACAAAGCAAAACTAGTTTGAGTACTAAAGAAGTTTTTTTTATATTTTCTGTCTGGCTGCTACCTGCGGCTTCGCGTGAAATTAGAAAATCGTCCCAAGGAAATATATTCCCGGGATAAAAAGTGTCCTATGTGCTTTTCCAGGGTATGATCTAACCGTGTGCTAAAATTCATCCGAATCCGTTCAGCTGTTCATGCGTGAATAACTAACAAACTTGCACTCACACACAGCCTCACACAAACTTTCGACTTTCGCGTGTAATAGATTCGCACTTGACTAATTTTTTTGTGATGTTGTGGTCGACGATGGAACACGTTGCCTACAAGTAACTTATCCACTCATGACTTAAAGACATAACAAAAAAATAAAATCAGGGAGACGTAACTTTGCAGGACAAGAAGTTCTAGTACACCGGAATTTTGATGGATTTTAAAATGCAACGGTAGGTCGTCACTAACTTAGCATCACCTCTGAGTATGTTTCAGTGTTTCTTTTCAACCTTCGATTCGAAGTTCTCATTGACATGGTAGTCAACTAGGAAACACAGGTTTTTTCTAGTTTAAATTAACAAAAAAATTGGCATTTAAAAATGTTATTTATAACCTATTTGCAAAATAAACATTTATATATATTTACAAAGTATAATATTAGTACAATATTTTAACACGTTTTATAATTTAAAAAATAGTATAGCTATCCCCCGTGGTTTCACCCTCGTCTTTAGTTACTGTTCCGCTTTTTTTAGTCGCAACGTGATATTATATTTTACTGTTCAACAGTGTAAGATTTTCTAATTCAAACCAGCAGTTTTTGAGATTAGCGCGTTCGATCAATCAAACTCTTGAAGTTTATAAAATTAGTAAAGATTGAAAATTTCTTCATCAACCACTTCGCGAAAAGATATGAAAATGACGCCAATCAGAATGATATGTTGACCTTTTGTAGCAAAGAAAAACCCTGTAAACTTCACTCTAAATAGCTTTTAATATTCTGAAAAGAAACGCCAAAATTTCGGGGCCATTGACTCTCAAGACTTCTACCACAAAACTACACAAAACCGAGGCCATGCGACAGAATTCGGGGCAATGTCTGTACCGGCCTTTAAGACAAATGCCAGACCACCCTTAACAACTGAAGGAAATGGAATTCAACCTTGCTGAATAAAATAATAATGCCCTCAATATACCTACGTAAATTGCACTTGGCTCAAAACCTTGAAACTATCGATTTCAAAATGATATGTCATATGTCATGCACAATATTTTCCCATTTTCCCTTATTCCATATTAATATCACTCTAATCACACTTAATATTATAAAGATGAAATTTTGTTTATATGTGTGAATGTTTGTTACTCCTTTACGCTGAAACGGCTGAACGGGTTCGTATGTTTTGCTTCTCACGAGGAGACTATGTCTTGGGCATATTGAATACTTTATATTCCGGGAATATGTTCACTAGGTATAAGTTTATACTTTAACGCGGGCAAGGCCGCTGCCAGAAGCTAGTATATTACAAACAGATACGTTTTATATGTTTTTTAGGGTTCAGTACCTCAAAAGGAAAAAACGGAACCCTTTTATGATCACTCTGTTGTCCGTCCGTCTGTCTGTCTGTCTGTCTGTCAAGACTCTTTATCTCAAGAACGCGTGGAGGTATCGAGTTGAAATTAAACCATAATATGGTTTTAATTTCAACTCGATTAAAACTCGATTATAATATAATCAGGTCTGCGGACTCTTGAAGCTGTAAAATCAAACTTGTAAGTTAGCGAGAAAAAAAGATACTTCAGTTTATGTGGCAAAAAACGTACATTTCGACACTCTCGAAGAAATCAAAATTCATAGGGTACTTCCTGTTGACCCAGAATCCTGAAATTTGGCATAAAGCAAGGTCATATAGCTCAGGTATAGGAATAAATCTGAATACAGTAAATTTGTTGTTACGTCAACATTTTTTTTTTTTTGCGATTCGGAATAATCTTCCGGGACTCCATTCCGGAATTGAACTATTTACATAGGTAAGTTTGTACGGAACCCTCAGGGCGCGAGTCCGACTCGCATTAGCCAGTTTTTTGGTAAAACACTGCGCCATTTTTAATGTTTTTTTTTTTTACTTTTTGTCACAGAAGTGCGTTCTCTTGGCTTAATTGCCGACTTTTAACCGGGTGTAGTCAGTAACAAAGGCTAGTACAACATAATAGTTAGTTCGGTGACAGATCAATCGATAGGAACAAATGGCATCGCGCCAACAACGTCATCATGGCAAATGGGGCCTAATGCTAATGGTACGGAATTTTGTATCGGATGCAGTGATTGTATGCATGGCAATTAGTTTAATGGGCGTGGTAAAAATACTTTTACGGTTATAAAATAACTAGATTTTGGGCATTTTTCTTGAGTGTATAAGCACAAAAAAACTTTTTACAAAAAAAAAAAATACAACCGACTTCAAAGTAAAAAAAAAACTGAAAAGTGCAAAATAACTTTAATTTCGGAAGTCGGTGTTTCTATAATAGTTTTGTCTCTTCGTTATTTAACACCAACTTCGGAAATTAAAGTTATTTTGCACTTTTCAGTGTTTTTTTTTACTTTGAAGTCGGTTGTATTTTTTTTTTTTAAAGTTTTTTATTTTACACTTTTTAGTTATGGTACCACCACTAAAAAGTACCCCTCAGCCAAACTTAAATACCTTATAGCCAGAGTGCATCTCATGACAATTCTAATAATACTAAACACGGTTAGATTAAATTAATTTATTACAGAGTTCCGGTGCCTAACTTCAGGCTTCATCATCAGATCAGTTCGATATATTTCCCCTCTACTTTCAGTCAGTCATAGTCGACTACACGTATAAACAAAGCAATTTTACTCGTTACGACGGTTCTGCTGTGATCCTATTTCCATATCTTCGAAGTTCATGATCAGATCATAACAATATTTCTATGGGACCAACTCGGAAGTATAACCTTTCAATAAAAAAAAAATAAATAAATTCGGTCCAGAATTGACTGAGAAACCGGTGAACATACATAAAAAAAAAAACGTACATTCAACCGAACATAATATATAACCTCCTCCTTTTTGAAGTCGGTTAAAAATAGTTTTTTTTAGACTTTTCATACCTACGCTTGGCGTAAAAATATTACATGGCCACAAAATCATTTTCTCTTTCTCGGCGCGGGGCCTGTTCTGTGTTAAATTAGAACAAACCATCAAAATACAAGCAAATATCCTGAGACAACTGGTAGCCAAAAAACGACAATTCACTGTTTAATGTTGAATTTAAACAACCGTCCACTGAACAGTTAGAATAAGGTTTTTTTTTAAGGTCCATTTTTCCACAAAAAAGTTCACAGACGCGTGTCTCAAGCACTTAAGCTCGCATTGAGCTGAATTGAGCCGTGATATCGTGTCCGTGAGCGGTGTCTATATGTGCGTTGCTTGAGCGCGCTTTGTATGTTGATTGACTTCTGTACCTATCTATTTTGTGGTATAAGTAAGTAGAAGTAGCTAAGTATGTAGATACTCAAATAAAAAAAAATATATATTGAGAATGGTAATGCTACTTTTGGGAGTTGCAGAGCAATCCCCGGCCCGTTCCGCCCACCCGTCCCTTAAGGACAGATCTCGAGTCGTCATCGTAGTGTTCCACGCACGCCTCAGAGAGATGCAAGATGTTAGCAAGCCATAACCGAGCAGGGCCGATGCCCGCAAGGGCGCAGGGAAATTTCTGAAAAGGAAACCTGTGGTCCCGCAAGGGCTACTGAAGGAACATAGTCGGGTTTTAGTCTGCAAAAGTCTGGCACGCCCTACTGCTCCACTATAGTATGGGAGAAGCCATTAGATGATTTCCCACCTCCCATAAAAATGAGTCATGAGAGTTAATGAGACAGTAAGTAGAAGTACTGAGTATTTCTTAACCGACTTCAAAATAAAGGAAGAGGTTATCAATTCGGTTGTATTTTTTATTTTTATGTGTGTTATCTCAGAACTCCGTCTTTTATGGACCGATTTGTCCCATTTTTTTCAAAATCCATTTCTGATGATGGGATCCATGAGGAATCGAGGGAACTCTTCAAATATTATAGGCAACCATATAGTGATTATAGTATTTTCATTGAGAAATAAAGCATTTACAGTCAAAAAGTAACATTTGATGTAGTGGAACTGATGAAGAAGACCAGAAATGGCTAACGGAGTTTCATACTCCCAAAGATATCACAATGAAAATAGTTAAGCAACTATGACAATACAAATAAATAGGTAAATGGTTCTGAATAGTTATATTAAAAATGGTATCATCGAAGTGACCTGATGATGATGATGGAGCCGGAAAATAAGCACCGGAACTCCGTAATTAATCAATGTATCCTGGCCGTTTCTTAAAATTGTCATGAGATGCACTTTGGCTAAAAGATAATGTCGAACTGATCTAATGATGGAGCCGGAAGCTGGAAGGTAGACACGGGAACTTCATAATAAAACAATGTATCCTAGCAGTGTTTGAGTTAATTGGAATTGTCATGAGAAATAGGCACTCTGGATACAAGTGCATCGCGATTAAAAAGTGTGAAATAAAAAACATACAATTCCGAGAAACACAGACTTCCGAAATGAAAGTTATTTTGATCGTTTTAGGGTTTTTTTTTTGTGAAGTCATTTATTTCTTTTTATAAAATGTTTTGTATTTTAATTATGAAATTATTATATGCCATTATTGCTGACTACCTTCTAGCCAGCGGCTTCGTCCGTGTGAAAGTAGGTTAATAATAAAAATTTAATAATAATAGTTTTTCAACACACTTGCTCAGAAAGTGACTCTTATTGCACTGCACTTAGGTATATAATGACACTCATTACCAAACTGTGACATTTTGATTACCATTACGCACTAGTGCTATAATGTAGTTAAAACCTTTTTGTTCAACCTCTTTGTTTGCAAAACAAATTTTGAATTCGAATAAAATTCCCATTAAATTATTGCGTTCAATAGTATATAAATTAGTATCTTACTTACTTATTTCATCCAATTTACAAGTAAAAATGGACAAATTTAACTACTACAAACGATTTATTTAATAAAAAACATTTAGTAAATAAATCGTACATTCAAATGAAATTTGTTTTTTTTTTGTGGTCTATGACCGCCATTTTAAGATGCGCGCGGTTTTTGGCGTGATTTTTTTTAATCCAGTAAAGTTCAGTGGCTGTATTAATTAAATAAAATTAAATACTACAAAATCATTGGAAAATGTTACATCCGTATTCTATTGTCACCACGAAAGACATTATCGTAAAAACTTTTCACGCAAGAAAACATAAACGTAAGACTAGGCAGTATGATCAAAATACCTTAGCCTTCCTCTAGGGGTAAATAAAAAAAAATGATGCGCGAAAATTTTACTAGTTTTACTGTTGTTTTCTTCGCAAGTGTATTGAAAAACGTCGTATGACACATGTGAGTAATTAATGATTACCGTTCTTGGCTCTCTTAAGACCCTCGCCACGGCTCGGGTCTCAATACCGCCTCGACGGTAATCACTAACATTACACACTTGTATCATAATGTACTATTTTCGAGTCCTTTATTTTGATACCCAGCATGACTATGTAAATAATAAGTTTTAATGTACGAGTCTAATGACACCTCTTGAGCTAAAACGCAACAAGCCGTTTAAGTTCCAGGGCGTACCAAAGAAATATACATCCGTACGTACACTCGAAACACTCGAAACACATAAACCTCTTTCTGAGGCAGTTGAGTAAAAACCACCAATTTTTTCAAGCTCATTGCCTCATTGTTTACTTTAAATTGTTACGACCTTGCAAAAAGACCACACTGATCGCTCAAACACCCTTTACGACACCCATTTCTTGCCATAATCTTCCCAAGTTTACGGTCAGGTATATACAAGCAAATGTGGGCCCCATTTTCTTTTCCCACATAGTCGTTTTAGGTAAGATTTACGAATGTTTATGCCTTACATAAGGGAAGTACCCACTTTACTGAGTCCATAAAAGTACAATGAGTGTGAAAAAGGCTAAATGATAAATTTTAATAAGTTTTTATTGAAAAAAAAAAGTGTTATGTAATTATTTTTTTCATTATGCGTGTTATGTTGTAGTGGTTAAGACAATCGCCTCTCATGCATGAGGTTGCGTGTTCGAAACCGGGCAATTACCAATGTAAATTTTTCAAATCATATAGATCTACTTTTCTAAATTTATCTAAGACCTTCGTAGGGGCCCATCAGGGTCGAAGCCTATTGGGGCCAAGGGTCTGCTTCTCAAAGGAAGACTAGGCCCTGGTATGCAAGACAACGAAGGAACAGGAGTGGGTTTTTAGTCAGTTAAAGTCTGACACACCGTCTCGCTCCGCCCTAGAGCGAAAAAAAAAGCCTAAAACCTTACTGACACCTCGTGCCTCGGAAAGCACGTAAAGCCGTTGGTCCTGGTGGTCAAATGTAGATGAGAATGAAATCTTCGACAGTCGTTACAGACACCAGAAAGTCTGACCATCTGATAAGTCTCTTAAACTTCGTCGTGGTTACCAGCTAACCAAAATGTAAGCAAGTTTTATATTAGCACGGTCGAGCACACGGTGTAGGTGTGCCCCGCTTGGTCAAAGCAACGCCGTGTCTTCGTGGGGGCGATCAGCGGCGGCGATCTCTCGCGCCGGGCCTTGGTACAGGCCAAGGTCCGGAGCGAGGAGGAGTGGCAGGCGGTCGCCTCCTTCTGCGAAGCAGTAATGCTAGCAAAGGAGGCGGCCGATCGCGTGTGGCAACGGTCCTCACGCCCCAATCGCCGCCGGGATTCCGATCCCGATTTCCGGCCATCGTAGGCGCGGGCTTGCGGACGGCGAGCAATGGGTGGCTTGCCTTCCGACCGTCCGGTAACCGTCCGGACCAAGCCCAAGTCGTCTACGGCGCGTAGTGTTCCACGCGCGCCTTAAGGAGATGTCAGCAACTGAAGGGGCCTAGCAGGGTCGAAGCCTACTGGGGCCAAGGGTCTGATTCTGAAAGGAAGACTCGGCCCTGGTACGAAAAGCAATGAAGAAACAAGAGTGGGTTTTTAGTCAGTAAAAGTCTGACACTATCTCCCGCCCCGCCCAAGGGCGGGGGATGTCATAAGATGATTTTCCCACCGAAAAAAAAAATGGAAGTTTTATGAATGAAAAGTTTACGGACCAAACTTAAAGCTTATCTTTCGCTTACAGAAACAAGGTTTATAATTTTAGGGTTTCGTACATAGAAGGTAAAAACCCTATTACTAAGAATTCACTATCCGTCTGTCTGTCACTAGGCTGTATCTCATGAACGTGTAGACAGTTGAAATCTTTGACAGTCGTTACAGGTCAGACACCAGAAACCTCCTCTCAGATAATTGGATAGACTTATCAGACCATCTGATAAGTCTATCCAAGGAGTCACGTGTTGCCCAGACACTTGGTTATGGAGGGCTGATACGCAGTCGCTCCATGTAAAGCTAGTTGAAAAAAGGCTAGGGATTTGATGAAACTTCAATCTCGCAATATAGTACTCATGAAGACCATTCCTACGAGCTTAAACACGAATTATCTTTTTCAGTTCAGCCCCCCTAGCCATGTTACAATCGTATCGCTCGCGCCAAACGCCTCGAGTAGGCCACGCCTCCGATTTTTTTGTTCTGACCACGTGACTGAGCGTTGAGAAGACGTCAGAACAAAGGAATCGGAGGCGTGGCCTACTCGAGGCGTTCGGTGCGAACGATACGATTGTAACTTGGCTAGGGGGGCAGTAGTTCCTATGGCTACTATCCAACTACATCATCAGACCAACTCCATGGTACATTCCGGCAGTGGTGACTTCTCACGCCGGGCCCTTACTTAGGCCACGATCTGGGGTGAGTGGAAATGGGCGGCGGTCACCTCCTTCTGTGAAGTAATAATGCTAGCGGAAGAGTCGGTTACACGCGTGAGGGAACGGACATCATCACGTCCCAGCCGCCAAGACCCGGACCCCAACTACCAGCCACCGTAGGCGTGGGCATGCGGACGATAAGCAATGGGTAGCTTGCCGTCCGGCTGTCCGGTAACCGCCCGGACCGTAAAAACCCTGAAATTCTGACGGGATTTATTGCGATCGCTGATAGATGCTCTGGAGTGACGCCACTTGCACGTGGAATTGCCCAGAAGCAAATAATGTATAATTACCAAACAAGGGCACGGACGTCATGTCCGTGGTTTAAATGTAAGGTAGGAGTGCGGTTTTAGTCAGTAGGAGTCTGACACTGTCCAGACTGGCTCGTCTGTGAGGCAGCTTGGGCGTCCATGAGGATTCCCACTCCTACCGAAAAAAAAAAAAAAAAAAAAAACCGCCCGGACCGATCCTGAGTCGTCGATGGTGCGTAGTGTTCCCTGTGCGCCCTAAAGAGATGTCAGCAAAACCGGCAGGGCCGAAGCCTATTGAGGCAATGGGTCGACTTCTAAAAGGGAAACCCATGGTCTTAGAATACAAAAACCAACTGAAGGAACATAGGTGTGCTTTAGTCAGTAAAAGTCTGACACGCCCTCTCGCTCCACCCTAGAGCGAGATGAGTGTTTAGATGATCTCCCACCTTATAAAAGAATGGCATCATATAAAATGGCATTGTCATCCATATTACATAAGTAAACAGAATTTAAACTTAATCGATTAGGAATAACTGTTTCAAAATCCATTTGCAAGTTTCGTCCCAAACAAACATACATACATTGCAAGTTAAATAAAAGCCTCTATATAGGCATCCTCGGAGAAACTTCGTCGTGGTTACCAGCTAACCAAAATGTAAGCAACTTTTATGAATGAAAAGTTTACGGGCAAAACTTAAAGCTTATCTTTCGCTCACAGAGATGAAGGAAAACAGGATTCATAATTTTAGGGTTTCGTACCTAAAGGGTAAAAACGCGACCCTATTACTAAGAATTCACTGTCCGTCTGTCTGTCACTAGGTTGTATCTCATGAACGTGTAGACAGTTGAAATGTTCACAGAACATGTAATTCTGTGGCCGCTATGTCAATAAATACTGAAAACAAAATAAAATAAATATTTAAGTGGGGCTCCAATACAACAAACATGAATTTTTTGCCGTTTTTTGCTACGACGGTACGGAACTCTTTGTGTGCGAATTCAACTCACAGTTGGCCAGTTTTTTATTAATATTTTGGGGATAAACTCTCATATCCAAAATAATTTTACAGTAATGATGATGTTTTATAAATGGGGTTCTCTTAGAATTAATCAATTCTATTCTTTTGGCATCAAGCCAAGAAAGAAGGTTCCGGTAGCAGTTTATAAAATATCGTTCAAGGTAATAACAATTTTGATCTGATAAAAAGACTGACAAGTTCTTGTAACAGTTATATATTATATAAAAAAAACACTAGCTGTCCCCTGAGCGCACTAGTGGGTCATGGCGTGATATTATGTAGCTTATAGCCTTCCTCAATAAATGGGTTACCCAACACTAAATTAAAATTTTTCAATTGAAATCAGTACTTCCCGAAATTAGCGCGCTCTACTAAATACACAAACTCATCAGCTTTATAATATTGTACTGTAGATTATAAATATTATCTCATCATCATCATTTCAGCTGGAAGACGTCCACTACTGGACCTAGACTTCCCACAAGTATCCCCATAACGACCGCGACGAGCGGTACTGCTTCTCGCATCCATCGGATTCTCGCGACCCTCACCAGGTCATCGGTCCACCTTTTGGGAGGCCCATCAACGCTGTGTCTTATGCTCTTTGATCTCATGCTCAAACTTAATAAAAATTGTATTAAAACACATTATATTATTGCTGTAAACACGGTTTTACCCTATTTAAGTTTACAAACGTTTATTCACTTTAAACGTTGAATTCAATTGCACTGAATTCAGAATTCATTTCAAAATCATTACATCTAAAATAAGTACACTTTGGATATGTCGCAGAGTGTACATTCACTCAGTTTGTTCGCTATTACATTTAGCTATAACTTGAAAACTGTTGCTTCGACAAACACGCTAAGCATTTTATCACTAGATAAGTAGGTGAGACTGGTTTGCGTGTGAGGACACCGGTTCACACAGTCAAACATGAAAGAAAATCATTTGTTCCTGGAAAATATTATAATTATGCAAAAAAAATTACAAGTGAAGTTGTTTATGTCGACTTCTCGCTGCAATATTCACGGAATTCAGAATATATAATAATCTACTTACAGTTTTCAGTAATTTAAAAAACTAGATGACGTCAAAAGCCGCAATATTCACAAACAACACGCAAAATAGAAACAAATGAAAATCAACCTTCGAAAAAAATTCAATAAAAAATCTATGAAAAATTCAACTTACATGTTCTCGTCTTCTCACTCACTTGAATTCAATAAATCAATTAAATAAAAACGCGTTAAATTAAATTAATGCAGCGCTTGCTTTCAGCGTCCAGGCGAGCTTTCAGCGTCGGTGTTGGCGCAAAGTGCGACTGGTATCGGCCGCAGTAATATCGCGTACAAAATACTTTTGAAAGAGCTTTTTGGCATGATAGCAAAATTTTTCTTTTCGTAGTACATGTTTCAAATATAAGTTCGTTTGACTTATAAGTATGGTAGCGACGTTTTTGTATTACCCTTTGTGAAAATTTACTTCATTTTGTAGGTGCTTTTTTGTGTTTTTTTTTTTAATTTATTTAATGGTATCTTATAGAAAAAATTAAGTTCAAGTTAATTTTATCGATTCAACCTTTTCTCTAAATTAACGTTTAACAAATATTTAGTTCATGATTAACGTTCATATTCGTGTAAAGAATGAATACGATTTACACAAAATAGTGCAATTAATAAAAGTTTTACTTTATTTAAGAATTTTATAGTACTCGTTTACTGTGTATCTACGGAATTCTGGTTGAGAAGGTTAGCAAAAGAAATAAATAGTGCAAAAAAAGTTTCCAAATGCAACATTCGATTATCCATAAATAGTGCTCGAACGGATCTAATTAGGCAACTCGGACAAACGCCAATCAAAATATCGCCCTTTAATACAAACCCCAGTATGATGTTATACATTTTGAATCCGTATCTCATTCAACAGACACATTCATTTCAAAGAAAATCTCCAAACAACTTCCGTCACCGCCAGTACTTCGCCAAAGCTTCCATTGACGCATGCGCGAGGCACTGCGTGTGTGCCCCCATCGATTTCCCCCACTTGTGGGGTAGGTCCAGACCCCGCTGCACGTGTCGCATTCACCACCCCATCAATGAACCACCATATACTTTGGTACTTATAGCTTGCAGGGCACATTGATGCGAAGATCATTGAGGAAGTGTTGGGAACTGACCTATACTTGTCAAGAACTGTAGCATATCTTTATGTATAGAATGCAGTTGCTTGGTGCATGAATTAAAGTATATTAGAGGGTCTAAACAAAGTGATATTGTATCAGCGTTGGTGATTGACGAAATCCCAACATTTTTGAGATATCATGTGACATTTATGTAACAGATGTGTATAATTTTCTGCATTTTTATCTAATAACTATACAAAAATATCTTGTCACAGAGTTTGTTATCGGGTTCTTCCGAAACGGGTAGACCGATGTAATGAAATTTTTTGTGTATATTTAGTATGTGTCAGAATTACTCGTGAAATAGTGTCAGACTTTTACTGACTAAAACCCCACTCCTGTTCCTTCGTTGCCTTCGTCTCAGGGCCCCGGGTTTCGTTTTCAAACTACCCATGGCCCCAGTAGGCTTCGACCCTGCTGGGCCCCTACGATTTGCTGACATCTCCCTAAGGCGCGCGTGGAACAATACGCGCCGTCGACGACTTGGGCTCGGTCCGGACGGTTACCGGACGGTCGGACGGCGGGCTGCCCATTGCTCGCCGTCCGCGTCAGAATTACTCGTAAGCTTTTTTTTATCCTTCTAGATGATAAGCAGAGTTTGGAATTAGTTAGAGTTATTTAAGTACTTAAATACCGATTTCACACAGCGAAAGAATTTTGGATATGCCTCAAATCCCGAGATTAATTTTAAAGAGCAGTTTTTTTTTTATAATTATCAGAAATATAGCAGAAAAAATGTCTTCCTGCATTAATGACCAGGAGGGGGAAGTGTATAAATTTGTTAACCTCACCTCATTTGACGTAGAGAGATCTTTTTCAATGAAAAATACTAATAAAAATTGTATGTTAATTATCTTTGTTTTAATCGTCTTATCTTTCTCTGAGGTTTATATCATTATTTATTTGTAATATTGTTGGCCACACAGGATTTTTCATCCATAATAATATCAACATTTTGATGCAAGTACATGAATAACTCTACCTAATTTCGTCCTCTGGTGATAAGGGTGATCCGAAATAATGAAACGCCTTAACCAATTTTTATGAAATTTTTCGTATGTATTTGGTAGGTTTTTTTTTTTAGGTGGGAAAATCATCTTATGACAAATCCCGCTCTTGGGCGGAGCGCGATATAGTGTCAAACTTTTACTGAATAAAAACCCACTCCTGTTCCTTCTTTGCCTTCGTCCCAGGGCCCCGGGTTTTACTTTCACATTACCCGTGGCCCCAGTAGGCTTCGACCCTGTTGGGCCCCTACGATTGGCTGACATCTCTCTGAGGCGCGCGTGGAACAGTACGCGCCGTCGATGACTTGGGCTCGGTCCGGACGGTTACCGGACGGTCGGACAGCGAGCCACCCATTGCTCGCCGTCCGCTAGCCCGCGCCTACGGTGGCCAGAAATCGGGATCGGAAGGCGGTTGGGGCGTGAGGACCGTAGCCTCACGCGATCGGCCACCTCCTTTGCTAGCATTACTACTTCGCAGAAGGAGGCGACCGCCTGCCATTCCTCCTCGCTCCAGACCATGGCCTGTACCAAGGCCCGGAGGTCTGACAAATGGTCGTTTTTTTTTACCCTCCTACCCCTAGCCTCCATTATTTTATTTGTTAATTTATATAGCAGAACATCGTTTGGCCTGTCAGCTAGTTAGTCTATATTATGTCCCACTGCTGAGCAAAGGCTTCCTCCTTCTCCTTCCAAATCTCTGTCTTGGGCAATCTTTAGCCAAGACACACATTCACTTACTTCTTTATCACATAGTATAAAACAGTCACTCTTCACGTCTGCCTGATTATCCGCTAACTCCTCCTAAACTACGCAACAGATTGTGATGCGATTTTCACTGTCAAAAGAGACATAATCAAGGAAGGCTTGTGTATAGTTTGCATCTGTACAGAGCTGGGGCGGGTTACTACTCCCCATACAACTTTCACTTATTGACCATCGTATTTACGAAATGGTCAGAGGACTGTCGTATTGTAGAATGATTTATGTTTATTTAACTTCTGTGGCTCATTATCACTGCACGAATGCACAAGGAAGGCGGCCATCAGAGAGGAGTGGCGGCGTGTTGTAAAGCTTGCCACCAACAACTGATGTGATGATCACGACCACTCTGTCAAGAGTGATATCGGAAGGAAGAAGAACTTCTGTGTATGTCGTGATGGTTTAGTGATTATGGCACCCGCCTCTTATGCTTGAAGTTGCGGTTCCGAAACCGGGCAAGTACCTAACAATGTAATTTTTCAATCGATATTGCTGACACCCCGTGCCTCGGAAAGCACATACAAGTTGGTCCCGGTTATCATTAATATTTGACGGTCGTTATAAATGATAAATGATAAATGATATTTATTTTGTAAATAGGTTTAAAAAACACTTTTACACGTCAATTTTTTTTTTTCGTCATTTTTAAACTAGATGAGGCCGGTGTTTCCTAGCTGACTACCCTGAGAAGAAACACCGAAACAAACTCAGGGGTCAAAGTCTCTTTTAAAGTCCATACAGTAAATATGTAATGGTCAAATCACATGAGAACCATGCAGATTTGTCTGAAATGGTCTTTTGAAGAAAGAACCATACAGATTTGAGTGGACCTGTCCAGTCAGTGCAAGCATTTGTCAGTATTCATAAAGCTCAACTCAGGACTACTAAGGAGCTCAACGACTTGACGAACAATACCAAGGAAAGGACATTTGGTTAGGCCGCAGAAAATACTCAAATTGTCAGACACATCAAAAATTACTGAAAAGGAAAAAAAAAAAACAATCAACATAGTCCTCACGTTCACAATAATAAAAGGAAAAATATAGGTAGTTTACAAAATGTAATACTTTAGCAAAGTAAACATTTTTGTCAAAAATTAATAGAAGAAAAAAAAAAAAAAAAAAGTTAAATTGCAAAGTAAAAAGAATCTACAATATCGAATTGTAATAAATAATAAAAAGCACAATTGAAATAAAAATAAAAGAAAAAAAAATAATAATAAGACAACAGTTGCAGTGCGTACCTACTGGAGCAGGTCAATCCCAAGCCTTTTGGTCCTCAACATAGTCCTTTATAGTGTAAAAAGCCTTTTGGCAAAGTTTTCGCTTTACAAATAATTTAAATTTATTAAGGCTTAGTTGTTGAATATGACTAGGAAGTTTATTATAGAAGTGTATACATTGGCATCTAAATGAGCCCCCTATTTTTTTCAGCCTAGTTGTAGGAACCACAAATTTGTGTTTGTTCCTAGTATTAAAATTATGAACATCACTGTATTTTTTAAACATGTTTATATTTTTATGTGCATACACAATATTCTCGTAAATATACTGTGAAGGTACAGTCATTATATTGATTTCTTTAAATTTATCTCTGAGGGAGTATCTGGGACTTAATTTGTAAATAGAACGAATAGCCCTTTTTTGCAATACAAAAATTGACTGTATTTCGGCGGCATTTCCCCACAGTAGAATACCGTACGACATGACACTATGGAAATAGCTAAAGTAAACTAAACGGGCAGTCTCTACATCAGTTAAATTTCGAATCTGTCTAACAGCGTATGCTGCAGAGCTAAGTTTTTTTGATAATTTGTCTATATGTGGGCCCCACTGCAGCTTAGCATCTAGAGTTATGCCCAAGAACACTGTATTATCTTCAGGACTCAACTCTTTACCTTTTATTTGCACACTAGTTTCTACTTGCCTAACCTGAGGCATGGTAAACTTTATACATTTAGTTTTTTTTTCATTAAGTAGAAGGTTATTTACATCAAACCAGTGTACTATTTTTGAAAGTGCTATATTTATTTCGTCAGTAACCGGCTGCTGACGTTTAAGTTTAAACAAAAGTGAAGTGTCGTCTGCAAACAACACTATGTTATGGTTATCCTTTATGAGGTAAGGTAAATCGTTTATATATATAAGAAACAAAAATGGGCCAAGAATTGAACCCTGAGGGACACCCATTTTTACTACAGATCCAGGAGATCTTTTTCCGTTTACATCAACTCTCTGAATCCTTTCACTCAGATAAGATGTAAGAAGATCCAGGGAGGAGTTCCGGATTCCGTAATGGTGTAGTTTCCTGATTAATGTTTCATGGAGAACGCAATCGAAGGCCTTTGACAAATCGCAAAAAATGCCCAGGGCATCGCATTTGTCTTCCCATGCATTATAAATATGTCCTAAAAGTTCAACACCGGCATCGGTTGTTGAACGACCCCTTGTAAAACCAAATTGTTTGGTATGCAATAATTTATGTCTGTTAAAAAATCTTTGTAGTTGCTCTAAAATAAGTTTCTCAAATATTTTACTAAAAGTGGGTAGCACTGAAATGGGTCTGTAATTCGTGGGGTCAGATGTACTACCCGTTTTGAACAATGGAATTATTTTACTATTCTTCATTAGATCAGGAAACTCACCGCGATCAATACAATTATTAAAAATAAAAGCTAAAGAAGGAGCTATAATGTGGATTATAGACTTAACAACGTCCACAGAATTACCCCATAAATCTGCAGTCTTTTTTACATTCAAGGAGTTAAACGTCTTAATAATATCTACATAAGTCACATGTTCGAAATTAAAATCAGAATTGCAAACTTTAACATTTTCTTTAAGCAGAGACTCTGCAGCAGTGGGTGACGAGTTCAGAGATTTTGTTGTTGATATGGGGATCTCTGAAAAGAAGTTCTCAAAAGCCGCGGCAACCTGTGAGTCCGATGTGATCACATTGTCATTAATTACAAGTTTATAGTCACTAGATGGTCTTGTAGACTTTCCAGTTTCACTATTTATAACATTCCAAGTAGTTTTAATTACATTATTACTGTTTTTAATTTTGGAACTCAAATAACGCGATTTCGCTATAGAACAAATTTTTTTAAATAATTTTGAATAATTTCGCACATATGAACTAAATTCAGCAGTATTAACAAGAACCCTTTCATCATACAATTCGTAAAGCCGAGTTCTACTTTTATGAATACCAGTGGTAGCCCATTCACAGAACGAAACGTTACTATTGACCGAAATAGTCTTAGGTATAAATGTAGAATTAAATTGATTACAGTACATGTTAAAGAAACCTTCATATTGGTTATTGAGATCATCATATGTAGACAAGTCTGGTAAATTATTAACGAATATAGATAGCCAGATGCTAGAAAGTCTGACCAGCAGACCAGTCTATCCAAGGAGTATAGTGTTGCCCAGTAACTGGGTTGTGGATGTCTGATAGACAGTCACTCCGTGTAAAACATGGGTATTCAGCAGCATCTGTTTAGACTGGAAGCCGACCCCAAGCTAGTTGGGAAGCCACCGTAGGCGCGGGCTTGCGGGCGGCGAGCAATGGGTAGCTAGCCATCCGATCGTCCGGTTACTGTCCGGACCGAGCTCAAGTCGTCGACGGCGCGTACTGTTACACGCGTGCCTTAAGGAGATGTCAGCAAACCGTAGAGGCCCAGCAGGGTCGAAGCCTACTGGGGCCAAGGGTCTTCTTCTGAAAGGAAGACTCGGCCCTGGTATGAAAGGCAACGAAGGAACAGGAGTGGGTTTTTAGTCAGTAAAAGTCTGATACACCCTCGCGCTCCGCCCAAGTGTGGGGGATGTCATTGGATGATTGTCCCAACTAAAAAAAAGAGCGAGTTGGGAAAAAAAAGCTTAGGAAGATGAACTTGGATCGTGTCCGCGTTTTGATACAGTAAAACAAGTAAATGAGCAATAGGCAATGGCAATGGGTATTATTATAATAAAAGGGTTTTAAGTTGTATGATTGAGAACGCGAAACGTTCAGGGAATGTGCGCAGTTATGAACGCTAATAAATTAACACCGTTCATGCTAATGTACGCTTTATTACTTTGTGTCAAGGTTAATGTTCAAAAAATAATATATTTTGTAAAATGAAAGGTTTTCCGTTTTGAAACGTTTTATAAGTTTTAAAAGCTTTCTGTGTGATTTTGACTTTCTACGTCTACTACGGGATTGTTCGAAAGAGCGTGAGCCTAGATTGCAGTGGGTAATTGAAAGAACATAAGTGGGTTTTAGTCCATTAAAATCTGACACGGCCTCTCACTCCACCCTGAGCGGGAGAAGTTAAAGATATTTGATGATTTCCTACCCCACAAAAAGAGGATTTGGGACGGGCAGGATGCACATATCAATGAGGTATACTTACAATTATAAACAAGTTGTGTTATTAAACAATACATAATGTTTAAAAAAAAACGGCCAAGTTCGAGTTGGACTCACGAAGGGTTCCGTAGCGTCCGTAGTAAAAAACGGAACAAAATTCACGTATCTTGTAAAGGAGCCCCCTGAAATATTTATTTAATTCTGTTTTTTAGTATTTGTTGTTGTAGCGGCAATATAAATTCATCATCTGTAAAAATTTCAACTGTCTAACTATCACGGTTTATGAGATACAACCTGGTGACAGACAGACGGCCAGACAGACAGACGGATGAATAGCGGAGTCATAGCAATATTGTCCGGTTTTACCAATTGGGTACGGAACCCTAAAAATCAACTATCGTAACTCATCTTCTTATACGAGTATATAATTGTAAAAATCCATTGCCGTTCATTGGTCTCGCTAAAACTTAAAAATATCCTATCTTCCTCATTGATTGATTTCAATGTGCCGTGCTTCATCGAGGCTATAGATGCTTGGGGACTCGCTTGCCCGAATTGTAATTCGCCCGTCGACCTATCATCCCAAAGATGGTTTTTTTTTCTCTAATCTAAGAAACCGCTGGTTTGAATTAGAAAATCTTACAGTGTTTTCTTTTTTTTAGGTGGGAAAATCATCTAATGACAAATCTCGCTCTTGGGCGGAGCGAGAGATAGTGTCAGACTTTTACTGACTAAAAATCTACTCCTGTTCCTTCGTTGCCTTCATCCCAGGGCCCCGGTTTCGTTTTCACACTACCCATGGCCCCAGTAGGCTTCGACCCTGATGGGCCCCTACGATTTGCTGACATCTCCCTGAGGCGCGCGTGGATGAGCCGCTCTGCAAAGTAGTTCAAAACCTTATTGAAATATCTACTGCTTATGTGGAGCGTGCGCGTCTACTGGCTGTGGGGGAATGGGAGTCGAGTCTCTGGCGTCAAGCTCTAACGTCATCGAACATGGGTACCTTGCTCGATGATATTAATTTCCGCCTCGCTGCTTCCCTACGTCGAGGCTGTCGCTGCTGTTATCCTTATCGCTGCTACGGTGGCAAAGTTGTCAACAGCCTCGGCCACCACGGCCTGTCATGCAGCCAAAGTGCGGATCGCATAGGGTGGCATGCGGATATCAACAACATCATCCGACGCGCTTTTGCCTATTTTGGCGTTCCAGCCATATTGGACCCCATAGCCTAGCACGAGACAAAAACAAAAGACCGGACAGCATGTGGTTATTTCCATGGAAGATGGGTAGGCCTTCAGTGTGAGATGCTACGTGCGCTGTGTGTTTCTAATTTGTGATTGGACTTCTATTTAGTTGTTTTTTTTTTTGTATTTTCTTTTATTTGTTTGTATTTTATTATTATTTAACATTGTAATGTAACTTATTTGTAATCATTTGTTGACTATAATGTAACTTTCTGTAATCCCTTACCAATAAATTACTATGACTATGACTATTTGTGTCGATACTCTTTCGCCATCCCATCTTTCGAGGTCGTTATGCTGTGCTGGTGCTGTCGCTGTGGCTGCGGAGAACCTCAAGAGGTGGAAATATACCTTGTTGGAAGTTATATTTTCAAACCGTTTGGGGTTAAAAGTCTCGAATCGTGGGGTCCAAGTGCTCATAAATTGTGTAAAGATCTGTCGAAAGTTCGAAACGTCTTATTGACATTTTGCCTGACTCGAGGGCTGGCTTTTGCATTTGACAGAGGATAAGCATTGCCAAACAGCTTGGCAATTCCGTCAATCTTTTGGACACATAACTAGTCGACAGCTATATGGAGGAGTTTTTTGACGCCATATTTTAGTACGTTTTTAGTTAGTTTCGATTAGTTTAGGGTTTTTATTATTATATTTTGGTTATATTGTAATTATAGTTATTTAAGTACTTTTTTAAATGTAAATTTAAATTATATGCATATAATAAAATTTATATATTTTTTAATTATGATTAATATGGCATCCATTTACTATCCAAATTTAAAATAAAATCAAATGATAAATAATGATATTATTATGGCCGGTTGATCTATGAAAGTTTTTAACTACAAAGCTAAAGCACTGGTCTTAAAAGACATACCAGAGATAGTTTCTCGTTTATTTTTAGAAAAAGGGACGCTACTGTGTAGTATGTATCCTTTTAGCATAAAACCCTTTTTACCCAAGTTTTACGAGACTTAAACGTAGAGAGGTCTCCGTCCATACTTGGGTCAAAAAACCCTTGATACCTAGATAATCCTATAAATATTTTAAACTATCTTCAGCCAGCGGCTTCACCCGTAAGAGAAGTACTCCCGGGCTATAAAGAGTCTGTGTCCTATTCCAGTACATGGTTTATCCTTGTACCAAATTGTATCAAAATCCGTTTAGCCGTTTGAGCGTGAAGGAGTAACAAACGTACACACACCCACACGAACATACCGCCCGGAGGACACGGTGGAGCATACGGTGGAGGTGTGCCCCGTTTGGGCAGAGCAACGCCGTGTCCTGGTGGGGGCGATCGACGGCGCCGATCTCTCGCGCCGGGCCTTGGTACAGGCCATGATCCGGTGCGAGGAGGAGTGGCAGGCGGTCGCCTCCTTCTGCGAAGCAGTAATGCTAGCGAAGAAGGCGGCCGATCGCGAGAGGCAACGGTCCTCACGCCCCAACCGCCGCTGGGATTCCGATCCCGATTTCCGGCCACCGTAGGCGCGGGCTTGCGGACGGCGAGCAATGGGTGGCTCACCGTCCGACCATCCGGTAACCGTCTGGACCGAGCCCAAGTCGTCGACGGCGCGTGTTGTTCCACGCGCGCCTCAAGGAGATGTCAGCAACTGTAGGGGCCCAGCAGAGTCGAAGCCTACCGGGGCCAAGGGTCTGATTATGAAAGGAAGACTCGGCCCTGGTACGAAAGGCAACGAAGGAACAGGAGTGGGTTTTTAGTTAGTAAAAGTCTAACACTATCTCTAGCCTCGCCCAAGAGCGGGGGATGTCATAAGATGATTTCCCAACCGAAAAAAAAACAAAAAGACCCACACGAACATACGTTCACTTTTAAAATGGTTACCCATCCGACAGCGTAGAGCGCTAAGAGCCTTGACTACCTTGTTTTCTTTTCTGGATAAACCTTCTCCTTCTTATTTGACTTCTCAAATCCAATTTCTTTGCTCTGGTCATAATAAAAATCTCTGATATACCAATAATCGTCTTCTACGATGTCCCACACACCGCTCTGGGTTTATCCAGTTCTCTTTCTTAGTCCAGGCGATCTCTCTTTGGAATGCGCTCCCACTGAACATCAAGATGGCGTCCAGTCGGTTCACTTTGAAGGTGAAGGCACGTGAACACATTCGCAGGAAGTTGGTGTAATCATCACAGCGTTGATTTGTTGGATTCGTTTTTCATAATTAAATTGTTAATTTGTATGTATGTATCTAAGTATATATTTATTATTGTATTTCTTTTCTATTTCTTTACCATTAAGCTGCACCTACCATGTTTTGTTTCTGCACCACCCTAAGGTCGACTGGTAGAAAATGCCTAAGGCATTAAGTCCACCTTTGTACAGTGTTTATTACTAGTGCATAAAGTTTTAATAAATAAATACATACACACAAATTTTGGCCTTTATAATAGGTCTTTAAAATCATCAAATAACTTCTCGCGCTTTGAGTGGAGCGAGAATGTCAGATTTTTCTTTTGTTTTTCTACTTTTTCTTTTCTTTCAGTTGCCCTTTGTGTTCTAGAACCACGGTATTGTGGCGACCATGCAGGCCACACAGTAATAATTACTAACTTGCAAACTGGCATGTTATACTTTTAAGGTTTATGTGATAAAAAGTTTAAGTTTGATTGATGTTAAAACAATAGATAGGGAGACGTCATACAAAAGTCGAGACGTAGTTCTTATACAAAATGTATTTGAAAGTGCATAAAACAATATAGCATAGCATAGCATAGTCGGCCTTATAATGTTCCCACTGTTGGGACTCAGGCCTCCTCTCTAGGAGAGGGAATGGGCCGTAATCCACCACGCGGGCCCAGTGCGGGTTGGTGGATGTCACATGTCTTCGAATTTTTGGCTCTAGGGCATGCCGGTTTCCTCACGATGTTTTCCTTCACCGTTTTGAGAGCAGTGGTGATGAAATAAATTACACAAAGTAATGCGCCTGGTTGGGTTTGAACCCGCGACCTACAACTCGTAAGTCGAGGCCGTTACCACTCGGCCACCACTGCTCTCAAAAAAACAATATAATAATAGTTTAAATCTAACCAGAAGCCTTTCATTGCGTCTCCATTATCACAGTATCTCTTCCCAAAATTCTCGTGATTCCTAGTAGCATAGAATTTTCTCGTGGGATTCTTTTCAACTATCACATGGTTGAAGCTGCTGACACGAGCTATCATTTCCTAAAGCCTAGATATCTGGGTCAAGGTTTATCATAACAATTTAGTGCTAACTATACAATTTGCTGAAAACTGTCTCGTTGCCCGTCGAGCCTTAATTTTCCGCCCTCGTGACTTCCAAGTGATTTTAAAGCTTCACATCGTGGCTCATAAAAGTAATCTTCAGACGAAAACCAGGCTTTAGATTTTTAGTTAACTTTCATTAATTTGATCTCCGTTATTTTATTTAGGTACCATTAGGTATTAGGTACTACAGCGATGCGAAGGAATTTTATGACGCCATATTTTAGCTAGTAGTTTTTGCCTTTAGTGTATATATAGTTTTAATTAGTTAAGTGTTTTTATTAAAGTATACAGTTAATGTGCCATTATAAAAAAATAAAGAGCATAAATATTAAAAAAAAAATTGAAAAGGTTAATTAAAATTTAAAGTCAAATCAATTTTCTAATCTGAATTTCTCGTAGCAAACTGCGGGGGATTTTCCGATAAAATTACTGCGGCCCTAGCTGGAACACTAAAGGCAACTGAAAGAATACAAGTGGGTTTTAGTTAGTAATACATACGGACATTCCCTCTCAATCCTCTGAGAGCAGGAGGGATTGTTTAAGAATTTCAAACATCCTAGCTTTTTGGAATATTGAAGACCCATTCCAAACATAGTGCCTGAATGAAACCCTTTCGCAGTATAACCCCCACCTGCTCAAATACCTGTAACGTGATAAATGACAGAATGATCAAGTAACCTTCGCCATCCGTCCGTCTGGTATCGGTCCGGTGCGAGCCCGAGTCAACGACGGCGTTTAAAGTTCAACGCGCACCTTAAAGAGATGTCAGCAAAGCGTTCTGAAAGGGTCCTAAAACGTAAGGCAACTAAAGGACCATAGGTGTTGTTTTAGTCAGTAAAAGTCTGACATGCCCTCTTGCTCCTGGGGGTTGGGGTTGTATGATTGGTCAATTTACACTAAAAAAAGATGATATAAAATATAGGTCACTGACTGCTACTGCTTCCTTGATGATTAATAAGTACTTGTAAATTGATAAACTGATAGTCGATGGGACGAAAGGTCCTAGAGTGGTGACCACGTACTGGAAGACGCAGTGTGCGTTTGAAGGCTTCCCACAAGGTTGACCGATGACCTGATGAGGGTCGCGGAAATCTAATGGATGCGAGACGCCCAGGAATGGTCGTTGTGATGATGCCCCAAGCATCATCACAACGACCATTTTATTCTATGTCCAACAGTGGACGTCTTTCGGTTGAGATGATGATGACGATGACTTGTAAATTGTTTGAGCTTGAATAGAATAAAACAAAACTTTATTGTACACCAAAATAGTAACAAAAACTTTAAACTATCTTAATCTATGGGTACAATGGCGGTCTTATCGCTAACAGCGATATCTACCAGACAAACTTACGGCCTGTTCACGACTTCGGTCATAGCGGCGAGCGGTGCGGCGGGCGGCGCGGCGGCGGCAAGCAGTGCGAATTGCACGCCACGAACCCGAGCGGCGCGGCGGCGGCGGCGGTGGACGTATTTAGGTAGTCAGAACGTGCTCAAAATAATGGCGTTATCAAAATGAACCCTTGAAATTCACAAACTAAATAAAGATCGGCGTTTAAATGGCGAATTTCGTCAAATATACGAAGATTACAGAAAATATCCAGATAAATTTTATGAGTACACAAGAATGAGTGTGAAAACTTTTGATTATATTCTGCAGCACATAGTACGTCCCTCCTACATCGCTGTTCGCGCCGCTCTGTTTCGTGGCGTCGCACTTAGTCGCTGGTACTTTTGTTCCCGCCGCTCACCTCACCGCTCGCCGCTGTAGCGATTCGCTCTGAAAACCGCGCGCTTTTTCGCTATGAGCGGCGACTCGTGGCATGCTTCAAACATTTTTTTCATACTTTTGACTTTTTCATAGATATAAAATTATATTATATGACTATTATATGAAAAGACAAAAAACCAACTCATGAATATTATATATATATATATATATATAGATATATATATACCTACACATATTATATGTCACACAATTTCAAAAAAAGAAATAGAAAAAAAAATACAAAAAGGTGGGTTAGTGATGAACGAATTGAATTTGGGTAGAAGCAGAATTAATTACAGCGAAAGGAAATGATCTTTGACTAGATTTTTGAAAGAAGCTAGTGACTTGCCTAATTAACGGGTTTGCTAGAATAATTTGATTAAATATACAAGTAGAAGGATCAATGACCGCTATTGCCATGCAATATCAAAACAACTATATGTAATTAATGTTCTACATATAATTCAGTAGAGTGCCATGGATTGTTCACCACCGGTAATGGTCACAAAGCTTAATTGTTTTTATAGCACATTATTAATTAGCTGTATGACCCGGTTAGAAGTCAAACCGACCTGACCTCTGAATGTTATGAGGTTAGCTATTAGCTTTCCGCAGCTTTTCTTGTTAACTAAGTGATCCTAATTAGCTAATATTGTAAGTGTAACTTGAATAGAGTGAGTAAAATCCTAGAATTATGGAGGCTGAATGATTTTTATAGGAAAGTGTGAACTGACTTTACGACACGCAAAAAGAGATTTATTTATATATTTATACTTTGTAATACAGCAAGATAATAAATGTTACAATTTCAGCCTCAAACATACAATTGGTGGCCTTATCGCATTCCGCGATCTCTTCCAGGCAACCTGGAATAGACATAGATTGCCTGGACATAAAATGGAGTTGCTGTTGGTGCATTACAAAACAAGCTAAACAATATAATTTAGAGATTAAAGATTTCTAAAAAAAATCATCACCATCAATCATCTTTTCAGTCGAATTGTATCCGTAACTAGCCAGATACCCTTCTCTTACATTTCAGTAACACAGAAGAATAAATGGTTCAATATAATTCTTGATTATTTTGGGAAAATAAAACTGGGCAAGTGCGAGTCGGACTCAAGCACTGAGGGTTCCGTACAAACTTAAACCTATGAAAACAGTTCAATTCCCGAATTAAGTTACGAATATTTTTCCGAATCACAAAAAAAGTTTTTTTTTTGTGACGTAACTACAAATTTACAGTTTTAAGATTTTTTTTCTATACTTGTGTTATGAGACCTTATTTCATGCCAAATTTCAGGATTCTAGGTCAACGAGAAGTAACCTATGAATTTTGATTCCCTTGAGAGTGTCGAAATACACGTTTTTTGCAACATAAACGGCCGTATCTTTTTTTCCCGTTAACTCAGATGTATGATTTTTTCACAGTTTCAAGGGACCGCAGATCTGAGTATATGGGTTTAATTTCAACTCGATACCTCCACGTGTTCCCGAGATAAAGGGTCTTGACAGACAGACATACGAACGGACAACAAAGTGATCCTATAAGGGTTCCGTTTTTTCCTTTTGAGGTACGGAACCCTAAAATTAATTACCTATTTGATAAATCTTGATTGCATCACTGGAGTGTTTGTGTGTGCGTGCGTAGATACCAATACCGATGCACTACCAGCGTAGTGCGTTGATACCCATATTAATTATTTGCCTACAAGTAGGATTACTAATTTCTTAAAAAAAAAAACTATACCCAAGTAAAATTTCAGTGCTTGAATTCTGATTGCAATTTAATTTTCTAATTGGGATATATAGGGTGTTCCTTATTCCCGTTACATGTTGTATATAGGCTGACTGGAAATTAGTGTACGATACTTAAACACGTAAGTGTTCTCATGATAACAAACAATTTTTATTATGGGAGCAAACCTGAAATCGCGAAAAAAATATCAGCTGTTCAGTACATTAGGCAAACATAAATGTGTGTGTAATCACGTGTTTAAGTATCGTACACTAACTACCAGTCACCCTATATACGTATAATTATTAAATGTGTACATCTTCCTCCTCCTTCTCCAGTCGTATTCTTCATTACTGAAGGTCGTGAAGCACCCGCTGGATTAGCTTCTCATTGATGGTGTCTCACCATCTGTGACGGTTTTTGGCGGCATGAAGTGCGACGTGCAATTTGGTGTCCAGTGTAGATCGGACCTGATCTGCCCATCTTTTTGAGCTGCGGCCTCTTGGTCAATCATGCCGGTTACGATGAGCTGTTTAAGGTTGTGGCCATTTTTTCTTGCAATGTGGCCAAAGAACTCTAGTACTCTGCGCTTGCAGGTAGTCGACAGTCTAAATATGTACATATGTTATGTTTATCAGAAATCAGAAACGTTTATTTCAAATAGACCAATTACAGGCACTTTTAAATTATCAAAATGTCGGTCAGTCAAAAAAAAATAAAGCTAAATTGCACGTTCCAAAGCGTAGATCTGTATTAGATGGAGAAGAACGTGCAAGAAACTAACTCTATATATCTCAACCATATATATACTTTCACCATTGCCTTTCCAAAAATAATATAGGTATATTTTTTATGTACCAACCATGTTGTTAAAAGACAAAGCCTAAAACATTAAGTCCACCTTTGTACCTTTGTGTTGCATGAAGTTTTAATAAATAAATACACCCATAAGCTAAACAAACAAATTACTAAATCTACACCTAGACAGGTTGTTTCTTAACCAGGCCAGGTCCATATCGGATGCCACCTAGACGGTGCGGACGTAACTATGCGTTTAAGCGCACCGCGTGTGTACCCACAGTAAAACAATAGTATGCTTAGCAATAATACGAAAGAAACGAGTGGAATGGACAGCAGTGACGTCATGAAAAAAAATAAAAAATTCCATAAAATGTTTTTTCTAAAGAAATTAAATTTTTGTTTTTATGCGTATATGTATATATGCGTATTGTGTGACGCGTACTTGCTTCCCTTATTTGCATAAATTTTCATTCCTTGTGGTGTCCGTCACATCTGTTGCAAAGAAACGTTTTTCTTTCTTTTTAACTTACTTACGATTTTTGATATGGTGGTATCAGTAGCCCCATTTGTTAACATTAGCATGTCAATCAGCATACAATTTAAAAAAACCTAAGGTGATTTAACCTTATTAAATGACCCTAGATTCAGTGATTATAATTTTGTCAAAATTTTAGCAAGATTTCTATCCATCAAAAGCGACCCATATAGATCAATGCTAAGCCGTGTCAGTAGCAACGCCATTCTTAGCATTGTATCTGGCCAAACAGACTACATACTATTGTAACCATTATAACATTGTGTTTAGATACATGTAAAGAAGAAGTATCTTCTCCAATAAAACAATAGAGAAGAATCTACCCCCACATCCTTACAAATCCAACGCATGATAAATACATTAAGTATAAATTTTATAAGCCCATTAAAATTAGGGCGGTCGGGCCGCGAGCAAATTGTTGTGAGCGTCGGTGCGGCGCACAAAGGGCGCCGGCTAATCAATTGCTTTGGACCAACTCTTGCGCACTACTCACGAACCGCAGTGGTGGTAACTCGGGAATTGTTGTTTTTTCCTAATGATTTGACCATCTTGTTAATATAGAAACTTATAATTGAATCAAAGTCATATTATAAATGTCAAAGTCTCGTATGTTTGTGAGTGTGCATGTTTTTTCTCTTTCACACTCCGTTACAGACCTGTGCCCAAATTGTGTGTATCTGTCTATACCAGATAAATAAGCTTTTTCTGTAGTTAAAAAAAAAACTGATGAGATAAAGATTAAAAACGAACCAATCTTCATTAATATAATTATTGACAAAAAATAATGGCGAACTCAAAAACAAAATTTTTTCGGCATAATTTTTAAGCGTCTAGTTATGAATTTAATTTATATATTATTGTATAATTTTATATTCACGTGACCCTCACCATCGGCCGATTTTTTCTTAGACGTTATTATTAACCCCTCGAGCGCCGATTGTACATACGGTTTGGTACGGTTTTTTTTTTATTTAAATATATTTCAGTTCACAGTATGTTTAAAGTCTTCTACTATGAAAGAGAGAGAGAGCTAGCACATAACTCTTAAAAAAAACACCAAAACTGTCTTACACCACTTCTCTTTCTCCGTCGTCATACTCGGTTCCCCATTGCCGACTCTTCATTTATTTTATTAGCCGACTCCGCGAGGCATCGTAAGTCATTCGTCTAATGCATTTATTTATTTCAGCCGTATCTTTAATTACGTGGACTTAAGAATTAACGAGCGTCAATCTGTGGGACTGCACAGTGCGATATTGCTTGTTTGTGAATTAATATTTGCATAAGAGAAATATG
The DNA here is from genome assembly GCA_905147345.3 of Mythimna impura. Taxonomy (NCBI): domain Eukaryota; kingdom Metazoa; phylum Arthropoda; class Insecta; order Lepidoptera; family Noctuidae; genus Mythimna; species Mythimna impura. The sequence goes on along the minus strand of LR990362.1, from coordinate 9,569,195 downwards.
TATTTTCAGTTCTGTAAGATATATCATAGCAAGATTATTGTGCAGTATATATTATTACTTATTAGCACTTTGCTTGCGACTACGTTCGTGAAAATGTTTTCATAAAAACATTAACATCCATATTTTGAGGGGATTTAAAAAAAAAATGGCCTGTTGGTGTAGTGGTTAGTGGCCCTGACTGCTATGCCAGAGGTTGTGGGTTCGATTCACACCTATAACAAATGTTTGTGTGATGAGCACGATCATTTGTTCTGTGTCTGGGTGTAATTTATCTATAATATGTACATATGTATTTAGAAATATATAAATATCTTTATCAGTTGTCTAGTACTCATAACACAAGCTCTGCTTAGCTTGGGACTAGACGGTGTTGTGTGAAAGATGCGGAATATAATTATTAATTATAATGACAGTCTTGATTATTATCCATTTTCATTAGAACTTTTGCCAAGCTTAACGTATATCAATTTAAAAATAACAGCCCTCTATAAATCTTTAAAATACCTTAAATTGTTCTATTGGGGGTTGATTTAACAACAATTAATAACTACCACCCTTATACTACTTACTTAGGTACTACTTGGGGTTACTTGGGGTTGGGGCTTTGGGGTTGGGGGTGCTACTTGGGGTTTGGTTGGGGTTGGTTGGTTAGGTTGGGGTTTGGGGTTGGTGGTGGTTGGGGTTACTTGGGGTTGCGGTAACTTGGGGTGGGGGTTGGGGTTACTTAGGGTTACTTACTTACTTAGGTTATTATTTGTGTTAATTTCCAAGTTTAATGGTCCTTGGAATGTATTTTTTCATACAAACGAATTCCCCCTTTTCACCCACTTGTAAGTTGAATTTCTATTCTATTCTATTGTAAGTTGAATATTCAAAAACCCCTTCTTAGTGCTCGCTTACGTTATATAAAAGGAAGCCATATGCAAAATTTCACTTTCCTAGTCTCAGTAATTTTGGCTGTGCTTTGATATGTCAGTCAATCAGTTTCTTCTTTTAGTAGACGAACAATATACTCGTAAGTAGATAATTCATAATCATTTTCAAAAAGAAACATATAAAACAAAAAAAAAACTATTTTATAAATTAATTTAGTTACTGAGTTCCCAGTGGAGCCCCTCTAGAGTGGTGCAGTCTCGGGACAGTGGGCAGGGCACATTGCTCGCAGAATAGGTGGTCGATGGGCCCGAAAGGCTCTGGAGTGGCGTACCGGAAGACACAGCGTCGAGGTATCCAACAAGATGGACTATACAATTTAATTCCACCAAGTCCGTTCCATCATCGGAACACTAGACGTACGGCGTTGCGCCATCGGTACATGGCGGACATTCCACCCATACGTACAAAGCGTTTTGGGAACACATTCATAATGCATACAGCTAAGGAGTGGAATTCCCTGCCGGAGTATGTGTTTCCTGATAGCTACCACCTAGGGGTCTTTAAGTCAAGAGCGAATAGGTTACTTCTAGGCAAGCGTGCTTCATTGTCGGCCACATTATCGCTTACCTCGCTCGCTTTTTTATTTTCATTTTTTTGTTAATTTAAGTACTTAGTTTTATGTTTGTAATTTTGTTGTGCTTTTGTTAAGGTACTATTTGTTAATTTTCTGTGTTGCATCAAATAAATGTTCTATCTATCTATCTATCTATCTACCATCAGGTGACATAGTGGTCAAAGGCGAGCCTATCAATAATAATAAAAAAAAAGACTGAGAACCTAGTGAGGATCGCTGGAATCCACTGGTTGCGAGGCACACATGACTGGTCATTGTTGCGATACGTTGCAGGCCAACAGTGGACATCTTTCGGTTAAAATAGTGATAATGATGATGGTGAATAAAGTCCCAAATATCTCAATAGCATCATTTAAGGAAAGGGTTGTAGGATTGTTCCAAAGAGTCACTACCAATGGCTCTAAGACGCAAAGGGCAACTGAAAGAACATACCCAGGTTTAAGTCATTAAACGTTTGACACTCCCTCTCGCTCGACCCAGAGCAGAGAGAAGAAGTTATTTTATGTTTTCGCACCCTAAAAACCAAAATTATACAAGGTATTATCTTCATATAACATAGATATTATGCTAATTTGTTCATATTTAGAAGTCAAAATACTATAACGAAAACATGCTTGTGTTTGTGAACTGGCTGAAAAAAAAACACGTGTCGACTTGAAAACCTTTTCCAACCCCAACATAATCACAGTTATCCCTGTATCAGGTTTCCGTATCATTCCGTATACGTTTCAGTTTTCCGGATGAGATCGACGCAATTATCCCTAAGTTTGCACCCTCGTGAAAATACGCCACTGAAAACCTCTACCTGCACTCTTAATTAAAAGCGTTTGTTTACGTTTGTACGGAGTCAACAAAATCGTTTCGACCTCCAGTTGAAACTCGTATAGTGAATAAAGTGGTGCCTGTTTTTCTTTGCAGTTTGTAGAGAATTTAGGCGTTCTTCACACGACACCACTCATCGCCGCATAGGCCAGCGGTGGCGATATTTCTTTTTTATTCTTGATAGGTTTGCGCTTGACCACTATCTCACCTGATGGAAAGCGACGATGCGGTCGACGATGGAGCGCGCTTACCTAGAAGCAACCTATTCGCTCTTGACTTAAAGATTCCCGGGTTGGCCAAATGGTAACGGCCCCGACTTACGAATTGTAGGTCGCGGGTTCAAACTCAGCCAGGCGCATTACTTTGTGTAATTTATTTCTCACTGCTCTCAAAACGGTGAAGGAAAACATCGTGAGGAAACCGGCTTGTCCTAGAACCAAAAAATTCGAAGACATGTGACATTCACCAACCCGCACTGGGCCCGCATGGTGGATTACGGCCCATACCCTCTCCTAGATAGGAGGCCTGATTCCCAGCAGTGGGAACATTAAAATGCTGATTATGCTATACTATACTATCCTCACATAGGTACTCCATTTGGCGTGTACGTTCGTGTGTTATGTTAGATCCGTGAGCAAAAATCTATTATTCCTGAATTGATCTTTGCACTAGCGCTGAAAATTACAGATACATTTACGTATTATCGTATCAATACAAAATAATATTATTACAACGAATATTTGTACTACTTCTTTGCAAGTGACATATAAATATTATAATGTACTTTTATAATAATTTATGCATATTTGTTTAAGTATATTTACTTATGTGACGTTTTATAAAAATCTCGACCATTCGATCTTATTTGGATGAACATCGCCATACGCGATACGCCATACCATACGCCATCTTCAATCCAATCCATCAAAAGCAATCTAACTTCAACATAGAAACTTGGTTTCACTGAATATAGATCTACATTATAATTTATGTAAATACTAACTTCTGCCAGTTGAATTGTCTGCCTGAAATAGATAAAATGTGTATTCTATGTGCTATTCGAGGACATGGTCTACTCTTCTACCAAATTTCATTCAAATCCGGTTAGTCATTTCAGCGCGAAGGGGTAACAAACATACATAAACACTGCATTTTGTCCACTGACTTACTTGATCTCAATAATCGATTCTAGGGTGATTCATTGAAACCGAGAGAATATCTCATTCATCTGGCCTAGTTTTTTCTTTGCAATTTGGTCATTTTATATGCATATTAGTTTTTCCCGATCACTAAATGTATCAAAGGCACTCTTTCCGCCCAGAGGCTTACGACACAAAATAGATAGGTACGAAAACTAGACCAGATGAATGCGACATTCTCTAGGTTTCAAAGTCACCCTCTAAGTATATACAAACCAATTTGAAGTCCACACTAACTCACACAAATACGGATGATATTCGATCTGTACCAGGCCTGATTCAGAAAATTTTATATGGATGGATTTAACAAATATAAATTGTTTAGCTATAAAAAAGTTTAGCTATTCTTTATGACATTGATTAAAAAAAAATGCAAATTACAATAGTTCAACTAGCATCTCATGTACTTAGGTACCTACTAAGTACATGAGAATGACATCTTCTTCTTTATCTTCATCTTGTACTGTGCAGATATCATTAAATGTCTCAATAAATGTAAATACCATATATACGCCGATGACGTTCAAATTTATATATCTTTCCGACCAGGTGAGTACGAAGATGCCATTAAAGATCTTAACGATGACCTCCAAAGAATTGCCACTTGGGCTGAGGAGAACTGCTTGTCATTGAACCCTACAAAAACCAAATATTTGGTGTTTGGCTCAAGACAGCAGCTTGCTAAGTTACCATTATCATTTGACCTAAAGCTAATGGGCGAGCAGATCGAGCGAGTGTATGAGGCGAGGAATTTAGGACTAGTTATGGATAAAGACCTTCGTTTCGAGAAACACGTAGCAGACTCAGTTAGGAATTGTTTCTATCGCCTGAAGGTCTTATACAAGATGCGACCGTACTTGTCGGAAACATTACGAGAGCAACTGGTAGAAACCCTAGTTCTGTCTAGGTTGAACTACGCTGACACGGTATATGGCCCGCGCCTCTTAGCTCGTACAGATCGGCTCATCCAAAGGGTACAAAATGCTTGCGCTCGGTTTTGTTACAACATTCCTCGCAGAACCCATGTAACGCCCTATCTAAACAAGCACTTTACACTAAGAATGAAGTCTAGACGCAAACTGCACTTAGCTTGCCTTCTTTTCGGTGTAATTAAATACCAAAAACCTGATTATTTATTTAATAAGTTGAGTTGGCTTACGAGCCGACGAGAATGCGAAAGAAGGCAATGCTCACAGCAACTTTCGACCAAGTCTTATGGTACAGCTGCTTTTAGGGGCAGCTTTCGTTATTCAGCTTCCAAAGTGTGGAATAACCTCCCGCCACCTATTAGAGTGACAAACACGATGGGAACGTTTAGAAGACGCTTGCGACAGTACCTGATCGATGCACAACGAAAGCTGGATATGGTGGCACAAAATACCTCAATTATATAAAGTACCCGCGTGCCTGTCTTGACTGATAATACTTTTTAGTGCTTGATGTTCATCATTTGGTGTTACAAGTAAGGACAATTAATTGGGTGCTGTTACATAATGGTGGGAGTTGCTCACACTAGGTCTCCTCGGGTTCCCTGTCCTTCGGCAAGGAGGGAGCTGTTATGTTGTCCACGGCGGCGTGGCGTCCTGTCGCGGGTATGAGACCTGTAAAATACAAAGCAGCACATTACTTACACTATTTTTTTAACTTCTTAATATTTAAAACAATTTCTTCTCAACGTACCCACTGTTTCTGGCCTACTTGCTTGCGACAGGCGCGCACAGTCCGGATGGCGCCTTTCATTTCCATTCGCCTTTCACAGGGAGCCTGGCGTTATATATATATTAATGTTGGAGTCTCAAGGTGGCTAGTCCGAAAGTACATCTCCATTTTGGAACATTACTGAAAAATCAAATGGAAATTTAGATAATGTACCACAGATTTTAATTAAATGACATCGTTCCTCAATATATAATTTTGAATTATTATGATTATACCAATTATTAACAAATGCACAATGCACTTACCTTCCGTACTTGTAGTCTTTTTTATCTGTAAAATATCCTATGCACAACTCTGCATTCACTTTTATAACATGTGTATATTTTTTAATGCACCGTCAATGCAACTCGCAGCAAGATTGGACAAACTGAGAAAACGCGTTCATAATCGCTCATCCGCGCACAGCTGCATGCAGCGCACTGGTGTGGGGGGAATGAGTAAATACACCGATTGCATCCTAACTCGTTCGAGATTTATCTTCCATCTACCCACATTTTGTATCTTTATTCTACCGTTTTTTCTTTTTTGTTTTCTCTCTGTCGTTGCATTTTGTTTTATTCGTCCATTATTTATTTTTTACACTTTTAACAAACACACTATCTTACACATATTTATTATAATTAACGCAACATTATTTTGATGGTTTATATTATTTAAGTATGCATCACCGATACATATATATATATATTACACTCCAAAACTGTTTTACGTCCGTTGCGTCACAACCACAGGTTCAGTTGAAAACCAGCGTCAGCCACTAGTTGTCTGACATTCATGCTGAACTGGACCTATTTTGGTGCAGCCGTGAGGCACACAACTACATTTTTTTTTGCTTCTTGTTTTTATTTTTGTTTCGTGTTTACCTATATTGTGTTTGTGCCTTGTGCTGTACCAAATAAATTCTTTTTCTTTCTTTCTTTCTTACTGGTTTGAATTGAAAGATTATTTAGTGTTGGATAGCTCATTTATCGAAGAAGGCTCATTCAGTCTCGTGAGTCTGGGTGACTACCAGTGAGTTCCTTCCGAACCCGGTTTTCCATCTCATCCCGAATAGTATTCCATAAATTTATTTATAAAATTTTAAAAATAATCTTAAACCAGCAGAATTCTACAGGCGTATATCTTCTGCAATCAAGTATTCTTTATTCTCAGTCACTACCGCTTCAAATAGACCGACATATACCAGCCTCCCTAGCCAAGATACGACCGTTTCCTTTCGATTCTCTTGCGTCGAACGCCTTGAGTAGGCCACGCCTCCGATTCCTTTGTTCTGACGTCATCTCAACTCTCAGTCACGTGATCAGAACAAAGGAATCGGGGGCGTGGTTACTCGACACATTCGACGCAAGAGAATCATAACGAAACGGTCGTAACTTGGCTAGGGGCGCAGGGTCTGATTGAGAAAAACCTTCTTCAGAACTTTATCAACAAATGATTACTCCGATAAGACTCATTAACATTTGCAACAACTTCCCACAGGACGGACATCGAGGTCGCAGCAGGTACACCCGCACACCCGACATTCTATCCACAATTAGGCCACTTAACCCTGCAACTAGGCGTTGTAAACAAATCCGTGCTTTGTCCACTGAGTTAACACGGTACGGCTAAGTGCTGGTCGATCCTTGTTAACGTTTTAGGTTAACAAGACGACCGCGGTGTTTACGCTGGCCTGTGTTGGTACAAGGAGGTAGCGCCTTGCTGCTGTGTTTGGCTTCGGGGATAGGAGAGAGCGGTGGCGGAAGCGGGAGTGTTAGCGATTTGAGTATGAAACTAGTGCTCTTCACCATCAATGATTGTATCACTGCTTACTATCAGGTGGGATCGCAGTCAGTATAATTATGTCATAAAACAAAGTCGTTTTTTGCATCTGTCTGTTGATATGTTTACTCTTTCTAAACTATGCAATAGATTTTGCGATTTGGATGCGGTTTTCACCAATGGAAAGAAAATTAGATGAGGTAAGATTATATATAACGATTGTTCTGTTTTATAAATAAGTATTGCAACATTTTCTTTTAGTTGGTTTCTGCACAGAACCTTTTTAGATTTTAATGAATATTTCCTATTTTCAAGTATATGGCACCCAAGGGTTGCAGCTGAAAATCAGCGTCAGGTGGTGGCCTTGTGTTACCATTTGGCATTATGCTGAGCTGAGGCCCTTTTGGCATTACTCAATGTACTATTTGTTTAATTTTATGGTGTTTTGTTTATTCTTTTTGTAATGCCAAATAAACGCAATTTTCTTTCTTTCTTTTTCTTTATATATAATTTGCACCTGTGCCAAGCCGAAGTAGGTTACAATTACGGGCACAAAATGTAATGTAATTGTTCATGCGATGCCAATATAGACTAGGCACAGGCTCGCGGACGACAAACAATGAGTAGCTCACCGTCCAGTTCGAGTTGTCAACGGTGCGTAGTGTTCCACGTGCGCTTGAAAGAGATGCTAGCTAAACCGTAGGGACTCAGTAGGGACAATGCCCGCTAGGGCTACGGGGAAATGTCTGAAAAAAATACCGTTGTTCTAGAACGCATAAGTCAACTGAAAGACACAGATGGGTTTTGATCTGTGAAAATCTGACTCGCCCTCTCGCTCCACCGTAGGGCGAAAGAAATCATTTAATGATTTCCCACATAAAAAAAGACCCTGAAGAGATAAGTGGCATCGAGTCTTTTTTAATTAACATTTTATAATATTATACTAGTAAGTTTCTGCTGTTATGCATTATGGATGCACTATACTAATTTTTTTACTAGTTAAAGAAATAAAAAACGCACTGAACAGGTCAATCAGCATACTGTTTCAATCCAGCTTTTCTTTGCAAATTAATAAGAACCACTTCTTATTTTGACGAGCTAATATGACCGTAACATAATATTATAAAGCACTATGGACAATAACTAAAATGCATGTAGAATTTTTAGAGCAGTGGTGGCCGAGTGGTAACGGCCCCGACTTACGAGTTGTAGGTCGCGGGTTCAAACCCAGCCAGGCGCATTACTTTGTGTAATTTATTTCATCACCACTGCTCTCAAAACGGTGAAGGAAAAAATCGTGAGGAAACCGGCATGTCCTAGAACCAAAAATTCTAAGACATGTGACATACACCAACCCGCACTGGGCCCGCGTGGTGGATTACGGCCCATTCCCTCTCCTAGAGAGGAGGCCTGAGTCCCAACAGTGGGAACATTATAAGGCCGACTATGCTATGCTATGCTATGTAGAATTTCTACAAATATTTTTTTATAATAAAATTATTTATTTATTTTTACAAACGAAATTAAAGCGTCTACTTTAGACCATACATGAAAAAATGATGACGTCGATTACAAAACATTGTACAGTACTGTGTACGTAGTCTGAAAATTACCATTATAATAATATGCTAATTTAACATCCTCTTTAAACTTAATTTATTTTTTCATTATATTTTATTACATCTTACCAAAATAGGACCAAAAATTACTCGTTTAACGCGTTCGCTACTGTAAAGAAGGTTTATTTTTGATATAACCTTTCCATTTTGACATTTAAATATTGACAGAACTGTAACTCGATCACAAGTCAAACTCTAATGTCAACAACGTCACTAACTAAATATCTTTATCTCTGTCACTCGTAGTGAAAAAGAGAAAGAGGTTGAAACTGTCAAAGTGAACTTAACACTTGGTGAGCAATGTCACCCGTGGTCGGCTCTTCGTCAAAATTCGGCATTTTCCTCAAACCGCATTATCACATATATGGTAATAGGGACGGGCGCGCGCGCCGACATCTGTGCTAACAAACGCACACTACAACACGGAACTGGAAACTGTATCAAAGTTTGTGGCAAACAAACTGATGTATTTTCGACGCTTTTTTTGAAGTTTCTGCCTAAAATTGTGTTCAAGTCTACCTGGACTTTCAGATGACTATTAATAAGTATTCCAGTTTTTACGATAATCCATTTAAGTGGCTAACTTTATCAGTCTTACAATATTCCCAAAGGATTCAGGCCAACCATCTAGCAGAGCGTCTTGGCTGTAATCCACCATGTGAGCCCAGTGCAGGTTAATGAATGTTACATGTCTTAATTTTTTTTGGTTCCAGTAGGTACATGCCGGTTTCCATATACTGGAAGACTCAATATTAGTAAGCCTCCCACAAGGTGGACCGATGATTCTAGTGAGGGTCACGGGAACCTGAAGAATGCGAAATGCACAGGATCAGAGGTTATGTCGTCCGTCGCCGTGACGTCTTTCGGTTAAAATAATGATGATTATGAATGTATGTATGTACACAACTATACTCATTAAAACCATCAACATAACTGTCTGACTTAAAGAAGAGGTAACATATGACATTTAAATAAAAATTTGACGTTTTAGCTCGTTGCAAATTAAATCTAAAAAAAAAATCTTATTCATTTGGGTTATTTGTGAAAAAAAAAACGAATTAAGTTTGGAAGAGAATTCTTCTGATGCTACGATGTCAGATATTGTGAGCATGTTGCCATCTAAATTAAAACTAAAATTCAACTTTGGAAAAGATTCTTTAGTTGAAAATGAACAAAAATTTGTCGTCATTTGCAGACAAAGTATTTCTGCGTAAGTGTGGTGAAAAAAGTCGTTTGACATGACACGTGAAAAGTGGTCACTGCAGCATTCGGCCTCATAACATTATAGAATATTGCCTCGGTTACAATGACAAAGTATCTCCACTTGTATCAAAACGTACTATTTTTTACCGTAATATACTAATTACAAATTGCAAAACACATTCGAAAACTTGAATTTCGTGGGCTACCCTGAAGCAAAACTCTTAATACTTTTGATATCTGTAAACTTTTATCACAAACACCAAATCAATAAATCCTAAACGCCAGTAGAACAACATTTCAAAACCCTTTTAACCTTATCTCCGCGTAATCTCCTAAGATTAATTTAGAAACGAAAATCAGTCCCGTTTCTCCGTATTTTGTGCAAAATCTGTTAGTCGTAACCTTTTGGCTAACTTTCGAAAAAGGTTAAGACAGTAAATACAATGACTATCAGAAACACTATGTTTTGTTGCCCTTATCTTAAAACAGGGACCGGGTCCTGGACCTAGGTAGGTTACTTGTGGTCAGTTGTAATGCGACAAATAGGTACAAGATTAAATCCATATAACCCTCTGATTGTTATTACAAGGAAACATTGGGATCTATATTCTGAACACAAGCACTGAGCACAGGCGTAGAGTAGCCAGCATTTCGGTATTTTACAGGATTTTTTGGAGATTGTATAGATACCGGCACGGATCTTGAGCGCTGACTTCTACAGTTCTACTTGCGCAGAAGCACGCAGAAGTGAAATATTGAGTCTCTTTAGTGGTATGAAGAGAGATGCGGGGGCGGGGAGTGAAATCCTTGTACAGTGATTGGCTCCCCGATATAGTACGATGCGCAAAGCGATCCCTGCTCCTTCGCCGAGTGCTCGTGCCACTATCTGTACGCGAGAATTACAACATGATTTGATTCCGCCATCACCTTTCTACTATCAGACAACCCGATGTACTGCGAGTATCAAATCTTACGTTATTTACACCTCTACGGCCCCGACTAAGAATTTCGTCTCGTCGTTTATACCGTGTATATTGAAGGACTGAAACAATTTACCTGCTGCGGTCTTCCCGTCCGATTATAATTTAGTTGTCTTCAAGGCAAGAGTGAATAGGCACTTAATAAAGTAATGCGCTTCACCATCAACGATTGCATCACTGCTTACCATCAAGTGGGATTGCAGTCAAGCACTAGATTGTATCGTTTAAAAAAGTAAAAATATTGTATTTCCTGATAGGTTTTGTTTTTTTTTTCTTTGGGCTTATGGCCCTTTCATTAAATAAGACTTACTTTAGTGGTAAGTGTTTCTATTAAAGCGGAGCGGGACGTAGTGAAGTTGAGCTACTTTTGATATCTGTAAACTTTTATCACAAACACCAAATCAATAAATCCTAAACGCCAGTAGAACAACATTTCAAAACCCTTTTAACCTTATCTCCGCGTAATCTCCTAAGATTAATTTAGAAACGAAAATCAGTCCCGTTTCTCCGTATTTTGTGCAAAATCTGTTAGTCGTAACCTTTTGGCTAACTTTCGAAAAAGGTTAAGACAGTAAATACAATGACTATCAGAAACACTATGTTTTGTTGCCCTTATCTTAAAACAGGGACCGGGTCCTGGACCTAGGTAGGTTACTTGTGGTCAGTTGTAATGCGACAAATAGGTACAAGATTAAATCCATATAACCCTCTGATTGTTATTACAAGGAAACATTGGGATCTATATTCTGAACACAAGCACTGAGCACAGGCGTAGAGTAGCCAGCATTTCGGTATTTTACAGGATTTTTTGGAGATTGTATAGATACCGGCACGGATCTTGAGCGCTGACTTCTACAGTTCTACTTGCGCAGAAGCACGCAGAAGTGAAATATTGAGTCTCTTTAGTGGTATGAAGAGAGATGCGGGGGCGGGGAGTGAAATCCTTGTACAGTGATTGGCTCCCCGATATAGTACGATGCGCAAAGCGATCCCTGCTCCTTCGCCGAGTGCTCGTGCCACTATCTGTACGCGAGAATTACAACATGATTTGATTCCGCCATCACCTTTCTACTATCAGACAACCCGATGTACTGCGAGTATCAAATCTTACGTTATTTACACCTCTACGGCCCCGACTAAGAATTTCGTCTCGTCGTTTATACCGTGTATATTGAAGGACTGAAACAATTTACCTGCTGCGGTCTTCCCGTCCGATTATAATTTAGTTGTCTTCAAGGCAAGAGTGAATAGGCACTTAATAAAGTAATGCGCTTCACCATCAACGATTGCATCACTGCTTACCATCAAGTGGGATTGCAGTCAAGCACTAGATTGTATCGTTTAAAAAAGTAAAAATATTGTATTTCCTGATAGGTTTTGTTTTTTTTTTCTTTGGGCTTATGGCCCTTTCATTAAATAAGACTTACTTTAGTGGTAAGTGTTTCTATTAAAGCGGAGCGGGACGTAGTGAAGTTGAGCTACTCTCCACTTAGTGCCCTCCACGCGCCATCACAGCCTTCTTAACTTGTGGGTTTGTAGACGGCGAGCAATGGATAGCTCGCCGTCCGGTTGACTGGTAACCGTCCGGACTGAGCCCGAGTCGTCGACGGCGCGTAGTGTTCCACGCGCGTCTCAAGGAGATGTCTGCAAAACCGTAGGGGGCCAGCAGGGTCGGAGCCTACTGGAACCATAGGTTGTGCAAAAGAAAACCCGGGGGCTCTGGAACGAATGCAAAGAAGGGATGACCATTTTTTTTTAGGTGGGAAAATCATCGTATGACAAATCGCGCTCTTGGGCGGAGCGGGAGATAGTGTCAGACTTTTACTGACTAAAAACCCACTCCTGTTCCTTCTTTGCCTTCGTCCCAGGGCCCCGGTTTTCACTTTCATACTACCCGTGGCCTCAGTAGGCTTCGACCCTGCTGGGACCCTACGATTTGCTGACATCTCCCTGAAGCGCGCGTGGAACAGTACGCGCCGTCGACGACTTAGGCTCGGTCTGGACGGTTACCGGACGGTCGGACGGCGAGCTACCCATTACTCGCCGTCCGCAAGCTCAAGCCTATTGTGGCCGGAAATCGGGATCGGAATCCCGGCGGCGGTTGGAGCGTGAGGACCGTTGCCTCACGCGATCGGCCACCTCCTTTGCTAGCATTACTGCTTCGCAGAAGGAGGCGACCGCCTGCCACTCATACTCGCTTCGGACCAGGGCCTGTACCCGTAAACCTGTAAGGCCCGGCGCGAGAGATCACTGCCGCCGATCGCCCCCTTCAAGGACACGGTGGTTCTCTGCCCGGGCGGGGCACACCTCTACCGTATGCCTCCGGGCGGTCCACACAATGGTGGCACCCAGGCGTTTCTTCCGCACGAATCCGGTGCAGGAATCTCCCGAACTTATCATGTCCGGTGAGGACCTGCGTCATGCGGAAGGTAAGGACGCCATTGTCTTTCCAGCCACTCCTCAAAGAAGGGACTTACCGCCATTTGTGGCGTGCCCAGACCAATTTACGGTATGGTGCTCTTCACACCGCACAGCTCCAGATCAGTGGAAACGCACCCTTACGCTTATGCATTAAACCTCGAGTGAAAAATCTTCCGAAAAATAATAAAATTATTCAAGATAAAGTTTACTTTGATGATACCGAATAATTTCAATGAACTCATTATCGTCTTCCTTTATTCTGAGACACACTAGTTTAATAAACAGTTTAAAACATCCGCTTTATAAATGAGTTACTCGTTGCGCACGCGTCGCTTTGCAGGTGGTCTCTCAAAGAAGTTTATTTTATGCTGTCAATATTATTTTAAGTATTGATTTGATTTAAATTTAGCAAAATGTCAATAATAGCATATAATTGGTTTGCAATTTTAATATTCATCGAAATAAAATTGTTAACCAAATTGAGCAACCGTAAGACACACAATGTTAGTTTTCTTTAATGTTATTTCTACACTGTGTGTATCATCGCGTGAGGCAACGGTCCTCACGCCCCAACCGCCGCGCCGCCGGGATTCCGATCCCGATTTCCGGCCACCGTAGGCGCGGGCTTGCGGACGGCGAGCAATGGGTGGCTCGCCGTCCGACCGTTCGCTAACCGTCCGGACCAAGCCCTAGTCGTCGACGGCGCGTGCTGTTCCACGCGCGCCTCTTGATGTCAGCAACTGTAGGGGCCCAGCAGGATCGAAACCTACTGGGGCCAAGAGTGTGATTCTGAAAGGAAGACTCGGCCCTGGTAAGAAAGGCAACGAAGGAACAGGACTGGGTTTTTAGTCAGTAAAAGCCTGACACTATCTCCCACCCCGCCCAAGAGCGAGGCATGTCATAAGATGATTTTCAAAAAAACTTTTTAGAAAAAAAAATAACCGACTTCACTAAAAAAAAACACTAAAAGGATCAAAATAACTTTAATTTCGGAAGTCGGTGTTTCTCGGTATTGTTTGTTTCTTATTTAACACCGACTTCCGAAATTAAAGTTATTTTGATCCTTTTAGTGTTTTTTTTTAGTGAAGTCGGTTATTTTTTTTTTTCTAAAAAGTTTTTATTTCACATTTTTTAGTTGCGATACACTTATAAACAGAGTGCCTATTTCTCATGACAATTCCAATTAACCCAAATACTGCTAGGTTACATTGTTTTATTATAAAGTTCCTGTGTCTACCTTCCTCCTTCCGGCTCCATCATCAGATCAGTTCGATAGTACCTTATAGCCAAAGAGCATCTCACGACAATTCTAATAAGCCCAAACACGGCTAGGATACATTGATTAATTACGGAGTTCCTGTGCCTACCTTCCGGCTCCATCATCAGATCAGTTCGATAGTACCTTAGAGCCAAAGTGCATCTCATGATAATTCTAATAAGTCCAAACACGGCTAGGTTACATTGATTAATTACGGAGTTCCAGTGCCTACCTTCCGGCTCCATCATCATCATCAGATCACTTCGATGATACCATTTTCAACGTAACTATTCAGAATCATTCATTTATTTGTATTGTCATAGTCGCTTAACTATGTATATCTTCATTGTGATATCTATTTGAGTATGAAGTTCCGTTGACCATTTCTGGTCTTCTTCATCAGTTCCACTTCATCAAATGTTACTTTTTGACTGTAAATGCTTAAGTTCTTGATGAAAATACTAAAATTACCATAGGGTTGCCTATAATTTTTGAGGAGTTCCCTCGATTCCTCATGGATTCCATCATCAGAACTGGATTTTGAAAAAAATGGGACCAATCTGGAAGCATATCCTATAAAGGGAAAAAAAAATTTTGCAAATCGGTCCATAAACGACGGAGTTCTGAGGTAACAAACATAAAAAAAAAATAATGATAAAAAAAAAAAAAAAAATACAACCGCATTGATAACCTCCTCCTTTTTTTTGAAGTCGGTTAAAAAAATGTTGTTCTTACAATATTTTCATATTATAGTAATATTTCCATATTATAGTAATATTTCCATATTACAGTAACATTTCATATTTATATAGCATTCACTCCAGCTCCTTTCGGCTCCGTTAACCATCTACTCTGCGAGCAATACGCTTTGACCACTGTCACATAAGTTTCGCGCTTCTTTGGACTATGTCAGTAACCTTGGTTCTTCTGCGAATATAATATTTAATTATAATTATATCATTTAAATGACATTTCAAATTGTAATTAAACTATTGACATTATTATTTTTCATAGTGAACTAAATTGTAAAAATTTTTTTGCAAGAAAATGTATGTGATTTGCATACCTTAAGGTGTAATATGGTTGGACTGTGCTATACTTTTAATAACTTTATGAAATTACCCATATTAGCAAATAAATGATTATGAATTATATCTTCGTTTCTGATTCGATCACGCAAGGATCTCAGATTCTCTCCATTACCATTACATTGTGAAAATTAAATGTCATAAATTACAATCGAAAAATAGTGAAAATGCGCATACTTAGTATTTCTTTTTTTATACCGGAACTTCCTCAATTTTTTCTCCAATCACAACCCGTCTCTTCGATCCAATTAACTCTTCAACTTTATCAGCAGTGTACAATGAGTGGTTTCGACATCCAGAACATAACCGAAGACAGCCGATATCTGCCGAGTTATTAATTGAGCATTGTGGACGCGTAGGTAATGGGATGTGCGCAAGAGCACTTCGCCGCTATCTTTATGAAGACACATGTATCAAGTAAGCGGTCTTACTATGAGAATGGTTATATTTTGTGTAATAAAGGTGAGAATAGATAGTACCTATATAACTATATATAGGTATGTACCGATAAACTGGTTAGATAAGCTATACAAAAATGGAATATTAAAAATTAAATACGAATCAAAATTGATGGAAAAACAAAAAAAAATATATTACAAATTTTTAACAAATATGTCTCTCTCGCGAAAATGCAATGTTTTTTTACGGTTATAGACTCTATTTGACAGTGGTCGGAACTACCCAAAAATGAAGATATTGACACCGAGTAGCGGTTTGGATTGCTGTTGTCAGCAGAAGGTCTCAGGATCATTGCTTGGACCTTCTGCTGACAGAAGGTCCAAGCAATGATCGTGATGCACTTTGACGTTAGAGTCTATATCACATTTCTGTTTCTGTTATCATCTTTTAAGTAACTAATGAAAGTATTTTTAAAAATTCTTCATATTTATTTAATCTTTTTAATTACACTAATAGATATTATAAAGGCGTTAGTTTGTTACTTTTTCACACTCGAAGGGTTAAACGGATTTCAATGAAATTTAGCACATGGATATACCATATCCTGGAAAAGCACATAAGATGGACTTTTTATATCGGGAATAGGTTCCCTTGGGATAATTTTACTACTATAACACGGTTGAAGCCGCTGGCACCAGTTAGTAATTAAATAAGAAGAAAATTATAATTAAGGGAACATAAAATAAAAGAAAATTTATTCTATCTTCGATCTAGAACCCATGGTAAAAAGGTGTCCAGCTGAAATCTATAATTTAGCAATAGTCTCCGGTAATTACGTCGCGATGCCAGCCTTGCTCAGGGCAGCCATAACCTTGATAGTATCTACCGACCTCCGCAGCCTATCGACCGAGGTGACACCTGTTTATTTTCAGTTTCAATATCGAGAATCGTAAGCTAATGCGAATAACTGTTTTGAAAAATCAGTCTAAGCTAAACACCACGAAAGATCATAAACTTATATTATTTTAGAAAAATTTATAATTCTCCTCTCTTATTTGATATAATAGCCAACGACCAAGAGGCCGCAGCCCAAAAAAATGGGCAGATCAGGTCCACTCCACACTGGACGCCCAATTGCACGTCGCACTTCATGACGCTAATATCCGTCACAGATGGCGAGATACCATCAATTAGAAGCTAATCCAGCGGGAACTTCACGACCCTCAGTGATGAGGAATACGACTCGAGAAGGATGAGGAGGACGATTTGATACAATATACTTTTCCTGGCCATTACTGTCCCACAGCTCAGTAAAGGCCTCCCCCAAGTCTTTCAGACATTCTTCTCACGAGCCATCTCGAATCTGTCCCCGCGATACGCATCTAAATCATCTCACCACCCCTTTCAGGGATGGCCAGCGGGACGGATGGGACGGGATCGGACGGGAATGTTTCGCTTTGTGTTTTGCCAGAGAGCTATGGAGCGCAGCATTCTTTTTTAGGGTTCTGTACCTCAAAATAAAAAAAACAGAACCGTTATAGGATCACTTTGTTGTCCGTCCGTTTGTTTGTCTGTCTGTCAAGACCCTTTATCTCGGGAACGCGTGGAGGTATCGAGTTGAAATTAAAACCATATACTCAGATCTGCGGTCCCTTGAAGCTGTGAAAAAATCAAACTTCTGAGTTAACGAAAAAAAAAGATACGGCCGTTTATGTCGCAAAAAATGTATATTTCGACACTATTAAGGGAAACAAAATTCATAGGGTACTTCCCGTTGACCTACAATCCTGAAATTTGGCATGAAGCAAGAATATAGCACAAGTACAGGAAAAAATCTGAAAATTTGCAGTTACATCATAAAAAAAAACTTTTTTTTCGATTAAAAAAAATCTCCGTAACTCAATTCGCGAATTTAACTGTTTTCATAGGTAAGTTTATACGGAACCCTCAGAAAAAACCAGATAAGTGCGAGTCGGACTCGCGCAGAGTCCGACTCGCACTTAGCTGGTTTTTTTTAATGTTAAGCTGGACTGCGATCCCACCTGATGGTAAGCAGAGACACAATCGTTGATGGTGAAGCGCAATTGTTTATTAAGAGCTTATTCATTCTAGCCTTGAAGACATCTAAATTATATATAATAGGACGCTAAGACCGCTACAGGCAAATTGTTCCAGTCCTTCGATGTACGCCGTATAAACGACAAGGCGAAACGCTTAATCCGGACCGTAGAGGTGCTATCAATGTAAGGGTGTATATCCACCGTACGTTGCGTTGTCTGGTGGTAGAAAAGCGGTGATTCTGTTGTAAAAAGAACAGACTGAATACGAAATAACACGCTGTGCTCCAAAACGGGCAAAAAGGTCGCCAGGCTCAAATGAGATTGGGCAGATCACGTTAACCGTTAACCCCATTTTTTAACGAAAATTTGACATTATTGATTTTGCTCGTACATGCTAGCCCATTGTTACCCGGGCTATAATAACTAATCGATTGGCACCCCTTTCATCATTATAAGTTCTAAAGTGTTGGCGAGGCGGTGGAAATGTACATTGCTAAAATGATAGCCCTTTCTTTTAGCTTCGTCATAGTCGGCTAAAAATAAAGAATCATTGACTCCATCAAATCACGGTGCCAATGCTGTGTTCCGTTTCAACCGGTTTCTTGGTGATTTCGAAATATTCATATAGTTTCATCATCTTTTTGCCCTTGTTTTATTTTACTTAAAGGCGGTGCAACTTGTTATTTTCTTCCATTCTGTTTTGTCTACCGCTACGCTAACCCTGACTCTCTTTTCTTTCATATCAGTCCTCACACAATCCATCTATCTTCTCTTTGGCCTCCCTCTCCATCTCCATCTAACTACATGTATACTCATCAATCTTTTAGTAACAAGGTTTCGTCCCTTTTCTTCACATGACCTTACTAAGACAAACGATATCATTTTAACTTTTCAGTCTCTAGCGCCACTTCTAAACTTCCTCTAATCTACTCATTTCTCACTTTATCCATTCTCATCACTCTACACATCCATTTCAGCTATATTAAGTCTTATTTCATCCGTGTTTTTCACATCTTTCAGGTCTTATCACCGATTTGTAGATTTTACTCTTTAATGTGTGAGGCGTCTGTGGGTCGTAAGTAGGGACTGGTCATTTGTCATTAGATGATATTCCCACCAAAAAAAAAAAAAAAAACAGTGACTGGTCGCCATTTTATCTATACCGAGTTGTTCTAGTGATATCGTATCTTCCGAGGACTTAAATAAAGTCACTGACACAACAATTACCGTGAAAGTCGTGTCATTTCTGAATTATACGTTTACTTTGGTGCAATGAGAAGAATTTAGTAGATGCAGAAGTTAAGGCCTGTTAGGCATGAATTTACTCATTTTACACAGGAAGGAAAATTGCGAAATATTTAACTGTATGTAGGTAGAGTATGATATTTGATTTTTTCAAGTTATAGTCGTGGCTGATTCTCATATTATTGATGGTCACATTTGGTAAGTTCAATTGAATTCAGGTAGATATTTTTGATTGAGACTCCTCAAGTCAGTTTTGTTATTTTCATTATTGATAGGCTTGCGTTTAACTTGTAAATATCTTTCCTGATGGTAAATGATAAAGTGGTCAACAGTGGAGCACGCTGGCTTATAAGTAATCTTTTCACTCTTGACTTAAATACCTCCAGATCTTAATTGCAGATCGTAGAATGGCTTAATACGAACGTTAATGATATCTTAACATTAAAACTTACAAAGAAAGTACCTAGTGGATGTTAGAGAAAAAACA
Organism: Mythimna impura; assembly: GCA_905147345.3. Taxonomy (NCBI): domain Eukaryota; kingdom Metazoa; phylum Arthropoda; class Insecta; order Lepidoptera; family Noctuidae; genus Mythimna; species Mythimna impura. The sequence goes on along the minus strand of LR990362.1, from coordinate 9,549,424 downwards.
GCCAGGCTAAAGGGGAGGTGGATAGGCTAAGATCGTCATTGACAGGACGCCAGAGTAAGGACATCGCCATTGGGGTCGTGCGTGGTGAAAGTTGTGTGATGATCTGATCATGTTCGCGGGGTAAACTTGGCCATTGATCGCGCAAACCAGCCCCCTAGCCAAGTTACAACCGTTTCGTTTCGATTCTCTTTTCGTTGATCGCCTCGAGTCGGCCACGCCTCCTATTCCTTTGTGCTGACCACGTGACTGAGCGTTGAGATGACGTCAGAATAAAGGAATCGGAGGCGTGGCCTACTCGAGGCGATCGACAAAAAGAGAATCGAAACGAAACGGTTGTAACTTGGCTAGGGGGGCAGAGCTTTTTTTCTAGCCATTACTGTCTCACTGCTGGGCAAAGGCCTCCTTACAGACATTCTTCCCACCAATTGTCATGGTTCGACCCGTAGGTGAGAGTGTTATGGAGCCGAGTGCTGCAGTGACAAACCATGTTTTTCAATACACCTACGAAGCCATAAATAAACGGGGGTTTACGTGCGACTTGTGGGGGTCACTTAGCGCCTGGCCTGATGCGATAAATATAATAAATTGTGGCGTAGGCGAGTGTTAGTATTTTTCCGCACTAGTGCGGAAAACAAATAATTGCATGCCTACAAGCGGTAGGGATAAGAGCGGGTTTTCGTTTAAGTGTATTGATAAATCTTTTTAAGAACCCATTTGACTTAGAACTAAGTCCACTTACAATATGTTACAGAAGATGTTTGTAGAAATACTTCTTAGAATATTTGACGAAGGTATAGGCTTTGACTTCGAACATGACGAGTTTGCTCCCGTAGTATTGTTTGCACTTGCACACCGCTCCTGTACTGCTGCGTACAGTCCAAGCGAACGAGAAAATGAATGCTAACAAGAGAACATAATCGTATGCTTGCTCGCCGACACAAATTAACTCCCACTCCTTCGCTCGCTGGCGTTTCTTTGCTTGTACCCAACAAAAGATATCCATCGGTGATTGCTAGTAGTAACTATTCTGCTAGTAGTAACTATTCGTTCGCTTGGGCTGTGCCTGCCAGTATTTGAAGTCGATTTAGACGGAAAATAAATACAATAAATCTTACATTTACGTCTAAAATTAGTGTTTTAGTATATTCAGAAACACTACTATACTATTGAGATTTTTTTATTTTTTTGTCTGGTGACTGCTAGAAAGATTTTTTGAAGATGAGACCTGAAAAAAAAATGTGTAACATTTTCTTTATTCATTTCAATACCCGTATAAATTGTATTTTTAAATATTTCAATAAAAAAGAAAAATAACATTCAAAATAAATATTACTATACTAAATAAATTTTATTATTATTTTAGATAATAATATTAAAAAATAATAAATATAAAATAATATTATTATAAATATTATATGGGTTATTATATCTCAGAACCCTGGGATCCTGGACCTTTGAAAGGCGTACGAGGAGTCGAAACCAACTTGCAGAGACCTCTTTGACGCTTTTAATGGAACGTGGTATAAAATATTGTTTTGTTTCTGTAAATGGGTATATTTGACCTGAACAAAAGTTATTATTATTTATTATTATAGTATGAGCAGTGGTGGCCGAGTTGTAACGGCCCCGACTTACGAGTTTTAGGTCGCGGGTTCAATCCCAGCCAGGTGCATTACTTTGTGTAATTTATTTCATCACCACTGCTCTCAAAACGGTGAAGGAAAACATCGTGAGGAAACTGGCATGTCCTAGAACCAAAAATTCGAAGACATGCGACATTCACCAACCCGCAATGGGCCCGCGTCGTGGATTACGGCCCATTCCCTCTCCTAGAGAGGAGGCCTGAGTCCCAGCAGTGGGAACATTAAAAAGGATGATTATGCTATGCTTTATGCTATTATAGTATTTACGAGTATATGGACCTCATGGCAGTTTTTCTCTTCCAAGTGAAAAAATAACGTAAATTGGTCCTTTATTAGAAATCGATGTACAAACACGAAAACCTTGCAAGCTTTTCCTCCTTTTTGAAGTCGGTTAAAATGCTCTATTTTTCTATCCATAACCAGATAATATTTGCCAAGTTAGTGGTCAGCTCACACCGAGATGTGACGCGACACGTCGATGGTTAAAGAGATCAGTTTACTATGACGTGCCAATACTAATATTGACATTTTTTTTACATGATTGTATTTTTCCCCCCATTACCCTAGCAGGCCTCGGACCTGCTGGGCTTAAGGTCTGCTGACATCTATTTGAAGGACGCGTGGAATAATATGAGCCATCGACGATTAAGGCTCAGTCCTTATAGGACTAGCGGACAGCGAGCTACCCATTGCTCGTATGCAAAGCCTACGGTGGCCGGAGATCGCTCTGCAATTCTCAACGCCCGGGGCATCTATGAATGTATGTACGTTACCTCACGATTACGGCCACCTCCTTCACTAGCATTACTGCTTCGCAGAAGGATGCAACCGCATCCCAAATCCATCTTGCACCTGAACCAGGGCCCGGCGCGAGAGATCGCCCAGGCGGGGTATACCTCTACGTATGCTTCACCGATCCGGGCGATCGGGCTCCGGGCGGTCTGCGCAATGGAACTCAAGCGTTTCTTCTACCTGAACCAACTTTCACTGGATTCTGATTTTTTATGTTTAGTAAATCACAAATTCCCATCCACCCTTACTTTGTTGAAACTTCAACGGTCCGGACTTAGCGTTTCACTTCGTCGTTTATACCGCGTACACGCGTACCTGCTGCGGTCTTCCCGTCCAACTATAATTTAGGTGTCTTCAAGGCTAGAGTGAATAGGCTCTTAATAAACTAGTGCGCCTCACCATCAATGATTGCATCTCTGCTTACCATCAGGTGGGATCGCAGTCAAGCACTGGTTTATGTTAATAAAAAAAAACTATGAATTTTATCGTTATTTGAAAAAGTGCGTGCATTGACGCGTAGCGCGCCACATCGCGTTTCAAAGTGAGATGACCCTTATCCGAAGCAGAAACGTAGGTGTCGTCTTTTCACATGTCTAGCTAGCCTTTGTGTCGTTTTTAACGTTTGTGCACCAACAAACAGCCGCTCCTGCCACCTCTTGCCCTTTGTTCAAATATACTTACTTTGAAGAACTAAACCTGTTGAAATGGATGAATAGTTGTTATTTTCTATTTTACACCTGGCGCTTAAGTCATTAATGACTTGATAGCGAGAAAGTACGAAAAATAGAGAAAAGAAAAAAAAATAGGAAAAATAAATAATTATAATATTTATTTTTGACATAAGTTACGTTTTTTTTATGGTTTTTTCACCTTATGGTTTTGAAAAACCTTCTGTCGCTGCATCCAGTTCGTATTTACACGTATCTAGTTTCACGTGCTGGTACTCTGTAAATAATTAAAATTACATTTATTATTATATCTTTATATACAATCCTTTGTACGTGGGTTTGTCACCTAACTCCTCCTAAGCTATTGGGCCGGTTTGAATGAAATTTTATGTGTACATTTGAGTGGGTCCCTAGATGGTTTGAAAATATAATCGAACCCAGTAGGTGGCATTGTAATCGGTTTCTAATTTTATTTTTTCATATAGACCACCTTTCGGGTAGGCAACGTCTGTTGGGACCGCTAGTAGGTACATAATATGATTTTATACTGTGATACACAAATATTTTCGTATAAACAAAATTCTTTTTAAAGGTATTTTACACTTGACGCCGCTCACCGCCGCGGAAGGTGGAGGCCTAGGGCCTTACATGACGTGTAAAAATGTAAAATGTCAGTCGTTTGAACGAGAAAGAGGGATGGAGCTATACGCCCTTTTTAGCTCCATTCCTTTAACATTTCAGTTTAGGTCGTAAAATTAATCGCGTTAAGATCTCATAGCTCAAAGAGACGGTGAGCGCCTTTGACCATACGGGTTGGTTCCGAGCAGTCAAAGTGCAAGTTTCATAGAAGCGCGACACTTTCTTTTCTCACAGTGATCCAAGCTGTAATGCTGTGCCTCGTGTGCCAAGTGCTGCTCGTCCGCAAAGTTGGGTAGCATATTATGCTACCCGACACGGCGTTCTACGTGAGCAATTCAACGCGAAACGATCGGATGCGGTTCACGCAAATTCAACGCGACGTGGTGGCTCTGTCCTACGTGCGCGCAAAGTCGCCAATTCAACCGCCAAAATATCAAACCAACTAACCACGTCCGCTTCGCTTCACTCGTCGCCGCCCCGCACCCACGTGTGGTCACGTAGTTAACCGCAATCATATTATTGTGGTTAACTACGTATAATATACGTATTAATAATAATATTTTATTTGCAAAAGTACACAATTACAGGTGACACTTAATTTAGGGTACAATTGGCCAAGTACAAGATACATGGTCAATGACCCCTGTGCAAAGAAAACCTGTGATAGAGGGGTTATCCATCCATCCATTATGTAGTGGTAAGACTAGGATAGGTAATGTGCACTTTTATATAAAAAAAAATGTTCTAGACTAGTACAATTTGGGAGGAAAAAACAAAAACTAAACTGAAATTTGGAGGGGCGAATTTTGGCCAAAATTGTCTTGTTTATTGTACCTATGTATTTGAATGCCTAAAAATGCAATAGAGTATCGATTGTTTGTTCCTTTTGTGCAGCATCGCTTCGTATTCGCCGTTGCATTGAATCGCTTACACAGGACAGCGTGTTAGGCATCAAAGGACATGGGCTTCTATGTAAATAGAAGCCAATGTAAAGTGAGAACCACTTCACCGCCTACCGCGTTGGTGCGCGTCGTGTTTGAATCGCCTAGTCAACTTTCCAGCAGGCCTCCTTCTCTTTCGTCGATCGCCTCGAGTCAGCGACGCCTCCTATTCCTTTGTTCTGACCACGTGACTGAGCGTTGAGATGACATCAGAACAAAGGAATTGGGGGCGTGGCCGACTCGAGGCGATCGACGAAAGAGAATCGAAACGAAACGGTTTTAACTTGTCTAGGGGGGCAGGCATTACTTACGTTTCTTATAATCACAGTTAAACTCGTATAGGTCGCAGTTGTCGTTGAACATCCGGGCTAGACCTAGGGAGTCTTGACCGCAGATCGGCACGAAATCATGCTGGCATTGCTCGGCCATTTTGCAGAAATTTATTACCTGTCACCGAAGAAACAAAGAAAAGGTTGGTTGGCTCGGCTATTTTGATACAAGTGGAGAAAGTTTGTCATTGCGATAGAAGTGGAATTCGTCGAGAAGCAAGCGAAGGTGTTATAGAGCCGAGTGCTGCAGTGTGCAAATTTCCACGTGTATCAAACGACGTTTTTCAATACACTTATGAAGAAAGAGTGGGAGTGAGTGGGTGGGTGGGTGTGTGTGTGTTAGGTGTCTTCAAGGCTAAATTGATTAGACTCTTAATAAACCAGTGCGATTCACCATCATCGAATGCCTCACTGCTTGCCATCAGGTGGGATGGCAGTCAAGCACTGGTTTATATCATAAAAAAAATAAAAGGGAATTGATGGGTGACTCGTGGCGGTTGCTTAGCGCCTGATACGATAAATACAATCAATTGTAGCAGGGGTGAACTTGCGCACTTTTCTGCACTAGTGCGGAAAACAGTAGGTAAATGTCGTGCCTAAAAGTTGTAGGGATGGGAACGGGTTTTCAAGAAAGTGTATTGAAAATTGTTTATTTGTAATTTGGACACTCCTTCCAGAGTGAGAAAAGTTATTTGTTAATTTCCCATGTAAAAAAGGTTCTTAATGTTCACAAACCTATCTTTTGTTGGAAATAACTCGCCACTAATATTTTAAAAGTCGTACATGACGGAGAAAAGCTTTTTTCAGAAAGCATATAAACAAATTTCTTTGTTTTCCATTGTGGCATTAAGAGTCTCGACCTAGCACCATTTATTAAGAGACTACCTATGTCAAGTGGTGCACGACGCAAAGGTTTCTGAAATTTTGTTTTTTATAATATGACTTATACAGATTTGCTGACCGTTTTGAGGCAGTGATTTAATTTATGGTAACAATTATTACTTATAGGAATCTGAACGTGAAAGGATAGTTATCTAAATCCTACACACCCTATAACACACATACCTACACTCACAGTTTCACTTTATACACTTATAGGACTTTTACCATTCATTTTTTAATTAATTTGTTCTAATATTTAAAATTCCTGTACTTTAAGTATTAATGGAAACATTGTCTTCATTTTCTTGAGATCGTACTTGCAGACCCAGCTCCAGGTTTTGAGGCACTGCGTGCCGAAATACAGGCACCTAGCCTAGTTCGGCAGTAGATGCAAAATTAAGCACAATTGTGACTGTCTCGTGTAAATTTAAATTGTTTATAGACAAATTGTGTTAACATGTATTTTTCTGGTGTAATAAATTATTATTATAATCATATTTATTTTTGCGTACACTACATTAAATGCAGTAACAATCAAAGGGTCATTAGTGATAAGCCGTGTTCCTCCACTTCGGTACGTTGGGTGCACTTGCATTGCACATATAAGGATAATCGTCGGTTGGTATTATATTACATGAAAAGTACCAAAGGGGCCTTTGCGAGTTTGTATCGCCCCTCGTAAACGAACCAAAGGACCCCAGGGTCCCGAGATAAATAAATACAAAATATAATAAGAAACGAAAATTGGTTTAAAATTAAGATAGAATTTTACCGGTTCTAGTGGAAAGAAATAATCTTCGGCTTCTATTTCAACGTGTGACCACACTTCTGCTGCTAATACAATAATTATTAAACCTGAAAAAAAAAATGTTTTTTAAACAGAAATAAAAGAGATATTTTTTTTCTATAGCAAAACGGCTATAGAACAGAATAAAATAATATCATAATTGACTGAATGACGGTCTTGATAAACATATTTCTGTGTCAATTTAAAAAAAGCCTTTGACTGAATGGATATTACTTAAATAGGTATATAAAAAAATAGTACATATAATATAACTACGACTATACGAACTATTTTTTTTTTCACAATACGTCACTAGTACTGACCTGGCAAGGACGTGTAAAGTTACTACAGAAGAAAAAAGAAACTTACTAGTAAACACTTTTCTAAATATCATAGTGTGGACGATCACTTCCTAGAACGAACAACATAGGTCTAGGCGAACAATACCCTCTCTTGTTTACGTTGGTTAAGTTAAACTATGGCTGTAGGACAGGAAATTATTACAAAACACACATAATATTGAAGCTTATGTGGATCGTGCTATGTTCAACTGGGGTGGTCAACATTTTGATTCACTACCAACCAAATCACAGTATGCCCAAAATGATGGCAAATACTAGACCTGAATCGAAGAAACTAATGGATCGGAGGGACTAAAAATGACGAGGTAGAATTATTCTTTAAATTCAAAACATTTTAAATATTTATTTTTTATTGCACACCTTAACATAGTACAGGACAAACATACATAAAAAAATGACATACAGTATGTGTCTACAAAATAAATCTCTCTCTATGTATGTCTAATTTTGTAATAAAAAAAATATCTCCAAATTAGGCGAATACTAAGAAGTTGTTTGGAAATTCAACTTTTAAGGAGGTCAAAAGAGAGAACTTCGTTTGTATGCAGAATCTCCTACTGTTCACCGTGCACTAGTTTCTTACGTTTTAAAAGTGCCCATGTAGGCCAATGTGAAACCAAAATATTTGAATTTTCTTTTTTTTAAATACTCAAGATTTAAGGAGATCACTCACGACGTCATTTTACGATAAAAGAAAGAAAAATAAACATTATTTTTTTTGGTCAAAATCACACAATCTTAGGACTAACTTACAACGTGTTTTTTTATGTCCCATAACTCTGGGGTATGAATGAGTCCATATCAAAGAATCAACTGGCATACGAATTATTTTTCAATTATCTTTTTTTGTTTTCTTTTTCCATACATAATAATTCGATAAGTTCACGATTATTAATGTAAAACACCCTTACGTGAAATTTAATATGACAGCGTAAATTTGTATTGTCATTATTTACGCTGTGATATTTTTTATAACTATACTTCAAAACGGCGAAGTTTGGCAACGTCGCAAAAGTAAAGATTTGTTGTGACAATTTTTGATATAAATTAATTAAGAAACTATGCATTTTTGGACCATATATTAGAATATAGAAGTCCTAGAGGACTTTCAGTATTATTTTTCCTTATAGAATATAAACCTTGAGATAAGAGATATCAAGGACAACACGTTGTTTATATAGTATTACAAACATTTTCTATGAAAAATATGCGCCACGTCCGCGCAAAACGGCCAAACGCTCAGCATAATGCTCCGGTGCCATGTGCCGGTGGTACTCTCTCTAAGCGGGAACTTGCCGTGGGTGCCCTACCTAAAATCATAGTAATTACAAATGGTTGTGCACCTCTGACTATGACCGTTCTAGAACTACTGAACATTGGTCTTTTACTTGTTTATGGTCCTATAACGGTAATATTGCGAATTGTTATCGTTTAGTCATTCCGACGATACCGGAATGTGTGTAAAGATAACTGAAGCATTTGTTTTTTGTAAGTAACAGTAATATTATTATTAACTTTTCTTAACTTTTTCTGTTATATAAAGTATATCAAAAATCTATATTAACGAACACTTTTATTTCTCTGCACTTATGGAGTGCCAACTGAAAACCAGCGCTGGACGCTGAGCAAATGCTGAGGTGGTAATTCTTCCGGTAGGAGCACGCTCGGCGCATTCTGTACTTTTCTTTTCTTTTATTCTGTATTTGTAACCGTTGTGCTGTCTGTCCCGAATAAATAAGTTTTTGTTATATCTATGGAAGTTACTCAAATAGAGGTCCTAGTATTGTGAATAATGAATTTATATCGGTGAATAAATAGAGAAGTTTTTGAACTTATTCATCTTTTCTTTGTCGTTTTACTGGAAAATTCACAAAGACGTGACTAGCGAATGACGTAATACTCTCACAACACCTTAATATTTTAGAACTTTATTTCTTTTTATTACTGTCTTTTCTTTTCTATAGGTTTCGAGAAATTTGATTAAAAAAAAAAACAGTCAAATAACCTATTGATCAGAAAATGGTATAATAATTAATTTTACATTTTTTTCATACCTTTATAATACTCTAATTTATTCTTTAAAAAAAAAGTAGTAAAAAAACAGTAAAGTAAAACACATAGCTAATCTATACATATAATAAAACAGTAAAATTATTTTGCGATGGTATTAGTTGGCGCAAAAACTACTGAACCGATCCTGTTCAAATTTTGCATACAAAATCCTTATAGGTCAGGGCAACTTATAGGCTATAAATTATCACGCTATTTGCTATGGGGGGTGAGCAATAATCCAAAATGTCGATGTTGAACGACATTTGCCACGAGTTCGATCCTCAGCTCCAGTTAAAAATTTAGACATTATTTTATCTTCTTTTTTGTAATAAAATAACTTTTACCATTTTTTCAAAATAAAATTGACATTTCTATTCGATATCTTCTAAATATTTTGTAAAAACTAATCAAAACACATAATAAAATCAAAGAGGCGAGTAAAATCACGTACTAAAATGTTGTAAATATGGCACCACAAGCAATTCAGATACTCGCAACGCCATCTAAAGACTGAAAGTAGCAATAATGATGACAATGATAGTTGAACTTCATATTTGATAGAAATATTTCACTTCATATTTCATTGTGTATTTTACGTAATTTTCTGAGTGGCGGAAGAATGACCATCGCAAAAATTTGCAGACAGTTTTATTGTTTAAAATTGGACGAAAACCGTTATGGTTAAACTGGAGTTAGACTGAGGCATTTTTAATCCTACTGCTTTTTTTTCCCCGTGGTTGTAACAAGCTAATTGACCGTGATTATTCAAGGGATTCCAACCAAAGGCGATAAAAGTAAATACTTATATGTATTTAATTATTGACTTTAAAATAACACGGTAAATTTTCGGAAGGGGTAGCAATATGGCACCTTGCGTTGGAAGGCCCCCAGGTGGACCGATGACCTGGTGAGGGTCGCGAGAATCCGATGGATGTGAGACGCACAGGACCGGTAATTATGGTGACACTTGGGGAGGCCTATGTCTAACAGTGGAACGTCTTTCGGCTGAAATGATAATGATAATGATGGCAACTTTATTTTCCTTTTGTTAAGGGTGGAAGTCATCCACTTTTCCCACTCTGGTTGGAGCGGGAAGGCGTGTCAAACTTTTACTGACTAAAACCACACCTGTGTCCTTCAGTTGCCCTTTGCGACATCTCTTTGAGGAGAGCGTGGATCACTACGCGCTGTTGACGACTGGGCTCGGTCCGGTCAATTACCGGACGGCCGGACAGCTGTGAAGACCCATTGCTGGATGTCCGCAAGTCCGCGTCTACCGTGGCTGGTCGTCGGGGTCGGAATCTCGGCTCGGCGTGAGGACGTTCGTTCCCTCACGCGTGCGGCCTCCTCCTTCGCTAGCATTACGGCTTTGCAGAAGGAGGCAACCGCCTGCTATTCGGGATTGCCATTTCGATTGCCTTGCGGGGCACACCTCTGTGTGCTCCACTGTGTCCTCCGGGATGATGGCACCATGCGGCCTAATAATGGTGTGTTTTGTTATATAAAACGGGGTCGAAAGGTTTGCGTTCCTAATCACAGTTCGACAACGTATGATGTATCTCAGATTCCTTGCAGCCTTACGTTGACATCCATACGTTACCTCCTTGCAGTGAGTGGTGACCAACACTGGAACAACCCTCTGAGGGAGGCCAGTCTCAGGGAAAACACTAATCGGCTGCTACATTTGTTTATCGGAATTTCATTGTTTTATAGATAAACAAGCTCAGGACTGTTGAGGGTGTTTCACGCGGTTTCTGTTTCGCATTCGGTTGGAAGTACCCTGATATTACCATTTTGCGAATCGCCCGAAGGACCCGTTGTAGCATGCGGTGGAGGTCTATCCTGCTTGGGTGAACCGCCGTGTCTTCATAGAAGCAATCGGCGTCAGTGACCTCTCGGTTTGGCCATCAATATGCGAGTTCGATTGGACGGGGATACACGCGTTCAAGATTTCACCGAAATTCATTCATAAGTTGGAGACTCTTCATAGGGTAGTTCCCACTATGGAATAACATTTGTCTGATATACGAGGACGTCAGTCAAATATACACCAAAAAATCCTAGGTAAATAAATGAAAAAGTATTTTTTACGCCCCAAATGATCAAGCTGCAACAATCAATTCAAGCATGCTCTCGCAAATTCTTCATAAGTACTGTTGTGGAGGAAGATAGTTGATGATGATGGTAATTTTTGGATTCACTGGCTTTTTGGCTTTGCACTATCAGTGCACGTTATCCAGCTGAAGGTCGGTGTCCCGATTATGCTCCTTCGTTTACCTCTACCAAAGCTGTCTGACGGCTTAAACTCTTCAGTGAAACATTATTGAGGCGAAAATTTTACAGGAGGTAACTCTTTCGAACAATCTCGCAGCCTTAGCAGACATTGGCCCTAGAGGGCCCTATCCATTTGCTGACATCTCTATGAGTCGCGCGTAGATTACTGCGCGCCGTCGATTCAGGATTGCTTTGACCAGATGACCGGACGGCTCCACCGCAATCGCCCTGCGGCTTTCAACACCTGGAGCATCACTTCCCTCATCATCCCTCATAGTTTCAGCCGCCTTCTTCGGTCGTAGTGCTTCACTGAAGGAGGCTACTGGTTGGCATTTTTTTCCACTAATTGCCTTCATGAGGACACGGCGGCGCCGGCGCTCCTACCAAGCGGGACTGACTTCCACCGTAAGCTCCATCGTATTCTCCGGGCGATCCGCACCGCGATTGTGACATGCTCACTGTGACAATGTTGTTTTACCAGAACATAAACCAGAAACAATACAATAACAATACAATATACAATATTTGTGTATGTTTATTTTATGTATTTATACATTTGATCCCTTGTTTTCGTATTATTCTTTTCTTTTTTTTTATGCACCTACCATGTTTTCTCTTCACTACCCTTGGTTGACTGGTAGAGAATGCCTAAGGCATTAAGTCCGCCTTTGTACCTTTATGTTGCATGAAGTTTTAATAAATAAATAAATAAATAATAAATAAACATACATAAACTAGTGCCTTTTTCCTTGGGGTAGGCAGAAATGCCAACTGCTACGACCCTTACATACTCTTTCTATTCATTGACGTTCATACATCTGGATCTGGACGAGTACATAACATGTATCCTGAAGGTAATTTGCGTTTTTACCTTTAACCGTTTTATGTGAAAGTACAATAAATAATCACGATGCTTTCAGAATGAATTGCAAGCACAGAATGATTGTACAGTTTTACGAACTTAACGCAGACGAAGTCGCGGGCAACAGCTAGTTAAAAATAATCCATAATATGGGGTCGAAAAACTCCTCCGTATTGCTGTCGGACTAATAATGTGCCTAGAAGTCGGCATTGCTACGCTGTATTTCAATGCTTACCCTCTGTCCAAGGAAAAAGCTAGCTCTTAGGCCACGTGAAGTGTCAATAAGGCGTTTAGTGAGGACTTTTTACACTTTGTGAGCACTCGGACCTCACGATTCGAGAGATTCAACCTCAAACGGTTCGAAAACATAACTATCAACAAGGTTTTTATTTGGAATACCAAGCCGGGTGTCACCATTATGCGGACCACCTGGAGGAGACGGTGGAGCATACAGTGGAGGGTTTTTTTTTTTAAAGGTGGGAAATCATCCAAATGACTTCTCGCGCTCTGGGTGGGGCGGGGTATCAGACTTTTACTGACTAAAACCACACCTGTATCCTTCAATAACCCTTTGCGTACTAGGACTACTTGCGTACTGCCACTCCTCCTCGCTCCGGACCATAGCCTGAACCAGGGCCCGACGCGAAAGGTCGCTGCCGCCAATTGCCTCCACGAGGACACGGCGGTGCTCCGCCCAAGCGGGGCACGCCTCCACCGTATGCTCCACCGTGTCCTCCGGGTGGTCCACACAATGATGACACCCGGGCATTGCTTCCACCTGATACAGTGGAGTGGTGCCCTGCTTGGGTGGAACTCCATTGTTTCAGTTCTGTTTACGTTTTTAAATAATATTTTATATTTTTTCAGGTGTATTATTGTTGCTTAACAATATATCACAAGTCAGATGCCATATTTCGAGCCAAATGTCAACTCCATCGGTTTGTATTTTTAATATACAACGTGGCGCCGACAATACGGCAATAAATTAAAATGCTCGTAGTACTAGTTAATTTTTAGGGTTCCGTACCTCAAAAAAAAAAAAACGGAACCCCTATAGGATCACTTTGTTGTCCGTCTGTCTGTCTGACTGTCTGTCAAGGTTCTTTATCTCAGGAACGCGTAGAGGTAGCATAGCATAGTCGGCCTTATAATGTTCCCACTGTTGGGCCTCAGGCCTCCTCACTAGGAGAGGGAATGGGCCGTAATCCACCAAGCGGGCCCAGTGCGGATTGGTGGATGTCACATTGTCTTCGAATTTTTGGTTCTAGGACATGCCGGTTTCCTCACGATGTTTTTCCTTCACCGTTTTGAGAGCAGTGGTGATGAAATAAATTACACAAAGTAATACGCCTGGCTGGGTTTGAACCCGCAACCTACAACTCGTAAGTCGGGGCCGTTACCACTCGGCCACCACTGCTCGCGTAGAGGTATCAAGTTGAAATTAAAACCACATACTCAAGTCTGCAGTCTGTTGAAACAGTGAAAAAACGAAACTTCTGAGTTAGGTAACTAAAAAAAAAGATACGGCCGTTTATGCCGCAAAAAACGTATATTTCGACACTCTCAAGGAAAACAAAATTCGTAGGGTACTTCCCACTGACCTAAAATCCTGAAATTTGGCATGAAGCAAGGTCTCATAGCACAAGTATAGGAAAAAATCTGTAAACTGTAAATTTGTAGTTATGTAATAGAAAAAATACTTTTTTTGCTATTTGGAAAAATCTTTGTAACTCAATTCGGGAATTGAACTGTTTTCATAGGTAAGTTTGTACGGAATCCTCAGTGCGCGAGTCCTACTCGCACTTGCCCGGTTTTTTTATTATTAATAGGCTCACGCTTGTCCATTATCTCAACTGATGGTAAGTGATGACGTGGTTGACGTTGGAGAACGCTAGCCTAGAAGTAACCTATTCACTCTTGACTTAAAGACCACTAGGTTGTAGCTATCAGAAAACACAGACTGCGACAGGAAATTCCACTCCTCAGAAAGTCTGAATAGCGTGAATGTTGACAGGCCAATATAGGATAAGAGCAAGATGATGACACGGCAGTGCTCCACTAGAAAAAGTAAGTGTTGAATAAAATTTTCAGCTACCAATGCCTTTAATTTTACTCAACAGAACAAAATTGAACAACACTGCGTGCTGGCAGAGACGTGCGTTCACGACACGATAACTATTTGTGGCAAGATGGGTGACGAATTGAGAACCTTCCTTGACTTGTGCGATCTTCTGGAGTATGCCTGTGATAAAAATCAGAGTATGTATTCTTAGTATCTTTACTTTGAGGCTTGTTTATTGGTTGATTTATATCCGTCTCCGGGCCCATAACCGCAAGGGCAACGAGGAATTTCTGAAAAGAAAACCCGTAGTCCTAGAACGCAAAGGACAACTCAATGGCACAATTGTGGTTTTACGAGGCATGCCTTTTAAGTTTTGTCGTTTGAAGAAAAAAACACAACTAAAACCTTATAGTCCTTTTTATTGTTTTTCAAAGTATTCACCACGTAGATTAATACACTTTTCCATTCGCTCAAACCAGTTATTATAACATTTATTCCACTCTAAAGTGGGGGTGTTAAAAATGGCTGACTTGAAAGCGTCGACTACTTCTTCACCGGATGGAACCTTTGACCACGAAGACTTTTCTTAATTTTAGGAAATGTAAAGAAATCGTTAGGGTTTAGGTCAGGACTGTATGGAGGATGGTCAAGAATTTCTACTTTTTCCTGCTTCAAATACTCAATCGTTTGACGAGCGCTGTGTAAGCTTGCGTTGTCGTGGTGCAGGATAATGCGTCGCTTTTAGTTAGATTTTCGAAGTTCGGCGATGACTTGTGGTAAACAAACTGTGGTATACCACTCTGCGTTAACTGTTCTAGGATCTTCCAGTGCAATAGTCGCAACATGGCCGGGTTTTCTAACGAACGTGGGCACTATCTTCTTTGAAGTACTTCGAGAACGAACAACTTTAGTCGGCTTTGGCTTGTCTTGTCAGACCCAGATTGTAGATTGTTGTTTGGAATCAGGATCGTAGGCATAGATCCAAGATTCGTCACCACTGATGATGTCGTAGACGTGATTTGACTCTCCTCGGTTGAACCTTTGCAGAGTTTTCTTACACCATCTGACGCGGGCCGCCTTGTGATCTTCGGAAAGCAGATGCTTGAGAACGGCAAACTAGCTTTCTCACACCAAGCGCTTCATGCAAGATCTTCTGAATGGTTGTCCCTGAGATGCCTAATAGAGCTTCTATTTCTCGATACGTCACATGACGATCTTCGAGAATTAGTTGTCTCACAGCAATGATGTTATCTTCAGTGAAGGCGGATTTTGGGCGTCCTTTGCGAGATTTGTCACTAACACTAGTATGTCCACGCTGGAATTCTAAATACCAGCGTTCGACAGTCCGCAGACATGGGGTTTCATTACTGAACACAGATATTAGCTCTTCAAAACAGTGAAGCCGTGTCAAGCCTCTTCTAAAGTTATAGAAAATTATTGCACGAACATTTTCCTTAGAAAGATTCATTTTCGTACGTAACCTGACAGATTCCAATCGACGCAGTGACTAAACAATAGCATTAATCCTAATACTTTCAACTGTTTTGAGATTCAAAATTTAAACACATTCGAATATAGAACAGTTCCAAATTCAAAATTGCCGGGAAATATGGAAACGACAGAACTTAATAGGCATGCCTAGTAGTCAGTAAAAGTCTAACACGCCCTCTTGCTCCACTCTAGAGCGGGAGAAGTCATTGGATGATTTCCCACTTCATGCAAGAACCTTAGTGATTATAATGTGATAAGTCACAGATCTTTAGTAAATTATTTATTAATTATAGTATTCAAATTCAAATACAATAATTCTAACAATTAGATTCTTCTACATTTCTCGCAGAACAGATAATCGATAAGGACGAAATGTTCTGCCCCCCTAGCCAAGTTACAACCGTTTCCTATATATATTGCGTATTCCTTCGTTCTGACCACGTGACTGAGCGTTGAGATGACGTCAGAATAAAGGAATCGGAGGCGTGGCCTACTTGAGGTGATCGACGAAATGAGAATCGAAATGAAACGATTGTAACATGGCTAGGGGGGCAGGAATGGGAACCGCGTACTGGAAGGGGCAGCGTTGGAAGACCTCCCACAAGTTAGAAAGGTGATTTGGTGAGGATCGCGGCATAAGGAACTGCTCGTTGTGGCTCCCCACAACTCCACCAATGCCTAGCAGTGCACGTATTTCGGCTAACATGATGATGATACTTCAAAAAGTATGTGATGAAATACTTTTGAATATCGATCTGCGATACTGGCAGAATTGGCGCAACTGGCTCCATTGCCATAAAAAAAAAGTTTCGTTCACCTGCCTTCTTGACACGGTTCTCCTGGTTGAGATACCAATACCTCAATAGTGATGCCAACTCCGATGGCAACCTGGTTCTTGCTAATTTTTGTCATAGGACGTCAAATGACACGAGATCAAAAGGCCTTAGATACAGAAAACAAATATACACAAAAGTATGTGTGTCCGTATAGTACTTGACAGTATGCTTAAATTCAGAAACAATTAATTAATTCATTTGTTTTCTTTTTCAGTTTTCGTACACGTCGACGACATGGAGGGGTGCCCTGCAGAAAAAAAACAATTCATAACGCCATAACACTGCCTTTAGGTGCTTTTAAAAGACGAATTTTTGTATATGCTTGCGCACTAATGCAAATTATAATATATTATATTATATCTAATGCAAATATTAGTTCAGGGTAATCGATTAAAATAAAATTAAATGTTATTCGTACTGTACATGATTTAAAAGAGTATTTTAAAAGGATAATAATAAAAATAATCCACAACTTTCACACAACGCCATCTAGTCCCAAACTAAGCAGAGTTTACGGTATGAGTACTAGACAACTAATAAACATTCTTATATAATTCTAAATACATACATATTATAGATTAATTACATCCAGACACAAAACAAATGATCGCGCTCATCACACAAGTATTTTTCTTGGGTGGGAGTCGAACGCATGACCTCCGGCATAGCAGTCAGGGCCACTTACAACTAGACCAACAGTCCTATTAATAAATATTGGTAACTAGCTTCTTCTAGTGACTTCACCCGGAAACTCGTGGTATCAAGATAATTTATAGTTTATAGCATTCAGGAATAGTGTAGCTACATATAGGGTGACTGGTAATTAGTGACCGATACTTACACACGTTATTGTAGGTACTCATGATTACAAACAGCTTTCCCAAAAAACTTTTTTTGATATACTAATTATTTCAATCACAATAACAAAACAGCTGTTTGAAACTTTGAATTTCGCGCGCGCCTTTACCTGATCAGCTGTTAGCGGCGCGGCACCTGCGCCCACATTATCGATGACGTAAGCAATGTACCTACATGTTTCGGTAAAATAATATCCAGACTAGTATTTTGGTACTTTACGCGAGCGCGCTACGCTACAATAAATTAGTATAAAAAAAGTTTCTTTGGGAAAGTTCTTTGTAATCATGAGTACAATCACGTGTTTAAGTATCAGTCACTAATTACCAGTCACCCTATATAATTAAATAATTTTTAGAATCGGTTCACATACAAACTTACAAATACCTTTTTATTATAACATTAGCTATATCCCAATGAAAGTCCCAAAAAATTTTTTTCAACCGATTCGAAGACGTATTCCGTAGTTTGAAATCCTGTTCCGGGGGTAAAATGATAAGTAGCCTAAGTTACTCCTTGTAACATCAGCTACCCGTGAGTAAAAGTTCCGTCAAAATCAGTCGATCCGTTTCAGAGATTAACCGAAACAAACAGCATTTTCGTTATACATATCGAATATACTTTCTTAAGCATTTAGTAAAAATATTACAAACAGATACTGGTTTGTTTTTTTATTATTATTATTTTATAATCATCCTTTTATTGTATTTAATCTAATTTAATTTTAATGTTTGTTATTTTGTTAAATTTATAATTAATTTCATTACTTATGCTTTTGTACTATCTTTTATTTTAGTTTCTCATTGTTATTATTAAGATTTTTTTAAATTAATTTTGAATGTTTTTATTATTTTTGTCCAATTCATTATTATAATTGTAATTTGAATATTTGAATGCCGTCTACAGCAAAACATAGTGTTCATTTTATATTGACATCACATCTGCACCTATTTGCTTACCTACCTATGTTCTAGAAATAAAAATATCTGAATTTGACGTATATGTTAGGTCTCCATAACATGGGAGGTCATCATCATCAGTATAGTTCCAGTCAAGTCTATACTAAAAAGCCCTACAATCTCAATAAAACGCAGAATTACACCACAGATTATAAAATACCTGGCTACACTCAGTCGTACAACTTTTTAACAGAAAAAGAATCTTTACTTAAATATGTGTTTAAGTATCATTACTGTAATGTGCTTCAGCCTGACCTGAGATCGTTAGAGGGAGAGGAATGTATGAGAGGTTACGTGTGTAAGAGGGAGAGGGGTGTAGCTCGAAGGTTGACCGGCTAACAGGTTGGGGCAGACAGAATAAGTATAGCGAATGCAGTAAGGTACGATGGATCGGCGCATCTTAGATACGATGTTACGAAAACGATCAGGGCTTAACGGCTGGTTAAAAAGAATTATATATTATTATTTATATATTAGATAAATACTTTTTTCCCTCTACTCGTAATAATAGATATTATATATTTTTAAATAGTTAATTTGTTTACCAGTAAGTATTTGGCAGCAAATATATCAAGTCAACCTTCTCGGCAAAATTCGCTGAGTGAGGTAGCCAAAACTTAAATAAAATTCTCAGCTCTATTTTATGCAGTTCGCGCCTGTTTCAATGATTCCACATATTTTCCAGTTGCACAAACACTTGAGATACACAATAACTACTAGGAATCAATTTGCAAATAATTATAACAGCCACTGATCTTTACTCGAAGAAATCCCGCCAAAACTCTTAAATACTTTATGTACATTAAAGTACAGAGGTGGACTTAATGCCTTATACATTTTCTATCAGATAACTTTTGGGTGATGCAGAGAAAAATAGTGGTAGTGCAATAAAAGAGATAGAAAAGGCGAATACAAAAAGATATGACAAAACAGAAGAATGCATTTTTTTTTTTTGTAAGATATTAAAAAATATTGTACAGTAGGTATCTGTATTATTCCAAAGTATTAATAAAATTGTAATTACTGTTTTCTAGTAAAGAGTTTCTATTATTTTTTTGCAACAGTAAAATTTGTTATTTTCGTTGTGGCTTTTGCACTGTATTATGTTGTTACTGTTAATTGTTTATGGTAACCTAGCATAGCATAATCAGCCTTTTAATGTTCCCACTGCTGGGACTCAGGCCTCCTCTTTCTAGAAAGGAAACACTTTTTTATATATGGTTTAGTAAAATATAGAATAATATTGTTTATAGTTATTGACCCTCCTATACAAATCAATGTCAAAAAATCTGTTCAGGTGAAGTTTTATTAATAACTGTAACACTGAATTTTTGAACAATTTACCATGGCTCTGGAATGCAAAAGGTAAGCGAAGGATACAGTTGGGTTTTAATCAGTAAAATTCTGACACGTTCCCTTGTTGCACTCAGGAGCGGGAGAAATCATTTAAAAATTTTTCCTCAAAAAAAATCTATCTGTAACACTCACTATCATTCGCAAGAAAAACACATGTTGCATAGAAAACTTAATAAACCCAACCAATTAATATTAATAACTTCCTTCATATCATTTCTATAATTATAATCCAATAAAAAATGTAATAGCATATTTTATGTGAAATAAGTTTGTAACTCGATTTAAAACTAAAGGTTACAGTGTAACCGGTCCGTCTTGCCCGTGAGAAAGCTACAATTTGAACAAGCCATAATTAGCGACTGGGGTATTAAATCACGGGCACTGCCTCCCC
The DNA here is from genome assembly GCA_905147345.3 of Mythimna impura. Classification (NCBI taxonomy): domain Eukaryota; kingdom Metazoa; phylum Arthropoda; class Insecta; order Lepidoptera; family Noctuidae; genus Mythimna; species Mythimna impura. The sequence continues at coordinate 9,529,243 of LR990362.1, read as the reverse complement.
TCCCCCCTGCCCCCTCTTCTTCTGGCTGCGCGGGCGCCAGGCCCGTTCGCAACGATTCCATCGATTAGACCGATTTAAGGTCAAGTTTCAACAGGTGGAATTGTCGGGTCAAGGACATTTGGACGGACGGAAATTATATGATTCCGTGATCTAGATTAAGGGATGTAAAGGATTCAAAGGTGAGTGTGTGAATTTATTCGAAGACATGTGACATTCACCAATCCGTACTGGGCCCGCGTGGTGGATTACGGCCCATTCCCTCTCCTAGAGAGGAGGCCTGAGTCCCAGCAGTGGGAACATTAAAAGGTTGATTATGCTTATGCTTATGTGTGAATTTAAGAAGATATTCTAAAACGAATTATAAGTTATGGTCAGATTAGATTATTATTCGCCTTTCTTTGTACCATGATTTCGTTTAACCGAATTCGCAACGTGTTTTGAACAGCATGATTTCACTCATATACTGTTTATCTAGATTCCTTCGAATTTGCAAAGATAAAAAAAAAAAAACGGTACCCCATACTAGTAATTACTCCTGTATCGTGGGTGCGTTCACAAACATGTAAACTCATATACACAAGACATCAAGACCCAAAATACTTATCTGTTACTAAATGCTGGAATCAATCCCGCCACACGCCGCGTAGCAGTCAATCGCTCAACCACTGTGCCGATCTTGCTGTTTTATGATGCATCAGAGCCAAAAACCACAGATGCATACACTAGAGGTTTTTTTTTTAGGTGGGAAAATCATCTTATTACAAATCCCGCTCTTGGGCGGGGCGAGAAATAGTGTCAGACTTTTACTGACTAAAAACCCACTCCTGTTCCTTCTTTGCCTTCGTCCCAGGGCCCCGGGTTTCACTTTCACACTACCCGTGGCCCCAGTAGGCTTCGACCCTGTTGGGCCCCTACGATTTGCTGACATCTCCCTGAGGCGCGCGTGGAACAATACGCGCGCCAGTCCCAAGATAAGCAGAGCTTGTGTTATGAGTACTAGACAACTGATAAACATACTTATATATTTCTAAATACATACATATTATAGATAAGTTACACCCAGACACAGAACAAATGATCTTGCTCATCACACAAACATTGTCCTGGGTGAGAATCGATTCCACGACCTTCGGCATAGCAGTCAGGGCCACTAACCACTAGACCAAAAGGCTAGTCAAATTATACAGCGGAAAAGTTTATTTGTTTGTTTGAACGCGCTAATTGAATTGAAACAGTGTTGGATTTATCGAGAAAGGCAATCGGTTATATATCATCACGCTATGACCCACAGAATTAGAACTGTACCACGAGGGACTACTCTTATAATACCTCATCATCTTTCTGCCCTTGTCCCGTTTTATTTGGGGTCGGCGCAACACGTTTTTTCTTCAATTCTGTCCTGTCACTCGTCACGCTATCACTAACTCCCTTTTCTTTCATATCACTTCTCACACAATCTATCCATCTTACTCTTATAATACCTCATCATCTTCCTGCCCTTGTCCCGTTTTATTTGGGGTCGGCGCAACACGTTTTTTCTTCAATTCTGTCCTGTCACTCGTCACGCTATCACTAACTCCCTTTTCTTTCATATCACTTCTCATACAATCTATCCATCTTACTCTTATAATACCTCATCATCTTCCTGCCCTTGTCCCGTTTTATTTGGGGTCGGCGCAACACGTTTTTTCTTCAATTCTGTCCTGTCACTCGTCACGCTATCACTAACTCCCTTTTCTTTCATATCACTTCTCACACAATCTATCCATCTTACTCTTATAATACCTCATCATCTTCCTGCCCTTGTCCCGTTTTATTTGGGGTCGGCGCAACACGTTTTTTCTTCAATTCTGTCCTGTCACTCGTCACGCTATCACTAACTCCCTTTTCTTTCATATCACTTCTCACACAATCTATCCATCTTACTCTTATAATACCTCATCATCTTCCTGCCCTTGTCCCGTTTTATTTGGGGTCGGCGCAACACGTTTTTTCTTCAATTCTGTCCTGTCACTCGTCACGCTATCACTAACTCCCTTTTCTTTCATATCACTTCTCACACAATCTATCCATCTTACTCTTATAATACCTCATCATCTTCCTGCCCTTGTCCCGTTTTATTTGGGGTCGGCGCAACACGTTTTTTCTTCAATTCTGTCCTGTCACTCGTCACGCTATCACTAACTCCCTTTTCTTTCATATCACTTCTCACACAATCTATCCATCTTACTCTTATAATACCTCATCATCTTCCTGCCCTTGTCCCGTTTTATTTGGGGTCGGCGCAACACGTTTTTTCTTCAATTTTGTCCTGTCACTCGTCACGCTATCACTAACTCCCTTTTCTTTCATATCACTTCTCACACAATCTATCCATCTTACTCTTATAATACCTCATCATCTTCCTGCCCTTGTCCCGTTTTATTTGGGGTCGGCGCAACACGTTTTTTCTTCCATTCTGTCCTGTCACTCGTCACGCTATCACTAACTCCCTTTTCTTTCATATCACTTCTCACACAATCTATCCATCTTACTCTTATAATACTCGTACCTATCACACTAATATTATAAAGGCGAAAGTGAATGTGTATGCATGTTTGTTACTTGTTAACGCTCGAAGGGCTTCACTGATTTTGATGAAAGGCACACGGGTAGACCATTTCTTGGAATATAGCCTCTGCTAACGGCTTCACCCGAATCATCATCATCATCATTTCAGCCGAAAGACGTCCACTGCTGGACATAGGCCTCCTCCAAGCGTCGCCACAACGAACGGTCCTGTGCGTCTCGCATCCATCGGACTCCCGCAACCGTTACCAAGTCATCGGTCCACCTTGTAGGAGGCCTTCCAACGCTACGTCTTCCGGTACGTGGTCGCCATTCCAGAACCTTTCGGCCCCAACGGCCATATGTTCTGCGAGCAATGTGCCCTGCCCATTGCCACTTTAGTTTGGCGATTCTTCGTGCTATGTCGGCAACCTTGGTTCTCCTGCGGATATCCTCATTCCTGATTCGATCACGCAAGGAAACTCCGAGCATAGCCCTCTCCATTGCCCTTTGGGTGACTTTAAGTCTTCTGATGAGGCCCATTGTAAGCGACCACGTTTCGGAGCCATATGTCATCACTGGCAACACGCACTGGTCATAGACTTTCGTCTTGAGACACTGTGGTATATTGGATACCCGAATAATATTATTTATTTATTTATTAAAACTTCATGCAACACAAAAGTACAAAGGCGGACTTAATGCCGTAGGCATTCTCTACCAGTCAACCTAGGGTGGTGAAGAGAAAATGTGGCAGGTGCATAAAAATACAAAAGAATATTAAGAAAATAATAGTTCAAAAGAATATATATATAAAAAATAAACATACATATATAATTTAATATAATATATACATTTATATTTATATAAAGTAAAAGAAAGGGGTTATTGAGACGACTTCACTATTTGTGCAGAAAGTAATTTCGCAACATCCGCTTGAATGCATATAGGCTGGTGGCCGTCCTAATCTCGAGAGGAAGCGCATTCCACAGAAGTATAGACTATATATGAAAGGAAGAATGAACAAAGTCAGAAGTATGAGAAGGACAAAGCAGTAGAAGATTGTTAGAAGAACGCAGATTCTTAGCGTGAGAAGAACATAGAACATTATCCCAAGCGAATATAAACCCGGGACAATAAATAATCTTATATACTAATCCAGAACGGTTCATCATATGGCGTCAGGAGTCGCAGGTCGATTACCGGACACCACAGACGCGGTCTTGCGCATGGTGAGTAGTAGACAGCTCGCCGTCTGGCCGTCCGGTAAGGATCAAACCCGAGTCGACAGCATGTTGTGTCTCACGCGCGTTTCAAAAAGATATCAATAAAATGTTAAAACTCTTTGAGAAGTAGCTGGAGAAGCGTCACGGCGTCCTCACCTTTCGCATGACGCAGGTCCTCACCGGACAACCTCACGTCCCAACCGCCGCCACGACCCTGACCCTGACTACCAGTCACAATAGGCCATGGGCAGTGTGAAAACGAAACCCGGGGCCCTGGGACGAAGGCAACGAAGGAACAGGAGTGGGTTTTTATTCAGTAAAAGTCTGACACTATCTCCTGCTCCACCCAAGGGCGCGATTTGTCATTAGATGATTTTCCCACCTAAAAAAAAAAAAAAAAACCAGTCACAATAGGCGCGGGATTGCGGACGACGAATAATGAGTAACTCGCCGTCTGGCCGTCCCGTAACCGTCCGGACCGAGCCCAAGTCATCGACAACGCATAGTGTTCCACGTTTTCCTCAGAGTTGTCAGCAAACCGTAGGGGTCCAGCAGGGCCGATGCCCGCTAGGGCCACGTAGATTTTCTAGATAGGAAACTCGTGGTTCTAAAACGCAAAGGACAACTGAAGCAATATAAGTGGGTAGTAAAAATCTGACACACCCTCTCGCACTACCCTGAGCAGGAGAAATGATTTAATGAATTCCCACCACAAAAAAAAAACGCCAACGAGGCAGTAAAATCTGTAAGTACCTCATCTATTCTCCTCTCCATATTGAGTTGACGTTATTTACTTCATATTTTAAATGTAGGTATCTGTTGACTTTTACTTACTTAGACTTAGACTCTGTTGGCTTTTAAATATAAACTGGATCGCTGTGATACTGAAAAGTCTCTTTACACCTTACGATACGATTTTGCAAAAGATCGTAACTTGTAAGAACGTCGTCGTTGAAACTGGCTACATGCAATTTAGGAAATTCGAATTAATTCTCTTGTTTTCTGATTGGTTTGGAAGATGATAATGTATTTTTTTTTGCTTCCATTTTGCCTTTCACTTTTCTCAAACCTGCGCTACCTCTGTTCAGACTTGGTGAAATCTATCTCATTCGTCCTGTCAACTTCTTTATGGTCTGTCGGCACCCCTCCTTAATGTTTTAGCGCACCAGCTCTGTATTATCCTTAGCCACTGTTTGAGTCCTGCCCAGTCTCGTTTAAGGAGGGTAGTTTATTGGAATTAGCTATTAGGTTTTGAAATTGGTCTTTACGTACTGAACAATCCGTACTAATATTATAAATATGAAAATAACTGTCCATTTATAACTTCTTCACGACTTAATACCTGGATGGATATGGATGAAACTTAGCACACGGACAGATCATGTCCTCCATGACCGCCATTGTACCTATAGATTTAAGTTTCTGTAAATTTTTTACTAGTTTGGTGTACAATAAACCACCAGGACCATTAGGCGTACGCCGATGCGCCACCGGTATATGGTGGACATCCCACCTATACGCACAAAACGTTTTGGGAACACATTCATTCTGCGTACAGATAAGGAGTGGAATTCCTTGCCGGAATCTGTGTTTCCTGATGGCTACAACCCGGGAATCTAGTCAAGAGTGAATAGGTTGCTTCGAGGTAAGCGCGCTCCATCTTCGACCGCATCGTCAGGTGAGATAGCGGTTAAGCGCGAACCTACCAAGAATAAAAAAGAAAAGTTTCAGAACAATCTGCTTTTAAGTTTTTTTTTTTTTTTTAAGCTTTATACGCTATTCTTCTATAAGAAACTTTTTATCCACGGAACATTCGTTTTGGGATGTGTTGTGACACAGCCAAGCCGCAAGTAGGATCTAGTTGGACATAAGTCTGTTGGCTGTATTTGTCCTAATTTTTTTTTTATAGTTTGGCTATATCGGAAGGTGTGAAGGCACCTATTGCTTTTGTTTGCGGAGCACGGGCAGGTAAACAGGACGAACGCACCGGCCGACAATCGCGCCATCTGCAGCCACGCCCAGCGACCCCGCGACCGCTGCTAGGGTTATCACGTGCTGACCAAAAGGTAACCAATTTAGTACAGATATTCTATTTCACGAAAGTGACGTAGTGTCATGATGGTCCAATGGTTTAGGAACTTGCCTCTCATGCATGAGGTAGCGAGATCGAAACCAGGCAAGTACCAATTCGAATTTTTCGATTCATATGAACTTTTCTAAGTTTATTTAGGACTTTACTGACACCCCGTGCCACGCAAAGCCGTGGGTCTCGGTTGTCATTCGTAGTATCTTTGACAGGCTTTATAGATAGTTAGACGGCAGAAAGTCCGACTATCAGTCTATCCAAGGAGTATGCCTACTGGGGCCACGGGTAGTGTGAAAGCGAAGCTCGGGGCCCCGGGATGAAGGCAAAGACGGAACAGGAGTGGGTTTTTAGTCAGTAAAAGTCTGACACTATCTCTCGCTCCGCCCAAGAGCGGGATTTGTCATTAGATGACATTCCCACCTAAAAAAACAATCCAAGGAGTGTCGACTTGCCCAGTTACTGGATTGTGGGGATATCTGATAGGCATTCGCATCCAGTTAGACTGGAAACCAACCCCTACACAGTTGGGAAATGATGTTAGAGAGAGATGATGATTCTATTTCATGAAGACAGATTGCTCTTAAATATGTGATTAACGTGTAAATTGTGCCAGTATGTGTGTGTAAGCTATTTTTTATTTTCTATAACAATCTGGCCAAATAAAGTTTCCTCGAACCATCTCTAACACAGTGGCAGTGTAGACCCACTGCACAGGACATGCGTCACCAGCTCCATCACATGCTCATCCTGCACAACCACCTGCACTGTTCAGGATTTATACGAGGCCAGTAACAGGACCGTACAGGTTGCCAAATACTGGTCAGAAAAAAAAATAGTTTGAGTACATCAACACGAAAAAACTGAGCAAGTGCGAGTCGGACTCGTGCACTGAGGGTTCCGCACAAACTTACCTCTGAAAACAGTTAAATTCCCTAATTGAATTACGAAGACTTTTCCGAATCGAAAAAAAAAGTTTTTTTTTGTGACGTACTTAACTACAAATTTACAGTTTTCAGATTTTTTCCTATAGGTACTTTTTTTTTTTTTTCGGGTGGGAAAATCATCTAATGACATCCCCCGCTCTTGGGCGGAGCGTGAGATAGTGTCAGACTTTTACTGACTAAAAACCCACTCCTGTTCCTTCTTTGCCATTTTTTTCCCAGGGCCCCGGGGGTCACTTTCGCATCACCCATGTTCCTATAGGTACTTAAGCTATGAGACCTTGCTTCATGCCAAATTTCAGGATTCTAGGTTAACAGGAGGTACCCTATGAATTTTGATGCCCTTGAGAGTGTCGAAATACACGTTTTTTGCGACATAAACGGCCGTATCTTTTTTTTTTTGTTAACTTATAAATTTGATTTTCTTACAGCTTCAAGAGACCGCAAACTTAAGTATATGGTTTTAATTTTAGCTCAATACCTCTACGGGTTCGCGAGATAAAGGTCTTCACAGACAGACAGACGGACAGACAACAAAGTGATCCTATAAACGTTCCATTTTTTCCTATTGAGATACGGAACCCTAAAAAGAAGCTATTTTATATAAAACTGCGCATTCCCTGCTTACACTTATCTGAAATCATGAGTGATTTGATTGCCTTGTTTGAATGTTAACAATTTCGTTGATTGACTAGATACATGCTAGTGTTATTACATCTTGTGTATCATTGATGCAATCTGATTTAAAAGTACTTCCAGTATCTATTGCATTATAGTTCAGATGACCATACATAGAACGAGCATTTGATTCAGTGTTGCAAAATCTGTTTTATTATTTTCCTTCAATAAATCAAGGCTTTCATTACATTTATAATAAACTGGCTTTTGTTATTGGCTTCACTCGCGTGGGTTTGATACTTCCTTTCATTATCCTATATCTAAGTTTCATCCAAACCCCTTCAGTAGTTTAAGCGTGAAGTAGTAATAAACATACATACACACCAACACACACTTAAACTTTCACTTTTACAACATTACCCAGACCATACCCGTGATTTCATTTCTATTACTTTCTTAGTGTATAACTGTTGTACATATAGAAGTAACACATCAAAGTTAGCTGTTAAGTATTTGACTAGACTTTTTATAAATCAGCTAACTTCTCACCTTGAAAATGGTAACGTGATCTACGTATTTCATTAAGTTATTAAAATAAACATTCAAGTGTTAACAGAAACCATAAAGCTAAAACCCAAAACAGCCCAAAAATACTTAAAAAAAAAAACAGAAAGGAAATAAAGACCTAACACGCAACCCTAATAACAGAATTACAATGGGAAATAAACAATACTAAAACGAACAGAAATCACCATTTAGATGAATCACCGAAACAGTAAAATTTGAATATTCCATGAATCTATACCCTAAAATTGCTCCCAATCAAAATTCTGTAATCTTAATCCGAGCTTTGTAATCTTTCAATTTTGATTCAACAAATAAAATTACAAGTTTGCCAACCCTGTTGTTAAAAATGCATCTTAAGTGAGGTCCATTTTACTTGCGTTGTAACTAACGGCCTGGCTTAAAGATTATAAAATTATCCCCTTCATTGGTGATCGAGGGAGTCTGTCTGTCTATCAATAAAGGTTTATAAAAACCAGAAATCGATTATTTATCGAAGTACCGTAGTCCTTTGTTTTTTTAATACCCTATACCTTGTCTTTAGAATTGTGTTACCTATCTCATTGATTTAATAATTTTTGAAAACATTTTTTTCTTTTCTCATATGAACCCGATACTTACTTTTATTTCATTATTTATACAGGGACTGTAGAAACTCGGATGGGTTTCAACAAATTTATGACGCTCAGAGCAGGAGAAGGCATTTAATGAATTTTCACCAAAAAAAAAAAAATTATTAGTTCGTGTAAGAGGCGATCTTAACGTAAATAAAGTAGAGAGAAAACTGAAAAATCCGAAAATAGCATTGCACATGGCATTTATTTATTTATTTAATCTTCATGCAACACAAAAGTACAAAGTCGAAATTAATGCTTTAGACATTCTCTAACAGTCAACTAAGGGCATTAAATTGAACGCTAATTGTCTCAATAAGCATTCAACGTGATCAACAATTTTTGTTAGTATTTAGAAATCACCCAGCAGGGCAGATTCCCACTAGGTCCAAAGGATTTTTTGAAAGTCACCGAGGCCCTAGAACGCAAAGGGCAACTGAAGGATACAGATGAGTTTTAGTCAGTAATAGTCTGACACACCCTTTCGCTCCATCCTAGAGCGCGAGAAATCGTTTGATGATTTCCCACCTCAAAAAAAAAGTATTCTGAAATCAGCCACATAACATTCAAAATTAACGCAACCAAACTCGGGGCACAGCCTTAGTCGTTTACAAAAGAGTTAAAAGCAAGCCGTGTTACAAAAAAAAATAAACATTATGACTCAGAATGGTTTTAACACTTTGAAAATCGGTGTCTGTAATTTTTAATAACAAAATTATAGGTTTAAAATAAAGTTAGCTTAATAAACTAGTGATTATAAATAGTTTGTGTTAACGATCACTTATTATAAAGCTTCTTTGGGTGGCTAATGTTAGGTTTGATACAGATTTAATTAAAATTATGACGTATCTTACATGTAATGAAGGTTAATCAGGTTTTAGAAGTTCAACTCATAATCACTTTGAATGTGACGCCATGTAATCTTACTTCAGATAATTAATTAAGTAGATCATCTTTGTTGATAGTAAAATTTAAAAGTGCATATTATAAATTTTTATTATAATGTTTAGTATAGGTTAGGTTAACTATTTATAAATATTTTTTAATTATCATGAAGACGGTCAGTAAGAAAAATTAAGCTAATTGTACATTCTAAATCGTTGATCTCTATGTGTCAGAATGAAAATGTAAGAAACTCTTTTGCGATTCGTAAAAATATTTTACTCTCTCGATTCGGAATTGAACTATTTTCATAGGTAAGTTTGTACGGCACCCTCAGTACGTGAGTCCGACTCACACTTGCCCGATGTTTAACTTTATATCTCTATAGTTTTAAATGAATTGGGATTGTAATAATATATTTACAAAAGAAACTTAAATAGCAGCTAACTATTAAGAACAAAAATTAACCCTAAAAGAAATAAATAAATAAACTATTTATACACAAAATCAAAATACACTGAGTCGTCGAAGTACTCCTCCACATCGCTGTCATCTGGAAACATAACCAGAAGAGACTAACAGCGTTGCCAAGTTGAATGGCAATGCTAATTATTTGGGCAACGAACGAGACAGCCCTTTGATCATGCCATTTTATAACTAAGATTTTTGTTAGGGTTAACTAAGTTAAAGAAATTCTAATTTCTCAACAAGTCGTTCAATCCATAAGCTAATTCATTTTCCTAATTAAAATCTAACAAGGATCAACAATAACATCGCCACAGAAATAAGAACAATTCCTTTAAGGCCCGATCTCACAGTACGATGGCATCTTAACGACCTCTTTAGTGAAAAAGGACAGACAAAATCGGAGCACCACCCTACGACACGGCGGAGATTCCTGGTAAAACGGACACACAGGTACAGTCAGGAGGAGGACGCATAAGAAAAGAATAACAGCTTTGCACATTGTAGCGTTGTGGCAAATATTGATTCAACGATGAAAGAAAAATTCAATTTCATAATTGAAAATATTTAAAACAAACATTATTTTCCATTTTTAAAATTGTGTGTAATCCAAAAAAAAATCGGTTAAAATGATTGCGGATGTATGTCTTCATATGCATGAAAGCTTGCATTTTTTTAAAGCACTTTCCAAATATTCTTATGCCGAACATAGTAAAAAAGATGTGACCGCCCGGCGCGTAGTGTTCCACGCGCGCCTCAAGACTCGGCCTTCATATGGTATGAAAGGCAGCGAAGGAACAGGAGTAGATTTTTAGTCAGTAAAAGTCTGACACATCCTCGCGCTTCGCCCAAAAGCGAGGAATGTCGTTGGATGATTTTCCCACCGAAAAAAAAAACCTCCAATAAATCTAAAACCGGTTATAATCTGATTTTGCTATTAAAATTTGCTCTATGTCCATGTATCATCATCATTTTTGAAAAAAAAAAACAACCACTAGCAGACACAGTCCTCTCAAACGTCGCCCCATCGACCAGGCTAGATATGACGAAAAAACGTAATGCAAAATGGAACATGCCAATTTCGTTTTTCAAATAACTGTTATGTGACTTAAGAGCCCCAGCATAATGTTAGGTGAGAAGGTCGTTTTGCGCGAATGTGACGTATATTTTGCAACTTTTTTTTTGTTCTATTGAAAGTCTTGCGCTTAACCAGTTTGTTAATATTGCTTGGTAAGCAAAGACGCGTGACGATGGACCTATTTTTTTTATAATATTATAATATCTATTTTTTTCTTTTCGGAATCGTTTTTCTTTCATACTAGAGAAAATAATATTCTATGAGCGGTAACGATTGCTGAAAAGTCAATTCAATTTTTTTTTTATAAAAGAGTTTTTTTTCATTTTTGATGTTGAATTTTGTGGTAATAATCTTTTTATCTCATCCCATAATAACTTATGTCGTACCTAATATGGTGTAAGCTGTGAATACCTTTAATACCATTAATATTGTTTTCCATAATAATTTTGTATGTAATGCTGTTGGTGTGCCAATATATCAATAAGATTGTTATGCAATTCCTCACATTTTGAATTTTCAACTCCATCGCCTAAAAAATGTCACATTACCTAAAACTGACCTCTCACAATTTTCACCCCGAAATCTCTCCAACTGTACCCACTAACTATGATAGTTATCGCGTCTCCTAATAACAGTGTCGGGTCCTTTGTCTATTGTTTACATTAGGGTGGCTCGCTACGTGATTTCGGTGGTCATGCCGGCCTCTTTGCACAGACCTCCCTGCTGTTATTGTTAAATACGTCGTCATTCTGATATGGGATACAGCGTGTTTCAGAATGAGCTTACTAATTAAATTTTTTTGGTTTTGTTCATTAAAGTTCTGTTTTTAAAAGTAGATAAAGGTTAAACCTGGTAAACTCTCTTAATTTAAAACTTTATGAACTTGTAATAAAAACTGTACAAAGGCGGACTTAATGGTTTAGGAATTTTCTACCAGTCGACCTTAGGGTGGTGCAAAAACATAAGATTTTGTCGTTAGAGCAGTGGTGACCGAGTGGTAATGACCCCGACTTCAAGAGTTATAGGTCGCGGGTTCAAACCCAGCCATGTGCATTATTTTGTGTAATTTATTTCAGCACTACAGCTCTTAAAACGGTAAAAGAAAACATCCTGAGGAAACCAACATGTTCTAGAAATAAAAATTCGAAGACATGTAACATCCGCCAACCCGTATTGAACCCGCGCAGTGGGTTACGGCCCATTCCCTCTCCTAGAGAGGATTGAGTGCTAGCAGTGGGAACCTTAGAAGGCTGGTTATACTATGCTATGCTAAAGTTTTTGTCATATATGTGCTGCTGACTCCTCATGTGAAAACCATCGTACACTTCAACATATAATATAATATTCCACAACTATCACACAATGCCATCTAGTCCCAAAATAAGCAAAGCTTGTGCTATAAATACTAGACAACTGATAAACATACTTATATATTTCTAAATATATACATGTTATAGACAAATTACACCCAGACACAGAACAAATGGTCGTGCTCATCACATAAACATTTGTCCTGGGTGAGAATCGAACCCACGACCTCCGGCATAGCAGTCAGGACCACTAACCACTAGAACAACAAGCCAGTCAAAATAAACCGAATACTACACCGAATACTTTTTCATAAAAATGTCTTTACTGTGCCACTTGTCAAGCAACTGATCAACATAATTCATCATCATCATCATTTCAGCCTAAAGACATGCACTGTTGGACATAGGCTCTCCCCAGTGTCGCCACAATGACCGATCCTGTGCGTTTCGCATCCATCGGATTCCCGGAGCCCAGACCAGGTCATCGGTCCACCTTGTGGGAGGCTTACCAACGCTGCGTTTTATAATAAGCGGTCGCCGCTCCAGAACCTTTCAGCTCCATCGACTATCTATTCTACGAGCAATGTACCCTGCCTATAGCCACTTAAGTTTAGCGATTTTTAGAATTCAGCAAAATTATATGATAATAATTAATTTCAGAGATTATTTTACAAAAACTGAAATCGTCCTAGTTATTACGAGAAAGCAATATTTGCATTTCTGTAAGAGCCTACCGTTACTATAAAAGTCAATACAACTCAAAAATTCCTCAAAATAACCCCATCTTAAACACACAAACAACCTGTATGCGTACGAAGGGTGAGCGCACCGTTTGTCGGCGCAGGCGCAGCACGTGGCGCAGTTTAGCCAGCGCGTGAGTCGCGCGCTAATGACACCGTGTCACTCGACTGCCGGCCGCCGAACGCGCCGGACGTTCACTAATGTGCCACTCTATTATTTATTGCGTATGAATTGGGTGAGTTCTTTGAATTAAGAAAGATCATCCTTTGATAAACTTGGTAACACCAGAAGCAAAAGACTGGAATAAGCAGTCAATACTTTAACTACGAAGATATCTAAGAAATAATTAAAATGTTTATTTGACGAAAATCTATAATTATATTTCTTAGGCGTCTTTAACTATCTCAAATCATTACATCCGCTGGATGCGAAAAGCATAAAACCGGTCCAATGTGTCGATGCCTGGGGGAGGCCTATATCAACAGTGGACTTTTTTTCAGCTAAAACAGCGATGATCTTACCATGCATGTAACATAAGATATCACTAAGCCTTAGTGTGAATATGGTTTCTGAATATCCTTCACCACAAAAAACTTGGTTGTTGAAAATGATACGGTTGTTGTTATTACTGATTTTTTTCCCTGAGATTTTTCATACGGAGCATAACATTAGGCTTGTGATCGATGAAGGATTGGATAAAGATTTGCCGTGTAAAGTAACTACACCAGCATTTTAGTAAATGAGGAATGAGTCCATTACCAACCCGCATTGGGCCTGCGTAGTGAATTATAGCCCATTCCGTCTCCTAGAACGGAAACCCGAGTCCTAGCAATAGGAACGTTATAAGGCGGATAGTGCGATTCCAGGCTGCTTCGTAGAAATTTTAAATAAAACCCTGGAGCTGCCCTTGTTTGTTAACGTATTAACAAACAAGGGCACGGACGTCACGTCCGTGGTTTAAATGTAAGGTAAGAGTGTAGTTTTAGTCAGTAGGAGTCTGACACTGTCCAGACTGCCTCGTCTGTGAGGCAGCCTGGGCGTCCATGAGGATTTCCCACTCCTGCCGAAAATATGTATATATATAAAAAGAAAAACCGGGCAAATATGTATATATATAAAAAAAATATATGCGGGCATCTGTCGGGTTTTTTGTCCGAACCTCACGCTCAGTTATTATGACTACTAGATACTAGAGAGACCAACAAAGGGGTTTTTGACCAACATCGACACATTGACATCGAAACAGGATTATTTTTTAATGACGCGCCAATATTTATAAAGGCATTGAGGGCAAAGACACAATTTATGCAAAACACAACTTCGAATAAAGAAATGCACAAAATTCACTATTCAGTACATTTTTTAATAATAATAATAAATTATTTTATTCCAGATATCAGTACCAATATCACAAATACCTTATAGATTAAAATACATAACTATATTACAAAACGAAACGGCTGTTATTTTTATGGGAGTTAATTTTTGCGCAAATTCTGTTTATATTATAAACTAATTATAATAATATTCAATACCTGTTTTGATTGACAAATTAGTTTTGAAACAGGTGGCACTCGATATTCTTCATAAATAACCACCTGACCGACAACCACGATGTTTATCGCCTTTGATGTGCCGCCTAGCGTCAGTTTGTTAACATTACAGTTAGAACCGATACTGGTAACTTTTTAGTGATTGTGACAATATTACCGAAAGATTTTATTTATTTATTTTGGAGATCCCACAAAGGATACACAGTTATACATAAAATTGTATAGTCGCATAGGGATCTTTAACGAGTGCTATAAGAAAATTCAGTTATAAGAAACTACAATGTGGATACATAAGCATATAAGCATAATCAGCCTTTTTTAATGTTCCCACTGCTGGGACTCAGGCCTCTTCTGTCTAGGAGAGGGAATAGGCCGTAATCCACTACGCGGGCCCAGTGCGGATTGGTGAATGTCACATGTCTTCAAATTTTTGGTTCTAGGACATGCCGTTTTCTCCATACCTACAAACGAAAAGAGACTTTGACCCCTGAGTTTGTTTCGGTATTTCTTCTCAGCTAGGAAACACCGGCCTCATCTAGTTTAAACTGACGAAAAAATTGACGTGTGTTAAAAAACCTATGAGCAAAATAAATAGCCATTTATAAACTTTGAACCCCCGTTTCATCCCCTTAGGGGGTTTTTTTTTTTTTTTTTAAGGTGGGAAATCATCCAAATGACTTCTCGCGCTCTGGGTGGAGCGGGAGGGCGTGTCAGACTTTTACTGACTAAAACCACACCTGTATCCTTCAATTACCCTTTGCGTACTAGGACTACGGGTTTCCCTTTCAGAAATTCTCCGCGGTCCTAGCTAGCGGGCATCGGCCCCGCTGGGCCCCTACGGTTTGCTGACATCTCTTTGAGGAGCGCGAGGATCACTACGCGCTGTTGACGACTGGGCTCGGTCCGGTTAATTACCGAACAGCCGGACGGCGAGCTACCCAGTGCTCGACGTCCGCAAGCCCGCGTCTACCGTGGCTGGTAGTCGGGGTCGGAATTACGACGGCTAGGGCGTGAGGACCTTCGTTCCCTCACGCGTGCAGCCTCCTCCTTCGCTAGCATTACTGCTTCGCAGAAGGAGGCGACCGCATCCCCTTAGGGGGTGAATTTTGTAAAATACTCTCTTAGCTTGTCTACGTCATAAAAAAGAAATATTTTGCAAAATTTCACGTTTCTATTCCTATAGTTTCGGCTGTGCGTTGATATGTCAGTCAGTCAGTTTCTCATTTTATGTACAAAATTAGTTTTATTATATACGAAACCCGAATAAGGTTTCTAGTATCTTTTTTCTCCTTCTCTGTCAATCCATCCAAAGGTTGTCTGTAAAAAATCGCTTTTAGCGACAAGACCGCCCATTGTGACACCCTATTAATTTTAAGTTCCTAATGTAATTTGTATTTTTGGTGTACAATAAAGAATATATCTATCTATCTATCTATCTAGTACTTTTATGTAAAGAATCTTTGTACAAAATTTCATCACTCATCATCATCTTCCTGCCCTTGTTCTGTGTTATTTGGGGTCGGCGCAACACGTTTTTTTCTTCCATTCTGCCCTGTCAACCGTCATGCTATCACTAACTTCCTTTTCTTTCATATCACTCTTCACAAAATCCATCCATCTTTCCTTTGGTCTCTCTCTTCCACAAAATTTCATCACTATATCATGAAGTATCACAAAATTATAAGCTTCTTATGTTACATGGTCGTCCGCACAAATACATGGTCGAGTACATGGTTTTGCTCTCGCTCCCAGATGCGCGCTTTGACCTAATGCCCGCTATGACCTGCTGTGATCTGCTGTGTTGTACTTAGTGTCGGTGGTGTCCAACTTGTGACCTTTTTTAAATATTTTTGGGAAAAAATATAACATGGTGAAAAAATTATTGGAATCGATTTAGTTACTGTATCTGAACAATCTGTACTCAGGTCTCGCAAATACTAAAAACATTGCTGTATATAGATTACTCTTCAAACACTTTAACTGATCAGTTCCCACATTAAAGTCCCGATGTTAAGAT
The DNA here is from genome assembly GCA_905147345.3 of Mythimna impura. Taxonomy (NCBI): domain Eukaryota; kingdom Metazoa; phylum Arthropoda; class Insecta; order Lepidoptera; family Noctuidae; genus Mythimna; species Mythimna impura. Next base: position 9,512,601 of record LR990362.1, on the reverse strand, counting down.
TACGGTTATCTGCGTAACCCGCCGCCCGCGGGCGACCACTCATCTTCAAACTTTTGTTTTACTTCAACCACTTTTGACTGTGAGGTTTTAATTTAAAGGTTTCTGAGGCATATGAAATGTTTGCCGAAGATATTGTTTTGTGAACTTCTTTTTTTGTTTTTTTTTTCTGTCTTATTTAGTTTTAGGAATTATCTCCCGATTTCTGATTTAAGCCATTGAAGTTGAGTTTTTATCAAACTATACTGTAGCCTGAAAACCTGTCAAAATTTGAATTTGGATTGAGACGATCTTAATTCAAAATACTCAATTCAGAAACCCGCCCTAAGTCCGCCTCTGTGTAGAATTAATTAAATAAATAAATAAATATCAACTAGTAGTCCCCCGCGGTTTTGCCCGCATCTTTTATTACGATTACTGTTCCACTCCCGTAGGCCGTAGCGTGATATTATATAGTCTTTCTCAATAAATGGGCAATCTTACACTAAAATATTTTTTTAATTCGAATCCGTAGTTTCTGAGATTAGCGCGTTCAACTAAACAAACAAACAAACTCGTCAACTAAAGCTTAGAGTTTGATTTAAATTAATGTACACACACACACATATACAAAAACAGAAAACAACTGGAATAAAAAAACAAAATAGGTACAAACGTGTCAATGCTTATTTCTACAGAAATCTCTTCCAGCGTACCTGCGAAAGGTGAGTATGATGATGGTCTGTTTCTGTAAATTATAAAGAAAACGAATATTAAAGATTCCACATTTTAAATCTCAAATCTTTAATATAATAAACACTCCACTTTTGAATCCCGAATATCAATTTAATTATTTTCCTATTTATAGAATTGCATCTCACAAAGATCGCAAAAAAATCACATAAATATGAAATATCTAATTATAATAAATCCAAAACTAATACTAAATTCAAAGTAATAAATAAAATCGCATAAGTACTCCGTGACACGATATTAAATTTATATACACTTAATATTATAAAGAGGTAAAGTTTGTTTTTATGTTTGTAGGAGTATTCACCAATAGAAAGCTGCTTTATTCCTGAGTGACACAGGCTATATTTTAAGTACGCGGCTGAAGCCGCGGGTAAAAGCTAGTCTAATATAAACAAGAAAATTTCCAAAAATTTAAACGAATTTTAACCAACGCACTTGTAAACCCATCCTAAATAATTCAAAAAGCAAACCAATCTGAAATTAAACATGGCACCAATTAATAAAGGTTAACATAAAATTAACTTGGACCAACTAATTATCACCTAATTAATGTATACAGTAAATACTATATGGCTTCTAAATATAACAAGTACTTCCTAATTACTACCCACACACGCGCAAATTAAAACGCCATATACCACCATAAAAACAAGCGAATCCCAACGCCGTCATTAAATTGTAATTAACATTAGCGATCTAGATGCGCATGCGCACCCCACCTCTACAGCAAATCTCCCAGCCACAAATCGACGCTTATTACGACAATATCAATAACTGTCATTGCGCCCAATCATTATAGTTTCGTCTCGTTTACGCGAAACAACAGTAATTACCCCGCCATTACCTACATCTCTCTCGGACTCATTAATCTAAAGCGATGTAAGTAACAAACGACTCTTTCCATTTCTTTCGCTCAAAACAACGAACGATGCTGGAAAAACGAACCTCACAGAAATATAGCTGTCTCCCTCGCGCTTGCCTTAACCGCGCTCGAATAAAAACCTTCAAAAGAAGATTTTTTTCTTAATTACAACAGTTCCATTTTCAAAATGACAAGACTAAAGTGTCTTGAAAATATGAAATTGGAGCAGTCCCCTCCACGCATAGGGATTCGTTAAGGCGCTCGCGCATGTTTTTTCAATGTAAAAAGAAAAATAAGGCTGGCGGGAAAGAGAGGCTTAGTTGCTTTTTATAGTCGTTCTCCTGGTGCGCTCGCGCACGGAAGTATCCGAGCTTCAGGATCGAGCCTTAATCTCATTCGAATAAAAAGCTCACGCATAAATTGACGCGCTAACATTTTAAATTATAATAGTTCTTTATTAACTAGTGCCTTATGAAAAACCGTGTGTTTTAAATATGATTGTTGAATAATGCCGGACACGTGCTGTTTATTGTTATTTTTATTGCTACAATTAACATTCATTTCGTGAAGTAAAGTGTGAAGGGTTGTTTTGATTTAGTTATCATTAAGACTTCGACGTTCGAGCTGTGTGGTCGTGTTTACTTTATTTTTATTTTCATTAATATATAACTTAAAATGAATTGACTAATTATTGTGTTTCGAGGTGTTTATTTGTTTGGTAGTTTTGTTTGGAGACTTTTATTTTTAAGCAGTCAAGATGTTTTTAAGGTAAGAATTTTATGTTGATTAATTTTCGTTATTCTTTATTAAAATTTGTATTTTGAAATTATTGCATCATTTAGATAACATCAATTGAACTCATATTCATTTAGATTAAATATAAAATTAATGCATATTTAAAAAAAAAATATACAACACTGGTTGAATTTTATCAATATTTTAAAATTTTATATATAAATTATTTACTTGCTTTATCTATAAAGATTATGCTTAACTTCACGAAAGTAACCATTCAATCAATTAAAGTTATTTAATTAGTTCATTAACGTTACCTACGGTACTATACTAAACCTGAAAACATACAAAGTGCATACTCATTCACAAAATATAAATAAGATAATACGAAAAATCGAAAATTTTCATGCATCCGTTTCAAAATTGCCGTGTCAAAATATTATAGCGCTCTCTTTCAGCTGGTTCCTTCTGGCAGAAAAGTGATAATTATTTTTTTTGTCGACCAATTATTTCACGCAACTTCTGAAAACCTTTAAACTGTTATCGCCACTAAGTCTTTTATATTAGAGGTGTTTACTGCGTGAATAAATTTGCATATACGTACGGATTTAGCTGCCGGTTGTACGGCCTATAGTTAGGTAATGCAACAAGCTTGTAACCTTGTATGGTAATACAAGCGAGTCTAAATATTACGTAGTAGGAGATCGTGATCCTCCTTTTGATAAATAAGATATTTTTAGTAATATATGACGAAAATCGTGACAAATAGGATATAGCCGGATATTAATATTTTACTTGGGGCAACTGCCTATCTTAAGTGGTACTAGGCAGGGCACATTGCTCGCAGAACCAGGCCAAAAGGTTCTGGAGCGCCACACGCGTACCGGAAGACGCAGCGTTGGAAGGCCTCCTACAAAGTGGACCGATGACTTGCTAAAGGTTGCGGGAATTCGATGGATGTGAGACGCATAGGACCGTTCATTGTGTCGACACTTGGGGGAGGCCTATGTCCAACAGTAGACGTCTATCGGCTGAAATGATGATGATGATGATGATGAACTGCCTATCTGAGCTCCACATCCCAGTAACTTGGTAACAGGACACCCCTTGGCAAGTCTGGAGTCAGATTTTCTGGCTTCTGACTGAACGCAACAACTGTAAAAGATCTACAAAAAATACAGTCGGGGCTGTTAGTGTAACGTGCTTTCTGAGGCACGTAGTAGTCTTGGTATATTTGCTCACCCATCCACCTGTATGTCCTTGGCAAGTGTTGCTTAACTTAGAAGATCGGTCCGTGTAGTTGTTATTACTTAACCACGAGCTTCAAGCAGAGGTTACAACCTTTTTCTTTGAGATGGGAAATCATCAAAATGATTTCTCTCGCTCAGGGTAGAGCGAGAGGGCGGGTCACACTTTTGCTGACTAAAACCACACCTGTGTCCTTAAGTTATCCTTTACGTTTTAAGACCACGGGTTACCTTTTCAGAAAATCCCCGCGGCACTAAAAATCCACCCGTGTCCATTAGTTGCCATTTGCGTTCTAGGGCCAACTGTAAACTCTTTCGAACATTCCCGCTGCTCTAGCATCCATTTTCCCAGTAAGGGCCAGTAGCCTGTTCAGTTTGGAAGCATACAACCTAACATCAGTAGGTACTATGTTGCTAGTTCCGTGTCACACTCAAATGGTAAAATATGTATTTCGCTGAAAGCTAAAACAGTTTCTTGAGTAGCTTGAAAGGATTTCCTTGTTGTAATCTCTTTGCTTCTTTGATTTAATAGTCAATCTTTATCATTGTTTATTTATTTAAACTTTATATACAGTAGTGGGACATAAGAGGACTTAATGCAACAAAGCTTTCTCAACCAATCAACCTTTGGGTTCAAAAACACTACGTTGTGGTAGGCGAGCAAAAAAATAAATAATAAATAGATATTTGAAATAAAACACACATTTTTTTTTATTCTTGATAAGTTCGCGCTTGACCGCTATCTCACCTGATGGAAAGTGACCATGCGGTCGACGATGGAGCGCGCTTACCTTGAAGTAACCTATTCACTCTTAACTTAAAGATTCCCGGGTTGTAGCCATCAGGAAACACAGATTCCGGCAAGGAATTCCACTCCTTAGCTGTACGCACAATAAATGTGTTCCCAAAACGTTTTGTGCGTATCTAATTTCGAAAAAAGAATTACGTACCTTTAATATAAAGTATATTTGAACTTATAATTCCAAGTCAATCCAAAGACACTTCAAAGCAGGTGGGATGTCCACCATGTACCGGTGGCGTATTGCCGTACGCCTGGTGGTCCGATGTTGGAACGGGATAGGCGGAATTAAGTTATGCAATTCCGACGCATACTCATATTTATAATACTATTATTACATCTAGCCTATACTGCCCCACTGCTGGACAAAGGCTTCCCTCTATTCCTCGCATTGTTCTCAGCTCTGATCAACTTCTTGCCAATTCCTGATGAAGACATCTAAGTCGTCCTGCTAACTCATTTATGACCTGCCGCGACCCCGTCGTGCGATTTCAGGGTGATTTCATTTGTAATAATAAACACATGTATGTATGCAAAAAAAAAATAAACGAATAAATACCAAATCATTATAATTAAGAGAACTCGAAATATATTAGGTATAATGACGCAGACCAAACTAAGATAGAGAGACTGTAAGTAGTAATACCGAATTTCACGCTTGAAGGATTTACTCTGAGCAGTTTAGCTTTATTGTAAGTTGTTTTTATAGTCCAGTGTTAAGGGGATGCGATTCGACATACATTTTCACTGTATTTTATTGGAAACACAGTATCTTGTGGATATTATCTAGGCTTCTATTGAAATCAATTCATAAATTTGTGTAAAACTAATCCAGTAAAGACCTCAGAAAATCTATTTTGCATGAACTTTGACAGTTCAAAATTTATTCAAAAATTAGTAAAGTCAAAGAAGTATAACAATAAAAACCTTGCGAATTTAATCAAGATTCTGAATAATAACAATTTTTTTCAAAAACTTTTAATGTTTTAAATATTCGAGTAAATTACCGAATGCTAACAGAGTTTTCAGGCGTTCTCTCTTTTTTCGCGTTGCCTATTCGTCAAACATCGCGTCGGATTGCGTTAGATGAAATATCAAGCGTTTAAACCATGCTCGATGTTGACGTTAGCGACTGGAAAACGACTCTCTTAAGCCAAAGTTCCCATCAAGCCATAGAATGTAAAAATAATCAAAGAACCCATATACAACATGTAATAAAAACGCATATCCTGAAAATATTATATTCAGTTTCGGCTACTAAATCAATTTCAGTTACTTATTTTTAAAATAGATTTTTGTCTATCCTAAAATAATCCAGAATTATTTTAGGTTAAAAAAACCTATTTCGGTAGAGCCGATGTGAACCTAGCTTGTGGTGCGGAGGTGGTTTTCGACGCCATACTTTAGATTGCTTTTTAGCTCTTTAAGGAATTTATTTGCATTTAGTGTATATAAAGACAGTTAAGTGTTTTTTTTAATATGTAAAATATAATATATTGGTAGATTCTTGATAAATTTTCCTTGCGTCATTAGCATGTGTGTGTGCGTAAATACCAATACCAATGCGCTAACAATGCAGTGCTTTGATTTCCATATTATTTGCCTATAATTAGGATAACTAAATTAAAAAAAAACACTCCCTCACCTCAGTGCATAATACAATTGCAATGCTTGAAATATGATTGTAACATACATAATTTTCTAGTTAGGGTGTATGAGAGTGTGCATACTTTTAGTTACATGTGTAGCGACATCTATGGCGTCACATAAGAACTAATCCTGCATCGCGCAATAAAAGTTCTCCACGTGATTAGAACTTAAAGAACAGCCCGAAATCATCTGCCGGGCAGTTGCCCACCATACATAACACCCGTCTGGCCGGAGGATCCTCCCTTTTCAACGGAGGTATGTGGGACTTTACTCTCTGTTCTGCATACCTCCAAACATGTTTTATATTGCCTTAACCATCCAGCTGAAAAGACGGATAAGTGTCATCAGCTTCAAATTAGTTTAAAGTAACCTCCTCAAGAGTTATCTTTTAGAGCCTACAGCCAACACGAGTTAGAAGGTGATATTGTGGTCTCTAATCATTTTGGTCGATATTCTTGTTACATAGATAGATATGATTTTGTAATGGGATTGGATATTGGATTTTATTTTATTCTTAGCAATGGAATCTTCTTTTCTAAATCTAACATAATGTAGAATCATTGCGATAATATATATCCTCCATCCGCCCATTGTGAAACCCTATTAATTTTAAACTCCTACTGTAATTGAATTTATGGTGTACAATTAAGAATATATCTATCTATCTACCCTTTTTTTTGACATTTGGAAATCAGGAAATCATGAAATAACTTTTTCCACTCTGGGTGGGGCGAGAGGGGCATGTGAGTCTTTTACTGACTAAAACCTCCCTGTTCCGTTCTGTTTGTTCCATCAGTTGCCGTTTACGTTCCAGAGCCATGGTTACCCTTTCAAACAATCAAGCTTTACGATGTATCTTAATGTAATCTAATTAGATTTTTATGTTCAGCTGCTGAGGGATGATTCTTGTTTGTGTAAGCTGTTGATCCCCGCATTATCGCCGGCGTGCACGCGCCATTGTCTTACTATTGTGTCTCTAATTACGCACTCAAAAGGTTAAGGTTACAATGATAGTATTGCATTTTATTCTTAATCTCTCAAACAAACATTATTTTTTCTATGGAATCTTAATTCCCTCTTATGGTTTTAGGAGGAATATCGACAAGTATTCAACCTTGACTGTCGCCTAGATAGTATTGCGGCTTGGATTTGTTTTTTTTTTTAAGTACAAAAATTAGCCTTTCTGTCTAAGGCCCCCTTTTCTTTTTACAACATTTTTTTATTTCAGTGTTAACTGATCAGTATTTTCGGTAAGAACAAAGTTGTTCCCTACCTCTTCATTTAAAAAAAAAATACAAGTATTAGCGTCGACGATCGCGTCAGATGGCGTCTGTAGCGACATCTATATCGTCACATAGGAACTGTAAATGAAAAAACTTGTACTGCGGTATCAGAGTTCTCCGCGCAATTAGATCATTTTTACAACAACCGGAAATAAACTATCGGGCCGGACCAGACACAACAATTATCTGGTAGAAGGATTCTCCCTTCTCAACGGAGGTTTTCGGGACTTTACATCCTGTTCCGCATAAACGAATATTAAAATAAACCATAGAAATTAATTCACATCAAAATATAAATAGAAGCAATTGATTTGCGTTCGACGAATGGAATTGATAACAAAGCCACGCAAAAGTTTTGAAATTTTTACCAAAAGTAGGTTATTAAAATAGAAAAGTACGGGTAAAGGGTGTTTTTCCTTCTTAATTTTTTCAATAGAAGGATAATTTTAAGGTTATTTCTTAACAGGTACATAATTAAATAGCTAATCGAATATTTTCGAACCAAATATGTTCCATCTCTTACGTACTTTACCTTCTCATACATTTATGTATAATCTAAACTCTTAGAACAACTTACGTCACCATAACATAATTGTTTCAAAATACTTACGTGTAAAAAATCTCACTAATATTTTAATGCCTTTTAAGGTTACACTTGAAGCCACACACATCGACCTTCTAATTTCATGCTCAAAACACGCGCACACTATAAATAAAATGGTGTTAAAAATGAATAGGAAAACAGAAATAATTGAACTCAAGCACGCACTCAATTTACGAAAACTTGTTAAAAACAATCTGAAGTGTTCCTTATTTGTTTAAATCTTTAAATCTAATGTAACGTCAATTAATAAATAAATAAAGTTATTTATTTATTGAAGCTAGTCTAGTTTTTTTACAAATAACAAAAAGAAAGTCTAAAAAAACGGCACAGAGGAAAATAGTAGCCTCTAAATAACATCACATTTCTTGCTCACAAAATATTTCTGTGAAATCATGACCGTTAAGAAAATTTATTTTTATTTTATGTTTTCGATAAGAGGATATAATGTTTATGTTTTTTATTTTATAGTTTTTTGCTTTAGAATTTTACTGAATGTAGTTTATTAACAACATTAGAGAAAAGGTGTGAGTATAAATATATTTTTTACGACTCATCTTAGGAAAATGGATGCAATTATTTTAATGTAAATAATTAACAAATCATTACGATAACCAATGAATTTTCAGAATAGATGTTACTTTTCTAATACTTTGATTAAAACTCTGCGCTCACTAATTGGACCACCAGATGTATAGCGATGCCCCACGTGTATGGTGGACATCCCACTTATAAGCACAAAACGTTTTGGAAACACATTCTTTGTGTGTAAAGCTAAGGAGTAGAATTCCTTGCTGGAGTCTGTTTCCTGATAGGTACAACTTAGAGTGAATAAGTTATTTCTAAGCAAGTGTGCTCCATCGTTGACCACATCATCGCTTACCATCAGGTGAGATAGTGGTCAAACGCAAGCCAATCAATAGCCTTATTATGTGGGATAGTCCGATAATATAATATTCACCCATCCCCTTAGTTATATTCATCCTTTATGTGTTCATTGCCATTAAGTGTTTTACACTAGTTGAATTAATTATATCACAAAGAACAAAGTTTCTCACAGTACCCAGTAAAATATTACACCACTGGCCAAAATAATCAAACCATTTGCATCCACAGTCTTACAACAACAGATGTCCACTAATGTATTACGGAAGAATTTAAACGGTCAACTTACAGAATTCAGCGTGAAGCGTTCACGTCGTTACACGGTACAGTATGTAAGGAATGCCGCTTTTTGTGGCCAGACGTGTAAACGATTTTACAGATACATTCTTGATTTGATATATTTAAAAAATAGGGTCTCATCTCCGGAAGATTTGATGAGGTCATCTTTATGTACAGAAAAAGTTAATGAGATGTACTTTATGAGTCCTGTTTGAATTTCGAGTATCATACCAATATTGTTAATACGTGTGTGTTTATGTTTATTGATACGGAAATTTGGTAGGAAAATTGCTGAAATCTTGGTTAACACATGGGCTATAATTTATAAAGATGGAAAGTACCAATTTCACGTGGACGGCATCTAGCTTAGAATAAAAATATTTGGTTCGACAACATGCTAAATAATTACTAAAACAACACTATCACTTATATAATAAAAATAGAAACAAATTAAAAATAAATATCGAAAAACAGTGTTACTGTGTTTTTATTTGAAGCATTTTTAAGTATTACTGAAATTACTGAAACATTACCGTTAAACTTGCAACTTACTTTCCGGGTGGTATGTGATAGAAAAACGGTTCCGCATTTGTACAGTTAATAAAATCAAAAATAACAGGACAAGTCATTCAAATACTGAAATTTATGTAAAGTACAGTACATTTAGAACTTAACTTTTTGGTCATAGTGATGACCTGGATCATGGTGATGAACTGGATCATAGTAATACAACGGCATTGACTCTTAAATTTATCTCCCTAATTAAATTTAATTTGAGTTTCGGGATTTCTTCGAGTGAAGGCTGTTTTAATTATTCGCAAATTCATTTCTAGTGGATATTGTGATATAAAATTGGTGTAGTTTTGTATCGGAACTGGACAATAGCTTTATGGAATCATTGAAAAGGCGCAATCTCGGTAAAATGGAGCTGAGAATATTATTGTAGCGTTGACTACCTCAGCGATGTGTGCCGAGAAGGTTGACTTCATACTTTTGCTGCCAAATACAAATTATGGCTTAAATGACTTAGTATCTATCTATCTATCTATCTATCTATCTATCTATCTATCTATCTATCTATCCAAGCCAAATTCAATAAAAACAATAAATTTATTTTGACAAGACTTTATAATTCGAATATCAGTTCCCAGATGACACATCTGCGAATACCGGATCTATTAAGACAGGCTATGGATATAAAAGGTCATATTCATATCAGCGAAAAAAATACTGACACTGACCTTACTAATTGAATTACCCAGAAACATTAAATGCCAATACACCTCGAATATATTATGACAAATACACTTAGCCAAATGATCTCAATCGCATCGATTAATCATAAAACAAAATCGATATTATGCCAATCGATCATCAAAAACCAACAAATTAATAACACTGGCCACTCGTTTCCCACAATCATATTTAACGATTGAAAAAAAAGTCTAATCACGGGGTTTAAAAAAGGAACGAGATATAAAAAGGACTCCCAAGTGAGATGAAAGGTCCCGCTTCGGCTGTGCGTCGGGTGCGCTAGCGCATGTTAACATGCCACGGACGGACGGAAAGACACTTCCTTACGTATTTTTTTTTGGTTCTTTCTTTTGTAGGCTATTTAGTTTATTTGATTTGATTATGATGTAATAAGGTTGGTATGTCAAGTCGTTTTAGTTTTAATTGGAAGATATTACGACAGTCAATTAAAATGTGGAGTAAATGTATTATAAATAAGGATACTATACAATCTGTTCCTTCCCCATAGGTGTGAGGAACAGCAATTAATTTTCTACGAGTAATATTATTATTTCTTTTCCTCAATATTTCATGCTATTTATTTCCTTAACCTTCACAACGTCCAACATCAACAACAGGTATTTTGTTTGGTCATATTCGTTTCATTCTGTAAATAGGTACTTTTGTATGTATCATTTTATTCTACTTATACAGCAGAATATCCTGATAAATATCGACGATTAAAAATAATTTCACATAAAACCATATTCATTGAAAAACTTCAATTCTCAAAATCGTAGAGCAATAACTTTCTCATACTCGATCCTTATAGGATTCCCAATAATTCTCATTGCAAGAAAAAATATGAATAAAACAGTACGGCTTCTGTAACCAAAGCAATATATCAATGCATCCTGCGCGTGAGGGGATTACATAAAGCGTTTAATACGATCTACCACCCTACTTTAGTATCTTAAACGGCTGCCCTTGTATTTTCTTATGTCAGTGAAACAAAAATGGAAAACAAACTATTTGATTTAAAAATGGTATTTAAACCAAAAGTTTTACTTTATTTAAAAGATGATTTGCATATTATCATAATATGGAATTCACAGGGTTTAGTTCTAAGCCCTTTGTTGAACGAAAGGTTCTGTAATGGGTTAACTTAACCCTCATTTTCTCTATTCCACTTTAGAAAAAATCTCTTAAGAAATTAACCTATGGAACCTATTAACTACGTGGTTTCTTTTTTCATAAAATGTCTAACATTTGATGGTCTAATGAGAGCTTAAAATTATTTAAGATAATTTGTTTCAAATATCCTTGTCACATGCAATAATTGGCAAGGAAGGTCCTTCCGCAAAAAAAAAAAACTTCTTCCATCATATCCGTCGCGCACGCGCCGATTACACAACATGTCTTGTGAACTGTGTGTCTACGATAGTGGGCCTTTAAGCCCTTGAAAAACATAAACGTAAAACTGCACACGTGACGAATGGAATCCGGTCAAATGCTTGTTGGACAACGCTCTGTGAAGGGTTCTTGTATGGACAAGAGTATTACAATAAGATGTATTTAATAGTATTTTTCAATAAACTGAAAAAGTTTTCTTTGCAATTATGATTTACGAAGCGCATTCTTAGCAATATCTACCTAGTTCCTAGCAAGTGAGACAACCTTGTTGTCAGTCTAGTTTCTAGTCCCTGGTTCCTACTGTAATTTTATTTATGGTGTAAAATAAAAAGTAAATCTATCTATTTGTCTATCTACCTACCAATCGATTGACGACAGTAATTAGCTTTCGAGGGATTGATGTAGTTTTTGGTGTAGCAGAAACAGTCGACTGCTAATCGACGTCACCTGATTTATTTTACCATCAATCAATTACATTTGAACGGTCGGAAAAGATGAAATAATAAGGGTTCTCACTGAAATGGCATAAACGGATCCCAAAAAAAAAGAGAAAACATAAACAAATCCTTTGGCAATAAATCAAATCATGCGCGAGCGTCGCACGTCGATTACACAACATTATGCATTGTGATATTATTATGTCAAGTTTTTCTATTGACAAGTAGTAATCAATGAATATGAAGTTACTAAAAGATGCTAAGTGTAGTAGTAGATGATATTCAGAAGATCGTAGGTAAGACCTCGCCTTTCCAAGGAAACATGGTATATAAAGGCGGAGACCTACACTCAGTAGAAGCTTGAACAAGGCTATCGGTGATGGTGATGACATAATGGTCAAAACCAGAGACATCGTTTTTTTACTGAAACTTATAAATAATTTCAGTGCTTTATCAGCAAAAAATCAACCATATCTTAACAAATCGCATAACACACACCTTTATTAAATTTATATCCCTTCAAACAAAACCAAACAACCGTCACTTTATAAATAAGTATTCAAAAACAATCTGTCAAAAGAAAAAATCATAATAATATCCTGCGCACGCGCCTCTTACAAGACCTTTTAAAACTCAAAACGTTACAAAAAAAGGACAAAAAGTTGAAAAGCGAATCCGTCAAAACGATAAATCAAAGTATCCTGCGCACATATTACACAACTTTGCCGCGAGATCGCTATGTTAATGCGCCTGTGACAAGAAGTGCGGACACCTGTCCGGAACGGGGCATCCGCGCATTGTCTCACATCCTAGAACTTGGAATGCTTTCTATTTGAATCTTTTTCTTAGTAGAAAGGAGGAAAAGTTGGGCTAGGTGTCGCGTTTTATTGTTTCCTGCATTTGCGTAGGTGTGAATCAGACCACCTCGATAATTCCTATGAATATGGTTGCAAAAGGATGAAGGTACTTATTATTATAAAGTTTTCTCAGGATTATCATTATGATCTCATGTTTATGAGATCATAATGATAATTCAGACGCCAGAAAATCTGACCATCAGTCTATCCAAAGAGCAATTACCAATTAATTAATTATTATTATTAATTAATTTATTGGCATTACCCAGTAGTTGGGTTGGGGAAGTCTGTAAGGCAGTCACTCCATGTAAAACGCGGGTATTCAACCGCATCCCGTCAGACTGAAAGCCGCCTAAACACCAAGCTGGTTAGGAAAAGTCTAGAGAGATGATGATGATCTCATATTTATGACGTCAATTTGAATTCTAACCCTCGATTAAATTACATCTGAAAATAAATAACACCTTCCAATCCTTTAATATTTTTATTCAACATGTACTACAAGATCAACACCTATCCCAAAGAAGTGAATTGACATTTCAAAATACTTCAAATCTTACAACTAAAGGAACAAAGTTTTAGTCTAGTAGTAGGGTTCATTCGGATAAAAAAAAAACCTCTAAGTACAAAAATTTTATGAAATAATGAAAAGTATGTCTACACATCGGCAGCTTCGTCGGCATTCTCTTTTCGTTGATCGCCTCGAGTCGGCTACGCCTCCTATTCCTTTGTTCTGACCACGTGACTGAGCGTTGAGATGACGTCAGAATAATGGAATCGGAGGCGTGGCCTACTCGAGGCAATCGACGAAAAGAGAATCGAAACGAAACGGTTGTTACTTGGCTAGGGGGGCAGGTCCTCATTTGGCCCGTTGTCCAGAAGAGGAACGCGGGGTGTAGTGTTAAAATCTTACGTGCGCGATGCCACTGTAGCATTCATCGTATCCGTCAACATTGAGGTGTAAACGCACACGATACTTTCATGCATAATTTATGAATCCATAATTTACTAATTATATACACCTAAAGCATATCGAAAAAGCTCTTTTACTGATATCCAAAACATAGTGTTAACCATACTTTTACATTTCCCAGATTTGAACCAACAAAGTCAACAAAAGGCGCAAGCAAAATGCGTCGTGACCTGATCAACGCAGAGATCTCCAACCTTCGGGATCTACTGCCACTCCCCCCATCCACCAGGCAGAGGCTCTCGCAGTTACAACTAATGGCTCTGGTTTGCGTGTACGTCAGGAAGATGAACTACTTCCAACAAGGTATGTTAAACAAATGATACCGAACTGAAAGCATTTTTAAACTGACATGACTTAGGCCTACTATCCAAGGACGCGTAGCTTTATAAACGCGTATTCGTTATATACGTTTCGTGTACGCCTGCGTGAAGCTTACATACATTACTATGGCCTACTGTCCACGGACGCGTAGCTTCATAGACGCGTATTCGTCATATACGCTTGGTGTACGCCTGCGTGAAGCTTACATACATAACTATGAAACTCTGTCGACGAAGCGGCAACGTCGTGCCGTCATGTGTCGTTTCCAATTCGTTGGCAGAGTTTCATAGTTTCAAGCTTCACGTAGGCCTTAATTGGGAGTAGATTAACAGTTTATTCTTTTCTCCATACTTCTCTATTATAGTCATTTTATTAATTACCTATTTTTAACTATATATTCTTTTCACACAGTTCATCCATATCGTCTTTTATTCTTACAGTAATGATTAATCATCTGCATTATGCTGAATTAACAAAAATATATTAAATAATTATAATAAACATATAACATTTTAAATGCGCGTCAAAAAACAAAGTCCATAAAAACTTAAGCTAAGTATAATAGGGATCTCAAATCATATCCAACTGATTAAACTACTGCCAAAGTACTATTGGAAGTAGGTAGGTACAGTCATCAAACTAATTAGATGCGTCAAAAATGTTGAAGTTAGATTCTTGGTTACGCAAACGTCCAAATACAACGCCATCTCTAATTTAAACATAATTACAAAATGAATTATGCTGTTCTGGTAATGCCAGTAGATGGTGTTATCCTTACTATTAGGCGGTACGAAGTTCGCCGGGTCAGCTAGTTGATAATAAAATTAAATACTCCATCTTAGACAGGGCATGTCTAAATACAGCCTTTAACACTGACCCTGATAATAAACTAATTTCTCCTCTCAACAACAATCAGAATCCTGATTACAAAATCAAAAAATATTAATAAGTCACAATCACAGCTATTATTCGCATGAATCACCACATCAAACTAAACGTCATCGATCTAGTTACTCCATTGACCTACAGTTTGTTATATAATGCGATCACAAATGCGCGTGGGTTGGTTCTGAACCACAGAGTATCGAGAACTATAGACCGTACTGTCAAAACCTTCCACATAAATACGGTATTTCACTAGGTTGTAACCAAGTCCAAAACCAAACCAAACCATAAACATACATACAAACCACAACACACACACACACACATACAGTCAAACCATGAACATACATATAGAAGACTAGCTAGTACAAGTAGTTATTTCCATACAAGCTTTGAACCCCCTTTAATCCCCTTAGGGGTGAATTTTAGAAAATCCTCTCTTATTGCTCGCCTGCGACAGGAAGACTTGTGCGATATTATCAAAAAGTTTCAACATGTTTTTTCTACACTGTGTATGTGCGCCAAATAAAATATTTTTCTTTCTTTCTTTCTTTTCTTTCTAATTTCACGTTCCTAGTCTCGGTGGTTTCGACTGTGCATTGATATGTCAGTCAGTTTGTTTCTTTTTTTATATCTATATATATAAAATCGAAATACTATTCACTGATTAATCACGAAATCTCAGGAACTGTAACACCTTCAAACTTAAAACTTTGTAGGTAGGTTCCTTATAGGGTGTAGACATCCGCTAAGACCGGATTTTCCGAAATTCACCCCCTAAAGCGATGAAACGGGAGTCCAAAGTTTGTATAGAGAAACTGACTTTCACGCGGGCGAAGTCGCTAGCAGAAACTAGTATATAAATATAGACCTTGACTGTATTTCCTGTTTTGTTGCTGTCAAATTAATAATGTCAAAAGCGACCGTGTAGCCAATGACTGTCTTTTTATAGAATTCTGACAGATCCGCGTCACTAGCTGTCAGTGTTGCCAAAGGTGCGATATTGCTCGAAAGAGTTACCGTGGCACTGGAACGCGAAGGGCAACTAAAGGAACACAGATTGGTATACGTCAATAAAAGTCTATCTTTATCTACTCCCTCTCGCTCCACACAAAGCGGGAAGAGTCATTTGATACATACCTACTGCTAGTGATGGCATTGGCAAAACCTTCACCATACGCTAAGTGTGTAAGTGTGTCTAATCTTACTAAAGATTATTGAGACACACTTACACACTTAGCGAAGGGCAACTAAAGGAACACAGATTGGTATACGTCAATAAAAGTCTATCTTTATCTACTCCCTCTCGCTCCACACAAAGCGGGAAGAGTAATTTGATACATACCTACTGCTAGTGATGGCATTGGCAAAACCTTCACCATACGCTAAGTGTGTAAGTGTGTCTCAATAATCTTTAGTAACCAATCAAAATTGGTTATTAAATAACACAGAAATTAGCGTTTCAAATATTTATATGAAGAAAAGTGGAGGCGTGGTGGTGGGTACATCCCGCTCTCTTTTGTACGCGTAACCGTCATCGGCAGTCATCGGTGGTGACGTCATATTTCAACTTGTGCAGCCTTGTTCTGTTTTTTCACAGTTTCCCCTTCCACTTGATTTGAAAGGTTTCTAACTTACTTAATTTTGAACGGATTTGAAAAAAATAATCTATTTGTGTTTGGATTAAGTTACTTTTGGATAGTAAATTTATAAAAAGTGAGTCAACTACCCAATTTCGTGGCTACGAGTATTATTAGCAATGACACCTATAGTAGTTGTCAGCTTGGCGATTCTGTGCTCTATGTCCAGGACATTCTCTTGTATGACTAAGGCTGAAAGCAGCTGTCTGGTTTGCAGACAACTGTCAATGAAATGCTCTTGACAGAGGCCTAGTAATTGTGGTTCTGAATTTTAACTAGCTTGATCTCAATTGTAATTTATTTGGTATCAAAATCTAAATTGAATGGGACTGCTAATAGATTTTAAGCTAGGACCTTCGAAGCGCTATTCGATGTCGTAATATTTGATCAGTGGTTTTTCAGTAAATTGTAATAATGTCATCCACACAATGTAATTAAAGTTGAAGCTAGTCTAGTCTAGTTAGTCTAGTTAATTTTTTTCCATTTTTTCTCACCGTTTAAACCTTTCCTGGACTATCACGAATATTTCAAGACCAAAATTAACCAAATTGGTCCAGCCGTTCTCGAGTTTTAGCGAGACTAACGAACAGCTATTCATTTTTATGTATATACATAAAAATGAATTATAGATAATTTCAAAATATTCATATGAACTAATTAACCCTTACCAGAATGTTGAAGTTTTGGAATACAACTCAATAAAAAATTATATTTGATTAAAATGCCAAAATCTTTAGATGTTGACCCACAATAGAAAAAAATCAAGTAGGTAAATCCGACACAATAAACGCATCGCTTATTTGATCATACTTAGCTGTTCGAAATCCGGTTTATTTTTCGTTAGACTCGCATGGTTTGTGCATTTAGCCAGTTTAAAGTTTAATCAGCATTCCATTTTTGTTACAGAATAAAGTAACGTTGTTTTCAACTAAAATGCGGATGTAACATATTCTAATGTTTTTTTCAGTATTTAGATTAAGTCATCTTTCTCCGCAAGCTTCGTTGAGGTATCCTATATAATTCTCAACTCCTTTTTATCAAGATTTTACCTGCTTCAATTATTCTACAAATTGCCAGTTGTGTAGACACTTATGTACAAAACTACACCTTTTTACATCACATTATTCACTAGGAATAAATTTACAAATAAAATTGAAATAGTCATTGAACCTCACTCAAAAAAGTGCCGCCAAACACCTCACTTATTTCATCCATGCACAAATAAGCTTATTTTGAAAGACTCAGGAATTTTGGTACCTTTACTTGGATACTGAAAACGGAGGTTCTCATGCGTGGGTTGGCATCGATTATTTAAGTAGAGGGTCGTACTAAAGAATTTAAAATAGAAAAAGTAATTGCTTGACCATTTCTTACCATTTATTCAAGTAAAGCTTTCGTGTAAGCAAAAAACATTATTTATTAGCATTAATGTTTTATACTATACATTGGTATAAACTGAAGTGTCGTGATGGCCCAGTGGTTTAGGCACCCACCTCTCATGCATAAGCTTGCGGGTTCGAAACCAGGCAAGTATCAAGTACCAATGTGAATTTTAAGATTCCTATGTACTTTTCTAAGTTTGTTAACATTACTGATGCTCCGTACCTAGGAAAGCACGTAAAGTCGTTAGTAGTCTATATATACCTATATAAAAGAAAGTCGTGTTAGTTACACTATTTATAACTCAAGAACGGCTGAACCGATTTGGCTGAAAGTTGGTGGGGAGGTAGCTTAGAACCAGGAGACGGACACACATAGGATACTTTTTTTTTTTTGAGTGTGGTACAGTAGGGTAGAGTAGGGTAGAGTAGGGTAGAGTTGGGTAGAGTTGGGTAGAGTAGGATATAGTAGTCAGTTGACGGGAGCGAAGCCGCGGGCAAAAGCTAGTAGTATTATAAGTAGTCAGACGCCAGAAAATCTGACCATTAGTCTATCCAAGGAGTATCGTCTTGCTCAATAATTGGATTGTGGAGGTCTGATAGGCAGTCACTCTATGTTAAACACGGATATTCAGCCGCATCCGGTTAGACTGGAAGCCGACCCCAACATGGTCGGGAACACCGTAGGCGCGGGCTTGCGGACGGCGAGCAATGGGTAGCTTGCCGTCCGATCGTCCGGTAACCGTCCGGACCGAGCCCAAGTCGTTGACGGCGCGTACTGTTCCACGCGCGCCTCAAGGAGATGTCAACAAACCATAAGGGCCCAGCAGGGTTGAAGCTAACTGGGGCCAAGGGATTGTTTCTGAAAGGAAAACTCGGCCCTGGGACGAAGGATGTTATTGGATGATTTTCCCACCTACAAAAAAACCCGGTTGGAAAAAGGCTAGGTTAGATGATGATATAGGTATTAACTGAACAGTCTGAACACACATTGGCAAGAAACTTAACTGAACTATTTTCTCAAAATAACGAGTAAATAAATTCATCCAATTGAGAAATACGCTTTTTAAAGAATAATTATCCAAACGCTTAGCTGACACTTCGCGTGACTCAAGGGCTGGCTTTTACCTCGATCAGAGATTAAGCATTGCCATACAACGTGGCAATGCCGCCAGTCTTTTAGGCACACTTCAAATCGACAGCGATGCGAAGGAGTTTTATGACGCCATATTTTGAACTAGAAATTATTGTCTTTAGTGTATAGGTAAGGTATATAGTTTTAATTACCTAAGTGTTTTTATTTTTCTTGTTTTAGTACTTTATTTATCAAATAAACAAAGATGAGAATGATGAGAAGATGATGAAAGACAGTTAATTAGATTTCTGCGTCTAACACTACAGTCTGATAAGATGGTAAAAAAATTATAGATGAAAATCACTTATGCTGATAAGTGATTCTTATCTATAAATTGTTCTGAGAATCAATTGGAATAGAATCGCAAATGCCTCAACAGAAATAACAGACAATCACCGGTCATTACTTGATGCATTGTGACTGAAGTTTTTTTTTTTTCGAGGCATCAACACTAAGTGATATCTTGATAGAGGTGGAACCGCCTATTCTGGGTCAGACAAATCATTGACTAATTCTTGTTTCTTATGTAGTTTTATTTGGTTATCGGTTGCGCCAAAAATGATCATGTCAGTAGTCAGTAAATGAACTGTTATTGCCTATTTTATTTATTTAATCTTCATGCAACATAAAGTACAAAGGCGGACTTAATGCCTTAGGCATTGTCTACCAGTCAACCCAGGGTGGTAAAGAGACAATATGGTAGGTGCATAAAAAGAAAATTTTATATAAAAAACCAGAGTAAAGAACTATACCTACATATAATTAAAATACACACACATACATATTTTATATAATATATATACATATATATTAATATAAAGTAAGGAAAGAAGTTTTGAGACGATTTTGCTATTGGTGGAGAAAATGATTCCACAACTTCCGCTTAAATGCATACCGACTTTTGGCCGTCCTGAGGAAGCGCATTCCATAGAAGGATGGAAGGTATATAGAAGGAACAATGGACAAAATCAGAAGTATGAGAAGGACACAGCAGTAGGAGATTGTTAGAAGAACGCAGATTATGAGATAGGATGGAGGCGTGAGAGATTTGAGCAGAGAGAAAAGTGTAGTCAAAGCGCGCAAAGTTCGTCTCTGGCGAATAGACAACCATTTACGCACAGATCTGAATTATTTTATGTCCTTTTCTTGCTAGCACGGGCCTATTTTTTCGGCAGGAATCGAGCTCGTCCTGCCGTCTTGGCCTTGGCGATGTCATTTAACATTGAATAAAACTTATTCGATGGTTCTTTTCTCTTGGTTCCAATTTCTCGTTAGTCATGCACCAAATATGGCAAGTCTAATCCCACTTAAGCTAAGCGGCTTTTTGGGTAACGTCCAATAGGCAGACCTCCGCTGCATTCCATGGCTCGCTGGCAAACTTTAAACTTGGACATTACCGTCAAAGACAAGTTTTCTGAACCATACGGTCGGTCGAGTCAGTCAAGTTCGGGAAAAATACATATGTACATAATTCCCCTTTTGAAATAAAGTGGGAGATTTCCTTTTGATAAATATTTTATTGATCATAAGCTTATTCCGGCGCTCGCGATACGTCCAGCAATTTTTTTGTCGTGTCTGGAGGGAAGTTATTTGGCCTAGATTAATGTAGTTCTGGATTTATACAAAACCAGTCATACGGTACAGTTCTTGAAAGCTACGAAAATCCTTTTCAACCAATCAAGCAAGTCAACTACCAAGATTTTCTGTAAAAAAAATTTAAAAGGACATAAAAAAGGACCTTCGAATGCCAATTAATAAAAAAATGGCCTTGGCATGAATAAAAAAAAAATAGAACGAATAAGAAAGATTTCAAAAACAACGTCATTGAAGGTATTATTTTTGTTCTGATCAAATTCCATAACAACAACATCTTCATCTGATAAAAAATACCAACACAAGTCATTACAATACTAAGTATTTTTGTAGCATTTTGTTAATTAATCAATTAGTTTAAGATAAATGATCAAAAACTGCTTTCTCTTACCTGTTTCATTTATTGTAATAGATACGTAGAATGGATAAATAATATTAATTTAATCTTCATCTGTTTAACCGTTAAAATATTAGTATTTTGCTGTATTTCTCCATGGCATTGGAAGAGGTCTATGTCCAACAGAAGACTGCGAAATGATAAAGCGATATTAATAAAAAGCAAAATTTTATAGTTCAGTGACTTTGTAGTTCCGTCTGCAGATAAATAAAGTTAAATTATCGTTTCAGTTGGAAGCTATTTTCATACTGAAAAGTCACAACTCATGGTCGATAATATTCAAGCCCAATATTAGTATCTACGTAGTGGTATAAATAGATTATGTCATGCAATGAGAAGTCAAAATGTTTATAAAATATGAATATCACCAATTTAAAACTAAAAATGAACATATTAAAATTCGGTTACAGCTAGCTTACAAACAAACCATCTAGCATGTCATCACATTCAACAGTTACTACCCCCGTTTCTCACAAAAGTCGTGCACCTAGTCCCTCTTCATTTCCATGTAACTTTTCCTCCAGTAAATTCTCATGCTCCAAATCTTTGAACAAACTCATCACGTCTCCTTTATCCTTGATCTCGTGGCATCGTCACCCTAACTTTTTTTGTGAACTCACCTTTAGTCACGAAAAGGCATATTAAGACGTTTAAAATGCATTTAGTTCGCTATCTTATCTACGGTTGCTATTACTTCACCCATAATAACGTCTTTCTTTCCGTTTTAGTGTTCAAAAGTCACGACTTTACCTATCAGTATCAAGAACAACCAACTCCTACACCTAATATCGGATTTTCTAAGGTTTGTATTTTTTATTAGTTCTAACTTTACGACTGTTTGCCGTGACATACGAGTACAACAGTAACTAATGCTACATTGTTTTTCAGGCTATGAATGGTTTTATGATGATGATGACACAGAACGGAAAATTGTTGTATATATCGGAAAATGCAGCGGAATATTTAGGACATTCAATGGTATGTTCTATTCTTTTTGACATTTTCATAGTACTATCCTAATAATAAACTGATTTATAATAAGATACAAATTTCTAGGAGGACTTACTAATACATGGAGACAGTGTATACGATATAATAGATAGACAGGACCACCAGACAGTTCAAATGGAACTGAATAGAGGCGGCAACGGAGAGACTGAAAATGTACCAAAGAATAGACATTTCTTCT
Organism: Mythimna impura; assembly: GCA_905147345.3. NCBI lineage: Eukaryota > Metazoa > Arthropoda > Insecta > Lepidoptera > Noctuidae > Mythimna > Mythimna impura. The sequence goes on along the minus strand of LR990362.1, from coordinate 9,490,076 downwards.
GTAGAATGAACGTGTCAAGGAATGCGAGAAGACAGATGAGGTTCGGCGACCAAAAAGTAAGTTCTTTGATGTTATGGAAAATTTTGTAATGAAACTTGCACAGAGAATTTGTTTCTTTTTCAACGACTTTTGAGGCTTAAGTTTAGAGTTTACTTTTTTAATTTTTTTATAACTATTTTTATACTTTTATTCTGCCATTATCTTATTTTCGTCTAGAACTCTACATAAACTATAATATTTTATAAACATTAAAAAAAAAATAGTTTATTTTTAGTACATGCGTACTTATCGACTTCAGCTGTCTTAAATTGTGGTTTGATATTTATTTTCTCAATTTGCAACGAGACATTAACTCAGTCTTCAGTAAGGTTAGTTTTAGTTTGCAAAAAGTTAAGAATTTATCGCTTCTTTAACTAAATAGTTTTTAAATCCAAATGTCATTGCTCTTTAGTTTGCAACAGTATTTGTAAGTTTATCGGATGTTTAAGTTATGCCATTTTTAGCAAAAAAGACGGGTTTTTTCTGACATTGAAATATTCTGCATAGCCTATGATTGTCTCATTCACTTTTTGTATTTTTTCATGGGAGTGAGTAGAAACTTCTGATCTTCAAGTGCCATGAGCTTTATATGGCTTTTGCACATATATTTAGACTTTGCAAACTATTTGGACATCTTCATCAGGAGAATCATTTTACCTAGTTACTGGGTTGTAGAGATTAAACAGACAGTCGTTGGGAAAAGGTTTCGCAGATTGATATCTTTAACAGTAACAAATTTCCAGGTAGTTCTCGTCCGCGGCCACTACGTGTCGTACCTGCCACTGTGTAGCCGCAACGAGCCAGTGTTCCTGGCGGTGTGCACGCCACTGGCCATGCCGGAGACGCGCGAGTGTGTGGTGCACGGCGCCACCAACGTCTTCACCACCGTGCACGCCATGGACATGAAGATACTGCACATTGATGCTAAGTAAGTATATTGGCAATTCATACATCACATGAACTGTCACCTAAAAACCTAAGGAATTCATGACGGCTTCAGCGGGTTTTTTTATTCGGTGGGAAAATCATCTCATGACATTTCCCACTCTTGGGCGGAGCGCGAGACAGTGTCAGACGTTTTCTGACTAAAAACCCACTCCTAATTCTTCGTTGCCTTTCGTATCAGGGCCGAGTCTTCCTTTCAGAATCAGACCCTTGGCCCCAGTAGGCTTCGACCCTGCTGGGCCCCTACAGTTGCTGACATCTCCATGAGGCGCGCGTGGAACACTACGCGCCGTCGACGACTTGGGCTCAATCCGGACGGTAACCAGGCAAGCTACCCTTTGCTCGCCGTCCGCAAGCCTGCGTCTACGGTGGCCGGAAATCGGGACCGGGATTCCGGCGGCGGTTGGGGCGTGAGGACCATTGGCTCACGCGATCGGCCGCCTCCTTTGCTAACTGCTTCACCGGGTGGAGTTTAATCGTCAAATATATATGAACTTATAACTACTATACGCAAAATGACATCACGGCAGACTAGATGAAGGTGGAGGAATGAACTTGAATCTTATCGAAGGGACTGGCCCGCAATGGCAGAAAATAGCCATGTGTGTAAAAGGGAAAGGGAGTTCTTTGCCCAATATAGTGAGATATAGTATAATGGGTAAGATAAATTAATTGAAAACAACTATTGTATTTGTCATCAATATACTAAGAAACACAATTTGGTTTTGAACAACCGGTGAGTCCAAATCGACGAAAACAAGAGGGTGCGTCATACCATAACCTAAATGTGTAACTTCTGCAATAAAAATATCCATCATCGATAATATCTAAACAACCCAACCGACTGAAGACTTTGTCTCACTCTTAAATGCAATGCCTAACCTAGCTTTTTTGGATCGACGGCCCGCCAACAGTGATGGCAACCAAAAATCAGTCAGCCATGACAGATCACAGACCTCCCAGGGCTAAATGATCTCTGCTGGATATCCTAACGTCCAACCCCAGTCGTCGATGTCAGCTATTGCTGAAACAAGCGACAGAGCAAAAAAGTATCTACACAATTTGAAGCAAAACTTTTTAGCCAAAAAAATATAAACTTCCAAGATAGATCAATTTATCGAGTAACGGTAAATTTTAATCTACTTTGTGACTAAGATTAATTGATACTTTGTACGATCGAGTTCAAGCAAAATATTTTTAAAAGTACAGTTTTGATGCTAAATTAATTATTTGTAATCGATTTTGTACATTAACTCAGCTAGTTTAATTAGGTTTTTTAATTAAGAAATTATCTGTTACAAAAGTTTTTGAATTAATCAATTTAGGGATTGATGGTACACTTTTGATCTTTGCTTTCTATATTTCAATTTGATAAATTGTTTTATTTGTTTCAGTGGTGAATGGTACTTAGGATGGAAGAAATCCGAGTTAGCAGATGTTTCGTGGTACCAACTTATACACTGGGATAGTTTACGAGAAGCACAAAGCAAACATAGATTAGGTAAGTAATTTCCTATAGAATAATCATAATGTTCAGACTGTTTTTGAGTTGATCTGCCTCGTTGGTCTCATGGTTGCAAGCTTGTCTGTTGATTGTTAGGTCCTGGGATCGATTCCCGGGTCGGGCTATTTTTCTATTAAACCTTACTCTGTAGGAGCCCGGATACGCGCCTGATACGGGTAGTGTGAAAGTGAAACCCGGGGCCCTGGGCGAAGGCAATGAAGGAACAGGAGTGGGTTTTTAGTCAGTAAAAGTCTGACACTATCTCTCGCTCCGCCCAAGAGCGGGATTCGTCATAAGATTTTTTTTTCTGTTCTCCCTCCGGTTGTATCGGGTTGCCGTTATAAAATCGAAGAGCAATTTTCCCTCTAGCGTATTTGGAACTTTTTCTTCGACATCATTATTTTTTTAAGTTTTCTTAATTATAATGATTCAATGTTTATCATAGTATAGTCTAATATTTTAGTAGATCGATTTTCGGTCGAAAGGGTTACTATTATCGCAGTGGTACATTTGTTTGTTGTTATTTACAATGACGTTGGGCTGAGAGCATAAACTAGAGAAATATTCAATTCTTGAATTCTCAAATTAGAGTGTATCGAATGCCGATTAAACAAAAACACATTTTTTTTTGTACACAGTGGCTGTAAAATATACAGAAATAGTTTGAATGAACTGTTTACTTTGAAATTATCAGTTTGATTCGTCACTGATTTTTTCTAAGAATTAAAAAAATATTGACATTAAAATAATTCATTTTAATGCAATTAGCATTTGAATGACACCATTTCTTTAATTTATTTCTCATTGTTTCCAACATCGGAACTAATCTACAAAAGACAATAAAACCTACTGACACCTATGATTGGCAAAGGAAATCAACTATCAATAATAATTATTATAATTCATACTTTAAATTATTGGTCTCAGACTACAATACATCTATTATATTGATAAAAGTTCCTATTAATAATTTAATATGTATCAAATGAATCATTTATACCTAGAAAACTTCCACGTTGCTTTAGTTCTTTAAAGCGGAACTATCAAACATGGAATCAATCTCTATGGTGACCAAATTTTAATAGGATTTGTAGGAATTACTCAGTACAAGTGTCGTAGTGGTTACTCCGCCCCTCACGTATGAGATTGCGCGTTCAAAATCGGGCACGCGGGCATGTGATTTTTTCAATTCATGTATGCTTTTCTAAGTTTATCTTCCTAAATAAACTTAGACATTACTGACGCACCATGCCTCAGAAAGCACGTGAAGCCGATGGTTTCGATTGTCATTCGTAGATCTTTGACAGTCGTTATATATAGTCAGACACCAGAAAATCTGACCATTGAACTGGGTTGTAGAGATCAGATAGGCAGTCGAGAGTATTCAGCTTCATCCGGTCTTCATTCCAGACTGAAAGCCGATCCCAAGGTAGTTGGGAAAAGGCTAGAGAGATCAACATCTCTGACTCAGTTCAAGACCGGAAAGGTCTCACCTACCTATGTCCAAGTGGCTGAAATGTGGGTGTACTGTAAGTACATCTACAGTTTCAGTCTTGCCAAGGAGTATTAGATAGTCGCCCTATGTAAATATAATATCCAGTTGTATCTGGCTACAATGGAAGTTAATCCGTTTCCCGTTTCGAGGCTATATCACACCACGAAGGTTGAGGAGATCGTGGAATATGTACGAGTCAAGACAAACTGGACTTTGAGAGTCGAGGCAGTTGGAGCCGCGCCATGACACTAATTTCATGGCGTTTGTGGTGCGGGTGTTGACTGATCATTTGGACACCTTCCACAAAGAAGAGTTTTGGCCGAAGGATGTCGTGTATCGACGATTTCGTGGAAGGATACCGAGCTCGCAGTGGAACACGTCGCCGTCACTTCGTGTGCAATAGTTTAATAATAGTGCATAGATGAATTATGTTTTTTTATTAAGTATTAGTATATTATTTTGTAAGATTATTATTTGCGTATTTTGTCTATGGGCCTTAGTTGCCTGATAATAAAGAGTTATCATTATTATTAATATAATTGACCATCAAATCATTTTGAGATAATTTCAGCTAGAAAACGTTCACTGCAGGACATAGGCCTCCCTTAGGTGTTGCGACAGCGATCAGTCCTGTGCATTTTGTATCTGTCAAAGCTGGATATAGTACACGGTCGCTATCCCAGAACTTTTCGACCCACTCGTCCACTGTTGCTTTAGTTTGGCGATTTTTATGACAATAATCATTTGTGTTTTTTTTTTTTAAATTGGTGAATCACCAAATGACTTCACTTTAGGTGGAGCCACTTCAGGTGGAGCGGGTGCCAGTGTCAGACTTTTATTGATTAAAACCCACAGTGTTTCTTCAATTGCCTTTTTTATGAGGGCTACTCCTTCGAATAATCCGCAGCCCTAGCAGGTATCAGCCCTAACTGGCTCTATTGGCGCCATCACGTTCATGACGAGTGGATGGCGAGCTGTCCATTGCAGATTGTCCGCAAAACCCACACCTACGGTGAAATCGTCCTGCAACTCCTGATTATTTCAGTAACCTTGGTTCTTCAGATTCATTTATTGTATTTATACCTCTTTCGCCCTTCAAGCAATAAGAGTCCAGCAAGCAGAATTATCTTATAGTTAAACTTTGTTGCAGTAACACAATCGGAACAAGACAAATGTTGCATACTGCTGGTGAAGTTGCAGCAACGAAACGGCCAGTTTCTGTGGGTACATATGGTGTTGCAAGTAAAAGATGCAACGGACACACCAAGACAGTTTATTGTTGCTACAAATCAGATATTAAGGTAAAAATATTCATTATTTTTTTACATTACTTACAAAACATATATTTGAACTTTAACTTAACAGGTAATTAGCTATTTAAAATACTTAGTAAAAGTCTAATCTGATCAATCAAAATAATTACCATGTAATAATTTCAAAATATTGTGTTGAAATCTTAAAGATTTTTTACTTACGTAAACTTTCGAATTGCAATAAATAATTAGGTTTTTTCTTTCGTAATTTTCGTATGTAATAATTTGATAGAATAGTAGGTAATTATTACTCATGGACATTGCACTTTTCAATAAGGAATCTGCAAGCAATTTTTTTTAAAATTCATCAACAACAAAGTTATAAAACTGCGTGAGGAGTGATATGAAAGAAAAGAAAGTTAGTGATAATGTGATGGGTGACAGGACAGAATGGAAGAAAGAAACGTATTGCGCCGACCCCAAGTAATATGGGATAAGGGCAGGAATAAGAAGGAGAACAAAGTTATAAAACTTCAAAGCTGCAGTTATCAAAGAGAAGTCTGACATGGACTTTGACGTCAAACGCCATAACGCCCGTACGGCCGCTTTTGAAAACGGCGTCTTAACGAGAAAGATTGTTTTCACAATTCATATTTATTTTACTGCTCAGTTAAAGAATATTTTTTTCATGCATATTCCTTATTTTTTTATTAGAGCAGTGGGGGCCGAGTGGTAACAGCCCCGACTTGAGAGTTGTAGGTGCGGGTTCAAACCCAGCCAGGCGCATTACTTTGTGTAATTTATTTCATCACCACTGCTCTTAAAACGGCGAAGGAAAACATCGCGAGAAAACCGGCATGTCCTAGAACCAAAAATTCGAAAACATGTGACATCCACCAACCCGCACTGGGCACGCGTGGTGGATTACGGCCCATCCCCTCTCCTAGAGAGGAGGCCTGAGTCCGAACAGTGGGAACATTATACGGCCGACTATGCTATGCTATATGCTATATTCCTTATTAATTGCTTTAAACTCTATACAGTATAGTACTTTTAAATAAGTGCCCGTCGACCACATCACCGCTTACCATCAGATGAGACTGGTCAAACGCGAGCCTACCATAAACTAATTTATTAAATTTCTTTTTTTTCACAGTGAAGAAGAAGCCACAATAATGCTAGCCAACTCCTGGCTATACCAGTACTATGGTTACCAGAACCAGCCCTGTGGCATGCTGGATCCTCGCTGCCAAAAGTTCTTCCGACGCGACCAGTGTTACCAGGAATACCAGGAGTATCCTTACGTTGAGAATCAGGAGATGGAGTACGCTGGGTACCACGTGTCTTCGTATGTTCAGCCGAAAACTGTGGAAGATTATAGCGGTTGTGAGCGAGTGTATTCGGATCGGGGGCCCGTCGATTATTCCACACACTCCCCGCAGTCTACGATTAGTGAAGAGAGGTAAGAATAGTGTGATTAATACTTATTTTACTATTTAATTAAAAATATTTAATTTTAATTAGGTATGTTTTCATGGCGGGATTAAAATGCAAGAATTTTTGAAACTGTGAATAGGTCATTTAATTTGGTGGAAGTTGGGGATTTTAGGACATGAACAAAAAATTAAAATAAGTATATAATATAACTTCTCACAGCGGTTTTGCCTTCGTGAAAGTACAAAACTTATGCTTTACTCAGTGATAAAGTAGTTCTACTGGTTAAATAATTTTTAAAATCTGTTCAGTAATTTTTGAGTTTATTCATTACAAAAAAATATACTAATATCCAAAAATACAAATCTATCCTCTTTATACTCTTTGTATAGATATGTATTTATATGCTAAAACTTTGTTTTCGCACTTTATAGATTACAAGATGTGCTCAACTTATAATATTCTCTAGCCGATTTCGGCTACGTTGACTGGATTCTGATTTAGTGCAATTACGGGTTGCGATCATGTGCTCTGATGTGACTAATAAAGCCTATCTTTGCTGTAAACGTACGTGCACAGTGTGGGCACGTTAAAACACCATTGTTGTATAAGTTTTGGATGTTGGAGGGCGGCTTATTCTTGATGGCATCTCGTCTGAAGTCGAGATCTCTCTTACGTTACTCTTCAAAGTTATAGACGTTTTGTTTAATTAAACGTCTCCAACCAAGTCTATCTTTTGCCGCCACCTCCCAGCGAGAGGGGTCTATATTGCATTTCTTCATATGCCTTAAATACTCAACTTATAATAGGTAGGTAAACAAAATCTTATAACATACAATTTTATAAATTCAATTTTAAAATTTCCGTCATTATATTTCTTATATTCATTATAACGGTTGCTAACATCCGAACCACACTAAATTCTCCCCAAATCAAGTGATACTAAATGCACAATTTACACAATAACCAAAACAAATAATAGGACAGATTATAAAAAGACCAAACAACCGAAGGTCAGTTCATACAATTTGTACCCGTCATGTCACACTAAGAAATATAAATAAGAAAATCATCACTCCGTCCGTCCGGCTGTCCGTCCGCGTAATTTGACACCTTTCATTACCATATTTATTGTAAACTTACCAACGTAGATTTACCATTACCGAACTCACACTTGCACCTTATCTGTACCTTCACAAGGTCTACTTTTCATTCTATTTCTGTTGATGGATTGTAAAGATAAGGTGGTTAATGTAAACCAAAATGAAAGGCTTAGCTTGAAAAGGGTTTAAGTCAGTAATAGTTTATTATTTTGATGTAGTTTCGTATTGGTTTTGACGCGAGTTTGTGTTTGTGAAGAAAATTATTACTGAACTCGTAAATGTATGTTTGAAGACATTTATATACGTCAGAACTTAGACCCTAACGTTTTAAAATAACTTTGAATTATTTTGTACTAGAGCTGTTGCTAACGGCTCTGTCCGCGTGACGGTAAAAAAAGTCCCAAGGATGTTTTTAATATAGTGCGGATTCATCCCGCGTGCAGAAAATTTCGAAATGCAAAAAATCTTGTCCCGCGAGCATATTCCACGCATTACAATAAATACTTGTATGAAATGGACATTTGCGGGGGTTACGCATGCGGAGCAATCCCGCATGCGTAATCAAAACCGCACGATATTAAAAACACCCGGAAACATACTCCCAGGATAAAAGTATCCTATGTGTTATTCCAGGAGATGGTCTATCCATGCACCTAATTTTATCCGTTTGAACGTAAAGATTTTTTTAAACAATACTAGCTTCTGCCAGCGGCTCCGCCCGCTTGAAAGTAGGTTTCTCCATACAAACTTCCAACCCCCGTTTTACCCCCTTAGGGGTGGAGTTTCGTAAAATCCGTTCTTAGCGGATGTTTATACCCTATACAAAGAAAAAATGAAAGTTAAAAAGAAAGGCAAGTGTCAACAGCGGACGCAAGTCCTCTCATTTCAAGTGCAGTTCTCAAATATTAGAGGGCTGCACTCCAATCTCGTTGCGGTCCACCACCATCTTGAGACTGATAAGCCACACTTGCTTTTCTTGACGGAGACCCAAATTAGATGTCCGTCAGATGCGGCGTACCTCAACTACCCGGGATACTCACTGGAGCATCATTTCCTGCAGCGTGCCGGGGTCTGTGTGTACGTCCGTAATGACATCTGCTGCCAGCGTCTCCGTCACCTTGAAGACCCTAATTTGTCTACGCTATGGCTGTTGGTGGACACTGGTATGGACAAAATTGTTTATGCCTGTGTCTACCGTTCGCACAGCGGTGATCAGGAGACGACTCGGTTGTTCGACCACCTCAGTGAGGCTGCCGATAAGGCTCTGCATCGGCACCCTGATGCAAAGCTCGTCGCTCTGGGGGACTTTAACGCCTGCCACCAAGACTGGCTGTTCCCATACCAGAGGACCGACCACGCTGGGAGAGAAGCGCGAAACTTTGCAATATCGATGGGCCTTTCCCAGCTGGTCAAGCAAGCGACTAGGGTGCCTGATGTAGTTGGTCATACTGCCAATTGTCTGGACCTTCTGCTGACCACCGATCCGGACAGATGTATCGTAACAGTTTCTTCACCACTTGGAACTTCAGATCACTGTCTGGTGAAGTCTGTTTCGTCCTTCTCCCCACCTGACTGCGACTCACGCGGTGAACGGCGAATGTGGCGTTACAGGTCAGCAGATTGGGATGAGATGCGGCATTTCTTTGCATCTTATCCTTGGCGGCAGGTCTGCTTCTCTTCTGAGAGTCCGTCAAGCTGTGCGGATGCTATATCCGATGTGATACGTCAAGCTATGGAGTTTATCATCCCTTATAGTGACGTACCCATCGGAGGCTCAGCTCACCCATGGTTCAACGCCGATTGCGTTCAAGCTGAAGAGCATAAGCATTCGGCGTTTCTCGCCTGGGTTGACGCTCGTGACCGCAAAGCTCCGGATTTGAGCTCAAAGAAGAGAGCTTTCAACCGTGCTGCCAAGTCCTACAAAAAAGCACTGAAGAAGGCTCGGTTCGACCGAATTACCCATATTGGCACAAAGCTCTCTGCACAGCCATCCGGAAGCAGAGCATTCTGGTCCCTTGCCAAGTCGGTCGAAGTGAACTTCTGTAGGTCCACATTGCCTCCGCTGGTTAAACCTGATGGAACACTGGCTCACTCGGCGAGAGAGAAAGCAGGTCTCTTTGCATCTCTCTTCGCCCATAATTCTCGTCTTGATACTAGCAGTGCTACTCCACCGACTCTACCTCACTGCAACACCTCGATGCCTGAGGTTCGCATAAGAAATAAAGAAGTTTTGAGAGCACTGTGTCGTCTAGACGTGAATAAAGCTAGTGGACCAGATGGTATACCAGCAATAGTTCTCAAGGCATGTGCGCCCGAGTTGTCTCCTGTATTGACGCGCTTGTACCGCCTCTCATTTAGGACTGGTATAGTGCCCAAGTCCTGGAAGCTTGCCAACGTGCAACCCGTGCCCAAAAAGGGCAGTCGTACCGATCCTGCCAACTATCGGCCGATTTCAATAACCTCCATACTCTGCAAGATTATGGAGCGTGTATTGAACTCGCGCCTCATGGCATACCTGGAAGGTAACGATCTCCTCAGTGACCGACAGTACGGGTTTCGCCACAATCGGTCTACTGGGGACCTACTAGTGTATACCACTCACATGTGGGGCGAGGCCCTCGAGAAGAATGGAGAAGCGATTGCTGTCTCCTTAGACGTCTCGAAGGCCTTCGACAGGGTGTGGCACGCCAGCCTTCTGAGTAAGCTTCCAGCGTACGGCATTTCCCCTGGTCTGATTAACTGGGTAAAAGACTTCCTGAGTGAACGGTCTCTCCGAGTTGTTGTCGATGGATGCTCATCAGAGCTCATGACCACTAATGCCGGAGTTCCTCAGGGGTCAGTTCTCTCTGCAACTCTTTTTCTGCTGCATATTAACGATCTGCTGATGCCCGGTATATATGGGTATGCAGATGATAGCACAGTTGTAGAGAGATACCTTCCAGGTGCTCGGGCTAGTAAGGAACTAATCCGGTCCGAACGAGAGGCTATGGTAGAGCGTACGAATGTCTCACTTCAGGCAGTCTCCAAGTGGGGCGAAACCAATCTGGTAGAATTCAACGCCACCAAAACACAAGCGTGTCTGTTCACCGCCAAAAGGAGCCCGTTCACCTTGGCTCCTGCTTTTCGGAATGTATCCCTGGAGTGCACCGACCGCCTTCAGCTCTTGGGAGTTGAAATTTCCTCTGACCTAAATTTTGGGCAGTTCATTGAGTCCAAAGCCAAGGTAGCTGCTAGAAAACTAGGCGTTCTTGCAAAGGTCCGACGGTACTTCACACCGGGACAGCTTCTAATGTTATACAAAGCACAGGTCCGATCGTGTGTGGAGTACTGCAGTCACATATGGGCTGGTGCTGCAAAATGCCATCTAGCAGCTTTGGACTCAGTGGAAAGGCGTGCGAAGAGGCTAATTGGGGATCCAGATTTGGTTAAGTCCAATCTACAAAGCCTCGAGCATAGGCGCAGGGTAGCCAGCCTATCGGTATTCTACAGGTTGCATTTTGGAGAGTGTGCGCGGGAATTGCATGACTTGATTCCGCCATCTCATTTCTACCATCGGACAACCCGACGTACGGCGAGTATCCACCCTTACGTTGTTGAAACTTCAACGGTCCGGACTAAGCATTTCGCTTCGTCGTTTATACCGCGTACATCGAAGGACTGGAACAATTTGCCTGCTGCGGTCTTCCCGTCTAACTATAATTTAGGTGCCTTCAAGGCTAGAGTGAATAGGCTCTTAATAAACTAGTGCGCCTCACCATCAATGATTGCATCACTGCTTACCATCAGGTGGGATCGCAGTCAAGCACTGGTTTATATCAATTAAAAAAAAAAAAAAAAAAAAAAATACGGAACCTACCTGCCTAATTTTAAGTTTGTAGGTGTTATAGTTTCTGAGATTTCGTGATTAATCAGTGAGTGGTATTTCGCTTTTATATATATAGAAGATAAACTAGTGCTTAACTGCGATCCCACCTGATGGTAAGAAGTGATACAATCGTTAATGGTGAGGTGCACTAGTTTATTAGGAGCCTATGCACTCTTTACTCTAGCCTTAAAGAAGGAACAAATATACAAATACACTCGCAAAAACCTTCGCCTTTACAAATAATTAGTGAGATGTAGTGAGACTACGAATGTTTACTCAAGGTAACAGAAATAATTTATTCGTTTTCACAATTAAACCGCTAAAGCAACTTTGATAGAATTTATTGTGTATAAAGATGTCTGAACAAAGAATAAAAAAAAATAATTAAAAAAGTCGTTTTAAGAACGATTTTTTACGCTAAACCAATTTTTAGAAATAAAAGTCTAGTGATTTAATTTGAAGTTAAATTAGTTTAGAATTTACAGTTACATAGAATAAATGTACATCTTTCTTTATTAATTTAATTAGATACTAACACTTTAAGAGTTCGTTAATATTTTATGTTGTATGAAATATAATATTTGACGGTACAAAGTTTTATGCTACAGATAAAATGTCATTTTATATTAGCACACTAACAAGGTAGTAGACCCCCGCTGAGATAATACAATAAGTATAATCAGCCTTATAATATTCCCACTACTGGGACTAAGGCTCCCTCTCTAGGAGAGGGATATAGTAAATTTATTGAAACCATACATAATTTGTATTATTTTTCATCCATCTTTTATACAAAGTAAATATAAAAAGTATCTTGTATATTTACTTTGTATAAAAGATGGATGAAAAAAGATTGCATGTAGCAAAGATGAGAATGTTGAGATGGATGTGTGACAAGAATGGATAAAGTGAGAAATGAGTAGGTATATTAGAGGAAGTTTGGAAGTGACGCCAGTGACTGAAAAGTTGAAAGGTAATCGTTTGCCAAGACAAACGATTGCCTTGATATGGCCATGTGCAGAGGAGGGATGAAACACATGTTATTATAAGAGTTATGAGTATGTAAATATATTATGGAGAGGGAGAGGGAGTCCAAAGGAAAGATGGATGGATTTTGTGAGGAGTGTTATGAAAGAAAAGGGAGTTAGTGATAGCCTGACTGGTGTCAGGACAGAATTAGAGAAATAAAACGTGTTGCGCCGAATCCAAGTAATTTGGGACAAGGGCAGGAAGATAATAATGATTTTGTACATTTATGATATCGTTTATGTGTTTTTATAGATGATGTGAATAATGATTTCAATCAATGTTCTTAGCCTTTTCATTGTCGGGGTCTTCTTCTAGTCTAACCACATGCAGTTGCATAATAAATGATATTTATTTTGCAAATAGGTTTAAAAAAACACTTTTACGCGTCAGTTTTTTTTTGTCATTTTAAACTAGATCAGGCCGGTGTTTCCTAGTTGACTACCCTGAGAAGAAACACCGAAACAAACTCAGGGGTCAAAGTCTCTTTTAAAGTCCATACTGCAAACATGTAATGGTCAAATCAACCATGCAGATTTGTCTGAGATGGTCTTTTTGAAGAAAGAACCATACAGATTAGAGTGGACTACTACTACGAAGCTCAACGACATGACGAACAATACCAAGGAAAGGAAGAGGAAGGAACACCAGTAGACCTTCAGAACCCAGTAACTGGGAAACATGATACCCCTTAGCAAGACTAGTTCCACCAATAACCAATTTCAAGTTTCCTACTACTAGTAACAACTTAACGGGCTGTTCTGTAGCTCGGAGAAATTTCGTTATGTTAAGACGATCACCCATCGATTTACTGACCTCGGCATCCGTTGCTTAACCTTGAAGATGGACCCCTGTAGATATCTGTTATTATGAGCTCTTCGTAACGAGAACAAAAATATTATTAAGCCTTTAAATCCGGCCACGTCGAAATGTTATGGGTCACCATAAAGGGATCAAAGTTATCTGAGGGTCGGCTTAGGAGTTACGTGCTTATGTTAGGGAGGTAGTGGTTTCGGCTATAGATGATAATATTTTCTTGTTAACTCTCGATATTTTTATATTTAGACCCTAGCTTTTGCCCGCGGCTTCGCTCCCGTCAACTGACTACTATATCCTACTCTACCCAACTCTATCCTACTCTACCTTACTCTACCCTACTCTACCCTACTCTACCCTACTCTACCCTACTCTACCCTACTCTACCCTACTCTACCCTACTCTACCCTACTCTACCCTACTCTACCCTACTCTACCCTACTCAACCCTACTCTACCCTACTCTACCCTACTCTACCCTACTCTACCCTACTCTACCCTACTCTACCCTACTCTACCCTACTCTACCCTACTCTACCCTACTCTACTCTACCCTACTCAAAAAAAAAAAGTATCATATGTCCGTCTCCTGGTTCTAAGCTACCTCCCAACTAACTTTCAGCCAAATCGGTTCAGCCGTTCTTGAGTTATAAATAGTGTAACTAACACGACTTTCTTTTATATATAGATATAAAAAACGTCGAGATGTTTTTTATATGTATTTAATGTTTTTTATTCGACGAGTTTGAAAAAGTACAGACCTAACTACACACAGAAACACAGAAAACATTTACGTAAGATTTATTTACAAAAAAAAAAAACAGTTTAAGTGTCGCCGCACATGGGCCACATGCCACAGCCACAAACGCCGCCACGAAAAGGTGGCTGCTACTTATTTAAAATCATACGCGCAGTATCATAATGGTGTCTGACAAAGAAAGTTTAAATGCGCGAGTGGCGTGTGATGGTGTTTTGTATCGGCGCGGCGTTTAGTGGCCAGTACAAGCAACAAGAAGCGAGCAGCGGCGATTTGAAGCATGTGGCGACCACCGGCGTCAACCGTGTGCGGCAAATCCATATAACATTTATGAAACCTGCAGGAAATAATGCCGGTGGCGCCGCACACGGGCCACCCTTAGTGTATTATTGGCAAATAAAAAACAATTATGGAGTGTGAAATAACCGAAGCGAGGCAGCAACAAAATTAGAGAATGTTATAAAGGCAAAAGTTTGCGCGTGTGTGTGTGTGTGTGTCTATAGGTTAGTTACTTTTTCCGCTCGAACGGCTTAACGGATCTAGATGAAATTTGGCATACGTGTAGACCATGTCCTGGAATACTTACATAGATTACTTTTTATCCCGGGAGTATGTTCCTTTGGGTTCTCGTGCGTCGGGCCTTGGTCTCTCGCGCCGGGCCTTAGTCTCTCGCGCTGGGCCTTGGTACAGGCCATGGTCCGAAGCGAGGAGGAGTGGCAGGCGGTCGCCTCCTTCTGCGAAGCAGTAATGCTAGCAAAGGAGGAGAACGTACGTGCACGCGCGAGGTAGCCACCCTCACGCCCCAGCCGCCGGGATCCCGATCCCGATTTGCGGCCACCGTAGGCGCGGGCTTACGGACGGCGAGCAATAGGTAGGTCGCCGTCCGACCGTCCGGTAACCATCCGGACCGAGCCCAAGTCGTCGACGGCGCGTACTATTCCACGCGCGCCTCAAGATAAGAAAACCGTAGGGGCCCAGCAGGATCGAAACCTACTGGAGCCAAGGGTCTGCTTCTGAAAGGAAGACTCGGCCCTGGTGTGAAAGGCAACGAAGGAACAGGAGTGGGTTTTTAGTCAGAAAAAGTCTGACACACCCTCTCGCTCCACCCAAGAGCGCGGGATGTTTCTTTGGGTCAATTTTCTATTTTCACGCAGGTAAAGCTGGTAGCAACAGCTAGTTACTTAAAAAATAATAATAAAACACTGGCATAAATATTCAACCACCTTCCTTTTTGTTAAAATAAATTAAAATTCAATATTCATTTTGGAACGGCTAATAACAGACCCTAACAATACCGATGTAACGACCCCATATAAAAAGAGGAGACTATACCAAATCTAACCACCAATTTTATTTCCAGATCTCCCCACCACTACGACGCGCCACCAGATATCATCGTGAACAGTAATATGTACATGTATCCCCACCACGCCAAGAGGGAGTACTATGAACAGTATCCTAGGGTCAATTATCATGTACAAGAGCCTTGTACAAGCACCGCTATAGAAGGTAATTATTCCATCCAAAGTTTATTATTAAAACATTCTGTCAGCTATGTCTATGGGTGCGAAGGAAAAAGAAGTTATCTGCAAAATTCTGGTAAAATTGCAATAGGTACTACTAAAAATGTCATATTCTGCAATATGGCAAAACTTTATTTACTATTTATGTATTGGCACACCAACAGAATTACATACAGGATTTTTTGTGAAAAATAATATTAAAATTTAGTCACTGGTATGCATGCCTATTACAGGTATGCACAGCTTACACCATGTTTGGTATGACATTAATTGTTATGTTAAGAGATTATAAAAACTTTCAAGCGTCAGATAGCAAAAAAACAGATTTTTCATGCATTCGAATAAATAAAAAATTTTTTTACTATTTATTTTATTAGTTTAAGTACAAACAAACATTTAAAAACGAAAAGAAACAAAAACGGATAGAAGAAAACGATGGAGCTTTTATTGCCATTTTGAAAACATCGCTAATGTTTTTAATGTAATAATAATTATTAAAAATGTTAGTGATATTTTTTATAGACACTCATAAAATTGCAAATAACTTTTATCACTTTGCACCCGTCGATTTAATTATTCATTTATTTATCTTTTCTGTAACTTGTCGTCCATTATATACTTATTTTAAATGTTAGCTGTAAGTTAAATAAGTGTAAACGTAAAGTATATTATATATTAATATCAAAATGTTTATTTGACAGTAATTAATACAGTCTTTTTGATTTTGTACGTATTGAACGAAATAAAGAACTATTTAAAATACATTAAATATTGGGCCCATTTATTCATTGAAATGTTTATGAACAGTCACAAAGGTTTTTGTTTGAATTACAATGTTTCCATAGCATATTTAACAATATTAAATGAAAACCAAATATAATTATCTCAGCAGATATAATTTTAATACGTCATATTGTAATTGAGTAAGGCAGCCATGTAAAAAAAAGCTTTTATTGACATCTCAGCTTTTTAAGAGGGTCTTTTTCCCTCGCCTATCGTCAACATCGAGCATGGTTTAAAAGCTTGTTACTTCATCTAACACAATCCTACGCGATGTTTGACGAAAAGGCAACGCGAAAAAAGAGAGATAATGCCTGAAAACTCTGTTAGCATTCGGTAATTCCGTGATTTACTCGAATATTTTACAAAATTTGTTCTAGGTTTTGATAAAAATTGTCGGTCGTTCAGAATCTTGATTAAATTTGCAAGGCTTGTTATACTTTTTTAACTTTTTAAATTTATGAGTAAATTTTGAAGTGACAAGAATAGCAGATTTTCGAAGGTCTTTACTGGACTAGTTTTACACAAATTTATAAATTGATTTTAATAGAAGCCTAGATAATATCCACAAGATACTATGTTTCCAAACTATCTAATGAGAAATGTGTAATAACGTCATAATCGCGTAAGAACGGTTTTATGAAAAACAGTGAAAATATAATGTCGAGTTGCATCCTCTTAAAACTTTTCTTTTAATCACAGGTATGGAATACCCCAGTCCGAAGCGTATGCGGTTAGCCCCACCTCCCCTCACTCTAGAAGAAACGGACGGCATGGACCGGTGGAACCCCAGTCCACCCTGGTCAGATACCACGCTCAAAATCCCCGACTACACCCAGCGGTTTACCTACAACCATATGGTACCAATGCCTCCTGAAAGAGCTATGGTTACTTAATATTAATATTGTTTTTTTTTTTTATATATGTATAGTAAAATAAGTACAATAATATTAATTATAGAAAAAAAAATCACGAGTTTTAATTTGATTTGCATTTTCAAACATTGAAAGTGAAATTGAACGGGGTTAAGTGGGAATTTGGTTTTTATTTTGAAAATAAAAGAATTAACGGAACAAACATAAATAGTTTGTGTACAATAAAAATGTAAGACATTGGGTTTTTAAAGAGATTTGTTTTATATAAACTTTGTCCTACAAATTGTATTGTGGGTGTGTTCAAACACATGTAAATTCACATATACAAGACCCGCAACATACAGTGCAACAGCTAATCGCTCAATCATTGCGTGACTGCACCAATAATGCCAAACACAAAAAAAAACAGCAATGTCAAAACTCATTAAAACTTCCATCAGCAAAAAAAAAAACTGGTGGGTAAAAGTAATCCTGTAAAGAAATGAATCCGGGCAAAAGATAAAATTGTTGAATTCAAAAAGAACTCGAAAGAAAGATAATATTTCGTTTTTTTACGACTATTAGATGTAGTAATTTCTTCTTCCTATTTCGATGCATTTAAAATTCTAAGTAGATACTATTTTTCGGTTTGATATTTTTAGCTCAAATGTAATGCCTTATCCTCAAGTTGGCCAACTATTTATGTCCGACTAGTGATCCGCTCCGGCTTTGCACGTGTGCAAAATATACATACAAACCTACCCCTGATATTGATGTAAAGATATAGATACATAACTTGTATGCAAAGGTACTCCATTTTCTAGAATTACATCGATCAGCGCCAATAAAATATAAAAACAAATCTTGACTCTGGTAGGCCAACTTGGGGAGAGAGGGCAAATATGTAACAGTATTTTATTTTTAATTATTTCTAAGATATTGTAAAGTTTAAACATAAGTCTTGGAATATGGTTCCGTCCAAATATTTTTGCATTCCAAAGGAATAGTTAAGTTTATATATGGATGTAAATATTTATCTATAAAAATAGTGGCATTTATGTAAATACTAAGTTTATTTTATTTCTTTTGTAAAGAATAAAAAAAAAACAAAGTTAAATAAAAATTGATAAGTTACGCGTGCTTTTTATTTATACTTATACTACTACTTTTTACTACTTTTTTCTTTTTGTTTTATAATTATATTATAAAACATATGTAGTAGTAATAGTTGTTAGCCTATTATGCCCCACTGCTGGGCGAAGGCCTCTTTCTCTCTTTGTTACACACGTCTGTCTTCGGTAAAGCTAGAACAACATTAGACCGACGCACACGTGTAACACGCCTCAGATTTGTACGTAGGTACAAATCAGTAAGTGTAGTTCTACAAGTTTAGTTTCCCTATAAAATGTATGGAGACCGACGCGCCCAGATCGGCGTCATTGTCAAGCTCATCTCTCCACCTTCGCCTTGGTTTGCCGCGATATCACCTTGCGTTTATTTCCCAATAAGTGGATCCAACTTTAGAGTAGCAGGTTTTCGAGTAACATCTTTAAAACATAATCATTTATTTTTTAATCACTAAAATTACAAATGATTATAATAAAAAAAATACATTAATGTCTTAAATTAAATGTCAATCGTCAATAAATAACCCGCCCCTGATCGTTCCCGGTGCAAAGGTGCCCATAACACTCGCCGCATTACCTCGCTGAATAGCGATGGCCATCATTTGAACCAAGAACGACCTGGACCGTGAGTCACCCGTTATCTCCCCGAGCCTACGGCCCATGACCCCCACAAAACACTTTGCCTCCGTACTCCAACTGCCCAGAGTCTCCACAGCAACCGGCACAAAATGGTAAAGCTGATCCAAGGCAGCGTACTTGAGCCTTTTTTTAGAGCAGGCGTCTTCAGCGGCGGCAGAGACAGTGTACATGGTGGTTTTTTAATTAATCCTTTTCATATCGCACGGAAGAAGGATATTTGCAAAATGGGGTGCCCGAAGTGATAAAATTACTGAACTCGCTTCGGTCGCTCTTACGAAGAGGGATTCTTCTTTGGTTGTCAAGTTAGTTCTATCTCTGTATGAAACAATATGCTAAAGACGCACCCCCCTGAATAGTTCTACCAGCTACTTGTAGTGGAATTTAAAAAAACTAGAAACCTAAAACCAAACAATCTCAGCGAAATCAAGTCCTACGCTAGTTAAAAGAGCTTTAAATAGTAGATATCACGACAGATGCAAAGACCTAGTGCAAAGTTGGGAATTACCTGAACCTTTCCACATATTACTGAAAAAAAAAACGAATCAACGTTTTGACACCACCCCAACTAACATAAAAACAAGACCAGGAAGAGGGTGCTGATGGTGATCACCGAAAAACTTCAATGGAACCAAAAAATGTACCTATGAAACTGAATGATTAGTTGAGTTTCAAAAAAAGATAAGTCCTTTTTTTAGGAGGAAAATCATCAAAAACTCCTCCTGCTCTAGGTGAAGAGAGCGGAAGTGTCATACTTTTGCTGATTAAAACCCACCTATGTTACTTCAGATGCCGTTTGCGTTCTAGGGTCGCGGTAACTCCTTCGAACAGTTCTGCAGATTATACCCTCTTTATTCTATTGCTGAGTTAGTTGTTATTGCTTTTTTGCCTCTCCGCACTAAGAAGGTAAGCCTTAAACCCGTGCCTCACTAGGACGCCATTGTGGTGCTGTCAGATTGGTCACGTAGTCATACAATTTTTGGTGACATGACTTGGCTGCGCTGTTATGGCGTCTCACGACGAAACGCAACTAAAAATGAACATTAGGAAGTTTTATCTTTTGTTTTTTTGTTTTTATGTAGTCAACCATACATTTTTTGGTGACTTGACTTGGCTGCGCTACTATGGCGTCCCATTGAGACCCCCTTAATCATCATCACCAGCCAATCGCGATATCAAAGCTGAAACTTGGACTGGTGCCACAATTTCAACAAACCACATTTTTACAACAAGCTTACAACTACTACCAAGAAATCCTGCATCGAACATCCCAAATTACCATATCCACATAGCCAGTGCGACTAGATGCCACTGAGTACTAGGTAATCCATCCTACCATTCGTAATCGGTACCCAATGACGTGTTCCTACGACCAGAATGTCAGAATTTCATTCTTCCTGGAACAATGTTTAACAAGCAATACGCGGTTACAATTTTAACTCAAAGGTAAAATATGTGAACAGTGTGCAAGTGTTCCTAATGCCACCCATTAGCCGTTTTAGTACTTGCATAAGTTACTTGAATTATATTTAAATGTCTAATGCGTGCGAATTACATTAGAGATACAAGCGTTGAAGTTCTTAATAGATGTAATGCGCTTAACAAACAACCAGTTTGTTTTGAGCTTTGAAAGGTGTACTGGTTCTCCCAGTTGGGACGTGCTTGGTTGGAAGAAGGGGAGCAGGGAAGGTCAAGTTATGGTGGCGGCGCTATAGCTGTCAATCAGCTAAAGCTAAGCTTGATAATATGTGGTGCAAGTGATGATAATATGGAGATTTCTGGATTTTGCTTTTTACTTTGTAATACGCATAGGAAGTACGTAATAGGTGACGTCAGCTATAGCTATGCCTACTGATGTAGACTTTCATTAAATGAGTTTCAACAAAAAAAAAAAAAACAAATCTAGTTATAGGTCTATTTTGCATAGAAATTTACTGGAATCTTTCGGCCATTGGTCTTAGAAAAAATTTAATCGCTCTGATTACAATTAATATTCAAATAGGGTATTATTGGTAGGTATTATAGTTTCTTTATTTTTCTTTATTTTTTAGGAACTTTAATCTCAAAGAGCATGTCATCATAACCTAACCTAAGTTTACAATAACAACTTAACTTAATAATTAACACAATATATTAAATATTTTATTAACAAGGTTTAACTACCGACACATTGCCATGTCAAATGTGATCTTAGCAGCATCACTTCTAGGATCGGCCAGAATTTCAAAGAAAAGGTATTATAGTTACCATCACTGGTAAAGTCTGAGTAAAGCTGGGATAGGAGCGTAAGAACTGACTCGAGCAATGAGGTCTCTCTTTGCTCGAGTCAGTTAGTCAGTTTGCTAACAATGGGTGAAGTCAGACTGCGGATATTAATGACATCATTTTCTTTAAGAAAACTGCAGATAGAGAGTTTCAAGGTTCCAGAAATTGAGTATTCGAAATAAAAATCGCTATACGCTTATACGTTTTACTCAAAAAGCTTGAGTAAAACTTTGATCCATTGTTATTTCAAGCCTGTCTGACTGCGTTCAGATGAATTATTGATGCCTAGGATATATACGTGATCCTATATCCCAGGCTAACCTACACTATAACGAGGTACAAAACTTGGTGACACTTTGAAAAAAAGAATGGAGTAAAAAGTTTGTATGATTCAATTTATAAACTTTACTTTCTAAAATTTTTTGACTGTAAAGTTTTTATTTGAAAAATGCTGGGTGCTCTATTTGTGAACCGCGGTATGTTATGATAGTATGAATATCAAGATGTGGGTAATATGTTCATTTATAGAATTAATAATGGTTTAATGCGTCTCACTTTGTTGTGGATGGTGTTATTGAAAAGTTGACAAGTTTATGAACAAATATTTCAAGCTTCAGCAGTGTAGTAGTGTTAATTAAAAATACCTTTAAATTAGCATAGTTTTTATGTTAATTCACTGGGTATTTCTGATTAACATGGAATCTGTGTGACTTTTATCAAGAAAGGCCTTGTCTCTAGGAGAGGGAATTGGCTATATTGCACGACCTAAACACAGTGCGGATTGGTGGACGTTACCAGTCTTCAAATTTTTTTTTTGGTTCAATGACGATTCCGGTTTTTCTTCATCGTTATCAGAGCAGTGGTGATGAAATAAATTACACGAAGTAAAGTGCCTGTCTGAGTATGTACCATTAGACCACCACTGCTCACTAAGTACAGTACTAAGAACGAAACAAATGACATTTTCTTTCATTATTATAAATAAATTATCCGTAACACTCAATTAAACAATAGAACAGCAATGAGACAACATGCGCTAGTAATAATAAAAAATAATACTACACTCGAATCAAACCAAACATTTATTTCAAATAAACAAATATCTGACAGAAAATTATGCTAATTGCACATTCCAAACCGTAAATCTCTATGGAGAAGAATGTGCAAGAAACACCGTGGACACTCTTTTAAATCCTGTTATCATCATCACCTTGATGTCCTGTCAACCGTTATGCTATCATTAACTTCCTTTTCTTTCATATCACTGTTCACACAATCCATCCATCTTCTCTTTAGCCTCCCTCTCCCTCTCCACCCATCCACATGTATACTCATAACTCGTTTAGTAACATGCGTTTCCTCTTTACAAGACCATACCAAGACAAACAATAAAATCATTAAATCGTTTACATCTTTATCGCCTTTTGAGTGCGTAATGAGAGACACAATAGTAAGACAATGGCGCGTGAACGCCGGCGTTAATGCGGGGATCAACAGCTTACATCATGTTATATATTACAAATATCTCGCTAAAGTCATTCTCTCTCTTCACCCAACCTTTTCTAAATTCCCAAGAAAAAACCTCTTTGAAATATCAATGTTACAGTTACATTACAGTTACAAGTCAGATATTGCTTTCTGATAAATTATAATGAAGAAAAGAGACAGCGCTATTCGTTCTGTATATATCCATCTCTCTCTTACACCGTAATCATGAAGATTTCAAGACATCATAGTAAGGCCCCTGTTCATTGGTTCATTACTGCATAAAACATTGCATGCTTGAGAGGCCCACCGGTTCGCATTAGCCTACTCGTTAGTGGAAAACAAATTAATAAATTATACCTTAGTAAGGTTTTCCGATCACACATTGCGTGGGAAATGTGTGCACAGGCTAATTTATTTAAATGGGCCGTAAACAACTGATGTAGTGGGGAGAGCAGTTGGCAACGATTTTGTGAGGTAACAACCTTACAAAATCTGTTTCATTTTTGCGTATTTGAGCTTGTTTTTTTTTTTTTTGTTGCTTTATTTAACACTTTTAAATATTTCTATAAAAAAAGAACACTTAAAAACATATGGGCAAGTGCAAGTCAGACTCGCACTCTGAAGGTTCCGTACAAACTTACCTATGTAAAGAGTTCAATTCCTGATTGGAGTCTCGAATATTTTTCTAAATCGCATTTTTTTTGTAACGTAACAATAAATTTTCTGTTTTTAGATTTATTCCTATACTTGTGCTTTAAAACCTTGCTTTATGCAAAATTTCAGGATTCTGGGTCAACGGGAAGTACTCTAGAATTTTGGTTCCGTTGAAAGTCGAAAGAAACGTTTTTTGCGACGTAAACGGCCATATCTATTTTTTCCGTTAACTTAGAAGTTTGATTTTTTCACAGCTTCAAGGAACCCTAAAAATAGTCGGTCCAAGCTACCGGTGGTTAGGGCTCCAGAGAAAGGAAACTCCTCACTATGCAAGCCATATCGAGGAGTACTGCATTCTGTATCAGGCCTTTGATCCAATCGCATACCGACAGCTTCGACAGATAGATGGTCATCGGAGTTTTTGGCCATCAACAAGTAATTAATACTGTACCTTCCTACCATCGGACTACCCGACGTACGGCGAGTGTCCACCCTTACGTTGTTGATTTGATTGATATGATTCC
The DNA here is from genome assembly GCA_905147345.3 of Mythimna impura. Lineage (NCBI taxonomy): Eukaryota > Metazoa > Arthropoda > Insecta > Lepidoptera > Noctuidae > Mythimna > Mythimna impura. The sequence continues at coordinate 9,465,989 of LR990362.1, read as the reverse complement.
GCCTAGTCGTTTATACCACGTACATCGAAGGGCTGGAACAATTTGCCTGGACTGGAAAAAATTAGGTGTCTTCAAGGCTAGAGTGAATAGGCTCTTAATAAACTAGTGCGCTTCACCACCATCAACGATTTCATCACTGCTTACTATCAGGTTGGATCGCAGTCAAGCACTAGCATATATATCAATTAAATAAAAAGTTTCCCAGTCCTGTGTATTTATTTCAAACAACACTATACCGTCAGGAAACCAGTTTTTAAACCCAACTTATTTGGCAGTTATTTGAAGGTCACCACAAATTAGTATGCACCTAAAAACCGTTCATATATAAACGAGATGGGCCGTATCCTAATCTTCAGCGACGTTGAGTACTTTATATGATTCGTACGTACCAAAAATATCAATACAACGACTGTTTACATTGACAGAAAGTTTATTTTTGGGAAAAATCTCAGAATAATATTCTTTGGGTAATGTGAATTTAATTTTTACATCATAAAGTGAAGAATAAATAGCCTGTTATTAAGCGATAAGTCGTCAGCTTTTAGTCAGAATTTTGTGAATATTTGCTCAATGCATTCAAAATAACTGGAATTTCTTGTCATAAATTGGACATATTAGATGGCCCTGGTTTAGTGCATGGGTTGAATGTAAACATAATGCTATTTAAATCATTCGTCAGTAGTGATGAATTTGTAAAAGTCATCAAAGGTATTTATATATCTCATTATACTGGGGTCCTGGAGCTTTGACTGCGTACGAGGTCGAAACCAACTTGCAGTAGCCTCATAGACACTTTTCATGGAACTTAATACCAACCGACGATTACCTTTATACGCGCCATACCAGTGTATCATGAACAACCGGTGGCAGATGGAAAATTATTGCGACCGACACATGCAAAACAAAGAATAGGGCTATAGATTTAGAAGGCTTAAGAGGGTCCTTTTCCACTCGCCGATCGTCAACATCGAGAATGATTTAAAAGCTTGTTGCTTCATCTTACGCAATTCAATGCGATGTTTGATGAAGAGGCAATGCAAAAAAAAAACGCCTAAAAACTCTGTTGGCATTCGGTAACCGTGATTTACTCGAATATTTCGCAAAACTTGTTCCAGGAAATACATGTTTTTTTTTTAAACCCTTAATAGTTTTTCAGAAAAATTGTCATCATTCAAAATCTCGATTAAATGTGCAAGGCTCTTCGTGTACTTTTTTATATTTTTAATATATATAAAAAAGTACATTATGGAAGGCCAAAGTTCACGTAAAATAGCAGATTTTCAAAGGTCTTTACTGGATTAGTTTTACACAAATTTATGTTTTGATTTCTATAGAAGCCTAGATAATATCTACAAGATAGCTGTATATCCAAAATATCTAGAAAAAGATGTATAATAATATCATAATCACGTAAGAGCGCCCTTTTCGAGGTACATTTTCATACAACCTATGAAAATGTACCTCGAAAAGGGCGCTCCTAAGTGAACTGGTTACCAAGAACTATGTAAAGACTGTCTGAACCATGTTATTAATATACATCGATAAAAAAGGCAGGGGGTGATTTTCACACTCATTATAAATATAATTACAAAAATTATTACAACTCAGATATTATTGTAAATGTTTCCACAAAATCTAATGACATAAGAGTCATAAAGAACAAACTAAAATAAATTATTAAACTTAAATTATTACTTCTAAGCGAGGACCTTACTTAATAACTACATACATTGTTTAACTACGGTATCTATTTCAACCATAAAAAATATCACTAAACCCTTATCAGCCAACACTGACTTCACCTTCATGCTTATCTCGGCAAAAATCTTAGCTATAACATCGTGTAGTGCCTTTAAAACGCCATAAACTTCAATGTATGAACGGTAGAACACACTTTAAATAATTATAGGTTATGTATTTTATACAGTTATACAATTTTTATCTATTCAAAATTCAAAAGATTTTATTTCACATAAGCCTACATGGGCACTTATAAAACGTCAGAAGCTAGTGCACGGTTCCAAATTGGTCGTTTCCTATGGAGAAAAACCGGCTAGAAAATCCATGGTTACTCTTTTAAAAAAAAATGTTGTTCTTACAATATTTCCATAATACAGTATTAGTAGATATTATGTAAGGACAGTGTAGACCAGTCGATATTGTACTCAAAAGTACAACAAAAATAATCATAATAAAAAGTGTATCATCATCATCATCATTTCAGCCGAAAGACGCCCACTGTTGGACATAGGTCCTGCGGTCCTTTGCGTCTCGCATCCATCGGACTCCCGCGACTCTTACCAGGTCATCAGTTCACCTTGTGGGAGACCTTCCAACGCTGCGTCTTCCTGTACCTACGTGGTCGCCACTCCAGAACCTTTCGGCCCCATCGACCATCTGTTTTGCGAGCAATGTGCCCTGCCTACTAGCGATTCTTCGGCCAGTAACTTCGGTTCTCCTGCGTATCTGTTTAAAGTATATTTTAAATGTTAAATTTTGTTTGTTTAATTATTTGCTAGCAGTACACCGCAGACTACCTCCTTTTCAAATGACTCCAAGAAAGGAGGACGTTCTCAATTCGATTGTAAGTTTTTTTTTTCACCGACTTAAATATCGACTTTGCCGTTGTGTATTTTAAGTTGATTTTTAAGTACCTAACCATTTGGACTAAGAATATCCCAAAAAAAAGTATGGGTTGCAATTTAATTTGTACTTTGTCTTGTATGACACAGAGTTTGTAGTTTCAAAATTTGAGAATTTGCTCGAATTCTTAATTCAACTATAGGGTATTGGAGTCGGACATAGATCACGGAACTTCGCTCCGGCAGTGACTATAGATGCCATAGCTAACAAGCACAAATGTCAACTATCACCGCCATAGTCAGAACTGTCATCTTCATCATTATCATCATTTCAGCCGAAAGACGTCCACTGTTAGACACAGGCCTCCCCAAATGTCGCCACACCCACCATTTCTGTAAGTCTCGTATCCATCTACCCCATCGACCATCTATTCTGCGTGCAATGTGCCCTGCCCACTGCCACTTTTTGGCGATTTTTTGTGTTATGTCAGTAGCCTTGTTCTCCAGCAGATATCTTCATTCCTGATTCGATTACGCATGAAAACAATGAGCGTAGCCTTTGGGTTCCATTAAACCTTCTGATGAGGCCCATTGTTAGCGACCACGTTTCAGAGCCATATTTTATCAATGGCAGGTGCCAGTCATAGATTTTCCTTTTGAAACACTGTTATATCTCAATATATAGTAAGTCAGTAATTACTATGATTAACTCACGAATATGCTTGGAAAATCACGAATAAGTGGCAGTGGACAGGACGTACCACGCTTGCAGAACAGATGGTTGGTGGGGCTGAAAGGTTCTGGAGAAGAAATCTCGTACCGGTAGACGCAGCGTTGGTAAGCCTTCTATAAGATGGACCGACGACCTGTTGAGAACCGCGGAAATCAGATGTATGCCAGACGACCAGGACCAAGCATTGTGACAACACTTGGGGAGGCCAACATTGGACCAACAACACACAACAGCCAACATTGGATTGTCCAGCATTGGACATCTTTTGGCTGAAATGATGATTATGATGATGCTTGGTTTGTAATGAAAGTTTTGAAAATGTCGTCTATAGCATTTGACGCTGTGGCGTATCCTCGCTCTATATGATTGTGTTCCGAACGTAGTTTTAAAGATTTATTGATTCAGAAAGATTTGGCAATACCATTTCCATCAGTGACTTTGTCCACTGAGTCGCCTCAATATCTATGGTGGCAGATAAAAATGTATTAAAATGCACTTTACGGCATGGCCGGCGATATGTATGATAAATATTCATGCAAATATAACCATACATCCTGGATTCTGCTTAAAAAGGAAAATATCAACGCGGTTGGATTATGTGACACGTTGAATGGCGTTTTACAGATTAACTGGCACGGGTTTGTGGCGGCACCATTGTGGAATATGTTAGGAAGTGGTGTGACTACACTTATGAATGATTGAGTGATTATGGACTATAGGTAGGTTGGTTTACGAGGAAAGAATGGCTTTGTAGAAAATTGTAGACAAAGACGTACTTAGGTAACGTGTTCATTGATAAAGTTGCTTGTATTTTTTAAAGGATAAGAATAAAATAATGTTTATGTATAGGGTTTTATTGTTATTTTTTTGGTTTTATACTAACAATTTTACAATTATTATTTTTACAATTTGGATTTTAGGATTCCCTAACGCCTGCGCTAGTCTAAACTGTGTTGCAGGTGTTAGTGTCTTTCTTACAATAAAGTGACATTAATCTTACGTCAGATAAAGTGTGTTGAGAAAGTGAGTTTACTAGGTCTTTTAAACCATGTATTCGTATGGATAGTTAATTTATTTACCATTAGAATATGGATGTACCTACACACTCTAAAACTTTTGTAGTATTTAGTAGCAAATGTATCAAGTAAATCTTCTCGGCAAACTTCGCTGAGGTATTCAACACTACAATAAAATTCTCAGCTCCATTTGACCGAGATTGAGCTCGTTTCAATGATTCCACATAATTTTTCTAGTTGCTGAGACACTGAGATTCAAAACTACACCAGTCTGTGTTTCCTGATAGCTACAACCTAGTGGTCTTTAAGTCAAGAGTGAATAGGTTACTTCTAGGCAAGCGTGCTCCATCGCCGGCCACATCATCGCTTACCATCAGGTGAGATAGTGGTCAAACGCGAGCCTATCAATAACAAAAAAAAAAAAAAAAAACAATGAACTTAAGTAGAAGAAATCCCGTTAAAAACTTCAGCAGGCCTAGCTACGTTACGACCGTTTCGTTTCGAATCTCTTTCTACAGTCATTAACGCCGCCAATTTCTTTGTACTGACAACGTTGAGATGATGTCATTCCCAACATTTGAAGTTTTCTACTAGCGTTAACGATTGTAGATTATCAAATTGGCTAAGCCCTCTGGAGATATTAAAAATAAATTAATTCATTAATTTGATTTTTTTTTTTTTTTTTTTTTTTTTTTTTTTTTTTTGATTTTTTTTTTTTTTTTTGATTTGATTTTGATTTGATTTTGTTTTGATTTTTTTTGTTTTTTTTATTTGATTTTTGAATTTGTGGGGGGGGGGTTCTATTCATAGAAGGAATAAAAAATATATATTTACTGCATCTAGAGTTGACTAAAACTGATTTTAGGTGAAAGCGCTAGGATAAGTGAAAGTGAAATTCTGCAGGTTATTGTCAAATTTTATGTTCATTAAAATATAACTTGCGACCGTAACGCGTATTTGTTGCCATTCTGGACCAGTTTTTTTTTTAATAACGTTGTCCCATCTAGTGAACGGTCTTCCTCTATATCGTTTGCCCGGTGGGCTTTTCAATGACGTAACTGTTTTTGTCCATCTATGATCTTTAAGACGAAATAGCACATAAGCTGCTTTATATCCCGAGAGTAACCATCCTCGGGATAATTTTCTAATATTTATTTATTTATTAAAACGACACAAAAGTACAAAGGCGGACTTAATGCCTTAGGCATTCTCTACCGGTTAACCTAGGATGGTGAAGAGAAAATACACTATCACGCATCAAAATACATTTTTTTTAGGTGGGAAAATCATCTAATGACAAATCTCGCTCTTGGGTGGAGCAGGAGATAGTGTCAGACTTTTACTGACTAAAAACCCACTCCTATTCCTCCGTTGCCTTCGTCCCAGGGCCCTGAGTTTCGTTTTCACACTACCCATGGCCCCAGTAGGCTTCGACCCTGCTGGGCCCCTACGATTTGCTGACATCTCCCAAAGGCGCGCGTGGAACAATACGCGCCGTCGACGACTTGGGCTCGGTCCGGACGGTTACCAGACGGTCGGACGGCGGGCTTCCCATTGCTCGCCGTCCGCAAGCCCGCGCCTACGGTGGTGGTAGCAGCTAGTTATGAATATATGAGTACAAAGGAACTGCTCTGCACTCAATAGAACATCCATTGAGACAATTTTCACCTTTCACGTAATTAATAATTTATTTTGAAAATCATTTGGTATGGGTTTTTTATTGTTTGTTTTATGTAGATGGGAAAAGATCCAGAGGCCAGAGTCCGATACGTTGGTCAGGCCAAATCCATGCTATACTGGAGACCAGTCTGCGACGCCATCCACATCGCCGAAGATAGGACAACATGGCGAAATATCATCATCATCATCATTTCAGCCGAAAGACGTCCACTGTTGGACATAGGCCTCCCCTAAATATTGCCACAATGACCGGTCCTGTGCGTCTCGCATCCATCGGATTCCCGCTACCCTCACCAGGTCATCGGTCCACCTAGTGGGAGGCCTTTCAACGTTGCGTCTTCCGGTAGGTACGTGGTCGCCATTCCAGAACCTTTCGTCCCCATCGACCATCTGTTCTGCGAGCAATGTGCCCTGCCCACTGCCACTTAAGTTTGGCGATTCTTCGGGCTATGTCTATAACCTTGGTTCGTCGACCCTCAGCATCGAGGACAAACGACGCAAGGAGAAGGATTATTCCAAAATTGAAAAAACTCAGATACACCAAAATGAATGCCGAAACAAATCTTTCTCACAAAATCAACCACTATTACGGCCAAAAAATCAAGCAAAATGTTCATAATTAGGGCGCAAAAATGCAGCCCCTCACCTCACACAATTACCAACGATGCATACAAAGTGGATTACCATCAAAGAAGACGATTCCTTCATTCGTGTTAATCGAAATGGAGCCGATATATGAAAACAATCGACAGGGTAGCGCACGACTCGACAGCTTTATTGTAGGGATGTGACTGCGTACTTAAATGTCGATAAGTAAAAAGAATTTATCGAGTCAAGTAAATTTTATTGTTGATATTGTGACTTCACAGGTAGCACTTTCACACAAATTTATTTTGTGAATACAGTGCGTGGTTATCTTTTTTTTTAATTCATATAAACCAGTGCTTGACTGCGATCCCACCTGATGGTAAGCAGAGATGCAATCATTGATGGTGAGGCGCACTAGTTCACCACGTAGTATCTCCACGTGATTGCAGCTTGGTTTTAAAAGAAAACATTATTTGCAGTCATCAAATACTGTAAATACCTATGAGGTTATAGTCTCTTACTTACTCTTAATTCTGGTATTCATTATAAGTAATTATATTATTCAGTAAAATACACACAGTTTTATAATATTTATTCTGTCGTTTATTTCTAGGTTAACTACATGTGTATGTAGCATCTTCGTAAAGTAACATCTGGTCTATCAAAATAAGTGATGACAAAAACTGTCGATGTAAACTTGACAAAGCAGCTCATCACTATTCATTCATACGCACGCACGATTTTCATGTCATTTGCCACGTGTTCAGAGCGTATACACGACTTTAGCTTACTCCCTGAATTAGAAATGATTGAAACAATATTATTCATTTTTACCCTTTCCAATTCTAATTGTTTAAGCGCACGGATTTTATAACACGTGCCAAGAAACGCAACTGAATTTAAATCGATTTAAATTTAGTGTTATCGATTAAAATACAAAGGGGTGTGATAACGGTTTGTCGATAATATCGATGTTTTGGTACCGTTAGGGACGTGAAACAATCGATGTTAGAGGCGGCTCGCTTTGTATTAATCTAGTTCGGATGATAAAATGAAAGGAAGGATGAGTTTGATTCGTTGATAAGGATCATAAAGGGTTTTCGGTCTTCACATCAGTTAACAATGAGTTTTCATATTAATATAACATTAAAAAAACCGACATTATAACTGTTTAGTTTTGTATCGTAAATATCCGATTCGTAGGTTAGCTTAAGTATTTAGTTTCGGTGTTTATAAAACTGTATTATTCAATTTTCCTTGCGCCGTGGCATATGAAATAAATATTTCTTAAAAAAAATAGTATTAATAAAAGTACTAAAATTATTTTTTTGTCAGTGCTGTCATACTTTATTATAATTATGTATTCTTATTCTTTGCGTTGATTGACTATTTTTTGAGGTTGGTAATCATCAAATAAAGAGTTCTTTGATGATTCCCAACCTCCAGCAGGAGGAGTCCTGCTCTAAGTGAGGCGAGAGGGTGTATCAGATTTATATTAACTAAATCCCACCTGTGTCCCTTCAGTTGCACTTCGCGTTCCAGCGCCGCGGTAAGTCTTTCCAACAATTCTGGAGTGGAACAATTACGTAGCCTATCGATTGACTTACTCAAGTTTGGTCTGACTAGTAGAGGGCTTAGTTATTTCCCGGAAAGTATATAATAAATATACCTTCGATGTAATTTTAAAATATTATAATTTTTATTGGCAGTGTTGGAAGGCCTACAAGGTGGACCGATGACCTGGTGAAGGTTGCAGGAACCCTATGGATGCGAGACGCACAGGACGTTCATTGTGGCGACATTTGGGGGAGGGCTATGTCCAGCAGTAGACGTCTATCGGCTGCAATGATGATGTTGATGATAATTTTAAAAGACTGTATTGACATTTTAACGACTGTTTCTCTTTATTAAGATCTTTTTAATTATAAATTTTATAAAGTTCTTTAACTAAATTTAAAATGGTTCGATTTTTAATTGTAAGAGTTTAATTTTATTTTTTCTGTGTTTTGTTTTTAATTTCTTTCAACATTTATACGCCTTCACAGCTAAACATAGCCCATGTAATTAATCTAAAACCTTTATGTAAATAGCAATGTTTAAAAAATAAACATTCTGATTCTGAAAAGTCAGGTAACTTACCTAAGTTAATCGATCGCGAAAAAAAATTATCATCGATAACTAAAGTTTCGCAAAACTCCGCGCCCTCATCTCTTCATGCCTACTTAGATCATATAAGGAAAATATTTTCTACTTCCTGTTATATTTCATCCATATATGTAACCATTGACTTGACGAGACAAAGGCACATTAAGCTTTCATTAAAAACTTAGTAGAATGTTTTGCAAAATTTAAGAATAGATTAAATGAAAAGATAAAACTCATAACGTGATTACTAGAGAGTAATTTTCGTCACAAATGGGAGCAAAGTAACTGATCTTCACTGCATAATGTGAAAATTTGTCTCTTTAGCTGTTTGTTTATCACGAAAGTGTAGTTAGCTCTTTTTTTACTGATTCAAAGGATATATCTTTATATTTTATGTACATATAATTATTCCCTAGGTACGTGTGTTTGTCACCTAACTCCTCCTAAACAGCTTGACCAATTTGGATGAAATTTTGTGTGTATATTTGAGTGGGTCTCTGGAAAACACACTTGAACCTGGTAGGAGACACTGCAATCAGGTTCTATTTTTTTTTTCTAGCGGATGGTCGGTTTTCGGGTAGGACTACGTCTTTCAGAACCACTAGTATCTTCTATAATATAAAAGGAGTAACTGACTGTCTGACATATCAACGCACAGCTGAAACTACTATGGACTATGGGTTTTTTTTATTGGATGGGAAAATCATCTTATGACAAAGCTCGCTCTTGGGTGGGGCGGGAGATAGTGTCAGACTTTTACTGACTAAAAACCCACTCCTGTTCCTTCTTTGCCTTCGTCCCAGGGCCCCAGCTTTCACTTTCACACTACCCGTGGCCCCAGTAGGCTTCGACCCTGCTTGGCTCCTACGATTTGCTGACATCTCCCTGAGGCGCGCGTGGAACAGTACGCGCCATCTACGACTTGGGCTCGGTCCGGACGGTTACCGGCCGGTCGAATGGCGAGCCACCCATTGCTCGCCGTCCGCAAGCCCGCGCCTACGGTGGCCGGAAATCGGGATCGGAATCCCGGCGGCGGTTAGGGCGTGAGGACCGTTGCCTCACGCGATCGGCCGCCTCCTTTGCTAGCATTACGGCTTCGCAGAAGGAGGCAACCGCCTGCCACTCTACCTCACTCCGGACCATGGCCTATACCAATGCCCGGCGCGAGAGATGACTGCCGCCGATCGCCCCCACGAGGACACGGCGTTGCTCTGCCCAGGCGGGGCACACCTCTACCGTATGCTCCACCGTGTCCTCCGGGCGGTCCACACAATGGCGGCACCCAGGCGTTTCTTCCGCACGAATTCGGTGCAGGAACCTCCCGAACTTACCATGTCCGGTGAGGACCTGCGTCATGCGGTAGGTAAGGACGCCATGTGGTCTTTCCAGCCACTCCTCAAAGAGGGGACTTACCGCCATAATTGTGGCGTGCCCAGTAATTATTCAATATCTGTGGCGGGCTTGAGAAAACGAAATACAGCAGAGATTTTTCTCGAAAATATAACTTTATTTAGGGTTAAGAAAATTGTATATAAACGATCTGGCCAGTTTTACTTGGCCATATCATAAAGTGATCAATTTCTAAGATTTGGCCACGACATACACATTATATTCAGTTTTTTGAGATGCTTTTTTTGGATGAGAAGGGAATCATTATCATCAATAACTTCTTGATCTCTGGGTAGAGATAGAGGAATTGTCAGACTTTTATCGACTGAATCCCACCTTTTTTTTGGGGGTGGGGTGAATCATCCAATGTCTTTTCTCGCTCTATGGTGTAGTGGGAGGGTGTGTCAGACTTTTGCTGACTAAAACCACACCTATGTTCCTTCTTTCCCCTTGCGGTCCAGGACCTTGGGTTTCATTGTTCCTTCAACTGCTATTTGCGTTCTAAGGACGCAGTAACTGTTTCAGACAATACTTCAGTCCTGGCAGACAATCTGGATCATTTTTAAATATAAGTATTTTATGTATAACCTTCAGGCTTACCATAGATACTTTCGATACACCGAGTACTGGGTTTGGTTGGCATAACTGCGCTCCGCATTTATTTAATAAGGGGTTTAGTAGTAACTACCGCGGGCCACACCGAGTGTTTCATTGTAAAGATCGTGGGAACAACAGGTGGACTCGTGGGTTGTAATCTAATCTGATAAGTCATAATATGACAGTTTCACCAAACGACACCAAAATGAGACGCACGCTTGAATCGCGAACCCCCCTCTTACTTAGGAGTTCACTCATTTTCTTGTTATTTATAAATCTTAGTGTTCCATCATGTAACATATTATTGTTTGAATAGACTAATGTAAACCATGTATAGTTGATGATTAGTGTTAAAATAGGCTGTTATGATCATGGGCTCGTGTGATGGAGAAATTAGAAACATGCCGCTTTTCTTGTGATTGTTATATTAATTCTGTTTTCAGGACTCCTTTTTTTAGGCGGGAAATCTTCTAATGACTTCTCTCGCTATAGAGCGGAACAAGAGGGCGTGTCAGACTTTTACTGACTAAAATCACAGCTGTATCCTTTAGTTGCCTTTTGGGTTCTAGAGCCGCGGGGCTCCTTTTCAGAAATGCGGTCCAGCAGAGTCGATACGGTTTCCTGACATCTGTTTGAGGAGTACGTGAAACACTGGGTACGCGCTATCGACGACTTGAGTTCGGTCCGAACGATTGTCAGACGGCCGGGCAGCAAGCTACACATTGCAGTGACACATTAAAATACAGAATTGGTGCCCTAACACTGCGACTTGGGACCACGAAGGAGATAGCGCGACGATCCCCTCGATTTACTAATTTTTAAAGTAGACATCCCCACTTTAAAAATTAAGCGCGACGATCCCCTCGATTTACTAATTTTTAAAGTAGACATCCCCACTTTAAAAATTAGTAAATCGAGGGGATAAATCGAGATCGTGTCGGAAGGAATAAAGGGCCTTGAGGCCTTTACCCAGCAGTAGGACAATAGTAATAATAAAAAAGGGAATATATTTTCTTAATTTTTGATATTACACCGTAAAAAATAGTTTGTCATGTAGTTTTTTATTTCTGCCGAGTTCATGCTAAGCGAGTTGTAGTAGAGCATTAATATTTGGGGGTATGTGGAACAGAGAGCAAAGCCCCACATACCTCCGTTGAAAAGGGAGGATCCTCCAACCAGACGGGTGTTATGTCTGGTGGGCTATTGCCCGATAGATGATTTCGGGCTGTTCTATATGTTCTAATCGCGCGGAGAACTTTGATTGCGCGATGCAGGATTACTTCTTATGTGACGCCATAGATGTCGCTACATCACTCCCCTCCGGAGATGGGAGATCGATGGTTCTTGATGCTTCTTGATGCGTTCCAGGCCAGTGGTAGGTTGGTTCCAGTGGGTCGGAACCGAATGCCGCATAGTCGCGTGCGTGTTCTCGGTGAGTCGGAACTGTCTGCGGTGATGCCCCAGTGAGTCGGGGTGGTGCTATCCCAGTGAGTCGGGATGATGCCCCAGTGAGTCGGGGTGATGATGTCCCAGTGAGTCGGGATGATGCTGCAGGCTCCAGTGAGTCGGAGTAGTGCTGCTGGCTCCAGTGAGTCGGAGCGGTGCTGTGCGACGTAGGGCTTGATTGCAGGCGTCGACCAGGAGAGGTTCTTCATTGCTCTTCATGTGACTGGCCGAAGGTACAGTGTGCTTCGCCAAGGTCACTGATGAGGCTGAGGGTGATGACCAGGCATGACCAGGCAGGCATACTGGTGGTCAGGATACCCTTCAAAGCCGTGAGTGCTGGCTGTATGGCTCGCTGCTCGAAAGCTTGAGGAAGTGATGATGACGTCACGAAGCAGTAGCTGCACGAAGGCTGCGCTGACGTTCATTGTCGAGGGTCACCAGTTTGGGGGTAGGCGGAACAGAGAGCAAAGCCCCACATACCTCCGTTGAAAAGGGAGGATCCTCCAACCAGACGGGTGTTATGTCTGGTGGGCTATTGCCCGATAGATGATTTCGGGCTGTTCTATATGTTCTAATCGCGCGGAGAACTTTGATTGCGCGATGCAGGATTACTTCTTATGTGACGCCATAGATGTCGCTACAAATAAATATACTAGCATTTAGTAAGTTATGTGAACCGTGTACATAATGGATACTCACAATTTAATCGTCATGTGTGGTCGTGACATCTAAGCTTTAGTTAGAGCTTCTACAACAATTCTTAGAATCTACTTCCATACTATATATACTGTCACCGATACATACTTACATAAGTGCAGTCATTTTATTTTTAATTACTTTTAACACTAAATAATTTAATCCTTTTACTTCTAACAATATCGTTACCAGAGTCCATTTATCAACAAAGATGTCTAATCCAGGGTTGGTGTCCGCGACCGCGTTAAGCTTCATTAGCATACGCGGTACAGGGGAGGTGAATCGAGGTACAATTACGACCAATTGGAACATTAAATGAGTTAAGCCTTCTAGAGCAATTTAATTATTCAGAATTAATAAATTGACAACTCCACATGCAAGTGCGATGCATCGATGTTACAATGAATAATTTTACAGGCTCTGGTCAATTGGTTAACAGCCCGAACCAGAACATCGAGATGTAATCGTGTATACTGGATTTTGCTTTCGGTCCAAGCAATTTTTGTTATTTAGTAGTTTTTAAAACCCATCTTTTTGGTAGCGGCTTTTATACTCAAGGCATCTATGTCATGCTGAAGAGCTATAGAGTTTGATACAGAGTGAATAGTTACATTAATGGCAGATCGGTAACCACAATCAAAAAGAACAGGGAACCTAAAATTGAACCCTAGCTTACGCTTGATCTTGTATGATAAACATGCGAGTTGTAGTCAGAATTCTTTATGAGATTTATGAGTATGACAATTGAATTATGAGAAGAAGACTGTGTCAATTCTATGGCACTTAACTTACGTAACAAGATATCGTTAATAAATCTATCAAAAGCCTTGCAGGAATCAAAATACAGCACATTCTGTTGCTGCCACGGTTTTGAGTGTAGTATAAATAAAATGAACTAAGATTTAGTCATGACTCATATACTTAAGTTATTAGGCGAATCGACATATTACTGATCGTCTATTTACTCCTAGACAAAAGCAAAAGCGGTAGCGAAAGTTTGTCAATTCGTGTTTGTATCTGTAAGTCTTTACTTCATCACGCTCAAAAGATCTCGAATCAGATTCGGATGAAATTTGGCACACGGGTAGACCATGTCCTGGAGTCCTTTTTATCCTGGGAATAGGTTCCCTTATGAAGCCGTTGGTAGAAGGCAGGTTGTAATAAAAACATAATATCTAAAAAATAAAGTTCTATCCCGTACAGATTTAACTTCATAGGTTTAAACTCCTCATAATTCTTATTTCGTTTACCTATTCTAGTCTTGTATCCCGTGTCCGCTTTTCCTGTTAAAACCTCAATCCCGTTAGTCCATCGAACTTGAAATTCATGTGCATTTTCAATTATAGCGTAAGTACACTCGTTACCGGCTAATTGAGGATGTTAATTTAATCCGCTACCTATACCGCTATAATATACCTCGTACTGTTAATCTAGGATGGCGATGTGAATAAAAAAATCTTAATTATTATTCAGGAGCTATCTGCTATCCCAGGCTGGGCCTTTTTGTTAACTATGCATTATCTTTAGCGTCCATGGTTTCAGCACGTTTTTTTGGGTTAGGTTAACCTTCCTTTTTTTACAATTTGTAATATTTTCATTTTTTGTAAATTTTATTATTGTGAATGTGGGGACTATGTGGATTACTCTTTTTTTTTTCTTTAATAAGAACATAATGTCTGGCAGTTTTGAGTACTTTTTGCGGCCTACCCAAATGTCTTTTCTTTGGTATTGTTCGTCTAGTCGTTGAGCTCCTTAGTAGTTCTGATTTGAGCTACACGAATACTGACAAATGCTTGCACTGACTGGACAGGTCCGCTCAGAACTGTGTGGTTCTTTCTTCAAAAGACCATCTCAGACTCCAATCTGTATGGTTCTCATATGATTTGACCATTACATGTTTGCTGTATGAACTTTAAAAGAGACTTTGACCCCTGAGTTTGTTTCGGTGTTTCTTCTCAGGGTTGTCAGCTAGAAAACACTGGCTTCATCATCAACTAGAATCACTTCTTCATCATGGAATTTTTTTAGTGACTAACCCACCCATCTTTCGTTGCAATTTGCTTTCCAGGGCCATGGTGACTATTTTGAATAATTCCGCAACCCAAGCACGATGGTAGGCATGTAATGCAGATAAATGAGAATGGTGGTAATAAAGGGAGAGGAAAACAAAATAAATTTTGGATGGATGGTATAAAAAGTATTTTTTTCTTTATGTCTATTTGCAATCATTCGTTGCTTAACATAACATAGTCGGCCTTATAATGTTCCCGCTGTTGGGACTCAGGCCTCCTCTCTAGGAGAGGGAAAAAAGGGGCCCAGTGCGGGTTGGTGGATGTCACATATTTTCGAATTTTTGGTTCTAGGACATGCCGGTTTCCTCACGATGTTTTCTTTCAACGTTTTGAGAGCAGTGGTGATGAAATAAATTACACAAAGTAATGCTGCTGGATTTGAACCCGCAACCTACAAATCGTAAGTCGGGGCCGTTATCTACCACTCAGCCACCACTGCTTAATCATTCGTTGACTATAAGCAAATTTATGATATGCATTGTGTCATGCCGGGTGTGCCTCCCAGCGGAGACAGGTCCTCAATGGAAATGGCTAAATCTGGTCTGGTCCCAGAATCAAGCGCCATTTCAAGCGGTTTTCATGCCTGGTACTTATTAACTGGAATCCTAGATCATGAGAAGGGATAATTTGCTAGCCTCTTCTTGTAAGTTAAAACAAGTAAAAAAGATATGGATGTAGATTTATTTTTGAGTCTATTCAAGAGTATTTACACTTGTTTAACCCCAAGCGAACGCCCGGTTCGCGCGTAATTTCACGCCATTTCGGTAAACACCAAGCGAACGCCGGCGTCCGCGTAGATTTATAAAATACTAGCTGACCCGGCGAACTTCGTACCGCCTTAGCGTAGCAATGATGCACTACTTTATTTTGTTGTATATTTTTCAATATTTCTGAGAGATTTTTTTAAAATATTTTTTTCCGTAAGAACCTTCTCCTAATAATAACAAATACAACAAAAAAAGAATTAGTGAAATCGGTCCAGCCATTCACGCGTGATGCCGTGACCAAGGAAAACGGGTTTCATTTTTTATTTATACGGTATTTATCCAAGAACGTAAATAAGAAGCTCTACATAAAGTAGTCTGTAAATATCGAAAATAAGCAACCCTTTCCGTTATTATCTTTATATACCTATGGATATAGACGAGTTGGCTTATCATATAATGATTATAGGTACTTATATCTATGTATTTGTTCACTGCTGTGGCCCTACTATGTACGTAAGTCCTTAAGGTATTTACTATATGGGTACCGTTTACCTGAATATTGATTATTAATATAGCATACCATAGCATAATTTTTTTTCACAACTATCACACAACGCTGTCCAGTATCAAGCTAAGCAGAGCTTGTGTTATGAGTACTAGACAACTGATAAACATACTTATATATTTCTAAATACATACATATTATAGATAAATTATACCCAGACACAGAATAAATGATCGTGCTCATCACACAAACATTTGTCCTGGGTGGGAATCGAACCCATCACCTCCGGCATAGTGGTCAGGGCCACTAACCACTAGACCAACAGGCCAGTCAACTACTATGAACTCTTAACTCGTTCCATATGACAGAACCTTTAAAGAAATGGAGATATATAGGCTGTTCAGCTCCATCCCTCTTTCTTGCTTGCCTGTTATTTTAACACGTCATGGTTTTTTTTTCGGTAGAAAAATCATCTTATAACATCCCCCGCACTTGGGCGGAGCGGGAGATAGTGTCAGACTTTTACTGACTAAAAACCCACTCCTGTTCCTTCGTTGCCTTTCGTACCAGGACCGAGTCTTCCTTTCAGAAGCAGACCCTTGGCCCCAGTAGGCTTCGACCCTGCTGGGCCCCTACGGTTTGCTGACATCTCCTTGATTAACCCCTCTAACCACTCAAAAAATAACTTAAAATTCAAAAGCATTTATTTCAATAAAACCATTTACAGGCACTTTCGAATGGTCAAGGTCGAATAGGCAAAAAATAAAAGATGACGCTATTTGCACGTTCCAAAGCGTAGATAAAGCGTAAAGCGTAGCGTAGATGGACAAGGACGCGCAAGAAATGCTACGGACACTCTTTAATCATTTAAAAGTTGCAAAATTATAGTTACACTAGCTTTTGCCAGCGGCTTCGCCCGCGTAAGAGTAGGTTTTTCGACCCCCGTTTCATCCCCTTAGGGGTGGAGTTTCGAAAAATCCGTTTTTAGCGGATGTCTACACCCTATAAGGAACCTACCTGCGAAATTTTTAAGTATCTACCTACATACTCTCACACTCCCACTGCTGGGACTCAAGCCTCCTCTCTAGGAGAAGGAATGGGCTGTAATCCAACACGCGGGCTCAGTGCTTGTTGGTGAATGTCACATGTCTTCGAATTTTTGGTTCTAAGACAGGCCGGTTTCCTCACGATGTTTTCCTTCACCGTTTTGAGAACAGTGGTGATGAGTTTGTTAGCTGGGTTTGAACCCGCGACCTACAACTCGTAAGTCGGGGCCGTTACCACTCGGCCACAACTGCTCATAGTTTGATTTTAGTTAGTTGTAATTAGCGTAGGGTGTTTTTTTTTTTACTGTAATAATTATAGTTAGTTAAGTATTTTTTAAATGTAAATTATATTGGATAGGCTCGCGTTTGACCACTATCTCATCTGGTGGTAAGCTATGGTGTGTGCGGAATTTATTAGTCGTTACCACAGGAGTTTAAAATAAAAATGGGACATATTATTATCATCTACCTCTATTACTTCCCTATAGGTACCTATTAGAATAAAGTATACGTAATTATTTTTGATCTCAACTTCAACTTCAACGCTTAATTAATGACAATTTTTGATCTCAAATGCATCATAATCTCTCAAATGCATCATAATCTACCATACGGGCTCTGTTTCAAATTGTGGGTTTTTTTTTTAGGTGGGAAAATCATCTAATGACAAATCCCGCTTTTGGGCGGAGCGAGAGATAGTGTCAGACTTTTACTGACTAAAAACCCACTCCTGATCCTTCTTTGCCTTCATCCCGGGGCCCCGGGCTTCGCTTTCACACTACCCGTGGCCCCAGTAGGCTTCGGCCCTGCTGGGCCCCTACGATTTGCTGACATCTCCCTGAGGCGCGCGTGGAACAATACGCGCCGTCGACGATTTGGGCTCGGTCCGGACAGTTACCGGACGGTCGGACGGCGAGCCACCCATTACTCGCCGTCCGCAAGCCTGCGCCTACGGTGGCCGTAAATGGGGGATCGGAATCCCGGCGGCGGTTAGGGCGTGAGGACCGTTGCCTCACGCGATCGGCCGCCTCCTTTACTAGCATTACTGCTTCGCAGAAGGCGGCGACCGCCTGCCACTCCTCCTCACTCCGGACCATGGCCTGTACCAATGCCCGGCGCGAGAGATCACTGCCGCCGATCGCCCCCATGAGGACACGGCGTTGCTCTGCCCAGGCGGGGCACACCTCTACCCTATGCTCCACCGTGTCCTCCGGACGGTCCACACAATGGCGGGGCACCCAGGCGTTTCTTCCGCACGAATTCGGTGCAGGAACCTCCCGAACTTACCATGTCCGGCGAGGACCTGCGTCATGCGGTAGGTAAGGACGCCATGTGGTCTTTCCAGCCACTCCTCTAAGAGGGGACTTACCGCCATAATTGTGGCGTGCCCATTGAAATTGTGGGTGTGATTGTGTTTAATAATTCTATGACATGCCAGTTTCCTCAAGATGTTTTCATTCACCGTTTTTGAGACCAGTGGTGATGACATAAGTTACATAGAATAAAGCGCCTGCCTGGGTTTGAAGTGTTTGAACCCACGTCGTATTATTCGTATGTTGGGCCGTTATTACTGGGCCACTACTTCTCTCATTGCCTCTCTTAGAGAGGAGGGCTGAGTCCTAGCAATAAGAAGACTGATTATGCTAGTATATGAACCTATATCGAATGGTTGAATACTAAGAATACAATGTATGTTTATTCTTCTTCATCAGCATCACCTGCCACCATCCGACTTCTTGAAGCCCCAAGAACATCTCCCGCCTGGGCGCGATTTGCAGTGGCCTTCATGGAAAGCACTAAATCGGTTGCGCACCCAGGTAGACGACTTGACAAAATGGGGTTTTATAGACCCGTTGAATACTCAATGTGAGTGCGGTGCTCCTGTTCAAAACATGAGCCACACATTAGAATGCCCCAAGTGCTCATACACCTGAACTTTGGAGGATTTGATGAGTGCCACCGATGCTGCTATTAATGTAGCCACCTATTGGGCCCAAACAGTTTGACAAGTTTACCATCGAATCGAAAAGAAGAAGAAGAAAGAAGAATGTATGTTTATTCACCTGTGACACGTTTACAAATCCTTATTTATTTATTTTACCTACTATGTACATATTATGTACCTACACATAAAAAAAAAAAAAACAGAAAAATAATATTAATGTGAAGGATGCTAGATCCTTTTACTTGTATGCTCAATTGCTCATAAAATTAAATTCGATACTAAATAATTAAATTCAAACATTTTGACATAGATTCGTTTAAAATGGTACCCACAGCGACATCTATCGGCATTGCATACAACAAAAATACAAACGGGTAGCCGACCGACGTTAAAGTTAAGCACGAACTAACTTAGTTGCAATTTAGTGTAGGCATGAATATAGAGATGGCGCTACTAGTCCTGCAGGTAAACTCGAAACTTAAAATTGATTGAATTCAGTTTCGGACTATTTTAGAACTAAAAGTGGGTTGCACCAAAAGCTACGTTACTATTTGCTATTGCACTATCTTGTAACCAGTAAAGTTGTACTTTTGTATTGTGAAATTTAGCCGCTGCCTAAAAGAGCCACCCGGGATGAGTCACCCTCCCACCCATTACAACAACTTGAATGAATCTGTCGCTTATCTACCTCATTCCAAGGATTATGCAGGTGACCCAAACCTACTTTGTTAAGATCTATTGAGGCAACTACAATTTACATTATAGGAAGGGCTTGTCCATAGCCCTGGAGGTTTCAATAAATACAGCAATCGTGAGAAATCCGACTTAAAAAAACCCAAACATTGCCAAAATATAATGTTCATTAGCAAGGAATTTTGAATTGGTCCTCCTTTTAATATCGTACATTATCTTCATTGCCAGTCAAAAAGTGATGGATTTTGTGGTGATTAAATATTTTGTAGCTATTTCGTAACTTTCTTTATAATTTCCACACTAACACTTTTGCTACTGATTGTACCTTTTCTTATTGTGACAGTGACGTGGGACGAGTTGACCAACGAAAATATAATTTATTTTTATTTTCTGCAACTCGTACCACATGGGCCATAGGTATGCGGTACGAGTTAACCAATTACTCAAAATTATAAATCGAAAACTGGCTAGTATTTTGTGTAAACTTACAAAGAAAAACTGGGTTTTTTCGTTCTTACATCCTGCTTTCTATTTAGTTGACTTTGGCATTCCTCCGAGTTTTTCTGCAAGTCTTGGGTGCAATTAATTCCATCACCCAAACTGTCGCCCCTCAACTACATTATTCAGTGAGCAAAGTTTTGTTCTTGATATCATAGTTGGGATGAAAATACTTTGGGATTAAGAAATAAAATAACAAAACTATAATCAACTTTCATCCATCGTCCACAGAAAAATTAGCTGAAATCCCGAACGTGTCTTTCATTTTCGTAAAAATTGAAGCTGCCACTATTCTAGTTCGATTACGGCGCAGTATAAGTCTCTCCGTCGAATATTCGTTATTCAATTGCCGTATTGCTAAAGGTTCTGTAGAATTGTCAACTGGCAGCGTTGAGTACAGAAACTTAGGCTCCCCGTAGTCGTAGACTTTTTCATAGACTATTGCGATAGGATAGCAATCATCTGTACTTAGTTGCCAGTACACTGAAACGAAAGTTTAAACTAGATATTGATTTCCTTTTAAATGACTAAGGTAATGATGAGACAGGAAATTTCAATATTTTCTATTTCTGTCTAGTCGTTGACCCCTTGGACTTTGACGTCAAAGTCTATGTTGCCCGTTCAGCCGTCATAGAAGACACCGCCTTGGCGAGAGTGATAGTTAAATTTGTTTAAAATTATGTCGTTTACTTTTCTGCTGATTTTGATATTGTTTTCACTGTTAGTATTCTATTTTAGTATATTTATTGATAAGCTGTTCAGATAACAAATATCTTTTTCATACATATTTTTTTAATATTGAGGAGCTTTGTAGAAAAACTACTGTGTATTAATATAAAATAAAATTTATAGAAATCTTGAATACTTTACAATTAAATTACATTTGTTGCTAGTTTGCAGCCAAAATTGAGCTGAATTAGTATTAATATTTAATTAATAAACCACAGTATGAGGTCCACATTATAAGGTGTATAATAAATAAATACAGATCTTTTGAGATTCATAATTTTAACTTTCTTTTTATTTAACTATTTTATTATCATAGAAGCATCGATAAAGACGAGAAGGGTCCAGAAATAAAATAATTAAATTATAATCCAGGGTCAAAAGCTCATAGAATAGTTTGTGAAAATTCCAAGGGCGTCTTTGATTTTTAATATTGAAGCACCTCCTATTTTGGTCCAGTTACGGTGCAGAGGAAATCTCTCCGTTGAATATTTGTTACTCATTTGTCGTTTCGCAAATTTTCCCATTGAAATGTCATCTAATGCTGCATCCTTATAACCATAAGGTAGCGTTGAATACACAAAGTTGGATTGTCCGTAGTCTCTCACGACCAATTTCAGGAACAAAATTGTGGCATTGCATTTCTCTGTACTTATTAGCTTGTACACTGAAATATAAATGTATGAAGTTTCAGTGTCAAATCAAATAAAAACATTTATCACCTTCTTGCACACATCCACACACACACACTACCCTCACGTAAACATGGAGTACCTTCTTAATTATATTTTTTTTCTCTTTTTCTTATATTTTTAATAAAAAATTACTCCTTTTTATAATTCTGTAATCCTGTAATTGCCCTTTGACCTTGTCTATTGTATTTCTCTGTTATGTACCCAGTATATTCAGTGGTCTGGCTCTTGTGATACAGGAAATCCTAGTACATGAGTCAGAGCTACACATTTTTTTTTTTTTAATTGATATAAACTAGTGCTTGACTGCGATCCCACCTGATGGTAAGCAGTGATGCAACTATAACTGTGTCTTGAAGTGTCAATAAAAATATTATTATATTATATATTTTGAATGGTCAGAAATCGGTCAGTCAGAAAAATAAAGCTAATTGCACATTACAAAGCGTAGGTCTGTAAGAAGAATAACGTGCAAGAAACTCTATGGACACTCTTTTAAATTATGTTACTTATATAATACAAAACATCTAGTTATTTATTTCTTAACGATTCTATTATGAGAAGAATATAAATAAATAAATAAACAATTCAAAATATAGAAATCCAAACAGGCCACTTCGAGAAAGAGATCAATCGTCGAATCCGACTCGGCTGAGCAGCTTTCGGGAAGCTGCGCGGTATCTTCTCGTCCAATATACCACAGTTTCTCAAGACGAAAGTCTATGACCAGTCCGTGTTGCCAGTGATGACATATGGCTCTGAAACGTGGTCGCTTACAATGGGCCTCATCAGAAGAAGGCTTAAAGTCACTCAAAAGGCAATGGAAAGGGCTATGCTCGGAGTTTTCTTGCGTGATCGCGTCAGAAATGAAGATATCCGCAGGAGAACCAAGGTTACAGACATAGCCCGAAGAATCGCCAAACTTAAGTGGTAGTGGGCAGGGCACATTGCTCGCAGAACGGATGGCCGTTGGGGCGGAAAGGTTCTGGAATGGCGACCACGTACCGGAAGACGTAGCGTTGGAATGCCTCCTACAAGGTGGACCGATGGTAACGGTTGCGGAAGTCCGATGGATGCGAGATGCACAGGACCGTTCATTGTTGCGACACTTGGGGTAGGTCTATGTCCAGCAGTGGACGTCTTTCGGCTGAAATGATGATGATGATGAAACAGGCCACTAGCAGCTAATAGATAACCAGTATCTAATGACGGCGTCCGTTCACGAACATAACGCGTGTATCGACGTATAACTCAGCTCAACAATTTTGAAGGGAACTGAATGACACGCCCACACGCCACACGCCATATGCCAGATATTTGAGTGAGCATGACAAAAATGTGGCTTCCTACAAGTAAGATCGATGGTCTGTAGCCATCATATCGTAGGAACCCGCTCGATGCAAGAAACACAATTATTATTATTATGTATTTATTTATTAAGACATCATATTTGTCCATTCACTACAAGAAAATTGTTAGTATGATCTTAAAATACTATGTTAGTAATTAATAACTAAAAGCGACTTAGTCCTCTGGGTAAGGTTCCACACCAGAGGGCTGTCAAACTTACAGGCTATTGTGCGCGACGATAGATCGTGGTAAAGCAAATGAAAGAGATGAGTGGACTGTATAACAAGTATAATGATGAAATGAAAAGAAATTACAACGGTCGGTTAAAGTTACGTAAATATGAATTTGGAAGAAATGCGCAAGCGCAGCTGTGCGTGGAGGCGTGCAACAGCTGACTCTGGTCGATGTGCAGTGCGGGGCGCGCGATGAGCCGAGCGGCCGTCGCCGGCCAGCTGACTCCCCGCTGCACCCGCTCCCCTCGTTCACTCCCGCCGGCGCGCGGCGGCGCGCGGCGATGTTGAGAGCAGTGGTCTCAACACTATCATTTTTAGGATGCTGTTGCTGCTGCTACGCAGTCTGTTTAGTAGTGAAGCTGCCTTCTTGCACTACATGACATCAAAGCCATCCGTGCGCGATTCAGCGAACATGCTGGAAGCACTGCAGAAGCATGGCAGATGCAACAACACCCTGTAGGCATTGTTAAACTGGATGCGCAAAGCGTTATAAGCCCTTCGGGTATATCTAACCCACAGGCTTACAATGCAAGAAAAAGACTAACAGTGATGTTAGAAAAAAATTTTTTTTACTATTAATTCTATCTTGTCAAGCCCATCAGGATGATAAAATCAGTTGAATTGTACAGTGATGTGACTTAAAAGAATCCTTGGCACAAATAAATAAGTAAATTAAGTACTATCATAAAACGAACCTCCTTGCTTCCGGCAGTTAACGCCATGCAGATGACATTTGTCGGGAAAACTTGCCATTACGAAGCCATTGGTGCGATCAACTCCACACACCCAGCCACCGCCCGTTGTACAAGTCATTTTTTGATAACAATGCCATGCCGCAAATTTGTCGAAATACTGAAATGAAACCAATAAATCTGCCAAGCTCAAGTCCTTTTCCAACTGTTTTGGACTTGGTTTAAAGTATAACCAGATGCTGCTTAAGCCATAAGTATTTTAGATGGAAGTTCGCGGGCTTACGGACGACGACCAATGGGTAGCTCGTCGTCCGGCTATCCAATAAGGAACCAACACGAGTCGTAGGCAGCGTGGCGTGTCGTTCCACATCTGCCTCAAAGAGGTGTCAGTAAAATCGCAGGGCAGAGTTAAGGCACGGGGGATTTTAGTCAGGAAAAGCCTGACACGCTCTCGCTTCCTCTAGGAACTACCGGTCCCCCGTGAGAAGTCATTTGATGATTTCTCACCTCAGCAAGATAGGTACACCGCAGCCCTGGTAGGCCGGCCCCGTCAATCCTGCTAACATGTCTTTGAGGCATACGTGGAACACAACGCAAAGTTGGCCTAGGCTAAGTCCTTGGACGGCAAGCGGCAAGCCATTACTCGCGATCTGCAATTTCGCGCCTACGGTGGCAAGGAATCGTCCTCGGACTCCGGACGCCCGGGGAGTGAGGCTTTTCTCCAGTTCAGAGGTTCGGTCGCCTCTTTTTCTCGCATTACTGCTTCGCAGAAGGAGGTGACCTGTTCCCCTTCTTTCTCGCTCTATACCATGGCCTGATCCAGGGTGGGACGAGAAAGGTCGCTGCCGTCGATCGCCTACATGAGGACGCGGTGGTGCTCCGCCCAAGCCTGGCAGACCTCCGCCGTATGCTACACCGTGTCCTCCGGGCGATCAGCACAATTGTGTCACCCGGGCGTTTCTTTCCGCCGAATCCGACACAAGAACCTCCCGAAACAACCGTGTTCGGTGAGAATCTGCATGAGGTGGAAAGTGAGGACGCCGTGGCGATGGCGCCCCTGTAGTGGCCAAGAGGCCCCTCTTTGAGGAGTGACTACAGGGGCGCCAGTTTTTGATTAACATTGGGATGGTGGCGTACCTAAAGTTGTTGTCACCTGGGTAGTGAGTCATCGTAATTGTAAAAAATTGTCTCCGTAAAGAAGCACGGTTTTGGATAAATTACCTACCTACAGCCTATTGGTACAAATTATCAGAAACTAGTAAATAGATACTTACTTCGGCATTTTCTTTATCTTTTGTTTCCACATGATATGAAGTCGCAAGAAATACTGAAAACGAATATTATTATTAGGTGCCTAATTAACTATTTCGTTACTAAAAAAATGTGTAGATTTTTTTCTTACCAAAAACAGTTGAAAATAGTATAGAATTCATTACCAACAATTACGACTCATACGTACATACTTCAGAATAATTAGACATGGGTGATAACTATCAACAAAACACATTTACACGCCAATTTAAGTTTTAATCTTATCGTAGTACCTACCTCGTATTTTCATGCTTGTATGTACATTTGCTCAGGGGGGCTATTGGCTAACTTTTTCAATAACTGTTGACAACTAGCATTCGTTGCACACTAAACTTAGTTGTCAACTGACAATTTCATAAAATTGGTATTACGTATAACACAGGTGACTAACAAACTACGGTGGAAATGTGGTGAACACAAAAAGTGCAAAACATCTGTCAAAACGTGTTACGGTGGCTATCAAAGACACCAGTGGCTAATGACGTCACTGCAGTTGGCCACTGAAGATAGGCAATACGAAACTAGCTGTTTGACAGTTCAATGATGCACATTGTTAGCAAGTGATCATCACTTGAACTGTCAACAGAGTTACGCAATAGCCCCGCAGGTCAAATGCAAATTAATTTTAAAACCGTTAGGTCCCCCTGATTGAGCTGAAAATTTGCAGACATGTTAGTGGATTGCAAATTGAACATGTCTGCAAATCATCATTTTTTGTGTTCCGTACCTCAAAAGTAAAAAACAGAACCCTTATAGGAACCATAATAAACAAAAATATGGTTGTCGTCTACGCCGACGACAACCATAATTTTTTTTATTATGGTTGTCGGTGCCCACGGTAAAGTAACCTTTATCGTTGAGTCTCTTGACGAGACTATCTGCAACCTAGTCGCAGATAGTCCATACGATGATTTGGAGCCGTGCACCAGCTTCTGACGTTTTATAAGTACCCAAGTAGGATGTGTTTTTTTTTAATTGAATTTGAATTGAATTGATGCAGAAATAATAAAACGAATCATATTTTTGAATAAAGCAATGAAAAATAATTAAATAAACATGTTTTTAAATAGACGCCTGAAAAATAAAACTAGCAATTTTTGTAAGATTGCCAGTAAGGATGATGATCATAACTGGCTATTATTTTATTACTTATAAATATCGACAATTTGAGATAAATCTCTTTTCCGCCGGAGTTGGGTTTCTTTTACTATTGACCCAGAGCATTCTGCATTGGCATTAGGATTTGGCAGTAGGATTTGAGACGTTTTTAACTCAAAATAATCAATTCTGAAACCAGTCCAATATGTACTTACTGACTAATGACTATAATTTATTTTGATAATGTTCACACCATCACTAAGATACCATATTTCTGGATTTGATAGTGAGATTCATTTCATTTATTTCGTCAGAATATGGTACATAATTATGGTCTTAAAATAAATTAATGGTCTCATCACATTCTGCCACGAGTGGCGTGCAAATATTTGGTAGGAACATATACATTTTTAAAAACAAAAATATTATGTTAGTAATGAGTTATTATTATGTTAGTACGAAACAAAAATTTACAATTTATGGCATGTCATCTAAAAATATAATGTGGATTAAATTCAAAATAATATTCAATGTCAAATTATTAGAGAGAGATGTCAAAATTTATAAAAATATTAAAATTATTAGAGAGAGATGTCAAAAATTATAAAATTACAATTCAATTAGGATGTCAAAGTATCATTCAAATAGTCGTTTAAATTATAATAACATTTTTTACACAACAAGTATTTAAGTTCCTTTTTAAACCCATTTAAATTTAAGTCCTTAATCGATTTTGGGATTTTATTAAACACTTGTGGGGCTATGCAAAATATACTTTTTCTCATTAGAGCTGTTTTGGCTTTGCGTCCGCGTAACATATCATTCCGCCTGTTACGTTTCACAGTGTCGGATAAGTTAGGAAACAGGTGTGAGTTTAATTTGACAAATAAGGCAATTTCATAAATATATAAAGACGGCAGTGTAAGAATTTTATATTTTTTGAAAAATGGTTCACAGCTGTCCGTAACTTGTAGTTTGAACATGGCTCTGATAGACCGCTTTTGTGCTTTAAAAGCAGTTTCTCTATTAGTTGAGTTGCCCCAGAATATAATACCGTATCTTAATACAGATGCTACAAGGCCATGATACGCTGTAAGTAGTGCATCTATGGAAACAGTAGGGGCAAGTTTATACAAGGCATAGGATGAACTACTAATTTTCTTACATAGCGCTTCAATGTGATCCTTCCAATTAAGTTGTCTGTCAATTATTAAACCTAGAAATTTTGCACTATCTACATCGTGAATTTTGTTATTTTGATATTGGACATTCATTTTTAATATAGGTTTTTTATGGCCAAAATGCATTATTTGTGTTTTGTTAAGATTAATTCTTAAATTATTATTATCAAGCCAAGAAATAATTAATTTTACCGCGCTATTGACCTCGGCTTCATATGAATCAGGTTTATTACATTGTATTGTTACCGTACTATCGTCAGCAAAAAGTGATATTGGGAAGTTTATAGCTTTGGGCAGGTCATTAATATAAATTAAGAACAGTAGAGGACCTAATACACTGCCCTGTGGTACACCAAAATATACTGTGCGTTCTTTAGACAGATATGTTATTTCTTCTTTAGTTTTAAAATTTAATTTTGTAATAGCGGTAAATTGTTTTCTTTCTGTTAGGTAAGTGTTTAACAAGTCCAAAATGTTACCTCTTATACCGTAGGCGTCAAGTTTATTTCTTAAGATATTGTGGTCAACATAATCAAAGGCTTGTGTCATATCACAGTACACAGCGCAAACAGGTGTCTTATTATCAATATTAGTCATAATTTTATTTAAAAAGTCATAAATAGCCATGTTTATAGTCATATTCTTCCGAAAACCTTTTTGCTCATTACACAAAATCTTTTGTTTTTCTAGGTATGTGTATAGTTCATTATATATATATTTCTCATATATTTTAGAAAAAATCGGTAAAAGCGCAATAGGTCTATAATTTTGCATTAGTTGCTTATTACCTTTTTTAAAAATAGGTTTCACTATGGAGACTTTAAGACGATCCGGAAAAACACCTTGGCTGATACATAGATTAAGAATATGACTCAAATGTTTAGAAATTAAGTCAGCAACATGTTTTATAACTTTAGTAGAAATTTCGTCATACCCTGCGCTATTTGTGTTTTTTAAACACTTTATGATGTTAAACATTTGTACCGGTTGACATGGAGCCATGAACATTGATTTTGGTTTATTTGTGAGGTACGTAGTAGATTTTTTACCTGCTCCGGGTATTGGCATAACTTTTTCTATAAAATAATCATTGAAATGTTCAGCAATTAATTGAGGTTTGTTAATCGTTTTATTGTCAATTTGAATAGTATTTATTGAGTCATTAGGTAGATTTAATTTAGAGTTCTTTATTATTTTCCATGTCATTTTACTTTTATTGTCAGAAGTTTTAATGTTATGGTTATTTTGTGACCGTTTAGTCAGATTAATTATTTTTTTTAGAGTCTTTGAGTAATTTGAATATTTTATTTTATTTTTTTGTGTAGGTCTAAGTCTACACGCCCATAATAACTGTCTTTTTTTAAGACTGCATATTTTAAGTCCTCGCGATATCCATTTCGGTTTTTGGCTTGTTGGTATTTTAATACGTCTAAGGGGAAAGCATAAGTCATAAAATAATTTAAATTGGTCAGTAAAAAAGTTAAATGCATCATTTGGATCATCAATCTGATATATTTCAGAGAATGTTAGGTTCTCAAGGCAGTTTCTAAATTTTATAACATTCTCTGTGCTATAGTCTCGTTGAATTTTATACCAATATTTCAAAGTACAGTTCAATGGTACGGGACACTTAAGCAGCTGCGCAGT
Source organism: Mythimna impura (assembly GCA_905147345.3). NCBI lineage: Eukaryota > Metazoa > Arthropoda > Insecta > Lepidoptera > Noctuidae > Mythimna > Mythimna impura. The sequence goes on along the minus strand of LR990362.1, from coordinate 9,436,721 downwards.
GTGATCCGATAGGGCAAATTCTATCACTTCCGTCTTGCATTTTTTTTCGAAATTGTGGGCAAAATTATCAATGCAGGTCTGGCTTTGCAGCCTTGTTGGTTTATCTATAGCTAATGTCATGTTAAAACTTGTTAAAAGATTCCTTAATTCAGATGTCATGTTACTATTTTTCAGTACGTCAATATTTATATCGCCTGCTATAATAATATTCTTACAATTCCTTCTTGTTAGTAATATTAATAGTTGCTCTAATTTACTAAAAAATAGATTTAAATTCCCTGCCTTTGGTACTCTATAAATACATACTATAACTATTTTATAACTTGTCAGTTCAATTGCACAGCACTCTATTACATTAGATATTGAAAGTTCTGAAACCTCTGATAACTCCCTCCACAAATGTCCAGACCGAACCAGAATACAGGATCCACCTCTTTTACGATTTTTCCTGCTGAAACATGCAGCTAATGTGTAATTCGGTACGACAAGGCGGTCCTCATAACCTGACATCATAAAATGCTCGGTTATACATAGTACATCAACAGATTGGTCTTTTTCTAATAGTTCATTTAGACATATAGAGAGGGTGTCTGCTTTGTTAAGCAGACCCGCTATATTTTGGTGTAGAACATAAAGGTGTTTATTCACGAAAAAGATCACTACGAACAGTGTAATCCCTCAAAGGCTGATTATTATTATTACTAGATGATTTATTGTCACATACAATATGTTCTTGGAAATTTTCAGTCTCTATTTTATTTGTATGATACGTAATGTCAGTTTGTACAGATTTCTCTACATATATTTTTTCAATTTGTCTAATTAATAAGTTCTGATATTCTTTTGATTTAAGTTTATAGTCCAAATGCAAGATTTCTCTTAATAAAGATCTAGATAGATTAATTATAAATTGTGTTTTTCGAGGCCGATATCTAGAGTAATTCATATCCCTAAAAATAACATTGTCATACTTTCCACAGATAAACTTTAGCATATAGTTTAATTTGGCTTCATTAAGGTACTTGTTTGATGGAACTTCGCTTATAATCACGTTTGTGTTCTTAGTGGATGACAGCCATGTATGTAAGTACATTTCTGTATCATATGGGTTACATTCATGGCCGCCCCCAACAACAATAACATAGTCATTCATATTGAATTGAGCTATTTCACTTTTTGATGAGTTAAGGAGGTGTCTGAATGCAGCACCGGATTTTATGAACGAAAATACCGCATAATCAGATCCTAGTAGCTGACTGAGTGATTGACGAAGTCCATTCCCTTGTTCGTTACATAAAATCATTACACGCTTTTTTGTTTTGTCCTGGCGTGGAAAAGTGTTTCTAGTATTTGTAACGTTATGTGTCAGTTCAGAAACAGGAGTGTGCAATGTATTAGCACTTTCATCATTCTCACAACTGTCTCCATTGGAGAAATTTAGGAAGCTCTTGTTTAAGACACTGTCCTGTAGGTTTCCAGATATAGGTGTGGCAGATATGAACGCTTGACGGCCATCGACACCCGGTGATTTATTTTTGTCAGCCACTGAAATGTTTAATACATCAGCTTTAGGGCTTATCAAGTTTAAGGCCTGAATTGTGTATTCCCTTGAAAAAGTTCTAGGTAAACCAGTCTTCATTAATAATGTCCGTACTCTCCGCTGATATTGGGGCGAGTAGAACTGCCTGGGTAAGTTTTCTTTATTTGAACTTTCTTGTATACCTATTGATTTCAATAATGATATCTTTTTTCCGCAGTCTAGTAAATTACTCTTGAGTGTATTATTTTCAAAGTTTAGGTTGTCAATTTCTGAGTTGGCAGTTTGCAGCTCCAGTTTTAATTTTTCGATCTCCTCCTTCATTAACGCAATTTCTTTACTATTTCCTATAGCGTTAGGTAAACTTTGGTATGAAACATCCATATCATATTCACTGTCGCTAGATGTCATATTTTTATTGTGAATATTTTGTCTTCTTTGGGTAATGTTGTCGTAATTATCCATTATAATTTGAAATAAATACAAAAAGTGATTGGAGTGACTTTACCGGAATCGAACTCAAGACCACCACCACGTCGGTCACGAGCACTTTATTCTTAGCTATCCAAACCATTAACAGAGCAGTCGTAAAACTCGACCTCTTGAACAGAAAAGAACTGCTTTATCGACCAATGTTTTTACTGATGTTAGTGTTCGATCTTTTAATTAGATGTCACTGTATGCGTTGATTACTTAGCAGATCTTCAAATTTTTGATGAGTAACCGTTCACAACTTGGAAATAATTGCATTCTAGGCACTTTTTCAAAGGGTTTCAAAGTAATTTTGCTTTTTGATCACTTGCATTGTTCATAGTTTTTGATTATTATGAAAATCAATATGTTTATCTTTTATAAAATTAGGTTTATTGTCACAATAGTAGCACTGGATTCACAGTCACAATTTTGTCACTATTTCTTACATGTTCTTTAAGATAACACTATCACAGGTTATTATGCACTTAATTGTTCGATTAGTGGTGATTTTAGGTTTAGATGAATGCAATTACTATTTTATTGACGAAAATATAGTCAGAGCCGATACGTATCGTGACAGTGGCGCCACCAGTCCTCATATAGTACACTCATAGTGGTACAGATAGCGGCACGAATTTTGAGCGCTCGGCGTAAGAGCGGGGATCACTTTGCGCATCGTACAACATCGGCGAGCCAATCACTGTACAAGGATTGCACTCCCCGCCCCCGCATCTCTTTTCATACCACTAAAGAGACCCGATATTTCACTTTGCGTGCTTCTGCGCAAGTAGAACTGTAGAAGTCAGCGCTCAAGATCCGTGCCGGTATCTATACTGACAAATGCAAAAAACTGTCAAGGTCACAAACTACGATTTGACACATTCTAACTGATACTCAATTCAGAAATCGTCATTATTAAATAATAGAAAAATGTGACTGACCTATTTATTGAAGCTTTCAAGAAGTACAATGTGGTATCAATTCTAATCAATTAGTATATTTTATTCTTTTATTATCTATATATTATCTTATCTGTCTCTGTGTTCCGTGAGTGTGTCCGTGCAGTGACGGATTAAGACTACTTGATGCCCTAAGCAATCTACGCCTGTGGGCCCCCCTAGTGGAGTAGGTGCGACAACAATAAAAAACAAAAGCATAATTTATTTATTAGGGGTTAAAGTATGAATTTGCCGATTTGTACCTACTGAAAAATTGAAATTCATTTTTTTTTCATTTAACATATTTATTTAATCAAAATAATTACCATTATTATCTATACATTGCTGCCATCTAATAGGAAGATCATTTATGCCTTTGCGATAGAACTCTGGTGATCTAGATTCGACAAACTGTGTGAAAGCATTTTGTACTGCCTCCTGAGAAGAAAACTTTTTATCAAGTAGAAAATTGTCCAAATCACGAAAAAAATGGTAGTCCGTTGGAGCAAGGTCTGGCGAATACGGAGGGTGACGAATGGTTTCTAATTGCAATTCCTTTAGAGTTAAAATGGTTTCTCATGCTGTATGAGGTTTCGCGTTATCATGGAGCAATAATGGTGAAGGTTGATTCATGAGTCGGGGCTGTTTCACTGCTAGTTTTGCTATCATTGTTCGGAGTTCGGCACAGTAGACATCTGCCGTTATTGCATGACCAGATCGGAGAAAGCAATACTGAATAACACCATGCTGAGACCACCAAACAGTTACCATTATCTTTTTATTGGTAAGCTTTGCTTTAAAACACTGTTGCGGCGTTTGACCTGGGGTCAGCCATTGCATTTTTCACTTACGGTTATCGCAAAGAATTTACTTTTCATCACATGTCACAATTCGATCCAATATTTCTTCATTTCTGTATCGATTCAACAAGGCAACACAAGTTTCAACACGCGTTTCTTTCTGCAGATCAGTCAAATCATAAGGCACCCATATTTTTAACCGACTTCAAAAAAAAGGAGGAGGTTATCAATTCGGTTGTTTTTTTTTATGTTTGTTACCACAGAACTCCGTCGTTTATGGTCCGTTTTGCAAATTTTTGTTTTCCCTTTATAGGATATGCTTTCAGATTGGTCCCATTTTTTTCAAAATCCAGTTCTGATGATGGAATCCATGAGGAATCGAGGGAACTCCTCAAAAATTATAGGCAACTCTATGGTAATTTTGGTATTTTCATCAAGAACTTAAGCATTTACAGTCAAAAAGTAACATTTGATGAAGTGGAACTGATGAAGAAGACCAGAAATGGTCAACGGAACTTCATACTCATATAGATATCACAATGAAGATAGTTAAGCGACTATGACAATACAAATAAATGAATGATTCTCAATAGTTACGTTGAAAATGGTATCATAGAAGTGATCTGATGATGATGATGGAGCCGGAAGGTAGGCACTGGAACTCCGTAATTAATCAATGAACCTAGCCGTGTTTGGACTTATTAGAATTGTCATGAGATGCACTTTGGCTATAAGGTACTATCGAACTGATCTGATGATGGAGCCGGAAGGTAGACACAGGAACTTCATAATAAAACAATGTAACTTAGCAGTGTTTGGGTTAATTGGAATTGTCATGAGAATAGGCACTCTGGTTAGAAGTGTATCGCAACTAAAAAGTGTGAAATTAAAAACTTAAATTTTGAAATCGGTGTTAAATAAGAAACAAAAAATACCAAGAAACACCGACTTCCGAAATTAAAGTTATTTTGATTCTATTAGTGTTTTTTAGTGTAGTCGGTTATTTTTATTTTTTTGTATTTTTTTTTTTTAAATAACTTCATAGGTACCTACTATGTGAAAAAAGTTTCACTCAAAAATCTCAAACCATGAAGGTTTTATGTCAATTCGAAGTACCTATTACAATAAAACGGCAAATTCATACTTTAACCCCTATTACTACGTATGCATTGAAACCGGCCGGCACAATTACTCAAAAAATAAAACATTTGATTGACACAGATTTGAGGGGGGGGGTGGCGTGGGGTAGGGGTGGTTTATGATTGGCTAATCGCAATTCCGGTTTTTTCCATTTGAATTGCCGAATGCACTAGCGGGCAGCGAGTGGGCAAACGAGAGCGGGGTTATGACTCTAGGTTGGACTCTATGTCAACTTAAAACCCGCGAATTTTCAAATTAAGTAGTCCTAGAAACTTTTTTTGGTGTGGTTTTTGGTGACATGAGAATGAGACGTGATGCCCTAAGGACGGATTTATTTTGTGCTTCTTCTGGTGCCCCCCCAGACGTGATGCCCTAGGCAATTGCTTAATTTGATTAAGGGTTAATCCGTCACTGTGTCCGTGACATCACCAGGCCCTATCAGAATACCAGCGCTGTGTTATTTTTACTTTTTAGTTAAATATCGCAGCATATGCTGAGATAGAGCCTTTTTGGCCTCGCACAGGTCTTTTAATTTTATCTTTTAATATTGTTTTCTTTTATTTTAAGGTAAGTATTTATAGATTAAGTAGTTACTTTTTATTTTATTGTTGTTTGTCCTGTGCGAGTCTCAAATAAATGTTTTCTTTCTTTCTTCTTTCTTTCAATTATACGCACCGACCACTGACCGCCACTGTGTGGACCGCCCGGAGGACACGGTGGAGCACACGGTTGAGGTGTGCCCCGCTTGGGCAGAGCAACGCCGTGTCCTTGTGGGGGCGATCGGCGGCGGCGATCTCTCGCGCCGGGCCTTGGTACAGGCCATGGTCCGGAGCGAGGAAGAGTGGCAGGCGGTCGCCTCCTTCTGTGAAGCAGTAATGCTAGCAAAGGAGGCGGCCGATCGCGTGAGGCAACGGTCCTCACGCCCTTACCGCCGCCGGGATTCCGATCCCGATTTCCGGCCACCGTAGGCGCGTGCTTGCGGACGGCGAGCAATGGGTGGCTCGCCGTCGGACCGTCCGGTAACCGTCCGGACCGAGCCCAAGTCGTCGTCGGCGCGTATTGTTCCACGCGCGCCTCAGGGAGATGTCAGCAAATCGTAGGGGCCCAGCAGGGTCGAAGCCTACTGGGGCCATGGGAAGTGTGAAAACGAAACCCGGGGCCCTGGGACGAAGGCAACGAAGGAACAGGAGTGGGTTTTTAGTCAGTAAAAGTCTGACACTATCTCTCGCTCCGCCCAAGAGCGGGATTTGTCATTAGATGATTTTCCCACCGAAAAAAAAAAACCGACCACTGACAATCAGAGGGATGCCAAAAAAAAGATGGATGGATTGTGTGAGGAGTGATATAGAAAGAAAAGGGAGTCGGTGATAGCATGACGGCTGACAGGAAAGAATTGAAGAAAAAACAAAGCAATAACAATCATGGATCATAGCTCCATATGAGTTATTGGAATACCAATGTTAATATTAAACTGAAAATGGCACAAATATAATCTTTTTTTTTAATGATATAATAATATGCTAGTGTTTGACTGCAATCCCACGTGATGGTAAGTAGTGATGCAATTGTTGATGGTGAAGCGCACTAGTTTATTAAGAGCCCATTCACTCTAGCCTTGAAGACACCTAAATTATAATCGGACGGGGAGATCGCAGCATCTAAATGGTTCCAGTCCTTCGAAGTACGCAGTATATATAGTTTTTTTGGGGGTAGGTGCATAAAAAGTTAACACATACGCTCCTAATATTTTTATTTTTTCATTACTTTTAAAAATAATTAAAATTAAAATTTCTACATTTTAAGTATATTTATATCACCGTAGATCACATATTGTGTGGGCAGTAGTATTCCTATGCCCTAAGACAAGTTGCATTTACTTGCCGGCATAAACTGTCATTGGTGTTTGGCACAGTCATAGGAACACCGAGTCACAATCATGGCAACTTTGGCTGACATTGCGGAGACCCAGCACATGGCTTTGATGTCACTAAGCCAGCGGATGGCAGATTTTGAAGCGCACCTGAAAGCATCACCACCTGGAGCAGACTTGAGCGGCCTCCACAAAGATTTCACTGCTTTTAAGGAGCATGTTTGGAGTGTCCTCAGTGCCTTGCAGCTGCAGATTGCGGAGTTGTCTAAGAGCGTTGACATAATAGAGATGCGTCATAGGAAAAAATTCCTGTTACTTGGTGGTGTTCCTGAGACTCCGGGTGAGAAGGTTCCTGAAGCAGTGGCAACCATTCTACAGACTAAGCTTGGATTAACGGATGTGTCACCCTCTTCGCTGACTGTATGCCACAGATTGGGACCCGCCTCAGAGGGACATGCTAGACCTATCCTGCTTCGGTGCGCGGACTACTCAGTCAGAGACGTGATATGGAAAACCAAGACCAAACTGAAGGGATCTTCATACGTGGTGTCTGAGTTCCTCACTCGACAGCGGCAGTCTGCATTTTCAACGGCTCGCAGGCTCTTCGGCGTGACGAACGTGTGGACCATGGACGGCACCATCAACGTCAAACTTCCGGACGGTAAGCGACGCCGTGTCTTCAGTCTTGAGGAGGTCGTCGCGCTGGGAGCAGAGCATGGCAGACAGCTGGATCAGGAGACACCTCCGGTATCTAACACCAAATCTAATAGCGCGTCGGCGCAGGCTTCGACTCGATCCAGACGGATTGTTAAGAAGAAGTGATAGGTTTCGTAATTTGTGTTATATTTTATTTTCTTATTGTTTTGTGCGTGTTTCCTAACTGTAAGGTAGCCATTTCTTGCATTTGTTCCTTGAAACCAGTTTTAAATAGGCACTTCACTGAATTTTTGTTCGATACCTTTAACGACTGTTTTACTATTTTATTTTTGTTGTGATTGTGAAGTGAACTGTCAGTGTAATTTTTTTTTTTTTTTTTTTTCTCGATTTTAATGACCTGGTCACTTGGTCCTTTAATTCAAGTAAATTTTTGTATTGTAAATTATTTTAGCGTTTGGAAACACGCACTAGTAGTATACTTTGATTTGTTTCTGGATACTGTGAACAGTCTGCCGGCAGGTTATGCATTTGAGTGAAATTTATTTCATATAATTTAGTTTTAGTTTTTATCATATCTATCATATATATTTTTTTTTTTTCTATTTATTACTTTAATTATGTCTGACGACGACTCATTTTATTCCTGCCATAGTTCTTCTACGTCTTTTTCATCTTTAAACGATTCTTTTTCCGTCAATTCTTTCTTGAGTAGCGAGTTCCTGTCATTTAATCATTGTTTTAATATATGTCATGTAAACGCACAGAGTATACCTCAACATCACTCTGAGATGTTAGATTTATTTTGTGATGTTGCTTTACATGCTATCCTAGTTTCAGAAAGTTGGCTCAAGCCCGAACTTCCATCTACGTTTTACAGCCTGCCCGGTTTTGTCCTAATTCGCAATGATCGCACGGGAAAGAGAGCCGGGGGTGTTGCCATTTACTTACGCAGCGACATCCCTTACAGGACCCTTTTCTCTTCGCCGGCTGTTGCAAACGGCATCCCTGAGTACTTAATCCTTGAAATTGATGTCAAAGGGGTTAAAGCTATTCTTGGAGTAGTTTACTGCCCACCTGCCATAGATTATTTCTCCAGTCTTGATTCTCTCTTAGATTCTGTTTCCTCAGAGTACAAACATATCATAGTCATGGGTGATTTTAACACCGATCTTGTGAAGGATAACTCCAGATCGCGCAGGCTGAGAGCAATCCTGGAGTCGTCGAGTTTATCACTCCTCTCACTTAATCCGACTCATCACAATCTTGACTCAGACGATACCTGGCTTGATCTCATGCTCGCGTCCTCTGTGTATCTGGTTGCCAACCATGGCCAGATTGCAGTCCCCGGATTATCGAAGCACGATTTGGTTTATTTATCTTATAAAATTAAGCCTCCAAAACAGCGGCCTGCCATTGTGTTCCTCCGGAATTTTGCGAGGTTAGACGGGGACAAGCTCATCAGTGATGCAAGTGCGGTTGATTGGGGCGATGTCGAAAAGGCAGCGACTGTGGATGAGAAAGTGGAGATTTTTAATAGGGATTTACTGAAACTCATTGATGCGCATGCGCCGCTGAGGGCCGTCCGTGTTAAGCGTCCCCCGGCTCCATGGATTACCCCTGGAGTTCGAATGGCGATGAAACGGCGTGACAGGGCTTTTCGTAGCTATAGAAGAGATCGCAGTGAGGAGAACTGGAACCTCTACAAGTTGGCTAGAAACCGCTGTAACCAGATGGTAAGAGCTTCAAAACGCCGATACATTTGCGAAAATGTTCTCAACTCTTCACCGGCTGATATTTGGAAGTTCCTCAAATCACTTGGTATAACAAAGTCCTCCTCTCATACTTTTCCCTCTAATATATCTTTGAATGATTTGAATCAACATTTCTCATCGTCGGCTATGCTTGCAATTCCTGTCAAAAATACTACAATTCTTGATATAACTTCCACGCCAATTTTACCTCATGATTCTTTTTCTTTTTCCCCAGTGACCGGCCCGGAGATCCTCAAAACTTTCACTGCAATTAAGTCCAAGGCTGTCGGCTGTGATGGAGTCAGCAGAACTATGTTATCCCTGTTGATTAAAAGTTTGCTCCCCACTATCACACACATCATAAATTCGTCCCTCCAAACTGGGGTGTTTCCTAGTTGCTGGCGTAAGGCTTTCATTATCCCTCTTCCTAAAATTCCCACTCCCACTTTATCAAATCACTTTAGACCAATTTCCATTCTTCCTTTCCTATCTAAAATCCTGGAAGCAGTGGCTCTTAAACAGATTTCATCCTTTGTGTTTAGGAATAAACTGTTATCTCCTTTCCAATCAGGTTTTCGACCTGGCCACAGTACAGCCACAGCCTTGCTTAAAGTCACAGAAAATGTCAGGAATGGCCTGGAGAACTCGAGGTTAACGGTGTTAGTTTTAATAGATTTCTCCAACGCTTTTAACACCGTTGATCACGACATCCTTCTGGCTATCTTGTCTCAATTTGGGGTTTCTTCGTCGGCAAGGGATTGGTTTTCATCATATCTTCGTGGACGTCAGCAAGCGGTACGTGCCGATCAGAAATTTTCTGACTGGTGTGACCTGCAAACCGGCGTTCCACAAGGCGGTATACTCTCTCCACTCTTATTTTCTTTATTTATTAACTCCATCACTGCTATTCTCAAATGCTCTTTCCATCTGTATGCTGATGACCTACAGCTCTACGCGCAAACTGACATTGACAACCTTGATGACTGCATCTCCCTACTAAATGCTGATTGGTCGAGCAGATTTGGGGTGACTGTCAATGTCAGCAAATGCCAGGCTATCCTCATTGGTAGTTCTTACTTTTTACGGAGTTTGGACACTAGCCGACTACTGCCGCTTATTTTTGGCAATACAGTCATCCCTCTCTCGCCTCACGTTAAAGACCTAGGTTTATTTATTGACGATAGGTTAAGCTGGAATAAGCAGATTGCTCAGGTTAGCCAGAGAGTCACCTTCACGCTGCGGTCTCTCTATAGATTTAAAAATTTCCTCCCGTCAAGCACTAAAACTACGTTAGTACAGTCGCTTGTGTTACCTATAATTGACTATGCTGATGTTTGTTACTCTGATCTTTCCCAAGAACTTCTAAACAAATTGGATCGACTTCTCAACAACTGCATTCGCTTCATATTTGGCCTTCGTAAATATGATCACATTTCTTCCTACCGTTCTCAGCTTAAATGGCTGCCTATCCGTCACAGGAGATCCCTCAGATCCCTCTGCATGCTCTTCACCATAATGAATGATCCTTGTTCTCCTGATTATTTAAAACAATATTTTAAAGTGTTGGGCAGTTCTCATAACCTTAACCTTCGTGCATCCAAGAACATGCTCCTTCATATTCCTTCTCACCGTACTGGATTTATGTCCAACTCATACGCTGTTTCCACCATAAAACTCTGGAATGTGCTTCCCCTTGACATCAAAAAGGCTGATAGTAAATTTTCCTTCAAGCGTAAAATTCGGAACTACTACTTGAAGTCTTCTCAACCTTAGCTCGGTCTTCGTCGGAATTATTATTAAGTTCTCTTAATGATTTGATATTTTTCTTAGTATTTATTAGTGTATAATTTTAGCATATATAATATATGTATTTTATTATTATAAATAACTTATTTTTTATTTTATTTTCTGTTTAAAGTACTTATCTGTTATTTGTTTATTTTGCAAACCTACCACAGTGTTGTCTTTTTTAACCCAAAGGTTGACTGGTAGAGAATGCCTTGTTGCATTAAGTCCGCCTATGTACCACTACTGTACATGAAGTTTAAATAAATAAATAAAATATACGAAGAAGCGAAACGCTTAGTCCGGTAGAGGGATAAGATATAGAGGGATAAGCACGTTCATGGAAAATATTTTTCAAAATACTGAAAAGTTAAAACAAAAGTTCGCCAACGCTACATTGGCATTATGCCGTTTAACAAAACTATTAAAACATACAGCGCTAAGATAGCTTGAGGATACTTTTTTCGCGACCAAAATTCTTAAGCGCCATAAATTTCGTGGCACTTACGCGTTTCGTTCAACATAGTGTAATGTTCAAGGTGTATGGATTACACTACACCTGAGTCGATTGAAGTGAGTGTTCGGCACGCGTAATCTAGGTGTCAACAATGTAAGAGGTCGACACTCGCCGTACGTCGGGTTCTCCGATGGTAGAAAGGCGATGGCGGAATTAAGTCAGTTTTATTCGAAATTATTAATTAGGAACAGAGTATAATTAATATCAACAATGTTTTCTTCCTCCTCAGAAGACAGTACGACGGGATCCCGAGCTTTAGACTCCCGCATGGCCAATTTAGAGTTTTTAACATTTACACCATAATATTTGGTTACATTTGCTTTATTACACTGTTCCATGCCTGTCTGCAAGAATCCTGAAACGAAAATTAACATGAAAAATTGCTTACGTATCTATTTACACTAATATTGTAAAGCTGAAAAATTCGTTTGTTTGAACGCGTTAATCTCGAATATTACTGGTTCGAATTGGAAAAAATATGTTTTATTAATTTAATACCAAGATAATAAATAATATCGGTGCAGGATGCCGATCACCATCGATGTTCTGTCCAGGGACTCTGTTTTGTGGGCGCTGACTGGGTATCGAGCAATAAACAAACTATTCCAGATCACACAACTGATTTATTATGATGCAAGCTTTAGGTATTCACTTCACAACGAGCTGTAAGACAATCCCCAGACTAGATGTTGTTTGTACGAGGGCCGACAGAGGAAAGACCCTCGCGCCTCTGCGGTCGGATCCTTTATGTGTTCGACTCGTGCAAACGTCAGCCCGGATTCTGTCTAAGTGACAGTGACACTTGTGAGCTCGTTCATTCGTTCTCAAGCTTCCGTACTATTGACTTCACCGATAAATATTACAATTTTGTGTTGAATAGCCCATTTACTGAGGAAGGTTAAAGGTTCTAAAACATACCTACGGGAGCGGAGCAGTAACCAAAGATGCGGCTGAAACCGCACTACAAGGTTTCTAATATTAGCAGAATTAACAAAAAAATCAGACACGACAGAAAATTTTATTTTTTTATGTAAGATATAAACAGGCCGATAACTGATTTAAATCTAACAATTTTGTATATTTTGATATACATAATAATATTATATGTAAAGTTGAATAAAAATGGTGGGGTCATTTTTATTATGAATACCGCAGTTTCTGTTCACGCATATGCAACTACTCACTTGTGTGTCTGTCCGTTACATAAATCCTGCACACAAGATATCGATACAAACTATACCGGGCCACTCAGAAAGAATTGCGAAATAAAGTTTTTATGTATAAGGCACTGGCCACTTGTTATTGTTTTGAAAACTTTGGTTATTTAAAAGTAAAAATACTATTGTTCGAATTTTGAATTTCCCTCCACATTTTACCGAGAGCCATATCAAATTATCGTGTCTCATTTAAAAATGGATCTGCATCGAGAACATTTTCATGCGATGATTTTCTACGATTTTAAATGTGGCGTAAAACCTAATGGGTCATTTGATCGACTTCAAATTGATTTTATGGATGAATGAACTTCAAAAGCAACCATCTACTGCTGGTATAGCGAGTTCAAGCGCGGTCGCCTTACTTTGGGAAATGAACAAAGGAGTGGTTGTCCTACGACGGTTGTCACGAAAGATAGTGTGCTGGCAGTAAAAAAATTAATTCAAGAAAACCGGCGAATTACATACGAAGAGATTCAGCATACACTACAGATTGGTTCGGGAAGCGTTCACAAGATTCTACACGAGCACCATCGCGTGAGGAGGATAGTTTACTGCTGGGTGCCTTACAACCGCACCGAAGCTCAGAAGAAGGCCCGTGTGGAGTGGTGCCGTGATAATATGATTCAAAAATTTGAAGCAGGCTCGTCTCGGCGCGTTTACGACATTGTGACAGGTGATGAATCCTGGATTTATCAATACGATCCAGAAAAAAAACGACAGTCGACAGTTTGGCTGTTTCAAAACGAACCACATCGCTTCTCGATCGCTTCACTTTCGTAGGCGTCTACGAAAGTGAAGCGATCGAGAAGCGAAGTGAAAATTTTGATCGCTAGTTTCTTTACTTTGACGGGGTAGGTATCTGATTTCAATTCCATTACGAGACCAAAGCAGCATCAACGCCGAATGGTATACCACAAAATGCCTGCCAGAAATTTGGTCTGCAATGAGCAACAAGCGACCGAATACCGTGCCCCGCGGGCTACTGCTTAACCATGACAACGCGCCCGCGCACTCAGCGCTCAAAATGAGGAACTTCCTGGACACCACACCGGTTAGAGTTTTGGGGCACCCTCCTTACACTCCTGATCTGGCACCGTGTGACTTTTTATTCCCTAAAATAAAACATCTGCTGAAAGGGATACAGTTTTCATCGCCGAAAGACGTGCTAGCAGCGTTCGAGAAAGCCGTGAAAGAGGTGTCTGCGGCCGACTGGAAAATGTTTCGTAAATTGGTTCAGACGCATGAAACTTTGTATAGAGGCTGGTGGAGAGTTCTTTAAAAAGATTTAATAAAAATATTTATCTATAGATTTTTAAAGTTTCTCAAAACATTCTGAGTGTCCCACGTATATGTAGTTTTAATATATATATATATATATATATATATTTACTTTTATTTATTATTCTTATGTTTAAATCTCCACTAATATTATAAAGAGGTAAAGTATGTTTTCTGTTTGTAGGATATAATCTCTGAAAGTACTGGTCCGATTACAAAATTTTTTTCACCTATAGAAAGCTGCTTTATTCCTGAGTGACAAAGGCTATATTATACGTACGCGGGCGATGCTGTGGGCAAAAGCTAGTTTTAAATATAGTTATAATAGTATATAGAAAAAATTGAATGAGACAGTAGAATGTTAATTTCGGCTATATGTAATTATCATATAGCCAAAATTAACATTCTACGGAAAAGGTAAGCAATAATAAATATAATAAAAAGATATTCATCAGTTCAAATAAATCATGTTTATAACTAACCTTTTCCTCTATAGCAGTTCAAGTCATATAAGAGACATAAGTTTTCAAATACGGCGAAAGTCTTCTCATGATTGACAGCGCACACATTTTCACCATTCGGATTGCAAGTCGAATGTTTGTAGCAATAGTACGATGAGAAAATTTCTGCTTGCTGTAATCATAATAATTGGATATTAGTATAATAAGTAGTAAGTATAATTAATATATAAGGAGAGGGCATAAATAGGTATGGCATAATCAGCCTTTTAATGTCCCCACTGCTGGGACACAGACTTCTCTAGGAGAGGGAATGGGCCGTAATCCACCACGCGGGCCCAGTGCGGGTTGGTGAATATCACATGTTTTCGAATTTTTGCTTCTAGGACATGCAAGTTTCCCCACGATCTTTTCTTTAACCGTTTTGAGAGCAGTGATGAAATAATTTACACAAAGTATTGCGCCTACCTGGGTTTGAACCCGCGACCCACAACTCACCGTTATCACTCGGCAATTTTTTATTTTGGGATGTTGTTATAATAGGGCAGTGGTGGCCCAGTAGTAACGGCCCCGACTTAAGAGTTGTAGGACGCAGGTTCAAACCTAGTCAGGCACATTACTATGCGATTATTTCAACACCACTGGGTGGCACAGCTGGGTGCGGGATCAAAACAGCCCCTCAGTAGCTCGGATGGCCCGGTGACCATGTATTTGTGCCACCAGGTAAAATAACTTGCTTATAACTTTGTGATTTTTCATGATACAGTTATGACATTTTGTATATAAATTCTTTACATAGAAATACTAGACACGTGTTTCGGGTTACGAACATACTTAAACTGATGTTGTATATAATTCAGGATGCTGCATACGTTTTGATTACACGTATACAGCATCCTGAGTTATCATCTTATATAATAGTCTTATACTTTAAACCCAGAAACAATTTCCGACATTGAATATTCTCTAATGATATTTGACCCTTAAAACTCCTCCCGACCGATATTCCATAAATCATAAATCGTTTATTTGTTTGTTAAACATAGATAATAACATAAAACGGTCTTATATTTAAATATATGGTGCGCTAGGTTTTGTCAACAATGACATACAAAGTAGTTCGATTACATTATAATAAAATTTAAATCAGTATTAACATAATAATAAATCTAGAATTTTTATTACTTAAATTTATCATTCAGAAACTGGTCTAATGTGTAATAGCATCTTTTAAGTAGCAGCTTCTGTTAAGTGTTTCGGAACTTTTGTACTGGCATACATTTAATTGCATCGGGTGCTTTATCGAAAACTTAGGGAGCAACAAAGAAACTTTACTTCATCAATGCAGTTTTACATTTAACATGGCGTAATGTTAATCACGGTGGCGAATCTCAACGAAGATTAGCTACCCATAAGCACAAAAGCTACCTAGACATTAGCTACCTAGCTATTCTAGGTATACGCACAAAACGTTTTGGGAACACATTCATTGTGCGTACAGCTAAGGAGTGGAATTCCTTGCTGGAATCTGTGTTTCCTGATGGCTACAACCCGGGAATCTTTAAGTCAAGAGTGAGTGAATAGGTTGCTTCTAAGTAAGCGCGCTCTATCGTCGACCGCATCATCGCTTTCCGTCAGTTGAGATAGCGGTCAAGCGCGAACATATCAAGAATAAAAAAAAGCTAAGAGCGTGAGATATTTTAAAGCTCAAGTGTGTGCGTCAATACAGTCGCATATTCAGTTCTTGACACGGCGATACTTCTTAAAATAGTGAGTGAACAAACTATTTAGTTTGAATATACGTAGAACGTGTCACCACGAGCAATAACATTTCAGATATAAAGCGACCAATGGCGGCCGATCAATTTCGTACACTCGTGTGTCCGTACAACTAGACGCTTAAGGGAACTCTCTTAGTACACCATTCCACTTTATTGAACTTAGTCATGTCTTTGCCTCAAAATCTACCTGTAGCTTTCACCTAATGCTTAAGGCATTTTCTATTAGAGTTCTTACAATGAGCGCAAGTCGCCAACGGCAGAGGTAACTGCAGCTGTCGACGGGTCGGCAGCAGCCGTCGACCTATAGTGACACTTGACTATAGTGACACTTGACTATAGTGACACTTGACTATAGTGACACTTGCCTATAGTGACACTTGACTATAGTGACACTTGACTATAGTGACACTACCGTTGGAAACATGCCGCTTGTGTTTATGAGTTCTCAGTCGACCTTAAGATGGTGTAGGGATAGAACATGGAAAGGTTAGGATTCAGTAATAAAAAAACCAAACAATATTCAAGTTTCAATGCTTAATGGAAAAGTTAGCAGAAATACCGATAGAGTCTTTGATTTTGGTCAAAATTGAAGGCTCAGTTGATGATTCGATTGGAGGTTCAGTTCGATTTATGTGCCGCAATAGTAGTCTTATCGTTGAATATATTTTAATTTGTTGCCCGTAGTATGCTGTTCTTGCTTCTGCGAATTTTATCACGGGATGGCATAGCTCTGTACCTATTTGCCAGTACACTGAAAGGAAAATTAAAAATTAAATTAGGTATGTCATAATGTAATGAATAGATCAGATTATGTGTATTTTTTTACGGATAAACAAAAAAACTTAAACAGTGAATGAAGTCAGAGGTGTATTTTGTCAAGCTGAGAAAACATCTAATGACTTCTCCCGATCTTGGGTGGAGCGCAAGGGCGTGTCAGACTTTTACTGTGTTCTCTTCAGGAAATTCCCGCGGCCCTTGTGGGCTTGGCAGGCTGGGCCCCTACGGTTTGCTGACATCTCTTTGAGGAGCGCGTGGAACACTACGCGTGACTTCCCAATATTTACTATTTAAATCCATGACCAACCTCCTTGCATCCGACAGTTAACGCCATGCATATGACATTTGTCAGGAAAGCTGGCGTGTAACCCATCATCTTCAGCACAAACCCAGCCACCACCAGCCCTACAAGCCATTTTTTGGTAGCAATGATATGCCGCAAAAAGCCAATAGAACTGTAAAGAAAAGAAAGATACAAAAACATTTATTTGTCATTTTATAATAAAAAGGCCAGTCACCGTAGACAAATTAACTGCGTACTGATTTTTCTGGACTTTAAGATAGCTCTCAATACTGTAAAACCAAGTTTGTAGCTTTGAAAAGTATGTGCTAACGGCATGGTTGCCACAGTGGTTGGATGTTTGGCTGCTGCGCTGTATGTTGCGGGTTCGATTCGAAACAAAAAAATTGTTATTTGTTCTTAGTCTGGGTGTCTTGTGTATGTGAGTTTAAATCTTTGTAAATGCACCCAGAGTAATTTCTAGTATGATATAACGATTCTGTTTAAAAAAAAACTGCGTGGTGTTCAAAAAATCAAAAACAGGGCAAGGGCGAGTCGGACTCGCGCACTGAGGGTTCCGTACAAAATTACCTATGAAAACCGATTCTCGAATTGAGTTACGAGTATTTTTCCGAATCCCAAAAAAAGATTTTTATTGTGTGACGTAACTACAAATTTACAGTTTTAAGATTTTTTCCTATACTTACTTGTGTTATGAGACCTTGCTTCATGCTAAATTTCAGGATTGTAGGTGAACAGGAAGTATCCTATGAATTTTGATTCCCTTGAGTGTCGAAATATACGTTTTTTTTTCGACATAAACGGTCATAAATCTTTTTTTTCGTTAACTCAGGAAGTTGATTTTTTTACAGCTTCAAGGGACCGCAGACTTGAATATATGGTTTTAATTTAAACTCGATACCTCCACGCGTTCCCGGATAAAGGGACTTGACATACAGACAGACAGACAGACAAACTGACGGATGGACAACAAAGTGATCCTATAAGGGTTCCATTTTTTCCTTTTGAGGTACGGAACCCTAAAAACAATAAGTAAGTAAGGCTTTTTCGAAATTGCAAACTTGATTTTAAACTATTAGTATCTATCTGAACAACTTTCCAAAAATGCAGTACAACGCAATTTTTTGCGACCTAAGATATTTTATGCGACTGGCCTATAGGTAGAAAAAAAAAAGTGACAATACTTAAAAAAAAATCTCGTGAAAAATTAAGAAAAAATCTAGACTCACGAGATTAGGCATGTGACTGTAAATCATTGTATCTAACTATCGATAACGTACGCATTACGATTAGGAGCCAATAGCAATGGCAAGAGTTATTATTTATTTTATTTTATTTTTATTAATTCATTATTTATTTTATTATTAATAATAAAACTAAAGTTTGATATCGGGCCGAAGTATAAGAAAAAGTTCTAGTAACCATAGAGATCTCAGTTCAAGATTGGCTCAAAGCGAATGCAATAGTATCTTTTTGTTTTTTTAAATAAACAATTTAATATTATTTGATTTTTACCAAAAAACGCAAAACTCAAAAAAAAAAATTGCTCAATTTCGGTGCTTGCAGGAAAACGGCGGTATAGTCGTGTGTACGTTCAGCTAATTAGTTCAATTCTGTGTTTCCTGATAGCTATAACCTAGGGGTTTTTAAGTCAAGATTAAAGTGGGTACGCCATAATTATGGTGGTAAGTCACCTCTGAAGAGTGGCTGGAAAAACGTCACAAGGACGTCGAAGTCGTGAATATGGTAAGTTCGGGATTCCTGCACCTGATTCGTGCGAAAGCAACACCCGGGTGTCACCGAACAGAGGACGTGGCTCTTAGTAGGAGCGCCAGCGCCGTGGACTCATCGCATTTTGCGTGTGGTCACGGCATTATGCTGAGCATTCGGCCGTTTTGCGCGGAAGTGGCGCATATTTTTCACATAATATACTTATAATTTGTTAGTTCTAATTTTGCGCCTTATTCCGCCAAATAAAATGTTTTTCTTTCTTTTTTCTTTTCTTTCATGTATATTTCGAAAACCCATCGCTGATAAGTACTAAATGCAGGTAGAGTCCCCTGTCTGTTGGCTTACGTTTGACCTCATTGTCATCTGAGAACCTAAATAAGGAAGATTCTGTCAGCGATGACATTAAGTCTGTCTAGCTTTTTCCGGACTGTCTTTTTTTTAAAGTGGCAAATCATTTAATGACTTCTCCCGCCTAGGACAGAGCGCGAGGGCGTGTCAGACTTTTACTGACTTAACCACACTTATGTTCCTTCTTCACCTAGCGTTCCAGGACACCGGGTTTCTTCCGAACTGTGCCGAACTGGAAGCCGATCCCAAATCGGCTTCCAGTTAAACTGGATCCAGTTGGATATCAGGATTAACCATGAGCGACTGCCTGTCTGACCTCCACAACCCAGTTATTGAGTCGAAAATTGCAATTTATGGAAAATGAGCAACAAGTTTTTGAAATGTTGAATGGCGTGTAGTCAATAATACAGTAAAATTTTCAACCCCATTTTGCAGAGGTCGCGCCTGTTGTAATGATTCCACATATTGTCCAGTTGTTTAGACACTCGAGATACAAAATCACACCTAATTTTACATCATAATATCTCCACAAGGAATCAATTTGCGAATAATGAAAGCAGCCTCTGAATTTCAGTCGAAAAAACTCGAAAGAATATTATTATTTTTTTATTAATGTTTTTGGCTTGGATACTAAGTCTTTTTAACCATGTCTTCGTATGAAAAGTTTATTAGTTTACCATTAGAATACGGGTGCAACACATTCTAATGTCTTTGTAGTATTTGGCAGCAATTGTAACCTACTTACAATAAAATTCTTAGCTCCATTTTACCGAGATCGCGCCTGTTTCAATGACTATTATATTTATTATCCAGTTTTGTTACAAAACTACACCCAATGTTACATCAAAATATCCACAAGGAATCAATTTGCTAATAATTAAAACAGCTGCTGAACTTCAGCCAAAAAAATCCCACCAACAACTTAAGAGAATGTTACTATATCTAAATCTATAGATTAAATAAAACATGAACTTCAAATCTGATTATTATTTATTGATCTTCATTCGTGGTCGCTTACGGTTGGCAGTATTGGCAGCATATTTTACTACAGGTCCATTAGTGTTGCCAGTGGGGCGAATATGAATGACCTCGAAGGTTTCGTTTGCATGCTCTTTATCGTACTTGATTCTGGTATCACACACGATCTGATCGACAGGGTAGAACTCTGAAATTAACAATATTATTTAATAACCTCTTCATGCTTAGTCTTATTTCTTTTGATCTCTGAACTGTTAATCATCAGCTCAGTAGATTCTCTATTCAAAATCTCACAAAAAATTATATCGCTTATTAGTTACTCAACAAGTGTTAAACATTTCAAGTATTTTTCATTGCAGTGATAAAAAAATATACTTTCAAAAAAGGTTTTTTGTCTATGTACTATTGTAAAATTATTTTAGATTGCAATTCAGTAATTATGCTTCAGCTAAATTATGGTACCTTCATAATTTGTACTAACTTTACGGGATTGTTAAAAAGGGTCAACCGTGGCCCTGGAATGCAAAACGCAACTGAAAGAACATGGGCGAGTTTTACTAATTAGAGTAATTTTATGATATCCCCACCTCAAAAAAAAAACAAAAAAGATACTAACTTCCATCATCCTTGCAGTTAGTTTTATACAGGGTGCACATATCTTCAAACTCAACTAGCCAGGGTATATATTGGTCATAGCCACACACTTTTGGACCCCCAGGGGTGCAACTTTTGAGTTTGAAGCAGTAGAACTGTGACTCGCGATCGGCCGTCAAATCTTCGTCTGACTAACAAATACCGACGGTTTACGCACAAGAAAAAAATATTGTTTTATTTTAAATAAAAAGTTAAACTAGTAATGCGAAAGTCTGTTTTGTTATCCAAACACGCTGCAACGGCTGAAAGGGATTTAAATGGGGACACAGATACCATGGCTTGGATTAAGACATTCTATTGCCAAGTTAATGCTCTCAAAACGGTGAAGGAAAACATCGTGAGGAAACCGGCATGTCCTAGAACCAAAAATTCGAAGACATGTGACATTCACCAACCTTTTATTTATTTATTTAATGCTTTATGCACACAAAAGTACAGAGGTGGACTTAATGCCTTAGGCATTTTCTACCAGTTAACCTTTGGGTGATGCAGATAAAAGTAGTGGTAGATGCAATAAAAGAGAGAAAAAGGCGAATACAGGAATAGATTTACTTATAGGCCATAGAATACATATACTAATAAACCATAGAATAAATATAACTATATAAAAAATATACAATTATACAATATATACTCAAATTAATACACTACATACATACACTAAAATACTTAAACAATTGGTCCAAATCGACAATGGGAAAACATTAACGCTGTGATGATACTACTGCCAACTTTTTTTAACCCTTTATTATGACCCATTCCCTCTCTTAGAGAGGAGGCTTGAGTCCCAGCAGTGGGAACATTAAAAGGCTGATTATGCTTATGCTATGCTATTTCCAAGTAAACAAAAATATTCCATGAAAACATGGAATAATTTTGGACTTTCACAGGCGAAGCTGCCACAAACGTTAGTAAATAATACGAGTAGGTACCTACAATCATAGAAAACAAATAAAAAAATAATTATCTGCAAAAGTAGCTTCTACTCATACAACCTTAATTTTAGGCACGATCTATGTGAAAATCGAGATTGAGATCAGTGGTGGCCGAGTGGTAACGGCCTCGACTTACGAGTTGTAAGTCGCGGGTTCAAACCCAGCCAGGCGCATTACTTTGTGTAATTATTTCATCACCACTGCTCTCAAATCGGTGAAGGAAAACATCGTGGGGAAACCGGCATGTCCTAGAACTAAAAAATCGAAGACATGTGACATTCACCAACCCGCACTGGGCCCGCGTGGTGGATTACGTTCCATTTCCTCTGCCAGAGAGGAGGCCTGAGTCCCAGCAGTGGGAACATTAAAAGGCTGATTAAGCTATGCTTATGCATATGTGAAAATCAAATCGAAATAAATAAATCTGCTGTTCAGAACAATTTTGTTAGCATATCTCGACATTTTTTTAATAATTGTATGCATTGTAGAGAAGATGTGAAAAAACATGATCTTGAATCGTTGGAAGGAATGGAGGGAGGTCTTTGCTCAGTAGTGCGGGCTAGTCTTCTATCTTCTATATATATAAAAATGAATAGCTGTTCATTAGTCTCGCTAAAACTCGAGAACGGCTGATCCGATTTAGCTAATTTAGGTAAGTATTGAAATATTCGTGATAGTCCAGGGAAGGTTTAAACGGTAAAATCCGAATACAGCGCCATCTCTAATTAAATTAAATTATGCTGGTTTTGGTAATGCCAGTAGATGGCGTTATCCTTTGACAGTACAGCTAAAAGGTATCACAACATCATTGACTGTATGGCGGTACGAAGTACGCAGGGACAGTTAGTATAATAATAATTTTATATGACTGACAAGGTGGACCGATGACTTGGTAACGGTTGCGGGAGTCCGATGGATGCGAGACGCACAGGACCGTTCGCTGTGGCGACGCTTGGGGGAGGCCTATGTCCAGCAGTGGACGTCTTTCGGCTGAAATGATGATGATGATGATGACTGACAATAACGGACGAAATATGGCAGAGTATGGAACTTCCTTAATTGCTCTATACCAATTAACGTCCAGCTAATGGCTTAATAGCCACGAGCCTAGATCATAGATCATCTTCTTAAGAGGCGGCTGGATCAAGAGCATCATTCAAAAAGTGGAACTTCTAGACACGATTTGCATTGATAGGTGTTTCTTTCGCTGCTGCTGGTAGCTTAATGGACCCTGTGCATCGAGCACTGGTGAGGTACTGTTTTTCATATTATTATTTTTTATAATAACATTTAAAAAGTATTTTTTATTTACATTTATATGAATAAACAAATAAAATTCTTATGTAAATCATCTGTTTGATTAGATAGTAAATGAAGTGAGAAAATGTGTAGTAATTAAAATCGGGCAGTGTTATTTATACCTAAGCTACAATAGGTGGAATCAAAATGAAATTTGATGGAAATCTGCGCAGTAGGTAATATTATCATTGTCTGTTAACTGTTGCTTTTGGCAAATTTCATTATATAGATTTTAATAAACATTAAGTATTAACTTACTATTTGTATTAAACCTAACTACGTAGGTTGGTACATATAATTATATACTACATCAAAATACACTCAGGCGTACTCTTCCAGCGCAGAAGACTGATAGCATTGCCAGGTTGAATTTCAATGCTAATTCTTTAGGTAAAGAACGAGCCAGCCCTCTGTTTTAAGTTAATATTTATGTTTCTTAAGTTTTATCATTTGCAATATAAATTTATAATTAGCTCTATTACTCACATCAGGACTCAATTTACGACGATGAGGTTTGGTCTCACCTTGGTATGGAATAGCAGCTAATGCTGCAAACAAATCTATGTTAGTTAATTGTTAATTTAATTTAATGGAAATCTAAAATAATTCTATTCAATTTTACTGTACCGAAAAAAATGGAAATTATTACGGATTTCATTTTCAACGACTTTGCCTCATACTCATAATCAGAAATAAATAGGTATGACAAAACATTAAAATATATGCTTATTTTACGCCAATTTGAGTTTTAATGGTCTGTTAACTGTAAAATAATGTTTATTTAAGTGGATAAAAATCTGTGAAATTATTATAATTGAAAAGTATTCTTGGTTTAGTAATTTAATGATAAACGTCTGTAGGACAAAAAAAAAACGTGTTTAAAAGTAAAAAGTAACCTGTTACATGCAGCGACAGTATGTCATTTTATCAGTGATACAATTTTTCATCAATTCGTAAACGTATCAGTAGTTCCAGAGATTTATTAATATAATAATAATCATTGTTTTCTATAGGAACTCCCGTGTCCCTATATTTGCTGTACAACACTGTTTTTTAATGTTTCGATTTTGGCTATCGAGCTCGGGCCAAACAAACCTGACTTTACGATACCGAAAAATTTATTCTATTCCACATTTACCACATTATCGTTTACCATTCTTCCAGGTTAGTGGTTAAACGCAAGCTCATTTATATTATTATAAAGATGCAAAGTTTGTTTTTTGTTTGTAGGAGCTAATCTCTGAAAATACTGGTCCGATTACTAAATTTTTTCACCGATATAAAGCTGCTTTGTTCCTGAGTGACACAGGCTATAAATTATGTACGCAGGTGAAGACACGGGCAAAAGCTAGTCAATAATAATAAAAAGAAAATACCATCTTAATGTGCTTGAACTCGTTACTACAGAAAACAACCATATACACACACACAAAGGTACATAATCTCAACCAATTTTCCCGCGTTCTCTAGCAAAGACATCTGCTACGATATTTACATAGTCCTTTAACCAGGCAACGGCGTGTAGAAAATATAGACACAGAAACCGACGACGTGAAGGTTACATTATAAGAATTTATTTTCGAGTTGGCAACACTAGATGGCACTGTCTACATGAACATGGTTTGTATTATTGATACTTGCCGGTTCTTCCCCTGGGAATCGACTAATTGAAACCGTACATAAGCTTTTGACGTTTTATAAGGGCCCATGTAGGTTTATGTGAAATAAAATAATTTTGATTTGAATTTTTAGTTAAATACTTTTTTTTGGGAAATCAACAAATAAAAAATCAACAAACTCTAGTTGGAGCGAAAGGGAGTGTCAAACTGTCTGAAACCCGTCAAATTTCCATACACTTTGACAAGTTCTTGAGATTAATATTGTCACCGAGATGAGATTGCAACTTGAATGTGAACCTTTTATAAGTACGAGAATTTGTTGGCTTTCTGACCTTAACTTAGTTAACACTTAGTGTTGGCGAGAATTAAGAGATGGCGCCACTTGTACCCTTAATGCCCCCTTGAGTTATTTGTTACCTACATTATGCTCTTTTCATTTATTAATTGGCGACGCGACTTAAAATCGAATAAAATTTGGACCCAGCGTTCCTTCAGTTGTTATTGTAAGAGCTGCGCTAACTCCTTCAAACATTTCAACTCTGGCAGGCGTCGGCTCTTAGGGCGGAATTCACCAATAAAATTAATCGCGTTTTAACGTTTGACTCGCATAATCGCGTTTAGCGGTGTCACTAGTGTCACTTGTAAAAATACAACAAAAGAAAAATACAGACAAGTGACACTAGTCACAGCGGCTAAACGCGATTATGCAAACCAAACGTTAAAACGCGATTAGTTTTATTGGTGAATTCCGCCCTTACTGCCTGGACCCATCAATCTTGATGACATCCCTTTGAGAAGCGCGTGGAACATAAAGCACCGTCGCGTCGACCCGGGCTTGGTCCTTACCTTGGCCGGACGGCGATCTACCCTTTGCTCGTCGTGCGCAAGCAACTTGGCTCTGACCTTTGCTAACTTTGGCATTTCTTCGGGCTGTGTCAGTAACCTTGGGTTTCCACTAGATCTATTCATTTATGATTCAATAAAGCAAGGAAACCAAAAAATCCGTTTCATTATGATCTTCTTGGCTACACACATACATACATATTCAGCCTTTTTAATGTTCCCACTGCTGGGACTTAGGCCTCCTCTCTCTAGGAGAGGGGATGGGCCGTAATCCACCACGCGGGCCCAGTGCGGGTTGGTGGATGTCACATGTCTTCGAATTTTTGGTTCTAGGACATGCCGGTTTCCTCACGATGTTTTCCTTCACTTTCTTCTTTGCTAATATTAA
The DNA here is from genome assembly GCA_905147345.3 of Mythimna impura. Lineage (NCBI taxonomy): Eukaryota > Metazoa > Arthropoda > Insecta > Lepidoptera > Noctuidae > Mythimna > Mythimna impura. The sequence continues at coordinate 9,410,645 of LR990362.1, read as the reverse complement.
ATAATACATCCATAAACACGCTTGTTGTTACCCGTAATCCCATGCCTACAGTGACCAGAAGTCGTCCTGCGAGTTCCGATGCCTGGGGCGTCGAGCGTCCGGCGGGGGCAGGACGTGAGGCTTGATTCCGCGTCACGGTTTCAGCCCCCTCTGCTTACATTACTACTTCGCTGAAAGAGGTGACCTCCGTCCCATTCCCTCTCACTTCGTACCATGGCCTGAACCATAAAAAACCTCTTTAGAGGGTCTATCTAAAAGTACCACATACCGTGAGATATATAATGTTAGTGTTATTTTTAGGGTTCCGTACATCAAAAGGAAAAAACGGAACCCTTATAGGACCATTTTGTTGTCCGCCTGTCTGTCTAGACAAACAGACAGGCGGACAACAAAGTGGTCCAGGCAGACGCCTGTCTGTCTGTCAAGACCCTTTATTTCGAGAACTCGTGGAGGTATCGAGTTTAAATTAAAACCTTATACTCAAGTCTGCGGTCTCTTGAAGCTGTGAAAAATCAAACTTCTAAGTTAATGAAAACAAAAAAGATACGACCGTTTATGTCGCAAAAAAACGCCTATTACGACCCTCAAGGGAATCAAAATTCATAGGGTACTTCCCGTTGACCTAGAACCCTGAAATTTGGCATGAAGCAAGGTCTTATAGCACAAGTATAGGAATAAATCTGAAAACTGAAAATTTGTAGTAACGTCACAAAAAAAAAAATCTTTATTCTAGTCGGAAAAATCTTCGTGGCTCGATTCGGGAATTGAACTATTTACATTAGTAAGTTTGTACGGAACCCTCAGTGTGCGAGTCCGACTCGCACTTGCACCGTTTTATTTAATTTTAAGTTTCTACATGTTGTTTCTTCATTGTGTGTCGGATCTATGAGTGCCAAATAAAATGTTTTTCTTTCTTTCTTACGTAAATAAAAAACCTGAACACAAAAAAATACTATACAAAAAAATACTATACAATACCAACTGCATTAGACTGTTCTGATGCAGTTGGTGAATTTTATTTTAGTTCATCTCTGGAACCACTAATCGGATAGGAAAAAATCGGGCAAGTTCGAGTCGGACTCACGCACTGAGGGTTCCGTTAAGTTTTATTTGTGACATAACTACAAATTTACAGTTTTCCTATACTTGTGCTATAAGACCTTGCTTCATGCTAAATTTCAGGATTCTAGATCAACGGGAAGTACCTTATGAGTTTTGATTCCCTTGAGAGTGTCGAAATATAAGTTTTTTGTGACATAAAAAGCCGTATCTTTTTTTTTCGTTAACTCAGAAGTTTGATTCTTTCACAGCTTCAAGGTGCTGCAGACTTGAGAATATGGTTTTAAATTCAACTCGAAAACTCCACGCATTTCCGAGTTAAAAGGTCTTGACAGATAGACAGACAGACGGACAATAAAGTGATCCTGTAAGGGTTCCGTTTTTTTCCTTTTGAAGTACGGAATCCTAAAAATATAACAAATAGTACAGACTATATAAAGACGTGGGTGAAACCTCAGCTTTTCCAATACGAGGTTGTTGACATGTGGAATTTGGACTCGGTTGTCATTGTGCCGATTGTCGTGACCGCCAATGGCCTTATAGCCAAAAGCTTCAACGACCATCTGTCGAAGCTGTCGTTGCATGGTTGTATCAAGGGCCTGATACAGAAGCAGTACTCTTCGATACGGCTCGCATTCCTTTCTCTGGAGCCGTAACCACCGGTAGCTTGGACCCTGTTTATATTGACTAACTATTTTCTATATTTTTTAATGTTTTCTATATGATTTTGTTAAAATAAATGTATTTAAAAATGTAATTTATATGTTTAAGAAATGAGTAAAGAAGATAATAATTTATTTAAGTACTTTTACAAAGAAATACATAAAACAAACTTAACTTATTAATACTCAGTAGTACTATTTTTTTCGGGTGGGAAAAACATCTAATGACATATCTCACTCTTGGGCGGATCGGGAGATAATGTCAGACTTTTTAACTTAACTTAAACATATATATACTTATATGGATGTAGAAAAAGAAACCTGAATTGTAGTTACATTATTGTTTGTTTGTTAATGATTGTAAAGGCTTATCTCTAGTCCTGATAGAATTGCTTAGCATAGCATAGCATAATCAGCCTTTTAATGTTCCCACTGCTGGGACTCAGGCCTCCTCTCTCTATGAGAGGGAATGGGCCGTAATCCACCAGGCGGGCCCAGTGCGGGTTGGTGAATGTCTCATGTCCTCGAATATTTTGGTTCTAGGACATGCCGGTTTCCTCACGATGTTTTCCTTCACCGTTTTGAGAGCAGTGGTGATGAAATAAATTACACAAAGTAATGCGCCTGGCTGGGTTTGAACCCGCGACCTACAATTCGTAAGTCGGGGCCGTTACCACTCGGCCACCACTGCTCTCTTCCTGATAGAATTGCTTATCCAATTAAAAATACTTCCCTCATTTTTACTTTATCGCTGAGTGTTCTTTTATATCGAAAGAAATGCAAGGTTTATGCGAGATTTCGAAATGGATGTGTGGTGTGACGAGAATGGATAAAATGAGAAATGAGTATATTAGGGGAAGTTTGAAAGTGGCGCCAGTGATTGAAAGGTTGAATGGGAATCGTTTGTCTTGGTATGGTCATGTGAAGAGGAAGAATGAAACGAATGTTACTAAAAGAGTTATAAGTTTACATGTGGATGGATGGAGAGGGAGAGGGAGACCAAAGAAAAGGTGGATGGATTGTGTGAAGAGTGATATGAAAGAAAAGGAAGTTAGTGATAGCATGACGAGTGACAGGGCAGAATGGAAGAAAAAAACGTGTTGCGCCGACCCCAAATAACAAGGGACAAGGCCAGGAAGATGATGATGATGCGAGATTTCGAAAACAGGTTGTTTTATACGTAAAATAATGACTCGACTTTGCCGCACCAATCTGACCCACCAGAGGCAAATCCCAATTTTGACTTCTTTCTTGAAGGTCAGAATCCCAATTCTGACCTTCTGTTTGTTCCACTAGTGTTGGCACTGTTTAAAATTGAAATTGTTTTGGGTTCATTCGCGTTAGCTATTTGACAGTAATGATATTTGACAGTATGGGCAGGGCACATTGCTCGCAGAACGGATGGCCGTTGGGGCCGAAAGGTTCTGGAACGGCGACCACGTACCAGAAGACGTAGCGTTGGAAGGCCTCCTACAAGGTGGACCGATGACTTGGTAACGGTTGCGGGAGTCCGACGGATGCGAGACGCACAGGACCGTTCATTGTGGCGACACTTGGGGGAGGCCTATGTCCAGCAGTGGACGTCTTTCGGCTGAAATGATGAATGATGATGATTTGACAGTAAAAAAAATATATATTAAGTAGTTAAATTTCCTATATTATTTCCTAAATTAGTCCGACTGTTTAATAACGAATTCAAATAAAACTGTCAAAATAAGACTACAAATGAAATCTATATTTAAGTCTTATAACAGAATTTTCTTCAGTGGTAAATGGCATAGAAAAATTATGCAGTTTTCCTTCTTCGCCAGAATCGAAAATTACTTGGGTTACCGTTTCCGGTCTAGGTATTTCTCCAGTAAATTCTTCAGAAGATGACTCTCCGCTCATAGATGATTCAGGAGTCGTAAAGACAGGAAATGTTTTCGGTTCCAACCAAATTTTAGCGAAATCGAGTGCTGTTCTTGTCGTTGTGGTTTTCTTTTTAGTAGTAGTGAGAGGCGTTGTGTCTGTTTCAATGGTATTTTTCTCAGATGCTGGGGTAGACAATGTGGATTTCCTGATAATCAATCTTGTAGTCTTCTCATCAATATAAGATATAGTAGCGCTTTCCATACATTTTTTGTAATTCATTTTCATGAAATCTGTATTAAAAAATAATTTCAGTGGCTAATACGTATCGAAAAATGAATATATTATAGGGACAAGTTTTGGATCATTGTTAAATAACCGTTATAAATACCTATACTTTAGTAAATCATTGTTACCAATCAACCAATATCAAATTGGCCAAACAAGGGAGACGGCGAACGTTTTCCCATGCTTCTCGATGGCCTCTCTCCAAATGTGAATGGTAGACAAAGAAGGTCACTTGACCTATTCTGGCAGAAGTCGTATTAACGGTCACTAAGGATATCATTCGCTTTTAAGTATAATATGAGTTTGAGGAGCAGATGACCGCACGTCACCCTGATCTAAAAGTGAAAATTCTGCAAAAAGAGATGTTAATCATTTTACTTTTTCCTCAGCAGAATGGGTTAGCGACCCGCCGGTTTCGATTCAACTATTCTGATGTGTCAATTGAACTGGACTAATACGCTTATAGCGATACCTATCTATGGCGTCACATAAGAACTAATCCTGCATCGCGCAATCAAAGTTCTACGCGCGATTAGAACATATAGAACAGCCCGAAATCATCTATCGGGGCATCTGCCCACCAGACATAACACCCGTCTGGCCGGAGGATCCTCCCTTTTCAACGGAGGTTTGCGGGACTTTACACTCTGTTCCACATACCTCAAACTATCCCGTCGGGGTCACCAGTTTGAGGTGTTTGGTAACGGAGGTTTGGGATGTGACGCCATAGATGTCGCTACACGCTTTATCACCTGCTGGATCTGAAACTAACTGAGACATACTTCCGACTCATAAGTAGTCGAATTTCTTATACAATAAACAAACATTTCAATATATAATGAAATTAATAAATTTAAGCGTAAGAATAAGAGACCGAATAAATGGCTCAAACTTGCTACTTGTTAAGAGTTTGATAAGCAATTGTGAAAGTATTTCTTATAGTATGCGATCTCCATCTACTGACCAGTATCGGCGAACCTTCCCGGTATCGTTAATCGCTGGGTGATCGGGAAAGGAGCAGCCTGGCACAGACTTAGACGTCAAACCGTATGTACCGGTGGTCGGAGAATGTCTCCACCACCTACCGGGATATTCCCCATCGAATCGCTCAGCATCCGCACACATATGGGGACAAAAACCCAGTTTAGGACGACTACGCCTGTTTCTAGAATCTAGTTCTCCACCATCCTGTCCGTATGTTCGTGTACCGAAAATTCAAGCCAAGTTCTTGACATTGAAGTTCCTGATGATTACGAGGCAGGATCGAAACCCAGCGACAACGACATTCAACTCCGTAAAGAAGAACGCGGGGAGAATTAGTAAACTCCTACAATAGCAATCTCCCTAAACGTGCTGCCACGCAACCCTGTCCCCTCATGACACCCTCGAGGAACGTGGTACCAGTGGCGGTTGACGAAATGATTGTTACCACGCCGCTCAGGTCCTCATTCATCCCTGGGCAGGGGACAAGGTATGGTTCGGTGGCCATAGCGATGTAAATCGAGCACTACGCTATGCTCTGGAATAATAGATCCTGAGCGTGAACGCAGTGATTGATATTCATCTAGAGGAGGCACAGTGGGGTCTTTCTTGGCATTCCAATGCAGCTTGCTCCCGGGACCCTGAGCCGAGTGAGGGCACTACTGTGGTGCCGGGGATAGCAACGGCGGCTGTGGTGCTGACGGCGGTGGTGGAGGAGGGCTTGTTGCTTTTGCCCCTGGCCTTGGCAGGGGAAGCGCAGGTCCTGCTCCCAGCCTGGTGGTCGGCCGGCTTATCAGCGGCGTTCCACGCGCTGGCCTTGTGACTGGTCTGATCACATTGCTGCAGTTCATCTCCAAGATGCAACGGAAGCACCTCATTGAGCTTAGGGGTCGTACCTTACGTTGACCGATTCGCAATTTCCATTCATCGGCAATTGAGACTTCAGCTTGCTCATTCAGTGAGCCATGTCGTAAAAAATTTTGGTTCTCAGCCACATACCAAAAAATAATTTTACTTTTGTTTAACAAATATTTTAAATAAACGAGCGTTTGCAAAATATTTGTATTCGTTTTGTTTTCAACCTTAAAAAGTACGATCATGGTGGTTTTCGCAAGGTACTCAAGTGGCTCCCTATTCGACTTCGCAGGAACACTTGGATATTATGTCTGCTATTTAACATCCTTCACAGCCCTAAAACTCCCTCTTACCTGCGGGAACAGTTTTCCTACTCTCGTCCTTCTGATGCACCTTGCAGGTTGCATCTTAAGAATCTCCTGAAATCCCCTCCTCTCACCACCGAGTTCTATTCCTACTCTTTCACTGCGCACGCAGTACGGTTGTGGAACTCACCACCGCCTGACATTAGGGGCTGCCAAACTCTTGCAGTTTTCAAAAAAAGTGAAAGAAAACTATCTTTCTATTTCGTCGTAGTTGCATATAGTATGTATTTTATAAGTATATTTATGATAGTATATTTTAATATTGTATATTTTATTGATAATTGTTTTATTTGTACTTTTTTTCTTTCACTTTCACACACGGTGTCTACATCTCTTTTTTTCCAATTTTCCTTTCGCAGGTATGCTGGAATAGATTTCCGTAGAAATAAGCATCACCTATGTACCTATTTTTCTGTTTCTGTCTTCTTTTCTTTTATTATATAAGTATGTACATGAATTGTAAGATAATAATAAATAAATATTCATACTAACGATAATTTCCGTCTGAAATACAGTTTACGGCATACATTGTACAACGGTTTTTAAATTCTGCGACCGTATAATGGTTCACGTCGACGCCACACACTTTTGTTTTTCTCGGAGCGCAAAGACGCCATTCATTGCAATAGTAACTACCGAGGTTCTGTAAATGCAATCAGGTGTAAAGTTCTTACTATCTTAACTCAGAAACAATAGGCTAAATAAGTACGAGTATCCATATAACAAAGGAAGAAACAGCGCAGTAGGTTTTATATTCCAAAAAGTTTTGTTAAATGATCGTTATTGTGGAACTTTAATTTATGAGAATGTATGGCAGCCATCTTGGCTAAACTACAACTGTCAAATAGTGTTTAGAAATACTTAAATGAGTACCATGACGTGTAACGTATGAGTCAGAGGTGAGAGATAGACGATTAACAGAAATAATGACATAACCTTACCATGACATTACCTGGTGAGGTAATTAAAAAATGAGTATAAAAACTAATAGAAAATTGAATAAAACAAATAAAAAAGTCAAAAGCAATATCGGCGATGGCCTCTCCAACCTTGCTGCTGACTTTAGAGGCTGAACAGGGTATAAAGTCCCGCAAACTTCCGTTGAAAAGGGAGAATAACTGGGCAACTGTCTGATACATGATTTTGGACTGTTGTATATCGCACCCTTAGTAATATAAGGGCTCAAGTCAAAATATTTGTAAAGTTTGATTTTGAATGCTAAGGGCACAAAACGAAATTATCTACCGACTACCACTGACAGAGAGAGAGAAAAAGGATATTAACGACTCGGTAACTATATTAGTGTCTCTCTCACACTCGTCCCGCTCGTCTCCCGTACTTACTGCTTTAAAAGCATTCATCCGTTAAAACCATAGAAATATAAAAAGTTAAAACCAACGCAGAAACCAAAATCAATGATTTCCGACGGACAATATAACAATAATGTGTTTAATTTCTAGATAAGATATTGACGTCATATTATTGGGAATTTCATAATCCAGTGTATGGTTTAAAAACATTTTCAAATGGTCGTGTAGTTTTTCCATTAGAACAGTTCTTATCCAAGCCGTTTTTAAAACTAGCGGTCGACGGTCTACGCAGATGCGAGATAGTAGTTAAACCGTGTATGATAAACTTACAACAATTTTACGATTAAAAAAAAAATACCATTGCTGTAAGTTTTCATTTAAGAAAAGTTAGCTCAAAACGGTCATTTTTAGCCATTTTTCGAGATATTAAACGCGTTAGTTTAAGATAAAATATGAGGCATTTTTGTTTTTTTTTAGACTTATTAATTGAACACATTTACGATATAAGACATGGTACAATATTTTTTTTAATAACTTATTTGTTTACCACTACAATTAATTATTTAGTATCACTATTTAATAGACGCGGAATCGTATCAGCGCCAACGCGTCCATCGGAAATCATTGATTTTGGCTTCTGCGTGGTTTTAACGGATGAATGCTCTTAAGGTCCAAACCCGGAATGTGTCCATACGGCTTGTCGAAGACAGACCGTTCAAAAGTTGTACGATTCGTGTTTGTGGTCTTATATTACAATAAAACAGGTTAGTTTTGTTCTAACCATTTTTAATTATATAAAAAAAAATGTAGTTGTGCCGTGATAATATAAAAATATACTAATATTTTTGGGTTTAATTCATAATAGCATAGCATAGCATAGTCGGCCGTATAATGTTCCCACTGCTGGGACTCAGGCCTCCTCTCTAGGAGAGGGAATGGGCCGTAATCCACCACGCGAGCCCAGTGCGGGTTGGTCCACGCGGGCCCAGTGCGATAAATAATTATAAATAATTAATTCATAATAATTCATAATAGATCGCTATATTGTCGAAATGTAAAGATATTGAAGGGATCAAGCCTAAATAGGTCCACATTACTGTTTATTTTTTTTTACTATATGGAACTAACTTGAAAGTGTTTTTTCAAATACTTATAATTTATTGAATTTCATATTATTATTTATTTATTTTTATTGATGACTACTCATAGTCTAGGTATCGAAGAATAAATCTAAATAAAATCACATTTATACACTAAGCATTTTATTAGAAAAATAAGCTGGAATGTAACAATTCAGAATCTTTAAACTCGTATGCCCAAAAAGACTACTTTTTTGTTTTAAGCCTTTATATTACTAAGGGTGCGATATTTTCTAATGGCGCAAGGAACTTTAATATCGTGATGCAGGACATCGAATTTTAGTTCCTATGTAATAACTGGGAACAACCACTTTGTTTTTAAATAAATAGATAGATAGTAAGTTTACTAACATAGATTTAAATTTCTTAATTGTTTACTAAACCATATTATTATGAATGTTTTTTTTTTAGGTGGGAAAATCATCTAATGACAAATCTCGCTCTTGGGCGGAGTGAGAGATAGTGTCAGACTTTTACTGACTAAAAACTCACTCCTGTTCCTTCGTTTCCTTTCGTAGACTCGGCCCTGGGCCGAGTCTTCCTTTCATAATCAGACCCTTGGCCCCGGTAGGCTTCGACCCTACAGTTGCTGACAACTTGAGGCGCGCATGGAACAATACGCGCCGTCGACGACTTGGGCTCGGTCTGGACGGTTACCGGACGGTCGGACGGCGAGCCATCCATTGCTCGCCGTCCGCAAGCCCGCTCCTACGGTGAAACCCATATGAATGTCACAAATCCGAAGCAAAATTTTTTTTATGAAAAACTCTATAGATCTTTAATAATCGTTCTTGGAGTTCAAAATCCCGAAAGTTGGACAACCTTATTCTAGGTTATCAAAGATCCTCCCCCCGCCCCTTGGGAACTGTTTGATAACAACCCAGTTAGTACGTGGTGAAGGTCAGAAGACAGCCACTGCATTTAAAATACAGTTATTCAGCTGCATCCAGTTATTTTAGACTAAACAGACGGACAACAAAGTAATACTATAAGGGTTCCGTTTTTTCCTTTTGAGATACGGAACCCTAAATAAGAATGAAAAGACACGGTAGACACTTTACTTACATAGGCTGCTTTCACTTGATATAAAGTAGCGAGAAACACTGAAAATTAATACTTGTATTAAATGGAACAGTGTAGAGTGCTAAAATCGGCATTGTATAGCTATTGATTCGGGACCGGTTCGGTTTTAACCCTTTAATCGCTTGCAGTTGCAATTTGTCCGACGAATGTTTCCGTGTCCTACTCGCCATGGTCGTTTGTTTGTGACTAGGTATATACTCCATCCCGTTTAGCTCTTCAATCCCCATAGGTGACAGAAGGGCTGATAAGACGGAGTATTTGGTCATGGATGTGCAACGCGGGCGGCATAAATACGAGACTGTTTGTCGGATATATCCCACGTATGCGGTCAAAAGGTTAACGAGTCTGTCCACTACACCGCACCTTTTTTTATTCTTGATAGGTTCACGCTTGACCGCTATCTCACTTGATGGAGCGCGCTTACCTAGAAGTAACCTATTCACTCTTGACTTAAAGATTCCCGGGTTGTAGCCATCAGGAAACACAGATTCCAGCAAGGAATTCCACTCCTTAACTGTACGCACAATGAATGTGTTCCCTAAACGTTTTGTGCGTATAGGTGGGCTGTCCACCATGTACCGGTAGCGCATTGCCGTACGCTTGGTGGTCCGATGATGGAACGGGCTAGGCGGAATTAGGTTATGCAATTACGACGCACACTCTCCGAAATGCAAGCGGTAGAAAACCGACAGGCTAGCAACTCGGCGTCGATGCTCAAGACTTTGAAGCCTCGACTCAACGAGTGCATCGTCGCTTTACCCGCTTGCGGTTGTGATTGGTCCGACGAGTGTTTCCGTGTCCTATTCGCCATGGTCGTTTGTTTGTGACTAGGTATATACTCCATTCCGTTTAGCTCTTCAATCCCCATAGGTGACAGAAGGGCTGATAAGATGGAGTATTTGGTCATGGATGTGCAACGCGGGCGGCATAAATACGAGACTGTTTGTCGAATATAACCCACGTAGGCACCTCCTCCAATCGCAATCCGTTTCAATCGACTTCAAAACAAGAAGGAATTTCTCAATTCGGTTGTATTTTTTATGTTTGTTACCTCAGAATTCCGTCATTTATGGACCGACTAGCTTCTGCTAGTGGCTTCACCCGCATAAAACTAGGTTTCTCCATGCAAACTTTGGACATCCGTTTCTTCTCTTAGGGGGTGAATAATGGAGCTACCCGTAGCTCGCTGTCTGTAAATTCGCAAATACAGTGACCGGAAATCAACCTGCGCCCCTAATAGCGATAGCTTAAGCATAATCAGCTATTTAATGTTCCCACTGCTGGGACTCAGGTCTCGTCTCCTCAATAATAGCGATACAATGCCGTTTACGTCACTCTATGCACTGCTTATATTAAGTAATTGATTAAATAAAATACTATTTTATATTCTTCACCGAAAACAATTTTAAAAAGTTTTACAGAATTCATCTCCAACACACATGTCTCGTACTAAAAATAATTAGTTATGGTTAATAAAACAACAAAATACTATTCACGGCTATTTTAGTTTTAATCTTCAATAATCTGTTTCCACACACTAGGTATTAATGAACATTCATACATTACGCTCGCCGTGTAATCTGTAAATTAATATAAATAGTGTTGATTAGTTATTTGTAGGTATTCAATTGTATTGTTTATTAAATTAATTAGTTTTGCATAAATATTTTAAATGAAAGTAAACTAGGGGTTTTTTTTTTATAGGTGGGAAAATCATCTTATGACAAATCTCGCTCTTGGGCGGAGCGAGAGATAGTGTCAGACTAAAGTAAACTAGGGGTAAAGTTATAGTTATATTTTATTGATATTGTTTGACGGTACAATCCGTCAAGCTATTTGGTACGCATGTTGACAATAGTATGTGTTTATACACAAAATTGGATTTTCTCTAAGAACTCGTGGAAACTTTTAATATTCAATAATTTAGATTTTTTTTGCAGAGCATAAATAAACAGTACAAAATTTTCTAGTCTTCCACCGCCGAAATAGTGAATATAAAAAAAAAAAACTGTAGACGCAAAACACACGGGCGATAATATTTGTTTTTAACTATGAGCAGGCGCAACAGTAGGTATGTATCTGTTCTTTTTACTCATAAGTTAGATAGAACCTTTTTTTGGGGGGTGGGTTTCCATAAAACGAAACCTGCTACTCTGGGCGCAGCGACAGGAATTGGCGATTTTTTACTGAATAAAACCCATCCATGTTTTCTGTGTGCTTCATTTACCCTATGCTTTCCAGGGCTACGCATAGCTCTTTCGAACTGTATCGCAGCAAGTTAGACAAAACCCGAATACATGTGTTATGTTCATCCAGAGGCGGCATTTAATAACTTTCTTTTTTTTTTAAGGTTGGAAATCATCCAATGCCTTCAGCTTTGGGCGGAGCGGTGGGGCGTGTTGCTCTTTGCGGCGTTCTAGGACTACAGGTTTCCTTTTCAGAAATTCCCCGCGGTTATAGCTAGCGGGCATCGGCCCTTCAGGGCCCCTACGGTTTGCTGACATCTCTTTGAGGAGCACGTGAATCACTACGCGCTGTTGACGACTGGGCTCGTTCCGGTCGATTACCGCACGGCCAGACGGCGAGCTACCTATTGCTCAACGTCCGCAAGCCCGCGTTTACCGTGGCTGGTAGTCGGGGTCAGATTCTCGGCGGCTGGAGCATTTAATAATTGTGACACAGTTCTGTTTGTTGTTACGCGATTTTATCTTGTTGTCCCAAATTAATGGTTTACATTGTTAAGTATATTTAACCCTACACAGTGAGCGTGGCGTGTAGTCAATACTTTTACAACACTGTCGTGTGTACTTCCGTAAGCATAAAATTTGCCGTTGCCGCCCACCTATTTTTTGCCTATACCCTAAGTAACTTGTTCGACTATACATATAATACAAACCAACAGGGAAAAGCCACGTATGTTTAAGACAGCATTGGACAAACAACAATTATTTTTTACACAATTTTGGTGTACAATAGTTTATTCTATTCTATTTGGCAAGATCTGTAGAATTTCAAAAGCTAATTCTTTTTTACTGCAGTGACATCTATGGCATCACATAGGAACTAAACTAAATCCTACATCGCGCAATTAGATTTCTCCACGCTATTTGAGCATATACAACAGCCCGAAATCATCTATCGGGCGGTTGCCGAAACTAGACATAACATCCGTCTGCTCGGAGGTCCTTTTCAACGGAGATATGTGGGACTTTACTCTCTGTTCCGCATACCTTCAAACTGGTGACCCCGATGTGTTCACATCAAATCACGCAGAGAACACCATTTGCGATGCGGGATTTCGTAATTAAGTGGCTATGTGATGCCATAGATGTCGTTACACTACCAACTTACCTTCTTTGAGATGACAGTTGTGTTTGAACATTGTACAAGGATTCGGGAATATCTTCCTTTGTTTTCGTCTTATGTCGACTCCACAAACCTTATCGCCTTCACTATTACGACAGTATTTTGAGCGCCAGCACCAATGCTGATTGATGACCTTCGCATGACCAGGCTCAAAGGGCGTTGGTATGGGCTGCGTTTAAAATAAAAATAGTTATTAGCTTTATTATCTGTTGTACTAAACTACAATTGCTATCCTATCCTTTCCTCTCATCTTAAAGATGCATATTTTCGTCCTAGACCTTAAAATAATATACGCACGGGTTGGATTTCGAGGTTAAAAAACGCTTGTTGAATTTAAACCCTTACTTGAAAAAATAGGGAAGCTGAGAATATTTGGTTCTGCAAACTTACACAATAAAATTAGTTTCTTGTTAAAAATTAGTAGTTGATAAATGATCGTAAAGAGGCGATTAAATACAGCCTATTTAGTTTTTTATGTTAGAATAAGATCTATTTTTGTTTCTTTTAATACCTAAGTTAACAAAAACCTAGAAGGTCACTTAGTGGATGGGTGAACAGTCATTAGGTACATTCCATGCCTTTTCCGTACTTTAGAAAGTTTGTAAGTAACTGTTGTCACTTACAAACGTTGAGTCATTATAGGTAGGTCAGCAGACTGAAAAAAATCAGACTTCTTACCTACACACACACTTTTTTTTAGAGAAGTAAATCATCAAAACTTCTACTCTAAGTGGAACAAGAGGGGAGTGTCAAACTTTTATTGAAAACCACCCGTATTCCCTTTAGTTACCCGTCATTGCTAGGGCCACTACGGCTCTTTCGAATAATCACACTAATATTATAAATGTGAAAATTTGTGAGTGTATGAGTATATTTTTTTGTTAGTTACACCTTCACGCTGAAACTCCTGAAGGGATTTGGATAAAATTTGGCACACGGACCATCTGTGTTGGAATAAAGTATGTTCTCTTGGGATTTTTTTTTTGCTTTTACGCGTGTGAAGCCGCTAGCGAAAGTTAGTACAAAAATAAAAGACAGTTTTCGATAAACAAATCAATTATTTATTCATGTATTTTCGTCTTTGTCCAACGGTGGTAGTTCCAAACAGTACTTTATTAAAGCTTTGGTAAAAGCTGAAATGCATAATAAGTATTTTTAATAAACTTTTTTAGAAAGTAAGTACTGAAATTCTGCTATCTCGTAAAAGGAATCAAGGCAAGCAAGGTATCGGAATTTTCCGCAATTTTCCAAGTAACTAGTGTGGCGAAATCACTGTAGTGTATTGGTTAAAATGTTGGTTGAAATGTTGGTTGACATGTTGGTTGAAATGTTGATTGAAATGTTGGTTGAAATGTTGGTTGAAATGTTGGTTGAAATGTTGGTTGAAATGTTGGTTGATTTGTCTCAAGTGACTGTGAAATGATGCATTTGACACCTGTCAGTTGACCGGAGCAATTGTGAGATGCGAATATATGCATGTCGTGGTGTTAGTGAGCCGTGAAATACTCCATTAAGCAGTACAATACAACAATATTTCACAAGGTAGGTAGATGCTAAATTGAAATTATTTTTTTTTAATATAAAATTACTAGCTGAGCCGGCAAACGTTGTTCTGCCATATAAAAAAAAAAAAAAAAAAAAAAAAAAAAAATAGATGTTGGCCGATTCTCAGACCTACTCAATATGCTCACAAAATTTCATGAGAATCGGTCGAGCCGTTTCGGAGGAGTTCAAGTTCGAACACCGTGACACGAGAATTTTATATATTAGAGATAGATGTGGGTTAGGGTTATGACACAAAACCAGCCTACTTTTATTATAGTAGCAGTTGTACTCCAAAATGTCACATGAGTCCAGGAACCGTCTTGGATTTCCATCTATATCAACGCCACACTTCTCATTGCCGTCATGGATGCATGCCTTCGCTTTGTAGCACATCTGAAATTATGAACGACTTTATTCATTATTTGAAAAATTATTGGAAAACACCGAATAAATTTCAGATCATTTTAAAACCTACGATCTGAGATCATACCACGAGCTCATAACACGATCCATTTGACGATCTCAATTGAAATGTTAAAGGGATGGAGCTATATAGGGTGTATACTGACCTGTTGGTCTAGTGGTTAGTGGCCCTGACGGCTATGCCGGAGGTCGTGGGTGCAATTCCCACCCAGGACAGAAAAGAAAGAAAGAAAGAAAAATATTTTATTTGGCACACGTACACAGATACACACAATGTAGAAACAACATGTAAACACTTAAGATAAAAAAATAAGAAAATAAAATAACTAACATTGCGTGTCTCGCGCCTGCACCAAATAGGTCCAGTTCAGCAAAAAATGCCAGACAACTTTGTGGTAGTTGCCTGACGCTGGTTTTCAACTAGGTTTAGGACAAATGTTTGTGTGATGAGCACGATCATTTGTTCTGTGTCTGGGTGTAATTTATCTATAATATGTATGTCTTTAGAAATATATAAGTTTTTTTTTTTTTTTAGGGGGGAAAATCATCTTATGACAAATCCCGCTCTTGGGCGGAGCGAAAAGTAGTGTCAGACTTTTACTGACTAAAAACCCACTCCTGTTCCTTCTTTGCCTTCGTCCCAGGGCCCCGGGTTTCGCTTTCACACTACCCGTGGCCCCAGTAGGCTTCGACCCTGTTGGGCCCCTACGATTTGCTGACATCTCCCTGAGGCGCGCGTGGAACAATACGCGCCGTCGACGACTTGGGCTCGGTCCGGACGGTTACCGGACGATCGGACGGCGAGCCACCCATTGCTCGCCGTCCGCAAGCCCTCGCCTACGGTGGCCGGAAATCGGGATCGGAATCCCGGCGGCGGCTGGGGCGTGAGGACCGTTGCCTCACGCGATCGGCCGCCTCCTTTGCTAGCATTACTGCTTCGCAAAAGGAGGCGACCGCCTGCCACTCCTCCTCGCTCCGGACCATGGCCTGTACCAAGGCCCGGCGCGAGAGATCGCCGCCGCCGATCGCCCCCACGAGGACACGGCGTTGCTCTGCCCAAGCGGGGCACACCTCCACCGTGTGCTCCACCGTGTCCTCCGGGCGGTCCACACAGTGGCGACACCCGGGCGTCGCTTCCGCACGAATCCGGTGCAGGAACTTCCCGAACTTACCGTGTTCGGTGAGAACCTGCGTCATGCGGAAGGTGAGGACGCCGTGAGGTCTTTCCAACCACGCCTCAAAGAGGGGACTTACCGCCATAATTGTGGCGTGCCCAAGAAATATATAAGTATGTTTATCAGTTTAGTACTCATAACACAAGCTCTACTTAGCTTGAGACTAGACGGCGTTGTGTGATACATATACAAATTATTAAATATTTCAATAAAAAATAAAAAAAGCATTAAAAAATACAAAAAATAGTAGCCCACCGGTATCGGGAACAGAGTCCAAGCTACCGGCGGCCAGGGCTCCAGAGAGAGGAACCTCCTAATTATACGAGCCGTGTCCAGGAGTACCACCCTCTGAATCAAGCCCTTGATCCAGCCGCCTAACGCGAGCCTTCTAAGGTGTTGGTCGAGAATATTATTATTATATATTATTATAATTATAGCTCCATCTCTCTCACTCGCACGACAAACATTTTAACTCATCATGGTAAGACCCCAGGCCTCTAAAGAGTCAAGCCGACTGTCCGCTTTTTAGTCGTTTTACTAGTTTATATCAATTTAAAAAAAAAGTAAATCATCGGTAAAATCTTGTAACTTTTTCTTACTAAAGCCCACTCATATTCCTTCAATTGCCTTTTACGTTCCAGAACCGCAGTAACTCTCAAATAACCCTACAGCTCTGTATGGTTCATTTGTTAGATTTCCACACATTCGTGCGTAGCTTGGCCATGTGTCCCAGTAAATGATCCTGCCTAAATTTTCATATAATGCCAGCTACACATGATCCAGTGTGCCGTCAATTAGTTTGCAGCTAACGTCATGCATACTTGACCGCTCATACACACAGTAGACTTGTCATGCGTAGGTACTGATAGCCACATACCGTCAAGTTTAGCAGGACGCCGCGCCGCTTCAAGCGCGCTGTTTTTTATGTGGGAAATCATCCAATGACTTCTCCCGCTTTAGGGTGATGCGCGAAAGCGTGTTAGACTTTTACTGACTAAAACCCACACCTATGTTCCTTCTTTTCCTTGCGTTCCAGGACCCCGGGTTTCCTTTCTGAAGCGAACCCATAGTTTCGACCCTGCCGGGCCCCTACGGTTTGCTGACATCTCCTTGAGGCGCGCGTGGAACACTTCGCGCCGTCGACGACTCGGACTCGGTCCGGAAGGTTACCGGACGGCCGGACGGCGAGCTACCCATTGCAAACTTGACGATAAACTGGATCGTGTATGACTGGCTTAAAGCGAAGCTAACTACACGTGCGTAGCTTAACCGTGAGTTGCTGTGGTGTCGTCAAATATTAAAAGGACCTCGTATTCAAATTATTATATAGATATAATTTGTAATCCTTTCAAAGGGAATCGCAAAAATAACGATCGTAAGAGCAGAATAAATTTCACAAGTACAAAAAATTTACTCATCCATAATTTAGCAACGGTTTTTGTCTCAGTATCGGTGTCACCAAAAAATAATTAATATTTTGCATGTCGCGATGCTGATGAGCGTGGACCCTTAGTTCGATTTCCAGGACGGACAAAGAGTTATTGAGTTTTTCAAGAAAAGCATATTACTTAAGTCGTTGGCCGAAATTCGGCAAGAAGAAATTTATTCACCTCCTGTTGATATCCTGTTGATATTGTAAATCTAAAGACCGTACGTTTGTGAGAATTGCATAGCATAGCATAGTCGGCCTTATAATGTTCCCACTGTTGGGACTCAGGCCTCCTCTCTAGGAGAGGGTATGGGCCATAATCCACCACGCGGGCCCAGTGCGGGTTGGTGGATGTCACATGTCTTCGAATTTTTGGTTCTAGGACATGCCGGTTTCCTCACGATGTTTTCCTTCACCGTTTTGAGAGTAGTGGTGATGAAATAAATTACACAAAGTAATGCGCCTGACTGGGTTTGAACCCGCAACCTACAACTCGTAAGTCGGGGCCGTTACCATTCGGCCACCACTGCTTTCTGCTTTTTGTGAGAATTGATTCTTGTTAAATTTTAGGCAAGTAATCGGAAAGATTCAAATATGGAACTGCGGTCAAAACGTTTGACAGTACTGTTGGTGCAGTGATGCTGCGCTGCTTGTTCCGGGTCTGTTTGTCTTGTCTATACGAGTTTACTTTGGGATCGAACCCTCGATACTAGTTTAAAGCAACGTAAAGAAGTAATTTGTGTGAAGAATTTCAGCGTCCTTTAACTTACTTTCGTAGTTTCAGATTGCCAGATGAAGACCAACAATATAACCGTCACTGTAAAACAAATGATTACGTTAACATTTTGGTGTATATGTTGCATTTACATATACACGTCGATCATTCCAATGTATATCTTATGACTATGGCATAAGAGTCACATAAGGTGCTCTCGTGAGGCCACCAATTTTGCAGGTACTGGTTAATGCTTAACCCATTAAAGACAGGCTTTAGGATTGGAAGGTCTAGTATTTCCCTGCTCTCTTTCCACTCTCTGTCAACGTCCACTGCTGGACATGGGCCTGCCCCAAGTGTCGCCACAACGACCGGTCCTGTGCGTCTCGCATCCACCATTCACAATTCACAATTCTTGCGACCCTCACCAAGTCATCAGTTCACTTAATGGGAGACCGACTAACAATGCTCCTTCAAGTGTGCGGTCGCCACTTCAGCCCCCCTAGCCAAGTTACAACCGTTTCGTGTCGAATTCCGTTCTCCAATCGGTAACGCCTCGATGTCAGCAATTGTAGAAAACGATAAGTTGGCAGCCATGTTGACGCGCCTGAGTCGGCCGCTCGTTCTACAATGTCGTTCTACAACAATAAAGGATGTAGCGTTGAACATTGTAGAAACGATAACAAATATCTAATCTAGATAATCATTTTGAACGATGTGAACTTGATTACGAATTTTCTATTCGTTTGTTCTGACCACGTGACTTAACGTTGAGATGATGTCATTCCTATACATTTGATTAGTTTTCGACTAGCGTTAACGACTGCAGATTATCAACTTGTCTAGGGATGCAGAACCTTTCAATCCATTGACAATCTGTTCTGCGAGCAATGTGCCCTGGAGCAGGTTAATCGACGTATTAAAATTGAATGATGTGGCAGTTTAACAATCTATGTGACAGCTAAAATAGACAGCCAATTAACTACTAATATATTGTTAAATCTAAATGAACATTTTAGGAAAAAATATTAAATATTAGATTACTTAAACTCACCGACAGAAAATGTCATGAAATGCATTTTCAAATAGAGTGTTACGTCTAAACAAAACTTTTGATGAAAAATACAAAATACAGTATACACATATTGATTTTTATGAGTTAAATTTTATAGCATTGTTATTTCCAATTTTTATATTATATAAAAGTAATAAACAAAGGTATAAAAATTGTTTATAGCTAATAGTTTGTTTTTTTTTTATACCAAAAGGCGCATGTGATACTTTGTTTTTGTTTATTAAATTAGGATTTAAATGAAACCCGAAACTAAATAACTAAAATTAAACATTGTATTAGGGAAGTAATTTTAATATATGCATCTGTTTGTTATTGCAGTTTTTTTGGTATTATTTATATGGCAAATAGATACCTTATCATCACGTGGTGTAAGTGTTCAAGACTTATTTATTTCCTAGCTTCTACAAGCAGCTTAACCCACGTGAAAATAGAAAATTATCCCAGGAGAACATACTCTTAAGATAATAAGTGTGAGCGTATATCCTTTATGCTAACATTGATACCTACATGATAACCCGTGTGATTTTCATCCATCCATTCAGTGGTTTGGGTGTGAAGGAGTAACAAACGTACTTATAAAAATTCGCCTTTATAATATTATAGTGATTCGAAGTAAAAATGACCATTTTTTTTTTCGGTGGGAAAATCATCTTATGACATCCCTCGCTCTTGGGCGGAGCGGGAGATAATGTCAGACTTTTACTGACTAAAAACCCACTCCTGTTCCTTCTTTGCCTTTCGTACCAGGGCCGAGTCTTCCTTTCAGAATCAGATCCTTGGCCCCAGTAGGCTTCAACCCTGCTGGGTCCCTACAGCAATATTATTAAAATATTATCTATCGCATTTGATTACCCGATATCTGAAGGCCGCGGAAATTCCTTTTACATAGGTACAATACTTCGGCAATAAATCAACTCCCTCTGAGTCAAGTCAAATCAAATCAAAGACATTTTCAAAGTGTCGGCGTTGACAATTGTCAAAGTGTCGGCCAGTTAAAAAATGGAAACTAAATTGTACGTTCCAAAGCGTAGGTATCTCTATGGGGAAGAATGTGCAAGAAATTCCATGCACACTCTTATAAATCATGTTATGAGTTACAAAAATCTTGTTGTTAAGTGAAACTTTCCCTCTAAAAAGATTTCTGAGCCTGAAGGATCTGAATAAATAAATCAAGTCATGTGATAACCATGAAGGTGTTTTATATAAACTTGACTGGCCTGTTGGTCTAGCGGCTAGTGGCCCTGACTGCTATGCCGGAGGTCGTGGGTTCGATTCCCACCCAGGTCAAATGTTTGTGTGATGAGCACGATCATTTGTTCTGTGTCTGGGTGTAATTTATCTATATATGTATGTATTTAGAAATATATAAGTATGTTTATCAGTTGTCTAGTACCCATAACACAAGCTCTGCTTAGCTTGCTTGGGACTAGACGGTGTTGTGTGATGGTTGTGGAATATTATTATTATATACCCATGATGAAACAAAACAATGAAATTTTCAGCCATGTTTAAACGCGATAGTTTGTGTGCACACAAGGAGACGACGCTGTGGCCTCATCCGAGCCACGGGAGAACTACGATGGTTTTTGGATAGATGTGATATGTTAGAGTTTAACTGCGAATATAAGAAGAGTAAGTATTTACCAAGGTTTCCCTCAAAGTGATCTAATGACTCGGAGCAGCCCCGTTTCGTTTGCGTCGAACGCCTCGAGTAGGCCACGCCTCCAATTCCTTTGTTCTGACGTCAAATCAACGCTCAGTCACATGGTCCGAACAAAGGAATCGGAGGCGTGGCCTACTCGAGGCGTTAGACGCAAACGAAACTATCGTAACTTGGCTACGGCAGGACACAGGAATTGACAGAATGCAAGACGCACAGGACCGGCCAATGTGGCGACACTTGGGGGAGGCATATCATTCATCAGCCTTTCGGCTAAAATGATGTTAATGAATATGAAACACTAACGGTCTCCAACTTCGGTGACTAACGGTTAGTGTTTATCTTTATTTACATAATTAAAGTAGGTACTAGATAAGAATTTCTTGTTCAAGTTGACAATTTGCACGCATGTTAGTTCTATGATAATCAATACTATCGGTTACATATAAATCCGTTTTCTTTCTTTCTTTCTTTTTTCTTTGGTATCTGGTTTAACCGTCGGTGTCAGTCCCGGATGTGATTAATTTGTTAATCTTTGACATGTCGGGTTAGTCAGTAGTCAAAATATCTGACACCAGTCTTTTCAGGGGATATTCTGTGGTTGGTAGAAAGAAGGTTATGAAGTTCAGAGAAGCAGTCGCTGTTGCACGTATATAGGACGTTAATTAATTTCGTACCAATGTCGAATCAATATTTATATAAAGCATAATCAGCCTTTTAATGTTCCCACTGCTGGGACTCAGGCCTCCTTTCTCTAGGAAAGGGGTAAATAAATATTTACTGCACAGTTTTATCAAAAATCCTAAAGACAAAATACATTCAACAGCTTAGAAGAAAATGTTTCTGTTTCAGAATTCGAGAAGATAAAAAAGTCGTACTGCAACCATATACCACCAATCTAAAAACACCTCGTTTGATCAATTATTGAGTGAAACTCTTTCAATAAAAATAAAAGATGAATTAAACCTAGCTTTTATTGGAATAAATTTTAATAATAAAATTCCTCTAAACTAAATATGTCGGTACGTGTTTTAAAAAAAATATCATAATTTTGGGCGACATGAATTCACCACGGAGAAATCTGAAAGAACAAAGAAAAGATTTAAAATTATAATGTATGTTCACAATGCTAATGAAAATTACGTAAAAAGAACAAGAGAAGATTTAATAAAGGTCCAAGATGAAGCTTTATAGCTACACTTAGAGATCAAAAAGATCTTAAGAAAGAGGCTAAAGACACTTACTGTATTTCCAATAACAATTCACTCGCAGCAAATGGCAAAAATTTTCAAATCTTCCGTATCCAAATTCATCATCAAATCCACAAACGGGGTCCTCGATCTTCTGGCAAAGCAACGCCATTGGACACCAAGGATTTACTTTATTATCATCACTTTGCTGACTTGGACTGTGTACGGGATCATCTCCAAGTGATCGCCGTGATCCGGGCTGAAAAGATAGAAAATTTCATTTAATTCGACCAAAAATTTTCGGTGTCGTTATTTACCTATAAAATGTTGAAACAAGAAAAGTGAGACAATGGATTTCTATAAAATTTTCTATCATTTCAACCCTTGCAAAACTTTAGAAAAAACGCATATTGTTCAAGAATATATCAAGTTTATTTTTACCAATTTGACAAAGACAAGTAAAAATATGCTCATATCTTTGAGCAATGAAACCTATGCTTTAAAATCATGTTTGGGTGATACTACGTCAAATTAATCTCTACAAGTGAATCACACTGCACTTGCCTGTAACAAAGGTAAGTTAATATTTTCTTCAATAAGAGGTGTTGGATCAGTTCCACTGTTATCTTTCAACATCAAGTCTTTGGCAAGCTTGCCATATTTTGGAATATTTTTTCCGAGTCTCAACACAGGATTATCTTTTGAATTATCCCTATTATTATTATGTCTACGTTTAACCTGAGATATTTCTTCAACTTCTGCTTTTGTTGGCATGGTAGGTTTTTCTAGACCTTTGCTTAGATTATCAATTAGCTTCTTTATCATATCTCCGCTGTTATCAACTGATTTTATTAAATGTTCTAGTGCTTGATTTTGATGCATTAGCTTTTCTTCTATAAAACTGGTAAAACTCTCTAGCGAATTATCATCGTTGTCCATTTCTCGATTATTTTCAACCTGTAAAACATACAACATTTTAATTGTTGTTTCTATTTTTTTTAAATATATATATACACAAGTGTTGCTGGTTTTACTTACCTTAATAGGTTTCATAACGAATTTATCATTTCCTAAGGAATCAATGTTGGCCATGTTTGAATAAGCAGCCACCGCCAGGAGTCCAAAAGCTATAAATAAAAAATATATTAC
The DNA here is from genome assembly GCA_905147345.3 of Mythimna impura. Taxonomy (NCBI): domain Eukaryota; kingdom Metazoa; phylum Arthropoda; class Insecta; order Lepidoptera; family Noctuidae; genus Mythimna; species Mythimna impura. The sequence continues at coordinate 9,387,325 of LR990362.1, read as the reverse complement.
AATGAATCAAAATTCAAATAACTTATTTTACGACAGTATCTTATAAAATCATAACAAGAAGAACTACCATGCATAGTATTATGCATTAGACCGAGTGGGTCTGTAATCTCATTAAGATATTTCTAATTACAAACTCAAATTCATCCGATTGGATGTCACCAAAGAATTTGGTTCTTCTATCCTCAAATTGATTATACAAAGGCTTTCTCACCGATAACTAAGGGTCTCATGATGCGTTAAGATCTGGGCCGCTACAACTAGGTCGATTGTGGTGCTTACTCCACTTATAGTCTTCGTAATTGACAACCAGTAGCAATCGATTTTGATACTTGCTATTTTTTATTTATGTGCGATATTAGACAAATATTGTGAGGTAAGTAATTTTTAGTGTGAATATGAATTCAAATCTAAATTGACTTTATGAGAACAGTAAGACTAAAGATGATGGACTGTGTGTCTAATTATATAACTAAGTACAACTATAATTTAGGTGGCTTCAAGGCCTATTCACTCTATGAATAGGCTCTTAATAAACTAGTGCGCCTCACCATCAATGATTGCATCACTGCTTACCATCAGGTGGGATCGCAGTCAAGCGCTGGTTTATATCAATAAAAAAAAGTAAGGGGATTACTCCTAAGGTCATGATAGATAAGTTGTGATAAAAAAATCAGTGATTAATAATATTATGATGGAAGCCCTTTCGAAAAAAAACTGTTTCCAGAAATAATTTCTATCATACAATCAACGTTGGGATTAATACATTGGCAACCAAAAAATTACTTTGATGGCAATATAAAACCGAGGGATCCGTTGGATCCGTTGGTTTTGTGTGTTTAGATTCAGATATTCGCAGGAGCACCAAGGTTACCGATATAGCCCTAAGAATTTCCAAACTTAAGTGGCAGTGTGCAACTCGCAGAACTTGATGGGTTGAAAAGCTCTAGAGTGATGATCGCCTATTGAAAGAGGAAGTTTTGGAGCGCCTCCCATACGGTAGACCGATAACCCAGTAATGATTCACGACCCATATTTTACCAGTAAAGGTCACTAATCCAATGGCTTCGAAACGCACAGGACTGGTAATTGTGGCGACACTTGATTAGGCCTATGTCTAACAATGGACGTCTTTCGGTTGAAATGATGATCCCGATGATCATGAAAATAAATATGAGTAGTAAATAACATTTTTTTTTTATTAATGATAGGCTAGCGTTTGACCACCATCTCACCTGATGGTAAGTGATGATGTGGTTGACGATGGAGCACGCTTGCCTAGAAGTAGCCTATTCACTCTTGACTTAAAGACCCTTAAGTTGTAGCTATCAGAAAACACAGACTCCGGCAAGGAATTCCACTCCTTGGCTGTACGCATAATAAATGTGTTCTCAAAACGTTTTGTGCGTATGGGTGGAAGGTCTACCATGTACCGGTGGCGCAACGCCGTACTAGTGGTCCAATAATGGAACGGACTTGGCGGAATTAGATTGCGCAATCCCAGTGCACACTCCCCGAAATGTAAACGATAGATAACCGACAGGCTAGCAACTCGGCGGCGATGCCCAAGGCTTTTGATGCCAAGTACATCATTGCCGATGATCCTTTTGGCTGGCCTCTCAATCGACTCTAGCGCATCAAGCTGGTATTTGGCAGACCCGTTCCAAAGATGAGAGCAGTACTCCATACATGATCGTACTTGCGCTTGATAAAGGTTGAGCAGCTGTTTCGGCGTGAAGTACCGTCTCACCTTTGCTAAGATCCCCAATTTTTTGGCAGCCAGTTGAGCCTTTGCCTCGATGTATGAGCCGAAATTGAGAGTTGACAACGTAACCCCAAGAAGCTCAAGGTGGTCGGTTATTGGCACGGTCACACCTCGGAAAGATGGAGCCGGGTGGAATTGACTCCGTTTAGCGGAAAAAAGACACGCTTGGGTTTTAGTTGCATTGAACTTGACCAGATTGGCATCGCCTCAATCGGAGGCCGCCTTCAAGGACGAGTTCAAGCGTTCAACCATAGCCTCTCGGGATGGCTGAATTACTCCGATACTATCGATTGTGAGCCAAAAGTTATCGTTATTTGCCAAATACTTCGTTTCATCGTAAGAAATTACATCAAAACTAGTCCTTGATTGAAATTCATGAGTTTGATTTTAGGTAACCTTATCATAAGAGAACAGATCGCTTGTACCGTATGAACAGCTCATTTCGAGTACAGACAGGATATTTCTTACATTTATCGTATTATTATTAGTTACCGTCATCTCGTTACATTGATTACATCCTCCATAAACGTTAAACATTCACCACTACGCAAATTAAATCGATTTCTGTTTACTTAAAGGTCACTTGTATCGAGGAGCTGTAATTCAAATTAATTGTGTGGGTATTTAACTGAGCCACTTGCGATATTACGCTGTATAGAAACTAGACTAATGGTTTGGTTTAAATAATTGGATTCTAGGGGTAAATAACATGCTGTCACGTGTTTTTAGTAAATTAATGCTAAATTGGTAGCTCCCTATTCCTACGTATTACATTTACTGACTGCCCGTGATATCACGCTGATGTTATAAAGGCAATATGTGTTTGGCTTGTATGTGTTTGTGGGTTTGTTTGCTAGGCCTTCATGCTTTAAAGGCTATATTTCACCGGGACACCATGGCGGCGCGACCATTTGCGCCGCCATGGTGACCGTTTTTTTTTTATAAAGTGTGGAAATCATCTAATGACTACTCGCACTCTGGGCGGAGCGAGAAGTCGTGTCAGACTTTTACTGACTAAAACCACACCTGTGTCCTTCAGTTGCCCTTTGCGTTCTAGGACTACAGGTTTCCTTTTCAGAAATTCTCCGCGGTCCTAGCTAGCGGGCATCGGCCCTGCTGGGCCCCTACGGTTTGCTGACATCTCCTTGAGGAGCACGTGGACCACTACGCGCTGATGACGACTGGGCTCGGTTCGATCAATTACCGGACGGCCGGACGGCAAGCTACCCCTTGCTCGACGTCCGCAAGCCCGCGTCTACCGTGGCTGGTAATCGGGGTCAGAATCTCGGCGGCTGGGGCGTAAGGACATTCGTTCCGTCACGTGTGCGGCCTCCTCCTTCGCTAGCATTACTGATGGTGTCCGTAAGCTATCAAACTAAACACCATACAGACACCAGAGTCGCTATACCACACTGAAACAGTATCAAAATGGACTTTAAGTGCACGCGTCCGAGTTGATCGCGCTGCGAAATTGGTTGCGCAACCAAATGGAAACCAGATGAGTAACTCTCATAGAGCTGTATACATTTTGTTGGTAGCAGCGACTGGTCGCGCCGCCATGGTGTCCTGATGAAATATAGCCCTAACAGCTTTCCGGATTGGGATAAAACTTGGCACATGGGTAGACCATTTCCAATAATATGATATAGAATTTTATCACATTTTTTTCTGACTGACTAACTTCTTCATAATTCAAAAGTGCCTGAAAAAGGTTGACGAAATACGCTGCTACACGTGGGTGTAACCACTGTCAGGAGGTAGCTATGAAAATAAAGTTAAAAATTATGAAATATTTTTCTTTTATCTTGATTGTTGATTGGTCTTTTTGTCATCTTATGCTATATTGTGGTTGAATACTCATTTAAAATTGTTGATTAAACTTCGGTATTCCTAAATAAACATTTTCTTTCTTTCTTTCTTATCTCGTAATACTGCCCATAAATTGTGTGCCCTATTTGGGCAGAGCAGCGCCGTGTCTTTGTAGGAGCGATTGGCGTCAACGATCATTCGCGTCGAACCTTGGTATAGGCCATGGTCCGAAGCGAGGAGGAGTGGCAGGCGGTCGTCTCCTTCTGCGAAGCAGTAATGCTAGCAAAAATGGAGGCCATATGTGCACGTGCGAGGGAGCGGCCCTCACGCCCCAGCCGCCGGGATCCCGATCCCGATTTCCGGCCACCGTAGGCGCGGGCTTGCGGACAGCGAGCAATGGGTAGCTCGCCGTCCGACCGTCCGGTAACCGTCCGAACCAAACCCAAGTCGTCGACGGCGCGTAGTGTTCCACGCGCGCCTCAAAAAGATGTCAGCAAACCTTAGGGGCCCAGGAGGGTCGAAGCCTACTGGGTCCATGGATTCGCTTCTGAAAGGAAAACTCGGCCCTAGCATGAAAGGCAAAGAAGAAACAGGAGTGGGCTTTTAGTCAGTAAAAGTCTGATACACCCTTTCGCCCCGCCCAAGAGCGTGAGATTTCATTGAATGATTTTCCTACCAAAAAAAAAAGAAAACTTATAAATATTTTTTTTAAACGATCAAGATCATTTTCTCGTCGTTCACCTCTCCAATATGATTTACAGTTATTAGGCATGTTCTGATTGAATTAGGAACGTTGATACGCCTTTCTTATATTCAATTTATTACTAAGACTGCTTATCACATTCTACACGCCAATTCATTCTTTAATAACCAAAGTATACAGCCTGGAAATTAAGTCTTCCGCTTATCAGTGATTGTATTAATTCATCATCATCATCATCATCATTTCAGCCGATAGACGTCCACTGCTGGACATAGGCCTCCCCCAAATGTCGCCACAATGAACGGTCCTGTGCGTCTCGTGATCCACAATGTTAGTTTTCTTTTCTTCTTTTAAAATCTTTGTTTTCTACAGTGTGTGTATCTACATGTGCCAAATAAAATATTTTTCTTTCTTTCTTTTATATTTTTCTTGAAATAATACACTGAGTTTTTTTTTATTTAAAATGTTGGTAAGTCTATTGAAATACGGACTCTAAATCTTATCGAATATGAATTTGATGAAGTAAATTGTCTAATGTAATTAATACAATAAAGACTAAAAAAACTTTTTACAAAAAAAAATACAACCGACTTCAAAGTAAAAAAAACACTGAAAAGTGCAAAATAACTTTAATTTCGGAAGTCGGTGTTTCTATAATAGTTTTGTCTCTTCGTTATTTAACACCGACTTCCGAAATTAAAGTTATTTTGCACTTTTCAGTGTTTTTTTTTTACTTTGAAGTCGGTTGTATTTTTTTTTGTAAAAAGTTTTTTATTTTACACTTTTTAGTTATGGTACCACCACTAAAAAGCCATCGCGTCGCGTTGAATTCGCGTGAACCGCATCGGATCGCGTGGAATCGGTCACGCAGGACGTCTACACGCCTCCTTCTGCGAAGCTGTAATGCTAGCGAAGGAGAAGGCCGCACGCGAGAGGGAACTAACATCCTCATACCCAGCCGCCGAGACCCCGACCCTAACTACCAGCCATGGTACACGCGGGCTTGCGGACGACGAGCAATGGGTAGCTTGCCATCCAGCCGTCCGGTAATCGACCGGCGCTCTTCATAGAAATGTTAGCTAACCGTAGGGCCACGATTTTCAGAAAAGCAAACCCGTAGTCTTAGAATGCAAAAGGCAACTGACGGACACAGGTGTGATTTGTGGTTTTAGTCAGTAAAAGTCTGACACGCCTTCCGGCTCCATCCAGAGCGGGAGAAGTCATCGGATGATTTCCCACCTTCAAAAAAAAAAATTATAAGCTACCATAATAATATCACCTGCAAAAAAACTTAAAAGTTAATTTTAAAAGTAAAAGAAGCCGTCTACAAAAGGCATCTGAAAAACACCAGTTCGCTTTAATACCTAGACATAAAAAGTAATTTTCAATTTTGCGCTCTTTTACAAACGGCTTGGATACATCTCGTCACAAAATATCGTGGGCAGTAAAACGAGCATGGCATTTAAATATTTAAAACATGGCAATCACGTTGAATCCATACCTCTTCAGAGTGCTATTAACTACTCCCACGTGTCAGACATTTTCTCTGAAGCCATACATACACTAGGGCTTTAACCGCCATTTTAAGATGACCTATCGATTGTACATTCATAAAGAAAATGTACGAATAATCATGAGTTGATAGAGGTCAGGTTAGACTAGCGTATCACACCCACGCGGGCGCCAGTAATATTCTTATTTTTCATAACAATTTCTGGGCTTTATGTAAAACGTGTAAAGTCCATTATAATACTAAATAAAATACCTTTAATGTAATTGGATATTAAATAGATTACGAGTATAATACTGTAATGGTTGTACAAAATCTTTGATTATTTTTTGGGTTATCACCGATTCTGCAAGTTTATATGATGAAAGGTTGAATGTTTTTTTTTTTAATTGCGATCCCACCTGATGGTAAGCAGTTATGTAATCGTTGATGGTGAGGCGCACTAGTTTATTAAGAGCCTATTCACTCTAGCCTTCAAGACACCTAAATTATAATCGGACGGGATGACCGCATCAGGCAATTTGTTCCAGTCCTTCGATGTACGCGGTGTAAACAACGAGGCGAAACGCTTAATCCGAACCGTAGAGGTTTCAAAAACGTAAGGGTAGATACTCGCCATACGTCGGGTTGATTGCTATGTTAATTTTTCCGTGTTTTCAAAGCATTCCATAAAGTGAATTGATTCGTTAGGTTCTTTCATTGTTGTACAAAACTTATAATGTAGGAGAAGATTTTTTTTTTTTTATGGTAGTATTTATTGTGTTTTATATAGGATTCTTCGATTTTTATATAAAAAAATAAATAATAACATACTGTGTAACGTCTCATTTATTGATAGTTGTAATTTTTTTTTTGTGATTTTTTATATAGCCTCTTTTTTATAATGTGAATGTGAAAACACTGTAGACTCCGCGAATTCTTAGATTACTTCCTATTACGACTCACTTTTTATTATGATTATTTTTATTGTACTTTTTAGTGCAATAATGACTGGTCTATACTGTCCTTACATAATATCTACTAATACTGTAATATGGAACTATTGTAAGAACAACAATTTTTTTAAAGAGTAACCATGGAGTTTCTTTCCGGTTCTTCTCCATAGGAAACGACCAATTTGGAACCGTGCACTAGCTTCAGACGTTTTATATGTGCCCATGTGGCTTAGGTGAAATAAAAACATTTGAATTTTGTTTTTTATTTTTTTAAATTTTGTGTTTACGTTTCTCATCTTACACCTCTGTCGCAGCAGTCAGCACGTACGCTGTAATCAATATATTTTGAAAAAACTGCTAATTTATAAATTAGAAACATTTTGAAGCACTGTTCTTTAATGTTTATTGTACACCAATTTTTAAAAACCACTTTTATCAGGACGGCTGGTGCACAAGCAAGCTTAACCCACAACTGTTTCCTCCTCATAAGAGTACTTAGAAAGTTTACATATGAAGACAACCATTAGTGCACCAACAAACCTAATTATATTTCATTACATTAATTAAGGCCTTAAAAATAAACTAACTCCTGGAATAGCATGTAGAATACTTTTTATCCCAAAGAAAGTCTGTTCCCTTGAGATGATTTTCTAATATCACCGAAGTGAAGCTGCTGGCAGTCTCTAGTATCTATAAACATAAGCATAAGCATAACATGCCATTCAATGTTCCCACTGCTAGGACTCAGGCCTCCTCTAGGAGAGGGAACGGGCCGTAATCCACCACGCGGGTCCAGGGGTGGTGAATTATTTATGCTTGGCTCAATGCTGGTCCAGCTCCACTACCACCGGGTGAACAAATTGATTAGTTTGGAAATTATTGTTATTATTTTTTAATGTTTTGTTTTCTGGAATTGTAAAATATTATAAGTATTGTATAATGTAGAAGCATTTTTTTTTCAAAGTTTGTAAATGTGAGTACCATGGAGCTATTTTATGGTTTTTTATGTTACTATTGGACTTGTTTGACATAAATGAGCATGGCAGTTGAGAGTTAGTCATGCTCACTCAAATGTCTCACTGATGGTGGCGCGTGTGTTGGATCATTCGGTTCCCTTCAAAATGGTTGAGCTGAGTGGTGCTAATATTAGCGTCATGTTCGTGAACGGGCGCTGTCAGTTGAGACTGGTCATCTCTTAGCTGCCAGTTGCTATAATATCTATATTTAGTTTTTATTTTTACTTTATTTACATTGTTCTCAAATGATAGCGACAAAAAACATGTAACAGAGATATTTGTAATTACAAAACATGATTGAAAAGAGTGTCCATGGAGTTTCTTGCACATTCTTCTCCATAGAGATCTACGCTTCGGAATATGCAATTAGCATCTTTTTTTTTTCTCTGACTGACTGACTTCATGACATTTCAAAAGTGCCTGTAAATGGTTTATTTGAAATAAAATGCTTTGAATCTTTGAATCTTGTATCTATTTTATTTATTTAAAAGCACTTTTACAACGTTACGGAGGATGTCTAAGGCGTTGTTCAGTAGAAACTTACAAACTAAAAAAATACATTTTTTTAAAACAATAATAACCTAATAACAAATCCATACAATGAAGGTCGCATGTCTTCGATTTTTGGTTCTAGGACATGCCGTTTTCCTCACGATGTAGCCTAGTATCTATATAGGTACATAATTTATGCATTCAATTACTTGAAAATCACTGAAGGTCGACTGGCAATGGTGTAAGTGAATGGTTGATTGGTGTAAAATAATTAAACCATTTGTTCCTCTTACCAATCTACCAATTAAGTTCCAACAAAGACTCATACCGTTCTCCTTAATTTGAAAGAATTTTTACCTGTGGCGTATTGTGGAAATTCTTTTACGTAAAATCTTTCCACTCAGGTGGAGCTTAAACTTCCTATTTTAATGCAGACTCCGACCACAAAAGAAGACAGGAAACACATGTGGGTCACCTCCAACGTTGCGAGATTAAATATGCACTGGGGCTACTTTAAGGTGTATAGTCCCTTGAAAACATCAGCCCCCTAGCCAAGTTACGATTGTTTCGTTTGCGTCGAACGCCTCGAGTAGGCCACGCCTCCGATTCCTTTGTTCTGACCACGTGACTGAGCGTTGAGATGACGTCAGAACAAAGGAATCGGAGGCGTGGCCTACTCGAGGCGCTCGACGCAAACGAAACGATCGTAACTTGGCTACGGGGGCTGGCCGGAGTTAAATGTACACATAATCGTACTGCCGCCTGCGCCCGCATAGAGCCCCGCTGACCTTTAATTGATTGATTTACATATGCTATGTATATTTTGAAGAAAACTTAACCAGCAATTTTTTTGTTTAAATATATTTCTAAAGGTCAAAGCCGTTTGAAAGGAGTAGGGAAAACAAGCGAAAAAATTTGTTTTTGAAATTTTTTTTTGGCAAAAGTATTAGTCATACGAAAAAATCATATGTTGATAACATTGAACATGAATCTATACTAATATTATAAAGAGGTCATCATCATCATCTTCCTGCCCTTGTCCAGTTTTATTTGGGGTCGGCGCAATACGTTTTTTTCTTCCATTCTGTCCAATATTATAAAGAGGTAAAGTTTATTTTTTTGTTTGTAGGAGGTAATCTCTGGAAATACTGGTCCGATTACTAACATTTTTTCACCGATAGATAGCTGCTTTATTCCTCAGTGACATAGGCTATATTTTATGTACGCGAGCGAAGCAGCGGGCAAAAGCTAGTCTATAATAAACATATTTACCTAGCCGTTACTGAGGAGTAGACTTCAGAAAGTCAACTGTTTTTGGCATTGCTCGGGAGCTAGGGCCTTAAAATGTAGCTACTATAATACTATGTTCGTTCATGCATTTTGCTTTGTCCAATTTTGCACTGCTTGGAGAAAAACTTGTTGTTAATTTCCAAACCAATTAGTAAGTTATTAATAGAATCACCTTTTGCCAGCGTATTTTTCTATGTAAGAGTCGATAATATTATTCGACAGAAACAATCTACCGGGATAATAGTATATTATTTTGGAAGTAGGCGGAACGGAGAGTAAAGTCCCGCAAACCTCCGTTGAAAAAGGGAGGATCCTGCGACCAGACGTGTGTTATGTCTGGTGGGCAACTGCCCGATTAAATCGCGCAGGATTAGTTGTTATGTGACGCCATAGATGTTGCTAAATTATGACACAAGTGTGTAATGTTGGTGATTACCGCTGATGGGATATTTAGATCCGAGTTGAAGGCAAGCTCTCTTAAGATAGCCGAGGACGGCAATCGCCAATATTCACGTGTATCATACGACGTTTTTCGACACACTTGAGAAGAAAAATAAATGAAAATTCAGTTTTATTTAGTATATAAAAAGTTTATTTAGGGAAACAAATTTTAGGTAGTAAATGTGCAGTAAGTAGTAGTTGAGGCGTACATGTCATTTTTTTCTAGTCAAGTGAAGTTTTAACATACGCTTAAAGATCCAAACATCAGCCCCCCTAGCCAAGTTACAATCGTATCGTTCGCGCCGAACGCCTCGAGTAGGCCACGCCTCCGATTACTTTGTTCTGACGTCATCTCAACGCTCATTCACGTGGTCAAAACAAAGGAATCGGAGGCGTGGCCTACTCGAAGCGTTCGGCGCGAACGAAACGATTAATTGTAACTTGGCTAGGGGAGCTGAGTTTCATACTGTTGGATTCTAATCTAACAAATAAATACAAAACGTTTATTTAAACAAACGATCTGTTTGCAGATGAATGGAAGAGGCATCTCAGCAGTACCTACTGTTGGAGGAATTGTTGTATCATAATTATTGTTTCTTATATTAATTATATATGCTTTTGCTTCAGTTACTTACTGTAGGTAATTGTTTGTTTAACTGTTGTAATTAATTCACGTTTTAAAACGTTAGTAGGATAGAATTAAATAGTTCATTCAAATTAACTTCCCATGTTCTGCAGCCTCATCAGAAAGCTTAAATTCATCCATATGTAAATGGAAAGAAGTAGGTTCGAAGTTTTTTATCTGTAGGCCTTACAAATATTTGTCCCGTGCGGGAATCGTATCCGCGACAAGCAGCACAGCAGCCAATCGCTCAACCACTGCGCCAACCGTGCCGTCGAAAAATAGGGTATTACACTCATTTTTGAAGTGTCTCAATAAGATTCTATAGTGCTAATAAACCACTAAAAAAATACGTAATTTATATTCCGTCACTAACTACCATAGAAATATAAGAAATTCTTATATCTATGCTAAGTACCCTAAAATGCATTTATTTAAATTTTCAAATTTCGCGCGTAATTTGATGAAAATGCAGAACCTAGTGAACGCTATATTTACTCTGTAGACATGACGTCAGTTGGCTGTGTAAACAAATGCGCTGATATCCACTCAGTATGGCCGATCAGTTGACAGTTGACAGCTGTCACTTTAGTTTACACAGCCGAATGACGTAATAACATGTTGACTATTTCGTGATAATAAATAAAGATTTAAAAAAAACTGAAAACTTTGAATTGAATTTAAAAAAAATATTTTGTTATTTTACGAACTAAAACTAACCACTGACCGACTGCTTTTTGCCTAAGCTATTGTAATGATATATTTTTAGATTTTTTCTCATTTAAGTAAGATGTAACACGAAGCAAACCAAAGGAGACTGTTCGAATACTAATTAAGTAATTTATCATTATTTCTTAATATTGAGCTATGTGATTCAGAGAAAGTAAAAATGCAACGTTTTAATTGCATTAATATTTGGAAACGATCAAGTTTTTTTTTGTTGTAAATTTGATATTTAGCAGAATGTGAATGTTTTGCGCAAAATTATAATAATAAGTTTATTACTTAATCTTCGTTTTAAGCAATTTTTTTAATAATATAAATTATTGCTTGACCGCGAGAGTGATCCCACCTGACAGTATGCAATGATACAACCGTTGATGGTGAGGCACACTAGTTTATTAAGAGCCTATTCGCTCTAGCCTTGAAGACACCTAAATTATAATCGGACGGACAGACCGCAGCAGACAAATTGTTCCAGTAATTCGATGTAAGTACACGGTATAAAAGACGAGGCGAAACGCTTAGTTCGGACCGTAGAGGTGTTAACAATGTAAGGGAGGATACTCGCCGTACGTTGGGTTGTCCGATGGTAGAAAGGGGATGGCAGAATCAAGTCATGCAATTACCGCGCAAACTCTCCAAAATGCATCCTATAAAATACCGAAAAGCTGGTTACCCTACACCTGTGCTCCAGGCTTTGTAGATTGGTCCGAACCATATCTGGATCACCGATTAGCCTCTTCGCTTGGCTTCAAATCTGGATCACCAATTAGCCTCTTCGCACGCCTTCAAATCACGTGAACTCATTGAGTCATAGTTTTTTTTGTAAGTTTCATAGAATGTGTTTTTCTGACGTCATAAGCTGGCGTCGTCTGCAAACTATAATTCAATGCCCCTGGACATCAGACGACTTGTTAAAAGGGCAGGGAAAGTCATGCGTCAGACTTCTGAGAAAGAACTACGCATTCGTTACTAATCAAAATGTATGGTAGAAATGTGTCATAGCTTGTTGTTGCCGAATTTCTACTTGTTGCTTTAAGACTTTCCGAACTTTAGGCAGATTTGAATCAATAAATAAGGTTAATAAATTGGTTTATCGAAAGATTTGATGCAGGTGCAGTGGGATTTTAAAAACCTCGGAGTTACTAAATGCAAAAATTCTATTCATTATATTATTGTAGTTACAACTTACTCCTACCTACCATACTTATAACATGAAACCCACTCGTGCAATATCGGTTCCTCAAGCTTATTTTTTTTTTTATCAAAGGACCATATTTTAAAATAAAAACACATTCTGTGGGGGTTTGGCAATCTGTGTGACAGGATTTCCTAGTACAGATGCCAGTCTCCCAGAAAGGAATAATTGTATCTTTTTATGTAATGTTAGTTTGTATGGCACCTTTATGCAAGAGAAATAATTAAATGAATATATTATGTTATTATATTGATTTGTTTATTCGGTTAATATTATTATTAATTAGCTGCTGCTAATGGCTTGGCTTGCGTGAGAATATAGAAAATTATCGAAATTCTTTTGGGATAATTTCACAGTCCCGGGATAAAAGTATCCAATGTGTGTGGTACATGGTCTATTCGTGTCCCAAGTTACATCGAAATCCGTTCGGCCGTTCGGACGTAAAGAAGTAACAAACATACTATACACACACACACACACCATCACAAACTTTCGCCTTTATAATATTAGAGTGATTATATTACAAACGTCTTTTAAAGCCAAATTAATTTTAATACCGTCCTTGCTTACTCCGATTACAATAATTAATTTCATAGGTATTTATTTAAACAATGTAATAACATCCTGTGATATAACACATACTTTCAAAATTAATTATTTAGTCGAAATTGAGACCTAGGTCACAATCTCCGAATTCGACATTGATATAAAAAACGAAAGGTTTCAAAACTTAATTGGCTTTTGAATACGAGTACCTCCACTAATTTCGTAGGAAGTTCAAAAGAACCGTGGCTAGGGTAGCGGGATTGATTGAAAGAGTCACTGCAGTCTTAGAACGCAAAGGGCAATTGAAGGAACACAGGTGGGTTTCAATCAGTAAAATCTGACATTCTTTCTCACTCTACCCAGAGAAAATATACGGTGGAGATGTGCCCCGCTTGGGCGGAGCACCGCCGCGTCCTCGTGGACGATCGGCAGCAACGGCCTCGGTTCGGGCACGCTCAGCGTAACTGTATTGTATATATTCAGCCCCCCTAGCCAAGTTGCAAACGATAAACGTGAACGCTTAGTAATCTCCAATAGATTTTCAACTTTATACCTAAGAGCATAAAGTTGAAAATCTATTAGACTACTGAGCGTTAGCGACCGGAACGAACGAAAACACTATGTAATCTTCAATAGATTTTCAACTTTATATCCAATGACATAAAGTTGAAAATCTATTAAAGACTACTGAGAGTTTACGATTATCGTTTGTGACTTGGCTAGGGCGGCTGCTTCTTGTTATTTTGTGTCGCTTCCGTATTGCCTGCGTCGAATAAACTTTATTTTATTCTCTTATATTCTAAACGGATTTTCATTCGGTGTTGACCATTAGACAGAGTGATTCTGGAAGGTTTGGGTGTTTAATAAATGCACATTACAATAGAGAAAAACCGAGAATTTCAAAGATTTGTAACACCCATGCGAAGCTAGGACGGGACGCCAGTAATATTATAAAGGCGATAGCTTTTTTGTACGAGAATGTCTGTTATTTCTTTCTCGTTCATAAACGTCTGAACGGATTTAGATGAAAATTGGCACTCGGGTAGACCTACGATATCCTGGAATAGCATGAAAATGGGATTTCTTTTTTTTCGGTGGGAAAATCATCCAATGACATCCCGCGCTCTTGGGCGGTGCGGGAGATAGTGTCAGACTTTTACTCACTAAAAGCCCACTCCTGTTCCTTCGTTGTCTTTCATACCAGGGCCAAGTCTTCCTTTCAGAAGCAGACCCTTGGCCCCAGTAGGCATCGAACCTGCTGGGCCCCTACGGTTTGCTGACATCTCCTTGAGGCGCGCGTGGAATACTACGTGCCCTCGACGATTTGGGCTCGGTCCGGACGGTTACCGGACGATCGACGATCGACGAACTACCCATTGCTCGCCGTTATGAAGATGGAATGGCTTTCTACTTTCACACGGGTAGTATTAGTATTACTCTAGTATGTACATAAATCTTACGGTTCTCTATTGTGTCACCTAAATTTTTTATCCATAATTTAAAGTGCCATAACTTTTTTTGTCCTAATCATCATTTGTCCGAATGATAACTTACCCGAATTTAAAATCACATAATATCACATGCCATAAAATTGAAATCCCTAAATATAATATGTCCTAAATCCGTTTGTCATAAATATTACAATCAATAATATACAAAAGACATAAAACTATAGACATAAAACTATGTTTTCAATAAAAGTTATAAGTCAGCAGCATGCAAGCAAGCAGCATGCAAGCAAGCATGCAGCACGCAAGCAAGCATGCAGCATGCAAGCAAGCACGCAGCATGCAAGCAAGCACGCAGCATGCAAGCAAGCACGCAGCATACAGCATGCAAGCAAGCATGCAACATGCAGCAGGCATCGTTTCTGTCATGGCTCCGGCGCTGCGGGGCTCCGGCGATCCCACGCGAGTTTATCGTCGCAGATGGGTTTAACGCTCACCACCGCAGCTTCGGCTTGCTGGCCGGCTTCGCCGGCCAACCTCAGCCGTGGCGGCGGGTGTTACAACCACCTGCTCCTCAACTCGCGGGCCGCCTCGCCCCTCCGCGCCTACGCGATTTTAAATTACACTCTAGGGGTAGGGCAGACAAGACTGCGTGGAGTCGGATTTACAGCGATTCGTTTCTGTCACTAAAATCTAATTTTTAGCAAATGATTTATGACTAAAAAAATATTATAAATGAACATTCGGAATAATATACACATTATTTAACACAAAACTTAGGACATATGACTTTAGGTCATGTAAAATTAGGAGATTCAATTATTATAGTACTCGATATTATGACAAAATACTTTTAGAACTAAAGATAATTATGTTAAATAAAATTTCGGGATTTTGAACATTATGGTTATTGATGTTTATAGCAAACGTGTTATGGATAATGATTTTCGGACAAACAATTTTAGGTGAAGAAAGGGAGTACCAAATCTTACAATACATTGTTAAGTTAAAGATCCAAGTAGGCCGCTGCAAGCCGAAGTTGGCGAAATAGGGCAACATCGACCCGTCTTACATCCAGAGCAAGTGCAAAGTGTTAAACTATACCATGCTTACGAGCGCTTTTAACACACTCAGAGTGGCACGAGGTCTATTACGCCTCAAATACCGCTGTTTTTTGCAGTGTGGCTAAAAAAAAAACATAATCATCTTTGCCGTGTGGAGACCGTAACTTCAATTTGGTTTAGTTTAAGAAAGAGATGAATATCAATCGAAGATGTCTTTATTATAACAGCCATATGTCATTTGCGTTGCCAGTGCAACACGCACTGTTCATTAGACTCTTGTCTTTAGACACAGTGGTATGTTGGACGAGAAGATACCGCGCAGCTTCCCTAAAGCTGCACAGCCGTGTCGGATTCGACGACCTCTTTCTCCAAGTTAGACCTACCCAACTGGGCTATCTATCTGTCCCAGGTAAACATAATCGTCCACAACTTCGAATGAGTAGAGTTTCTGATCTTGATCAGAGTGGGTGCTACATGGAGGTTTGCCATGACTTTGGTTTTGTGCATGTTAATTTTAAGACCCACTCTTTCGGAAGCTCATTGAGGTCACCGAGCATTATACTGAGCTCCTGCGTAGCCTCAGCTAGAAAGAAAGAAAGATAATTTATTTGTCAAACATGCGTTTACATAAACTGACTAATCAGACATGCAAGGTATTAAATTAATATGTTGTGAGCGTCCATGTTTTGCCAATAACGGCGTACAAATGTTTGTAGGTATAAAAAATCATTGAATTGCATTTACTTAAAGTCATTTCAAATTTCATTACAAAATACATCATCATCATCATCATCATTTCAGCCGAAAGACGTCCACTGCTGGACATAGGCCTCCCCCAAGCGTCGCCACAACGAACGGTCCTGTGCGTCTCGCATCCATCGGACTCCCGCAACCGTTACCAAGTCATCGGTCCACCTTGTAGGAGGCCTTCCAACGCTACGTCTTCCGGTACGTGGTCGCCATTCCAGAACCTTTCGGCCCCAACGGCCATCTGTTCTGCGAGCAGTGTGCCCTGCCCATTGCCACTTTAGTTTGGCGATTCTTCGTGCTATGTCGGCAACCTTGGTTCTCCTGCGGATATCCTCATTCCTGATTCGATCACGCAAGGAAACTCCGAGCATAGCCCTCTCCATTGCCCTTTATGTCCCTCTATGCCATTACAAAATACACAAGGAAATAATAATAGATGTCAAGATATTATAGTCTTGGATGTTTCTCCTACCCACACATTCGATACAAGTGGAAGTGTATAAAAGGCGTCGCGCACGTGGGACGAATTTCAAATCATTCTCGCCCGACGCTCGCCCCGAACGGTCGTGCCGCTCTGTGCTCCGCGCCCGCTCCGTGCTCTGTGTCGAGTTACGTCACCCCGCGTGACGTCATCGTGGTCGCCGACCGCACCAGCGATCCGAAGCCGCCTTTTTCAAGGCAGTGGAGGATAGACTTTTCCTTACGGAAACAGTCGATAAACGTGTGCCCCTTCAGGGAAAATCCACAGTTTCGTGGTCCTTGACGGGAAACCTAACGGTGTCAACAACGTCAAGGGGGTGTTGCCCCAATACACCCGCCGAACCCCTTCAGGGCTAGGCAGTCATTTGGAGTCGGGAGCTAGGTTTTGGCCTTGGGGGATCTCCTAGTCAAACCTATTACTCCGAGTTCTCTTTCAGCTACACACCTGGTGTCGGTTGGGGTGTCTATCCCTTCGCACCAGACCCTGGTAGGGCCCGATCGCACATTAAGATTGGCGATCGGTTTCAAGCTTAGGGCTCACCAGTAGGTACACACCTCCCAGTTAGCAAACCCTTACTGGGAGGGTCACACACCCCCGGGCCCGTCCACCCGGGGACTTAGGGTATTAGGCATAGGAGAGTTACAACTAATGTAACAAAGCCCAATCCCACCCTAGTCATGACGGACGCTATTATCTTAGCGTTCGTCAAAGAGGTCCTTTTCAAGGACCCCGATTTTCTCGCCAAATATGGCGAGAAAATCGCTTTAATTAAAAGCGCCCCTCCTCCCGTTCCGACGAGCGTCACCGATTTTAGTGACGTATTGTCACCATTCCCGGCCAACACGGACTCAGGTCCGTCCCCGCCGTCCCCCTGTCCCCGCCCCTTACCGGGAAAGGCTTCTATGCCTCCCCTTTTAGTAGCCCATTTTGCCAATGAGGCTATGGACACGTCGGTGCCCGCCAGCGACTCAACGTCGCATTCCTCCGCCTCGGACTCCGAGCAGTCCACTGATTCCTCCTCCTCCGAGGACGACTTCCAAGTCGTCCTAGGGGGCAAGAGGAAAGCCCGAAAGGCCGCGCAGGCCTCTAAAGCAAAGAAGACCGTAGTGTCTCCTCCCGCCCCCGCTACCCAGCCCGCCCCTGTTACCCAGCCCGCCCCCATTTCGCAGGCTAGCTGCCCTCCGTCCGCTTCTGGCACTCAGCCAAAGAAGCAGCGCCCCCCTCCGCCCTTGTACATCCAGGACAAGGCGAAGTGGACAGATGTGTCCAAAATGTGTAGTGATCGCAAGATCAACTACACAAACGCCCGCTCTTGCCAACAAGGCATTAAGGTTCAGGTCCCGACGTCAAATGACTATCGGGAACTAACCAAAGTCCTCCGTGATAGGAAAATCTCCTTTCACACGTATTCCCTCCCCGAAGACACGCCAACCCGAGTGGTTATAAGACGTGTCCCCAAAGAGATCGCCACCGAGGACATCAAGTCCGACCTCCTGGCGCAGAACATCCCCGTGTCCGCTGTCCACCGCCTTCATAAGGCGAGAGGAAGCGAGCTCTACGACATGGTACTTGTCGTATGCGACCCCACCGAAGGGCACCACCCGATCTTCAAAATCAAGTCGGTGTGTTCCCTCTCTGGCATCTCCATTGAGAAGCCTTTCAGACCGACGATAGTCGGTCAGTGTCACCGCTGCCAATTATATGGCCACTCGCAGCGGAACTGCTACGCTACACCCAGATGCGTTAAGTGTCTGGGCGAGCATGGCACGAGCGACTGCCCTCGGCCCAAGGACCGCACACTCTGCACAGAGCCACCCAGCTGTGTACTGTGCGGTCAAGCCGGGCACCCGGCTAACTACCGTGGCTGCCCTAAAGCCCCCAAAATCCCTCCCAAGCTGGCAAAGCGTGCTGCTGCTCGCCAACAGAGGGAAGTTCCATCTGGGAAAGCCCCCTCTTCCCAACTCCCCGAACGTCTCGCACCCCAGAGACCATCCCCATGGAATCTGTTGAACCATCACAAAGCCTTCCCGGCTTTGGCGGTCTCACAGCCCATCCCAGCGCTAATGGCCAAGCCCATTCCAGCGCCTGCCCCCGCTTCTGTGGCCCCCGTGGCCGCAAAAACTCCCCAAAGAGCGGCTGCGTTCCCACGCAGAACCGTTGGCCAGATCATTCTGGACAACTACCGCATCTTTATGACGCAGGATGCTAGGGATTTAGCTGATGAGCTAACCCTAGCAGAAATAAATGGCCAGCTCGACTACGCTAAGCGAGCTGAGCTATTCACAAAATATGAGTCGGTCACGGCCGAACTCGACAAGTTACCCGCAATAACTCTTGATGGATAGACATCAAAGAATTTGTTCCTCCAAACCGCGATCCCTTAAATTAGGCTTCTTTAATGCCAACGGCATTATCAATCAGAGAGATGAGATCGCCACTTTTCTCCGCGACCATCAGTTAGACATTCTCCTTATCCAGGAAACATTCCTCAAACCCCACCGTAAAGATCCTAAAATTGCCAACTATCGCATAGTTCGCAACGATAGATCTCGCTGCCACGGTGGTGGCACCCTCATTTACTACAGGAAGGAACTGTACTGTATCCCCCTAACCCCACCCGCGCCCTGTTCGTTCTTAGAATACGCAGCCTGTCGAGTAGGCATGACTGGTCATCAACCGATCACTGTCATCTCCGCCTACTATCCCCCTCCGACTTCCTCGTCTCGTATGCCAGACGAGTCCATCGCTCTCACTAGAGACCTCACCGCCCTCTTTGGCTTGAGTGACTCCGTTATACTAGCGGGCGATCTCAATGCTAAACATCCCGCCTGGAACAGTAGTACGACCAACCCTAGAGGTAAGGTCGTGTTCAACCTTGGTGCATCCCTTAACTTTGACATCATCGCCCCGATGTGTCACACTCACTTCCCCCTAAATCCCAACCATAGCCCCGACGTCCTCGATGTAGCGCTCCTGAAGAATGTAAACCTCCGTTTACAATCTATAGAAGCAATACACGAGCTTAACTCCGATCATCGCCCCGTGATCATGCACCTAGGCTCCCGCTCGGGTAATCTCGACCCCGGCCAGCCTCCCCCGTCCCAATTGATCACTGATTGGAAGAAAGTAAGCGAAAGACTGAAATCTACCACGTCACCTCAATTGGATTCTATCCCTGACCACATCGACTCAGTCGCTGACACGACGGCTGCGATCGACTCGCTCACAGATCACGTACAATCCGTCCTGAACGAATGTTCAAGGGAGATTCCAGCGACGGAGGACCGTCGCTGGAAAATTCCGGACGATGTACGGGCTCTGATGACCGAGAAGAACGCGGCCATCCGTGCGTACAGCGCTTTTCCCTGCGACGCTAACAAGGCTCACATGCGTAGATTACAGCGTGCTGTTAAGAAACGCATGACCGAGCTGCGTTCCGCCCGCTGGGACAAGACGCTTAGCGAACTCGAGCCTACTCATCACGCCTTCTGGCAACTTCAGAGGAAATTACGTTCCACTGAAGAGTCCTCTATCCCTCCGCTCACCCGCCCTGACAAGAGTGTCGCTTTCGACAACTCTGAAAAAGCGGAATGCCTAGCCGACAGCCTCGAAGCCCAATGCTCGCCTAGCTCTCAACTAGTAGACCAAGCTCACATCGACATGGTGGACGCTGAAGTCGAACGTAGAGCCTCCCTCCCTCCCGTTGAAGACCCTGATAACCCTCTACCCCCCGTCACTCCCGACGAGGTGGAGGATATCATCAAAAAACTTCAACCCCGGAAAGCCCCCGGCGCCGACGGTATCACGAACAGAGTGTTCAAACTCTTCCCTCCCCAACTTATAATGCTAATGACCGCCATCTTCAATGGCGCATTAAGCAATAATATCTTCCCCCAAGCATGGAAGCAGGCCACCGTTATCGGTATCCCCAAACCAGGCAAGCCCAAGTCTGACCCTTCCAGCTACCGCCCCATCAGTCTCCTCAATGTTCTCGGTAAAGTCTACGAGAGGCTTATTTATAAGCGTCTCAAAGATTTTGCCGAATCCAAGGGTCTCATTCCTAATGAGCAGTTCGGGTTCCGTACCGAGCACTCATGCATCCACCAAGTCCACCGCATCGTAGAGCACCTAAGCGCTGGCTTCCAGCGTAATACGATGACGGGTGTCTTGTATTTCGATATAGCGAAAGCATTCGACAAGGTCTGGCACAATGGCTTATTATATAAGCTATACCAACTCGGAGTGCCAGACCGTCTCGTGCTCATCATGCGAGACTTTCTGTCGAATCGCACCTTCCGCTATCGAATTGAGGGTGCCCTCTCCACCCCCCACCCCATCCGAGCAGGAGTCCCGCAAGGCTCCGTAGTATCCCCCTTAGCCTTCACGCTGTTCACCAGCGACATTCCCCAGAGTAAAAAGGCCCAGTTGGCTCTATTCGCCGACGACACGGCAATTTACTACACCGGTCGTGACCCCAGAGTTATCGCTCGCAATCTCCAAACCTCCGCAAACATTTTGGGCAAATGGTTCCGGAAATGGAGAATTGAGGTTAACCCTGATAAGAGTCAAGCTGTTCTCTACTCGAAACAGCGGAAGTCCGTCCTCCCTCCCCCTCCGATCACCATGTACGGCAAGCCAATCCCCTGGGAGAAGCAAGCCAAGTACCTCGGAGTGATCCTAGATCAGCACTTGACCTTCGCCGAGCACATAAAGCAGGCTCGCTCGCGAGCCGCTTTCGCTCAAGGTAGGCTCCACTATCTCATGACTGCTCGCAGCAAATTATCACTTAAGTGCAAGCTGCGCCTCTTTACAGCAGTAATCCGCCCGATTATGACATATGCCTGTGCTATCTTCGCACACGCCAAGCCCCGTTTCCTCCATAGGATGCAGACCCTCCAAAATCGGACCCTCCGTAAAATCCTCGGTGCCCCTTATTACGTCCGAAATGAGAATCTACACTTAGATCTCAAAATCCCCACCATCCAGCAGTTCATGAAACGCCTGTGCAAGCGTTTCTTCGATACTGCTGTGAAACACCGCAACCCCCTTATCGTATCGGCCGCCCGATATGAACCCTCCCTCATCTCAAAGATTCGCCGTCCTAGGCATACTCTTGTCACCTCCGACGACCCCATTACCCTGCTCCAAGAGAGCCGTAAGGAAACCAGTACAGTTCGTAGACATTACAGACCGCCGTCATTCCGTCCTCGCCGCCGAGGCCCGCCGCGACAGACCCGTCAACGTCCTCCCCGTCCTTTGCTCGAGCCAGCCCGCGCCGCTGAGCCGTAGTTTTAAAATTCCCCGTTAATAATAATAATATCTTTGTGCGATCCAGCCCGTCCCTTGCTGCCCCCCCCCAGCGACGCCCTAAGCCGAGGTCCGTACCCCACAGGGGGTGCCCTTAGCGTGTAGTCGCTTAGTTTTTAAGTTAGTTAAGTAAGCCCTGGCTGGAGGCTTTGATTCTCGAATCGAGGCCGCCACAGGCAAGTCCGGTTAAGCAGCCGACAACCTCCTAGGTTGACCTGCGAGAGGCCACACACAAAAAAAAAAAAAAAAAAAAAAGGGACGAATTTCATTCTTTGCTTGGCTTTCGGATGCAACGGACGTTTCGCTGTATCATTTTGTGTCGGTTTATGTACTTTAGCAGTAGTTTGAGAGTAGTTTGTGTAATAGAGTTAAGTGATTGTTGCTTTGTTACTTTCTTTATTAAAATTAAATCGTTTTGTAAGAAATTAAAACTCGTGTTACTAGTTCTTTTTTTAATTAATACCGCCTCTGATCCATAAGATCAGAAGTGGGATTGTCACGCGTTTCCAGCCGTTTTTGCCATCTGATTCGATTAGGTAATTGTGTTAAAAGTGAGTTCTGTGTTGATTAGTGTGTACTGAACTTTTAATCTGTAAGTAAGTTTTTTATTTCTTATAAAATGCCTGAACACGGATCCCGATCTAAGGATCGTAGACACTCTCGTGTCTCCCGTCGCGATAGTTCGAGTAACCGTTATACGCCGCCAACTATGCGCCACCGCCGTTCGGTGGATAGTAGGGATAGATCACCTAGGCGTCGTAGTGTTTCCCGTGACTCATGCGATAACTCTCGTTCTCGCAGATACCGCGGAGAGTCTCGTGATCGTCGTCACGGTTCACGTAACGCCGCCCTTGATCAAATTCTTACAAGGTTAGAAGTGATCGAACGTAGATTTTCCGTGACTTCTAGTAGCGATAGTCCGTTGCATCCAACTAACGAGGGCCAGTTACTGTCGTCACTCCCGGACGTGTCGACACGTGACTGTGAGCGAAGTTCTGGTGTGACCGCGGTTACTAATGAGGCTAGTGTAACGAGTAACTCACACGTTTCAGTTAAGAATACTGAGGAAAAGGATACTGCGAACAGTATTGTTGGAGCTTTGTCCGCTCTTTTGAAAACTAAGTCCCATAACTTTTACATATCACCATTTGACCCGAGCATACATGATTTTGATGTCTGGTGCGATGAGGTTGACCGGGCTCGCGTGATTAATAATTGGGATGATCGCGAATGCCTCGGGCGTATAGGTACTTGTCTACGCGGCGATGCCAAGTCTTGGCTGAATGACTGGGTGACGAATGATAGATCGTGGAGTAACTTTAAGCTGGAGTTCCGATTCTTGTGTCCCCGTAGTGTTGATTTTGCGTCCATACTGTTTGATGTAATGAATACTAACTCAAATAAATACTCAACTTATGCTGAATACGCTCGCAAGTCACTATTACGCCTTAACATAGTTAAGGGTTTGTCAGACGAGTTAAAATCTGCCATTGTCATCAGAGGCATTAGCGATCCCCAAGTCAAGGCTGCGGCAACTAACGCCAAATTAGCTTCTAGAGATTTAGTTGAGTTCTTGTCAGTATATGTCAAGCCTAAAAGTGATAACAGTGCTGTTCGTGCTCCTTCAAATAACTCCAATCAACGTAAACGAGAGGCACCCAAATCGGACAATAGCAATGCTCTTTGTCACATTTGTGGTAAGAAAGGTCACAAGAAGTGGTCTTGCCCCAAGAAACCTAAAGATTCGCCCTCAGCCCAGGATAGCGGTTCCTCCAAGTCAGCTCCAACATCAAGCGATAAGGGAGATAAGTCAGTTCTACGTTGTACTTTTTGTAGACGCAATGGGCATTCAGTTGACTCATGTTTTCAAAAGTTGCGCTCTGAGGGTAAGAACAAACAAGCTAATGAAGTAAATTTTTGCTCCGAATCGACCAAAAACGAACAAAAGTGATATCAGCAGTTGTACAAAAAGTACCAGTTGATGTCTTAGTCGATAGCGGGTTCGATATTTCTTTAATTTCCGAAAGTGTACTAAAATACTTTAACTTTAACCGTGTACCAACTTATCGCTTGGAATTGGAATTTGAATTTGATGCGTGGAATTGGAAGTCAAGAAATTGAGTCTACCTCCATGATTACAACTGTTATTGAATTTCCCGAAGTGTCGCTTGAGGTAGATCTATACGTAGTGTCTGCTGAGTGTATTAGTGCTCCTATTCTGATTGGGACTGACATACTGAACCAAAAAGGGTTGGTGTATGTGCGGAGTGGTGCAGAGCAGCGCCTTATTAGATCTAGTACAGTGTCAACCGTACAACACGTAAGTACTGCGGAAGACTTAAGCATTAAAACTCCTTTAGTTGGTGTCGATAAAGAAAATTTGTTGGCGATCATACGTGAGTTTTCGGACTTATTTATTTCTGGCACTGCAACTTCCACAGTGAATACGGGCAGTATGGAAATCAAACTGACCTCCAATATCCCGGTGAGTCATCGCCCTTATAAACTTCCAGTAGACGAAAAGCATAGGGTACGCGATATTGTTCGAGACCTACTGGACAAGGGGATAATCCGTGAATCAAAATCGGATTACGCGAGTCCTATCATTCTCGTCAAAAAAAAAAAAAGGATGGGAGTGATAGGATGTGCGTCGATTACAGAGCACTTAATACCATTACAGTCAAAGAGAGATTTCCCCTGCCGTTGATCGACGACCATATTGACAAACTTGGTAGGTTTAAGATCTTTACCAGCCTTGATATGGCCCCAGGGTTTTCACCAGGTGCCTATGAAGGACGATGACTCCATAAGCAAGACTGTATTCGTGACACCCGAGGGGCATTATGAGTACCTAAAGATGCCCTACGGTCTAGCCAATGCCCCAATTGTATATTAGAGAATTATATCGAAAACTTTAAAGTCTCTGATTGATACTGGTGTAGTCTTAACCTACATAGATGACGTCTTAATCCTGTCTAATTCAGTCGTTGAAGGTCTCAAAACATTGAAAGAAGTTTTAAAAATATTAAAAACTGCCAGGTTTTCAAGAAATGTACCTTTTTGAATACAGAAATTGAGTACCTTGGACGATTGATTAGTCACGGTCAGGTACGGCCGAGCCCGGGAAAGGTTGAGGCTTTAGTTCATTCACGAAAACCTTCGAACGATAAGGAAGTTCGCCAGTTTTTGGGCCTTGCAGGCTATTTTCGCCGCTATATCGCTGGCTACGCTTCAATGACAGCGAGTATATCAAGGCTGCTTAGAAGGAATGAACCTTTTGTTTGGGGCGCCGAGCAGGACGCTTCTCGCGATTATATTATAAAGGGTCTGACTAACGAACC
This sequence comes from Mythimna impura, assembly GCA_905147345.3. Lineage (NCBI taxonomy): Eukaryota > Metazoa > Arthropoda > Insecta > Lepidoptera > Noctuidae > Mythimna > Mythimna impura. Next base: position 9,361,887 of record LR990362.1, on the reverse strand, counting down.
AGTTTTAGCAATTTTTGACCCACAGTTGCGTACGGAACTTCACGCCGACGCCAGTGCTGCGGGTCCACTCAAGGGGCGGAATCTAGGTACCACAGCTATGAGCTAGAAACTTTAGCTGTTGTTCGGGCACTGCAGAATTTCCGCCACTATCTTATAGGCATCCACTTTAAGATAGTCACTTTGGTGAGGCCGAGCGTGCCTTTGGTGAGGCCGAGCGTGCCTTTGGTGAGGCCGAGCGTGCCTTTGGTGAGGCCGAGCGTGCCTTTGGTGAGGCCGAGCGTGCCTTTGGTGAGGCCGAGCGTGCCTTGGTGAGGCCGAGCGCGCCTTTGGTGAGGCCGAGCGCGCCTTTGGTGAGGCCGAGCGCGCCTTTGGTGAGGCCGAGCGCGCCTTTGTTGAGGTCGAGCGCGCCTTTGGTGAGGCCGAGCGCGCCTTTGTTGAGGCCGAGCGCGCCTTTGTTGAGGCCGAGCGCGCCTTTGGTGAGGCCGAGCGCGCCTTTGGTGAGGCGGAGCGTTCCTTTGGTGAGGCCGAGCTCACTACCGAACAGAGATGCGCTGCTATCATTGAGACGACAGCGGGCATCTGAGCTTCTCAAAGCGAACCAGCATCGTCAGGATGCCTATGTTAATGAAGATCGCAGACAGCCACGTATTTTCAGTGTTGGCAACTTTGCATTTGTCAGCAAGATTGGACAAAGTACTGGAAAATTAGATTCTGGCATGCGCGGCCCATACAAGGTTACTCGGGTGCTGCCACACCACCGTTATGAATTGGAACTTCTAGCTGGGTCTTACGAAAAGAAGACTCAAGCTGCCGCCGAACATATGACGTTATGGCGCGGTGAGTGGACGCCAGACGCTTGTTCTGCGTTCTTTGAAACTGGTAAATTGACTTACCGGTTTGGAGCATGCAAACGTTAGGGCAACCAGGTTGTGAGGGATGAGCAAGGATCTGATGCAAATGGGAGTAATGCCGCGGTCGAGGACGCCACGCAATCAGGAACGGCCGTCTTGGATGTTTCTCCTACCCACACATTCGATACAAGTGGAAGTGGCGTCGCGCACGTGGGACGAATTTCATTCTTTGCTTGGCTTTCGGATGCAACGGACGTTTCGCTGTATCATTTTGTGTCGGTTTATGTACTTTAGCAGTAGTTTGAGAGTAGTTTGTGTAATAGAGTTAAGTGATTGTTGCTTTGTTACTTTCTTTATTAAAATTAAATCGTTTTGTAAGAAATTAAAACTCGTGTTACTAGTTCTTTTTTTAATTAATACCGCCTCTGATCCATAAGAATAGTATAAATATCTTATAGTCAAAAATAAATTAAATTATGTACATTATGTATACTCATTATTACGCAGTCAAATATTATCATTCAAAAGTCAATTGATTCAAAATTCACATTATTAAATTGTTATTCTTAACCATATTATATTAGATTTATGACTACTATGTCGTCGGTAAATCAGAGATGAGTGATGTACTCGCCACTGACATTAATGTCTAGCCCTCTCCATTTCAAAACCTCGAAGATGTCTTCCATTGCGGCCGTGAATGAAAATCTACGAGTGTTTTATTTTTTACACAAATATCAAAGTTAATTCTTTTTTTTTTTGTTTCATGCCTATGTCTACCGTCTGGCTGTCTGGTAAGGCCATCTTATCGGACAACAAAAAATATTAAATGCTCGTCGTCCGCAAGCCAGCGCCTACGTTGTAATTCCACCGTATGCTTCACCATGTCCTCTGGGCGATCCACACAATGGCGACACCCGGACTTTGTTCCACCTAAATCTGAAACAAGAACCTATCCCTTTTCATTAACCTGTATTGTGTTCCTTGTATCTGTCCTTGTATTCTTGGGCTCTTATGGAAACAGCCATCCTCACGCATGGGCGTTTTTAAAACGATACTTAAAAACATTATTATTGTCACAAAAAAAAAACCTATAGTGTTTCAAGAAACGTATCGCCATCAACGCACACTTCAAAGAGAATCTCAGCATAATTAAGGGCGGGTACGCTACAATCGTGGCGATAAGTCCCTTCTTTGAGGAGTGGCTAGAGAGGCGCTACGGCATCCTCATTTTCCGCCTTCCAGGAAGGTAAAAAAGCATCACACATCTTATAAACATGTACAACTCATAAACAATAGTAAACAGGGACTTTGTCAGTTGTACTAATTTCCACATGAGAGGACAATCGTGTCTAACAGTTATGGCATTCAAAATGCTGTAGCGACTTCCACGCAGTCAACTGATAGATGATGCGGTCTTTTTGCGCCAGATAGCTGCGAAGACATCTGTGTGGGCTTTTTTTTAAATTGATATAAACTAGTGTTTGACTACGATCCCACCCATAGATATAATCCCACCTGATGGTAAGCAGTGAAGTAATCCTCGATGGTGTAGCTCATTAGTTTATTAGGAGCATATTCACTCTTGCCTTGAAGACACCTTAATTATAAACGGACGGAAAGACTGCAGCGGGCCAATTGTTCCAGTCATTTGATGTACGCGGAATAGACGACCCGGTACACTGCAAAAACCTTAAAGCTATAAAAAACCGGGCAAGTGCGAGTCGAACTCGCGCACTAAGGGTTCCGTACAAACTTACCTATGAAAACAGTACAATTCCCGAATTGAGTTACGAAGACATAACAGTTTTCATATTTTTTTTTTCTATATTTGTGATAGGAGACCTTGCTTCATGCCAAATTTCAGGATTCTAGGTCAACGAAAAGTAGGTACCCTATGAATTTTGATTCCCTTGAGAGTGTCGAAATACACGTTTTTTGCAACATAAACGACCGTATCTTTTTTTTGTTAACTTTGATTTTTTCACAGCTTTAAGGGACCGTAAAACTGAGTATGTGGTTTTGGTTATAATTTCAACTCAATACGGAGGTATTGAGTTGAAATAAACATACATTCAGCCGAACATAGAACCTCCTCCTTTTTGAAGTTGGTTAAAAAACGCGTTTCCGAGATAAAGGACAGACAGACGGACGGAAAATCGTTTTTTCCTTTTGAGGTGCGGAACCCTAAAAAAATAACACTTCTATATGCATAGTAGCAATGACAATGATAGTGAATTTAAGTAATAATTTTAATTACAATAATTACATAATAATGTATCAGCGTGTACGTTTTTAGTTCACGGTCAAAGCAATATAAAATAAAAGGTTTTTAATGCACGTAATAATTTTAATTAGAGGTAAGTTTTTTGTAGTTAAGTAATTAATTGGTTGGTAAATAGACCATTGGTTCAGTTGATTATTATTAGTATTATTATAGTTAGTATCTATAGACCCACTCGTATCAATGGTTACACCTTTTTCGGTAGGAAATCACCAAGTGACGGGGTTCACCCTGCGACTCCCGACGACCGGGGCGTCTCTTGTGGAGGCTGCTGGGGCGTGAGGATGGCTGTTTCCATAAGAGCCCAAGAATACAAGGAACACAATACAGGCTAGTGAAAATAAGTTAGTTTACCTTTTATTATGAACAGAGTTCGGAATTAGGTACAGCTATTCATGTACTTGCATCGAAATGTTGATAATTATTATTAGGGATCTTCCCGGGATTTCTAATGAAAAATCCCGAGTGGCCAACAATATTACAAATAAATAATAATAAGGGAAATAATAATGGTTCCGAAAAACAAATTAATCTCCAGCGATCTGTGGCCGACTATTATTCTAATTAACCAGCGTTATAATGATTTACCGACAAAAAACCTAAAACATAAACGAAAAAAAATATCCAAATTAACAACAGATAAGAGCATGTTCAAATTACATTTTCTCCTTAAAAAAAAATGGATCTTCGAATAACAAAACTAAACTTCCGAATATAATACTGAACCTCCGACAAAATTACTAAGTTACCGACAACAGAGGTTTTGTCAAAATAATCATATTTTTACAACTTGCATGAACTGTTTTAATTTCTATTGTTGGTTATCAAATTTATTTTTTAACTCTCAATAATGAGGAAAATACCTCAACTGTGCGGCTCGCGCGATCGGGTTCGGGTCGCTTTCGGCTGTTTTCGGGTCGGTTTTGTCTGTTTATGTTACAAAATTAAATAGTTTTTTTTTGCTACTGGCTTAATATTATCATTTCAACGAACTAATAAATCTACTAAGAAAACTACTAACTTTTTTTTTTTTTTTTTTTTTAATTGATATAAACCAGCGCTTGACTGCGATCCCACCTGATGGTAAGCAGTGACTTACTATCTATAAACTTAGTATTGTTACGAAATATGGATGAGGTACCCGTGTACCGTTTTGAGTCGGAGGAGGAAGAGGAGGGAGCTGGCTCATCAGTACCGGTGAAGAAGAATCGTCGTAATAAAAGTTGGGTGTTGATCAAACGGTGCTATAATGTGCAAGAAGCAGAGGAGTTTGTAAGTAATGAAAAGACTTGGTCAAGAAACTATACGCGGGACAGTGATGAAGGCCAAAAACGTTTCTATCGTTGTAACAAGGAACCCCCAATCATTTGGGTTAGGTTAGGTTAGAACTGTGACCATCAACGAACCAAATCCCCTTCTAATGTTAAAAGCCATCATGATTTAGGCCCCAAACCGCCCCATAAATCGATGGAAATTAGTGTTCTAACTTAACCTCAAACTTTAAACATGGATATTATATAGGTTCTGCGGGGTGGGGATGGTACAGGGGGGTAGCCCTAAGCCCATCTACTACCTATTAAAACTACATTTTCATAATAAACTGAGTTTTGTTTTATTTTTATTTTTGTTCTCGCTGACATTATAAAAACTAGGAAATTTGTCGAATAATTAGTAAATAACTAAGTATATTCTAGGAAACCAAAGTCTACTTGGTTTTAGATTAAAGCATGAATACGACTGTTGTAACTTTTTAACGCCTGAAATAGGTACCGCTATCGAAGCATACCCGTGGTAAGTAAAATTTATGATATATGATGCAAGTAAAAGTTATTGTTACAAGTACATTTTTATATTTTTTATAAGTTTCTGTATAACCACTCCGAATAATATTTTCAGTATAATGTTACAGTTAAAATAGCACCACAGTCTATGAAATATGAAAGGTAATTTATGAATTAATAGTAGGAAAGTAAAGATAAAAATTACAAAGCATAGTTTTCAGTAGAACGTAATTTATGCTGGTAGAAAAGTATTATAGCAATAAACAGTCATGTTTATTTTTCGAAGATTTCAGTATCTCATTCGGTCGTTTCGTCATTTTTATTCGGACAAAAATAGTCGGAAAGTTATTATTTTAGGCAGTAGATTTAATATTTTGATTAAGGACAATTCTTCTTTTATTGTCGGAGCTTTTATTACTACCCTAATAATAAAAACCTCAGAGTTAGATAAAACAAAGATAATTAGCATACAATTTTTATTAGTATTTTTCATTGAAAAAGATCTCTCTACGTCAACTGAGGTGAGCTTAACAAATTTATATACTTCCTCCTCCTCGTCATTAATGCAGGAAGAAATTTTTTCTGCTATATTTCTGATAGTTTGGGGGATGAACTGCTTGCGTCCGTAGGATTTACTTAGTTCTGACCACCCTACACGTGTCCCCTGGGTAGTGCTAAACGAGCAGTAAATACGGTGGTAGGCCATAGCATCGGCTGCCGGCTTAAAAGTTACCACCCACCAGACAAAGCCATGCCGCCAAGCGATTCGTCGTGTTCCGGCGTGATGTCTGGTGAAGCCGTATGGTGGAAGATGGGTCTGAGCAGTTGTGTTGTGATGTATACCGGGTATGATGCACCAGCTATTGTTGTGTCGGACGTTTGATCGTGGAGGGTAGCGGGATCCGAAGCACGGTGCTCCGCTGGCCGACCGTAGGTAGTTGGGGGCCCAAGTAGTGTGCCAGCCACACACGAAAGGCTGCCCCGCCAACTGCGAAAAATCCCAGGGTGGCCCCATCGTGCCGGTTGGCGACCGGGCGAGAGGACCCGATGGCGATCCCTGGGGGGGTTCGGGCGTCCCCGCAGTCTCCAGATCAACCCTCCATTGGCACAGCAACTCTGGTTGTGTTGTTGGGTTTAACATTGCATCACCTCGCTCAACTGCCATCTTCCATCTCTCCTATTCACTCCACACACAAAACATGAAAGGTAAAAAGAAAGGCAAGTGTCAACAGCGGATGCACGTCCTCTCATTTCAAGTGCACCTTTCTAATATTAGAGGGCTGCACTCCAATATCGATGCGGTCCACCACCATCTTGAGACTGACAAGCCACACTTGCTTTTCTTGACGGAGACCCAAATTAGATGTCCGTTAGATACGGCGTACCTCAACTACCCGGGATACTTACTGGAGCATCATTTCCTGCAGCGTGCCGAGGTCTGTGTGTACGTCCGTAATGACATCTGCTGCCAGCGTCTCCGTCACCTTGAAGACCCAAGTTTCTCTACGTTATGGCTGTTGGTGGACACTGGTATGGACAAAATTGTTTATGCCTGTGTCTACCGATCGCACAGCGGTGATCAGGAGACGACTCGGCTGTTCGACCACCTCAGTGAGGCCGCCGATAAGGCTCTGCATCGACACCCTGATGCGCAGCTCGTCGCTATGGGGGACTTTAACGCCTGCCACCAAGACTGGCTTTTCCCATACCAGAAGACCGACCACGCTGGGAGAGAAGCGCGAAACTTTGCAGTATCGATGGGCCTTTCCCAGCTGGTTAAGCAAGCGACTAGGGTGCCTGATGTAGTTGGTCATACTGCCAATTGTTTAGACCTTCTGATGACCACCGATCCGGACAGATGTATTCAGTATTGTAACAGTTTCCTCACCACTTGGAACTTCAGATCACTGTCTGGTGAAGTCTGTTTCGTGCTTCTCCCCACCTGACTGCGACTCACGCGGTGAACGGAGAATATGGCGTTACAGGTCAGCAGAATGGGATGAGATGCGGCACTTCTTTAGTCTTATCCTTGGCAGCAGGTCTGCTTCTCTTCTAAAAGTCCGTCGAGCTGTGCGGATGCTATATCCGATGTGATACGTCAAGCTATGGAGTTTTTCATCCCTTATAGAGAAGTACCCATCGGAGGCTCAGCTCGCCCATGGTTCAACGCCGATTGCGTTCAAGCTGAAGAGCGTAAGCATTCGGCGTTTCTCGCCTGGGTTGACGCTCGTGACCGCAAAGCTCCGGATCTGAGCTCCAAGAAGAGAGCTTTCAACCATGCTGCCAAGTCCTACAAAAAGGCACTAAAGAAGGCTCGGTTCGACCGCATTACCCATATTGGCACAAAGCTCTCTGCACAGCCGTCCGGTAGCAGAGCGTTCTGGTCCCTTGCCAAATCGATCGAAGCGAACTTCTGTAGGCCCACATTGCCTCCACTGGTTAAGCCTGATGGAACACTGGCTCACACGGCGAGAGAGAAAGCAGGTCTCTTTGCATCTTTTTTCGCCCATAACTCTCGTCTTGACACTAGCAGTGCTACTCCACCAACTCTACCTCACTGCAACACCTCAATGCCCGAGGATCGCATAAGAAACAAAGAAGTTTTGAGAGCACTGTGTCGTCTAGACGTGAATAAAGCTAGTGGACCAGATGGTATACCAGCAATAGTTCTCAAGGCATGTGCGCCCGAGTTGTCTCCTGTATTGACGCGCTTGTATCGCCTCTCATTTAGGACTGGTATAGTGCCCAAGTCCTGGAAGCTTGCCAACGTGCAACCCGTGCCCAGAAAGGGCAGTCGTGCCGATCCTGCCAACTATCGGCCGATTTCAATAACCTCCATATTCTGCAAGACTATGGAGCGTGTATTGAACTCGCGCCTCATGGCATACCTGGAAGGTAACGATCTCCTCAGTGACCGACAGTACGGGTTTCGCCACAATCGGTCTACTGGGGACCTACTAGTGTATACCACTCACATGTGGGGCGAGGCCCTTGAGAAGAATGGAGAAGCGATTGCTGTTTCCTTAGACGTCTCGAAGGCCTTCGACAGGGTATGGCATGCCAGCCTTTTGAGTAAGCTTCCAGCGTACGGCATTTCCTCTGGTCTGATTAACTGGGTAAAAGACTTCCTGAGTGAACGGTCTCTCCGAGTTGTTGTCGATGGATGCTCATCAGAGCCCATGACGACCAATGCCGGAGTTCCTCAGGGGTCAGTTCTCTCTGCAACTCTTTTCCTGCTGCATATCAACGATCTGCTGATGCCCGGTATCTATGGGTATGCAGATGATAGCACAGTTGTAGAGAGATACCTGCCAGGTGCTCGGGCTAGTAAGGAGCTAATCCGGTCCGAACGAGAGGCTATGGTAGAGCGTATGAATGTCTCACTTCAGGCAGTCTCCATGTGGGGCGAAACCAATCTGGTAGGATTCAACGCCGCCAAAACACAAGCGTGTCTGTTCACCGCCAAAAGGAGTCCGTTCGCCTTGGCTCCTGCTTTTCAGAATGTATCTCTGGAGTGCACCGACCGCCTTCAGCTCTTGGGAGTTGAAATTTCTTCAGACCTCAATTTTGGGCGGTTCATTGAGTCCAAAGCCAAGGTAGCTGCTAGAAAACTAGGCGTTCTTGCAAAGGTCCGACGGTACTTCACACCGGGACAGCTTCTAATGTTATACAAAGCACAGGTCCGATCGTGTGTGGAGTACTGCAGTCACATATGGGCTGGTGCTGCAAAATGCCATCTAGCAGCTTTGGACTCAGTGGAAAGGCGTGCGAAGAGGCTAATTGGGGATCCAGATTTGGTTAAGTCCAATCTATAAAGCATCGAGCACAGGCGCAGGGTAGCCAGCCTATCGGTATTTTACAGGTTGCATTTTGGAGAGTGTGCGCGGGAATTGCATGACTTGATTCCGCCATCTCCTTTCTACCATCGGACAACCCGACGTACGGCGAGTATCCACCCTTACGTTGTTGAAACTTCAACGGTCCGGACTAAGCGTTTCGCTTCGTCGTTTATACCGCGTACATCGAAGGACTGGAACAATTTGCCTGCTGCGGTCTTCCCGTCCAACTATAATTTAGGTGTCTTCAAGGCTAGAGTGAATAGGCTCTTAATAAACTAGTGCGCCTCACCATCAATGATTGCATCGCTGCTTACCATCAGGTGGGATCGCAGTCAAGCACTGGTTTATATGAATTAAAAAAAAAAAAAAAAAAAAAGTGTCATAAAAAAAAATCTGCTCTTTAAAATTATTCTCGGGATTTAAGGCATATTCACTTTATTCTTTCGCTGTATGAAATCAGTATGAATTAGTACTTAAATAACTCTACCTAATTCCGAACTCTATTTATGAAAGATGATTTAATTCTAATCGCAGCTTTTACATTCTGCAACAGCTAATTTGCTCATGATCATGGTTTTTTTAGGTGGGAAAATCATCTAATGACAAATCTCGCTCTTGGGCGGTGCGCGAGGTTTTTAGTCAGACTTTTACTGACCAAAAACCCACTCCTGTTCCTTCTTTTTCTTCGTCCCAGGATTCCTGATTCCTTTGTTCTGACCACGTGACTGAGCGTTGAACGGCGAACTACCCATTGCTCGCCGTCCGCAAGCCCGCGCCTTCGGTGGCCAGAGATCGGGATCATAATCCCGACTCAAAAGCATGTTGTGGTCCAGAGATTTCCTATAACAAATAAACTCAAAATTTATCTAAGAATTTAAATAAAGTAAGTTAGTAAGTTTAGATAACAAAGAAAGAAATAGACACGTATATTTGGCACACAGACATAAACAGAAAAAAAAACTTTATTCTACATCATGTGTTTATCTCGTACACGGTATGTAAATATTATCTATACTAATACAATTATAAAGAGAAAAGATTTTTATTTGTAACTAGCTGACCCGGCAAACTTCGTACCGCCTAAGTCAATGATTGTTGACCTTTTAGCCAAACTGTCAAAGGATAACGCCATCTACTGTTATTACCAAAACCAGCATAATTCATTTTAAAATAACATTTTAATTCGAGATGGCGTTGTATTCTGATTACTTTTTCATGAAATTTTCCATATTTTCTCACCGTTTAAACCTTCCCTAGACTAACACGAATATTTCAAGACCAAAATTAGCCAAATCGGTCCAGCCGTTCTCGAGTTTTAGCGAGACTAACGAACAGCTATTCATTTTTATGTATATATATATAGGTGAATAAAACTCAAAATTACTGGAACGATTTTAAAAATTATTTCACCAGTAGAATACCAGTTTATCACTGAGTAATATAGGCATGTACTTTCAGGGCTGGGCAAAATACATGCTTTGCTTTAATTGAAATACAAATTGCAAAATACATCGTATCGCAAGTAATTAAAATACAAAATACAAAATATCTTTAAGGAAGGTATTTGAAATATAAAATACAAAATACTGGGCGCCGACGCTGCGGAAGCAGCCGGCGGCCCGGCTGAACACATGCCAGAGGGTCATGGTCATACGGATGGTGCGAGGATACCGGACGATTTCCCGCGAAGCGGCGAGCCTCCTTGCTGGCCAGCCACCATGGGATCTGGAGGCAACAGTCGTTGCACACATGCACAATCTGCGCATGGAGATGCAACGCCGGGGCGAAACTCCGCTGCCGCGACAAGTCGCAGCATGGCGGACAGAGCTCCGGCGGGTTCTCATGGTGAAATGGCGACAGCGACTGTCGCAACCCAGTGCTGGGCACGCCACAATTATGGCGGTAAGTCCCCTCTTTGAGGCGTGGTTGGAAAGACCTCACGGCGTCCTCACCTTTCGCATGACGCAGGTTCTCACCGAACACGGTAAGTTCGGGAAGTTCCTGCACCGGATTCGTGCAGAAGCAACGCCCGGGTGTCGCCACTGTGTGGACCGCCCGGAGGACACGGTGGAGCACACGGTGGAGGTGTGTCCCGCTTGGGCAGAGCAACGCCGTGTCCTCGTGGGGGCGATCGGCGGCGGCGATCTCTCGCGCCGGGCTTTGGTACAGGCCATGGTCCGGAGCGAGGAGGAGTGGCAGGCGGTCGCCTCCTTCTGCGAAGCAGTAATGCTAGCAAAGGAGGCGGCCGACCGCGTGAGGCAACGGTCCTCACGCCCCAACCGCCGCCGGGATTCCGATCCCGATTTCCGGCCACCGTAGGCGCGGGCTTGCGGACGGCGAGCAATGGGTGGCTCGCCGTCCGACCATCCGGTAACCGTCCGGACCGAGCCCAAGTCGTCGACGGCGCGTATTGTTCCACGCGCGCCTCAGGGAGATGTCAGCAAATCGTAGGGGCCCAGCAGGGTCGAAGCCTACTGGGGCCATGGGTAGTGTGAAAACGAAACCCGGGGCCCTGGGACGAAGGCAACGAAGGAACAGGAGTGGGTTTTTAGTCAGTAAAAGTCTGACACTATCTCCCGCCTCGCCCAAGAGCGGGGGATGTCATAAGATGATTTTCCCACCGAAAAAAAAAAAAAAAGTATTTTAGCTATTTTTAATTGCAATACAAAATACAAATTACATATTACAAAATAAGTAATCTAGACAGCAAAACCAGAGTTTCCTTTCGTGAACATTAGATTTTTAAATGTACTGTCAGACAAACAGCCTCTTGTTGGAGAGTGAATAAAACTGCTAAAGAAATCAATCTTTCTTGAAGGTTAAATGTATTTTAATATTAAAATGTATTTTGAAGCCTCAAGTATTTGAAATACTAATTACAAAATACTTCGCCGTCAGGTATATGAAATACGAATTACAAATTACATTTTAAGGAAGTAATTGAAATACAAATACCAAATACGTATTTGTATTTTAATTACAAGTAACCAACCCTGCCCAACCCTGTGTACTTTATACTTCAACGCGAGCAAAACCACTGGTAGAAGCTAATATGTGACAAGCTCACAAGTTTCTACGAAAAGGAAAAGTAATCAATATTCATAAAGGAATTGAGTAGGATGTCTTTCAAACCGCAAACACAGTACCTAAGTAGGAATATAATGGTTCCTTACATAAATGCTTCGTTGATATTATGCTTGTACCACATTATTGGAACAGCCAAGTACCGTACACGGGCGTATATTTACAAAATGCAGCCGCTTTCATAGAATTTGCGGAAGTTTTGCTAAACACTAAAACAATGGCAAATGTGCTAGACTCGGGTTAGGTAAACACTCTATGGTGCCACTCATAGTGCATCCTTCGAGTGAATACGTTTTGAAGATAGCATATAAAATGGCCTCCAGAATGGATTTTGGTAAGTTTTTTGATCTATCTGATGGTCAAGTTACTGAACAACAAAGTAACAGTTGTTAGAACAAACATTAATAAATTATTCCTGATTTATTTAAATAGTAAAATAATACAATTAAAAGTAAAGAGTTGTTTCCTGAAGATACTGCAGTGTTCTTGGGCATAAATCTAGATTCTAAGCTTCAGTGGGTTTTGGGTTCTATCCTCAAAAAACCATTACAGACACTAATCGGCATGGTTCTTACATGATTTAACCATTACATGTTTACTGTATGGACTAAGACACTATTACCTCTGAGTTTGTTTTGGTGTTCCTTCTCAGGGTAGTCAAAAAAGACGTGTAATAATTGTTTTTTAAAAATAAATATCAGTTATCAGTAAACACACACAGTACAGTTTTGCAGCGCATCTGGTATATTCATGGAGGCGTGTACAGACGGATTCGCAGCCAATTTGCTCAAGAATGTGGCCTCCTTATTAAGCAGGGTTCGTGCGAGTGGCAATGGCATTCTGGCAGTTGTTGCTGATAAAGACTGCCCTATACTAAAGCAACAAATTAGGGTGCTGATGGAATAGGGTTGAACTAATTGCAATGTGAATTTTTTAATCTTTTAAGTTACTAACACCTAGATGATAAGTTTTTTACTAACCATTGGATCAATGATGTCTGAATGAATAAAAATTATAATAAATAATAAACTAAATAATATAACTAACTATATTATTAATAATAAATTAGTGGTTTAGAATTATGTCACCACTTTAATTAAAAGTGTAAATAATAAATATATTCAAACTCTAATAAACACTGAACAATATACTTAAAAAAATTAGGTACGTTTTATTGAATTTAATTTACAAACTGAAAGCAAAAAACGTATACTTAATTAATTTAGTACAATTAATGGAGAACACGTCTCGTACAAATTGTTAAAAGTTGGTAAATCTCTCACCATACAGTGGCAAATTGCCAAGTCTTTGCAGGCCGTACAAAAAATAAAATAATGTAGCAATTCAAGCTTGTACCTAAACGAATTTTATGCATCCACCCTAGGTTTGACAAAAGCATTATCGACTGATCGTAATTAGTTTTTAAATTATTGACCAATATCTTTTTCTATTTTAATTTTATATTTAAAGATCGTCATACCATTTTCATAACGAAAATAAATAAAAAGGCATAATTACCTAGAAATTATACATGCAAAATTAATAAATATTGCTTACAAAATATTTATTTTGTTTATCAGCTATCCTTACAGGCCTTAACCTAATGTGAAAGTGCAGTGAACTACCACTAATAAATTTCAAACCTAAAAATATACAACATAGTTTTAGTATATACGATACCCGAAACACGTTTCTAGTACATATTTTTAGAATCTATGTACAAAATTGCATAACTGTATCATGACAAATCATAAAGTTATAAGCTTGTTATGTTACCTGGTTGCCGCACGAATACATGGTCACCGGGCCATCCGGGCGACTGAGGAGTTGGGTTTGCTCCCGCACTCAGCTATGCGCTGGCGCCTAATGCCCTGTGTTGTACTTAATATCGGTGGTGTCCAACTTGTGACCTTTTTTAAATATTTTTGAGAAAAAATATAACATGGTGTAAAATTTATTGGAATCAATTCAATTACTGATTCTGAACAAACTATATTCAGGTTTCGCTACTTAATGTTGTATTTTTGATAAAAATCATATTATGTATATCTCTCGTCGCTACTTCAATGTGCCTTATTACACGACTGCCGAGCACGAGTGTTATGTTTTCAGGGTTCATAATAGTAGATTATGTGACTAGGGGATAAAGCAGTGTCTTTAAGTCGCGGGCGGCATGTTGAATTCCGAACGAAACGAAGGTTGCCAATTTTAATCCCGAACGATAGTGAGGGATTTATATAATTAACTCCCGAGCATTGCGAGGGAGTTAATAAAGAAACCTGAGTGAAGTGAGGAATTCAAGCCACCCAAGACAAAGACAGCTTTATCCCCGTGTTGGATACTCTACTTTTTACACCATCTGTGAGATAATTAAAAGATAATTTAGTGAAACAAATCATATCAACACGTCTTGAGATTTGAAACAAACAAAATTCACTACTCTAAGATTCTATATTTTCAATTTTCTTTATCACTCCCGCTTTTTCATTGCCTACTTTTTTTCGAAACTCGTCATTAACCACGACCACGTTTTATTGTTTTTTTTTTTTTTTTGTTAGTGGCCAGTTTGAATTTTGAATAAAATTGTTTGATGCACATACATTTTAGTTCACTTATTGTTGACGGTTTTTGACGTTCCAAATTCAAATCTCATTATTCCCTAGGGATCGCTCATACTGCATTATCTCCCTAGGGACAGAATGACTTGCTGATTGTGACGTGATGGTTGTATGACATATAAAAGGGCATTAACGAGCAGGTGGTGTAAAAATACGTAAACGCGCGCGCGCGCGCGTACGTAATACGTATGTAATTTTCTTTTTTTTTTGCAAAATAAGGAGGGGAGCATCTCTTTCATTGAGTACTGATCCATTCGACTCTTTTTGAAGACAACAACAAACTAAAAACATATGTTTATTTTCAGTCATCTGTCTGTTTTGCTCTATCGTATTACTGACGGAAGCCCATGGACCTCCCAAGGAGCGGGATAATGAGGACATCGCCATGGGGCGGAAGGTAAAAAGAGTAAATTTCAGCATTTTCTTAAAATTTTACTAGCACCTCTACTTGTACTTTTTAGATAACCTACGAGCCGTAATACCTGGTCTTTATGACCGCCCTTATTAATCTTTTTTTTTTCATACCAATTCTGCTAATATATTATTATAAGCTCTGTAGACTAACCTTGCAAAGCCTTCTCAATCTTTTTAATAAAACAAACTTTATTCTGATTTCTAAAAGCCTGGGTTCTGAGCAAGTCTTTTTTTTAGGGTAGAAATCACCTAATGACTTCTCTCGCTCTAAAGTGGAGCGAGAGGGCGTCCCAAACTTTTACTAACTAAAACACATCAATGTCCTTCAAGTGGCTTTCGCCTTTCTGGACCACGGTAGCATTAACCCTACCGGGCGTAAATGTAAAAGGGTTATTTTACAGAACAAATATTTTCTGAATGTGGTCCTATTGCCCAATATTTTTAAATTTATATAACACTAGCTGGTGCCCGTGACTTTGTCTGCACAGGATTAGTACTTTGAGTAGCTTACACAATATCTTTATATATATAAAATATAGCCTAATGTTTTTTTGTATTTATTATTGTAAAGTTTCATTAAAATCCATTCAGTAGTTTTTGTGTGAAAAAGTAACAATTCGCGTTTATAGTATTAGTAGGATTGTGAAAGTAATATAGTCACTAAACTTCATAACATAAAGCTGGAAACTGAACTAACATAAGTCCTGCCCTCACTAACCTATTGTGTAGTAGAAACTAGTGCAACGCGTTGTTACAGTTTGGCAGTTTGCCATAATAACAAGTGATCGCCATGTTAGGATATTATTTAGTGATCATTCTATGGTGTTACAAGTTCTCTTGGCTGCCTCTGGTTCATTAACAAACACTTGGAAGATAATCAAATTACAATACAACAACATTTTACTTCTGTTTTATTTATTTATTTTCCTTTATTTACTTTAGTAGAATCGTTTTGCAAAATATTGGTTACAGCTTTGTGTAAATGTTTGTTTAGAATTGCTTAACCTTTTATTTATGGTTAGTCTGCAAGAATGTTATTACCAAAACACGTATTCTAAATATGAATGGTTCTTATGAACAGTATTATATCACATTGAAAACATATTAGTATAAAAATATCTACTTATAAAAAAAAAAACTTTTTATATTATAGTCTCGAACACTCCAGTTTATGTGATATTTTTACCACAAATACGTATACATCTCTTTTTTAAGTTTTTTGCCATTTAACTCCAAAGAACTTCGTCTTGTTAGCGTATCGATGGCAAAACTAGTTAAATTCCTTGCCTGGCCCAGTATTCGGCCAAAGAACTTTATTTTATACTATGTAAAGAAATTATATCAATAATTTCTTTACACAGTATAAAATAAAGTCACTTTCAGTGTCTGTATGTTTATCCGCTACCTCATCCTAAATCACCGAATCTCTGTAACATCTCTAATTTGGGTTTATTGATAATTGTAATAGCTGATAGATAAAATTGGTAACTTTTTCTAAGACGTATTTTCTTGCATCTTTTGTATTATCTACAGATGGGTGCCAAATGGTGCAGCATGGCAAAGGTTTGCAACCACGATCGTGTACCTATCTGCGGTCTCAGCCACGCTGGTGACATCATGGGCTTCAGGGACCTCTGCGATATGTTCGACTTCAACTGTATTAGAAGGAGGAGTATGTATTTTTTTACTGCTTTTACGAGTATCTTCTACTTCTTACAGCGTTTCTTGATCTTAACTGATCTAGTCACGCTGGTAATAACATGAGCTTCATTGACCTCTTTGATAATTATTTTTGACTCTCTCTCTCTCTCTCTCTCTCTCTCTTCTTTTTGGAAGAGAAGTATGTGTCGCGAGACATTTCTTATCTTCTATCCTTAACAAGTCACCCTTGGTCTCAGTCACACTGGAGTCATTATGGGCTTGAGAGACCTCTACGGTATGTTTGACTTCAACTGTTTTAGGAGGCGGAGTATGTATTTCAAAAGATTTCTTGTTTATTACCTTTAATAGATAAACATTGGTCTCAGCCAAGTTGGAGATATCACGGGCTTCAGGGGCCTATGTTCGACTTCAACTATATTAGGAGAAAGAATATGTTTTGCTATGCTTTTGTAATCTACTACATTTAACAGGTCATCACTTTCTTAACTAAACTGCTGCCAAACCGATTATAATTTGGGTCTCTTCAAGGCTAGAGTAAATGGGCTCCTTATAAACTAGTGCGCCTCGCCATCAACGATTGCATCACTCTTACCATCAGGTGGGATCGCAGTCAAAAACTAGTTAAGATTACTTACTTAAAAAAAAACTGGATACATCAGTTTTATGGACCGCTGCGATTTGTTTAACTTACTATATTAGGAGATGGAGTATGTATGTTTTCTAACTACTGCCAAATCCATCAATTTTCACAACAAGAGTGAACAGGCTGTGTTCTAGATTAATTTGTTTTTTATTACACGTCAACTAGGTGAAATTGGTGATGCGACAAGAGGTTATAAACAGAGTGATTATCTATTTGCGATAAGGACTGTCGAAAAGGGTCTACGGTAATGTTCCCATTTCAAAAAAGGACTGTCCAAAAGTCAAAATATTCAACCAAACAACTCCTCCCGCACTGCATGGCGCGAGAGGGAGTGTCAGAATCCCTATGCCTATGGGGGACCTTAGAAAAACTGAAAGAGTAAAAGCCCATAGGCATATGGGCCTTGTATGGATCAGAATGTTGGGCTGTGAAAAAGACTGATGAAAAAAGATTACAAATAGCGGAAATGAGAATGTTGAGATGGATGTGTGGAGTGACGAGAATAGATAAAGTGAGAAATGAGTATATTAGAGGAAGTTTGAAAGTGACGCCAATGACTGAAAAGTTGAAGGGGAATCGTTTGTCTTGGTATGGTCATGTAAAGAGGAGGGATGAAACGAATGTTACTAAAAGAATTATGAGCATACATGTGGATGAATGGAGAAGGAGAGGCCAAAGAAAAGATGGAAGGATTGTGTGAAGAGTGATATGAAAGAAAAGGAAGTTAGCATGACAGGGCAGAATGGAAGAAAAAAACGTGTTGCGCCGATCCAAATAACACGGGACAAGGGCAAGAAGATGATGTAATGAGCGTTCTAGGACCGCGACAACTTTTTCGAACAATACCGCAGCCTTTGATGATCACGTCATGAATATGGATCCGTGTACTTTTAGAATAAGTTCAAATATATTTATGACGTTCAACACCTACAACATTTATTCAATAATTCCCATAATGTCTATGGGATTAATCTACTTATATAATACCTAGATGTTATAGCGCTCGGTAGCATCAGCTGTCGCGTCAAAGCGTGAATTACAGTGCTGACGTAGACAGATCGGGTGTCACTGTGTCAGCCACAATGATTGACGGACGCTCGATTAGCTACGAGTACGATGCATTAGAACTCGTGTCTGTGCTAGGAAAATGCAACCTTTTGTTGTTCTTTAACTTATACTCAGTATAATTATCTTTTTAAATCCTATATGAGTGCAGTGGTAATGGTTCCGACTTACAAGTTGTACCTACTTACGTATTACTTTGTGTAATTTTTTTCTTTCTTTTTTTTTTTGCTTCTGCTATGTTAGTTTTTCTGTTCTCTAAGTTTCAACATGTTTTTCTACATTGTGTGTATGTATGTGCGCCAAATAAAATATTTTTCTTTCTTTCTTTCTTTTTCTTTCTTTCTTTGCTCTCAAAACGGTGAAGGCAAATATTGTGAGGAAACCGGTATGTCCTAGGACCAAAAGTTTGATGATATGTGATACCTATCCACCAATCTGCGCTGGGCCCGCGCGGTGGATAACAGCCCATACCCTCTTCTAGAGAAGAGGCCTTTATTCCAGCAGTGGAAACATTATAAAGCTGATTTTGCTTATATATATATATAATCCTGTGTACCACGTACCGGAAGACGCAGCATTGGAAAGCTTGCCACAAGGTGGACCGATGACCTGGTGAGGATCGCGAGAATCCAATAAATGCAAGACATACGGGGGACAGTGGATATCTTTCGGCTAAATAAAGATGAAATGTTATTTTAGAATATGATGGCATTATAAACCTACTCATTTCTTTTCGTAAGGCACTAGTTGTCGGGCATTCATGCTGAACTGGACCTATTTTGGCCCAGCAGTGAGGCACACAATTGTATTTTTGATTCTTTTTTTTTTTTGTTTCGTGTTTACTTTACTATTGCTTCTGTGCCTTATGTTGTGCCAAATTAATTAATTTTGTTTCTTTCTTTATTTACTCGATGCATAACTTATGCTATACAACAAAATTGAAGCAACAAATGACTAAATGCAATTCTAAGACTGGTTTAGACGTTGAAACTTGTAGGTATTGTTGTTTCACCTAGGTGACCTAATAATGGCCATACAACCTAGTTGAATCATATAATGTAAAACTTTATTTAAGAAACAATGTAATAGTAATACACAAGAATGAACGCTTCTCTTTGAAATGAATACTACTGCATAGGCATAAGCATAATCAGCTTTTTTAATGTTCTCACTGCTGGGACTCAGGCCTCCTCTCAAGGAGAGGGAATGGGCCGTAATCCACCACGCGGACCCAGTGCGGGTATACTACTGACCCAGATTAATTCATTTCAGATTACAAGCAGACATCATGTCCTGAGGATCGATCCCTGCTCGCCGTGTCTCGTCGACCTACCAACAGTTACTTCGATGACTAATTACAAATCTTTAATTAAACCCTTTTTTATTTGAATATTCCAATTTATTCTGTTCTATATTTAGACGATTCATTTTTTAAATAAATGTGTATTACAGTTGTGTTGCGTGTTTTATTATTAACTAGCAGCCCAGAGAGACGATGTGAGACATGTGTGATTTTTATATCGACAGTGGAAAGGTAATAAGATATTTTATGTCATAGAATAGAATAGGATAGGATAGGATATGATAGGATAGGATATGATAGGATAGGATAGGATGGGATAGGATAGGATAGGATAGGACAGGATAGGATACGATAGGATAGGATAGGGTAGGATAGAATTGAATTGAATAGAATAAACTTTATTGTACACCAAAATAGTAACAAAAGTAGCAATAATGTCATAAGTACATAACACAATATAGAGGTAGTATGGTGCTTATGACATGTCTTTGGCAAATTACATTTTATTTCATTTCACCTTTACGAATTTCCATCTACATATTTTCGTGATGTATTTTTATACTTTTCTAAACTAAATTCTATTAGAAAAGTACCAATGCCAAAGATATCTGTATTCCAATTCCAGGCTAGAAAAAAATCATTTGCCGTAATGACATGTATGTATTTACACAAATAAAATCATCAAAACTATTAATATAACTTTCTTACTTAGAGAAGAGCTACAGTGTCATTTTAATAAAAACTTGACGTGGACTTAGCTTCTGACGTTTTCTAAATGCCCATGTAGACCTAAGTGAAATGAAAAAAATAATAATTTTGTCTTACGTAGTCTCTAAGTTAGAGAGTCATTACAAAAAGAAAGGCCATCTCTTTAGATTATTATTTTGAGATTACAATTTTTTTTTCCCTTTCACTGGGCATCATGCACCCTTATAATAGACGTGATCTAACTCAAAAATGGCAATTTGTGGGAAATGAGCATAAGTCTTCAAAATGTTAAATTTTGTAATAATAATATCTACTAAAAAAATGGTTAATAAACTAAATAATACTACAAAAAAATAATATAATGCACTTTAAATTTATACACTCTATTCTCTTTTTGATACATTTTTCGCTTTCAATTTACTTTCTATGTTTTTTATTTTGTAGCTACTTGGGAAATCATTCAATAACTTTCCCCCTCTAGGGTGGAGCAAGAGGGCATATCAGACTTTAACTGGCTAAAACCGTGTGATAGGTGTCTATGTTCCTTCTTTGCCTGGCGTTCCAGAACCCTGGGTTTCCCTTTCGGAAGTTAACCCATGGCCCCAGTAGGCTTCGACCCTGCTGGGCCCCTACAGTTTCACTGACATCTCTTTAGGGCGCAAATATTCTAGTGTAAGGCCTGAATACCTGTAACCTGTAACATTTTGAAAGCTTTCATGTGAGTGTTTGTCTATACGGGAATGTGAAGCATGGGAAAATATATAGCAACTTTCATCGGAGGCCTTTTAATAACAAAAATAGGAAAAACCGATTTTTAAAACTACTACTAACTACTATTTACAACGGAACGGAGTTATAGACTTTTACTGACTAAAACCCACTCGTGTTCCTTCAGTTTCTCTTTACATTCCAGAGCCGTGATAATTCTCTCGAACAACCCCACTGCTCCGTCATTAATGCTGATATCTCATCATCATCATCATCTTGGCTTACGGACGGCGAGCATTAAGTAGCTCACCGTCCTTCAGTCTCAAACAAACACTCCTATTCTGAATTTTCTTGTAAACTATTATCATTACGTAAGTAATGTTTAGAATTTCCAACAAAGACACAATTTGAGACTAAACGTGATTTGCAAACATCCTGTGATTGTCCCCAGTTTAGATCAACATCGTTCCTATCGGTCCTTAGTACCATATTGTGAATAGACGGTGCATAGTACCCAAAATCCAAGTGTTTATTAATAATATCAGTAATGTTTATAATTAAAGGTGTACTGTTTTTAGTTTTTCAAGTTATAGTAGTGGTTGATTCTCATATTATTGCTGATAGATCACATTTGGTAAGCTTAATTCTATTGAAGGACGTAGTTATGGTTGCAACTCTTTAAGCCAATTTAGCTTTTTTCATTATTGATTAACTCGCGTTGGACTAGTGTCTTCCCTGGTGGTATGTAGGGGAAGATGGAGCACGATGACTTATAAGAATTCTTCTCAATTTTGACTTAAAGACCCTCAGACCTTAACAATGGACCGTAAAATGGCTCAATGTGAACGTTATTGAAATCTTATGATTAAATTTTAATAAATGAGAAAGTAGGTGATGTTGGAGAATAAAAAAACACTAAAAAGTGCAAAATAATTTTAATTTCGGAAGTCGGTGTTTCTATAATAGTTTTGCCTCTTCGTTATTTAACACTGACTTCCGAAATTAAAGTTATTTTGAAATCATACAACGTGTGTTAATTTTTTTTTTTAGTCTGAACTAAAGAAAATTTGTGAACATGCTTACACATGCTTCCACGACACTATCATAATTTGTGGCAAGTCTGTCAATGAAGCGCGGACTTTTCTGGACCTTTGTGATTTGTACGAATACGCCTGTGAATACACTATGGGTAAGAAATATTTTTATTATCTACTTCTTCCAGCAGCAATCTGGGAGTCGAGAACCATCCCCAGGGGACGAACTCCCAGGACAAAAAGTTTCTATGTCTAAATCCGGGAAAGTCATATGCCAATTTTCCTCGAAATCGATTGAGGGGTAACTGCTCCACCCCAGAGCGGCTTCTGAGTCATTTAATAATTACCCAAGTAAAAAAAATCTTATTTATTTATTTATACACAAACACTTAAAATTGAAAGGAACAAATACAGATAGAAGAGTACAAAGGTTATGCTCTTATTTCAAACGAAATTTCTGCCAGCAGACCTGCGACAGGAGGGCTAGATGAGAGATGTAGACACAGTGTGTATAAATTAGTTATAAAAGTTAAAATAGACAATAAAAAACTAAATTAAACCATATAATACAAACAAATATTTATCAATAACAGAAAAAAAGGACACATAAATAGATACAACACATAAATTAAATTATAATAATACACAAATATCTATAAAATATATCGGATGAGGAGGCCAATCACAGTGGGAATCTATTCCAGAGATCCTATTTTGTGAGTAATAAATAAACTATTCCAGATCACACAACTGATTTATTATGATGCAAGCTTTGTGTATTCACTTCACAACGAGCTTTTTAGACAGTCCCCAAACTAAATGTTGTTCGCACGGCTACCGACAGAGAAAAGAGCCCCGGACCTCTGCGGTCGGCACTTTTATCTGCCCGATTTGTACAAACGTCAGCCCGGATTCTGTCAAAGTGACGTGTCACTTGTCACTTTAGCTCTTACGTTCGTTCTCAAGCATCTGTACTGACTACTATTGACTTCACCGACATATATAACTTTACGAGATAGTAGAGAGGTAATGTTCATTGACTAGTTTTTTGAAAATAGATATATATTATTAGCGTGACGGATCTTATCTGAAAGTCAGTTTCCTTGTCGTACCGCATGAAAAGAAAAGATCTTACAGTTACAGTTACTAGTTACAACTCTAACAGATAATATTTATTACTTAAAGAGCACAAGTACTAATATTTTCTATTTCAGTTTTCAGGCACGTGAAAGAAGACGAAGGCTTGTGTCCAAATCCCAAGGATTTGTTAGCTGGCACTGGATAAAACTGGATATTCAATTGAGTTATAAGATTTATAGATAAATAACATACCTAACAGTTTTATTTAATTCGATTTAATAAAAATATTGTATTTATTATATTTTTTTCATTTTGTAATTAAATATTTAAAAATATAATTTATATTCATATTCCACAACTTTCTTACAACGCCATCTAGTTCCAAACTAAGCAGAGCTTGTGCTATGAGTACTAGACAACTGATAAACATACTTATATAATTCTAAATACATACATATTATAGATAAATTACACCCAGACACAGAACAAATGCTCGTGCTCATCACACAAAGCACATAGCAGTCAGAGCCACTGATCACTAGAATAACAGGTCAGTCGATTTATTTTTGGGTTGGTTTTATATTTGTATACACTGGTTTATTATAAAAGTTATATTAAGATTTGTCTCTAGTTTTTTTTCGTGTCAATTGCTATCCAATAAAGTCGTTAAAACGTAATGAACGTACATGGAGGTGGTGGAAACCATGAGGGGAAGATAATCCTGCCCCAGCCGCTACAAGAGATGCCCCGGGTATCTGGAGTAGCAGGCGGATTTCCAGTCATCGTAAGCGTGACCTTTTGCCCTACTCAAAGTGGAACGAGTTATTTAAGATTTTCTTTGAACTGAACAATTTTTAAATGGAAAAATTAATCAATTCAGTTAAAATTTTCTATGCAGGTACCTACACAGATAGTCAACCTATGGTACCCAAACCAAGATTAAACTAATGTTAACACAAGTTAAGCTAGACTTCATTCCATTAATCAATTTTCCAATTTACCTTATGCAAAGAAACATGTTCAAATATTCAGTTCAATAACCCAATTTACTTCAATCCAATTATACTCGTACAATCTTTCCTATTAATTTTAATAATCATCATCTTCCTGCCCTTGTCCTATTGTTGTATTAATTTTAATCTATTCAATAAAATTATTCAATTCAATTCAAACATTTAATACAATTATTCAATTCAATGCAATCATTTAATACAATTATTCAATTCAAATTAAAAAGAAAGTATTAGCGATAAAAATTTCAGAAAAGTTTTAGGACTTTTGACAACCGTTTTCTGTAATATGTTTAAAATCTCTTTTAACATTATTCCTGGTTTATCCAAAATCACGGCCGTGTTTTCCAATTTACGATTTTCAATATTACGACCCAAAGTCATGTGGTTTTCATTTGCCATTTCCGTAGCTGTAAAAGAGTTATATTTTTTATAGACGCAGTAAAATGTAGAAAAATTATGACTTTATTTTAACTTCGAAACCTAGAAATGAAAACTTATTACAGAACGAGAATATGACGTATTACAATGAAAGCGGTCTTTGGTAAGTTAATTTAATTGCATTTCTTATAATATTAATATTCCAAGATGGATGGATTGTGTGAAAAGTGATATGAAAGAAAAGGAAGTTAGTGATAGCATGACCGTTGACAGGATAGAATGGAAGAAAAAAACATGTTGTGCCGACCCCAAATAAGATGGGACAAGGGCAGGAAGATGATGATGATGATTCCACAACTTTCACGCAACGCTTATGGTATGAGTACTAGATAACTGATAAACACACTTTTATGTATATTTCTAAATATATACATATTACAGATAAATGACACCCAGACGCAGAACAAATGATTGTGCTCATCACACAAACATTTGTCTTGGGTGGGATTCGAACCCACGACCACCGGCTTTGCAGTCAGGGCCACTAACCGTTAGACCAGTAGGCGTTGCACAGAGGGGGTACTGGAATGGTCTTTTAACCTTTTGAGTGCGTAATTAGAGACACAATAGTAAGACAATGGCGCGTGAACGCCGGCGTTAATGCGGGGATCAACAACTTAAGAGGCAACATCGCCCCTTCTATGTGCTGATGGTGATCACCGGGGTGGTTTTAGTGAGGTAAAAATCCCACAGTCCCCGGACTTATCCCCAAAGGCCGGACGTCTTTTGAAGGTTTCCCCTCGAAAACCAAAAAAAAGGCCAGTGAAATTGAATGAACTAATATTGTGTAAACAGTTAACTAAGAGTATTAAAACTAGGATAAGATATGTCACTCTTTAAATTAATTGATGAATATTTCAGGTATTATCATATATTTAATATCATCGATAGACGCCCACAGCGAATCTATGAAAGTAAGTACAAATCTAACAAACTTGCACTTTGCCGGAGTCTTTGTTCGCGACAATGGTTTCTTAAAAAAATATATATCTAATGAGATAGACTGTCCTGATCTCTTACATAAATTACCTATACTTTAATGTCCCTCAGAGATCGGTTAGATTTAAATTTTATCCACCTATCTCTATTCCTTCTTCCTCTTCTAATTACAGGCGAAACTCCTGCATGGTGCGAGCGTGTAAGGACTTTAATGTTCTTTGTAAAGAATTCTCTTTAGACCTGTTTACTACTAAAATCTATTCGGCACGCACTTAGCTGATTTCCGAATTGCATTTTGTTTCCTTTGAGAGTGTCGAAATAAACGGCCGTTTTTTCGTTAACTTAGAAGTTTGATTTTTTCACAGCTTCAAGGGACCGCAAACTTAAGTATATGGTTTTAATTTCAACTCGATACCTCCTCGCGTTCTCGAGGTCTTGACAGACAGACAGATAGACAGACAGACGGACGGACAACAAAGTGATCAAAAGCGTATTACAAGGTTAAAGGCTATGTCGAAGACACGCTTGTTTGGCAATGACTGCTTCTGAACATGTGGTCCCCTGGTAACTCATAATATTGTGTAAATGTATCTATTAACTGCTCCACATTTGTTTTAATATATATCTTTTTTCTTTCCTAACACATTGCCTTTGCAATATTTTTTATATTATTAGACCCCAACCACCACAAATTCGTCAGTAATTTATTTTGTTAACGTCTCATTTATTGATAATTGTAATTATTTATTTTTCTTGCTTTTTTTATATAGGTACAGCCTCTTTTTTTATAATGTGAATGTGAGAACACTGTAGACTCCACGAATTTTTAGGTTACTTCCTATTACGACTCACTTTTTATTATAATTATTTTTATTGTACTTTTTAATACAATATTGACCGGTCTACACTGTCTTTACATAATATCTACTTATACTGTAATATGGAAATATTGTAAGAAACACAATTTTTTTAAAAGAGTAACCATGGAGTTTCTTGCCGGTTCTTCTTCATAGGAAACGACCAATTTGGAACCGTGCACTAGCTTCTGACGTTTTATAAGTGCCCATGTAGGCCTATGTGAAATAAAAAATGTTTTTAAAAGACTGACTTTGATCGTATAAGGGTTCCGTTTTTTCCTTTTGAGGTACGGAACCCTAAAAAGGTATTCATACGGAGCAATAAAACCTGCTTTTGACATAGTCCTTATAAAATATACTATATATTATGTCTTCAACGAAATACAATTTTGATATCAATGTATCGATAGAAAAAGTGTATGTTTTTTGTTGAAGACATCAATTTTGTGACAGCATTCGTAATTCCGTTAGTAAAATCGTATAAGACCATAAAAGCTTTACTGGTTTACAAATGCTTTTTTATTATTGGAAAATTGACTTTGTTTTTCTCGTAAAACCAGTACCTATCGTACACACTTTTATTTGTTATTGGCGAAGCTTCTGTATTTATTTATTTAATGCTTTATGCACACAAAAGTACAGAGGCGGACTTAATGACTTAGGCATTTTCTACCAGTCAACCTTTGGGTGATGCAGAGAAAAATAGTGGTAGATTTTTTTTTATTATTATTGATAGGCTCGCGTTTGACCACTATCTCACCTGATGGTAAGCGATGATGTGGCCGACGATGGAGCACGCTTGCCTAGAAGTAATCTATTCACTCTTGACTTAAAGACCCCCTAGGTTGTAGCTATTAGGAAACACAGACTCCGACAGGTAGATGCAATAAAAGACAGAAGACGAATACAAGAATAGATATTCTAATAAACCATGCATATAATACAATTATAAAATATATACTCAAATTAAAAAACTACATCCCTAACTAATATAGTTAAACAATTAGTTCAAATCGACAATTGGAAAACATTTGCGCTGTGATGATACTACTGCCAACTTCTTACGTATTACGGAAATATGAATAAAACTTCTGGCAGGCATTTTGTGGTATACCGTTCGGCGTTGATGCTGCTTTGGTCTTGTAATGGAATTGAAATCAGATACCCCGTCAAAGTGAAGAAACTAGCGATCAAAATTTTCCCTGCGCTTCTCGATTGCTTCACTTTCGTAGGCGTTGGTTCGTTTTGAAACAGCCAAACTGTCGCCTGACGCTTTGTTTCTGGATCGTATTGTTAGATCCAGGATTCGTCAAACGCGCCGAAAGAGCCTGCATAATTTTTTTTAATCATATCACGGCACCACTCCACACGGGCCTGCTTCTGAGGTGCAGTGAGGTTGTGCGGCATCCAGTGGCAAACTATTCTCCTCACCCGAAGGTGCTCGTGCGGAATCTTGTGAACGCTTCCCGAACCAATTTGCAGTGTATGCTGAATCTCTTCGTTTGTAATTCGCCCATTTTCATGAATTAATTTTTTTACTGTCAGCACACTTTCTTCCGTGGCAGCCGTCGTAAAACGACCACTCCTTTGTTCATCCCCCAAAGTAAGGCGAACGCGCTTGAACTCGCTATACCAGTGGTAGATGGTGGCTTTTGAAGGTCCTTCATCCATAAAAGCAATTTGAAGTCAAATCAAATGACCCATCAGGTTTTAGGCCACATTTAAAATCGTAGAAAATCATCGTACGAGAATGTTCTCGATGCAGATCCATTTTTAAATGAGACACGATAATTTGATATGGCTCTCGAAAAAATGTGGAGAGAAATTCAAAATTCGAATAATGTTATATTTACTTTTAAATATCCAAAGTTTTCAAAATAATTACAAGTGGCCAGTGCCTCATACATAATTTTTTTTTTCGCAAAACTTTCTGAGTGGCCAGGTACTTACAGTGATTTTTCACTTCAGAATTGCTCAACTGATGTGTTGAAATACATCTTGGCTAAGAAAAGCCAAGATGTAAAATATACTGTTTTACAATTTAGACTATTCACAAACTGTATCTATTCTCACCCCACAAAACAACTTCTAACTTAATATATTTTCGTTCCTATAACAGATTGTACTAGAACGATATCTCGATATTCGTATTTCTTGGTATCAAACGACTATCGAAGTATGTAATAAGAGATCCAGTAAATACCTAATGCGATCCCTCTTTACATATTTATTAGAAAACCTCTCTCCCTCCGCTCTCCAGTTTCATTCATCTTTAAAAGACCTTACGTTTACTTGGGGTGTAATCTTAAAAATTAACTCGTATTATATTTATGATATAATCTTCTGTAACATTATCTACCTTTTCGTTAGTGACCGACCGAAACACGATTTTCAGCCGAAACCGAAACATGGTATTAGAAAAACTAGCCATGTGCGAGTCTCTCGCGCCGGGCCTTGGGACAGGCCATGGTCCGAAGCGAAGAGGAGTGGCAGGCGGTCGCCTCCTTCTGCGAAGCAGTAATGCTAGCAAAGGAAGGAGGCCACAAGTGCAAGCACGAGGGAGCGGCCCTCACGTCCCAGCTGTCGGGGTCTCGATGGGCACGGGCTTGCGGAGCGCAAGCAATGGGTAGCTTGCCGTCCGACCGTCCGGTAACTGTCCAGACCGAGCCCAAGTCGTCGAACGGTGCGTATTGTTCCACGCGCGCCTCAAGAAGATGTCAGCAAATCGTAGGGGCCCAGCAGGGTCGAAGCCTACTGGGGCCATGGGTGATGCGAAAGAGATCCCCGGGGCCCTGGAACAATGGCAAAGAAGGAACAGGAGTGGGTTTTTAGTCAGTAAAAGTCTGACACGAAAGAGCGGGGGATGTCATTAGATGATTTTCCTACCCAAAAAAAAGACCTGAATATTTGATATCAATTTCAGCTTCATACCTCCACGAGTTCTTGAGAAAAAGGGTCTCGACAGACGGAAGACGTTCAGATGGACGGACAACAAAGTGATCCCCGATTTCCGGCCACCGTAGGCGCGGGCTTGCGGACGGCAAGCAATGGGTGGCTCGCCTTCCGACCGTCCGGTAACCGTCTGGACCGAGCCCAAGTCGTCGACGGCGCGTGTTGTTCCACGCGCGCCTCAAGGAGTTGTCAGCAACTGTAGGGGCCCAGCAGGGTCGAAGCCTACCGGGGCCAAGGGTCTGATTCTGAAAGGAAGACTCGGCCCTGGTACGAAAGGCAACGAAGGAACAGGAGTGGGTTTTTAGTCAGTAAAAGTCTGACACTATCTCCCGCCTCGCCCAAGAGCGGGGGATGTCATAAGATGATTTTCCCACCGGAAAAAAAAAAAAAAAAAAAAATATGGGTTCCATTTTTGCCGACTTCGGAACCCTAAAAAATTAAAAAACAATAAATAATATTACTATACAGTTATTCGTAACTATATTCCGATATAGTTATGCTTAACTATATAGTTATAACTTTCATAAAATACAAAATAATCGAATAAAATATCAAAAAAATTATAGCGACGTTAGTATCAGTCGTGCTGAAAATTCGGCCCCTTTTTAGCCAAAACCACAACTTCAGCCGAATTTAGTTTTTTTGGCCGAAAATGTAACCAGGTCTTAAGCAGGTCTCTACTTTTTCATTCAGACTTCGGTATTATGAGTCATTTGTTTGGGTCGAATACTAATTAAAGATGAGCTCTATAATATTACGTTTTAAGACAGAGCAATCTAATAACATGAGCTCGAAGCTAAATAATAACAACCGCACGAGTTAAACTTCGAGGTTAAGTTACACTTGCCGAGATCAGTCCTTGGATGGGTCCATCATTGGAGGACCATCCATTGCATTCCGAGTTTCCTCCGTGCTTAGGAAAACACGTCAAACTATTGGTCCCTGTAACTATAACGGTGAAGATCCCTGCGCTTACTGCTCCGTCTCAAAAATCCAGCCTGTAGTTGAGAAATGGCTAAGCAAATTGATTGATGGCAGGGTGACCTAGATAATCTAATCTTAATTATGTTAGAGATCTTAAGTTAACAGGGCATTAACTTGGGCATGACTGGCTTCTCAGTGTTTATTTTAGTCAAATTATATCTAAGCTCATATTGACTAAGATCATAGTGATTATGATATAATAATATGATGGTTTTACACCGCTATATGATTTAGCTTAATTAATTTTAATTTTACAAATTGTGATTTTAATTGTGGCTATTGTGACAATCAAAACATATTTTTACATGAGTGAATGTTACTATAAATAATTAATAATATAAATAAATGGTTATTATTCTGTTTATTTAGTTTATTCAATATAAAATATTTAAAAATATAAAAAATAGTATCCCACCGGTACCGGGAACAGGATCCAAGCTACCGGCGGTCAGGGCTCCAGAGAAAGGAACCTCCTAACTATACGATCCCTGTCCAGAAGTAGTGCTTTCTGAATCAAGCCCTTGATCCAGCCGTCTAACAAGAGCCTCCTAAGGTCGAGACTCCTGGTTATTAAGTCATTCTCGTCATGCGGAACGGATATGTCAACAATCATTGCACGCCTCTCGCTTTGGTCCACCACCTCTATATCAGGTTTATGGGCTACAATAGACTTGTCGGTGATGATGGACCGATCCCAGTATAATGTGATATCGCCATTATCAAGAACTGGGTCGGGCACATACCTGTAGTACGGCACCTCCGATTCCACAACAGAGTACTTCAGAGTAAGTTGCTGATGGATAATCCTGGCTACAAGGTTGTGTCTATGCAAGTATTCCCCGTTAGCTAGAAGAGAACTATCAGAAATAATGTTACGGTTGATTCACCTGGTCGGTGACATGCCCGACAGATGTCAACAGTGCCGTGTATTATAGCACTCTTTTTGACACAATTAAATTGGTGCTATTTCTAACGAATCATGACTTCTTCATCGCCTTTTGGTGCTAATGTATCGACATCTATTTCGACACTTTTTTCGTTTTTATGTTTTTTTTTTGTAGGTGGGAAAGTCATCCAATGACATACTCGCTCTTGGGCGGTGCGCGAGGGCGTGTGAGACTTTTACATTTTTACTGACTAAAAACCCACTCCTGTTCCTTCTTTGCCTTCGTCCCAGGGCCGAGTTTTCCTCTCAGAAATAAACCCTTGGCCCCAGTAGGCGACTAAACTACAAAATCCTGCACCTCGGTATTAAAGTTCTGCGCGCAATTAGAACATAAACAACAGTCCGAAATCAACCACTGGGCAGTGGTCTGAACCTGACACAACACCCGTCTGATCGGAGGTTCCACCCTTTTCACTGTGCGGGACTTTATACCGTGATCCGCATACCTCTAAACCATTTCCTACCTCATCAACATCATAATTTCTTCCACTGCTGGACACTTAACCGGTCCAATGCGTCTCGTATCCAGCGGATTATGGCGACCTTCACGAAGTCATCGATCTACCTCTCCCACCTATTTTGCCATAAACGCTTGAAATTAATATGTGTATGTATTATATGTTATCCTTTGCAACAGAACGAAGAAGAGTGCAAGGTGGCAGACCTCTGCGTGCACGACAAGGTCCCGATGTGCGCCATCGACTCGTGCGGAGAGATGAGGACCTTCATCGATATGTGCGACATGCACGAGTTTAACTGTGACAGTAAGAAAGGTAACAATTTCTTTTTTTTAGGGTTCCGTACCTCAAAAAGAAAAAACAGAACCCTTATAGGATCACTTTGTTGTCCGTCCGTCTGTCTGTCTGTCTGTCTGTCAAGACCCTTTATCTCGGGAATGCGTGGAGGTATCGAGTTGAAATTAAAACCATATATTGAAGTCTGCGGTCCCTTGAACCGGTGAAAAATCAAACTTCTAAGTTAACGAAAAAAAAGATAAGGCCGTATATGTCGCAGAAAAACGTATATTTGACACTCGCTAGGGAATCAAAATTCATAGGAAACTTCCCGTTGACCTAAAATCTTGAAATTTGGCATGAAGCAAGGTCTCATAGCACAAGTATAGGAAAAAATCCGAAAACTGTAAATTTAAAGTTACGTCACAAAAAAAAAGTATTTTTCCGATTCGGAAAAATCTTCGTAACTCAATTCGGGAATTGAACTGTTTTCATAGTTAAGTTTGTACGGAACCCTCAGTGCGCGAGTCCGACTTGCACTTGCCCGATTTTGTATTTTCTTTTTTTGCTAGCCTGTTCTACTAGCATTTGTATGGATCTCATCAAAATTTCACGTCCACTGCTGGACATAGGGCTCTGGTGAATCTCGCATCCATTAGATTCCTGCGACCCTCACCAGGTCGGAACCCCTTGTGGGAGGCCTTTCAGCCCCAACGACCATCTGTTGAAAGCAATGTGCCCTGCCCACTGCCATTTATGTTCATCTGTTGCTTCGCAATGCCTCAACTATTCATCAGGCTTGATGTCATTTGATATGTAAGAGTTTTCTGAGAAAAATTGTTTCTGATACCTCGTTAAGGGTATCGGGGTTATATGATGGTCTGGCGACCGCGTATGACTGCGGCGGTGGTAAGACCGCGCACCGGAAGACGCAGCGTTGCAAGGAGGTAGACCGATGACCTGGTGAGAGTCTCGGGAATGCAATGAATGCGAAACACACAGGACCGTTCGTTGTGGTGACACTTAGAGGAGGTATATGTCCAACAGTGGACGTCTTTCGGCTGAAATGAGGATGAGTCAGGTTGTATTTTATTAAATCTTGTTTATTTTCAGATTTCAAGCAGAGACCGATTCACGAATGCTGGGTGACATGCAAGCGGGGACGCTCGTTCAAGAAACCAGAATACAGGACTGACTGCAACATTAACCCCAAGCCAAATGCTAGAATTTAGTGTTTTCTAATAAAAACCTTAAAATATAACAATCTAACTTTTATTACTGCTCCATTTCTGTAAGTCGTAGCGTGAAGTTATAAAACCTATAGTCATGAATGTGGCTTTTCCATGCAAAAAGGTTTCAGAAATCAGCGCGGTTTTAAAATGAACTAGTTTCGCCCCGCCATACTAGTCTAAGAACAAGCGAAGCGAATTCGGAATTTTAAGGCACCCCGACACGGACCGGTTTAGTTAGAAGATTAAGGCGGGTGCTCCGCTCCACTCCACTCCCGCCTTAGCCTTCGTGGTTTTTTTTTTATAACTACCCAGAAATGGGAACGGGGTTCTGCACATGTAGGGGAAACTAGTTTGACCTAAGCCAAACTAGTCCAGCTAAAATCGAGTTTGGCCGGTAACATTGATATCTAACCAATTTTAGTCTTTGTCGATCATAATATACCTAAGGGAGCTTTTTTTTTTCATATAAACCAGTGCTTGACTGCGATCCCACTTGATGGTAAGCAGCGATGCAATCATTGATGGTGAGGCGCACTAGTTTATTAAGAGCCTATTCACTCTAGCCTTGAAGACACCTAAATTATAGTTGGACGGGAAGACCGCATTTTTTCGGTGAAACTCATATAATGACAAATCCCGCTCTTGGATGGAGCGGGAGATAGTGTCAGACTTTTACTGACTGAAAACTCACTCCTGTTCCTTCGTTGCCTTCGTCCCAGGGCCCCGGGTTTCGTTTACACACTACCCATGGCCCCATGGTACCCATGGGACCCTGCTGGGCTCCTACGATTTGCTGACATCTCCCTTAGGCGCGCGTGGAACAGTACGCGCCGTCGACGACTTGGGCTCGATCCGGAAGGTTACCGGACGGTCGAACAGCGGGCTACCCATTGCTCGCCGTCCGCAAGCCCGCGCCTACGGTGGCCGGAAATCGGGATCGGAATCCCTGCAGCGGTTGGGGCGTGAGGACCGTTGCCTCATGCGATCGGCCGACCTAATGGAGCTGAGACTTTTTGTCGAAACATTTGTAAAAATCTTAAACAAAATTGCGATAAAAAATAAATTTCATAAAATAGTTTTACTAGGTCTTAAAAATGTACCTGTAGCATTTCTTCCTATCAAGTTTATTCATTTCTATATACCTATATAGTAAGTACTTCACTCTGACTGGATATAGTTTTACTGAATGCGTTT
This sequence comes from Mythimna impura, assembly GCA_905147345.3. Taxonomy (NCBI): domain Eukaryota; kingdom Metazoa; phylum Arthropoda; class Insecta; order Lepidoptera; family Noctuidae; genus Mythimna; species Mythimna impura. The sequence goes on along the minus strand of LR990362.1, from coordinate 9,327,524 downwards.
TACGTTCCCATTTGTTTATCCTATTCAGGAAAGGCCATGAAACAAGTGAAAATGTGAACTTAAAGCCGCATAAATTCGAACTATCTTTATTATGACGTCATACATTTTCGATTGGATAAACTATACAGGTTTTCAAACATTTTATTGCTTTTTCTATAGCTCTATAAAATATCCAGAACTATTTATTAAATAGAATTTCATTTTCATACTATTGAACTAAAACTCATAAACGAATTCCTAAAGTTTATACTTAATGTGAATAAAATGGGTTTACATACGAACTGTGTGCGCTAGAATGTTTCAATATATTTTTGTTCTTATAATTATTGTTGTGACTTTAGTCAATGATACTTACGCACATGTGGATGGAGCAAAGGTAAGGTTTTTTTTTAATTTACATTAACTAATGCGACGAGCATTGAGTAGCTCGCCGTCGTCTGGTAAAGACCGAGCCCAAGTCCTGTACGACGCGTAGTGTTATATGCATACCTCAAAGAGATGCCAGCAAAATCGTAAGGGTCCAGCAGGTTCGATGCCCGCTAATAAGGTTACAGGAATTTCTGAAAGGGAAACCGTCGTCCTAGAACGCAATGGGCAAATAAAGGACACTGGTGGGTTTTAGTCAGTAAAGTGTGACACACTCGCGCAGCGAGGAGGAGTGGCAGGCGATCGCCTCCTTCTTCGAAGCAGTAATGCTAGCAAAGGAGGAGCCCGACCGCGCGAGGCAGCGGTCCTCTCGCCCCAGCCGCCGGGATTCCGATCCCCATTACCGACCACCGTAGGCGCGGGCTTGCGGACAGCGAGCAATGGGTAGCTCACTGTCTGACCATCCGATAACCATCCGGGCCGAGCCCAAGTCGTCGACGGCGCGTATTGTTCCGCGCGCGCCTCAGGGAGATGTCAGCAAATCTTAGGGGCCCAGTAGGGTCGAAGCCTACTGGGGCCACGGGTAGTGTGAAAGTGAAACCCGTTGCCCTGGGACGAAGGCAAAGAAGGAACAGGGGTGGGTTTTTAGTCAGTAAAAGTCTGACACTATCTCTCGCTCCGCCCAAGAGCGGGGGATGTCATTAGATGATTTTCCCACCGGAAAAAAAAACAATATATATTTTTAAATTCTGTCGCACTTTGCTCTACCTACCTCTCCTTTTATAGCCGCTGACATTCAAGACTGAATATTTATTATGTACATTATTCGTACAATTATTCTAAAAACAGACAACCATTACTTATAAATAAATACTAATCTCTTTTCAATATCATATTGAAAATACATTACCATATCTTTCCGATTTACTGGCCATTGACAACGAAAAGGTCAAATTGGTAAAAGGTCAAACAAAAAAGTAATCATATAAAAAATGCTATTGAACAAACATCTATTAATGAATACGGATTTTAATAACACTTGGATGGTTACTATTGTCGGCTATCATATATAATGAGAGCCGTCAATAGTAAGATATATGCAATAATAAGATATAGGCTCTCATATAAAACATTATTTTTAGTTTTTCGAAACCTGAATATAGTTTGTTCAGAATCAGTAACTGAATGGATTCCAATAGTTTTTACTTTTCCAAAAATATTTAAAAAGGTCACAAGTTAGACCCCACCGACACTAAGTACAATTCAGGTCACGGCTGGTCATAGCGGGCATTAGGCGCCATCAAACAGCTGGGTTCAAGTGCAAAACAACCCCCCAGTCGCCTGGATGGCCCGAAGACTATATATTTTTGCTGACATAACAAGCTTATAACTTTGTGATTTTTCATGATACAGTTATTCCACAACTATCACAAAACTTGCTGTGTTGAGCTTGTGTTGTGAGTACTAGACAACTGATAAACATTAATTTCAAAACACATAGGTACATATATAGATAAATTACACCGAGACACAGAACAAATGATCGTGCACATCACACAAACATTTGTCCTGGGTGGGAATAAAACCACGACAAATTTATTAAGTATATAATGGTTTTCAGTTGGAAGAGGAATGCAAGATAGCGGATATATGTCGCCACGATCAGGTGCCGATATGCGGCATCGACTCCTGTGGGGAGATGAGGACCTTCATAGACACTTGCGATATGCATGAATTCAATTGTGATAGCAAGAAAGGTACAGTACCACAATTAGCATAGCATAGCAAAGCATAATCAGCCTTTTAATGTTCCCACTGCTGGGACTCAGGCCTCCTCTCTCTAGGAGAGGGAATGGGCCGTAATTCACAACGCGGGCCCAGTGCGGATTGGTGAAGGTCACATGTTTTCGAATTTTTGGTTCTAGGACATGCCGGTTTCCTCACGATGTTTTCCTTCACCGTTTTGAGAGCAGTGGTGATGAAATAAATTACACAAAGTAATGCGCCTGGCTGGGTTTGATCCCGCGACCTACACACTCGGCCACCACTGCTCCCCAATTATTAAGACCTATCTTCCATATTGGTGTAGACAATTTTCGGAGAAAGTTTACGAAAATAAAAGTTTGGGGTCGTTTTTTTGAGGTGTGAAATCATCAAATGACTTCTCCCGATCTAGGAAGGAGCAAGAGCGTGTGTCTGACTTTTATTGACCAAAACCCACCTTTTTTTAAGGTGGTAATATCATCTAATGACATCGCCCGCTCTTGGGCGGAGCGAGAAGGCGTGTCAGAATTTACTAACTATAAAACCCACTCTTGTTCCTTCTTTGCTATTGTTCCAGGTCCCCGGGGATCTCTTTAGCATCACCCATGGCCCTAGTAGGCTTCGACCATCTCCTTGAGGCGCGCGTGGAACAATACGAGCCGCGCGTCGGCTTGGGCTCGGTCCGGACGGCGAGCTGCCGGTTGCTCGCCGTCCGCAAGACTTCACCAAGACCCATTTGAGTCCGTCTGTTGCCCTTTGCTTTCCAAGGCCATAGTAAATCTTTCAAAAAATCCCGTTTCCCTAGCGAGCATCGGCCGTACTGGGCCCCTATGGTTTTGCTGAAATATCTTTGAAGCGCGAGTACCTACACACAACAAAACACTACGCACACAATAGGATGGATTGCCATGTTGTGACGTCACAACATGTCCATCGATCCTATTCTTAATTGGAACGCATTGTACCATTGACGACTCGGTCTTGGCCCTTACTGAATGCCGAACGGCGAGCCATTGCTCGTCGTCCGCAAGCCCGCGCCTACGGTGGCCGAGGATCACCTTACGAAGCCCCGATGCCACCCGGGCATCTCCTGTTTTAGTGCCCTAAAATCAAGAGTTAGAAAAATATTATTCTTACACAGGATTAGGCAACAAAAGAATTAGGCAGGTTCTCAACACTGAGAACGAGATAATTTCCTAATTCAAAAGTAGTTTGGTTCGAATGCCTGCTTTTTTATATCACTAAACATTACCTCTCGTCAAAGTAGATACCACAAGATATTCTAACATAACTCATAAGTATATATTATAAGCACTATTTTCGTTTTGAAATATTATAATATCTCAAAAACTAAGGACACGATAGGATTACGAGAATCAATAGTTTTTTTTTTATTTATTTATTTAAACTTCATGTACAGTGGTGGCACATAGGCGGACTAAATGCCACAAGGCATTCTCTACCAGTCAACCATTGGGTTAAAAAAGACAACACTTATATATGCTAATATAATAAACTAATAAATACTATGATAAATATGAAATCATTGTAAATAAGAGAACTTAAAATATAACAATTATGACGAAAACCAAACTAAGGTTGAGAGGGTTGAGGGTTGGGGTTGTTGGTTCTATTTTACTCTGATTTTTCTCTTCTGATTTCTTTTCTGATTATAATCCCACTTACAATAAACATCCATCACAACGACACTAATAAACCGTACCACACCACCATTTTAAAATTTCAATGCTCATAAAATGAATCTACCTAAATTTTAACGAAAAGGACAAAAACATGTCTACCTAAGTAATGGTGGAGCTATTTTCAGCACTTCAGTGACGCGTCCACCCCAGACGACAGGGCAATAAACTCGCAACCATGTACATTGAAGTCTCCTCTAAAATGAACTAGCTTTTTCCACGACTTCGCTCCTGTGGCCTATCCTTCAACAACTGTTTAGTTTTTTCGGGATAAACAGTTGTTTTTTTGGTAGGAAATTATCAAATGACGTTCTCCCGCTCTGTGTGAAGCAAGATAGTTTGTCTAACTTTTACTTTCTAAAACCCTTTAGCATAAGCATAATCGGCTTTGTAATGTTCCCACTGCTGGGACTCAGGCCTCCTCTCTAGGAGAGGGAATGGACCGTAATCCATCACGCGGGCGCTGCCGCTGTGCGAATTGGTGGAGGTCACATGTCTTAGATTTTTTTGGTTCTAGAACATGCCGGTTTTCTCACGACGTTTTCCTTCAACATTTTGAGTTCTAAAAGCCTTAACAATTCCTTATCCCCCAAAAAAAATCCTTACCAATAAAATACTATGACTATCGCAGCTGACTCCCTTTTCTTTCATATTAGTCCTCACACAAATGCATCCATCTATCTTTTCTTTGGTTTCCTCTCCCTTTCCATCCATCCACATGTACCTATACTCACAACTATTTTTAGTAACATGCGTTTTATTCATCCTCTCCTCATGATCATACCAAGACAAAAGATTTCCTTACAACTTTTCAGTCACTAGCGCCACTTTCTAATTCCTTATTTAGATATTTGTATGTCCTTGTAAATATCCTTTGCTAATCGCCCTTTATTCGCTCTCTCAACATGTCCAAACAATCTAAGCTGCGCCACTATAAGACGTTGTTTTCATTACATGATTTAAAGTTATACCGCACGTGTGTGACATTATAAGAAGCTACGTCATTATAAGACGCTGTTTTCATTATATAATTTAAAGTTATACCGCACGTGTGTGACATTGTACGAAGCTACGTCACTATAAGGCGTTGTTTTCATTACATGATTTAAAGGGGAACACCCAAATACTCCGAAATATTTTATTTCGAATTTTGATGTTCCGATTTTCAAATCTCCGAATTTCATAATACCTAAAAATTATAATGTCTATTATTAAAAATCACGAAATTTATTTTACCGAAAGTCAAAAAACGTTCGAAGAATCAAATGCTGGAAGGGTTCTCGGTCCGAAAAACGATATTCCGATTTTCAATACTTCGAATAAACTAAAAGTCAACATGTTGTGCTACAAAATTTAGTGACTGAAACGAATCGCTGCAAAACCGACTTCACGCAGTCTTGTTTGCCCTACCCCTAGAGTGTAATTTAAACCCGCGTAGGCGCGGAGGGGTAGCGCGGCCCGCGAGCTGAGGAGCAGGTGGTTTGAAGGCCCGCCGCAGCCGAAGCTGCGGTGGTGAGCGTTAAAACCATCTGCGACGATAAGCTCGCGTGGGGCCGCCCAAACCCCGCAGCGCCGGAGCCGTGACGGAAACAATGCTTGCTGCATTTTGCATGCCTGCTTGCATGTTGCATGCCTGCTTGCATGTCGCATGCTTGCTTGCATGCTGTTTGTCTGCTTGCACGCTGCATGCCTGCTTGCATGCTGCAATAAATCCCCTGCATGCTGGAAAACGCATCTGTCATTAGTTTTTTAATTCTACCTCCTCATACTACGACCTCTGACGAGCATGTATGTGTTTATTTGTCTTGCTATACAGTTTTATGAGGCGTTTTTATTTCGGAATTTTATTAATCGGTATTTTAATGATCGGAATTCGTATTTTTGATGTTTCGAATTATCATTAAGTCGGACTTTTCGTTATTCGATCTATTGAAACTCGGTATTTTGAAAATAGTAATTATAAAAGTTAGGAAAATTGAAATTTAGGAATTATAAAAATAGGAGTAATGATATGTCGGAGTTGTTATATTCGGAATTTTGAACCATTCGGAATTATGAAAATCGGTATTTTGAAATTCGTATTTGTGACTGTTGGAATAAAGTTTTTCGTATTTATGTAGTGTACCCGATTTAAAGTTATACCGCACGTGTGTGACATTGTACGAAGCTACGTCACTATAAGACGTTGTTTTCATTACATGATTTAAAGTTATACCGCACGTCTGTGACATTGTATGAAGCTAGAAGCTAACTGAAGGAACACGGGTTGGTTTAGTCAGTAAAGTTTGACACTCAAACTCACCCCCACTCACACGGAACACATCGGAAGGAGTTACCTACTTGATGAATTCACACCTGATTAAAAAAAAACCGAGCAAGTGCAAGTTGGACTCGCGCACTGAGGGTTCCGTGAAAACTTACCTATGAAAACAGTTCAAAATTCCCGAATTGAGAGAATTGCAAAAAAGTTTTTTTTTGTGACGTAATTACAAATTTTAGAATTTTTCCTATACTTATGCTATGAGACGTTGCTTCATGATTCAAGGTCAACGGGAAGTACCTTATGAATTTTGATTCCCATGAGATTGTCGAAATATACGTTTATATACGTTTTTTGCGACATAAACAGCCGTATCTTTTTTTTCGCTAATTCAGAAGTTTGATTTTTTCACAGCTTCAAGGGACCGCAGAATTGAGTATATAGTTTTTTACTTCAACTCGATACCTCCACGCGTTCCCGAGATAAAAGGTCTTGATAGACAGACGGACAGATGGACAACAAAGTGATCCTGTATGGGTTCCGTTTTTTGCTTTTGAGGTACGGAACCCTAAAAACACTGCACATACCTACCTATTAGGGCCAATACCCGCTAGGGCCATCGGGAATTTCTGAAAAGTAAAACCGTGGTACTAGAACGCAAAGGGCAACCGAAGGAACATATGTGAGTTTTTGTCAGTAAAAATCTGACACGCCCGCCCTATCGTTTCACTCGAGATCGAGAGAAATTATTAGATGGTTTTTCAACCTCAAAAAAAAAATACTTAACAAACATTTATAAACAAATAAACAGTCTAACTTCTTTATTATATTAGTTGAGTACGAAATTGCTTTTATTTAAGGCACCATTCATAAGGACTTTTAGTGCTCTAATCTTAGTATTTTCGAGCAAGTCAACTCTCTAATCGGGAGAAACTGAGGATTGCTTTGTTTACGGCTTCATCGTTTCAAAATGGCTGAAGTTTGGACGAAAATAGAACATGTTTTAGTGGTAGATTAGATGAAATGAAGTCTAGATTACCTAAAGCTGATCATTGACTCTCTGTTCAATTTAAGAAACCTTTTTTTTAAGTCGTAAATCACATGTTACATGGTCTATCAGAAACTCATGGTCTCTCGTTTTTCATGCGATCTGTTTCTATACCGACTGTGGCAGGTACTGACCTATGAGGTGATTCAGAGGACACAACCTTCCTCCTTATCTTTATGTTTATTTTTAATTGATATAGACTGATAAAGGAGTAGAAGAACACTGAACGATTTCACACGCCTTGTTGTGGAGAATATCCAAAAATAGTGAAGCCAGTTTACTACTTGGAGAGAGTAAAAGACTAGGAATTGCCACGTTGTATGACAATCTATGCGTGGACACGCTCTATGCGTGGCATTGCCTAGTCTTTAGGACATCGTTTTTCAATGCCACATTTCAGATTGTTTTTAGGGGGGTCATAAATAACTGCCGTAACTAGGACATTTTCAACAGTGCCCTAAAAGAGCACAGAAATTATCAATCCAGGGCCAAGTTTTGGATCATCCTCGGTTGTTAGTAGCTTTTATACAATACCTATTATTTATCACATAATAAATTATACATAATACCTACGGTTGTCGATGCGCCCTACTAGGATTTCTGATTCTGTAGAAGCTCAGAGCTCCAGCACCCACAAGAGGTAAATAGTGGGTGATGGTGGTGGGTATTGTGTTTGAAACAAGATTTCACGCATATTTTACATATATTTTGTAATTTTACTATTCATTGTTCAAGCCAGGTAAGATTGGCGGACGCCTCCTTCTGCGAAGCAGTAATGCTAGCAAAGGAGGTGACCGCACGCCCCAGCCGCCACCGGGATTCCGATCCCCATTTTCCGGCCACCGTAGGCATGGGCTTGCGGACGGCGAGCAATGGGTAGCTCGCCGTCCGACCGTCTGGTAACCGTCCAGACCGAGTCCAAGTCGTCAACGGCACGTACTGTTCCATGCGCGCCTCAAGATGTCCGCAAACCGTAGGGGCCCAGCAGGGTCGAAACCTACTGCCCTGGTACAAAAGGCAACTAAGGAAAAGGAGTGGGTTTTTAGTCAGTAAAAGTCTGACACTATCTTCCACTACGCTCAAGAGCGGGGGATGTCATAAGATGATTTTCCCACCGAAAAAAAAAATCAGGTAAGATTAAAAATGTTATTTAACACGTTCGAGGACAGAACGAGATTATACGTCATCGTTCGAAATTTTGATATGGCACAACGTACAATGACGTCCAAATAATTTTTTTACTTTACGACAGAACGTACATTTCCGATGAACGTTCAAGTTAAAATCCTATTGAATGTATCTTGTGTCACAACATTTAAAATACCCGAAGCTTTACTGTCACGTAGAGTAAGTTTTAAACTATTTCAAATAAGTGCCGTTGACAGTGGGCGGGAACGGTACTCACACACGCACAACGTGTATATGCGTCGCGCGCGCCTACCGCGCTCCTACATTCAGTGCGGCTGCGTCACAGCGGGGTGCGCTCGCGTTCGCTAAACATTTCGTGACGTATCGTAATATTTGCCGCGACAAAACATCGTAAGTATTTAGTTTATTTGATTTATGTATTATTCCTTAGCCAGATAGTATACTATTTTACTATGAATTAATAATTTTACTCTGTGAAATTGATGTTTAATGGGTTATTTTATGTGTTTTAGATGGATAAGCGCAAAACAAGACTGATGAACATTTTCGATGATTCTGACAACTCTACCGAGGCGGATCCTTACCAAGACGATGATGGAGAATATGGTTCGGATAAAGATTTTGACCCACAAGGCAATACATCAGGTAGTGAAACTACCTGATGTATATACGTTAGACGTTATTACACGTTGTGTCCGTTCACGTCTAGTTAACTTACTCTTAATGACATAACGTATTTATACGATAACGTGATAAAACGGTTGTGTCATGATGTCTTTAAAACAATATATTTTCATGGGAGGCTACGTACTCATACGTCGTATAATTTGTATGGACATTTACTGTGTCATTTTGGTACACAGTCTCAAGTGGTAGCGTCCTCGAACGTGTTAAGGGTGCAAATAATAGTAAAAATAATAACAATTGTTGATAAGCCAATAACAAATACATCGTTGTTATCTACTAGAACATAGTTCGTAGTAACTCTTGGAAAGGTGGTCATCCCAACAACCATAACAGGTTGTTGGGATGACCTAACTTTCCAAGAGTTCCAGATATAGAACAAGTTGTTGCTTTTTCTTTTTAATTTTAGCCCCATTATGTTGAGCCAAGCAATATATTTACAAAATAATGGTGTTTTGGCACTAAAGCAGGCAATTTTGTGTACACATCTTGTTATAAATGTGTTGACCCAGACCTAATGGCTTGGTAATAATACAAAGTTTTAATACGTAAGTAAACCTATTTAGAAGGAGTTTTTCGACATGTGACTTTTGAAGATTGTATAAAGGGGATGAAGCATGAAACCACGTATCACGTAGGAAAAGTATAGAATCTATATTTATACATATAATAAATCTGTAGAAGATTTTAGTTGTGCGCGCATCACGTAAAATGTACGGAATCGATTTAGATAACTTTTATACATTAAAATTGTGTGTAACTTGATATATTACTTAGGATATGTTTCATCGCAATCGGTTGACTATATCGAAAGATATAGGTACTACATTCATTGACTGTTAGGTGATACGAAGTTCGCCGGGTAAGCTAGTCGTCAATAAAGCTCAGGCTGAACGGCGTCAGCGTCTCCAAAGTCAAAACGTCGTGAGCAGTAAAAATTACGAACTTTAACGAGAGGTATAATTATATTCAGGGATACATTTTCAAAACACTTCCTCAATGCTCACTGTCGTTAATCAAAGTTTCATGCTAGATCCAACAGTTTTGGGTCAGGCTTTGTGATATCAGACAATATGTGTAACATTCTTACTAAGTGACTTCATAATGAAAACCTTATGCGTTACGACTGCGAATTTTTTCGAAAAAGTTACCACGACCTTTTTATTCTTGATAGTTTCGCGCTTGACCGCTATCTCACCTGATGAAAAGCGACCATGCGGTCGACAATGGAGCGCGCTTACCTAGAAGTAACCTATACACTCTTGACCTAAAGATTCCCGGGTTGTAGCCATCAGGAAACACAGATTCCGGCAAGGAATTCCACTCTTTAGCTGTACGCACAATGAATGTGTTCCCAAAACTTAGAAGCGCAAAGGGCAAGTAATACATGGGAGGGTTTAAGTCATCAAAAGTCTGTCAGTCCTTCTCGCTCCACTCTAACAGAAGAGAAGTAAGTGTGCAATGCCTGGCTACATTTAAAATGATGAGTATCATCCATTCATAAGGGCAGTTAGCGTCGCGACTGACGCTTTCGCTGCGGTATAAGTTTGACCAAAGCTCTAACCTACTTCGAATCCTTAAGTTTATTTTAGACTTATCTCATAGATATTCAGTTTCAACTGAAGTATCTCTAAGCCAACCAGTATAAGTAGACACTCGGCCAAATAGAAAAATAAAAGAAAATACAAAAAAAAAATCTAAGCCTTCGAGGCTCTTCTAAAGTGGTACTAGACACTCACATTGTCACCCAATACTATTTGTTTTTTGTTTTAGTGAAATCGATGCCCAGACGTTCAGATATTCGCGTAATTTTCGTATGTTTCGTTTGATGTAGGAATTTAACCTTTCGTGGGGAATCCGAAGAATTTTTTGATCACAGATTTAAGTTGAGAATTTGATATCAATGTGAATAGAATATACTTGAAATGAATGTTTTAATTTATTTATATTGATCTCAAATGCTATAAGTAATTTAAATGTTTCATGTGCGTATGTATTTAATCGTTAATCAGCATTATTCCTTTGTATTGTATTTTTTTTTCTTCTTTGTCCAATCTGTTCCCATTTTAGCTGGGGTCGGGTCTCCTTGTACGTTTGCGCCACAAAGCTCTGTTCTGGCTTGTCTGTGTGCTTACTCGCTTGCTGGATTTCTTTTTATATAGTTGACCACCAGGTGGCGGGTGGTCATCCTTTTCCTCGTTTTTTTATTTTGTTTTATTTTCAACCCGCTCCAGCTTAGCCCAAGTGTAAGAAATCTTTGAAATTATCACTTTTTCTTTACTATGCATGTACTTACACTTTAACCTTCCTCATGAATCATTCTGTATATTAGTGAAAACCGTATATCAATCCGTTCGGTAATTAATAAATTTATCGCGAAAAGACACAGACGGGAACACCCAAATACTCCGAAATATTTTATTCCGAATTTCGATATTCCGATTTTCAAAAGTCCGAATTTCATAATACCTAAAAATTATAATGTCTATTATTAAAAATCACGAAATTTATTATACCGAAAGTCGTAAATGCGATTTGTTAGTTTTCCGATTTTCATACGTTCGAAGAATCAAATGCTCGAAGGGTTCTCGGTCCGAAAAACGATATTCCGATTTTCAATACTTCGAATAAACTAAAAGTCAACATGTTGTGCTACAAAATTTAGTGTCAGAAACGAATCGCTGCAAAACCGACTTCACGCAGTCTTGTTTGCCCTACCCCTAGAGTGTAATTTAAACCCGCGTAGGCGCGGAAGGGTAGGGCGGCCCGCGAGCAGAGGAGCAGGTGGTTTGAAGGCCCGCCGCCGCGGCTGAGGCTGGCCGGCAAAGCTGGCCAGCAAGCCGAAGCTGCGGTGGTGAGCGTTAAAAACATCTGCGACGATAAGCTCGCGTGGGGCCGCCCAAACCCCGCAGCACCGGAGCCGTGACAGAAACAATGCTTGCTGCATTTTGCATGCCTGCTTGCATGCTGCATGCCTGCTTTCATGCTGCATGCCTGCTTGCATGTTGCATGCTTGCTTGCATGTTGCATGCTTGCTTGCATGTTGCATGCTTGCTTGCATGTTGCATGCCTGCTTGCATGTCGCATGCTTGCTTGCATGCTGCATGTCTGCTTGCACGCTGCACGCCTGCTTGCATGCTGCAATAAATCCCCTGCATGCTGGAAAACGCATCTGTCATTAGTTTTTTAATTCTACCCCCTCATACTACGACCTCTGACGAGCATTTATATTAATCGATATTTTAATAATCGGAATTCGTATTTTTGATGTTTCGAATTATCATTAAGTCGGACTTTTCGTTATTTGATCTATTGAAACTCGGTATTTTGAGAATAGTAATTATAAAAGTTAGGAAAATTGAAATTTAGGAATTATAAAAATAGGAGTAATGATAAGTCGGAGTTGTTATATTCGGAATTTTAAACCATTCGGAATTATGAAAATCTGTATTTTGAAATTCGTATTTGTGACTGTCGAAATAAAGATTTTCGTATTTATATAGTGTACCCGACACAGACACAGACGAGGTGTTGGGACTTTTTTATAGTATGTAAGGAAAGGATTAAAACTCCCATCTCTAATTCCCTTTTTATTGACGTGAAGTCATTTGATGATTTTTTCAAATGACTTCTCCCACTTTGAGGTAGAACGAGGGAGCGTGTCAGACTTTTACTGACTAGAACCCACCTTTTTTTGCTGGGTAGTCATGCAATAACTTCTCACGCTCTAAGATTATCTGAGGACGTCCGTTCCCTCACACATGCGGCCGCCTCCTTCGCTAGCATTACTGCTTCGCAGAAGGAGGCAACTGCCGCTCTTTCCCCTTCGCTCCGGATCTTGGCCTGTGTCAGGACCGTCGATCGCCTCCACGAGGACACGGCGGTGACTTGGCTACCACCATCGTCAAAAGCCTAAAATCTGTTGAATTCACCACGTGGCATTTTAGAAGAGTATATAGTACCTACTGTACTATTAACAAAATTGAAAGCTGACCTTTTCAGTTAAATTTTTTCTTAAAATTTTCAATGGTAAAGTTTTTCTTGTTATGATTTTAAATGTTAAGGCTATGTTTTTCCATTGAGGGTTTTATTTTCAATATGGCCATACCTATATGTAAAGATTAGTACATGTTGACGTTAGTCTAAACTTACTTAGAAGTTAAAAAAAGATTTAATAGTAGTTTCATCAATTATTCCAATGCCACTATTTCTGTCATCTTACGCAAACGAAATTAAAAGTTATTTTTATAGCTCTATTCGATCAGTCTTAAGCAATAAGTATTGTAATCATAATATATTGACCAATATGTACATATTTAAAGATAGCAGACTGCCTCGTTGGTCTCGTGGTTGCAAGCGCGACAGCTGAGCGAAGTACTGGGTTCGATTCCCAGGTCGGGCAAAAAGTGCTATTGAGTTTTTCGTTTTAGAATTACTCTGTAGTTGCCTGGAGTTTGAAAATTGGTGGTGTGATAGTCCCGTGCCTCGGAAAGCGCGCAAAGCCGTTGGTCCTGCACCTGGACCCTTATCCAAGTTACAACCGTTTCGTGTCGAATCCCGTTCTCCAATCGGTAACGCGTCGGTGTCACCAATTGTAGAAAACGATAAGTTGGTAGCCATGTTGAAGCGCCTGAGTCGGCCGCTCGTTCTACAATGTCGTTCTATAATAACAAAGGACGTAGCGTTGAACATTGTAGAAACGATAACAATTCATTCTATCATTTTAAACGATGTGAACTTTGCTACGAATTTTCTATTCGTCTTTTCTGCCTTCCTAGCCAAGTTACGATCGTTTCGTTTGCGTCGAACGCCTAGAGTAGGCCACACCTCCGATTTCTTTGTTCTAACCACGTAACTGAGCGTTGAGATGACGTCAGAACAAAGGAATTGGAGGTGTGGCCTACTCGAGGCATTCGACGCGAACGAAACGATCGTAACTTGGCTAAGGGGGCTGACCACGTGACTTAGTGTTGAGAAGATGTCATTCCCCTACATTTGATTAGTTTTCGACTAAACCCACTCCTGTTCCTTTGTTGCCTTTCGTACCAGGGCCGAGTCTTCCTTTCAGAATCAGACCCTTGGCCCCAGTAGGCTTCGACCCTGCTAGGCCCCTACAGTTGCTGACATCTCCTTGAGGCGCGCGTGGGGATTAGTTTTCGACTAGCGTTAACGATTGCAGATTATCAACTTGGCTAGGGGTGCTGATCTCTTCCCGGTCGTGTCGGTTTGCCGTCCCATCGAACTATGAGAGTAAAAGAACTGAGAGTACACCTGTGTTTGCTCACGTACTTCTACACTATAATATCTCCAGCATACTTGGCTTATATCTGTTAAGATTGACCACCGTGATCAAAATTCGGTCGGGAGGATTATTAAAAGTAACATTTTTAAGCTGTTATTCATTAAACCGCGAGCGAACGCCGGCGTTCGAACGTCATTGTCTTTCTATTGTGTTAATTACGCTACTCAATAGGTTAAAGGAGCTTAATTTGTTTACTATTAGAATATGGTTGTACACATTCTAATGTTTTTATAGTATTTGATAGCTGGCAGTCAATACTACAATAAAATTCTCAGCTCCATTTTGCTTTTTACCAAAAATGACATTACATACTCTAAGCTCGTATTTTTGAACGCGATCGTAGAGTTCAACTGTCAATGCCAAGCAACTGTCATTACCAACCTACCCTGCTCGGAGTTAGAGTTAGTTGGGTTAACTCTAGGGTAGTTACTCGAGTTATAAAAGAACAACTCTGCGTTGCAACTCGAAGCTACTCTGGTTATTTTTGAACGTAGTCCAGAGATCGCGCGTGTTTCAATGATAATATATTGTCCACATATTGTCCATTTGCGCCGACACTCGAGATACACTACACCAATTTTACATTACAATATACACTGGGAATCAATTTGCGAATAATTAAAACCCCGCCAAAAACTCGAAAGCATTCATTGAACATACTTTTTTTTTCTTTTTTAGATTACACCCAAAAACCAGCCCACGAATGCTGGGTTACCTGCAAACGCGGAAGAAGTTTCAAGAAACCTGCATACAGATCAGATTGTAACATAAACACCATTTAAAACAAACATTTTATATCAAAAATATTTTTAATAATAACAATGTTTCTAATTATTTACAAAAAAAAAAAACATTGAACAATAACTTACATACGTACTTATTGTTCGAGATCACAGATTTTCATTGACATTCTTTAAAAACTAAATTATCCTATTGAAATTAAAGCCATCAGGCTAAACCGGTTTACCTTAGCATGCAATCACTATTATTTACATAAATAATTGGAATATAAACAAGATTTTATATAAATAAACATGCTAGAAGTTACAAAAGTTTAATATTCTAGGATTTATGACTTAGAATATTATCTTAATTAGCTCTAAAACTAATTTATATGTACATTTCTTTCTACCAAAAATTAATATACTAGGTGACGACATATTAAATTATTTAAAGTTATATTGTACCATGAATTTCTATTTCTAAATGTCAAAAATATTTACAAAAGATTTTAGTCCGCACATTTTTACATTCCCTTATTACTATCTAAAACTAATCACACACACACACACACATAAAAAGTCTTCTCCAAAATCAATGCCTGTCCAGAAATCCGGCATTCTTCACAATATGGTAAATACTCTCACGAGGGATCTTCTCTGCTTCTCGTTCAACGACTTGCATCTCCTTGTTCGTAAACCAGGATTCCTTAGCAAGTCCTGCAGCTACATGAGGGTTATCATAGAAGTCCCTGGACTTCAAAAGTCCTCGTGGAAGTTGAGCTTCACTTGCAGCGTTCAGTTCCACTGCTGGGTGAGGGTGGACGGCAGCGATGCCTGGGGAAACGTACTCCACTCCGATAGGCTGGTACGGTTGGGCGGCGAAGAATAGGCCTGGTCTAGCCTGAGCCATCGCCAAAATGGCAGCAGTGATGATGAAGACACGCATTTTGATCTGAAAGAGAATGGATAATTGAGTGGAAGAAGAAATACATCTAAGTCATCATAATCATCAGTATTTTAGCCGAAAGACGACAACTGTTGGATAATAGCCTCCCCCAAGTGTCGCCACAACGACCGGTCCTATGCGTCTCGCATCCATCGGTATTCCGCGACCCTCACCAGGTCATACAGCTAAGTAACGTCAAGGATCTCGTAGTAGAATTATTACTGCGTGTGATTGGTTTTGATAAGTAAATAATGGTCAACGTTAAAGTTGTGTTGGAATTCATGCCTGTGTGTTTTAATAATAACGTAGGTAGGTACAGTAGGTAATGGGTCATTGGAAGTCATAAGTATCGTCACAAATCGATTAAATTGTACGTTGTTTATCTTCGTATCGATTGTCTGAGCTATTTTAAAATTGGTGACATGTCAAACAGAATGAAAACTTAGCTAAACTTTCATTTATATGAGACAAAATAAAAATTAGGAAAAATAGTCTGACTATTGGCACATATTTTAGGTAAAAGGCAAAGATAATAGTATCTATAGCATAGCATAGTCGGCCTTGTAATGTTTCCACGTTGCTGGGACTCAGGCCTCCTCTCTTGGAGAGGGAATGGGCCGTAATCCACCACGCAGGCCCAGTGCGGATTAGTGGATGTCACATGTCTTCGAATTTTTGGTTCTCGGACAGGCTGGTTTCCTCACGATGTTTTCTTTCACCGTTTTGATAGCAGTGGTGATGAAATATTTTACACAAAGTAATGCGCCTGGATTGATTTGAAACCACGACCTATAACTCGTAAGTCAGGGCCGTTATCACTCGGCCACCACTGCTCTATCAAAGATGATAATTATAAATCTATGATGTAATTCGACGGGCGCAAAGTGAAAGAATTTATCTGCAATATTGTGGTTTTCTGATAATTGCAACATGGCAAAAAATACACCATCATTTCTACTATGTCCTCCCCAAGTGTCGCCACAATGACCGATCCTGTGCTTCTCGCATCTATCGAATTCCCGCGACCAGGGCATCAGTCCACTTTGTGGAAGGCCTACCGACACTGCTTATTCCAGTACTCGATCGCCACTCCCGAACCTTTCGGCCCCATCGACCATTTGTTCTACAAGCAATGTGGTACCTACTGCCGCTTGTTAAACCAGCTTAATTTTTTGTACTTCTATTACATGAAAGAGTTTTGCCATGTTGTGAAATATATTTTTAGTAAGTTAGTGGAAATATCGGTAAATCGCAATATTGTTGATAATAACTTTTTTTCTTTGCATCCGACGAATTATACCTACCAAGTTAACAAGTAATTTTAGAAAAAATATTTTTGAATGTAAATAATAAATGTATTTTCATATTTTTCCTAAATCTGTTACAAATTACCTTACAAGCTAAAATTCTTTGAAGAGTAATTTCGAAAAATAAGTCATACAAAATTTATCTTAACAGACCCTGTGACAAAAAATATTAATTTCAAGTATTACAAATTGTCTGATGGAAGAAGATGACTTTTATACTTACGTACATAAATGATAATTATATAAATTTCTGAACTAATGTTATTTATTTATTTTATAATTTATGTACACATCATATAAGTATACAAAAGAAGATACATTATCTATATATCTAAAAATTAATAGCTGTTCGTTAGTCTCGCTAAAACTCGAGAATGGCTGGACCGATTTGGCTAATTTTGGTCTTGAAATATTCGAAATAGTCCAGAAAAGGTTTAAACGTTGAGAACAAATGGAAAAAAAATCACGCAAAAAAACAACCGAATACAACGCCATCTCTAATTAAAATGTCATTATAAAATGAATTATGCTTTTTTGGTAATGCCAGTAGATGGCGTTATCCTTACTATTAGGCGGTACAAAGTTCGCCGGGTCAGCTGGTATTGTATAGAATTAAGATTTGTATTTTTGTTTGTAATGAATAAACTAAGAAATAGTAGAATGCTACTTTATCACTGAGTGATATAGAATATAAATATTTTCCACTTTACAAGCGAAGAAACTGGTAGAAACTAATCCACCCAAGTTTTCCAATAACATAAACAAGAAAACACGCGTAAGCGGTTATTCAAAACTTGAATATGTTAATAACTAAGATAAACGTATAGTAATAAGGTCAAAAGGTTATAGTTAGACCTGAAGCACTCTAGTTTAATCCATCAAAATGAGGTCGTTAGGTGGTATTTTCCACCCATCACACACTCAAAAAAAAAAGTTTCTGTTTCCGACATTTTTAAATGCATTTGTATAACCCCTTCTCCTTTATCTAAAGCCTCCTCCTTTAGATAAAGGAGAAGGGGTTATACAAATAAATGTAAGCAAATAAAAAAAAAATATAAAATATTTTAGAAAAAGTTATTTCAGACATTTTAGTATCAATTGTGTGATTTTTAGAATATTGGCCTTCTAATATCAGACTGTCATTTGTCAAAAATATTTGTAATTTACGTAAATTTTTAACAAGTGCTTGTCATTGATTGTCACTGAGATGAGGTGGTCAACAAGTTGCCACTTGATAGCTGAACGTTTCTGAAGTATCGACCAGAATTGGCTTTTTTTAAAAACATGACTTTGAAGTTTATTGAGTCAATAAACTTCAAATTTAATAAGATTACTATGTCAAAAACACGACCCTTATCACTAATAGTTTGGACGTGATGAAATTATTAACTATATAATAGGGAGAAAACAAACGGTAAAGAGCTTATGTGAAGCTTAAACACAGAGTAACTTTCAGATACGTAAAAGGATTATTTTAGCACTTTGAGAACTTATCACCTTTAAACCCACTACACACTTTAATTCCTACATAATATCAAAACCATAATAACCAAAACAAATCCAACTCAAAAAACACGGCACAATAAACGAACACACACCACACTTACAAGTTTCACGGTCACAGAATCGACGCAAGCGCAGGCGGTACTGCGCGCGAGCAGACAGTGCAACGAATATATAGCCGTATAGACAGGCCGGGCCAAGTAACCTTCTGATCGCTTCCGGGACAGCTGGCTTGTTGGGAACGACCAACAATATCGCTGACAAGGATTTCGTACAAGTTACATTTGTAAGCCATTGAGATACGGATCAAGAGGTTTTGTTAGGGCTGTCAGATAATCAGCTGTTACGTATTTTGTGACGCAAGGTCGTGATGGATCCGCCAGTTGAGAACCGTGAACCGAATGTTTTGTATACTTAAGTTGTGTGTACATTTTAGTACTTGATAAGAATGCCACATCAAAGTAGAGAAGAATAAACTAATTTTCCAAAGAAATTATTTGCAGGTGAGGTAAGCCAATGGCTGTGAAATAGTTCGAAAAGGATAAACAAAGACCCACAAGTATGTTTCAGCCAGTAAAAACGAGGTCAAAATTACTTTTCTCAAAATATTTTGCCTATCGTTCTACACGGGCCGTCTGTGGGTTAATTGTACGCAGAAGGATATAGACGCCCTGACTCCAGTATAATTATGGGTTCAGGATGCTGTTGGAGCTGTCTAGATACTGCAGTGCATCGGGCATGTGTTCTATAGCACTGATTTTCACGATGTAATGAGGAATAAGGCCGCCCCGTTGCTAAGCAGATCTAGAACCAGCTCCAATAGCATTCTTCGAACCTTAGCCGATAAGCATGATGCGCCTGTGCTCAATCACTGGTTGCGGTTGCTGGTACGGCAAAAGGTTTTTAAGTATTCCTTAGTTGATATGTTGTAACTTATCAACTAAAGGTACCACTGTTATCTTTTTATTAAATATTATTATTACTATTAATAGCTTGCCACTCTCTTTCGCTCCACCCACAGCAGGAAGAGTTATTTAATAATGTCTAACCTCAAGAAAAAGGGTAAGCCAATGAAACGCTAGAAGGTCGATCTAGACGCTTATGGTGAAAACTGCCCACACATGAATCAGAAGAGAAATATGGAAGAATATTTAAATACTACTCGAGTACAATCAACCTTATACGAACTATAAAATCTTATTCTACACAGAAAGCAACCCAAAAATGAATAGCTTACGTTAAAAGACAAAGTTTCAAAAATTAAACATTATAACATCTAAGAAAGAAACATATTACAGTACAAAACACAATTTTCTGAGCGCAAACAACCCTCAAGAAACTTCGTGGAACATGTATTAAAGTATTAAGGCTACAAAAGTCTACCATGAGCAGACTCGTGCTTACAAATGTGGAGAGACTAATATTAGGCTCTGCTACATTTACTTTAGCTATTGTTGGAGAACCGGTTTTAACAAAGTTAAATCTTCGTTTAAGCTACGCTATATTTGGTAACAAGTAATAAAGACTTTGTAATGTGAACGTGAATTATCATGGTCAGGGAAAAAAATAAAGGAGTGTGATATGTACACATATTTTTTTCAAAGTGTGTAAATGTGTGAGTACTATGGAACAATTTATGGTTTTAGGTTACTTGATTGGCATAAGTGAGTCATGCAGTTGAGAGTTTGCCATGATAACTCAATGCCTCAACGAGGGCGGCGCGTGGATCATTCGGTTCCCTTCAAAATGGTTGTGCTGAGTGGTCCTGTAAATATGTATCATGAACGGGCGCTGTTGGTTGAGACTGGTTATCTCTTAGATGCAAGTGGCTTATTTAATTTCTATATTTAGAACACTTAATAATAGCGGCAAGAAACATGTAAACGAGTAACTGAGATATTAGTAATAATAATTCATAACATGATTGAAAAGAGTGTCCATGGAGTTTCTTGCACATTCTTCTACATTGAGATCTACGCTTTGGAATATGCAATTAGCACCTTTTTTGACTGACTGACTTTTTGACAATTCAAAAGTACCTTTTTTTTTGTTGGGAAATCTTCCAATGACATCTCCTGCTCTTGGGCGGGGCGGGAGAGCATGTCGGACTTTTACTGACTAAAACCCACTCCTGTTCCTTCTTTGCCCTCATTCTAGGGCCCCGGGGTTCTTTTCGCATCACCCATGGGCGATGCCTACTGAGGAGATATTAGCAACCGTAGGGACGGTTGCTGACATCTCCTTGAGGCGCGTGGAACACTACGCGCCGTTAATGACTTGGGCTCGGTCCGCGGTTACCGGACTGTCGGACGGCGAGCTACCCATTACTCGCCGTCCGCAAGACCGCGCCTACGGTGGAATTCAAAAGTGCCTGTAAATGGTTAATTTGAAATAAATGCTTTGCAATTCTTGATTCTTATATGAATGTTTTGTTTGACCGTATATCCTTTTAACTTGGAGTTACTTTCTTGTCCATATTTTCTATTGAGTACAATTCATTGCGGTGTTATCATCGAATTGAACTTCTATTAGAGCTATTATGAAAAATATTTCGGAACAACAGCATTTCAAAAACTAGGTTATTAAGTCAAATCGAGAAATTCAATATTGCAATGATTTTACCAACGACTTTTTAAATGATAATTCAGTGCGTAGCAATAAAGTTATAAATTAAACAAAGGACCAGCAAGATGTAAAAGTCAATTGAGATCAATTAAAACCAGTTCTGCCATAAATCCAAGGTTTCAATTATTTTTGTACCTTTGTAACAACTAAATATAAACTGGTATGGAATGTAATACACCAGGAAGACACAAGAACTATATAAAAACTTGTATGACCATAAATTATTTAATTCAGTCGTATGATCCGTAAAAGTTCATCATAGATAATAACAGGTATTCTATTATTAAGCCAATGTAAACCAATGCACGGACCATTAAATTAAACAAATTCCTAAAAAAAAACTTCGCCAAAAATGTCTTCATTGTGTAAAAATATAACTCTGAAAGTGACAAACAATTTTTTTTTGGCTTATGTTTAACTTACCACCAGATATAACATGTAACAGATGTTATATCTGGTATCCAGATGTAACATATAACAGACAGAAATAGTAAATGATCACCAAAATTAAACCCGCACTTTAATGCAAAATTATAACCAAAGTTTTAACATCTCGCTATCCTATTTAAGCAAAATGACTCCAAATAAATCATTGTTAACCCAAAAGTAGTAAATGATCACCAAAATTCTATGCATGGTTGATGGTGGGCTTGGTTGACGGAGCCCCGCTTGGCGGGGCTCCTACTTCTGTGTGGTTTATAAAAAAATAACCACGAAAGGGATGGCGGGGTCTATTCGCTCGCTTCGCTCGCTCACACGACCCCGCCATCCCCTTCTAACCTAACCTATCCGAGTTGGAGTGCCCTAAAGTCCCGATTGCATCCAGTTTCTCCTGATATAACAACCGTTACATACCCAATGTCAAATTCGGGCAAACGACGGTATACCGGCAGAAATAGCGCAGTAATTTGCTCGCTAAGATTTGGTGATCATTTACTACATTTGGTGTTCGAATACAATTTGAAGTGCAGTCGTGACTAAAATAGCTAGTACTATTGTAATTTTAGACTTTATTTATCTGGTGTCAAGTATATATATTTTGGTAAAAGAACTAAGGGTATCAAAGCATTTTATGGTGGTCATTATATTTAACCCCTTTTTTTTTTCAATAAAATTGTGATAAATTTATGCCTCGTTAATTAATTAATAATTTAATTGTTGCCCCTTTGTGCAGTATGTAAACTCCAATATTTTCTTCCACAATTGACCTTACATACTAAAATTGTCTCAAATACGTCCTTTATGCAAATGACCATGGCGCGAAAACGCAATCGTCGCTATACTTAATTTGTTTGACAAACTCTCAAACCCGATCGTGTCGTCAATCCGAACGAAGATGATAGTTTAAACTAGGTACTATCATTCAAATGCTACGAACGACCATATAGCGTAGCATAATCAGCCTTTTACTGTTCCCACTGCTGGGACTCAGGCCTTCTCTCTCTAGAAGAGGGAATGGGCCGTAATCCACCACGCGGGCCCAGTGCAGGTTGGTGAATGTCACATGTCTTCAATTATTTTGTTCTACAACACAACAACAACTTTCGTTTCCTCACGATGGTTTTCCTTCACCGTTTTGAGAGCAGTGGTGATGAAATAAATTACACAAAGAAATGCGCCTGGCTAGGTTTGAACCCGAGACCTACAATTCGTAAGTCGGGGCCGTTACCACTCGACCATCACTGCTCTCCACCACAACTCAACACTGCTCTCAATCTCTTCGACGACAAGATGATAATTGTTGCATCTAGCCTTTTTTTGGCTAGAAATCATCATGTAACTTCTCCTGCTCTGGGTAAAGAGAGGTGATGAGAGTGTCAGACTTGTACCGACTGAAACCCATCCGTGTTCCTTCAGTTTCCTTTACGTTCAGTGGGCACAATGACTTTTTCGAACAATCCCGCAGGTTTCATTTAGTCTTCCTACGCTAACCATACCTTGTGCACGCCATAATCACGGCAAACAGTAGGGCCCAGCAAGGTTGACGCCTACTAGAGCTATGGGTTGACTTCTGAAAGGGAAACCTGTGCTCCTAGAATGTAAAGGCAAAGAAGACATATAGTATAGTTGTGGTTTTAGTCAGTAAGTCTGACACGCCCCCCCGCTCCGCCCTAGAGCGGGGAAAGTCATTGGATGATTTCCCATCTTAAAAAAGAAACCTGTGTTCTTTGCGTTCCACTTTCGAACGATCCCGCATGCCCCCCTAGCCAAGTTACAACCGTTTCGTGTCGAATTCTGTTCTCCGATCGGTAACGCCTCGGTGTCAGCAATTGTAGAAAACGACAAGTTGGTAGCCATGTTGCCGCGCCTAAGTCGGCCGCTCGTTCTACAATGTCGTTCTACAATAACAAAAGATGTAGCATTAAACATTGTAGAAACGGTAACAATTCATTCTATCATTTTTAACGATGTGAACTTGGCTACGAATTTTCTATTCGCTTGTTCTGACCACGTGACTTAACATTGAGATGATGTCATTCCCATACAATTGATTAGTTTTCGACTAGCGTTAACGATTGCAGATAATCAACTTGGCTAGGGGTACTGGCTTCCTACCCTAACCCTACTATACATAGATTCCTACCTACGAGGTAGGAATCTACCTCGATAATAAAAATAAACTTTCATGCATCAGTCTAAAACTAGACTAATTCAATTGCTGCGCATCGGTTGCGGTCAGGACACATTCCACTGAACAACTTGGACAGGCCTGTTGGTCTAGTGGTTAGTGGCCCTGACTGCTATGCCGGAGGTCGTGGGTTTGATTCCCACCCACGACAAATGTTTATGTGATGAGCACGATCATTTGTTCTGTGTCTGGGTGTAATTTATCTATTTATCTATATATGTATGTATTTAGAAATATATAAGTATGTTTATCAGTTGTCTAGTACCCATAACACAAGCTTTGCTTAGCTTGGGACTAGACGGCGTTGTGTGATAGTTGTGGATTATTATATTATTATATTATATTATAACTTTGCTTACCTCATGTGAAAAACTGACTCCCCTAACTGTGAGATGTGTGGGAAAAAGGAAGACGTGGGTACAGCATATGTTGGTGAAATGTGACCGATACAAAGACAAGAGAAAGATCATTTTAAAGTCATTGAAATTGTCCACAATGGATGTAGGAGTTTTTAAATGGCATCTTAGCGAAACCTAACTGTATGTATCATATAATAGATTTAAGAAAGTAGATTATAATTTGTGATTAAAGTATAGATAATAGTAGGTACGATGGGATTGACATCGTTGCATTAGTGTACGAAAATTCCGTAAATAAAAAAGATTAAAAAAAAAACTAATTCAATTGTGTTACATAATCATAATCACACATCTATTATATTGAAGCTGTTAAGCCAAGAACCATTATGATAAGTACTTGTATTTAAATCATCTTATCCTCGACATTAATACGGTATCACGTGAGAGATCTCAACGCAACGGAACAAGGCTTTTAATACAATTTGTAACAACAAGCGTATATATGGAAATGTATAATTTATATTGTTTAATATTGGCTAAGAAGATCTATGGAGAGGATTTTTTTTGGCTTCCCTGCTTTATTGAATCACTAGCTTTCGCCTGGATACATAAAATATAGCCTTTGTCACTCAGGAATAAACCAGCTTTCTATCGGTGAAAAAAATTTCGCTATCAGACCTGTACTTTCAGAGATTACCTCCTACAAAACGGTGGAACATACGGTAGATGTTTGCCCCGTCTGGGCAGAGCACCGCCGTGTCCTCGTGGGGGCGATCGGCGGCAGTGATCTCTCGCGCCGGGCCTTGGCGGTCGCCTCCTTCTGCGTAGCAGTAATGCTAGCAAAGGAGGAGGCCGACCACGCCAGGTAACGGTCCTCTCACCCCAGCCACCGGGATTGCGATCCCGATTACCAGCCACCGTAGGCGCGGGCTTGCAAACAGCGAGCAATGGGTAGCTCACTGTCCGACCGTCCGGTAACCGTCCGGACCGAGCGCAAGTCATCGACGGCGCGTATTGTTCCACGCGCGCCTCAGGGAGATGTCAGCAAATCGTAGGGGCTCAGTAGGGTCGAAGTCTACTTAGGGTCACGGGTAGTATGAAAGTGAAACCCGGGGCCCTGGGACGAAGGCAAAGAAGGAACAGGAGTGGGTTTTTAGTCAGTAAAAGTCTGACACGAAGGGCGGGGGATGTCATTAGATGATTTTCCTACCCAAAAAAAAAGACCTGAATATTTGATATCAATTTCAGCTTCATACCTCCACGTTCCACGTCTCCACGTACTTTCACGTCCACACGTTCTTGAGAAAAAGGGTCCTCTTCATAATATCAGTGTAGAAGTGTAGATAAATGAAGAGATCTGCTAGAGAACCAAGGTTATTGATACAACCCGCAGAAATTCCAAAGTTAGTCAAGCTCAGGGCCGGATTTCTGGCTTGTGGACGACGAGCAATGGGTAGCTCGCTGGTAATATTATGACTTAACCACGAGCTCTTTCTTCTTTCTGCTCCAAACGAACATTAGATGATATTAAGTGGGTCAAACAAAACTGATAATTTTAATGGAAGAAGAGATGAATAGTTTATAATAAGAACACATATAAGTAAAGTCAAAGCTATATATCGCAATATCATATTTATTTGCAATAAATGCGATACGAAGGATGGTGAACATATTTCTTTAGTGCAAAGACACATTTCGCCACGAATTGGCAAACACCTATTAAAATATGAGAAGTTATATAAATAGACAAAACTTTACAAAATAGAATACAATTTAATGTCTTAAAGCTTACATTATTTTTAAACTGGAGACAAAATGGTAGATGACTTTTTTTATTTCGGGTGGGAAAATCATCACGCCCGTCAGACATTTACTAAAAATTCACTCCTGTTCCTTCTTTGCCATTGTTCCAGGGCCCCGGGGATCTCTTTCGCATCACCCGTGGCTCCAGTAACCTTGACCCTGCTGGGCCCCTACGGTTGCTGACATTTCCTTGAGGCGCGCGTGGAACACTACACGCCGTCGACGACTTAGGCTCGGTCCGGACGGTTACCGGACGGTCGGACGGCGAGCTACCCATTGCTCGCCGTCCGCAAGCCCGCGCCTACGGTCTTATAATATTGTTACTTCAGAAACCACATAAAAGTTTATCTAAGTCATTACTGATACCTCGTGCTTCGGAAAGCACATAAAGCTATTGGTTCCAGTTGTAATTTGTAGATCTTTGACAGTCGTTACAGGTAGTTGAACGCCAGAAAGTCTGACCATCCATCTATGCAAGGACCATCACGTTGCTCAATAACTGGGTTCTGGAGGTTTAACAGGTTGTCGCTCCATGTAAAACACGGGTATTTAGCCGCATTCGGTTAGACTAGAAGCGGACCCCAAACTAGTTGGGAAAAGCCTAAAGAGATGTTGATAGAAACACCATGAAAACTCCACAGACGTCACAAT
Organism: Mythimna impura; assembly: GCA_905147345.3. Lineage (NCBI taxonomy): Eukaryota > Metazoa > Arthropoda > Insecta > Lepidoptera > Noctuidae > Mythimna > Mythimna impura. Next base: position 9,300,706 of record LR990362.1, on the reverse strand, counting down.
TCAATTTTTTAAACCAAATATAGCTAGGCTAGAGTGAATAAGCTCTTAATAAACTAGTGCGCCTCACCATCAATGATTGCATCACTGCTTACCATCAAGTGGGATCGCAGTCAAGCACTGGTTTATATCAATGAAAAAAAAAAGAAGTAAGAGATACAACATAAAACATAAATTACAAATTTGACATAAGACGGCATGTTACCACAAACCAATTAAAATTAATAATAATAATAATATTTCACAACTTTCGCACAACGTCGTCTAGTCCTAAGCTAAGCAGAGCTTGTGTTATGAGTACTAGACAACTGATAAACATACTTATATATTTCTAAATACATACATATTATAGATAAATTACACCTAGACACAGAACAAATGATCGTGCTCATCACACAAACATTTGTCCTGGGTGGCACATAGCAGTCAGCCACCACTAGACCAACAGGCCAGTCTAAATCGGGTTCAGTGGCCACAAAATCATATTATAATATAAGCACATCTTCATAAATACCAGTTTATTACAAAATACAATGTTGGTTCAAATGACAAGGATGGTGACATGAGTTGATTTGCAAAACATTTTGAAATATACTCGAGTCATGTGATCTTCGGTGCGGCATTCAACCAACCGGTCAAGTCCGAGGCTAACTTTGTGTAGATAGTAAACGTTCTCAACTATGAAACAGAAATGAGTATTTACCTATGAAATTACCATCACGGATTGCATCACAGCTTACCATCAGGTGGGATGGCACACAAGGACTAGTTTAGGTATATCAATAAAAAAAATATCGTTTTATGAAACTACACACTTTGAACTTATCTGTCTTCAGATTTGATTCGTGATTTATAAGGTGAGTTTTGCCAAACGAAAGTGACTGAATAACAAAGTTGACAGTGTCAAGAAACCCGCCCGCAAACAGTGGCTAAAAAGTTCAAAACAAGCCAATTTCAGCAATCTGATCTAATTGATGGCGTCAGATCTATGATTAACTAAAATACCACCAATTGCATCAGACTGTTTATAGTGACTTGTTTCAAACATTTTAGTAGTTTTTTGCAACTCATCTTTTTTATTTTCTACATTTTTGTGTTTCTTTTGAAATAGTTTTTCCAAGCCTTTTTCAAACCCAAATGAAAAGTAGCAAAAATATTTTTTTTTTTTAAACATAATTTGGTGCCAAGACCCCGCCTTTTTATTTTATTTGTAATTTTCGTGTACCCAGTGTTACTCTCACAACTAAGAAGAATCTAACGACACGTCTCAAGCTTAAATGCAACAAACCGTTTAGGCTCCAGGGCCTGCCAAAAAAATAAACATACATACATCCCTCTTTCTGGTGCAGTCGGTTAACAGTTTTATGTCTGTGTACGTCATTAATATTGCGTTCTGCGTGAGATGCAGTTTCCACCGAACACTTATTATATATTCCAAAAACACACGAGTTTTCTTAGATTTAATACAAATATGGGTATAAATATGGCGATATTAAAGAAAGAACATAACCCCAAAAAACAAATGAATAACTAAATTTTAACAACAAAAACAAATGAATGATTAATTTTAAAAGATATACAGTTTATTTGAAATTATAACTCCCAACCTTATGGGCCCAACAGGGTTGAAGCCTACCGGGGGCAAGGTCTGATTCTGAAAGGAAGACTCGGCCCTGGCATGAAAGGCAATGAAGGGACAGGAGTGGGTTTTTAGTCAGTAAAAGTCTGACACTATCTCTCGCTCCGCCCAAGAGCGGGGGTTGTCATAGGTTTTCCCACCGAAGAAATAAAAAAAAGATAATCTGAAGATATCACAGTTGTGTGCAGTGAAAACTATTAAAATGGTCTTCTTAATATTAGTGTGACAATAGTCGATAATGATGAAGATGTTTTTCTGCAATATAAAGTGATTATTTTACTTGTAGAACGTTCACATAAAATGTTGCGCTGTATCTACAAGGGTAAACTTGGCAAGTTGCCTGCTATGCAAACACCTGTAGATAAGTTGAAACGGTGCCATTGATTGGAGAGTCCATTCTTACAAATCGTGCCTAGTAAAAACTGCGAAGCATTCGTATATTTTTTTTAAACTTTAACCCATAGTAGGAATTACTACTGTGTCATGCGGGTAAGCCACATAAATATTTTTTCCGAGCGTCAAGCAGCGGAACAGCCAATTGCTCAACCACTACGCTCACCGTGCTGTTAAAATTTATTGTAATTAGATATAATTTCTTTAAGCTAGAACTACACTGCGCACACGTCGGTCTCCATACACTTTATATAGAAAAAATAAAATGTCCTCACGCCCCAGACGCCGAGAATCTGACCCCGACTACCAGCCACGGTAGACGCGGGCTTGCTGACGCCGAGCAATAGATAGCTCGCCATCCGGCCGTCCGGTAATTGACCGGACCAAACCTAGTCGTCAACAGCGCGTAGTGATCCACGAGCTCCTCAAAGAGATGTCAGCAAACCGTAGGGGCCCAGCAGGGCCGATGCCCGCTAGTTAGGACCACGGAGAATTTCTGAAAAGGAAACCCGTAGTCCTAGAACGCAAGGGCAACTGAAGGACACAGGTGGTTTTAGTCAGTAAAAGTCTGACACGCCCTCCCGCTCCACCCAGAACGGGAGAAGTCATTGGATGATTTGCACCCTTAAAAAAAATACATTTTATATAGAAACTAGACTTATAGAGCTACACTTGATCCACGCCACGCGACGTCTTTCTACGTACAAATCAGGCGTGTTACACGTGTGCGTCGGTCTAATGTAGTTCTAGCTTTATGTTCGAAGCTCGAAAAACGGTTATAGAAGTATATACAATTTCATAAAAGGCATATTCTTTTACATAACGCAAAAATTCATCAGGTACCTACAACATTATTGCGTCGAAAATTCAAGGTGGAACCTTGAGATCCTATAATATTATGTATTTTAAATTACTTCCGAATTATAATACTCAATCAATGTAACTTACTTTATTACTAAACGTTTATGATAATGAAGATATTTTGTTAAGATTTTTTTATATGTTTATCTTGTATCATCCAGAAAAGTGATGGCCAGTGGTAATAGCCCGACTTATAAATTGGAGATCGTGGGGTCAAACCCAGGCAAACGCATTAGTGTGTAATTTATTTCATCTCCAAAACGGTAAAGCAAAACATCGTTGGAAACTGGTATGTCCTAGAACCAAAAATTGGAAGACATGTGACACTGACACCCACTGGACCCGCGTGATCCACCAGAACTACGGTCCATTCCGTCTCAAATAGCCTGCGTCCCAGCTGTGGGAACATTATGAGGCAGATTTTGCTTCTCCAAATCATGCTCATGATGTAACAATAAACAAAAGTTTGGTATTTGGATGACGGAACCCTAGGAGGTGATGTAGGCACAGTTTTAAAATATTTAACTTTTTTGAAAAATAAATTTAGTTCTGTTGGACTACAGCTTAATCTTTCAAAATGCGAAATTTACCTCCCCCAAACGACTGAAAGACAGACGACTTTAGCAAAATTTAATACAATAGCACCGAATATCCAAATCACTGATAGAAATTCTCTTCACCTCCTGGGCTCCCCAATTTTCGATGAATCCTTTCCAAAATTCATTGAGCAAATAAAAATACATTCAGCCGAACATAGAACCTCCTCCTTTTTGAAGACAAAATTTTAATGACGTCTCGGAAAGATTTTTCAAAATTAACATTCATTCGGCTTTCACACTTATTCAATACTATTGTTTTGGGCCAAAATTTACATATAACCTTCACTCCTCCCATCTTTGGAAACACCCACAACTTTTGGAAAAAGTCGATCAAATCATTAGGAACACATGACAACACATCATTATCTTTGATCCTAAATGTGGCCTTGGATGACCGAGCGTGGCAGCAAGCCACGTTTCCCATCCGGCTGGGTGGCCTCGGCGTCCGCAAAATTTCAAGTATAAGTTTACCAGCTTCCCTCTCCTCGGTGCACAGTACTGATACATTAACCGAAGCTAAGCTCCCATGGGTCGTAGCCTGATGTTATATAGCCTTTATTATAGACTTTCATGGTAAATGGACAATCAAACACTAAGCGATTTTTAGGGTTCCATACCTCAAATGGAAAAAACGGAATTTGTTGTCCGTCTGTCTGTCCGTCAAGACCCTTTATCTCAGGAACGCGTGGAGGTATCGAGTTAAAATTAAAACCATTAATTCAGGTTTGCGGTCCTTTGAAGCTGTGAAAAAAACCAAACTTCTAAATTAACGAAAAAATAAAGATACGGTCATTTATGTCGCAATAAACGTTTATTTCGACACTTCCAAAGGATTATCAAAATTCATAGGGTACGTCCCATTGATCTAGAATCCTGAAATTTGGCATGAAACAAGGTCTCATAGTACAAGTAAGTATAGTCAAAGTCACAAGTATGTTTCTCCATACAAACTTTGGACCATCCCCTTAGGGGGTGAATTTTGCTGCGCATTGATCGGTCCGTCAGTCAGTTTCTCCTTTTATATATTTAGATAGTGTAATTAGTATAGATTATCTTGTATCACCCACATCACATTTATGAGCTAACCATATACAAAGATATCACGTCACCCCTTCTAATACGCAGACCATACAAATGTCCTTAGAGACACAAGACTCAAGACTATTTATATTATAATCTTATTAGTGCTGCTAAACGCACTTAAAAGACAATCTAAGGCTGATTTAATTTTCCCTCGCCTTGCATCATAGCCTCTTGGTAACAATATTATTAATAATAGCTCTTGTTCTACTTTTATAAATTAAAATAGAACCTATATTAAGTACTTTGTAGCTAAACTATACCTAGTGAGTGCATTTTAATACAAGTGAATTGAACTGGAGGCGGAATTCGCCCGAGCTGCAGGTGAGGGTGTTAAAGAGTCGAGTGTTGCCACGTGTATGACTCGTAGGGGTCACTTAGCGGCCACCCTGATACGATAAATACAATCAATTGTGGCGGGAGCCGAGCCCGTGCATTATTTCACACTCATGCGGAAAACAGTAAATTGCGTGCCTGAAAGAGGTAGGGATAAGAGTGGGATTTTGGGTAAGGGTATTGAAAAATAGTTATCGGTACGGTTAATACAGTGGTTACGCGATCGGATACTGCGTTGCGTATATCGGGTTCAATTACCGCAGAAGCCAAGTATTTGGTCTACAGATAATTATTTTGAGTCTAGGTGTTTTGTGTATGTGAGTTTACACCTTTTTGTGAACGTACCCACGATACAAAAGTAATTCTTAGGCAACGATTTTAATTTAATAAATAGGGTGTGGCTGTGTCATGGACACGATCGTGTGTTGTACGTGAACGTAAATACTTATACAATGCATTTCAAATAAGAATAGGAACGACTTAGCACTATGTTGTGACGTCATAGCTGTCAAATCGAATAAATTGTGTAGGGTGAGAAAAACAAGAACTTTTTTTAATAACATTTATTTACGAATCATGAACGAAGAATTTTAATCAGAATTAATTTATTACTATTATTATTTATTTAATTTAAGCAACAGAGACTCATTTTAATTAAAAATCATTAACATACAAATCATTAAAATTAAATTAAATTACAATAGATTATAATTATAATAGTAGCCCGTCAGACATTAAAATAATTGCATTAAAAATTAAAATAAATTAGCTTTTAAGCAGTCAGAATTAATAAAGTCAATAATTAAAATTTTGTCAGTGTCAGACTTTTACTGTCTAAAAACCCACTCCTGTTCCTTCGTTGCCTTTTGTACCAGGGCCGAGTCTTCCTTTCAGAAACAGACCCTTGGCCCCAGTAGGCGTCGACCCTGCTAAGTCTCTACGGTTTGCTGACATCTCCTTGAGGCGCGCGTGGAACAGTACGCGCTGTCGATGACTTGGGTTCGGTTCCCGGACGATCGGATTGCGAGCTACCCATTGCTCGCCATCCGCAAGCCCGCGCTTACCCGTCCGCAAGCCCGTGCCTACAAACCAACATACCTAAATTACCTACATACTGGCAAGCTACACAGAAAAGTCAAAAAAATAATTGTTTTGTTACGACAACTGAGAAAAACATACATCAGAGCAAAGAGAAAAAAAAACACTCTTCTTCTTCCTGCCCTTATCCCATATTACTTGAGGTCGCTGCAACACGTTTTTTTCTTCCATTCTGTCCTGTCACCCGTCAAACTATCACTAACTCTTTCATATCACTCATCATACAATCCATCCATATTTTCTTTGACCTCCCTCTCCCTCTCCACATGTATACTCAGAACTCTTTTAGTAATATGCGCTTCATCCCACTTCTTCACATGGTCCCATTTGGTCCATACCAAGACATCCGTTTTCCTTTCAACTTTTCAGTCACTGGCGACACTTTCAAACTTCCTTTAATATACTCATCTCAAACTCTCAAAAAAAAAAAACACTATCGATCTTTATCACTTTCAAACACCTTCAATATACAATCAAGCTCAGAATTAGTAGACGCTTGCCTTCCGACGCCGCCTAAGGCTACGTTCATTTCCGCGGCGTGCTCACCACTTCCGATAAATGCTGTCTATATCCGATCTAGAGCACAGAGATACGAGCGAGCCCGAACCCTTTTTTGAGGTTGGTTATCACCAAACAGTCTGCTTTCTCTCTCTCTCTCTGCTCTGAGGAGTGAGAGGGAGAATCGGACTTTCACTGACTAAATGCACCCGGGTTCCTTCAAATGACCTTTGCGTTTCAGACGCTAAGCACTGTAGCTCTAAATTAATTGCAAAATAATCAAAATTCCGTCCAACTTATCCCGTATTTCCCATCGCCCTTAGCGTGCAGTCATTTATTTTTTCATCCCCAAAAAAGTTAGCCCATATTTTCAATGTATTTACTTAGTGCGTATTTATTTACGTCATACTTCATAGTTCACATATTATTATGCACCAATTTCGAAGTGATATATTCGAACCAAATTGGCTGTAACAGACGGATGGATAAAAATGAAGACTCGTAAGTGATCCCATAAAGGTTCCATTTTTACAAACGGACATGTGGTCCAATATCGCCCCAAAAACATTAATGCCTCGGCGGCCGCTTCTAAAGGCGGCACTACCAACCGAACGAACCAAATGACGTACGGAAACTGACGGTTTTGAATATCGAACATGACACAGTACTCAACACATGACACTTTCAGCAACAAGAATTTTATTAGTACTCCCATCTCTAGTCGCTGTCGGCGAGGAAATTCCCAGCTCTGTGGTACTACCGCCGTGTACTGACAGACTGTGTATTTACGTAGGCCTCTATTGGGATATGTGGCTTTACACAAAGTGGCAATTTATAAGATATACTCGTAACAATTGTCGAAAACCTAAATTCTGTTGGATTGGCCACATAACAATTTAAAAGCCTTGGTAGATACTGCCAACAAGATGAAAGCTGACCCTTTCAGTTGAAATTTCATTTAAAATTGTCAAAATAGTAAAGTTTTCTCCGTGTTTCGTGTTTGAACACGGCGTCAAAATGAGTCAGGAGTCTGTGCGACTTTGGTCTTTATTATCAAGGTAGTAGAATTTTAATTAGAATGTTCTATTTTTGCAAATTTTTGAATTTAAAGCAAGGATTTTTTCAAATCTCCTAAATTCTATTGATTAGGAAAACGAGTATTAGGTATATCGCAACAAATCCAGTTCGCCTAGCTAGTCCGATGGTGGGATGGGGAAGGGATCCAATTGAAACTTTTCTTCTCTTCTCTTGATTGTCTTTTGTTTTAATAATTTATAAACACTTTTTCTTCTAACGACCAATTTGGAACTGTGCACTAGCTTTTGATGTTTTACGAATGCTCTATGATTTTTTTTTTCTAAATATGAGTTTCTGTTTCCAACTCTGGTGGCTGAGAACCTTTTTCTGGTAACAAAGCAAGCTACAATCCTGATGTTGATGTCAATGTGGTTATCGCAGCCTATAAGCATCACTAGCAAGAATCAGGGCTTTAAAAAAGCTTCAAGATAGCCAAGAATACTCTTAAACCAGGACTCAAGTTACAACAAATTTCGTAAGAAGTGATGCTAAACTAACAGAGTACGAAAATAAAAATCAGTTCTTAGACAGCTCACCCTAGCTTAAAAGATTTTCCTTTGCAGTATAATATTATACATATATCTTGGAATACTTCCCTTACCGATTAAGCACCTGCATTGATTCCTCATGACCTTTACAGAGGCATCCAGTGCAGGCTTCCCACGCTACACCCACGGGGCTTAATTTTATGTTCTTAAAATAGAATTGATGATATTATCTTGTGTGTTTATTTGTAGTACATATTGACGCAACAAGTTGTTTTACACGTGGATGAAGTAAAAATTGTATGTAAGGCAACCCCAGGGTTTTTTTTTCGGTGGGAAAATCATCCAATGACATCCCCCGTTCTTGGGCGGAGCGGGAGATAGTATCAGACTTGTATTGACTAAAAACCCACTCCTGTTCCTTCGTTGCCTTTCATACCACGGCCGATTCTTCCTTTCAGAATCATGCCTTTGGCCCCAGTAGGCTTCGACCCTGCTGGGCCCTACGGTTGCTGACATCTCCTTGAGGGGCGCGTGGAACACTACGCGCTGTCGACGATGATAACCCCAGGGGTACAAGTGCAGTAAAACTGACGAGGGTCCACTAAAGTAGATGCCTGCTAGGGTTGGATTATTTGAAAGAGTTATCGTGACCCTGGAACACAAAAGGCAACTGAAGGAACACAGGTGCGCTTAAAATTTTAGTCAATAAAAGTCTGGCACTCCCCCCGTCCATCTCGGTTACCCAGAGGCGATTTCCAACCAAAAAGAACAAGGAGTTCAAGTGCCTCGATTGTTATTACTCTAGTTGCTCCAATGAATTGCAATATACTATCATATTTAACTATCGAGAGACTCTTCAACTGCCACTAATTGGTCGTGCTGCATGGCCTCGTGTGGAACACAAGACACGTTCCAAGTTATTTCGACATAATATGCAGACATTGGGGCATCTATTCCGAACGTAGACTTGGCATATATGGGATGCCTCAATATGTAGGGGTTTTCTGACATAACATTTTTTAATAAGTGATTTTAAAAAGTGAAACAACTGTCTGGTTCTCCGCACCCACGCCGCTCCCCGTGTGAGTGTGGCCGAGCACTTTGTGTCGTAGTAGTTACGGCGTTCTGTAGTCTATACCAAACCCCATGGAAAAAGGCGTGACTTTTTCTATGTAGGTATGACGGTAGAGTGCAAGCAAACCATAATCGATACCAGAGAGAAGACGAATGGGAGTGTCTTCGTTCATTTCAAAACGTTCGTGAAAATCTATTTGAAACAAGTCCATCAAAACACTTGTATCTTCGGCTATTTTAAAAAGTAGTTTTTTTATTGCCGTTTTTGAACAATTACTTACCAGGTATCTTGAACTCAGCATAAAAAAAATAATTAAGAATATAAGCCTTTTAAGGACATTTTAATTTGATATAAAAGATTTTCCGGTAACAATATTAGGCCTATATTCTTAGGAAATTTCCATCAAAATTAGAAGGATTTTTTTTCAGTACAATCGCGATGGCTACAAAAAAAAATTGTTTGATTCGAGTAAAGGAAAAGACTTAAAACAACAAAGGGTCTCTTAATGAAAACATACAAACTCATTCTTAATCATTCAACAAGCTCATCAAAGAAATTTCTTTAAAATTTCTTTGATGAGCTTGTTGAATGATTGAGAATGAATCAGTCAATACAAAATAAATAGAACCTGTTACAATAAATACGGATGTAAGTCATTACTCCGGCGGAAGCTTGAAGAGGACGGAAATGAGCAAGTCGGCGAAGGCAAGCCGCTTGAAGCAAATAAATTGTAGCAGATTGATAACATTGTTATGACTTTTTTACTGACTGGCAATCAAGCTCTTTAAACATTACATTATATTATAGATTGATAGATAGATATATTCTTTATTGTACACCAATAATAAAATGCAATAGGAACTTAAAATTAATAGGGTCTCACAATGGGCGGTCTTATCGCTAAAAGCGATTTTTTAAAGACAACCTTTGGATGGAATTGTCAGAGAAGGAGAAAAAGATACGCAGGTAGTGCGTGGTGTACTATTTATATAAATATACAATACATAACTTATATTTTTATATAAATATAAAATACATTTAATACAGACAATATAATGTATATATGTGAAAGCAAAGAAATAATGTATTTAATGACGTAGTGATCCTTAATCATATTTTTGAAAATTGACAGTGTTTGAGCTTGCCTTACTGACAGGCAAAGCATTTATAATTACATTACAAGCATATATAAAATGTATTTATTTAGCTTAAAGCTAGAACCTCATTAGACAGACGCACACGTGTAAGACGCCAGATTTGTACGTAGAACGACTTTGCGTGGCTTCGCGTGGCGTGGATCAAGTGTAGCTCTACAAGTCTAGTTTCCATATAAAATGTATGGAGACCGACGCGCCCAGCCTTGCTATTCTGAAAAGTTTATTTGCGAAATCACTTCTGAATCCGCAGTGAAATCATGGTGAAATTAAAGTTTCGTATTCTGAAATGGAGTGAATTCGACACTGGCGCCACCGAGTGATGATCAAAGTGAGAGGAACTAAAACGGTTGAGTATTTTGACATTTATCTACAAATTTGTCTATAGGATTTGGTATTCTGAAATACAATTCGCTGAGTGTGACATTCGAGATGATTTGTGAAATGAGTTTCGAAATGATTTACCATTTACAGAATAGCACGGCAGATCGGCGTGTGTGGCATACTTATGCGCAGTGTAGTTCTAGCTTAAGTTTTGCAAACGTATACTTTTTTTTTTTTAGGTTGGAAAATCATCTAATGACAAATCTCGCTCTTAGGCGGAGCGAGAGATAGTGTCAGACTTTTACTGACTAAAAACCCACTCCTGTTCCTTCTTTGCCTTCATCCCGGGGCCCCGGGCTCGAAACACTATACTGCTGTACAAAAGACGTAGCTCAGATTGCTGCCTAGCTTAAAGACTGGACTGCAATGGACATGTCTGCTGCATGCCAATCGAGCAGTGGGCCCGCAAAACATAAAATTGGTGCCCTGAAATCATAAAATAAGGTCGCGGCAGACAGACTACGATGGAGGTTTTTTTCAGGTGGGAAAATCATCTAATGACAAATCTCGCTCTTGGGCGGAGCGGGAGATAGTGTCAGACTTTACTGACTAAAAACCCACTCTTGTTCCTTCTTTGCCTTCGTCCCAGGGCCCCGGGTTTCACTTTCATACCCGTGGCCCCAGTAGGCTTCGACCCTGTTGGGCCTCTACAATTTGCTGACAATCACCCTGAGGCGCGCGTGGAACAATACGCGCCGTCGACGACTTGGGTTCGGTACGGACGGTTATCGGACGGTCGGACATTGAGTTACCCATTGCTCGCTGTCCGCAAGCCCGCGCCTACGCGGCTACGGTGGCTGGTAATCGGGATCGGAATCCACGGCTGGGGCGAGAGGACCGTTGCCTCGCGCGGTCGGCCTCCTCCTTTGCTAGCATTACTGCTTCGCAGAAGGAGGCAACCGCCTGCCATTCCTCCTCCCTCCGGACCATGGCCTGTACCAAGGCCCGGCGCGAGAGATCACTGCCGCACATCGCCCCCAGATTACGATGGAGGTGGCGTGACAACTATTGATGTCTTTCTTAGGAATTGACAAGAAGTGGCTCAGAGCCGGAATTATTAAATGTAATAGAGGGAGGCCTTTACCCAGCAATGGCACAGTACAGGTTAAATATAATAATTAAATATAAGTGACATTGCGACATATTTTTTAAAAACGTATTATTGAAGATAACTCAAAAATGACTAAACCAATTTTTTAACCGACTTCAAAAAGGAGGAGGTTATATGTTCGGTTGAATGTATGTTGTTTATTTTTTTTTTATGTATGTTCACCGATTTCTCGGTCAATTTTGGACCGATTTTGAAATTATTATTTTTTATTGGAAGTTTATACTTCCGAGTTGGTCCCATAGAAATATTGTTATGATCTGATCATGAACTTCGAAGATATGGAACAGAACTCCTCATAGGATCACAGCAGAACCGTCGTAACAAGTAAAATTGCTTTGTTTATACGTGTAGTCGATGACTGACTGAAAGTAGAGGGGGAATATATCGAACTGATCTGATGATGAAGCCTGAAGTTAGGCACCGGAACTCTGTAATAAATTAATGTAATCTAACCGTGTTTGGGATTATTAGAATTGTCATGAGATGCACTCTGGCTATAAGGTATTTAAGTTTGGCTAAGGGGTACTTTTTAGTGGTGGTACCATAACTAAAAAGTGTAAAATAAAAAACTTTTTACAAAAAATATTACAACCGACTTCAAAGTAAAAAAAACACTGAAAAGTGCAAAATAACTTTAATTTCGGAAGTCGATGTTAAATAACGAAGAAACAAAACTATTATAAAAACACAGACTTCCGAAATTAAAGTTATTTTGCACTTTTCAGTGTTTTTTTTACTTTGAAGTCGGTTGTATTTTTTTTTTGTAAAAAGTTTTTTATATGTTTACACTGTTCGCTAAGTTGAACATACTTCATTCAATTAAAAAACAATTATGGCAATCATATTTTAAGTTTATAAGAAATATATTATGTGGACAAACTTACTGAACTTCTTCTGCTGATTTATTCCGCTTTGGCTTTTTTTTTCGGTGGGAAAATCATCTTATGACATCCCCCGCTCTTGGGCGGAGCGAGAGATAGTGTCAGACTTTTTCTGACTAAAAGCCCACTCCTGTTCCATCGTTGCCTTTCGTACCAGTGCCGAGTCTTCCTTTCAGAATCAGACCCTTGGCTGGGGCTAGGGGCTAAGCTTCGGGCTGAAGTCAGAGGCAGTGTCGGACATTTATTACCAAAAACCCACCTGTATCCTTCAGTTATTTTTTGTCGGCCAGGGCTGGTTGAGTGAAATAAAAATACTCATTGTCTCTTAAGATAAAAATATTCGTTTAAATATACGAGAGCTATATGTCAATGATGCTGACATCCCTAAAAATAATAACTCAAAAACCTCTCACATTTCGAAATTTATACAGCAATACAAAATACTGCTAAATGGAATTCTATAAAAGTGCTCTCAATTCGTATTGCAGGCTACGTGCACAATGGTAAATTCAGGGTGCGATCCCAATGATATGGATTTGAGCGGAGCAGAGTTCAGCGACGTATGAATTGATCAATCATAATACTCGAAATATCGGCTCCGCTCCAATGAAAACGGTGTGGTTACACTGTTTAAGCGGTGCGAAGCGGTGCGAAATTGTGCGAAGCGGTCCGAAGCGGTGCGAAGCGGTGCGAAGCGGTGCGAAGCGGTGCGAAGCGGTGCGAAGCGGTGCGAAGTGGTGCGAAGCGGTGCGAAGCGGTGCGAAGCGGTGCGAAGCGGTGCGAAGAGGTGCGAAGCGGTGCGAAGCGGTGCGAAGCGGTGCGAAGCGGTGCGAAGCGGTGCGAAGCGGTGCGAAGCGGTGCGAAGCGGTGCGAAGCGGTGCGAAGCGGTGCGAAGCGGTGCGAAGCGGTGCGAAGCGGTGCGAAGCGGTGCGAAGCGGTGCGAAGCGGTGCGAAGCGGTGCGAAGCGGTGCGAAGCGGTGCGAAGCGGTGCGAAGCGGTGCGAAGCGGTACGAAGCGGTGCGAATCGGTGCGAAGCGGTGCTAAACAGTGCGAAGCGGCTAGTTGAGCGGAGGGCAGTGAGATGGATCATCATCATACAGTAATAAAAAAATAGCGCTACTGTTTTCAATGGTAACATACGACGAAAGATCTCTCTAAAAGATTCAGTTGTACTCATCGGCACAGCTTACGAGGCTGCACTCAACTCCACTCTCCTCCACACCACTTCACACCGCGTCAATGAAAACATTTCCCACTTTTATATACTCCAGCTTCGCCTCACTAGAAACGCACCCTTACGAAGCAGGTGAGGTCAATGCCCAGTGCTACGAATGCAGGTCAAACGATGTACAACTCCATATACACATGCATATTAATATGTATAGAGAGTTGCGACATTTCGTGTGTTGTGTTCAGATGAGAATGTTTGTGCAATGCTAGATTTATGAGAGCTGAGGTGAATTATTAAACTAAAATGATAATACTCGTATATTAAGATATTTGACGATTACGGTAACACAAAGGGCAACAGCACATGTGAGTTTTAGTCAGCTAAATTCTGACGCCCCCTCGCGCTCCACCCTAGAGAGGGAAAGCCATTTGAATTGATTTTCTAACTCAAAAAAGCAGGTACAATATTTTTGCGGTAGTTTGAAGAAGACATACTGACACAATAATCTCCGAGTGTTATGAAGTAAAGTTTAAACTAGTTGAAATGTATTTTAACCGACTTCAAAAATGAGGAGTTTGTCAATTCATCAGAAGCCTTTTAACGTATGTTTCCTGATTACGCTAAGAAGCCTGAACTGAATTGGTTTTTTCCTTTTCTGACAAAAAAAATGTTTGAAAGGGTATGGTATAGGTACCTATACTAAGACGTCTCAGGTGGTCCCATCGGAGCCGCCGGCGGCTGCAGCTGATATTAGTACTTTCCACCTTTATAAATATAGCCTATGTATTAATCCAGGATATAAGCTCCGTAGGCGCGGGCTTGCGGACGGCGAGCAATGGGTGGCTCGCCGTCCGACCGTCCGGTAACCATCCGGACCGAGCCCAAGTCGTCGACGGCGCGTGCTGTTCCACGCGCGCCCCAAGGAGATGTCAGCAGCTGTAGGGGCCCAGCAGGGTCGAAGCCTAGCCAAGGGTCTGATTCTGAAAGGAAGACTCGGCCCTGGTACGAAAGGCAACGAAGGAACAGGAGTGGGTTTTTAGTCAGTAAAAGTCTGATACTATCTCCCGCCCCGCCCAAGAGCGGGGGATGTCATAAGATGATATTCCCACCGAAAAAAAAAAAGGATATAAGCTAACCTGGTACCAAATTTCATCCACATCCGTTCAACCGTTTGCGCGTGAAGGAGTAAGAAACACACACACATAAACAAACTTGCTCATTTATACTATGTGATAAGAACCAGGCGGTGGCCTCCTTCTGCGAAGCAGTAATGCTAGCGAAGGAGGAGGCCGCACGCGTGAGGGAAACAAAAGTCCTCACGCCCCGAGATTCTGATCCCGACTACCAGCCACGGTAGACGCGGGCTTGCGGACGTCGAGCAATGGGTAGCTTGCCGTCCGGTAATTAACCGGACCGAGCCCAGTCGTCAACAACGCGTAGTCATTCACGCGCTCCTCAAAGAGATGTCAGCAAACCGTAGGGGCCCAGAAGGGCCGATGCCCGCTAGCACCGCGAGGACTTTCTGAAAAGGACACAGGTGTGGTTTTAGTCAGTAAAAGTCTGACACGCCCCCCCCACTCCGCCCAGAGCGGGAGAAGTCATTGGATGATGTCCACACTTAAAAAAAACAATGTGATATGAACAAATTTCTGACCTCCGTTATCGTTCTCTCCAAACCAACACTGATTGAATCAATACCAGCCACCGACATCAATTCATTTTCCGTTTACAACTCAGAATTTAATCCACTCAAATAGCCTCAGCCTCAGATTAAACACAGCCACATCCAATATGCATAGTTTTTAACCTAGTTTCACGTAAACATCGGCGAATGTAGATAAGTAATCTATTTGCATGTCCTTCACAACTGTATTCCGACGTGACTTAAATACATCGGAGCTTTCGTAACATGAATGGGCTCATTTTAAATAAACGTTTAGTGACGTCAGTTTGCGTGGTCTTGTGTTTTTTTTATGAAATGTTTGGTGAAGATTGCTTAATAGGGTTTAAGGTCATGTCGTAAGCTAGGGCTGAGGTATTGTTCAATGTTCAAAAGAGTTACTAAGGCCCTGAAATGAACAGAGCAACTGAAGCAACACAGGTGACTTTCAATCAGTTTTTTTTAAAGTATATCTATAAAGCTAAAATAAACATACATATTTAATATAGTTTATGAGACGATTCTACTATAATCTGACGAAAACCACACCTGTGTACTTCAGTTGCCATTTGTTGCCTGTTGCCAAATTCCCCGCGGTCCTAGCTAGCGAACATCGGCCCTGCTGTGCTCCTACGGTTTGCTGACATGTCTTTGAGGAGCGCGTGGATCACTACACGCTGTTGACAACTGGGCTCGGTCCGGCCAATTACGGACGGTCGGACGGCGTGCTAAGAGTTACCGTGACCCCGGAACGCAAACGGCAACTATAGGACATATATGTAGGTTTTAGTCAGTGAAAGTCTAACACTACCTCTTGCTTCAACCAGACTGAGAGAAGTCATTGGATGATGACCCAAGAACAAAAAGGTGGTTTAGTCATTACAATACGCTTAAATACGTTCGGGAAGCTGCGCGGTATCTTCTCGTCCAAGACCAGTGCGTGTTGCCAGTGATGACATATGGCTCGAAACGTGGTCGCTTACAATAGGCCTCATCAGAAGACTTAAAGTCTCCCAAAGGGCAATAGAAAGGGCTATGCTCGGAGTTTCCTTGCGTAATCGAATCAGGAATGAGGATATCCGCAGAAGAACCAAGATTACCGACATAGCACGAAGAATTGCCAAACTTAAGTGGCAATGGGCAACATTGCTCGTAGAACGGATGGCCGTTGGGGCCGAAAGGTTCTGGAATGGCGACTGTGTACCGGAAGACGTAGCGTTGGAAGGCCTCCTACAAGGTGGACCGATGACCTGATAAGGGTTACGGGAATCCGATGGATGCGAGACGCAAGGGACCGTTCATTGTGGCGACACCTGGGGGAGGCCTATGCCTAACAGAGGACGTCTTTCGGCTGAAATGATGATGATGATGATGACGTGACACAGTTGGGTACTAAACTACAAGCGAAGTATTATTATAATTTAATTTAACCCTAATCTTATAAAAATCGTTTTAACGTGAATTATTAACTCCTAACCCCTACAAACACGCTAACTTAGCGTTTAATACCCACATAAAATTTTATAAGTTCAAAAGTGGGTAGACATGAAAGTTTTTACTAAGAAAACAATATATTTGCATTAAAATTCAAATCTATGTTTGCAAAGGTGAAACATGGAATAACATTAGTACTAGGTAAAAACATATGTTTATTTTTGGTTAAGAAAACGATAGAAAATGTTAAATTATAATTTACCTATTCTAGCTGCTGTTAGTGGCTTCACCCGTAGTAAGTTCCGAAGGTAGATAATTGTCCCAAACGAACATACTCTCAGGATAAAATGTATCCTATGTGCTATTTCAGGACATGGTCTACCCTTATGCCAAATTGCATCCAAATCCGTTCAGCCGTTCAAGCGTGAAAGAGTAACAAACATATACACAAACTTTCATCATCATCATTTTCAGCCGAAAGACGTCCACTGTTGGCGACGACCGATCCTGTGCGTCTCGCATCCACCGCACCCGCGACTCTGACCACGTCGTCGGTCCACCTTGTGAGAACCTTCCAACGCTGCGTTTTCCACAAACATTCACCTTTATAATATTTATGTTAAGAATTCAATATTCTAAAGTTTTTTATGTCACATAGGCCTACATAAGTTATAAAACGTCAGAAGCTAGTGCACGGTTCCAAACTGGTCGTTTCCTATGGAGGAGAACCGGCAAGAAACTCCATATGGCTAAGTGTGGTAAGTGTGAGTGTGTGTGTGTGTGTGTGTGTGTAGTGTGTGTGTGTGTGTGTGTGTGTGTGTGGTGTGTGTGTGTGTGGTGTGGGTGTGTGTGTGAGTGTGTGTGTGTGTGGTATGTGTGTGTGTGTGTGTGATATACTTACACAAAATATGTAAAAACCAATAGGCAGCGATAATCTGTAACATGTAGAGGCATTTCACAAAAGTTTTATATGAAAAACTTTCATATTGAATTAAATTCTATTTTAATGGCACTATCTTCACACCTTCTCTTTCCACCCCACTTCTTTACTCCTTACTTTCCTAGCATCGTCATTAAAGAAAGGGATACCTTCATGGTATATTATATTCTGGCATGAACTATCAGACTGATGATTAAATAAAAGTCGACACACTTTGGCATTTCAATATTAATCAGAATAACGATAATTCTACATTCCTCTTACATTACTTAAAAGCTTGCATAACATTATCTTATCTCTACTAAATTATTATACATACATACAGTACTTAGGATCGCTGATTCGATTAACCCAATAAAAATAATAGTAGTAATTTTTGGGGGCCCATTTATTGAGTGTGCAAGTCACCCACTGCCTTTTTATCGATGGATATTAATAACATTGTTCAGGCAGGGGCCTTAGTTTTAACATAGTTCCTGGTAACCAGTCCACTTAATATTCCAAAAACCATAGCCTTATAGTCTTTGTTTTCCTTATATCGCAATAGTTTTTCACCAACCGGGGGTTATCCTTGGGTGCACTAGCATAGCGCGTACAGGGATAATCGTCGGTTGGTATCACATTCCATTAAAAGTGACTAAAGGGCCTCTGCGAGTTGGTTTCGGCTCCTCGTACGCCTTCCAAAGGTCCGGGATCTCAGGGTTCCGAGATATACTGATACATAAAATAATAATAATAATATTCCACAACTTCACACAACGCCGTCTAGTCCCGAAACCAAACCCGATTGAGTACAAATAACACTAAAAAGTTTTTTTAATGAAAACAAACATATAAAAATTGAATTTTAAACAGCATTATGCAGAGGGCGTGATGGGAATCACTTACTATCTCTATTTTACGCGCGTAACCTAATGATAGTGACGTCACATTTCTGTATGTGCATCCTTTTTCTGTTATTTAATAGTTTCTTCTACCACCAGAGTTGTTAGGTTACTTACTAACTTACTATATTTTTAATGGATTCGTTTTTTTTTTTCGATTTGTGATATTAGATAAAAAACCTTTTTGATACAAATAATAATTTAAAAAAAATAGGTAACAACCCATTCCCCAAAGGTAAACACTACAAGTTCTACAGAATGTCGACAGCATAAGATTATCGCATTAATTGGTACATGTAACCGACTAGTTACTACTCGTATCTCAGTAGATTCTATAATTAGTTCCAATAGATAGGCTGCTGAATAGATTAATCCGTGAAATTAATTGACTTTACTTACTGGGTGACGTATAGTCAATTCAATATTTCAATATCAGTTGGTTGCTGTGGAGACGAACCCGCAAGAAATTCCACGGTTTCTCTTTATTATCATTATGTTAACCGATGAATGGATTGCAACAGATGACATAACTGAAGGGAATACTGAGATAATGACTAAAAGAGATGCCAGAACAAGAAGACATCGCTTATACACTCAAAATAAATTGGTTTATGCACGGGAGGGAGTAAATAATAGGTCCGTATACGTCCGGCAAAAAGGCAGGAGCTACGCACCCGCCTTAGCCTTTTAACCTACCCTGTCCGTGACGGTGTGCCCTAAAATTACGCCATCTCGTTCCCCACTGTCGTCTTTTACACACATTACCGGCAGCGCTTTGGGTATTGTATAGAATACCTAGGCAAAGTATAAAATAAATAATATATCATACATAACCTACACGTTTTAGGTATCCTATACATTCCCTAGATATTGTATAGAATACCGAATTATACAGATTCCCGGCAACATATACATATATTAATGTAAAAGAGTAGTTTGATAGGAATACATCCTACAGTTTAACGCGCATAAGTCTTTTCATAATCTCTGGTCCTTACGATACTTACTATCGAAGATTTAATGGACGTGACTGATGCCGCTATAATAAAGGCCACCTACTAAAACCAAAAGAAGAACCCTAAGAATTGAGCATTGACCCAAAAAGAAGAAACATGAAAGACACTTTGGTCTAGTGGTCGAGATATGTTTCAAGAGTTTCTCAGAAGAGGTCTCAGAATGGAGTTGAGCCCGATTAATATTTGCCCATATTATTTGTCTACAATTAGATTCTTCTTCTTCTTCTAAGTCCAGAGTGGTCATGGTCATCACTGTGAATCACAATGAGTGATCATGTTGGTAACACGGAGCCATTCATCGCGGACTGCAGCTTTCCGGGTACATTCATAAACCGAGCACTTAGTTGCGGCCTTGTCTATTCATCAAGTATGTCCATCTCATTGGTCATCTACCAAGTGGCCTGATTCCCTCAACTTTGCCCTGCACTACGAGACGCTCTATGGAGTCATTACGATGACTAGATACATGACCGAAGAAGTTCAAAATGCGCGACAATTAGGTTAACTAATGTCTTATCAAAAAACGTTTTAAGTGCATTTAAGTAAATTTTTAGTGCATACATTATGATTGTAAGTTAATTTTCTAATTAAGGTGTATAAGGGTTTTTTTTTTTTTTAGGTGGGAAAATCATCTTATGACAAATCTCGCTCTTGGGCGGAGCGAGAGATAGTGTCAGACTTTTACTGACTAAAAACCCACTCCTGTTCCTTCGTTGCCTTCGTCCCAGGGCCCCGGTTTCGTTTTCACACTACCCATGGCCCCAGTAGGCTTCGACCCTGCTGGGCCCCTACGATTTGCTGACATCTCCCTGAGGCGCGCGCGGAACAATACGCGCCGTCGACGACTTGGGCTCGGTCCGGATGGTTACCGGACGGTCGGACGGCGGGCCACCCATTGCCCGCCTTCCGCAAGCCCGCGCCTACGGTGGCCGGAAATCAGGATCGGAATCCTGGCGGCGGCTGGGGCGTGAGGACCGTTGCCGTTGCCTCACGCGATCGGCCGCCTCCTTTGCCAGCATTACTGCTTCGCAGAAGGAGGCGACCGCCTGCCACTCCTCCTCGCTCCGGACCATGGCCTGTACCAAGGCCCGGCGCGAGAGATCGCCGCCGCCGATCGCCCCCACGAGGACACGGCGTTGCTCTTCCCAAGCGGGGCACACCTCCACCGTGTGCTCCACCGTGTCCTCCGGGCGGTCCACACAGTGGCGACACCCGGGCGTCTCTTCCGCACGAATCCGGTGCAGGAACTTCCCGAACTTCCCGTGTTCGGTGAGAACCTGCGTCATGCGGAAGGTGAGGACGCCGTGAGGTCTTTTCAACCACGCCTCAAAGAAGGGACTTACCGAAGGTGTATAAGGGTGTGTATTATTCGTGTTACATATTGTATACCCCTCCATCTAACTTGTCCAAAAACACAGGCCTCGTATTATGCGTCCAAACATTTACAATCTGCCCAAACTTACCATTACCACTTAGTTTTTATTTTGACAACCTTAAATTATTCGATAAATTAAGGCCTGACATT
This sequence comes from Mythimna impura, assembly GCA_905147345.3. Taxonomy (NCBI): domain Eukaryota; kingdom Metazoa; phylum Arthropoda; class Insecta; order Lepidoptera; family Noctuidae; genus Mythimna; species Mythimna impura. Next base: position 9,279,405 of record LR990362.1, on the reverse strand, counting down.
TTAACAAGCAATGTTAAGGTAACATTCACACCTCTATAATAATTAACTATTGCTTTTTAAATGTTAGAGCCATAAATAAAATATAACAACGTAAGCCATTATAAAATGATGTATAGTTTTTGAGATAAAGATAATTTAGTCGTTTACAATGTACTAATTATATTGTTTGTAACATTCCAACCAATGATTGGTTGGAATGTTACAAACAATCTATAGATTATTTTTTTTTGTTTTGATAAGCTACTGCCAATAAAAAATTAAAATAACATCTAGAAATCGTCTAGGTAAATACCAATAAAGATGTGAAAAGCCATAAAATATAAAGTTACTGATGATTCCGATCAACCTTTGAAACTAATACAGGCAAAAATTGAAGATTGTGCCTTCAAACACACAATTTGCAATAAAACGCAAACACACAAAGGGCCAGTAAGTCTCAGAGGTAACGCAACACCAATCATAGTCCGTCATGAGATGCTAGCAACGCTTGCAACATCTAATTCGCGGAGTCATTCTACAGCTATTTCCATTTCGTTATCTGCGATCGCAACAATGATATAGCCTTGACATTAACTTACCTGGAACACTTTACTGCATTGTTACAAATCGTCATATTAATTTTGAATAATTGTTTCTAATCCAAATTCTAATTTATTTTTTGCAATCATATTTTTTTTATGACCGTCATCGGCGTCGGTTGTTACACTATAGTATATAATAGATTATTCATTTATGTGCTCAGAATAGCATTTATAATAAGGTGACAAAATAACATTAATTCTACCATTTTGACATGCTAACATTTTACAAAAAGAGCAATTTCTAAAATGTAAACGCACGGGGATGTCAATAAACTATGGCTTTTGGAAACTGAAACACAGCTGTTAATAAATAAATAAAAAATAGCCTTATATTTCTTGCAACTAAATTAAGTTACAATCATAAATCTTAAACTAGGTGTTAGTACTTTTATATCTACCTGTATGTAAGTGTGTCCTAATTCTAATTTTAATCCTAAGTACCTTACCCTATCAAAAAAAAAAATACTATGTAATTATATATACCCTATTATAGAGCAGTGGTGGCCGAGTGGTAACAGCCCCGACTTACGAGTTGTAGGTTGCGGGTTCAAACCCAGCCAGGTGCATTACTTTGTGTAATTTATTTCATCACCACTGCTCTCAAAACGGTGAAGGAAAACATCGTGAGGAAACCGGCATGTCCTAGAACCAAAAATTCGAAGACATGTGACATCCACCAACCCGCACTGGGCCCGCGTGGTGGATTACGGCCCATTCTCTCTTCTACGGCCTCCTCTCTGGAGGCCTGAGTTCCAGCAGTGGGAACATTATAAGGCCGACTATGCTATGCTGCAAGAACCCCTCTACAGGTGAAGGCCTCCTCCAAAGATGTCCAGTCTTCTCTAGATTGGGCTGTTTGCATCCAGTTCATTCCGGCAATCTTTTTGATGTCGTCTTCCCATCTAGCATAGGGTCTCCCTTTCTTGCGTTTTCCTTGGGGGCCCTGCCATGCCGTTACCTTTTTAGTCCACCTGTGGTCTTGTAGACGCACAACATGCTCGGCCCATTTCCACTTTAGTGTTAGGGCTTGTACTAGCCCGTCCACTGATTTCGTGTATTTTCTCATTTTTGTGTGTCTTATCTTTTGGATTTTATTATATTTAGCATACTGCGTTCTATTCCTCTTTGACACGTTATTATTTTGTTTTTAATTGTGTTGTTAAATTTCCATGTTTGGCATGCATATAAGACGACAAGTGTTCATGAGTTTCGTTTTAATTTTGATTGGCATTGTACTTTTAAATATTTATTTTAAACTCCAATATTTATTCCAAGTTAGTTGAATCCTGCGTGCTACCTCTAGATCGTTACTGATTCGATCAAAACCAACTTGCTTGCCAAGGTATATATATTTGTCTGTGTAATTAAGAGGTAAGCCGTCTACTGTTTCTAGCTTTTTGATGCTATTCGTCATTACCATGGTTTTAGACAGGTTCATTTCTAGACCGACTCTCTTACTTGCTTCGTTTAGTGATTCAATCATAGCCTGTAGTTCTGAACTTGACTCTGATAGAAGTACTAGGTCGTCTGCGAATCGTAGGCGGCTTAAGTACCTACTCGTTAATTCTTATACCACATGTCCTCCAATCGAGTTGAATGATGATTGATTCTAGTATAGCTATGAACAGTTTTGGAGAGAGTGGGTCTCCCTGTCTTACCCCTCTGTTAATGAGAAACCATGAGCCAGTTGTTTCTAGTCTTACTATGCTCGTACTGTGTTTATAAATATTCTTAATTACTTGTATGTATTTTTCTTCCACATTCTGGGTTGTTAAGGAGTTCCTTATGCTGTTATGTGAAACAGGATCGAAAGCTTTCTGGTAGTCGATGTAGACAACATAGAGTGGTTTCCTCATTTCTTGGTATTTCTCTAAGACAAGCTCCAGGGTGTCTATATGGCCGATTGTAGAATAACCTTTTCTGAAGCCCGCTTGTTCTACTGGTTGACTTGCTTCTAGTGTCGTGTTAATTCTTTGATTAATAGAAGAAGAGCTTGTAAATACATGGCCATAAACTTATTGGTCTATAATTCCCGATATCATTGGATCGCCTTTTTTATAAATTAGAATTATATTAGATTGTGACCATTGTATGGGTGTCTGTCCCGTTTCTAGTATTTTATTAAACAAATCCGTCAAAGGTCCAGCTAGCGTTTTGAAACCTATTATAAAAGATTCGTTCGTAATATTGTCTATGCCTAGACTTTTGTTTGTTTTTAGTCTTGAAACAGCTGTAAGTAACCTTCAAACAAATATTGCTCGTAGACAACTTTTTTTGGGTTTTAATAATACTTTCTCTTTCGATACAATTGCCCCAATATATTATACTAAATGTCAAAATGGAAACGACAACACTATGAAATGCTAGTTATACTATTTTAATATTAACTTTTTTTTTAAATTATAAAGTGCATTACCATTAATAATTTTCGTATTAATCCTATTTTTTGTAGTGTTTAAGGAATATTCTATTTTCCAGTTCCATCTAATATTTTTTTCTGCTGCATCAGCCTACCTTTTTTATGCAATATATAGGGTGACTGGCAATTAGTGTACGATACTTAAACACGTGATTGTGCTCATGATAACAAACAATTTTTATTAAGGAAGCAAAGCCTAAATCGCGAAAAAAATATCAGCTGTTCAGTACATGAGGCAAACATAAATGTACTGAACAGCTGATTTTTTTTCGCGATTTCAGGTTTGTTCCCATAGTAAAAGTTGTTGGTTATCATGAGCACAATCACGTGTTTAAGTATCGTACACTAATTACCAGTCACCCTATATAACTGAATTTATAAAGGCCAATTACTTCATCCTAATGTAGTATTTCGGTTTTTTACCCAAATATACATTCTACATGGTACCTATTAATTCCAAACACGACTCAATGTATGTAGTTGGCACTCGACACAGGATTTGGGCATATATGTACATATATATGTACAAATATCGATCCGCATTTGCATTCAGATGTTATCTCGCCATAAATTGCCAAGAGTTGTGGTAAACTAAACACTAGGCTGAATATAGAAACATTTACTGACTGGCCTGTTGGTCCAGTGGTTAGTGACCCAGACTGCTATGCCGGAGGTCGTGGGTTCGATTCCCACCCAGGACAAATGTTTGTGTGATGAGCACAATCATTTGTTCTGTGGCTGGATGTAATTTATGAGTTAATAACATGTATTTATTTAGAAATATATAAGTATGTTTTCAACACACTTGCTCAGAAAGTGACTCTTAATGCACTGCACTTAGGTATATAATGGCACTCGTTACCAAACTGTGACATTTTGATTACCATTACGCACTAGTGCTATGATGTAGTTAAAACCTCTTTGTTCAACCTCTTTGTTCGCAAAACAAATTTTTAATTCGAATAAAATTCCCATTAAGTTATTGCGTTAAATTAGTGTCTTAATTACTTATTTCATCCAATTTACAAGTTAAAAGGGACAAATTTAACTTGTACAAACGATCTATTTAATAAAAAACATTTAGTAAATAAATCGTAATCGTTTATTTAATAAAAAACATTTAGTAAATAAATCGTGCATTCAAATAAAATTAGATTTTTTTGTGGTCCATGGCCGCCATTTTAAGATGCGCGCGGTTTTTGGCGTGCTTTTTTTTATTCCAGTGAAGTTCAGTGGCTATATTAATAATTAAATAAAATTAAATACTACAAAATCATTAGAAAATGTTACATCCGTATTCTATTGTCACTACGAAAGAAATTATCGTAAAAACTTTTCACGCAAGAGAACATAAACGTAAGACTAGGCAGTATGATCAAAATACCTTAGCCTTCCTCTAGGGGTAAATAAAAAAAAAATGATGCGCGTTCTTATGAAAACAGATTTTTACCGCAATGTCACAGAAAATTTTACTAGTTTTACTGTTGTTTTCTTCACAAGTGTATTGAAAAACGTCGTATGACACACGTGAGTATTTAATGATTACCGTTCTTGGCTCTCTTAAGACCCTCGCCACGGCTCGGGTCTAAATACCGCCTCGACGGTAATCACTAACATTACACATTTATATCATAATGTACTATTATCAGTTGTCCAGTACTCATAACACAAGCTCAAATTAGCTTGGGACTAGACGGTGTTGTGTGATAGTTGTGGAATATTATAATTATTCATTTATCCTAGTAACAGGATTTAAATAAAGATAATTTATTTAATTAAAATAACAAATAGCCTTTAAGTATCTCATGAGAAGATCGAGATGTGAGACACTAAATGAGAACTCTATTGTCAGAAACAGATCAAGTCAATGTCGTGATCGTAGACAAATTGTTGTTAAAAGCTGCATTCAGTATTGTGTACGTACAGTGATAAAGGTCAATTAAGATTATCTGCTCTAGAACAATATGTTCTTTTATATAATATTTAATAGATAACATTGTAGATAACTTTATGAAAACTAGCGTATTGTGAAACCGATGATTTTAACAATCTGCAGGATTGTTCGTAACTTGCTGTGGCTCTTTTTTGAGGCGGGAAGGGTTCCAGGGTCACGGTAACTCTTTCGAACAAAAAACGTAAAAGGCAACCGAAGGAATATAGGTGCGTTTAGTCAGTAAAATTCACACACACTCCTTTTTGCTTCACCCAGAACGGGTGTATGTACATATTTGATGGTTTTCCAACACAACAAAAAAATGGGTTTAACAAATGATATACCTACCAATATAGCAAAGTAATCAACACTCGTCTTCGTCGTTTTTTTTATTTAATTGATTTGTATATAAATGACTTTAATTTTAATTTATTTTATTTGATTTTAATCGATTTTATTTGATTTCAATTTATTTTATTTTATTTTAATTTATTTTATTTTATTGTGATTTATTGACAGTGTCTTATTAATTTTAATGTTGTTAGGTTTAATTTTGTTATTATTTAATTTAATTTTAATGTAATGTTTGCGTTGTGATTTTTTTTATTTCTGTAAATTAAAAAAAATATTTGACCTGTATTAAAATTATTATTATTTATTATAATTATTCAACAAGCAAAATTCTATCCTCTAAGAATAACTATTCGTTTAAGTTATTAAGTATAATTCATTAACCTTTACGGCTATTTCTGATTATATATCTTCATGATCGTACTTGGAGCAAATCAAAGATGGCTATAAAATATTAAAATATAATGAAGAAGAATAAAGGTTTTAAATCTCAGTATTTTATAATATCCTTTAATATTTATTTAGAATGCAAAAGTATCATAAATATATCTGATAACATCTACCCAAATGTACTGGCAGTTAGCTTCATATCCAAAAGTTTTACCATGTTTTCAATTTAGAAGACTATTAAAATAACACCTGTCTTTGCCTTTCCATATGATATCCGGGTATAAAAGCTTCACTTTTTCTGGCATACGTAGCTTTTTTGGGAAAATGGGTAGTATCCCTTAAAAATCGAATTCTATCACCATAACGTTCCCTAAGTATTTGCACAAAATCGCGTGTTTCACCAAATGCTGTTGTTTCCCATGTTGAGGGCATAGAACAGCGCTTAGGATAGCAGTCTTGTTTAAGTTTTGGACTAGTGACGGTGGTATCTTGTGTAGTCTCTCCAGGGATAGTGTTTTCATCGTCATTGATATTATTTTCATCCATTTTCGGAGTTAGTACTGTTACGGTAGTCTTTGTAGTAACGGAGCTAGTAGGAGCAGCAGTAATTATACTAGTAGCAGCAGTAGTCATGGTAGCAGCAGCCGTAGTAGTTTCTATGGCTTTGGTAGTAGTCACTATGGTTTTGGTAGTTTCAGATGTTGGTTGAATGGTTTTACTAGTTTCTGTTGTCGTCTTTAATGTCTTCGGAGCTACAAATATAGTAGAAATATCAGTCTTTTCTACAGTCATTTCTCTTATTTTTTTTATTAATTTTATTTTCAGTTTTAGTTTCTTTAGTACTCACTTACCTGAGCAACTGGTGTCGTAATAGGAGTTGTAACCTCATGTGCATGGTCGCGTTGGGTACATTTTGTGTTACAAACTTTAGCTTCTACTTCAACATACTCTGAAATCATACTAATATTATAAAGGCGAAAGTATGTATTATGTACAGTCAGGGTTCAAAAATGCAGTCCCACCTTACCAATGCTGAAGAGGGTCAATGGTTAATGACTGATTTAAATGGTAGTAAATAATCTAAAGTATTGAATAAACTAGTTGTGGACTATTGAACTTCTTGACACTTTAGCATTGGTAGAGTGCAACTGCACTTTTGATCCCTGACTGTACGTGTGTGCGTTTGTATATGTTTAATACTCCATCACACTCAAACGGCTGAATGCATTTAGATAAAATTGGCACACGTGTACACTATGTACTAGAATAAGTCAAGGGATAATTTTATCCCTGAATAATGTTATCTTAGGATAATTTTCTACTTCTAAATTGGCAAAGCTGATGGCCGAAGTAGTAATGGTGCTACCGTAGGTAATGTTGACATTCTGGAATAACTATTTTACTTTCCCATTCTTACTTGCATTATTATCACAGTTATACTCGTGTAAATCACAGTCGTCTAGAAACAGTCGATAACTTGATTCGGCTTCAAAATGGCCACAAGTGGGTACCCAAGTGTGGTTGCAGATTTTTGATGCTGTGCATTCATCAAGATCCTGTAAGAATATTTATTAAATCATTTTTATTTATACTTTCGTCTTGCATACAGCTAAGGTATGATTATCCCATCTGGAGTCAGTGTTTTCTGATAGCTACAGTTACAGCCAAGTTACGATAGTTTCGTTGGCGTCGAACGCCCCTAGTAGGCCACGCCTCCGATTCCTTTGTTCTGACCACGTGACCACGTGAGGCGTTGAGATGACGTCAGAACAAAGGAATCGGAGGCATGGCCTACTCGAGGCGTTCAACGCAAACGAAACGATCGTAACTTGGCTAGGGGGGCAGGAGTCTTTAATTCGAGAGTAAACAGTTTACTTCTAAGCAAGCAAGCTTCATCGTCGACCATCAAGTGAGATAATGGTCAAACGAAAACAATAATATAAAAAGAAGAGAAAAATATAAACAAAGAGAAAGTAGACTATTAGGTAAACATACCCCAGCAATGAAGTGATGTATTGTTGGTTGAATTAAAAAACAAGCTGAAATCGGAGACTGTTATTAATTCCATAAGTATTAAAAATAAAATAAAAAAATAAATAAAAAAATAATTACATAAAGCTATAAGGATTTCAAAATACATTCTGCAAAAATACTTCTAGTACTTTTACTCATTACAAAAACTATTTTCATTTCACATCAAAACTTTCATAATTTGTTACATTTTGAACGGATGCATAAATCCTATTGCCTCTTTTCTATTATTACGTAATTCAGAAAATGTATTGATTGCTACTTGTTTGTATAAAATCGCTGTAAACCAATCGTTGCATTATTGTAGCGTGAGTAATCAAATCCTGTTTGATTGTGAAATGTTGCCTTTTATTACCTACTCGTACATGTGATGAAATATACAAGTGTAAAATGTTTGAAATAGGAACGATTTATGTTTTCTAAAGCCTACTGTACACGGACGCGTAGCTTGTCGATGAAGCTGCAACAATACGACGGCACAACGCTGCCGCTTCGTCGTCAGAGTTACATAGCTTGAAATAGGAACGATTTATGTTTTCTAAGGCCTAGTGTACACGGACGCGTAGCTTGTCGACGAAGCTCCAACAATACGACGGCACAACGCTGCCGCTTCGTCGTCAGAGTTTCATAGTTTGAAATAGGAACGATTTATATTTTCTAAGGCCTACTGTACACGGACGCGTAGCTTGTCGACGAAGCTGCAACAACATGACGGCACAACGCTGCCGCTTCATCGTCAGAGTTTCATAGTTTGAAATAGGAACTATTTAGGTTTTCTGAGGTCTACTGTACACGAACGCGTAGCTTGTCGACGAAGCTGCAACGACACGACGGCACGACGCTGCCGCTTTGTCGTCAGAGTTTCATAGTTTGAAATAGGAACGATTTAGGTTTTCTAAGGCCTACTGTACACGGACGCGTAGCTTGTCGACGAAGCTGCAACGACACGACGGCACGAAGCTGCCGCTTCGTCGTCAGAGTTTCATAGTTTTGTATGTAAGTTTCACGCAGGCGAACGTAAGCGTATAATGACGAATAGGTACGCGTCTATGAAGCTACGCGTCCGTGGACAGTCATTATTTCAGCCGAAAGACGTCCACTGTTGGACATAGGCCTCTCCCAAGTGTTGCCATAATGACCGGTCCTGTGCGTCTCGCATCCATTGGATTCCCGTGAACCTTACGAAGTAATCGGTCCACCTTGTGGGAGGCCTTCCAACGCTGCGTCTTCCATGATCTGTGAAACGAATGTGGTATCCCAAAACCAAAGCAATGTTTAATATAATAAAGTAGACACTTGTTTTTAACCAACTTCAAAAAGGAATTGGTTATGATTATGTTCGGCTGTACCTATGTATTTTTTATGTGTGTTCACCGATTTCTTGGTCAATTGTGGACCGAATTTGAAATTTGTCTATTATTTGAAATATATCTACTCTTTCAAATAAAAAAAAAACTGGGCAAGAGGGTTCCTTACAAACTTACCTACTATGTAAATAGTTCAATTCCCAAATGGAGTCTCGAAGAACTTTCCAAATCGCAAAAAAGTCTTTTTTTCTATATCGTAACAACAAATTGACTGTTTTCGGACTTATTCCTATACCGGTACTATAAGACCTTGCTTTATACCAAATTTTAGGATTCTGGGTCAACGGGAAGTATCCTATGAATTTGGATTCCCTTGAGATTGTCGAAATATACGTTTTTTTGCAACATAAACGGCCGTATCTTTTTTTTTCGTTAACATAGAAACTTGATTTTTTTTTATAGCTTCAAGGGACCGCCGACTTGAGTATATGGTTTTAATTTCAACTCGATACATCCACGTGTTCTCGAGATAAAGAGTTTTGACAGACAGATAGACAGACGGACAACAAAGTGATCCTGGAAAGGGGTCCGTTTTTCTGTTGGAGGTACGGAACCCAAAAAGTGCTAAATAACTTTAATTTCAGGAGTTGGTGTAAAATATCATTATTTATGTTCCTAACTTTGCTCGTACAAACCAATCTAGAATCAAAACATTATATCAGTAACATCTCTTGATAGTTCAGAATTCTAGACTTATATCCCTCTACCATTCCAGTACTCTAAAGATAACTAATCAAGATGTCTATTGAAGTGAGTTTTTTATTCAGAAGAATTCAATATGCACTCTCGTTAGGGTGCTATTGAATTGAAAAAAATATTACGATTCAAAGCATTGGCAATTCATGTGAATAAAATGGTTGAAAATAACATTCTGACGGGAATATAGGCTCGGCTGTTTGCCAAAAAGTTGGAAATTCCAGCAAAGGTGAAACAGCAATAAACTGCTAAAGAATTTAGCAAGCGCAAGGTCAATTATACGAGTGTATAGAGTATGGCTCTCATCTTTGGGATAACGGATCTGCCAGACATCAGCTAGATACACTTGAGTCAATACAACTAATCGCCGTCGATGACTCGGGTTCGGTCTTTATAGAACGAGTGGAGGGTGAGTTACCCATTGCTCGTTATCCACAAGTCCCTTGTGGCCGCTTCCTTCGACAAACTGTTACTGACTTAAACCACATTGTATTTTGCAGCTAACATTGGTGTTGACATACTTACGCATTTCTTTAGCTCGCTAGCTGAATGATCTCTATCCCTCCTGGCTTTGCCCAGATTTAACTGTTTATGTAAATATGTGTAGTAGGAACAGATGTATGATGTGTGTTGTGCGATTACCCTCTACATATACACAAACACACACACACAAAATTTGCTACATCTTTATATATTATAATTCTTCTGTACGAATGTGTTTGTCACCTAGATCCTCCTTAACGCCTTGACCGATTTTAATGAATCTTTGTAGGTAAATTTGCGTGGACGTCTGGACGGTTTGAAAGTACAATAGGACTCGGTAGGTGGCGCTGCATCGCGTTCTTATTTTTTTTCTGAGGAAAAGTCAGCTTTATGTACTTATATACGTATATACGTAAAGATATTTATAAATAGATTCAGGAATAAAGTAACACAATAACTACAGGATTATGTATATAACTCTGGTTACTCCAAAAAGTCAGAGTCGTCGTTCGTTGTGACAATTGGAGTTTTATATCCTTTGACAACCTTGACTAACTTCTTTCCATTTTTAAATACTGTCACTTTTTTTAGTATAACCGTCCCAATGGTTCCTGTTCGAATAATCTGTAAAAGAGAGGTATTTTTTTTTAAACATTCGCACGCAATAACAACATCAGTTTTATAGGGTTATAAAGCTTTCAATGGAAAACATGCTCAAAAGGCCTGTAGGTACTGGTAAACTATTTGGCTAAAAAAGGCAGCCTAGTCACTGAATTGGTTTAAGAATGTAATGAAATTTTCCATTACTTTTTCATCTTCCGTCGTAGTACGAAATTACAGTTCTGTTTTTTTTATATTATTATTTTTGATAGGCTCACGGTTTGGCCACTATCTCACCTGCCCCCCTAGCCAAGTCACAAACGATAAACGTAAACTCTCAGTAGGCTTTAATAGATTTTCAACTTTATGTTATTGGATATAAAGTTGAAAATCTATTGAAGATTACATAGTGTTTTCGTTCGTTCCGGTCGCTAACGCTCAGTAGTCTTTAATAGATTTTTAACTTTATGCTATTAGGTATAAAGTTTAAAATCTATTGGAGATTACTAAGCGTTCACGTTTATCGTTTGCAACTTGGCTAGGGGGGCTGATGGTAAGCGGCGATGTAGTCGACAATGGCTCCATTGTCGAGTCGAGCGTGAGTACGCTTGCCTAGAAATAACCTATTCACTCTTGACTTAAAGACTGCTAGGTTGATTCTCTAATAGACCAGATTTTTCACTTTTTTTATCAATTACCTGCGCAGTTGGTTTAGCTCTCTTCGTAGTACGTTTAGTAGTCCTTTTTGTGGTCCGTTTTGTTGTCCGTTTTGGCGTACTTTCTGTAAAGAACTCTTTTGGTGGGGGCTCCAAGAGAAGCGGAGTCTGGACGGGTATTTGAAGACGCAAATCTACCACCTGAGTGGCCATTTTTGCACAAGGAGCACATTTAGTAGTTTTCCAAGGTTTAAAGTGCGCCGTCGCCTGCGGTGTATATCTCCACCTCCGATTCCATGTAATTGTGGGTGGTTTTGTAGTACTAGTGGTCGGTAGCGTGTAATACGTTGTCCTTTTTCTTGGTGCAATGTGAGGTGTGTGGCTGTACATCACTCTTCTTCCATCAGCGTAGTATATGTAGAAGCCTTGGACCCTGGTCAAAAGGTTAGGAGCGGTTGGACACTGGGTCGCAGCTCCGAAGCATTCCGAATAGTTTGTGACTTTAAACACTGGAATTATAATATTATATCTTTATTTTACACTTCGCGTGACCCAAGGGCTGGCTTTTACTCCGGACAAAGGATAAGCATTGACATTCAGCGTGGCAATGCCGCCAGTCTTTTGGGTACATTACCAGTCGACAGCGATGTGGAGGAGTTTTTCGACGCCGTACTTTAGATTGCTTTTTTTAGTACTTTAGGGCTTTTATTTTTATTTTGTAAGTTAGTTTTAATTACGTTATACGTACAACAAAAACTTATCTCTGTCTCTAGTGGACTGTGTCATTCTACTGTATGGAATCCAAAACTAAAATTAATAATGTATTGTGTATGTTGTGTGTATGTGTACGAGTGTGTGTGACACAAGATAGGTAATTATCAGTTTGATATATTTTAAACAATCTCTTCTTACTTGCTTGTTGACACACTACACAGAGGTCCAGGACCTCTGAATAAAGTAATCTATATATATATAAAAGCGAAATACCACTCACTGATTAGTCACGAAATCTCAGAAACTATAACACCTACAAACTTAAAATTTGGCAGGTTTATAGGGTGAAGACATCCGCTAAGAACGGATTTCACGAAACTCTACCCCAAAGGGAGTAGGAGGAGGGGGTTGGAAGTTTGTATGGAGAAACCGACTTTCACGCGGGCGAAGCCGCTGGCAAAAGCTAGTATTCTATAAGTGATAATGAATATCTTAAAGTGAGAAATGAATTTGCGTTGCCACATATAAAGCATATTATTATCAAAGATATTTTTTTTTTTTACTTTGCCCCACACTAAGAATAACTCACATGCGCAAGACACCCAGACCCGGAACACTTATCTGTAGACTAAATATTTGTCCCGTGCGGGATTCGAACCCGCGACACAGTACAGAAGCCAATCGCTCAACCACTGCACCAGCCACGCCGTCAATTTCATCTTTGACATCTTTTGTTTGATTCCGGACTCAACCAAATGTTTAGATTGATCTGAATTTAGAATTTACGTCTGGTTAATGTTATTATTGCAGACCCTTAGGGATATATTTCACAAGGACACCATGGCGGGGGCCAGTTGCGCCGCCATGGTGTCCGTAAGATACCAAACTAGACACAATACAAACACTAGAGTCGCTACACCACACTGAGACAGTATCAAAGTGCACGCATCCGAGTTGGTCTCGTCGCCAAATTGGTTGCGCAACCAAACGGACACCAGGTGAGTAACTCTCTATAGAGCTGTATACATTTTGTTGGCAGTGGCGACTGGTCGCGCCGCCATGGTGTCCCAGTGAAATATAGCCCTTACATGAGATTTCGACAACACAGCCAAAAGGTAATCTAGACATGTCATAGATACAGGCAGTCTCACGAAATATCGAAATATTAAATACAAGCTTCTGCCAGCAGCTTCGTCTGCGTGAATATTGGTCATTGCGGACGCAAAGTGGAAGTCGAAGACAAATAAACAGTAGCCTATATCCATCCTTGGAGTTCAAGCTTCCTCTGTACCAAATTCCATGAAAATAGTTTCCGTAGTTTAACCGGGAAAGCGTAACAGACAGACAGAGTTACTTTCACATTTATAACATTAGTATGGATTTATTATCTTGAGGCAACCACAATTCAGAGCAGTGGTGGCCGAGTGGTAACGGCCCCGAATTACGAGTTGTAGGTCGCGGGTTCAAACCCAGCCAGACACATTACTTTGTGTAATTTATTTCATCACCACTGCTCTCAAAACGGTGAAGGAAAACACCGTGAGGAAACCGGCATGTCCTAGAACCAAAAATTCGAAGACGTGTGACATTCACCAATCCGCACTGGGCCCGCGTGGTGGATTACGGCCCTTTCCCTCTCCTAGAGAGAGGAGGCCTGAGTCCCAGCAGTGGGAACATTAAAAAAGGCTGCTTATGGTATGCTTAACCACAATATTGCGTATACACTATACTCATAATACATGTGCATACTTACTCATATTATTATCACAATTAAACTCGAACAAGTCACATTCATCTAGGAACAGTCTATGATGCGTGTTGTTCAAATCATACCCACATTCTGGAATCCACGTGTGATTACAAATGTCAGCTAGAAGACACTGGTTTAAATCCTGGAACTGTACAACAACACGGTTAAAACTGACTGCCATCAGAGACCCTATCACGAGCCATTTGACGACTTCAACTGAACTGTTAACGGGATGGAGCTATATAGGGTAACTGGTAATTAGTGACCGATTATTAAACACGTGATTGAACTCATGATTACAAACAACTTTCCCAAAGAAACTTTTTTTATATTCTCATTAGTTTTATCACAATAATAAAACAGCTGTTTAAATACTTTCTTTTTTTTTTTTTATTAATGATAGGCTCGCGTTTGACCACCATCTCACCTGATGGTAAGCGATGATGTGGTCGACGATGGAGCACGCTTGCCTAGAAGTAGCCTATTCACTCTTGACTTAAAGACCCCTAAGTTGTAGCTATCAGGAAACACACATACGCGATATATACTGTTAGCCGCGTGACGCCGTCGTACCTACAACAGTGATAGAACACGCGCGCAGCTCGCAAACCCATTGGTGTACTTACCTAATCAGTGAATGTACCTACAAACTAGTGAGTATAAAAAAAAAGTTTCTTTGGGATAGTTGTTTTTAATCATGAGTACAATCGCTTGTTTAAGTATCGGTCACTAATAACCAGTCACCCTATATACGGTGGTATAGCTCCATCACTCTTTATCGCTCGCATGCTTGATATTTGGACACGTCTTAGTAAGGCCCCTGTTTTTAGAAAAACCCGCAGGCAACTAATGTGGTCATGCCTCATCATCATTATCATCATCATTTCAGCCGAAAGACGTCCACTGCTGGACATAGGCCTCCCCCAAGTGTTGCTCACAGTGAACGGCCACAATGAAAGGTCCTGTGCGTCTCGTATCCATCGGACTCCCGCAACCGTTACCAAGTCATCGGTCCACCTTATAGGAGGCCTTCCAACGCTACGTCTTCCGGTGGTCATGCCTATTTGGGAGTAAATAGACACAGCGGTGCTCCACCCAAGCAGGGCATACCTCCACTGTATGCTCCACTGTGCCCTTCAGGTGGTCCGCACAATTACGACACCCGGGCGTTTCTTCCGCCTGAATCCGAAACAGGAACCTCTTGGACTTGCCATATCCGGTGAGTACTCCGGTGATACTGTGGTGCCTCTCCAGCCACTTCTCAAAGAGGGGATTTACCACCGCGATTGTGGCTAGATTGACTGGACTAATTAGGGAATTTCTTTCGAACAATCTGCCTTAACAGGCCTATTCTGCTAAGGCAGATTGTTCGAAAGAGTTGCTGTGGCCCTCTTAAAAGACAACTGAAGAAACACTGTGGGTTTTAGTCAGTAAAATTCTGACATTTTCTGTCGCTCCAATCAGAGTGGGTTTTTTTTTTGAGATCACTCATGTAAAAAAAAGAGAACATGAGCAAGCGAAGCGAGCTTATAAATTTTAGCATCCCGAACTCGGATGGGTTGGATTTTCTTTTTGCTATTCATACAGATGTAGAATATTATCTTCTCTTCTTCTTTGTCCAACCCTCTTCCCAGTTTAGCTGGGGTCGTGTCTTATTGTACGTTTGCGCCAGAGAGCTCTGTTCTGGCTTGTCTGTGCACTCAGACTCGCTTGCTGGATGTCTTTTTTCATATTTGATCACCAGATGGCAGGTGGTCGTCCTCTAGATGTAGAATATTATATTTTACTTATTATTTTACCTTTGCATAAAACCCTGAAAAGCGAACAGAGTGGACTCGACAATTTTTGCACCTGGTGGCTAAAAAACACATCTGGGTGGGCGGATGGGTTAAATTTTCTTATGACAGACAAAAAGTTGCGGAGCACCAGCTCTAAGGAGGTCAGACAGCCAAAAAATTTGATATAGTAATCAAATATTATATAGACATCCATATTAAAAAAAATTATCGCCGAATTATCAATATATGCTTCTCGTGATAAGTAATAGCAATCTTACCGGAATAAAATGTTGTTTTGATCCCAGCGGAATAAGTATGATCACTGAAAATATTATATTTGATATATCGTCTAATAGCTCTTTCCAGCGACTTCATTCGCGAAAATGTCGGACATTACGGACATGAAGTCAAATCGAAGCCAAATAAATAGTAACGTAGGTATGTCCTTTCTTGGAGTTCAAGCTTAAACTCTATTAAATTTCATAAAAATCGGATCAGTAGTTTAAGCGTAACAGATAGACAGAGTTATATTCATATTTATAATATTAGTGTGGATGTTATATTTTATCGTACCTCGCCCTTGAAAGTGATTTTATTCTGAAGTCCATTTTGCTTAGACAATAAACCGGGACAATTTCAAAATAGATTTTAACTTCATTAGCACACTTGAGAGTATTCTTTATTGATCACCAAAATTGTATCAGAAAAGGGAAACGTTATTCTGAGGGCAGAATCTAAATGAAAAAACAAACTGTAATTTGTTCTTACTTGCCAGAAAGCCGAGTAATTTTATCATTTTCATTCATTTTGTCGTTGCAAATACCATTATTCCATGTTGCTCACTTCACTACAATAAATTGAATACTACCTTAATCGATTTCTCATAATGGAAAATAGAAAAACAGTTTACAAAATATTATAAACTATAAAACCGTACAATTTATTAAACGGTTGTTGTTCGTCAAGTCGTTGAGCTTAGTGGTCCTGAGTTGAGCTACACGAATACTGACAAATGCTTGCACTGACTGGACAAGTCCACTCAAAGCTATGTGGGTCTTGCCTCAAAAGACCATCTGTGACATTTATCTGCATGGTGCTCATATGATGTGAACATTACATGTTTGCTGTATGGAGTTTAAAAGAGACATGGATCATGGATTGATGTTACTTAATTCTTCAGCTATGAAACACTGGCCTCATACAGTTTAAATTAACGAAAAAATTGACGTGTAAAATGTTTTTTAAATCTTTTTACAAAATGAATATGATTTGTAATTTTTTTTCTTGTTCATAATATTAAACACTAGCTTTTGCCCGCGGCTTTGCCCGCATATATAAAATATAGCCCATGTCACCCAGGAATAAAGCAGCTTTCTATCGGTGAAAAAATATTCGCAATCAGACCAGTACTTTCAAAGATTACCACCTATAAACATAAAAACAAACTTTACCTCTATAATATAATATTAGTGTAGATTTTTTTGATTTAAATAAAAATAAAGGAATGTAACTACATGTAACTCTCAAAGAAATTCTAGTGCCCTAGAAAGTAACCCGCTTTACAATGATAAGAATAATTTCAGCGCAAGTTAAAATTTAAAAGAATGCACTTTTCTGCTCTTGTATAACATGCAAAAGTTGATAAATGCACCATCGACTTCAGCATCGCACAACTTTATACCTAAGAGCATAAAGTTGAAAATCTGAGCGTTAGCGACCGGAACGAACGAAAACACTATATAATCTTCAATAGATTTTCAACTTTATATCCAATAACATAAAGTTGAAAATCTATTAAAGACTACTGAGAGTTTACGTTTATCGTTTGTGACTTGGCTAGGGGGGCTGGTTTAAGTATTAGTATCTTGTAGGTAGTAAATGTTAGAGAGAAACTGTCCTTCTCATATTATCTAATTTCATCACAGAATGCCTTGTTGGTGTCGAGTTCGCTAGCAACCGCTCAACATGGGGTCCCAAGGTTTGATCTCTTAGGCAGAGCACCGCCATGTCCTCGTTGGGGTGATCGGCGGCAACGGCCATCGTCCGGAGCGACGAAATGGCAGGCTGTCACCTCCTTCTGCGAAGCAGTAATGCTAGCGAAGGAGGCGGCTGCACGGGCGAGGAATTTCATCTCATTTCCTGCACGGACTTCTTCACACCCCAGCCGCCGGGATCCCGACCCCGATTTCGAGCCACCAAAGGCATAGGCTTGCGGAAGGCAAGCAATGGGTAACTTCGGCCGTCCGGGTCGACGACGCTGCGTAGTGTTTCCACGTGGGCTTCAAAAAGATGTCAGCAAAACTGTAGGAGCACAGCAGGGCCGGAAGCCTACTAGGGCATGGGTTGACTTCCGAAGGAAACCCGGGGTCCTAGAACGCTAGGTAAAGAAACACTAGGAACATAGGAGTGAGTTTTAGTCTTGCACTCCGCCCCAGTGCGCGAGAAGTTATTGGATGATTTCCCATCTAAAAAAAGTTCATGTTCTTAGTTCGGCGGGCTGTGCCGGCGCTGCCGCTGCGGCTGCTGAGACCCTCAAACGGCGCAAATACTGTAATCTTATTGGTAACTAGCTTCTGCCAGCGGCTTCGCCCGCGTTAATGAAGGCTTTCATCATACAAACTTTGGACCCCCGTTTCATCCCCTTAGGTTGTGCATTTTGAAAAATCCTCTCTTAGTGCTCGCCTACGTCATAATAGGAAGCTTTGTGCAAAATTTCACGCTCCTAGTCTTAGTAGTTTAGGCTGTGCGTTGATATTTCAGTCAGTCAGTTTCTCCGTTTATATTTATAGATAACAAACTGTGATTATGACTGATTCGAATCAAATTCAAATCTATCTATACATATAATAAATCTGTAGAAGTTTTTAGTTGTGCGCATAATTACGTAAAATGTACGAAATCGATGTAGATAACTTTTATACATTAAAATTGTATGTAACTTGATACATTACTTAGGCTTTGTTTTGTTTTGTTTCATCGCAATTGGTTGACTATATCGAAAGATATGCTACATTTATTGACTGTTAGGCGGTACGAATTTCGCCAGGTCAGCTAGTTCAAAATATTTATGTTTCACATAGGCCTACATGGGCACTTATAAAACTTCAGAAGCCAGTGCAAGGGTCTTCTAATTTGTCGTTTCCTATTTTAGAAGAACCGGCAGGAAACTCCATGATATACTTAGAAAAATAGGGGGTAAATATTAAATAGGGGGTTTTTTTGCTCTTGGGCGGCTTGTCAGACTTTTACTGACTAAAAACCCACTCCTGTTTCTTCTTTGCCATCGTTCCAGGGCCCCGGGGTTATCTTTCGCATCACCCATGGCCCCAGTAGGCTTCGACCCTGCTAGACCCCTACGGTTTTGCTGACATCTCCTTGAGGCGCACGTGGAACACTACGCGCCGTCGACAACTTGGGCTCGGTCCGGACTGCTGGAAATCGGGATCGGGATCCCGGCCGCTGGGGCGTAAAGGCCGTAAATATTAAAAAGGGTTACCCCCTATTTAATATTTACGGCCCTTACGCCCATATTAAATATTATAGCTTCTGCCAGTCGTTTCGCCCGCGTCATCATCATCATCGTCATCATCATCATTCTTCATTTCAGCCGAAAGACGTCCACTGTAGCACATAAGCCTCCCTCAAGTATCGCTACAACGAACGGTCCTGTGCGTCACGTATCCATCGGATTCTCGCGAATCTCACCAGGTCATCAGAACACATTGTGGGAGGCCTTCCAACACTGCGTCTTCCGGTGCGTGGTCACTGTTGAAATAATAAACATAAATACTTTTTAGTGAAGGTCTTTATGGTGCTTGTGTGTCTTTTGACTATGAGGCTGTCATTGTAATACTTTACCGTACACCGTACAATAAACGTTGTTAATTTTTCCTATCTCGTGGTATTCATTTCTACAGGTTATGGGCCGTCCCGTATACCTAAATTGATAGAAAATTTAATATTTATTGTTATAAAGTATCGAACGATCGTTAAGAAAGTAATTTGCGAATATTTCATCGAAGTATCACCCCGAAAAATGGCTACGTCAAATGTTCAAATTGAAAATTTAGTCTGTCGGGATAATTATTCCACTTGGAAGTTTGCAGTAAAATCCTATCTCCAACACGAGGATTTATGGGAATGTGTCGATCCTGGCACCGATGTCGACCTGAAGAAAGATGTAAAAGCAAAGTCAAACAAAATAATTTTGTTGGTCGAACCTATAAATTTCGTCCATATTGAAAATGCACAAACAAAACTACAAAATGCATTCGAGGACTCCGGGCTATCGAGAAGGGTTGGCTTATTGCGGGATTTAATAAATACATCTCTGAATAGTTGTGCAAACGTCGAGGAATACGTAAATAAATTAATGAGTACTGCATACAAATTACGAAACATCGGTTTTCAAGTTGATGAGGAATGGTTGGGAACACTCATGCTGGCAGGTTTACCGGATAATTATAAACTGATGATCATGGGTCTGGAAAGTTCCGGCATAAAAATTTCATCAGACTTTGTCAAGATAAAACTTTTACAGGAGGTGAAAGTTTCCGAGTCTTCTGCGTTTGTTACAAAGCACAAGAATACCTCTAAAAACAATGGCAAACCAAAAGGAAAAGGCCCTCGCTGTTGCAGTTGCAATAAATATGGGCATTATAAAAACCAATGCACACTGAAGAAAACTAATCATAATAGTTTTTTAGCAGTTTTTTCAGCATACAGTAATGTCGATAAGGAAGACTGGTATATTGACTCAGGTGCTACAATGCACATGTCAAGACGCTCTGACTGGATGTATGACATACAAGCATCTCCGATTCAGCAAATTAAGGTGGCTAATAATGATGTTGTCTCCGTGCAAAGTATGGGTAAAGTAAATATTCAAACTACTTTTTGCAAAGACGAGTCTCCGATCCAGGTGAGGAATGTTTTATTTATACCTGAGCTCAGTGTTAACTTGTTATCAGTTAGTCAATTAACCAAAAATGGTTGTAAAGTGGAGTTTACTGACATGGGCTGTAATATATATAACGCCAATAAAATTCTGGTAGCAAATGCCAAACTAGTCAATAACATGTATAAGCTGAATACCATTACTGTAAATGCTTATGCAGCTTCATCTGAAAATAAGTCGGATCTTATTACATGGCACAAGAGAATGGGTCATTTAAATTTGGCTGATGTTAAAAGGGTTAGAGACATGTGCTGAGGGTATAACTATCATTAACAAAAATGTTGATACTGTGTGTATACCATGTTGTGGAGCGAAACAAACACGATTACCGTTTCCACATTCTAGTTCGAGAGCGAAAGCATTACTAGAAATAGTACATACTGATCTGTGTGGTCCGATGGAGACACCATCTGCTGGTGGTGCGAAGTACTTCATAACCTTCATAGATGACTATTCCCGTAAAGTTTATGTTTATTTTCTCAAGAACAAAATGGGTATTAAATCAGTGTTTCAAAAGTTTAAGCAAGAAGTAGAAAATGAATTAGAAAAGAAAATTAAAGTTCTAAGAAGCGATAACGGAAAAGAATATTGTAATAAAGAATTTTCTGATTTTCTAACAGCTTCTGGCATCAAACACCAGACCAGTACTCCGTATACGCCTGAACAAAACGGGCTAGCGGAGCGGGTTAACCGGACATTGGTGGAACGTGCAAAATGCATGTTATTTGAAGCAAAGCTGGATAAACTGTTGTGGGCAGAAGCAGTCAGTACTGCTGCTTACGTCGTGAACCGATCACCATCACGGGTTTTAGCAGAGGTAACTCCCTATGAAAAGTGGACTTGTAAGAAACCAAACCTTTCAAATTTAAAGATCTTTGGTTCTAAGGCCATGGTACATATTCCTAAACAAAATTGCTTAAAATGGGATCGTAAATCGAGAGAATTAATTTTTGTGGGATATTGTGACAATTCCAAGGGCTATAGACTGTTTGATCCATTGAATAAAAAGGTTATTATTAGTAGGGATGTCATATTTATTGAAAATTCAATTTATAATATTGATAATGACATACTGCAACCCGTACCTACCAAACAGCTTGTTAATATTCCTCTAAATACAAAAAATGATGAGGTAATATCTGATGGTGACAGATCACAGAGAGAGATCCAAGATGAGTCTCCGCACTCGAGCACTGACACATCTTTTGATAGTTGTGTGTTGAATAGAATGACTGATGATGAAACTTATTATCCCAGTTCAAATGATGATACTAGCATTGATAGTTTCACAAGAAATATTACTTTAAGATCTCATCACAGACATAACAATTTCATGTGTGTTCAAAAGATCTCAGATCCACTTACTGTTGAAGAAGCCTTGTCGGGCTCTGATGCTGAATATTGGAAAGCAGCTATGGATGAGGAGTATCAGTCTATATTAGAAAATAATACTTGGGAAATTACTACTCTTCCAGACACTAAACGTCCCATATCGTGCAAATGGGTTTTTATATGGGTATGACGTATGACGGTGAAAATACATCTGTATAATCTATCCCAGGTTTTTGTGAACACCCTTTAATTACAAGCCGAGCCTTATACTTCACTATTTCTCCATTTTCATTAGTCTTCTTCTTAAAAACCCATTTGCACGATATGGGACGTTTAGTGTCTGGAAGAGTAGTAATTTCCCAAGTATTATTTTCTAATATAGACTGATACTCCTCATCCATAGCTGCTTTCCAATATTCAGCATCAGAGCCCGACAAGGCTTCTTCAACAGTAAGTGGATCTGAGATCTTTTGAACACACATGAAATTGTTATGTCTGTGATGAGATCTTAAAGTAATATTTCTTGTGAAACTATCAATGCTAGTATCATCATTTGAACTGGGATAATAAGTTTCATCATCAGTCATTCTATTCAACACACAACTATCAAAAGATGTGTCAGTGCTCGAGTGCGGAGACTCATCTTGGATCTCTCTCTGTGATCTGTCACCATCAGATATTACCTCATCATTTTTTGTATTTAGAGGAATATTAACAAGCTGTTTGGTAGGTACGGGTTGCAGTATGTCATTATCAACATTATAAATTGAATTTTCAATAAATATGACATCCCTACTAATAATAACCTTTTTATTCAATGGATCAAACAGTCTATAGCCCTTGGAATTGTCACAATATCCCACAAAAATTAATTCTCTCGATTTACGATCCCATTTTAAGCGATTTTGTTTAGGAATATGTACCATGGCCTTAGAACCAAAGATCTTTAAATTTGAAAGGTTTGGTTTCTTACAAGTCCACTTTTCATAGGGAGTTACCTCTGCTAAGACCCGTGATGGTGATCGGTTCACGACGTAAGCAGCAGTACTGACTGCTTCTGCCCACAACAGTTTATCCAGCTTTGCTTCAAATAACATGCATTTTGCACGTTCCACCAATGTCCGGTTAACCCGCTCCGCTAGCCCGTTTTGTTCAGGCGTATACGGAGTACTGGTCTGGTGTTTGATGCCAGAAGCTGTTAGAAAATCAGAAAATTCTTTATTACAATATTCTTTTCCGTTATCGCTTCTTAGAACTTTTATTTTCTTTTCTAATTCATTTTCTACTTCTTACTTAAACTTTTGAAACACTGATTTAATACCCATTTTGTTCTTGAGAAAATAAACATAAACTTTACGGGAATAGTCATCTATGAAGGTTATGAAGTACTTCGCACCACCAGCAGATGGTGTCTCCATCGGACCACACAGATCAGTATGTACTATTTCTAGTAATGCTTTCGCTCTCGAACTAGAATGTGGAAACGGTAATCGTGTTTGTTTCGCTCCACAACATGGTATACACACAGTATCAACATTTTTGTTAATGATAGTTATACCCTCAGCACATGTCTCTAACCCTTTTAACATCAGCCAAATTTAAATGACCCATTCTCTTGTGCCATGTAATAAGATCCGACTTATTTTCAGATGAAGCTGCATAAGCATTTACAGTAATGGTATTCAGCTTATACATGTTATTGACTAGTTTGGCATTTGCTACCAGAATTTTATTGGCGTTATATATATTACAGCCCATGTCAGTAAACTCCACTTTACAACCATTTTTGGTTAATTGACTAACTGATAACAAGTTAACACTGAGCTCAGGTATAAATAAAACATTCCTCACCTGGATCGGAGACTCGTCTTTGCAAAAAGTAGTTTGAATATTTACTTTACCCATACTTTGCACGGAGACAACATCATTATTAGCCACCTTAATTTGCTGAATCGGAGATGCTTGTATGTCATACATCCAGTCAGAGCGTCTTGACATGTGCATTGTAGCACCTGAGTCAATATACCAGTCTTCCTTATCGACATTACTGTATGCTGAAAAAACTGCTAAAAAACTATTATGATTAGTTTTCTTCAGTGTGCATTGGTTTTTATAATGCCCATATTTATTGCAACTGCAACAGCGAGGGCCTTTTCCTTTTGGTTTGCCATTGTTTTTAGAGGTATTCTTGTGCTTTGTAACAGAAGACTCGGAAACTTTCACCTCCTGTAAAAGTTTTATCTTGACAAAGTCTGATGAAATTTTTATGCCGGAACTTTCCAGACCCATGATCATCAGTTTATAATACGAGACCGACAGCATTGATTCCTTTTGTGATCGCTTGAAACTCGAAAAAGGCATTCGCCACGTGGTCGCCTGGCTTGGTTACCGTCCTGAGTTCCGGCGGGCTGACTTGCCCCCTGTCGGCTCTCGTAGGTGTTGGGCGCTTCTGTTTCGGTGGTTGTGGGACAAACCTGATGAACTCCTGTACTGCATCTATCTGTCTGATATGACGGGGCCTGGCACCAAATCCCAGCCGCCTGCTTAGAAAGTTGGAGACCGATTTCCATCGATCCATGGTATCGATCTTCTTCTCCAAACTACGGCTGATTTTTGCTTCCGAAGCGGCCCTCTCGGCTGCTATCTTCTGCTGTAGTTTCTCTGATCCGCAAGGTGTTGTTGGGACCGACCTGGAGGATGTTCGTTGTACAGTCTCTGCTGTTTCCAGTACGGCACACTTTTGGTGGGGTCTAAGAAAACTGAGGTCTTCCCCCCTGTCCTCATACACCACCATGTTGCCCACTGCAGTAACTGCAGGTTTCTTTGGTCTCCTTACATAGTGTCCGTGTGTGGCCATAGCCGAGGCATTTAGTGCACTGTACTAGCGGAGACTGGTCTTCTATTAGGCATCTCTGTATGCCCAGGTGGACCTTACCAGCCTGTGTGAAGTTTTGCCAGAGAGCTGGAGACAATTCCAAGACAGGATGACATTCGTGAGGGTTCCTTGCTCGCTTTCTGTATCTCATTCTGATGGATCGGTGTATTAGGTCGACATAAGTAGTATTGGATTGGATAGGATAGGATTTGGATAGCATTTGGATAGCATTTGGATAGCATTTGGATAGCATTTGGATCGCATTTGGATCGCATTTGGATCGCATTTGGATAGCATTTGGATCGCATTTGGATAGCATTTGGATCGCATTTGGATAGCATTTGGATCGGGTTTGGATCGGGTTTGGATCGGATTTGGATCGGATTTGGATAGGATTTGGATAGGATTTGGATCGCATTTGGATCGCATTTGGATCTGATTTGGATCGGATTTGGATAGGATTTGGATAGCATTTGGATCGCATTTGGATCGCATTTGGATCGCATTTGGATCGCATTTGGATCTGATTTGGATCGCATTTGGATCGCATTTGGATCGCATTTGGATAGGATTTGGATAGGATTTGGATAGCATTTGGATAGCATTTGGATAGCATTTGGATCGCATTTGGATAGCATTTGGATCGCATTTGGATCGCATTTGGATCGGGTTTGGATCGCATTTGGATCGCATTTGGATCGCATTTGGATCGGGTTTGGATCGGATTTGGATCGGATTTGGATCGCATTTGGATCGCATTTGGATCGCATTTGGATCGCATTTGGATCGCATTTGGATCGGATTTGGATCGTGTTTGGATCGGATTTGGATCGGGTTTGGATCGGATTTGGATAGGATTTGGATAGGATTTGGATCGGGTTTGGATAGGATTTGGATCGGGTTTGGATCGGATTTGGATCGCATTTGGATAGGATTTGGATAGGATTTGGATAGCATTTGGATAGCATTTGGATAGCATTTGGATCGCATTTGGATAGCATTTGGATCGCATTTGGATCGCATTTGGATCGCATTTGGATCGGGTTTGGATCGGATTTGGATCGGATTTGGATCGGATTTGGATCTGATTTGGATAGGATTTGGATAGGATTTGGATAGGATTTGGATAGCATTTGGATAGCATTTGGATCGCATTTGGATCGCTTTTGGATCGCATTTGGATCGGGTTTGGATCGGGTTTGGATCGGGTTTGGATCGGATTTGGATCGGATTTGGATCGGATTTGGATCGGATTTGGATCGGATTTGGATCGGATTTGGATCGGATTTGGATAGGATTTGGATAGGATTTGGATAGGATTTGGATAGGATTCAAAAAAGCACACGTGTCACAGGTCAATGACCTCAAGGAAAAAGGGTACACGAACAAAGTAGCCGATGACAACTCGGTCCGAAATGATACAACTGGAAAGCGACAGCAGACGGTCCACTGGTCCCCTCTTCCTGGGCGGACCAGAACACATCTGGCCAACGGAGATCGCGCAGGGAGAGGGGGGTGATGAGATCGTCGCGCACATAGCGCGCATCACCAGCCTCGTCGACACGACTCGTTTTTCGTCCTACGAACGATTACTACGAACGACTGCGTATGTCCTGCTGTTCGTCGACAAATGCCGCAAACGCGCTACCCGGTTGACGTTGCGACACAAGCATACATAGTATATAATAATAATAATAATAAGCATATACAGCATAATATAGTAGTTATAGTTATTGATAACAATTATGTAATACTAGCTGTTGCCCGCGACTTCGTCTACGTTAAGTTGATAAAACTGTACAATCATTCTGTGCTTGCAATTCATTCTGAAAGCATCGTAATTATTTATTGTACTTTCACATAAAACTGTTAAAGGTAAAAATGCAAATTACCTTCAGGATACATGTTATGTACTCGTCCAGATCCAGATGTATGAACGTCAATGAATAGAAAGAGTATGTAAGGGTCGTAGCAGTTGGCATTTCTGCCTACCTCAAGGGAAAAGGCACTAGTTTATGTATGTTTCTGGTTTATGTTCCGGTAAAACAACATTGTCACAGTGAGCACGTCACAATCGCAGCGGTAATGCCTGTCTTTGAGGAGTGGCTACAGAGGCGTCACGGCATCCTCTCTTTGTGCAGGACTCACCGGATGTGGGTGTTTCGGGAGGTATCTGTATCGAATTCAGCAAAAAGAAACACTCGAGTCTCACCATTGTGCGGATCGCCCGGAGAATACGATGGAACTTACGGTGGAAGTCAGTCCCGCTTGGTAGGAGCGCCGGCGCCTCCTTCAGTGAAGCACTACGATCGAAGAAGGTGGCTGAAACTATGAGGGATGATGAGGGAAGTGATGCTCCAGGTGTTGAAAGCCGCAGGGCGATTGCGGTGGAGCCGTCCGGTCATCTGGTCAAAGCAATCCTGAATCGACGGCGCGTAGTAATCTACGCGCGACTCATAATGATGTCAGCAAATGGATAGGGCCCTCTAGGGCCAATGTCTGCTAAGGCTGCGAGATTGTTCGAAAGAGTTACCTCCTGTAAAATTTTCGCCTCAATAATGTTTCACTGAAGAGTTTAAGCCGTCAGACAGCTTTGGTAGAGGTAAACGAAGGAACATAATCGGGACACCGACCTTCAGCTGGATAACGTTTGCACTGATGGTGCAAAGCCAAAAAGCCAGTGAATCCAAAAATTACCATCATCATCAACTATCTTCCTCCACAACAGTACTTATGAAGAATTTGCGAGAGCATGCTTGAATTGATTGTTGCAGCTTGATCATTTGGGGCGTAAAAATTACTTGTTCATTTATCTAGGATTTTTTTATGTGTATTTGACTGACGTCCTCGTATATCAGACAAATGTTATTCCATAGTGGGAACTACCCTATGAAGAGTCTCCAACTTTTGGATGAATTTCGGTGAAATCTTGAACGCGTGTATCCCTGTCCAATCGAACTCGCATATTGATGGCCAAACCGAGAGGTCACTGACGCCGATTGCCTCTATGAAGACACGGCGGTTCACCCAAGCAGGATAGACCTCCACCGCATGCTACAACGGGTCCTCCGGGCGATTTGTAAAATGGTAATATCAGAGTACTTCCAACCGAATCCGGAACAGAAACCGCGTGAAACACCCTCAACAGTCCTGAGCTTGTGTATCCATAAAACAATTAAATTCCGGTAAACAAATGTAGCAGCCGATTAGTGTTATCCCTGAGACTGGCCTCCCTCAGAGGGTGGTTCCAGTGTTGGTCACCACTCACTGCAAGGAGGTAACGTACGGATGTCGACGTAAGGCTGCAAGGAATCTGACATACATCATACGTTGTCGAACTGTGATCAGGAACGCAAACCTTTCGACCCAGTTTTATATGAAGCAGTGACTGCTAATAATAAAACACACCATTATTAGGCCGCAAGGTGCCATCATCCCGGAGGACACAGTGGAGCACACAGAGGTGTGTGTTGTCCTCGTGGAGGCAATCGGCGTCAGTCACCTCTCGCACCGGGCCTTGTGACTTTGGGCTATGGTCCAGAGCGAGGAGGAATGGCAGGCGGTCGCCTCCTTCTGCAAAGCCGTAATGCTAGTGAAGGAGGAGGACGCGTGAGGGAACGAACGTCCTCACGCCGAGCCGAGATTCTGACCCCGACGACCAGCCACGGTAAACGCGGGCTCGCGGACATCCAGCAATCGGTCGTCCACAGCCGTCCGGCCGTCCGGTAATTGACCGGACCGAGCCCAGTCGTCAACAGCGCGTAGTGATCCACGCGCTCCTCAAAGAGATGTCGCAAAGGGCAACTGAAGGACACAGGTGTGGTTTTAGTCAGTAAAAGTTTGACACGCCTTCCCGCTCCAACCAGAGTGGGAGAAGTCATTAGATAACTTCCACCCTTAAAAAAAGAAAAATAAAGGTGCCATCATTATCATTATCATTTCAGCCGAAACCGTCCACTGTTGGACATAGGCCTCCCCAAGTGTCACCATAATTACCGGTCCTGTGCGTCTCGCATCCATCGGATTCCCGCGACCCTCACCAGGTTTACCTGGGGGCCTTCCAACGCATGGTGCCATGCTACCCCTTCCGAAAATTTGGCCACGTTATTTTAAAGTCAATAATTAAATACATATAAGTATTTTAAGCCTTTGGTTGGTATCCCTTGAATAATCACGGTCAATTAGTTTGTTACAACCACGGGGAAAAAAAGCAGTAGGATTAAAAATGTCTCCGTCTAACTCCAGTTTAATCATAACGGTTTTCGCCCAATTTTAAACAATAAAACTGTCTGCAAACTTGGGCGATGGTCATTCTTCCGCCACTCAGAAAATTACGTAAAATACACAATGCCATCTATCAAATATGACGTTCAACTATTATTGTCATCATTATTTCTACTTTCAGTCTTTAGATGGCGTTGTGCCATATTTACATTTTAGTACGTGATTTTACTCGCCGCTTTGATTTTATTATGTGTTTTGATTAGTTTTTACAAAATATTTAGAAGATATCGAATAGAAATGTCAATTTTATTTTGAAAAAATGGTAAAAGTTATTTTATTACAAAAAAGAAGATAAAATAATGACAAAATTTTTAACTGTAGCTGGGGATCGAACGTGGCAAATGTCGTTCAATGTCGACATTTTGGATTATTGCTCACCCCCCATAGCAAATAGCGTGATAATATGTAGCCTAACAGTTGACCCGGCCTATAAGGATTATGTATGCAAAATTTGAACAGGATTGGTTTAGTAGTTTTTTCGCCAACTAATACCAACGCTCCACCATTTTACTGTTTTATTATATGTATAGATGTCAATTTTATTTTGAAAAAATGGTAAAAGTTATTTTATTACAAAAAAGAAGATAAAATAATGACAAAATTTTTAACTGTAGCTGGGGATCGAACGTGGCAAATGTCGTTCAATGTCGACATTTTGGATTATTGCTCAACCCCCATAGCAAATAGCGTGATAATATGTAGCCTAACAGTTGACCCGGCCTATAAGGATTATGTATGCAAAATTTGAACAGGATTGGTTTAGTAGTTTTTTCGCCAACTAATACCAACGCTCCACCATTTTACTGTTTTATTATATGTATAGATTACAGTTTTGAGCCGTTTGGGGTCGAAACGCTTGGGTCATGGGGTCCGAGTGCGCGTCTCCTTTTTAAGGAAATTTCACGCCGTCTGATCGACACTTTGCGTGACCAGAGGGCTGGCTCGTTCTTCGCCCAAAGAATTAGCATTGCCATTCAACGTGGCAATGCTGCCAGCCTTCTGGGCACATTTCCGGATGACAGCGATGTGGAGGAGTACTTCGACGCCTGAGTGTAATAGCTGTTTTTGTATTATATGTACATAGTTAGGTTTAGTATAATAGTTTTTATAGTTTGTATGTACATATGTTTGTTTGTGTGTAGTTCGGTTTTAGTATAAATAGTTTAGTTATTATTTAAGTTTCATATAAATTGTAATTGATTTGATAGAATGTAATAAAAGCACATTTTAAAACTAAAAAAAAAGGGTCTGATCTTAAGTTTGAACAACACTGGCCCAGTTCAAGAAGTTTGTATCTGATGTCCCAGATGAAGGGAGCTTTTCCACCAGAGATGTGCTATACTACTTTGCTAATGGATGTCAGAATCTGCATCAAAGCCAAGTGAATTTTTGACGATGGCTATTAATACCGAATAGTGGTGTAGGTATAGCAAATAGAGACATACATGCCCCTCCGGAAAAAATAAAAAGATTAAGGACAGGAGGACACAAATGGTCATAAAAATAATCATTTTATTTTGTATTAAAGTAATTAGTCCTTTCCATTGCTCTTTAGGTGACTTTAAGCCTTCTGATGAGACCCATTGTGAGCGACCATGTTTCCGAGCCATATGTCATCACTGGTAACACGCACTGGTAGCACATAGACTTTCATCTTAAGACACTGGGGTATGTTGGACGAGAAGATAGTGCGCCGCTTCGCGAACAACGATTCAACGATTGACCTCTTTCTCGAAGTTAGACCTACTCAACTGAACACACCCAATTAAAAGTAGTCGTCCACAACTTCGAGTGCTCGGAGTTTCCTAGCGTGATTGCATCACAAATCAAGATATTCGCAGGAGAATCAAGGTTAGCGACATAGCCTGAAAAATCGTTTAATTTTCAGTGGGCAGGGCATATTGCTCACAGAACAGATAGTTGATAAGGACGAAAGGTTCTGGAGTGGCGACCACTTGGTCGCCACTTAGTCTTGGTTACGGGAAGACACAGCGTTGGAAGACCTCCCTCAAGGTGGACCGGTGACCTTTTGAGGGTCCAATCCTATGTATGCGAGACGCACAGGACCGGTCATTATGGCGACGCTTGGGGGGGAGGCCTATGTCCAACAGAGGACGTCTTTCGTCTGAAATGATGATGATTATAGTAATTATCAAAACAAAAACTACAAGTTAGTTTGTAGGTATTTATTACTCTGGTCACTCCAAAAAATCGGAATCAACGTTCGTTGTGATAATTGGAGCCTTATATCCTTTGATGACCTTGAAAAACATCGTCCCGTTTCTCCATACAGTAATTTTATTTAGTAGAACCGTCCCAATAGTTCCCGTTCGAAGAATCTGTAAAAGAATAGTAATATGTCTTCTTTGTGGGGACTTAAATATTAACTATAAATACTATTATACTAAATCTAACTATGTACCTATCTACATCTAATACAAATACACAAAATACACTCAGGCATCGAAATACTCCTCCACATCGCTGTCATCCGGGAATGTGCCCAGAAGTCTGGCAGCATTGCCACGATGAATGGCAATAAACAAATAATGGTTAATAATAATGGTTTGTGCAAATAAACTGTTTTTCTTTCTTTCTTTCTTTCTTTCAATGCTAATTCTTGGAATGAAGAACGAGCCAGCCCAGCCAGTTAGGTTTAGTATAATAGTATTTATAGTTCATATTTAAGTCCCCACTAAGTATGACTATACAAATAAAAGACGCTATGATAGTCTTCTTATACATATGTAATTCTTTTGTACGTGTGTTTGTCACCTAACTCTTCCTGAACGGCTTGACCGATTTGGATGTAATTGAGTGAAAATATGTATATTTGAGTAGGTTCCTGAAAGTTTAGAAAATACAATCGGAACCGTTAGATGGCGCTACAATCGGCATCTTAATTTTTGTTCTGATGAAAAGCCAGTTTTGATTAAGACAACGTATGTCGGGACTGCTAGTAATATTATAAGAAGGAAAGATTTGTATTTTTGTTGGTAATTAATAAACTCTAAAACTACAGGACCTATATTCAATATTCTTTTACCTTTAGAACGCTTCTTAACATGTCTGCCGTTTCATACACAATGTGGTTGATTTATGCCAGCAAAGATATATGAAATTGCATTTTATCCTTGTAGTATATTTTCTGACGTAAAAACGTCTTTTTGCTTGCAGACCTGAAGGTCAATATTTCTAATAATCAAATTTATTTATTTTTATTCTTGATAGGTTCCCGCTTGACCGCTATCTCACCTGATGGAAAGCGACGATGCGGTCGACGATGGAGCGCACTTACCTAGAAGTAACCTATTCACTCTTGACTTAAAGACTCCCGGGTTGTAGCCATCAGGAAACACAGATTCCGGCAATATCGTAAAATTTCAATTGCTAAAAACTACCAGACCTTTAATGGTTTTTTAACAAAGCGAGCTAATTCTCTACCTAAACAGTGAGCTCAAATACTAACTGAACAAACGAATCGGTCCAGTCTTCTAATGAGTCCAGCGTGAGAGGTCTCATTTTTCCCGCTCAACTCGTGTGAAGACTTTTTTTTTTTTTTTTCGGGTGGGAAAATCATCTAATGACATCCCCCGCTCTTGGGCGGAGCGCGAGATAGTGTCAGACTTTTACTGACTAAAAACCCACTCCTGTTCCTTCTTTGCCATTTTTTTCCAGGGCCCCGGGGGTCACTTTCGCATCACCCATGGCCCCAGTAGGCCTCGACCCTGCTGGGCCCCTACGGTAACTCGTGTGAAGACTGGGTTTGCATATTAGCACTCGCTTCGCTCTCTTGGCTCGTAAATAGATCCACAGATATATTATCTCTGGTTGAAATAGGACGAGCTACAATTGCTTGGCTCATATGTAAAAACGCAGCAGTCGCTCTGATTGAGAATGAGCTCGCTTCGCTCACTTGCTACTTAAAATCACAGCAATTGTTTTTTTTTTTTTAATTATTGATAGGCTTGCGTTTAACCACTATTTCACCTGATGATAAGCGATGATGTGGCCGAAGATGGAGCCCGCTTGCCTAGAAGTAACCTATTCACCCTTGACTTAAAAACCACTAGGTCTATCAGGAAACACAGTCTCCGGCAGGGAATTCCACTCCTTAGCTGTACGCATAATGAATGTGTTCCCAAAACGCTTTGTACATATGGGTGGGATTATATACAAAATAGCTCTTTATGGTCGCCTCAAGACCGTTGTAGAATTTTATGAAATGAGCGAGCGGAGCGGGTTATACTTGTAAAATCAGCCTCCTCACATCTAACTGAGCAAGAGCGTTCGTCTTAGTACGAAAAAAGGTTATTGCTCTCCAATAGGATCATAAAAGATTAGTTCGATAAATTATTTTGACAGGCCTGTTGGTCTAGTGTTAGTGACCCTGACTGCTATGCCGGAAGTCGTGGGTACGATTCCCACCCAAGACAATAAATGTTTGTGTGATGAGCACGATCGTTTGTTCTGTGCCTGGGTGTAATTTATCTATAATATGTATGTATTTAGAAATAAATACTTAAGTATGTTTATCAGTTATCTAAGTACTCATAGCACAAACTCTGCTTAGTTTTGGACTAGATGGCGTTGTGTAAAAGTTGTGGAATATTATTATTATTTTATCAATTACCTGCGTAGTTGGTTTAGTTATTTTCGTAGTATATTTTATAGTCCGTTTTGTGGTCCGCTGTGTAGTTCGTTGGGTAGTTCGTTTTGTGGTCCGCGTTGTAGTCTGTTTTGTCGTACGTTTTGTGACGAATTCTATCGGAGGGGGCTCTAAGAGTGGTGGATACAGAATACGTGTTTCACGCTTATCTACCACATAAGTTGTCCGTTTTTTATTAGCGGTGAAATCAGACCAAGGTTTGTATTTTCCTGTCGCTTGCGGTGTAAATCTCCTCCTCTGATTCCAATTGGTTGTGCGTGGTTTTGTAGTAGCAGTTGTCGGTAGTGTGTAATAAGTGGTTCTTTTCCGTGGTTTTGCAGGTGTTGTGTAACTGTACATCACCCTTCTTCCATCAGCGTAGTAAATGTAGAAGCCTTGAACTCTCGTCAATAAACTCGGAACGGTTAAACAGCCCGCGGAAGCACTGAAGCATTCCGAATAATTCGTAACTTTATACACTGGAATTATATGTTTGATTATATGTATTTTGAACAATCTCTTGTTGGTCGGTTGCAAGCGTGAGTGCTCTAGGACTATGGCGGAGACTGCAGGATTGTGCGAAAATTCTTTCACACAATTTTACCTATAAGTTTAATTCTGACAAGCCAGTTCCATCATCAAACCAGTAAACGTCAACATCATCATCATCATTTCAGCCGAAAGACGTCCACTGTTGGACCGGCCTCCGCCAAGAGTCGCCACAACGACCGATCCTGTGCGTCTCGCATCCACCGCGTTCCCGCGACTCTCACCAGGTCGTCGGTCCACCTTGTGAGAGGCCTTCCAACGCTGCGTTTTCCTGTGCGCGGTCGCCACTCTAGAACCTTTCGGCCCCATCGACCACTAAACGTAAGCGTATTATTTCCTGATAGCAACAATACAGGGGTGTTTAAATCAAGAGCGAATAGGTTACTTTTAGGCAAGGGCATGCTCTATGGTCGACCACCGTGAGTTGGTCGTCGCAGTCCGTTTTCCAGCTTCCTCTGTCATCATCATCATCATCATGATTTCAGCCAATAGACATCCACTGCTGGACATAGAACTGCTGGACCTAAATGTCGCCACAATGAACGGTCCTGTGCGTCTTGCATCCATCGGATTCCCCCTTCACCAGGTCATCGGTCCACCTTGTATGGGGCCTTCCAACACCGCTTCTTTCAGTACGTGGTCGCCACTCCAGAACCTTTCGGCCCCAACGGCCATCTGTTCTGCGAGCAATGTGCCCTGCCCATTGCCACTTAAGTTCGGTTTCCTCTTTGTGGCACAGTAATACTTACTCAAATTATTATCACAGTTATACTCAAATAGATCACATTCATCCAGGAACAGTCTGTGATGCGAGTGGTTTGTCTCATACCCACACTCTGGAATCCACGTATGATTACAAATGTCAGCTAGAAGACACTGGTTTATGTCCTGAAACTGTACAACAACACAATCAAAACGGACAGTCGGGCCCGTAACACTACTAACAAACAGTTTACTGCCTAACCTTATCCAAACTGTGTTGGGGGCTTCCAGTCTAACAAGATGCAGCTGAATAACAGCTTTTTAAGCTATTGCATAGCTTCTATCGAGGGCCTTGAGCGCGGGGACCGAATCCAGGAATTCCGTAACGAAAAAAACCTCACGCTCCCCACTCCGACGGGCACGGAGGTGTGGCTTGAAGGCCGACAGAGACCGAACACCTATTTTAGAAAAGTCGTTAACGACCTGTGTGGCGCATTGGTACAGCGTTCTACCTATGTTATCATCGTGCCTCGAGTTCAAATCTCGGTCAAACAAAATAGTCTTTTTGTATTATAATAGATTATAGTAATGTTCTATGATAACAACTGAACATACTTGTACCAATTTATGAAGTAAACAAGAAAGAAAAAAATTTGTTTTCTTATCGGTCACCACGCTCAAAAAGTGTAACTTGAATTAATATCAAAGAAAAAGAAATACTGCATAAATAAAATAAATAAATAATTATAATTGCATAAGTTGATACAAAATGCTATGCAATAGCTTTACCGCGGCAGTCCCCGAGTGCCACACTTATTTTATATGGAGGGACTGCCTACATATCTGACCTTCACAACCCAATAATTAGGTAATACGGTACGCCCAGGAATCAAATTTGATTTCTAACTATTCTTAACTAATAACTGTAAAACGTCTACAAATGTTTATACCGTTTATGCCGCGTACATCGAAGCCTCGAAGGACTGGAACAATTTGCATGCTGCGGTCTTCCTGTCCAACTATAATTTAGGTGTCTTCAAGGCTAGAGTGAATAGGCTCTTAATAAACTTGTGCGCCTCACTATCAATGATTGCATCACTGCTTACCATCAGGGGAGATCGCAGTCAAGCACTGGTTTATATCAATTAAAAAAAAAAATGTCAGCAGAGACCAGCAGCTTAGTGAGCAACCATCCACAGATCGGCCTTGGCAAGCGTTGCACGCGCGTTTAACTTTGAAGATCAACCGAAGTATTTTTCCCTGAGTTTTTGTATGTTACCCAGTCATCATCATCAGTTCAGTCAGTTCAGTCCTCTGTTGGACATAGGCCTCCCCCAAGTATCGCCATAACGACTGGTCCTGTGCGTATCACTACCATCGGATTCCCACGACCCTCACGAGGTCATCGGTCCACCTTGTGGGAGGCCTTCCAACACTTCGTCTTCCGGTACGTGGTCGCCAATTTAGAAGCCTATCGACCATCTGTTCTACGTGCAATGTACCCTGCCCACTGCCACGGCCCGCTGCCGTGTTACCCAACCGCTCCATGTGAAATAATGGTATTCAGAATAATTCAGGGTAAGGCTGGAAGCTAACGCAAGCATAGTTGGAAATGCAAAGCAGATAGGTAATTGATTATTACAGGTAATACGGATTCAAGTTAACCTTTCTTTTAAGGCATTTTTATGTCCCACTGCTGGGCAAAGGCTTCCCCCTTCTCCTTCCAAACCTTTCTGTCTAAAGCGATCTGTGGCCAAGTTTGCCCCGCTAACATGATCAGATCGTCACACCACCTTCAATGCGGTCGACCTCAACGGCGTCATCCTACCTCAGGAGTGGTGTGTGTCCATCTCTTTTAACATAAAGAACCTCGTGACAGCTGAGAAAGCTATGCAGAAAAATATCCCGACCTGAGGCCCTACCACAACCTCTTAATGCGATCCATTTCACGACTTAAACTGAACTGTTAAAGGGATGGAGCTGTTATAGGGTGTATAGCTCCATTTGCTTTTCCTCGCTCGCACGCTTGACATTTTGACATGTCATGGTAGGGCCCCTAGCTCACGATGTTGTCGATATGTGAGATGTGCATACAGCAGTTATTGTGCCGATATGTGAGAGCTAATGGCATAATAGCCAATAGCCAGATATCGTCAGATATCCCGCTCGCCCAAGAGCGCGGGATGTCATTAGATGATTTTCCCACCGAAAAAAAAAAGATATCAGCAGAGGCTCTCGTTAAGCAGTTTGATCAAGTGCTTGATTCATTAATAGCAATAAGTATATTATATGTATATCTCGAATTCTATCAATGTTTTTGCATGCCGTTAGGCAGAATGTAGCGGAAACACCCAATTCTATACCATCTCAAACTTGTACCTACATTAAAAACCCAAATAATTCTGATTCAGATTCTGAAAATCTTACCGGAATAAAATGTTGTTTTGATCTCAGCGGAATAAATATAATCACTGAAAATAAAATATCAGCATCAAACACATAGTCTATATCAACGGTATATTTTGTCCGTCCTCGCTCTTGTACCCGACTCTTTTTGTATGCTGAAGTTCACCTTATTTAGAGGGTAAATACGGGAAAATCGTAAGACACTATAAAGATGCTTTATTATGAGAAATCGGAATAAAAAGAGCATATTTAACTAAATTACGTGGAAGTAAGTAACTCCTCTAAAATCCCAACAACATAAACATGACAATTAAATCCCAGGATTTAAGAATTTGATATAAATTATTATTTTGAAAATAGTACATTATGATACAAGTGTGTAATGTTGTGATTACCGCTGAGGCGGTACCAAGGGTGGTAATCACCCATATTAACGTGTCTCCTATCCTATACCCCGCTCAAGAATTATAGGCCCATCTCACTTCTGAGCCATTTCTACAAGTTGTTTTCCAGAGTCATCACAAACCGTCTCGCGCTCTTGTTTGAGACTTCCCTCCCAAATAAGCCGGATTCCGAAAAGACTTCGGCACCGTGGACCACATATATACGCTGCGGCAGGTTATACAGAAGACTGAGGAGTATAATCGGCCTCTCTGCTTAGCGTTTGTGAACTACGAGAAAGCTTTTGATTCGATCGAAACTTGGGATGTACTGCAATCTCTCCAACGGTGCCAGATTGACTATCGGTACATCGAAGTGAAGAAGTGTTTGTACAAAAATGCCACGTACAATGAACATGGACTTGGTGTGGACATGGAGTGGGACTTTAAATTGAACATGGACAAAACCAAAGTAAACAACAAGTGGGTGCTACTTATAGCACCCACTCCTATCAAGATCGGAGACTCTACACTCGAAGTTGTGGATGATTACGTTTACCTGGGACAGACAGTCCAGTTGGGTAGGTCTAACTTCAAGAATGAGGTCAATCGTCCAACTCAGTTGGGCAGCGTTCGGAAGGCTGCGTGATATCTTCTCGTCCAATATACCTCAGCGTTTCGAGACGAAAGTCTATGACCAGTGCTTGTTATGATACGACGACGATAGAACACGCTTGCCTAGACATAATCTAATCTATTCACTCTTAAGCCCCTTAACCCTAGGTTATAGCTATCAGGTAACACAGACTCTATTATGGAATTCGACTCCCAAGCCGTACCTACGCACAATTAATGGGTTCCCAAAACAGTTCCCAAAAGAGTATAAAAAAAATACTAATCAATAAAAATATGATAAACAGTTCTTACTTGCCAGAAAACTCACTAATTTTATCATTTTTATTCATTTTCAACATATTTTTGTCATTGAAAATTCCATTATTTCAAGTATTACATAGTTTAAAACAAATACGATCAAAAGAAATGCTGCTTACTGCCATGTAATAAACTTAATATTTATCTTAATCGATTTCCCAGAACGTAAAAAAAATCGTTTACGAACGTTTACAAAAATATTATTACACTAACACACTAATATTATAAAGATGAAAGTTTGCATTAATGTATGTATGTTTGTCATTTCATCACGCTCAAACCTCCCGAGAGTATGTTTTCCTGAGATATTTTTAGGGTTCCGTACATCAAAAGGAAAAACCCCTAAAGGATCACTTTGTTGTCCGTCTGTCTGTCAAGACCCTTTATCTCAGGAACGCGTGGAGGTATCAAGTTTAAATTAAAACCTTGTACTCAGATCTGCGGTCCCTTGAAGCTGTGAAAAAATAAAACTTCTGAGTTGACGAAAAAAAAAGATACGACCGTTTATACTGCAAAAAAAGTATATTTCGACACTCTCAAGGGAATCAAAATTTATAGGCTACTTGCCTTTGACCTAGAATTCTGAAATTTGGCATGAAGCAAGGTCTCATAGCACAAGTATAGAAAAAAATCTGAAAACTGTTTTGTAGTTACGTCACAAAAAAAAGTAACTTTTTGCGATTCGGAAAAGTCTTCATAACTCATTTCGGGAATTGAACTGGTTTTCATAAGTAAGTTTGTACGGAATCCTCGGTACGCGAGTCCGACTCGCACTTGCCGGGTTTTTACTTACACGCAGGCGAAGTCGCTTGCAGAAGCTAGTCAACAATGAAAGGATAACCTGTTTAACGCATTAATGTTATAAAAGCGAAAGTTTGTGACTGTGTTTGTGTGTGTTTGTTACTCCTTCACACTCGAACGTCTGAATGGATTTCTAAGAAACTTGGTACACGAGTAGACCTGGTCCCAGAATAGCACAGAGAATACTTTTTATCCCAGAAGTCCTTGCGTATTACCAGTGATGACAAATGGCTCCGAAACGTGGTCGCTTACAACGGGCCTCATCAGAAGACTTAAAGTCACCCAAAGGGCAATGGAAAGGGCTATGCTCTGAGTTTCCTTGCGTGATCGATTCAGGAATGAGGATATCCGCAGGAGATCCAAGGTTTTTTTTTTCGGGTGGGAAAATCATGTAATGACATCCCCCGCTCTTGGGCGGAGCGAGAGATAGTGTCAGATTTTTACTGACTAAAACCCACTCCTGTTCCTTTGCCACGTTTTCAGGGCCCCGGGGATCTCTTTCGCATCACCCATGGACCCAGTAGGCTTCGACCCTGCTGGGCCCCTACAGTTGCTGACATCTCCTAGAGGCGCGCGTGGAACACTACGCGCAGGAGAACCAAGGTTACTGACATAGCATGAACAATTGCCAAACTTAAGTGGCAATGGGCAGGGCACATTGCTCGCAGAACGGATGGCGGTTGAGGCCGAAAGGTTCTGGAATGGCGACCATATACCGGAAAACGTAGCGTTGGAAGGCCTCCTACAAGGGGGACCGATGACCTGGTAAGGGTTGCGGGAATCCAATGGATACGACACGCACAGGACCGTTCATTGTGGCGACACTTGGGGAGGCCTATGTCCAACAGTGGACGTCTTTCGGCTGAAATGATGATGATGGGAACATCATCATTGTTCCTTTGGGTCAATTTTCTCCTATGACGCGGGTAAACTGCATACAATTAACTTAACCAATGTTAAATTTAAATATTGGACTTAATAGACCAGCATAGACACATTCTCAAAACAAAAAAACCGTTGTAATCAATATACAGGGTGTCTTTGACGGACAAACGAATACCACGGATCCAGTACATGATTCTGGATTCCACAGTGGTGGAATTTTTCGTCGGCTTTTTCCTAATTTAAAAAAAAAATGCACTTTTTTAAATTTAAACTGTGTAAAATCGTTATTCTTATCAACCCTGATGATATTTGTAGTAAAAAAAAAACAAAATTAATTAAAAAGTCATCGGGGTAGATAAAATCGTTATTCTAATCAACCCCGATGACATTTTTAATTTTAAAAGTAATTCATTTCTTTTTTTTTCAATAAAAATATTAGAATAACGATTTTATGCAGTTTAAATTTAAAAAAACGTAAAGATTTTTTTTTTTGGATAAAACCGACAAAAAATTCCTCCAGTGGGGGTCCAGAATCATGTACTGGATCCATGGTATTCGTTTGTGCGTCGATGTCGAAGACACCCTGTATTCTAAAAACTGTGTTTTTAAAAGTCTCGTAATAATTTATTTCAATGTATATAACTAAAAAATTAAATTTATTAAAATAAATTAAATTAAATGATGAACGACGTTTATAACGTTACATATGTCCAATTTAAAAGGAAAATTATAACCTTAGCTTCAAAGATTCGGCTCTCACAGAAATGCTAGTGCCCTAGAGAGTACTCCGCTCCATAAAGATGAGAATAATTTCACGCGCAGTTGAATTACTTAGTGTTTAAAATATTGCTTGAGTGTTTCCTATTATAGGGAAAAGTTCTTTTAAAAAATCAAATTAAATTCTAGTCACAATAATAAAATCATAAACTAATGTATAAAATTCTCATGTCACACTGTTTGTAAAAAAACTCCTCCGAAACAGCTTGAACGATTCTTATGAAATTTTGTGTGTATATTCAGTAGGTCTGGGAAAAGGACGTAAACTATTTTTTACCCGCCCACTTCCACCCCCCATTTTTTCTTTAACATATTATATGGCAGAACAACGTTTTCCGAGTCAGCTAGTAATCATATAATAATGTAATGTTTAAACCGCCATTGTATCCATAGATTAAGTCAAGATTAATTAATTAATTAGATTAAGTTTGTTTACAAGTGGTGTACAACTTTTTTGGTGTATAATAAAGTTTTACTCTAATTTATTCCATCTTCCTCATCGTTGTTTGCCCAAAACGCTGGCTACATGGCTACATTGAATAGCAACGCTATTCGTTATAAAACGAAAAGCCCAGACTTCTGGTCACGATAAGAGTCTACTACTTTGATTAAATTTGTTTGCTGTTTGCTTGCTGCTTGCTATACAGGTAAAATTAACAACCCACCTCAGTATCGCAGAAGTGTCGAAATTCTCGGTTTTTCTCTACTATGACATGCATACACAAAAACTTCTCATGAATCAGTAATCACATTCATACAGACAAACAAATGTGATGGGGGATTTTGTTTTATAATATGGAAGGAATATTTTAAGTTTTTGTTGTGCACTGTCTATATTAAGCGAGCTTAAGCTAAATCTTGGGTTAAGCTCGATTTTGCGCATTAACTTTTTTCGTAAATTGTATTATTAGATGTTTTTGTGAGCAATCCTTTAAATTCTCCCACCGCGTCTGTCAGTCTGTCTATTCGCGTTTTCACCAATCATCATCATCATCATTTCAGCCGTAAGACGTCCACTGTTGGATATAGGCCTTGCTAAGTGTCGCCATTACGACCTGTCCTGTGCGTCTCGCATCCATCGGATTCCCGTGACCCTCACCAGGTCCTCGGTCCAACTTGTGGGAGGCATTTCAATGCGGCGTCTTCCGGTACGTGGTCGCTACTCTAGAACCTTTCGCACACATCAACCATCTGTTCTGCAAGCAATGTAGCCTACCCACTGCCACTTAAGTTTGGCGATTCTTCGGGCTATGTCGGTAGCCTTGGTTCTCCTGCAGATATCTTCATTTCTGATGCGATTACGCAAACTCCGTGGATAGCCCTTTCCATTGCTCTTTGAATGACTTTAAGCTTTTCTGATGAGGCCCATTGTGAGCGACCACGTTACAGAGCAAAATGTCATCACTGGCAACAGGCACTAATAGACGTTCGTCTTGTGACACTGTGGCATGTTGGACGAGAAGATATTATACCGCACAGCTTCCCAAACGCTGCCCAGCCGTGTCGGATTCGACGATTGACCTCTTTCTCGAAGTTAGATCTACCCAAATCTACCGTCTATCCCAGATAAACGTAGTCGTCCACAACTTTGAGTGTAGAGTCTCCGATCTTGATAGGAGTTACATGGATGTTTACCATGACTTTGGTTTTGTCCATGTTAATTTTAAGCCCTACTCTTTCGGAAGTTCTACTGAGGTCACCGAGTATTGTACTAAGCTTCTCCTTTTCATCAATAGATACAGAGATTCATGAGGAATTTTCAGATTGAGAATTTTAAAAAATTCTAACACCCATGCAAAACTGGGGCAGGACACTAGTAAGGCAAAGGTACATACATGAAAAAGAAATACTAAGTATACCTATATATATCTGAAGTATTAATATCCATGTGTTATTCACAAGTAAAGCCATATTCATGTACCACCGAAACTCGGAATATTTCCATTCAAAATATTCGTAGGAATTCATACAAAGGAACCTTTTATGTTTTTCATAAATTCGTTATGTTGGGTAACGAGGTTATTAAAAGAACCACGTGTTGAACGCTTGCCTGAAATACTTGGAAATTTGCATTATTTTCGTTCTGTTCCTAGTATCAGAATAGTGCTTTTAAACTTGTTATGTACTGGAAATTATATTTTTGCACCCTACTTGTTTTATCCACCATGCATTTCATTTCTATCTACACAAGTTATTTTACCAGATGAACACCATACTCGAGTTCCTTTTTTAGGGTTTCGTACCCGAAAGGAGCCTTCGCGGGATGGAAAAACATATGAAATGGATACTCGTGGGCCTAGAACGCAAAAGCCAACTGAAATAACATAGGTGGGGTTTTATTCAATAAAAGTCTGACACGCCCTCCCGCTGGCCAAGGGCCTGATTCTGAAAGGAAGACTCGGCCCTGGTACGAAAGGCTACGAAGGAACAGAAGTGGGTTTTTAGTCAGTAAAAGTCTGACACTATCTCCCTCCCCGCCCAAGGGCGGGGGATGTCATAAGATGATTTTCCCACCTCAAAAATAAAGCTCTGACAGGCATCGGCTGTGGGCCCTGTCAATGTTGCTCACAGCTCTTTGAATACGACCCAGGCCTGATCCTGCATCAAGTTAAACTGAAAATCAACCCCAACTTGCCCCAAGTAAGCTTTGGGCTAGAATCCTCAAAGAAAAAAAACCTTAGCCGTCCCCGTCAAACCGGGCGGCGCACGGTGTTAGCAGAAGCAGCGAACAACGGAATAACATGGAGCGAGGTGAAGCGCGA
The DNA here is from genome assembly GCA_905147345.3 of Mythimna impura. Classification (NCBI taxonomy): domain Eukaryota; kingdom Metazoa; phylum Arthropoda; class Insecta; order Lepidoptera; family Noctuidae; genus Mythimna; species Mythimna impura. The sequence continues at coordinate 9,235,365 of LR990362.1, read as the reverse complement.
CGCTCAAAACCGTTCACAATGGAGTATTATTGTGGACGCCTTCTGCCCCATCCATTATGTCAGTAAGATAACCCCAACTAAAACCATTTATTGTGTGTACAGCTAAGTAGTAGAATTCCCTGCTGGAGTCTATTTCCTGATAGCTACACTCTGGGAGTCAAGTCAAGAGTGAAAAGGTTACTTCTAGGCAAGCTCCCTCCATGGTCGACCACATGGTCGTTTCCATCAGGTGAGATAGTAACTAAGCGTGACCCTATGAACAAATAAAAAAAAATAGGAAAAGGTTAGGCAAGCAGATTCAGTGGTAAAATTGACCAAAGTATGGTTATTGCTCCAAACACGATGCTATGCAAACCAATAAATCGATATACCTCAATCTCGCCAAGGTCCCACCGGCCTCAACAATGTTCATACCGTTGCAACACTGTGTTCATTCACTGACAACACTGAGGAATGTTCTCGAGACATTAGAAGAGGTCAAGATGTCGTCGTAAACATTACTGTCTTGATTGTAATGGATGGTAATGTTTTCGTAAGAGAAGGCTTGGCTTGGTAATAAAAAACCGGGCAAGTGCGAGTCGGACTCGCGCACTGAGGTTATAAGAAAAAAGATTTTGTTTAAAAAGTAGGCCTTTCCTTTCATCATCATTTCAGCCGAAAGACGTCCACTGTTAGACATAGGCCTCCCCCAAATGTCGCCACAATGACCGGTTCTGTGCGTCTCGCATCCATCGGATTCCCGCGACCCTCACCAAGTCATCGGTCCACCTTGTGGGAGGCCTTCCAACGCTGCGTCTTCCGGTACGTGGTCGCCATTCCAGAACCTTTCGTCCCCATCGACCATCTGTTCTGCGAGCAATGTGCCCTGCCCACTGCCACTTTAGTTTGGCGATTCTTCGGGCTATGTTGGCGACCTTGGTTCTCATGCGGATATGTTCATTTCTGACGCGACCACGCAAGGAAACTCCGAGCATAGCCCTTTCCATTGCCCTTTGAGTGACTTTAAGCCTTCTGATGAGGCCCATTGTAAGCGACCACGTTTCGAAGCCATATGTCATCACTGCCTTTCCTTTAATTTGCCTTATATAATTACTTCCCAGAATGTTATCCCAAATAGCGACATTATGAGATAATGTTATAAAAAACATATATTATTTTTTTCCGAAATCAACGGCTTCAATTCGTGGCTAGGAATATTGATTTTCAAAATAATAATGCTATTTTTTTTACTAAAATAGAGCTCAAGACTCCTTGGAGTATATTTCGCTATTTACTAAATACGTATTCATAGATTCATAGATATTCATAGGTTTGGAATTGGCCATACACGCCCTCATGTAGATTTAACACTGTAAGACTATAATGAAGAGACAAGTACCCATCAATTGGCTTATCTTCTTTGCAAATTTGTCAAACTGCTCATTAGTCTAAATAATTAAGACAAGGCCGCGATTATGAATACTAATTGACTCTCCATGAATAATGATAAATTGAACAGTTATCATCATAATTATGAATACGAGATCCGAAGACAGTTGCCTGGAAGCAGATTCGTATAAAATCCATCAAAGTTTTCTAAGACGGGGTCTACCATCAGCAATGATGAAAACAAAACAGAAAGAAAGAAAGGAAAACTATTTATTTGCGCGAAATGACATAATCTTAAAATTAGTTTACAAACCGTAAAAATATGCGTAATATATTACGCATATTACGATAGACGAGAGTAAGACCAATTGTTTGTTATAGGAATTTTATCCTGAATTATAATCCTATCGATTAGTATAATAAAATAGCGAGTGTTTGTTTTTTTTTTAATTTAATTGGTTCGAGTCCCGGGCGAAGCAAGCGAGTTTTAGAAAATCTTTGATTGCAGTTTTGTTTCTTTTTAAAAATAAAGGAATGTCTCCTTTAAGTAAAATGAGCCAACTTGAGGATTTAAGGTAGTTTTCTTCCAGGGCCCGATTATTTTTCCACACTGTATACGGGAAAAATATACGTAATATGTGTATAGTATTAAATAAAAAATTAAGTTTTTTTATTGATAGGCTTGCATTGATTACTATCGCTTCTGATGGTAAGCGATGATGTGATCAAGATTGATTGGAGCACGCTGGCCGAGAATTAACCTATTCACTCTTGAGTTAAAGACACCCTGGTTGTAGCTATCAGGAAACACAATACGAAGTACTTGAAAAAGAATTATATTGCGAAAACAATGTTTCCTTAATTTTCAGGTCAAAAATATATTAACCCAGCCGTCCACATATCACAACTAGCAGTTGATGACTGATATGTGAAGTATAATATACATTTTAGATTTCTGTCATCAGCACACTAGTCTCTGGATGGTTTGAAAATCTACAATTACATTTTAATTTATTTAATACTTAATGCAAACAAAGAAAAATCTTAGCCATTTTTTCTTTTCTGCCAGTCGACCTTTGGTCTATCTTTACAAAATAAAAATAAAACTGTTGTTTTCTACAGTTGCAGTCAAGTCATGCGAACAAAAATGTATTTTACAGTTTATTTTCTGTGTTATTTATTGCATCAAAGGTATCTTTCTTATATTTTTTCTATGTGGAAAAAAATTGATGCTGATGAAAAAGAACTTACAGTACCTACAGATAACTGTTGAACCTGCGCAATGGCGGGGCAAACCGCTAATACCTGTTAAAGATACATATAACACTTTCGGCAAGACAAGCGACCCATAGTAGAGTCGCTGGTCTAAGGGGATGGCATCGGATCAACTCAGGATGGATAAAATGGCGACAGTTCACTGGAACTACTTGTGACCTCCGGATGCTTCTCAAGTTAATAATAATAATATTTATTCAGAGTTAAAATTTGGTAAAATAGTTACATTAAATCTTAGGAATAATTACAAAGGTATGGCTATGTTAAGTGCCTGTACTAGGATAAACCTGTATCACAGGCGGTAGAAGCTCTTACACTAATATGGTTTTTAGGACTGTAAAATTCATAACAATATTTAACATTCAAAGTCTCTAAATAGGGAAAAATATATTTAAATTATTTATAATATTATAAACCTAGTTTACTTAAACACTAAAAGTCACAATTATGTTATTTCTTATTTTAAAACTGTTTCTTGCACTTTATTCTCTAGTTACACACACATGATTTTGCGTCAGCAGAATTAATAATTGCGTTAAAGTCGAGGTTTCGTTAATACTAAAAAATTTAGTTAGTTGAAGGAATATAAAATTTAAAAGTCCGTGATATTACCTGTCATACTGTATGGATCAAAATATTGGGCTGTGAAAAAGACGGAAGATAAAAAATTGCATGTAGCAGAGATGTGAATGTCGAGATGAATGATGATAAAACGGGACAAGAGCAAGAAGATGACAATGACTAGCGACTCACTATTATCTTATTTATGGTATGAAAATCTTCTTGGATGTCCTCTCAAACTATCACTGACTTAAACCACACGGTGTTTTACAGCTGCCTTTGGCGTTGGAGTGCTTGCGTATTTCTTCAGCCCATGAATGATGACGACAACACCTCTAAGGCCCCTCCCCCAGAACGACTTTTTGTAGCTATGCCGTAGCGCGTTAGTAGCGCATTAGCATCTTTTCTATAGTGCTTGCAAATGCGACTAACGGGCGTTAAATAGCGATGCTGTCGCGCGCTTATGAAACGCGCGACAGCATCGCTACAAAAAGTCACCGTGGGCGAGGGGCCTAACACACATCATAAACTGTGACGCAAAAAGATCAGTTGCATCATACTATCACACGTTGACACCGGTTCCAACAATCCGGTTCACCTTGAAATTGACATTGACGGGGAATAGCACACATGACCGGCTCACTTGAGTTATTACACTTCCGTTCGTAAATAGTTTCCGGATTTAGATTAATTATAGTTATTAGCAATTTTATATCTGGTGCATAGTTTTATAAGGTGTTGAAGTTTAAGGTTGTGAAATAAAAGGTAAGTAAGACGCAGATAATAACGTGGTCTGTGTCACGTAGCAATTATTTCGTAGAAAACGCATTGAAAGAAAATGCCTTGAGGAAGTTATCAGAAATATTAACAAGCCTCTAATTAAATTGTATTTAAGTGCATATATGGCACTGCGAAATTGTTCGAAAGTGTTACCGTGGCTCTGGCACGAAAAGGGTAACTTTACTGGCCTGTTGGTCTAGTGGTCAGTGGCCCTGACTGCTACGCCGGAGGTTGTGGGTGCGATTCTTACCCAGGACAAATGTTTGTGTGATGAGTACGATCATTTTTTCTGTGTCTGGGTGTAATTTATCTATAATAATGTATGTATTTAGAAATATATAATGTATGTTTATCAGTTGTCTAGTACTCATAGCACAAGCTCTGCTTAGTTTGGGACTAGATAGCGTTGTGTGAAAGATTATTATTATTATATTATTATAACTGAAAGGGCCCATGGCATTTAGTGAGTATAAGCCTGATACGATCCACCCAGAGCGAGAAAAATTATTATCAAGATCATCGGCATAGATGTCACATAAAGTAACAATGTTATGTAAGCTACTGAAGTCTCCATCATCATCATCACCGAAAGACATCCATTGTTAGACTTAGGGCTCCCCTAAGTGTCGCTGCAATGAACGGTCCTGTGCGTCTCGCAGCCATCGGTTTCTCATGACCCTCACTAAGTCATCGGCCTTGGAGGCCTTTTCAACGTTGCGTCTCCTGGTACGCGGTAGCCAAACCAGAACCTTTCGGCTCCAACGGTCATGTGTTCTGTGAGCAATGTGCCCTGCCCACTGCCATTTAAGTTTGGCGATTCTTCTGGCTATGTCGGCGACCTTGGTTCTGCTGCGGGTATCTTTATTCCTGATGCAATCACGCAAAGAAACTGCGAAACCCTTTTCATTGCTCTTTGGGTGACTTTAATAAGGCGTCTGATGAGGCTTATTGTAAGTGACCACGTTTCAGTCCCATATGTCATCACTGGCAACACACATTCGTAAACTTTCGTCTTGAGACGACTCTCTGAACCTTTCGGCCCCATCAACCATCAGTTCTACGAGCAATGTGCCTTCTGCTCACTGCCACGTAGGTTTGGTAATTCTTTGGGCTATGTCGGTAACCTCAGTAGTCTCCATCAAGACACATACAATCTGTAAGTTAAGCACAGCTTCATATATACCTAAAACATTTTGACAATCGTGTCAGTATCACCGTACTAAAATAAAAAACTTTATAAAAAAAATATACAACCGACTTCAAAGTAAAAAAAAAAACACTGAAAAGTGCAAAATAACTTTAATTTAGGAAGTCGGTGTTTCTATAACAGTTTTGAAAATTAAACTTATTTTGCACTTTTCAGTGTTTTTTACATAGAAGTCGGTAGTATTTTTCTGTATTTTTTTTTTATTTTACACTTTTTAGTTATGGTGCCACTAAAAAGTACCCCTCAACCATACTTAAATACCTTATATATAGCCAGAGTGCATCTCATGACAATTCTAATAATCCCTAACACGCTTAGATTACATTAATTTATTATCGAGTTCCGTTGCCTAACTTCAGGCTTCATCATCAGATCAGTTCGATATAATCCCCCTCTTCTTTCAGTCAGTCATCGACTACACGTATAAATAAAGCAATTTTACTTGTTACGACAGTTCTGCCGTGTTCCTATGACGAGTTCTGTTCCATATCTTCGAATTTCATGATCAGATCATAACAATATTTCTATGGGACCAACTTGGAAGCATAACCTTTCAATCGAAAAAGAATAATGCAAAATCGGTCCACAATTGACCGAGAAATCGATGAACATACATAAAAAAACATACATTCAGCCGAACATAGAACCTCCTCCTTTTTGAAGTCGGTTAAAGACCACTCCTTTGTTTTCATACCTAAAGGAAAGCTATTTCTGGGCATTTTTTCACGTGGGTGTTTGTCTACACGAGGGTGTGAAGCAGGGAGAATATTAAGCAACTTTCGTCTAGAGCGTCTTAATAATAACAACAGGAAAAACCGGTTTTAAAAATAGACACAAACAAATTTATGCACGTTTTTGTTTGGGTGGGAAATCATCTACATAACTTCTCCCGCTCTTGGTGGAGCGAGAGATAATGTCAGATTTTTACTAACTTAAAATTAATAGGGTGTCACAATAGGCGGTCTTATCGCTAAAAGCGATTTTTACAGACAACCTTTGGATGGATTTGACAGAGAAGGAGAAAAAGATACGCAGGTAGTTCGTGGTGTACTATTTACATATATAGGTACAGTACATAAACTAATAAATTACATATAATACAAATAATATAATAATAGGGGTTAAAGTATGAAATTGCCGTTTTTTAAAACGGGTTGCTTTGAAGTGTATCTTTGGATCGACTTGGAATTATAAGTTCAAATAAACTTTATATTAATTTCTTTTGGCACGTTATTTTGTTTTTCAAAATTAGGCATTTATTGGTTTCTTTGTGTTTTGTATTTTCTGTAATATCGCAGTTCTTATAACCATAAAAAATAATAAAAAAAAAACGTTTTTTATTTTCGTATTATGAGTTCAAAAGTAGAAACTATGCATTTCAAAGGGCACGCAATATCAATTACGTATACCTACGACTTTCTTCTAACAGAAGAACTTTGTGCTCTTGGTTTAATAGCTTTCGTTTTGGAAATTTTGACTTGTTGCCGCACTGAGGAGAAAAGTTATTCGTGAGATAAAATGATTATATGTATAGGTATAATCAATCAGTCAGTAATCTTCAGTTGCCCTTTGCGTTCCAGGTCGATTATTACTCTTTTGAACAATTCCATGACAGCTCCGGTAGGCGTCGGACACCTACCGAGCCCCGTCAATCATGCTAACATTTCTTTGAGGTGTGAGAGAAATACAACGAGCCGTGGACCTGGATCTGGGGACTTTCCATGTCGTATTAAATGTCAAGCGTGAGAGCGAGAAGTAGAGATGGAGCTATACACACTATATAGATCCATCTCTTTTACAGTTCAGTTTAGGTCGTCAAATCGATCCCGTTAAGAGCTCGGGGTAGGGCCTCTGGTCCTTATCAGATGACGAGCTACCCATTGCTCGCCGTCCGTAAGCCTACGAGTACGCAGGCTCTTTAATGTCATTCGTATGTGATTAGGTTTAAAATCCATGCCAATGTAATTGGAAAATGCAAAATCGTATAAATAAGTATATAAAAAGGATTCATAAAGCCGACAAAAACCGACTTGATAGCATTTGGCATTTCTACAGTAGGTAATTCCAAATACTGAGTGGTATCAAGAAAATAACTAAGAAATCAAATAAAAACCATTTATTTCAAATAAACCATTTACAGGCATTTCTGAAATGTCAAAAAGTCGGTCAGTCAGAAATGAGAAGCTAGCATATTCCAAAGCGTAGATCTCTATGGTGAAGAACGTGCAAGAAACTCCATGGACATTCTTATAAATCATGAGTTACAAAAATCCTGGTTATATATTTCTTGTCGTTTCTATTTAAGGGAGCACAATGAAAGAATAGTAATTCAAAAATTGAAATTAACCACTGGCAGTTAAATAGATGACCAGTCTCAACTGACGGCTCCCGTTAACGAGCATGACGCTACAAAGGATGCTAATACGAAATAAAATAATGCTTAGAAAGGTCGTACCTGATACATAATTTATTCTGAACTTTAACATCATAAACAAATATTAATATTAGCCAAATATCAACAAATTATAATAACATTTCCAGACAAGTGTCAAGGTGTGGATTAGTCATAAGAAGAAATGTTGATCTGACATGACCTCTTACTGATTGGTTTACGAATTAAAGCCGCCATTTGTTTGGGTTTCCGCGAAGGCAGAGAACGAAGCTGTACCACAAAAGAGAAATAGGTACAGAAGTCAATCTACATACAAAGCGCGCTTGAGCAACGCACACATAGACACCGCTCACGGACACGATATCTCAGACTGGTTGGGAACAATGCGAGCGCGAATGCCATCCGTTTGAGACACGCGTCTATGAATTTATTTGTGCCAAAATTGAGCAACAAAAAAAAAGTTATTGCAACTGTTCAGTGGACGGTTGTTTAAATTCAACATTAAACTGTGAATTGTCGTTTTTAGATCTACTCGTTGTTTCAGAGAGGTAAATAGGTATTTATTTGATTGTATTTCGATGGTTCGTTTTAGCGGCCCCGCGCCAGAAAAGTTACTTTGCATGGTTTACATTTCCGTTCTTCCCGTTTCATTCTCAACAATAAAACAAATACGAGTACCACAACCACGATAGTTTTTTGTGCATAAGCTAAAGATGGTAACCCCAGCGCTACCGCTATGTGTAGGTATGAAAAGTGAAGTACATACATGAAATTGACTTCTGTACTTATCTGTTTTGTGGCTGTACCTACTTGAATTAATAATTCAATATAATTTCAATTCATCGCTTCTAACTCGAATATCGACTTTAGCTTTGTGTACTTAAAGTTTATATTTATGTAATCTTTTGTATAAGAAAGTATGGGTTTATTTTTTGATGTTGGAAATCATCATATGGCTTCTTGCGCTCTAGGCTAGAGCGAGAAGACGTATCAGACTTTAACCGACTAAAATCCAGCTGGGTTCTTTTAATTGCCTTATGCGGTCCAGGGCTCTCTTTGGGCACACTATCGAACCATCCCGCGGTTTTATATCCAGGTCTAACAAAAAGTGCTATTAACTTTTTCTTTTATCTTGTAGTTTCTAGTAGAGATTTCTATCTAGAGCAGTGGTGGCCGAGTGGTAACGGCCCCGACTTAGGCTTTTTGTTTCGGTGAAAATATCATCCAATGACATCTCCAGCTCTTGGACGGAGCGCAAGGGTGTGTCAGACTTTTACTGACTAAAAACCCACTCTTGTTCCTTCGTTGCCTTTCATACCAGGGTAGGTCAGAAGCAGACCCTTGGCTCCAGTAGGCTTCGACCTTGCTGGGCCCCTACGGTTTGCTGACATCTCCTTAAGGCGCGCGTGGAACAGTATGCGCCGTCGATGACTTTGGCTCGGTCCGGGCGGTTACCGGACGATCGGACGGCGAGCTACCCATTGCTCGCCCGCGCCTACGGTGGCCGGAAATCGGAATCGGGAACCTGGCTAGGGCGTGAGGGCCGCTCCCTCGCGCGTGCACAAGCGGCCTCCTCCTTTGCTAGCATTACTGCTTCGCAGAAGGAGGCGACCGCCTGCCACTCCTCCTCGCTTCGGACCATGGCCTGTTCCAAGGCCCGGCGCCAGAGATCATTGCCGCCGATATGCCAGGTTTTCCATAAAAAATTACTCCGTATCAGGCCAGGGTTTGGAAGTAGGTGACGTGATACCCCCGTGCCTCGAAAAGCGCGTAAAGCCGTTAGTCCTGCCCCCCTAGCCAAGTCACAAACGATAAACGTAAACTCTCAGTAGTCTTTAATAGATTTTCAACTTTATGATATTGGATATAAAGTTGAAAATCTTTTGAAGATTACATAGTGTTTTCGTTCGTTCCGGTCGCTAACGCTCAGTAGTCTTTAATAGATTTTCAACTTTATGCTCTTAGGTATAAAGTTGAAAATCTATTGGAGATTACTAAGCGTTCACGTTTATCGTTTGCAACTTGGCTAGGGGGGCTGATCTCTCTCCAGTCGTGTCCTATTGCCGTCCCATCGGTCTATAAAAGTAAGGGAACAGAAAGTGCACCTGTGTTTGAGCACACGGTTAAGTAAAGAAAGAAAAACAATTTATTTGAGAGATGTGACGCAATATTAATACTAGCTGGCTCAAAATCTACTGCGTACCTGGCTAATCTCCATTAAGATTGGCCACCGTGATTAAAGAAAGAAAAGAAAGAAAAAATATTTTATTTGGCACACGTACACAGATACACACAATGTAGAAACAACATGTAAACACTAATGATAAAAAAAAAAATAAGAAAATAAAATAACTAACATTGTGTGTCTCGCGCCTGCACCAAATAGGTCCAGTTCAGCAAAAATGCCAGACAACTTCGTGGTAGTTGCCTGACGCTGGTTTTCAACTGAACCTTATTTAGAGTGTAATACAGTCAAGGGGATTATTATCATGTTTTTTTTTTTAATTATTATTGATAGGATATAGGATCCCAAAACGCTTTGTACGTGTGTCATGTTTACAGTATTGAATATTTGACTCCATCTCACATCCCCTCTATCTTGAACTTTCTTAAGCCACTAAATTGTGACTAGCCAGTACATCATCATTATCTTCCTGTCCCATATTACTTGGGGTCGGCGCAACACGTTTTTTTCTTCCATTCTGTCCTGTCACCCATCACGCTATCACTAACTCCATCGTATATGTAATGTACTTATACATAGGTTTTATACTCAAACAAAAGCAGCAATAATTAACTAAGTATAATTACTCATTTCATGAGAAGCAGGGTACTTAGTATACACATGTAAATAATGAAGCTTAATGAGTCTACAGAAGAAATTCTAGGTGCGTGGGAGTATAACCTTTAATACAAGATAATTATTTAGTCCACCTACAATAAACTACAAAAAAGGAGGTAGGTATTATAACATTAAAGAGAAAATTCAGGTTTAATAAAGCTTCTCTTTATAGAGCATTTTCGAGAAATAAACAATAATTAAGAAAAAAACAGCTACCAATATTAAGCATTGTTATACCAGAGCGCCCACGACATTCGCCCACTCTCAAACAAGTCTAACAAAGAGAAATTCTTTATTCTAAATATCATTCTAGAATAATCATATTTTGAATTTAGAATATTCCATTTTGTTTTTATAAGAATGCTGTGGAATTCCATTTGTTATTTTAAAGATTAATAACAATTAAGGGCAAGTATGGTTGTCGACGTGTTCATGTCCCTCTCATTACGTAACTCCCACCTACCGACGCGGATTGATTTTTGTTACCATCCAACTGTCACACGACGCATGCGCAAAAACTTCACGCACACACCTTTAACAAACTACCACACATTTATGCACCCTCCAATTTTATCAGTGTTGGAATTTCGACTCTGGAGAGATAAGATAAGGTGGTGAATTGAATGTAGTTGTGAACAGTTGGTATTTTTAGACAATACGTGCCTATTATGGCGAGTACCGACGCGCCCTCTCCCATACAAATCGGGAAACCTCGTCGCGGAAGGTTTTCCACTTTCTGTCTATATTTTCTGAAAAATATCCACATTTTACATCACAGTTTCGGCGTCTTTTTACTCTAGTTCGTACGTCAAACCACTGTGTGTGTTCATGGGGTTTAGTTTAATGTGAAATAGGAGTTTTTTGTCGGGAAAGGTGTGACTAAAAATAGATCACTGCCCGATATATTTGTCGGGAAATCTAGTGAGAGCCTTCCATTCATAAATTACATTCATTTGGTATCGGGCAGTGAAGTAATACAGTTGAGAGAGGCGATTTAACTGGTGAATGTAATCGTTCGGTGATAAGGTTCAAGTGCTCACGGGATCGATAAACGGGCCACTGCCTGAATTCATCTTTAAATAAGTTGCACCGGAAAGAAGAAAAAAATGTAAGTTTTATCTATTTTACCATTCTTAAATGACCACAACCAGTCATATATTTTTATAAATTCTTTAAATACGTGTTTGTGGCATACAAAATTAATGGCTACAATAATTTTATAGTTCGTTTCGTGAACCGTTCGATAGAAGGACGCTTAACAATGACATATAGATTTTATAGATATGCAACCTTCTTGTGGCTTCTGCGTTTGTTAAGAATATAGCCATTTTAAGAGCTTTTTCTTTAAATTCAAATACGAAATTCGAATTTTATGGAGTGTTTTAAAAATAAAAGTAACAATTAGGGGTTTTTTTCTAACCTGCCAGTTTTTTTTCTTTTCGATTCACTTATGGCTGCTATAGCAAACGGCCAGCCTAATTTTACCGTTGGTCACTCATCCAATATTTTTTTAAGAATCCAATAGTGATGACGCCATAGTTACCATTTCGTTCTGAAAGCATAAATATATGTGTTTTTATGTATACATATTTTATGGTAAATTGATTGAAAATACTGGATGTGAATGTTGAAAAAACTGAAGAAAAGATGAGCGATGATATCATCATTTTCTTTCCTTTGAAACCATAGGACATGTTTTAAGGCCTATAACTGGACAACTAGTACTGTTACTAAAAGAGTTCTGAGTATACATGTAGATGGATGGAGAGGGAGAGGGAGGTCAAAGAAAAGATGGATGGATTGTTTGAGGAGTGATATGAAAGAAAAGGGAGTTAGTGATAGTGTGACGGGTGACAGGTCAGAATGGATGAAAAAAACGTGTTGCGCCGACCTCAAGTAATATGGGATAAGGGCAAGAAGAAGAATAAGAACTAGACAACTAGTAGATACACAATGCTGTGTATGGGGTATAAATCACCAGGACTTACTCTGATTATGGTGATAGCCTTCTGTGTGGTTATACAGGCAACAGGACCTGACCAGTCCTGGGTTGTAAAGGTTGAATGGACAGTCGCTTCATATAAAATGACACATATACACATATCACCACGCCTGTACGCCCCGAGAGGTTTGACAGAGGTGTAGGTGCCTTAATTGCCTTACGTTGTGACAGTTATGTTTCAGTTCTATGTTATAGGGGAGCCTCATTATCAGCGTCATCATTTTGTAATCCCAATTCATTTGAATTCGGTGCAAATAGTACATTTTGATACAAGTGCAGTTTGTCATTGCGACCGAGGCGGAATTCATGTTATGGAGCCGAGGGCTGCAGTGTCAAACGACTTTTTCAATACACTTATGAAGAAATTAATAAACGGAGGTTGATCGGCGACTCGTGGGGGTCGACGTGAGCCCAGCCTGATACGATAAATGTAATAAAATTGTGGCGGGGGAAAGCACGCGCACTTTTCTGCTCTAGTGCGGAAAACAGTCAAATGCATGCCTAAAAGCGGTGGGATAAGAGTGGGTTTTCTAGTAAATGTATTCAAAATATATACCTAGAAGGTATATATCAAAATACATACCTTCCATATATTATTGACAGGCTCGCGCTTGACCACTATATCACCTGATAGTAAGCAATCATATATTCGATGATGGAACACGCTTATCTAGGAGCAATCTATTTATTTATTATTTACTAGCTTTTGCCCGCGGCTTCGCTCCCGTCAACTGACTACTATATCCAACTCTACCCAACTCTACCCTACACTACCCTACTCTACCCTACTCTACCCTACTCTACCCTACTCTACCCTACTCTACCCTACTCTACCCTACTCTACCCTACTCTACCCTACTCTACCCTACTCTACCCTACTCTACCCTACTCTACCCTACTCTACCCTACTCTACCCTACTCTACCCTACTCTACCCTACTCTACCCTACTCTACCCTACTCTACCCTACTCTACCCTACTCTACCCTACTCTACCCTACTCTACCCTACTCTACCCTACTCTACCCTACTCTACCCTACTCTACCCTACTCTACCCTACTCTACCCTACTCTACCCTACTCTACCCTACTCTACCCTACTCTACCCTACTCTACCCTACTCTACCCTACTCTACCCTACTCTACCCTACTCTACCCTACTCTACCCTACTCTACCCTACTCTACCCTACTCTAAAAAAAAAAAAAAAAAAAGTAAAGTAAAGTATCCTATGTCCGTCTCCTGGTTCTAAGCTACCTCCCTGCCAATTTTCAGCTAAACCGGTTCAGCCGTTCTTGAGTTATAAGTGAAGTAACTAACACGACTTTCTTTTATATATATAGATTTATTTAAACTTCATGGACAGTAGTGGTACACAGGCGGACTTAATGCAACAAGGCATTCTCTACCAGTCAACATTTGGGTTAAAAAAGACATCACTGTGGTAGTGAAGTATCTGTTATTTGTTTATTGTGCAAACCTTGCACAATAAACAAATAACAGATACTTCAAACAGAAAAAAAAAATGTTATTTATAATAATAAAAATATATATTATATAGGCTAAAATTATAAACTATATCACCTGATAGTAAGCAATCATATAGCCCATAACGGAACACGCTTCTCTAGAAGCAATCTATTCACTCTAGACGTAAAAAAATCCAGCAGGGAATTCCACTCCTCAGCTGTACACATGTTTCGTGAGTATGGACTTACTATGAATCGGTGGCGATGGCAATATCACCTCTTTTTGAGCCTTTGTCATGTTTTGTACATAGCAAAGGTGAGCTGTGGATCTATTAGAAATTATGGCTCGCTTTTAACCTCTCAGCCCTCTGTGTACCGAATATGGTACACCTCATACGAGCTAACATAAACCTTATTACGTAAAAATAAGGTTTAAGTTAGCTGATTCCGAGGTGTTCCGAATTCGGTACACTGTGCACTGGTGCCTGAAAGGTTAATAGACGGCCAGTCTTTTTTTGTCCCGCTCTGTCCCATTCGTGGGCAGAGTCCTCACTCTACTAGTTCCATTTTTCGCGGGCCCACGCTTCACTCTTTCAGTTCTGGTGAAATCTGTCTAGTTCGTCCCACCATCTTCATCGCGATCTGTCGCGACCCCATCGAAAATGTATGCAAGTGTTTTTGGTAAGACTGTAAAACGTTAGAAAATACCGCTGATGATGTTAATAAAGGAACGCTAGTGACTGTGACGACCTTGATGATGTGGTGCTGATGAATCTAAGCACGGGGCACAATACACAATAGTTAAAAAAAAATCCAATTCTTTTCCTATCAAATTCAAATCCTATTCTAAATTTAAACAAAACAAAAGAAAAAGAAAGAAAAGCATTTTATGTGGCGGAACAAGGTGCAAATTTAGAACTAACAAATTATAACTATAAATTATAATTAACAAATTATAAGTTAAAAAATTATAATTTGAACAACCCTTTAAAAGTATATTTGTCGTCCGCATAGTTTATAAAATATTTTTATATACCTAGGGTATTTATCCAAAAACGTAAATAAGAAGTTCTTCATAAGGTAGTCAGTAAATATCGAAAATAAGCAAACCTTTCCGTTAAAACCTACCTATAATACAAGCTTGAACAGTTAAATCAGCCCATATCTTACACTTGCGATCGCATTCAATATCACATGATGTAGTTATCAGAATACTGACTACAACAACTCTATTGAGATTTTTTGCTAGTTTGACTAATGATGCCTATAGAAAACAACATCGTCATCTGACCAACATACCTATAGCAACTAGGGTAAGAAAAGAATGCTTGAAATCCTTAAATTCTACATGCATAAAGTAGTAAAATTACAATATGTTACTTATTGTAATTTTATACTTAGGTTTATGGCAATTTTACTAACATTGTAGATCTTTGTTATCTGTGAAATTAATATAAATAAATAAATATAGCAATTTAAATTTAGGTATATGAATATTTAAGAGCTCTCTCTCTCTCTCTCTCTCTCTTTGAGCCAGTAGTATCAAAAATTTATTATTAAGATTATTATATCTCAGAACCCTGGGATCCTGGACCTTTGGAAGGCGTACGAGGAGTCGAAACCTACTCGCAGAGGCCCCTTTGACTCTTTTAATGGAATGAGGTATAAACCGGTGATTATCCCTGTACGCGCTGTGCTAGTGCATCCAAGGACAATCCTCGGTTGGTGGGAAACTATTGCAACATACGGGAAACAAAAATAATAGGGCTATGGTTTTAGGATTCTTAAATGGACTGGTTACCAGGAACTAAGTTATGACTATGGCCCCTGCCTGTAGCCGGAGATGAAGAACAAGAAGAATTCTCCCGGGATATCGGGTCCGTGGGGTCGCTAATGCCCAACAGTTCGCCACAAAACTGCCCTGCGGATTGTATCTCTCTTAGTCGGGCCCCTCACCCTAGGCATGTTACGGCAAAGCATACTCTACCGACACAGACCTAGGGTTTATTGGAGCGCGCAAGCCCCACCACGACGTCAACGTATAGATACGACGATGGGGTTATTATTAAGATAACAGACATAATAATAATAGGTATATAATATTGCAATATCTAAGAAGATTGCATGATATACTCGTATATACCTTGTTAGTATGCAAACAGTTCAATCGAATATACCTTAAAATCATTTTGCAAAATACAATATAAATTTGATTTAAAAAAAAAATGATTGACTAAATTGAGTTTTTTTGGTAGATCATGAGACAGGGGAGTCCGAAATATGTTAGTATCAAAATATTCCTGTCTGGGGTTTCCTATCCATACAAACTAGATCTCAGAAGTATACACCTCAAGTCCATACAGCCAGTGTCTACAATATATACATCACTCTGATCCAATAACGCATTCTCGATATTGATCGAGCTTCTTGCAAAACAAATTTAAGAAAGTACTACCACCTCTTAAGTTTGGTGATAGCTTTCTTCATTTCATAAACCTAATGCTGAAGAATATGATTTCTATGGTTTTCACCGCCACCGGCCCACGCTGAAAACCAGCGCTGTGAGCTCATCGCATTATGCGTGAGGCCGCAGCTTTATGCTGAGCGTTCGGCCGTTTTGCGCGGATGTGACGCATATCTTCCCTATAAATTGATTATGTTTGTTAGCTAGTTTTAAGATTGCGTCATTTCGCGTGGATAAACTGTTTTTCTTTCTTTCTTTTTTTTCTGTATATGGTCCCTATTATAAAGATGAACTTTCTATGGGTCAAATGACATAAACAGGAGTCTAAGACACATGTGAAAAGCACTGTAACAGTTGAGGTGGCGATTCTTGGTTAGGTTTATGCCCAGCGGTGGACATCGGGGCAGTAATGGCTTAACGTGCAAATAAATCTGGCAGACAGTTCAATTAAAATAACACATACAAACCTTCGATTGATACTGGCTGGAAATTAAAAAAACAACTTAACAATGTTTATAGGTTGGCAACAATTACCTGAATACTAAAGAAAAAAAAGGAGGTATCGTTACTAAAATCTTAATACCAACATCACACATCCAACCCTAAAAGCATACTACCAACATCATCAGTTTGTCAGTAATACACGCCACTATAGCCTGCACAATAGCTATCACATAAAATTTTCAAAACACGAACGTTCCTAAGTGAAGTAACAAACATGCGGGCTCAATCGAAGTAGATTGTATCTACTTTAGCTTTCCCTGTGGGTTTTGTTGCGAAAGTACGCCGACAGTTTAGGGTTGAATTTGGAACGACCTCTGGAAGTCAGCTGGAAAGCTTTGCGTTCGACATCACGGTCGATACGATGGTGGTCTATTTCATCGCTTCTCTTTTGATTAGTTATAAGGGACAGTTTTTGAAATGCTATTGGAATGACGGTTACATATACAGACTTTTACCTACTACTAAAATCATACCTGTATTGCTTCAGTTGCTTTTTACGTTCTGGGACAACCAGTATCCCTTTCATATCTTTCCCCTAGCAGTTATCGGCCCTCCTGGGCCTCTACTGTGGCTTGCTGACATCTCTTTGAGATGCACGTGGAACACTACGCGCTGTTGACGACTGGAGCCCGGTTCTTGCCGGTTTAGGGTTAAAATTGGAACGACCTCTGGAAGTCAGCTGTGTAACTTTGTGGTCGACATCACGGTCTATACGATGGTGTTCTTATTCAACGCTTTTCTTTTTTTATTATTTTAAGGGGCTGTTTTTGAAATGCGATTGGAATGACAGTTCCATATTAATATTATCATCCCTTTTTTTCTTAGTGGTCTAGTATTACTTACTTAGCCAACTTAGCTCTTTATTCACCCATAGTTCTTTCATTTCTAAAATGCAATTCAAAGAAAAATCCTTATCTTTGAGTCTTTGCCAAAATATAGTATTGTTCCTAGAATAAATAATAATATCAATAATAAAAATTGTTTTTTTTAATTATTTTTTTTTGTGTTGTAAGTTTTTTCATACCTATTCTTTACGTTTTTAAAAAATATTTAAGATTGTATGGAAAAATAATATTAAGAAAAACAATAAAAATAGTTATTTTAAAAGTTAAAACTCTCGACCATTTCCTAGGTTTCCATCTACAATCTACAGATCTCAACTTAAATGAGGTATTATGCGCGAGCTTATCAATAGTAAGACAGAAAATAAACTAAAAATCTGAAACCATAAAGACGACCAAAATAATTATTTCGCTATAAAAGAAACGTTGTTTTCATTCAGGCGGAAAGTAAACATTTTATCTTCTATATTTCACAAAAAAAAAAAACAATATCCCACAGTTAGCTTACAAGTGGATCTTGTCACTCATATAATTCGACATCTGATCCTAATTGCCGAGCCTGACTGATCTGAAGGTCGGAATACCGAGCCTTTGACCTATTGTCATGAACTTGCCAACTTCATATAACAAATGTGCTGGAAGGGTCATGTACTACGCTCTCCAAAATATACTCGACATTTTAAAGTGATGGCGTAGACTAGGGCTGCCAACCTTACTCTAATATAATCGACAATTCTGCGACTTCCGTCCGTTTCCGTCGTGAATGTTGGTTATTACTAGTGATGCAACAGAACTGTCTTAACGGAAGTGGCAACGGAAACAGATGTTTAAGTAAATCTTTGAGGATGCGAAAGCGGAAACGGAAGCCGAAGTGTTAATACTGTGAAGAAAAGTACAATTTTATTTTTTTTAAATAACATAAGGTTTACGTCGTAATCACGTCACGAGGCGTGGAGATGCGAATGAACCAAAAAATTATAATAATAAAGAAACTCGTTGCGACACGTTTGTGTGCAGAGGGTAAAATCTACAAACGCATTTGTATTAATTTGAATGAAATCCTGACATTTTAGTACTACCTGTAATTAAATAATTTTAATCCCTTTGGTCATACATTGCACATTGGCGATAAAAGAAAACCATGGTATCATTGAAACTGTTAGGTAATTGTACAATTATTTTAAAACAATAAAGTGTATGTTTCCCAAATAGTAAAACAATTTTCTAACAATGTACGAGTACTTCCCTTCTAAAATTACATGTATTCTATTTCTTCTTAAAAATGTGACAACCCTAGTGTAGACTGATTAAAAGGTCATTTTAGATCCTCTTGGACCTTCAAAATGGATGACTAAGTTTAAAAGGGTTTGCTTTGATACAATATGTGCAACATAGATATACAGGACATCAAAATTTGTTAAACAACTCTTTTACAATATTGCCAATTTAATGGGTACAATGGCGGTCAATTATTGCTGACAGCAATGTCTACCGGACAGTTTTTACAAGTTTTTATGTTTTTTTTTTTCGGTGGGAAAATCATCTTATGACATCCCCCGCCCTTGGGCGGGGCGGGAGATAGTGTCAGACTTTTACTGACTAAAAACCCAGTCCTGTTCCTTCGTTGCCTTTCGTACCAGGGCCGACTCTTCCTTTCAGAATCAGACCCTTGGCCCCAGTAGGCTTCGACCCTGCTAGGCCCCTACAGTTGCTGACATCTCCTTGAGGCGCGCGTGGAACAGCACGCGCCGTCGACGACTTGGGCTCGGTCCGGACGGTTACCGGACGGTCGGACGGCGAGCCACCCATTGCTCGCCGTCCGCAAGCCTGCGCCTACGATGGCCGGAAATCGGGATCGGAATCCCGGTGGCGATTGGGGCGTAGTAACCACATTCTGCCAGCGGCTTCACCAGTTTGGAAGTTTCTTTTTCAATACACTTACTCGAAAACCCGCTCTTATCCCACCGCTTTTAGGCACGCAATAGACTGTTTTCCGCTCTAGTGCTGAAATAACGCGTGCTGTCCCCCGCCACAATGTTATTACATTTATCGCATCAGGCTGGGCGCGCGTCGACCCCCACCAGTCGCCGGTCAACCCCCGTTTATTCATTTCTTCGTAAGTGTATTGAAAAAAG
Source organism: Mythimna impura (assembly GCA_905147345.3). Classification (NCBI taxonomy): domain Eukaryota; kingdom Metazoa; phylum Arthropoda; class Insecta; order Lepidoptera; family Noctuidae; genus Mythimna; species Mythimna impura. The sequence continues at coordinate 9,215,527 of LR990362.1, read as the reverse complement.
TCGTTTGACACACGTGCAAATTGTCACTGTAGCCCTCGGTTCCATAACACACTCGCCTACGGATCGTGCGAATTTCACCTCGGTCGCAATGACAAACTTTCTGCACTTGTATCAAAATGTACTATTAACAATCTTTGGACCACCTTTTCATCCCCTTAGGGGGTGAGGTGAGATTTGGAAAATCCTCTTTTAGTGTTCGCCTATACAACATTAGTTTTAAATAGTATATGCGAAACCCGAAACACGTGTCTAGTATTTTTAACCGACTTCAAAAAGGAGGAGGTTCTATGTTCGGCTGAATGTATTTTTTTTTTAATGTATATTCCCCGATTTCTCGGTCAATTGTGAACCGATTTTGAAACATTTTTTTTTTTATTGAAAAGTTATGCTTCCGAATTGGTCTCATAGAAATATAATGATCTGATCATGAACTTCAAAGTTATGGAATAGAACTCCTCATAGGATCACAGCCGAACCGTCGTTACAAGTAAAATTGCTTTGTGTATACGTGTAGTCGATGACTGACTGAAAGAAGAGAGGGAAGATATCGAATTGATCTGATGATGAAGCCTGAAGTTAGGCACCGGAACTCTGTAATAGATTAATGTAATCTAACCGTGTTTGGGATTATTAGAATTGTCATGAGATGCACTCTGGCTATAATAGGTATTTAGGTTTGGATATAGGTATTTAGGATTGGGGTACTTTTAAGTGGTGGTACCATAACTAAAAAGTGTAAAATAAAAAAAAAATACAACCGACTTCAATGTAAAAAAAAACACTGAAAAGTGCAAAATAACTTTAATTTCGGAAGTCAGTGTTTTTTTTTTTAAATTGAAATTGGTTGTTTTTTTTTTGTATTTTTTTATTATTTTGTAAAGAATCTATGTATAAAATTTCATAACCGTATCATGAAAAATCACAATGTTATAAGCTTCTTATGGTACCTGGTTGCCCGCAAAACGTCACCACGACCCTGGAACGCAAAGGGCAATTGAAGGAACACAAGTAAATTTTAGTCAGTAAAAGTCTGACACTACGTCTTTCTCCACCCAAAGCGCGAGCGGTTATTTTTTGTTTTCCCTATCTCAAAAAAAAAAAGACGTACAGGCGAATATTTGAGCCAGTTCACAAAGGGTCACAAAAATAGCATGATTTTCAACGTCTAGACTTCGCAGTTTTTTAGCTAATAGAGCTACTGAACCAAATGTTGATCGAGTGTTTGGAACTATTATAGGTCATTGTCCTCACTTAAGTATGTAGTCTGCACGCTTATTCTTCACAATATATCACATTATTATTAATTTTATTTTATTTTATTAATATATGCGTTATATAGGTGGAACTTTATGAGTGTGTATGTTTGTTACTCCTTCACGTTCGAACGGCTGAACGGATTGGGATGAAATTTAGTACATGGGTAGACTATGTCTTGGAATAGAATATAGGATAATTTTCCTGAAAATATGTTCCTTTGGGATAATTTCTACTCGGGCGAAGCCACTGGTGGAAGCTAGTCTAAAACAAGGTCTCAATGAAAATCGTTTTTTCATAGCAAGCTTTTATAGCGCAGTATATATCTATATAAATAATACTCATCAAGACCATTCCAAATAGCTCAAACACGTTAAGGTTATCCGAGTTCCTATGGCCACCTTCCGGTTCCATCATCAGATCAGCTCCATGTCATAATAATTTGGTATTGTCATCTGTTTTACACATGTATGCTAAATCGGTAACCCAGAAGTGGATCAAATTTAATTTGCAAGATTAAATTAATAATTATACAAAAATCGGGACAGGAGTAACTAAATAAAAGCTTGTAATAAAGACAAAGTTCTCAATTTTAAAATAATTTTTTCAAACATTTTTGCTAATCATAACATATGATGTTCGTAATTCTTTAGTGTACACCAAACGTAACATTAAACACCTAGTACGCTACTGACCATTCCGGCCGTTCGGTAATTAACCGGACCGAGCCCAGTCGTCAACAGCGCGTTGTGATCCACGCGCTCCTCAAAGAGATGTCAGCAAACCGTAGGGGCCCAACAGGGCCGATGCCCGCTAGCTAGGACCGTGGGGAATTTCTGAAAAGGAAACCCGGAGAGCACTGGTGGCCGAGTGTTAACGGCCCCGACTTACGAGTTGTAGGTTGCGGGTTCAAACCCAGCCAGGCGCATTACTTTGTATAATTTATTTCATCACCACTGCTCTCAAAACGGTGAAGGAAAACATCGTGAGGAAACCGGCATGTCCTAGAACCAAAAATTCGAAGACATGTAACATCCACCAACCCGCACTGGGCCCGCGTGGTGGATTACGGCCCATTCCCTCTTCTAGAGAGGAGGCCTGAGTCCCAGCAGTGGGAACATTATAAGGCCTATGCTAAACCCGTAGTCCTAGAATGTAAAGGGTAATTGAGAGAAGAAGAGCGCGAGAAGTCATAAAAAACGCCATAGACCATGACCATGAATAACCATGTCCTGGAATACCACATGGAATACTTTTTGTCCCGGGTGTATCTTCTCTTTGGACCATTTTCTCCTTTCACGCGAGCGAAGCTACTGGCAGCAACTAATTCTAAAAAAAACCTTGGGAAAAAGAGAACAAATTGTCATTTCGTAGATCTTTGAATTGTTATGGGACCAGAGTCCAATAACTGCAAAAACAGACACCTGTTTCTAATCTGTTGGTACCCCAAAAGATTTGAAACAGCCCCCCTAGCCAAGTTACAACCGTTTCGTGTCGAATTGCGTTCTCTAATCGGTAACGCCTCGGTGTCAGCAATTGTAGAAAACGATAAGTTGGTAGCCATGTTGACGCGCCTGAGTCGGCCGCTCGTTCTACAAAGTCGTTCTACAATAACAAAGGATGTAGCGTTGAACATTGTAGAAACGATAACAATTCATTCTATAACTTTGAACGATGTGAACTTGGCTACAAATTTTCTATTCGTTTGTTCTGACCACGTGACTTAACTTTGAGATGATGTCTTTCCCATACATTTGATTAGTTTTCGACTAGCGTTAACGATTGCAGATTATCAACTTGGCTAGGGGTTAGGTGTTATTTTTGCGGACAGTTTTACGCAATGTCCTTTGTCAAATATTTTTGTAGAATCGTACAGGGCTCGATGATCCGCATTCAAAAATGTAGTTGGGTTAGGTTAAAATATAATGGTTTATAAAACGTAAACCCCATACTTTTGAGGTATGTCGCCATAATAAATGAAACTCTATTTAACTGGACGCTTCAAATGACACCTGTTTCAAATCTGTTGGTGGGTGGGGACACTTTTACGCAATGCCCTTTTACTATGTTTGACTAATGTGACTAATGACAATGATGAAATTGCATGACATTATTACTTGCATGACTGATAAGTCGAATATAGTGAGTCTAAAAAAATTAACATGTTATTATGTGTACTTACCTATATTCTAGCAAATAAATAAATTTCATTTCAGAGTAATCTTAAAGATTAAGAAAGAAAACGAAGAAAGAAAGAAAATTAATTTAAGCAACGCCTGCCTAGGTCGATATCGATATACCGAGAGTCCTCCGTGCCTCGGAAACAACGTTAAGATGTAGCGGTTTTAAAGACTAGAATACAAATATTACAGAGTTATTCTTAGCTAGCTTCCAGAACACGGTCTACCCGTGTGCGAAGTTCCATTTAAATCCGTTTAGCCATTTAAGAGCGAATTAGATTAGATTACAAAATTAAACAATATTAGGTAATTCAAACTTAATTTACATAGGTAATTAAGAGCGTCCTTCCCAAGGTACATTTACATACAACCGCTCTAACATGATTATAACGTTATTACACATCTTTCTTTAGATATTTTGGAAACACAGAATATTTTGTGGATATTACCAAGGTTTCTATTGAAATCAAATCATAATTTGAATTTTAAAGTTTTAGAAAATATTCGAGTGAATGACGAAATTACCGGATGTCAACAGAGAGTTCAGCACCCCTAGCCAAGTTGATAAACTGCAATCGTTAACGCTAGTCGAAAACTAAACAAATGTATGGGAATGACATCATCTCAACCTTAAGTCACGTGGTCAGAACAAACGAATAGAAAATTTGTAGCCAAGTTCACATCGTTTAAAATGATAGAATGAATTGTTATCATTTCTACAATGTTCAACGCTACATCCTTTGTTATTGTAGAACGACATTGTAGAACGAGCGGCCAACTCAGGCGCGTCAACATGGCTACCAACTTATCGTTTTCTACAATTGCTGACACCGAGGCGTTACCGATTGGAGAACGGAATTCGACACGAAACGGTTGCAACTTGGCTAGGGGGGCAGGTGTTCTATTTTCTTTCGCATAACAAACGTTGCGTTGGATTGTGTTGAAACCAACAAGCTTTTAAACCATGCTCAGGTGACACTAGACGGCTTGCGAAGGGCCCAGGGAATCTTATACAAATAAAATTAAAGGTGTGTGAAGAGTATAAATAGAAGTAGTTGAAAAATATATACACCGGGGACTAATTTGAGGATCGTGTCATAGAGGTCAGACGAAGGCATTCTGTCGTTCAACTCAAATTCACCCATGACGATCATTGGTCACCCTTAATGGGCTGGTTGCATCTAATCGTACGGAAAATATCTAATTCGGAGCGTTTTGTATAATCCCATTATTCTTATTCTGAAACGAGTTATTCCAGCCACTTTTTTTCGGTGGGAAAATCATCCAATGACATCCCCGCTCTTGGGCGGAGCGAGAGGATGTGTCAGACTTTTGCTGACTAAAAACCCACTCCTGTTCCTTCGTTGCCTTTCATACCAGGGCCGAGTCTTCCTTTCAGAAACAGACCCTTGGCCCCAGTAGGCTTCGACCCTGCTGGGCCCCTACGGTTTGCTGACATCTCCTTGAGGCGCGCGTGGAACAGTACGCGCCGTCGACGACTAGGGCTCGGTCCGAACGGTTACCGGACGATCGGACGGAGAGCTACCCATTGCTCGCCGTCCGCAAGCCCGCGCCTACGGTAGCCGGAATAGGGATCCTGGCGGCTGAGGCGTGAGGGCCGCGCCCTCCCGTGTGCAGGTGCGGCCTCCTCCTTTGCTAACATTACTGTTTCGTAGAAGGAGGCGACCGCCTGCCACTCCTCCTCGCTTCGGACCATGGCCTGTACAAAGACCCGGTGCGAAAGATTGTTGCCGCCGATCTCCCCCACGAGGACGTGGCGGTGCTCTGTCCAAGCGGGGCACACCTCTACCGTTTGCTCAACCGTGTCCTCCGGGCGGTCCACAGAGTGGTGGCATCCGGGCGAATCCGGTGCAGGAACCCCCCGAACTGACCATGTCCGATAAGAAAGTTTCCAGCCACTGAGCTTTTAAAGATCCTTTTTTTTTAAGTGGGAAATCATTAAAACTTTATTTGCTCTATATTAAGGATTCTTCGGATTGAGAGGGTGTGTCAAACTTTTACTGAGTAAAACACTCCTATATTCCTTTCCTTTATTTACTCTTTGTGTTTTAGGGTCACGTTTTCAAATGTTTTCGCAGCTTTTAATGATCCTAATGGTGCGTTTACACGTGGGCCCAGCCTCGGCCAATCGCCATTGTGTAAACGGGGTTTCCCTGTTTACACAATGGCTAGGGGTGGCGATTGGCCGAGACAGGGTTCACGTGTAAACGGGGCATAAGGTTTGTGGCTGTAAACTCGAAAGTCTTTTAAATGATTTAAAAAGAAACGTTAATAATAAAATGTTCCCAAAAAATCGCAGAACACAAAACCTCCACTAATGTCACATTCCCGTACATAGTCCTAATTACGTTAGACACGAATAATGTTATCATTTAAAAACAAACTTGGGATAACCAACACACTGTTAACAAAACTTTTTTCGGAAAACAGTGGCTCTCAAACTTTTATCTTCGTAGAAAGGTGCTAATCACGAAATAATCTCAAACCTGTTGAGAAAAGTTAGTTGTTAGAAGTGTAACAAACTGTGGGGAAACTAGAACAAAAGCATTGTTCTGATCTGCCTTCAATAGTGGCCTGGAAAGATGGCCATTGACTGTGTATACAATGGCCCTTAGACTTGTACAAATGATTGTAGAATATAGGTCTTAGCAAGAGTTACTAATACGACATATGGGTTTAGGTTATGGCCGCCATTTATCTTGAGGATAGGCAGAAATATCACTTACGTTTTTAATATTCATATCCCTGTTTTCTATAAGCCAAATCTATACATATATACCTACTAATATTATAAAGAGAAATTGATTTTTATTTTTTTTCTTTATAACGAATAAGCTGAAAAACTACTAGACCGATTTTATAAATCTTTTACCAATAGAATGCTACTTTATCACTGAGTGACATAAGTTATATATTGTTTGCTATAATGTATTACTATACTGGCAGAATCTATTTTATAATAACCCTACATATTATAAACCACTAATTTTGAATTAGTACAAATAATTAAAGGGCTTATTAGAAAAGGTCTTGTTATTATTTAAGTAAAGTCTCAATAAATAATATTCATAAACAGCAAAGTTATTAGCGTTTGTTTAGATCCCAAAATGGCATTCAATTTATGGAAATATTGTACAGGCTATAGATTATGAATGAATGAATGGCGATCAAAATGGAAAAACAAGCGCAGTGTTTTTCCAATAGTAGTATTTTCTAGTAGCAATTGTTATGAATGATTGATTCAATTTTGAATTTACCAATTATGACAAATTTTCGTGGTCAATTTTGGTATTTCGTTTTTTTTACTTTTGAATACACAAATATGATCAGTAACAGGTACGGATAAAGCCCCATTTTTTTATAAGTACTAATTAAAAAATAGGGCTGTATAATAATCAAAAAAGTGCCAGTGAACAGGCTCTTAATAAACTAGTGCTCTTCACCATCATCGATTGCGTCACTGCTTACCATCCAGGTAAGAGCTTCAAAACCAATCTGGGTCATTTTTCCACCGTTAACAGGACGCAGGTTCATTTTGGTCGCCTGTCACGCTCACCCAGTGTAGATATTGATTTGTCTTACTCGTTGCGTAAATTCAAGTCTGTCTTGCATAAAGCATTATCACAAGAGTAAAAAGAGAATTTTGTCCTTTTCACATACTTTATGTGAGTGAAAAGTACAAAATTCTCATAAATAAATAAGTTAATAAACATTTAGAATTTGTAAATGTTCAAATATTCAGAATTTGTTTTTGTTGTCATATTTCTTTTTTTTATTGGTTGGCTTAACGTCGAACAAAATGTGAATAGATACGTTAGTTCATAACTCCTTTTATGTTTATTAATTGAAAAAAAAAGATCGCAATCAAAAACTAGTTTATGTCGTTTAAAAAACAAAAAAATCTTGATCGAACTTCGACCATTGTACGCAGGAGATCCGATGCGACAGGGTGTGAGATCAAGCGCAAGACTAACGGGATTACTTTCCCAGGCACGTGGGTATAATACTACCAACTACCAAACTCCAGGCTGCCACCAAAAATTTGCACTCGTAATAAAAAAATCCAAAAACACTTTTTGCACGACCCAGGAATCCTCACGTTTAGCAGTTGCACTTTGCGAAAGGCCTACTAAGCAAAGTTAAATTACACAGCTTATAACACGCAATTAGATAAACATATGTATTGTTAGCGTTATTGAAGAATTTGGCCAAAACCTACCGAAATTCGTTAATGCGGCTCAAATAATTATTGAAAAACGTCTGGTTATACAATTTATATTCACAATTAATTGAATCATATATTAATTATATATTTTAAATGTTAGTTATAACGTCGTCATGGACACGTCTGTAAGAGTGTTATAGTATAATTTAATAAATAAATAAAAAATTACTCGTAAAAATACAAAAATACTTTTAAATAAAATTGAAACATATGGTTTATGAGGAAATGTGCTTAATCTTAATAAAACTTACCCAAAAGGACGCAAACAATTTACAGAAATTTCTAGAGTCTGTGTTAAAAGCAAAAAAGAAAAAATGAATACTTCTTCTAGAAGAAATATCAAATTTTGTGTCCCACGGGGGAGCGTACTCGGTCCTTTGTTATTTTTATTATACATAAATGATTTGCCAAGACAAATACCTAACCCAATGGTCCTTTTTGCTGATGACAGCACTTTGATAATTAAACTTCATAATAAAGCTTCTTATGAAGAAACGGTCAACAATACGCTTGAAATAATTATAAATTGGCTTAATGAAAATAACTTAATTATAAATTTAGAAAAAACAAAAGTGATGCATTTCAGTCAAAGAACATTAGATACAAATATAGAAATAAATTATAACGAGCAAACAATAGATAAGGTCAATGTCGCTAAATTTCTAAGAATTTCAATTGATAGCCAACTGACATGGAAAACTCAAGCAGATGACATATGCAAAAAACTGAGTTCAGCTGCGTGTGACTAAACAATGCATTATTTAGTCCCAGTTAACGTATTATACGGACAGTATTGATAGTATACCACAGTCTAGTTGTTTCTGTATTAAGGTTTGGTATAATATTCTGGGGCAACTGTAGCGAGAGAGAAAATATTTTTAAGGCACAAAAACGCTGCTTTAGATCTATTTTTAATCTGAAAGTGGCCGACAACTGCATACCTGTTTTCAAAAAACACAATCTTCTAATATTTCCTTGCCTGTATATATTAGAAATAGCCATTTTTGTTAAAACAAATGATTACTTATTTCCAACTTTAAAAAATACTAGAAACAGGACTACAAGTTTAAGAACGCAATACGAAGACAAGTTATGCACAGGCGGATATAAAACTGCATTATTGAGAAAGAGTGTTATGTGTGTGGCTCCTATTATTTATAACCATGTACCAAAAATGAATAAAGAGCAATCATTAATAAGATTTAAAGAATTTCTAGTAAAATAATGTTATTACTCTGTATCGGATTTCTTAAATGATAAATCTATTTAATTTACAATGTTTATATACATAGCATTAAGTAATGAAATAGCTTTAAATAAATAAAATTATTGTAGTACTTAGTTATAAGTTAGTAAATTTTGCATGCCATGAAGCAGAATGTACAAGTGTTCAAAAATATTGTAACACCAAATTGTATTAATTACATTCTACGCAAATAACTAAATCTATCTATCTATCTAAAACGAGACTGTGACGAGCTGCGAGTGGGGCAATTTGGATTTGGACGTCGGAATCACCGGGGACACCTACTGGCTAGCTTTATGGAGAAGGAGGACCTCTATATGATGAATTCCTTCTTCAAAAAGCGTGAGCATAGAAGGTGGACCTGGCAAAGTCCTGACGGTGCAACTAGAAATGAGATTGACTTCATCCTGTCGACGAAAAAGCAAATATTCAATGATGTCTCTGTGATCAACGCGGTGAAAACTGGAAGTGATCACCGCGTCGTAAGAGGCACATTGAATATTAACATTAAGCTCGAAAGGTCTCGACTGATGAGGTCTACGCTCCGTCCAGCACAGATCCAGATCCAAAACCCCGAGAGCTTTCAGCTCGAACTCCACAATCGTTTCGAGTGCCTAGGAAGCTCCGTGGATAAATATAACGATGGGTTCGTGGAAACTGTCCATACGGTCGGGTCTAAGTTTTTCAAGACTCACCGTACAAATAAAAACAAGAAGCTCTCCGATCCGACCCTCGAGCTAATGAAGAAGAGGCGTGAGATGATTCTGCAGTCTTCAGACGATGCGTGCATATACCGGCAGCTCAATAGACAAATCTCGAAGTCCCTGAAACGTGACCTTCGCCGCTTTAATACCGCAAGGATTAAGGATGCGATTGAGCGGAATAAGGGCTCTAAAGTATTTGCACGAGATCTGTCTATTGGGCAAAGCCAGCTCACGAAACTGAAGACCGACGATGGCAGAGTCATATCCGCCAAATCGGAGCTTCTGGGAGAGATCGAGGCTTTTTATGGACAGTTATACACGTCTATCGCTAAACCCGCTGTAAATCTAGTGAACGACCCAAGAGCTAGATTGACTCGACACTATACCGAAGATATCCCGGACGTCAGCCTGTACGAGATTAGGATGGCTCTGAAGCAGCTGAAAAACAACAAGGCGTCGGGTGAGGACGGAATTACGGCCGAACTCCTGAAGGCGGGTGGAAAACCGGTCCTTAAGGCCCTTCAGAAGCTATTTGATTCCGTCATACTCGAGGGAAAAACGCCACAGGCGTGGAGCAGAGGCGTGGTGGTACTCTTCTTTAAGAAGGGCGATAATGCCCTGCTTAAGAATTATAGGCCCATCTCGCTTCTGAGCCATGTCTACAAGCTGTTTTCCAGAGTCATCACGAATCGTCTCGCGCGCAGGTTCGACGACTTCCAGCCTCCCGAACAAGCCGGATTTCGTAAAGGCTTCAGCACCGTGGACCACATACATACGCTGCGGCAGGTTATACAGAAGACTGAGGAGTATAATCAGCCTCTCTGCTTAGCGTTTGTGGATTCAGATTAGTTTAATATTTCAGCAAGTTGTGATAATGAAACCTTTTAGAAATGGCAGGTGTTATGTAGAAGTACTGCCGGATTGATCTAAAGAGTTACCGTGGCCCTGGAATACAAAGGACAACTGAAGAAACACTGCTAGGTTTTAGTCAGTAAAAGTCTGACTCACCCCCTTACTCCACCCAGATCAGTAGTTATTAGACGATTTCTCAACCCAAAGACTAAAAACGTACTATGGTGAAGTAGCTTTGTGCTGCTTGATATGGAAGATCAGAGGCCTTACCACGAAGAGATTCCGAACCCGATTTCCGGCCACCGCAGGCGCGGGCTTGCGGACGGCGAGCAATAGGCAGCTTGCCGTCCGACCGTCCGGTAACCGTCTGAACCAAGCCCAAGTCGTCGACGGCGCGTACTATTCCACGCGCGCCTCAAGGAGATGTCAGCAAACCGTAGGGGCCCAGCAGGCAGGGTCAAATCCTACTTTGGCCAAGGGTCTGATTCTGAAAGGAAGACACGGCCCTGGTACGAAAGGCAACGATGGAACAGGAGTGGGTTTTTAGTCAGTAAAAGTCCGACATTATCTCCCGCTCCGCCCAAGAACGCGGGATGTCATAAGATGATTTTCACACCAAAAAAAAGGCCCTACCACGAGCTTTTAACGCGATCCATTTAACAACCTAAACTGAAAGGGATGGAGCTATACAGGGTGTATAGGTCCATCTCACTTTCTCGTTTGCGCGGGTAGGCCCTTGGGGCAGATAGATAAGGAGGAAATCTCGCTTGTATTAGGTATGGATAATCTCCAAAAATACGGGATGTATTTTTTATAAATGATTATTTTCAAAAGCGGTTTATTTATTATCTTAAAGATGAACGATAAGACCATTATAGGAAGTATCGTGATAGATTTGCTGGGAAAAAGCTAAAGTTCGAGTTAGCATTTGTACATGAATTTACAAATCACTGTGTATTTTGAGGAAGTAATATAGGTATATTACGTTTGGTGTACAATAAAGAACAACGAACATCATAATGTTCGTTGTGTGTGTTTAAAAAATTCGTTTTAAAAAAACCACCACTAAAAAGTACCCCTCAGCCAAACTTAAATACCTTATAGCCAGAGTGCATTCGAAGACATGTGACATCCACTAACCCGCACTGGGCCCGCGTGGTGGATTACGGCCCATTCCCTTTCCAAGAGAGGAGACCTGAGTCCCAACAGTGGGAACATTATAGGCCGAATATGCTATGCTATATACAGAGTGCATCTCATGACAATTCTAATAATCCCAAACACGGTCAGATTACATTAATTTATTACAGAGTTCCGGTATTCCCCCTCTACTTTCAGTCAGTCATCGACTACACGTATAAACAAAGCAATTTTACTTGTTACGACGGTTCTGCTGTGAGTTCTGTTCCATATCTTCGAAGTTCATAATCAGATCATAACAATATTTCTATGGGACCAACTCGGAAGCATAACCTTTCAATCAAAAAAAACATTTCAAAATCGGTTCACAATTGACCGAGAAATCGGTGAACATGCATAAAAATAAAAATTAAAAAATATATTCAACCGAACATAGAACCTCCTCCTTTTTGAAGTCGGATAAAAATAGAAAAGTTTTGGTCTATATTTCAGACTAGCTTTTGCCTGCGGCTTTGCCTGCATACATAAAATTAGCCTATGTCACTCAGGAATAAATCAGCTTTGTATCGGTGAAAGATTTTTAGCAATCGGACCAGTACTTCCAGAGATTACCTCCTACAAACAAAAAACAAACTTTACCTCTTTATAATATTAGTGTAGATTAGCTTCTAAATGCGTTCGCCCGCGTAAAAGTGAAAAAGTATCCCAAGTTAACACGAACGAACTTTCGGGATAGAAAGTCCTAATGCCTTAATATATAATACCTAGCTTACTATAAAGTAGATTTCTTCATACAAACTTAAAACTCCCGTTTTATCCCTTTAGGGGCTTTTTTTTAAGGTGGGAAAATCATCTAATGACAAATCCCGCTCTTGGGCGAAGCGAGAGATAGTGTCAGACTTTTACCGCTAAAAACCCACTCCTGTTCCTTCTTTGCCTTCGTCCCAGGGCCCCGGGTTTCACTTTCATACTACTCGTGGTCCCAGTAGGCATCCCTTTAGGGGCTGAATTTAGGAAAATTCTTTTTAGTGCTCGCCTTCATCATAAAAGCTAGCCTTGTGCAAAATTTCACGCTCCTAGTTTCAGTAGTTTTGGCTGTGCGTTGATACTTCAGTCAATCAGTTTCTCCTTTTTAGTTTATCCGTTTGAACGTGAAGAAGTAGACCGTAACAAACAAACATATGAAGACAAGTGTCCATAGTAAGTTGTTTTATATTATTATTATTATTAAAAAATAGGTTGAACCTGAGTCGACGGCGCGTAATAATATTAGCGAAGGAAGCGGACGCACGCGTGAGGGAGCGGACTTCCACACGCCCCAGCCGCCAGGGGCCCGAGTCTGCTATATTTATAAATTCATCATTCCAACACGATCCCATTGTCATTTTGCTAAAAGTTCGTAATCTGCTAATTCATAATGATCGATCATTGATCGGTCAATGGTCTCGTAATAGAGTTGTGGTAAAAGGACAATATCGAGCTTATTAAAATCAATGACATGCACAATGACGTAAAAACGTCAATGACGTGTGTTCTAATGGTAGGTCACTGATCAAAGGAACTGTCGAAATTTTAGCAGATTACCGCATACGTCAGACATTCATTTGACATTAATACGAAACACAACGACCAGACGAGATTACCATTCTACGCCATTTCTTTCAATGGAGTGTCAGTGGTTGACCATTGGAAAGTCATAATGATGCCATTATATTAGTAGATTACCAAAACTTGTCAAAATAAACAATTATGAAATCAATGACTTGACTTGAGGCCCAGGATCCCAACCCCGATTTCCAGCCAACGTAGGCATGGGCTTGCAGACGATGAGCAATAGGTAGCTCGCCGTCCGGTAACCGTCCAGACCGGGCTTTAGTCGTCGACGACGCGTAGTGTTCCACGCGCGCCTCAAAGAAATGTCAGCAAAACTGAAGGGGCCTAGTAGAGACAACACCCGTGTAAGAATTGGGTAGATGTAGTGTGATGGAATTTGAAAGAAAGTTCGAAGTGCACAAGAGTAAGAAAGAAAGTTTAATGTACACAGAATCACAGCTACAAGAATTCCACTAGAATGGAAGGAGTGGTATAGGAGATGACAGAACACACAGAAATATCATAGAAATACAATGGATTCTGAATTATCTCACAGATAGATTACGTTTTTTTTTTGTTTTCGAACAAAATGACAATAACAAATGTGTTGTCACATCGTTCACGAAAGAGTTTATAAAAAAGAAGTTTTTAAAATTAATAGAAATAAGTTTGTAAGCTTGAAGGTCCCTACACCTGCTAGGGCTGGGGGAACGTTTGAAAGAGTAACTGTGGCTCAAGAACGCATACCTAGGGCCAATGAACCCAGGTAGGTTCTAGTCAGTAAAAGTCCAATACTCCCTCTTGCCTTCGTATAGCAGAAGAACCCAATCAAAAAAGGGGGTAGTCCTACGATTAAATAGCTTTGTGCTGAATAATATGGAAATCTGTCTGGGACAGATAGGAGCAGGAAGTAATGCTTTTATAGGTTTATTGTGATATTAAACTGAAGTTTAGGACGTTTGACTGTTTGTTTAGGGTTATCTCTGAGACTGCAGAGAGTGTTTCGTATTTTAAGCACCCTGTGTCATTATGTTGAAAATACTTCGGGTTCTGTGAAATGACTTTTAAAATTGAAATTTAACTTTTCTCGATAGTGGAGTATGAAGTCAAAAAAAAAAATATATAACCAAGGTTGAGTGTGACTCAGCGTGAGTTTGGTCCGTCGTACCAAATTCGAGGGTGTGTATATTGTACTATAGAAATAATATTGTAAAAACAATCATTTTTTTGTCAGAGAGTAACCATGGAGTCTCTTTCTGGTTCTTTTCCGTAGGAAACGACCATTTGGAACCGTGCACTAGATTCTGACGTTTTATAATTGCCCATGTAGGCCTATGTGAAATAAAAAAATTGAATTTTGAATTGAGTCACGCTTGACCTTGGTACGGACGGACCTAATTCGTCGTAACAAATTCGAGCGTGTTTTAACATTAATAGTAGGTATGTCGGACCAAACCCGCCGCACCAAATCCATTCTCGCAATAGACGACTGACGATCATTCTTCAGAGAAAAAAGTAATCAGATCAGTCTTTTCAGATAACCACCCCGCTTTACAAAAAAATATATATACATAAATATAGCTCAGAATTTAAGATATTCCATGTTCGAAGTTATTGCCTTACTAAGAACACCTGCATTACCTAACATTACGTGCCGTAAACTTTCTACCTTCGATGCCAAGATTGGAATAGCGGTATTTCCTCTCAAATTCGATGTACGCCGTTTCCACAAAAATTTGGAGAATCGAGGTCACAGCCGGTGTCCCGAGGCTTAAACCAAGCCCAGAGCGCTAGTAGGACTTTTGATAAATTTCAAAGAATTTATGCGAACTCAGTCTTCATCTTTTAATTTTTTTTAGGGTTCCGTACCTCAAAAGGAAAAAAACTTAACCCTTATAGGATCACTTTGTTGTCTATCTGCCTGTCGGAGGTGTCGGAGGTCCCTTGAAGCTGTGAATAAATCAAACTCCTGAGTTTACGAAAAAAAGATAGGTACGGCCGTTGATGTCACAAAAAACGTACCTATATTTAGACACTCTCAAGGGAATCAAAATTCATAAGGTACTTCCCGTTGACCTAGAATCCTGAAATTTGGCATTAAGCAAGGTCTCATAGCACAAATATAGGAAAAAATCTGAAAACTGTAAATTTGTAGTTACGTCACAAAAAAAAACTTTTATCTTGATTTGAAAAAATCTTCGTAACTCAATTCGAGAATTGAACTGTTTTCATAGGTAAGTTTGTACGGAACTCTCAGTGCTCGAGTCCGACTCGCACTTGCCCGGTTTTTTTTTTTGTTTAGTTTTTTGATAAGAGAGATGGGTCGATACCGTAGGAAAAATCGATCTACCTTTATCTTGAGGTGGGAAATCATCAAATATCTTCTCTCGCTCTGGATGGAGCGAGATTTCTACTGACTAAAACCTACCTGTGTTTCTTCAGTTATGTTGCCTTTTGCGTTCCAGGGATGACCACGGACCACAGGCCACGGGCCTATCTTGAGGAGTTACTTCATAGAAACTCCTCAAGATAGGCCCGTTCAGTTTGCTGATATCTCTTTGAGGCGTTGTTGATTCGAGTATTTTGTTTTATTTTTTATTTATATTATTTAAAATATAAAACTAGCTAGTCAAAAATTTCTGGCGTAAAAAAATTATAATAGTTAATATTCACTCAGGAGTAATGTAATTTTCTACTGGTGACAGAATAAAATCGGTTCAGTGGTTCAAAAGATGAAGAGAAGACTGCCTACAAACGAACATACAAACTTTACCTTATATTATATAATATTAGTGCAGATGAATACTGTGCTGTGTATATTTTAACAGTATTTTGATTATTATTATTGACGAAATATTGAGTGAGCATACGAATAAATCTATAATATTTCCACTGCTGGGACTAAAGCCTCTTTATTAAGAGAGGAATGGTCCATAATCGATTGGCAGATGTCATCATGTCTTCGAATTTTTGGTTCTAGGACATGCCGGTTTCCTCACGATCTTTTCTTTCACTGATTTGAGAGCTGTAGTAATGAATCAAATTGCACAGAAAAGCATTGGTCAAATTGTAATTCGGAGCCGTTACCACTGGGTCACCACTAGATCACCACTGCTCTGTTGAGAGGCAGAGTTAGTAAACATATCTAAAACAAAACAAAGTAAACATAGCTGTTAATATACATATATAATCAACTTTTAAAAGATAAACAATAAAAATGCCGCCTTTGTACATAAAAATGGTGAAAGGAATGGAAAATTTTCTGGCTTCAATTATCGGGCTTTTGTCCGCTTCTCTAAAAGGAAATTGAATTTATTAGATATTATAGTTCGCTTCTCTACCAAGAGAAATTATTCTCTTTGAACGTCCAATGAACTTTATCGTATTAAAACCGTAAACAAGTGTTGAATGTAGTTACTTATATGTTTGGATATTGGTTAATCCACCACGCCTCATCGGCTGAAAAGATTTGGATAAAATTAGGAATACAGATAGACCATGGCCTGGTTTTGAATATAATATTTCGGTAGGTACAATCCCTTGAAATAATTTCCTCATTTCGTACGGTTAAAGTTGCCGAAAATAACTAGTTATTTATACATGAAAACATTTACATATTTCAAACACATTGTTTGTAGAAATGAGCATTTCAATTTCGTTTCCGTTAAACCTAGGTCTAAGAGTACACACGAGCGATCAAGTTTCACTATAGGTCGTCGGCTACAGTTACCTCTACCGTTGGCAACATGCTACTCGTGTCTATGAACTCTTAGACCTACGTTTAACGGAAACAAATGACTTATGTTTTGAATAGTTTTTCTTTTTTTTTCCACTTCAGGAAAAAGTGCCTATTTTGAAAGGTTTTTACTTACTACGTAAATAGACTATTGGTGTTAAAAAAGTGAAGATTGAAAACGTCGTAAGGAAGCCAGCAAGTTCTTAGTCCAAAAAAAATTATACATGACTGTGATAAACACCAACCACTGGGTGAAATCAAACCTGAGGCTCCACCAGCTCTTAACGCCATCCAGTTGACGACCTAAAGTGAACTGTTAAAGGGACGGAGCTATATAGGGTGTATAGCTCCATCCTTCTTTTTCGCTCGCACGACTGACATTTTAACATGTCATTGTAAGGCCCCAGATATGTTTTTTTCACGCCAATAACTTTTTAATATTAAATAATTGATCTATATCTATATATAGGGTAACTGGAAATTAATGTACGATACTTAATCACGTGATTGTGCTCATGATAACCAACAACTTTTACTATGAGAACAAACCTGAAATCACGAAAAAAAATCAGCTGTTCAGTACATTTATGTTTGCCTAATGTCCTGAACAGCTAATATTTAATAACGTAATTAGTGTACGATACTTAAAAGTATCGTACACTAATTACCAGTCACCCTATATATAAAAGGAGAAACTGACTGACTGACATATCAACGCACAGCCAAAATTACTGGGACTAGGAGCGTGAAATTTTGTACAAGGTTTCCTTTTATAACGTAGGCGAGCACTAAGAGAGGATTTTCCAAAATTCACACCCTAAGGGGATGAAACGGGGGTCCAAAATTTGTACAGAGAAACCTATTTTCACGCGGGCGAAGCCGCTGGCAGAAGCTAGTACTTATGTATAATAAAAGCAAAATACCACTCACTTATTAATCACGAAATCTCAGAAACTATAACACCTACACACTTAAAATTTGGCAGGTAGGTTCCTTATATGGTGTAGATTCATTCGCTAAGCACGGATTTTACGAAACTCCACCCCTAAGGGGGTAAAAATCTGCCCTGCTAATTGTAAATGCAGTAATCGTCATTTTTGGGATTTTATCTTTTCTGCAAAAATGACATCTCAAGGGGCTAATGTATACATAAAAATGTTATTTTCTTATTCTTTTGGAACACTTTTAAAATTATATAACTAAGACTTTTGTATAAATAACAAAATACATGTTTACCGCGTTTGTCTTCGAACCGCGCCATTTTGCAAGTACTGCTTATTTCAAATATAAGCAAGAAATGGGGTTGGAAGTTTGTATGGAGAAACCTACTTTTACGCGGGCGAAACCGCTGGCAGAAGCTAGTAATTAAAAACATTAAATCATTTTTAAAATAAAATAAAATAGTGTACCTAATATATTTTATCTAATATGTGAGATAGATATATGAAACAACAACATTTGTTGTCTTATCGCAAAGATCTTATTTATCTTTCCTTAAACAAAGGGAAAGATTCAATGAAAAGGTTTTGTTAAACAAGACTCTGTAAGTAAACATGCCCACATAAAATCATGACTCTCATGTTTCTGAAATTGAATTACCTTTGTTTACAATGAAAATAATACTCATTGATAAAACGGGAATTTTCATTAACGAAAATTCCCGTCCGTCCGTTCCCGAATGTCAAAATAGGTAATTCACAATTGGCTCAACATTAATGTTGAAAACCACCCTTCAGTTTGAATAAGATCAAAGCTTTAGTGATGTGAACTTTGACATTTGGGTAGGTAGGTACTTAATAATTCCAAACAAAAATTTTCGGTTTACCGATTTTTGATATAACAGTAAAGAAACTGGGTCTTGAGGGATTTTGTAATATCAAATAATATTTTATGATCTTTCTTCAGTTTTCGACTGATAAAATTGCCCGCCCACCGGTGCGGTGTTCGGGACCGATTTTATAGTTGATTTTCCAGTGACTGAACCTTTTTGTTACCTTTTCTGACCTCTTCGAAATGGGATTGAGTCCCTTGTAAGTGATCAACGTGTCATGTAAAATGTCACATCTGTATTTTTAGGAAAACCTTTACCGGAACTGATGTTATGTCACTTTTCTTTATGGAAAACATTACCCGCCTTCTGAGCCGCCTGGGCAGAGCACCGCCGTGTCCTCGTGGGAGCGATCGGTGGTAGCGATCTCTCGTGCCGTGCCTTGGTAAAAGCCATGGTCCCGAGCGAGGAGGAGTGGTAGGCGGTCGCCTCCTTCTGCGAAGCAGTAATGCTGATAAAGGAGGCGGCCGCACGCGCGAGGCAATGGCCCTCGCGCCTCAGCCGCCGGGATTCCGATCCCGATTTCCGGCCGCCGTAGGCGCGGACGGCGAGCAATGAGTAGCTCGCCGTCCGACCATCCGGTAACCGTCCGGACCGAGCCCAAGTCATCGACGGCGCGTAATGTTCCCCGCGCGCCTCAAGGAGATGTCAGCAAACCGTAGGGGCCCAGCAGGGTCGAAGCCTACTGGCGCCATGGGTGATGCGAAAGAGATCCCCGGGCCCCTGGAACAATGGCAAAGAAGGAACAGGAGTGGGTTTTTAGTCAGTAAAAGTCTGACACGCCCTCTCGTCCGCCCAAGAGTGGGGGATGTCATTAGATAATTTTCCCACCCAAAAAAATACCTTTGTTTGTTCTTTCCTTCAGCGCCATATCCCGTTTTTATATTAGACGATACGATTACGACACGATATCGGTGGACTAGAAGTTTCATTCAACAAACACAAACAAACAGACTTTCTTTTTCAGAGTACAAACAGCTTGTATGCGTTAGCCACCGAGCAGTTTCATCATCATCATTTCAGCCGGATTCCCGTGATCCTCACCAGATCATCGGTCCACCTTGTGAGAGGCCCCAACACCGCGTACTGAAGTACGACCGCGTACTTCAGTACGCGGAACTTAAGTTTGGTGATTCTTCGGGCTACGTCGGTAACCTTAGTTCTCCTGCAGATATCTTTATTCCTTATGCAATCACACAAGAGGAATGAAGATATCCATTATCTGACGATGTTATGTTGATATTAACAAATTAAGCAAATCACATATTTCGTTAAAAAATGTGTGAACATTTTTGCAGAAAAAGATAAACCGAGAAATATTGTAAGACATTAATTTCCTTTGATGGGATGACGGAATGCCTTAGATGACATCCTTAGGCATTGGAAAAAAGTTATCCAGAGCCGAGAACAATGGAAGAAATGAAAGGAAACCTAAACCGAGAAGTGGAACAGTACAAACTAGATTATAATGATTTTTTCTTGACGTAATATCCGTTTATTTTATTAAAAAGTTGACCTTCATTTTCCTAGTCCCATTAAGCTAGCCTAGACTAAGCTTCATAAAGTTTTATCAGCACTTGCTGCATTAGCCTAGATTTTAATCTTGAAATAAAAGTTTTAATTATTCCACCCACAGCTTTTCTTCACAGTTTCATTGGAGTTACCGATTTATCTTGTACTAGCGACCCGCCTCGGCTTCATCGCGTGTAAATCATTGTTATTTTTTTATTATTATTGACTAGCTTTTGCCCGCGACTTCGCCCGTATACGTAAAATATAGCCTATGTCACTCAGGAATAAAGCCGCTTTCTATCGGTGTATAATTTTTCGCAATCAGACCAGCAGGCCTTGCCGAGTTACGACCGTTTCGTTTTGATTCTCTTTCGTCGACCGCCTCGAGTCGGCCACGCCTCCTATTCCTTTTTTCTTACCACGTGACTAAGCGTTGAGATCACGTCAGAACAAAGGAATCGGAGGCGTGGCCAACTTGAGGCAATCGAAGAAAAAGAATCGAAACGAAACGGTTGTAACTTGACTATACTTTTGGTAACTTGGCTGTACTTTTAGAAATTAGCTCCTACAAACAAAAAACAAACTTTACCTCTTTATAATATTAATGTAAATTGGCTCACGCTTGACATTTCTTATCTCCTGATGGTAAGCGATGTTATGGTCGACGATGAAGCACACTTGTCTAGAAGTAACCTATTCACGCTTGTCTAGAAGTAACCTATTCACGCTTGTCTAGAAGTAACCTATTCACTCTTGCCTAGAAGTAACCTATTCACGCTTGCCTAGAAGTAACCTATTCACGCTTGCCTAGAAGTAACCTATTCACGCTTGTCTAGAAGTAACCTATTCACGCTTGCCTAGAAGTAACCTATTCACGCTTGCCTAGAAGTAACCTATTCACGCTTGCCTAGAAGTAACCTATTCACGCTTGCCTAGAAGTAACCTATTCACGCTTGCCTAGAAGTAACCTATTCACGCTTGTCTAGAAGTAACCTATTCACGCTTGTCTTAAAGACCCCTTTTTTTAGGTTGGACATTCTTTAAGACTTTTTTTTCAAGGTGGGAAATCTTCCAATGGTTTCTCCCGCTGTAGGGTGGAACGGCAGGGCGTGTCAGAGTTTTACCACACTAAAAACCACACTTATATGTAACTTTCAGTTGCCCTTTGCGTATTAGGACCATGGGTTTCCTTTTCAGAAAATTTTCATGGCCCAAGCGGGCCGATGCCCTCCGGGGGCTATTGGCTAACTTTTTCAATAACTGTTGACAACTAGCATTCGTTGCACACTAAACTTAGTTGTCAACTGACAATTTCATAAAATTGATATTACGTATCACACAAGTGACTAACAAACTACGGTGGAAATGTGGTGAATTATAAAAATTTACGGTGCCTATTGTGACATCTCTTGTAGGAGCGCGTGGAACACTACGCTCTATCGACGTTTAAGCTCAGTCGGGACGGTTTGCTCTGCCATTGCTCTTTGTCCACAAGCCCGCGCCTGCCTTGGCTGGTAGTCAGGGTTGGGGTCGCAGTGGCTGGGGCCTGAGGATGTCCGTTCCCTCACGCGTGCGGCCGTCGCCTTTACTTACATTACTATTTCGCAGAAGGAAGTGACTGCCTCCCATTCACGCCCTGGACTAAACTATGTCGAAGTTTGATCCTATCCAGATCTCACGGATTTCTATAAATATACCTAAATATGTATTCGTGATAAAACGGTATCCAGCAATAAGACCTAGCTCAAATCCATCAGCTTGCAAAGCAATCGGATCGTTCATAAATATAAGCTACTTAATTTGAGTACTCCTATCACATCATCTCATGAAGTGAGAGCAATGACCTCACCACCACAATGGCCGCCCCTCGCAACCTCAGTCGAGAACCTATCAGTTTTATGAAGCCAATTAATTACATGAGTGACTGTCGTCTAGGAAAACCAGCCAGTGGCTAGTAGGACTCTGGGGAAATAAAACTATGTTTAGGAATTATGAAGGTGGGTTTAATCTACCAGTAGACAGTCTGATGAAGGTTTAACAGATTGAAACTAAATAAAAGGTCTTCAGTTAAATGTTATTAGAGTAATTTAAAAGATATGGTGCAAAATGGCATTTTTTTTTTGAGAATACATCAACAATTTATTAATAAATACTTAATAACATAGCACATACACATTCATGCTCACACATACATACACACCATTACACGCTATACACTACACACACATACACATACACTTTCACACTCACAAAAATTGAGTTCATAATTTAATTTCATTATAATCAAATTTTGATTTTATTTTGATTTATTAAATTTTTATTTTTATTATTTACCATTCTGAAAGTTGTTTAATTGTGGATAGATCGATCGACCGATTAGTAATTAGGTAATATTATAACATAACCTTATGGCCGTTCACCGTCTCTTAAGATACTGGTACACCCTAGTTTAAGGCTCTAGACAGACGGACTGCATTTCAACTGCAATCCAACTGCAAATTTGCAGTTCGGATGCAGTTTGAATGCAGTTGACACGACTGCAATAGAACTGCAAACCAACCGTGCGGTCCAATTGCAGTCGACGTGCAGTCGTGTGAACTGCACACCGACTGCAATCGGACTGCACGGTTGACCTGTAAATTCAATGCCATACGTGTTTGTGGGTGATGAAGCATTTTCAATTTCTAAAAATGTTATGCGCCCTTACGCAGGGAGACAATTAAGTGTAGAAAAGAAGGTTTTTAATTACCGCCTATCACGGGCTAGAAGATTTATTGAATGTTCATTTGGTATTCTAGCAAATAAATGGCGTATTTTTCACCGACCCATCGACCATAAACCAAATTTTGCAAAAGAAATTATAAAAGCTTGCTGCGTTTTGCATAACTTTGTGCGAGAAAGAGATAATTAAAGAGAAGGTATAATTTTGAAGATTCTTTAACTCAACCATTACAAGACATAATAATAAAATTCAAAAGCATTTATTTCAAATAAATAAACCATTTACATGCACTTTTGAAATGTCAAGAAGTCAGTCAGTCAGAAAAAGTGATGCTAATTGCACATTCCAAAGCGTAGATCTCTATGGAGAAGAATGTGCAAGAAACTCCATGGACACTCTTTTCAATCATGTTTTGCAATTACAAATATCTCTGTTACATGTTTCTTGTCGCTATCATGTGAGAACAATGTCAATAATGTAAAAATAAAAACTAAATATAGATATTAAAATAGCAACTGGCAGCTAAGAGATGACCAGTCTCAACTGACAGCGCCCGTTCACGGACCTGACGCGAATATTAGCACCACTCAGCTCAACCATTTTGAAGGGAACCGAATGATCCAACACACGCGCCACCATCAGTGAGACATTTGAGTGAGCATGACAAACTCTCAACTGCCATGCTTATTTATGTCAAACAAATCCAATAGTAACCTAAAAACCATAAAATAGCTCCATGGTACTCACATTTACAAAGTTTGAAAAAAATGCTTCTACATTATACAATACTAAATTCAATAATAATTAACTACAATAATACATTACAAATTTAACAAATTCAAAAAAAAAAAAAGACATTAAAGAATAGTAACAATAGTTTCAAAACTAATCAATTTGTACCCCCGGTGGTAGTGGAGCTGGACCAGCATTGAGCCAAGCATGTTTATCTTGAATATAATCCTCCAACTTATAATATGCCTGCCTGCATAGTGTGCGTTTAATACAAGATTTAAATTTCGTTTCATTGAGTTCTAATATTAGGGGAGGTATTTTATTATAACATTTCAAACAGTACCCCATGAAAGAAGAGGCCACTTTAGCCAGTCTGAAACCTGGTTGAACTAATTGGTCCCTATTTCTTGTAACATAATTATGTCTGTCGCCTCTTTTGCTAAAAAGATGAAGATTTTTTCTAACGTACATGATGTTTTCATAGATATATTGACAAGGCACCGTCATGATGTTAATATCCTTAAACAGTTCCCTTAGAGAATCGCACCGGCGGAGATTGTAAATAGCTCTGATAGCTCTTTTCTGTAGAATAAAAATGGAGTCGATGTCTGCAGCCCGTCCCCATAGTAAGATACCGTATGACATGACACTATGAAAATAACTAAAATAGACTAGTCTAGCGGTATCAACATCCGTAAATTGGCGGATTTTTCTAACAACATATGCAGCTGAGCTAAGCCGTCCTGCAAGAGATGTTAAATGAGGACCCCATTGTAGCCTTGAGTCAAGCGTTATCCCCAGGAAAACAGTTTTGTCGACAAATTCTAGTTTTTCATCGTTTAGTATTACGTCACAATCACTACTTTTGACATTCGGTAAGGAAAATCTTATGCATTTAGTTTTTTTCCCGTTTAAAACTAGATTATTAGCAGTGAACCAGTTTTGGACCTGCAGTAGTGCGTTATTTTCGTCGTCAAGATTATTAGTCCTTCTATTTATCTTAAAAATCAAAGAAGTGTCGTCGGCAAACAACACCATATTAAGTTTATTTTGCAACAAATAGGGTAAATCATTAATATAAACTAAAAATAAAAAGGACCTAAAATTGAACCTTGGGGTACCCCCATTTTCACATTTAATCCCGGCGAATTGACACCGTTTATTTGAACTTGTTGCTGTCTGTCAATCAAATAAGATTTTAATAAGCTTAAAGCTGTTTTGCCTAGTCCGTAATGCTCAAGTTTCAGGAGTAATGTTTCATGAACCACACAATCAAACGCCTTAGACAGGTCACAGAAGATGCCTATAGCATCCTGTGCCTCTTCCCACGCATTAAAAATGTGTTTTAGTAAGGAGACACCAGCGTCAGTTGTACAACGTCCTTTGGTGAAACCATACTGTTTATCGTGTAAGATGTTATTTGTGTTAAAATGATTAAGCATTTGATTTAACATCACCTTTTCAAATATCTTGCCAAAAACCGGCAACACGGACACCGGCCTATAATTATTAGTGTCTTTACTGTCCCCAGATTTAAAAAGTGGTATCACTTTACTATATTTATTTCATCAGATCCGGAAAAACTCCTTGATCTATACACAAATTAAATATTATAGCTAAGTACGGCGCTATAGTCTCAATAATTGAGGTACAAACTTTGATAGACATACCCCACAAATCTTCTGTCAATTTAACCTTGATTTGTTTAAAAGCTTTTATTACGGTTATAGGGTTTATATGCTTAAAGTTAAATTCAGTCGAACAGGCTACAACGTTCGCCTGTAATAAACTAAAAGCATGCGATGGCGACGAATTTAGGCGACGGTATTGAAAGAAACTGTAGGTCATCGGAGGGTATAAGAAAACAACTTACTGATTATTGCAGTCCGATTGCAGTCGGTGTGCAGTTCACACGACTGCACGCCGACTGCAATTGGACCGCACGGTTGGTTTGCAGTGCTATTGCAGTCGTGTCAACTGCATTCAAACTGCATCCGAACTGCAAATTTGCAGTTGGATTGCAGTTGAGACTAAGAGTCAGGGAAACGTAATTCGTAAACAGGATGTACCATGTACTGCCACCAATATATATCTTGCTTGTTAGTAGTTTATGTTTTGTTTTTTATTATCACCTGTAAAAAAAAATTATTTGCAAGCAGTACACCACAGACTACTAACCCAAAGGGTAAAACGGGATCCATTGTGACCCTATTAATTTTAAGTTCCTATTGTAATTTTATTTTTGATGTACAATAAAGAGTATATCTATCTATCTATCTATTACTGAGACGCCACTGTCAATCCGTCTGTCTGTCACCAGGCTGTACCTCATGAACGGGCGCTGTCAGTTGAGACTGGTCATCTCTTAGCTGCCAGTTGCTATTTTAGTTTTTATTTTTACTTTATTTACATAGTTCTCACATGATAGCGACAAGAAACATGTAACAGAGATATTTGTAATTACAAAACATGATTGAAAAGAGTGTCCATAGAGTTTCTTGCAAATTCTTCTCCATAGAGATCTACGCTTTGGAATATGCAATTAGCATCATTTTTTCTGACTGACTGATTTCTTGACATTTCATAAGTGCCTGTAAATGGTTTATTTGAAATAAAATGCTTTGAATCTTTGAACCGTGATAGTAAGACAGTTGAAATTTTCACAGATGATGTATTTCTATTGTGACTATGATAAAAAATCCTAAAAACAGAATAAAATAAACATTTAAGAGTTCTCCGACACAACCATACAACAATCGTAATTTTTTACGTTTTTTTGCTACAGACGGTACGGAACCCTTCGTGCGGAAGTCCGACTCGCACTTGGCTGGTTTTTATTTTAAGTTCTTACAGTCCATCCAAAGGTTGTCTGGTAGATATCGTTGTTAGCGATAAGACCGCCATTGTACCCATAGATTTAAGATTGTGTAAAAGTTTTGTTACTATTTTGGTGTACAAATAAGTTTATTCTGTTCTATGCTATTCTATAGAAATAGAGGATTCAAGGCCAAAACCTCAATAAAGAGGCTTCTGATGACATCATAACATTTCTTCATCTTGGGGGACGGAAGATACACAACCACGCACTGCATTTGTGAATTAATCACTCTTGACAATCCAATTCGAAGAAAAAACCAAATAAATTAGGATGTAACGTCAATCGTCAAAACATTAAGCCCCCACAGGCTACTCCGGCCACTCATAAAAAAAATCATTTGGCAGAACACCCTGTCATTTTGCAGTATGGAGATTCCTAAGTAAATTGATTATAACTTCGTTCTTAAGATCATCCTTGATAAATATTAAATCAAGGAAAAAATCTTAATATGACGTCATAGTACTTGACCAGCTCTCGTCTTCCACGATGACGGAAGATAATCTGTCTTTTAGCCCTTGTTTTCTAGTAGCGTATATGAAATAATTAAACAATCTTACTAGCACGATTGTCCAATATCATAATTATAATATTAAATAATAATATTCCACAACTTTCACACAACGTCATCTAGTCCCAAACTAAGCAGAGCTTATGGTATGAGTAGCAGACCATTGATAAACATATTTATACATTTCTAGATACATACATATTAGGTAGCGTATATCTATCTAGGGTATATATCTAGGGTAGGTAACTAGATAGGGTAGAGTAGGGTAGAGCAGGGTAAAGTAGGGTAGAGTACGGTAGAGTAGAGTAGAGTAGGGTAGAGTAGGGTAGGGTAGGGCAGGGTAAAGTTGGGTAGAGTAGTCAGTTGACGGGAGCGAAGCCGTGGGCAAAAGCTAGTACATATTATTGATAAATTATACCCAGACACACAATTATGTATGAAGATGATGACGTGAACAGATGATCGATGAGGACGAAAGGTTCTGAAGTGACGACCGTTCCTCTGCTCCACTTTTGCAATATTTTTTTTTTCTTGCTTTATTTTATATAGCCTCTTTTTGTAATGTGAAAATGAGAACACTATAGACTCCGCGAATACTTACATTACTTCCTATTACGACTCACTTTTTATTATGATTATTTTTATTGTACTTTTGAGTACAATATTGATTGGTCTACACTGTCCTTACATAATATCTACTAATACTGTACTATGGAAATATTGTAAGAACAACATTTTTTTTTAAAGAGTAACTATGGAGTTTCTTGCCGGTTCTTCTCCATAGGAAACAACCAATTTGGAACTTTGCACAAGCTTCTGACGTTTTATAAGTTCCCATGTAGGCCTATGTGAAATAAAAACATTTGAATTTATTTTTACCGCGAAGCGTAAGACGCAGCGTTGGAAGCCCTCCCAAAAGGTAGACCGATGATCTGATGAGGGTCGCGGGAATCCGATGGATGCGAGACGCACAGGACCGGACATTATGGTGACACTTGGGGGATATATGCGTAACAGTGGACATCTTTTGGCTGAAATGATAATGATAATAATGATGATGATAACGTCATCATCGTCATCTCTAATTTTCCAGTGAAACGGAACATAGATTGTTCTTGTTTTCTCGCTGCATATATAAAGTCGCTAGTTTCTCCCAGCGGTTTCATGTACGGGAAAATCGAAAACTCTCTTCTTTCTCTAAGGTCCTCATTGTCGCATGAACTCTCTCTCTCTAATGGACTCTGCATTTTAGACGTGAGAACTTAAAAGATACATAATTACATTTACATTTATAATATTACTTGCTTTTGCCCTCTGCTTCACTTGCAACAGTACTTTTTATTTAGATGAAAGTTACTAATGTCCTTTTTCGTTGGTACTCCAGACAACGTGTACAATGTGTACATGTTGATCGGTCTAGTAGTTCCAACTAAGATTTGCGTTTACAATATTACCTAATAATAATTATAATTAGAATTCCTTTATATATGATCTCTTTAGTCACAGTGTGTTTTGGTGTACAATAAAGAATTTTAAAATTCTAATTGTGACTGTGCCGTCATAATACACGATAGCCTCCCCCCTAGCCAAGTGACGATCATTTCGTTCGCGTCGAACGCCTCGAGTTGGCCACGCTTCCGATTCCTTTGTTCTGACGTCATCTCAACGCTCAGTCACGTGGTCAGAACAAAGGAATAGGAGGCGTGGCCTACTCGAGGCGTTAACGAAACGATCGTAACTTGGCTAGGGGGGCCTATCAAGTTCCATGGTAACGGAAGATAGACAGCCCTTAATTTCTCGCTACGAAATTATATCAAACAAAAAATACAATATGATGACGTTATAACACATTATGATGTCAAGGGCAATGGCAGTTAGCTCATGGTCTACCTTTATGACAACCATTTTAATCTAACTGGCCTGTATTGGCTCACCGCAGGATAAAGTCCACCCTCTCGTCTGATCACATATTTTTCTTGTAATCGTGTAGACCAATTCTTTCGACAAGAATCTAATTCGTCCTGCTATCTTCGATTCGTCGGTAAAAAAATATTCTGGCTAGAAAAAAAAATACATTTCGATCTGACGTCATAATCTCACTGGATGACAGTAGATCCTTGGTTTATTACTGTTTATCTAAAATATTTTTTATAGAAAGTTATGTACAATATCATAAGCAATGACATCATTATACAAGACACCCTTTCACGTTTCAAAGTGAAGAAAGATAGCCCTTGGTTTATCACTGCATATAATATGCATGAAATCATCCTAAACAAAAAGTTCAATATCACAAATGATGACGTCATAACACGTGACATCCTTTCATGTTCCAGGGCGACGGAAGGCGGTCTGGCGCCCGGCAGCGATGGAGATATGCCAATGGGCGGGCCTAAGACGCCACAACAGATCGCGGCACAGCGTCGGCTGCAGCAGACGCAGGCACAAGTGGATGAGGTAAGAACATCCCTTATTATCTTGATTACAGAGGAGGTTATCCAGATTAACAACCTCAATTTACAAATATCTTTATAATTATGTAGTTTAACCATTTAACCACCTACGTCAGCCCCCCTAGCCAAGTTATGATCGTTTCGTTTGCGTCGAACGCCTCGAGTAGGCCACGCCTCTTATTCCTTTGTTCTGACCACGTGATTGAGCGTTGAGATGACGTCAAAACAAAGGAATCGGAGGCGTGGCCTACTCGAGGCGTTCGACGCAAACGGAACTATCGTAACTTGGCTAGGGGGCCAGATATATCCAGCAAAAACTCTCGCGTTTATTCCGCCAGGGTCGCACATCTACGACTAAATACTCCATCTCGTCAGCTCATCTGTCACCTATGGGGATTGAAGAGCTAAACGAGATGGAATACCCAGTCGCGAACACACGACCCTGGTGAATAGGACACGTACTTACGTAATAACACTCGTCGCACCAATCCGACGCAAACGATTAAAGAAAGAAAGAAAAAGAGTTTATTTACGTCAAACATGGCACATACCTTAAAAATATAAACAAATAACAACAACGACTTATATAAAGGGTTAAAATACAAGTGTACGCAGGCGACATATTTCTCTTAAGTTAATATGTAATACAAAAATCGCTTCTTTTAATCATTCAATTGCCGTGAGGCACAAAAATTTATTATTTCTTTAAATTAAATTCCTTTATATTCGTACCTACATTGTCTATGTCAAACAAATATGTTGTTTTTTTTCTTTTCTTTCAATTCTTCGGATTTTCGATTATCCGAATAACTTACGAGAACAATTGCTACGGTTAATCGAGTCTCCACAGTAATACATTTTATTTTATTGGAAGAGGAACATAGCACTTATAACACAAGATCTGCTAATCAGCTGCATGACCGTTCGTTCAGTCCCCCTAGAAAAGTTACAACGGTTTCGTTTCGATTCTCTTTTCGTCGATCGCCTCGAGTAGGCCACGCCTCCGATTTCTTTATTCTGACGTCATCTCAACGCTCAGTCACGTGGTCAGAACAAAGGAATAGGAGGTGTGGCCGACTCGAGGCGATCAAAGAAAAGAGAATCGAAACGAAACGGTTGTAACTTGGCTAGGGAGGTAGAGCTTTTTATAAATCAAGTTGATTGGGTATTTATTATAAATTAATGTTGTGATTCAGAGGCAACTGAGTGAGACATTTAAGCTCGATTGGCGTGGGAGGATAATTTACTCTCTGCTACACACCCTTATTCATTCATTCTTTTATTTGTTTAGTATGGTTTCAGGATGAAATGCAATTTTAGACTTGTTTAAAAAAAATAACCTTCGATAACTGTTGGTCTAGGTATGTTAAATATTATGGACTTTTAAATCTTTTAGAATTTAATTTTGGTATTCTAAACGTTGTTGATTCCATAATGTAGTAGTTGACTGTTGACTGGCCTGTTGGTCTAGTGGTTAGTGGCCCTGACTGCTATGCCGGAGGTCGTGGGTTCGATTCCCACCCAGGACAAAATAATGTTTGTGTGATGAGCACGATCATTTGTTCTGTGTCTGGGTGTAATTTATCTATATATGTATGTATTTAGAAATATATAAGTATGTTTATCAGTTGTCTAGTACCCATGACACAAGCTCTACTTAGCTTGGGACTAGACGGCGTTGTGTGATAGTTGTGGAATATTATTATATTATATATTATATATAGTTTACATAATATTGACTATTTCTATGAAATAACTGTCCTTTCATAAATTTTGAGTAGTTTAAATGAGACATTACCATAATTTTTCGTATTATATTTTTCGACATTTTATTCAGCTTATGTATATGCCGAATGAAATGCCGAAAACGTCACTAAAAATTTTCGTTTTATATTTTTCGATGACAGCGAAAATGTTTTTTTAATATTCTTATTCTTTATTGTACACACAATTTTATATAGACAATAAAAATAGGACAATTGATGTAAATGTTGAAAACGCCTGTGCTTATACGTAGTATAAGGTCTAAAATTATACTATAAGTAGGTACACGCTTGTAAATGCTTGGCCTGTTTTAATTCTGCCTGGTGTGGATACCAACTACATGATCATATTATTAAAACACTAATGTCTTTACAATATAATGAACATAGATTAGCGTCGTGAGTCAGAGGCGGCAAATGAGCGTGACATTTGACCCCCGTGGCAAGTGTGGGCGGTCTATTAACTGTCTGTCGACACGCCCAATCGCCCCTGTCCGTTCTATGAAATTGTGGTGTAGATTAACTTATTGCGTTGTTATTATAAATAAACTGGTCAGTTAATGGCTGTTCTTATCTATATTTTATTTGTAGATAATAATTTTGTAATTGACGGAATAGTAATAGTAAACTTTGCAGGAATCATAATACCAAGAATAGAATAGAATAAACTTTATTGTACACCATAAAAGTAACACAACTTATACATAAACTTAAATCTATGGGTACAATGGCGGTCTTATCGCTAACAGCGATATCTTCCAGACAACCTTAACCAAGAGTAATCATCACACAGACTATTTATGTATATGATTTTACATTTACCCTCGTTAAAATTTTATTTTGCAAGGCTATTTACTGATAATTACAAAAAACTGTAACTGAGAGCCGCGTTCAATATGCTATGTTAAAAAAAAACAATTACAGAAAAGGAACAAAATCTAACCAATCAGTTGTTTAATCGTAAACCCTAACTGAATAACATATATTATTAATTTCCAAGTACTCAATATTTTCTTTTTTATGAACCTGCTATATTGTCTTTCCACCACCCCAGGCTTACTGGTAGAGAAAGCCCCGGCTTTGTACCTCTGTGTTGCATAAGGATAAAACAAATAACAAAAATCTGGTTCCCACACTTAAGTATAAACTATAACAGGTGCACAATAAAGTCTCATTTACGGTACAAAATGGCCGACCTAGACACAGGCGAGGACACAAGCGTCACTGCTCCCAGACACGAGGCAGGAAATTAAAAGGCTGTCGAACGACCAACTATTTGCTATTGACAGTAACAAAACGTCGAAGGCACCCCCACATCGGGAGTTAGTCGCAAACAAATAAACGGAGATAAAAGCTTTACTCACGGAGAGGTAAATACACGAGGCAAGGATAAAGTGAAAGGAAAACAACGTTTCGAACCTACCCTTTGTTTTGTAATTAAATAAAATCTGTATATCTGTTTATACAAATATAAAACTGACTGACTGACATATCAACACAGCCGTAACTACTGAGACTAGGGGTGTTTTTAACATCGTGCGGTTTTGATCACGCATGCGGCATTGCCACGCACGCATAACCCCCGCAAATATCCTTTTCATACAAGTGATTATTGTAATACGTAGAATACGCAAGCGGGATGCGGGGCGTGATCCCCGCGCAGTGCCCTCGGAAGTTTGCCATCCATTGTATACAACCACAACGCACAGCAGCCTGCAGAAAACTAGATCATAGCCTAGCGTGTTTCACGGAGAAACTCTCTCGCTATGTGAAATTTTCTGCATGCGGGGTAATCCCGCATGCGTGATGAAATTAGCACGATATTAAAAACACCCTAGGAGCGTAAAATTTTGCACAAGGCTTCCTTTTCTGAATTAGGTGAGGATTTTCAGCCTCTAAAGACAAAATTCAGCCTCTAAGGGGATGAAACAGGGATTTAAAGTTTATATGGAGAACCTATTTTCAAGCGAGCGAAGCCGCTTTCAAAAGCTAGTTGTGTTATACGTAGGTAGACATCAATCAACAGAATACTCGTTTCATATTTCACACTTCCTAATTACAAAATTCATAGAGGTAGGAACCTTTACGGCTTCTGTATACGCAGAATTTATTAGGAAATAATTTACCTTGGGACCGATAGAAATCATCACTTGTTGATTCATGTTTTTTTTATGAAAAATGAAATCAGAATAATAACCTATTTGTGTATGACAAAATGCCTCTGTACCTGTAGCCGGTGGGTTGTGTAGAAGTGAGTCAGTTAACTTAGTTCTAATGGAGACTCTTAAGATGATGTCGAGAACTTAAGATGCAGGATGACGTTCTTCTATATTCAATTGAGCCTATCTCCATATATCCTTATTTAGAAAAACTCTCAAACATATAATTATTTTAAAAAGAAACAAATTCCATTTAATTCAAGTACAACGTAGAAACTACTACCATTGGCAATAACATTTTTCCAACTCCACTCCAGAAAAAAGCAATCTTATTTTATCTTCAAGAAAACTCAACATTACAAAAGACTGTACTTAAATTTCAAGATCAAAGTTCTGTAGAGTCCTTGTAGAACACTATAAGAACGATTTGTCAAGCCCAGTGTCTGACGTCATCGAGTCTGCGCGTGTCTCCAATGACGTCATTCTAGGAGAAATTGCTCTTGGAATTGAGACAAGGGTTTGATGATATCCTATCACTACGCCCATTATGTATGATTGCGAGAATATGAGCATTTTATCTATATTTTTATTGAGTCCTCTAATGATGCCCTAAATGTTTTGCGTGGGTTACTCGTTGTCTATTGATTTGAAAGAAGAATTGAAAGATAGTGTTACTTTCTCTTCGCACTTCAAGGAATCAAATATCTTTAAAACTGTCTGCTATGCCGTTATTTGCATCTCTGTTTTTTAACTTATCGTATTGCGGATTATATTCTGTTGATAGTGCTTTCTTAGTATTTTTCATGTTCTTTAATCGTGGCATTTTAATTACAGGTAGTTGACATTATGAAGACGAACGTAGAGAAAGTGCTAGAGAGAGATCAGAAACTCTCAGAACTTGATGACAGAGCAGGTAAGCTTCACTTCCTTGTGATTAATACAATAGCAAAAAATATTAATCAAGAGGGGCTATTGTCAATGAAATATATTAAACTCAGTGAATGTTTGCAATTAAAACTTTTTGTTTTCGTTACAGATGCACTGCAACAGGGTGCATCACAGTTTGAACAGCAGGCTGGCAAACTCAAAAGCAAATTCTGGCTGCAAAATTTAAAGGTAATCTTTTCTGTTTAAACCATTGGATAGTCTGAAAGCAAAAATAAGAAAACTGTCATTTTGCTGCAGAAAGATTCCGTAAAGAAGTTAAAACAATTAACTTTTTACTTAATTTAAATGTTCACTAACTATCTATACTTAACCTAACTTCGTACATCTACATATACAAAAGAAAACTAAAATACATTTAGGGCCGATTTTTCAATAGTCAGATAGATTACTTTTATCAGAAGAATAATTATGGCTGTTTGACATAATTATTTTCTATGCAAAAGTTATCAAATCGCCATTTTTATTCCCCAATTGAAAGTCAAAGTCAAAGTCGAAAGTTTTTATTTCACATAGGCCTACATGGGCACTTATAAAACGTCAGAAGCTAGTGCACGGTTCCAAATTGGTCGTTTCCTATGGAGAAAAACCGGCAAGAAACTCCATGGTTACTCTTTTAAAAAAAGTGGTTGTTTACAATATTTTCATATTACAGTACTTATTAATAGATGTTATGTAAGAACAGTGTAGAGAGCAGTGGTAGCCGAGCGGTAACGGCCCCGACTTACGAGTTGTAGGACGCGGGTTCAAACCCAACCAGGCGCATTACTTTGTGTAATTTATTTCATCACCACTGCTCTCAAAAACGGTGAAGGAAAACATCGTGAGGAAACCGGCATGTCCTAGAACCAAAAATTCGAAGACATGTGACATTCACCAACCCGCACTGGGCCCGCGTGGTGGATTATGGCCCATTCCTTCTCTTAGAGAGGAGGCCCGAGTCCCAGCAGTGGGAACATTAAAAGGCTGATTATGCTTATGCTTATGCTAAGAACAGTGTAGACCTGTCAATATTGTACCCAAAAGCATAACAATCATATTTAAAAAAAATGAGTCGTAATAGGAAGTAACCTAAGAATTCGCGGAGTCTACAGTGTTCTCACATTCACATTATAAAAAAGAAAAAATGAAAGTTATCCGACTATTGAAAAATCAGCGCTTAGGCGTCGAAATATGTATTTTTTGTCATGCGGAAACGTGCCCAGATGACTGGCAGCATTACCACTTTTAATCAGAAATCTTAATAATATTTTCCTAAATCTTCCAGATGATGATAATCGCAGCTGTTATTGGAATCATCATCTTGGCTCTAATCATCGGTATGTAACTAAAATTTAACAAAATCAATACACATATTAGTAACATCTATGTTTTGTTACACATTATATTATTATGTTCTTAGACTAACCATATCATTATTTTTTCCACATTTTCAGCCAACTTTGTGTGAACAAGTTTCGGTAACCGAAGTTTAATTTAGAAGTTACTTGTTATAATGTTAATGAATACTTAGTATATAACGTATGTTGTTAATTTTTATTACGTTACTGATACTAAGCCTATGTTGGTAAGTGGGCAAGACGTATCGTTTGTCGTTGTTGATGATATCAGTGTTGGCTTTGTCTGTTCTATTGTCACTTCGTATATCTGTCTCTATCGAAGAATGTTTCATGCCGTTTCGACATCTTCTAGTTCATATTATAAGTTTGCATTCACATCGGTAACAAAACATTTGAGACATACTTCAAATCAAATCGTCTCATCTCTTTCTTTTTCTCCTAAACTGAAACCAATCTTAAATCACTGGTAGACTGTATCCTGTTATTAAATTAATAAATATTTATATTATTTTCCTACTGTTAGTTTCTTCGATGATCTTCTTCAACTGGTACCTGATGTGAATAGTAACTTATATGTGAAGTTCAGCTTTATTTTGCAAATGTGTTTACTCTTGTGTCTGGGATTGCTCTTGTGATTTAATTATATATATTCTAAAAAAACATTATACAGAGATTTAATGAAGAATTAGAAACTAGATCTTAAATTGCTTGACATAAAAAGTTATTCTACTTTATCCAAGAATGCGATGCTTGTCCCAGATTGACCCCAATTTAGTTCTGCTTTACTTAAATTTGCGTTAAATTTTAAATATTATTTCCGAGACCGATGAAAACATATAAAATATTAAAATATATCTTAAGAATCCGGGACGCTTGAAAATTAAATATACAAGAAAAAGCTTGAAACAAAATATATCGTTATTGCTAATTGGTGCTTTCAATGCTTTGAATAATATGAATAGTAAAACGGAAAAGCAAGCCGCGCTACTTATAAAATCGATACAAGATTATGAATAAAGAAAACTGTTTTCCGAAGCAAGAGATTTTTTTTCATAACAGACTTTAATAACAATTGTGAGACTATTAAAATAAGAATGTTCAGAATTAATATTGTGTATCATGACCACGATTATCAAATCATCAGTGTGTTAAACCATTACAAATTTATATCATCATGATCATAAACAATTTGCATGACAAAGAGAACTAAAAAAAAAATCACAAAAGGTTTTGTTCTACTGTGTCGTCTTTTAAATACATCACACTGAATATTGCACATATACATATAAATGAACATAAATACATATTGTGAGTTCGTCTTGTGCTGCTATAATATTTTTATCTTTGAATAA
Source organism: Mythimna impura (assembly GCA_905147345.3). Taxonomy (NCBI): domain Eukaryota; kingdom Metazoa; phylum Arthropoda; class Insecta; order Lepidoptera; family Noctuidae; genus Mythimna; species Mythimna impura. The sequence goes on along the minus strand of LR990362.1, from coordinate 9,178,384 downwards.
ATTTATTAAAATGGCTTTAATATTTTCTAGGTCTGTAAACCACCTAAATGGAGGCTTGAGGCTGAGGTATGGATTAATAACAGGTACTTATAATTTCATATTAATTCTGTGACACAAAGGGCAGGTACCATGTTCCCCACATTTTAATAAAAAATTTGAGACAACCCAGTGTATGGACATTAAATAATATAGAGCAGGGGATGATTACCATGCCATTTTTATAAAAAAAAAAAAATGATAATGTGGCCAAGATGTACCACCATAGAATTTGCCTTGGTAATTGAGTGGTAAAAAATGAAATACTATAAACTTAACTCTTTATTTCCGTCCCGAAATTCGTTCTTATATAAGTAATAGTTAATGTGATTTCTGTAGTCGCAGAATATCTATATGCTTAGTACTATAGTATTGATATGCCCAAATTATTTTACTACTAATGGCACGTGAGCCATAGATTCACCATTACCTGATCTAACCGATACAATTAGCATAGCGTGACGGTTTAGTTATTCATCACTTTTCCCCACTTGAGAAAGAGTCTCTCTCTCGAAAGTTCTAAGAAACAAAAGGATGAAATGTTGAAAGCTCAACGCATTTCTATAGCAAAATAATTATTTGATTTAATTTAGCCTCAATAAGTGGAATAAAATGATAATTTATTTAATTTCAGGAAACTTAACATCTCGGCAGCCGTAACATCAGCAAAGAACTTTGAAACAACTTTTATTTTATTTTTCCTAGAAATTAGTGTTGTTATTCAATGTCCTCTGGAAAATATCACCAAAATATATCCGATGTTTTGCCTACTAAATATCAACTATTTATCCTATCAAAACTTTTTGTAAATTTCGAAATCACGCGTCCTTGGCATGATTTCTTTTATATCACTATCAGAAGCTCTGTGTAATACGAAATATAGTATTTTTAGATGATCTTTCTTTGTTATAAATTTTACCACAGAAATTAATATTTGCTATTAGATAAGACTTATCAAAAATCTCTTGAATGTTGTTTACTTTTTCGAAAATAGGCCGTTTTCTTACAAATGCAATGGTATTATTTCCATTTGGACCAAATTTCTTGAGCATTTATTTGAGGTCGTTTCTTTTTGTACTTTTTTTTTACATTTAAATTGTTGAATTTTGATAACATCTACTGTCTACCTATACAAATATGTCTATCTGCTTGTAAATCCTACCACTTTATAGGTGTTATATGAATAGATATTTACACTTTATAAATATCAGTCCGTTTATGAAATGGACTATCGTTTGTGCTAGTTTCAGTATTCAAAGTTCCAAGTTATCACAAGTTGTAACTACGTTTTTGATAGCATAGCGTGTATTGGGCCCATGTTAGCACCACAGCGGTTAGTAAATTATTTACGTAATATGTTTTAATCGCTTTTATAGCTGTAATCTATAACCGTGATCTCTACTTGAAACGAAAAATTTGTACTTAATCAAATTGTTGTTTGTTTAAGTAAAATTAAATTAGAGTTGTATTAAGGATTTGTGCTATCTTGCGTTTTTACATAAATTGTAATCGTAACTGGCCAATATTTAAAAAAAAAAATATAATCTATCCTGTGTAACTACAGCAAATAATGCATTAAATATCTTTTTACTGTGTGTGTATTAATGTATGTAAAAACAGCTTTGTAGTTAGAAATTGTAAAAAATCACACTAGGTAATTAGATGGTTCAAATAAATAGCCACTCATTAGTTATAATAATCATATAAATTCATGGCCATGCTACATTTGGTTGTGGTCCGCTTATCGTGTACATTTCATCGTAATATAATTTTACTTCTCACTGTATACTGCACAGCACTATTACATTTGCGATGACGACTTTATTATAATTACCACCTATTAAAACTAGACATGATTAAATGCGAGCATCGACCGAATGTAGTTGTGCCTTTACATTTACGATATAGAATTTATAGTATTGGGAGGATTGGCCAGTATCTATTAAATAAACATAGGAGGGACGGGATTTACATTATCATATTAAAATCGGTTCTCCGTATACATAGGTACATATTCATATCATGTATGGAGACCGATTTTTAATAAAAAAAAGTACGTAAGTTGCACATCGTTATTGTTGACAGTCTCACTAGGGGGAGAATTAGATTGTAATTTATAAGTATGACGTCATGATTTTGAAACATAATATTTTGATCTTGCAACACTGACGCGTGGGGGATTTGTATGCGTATTTTTACCAGTATCATGAGCTTGTCCAAGCCAATCCTATCATCTTCAAAATAGTCTTAAGTTTCATGATTCTTCTCATCTGAACGCCTAAAATACCTTGACATTACAGAACTAATGTAAATATTTTTCTTAAATAAAATAGGACAATCTGGCGTTATTCTTTTTGCTAATCTTAAAATATAACATCATTGACAAAAACATCTAAATTTGGTTTTGCAGCTCATGAAGCCTAAAACAAGAATTGAGGTAGAGATAAAACCTATATTTTCGCCGACTATGCAGAAACTTTATTGTATTGTGTTTCAAAACCGTTGGCATCAATAACATTCACTGTAAGGTAAAATGATAACACACCAGAAGTATGTTATGGGATTAGATAATAAATATTGGCTGTTACTTATAGCGTTGTTTACTACATTGTGACGTCACTAGTCATCATTGTTGCGCTAAATATTTTAAACAACATTCTAGGTAAGCCATAGCTATAAGCATTGTCATGAGTATAATTAAATGAAATAAAAATGTTGTAACTGAAAACTTGTCTTATTTCATCATCAACATCATCTTTATTTCAGCCGATAGACGTCCACTGCTGGACATAGGCCTCCCCCAAATGTCGCCACAATGAACGGTCCTGTGCGCTATGCTCGGAGTTTCCTTGCGTGATCGAATCAGAAATGAAGATATCCGCAGGAGAACCAAGGTTGCCCCCATAGCACGAAGAATCGCCAAACTTAAGTGGCAATGGGCACATTGCTCGCAGAACAGATGGCCGCTGGGTCCGAAAAGTTCTGGAGTGGCGACCACGTTGGTACTGGAAGACGCAGTGTTGGAAGACCCCTACAAGGTGGACCGATGACCTGGTGAAGGTTGCGGGAATCCGATGGATGTCTTATTTACTAAACTATAATCCATTGAATCCAAATTGAAGTTGTTGACTTAGTCTTTGCTGTCGTGTTTCCCAGTTCTGAACCTCAGAGGTCAAACAAGCAGTCAGTCTATGCTGGGGCGGACCGTGAATTTCTGGGGCCCTAAGTTTATCACAACTTGGGACTCTAGATATAATTAATCCATTCTTCTCCCTCCCTAGCCATTTCCCAATTAGCTTAGGGTCGGCTTCCAGTCTAACTGGATGCGGCTAGATACAGTCAAATGGGGTGAATAGAAACTCAGGGGCGAATAGAATCAAAACTTCAAAGGGTATTTTCACAATATTTGAATATTTTTTGCAGCATTTAACTATATCAATTTATTAATGAATTGTTATTCTAAAAAGTCGATGCTTTGTTAGAAGTCGACAATATCGAAGTGAAAAATCAAACCAAAGTTTTGTTTTCTATTCACCCCTGCGTTTCTATTCACCCCGTTTTACCCACTATTTTACATGGAGCGACTGCATATCATACCTCCACAACCAAATAACTGGGTAACACGATACTCTTTGGATAGACTGATGTTCAGATTTTCTGGTGTCAATCTGTAGCGAGTGTCGAAGATCTACGAATGGCAACCAAGACCAACGGCTTTACATGTTTTCGAGTCACCGAGTGTCAGTAATGCCCAAGATGAACTTAGAAAAGTATATATGAACTAGCTTCTGCCCGCGGCTTCGCTCGCGTGACTGTAGGTTTCTTCATACAAACTTTGGACCCCCGCTTCATCCCCTTAGGGAGAGAATTTTGGAAAATCCTTTCTTAGTGCTCGCCTACGTCATAAAAGGAAACCTTGTTCAAAATTTCAGGCTCCTAATCCCAGTAGTTTTGGCTGTGCGTTGATATGTCAGTCAGTCAGTTTCCCCTTTTATATATACATATAGATTAAAAAAAATCACATTGGTTCTTGCCCGGTTTCAAACCCGCAACCTCATGCATAAAAGGCGGTTGACTTAACCACTAAGACATCATGGCATGTAACAACAACAGCATCACGACACGTGACAATTAACTCTCTCTTCTGTTGTTATGTAATTATTCAAAAATAAGTCGTTTTAAATTTTTGGTCAGAGCCCTGTCATATCGTCTTACTAACATCATTATAGCGCAATAAAACTATAATCTTAATAATAATATTTTTTTATTATCCACAAATACACAGTTATTACACGAGGAGATATTGTTTCCAATAAAACTGCAATGTGTAACATAGATTAACGACTTCTGGCACCCAAGCTAAGATTAAACTTGTGTTATGGGTGCCAGGGCTCACTCCATTAAAATTCTACTTTGTGAGAAACTGTTTGATTTGAATGAATGAATTTGCAACTCTTTATTTCTTTCATCAGGAGTCCACCTGATTAACAAACCCAAATGTATTTTTTTCAAAAACCGTCACTCTATCCATTACATTTTCATGGACATCGGTGCTTTGGTTTGAAAGGTAAAGGTTGGTAAAGGAAGGTTGATACACACAATTTCACACCCAGCCTCGGATTGATTAAAACTTTCTAAGTTTCTATCAAATCCAGAAATAAAGTGTGCAGTTTTGTGCATAAGTTGACAATTTATTCAGAGAGAATAAAAGAATGAATAAATGCTAGAGCGTGTAAGGCGAGCTCGTAAATTTTAGCACCCCCCCCCCCCCCTATAGAGAGGTTAACTTTTTTTTTACTATTCATACAGATATAACAGTATCTTTTCAATAAACCCTCTTAATATAAGGATATGTAAGCGAGTGAATCGAGCTTGGAAATAGACTAACACCTTCGGTAAGTTTATTTTTTTGAACTTTTATACATACTTACTGAAATTTGGATAATATTTATCTTATGCGGAAAGATGAAGAACGAAGACAGCGAGTGAAGTAAGCCCGACAATTTTAGTAGCATACAGCTGAAAGATTTTATACATATTTTGATGATCCTCTTAGCGACTGGGGCTCTGAGCCCTAGAGCAAGACCCGGCTCATACCCGGTGACAAGAATAATAGTTTTGTTCCGTTTGCCGACTCTGTGTGGGGGTCATCTAACCCACAACACAAGGCTTTTGTGCATTGCACAAAGTGTGCCTTAGTAGCTACACCATTGCATATGGAACATAATATAGTCCACGGTTTTTTTTAACTTAGTGCTTGTGCATTATTGCAAAGATCCGCTAAATAAGCAACGTTGTCAAAAGACTGCCCCTACAATAGTACCTACATTTATTTCTAATGTCTTGTTGATGAACCAAGGCATATTTTCCTTTACATCCTGGGGGCCTTAGGCTGCAGCCCAAATAGCCATTAGACCTAGTTAAATTGAAGGCTGACAACAAGAAAATTGGTGTCCCAAAACTTTCTTAGAGAGATTGATTTATTCTGTTTAATCTAGATTTTTTAACTACTTAAATTTTCCATTGGAAATTAGAATCAACATAGATATACCCATTACCCGTGAGGTCATTAACTGTAAAATAATACTGGCTTGTCAGTTTTTTCCGTGCAGAGCTCTCTCTCAAGTCTCATCGTCTTCCCTTATACGCAATTTGATCAGGCTGATTAATGACCCACTAATTCGTAAAAGAAGTAGGTAGGCTCACTAAGGTTTCAATCACAAGCCGGCTGTCGCTAAGATTCTACATCGGACTTGACAGTAAAAAAAAATGACGGGTTGCACTCTGGGAGTGCCGGCAGAAGTGAAAACTTAAGTATTAACGTTGTGCGTTTTGGATATTTTGGAATGGTTATGGAATAATTTTGCACGAATTGCTTTAATTATCAGAATAAAAGTACTATCTTTTATGTGGTAGAATACAATATTTATTTATTGCGCTATCGTACACAAACATGACAATTTATATTACATTAAAAAGTTTATCCCTCAGAAAAATCAACTTCCATCCATAATTTCGACGACTTTTTCACTATCATTATTACCAGAACCATCATCGCCAATCTCTAAAACTGATACGATCGGTTTATGATAGCTGAAGTAAGAAACGAACAGTTTTGATTCGAACCTATTTAAATGTCTAATAAAGACCGCATCAATAGCAGTTTTATATTTCGTTGTGCTAAGATGGCGATCATTTGACATACATAGTTAAACCAAATTCATTATTTAAAAATTCAATTAATAGTTGATTTTTATCGTCTGCAAAGTTTATGTTGAAATCTCCACTCAAAATCATTGGCATTGGCAATTCATCAAAGCTTTTTCCAATTTTTTTAAATTAAAATAATTATTTTTTTTAATTTTAAACACTTTATACTTTATATACACAAATTTCACGAATAAACAACAGTGTGGCCACTACACAGACGGTCGAGCCATCAGCTGTCACCATCCATGGATGCGCGTGGCACGCTGTCACATCCGTCTTACGAATTTTCGATCAGGTCACGTGTCCTGACGCGAGTTTAACATTTTTTACCCATTACAAAAAAAGTGTACAACGCCGCTAAAGAAGTTTTCACTTCAAAAAAAAACCAATCTATCAGATGTCCCGGAGGACACGGTGAAGCATACGGTGGAGGTGTGCCCCGCTTGGGCAGAGCAACGCCGTGTCCTCGTGCGGCGATTGCCGGCGGCGATCTCTCGCGCCGGGCCTTGGTACAGGCCATGGTCCGGAGCGAGGAGGAGTAGCAGGCGGTCGCCTCCTTCTGCGAAGCAGTAATGTGCTTACGCCCCAACCACCGCCGGGATTCCGATCCCGATTACCGGCCACCGTAGGCGCGGGCTTGCGGACGGCGAGCAATGGGTAGCTCGCCATCTGACCGTACGGTAACCGTTCGGACCGAGCCCAAGTCGTCGACGGCGCGTACTGTTCCACGCGCACCTCAAGGAGATGTCAGCAACTGTAGGGACCCAGCAGGGTCGAAGCCTACTGGGGCCAAGGGTCTGATTCTGAAAGGAAGTCTCGGCCCCGGTACGAAAGGCAACGACGGAACAGGAGTGGGTTTTTAGTCAGTAAAAGTCTGACACTATCTCCCGATCCGCCCAAGAGCGAGGAATGTCATAAGATGATTTTCCCACCGAAAAAAAAAAACTAAAATTTTCCCATTCTCTTATATCCTTACATCTTTGTATTTTATGTTTAATTCGACAAATAAACTCTTGGAAAATGGAATTATTAGATACTGTAGCAGTGTAGTGACGCAATTTGGTGTGTTCACCTTTAGTATTAATAATTATTCTATTTTATTCTCCTTTAGCACTTTTCGAATTGGCGTAGCATAATTTGTAGATGATCCCCAAACAATTATGACCAGCTCAAAAAATACTGTTGATGTTTGCTGTCATTAGTGTCATTACCTGCTGATAACGTCAATGTCATTCGATACGTGTCGACTGTGTCGAGTGGCGAAAAATATTTTTAAACTAATACATTTTTTAATAAATTATTATTCCTATATCAAATTTAAACAACTTATAATTAAATATACTAGTATATATGTTTAGGTATAGTTTAGTTTTAAGTTACGGCATTTGGTGAAGGATTTCACAATATTATTTCACCGACTGATCAAAGGTATACTATTATGATTTATTTAGGTACCTTTACGTGAAAACGTTTCACACTTGCTACTTTTAAAACGATGTTATCCATTACCTTTTACATTTGTATAGGCAAAGGAAGCTATGATTGAGTTACCTCGGATAACTAGAGCTCTAAGGGCACACACTCAGCTGGACAAGCCACGATGTTTGAAACCTATTGTAGATCCTACAAAACCGGTGCATGTGAAGAAGAAGAACTTACAAAGGTAACATTGCTGATATTATAGATATTTTAAATCTGTAGTACATCAAAATGGTAATTCTAAAGTTAATTTTCATTACTTTTCGTATTGAATTCAATATTTATATACTTATCTACTTTTCATCAAAACCATTTTAGGTAAGAACAGCTGATATATAATCAATAGTCACCTCCCTAGCCTTTTACCAACTAACTTGGGGTCAGCTTCCAATCTAAACGGATGCTGCTGAATACCCATTCATTCTGATAGGCATTTCTGCCTACCAGACCTCCACAATCCAGTTACTGGGCAATTAATTTATAATTAGTATGAATAAATATACAACATTATTTTTAGTTTATGTGAAACTTGAATATAGTTTGTTCAGAATCAGTAACTGAATGGATTCCAATAGTTGTTACACCATGTTGTACTTTTTCCCAAAATATATTTAAAAAGGTCACAAGTTGGACACCACCGACACTAAGTATAACACAGGTCACGGCAGGTCATAGCGGGTATTAGATGCCAGCAAACAGCTGGGTGCAAGTGCAAAACAACCCCTCAGTAGCCTAGATGACCCAGTGACTATGTATTTTTGCTGACATAACAGGCTTATAACTTTGTGATTTTTCATGATACAGTAATGAAATTATGTACATAGATTCTTTACATACAAATACTTCACATGTTTAGGGTTTCGCACATACTAAACGTAATGTTGTATAATATAACAATTTCAGGTTTAAATCATATGCAGACATTTACAACTATGTGAAACAGAATGAGCCAGATTCAGCTGAAATACTGAAACTCTTCCCTCTATTGAAGGATGCCTGCAAACTCCTCACAGGAGACCAGCCTGATGAAATCATTGAAGATGCCACAGTGCTGAGTCTCAGGTTGTTTCTAGATCAGGATATTGTGATGCTAAAACATCTCTCTCAGTTACGGCAAACATTTGGGACTGTTACGTCTGCAACTGCAAATAAAGTTTGTGAGGTCTGTATACCATTCAGTTTACAATTTGTTCTAATGTTTTTCATGACTGGCCTGTTGGTCTAGTTATTAGTGGCCCTGACTGTTAAGCCAGAGGTCATGGGTTCGATCCCCACCCAAGACAAATGTTTGTGTGATGACCATGATCATTTGTCATGTTGTTGTCTGGGTGTAATTTATCTATAACATATTTAAAAAAAATGTTGTATTTAGAAATTATATTTAAAGTACCTATGTTTATCAAGAGACACCCAAAAACATAGGTACTTATAACACAAGTAATACTCATAACACAAGCTCTGCTTAGTTTGAGACTAGATGGCATTTCTGATAATTATGGAACATTTTAATGTTGAGTATCCATAGTACTCTATCCCTATAGTACTGTACTGTATCTCTATAGTAGTATATAGGTAAATAAATTGTTTGTGTTCCTTCTTTGCCTAGCATTCCAGGACCCCGGTGTTCCCTTTCGGAAGTCAACACATGGTCACTAAATGGCCTATACCTAATATTCATTACTTTTGTTTAAAACATTTTTAATTGCAGATAGTAACAAAGATATCCGAGTGTATAAATGATGATACTAAAGACTACATAAGGACTGAAGAGGCTGAGTCCAACAAAGAGAACATCAAACTGTGGGGAGAACACATTCAATGTCATTTCATTCCATACAAGCCTGCCAAGAAACCGCTTGCCAAGTTGACGAGCAAACCAGCAACCGCTAGTGCGTTTGTTACAGACTTTTCTATGAAATATGATAGCTTAGCTAAGGCAAGTGGAGGTCCATCTAAAGTCCCTGTCGCTGCTCCTGAGTCTAAAGTAAGTGTGAAAAAATGTTTCTCAGTATTATAAAGTATTCATACTAATATTATAAATATGACAGTAACTCTGTCGTTCGGTTATGCTTTCACGGTTAAACTACTGAACCAATTTTTATAAAATTTGGTACAGAGTAAGCTAAGCTATACCCCAAAAAAGGACATAAGCTACTTCGGGCTTTAACTTTGAGTCTGTAATAATAACTCACATTCACGCATATGAAGTAGCGGAAAAGCTAGTCATCATCATCTTCCTGCCCTTGCCCCGTGTTATTTAGGGGGGTGCAACACGTTTTTTTCTTCCATTCTATCCTGTCACCCGTCATGCTGTCACTAACTTCCTTTTCTTTCATATCACTCTTCACACAATCCAACCATCTTTTCTTTGGGTTCCCTCTCCCTCTCCACCCATCGACATGTACCGCTGTGTGTGTATGTGTGTGTGTGTAACGCTTTTAGTAATATGCATTTCATCCCTCGTCTTTACATGACCATACCAAGACAAACGATTCCCCTTCAACGCGCCATTTTCAAACTTCCTCTAATATACTCCTTCCTCTAATATGGTTCTGTGAAATTTCAGTCTCTTTTCTCAGTCTCTTTTCAAGAACTTTCTCCCAGGCTTTCATAGTATGTGACATTAGCTTTATTCCTCTATAATTGTTGCACTCAAGCTCATCACCTTTGTTTTTAAAGATTTTCTTTAGGGAACTGTTGCAGCAATCATCAGGTATGGCTTTTTCCCGCAACAACTTATTGAAGAACAAAGCTAACCACGTCCATCCATCCACTCGCAGCAACTTTCAACTGGTATTCCGTCTCGACCAATTGCCTTACCATTCTGCATTCCATTTACAGCTATTCTGACTTCATCCATACTAATCATTCTTACTAAACCCACATTCACTGGTTTATTCTCTAAAATCCCATTCCAGTTGTTTACCTCTCTTTGATTTTTTCATCTTCTGATAGAATCATTCCAGTTTCATCCCGTATACATCTTATCTGACATCTTTCGCATTTCTCTCTCTTGCTCTAACAAGCCGGTATTTATTTATTTATTTATTTATTTAAGGATCACCAGGTATAGATCTTTTTGGCCTGCCGGACTGTCTAGTGTGTCGTATAGTTTTGCGGAAAAGCTAGTATTTTATATTTATAGGAATGATTCTAAATTAATCAAAAACTATCATACTTACTCATGAAATTTTATGGTCCATTCAGAGGGGTTTGATTTTGCTATTTTTTGCGTGTCATTTTTAGTTTTCCTCTATGGCCTATTGGAAATTACTATGCTTAGACCGGACAGCAGCATGATCATTTCACACCTTCAGTAGAAAAAGGGCACATTTGCCAATAAATGTAAAAATTACTAAAGTATGCAAACATACTTTAGTATTTTTTTCTTGTTAAGATGCCTAAAATAATGTAACAATGCAGAGCATAACCATTCTAAATGCAAAAAAAAATCTTTAAATTGCGATTATTGCAATTGTGCTCTTGTCTTGCCAAAGCTGCGATTTTATACATGTAAATAAGCGACCCAAGAAATCACAACATCTAAAATTCCTCATTTATTCTTGCAGTTTGGCAAAACCTGGTTAGAAACAAAAGTAAAAGAACAATACGGGAACACAGGCATATCAAGCACTGACATCCTACAGTCAATCATTACATTGTTAAACTGTCCACGGAGTAATGATGAGATGCAGAATGACTTATTTGAATTGCTTGGCTTCGATAAGTTTGAGTTTATTCTTGATATTCTGGAACATAGGACGGATATTATTAACAGCTTAAAGGCACCGCCACAGGGGCCTACGTTGTCTGAAAGTGAGTATCGGTATTATTTCATCACCACTGCTCTCAAAACGGTGAAGGAAAACATCGTGAGGAAACCGGCATGTCCTAGAACCAAAATTTCGAAGACATGTGACATTCATCAATCCGCACTGGGCCCGCGCCGCGTGGTGGATTACGGCCCATTCCCTCTCCTAGAGAGAGGAGGCCTGAGTCCTAGCAGTGGGAACATTAAAAGGCTGATTATGCTTATGCTATACATATATTAACATGGTGTGTACCACGAGGACTGGTTTGAGATGGTGTGGAAGAACATTATCTAGAATTACATGGGGGAGGTCTTTGCCCCGCAGTGGGACAGTAAAGGCTATGAAAAAAAAACTGTTATAATGCTGAATTTAAACATAGAAATCATGATAAAAGAGAGCATATTGGATATACATAGGATAGAGACCATTTACGCCTCTATTTTTTAATTATTACAAAAAAAAATGTCGCCCATTAACCCATTACTGATCATATTTTTGTAATCAAAATAAATAAAAAAAACTAAATCCCAAAATTGTCCTCGAAAATTTGTCATAATTGGTAAATTCATAATAGAATCAATCATTCATAAAAATTGCTACTAGAAAATACTACGCGCAGTGTTTTTTGATCGTCATTTATTCATTCATAATCAATAGCCTGTACCTACAATATTTCCATAAATTGAGTGACATTAACAAACGCTAATAACTTTGTTGTTTATGAATATTATTTATTGAGAATTTATTTAAATAATAACAAGACCTTTTCTAATAAGCCCTTTAAGTATTATTGTACTAATTAAAGATTAATGGTGTATATGTCGTAGCCAGATCTTAGAATTGATCACTTCATGATATGGCCAACTAAAACTGGCCAGATCATTTAATTGTTAACATTTGATGATGATGACTTTATACAGACATGACTATTTATCACTTAATAGTGAATCTACACATTTTATGAAGGCACAAAAGACAAAAATCAGACAAGAGCGAGTCGAACTTGCTTACTTGTCTGGGAGTTCCGACTGAATCATAGTTTTCTTACATGTTTTTTAATAGGTTTTCCTGTAGTCTATAAGTAAAAAAGTATTTTCAGTCCTTGTCTTGGGTGGTTTGAATTCCCCCTCACTTCACTTAGGTTTCTAAATTAACTCCATCGCAGTGCTCGGGAGTCAATTATGTGAATCCCTCACTGCGTTCAAAATTAAAACTTAGTAACCTTCGTTTCGTTCGGAATTCAACATGTCGCCCGCGACTTTAAAACACTGCTTTATCCTCTAGTCACATAATCTACAGCCTCTAGACCCATTTTATTTTGCAACTGACATAATATAATCTCTTTATTAAATTCCTTTCAGTTCAAGCCATACTACCCGAAAACAAAATGCCCGAGTACCTATGCCAGGTATCAGTGTTTTCTGAACAAGAGAAGATGTTAGCCAAGCTCGTGAGGAAAGAGGAGAAAAAGGCAAAGAGCAGGAAAAATGATGATGACAATGATGATGAACAGGAGATCAATATTGGGCAGATGAGGGCTAAAAGGTATGTGGAACGTCATAACTTTCTAAGCAGATGTAGTCAATTTGATTCATAATATTTCTTATTTTTTACTTAACTGCGGCAAAAGGCAAAAGAGAAGGTACTTAATGTTTCTTAAATAGCTTATTTACTCATTATGTGTATACAATGTGTTGTTTTTGATATCCGATAAGGAAAAATAATACTAAAAGTCCTAGAATATGTGGTCCAAAAATGCTTGGTTTCGAAGATACCATCAATCATAATTAATTAATTTAGGTCAAAAATTTACACCCATATGACAAATCTTTACTTTTATGACGTTGATAGTCATCGATGAAATCTAAAGTACTTTGCAAATAAACAAATGATATTAAATATTTACGCTGTCATATTTCACGTAAGGGTATTTTTACATAAATAATCGTGAATTTATCGAATTATTTTGTATGGTAAATAAAAACAAAAAAAATATATAGTTGAAAAATAATTCATATGCCAGTCGATTCCTTGATATGGTCTCATTCATACCCTAGAGTTATGGGATATAAAAAAAAACACGTTGTATATGTGGACGGATAGAAAGGCAGTGGGAGGCCAAATAAAAATGAATGAAAAGAAGATGGGATTGTGTGAGAAGTGTGATATGAAAGAAAACCGAAATAAACCTTCCCTAAATAACATGAAATGTTACAAAGTTAAAATTATAATAATACAAAATTTCAGGTTAGCTGAATTATCAAAGCCAGTGGTACCATTTTCTACGTCAAGATCATCGAATAATGTGGATCCGATTCTTAAAAAGATTTCTTATTTCCAAGCTAAAGTGCAGTATCCCAATGTTTACGATTCGTCCATTGATGCCAAAAACTCAGCTGGTAAGAACAATTCTTCAAGATATATCTTGAAACTTTATATATATCTACCTAATTTGGTTATTAATACTCTACTTAAATATAATCAAATTTTATTTAATAACGTTGCTATTCTTTTAGCATGTTATTTAATATTATTTTTATTATATGTTAGCTATACTAGAAATTCATCATGCAGTGGATGCGAGACGCACAGGATCGGTCGTTGTGACGACGCTTGGGGGAGGCCTATGTCCAACAGTGGACGTCTTTCGACTGAAATGATGATGTATGAATTGGTCCCAGCATCGCAAGTGCGTTCACAAATATTTAAACTGACATACACAAGACCCGGTACAACTATCTGTAGGCAATACAAATTTTGTTCCGTGCGAGAATAAAACCCGAGACACGAAACGCAGCAGCCAACTACTTCACGGTGGAGCACACGGTGGAGGTGTGTCCCGCTTGGGCAGAGCAACGCCGTGTCCTCTTGGGGGCGATCGGCGGCGGCGATCTCTCACGCCGGGCCTTGGTACAGGCCATGGTCCGGAGCGAGCAGGCTTGCGGACGGCGAGCAATGGGTGGCTCGCCGTCCGACCGTCCGGTAACCGTCCGGACCGAGCCCAAGTCGTCGACGGCGCGTGCTGTTCCATGCGCGCCTCAAGCAGATGTCAGCAACTGTAGGGGCCTAGCAGGGTCGAAGCCTACTGGGGCCAAGGGTCTGATTCTGAAAGGAAGACTCGGCCCTGGTACGAAAGGCAACGAAGGAACAGGAGTGGGATTTTAGTCAGTAAAAGTCTGACACTATCTCCCGCCCCGCCTAAGGGCGATGTCATAAGATGATTTTCGAACCGAAAAAAAAAAGCAGCCAACTACTTAACCACTGCGCCAACCGTGTTTTTTTTGTTGTGGAAATGATATATGGGTTTATATGGTTAAGGTTAGGCAGAAGTGGCAAAAGCCCAAATGGATGACTTCTAATTGTTAAAAAAAACAAAACTTTTTAAATTCCAGGATTCGTGTCTGGCCTCAAACTGATTCTTCCCGAAAACGCAGTTAGGAAAGATAATAAGGAATATGAAGAGGTTATAATACCTAAGAATGATGCGCCCGTTCTCAGCGTTGGCAACCAACGTGTGCCTGTCGCAGAGTTAGATGAGGCAAGTCATGATAACATTGTGAAATGTACTGAATCAAATTAAGTAAACTAACGACATCACATTATAAAGTAAAAAACTAAAACCCGACTACGACAAAAGAAAAACCGTAGTCACACGTTATTAAAGTGTTTCGGTTGGTACCTATTACGTGTGACTGCGGCTTTTCTTTTTGTTCTGTTCGAAGTATGAAAATCTTGTTTCATACTTTTTCAGCGTCGTTTTTTTTTTTGTCGTAGTCGGGTTTTAGTTTTTTACTTTATTTTTATTTAAACAATTTTGGTGTTAAACTTAACACATGACTTTTTGTTCGCTAGAGGGCGTCACTTTAAATTTGAGCAATATTTTCGAAATGTACAAATGTAGCCTTTTCAAATGATACCAAACACGGCGTATTTATCTCCATTTTTATTTTTTAACACATACTTTTTGTCCGCTAGAGAGCGCCATGTCGAGTTTTGTGACACGTCACGTAGCCTATGTTCAGCGGACAATTAAGACGGTTCTAACGATACCTCATATGTCGAGTTCCGATAAGTAGATTAGGAGCTATGAGGGTACAGATGAACAAACTCACATACATACATAGCCTGTCAAAATCTTAACCCTCCGTAGTCGGGTAAAAATGGTGCTTAGCTTACTGAAACATAAGCAATGCAAGCATTCCATAGCTGCGCTGTAACTATAACGACTTATCGTAATTGGTGGAATGATTATTTTTATTTTACTACTGTGAATGTGAGGACTATGTGGATTACTTTTTCCTTTTCCGTAATTTTAACATAATGTCTGGCAGTTTTGAGTACTTTATGCGGCCTACTCAAATATCCTTTCTTTGCTATTGTTCGTCAAGTCGTTGAGCTTCTTAGTAGTCCTGAGTTGAGCTACACGAATACTAGCACTGACTGGACAGGTCCACTTAAATCTGTATGATTCTTTCCTCAAAAGACTATCTCAGACACCAATCTGCATGGGTCTCATTTGACCATTAGTTTCGGTGTTTCTTCTCAGGGTAATTAGCTAGAAAACACCGGCCACATCTAGTTTAAAATTATGTGTAAAAGTGTTAAAAACCTATTTGCAAAGAAATATAAAAAATGGGTTGGTATCTCTAGCCTCAAGATTTCCGATGACTTTAGTATGTGTGCCATGATGGAGCTTGAAATGTGCATAACAACTTATTCCTTTGCAGATCGGTCAAATGGCGTTCGAGAACATAAAGGAACTCAACAGAATACAGTCCGTAGTGTTCCAAACAGCGTACAATACTAATGAAAACCTCCTGATTTGTGCGCCGACGGGGGCCGGTAAAACTAACATAGCACTATTGACGGTGGTGCATCAGATCAAGCAGCATATTGAAAATAATGTTATTATGAAGAATAAGTTTAAGGTAAGTTAATATAAGCATAATCAGCCTTTTAATGTTCCTACTGCTGGGACTCAGGCCTCCTGTCTAAGAGAGGGAATGGGCCATAATCCACCACGCGGGCCCAGTGCGAATTGGTGAATGTTACATGTCTTCGAATTTTTTACTCTAGAACATGCCGGTTTCCTCACGATGTTTTCCTTCACCGTTTTGACAGCAGTGGTGATGAAATAAATTACACAAAGTAATGCCCCTAAGTTAATATATGTCACATCAAGGGTGGTCGAGATGCGAAACATCGGGTCTTTATCACGATCCGACATAGTTCTTGGTAGGTGTGGGCACTGACTTGGGTACTCGAACGAAAGATAATTTGAATCAGAATAATTTTATTTTGATAACGGTTTTACAAAAGGAAACAAACACTTGCGTTGGTACTAAGCGTATGCCGAGGCTGTCCGAGGTAGAATGCCGCACCTCTCGGGCTTCCCTCCAGTCCTCGCTGCATCCCTCTACCGACGATCGTGTCCAAGCGGTAGGGTGCCGCTTGCGTTTCCGGTGACGATATTATTAGTTTACGAAACTAATTGTTAGATGGCGCTGTCCGTCGCACCCTTGCGCCATCAATCCACGACATATATATTATTAAATTCACTTTTTCTGGCAGACAGAAACTTAATTCCAGGACAAAAATGTTCTTGTGTCCTAATCCGGGCTATGGTGTCCTCTTTATTTTTTATTTATGACTTTAGCTGTACCATTATTTTTTTCTTAGTCCCTGCGAAACTAAGATTTGACAGTATGACTTGACGTCACAACATGGCAATCGATCCTATTCTTATTTGGAACGCGTTATAACTAAAGTTGATTTCCAATCGTCATCAAAGCAGCTTTGTTACTTTAACTAAAACAATCTGTCTTCTCTCCTCATAATCTACATAGCTCCAAAGAATACCTTAGCCTTAAAGGGGAGCTTAAATTAGTCTAATGATATATAATCACAATAGAACAATTGATATTTTGATTAGTCATACAAATATCAACCTTCTGCACTAGAGGCTAAAGTTGATTTTCAATTGTTATTGAAATCTACTTAGTCGCTTTACTATGTTGACTAAAACATTTTTTTTTTTCACCAGATAATCTATGTACATAGCCCCAATGAAATTTTTAGCCATAGAAATGACAGCAACTTAGCCAAAAGTTAGTCTATCGATTTAAAATTAAATTGGGTCATTCGCTACTTCATTTCATCATACCATTTTTGACCTTGTGGTCTAGAACATAAAGTTGATTTTCATTTTTTTATAGAATTGGTCCATTCAATCTTTGACTGTTTTTCTTTCTAGATAATCTACATAGCCCCAATGAAAGCCTTAGCCTCGGAGATGACGGCTAGTTTCGGCAAGCGTCTGAAAGGGCTCGGTATCTTAGTGCGAGAGCTGACTGGAGACATGAAACTCACTAAGACGGAGGTGCAGCAGACGCAGATGATTGTCACCACGCCGGAGAAGTGGGATGTTGTCACAAGGAAGGGGGCTAGTATGTATATCATCTGGATTTTTTAAAATATACTTTCCTGTCGAGCTTTGTCCCAAATATGCAGGAGTTGGCTTGCATTCTAATCAGATGCAGCTAAATACAACAATTTTATATCACCCGAAGGCCAATTAATACTCCAAAATACAGTAACTATGAAATTCTGTCGGAATAGGCAAAGTACATTTCCCTAATCTTCGTAGAAGTAAGTAACTTAGAGTTGATGATAGCATAATCAGCCTTTTAATGTTCCCACTACTGGGACTCAGGCCTCCTCTCTAGGAGAGGGAATCGGCGGTAATCCACCACGCGGGCCCAGTGCGGAATGGTGAATGTCACATGTCTTCGAATTTTTGGTTCTAGGACATGCCGGTTTCCTCGCGACGTTTTCCTTCACCGTTTTGAGAGCAGTGGTGATGAAATAAATTACACAAAGTAATGCGCCTGGCTGCGTTTAAAACCGCGACCTACAACTCGTAAGTTGGGGCCGTTACCACTCGGCCACCACTGCTCTCGAGTTGATAATACCTCCTCGATAATCGTAAGTATTTGAAATCACAAATCCCGGGATTGAATCATGTTTATGATTCCGGGATTTTAGAGGAGGTGTTATCAACTCTAGGCTACTTCCTCGAATTTTAGATTATACTCTACCCATTTCGATCTCTGATTATTACTCGGCCATAAAATTTGTATCCTATTACGATAAAATATTTCACCTACTCACAAATTAATCTATATTTTATTGTTTCTTCCAGCCGACACGGAACTAGCATCAATAGTAAAGCTGATCATCATAGACGAGGTTCACTTGCTGCACGGCGACAGAGGTCCAATTGTCGAGGCGATCGTCGCGAGAACGCTGCGACAAGTCGAGTCCACGCAGAACATGATACGGATAGTCGGGCTGTCTGCGACGTTGCCTAATTATTTGGATGTGGCTAGGTGAGTGTTTGTAGCAATTCAAATTGAACTTTATTTGCCTAGGAATATGGTTGAAATTGGTAAACGGATAGATAGATAGATATATTCTTTATTGTATACCAAAAATACAAATTACATTAGGAACTTAAAATTAATAGGGTGTCACAATGGGCGGTCTTATCGCTAAAAGCGTTTTTTACAGACAACCTTTGGATGAATTTGACAGAGAAGGAGAAAAAAGATACGCAGGTAGTTCGTGGTGTACTATTTATATATATACAATACATAAACTAATAAATTTCATATAATAGAAACAATATATAATATATATATATATATAATAATATATATATTTAAATATATAATTATGAAAGCAAAGAAATGATGTACGTAATGACGACATTCAAGAGGAAAGGTAGTGATCCTTAACCATATCTTTAAAAATCGTGAGTGTTTGAGCTTGCCTTACTGACACGGGCAAAGTATTCCACAGCCGCACTGCTTGAACTGTAAACGACTTGTCATAAAAATTGGTGGAATGGCTTGGCATCTCTAGCCCCAAGTTTTCCGATGACCTAAGATATCTAGTATGTGTGTCATGAAGGAACTTGAAACGTTCTTTAAGATATGCGGGGGTTTTAGGATTGAACAGAACACTGTAGAGCAGAGACAAGATGTGTACGTTCCGGCGAAGACGTATTGGAAGCCACTTGAGTTTCGTACGAAAATCGGATATGTGATCATACTTGCGCAAGCCAAATATAAATCGTATGCAAACATTTTGAAGTCGCTCAAGTTTATCAAGTTGTGCCTCAGTGAGATCGAGATAACTGACATCAGCGTAGTCAAGGATAGGGAGTAAGAGGGACCGAGCAAGTGCAATTTTAGTGGCAGTTGGCAGAAAGTTACGCAACCGTCTCAGGGACTTGGCAGAAGCAAATATTTTGCGACTTACCTCTTGTAATTGGGGACCTCAAGAAAGATGTTTGTCTATCCAAACGCCTAAGTTCTTAACCTTCTCGCTTATTGGAATAGCAGTACCGTTAAATAGAACCTGAGGCAGCTGGGACCAGTTTATCTTGGGCATCAACCTAGAGCTGCCAACGACAATGACTTGAGTCTTCGATGGATTAACCTTCAAACCGTGTGCCTCACTCCACTCACAAATTGAAGCCAAGTCCTGGTTAATGATGTTGATAGCGGCATCCAAATCCGTATGGGGAGTTTGTCTATAAACTTGCAAATCATCAGCATAGAGGTGGTAGAAGGAAAGATGTTTTTTGGAAATAGAATTTATGAAAATTGCGAAGAGTAAAGGAGATAAGACGCCACCCTGAGGAACACCGGCAGAGGTATAACACCAAGAAGAACAGGACTCATCTATGGAAATACGTTGCCGGCGGCCATACAGGTAACTACGAAACCAGTCAATCACCGTTGGAGATACGTTAAGAGAGCGAAATATGGCGAGTAGGATATCGAAATCGACGGTATTGAAGGCGTTGCTAAAATCTAGTAAGCAGAGAACCGTCATATTTCCTCTATCCATACCTAGACGTATGTCATCAGAAACGTTTACTAGGGCTGTGGTGGTGCTATGACCAGGACGAAATCCGGATTGGAATGGATTCAGCAGACTATTCTTGCAAAGAAAAGCACTGAGCTGATTATGGACCAGGCGTTCTAGGACTTTAGAGAGGAAAGGCAGTATGGAGATTGGTCGATATTCTGAAAAGGAAGTAGGATTTGATTTTTTGGGCAAAGGAGTAATTTTGGCCTCTTTCCATATTGAAGGAAAGACACCGTTGGAAATGGAATAGTTAAGGATATAACACAGGATAGGAAGGATTTCATCAAGGACAGGGAGTATCATTTTCCGACTGACACAATCACTGCCAACTGCGTTAGACGTGATTGAAACTATGCTCTTCTTAATATCACAATCAGAGAATTGACTAAAATTAAATGGCGAATGATCCGGAGTTGGAAGGTTAGAAAGATGGTTTAACGTTGATGCCTTCGAGGTCCCATTATAGTAGGAAGAAGATGAGAAATGTTGATTAAGAAGATCTATGTCTAAGTCTTTAGGAATCGATTCTTGGCGTGATTTTCTAACTCCCATAGATTTAAGAAATTTCCAGACTTTAGCTGGATCACCGTTTTCAACAGATTCATGAACATGGTGGCGTAGTGCATCCCTACACACCCTATTGCTGCGATTGCGTGCTTTGACATAAAGGTCCCGGTTCGATGATGTGGGCCGGCATTTAAATTTAGTTTTACATACTGCCTTCTTGTGCATGACATCCCTTACGTCATCTGTTAACCAAGGCGCTGGAAGATGTTTGAGCCTTACTGCACGGATGGGAGCATGAACGTCGTAAAGCTGTACTAGTGCGTCCGTAAGCAAGTTTACTTTTTCATCGATCGACTCAGCAGTAATAAGAGGGTTCCAATCAATGCTGCTTGCATCCTCATGCAGATTGTCAATATTCATACCACTAAAATTGCGAAGCAGGAGAGTTTTGGGCTTGAGCTTAGGTGGACGAATTTTGTAAGAGAGGAATATTAGGTCATGGTAGGAAAACATGTCAGCTGCGCATTGGCCATACTTGCTGACATGTTGGGGAGAGGAGATAATGGCAAGGTCCAAAAGTGAGGGATTACAGTTGGAAGTGGTGTGTGGCACTTGATGGAAGAATGGACAAGTTTGACGACTGAACTATTGATAGAAGTAAGGAAGAGCGAGAATCATTTTTCAGTAAACAAGTATTGAAATCCCCCATGATAATCGTATGACTGTAAGAAGGTGTTAGATTTTCTAGGATCTTATCAAAGGAAGGAAAGAAAGGAGACATTTTTTTTTGTTTGGGGAATAGGCCCACCTCAAATTGTGGCGTATAGCAATGAAATGCACGTTAGTTTATTCCTTATAATCTCTAAATTACATTGGTAATATTAGCAAAACTTTATGTAACTGGAGTACCGTGAAATACGACAGTCAAAACATGACTCTCATAATAACCTAAAATATCACAAGAGCGATTGTCTAATGAGTGGATAGGTCTCCTTGGTATTTTAAGTTAAAATAGTGCACTGTTCAATAATATACAGTATAAAACAAAGTCACGTCTGTACTACGTGACAGACTTTGATGTGATTTACACGATTTGATAGACTTATTCATGAAAATGCGTAGATGTATTCATTTCGAAATAGCTGGCCATTGACTGTAGATCTAAAATAATAAGGTGATGTGTTTTAAGCTGGTTGTGTAAGGAGAAAAAAAAAACACATTATAGGTACATCACAAGTATTTATTACTGTTCATCATCATCATTTTCAAAGTCATCTCTTAAAAGCAGTATTTCATCTAAAAAAGATGCAGGTGGCTCAACCTCACCTTGATGCCGCGCCCAAGATAAAAACCACACTATACACATCACATATGCACAGCAGCCAACAGTGCGTCTGCCCACTAAACAATTACAACAGTATCCAGCAAGAGCAGTATTCAACATTCCGTTGAAATCGTGCTGCACAATTGATACAACGGCTTTGTGGATTATGCATGTATCTACAGATGCTATTTTCATAAAATCTTTCGAATAAAAATACGAAAAGAACAGAAGAAACATGCAACTATCTAGTAATCGGAAACAATAATAATGTTGTCTGTAGCGGTGAGCGTTTCAACGACGAACAGTTTTCAAAGACCGTTTTTTGTTCTGCAATGTAACAACCGTTTTCCATCCTGCGACCAAACAGTCTTCGTTGCACAAACCAGTCTTCGGATTACTGTATGCGAATTGTTATCTTACTGTTAAGAAAATAAGGTCGAAAATCCATTGCTTCAACTATTACACTCGTCGCGTCGTCGTTTTTAAAACCAGTTACCTATTGCAATGAAAAATTAATTTTTCACTGTAATAACTGGTTTTGAAACGACGACGCGACGAGTACAGAATTTATTACCGTCCTCAAACTAGTTGCGACAACGAACGTTTTCTGCAACTACTTCACTCAACGATAGTTTCGTCTTCAAACCAGTTGCGACGACGACCGTTTTCTGCAACCGTTTTTGTCGTCGCCAAAACGGTTACGTCTCGTCCGTCTAAAATTCGACAACGCGACCACCACTAGTTGTCTGTCAGTGTCAAACTGATTGAATCTGGACCACAGAGCATCTGCAACGGGCTATTAATTACGTTTCGTTCCACGGTGATATTTAAAGTACGTTACTTGATATTTGTG
Source organism: Mythimna impura (assembly GCA_905147345.3). Lineage (NCBI taxonomy): Eukaryota > Metazoa > Arthropoda > Insecta > Lepidoptera > Noctuidae > Mythimna > Mythimna impura. Next base: position 9,155,226 of record LR990362.1, on the reverse strand, counting down.
TTAACCGTTAATAACAGCATTAAAAACAAGTTCGCTGTACACTACCAATTAATTATTATCTCTTGAAACGCATTTAAATCCGATATCACCGCTGCGCACTGTAGTAACATATTTTTTTTCACGTTAAAATAAACTTGAAAACGCTCCTAAACAAGCATTTTTTGCCGTAACACTTTTTTACTATTATTTCATTATTCCGGTTAGATATCTATATAATTTTTGGTCTGTTAATTATAATAAGATGATCGCTTTTTCCATGTGTAATATGATTAATAAACGTAACCGTTTAATAGTGGGCCCAAAAAAAATTGTCTCCTTTACACGTGATGAAGGGCTGTAATAAACACCTAGAAGTACTTTCACATGGTTCAGGTTTACCTCTAAAAAGAGATGCTCGCCTGCGTTCTGCAGGGGAGGCTGTGCTGACATATCAATAATTGAAAAAGGAATTTGCGGACGAAGGTATATAGCAACACCACCTCCTCCGCCAGACACACGATCATTTCTTATCAGTTGAAAACCTGGCAAAGAATAGGAAGTTGAAGGGAGACATGGTTTTAGCCAAGACTCTGAATTTAAAGAGGTCCTGAAAAAGTATAGTCTGGTTCTCTACTATATCGACGCACGGTTAGCGCAGTTGTTGAGCTCCTATCCTTACCGCTTTTAGGCACGCAATTTACTATTTTCTCCACTAGTGCGGAAAAGTGCGCGAGCTCACCCCTGCCACAATTAATAGTATCCCCACGAGTCGCCGGTCAACCCACGTTTATTTATTTATTCCTAAGTGTATTGAAAAACATCGTTTGATACACGTGGAAATTTGTCACTGCAGCACTCGGCTCCATAACACCCTCGCCTGCAGCTCGGGCGAATTCCGCCTCGGTCACAATTACAAACTTTCTCCACTTGTATCAAAATGTAATATACTATATCTATCAATAATCTTTTTTTGGGATGTTTCGTTACAGATTCTTACGAGTAAATCCGAACATAGGTCTCTTCTACTTCGACTCTCGGTTCCGACCAGTGCCTTTGGAGCAACAGTTCATTGGTGTCAAGGAAACTGGCAGTGGTGGTGGTTCACATCTTAGACAGGTATGTTCTGATATTATACAATAACAAAGTGTTCCACCCCACCCTCGTACCGATAATTATACACACACACCTTCCTCGTTTATTACTCTTTTTGTTAGTGAAAACCGCATCAAAATCCGATGCGTGGTTTAGGAGAAGTTAGCAAATAAACTGACTGCCTTAGAGAACAACTAGGTGTAAAAAAAAATGGGAAGGTTCCAAATAAAAAAATAAAAAACTGGATTACAAAGTGTTACAATGCCACAGGAATTTCTAAAAGGGATATTGTAGTCCTGGAAGGCAAAGAGCAACTAAAGGACACAGGTGGGTTTTAGTCAGTAAAAGTCTGACACGCCCTCTCGCTACACCCTCGAACTGAGGAAGTAATTAGACGACTTCCCACCTCAAAAAAATAAAGCTTGGTTACATACAATTTATTGTTACCGTTATGTCCTCATCCTAAACTAACTAAACTTCCACAGATGCAAACAATGAACGAAATATGCTACGACAAAGCAGTCGAAATGGTCCAAAAAGGCCACCAAGTGATGGTGTTCGTACACGCTCGTAATGCCACTCACCAAACAGCCCTGGTGCTCAAAGAGATAGCCCAGAAGAAGGGCCATCTGAAGCACTTTGAGCCAGATGACACAGGCGCTTTTCTTAAGGCTAAAAAGAGTATCAGCAGCAGTCCTAATAAGCAGCTTGCTGAGTTGTTTGCAAGTGGATTCGCGTGTCATCACGCTGGTATGCTGAGAAGTGATCGGTAAGATATTTTTTCTTTGTTTTTCTTCTGTTCGAGCTATTATTACTACTTCGTAGCATTCTTCGATCGTAGCAAGGCATAAAGTTGTCAAAAAATAAAAGGCCCGTTTTGACATCTGTCAAAACGAATACTTAAATATGCAAAAAGAATACTCGCAATATACTCCATCATATTATTTTACACGCCAAAAAAAATTGTGTTTTTTTTAAACACAAAAAAAAATATAATAATAAAAAAAAAAACAGACTAATTCCAATGTCCATATTATGTTATTAACTGAAACTTAAAACTACGTTAATATAATATTCAAATGCATTAAAATATTAGTCAATTAGTCACAAAAATTAAATTAAATTAAAATAAAGTCATTTCAAAAACACAATAATCATAATAATTGTCAAAACATAACACCCAACAAATAAATAGTTTATAAAACATGCAGTTTTATAAACCTATCCCGCACTGGTGACTCTGGGCTTTCAGCGATCATCTTTAGGATTCTGTTACCACTGCCCCTAATTCGACGCATAAGTGAGGCTGACTTTTTACGCATTATCGCATAAAAGTCATCCACACCCGCGTCCGCAAACATGCCTGAGGCACTGCAGAATCGAGGAACTATGTAATTAATTATTATTATATTGTTTCTTTCAGTTTCGTTACAAGTTACATTATAGAGTATTTCTCAAATGTCAAAACGGGACTTTTATCATTTAACGAGTTTAGTAGGCTACGTTGTCCAAAGTAGTTGCTCACTGAATCTAAAAACGATATGTGATTACAGCGAGTAGTACACAAATGTAGGCTACGTATAGTAATGACGACGAGATTACGAACATAACTAAACAGATCGCATTAACTTATCTAGTGACATCCGATCCTAAATAAATTGTGTGAAGTAATCTCGTCCTGTATGTGAAGAATCGCCAAACTAAAGTGGCAGTGGGCAGGGCACATTGCTCGTAGAACGGATGGTCGATGGGGCCGAAAGGAAAATGCAGCGTTGGAAGGCCTCCCGGTGGACCGACGACCTGGTGAGAGTCGCGGGAATGCGGTGGATGCGAGACGCACAGGATCGGTCGTTGAGGAGACGCTTGGGGGAGGCCTATGTACAACAGTGGACGTCTTTCGGCTGAAATGATGATGATGATTTTTTTGTTTTATTATATTGATGATGATGAATCTCGTCCTTTGTCAAAGGGCAAATGAGCGCAGCATAATTGCTGTTAAGCGAATAGATCGCGTTAGAAACAGCAACAGCGCTCCATATCTCAAGTAACAGATGATGGGGAAAAAATAGCCAGGCTGAAATGGGAGTGGGATGGCCACGTCGCACGAATGCACCCGGACAGATGGGTGAAGATTGCCACTTACTGGACGTCTGAAAGCGATCGACGCAGTCAAGTTTGACCGCCGCGAAGGTTATGTAACGATCAGATCATGTTCGCGGGGCAAACTTGGCTAGAGAACGCTCTATACAAAGAGATTTGAAAGGAAAAAGGGTAGGCCTTCACTCAGCAGTGAGACACAATATAGCCTATTAAAAAAAAAATCTTATGATATTGGCTATTCTAGATCTTTTTTTTAAGTAATTTTAAAATCTAATCATATGCCTTATCTAACCACTTATTCTACAATTATTCTATTGTAGAAATCATTGTATTATTTCTTCGTCTACATTCACACGAGATCTTATATATCACCGTAGACGCGGGCTTGCGGACGGCGAGCAATGGGTAGCTCACCGTCCGGTATCCGTCCGGACAGAGCCCAAGTCGTCGACGGCGCGTACTGTTCCACTCGCGCCTCTAGGAGATGTCAGCAAACCGTAGGTGCCCAGCAGGGTCGAAGTCTAATGGGGCCAAGGCTCTGATTCTGAAAGGAAGACTCGGCCCTGGAAAGAAAGGCAACGAAGGAACAGGAGTGGGTTTTTAGTCAGTAAAAGTCTGACACTGTCTCCCACTCCGCCCAAGAGCGGGGTATGTCATAAGATGATTTTCCCACCGAAAAAAAAGGTCTTACATATATTTTTTTTATATTTCAGAAACATGGTAGAGAAATACTTCTCGGAGGGTTTTATAAAAGTACTAGTTTGCACCTCCACGCTGGCGTGGGGTGTCAACCTACCGGCGCATGCGGTCGTCATTAGGGTAAGTTCTTCTTATTATCCTACTAGCTCGTACCAGAGCTTCGGTCGTGTAAAAGTAGAAATCTGTCCCAAGAGTACATTTACTCCCGGGATAAAAAGTCCTTGGTGCTCTCCCAGGGATGATCACGTAAGGGAGTAACAAACATACACACAAACATACAAACTTGCGCCTTTATAATATCTAACTAGCTGCTGCTAACGGCTTCGCCCGTGTGAAAGTTGAAAATTCCTTTGTTTTACTAATTTGTATTAATTTAATTGTATTATATTGATTAATTTATTGTTTATGTGTTGTAATTGAATGTAATACTATATTTCTTATTATAATTTATACACTTCTGGACACATCTATTGGCCCACCTTGTATTTTCAGTTTCGTTTGGTCCTAGCTAAAATTTTATATTAGGTCGAGCAAAAAGTTTTTATGCAGTTTTGAACCTGGCACATTCACAATTTCATTCAATAGTCTTTTTTTGAATTTCGAACACAGAATTTAAAGAAACAAAAGACAATTTGGAGCCTGTTTGTTGATATCAAACAATCGAATACTAAGAAAACTTGGTTTTATTGGTTTACTTGGATTTAATTCTTGAAAAAGTGATTGATATCTTTGGTTTTGCAACAAACATTACTTATTCTTAACAATAAGGTGAGGTTCTATCAATAATCTTCACCTGAAGTCGCCGCCCAAGCTGTGGCACTTATTCAGGCCGGACACAGCCAAAGAAACGTGAGTGCTCAACTTAATTTAAGTCGATCTGCGGTCCGAAATGTTTATCGGAGGTACCTAGAGACTGGCGGCTTTGTTCGTCGCCAAGGAAGGCCACTATCTCGGGTCACAACTGAAAGGCAGGAAGGCAGGGCAATTCATCGTGACGACCAGCTTGAGAAATCGTCACCTTACCTCCATTGAGATACAAAACCAACTTCGCGACTTCCACGGAGTATCTGTGAGCGCTCGAACTGTTCGGAGAAGGTTAAAAGAACGCGATATGGTACCACACAAGCCAGCTAATGGGCCCAAACTAACGCGAGCCCACCGAACAGCGCGCCTTCATTTCGCAAGCAGTCATTTATGCTGTTAATCCCCGCATTAACGCCGGCGTTCACGCGCCATTGTCTTACTATTGTGTCTCTAATTACGCACTCAAAAGGTTAAATTGGACACAGCAAGATTGGAGCCGTGTACTCTTTTCTGATGAGTCTAAAATTGTGTTACATGGCAATGATGGAAGGAAGAATGTCTACCGACGTAAGGGAGAGCGTTTCGCACAATGCTGCTTTGAAGAGAGGGTTGCTTATGGCGGTGGCTCATGGACTGTCTGGGGCGGTATATCCGCGAGCGGCAAAACTCAACTTGAGGTTGTTACAGGACCACGGCTGCCAACATAAAATGCTGAAAGGTACAATCGTGAGTGCTTAGAACCTCACGTGATACCATACGCGGACTATGTGGGCCCAAATTTCCTTTTTATGCATGATAATGCAAGAGCCCATGCGGCCGGCATCGTCAGGGAATATCTTCGGGATGTGAACATCACAGTTATGGACTGGCCAGCCAGAAGCCCAGACATGAACCCCATTGAGCACATGTGGGACGAGCTAAAAAGACGTGTTAGGGCTCGTCAGCCAGTTGCCCAGACGATGCAGGAGTTGAAAACTGCCATAGAAGAGGAATGGGAGATGATCCCTCAAAATTTCATAGAGCGGTTGATAAACTCTATGCCTAATCGTATGAGAGCTGTGGTAGATGCCCATGGAGGCAACACGCGTTATTAAATTAAACCTTTATTTGATAAAACATGTTTTTTATTCAAAAATCAATTGCCTTTACAACAACAAGGCGCATATCCGACTTGTTAGGCGTAGCTCCATGTCGTATGGTATTCTGAATTCAAATTTAAAACAATACGATTGAAAAAGATGGTAAAATGTATCAGGTTTAAAACTGCATCAACAGTTTTTGTTCAATCTAGCAATCATATTTCGGTAGGGGCCATCGAAACCTAAACTCTAAGGTGGGCCAATAGATGTGTCCAGAAGTGTATTTTTTGTCTACACTATCGCATTAGATTTCTGTAATGGTAGCTGTAGGCATGTATGTGTGTAATAAATAAATAAATTCTAGATTTGGATGAAATTTGGTAGACGGGTAGACCACTTAGTCTACCCATGTGCCAAATTTCATCCAAGTCCTTTCAGCCGTTCGAGCGTGAAGAAATAACAAACATACACACTCACAAACTTTTGCCTTTATAATAATAAAATATTAGTACGTGATACACAGACAAGTATTCCTCTATCTTAATAGTCTAATATCATTATCTCTCTTTTTTCGCAGGGCACAGAAATCTACGACCAAGCTCGCGGAACATTCGTAGACCTAAGCATACTGGATGTGCTACAAATATTCGGTCGCGCGGGCAGACCGCAGTTTGACACGTCTGGAACGGGCATTATTATAACTACGCACGATAAATTGACGCACTATCTCAAATCCATGACGAATCAGTTCCCGATTGAGAGTAACTTTATCAATCTGTTGGCGGATAACTTGAATGCTGAGGTGAGGTTCTTGATATGTTTCGTTTTCTTTCTACCATCGGACAACCCGACGTACGGCAAGTATTCACCCGTATGTTGTTGAAACCTCTTCGGTCCGTACTTAACGTTTAGCCTTATCGTTTATACCGCGTACATCGAAGGACTGGAACATTTTGCCTGCTGCGGTCTTCCCGTCCTATTATAATTTAGGTGTCTTCAAGGCTAGAGTGGATAGGCTCTTGATAAATTAGTGCACCTCGTCATCAACGATTGCATCACTGCTTACCATCAGGTGGAATCGGAAACATTTAACCCAAAAGACGTTCACTGCTGGACATACGCCTCCCCCCAGAGACATCGGCTGGTCGTGTGCTCCTCGCATTTTCCATTCCTGCGACTTTTACTAGGTCATCAGTCCACTTTGTGGAAGGCCTTCCAACACCGGTTTTTTTTCTTTATTCTTTCTCGGGAATATAAAAACGTTGTCACTTGTCAAATTGGTTTTACGAAAAGAAGGAAGGATACTATAAAGAAGTTGAAGCTCTTAACTACTATGTAGAAAGGTGCGGTAAACCCCTACAGGTGGTGATAGGACAGCTTATATAAAAAACTCAAGCAACTTTAGTGGACTGTATTATTAGTTTTGTTGGATATACGGCACGACAAGAAAACAATAATATTGATTGAAATAAGATGCGCGCGCTTGGCCAGGTGCGCTCGCCGCGAGCGCCTCTCCCCGCGACCTCTACTGTCGCCCGCGACAGCCCGGCACGTAGTGACGTCCGCACACGTTAGAGATGTCCAACATATTATTATTTACTTGTAACGTTCGTGCGTTACTACTAAAAATATATAAATCTGGTTTCTTTATGTTGCTTTTTTTTAAGTCAATAACAATCAAATAACTTCACCCGCTTTGAGAGGAGCGAGAATTGTTATATAGCTGTACTACTAACTCGGTATTTTATCCTTTCAGGTTGCTCTCGGCACAGTAACGAATATCGATGAAGCTGTGGAATGGCTCAGCTACACGTACCTTTTTGTCAGAATGAGGATCAATCCACAGGTAAACTCGACCATCTTTACGCCACTAATTAGATTTTTTTCTATAAAATAAACATTTATATAAATTGTCAAATGTTACAAAATTTGTTTGTAAATGTATAATATTATGTAGTAGCTTTTCCCAGCGGCTTCGCCCGCGTGAAAATAGAAAATATAGGCCTATGTTACTCAGTGATAAAGCAGCTTTCTACTGGTGAAAGAATTTTGAAAATCGATCCAGTAGTTTTTGAGTTAAATCGTAACATACAAACAAACAAAAAATCAAATCTTTCTTCTTTAAAATATTAGTTTAGATATGTATTAAGTGCTATACATATTTATTTAGTTTTAGTTGTGCACTTATACATACCTCTTTGTCTGTCCAACCCTCTTCCCAGTTTAGCTGGGGTCGGGTCTTCTTGTACGTCTGCGCCAGAGAGCTCTGTTCTGACTGGCCTGTGTACTCAGATTCGCTTCCGAGACCCAGGATATTTCTGCATATTTTACCACCAGGTGGCCGTCTTCTTCCTCGTGGTCGGTCTGGAATAATTGTATAAAGCATCTTTTACCCAGAGGTTTACATAAGCCAAAATAATTCTCTAATAAAATCTTTGTTATTTATTTTTTAGGTATATGGCCTTACATACACTGATGTCCAAGAGGAACCGATGTTAGAAACAAAGCGACGTGAACTCATTACTGCAGCTGCGATGCAGCTAGACAACACACACATGATTCGCTACAATGAACGGACTGGACAACTTAATGTTACTGGTAAATATTGTAATCTAATACGGACAACGTTTACTGAGTCAGGTGGACTCGGCAAACGTTTTTATGGGTAATTTGCCCGGACCAGGCATAACACCCGTCTGGTCGAAAGATCCTTCCTTTTCAACGGAGGTTTGTGGGACTTCACACCCTCTTCCGCATACCAAAATAAAGAAAGAAGCAGAGTACAGAAATACACGTGTGTAACAATGCACGGTGTCTACATCTGCTGGAAGAGATTTCTATAGAAATAAGCATCACTTTTGTACCTATTTTTCTGTTTCCTTCTTCTTGTCTTTTATTATATGTGTACATAAATAGGGTATTATATTCTCTATGAGAAAAAATCTAAAAATATATTATTAAGATAGCTTAGGCAAAAAGTAGTCGGTAAGTGTTAGTTTTAGTTCATAAAATAACAAAATAAATTTTAAAATTCAATTTAAAGTTTTCTTTTATCTGTAATTTTTTACCATGAAATAGTAGCCACCATGTTATTACGTCATTCGGCTGTGTAAACTAAAGTGACAGCTGTCAACTGATCAGCCATACTGGGTGAATATCAGCGCATTTGTTTACACAGCCAACTGACGTCACGAACTCTCGACCACAGAGTAAATATGGTGTCCACTGCGTTCTGCATTTTCGTCAAATTACGCGCGAAATTAGAAAATGTAAATTTTAAATGCATTTTTAGGGTACTTAGCGACTGAATAAAAATTTTGTGATTTTTTATTTTAGTGGTTTATTAGCACTATAGAATCTAATTGAGACACTTTTCAAAAATGAGTGTAATACCCTATTGAGGAATGTTTTGTCCTTAGACCTGGGTCGCACAGCAAGTCACTACTACATAACGTGCGAGACCATGGAGGTGTTCAACACGATGGTGCGCAAGTCTATGACGCAAGGGTACGTGCTGGAAATGCTTACCAGATGTTCAGACTTCCAGCAGCTCAAAGTAAGTTACAGTAGCAGCAGTAAGCAGTAAAATAAACTAGTGCTACAAACTCCCCCGCAGTAATAATTTAAAACATGTGAAATGTTTCTTAAATCATGAGCCTATGTCTTAATATTTTATTGTAAAACCAGACGTTGATTGTTCTGAATATTGGAGGGTCGGAGATATTTTCTTTAGGAATTGGCAAAAAGTAGCCTAGAGCAATGGAGGAAATAAATGGAGGGAGGCCTTCGCCTAGCTGTGGAACAGTATAGGCCTAGATATATATGTTACCGGCAATCTATAGTATACCTAAAACGTATAGGTAATGTATGAAATGTTATTTATTTTATACTTTGCCTAGATATTTTATACAATACCGAATACGCAACGTATAATGTGTATAAAAGACGAGAGAGGTGACGTAATTTTAGGGCACCCCGACACGGACAGGTTAGGTTAGAAGGTTAAGGCGGGAGCAGAGTGGAGCGGAGTACCCGCCTTAGTCTTTGTAGTTATTTTTTTTATAACTCCTACCCGGAAATAGAAACCTTACTTTAAACCCCGCAGACAAAAATGGGACTTGAGCACATGTAAGCAAATTATGTTACTTATATCCAGAAGAATTTTTAATTTCACGTTAATTTTTTATGAGTACTCAGGTCCTATTTCTGTCCGCGGCACATTAAAATAGTCAAATTCTATAAAAACACTTATCGATATTTGATGTTTTCAGGTGCGAAAAGAAGAGCTAACAGAACTATGGAATCTCAAAGACCAATACTGTGAGCTTCGCATAGAAGACCCACCTGAAGACATACATTGGAAGATCAACATACTGCTGCAAACTTATTTGTCGAGGGGACGCGTCAATGGTTCGTCGCTACAGTCTGATCTTAACTACATTAGTCAGGTTTGTAAATTTTCTTTAGGCGTGATTGGTCCAATGTTCAAAAAATTTCCAATTCGTGGTTCATATATAACTATTTTTTTTTATATATATTTAAGTACTTCGTTAATCTAATAAAAATTTAGAATAACGAATATTTTTTGGGTTACAATTTCGTATGTTTTTTTTTATTACTAATAAATGCGTAATAAGCAAAAGCTGTGGATTGTACGTCTTCTTATTCATATTTTCATTTTAAGGGTTCCGTACCTCAAAAGGAAAATACGGAACCCTTATAGGATCACTTTGTTGTCCGTCTGACGGTCTGTTTGTCTGACAAGACCCTTTATCTCGGGAACGGATATCGAGTTGAAATTAAAACCATATACTCAGGTCTGTGGTCCCTTGAAGCTGTGAATAAATCAAACTTCTGAGTCAACGACAAAAAAAAACAGCCGTTTATGTCGCAAAAAACGTGTATACGTCGACACTCTCAAGGGAATCAAAATTCATAGGGTACTTCCTGTTGACCTAGAATCCTTTTTGGCATGAAGCAAGGTCTCATAGCACAAATATAGGAAAACATATGGGCTGGTGCTGCAAAATGCCATCTAGCAGCTTTGGACTCAGTGGAAAGGCGTGCGAAGAGGCTAATTGGGGATCCAGATTTGGTTAAGTCCAATCTACAAAGCCTCGAGCACAGGCGCAGGGTAGCCAGCCTATCGGTATTTTACAGGTTGCATTTTGGAGAGTGTGCGCGGGAATTGCATGACTTGATTCCGCCATCTCCTTTCTACCATCGGACAACCCGACGTACGGCGAGTATCCACCCTTACGTTGTTGAAACTTCAACGGTCCGGACTAAGCGTTTCGCTTCGTCGTTTATACCGCGTACATCGAAAGACTGGAACAATTTGCCTGCTGCGATCTTCCCGTCCAACTATAATTTAGGTGTCTTCAAGGCTAGAGTGAATAGGCTCTTGATAAACTAGTGCGCCTCACCATCAATGATTGCATCACTGCTTACCATTAGGTGGGATCGCAGTCAAGCGCTGGTTTATATCAATTAAAAAAAAAAAAAAAAACTGAAAACTGTAAATTTGAAATTACGTCACAAAAAAAAAATTGCGATTCGGAAAAATCTTCGTAACTCAATTCGGAAATTGAACTATTTTCATAGATAAGTTTGTACGGAACCCTCGGTGCGCGAGTCCAGTCGGTTTTGCCCAGTTTTTTTTTTAGTTTGTGTATAGTTTTTTTCTTACATTGGTTGGGTTGGCAACACTGTTTCAGGGTAAATTATTTAATCTCTGTATTTACATCGCGGGCAGAGCAAAATTGAAAGCATTTCCCTCAGTGTTAAAACACATGTAATATCTTCTACAGAACGCCGTCCGCATAATCCGCGCCCTCTTCGAAATAACCCTTCGCAAGAACAACGCGTACATGGCCGGCCTCTATCTCAAGATGGCGAAGATGCTGGAGCTACAAATGTGGGACTTTTACAGCGATATGCGACAATTTAACTGTTTCACCATCGAGACCTTGAAGCACATTGAGTACCCGATGTTGAAGCCCGATCAGATCAGGGATATGGATTGGAAGGAACTTGGTAAGATATCATCATCATCATTTACCTAGCTTTGATGGGGTTGGCTTCCTGTCTAATCGGATGCTGCTGAAGTATTTTACTTGGAACAACTGCCTATCTGTCCTCTACAACCCAGACACTCGGTTGGCGCGGTATGACACCCCTTAAGGGGATGCAACTCGACATACATTTTCACTGTTTTTCATACAACCGCTCTTACGCGATTATGACGTTATTACACTTTTTTCATTTGATATTTTTGAAACACAGTATCTTGTGGATATTATGTAGGCTTCTATTGAAATCAATTTATAAATATGTCTAAAACTAATCCAGTAAAGACTTCTCAGAAAATCTGCTATTTTGTATGAACTTTGACACTTCTTAATTTACTCAAAAAATTAAAAAAACACAAAAAATTATAACAATAGAAGTAAGCGTCAGGACCCCTGGACCACTAGCGATATTTGATGTTTAGAGAACACCAAAATTAACTACCTTTTTGCTACTATTTGGTACCTACCTTCAAATATTTGGTACCTCTATTGACAGCGAGAAAACGCCAGAAGAAAGTGGCCAGACATTCTGACGTCAGGATGTCTGGACCATTTTTTTTTCATAGTTCTAGACAACACAGCTAATTTATCTTTTTGTAAATATTTACTACCTTTTTAGTACCTCACCATATATTTTTTTCAACATTTTTTAGCTTTACTTGAAAAAAGTTAGATGTGAAATATTTTTTTCAAAATGGATATTTATTTTGCCACATATGCCATGAGATATCTGATGTTTAGAAAATACCAAAATATACTACCTTTATGCTACTACTTGGTCCCTAACGTCAAATACTTAGTACCTCTATTAACAGCGAGAAAACGAAGGAAGAAAGTGTCATCAGGTTGTCTGGACCATTTTTTTATTTTCATGGTTCGAGACAACACAGCTAATTTAACTTGAAAAGTATTTACTACCTTTTTAGTACCTCAACAAATATTTTTTTCAGCTTTTTTTGGCATACCTGAAAGATGTTACGTGTATTTTTTTTTCAAATTGGATATTTAATTTGCCACATTATGACATGAAATATCTGACTTTTGAAAAATACAAAATACACTACCTTTATGCTACTGCTTGGTACCTAATATCAAATACTTAGTACCTCAATTAACAGCGAGAAAACGTATGAAGAAAGTGTCATCAGGTTGTCTGGACCATTTTTTTTTTCATGGTTCGAGACAACACAGCTAATTTGTCTTTTTGTAAATATTTACTAACTTTTTAGTGCCTCAACATACATTTTTTTCAACTTTTTTTTAGCATACTTGGAAAAAGTTAGATGTGATTTTTTTTTTTAAATGGATATTTATTTTACCACATATAATGGTATCCATGGTATGCTCCGAAACGTGGTCGCTTACAATGGGCCTCATTAGAAGGCTTAAAGTCACCCAAAGGGCAATGGAGAGGGCTATGCTCGGAGTTTCCTTGCGTGATCGAATTAGGAATGAGGATATCCGCAGGAGAACCAAGGTTGCCGACATAGCACGAAGAATTGCCAAACTAAAGTGGCAATGGGCAGGGCACATTGCTCGCAGAACCGGAACCACAACCACCGGAACCGGCGACCACGTACCGGAAGACGTAGCGTTGGAAGGCCTCCTACAAGGTGGACCGATGACTTGGTAACGGTTGCGGGAGTCCGATGGATGCGAGATGCACAGGACCGTTCGCTGTGGCGACGCTTGGGGGAGGCCTATGTCCAGCAGTGGACGTCTTTCGGCTGAAATGATGATGATGATGATGATGACATATGGTATGAGCTATCTGATGTTTAGAAAATACCAAAATATACTACCTTTATGCTACTACTTGGTCCATAACGTCAAATACTTAATACCTCTATTAACAGCGAGAAAACGCGTGAAAAAAGTGTCATCAGGTTGTCTGGACCATTTTTTTTTTTCATGATTCGACACAACACAGCTAATTTATCTTTTAAAAAGTATTATGATTTACTACCTTTTTAGTACCGCAAAAAATATTTTGTTCAGCTTTTTTGGCATACCTGAAAGATGTTACGTGTATTTTTTTTTTTCAAATTGGATATTAATTTGCCATAGATGACTTAAGATATATGAGGTTTAGAAAATCCCAAAATACACTACCTTTATGCTACTATTTGGTACCTAACGTCAAATACTTAGTACCTCTATAGACAGTGAGAAAACGCGTGAAGAATGTGGTCAGACATTCTGACATCAGGATATCTGGAACATTGATGTTAGGTACCAAGCAGTAGCATAAAGGTAGTGTATTTAGGTATTTTTCAAACATCAGATATCTCATGTCATAATGTGGCAAATTAAATATCCAATTTGAAAAAAAAATACACGTAACATCTTTCAGGTATGCCAAAAAAAGCTGAAAAAAATATTTGTTGAGGTACTAAAAAAGTAGTAAATACTTTTCAAAAGATAAATTAGCTGTGTTGTCTCAAACCATGAAAATAAAAAAATGGTCCAGACAACCTGATGACACTTTCTTCATGCGTTTTCTCGCTGTTAATAGAGGTACTAAGTATTTGACGTTAGGGACCAAGTAGTAGCATAAAGGTAGTATATTTTGGTATTTTCTAAACATCAGATATCTCATGGCATATATGGCAAAATAAATATCCATTTTGAAAAAAATATTTCACATCTTACTTTTTTCAAGTATGCTAAAAAATGTTGAAAAAAATATATGGTGAGGTACTAAAAAGGTAGTAAATATTTACAAAAAGATAAATTAGCTGTGTTGTCTAGAACTATGAAAAAAAAAAGTGGTCCAGACATCCTGACGTCAGAATGTCTGGCCACTTTCTTCTGGCGTTTTCTCGCTGTCAATAGAGGTACCAAATATTTGAAGGTAGGTACCAAATAGTAGCAAAAAGGTAGTTAATTTTGGTATTCTCTAAACATCAAATATCGCTAGTGGTCCAGGGGTCCTGACGCTTACCAATAGAAGCCTTGCAAATTTAATTACCGAATGATAACAGAGTTTTCAGGCTTTATCTCCCATTTTTCGCGTTGCCTTTTCGTCAAACATCGCGTTGGGTTGCGTTAGATGAAGTAACAAGCTTTTAAACCAAGCTCGATGTTGACGATAAGCGAGTGAAAAAGGACCCTCTTAATAAGACTTTTTGTCAAATGTTCGGTCTTCTGACGTTTGTAACGACTGTTAAAAATCTATAAATTACAACTGGGATCAACCTGAACTGGGTACGTAATCTTTATTATGACTATCATTTAATAGTTCGTGTTAGACCTTCAAATTCAAGACAGTTCACCATCGAGACTTAAGGTTTCTGTACCGTTTTTTTTTTTACAGATTGCAGTTCAGTTTCAGATAGTAACGTACAAAAAATATATTTGCAGTAATGGTAAACGATATTTTTACTCAATTAAAATAAATAATATATTTACACAATTATACTCATTAAAACTAATAACATAACTCTCTAAATTAGTGATACTACGATAATAAAAACTAGTGGTTATACCTTGTCTCACAGATAGTACTTACTAAATTTAATTATTATATTACTAAAAATACAAAACACAAAGAAACCAATAAATAATAATCAATTACGAAAAAAGAATAACGTATTTTTAATATTATGTTTATTTAAGTTAATCCAAAGATATCGCAGTTCATAAATAACCCGTTTAAAAAAATCTTTAATTATGTTGGTTTTTTTTTCGGTGGGAAAATCATCTTATGACATCCCCTTCTCTTGGGCGAAGCGGGAGATAGTGTCAGACTTTTACTGACTAAGAACCACTCCTGTTCTTTCGTTGCCTTTCGTACCAGGGCCGAGTCTTCCCTTCAGAATCAGACCCTTGGCCCCAGTAGGCTTGGGCCCTGGGCCCCTTCAGTTGCTGACATCTCCTTGAGGCGCGCGTGAAACAGTACGCGTACTTATTTAATTTTGTAGGTAAAGACCTAATAATCATTCTCCTTCGCAGGCGATTTGATACGCAACCCGAAAAACGGGCGTCATCTGAAGAAGTGTGCAGAGGAATTCCCGCTGTTAGAAATGGAAGCCAGCTTGCATCCAATCACAAGGACCGTGTTGAGGATACGTCTCTCTATTACGCCTAATTTCAAGTAAGTGGAGCTTCAGCAGTATGTCATCATCATCATCATCATCATCATCTTCCTGCCCTTGTCCCATTTTATTTGGGGTCGGCGCAACACGTTTTTTTCTTCCATTCTGTCCTGTCACTCGTCACGCTATCACTAACTCCCTTTTCTTTCATAACACTTCTCACACAATCCATCCATCTTTTCTTTGGTCTCCCTCTCCCTCTCCATCCATCCACATGTAAACTCATAACTCTTTTAGAAACATGCGTTTCATCCCTCCTCTTCACAAGACCATACCAAGACAAACGATTCCCTTTCTACTTTTCAGTCACTGCCGCCACTTTCAAACTTCCCCTAACATACTAGCTTCAGCAGTATGTATAAATTATTATGTCAAGAATTTATCACCAATTGTATCCTTACATATTATTTATTTATTTATTTAGTTATAGGAGAACCAACAGCTATAACAAAAGATAAAAAAAAGAAAAAAAAGAAAAAAAAAAGTAAAAAGAAAAAAGAAAGATCTTTTATCACGTCTGTCTGTATGTTTGCGATAAATTCTAAGGCCTCACTGAGACGCCATGGCGGCGTTGCCAAGTCATGACGCCAAAAATTGGCTATTTGAGCAACAGTAGCCAGGTACAGGTACACACCATAGAACTGCATGTATTTTCTTGGCTGCGGGACTGCAGGTGCTTAAAACTACTGAACGATTTTTTATGTGGTTTTCCACGATAGACAGAGCGATTCATGAGGAAGGTTTAGGTGTATAATACATGCACATACACGTGCTGGACACGTACACACGTACACGAAACTGGGGCGGGTGGCTAGTAATTACTGAAATCTAGTCAACATTTTGGGTATCAGTTTTTAGGCTTTTTATGTTACATCTTAATGACAGTGTTCCAAGCTGCTCTAATCTGTCTAAAATAACGTAATTAATTAATCATAACGTTAAAACTTTTAACCAGCTTGGAACCTCAGGGTGACACGAACAATCTTATAATATAAGTAAATTATGTAGGTATTTACTTAAAGGAGACAATTTTTTTTGTTTGGGGAATAGGCCCACCACAAATTGTGGCGTATAGCAATGAAATGCACGTTAGTTTATTCCTTATAATCTCTAGACTACATTGGTAATATTGGCAAAACTTTATCTAACTGGAGTACCGTGAAATACGACAGTCAAAACATGACTCTCATAATAACCTAAAATCTCACAAGAGCGATTGTCTAATGAGTGGATAGGTCTCCTTGGTATTTTAAGTTAAAATAGTGCACTGTTCAATATACAGTATAAAACAAAGTCACGTCTGTACTACGTGACAGACTTTGATGTGATTTACACGATTTGATAGACTTATTCATGAAAATGCGTAGATGTATTCATTTCGAAATAGCGCGGCTTTTGTCGGCCATTGACTGTAGATCTAAAATAATAAGGTGATGTGTTTTATGCTGGTTGTGTAAGGAGAAAAAAAAACACATTATAGCATCACAAGTAAGTATTTATTACTGTTCATCATCATTTTCAAAGTCATTTCTTAAAAGCAGTATTTCATCTAAAAAAGATGCAGGTGGCTCAACCCCACCTTGATGCCGCGCCCAAGATAAAAACCACACTATACACATCACATATGCACAGCAGCCAACAGTGCGTCTGCCCACTAAACAATTACAACAGTATCCAGCAAGAGCAGTATTCAACATTCCGTTGAAATCGTGCTGCACAATTGATACAACGGCTTTGTGGATTATGCACTGTATCTACAGATGCCATTTTCATAAAATCTTTCGAATAAAAATACGAAAAGAACAGAAGAAACATGCAACTATCTAGTAATCGGAAACAATAATAATGTTGTCTGTAGCGGTGGGGGTTTCAACGACGAACAGTTTTCAAAGACCGTTTTTTGTTCTGCAACGTAACAACCGTTTTCCATCCTGAGACCAAACAGTCTTCGTTGCATAAACCAGTCTTCGAATTACTGTATGCGAATTGTTATCTTACTGTTAAGAAAATGAGGTCGAAAATCCATCGCTTCAACTATCACACTCGTCGCGTCGTCGTTTTTAAAACCAGTTATTGCAATGAAAAATGAATTTTATGTTTATAGTCATAAAGTTCATTTTTCATTGTAATAACTGGTTTTGAAACGACGACGCGACGAGTACAGAATTTATTACCGTCCTCAAACTAGTTGCGACAGCGAACGTTTTCTGCAACTACTTCACTCAACGATAGTTTCGTCTTCAAACCAGTTGCGACGACGACCGTTTTCTGCAACCGTTTTTGTCGTCGCCAAAACGGTTACGTCTCGTCCGTCTAAAATTCGACAACGACTCACCACTAGTTGTCTGTCAGTGTCAAACTGATTGAAACTGGACCACAGAGCATCTGCAACGGGCTATTAATTACGTTTCGTTCCACGTTGATTTTTAAAGTACGTTACTTGATATTTGTGTTAACCGTTAATAACAGCATTAAAAACAAGTTCGCTGGACCAATTAATTATTATCTCTTGAAACGCATTTAAATCCGATGTCACCGCTGCGCACTATAGTAACATTTTTTTTTTCACGCTAAAATAAACTTGAAAACGCTCCTAAACAAGCATTTTTTGCCGTAACACTTTTTTACTATTATTTCATTATTCCGGATAGATTTCTATATAATTTTTGGTCTGTTAATTATAATAAGATGATCGCTTTTTCCACGTGTAATATTATTAATAAACGTAACCGTTTAATAGTGGGCCCAAAAAAAATTGTCTCCTTTCTTTATATTTTTTATTTTCTTTCCACTGTATTAATTTTTTTTGTTTTCTCGTTGAATTTGCATAATAGCTCACTTGTGTCTTGTATATATTTAAGCTTGTACTTGTTGTAATTTAATTGTTAAGTTTTTCTTTTTGTCAGTACTGTGCACCTCTGTAAGTGACGAATTCACTATGCCTAAAAATGTTTGTGTTTTTTTTTTCTTTTGTGTGTGTTTTAGTCAGTAAGTCGTTGAGGTGCATATATATATATAAAAGAAAGTCGTGTTAGTTACACTATTTATAACTCAAGAACGGCTGAACCGATTTGGCTGAAAGTTGGTGGGGAGGTAGCTTAGAACCAGGAGACGGACATAGGATACTTCTTCTTTTTTTGAGTAGGGTAGAGTAGGATAGAGTAAGGTAGAGTAGGATAGAGATGGGTAGAGTAGGATATAGTAGTCAGTTGACGGGAGCGAAGCCGCGGGCAAAAGCTAATAAATAAATAAAACAGTATTCAAGATCCAAAAATACAAACATGTAAACTACTAACACACGACACTTATACCCGAAACGCCTATCTGTAGGCCATACAAATATTTGTTCCTTGCGGGAACCGAACCCGCGACAGGCAGCGTAGCAGTCAGTCGCTCAACCACTACGCCAAACCTGCCATCCTCAAAAATTGTCCTGTATTTTTTCTAGATGGAACGACAAATACCACGGTAAAGCGCCCGAAGCGTTTTGGATATGGGTGGAGGACCCCGAGACTGACATCATGTATTACCATGAATATTTCCTCATCACTAAGAAACAGGCAAGTATCCATAGCTTTTTGTGTCGGCATGAATTCTATGAGAATAAAGCAGTTGCTACAATAGATCGACGCACACGTGGACGACGCCTGGGTTGTACGTAGCGGCGCATCGCGTGGCAACATTGCATAATGTGCATGTCCTACATACGTAGGACATGCACATTATGCAATGTTGCCATTTCGTGTCCATTCAGGATACCCTGAATGGACACGAAATGGCAACTTAGCGTAACCGCGTAGGCGCGCGAAGTTTACAAATTAGAGTTTTATTTACCTAATTTAATTAATTTGTTGTGTTCTATGATATAGATGAGTGTGGTGTGGTGAGGTATTATTTTCACATTAAGCCGGGCTTATATACTTGTATTGCTTGCACGTCCCTGGTTTCAGTACCTATATATTTATATTATAATATAATTCAATTATAGATAGCTGCACCATCGTATTATGGTAAGTCCAGACCTGGCGAATGCGCCGCTCGCGAGCCGCTTGCGCGCAAGCTACACGCCGTACTCGAGCGGCGCAGTAGGTGCGCGGTACACGTACATAGTTCAAACGCGAAAGCAGCACGCGTGCACCTCGCAAGCGACTCGCAGGCGACGCATTCGCCAGGTCTGGATGCACCATTAGGTTAAGGCTGTAAAGGAGATAAATAAGTTTAAAAAAATGTAATATATTTGTATGATCTGTTTACAGGTGATTACAAATGAGCCACAGGAATTGATTATAACAATACCAATCAGTGAGCCATTACCACCACAATACTACATCCGAGCTACATCAGAAAGGTAAAAAAATCTCATTAATATTCTATTAACTTTTTATTATTATTGATAAGCTCGAGCTTGACCATTGGGGGGGGGGCTTATATCCCGACCAACCTGTATCATCTTCTAAACTTTTCAGGTGGCTTGGATCAGAAAGCGTATTGCCACTAACATTCCAGCACTTAATACTGCCTGAAACTCATCCACCTCACACAGGTATTATGTTTTTTTATTAGTCCCTTATTTCTACCGTAGCAAAGGTCAGTTTAGCCATCATAAACATCTGATCTCTGTCTTCGAAAAACTCTTGAACATTCTGTTAAGGTGAAAGTGCCAGGGTAGCCCGCGAAATTCAAATATTCTTAAGTTTTTTGCTCAGCTACCTTGGAGCATCATCACCCTCCTTTTGAGTGCGTAATTAGAGACACAATAGAAAGACAATGGCGCGTTAACGCCGGCGTTAATGCGAGGATCAACAGCTTAAGTAGTTGGGTATGCAAATACACTGAATTAGATTTACGTAATTCTAGTTTCTAGTCGGGTAGTGTTGTTGACTTATTCCTTACATCAATAACTACCCGACAAGAAAATAAAATGAATCTAGCCACACATAATTATGTGAATTGCAGAATCAAACGACAATCTCATTCCTTAATAACTTATAACTTACTCGTATTTCTAACCCACAGATCTCCTCGAATTACAACCGCTACCAGTAACAGCCCTCAACAACCCATCGTTCGAGCTGCTGTACAACTTCAGCCACTTCAACCCAATCCAGACGCAGATCTTCCACTGTCTGTACCACACGGACCACAATGTGTTGCTCGGAGCGCCCACTGGCTCGGGCAAGACCATTGTCGCGGAGGTCGCTATGTTTAGGGTGTTCAACCAATATCCTAATTGCAAGGTACTTACAGTATTTTGTTTTATTATGCCTAGGCTCGCGTTTGACGACTATCTTACCTGATGGTAAGCGATGATGTGACCGACGATGGAGCACGCTTACCTAGAAGTAACCCATTCACTCTTAACTTAAAGACCCGGTTATATTATAGATATCAGGAAAAACAACAATTATCTTTGGGGTTACCATGACGTTTAAAGTAAGATTGTTTTATTCCTATTCCATTGTGGGTAAGAGATGGCGCTAGACAACCTGTATAGCTCCGTCTCTTACCCACACAAAAATAAGAATGAAACAATCTTACTTTGAAGTCATGGTACAGGGGCTTGTTACATGTCATCTCTTCGAACTTATCACTTCTCGATCACCAGTACGGAATCTTTGTAAAACAAGAGTTTCTTTGCGGTTTTAAAATGGGCGAAAATAGCCCTTCCGAGTTATTGGATTAATGCATTTTTTCTTTTATTTTTAGGGTTCCATACCTCAAAAGGAAAAAACGGTACCCTTATAGGATCACTTTGTTGTCCGTCTATCTGTCTGTCAAGACCCTTTATATCAGTATCGAGTTGAAATTAAAGCATATACTCAAGTCTGCGGTCAAAAAATTGCTGTGAAAAAATCAAACTTCTGAGTTAACGAAAAAAAAAAAGTTACGGCTGTTTATATCGCAAAAAACTTATATTTCGAGACTGTCGAGGGAATCAAAATTCATAGGGTAGTCCCGTTAACCCAGAATTCTAAAATTTTGGATAAAGCAAGGTCTTATAGCTCAGTTATAGGAATAAATCAGAAAACTGTAAATTTGTTGTTACATCACCATTGAACTGTTTACATAGGTAAGTTTGTACGGAACCCAGTTTTTTTTTTAAATGACCTAGTACTTGACTGCTGTCCCAACTGATGGTAAGCAGATAGAATCGATGATGGTGAATAGCACTAGTTTATTAAGAGCCTATTCGCTCTAGCCTTGAAGACACCTAAATTATAATCGGACGGGAAGACCGCTGCAGACAAATTGTTCCAGTCCCTCGATGTACGCGGTACAAACGACGTGGCGAAACGCTTAGTCGGGACCGTAGAGGTGTCAATAACGTAAGGGTGGACATTCGCCGTACGTCGGGCTGTCCAATGGGCCATGTAATAAATTGAAAAGTAAACTAAATCATATTTTTGTTGTAGGTGGTATACATTGCTCCGCTCAAAGCTCTTGTAAAGGAAAGGATAAAAGACTGGAAGGTGCGACTTCAAGAAAGACTTGGAAAACAAGTCGTTGAATTAACAGGTCAGTAAACCACTGGGTTGCATGTTTGTAGTTTAAGGGCTATATTTCACCGGGACACCATGGCGGTGCGACCAGTTGCGCCGCCATGGTGTCCGTAAGCTACCAAATTAGACACCAGAGTCGCTACACCACACTGAGACAGTATTAAAACGGACCTTAAGTACACGTGTCCGAGATGGTCGCGCCGCCAAATTGGTTGCGCAAACAAATGTACACCAGGTGAGTAACTAGAGCTGTATACATTTTGTTGGTAGCGGTGACTGGTCGCGCCGCCATGGTGTCCCGGAAAAATGTAGCCCTAACGCGTCGTCCTACGCGATTTTAGATAAAAACTGACAATCACACTACAACACACAATATGCACAAACCGTATTATGTATAACCACAAATAGTTTTGATAATAGGATTAGGTACCATTGTGTCTGCTCTCTCAACCCTTGAATATTGGCCTTGTGTTTCTAAATCTTTTTTTTGAGATGGGAAATCGTTAAATGACTTCTTCCAATCTAGGATGGAGGGGAGGGCCGTGTCAGACTTTTATTGACTAAAATCTACCTGTGTCCTTCAGTTACCCTTTGCGCTCCAGGGTCACGGTCAATCTTTCAAAAATTATCGTTGGCCTAGCAGGCAGATGCCCTACTGTCCCCCCTACGGTTTGTTGACATTTATTTGACTCCTGACGCCCAGTAGCGTCTCCTGTGATGATGGCTGGAGCGTGAGGATGTCCGTTCCTTCACGGTTGCGGCCATCTCCTTCGCTCGCATTACTGATTCGCAGAGGGAGGCGACGGTCCCCATTCGCCCTCGCTCTGGACAGTGGCCTGGTGGCCATGGCCGCCGATCGCCGCCACGAGGACACGGCGGTGCTCCGCCCAAGCGGGGCACACCTCCACCGTGTTTTTCGGGTGGTTCGCATAATGGGGACATCCCAGTGTGTTTCTAAATCTGAGAACATAATAGAATATTAGGAACTAAAAATCATAGTCAAACATGTTACCGCGCTTGTTTATAATAAGATACTCAACTTTATCATCTTCTAGGTGATGTATCTCCCGACATCCGAGCCATTCGCAACGCACACGTCATAGTAACCACCCCAGAGAAATGGGACGGTATCAGTCGATCATGGCAGACGCGAAACTATGTCCGCGATGTGGCGCTGATCGTCATAGATGAGATTCATCTGCTCGGAGAGGACCGAGGGCCAGTTCTAGAGGTCATTGTGTCCAGGTAAGTTTGTAAACCTCGTAGTAGAGAGCCGCATCAGTCGCTCGTGGCGCTCGTCGTCATAGATGAGATACATATCCGCTTAGAGAGGACCGTAGGTTGGTTCTAGAGTACGCCTCGTAGTAGAGACGGTATCAGTCGCTAATAGCAGACACAAAACTATGTGCGCCATGTGGCGCTCACCGTCGTAGATGAGATACATCTGCTCGGAGAGGACCGCAGCCCTGTTTTAGAGGGCATTGTGTCCAGGTGATATTGATATTTTCTAATTTTTTTTTTTATTATTACCATTTTTTTATTATTATTTTTGGCTGGCGTTTGAACACTATCTCACCTAATTGTAAGCGATGATATGGTACGATGGAGCGTATTGATAATAAATTATCAATAAACAATGACATAGACATGTTAAAACATGTCTACGTCGTTGGACTCTTGGTTGCAAATGTGACTACTAAGCGTAGGGTCCAGTGTTCGATATACGGGTTGACCAAAGTGTAAGTACGTACTCATCATGCTAATAAACATCTTTTATCTTGCTATCGTCTTGCCTTACCTTCAAGGAATGGGTAAATCGTTGTTTGTTTTGGTTTCATTATAAAAAATACCAATCTACAAAGCCTTGAGCGCAGGCGTAGGGTAGCCAGCCTTTCGGTGTTTTACAGGATGCATTTTGAAGAGTGTGCGCAGGAATTGCATGACTTGATTCCACCATCTCATTTCTACCATCAGACAAGCCGACGAACGGTGAGTATCCACCCTTACGTTGTTGAAACTTCTACGGTCTGGACCAAGCGTTTTGCCTCGTCGTTTATACCGCGCACATCGAGGGACTGGAATAATCTGCCTGCTGCGGTTTTCCCATCCGATTATAATTTAGGTGTCTTCAAGGCTAGAGTGAATAGGCTCTCAATAAATTAGTGCGCCTCACTATCAACGATTGCATTACTACTTACCATCAGGTGGGATCGCAGTCAAGCACTAGTTTATATCAATAAAAAAAATATATATATTTCAAGTACTTTATATTGTTTTATTCCAGAACAAACTTCATCGAGTCCCACACTTCACGAAGACTGCGCATCATAGGATTATCAACTGCCCTAGCTAACGCCAAGGATCTTGCCAACTGGTTGAACATCGGAGAAATGGGGCTGTATAACTTCCGGCCGTCTGTACGACCTGTGCCTTTAGAGGTATGTAATAGTAATAGATTTTGTTTATTCGTTGCTAAAGTTGAATTTAACTTTTTGTTTAGTGACTGAAGTAAGTCAAATTTGAATGAGAGATTCTATTATAACTTCAGCAAACAACAATGATCCATTGTAGGACGGGTACAATCACAGGTGGGTTTCAATCACTCTGGTATACCCTCTTGTTCCACCCAGAGCGCGAGAACTTATTTAATGATTTGAACTTCAAAAAAAGCTACTGGGCTGCTTTGGAGGGTTAGACTCCGTTCCAACCCCCCTACGAGGACATGGTGGAGCATACGGTGGAGGTGCGCCCCGCTTGGGCAGAGCAACGCCGTGTTCTCGTGGGGGTGATCGGTGGCGGCGATCTCTCGCGCCGGGCCTTGGTACAGGCCATGGTCCGACGAGGAGGAGTGGCAGGCGGTCGCCTCCTTCTGCGAAGCAGTAATGCTAGCAAAGGTGGCCGATCGCGTGAGGCAACGGTCCTCACGCCCCAACCGCCGCTGCCTGGATTCCGATACCGATTTCCGGCCACCTTAGGCGCGGGCTTCCGGACGGTGAGCAATGGGTAGCTCGCCGTCCGACCGTCCCGTTACCGACCGGACCGGACCGAGCCCAAGTCGTCCACGGCGCGTATTGCTCCACGCTCGCCTCAGGGAGATATCAGCAAATCGTAGAGGCCCAGCAGGGTCGAAGCCTACTGGGGCCACGGGTAGTATGAAAGTGAAACCCGGGACCCTGGGACGAAGGCAAAGAAGAAACAGGCACTATCTCCCGCACCGCCCAAGAGCGGGATTTGTCATTAGATGATTTTCCCACCTAAAAAAAAACCCCTACGGTATAGATTTAAATATAACTAGCGTAATGTAGGTGTAGTTCTATAGAAACGCGTAAGCCTTACTCTGAATTATATACATGTTTGGGAAAATGCCTTCCCAACTCTATGTTAATTGTTTTGTAAGCTATGATAAGGGAACCAGACATCAAAATACGGTCGGATAGATCTCGTGTATTGTTCGTTACACAATATGTAGTTTATATGGAGATCTAAATAAAATCACAATCCAAGCCGACTTCATGACTGCTCAAAAAGGAAAATTGCTAGGGCATGAAAATAGTTAGTGCTCTGATATGGTTATGGCGATGTTGCCGCAACACTTGTGTGTAAATAAATAAGACGCTATCACATAACCATACTTCTTCAGGTACATATATCAGGTCACCCAGGCCGCCACTACTGCCCGCGTATGATGACGATGAACAAGCCAACCTTTCAAGCTATACGCACACACTCCCCTTGTGCGCCTACACTTGTGTTCGTCTCCAGTAGGAGACAGACTAGGTAAGTCTTTTGTTTTTAGTTTAAGTAGTGTTGCAACAGAACTGTGCTTCCGCTTCTGCAGAAATTCCGCAAGCTTTTTCACTTCCGTTTCCGTTTTTGGTTCCGCAAACTCTGAACAGAAGAATACAACGAGGAGCGCGGGGGTGGGAGGCCCGTAGACTACTGGACACGACGTAAAAGGCGTGGAAGGAGGGGGGGCGGTACACAAACGTGCCGCAGCAACTTTCTTTGTTTATAATAATATATTATATTTTCTTATGTTTTTTGTTTGTTTCTTTCTTCTGTTGCCAATAGTTTGCCAATAATTATCAGCTCCCCCCAGAAGTGTAGCCAGTGAGCAATTATTTAACGGATCTGGTTTAATATAGGAAGAACACCGAAACAGACTCAAAGGTTTAAAAGCGGCCAAATTACTTTTTACTGTTTAATTTCGAGTATACTATAGTACTCGAACAGTAAAGTACAAAATACAAATTTAATTAAACAAATCTTAAAAAATTAAATTGTGTTTTTCTTCATAGTATTAACACTTCCAGTTCCGGTACCGCTTCCGTTAAGACACTTCCGTTGCATCACTATTATTAAGTCAAGGAAATGGGATTTACTAGAATCGGACATTCCACTTATAACCCGACGTACGGCGAGTATCCACCCTTACGTTGTTGAAACTTCAACGGTCCGGACTAAGCGTTTCGCTTCGTCGTTTATACCGCGTACATCGAAGGACTGGAATAATTTGCCTGCTGCGGTCTTCCCGTCCAACTATAATTTGGGTGTCTTCAAGGCTAGAGTGAATAGGCTCTTAATAAACTAGTGCGCCTCACCATCAATGATTGCATCGCTGCTTACCATCAGGTGGGATCGCAGTCAAGCACTGGTTTATATGAATTAAAAAAAAAAAAACTTAGTCAAATTATTGCCTCAAAATCTTCCTACTTCTGACTGTTAATGTTGAAGTCATGACTCTAGTGCTTAAGCTGAATGCGCCAGTTTATTTTATTTTTTTGCATTTTACAAGTCAGTCAACACACAACTTGACAAAGTTGTGTGTTGATTAAAATATAATTTACGACTGTCACAAGTATTCGTCAAGCCCTATTAAATGGCTATCTCATGAAAATTTCATTCAATAGAGTTAGCTGAACTAAGAGGGTTGTATTGATGATTTTCATATGGGCTACCCTAGCGCTTTCACCTTGGACACGGCGGAGCATAGCCATGTCCTCGTGGGAGCCGATCGGCGGCAACGACCTTTCGTGCCGGGCCCTGGTACAGGCCATGGTCCGGAACGAAAGGGAATGGGCGGCGGCCGGCTTCTTCTGCGAAGCAATAATGCTAGCAAAGGAAGCGGCTATACGCGTGATAAAACGGACATCCCCATGCCCCAGCCGCCGGGACCCCGACCCCGACTTCTAGCCACTGTAGTCGTAGGCTTGCGGACGACGAGCATTAGGTAGCTCGCTGTCCGGTAACCGTCCGGAGCGAGTCAGAATCGTCGATGGCGCGTAGTATTCCATGCGATCAGCTATATCAAAATCATTTTTCAGATTAACAGCCCTAGATCTCATCGCGTACTTAGCAGCAGAGGACAACCCTAAACAATGGCTTCACATGCGTGAGTCCGAGATGGAGCAGATCCTCGCCAACATCCGGGAATCCAACCTGAAGCTCACGCTCGCGTTCGGTATCGGTATACATCATGCTGGTCTGCACGAGAGGGATAGGACTACTGTTGAAGAGCTGTTTATTAATCAGAAGATACAGGTTGGTTGTAGTCCATATAATTTTTAATAGCCTTTTCTCTCCTATTTCTGAACAACAGCTGATTTGATCACTTTTGTCAAAGTTTGATGTGTCATTAAGTTAAGAGTTACGGGCCCGAGCGAGGTTGTCGCTAGATGATGCTGAACTCTACAGATTTTTACCCAAGCTTCAGCAGCGTTTAAAAACTTGTTGCAGGTTCCATTCCTACTTTAGCAGAACAATTCTGTTTTCTTTAATATCCTACTCCATTTTAATTTATTACAAATAGTGCGAAAAAAGAAATACGTCAAAACTATACAGTATTTGAATGAATTAGCTTCGTTCCGAATTTAAATTTGGAATGAAGAAAATTGATGCGTTTAGACTAAGTATAATGTTACATTACAACACACATTAGCGGAGCAATAACGAAAAACGCGGGTGAAACACAGGGGCACAGCTAGTTACTAGATATAAACTACATTTCCATCATCATCATCTTCCTGCCCTTGTCCCGTTATATTTGGGGTCGGCGCAATACGTTTCTTAAAACTTCCTTTTCTTTCATATCACTCTTCACACAATCCATCCATCTTTTCTTTGGCCTCCCTCTCCCTCTCCATCCACATGTATGCTCATAACTCTTTTAGTAACAACTTTTCCAGTAATATATAAATCGGTTAATCTGTAACCTGTAATTTCTTAAGAATCGGAAATTATAGTAATTGATTTCTTTGACTCCATCCCTATTCTTAAATTTCTCAGAACTGTCAAATGGTTGGTACTTCTTCTAATTGATGGGCTGTAAAGCTACTAGCTTTCGACTCTATTAAACAATCCAAAAATTATCTTTTCTTCTAGGTGCTAATCTGCACAGCCACCCTAGCTTGGGGCGTGAACTTCCCCGCTCATCTCGTGGTGATCAAGGGCACGGAGTACTACGACGGCAAGCAAAAGAGATACGTCGACATGCCTATAACTGATGTTCTGCAGATGATGGGCAGAGCTGGAAGGCCACAGGTAAAGTACCAAATGTGACTATTTTTTATAAGTAAATATAAATTGATTCAGGGGGCCGAAAAGTTCTGGAATAGTGACCGAGTATCGGAAGACGCAACGTCGAAAGGCCTTCCACAAGGTGGACCGATGACCTGGTGAGGGTCGCGGGAATCCGATGGATGCGAGACGCACAGGACCGGTTATTATAATGATACTTGAGGAGGCCTATGTCCAGCAGTGGACGTCTTTCGACTGATATTATGATGATGAAATATAAATTCTGTTGCGAGGAGCGTGAGCGTGATTAAATATTAAGCATCGCTTGCTAAGGTCAAGCTTTTATCAAAATGGCTCTTCTCTAAGTTAAAGAGTTATGCTTATAAATTTAATGAGTATAATTGTTTAAATACATATGTGTTATTAACGCAAACATATTTTTTATTACCTTACTATCCGACACTGAACTTCGAAAATATGAATTACGCGGGATACCTTAGAGGTATCATCTCTCTGCACACTGAATATGCACTTCCACACAATAGGCATCACAGACAGTCCCCTGTGCAGAGCATGCTGGAGAAGGAGGAGACGCGCATGTGCATGTGATCCTTGACTGCACAAATGTTACTGATACACGCATGCGAACCCAGGATCCCTGAATTCCCTTACAAACGCCCTGAAAAACCTAGGAGGCCTAATCGGTTTTTGGAGAGAGGTGGGCTGGTTGGAATACGCCTAGCAAAGGTTGGCCGCCATGACCCACACACAATGGTCCGCATAGGATTAAGTGCGGAAACCATACTCCGATAGATAGAGGTATCATCGTTACCATACACATAATAAGTTATCGTTTATTCCAGTACGACAACGAAGGAGTAGCAGTAGTGTTAGTCCACGACCAGAAGAAGAACTTCTACAAGAAGTTCCTGTACGAGCCCTTCCCTGTCGAGTCTAGTTTGCTAGATGTACTGCCTGACCATTTGAACGCTGAAATTGTTGCTGGTAAGTTTTTGTTTTAAGTACTATTTCGCAATCTAGTGGCAAACTGGTGTTGTTTTCACAAAAACAGAAAAATAAGTGCAAATCCTTCGTTCTGTATGATCTAAGTTACATATTACAGAAAATACAAAACAAAAAGAATCCAATAAATACCTAATTTCGAAAAAATAATAACGTACCTTTAATATAAAGTTTATTTGAACTTATAATTCCAAGTGAATCCAAAGATACCCGAAAGATACCCACTTCAAAGCAACCCGTTTTAAAAAACGGAAATTTCATACCCCTATTACTAAGTTCTCCATCGACACGACTACATGCATACCGTTAAAATTGAACTAGCGACACTGCGTAAGTACTAATCTGGTTTCCTCGACGGGGACCGTTCGCGTGAACACGGTTGTGCACACGCGCGACGTCACGTGACGGCTACCCGTCACGGGCGTCTGCTTCATGTAGTTTCAGCCGTTATTGCTAAGAGAGGCCGTCTGTCGGGTCAGCTAACAATGCCAAACCGCCGTTTTTATTCCCCCGATTTATCTTCTCCGAAATTTGTTACGTCACCGCTTCATCATTCACCATCATCATCATGAAATTTCTACGTAATGGGTCTCGAATTCACGTCTGCATTCGTGATCAACGATGAACATAATAATTTAGGTTTAATATTTTCATTAAATTGTTATACATTTTTAATTGAGATGCTTTCTAGGTACGGTCCAAACGAAACAAGACATCCTGGACTACATGACCTGGACGTATTTCTTCCGGCGCTTGCTCAAGAACCCGTCCTACTACAACTTGGAAAGCGTGGAGCCTCAAGATGTCAACTATTACTTGTCTAACTTGGTGCAGAGCTCGCTGGATGCTCTAGCTAATGCAAACTGCTTAGAGATTGAAGAGGTATGCTTTGAAATTATAATAATGGATGTATGTCGTATTGAACTGTTCATATTTTAATTTTAACTTTACAATTTCGATCGATGCAAGCAATTTGAAGGATGTAGTATACACTTCATGTAGTTGACCCTTCTCATTGTATTATTCTCATTTGAATACTTATTGATTAAAAGAGTAACAACACTTACTTAAATCTATATAGGAACTAACAAGACAAAATCCTACACTTTAGTATCGTTTTTCTTCGCGCGATTTGGACATGTACAATAGTCCAAAAACAATTATAAAGCAGTTGCCCTTATCAGACATATCACCCGTTTGGTCGAAGGATCCTCTCTTTTCAATGGAGTTTAGCGGGACTACACCATGTTCTGCATTCCTCTATGCTACCATATTACTAGTATGTGTGCTAACAATGTTACGCATAGCTCTTACGTGATCTTATGACGGATATCAAAGAGAGTTCTTGGAGGAAGGAATAAATAAAGTAGAACTTGATTGAGTCAGAGTCTTGACTCTCACGGAATCAAATATTCACCACCCCAGAGATGATAATTACCCTAACATTATTAAGACGATAGTATGTATGTGTAAAGTGAAGAATGCTCAAACAGTTGAAAGGATTTTGATGAAACTTTACAGTAATATAGCTGCTACATCAAATTTAGGAAGCTAATTCCACGCAAGCTAACATTAAATAACGACCGAATTTTCTTTGTCAGGATCTCCGCACAGTTCACTGCACTTGGATGGGACGCATCGCCTCCTACTACTATCTTTCGTACAAGACCATGGCCCACTTTACACGAAACCTGCGGAGTAACCTGAACATTGACGACTTGCTGCGAGTACTGGCGGACAGTGAGGAGTACGCCACGCTGCCTGTTAGACACAACGAGGACATACTTAACGGGTACCTATATCTTCTATAATCTATATATATAAAACAAAGACGGGTTTGTTACAACACTTATAACTCGAGATCGGCTGGATCAATTTTCATGGTTTTTGTTTCGTTGGATTTGTCTCCGCCCTGAATAGCAGAATACATTTTAAAAACAATGAAAACTTGACGAATACATAATTATGAAAATGAATCATTTTCCATTTAATTATGTTCCTTTGTTTCGTACCTGTCAAACATTTGTTTTCCTCCTGTCATCCTGTCAAATACTGTGATTGACATTTATGCATGCGTTCAGAAATGTATTTTGTGTAAACTATTTAAAAAGGGTGAATAAACTTTTGTCTGTATTTTTTTAATCAATTAAAAAGGTTGAAAAGTGTAGCTAGATGCTACACTTTTACTTTAGGGTGAATAAACTTTTGTCTGTATTTTTTTTAATCAATTAAAAAGGTTGAAAAGTGTAGCTAGATGCTAACACTATTTATAACTCAAGAAAGGCTGAACCGATTTGGCTGAAAGTTGGTGGGGAGGTAGCTTAGAACCAGGAGAAACACATAGAATACTTTTTTTTTTTTGTAGGGTAGAGTCGGGTAGAGTAAGGTAGAGTAGGATAGAGTTGGGTAGAGTAGGGAGTAAGGTAGAGTAGGGTAGAGTAAGGTAGAGTAGAATAGAGTTGGGTAGAGTAGGATATAGTAGTCAGAGTGTCCAGGGAAGGTTTAAACGGTGAGAAAAAATGGAAAAAATCGCGAAAAAAATCCGTAGGCATATAACGCCATCTCTAATTAAAATGTCATTAAAAATTAATTATGCTGTTCTGGTAATGCCAGTAGATGGCGTTATCCTTACTATTAGGCGGTACGAAGTTCGCCGGGTCAGCTAGAACACGGATATAATGAGCTTTCTTTCTAAAATATAAAAGAAAGTCGTGTTAGTTACACTATTTATAACTCAAGAACGGCTGAACCGATTTGGCTGAAAGTTGGTGGGGAGGTAGCTTAGAACAAGGATAGAGTAGGGTAGGTAGAGTAGAGTAGAGTAGGGTAGAGTAAGGTAGAGTTGGGTAGAGTAGGATAGGCGGTACGAAGTTCGCCGGGTCAGCTAGTTATATATAAAAGCGAAATACCACTCACTGATTAATCACGAAATCTCAGAAAATATAACACCTACAAACTTAAAATTTGGCAGATGCAATGGGTTCCTTATAGGGTGTAGACATCCGCTAAGATTGGATTTTACGAAATTCCACCCCTAAGGGGGTAAAATGGGAGTTGGAAGTTTGTATGGAGAACCCTACTTTACCTACCTACTCGGGCGGAGCCGCTGGCAGAAGCTAGTAATCTATAAATAACACGGAACTGGAATAATGCCTACCGTTACACACCCCAATTACAAAATTAAGTTACAATCCACGAATTATGATAATTTCAGTACAGTTATACTGGGTAAAGTCCGAGATTCCGAGTAATAAGGTGCAAAGGATGAAGATATATTTATTCCAGCGAGGGGGGGAACCGGGGAGAATAGAATAGAATAGAATCGTTTATTTCTGAGTACATGGTATATGAAGATCTTAATATTAGACAGAATCACACACACTACCTTTGCCGGTGTAGAAATATTAAATGAGTATCTAATTTGGGAGGGATAAATGTAGAACCAACAGCTTTGCTTTTCCAGGCACGGGGATGTCACACACGAAATTCCAAACTGACTGCTACAGAGTAAATCTCTGAATGTAGCGAAAGGGAATGTCAGATTTTTAGTAACTACCCACCCACCTGTGTTCCTTCAGTTACCCTTGGCGTTCCAGAGCCACGGTAACACTCTCTTATAATTCCGTAGTCCTGGCAGCCGTGATATCACCTACCATATGCATCACTAGCTGCTGATAACGGCTTAACATATACATCATAGTAGAAAATTATCCCATGGACATGGTCTACCCGTGTACGAAAGTTCCATCGGAATCCGTTCAGCCCTTCGAGCGTGAAGAAGTAACAAACATACACACCCACATAAACTTTCGCTTTTATAATATAGTGTGATTGGGTGAGTTTGACCCATTAATCGTTTGGCATACCGCAGATATATCCAGCCTAATTCCTATTACAAAACCTGTGTTTACAATGAGACATCTATTTTCCAGCGAACTCTCCCAAGACTGCCGCCTTCCCGTAGACCCCTTAACCCTGGACTCATCCAACGTGAAAGCGTTCCTACTTCTTCAAGCGCACATGACAAGACTCCAACTACCTAATACAGACTACCTGACTGATACAAAGTCTGTACTGGATCAGACTATTAGGATATTACAAGTAAGTCTACCGTTTCGAGCGACGAAAATTCTAACATTTCTGATTAAATTTTAAATTAACTTAATATTGTTATTTGAGAAAACTGTGTTGTGAAAAGTATACTTTAATATTAATGGTCAATTTTTTATCCTAGTATGAATACGACTTTACTTTGCAATTGCACTGATGAGTCACTATTTTCTTAACGCGAATATACTATAAAATCAAAACTTGCAATTGAAAATATACTTCGACTACGCTATACTTTAATTACCTTTTTTACTATCTGTTCAACCGATTTTAAATTGTATTCCATAGACATAAGGGTTGCATTCAAAGCAAAAAAGTTGTTACAGTATCAACTACTTACTACAGCCGCCATTTGTCACACCACCAACGCAATAAAAATCGCAATAATAAATCTATACACGCCATCACGCGTGAATGGCTGGACCGATTTCACAAAATTTTTTTTTTGTTGTTTTTGTTATTGTCAGGAGAAGGATCTTATGAAAGAAAAAAATAATAAAATTGGTAGTAGGGTAGAGAATGATAGAGTTGGGTAGAGCAAAATAGAGTAGTCAGTTGACGGGAGCGAAGCCGCGGGCAAAAGGTAGGAATAAATAAAAATGCAAAATCGGTTAAACTGACAGTAGAAAGGTTTTTTTAAATGTCTAATCTTATTGTGAATGGAGTATAAATAATTTCTATTTCCACAGGCAAT
Source organism: Mythimna impura (assembly GCA_905147345.3). Taxonomy (NCBI): domain Eukaryota; kingdom Metazoa; phylum Arthropoda; class Insecta; order Lepidoptera; family Noctuidae; genus Mythimna; species Mythimna impura. Next base: position 9,120,462 of record LR990362.1, on the reverse strand, counting down.
GATAGACACATCAGCAGAAAATGGCTGGCTATCCGTCTGTCTGTCATGCCAGATGCTAATGCAAGGGATCGTCCAAGCAAGATGGCCAACCGAATCCCCCCTCATGACGCTACCACACATTGACTCCCAACATCTGTACATATTCTCCCACATGGCTAAAGATACGAACAAGCCTTGTAATATGCTGAACGGGCTAAAAGTGGTGTGTATGAGGAATTATGAGCTGCTAGCCAAGTATTTGAGGAGGGAGTTTGATGAGAATCAGATTGAGCAGATACATAGGGTGAGTGAAAATATTTTTTTTTGCTTTTTGCAGATGCTTAGTGGCTGTAATAAATGGCTTTACTGAGTTATAATCATTAAAACCTTCAATACAACCCTCTTAGTTAAACTAACTATATTGAATGACTTTTTCGTGAAATAGCCATTCAATAGGGTGAGACGAATTGTATTCATTATAATTCCTTAACCTTTTGAGTGCGTAATTAGAGACACAATAGTAAGACAATGGCGCGTGAACGCCGGCGTTAATGCGGGGATCAACAGCTTAAATAAATACGTATCGTTGCAAATGATATTTTAATGTACATAGAAATACTTAATAAAATTTGAATTTCTCGAGCTACCCTAACGCTTTCCGAGGCACGGGGTGTCAGTAATGTTCTATCTAGAAAAGTAATGTTGTACTTGCCCGGTTTCGAACCCGCAACCTCATGCAAGGGACGCGGGTGCCTTAACCACTGTGCCATTACGAAACCACGCCCACTTGCACTTTTACCACTGTTAACCTATACAAGGCGCCAGATAAACATGGAGTAAAATACATTGACCTTTTTCTAATATATCTGAGAAGGAGAAACCAACAATGAACTGTTTTTTATTACTAGAAAATATAAATGACCGCCATAGATGTCGATTTAAGACAGCTTTGTTATTATTTCCGTTTTTGAAATTAAGAATGTCAATAAATGTAGGAGGGTCAATGACCGTTATTCCATGTTTATCTGGCGCCTACCTTGATAATAAAGAAACAGTCGACAATGGTAACTTACTGCACTCTATCATTCATCTTCCACTCGTAACAAGCAAAGGCAATTTTGAAAAGCTATTTTAATTCATGTGTCTCAGTCTTTAAAACTCAATTCTTAGCATAACCATAATCAGCTTTATAATGTTCCCAGTGCTGGGACTTAGGTATTTTCTCTAGGAGAGGGAATGAACCGAAATACACCACGCGGGCCCAGTGTGGGTTCGCCCTACCTACATCTTGATTGACTTATATTGATGGAGCCTATTAACAACAACATCGGTTTTGACTTATGTATAACTATATTTTCTTCTTCAGGCAATATGCGACATGCCAACACTGGACATAAAGATGCGAGTACGTGGTCTTTGGTTCGATAGTGATGGCGAAAAAGACAAGCCGGTACATCAGCCTCCTTCAAGGAACCAATGGATGCCGCTACATGCCGATCAGGTAAATAATGGAAAGTCCTGCTAGTTGAGTTGAAATTAATTTTGTTAAACTAGGTGTTTGAGGTCAAGGAAATTCAATAGGAAATATGCGTGAAACAAAACTGCAATCAAAAATTTTCAAAAATTCTCTTGCCACCTTTTTTTTATAGGTGGGAAAATCATCTAACGACATCCCCCGCTCTTGGGCAGAGTGAAAGGGCCATAATAATGTGGCTCTTGCCACACCTGCGAATTGAACCAGCTATAAAATAATTAATAGTTTAAAAAACTAAAAAACACGCTTTTAGCACGCACTAAAAAATTACAAAAGGTTTAAGTCACGTGACTATTTTTTTTCGTATTCCTGACAGCAAACCCTTTCATTAGATACCCATATTATGGGGGTGCATTTCAAATAGCCGGTCCGCCATCTTGGACGTCCGCCATATTGGATTTAAGTCACGTCACTATTTTTTTCGTTTTCCTGACAGCAAACCCTTTCATTTGATACCCATATCATGGGGGTGGATTTCAAACAGCCAGTCCGCCATCTTGGGGAGGCCGCCATATTGGATTTGTAATGCCGTTTCTTAGCTAGTCATGTATTGTCATTAGAACTCAGAGCGGGTGCAAAATTTCATCCTAATGGAAGACCGGGAAGTGGATAAGATTCCAAGATTTTCTTACCTATATAGTTACAAGTGAAGCTAATAAAAGCGTGTTAAAAATAACACCCTGCACTTTTATGGCATCGATTAATAGTGTCAATTATTAGGATCATATCTCTTTTTATACTTGGAACGTTTTAGCTCATATAGCCTCAGTAAAGTGACAATTAATTAATAATATAATTTAGCATTTTGAATACTGTTCCAGACAGATTGCCACATGTTTGCAAACATTTGAATTTCTTCGCGGGGCCATCCGTAAATGAGCTAACGTTATTTTAAACCTGGCTATTTGGGTTTAAAGAAATGTATTCTCATAAAACACTACAGTCACTTACACAGTAAACGTGATATACAATTAGTACTTTTAGGATAGGATTACGGAAACTGTAAATGAAAAGCTTCTTTATGGGATAAAAAATTCTAGGTCCATTAAGCTCCCCATTATGCAGGTTTCGTTGTAAGTATTTACACTTTAAGTTATCACATTTCATAATATCTACCAACATCCTTTTACTTATCACCAGGAATACACACTCCTACTCGAGCTAAATCGTCGCGGCGGCAACCCGAATAACGTCCTCTGCCCTCGCTTCCCTCGGGGCAAGAACGAGGGCTGGTTCGTGACCATGGGTACCGTAGACGACGGGGAGCTGCACGCCCTGAAGAGGGTTCCTCCCAGAGGCACTGCGCAGGTCACCTTCTACACGCCCTCCAGAAAAGGTACGTAGATGCCATTATGTTAGGGTCAGCTCCTAGTCTAACCGGCTGCAACTGAATACCAATCTTCTACATCGAGAGTCTGTACTTATTGTGTCTTATTCTATACTTCTTGGGAACGGTTCATAGATATTGTATTGAATGTCAGGCTGGTCCAAATCCACATCTAAAGCGCATATTTTGCATACGGGTGAAACAAATATATTATAGCTTACCATCAGGTGAGATAGTAGTCAAGCGCGAGCCTATCAATAAAAAAAGGGTTTTCGTTCCGCATTGAAGGATCCAAAAAAAAACTCCCGATTTTTATTACTTTCACTTCATCATCATCACCACTTTTTGGCGCAGCGTTGTAAGTGTATAACCATCTAATTGCCTTTTTTTCTCTCTCCAGGTCGCATAATCTTCACAGTATACATCCTAAGCGACAGTTACATAGGCCTAGACCAACAATACGATCTTCAATTCGAGATCATGGATCCTCTGCCGCCAGAGAACGTCGACAGGATATATGACAACATCGACAAGACCATCATTGAATGACCCACGAACTGTCACACGTCATTTAACATAAGGACGTGTTTAAAGCTGTTGGTATCACTGCGGTACTCCTTAATGTGATAGAGGCAGTATGAGATAATCACAGGCAACCAAATTAAATAGTATTTTCGAGAATTTTGTTTAAGATGAAAGCTACAAGCTCGAGTGAAGATTTTTTGTCACTAGATGGCGCTGAAGTCATCATGAGCAAAAAAAAAATTTATTTTAACCTAATTTTGGGTGTAAAAAGTAACAAAAATCGTGTAAAATCTCCAGATACAGAAAATCCAATAAAATTTATTAATAATTTATTTATGCAGTGGTTTTTTCATAAAGCTTGATTTTCCAAAACACTAACCGTTGTTGTTTAATTTACGAACAATCTATATCGTTTCAGTTAGTTCGGAACGGTGTTTGTGTATGTGAGAACAAGACGTTGAGCGTATAGAATAGCATGTAACTGCTCATCATTTGATACTTTCTCTGTCGGACATGACGTCAGATGTGACATCGCGCTTTTTAGCACGCCCGTCAGTGAGTTCGAGCCTGCGACTAGTTCAGCCTAGTTACGAGTCAGATATTTGGCGAATTAGGTGGACTTTGAGGTAATAATTTGACTAAGGTCAATAAAGTAGAATATCTGATGGTTGCGGACTCCATTTCCTTGACTTAATAATGCTCCCATTTATTAAAAACAAAATCAACTTAAAATTTTGATTTCAGCGCCGTCTAGCGAGAAAATGGTTACGCTCAGGCCCATAGCTTTCACCTTAATTGGTGTAAGATTTGTATGAATAAAACTAATAGTGAAAATTCAGCCGCAAATTGGCTACATTTCAATGTAAACATTACATGAAATGGAAATAAATAATTTATTGAATTTAATATTGAGTTTGAATCATTCTTGTTAACCTAAGAAAAACACTCCAGTTTTGGGCAGCTCGTTTTAATTAAAAATAACATTCATTGTGCGTACAGCTAAGGAGTGGAATTCCATCCATGCTGGAGTCTGTGTTTCCTGATAGCTACGATCTAGGGGTCTTCAAGTCAAGGGTGAATATATATTACTTCTAGGCAAGCGTGCTCCACCGTCGACCACATCATAGTGGACAGTTTAATTAGCAGCAATGGATTGGAATTATCTCGATTAATTCGAATTAATTCCTAAAATGTGTGTGTGAGGTAAAGAAGAGTGCTTTGCACTGGAAAAGGAAAAGTACTACAAGGGTTAAAAAATCAAACCAAAACTTACATTTTTAAATTTTCTTTTATTTTGTTTCATTTGATGTTAATAAAGTGAAACCTGTTGGTACCACTTCGACTGGAGCTCAATCTAGGATTCACTTGCTTACACGTCCTGTCTTCGTTTTTTTTTTTTTTTGCTTTTATTTTTTTTATAAAATTCACAATCCATAATATTGAAAACACGGATCTAAAATTTGGAACACTTTAAGGATCCAGTCCTTCCAAGATTGTGTAATAAATACCGTCTAACAATAATTTTGTAAAAACTTTAAAAGGGAAGTAGAATAAAACACGGCCAGCATTCTAAAGTTGTTCATACACATTTGTTTTTACCAACTGTTCCATACTATTTTAGATGACCTGACGATTAATCAAACGGAACAGCTAATTTTTAGTTGATATTTCTTTTTTTGTCCTCAAGCAAATGTAAATAGTATTTTACAAAATTTTGCTAGACGTTCCGGGATATAAAGTTGTTACGATCCCGGACTTAGATCCGCGCCCTGTCGCTTGTCATATCCAGGTATGTCATATCCGAGTAAGTCAATTAACTGCATTTAAGTGAATGTTTCGCAGTCTTTAAAATATCATGGTGTTATGATTTTAATCTAAAACTATGATTTTCAACCATAGCTTTAATTCCGGAAATATATTAATTCCCGAAACGATGATTTTCAAATTAAAGTTTAAATAATACTTATAAATACACATTTGTAATCAGTAATTTTACTTGGAATACATCATATATTAAATGTCGTCAATATAACTAAGTAATTGTCGCTAGTCGACCTGCCTCAATGACAAATATTAACCTGACCGTACCAGCCAATCGAAGGGATACAGATTTATTTGTACCACTTCAGTGATGACGGTGGGCTGCATCAGTTGCCGGAAGAACATCCAACAACTAATGTAGCCAAATACTTAAGAGCTATAATGTAAAAATCGCACCGTGAAAACAGAGGTGAAGCGAACTGTCACCTACATTTTCATGGTGGGATGTTTACAGAATACTGCAGCTGCTTATGTAGGCTCTATACAGTCTTAATAAGATCGGATGTAAGGCTGACATTCTCAGTAATACTGTCAGTCTTAAATCTGATATTTTAAAGTCTGTCTATAGAGCCGACACTTGCAAAGCTGTTACAACATATTGTCGAAACAAAACCGCCAGCTTCCACAGATTACTCATTTGACCGTGTGCTGCTCAGTTGTATTTGAGGTCGCAACGCGAAGACGTACACTGTCCCTGGTCAGGGGGTAGTGCCCACTGACATCTTCGCACACACATTATAACATATCCTGATTACTAGTCTTATCTCTGTAGAGATTATCCACCATGACCGATTTTTAATGCTCCGATAAGAGAGAGAGATTTGAAAATTGTCGAACAATAAAATTTTCAATAAATTTCTGTCGTATCAGAGCAAAAAAAAAAGGGTTCGGTCAGGAGTGTTACAGTATTAGCCAATTTTTAATGTTCCGATAAGAAATAAAGATATTATGAAAATTTGCAGTGTAACAAATTTTCAACCTATCTATTCTATCAGAACAAAGAAAAGGGTTTTAAAATAAGTTATCTGTGGAAGCTGGGTGTTACATCCTGTTCAGCTTAGCAGCTTGAGGGTTATTTTTTACGACGGGACTTGAAGTGAAACATCGGCGCCATCTTGTGTGCTGGTCTCCGCTGCAACTAGTTTATAAAGACGTGATGTGACCAGGCACCTGGAAACAAGGCATTGTTTTAGAAAAGATTCTATGGACGACAGATGTGTAGGTATGAGTAAATGGAGGTGGAGAAAGTGATTATGACCGTGTAGTAGCTGTACGAAGACTGCGCTGATGTGCATTGTCAAAGGTCACAGTCTAGAGTTGTAAAGTGCACAATACCTACTTTGAAAAGGGAGCAACTACCTGATAATTTTTTTCGGGCTAATGTATATGTGGAGAACGCTTCAAGGAATTTGAATTTTTAGTTCCTATGTGGCGTCATAGATGTGCTACTATTACGCCTAAGTAAAAAAAAAAAAAAAACTGGGAAATGCAAGTCGGACTCGCGCACTGAGGGTTCCGTATAAACCTATCTATGTAAACAGTTCAATTCCTGAATGGAGTTTCGAAGCTTTTTCAAAAAAAAAAAAAATTGTGACGTAACAACAATTTTACTGTTTTTAGATTTACTCCTCTATCTGTACTATAAGACCTTGCTTTATGCCAAATTTCAGGATTCTGGGTCAACGGGAACTACCCTATGAATTTTGATTTCCTTGAGAGTGTCGAAAAATCCTTTTTTTGCGACATAAACGACCGTTTCTTTTTTTTCGTTAACTCAGAAGTTTGATTTTTTCACAGCTTCAAGGGACTGCAAACCTGAGTATATGGCTTTAATTTCAACTCGATATCTTCACGCGTTCCCGAGATAAAGGGTCTTGACAGACGGACAGACAGGCAGAGAGACGGACGGACAACAAAGTGATCCTATAAGGGTTCCGTTTTTTCCTTTTGAGGTACGGAACCCTAAAAATGGACGTGGATTTTTCCACTCCATTTCTATTATTACACTATGGTAATCTACAGAATTAGAATGACAAACCATCATCTTTTAATCCACAGCTGGACAAATGACTCTCCAATTCCTGACCCTCTAATCTCGATCGATACTGTTCGTATCGCTGTTATTCCTTCATGAATACCTATTTTCTAATAGAATATAATAAACAACTTCAATCGATAAAAGAAGCTAAAGAAATGAAATAAAAACTTTCCTTACCTAAATCGAGAACAAAGAAATCTCGAGGCCGCCGGTGTGGTTGCTATGACGACTCCAGACTCCGGATCGATACGCCCACCGAGGCTCGTGTAAATATTCCGCCTACAAACAATAACAAAACGAAATTAATATGAGCAAAACACACTAATATTATAAAGGCGAAATTTTGTACGTATGTGTGTGTTTGCTACACCTTCTCGCTCAAACGGATGATCGGATTTCGATGAAACTTAGTACACGGGTAGACCATCTCTTAGAATAGCATATAGGACATACTTTTTATCCCAGGGATATGTTCCCTTGGGTTAGTTTTATATTTTCATGTGAGCGAAGTCGCTGAAGGAAGATAGTAGATATGTGTTTTTTTTTTATTATTGTTGTTGTTCCAATGCTCGGCAAAGACGTCTATTCCCTCTTTCCACTTCTCGCGGCCTAACGCGGACTAAACCTTTAAGAATCTGTCTGGTCACCCCGACATCTTCTTCCTCCTAAACGCTTTGCTGTTTACTACTGGACCCACCATGTGGTTATTTTAGACCATTGCTCCTTCGGCATGCAAAAATTGTAACCAGACCAGTTCCACATACGCATGAGATATTAGTAATTTGAGTTTGGGAACGGAGATTGGAATAAAGTATAATTAAAAAGGCTACTCTCAATTCAATTTTATTTATGAAGTCGCCCTACGCCTATTTCGGTCCTATGACCCCTACGCCATATTTCGGTTCTATGACGCCTGTGCGGTATCCGCCATCTTGGCCAAGCCGTAGCTGACGCTTATTACGTCACGCCGTAACCGGCGCCATCTTGCTACGCCATAGCATCACGCCTACGCCGTAACCGGCGCCATCTTGCTACGCCGTAGCACCACGGCTACGCCGTAACCGGCGCCATCTTGCTACGACGTAGCACCACGCCTATGCCGTAACCGACGCCATCTTGCTACGCCGTAGCACCACACCTACGCCGTAACCGACTGCGACGCAGACGCGTTCAAAGAACGCAATTTTTCTGAATTTACTGAGATGTCCCATATCCATGCTAAGTAATGGAAATACCAATAATAGCCTACTCAGATAAAAAAAAACAACGATTTTCGAAAATTAACAAGAATAAGTCGAATAAAATTAACGATTTGCATTTGAATTAAAAATTATAAAAAGATACATGACAGAAAAATTACTTTGCAATAAGTTAATTTTTCGAAGTTTTAGCAAATAAATATAGATATACCTACACCACGTCTTGCCTTTGTCTGTAGTCTTGATATAGCTCGACACTTTTTGAGAACGAACAGATTTTGAGATATATCGAAAAAAACACTGAACTTGGCACTCTCTTAATGATAATAAATTAATATAATCACCGTTAGAAGAAACAAGAATTCAGATTACTTACCTTTGTCTGATGCCGAGGTACTTCTAATGCAATTCCCAGAAAAATACTGCTCAAGACTCTCTAAATGATAATAGAGCATCTAATCAGTGTTGGAAACAATAAAAGAAAAATTTAGACCACTTACCTTAGTCTAGAGTAGACCCGGAGGCTGATCACGGAACACGTCTGAATCACTCAACGTCTGATGGTGCAATGCAGTAGAGAAAAATGGCGATACGGCTTTACAGAGCCAAAGAGCATAAAAGTTCAACAGATCAACTCTAGTCAACGAGCAAAACCCCACGCACACATAGACAGGCTTCACGTACAACCAATACAAAGTTATTCGACGGGCACTTGTTTCACAAAATAAGGTCGAAATTCCCGTACGCTCGCATCAGTGTGTGCGTGCGCCGGTTTACGCTCGTTGTATGAAACCTATCCTCTGAATTGTGTATTTGGGCCACAGTGCGCAGGTGCGATTATCGACCCAGACTTGATTATATGATTCAGGTTATAGATTCGTCAAATTTTAGTACTTACATATAGGTTATACAGCTAGGTACCCTATCCACCCTATCTACGTCGCTATTTGCGAGGGGCGCCACCGGAATTATCGATTAGATTTGCATGTCATGTTTCAGTCTTTTTCGATGTGTTTTGAGATATTTTGCATTCTGATATTACTTATTTATTTAACTAGTGACAAAGACATCCAAGTCCCTTTTATTTGAGCAGTCTTTTTTTTTAATACACATCTATTTTCGTACCGTGAACATACACTCACACATATCTGTAGACCAATGAAAACCGGCGCTTGTATGTCGGTAGGTAATGTGTGTACAAATAAACTTTGTACAAAGTTCAAAACCGGAAAACCAATGCAAAGTACCAATAGAAAAAAGCTTCATCCCTTATAATGTAAAATGTTACATATTTCAGTACCTAAGACCGTATCATGAACTCAGTCTAGGCCAGACAGCCTCACAAAATCATTTACTACTTCTTATCTTTGTTTCGTATTAATTTCGTTCCTTTGGCGAACTTCAAAATTTCCGAACTTTTTTGTTGGTTGGTACTACTGTAGCTTCCGGTTTTTAGATATTGAATTGTATGTATTTTTTAAGGAAAAACGCTACACACTTTTCTTGGGAAAAAAAAAGCTTTGGGAGCTTCAATTTTTGCTTGTAATTACTCATTGATTTATTTAGTTAGAATGATATTTGAGTCCCTATTATTCCCTATAGAGCAGCGTGTGTTTGTGTGCACACATATTTGCAGACCAATCAAAATCAGTGTTTGCATGTAAGTAGGTAGTGAGTCTACGTAAAGCTTTAAACGTAGTCCAAAACCGGAAAAGCCCGGTACACTACCAACTGAAAAATCTTCATCCCTCTTAACGCAAAATTTCATGTATTTCAGAGTCTAAGTCCGTATGATAATCTCCAGCCTTGCTGAGGCAAAGCTACACAAAGGCTTTTCCTAGTTCACAATAATATTTTCAGATTAATTTCCTTCTACATCCTAAGTTGTTTTGTTTTATTAAATCGTTACTAGTACTGTAACTTCCGGCTTGCAGGCATTGCATTGTAGTCTGGAAACGTGAGGCCTGTTTTTTTTGCCAAAAACTGCATTCCAGCCGTCATTTCGTTCTAAAATATGACTTATTTATTTCACTTCTTATAATAACATCTACATCTATTTTATGGTACAGTTGTTGCTAAATAGAAGATTATCTGATACCTCTTTGTGCTCGATATACACACACATACGTATTTCAGTAGGCCAATTAGGACCACGTTTTATGTTAGTAGGTAACGTGTCTATAAATAAACTTTTTACGAAGTTCAGTGGCGGAAAATCTATACGGCTGACACTGGCTTGCCCACCATCATGGATTTTAATTTTGATAACACGAAAATTTAGTCGCTAATTTGTCAAAATTTTTAGTCAAATGTCAGAATTTGTTGGTTAGTGATTCAAAAGTTATAAGGGTTAATAGGCCGCCAATTCAGGGTCAGTCTCCCCAGTTTACGCACATTTATATCTCAAAAACTAGGGCACCAAGCGAAGTGTTGTGTTCTCTAAGATTCAAAGACATCAGTCGCCAAATAGCAGAGTTTGTCGGTCACTGTTTCAAAACTTATAAGGGTCCGATGTGACCGATCCAGGGTCAGTCTCCCCAGTTTACCCACATTTATATCTCAAAAACTAGGGCACCAAGCGAAATTCTGTTTTATCAAAGATTCAAAGACCTCAATAGCTAAATAGCAGAGTTTGTCGGTCACTGGTACAAAAGTTAAAAGGGTTTCTAGATTGTTAACTTTGATCGGATCGACGAGATCTGAAGATCGGCTGGTTGGACCAACACTTTACGTTGTTTTGCAAGGTTTTATAAAAGACCTTTGCGCTGTAAAAGCTTCATGGAAGCAATTTTATTGTAGATATTTTTTTTTTACGATACTTGCTCCAGTTTGCGTTGAATTGTTTTCTTATTTATGTTTTACGAATATACAAAACACCTACATATGCGTTATATGTCTTTGTTTGTATTTCTTTATATACATAGTTACTACAACTATTAGTTACGTAGAGAATGTAACCTATGATTAAAAAAGATCTGATTGCATAACAGTTTTTGAACATCTACATTAGTAAAATTCTTCATCATCGAAGGACGATATAATTACTGTTATAATTGAACAATCAAACTAGCTTTCCTGTAAGTGCTGTTCGATTGAAATTATTCCTGTAATTGTCTCGTCCGATGAAGATGATGAGTCCCACCCACCCATGAGCGTTAGGGCTCGTAGGGTTGTAATAATCAGATATTTTTTCGTTTGTTGGCTTATAACTAAATGTAGTCTACAGATCACAGAACGGCGAGCGGACAATGGATGAGCTGCCAGTATTTTATGTTATATCAAGATTTAAACTATATGTGTTCTTCTCCAGTAGCCAAGTAAATCTCACGCTCTTTGCCATGATAATCTATTGAATAAACTGGAACAGTATGGCATAAGAGGCCCTGCCTATAATTGGTTTGAAAGTTTTCTAAAGAATCGACAACAATGCACAGAGATTGTAAAAATGTGCCCTGAAACTAACACTCAGGTTACTTATAAATCTCCATACATAGTTAACCAATATGGCGTTCCACAAGGAACTGTAGTTGCCCCGATATTATTTTTGATATATATCAATGACCTGCCAAAATCAACAGATCAATACACGGTACTATTCGCAGACGATACGACTATTTTGACTAAAGAGAATACAATTGAAAATGCGATAAACGTAACGAACAGAGCCCTTGCGGACATAAATGATTGGTTAAATTTAAATAATCTACAAATAAATACAATTAAAACTAAATTTATGAGATACTTGACATTTAATAATAATAAAAATAATAGATTAGACTTACCTATAAAATATAATAATAATACTATTGATGAAGTTGATGACATTAAGTTTTTGGGAATCAACTTAGACAGCTTTTGCAATTGGAAATCCCATGTTGATTATGTATGCAAGAAAATTAATAAATTTATATACGCACTTCGGAAAATAAAAATACTGACAACTCAAGAAACTGCATTAATGGTATACCACAGTCACGTGTGCTCTGTATTAAGATATGGAATAATAATCTGGGGGAACTCTACGGATGCCCAGAGAGCATTCATCGCCCAAAAAAAATGCATCCGGTCAATCTATGGTCTTAAGTGGACTGATTCATGTCGTCCAGTATTTACAAACGAAAGATTACTAACATTGTCATGTATTTACATCTTCGAAATGTGTAAGTTTGTAAGAAAGCACTTATCGCTTTTTGAAATAGATGATAAAGCTCCTTTTAAAAGGAAAATAGTTCAAAAGCCACTTGTTGTGCCTCGTAGTAGATTAAAACACTGTGACAAAAACTGCTACGCCATGGCGGTTAAAATTTACAACAAACTACCCGAAAAAATGAGAAAACTCAATGACTTAGAATTTAACAGAACATTTTATAATTGGCTATGTGACAGATGTTTTTATTCAATTGACGACTTTTTGAATTTCAAACATGTATGACATTAAATTTTATTTTATTTTATTTGATATCCAACTATTAATATTAATATTTTGACATCTTATTTTATTGACATTTTAATCTTGTGATAAATATTGACATTATCTTGATGCTAAACTGTACCGACTATGCATGTACCTAACATAAATATTTGCACGACTTAAAAGTCGAATGCAGTGAAACCATTTGAAATTGTTACCACCAAAATGTACCTGTATTCTAGCAAATAAATCTTTCATTCATTCACGTTTTCAGAGTTTACATTTTTACGAACACAGACTTAGGCTTGTGCAAGAAAAGGACTTTTTCACAATACTTACTCGAAAACCCGCTCTTATCCCACCGCTTTTGCCTAAAAGCGGTGGCACTTTTCTGCACTGGTGCGGAAAACCGTCTATTGCGTGCCTACGCAATAGACGCACAATGGCACACCGTCTATTGCGTGCTCTCCCCCGCCACAATGTTATTACATATATCGTATCAGGCTGGGCTGTCTACAATTACAATACATCTTAAGACCTTGTTTGCTGATGATAGTACTATATTGTTTACCAATACTGACGGAACTGATTTAAAACTTGACATAAATAACACTCTGACAACAATTATAAAATGGCTTGATGAAAATGACTTGAAAATAAATCTAGAAAAAACAAAAATAATGAATTTTAAACAACGAATAAATCCTAACTCTTCTTTGAATATATGCCACTCTCAGACCAATATAGAAGAAGTGGAAGTAACCAAATTCCTGGGAATTCATATTGATAGCAAAGTAAACTGGAAGTCACATGTAGAGCAAGTTTGCAAAAGACTTAGCCAGAGCTCGTATGCTCTTTACAAATTAAGAAACACTGTCAGTCAGTCCGTCTTACTAACTGCTTATCATGGATATGTTGCTTCAATAATACGCTACGGCATCATTTTCTGGGGCAACTCAGTAGAAAAGGAACGTGCTTTTAGAGCTCAAAAGCGTTGTATTAGATCACTGTGCAATATACACCAAACAGATTCATGTAGACCACATTTTATAAGTTTAAAAATATTAACTCTCCCTAGTGTGTACATTTATGAAACTTTAATATTTATAAAATCAAATCCAAACCTGTTTGAATTTTGCACTAGGGCTAGACACAAAGACAAGCTGCGCACGGTAGCCAGCAAAACAAAGCTTTTGCACCAAAGTATCTTTTGTATGGGCCCTCGTATCTTTAATAATCTTCCACCTTCATTCAGAAATATGAGCGACATGAATATCTTTAAAAAAAACCTACTCGATTTATTGATAAATAAATGTTATTACTCGATAAAAGAATTTTTAAATGACAAGACACTGAATCAGCCGGTTTATTAATACAAACCAAAAGCATTATGAAGCACTATGTTCTTGTTTTATAAACTATTATATTGTAATATGACTAATTTATAATTTGACCTAAATATTTTGCTAATTTAATTTTAATGTATTCCATGACAATTTGATTTAATTATTTTATTTACTATGTACCCAAATTATTAATAAGAATTTTGTATGCCTCATTGGCGGGACATAGCAGAACCTGTAACTAAAACAACATCTTATGAACCTATGATCCACAATAAATGATTTGAATTTGAATTTGGGCGCGCGTCGACCCTAGAGTCGCCGGTCAACCCCCGTTTACTCATTTCTTCGTAAGTGTTTTGAAAAAAGTCGTTTGACACACGTGCAAATTTGTCACTGCTGCACTCGGCTCCATAACATTGGACATATGCCATAATATATAACATAACTCCTTAACATTCTGCACTTGTATCAAAATGTACTAGGTATTCCTAGTCCTCAATTTTCTTTTCACATTCATTTGTTTCATTTCGCCAAGCTTCGTTGATTCGAAGCTTTTGATTGGTACCACTTTAGCTTTTCGCGTGTTGCAGACATTGTAGTGGTCAGCAATGGATTATGAGACTATTACAATTTTTTTTAGGTGTTTAATCGACAAATATCGTCTGCCGCTCTGCTTGGAGCAAGATGGAGTACCAGTTTTTGATTAATACCCACCTGTGTTCTTTAATTTACCCTATGCGTTCCAGGACCAGTGACTCTTTCGAACAACCACCCAGCTCTGGCAGGTGCTCATGAATCACCTCAAGTGCACGCTTCAAGTGTCTTAAATTTATTTGCCTATTTATAACTTGCAACCTTAGGGCCTTTTTTTCGGGTGGGAAAACCGTCTAATGACAACCCCCTCTCTTGGACGGGGCGGGAGATAGTGTCAGACTTTTACTGACTAAAAACCCCACTCCTGTTCCTTCTTTGCCATTTTTCCAGGGCCCCGGGGATCTCTTTCGCATCACCGATGGCCCCAGTAGGCTTCGACCCTGCTGGGCCCCTACGGTTGCCGACATCTCCTAGAGGCGCGCGTGGAATGCTACGCGCCGTCAGCGACTTGGGCTCGGTCCGGAAGGTTACCGGACGATCGGACGGTGAGCTACCCATTGTTTGCCGTCCGCAAGCCCGCGCCTACAGTGGCCGGAAATCGGGATCGGACTCCTGGCGGCTGGGGCGCGAGGGCCATTGCCTTGCACGTGCACGTGCGGCATCCTCCATTTGCTAGCATTACTGTTTCGCAGAAGGAGGCGACCGCCTGCCACTCCTCCTCGCTCCGGGCCATGGCCTGTACCAAGGCCCGGAGCCTTAGCGCCTGACTACAATATTGGTATCAATATAAGTTATTAATAACAATTCTTGACCGTACTGCAATCGCTATTCCGTCTGAGGTTTTGTTTTTGGGCAAAGACGGCTCCGACCATACATTAATGTAGCCCCATGTAGCCGTTGAGAATATAATCTTCTGCCTTATAAAAGATGATGATTTGTTGATAAATAATGTTAATGCTTCGACGATGTTAGGGTGAGAATAATAGACAAATAACACACAAACATTTATTTCTTACATACGTTCTATTGAGACTCATAAAATATTAAATACCGAATCATTTATTAAACGTTTGCAAGAGGACAGGTACATTTATTACATAAATATTTATTAAAACAACATTTCAAAAAGATCATAGATAGATGGTAATACGCAGTCTATCATACTAGTTAACTCGAGTAATCCAGGCGCGGATCCAAGCCCCAAAAAAGGACCAAAAACTTTTAATTAGATATATTGGTTGTTTTTGTAAAAATAAAAGATACGCTTAGTTTGTAAAATTTTTGTGTTTTCAAGTTTTATACAGAAATATTAAAAAATATAATTAATAACAGTAAAAGTTAACAAAATAAATATTTATAACAAGGGTAGGTAAATATATTTTTGAAAAATAAAGCTCTTTTACCACAACCACGTCAACCGTTATTGTTATGAGTCAAACTTAAAAAATACTTCCTAATAATGACATAGCCCGAAAAATCGCCAAACTTAAGTGGCAGTGGGCAGAGCATATTGCTCGCAGAACAGATGTTTGATGGGGCTGAAAAGTTCTGGAGTGGCGACCACGTACCGGAAGAGTACGTGGTGGCCGACGACCTGGTGAGTGTTGCTGCCCAACTAACATTAGGTGCTAATGTAAGAGTTAGAACATATGTATAAAAGAGCTAAACAGATCCTAAGGTCATCAAAAAGTGCTATCACATTGGAGTTATAGCGAACTATAACTCTACTATACCCCTGGAATGGGCACAAATTCTTATGGTCTTAGGTTCCACTATGACGATGTAGTGGAGTTACAGAATGAATTTTAAAGATATATTAGAGCTATTTTGGAGGTACAGTAGCGCTAACTGACACTTAAAGCGCTGTAAGAGTGGTATTTAAGTGACTAGGGACTCCTCAAGCGGTATGGTAGAGCTACATGCTGCTTACTGACACTTTGAGCGCTCTATAGGGAGCAAATGTATGAATATAAACTCCGTAAGGGGTATAGTAGATTTATGATGTATCTTACTTACTGTTTGAGCGGTTAGAGGGTGGCAATAAGGTAAATTGTAACAACTTAAGTTGCGGTATAGATCTACAATAAGAAATTTTATCGTCTAAGGATATCATTTTTACCTTTTTATGGCTATATGCGGCAATATTATGTTGTTATTATAACAGATGCATTTGATGAAATGCGATATCCCTTAGCAAAAAACCAAACATTATGTTTACGAAAATAAATGGCGGAGTTGAGTGCTAAAATTTTATGTCATTGTTAGTGGAAGCTGAAGCGGAATTTTCATTGCGAAGGTAAGTAAACTGTGAATATGTGTATATATTATTAGCAAATAATTGAAGGGCCCACTCTTTGTTGTGTATTTATCTAAAAAAAATGTTTTGCTTCACATGGAGCAAAACATTTTTGTACTAAATATGTAATAAAACTTTGCCTATTGCCTTAAAAGTGTCGTGACCCTGGTATTAGAACGCTAGAAAAATAAATATCTTCATTGTATTAAGTTTTTGTTTCGTACATTTTACCGTTTTTAATTAACTTCATAATCTTAAAATGGTGGACGCATGAATTTGGGGATCTGTAGTCATTTCCCAAAACCACTACCTAGCCTACCCACGAGTCGACTAGTACACGTATCTCCTAGCTGAACGAGTGCACAATTGAAAAGATTTGTAATTTGAATATTTACACGTCCCTGTTTGTCTACATTTTTAAATACTGTAAAATTCTGCCAGCTAAAGCCTTTGAATATTTGTTTTTAGCAATGGAATGTTATTGAAACGGACGGGAACGGATCTTTTCGGATTTATACTTATGAATAGGCAATAACTTTTTTTTGCAATACAAAGAGTGCTTTTGTTTTTTTTTCAGACTACCCGACCAGATGACAAATGTAATATCTATATATAGAAAATTTATGTGTGATAATATAAGTTAGAGGGTCGATGATGTACCAGAAAATTAAGAAAAAGGTAAAGAATTTGGGCGCCAGGTACACCAAGCAAAAAAATTCGGAATTACTCTAATTTGGAGAGAATGGACTTCTAATCTCCTCTCCAGCGGGGGGCAATGTAGAAATAAAAATAAAACGATGAATTTAACTTCTGTCTTTTATTTTCCGGCCCGCAGTTCATGACCTGGTTCAGTAACTAAGGAGATATTATTTAATGTGATATTGTTGCATCTTTGCTGTTTAGTTAAATTAAAAAGCTAGAGGAACATTCCGACGAGCAAACTTTCCCTCATGGAGACTCGTGGATTGACAATGCATCAATGTTAAAATTCAAGTATATAGTATTGGGTAAATTGTTTAACTTCTTAAAATACATTTCAAAGGTTCAGCAATTCCATTATGCCAATATTCGCCATCGTCATCTAGTTATTTTATTAATATTGTTTGGTGTTTGTAAAAGAGTTCAAGGATCTTTTGGTAGAATCATGCCAAAACTGTCATTTAAGATCAACAGCAAATCTTTCATAGCAGTTTGTGTAATATTTTTCTCAATCGCCCATGCCCTAAATTTTTCAATAAAATGAAGATTCTTAATATTTTCACTCGGATTTTCCTCATCATCACTACTCAATAAGTAATAACATCTGAGTAATCCTCTTCGGAAATATCAAAACTTGCAGTATCATTTGATTACACACGGAACCCTCATCTTCAAGCATGACTCTCACTTGACCGCGTCTATATATTTATAATTATGATTAGGGGTACTAAAGTGGTAACAAACCCAATAATTCAACTTTAAATAATATGGAGGCCATATTTGGCACTATAAGTTCTATTAATAGGGAGAAATATCCCTACTATTCAGCCCTAAATTATACAAGGGAGTTTTGTATCCCTTTAAGAGTTCGGTGTTGTAATAGATTTTATGAACACCATTGTAGAGCTAGTAGCGTTAATTGCTCCTTTTATGCAACTATCAGCGCTCCGAAAGAGTTTGTCATAGCTTGCTTAGAACTTTAGAAGTTAATAGTAAATGTTAATTTCTTATATGGATCTAATAGTCGTAAGATTCGCTCAAAGCTATAACTCAGAAGCTTTGGTCTTTATTGTAGGGATAATAAACGCTGCTCTACGCGTTTAACCTCCACACATTGCTCTTATAAACTTGCTTTGTCTCTATAAGCGTTATATTTTATGACTAACACTTTTTTGTCATCACAAACTATAATTGCAGCTACTACTCTACCTTCATAACACTTTAGGTTCTAAAGTAAGCTCTATTTGCAGCCATAATGTTTGTTGGGTGGAATCGAAGGATGCAAGACGCACAGGATCGGTCGTTGTGGCGACACTTAAGGGAGGCCTATGTCCAGGAGTGGACCACTTAAGGCTAAAATGATGATGAAAAATGACACGTAATTTTTCCGAGTTAGTTTGGAACAAGAAGGTATAAAAATGATTAAACCTAAGAATGACCTTAAAATGTATCTTATAAGACTAAAATTACACTTACTTAAATATAAATGGTTTGACAACGTAGAAATCGCTGCTTACTGCTCGGGATGCCATTTTGACACACTGAGAGGCAAACATTGGCCTGAATACATCACATACCTACATATGCTACTAATTGTAATACTTTTTAAACATGATATTTTATCAACAACAGCGAGGAAGGACAAGGAGGAAGGTCTTTTACTACATTTAGGAAAGATGATTAAGTTAAGTTAGGCTGAGTTGGTTGAAGATTTGCTGGGATTAAACTCAACTTTGAGTTTTACTTGCTTTCGTTGAAATCTTATATATCACTAAGTTTTTTTTAACCGACTATGGCAAAGCTAAAGGAGGGTTATGATTTTGACAGGCTATGTATGTGTGTGTTCATCTGTACCCTCACAGCTCCTAAACTCGACAAATGAGATATCGTTAGAACCGTCTTAATCGTCCGCTGAACATAAGCTACGTGACGTGTCACAAAAATCAATGTGCCGCCCTCTAGCGGACAAAAATTATTGTGTTAAAATAAAAATAAATAAGATAAATACGCCGTGTTTGATATCATTTGAAAGGTGAAAAACTTTTACTTATCAAAAATATCATCAAAATTCAATGTGGAGCCCTCAAGCGGTCTAAAAATTCGATGTCAATAACACGAAAATAGTTTAAATAATAAAAAACTAAAAACCGACTACGACAAAAAAAAATGACGCTGAAAAGTATGAAATAAGATTTTCAGGATGCTGAAATAAACAAGGTTACTTACTAGAGAAACAAGAACATAACAAAAAGAAAAGCCGTAAGTCACACGTTATATAGCTACCAATCGTAACACTTTAATAACGTGTGATTGCGGCTTTTCTTTTTGTTATGTTCTTGATTCTCCAGTGACCTTGTTTATTTCAGCATCCTGAAAATCTTGTTTCATATTTTTTCAGCGTCATTTTCGGTTTACAATAATCAATTAAGAAGAACATTCTCTATATCAAAATAAATTGAGCTAACTGTAATCAAGTTTAGTTTTAGTAAATTGTTAGAAGTAAAACTGCATAATTATATAACCGTTGGCAACAGAATAGTAGAGTTCTTCAGGTCTGATGGACTGACTCCTGAAAAAAAAAAACATTTATTTATGTAGTAGGTTTGAACTGCATTAATATTATAGCTAAATGGCTAGATATTAAAACTATCAGTTAACGGCCACAGTCCTTTGCTTAAAATCGATTTAAAAAAAAATTGTAGTACGAATACTTTAACTTTGAAGCACCTTTACAGATAGATAGACAAAGGGATGCCATACGTCGAACACCTAATAGACGTAGGCAAGATTCTCATAAACTCCTCGACGCTGACGAATCAGACACCCACGTCAGCCTGGCCGTGAACTGAGGCCATGATTTCCCAAACTGTGCAAATTCTCGGAGCAGAAATGTCGCTCTGTGAAACATATCCCATGAAGCTTCGGTGCTTCTGGATGGAGATAGGTCGTTGGATTGTATTGTTGTTGTTTGTATTTTGTTATTGTTTTATTTTTATTGTTTTGTTGTTATTTGTGTGTTTTATTGTAATGTATTGTTGTGGATTGTATTGTTATTTTGTTTGTTGTTGTTCGACTTGTTCGACAATAGAGCGCACAACACCAGGGTAATAAAGGCTCAAGATGATTACAATAATAAATCTAAGTAACGTCTACAATACCCTAGAATGAAAGTTAAAGTTCTTTTGAAAACAAAATTCTTTAAACCTATATAGATGATTGGAAAACCGGAAATAATCACATTAACATTATGAAGGTCAAAGTTTTTATGTGTGTGTATATGATTGTTACTCCTTCACGCTCAAACGTCCGAATAGATTTGTATGTAATTTGACACCGGGGAAAGAGACCCAACGACCTTACAGTCACTAGACGTCTCATAACAGGAAACGCATGTCTGTCAAAACATATGATTATAGATCTGATGTCTCGACCAATCAGAACGCAGTAGCCCGCTCCCCTGTGCCAATCGAACCATTCAGAACGTAATACCCCGCTCCCTGTCTGTCAACTAGCCGAGGTACGCCTCGGCTAGTTGACAGAATTGTTTTGGTGCGCTAGCTCAAGCATGAGGCGTCTAGTGGCTGTAAGGTCGTTGGGTAGACCATATCCTGAAATAGGATTTTTATCCCGGGAATTTGCTCCATCCAGGGATATTTTTCTGTTTCCACGCAAGCAAAATTGCTGGTAGAAGCGATGTGGTGCGGGTGCCGACTTTACTCAAAGGATAGTTTTGACCAAAGGGTGTCGTGTATCGACGATTCCGTGGAAGGAAACCGACCTCGCAGTGAATCACGATGCCGATACTTCGTGTGCAATAGTTTATAGATGAATAAATATGGTTTTTTTTTTTTTATTCTGTTAGATTATATATTTGTGTATTTTGTATATGGGTCTGTAAAAAACTAATTGGCACGTTTTGACATCTGTCAAAACGAATACTTAAATACGGAAAAATAATACTCGCAATATATTCCATCGTATTATTTAACGCGCCAATAAAGTATTCATTTTTTTATGTAATTAATTATTATTTTATTGTTCCTTTCAGTTTCGTTCCATGTTATATTCTAAGGTATTTCTCAAATATCAAAACGGGCCTTTTATTTTTTAACGAGTTTAGTTGCCCGATAATAAAAAACTATTAAGATCATAGAAGCTAGTCTGTTTAAAAAGCCAAAGTCCTGACTCGCTTACTGACTCATCAACGCCCAGAGATCTAGAACGCTGAAATTTTGTACAGAGATGCATTTTATAATGTATATGTTACCGGCAATCTGTATAATCCGTTATTCTATACAATACCTAGGCAATGTATAAAATACCTAAAACGTGTAGGTAATATATGAAATATTATTTATTTTATACTTTGCCTACGTATTCTATACAAAACCAAATGTACAGCCGGTAATGTTTGTAAAATACGAGAGCAGGGAAGGAGGTGAAGTAATTTTAGGCATCTCGTACTCAGGTACTTGTAAGGAAATCACATTATGTTACTTATAGCCAGAAGAATGTTTAATTTCACGTTAATTTTATTAGGATCTTAGTACTCAGATCCTATTTCTGTCCGCGGGGTTTAAATTATGGCTCCTATTTCCGGGTGATTATAAAAAAAAATAACCAAGAAGGCTTAGGCAGCATTCTAACCTAACCTGTCCATGTAGGGGTGCCCTAAAATTACGTCAATTCCTTCCTGCTTTCGTCATTAACACTCATTAATTTTAGGTGGATTTGAATTATAGGTAGATCGGTTAACATAGACAGACCAACATAAATATAGACCAAAATCTATTTATTTTACACATTGCCGGAGGACTAGCCGGTATTCTGTATAATCCCTAGGAATTGTATACATTACCTAGGTTTGTAATGGACAATAATATTCATAATATTACATAAATTGACTGGACGCGCCAGGCATTCTATACATTGCCAAGTATTGTATAGAATACCTAAATTATACAGATTGCCGGTAACTTATACAAAGAAAGGAATTTTCAAAATTCACACTCTAAGGGAATGAAAGGTGGTCTAAAGTTGGTATGGGGGATATTATATTCCAATCGCGTTAAGATTAGACATTTAAACAAATCTTTTATACTGTCCATTCAATCGATTTTGACTTCTATTATACTATTATAATATTTGAGGAGTTCCCTCGATTCCTCATGGATCCCATCATTAGAACTGGATTTCGGGAACAATCTGCGAGCATATCTTTTAAGGGGAAAAAAATTGCAAATCGGTCCATAAACGACGGAGTTCTGAGGTAACCAAAAAAAAAATACAACCGAAGTGATAAACTCCTTTTTTTTAGAAGTCGGTTGAAAAGTAACCTTAATCTCGGCGCGGGCGGAAGCGACGGCCACGATGATGCCACTGTACTCCGGCTACCAACCGTGCTAAGCGTCGCCGCCGCTCTTCGCACAACGATGTGCCGAATTCCTCTTCTACACTGTCCTCTGACCTGTCTGATTCATCTTCTGAACCCCCTTCTGAGTCCCGATCCTGTATACATAAATTAAGTGACATTTAAGTGGCAATGGGCAGGGCACATTGCTCGCAGAACGGATGGCCGTTGGGGCTGGAAGGTTCTGGAATGGCGACCACGTACCGGAAGACGTAGCATTGGAAGGCGGAGCGATGACCTGGTAAGGGTTGCGGGAATCCGATGGATGCGAGACGCACAGGACCGTTCATTGTGGCGACACTTGGGGGAGGCTTATGACCAACAGTGAATGTCTTTCGGCTGAAATGATGATGATGGTGATGATGATGATACATGAATTTACCTATCTGTTTGTTTTCAGTTCATGTGAAATTAATTTATAGTTTCATTTCTTTAAGTAAATGAAAGAACGTTGTAAACTCATAAATGTTGATACAGGATGCCGATCAGAGTGCGAATTTCTTCCAGAGAGGGTCTCTCGTCATTGTGTGATTGATGAGCGGGTAACAAGCAAAAACAAACTATTCCAGACCATGCAACTGATTTATTGTGGCTTTAGGAATTCAATTCACAACGAGCCGTGAGACAGTTCCTAGACCAGTTGTTGTATACGCGGCTGCCGGCAGAGAAAAGAAGACCACGTCCATGCGATCGGTACTTTTATCTGCTCGGCTCATGTGATCGCCAGCTCAGACTCTGTCAAAGTGTTGGACGTCATCACAAAAGAATTGACCACGGTGTGGCTTGCGAAAAAAGAGGTCATTAATTCTGAACACACCACAACCATTACAAAAATTGTATTCACTCTTATCTTAGCAGCAGGGTTGCAAACCCAACAAGCTCTTTACTTAGTGTAATGTTTGTCATCATTATTCTATTGAAAAGGGTAAAGGAAAACATCGTGAGGAAACCGGTATCTATGACATCCATCAACCTGCACCGAGCCCGTGTTTTTACATTAGATACAGCCAATTACCTCTCCTAGAGAGCAGGCCTGAGTGCCAGCAGTGAGAATATTATAAGACTGATTATGCTTATGCTTACCATTATCTCAAGGTCCCACATTGCTCAATGTCCCACTAGAGTGCAGCCACAGCAAGACTTCAAGTCAACGATAAAAGTACGCTAATAGGTAAATACGAGTACTTACCTGTGTTTCTTCTTCTTCATCAAGTTCACTCTTGCGGGACCAGGCTATCAAGTGTGTCATCGTCAAAATGAATAGTGTCGTGACTAAGGTGAAAAATAAGTCCCCGTAAAAAGTCAGGTTATACCAGAAGTCTTCCAGGGCGTACGCGATCGGGAACATTATCTTCATTCTTGATTTTCTATTCTGAGAAAAGAAAAAAAATATACTAGGAATGTTTCTTTTTCAATCTGAAATGTATAGAAATCTCTTTTTAGGAAACTTGTTGACTTAAAAGGAGTTAGCCGAGTTAGAGATTCTTCATCTTTTTCAAATCTATACTGCATAATAGACCGCGCTAATCTCAGGAACTACTGGTCCGAAATAAAATAAATATGTTAGTGTTGGATTTACCCATTTATCGAGGAAGGCTTACATGTTTTTGTTTTTTTGTTTTTCCTAGAAATTAGTGTTGTTATTCAATGTCTTCTGGATAATATCACCAAAATATATCCGATGTTTTGCCTACTAAATATCAACTATTTATCCTATCAAAACTTTTTGTAAATTTCGAAATCACGCGTCCTTGGCATGATTTCTTTTATATCACTATCAGAAGCTCTGTGTAATACGAAATATTATAAGTATTTTTAGATGATCTGTCTTTGTTATAAATTTTACCACAGAAATTAAATATTTGCTATTAGATATGACTTATCAAAAATGCAGTAAATTTATAGTATAACATCACGTTGTAACCAAAAGGAGCAGAGCAGTAACTAAAGATGATGAAAATAAAGCAAGTGGGACAGCTTACTGTTTGTGATGTCGAGTATGTTTGCCAATATACAAAAGAATTCGCAAAAGCAGGACAAATATCGCAATTGCTCTGCAAATCTAACACCTCGCTGCATATAAGCATAAACTAAGAGTTCTAAAATTCAATGTGGTTTATTCCATCAATCTTTAGTTATGTTTGAATACTTACAGTGAACATAAGTGCAGAAATATACAAAACCTTTACGTGCGCTGCTGGTGAACTCGAAACAAGTGATTTGAAGGACCAGCGATTTGTTTGTTCGTTTTAGCTTAGCTTTATCTGAAATTACAAATAAATACACTTTACTACAAAGCTTTTTATCTATAGTTAGACATCAAGTTTACATTCCAGTGAAAATTCTATGCACAAAAGTCAATACTTTTGTGCATAAAATTTTCACTGGAATGTTAATAATAATAACGATAACATTTACCTGATAACATCTTGATATACATAAGTAACAAAGGAGGAATAAAAATCACAGCCTATTCATCAAAGAAAACAATAAGTTACACGTAGCTTTTACAGAAATCGTAACATGATAATTATTAATTTCTAAACCAGATAAATTACCTTTGTTTGTAGTTCAGGAATTATTTTGTGATCACTCAGGTCGAATCAAAGCTTCCCGAACATTTACGATGTTATTTATGGTGTTCAGTTTGCTCTACTGATAGCTATTTATAGCACTATAGACACCAATATTAATCTTTGTAGTCGTGATAAGCTGCTGTCAACGCCATCTAGTGGATTTAATGAGTAAATCAAATTGTATGGCGTCTTGGCCGTATTAGGCCGGCAGTTATAACTAATAGGACTAGCTGGTTGTGCTTTCTTTTAAATAAAAACTTTTAAGGCTTACTTTGGAAATATATGTATACCTACTTTTAAAGGATTTTTTGACGGTATTTATTTTTAATGCAGACCAAATTGATTCCTCGTAGATATTGTGATGTGAAATAGACAGTCTACATCACGACAATATATGAATCATAAACTATTAAAAAAAATGCTACTATTTCATACTGGTCAGTAGTTGCCTTCGCCCAATTTTGTTGCGATGTGACCGGCCCAGTTCCATTTTAGTTTGGCGGCTGAGTTAAATTACCAATGTCTGCGATTTGTGTTTTGAAACGAAGTATACTGTTCCTTATGCGATATTTTCTTTTTTGACCTCGAGAATACTTCGTTCCATTGTTCGCTGGCAGACCCCGAGTGCGGACTTTTGACGTTTCGTTAATGACCAATAGGCCCAGAAGGAGATGGCGTGACGATTTGGACTCCTACCTTAAGGATTGGTCAGAAGTAGCTAAGGACAGAAAAGAGTGGAATAACGGAAGGGAGGCCTTTGCCCTGCAGTGGGACACAACGGGCTCATAATAATAATAATATTTCATACAGAGGCGCAAAACTTACATAATTTATATATGAAAAATATGTAATTTTTACGCTACTTTGGAATTACCCTTATCATACTTACTTAGTTTTTCATTTACTTAAATGTTTTTCATGAGTAGATTTTTTTTCTTTTTAGGTGGGGAAATCGTTCAATGACATCTCCCTCCCTTGGGCAGAGTGAGAGGGCGTGTCAGACTTTTACTGACTAAAACCCACTCGTTTGTTTCTTCTTTGCCTTGCGTTCCACGGCCCCGGGGATTCATTTTCACTTAACCCATGCGTCCAGTAGGCTTCGGCCCTGCTGGACACCTACGATTTGCTGACATCTCCATTAGGCGCGCGTGGAACACTACGCGCCGTCGACGATTTGGGCTCGGTGGGGACAGTTACCGGACAACCGAACGGCGTGCTACCCATTGCTCGCCGTCTGCAAGCCTGCGTCTACGGTGAAAATCGTGATCGGGATCCCGGCGGCTGGGGCGTGAGGGCTTCATGACTAGATACGAGTACTTTCAGCCCCTTGAAATAATATCTTTAAGTTAATCAGCCTACGTTACATACTGCGATAACCAATCCATTTGCCAAACTGTGATAGTTCGAGAAAGAAATCATAAAGATTTTAACCAGAGACCTTTACTTCAAGAAAAAAATATGGATTTCATACAACAAGGAACATTATAATGTTCCCACTACTGGGACACAGACCTCCTCCTTAGGGGAGGATTTCAATCAGGGTTAATAACAACATGTGTAAACGTTCTTACAGTCATCATCATCATCATCATTTCAGCTGATAGACGTCCACTGTTCGACACAGGCCTCCCCCAAACAATGAACGGTCCTATGCGTCTCGCATCCATCAGATTCCTGCAACCTTTACCAGGTCATCGGTCCACCTTGTAGGAGGCCTTCCAACGCTGCGTCTTTCGGTGCGCGGTCGCCATTCCAGAACCTTTCGGCCCCAACGGCCATCTGTTCTGCAAGCAATGTGCCCTGCCCATTGCCACTTAAGTTTGGCGATTCTTCGTGCTATGTCGGCAACCTTGGTTCTCCTGCGGAAATCTTAATTTCTAATTCGATCACGCAACGAAACTCCGAGCATAGCCCTTTCCATAGCCCTTTGGATGATCTTAAACCTTCTACCTTCAGCCCATTGTGAGCGACCACGTTTCGGAACCATATTATGTCATCACTGGCAACACGCACTGGTCATAGACTTTCGACTTGAGACACTTTCTTACAGTGCAGCAACACAAACCCTAAAACCTAAGGATGCATCATAAACCAAAATTTGGATATTTTTCTTTTACTACAGATATGCGTTATATTTACCTTTCACATGCCACCTGGTGATAAGATGCATAAAAGGATACAAAGAAGCATAATTTTACAAAGATTTAATACCACTTTGTTGAGTACAAACACTGAACACTTATCATTTCAAAAAAACATTTTTACGTAGATGACTTATTCTAATGAGCTTGACATTTATTGGACAGTTTTGAGCAAGAGACATCAGAGATCTAAAGCTATGGAAATGTTATAAAGAGTTATCACGGCCCTAGATGCAAAGGACAACTGAAGGAACACAGGTGGGTTTTATTCAGTAAAAGTTTGACTTTCCCTCTCGCTGCAGAAGAGGGACATCGAAAATGAAATCTTAATTAACCATAATCCGGGTATATTCCAGTTTGTAGCCTCAACTCACAGATTTCAACAAGGACCAAAAATGTTAATGTGGTTTTTTAAGGTGGGAAATCATCCTGATTAATTTAATTACTGACTAAAACGGAGTGGGTTTTAGTCAGTAATTATCTTAACTTTATCTATATGTTCCTTCTTTGCTTTGCATTCAAGGACCCCGGGTTTCCCTTTCGGGAGCCAACCCATGGCCACATTGCCATACCTCCTCGCTCCGGACCATGGCCTGTACCAGGGCCCGGTGATGTTAATGTGGCATGTATTTGTTTTGAAAATATCGGCTAGGACAAATATTATATTACAGGCAAAATATTGGCTTTGTACGTAGAACGACGTCGCGTGGCGTCGCGTGCCGTGGATCTAGTGTAGCTCTACAAGTCTTGTTTCCATATAAAATGTATAGAGACCAACGCGCCTAGATCGGCGTGTGTGCCACACGTGTGCGCAGTGTAGTTCTAGCTTAGCACTTATTCGTACTAGAACAATGAACTGAACTTGGCATCAATGAACAACTATTTGAAGAAATTTATGTAGCTCTATGGATGGACAGAATAAGTGGGTAGGTAGGTACTATGCTTAATATTATTTAAGTTCGGTAATTTTAAGAGTATGCCAAAGTTTGTATATTTATATAGAATAAAATCTTGTAAAGTTTAAAAAAGTAAAGCTCTTTAAACACAACCATTTTCGTGAAAATACTGCTATCGGTAAAAAATTAATGTACATGAGATAATTGAGAATGATGCTGTTTTGATGGGAACAAGAATGATGTAAAGTGGATCTAACATCTACCTTTAAAATAAAACTAATAAACTTTCATAAATTACCGAATTTGATGGAAATATCTATGAAACCAGAGGGCCTTGCCAGAAGCTCTATAGCAATCCACTTGACGACCTATATTGAACTGTTGAAGGGATACAGCTATATAGGGCGTATAGCTCCATCCTTCTTCCTCACTCGAACGAGTGACATTTTAACAAGTCATTGTAAGGCCCCTCAAAGTCAACCTGCATCCTAATTGTAAAATTACAACAACACTTCAATTTGAAGACTAAAATTATATGGATTCAAATTAAAGATTTCGAAATTTGTTATAATAAGAAAGACAGTACAAAGACAGTAAGTACATTTGTTCAGCACACAGACACACACAATTAAGAAACTTAAATTTTAAAAAAAACAACATTGTGTGTGTGTCTTGCGGCTGTGCCAAATAGGGCTGTCTATCTAAGCGAACGCCGACGTTCTCGCGTAATTTCGCGCCATTCCACGCCGGCGTCCGCGTAGATTATAAAATATTACGCGTTCTATTTGTAGGAATTTTATCCAAGAACGTAAATAATCATACTTCTACAAGTAGTCTGTAAATATCGAAAATAAAAAATACAAGAATTGGGAGAAAGCGCGCATGTCGCAAGATTTTAAACGGAACCTTTAAACTTAATAATATTTCACATATAGGTTTCAGGTTGAGCGGGCAGTAGTCTAAGGCCCACTTTCCACGGACGCGTAGCTTCATAGACGCGTATTCGTCATATACGCTTGGTGTACGCCTGCGTGAAATTTACACACCAACGACACGACGGCACGACGCTGCCGCTTCGTCGACAGATTTTATAGAATACCTACGCGTTTAAGAAGCTACGCGTCTATGGACAGTAAGCCTAAGGGTCATTTTAGGGGCAAGTAATCGTAATATCAAGCATCGTTAGAAGTGGAGCTGCCTGGTCGTCTGTATATTGTGTTGTTGACTCCTGGACTGGTACTGTCAAAGAAAAATATTTGTTTAGAAACAAAAAGACGTATCAAGAAGAAGAGGATAGGGAGAGGGGAACAGCAGGAGGGTGTCTAAAATGATTAGAAAATCACACATTTTACAATGATTATGACTGTGTGCTTTCTAGATAATTCACATATCGATGGATCGAAACCTCTGCGGTATGTAATTTTAGGTAATTTTATTTTGTGATATTTCTGGAAAGCTAAGATACGCACAATCTTGATTTGATATTTGAAGCGCCATCTACGATGTTGAATGCATACCTTGCTCGAGTCAGTTTGGTGTGATCAAAACTTGTTGAAAAAATTTATAAACAAGAGAAATAAGTGTTTGAAAAAGATCAATATTTTTTTTTATATTTGAATTAAACCCGTAGAAGCACATTTAAATTACATGATAATAAAAGTCTAATTTAGCTTTTTGTGCCTCCTGTAACTTTACATATTTCGCAGTTACGAGGTAATCAATATAGAAGCCAACGATATCTTCTGTTACACAAGTCGGTAGCCAGTCTACTGCAATCACTGAGTTTATATTTAGTCTCCTGGCTGAGAAGTTCTTCATGAAAAACTCTATGAAAATAGTTCCCAACCAGCAAATCGAATGCCAAGCTCCCAATGCTCCCATACTGGTCACTAAAAACACAGAAGCTTTAGTGCGAGCTGTTTTACGACGAGACCGAAACGTTTACCGCATTTGGTTCTCTGATTGGTTAAGAGTTTAGAGCGAGCCAATCGGAACGCCGAACCTCATAAACGTGTCAATCGCATTAACGTGAAACCAACTTTTAGGCATTCTTATCTAACTTGTGATGAAGAGCAGAGACTAGTAAATAAACACTTGCGACTAGTTCGTCGGTGACCTCCAGTTTACCTTAAGTAGGACGCATGGGTGGATGTCTACGCTTGTGGCTGTGTTGACAACTGTACACGTAACCAAGCTGTGGGCCCTCCTCCTGAAAGCACATGAAAACATATACTTTACTAAGGCCTCGTTTACGGAGACGCGGGGCGTCGTCGGGCGTCGCGTTAGGCGGCGCGGCTCGCACTAAATTCAAACATATTATGACGTTGTATGAGAGTGTTTACGGAGAAGCGATTGTACATTCGTTTGCTTGAAAAACAGGCGGTGACCGCACATGGCACCCCCCGTCGCTTGCTACGTTAGAAGTGGCGGCGGTGCCGGCGCACGCAGCGTTGAAGGCCCCATACACGGTACGATTTGTCTGTACGATCCGTCGCGGTTGAGCTGACTGGTCATCTCTTAGCTGCCAGTTGCTATTTTATTGTCTATACTTAGTTTTTATTTTTACTTTATTTACACTGTTCTCACATGATAGCGACAAGAAACATGTAACATAGATATTTGTAATTACAAAACATGATTGAAAAGAGTGTCCATGGAGTTTCTTGCACATTCTTCTCCAGATCTACGCTTTGGAATGTGCAATTAACATCATTTTTTCTGATTGGGCTGACTTCTTGACATTTCAAAAGTGCCTGTAAATGGTTTATTTAAAATAAAATGCTTTGTCTTTGTCTTTGTCTTTGTCTTTGCTTCAGACCGAGATCGTAACGACGAATCGACAGTGTCAGTCAAGGTAAATTGTTAACGATCTTGACATACAAATCGTACCGTGTATGGGGCCTTTTACACGCGTCAATACGAACATACGGCGATTAAGGAAATCGCACAACGCAAATGTGTGTCACCGTCAGAAGTGGAGTGCGACATGATCAACATTTTGTTAGAAGATAATTCTCAATTACTTTCACTATAAAATTTTTACATATTCACTAATTAAAACTAACATCATATTTTAGTTCCTACTTCATTACATAGAGCAAATGCGAATATTTTCTACTATCACACGGGCGAAGCCGCTGGCAGAACCTAGTATATAATATGTACTCAAAAAATAGTAATACGTTTTTTTGCTGAGTGTACAAAAAGTAAAGATGACCTATACATAAAAAATATGGGACAAACAAGGAATATAAAATAGGACGAATCGAGAACAAAATAATTAAAATAATATTTTGTGACGAAGGAAGCATGTAGTTTGGGACGAACCAGGATTGTTTTTGTGGGACGAAACTCAGTGGGCCGAACTAAGAACAAATCTTCATTTCAATGCCAATATGTCCCTACAAACTGCTTTTTATAATCTCTATCTATATGTACAAGTCGTGACCAGCTCTTAGCAATTGATCACTTAATTATATGGCCAAGTAAAACTGGCCAGATAGTTTTAAACGTTAAAGTTTGATGATGTTTCAATCCTCGTTTGGCCTACTTTCTTTAGACCTTTTATTATCAAAGAAATTCTACATCAATGATATGGCCAAACGAGGTTTGACATATCATCAAATGTTAGCGTTTAAACGATCTGGCCAGTTTTAGTTGGCCATATCATGAAGTGATCTATTCTAAGATCTAACCATGACATATATATAAAAGGAGAAACTGACTGACTGACATATCAACGCCCAGCCGAAACTTCGAGGACTAGGAGTGTGAAATTTTGCAGAATTAACACAAGTACGATCGATGAGTACGATCAATTATTGTTTGAGTACCAACCTATAATTTATGTAGGTATTTAGTTGCCTATATTTATATATTTATGTATATACATCATTGTATTGTATTTACGGTATAACTGTGTATCTTTTGTGCTAACTTCTGCCTTTTTTTCTCTTTTATGGCACCTACCACTATTTTTCTCTGTATCACCCAAATGTTGATTGGCAGAAAATACCTAAGACATTAAGTCCGCCTCTGTGCTGTTGTATGCATAAAAATATTAAATAAATAAATAAAAAAATAGAACCAGAAAATCCGTACCCAGGACAAAAAAAGATCAAATTAATCACAGATTTAGGAAAAAATAAAGTAGTTACCTCTGGCATTTCTTCAAATAAGACCTTGTACACATCTTGTGCGGCTTTTGGTATCAACCAGAGTATCCCTATTCTAGCACAGCTAAGCAAGGGTTCGTTCATACACCGCTTGAATGAGAGCTCCGCCGAAGCTGCCAAGCAAATCATGATGAATCCCTTTTTAAGCATTTCTACCAACCGTTCGCAAGTAACCATCTTCGATTGTTCGACGATTCGACTTCAACTGATTTATGGAGAAACCTGGAATTAAAAAGATATCACTAAACGATATGAGCTAATGAAGAATCTTACTGATACTTTTTTTTAGGTGAGACATCATCCAGTGACTTCTCTCGCTCTAGGGGCCATTCAAGTATTACGTAAGCACTACAGGGGGGTGGGGGGGTCTTTGCTTTGCTTATTTTTGATGACATGGGGGATGGGGGGGTCTAGATGGTGATTACGTCAGCAGTATTATGTTTTTTTTTAGTTTTTTAAGAGAACGATGTCGATGTTCCAAAGTCGCAAGAAAATGAGTTGCCACTACGACACACATCACTAAGCAGCAAACATCTGACGATTTAGAGTCATGGATTCGTACTGTATCATGGACTGGTAATTTGAATTAATATGTCAAAATTTTAAATAAAGTTTGTTTTCCCTTCATTTCAAACCTATCTTATTTGTAGACTTACAACTGCTGCTCCTATATTAATAACGAAACCAACACATTGACAAATGCTTGTACCATGCAATGTTTACGTAAGCATGGGGGGGTGAGAGCTTTGCTTACTTTTGCTGACAAGGGGGAGGGGGGAGTTAATTTTTGCAAAAAATCTGCTTACGTAATACTTGAACGGCCCCCTAGGGCCGAGCGAAAGGGCGTGTCAGACTTTTACTGAGTAAAACCCACTCCTATGTTCTTTGCCTTGCGTTCCAGGACCCCGGGTTTTCCTTTCAGAAGGGAACCCATGGCCGCAGTAGGCTTTGACCCTGCTGGGCCCCTACGGTTTTGCTGACATCTCCTTGAGGCGCGCGTGGAACAATACGCACCGTCGACAACTCGGGCTCAGTCAGGACGGTTACCGGACGGCCAGACGGTGAGATATCCATTACTCGCCCAGGTATTATAAATGCGAATGCTTTCCTGTAGCATAAGTCCAAAGGATCAACGTAATTTTGGTACCGACAAAGGCATCGTACCTGTAAGAATCTATGAATGATGATACCGCGAGGTTATGGCACAGCTTGATTTTCAACTTGCAATATTGCAATTGCTTGATGAAATTCCATTGGCCATCGCATGGTAGAAAATCTTATTTTTATGGCATTTAAATATCTTCTTACCTACTTGAGAAATATGCATACAATAACAGCTGACAGTGGCGTAAAATTTTCTAATGATAAATTTTAGAAATTAATTGTTTATATAGGAAGATATGAAAGTCTACAAACAACTGCAAAACAAATCAGTATACTTTTGTTAATAATATACATACCTTAAGTAGGCTTCAAGAAGGAGCTTCAGCTTTTTGCGGGAACGGCTCGAAAGACCAGTTTTTACGGCCCACCAATGAATAAACTCCTTTCTGAAAACACAATTTAAATATACATTACTACGCAGCCTTCACTCTAATTAAGAAATAGACATTGAGCAATACATTTTTGTACGATAACATCTTTGTAAAAACAGGTATCCTATAATAGGGATCACTTTTATCTGCTGACCGTATAAAAACATCAAAAACACACCGGTATTAAGAGAATCGCAAATATAGAAACCACCAAAGTAAATAAAAAAGGAGATTTAATAATTATTAAATAAAGATACCTTTAACTAGTTTCAGTGTCTAAAGCAATGTCTAGCTGTGTGGCAGAGGACCAAAACCAATCAATATACAGAGATGTGATATATCACTTAGTATATTGCACTCAAGCGGTAACCTCACACTAGGAACAGATGGATAAAGGTGTTCCCACAAACACGTCGCCAGCGTTAACACCAAGTTGTTATAAGGTTGAGGAAGACTATCCGCTCGTGATACAGGTCTACACTAGTACTAGGGGATAGGGCGAATCAGGCCAAAGACAAACAAACCACTTATAAAATATGCCATTTCACATTCTTTAACTAAGTATAAACTTGCCCAAATCTTATTGTGAAAATAACTTTAAACGTTTTTTATCTATCTTTATGTGTACTATAAAGTTATTCTGTATGGTTGTCTCATATTGGTCTCATATCTTCTTGACGAGAGTGCAGTAGGGCGTATGGATGCACCTTCAGGACATTTCCCACTTTCAACGCCATCTATCTTAAAACAGCTTGCAGCATAAGCTATCAAGTCAGGTTCAAAACCAACTACGTTTATTGTTGATAGATGGGCCTTAAGTAGGTAAACACCGAGAGAGATGCTAATGTCTACTTAAGTCAGCAGTTTTGTAACAGCATATACACGTCATTATTAATTAAATAATATCGATGCAACAAATATCTTCGTGGCAAGTTAATTTTCAGTTACATGCTCCTTAAATATACTTACTTACGGAAAATATTAAAATAGTAGAAAGGGTGAAAGCTGGTAACACTGTTTTGAAGGTCAAACCACACCCTACTGCATTATTATCTGGACCCCTTGACTTTTTCAAGGTCGATTTTAAAAATGCTTTGGGGATATTATTGTAATATAACATCAACATTGTTAACAAAAGACTAAATGGAATGATCAAATGTTAAAGACTGGATTTAGATTTAGGTAGGTTCAGATAATAGGTACAATTACGAGTATAAGATTTTTTTAGAATAATTATGGTCCATAGAAATGTTCATGAGCAGTCACCCTTTTCAATATTTAATGCTGATATTATTACCCAGACGGTATACAAATAAGCGATACAGATGGTGAATAGGGGTAAAAAATTTTTGGAAATGTGTGTAAAACTATGGGCACATCTAGAGACAGGAAATAAAAACTTAAAATACAAAAAACAACAAACGCAATGAAACACAGAATAAAATAGTTAAAGGCGATTAACAAAATCAATGTCAAGATGTTTTATTTATTCAGAGAATTACAGCTTAGGATGCACGACATCACGGAGTTTCACCAGTCGGATGACCACGAGCCACTGCACCCCTTCTTGCATGGGACGTCCCACGTAGATAGTATCAAACTTGTCCAGCTTCCTTCCCAGCCTAGCTTCGATTGCCTTGATGTCACTTGTGGAGAATAAGTGACGAGAAATAGCCAGGCATTTCGAGCGACCAAACAGCGACTTCACCTGGTACATTTTTGGCACTCTGTAGTCGACAGATGTACCAATATTGGTAACTGACCCATCCACAATCTGGTCGTGCATCTTCCCCAAATTCTCTGAGCGTACGCCGGTGTTGAATTCTTGCAGGTTTTCGTTGGGACTCAACATCTCCTGTTGTATGTTTTTAAGCTCAGTCATAACTTTGCATGCAGCCATTTTCGGTTCGCTATCAGGTTCACTCCAGTCTTGAGAGAATCTGTAACATTATAAGACCTACATTATTTTATAGTTTAATTTGCAAATCCGTAGATTAGTGGAGGTGACACAAAACACACGGACGTATGGCTTTGTTCATAAGCCGAGGATCAGTGAAAAAAGGCAAGACAGTCTATCTAGATCGTCTATGCAGAGAGTTCGTAGTTTGCTTAGCGTCTACATAGCGTTAGCGTTTCTTTCTTTCTTTCTATATAGGTATTAATATAACATTAAGTACGTCTGATGGCCCCAAAAGTCTAGACGGAGGTGTATCTACCTGAGTACCAGTTAGTTTTACACTTCGTATTTAATTTATAGGTTAAATACGGCTCACACTGCATAAGCTGTGTAAATTAAACACAAGGTAATAAGATTGAGCAAACGAATAAAAAAAATGTTTGTTGTTCTCTTCACTCATATTTCATATATCATTTATAACATCAGTACAATAAACGATAGGTAATTAACGTAAAACTAACAGTACCTACACCAGTAAAAGAATCCATAAGGATCCACCACTAGCCAGTGATTTCAAAAATAAAAAAGAAATATCAAGAGTGCCCCCCTCTTTCATCAGTCACGCTCCGTTCTAGGGACCAAGATGGTAGTCAAGAAAATAATATACCTCAACTACGCACAGGCTAGCTGCCGTAGGTCCTGATGAAGGCTCGAAGGACCAGGTGGACCCGATCCGCGGCACGCCGCAGTGTGTCTACCGAACAACAAAACCACTCCGTCGCCTGAAAGCATTATTAAATACGTCATAAATTTATCATAAAATAAAGAACTATTAAAATTAATGATTAATTTTAACTCTACATCGCTTTGTAACTCTGGTCGGAAAAACTAGAATAGCAAAACATCTCAACAGGTAGACAGATTTGATTTAGAATCAGACCTACAATTCCCTATCAATAACATAGGTAACATGCAACAAATAACCAAGCTAAAAATTTAAAGAAAATACAAAATTCTCGTACCTGTCCTCGGTTTTCACGAATTTGCGATATAAATCACGCACACGGAAACCCCGTCGCAATGAGTAATGGCAAATTGATGCAGTAAAAGGCAACGCCTAGGTCCTCGTTGCAATGCGCAGGTCCGTTCATTGCCCCGTGTATGATATATGTACGTGCTGCATACTAAGTTTTTGTTTTTGGACAGGTTTAGCACCATCAATTATAAAATAAAATAGCCTTTTATTTACTAGGTACCACATCTAACATTAGGTAAACACATTCTAAATTCATTAATTATATATCACATCATGTACTAAAAATCATAACTTTGCAAATATTCGATTTAATATAATTTAACCTTTTGACGTGCGTAATTAGAGACACAATAGTAAGACAATGGCTTGCGGGCGCCGGCTACCGCCTGAGCGTTAATGAATTAAATCATCTTTTAACTAATTTTTATCATTTTTACATTATATTTTAACTATTAGAATGTCAATTGATTATTGCAATGATTTTGTTACTAATCATTCAGATCATGCAAAGCATCATCAATTACAAGTTAATAAATTAAACTCATTTATTTCTGCTGAAAGTGTAAAAGTATATTTCGTTGGGCTGCAATCTCGACTGCATTATTCAATATGTATTAGTTTACATAACATAGGTTTTAGGTACATTATAATACCATTAAATAATTTACTTATTAAGGGCTGGTTATTCTATAGTCAGATCATAATTAAGAAGAAAAAAATTTGTTGCTTTGACATAATTATTTTTTACACAAAAGCTACGTAAGCCACTATTTTTAATTTATGTAAAAAAAGTTAAGTGATGTTTATTTTTAGGTGGGAAAATCATTTTATGACATATCCCGCCCTTGGGCGGAGCGCAAAATAGTGTCAGACTTTTACTGACTAAAAACCCACTCCTGTTCCTTCTTTACCTTCGTCCCAGGGCCCCGGGTTTCACTTTTGTTTAAGTGATGATTGAGAAATCAGCATTAAATATAGAAAAATAATTAAGACTCCAACCTCGAATTTTAAGAGGTACAGTCCGCAATGTTCTTATTAAAGTTTTTACTAAGCCATAGGTACTTAGTGATTCCTTATTAACTTTACAATTTTCTTTAGTCTAAAAAATTTGATAATTGATTAATTCTTTAGTGACACGATCACTAAAAAAAGTCGAAAATATAAAACATGACAAATTAAACAAAAATAAATTAAATTAAATTATAGGAAAATCAATTTGACCGTAAGCTTTTATTTGAGTATTTTTCTTAACTATTATTTGTTTTTATTGTATTTTAATTAATAATAATATATATTATTATATTAATAATAATCTTTATTCATCAAAAACATTTTAGTACATGATGACAATTTACAGGATCGTAAATTGTCATCATGTAATAATCATAAATAATCATCTTGTGTTGTCATATGTTAATTATAATATTAATTTTAAAATATTTTTGTAAGCTGAAATTAACTAAGCAAAATATGTGCAATGAAATTAAGACCACTAAGGGCCATAACACTTATGATCTAAGATGTACCATATTTTACGCTAAATAAATATTCTTAAAATTTTCTTCAAAATCAAAATTGCAAAACTGTTTTTCGTATAACATTTTTTTTTTATTATACGTGCTTACCATACTTCCAGATTGTATCTCTTAAAATCCACGTTATTAAATCACGAAATTGTATATTATTTATTCGCTTTTAAAAATAATTCTTTTAATTTCTTTTTTTTTTGCACTGTTAAATAAGTAAACAAATTTACCATCGGCCATGGCGACCTATACGCAAACGTAAACATAATTTTATAAATTTTATTACTTAGACTAATTCGTGTAGAACTTTAACGGATAACTAAACCACCAAAGAATCAAACAAAAGTAGTTCGTCACGTTTTTGGCGCAATCAAAAACGAACACCAGATGGCGCTATTGAGCAACCCTCACTAGCGCCACCAGTGGAACTGAAACGTACTGAAAACTAAACATAACACTGGTTTATTCCACGGGGTTGTGCAGAGATGTGTAGGACGTGGCACCCACGTTTCGGCAGAAAGTAAAATCAATCCAATTTAAAGAATATAATTGATGAAAATCCAAGAATATATTGATCGATGAACAATGTACAAGCGTAGAAATATAAATGACACCTTTAAGAAAAAATTTTCTCATTTTACCCGTTTTCACTAGGCGATACGTAAATATTATTGCACAAATTAGTAATTTCTAACACTCGACAATGAGCAAAAGTTAAAAAATCCAGAAGTGCAAAAAATCCTAACTTTTCTGTACATTACTTACCAATTTATAAGATGATATTACGATTAAGATTATGAAATTAGTCTCGTTCTACTAGTATTATTCTCATTACAAATAAAAATAACAACACTAAGGACATCACTGTTACTAAAATTGTCAGTAAATCGTTTGATAATATTATGAATGATAATATAAAATCGCTGCCCATAACATTGACGAAATATATAAGTTTTCTTTTTGAAACCTGTAGAATGATAGCGACCGATACTATGATGTATACAAATACTATTATAGCTACCTAGTTTTCTTACTTCATGTTCTAACTAATTACGTAGTCGAAAGCCCCAGATCGAAAACTTTTCAACCTTATTCTCAAAGACATACGAGCGAAAACTCAGCGACCAGAAAATTTCGCAGTTGCAAATATAGACTTGCATCGTGTAGCACACGGAGGACTATATAGCTTTTCAACTTTAACGTTTCAGTAATAAGGTTGAAAAGCGTTTGTGGAACTTTTCCGCTTGTACACAGACTTGCATAGTATTATAGCATACTGTGTACGTGGGTGAAAGTTTCCGGTCGATCAGTTTTCAACCTTACCCTTTAGTCGTAAGGTTTAAAATTGAACGGGGAGGTTTTGTTGTTAGTACATAGACGTGCACGGTATAGCACAGTGCGGAGTATCGAGCGGCGGCCGAGCCTGCGCGCTGCAGCGCGGTGGGCGTTGCACCACTCGGCCGTGCACCGCGCTCCGCCGCGCCGCACTGTGCCTCCGACCTGCCACCTGAGCGCCACGCTCCACACCAGCTCCTCGTCACCAACACCTTCTTGCTGATTCTATAAGGTAAGTGTTCTCCTTCAGTCTAGTTAGGCTTTCATTTAGAACTGGGATAGTGTTTTGCAGTTAATTAATCAGTGATTTAGATTTAATTTGAATTTAATAATTAGGCCCCCTCCCTTCTGAACTATTATGGTTCTTTGGTGGAAGTGTTAGAGCTAAGGTAGGTCATCCTTCCCAAAAACTAACTTTTTTATGATCAGTTCTCACAAAAGTAGTTAGGCAACGTGAGATACGCCTTCCCCCCCCCCCCCCACTTATCCACCCGAACCACACCTGCAGACTCCAAGACATTGCTTGCTGTCTTGAGTGCGTTCGAGTCAAGTTTTAGTAATGCCAGTAACTCCAATAAAAGTCGCGGTATCTAAAGATATTTGTTTAATGTGACTTGTAAGTTTTAGCCCCCCCCCCCCCCTGTCTGAACCACACTGGTTGTCGCCTCACATCAATCTAATATATCACGGTCTAAAAATATTTTTTTACTATCGTATTTTGCAAAAGTAACTTCCAACTCCCCTCCCCCCCTCCTATCTCACTAGACGCCACGGGTCCACGCCCAAATCCTTGCAATTTTGTGCAGTTGCATTATGTACATCGGTCTCTAGTTTCAATCATTCCTATATGGACCTACACTAACAGCTAGACCTGTCACGGTGTCTAAAGGTATTTTTCTGTAGTATTTATGATTGTAATAGTATTTTCTTCCTCTCTTCGTCAGG
Source organism: Mythimna impura (assembly GCA_905147345.3). Lineage (NCBI taxonomy): Eukaryota > Metazoa > Arthropoda > Insecta > Lepidoptera > Noctuidae > Mythimna > Mythimna impura. The sequence goes on along the minus strand of LR990362.1, from coordinate 9,079,221 downwards.
TAACTGCGCATCCTCGCTTCGCCGCCGCGGCTGCGTCGTGCGGAGCGGGGAGTGCTGCTCCTTTGGGCCTCCGGAGCTATTGTAAGTATATTCTTATTTGGTTCTTTCAATTTTAGTAACAGTTCACCGACGCCCTTTTACATAATTACGTATGAAGATTGTACTTGGCCATATAGAGGTCCCACTCCTGTTCCTTCTTTGCCTTCATCCCGGGGCCCCGGGCTTCGCTTTCACACTACCCGTGGCCCCAGTAGGCTTCAGCCCTGCTGGGCCCCTACGATTTGCTGACCCCCTGAGGCGCGCGTGGAACAATACGCGCCGTCGACGACTTGGGCTCGGTCCGGACAGTTACCGGACGGTCGGACGGCGAGCCACCCATTACTCGCCGTCCGCAGGCCATATAGAGGTGGAGTACCTAATGGTGTGCTAGAGTAAGAATTATAATTGTATGTCGAGGATATGGCTAGGTGTTACAGGTACTCGACTTGTAAAATCTAGGTTATTATCATCCTATAGCTACATGAAATATGCTTATGAAATTATGTACCTACCTATATTATATAGATATCTGTAGGTTCCATTTTAAAATCAATATTAGCAGTGAATGAGTACAAAACACACTTTTAATACTAGGCATAGCAGTTTATTAGAAGGTCCTGCTTCTTATCATCTTCAGAATACCATTCCACCCACGACTTTTGAGCCAAATGGCCGATTTTCTAAAACTGATTGAGAGCATGATGATTATTATAATAAAATCTAGATCCTCGTTATTCCAGAAATAAATTCTGGTACAAAGATTTTTCCTGGTGGGAGTGTGAAGTATTCTTATCTCAGCTGCAATTTTATTGTTCCATTATTGACCCCTTCCAACGGAAATGGATTGGTGATCGCAGTGAAAAAATAGTTCTTTTAGTAGAGGGACCTACAAATAACGCTAACTATCTTTTTTGTATTTCTTTATAGAAAATATTTTTACGAAAAACAGTAGGTATATAGGGCCACTTGCGTGGTCAACCACACTCGTGAGACTAGACTAGAGCCGTCTGCCGGCCGGCCCAAACAATCATCAATTCTTATGTGAAAATGATAAAATAATACAAAAAATACTGAGATCGATAAGGGATTTACAGGGACTTCTCAAATAATCCCTTTGCCACCCGTCACTGACCACTTATAAGTTTTGTGATATTTTTAAACACAATTTAACATATCATAAATTTTCAATTTCAGGTTTCGGGATGATGCGGCTTCATTGCCGCCTAAGACTGAACCACTCCGGCTGATAGGCTAAACCAACTAGTGTTGTCACAATCAGCTTTCACAGATTATTTATTTTTACAAATAAGTAATCTGTGAAAGCTGATTTTCTGAAAGCGTTATGCTGTAAAATATGTCGTCTGATATTGTAGGACAAATGCTAAATTCATTAGATCGGGCTTGTTGGCTAAACGCAACTGCTCTTATGAGTAACTTTGTGATTTAGCTCCCGATTTAATGTCTCGATACAGACTAATCTGGGATTATTGTTTGTTAATGTTTTTCCCCAGGGTAATTTCCTGGGTAAAAACTCTTAACAGATAACTACCCCACTTGGACAAAGGAATCGTTCTTATAACGTTTAAAAATGCAAATACCCGAACGGGTTTGCAGGTCATCTTATAATAGAATCCCCCAGTCGTATGTTACGACAAGTCCGGGTAAAGACGATACTGATTGCAACAATCTACCAAGTGATCAGTCTGCATTAATATGCAAATACAAACATACCTCAATGTTTGGACCTCGTTTCAATACGAAGTATTCACACGGATATGAAAACGTGACTGGATGTGACATGAGTGTCTATGCAAATAGATAACTATCCCAGGCGCGGATCCAAGGGGAGGGGCTCTGAGTACCCCCTCCCTCCAAAACAAACAAATGCTTTGTTTTGGAGTTTTGGGTCCGAAACGGCTTGAGACTTGGATACGCGCCTGAGTTATACCAATTAAAATAATTCTGAAAACTTACGAGTAAATTCAGAGTCCTTTCGTCTAGTGGTAAAATTTTAATTTGGTTATCTCTGGTGTATCTCATAAGTCCCTATCTATAAGTAGTGTTTAAGATAGACAAGATATACACAGAAAAGCTACTAAGTTATATCTTAAGATAAAACTATAAATATGTACATAGCATTTTATTGTTTCATTTAAATCTACCCTGAACTGGAACGAGATGGGGCAGCCTCAAAAACTAGAGACGAGAGGACAGAGGCTCGTTACTGCTGATAGAATGATGGTTAGTGAAAGAACGCCAGCGTCCTTTTTTTGGGTAGGATATCATCAAATATATTCTCCTATTCTACGAGTAGTTAATGCAAGACTGTCAGGTTTCACTGACTAAACCCCACCTGTGTTCCTTCAGTTGCCTTTTGAGTTTCAGGGCTGCGGTAACTCTTTCAATCAACCCAGCAGCCCAACTCTTTATTTTTTCGGTGGGAAAGTCATCCAATGACATCCCCAGCTCTTGGGTGGAGTGAGAGGATGTGTCAGACTTTTACCGACTAAAAATCCACTCCTGTTCCTTCGTTGCCTTTCATACCAGGGCCGAGTCTTCCTTTCAGAACCAGACCCTTGGCCCCAGTAGACTTCAACCCTGCTGGAAGCAGCCCAACGCTAGCATTCTCATGCGTGCTCATTATTATACCGTGGCATATTAAGAATAAGAGCTATTGCTATCTATTAGGAAATCATGACTTAGCCAAATCAAATACTCTTTTACATTTCGAATTCTTTTCTGTGATAAGACTGTAGCGACACCTATAACGCCACATAAGAACTAAAATTCGAAATCCAGCATCATGGTATTCCAGTTCTCGGCGCGATTAGAATAAGGGTTCATTCATACTGTGTTAAAAGAATATATTTTATTTTGAAGGTACCAAAAGTACCTTAAAAATAAAATAAAATTGTATAAGTACCTTCAATAGCAGCCTTAGCGGACAGTTAATTGATGTATATGTCGTGGTCAGATCATAGAATTGATCACTTCATGATATGGCCAACTAAAACTGGCCAGATCGTTTAAATGTTAACATTTAATGCCATGCCTCGTTTGGGCATATAATTGATGTAGGATTTCTATGACAGTAAAAGGTCTAAAGAAGGGTAGAAGAAGGGAAGAGGAGTAGGTGGAAGAGGGGTAGGCTTCACCAAGTACCCTAAACTGCATTGATAGTCGTTCTAAGGAACGCTAGGGATCGTATCTCGTTAAAACACACCCGGCCCCGTAGGCCTCTTACTGATACAAAAAATAATATTTAGAGAGACACGTAATCGGGACCCATATCTGGAAAACTCCGCAGCTAGACGTAGCTCGGAGATGAGAGTACGTTTTGTTGTCCTCACTTTGGGGTCGAGTAAGGAAGTAAGAAGTGTCGATTTGTAAACCACTTCGGCGTCTAGCAAGGCAACTGTAAAGAGTTCTGCGGCCGACTGACGATGCGTCACGCTTGTTTAAGTTTTGTATTGTCTTAGTGATGGGTGAATAGGCCGGTATAAGGAGTTAATTGTTATAGAAGTCTTATCCAATGGCAGAGGCCTCACAACCCTTTACCTTAGGATTGGTCAGGACATGCACGAGCGAAAGGGATTAACGTAATTCTAAAGTAATATAATTAGCAAGACAAGCGTTACGTGTCATATTCCCTTTTGTAGCCCTCTCAGTCTCTTAAATTTCATCACTCAAAAGAAAAGTAGATTTCCTTCCTTAACTCCTTATCAATGGATTCTCAACCCTAATTGTTTTTAACATTGTTTTTCTCCATCCCCTCGTTTTTATAGGGAAAAATGAGATGGCAGATTAAGCCAAATAGAGAAACCTTTCGGTTAAAACGAAATGGGAGATCGCGTATCATTTTTACGTATAACGTGCAGAGTGGCATCGTTGCATTAAGTTGCATAGAGGCATCAGCGTGTCGTATCTATGAATGAATCTTCAATTACGCGCGAAGTTTAAAGTTTAGATTTTTATTTTATTTTATTCCTTTGTTATGTTCCATGATTTAGATCGTAACATATATGTGCGTGTTATGTATATCACATAAAATCAAGCCGGGCTTATTTACTTGTTTTACTCGCACGTCCCTGACCCCGCCACCACCTTCGGGATATTTTTTTTAAACCACCCGGAAGTAGGAAGAGGTTTTTAGCTTGCAATAAATACCTCATAGTGTAGTGGTGGTGACTTAATTATGTGCTAAAATGTACCTAACTCCGTATTAATCATTATGCACTTTTCTAAAAGTATAATAATCATTTATTTGCAAACAAGTGACATTAATTACATAAATGCTCTAGTATGAGTGCTGATTTTTTTTATGTTTTACAGAATATTGCTTAATTTTTTATATAAGCTAGTGCTTGACTGCGATCGCACCTGATGGTAAGCCATGATGAATCGTTGATGGTGAAGCGCTCTATAATATTTAACGCCTAATTAGAAATTGTAATAAGCTGGTTGCAACCTCGAGAGAGTTCCTATGTACAAGGCTGAAATTTTTGCATAGTTGATCTGGCCTGTGGGTCTAGTGGTTAGTGGCCCTGACTTCTAAGCCGGAGGTCGTGGGTTCGATTCCCACCCAGGACAAATGTTTGTGTGATGAGCACGATCATTTATTCTCTGTCTGGGTGTAATTTATCTATAATATGTATTTATTTAGATTTATTAAGTATGTATATAAGAAAAAAAGCCATAATTTGGGACAAGATAACACTATACATAATGTATATTTTCTGTGAATCAGAATCTAAGTAATATCTGGCGATTCTGGGATTTTGAACTAACTATAAGTTAAATATGAGCGAGCAAAGGCAGCTTTTTACGAGTATATATATATACTTAGTACATCAAAAATATGTAAATATCGCGACTTAGTTTACTTTTCCTTTTAATTTTTTTTTGCCGAAATAGCAATAAGTTTATCGTCCTGTTGGGTTTCGTACAATTTATACTTTTAATTGTAGGGTAGAAATGTATGTGCCTTGCAAAACGCTAAATCATCCTTCCGATGCTCCGTCCCGTTCCAACGTGGACACTTGATTAGTATTTTCTCTGTCATCGCCGCTTGAAACAATTTTGGATGAAGATTGTACCTCACTTCGCTTGGGAACTTCGCTTGAAAACCGCGCCTAGAATGTAGTGCTTTATATTTTATTACCTTTTCGATCTGCGATCTAATATGCGTGTGAAACATAGCTGTTATCCAGGAACAGTATGAAAAGTGCGTTTAGACGTGGTAACCGGACCACTTCGTGTGATCAATCCAGGAGGTCCAGCCTTCGATCGATGGACAAAAAGCCACGTCATGTGCATAATCCTAACCTAATTTTCCTTTTAGACCTAAAACCTAATTCGTTGTCCGATTTGTGTCGCATTTACAAGGTCACGTATAATTACGCATTTCATCCGCTATCAATACAGTCCAATTTCCCTTGTTATGAGATGAGAGCTGGTTCTCGTGCGTTTTGGGACAAACACATCTAACTTTTATATTTCCGCCCAAAGTAATTGGTGTAAGGCGCCACCACATCCCATGCAAAAAAGGTAAAAAGCCATATATCGAAAATTAAAGAAAATTTTACATTTTCTATCAAGCCATTTTTTTTCGGTGGGAAAATCAAACAATGACATCCCCCGCTCTTGGGCGGGGCGAGAGGGTGTGTTAGACTTTTACTGACTAAAAACCCACTCCTGTTCCTTCGTTGCCTTTCATACCAGGGCCGAGTCTTCTTTTCAGAAGCAGACCCTTGGCCCCAGTAAGCTTCGACCCAGCTGGGCCCCTACGGATAGCTGACATCTCCTTGTGCTGCGCATGGAACAGTACGCGCCGTCGACGACTTGGGCTCGGTCGGTTACCGGACGTTTGGACTTCGAGCTACCCGGTGAAACCGGAGTGCCCTCCTAATGCTACTCCAGGGCGGGGAATTAAAGGCGTTGGCGATGTCCAAAGACGACACGACACACCTGCCCTGGAACACCGCGTCCCCCGTCGTGAGAGCTGGCACGCGCATGATGGCGTCCTCTGTGGAGCGCCCGCCCCCTGCGAAAGCCAAACTGGCCGTCCGCAAGATCCGGCCTCACCTGTGCCAGGTGCGCGACGAGGCGGTCTGGTTTCAAAAAGTTTTCCCACCTCGTCGAGCAGCACAATGGGCCGATACGCGGACGGAGAGTCCGCGGGGCGTCCAGTGAGTGATATTTCGCTTTTATATATATAGATTTTGTTCCAAAATAAATAATAATAATAACACGTATTGTTAGGAGATTCCTCTCTCAGACGCCCTGACCCTATTCCCGATACCGGTGGGCTACTTTTTTTAATATTTTAAATGTTTTTATTTAAAAATGTAAATAATATATGTATAAAGAAAATAAATGAAATAATAATAATAATTTATTTCCAAAAACTTACAGATACAAAGTTATGGTTTAAAAATAGGAAACATTATTGATCAAATTAAATCATTTAAATCATCAGCATAAAATAAAGCAGGCTAAACAATGGCAATTTATTAAATCTAAAAAATCATTTAAAAAGACAAAGGACCTAACTTAGAGCCCTGTGGAACACCAGAGCCAGGAGAAAAGTTACAGATTCATATCCCGCGAAGACAACTATTTGAGAACGATTAATTGGATAACTCTCGAACCATCGCAAGAGAGAGCCATGAATACCAGCGCAATTCAATTTCATAGAAAGAATTGAGTGATCAACATGATCAAAGGCTTTTGCAAAATCTGTATAGACTGCATCAACCGGACCCCTAGCTTCAAAAGCGTTACCAATGAAATCTGTTTAACAGAGGAGGATTAGTGAAAGAAAAGACAGTGCAACCCGTATATGTTGGTGACTGTGTGCATGAGTGTCAGAGTGAGTGTAACTGAACACTCAGGTGCATATGGAGACTTGAGGTTGAGTTTATGAGTGTGCAGTGAAAACAAGATTTAAAAAAAAACTATTTAATTAAAATGACATAATTTGTAAATAATTAAGCGATGTAAGCAAACAAAGACTTGGTTCGTGCATAATCCTGTTTGAGAAGCCATTCTGTCACCATCAATTTAACTGTGTTAAGTTTAGCCTATTTGCAGAAGAGTATGAGAACTGGACGGGAACGACACTGCAGCTTCACGGTCCGTTGGTGTCTTTGATCAACGACGAACAAGCACCTGTAAGGAAAAACGTTGTTTTCAATACGCTTCCTCGAAAACTGGCTCTTATTGCACTACGATTAAGTTCATCGTGCAATTTATATCACCGTCGTGTTTTTTTTTTCATTTATCGCAACGATGGTTTTATTCTTTCTGATTTCGTCACAGATAACCGTATAATATGCAGTGATATTTTTTTTTCCTGTTAAAAATATTTTTATTTCACATTAAAACTTATAAAAGGTCAAATACTAGTGCAACAACACAATACAGTAAATAACATTGGAGGAAAATAAAACAAAACAGAACACCCGTTTTTGCTGCCCCCCTAGCCGAGTTACGATCGTTTCGTTTGCGTCGAACGCCTCGTGTAGGCCACGCCTCCGATTCCTTTGTTCTGATGTCATTTCAACGCTCAGTCACGTGGTCAGAACAAAGGAATCAGAGACGTGGCCAACTCGAGGCGTTCGACGCAAACGAAACGATCGTAACTTGGCTAGGGGGGCTGAAGAGATAGGCAGAGTTGTGCCTATAGTACCTACCTTTGTTGTGGGAAATCATCAAATAATTTTTTTCACTCTGGGTATAGCGCGAGGGAGTGTCAGACATTTGCTGACTAAAACCTACCAGTGTTCCTTCACTTACCTTTTGCATTCCAGGACCGTAAAGTTAATAGTTATACGACTATTTTCCATTTAAAAAAAAAGTACACACGGGCCACGCGCGACAGCTACAAGGTAGGAGAAGCGCGCGACAGCCACTTGTGACCGGTGGCCGATATATGCGTGCGTTGCGTTGAAAAAGGGGCGGGGAATCTCATGATTGGCGTGTGGAGGCGTTTTACGTTGGCATTTAGTGGCCGGTGAGGGCAGGGAAGCGTGTGACGGCCACCGGCGTCAACCGTGTGCGGTGAGTTACACTATTGATTTAGGATTTAAGCGTTCCCTAAGGAATAATTGATTTGAATTTAGAACGTCAAAAATCATAATTTCGAGAAAAAGAATTAAAGTGTACGTGCATCAAACAAGTTTAATTCAAAAATCGAACAGGCCACTATCAAAAATAAGAATATAATGTGGTTACTGACAATTCTCTAAAAAAAAAATAGATAATAAACGAGCGGGAGCGTAATGAAAATTAAAACTATAGTTCAATCTTAGAGCACCTACTGAATTTTGTTTGTTTCAAATCTCAAAACATGCCGAGTAATAGTCAAAACTAACTTGTAAATAATATCTACATAAATTTCTCTAATACGTAGATGATTTGTTTCAGTATATTATCTTTTAATTATGTCACAGAAAGTGTAAAAAGTAGAATATCCAACACGGGGATAAAGCTGTTTTGTCTTGGGCGGTTTGAATTCCTCATTTCACACAGGTTTCTATATTAACTGCCTCATAATGCTTGAGTGTTAATTATATAAATCCCTCACTGGCGTTCAGGATTAAAACTTAGCAACCTTCATTTCACCGCCCGGGACTTAAAGACACTGTTTTATCCCCTAGTCACATAATCTACTAATACCTTACAGGTGGTCGATATCTCCGTGGTAACTCGAAGGTCCCTCTGCTCGCGATTGGCTGACACACTGCTCACTGAAATAAATATGTTATATTTATAGAAAGTGCCAAAAATAGCCATTTTCTCAGAGATTCTAGAATTTATTACAAACTAGTTTCTACACATGGTTTTATTCGCAAAGAGTAACGTTGGTTGTACTTCAGGTCCTAGGCCATATTTATTTTGAATTTCATTATGATCAATTTAACGGCTTAGGCAAGAAAACGAAACAGACTGCCAGTGTTACTTTTGCATAAAAATAATAATATGTTCGCGTATCATTATATTTTCATTATTACCTATATATTTATTTTATTTTGTAAATACAAAAAACTATTAAATAAAATAAAAAAAATATATTATTTAAATACTTGTCACTTACCTTAATTCATGCCATAAATAAAATTAAAATAAAAAGTTATAAAAAAATACCTCAAGTCAAAATCGAGACACTCCGACCCGTGGCGGATGACGCACTGAGTATAATATAATCAAAAAAATCAAAGAACTCCCATCCAGCAGCGCGCAGGTCGAATCAATAACTTCGTCTGGGATGTCTAAGTACCGCCGCACACAACGCGACACCTGATTGCCCTGGTTGGTAACTTTAATTTAGGCAGCCACCGAAGGTCCAATTGTGTAGACGATCTACGCGAAGTCGTCTTTAAAAATTGAGTATGTTTTTGACTTTTGTTGGGTAGTTTCTTAACATTATATTGGCGCTGATTCTCTTGTGCTCCAACTAAACTTCCATAACTATCGCTCGGTAACAATAATTTTACTCGTGTCAAATTAGTTTACGTGATGCATTTCATTGTACACGTTCTGAAATCACGTCTAAAATTCGAACGGCAAACGAAATTCTGACTAATTTGACAGGAGTAAAATTATTGCCATCTCTTTCTAGTTTTAACGATTAGTAAAATCGATTTTAGTTGGTGTACAAGAGAATCGGTGCCATTATCTCAAACTGCAGCTGCAGTTGAAACAAGTTCTCATCAAATTATTATATTGGCATTATCAAATTATTATTATTATTATATTGGCATTATCAAATTATTATTATTATTATATTGGCATTATCAAATTATTATTATTGTTATTCATTTATTCTGGGTTATAGACCTTTGGGTTAGTGATAGCATGACAGGGCAAAATGGAAGAAAAAAACGTTTTGCGCCGACCCCAAATAACACGGGACAAGGGCAGGAAGATGATGATGATGATGATGATAGACCTTTGGGGTGATAACAGGAGTGTTATCACTAAACCTCTGCTGTTGCTTGTCCGTCTGTCTGTTCCGAGGCTTTATTTTTGAAAATGTAAAACGTAGATACCATTACTAGGAAACTAACTACTGTCCCTCCGTCGGTCTGGTTTGTCACTGGGCTAACGTATTTTTTACTGTTGTAAAGATAAATCTTTACAACAGTAAAAAATACTTTCAGATAATCTGTCTGGGCAAACGGCCGTAGCACTATTAGCGCGCTACGAAGTTTCGTAGCATTACACTTGTAGCGCGCTACGAAGTTTCGTAGCATTACACTTGTAGCGCGCTACGAATATTCTACGAATGTTTTCGTAGCACTTTACAAATGAAATTATGACACAAACCGAGAAAGTATTTTTTTCTATTCTCACAATATTTCTATAATCGACACTGTGCTACCCTCTATAGTTATTGCACGATGCCTACACTAGAAGGTGCTAACTCCTGAAAGTTTCTGATCGTACTCCCTAACTTAGAGACAAGGTGAAACATCAAGTTAGAGAGTTATGTTAATTGTTTTAATGAACATAATTGTGTATATATTTTTTTACATTACTATCTGATACTGAACTGCAAATTGCAAACAACGTACGGGTGGGCGAGTCAGACTTTTACAGACTAAAACTACACCTATGTTCCTTCAGTTGCCCTTTGCGTTCCAGGACCACTGGTTTCTCTTTCAGTAGTCAACCCATAGCTCCACTAGGCTTCGGCCCTGCTAAGCTCCTACGGTTTTGCTTACATCTCTTTGAGGCGCGCGTGTAAAACTACGCACCGTCGACGACTTGAGCTCGGTCCGGACGGTTACCGGGCGGCCGGACGGCGAGCTCCCCATTGCTCGTCGTCCGTAAGGCCACACCTAAGGTGGCTGGCAGTCGGGGTTGAGGTCGATTTTAAGGCACCGTAGGCGAGGGCTTGTGGACGACGAGCAATGGGTAACTCGCCGTCCGGTCAGTATCATCTAGTACCCTCGCCAGGATGTCGGACTACGGATTCGAAATTCTATGATGGACGCCAAAATATTGATATCTTCTCGCCAAAATCATACATCGGGAAGCCTTATAACAGAACTCTAAACGGAAAAATACAGCGAGGAGCGCGGGGGTGGGGGGCGCGTGGACGAATGGATACATAGGCGCGGGGGGGGTGGGGGCGGTACACAAACGTGTCGCAACGAGTTTCTTTATTATTATACTAGCTGTTGCCCGCGACTTCGTCTGCGTTAAGTTCGTAAAACTGTACAATCATTCTGTGCTTGCAATTCATTCTGAAAGACGGCGTCCTGAATCGACGGCGCGCAGAAATCTACGCGCGACTCATAGAGATGTCAGCAAATGGATAGGGGCCTCTAGGGCCAATGTCTGCTAAGGCTGCGAGATTGTTCGAAAGAGTTACCTCCTGTAAAATTTTCGCCTCAATAATGTTTCACTGAAGAGTTTAAGCCGTCAGACAGCTTTGGTAGAGGTAAACGAAGGAGCATAATCGGGACACCGACCTTCAGCTGGATAACGTGCACTGATAGTGCAAAGCCAAAAAGCCAGTGAATCCAAAAATTACCATGATCATCAACTATCTTCCTCCACAACAGTACTAATGAAGAATTTGCGAGAGCATGCTTGAATTGATTGTTGCAGTTTGATCATTTGGGGCGTAAAAATTACTTGTTCATTTACCTAGGATTTTTTGGTGTGTATTTGACTGACGTCCTCGTATATCAGACAAATGTTATTCCATAGTGGGAACTACTCTATGAAGAATCTCCAACTTATGAATGAATTTCGGTGAAATCTTGAACGCGTGTATCCCCGTCCAATCGAACTCGCATATTGATGGCCAAACCGAAAGGTCACTGACGCCGATTGCTTCTATGAAGACACTGCGATTCACCCAAGCAGGATAGACCTCCACCGCATGCTACAAAGGGTCCTCCGGGCGATTCGCAAAATGGTAATATCAGGGTACTTCCAACCGAATCCGAAACAGAAACCGCGTGAAACACCCTCAACAGTCCTGAGCTTGTGTATCCATAAAACAATGAAATTCCGGTAAACAAATGTAGCAGCCGATTAGTGTTATCCCTGAGACTGGCCTCCCTCAGAGGGTTGTTCCAGTGTTGGTCACCACTCACTGCAAGGAGGTAACGTACGAATGTCAACGTAAGGCTGCAAGGAATCTGAGATACATCATACGTTGTCGAACTGTGATTAGGAACGCAAACCTTTCGACCCCGTTTTATATAACAAAACACACCATTATTAGGCCGCAAGGTGCCATCATCCCGGAGGACACAGTGGAGCACACAGAGGTGTGCCCCGCAAGGCAATCGAAAATAGCAGGCGGTTGCCTCCTTCTGCAAAGCCGTAATGCTAGCGAAGGAGGAGGCCGCACGCGTGAGGGAACGAACGTCCTCACGTCGAGCCGAGATTCCGACCCCGACGACCAGCCTCGGTAGACGCGGACTTGCGGACATCCAGCAATGGGTCGTTCACAGCTGTCCGGCCGTCCGGTAATTGACCGGACCGAGCCCAGTCGTCAATAGCGCGTAGTGATCCACGCTCTCCTCAAAGAGATGTCGCAAAGGGGAACTGAAGGACAGGTGTGGTTTTAGTCAGTAAAAGTTTGACTCGCCTTCCCGCTCCAACCAGAGTGAGAAAAGTGGATGACTTCCACCCTTACAAAAAGAAAAATAAAGGTGTCATCATTATCATTTCAGCCGAAAGACGTCCACTGTTAGACATAGGCCTCCCCAAGTGTCACCATAATTACCAGTCCTGTGCATCTCACATACATCACCTGGTGAGGGTCGCGAGAATCGCGACCCTCACCAGGTCATCGGTCCACCTGGGGGCCTTCCAACGCAAGGTGCCATATTGCTACCCCTTCCGAAAATTTACCGTGTTATTTTAAAGTCAATAATTAAATACATATAAGTATTTACTTTTATCGCCTTTGGTTGGTATCCCTTGAATAATCACGGTCAATTAGCTTGTTGCAATCACGGGAAAAAAAAGCAGTAGGATTAAAAATGCCTCCGTCTAACTCCATTTTAATAACGGTTTTCGTCCAATTTTAAACAATAAATAATAGTCTGCAAACTTGGGCGATGGTCATTCTTCCGTCACTCAGAAAATTACGTAAAATACACAATGCCATCTATCAAATATGAAGTTCAACTATCATTGTCATCATTATTGCTACTTTCAGTCTTTAGATGGCGTTGCGAGTATCTGAATTGCGTGTGGTGCCATATTTACAACATTTTAGTACGTGATTTTACTCGCCGCTTTGATTTTATTATGTGTTTTGATTAGTTTTTACAAAATATTTAGAAGATATCGAATAGAAATGTCAATTTTATTTTGAAAAAATGGTAAAAGTTATTTTATTACAAAAAAGAAGATAAAATAATGACAAAATTTTTAACTGTAACTGAGGATCGAACTCGTGGCAAATGTCGTTCAACATCGACATTTTGGATTATTGCTCACCCCCCATGGCAAATAGCGTGATAATTTATAGCCTATAAGTTGCCCTGACCTATAAGGATTATGTATGCAAAATTTGAACAGGATCGGTTCAGTAGTTTTTGCGCCAACTAATACCATCGCAAAATAATTTTACTGTTTTATTATATGTATAGATATTATATTTTTTTGATTCATTCTGCGCATCACTGTGCCTTGTAACGTGATTACGACGTAAACCTTCTGTTGTTTTTAAAAAATAAAAATGTGCTTTTTCTTCATTAGTATTAACACTTTGGTTTACGCTAAAACTTTGCGGAAGCGGAAGCTTCCGCAAAGTTTTATTTTGGACGTCTGTTCCGTTTCCGCTTCCGTTAAGACACTTCCATTGCATCACTAATTTTCACACAAGACAAGAAAGGTTTTACCATTCTGACCTGACAAACAATCATGATTGCATGTGTATTAGTCCAGTTCTTAATCGATAAAAGTAATTTTTAGAGGCATCTTCGTACCGCCGTGTCCTCGTGGGGAAGCGGCAATGATTTCTCGCGCCGGGCCTTGGTACAGGCCATGCTCTGAAGCGAGGAGGAGTGGCAGGCGATCGCCTCCTTCTGCAAAGCAGTAATATTAGCAAAGGAGGTCTCCGTAACCTTAAAGATAGCAGGTTCTCAACGCTTTGGGCTCTGGTGGACACAGGCATGGATAAAATTATCTATGCTTGTATCTACCGTTCGCACAGTGGTGATCAGGAGACGACCAGGCTCACACAGTACCTTAGTGAGGCGGCGGATGCGGCTCAGCAGAGGTACCCTTCCGCACAACTGGTGTTACTGGGGGATTTTAATGCCCACCATCAAGAGTGGCTTTTCCCACACCGGTGCACAGACCATGCTAGTCGAGAGACGCGAAAGCTTGCGCTAGCGTTAAATCTCACCCAGCTGGTCCAGGGAGCTACGAGGGTGCCGGATGATGATTCGCACACGGCCAACTGCTTGGACCTTCTGCTGACAACAGATCCAGACCGCTATTCAGTGTCGATATCATCACTGTTAGGTAGTTCCGACCACTGTCTGGTGAAATCTGTATCAGTCTACTCTCCGCCCGATCCCTGCCCTAGAGGCACCAGGCGGGTTTGGCGATATAGGTCAGCAGATTGGGATGGCATGCGATCTTTCTTCGCATGTTATCCTTGGCAGCCTACTTGCTTTTCTTCGGATGATCCATCGTCATGCGCAGATGCTGTGACAGATGTGTTGCGGCGGGGGATGGAGTTTTACATTCCATTCTCTGACGTAACAATGTCTGGCCATGCTCGCCCTTGGTTTGGTGCGGAGTGTGATCGCGCTAACGCGCTTAAGCACACGGCATACCAGGCATGGGCCGACGCTCGTATGCATAAGGCGAGTGACGTGAGTCAGAAGAAGAGAGCCTTCAACAGAGCTGCCAAGTCTTGCAAGAAGGTGATGCGGAGGTCTCGGTTCGACCACATTAGCCGCATCGGGAACAAACTCGCATCATACCCTGCTGGTAGTAAGGCGTTTTGGTCCCTGGCTAAGTCGGTTGAATCGAACTTCTGCCGTCCCTCACTACCGCCACTGCTGAAACCCGACGGGTCGCTGGCCCATACCGCTGAGGAGAAAGCAAATTTTGTTTGCCTCTCTCTTCGCGGAATCTTCGCGTCTAGATTCTAGTGACGCGCGGCCCCCTGTTAATCCTGATAGTTGCGAGACGAGTATGTCGGATATTCGCATCCATCAGAAGGACGTCCGTAGGGTGCTGCGTAACCTTGACGTGAACAAGGCTAGCGGTCCAGACGGGATACCGGCAATTGTTCTAAGAACGTGTGCGCCTGAACTGTCTCCGATCCTGACACGCCTATTTAGGCTTTCATTTGAGGCTGGAAAAGTGCCGATTGCATGGAAGCAAGCTAACGTACAGCCCGTGCCCAAAAAGGGTAGTCGGGCTGACCCAGCTAACTACAGGCCAATCTCAGTAACGTCCATTCTCTGTAACACTATGGAACGTGTACTCAACACTAAGCTCCTGGCATACCTAGAAGCTAATGACATCCTAAGTGACCGACAATACGGCTTTCGCCGAAATCGGTCAACTGGTGATCTTCTAGCGTATGCCATCCACATCTGGAGTGAGGCCATCGAGAAACACGGGGAAGCGCTTGCCGTCTCCTTCGATATCTCGAAGGCTTTCGATAGGGTCTAGCACGAAAGCCTTATTAGTAAGCTTCCTTCTTTCGGATTACCTGCTGGTTTGTGTGCTTGGATTGCAGACTTCCTGAATGACCGGTCCATCCGAGTGGTCATCGATGGTTGCTCGTCCGGTCAAATGGCCATTAATGCTGGGGTCCCTCAGGGGTTAGTGCTCTCGGCAACATTGTTCTTGCTGCACATAAATGATCTGCTTAAGCCCGGTACCTTTGGGTATGCATACGACAGCACTGTTGCTGAGAGTTACATATCCAGCGCGCAGGCTAGTGGGTCACAGATCCAGTCTCTCCGAGAGGCTATGGTCGAGCGCTTGAACTTGTCCTTGGAGGCAGTCTCTGAATGGGGCGATGCCAATTTGGTCAAGTTCAATGCTGCTAAAACCCAGGCGTGTCTATTTTCCGCTAAAAGGAGCCAATTCAGCCCTGCTCCAACTTTCCGGGGCGTAACCGTGCCAATAACCGACCATCTTGATCTCCTTGGTGTTACGCTGACGTCAACACTCAACTTTGGGCCATACATCGAAGCAAAGGCTCAACTGGCAGCAAAAAAGCTGGGAATCCTCGCGAAGGTCAGACAGTACTTCACACCGGAACAGCTGCTCAAACTTTATCAAGCGCAAGTTCGATCGTGTATGGAGTACTGCTCTCATCTTTGGGACGGATCTGCCCGATACCAGCTTGATGCACTTGAGGCAATTGAGAGGCGAGCCAAGAGGATCATTGGCAATGATGCACTCGTTGAGTCGAGGCTTCAAAGTCTTGAGCATCGACGCAGAATTGCTAGCCTGTCGGTTTTCTACCGGTTGCATTTCGAGGAGTGTGCGTCGGAATTGCATAACCTAATTCCGCCTAGCCCGTTCCATCATCGGACCACCAGGCGTACGGCAATGCGTCACCGGTACATGGTGGACATCCCACCTATACGCACAAAACGTTTTGGGAACACATTCATAGTGCGTACAGCTAAGGAGTGGAATTCCTTGCCGGAATCTGTTTTTCCTGATGGCTACAACCCAGGAATCTTTAAGTCAAGAGTGAATAGGTTACTTCTAGTTAAGCGCGCTCCATCGTCGACCGCATCGTCGCTTTCCATCAGGTGAGTTAGCGGTCAAGCGCGAACCTATCAAGAATAAAAAAAAAAGGAGGAGACTGCACTTGCACACGCGAGGAAGCGGCCCTCACGCCCCAGCCTCCGGGATCCCGATCCCGATTTCCGGTCACCGTAGGCGAGGGCTTGCGGACGGCGAACAATGGGTAGCTTGCCGTCCTATCATCCGGCAACCGTCCGGACCGAGCCCAAGTCGTCGACGGCCTCAAGCAGATGTCAGCAAACCGTAGGGGCCCAGCAGGGTCGAAGCCTACTGCCAAGGGTTTGCTTCTTGGATCTTGCGGACGGCCAGTTTGGCTTTCGCAGGGGGCGGGCGCTCCACATAGGACGCCATCATGCGCGTGCCAGCCCTCACGACGGGGGACGCGGTGTTCCAGGGCAGATGTGTCGTGGTGGTGTCTTTGGACATCACCAACGCCTTCAATTCCCCGCCCTGGAGTAGCATTAGGAGGGCACTCCGGTTTCACCGGGTAGCTCGCCGTTCGAACGTCCGGTAACCATCCAGACCGAGCCCAAGTCGTCGACGGCGCGTACTGTTCTATGCGCAGCACAAGGAGATGTCAGCTATCCGTAGGGGCCCAGCTGGGTCGAAGCTTTCTAGGGCCAAGGGTCTGCTTCTGAAAAGAAGACTCGGACCTGGTATGAAAGACAACGAAGGAACAGGAGTGCGTTTTTAGTCAGTAAAAGTCTGACACACCCTTGCGCTCCTCCCAAGTGCGAGGGATGTCAAGATTATCACACTGAAAAGAAAAAAAACAGGCATCTTCATGATTTTTTCTATCGTACTAAATTGCCTGCTATTATGTTTTGAACACACTTTATGAGTATCTAGCACTTATCCTTAATAGTAACATATATTTTTTTAATTCTCTTTAATGACTAGATTCCGAAAAGCAGAAGATTAACGGAGATGGCGTGACGATTGGGACTCCTACTTATAAGATTGGCCAGAAGTGGCTAGAGAGTGGAAGAACGGAAGGGACGCCTTTGCCCTACAGTGGGACACAGCGGAATTAAAAAACTCGCGATTGGCTACTGTAGTACTCTTAAAAACCCCTAGGTTGTAACTATCAGGAAACATAGACTTCAGCAGAGAATACCACTCCTTAGCTGTACGCATGATAAATGTGAACGTGAGGTAAGTGTCTAATAAAACCAATAAAATATTACAAATAGTTGGTTTATTGAAGTCAGAAATATCTGCTTCTTTTTGTCTTAAAACTAACCTTAAATATGAAATCACGAATTCACGAAAATGTATCTTTCTTATATTACTATAAGAACCCCATTTAATATAAAATGGGTTTCTTCACTTAATCTAATTCCTTAAAATACACCAGAGATACCTTATGGTAAAAATAACCACAACAGTATCATACATATTTAGTACCTAAGCCAGAAAATTGGTGAATCAATCAATTCTTGATGTCATTATGGGTCTTTATTCCCTTAATTCCCAGGCACGTATCCAAATCTCAAGTCACTTCAGACTAAAATCTCCAAAACAAAGCATTTGTTTGTTTTGGAGGGAGGGGGTACTCAGAGCCCCTCCCCTTGGATCCGCGCCTGGGATAGTTATCTATTTGCATAGACACTCATGTCACATCCAGTCACGTTTTCATATCCGCGTGAATACCTCGTATTGAAACGAGGTCCAAACATTGAGGTATGTTTGTATTTGCATATTAATGCAGACTGATCACTTGGTAGATTGTTGCAATCAGTATCGTCTTTACCCGGACTTGTCGTAACATACGACTGGGGGATTCTAATGAAAGATGACCTGCAAACCCACTCGGGTATTTGCATTTTTAAACGTTACTAAAACGATTCCTTCGTCCAAGTGGGGTAGTTATCTGTTAAGAGTTTTTACCCAGGAAATTACCCTGGGGAAAAACATTAACAAACAATAATTCCAGATTTGTCTGTATCGAGACATTAAATCGGGAGCTAAATCACAAAGTTACTCATAAGAGCAGTTGCGTTTAGCCAACAAGCCCGATCTAATGAATTTAACATTTACCCTACAATATCAGACGACATATTTTTCCGCATAACGCTTTCAAGAAATCAGCTTTCACAGATTACTTATTTGCTGAAATAAATAATCTGTGAAAGCTGATTGTGACAACACTAGTTGGCTTAGCCTATGAGCTGCAGAGGCTGAGTTCCGTTCGGGAGTGAAGCTGCATTTTTACGGGTACCTGAAACAGTAAACAAAAAACTTTTTGTGACGTGGTGGACACCAGGTTTATCTTTCTCGACTCTGGTTTGTATGAGGAAACAAACTAGCTACTACACACATACCACTAATCTATTGTACTCTTTTTTAACCCAAAGGTTGACTGGTAGAGAATACTTTGTTGTATTAAGTCTGCCTGCACACCACTACTGTACATAAAATTTAAATAAATAAATAAGAGAAACTCCAGACAGCAATATTCTGATACCTTCTCATTTTCGGACACTTCTTTTACATGGTCTATACTAAAACCTACCGACTTAATAGTTATTGTCCTATCAAATTCAAATCCCATTCTAAATTCCCACATCTCAAAATTTATTTAAACTTAATATCTAGAAGAACCGCTGCGAAGACTGTGGTCTAGATGGGTTTATTGGAAAAAATAAACCGTCAAAAATTAAATGTCATATGCATTTTTTTAAGCCACCTACAAAGTTAATCCGCGTCCTAATTTTTTTTCAATGAAAATCGGACAACCCTGTACAAAGTTATGCGTGGCCATACATTAAAAGTCTATATCAGGGTGACGACTATTTTTAAAAGAGATGGAACTAGAGATTTCTGATACTTATTCGCAGAATCTCCAAACAACTACTAACTAAATGTCAAGTTTTTTTTAATAATTACTCATATTTACAGAAAACTAGTCGCTGATTTTCCATACGATCCCAGTAAAAAAATAGATGGCGGTACCTGTAAGTATTATTCATTCATAGTACAGCACCGACACACCCTTACCCTAAACCCTCCTGACTCACCAGCCCTTCCCTCATTAAGCTTCCATTATGGGTCTACCCAATTGTGCCAAAGGTACTACTTACAAAAGTTCCGGAGACTCGAAGGATCAGCTACCCTCGCTCCGCACGACAAAGCAGCAGCGGCGAAGCGAGGAAGCTTTGGTATCTGCCGAAGAGAGAAAAAATAACATTACAATCTGACGCCGTGACATGCTCCCAGAAAAGTGTATTCTTAATTATTCTACCAATTTTAGTAACCTGCACTGCATCAAGTGGCGAGAGGGACACAACTTGATTACCGAAGAAAAAACATATAGAGCATTCTGATATAGAGCAGTTATTGTTTCCTAACTTGTATTAAAGGAAGAATGGAGCAAAACTATCAACAAAGAACCAGAACGATTTAGAGGTGTGGTGGGCCTAATAATTTCTAACTCAAATTAAACTTAAAGCACAAATAAAACTGTAAAACACTATCCCAGTTCTAAATAAAAGCCTAGACTGAAGGAGAACACTTACCTTATAGAATCAGCAAGAAGGTGTTGGTGACGAGGAGCTGGTGTGGAGCGTGGCGCTCAGGTGGCAGGTCAGAGGCGCAGTGCGGCGCGGCGGAGCGCGGTGCACGGCCGAGTGGTGCAACGCCCACCGCGCTGCAGCGCGCAGGCTCGGCCGCCGCTCGAAACTCCGCACTGTGCTATACCGTGCACGTCTATGTACTAACAACAAAACCTCCCTGTTCAATTTTCAACCTTACGACTAAAAAGTAAGGTTGAAAACTGATCGTTCGAAACTTAAACGAACGTCCGCAGTATGCTATGTTACTATGCAAGTCTATGTACAAGCAAGAAACTTCTGACAAACTCTTTTCGACCTTATAACTGAAGGGTTACGGTTCAAAAACTCCAGTGCTGCTATGCTATACGATGCAAGTCTACATTTGCAGTCGCAAAACTATCTGGTCGACGCCTTTTCATCCGTATACCTTTAGTAATAAAGATGACCACGATCTATCACGTACGTAATTGTAGATAGCAAGCTAGGTAGTATAGAGTTATGCCTTAGTTCAGGGCACAGCTACTCTTCATGATTTAATCTCAAAACCAGGTCCCGGGGACCGGTCGATAAATCCGCAGTGTGTTATATCAAGTCTAGATAGTTGTAGAAATATCAAGACCTAGGTAGGTGATGCTTTAAAAACAAAGGTGATGTGCTTGAGTGCAACAATTATAGATTAATAAAGCTAATGTCACATACTATGAAAGCCTGGGAGAAAGTTATTGAGAGGCGACTGAGAGAAGAGAGTGAAATTTCACAGAATCAATTCGGTTTTATGCCGTCGGTCGGGGTAAAGCGGATGCCATTATTGCTATACGCCAGCTGTGCGAGAAATACAGAGGTGTGCATAAAAACTTGCACATGGTATTCATTGACCTCGAAAAGGCATACGACCGGGTACCTCTTGAGATTCTGTGGTGGGCCCTTAAGGAGATGCAGTACCCAAGTCCGGTCTACAGTGGGCACCACTGGCAGCTTCTATGTGGTTGTCGGCTTACATCAAGGGTCGGCTCTCAGCCCTTACCTCTTCCTGATGATAATGGACGCTCTGACGTCGGACATTCAGGAAGAGGCTCCCTGATGTATGCTGTTTGCCGATGACATTGTGTCGGTTGCCGAGAGTGGCCTAGAGGTCCAGAACAGATTAGAGGTGTGGTGGCACAGACTGGAGAGTGTTGGCCTGAAATTGAGTAGAACCAAAACGAAATACTTGTTCTGCGATTTTGGTAGTCTCTCCAATCCAGTGCCTTTAGCTCTCGCTGGAAGACCCATACCGATCTGCTCCGACTTTCGGTACCTCGGCTTACTCGTCCAAGGGGATGGTGAGGTAGACCGGGACGTAACACATCGGATCAACACAGGATGGATGAAATGGCGACAGGTCACGGGAACAACTTGTGACCCACGGATGCCCCTCAAGTTGAAGAGTATCTACAAGTCCATGATAAGGCCTGTCATACTGTATGGATCAGAATGTTGGGCTGTGAAAAAGACGGATGAAAAAAGATTGCACGTAATGGAGACGAGAATGTTAAGATGGATGTGTGGTGTGACAAGAATGGATAAAGTGAGAAACTTTCAAACTTCCCCTAATACACTCATGTATTAGGGGAAGTTTGAAAGCGGTGCCAGTGACTGAAAAGTTGGGTTAAAGGTAATCGTTTGTCTTGGTATGGTCATGTGAAGAGGAGGGATGAAACGCATGTTACTAAAAGAGTTGTGAGTTTACATGTGGATGGATGGAGAGGGAGAGGGAGACCAAAGAAAAGATGGATGGATTGTGTGAAGAGTGATATGAAAGAAAAGGAAGTTAGTGATAGCATGACGAGTGACAGGGCAGAATGGAAGAAAAAAACTTGTTGCGCCGACCCCAAATAACACGGGACAAGGACAGAAAGATGATGATGAGGTAGGTGATGCTTTACCTCGCCTAGTACTTAAGGTATCAACATACTTCTTGCCTTATTTTCTTCTTAAACTTATAACATAGAACTAGCTGCTGCCGAACACTTCGCCTACGTCACCCAACCATTTTAGCCAAAAGAAGTCCACTGCTGGACATAGGCCTCCTCCAAACATCGCCAATTGACTGGTCCTTTGTGTCTCGCATCTGTCAGATTCCCGTGACTCTCACAAGGTCTTCGGTACCTAAACCTTGTAGAAGGCCTTCAAACGCTGCATATTCTGGTACGCGGTCGCCACCCCAGAACCTTTCAGTTCTAAGCATCTCTTCTGCCAGCAACTTGCCCAGCCCACTGCCACTTAGTTTTGGCGATTCTTCGAGCTAATCGGTAATCCTGGTGCTCCTGCATATTTCTTCATTCCTGATTCGATCACGCAAGGAAACACCGAGCTCTTGGGTGATTTTAATCCTCTTTTCACAAACATGAAAGTTAAAAAATATCTCAAGAGACTACTACAATTATAATCCTGGGTGCTAAGTTTCAACCAAATCCGTTCAGCAGTTAAGATGTGAAGAAGTAACAAAAAGACAGACAGATAGACAGACAGTGTTACTTTCGTATTTTTAATATTAATGTGGGTGGATTGTACTCTCTATCTAAGAGACAACCTTTATTTTTTACCTCCCCTATTCTTTCCTTGATTTTGGTTATTGGATGAATGCATAAAACAGTTGAATTATCTCTCCAGGACGTTGATGAACTTTATTGACTCGGGGCATTTCTGGAGGTCTGCACTGTTGATTCTGGCTTTCAAGAATCCTAAGACAAATAAACCATTTACAAGCATTTTTGAATTTTCAAGAAGTAGGTCAGTCAGAAAAATGAAGCAAGTTGCACATTCCAAAGTTGTCCTTCAGCCATTTAGTTGGCGTTTAATGAACGGCCTAGGCGTCATCAGCCCAGCAGTAGCTACGTTGAATTCAAAAATTCAAATCCTTCCGTGTTTCACGGCTTAGTCTACATGAGTACCTATGTTTGAAGAGACACAACAGACTCTATTTAAAGTGTCCCTTGTATCACAACGATAGCGCAATCTAATTCGACGTCAACGCCATCTAGTGACACTTTGAGAACTAACAGTAGGGGTAATATTTTTAGATTCTCTTGATTTTACACTGATTTTAAATTGACAGATAAGTTTTATGTAATATCTATATACATATAATAAAACAGTAAAATTATTTTGCGATGGTATTAATTGGCGCAAAAACTACTGAACCGATCCTGTTCAAATTTTGCATACATAATCCTTATAGGTCAGGGCAACTTATAGGCTATAAATTATCACGCTATTTGCTATGGGGGGTGAGCAATAATTCAAAATGTCGATATTGAACGAAATTTGCCACGAGTTCGATCCCCAGCTACAGTTAAAAATTTTGTCATTATTTTATCTTCTTTTTTGTAATAAAATAACTTTTAACATTTTTTCAAAACAAAATTGACATTTCTATTCAATATCTTCTAAATATTTTGTTAAAACTAATCAATACACATAATAAAATCAAAGCGGCGAGTAAAATCACGTACTATAATGTTGTAAATATGGCACCTCACGCAATTCAGATACTCGCAACGCCATCTAAAGACTGAAAGTAGAAATAATGTTGTTGTGTATGAATAATGTGTGTGTGTTGTGACAATGATAGTTGAACTTCATATTTGATAGATGGCATTGTGTATTTTACGTTATTTTCTGAGTGGCAGAAGAATGACCATCGCCCAAGTTTGCAGACCGTTATATTGTTTAAAATTAGACGAAAACCGTTATGGTTAAACTGGAATTAGACGGAGGCATTTTTAATCCTACTGCTTTTTTTTCCCTGTGGTTGTAACAAGCTAATTGACCGTGATTATTCAAGGAATACCAACCAAAGGCGATATAAGTAAATACTTTTATATTACGTATTTAATTATTGACTTTAAAATAAGACGGCCAAATTTTCGGAAGGGGTAGCATGGCACCCAGGTGGACCGATGACCTGGTGAAGGTCGCGGAAATTCGATGGATGCGAGACGCACAGGACCAGTAATTATGGCGACACTTGGGGAGGCCTATGTCCAACAGTGGACGTCTTTCGGCTGAAATGATAATGATAGCACCTTTTTTTTCTTTTTTTAAGGGTGGAAGTCATCCAATGACTTCTCCCGCTCTGGTTGGAGCGGGAAGGCGTGTCAAACTTTTACTGACTAAAACCACACCTGTGTCCTTCAGTTGCGCTTTGCGACATCTCTTTGAGGAGCGCGTGGATCACTACGTGCTGTTGACGACTGGGCTCGGCGTGAAGTCGTTCGTTCCCTCACGCGTGCGGCCTCCTCCTTCGCTAGCATTACGGCTTTGCAGAAGAAGGCGACCGCCTGCCATTCCTCCTCGCTCTGAACCATAGCCCGAACCACGGATGATGGCACCTTGCGGCCTAATAATGGCGTGTATTATTATTTGTGTCACTGCTTCATATAAAACGGGGTCAAAAGTGGTTTGCGTTCCTGATCACAGTTCGACAACGTATCATCATACGTATCTCAGATTCCTTGCAGCCTTACGTCGACATCCGTACGTCACCTCCTTGCAGTGAGTGGTGACCAACACTGGAACAACCCTCTGAGGGAGGCCAGTCTCAGGAATAACACTAATCGGCTGCTACATTTGTTTACCGGAATTTCATTGTTTTATGGATACACAAGCTCAGGACTGTTGAGGGTGTTTCACGCTGTTTCTGTTCCGGATTCGGTTGGAAGTACCCTGGTATTACCATTTTGCGAATCGCCCCGAGGACCCGGTGTAGCATGCAGTGGAGGTCTATCCCGCTTGGGTGAACCGCCGTGTCTTCATAGAGGCAATCGGCGTCAGTGGCCTCTCGGTTTGGCCATCAATATGCGAGTTCGATTGGACGGGGATACACGCGTTCAAGATTTCGCCGAAATTCATTTAAAAGTTGGAGACTCTTCATAGGGTAGTTTCCACTATGGAATAACATTTCAAGTCCGATATACGAGGACGTCAGTCAAACACACACCAAAAAATCCTAGGTAAATGAACAAGTAATTTTTACGCCCAAAATGATCAAGCTGCAACAATCAATGCAAGCATGCTCTCGCAAATTCTTTATAAGTACTGTTTTGGAGGAAGATAGTTGATGATGGTGGTAGTTTTTAGATTCACTGGCTTTTTGGCTTTGCACTATCAGTGCACGTTATCCAGCTGAAGGTCGGTGTCCCGATTATGCTCCTTCGTTTACCTCTACCAAAGCTGTCTGACAGCTTAAACTCTTCAGTGAAACATTATTGAGGCGAAAATTTTACGGGAGGTAACTCTTTCGAACAATCTCGCAGCCCTAACAGACATTGACCCTAGAGGGCCCTATCCATTTGCTGATATCTCTATGAGTCGCGCGTAGAATACTACGCGCCGTCGATTCAGGATTGCTTTGACCAGATGGCCGGACGGCTCCACCGCAATCGCCCTGCGACTTTCAACACCTGGAGCATCACTTGCAGCGACAGCTGAGGAGTCAGGATGTTCTATCCCTCATAGTTTCAGCCACCTTCTTCGATCGTAGCACTTCACTGAAGGAGGCTACTGGTTGACATTTTTTCCACCAATCGCCTCCATTAGAACACGGCGGCGCCGACGCTCCTACCAAGCGGGACTGACTTCCACCGTAAACTCCATCGTATTCTCCAGGCGATCCGCACAATTGTGAGATATTCATTGACGTTCATACATCTAGATCTGGACGAGTATATAACATGTATCTTGAAGGTAATTTGCGTTTTTACCTTTAACCGTTTTATGTAAAAGTACAATAAATAATTATGATGCTTTCAGAATGAATTGCAAGCACAGAATTATGGTACAGTTTTACGAACTTAACGCAGACGAAGTCGTGGGCAACAGCTAGTAAGTAATAAAAGTGTTATTTTAATATATTTTTTCTATGCAAAAGCTGTAAACTGCCACAGCCATACTTTAACCGTGAATATAAAAAATCAGGCAAAAGTTATCATAAATCTATCTCCTTTCGTTCAGTCCATCTAAATGTTTTCAGTAAGAAATTGTCCTGTGCGATAACATCGCCTACTCTACACTGGTTTTTGTAAATGTTTGTACTGTGTTATTGTGTTCGAATATTTGTACGCGTCCTGGCATAACATAGCGCTCTGTTTATCAAATATAAGATCTGTATCTGTACACCTGTGTTCACAAATAAAAGTGATTTGATTTGATTTGGTTGAAAACGTTTAAAAATTTGCAGATTGAGTAATTAAACCGATGGCCGTTGGGGCCGAAAGGTTCTGGAATGGCGACCACGTACCGGAAGACGTAGCGTTGGAAGGCCTCCTACAAGGTGGACCGATGACTTGGTAACGGTTGCGGGAGTCCGGTGGATGCGAGACGCACAGGACCGTTCATTGTGACGACATTTGGGGGAGGCCTATGTCCAGCCGTGGACGTCTTTCGGCTGAAATGATGATGCTGATCACCTATACTAAACAAAAAAAATTACTACCGGAACAAAGTAATAATGTGATCAAAATTAATGCGGGAGGTTCAATATTTTTAACTGACTTCAAAAAGGAGGAGGTTCTATGTTCGGGTGAATGTATTTTTTTTTAATGTATTTTCACCGATTTCTCGGTCAAATGTAGACCGATTTAGAAATTATTTTTTTTGTTTGAAAGGAGGCTTGGGGTTTTATGAAACCCCAAGCGAACGCCGGCGTTCGCTCGCCCATTGTCTTTCTATTGTGTCTCTAATTACGCTACTCAAAAGGAAGCTACTTAGAAGAAACAGAACTAGTATAGAAACACCGAATTCCGAAATTAAAGTTATTTCGCACAATTTAGTGTTTTTTAGGGTTCCGTGAAAAAACGGAACCCATATAGGATCACTTTGTTGTCCGTCCGTCTGTCTGTCCGTCGGTCAAGACCCTTTATCTCGGGAACGCGTGGAGGTATCGAGTTGAAATTAAAACCATATACTCAAGTCTGCGGTCCCTTTAAGCTGTGAAAAAATCAAACATCTAAGTTAACGAATAACAGATACGGCCGTTTATGTCACAAAAACAAACATTTCGACACTCTCAAGGGAATAAAAATTTATAGGGTACTTCCCGTTGATCTAGAATCCTCAAATTTGGCATGAAGCCAGATCTCATAGCACAAGTATAGGAAAAAATCTAAAAACCTGTAAATTTGTAGTTTCGACACAAAAAAAAAAACTTACGATTCGGAAAAATCTTCGTAACTCAATTCGGAAATTGAACTTTTTTCATAGGTAAGTTTGTACGGAACCCTCAGTGCGCGAGTCCGACACGCACTTGCCTCGTTATTACATTGAAGTCGGTTGTATTTTTTTTTTGTAAAAAGTTTTTTTTTCAGACTTCACTTTAACTCTTGAAGAACGTTGTTCATTTCTAAAGGTAGAAGCAGTATAAAATTTGGTCAAAAGAGAAATGAAAAATGTGTGAGGGTTTAAAAATGTTAGCGTGAACCAGGGAGTAGGTATTTCCGACAGAAGTTAAATTTCATAAGTTCATAAAAAACACGCCGTGTAAAGGAAATCTATATATATAAAAGGAGAAACTGACTGACTGACATATCAACAACCGCAACTACTGGAACAAGGAGCGCGAAATTTTGCATAAGGTTTCCTTTTATGACCTAGGGGAGCATTAAGAGAGGATTTTCCAAAATTCTCCCCCTAAGGGGATAAAACGTAGGTCCAAAGTCTGTATGGAGAAACCGAAGCCGCTGGCAGAAGCTCGTATATTATAAATGTGAAAGTAACTCTGTCTGTCTGTTCCGCTTTCACGGTTAAACTACTGAAACATTTTGATGAAATTTGGTAAAGGGTAAGCTTGAACTCTAACGAAGGACGTAGACTACTCTTTATGTGGCTTCGATTTCGACTTCGTGTCTGCTATAAATGTCATATTATTATTATTATTACTAGCTTTTGCCAGCTGCTTCGCCCGCGTCAAAGTAGGTTTCTTCGTACAAACTTTGGACTCTCGTTCATCACCTTAGCGGGTGAATTTTACAAAATACTCTCTTAGTGCTCACCTACGTCATAAAAGGAAAGCTGATGCAAAATTTCACGTTCCTAGTCCCAATAGTTTCGGCTGTGCGTTGATATGTCAGTCAGTCAGTTTCTTCTTTTATATATGTAGATAACCAAAATTCACGGGGACAAAGCAGCTGGTAGAGGCTAGTAAATATACCAAAAGATTGGAGAAAAAACCTCTAGTGGACCCAAATGGCTGTGATTGGCAATACCTAGGCTTATACTAAGTAAAAAAAAATATACTTTCCAGCCAGTATATTGAGTAAAACATGTTTAGGTACTCAATAATTAAGTACACATGAAACCGTGCATGAAACCTACCGAACAAATTCTCAAACGTATCTTTTCACGTGCCTTTGAAATCTAATATTATTTTCGTGACTAACATTTCTTTCTCCGAATTGTTTTTTAAAAAACCTTTCGAAATAATTATATGTTTAATTAGTTCAAATTCTAGTTTGATAAGTTTCTTAGGGTTATATTAGACCTTCAGCTTTGGCCACAAATTGACCTTCGGTCGCACACTATGACGATGTTTACCGAAACTTAAAAATCGCTTCAAACAAATTTAAGTGTATCGGGCTGCGTAGACAAGTGGCCAAAACGTGCTACGAATATATTCGTAGCAGTAAACATGTAGCGAACTACGAGTTTATAATTATTTTGTAGCACTAAACATATAACGAGCTACGAATCAACGAATATTTTCGTAGCACTACACGTGTAGCGAGCTACGAGTCTAGGAATATTTTGTAGAACTGAACATATAGCGAGCTACGAATCAACGAATATTTTCGTAGCACTACACGTGTAGCGAGCTACGAGTCTAGGAATATTTTGTAGAACTAAACATATAGCGAGCTACGAATCAACGAATATTTTCGTAGCACTACACGTGTAGCGAGCTACGAGTCTAGGAATATTTTGTAGAACTGAACATATAGCGAGCTACGAATCAACGAATATTTTCGTAGCACTACACGTGTAGCGAGCAACGAGTCTAGGAATATTTTGTAGAACTAAACATATAGCGAGCTACGAATCAACGAATATTTTCGTAGCACTACACGTGTAGCGAGCTATGAGTCTAGGAATATTTTGTAGAACTAAACATATAGCGAGCTACGAATCAACGAATATTTTCGTAGCACTACACGTGTAGCGAGCTACGAGTCTAGGAATATTTTGTAGAACTAAACATATAGCGAGCTACGAATCAACGAATATTTTCGTAGCACTACACGTGTAGCGAGCTACGAGTCTAGGAATATTTTGTAGCACTAAACATGTAGCGAGCTGCGAGACTACAAATATTTGGTAGAACCAAACATGTACCATGCTACGAATCTACGATTATTTTCGTAGCACTAAACATGTAGCGAGCTACGATTCTACAAATATTTGGTAGAACCAAACATGTACCATGCTACGAATCTAAACATGTAGCGAGCTACGGATGGATGGAGAGGAAAAGGGAGGCCAGAGAAAAGATGGATGGATTGTGTAAGAAGTGATATGAAATAAAAGGCAGTTAACGATAGCGTGACGAGTGGCAGGATGGAATGGAAGAAAAACTGGGCAAGTGCGAGTCGGACTCGCGCACTGAGGGTTCCGTATAAACTTACCTATGTAAATAGTTCAAGTCCCGAATGGAGACTCGAAGATTTTTCTGTATCGAAGAAAGAAGCTTTTTTGGGACATAACAACAAATTTACTGTTTTCAGATTTATTTCTATAAGACCTTGCATTATGCCAAATTTCAGGATTCTGGGTCAACGGGATCCTATGAATTTTGATTCTCTTGGGAGTGTCGAAATATACTTTTTTGCGACATAAACGGCCGTATCTTTTTTTCCGTTAATTTAGAAGTTTGATTTTTTCACAGCTTCAAGGGACCGCAGACCTTATTATATAGTTTTAATTTTAACCCGATACCTCTACACGTTCCCGAGATAAAGGGTCTTGACAGACAGTCAGAAAGACGGACAACAAAGTGATCCTATAAGGGTTCCGTTTTTTTCCTTTTAGGTACGGATCCCTAAAAAACGTGTTGCGCCGACTCCAAGTAACACGGGACAAGGGCAGGAAGATGATGAATGGGAGCATTATTAAGTCATGTTCATGTCTCAAAGTATTGCAAGATAATTAGAGTCGTGACTAACACAAAGTATTGCAGTGCGTAGTACATATATATCGATGGTATTGCAAGATAGTTAGAATCATGACTAACTCAAAGTATTGCAAGATAATTAGAATTATGACTAACACAAAGTATTGCAAGATAGTTAGAGTCATGACTAACACAAAGTATTGAAAGATAGTTAGAGTCGTGACTAACACAAAGTATTGTAAGACAGTTAGAGTCATGACTAACACAAAGTATTGCAAGATAGTTAGAGTC
Organism: Mythimna impura; assembly: GCA_905147345.3. Taxonomy (NCBI): domain Eukaryota; kingdom Metazoa; phylum Arthropoda; class Insecta; order Lepidoptera; family Noctuidae; genus Mythimna; species Mythimna impura. The sequence goes on along the minus strand of LR990362.1, from coordinate 9,048,429 downwards.
ATGACTAACACAATGAACAGTCAGAATTAGGTGAATTTTGAGGCAATAATTTGACTTAGTTCGGCTGCGGTTGGTGGTCTTAGGAGGTTAGTGATCGTCTGTGAAGATTATGCTATTAAATTAACCTCACAATGTCAACCAAATCAAATAAACTTAATGTCAATAAGGTCGAGATTATGGTCTTTGGGGCCAGCGGGTGAAACTGTTCCGAAACTATGCCTTCAGTCTTGATGAACGGATTACCGCTAGTGAGGGTTCAATAGGTACCTACGGTATTTGAGACATTTTTTTACCACTGATCTCAATGATATTGAAAGAGAAAAGAGTTGAGAGCTAATATGATCACACGTAGGTTTGCAAGTTGTTCCTGATAGGTGACGAAAACGGGTATTCCCAGTCGCCCCTACATGGATTGCCTCCAGATGGTAATCGGGAATTAAACTCCCAGTAACAACCGGGTGGCGACTGAAAAGTTGTTGCCCCCACTTCAAATTATACATTGCGGCGTGGATCGTTAACCTATCATCGCTACCTGTCTTACGGTCGCAATGACATATATCTACTTAAATATCACTTAGGTATGTACTAATAAAACCACATTGGAAAAGTCTGACCGCCAACTTCTTCATTGTGACCGTAACACAGCGAGCGATGATGGGTTAACGATCGTACAGCGATTTGAAGTGGGGGCAATCATCATCATCATTTTAGCCGAAAGACGTCCACTGTTGGACATAGGCCTCCCCCATGTGTCGCCACAACGACCGATCCTGTGCGTCTCGCATCCACTGCACTCCCGCAACTCTCACCAGGTCGTCGGTCCACCTTGTGGGAGGCCTTCCAACGCTGCGTTTTCCGGTGCGCGGTCGCCATTCTAGAACCTTTCGGCCCCATCAAGCATCCGTTCTACGAGCCAATGTGCCCTGCCCACTGCCACTTTAGTTGGGCAATTCTTCGGGCTATGTCGGCGACCTTGGTTCTCCTGCGGATATCTTCATTCTTTATGCGATTACGCAAGGAAACGAGTGTGGAAGTGGGGGAAATGGGTGCAATAACTTCTTTAATTCTCGATGGCCACGTGGTGGCAATCCATGTGGCTGGGAACTGACGACTGGGAATATACCTGTGCTTCATTTCGCTCAAAGTCCTCACTATGTTCTTCGCCTCTGCGATGACTGTTCCTCACCTGGTCTGCTTAGGGTGACCACCTCCACCAATCCTTGAGGATTCCGATATAGGACTTGCCTTTATGTTTAGGATGCGGATGCAGTGCCGGATTAAGCCAGCGCGGGGCCTGTAGCAAATTCGATGAAGGGACACCGTGTGTAGGCTTAAAGATAAATAAATATTTAGCAAAAATATTTTGAGAATTATTTTTTTTTCGTTCTAGTGCAGTGCCAATAGCTTTCGCTACTTTTGCTACATGGCTAATCCGCCACTGTGCGGATTTTTGCTGAAGCTCACGTCAATTGCTTTTTCACGAGAATGCAAAAAAAAATTCACATCCCTGGTGCGCTGGGAGCGGACCAACCGCAACGTTATTCAGCGCTGCATTGTAAGCAGGCTGGATTCCTTGTACCATACCATGGTACTCAATTTGTAATAGGGATCCGCATACTAAGTTTGTTAAGCAGATTAAGTAAGTAGCTTTAGGATGCTAACATAGTCGTAAGGAAATATTGTTACTAGCATTTTGAGTCTTACTTGCTTGAACAATAACTATAAATAAAATAAAGTGGAATGTCCAATTTCTGAGAATACCATTTCCTTGACTCAATAATGCTCAAAATAAAATGAAAAAGTTAATTTCAGCGCCATCTAGCGAGAACATTACCACGTTTTTGCCCGAAGCTTTCACCTTAAGTTTTGTATAGATTTCTGATTGAACAAAAGAAAAAGCAAATGACCATCTAAATGAGGATTTCGAAAGAAAAAGACAGACATATTATTATTATTATTTTTTTATTAGTATTGTTTAGGTTTCAAATCTCAATATAACAAAACAAATTTTACTATAAAGTCTTGTCTAGGGATCTGCTTGATTCATAAATATTGTTTGGAAAGTTCAAAACTTTTTGGAATGAAACCCAAGGCAAATGTAGCCTTCCATCGGTTGCAGTGGAGCGATATAATAGCTGGATGTTAGCGCTATATTGACCAGTGAACCGGTGCGCCGGTTTACGTCGGGTTTCATTATCTTGGTATTAGCAGGAACTCATTACAACAATTGTTAATGAATTTCTACCTTAGCACATGATAGACTTCTAGTTCAGACGCGATCCGTTGAGGAGAAGCCAGAAACTCCCAGATCGAAAAAGGAAGGGTCTTCATGAGCCCTCATTTTTGAACCCCGATCTGTGCCTGGACTAAATATGTCATGAATAAAATCCTATGTGCGGAGCATTTTATTCAACTAATTGTACAAGAAGTATTGTATAAAGGCTGCTTGAATGTATTTGTATCTCTTGGCTATCATCAGGAATGCCATTGAAATCAAGGGCAGAATTATGATCAGCAGTTGGGCGCTGATGATCGACCCGTAATTAATTTTGCCATTTCAGACATTGAGTATGCCAGAAATGCCAACCAGAATTTCCATAGCATTGTCTGTTTCAGCAAATAGGGAGACAAAACGTTCCCATGGCTTTAAAATACTTCTTGTGCTTTCTGTCTTGTGTTCCACAGATTACTTAGGATAGGTTTAAGTAAACCGTGAGACGATTTGTTTATTTATGTCTTAAAGACAAAAAGAAATGTAAATTACTTCCAGGTTGCATGGCCGTGTCGTTTGAGTGCGCTCGACGATGCTCCGAGCGAGCCGCGACGGGTCAACAGACTCCCAGAGAGGTGTGCCTGACGCAGGCCGTCGCTCAGGACTCTGCAAGAAAATTGAAGCAGATTTAACACAAGAGGGGGGACAGTTTGGGGATATTTAGGACTGGCCCGGGGTCGATTCCCACCTAAAACAAATGTTTGAGTGATGAGCCATCTGTTCTGTCTCTAGGTGTACTTTATCTTTAATTCTATTTAGAAAAATATGCTATCTAGTACTCCTACCATTGCGTTGTGTTAAAGTTGTGAAATATTATTTTCAATATTTATCTCAGGACCCTGAGGTCCTGGACCTTTGGAAGGCGTACGAGGAGCCGAAGCCAACTCGCAGAGGCCCTTTAGATAATTATAATGGAACATGATACCAACCGACGATTATCCCTGTACGCGCTATGCTAGTGCACCCAAGGACAACCCCCGGTTGTTGAAAAACTATTATTATTATTATTTATTATTTGCTTCTTGGAAAGTTCACCATGTATGAATAAAATAAAATATGTATTATAATTGTTAGAATAAAAAAAATCTATATCGCATCTATATCCTTTCGCAGGTGTGCTGGAAGAGATTTCTTTAGAAATAAGCATCACCTCTGTACCTATTTTCCTTCTTCTAATCTTTTATTTCGTTTGTGTACATAAATCGTTAAATAAATAAATATATCCTCATCCATGGTCCGCCTGTCTACCAAATTAAACTTATCCTTTCAACCATTGCGCCGTGAACTTTTGCATCTATAATATTTGTTTTGATGAATTATTAGTATAAACTTTAAAAAAAATCTATAACAACCTCTACTGAGTGCCTTAGCATGGGACAGTACAATCTCTCAGATAATAATGTCAGTTTTGCGCAAGCGTTGTAGATAGAAGCTGAAGCTCTGCCCCCCTAGCCAAGTTACGATCGTTTCGTTTGCGTCGAACGCCTCGAGTAGGCAACGCCTCCGATTCCTTTGTTCTGACGTCATCTCAACGTTCAGTCACGTGGTCAGAACAAAGGAATAGGAGGCGTGGCCTACTCGAGGCGATCGACGCAAACGAAACGATCGTAACTTGGCTAGGGGGGAAGACGGTGCTTCTCAAACACTGCGACGTGGAAATTGTAGGAATTTGTGCGAGATTTAGCAAAGTTCCCGATGTATTTCAACGCCGCAGCAGCCGCAACAGCATTCTGAAGGGAATTGTGAGTGCTAATACCTACGTATGTATACATACGTATATCTTTCTTATTAATATTGATATTGCATAAGCAAAGTTTCAATATACGATGACTTAAAAATTGAATGCGAAAGAGTGGGTCTATACGTTAAAGGAAATGGTTTGGCTAGGGCGGACGGAGGGCAACAAAAGACCCCTCCTAAAATCTCACCATTTTTCCTTCCCCTGTCCATCTTAACAGAAACAATCACGCGTGTTGGACAGAATGTTCAAAAATACTTTGGTTTCTATGAAAGTGCAGGACGATGTTATAGAACATAAAGTAATTCGCAAATATTATGTAGACTGATGACAAAATTCGCAAAGACAAAGACAAAGAACTTAAAAAAAAAATAACAACAATACAAAAAATAAAATACAAGGTGGAAGGCGGTCTATTCCTTTTTGATTTCATTTTCTCACATCAACTCACCGAACACACAAGAGTTATTAAAATAAGCTAACAATTTTTGAAGATGTCGCTAAACTTATGTATACTGATAATTAGTGATAATTAAGAATGTCCTCCTTGAAGCCAATAACAATAATTAGGTTCTTTATTTTATGCTAGTGAATCATAGCCATCTTAAGGCAATGACCCAAAAGCGTAGCCTTCCTAAAAGGAAGTTAAGTGAATAGAAGAGTTGCAACAATCAACACGTCACTTCTCTGCTAGTGTTGCTCCAAATGCAACCCTATGGTGTTCTTACTCAAGTCAAATATTAAATATGGTTGAACGAACGAGTCAGTAGCTGCGTCATTTCAGATGCGCAAGGCAATGCATCAGAGTAATGTGCGGGAAGAGGGTGTAGTGACACAGTACCTGTCACAGTTACCAGTACCTCAGAATACATTACCACGTTACCAATACCTCAGAACCAATTACCACGTTTACGACAATGTCTGTTATAGAAATAATGAAGCAACACGTTTTACGACATTCCTATACAGATCTTGTTCAGACATCAACGACTAACTACGAGTTTCATTTACGAGTCACTCCCATTCCCTTATATTGGTGACCCCGCTGGAAAATCAAGACGCCTGCCTTCTGAAGAATTGAAGAATCGTCAAGATTAAAGCAAGCTTCATCATCATGTCAAAGGAACAAATTGAAGAATTCAGCGATGCAACAGCATCAGTAGCCGCAGTCTCCATGGCAACCACAACAACCACATCAAGCTGCGAAGGCCATCAGATCTCAGCTATCACGAATTTACAAGTGGATTTGCTGTCGAAACAAATCGAAAAATTATCACTGGAAATCGCCGAACTACGCACAAGCTGGCAACAACGCGCGGCGCACACCCGCCCCCATCGCCCCCGTTCCCGCTACCCGTCGTCGACGCGGCAACGCAGCATTTCGCGCCAAAATTCTCGTGGGTCAAGCAAGCCGGGCGACGCTGATTGGCTGTGCTATTACCATTACCGATTCGGTGAAGACGCGCGCAAATGTGAACCTCCCTGTTCCAAAACGAAGGAAAACTAGAACATACATCGACTGTGGCGGAAGTCGATGTAAATCAACGAAGCCTCCGCCTATGCATCATCGACAGGAACAGCAAAGAAAAGTTTCTTGTCGACACCGGAGCCGATATATCAGTCTTAGCAGCAAGAAACAAGAAATATTCGAAACCGGCAGAAAGTACCTACAAATTATTCGCAGCAAACGGCACACAAATACGTACCTACGGAGAGCGTACACTCGAGCTCAACCTAGGTTTACGTAGAAGTTTCAAATGGACATTCGTCGTCGCCGACGTCAAGACATCAATAATAGGCGCAGACTTCCTAGCAAATCACAAATTACTAGTCGACTTACATCAAAGAAAACTTATCGATCGCGTTACCGATCTCAGCGTAAACGCCATCAAAATACAAACAACAGAAGAAGCCGTCTACATTATCGACCGTAACCATGCCTACCATGACATACTGAAGAATTATCCTGATGTTCTCCGACCCATGTCGACCAAGTCTCCTGCAAAACACGACGTTAAACATCGCATAGAAACAACGGGCCAACCCATCTATTCAAGGCCACGTCCCCTTCCTCCGGACAAGTACAAAGCCGCAAAAACTGAATTTGAGAAGATGATGGAGATGGGTATCTGCAAACCTTCGAAAAGCCCATGGGCCAGCCCATTACACGTCGTCAAGAAAAAAGATGGCTCACTACGTGTATGCGGCGATTACCGAAGACTTAACGCCGTGACTGTACCCGACCGCTACCCAATTCCGAGAATGCAAGACTTTACCTACCAACTACACGGAAAAAAAGTCTTTTCGAAATTGGATATGAAGATGGCCTACTATTCCATACCAATCCATGAAGAAGACGCCGCAAAGACCGCCATCATCACACCGTTTGGCCTCTTCGAGTTCAATTGCATGACGTTTGGCCTACGCAACTCCGGTCAAACATTTCAACGTTTCATGCATGAAGTACTACGCGGACTCGACGACATCGTATTCTGTTTCGTCGACGATTTACTTGTTTATTCACGAAATGAAGAAGAACATCAGCGCCACCTACATCAAGTTCTCGAACGATTGAACAAGTACGGCGTCACACTCAACATCGAAAAATGCGAATTCGGCACTAACAAAATACAATTTCTCGGATATGAAGTCACACAAGAAGGAATCAAACCCACACAAGATCGCATCCAAGCCATAGTCGATTATCCAAAACCAACTACTATTCAAGAATTACGAAGATTCTTAGGCATGATCAACTTTTACCGCAGCTGCCTACCCCATCAAGCCGAACATCAAACCCTGCTCAACAAGTACCTACACAACAGCAAGAAGAACGATAAATCACCAATCGCCTGGACGCCTGAAGCCGATGAAGCCTTCGAATATTGCCGCCAAAGCATACTCAGGGCGACTACGCTGACACACCCAATACCAAACGCACCGCTATGTTTATTCACCGACGCTTCGAATACCAGCATCGGCGCCGTCCTGCAACAAAAAGTCGACAACGTGTGGAAACCTCTCGCGTTCTACTCAAAAACGATGAGCGACACTCAGCGACGCTACAGCGTGTACGATCGCGAACTATTAGCTATGTACACCGCTGTGCAACATCTACGACGGCTAATAGAGGGCAACGACCTTACAATTTACACCGATCACAAACCTCTAAAGTACGCGCTTACAAGACCACCGAGTAGCAGCGACACTCCAAGAAGAGAGCGACAACTTCACTATATAAGTCAATTCTGCACAAACATCCTATACATCAACGGTGATAGAAATGAAGCAGCCGACGCGTTATCACGAATAGAAGAAATCGAACTACTGAACTCAACTATCGACTACAATCAACTCGTCCAAGAATACGAAAACGACTCCGAACTACGATCGTGTTTGAACAACCCCAAACTCAACTTCACCCGACTAACTATACCTGGAGTTCAACGACCGATACTGTGCGAAACATCTACAACAAATATTCGACCATATTTACCACCGACTTACCGTTTTGCCGCCTTCAAAGCGCAACACGATTTAAGTCACCCCGGAGTACGAACATCGAGAAAAATCATGGCAAATAAATTCTTCTGGCCTTCGATGAACAAAGACGTAGCTACATGGGCAAGGGCGTGCATGGGATGTCAGCGCGCCAAAGTTCAACGACACGTGAAGAGCCCGCTTGGTCAATTCCAAGAATCTGCGCGTTTTGACCACATTCATGTCGATATCGTCGGAGAGTTACCCCCTTCTAATGACTACAGATACGTCGTCACGATAATCGACCGCTGCACCAAGTGGCCCGAAGCGATACCTACGCGTGACATCAGCGCCGAGACAGTCGCAAGAGCCATATACGACGGGTGGATATCGCGATTCGGATGCCCGTTACGTATAACAACGGACCAAGGAAGACAATTTGAGTCCGCATTATTCACGTCGCTGATGAAGAAATTTGGTGTCACTCGTATTCGAACCACCGCGTACCACCCTCAGGCGAATGGCCAATTGGAGAGATGGCACCGCACACTTAAGTCAGCACTGATGGCGAGAGCAGCCGGGACACGCTGGAGCGAGGAGCTACCTACAGTTCTCCTTGGACTACGTACTGCACTTCGTGAAAACACCTCCTTCAGCCCAGCCCAAATGACGTACGGTGCAACGCTACGCATTCCGTCTGATTTCTTCGTGCTTACAACGCCGAAAATTGAAGACGCCGAATTCGTTCGTCAGCTGACAGAAACAATGTCGTCACTGTCACCGGTGAGAAGAACACACTTATCGAACGCAAACATATTCGTGTACAAGGATCTCGCAACATGTACGCACGTGTTTCTGCGCAACGACAGCGTGCGCAGACCACTCACACCACCTTACGACGGCCCGTACGAGATATTACACCGCAGCGAAGATGGAAAGCAGTTCACATTACAGCTACCTCTTCGTACCGCCGTCGTGTCAGTCGACAGATTAAAGCCGGCACACCTGTACAACGAAGATGAGACACACCCTTCAGCAATCTCACGCTTGCCGCCATCTGCTTCACGTCCGCCAACGCAAGATCATCAAAACGTGCCAGCCGCAGCACCAACATCGAGCGCACCGCCCAATCACGCCTACGTCACAAGAACCGGCCGCACGGTGAAACCGAACGTACGCTTCACTTAAGGGGGGGAGTGATGTAGTGACACAGTACCTGTCACAGTTACCAGTACCTCAGAATACATTACCACGTTACCAATACCTCAGAACCAATTACCACGTTTACGACAATGTCTGTTATAGAAATAATGAAGCAACACGTTTTACGACATTCCTATACAGATCTTGTTCAGACATCAACGACTAACTACGAGTTTCATTTACGAGTCACTCCCATTCCCTTATAAGGGGAATAGGGTACGCGTACCTCAGTACCCTGCCACCCGCGCCCCACAAATATCCCAGTCTCTAGGAGTAACTAAATAATATGTCAAAGGGTTTTATAAGCTTACTGAATTATTATCAGCATCCACAAAAAATTAAGGGAACAAATTGTCTAACTCACGTCTGTACAAATATGCATTTTACATGTCACGATAAAAAATAAACAGCAATATGGCTGTGCAGAAAGAGGGAAGAGGGGAATGCTTCAAAAGGGGAAGAGGGGTATGCTGCAGTATCCACAAATACACAAATGTTCCTCTCCTAAGAATGTTCCTAGATTGAGCTAACGCCCGCTCTTTGCAAGGGGATCAAAGGCTTAAATTAAAGTTTGCTCAAAAGAAAGCGGCCATAACCTTGGAGAGGCGCGAGGGGATGTGTCAAAAGGGGGAGAGGGATGCACTGCATTGCAAATACATCGACGCTCTGGTCTGAATTCTGATTCCTGGCACACCTAACAAAAGACAATCTAATTCGTAATCCTATAGGACAGTGCAGGTGCAAACTTGAGATCAGGTTGCTCCTCAGATTGGAATAATAGATAGAATAAAGGAGTGACCGCGAATTGCAGAGCTGATGCGTTGGACCGAGGAGCGGGGGGATTTGTATACTGCAATACCTGGAACCATTATTTAAAAGACAGTCTAATTCTAAAGCTGATATGACACAAAACACAAACAAAGAAATGGTTATATCCTTGCAGAGGCGGCAGATAGGTACGTAAACAATGAAGGAGGGTATGCTGGAGTTCTGTCGCAGTACTCCGCTCCACCTCCCCCCCCCCCCCCCCCAAACAAATGATGTGAGTTACGTAACACTATAGGATTGGTCTGACAGGGTTATGAGTTACATATCCCCTGTAGGACCCTCCGATTCGGTCCGACTTATGTTGGATCGCGCTGCTGCATTTTCAATTCTGCATCTATCTGAATGGAGCAAAAATCATTACAAAACTTACGTCATGCTTTAAGGCTGTGTCTGGACGGTGGGCAGTGACGCATTGGAGGACTTAATGCCACCACAGATCTTGAGGTCGACAGACGATTTCATCTAGGACCAAAGAAAAAATGCATTATAATGATGTAAAGAGTATGCTATATCTAGCGGGTGAAGGATGACACCCCTCTCTGCATCCCTTGAAGCCTCGTCACCATGATGGTTGATGATCTAATTACACAAAAAATGCATTGCATAATTAATCTTCTGCGAATCCTGGAACTGGGTCTTATGAAATCGTGAATGCAGAGACGGGTTAAAAATCGCCGAAACCTTAAAAACTTACTTAATCCTTCTTTTCTGGATTCTTCCATTGATTCATCCACCGCATGGTTTAGGATTAGACAATTAGATACTCACGTAGTTAACGCCAAAAAACTGGAAAATCGACCGAGAACTCTGCCGAATCAAAAATAAACAGACCTTGGAACATACCTTAAGTCTCTCGCCCAGAAACAGCCCTCTTCTAGGCACCAGCACCCATCTGTGAACTGGTGCACCAACACGTCTTGCTCGTTGCACGGTCGACGTCGCACTGTCGGCTGCAGCAGCCGCTGCGTCACGGGAGCTAGATGACCTTGATGCAACGGCGCAGGCTCAAACCCCGGTCGATAGGCACTGCGGCTATCGTGGGCGGAGAGATACCTAGGTCATATAGATGTTAGTACCAAATGATATAAGGGACATACAATGCATTTTTGGATTTTAAACGCTCAGCTGAGTATCTACAGTTGAAAATCCAACAGTGCAATATATTATGGCCCTTGACATTTGAAATTTACAACGTCGATATTATAGGTACCTATGTAGGTGACTAGGTATTGCGTTTTGTAATATTGTGAACAAAAGAGCTGCAATGTAACTAGGTAGGTAAGTATATGGGCCATGATTTGATCTCGAGGAGCTGAATTAGCACTAAAGATAGAATTAGGAGACCGAATACTTACCTAGTTTCTTTAATGTTTAAGCGGCGGAGTTTTTCATAATGCAGAAAATGCAGCTTTAAGAAGTTAAATAAGTATTACACCAACTTAATAATTTTTTTTTACGATATCCCTTGAATCATCTTTTTTCGATTCATGTAACCATAAATTACTAAAATTTACATTACTAATACCTAAGCGAAGACATTTTTTATGCCTATCTATTGCACTCCTTCATGGAGTGGGACATTTTGTGCGACCATTTATGTCCAACTTCCTTGAGAAGTCTTTGAATCGCGTCTTGCAGTCGCCTAAAACACGCACACAGCGCACGTTATGTAATCGTGCAGTTTGAGCTGTGAGATCGCAACGCGTTACGATTACGACTGCGGTTACCTTGCTATTCGTACACTTTTTTTTGCTATTCGTGCGCTTTTTTTTGCTATTCATGCGCTGGACATTGTAAGTTATGAGAAGATGAATAGAATAGAGTATAAAATCCAAAGTCTTTGAGGTAAGAACAAGCGCGCAATGTTACGCCGAAAAAATCGCCATCTGAAAAGAACCGCCAAAAATTCAAATTTTACCTAATCTTTTAAAAAAATATATACCTATCTCTTCTTGTAATATAAACGCCAAAGGCGTAGCGTGGATAATTCAGACGTGGGCAAAAGCCCATCAGCGAGGCCTTTTTCTTTCATGAAATATAGAAATAATATGCATAACCTAGACATTAAAAAAAGCTGATTATGCTATAATCAGCCTTTTTTTAATTTTCCTACTGCTGGGACTCAGGTCCCCTCTTTAAGAGAGGGTATGGGCCGTAATCCATCACGCGGGCTCAGTACGGATTGGTGAATGTACAATGTACATGTCTCCGAATTTTTGGTTCTAGGACATGCCGGTTTCCTCACGATATTTTCCTTCATCGTTTTGAGAGCAGTGGTGATGAACTAAATTACACAAAGTAGGTAATATGCCTGGCTGGGTTTGAACACGTGACCTACAGCTCGTAAGTCGGGGCCGTTACTACTCGGCCACCACTGCTCTAAAATATACTTAGGTACCTACACGATATGTAACCCTCGCTTCTAAAGAACCGTCACTTGCGCGAGGCCCCTTTAAGTGCGAGGCTGTGGGCGAAGGGTCACTTCGCTTAAATTAAGCCTAGCTACGCTACTGAAACGTGTTATGAAATTAACATCCTACATGGACATGTACTTAACTAATCAACAATCCGTTTGCCAACTACTGAGTACCTAATGACTATTTATAGAGCAATGACATAATATTATCAATATGATAACGTTATTGCTCTTTGAGTGCCGTTATCTTTGGATTATAATGATTGGTTAATTGCTTATTAGTACATTATGATATAAGAGTGTAATGTTAGTGATTACCGTCGAGGCGGTATTTAGACCCGAGCCGTGGCGAGGGTCTTAAGAGAGCCAAGAACGCTAATCATTAATTACTCACGTGTGTCATACGACGTTTTTTAATACACTTGTGAAGAAAACAACAGGAAAACTAGTAAAATTTTCTGTGACATGGCGGTAAAAATCTGTTTTCTTATGGGCGCGCATAATTTTTTTTTATTTACCCCTAGAGGAACGCTAAGGTATTTTGATCATACTGCCTAGTCTTACGTTTATATTTTCTTGCGTGAAAAGTTTTTACGATAATGTCTTTCGTGGCGACAATAGAATACGGATGTAACATTTTCTAATGATTTTATTAGTATTTAATTTATTTAATACAGCCACTGAACTTCAGTGGAATAAAAAAAATCACGCCAATATTAAATAAATCGTTTGTACAAGTTAAATTTGTCCATTTTAACTTGTAAATTGGATGAAATAAGTAGGTAAGTAATTTATATACTATTGAACGCAATAACTTAATGGGAATTTTATTCGAATTCAAAATTTGTTTTGCGAACAAAGAGGTTGAACAAAAAGGTTTTAACTACATTATAGCACTAGTGCATAATGGTAATCAAAATGTCACAGTTTGGTAATGAGTGCCATTAGGTACATGGGTGCACAGGTGCACTGCACTTAAGTACCTATAGTACCTAAGTCTCTAATTTAAATCTAATTTATACTAATAATACCTACTAATAATGTTTTAGTAGGTTAAGTATTCTGACGAGGGTCCTCAAATAGTAGATAACTGATATGATGTTTGCATAAATATGATAATAAATTAGGAAATAAGAATCAATAAAATAAAATATTTTTAGAATCAATGTTTATTATTTACATCAGTACAATTTTTAGTACTTAAAAATGTGGCTAGCTTTACATATTTACTTTTACATTACTTAAATATAAAAATATTTAAATATTTTTAAGTAAATAGGAAGGTAATAGACATAAATTTAAATTAAATTATTTAAGATCACGCTAGAAATAACTCATTTACAACACAAACTCCCGGTTTTTGAATTGAGAGTTCGAAACCGGTAACTTGAAAACTCTACTTGAACATGAGAACAAGTTTATAATTTCTCTTTCTTAATTCAAAAACCGAGTTTCACTGCCACAAAATGAGCTGCATTCGCACTTCAGGCGAGGAGAAAATTGGGCGTGTCACTGCCAAATCAATATCGACCTTGGTGAAGTTCAAATAAAGTTGAGTATAAATAAACCATTAATCCAAGATTGCAACACAACAAAACAAAACAAAATTACGCGTCTCAGACCCCCCTAGCCAAGTTACAATCGTATCGTTCACGCCAAACGCCTCGAGTAGGCCACGCCTCCGATTCCTTTGTTCTGACGTCATCTCAACGCTCAGTCACGTGGTCAGAACAAAGGAATTGGAGGCGTGGCCTACTCGAGGCGTTCGGCGCGAACGAAACGATTGTAACTTGGCTAGGGGGGCAGGTTAGAGTAAGTTTGTATAATTATTATAGACTTAAAATAATGTTAATATTTAGTGAGTAACTGGGAAATGAACAACCCCACCGCGCTGCATTTCGTCAGGTTTACAACTTCTAATGTTAGAGAAAATGTATTTCGGGCTTAGTTGTATACATAGATAAGAATAACATTAGACTGATCGTACAGAACGCTAAAATAGGTAATGCTCACCAATTAAGGGTGCTCTAGTCGGTGGCTTGAACTCGTTCCTGGGCGTGGTCAAGATGCTATCTCATCTAACACCACGGGCGAACGTTAAAAACGCTGTGATGAGACACGAATACACACTAATGTACTTACAAAGATTTATAACGATAAGAGCGGGTAAAACAATTCAGTCGAGGGTTTAAACAGGGCTTTGATGAGTCAGTGAGTCAAGCTCTCACTTTTTTTTTTATTGATAACTGACCGACCGACCCTTAAATGCACGAAATTCTAATTAGCGATGTAAAGGGAAGGTCATCTACCTACTAGGTTGTAATAATGGCATGGAAGAATGTGTTAACGAGGTCAAATACCTAATTTATATTAATAGTAACAACAACAATTCTTAGGCCTGACAGAGGAACGTGACAACGATACGACAACGTGTTTAAACAAATGTCAGTCTGTCTACGGTCAGGCGGAAAAAACGCCCGGGTGTCACCATTGTATGGACGACTCGGAGGACACGGTGAAGGTGTGCCCCGCTTGGCCGGAGCACCGCCGTGTCCTCGTGGAGGCGATCGGCGGCGACGTCCTCTTGCGCTGAGCCCTGGTTCAAACCATAGTCCGAAGCAAGAGGGAATGGGATGCGGTCGCCTCCTTTTGCGAAGCACTAATGATAGCTAAGGAGATGGCCGCAAGCAAGGGAACGGACATTCTCACGTTCTAGCCGTCGCGAAAGGAGAGGACCGGACGCCGGGAGACGCAGGGCGAATCCCGGCCACCGTAGACACGGGCTTACGGGCGACGAGCAATGGACAGCTCGCCATTCACCTATCCGGGAAGGACCAAGCCCAAGTCGTCGACGACGCGTAATATTCCACGCGCCTCAAAGAGATGTTAGCAAACGGGGCCCAGCAGGGCCGAAGCCTACTAGGGCTATAGGTAGACTTCTAAAAAGGTTACCCATGATCCTAGAACACACGACTCATGGCACCGAAAGTGATAACCAGAAATACAATTACTTATCTTTATAATTATAGTTGTAACTGTACTTGTACCCTTAAGATTGGAATATTAACAATGCTATTTGAAGACAGCAACCAAAAATAGCTTGTTTGAAAATAATTTACACAGAATAATGGAAGCTGAATATGGACAATTCCTAGTTTTTTTTACACTCGGTTTCTGAATTGATTATCAGAAGTTAAGAACTTATCAAACTTTACTTTTGTTAGGTTAAAGTATGACAATATTCCAAGCTAAAATTTGCCACCATCTCAATTTCAAATATTCAATTCAAAAAGAGAGTTCCCTGCCTTATGCTGATAATCCCAACTAATAACATTCATTTTACTTAAACACATATATGTACATAGACAATTAACATCAATTATTTACATCACATTAAGTTGCTTTAGCATTACAGCAGAATCTAAGCTTTGAGAGGTTTGATTACACACAATGTCTCTAAGTCACTGCTAAGTTATTGAGCCATCAAAATTATAGTACTCTGTACTCTTTGGTAAGCACACTCAAACAATATCACATATTGTTGGAGTGCCGGCATCCTGTTATTTACGTTTACTATTCTCATACTCAATTGCTCGGGCTTCCGATGCTATCTGCCTTTCTCTAGTCAATATCCCATCTAACTGGTCCGTAAATGCATCAAAGGAAAACTTTGTTTCAAATCTCTTTAAACCTGCTTCTCCCAGTTTTTGTCCCAACTCTGGGTTTCGAACTAATTTGCTCATAGCATTCGCAAAGGATTTGCTACTAGGCTCACATAAGAATCCAGTTACTTCATTCACAATTGTTTCAGTTGGTCCACCGCTGTTCACAGCTATCACTGGCTTCTTGAAATACATGGCCTCTAAAGGTACAATGCCAAAATGCTCATTTGATGGAGTATACACCAAAGCTCTGCAGTTGTACAAAAGAGACACTTTCTCATCATCTTTAGGAGATTTCATAAAAGTAACCTTATCCTCTATGTCCAATTCAGCCACTAAATCAGTCAGTTCAATGTAGTGCTCCATATTTTCTAAGTTTATGGGATCAAATCCTCCCGCCATTATTAAATGTACTCTGTTCCAATCAGCCTCATTCAAAACATGTTTCAAATGTTCAAATGCTCGTAGTGCTAGGGGGAGATTCTTTTTTCTCTCATATCTATTTATTGACAAGAATATAAACTTATCAGTACCCACTGGAACAACCTCTTTTAAAGGTTTTGGTATTGTTGTTCTAAAGAACTCAGTGTTTATAGATGGATAGCAAATGTCAGGTGTATCCTTGATTCTCTGGAATGCATCTTGGTACACTCTGGCAGTATATTTACTATTGACTAGCACTTTATCTGCTTGTGCTGTTGTCAATTCCTCCAGCCAGTTCAATGGCGCTCTGTAGATCTTTTTCAAAATTCCTCCTTCAGATGACAAAAGCTTATCAGGATGATGGCAGTAAAATACGACGCGGAAAGGACCTCTGGCCATTTTTAAGAAAGGAATACAAAGAGAGATGAGATCGCAGAATATAAGCGTGGGCTCTTCAGCCGGGATGACGTACCATGCCATGTAAACAGCTGCGTATACCATGCGGACGTAGGCACACGCAGCTTTGAACCTACCGAATATTGAGCGCGGTATCCAGTCCCCTACGACGGATACAGGAAAAGTACCATCTCTCGTCTCCGCGAAGCAGTGTGAGGAATCATGATGGTTTGTATAAAACGCTACTTCGTGGCCCTTCTTCTTGAAAGCCAATGCTGCATCCAAAACCAGTCGTTCAGCACCACCAATACCCAAATCCGGGTGGAGAAATATTATCTTGACCATTATTGCATCAGCTTTAATATTTTACCAGTTTATCACAATTCATTGAACCGTGCAAAGTTAGAAAATATAATTTGTAAATACGGCAAAATTATTATTGAATGACAGCAGAATGACACCTTGAAATTTTTTTTTTTTTTTTTTTTCCTTTCGTTCCTTGTGGAACAGGCTAGGGTCAGAGACCATGCTGCCTAGTCATCAGTATTTTCTTATAATAATATTTTTTGTAAATTCATCAGTTTATTTTTCGGATAATTAAGTAGATCCAGTTAAGTCATTAGTTTGATATTTATCCGTAAGTGAGTAAATCCAGATTAAGTCATCAGTGTTATATATTTATTTCACTATAATCCATTTATGAGTTTTTAATTTAAAAAATCTTAAGTAAAGTCCAGTCAATTATTTAGAAGTTATGTTTATAAGAGCCATGTGTCAAGTCCTTGTATTATTTTTTTTTTTTACATCCCTACTGTGGGGGTTGAGGTTATCTTATCATTAACATTTCCAAAACATTTCTTATCAATATAAAACGAAATTCAATGGAAAACTATTTATATTAAAGAAGTACATATTATATACACAAAACAGATCTATAGACAAAAGGAATTAAATTTGGCCAACAGTATTAATAATGAAATTAAACAAATGTAAATACGTCGAACTATTTACAAGGAGAGCTTGGACGGAGCGCGGTACCAAATCAGAACTACCATATATTTCAATAAGCTCATCCATTAGCACAAGGCGCTGGATGCCAAAAGATGAACAATCAAAGAAAATGTGATGTAGTGATTGCTCAACTTGGGAATTACAATGGTCACAGAGAGGACTATGCACAATTTTCAGACGAAACAGGTGATAATTTAGACGACAGTGACCAAAACGAAGCCTGAGTATGGTAGAGTAAAACTTCCTGTTCATGTAAGTGTTGATTTTACAGAACCAAGGCATGATTCCTATAGGAACATTATATACAGCATACCATAAACCTTTATTTTCAATTTGGACTGTGTGGTTCCAATGCCTTTTCCATATACCGATGGACCTTTTTTTCAACAGAGGGACTATGTCTGTGCAAGGCACAGATATGTTGAGGAAACTACTTGAATCAGGGACATCATCAGAATTTGTTAAAGTTCTGGCTAAAAAGTCAGCCCTCTCGTTTCCCAACACACCAACATGTGAAGGGACCCAAATGAACAAAACCTTAATATTATGAGAAGACAAATGCAGCCATGACTCTTTTATTAATGAAATTAGATAGTTTGTATTAGCGTTCAACCTATTATTTTTGAGATTTTCAAGAACACTCATGCTGTCACTAACTATTATCCATTCACAACAACCATCATTTTTATGTTTAATGTGTTTTAAGGCAGCAAGAATAGCCACAGCCTCGGCTGTGAATATACTAGTGTTTGAGTTTATTTTATAACCAGTACCAGTATTCAATAGCCCATCGTAAATAGCAAATGATACTGCAGACTCAGTTTTGGAGCCATCAGTATACACAAATCTATAATGAGTAAACTCAAGTAATTTACAATGTACATCTTCCTTGGTGGATAAATTGTGGTCAATGATGATGTCAATTGCAGGAAATTTGCTGTTAAAATCCCCCTGATAACATGGAAGAAGAGATGACTTATGAATTTGCAAAGTTTCTAGATAATTTACATATTGAGAAAAACTCTGAAGTATATAAAGAGAGTTACAAATAGATGGTGTATTAGATTCTTTCAAATTTGAAAACAGGTGATTATTATTTTTACTATACAATTTTAATAAAAACCTTTCTTTCAAGTAAGAGAATCTTATACTTAATGGAGGAAGATTACATTCAACTTGCATTGCATTGATTGGAGTGCTTTTAAATGCTCCAGTAATAAGTCTCAAGCTTTTATTTTGTATTTTATCAAAGATATCTACTATCCTCCTATCACCAGCAAAACAGAGAAAACCATATTCAAAATGACTACGGATCAGAGATTTGTACAAAAGCAACAATATTTTTGGATCAGCACCCCAGGAGGTTCTACACAAAGATTTCAAGATATTGAAAGCTCTGTTAGCTCTTGAACTTACCAATTCAACATATTTTTTCCAAGAAAGGTTATGAGTAAAAGTGACACCTAAAAATTTAGCTTCATTAAAAATAGGAATAGAAACCCTATTGTAATAAACAGAAGGACTGAAGTTGTTAGTTTTACCAAAGACTACTAATTTAGACTTAAGTGCATTTATATCTAGATTTAAATAAGAAAAATATGTAGATAATCCATCCAAAGCCTTATTTAGACTATTTGTTATATTTGCTAAATTTTTCCCAGACAAATACACAACCAAATCATCAGCAAATTGAAGATTTTTGACTTCTGAGCCTAGAATCAAATTTAAACGACGAATATACAGAATGAATATCAATGGAGAAAGTATTCCTCCTTGACAAACTCCAACAGAAGCAAACCGTGGCCCATATAATTTATTATTGTACTTAACATAAACTTTCCTTTCAGTCAAGAATTCATGGACCCAGTGAACTATTTTGTTTGGAATTCCAGTAAGAAGCAATTCAGAACAAAGTACATCAATATTAACACTATTAAAAGCTCCAGCAACATCAAAGAATACAGATACTAAACAATCCTTATTTATGTAGCTCTTTTGAATATCAAGTTGTAACTGACAAATACTTTCACGAGCCGATGTTCCCCTACGAAAACCAAATTGATTAGCAGGTAAAATATTGTTTTGTTCTATGTAAAATTCCAACCTTTGTTTCATTAATTGTTCAAAAATTTTACCAACACAAGATGTAAGTGCAATAGGACGATAGGAATCGGGATTTGATCGAATTTTATCAGGCTTCAAAATAGGTACCAAACAGTCACACTTCCAAGAGAGAGGTATATCATTGTTCAACCACAGTTTATTCAATATTTTGAGAAAAGTGTGTAAACCTCTATCACTAAGCTTTTTCAACATAATATATGGAATACCATCGAGTCCAAAAGCACTATCTTTTCTGGAACAGACAGCAGCCATGAGCTCCTGTATTAAAAATGGTTTTGTTAAGAAGGTATTTACAGAATCTGTCTCGCTGGCAAGAGGAAGATTTGATTTATTATTTACATAGTCTGGGGTATATTTTTGCAGAAAATCTTGAATCCAACTATCATCATTATTGTTGCAAGAATATGTTTTATTAAATTTCCGCATATATTTCCAGATTCTCGACAGAGGGGTACAACGATTAAAGGAGCTGCAAAGTTCAGCCCAACTATTTGATCTTTCTGTTTTCAAAGTAAGTTTTTTGAGGGCTTGTAATCTTTTAAACTGTATAAATGTGTCATCTGAGGGATTATTTTTAAAATGAATATAAGCCAACTTGGATTTTTCAACTGCTTCTGAGCATTTTTTATTCCACCAAGGGAGAGGTGGGGATTTAACCAAATTCCTATGAGATGAGTTATTCCTCAAAGAATCAGTATGGAGAGAAACTGGCGTATTATAAGAAGGAAGACACTTATCAATTGCAGAATGCAAAATTTTACAAAACGCAGTATAAGTTTCCAATGGAGCAAAGTTTTGGTCCTGAAAATTAGATAATTCTAAATCTACATTTTGCTCATACATCTTCCAATCAACCAATTTAAAGTTAGGATATATGGGCAATTGTGGATTGCTACTAGTGTTTGCTAAACTACTATTATTTACAAAAACTTTAATAATTACAGGAAGGTGGTAGCTGCCGAGTGGGTCATTATGTACAGACCAATCACAAGAAAGAGCCAATGATGAGGACACCAAGGACAAATCTAAAGCATTTGGACGCCACGTCAAAGAACCGACTGTTGTCACTTCACCACTATTTAATAAAATTAGATTATTATCATCAATAATCTCCAAAATATCCCTACCTCTTGAATTAGTAGAATTACATCACCATGATGTGTGATGGGCATTGAAATCACCAGCAAATATCATTGGTTCAGGCACTGATTTTATTAAAGATTCAAATTTATGTTTGTTAAAAGAAGGAGTGCAATTTGTTGGACAATAAAAACTTACAATACTTATTTCTGTATTATTTACAGTGATTCTTATACAAATATTTTGTAAGGAATTGTCAGAATATGTATTTATGTTTCTGTAATCTATATTATTGTGAATTAAAATAGCTACACCATTGTGCTTGTTACCAATATCATTTCTTTCTATTCTGTATCCTCTAATGTTAAAATGTTTAATAGGTGTCAACCAAGTTTCTGATATAATTGCAACGTGTATGTTATGGTCATAAAGAAATTGAGTTAATAAAAGCTTATTACTTAAAATACTTTGTGCGTTCCAATGCATGATATTAAGATCCATTGCTATGAGAGGAAGTACTATTTCTGAATGTGTGCTGAAGAATTTCTTTTATGGATATTGAATTTATGGGGTTATCTTTTTGGCTTACTATAATTTTTGTTATTGCATTTGTTAGAGTATTCATGAAAAAATCTGACTTAGTTAAGTTCATAATCTGAGTTTCAATACTTTTGTGTGTTAATTGTGGAAATGAATGTTCATTGAATAGTTCTGAATACTTGACGGCTCTGGTTTTAATTTTACTTTCTTCTATTTTTTGTTTTTTCTGAGGACAAGTATTTGAAATGGCGACATGATTGCCACCACAGTTGGCGCATTTAGCATTTTTAGGGTCTTCTTTGCAAATCTTGAAACTATGGTTGAGTGTACATATAGAGCATACTAAATCATTTTTACAGTATTTTGCAATATGCCCAAACTTCATGCATTGAAGGCACTGTTTTACAGGAGGAACGTATACGCTTACCTCATGCCTCCAAGAGTCAAGGTAAACATACTGAGGCAACTCTGTTGATGCAAAAGTCACCGCGACAGTTTGGGTGGGCTGATATGTGACCGCACCACCCTCACTCTGACTCTGCACTCGGCGCATGAAGCGCCTCACCTGTATTATGTTCCTGGAACTTCCAATTAGCGCAAAAATTCTTTTGTTCGATAAGTCCGTAGGGACTGAGGTAAGAACCCCAGTCACCTCGGTGTCGACAGCAGGTATTGTAGCTTTAAAGCCCATTTCTTCTAGGAGTTTTTTGTTTTGTAAGAAAACATTGGCATTATTCGAAAGATCAAAAGTGATACCAATTTTGTATTTATTTATTGCCCTCAAATGTAGTATCCCAGTCACACAGTATTTACGTATGGCATGGGATATGGCCAGTCTATCCTTGTCTGTGAAAGTTTTGGTCTCATTTTGATGAGATAAGAACACGATGAATTCGGATTTTTTGCTGTTTTCAGGGTACTTCCTTGAATACCCTGGAACTTTAAATATATTATACTTGTTGCTGCAGTCTTCATCAGAGTCTGAGGAAGTATCCCTAACTGATGCTCGATCGTCAGGGGGCTCCGCTTTTTTCCGCTTCTTGCTTCCCCCCATCTTCAAATAGCCATTTACAACTATTCACACTAATAGTATTTCTAATTCTTCACCAAATAGAAAAGGATTATACAAGAATTAACAATTTTTTACAAAACGATTTAAATTTTGGCGCCTTGTACGTTTCAAGGTTCCCGCGTTTCTTCTGACACCTTGAAACTTTATCAGACCAATGTTGCCATCTACATCTATAAAAGTCTACAAAACTATTCCACTTTAAAGTGAAACAATATTTAAAAAAAAAATCGACCTTCAAAAATTAAAAAAATTAATAGGTAATTTGCGCATTCACTAGTATTCATAATTATTTATATTATTATGAATAATTTGGGATAGGTCAATCAAGCTGGTTTATATCAATTTAAAAAAAATGTAATAATAAAGGACTAGCTTCAACGGTTTAACCACTAGGCCCATGGTGATAGAGGGACATAGAGACAGATAGATAATAAAAATTATATCGATGAGCGGGAGAAATAGGACTCCGTTTGAGTATGGAACAACAAACGGCCTTAGGCTCGTGATCACTGAGGCGACTATTAGGCGTAAGTTCCGGGTTCACTTCCCATGTCAAGCAGTGTTGTGGCTTTTCTTTTGGGAATTTCTTAGTAGTTATCAGGGGTTTAAAAGTTAGTGTGGCTGGTCATGCACCTGATCTCTCCCTGGTTGTCGTCCCAGTGAACTAGATTATGGGAACAGATAGTGCACCTATGATTGCTACACACACTTGTGTACTATATACTATATCAAGCATACCTTGCTAATCCATTTAGAATAGGTTAGCAATCTAAGAACGAAATTCTGTAATTTCTTAATAATTCACTTATAAATTACAGTAATAATTTTCGATTGTTATCTAGTTCTACTAGTAGTCTAGTTTTCATTGTCAATTTATAAAAGTTATAAGCACTGGGCAAGCTGATATTTGTAGTAACTGCATTATCTACCTATGGTATTAAAGTATTAAGATTTTAATTATCAAGTACTCCAACAGTTCTTCAGTGCAGCACTTCTGTAAGTGCCTAAGTGGTGAATTCACTGCACCTAAAACTGTATGTGATTTTTGTGGGTATATGTTTATGTAACTTGTTGAGGTGCCCTTAAGCTGTTGATCCCCGCATTAACGCCGGCGTTCACGCGCCATTGTCTTTCTATTGTGTCTCTAATTACGCTACTCAAAAGGTAAATAAATAAATTGATTGATAGAATAGCTGTTCACTGGTTTGTAAAACAGACAAATCATAATAAACACCATTACTTACTACCATTCAAAAAGGGAAGAAACAAAAAAAAAATACAAAGTTAACCTTCAGCAAAATATATTTAATTTTTCTATATAATCATGATAAAAAAGTAAAAAAGAAAAACACTTGTGATGAAATGGGAACACACCATCTGAATCAATATTGATCACCAAACTTAATAAATTGCAGACTGTAAAGTAAATACACTGAAGGCTATTTTATATGACTAAATTACAGTTCATCCTTTCTTTCAATTTTCACAAGATCTACATGGAATGTTAGTGTTGCAGACTTTGGTATCTTCGGTGGTGCACCAGCCTCACCATATGCCAAATGAGGTGGAATGACAAGTTTCCTCTGCTCTCCTTCACACATACCTATCAAACCTTGGTCCCAGCCTTTTATGACTTGCCCGGAACCCAAAGTAAAGGTAAGAGGGTTTCCTCGTGGAATTGAACTATCAAATTCAGTGCCATCGTCCAGGGTACCCTGAAAATTAAAGTGTTAAAGTGTTAGTCCTTCAGTATCATTTACATTGAAGGAATTGCATCTGGCACAAAGTTATCTCACAAATTTAATCATGTAACCTTTTTTGAGGTGGGATATCATCATATAACTTCTCCCACTCAAGGCCGAGCAGGAGTGTCACTCAACATCCAGTAGCCATATGCATTCCAGGGTCATGTAACTCTTTCGAAAATCCTGCAGCCCAAGCAGGCATTGGCCTCGTGTCAATTTTGCTCATATCTCTGAGGCATGAGTAGAACACAATGTAGAGTCGACTAGGGCTTGGTCTTTACCAGACAGCGAGCTACCCATTGTTCGCCGGTCACAAGCCCGCGCCTACTGTGGCCGGGGAAATGTAGCTTGGGATCCACATAGATAATTCATACCTAGGTTATGGTTGTTTCACAGAAATAAATAATAGTAGTTAATTACCGTGTAATGCATGTGCAAAAGGTCTCCTTTTTTGCTCTTTATTGGACATTCACTGGGTCTTTTTTTAACCCCAATTTGCATTTTTTTAGGGGCCGAATCGGCTATGACATGTGAAATTACACTCATAAAAACCAATACAAAAAGTGCAATTTTGCAGAGTAACAATATTATTGCTGACTTATTCATAATTAGAAATAATCTCACGTAAAGACAATCAAACTATTGATAAATACTTGTACCAACTCAATAAATTGATAAATAATTGAAACGTCAAAGTTATCCAAAGAGAAGAAGAATAGAATACAAGTGATGTCAGTATGTCACGAATAAATAGTGCTGCAAATAATCAATAAAACTAATTACATCTAAAAACATACTAGCATAACCAATTAGTATTATTATCAAAACACAACACTAGTCTAGTTGAGTACTTTTATTGCCAGTTGACTGAGTTATTGGCGGAATTTTTCGAGCGCTGTTTTAATTATTCGGAATGTGATTCCTAGTGGATATGATATTGTGATTTAAAATTGGTGTAATGTTTTTATTTCGAGTGTCTGAACACAACTTGACAGTAATATGTGGAATTAATGAAACATGATGATGAGATGATGATGATTCCACAACTATCACACAACGTGCAACGCCGTCTAGTCCCAAGCTAAGTAGAGCTTGTGTTATAGGTACTAGACAACTGATAAAATATACTTATAGTATATTTCTAAATACATACATATATGGATAAATTACACCCAGACACAGAATAAAAGATCATCACACAAACATTTGTCCTGGGTGAGAATCGAACCCACGGCCTCCGGCATAACAGTCAGGGCCACTAACCACTAGACCAACAGCAACAGGCCAGTCAAAATGTAGCTGAGAATGATTTGTAGAGTTGACATGCAAGTTTCGCTGACTTCAGTGAAGCCAGTGGCGGATTTACCCTAAGGCCCGGTAGGCCCGGGCCTAGGGCGGCCAGATTTAGGGGCGGCCCCAATCGTGTCAAAAAACTTATTATGGCGTATGGCGGGCGGACTGCACTGCATGGTGCAATCTATGCCGCATCCTTAAATGAGGGGTATTAAAGCAAAGACGCTTTAGTCCAACATTTTAATTTTTTAAACTAGGCACACCAAATTGTACTTAGTGCTCAAAAGCCACAGTATTCTTACTTAAACGTGAAAGTGCAAATTCGCCTCAATTCAATACAAAAAGCACTTTAAAAGTAGCAATCGCGTGCAAAACAGCTTCGATCCAAAATTTGTTCAGAGCAAATCCGCCTCGATCACAATCGACCAATCAGAAGCCACCATTTCAAAATTTCTAAGATCGAAAATAAATTCATATTTTTTCAAATCTATATTTTATTTGCAATCAGTACCCAACGTCATTGTTATATTTTGACTGTTGTCAAATTAAATAGTGAAATGCATATTCGCTTCAATCCAAATCTAAGCAAACCTGCTTATGTCCGAAGTTCAAATGCAAAGACACCTTAGTCCCAGGATATTTCTGACTTTTTGTGGAACGAGTGTAAATTTTGTTGATTTTAGTTATATTTATTTTAAATTCAAGTTCTTGTACATAAAACAGTAACAGAATCTTAAAAAAAAACATTTTATGCTCTTATTAGAATACTTCAAATATCTCAGTTTAGATGTTTTGTGACTGAAGCGTTTTTGCTTTTATACCCCTCAAATACTCTTCTATGTTTTTTCGTTCGCTGTGCGCGATTCATAAAAACAAACGCCATCTCGCCGCCGCGCCCCCGCGCCCCACCGCTGTCCCCTAACCGCTCGCCCGCACGTGTGACAGATGACAGTGTACTGTGGTATAGCAACTGCAGAGAGTGGAAGATCATTTTATTAATTTCGTATCGGTATTCCCGACGCGACGTATATGTTCTGCTATAATAACAAAAATCGACAGCTCAACAATATTTTACAGAGCGATACTTTACGTAAAAAGTGTTAAGTTACATAATTAGATATGGATGGAAAGAAAAGGTTAAGTGGGGCAGAGTATCGCAAGCGAGCTAAAGAAAAAGATGATAAACAAAAGGATGTGATTAATAAAACGCGGAAATTAGACGATTTCTTTGGGAAACCATATATTAAAGATCATATTGTAGCCACCCTACAGCACATCACTGTTACTACGCTAGAAACACGCCGCCATTGTACTCCAAGGTCCTACGTGTGAGCCTACCTGATTCCACAGTTGCTCGACCCAAAAGCATTCCCACGCTACGCGCTCATTGTTAAGCCTTGGTACCTGCTACCCCAGGCTGCCCCAACAAAAGCATCGCGCGCCCGAACCGCGCTCATTGTTTTGTAGATATTAAGTTACTATTGGTTAAGTTTTAGCAGGTAATATTGTAAACTAGTATAAAAGGAGGTGCATGGTGAAAATATACACATTCTGTTTTGGAGTCACACGATTCTTACTTCTATCCCCAAAGTGGTGACCCCGAGTTCTTCTACCCAGCTACGGACCTGGTTTATGCCTGCCGGCTGGAGTAGATATCACACCCGACATGCTCCTCAACCAGCTACGGACCTGGCCCTAGGCCTGCCGGCTGGTACGACGGCATAGTCACAGCCATCTCCATGTGATCGCTGCCCAACTACCATCTGCTCGCTGTCGTCATAACGGTACACCGTGATTGCACATTTCAGTTGGCCTCCCACAAGCGGGTCTCACCAACTGAAATTTCAAGAGGCAAAACATACACGGATATCGTTCCAGACATTCGACATCGCGCTGTACACTTCACGCCGACAAGATAATGGAGCAGACAGCAGCAGCCAAAGTCGCAGCTGTGCAGTCACCTGCACCGCCCACACCAGCACCACAGGTAGTTACTACTCAGTATCTCGTTAGCGAACTCCGGAAACTCTCGCTAGAGATAGCAAAATGGTGACCCTCGACAATGAACGTCAGCGCAGCCTTCGTGCAGCTACTACTTCGTGACGTCATCATCGCTTCCTCAAGCTTTCGAGCAGCGAGCCATACAGCCAGCACCCACGGTTATAAAGGGTATCCTGACCACCAGCATGCCTACCTGGTCATACCTGGTCATCACCCTCAGCCTCATCAGCGACCTTGGCGAATCACACTGCACCTTCGGCCAGTCACATGAAGAGCCACGAAGAACCTCTCCTGGTCGACGCAAGCAGTCAAGCCACTACATCGCACAGCACCACTCCGACTCACTGGAGCCTGCAGCATCATCCCGACTCACTGGGATAGCAACACCCCGACTCACTGGGGCATCACTGCAGACAGTTCCGACTCACCGAGAACTATGCGGCATTCGGTTCCGACCCACTGGAACCATCCTACCGCTGGCCTGGCACGCATCAAGAAGCACCAAGGAAACCCAAGTACCACATACAAGCATGACGTCACAGCCCGCTAACAACAGAAAAACACGTTCGGGTCGTGTCGTCAAACTGCCGGTACGCTTCGCTTGAGGGGGAGTACTGTAGCCACCCTACAGCACATCACTGTTACTACGCTAGAAACACGCCGCCATTGTACTCCAAGGTCCTACGTGTGAGCCTACCTGATTCCACAGTTGCTCGACCCAAAAGCATTCCCACGCTACGCGCTCATTGTTAAGCCTTGGTACCTGCTACCCCAGGCTGCCCCAACAAAAGCATCGCGCGCCCGAACCGCGCTCATTGTTTTGTAGATATTAAGTTACTATTGGTTAAGTTTTAGCAGGTAATATTGTAAACTAGTATAAAAGGAGGTGCATGGTGAAAATATACACATTCTGTTTTGGAGTCACACGATTCTTACTTTTATCCCCAAAATATCATTGATCCAACACGTGACGTTCCAAGTGGTAGTGGCAGTGCTACGTCAACTGATATTTCTTCAGTGTCTTCAAGTGCAGATACTTTGATCGTCGTGGCAAGTGGATCAAAGGAAGAAGCTGAAGATGTCCCGCTAGTACCAGGAGTGCACCTCAATCTAGACCAGGAGCGGTGCAAAATCAGCGACGATCCAGCCAAATGGACAATCGACGAATTCACGCGTGATTACTTTTGTAAGAATGGATTCAATCAAAACATCCAAAATGATTTTCCTAAGAGTGAGCGTATTTACAAAGATAAGGCGCGACAGTTGTCGAAACATTTATTTGAACGTCAGCTTCTAAATGGCGAAAAAGTTTTGCGAAAGTGGTTGATTTATTCCGAAAGTACTGGATGTGTTTTTTGTGGACCTTGTCTTCTTTTTAATGGTGGGGAAAGTCAGTTCGACAAAAAGGAAGGTTTCAATGATTGGAAAAATTCCTATTATCGAGTATCAACTCATGAGAATTCGTCTACTCACAAATTATCTGTTCTGCGTATGAACGAACGAAGTAACGATTTAGGTCGCATTGACCACGCATTAACAGTGCAACTCGATGATGAAATAAATTACTGGAAAAACATTCTGAAAAGAGTAGTTGCATGTGTAAAACCGCTTGCATCACGTGGATTGCCTTTCAGAGGACACGACGAGAAATTTGGTTCATTTCATAATGGGAATTATTTGATGTCCTTAGAGCTTATCGCTGAGTTCGATCCGTTCTTAGCCAAACACATTTCACGTTATGGGAATCCAGGCTCAGGACATACGAGTTATCTTTCTTCAACAACATGCGAAGAATTCATTCGGCTTATGGGAAACAAAGTTTTGAAGACAATTGTTAAGGAAATATTAAGAGCGAAATATTTTTCTCTGATAATTGACTCGACGCCGGATATATCTCATGTAGACCAGCTCACTTACGTAATCAGATATGTCCTGCCTAATGGATTACCTGTAGAACGTTTCCTTAAGTTCATTCCAAACACAGGCCATAAATCACAACAAATGGCAAATGTTGTTACCTCAACTTTAAGTGAATTGGGAATTGACATTTCAAACTGCCGAGGGCAATCCTATGACAACGCAGCTAACATGTCAGGCATATACAACGGCCTACAAGCTAAAATAAAGGAAATTTCTCCCCTTGCCGAGTATGTTCCCTGTTCAGCACACTCGCTTAATTTAGTAGGTGAATGTGCAGCTGAAAGCAGCCAAGAGGCTTGTTCGTTCTTTTCTTTGCTCCAAGAGTTGTACAATTTTTTTGCAGCGTCAACTCAGCTTTGGGAACTCCTTCAAACCCATTTCACTATCAAAAGTTTATCAACGACTCGTTGGTCAGCTCGTGCAGACGCATGCAAAAGTTTACGCGAATCGTGGGATGAAATCCATAAAGCGTTAGTCTCCATCGAAAATGACACACAACAGAAGAGAGCCGTTATATGCGAAGCAAGAGGTATTCGTTTGAAACTGGAACGTTTTGAAACAGCCGTCATGACTGTTTTTTGGGGATGTTTACTGGATCGCATTAACGCCACAAGTAAAAAGCTTCAGAGTGTGGAAATTGACATTACCGTTGTCATAGAACTTTATGAGGTACTAATACATTTTATTGGCGAAACACGTAATAATTTTGATGAGTTTGAGAACAACGCCAAAGAATTGTCAATTTCTTGTGAATATGAAAGAGATTTTAGACGCAATAAAAAGCGTAAGCTACTTCCTGGCGAGACATTAGATGAAGAGATGCAACAAACAAATGGTCACGAAGATTTTCGAATTAATACTTTTTTGGTCATAATTGATAGATTATCAGCAGAATTAAAAAAACGGCGAGATGCATATACAGTGCTTAACAATAAATTTAATTTTATTATTAATCTGACAAAATTAAGCGCGTCAGAAATCAAAGAAAAGGCCAAAGCATTGCAAATAATTTATTCTACTGACTTAGAAGACGATTTTTCAGAAGAATGTCAGCATTTTCGTGCTCACTGCACTATAAAAAATGAAGATCGGAACAGTGCTGTCAATTTGTTGAAATGGTTACGAACTGAAGGTCTTCAAAGCATTTACCCAAACGTGGATATTGCTCTTCGTATGTGTGTGTGTACTCCCGCCAGTAACTGTTCTGGAGAACGATCGTTTTCTTGTTTACGACGAGTTAAAAATTATTTACGCACGACAATGACGGACCAAAGGTTAAACGATCTTGCTTTGCTTAAAATAAAAGCTGATTTTTTAAGGAAATTGGATTGCGAAGATTTAATTAATGATTTTGCTGCACTTAAGTGCAGGCGAGTTTTGTAACACATTGTATAACACTTTTTACGAGTATATCTTATCTTGTACTCTTAACCTGTAGTTAAATAAATAAAACCTAAAACCGTTAAAATGTTTTATTTCAATGTGCAATTATTCCTGAAACCTCGTAAAATATTAGAAATTAGCAGCTATTATTATTATTTATTATAGTAAACTTATAAATGATAAATGATATTTATTTTGTAAGTAGGTTTTTTAAAACACTTTTACACGTCAATATTTTTTTTTTGTCTATTTAAACTAGATGAAGCCGGTGTTACCTAGCTGACTACCCTGAGAAGAAACACCGAAACAAACTCAGGGGTTTATGGTTACTTTTACCCACACTACCCACCCGCATATGCGCTAACAAGTAGCTCCGTACAAATTAATTGTGTTTAATTAGATATTCAAATATTTAACTCGCAATTAAGTGTTAAAAGTTGATAACACTCGCGTAAAAGTTATCATAACCAAGTATGCCAAGTTGGCACAGTATATTAGAGCAAATAACTAGTTTAAAATAAAACTTTAAAATAAAACTTTGCCCCACACTAGGAATTTCTCCTGTATCGTGGGTGCGTTTACAAACATTTAAACTCACATACACAAACACCCGGGCCCGGAACAACTACTTGTAGGTCATACAAATATTTGTTCCGTGCGGGAATCGAACCCGCGACACGCTGCGCAGCAGTCGATCGCAGTTGTAACAACTTATGTACCATATTCTTGCGAAGTAAAACTTTTTTTCCCTAAAGGATCATGCCCAACGATGTATGGAAATCCGTCTTAAGTTGAAGCACAATAAATGTTTATTTAATATAGACTACGCTTTATATACTATTAAATAAAAGTGTTCATTTTCACACAAACACCCGAGTTTTAAAGTCATTAAACAAAAACGGAGATAACCTACAAATTATGTCTAACCAACTCGCAACTTGTAAAATGACCACAGATCACTCATGTAGGTACAAAACAACATTGTTAGTTATCATCCGTCTGTCATCTGGCTTGACAGCTGCATCTGCGTGAGACGAAGCACAAAATAAATATTATAATATTATCGGAACGATAAAATACATATACAGTACGTTATGGTATTACTAATTACTTAACTATTTAAGATATTGATATCATTTTTGTGATGTTTTTGTCTAAAGGTTCATACTTACGTACAAAGAGTATAGTAATATATATTATAGCTTACGTAACTCGTACAAATGAAGAGAACGAAACGTCAATCATGACTGGAAATGTACCTAGCAATCGTTAATTTTCATAAAAAAATCATAATTCCGGATACGAAAACAGAATTCCTGAAGTGAAAAGCTGTAAAAAAATAAGCAAATAATTTCTATATTAATTTGATTTTCGTTCACGCATCTTTGCTAGACTGCTTTTGGTCAATCTCCTTTCTAAATCTATTTAGATAAAAGTTGGCAATAAAGTAATTTCATTATGTAGTCTATATGGTGGATGCTGAGAAAGGGGCGGCTGATGGCTTGGGGCCTAGGGCGGCCGAGACTGCAAATCCGCCACTGAGTGAAGCTGGCCAAGAAGGCTCGATACATTTGTTACGAAATACTACAAAACACATTAGAATGCGTTACATCCGTATTGTAATGATAAACAAGTATATTTTAATAAAAACAAATACAACCTAAAGTTTTCAGTAACCAGGTCATAAAATCCAAAAAAAAATACAGTTGACAAACAGTTGACACTGACACATGATAATGCGGATGATGTTGTTGTTGACATTGATTGACACTAAATCAAAAATCAATTGCCGAGTTGCTGGCTCATACAAAATCATCCCAATTAATATCGTCATCGGCAAAACCTTAGCACTAAATAAAGGTTTATCAATAAAACTCTTGCAATGACGACTGAAAACTATGCACTCCAGAAATACAAGAAATTCCTCCTCAATAGAGTAACAGCATCTTCTGTTATTGTTGAAAGTATTGAGAATTGTTTACAAAGTGAAGATAAAACTGCTAAACATTATTTCCACAAGATAATGGTATGTAGTTTACAATACCGGTTCGCAGCTTTTTTAAAATGTCAGCATTATTCTCAACGCCTCGAAAACTTATCTTGATGAATTAAGTTCACTCTATAACGTGTAATGCAATAAAATTGAGGGTTAATCTTAATATTTTGAATTCTTGGTAGTAAGTGCAAGAAGCACAGAGCTTCGGAATGTGAAATTAGCTTCAACTCTTTGAATCTTCTTAAAAATTTCAATAAATTATATGACCCTTCATAGTAAACCACTTCTGTTTTCAGATACACAACTGGCAAGATACTTTGCATGAGTTGTTTGACAGTATTTCCGCATACTTCGGCACTGTCTTAATACCCGTCAACTGTACAACGCAGGGTGATATAGCCACTTTCCACACCTCTAATTTGAATTTGTTATCAAAAATCATAAAATTTGATTTCATGTTTCCCTATAACAAAAACATGTACAGTGTGGATGTACTTTTCAACGACAAGACTTCTGTAGACTTCTTTAAATCGATGACTACTGTTGACGAAATTGTCTCTGGTATAGTAAGCCGAAGGTTCAGTGAGAAATGCGAGCTGGACCTATCTAACTTCTGTGATGATCCTGGTAAGTAATCTGTCATTAATGAGACGACTGAAGTTAGTTAGTAAATAGATAAGTAAGTTGGTAGGTAAGTTACTCCTTGTAACAGCAGTTCATGAGTGAAAATCCCATCAAAATGGGTCCAAACGTTTTGGAGATTAGCCAGAACAATCAGAAAGTTTCTTTTTTAATTTGCATTTTTATTATAGGTAACAAATATACTTTCGCATTTAACAAAAAAAAAAAATACTTATTGTGATATTACAAAAGACAATTCAATTTTATTTATTTTTATTTTATGTATCTTAGTCAGAGCAGGCAATTAGCTTGCCCTGACTGATTTTATAATAAACAGAAGTGATCATAAATTATGTAATTGTAACAATCTTAATTGTTAATTATGACTTCCATTTCTTTTTCAGAATTTTCAGATAAGAAAATATATTTTTACAAAATATCTCTCCTTGCCAACTTTAAAATACTGATGCTCAGAATGGGAAGAGACACAAAAATGTTAAACTTAAGCAACAACAATTTAAGGTATACAAATTATGCTTTTCATTAGTTTTTCATTGTAACAAACAATTACATACAGGTGTAACTAAAAGGGTTGGTAATGACCAAAATTTGAATATTGTATATTAAAATGCTGTTTCTGCCTATAGAAACGATCAAATTAAAGAAAGTTGTCGCCAATTGCGAAAATAATCATTTTAATTTCGTTTAGCTAATCATAACTAGGTATGAAAAGTCATTTTTAGGGTTCCATACCTCAAAAGGAAAAAACGGAACCCTTAGGGCCGACGCTGCGTTAAACGGGCGCACGCGCGGTCCCATACAAAAGTACTCCGTCGCGGTGACCCGCGCCCCGCGCCCATCTTGCTACGTAATAGGTAATACATTAAAGTTCTCCATCGACACGACTACATGCACACCGTAACTAATAGACACTGCGCAGGTAATAATCCAGTTTCCGCTACGGGGACCGTCGCGCGTTTTTCATGTGTGCGCGCGGGTGCATGCGCCCGATTAACGCAGCGTTGGCCCTTATAGGATCACTTTGTTGTCCGTCTGTCTGTCTGTCTGTCAAGACCCTTTATCTCGGAAACGAGGGAGGGACATGGAACGTGGAAGTATCGAGTAGAAATTAAAACCATATATCAACGTCTGCGGTCCCTTGAAGCTGTGAAAAAATCAAACTTCTGAGTTAACAAAAAAAAAAGATACGGCCGTTTGTCGCTAAAAACGTATATTTCGACACTGAAGATTTTCATTAAAGTTAATGGCTTAATTTTTACTCCATTATGAATACACCTTTACTTTGCAGTTGTATTGATGAGTCACTATTTTCTTAACGTGGATATACTAGTCTTAACAGGACTAAAAGAAAATAGTTGTTTTTTAAACTATCCCCACACTAGAAATTACTCCAGTGTCGTGGGTGCGTTCTCAAACATGTAAACTCACATACACAAGACACTTAGACCCGGAACTACCTGTAGGTATCCCGAGATATCAGCAACCCATCATTCAACCACTACGTCAACCGCGCCGTTGATTAAATGCATTTATTAAATTACCATTTTGTTGTTGCTAGCCCCTGTTGCTTGTAACCTATTTTCAATAGTAATAACTGAATATTTCATGATTTCAGCCAAATACCATTAGATGTACTGAACTTTTTCATCAAAGCAGATTTGACGGCTATGAACTTTAGCAATAATAATGTAAGTTTTTTTTTATCCATTATAAACATAAATTTTTGGTTTTCATCACTAGGGGGCAAAAGTAAAAAGAGGTTTATTTGCCCAGCCGTTGGTAAAGTCAGATTAAGAGCTATAAATATGTTTTCAGGACGATTTTATTTTATATTTAAACCTTGCTCTTTTATAGTTCTTTCTATTAGTGAAAATGGCATCAATATCCCTTGCTTGGTTAAAAAATGTTTAGTTCAGTGCCATCCAGCAGGAGTATGGCTTAGCATAGCTTGCACCTTAAGTTCAGAGCGTCAGTTAGTTCTGTAGTTTTAGTAATATTATTATTTTTAAGACTAATGATATTACTTATTATTACACACCCCTTGTACTTGTAGTTTAAAATGTCATAAGCGCCAGAACCTCTGGACCACTAGCGATATTTGATATTTAGAAAATACCAAAATACACATTTTTGCTACTGTTTGGTACCTACCTAACTTCAGATATTTAGAATGTATATTGACAGTGAGAAAACGCGTAACGAAAGTGGTCAGACATTCTGACGTCAGGATGTCTGGACAACATTCTTTTTCATAGTTCGAAACAACACAGCTAATTTAACTTTTTGTAAATATTTAGTACCTTTTTAGTACCTCAACATATATTTCTTTTTATTTTATTTTTTTGACATTCTTGTAAAATATTATGTGTTAAAGATTTTTGTTTTATGAATATTTAATTTGCCACATATAGCATGAGATGCATGATGTTTAGAAAATACCAAAATGCACTTTTCGTTTTCATAGTTCGAAACAAGGAAGTGAATTTCGGTATTTTCTAAACATCAAATATCATTAGTGGTCCAGAGGCTTATAAATACCCGTTTTCTTTATAATTTATTAATATTCTTTTACAGATACCCTCAATTGCAGAATTATCGAGGGTTAGCAGCAAAATTGAGAAGCTCTGGTTGGAAGGCAATCCATTGTGTGAGGAGTTAGATCCAGTATCTTATGTTAAATCTGTAACTGTCAAATTCCCTAGGTTAATAGAATTGGTAAGTCTGATCATATAAAACATGAACTACAAAAACCGCCCTTAATGCTATAAAATGGAATGTTTGAAAGAGCCGTACGGTTACCGGACGGCCGGTCGGTGTAAATCGTATATTACAAGCTGACAAGATAGTAAAAAGCATTAATACCGTAATTTATCTTTTTCAGGATGGAGTAAATCTAAACCAACATGGCATAGTGTTTCCGTTCTTCAGAAATTATCTATGCAATGCAGAAAAAAAAACAAAGATGGTAGTTGAGAAGTTTGTGACCATATACTTCTCAAACTATGATCAGCCTTCGTCCAGGCGCAGGAATAAGATTGAACCACTTTACCACCCAAAAGCAATATTTACGTTATCTTCTGACTTCTCAGGTACGTACATTTTTTTTAAATTGGCGACATATCTGTTTACTTTTGTAAAAAAAAACTGCATCAAAATTGGTTATAAAATGAACCAGCAATTAGCATTTCAAATAATAATAATATTCCACAACTATCACTCAACGCCGTCTAGTCCCAAGCTAAGCAGAGCTTGTGTTATGAGTACTAGACAACTGATAAACATAGGTACTTATATATTTCTAAATACATACATATCTACACTTATAATATAAAGAGGTAAAGTTTATTTTTGTGTAGGAGAAATCTATATTATAAATAATATCAAAAAAAATTTCACCAATAGAAATCTGCTTTATTCCTGAGGTACATAGGCTATATTTTATGTACGCGTGTGAATCCGTGGGCAAAAGCTAGTTATAGATAAATTACACCCAGACACATAATAAATGATCGTGTTCATCACACAAACATTTGTCCTGGGTGGGAATCGCACCCACGACCTCCAGCATAGCAGTCAGGGCCACTAACCACTAGACCAACAGGCCACACAAATATTATAATATCTTCTTATTTATATAACAATGAACGTCACGGGAACAACTTGTGTCCCGACCCCGAATAGTAAAATCTACAAGTCCGTGATAAGGCGAGAAAAGATTGCATGAAGCGGAGATGAGAATGTTAAGATGGACGTGTGGTGTGACGAGAATGGATAAAGTGAGAAATGAGTATATCAGGGGAAGGGCAATTTAGCTTCACTTGTATTTTTTTTTTGACTGACCGACATTTTGACAATTCAAAAGTGCCTGTAATTGGTCTATTTGAAATAAACGTTTCTGATTTCTGATTTCTGAAGTTAAAAAGTGGCGCCAGTGACTGAAAAGTTGAAAGGGAATCGTTTGTCTTGGCATGGTCATGTGAAGAGAAGGGATGAAACACATGGTTATGAGTTTACATGTAGATGGATGGAGAGGGAGAGGGAGACCAAGGAAAAGATGGATGGATTGTGTGAGAAGTGATATGAAAGAAAAGGGAGTTAGTGATAGCGTGATGAGTGACAGGGCAGAGTGGAAGAAAAAAACGTGTTGCGCCTACCCCAAATAAAACGGGACAAGGGCAGGAAGATGATAATTATGATATATAAAAATGAACAGCTGTTCGTTAATCTCGCTAAATCTCAAAAACGGCTGGACCGATTCGGCTGATTTTGGTCTTGAAATATTCAAGATAGTCCAGGGAAGGTTTAAACGGTGAGAAAAAATGGAAAAAATCACGAAAAAAAAAATCGAACACAACGCCATCTCTAATTAAAATGTCATTATAAAATGAATTATGCTGTTCTGGTACCAGTAGATGGCGTTATCCTTACTATTAGGCGGTACGAATTTCGCCGGGTTAGCTAGTAATATAATATTTCTATGAGAAAGAGTAGGCACGTGGTGGGAACATCTCGCTATCATTTTTTTCCGCGCGTAACCTAATGGCAGTGACGTCACATTGTAGTTTGTGCCCACTCCTCATAAAAATAATTTAAACGCTGATTGCTGCTTCATTTTATTACCAATTTTGATGCGGTTGTCAGAAAATGATTTATTTTTAGTGTTATTTGTTTTTGGGTAAAATGAATATACCCAAGTACTCCATCTCCATTATAAATACTTACATTCTAACCAAATTAAATGTTATTTTTCACACCTTTAATTAATATCAATATTTATCTATCTCAAAGTGTCAATGTCAATGTGTGGCTATTGATTCAGATTTTCTAGACACTTCCTGTTAAAATGACGTCTAACATGTCATTTTTTTTTATTCCAGAGTCAGAATCAAATGTTGCCAACTACGCAATGATTACGCGCAATGTGCTGAATATTACAAGAAACCAATCCTATAATCCTTTAACTAAAACCTATATTGATAAAAAAAACATAGCAAATATCTTGTCAACTCTTCCTGAAACCGTACATGATATTAGCACGTTTACTGTGGATGTTATATCACATGACGTAAGTAATAAAAATAACTAAGTTTTATTAAACTAGCTTCTGCCAGCGGCTTCGCCCGCACAAAATTAAGTTTCTCCATACAAACTTTGAACCCCCATTTCATCTCCTTAGGGGGTGAATTTTGGAAAATCCTCTCTTAGTGCTCGCTTACGTCATAAAAGGAAACCATCTGCAAAATTTCACATTCCTAGTCCCAGTAGTTTCGGCTGTGCGTTAATGTCAGTCAATCAGTTTCTCCTTCTATATATATATAGATGATATATGTATAAAATATGACATACGGGCATTTGGCAGCTACGTCGGAGGAGAAGAACAGGAACGTATTATCGAGATCAAATCCAGGTTCCTTACCATGAGCTTTAAAAATGCCAGGCGTTATTATTATTTATATTATTAACATCAGCTTCTTTACCAGTGAAAATCCCATTAAAATTGGTCAAACCGTTTCGGAGATTAGCCGGAACTAACAGACAGACATACCGACAGATATTTTTATTTTAATTGAATATACTTTACTACTTAGACGGAAGTCTATATGTTTACGTAAGTGTGAGGGGGTGTGTTGCTAAGAGCTTTGCTTACTTTCATTGTCGGAGAGGGGGGGAGGGGAAATTACTAAAATTCTGCTTAGGTAGGTATCGAAAAATCGCCAAACTTAAGTGGCAGTGGGCAGGGCACATTGCTCAAAGAACAGATGGCCGTTGGGTCTGAAAGTTTCTACAGTGGCGAGCGCGTTCCGGAAGACGTAGCGTTGGAAGGCCTCGCACAAGGTGGACCGATAACCTGGTGAGAGTCACGGGAATCCGATGGATGCGAGTCAATGCGAGACGCACACGACTTGAAGGAGGCCTATGTCCAACAGTAGTTGTCTTTCGGCTGATACGATGATGATGACCACGATTGTATATTTTTTTTTCTATGTTTTCATTTTAGATTTAAGCACCATAAACAATCTATACTTATACTTTTTCAGACCCAGTCATTACTTCTTACCATAGACGGACTTTTCAAAGAAAAATACAGTGGGCTATTGTTTCAATTCCGAAGAACGTTTATATTCTATATTTATGCGATACGCGATAACTCGGTGTACCAAATAACTAATGATATGTTTAGCTTGACATTTGCTAACCAAAGCCAAATGGAGTACGCCTTTCAGGTAAATATCTTGATCTAAACGTTTAGTTAATCCATAAAATGTATGCGCTTCGGCAATCTTCGTATTTCCGAATGAAAACTTCTATGTTTTGTTTGGTGAGAGTCATAAAATACAATTCAATTTTATGAGTTTTATGATTATATTTTATCAGTTTTATAATTGTATTTTATGAGTAATGGGTAAATAATAAAATATTATTGAACACCCGCTGTTAATCTATCATTTAGCCTCTATGCCTATGCTCATGATCGATTTTCCGAAGATGATGATTCCCGAAGCGCTTACTTTTTATTGGATGGCTGACCTTTTTCTTTGCTATGCGGTTCTGTTCTACTACTGGACAGAGGCCTCGTTCTACTCCTTCCATCTTTCGCGAATTGGAACTGAACTTAAGTTTTTATATTATTATTATTGAAGGAGACTGCTAGCATCGTTGTTATTATAAGCGTATTTGATGAAATTCAATTACTATGCAATAAATTTCATGTAATGTAATTATATTACAATAGCTTTTTCTTTCGTGTCTCCTCAATGCTAAGGATCGCGACTTCATACGTCGCGACTCCCAAGTTCTGCATGTGGACTACTCGGTACAGCTTTCTTGATGCTTGTCCATCTTACCAGTGCTCTGCTTTGAGCATGTTTTTCTCGCGACTCTGCCTAGTATCATGAGCCTTTGCAGAATATACAATTTGCTTAAGTTTAACTTATACTTTTATTTATTCCAGAATCCTGTAAGAAATATGAACTGCTTAACACTTCTAAACCCCACTCCCGACGAAAGCGAGGCAATTATAAAAGCCTTTCAACATCTGACTCAGTTGAGGAAACCTGAAGTCGAATTGTAAGTGATATGCACGAAAATATAGATAAATATTGATGATTAGATTGCTCTTTATGTGATATCCAATAAAAGACTCAATAATATTGTATTATCGTGTAGCTGGGTTGTAGAGGTCAAATAGGCAGGCATTTTATGTAAAAAAAAATACTAAGTTTTTTTTACATCTTTCACACTATCCCATCTAGTCTCAAACTAAGCAGAGCTTGTGATATAAGTAGCACTCATAAACAACTGATAAACATACTACTGATATCATAATATTTCTAAATACTTACATAAATCATAGATAAATTAAACCCAGACACAGAACAAATGAACGTGCTCATCACACAAACATTAGTCCTGGGTGGGAATCGAACCCACAACCTCCAGCATAGCAGTCAGGGCCACTAACCACTAAACCTGTCAAAAAGTACTATGCTTTTCAAATACGAATAGGATTGACTTAGCGCCATGTTGTGACGTCATTGCTGTTAAATCGAATCGGGTAGGATGAGTACAAAGATATTTTTTATTTTTTTTATTTTTATTACGAATCATGAACGAAAAAGTTTAGTCAGAATTTAGTTCTTCAATTCTGCTCATCTTTGCAACACTGTGTGAAGTTTCTGAATAGTGGCGAATGGAAGAAGAAGGCGATTGTTGCCAACAATGAAAATAAGAAAGTAAACAGTTTATTTAAACAAAGTAAAAAAAAAAACGTTATTGATACGCAAATAAGTTTTCTTTGCAAACCGTACATTTCAAGTAACAGTCAGAGGTCATTGACGTTCCTACTTTTATTTGAAGCGCACTGTTCTGGTATTCAGCTGCATCCGCTTGCCTGGGTGCCAAGTAAGGAAAACGCTATAAACAGTGTCTGCAAAATAGATGTATACCTTCTTGATTTATTAATCAACGACGTTGTAATGGACCCAAATATGTAAAAATTGCACACTTCATAATTCAGGGGTTTTTTTTAAGGGTGGAAATCATGCAATGACTTCTCCCGCTCTGAGTGGGGCGAGAGGGCGTGTCAGAGTTTTACTGACTAACACCACGCCTGTGTCCTTTAGTTGCCCTTGCGATCTGAAATCGGCCTTGCTGGGCCACTACGATTTTGCAGACATCTCTTTGAAGCGCGTGTGAATCACTACGCGCCGTCGAAGATTCGGGCTCGGTTCGGACAGTTACCGGACGGCCGGACGGCAAGCTACCCATAGCTCAACGTCCGGCCAACAAACGCCTGCCGTGGCTGGTAGTCGGGGGTCACGGTCGCGGTGGCTGGGGTGTGAGCGCACCCTTTTTCTTTAACTTCATGAATTAATTATTATTTTGACTCCATATCGCTACGAGTAGGATAAAAATAATAAAGACATATAGGAGTTAGGAAAATGGCATTCTATAGTTTCTGACAACCCCCATGGGAAACTGTATGAGTTTATATAAGTTTTTTTTTTTTCAGGCGTTTAAAATACCACAGCTGGGACATCAGGGAAGCCCTGAAAAGCTTTATGGCGGATGCAAGAGCCAAAAAAATGTCAGCAGAATTATTTCTGGATTCAGATTTTTCTGATACTTCGTCGATATTAGATGAAATTGAGTACTGAATAAATAATTAATATATTGTAATATGTTTTTTAATTCATCAACAAAATCATCATTTCAGCCGAAAGACGTCCACTGTTGAACATAGGCCTCCCCCGCGCTTAGGCGTTTTTTTAATTACATTTATTTATTGTAACTAATAACTAAATAAAGTTAACATTGAAATTAGTGTTGCCTTACTATCGATATCCTATCGATAGGTTGTTGATACTATCGTGGTCTCGAAAAATAGTCAGAATATCGATAGCCCTATCGATACTATTGAAATTTTACAATACTATCGATAGTATTTATGCAAGAAATTGAGCAATACTATTGATAAAGTGCAATACTATCGATACTATCGGGTATAGATACTATCGATACTATCACTATTATGGTGTATTTTACTGCAATCACTGTGTCGATACTATCGGTACTATCGATAGTTTTACTACATCGATATTTACTCAAAGTTCAATAGTATTGCACCGGAATTTCAGTAAACATTATTAGTTCATGATTATTATTAAGCAAATATATCAACAATATAGTCCGCAATTATTACTTTATGAACTTACAACTTAAAACAGCGTTGTAATATATAAAAAATGCCGCCCATAATATATAATATCTTAAGTGTGATCATACCATAATCATCTTAAGTGTAATAATTGTATAAAATTTATTATAAGTAAAAATATACAATGTTGTAAGGATTATTACTTACCCATTTTAAAAAACAGTCACTGACAAAGATAATATTATTGATTATTATTTTTTTTTTCTGCCTATGTCGCTCATAAAGGTTTGAATCCAACACGATACTATTGAATTTTGGTAAAATATCGATGTAGTAAAACTATCGATAGTATCAATACTATCGACAGTGATTGCAGTAAAATACACCAAAATAGTGATAGTATCTATACCCAATAGTATCGATACTATCGATAGTATTGCACTTTATTAATAGTATTGCTCAATTTCTTGGATAGATACTATCGGTAGTATCGATAGTATAGTAAAATTTCAATAGTATCGATATTGTGACTATTTTTCGAGGTCAACTATCGATACATCAACTATCGATAGTTAGACAACACTAATTGAAATAATATGCGTATTCACAATTCCCCTCGTGCTGGGTGCGTGGCATTTGTAGTAAAAGTAAAGAAAATCCATATGAAGCAAGAATTTAAAAATCCTTGTGATACATTCCCTTCTTTATTTAAATAAGAATCCATGACAGTACTGGTAAAACCTGACAAGTTTTGGATGACATTACTGATGTTTTAATATAAATTCTTTAATTAAGTCTACAAAGCAGCGTTTTCTAAGTGTTTTTTTTAACTTGGTCTGAATATAGCTCTGATCCA
This sequence comes from Mythimna impura, assembly GCA_905147345.3. Classification (NCBI taxonomy): domain Eukaryota; kingdom Metazoa; phylum Arthropoda; class Insecta; order Lepidoptera; family Noctuidae; genus Mythimna; species Mythimna impura. The sequence goes on along the minus strand of LR990362.1, from coordinate 9,005,191 downwards.
CCGTGGGTACGCCCATGTTTAGCGAGTTCAGCTGTAGAATGTATACTTTTCGAAAAATACGCTAAACTTATTCTCAAAATTCATCTTCCTTAGTAGGCACATTTCTCACAAATAATGTACCTTTCGCCAAACACACGTAGAATGCTCCAGGATAACCCGCAAAATTATTTCTACGTTTTTTTTTTTGCAATTCAGTATCGATTAGTATAAGGGCCGACGCTGCGATAAGCGTGCGCCCGCGACGGGCACCCGTCGCGCGTATTGTGTACTCGGGTCTCCGTCACGGAAACCGGTGAGCATGTAGTCGTGTTGATGAAGAACTTTAATCTATTATTACGCAGCAAAACGAGCGCGGGGCGCAGCTCCCTGCGGTGGGTGCCCGCAAACATTTTTTTTTTGTTAATTTTTTTGGCTTGGATACTAAGTTCTTTAGGCCGTATCTTATGAATAGTTCATTGGTTTGATACCATTTCAAAATGTATTTACATATCCTAAAATAAAAATACTAAAGAAAATTAAGTTACTTGTAGAAAAACTTATTATAAATTGAATTAAGAATAAAGTTTAAATACGATTTATTTTCTAAAAGTTGTTTGCTTTTCATGGTAATTATTGTGCTAGCCTACCACATGCATGATACGTCTGAATAGCATAAAAACATTATATTGTATTAATTGTTTATCATATGAAAGTGCTCGTTAATTCAGTTGCTATTTAATAGTCGAATAATACAATTGTGATTTTAACTTTAGTATTATTAATTCAAACAGCACTATAGTTGTCTATACTTTGACTTTCGTCTGCTTTTGTCTATCTGTCACGACTGTCACTGTGACACTGTCACGTTGTGTTTTGCAACAAAGCAAAGGTTTTGCAAATATTTCAATTGCCCTGTTTTAATTAAAAAGCATTGACTAATTTTATCACTTTCAAGTATTATAAAAGAGATCACCATTTTTTTTGTCATGGCTAATAATTCCATGGGCCAGTACGTAAACAATCCGATTCAGAGTCCTCAGTTGCAGTCTAGCTCGCTTCAAGGCTCTCCATCGCAGCACAGTCCAATGGGTACCCAGGCCCAAGTGGGAGCTAAGGCCAACCAGAGCGGCGGCGGAGATCAGACAACACAGGTAAATGAATAGACACGCTAATTTTTGTATCTCTCGAGCATGTAATTGATCTCTCATTCCAGTATTTCAATTAATCGGTCAAACGGCCATTAGGTATCCACTTACTGGGTAAGTCTTTTTTTCTATACCCACTAGTATTAGTGAAAACGTGTTATTGGTCGTACTAAGGCCATACACTAACAAATTTGACGACATATAAACTCGAGTTCAAAGGACTCAAAGGTTTGCTGCTGTTCTAAATAGCTATAGCAACAATAAAGTGCCTAACTTTCTGTAAATAAATCAGTCCATGTAAGATTCGCCTCTCGTACATACACATATCGTATCACGACATTTCGATTTCGGTTTAGGTCAATCATAGAACACTCCATGACTCTTTGTCCAAGTGTCTATGCCTCAGTACTGGAAATTATGGTGGGCAAAATTCCACAAACAACTCCAAATAACAAAGAACATCGACAACAACTTCTTACAAAGAACTCCAAATTATACCTACACAACAAGCTCCTTATCTACAAGAGCATGCTCAAACCTATCTAAACATATAGGATCAAACTATGGGTTCTAGCATAAGCATCATCAAAGGGTTCAAAATTATATCCTGAATCAAATTTCCATCTCACCATGATCCTTGAAGATCTCAGAAATCCACGGGTAGTATGAAAGCGAAACCCGGGGCCCTGGGACGAAGGCAAGGCGAAGGTAGTAAAAGTCTGACACTATCTCCCACCCGTCCATCTCCATTGACTGGCCTGTTGGTCTAGTGGTTAGTGGCCCTGACTGCTATGCCGGAGGTTGTGGGTTCGATTCCCACCCAGGACAAATGTTTGAGTGATGAGCACGATCATTTGTTCTGTGTCTGGGTGTAATTTATCTATATATGTATGTATTTAGAAATATATAAGTATGTTTATCAGTTGTCTAGTACCAATAACACAAGCTCTGCTTAGCTTGGGACTAGGCGAGGCGTTGTGTGATAGTTGTGGAATATTATATTATTATTATATTATATTATCCCGAGTGGGATTTGTCATTAGATTTTCCAACCTTAAAAAAAAAAAAACCCAGAAATAGGACATAGGATCTAAATGACAAAATCATGCATCATGGTGTCAGAGTTCTCTGTGCAATTAAAGCAAATATCTACTATCGCGGGCAATTGCCTGGACTAGACACAACACCCATCTGGTTGGAGTATCCTCCCTTTTCTATGGACTGGTGTTTGCAGGACTTTACACCCTGTTCCATATACTTCTAAAATACAATCAAGAAAGTGATCAGATCATCTTGCTCTAAATAGACAAACTGAAAAGGTGGCATATTTTGAAAATTTACAGCTCCACATAATTCAGTGTAAAGTGTGTATTCTATGGAGGATTTTTCTCTGAAAGCTAAAAATCACTTTATATCATAGTCTAATGACTGATTGGAAGATTACAAATACAAGAAAAAGCTATAAGTTTTTTTTTTTTTTTTTTTGTGGCAATTGAGCCGATTGCGACTATTCTGCCAGTGTCACGTTGAGACGGCGACTCGGTGAGGATTACCGTCGAGCTTTTAACTTCGTGGTAGATGTTAGTATGTGCTGGAAGGACAAACACAAGTTGTTAGTAAAAAACACTTAATCTTAACTACTAACTTATATACGATATATTATATACACAACACAAGCTACTAAATAATTATATTGACATTATGCACCAACTAAAATTTTAGGTCATTTTCTTTTAGAAAGGTAGCCAAAAGATTTATTAATTTAGGAGAGAAGTGAGATAGAAGGGAGTGGAAATTGGTTGGAAGAGGAATGTTAAATTTGGAAAGTTTTTGGTAGAGGTCAAAGGATTTATTATTTAAGGGGCAAGAGAAAAAAATATGGTCCAAAGTACCATCCGCAAGACCACACTCGCACAGGGAACTATCCCGGACATGAATTTTATTCAGAAACACTGGGCTACAACAATGTCCGAGTCTTAGTCTACAGAGAGACGAAACAGTTCTCTTTGACAACTTAGGGCATTTAAAAAACCAGGGCTTTCGTTGGGTTTCAGGCTGTATAGCTGCATAGTACATACCCTTGGTTTTAGAAGTCGTCTTCCATGTTTCAGCCCACGAGTTAAATAACTTGGGTTTGGCACCATTCCGCAAATCGTAGTTGTGAACCACGTAGTGCTTTCGATCAGCTGGATTCGATGTGGCATACTTAGCTAACGAATCAGCGCACTCATTGCCAACAATTCCCGTGTGACTGGGGATCCAGACTATCTCGATGTCCAAGCCGTTTTGGAGACAATCAAATAGCAAGTTCTTGATATCTACAATTAATTGACTATGGATTTTACTATGAAGTTGATTTTGTTTTAAGGCCTGAATACTACTAAGTGAATCTGAAAAAATTACTGATCTTGCTATTTGATGGGATTTAATATAGTGTATGGCTTCTAGAATACCAATGCACTCTCCTGTAAACACTGATGCTTCTGGTGGGCATTGGAAAAGTAGAGCAATTCTAGAATTTTGGAAGTAAACTGCCACACCAGTACCTCCTGTTTCGGACAATTTTGAAGCGTCAGTGTAGAAGAAGTTCCATCCTGCCCAATACCGCCTGAGAGCTAACTCAAAGTCGTCCCTCGCGTTCTGGGCATTCCTTGATATACCTAGTCCCAAGACGGCTTTTGGTTCGAAATGAATCGCTTCGTATGCGGAAGAGAAGACCGGGAGCGTTGGATATTGACAAATAGGCGCGGAGAGCCGTTTAAGCTCTCTGTACCTACCTATCAATAAAGGAACTGTTTTATTGTTCCAATAAGGGGAATTACTATAAGAGAGGTCGATTTGCTCTAAAATTGGGAGTAAGGGGTGGGATGAAAGGGCAAAAGCTTTAGACAAGAAACGATCTGCCAAATACTGTCTTCTATGGTGTAGAGGCGGTTCTGCACACTCGACTTGAAGAGCATTTATGGGAGAGGATTTCATGGCTCCAATGACAATTCTCAAGCACTTGGCCTGGATACTGTTTAGTTTTTTCAGTGCTTCTTTGTTGCAGGGCTCAATAAGAAAGCTGCAATAGTCCATTGCGCTTCTTGTCAATGCATTATAGACGAGTTTTAGGGTATAGGGGTGAGCTCCCCACCATACCCCGGCCAAGGCCTTAAGGACCGACACAGAGCGTTCACACTTTTTGACCGTGTTGTTAATATGGTCAACCCCAGACAATCTTGAGTCCAAAGTTACTCCCAGGAACCTAGCCTTATTCATTACTGGAATGATTTGACCGTCAACATTGATATCTATTGGTGGCACAGAACGCTTGCGGGTAAAAATGACCGCTGAACTCTTTGGTGCACTTAAGGACAAACCGTGATCAAGAAGCCAATGATTTAGAGAGGACAGTGAGATATTTATTGAATGAGCGGCATCCTGAATGGAACTGCCAGAGACCGTTAATGCAATATCGTCAGCATACTGGAGGATTTTGCAGTTGAAATTGAGGGACAAGGGTATATCCGATGTATATCTTCTAATATATAAAATTCTCGTGTCACGGTGTTCGAACTTGAACTCCTCCGAAACGGCTCGACCGATTCTCATGAAATTTTGTGAGCATATTGAGTAGGTCTGAGAATCGGCCAACATCTATTTTTTTTTTTTATTTATTTATATGGCAGAACAACGTTTGCCGGCTCAGCTAGTATGTTATATAGTGGGGGGCTAAGAACGGATCCTTGAGGTAATCCTTTCCAAACCGTTCTTTGTTCTGAGCCAGCCCCAGGGATTCTTAATTGGATGGTGCGATTGGTGAATATGCTACCAATGATGCGACAAATCCTAGCCGGGATTCTCAGCTCATGCAGCTTTTGCCTGAGATTAGGGAGGAGGACCGAATCATAGGCAGCCGATATGTCCAGAAAAACTCCAACCACAGACTCGTTCCGGCTGAGGGCCAGTCGGACCTCTGACGTGAGTATACTTACACTATCAGCTGTGCCCAGACCTTTCCTAAAACCGAATTGAGTCGTTGGAAGCAGTTTCCTGTTCTCTACCAACCACTCTAATCGATTTTTTATTAGATGTTCTAACAGTTTGATGAGTATTGACGATAAAGCAATAGGCCTATAAGAGCAGTGATCGTTAGGATCTTTGCCGGGTTTCAATATTGGGATAACCACTTGAACCTTCCATTCTGTGGGAATATAGCCGGAAGTAAAGCAGAAATTAGCCAAGTCCAGATAATACTGGTGAGTTTTTGGGCCAGCTTTGGAGATAAAAGAGTAGGTAAATCCATCCACTCCCGGAGCCGAGTCTCTAACATGGGACAACACAGTTTTCAATTCCTCCAGGCTAAAGGGCCCGTTCATTGGGTCGTCAGTGTTGTATACATCATCGATGCCAACACTGCTTTCCTCTATGCTTGGAACGTAAGCCGGAGCGATTTTTGTGAAAAACTGGTATCCCAGTTCTTCTGTGATGTTGTTAGAGGAGGCAGGTGCAAGGCTGCTCCTAAAACGCTTCACCTTTCGCCAGACCGTCGAAACCGGTGTGGATGGGCTCAACGAACTGCAATACTTTGACCAGCCTTCACGTTTCTTTTTTTTAAGAAATTTTCTGGACTTAGCCAATATCTGCTTGAAAACGATGAGGTTATCCAGGTTCATATTTTGGTTAACTGTCCTTTCAGCCTCATTTCTGGCCTTAATCATGTCAGTGCATTCCCTATCCCACCATGGAGGGGAAGGAAGTCTACCAGAGGGGGTTTTTTTGGTTGGGAAGCAATCATCCGCTGTAGAGGAAATGGTGGAAGAGAAAGATGAGAAACATTCGTGGGCATTATCGCTGTCTACTTTTGGAAGGGAAGATATTCTTAGGTCCAGAATTTTTGAATATAGATCCCAATTTGCTGAACTAAGTTGGTATTTTAAAAGGGGGGGAGAAACTTTAGTGGGAATGTTTTTGGATGGGAATTCAATCATGATGGGGTAGTGGTCACTTCCATAGGTCATATCTAAGCGACGCCAAATGAGAAGACTAGATATATTGGATGAACAGAATGCCAAATCAACACAGCTATTATTCTGTCCAGGAGCAGACCTGCGTGTTACGCTGCCATCGTTGATGAGACAAAGTTCAAGTTCATCCAATATATCCAGCAAGCCTATGCCAAAGTTATCGCAAGTATCTGAACCCCAACGATAATGGTGGCAATTAAAATCACCCATGACAAGAATCGGACCGCTAACACTACTTAATAAGTTCCTAATAACTGAAAGGTATTCCAGTTGTGGGTGCGCAATATAAAAAGAAAAAACATTTATATCCTCAGCCTTAACAGCAACAACATTTATATTGTCGCCAACAAAGGTTAGAGGAATTTGGGAGTATGATAATTTGCTATTAATGAGCAAAGCACATCCCCCATATCCATCAGTTCTATCATTACGGACACTGTCAAAACACGGCAGCCTGATGTTACTATCAGGCAAGAGCCATGTCTCAGCAATGCCGCAGATTGATGGTTTAAATTTGTTAATCAGGAAAGTAAGGTCAGGCTTTCTGGGAGTAATACTCCTCACGTTCCATTGAAGGAATGTCAGGGGATGGAACATCGTGGATATAGTTTAATATCGAGGTCAATTTTGAGGCAACGTGGTCAGGTATTTTTCGGGTCGGACTAGCTAATACAGACATTAGCATATTGGTTATGAAATCCAAAATATTTGTGGAGTTATTCTCCTGTCTATAATTGATTGGCTCTGCAACTTCCGTTGATAGAGCACAACCATTACCGGTTGGGGAAAAATTGTAGTTTTCAGTAAGTTCTCGGTGAGCTTGTCTATCATAGCCAGGCGAAAGAGGGACGTGGGGTTTGGGTTTTAAGAAGACCGTTTTACGGTATGATTTTTGGGTAAAAGGAATAGGACTCGAAAACTGGGATTGAGGAACATTTATCCTAGGCTTGTTACGAGGAGAGGATTTGAAGACGTCAGCATATGACCGAGAAACGGGTGGGAATACCCGACTTGCCTCCGCATACGAAATCGATTTCTCCGACATCAGAGCTTTGATGCTCTTCTGTCGGCCCAATTCAGGACAAGCACTGTCATTCGCGAAATGGTTACCTGTACATGAAACACAGAAGCTTAGTTCCTGGGTGACATCACATCCATCGCCTGGATGATTTTCACCACATTTAAAACACCTTGGTTTTGATCTGCATAAGGTGCGGGTATGACCAAAGCGGCAGCAATGATAGCAGAGTATAGTTGGGTAGGTATAGCGCTCAACTGGAAGAGATGAGTAAAAACTAATCACACGTTTGGGTAGGACCTGTCCATCAAATGTTAGTACCACAGTTTGAGTGGGCTTCCACTCAGTAATTCCAGAAGAAGTCACCTTACGGCTCATCCTTCTGGCCTTGATGACAGGGCCACAGCCCTCCGGAACCTGAATATTCTGGATAACTTCATCCTCCGACCACTCAACCGGTATATCCCTAACAATGCCCATTCGAGTGATATTGAACTGTGGGATGGTTGCTATGTAATTATTTTTTGCCAAGACCGTGTTGTTGAGAAAACTATTCGCATCCTGATGTGACTTGAACTCAACTGACACACGATTTCTGCCAATACGTTTGATCCCGTCAAGACGTATATTACTGACGTTATTAGTTGTCAAGAACATACCAAACTTAATTGGTTGTAGCACAGTGCCTGAGGTCTGTTCACTTTTTAAGGACACGTGGACGATATATGGAGGGTTATCCCTCATTGTGTACGTTAGTCTACCGGGTAAACTTTTAGCCATCTTTGGCGGTACGTTGGAAATCGCAGGAGGCGAACCAGCAACCCTTTTGCGAGTTGAGTTCTCAGTATCCATAGCGGGATCTTGCGGAGGTGTTTCAATAGCATGGGGGAGGGTTATGGTCAAAACAGGGGAAGAAATATCAAAAAGTTCATCAGGGGGGTCAGGGTCAGGAGGCTTTTTGGAATTCATTATGGCAGATTATAATTAAAAACAAGGACTATCACAACTAAAACAAACCTTATACCAAGAACACACACACACTAAGAACAGTCTCGATCAAGTTTCACACAAAAAAAGTTTCACTAAAATCGAAAAAATTCGTAGCACTGACAAAAGCACGTGTCGAGCCTTCACCACTACCAACGAAAGTCCAAGTTTTTATTGTAATTACTCAGTTATTTTTAATGTATCTACTTCAAAATAACTGAGTAATAAAAGCTATTGGAAATGTTTTAGTGACTTTTAATTATTTCTCTATTATTAATATTTTTTTTAAACATTCAGACACAATGTAAATGGTTAATGAATAAATGAAACTTAATCAGACGCGCCGAAATCGCGCGCTGAACTATAACATTTGCTTATTTCAAACTGTAACAATTTTCTAATGTAAATATTTCAGCTGCTGAGCCGACCGCGTCTGCAAGAGTTAGTTCGTGAAGTGGACCCAACTGTACAGCTAGATGAAGAGGTAAATGAAATATGAATACTCAAATACAGTCTAGTGCCTATCCCAAGGTGTTGGGCTGCCGATTTAAAATTCTATGATGGTCGCCAAACTAATGTGAGAGATAAGGTCAGGCGGCGCAAGGGCGCCATACTTTTTGCATAGATGATTTTGAAGCAAAATATTTTTTTTGTATGCTGACTTAAGAGTAAAAATTTATTAAATTGTTAATATTTGGAATATTGTAGCTGCAAGAAACGTCGATTCAATCAAATCTATCAATATTTTTACGATATTTTCTATGAAATTGGGAAACACGGATATAGGCGCACTTGCCCCTGGAAACGGGGCAAGTGCGCCTATACATAAAAAAACGCTAAAATCGTACGTTACCAGAAAAACAGATAATTTACATATTAGAACATAAACAAATAAACGCATTACTCTTGGTTTCTTCTTAATTCACTCGTCCTATAGGCTACTGCAGCTTCCATAACAAATTTGGGGCAAGTGCGCCATAGTCAAGTAATCAGGGGTTCTAAACCTTCAATGCTGTTTTTTTTTTTATAAAAAGTAAAAACTGCTAAATTTAAATAAAATGTTTGCAGGTAGGTATGGTTGGAATAATAGATATCTTTAATTATTAGACTTTATTGAAAAAATACAAAAATAGGTAACAGTTTTTCCTTTGACGCGATAGGGCGCAAATAATTAGTAATCTAGTGGATGGCACGCAAGAACTTACATGGTAAAGTAGAAAACTTTTCGGTCTTTATTAGGCTTAAGTATTTAAACAACCTGACACGTTAAAAATAACAAAAAATAATCTTATGTGTAATAATCTAGGTAATTAAACTATATTTATATATAAGTTTTAGCCGCTTCATATCCAGATAACCCTGATCGCACAGCGTCAACTGCCTGACGTAAAGTTTCTCTTGACCAAGAAGGCTTATCGGTTTTTCTTTTATAAGTACGAACCATCTGTAAAATGACAACAATTTTAGAACCCGTTGTAGTAAGTATCCAACTGCTTCTTCTTGTCGAGAGATCTGTGGGCAGCCTAGTGTCAGAGTTGTTTAGGAAGCCCAAAGGCCTCTGACATGGCTTAAAGACTGATGTTGTATGATAACAGCCAGATCGATAGTTTACCAGCCACCCATCCAAAGAAGCTTGAATTTGATCATCGCTTCCGATTTGTGAGTTTAGGCACACCTAAGCACGCATAAAGTAACGAACAAAGGAAATGACAAGTACATTGGATTTACTGTTAACAGTAACGATCAACGAGTTATATAATTATAGCGTCCCAAAAGCAAATCCCAAGAAAATACAAATAGATTTATTTAAAAATAGATTATAGAATTGATACGAGGCTTTTACTGTAAACCCATCACCCAACGCCTTCTCATCACAAGAGCCACACATAATCACATCTAGGCAGTAACTTCTCAATACAGAAAAACATTAGTACCCTTATTCAGAGGCCGCCGTCGGGTCAGAAAAAATCTGAATCACAAAAGTTGACGACTTCTGGCTCGGGGGAAGTGCGCCATACTACTAAAAACTTAGGCGCACTTGCCTCAATTGACTATTTTGAGGGTAAGATTTTAAATTCTCTAAAAAAATATTAATTTCACTGTCTAAGACTAAAATACAGACATAGATTTAAAGAAAAACAACTAAATTCTGTACTCACCTCATTGGTTTGCCGCAACACGTAAAATATTTTAAGATTTAAAGGGATTAATAACACGTGCTGATCTCTGGTAACCGGTTTAAATTACACTAAAACTAAAATGGCGGATATATCAAGTTATGGTGAACAGAGGCATCTATGATTGTGAAGTGGAACTGTGTTTTAGTTGGTTGCATGGATGTATGATGTCGTTAGTTGTATTATGGCTGTAGTTTTCGATATTTTTATGGTAGGTGCGCTTACCCCGTCGGCGCACTTGCCCCGCCTGACCTTAACTTCACACAAAAATCAGGCATGTCAGAAATCAGACTATATAAACAAAACAAGGACTGAACTGTTTCTCTTACACATCAAAGCCTTTGAACGGATTTTGATGAGATCTTGGCACACAGATACCAGTATATTTACCAGCTTTTTTTTTACTTAGACTGCCTATCTTGCCTTCACAACTCAGTAATTAAGTAACTATTATTTATGTTAGTGTCCCGTGCCCGTGAGCAGGGTTGCCCCAGTGGTAACTGCCCCGACATACGAGACTTTCAGAGTTAATCGCGGGTTCAAACCCAGGCAGGAGCATTACCTTGTGTAATTTATTTCATTACCAATGCTCTCAAAACGGTGAAGGAAAAAATAGTGAGGAAACCGGCATGTCCTAGAACCAAAAATTCGAAGACATGTGACATTCACCAATCCGCACTGAGTTCGCGTGGTGGGTTACGGGCCATTCTCTCTCCTGGAGAGGAGGCCTGTATATTATAAGGTTGATTATGCTATGCCCCTTGGCAAGTCTAGTGTCACATTTCCTGTTTAAACTATCTTTTTTATCTGCGAAAAATCTACAAATGAGTGCCATGACCAATGGCTTAACATGCTTTATGTCCCATGTCACTCATCTACAGACAGACCTCAGCAAGTGTTGCTTAACCTTGTAGGTCAATCCATCATCATCATCATTTCAGCCGAAGGACGTTCACTGTTGGACATAGTGTTGCCACAACGAACGGTTCAGTGCGTGTCGCATCCATCGCATTCCCGCGACTCTGATCAGGTCATCGGTTCTCCTTGTGGGAGGCCTTCCAACGCTGAGTCTTCCGATGCGCGGTCACCACTCGAGAAAATTTCGGCTCCACCGACCATCCGTTCTACGAGCAATGTGCTCTGCCCACTGCCACTTAAGTTTGGCAATTCTTCGGGCTAACTGCGTATATCTTCATTCCTGATGCGATCACGCAAGGAAACTCCGAGCATAGCCCTTTCCATTGCCCTTTGGATGACAGGTCAATCCATGTGGCTATTATTATTTTAGCTTGTCACTACATAGTATAAAACAAAGTCTCCTTCCCGCTGTCTGTCCCTATAAATGCTTAGATCTTTAAAACTACGCAACGGATATTGATGCGGTTTTTTTAATAGATAGAGTGATTCAAGAGGAAGGTTTATGTGTATAATACAGTACATACTTATTATAGTAGAGAAACACTGATGACAATGACAAGTTTTCTTTAGATGTTACTCTTGAAAGAGCGACATATTCTTTCAAGAGTAACATCTAAAGAAAACTTGTTTGTATTGTCTTATAACAAAAAAGCTGTGAACGTTGTATATAAAGACATTCTGTACTATATTTAGTATCAGCATTGCACCCGTGCGAAGCCGGGGCGGGTCGCTAGTATATAATACATATAATGCATATTGTCTGTGCAAAATTAACATTTTGTCATTCTTTAGGTTGAAGAGATGCTACTTCAGCTGGCGGATGACTTCATAGATACTACTCTGAATGCGGCCTGTGCTATGGCCAAACACAGACATGCTCCCAATGTGGAGCTGAGAGATGTACAGCTGCATTTAGGTGAGTTTTCTAAACCTGGGTGAAATTAAAGATCGGAGCTTCCAAAGTGTCGGTGTCTTGTGTATACGTGTTTAAATGTTTGTGTGTGAACATACCCAAGATACAGGAATAAGATAATATAAACAGTCAGAATTAGGTAGATTTTGTGACCAAATTCGACACCATACAGACACCAGAGTCGCTACACCACACTGAGACAAAATGGAACTTAAGAGCACGCGTCCGAGTTGGTCGCGCCGCCAAATTGGTTGCGCAACCAAACGGACACCAGGTGAGTAACTCTCTATAGAGCTGTATATATTTTGTTGGTGTAGCGGCGACTGGTCGCGCCGCCATGGTGTCCCGGTGAAATATAGCCCTTAGTTCAATAAAGTGGGATGTCCGATTTTCTAAGTTACATTAAAAATAATATGTATAAACTAAAAATGTTGGGTTCAGCGCCACCTAGCGAGATTATTGCTCAGCCTGTAGTTTTCACCCTAAAAACCTGTTAGGGTGAAAACTAATGTAGAAATAATGTAGTTTTTATTTGTAAATATGATTGTCAATTTATCTATTTACACAGCATCTGATGAAAAGAACAACTCCATTCAGTTTCTTCATTTTGATCACCAATAATTATGGACCTGTATGAATTTTCCAGAGCGACAATGGAACATGTGGATCCCTGGTTTCGGCAACGACGAAGTACGGCCATACAAACGCGCAGCCGTCACAGAGGCGCATAGACAACGCATGGCCCTCATCCGCAAGACTATCAAGAAGTACTAATACCTGTATTTTGTATCTATGGTACTAGTTTTTACTGTTTAGGTTATGTTTTGGATTAAGAAATAAGCTAAGATTTAATTGAGTAAAGGTGTTTTAAATTAATCTAATGCGTTTTAGTATACCTACACAGAGAGTTCCCAACACTTACAACGGTTTGTCTAAACTCTTCATAACAACAACCATATCAGTAATTGGGCACGCCATAATTATGGCGGTAAGTCCCTTCTTTGAAGAGTGGCTGAAAAGACAACACGGCGGGCGTCGACCGCCCGGAGGACACGGTGGAGCATACGGTAGAGGTGTGCCCCGCCTGGGCATAGCGCCGGCGGCGCCGTGTCCTCGTGGCCACGCGCTAGGGTACGGCCCTCACGCCCCAGCCACCGGGATCCCGATCACGATTTCCAGCCACCGAAGGCTCGGGCTTGCGGACGGTGAGCAAAGGGTAGCTCACCGTGCCGTCCGGTAACCGTCCGGACCGAGCCCATGTCGTCGACGGCGCGTAGTGTTCCACGCGCGCCTCAAGAAGATGTCAGCAAAACCGTAGGGGCCTATTGGGGCCATGGATTATGCGAAAGACAACCCCGTAGCCCTTGAACGAAGGAATAGGAGTGGGTTTTAAACAGTAACAGTCTGACACGCCCTCTCGCACTGCCCAAAGGCGGGAGATGTCATTAGATGATTTCCCACATAAAAAAAATAAGCTTGTCAGTAACGTCTAGGATACAAGAGCCTAAGATAGCAATACAGACACTACTATTCAGTACTGTTTTGGAACATTCTAGTACTGTTTTGTCAACTTATTAAGAGCCTATTCACTCGTGCCAACTTCGCCGGCCTCATGAAACTTAAAAAATAGAATCCTAAGCTTAAGACGCCAGCTTACCACTTTGCTTTCTAACCTAGAAATTAAGCTAGTTCTGCACACACAAAGCCAGAGTTACAAGCTTGCTGTCTTGGCTTGAGAAACTAGCCTCGTGTATCCCATGCATGAGGATCACCCATAAAATTTTCAACCAAAACTTGCGCTCATTGCGCAGGCACGAATATTACCAGTATTCGTTTTCAGCGCATCAATTTCGTCATCATCATTTCTGCCGAAAGACGTCTACTACTGGATATAGGCCTCCCTTAACTGTCGCCACAACGAACGGTTCTTTGCGTTTCGCATCCATCGGATTTCCGCGACTCTCACCAGGTCATCTGTCCACCTTGTGGGAGGCATTCTAACGCTGCGTCTTCCGGTGCGCGGTTGCCAATCCAGCCCCCCTAGCCAAGTTACAACCGTTTCGTTTCGATTCTCTTTTCGTTGATCGCCTCGAGTCGGCCACTCCTATTTCTTTGTTCTGACCACGTGATTAAGCGTTGAGATGACGTCAGAATAAAGGAATCGGAGGCGTGGCCTACTCGAGGCGATCGACGAAAAGAGAACCGAAACGAAACGGTTGTAACTTGGCTAGGGGGGCAGAACATTTCGGCCCTATTGTCCAGCTGTTCTACGAACTATGTGCCCTGCCCACTGCCACTTATATTTGGCGATTCTGCGACAATTTTGTGCACTGTGCATAAAGCTCAAAATTAATCATGGATTTAAATGAAATTGGGCACACATTTTATCCTGGTAGTAAGGTTCTGTAGGATAATTTAATTTTTTCACGTGGGCCAAGCCGCTGGCTGGTAATAGTGATTTAGGGGTCTTGATGTGTGTGAGATAGTGTGAAGAGAAGAGTAAAAGTCCAAAGTACACAAGAAGAAAGTTTATTTTACAGTCACAGGTTACAGCTCTTAATCACACAAGAGTTCCACTAAGAAGAGATAGGAGTGGTAGTAAGATAGAAAGACAAAAGTAAGCAAACATACAATATATAAATTACGTGCAGCGAAATATTGAAGAAGAAAGAAAGAAAGAAAAACTGTTTATTCGCGCGAAATGACGCAATCTTAAAACTAGTTAACAAACATTATCAGTTGAATAGGGAAGATATGCGTCACATCCGCGCAAAACGGCCGAACGCTCAGCATAAAGCTGCGGCCTCACGCATTATGCGATGAGCTCACAGCGCTGTTTTTCAGCGTGGGCCGATGGCGGTGTTGACATAAAGACGCCCGAACGGTGCAGCGTACAACGAGATTTCGACAGAAAAAGGAAATAAAAATAATTACAGAATTACAAATTAAAAGGAAAATTAAATTAAGTTAAATTAAAATAATAAATAAATATGTAACGTGACAAGTATATATATAATATAAAGTGGCAACACCACGACGCGCCCGTAGCAGCACTCGTTTTTATAATCTGTGGCAATTTGCATAGACCACAGACGCTAATAGGTACGTGATTGGACGCGATCGCGGTGCCGCTCACAGAATATTTTGACAAAAGGATATGACCGAATGTGACGACAAGATGGTTTTGGAAATTCAAATAATTGTTATATAGTACTATTATGATGGTTCATGTTTGCGACAATGTTTTAAGTATTTGTGACGAGATGTGAAATTAGACGAACTCAAGAAAAGCGAACATGGGAACAGGTAAGGTTGATCAAATTGTTCACTCACATTGCTTTGTGGAAAATTCCAGGGACGAAAACAAACGGGACGAATGTATAAATATAATTAGTTTATCTGTAATTAGATTAATAATGGATTACCAAGTCAACAAATAAGAATAAACAGTAAAAATTAAAATTATATGCATTGTAATGTGACTATAATGTGAAAAGTGTAATGAATAATTAAAACGTATAATTAATATTTGTTTTGTTTGTAGGTTCCTAGCATTATATTTAAAAAATAGTATGACAACGCAAACTGACAGCAGCGAAACACCACAGGGACAAGACAAATTGAATGCCAAGCCACAGCACCGCTGAAGATCCAAACCAAGTACTGCAGGTCATGCACCCATAAGGTGACAAAAAGTTTATTTTATTGTTGTGAAAGTTGTGCTAGCAAGAGTAACTTTTTATGGTTATATTTAAATGATTGTATTGATTTTAGGCCTCGCATCGGTGGAGGAATAACATTCCAGATCTTCGCAGCCATGTACTTGAAGGAACCTCTAAATGCCGCGGTTTTGTGTCGCGGTGCTGATAGTGGAGCAACTCCAGAGCGAAGACCATACTTGTAGTGTGTTTGTCGCCAAGTAAGTTTGTCAAATAGATAGCGTGGCTTTTGGGTTGTTACAACGCCAAACAGTAAACTAGCCAAATGCAGCCTGCGCCTAGCAGCCATTTTCAAGATCTTCAGTTGATTTATGTATGGAGTCACATGACTCCTACGTGGGACATGTACACAAAAGCGAACACATGCGTTCTGGATGCGCTGAATCAGTCTATCCGTCCTAGCAAGCAAACATGGCCCATAAACAGTGTCACAGTAGTTGAGTTTTGATAAGATTAGGCTGTCAACAAGCAGCTTACGGAGTGGGATGCTAAGGTATTTTCGTATCCCATACAAAACCTTTAGCTTGTAAAAACAGTGTCTTAGTGCACTTTTTATATGGGCCTCAAAGCGCAGCTCTGGCTCCAGAATCAGCCCCAGGTTGCATGTCTGCTCTACACGCTCAATTTCTTCTCCCCCAATCATGACCTCAGGCTTGGCCAACAGTATTGCAGCAACTTGTTTCTTTGTGCCCAGCACCATGAATTTCGACTTAAGCGGGTTCAGGACCAGACAGTTCTCCTCAGACCAGGCCACAACACGTGCCAAGTCCTCATTCACCCTCTGCACAGCCAATGACGTGTCTTCTCCTTTAAAGGATATGTACAACTGGATATCATCGGCATACATATGGTACTTGCAGTTTATGAACGATCCAGTTATATCAGCGCTATAGAGAATGTACAGAAGAGGACCCAGAATTGATCCCTGTGGGACTCCTCTCGTCACAGGAAGGGGGGGGGAAGATATAGTTGATCCATCTTTCCTATGAATTTGCACGAACTGAGACCTATCAGTTAGGTAGCTATTAAACCAATCCACAGCGTCTTCGTTGAAGCCATAGTATGCTAATTTAGACAGCAGCAGATTGGTATTAATTGCGTCGAACGCCCGTGAGAAATCCAAAAGAACCAGGATTGATCCCTCCCCCTGATCACGTGCCTCCAGGATATTGCCCACAACATCAGCCAGAGCTGTTGCAGTACCTCTGCCCTTCCGAAAACCGGACTGGAGGTCTGGAAGAATGTTATTTGTTTCCAGATACTCAATAACTTGTGAGTACACAACACGCTCCAGGATCTTCGAAAGGCAGGGCAGGATGCTAATTGGCCTAAGATCCTTCACGTTGGCTGGGTCATTGGTCTTCGGGATAGGGCGCACCATTGCACGTCTCCACAGTTTAGGGAAGGTGCGTGTCTCAATGGATCTGTTGATGATGTCAGTGATGGCTTGCAAGGTAGTTGGCAATGTGAGAGATAACATCTCCAGACTGATACCATCAACACCCTGAGCATTTGAAGCTAGACTTCTAACTATCTTCAGAACTGTATCCTGACTGGTTGTAGTGAGTGAAAACTCAGCCGGACCGTGTCTGCAAGATTTGAAGTAGCCAATTTTTGAGGCATTATCGCAGCAGTTTCCAGGGACATCCAGAAATGCTGCATTGATATTTTCCGGGTTATCAAAATGACTAGGAAGTAGTTTCTGGCTGTGATCTGGAAGCACATCTGATTTCAGTTTTTTCCATAGTAGTTTGGGATCCTTCTTTTGCTCGTTGATGTTTTTGGCAAAGTATGCTGTTTTCTCCCTCACTAACGCGGCGGCTGCTTCATGTTTAAGATCCAGATAGTACTGCCTATGATTCGGTTCTCTAGTCATATGATATCTGGCTCTAGCTTCATCTCGCAATTTGAACATCAGACGTATATTGTCAGTTATCCATGGTGTAGGCGGTCTCTTGATGGTCCTGCGCTTAAGTGGAGCATGAAGATCAAATAGCTGGATAAAGTATGAATTAAAAGTGTGCACCATAGTGTCAACATCACTTATATCCCCAATAGTTGACCAAGGAATCATATTCAAATCAGCATTAAACTGATCTTGCAAGATGTCGGAAAAAGAGCGGAATTCGACCAACCTAGGTTTAACCTTAGGCTTTCTGAAAACAGCCTCGCACGTGACAAATGAGTGATGGCTGAGCTCACTGATGTGATTCACCATAACATTTCGCGTTGAGGCATCAGTGCATATGATGTCAATGAGCGAACTGCTATCACCCACGAAGTGTGTTGCGGTTTGAACAAGCTGAACGAGGTTTGAGTAGTACAAGAAAGCTGTCAGCTGTTTAGCCTTTGAGCTATTTGCATCCAACAGATTGACATTCAGGTCACCCAACAAAACCAGATTATCATACGGGGCCAAGGCACTGATACTGGCAGTTATAGCGTCTAAAAATACCGCCAAATCCTGCCAAGGCGGACGATATGCTGTACCAATGAGAAGCTTTTTTCTATTTATGGTTAATCCCAACCAAAACTGCTCCACATTAGGGTCTTCAGGATGAGCTTTTACCCTCGCGTTTATACCATCTTTGATGTAAAAAGCGACCCCTCCGCCACGTCCTCCACGTATAGACACTGGTCGCGGTATGTGCCTTAGTTTGTACCCTGGTACACTAGGAGCTCGGTCCTGTTCGCCTTTGCGCAACCAAGTCTCATTAATAGCCATAATGTCCACAGAATGATTTCTCATGGCTATCAAAAACTCATCTTGATTTGTGCATAGCGAGCCTGCATTCAGTAGACCAAACTTGATATATTTGCTAGGAGCCATGAGTGTAAATAGTTGTAGATATTAGGTATGTAAGTGTATGTACAAAGAAAAAGAACCAATCAGTGTATATAATATGTGTACATATATTGTAAATAAAAATAATTAGATATAAGTGTGATATGTGTAAGTATTGGGCACTGCTTGTATGTGTATTTGTATAAGTAAACGGTATATGTGTTGGAGTATGAACAGGAGTGGGCTGGGGTGAGCTTATTTGGTTAGGAGAACTCAACCCGACTATGTAATAGGCACAGGCAAAGATAGTCATATAAACTAATAACTTGAAATTAGCTCTCGCCAGCAAAGTAAATTGTAAATTTAAATAAATTAGTAATATAATATGTAAAATATAAGTATATATATATAGAATTAAAAATTGTTCGAAGAAACCTGCAGAGTTGCAATAGAGCAACATGCAAAAACAGAAGCAACGCACATCTTCACCTATGACAACTATGAAAAACAAAATAATAACACAAAAAACTACAGACACTAAATAGTATGTTAAGTAATTAAAACTAAACTGTGACGACAGGTCCAAAGACACGGGAGATGTCCGCTTCAGATCGTATCCTATGGGTGGCGTCTCCTGGCTTCCTTCTGGCGAGAATGCGGCCTCGCTTGATCCACACAAACTTCCAATCAGCGAGACCAGCAGCGTCACGCGCTCTGCGAAACAGCTGGCGGTTGGTCCTGGTGAGCCGCTCGTTGAGAAAGAACCGCCGAGCGGGCCCCGGCATGTCGAGGTCGGCTGTAGTCGCGCCGCGCCGCACGCGTGCGCTCGCTAGCAGCCTGTCGCGCAGGTCCCGTCGAGCCAGGCGCACGACAATGGCGCGCGGCCGAGATTCCATCGCCCCGGCTGAGCTTGTCGCGTTGAGCTGCCTACCGCCGACCCGCTCGGCGCTGACAACGTCGCGCTCGTCGAGTGTGACGCCTAGTTTCAGGCTGATCAGCTGGATTATATGGGCGGGGTTGTCAGCCGTGGCCTCCGGTATATTAGAGACCTCGATGTCGTTTGCCAAAAGCTCCTGGTCCCTTTCGTTGAGCTCCCGCTTCAATTCATCGATGATCACATCGACCGCTCCAGGCTTAGGCGGGTCGGAGGCCCGCTGTTCCAGAGCATATTCTACTGCAAAACGTACTGGCCGGTCATGCGTGCGCGAGCGCTACACTATGATCGCGCTAACTACTAGTTACACAAAATTTGTCTCGTTCAGTTTGTTTGTTGAATGTTAGGACAGTGGTTGTTTATTTTGATTCCTGATTCTATATAATACTAGTCGTTAGTCTCTGTACGTATATAAATAAATTATTTTATTTTGATTTTATACAATTATATATTTTAATATAATTTTAATAATACGTAGGTCACTACAGTAACATAATGAATTTGAATAAAACAAAATTGTATAATTAAGACACGATTTATTTGAATGATTATGATAATTAAACATTGAGAACGACAAAAATGAAAAAAAAAATCACAATTTGTTCAATCACATACTTAAAAATACAAAACTTAAAACGGACATAAATAAGTAAAATTACTTAACACAATACTGGTAGAAACAAAAACAAAAATCTTTGATTATAATAGTCAAAGAAAAAATAATCACAGACTGTATATGGTGCACTGTAAGGACCTATACAGAAGACAGACAGTCTGCAACACACTTTATTGATTTTTGAATCAACCGTTCTAATGTCCATCGTCTGCATAAGGCCTTAAAAATATGATACGTCACACAAAATTAAGTACATAAAGTACACAGAAACCTTTTGGAATGCATTAATACTAATTTCAATACTAGAAGACAACCATTAGGTTATGATCGATGTCCTTAAGGATTTATATACCAATATTTCTCTCTAAACAGGCAAATTATTTGTTCTGCTACCACTAAGTTATGTCTAAGTCATGGCTAAGCCACTTATTTACTCGATCTAATTAGGATCGACCGACAGCTGTATTCAATAAGCTCTAGGCAGCTTTTTTTTTAACTAAAAGGGGCCCATACATGAAAGCTGTTAAACATTAATTCCAATTTTTGGGACACTGCTCTAAAAAATATAGGCCCGTCATAATAATAATAAAATAAAAAAAGACGTGTGGCACTCGAGGACTGCCGCGGTAAAGCTATTGCAAAGCATTTTGTATCAACTTATGCAATTATAATTATTTATTTATTTTATTTATGCAGTAACAATACGGCTAGTTGCACGCACACAAACACGTGTCGAAGACTGCCGAAAAAAAACGACGTTAGACAATGCACGGCCTTCAAGCCACACCTCCGTGCCCGTCGGAGTGGGGAGCGTGAGGTTTTTTTTCGTTACGGAATTTCTGGATTCGGTCCCCGCGCTCAAGGCCCTCGATAGAAGCTATGCAATAGCTTAAAAATGTTCCAAATACTGCAACAATATTTTCTTAATTTATACCTACAAAACTGGCGGTGAATTGCGTAAATTGGTAAAAAAAAAACAAAATCATTTTATCAATAATGTTAAACATTGGACCTTAAATTATAAATACTTATCACTTATCGTCACATGCAATCCTAATCATTATACAAACCAAAAAAAAAAATTAAGTACATAAAATACTCTTTAAAATTAATATAATAACTTTATGAAGTGTCTATAGACGTAACCTGTCTAATAACCAGTCCCTTTTATCAGTTCAATAAGCCCATAAGAAAAAAAAAATGCTCTTCCATTAGTTGTAACATTAGAGATGCCCCGCATCACCCTGTAATAAGCCTTAGTATTTGATTGTATACCAAAATCAGGCCAACTACGATCTTGTCAGTTAGCTTAGACTTCAAATTCATAATTTTTTTGACTGCAGGGCACTTGATTTAGAAGCTGGTGATTGGGTGCAATAAGTACACATGTCTGTTGTCCTGCTATACAGTAAGACATACTAGTATCATGTATGGGTCTAAGCGTGCTCCATAGACAAAATAATGTGATCTACACTTTGCATGCTGTGTCTTGCTTGGCAGGAGTGTAAAGATGGTCAGACGGGCCCACTCTCTGCCAGCGAAGAGACTTGGATTTGATTGTCACTGGTTCCTGGAAAAAGTAAAGAAATTGTTAGCTAAACTTTTCTGTGATCTATTAGGTAATAATTATTGTCTATGGATGTTTTGAATTTGAAGCGTTTGGCGGGATTTTATCTAGTAAAGTTCAATGGCTGTATCAATTATTCGCAAATTGATTCCCAGTGCATATTGTGATGTAAAATTGGTGTATTTTTGTATCTCAAGTGTCAGCACAACTGGAAAATATGTACAATCATTTAGAAAGACGCGGAGAATTTTATTGGTAATGTATTTTTTTTTTTTTCACTTCTAAATGATGTTAGTTTTTTTTTTATTTTCTTCAATGCGTAGGTGTATGGATTTGTTATTAGGTTATTATTGTTTGTAAGTTTTTCTTGTACAACGCCTTGGACATCCTCTGTAACGTTGTTCAAATGCTTGTAAATACTTAAATAAATATTGTGCCTAATCCTGTAAAAGTATAAGAATGTGTTACATCCGCATAATAAACCGACTGGACTTCATACAAAGTCATTGCTTAAAAGAATAAGTATCCAAACCAAAAACATTACAAAAAAAAAAGAAGCGTTTGACAAATCTTCATAATTATTCGGAACAGAATATTATTTATCTATGGTGTCAGAAAAAAATTATAATTGTTTTATTAGAATTAGTTAAAACTTGATGTTGATTAAAGCGCATCTGTATTCAATGCCAGTGAATGATCTCGCCTACATTTTCATGCTGTGCAAATATGAAAATTTGTCGAATGTAATTATTTAACTTGTCACCAGGGATGTTAAATAACAATAGTAATTAGTATATTTAGGGCACAACGTGCAACTGCATTAAAACAGTTATTTTGAACCGATTGAGCTGAAATTTTACGGTTATAAAAAAATTATAACAAAAGCAGGTAGGGTAACTGAAAAGGTAAAGAGTACCTAATGTTTAAGGTAGAAGTTCAAATAAATATTACGGAATTAGTAAATACTTAGGTATTTATTTTATACTACAAAATAACAATATTATTAACATGTCCGAACATATTGTGTCCGAATCGTCAATCAGTCTTTATTTTGTACAGCAATGTTTTTTTAACACATTAGCACCACAAATAAGAACATTGTTCCAAAAAAAAAAAAAAATTCATGCTATTTTTGGCAGAATATGGGCCATGTGTGAAGGTGATCTACATTGCTGCTAGGTTCCTTGGTTTAACACCTTCAATTCTGCTTCAGTAACGGCACTGAAAACCTTCTGTTTCACTTGCACCTGTAGTCTTTGTGGTAGTCTTTTCACATGAGCAGCCATTGCCAAAAAGAATGCGTCTATAGGATCCCTTTCTTTTTTTGACTTGACCTCCAGGTAGTTTTGTAGAACCTTCGCGACAGTTGGTGTATCATCCCCTGATGAAGGTTTTGGCTGTGGAATTGAAGTTTCACGTGATGTGGGTGCTGCGGTAAATTCATCAAAATCTATGTCTTCTGAATACATCTCTTGCTTTAAATAACTTTCAGTTGTGCTTTCTATAGCCGCTGTATTTTCATAAAGGACCACGGAACTAGAATTGCATATTTGATCGTAGTCTTTCACATACGGTTTGAGAAATTCAAAATCCCATTCGTACTTTATGAGACGCCGTTTGGTAGATTCACTTTTTTCTCGAGTTTTTAAAGCTTTCCTAAAATTTTCTCTAAGTCGTTTCCATTTGATCACAGAACAAAAAAGTACATAGAAGTGCCCCTACACTGGTTAAGCACGGGAACCAGTGTCGTCAAACTCACACATTTGCATATAAAATTGTCCATTACACACATAAAAAACAGTGATTTGATTGGCTACAAATTACAAACGGAACTTTTACAAATCATCTTCTTATTGCTTTCAAAAATTAAGTCTTATTACAACGAGTGAAAGTTGTGATTATTTGACATGACACAAACAATAAAGACGTTTTTCGTCCAAAAACTTTAAATAGACAAATTTACAACGAGTTCAGCTACTCAACGCTAGATGGCGCCGTAAACAATTCATGCTATACTGAACGCTAACGCCTTTGAAATAGATGTCATATTCCCATGGACATGTAATCTCATTTGCTACTCAATTAGAGATGTAGATATATATCGATATTTAAATATTGATGTTACGTAATTTATTCGGGTGAGCAATGTAATAATTATTTAATTATTTAACATCATACAAAATATGCTTAATAATGGAAAAGGTTGATCTTTAAAATATTAATGTTAAAGAGGTATTAGTATGTTTTTATGTAAGGCTAGGGGGTAATCTTATTTTCTTATAATCAAGTACAATGCGTTCCAAATAAGAATAGATCGATTGCCATTTTGTGACGTCACGTCATACTGTCAAATCGAAGAAATTGGGTAGGGTGAGCAAAACAAGAAATTTTTACAATTTAATTTATTTACGAATCGTGAACGATTAATATTATGTAATTATCTTCATTAACTATTATCTGCTGCCAGCGACTTCACTCGCCTGTAAGTAGAAAGTTATCCCGAGGGAACATACTTTCGTGACGTGGTCTACCCATGTACCAAGTTTTATTGAAATCTGTTCAGCCTTTCGAACGTGAAGAAGTAAAAGAAAGTGATTAGCAAACCGCACTTACTTCGGATGGATGCAGGTTACGTGTTGTTACAACCTCGAGATTTCTGTGCAATCTTAGTTAAATATTTATAAATTATACACGTGAACCATCCGACACAAATTTTGGATGATGGTGCCAGCCATGAAATGAAGAGTTAGAAATAAATAAAAATTATCGATACCAACCTACTTCACGGATGTGTCCCATCCCTAATTGAGTAGCGTCGAAGTTACTAGAATTTATGTTACGATTTTCCAGATGACGACCAAGTGCATTTAGACTTTGTTTCAATGATTATAAGGTTGTTTATAGTTTGCATTGAAGTCATAAAATGTGGAATTGTGATTAAAATCAAATATATTAAAAATTAACAAAGTTTAGAACTTACCGATGATACGATACACCTCCACAAGATACATTTTTTTTTCGGCTTTGGTTTTTGCAGTTCAAAACCGCACAATTAAGCATAATTTGTAATTATTCGGGTTTTTTTGATACAACCAATCGCGACAAGTATCTGACAGCGAATAAGCTAACTCTTGCACAGCTGTGCTTAATGTTGACACGCGTGCGATATCTGAGGGGCACTTCCCTACTTTTCTTTATTCCGTGCATTTGATTATGCAATCTTGAACTAAAAATATACAAAACAGGCATTAGGTTAATTAATTGGCATCGTAAATACAAAAAATAGCAATTAAAAAAACACCTCTAACAAAGTTAAAAAAAAAATTCTTACTTGAAATTCCCATTTCGTTACTTATTTCGTCCCATGCGTTTTGTTTACTAAGCTTGTCACTGTAGTTCCGCGAATTAATGTTGTAAAGACATTCATGTTGTTTTACTAAAGAAATAAGCTTTTCATCGACATCCATTTTATAAATAAGAATGCATATATTGGTCAGTCTAGTTCACGATTAGCAACTATATTGACAGAAAAGAAAAAGTCAAAACAAAATGGCGGCCAGTTTTTGCATTGCGCGATATGAGCCGACCGACACCGACGGCATCCGAACGTATCCGAGCGGAAGCCGCGGCAGCCGGGCGCACGCTACCGAAGCATTCTGCAGAAGGTGCGACGCGCGTTGATTCCTAACGTACGTCGTCGTCTGTATAGCCTTTTCCCAATTGTTGTAATCGGCTGCCAGTCTTTTAAGCCTGCTGCAGCCTTTTGTAGATACTTTACATTAAACTGCTTAATTGGGCTTCACAAGGCCAAAGCCTTTAGGGAGAAAATGATGTGCTTTCAACCAGTAAATTAAAGAGGAGTAGATTGTACAGTCAGGACACTTGATTTCTGTCATCTTTAATAATGGATTGACTACATAGGCACATAGGAACTTAACGAGGGCCCTTCCCCACTCGTCTATCGTCAGCCCGAGCATGGTTTAAAAGCTTGTCGGTTCATCCAACGCAATGTTTAATAAAAAGGAAATGCGAAAACAGAAACATAATACCTAAAAGCTCTGCTGGCACTCGGTAATACTCACTCGAATATTTCACAAAACTTGTCCCAAGAAATAAGTGCTTTTTTTTAAACTGTAAAAAATTTTGGAAAAAAGATTCTTTATAAATATATTTTTTGACTTTTGTAATTTTTGAGTACATTATGAAGGGTCAAAGTTCATGCAAAATAGCAGATTTTCAGAGGTTTTTACTCGATTAGTTTTACACAAATTTATAAATTGATTTCAATAGAAGCCTAGATAATATACACAAGATATCTGTTTCCAAAATATCTAATGAAAAATGTGTAATAACGTCAAAATCACGTAAGAACGGTTGTATGAAAAACAATGAAAATGTATGTCGGGTTGGATGCTCTTAACGTTAATTTTCCGCGTCATAGACACATAATAATACATAGGTATATAAAAACCAAAACTGCATTATTATTTAAGTACCGAGTTAATTGGGGTAACTTTGGCTCTGGGGAATAACTATGGCACAAGCTGATCAACCAATAGAAACACAGTAGGTAAACATTTTCTCATGTTCTTAGTGGTTAATAAGCTTGTGCCAAAGTTATACCCCAGGGTCTAAGTAACTCCAATTTACGGTATTTATTTAAGTGTCGTCCTGGACAAAACAACGTCAATTATGTGATTTGAATTTAAGTAGGTACATATAAACAATATGAGAGCAGTGACGGCCGAGTGGTAACGGCCCCGACTTACGAGTTGTAGGTCGCGGGTTCAAAACCAGCCAGGCACATTACTTTGTGTAATTTATTTCATGACTGCTCTCAAAACGGCGAAGGAAAACATCGTGAGGAAACCGGCATGTCCTAGAACCAAACATTCGAAGATATGACATTTACCATTCCGCACTGGGCGCGCGTGGTGGATTACGGCCCATTCCCTCTCCCAGAGGCCCGAGTCCTGAGTCCCAGCAGTGGGAACATTAAAAGGCTAACATTAAATCAAGCTATGCTATAAACAATATGTAGGTAAGTGTTACAATAACTAGGTATTTTCGGAACGGATATTCAATTCCAATTTCTCTAATTTAACCTACAAATATTAAGTAAGTACAGGTTTACATTAATATAGCATGATTGCAAAAGAGCCTAGACAATCACTAAGTTATTGATGACTAGTTTATGAAAATCATAACACCACCTGAGGTTCTCAGTTGTCCAGTGATACATCACTATAGATAATACTTTATTTAATTAGATAAACTTTAGGTATATACATTTGTGGTACTTAAGCAGACTTAATCATCCAGGTGTCTTTATTAATTCAAGCAAATGTGTGAATAGGCGATAACAACAACAAATAGTTATCGTTACCTACTAACATTCTAAACACGGATGACTAACATTTATTTAATGAGTAAAAATTGGATTGATTATGCCAATAAATTATAAAAACATTGGTCACTAAGCCAAAGCCTTGTATTTCACGAAAGAGTCTCGAAAAATCGTACCCTCCTTCGTCCGGTTCCATGGTGTAATGGTTAGCACTCTGGACTTTGAATCCAGCGATCCGAGTTCAAATCTCGGTGGAACCTTTCTCTTTTTGTAGATTGTGTTCAATGATGTTCGTCCAAGCGATAGCGGAAAATTCAATGAATCGTACGTAAACAATATCGGGGTCGTTTATAAAAAAACTGGACAAGTGCGAGTCGGACTCGCGCCCTGAGGGTTCCGTACAAACTTACCTATGTAAACAGTTCAATTTCCGAATGAAATTTTGAAGATTTTTCCGAATCGCAATTTTTTTTTGTTGTGACGTAACAACAAATTTACAGTTTTCAGATTTATTCCTTTAACTGTGCTATAAGAACTTGCTTTATGCAAAATTTCAGGATTCTGGGTCAATGGGTATATGAATTTTGATTTCCTCGAGAGTGTCGAAATATACGTTTTTTGCGACATAAACGGCCGTATCTTTTTTTTTTGTTAACTTAGAAATTTGATTTTTTCACAGCTTCAAGAGACCGCAGACTTGAGTATATGGTTTTAATTTCAATTCGATACCTCCATGCGTTCCCGAGATAAAGGGTCTTGACAGTAAGACAGACGGACGGACAACAAAGCAATCCTATAAGGGTTCTGTTTTTTTCCTTTTGAGGTACGGACCCTAAAAAAGTAGATGCAGACAGAAGTGCGCATTGGATTGATTGTATATCAAATCCTTTAGATATCTATTCAATTTGTGCTAGTTTAAAATCTTACAAGAATGCTATACTGAGTTTTCTACTTTTCTACCTTATAGATTTATGATTGGAAGATATTATGACCACGCAAAAATTAAAGGTAAGTATTCGCTTTTTGCTATGTATGAAAAATCGCCAATCTTCGACAACCATCAACCGGCCCATTTGAGATGCAGATTAATAGTAATTAGGACTTAAGATTTAATTAGACTTTTTCACTATTCATGTCAACCTATCTAGAGAGAGA
This sequence comes from Mythimna impura, assembly GCA_905147345.3. Taxonomy (NCBI): domain Eukaryota; kingdom Metazoa; phylum Arthropoda; class Insecta; order Lepidoptera; family Noctuidae; genus Mythimna; species Mythimna impura. The sequence goes on along the minus strand of LR990362.1, from coordinate 8,976,922 downwards.
CATTACCACAGATCGATTACTGTTTTATTTATCTGTGCATATAATTAAAGTGAGGAAACAAAAGCAAAAAATTACTAGAATTAGAATTAGTAGTTTTTTGTTTAGCTACACATTCGAGTCATTATCATGCGCATGCATGCTGTCCATCGATAAAACAGATTGTGACTAGAATAAAGAATTTAGATAAAACAAAACGTAAATACATTTCGGAATAATAATCGATAATCGTGACTGTTCGATTAACAACGCGATAAGTTTCCAATTGTACAAAATTCGTCGTAATAGCGTCGTTAGCAGTTCTCATCCTGCTTTGGTATAATTAGTAAGAACTCCGAGTTTGTAGAGTGTCGAGTAATCACTTTGAATTTTTTACACACAAAATAGGTGATGACCTCTCAGTCCAATATTATACCAAGGCCTTTTTTTGACATTCCCATGTCAAAAAGAAGTTTCGTTGCCCTTTGGGTTTCAAGGCCAGTGTAACTCTTTCGAACAATCCCGCTGCCCAAGATAGCCTGATTATAGGCCTAAACCTCATTAGGCTAAGGCCTATAATCATACTATAAGTAGAAAGTATGTGTATTGAAGTATAACGATACTTCCCACTCCAGCGGCTACACAAGAATAAATGTACTAAATCAGAAGTACTGTAAAAATGTTGTTGAATTAATAATTTTTAGGGTTCCATAGCCAAATGGCAAAAAACGGAACCCTTGTAGATTCGTCATGTGTCTGTCTGTCCGTCCGTATGTCACAGCCACTTTTTTCCGAAACTATAAGAGCTATACTGTTGAAACTTGGTAAGTAGATGTATTCTGTGAACCGCATTAAGTTTTTCACAAAAAATAGAAAAAAAAAACAAATTTTGGGGGTTCCCCATACTTAGAACTGAAACTCAATTTTTTTTTTTTCATCAAACCCATACTACGTGTGGGGTATCTATGGATAGGTCTTCAAAAATGATATTGAGGTTTCTAATATCATTTTTTTATATACTAAAAAAAATATATGATGTACATTACCTTATAAACTTCCACCGAAAATTGGTTTGAACGAGATCTAGTAAGTAGTTTTTTTTTTAATACGTCATAAATCGTAAACCGCAATTTACCTTTCAAGTTTGTACGGAACCCTCAGTGCGCGAGTCCGACTCGCACTTACCCAGTTTTTTTTTAAGAGTAACCATGGATGTTCTTGCCGGTTCTTCTCCTTTTGAAACGACCATTTGGAACCGTACGCTAGCTTCTGACGCATAAATGCCCATGTGAAATAAATAATTTTGACTTTGAGATTTTAAATGACTATATAAAATAAGCTACAATCAGGATTATAAAATGGAATATTATTTTTTGCGCATGTCTACTTGTCTACACACTTGGCAGTATTCATTAGACGGCTGATATCGATTTGTACCGTTAGTGTTACCTCACCATTTATTAGCCAGTCGGTAGGTAACAAGAAAAAATCGATATCGAGCTTAACACCGAGGTCCCTCAACGCGACGAGGTAAAGGTAAATCAATATCTAATTGTTAGAGCTTCGATGGAAACTAATTTTTAATTCAAAGGCCTATGTAGGTATTTCATAACAGACTTCGCTGAAATGTTTTCGTACCTATAACGAATTACTTTTTTTTATTATAGCGATCGAGATTTGAGATAAGTATTTGATGAGTAATTCTAATTACGCATTTATACAGGTAGACATGAATTTGATTAACACACAAATTTAAACCATTAAGTAGAAAACAAAGAACAAAAATGCGGAAATGACTACTTCAGTATTGGAATAACACATGATATATTTATGTGAATATAAAGATAAGCAAAACAATATGCGTAGTAGAAGGTAGGTAGTTAACTATATATAAATATTGCCGACCAGAGCGCGTTTGTCTTTTTCGTCACGGTTTTTATTGTATTGAAATCAAACAAGTCAGCCAAAATTGCTAATTGATGTTGGTCATTAAATTCAAAAAGTTGACAGTTACATACAGCATGGCAATTAGCCAATCAATGACGTTCTATCGAGACACACCTCTTTGTAAGACAATACTTGCCGGTGATAAAACTATTTTCTTCCATCATGTATATCATGACTTCATGGCTATTTACAGGACAGCTTATTGCCAAAACTTCTTTTCTTTGTTGCAAAGAATATTTCCAACATGTAGAACTCTTACAGAGCTAACCAGGAGTTGGGGAGCTCATCTTCAACTAAGCTCTCTGATAAATATGATTCTTTCTCAAATATTTGCAGGGAGGGTGGAACTTATACACGACACTCTCTTGGCTAGCGGACAATGAGTAATGGACAGCTCACCGTCCGGCCGTCTGGTAAGAATCAAGCCCGAGTTTTCCACAAGCGCTACAAAAAAATATCAGTTACACCTGAAGAGGCCCGGAAAAACCGATGCCTGTTAGGGCTGCGGCAACGTTTGAATGAGTTACCGTGCCCCTAGAACACAAAGGGCAAATGATGGAGCATAGGTAGGTTTTAGTCAGTAAAAATCTGACTCGCCCTCTTGCTACATCCAGTAGCTTTGGGTACATCCAGCGATATTGGAAGGTATCGCTTCATTAATTAGTAATTTAGCACGTGCGTCTCTGCTGGCGGGTTTACAGCATTAAAGATCGAAATAGAACAACAGACTGCATTTCCGACTGAACGACTTACTGTAATTTCGTCCATATTACCCTGATGGTTTATTTGTAGACTGCTTCTACTTTGTATCGATTGGTATGGGGTCCACGTGGTATCTAAATAAAATTAACAAGAATAGCCTGTCTTTTGGTACAGTCAGTGTTCAGTGGCGAGCAAGGCAACCGCCCGGGGGTAGGCGGCTCGTGTAACAACTCGATTAGGGGTTCGTAACGCTTAAGGTCGCCCCTGTCAGTCTTGTTCTAGACTGCCAAATGTCAAGAATAACCCTAAGGAGTAATCAGCCCGTCTGACTGGCGAAATGATGGAGGCATGGACCAATCAGGGTTCGGTACTGTTGTTCTTAGTTATTTTTATTTATTTTATTTTTTTTATTTATTTACTTCATCTTACATCTATCTTTACAGGTTTTTTTTTTTTTCCCCAATGCGATAAATGCGCTTATCCTAACTTATTACTACTAGCACCTATAACTAATTATAAACAATGCATTCCTTGTGAATTCACCCAAAGTACAACAAAATAAGTCCGTCTCATTAGCTATCAGGTTGAGCGTGTGAAGTGCGCGCGTAAGCGGCGCCTCCCTTAAAAGGTTTGTCCGGCCGCGCGGCTCAACCAGCAGGCGCGGTCGCCGTCGTCGCCACACGTACTTGTCGGGAACACACAGGCTCAGCTGTCCTAAAACGATTGGATTGTGCACCTTTCCTCTCAAAATTTTAAATATATATGATGTAAGTGCTAGATCCCTCCTAACCCTTAATTCGTTGTATCCTACCATACCCAAGATAAATAGAGTAGGATACATCAACGGATACATTGGGTAAACACCGTAATATCGCATATATAAATATCTAATAAATTTATTTTGTACCTTCTCCAGCATGAGACTATCTTATATCTTCGAAACTGTACTTTAATTTTTATGTTTATAACTTTTTTATTACCCGACTGCCTCAAAAGGAGGGATGTAAGTATATCTATTTCTTTGGCACGCTCTGTAGCCTAAACCGCTGGATAGATTTTAACAAATGAGGTATCATTAAATTGGTCTTCCTTCAGTGCTGAAGTGACATACCCACATGAAATTTGAAAAAAAAAAAAATCAAATTTGCGGCCGCCTTTATATAAATGAAGTCGTATTTTTTCAGTCAGAATAAAGAGCTCAAGGAGATGTTCCAAAAATGTAGCTCATTAAATTAGAGACAGTAAAAAAATACTTGTAACAAAAAACGCAGTAACAACAAGGAACTAGGCAATAGGTTACTACTAGGCAATAGGTTACTTCTAGTCAAGAGTGCTCCATTGTAGACAGTGGCGTGCCTAGGGTTTCAAAATAAGGCAAGCCCAATAAAATTTTAACCGATTTCAAAAAAAGAAAGTTCAGTTTTCGACTGAGTATGTAGGTACCTACGTATGTATCATCGCAATTTTCTCACAAACTACTGATTAGGTACAATAAATTAAAAGCCCAAAAAACAGTCATGAATTTCATTTATAATTATATCTGAGAATCAAGCACAGTTGTTTTCTATGACTAACATCGGGGGTTTCGTCAATAATAATTGAAACAAATTTTGTTTGCCTAACTTCGTAATCGATGCAAGTTTGCATCACATCGGCTACGGAAAGAATAATATCGTTTTGAATTTTGTTAGATAAATAACTCGGCCCCGGTTTGTCACTTTTCTAATGCTGCATATGCTTTTCTAAAACGACATCGTATTTTGAAATTAACGAGACCAGTTCTAAAAAATTGCCTTTATTTTTGAATATTTAATTTCGTTATTTTAAAAAGTCGCTAGTTTTTATTGTTGCTAAATCTTAAAAAAAGTTTTCAAACTCGTTAAAAATCTCCAAGATCTCACAACGTCGCTAAAACGGCAACACTGCAGAGTTGGCAAGGTGACAAGGTCACGCATACGCGAGCAACTTCATACGAATGCCCGGCTTAAATCTTCCATACTGATCGATTTGTAGACGCATAAGGTCCTAACTCGTTATACGGCACATCGCTATAAGTGCGAAAGTGACAGAGATAGTATTTGAAAGCCCGGTAAAAGCCGGTACGTGTAAGCGAGATAGATATAGCTCTCGCGTAGATGCTGCCAATGCGAAACTCTGCGCGCGCTGTGTAGTAGTGTGGCATAGGTAGATACTTTGTGTTATTTTGATAAGAATTAAAGCGCGCGAACTTTTAAATAGTTCGGGTTTGATATTGATTCTCTATCGAGCATTTTAGTAAGGCATGCCTGACTTTTCTGCTTGTATGAAGGTACCGCCACTGATTGTAGACCATATCATTGCTTACCATCAGGTGAGATAATGGTCAAACGCGAGCCTATCAACAATAAAAACAAAATATTTTTACCTCCATATTGATTGGCAGTCAGACAGTGAAAGCTTTTAACTAAAACGAAGCTGGCCGTGTTTATAAACTGATAACTCGCAAACAAATGGAGCAGTCTGAAAGCTTTGATAGTGGAGATTTTTTAGTACCTAGGCTTTTAGTTGATTGATGGACTGAACCAAAGATATTGAAGGAGAGTTTAGAGTTTGAATTTAGATGGCTTTAAGTAAGGGTGGACCAAAGAAACGATAGATGGTTTGTGTGAAGGATGATATTATGTCTAGAAAGGGGAGTGACTAATGAACTCACAGAAAAATATAGAAGAAGACATGTTGAAATGTTGCTCCGATTCCAAATACTCCGGTTTTTTTTTGAAGTTTGAAGACATCAAATAATTTCTCCCACACTGGGTATAGTGAGAGGGAGTATCAGATTTTCACTGACTAAAGTACACCAGTGTTTATTCAGTTGCCCGTTGCGTTCCAAGGCCACGGTAACTCTTTCGAACAATCCCGCAGAAATACTTAGGATAAAGGCAAGATAATAATAATGACAATAATTCTTGTCTGGTAGAGGCTATGGATCCATAGCAAGAGAAGGTACATCACTTGCGTCATTTTTTTTTTTTGCCAAATCCCTCATACATAGAGCAAAAAAAGCAGTCGCAGCTTGCCTCCGCAAATAAAACCTGTTCCCATGAAAGAAAAGAGAGCAAAGAACTCTGCGACACAAAAAACGTAACCGATGTAATATTGTAGGTACTCGTCTCAAGGGTAAACGCTTTAAAATTATGAATAGTAAGATGTTACGAAAATACAGGAGATGAAAAATTAATGAATATTGAAATTGTTAAAAAAATATGACAGAAAACAGACAAGGTTTTTTTTTTTTTTTTTATTTTACTTTAGCTTACATTATGCATTACAAAAATTCTGCCAAACTGTAAAACAGTTTGTCGGCAGTTGTTCTCGTTTCACATTTTTATAATATAATATTAAGACGTGACAATAAATGTATGCTAAGCTAAACACATTAAGAATAATAGTGATTGATGCGGTACAAATTGGAGAGAACTGAAAAAGAAGATCATTGCAAAACCACAAAGGCAGTAGCGGGCTGTACACAGTCACTCTTTCGCCTATAAAAGAGTAATCGTATGCGAAAGAACGCGCATATGAAGATGTCGAAAGGGGACAACAAAGACCACGCGCTCCGTGAGCCTTGTGCGAGTTTGTGTTACGTTATGCAAACGACACGTTTATGACGTTCGGCGCGCCAATTTTCCAGCTCAGAGAACCAAACGCGGTAAACGTTTCGATAGCATTAACGTAAAAACACCTCGCACTCAAGTGCTTGTCACTCTCATCAGTCGCGCAGGCTATCGTATACGCTCCTGAGTGAGAACTCGCGGTAGAATAGGGTATTTTACTATATAGCATAATCAGCCTTTTTTTTAATGTTCCCACTGCTGGGACTCAGGCCTCCTCTCTCTAGGAGAGGGAATGGGCCGTAATCCACCACGCGGGCCCAGTGTGGGTTGGTGAATGTCACACGTCTTCGAATTTTTGGTTCTAGGACATGCGGGTTTCCTCACGATGTTTTCCTTCGCCGTTTTGAGAGCAGTGGTGATGAAATAAATTACACAAAGTAATACGCCTGGCTGGGTTTGAACCCACGACCTACAATTCGTATGTCGGGGCCGTTACCACTCGGCCACCACTCTGCTCTCTGCTCTGCTTTTAAGATAAAAATAAAATTCACTTCAAAATTTTCAGTTTTTTATCTGTTCTTTATCATCATGAAATAGTAGCCACCAGGTTATTACGTCATTCGGCTGTGTAAACTAAAGTGACAGCTGTCAACTGTCAACTGATCGGCCATACTGAGTGAATATCAGCGCATTTGTTTACACAGCCTACTGACGTCACGACCACAGAGTAAATATGGCATCCACTGCGTTTTGCATTTTCGTCAAATTACGCGCGAAATTTGAAAATGTAAATTTCAAATGCATTTTTAGGGTACCTACGTAGCGACTGAATAAAAATTTTGTGTTTTATTTAGTTGTTTATTAGCACTATAGAATTTAATTGAGACGCTTTTCAAAAATGTGTGTAATACCATGTAAAGAGAACTATTGACTCATTAAAAGTTATTGATGTCTTGTTGACTACGAGGTGGTAATTTTGAGAATAATTTAGGTAAATGTGATAAGCTTTTTCTGTCGTGGCATAAATTAAAGACTGAAGTGAAAGAACATTGCACTAATGCAGTAAGACTAGTTGTTAATAATAAAATATTTCCAGTAGCCAGTGTTTCAGATAACGATATCCTACACTTAAGTGCTGTTTATATTTGCATTTAAGTCGTTTAGCTAGTGGGGATTGACAACAACTACTGTATTTTATTACAGGTGCTATAAACAACAATAAAAACATAATCGTATAAAAATTTAAGACATTATCGTTGTTTTTGTGCAAATAAATGCACATAATTCACGTAATTTTGTGATTTGTAGTTTTAAGACCTCAATACGAGTAAGAAGTTTCTGGTACCAAATTAAAGACAGTAAAAAATACCAGAAAAAAATATATCCGACAGTATATATGATAGACTTCCTTATTATGTTTTAGCAGCCAAGAATTGTGTAATAGCGTCATTCCATTGGCATAATGGGCTGTCGTTCGGATCATATTCAGTAAATCGTAAATTAATTATTTTGAGAAGGTTTGCCTTATATATAAGATAAGTAATATTTCTTTTGGCAATAAAGATAGAAATCTTTATTGTCAAAAGAAATATTACTTATCATATCAATATAATTAATAATCTTGGCAGCGTCTGAACGCTAAAATGTTTGATGCCAGGTAAATTCTTGGAGTTAATTCGTCAACGCGTGGGCGTTATGCCAAAGATTCTGAATGTAAGCTTTAAAGTGAAACACAAATTGGGTTTAGACGATTTACAGATACTAATAAATAAGAATATCTTAGATCGGAACAGAATCATCTTGGTATTGGCGTTTTAAATAAGACTAATGCAGGTAATAACGATGATGCACACAAACTTCTTAAAGATAAAGCACTGAAACAAAACAAACAAATAATATTCCTAATGAATTACTAGTTCACATCGTGCGTGACTGCAGTTTAAGAAAGACAGTCAAATGGATCAATGGAACACAAAAGACAACTCGGTGAAACATGAATTGCTCTTAATGAAGACTGCCTTGCAATGGCTACTATTACAACTACATCGAATCATAATTATTTAGTATAAGGAATTAAATCTGAATCATGATTGCAAGATTTACATTAAAAACTGATCGATGAGAAGTTATGGAATCTACACAATCAGTTAGTTCACATGAATAACATTTCCATTCTTATTTATGACGTTATGCTTCACACCACTTACGATTTACGTTTAATCCAGGCTATAATGTATCGGTACAGACATCTGCAAGGAAACAGACGTAAATTGAAGAGGGAAGTATCTTTATTATACCTTTCATAGAGGTATTTAGAATTGAATCATCTCTGAAGTGCGTAAAAGCAATTCACGTTATAACAATATTATCGATATGTTTATAGACTTGAGTATGTTTAGTCTGAATGACGTGAGACGATGCAGACTTCGAGAAACATGTTGAAGTAACAAAAGCATTAAAAGAACCTGCACTATCTATGTAGGATATGAATGAATAGTTCAGTACAGATAAAACCGAAGCGATTGTTTGAAAACTAGTTAACTATGCGGAAAATCACACAATAGTCAATAGATTTAAGGTCATCGAGTCAAGAACGAATTTGTTTATTTTTTGTTGCAACATCAGAGTTGTTTTTCCTGATAATGTAAACAGAATTGAATATTAAATGTACGAACAGTGAGTGTGTTACTAGCATAGAACACTACTTAGACAAAGATACTCTTAACTCAAAGTTAGGACTGGAACAATTTGCCTACAGTCCTTGCCTTATGATTATAATTTAGGTGTCTACAAGGCTAGAGTGAATAGGCTCTTAATAAACTAGTGCGATTCACCATCATCGATTGTATCACTGCTTACCATCAGGTGGGATCGCAGTCAATCACTAGTTTAGATCATTTAAAAAAAAGGATAAGTTAGACAAATGCCAAATTTGTATCAACGTGTTTGGTTGATACAAATAATATTTTTTCAGAGCCAAATCAATTAGTAGAGCAGTAGAATCTCCAAAAGAAAAGAGAACCGTTCACACGTTCGTCAAAATATATACCACATAAAACTAACGTCAACTTTGACACAGTAATACCCTGAAGCGTAGACCGCATGTCGGTCGCGTCGTGACGTCACTTATCGTATTAGTTGTATCTGGGTCAGGTTTGACTCGAAACTAAAATCATTATATCGGATGATAGGCGAAAAGGTTTCTAACGTGGTGGTATAAACGTTTCATGGTTCAACCGATTGTTATCGTTAGTCAATCGTTATTATAACGAATCTGTGTGTGCCAAAATCCCATAACGGAAAGCGAATTTTGCACTGATAAACATTTAAATAAATGTGTGACTTGTTACTCTGGACCAATGATGGTTTTCAGGAAAATCCACACCACCAGTTGGAGCGAAGTCTTCTATTTTTGAAAAAGTATAAATGACGTTGACGTCAATTTAACTAATATCATCAACATAAGCGTTTTGACAGGTGCCTGGACCTGACGATTCAGTGCTGCCACCTGCTGAACGTCATTTTAAAAAACCTTCATTGTTATAAGGCCTTGAGGGACACGAAATTCACGTTCATACAGAGACCATGTCAGTCAAAAATGAAAATAACCGTTGATAAAACGGCTTTCGGACTTTCAGCTTGAATTATTCAAATGAAATAAAGCAGGATCTGGGTTCATTCACGATCATATTTTCAAGAAGTTAAAGCAAATGTACCAGTAGCAGTTAACGGTTTAAAAATTCTTACTGACTTATCATCTACTGTAATTAGACGCGCTTTCTTTTTACGCACTCAGCCGTCAGCGGAATTGCGGTTGAAGCCATAGGTTCACATAATAATATACTTTTGTATGATGTGTGAAAATTTAATACAACAAACTATTTTTGTACCGAGAGTTGGATATTTTCCTCGAGGCCACGCGTGATGTTAACGTAATGAGCTTATATATCACTCACTATGGTGCATGATACAGTAACATACCTACCCGCATAAAAACCGTACGAGCGATAACCAAGAATGTATGGATGGAAAGGCAGAGGAAGGTCGAAAAAAAGATTAGTGGATTGAGTCAGAATCAGGAATCATGTAAAAGAAAAGGCTAAGTATAATGGTTGATAGATAATGGATGAAGACGACGTGTTACGCCGACCCAAAGTAACATAGGACAAGGGCAGGTCGACGATTATGAATCGATATTACTCGATACTCAATGAGTTACGGCTGCAAGAAAGTAAATGGAATGAACGCGGAACAGGATGCTCGAGAAATTTTTAAATAAGTCAAAAGAAAAAGTCCAATAATGGTGGTAAACTCATATCATGCTTTTAATTTTGTTTGTGCGAACAAAAAGGGAAAATTTTGATTTGGTCAGACAGAAAATACCCGCTTTTGTATGAGTCTAGAAATAGATCGCTCCATCGATCCTGATTAGACCTTTGAAAACGTTAATTGAAAAGTCGATTCCATGTTGGATTTTCAGTTATTATTAGAGAGCTTGTGTTGTATATTCACACTTATCAGGTGTGTACCTATTTACAAAAAAATATGGTTTGTACTCTTTACTCGCTTTAGCTGTTCGGTTCTATTAAAATAAATTCAATACTTTCAACATTTTCCTTTTATAAGATTATTCTTTCAACATGTTATCAGCATGAGGGTGCTTATTTCAAAAATAGATAATGTCAGGGAATAGTATGAATATACAACAGTTTGCATCTTGGCCAAACGGTTAATCGGACTAATGTTGATTGATTGCAAAGTATCGAGTATTTTAACGTTGCTTAACTGCGCTGTTTCATGCACTCGAACAATCAATCGTCAAAACGCTTTCTAACAGGCAGCCTGTCATAATCAAATGCAGTATTACCTCCCAGAGCATTCATCGTTAATGGTAACAGATCGCGATAAGATGGGAAAATCAAATAATGTGTCATTTTCATGACGATATCACACATTAAATAGATGGTGAGTCAGAATTGTTTTCCACGGAACGTTACCTATCTTTTTAGAAGGTTTTCATCGTATATTCCGATTAGCGAAGCCACGAAAGGAAATCGACAATCATGTGATTATTGACTTTATCGTTTATCGATTTTGATTTTCTTGTAATCTGATTTTGCGGACTAGGTATTTATAGAGTTACTGTTTAGACACTCATATTTGATACTACTAACCATGTGTTTGTCGGAATTTTTGATTTTAGACTTTCAAACTTTTAACATTTATTTCGGCTGTATACCCAGTTAATTCAGGATTTAAATTTAAAAGACATTTGCATATCGGAGTCTCGACTCTCGATATCTAATCCCTTAAGCTTAGAACACGTCATCAAAGGAAACATCACCAATGTGAACGACAAAACAATGCGCTCGCTGCCCATTATTCCGAGCAAGACTAGAGTTTTATACAAGGAACTGGTTCCTCTATGGTACCAGGTAATAGCGGTCTTGTACAGCTTACAGTATTTACTTCACAAAACAAGCAACTGTGCTTGTCTTGACGATATTTTCAAGGGTTTTCACTCATAAGTTGAAGCCGAACATCTTCCATCACCCAACGTAATATGTGTGTGTATAAAGATTTAGACTATCATCAAATTCAGCACATGTGACTTAAAAGTAACTAAAAATATTGACAGGATTGATTGATATGCAATTGAATAATAGTGTTGTCACATCAAGTCACATGTCAGTATATTCGCGGTGTGTTTTTTGTTTCTTTACTCCAAAATATTAATAGAAAACAATGCGTCATCTATATAGTCTTACCTTAGCAATAAGTTTTCCATCATCTCCAATCAGGAACTCTTCTAATCCAAAGACGAGGGGTGAAGCAGTTCCTAGGTGGAAAATCCTGGACGATGTCCCTCTTGTTACTCTGAATTCAATGGTCTTTGCCATGAGTACATTCGTAATCATGTATACTGATTTCTTGCCTTTTAGATCTGGAACAAACAGAAGGGTACAAGTATATTATTACGGCCAAAGAAAGATGATGAGTCTAATATACTGTCGCCATGCCTGACAAGTTCAATTTATGATTTTTTTTTACGCTTATTAAATGGGTGCTAACTGCTAATTAAACAGACTTCTTTTTAATAGTATTATTTGTCTCTAAAAATCTACATTGCCTTCTAAATTACTAAGTCAGCCACAATTAACGAGCGTCTGCTTATCTTAGCCACTAGTTATCTTCTACGTAATCCATTCTCTGGTTGGTTATCCCGCGGTTACTCCGCTCCCGCATTAGCCTTCTAACGTAACCTGTTCGTACCGGAGTGCCCTACAATTCCGAGTTCGCTTCGATCACTCGCTCTTGGACTAGGAACATTTAGTTGGTGTTGTAAAAAATACAATTTGGTTTATTAGAAGCTATTTGTATAAGAAGTTTGATCATGCATGTGGCCAATAAAGAAATGTGTGGCTTGAGTTATAATTATTCTGTTATTAAATTAAGAAAAAATAAAAAAGTCACAAATGGAATTTGTGGCACAACGACGATACGCTAAACGGTGGAAAAAATGGATCTGGAATTTTCTTAAATTCAACTGAGTCGTATTTAGGTTCCAAACAATTTGAAGGCTTTCGTTCCACTTCCGAAGCTGAGCATAATATTTAAAGTAAATTAATTAACGATTGGTGAAACTGCGTCTCAAGTTTGTTTGGCTATTGTTTTTTTATAAAAACTCATGTATGACGCAAATAAGATAATACAATCAATAGGATTTGTTTATGATAAAGTTGAAAGACACGCCTCCCTAAATTTGATTATTTTGTTGCGCAATCTTCGAAATTTCGTCAGGTCACATATTATTTATTCTTCGGATGACCTGACGACTAAGGTGAATATATAATTTAAGACTATTAAGTAAGTACACATTCATGTTACTAAAAGACATCATACTAATAATATAAAGGCGAAAGTTTATGAGTGTGTTTATTTTTATGTTTGTTAATTTTTCTCGCTCGAATGCCTGAACAGATTACGACGAAACTTAGTACACGGGTAGAACATGTCCTGAAATAGCACATGATACTTTTTATCGCAGGAGTATATTCCCTGGGCATAGCTTTCTACTATGACGCGGGGGAAGCACCTAGTAGCAGAGCAGCTAGTATTTCATTTAATAAATGTGGATCTAGGCTGTATAGCCAGAAAGAGATCAAAGAAAAAATGGATGTACTGTGTGATATAAAAGAAGAGGGAGTTAAGTGTTAAGGCTCAGATAAATTAGGGGACAAAATCATCCCCCACATGACGCGCAACGCTCAATCTACATGATGCTGCAACGTTGCCCCCAACATTTTACAACGCATTGACGATACGCGGGACATGTTGCACAATTTGACAACGTTGCGCGTCATGTTGTCACCTAATGTGTCGTGGTGACGATAGGCACTGAAGGGACGAAATGTAAGAAGAAATAAGTTTAATGATGAAGTAAGTATAGTCTAATGCTAGTCTTAGATAATATTTACCTTTGTTATTTTCAACGTCCAAATAAACATTGTTGACGAGTTCCTTGTCTTTAGGTACGGAGGTTCTAGAAAAGTTAATCATGATAACTCTGACTTTGTTCTTGATCGCTTCATCTTGTAGTGTGATCTGTAAATAAATATATCGATTAAGCACAATAAGCATAGTTTATGGGTAGTTAACACAGTCATAATCGTTCGTGTGAGCTATGTGAGAACAATGAACAAGGTCACTGCAGATATGGGCATAGCGATTGTGAGAACTTATATTGCGTCATATATGTTTCAGAAATTTTGTTAGGTCACTAAAACAGCCGTTATTTTTAAAAAGAGCTTTCTGTATTCTCGTGTTTAGTTCAATGTTTATTTATTTCTCTCGAATCTTTCAGAGTTCTTCAGAAACGTAATTACTGAGTCACTGGAACAGACTTTCGGGTGTTTCTGGAGAGTATATTGTATTCGTTACAACAACACGTTGTGTTTGTCTAAACATACTCCCAGTAAGTGCTTCCAGTCCAGAGTAGTGGAATAATTTATCTCTGTGTATTCTCGTTTCGGTTACTCAGGTGTGAATTACAATATTCTCGCGAGTCTAAGCATCATGTAACAGGGCGTTGACCGATGCGACAGCAGTATAACAGTTTTGTTTCATCTCTAGTGCGACGAAGGCACGGCTTTTTTTATTCTTTATTTTTTAATAGCTTCAGTATATTGCGCCCGTATCTTGAGCAAATGGAACAGAAGACATACATATAATAAGATTATAAAGTGTCAGCAAAACTTTTAACTGCTCACGCTCAGTGCTAATTAGAGATTTTGTGGCTGGACACGTAATATAATAAAATAAAAATCTGCTTCAGGAATTCTATTAATATACTCTGCATTTTAAAGGAATTCCTGAAACATACCTATATTTTAGGAAGCAAGGCCAATTAAAATGTTTTTATGGACATTTGAAAATTTTCCTTGTCTGAGGGATTTTCCAGCTAAACACCACAGACCATTAAGCTTCAAATATACATTACATGTGTGTATGCACATTGTGACTGTTAGGTAAAGTAAAAAAGACGTGTGGCACTCGGGGACTGCCGCGGTAAAGCTATTGCATAGCATGTAGAGTCGTACAGGGAGCGTGAGGTTTTTTTTCGTTACGGAATTTCTGGATTCGGTCCCCGCGCTCAAGGCCCTCGATAGAAGCTATGCAATAGCTTAATACAATATTACCAGATGATATAAATCACCAACGACACAGAAATTAAACCTTTATCGGTTGGAATGCAAACAAAGGCAGATAAGATTAAAAGATATACTTGTTAGCATTTAGATACCTACTGCACTTAGACATTAAAAATATCGTAATCCTGGTAGTGTTGTTTTTTGTCAGGCACGGTAGCAAAGTAACCATTTCGCCGGAGTAGAAAAACAAGACTTGTATTTCATAATACGATAGAGATAGAGATAAAAGTGAAGCCAATAAAAGATAAAAGTGAAGCCAGAAAATATTTTCCTAGACAACATGACGGACATGCTGTACTGTGCGAACATAGTAGAGCTGATGTCCTGATTACGAACGAGATAGCGGGACCTACTGGACAGCTTTCATCAAAATTGATAGGAGGAAATACAGGCGAAGATGGTGAAAGGAATGGAGAGAGGACAGGCCGGTCATTATGGCGACACTTGTCCTATGCCTATGTCCAACAGTGGACATCTTTTGGCTGAAATAATGATGATGGAGAGAGGTATTTCCCCAGGAGTGAACAGGATAGGTTAGCAAAAAGATAAATAACGATTAGTTTACATCAACTGCAACCCACGCATTGTTAGCATGTTTGATGAGGCTGAGCGGAAACAACGTTACAACAGCCGTCAGTCGACAGATGCAAAAACTGTTCAAGCAAAAAAAGTATTCGCTACTTCTTTTTACGACTGATAATGCTTCTAACGTAACAGGTTATAAAACAGTAACTCTAGTTTATTCTTTCTTATACTCTAGACGAGTATAATAACGAACTTTCATGGCGTGTTTAAAAATTGGCTATGTAGTTGGGCCGACTGCCCTGACAACTGCCTAGGATGTTTGGGAAATCCGTTTTTATGATCTAAGTTTTAAGTATGGAGGCGTTTATAATACACCCAAACAGCTACATTTACGGGGAGCTATTACCTGCCACTATAGATCTGGCTAATGATCAGGTTTGGAAGTAAGATAGTAGAGTCTAACTAACTAACCTCACGTACGCATTTACAAAATTGCGCAATCCAACCGTTCTGCCTCGGACGGAATTAGGTCAGGACGATTGAATCGATCAATCGGTCGAAGCCTACTGGGGTCATGGGTTGTGCGAAAGAGAACCCCGGGGCCCTGGAACGAAGACAAAGAAGGAACAGGAGTAGGTTTCAGGTCAGTAAAAGTCTGACTCGCACTCCCACTCCGCCCAATGGCGGGAGATGTCATTGGTTGATTTCCCACCTAAAAAAAAAGCCCTAACAGGCATCGGCCCTACTAGGCCCCTTCAGTTTTGCTGAAATCTCTTTAGGGCGCGCGTAGAACAATACGCGCCGTCGACTGGGGCCTGGGGCCTTGCATGAAATGTCAGGCGAGCGAGCGACAAAGAGGGATGGCGCTATACACACTATATAGCTCCATCCCTTTAACAGGATAGGTCGTCAAGTGAATCGCGTTAAGAGATCGTGGATCGTTGCTCGCAGAACAGATGGTCGATGGGGACGAAAGGTCACGTACCGGAAGACGCAGCGTTGGAAGGCCTCCCACAAGGTGGACCGATGACCTGGTGAGGGTCGCGGGAATCCGATGGATGCGAGACGCACAGGACCGGTCATTGTGGCGACATTTGGGGGAGGCCTATGTCCAACAGTGGACTTCTTTCTGCTGAAATGATAATGTTATTGAAGAGATCGTGGTAGGGCCTCGTGGTAATATAGGTAACATTGCGTCGTATCTAGCCGGGCTTTTTTTTACGTAAATTTATAAATACAACCTATTATAGTGACTAAAAAGCTAATCAATGTTCACGGGAGCGTTAAATTAAATAGATACATTTTACGCTCATACTCATATAATATTCTTGGTTAAATTATGGCTACGCATCGTTACATTATTGTTCTATTACTTTCTTTTATTAGAAAGACTGTGACTTCCGAACAAATGCTATGGATTGAAGGGTATTTTAACAGGTTGAGCATTTTTTATAGGCTCAAGGTTGAAGGAGCAGTTTAAAATTATAACCATTCTTCCCAGTTTTTTAAATATAAAGCTCAAGAAGTACTCTCCTAGATCTTATTATTTTTATTTAGTTTACTGTCCTACTACTAAGCAAAGGCCTTCCCTTAAATCCATTCTCAATAGGTATTTTCCTGAGCTCAGGAATGAACGGCGGCGGCGATCTCTCGTGCCGGGCCTTGGTACAGGCCATGGTCCGGAACGAGGAGTGGCAGGCGGTCGCCTCCTTCTGCGAAGCCTGCAGTAATGCTAGCAAAGGAGGAGGCCGCACGCGTGAGGCAACGGTCCTGACGCCCCAGCCACCGCCAGGATTCCGATCCCGATTTCCGGCCACCGTAGCCACGGGCTTGCGGACGGCGAGCAATGGGTAGCTCGCCGTTCGAACCGAGCCCAAGTCGTCGACGGCGCGTACTGTTCCTTGCGCGCCTCAAGGAGATGTCAGCAACTGTAGGGGCTCAACAGGGTCGAAGCCTACTGGGGTCAAGGGTCTGATTCTGAAAGGAAGACTCGGCCCTGGTACGAAAGGCAACGAAGGAATAGGAGTAGGTTTTTAGTCAGTAAAAGTCTGACACTATCTCCCGCTCCGCCCAAGAGTGAGGGATGTCATTAGATGATTTTCCCACAGAAAAAAAAAAAAAACTTAGGAATGTAAATATGATCTAATAAAGGTACTTAATCAAAGTCCACACTAATATACTTTGATTAAGGATATCAGATAAGTGGAAATTTTAAAGTATATTGATAATAGTAATTCCCCAAACTGTTAACAACATTATCATTATCTTCATCTTCAACTGACGGGAAGTACCTTAGCAGCACACACTCAGACATGATAGTTCCAGTTATTATAATAATGACTGCTACTTCAATAAAGATGTCTGAAGATAACTTAAAGTTGTAGCTATGGTTTTTCCTTGTTAATGCATTTTTATATTGAAGTCAAACCAACAAAAAGGTAGATAATAAAGGGATTCCGTAATGTGATGTTAGGCTTGGGCTGGGGCTAAGGATGGTCATAGACAAGATTTACTTTTAAACTGTGGACTCTCCCCTATAAAGTCTACATGTATTTAAAAAAAAATAATTAACAAGATTTGTTACCAACTGATTACTAAACAGCTACTCGATCTTCTTGGCTTTTTTTTAAGGTTTTAAATCATTAATTAACATCTACGCTGGGTGGAGCAAGAAGAAATGTCAGACTTTTACTGACTAAAATCCACCTGTTCCTTCAGTTACCCAACTATTGTGTTCCAGGGCCACTGCAAGTCTCTTACAATCACATAGCCCTAATTCTGGCTAGTTTAGTACTGCCAGCCATCACAAGTTTGAGTACATTCATTGAGATAGAATATAAATGCATCAAAAATGTTTATCAAGGTTTTTGCCCAGGCAAAACTTACAGGCCCAAGTTACTAGGGCCTGGTGTCCTATCTGAATAGCTAAGTTTATTTCTATATAAATATTAGTCATATTACAAGATGTTACCAAGAACCATGACAAAGAACAAGAGTATTTTTTCTCAAAACATTAATCAGTCTTTAAATATACTTAAAAAGTTAAAACAATCTATCTAATAACACCAACAAGCTAATCATGGGCAGGGCATGTTATTTTTAACTCTCTATTAGCCAGCTAGGTATAATTACTGCAGTGTAAATTATTCTACAGACAAGTACAGTGAAAAGGTACAAACAAATGCAGAATAAAGTGACCTTAGTCATTAAATTTATGTATAATGCATGACAGGTATTCGGTGAATGAATGCTGCATAATTTAAGAATGATAATGTTGGTACCTAGCCCATGGTTGCATGTTCTCCTGGTATTTATTGGTAGACCATAAACACATTGTTCAAGTGTTCTGTTTTTAAAATAATGGCAACTGTGACAAGTGAGGAAAACCGACTCTTTTGTTGAGCAATGCATCCAGAAAATAATTTTAATTAAAAATTGTAATGCTGCAATAGAATTCAGCTTTCATAATTAGCTTAAATGTTATTGTGATATAAATATGGGAACATAATTTAATTCATAAATAATGTGAATACTAACTGGCAGTGTTCAGTTTTTTGAATAATGGCTAAACTGTGGGAATTTAAGCAAGTAAAACTGACATATTTGTTGAGCAATGCATCCAGAATATAACGTTAATTCAAAATTCTAATGCTGCATTTGAATTCAGCCTTCATATTTAGCTTAAATGTTGTTATGATATAAAAATGGGAACTTAATTTAATTCATAAAAAACGTGACTACTATCTGGCATGTAAATGCGTGTTTTTGCCATAACAGGACGTAGGCACTCACAAGGTCAGATATGGGACATATTTCGCAATCTGTAGGTGTGTAACACTGCGCCGAAATTTTGAGCATATGAAAGTTCCTTGATATACTGGATTACACTACTAACCTTTACGCTTTCATGCGGGAACTTGAAATCCGCTTCTTGAAAGTCACCTTCCTCCAGCCATTGCACATATTCTGAGTTTGATTTCTCTTTATTTACATTCTTCACCAATTCGCCGAGTGGTGTAAACATTTTGCCATTTGTTTCCTTTTCATTTGGAACGAACAGAGATGTTACTTTATACAAATCCGCTTCGGTAATATGAGGAATACACACCAACTGACTGCTGCCGATTTCGATCTCAATTTCGTCTCTAATAAATGGCCAAGCATCCTCTAACTTGAGTGACTTTAAGGTTTCCAAGCTAACATCTTTTCGGATCTCATGAGAATATAGCGACTTCACTACTACTTTCAGTTTTTTCGGCATTGTAAAATATTTATTTTAAACGTAATTTTCTTAGCAAAACACAAGTACTCAAGCGACGACTGTCAAACAACGACTAACTTTTTTTCTTTTTCTACTGCTGTATAATGACAGCAAATCAGAAAGAGATAGATAGACATAATCAATACGGATGAATTCAACAAGAAAGACGGAGAAAGCGATATAAGTGATACCATGCGCATGATAAAATGTTCCCTGTAAACTTATTTACACTTACAGAAGATCTTGGCCAAAAAATCTCCGAAAATGCTATTCTATCCTTTCTGTCTAGTGCAGCAATACAGTTTTAATATGGATCTTGACAATTTGACAGTGAACATGATCAGGAAGACAATTCGTCGACTCTGTAATAAATAAATTGATAAAAGAGTAAGAAGATGATGACGGTTGGTTAGTACAATTGTCTCGGCTCTGCTAGTGGTAGTCGCTTCCTAAATATTTCTTGCAGGAGCTGGAGCAGTTAGGAAAAGATGGAGATATTATTTATGTTCCTATTAAAAACTACAAAACAAAACACTTTAGAACTTTTTTTTATTCCGTTCAAAATTCTAGATGTGCTGATAGGTCTTTTTTAAAATCGGTTATTTTCTGCACCGTAGTTTTTCCTACTGACAAACATTCCCAGTTATAATTAAATTACCAAGAAACTTGATTATGAGCAAAGCGCGGCATCACTTGATACGTCACGTTGTTGTCACGCGTCCCTCACGCAACCACAGCGTTGTTTCGTTTCTTTTGCATGCAGAATGCATGTATAGAAACGACGCTGACTCAGCCAAGTCATAATTTTCTCATGGTTAATCCACGCCAATTTTTTGCATGGTCTGACGCACAATGACGCAATTCATATTTGGCTAGCGATGTTATACCATCAGTCTCCCTCGAAACATTTTCGTGAGATAGTCCGTAGATGATTCTATATATTTACTATACTCTTTGATTCTATCTCTAGCTAGCTTATAAGCCTCTAAGAGATAAATAAAGCTCGATTGATACCTTTGACTCAAGTATCAATTAGCCAGTTGCCTCAAAGAGATGTAATCAAAACTGAAAGGGCCCAGCAGGGCTAATGGCTGGTCAGGGCTGCGGAATTGTTCGAAATAGTTCAAAGGGAACATAGGTGGGTTTAGTCAATACCTAAGTCTAATATTCTCTCTCGCTATACTCAGAGTGGAAGTAGTTATTTGATGACCGCCCTGAAAAAAGTTATCAGTCACATGCTACGTTCGTAGTGGCCACACTAAGCACTCCTGAGGCTGTTGCCAGTCTTGCTAGCTTGCTAGCTTTTATTAGGTAAAAGTCTAACAGGGAAGCATAGAGGAAAATAATATATCGGGTACAGGGAAGTTAAAGGTCAAATAACAATATTGATCAATTTAGTTATTTTTGCACATTGCATTATCTGACATTATTGCCATATACAATTACAGTGACATCTAATCTGGTTTACAATGGGAGCAGGATACAAATAAAAAAAGCAAAGAAAAATTTAATTACAAATTATAATACTCATAAGCTTAAAATTAAAACAGTTCATTAATAGATAAAACATTAAAAAGTTCAGTTGTGGATTCTGTAGACATTTTCTCTAAATCTCAACAAATTCAAGAATAAAATGGAATGTGTGCAGTAGGGTGGGTCACTCAATACTAAAAAAAAGTTTTTTATTTGTATTGTGATCAACGACCATACAGGCAACAAGCTCTATGGTAGTTGATTGTAGTAGTTTTAAGTAAAAAAAGTCGTTTTTTTTAATTATTTGGGAAATCATGAAATCATCTAATGACATCTCCCGCCCTTGGGCGGAGCTAGAGGGCGAGTCAGACTTTTACTGATTAAAACTCACTCCTATTCCTTCTTTGTCTTCGTTCCAGGGCCCCGACCTTTTGTAGGCTTCGACCCTGCTGGGACCCTACGGTTTTGCTGACATCTTGAGGCGCGCGTGGAACACTCTGCGTCGTTGACGACTTGGGCTCGGTCCGGACGGTTACCGGACGGTCGCGGTCGGACGGCAAACTACCCATTACCCGTACATAGCCCGCCCCTACAGTGGAAGTCATAATAAGTTTGATTTTTATCTTTGTCAAAATGTTCAGCTAAATAGAAATCGATGTTTTTCTATATTATAAATATGATATTTTTCAGGACGGTCGGACGGCGAACTACCCATTACCCGTACATAGCCCGCGCCTACAGTGAAAGTCATAATAAGTTGGATTTTTATCTTTGTCCTAAATAGAAATCGATGTTTTTCTATATTATAAATATGATATTTTTCAGCCAGAAGTCCAGTTTCTATAAAAGATTGCTCTTTTTTAGAAACTGAACTTCTGGCTCTTTTTACAGGGTTGTTATAAAAATACAAAAATGATATGAGAATAAAAATCGACCCACCCTAGTGCTAGAATTTACAATTAAAAAATTATTACAATAAGTGCATTATATTTTTATAAATTTTACATGTTTTTGTTTTTATTTATAGGCAAGAGTGTATTAGTTATCATGTTTAAAAACCTTAAATCTATTTTATAATAGGTAAGTACAGTCAATCACACATATGAAGTAACATTTGAATTTGACAGCACAGTAGCTGTCAGTTTTAACAATTCAAATGTTACCAATGTATGCAGTTGATTGTACATATTGTAATATTATATACATGCTTTTAAATTAAATTATAATAATAGCATTGCTTTTGAAGCTAAGCCTCTTTTCAACATACTCCTTGGTGTGAAAATACCATATTTAAAGGTAGTACAATTTTCATGAATCAGGGCTTGGTTAATATTTTACTTTTACAAATTATTATTTAAGCCTAGTTTACAATAGTTGAGCAAATTTTAATCTGATTTTTTGTTACTGATTATTTATTAATTTTATTTTTTAGATTTCAACTGCTACTGGTTTGAGTATTTAAGAAAACTTACTTTACCAATGTAAACTAGGCTTTACATTATACATTTACATATATTTAATTGAAGCTGAAAGTCAAAACAGATGCCAAAAGAACTTATAAGCATCTACAACATTATTTGAGATTCATGCTATACTTTCCATATGAACAACTTCCATTCAAAAACTTAAGTCAGTGCATATACCTTCAGCAACACATTTATATTTTTAACACTTTCAGTGACAGGAACATGCAAAAATGTGTTTAAGGGTCCACAAACCGCCTGCCAAGTTATTGTTATACATAGCTATAAATTGTCGACTTGTGTTATGCTTACCATCAGGTGAGATCGCAGTCAAGCACTGGTTTATACAGTACCCAACCAGGGAGTCCAACTTTAAGTATACTTAGATTTTTCAATTATTGCATGACCCGTCTCCCAGGCCCTCGTCACTGAATGTGTTATGAGCCCGTTTCTGAATTGAGTGTTTGGAGGTAAGAATATGTCAAACCCTACTTTATAGGCAAAGTTCTACAGATTTTGAACCTAAAGTAGTGTGCGACAAATACTCAACTGCAAATTCTAAATTCAGATTCGTGTGGTTAGGATGCTACAACATCAGGATTTGCATTGAGTTTGAGCTCCCAATGAAATGCCAATGTGTCATGTCCCTTATTACATGTTCTTTTAGTAAATTTACTTCTTGACAATGTTAGGGGTGGTTGATTGGAAAACTGATGATGCTGACATCAAGTTTTCTATGTATTGTCCCAGAACTTGGTTTTCTGAGCGTAGCTTCAAGTTTTCTTCTTTGACTGAGTCTACCCGTTGTGACAGATCTGTAATCGAAATTAGCTTTGTTTTAATGGCGTTCACATAATTCTGGGTAAAACTAGTTTCCATCAATGATTGCATCGCTGCTTACCATCAGGTGGGATCGCAGTCAAGCACTGGTTTATATGAATTAAAAAAAGTAAGTAAGTAAATAAAATACAGTTCCGCAAGAATGTAGAAATGGATGTTTCTTTCAGAGTAATCATAAAAAATAAATATTGAATGAGTAGAACAATAAAAAATTCTTTATTTATATCAAAGTAATCAAGTGGAAGATCTAAAAAATATATAAAATTGTATTTACCATCTAAAGTGTTCTGCAGTTCCAAAACTTGCGATATTAATCGGGCTTTCTCTTCCTGTTCATCGATTCCAGAGTCCGGCTCGAAACTTGGCGGGCCATTTAGGCCAGGGCTTGAGGAACCACCAGTGTATGAACTTGGTAATGAGTCCATTGAACGACCATGATCCAAATGATTGTTTTCTATTTCATCATTTATTATCACTTGTGGGTCGTCATCTGCTAAAGGAATGTTGTCATCGTTACACTTCTGCATGGCTGATGATATTAATTACTCTTTCGAGGCTTTTGTTAGAACTATTGTTCGTAGAAATAGGGCCAAATACCAAAGTACTCTGTGGGGCGAACAATCGATTTTTCGTTTTGTTTGACGTGACGGTTGTTTTGACATGCAATTCAGAGTGCGTTTGTAAGGTTAGCTATGCTTGCCCAAAATTATAAAAACGGATGTTTATCACTCTAAATGTACAAAATTGCAAACTAGTTTAACCAATAAACTTGCTCCACTGATGATGCAATTAAGGGACTTACTATTTAACTCAAATATTCTTCATGTATTAATTAATGTCTACTCTTTATATACGTCTATGATTAATGTACTGCGTTCGCTATCCCTACAAACATTTGATATTCGGAACGCAGGGTTTGTTTCGTACAAAGAATAAAATAATTTTAAAGGGAAGTTTCGTATAACTGTCAGTGTCAAACTGTCAAATTGCCTGGTTATTTTCAGGAGCGAAAGTAATGTTTTTTTTTGTAATAAAAATTGAATAAAACTCCTTGATAAAACAGGATCGCTGTAATCAAAACCGACGGACAAAATGGCTTTAGCTATTAGAAGATCGACGAGTGAAGTTTTTGGTGCAGCAAAATGGTTCATAAGAAGAGGTTAGAAAATACAATTCCCCCATACATTTCATAAATGTTTAGGCTCGAATATCTTATTCTCTGCAATTCCCTTACAGATTTTCGTGCCTTATCAACGTTGCCAGAAACGGCAGTGGAAGTTCCTGTCGAAAAAAAGCGAGATAGACCAGTGGTATCGCGAATTAGGTTGAATGCCCGAAACCCTAACTTGGCTTTGAGACATGTTTATCCCGAGTTTCTTCCTGACCCCAACCCTAAATGGAGAAACAGTCTGCGTGAGAAGCTTGAGAGAACTGATATGTTGAATAGGCGTAAGCAAATTGATATACCAGAATTTTATGTTGGTAAGTACCTTTCAATGTTCCTAATATTAGTAACAGATTTGAATTAGGTGTCT
The DNA here is from genome assembly GCA_905147345.3 of Mythimna impura. Lineage (NCBI taxonomy): Eukaryota > Metazoa > Arthropoda > Insecta > Lepidoptera > Noctuidae > Mythimna > Mythimna impura. Next base: position 8,951,896 of record LR990362.1, on the reverse strand, counting down.
TTTGGACGCAGCACGGACAAGCAGGGAGACTCAAAAAATATCAATCGAATTAAACTAAGCAAGGATGGAGTATACAACTGCATAATCCTTTAGAACCATTAGCTTCTGCCAGCAGCTTCGTCCATATAAATGTTGGTTATTACAGACTTAAAGTCGGATTAAAAGTGGCATTTGTCTATCCTTGGACTTCAAGCTTCCTCCATACCAAATTTCATCAAAATCGGTTCAGTAGTTTAACTGTGAAAGTTTATCAAACAGACAGACAGAGTTACTCTCACATTTATAATATTAAGTATAGATTTGTTATAAAATATTACTAAGTATCTTATTTACATTTATGATTTTTATATTCTTAGACAGATCTTTTAATCTCTTCAATGTTATTTTCCCCAGGGTCAATCCTAGCCGTGACAGTAGCTGACCTTCATGCTCAGGGTAAAACCAACAGATTTGTTGGTATTTGCATTGAGCGCAAAGGAGCCGGATTGAGGGCAGAGTTCACGTTGAGGAATGTTGTGGATCATCAAGGTGTTGAGGTATGTATTAAATAATTAGACCAAAATTATTTTTTATATGATGTAATTATTATAAAAATTAGGCCTCACTGATTACATTAATAAAAAATAAAAACAGGTCTAGAGTCTTGTAATATTTGCACATTTTTTTACAATACTTTTTTGGTAAATGTGGGGGCTATTAAGTGGCTTGTTTTGATATACCCTGCTGTTACAATAATTACATTTAGTAGAAGAACCTTTTTGATTACTATAAACCAGATTTTATTCTTTCTTGCTATAATTAGAAACAAACCAAATTCATCATCATCATATTCCGCCCTTATCCCAGTTCTTTTCCTAACAACATTTTCAATGATTGTTTCTACTTTAGAGGTATGCCAAACCAGTCCTGACTAGTGATGCAACGAATACGAATACGAATATTCGTATTCGCCGAATAGAAGACATTTACCGAATATTCGTATTCGGCGAATACTAATACGAATATTTAAAAACTAATATTTTTGTACGCAACTCTATTTACTGCAGATTTGAAAAACGCGCGTAAAAATATGACGTGTGCAGAGGCCCTTAACCGCAACGACGACGCGACGGGGGACTCCCCAAAAATATTTTTCACTGAAGCCATGTACAGTCGCCAGTGACGGATTAAGACTACTTGATGCCCTAAGCAATCTACGCCTGTGGGCCCCCTATCCGTATATCAACTAGAATCGGTTTTTACCGCCTAAAAACATTAGTTTTTAGTTTATAAAATAAGGTGATGAGATGTAACGTACCTTAGAAGTGGAGTAGGTGCGACAACAATAAAAACCAAAGCATAATTTATTTATTAGGGGTTAAAGTATGAAATTGCCGATTTGTACTGAAAAATTAAAATTCGTTTTTTTTTTCATTTAATATATTTATTTAATCAAAATAATTACCATTATAATCTATACATTGCTACTATCTAATAGGAAGGTCATTTATGCCTTTGCGATAGAACTCTGGTGATCTAGATTCGACAAACTGTGTGAAAGCATTTTGTACTGCTTCCTGAGAAGAAAACTTTTTATCAAGTAGAAAATTGTCCAAATTACGAAAATAAATGGTAGTCCGTTGGAGCAAGGTCTGGCGAATTCGGAGGGTGACATATGGTTTCTAATCGCAGTTCCTGTAGAGTTAAAATGGTTTCTCGTGCTGGATGAGATCTCGCGTTATCATGGATATCGCATTTTTTTCAAAATCCAGTTTTCATGATAAATCCATGAGGAATCGAGAGAACTCCTCAAATATTATAGGCAACCATATAGTCATTTTGGTATTTTCATCGAGGACTTAAGCATTTACAGTCAAAAAGTAACATTTGATGAAGTGGAACTGCTGAAGAATAGATATCACAATGAAGATAGTTAAGCGACTATGACAATACAAATAAATAAATGGTTCTGAATAGTTATGTTGAAAATGGTATCATCGAAGTGAACTGATGATGATAATGGAGCCGGAAGGTAGGCACTGGAACTCGGTAATCAATCAATGTAATCTCGCCGTGTTTGGGCTTATTGGAATTGTCACGAGATGCACTTTAGCTATAAGGTACTATCGAACTGATCTGATGATGGAGCCGGAAGGTAGAAGGTAGAGGAACCTAGCAATGTTTGGGTTATAGGCACTCTGGTTATAAGCAGGGTTGGGTAGTATTTGAATTACTTGTAATTAAAATACGTAATTGAAATACAAATACGTATTTGGTATTTGTATTTCAATTACTTCCTTAAAATGTAATTTGTAATTCGTATTTCAAATACCTGACGGCGAAGTATTTTGTAATTAGTATTTCAAATACTTGAGGCTTCAAAATACATTTTAACATTAAAATACATGAAACCTTCAAGAAAGATTGTTTTCTTTAGCAGGTTTTATTCACTCTCCAACAAGAGGCGGTTTGTCTGACAGTACATTTAAAAATCTAGTGTTCATGAAAGGAAACTCTGGTTTTACTGATTAATTAATCTTGTTTTCCTCTACTTTTCAGCCCATGCTGGTCTAGATTATTTATTTTGTAATATGTAATTTGTATTTTGTATTTCAGTTAAAAATAGCTAAAATACTGTATTTTATATTTCATATACCTTACTTAAAGATATTTTGTATTTTAATTACTTGCGATACTGTATTTTGTAATTTGTATTTCAATTAAAGCAAAGCATGTATTTTGCCCAGCCCTGGTTATAAGTGTATCGCAACTAAAAAGTGTGAAAAAAAAAAAACGGAAGTCGGTGTTAAATAAGAAACAAAAAATATCGAGAAACACCGCCTTCCGAAATTAAAGTTATTTTGATCCTTTTAGTGTTTTTTTTAGTGGTCGTTTTTTTTTTGTAAAGTTTTTTTTTTAAAGAAGAACTTCATAGGTACTATGTGAAAAAAGTTTCAATTAAAAATCTCAAACCATAAAGGTTTTATGTCAATTCGAAGTACCTATTACAATAAAACGGCAAGTTCAGACTTTAACCCCTATTATTACGTATGCATACAAGCCGGCCGGCACAATTACTCAAAAAACAAAACATTTGATTCACACAGATTTGCGGGCCCGGGGGCGCGGGGTAGGGGTGGTTTGTGATTGGCTGATCGCAATTCCGTTGCATTTGAATTGCCGAATGCACTAGCGGGCAGTGAGTGGGCAAGCGGGAGCGGGGTTATGACTCTAGGTCGGACTCTATGTAAACTTAAAACGCGAGAATTTTTAAATTAGTCCTATAAACTTTTTTTGGTGACGTGAGAGTGAGACGTGATGCCCTAAGGACGGATTTTTTTTGTGCTTCATCTGGTGCCCCCCCAGACGTGATGCCCTAGGCAATTGCTTAATTTGATTAAGGGTTAATCCGTCACTGACAGTCGCCTCGGAAAGACTTTTTTCAACGGCTGGGAACATCCAGACTGAAAAATGAAATCGCCTAAAACCAGAAAATCTACAAATTTTATGTTTTTTAAATAAAAATTTGCCTGTTGTAAATTTTAATTATTAGAAGAGTAAACATTATTCAAATAAATAAGTCTTTGATTACCATGGCGAGATATTCGTATTCGTATTCGCCGAATAGTAGGTTTGATATTCGTATTCGTATTCGTAAAAGTAGTATTCGTTGCATCACTAGTCCTGACCAGTTGGATGATGAATATGTTCTGTAAAACTGCCTAATAGTTGCTTTTCGACTATTGTATATGTTGTAATTGCACTGAGGAATATGATACCGCAATGCAGAGTTATGTAGTTTAGTTACCATGCGGCGACATAGATGTCGCTACAATGCTAACTGTTGTCTTCCTCTCTTTTCCAGGTACGGTATGACCTCTATGACCCCACAGTGCACAGCATCCAAGTCCTCCGCCTTGAAAAGCGCTTGGATGATAAGCTGATGTACCTGAGGGATGCCCTGCCAGAGTATAGCACATTTCCCTTCGATATGGATCCTGAAGTATTGCCTGAAGGAACACCAGTGCCTGTTAATCCTATACAGGTTTGTTGATCCTTTATTTATTGTTCCTGTTGTATATAAGTGGTAGGTGGTAGGTATTAAAAGGTATGATAATTTATTCAAATTTTCCAACCACTATTTGGAAGAAAATAAATAACTGAACAAAGTCTTTGTATCAAGGTGGAAAGCATTGTCCATTCTGCATTAATTAATGATTTTCTAGATCCTATTTTGGTGGAGCATGTAACATGATGCTCTGGACTGAGAATTCATATGGCACTGATATCTTCACTTGTCCACCCTTATGCTCAAGGCCAGTTATGTGTGGGCCTCTGGGCACATAGCTTTTTCATGAAATTATGAAAGAAAAAAGTATGGAATGAGTTTGGAACTGTCCTTTATTAGAGAATTTATTATATATTCTGCATTTCAGTAATAAAATATGGTAAAATTTATGTGTGTAAAGTTTTAATAGTCAACATAATCATAGTGCATGTTGATTTTGCCACATTAGTAAATCTGTCATAAAGGATACAAATGGTTTTTCCAGGTTAAACTGAAACCCAGACCCTGGCTAGAAAGATGGGAGAGACAAGAACTGCAGGGTGTTGCGAACATCGAGGAACACCTGAAAGAGAAGGACCGCGTCAGGAGAGAGCTCAGGAAAGAACCCTGGGAGAAATATGACTTGATGAAGCAGTACAGGTAAATATCAACAGATGCAGAGATTATAAATTAGGAGTCTTTAACTAAACTCTTAAACATAGCAAGTTAATAGGTTTTTAATAAACTAGTGCACCTCACCATAAACAATTGCATCACTGCTTACCATCAGCTGGGATTGCAGTAAAGCACTTTATAAAAAAAACTTTTTAGAAAAAAAAAATAACCGACTTCACTAAAAAAAACACTAAAAGGATCAAAATAACTTTAATTTCGGATGTCGGTGTTTCTCGGTATTGTTTGTTTCTTATTTAACACCGACTTCCGAAATTAAAGTTATTTTGATCCTTTTAGTGTTTTTTTTAGTGAAGTCGGTTATTTTTTTTTTCTAAAAAGTTTTTATTTCACACTTTTTAGTTGCGATACACTTATAAACAGAGTGCCTATTTCTAATGACAATTCCAATTAACCCAAATACTGCTAGGTTACATTGTTTTATTATAAAGTTGCTGTGCCTACCTTCCTCCTTCCGGCTGCATCATCAGATCAGTTCGATAGTACCTTATAGCCAAAGAGCATCTCACAACAATTCTAATAAGCCCAAACACGGCTAGGATACATTGATTAATTACGGAGTTCCTGTGCCTACCTTCCGGCTCCATCATCAGATCAGTTCGATAGTACCTTATAGCCAAAGTGCATCTCATGACAATTCTAATGAGTCCAAACACGGCTAGGTTACATTGATTAATTACGGAGTTCCAGTGCCTACCTTCCGGCTCCATCATCATCATCAGATCATTTCGATGATACCATTTTCAACGTAACTATTCAGAATCATTCATTTATTTGTATTGTCATAAGTCGCTTAACTATATCTTCAATGTGATATCTATTTGAGTATGAAGTTCCGTTGACCATTTCTGGTCTTCTTCATCAGTTCCACTTCATCAAATGTTACTTTTTGACTGTAAATGCTTAAGTTCTTGATGAAAATACTAAAATTTTCATAGGGTTGCCTATAATTTTTGAGGAGTTCCCTCGATTCCTCATGGATTCCATCATCAGAACTGGATTTTGAAAAAAATGGGACCAATCTGGAAGCATATCCTATAAAGGGAAAAAAAAATTTTGCAAATCGGTCCATAAACGACGGAGTTCTGAGGTAACAAACATAAAAAAAAAAAAAAAATGATAAAAAAAAAAAAAAAAAATATATACAACCGAATTGAGAACCTCCTCCTTTTTTTTGAAGTCGGTTAAAAATACATATAAAAATATATATTTAATTAGTTTATCAATAAATATACAAAAATAGAATACCAACAGTGAAAACATTATCATAATTGGTCACAAGCAAACAAGATAATATTACAATATTTCAAACAAATATATCTGTCTCTTTCGCCAAGAGCCAAGACGCCGTTTACTATGGTGGCCGTATGGGCGTGATGCGTAATGAACTTCGACGTCACAAAACCAAGTCGAACTTCTCTTTTTTATTAGCAGTGAAGCTTTATAACATTGATGTTGATGAAGATATTTCGAAAATTCTTCCATATTGGTTTATTAAAGCTAAAAATTATTCAATTTAGCAAATAAAAAAAGCATGCTTATTCCCTATTGTAGAATACTTGTTATGCTTAATTTAGCCAGTTTGATGAAGATTAAAGACAAGACGAATGGGTTGTGTGAAAAATTATATAGCTAGGATGGAGATGATGGAAAATAGGTATAGGTTTACGAGTTTAGTCTAAGAAAACATCTGATCTTAAATAAATTGGAATGTGGACAAAAGAATGATATCTTGTTCATGTATGATGTTAGCTGGTGTCGAAGCCGAACCGCGTATTTGGCGCAGTAGGTAGTGTCATTTATTCCACACCAGCTCCTCAAGAAAGGCTAGCTAGCTAGTGTTGTTGAACTTTTTGATGAGGGTACCTGTACCTTGGTTTCTCAAGTACTTTGCCCTGTCAGCAGTAGAAGCAGATGAACTAGTGTCTTAGTGCAGGCTTTGTAGAGTAGACTGTCTTTAACTCCATGACAGAAAGGTGCTTATTAAAAGACCCATGATCAGTTGTAACTGCCGTGATTTTAAGCTGCAAGCACAACACAACACAACTTATAATAGATGCTTAACTAGAACTTTGAGCATTTAAAAAATCTAGCTAGTGTCACTAAATTTTCAAAGTGTATTTTTCTATTTAACTTATTTTCCATGCTGTCTTTTTCCAGGAAAACAATACCAATAGAAGATCAGAACAACATATGGGCGGAGGTAAACCACCAGTTGAAACAACTGCAGCTTACGCGCAAGAAGGTGTCAAGGAAACGTACGTTTAGTGTGCCCAAGACGCAGCTCGGATAACTTAGTTTTATATGCATAATGTCAAAAAGTAGTTTATTAAAATATACGTTATTAAGTACTGGTTTTATTGAACATTGAGAAATCTTTAGTTTTTTGTATGTAATTTCACTTTGTTGTGACAATGGTATCACAACAAAGTGAAATTAGGGAGTTCTCCAAATAAGTAAATCACAGATAGCAATCATATATTATATTGTATCTAAACTTAATCTAATGAACAATCTATAAGTACATCCGTAATTAATTAGAATAATTCGTCCAACAGCGAGCAAAAAGGACTCTGAATTTTAGGGCACCCCGACACGAACAGGTTAGGTCAGAAGGGATTGCGCTGTTAGAGAAAGCGAACGAAACCTCTGTTATCCCCTTCGTGTTAGGTTACTTTAACTTTCGCAGACCGAAATCTGTCGACTACACTCAAGCTTTTAGGATCGGTTCTTCATTGTCACCCTACACTGAAAAAAAAAGCTAAACGTTGGACGCCGCCGCCGCCGCGCCGCTCTGTAGAACGTATCGCCACCACAATCCGAATATTATACATAACTAGCTTTTGCCCGCGGTTTCGCTTCCGTCAACTGACTACTATATCCTACTCTACCCTACTCAAAAAAAAAAGTATCCTATGTCCGTCTCCTGGTTCTAAGCTACCTCCCCACCAACTTTCAGCCAAATCGGTTCAACCGTTCTTGAGTTATAAATAGTGTAACTAACACTACTTTCTTTTATATTTATAAGATAACTAGCTTTTGCCCGCGGCTTCGCTCCCGTCAACTGACTACTATATCCTACTCTACCCAACTCTATCCTACTCTACCTTACTCTACCCTACTCTACCTTACTCTACCCTACTCTACCTTACTCTACCCTACTCTACCTTACTCTACCCTACTCTACCTTACTCTACCTTACTCTACCCTACTCTACCTTACTCTACCCTACTCTACCTTACTCTACCCTACTCTACCTTACTCTACCCTACTCTACCTTACTCTACCCTACTCTACCTTACTCTACCCTACTCTACCTTACTCTACCCTACTCTACCTTACTCTACCCTACTCTACCTTACTCTACTCTACTCTACCTTACTCTATCCTACTCTACCTTACTAAAAAAAAAAAGTATCCTATGTCCGTCTCCTGGTTCTAAGCTACCTCCCCACTAATTTTCAGCTAAATCGGTTCAGCCGTTCTTGAGTTATAAATAGTGTAACTAACACGACTTTCTTTTATATATTTACAAGATATTCCACAACTATCACACAACGCCATCTAGTCTCAAACTAAGCAGAGCTTGTGCTATGAGTACTAGACAACTGATAAACATACCTTTATTATTTTTAAATACGTACTTACATATTATAGATAAATTACAGAGACACAGAACAAATGATCGTACTCATCACACAAACATTTGTCCTGGGTGGGAATCGAACTCACCAACTCCGGCGTAGTACGTAGTCACTTAGTCAGGACCACTAGACCAACAGGCCTGTCTAGTGTCTATTATGGTAGCCGCATTACCATCAGTGTATTATTTTACCCGATTTGTCAACTTGTTATATGATACAGCTGCGATATACGCTTGACAAAGCAAAATGTGTTCTGCACGCGCCATGGTTACGACTTACGACTACATTATAGATTTAAATGTTAAAAATCTTATAAGAATAAAATGGTTTTTCCTATAAATTATATTGCTAGAGGATAAAATCGCCGAGTTGCCCTTTGGCACCGAGAGCACGCTTTTGCTTTTTTAACGTTTGTACACCACGTTAAAAAAGGCAAAAGCGTGCTAAGGTTAAATAAAAATATTATAACAGATTTCAGAACTTAATTATGGTCTAACTAAACGTATCTTAGAGGAATCGTAGTCGTAAGCAAGGATTTTATGTACCCTACGGTCGTAAGCGATTCAGCAATAACAAAACGAACATTGTTTGTTGTCAAGGGTCTTCTCAGCCGTGTAATAGATGGCGCAACGAGCATTAATTTGAATAAAAAGCCGCTTTACACGACACGTAATAAAATTGTAATTGTCGTCTATCTACAAATTCTTGTAACTAAATGTTACGCTGTATTTTTATCTTAATACTGGTTTATTATTTTTCTTTCTTTTATAAAATAGTTTATATGGAAACAAAGGTTTACGCAAAAGCTCAAGGTGTCGTGATGTGTGTTGCGTCCCGAAGGTTGTGTGCACATAGAACCTTCGCATAAACAAGCCAAAATAGCTCTTATGTTTTGGACTTTAACAATCATATTGATATCAAAAATGTGGTTGGTTCGAGTTTGCTTGCGTGCGGCGCGGGCGGTCCGCGAAGCGAAGAAGTTCGCTTATTGTTCTTGAATGCGTTTTTCTTGTATTATTCCAAACAAATCGAATAGGAAATACAAGATAATTAAATATAATTCGTGTTGTTTGTGCTGAATCAGTGAAGTGTACAAAAGTTTTAGTGAACTTATTGGTTACAGTGTTAAAATTGCATGTTGCACTCAATACACCTGTCGCCCGGTAAGTTATATTGTTTATGTGATTAATTTAGCAAAAATATGTGCAGAAGAGAGTGCTAAAATGATCGTGGCACGTAATTACATTTAGAATACCGTTATGACCATGTGAAAAGTTACGGTATTTCTGTTGTAAGTTACAGATTGTTGGTGTCATAAAAATTGCAACTGCAGTCGGGCAACCAGTATTTATTGATTGTGACGCATTGTAAGTGGTCAGTGGCTGTAACGCCTCGATTTTACAACAAACGTTATCTTGAAAGATTTACTTTGTTCTGTAATCTTGGTTTACTTTGAATAAATTGTTTTGCTGAGTTGTAGTTAAGTAAACAGAATTTACTTTATCAGTCCTACTTTAGTAGTAAGTTAGTTGCAATTTGACCTTTGCATTCAATATGTAATTATTATTAGTAAAACCATTTTAGAACCATAGTAAAATAATTTGGTTCATAATACATTTGATTAAAAAAACTACTTTGTAGAGGTGCTGGTATTTGGAGCTAAATACACAAATATCTTATATAAAATCGTAGGTAGGTACACAGTAAAAACTGTAGTTGTTGTGAAACCAATTCACCCTGACCCCCTTAATAGTATGAACTGTATTCCGGTGGGACAGTATTCCTCATTCTCAGTACATAAAGTAGGTTACACAGCTGATTTACACAAAATAATCAGATAAAGTTATTTGGTCCTGCTGTTCCATTGTAAAATCATCAGAAATTTAGTTTCATCTACTCAAAGTCTGCACTAGACTCATTTAGAACATTATCTTATTAAATGTGTGGTAGTAATTTTTATCTGGACTAAATAGTTTATTACAATGTAGAACTATATTGTCTAATTTATTTTATATTTAATTCTAATAAAAAATGTACAAAAAAAAATTTAAATATTTTTATTCAGCATTAAGTATTTATAACAACAACTCGCTAACTTAGTATATATACAGATTAGCAGATTCTAAATTCAAATTTTACAAAATGTTCAATCAAAAACCTGCTTGGAATCAGTGTTTAACTTCTTGAGTAGCGTAATTAGAGACACAATAGTAAGACAATGGCGCAAGACCGCCGGCGTTCGTGCGGGGATCAACAGCTTAAACAAATGAGTGTAGAATGTATTTTGCTGAATGCAAAGAAATGCAATTTTTATTTGTAAATCATATATTTAAATTGTATTAATTCAAAAAGTCAATGTCGCTACATGTGGCGCTAGCATGTGTAGAGTGTAGATTTTCAAGAGTGCAGATTTTGTGATTTCAATTTGTTTATTTAAAAAAAAAACTTGCTACATTATACCTATCTTCTTTTAATTTAGAACTGCTTTATTAATTTTTCCCTAAGTATGTATAAATTAATTTGAAAAGTTTATTAACTGGCATAATCTGCTATGTTCTGCAAAAATTCACTGATGCAGAAAAACTGATGAACACTGATGAAGAAGAAGAAAAGAAAAGAAAAGAAAGAAAAACAGTTTATTTACGTCAAACATGCACAGCCTGAACAGGGTTTTAAAAGCATGATACTAGCATTCCTTCTTAAACAAAAGTGAATTCTAAAAATATATATGAAGAAAAAACCCCTAAAGGAAAATTGAAAAACCTTTGAAAACATTGATGTCAAATCAAAATTTATTTGCAGATGGGTACCTATTGCCACAAATCACTTAACAAATTGCTAAATACCATAGCATAGTTGAGTTTGCTCCTTACCATATTTTTTTATGCATTGGCACTTCCTTTCTACATAGTTTCCTCTAAGTTATTCTTGGAAAAAACTTTGACCCATCCATCTGTGATTTATTTGCAGATGGGTAGGTACCTATTGCCACAAATCACTTAACAAATTGCTAAATACCATAGCATAGTTGAGTTTGCTCCTTACCATATTTTTTTATGCATTGGCACTTCCTTTCTACATAGTTTCCTCTAAGTTATTCTTGGAAAAAACTTTGACCCATCCATCTGTGACTACTCGTCCAAGACCTCAAGTCAGTTTAGTAGTCATTTTAGGTACCTCTTTATTCCAGCCAGTCATTCTATTCTATCTGATTGAAGTTTGGTTTCTGTATTTAGTCCATGATGGACGATTGCGCGTGTTGCTGTGCTTATGGTTCCTGATTATTTATACGGTCTACCTCTGCGAAATTCATGCAGGTCAGAGTGGCACTGTGACCCACAAAATGCAAAAAACTTAAGACAATTTGAATTTTGCGGGCTACCTTTGAGCATCCCCCTTAAAATAAAACGAAATATAGATACCAATCCCGCATATCCCGCGGGATCCGCTGGATTGGTGACTTCAATTTCGCAGGCCTGCGGGATTGGACTCCCTAGTTGTAGCTATCAGGAAACAGACTCCGGCAGCGAATTCAACACCTTAGCTGGACGCATTTGTAATTAGAAAACTGCATGACATTTATGATAGTAAGAATAAGAACTATAGTTAAACAAATAAAATTTTACTTACTTAGTTTGATAAGGCTGAATAACAACCCTATGGGTAATAAAAAAGTGATAAATTCGTACCGTGCAGGGTTGTAAAACACACATGTCTAGTTGACACATTTTACAACACCTTGGACGATACCGTGCACGTGTCTATGGGTCGTTGACCGATAATCCAATCACTAATGACAGCTTACGACTCTGTTACGACTTACGGGGAATGTTACACCATTGGATTGATGGAATTTGTTTTTTAATACGTGAAAGTCCTAGTTTCGTGTGTCTCTGTTATGCTTAAAAGCTCAGGTCACTGATTCGTTGGAGTCGGTAATTTTGCCGTAAAATGTATTGAACCGTAGTTCATAACTTCATACCATGTAGGTAGGTACTCTAAAGTGATAAATTTTGATAATGGGTCACGCTGAAAGGGCTTTATTTTTTTTTTAATGAGGTGTGAAATCGTCTAAAAACGCCCGCTCTAGGTGGAGTGAGAGGAAGCTTCAGACTTTTACCGACTCCAACCAGAAGCAGGCTGCAGTATAAACGAATTACGATTTATCTAACTCAAATCGAGACTATGTCTCTTTTTACCACTTTTCCCAAGTTTTATAATGAGACCCTACAGTAAGTCAGTTATTAGCACACTACTGACTGACTGTAGGATCATGCAGGGTAATGACCTGTCTTCTCCCTTATTCCATTTATCGTCTCTACTTCTGCAGATATTGGACCAATGGCATTGGTAACTTTCGAGAAGGAATTTAGCTCATTCTACAATCTGTTCTTAGGTCTACCGTCCTATTTGTTCCCATTGCTCTTTTGACATTGATCCAGGTTCCGAATTCCGATAGATGTGTTCCGATTAGGGTTGTCAGATCGAAAAGCCGAAAATCCGGGCAGACCTGCCAATTTAGCCGGACACTTGCGTAAAAAAGCCGGACACACTTATTATTTTAGTCTCAATAAAAAATGACAAAGTTAAAAGTAAAAGCAGGTTTTTTATCATTTACCACAAAATCTTATAAAAATTAATTGAATCTTTAATTCTATATTATTAATTTCAATAATTGTAATAGTAGTCGGTAGTAATTATTATTGCGATATACATAACTGCTAGCCCGTTCATATGTACTAGCGAGCAAGGTGAGGCGGGTCGAGCGATCTCATGACAAATGATAAAAAAAATGGTCAATATTTAATAAAAAAAAAGCCGGACAAAACCCAACAGGCCGGACATCTAATTTGACACCTAGCAATGCTAGTTCCGATGACACCAGTCGCCAACCCAATAGTTTTCGCATTTCCTTCACAAGTGACAAACCTACGACTGCCATCCGTCTGGAATTTCTCAGATTTGTTTTAGTTTAGAGGGTGTCATGGTGTCGTCCAGAAGGGGTTTTAAAAATATATCCGGGTTTTATCCTTTTAGTGTGAAGGAAGTCCCGATTAATTGAAAGACAAGTAATATATTAAGACAAATCTTAGTTAACAAATCATTCGTAATCTTAAGCCGCGTACAAGTTTACTCTGAGGCAGATACATACCTATAGCCAAAGACGACCGAACACCCTGACAGGGAAAACCACTGGGAAGGGACCACTGGGAACCGGGGAACTGGGAAGGTAAAAAGTCAATTTCACTCAAATGTCCGGGGTTTTTAAAGATTTTTACGGCGTCGGCAATTTAGATGACGACAGCCCTAGATCAACCTTGCTTAACACTTTATAGTACCCTAATTAAGGTTCAAACGATAGAGGTGCTTTAATGAAGTAGACACTAAAACTCAGTTTTATAGTAGTACGTGTTCGTCACTAAGTTTGATGTAATACACGAACACGTGTCTTATGAAAGCGGAAGGCGACAATAAAAACAATATGGCCTCGTTATGATGCGCCGGAGTAGGTACATCGTACACCTGATTGAAGTGTCACTAAACTTTCAGTGTAATTTTAGTTGCGTAACGTAACGATGTTGTCTATAGAGTTCAATAACGCTCCATCCGCGACCTAGGCTATTTTTGAAGCAAATTCGATGTTTCTTTCATAATTTGTACTCAATTGAGGAATTGCAAGAATTCTGCCCCAGTTTTGCAGGCCACGATCACTTCCAATAAGTTCTACGAAAATTCCGCAGGCCTTTATGCAATAAAACACACCTACCTTGATCATTACTAAAAACAATCCGGTAGGTACAGTTTTTGCCACCTCCACAAGTCTCTAGTTGGACGTGATTGTATTAATAAATCTCATTTGCGACGCGTTAGACCAGAAACTGACATAAACCAATCTTAGAACGCCTGATTGAATTTCGTGCATAGTAGACTAATCAATTTTAGTCGTAGAAGTAACGTAAGCCTGTGAAAATACCTTATCAGATACCGACAAGATTTCTTATGTTAGGTATTTAGGCCAGTTTACTTATGCATTACTTACCTCTCGATATCAGGTCGGCGACCTTCCGTCTGCCGGTCAATTTAGAAACTAACCGATCCCGTGCTCTACCAGTTTCTGTACCACTTTCTAAGCTTAATTACTCGCCTTTTCCAGCTCTTGTTTGGTACTACACATTGTCAACGTTCTTCCGCATCATTATCGCGATTCAAAAACCATTTAAACGTTGACCGTTTCTTGGGAATGAGAAATTGTTCCTGTTTTCTTCATGATATGTCAATTTACAGATGTATTTCTGCAAAGAAAAATGCAAAAATGTACACTGTTTCCGCCCGGGATCGAACCGGGGACCTTGTGCGTGTGAAGCACACGTGATAACCGCTACACTACGGAAACCACATCGACATTGTGCGAAATTAAGTACTATATGTTTTGTATTACCAACTTTACAGCATTACGCAAGCAAACAAATTCAAGGCAAGTTCTCAACACAAAGATAAAATTGCTGGTCACCTAAAGAGATTTCTTCGTACAGTCACTCATAATGAAAAACAAACCTGTAATTAGTCCCCACACACTGTTCAATTAAGATCCGACTTGTTGTAGACATAAAATGATGAGCTAATTGCCACAAAGGGCGCTAAACAAAAGGCTCATCTCGATACAATACAAAGTGTTGATTCATCGCGTGCTTGCAAAGGGTTACACGCGATGGTAATGGTGGCCGTGAGACGCTGTAAAGACAAAAAAATATCTAAATAAAAGATGAAGTACTTAAAAGGTCTGTAGTTTTATTACACTGGTCAAATACGGCTTATAATTTCAGCCAGGTATATGATTAATGTTTGTTCTTAATCAGTCAGTTATAAATCAACTCTACAAAGGGCGTTTTGAAGTAAGTACCGACAAATCTTTTATACATATTTTATTATTTCCGCTACTATACAACAGCTCCCTTTGCTTTAAACAATGTAATGAAGTTACGAAAATAGGTAGGCAGCTTGATTTATTAATGTTTAAAATCTATATCAGCACTAACTTCCGATTTAAAACTCAAAACATGTTCAGAGTTTCCAGTATCGCTTTTCACAGACTTGGACCAATCAAACACAATGGATGGATTGTGTGTAGATTGATATGAAAGAAAAGGGAGTTAGTGATATCATGATGGGTGACAGGATAGAATGGAAGAAAAAACCGTGTCAGGCCTACCCCAAATAACACTGGACAAAGGCAGGAAGATGATGATGATGATGATGAACCACCCAAACATAAAAATTTTCGATGTTTCATTACTCTCTCTTTTTCTAGTCGAAAATGAGGAGCTTTCCGGTCTTGGTGCCTTGCTTGCCTTTCATTCTCAAGAACTACACAAATCACCTAGAGGTTTTGAAATACAAAAGAGAGCATTAACTGAGTTGGGTACCTGGTCTGGAATGCAGAATATGGACCAATAAATACCCACCAAGTCTACAGCTAAATAATTTATTACCAAAGTATGCTGACCACATTTTAAGGCCCCTGTCAAAGGCAATGTAATTGAATTGTATAGGTAAAGGCTTGATAATGACGCCTGATCCGATAATGCTTGCGCAAGCATGGACAAGCCAGCCATGCTATAATTATGTGCACAATGCAGACACTCCACATAGCGACGTCAAGGCCAATGTTCTTTATATGAGTGATTTTATGCATTTTAACTCTAATTGTCTTTAATTAAAAGGGGTGGAAGAGTGGTTTTTCACGACTGGATCGTGTACTTATGCTTTTTCTTCGCAGTATCGTGGCTAAAACAATTTTCTTTGGACTTTACAAAATCTAATTTCAGTAACTAACTATGTAGTTAGGACACGCAGTAGATGTAAATGTTGTCGTTAAAATAAACGCATCAATAGTCCTTCTTATAGAATTAGAAAACGTGAGACTTAGTTTGGACTTTTCTTTTGATAATATATCTGCTTATTATTCTGCTTCCAAGACTCCAAGTACGGAGATATCTCTTGTTATGAATACAATACTAGGAGTGGTTTATATTTGATATTCAAAATAAACAAGCCGCTGTCCACACGTACACGGTGTTTGTTATACGATACAATAATGTTAAGTGGATTGTGTGTTATTTAATCATTGTAATTTACTATGATAATTGTAACTACGATGTACGGCGAGTATCCACCCTTACGTTGTTGAAACTTTACGGTCCGGACTAAGCGTTTCGGTTCGCCGTTTATACCGCGTACTTCGAAGGACTGGAACAATTTGCTGCGGTCTTCCCGTTAATTATTATTTAGGTGTCTTCAAGGCTAGAGTCAATAGGCTTTTAATAAACTAGTGCGCCTCACCATCATCGATTGCATCACTGGTTACCATCAGGTTCGCAGTCAAGCATTGGTTTATATCAATTAAAAAAAAAAAATTAAAAATGTTAAAGTGTGCTAGTGCGAGTTTGTTTTACGTTAGCGAGATCGACACGTTTATGACGTTCGCCGCTCGGCGCTCTGATTGGCCCGCTTCAAACTCTTAACCAATCAGAGAGCCAAACGCGGTAAACGTTTCGATGGCGCTAACGTAAAAACAACTCGCACTCAGGTCACAGACCCTATAGATGCTTTGGATATTGGTAAAAGATACTGCATTTAGAATTATGGGGGAAATCTGAGTAAAATGACATCAAAAGATGTCTGCTTATCGTACCGAGTAAAATGGTGCATAGAAAACCCACAATTTTGCAGTTCTAACCGCTTGTCGTCGACGTAGAACATCCGCAAAGCAAACTGTCAAAATATATTATGGTGTATGGGCCACTCTGAACTAAAGCAGACACAATATTTATTGGCCATAATGATTCTTCTTAAAAAGAACCATTGTTCGAAGTTCGGAGCAGACAAGATATTTCGGCCGTACTGTACGAAAGGCCTTATTCAAACCTGCCAGTCTTACGCACTTTATAAAAACAAATTAACGTGCTTAAATGCACTCACCTTAATTAGGAAATGCTTTAGGACTTGTTATGATTTCAGTTTTGTTGTCATTGCGTGCACGTGTGAACTATCGCATGTTTATAAGCCGTAAATATTTCGAGACGTGGGGGTTTATTCTCTTCGCGTGGGGCAATATTTTGTAAGGGGTGTTTTGGGTATCATTGACCTTTTTAGAACCATTTGCTTCCTAGTTAAAGATTCATTAAGGTTTCTATTATTTTTGGGAGGAATTTAAAAGTGAACGGTGATGTTTCTTTGTCGTGGTCATTGGCTGTTCGTTTTGAACTAATTTGGTTCTAACCAACTAAACGGGCATCACTTCAAATAACGTTATCTTCATCTCAAATTTTTAGGTATATTCCAAATCTGGCCAATGTTGCAGATAACATTTCAAAACAACGCTATTTTAGGTGAAAGTATGTCCGAATCGTGTCTTGGCAATATGAATTTTGATAACGACCATTTTAGGCAGATCTTTCGTCAATGTCAATCCTTTTTGGGTTTTGACCATATCTCCTAATCTAACAGCTCATGTAATACCGCCGTTGACGGCAAGACATAGTGTTAATTTTATATTGACATCACATCTGTACTTTTTGTTTACCTACCTACGTTCAACAAATAAAAATATCTGAATCTGAATACTGGTTTCTTTTAAGTTATGTGAACTTAATCGGATTATTTTGATGCATATTGTTTCGCAAGAACCATTGTTATTTAGTTTAAATCATGATTTTGATATTTTGCGTCTGTAGTCTATGGGATGGGCTCTAGTTGCGAAATTTAGGCATTGTTGTTGAGAATCATGTAAAGTACTAAGTGAAGTCGTGCACTAAATTGCAGACAACGCACTTTGAATAATAAGTACCTTTCATGATATATTAGGGTAACCATCAGTATAAGGTTTGAATGTGATTACCGTGACTGCCTTATGATATTTTTGAGTTCCTTGGGTAAAGTATAGAACCGCTGAATCTTCGTTGTTGAAAAAATATTATACTACTATGACATACTATTCGTAAGCGTGGAGAGGGAAGTATTTGGAACATAGATTGCCAAACCTATAGGTACAGGGCAACCATCGTGAGTGGATGCAGAACCAGACACATTTCACACAGCCTTTAACGGACCTGATTATGACAGATTATGCCTGGGAAAAGTAAAGTAAAAGTGTTAGCTAGCAGCTAGATACTTAATTAACTTGTTTTACATGACTAGATCCACATTCTGGAATTTAATTAATGAGAACTGGTCGTCTTTAGCTTGGAACTTAAAGCGATGTATAGTAAAGATGAGAGAATTTGTGCACATAAATCTTCCAGCTATTTCCCACCACTTGTTCACAATGTTTGCATACAGTAGGTTTTGATGTCGTATCGGACATCTCACGACTTTCCGCCTTTCTACGTACGAGTACGCTAAAGGTCCGCTGTTATTCCTATGGTACACTTATCATGAGCTGATTGTTATACCGTTTTGTTTTGTGAATATTGTACGCCGTGATTTGGTCGTGGGATACTATGTGATTTTTGCTCGCCGTACCAATTTGGGAACTTCTACCGAAACGAGTATTTACGCTGTTTTCTTTTCCATAGTATATGACGCAAAAAATGCAAGAAATCCTGTGTATAGAAAAACCCTGTTTCTAAAATTATCTCTACCACCACCACACCACAGCGCCTATTACCCAAATAAATTACACCCCGTTAAAATACTGAGAAAAGAAAAATCCATAAATAAATACACAAAGTTTAAAATCTTTGTAGGTTTTTTTTTTGGGCATAAATAGGTTAAGCTAAGAAATCAGTCTAAATGCTGTAAATCCTGTGACGTCTATACAGGTGGTCTGAAAAGTTTCCGACCTAACCTAACAAAGATGCAAGATATTTTTTCTAACAATATATTTTTCTTTTTTTACATTGTCTCCTTGTCCTACACACTTCTCCCGGCGATGCCCCCATCTCTCGAACCCGTCCAAATAGCAGTCATCAGTTTTTCTCTGCAAAATAATTTGATCACGAAAGTGATTGCCTCCGCATTTGACGAAAATCTCTATTCCAAGCGCAATTATTAGATAAGTGAACAAACAGATTTCGCTTGGGGCTAGATCTGGTGAGTAAGGAGGATGATCAAGAAGTTCAAACCGTAATTCGTACATTTTCGCCGTGGCAACCGCTGAGGTGTGAGATGGCGCGTTGTCTTGGTGAAAAAGAACTTTCTTTTTCTGCATCTCACATCCGCCCACTCAAACAACTGTCAAATAACAACTACCTATGCGTCCAAAATGGCTGAAACTTTGGTGAGTAACAGTCAAAAGATGCACAACTACATTCAATAGCTTTTATTGACGAGTGCTGCTATCTTCACATTGAGATTGGAAACTTTTCAGACCTACGTACAGATTGTTTTAGGCTGAAGTTTGATTTTCTTTATAGAAGTAATCTCTTTAACAACTGTGTTGTTTGCAAATACTACTTCTAGGCTCCATCGTCGACCACATCATCGCTTACCGTCAGGTGAGATAGTGGTCAAACGCGAGCCTATCATTAAAAAAAACAAAAAAAAAAAAATTGTCATGGTTCGAGTCACCATCCAAATTAAAGGAACCACGACACGAGGAACCAAGCCAAGACATGAAAAAAATATATAGCGCCGTTGCGCCAGAATACGAAAATGCTATTACCCATCCCCATGTCTTATATCTTGCGTTATTTCGATCCAGTGCTGTTGGCATGAATAAAGAATGGTATCCTTGAGTGCCAAAGGTCGGTTTTACCAGTTTTACTGCATTGTACTTCATTCTTTATGCATGAGACTGAGTGCTTCAGTCAAGGGCAAAATGAAAATCAATATAAATAATAGTACTGGGAAATACAACACGTGTTTCAGTTGATTCTGTATTATGGAATCTTTAATGTTTCATCATCATTTCAGCCGAAAGACGTCCGTTGTTGGACATAGGCCTCCCCCAAGCGTCGCCATAACGACCGGTCCTGTCCGTCTCGCATCCATCAGATTCCCGCGACTCTCACCACGTCATCGGTCCACCTTGTGGGAGGCCTTCCAACGCTGTGTCTTCCGGTACGTGGTCGCCACTCCAGAACCTTCAATGTTTGTTGAAACGAAAAAGGAGGCTTTATTATTAATAGTGTCACCTAAAGTAGGGTACCACCTCAAAAAAAAAATAGCCTTTAACTACAGGTTTTTGTTTGAGGTGGAAAATCATCAAATGACTTCTCCCGCTCTAGGTTGGAGTGAGAGGGCGTGTCTTACTTTTACTGAATATAACCCTTCTGTGTCCTTCAGTTGATTAGTTTGCTGTGCTTTGAGAAACTTTGTTGATTTTAATTGAAATTAAATAAAAGCTTTTTTGATCAAAACATAACACGCAAGGCATAAGACACAAAACAACAAATTATTGATAAGTGGAATAAAAAAAAACTGGTGCATGTAAACAAAAATGTATGGCAAAGTTCACAAATTACAGACCTGGCCTGCCGACGGCATTAACCAGGACAAAAAACTTTGTTATCCAAGTGAAAGAGCTTCAATTCTCACGATTAGGTTATTGGGCCACAAACCAGTCCGCCATGACCTTTCAAATAGACCAGACATTTACTAGATAAAGATCTTGTTTGATTTGTCGTAGTAACTTGCATGTTTGTTAGTTTTATTTAGTTGTAAGTATGCCTGATTGCGTGACACTGCGGGAGTCGGCCCAGCTGGATTGTTGTTTACAGATTAAGGTGCTTAAAAATAATACTTAATGTAAACGGTCATGTATGAAGCAAGGAGCTAAATTGAGTAATGCTAACTACTGTTAAGTTTCTAATCGAACGAGTAAACTTGGTAGGGATTGTCTTTTCCATCTATATGTATGTATTTATATATATATGTTGGGTAAAAAAAAGACTGGAATGGATAAAGGGGTTTTTGAACAAGGCCACGCTTAGCCGATCCCAAATGAATTGTGATAAGCGCAAGAGTGATGGCCAAAAACAGAAGATCGGCGTTTAGTTAATGGTTTATTGAGATAAATGACACCAAAGTAGAAGGCTGGTTAACCTTACGATTTAATAAAACATGTCGGTTTTTTTACATAACCACACAAATGATAAATACACACACAAATTTTTCACCATTATCTATGGTTGTGTAAACTTCCAAGTTATTTGAACTACGCATTGTTTGTACTACAAATAATACGGATAACGCAACCAAAATAAATATCAGCTTTACCATAGAGCACGTAGAGATAAAAATCAAGAGGTTCCAATTTCGAAATCGAACAAAGGCGAGCCCATACATCATTACCATGTTGCCATGTGTTTCGATATTGTAACAATTAAGTGTGACCAAGGAGATTGACAGAAGAAAGCAACAGGGAGTAGGGAATGACGGCGAAAGTGGAATGTTCGGTCGTATCGTTTATACAATAACGGAATAATGGTCATTGCTTACATTTCCCCGCCCTAATATCAAGTTGTGTGACTGTTAGTAGATACCTAGTCATTTGTTTCGAATATGTTAACATTTATTGTGATATGTTGATTTTGATCAGAATTGTTGGCTATTATCGATAATGTGATTGGAACTATCCATTTATGTGGGTGTTCGATCGTGTGGCTACATTGCCTACTACAAGTCAACAATCTAGAGTACCCTCTATTTAGTTATTGTTTGAAAAATTTAATTAATTACATAGTAACGAAAATCCTTATTACCGGATTGATTCAATCGCAGTTTGATCCAGAGAGATGTCACTTGAAAACTATCCTAAAACAAAACCACTGGATTATCTTCCGGGTAATAAATAAGTACATATAGCATTATAACTGAGTGCTTCCAGAAATATCAACACTCAGTTAAATAGAATTTCTATTCAAGATTAATTTTACACTAACTCCTTACAGCTTACAACACAATGGTGTCCGGAATAAATATGTACCTACCTTCAATGCATTATTTAGATTTCTTGAATCTATCCTTTTACTGGAAAACGGGCGGCGTGACTATTAAAAACAATACAATATCGTGCTTTCGAAAGAAAGTCAAGGAAGGAGAATGTAAGAACATTACCTAATGACCGGTAATGGCTTAATTTTTAATCAAACCGTAGCCATAGCCCCCATATGCTCACGACAACCTGCTATTAACTTGCCGTGCTAACGAGTATCGGATCGAGGGAGTTATAGACTTAATACATTTAAATTAACCATTACCGGTACGCTCATAGGCGTATACGCATTCATTTTTATTGTGGTACGCCTGGAGTCAAAGGCTTTTGGGAAGGGTAAACTTTTTAGTAGTTTTAGGATTGATGGTTTATAACCGTTTAGATAAAATCGTCTTTTAACTTACTGAAATAATAACAGTTACAACATTCAAATTTTTCGACTGGTAAATTAACTTTCGAAAAGTTTTTTACATGTTGCAATTTCTCGTGCAAAATTGCTGCTAATTGAAAGTAAATAGATTGCAATTATAAAATTAAGGAACCTGTTATCAATAACATTTTTTAGGCCAAATTTGCGAAAATATTTAGAGGAAAGTAAATCCTTAAGCTGTTGATCCCCGCATTAACGCCGGCGTTCACGCGCCATTGTCTTACTATTGTGTCTCTAATTACGCACTCAAAAGGTTAAAAACCATTGAAGGTTTTTTTTTTGAAACAAGTAGATTGTAATGTGGCCTAAGTATCTAAAGTAAAGTATCTGAATGCTAGACGCTGATTGATGGAGAATGAGCAGGCGCTCTTGAGATAACAGATTCATTTTCCTTTCTTCAACCTAATATATTTAGGCTGATAGATGCATACATTATTATTAAAATCAACTTCATAGATTAATGAGTGGTAGGAACGAATGTCGTAAGGATTACATAAACTTGATTGCATTGAAAATCAAAAGATAGTGCAGTAGGGATTCTAATAAAGGAACAGGTAATAATCATTACATGTCATTATGATGACCCGAAAAAACGAATGGTTCCCACCAAAGAATCGTGACTTGATAAAAAATAGTTGAAACGTAATTAGGAATGTAATGCCCTTCGAAGAATTTTGTTGTCTTCGTTATTTTTTAAGGTTCATAAAAATCAAATTGAGATTAGATAAATTGAATTAATTATAAGGTTTATCTGAGTGTTGTGATTTGTTAAATTGGGTAATAAACCAACTTGAATGAAGATGATTTATTTATATAATATACATATTATGATGAGTATCAATGCCGTAGGTACAGATTTGAAAAAAAACTAAAAGTACCTAACAAATTACTCATAATGGCTGTGAAGTGATTTTGAAAAGGCGTTGCGAACTGCTTTACTTATACGAATATAATAATAATAAAAAAAAAATGTGGGAACCCAATTGCTGTGGACTGATATCACGTCGGAAAAGCCTATTATGTCATAGTATCGTCTCATTTAACAAAAGACTGATCTTGACTTACTTGATATAAAATGTTGACAACGACAAGTTAACCTGAGCATCAGCAGTCTCTTGAATAATATGAATGTATAACTCACCTGAATGCCTAAAATCTCGTCTACTCTCATCCCTCCTCTTAAATCCTCGTCGCGCACCTAACACGGGTGGGGCCGGATCTTTCGGACGGCCAATTCGGCTTTCGCAGGGCGCGATCTACGGTGGACGCTATCATGCGCGTGCGAGCCCTCACGACGGGGGATGCGGTATCCCAGGGCAGGTGTGTCTTGGTGGTGTCTTTGGACATCGCCAACGCCTTCAATTCCCTGCCCTGGAGTAGCATTAGGAGGGCACTCCGGTATCACCGGGTGCCTGACTACCTCTGTCATGTTATCGAGGCCTACCTGTCGGACAGGTACATTATCTACCCTGGTCACCTGGGAGAATGGAAACGGCGAGAGATGTCGTGCGGTGTTCCGCAGGGATCGGTACTAGGACCACCCTTGTGGAACATCGGTTACGACTACGTGCTGCGCGGCGATCTCCCTGACGGGGTCAGCGTGGTCTGCTACGCAGATGATACGCTGGTCCTGGCGCGGGGAGAGTCGTACCAGGCGGCGGTCGAACTAGTGACACGCGGGGTTGCGACAGTCGTGGAGAGGATCCAAGAGTTGGGACTCGAGGTGGCATTGCACAAGTCCGAGGCCATGTGCTTCCACGGCCCTCGGAACGCGCCACCATCGAGTTCCCAACTAACGGTAGGAGGAATTCACATCGGCGTCGAGTCGACGATGAAGTACCTTGGACTTGTCCTCGACAGCCGATGGAATTTCGAGGAGCATTTCCGACGTCTGGCTCCCAAACTAGATCGTACAGGGGCTGCCCTCAAGCGGCTCCTGCCCAACCTCGGGGGTCCAGACGCCTCCTGCCGGAGGCTCTATGCAGGAATCGTTCGGTCCATGGCCCTTTATGGGGCGCCGGTATGGGCACCGTCGCTTCGAAAGCGACCGGCGGCCAAGCTGAACGCAAGCCAGAGGGTCATGGCCATCCGGATGGTGCGGGGATACCGCACGATTTCCCGCGAAGCAGCGAGCCTCCTTGCTAGCCAACCACCGTGGGATTTGGAGGCAAAAGACCTTGCGCGCATGCACGATCTGCGCATGGAGATGCAACGCCGGGGAGAAACTCCGCTGCCGCGCCAAGTCGCGGCATGGCGGAAAGACTTCCGGCGGGATCTCATGGTGGAATGGCGACAGCGACTGTCGCAACCCAGTGCTGGGCACGCCATAATTATGGCGATAAGTTCCCTCTTTGAGGAGTGGCTGGAAAGGCCTCACGGCGTCCTTACCTACCGCATGACGCAGGTCCTCACCGGACATGGCAAGTTCGGGAGGTTCCTGCACCGGATTCGTGCAGAAGAGACGCCCGGGTGCCACCATTGTGTGGACCGCCCGGAGGACACGGTGGAGCATACGGTAGAGGTGTGCCCTGCTTGGGCAGAGCACCGCCGTGTCCTCGTGGGGGCGATCGGCGGCAGCGATCTCTCGCGCCGGGCCTTGGTACAGGCCATGGTCCGGAGTGAGGAGGAGTGGCAGGCGGTTGCCTCCTTCTGCGAAGCAGTAATGCTAGCAAAGGAGGCGGCCGATCGCGTGAGGCAACGGTCCTCACGCCCCAACCATCGCCGGGATTCCGATCCCGATTTCCGGCCACCTTAGGCGTGGGCTTGCGGACGGCGAGCAATGGGTGGCTCGTCGTCCGATCGTCCGGTAACTGTCCGGACCGAGCCCAAGTCGTCGACGGCGCGTAGTGTTCCACGCGCGCCTCAGGGAGATGTCAGCAACCGTAGGGGCCCAGCAGGGTCGAGGCCTACTGGGGCCATGGGTGATGCGAAAGTGATCCCCGGGGCCCTGGAAAAATGGCAAAGAAGGAACAGGAGTGGGTTTTTAGTCAGTAAAAGTCTGACACTATCTCTCGCTCCGCCCAAGAGCGGGGGATGTCATTAGATGATTTTCCCACCCGAAAAAAAAAAAAAAAAAAAATCCCTCCTCTTAAATAAGTCATGGATTTTGATTTAAGTAGACTTAATATCAAGAGTAATGCCACCGACTGTACATAAAAACCGCAGCCCTAAAACAGAAACTAATCAGTGACATGTTATTCCACACGGTGTCAACGCCCGCATTGTTACAGCAATGTTATTCAATAAGGCAGTTCAACCTTCACTATATTATCGCCCTCTAGATCTCGAGGGTTGTTTTTTGCCCCGTTCTGTCCCCAAAGGGCGTAATTTGTGGGCGCAATAACAATTTTTGGAACCGAAACGCGCGTGTGGCTTGGAATGTGTTTACGTGAGATGATTAGATTGGTTTGTCTTTCTTATTATTTTTGGGTTTTCTGTACAAAGAATTGTGCATTGTTTTAAAATTATTTTATATTCATAATACAGTTGAGAAGCTGTCTGTATGGTATTTCAAAATAATGGATATACCATAAGCTTTTGTATGTAAATTGCCTTAAAAATACAATACACTTGGACCCATTCTTACTGTCACTTTGAAGTAAACTTCGAGAAATTGTCCTAAAGGTAATTGTGCCCGATTCATGTTTGTTCAGTTGCTAAGGTTTTTAATTTCAGAACTGAAATAATTAGTTTTGTTTGATGTTGCTCTCTTTTGGATCGTAAAGCTGTGCTGAATATACGTTAGAAGAAAACAGGTGTTCAAACATCATGTCTTATGAAAGAATGTTTCACCATTGAACTAAAAAGGGACTCCCGTTTTTCGTTCCACTTAAAGTGAATATTTTTCAGATGATTCATCTAGACCCAGTTCAAATGAGTTTACAGGGAAAAGAAAACCAACAGAACGTTAAAATACTGAGGAAATCCTTCAAAATTACTGTCAAGTCAGAACATTTCATCTCGTGAGTTACTTTTTTTATTTACGTTACGTTTTAGAACTCTCTAAACCTGGTTACATCAAACAAAACGGTTCTGGTGCCTCAAGCAGACCACAAAAGGTCTTATAAAACGGTAGTTCTAATGTAAATGACGTTTCGCTTTATTGTTTTCGTCGTGGCAGCTGCGCTTTCCCGCCATGCCTCAACATTCGTGTTTCTGGGATAACGTTGGTTTTATAAGCGTCGTTTGTTCGTACCTGCCTTGCTGAACAAGAATGACATTCAATGTGGATATTTTGCTGTTTACGGTCTATGGAGTATGCCGTTGTTTATTATGACACAATTTGATTTAAGTACAATGGTTTTCTAAAATGAAGTGTTGGGTTACGAGTAAGTAGGTAGTCCGTAGTTTTTTTGACACATTTTTCAACAAAGTGCTCTATGGGTAGGGCAAACTAGAATCCAGAAACCTAAGCACTGTACAAATATCCTTTTTTACTTAATATCCTTTCCTTAGCATAGCGTAGCAGTACCTACCTTTTGTCCCTACATACTATTTTTCTTCTTTATTTGTTCTCTTTGAAATAAAAACAATACTGGTTTTGGCATGGTTTTTACATCTGATACGTCAAAATACTTACTACTGTTTCTGCAACATTGAAAGTTTTGTAAAATCATTCCTGCTGATAAAATCGCCGTGAATCCATGATGATCAACTACCTATTTATGACTATTTTACTACTCTAACTGATACAAAATATACAATTTATTGTTTACCTTTCTGGGACAGCAGTAAACGTCAATTGAGAATATTGGTTACCCAATTAGGGTAGCATAAGTTAACGCACGTTCAAGTAAGTGCAAAAATAGGCCGTCCTTTAGCCCGAGGGTATCGTAAATTGGGAATAAGAAATTTTATTGCGTAGAATGGTGGCATAGCGCGGTTTATCACGTCTACTAAATGCATTGTTTATTACATCCCTCCCTATAAACCCAAGATCAATAGTTTGGTTAAGATGCTTCAATTGCGCCGCGCATCATCGCGCATCAAACAGTTAAAACTAAATTATGTTTCACAATTCCAGTCTGTCAATAGACCATCCTGTGACTAGGGACACTAATTTTCGTCACATACTTCCGTTTTGGTACCTAATTGGTTAAAGTTCCATTCAGGATTTTCTCGATTTTTTCATATTTTAATATAGAGCGTATTTGTTGAAGAACACTTCAACAAAATCAGGTTGTTGTCTAACTCACTTTTGAAGCGGTTTCATAAATCTGAATCTACCGCCTACCAAGAGCTATTAGACGTGTGAAAAATTAATAACTCAAACACGTCTTAAAACCACCATACTTAACGGTATTCAAGTTTTCGTAAATAGAATTTGTCTTAGGCCCACGGTTTCATGCAATAGCTTTAAAACTTCATAGTACTGAATTATGTATTTGGCCCAACAGTTATATCTCGATTCTCATGCTAATTTTCGGTATTTACGTACTTCCAATTTATGTTGGACTATGAAACCAATAGGTACTCATGTTTTATATGAGAAAATTATACGGGAAATGATGAGAGATTAATGAATTCAATTTTCTTTTTACTGTTAAGTGGTAATATGATTTTATTGAGTCAGTATGTGACACAGTGTTCCATTTCTTCGTTTATGATCCAGCACTAGTGACCTCAAACAAGATGGCATTTATTTTATTTAAATGTTGTGATAGTACCACCTACCATTTGAACGTAGATATTTGAATGCATTTCTTGTTAGATATGAGTTGGTTGGTTCTTTATTCAAATGTGGACTCAAAGTTTTTGAGTTGCAATTTAATAATGTAACTGTGGTCACATTATTAAAAAATCTTGTGAACTAGAAAAATGTACACTAGTTTGTTTCAGTCCAGTACTAACACATGAAGTCCAATTGTATCAATCGAATATTTATACACCTCTAGTTACTACGTTTCTAGCATACTAATTCCTCGTGTTAATGATATACATACTTGCTTATCCAATTTACTTTTGACATTGGCAGAATAGTCAAAATCGGCTCTATTTGCCATCAATAAAAAATAGAAATGTACACTATAACAAAGATGACGTATCATCTAATAAATTCATCGTAAAACATGATCCAATGTAGGTATAGGAAGAATGTTACTGACAATAAACCTTTTGTGGTGGTTATTTCTTAACTCGAATTAAGTGTGGAAACTACACGGTTCGCGGGTATTGGGGGCTTATTAAAGGTTATGGTCAATATGCTGTACAGTTATCTGTTATGGACCGTTGTCGACGTAAAAGCCCTATTGGACGGGCGCCATGTTGGAAAATTAAGCGCGCTTTTGTGATTTACCACCATTTTGCAATTTGATATTTTGTTTTATTGTCAGTTTTGTGTGCGATCAGATTGAGTCATTGGTTTGTTATTGATTTTTAATTGAAGAATCTCCAGATGAATAAAATGGTAAATAGTAACAGAGCTTAGATTAATAACATAAATATTTTTTTTAGACGTAGGTGTGATTTCAACCTTTGATTACATGATTTCAACATTATGTTCTTATTAGCTGCAGTGGCCTCGCCGGCGTGAAAGCAGAAAATTCTCCTAAAGGAATATACTCCCGGAATAAAAAAAAAGTATCCTATGAGCTATTCCAGGACATGATCTACCCGTGTTCCGAGTTTCTTCCAAATCCGTTCAGTCGTTCGAGCGTGAAGATCACAAACTTTCACCTTTATAATACTAGTGTGATTAGACAGAGGTTACAGACATAGCCCGAAGAATCGCCAAACTTAAGTGGCAGTGGGCAGGGCACATTGCTCGCAGAACAGATGGTCGATGGGGACGAAAGGTTCTAGAATGGCGACCAGGTACCGGAAGACGCAGCGTTGGAAGGCCAAGGTGGACCGATGACCTGGTGAGGGTCGCGGGAATCCGATGGATGCGAGACGCACATGACCGGTCATTATGGCGACATTTGGGGGAGGCCAAGGTGGACCGATGACCTGGTGAGGGTCGCGGGAATCCGATGGATGCGAGACGCACATGACCGGTCATTATGGCGACATTTAGGGGAGGCCTATGTCCAACAGTGGACATAGGCCTCCCCTAAATGTCGCCGATTCGGCTGAAATGATGATGATGATGATTAGTATACCTAGACTAGATTTACCCGCGCCTTCGTTCTGTGACTCTCTTAGGGAGCTGTGAGGGGATGATGTTCTTGTTAATTTTATTGCTAAAATACGTTTAGAGACACAATAATGAACCCACTTGTTCGATATTATACGTCAATAGAGTAATTTATTGTCTAGAGATTTCTACTGTAGAGCTAACATACAGGTGCTACTTTTTACCTAATTATTCATTGTTTTCGGTTTATTAGTGAAAATAGTTTTATGTTGTAATAATAGCTTTTACCCACAGTACTTTTAACAGTTTTATTTTATGTCTAAAGGGAGGCTTTTGCCCCGCTGTGGGACACAAAAGGCTCATAATAATAACAATAATAAAATATTAAAAAATGTTAAAATCTCAGACCAGTTAAAATATATAAAGAAAATGAATATTACGATATAATAATAATACATTTTATGTCTGTCATCATCTCAATCTTTGTGGTACTAGGTTCCAACTATTTCGATCGAATGCCTATTTTGTTTTCTAAAACGTGTTTATATATCTACGTGTAAGAAGTTGGTATATTACACTTCAGAATGTATCGTTCATTTCTGGTATGCGATGCATTATTTCGATTTCTACGTAAGTAAATGTGAGATTGCATCGTGACTGTTGCTTTGAGCGATTTGCGTGAGGTTTCAAACTGACCGATAGCCAAGGGGAAGTAAATTCTGTGTCAACCATACCTGACTATTCAAGAATTAGACCCTGGCAATGAAGGCTAAAAGATTGCAGGTATTAGCGCTAACACTAGCGGAAATGGAGCGGCAATTGAAATATTTCTAAATTATGTATCATTGTAGCGTAAGTTACGGTCATTGGAAAGCCTAGTGGGCTATAAGATTTCTTTGATATCGATAGATATATTACGATAATGAAATGATACCTGCTTCATCTACTTTAAAAGATTTATTTAGGAAAAAGTTTCCTGCTGAAAATGAGACAAAAATGAAGCGTCTTGAAAGAAACATCACAAATTTATGCTGGTTTGATATCCTTACTTCCCTATTAAGTAGGTTCTTTTTGTTTTTAGGGTTCCGTACCTCAAAAGGAAAAAAACGGAACCCTTACAGGATCACTTTGTTGTCCGTCGGTCTGCCTGTCTGTCTGTCAATCAAGACAGATTTCTAAGTTAACTGAAAAGAAAGATACAGCCGTTTATGTCGGAAAAAAACGTATACGACACTCAAGGGTACCACAATTCATAGGATATTTCCCGTTGACCTAGAATCCTGAAATTTGGCGTGAAGCAAGGTCTAGCACAGATATGGGAATAAATCTGAAAACTGTAAATTTGTTGTTATAGCATAGCATAATCAGCCTTTTAATGTTCCCACTGCTGGGACTCAGGCCTTCTCTCTAGGAGAGGGTATGAGCCATAATCCACCGCGCGGGCCCAGTGCGGGTTGGTGAATGTCTCATGTCTTCGAATTTTTGGTTCTAGGACATGCCGGTTTCCTCACGATGTTTTCCTTCACCGTTTTGAGAGCAGTGGTGATGAAATAAATTACACAAAGTAATGCGCCTGGTTGGGTTTGAACCCGCGACCTACAACTCGTAAGTCGGAGCCGTTACCACTCGGCCACCACTGCTCATATTATATTTTTTATTTGACTGACTAGCTAACCATACTTTCAATGCTAATCAGTATTTCTGCATTCTCTTCATAATATCGTGCTAACCATCGACACTTAATTTATCCCGATCTGACCTCTTCTCTCCACGAGCCCTGATCAGCGATTTGTTACGCGTTTCCTCTTATAACCTCTAGTCTATGCTCAGTGGAACATTTCCTGTTAATGGCTGTTACTGCAGCTTACCATAATATATCATCTGGTCGTGTGACCCCGATAGCTCGGGCCCCTTCTGTAGCGGTTTATGAATAATATGCCCGTTTGCGGGAAGCCCTTACACATTCTTCATTTGATTCTTAGGGTCTTTAAGGCAGTGGGTTATTGGTGCGATTTTGTCGGAATACATTTGTATCTTTTGACTGTGTGAGAGGCAATTTGATTTAGGTGTTCAATTTTATTATGTAGTGGTGGTGCTTCTGTCGTTTTATATCTTAGGCACGGTTATGCGTGATTGCTAAATCTTTTACAATATTCCCTTTCGAAAGCTATACTACTACAATACTTCTCGACAGCATACTTCTAACCGATTTACCTTTTAAGGGCTAGATGTTGACAGGCTACATTGACACTAATAACCAGTCGCATTATCTTGGATCTCGACGTGTTTTCTTGGACACATGGCTTCAGAGTCAAGAGGTGTGTTGATACCACTCGAGATAAAGTCTCACGATTGTCGATAGCGAGATGTGTTTCGCTTTGGTTTTGTTTTGATTTTTGAAGGTTGAAGAAAGGGTTGTATATTATGCAATGTTATGAATTTACAGCTGTGTTTGTTTTTAGTTTTGTTCTTCTGGATTGACTTCAGACAATGAGTCTTCACAGTTTTCGATGCTATGTATCCTAAGATAGTACATCTTCTTTTATTTCCCGCTCTGGGTGGAATAAGGAGTGTCAGACTTTTACTAACTGAAACCCACTTATGTTCCTTCAGTTGCCTTTTACATTCCAGGGCCACGGTAACTCTCTCAAACAATTCCGCAGTCCTCACAGGCATGTCGTAGTGGGCCCGTCCATTTTGCTGACATCTCTGAGGCGTGGGTGGATCACAACATCGATATATTAGTAATCATTTTCCAATATTAGATAACCCATAATTTTATCAAGTGTGTTACGTATTTCTACCCTACACTAATTAACAAGCTAAAACACCAATTACTTGCTAAATGAATTCTGTGCTGAGATTGTGAAGTATACCTTATTAAACACGAGGCACTTGACGGTCGGAGACAGGTGGACGATTAAATAGAAAGCCGGCCATTACATGTTTGGCCTAATACTGAGTACAGGATGTTCCGTGTAATGTCGATCAAATTGTGTGATAAATAATTAAAACTTCCTTCAAAAGGCACTGGGTCACATTTTTTGAAAATCGTTGAGAGAGCGCTTATCTGAATCGCGCTCTCTCTCAATCCTCTACTCTGCTCAATCTATACAGATTATGATGTCGAATATTATTATGTATTACCAGAATGACTGTTTAAAAAAAAGTTGATCAACTAAAACTTTATATGTTGCCAGTATTAAAAATTCTAAAATAAATGCAGAATTATACTAAAGTTATTCATTACAAAAATTGATAAATAAAATATGGGGAAAGCCCAAATTCTACTAATTTGGTACTGTTGATTTGATTATTACTAACCCGTATCAGTTCTAAAGGCCTCACTCCATCACCTTCGTGATCTGCCGCGACCCCGTTTCGCTGTATCAGGCACTAGCCTCTGATTTACGGGCTCGTCAGGCATCCGGCAGACATGTCCTGCCCAGTCTCACTGCCCAACTTAGGGCAGTCTTTTCTGTCACATCAACAATTAGCGCTTCAGAGCGCAGTGGAGTGTGTATTTGGACTTGTAGATGTTAGTCGTGTCTGTACATCATGGGTCAAGATGGGGGAGAAAAAACATGTCCATCAGCTCATTCAGTGACATTATCAAAGTGGCAAAGTGCAGAATAGCACCTAGAGCTTTTATCTCAGTACTATATGTACCTACTCAGTCACAAGGGCTCATTGCAGTAATTGGTGTCTCAATAACCTGCTGTCAATGTCTTTCATGTTCCTTATGTCGCCCTGTATATGGAATAGCAAAGTAGCCTGCTTAATACAGTAGACACACGCATATGATGTGTGCCCTACATAATAGAGTGTTGTGGAAACAGTTGTCTGTCAAGGACGCTAGTTTTTTGAGCTACAACATCAGTAACCTACATAGTTTATTAATTTCTTCGTGTGTTTTGGACATTTTACATTCTGAAGAATCTCTAATGAATAGTATTTAACAAAATCGCGATCTGCTTCTAAACCTTGCAATGGATTTTGATACGGTTTACACTAGTAGAAAGAGCGATAAATGAGGAAGTTTGCGTATATAATTTGCACTCGTGCAAAACCGGGGCGGATGGTTAAAATCACGAAAATAATAAAAAACAATACCTTACCTATTACCCGCTTCATTCACAATTTTATCGTAATTTTAACTTACAAATTGATGAAAAGATTTTTCGGTTTTCGGCTTTATAAGGTTAACACACCTTTCCTTATAAACATTTTCGACTTCCATTCTAAAGTCTGATAGGGATCCATCTTGGTCAGGAATTCGCGATAAGTAATGTTCGAACGATGGTTCACTTAGATACTATTGTTGTTTAACTTTAGGATAATAACCTCGTAGTGACTAGAGAATAATGCGGCGGCGAGTTTAGCAAATATGTCTTTATAATTAGTCGAGTATCTTGTAAGAGAAACGGGGGTAATAAGGCCTAATTAGTTCGCAATGAAAAGTATTACGGGGCAGTCAACGTATTATGGGGGACATTCAAAGCATCAAATTAGAAACCTGATATTTTTTGTCAGCAGATCTGTGATTAAATGAATGGGGCTATCCTTTTACCCAGCTGTGGGCAGTAGATAAGCAATTTTTATGGTGAGGTAACTTACGGCCTCGGCAAACCTCTAAACATTTCAATGAGACAAGTAATAGGAAGAATATTTTATTGTTTTGTACGTTTCAGATCGTAATTTTTTTTTAGTTGGTTTTAAACGTTATAGGTATGTTAATTGTGTTTAGCGTTATATTAATTTCAGATTTTTCTTTTTGATTATACGAAAGAAAATTCCTTCATCTGTAGGTATGGGAAGAAGCTCTGCCGTGGGACATAGTCAGGGGCACCAAAAAGTGCACAAATTAATAGGCCGTTTACCTTACTCGGTGATGGCTATTAGATAAAACCCACATTCTAAAATATTCTTAAGCATTCACAAATTAATTCGTAATTAACACGTTAATCGCTTGCCGTTGTAATTAGTGCAGCTGTTTCGCATTACAAACAACCAATTGGGACTTGCTGCGACAATTATTGTCATTAAATTGACCAAGTTAGTTGAATACTTCGGGCTTTTAAGAAGTTGGGCGTGGGGGAATGTTGGTGTTGACAGAATTCGCGTAATTAGAGTGAATTAGAATGGTTTAGGACCTGTTTATTTTGAACTGAGCGAGACATTTGTAGAGCTATTTATTGTATGTAGTCTGAAAGATGGAATTTTGCACGCTTTTCGCATTTTTAAGTACCTATCTCTGCATATTTACGTATATTATTATGAGTTAGGTATGTGCTGTCTCACTGCAAGGTAACGCCTCTTTTCCCTCATTTCCTCACTTTCTACGGTCTTCTGTATGTTTGGGCCAGTCCTATGAGCAGAAGTTCCAAATTTTCCATGTGTTCCTGACATATCTTTCTGGATTTAATTACGTAGGTACCTACCTACTTAATTTTCAAATACTACCTTATCGTATGTATCAGGGCTATTAAGTAGAAATAGGATAACGCGAGCTTATCAAAAGGTTTTTTTTTCTAAAATTTAATTGTAGAAAAATACACTCTATTGCTTGCAATTTCGTTACATAAAATATTACTTATAAGCATAATTGTGTGTCCAGAAAAACTTGTACCTATCTCATAATTCAAAACAACTGCACTTGTCTTCAAACCTACGTTTATTACTTCCAAATTGGTCATCAAAACAGGTATTCTCGACGACGTGTCATACCATTGACGATGTTATGGTACAAGTTTGTGTTAAATATTGTGGTTAAATATTGTTGAATTGTATGCAAGCCATAATGAGCTCAACTAAAAAATAACAGCTGCACGGGTCCATCTTCACAGTTAAGCAATACTTGTCGAGGTGGGTCCGAGGATGGGAGGAAATGCCATTCTCCTCTGTGCCTCAAAAAGCCATGTTAACATAAAGGGACACATTTAAGGAACACAGGTATATTTTAATGAGTATCTGACACTCCGTGATGCTCCACCTTGAGAGGAAGGTTTTTACTGCCCTCTCTAGGTGGAGCTGTTAGTCTTTGCTGTCATCAGCAAAGACTAACAGCTCCAAGGGGTATCGTGTTACTCAATTACCGAGTTGTAGAGGCTAGACGGCAGTCACTTATTGAAAATTTTAATTGTATTTAGACTAGAAGTACACCCCAACATAGTTAGGTTAGGCTAGGTTAGATGAAATGGAAGAAACTCTCCGAAAATGTATTGTTGTCGATACTAGCGGAAGTAAGTGAGATGTAACCGAGAATCGAAGTGTTGTACTAAATGTGGCGCTAAATGTCAAGGGTTGCGTCATCAAAACAACTTGGGGCTATGAAACGAGCAATTTACAGTTAGGAGAACTTTTATCATTGTTAAGAAAAGCTTTTGAATTTTCTTATTTCTTGACCTTTTTGTCTTTGTTGTGGGAAAATATAAAATAACTTCTCCTGTTTTGGGTGGAGCGAGAAGGAGTGTCAGACTTTTACTGATTAAAACAACCTGTGTTCCTTCAGTTGCCCTTTGCGTTCCAGGGCCACGGTAACTCTTGATCATTCCCGCAACTCACAAACCTAGTAGGCATGCCCTAGTATGCCTCACCTATTTTGCTGATATCTCTGAGGCGCGCGTGGAAAGCGGGCTATCCATTGCTCCCGATCGTCTTGATAGATACTGAGTATTAATTACCTTTGCTCGAAAATTCATTAAAATAATTTCTGTGGAACTAATGTTTCACAATGACCATTAGCGAAGTCTTTTAAGTTTGGTAAACATGCTCTTTCATTAGACAAATATTCACTGTACCGTTTGTCCCCTGCAGAATTGAAATGTTCAGAATTGGTTGTTGCCATCAATCCTTCATCATCATCACCTTCCTTTCTGGTCTAAACCCATGTTACTTGAGGTCTGCACAGTACGTTTTTGCCGTCAATCCTTATTGTTATGGTATCTGAAAACGTCTTCTGTAATACCGATCTTTATCTGCATAGCTATGCGGAAACGTTTGAAAGGGCAACTGAAGGACATAGGTGCGTTTTCGTTAGTAAAAGTTCAACACGCCATCTCGTCATTGAATGATTTCCTAGCTCAAAAAAAAACGGCTAGCTAACTGTGTTTGGGTTGGCTTCCAATCTATCCGGATGCAGCTGAATCAGTATTTTGGCGAATAGCATCTAAGTTATTGTGGTGCTTAAAAGTCGGGCTTTCTTAGTCAATAAGGTCTACTGTCCGCGGACGCGTAGCTTCATGGACGACGAAGCGGCTGCGTCCGTCGTACCGTCGGCGTTTTATAGTTTTGTATGTAAGCTTCACGCAGGCGTACACCAAGCGTATAATGACGAATACCCGTCTATGAAGTTACGCGTCCGTGGACAGTAGGCCATAGTTTTGTATGTAAGCTTCACGCAGGCGTACACCAAGCGTATAATGACGAATACCCGTCTATGAAGTTACGCGTCCGTGGTCAGTAAGCCTGAATGTCTT
The DNA here is from genome assembly GCA_905147345.3 of Mythimna impura. Classification (NCBI taxonomy): domain Eukaryota; kingdom Metazoa; phylum Arthropoda; class Insecta; order Lepidoptera; family Noctuidae; genus Mythimna; species Mythimna impura. The sequence goes on along the minus strand of LR990362.1, from coordinate 8,914,613 downwards.
GACGCTACATAGTGTTCGTCCCGCTACTTTTATTGCCCAACCCAAACCAGCTTTTCATTGAGGCGTAATTAGAGCAGTTCCCAGGGTATTGGCAGACATATCACGATCTTAGCTGGTGTTAACTAGTACTAGTTGAGCTTGTAACAGAATTGTTTCGACTTTTACTTTTCCTTTGATCTCTTTTACACCATAACTTTTGAACTTTGACATGCTATTATACTTTCCGATTTTTTTAAACATTAGGTTCTTTGATACCTGATTGGAAGTAACTAACTCATTAACCGACTTAAAAAAGGAGGAGGTTCTATGTTCGGATATGTACTGGTGTTTTTTTTTTAATTTATTTTCACCAATTTTGTTTTTTATTTTTTTATTTGAAAGAGTATAATTCCGAATTGGTCCCTTATAAATATTGTCATGATCTGATAATGAACTTAGGAGATATGGAACGGAACGACGTGATAGGATCATAGCAGACCTGTCCTAACAAATGAAATTGCTTAGTTGACTCGTGTAGTCGATGACTGATTGATGGGTGAGGGGGAGGGAGTACATCGAAATGACCTGATGATGAAGCCGAAAGGTAGGCATCAGATTTCCGTAATACATCGGTGTTTCTAATTTGGTTTCTTCGTTATTTTACACCGACTTCCGAAATTCAAGTTAATTTGCACTTTTTACTGTCTTTTTTAAATTGAATTGTCGGTTGTATTTTCTTTACTAAGATGTTTGGTGACAGTAATTTCTATCTGAGCTGATAGGTACTCAATAATTCATTCTTCTGATTTTTTTTCTTGCAACAAATCGTTACTGTAGTTTGGTCACAAAAATATCTCTCTAGTCGATGAACAAACTGTTATTTATTGACTGTTGATTAACAGTCAATTGTTTCCACACCTCACTTGTTTTTATTGTTATACCATCATAACTTATAGTGAAATTCCATTAGAAGTTTATTTACGACCCACTATATTCGATGACAGACGACACGGCTAACTACACGTCATCTAAACTAACTATAGAATGTAATGCCTTGTTAACGATGTTAGACATTGTTTCAGATACAATGCTGCTTCTCAATTGATGATGAACGTTCCAAGTCATAATAGTTCAGCAGTGTACATTAAACAAGTCGTTTATTTTCATTATTGTCTCTGTGTTTAGTGCCGGCATTCTCGTAGTACGGTCTCAGCTTAGAATAACCTTAAGGCAAATTAATAAAACACTTAAAAGGGATGTCCTGAAATACTCTAGCATCTGGCAAGCCGCCAGGGCTTCGGTCATCTCTTATATTAGAGTGAAAACGGCGGTAAATTTAACACCTTATGGTATGTTTTATGCAGTTTATATGCGGACTGCTTATCGGGTTCTTTTATTGAAAAATTATGTAAGATATAAAAAAAAATAACAGCTGCGTTTCTATACTTTGATGTTGTGTGTAGATAATGTAGTTTTGTTTTTTATTTCAGCAATTAGGTACATGAGAAAAAGGATGTCTATGTCCGTAACTGCTTTTATTTTGGGACCTTTTAAGTATTTGCAATTCTTTTATATCAGGCTTTGTGTTATAATAACTATTTGTTTGTTTTCAGGTACAGCCAGTCCATCAACATGTGAAATGGACTGTTATGCTTAGGTATGTGAGTATTGGTTTGGTTTCTACTAAATTTTAACAAGATTCGGAAAAAGTTTATTTTAACCCGAATGTTAATCTCTATTGCGGTCGTTATCAATCGATATTGATCTTGACTTCTGGCGCACAGACTTGGTCTTTAACTAACAACCAAAAATCCAAATGTTTGATGTGATTCAAAAGGCTGCCCAACTTAAATAGGACCGGGAAGGACATATCTGCCGCATCGCTAACGAGTCTTAATATGATTGATGCCCTGACACAGCGACAAGGGGCGGCAGACCGTGGAGGAGATGGTGGGACAACTTGGATATGTTCCTTAAGATTTGGAAAAAAGAAGGAAGAAATCGGGGAGGGAGACCTCGGCCCAGCAGTGGGATAATACGGACTAGTAATAATAAATAATAATACGGTCGCTATCGCACACCTGTTTGGTTCATAAAAAGTTATATTCTTGTCTTCTTGATTTCTAGACTTTCTTCACATTAATATCAGAACACACAAATCCATCTTTTCTCATGAACTGTCAGCCTTGTAATGAAACAATGAAGCCATCTCGGGCCATAAGGCCATGGTTCGCCGGGCGCTCGGTCGGGGTCCGATCAGGCCTCATTTTACGCTCGGCTCGGCTCGGCATTACCTCAGATACACTTTCGTATTATTATCGCGATTACGGTGTTAAATGACTGGACAGTGGGAATTTATTTGAATAGTATGATTGTCTATTTAATCTGTGATAGGCTCAACTCTATGCTGGATGAAGCAATTGAGAGCGTTCTTTCTTTGAAAAATGCGTTCCTAATTGCCAATTTAGAGAACGCATTTAACAACAAATCAATTTTAAAGATATATTTCACAAAAGCTGATAAAATTGTTTTTTTTTTTGTGAATACTTTACTTTTGAAATAAACTGTAGTTCAAAGCTCCGGCTGAACCGCTTTTCGATGGTTAACGACATAGAAAAGCTTTTAAAGTTCTTGTTTATGTGTGCTAAAACTGCCCGTTAACTGAACTTAATGTGGACGAAAATAAGACGTTCGAAGAAAATCTTGAAAATTTCAAGATGCTATTCGGATAAAAGGCGTTGATTAAAAAAAATATTCAAGCTGTAAAATTGAAACGGATCTTATTCTTCGTTAACCAAAGAAAATTAAAATACTGTGTACATAATTACTTTTTATTTTCATCACGTTATTAATTGTGAACGGCTTTCAACAAAGCCGCCTCATTGTTTCTGGTTAATAAGGTTTAAAAATTATGGCTTGAAGCTTACCTAAGTGATTTTAAGATGTTTCAGTTCCTCGGAACTAGAAAGCTACAAACTCGGCCTTAATTTCCCTCTGTTCAAAACTTTTCGTAAGCCATTTTCGAAAGCCCGCCAATTTTTAAACTTACAAACGTCAAAAGTGCACAGATTATTAACATGCATGGTGTATCTATGGTTTTAAGAGTTAAAAGAGACAGCCAATCGGTTGCTAGGAGGACAATACCGATGGCCTTGTAAGACTATTTGAGCCGGTTCACCGACCCGAGTTCCAAATAAAGATGAAATTCCAACAGCTTCGCGTAAAGATGGATTAAGTGTAGAATAACTAGCGAGTTTACTCGTTTATGTTACTTGTTAAAGTGTTTGTAATAAAACAAGTTCAGTGGTGTTTTTCCCGCTGGAGTAAGTCCGTATTTATTTTATTGAAGTTTTTGAGCGCTAGGCTTGATAAATTATATTTATTTTCCAAATTTTATAAAACGCTTTTACACGTCAATTTTTGCGTCAATTTAAACTGGATGAGGCTGGTGTTTCCTAGCTGATTACCCTGAGAAGAAACACCGAAACAAACTCAGGGGTTAAAGTCTCTTTTAAAGTCCATACAGCAAACATACAGTAATGGTCTAATCAAATGAACCATGCAGATTGGTGTCTGAGATGGTCTTTTGAGGAAAGAACCACACGGATTTGAGTGAACCTGTCCAGTCAGTGCAAGCATTTGTCAGTATTCCTGTAGCTCAACTCAGGACTACTAAGGAGCTCAACTTAATTACTAAAAAGTTTAATTACCGATTAGTAAATATGGCATAGTTAATCGAGGTTTATTACATTTTAATTATGTATTTGGATTACAAGATTTTCTAACAGAAACGGATCTTAGAAATGAAAATGTTAAAACTAGGTCTTGAGTAGCTTGCATAAGCTGTTGAAATTTAAAAAAATATTCAAAGAACCATGATTATAAAGTTTTTTAAATAAGAATGTTCTTACCTACTTTTAACCAACATGAGTATGACCTAGCATACTTCTAGAAACTTATTATATTACAATCTCAGGAAACGTAACCTTTAAAAATCCATTATAAACGGTCCACACTACTCTTTGTAACAAACCATTGACAACATTTCCACATCTAACAACACTCATACAACTTCATGCATGCCATGCAACCCATTCAACCATACAAAGGGCAATTACATTGCCTACCGGTTTAAACTGAGCAATGAATATGGATGGCCCGCTTCCTAGCTGTAGGTGTCTGATTATGATGTAACTTGCCCAAGATACCGTGGAGACTGGAGATTTATGTGATTATGAAGCAGATGTGCCAGATTTTTTCGAGATTCGGCTGTATGGTAGTGCGTGGTTGTGAAATGGTTTAAGGTGAAAGCGCCAGGGTTTTTTTTTAAATTGGGAAGTCATCCAATGACTTCTCCCGAGCGAGAGGGCGTGTCAGACTTTTACTGACTAAAACCACACCTGTATCCTTCATTTGCCCTTTGCGTTCTAAGATCACGGGTTTCCATTTCAGAAAATCTCTGCGGCCTTAGCCGGGCATCGGCTCTGATGGGTCACTACGGTTTGCTGACATCCCTTTGAGCGCCAGGGTAGTCCGTGAAATTCATTTTTTTTTTTAGTTTTTTGCATTTTGCAGGTCAAAAATAGAGTAGGTACAGGGAAAATTATAACTAAATACACCATGAGAATTTCTTCGTTCTTCAACGTTAATTTTCTTAAGAGATGAGAACTTTGACACCACTTAGAGCCAGGTGTGAAGAGTGACAGGTCGTTAGCCTGTCACCTTTAGCTGTTTGCATTAAAATAGAAGCAGTTGACATTTACAACTTTGAGATGGCAGGCAGCTGATGAATTCTTCTTCTGTTTATTCAGAATGTTTTTTTTTTCGTAAGACTCATTATTCAAAGATGACGCTTAAATATGTCACTTTTTGTTACCCATTGTATCTATAACGCAAATATTTTTATCGATGTAGCAAATGAATAAATCAAACGAAAAGATATTCAACCTTTTCTGTTTTCTTCTTTTTTTTTCATAAAAATAATAAACAATCATTAGAAATTATAAAAAAATTAACGTCGCTTCTACATAATTTCCTCCGAATTACTCGTCTATGTTATAGTTGAATATAATATCGTTTGTGTGGGTGCTGACGGGTGCTCCTGCAGTCGGCTGCAACTGACAATGTAACTGTCATCTTCAGTAGGCGATGACTGTCATTATAGCTTCTTCCGTCACAAAAAGTAACGTGTAAAAGGCCCTTTATTGCGTAGTGAATTTATTGTTATTGTATCGACCTCACTATTATCAAGATTTGAAGTGTATGTGGAATCTAAAAGTCGAGAAAGTATAATAAATGGTTTCTTGATGTTGATGTATAGGCTGATGTATGTAACTGTTTACTGAATTAATGGATGGGTGACCGTTGAACATATTTTTGGGAATTATTTGTTTTTGGTCTTTGCCTGCGGCTAACTAATCTTTAATCAAAACTTGACTATCAATCTTCATAAACCTTCATCAATCTATGCCCCATTCGATAAAGTCTTTAAAATATTCCAACAAAATTATAAATGTTATAAATGCCAAGTTGTTTATAACGGCTTCGCTTATAATAAGTGAGATTTAACTGTCCACCAAGTTTCCACAAAACAAAGTAATTTTTTTCACCAGTTTCATGCTTAACCTTTCGAATACCGTAATTAGAGACACACTAGAAAGACAATGACAGAGCGAATGCGCGTTCGCTTGGGGTTTAATGAATTAATGTATCAAAGTAGACGCATTTATAACTTTATATTTTAGAAGATAATTCAGATTGCGGTGACATCTGTTTATATGCTAAATACTCGTTTAAGTCCAATAATAACCTACCACCCCACAACAGTTTTCAGTTGGAAGTAGTCAGTGATAACAACAGTGATAATTTTTGGATATCATTGAGAATGTTGCGAGGTTTTTTTTTATTGAAATTGGGGATTTGGTTATTAGAAGAGAGTTTTACTAGACATGCAAAACAATCGCCAAATAGATTTAAAATTATGGGGGTTTGAAGTTTGCTTTGCAAACTTGGCTGATACATTGCCGTGTGTGTGTCTAATTTGATGAAAAATTCCATAGAACTTGGTGCATGGAGTTCTGCCGTTTCATAATAACAGAATAATAATTATCGCTACATCTGACGTAGGTAGCTCCTACAAAATCATCATCACTACGTAAATATAAATATTTTGCTGCACAACCAGAACCAGATTATTATTTACGACCCATATCGTTATTAGGGAAAACGTAAACGCCATAATATCCGCGAAACATTTACGTAATACGTAAAATAATTACGTCTTTAAATAAAACTTTCATCAGTTGAAGATTGACGTCAGTGTGAAGAATTCAGGATGCTGTTAAGTAAACTTTCTGCTGAAAGAGATTAAATGCTCTTCATGTTGATGCTAAACGGACGCTGCTGCACCGGACAACTGGATTTTTCCTAAATAATAAGTAATAGAGTTTTTCCTAAATTACTTAATACTTTTAGACAAAATAATTCAAAATTAATAAAATCATTCGTAATTAATAAAAAATATAAACAATTTTTTTTTTTAAAGAGTATCCATAGAAATTCTTACCGGTTCTTCTCCATAGAAAATGACCAATTGGAACCGCGCACTAACTTCTGATATTTTATAAGTGCCCATGTAAGCCTATGTGAAATAAAAATTATGTTTTTTTTTGTTTTATAAATAATTAATAAAATATGCAGTTTTATTAATAATCCGGAGACTAAAACGCACTACAACAGTCGTAATTTCTTGAGAATTTCATATAAATTGAATTACTCCGTCTCATAGCAAGTTATGCTATAATACGGCTTATTTGAGGCTACTATTTGCTCCCTGGATCGTAACTAATGCGTATTTAATGCCCGTGTTTGGTCCGCATTCCGCGCTTAGATTGCAGTGCGTAAGTGTCATGGATCCTTAGGTAGTGCTGCCGTGTTTATCTCAGCAAAACTATTGATGATCACACCAGTTCAAACACCAGGAAATTGTGATACCATTTCTTCGGCATGAAATGTAAAAACTATAAAAAATACTTACCTGAAGTTTTTGGAAGACTGAGACTAAGTTTAAAATGCAAACATTCTTCTAAATTCAGGCATTACCCCTCAGGTTTCCAAGGGCGTCAAGACAGAGATATCTTGGGATTATGTCAAAAGGAACAGTATCTTTCAGTAACATGCTGACAGATACTGTGTGTGATAAATAATTTGTGAAAAGAGTGAGCTGATAAAAAAAAGCAAAAAAAGCTCGAGTCATGACTCAACCGCCCTTCAAGCTTTTCTTTTCTAGGTGGAAATCCTCATGGGTATCCTTCCACCCTGGGGTGGGTGAAGGGGCCTGTCAAACTCTTACTGACTGTCGCCAACCTGGTGCTCCCTCATACACTTGTGTCGGGTGCTGCGGGTGAAGTTGATTTCCGCTGCCCCGTACTAGTATTGACCTGGTGGGTCACAACCCGCATTCATGAGAAAAAGATGACACAACTTCGCACTGTTTCCATTCCATCTATCTAGTGTATCGGCCATAATTAGAAAGCATTGCCTGGATTACCTTAGAGCAGTTACTGGTGGATCAGTGGTTTTTGTTTTCTTTTTTTTTCGGTGGGAAAATTATCTCAAGACATCCCCGGCCCTTGGGCGGAGCGGCAGGGTGTGTCAGACTTTTACTGACTAAAAACTCGCTCCTGTTCCTTCTTTGCCTTTCATACAAGGGCCAAGTCTTCCATTCAGAAGCAGACCCTTGGCCCCAGTAGGCTTCGACCCTGCTGGGCCCCTAAGGTTTGCTAACATCTCCCTGAGGCCCGAATGGAACAGTGGCTACGGCTCCAACTTACGAGTTGTACGTTGTGGGTTTGTTTGAGAAAACCGGCATGTCCTAGAACCAAAATTTCTTAGACTCGTGACATCCACCAAGCCGCACTGACCCCGCGTGGTGGATTACGGCCCCTTCTCCCATTTCCTTTCCCTAAGGAGGCCTATGTCCCGGCATCGGCAGTGGGAACATTATAAGGCTGAATAGATATGCTATTATGCTACCTTCCTTCTAATATATGGACCACGACACTTCCTCTTGATTTCCCCTACTAGTCCAATGCTGTGATTACCAGAGGTTGGAATTAGGTAGAGTTATTTAAGTACTTATACCGATTTCATACAACGAAAGAATAAAATGGATATGCCTCAAATCCCGAGATTAATTTTAAAGAGCTGATTTTTTTTTATGGCACAGAAATATATAGCAGAAAAAATTTTGTTCCTGCATTAATGACGAGGAAGAGGAAGTGAATTTGTTAACCTCACCTCAATTGACGTAGAGAGAGATCTTTTTCAATGAATAATACTAATAAAAATTGTATTTTAATTATCTTTGTGTTATTTGTCTTTTAGCTATCTCTGACGTTTTTATTATTTTATTTATAATATTGTTGGCCACACGAGATTTTTTATTAGAAATCCCGGTAAGATTCATATTAATCATTTCGATGCAAGTACTTACATGAAAAATTCTACCTAATTCCGACCTCAGGTTATTGTTGTTTATTAATTTGTGTTTGTTTGTTAATGAATAGCTAAGTAATCACCTAGCCATTCATTAACAAACAACATAATAAACCAACTGCCCTTGATTATTCATGACTAGAAGTTCCAGGGGCCTTACCATCACGTGCTAAAATGCCAGGCGTGTGAGCGAGAAAGAGGGACATAGTTATTCACTCCATATAGCTCCATCCCTTTAACAGTTCAGTCATCATCATCATCATTTCAGCCGAAAGAAGTCCACTGTTGGACATAGGTCGCCCCATGTGTCGCCATAACAACCGGTTCTGTGCGTCTCGCTTCCATCGGATTCCAACGCTGCGTCTTCCGGTACGTGGTCGCTACTCCAGAACTTTTCGACCATCAGTTCTGCGAGCAATGTGCCCTGCCCACTGCCACTTAAGTTTGGCGATTCTTCGGGCTATATCGGTAACCTTGGTCTCTTGCGGAGCTTCATTTCTGATGTGATCACGCAAAGAAACTGAGCAAAAAGTTCAGTGTAGGGCATAAAATGGATCGAGAGCTCGTGGAAGGGCCTCAGTTCCTCGTTCTGGTTCAGAATCAACAGTCGTGTTAACAATTAGACCTACGCTTGCAGTGCAGTTAAATGGTGTCTTGGAACGACGGCGTCTGGTTTGTCGTTAGCTAGTTTGTATGCTGGTTCGTTAGTTGGTGTTATCTTGTCGCATAGCTAATAGCTGAGTGAAACACGGTGGAAACCTGCATCTATTTTATTAGTAGCTTGGACACATTTCCCATTTTCAGCGCGTTGAGAGAATTTTATAGCTTTGGTAAGATGGTTCAAAACGAACTAAGCTTCAATGTAATTTCAAGTTTTTGTTTTTCAATAAATTCTTTATTGACACAAAATATAGCTGTATTATACTTATTTGAAGCCTTGGTTCCTGAGCTGCAACCTAACACAGGTTGCACCGGAGCCAGTGTGTTCGCTAATTTTGATAGGTACATTTCATAACATATAAGCTGTGCAATAAAGTAAAATAAAATAAATAATAGATGCACGCATGCTCATTACAATTTCTATTTTCAATAATATTACCCCATACTAAGAACTACTCCTCTATCGTGAGTACGTTCGCAAACATGTAAATTAACATACCTACACAAGTCACCTAGACCTGGAACAACAATCTGTAGGCCCTACGAATATTTGTTCCGTGCAGGAATAAAACTCACGACACGTAGCACAGCAGACACTCACTCAACCTCTACGCTAACCCTGCCGTCAGGTTCAAATCTCTTAAAATCTTTGCCTTTCAAATCTTCTTTTTCCCAGAAAGGCTAGTCTATATCTTCTAAATTCATCTCTTCAAAAACCATTTCAACTTCATCCTTTCTTAATCTTAAAACAGAATCTATATTCCCTATAACATGTTGACAAAAACCCATTACTATGTTAATGCATCCTTACTTTTATTTTCTCCTATAAATAAGCTCATCTCAATGAAACCACTTACTTCGCCGCGTTCCAACAAAAACCTTAGGACTTGACGCGTGTTGCCATTCAAGTTTTACCACCTTCATATCCAAGATAAAAAGGGTAGACGGGAAATTATCTAGATATGATCTCAGACGGTGTAAAAAGCCACATAAATCTTTAGTTTTTCTTGTATTTGATTGAAATTAAAAATAAATTATTCCTTCACACCTTGTGGAATTATATTTTCCTTTACGGCTTTTACATCCGCTTAGAAAATAAAATGCTATCATGGAGCAGAAAATGGACACCAATTTCCAAAGTCTTCAGCATCGACGCCGAGATACCTGTCAGTTTTCTATCGTTTGCACTTCGGGGAGTGTGCATTGGAATTGCGCAGTTTAATTCTGCCAAGTCCGTTCCATCATAGGACTACTAGACGTACGGTGTTGCGCCTCCGGTACATGGTGGACATCCCACCCATACGTATAAAGCGTTTTGGGAATAGACTACCATAGAGTATATCAATAATATGAAACGATTACAAGCATTTAAAAATATTGTACAGCAGGCCTCGTCAAGATGTTAAAATAAATTCTGCGCCCGCGCCGATCTCTCCCCTAGAGAGTTTACATAAACATTACTGCTTCAATGTTAATCCTACAAATAAACGTCACTGCAGCAAATGAGTACTTGAAAATTATCGGCCATTACCACAAATTCAGCATAAAGTGCGTTGAAACGGCTGCTGGCTAGAACCGGCGTAGCGTGATTAATGAATGGTACATTATGCTAATGCAGCCTAGTTGAGCTGCATTCCAGGCAGGACTGGATAAATACACCAGCGCCGATGCTCGCAGACTTTGTCAACAAATTGATGGGAGCAGAAGGGCAACTTTATTGTCAGCGTTTTGGGAACACATTCATTATGCGTATAGCTAAGGAGTGGAATTCCCTGCCGGAGTCTATGTTTCCTGACCCTAGGGGTTTTTTTAGTCAAAAGTGAATATGTTACTTCTAGGCAAGCGTGCTCCATCGTCGGCCACATCATAGCTTACCATCAGGTGAGATAGTAATCAAACGCGAGCCTATACTTATTAAAAAAAACACAAATATGTAGAATGGCATTTACTCCTAATACTTTGTAGAACAGTTGACCAAAAGGATGATAGAGGTTTACCACCGTAGGCGAGGTTTTGTGGCCGTTGAGCAATGGGTAGCTCGCTGTCCGGCCGTCCGATAAGGACCAAGTCCGAGCCGACGGCGCGTTGTTCCATGCACGCCTCATGGAGATGCCAGCAGAACAGCTGTAACTAGTGCCCGTTATCAGAGTAATGCTAAAGGTCGACAGAAGGTCAGTGTACCTGCTGCTTGTAATTCAGACTGTTTAAAGAATTTGAATGTTCATTCCTCTCAGTCCTGGTCAGTTTCTTTGGAAAATAATTTAATGCAATCAAGAAAACGAAGACACCGGTTCCGATCAGAAGCCCTACTATGATCTCTTTGCGTGATCAATTTTACGACCTAAACTGAACTTTTAAAGGGATGGAACTATATAAAGTGTATAACTCCATCCCTCATCTCGCTCGCACGACTGACAATTTAACACGTTATGGTAAGGTCTCAAATAATTACAAACCGCGAACTTCAGGTATTTATGCCATGTATGTACTCTGCCCATCATTTCGCGGAGCATACCCAACATAACTTCACAAACCGCGATGCTCGGGTATTTAAACCATATACGCTACCAATCATCTTATAAGCGTAGCATGCCTTCTGTAACACCATGTTACAATGCTCAAGTGCACCGATGCAGATAAAAATTAATATTGCAGATTTATTTTTAGAACTCCCTGCAAATGCTGGCGATGTCGATAGTTGGCGTGTGTTAATTTATTCTTTTTTTATCTCAGTGCGCATGGGCATGTAAGTTGCAATTCATCCTTAGCTTTGAAAAATTGTAATGCTCACATAAAAAGTTACAGTCAACAAGAGACAATCACATCTTGAGACACATTGATCAAAAAGTCATAAAATAGGCCTTAACAAAATTGTTTGTAAGGTTTCATAACGTTTATAACGATAGAAACATTTATTATTTTAATGGACATAGTAATGTTTGTAAAATATCGTATAATATCTGTCCGTATTGATTCGAATCAGACTAAATTTCGAAGAGAAAGCGGTATTGAATGGCTGTCGGAAATCGTTCACATGTACGACTAAAGGTTTAGCTCTACCGTGTCTGGATACGCTATAATTCGATCAGCCTACGAAGGTTACACAAGCCACGATTCGTGGCTTTCGTTACAGTTTCGGCAGTTATTTTAAGGTGTGTGATTGTAAATGAGTGGATAATGCTGTCTTTTTTGCACGTACTGCTTCGATTCAAACATAGATGAAACAAAAAAATCGCAAAAAGTGGTTTGTAATCATTTGGGAGGATTAATTTTCCGCAGGATTTTTTTATCTGTGCCAGTAACGCAGCGATATACACGCCATAATTTAGCTATACCTTGAATTTAAAATGTTTTGAGATAACCAGAATAATTGTACAAAAAAGAAAAGCGTCACAAACTGACGTTGTCTACATTATTCTTGCATCGTGTCTACACAGTTTCTTATTCTCCAGACTTTCCAGTAGCACCATTGATATTACCTCCATTTATTCTGTGGCAGAATCTATTACAGGATTTCTTGTCTTGCATTGAATCGCAAATATTTTGTGTCGGGCATGCGCGACTACAAACAAAATGGACAGGGAAATGCTAATAGGATTTGTGGGCATGATCACATGAATAATGTTGTTTTGAGTGAAATTATTAATGAGGGATACTATCAAGAATTGAATGGATATTCTGCATGTAATTGATGGGGAAATATTAAGTTATAGATTTCAGTTGAGGACGTCCACGAATACACCTGCTCTAGTAAAGGTAAAACTGTTTGTGAAAGGAGAAGCATTGCCTGTTGAAGCGGAACTTGAATAAGGGGTCCATATAGCATAGCATAGTCGGCCTTATAATGTTCCCACTGTTGGGTCTCAGGCCTCCTCTCTCTGAGAGGAAATGGGCCGTAATCCACTACGCGGGCCCAGTGCGGGTTGGTGGATGTCACATGTCTTCGAATTTTTGGTTCTAGGATATGCCGGTTTCCTCACGATGTTTTCCTTCACCGTTTTGAGAGCAGCGGTGATGAAATAAATTACACAAAGTAATGCGCCTGGCTGGGTTTGAACCCGCGACCTACAACTCCGTAAGTCGGGGCCATTACCACTCGGCCACCACTGCTCAGGGGTCCATATATCTGCAGTGAATTGCAAAATACGTTGATTGATTGACATAGGGCCGGAAAACCCTATAAATAACATCACGTCATCCGGGTCAACTAACTAGAATTCAATCGAAATAAGGAAGCTTAAACAAATATCGATCATTGCAGATAAGGAAGGCGACCACTCGAGCAGGTCCCAGCAGTATAATCAAATATTCACTTTCGTTCACCCACGCATATTGTCTTCAGAGACTTATTAACTAACTATCGCCCTGATCATTTGTCTCGCAAACACTTTCACGTTTGCTGTGACTGGCAAATTAACAATTGATATTGAGAAAGCAGTCTTATTAGTGTCCGTTTTGTTAAACGTTTTGTCTCAGCAGATATAGGACTGAAATATATTTAACTTAGGGTGTTTAAGTTCTGTGCTGTGATGTCTGCTAATTCTCTAAACGTAAGTATTTCTGAAGATACTAACCGCATTCTACCATTCACTGTCATGCCATCATTTCTGCATTTTACATATTAGCAATTACTAGCTTTTCCGTCTTTTGGTTTACTTTTTATCATTGTAAGGCTCGCGTGTGACCACTATCTCATCTGATGGTAAACGTTGATGTAGTCAACGATGAAGCGAGCTTGCCTAGAAGTAACCTATTAACTATTTACTTAAATATCTAAATAGTAGTTTACCTTATAAATATCTAAGGCACATCTATGTCAATATTAGAAGCTGAAAAGATTGTTTGTTTAAACGCCCTAATCTCAGGTACTACTGGTTCGAATTGAAAAATTCTTTTAGTTTTAGATAGCCTATTACCGATTATCGAGGAAGGCTATAGGCGTGTAACCGCATGGGACAGCTAGTAATACATAAAACATACCATCGATTGAGCGTCGACTGCATTTTGTTATTCGGAGTTGTAAACGATGCAGAAAGTGCAGTTTGAAGGCTAAAGCAATAACTCTAAAAGAGAGAAATTATGAGTGTGTTTTATGGCGGTTGTTTGTTTATGTCTATGTTTTGAAGTTCTGAGACTGAAAAGGAGAGTTTATTTCAAATCTGATTCGCAATTTCATCTTAGGTTTATATTTGCACAGCATACGATGCGTGCACTCATGAGATTTTCCTATATGTTTAAATATAGAAACAACTGTGGGCTTAGACAAATAACTCTGTTAGCGTTCCCGCCCAACGCTAAGTACAAAATGTATAGCAGACATTACCTACGGAGAAGTCACGTGGCATGTGGCGTGAAAGATAATGTCTAAGCCTGCTGTGTGGTAATATTTTGTTTATTATGATTTTGCAATGACAACAATACTTCTGTTGGATGAAACTTGCTGTCATCAAGCTCAGCTGTGATCGATGATGTAAATAGCATTATCGGTCGGAGAGTCATAACTTAAAAAATAAATTATGATAGGCTGGCATTTGACCACTACCTGACCTGATGGTAGGCAATGATGTGGTTGATGATGAAGCCTAGAAGTAACCTATTCACGCTTGACTTAAAGACCCTCTGCGTTTTCCTGTTAACATACCAAACTAAACCTGACTGGCCTGTTGGTCTAGTAGTTAGTGGCCCTGACTGCTATGCCGGAGGTCGTGGGTTCGATTCCCACCCAGGACAAATGTTTGTGTGATGAGCACGATCATTTGTTCTGTGTATGGGTGTAATTTATCTATATATGTATGTATTTAGAAATATATAAGTATGTTTATCAGTTGTTTAGTACCCATAACACAAGCTCTGCTTAGCTTGGGACTAGACGGCGTTGTGTGATAGTTGTGGAATATTATTATTATAATATTATTATTATTAAACCATATTTTGAAGCAGCTGATCTAATGGTTAAAACTAACCTGCCATCTGTTCAATCAACCTCCACTGTTTCGCAACGCTGATTGATTGCAGTTCTTCAAATAACGAGTCAGTAGGAGTATGAATAGCGACATACCGTATCATCAATCGTTTAGCCTTCATTTTTGAGGCTTTCTCAATACCTTAGTATTTTAGGTCAAGGAGAAATGACAATATATACTGAAGAAGTTGAATGAATGGGTGATATAGGGCTTTCTGCATTGTAAGCTGTTTGACTAATGAGTTTTAATTCAAGACATTGTGCCTTAATGTTTGTATATTTTGAATCTGAATTCAGAATACCTGTCAGGTGTGTTTCTGTTGTTAGTATTTATAGCATGGTTTCTTTATATGTTACTGGAAACTGTCGTAATATGTAGGTTAGATTAATCATCATCGCCCTGTCCTTGGTCCTATTAAATTGGGGTCGGCGCAGCATGTCGCCTTCTTTCATAAATTACATTTTTGTCGTCTGTCTGAGCTAGATCAACGATAACCATTATTATGACCGTTACTGACAATTGACCTTCTATTGCTGTGTTACGCTATTATTAGTTCCTTCATGGCACATATACTAGATATCTGAAGTCGTCGGTTAACTTGAGACTGCCTGAAAGATGTCTAGATTTTAGTAGTTATACCACAGACATCTTTTCTCATTCTATGACAAATCCATTCAATGGTTCTTTATAAAAATGGCTTTTAGCGATAAGACAGCCCATTGGTACCAATACCCCATTCATTTTAAGCTCCTACTGTAATTTTGTATTGTGTATTATTATTATCTATATATCTTATAATAAATCTATGTTATCCAACTGTAGGACAGCCCTTTCATTCTCCTACATTTCCCGGTCTACTGCGATTGCGTGTCGATCCTTTAAGCTGGAGTTCAGCTCATCTTGCTCTCTTTCTTAGGTACTACACTATCTGTTCCGATTTGTGGCGAACAAAGCTCAAGTATTTTTAGCTTAGCCAAAGGAAAGAAAGAAGAAAGAAAGAAAAACTGTTTATTCGCGCGAAATGACGCAATCTTAAAACTAGTTAACAAACATTATCAGTTGAATAGGGAAGATATGCGTCACATCCGCGCAAAACGGCCGAACGCTCAGCATAAAGCTGCGGCCTCACGCATTATGCGATGAGCTCACAGCGCTGTTTTTCAGCGTGGGCCGATGGCGGTGTTGACATAAAGACGCCCGAACGGTGCAGCGTACAACGAGATTTCGACAGAAAAAGGAAATAAAAATAATTACAGAATTACAAATTAAAAGGAAAATTAAATTAAATTAAATTAAAATAATAAATAAATATGTAACGTGACAAGTATATATATAATATAAAGTGGCAACACCACGACGCGCCTGTAGCAGCACTCGTTTTTATAATCTGTGGCAATTTGCATAGACCACAGACGCTAATAGGTACGTGATTGGACGCGATCGCGGTGCCGCTCACAGAATATTTTGACAAAAGGATATGACCGAATGTGACGACAAGATAAGAAAGATGGTTTTGGAAATTCAAATAATTGATAAATAGTACTATTATGATGGTTCATGTTTGCGACAATGTTTTAAGTATTTGTGACGAGATGTGAAATTATACGAACTCAAGAAAAGCTAACATGGGAACAGCAAAGCAAAAAGCAAAGCAAAGCAAAGGGGTTACAAATCTATTTCTTACCAAAGCTCTAGCGTATCTATAAATAGACTGTACTTAACTATAAAAGCACTTTCTTAACACCAATAATGACTCCTCACGTAGGAGTTTACAACCCAGTCGTCAGAAAACAGGGGTTGTTCCCATAAACTTTGCTTTCGATTTCATATCGATCTGGGACTAGCGCCGCCCCACTATTGTTTAGGTGACAGTTATTGGTAGTAAATACTTTAATGATAGAGAGAATAAGGATTACGAGCAATATTGTGTAACGATGATGTAAATTGTGGAATCAGTGGAGGCTGGAGATATTATTAAGAAAGGTGGTTTGTTCATTATCAGACAAAGAACTGAAGAAAGGGAAGTTCTAACACTGCATAAGTAATTTTTGACGGTGTTACTGTAGACGGTTTGAAGAAAGATGCCATTTAGTTAAGGTGCTTCGTTTCATTCAGAAAAAATAAATTTTGGTTATCATAATTTATTATTGTTATTTGACTTTTTTGTGAAACAAAAATGAAACCCGTTGTCCTTGAACGCAAAGGGGAAAGACACATACGTGTGGTTTTAGTCAGGAGAAGTCTGACACGCCCTGTTCCATCCTAGGGTGGGAGAAGTCATTGGGTGATTAAACACTTAAAAAAAAAAGAAATTAATAGGGACTTGCGTGTACAGGTGACAGGGCCAGGATTACATTTTTAATCATTTAAATATAGTTACTCTCACAAGTATACTTAGCAAAACTTGTGACAGCAATTTTCTTAACTTCAACACTATCTAAATTCCCCTCAATTTGTACTCCGAAAACAGAAAGCAAAATATTCATGTTCCTTTCCATTTTCCCCGTCGTCTGTCTTCCAATCAACAAATGATTAGCGGAGGCTCTTATAGACGTTTATCAGCTAATCGTGTTCAAAACATCACGCACTTGAGTTCTCTCAAGCCGAACTCATCTGCCAATTGGATATACTGACGTGGGAGTAATATGACAAGACTGTTTGTTGGTTAGGGACTGAATATACCTACTCGTACGGATCGATCCATTATTGCGGATATGGAACCAAAGAATTTTGAGGAATATAGTAATAAAGAGTACTGACATGATTCCACAATAAATTCTTAACGGCTGAATTGATTTAGATAATAATATAATAATAATATTCCACAACTACCACACAACGCCGTCTAGTCCCAAGCTAAGCATTGCTTGTGTTATGGGTACTAGACAACTGAACATACCTACATATTTCTAAATACATACATATTTTTTTTTTTCATTTTTTTTTTTTTCAATCATTTTAATAAAAACACTTAACTAATTAAAACTATATATACACTAAAGGCAAAAACTACTAGCTAATATATGGCGTCATAAAATTCCTCCGCATCGCTGTCGACTGGAAGTGTGCCCAAAAGGCTGGCAGCATTGCCACGTTGTATGGCAATGCTTAATCTCTGACCGAGGTAAAAGCCAGCCCTTGGGTCACTCGAAGTGTCAACTAAGCGTTTGGATAATTCTTTGAAAAGCTTATGAGCACTCGAACCCCACGGCCCAAGAGTTTCAACCCCAAACGGCTCAAAAATATAACTACCGACGAGGTTGTTATATTTCCGCCGCTTGAGGTTCTCCGCAGCCGCAGCGGCAGCACCAGCACAGCACGAAGAGCTAGGAAGATGGGATGGCGCAAGAGTGTCGACACAGGTAGTGTCCCACACACTAAAGGCCTACCCATCTTCCACGGAAATAAAGACATACCGTCCGGTCTCTTACCATCGTCGCGTGCCAGGCCATGAGGTTCCAAAACAGCCGGAACGCCGACGGTGACAAGGGCTCGTCGGATGATGTCGTTAATATTCGCGTGCCGTGCTATCCGTCCCGCGCTTCGACTGCATGACAGGCCGTGGTGACCAAGGCTGTTGACATACATATATAGATAAATTTAGATGTAAGAGGTATCGTGAGAATCCTTTCATCGTCCCTAGTAACATACATTTTTCTCATCTTTTCTTGTATAACCATTAAACGCAAGTCGACATCGCGGCAGAACTAGGCGAGGGTGGAGAGATGAGCTTGACAGTTACCAGAGGGTCTGGCCCGTAATGGCCGAAGACAGACGTGTGTGGAAAAGGGAGACAGAGGTCTTCGCCCAGCAGTGGGACATAATAGGCTAACTACTTCTACTACTACTAAGTCTTGCATAAGTGCTATGTTAACAAGAGGTTTGCCAATCTATATAAATAAAAGTGAAAGTCGTCAAGTCACTCATTCATTCACTGACTAAACACGAAATCTTGAAAACTACCTAAGTACTAGATCTAAAAAACTGAAATTTTCTTGGCAGGCGCAAAAATTCTCCAGAGTAGTCCCCTGTGGAGAATTTTTCTTAACATAAAAAGTCCCCCTATTGCCTAAAAAAACTCGCATACATACATGAACCCTGAAAAAACTCTGTTTTTGGGTAGTCGTGTAAAGAGTACCTACTAAACGTGATGATGTTGATGAGAAGAAAAATATCAAAGCATTTGTACGTGTAACCGGTGTAACAGTCATAATGTAACGCAATGGAAAATCTACCATTCATTTATCCGGATAAATTGTCATCCAATAGTTTTCTCCACTTTTGGACTTAACCATTTGTTAATCCATGTGGAATGAACCTTTAGGTCGATTAGGATAATATATCTCCATAGATGCAAAGATCTTTGGTGAATCTATTAGTCTGTAGGGATAAGGTCCAATTTTGGCAGTAGTTATTACCAGCAAAAGCCTAGTTCAGAAATGGCAAAATACATTGTCATCATCATGATTTATTGTTCCGATCAAATTACTCGAGTCCTTTACTCCAATCTAGACATACGAGAAAGCGATTGTGTTAGGGCGTGTTCGCATGTGTCGCTTTCAGCATTGTTTCTCCATTTTGTCGCTGTCGACATATTGTCGCGGTTTCACTATGATTTAGCATCTCAGACAGGTTTATATTGTCTTGTATGTTGTAGACAATACCGACTTGCGAAATATTATTATCGATACATCTAGTACTGTCGATTACATTGAAGAGGAAGTGTAAGAAGTTTTTCATAACAAGATCCAAACATATCAGATTGTCGCAATCAATGTTTCGGCCGAACTTTAGGTTTGCATGTGTCAGATTTATTTTATCAGTGTTTTTTTTATGTTTAGCTTTAAGGGGATCTGTGACACAGAGTTTTTTTCAGTTGAAAATACTTATTTTATTTATTTATTGCCAATTTACACTTTCGGCTTACACCACACATTTAAATTATAGGCACACATTAATTATTAGACACAAGACAAAAACACTTAAAAATACATTAACTTAGGTACTTACTCCTCGCGTTCTAGGTGGAGCGAGAGGGAGTGTCAGACTTACTGACTAAAACAGGTGGGCCTGTGTTCCTTCAGTTGTCCTTTGCGTTCCAGGGCCATTGTAATTCTTGCGAACAACACCGCGATCCTAGCAGGAATCTGGCCTATTTTGCTGGGGTCCTCCCTTCAATTATGCTGCCAGCTCTTTGAGGTGCGCGTGGAATACAACGCGCCATCGACTCAGACTTGGACCTTATAAGACGGTAGCTTACCCATTGCTCGCCGTCCGCAAGCGTATGCCTACGGTGGCTGTATCGCCCTTATGACACAAGATGCGCCTGCGGCGGTTGGAGCGTGTGTATGATCTGTGACATAGTATCAACCTTAAGAGACCCGTTACTTATGTAACATCGAATACAATTCACTGACGAACATTGTTTAGCACGGTAGTATGTGATAGGTAAGGACCTACCTATTACGTGATATAATCGATAACATATAAAATACGTTGTCAAGCGCATACTTATTCACTATAGTAATTATTTGCAACCATTGTTTAGCTGCAGTAATTTATCAGCAGCGATTAATATGTTTCCAGACAGGTTTATATTGCGTCCAATCGCGTCGTCTAATCGTCAAATGTGTTTGCCGCCTAAGGTGGATCACGACTTAGTCGATGTGTGCCTTTCTCGCTAAATTGCGATTGGTTTACAGATAATATCTGTGTACATCATATTATGATAGTTATCTAAACGTTTAAGGGATAAACGTTGTCTATTTTAGGTTATTTAAGCTTTCTCGTCGCTAAATTTTAACAAGCGCATGTTTCGGTCGTCAAGGTTAAGTTTTGATGGAAGTTCGTCGATTCTTGTCTGTTTCGAAAAATTATTCGGAATATCTTATTTCTAACAATTTCAATTGTCTGGTGAAGGTCGTGGGAATCCGAAGAATGCGAGACGCACAGGACCGATGTTTTGGCGACGCTTGGGCCTATGTCCAACAGTCGACTAAAATGATGATGATTATTTCTAACATGGCATTTGAAGACTTCCTACATTCTAAATTCAAAAGATGAATTGCATTTCATGCATTTCAACATGATTTAACGATCCAATCAAACATGGCTATCAACAGACAGCTATTCGTCTCATGTTTGTAGAGATGATTCCTCAAACAATCACAAAGTAAGCTCAATAGGACGTTATTGAGCTTAGAACTTTCATGTTATTAGAAGTACATTTTAATGCGGAGAAAAGGCCATATTGTAATGAATAATTGGTACTGCGTATAAATATTAATGGGTTAGAATTGCTCAGGCGCAGGATCGTGACATTTTAACCCGCCGGCACCTGCGCTCAAATGTCAAACATGACAGATGTCGATGAAAGTTAGAAACGTCCAGACGTGGATAATGAGCCATCATTCAGGCTAAAAAATGTTATCATCAAGATTAATTACAGCTGTTGAATAATTGCATCCTGCAGTGTTTATTTTCTTTTGTAATTACTTCTGCTGTCAATGCTGGTTTTTATCGCAAAATAAACTCATTCATGGTATCCTTTTAGTTAAATAATTCAATTACTGATATTAAAGTAAGTTTTAATCGTAGGAAGTAAAATTAAAAACACGCATTATGTCAAAGAGGCGTTGAGAACATAAAATGAAATATTTACGAAATAGTTTCATGCTCCACTATTATCGAAGTAAGCACGTATTTTACGAGAAAGCCCTAGGGCTGTAATGAAATAAAAAACAAAACTTTCGCTAACATAGTTACTATCAAGATCATCCACATTTATTTTATTTATATAAGATACCAAGGTTATCGACGTAGCCCGAAGAATCGCCAAACTTAAGTGGCAGTGAGCAAAGCACATTATTCGCAGAAGCGATGGTCGATGGAGTCGAAAGGTTCTGAAGTGGCAACCGCGTACCGGAAGACGCAGCGTTGGAAGGCCTCCCACAAGGACCGACGACCTACTGAGGGTCGTCGGAATCCGATGAATGTAAGATGATTGGTCCGGTCGTTGTGGCGATACTTGGGAGAGGCTTATTAGATACACTGCTCGCAGAACCGATGGTCGAAGGAGCTTAAAGGTTCTGAAGTGGCGACCGCGTACCGGAATACGCAGCGTTGGAAGGCCTCTCACAAGGTGGATCGACGACCTGGTGAGGGTCGCGGGAATCTGATCCATACGAGACGCTCAGCACCGGTCGTTGTGGCGATACTTGGGGGAGGCCTATGTGCAACAGTGGACGTCTTTCGACTGAAATTATGAAGTTAATGATATAAAATAGAGAGGAGCTTGTGGCTAAGTTATAACAGTCGAACGCGGCTGTAAAGTTTGTATACTTGTCTCGGGTAGACAGGTGAAGCACACGTGTTGACCCCAGCTGCTGGTGACTTGAGGAGCCCCTGTGGATAGTACGAGTACTACAGGGGCGATCTTTAAGGTTAAGCTATGGTTACCGAGATCGATCCGTTGATTGGTGACCATCCATTACACACCGAGACTCCTCTGGGTCTCGGAAAGCACGTTAAGCTGTTGGTCCCGACTTTCACTTGAAGATAATTATTTGAAATCATCAAATGACTCCTTCCGCTCTGGATGGAACTTGAGGGAGTGGCAGACTTTAACTGACTTAAACCAACCCGTGTTTCTTCAGTTAACCTTTGCGAGGACCACGGTAATTCTTTCGATCAATCCCGCAGTCCTGGGTTACGGGTAGTCTGAAGTTAGAATACCTGATACAATTCTTGCCAAAGGGTATCGTGACACCTAATGCGAGTTGTTTTGACGTTAACGTTTTGACGTTCTCTGATTGGTCAAATGCTTGGAGTAGGCCAATCGGAGCGCCGAACGTCATAAACGTGTCGACAGCGTTAAGGTGATGCTCCAGGGTAGCCCGCGAAATTCTAATATTTTGTTTTTTTTTTTTTGCATTTTGCAGGTCAGTGAATGAATTACAGTGAGTGAATGACTTACTGATGGTAAGATAAACAGAGAGTTGCAGTGTTGACTTTAATAATTATAATTTCCTAAATAAATACGTGTTACAGCTGCCAATCATATTTTAATCAACATACAACTTGACACTGACCTGCAAAATGCAGAAACCTAAAAAATAATAATTTCGCGGTCTACCTTGGCGCTTTCACTTTAAACCATTTCTACGTTTCATGATGAATACTGATATTCAGCTCCATACTTTAAGACTTTTTTTTTAGTTGTGAAATCATCCGTTGAATTCTCACGCTCTAGGGCGGAGTGAAAGGGCGTGTCAGACTTTTACTCACTAAAACCCACTCCTATGTTTCCTTATTTGCCTTGCATTCCAGGACCCCGGGTTTTCCTTTCAGAAGCGAACCCATGGCCCCAGTAGGCTTCGGCCCTGCTGGACCCCTACTGTTTTGCTGACATCTCTTGGAGGCCCACGTGGAACGCTTCGCGCCGTCAACGACTCGGGTTCGGTCCGGACGGTGAGCTACGCATTGCTCGCCGTCCGCAAGCCCACGCCCACGGTGGGTGGAAATTAGAGTCAGGATCCCGGCGGCTTAAAGTATGGGACTTCCTAACAAGATATCAAGTATGGGGTTCTATTCCAACCCCAATACAGTTTGGAAAAGTCTAAACAGATTTATTATTAAATAAGATAGAACAATCTATTAAATAGATTTATCATCGTCATTGATAGATAATGTGTTTGTCTTTACAATGAGCGGTTTCGACAAAATGATCGAGACGGCAAATGTGTGTATCATGCGTAATGGATGTCCAAATTGTTCTCGTCAAATTGCTGCTGGCAGTGATGGCTATAAGTGACGGTGAAAGAAAAAAACATGATGGTTATATTTTTCTTTTTGATTGTTTAGTGATGATCTGGAAAGAGTAAAAATTGAGGTGAACGAGAATGGGATGTTTACAGAAGAGACCGTCTGGGGCTTTAGATAGTGTCACATTGTATCAGCGATAAATCACACTATCACACTTCACATTAATGGGCACAATGGTAGGCCATGTCCTGGAATAGCATGTAAGAGACTTTTTATCCTGGGAGTGTGTTCCCTTGGGATAGTTTTCTAATTTCGCGCAGGCGAAGCCACTGGCAGAAGCTAGTGTTTTCATGAATCTGAATTTCCAATTTTTTAGGGTTCCGTACATCAAAAACCATATACTCAGGTCTGCGGTCCCTTGAAGCTGTGAAAAAATCAAACTTCTGATTTAACGAAAAAAAAAAATGTTTATATCGCAAAAACCGTGCATTTCGACACTCTCAAGGGAATCAAAATACATAGGGTACTTTCCCGTTGACCTAAAATCCTGAAATTTGGCATGAAACAAGGTCTCGTAGCACAAGTATAGGAAAAAATCTGAAAACTGTAAATTTGTAGTTACGTCAAAAAAAAAAACTTTTTTGCGTATCAGAAAAATCTTCGTAACTCAATTCGGGAATTGAACCGTTTTCATAGGTAAGTTTGTACGGAACCCTCAGTGCGCGAGTCCGACTCGCACTGTCCCTGTTTTTTTTTTATTATGCATAGGCTCGCGTTTGACCACTATCTCACTCACCTGATGGTAGGCGATGATGTCGCCACCGATGGAGCACGCTTGCTTAGAAGTAACCTATTCACTCTTGACTTATAGACCCCTAGGTTATAGCTAACATCGTTGTTGCTAATAAAATATTAGTTAGTTACGAGCCTGAAAGTCGTTCGTCACGATGAGTTACCAAAATGGTTGTCGTATTCGACTTTTTTTATGACAAAAATAATCTAAATAAAGTAGTGGTGTAGTAGAGCTCTTTACAAAAAGTTTTTATGATAACTTTATTTTTGCTGTAAAGTGTGACTGCGACATGTTATTATTCAAACAAATTTTTGTACATGTTCGTATGTTAGTCGATTTCACCTGAATTTTCGTGCTACCTAGCCACTGGATTGTGGAACTCAGATAGGCAGTCGCTATTCGCCCCATGTAACATACTTGTTGTATGTCCCCAACATAGTTGACTGGAAAAGAATATCTCTTTATTGGTACCGCGGGCTCACGGACGGCGAGCAATGGGTAGCTCGCCGTCCGACCGTCCGGTAACCGTCCGGACTGAGCCCAAATCGTCGAACGGCGCGTAGTGTTTCACGTGCGCCTCGAGGAGATGTCAGCAACTGTAGAGGCCCAGCAGGGTCGAAGCCTACTGGGGCCAAGGGTCTGATTCTGAAAGGAAGACTCGGCCCTGGTATGAAGGCAACGAAGGAACAGGAGTGGGTTTTTAGTCAGTAAAAGTCTGACACTATCTCCCGCTCCGCTCAAGAAAGGAGGATGTCATTGGATGTTTTTCCCACCGAAAAAAAAGCTTTTTATTGGCACAGAAAGTAGGTACAAGTTACAGGTGTTAAGAGGTCCCTTTCCGAGCCGTCTATCGTCAACGTGAGCATGGTTAAAAAGCTTGTGCTTTTATCCAACGCAGTGTTAGATAAAGAGACAACGCGAAAAAAAGAGATATTACGCCTTAACCGCTCTGTTGGCATTCGGCAATTCTGTCACTCACCCGAATATTTCACAAAATTTGTTTTAGGTTTTTTTTTTTTAAATCCTTAAAAGTTTTTGTAAAAAAATTCATTATTCAGTATCTTGATTTTTTTTTTTAAGTTATAAGTACATTATGGAGGGCCAACGTTTACACAAAATAGCAGATTTTAGAGGTCTTTACTGGATTAGTACAGAATATGATTTAATTTCAATAGAAGCCTAGATAATATCTACAAGATTTGTTTGCAAATTATCTAGAAAAAGATTTATAATAACGTCAAAATTTCGTAAGAGCTGTTATATGGAAATGTATTTCGAGTTGGCCGCTCTTAAGTTCAAAATGATCCATTATACTGTCTGAACTAGACATACAAAAAGTTTTAGATATAGTAATAAAGACTCATTTAAAATAATTATGTTATTATTAACACATTCAATCAAAGAGGAGAAGTTGATTAGATTGCATTTTTAATTTTTTCATAGCATCTCTTCTAATCCTTCATCATTAATCATTTTAGATTCATACAAACATTCAATTACTGGTAAGTAAGCTTAACCACGTAACATTACACATGTTATTTACTTTCTTTACCCACTGTATCACATATCATCTCATCTCAATTTATCTTAACTGCTAAGTTATAAATGCGCCTGTCAAAAGAAACAATGTTCGCATAAAGCAAAGGCTATCTCGAATCGAGTCGTAAAAAATAAGTTTGTCGATGTCCAACTGTCAAATTAAGCAGTTTGTATTGTCACTTTCAAACGTAACTGTCAAAAAAGAAAATGGCCACAGTTGAAGTTGAAGTTGAACATGATCATAGAAAGTAATTACTGTCACATTTTGTAATGTTTGATTGCATTCGTTTATGTAAATTGAGTGAGCATCGATGACCTGTGTGTAGTTTTAAATGATGTCAACTACTTAGCTTATTGCGAGATCTTAGTGGTCTTATCTAAAGCTTTCATTTTTACTAAGAGCAGAGGTCAGCTAATATTGGACTTCCTTTGAAACTTAGATTTGTACCAAAATACATGTTCATTTCGATTCATTCAGTACCGTTTCGCTCCATGCCCTGTTAATAAAATGAATAGCTTAGTATCACACACGACTTGCAAAACATTTTCTCTCACGTAACTTTTGTCACAAGATGTGGCTTTGGTATTAATTTCAGCCATATTATTGTATAACGGTTCATTTCCTTCTAAGTAAACTATGAAAAGTAAACCATGATTATATTATACGGAGAGAAGGGAGCGAGCGTGCCATAATTTAATATCTTAATTCTTACTCTTCCTGATACTCTTATTATTGTTTCTTATTGAGGAAGTCCCGAGGAAGTCATTAGACCTCATTCTAATAGTAGTTTTCATTAGTTTACCAACGGATTGGTTAATCCGCGCGAGACGCATCCGCCATCTCTTTATTCCTATCACGAATATTATCGCAATGAAGAATTTATAATGCCAATTATACTAATGGAGGTCGTTGACGTTATGGGAACATTAATGCAAAATTTATAAGTGTTCAACTTAGACACGATTTTAGTACAGACATTTATATTCTAACAAACGATTTATGTTTATACGGTTGTAAATTATATAGATAAATCGTGGCAATGGATCATATTTGGAGCAGTAGTGATATTAGAAAACAAATACCAGTGTGCAGCTGACAAATTTAATATTTTTGTCTGCTTCTATGGTCCAATCAAAGTAAAGATCTCACCCAAAGAAATGGTATCTTTACGTCCAATGAATCATTGCGATGCAACTCTTTCTCGCGTGAGTGATTGTACCAAAATTCTTTAAACTTGTAAATTTTAATACTCCATAAATTCCTGCATAATGTCTGTTTCTTGTGAACATAAGTCAAAGCTCAAGAAGTAACTTGGCGGGTCATTACCGCTATCCATTTGTAAGTGTGTCGTTATTTCGGGATCGGAATGTCAAAGTTAGCTGCTCTCTGCAGTCTCGGTTATGCTAGGTATTTGTTGTGGCTTCAGTGTTAGTATGCATCTGGCGAACTTGTTGCATTTGCAACAGTACTTACTGTTTACGAAGTATAGCTTCTTCTTTTATATGTTCTTTCAATACTATTTTTAAATCAACTGTTGTAATAGATCTATGATTATTATTCAAGTGATGTATAGGTAAGGTATCAGAAGCCTAACTCAAATAATAATTAGAGATGAATATAATTAGAGATGCTTTCAATGCTTGTTGTTTGGAAGTATTGCTCGTAGCTATTTGAATTAAATTAAGCTTAGCAAAAATTTGCTTTTTTAATTTAATTCTGAAAATAATATTGTTATTTTTTTTATCTAGTGTTGAACTCATTTTAAAAAGAAAAAACTAAGCTAGCGTCAAATGAATCACTATGATTCATTAAAATGGCTAAAGAATTTAAATGAGTACGATGTTATCAAAGTAAATATTCAGTCTGTATTTGGCCACAAAAAAGTTAACGCCGTTTTCAACTTTGTTTTCTTTGTTAATATCAAGGAAACGGGATGTGTGCGTTCTTTTTTGTTTCGTTTTTAATTTGACAGGCTGAAATCTTTTTTAGACGCGGAAGTTTCTACTAATTGGCGATGATAAATTCTGTGCGCGTTTCGTCACCAAAAAGTGTGCAACCCATGATTAATTGTCCTGAGAGACTATTTTAGATGATATGGACAGTTACTATTCATATGTCTCTCACTGGTCACTAGTCATTGATTTAACTACAAGAACTTCTTAATGGTTAATTCTGACATCGTTGCTTTAGAAGCCACTTTAATTTATTCGGTCTACATCTTTGGTAAAATTTAAACAAACATTTGTCTTCAACGACATTATATAAGTTAATGTTATTATGATTAATACATTCGACATGTCCAGTGTGATTGCTTTTGCAACATTAAATCACATTCAAGCAATAACATTCATAAATTATCTGAACTAATAAAGGAATGTTTGTTTCATCATGAATAGGTTAATCGAATTTCATAGTTTGACCCCATCAGGAGATGGTACGCTATTTATTACAGAGAATATTAACGTCAATCAACTCAGAAGGAAATTTGGATGGACTTATGAGATCGTGTTTCATCAGGGAAACAGTTTATCGGATACATTTGTTACGACGCAGCAAAACGTTCCGTGTTTATTTATTGAATAAACTAATATCTCTGGAAGCAGATTTATTTTAATGTGGTAGCTGGATTATGTAACACAATTTTGTATGTCTCCAGAATTAGATATTTGGTCGTATAGTCGCGGAAGCAGGTTTCCTGTTTCGTCTTTTACGAAATTATGCACATTTTGGATGGATTTCTTCAAAAAGTTCGAAAAGATTTATGTTAGAACGTGTTAGAGAAATGTACAAGTTGGATTTATAGGCGCCATGGCTTGGCACATGGTCTGCGATGTGTTAACTGGTGTTACGGGAGGAGCATATTCGGTAGTCTGTTTTATATCTTCCGCATTCTTGAATTGATTCTATTTCTGTATTACTTTCTTTTATGGTACGTTTTGATTAGAGGTTTTAATAAACACTATGTTTATTACTTCCTGCAAGTATAACCATCATTTTAACACGTTAACCTTATTAAGTTTTAATAGAATTACGTGCTTTATGAGTCTTTATGTCATAGTTTTTATGAAAGGAGTAAAAGGATTACAATTAATGTCCGGCACTTGTTAATTTCACGACTTTCGATCGTAAAGTTTATGGGATATTACTAAATAAGCGAATGTTTATAAGTGTTGGTATTTGTGGTATATTGTTGGTGATAAATGCTACTTTGGATCCTATAGCTTAGGCTTGGTATCTGATGACATCATTTCTAAATTCCTGATTGTTGCGACTAGTTTTACGTGTTATGGACTCATTCGCTTATAGTATGTCCTAAAGATGAAAGATAAACAGGTATGGAACTAAACTATATTATGGCGACGAAAGAGATTGATTTACGACAAACAGAATTTTGGTTATGAATACTAAACATCATTTCTTTTAGTATCAGTCATAAAAAATCGTTTGTTGAGTTGTTGGTGTTGAAGCTTCAGTGGCTTTTGAATGTATTATATTTAAGTTAAATATATATATAAGCAGGTAATTATTAGGTAATTCCTTTAAAGTTTACGATTAAGTAATTAAGAATTCAAGATGTATATGGTTTTATCACTTGATATTTATAATGTCTCCTAGGATTTGGTTTCGTCTGTCGTTAGGACTTACAAAATTATTATCGATTGCATCATGTTATCAATACATTTTATCGAACATGACTTTCAAAACAATTCAGATTAGATAACTGACTTATTAAACGGTAAAATCCATTTCAGAGGCTACCATTTATGTAACACTTCCATAATTATTTTATATGGAATTATTTTAATCCTAGATCACTTAAATAAACTATCTCGTGTAATTTAGATCCGTGTTTTTAGTTCGATGGCTTTCTATAGATGACCCGTTTAATGTTAGAATTGATGCCACGTTACCTTATTTGAAATTTCCTGCAGATTTCTAAAGCAGATAAAGATGGGTAGTACAAAGCGGACATATCAACTGTTACAAATCTCTCTTTAACGTAAAGTGGTACAGTCATAATCGATATATTCAGACAGGCTCGAGACAAGATCTCGGTAGGCACAAGGCGTTCGCTGTACGCTCCACTGCGCATTGACCATTAATCTTCTTCGATTTTAGATAATTCTCAAGTTCTCGGGAAAGCTAGCTTAATGTTAGCCCGAGGTCATGAGACGATAGCTACTGATACGAGCTATTGTTATGTATTCGGGTCTTTATCAACTACAATGGTGTTTTCCTTAGTCACAGTTTGAGTCATATGGGTAATTGATGTTAGAAGGACCATTTGGTCCTTATCGAAACCTTTCTCTATGATAATGTTTTACTGTTTTAACTTTGCCGTTATAGCTGCAGTAAGATTTATTGTCACAGCCTTTGGTGATAGTCTATTTACGAGTAATGTATTTCCATTGTCTCTCTATTTCATTATTTTCTTGTTAGTCGAAGTTATTTTGTTTGCTTCTAGCGGACAAACCTTTGGTGCAAGTTTCCATACAGTAGCATAATAAATAAGTATTATGGGCTCTGTGCAAATGCATGTCAAGGGATATAGTGGCCTCAACCAAGACATGTAATTGTGTGGCTTCTATAGAGGCTGTAATGTCGATCCTTTGCGTTACCTCACCAGCAACAGGAAAGTCAAACTAGCTTTCAAATATTGACTCGAAACTCTCGATTCAACAAAGGACTAGATTAAGACAGATTTATGTCTTACGATTAGGCGATAAAAGATTTAAGACCACATTATTTACTACGTAACTATGTGTTATGTATGTGGTTTTAAAAGTACCTAACAATTTGTCATTATCTATTTGATTCTTTGTATCGTTGTTGCGACTTTCGTTTTTGCGATCTTGATTTATTAGAAGTTTGATTTGAAACGGACGTGGCTCGTCTCGGCATCGAATTTCATTATTTCTTTCATAAACTTAAATAGCGTTAGTTTAGTTACATTGTTATGAAATTTAGTGTTTATAGTTTAGTCAGTTACAATTCCTATTTTCTTTATATCATATTAAATTTGCTTTCCAACTAATTAATTATAAATGCGCTTGCGATGATATTAAATGTCACCATGTCAAGTTGTCATTCCCTTCAAAACCATTTCATAATAATGTCACCATGATTTATCAATACCATACTTGACACTTATGTCATGTAATGCAGCCTCTCTTACCATATCGACCCTTCAAGTCATACTTAGCGACATGTCCCCAATAGATTGTGTAGTATACAAATTAACATAACTAGTTTGATCATTGAAACTTGGAGCTAATCTATTGGCTTCTTCTATAGCTTCCAGATTTTTCATCGTAGGTATTATATTTATGGTATTTTGTTAGTTAGTGATAATTGCTTCATACTGATTGATCGCGTAGGACTAGAGAATTGTGTTTGTAATGAAATGTGGTTTTTATGGATTTTTCTTCCTCAAGAGCCGCCATAACAGTCGATCTTGTACTTCTTGCAATCCAGCAGATTTTCGCAACCCTCTCCAGATCGTTTTCTCTTAAAAGTTTATTAAAAAGTAATTTCGTTTCTCTAACATAAAAAGTTAATAAAACTTGCACTGAAGTTCTAAAACTATTAAACGAGATGTAGGCCCCAAAGGCCTTATGAAAGTCATGCGATTTTCCACACATATTCAAATTAAGTTGTAACACACTCATATTGGAAAGTCAATTTCAATTAAATTCAATATAGGTTCGCAGTATTGTGTTTAAACGACAACAATAAGTGAAATGTATGTGATGAGGTGTATTTGTGACATTTTCGCGGCAAAAATAGCTCTCTAGTTGTTGACAGGTGAATGTCTATGGTCCCCATAATGTCATCAAACAATGCCCAAGATTCGTCTCGGTTTGCGACACTTTACCATTGTGCAACTAATACGAGATGGAAATGTTAGCCTGTGTGTTTGATCTGTCAAAATGGGGACAGGAGATAATGTTACAAACGTACATATTTCCTAATTTTTATATCTTTGTTTGGGTGCTGTATTTGCTTTCATATTGTTCTTCTAAAGTTGCATTATTTAGATCTTATTTCAAAAATGGTGTCACTTGAAACATGTTTGCGTCTATAAAAAATGGTTGCCTTATAAAACCAACAGTAGCATTCCATCTATAATTTACTTTAGTATCGCTTAGTAATAGAACCTAGGCCTGCGCGAGCGCAGAACAAGTGGATAACCTTGCCGCTTTGCGGTCTTGCCCACAAGTCGATCTTAAAATACATAGACATATTTTACGCAAAACATCCTTTTAATACACGGAATTTAACTCTTTGTTTTTAACCGGTCTTTTCATAAATAGCTATGTAGTGCCGTAACGATAAGAGTGAATTTATGAATATTTAAATATTCTATTAACATTAATCTAACGTAATCCTTTTTACGACTATAATAAACTTATACACATGCAAAAATATCACATTTACTCAGTCCATAAATTTTAATATTTTGCGGATTTTTCATCAAATTTGACATGTCTGTTAGGTAAATTTTTTGTGCTCTTTGGTAAAGACTAAAACTAATCTCTAAAATACCGAAAAACCTGACATCATACTTGAATATTGAATTCCTAATGCCACCTTTACTAATTTTACTCGAAGCCCTAAAATTGATTCTGCAAAATTAGGACATAAAAACTCATACGCACCTTATGTCTGTTGGCATTAAGGCCTAAGAATAGATGCACCTGGACTGTCATTATCTCCCTACATGATAATAACACCTGCCACAGAAGCTGTTTATTTTGCAGATGATACAGTAACATCAAATGTCAGACATGTAATTAGGGAAGAATTTGATATTTTATGGCATGTTGTAAGGTCGTATGCCAAACAAAAAGAAATATGGCCATCGGGTAAGTAAAATATGGGCACATTTTCTTTAGTGCGACTCGATAAGGAAGTAGAAGAGTATATTTCTAAGGAAAATGTGAAAATGATTATAATCGACATAAAAATCAATTGTATTGGGTGTCGCCGATGTGACTTAAAAATAAATAATAAAAAATAACTAACTGCTAATACAAAAGAACTGCAAAAGGCAACCACTGAAGCAGTTAAGAAAACAATTTCGTTAAAACCTGCTAGTTTATTGAATATTGCATCATAAGACCATTACAGGTAAACAGTTAACGAGAAAGTCTAACAGAGGAAGATATTTCATTACGATAAAGATCATCGTAATTGACCCGTAACTGAAGAACTCATACAAAAATCGCGCTAAATTTTAGGTAATTGTTGGGAATTTGAATTGTATCTAGATAAACTCATTCCGGCAAGACTAGTGAAACTTTTAACTTTCAAATTGGGACGATCGTGTGAATGTCTGAAACAGAACTTGTAATTTTAATCATTAGCAAAAAACTAGAAAGAGCAATTAATAACAGGGAAGTAATGATTTCTTAAGAAAAGGAAAGACCGAATGAACCGCCAATGAAAGTTGATGAGACAATGAAAGGCCCAATTTGCGTGCCCCGGTTCGAAAATTGACAATAAGTAGCGCTATATTGTTATAAGTATAACATATTAAAGAAAGCTGTTTAATCTACTTTATTATTAGTAAATAATAAATCAAGAACACCGTCACGGGTAATGGAACAAACAATAGAATATTAAAATCAATTCATTGTTCAGTTACTTTCAATGCAAGATGAAACAATGATTTTAATCAAGGCCTTCAGATAATTCAATAACAATTTGCTCTCGAGTTTTGAGATTGCAGACTTTTTTATTTTGCATTCGCAGGGATCAATCTTCAAAATGATAGGCATGTAAAAAAACCATTAACTAAATTCCTTGATATAATAATAAGAACAGACAGACTAAAACATGCTCAGTGATTTGGTGAATATGGAGTTTTTGTAGATATAAAAACTCTACATACAAACGTAGGATGCAATTCTAAAGCAATTTAAACTATTCTTTCAATTGATGCAGTTACCCGTCGAATAGGCCACAAGGAAGGATCCAGGTGAAGTAGGTGCGAATGTGACGAGTTAATGCTATTATTTAGAGCCAGTCAATCCGATCAGCTGCCGGCGTGGTAATGATGTAGTGAGGGCTTTCTCAGGGAAGGGCAATCGGTAAACGATACTTAGAATGTGCAGTTGTGAGTGATGTGTTGTTTGATTTGAATGGTGTAGTATTAGGTGGTTTTACCATTCAAATTAACAAATTATTATTAATAGAATAAATAAATTACCATGTCAAATCCATGTCACGGGGTTTTGTCAAAGATAAAAATACGTAAATGATAATGTATGTAATTAGATTTTTGCTACTGCTTAACAGCGGAAATATACAAGTTACATTGTGCTATAATCTCTTGAAATCTTAGTAAACTATGTTAAATTTTCATACCAGCAACGGTAACATTCAGGAAGCATATCTCATGTGAATTTAACGGTGTTTTCGATCACGACTCTGTTCTTGCTGCATTGTTTGACGTAACGTCTTGTAATGCTGAATGCGATCCGTTTGAACTTGTATCAGTTATGTCGATGTTACCCACTTTTTTGTCGATTACGTATTGTTATGTTACGTTGGTTTCCGAATAGATTATTCTGATTAATAAATTGTTGACATCGCGAAGATTTCTGGCGCCTTCATTGTTTTTATCGTCAATCTGAAAACTGTTTTATTTGCTTCAGTTTTTCTATTAGTGCGTCTATAATATGTATATTTCTGCTTGTTAGTAAGGAGTGATGAAAGTAAAATCAACTTTATAAACATAGAAAGGAAAGCCCCGCGCTAAAAGTTCTAATAAAAAAAAACCTGAAAATGCGTGAGATGTATTCTGAGAATGAAATCGAACAAGTTCCTCAAATATTTATTCTCTTTCAAATCAATATTTGAATTAATTCAGTCCAATTAACAGGTTTGATGCTCTTGAATCTTAAATATTTATCATCACACTTCACACGTGAGTGTATGTTGTATGATTGAAAGTTTAGTAACCTTGATAAAGTTAGCATTTTTTTTTTCACTGTTTTTATTTATTTCGTCTATCTGCCTAATAAAATATTAAATTACTTTTTTAATATCGCCCAGTACAAAGTGAATAAGTAAGTTATTTGCAATTTTGTAATTATAGCTATTACTTACTAAAAATATAATAATATTGATAAAAAAATACAGATACCGCCTTATTTTTTGCACTTTTAACACGTGAAAAAAGATTTGGCATGTTATGGAATGTGATATGTATAGTAAGTTAGGTAGTAGTAAGTTTTTAGGTATTGGCATAAAATCGTAAAATTGCTGATAACTATTTTTATTTTGCATCCGTCCATATAATCTCCTTGTTTTTCTTTCTAACTTGTAATATAGCTTGAAAATAATAGCAGCCTGGCCACCTACCACATAACCTTGACCCCTAGGTGCGCGGGCGCAGCGGATTCCGTGCTTTGAGCAATGTTCACACAACTAGCGATGGAGTAAACTTGGTGTTAATTAACTGATTATTATCGCCCCCTGCTTACCAATTAGTCTTTGTTTTTGGAGAACCTTTGAAGTTCTATTGGTGAAGAAATATCAATAGGCTTGTGATTGTGTAATGATATTTACACGTTATGTAGAAATAATTTTGTATTAGATACTTAGCTTTATTTTAACATTAGTTTTGACAAAGTCTGTTGCAACTGAAATCATCATCATGGAAGCTTCTAAGGAAGAAAAAATAATCTAATAAGTTTATGATATTCAAACTTAATAAGAAATTATTTTATTGTCTTAAATATAAGAAAGAGTCGAGCAAACTGAGAGACAGCAATATACATTGATGGTAATCTTAAAGATCGTATGGTTAACGTATTAAAGTGGTCCGCATTTGTAATTAGAGATATTCTTATGTCTATCAGTGCATCCACTTGAACTAAACTGAGGGCCTGATTACTTGATAACATAGTATTAATGACCTTCGTATGGATAGAGAATATTGCTCTTAGTAACACCCTTGACTTTATTGTAAAATACATCATTGATTTTATCCGTAGTTCAATATCGTTTTTGTTTATTCCATTAATAACATCATTACTTACTCATAATGTTCTCATCAGGTTAATATAATGTGTACGAATACATTATATTAAACCTGATGTTAGTAGGTAAAGTACTTTACCTTTATTTACATCATCGATAGTCATGTTTAGCTGTAGGTATGTATTACTATCAACTAAAGTGTCAAGCTCATCTGCTATCATTTACATGCCATATAAAGTTGTGTTAACCTTTTCAAACAATAAGTTAACAATAATTTAATATCTTGCACTTCTTAGAAAACGGATAGCATCTTTCAAAAAACCAAATATATTGGAATGGTATCTTTATCCAATGCACCGTCGTTTTATCGTTCCGCTTTGATTCCTTGTATGTTTTTATTCTTTTATCGTTCACACGTGTTTGGATTTCCGTGTCGAATTTACCTTGTTAATATTTATGATTAAAATAATTTATGTAGTCTTATTTAAAACAATTCTAATACGTGTAAAAACGGTGTCAAAACTCGAAACTCTCAATTATTTCAATTAAATTTAACCGCTATTTTGGGTTGTCAACAATCAAAAAGTTAGGAATATTATTTAATTGAATTATCGAAACTTCGAGTAGTTGCGCCTGCACGATCCAAAGCGTAGATCTCTATCGTGATAAATATGCAAGAAACTCTATGGACACTCTTACAACACACAGTTAAAACTGTTTAAATACGCACAGGATGGTAGTAAGTAGTAAGTCTCCTATCTATTAGCCTCTAAGCTAAATACTAGAATTAATTCCGCCATGCAAACTGTAGAGGACACTGATTACAAAATGGCTATGTAACAAGTACCTAACAAGCCGTAATTTGTTGTCACTGAAGAATAGACTAAAGAGAAATACATACGGGTCGACGACACTGTGAGGCAACTATACGACACATTATCACCTTCTATTTAGCAGTTGTGTATTGTTTCTCATATTTTGTCACTTATCACCTTGTTGGTGCCACGGCAATGCTCTCCATCATTGATGGTTATTTTTTTATGATCTTAGCTTCAAACTTTAGTTTAGAAATATTTATCATCGTTTTTGAAAATGGGTACACAGTGACAAACAATACATTTTCGCATTAATAATGTTCAAGTTCTGTTAGGTCTTATATTTGCATCTCAAACCTTTATCGTAACTTTACGACTAACTGATAATAGGGGTTTAGCAAGTCCCTAGAAACCAGTCGCACCTATCTCAACCACGATTCCCATGGTTATGAGCCAAGAATCCAGTTGGAGCACCCGCGGGCCTGATCTGCATACACTTTAATTAGAGTTGTTAGGTAGTTGTTACCTCTGCGACATGCAAGTGTAGGATCTTGGCTCAAGGGAGGAACATTAGCGGAAAATTGAAATAACTCATCATTATTTAAATTGAAGGCAATTTTGTTATACAATTTCAGGTTTTCAATGAGCTACCCTGAAGCGTTTTTAGACTTTCTACATTTATATTACCATAAAACGATATTTTCGCTTTGCTATTTTCTTAGAACTCCTCGAACTAAACTCAATTTCACGTCAGGCTCTTCTAAAAATTGGTTCTAAATTGTGCAAGAGAATAGTTTATCAATTATTCAGTATTTACCCCAATCCAGGGCACTAATCCAAATAAAAAAAACACCGCATGTAATCTGAAACGTCTTAAACTTCTGTGACCTCTTCTTCTTCTAAATTGTTCCAAATTGTATCTCCTGATTGCCTCGTTCCAAATTCAACTTTAGCCTTTTAGGACCACAAATTTCGACACTTATTTAGAACCTGTTACGATCACGTTTATTTACACTCTAAACTCCGTTGATTATACCACAGATATTTTGTGATCATTAAACAGTAGAACATGCAAATTTTTCCGAAGAACTTGCAACGGATACACTTTACTGCTTTCGATTACGATTACTAGCAATTACTGTTTTTTTAGGGTTCCGTAGCCAAATGGCAAAAAACGGAACCCTTATAGATTCGTCATGTCTGTCTGTCTGTCTGTCTGTCTGTCTGTCTGTCTGTCTGTCTGTCTGTCTGTCTGTCTGTCTGTCCGTCTGTCCGTCCGTATGTCACAGCCACTTTTTTCCGAAACTATAAGAGCTATACTGTTGAAACTTTGTAAGTAGATGTATTCTGTGAACCGCATTAAGATTTTCATACAAAAATAGAAAAAAAGCAATAAATTTTGGGGGTCCCCATACTTAGAACTGAAACTCAAAATTTTTTTTTTCATCAAACCCATGCGTGTAGGGTATCTATGGATAGGTCTTCAAAAATGATACTGAGGTTTCTAATATCATTTTTTTCTAAACTGAATAGTTTGCGCGAGAGACACTTCCAAAGTGGTAAAATGTGTGTCCCCCCCCCTCTAACTTCTAAAATAAGAGAATGATAAAACTAAAAAAAATATATGATGTACATTACTA
The DNA here is from genome assembly GCA_905147345.3 of Mythimna impura. NCBI lineage: Eukaryota > Metazoa > Arthropoda > Insecta > Lepidoptera > Noctuidae > Mythimna > Mythimna impura. Next base: position 8,875,974 of record LR990362.1, on the reverse strand, counting down.
TAAAAACTGCCAACGAAAATTGGTTTGAACGAGATCTGGTCAGTAGTTTTTTTTAATACGTCATAAGTCGTAAACCGCAATTTACCTTTCAAGTTTGTACGGAACCCTCAGTGCGGGAGTCCGACTCGCACTTGGCCAGTTTTTTTAGTTTTGTTTTATAAATCATTTTTCTTGGTGAATATGAAAAAAAATCTTTATAGGTTCTTTCAATCTTCATGCCTATTATACTTATAATTGTAGATAGTATATCTTTATCTTTTGCAAGTACTAACGCATTGTACTTCTTCTTAGCGTGTCAATGGCAAAATAGTTTGTTTTTCTAAATTAAATTCCTTGCCTGGCCCAGTATTCGGCCACGGCAATGTCGTCCGCTGATGCTGTCATTAAATCCATACGCGTACAGGTAACAGGGCACGTGATGCAATCAAGGCATTGATCGTTCATTGAATGCATTCGCTAATATAATCCATTTTAATATTTTTAAAGTAATCTCTTGCATAATTACCTTTCGTTGTATATATTGGTCATCAGTTTCGATAATAATCATCGTCATAGCTTATCTTTTCGTCGTATCATATGGCAAAAAAAATCAAGTTCTACAGTTTTACACAATAAAAAAAAACAACCTATCCATGTAGAAGTTTCTTTATTTTCAGCTTTGTATTAATTTGTACTTTTTGTCTGCATGCTTTGAATTAAATTCATCTCTAAATAGATAAACTTTCATTCCAACTTCGTCCACAAACTTCTGTTTGCCTTAATTTATATAAACATTGCCTTAAATCAAGATCTTAAGATCAAATTCCGTGCTTCTCTTTGGGAATGCAACGTTCTCTGTTATTTGAACAGTTACTGTATCCGCATTTGGTTCAAAAGAATTCAGGTTGATTTTCTTAATTTATGTTTCATACCGTTAAAAATACAATGCAATCGCATTTTTATTTCATTTCCGTTCGACGTTATTATCATTTGAATCGAAACTATTATTATCGAACCCGAAATCGGTATCCATTAATTTGGTTATCTTTGGGTATCTACGTCAAGAGCTCACATTGATGGATCATATCAGCTCGATTAAATGTTTGCTGCGTAATCGTTGCGTGCGTTAACGAATGTCATATCTTGAGAGCCTTGTCCGGTTAACTTGTCCATGTATGTAACTTGCAAGTTTATTTGCAACTTAGCAAGCCTTCCGATTTTAAAATTGTGAAGGAGTTGAGGTTGTTGTATTGTGTGGCGTGCGGTTTCGATTCGGTCGGGTAAAAGTTTGAAGTCCATTCGGTTCGGTTAGATGCGTCGCGTGGTTGCGCACGGCGGCGCCTCAGTTTGCTCGCGCTGCCCGCGCAGCTCACTCGTGTGTAATCTAATTCTCGCTGTTGTAAACGTAAACCGACTTTCCGATACGAATTTGGAACGTTTCCGACCGGTAAAGTCGGTTTAACTGTCGTTTTTAGGCGAACAATTTTGCGACCGCCTAAATTTCGCATTGCGATTGGCAGTGCGATTGCTTCACTCTGTTACGCTACCGTCTTAACAGATAACTGTGAAGAAACGTGTGCAAGCTCTGTGTGTTGCGAGTCGGCAGAAGTCGGCAGATTGTGCTTTATCAGTGCTGTGGAATGGATGTGTTTTGTGGAAAGTGCTAATTTTGTTTGGTTCGAGACTTACGATACGTTTCACTGAACGCGATACAAAAAGTGGTTTTGTTATCGAGTTCATGTGACTACCGGAGTATTGATACGCAGTGCTTTCCCCCTGTCCAGAGCTTGATTTATGGTAAGTCATTCGGTTCACTTGTTTTAGTGTTAGGATTTATAGTTGACAGATATCATTCAGTTGTTAGTTGTTAGCCTTGTTTCCGCAACTTAGATTTAGTGGAGATATGTAGAAGATTTATTCGTTTCACAGCACACCGGTTCAAGAGCGAAGGTTGAGACACGTGAGGATATAAAAATGTGATTAATTCAATGACATATCGTGTGGACTTCCGTAAAAGGCTAGGCAAGGCGGTACGCGTTGATTATTGAGTCGCACTCGACTGTACAAGCGGGAACTTAACAATTCCGATTGTGACATTGAAGCCGTGAAGAAGAAAGCGACATTAATAAGTTTATTACCGAACTGGCACGCATATTCATCACGCCGAAACACTTACACCGTACAAGCTTACCGAAGATTTGAAATTAATTAATACGAGAATGATTGGACACTTTGAAACTTCGATAGTGGGTCATGCTGTTTATTAATTGCGAATCAGTGCGAACAAGTGGGACCAGCATTGTGCGCGAAATAAACTGGAACTTGAGAAATCCGTTCACTTTTAATGTTGCTCTGATAATATATATTGTTCTCACAAAGAAATTACAGAGCCGATGTAGACAGTAGATTGATCAATTTCATAGTTATAATAACGTTTTCAAAGCCATTAATGTTTGACGTTTCAAAACGTCACTTACCTAGATTTATCTCTGAATTAACTCCTGCTTTTGATAATCTATCTGTTATAGTAAATGACGTTGAAGAAAAAGGGATTTCTAAACAAAAACCGCAAAACAAGAGTTGATGTTCAAATTATCAGTAAAGAATTGTGTAATATACATAAAATATCAGAAATGAAAAGTGACCAAATCAACAAGCAAGTTGCGAAACTTGAATTTGTAAATATAAGAGGTACGAAATCGAATCTTTAGTAAAATCAGCCTTACAATGTTTCCACTGCTGGGACTCAGGTCTCTTCTCTATGAAAGAGAATGGATCGTTATCAACCATGCGAGCACAGTGCAAGTCGGTTGGTGACACATATTTTCGAATTTTTGGTTTTAGCAAAAGATTGTTCGCAGAAAATTCTTTAACAGCGTTGTACTGTTTTCAACTCAATGTTAAGTTAAAAGTAAACATAGTAGGCAGTAATATAAAAACTGTTTCACTGTGACAATAGTGGTGATCAGACATGACATTTGCAGATGATTCATTCATTATTTTGAAACTAATGAAGAAACAATAGTAGCATTAAATTCTTATAATCCATAGTTTATATTAAATTCATATAAAGGCCCTCTAACTATGGATTTCCTTAAAAATCTATATCGTTAGAAAGTTATTATACTTCTATACGAATATTGTAAAGGGAAAAATGTATGTTCTGTTTATAATGAAAAAACTACAAGACCGATTTAATTTTTTTTTTTTCTACAGTGGAATTCTACTTAATCACTGAGTGACATAGGCATATATTTTATACTTTCATGCGGGTGAAGCCGCTGTCAAAAGCTAGTGATTGTGTATCGGGCTGGTGTCCGCCTCTCCACGAAGACAATGTTATATATATATTTTTATATATGTACCTACAAGACTTATTTATGTAGGCTTATAATGTACAATGGATCATACCCTTGAATGTGATCCCAGGTCGTCAACGGCGCGTGCTGTTCCACGCGCGCCTCATGGAGATGTCAGCAAATCGTAGGGGCCCAGCAGGGTCGAAGCCTGGTCGGGGCCCCGGGATAAAGGCAAAGAAGGAACAGGAGTGGGTTTTTAGTCAGTAAAAGTCTGACACTATCTCCTGCTCCAAAGCCCAAGAGCGGGATTTGTCATTAGTTGATTTTCCGACCTAAAGAAAAAACCAAAACCCTTGAATGTGATCTCTCTCGGTCACTCAAAGGTATGGTCGCAGAAAATACATTGTTGAGCCTTTGTAGGTATATGTATTGTGTACAATAAAGAATTAAAAATGTTTTGTTGAACTCAAAAACCATAATCCTTCACATGTTACACATTAATATCTTCAACAAAGAACACTAAGTTTTACACCTAACCATTAAGATATTTACGATTAGAAAAAATGCTAGTGTTCCTATCCTACAATTTGCATTCAGCGCTCCCATCCAAGTGATCTAACAGTCTTTTGTCTGCGCTAATCAGAGTGTAAAGTTTAGAATGATTAGTTAAGTGCCCTGGACTAGAGAGTTTGACCTAGGCACAGATAAAATGTGCTGTCTTATAGTCTATAGACCCTCGTGACCTAGGCCCTCGTTATAGACCCTAGTGTCACGATCACCACAAATATTGTAGTCGTGATGTCTACTCGTGTGTTTAATTAGAGTTTTCGTTTTATGTGGTTCTTGTATTTCAATTTATAAGGACATTGATGTGTGTTTCAGTATATCTGACATCAGTCTATCTAAGGAGTATCTTGTTGTCCAGTAACAGGGTTGTGAAGGACTGATAGGCAGTAGCTCCATGTAAAACACGGGTATTCAGTTGCATCCAGTCTAGGAAGTAGACTCAAAACTATTTGGGAAAAAGGCTGATGATGATGATCTGTTTTAAGAATTTTGTTTGACGACGGTCAATGTCTTCGGTTTATCTTTACCAAAGAATATTTTTAAATAATATTGTGTTTTGAGTGAATAGGTTACTTCTATACAAGCGTGCTCCATTGTCGACCACATCACCGTTTGCCATCTGCTCCCCTAGCCAAGTTACAACCGTTTCGTTTCGATTCTCTTTTCATTGATCGCCTCGAGTCGGCCACGCCTCCGATTCCTTTGTTCTGACGTCATCTCAATGTTCAGTCACGTGGTCAGAACAAAGGAATAGGAGGCGTGGCCGACTCGAGGCGATCAACGAAAAGAGAATCGAATCAAAACGGTTGTAACTTGGCTAGGGGGGCAGGTGAGATAGTGGTCAAGCACGAGCCCATTACCTAATATAAATGCTAATTAAATAATTTGACGGCACGGTTGGCACACTGGTTGAGGGTTTGACACTGCTGCGTGTCGCGGTTTTATTCCTGCATGGAACAAATATTTGTATGGCTTACTGATAGTTGTTCCGGGCCTGGGTTTCTTGTGTATGTGAGTTTACAAGTTTCTGAACGCATCCACGATAGAGGAGTAATATAACTTTGAGTGTGGGGCAACGTCTTAATAATAATAATTAAAAAAGTATTACTCACTTATGTAAAAACCTAGCTCACGGTCTCATGGATTAATTTAATCAATATTCTTATTATGTAAAAGGGCTCTGATAAAAGGAATAGGTGAGATTAGATACTATCTGGTTGATGTCAGCAAAAGTGGACAGTCTAGTAAAGCGAGGTATTACAATCACCTCGTACAGTCGTACTGCATTTGGTATTATTTCTCTGTTTCTTACCTCGATTTATGATACCTACTTGGTATCATAAATAATAAATGAAATGATAAATTATATTTATTTTGCAAATAAGTTAAAAAAAAAAATTTTTACACGTCAATTTTTTCGTAAATTTAAACTAGATGAGGCCGGTGTTTCCTAGTTGACTACCCTGAGAAGAAACACCAAAACAAACTCAGAGGTCAAACTCTATTTTAAAGATCATCATTGTTTGCTTCATTCACTAAAACGTGTAAAGTATTACCAACATAGCCTCTATGCTTATAACTTAAACATCTTTGCACTGATTGCAAAGTAACCATTAGTATGAGTATTATTATTGTTGTTGTTATTATTTTTAAATGGGAAAGCATCAAATAACTCATCCTGCTCTGAGTGGAGCATGAATGAGTGTCAGACTTAGACTTTTACTGACTAAAACCTGTGTTTCTTCAATTACCCGAGGCTCTTTCGAATAATCCTGCAGTAATTGTATCAGCATTTCTTAAGATCTACTTCCCGGTCACATCTTAAAATGAAAACTAATTGGTCTAAAATTACCGGTCGGTGATTTCGTAATTATGTTGAAAGCATCGATCTACGGTATTACCCCCCGCAGTTGCGCTGCAACGGACGATCCCGGGTGGTAATGCTATAATCACCGTGCACCAGACGGACATATAGACGGTTTTAGTATGATATTATTAGCGGACAACTCAAGGGATTGAACAGCTTAATGTTATTTTTTATTTAATGCTGCTTTGATAGGCGTGTGTTTGTCAAATATATGATCATACTGATGATAAGCGACGAAAGGGCATGCTTACCTATTATAAACCCAAGTTATAATCGTAGTTTTTACTGAGTTGGATATATTTGCAATGCCCTTCAACATTTGTTTGGGTGGTTGACTGGACGTGGACGATCTTGAGATATGCCTTTTTATTTTTATTTTAAAAAAAAAATCTTATAAAACACGTACAAAGATTATTTAAATTTAGTTAATTACCAAACATCGGTATAGGTAAATGACAAATTGTAATCATTTTTAGATAATATTTTTAGACAACTTTTGGATGGGGGACATGTCGGGATTGTTTGCGTTTGGTTGATTGACTGAGCGGATGGAGTATAAGTACCTACTTGTAATGTTTTTACTGTCTTTGTTTTTTGTCTTTCTTTTGTTATTTGTTAGTGTTAATCAAGAAGACTATCCACGAGAACACTGCCGACAAACTGTACTGCAGTTTGGCAGAAGATAATGTGAAAATATTTATGTAAATTTTCTTGAATAAACCAATAAAAAAAAATAAAAAAAAAAATTCGCAACTACCTCATTGAGACTAAGGCTTATAAAGAAATTTAAATTTAACGGATAATAATTGATTATTTGCTTGAAAAAGCCAAGATGTATTCTGTGAATAAAGGTGTGAGTTGCATATTTGTATGCTGTACTTATATTCTCTTAGGTATTCTTAAATGAATAAATAAATAGTTTTCAGGTTCGGGAAATATCGTCTCTGGCAAATAATTCTACTTCTACAAGAACGTTCGTTCTTAAGTGTAGCATATTGACAATTTCAATTGCAAGCAAAACTTAAATTAAACCCTGTTGATCCTAACATTACATTTTATTTTAGTTTTCTGAATTGATGCTATCTGCTAATGGTGATCATTTTTCCATGGGAACGTCTACACGACAATAACATACTTTTTCATTCCCAATCAATCTTTTCTATTGGAGTTTATTACGTCTCCCCTCTATAATTGCTTTAGTCACGATAGCCGTTTATTTCTATCGATAGATCGATGCAAATTGCTGTGTCCTTGATACTGCGCGGTCATCAATCCTTTTGTTGTTCCCCATTTCAAGTTTCAACTGGCAACGGTTCTATGTTGTAATTGTAGTTTTGAAAGTGACAATGGACAGTCGTGTTTCCTAAGCTTGTTTTACTACTATTTGACTACTATATCAACTGGTAGATGTGAAGAGTAGGGGTGAAACGCACGTTACTAAAAGAGTTGTAAAATATTTAAATGGATCCAGAACGTTTAGATCATCATAATTTTCTTGCCATGTTACTTTGGGTTGGCGCAACTCGTTTTCTTTTGCATTCTATCCTAACAGCCGTCACGCTGTCACTGACTCCCTTTTCTTTCATATCACACTTAACACAAATCCATCCATCTTTTCTTTGCCTTCGATCTTCCTCTCTAGCCATCCACATGTATATTCCCTTAAATGTTTTAGTAAATTTTTAGGCAATTGGTGCTGATATCGATAAATCTACCAATGACTTTGCCTAGGAGTTGGATGTTCATCATATCTGAGAGCTGTAATAAAAATATTACAAATACTTACTATAATTTATACATATGAGTGTGGTTGTTCAATCCTTATAATATTGGAAATATTAAAGAAGATATTAGTAGTAATACAAAATGCAGTGCCAGTGTGGAGCCCCATCACAGGATATGCGTCATCTCCTTCCCTACCCAGCATGCACAACTACCTGCACCTTCCACGACTTATACGAGGCTAACGACAGAGCTGTCCAGGCGGCTAAATACACTGGTGAACAAGGTTTTTGTCACAGGGATTGTGTATTGTTATTCTTACTTATCTACCTACCCTCGTTACAAAACAGTAACATACTTTGTTTCTATCACGTACATATTTTTTGTGACAGCTATTTAATTTTTACCGAATTTTCCACTACTTACGGTCGAATTGCAACATGTTTTCCTGAAAAATAGTGGTCAACTGTGAGTTTATCATGCATAAGCCAATCGCTGTTTGTTTCTTACCATGCATAGGAGGCGTGTCGTTCACCCTAACAGTTTTCAGGTCAGTTGTCAAGGTTCCAGCAGGTCATTTCCATCATGAAAAACTATTGAAAATGGAGTCCTGGTAGACCAGCCTCAAGCTAAATACTACAAACAATCGTAACATAGGGTTAAAAAAATGTGTATTCAAGCATAATTGTAAGTAAACTATCAATATCTTTCATAAAAACTAAAGCGGCTGTCACAAAAAAATTATGTGTGCCAAATTTTTTTTATATCTATTTCCAACGAAAGGGAGTCAAAATAAAGCCATTTAAGGCAAGAAAAATCTTGTGAAAAAAAAAAAAGTTAATCTTTGTTGACCAGTGATATTGGTCGGACAAGATCTAGTCAGATCGACACGAAAGAAGATGAAGAAGTATTAGGAAGGTTCCTAATACTTCTTCAATAAAAGTTTTCTAGTTTTGAAGCCAAGTTTTCCATGTTTAATATCATAAAACAAAGTGGCCAGCCTTTGTTTCGTTTAATACAAAGTTTAGAGAAAGTATTGCCTCATAGGCTCATACAAATGTTTTTACTGTAAATTATTTGTTATTGTCATAGGTGCAGTACAAGTGAAAATGTAAGATTAATATTATTTTCACTTAGAAAATAGTATTAATCTTACATTTGAACAAGAACTTTGCGTTATGTTTTATGTTGTATTTTCTTTATATCTTTATTTTGTACCGTGTTTAATATTTTAAATATTATTGACAGAAGTATTAAGTCTAGTCGAGTTTCTTAATTTATGTCATGTGATTCCGTCGTTGTCTATGCATTCTCTAGTTTATTTTGTTCTTGATTAAGATACTCTCTGCAATCTTATATCAATCATATTATAGTTATAATACTTCTTACTTTTGCTGTCTAAAATTTACATTTATTCACTAAACCTTCTCCGATCGCCTCTCCAAACCATCTGACAACATAAATCTTAAACGAATTCAAACTCAATGTAAATTCGAAACAGTTCAGTAACTCTTATAGTCTATGGTTAGCGTAGGAGTACCGCTACCGGCCTGTCACTCCGTATGCAATGTAGTCATAAATGTAGTTCTCAAACGTATTTTGTGACAAGTAAGAGAGTGTTCACATTGGCGAGAACGAGTTATTGATCCACGCATGTGTTTGAACAACGCTCCGGGGGTGCACGCTAAACGCATGCGGAATAAAAATTTGTAGTTTTTTATTATTCATAGCGGGTGTGATTTTTGCATGGGGCTCCATATTACAGTACAATACATGTATTGTCACCCTAACCTTTTATCTTACTGTTCGCTCTGTTTGACACAGCACTCCCGCGCAGTTTTGTTAGCGCACCAATGTGTTGGCCCCCTAACAGCATTAATAGAGCTTTGTGTTGTATGTCGCTTGAAGTTTTGCTTCGAATCTTAAAAGGAAAGAAGCGTGGGTGATATAATGCGCATTATTACGATTACGCGAGTTTACCTTGAAGGGGTTAATAAATAGGTACTATTAAATACCAAGCGGTGCTATTACGAGGTGTTGGATAGTAATGTTTATTAAATTACCGATATTGTAAAATAGGCCTTTGTAATAAGAAAAGCGGAAGACATCAAGGCGAATAAGGATGCAATATAAATATACACAAGACAATTAAGAGTTTCCAAAGCAGATACTTTTGATGTGAATGGAATTATAGCGGATATTGTCAATACATGAAGCTAGAAACAGCTACAAAGTAATCCTAATTGATTCATAATTGCCAAATTAACCGTGACTTGTGATCAAAAATTTCTTAATCCAATAAATTATTTCTCAAATCAAGTCAAACCTGCTATTTTCACCTCGAATATTAACCCAGAAGTAGCAAATCTTGTATCCGTATTCATTTCGATTCAATATCGCAACTTAATAGAAATAATTCAATGGGAGCCAATCATCTATCACTGAGGTGCGAATGGAAACATGGTGCAGAGATCTTTGGAGACTGTAAATCAAACTTATCTCCACCACTAACTTGTTTATGGTTATTGTTCTTAAATAAATTTTAACCGCTTTCTGCACCTTCGTGACCTATTTGGAAATGTTCTTTGTTATTTAACTTGGAATGTTTTAGTTAAAGTGTATGGCGTAAAGGCAGTTTCGTTTAATTTGGTTTGTGTACAGGTGTATTGTGTTGAGTCGCAGTATTACCTATTAATCACACTAATAATAAAGAGGCGAAAGTTTGTATCCTAGTTTACACTCAAACGTCTGAACGGATCTGAATAAAATTTGGTACACGATCAAACCATATCTTGGAATAGCACATGGATATTTTTTCTTTCTATTTTTTACTTTCATATAGGTGAAGCTAGTAAATAATTAAATAGCAAATTTATCGAATTTTTTTTTTATGCTGTTCCGTTCCACTCCTGCGCAAAGACGAGATGCCTTCCACTCCTTCCATCTTTCGCGAGCTCACGCTTCTCCTTGCTAGTTCAGGCTCAGGCATAATCAGTCTAGTTCGTCCGCGAACTCGTCGTACTGTTTCAGGGCACCAACTTTGTGCTACTTTCGCCCACAGTTTGTCAGGCATGCAGCAGACATGTCCTGCCCAGTCCCATTTCAGTTAGGCAGCCTTTTGAACCACATAACTATCCATATTCAGAGAAAAAATTCTTTTGCAATTACAATATTTGATTTTATTTAGGAATCCAAAAATGATTCCTCTACCTTAAGGTCAACTAACTATCTTTGTGTACAACTTCCGTGTTCTAAAACGCCTAACGATTCATAGACTTTTTCTACGATGCTCTAAATACAACTTCACACGAAAAATATACATTGTGTAGCTACATTTACCTACTAATGGTGCCCTTAAACCAAATACGAAGAGTATACCGTAATAAATGTTACGAAACACATTAATTAGGTATTTTTAATGGCACTATTATGGGTAATTTAAATAGTATATTAAAGTATAATGTGGTCTTATATTATTACATCTCTATTGATGTGCTAGTGCTACATAATATGTCTCTGGGAGGAAATGTCGTATTAAAAAATAAAAATGAATTGATCATTAATGAAATTACTGTTTACGGAAGTAGTAAGTAAATTACATTTTTAAAACTGTTGACTGCAAATACAATTTTAGCAGTTCACTGCCTGCTGCTGCTGCTGCTGCTGCTACTGCTGCTGTTCTGCTGTTTTAGCAGTGTACTTTCCATGATAAACATTCTGTAAACAAAGTTTACAAATATTACATCATCATCAGCCTTTTCCCTACTAGCTTGAAGTCGGCTTCCAATCTAACCGAATGCTGCTGAATACCCGCGTTTTACATGGAGCGACTGCATATCAGACCTCCATAACCCAGTTACTGGACAAAATGATACCCCTTGGATAGACTGATGGTCAGACTTTCTGGCGTACCGTGACAACCTGTAACGATCTATGAATGACAATCGGGATCAATGGATTTACAAATATTACGAAAAAAGAAAAATAACGTAGACGTGGTCTAATAAACATGGCTGGACTCAATCCAAACTACGCACTCAATTATAGTTTTATAATCTCCCTTTAAGTAGAATACGGAAATCGTAAATCTCGTAACAAGTACATTTGCATAAGGCAAAGAATGAGGAGATGAAAATGTTCATTGTTTTAAGTATTATAAGGCTCGGCACAAACGGGCCACCGACCACAGCCACCGGTGGATGTAGCGCGCTATTTATAACAGTGACAGAAGCGAGCGACAGCCACCGGTGTCCGGAAGCCGCCACATTTTAGAACCCGCTCCCTGCTGCGTAGTCTTACGATGGACGTATGATCCATTGAGGCGTCGCGTCGTGTCGTGCTCCATGGTGACACGAGTAACACGTAGAACGTCTAACGGTTAACTGCTAACTGGGGGGTAGAGCAATGTGACAGTGATGGGTGTCGGCGTTTTGTGCAGCTCGTAGCAACCACAAGTGGCGAGTCGCGGACGCTGCTGTAGCGAGTGGCCGTCACTGGCTACACGTGTGCGGCGCGTCTATACAAAATATATGAAAAAGTGTGTTAAGTCGCTGTCGCTGGCCACCAGTGACTATCGTCGGTGGCCCGTTTGCACCGAGCCTAAAGGTCTTATTGGTTTGGACCTTGTAATAACTGTGTTAGTTACTATTGCTGTAGGAAAACGGTTGATACTAAAGTCTGTGTTAGCCTTAATAACAATAGAAGTAGATTTAGTATTATAGTTGAGCTTATGCGAATATTGAATGGATTGAAAATTTATCGTAACGTCGACAAATTTTATGATCCATGGTAAATTTTCAAATGACACTTGACACACTAGGAAATATTACTGTATCGTGGATGCGTTTACAAACATTTGAACTCACATACAGAAACATTTAGACCCGGAACAACTATCTGTGGGCCATAAAATATTTGGAATCAAAACCATGGAACGCAGTGCAGCAGTCAATCGCACTGCAATCGTGCTGTCAATGTCAATGTTTTTGCGTTTATTGAAATTACAGTTTTGTCTTTACCGTTTTTATTGATATGACCCTCTGTCTTAGCTTATATTAAGTTTTCTGCAGTACAGCTTGCTATACTGCCTTCAGTAGCGAAATATTTGGAATCAAAACCATGGAACGCAGTGCAGCAGCCGATCGTTCAAACACTGCAATCGTGCTGTCAATGTCAATGTGTTTTTGCGTTTATTGAAATTACAGTTTTGTCTTTACCATTTTTATTGTTATGACCCTCTGTCTTAGCTTATATTAAGCTTTCTGCAGTACAGCTTGCTATACTGGCTTCAGTAGCGAAATCATCATTAAATTACAACGTTTTGCTTCGTGATTACCTCTCGTTTCTTTAAATGTATTGCCACTTAAAGTGTTGATTTTAGAGAGATGTACATTTATCTTCGTCTGCTTCATCGAATAATAAAAGAGCTTTTATAGTTTAAATTATTACACATTCATCAGTATCATTGAAAACCTTATCGCCATTTTCTGCCTAAGAATTACAGTCCTATCCTACACAAAGCTTTAGATCAATGACCATCTTAGAACATATATTATAGTAGTGCAATATATTCAAGGATGTGGCAATATATATTCCTGTCGTGGGGTCACGCCTGCGATGTATCCCGGTCCGCCCCTGCGCAGGCGCGCGAGTCGCGACATAATTACAGGATCCACTGTGAATCATGGGTTGTTGTTGAGTTTTAATGGTGTTTTGGAATATTGTTTTAAGTAGGTAATTGTAGTTATTGTTATGAACGATTCTCTACAAATATGTAATTTTTGCTAGTGTGAAAATTTTCTTACTTATGGGAAATTTTTCGGTTGGAGGATATTTGTTTTATATACACTCAAGCTGAATCTCAAGATTGATTTAGAATAGCTCTTGTTTTTGGGTTTATACGTCTAAGGCAATCTGGATGTATGGAAGGTCTTCCCAAGCACTTTGTTATAAAAACCTAGTTTGAGGGAAATACCACTAGCTTTTTAGAAGTAGGTATAATAAGTTCTTTGGAGAGATAATAGTGTCCATTCTGTGTCTATTATAATTTGTTTGAATTTATTATGATTAGCTTCTATGAACGGTTTACAATGAAAGGTATCGCATTGAAAATAGAGAAGCCGATAGCGACTACTATTCCTTAGCGCTTATGCTACTATGATGCAAGCTAGGATTAAATGACACTAAGTTGACACAAATAATAATAACATAGTTCATGTTACTGAGAATAAAAGTAAAATAGATGCATATTTCTGTTTATTTTGCATACATAATCTGACGTACAGTCTACGTGAGACTTAAAATAAGCTGGTATGACTGTATGACTAAGCTGATGAATTATTGAGGATGATTTATGTAAGCAAAGACTGGTTTAACTGCAGCTACCACGTTTTCCTTTTACTAAGAGGAAATACATCCAATAATACTGATTGTTATTGCTCTGGAGCACGTTTGCTTCAACGACAATTTTCAGATCGACAATAATTATAATTTGAATGCAACGGATATTTGAGTTTTGAATTTAGATCGATGGATTAATCTTTTTTTAAATTATATAAACTAGTGCTTGACTGCGATCTTACCGATGGTAAGTAGTAATGCAATCGTTGATGGTGAAGCGCACTAGTTAGCTACTAACCTTTTGAGTGCGTAATTAGAGACACAATAGTAAGACAATGGCGCGTGAACGCCGGCGTTAATGCGGGGATCAACAGCTTACGAGCCTATTTCATTCTAGCCTTGAAGACACCTACATTATAATCGGACGGAAAGATTGCAGCAGGCATCTAAAATCTAGATTACATAATATCGAGGTTAAACCTGCTATCGTTCCAGCTCTAATAGGTTTCCTATTAAATAACCTGTATAATGTTGAACCTTGGCGTAAGAGATTGAAAATTAATATTCGTCCGGCCTGGAGTGTTTAGCGATCCAAATAATAGTAATTTACATCATAAGTAATTGGCAATTACGGTAGACAGCTTTCTGCTACCTTATTTATTTTGTTATGCAGGTAATAATTAAGTAGATATCGTTATTCGTAAACGCTAATGCAGATATTGATGCATAATAGAATAGGTTCATTCGATTTTTCGACAGACAAACACCGACAGACAGACAGATCATCCGACAGATATGATAGGATTGACTAGTAACCTTTATATTGACTTCTAGAAACAATTTGAATATAATAATAAAAAAAAACTTTTACAAAAAAAATACAACCGACTTCAAAGTAAAAAAAAAACACTGAAAAGTGCAAAATAACTTTAATTTCGGAAATCGGTGTTTCTATAATAGTTTTGTCTCTTCGTTATTTAACACCGACTTCCGAAATTAAAGTTATTTTGCACTTTTCAGTGTTTTTTTTTACTTTGAAGTCGGTTGTATTTTTTTTTTGTAAAAGTATTTTATTTTACACTTTTTAGTAATGGTACCACTAAAAAGTACCCCTCAGCCAAACTTAAATACCTTATAGCCAGAGTGCATCTCATGACAATTCTAATAATCCCAAACACGGTTAGATTACATTAATTTATTACAGAGTTCCGGTGCCTAACTTCAGGCTTCATCATCAGATCAGTTCGATATATTCCCCCTCTACTTTCAGTCAGTCATCGACTACACGTATAAACAAAGCAATTTTACTTGTTACGACGGTTCTGCTGTGATCCTATGAGGAGTTCTGTTCCATATCTTCGAAGTTCATGATCAGATCATAACAATATTTCTATGGGACCAACTCGGAAGCATATCCTTTCAATAAAAAAATTTTAAAATCAGTCCACAATTGACCGAGAAATCGGTGAATACATAAAAAAAAAACATACATTCAACCGAACATATAACCTCCTCCTTTTTGAAGTCGGTTAAAAATGTGTCTTACGGTTTTCCGTGCAATTTATCCCATTTTCTCTTCCGAAGAACTTCCTGAGACTATAATATGTCAACTTTTGACTGTTTAGACAATGACGTGCGAATTCGGCAACTAACAATTCGCGTCGTATAAAATTATCGTATTTTTTTTTGTCTACAGGCAGACGTTTGTTGACTTAAAATACGTCAATTAAGGCCTACTCTCCATGTACGGGTAGCTTCATAGACGCATATTCGTCGACGAAGCGGCAACAACGCGACAGCACGATGTTGCCGTTTCGTCGACAGAGTTTCATAGTTTGTTTGTATGTAAGCTTCACGCAGGCGTACATCAAGCGTATAATGACGAATACGCGACTATGAAGCTACGCGTTCGTGGACAGTGGACCTTATTAAAATTATCCGATGCACACACAGGTAATCTTATATATTTCTAGTCAACAAACATCTTTATCTATTAAGCAAATACATACGTTACCATATATTTTTTTTTGATACAGCAACTTGGTAATTTTTTTAACCTAGAAAAAATCCAAGGCAGCAATTTCCATCTTTAATTAGACGGAAATGGCAAAAAAGGCAAAATGCGTTACACAATGTTAATTTTCATATTAATTGTTTTATTATCAAGCGTTACAGAGGCTGGATCAGAGATCTACTTCCCCACTTTATTTAATAGAATATGGTAAATTATGTTAAATAGTCGGTAACTGACATTGATTTTGGTTATGGCGTCACACTTGTTGGTTTTCAAATAATGAGTTCAATTTATTCAATTGGTGTATTTTTAGATTTGTTAGTGTTGTAATTGGTTTTCTACCAAGGAGGTTAACTCAGTAATTGGATTAGGGAGATCAGATAAATTCAAAATTAAAATATTTTTATTTCACATACTTAAGCCTACATGGGCACTTATAAAACGTCAGAAGCTAGTGCACAGTTCCAAATTAGTTAAGCTGAAGACCCATTCCAAAGTTGGTCAAAGTTATCACTTAAATCAGTTTGTTGGCGGTATTTCTCCATAGGTAACGATCAAATAAAACCGTGCACTAGTTTCTGATGTCCTAAAGTGCCCATATAATATATCTATTTGAAATAAAAATATTGTTGAATTGAATTAATCAGAAACGCAATGATTTATTTCGAACCAGTACGTAATGATTTTGAGGAACAAGGAAATTAAAATTTTAATCATTTGATGAGTGCAGGAAATGTCACAATATCCTTCAACAAAGTACAAAATTAGGGTTTGAATAAAAACGCGCGCTTGTCAGATCCCTTCGCTTAGCAACAAACATAATAAAAGGAAGCACGCTTTATCATTTCTATCTGGTTTGTAACACATAATCCGTGTGCAAAACGCGTTCAATCGCTAACATCGCAGGCCCCTGAGTCACGCACGTCCGCTTGCATTGGATGCATCGACGCGAATGCGAATGCTATTGGCCGAAAGTTCAACTGTCGCGCCCTTTTCCGGTGCCTGTGCGCTGGCGCAGCCCTGCGTGCAATTTAAATTACCTAAGTTTTAAGTTGGTTGATTACGTCATTAGGATTGATGGTGTATCTTCATGATTTTGTCACTTTTCATTGACAAACAGACGAAAGATTACAGTAATATTATTTTTTTAACAGTATTATTATTTAGACATCTCTTTCGCCGAGCGTTCGCATTGTAATCTGTCTTCTTCTTCTTTTCGTGTCGATGTACTCTAACAATTTTTTTTTTTTACCATAATTTGGCAACCTCTACGGCTCTGTTATTGGCCACGTATTGATCCTGAAAACTGCAGGTACACTTTTCAGTAATCTGTTTGAATTTGGGGCATTTTAACACGTTTTGACGTGAATTGTCTTGAATTTGAACGCTTTTTAAGTAGGTACGAGAATTGGTCCGTCTGATAATGTCTCATGACATGCATGTGCATAAATAACATGTTACACAGTATTTCTCGTAATGCAAGTGTGTTTAGGTGTTCTTTTAATTGATACCTAGCTGTCGTTCCTTGTGCAGACTAATTAAATTAATTTCCCCAACGTTTCTTTGTGTCATTACATCACACAGATGCGAATCTTTTATCTTTAAAATTATATTCCTGCGTAACTACTTCTTTCTTCACAAGACTAGTAATTATTTCAACCGTCCAGCATTAGTCTAGCAAAAGGAAAGTTAATTTTTCTTTATTTTTATTATCATCCTATATTTTCCAATAGCTGCGTTCGTTCCATATTTTTTGCAAAGAAAATACAGTATCAATATTAGAAAATCTGCAAGCAGTCATTTTGTAGTCGCGTTGGGTTTCTTTATGGCGACGGATATCCGTTAATTAGACCAATAGTAAGAGGTGAGTATGACTGTTGCCCCGGTCGTTGCCTGACGCCTTTTGCATATTATCAAGTATGAATCAGAGATGTACGCAGCCAGGTCCGATTCCGAGAATTCGGAACTTACGATTGATTTTGCAAGTTACCACTTGCGTCGCGGGGAAACTTGGAGAAGGCTCGGGAGAAAGGAGGTTCTCTTCTCCCGAGCCTTTTGTCGATTACTTTTACACTTGAGCATAAACATAACCAGCCTTATAATGTTCCCACTGCTGGGACTCAGGCCTCCTCTCTAGGAGAGGGAATGGGCCGTAATCCACCACGCGGGTCCAATGCGGGTTGGTAGGTGTCACATGTCTTCGAATTTTTGATTCTAGGACATGCCGCGCGGTGCTCTTTTACTTGTTGTTTTGTATTTGGAATGTTGAGGTTCGCTTTTCATTCGTTTTAGTAATGTTTCATTTGACACTTCTGTCTCCGCTTCCGAATTCGGTTCCGGTTCCGATATAACCATTTCCGTTACATCCGTAGCATGAATCACGATGGCGCTGAGTAGCGGCACGTAGAAACTTTGTTAGGTATGTGGTTTGTCTGAAGTTGCACTAGTTTACTTGTTCTCTATCATTATCAATGGTGGTCTGTTTAGTAGACCTAATCTCGGAAATTACTGTGTAATCAAAACAAGAATAAGGCATTGACCGTGCTTAGTTCACTTGAATAGGAAAGCATGTTGCTTGTAAGTATTGACTGGCTGTAACTTAATTGAAGATAGTAAAAATATAAATAGCTACAGTGTCTCACTGATGGTTTTGTTGTTTCAAAACATGTAGCACATGCAGCATAACATACCTCTCTCCCCAGTGTTTGGAATCAAAACAGCTTACTTGTTTCAATACAATTTAGAGTGAATAGGATCTTAGTAAACTAGTGTGCTGCACCATCAACGACTGCATCATTGATTACCATCAGGTGGGATCGCAATCAAGCACTAGTTTGTATCATTAAAAAAAAATACAATGAATAAAATAGGTATTTCTTCTTCTTCTTTCCGAATCAATGGTTAACTCGTTAAACTGTTCGGATCCGGTAGGTGGCTACGTTAAAAATATTCTGTGAATATAACTCAGCAGTAGTAACTAGTAGTACTCATCATCATCATCATCATTTTCCTGCCCTTGTCCCATCTTATTTGGGGTCGGCGCAACACGTTTTTTTCTTCAATTCTATCCTGTCAACCGTCATGCTTTCACTAACTTCCAACTCCAACTTGTAACTTTTTTTTAACTTCTTTTAGTCATTTTAATTTTATTTTAAATGACCTCCATAACATTTTACAAGTTACACCTAAATACAGGTAATACCAGTAATCTGATATTTAACGCTACCTATTAATTGAGCAGGCAGTGTAATAACATAGTCGGACCTATGGTTTGGGTTGTTACGGTGTCATTTGTGTCTACATAGCATTTTTAATAGTCACGTAGTTGTTCAAATAATTTGTGCCTTATATGTAATGTGAAGTAAAATATGAATGAATGTGTACGAACTTTACGAACAGTTATTGGAAGTAATTGTAATTTTGTACTAATGTGCAATAGTGCGTGTAGTAACTAGATATTTGGTTGAATTGTTTTAAGCTGTTGTTTGGCAGAAGTGTTTAATTAATAGAAGTTGTTATCAAAGAAAAAAAAATTGCATTTTTTCTGCATGCTTGCATCTGGAATGCTCCAACCATATACTCGTAATACGTAGACTATGGTCTATGTATTGTTATATAATACTGATTTTTAATTAGTACATATACTTAAAGGGCTTATTAGAAAAGGTCTTGTTATTATTTGAGTGAAGTCACAATATATAATATTCTTATACAGCAAAGTTATTAGCGTTTGTTTATATACCGAAATTTCACTCAATTTATGGAAATATTGTACCGGCAATTGTATTGATTATGCATAAATAAATGACGATCAAAATGGATAAACACTGCGCGTATTATTTAGAAAATAATACGCGCAGTGTTTATCCATTTTGATATGATTGAATGTAGCAATTGTTATGAATGAATTTACCAATTATGAAAAATTTTCGTGGGAAATTTTGGGATAACGTTTTTTTTTACTTTTGACTACAGTAAAATGATCAGTAATGGGCAAGGAGCCCCATTTTTTTGTACTAATTTAAAAATAGGGGTGTATAATGAAGATACAAGCAAGATCTTATGGGCGCTACCTTCATATATGATGATACAACTATATAGCCATTTTTAGACAGAAAATTTTTGGATATGTTTGACAGAGAAGAAGAAAAGATACGCAGTATACCTACACTACAATTGCTATAAGATGGCGCCTAACCTATCCTTTTCTCTCATCTTATAGATGCATAATTTTCGTCCTGCTGTCATCTTACCCATGCTATGTAAAAAGACTATATATAAAAGCAGAGAAACAATGACAATATAATGGCATTCAAGGAAAGAGAGGTAGTGATCCTTGACCATAAATATTTTTAAAAGATGATGAAGTTTGTGTTTGGCTTACTGACAAAGGCAAAGCGTTCCATAATAGCCAGGACTGCTAGTTACGTTTTCTTTCAGTCACTGGAACTATTATGACTAGAAATATATACCCTAGTGAAACAGGCGCTGTATTGTAAGCTAATTTACTAATAATGTCATCTAGTCTCTGCTACAACGTCGCACGGCGTCCATTATCTGTAAACTTGCATTGTTAAGTCTGGCTCATAAATATTATGCGACATGACATACTGTTAGAGTTGTGTCAAAGTTACTGTTATAAGATGGTAATAAGGCAAAACGGATATTCTAGTGCCTGCCTAAATGGGTAACTAAATATTGGTAACTAAACATTATGAAGTACTCATGTAAGTACTAGCATAATCAGCCTTTTAATGTTCCCACTGTTGGGACTCAAGCCTCCTCTCTCTAGGAGAGGAAATGGGCCGCAATCCACCACGCGGGCCCAGTGCGGGTTGGTGGATGTCACATGTCTTCGAATCTTTGGTTCTAGGACATGCCGGTTTCCTCACGATTTTTTCCTTCACCGTTTTGAGAGCAGTGGTGATGAAATAAATTACAAAAAAAAAGCGGTGCGCCTGGCTGGGTTTGAACCCGCGACCTACAACTCGTAAGTCGGAGCTGTTACTACTCGGCTACCACTGCTCTTTAAGTATGTAAGTACTGTTTGGGTTCAATATAGGGCTTATTCACATATTATGTGGGATTTATTTAACTATTTTATTTAATTTTATCACTTGTAGGTATATGATAAATTTTATCAGTCGTCATTACATTTCTTTTTCGTCTATGAGAATCTGTTTAATATTTATTATGTGCCAAGTAGGTTTATTTATATTTTCCTTTATTGGCTAACAAATAACGGTTTACACCATAAATATATAAAGCACTTATTTACCATAAAATCTAAGGTTAGTGTAACAATTTCTTACAGGTTAGCACAGCATGCCCCTTAAACATATTAGGTGTTACCTACTATAAAACTGATATCTAATTAACTAAAACTCAATTTAAAATTAATAGTGCATGAAGGAATATATAAAAAAGAAAACAAACAAATAGTATAAATGATAAGCAGTAAAAGTTCTCTACAGTACCAACATTGTCACTGTTGCAAACCATGTAACTATGAAGTTAGTATTTCTTCACATGTTATATATACCTCTCTCCTAGTCTCACAAAAAACTTTCTTTAAGTATAATTTTCATCATCATTTATTAAAGCTTCATGAGGCATTCTCTACCAATCAACCAAGGCTGGTCGAGAGGCAACATGGTAAGTGCATAAAAAAAATTAAGTCCCTACCATTGTCCCATGTTGGTGCAACACGTATTCTTAAGTCTTATCAATTGTCACATAGCATAAGCATAATCAGCCTTTTTAATGTTCCCACTGCTGGGACTCAGGCCTCCTCTCTCTAGGAGAGGGAATGGGCCGTGCCGTAATCCACCACGCGGGCCCAGTGCGGATTGGTGAATGTCACATGTCTTTGAATTTTTGGTTCTAGGACATGCCGGTTTCCTCACGATGTTTTCCTTCACCGTTTTCAGAGCAGTGGCGATGAAATAAATTACACAAAGTAATGCGCCTGGCTGGGTTTGAACCCACGACCTACAACTCGTAAGTCGGGGCCGTTACCACTCGGCCACCACTGCAATATCAATCAATTGTCACGCTATCAAATAAATCAAAGAATCTGTCCATCTTTTCTCTGGCTCTCTACTCTGTCCATCCACATTTCTACTTTCTTCCGAAAACTATCTTAACTTTAATTCTCCGTAGTGTTTCCTACAGTGAATATAACACAGTAGTATTATATTAACATAATAGAACAATTCTGTGCTAGAAATCGAATCTAAAAGCCCACGTGCGGCACATCGATAGGTCAAAATCTTTGTTATAATCCGACAAAACAGATTACTATCATAATTTCTATACTTAGCACACTTTCTTTAATAAAATTACATCGATTTTACCCATGTGAGCGGTTAATCTCCGCGATTAAATCAATCTAAAAACCCCTACGGGTCAGTTCGGTCTCACTTTCTTCAATGAATAATGTGCTGTACCCGAGTGTGTCGTCGGGCAGCGCTGGGCACAAAATTACCACTTGTTTCCCAGCAATTAACGGCCTGTAGGGTTGGGCAAGAGACTTTTGTCCGGTGTTTTGTTGTCGGTTGTTTTGTTAGTAAGTAATTATGTACATGTGTAAGGTGACGTTACGGCTTGATTTCGTGATATGCTTTTTCGACAAGTTGGATAATTGCCTACCTGTAGCTTTTCTTGACTGGTTTATGTTGTGTTTTATCGACTTTTTGCAACAATTGACAGACAACTTAAGAATGGGATTCGTGGCGATACAGAAAGGTTTTTTCGTGTTACAACAGATTGCCATTGGCTTGATTGAATGTCAAATGTGAAGTAGAAAAGCATTGGTGAGATAAAGCCCGACAGATGTCTTCTTTAGCTGCTGTGTTCTTTTATTTAAAAATAGATTTGAAATTTTCATAATCCATATCTCTAGGTACTTAATGTTATAAAGCTGAAGAGTTTGTTTGATTGAACGTGCTAATCTCAGGAACTACTGGTTCAAATTGAAAAAAAAAATACTTTAGGATAACCCCTTCATCAAGAAAGTCTATTGATTTCATTAAAATATCTTTGACAGTACCACCTATTTTCTGATAAGCCGACGACAAGTGTCCATATAAATTGGTGAAACACTTTAAAACTACTGCACTGTAATTGGTAGGAGGAGACATAACAACCGATTACTTACTACTAAACAAACTATAGGCTACATAACATCAGGTTACAACTCAAAGGAGCGAAGCAGTAACCAAAGACGCGGCTAAAACCGCTGAATTGATCAAAGATCGAGATAAAGAAACACAATAACCACAGATAACTTCTGAATGTATTAGGCAACCCTAATCTCCAGTCGCACGCGCACCTATTTCTTTTAGGTTCAAGCAACTTGTGTTATGTGTAGGTAATAAAGCTGAAATCCGTGCGATATATCACAAGGTATAGGTACCCTAGTTTCTAGTACATAGTTTAGTTTACTAATAATTAGGACTACTATTTAATGACATAATCATACATAAAGCTGCGAGTGATTTATACTGAATTTAAACAGTATTGTGGGCTGCAGTCGGTTCGACTTAATTGATACATAGGTAATAGCTGTGCCTTTGGCGTTGCTTGTAGAGTATTTGTTTTTACGGCATTTTAATAATAGTTTTAAAACGAAACTAGCTTTTTTGTTCATAGTTACAGCATCAGGCAGGTCGTTGTTAATAAAAGTGAGAATTGTTTGCGTCTTGAATGTATTTAAAAAAAAATATAACACTAGCTTTTGCCCGCGGCTTCGCTCGCATACATAAAATATAGCCTGTCACTCAGGAATAAAGCAGCTTACTATCGGTGAATAAATTTTAGCAATCGGACCAGTTCTTCCAGAGATTACCTCCTACAAACAAAAAAACATGAAAACAAACTTTACCTCTTTAAAATATTAGTGTAGATAAATTATTGCTTGACTGCGAACCCACCAGATGGTAAGCACTGATGCGGTCTTTGATGGTGAAGCGTTTATTTATTTACTTAAAAAGAACTGATAGTTATGTGTCGGCAGGCTCGTCAGTGCTCAAGCATCCAAGCACCCATGGATTCGGTGTTCCTGCCAGTTTTAAGTACAAATTGGCGGAAAATTAGCGGTGTTGCGAGATTGTTCGAAAGAGTTACCGCGGCCCTAGAAAGCAAAGGGCAACTGAAGGAACACAGGTGGTTTTTAGTCAGTAAAAGTCTAACACACCTTCTCGCTCCACTCAAAGCGGGAGTTATTTGATGATAGATTGAAACAAAAAAGCCTCAGTAATAGTTAGTAGTTGTTCTGTAAAAATCTCACCATGATTTCAATTCAATTCAAAATTCTTTATTTTTAATAAGCCTGCATGGGCACTTATAAAACATCAAAAGCTAGTGCACGGTCCAACTGGTCGTTTCCTATGGAGAAGAACAAACAAGAAACTCCATGGTTACTTTTTTAAATAAATGATTGATTTTACAATATTTCTATATTACAATATTAATAGATATATCTATCTATGACAGGACGATGTAGACCACTCAGCTTTGTAATCTTAAGCACAATAAAATAAAATCAAGTGCTTAATTATCTCAAACCCAGCAAATATTAATTAAAATCAGCTCCAAACATACCGAAGCCGTGAAATCGTAGCAAACAAACAGACTGAGTCACTTTCGCCATTATGATAATTACTGTGAACTCTATTTTAATAAACAAATATAAACATTTTCCGTTTATTTTGCATTTAACTCATTTCATATTCATGTATTTGCCTTCATTGAATTTATTTCTACTCTACCTATATTTGCTTAGTTTTAACAGCTTAATTTGAAAGTAAGTATTGAGATTAAAACGGATGTGGACACTTAACAGGCTTGGTAGAATTGAATTTTAAACAAGATTTGTGTGTCTATGTTATTGAAATTGACCTGCAAACACTTTAAAACTTGAGTCTATTTAGATAAGACCAATTAAAAACTGATTTCTGGTTTCCGATGGTGAGAATGAGAACTGTCTCATTGGTAATGCTGGTAGAACAGGCTGTGTTCAGTGTTGATCTGAAATAATATATGAAGAGATGCAGAGCAAAACCTTCTGTGTAAAGTCAGGGTAATGAATGGTTTACTACTTTTGACACCAAATAATTTTTAGTGTGTCAATTGTAACATCTCTTTTTTTAAGGTGGGAAATCATCAACTTACTTCTCTCCCTCTGGGAAGAGCGAAAGCACGTATCAGACGTTTACTGACTAAAACCCATCTGTGATCCTTCAGTTACCCTTTTTGTTCCAGGGCCACGGTAAAGCTAGAACTAGATTAGACTGACGCACACGTAACACGCCTGATTTGTACGTAGAACGACGTCGCGTGGCGTCGCGTCAAGTCTAGTTTCTATGTAAAATGTACGGAGACCGATGCGTCCAGATCGGCGTGTGTGGCACACGTGTGCGCAGGTACTTCATCTGCCTAGCTGTGACTAAAACAAATAGATCTTCCTTTATGCCGTGCAAGTGACTTCAATCAAACCTGCCGGAGTCTGTATTTCCTGATAGCTACAACCCTCCTAGGTTGTAGCTATGGTTACTTCTAGACAAGCGTGCTCCATCGTCGACCACATCATCGCTTACCAATCAGGTGAGATAGTGGTCAAACGGGAGCCTATATAAAATAATAAAATAAAAAAAACAAGTTAATTGAAAAGTGTACATATACACCGATGCTTTAAAATGAATGAATGCATTTACCTTCTCGCAGAAGCTTCGCCCGCGTAATAGTAAAAAATTATACCAAGTGAACCTATTCCTGGGATAAAAAGTAACCTATGTTCTATTCCAGGATATGGTCTATCCATGTGCCAAATTTCATTCAAATCCGTTAAGCCGTTTCAGCGTGAAGGAGTAACAAACAAACAAACACACAAACATTTGCCTTTACAATATTAGTGTGACCACGTTTATCAAGGTTTTAGGACAGTCTTATCACCTTATCGGACATTGAGATTAGGGCTTTATTATTACTAAAAATTCTTTAAATTCTTGTGTCTAACCTAGACTCTACTTTTCCAATGTCAAAAGATGTGTGCGTACGCGCAGCGGAATGTTGTTGAATTTAAAGATTTTAATTATGCAGATATTTAGTGTATGACGTCGTATAATTGTGTATGGTAAAAAAAAATTTGTGCAGGCAACCATTGTTGAGAAATTCACCAAAAACTGATTCCGCTGGGCGAACGTTGTCCTGGCGGAACTTTTTTTAATCCATAGACTTTAGAAGAAAAGAGATGTGTCCAAAAATTAGTGTGTATTTGTGTGTAATTGTGTATGTATGAATAAAACTAGTGCATGCATAAACTTCGGAGAAATTCAAGTTACGTAAGTACGCTACGCGAACGTTTGGCCATTAGCTAGTTTTCATATAAAGCGCTTACATAGAGAGCTGTAGATTTTTACATACGTTGTTTTGAATTTGTTTATATTTGTTTAAAAAACCGATTTAGAAAAAATCGTAGGGCTTAAAAGATAAAAATATAAACGTAAAATACGCTTATTAGGTCTTAGTTCTTAAAGTATGCACTTTGGGGTCTAGATTTTCACGTTTATACAAACCTTGTAAGTGTCTGCAACATGTTGCCAAGTATCAATGATGTTCCGTTAGTAACTAAAGAGTTATAGGACAAATTTACCATGAACAGATCACTGTTTACAAAGCAGTCAAATATCACGACGTTCTGAAGGAATTGCATGGTAATATGTATGTCAATAATTAGCGTATTCATTCAACTATTCTTATGCAAAATTTCATGTCATTAAATTCAGTAATTAAAGAAAAACAATTATAATACTGACGAAGCATCGAAAACCTACATAACCCGACCAAGTTCGGATGGCTACCAAAAAGCGGCCGTGCCATATATCTAAGAAACGTTCTTAACCTTCCAATATACTATTTATTAATATGGTACAGTTGCGTACACAAGCGTTAGGAAAAAATAAAACAATTGCATTTCTTGAATGAAAAATATTTTTTTAATAATAACGCCACTATCTACGATAAAAACAAATCTTCAATTAACAAGTACTTCTCTATTTAAATATCCAAAGGGGAACGCTCGTGCATGCCTAGTCTATTGGTTAAATAGTGTAATAAGCTACAATATGATAAATATTTACCCAAACAGTAGTACATACTTACATGTGGTAAATATTTAATTTCCCTAAGGGGTCTATAGTTAGAATCCTGATCCGTGAAATCTTCAATAGAAATTAGCTGTATGAATTTTATTTGTCTTAAATAATATATTTAGATTATATCTCGAGTCTCAAGCGCATACTTAAATAAAGTACCTACGTAAATAGTACCTACTTTCTGTCATAGTCAAATACATTTAAAAAAGTAGGTGTACAAAAATAAATGACCTATAAATTATATCGAAACAACAATTGTGTTATCACCTATACCAATTCAATACCGGTATTATACTGTAAATTTTGGGATGTTAACTAAATATATTGCACGGCCGCTTTTTTGTAGCCATCCGAACTTGGTCGGGTTATGTAGGTTTTCGATGCTTCGTCAGTATTATAATTGTTTTTCTTTAATTACTGAATTTAATGACATGAAATTTTGCATAAGAATAGTTGAATGAATACACTAATTATTGACATACATATTACCATGCAATTCCTTCAGAACGTCGTGATATTCGACTGCTTTGTAAACAGTGATCTGTTCATGGTAAATTTGTCCTATAACTCTTTAGTTACTAAAGGAACATCATTGATACTTGGCAACATGTTGCAGACACTTACAAGGTTTGTATAAACGTGAAAATCTAGACCCCAAAGTGCATACTTTAAGAACTAAGACCTAATAAGCGTATTTTACGTTTATATTTTTATCTTTTAAGCCCTACGATTTTTTCTAAATCTGTTTTTTAAACAAATATAAACAAATTCAAAACAACGTATGTAAAAATCTACAGCTCTCTATGTAAGCGCTTTATATGAAAACTAGCTAATGGCCAAACGTTCGCGTAGCGGAAACTTGAATTTCTCCGAAGTTTATGCATGCACTAGTTTTATTCATACATACACAATTACACACAAATACACACTAATTTTTGGACACATCTCTTTTCTTCTAAAGTCTATGGATTAAAAAAAGTTCCGCCAGGACAACGTTCGCCCAGCGGAATCAGTTTTTGGTAAATTTCTCCACAATGGTTGCGTGCACAAATTTTTTTTTACCATACACAATTATACGACGTCATACACTAAATATCTGCATAATTAAAATCTTTAAATTCAACAACATTCCGCTGCGCGTACGCACACCAAAAGATTATCATGTTGGGTTTTAACTTTTTAATCAGTTTGATAAATTTTGTTGTCTAGATAAGTTAGTACGGGCTGGCACGGTGACTTAATTTTTAATTATGTTTTCATTGACTATAAAGTAATATCTGTTGTTTTATCTGAAATTGATATTGGTTTTGTCCGATTACGACACTTACTAAACAATTTCAGCGTAAATAATAAAAGATGAGTTTAATCGTTTCGTTTTTCCTTATTTAAGATCTGTATTAATTACCTATGTTAAACAAATAATAAATGATTATTGATTATTTTCAAAAACAACAAAAAAAAACTGTTTTGGGCACATATATTCGTTGTGCGTACAGCTGAGGATTGGAATTCCTTGCCAAAGTCTTGTGTTTTTTGATAGCTACAACCTGGAGGTCTTTAAGTCAAGTAGCTAAACATGCTCCATCGTTTATCAGGCGAGATAGTGGTCAAGCGCGAATCTATCAAAAATAATAATAAAAAAAAATCGATGCTCATAGTGCCGCGCGGCCGCTTACCGATGATGTCGCCTCGCTCAAGTTGTGACCAGGCCGTAAGCCTTCATTAAGGCCATACAAAAATTTCATAAATGAGTAGTCTTCGGGTATAATACTTGGACAAATCCTATCTGCTATAATAAATAGCGAATCATTTTTTTTTTAGTCTGATCCACTGTCTTGTGCTTGTCTCACATTGAGACTGATATCTCACACTTGACTCGCACAGGATTACCATATTTACGCGTGTTGTTTACTACAAATGAGATTTTTTTAAATGTCGCAAAACAGGTTACTATGTGATGCTATAATATAAAAATAAATAATAAAAGCAATGTTTTGCCTGTATAACTTACATAATTAATATTAATGTCAGATACAATAATAAATGTTTATTTATATGACATTGGATGACTATTTTCCGCTTGCTTTAAACTGTTCAGTGTAAATAATAAAATAATTTTATACTGCAATAAATACGAGTACTCCGATTCAATAAACATAATTTCTAATACATTGGTCTTAATTTAATAATGGTAATGACTGTAACTGCAAAATTCATGACAAAAAAATTAATGCAGATTATTCGTTTTTCTCTTTTTTGTTATTTTTTTTTTATTGCTCATAGCCTCGCGTTTGGCCACTATCCCACCTAATGGTAAGTGCTGATGTGGTCTACGATAGAGCACACTTGTTTAAAAGTAACGTATTCACTTTTGACTTAAAGATCCCTAGGTTGTAGCTATCAGGAAACATAAACTCCAGCAAGGGACTCCACTCCTTAGAAAAAATGCATTCGATGAAATTCAAAATCTAATCTTATCTTAAATACAATCCGTATATAAATATAAAAGGCAAAGTCCTGACTGACTTACTAACTCACCAACGCCCAGCCAACACCTTTGAATTTTTATGCAAAGGTTCCTTTTATGATGTACTAGCGACCCGCCCCGGCTTCGCACGAGTGCAATGCTGATACCACCGCAACCGCTATGTCGCAGGGACATAGCGGTTGCGGTGTTTAATTTTCTAATATCTTCGAAAACATTAATTTAAATTACATGCTTTAAAGGACCATATTCATCTATATTAAATGCACAATGTATTTAAGTTCCTTAATTGGATAAGGATTAATGCTGTATTGCTTAAAATTGTTTTGTAAAAAACCCATTATTTCTCGTAAAAATTAAAGGATAAAAAATGGTTATTGTGGGTTTTGCCTAAGAGATAGACATATACCATCGCAGACTTTTTTGTAGACCTTTTTAATGTGTACAACAATGTAGTATATTATTTTGATCTATCTCGTAGGGTTCAGCCAGCGTTTGCAATGTAAGCGCAAAAATGTGTTTATTTACGAAATCACTTTAGAAACCTATCAGTGTTTCTCTACTACATTATGCATGTGTTATGCATATAAACCTTCCTCTGGAATCACTCTATCTATTAAAAAAACGCATCAAAATCCGTTGCGTAGTTTTAAAGATTTAAGCATACATAGGGACAGACAGACAGCGGCGACGACTTTATTTTATACTATGTAGTGATATGTCGTGGCCCAGATCTTAGAATAGATATGGCCAACTAAAACTGGCCAGATCGTTTAAACGTTAACATTTGATGATATGTCAATCTTCGTTTGGCCATAACATTGATGTAGGATTTCAATGATAATAAAAGGTCTAAAGAAAGTAGGCCAAACGAAGATTGAAATAACATCAAACTATAACGTTAAAAGCGATCTGGTCAGTTTTACTTGGCCACATCATGAAGTGAACAAGATTTTTTTTAAATTTAATTTATTTACGAACTTTGAACGAAATTAGTTTAATCAGAATCCAGTTCTTCAATTTTACTCATCTCTGAGTTCTTCAATTTTGCCCAATTTCTTGCGATTTGACAGTATGACGTGCCGTCACAACATGGCAATCGATCCTATTCTTATTTGGAACGCATTGTAGTTTCATATGATTTACAACTTAAACTTGAAAATTGCCCTTGGCCTTGCTATAATCAAAGAAACATGTATTATTACTATTGTGTAACACTTTAACATTCTTAATAGTCTGTGGGCTCTCGTAAAGATTTATATTTCCGTTTTCTAATTTATTGCCTCGTAAGTGTGTTATTAATTGCTAATTGATCTTGTTGTTTGAGGAAAAATTAGCTTGAGTAGATACTCTCAGTTTGTTAGCTATAAACATAGTTTTTGGGGTGGTAAATCATCAAATAACTTCTCCCAGTGGGAGCAAGAGGGTGTGTCATACTTTTATTGATTAAAACTCACCGTGTACCTTCAGTTGCGCGTCCCAGGGCCGTGATAACTAGAAATAAACAAAATAAATTATCTTATTTACTTATCCAGATCCAAATTGTCTCCGTACCATAATTCAGAAGTTTAGGCGTACTTTTGATACATTCAAACTGACGGCCGGTGCAACGCATATTGTAGCATTTTTGCGTTTATAAATTACGTATAGGTATTATACAAAAAGGAATTTACATAAGAATAATTATAATTACTAACGTTTGTTCTAGTATTTATAAATTTTATGTAATGATATTAATTCAGTAAGGTCAGTTAATTCTGAGAGTTTTTAGTAGTTATATTGTTTTGTTTTGAGTGTCTTTTTTATAAATACATATTCCAAACATATAACAAAATTCCTGTAACCTAAATGACTATTTAAGAGATACATGTACGATGTGTAATTTTGTCTACTTAGCAGTTCAATCAATGCACGAGCTCGATAATTTGCCGTCCTGCATTTTATGAAAAACTACTTCGAAATTAAAAAGATAAAACAACAAATTGCGAACAGCAAAATCTCTGTAAAGTAAAATAATAAAAATTGTAATTGTTGAATTAATTCGTTCTGACTTACTGAAATGTAATTTATTTTAATGTACATATGGATGAAATTTTGTTAAATTTTAATTTTTTTGCAATTTAATTTCAATTTTGTGTAATTTAATTTACTTTATCTGACATAATTTGGGCTTAATTGGAATAATATGTTTATGATGCAAGATCCTAAAATTAGTCTATTGTTATTTGAAATAAATAAATAATAAAACAATAACTACACAAGCATTTAATAAGTCAAAGTTGACGAAGTTTAATACAGAAATCGTAGTCAAATGCGAAACAAACCTTCAGTATATTACGAAAACTATAGTACGAAGAGATAAATTTATTAATCCCCACCGGCCTACATGATAATCAGGAAGTGCACTGAAGAGGAATCAGTGTGTGACAGACGATATCCGCAGCTGACGATAATGAGTTCTATTCTAACGTCGATGAGGAAGACGAGCTTATGTCATCAACAGCTGGGCAAGAAGTCGTGTCAACGTCTGCTATTAGTAGTAATGGTGGGGTTACTGCAGGTGGTTATAATGGAGAGGTTACTGATGAGTTAAATGATCTATGAGTTGAGTTTCTCTTTGAAATAGTGATGTACCCCGAAATACTTTTTTGGGACCAGTCGGCGACTGGACGACACGATTCCTAAATATTGTAATCCATTGGTGCCAGAGTTTGCAGTATAATCACATAATATTATAAAAGCGAAATAGTTTGTATATGTGTGTATAATTGTTTTTTTACTCCTTCACGGTCAAACGGTACAACTGATTAGGATGACATTTGGCACACGAAAAGAATTTGTCCTGGAATAGAACATACTTTTTATCCTGTAAATAATTTGCTAATTTTACGCAAGCGAAGCCGCTGACAGAAGCTAGTAACACAATGCATTACATACACATAATTTTTCTTTTTAATATAGAAAGAACGAAATTCCAAGGGCATAATAAAATGGACAAGCAGCGAAATCATTAATATTTTTCATCGGGAGGTAATCAAACGACTCCTCCCGCTCTGAGTAAAGCGATAGGGAGTGTCAGATTTTTAGGGGCTCTAACCCACCTGTGTTCCTTCTGTTGCCAACGAACTCTTTCGAATAATCCTGCAGCCCTGGCAGATATCGGCCCTAATTGGGCCCCATTTAAGACCTGTACATCAGGATTTATGATGTTTTCATGATCTTTAATCGTCAACTTACAAATCATTCAGATGAATACTTCTGTATAGGCCAATCGTTTACGATGGCCTAGTAACCGAAATCTCTTTGTTTATACGGTATTTAATCTTATCTCATTTACTTAACTGTTATCTCTTTCACTATACTTTTATCGTTAAATGTAGGTAGTAGTTAATGGCTACACTACTGTAACTACATACAGACTTAGGTATAGTAAATACCTACCTACCTTTTTTGTGGGTAGTCATTATAAAGGGCCTATTACACTACTCGATATTCAGACAGTCTTAGTCGATGTCGCGTTGTGTAATAAGGGTTAGACCGGTCTTACTCGGAACAAAAAATAAGACAGTCTGAATATCGTGTGCTGAATATCGAGTAGTGTAATAGGCCCTTAATTTCTGCGCTCTGGGTAGGTATATAACGAGAATTAGTGACAGATTTTTACTGAGAGACAAAAATCCGTCTTAAAAAGGGCGCAGCCCCATAATTTGGTTCGACCAGATCCGCACTACTCTTGACTCTACGATATACAATGCCCTTCACATCGCCAGAGACAGAAACAGATGGATGAATATCATACAAATGAAAGTGATGAGGCAGGGAAGTCACGACCCTCAGCTTTGAGGAATACGACGCAAGGAGCCTGTATTTCATCAGTTTTCCTTTGCGATCTAAAGCCGGGTCCAGACGAGTGTAACGTGTAATGTAATCTACCGTGTAATGTAACACGAATTCTACGTGTGGACGGCACTACGAGCATTACATGTAACGCTCGCACGGCGCTCGGGTGCCGTCCACACGTAGAATTCGTGTTACATTACACGGTGGATTACATTACACGTTACACTCGTCTGGATATACACCCGTAGCTCCACCGGTAGCTCCTTCGAACCATGTTACAGTCCTACATATTATGTACCTTACCTACCGTGTAATCCAAATGTCAGCGCCTGTGCAGTATAGAAACGGAGTTTTGGATGGAACCTTGGCATACGAGTAGACCATGTCCTGCCCCTGTACCATGACGTTCAAAGTAAGATTGTTTCATTCTTATTTCTGTGTGGGTAAGAGATAGAGCTATACAGGTTATCTAGCGCCATCTCTTACTCACAATGGAATAGGAATAAAACAATCTTATTTTAAACGTCATGGTAACCCCCCTGGAGTAGGACCTAGAATCAGTTTTTTTTTTACACTATTTTACATTGTTCATTACTCACATAATAGTAGCGACAAGAAATATGTTACCAGAATATTTGTAATATACATATATCATGATTGAAAAGAGTGTCCATGAAGTTTCTTACACATTCTTCTTCGTAGAGATTTGGAATGCACAATTAGCATAATTTTTCTGACTGACTGACTTCTAGACAATTCAATAAATGCTTTGAATCTTAAATCTATAGGGTGACTGGCAATCAGTGTATTATACTTAAACACGTGATTGTGCTCACGATAACAAACAATTTTTATTATGGGATCAAAGCCGAAATCGCGAAAAAAATATCAGCTGTTCAGTACATTAGGCAAACATAAATGTACTGAACAGCTGATTTTTTTTTCGCGATTTCAGGATTGTTTCCATAGTAAAAGTTGTTGGTTATCATGAGCACAATCACGTATTTAAGTATCGTATACTAATTACCAGTCACCCTATATATGCACATGGAATAGTTTTCGACAAACACGCGGGTGAAGTCGCTAACGGCAAGTGTCCAATAAAAGAAAATGTCGAAAGTCAGTTCACTTCACATTTCTCAAAAATATAATCCACACACCTTATGTCCCGTTATGACTATTTGTGTTGAAAACCGCTACTTTAACAGTGCTTTAACACCTTGATTCATTCTCACACATAATTCGTAAGTGCATACCCATAACGTTATAATTAGTACGTTTCTCATGGCACGTAAAGGCACCCACAGACAGGGGCGACTGCGACAATGCGACAAATGGTGTCACAGATTCTTCCCATCTGTACATACCTACAGCAGTTTTAGTAAATGCCAAATTCTCAGCAGTCATAAAGGCTCTCGATGATGACAATGCGACAACGAATTCTCATTGAAATCGTCCTATCTGAGGGACTTACCATAATGTGTTAAAAGTCAGTCGTTCGAGCGTGAAAGAGGGATGGAGTAGGTATACACCCTATATAGCTCCATTTCTTTAACAGTTCAGTTTAGGTCGTAAAATGGATCGCGTCACGAGCTCCTGGTAGTACTCCTGTATAGCAATTACAGAAAACGTGTTGTCGCATTGTCGCCTTTTACTCATCTGCCGGAATCTTAACTTTTCCGTACCACGCCGTAAAGCATCGATGTTCTGTCAAATGAGTTTAATTAACGATGGTTCACACTAAACGGTATTAACTGGCCAGTTGCATCGGTAAATGTGTCAATAGTGATGTCACGATAACTTGTTCGATACCCGTAACATGGTATTTGTACCGGTTCATCGTAGGGATGGGATTGATTGATTCTGTTAGAAAGCATTGGGAATTGATTTCGCGGGTTCCAATTTTTATTTAATTATGAATTTTCTACTAAGTAACCTTTATCGTTAATTATCTGGGAATCAATAAAATAGATAGGTATTCATCGGCAGAAAATTTTGGTTGAGTCTGGAAAAGTCCGAAGTGCGAAATATCTTCTCTCCTACGCAAATTACTTCTAAATAAAATAGCCAAGAACGGCAACATGATCAACATGCTCCAAAACAGTACTTAAACACCTGATACGAATTATTTATGTCTCATTACAAAACACTCCCTTAAAAAACAAGTAAACATTTTAATGATCCCGAATCAACAAATCGGGAACAATCAACAATCCAGAGATTCGCAAATCGAATTCGCAACCGAATCGAATCGCGTCCCTATTCTGTATTGGATCGCGTGAAATCTCTAATTAAGTTCGATTGTGAGTGTGCTGACCATTTAAGGCTTGTAACAGATGCACTGGCGGCCCGTTAATACTGGCATTTCTTTCATTAGAACCTAAGATAGCGGTTTCTTGTGATATAATTGGATACCGCGTTCCTTTCCTTAGGCTGGCGGTTGCTAAATCACACTTATCTGGTAATGGTGTGCTGTTTGATGTAGTGTGTTTGGATTGATTGTATGATTGCTGGGCAAGTTGGTTTATTGCCGTAAATAGCTGCCTGAGGACTAATGTTGAACTTGTATTTTAAACTGATTGCTACAATAAATTCTAACAAGATGAATGACTGATTCACCAAGGGCTTAATGCGTTTGTTGTTTACAAAATCATCAATGTGATATTAAGAATTCGTTTTTAGGGTTCCGTACTGTAAAATGTTCGTTGTCTGTTCGTTTGTCACCAGGCTGTATCTCATGAACCGTGATAGTTAGACAGTTGAAATTTTCACAGATGATGAATTTCTGTTTCCATAGCGGAAACAGAAATTCATCATCTGTGAAACAAACAAATACTAAAAAACAGAATAAAATAAATGTTTAAGGGGGCTCTCATACAACAAACATGATTTTTTCCGTTCCGTTTTTACAGATAATGGTACGGAACCCTTCGTGCGCGAGTCTGACTCGCACTTGGCCACTTTTTAATCTTTTTAAAAATCTAAGAAATATTTACAAGTGCACACATTCAACGAATTCGAAAGTAAATGCGCAAGTGACTAAACAATTAACACACCAACGGTGACTCATGTATTACCCAACGAAAAACACAAGCAATGATCGACATTTCTTGGTATAAAATCTCTATCAAATTACAGAATACGTACATGGCAACTGCCCTACATTTTACATTCCGTAAATAGAGATGTGGATTTTTTTCTCGATATCTATATCGATATAGAGATCGATACAATAAATCATCGAGAACCGGACGGGAAAGCCTGGGAAATATGACGTTAAATTGGGGAAACTATCTCGTAATGATTTTGTCACGATGATGATTGATCGTCGATCGTTATGAAGTGAAAACATCACTGCCCGTCGTGTTGCGAATCTTGATTAGATTGTTAATTACTATTTGTTTCTATTTGTTGACTTTTGTAGAACAGCTTATCGATGATGTGATGAATTGGTAACTTTAAGCTTTTGTTGAACAAAACCTCAGATATTTTGGATTAGGCGGAAATTGCGACACGCGGACAAGCGATAGTCGTTGAGAGGATTCGGCGGTTGGGACTCAAGGCGGCCGGGCACAAATTGAAGGCCATGTATTTTAATGGCGCTCGCTTATCGGACGGCGATAATGGGACACTAGCTGTCCGGTTAGAACCAGGTCCTGGTCCACACGCGCCTCACAGAGATGTTAGCAAGATTGACTGGACCAGTTAGAGCCGAAGATTGGAGGACAAGGTACTATAATATCTTTTTCCTAAGAATAAAAATGGTGGTTTGACATTTGACACGTTTCCTAAACAAAAGCTGTCAAACCGGTAATTCGTTCCTAATATTGTCGTTATCTGAAGTCCGAAAAGTCAAGTGCAACGCTTGGCTGCTTGTTTAAATTAATGTTAAGTCCATATGCGGGCATTTTGTTTATACGATCCGGAAGTGTTGAAAAGAACAAGCGGTCAGTTTAATTTCTACATGGTCTGCTATCCACAGACCGCAAAGTTAAACATATTAAAATATACACTTCCTTGTGGTTTATTTGATAAACTGTTTATTATAACGATAAATTGCATTTAGTGTTTCATATCGAACCAAAACTAAAATAAAAATATTGGTTCATACATATGTCATCATCCATTTTTTTTTGTGAGGTGGTTATCAATCAGTTTCACCCGCTCTGGGTGGTGTGAGAGGGTGAGTCACACTTTTAACTTACTTCTGTTCCTTCAGTTCCGCCAGCAGCCGCAGCAACTCTTTCGAACATTCCCGCAACTTTAGCAGGCATCGGTCGTAGTGGGCCCCTATCACTTTGCTGACATCTCTTAAAGGCGCGCGAGGAACACAACGCACCGTTGCGTGACTCGCGTTTAGTCCTTATCAAACGGCCAGACAGCGAGCTACCCATTGCTCAATCCTCCTCCTCTAAATTAATTTATTTGGGTTGGCGTAGCATGACTTCTTCATCCAATACATCTCTATTTGTCGTCGTTTTAATAGTCCTATCCAGCCATATTATCTTTCATACAATCCACTTATCGATTTTTTTGTCTTTGTTCTTCTTAATCAATTACAAGATGAAGAACGAAGAATCCCTCCTTACCTAACCATTTTCGGCCAATTCTCCCTTCCTGTCCAAAGTAGTTCAAGCCTGCGTCCAGAAGCAGTTTTCAGGATTTGTTCACCGGCAATCTTGTTACCTCATTTCACTCCGGATTCAGGCCTGGCCACAGCTGCACATCTGAGCTATCTAACACTAAATATTTTTTTAATTCGACCGAAACTTAAGATTTGCGTGAGTTTTATTCTATTCTATTCTACTCTTAAGATTTGCGTGTTCAAATAAACAAACTCTTTAGCATAATATATATAAGTATAGATTAATAAAATATCCATAATACAATTCTATTCCTAACTAATAAAACATCAGTCGATCACCAAATACAACTTCTTAATGCATCAATGGCCACCGCTTTTTTTTCTCCTTTTTTACTTAGAGGCCGTTAAAGTCGTGGCTCGCTTGCTCTCCATTCAAAATTCGAACAGCTGTCGCCGCCATGTTGTGTCTCCGAAGATATTCTGGAAGTGACCAATAAAATTCGTTTATTATGACATTCTTTGATTAAACTTTGTCGGAAACTGTTTTTTTTTTTTTTTTTTTTTTTTCGGGTGGGAAAATCATCTAATGACATCCCCCGCTCTTGGGCGGAGCGCGAGATAGTGTCAGACTTTTACTGACTAAAAACCCACTCCTGTTCCTTCTTTGCCAGTTTTTTTTCCAGGGCCCCGGGGGTCACTTTCGCATCACCCATGGCACCAGTAGGCCTCGACCCTGCTAGGCCCCTACGGTTGCTGACATCTCCCTGAGGCGCGCGTGGAACACTACGCGCCGTCGACGACCTGGGCTCGGTCCGGACAGTCACCGGACGATCGGACGGCGAGCCACCCATTGCTCGCCGTCCGCAAGCCCGCGCCTACGGTGGCCGGAAATCGGGATCGGAATCCCGGCGGCGGTTGGGGCGTGAGGACCTTTGCCTCACGCGATCGGCCGCCTCCTTTGCTAGCATTACTGCTTCGCAGAAGGAGGCGACCGCCTGCCACTCCTCCTCGCTCCGGACCATGGCCTGTACCAAGGCCCGGCGCGAGAGATCGCTGCCGCCGATCGCCCCCACGAGGACACGGCGGTGCTCTGCCCAAGCGGGGCACACCTCTACCGTATGCTCCACCGTGTCCTCCGGGCGGTCCACACAATGGTGGCACCCGGGCGTCTCTTCTGCACGAATCCGGTGCAGGAACCTCCCGAACTGTCGGAAACTGTTGGGAAATATTTTGGGAAACAATCGCCTTTGTTTTTATTGATTCGATCGAGACCGTGAAGAGATCATCTCGTTTGTTACACTTTTACAAGTAGGTACCATGCTTTGCAATGTTCATAATGAAGTATTGACTTGCCAGTCTAGTTTTTTACCTTTTAAATGATATCAAATGAAGATCAGACAGTTTAAATTAACTTATTAAAATTGAAAGCATTTTTTCTGAACAATCTAGAATAGTATACCGACTAAAATAAATTTCAAACACCACAATCCCAAACACTTGAGTAATTTTCAACAGTTTGAACCAAAATTCACTTTTATAAATTCTTATAAGTCAAGTCTCATCTAGTAGCCATCTTAACTTGTAAAACGTAACAGGTGATTGACGTTTTTAGTGCGCAAACGCATCGATCCGACTCCCACACGTAATGCCGTGATGTCATTGCGCCGAACGGGGCTTAATTGTGGGAGATACTACCCGTACCCGCGTTAGTTTAGATATTCGGTACCGTAAAACAAAACACTGTTGAAAATAATATATTTAAGACTGAGTTACTGACCTATAAGTAAAGAACATATGTGCGTAAATTCTAATTTATGGTGGTATGATGGACTTTTTACTTACGGTACTTAAAAATTTGGTTATTGGCATTAAACACATTGTTTTGTTTATAGATAAACAATGATAAAATTAGTTTTATAATTTTCTAAATTATCGGAGAATTGCACGAAAGATCAGTCAGTAACTCTGTCTGTTTGTCTGTTACCTGTTCACGTTTTGGCATAGACCTATCCTGGAGTAGGACATAGGATACTTTGTGTCCCGGGAGTTAACTTGAGATAATTTTCTCCTCGCTCTGGCGAAGGCGCTGGCTGAAGCTAGCAAAAAATATGGAAAACAATAGACTTTTTTACGAAAAAAAACCCCATAAAAGCCGACATCTTTCGGTTTCTAGTGCAATTGAATTATTATTATATATCTGGCCTATACTCTGCTGGGCAAAGGTCTCATTCCATTCCTTCTATTTTATGATGGTTTTTTTTTATCAAAACATAATTATGTAGGTATATGTATTAAGTTGCAGCTTAGTTACTTAACCAGGAAGAGTTTATGCAGTAACTGACCCATGTTACAAATTAAATGTAAATTACACTGTCTCGTTAAATAACTTGATTGATAACACGATGCATTTTCCATTTCAGGTAAGCAATCCATGGATTAATTAATCAAAAGCCACGCTGACTCCATTCAATTATGTAAGTCTCTACTACGACCTACTTCGACGCTAGTTGTAAAATGTAAGGTAATGGATGTTTACTAATATTATAAACCTAGCTATAACCTAGGGGTCTTTAAGTCAAGGGTGAATAGGTCACTTTAAGGCAAGCGTGCTCCATCGTCGGCCACATCATCGCTTGCCATCAGGTGAGATAGTGATCAAACGCGAGCCTATTGCATAATAAAATAAAAAATACCTGAAGAGTTTGTTTGAACGTGCTAAGCTCAAGAATTACTAGTTCAAATTGAAAAATTCTTTTAGCGTTGGGTAGCCCCTTTATTGAGGAAGGCTTTAGGCTATATCACATTTTACTACGACCCACGGGAGCGAAGCAGTAACCAAAGACGCGGGTGAAACCGCAGGGAACAGTTAGTATTCAATATTCGCGAAATAAATTGATGGTTTTACTCATAATTTGCCCAACCTTGTCCTAACTTTTTTGGAGTAATCTTCCACTCGTAACTAAATGCTGTTGTTAGAAAAATATGGACCGTATAAAAGTTGCGCATTCCCTTTGACTAATGTCTTATTTGTAGAAACGGTAACTGTATGTAAAAGTGCAAACCCATGAGCTTTTACGCACTTTTAGCAATTTGTCTACACATAAGCGGATTTTTAATAGGTAATCAGCTTAGAGTTCTATTTATGATGCTTTGTATTTTTAATCTACAAATCAAAAAATCGCTGAAAAAGTAGTTGCCGTAATACAAAGCCTGCAACAAAGTGCAAGTCATTTGTCATCGTATTATGTCATTACCTCACAGTTCTAATAAAAAAGAAAGATTTTCTAGGAAAGTTGAGCGCGATCCACTACCGTCGGTGTATCGCGTGCATGCGCAGGCGCAGCGAACTACGCGGGCGCCGCTCAAAACGTGTTCATTAGTGCACATTAATCATTCCTACTACCCGACTAGAATAACGTGATATTTACACTAACCCGCTCGCATGGAAAGATGATTTCCGACAGTTTTATGTACACAACAGAAAATAACCCATCAACAAATGAAATAAAAGTAACATTTATTTATTGGTGTTTATTTTAAAGGAAGTTCTCTGATTATGATTAATTATATGCCGGAATAAAAAGAGATTTAATCAAACTCTCATCATCGGTCAATTTCTCGGCTCTACAGTGTAATCTACGGCGGCCATCTTCGTTCGACATTACGATAGCGAAAGTGAATCCGGCTTTGAATAATATTCGCGAGGATATTGTTCACAGCATGAGGTGATCGCCATGTTGAATTTCTTTTGTACTACAAACGAAATAATTTACTCTTTGTAAAAAAAACTCTCGATTCTCGACCTTAAACTTGGGTGTGAAAAGAATTATTTTTTTTTGTTCAATGTTGGCACAGATATTAGGAGCCTATTATAAAATAGAATTATGCGCCGTGATCGTATCGATGGGAATATTCTAACTTTCGATTATTCTGAATTGAAGGGGTTCAATGTTATAGTAAGGATTGGTTTTGAGCAATTTTATGCTTTCCTTTTTATTGCTTCAGTTTTGTCTATTGTGTCGGCAAGAAAAAAATAGCAATAACTATCATGAATATGTACTTTGACGAATTTATCATCAGTATTACCAAGGGCAACTTGAATTATTCACACTTAAATAATTTAAAATACATATTCTAATTCAATTATTAAGCAAGGTTAAGGCAAAAAATATTCTGTTTTTCAATTAAAATTAAACAATTTTTGTTAAACACATTTATATTTATGAGCAACATAATCAACGCTGTTTAACGATCACACGTAACTTATTTTAATTTGAAAAGTTCACCATTAAATATCTGTGTAAAAACGATCATCTTATTACAATCGCTCAACCAGAAAACATAAATTGGCTATTTATTACTACAAAAAACCCAAGTAATGAAGCATACTCATAATAAATACACGGTTCCGTTCTGCATATTAAAATTGCAATATAAGATTAAAAACTTTAATTAGGTCTTGAGCGAATGCGGAAAAACGAGAAAATATGCAATTTCACCGACAGTAGGTCAAATATTCGTAAGTGAGTAATTTTATAAACAAGAAAAACGATTTAAAATGAGCAAAATGTGTATTTTTTTCCTTTTTAATGGCACAATGAACAGTTAAATGAGGTAGTTAATGTCAAAGTAATAAATGATATTACTTTTTCCATTAACGATTTGTGCTCCCCTGAAATTTTTTATTCAAATTAGGGTCAACGTAGGGCAGGGTCATAACATAATTTGCCATGTTTTTTTTATCAAACTCATCGTAATTAAAGAGGAAGTTTTGTCCTTTGAATACTTTATTTTGAAGCACAGTTTTTTTAAGGTGGGAATTTGGGAAATCATCTAATGACGGGAAATCATCGA
Source organism: Mythimna impura (assembly GCA_905147345.3). Lineage (NCBI taxonomy): Eukaryota > Metazoa > Arthropoda > Insecta > Lepidoptera > Noctuidae > Mythimna > Mythimna impura. The sequence continues at coordinate 8,833,267 of LR990362.1, read as the reverse complement.
GGGTGGAGCGGGTAAGAAGTGGTGGTATGAAGATGACATGATCTACCAGCCCAAATAATTGGAAGAAGGATGATGGTTATTCCCATCTTTAAGAAGGAAAAGGATTCCATGGTACAAGCAACAACAACTGCCAGTAAACATATCCAGCAATACTATTAAATCATAATGACCACAGCTTACTATATCACGTAGAATACATTAGGAGGTCATCCATTAATTACGTCACGAATTTAATGATTTTTTTTGTTCCTTGATCCTTATATTTTTAAGACTATGTGACGTCATACTAGGGAGGGGGCGTCACATATATTGTTATTTTAAATCTTGATCAGTTCGATAGTAGTTGTCTTTTCATTTTCTTTTCATTTATAATAAAATTAAGATCAAATAAAATACATTAAAAATTGACAGTACATCGAACTAAGAAATATTTTAGTAAGTACATTTTGAAGAGTGACGTCGCGAAACTTACGACTCCTCCCATCCTTTATCACAGGCTGTCACACTTCGTCAAAACCCTCCCCTCTCCTTCTCTTAAAGTGAACCGTAATTTACGGATGGCCCCTTACCAGTACAAATACTACAAACAATAAACACAGTCCTGTATTAATTCTCAGATTATCATGAAGCCTAATACGGCTTGATTAGAACAATTGTTTGCCAAGTTTTCGTGTTACGCCAACTATGTTCGTATAATCTGTACGAGGAATCATGTAGAGCAGGGATGGCGAACCCTTTTTGGAGAAAAATGTAAGAAAAAAAAAAATAATGTGGTCATGACGTGCAGCCAAAGACTTCGTAATTTAATGGGCTAACTTTGATACTAAAAACTTAATTTGCAACTCGAAATTCGTAAAGCGTAATATTTACAGTTGTATGCTTATTTATTTGATTAAATAAAAGTAAAAATTAGTGTAATTACTGCTGTATCAAATCACCTATATGTTGTACATCTTACACTGGCGTGCCCGAGTATTTAGCCACGTGCCACCACTGGAACGCGTGCCATAGGTTCGCCATCCCTGATATTTATAGAACCAACTTTACCTTTGTTTGTTGGTCTTGGTCGGTTCCGGGAAATCAATTGGCCAAATCTACATAAATTGCCTGATTTCCAGAAGTAATTTTTTGCTGTTTGTTTTGTTTTTCAAGTCTTCGGTGATAAGCTGTAAGTGTTGCTTGGAATCACATAGGTACGTATGTGTCCTGATCACATTGATCTTTGAAAAGCTCATCATCTTCCTGGCTTTGTCTCATGTAACTTGAGGTTTTTTTTTATAAATGACAACTTGTTTTTAACATTTTAACTTGAGGTTAGTGCATCACGTTTTTCTTTTTCTATTCTCTCCCTTTTAATCGACACGATATCTATAAATAAAATTTAAGTCTTTGTTTGTAATATCAAAATATATTTTTTTACTAAATCTATATTCGATACCTATAAAAATACAATGTTTTAAATTTTTATGTCTGTTTGTTCCGGCTAAAGTCCGAAACGGCTGGGCCGATGGAGGAGCAACTTAGGCTTACATTTATTTCATAAAGAGAATTAGGGTTGCGCGCACAAATAGCTTTTTGAAATTGGCTTCTTGACTAAATTGCAATGTGTTGTTGTACAAGTCTGACGTCGACAAAGTCGCAGGCACCAGCTAGTCAATAATATATCTCACTTAATCCATTTCTTACAGCCTCCCTTTCCATCCTTACACGGGTAAACCAAAATCTACACGATACCTGACATAATAAATGATAAAGGATTTGGTAGCTTGCCAACTAATTCTGAATAATCTCTACACGAAATCAAGCATGACGTTGTTTCCGAGAAGATAATCCTGTTATATTCAGTACCTGTCGTGAGATCATGGACTGTTTCTATAGTAAATAAATAACAGCAGCCAACTGTGTTTTAATAATATCATAGACATGCATAGCAATAGAGGATCGACTTTTTTTGTAAATTCTAATTAGAAATATTAAAAAAATGTAATTAATACGTGTAAAAATAAATAAACGGAATAATTATAATATTTTATCGCTCAGTTTGTTTGACCGAAATCTTCATTCAAATAAGTCGTTTCGCCCAGAGCGGAATAAGATTATAAATATACAGACAAACAGACCGATTAAAAGAAAACTTTCGGCCAATCAAAAACATAATTAATTTATTATAATCAGTCATTAAAAAATACAGCGCCAAAATCGAAAGTGTTTACCAAATTATCTAGTTAATGAGACCGGTTCATTCAATTGAACTAAACAATTTATCGTTCGGTCTATTTCGGTCGCGAATGAAAGTGAATTAGCAACAGTATTTCGGTCAGCCACGCCTTGGCGAGTGAACTTGTTAATGAGTGGTTAAAAGCCTCTTAGTGTTAAAGTTACTTAGAACTTTGTTGTTTGAAACTTTAACTGGTTCATAGAAAAAGCTTTTATGTGAGGAACATTTTCTGTGTTGAACTTTTATTAGCTTGAGCAGTGCCGTAACTAGGGCCCGGCCCAGCCGTGCCCGGGCACAGGGTGCAGTCCCTGGAGGGGCGCGAAAATGTTATATCCAGTTCTTTTTATTTGTATTGTGCTTTTTTCTACGGGCGCAGTTAGTTACGGCACTGAGCTTGACTTTTGAACAACGGGTTTTTGAATTGAGTATTTTGAATTAAGAACGTCTCAAGCCCTATTTTAACGTCAAATGTTGACAGGTTTTCGGGGTAAAGTAGTTTGAGAAGTACTCAACTTCAAATGCTTAAATGAGAAAACGGGGGTTCATCATCATCATCATCATTTCAGCCGAAACACGTCCACTGTTGGAGGGGGTAAGTGGGGTTATTCCCTGAGAGCCTCGATTCCCGAAAGCCCCGTACGTACCAGAATGCGATAAATATGATTTAATTTCTTTTTATTCTTTTTTCTATTGTTTTCAATTTGTACGGTCCACATAAAAAGTGCTTAAATTTAAGTTTATGTTGAGACTATGTTTAAAGTTAATTATTATATCAGTTTTATAACAATTTTTACAATATTGACGTTTTTGTATGTTTTTTGAAAATACTGAATGAAAACTTTTATTACTGCTGTTGATTATTTTTATAGGTTGATAATATAATCCTTTAATAAGCATTTTTGATTTAAATGTGATTAAAATAAAAAGTGAAATTAATTTTGCACGTAAAGGTTTATTTTTGAGTTATCTATTTAGTATGCTATAAAAATATTTTATTTGGCACACATAGCTGATACACAAAGTGTAAAAACGACATGTAAAAACTTAAGATTACAATAACGTCGTGACTCACGGCTGCGCCAATTTAAGTCGGTCCAGTTCAGCAAAAATGCCAGACAACTACGTGGGTAGTTGCCTAACGCTGGTTTTCAACTGAACCTTTTAGTACAGTTGATGAGCACAATTTTAATTTTGCTATTACTATGTCTTAATTAGAAACAGCAATAGCTACTTCATTGTCTTAGTAAAACAAATCCATCCCCACTGCGCTTACTGCATTGCAATACGATTTATTAGCCGCCGCAACAACTGTTAATGTAATGAGAAATTGTAGGGTTAATGTTAGCACTTAACCCGTATCTGCTGCTATCGATAACGTAATGTTCTTTTGCGAAAGTAGCTCTATCCGTCTGTTTATTACCTTTTACATCGTTAACTCCTGAACGGTATAGAATGAAACTTGGCTCACGGATACACTATATCCTGTATTATAATAAAATGCGTACAGCAAAGGAGTGGAATTCCTTGCCGGAGTCTGTGTTTCCAGATAGCTACAACTTAGAGGTCTTTAAGTCAAGAGTGAATAGGCAACTTCTAGGCAAACGTGCTCCATCATCGCTTACCATCAGGTGAGATGGTGGTCAAACGCGAGCCTATCATTAATAAAAAAAAAGGGTTTTTTTTTTATTCCGGGAGCACTTATGTTTCCTTGCGATGATGCCCGACTCATATAGGCAAAATTGTATAAAATCTATTTTCTTTCCTTATAATATGGCTCCGCAAAAGCATTTAACCAATTAAACAGAGTCAAGTTTAAAAAAATACCTACCTATTTAGTTTTGGAAACATAATAAGTCATGTCATTTGTTTACCATTAAAAAGGAATGTGACACATTCTAATGTATGGTGCCAGCCTTCTCGGCAAGCTTCGCTGAGGTGCTCAATCTATATATCATAGATGATATCCGTGCTATCTATATATATAAAAGAAAGTCGTGTTAGTTACTTCACTTATAACTCAAGAACGGCTGAACCGATTTAGCTGAAAATTGGCAGGGAGGTAGCTTAGAACCAGGAGACGGACATAGGATACTTTACTTTACTTTTTTTTTTTTTTTTTAGAGTAGGGTAGAGTAGGGTAGAGTAGGGTAGAGTAGGGTAGAGTAGGGTAGAGTAGGGTAGAGTAGGGTAGAGTAGGGTAGAGTAGGGTAGAGTAGGGTAGAGTAGGGTAGAGTAGGGTAGAGAAGGGTAGAGTAGGGTAGAGTAGGGTAGAGTAGGGTAGAGTAGGGTAGTGTAGGGTAGAGTTGGGTAGAGTTGGATATAGTAGTCAGTTGACGGGAGCGAAGCCGCGGGCAAAAGCTAGTATATATATAAAAGAAAGTCGTGTTAGTTACACTATTTATAACTCAAGAACGGCTGAACCGATTTGGCTGAAAGTTGGTGGGGAGGTAGCTTAGAACCAGGAGACGGACATAGGATACTTTTTATTATTATTTTTTTTATTTTTTTTTGTAGAGTAGAGTAGGGTAGAGTAGGGTAGAGTAAAGCTATGAGAGAAAAGCTATTTATAATAAATCTGTACAAGTTTAGTTTAGTGTAGATAACTTTTATACATTAAAATTGTGTGTAACTTGATTATTACTTAGGCTTTGTTTCATCGTAATCGGTTGACTAAGTATATCGAAAGATACCTATAGGTACTACATTCATTGACTGTTAGGCGGTACGAAGTTCGCCGGGTCAGCTAGTACTACAATAAAATCCACAGCTCCATGTTACCGAGATATCACCTGTTTCAATGATTCCACATTATTGTCTAGTTTTGAAAACACTTCAGATACAAAACTACACCAATTTTACATCACTAGGAATCAATTCGTAATTAAATTGTGATGAATGGTCAGAGTAAAATGATAGCTCCATTATTTTTATGTCTCATTTCTTTTATTGCGAATTTGTTTATTGTTTTTTTTTTTTCTCTTTAAGAATGGCGTTTTGAGAACACATTTTTTGTGCGTACAGCTAAGGTATGGAATTCACTGCCGGGGTCTGTGTTTCCTGATAGCTACAATCTAGGGGTATTTAAGTCAAGAGTGAATAGGTTACTTCTAGGCAAGCGTGCTCAATCGTCGGCCACATCATCGCTTACCATCAGGTGAGATAGTGGTCAAACGCGAGCCTATCAATAATAAAAATAATAATAATAATTAACGCCAAAAACTCTCAAAGCTAGTGTTTTATACAGCTTGATCTAAAAGGATTGGATTATACAGTCTGATGTTTAAGTTGAGGAATGTTTAGAGCCGATTTCTAGACGAGACTATAAAGTTTGCAATTGCGGGTTTGTTATGGACGTGTTTGAAGTGTGTGGAAAGTTGAAGTATCTAGGGTGAACTGGTTAAAAAGGTAGACAGTTTAGTGTTGTGAATCTACTTATAACTATTCCGATTAGGGCTGACCTCTCGTTTTGACATGCGATTTTAACTGTCAAACATGACGTATGCAACAGATTTATGGCGAATATGATTCCTCATTAAAGTACTTAGACCTACACAGTCCGTGTCGCGAATCTCGAACTCTTTGGACTAGCGAAAGACTAGAGAAAGCCTAAGCTTTCTCACTTCATGGCAAAGGCCACTATTTCCATCACTTGTGACCCCAATTCCAGCTACAATTGTGTCCTTTGCTCCTGAAACTAACTATAGGTTAAAACAGATTTTATGAAAGCATATAATGTATTTTTTTATTATTGGTAGGCTCGCGTTTGTCCACTATCTCACCTGATGGTAAGTAATGAAAGACCTTTGCCTAGAAGTTAACTCTTCTCTCAATTCACTCTTGACTTAAAGACCCTTAGTTGTAGCTATCAGGAAACACAGACCCCGGCAGCGAATTCCACTCCTTAGCTGTATCTAGTACGCACAAAAAATGTGTTCTCAAAAACGCCATTCTTAAAAAGAAAAAAAACAAACAATAAACAAATTCGCAATAAAAGAAATGAGACTTAAAAATAAATGATAGCTCTATTTTACTCTGACCATTCATCACAATTTAATTTAGGTACACGTAATATTTGAACAAAGTTTTTTGTCTGTATATTATTATACTGAACCATATTCTTCAATTTTAATACAAACCGTTAGCAATTTACAGAAGAATCGACCAATAATGAATGTGTATTTTAATGATACTCTAATATGCTTAAACTTAAGATGTCGACCTAAATTCAACTTTCTAGCTAGAGAGATAAGAATTAAGGCAATCTAAACAGTGTGAGTAATACAATCGAGAATTATAAAGATTGGCGTAAGTGGCACAGTAAAGTAACCCATTGTTTGATGGTGTACTCTTGCCGATTCGATTCTCGATTCTTTTCACACGACGTAGACCTGTAGACGAAACTATTTGGCACGAGTTAATTTTAATATACTTTTTGTCTCTTCCCCGTACCTTATAATTTTTTTTCTGTTTATAGTATTTCTGGTCAAGTTTGGGCCAATTTGGCCAGATATTACCCTAGACAGAGAGGTTTGTAAGGTAAAAGGAGAGGCCCTGGCTTAGCTGTGGGACATAAAATAGGCTATACATAATTGTATTTGTAGAAGAAAGTACCGACCCAAATGTAGAAATTTTTTCACAAATGAAAAGCTATGTTATCCCATATTTGGCGATAAAAAGTTTAGCAAGGTTTCAGTAGCAAAGGCAATGGGTGCACAGTCGACGAAGAACTGGTTCAAAATATTCTTCAGTCGCAAAACATTTTTTGTCATAGTATGTACTTAATTATGTTTTTATATAACAATTGCTAAATACTATTCATTTTATATACAAAAAAAATCTAAACTAATTTAAAAAAAAATATGGCGTCGAAAAACTGCTCTGCATCGACTGGTAATGTGCCCAAAACACTAGCGGTATTGCCATGCTGTATGGCTATGCTCTGTTCAAGATAAAGCCGGCCACGCTAAGTGTTAAGGTGTTTGGATAGGTATGAACATTGTTTATATGTCGACGTGTTATATAATATGAATAATTAGCTGACTGCAACCGATGTTCTGCCATATAAATTATCAAAGAAAAAATGGAGAGTGGGGGTAGGAGGGGAAAAAGGTGCCTACGACCTATTCTCAGACTTATCAAATATACACAAAAAAAAAAAAAAAAAAAAAATCGGTCAAGCCGTTTCGGAGGAGTTCGATAAAAAACACTGTGACACGAGATTTTAATATATTAGATTTAATTATGTATTCTAATTACAGAAGCTATAAAAACACGGGAAACTGACTTAATGAGTTTTTTATATCAATATATTGATATCAAGTCGTTAATGTGCTTAAATGAATCATTAAGTAGGTACATGTACATTTATTACAATAGTTTATTGTATTGACCTCAACACTACGTCAGAGATAACTTACCTGTGCTTAAATCTTCTATGTTTAAAGTTTTAAACTATGAAGAAGTCAGTTTATAAGTAAGAAATTCTATGATATTTCTCGTCATCATTATGTCAGTCGTCAAGTACAGGTAAATGAACCGCCAAGTAACGCCGCAAACTCATATCCTGTGAAAATTTCAAATTCACATTCTGTGAAATTTTCATCTCTCTGTCTTTTATGGTTTATGAGATATAGCCCGCTGACAGATTAACGGACAGACGGATAGATGGACAGCGTAGGCTTAGTAATAAGGCCCTTTCCTCTTTGGGTATGGAACCCTAAAAAAGGAATTAATTCATCCGTTCTGCAAGTAAAGAGTAACAATGGAGTTTTTGTATTCTTTTTTTTTAATTCTTGATAGGTTCACGCTTGACCGCTATCTCACCTGATGGAAAGCGACGATGCGGTCGACGATGGAGCGCGCTTACCTAGAAGTAACCTCTTCACTCTTGACTTAAAGATTCCCGGGTTGTAGCCATCAGGAAACACAGATTCCGGCAAGGAATTCCACTCCTTAGCTGTACGCACAATGAATGTGTTCCCAAAACGTTTCTTGCCGGTTCTTCTCCAAAGGAAACGACCAATTGGAACTGTGCACCAGCCTCTGACTTTTTATAAGTACCCACGTAGGCCTATGTGAAGCTGGCTAATTCTGCCTCTGATTATAAAAGCTTGGAACCTTTATGCTAAAACTAAATAACATGCCTACGAATCTATAAAACCTTGGCTACTAAACTACAAACGTAACTACCATAGTGTTAACCTATATTTGTTATCGAGTAACCGTGTCGTAATATTTACAGTCGAATGTTCTCACGCCGAGTGGAATCGATTCAGATAATAGTTACAAGTTGGTACCTTTAGTTACGGTTAGTTTTTGTTTGGTAATCTAAGTTTAGCAGTCATTATTTGACTAGTTGTCCATTTTAGTGGCGTTTGTTCGTGTACAAAGTATGTAGGATTAAAGTTCTCAGCAATTATTTTATTGGGAACTAGCTGTGCCTCGTGGTTTCACCCGCGTCTTTGGTTACTGCACTGCTCCTGTGGGTCGTAGCGCGAGCTGCGCGAGCCTTCTTCGATACATGGTCTATCCCACACGTTTTCAATTAAATACAATAGTTCCTGATATTAATGCGTTCAAACAAACTCTTCAGATTTATTGTCACACTATAATAATTATGAAGGCGAAAGTATGTATGTTTGTTACTTCTTCACACTCGAACGGCTGAACGGATTTCAATGAAACTTGGTACACGGGTAGACTATGTCCTAGAATAGCACATAGAATACTTTTTATCCCGGGAATATGTTCCCTTGGGATAACTTTCGACTATCACACGGACGAAGCTGCTGGCAGCAGCTTATTTATAATGTTTTGATAACGTTAATAGCTAAAAGAGACTTTTGTTTGTGTGAGTTAGACTAGTCCACTTTAGCTGTGTAGGTAATGGATATTTTAGTGGTGATTTGTAAAAATGTAGATGTAATTTGCATAAAACTCCGTGTTAATGAGACTTCAACATGAAATGTTTAGCTCACGCAAAGACTGATAGGTATCTACTGATTCATAGGCCCTGTGCTTTTTGAGGTATAAAAGAGAAAAAACGCTGTTTCAGGAATTTGATTTTACGGTACTTAAGCTGCGCAACAAATTAATGAAATGTACAATGCGTTCCAAATAAGAATAGGATCGATTGCCATGTTGTGACGTCACGTCATACTGTCAAATTGCAGGAAATTGGGCAAAATTGAAGAACACAGAGATGAGTAAAATTGAAGAACTGGATTCTGATTTAACTTTTTTCGGTCACAGTTCGTAAATAAATTAAATTTTAAAAATTTCTTGTTTTGCTCACCATAATAATTCTTCGATTGACAGTATGACGTGACGTCACAACATGGCAATCGATCCTATTCTTATTTAGAACGCATTATATTTCATAATAGTAACGTAATCTAATGAATGAATTGCCTGAAATTAAAGTTTTACTATTGAATTAACGCAGCATGAAAAGCAGCTGCCAAAGTAAGGTATTTTCTCATTAGTTCTAAATATATCTATATCTAATTAACGGTCTCAATTTACTTCAATTGATCTTGAATTTAAATTCTTGTTTTATTGACATGTTTTATAGCAGTCATAAAGTTTGAATTTGAGAACCATCTTAGTCAGCGGATTGGCCGGGTAAACGATTTACAACGATACTCTGTGATTATGTAACTCGGAACTTTTACAGACGCATTCTCGGATTAATTAATTCTTTTTATTTATTTGGTGTCTAGACAAACTGTTGCAACATTGAAAAGATTTACATGTCATGCTGTTTTAAGCTAAAATGTGGTCAATTTCATTAAGTAGTTGTGTGGAAATTGGTCGACGTAGTATGGGCATGTATGGAAAGTTTTGAGAATGAACATATCTTTATTATACTAAAAAAAAAAAGTGTGGCACTCGGGGACTGCCGCGGTAAAGCTATTGCATAGCATTTTGTATCAACTTATGCAATTATAATTATTTATTTATTTTATTTATGCAGTATTTCTTTTTCTTTGATATTAATTCAAGTTACACTTTTTGAGCGTGGTGACCGATAAGAAAACAATTTTTTTTCTTTCTTGTTTACTTCATAAATTGCTACAAGTATGTTCAGTTGTTATCATAGAACATTACTATAATCTATTATAATACAAAAAGACTATTTTGTTTGACCGAGATTTGAACTCGAGGCACGATGATAACATAGGTAGAACGCTGTACCAATGCGCCACACAGGTCGTTAACGACTTTTCTAAAATAGGTGTTCGGTCTCTGTCGGCCTTCAAGCCACACCTCCGTGCCCGTGGGGAGCGTGAGGTTTTTTTCGTTACGGAATTTCTGGATTCGGTCCCCGCGCTCAAGGCCCTCGATAGAAGCTATGCAATAGCTTAATATAATTTCCACTTGGCCCTTTACCCCCGAATTCGATTGCCTATGCCATTCGAGCAATCTGATCAAGCTTTTCATTGTTTCGGTTACTTGCGCCAGTTTCCTTTTTATTTCTCTCCGTGCATTTTTTTTTCAAACTACTCGTAGTCCTTAGCCCGTATTCCAGTGCGATGACCAGTGTACCCGAATTCGACTATAGTTATTCGAGCGCCCGAATACGGGCTAACGACTAAGAGTAATTGCGCCATAGTAGTGCGAGTACAAGAAGGACTGGAACAGTTTTTCTGCTGCGGTCTTCCCGTCCGATTATGATTTAGTTGTCTACAAGCCTGGAGTGAATAGGCCCTTAATAGACTAGTGCGGTTCGTCACTGCTTACCGTTAGGTGAGATCGCAGTCAAGAACTAAGCTATGTTGAATTAAAAAAAGATTAAGTGAAAACTAACGAAAATGAAAACACAATATTTTGCAATTGCATTGACATTATATTGAGCAATAGGTTATCTATAATTTTTAGCAACGCTAAGTTTTTACGTAATAAATTATGATTATGCGAATTTAAATAATTTAATTCAGATGTGATTAGTAGCAAAATTGAAAATTATTTAAATTTACTAAAAATAAAGCTGTTATGTAACCAGTTAACCACTAATTGTAAAGACTAAAATCAGACTTATCACAGCATTACGCGAGTCAGTGTTTAAATTTTAAGTGCCTAGGCGTGTTTATGAGCGTGGCTAAATTTATGATAGTTGTTTTTATTGTTATGAACTACACTTTTTGTTAATTTCTACATGAAGTCGTAGTATTCGTAGGTTGGTGTAGAGATTTTTTGCTGTATTAAACTTTTCTTACAGAAATAAAATATTGTTGAAATTATAGGCAACCTTTTGGGGTTGGTTTTGTATTCTTGGCTTTTCCTAGTCAGTAATACTCGTAGGTGAAGATTACAATTAAGTATTCTGCTACAATACTTAATATGATTATGAAGTTATGACATCAGTACGATAGGAACAAATGATTTAAATTTTCAATTTGTACCCTTTTCGTGTAGAAACAAATAAATTATATAATCATCATCATCATTACAGCCGAAAGACGTCCACTGTTGGACATAGGCCTCCCCCAAGAATCGCCACAATGAACGGTCCTGTGCGTCTCGCATGAATTGTATAAATATGTGTATATTGTATATGGTGAGACAAAAGCAGTAGCCGGAAAGTCGAAGTCCAAAGTAGTAATCGTCTATCCGGTCGGCGACTGGCTAAACAAGGCATAATGACTCCTGATACTCTTTGGTTCCATTTGGGATGAACGGACATCCTTCCAAGTCCTGATGACTTCCTCCCATTTTCCTTTGAGAATATATATTGAACAAAGGAGTGTCGACGAACACGGATTAGTCACTTTGTAAGTTTTTGTGTCTTCCCTAAAAAGTAAAGAAAACAATATTTTCAAATCCATAAGGTCTTATGTATTAAATTGTTTTAAGGGAATCTTAATTATTACTAGTGTCACTTGGTGTATAACATTTGATTTTAGTTTATCAAAAACCAAAGGTATAAATCAAGTTTAAAACGCCAAAACCAGAGGCGTACTGTGACGTGACAATCGATAATGGCGTCATGATTCTCATCTTTTGTGAAAATGGGATTGTTCTGTATAGCTCTGTCTACCTCTCACGCTGGATCCATGTTGCTCTAAATATGTTATAGTATGACCTCTAGCCCAGGGGGATTTGCATCTGTGATGTTATGGTAATTAAATTTCTAAATTAATACGGTTATGGATATGAAATTATTTCGGATTAACTGCTAATATCGGATAGTTTCGGTTACGGATATTAGAATTTTAAAATTACAAAGTAAAATTCAAACAGCAAGAATAAACTTTTATTTTTAGTCTATACTTGTAGATACTATTACTTATTCTGTGGTCTAGATTATCATTTGCTTGTCCGGGCAAAACAAACGAAAACCTGCCGTAATCTGTCATTCAGACTCCGCCTTCATCCGAAACTTTTATGTCGGTTTCGGTTTTGGATATATTCTTATTTCGGACTAGCTTTTGCCCGTGGCTTCGGCCGCATACATAAAATATAGCCTATGTCACTCAGGAATAAAGTAGCTTTCTATCCGTGAAAAAAATTTCGCAATCGCACCTGTACTTTCAAAAAACATAAAATAAAGAAATAAAAGCTTTACCTCTTTATAATATTAGTGTAGATTTCTGATAGTTTCAGTTACGGAGCTCCATAACATCCCTGCCTACAAAATAAAAATAAAATACAAGAAACTTGTTTACTTGGATGTCACGTTGTGACGTCATAATGTTACTTTTTATGTTCAGTAAAAGTAATTCTTATGTAAGAAAATATTGAAATTGGTTTTATTAACCGTATATTAGGTACTTGTAATAAAATCGATACTAAATGATTGTGATAATGTGTTTATTGATTTCTTTAATAATAAAAACCACTGGCATTCATATTTTTAAAGAATAAAAAAGTATGCAATGTGACCAACAGTTTCTTTTTTTTTAATTTGATTTCTTTAAGTAATAAAAACCACTGGCATTCATTTTTTGTAAAAAAATAAAAAAGAATATTATGCAATATGACACAACAGTTTCTTTTTGTTTTTATTTTTAATTTTTATACCCTAGGAAGCGGTATTTATAGATAGGTACAATACTATCCTCAAAATCGTGGTAAATACCTTTTTCTATTGCGTAAATTAAACTAGTAAATAAAATACCATCGCGTCAGGCCGCTGCCGCTGGCTAGAGCTGCTTAATAAGTATTTTCGAAACCCAGGTCAGAGTAACACTCGATTGCCTAAGTTTCATTGCTCTTAGACCACGACTAACAGTTTCCTTATGACTTTTATACCACAAGCTTGTAACCAGCTTGCTGACTGCCACGCCTATTAAAATGTTCCACGATCCATTTCTATTCAGTGTCGGATTTGCCTGTAGCAAATTCTACCAAGGGCCCCCCCTCTTAACTGCTTTAACTTATTTTTTTTAAGAGGCCGCGGGACCCGTAAGTAGCGATGGGTCATAATTGTCTTCATGGAAAATGCTAAATGTTTCACTTGTTTTTATACGCTTAAGTGGGGCCCTCCCCAATACGCGGGGCCCGTAGCATTTGCTACTCTTGCTACGTGGCTGATCCGGCACTGCTTCTATTACATTTTCCATCGAGGGAAATACTATTAAAAAAAGTTGATAAGATAAACTCTAAGCTGGTTTATCAGCGAAAGTGTTATGATTAATTTATTTTTAGAATGTTGCAAGCAGTGTTTACCTTTAGTATTATTGATTGCTAAGTAATGTAGTTTTCTTCAATTTCAACACAGAACTGGTATCTGATTTAGGGTATCTTTTTTCTAATAAAATGTATTGAATTACGTTTTATAATCGCCGAACACATCGGTGTATATGTATGTCGTGGCCAGATCTTAGAAATTGATCACTTCATAATATGGCCAAGTAAAACTGGTTAGATCGTTTTAAACGTTAAAGTTTGATGATATTTCAATCTTCGTTTGGCCTACTTTATTTAGACTTTTTATTATCATAGAAATCCTACATCAAGGATATGGACTATATGCACTATATTAATACTGTAAAGTGAAGTGTTTACTAACAATATAGTTTTAAATCATATTTACTAAAAAAATAATTTAATATAGTTGAGTATGTTAGTCTATAAGGTTTTTGTGATATGGGTAGGTACTGTTACCTACTTGAAATAAAATGATAATCATTATTATTTAAAATAGCGAGTGAATACATAATGTCATTGAAATTAACTTTCTTCGAATCAAAACACCATCCATGAAAACTTGATTGCTATGCCAGATATGAATGAGAAAAGTAAAATCTTAAGTTGTTGTCCAAAAAATACCACATCACAGTTGATCGATAAACTCGTCACCGACTCACAGTACCGATTTACCTTCCCATGTCCAATTAATATCGATTTCTCTGGTAAAATTGTTTCGAATTTTCGTTCGCTTTCTTTCCATGAGTTTTTATGATCAATATTTTATTTTTAACTACATCGTGTAGGTTCTAATAGGGTCGGCGTGTGAGGGTTATGTTAATGTGTAGAATAAAGTCGTATGTTATAAAGTCCGTGACGCCATACGCAACCGGTTTGATGACACCTTTGTCACGTAATATTTTGGTAATAGACCTTTGTTTAGATTATATATTAATGGGTAAGGGGGGGACAAACGTCTGTGCAAACGTTCTATTATAATTTATTGATGATTAACGATTATGAGGAGTTATACTAGCATGTGCTTTGTAGTTGCAGTCCAATAAATAAGAACCATTGTAATAATTTGACCATTAAATTCCTGATCATGATTTTTATATGTCATAATACATCTTAAGAGCCTGAGGTCTTTGTTTTGTTGGAACTTTGAAAGGCAGCCAACTATGGCCAACGTATTGGCCCTGTTAGACGTTTAAACGAAATTTCGAAGTTTATTTATTTAATGAAACTTTACGCAAAAAAACACATGTACAAAGGTGGACTAATGCCAGAGTGCATCTCATGACAATTCTAATAATCCGAGATTACATTAATTTATTCCGGTGCCTAACTTCAGGCTTCATCATCAGATCAGTTCGATATATTCCTCCTCTTCTTTCAGTCAGTCATCGACTACACGTATAAACAAAGCAATTTTACTTGTTACGACGGTTCTGCTGTGATCCTATGAGAAGTTCTGTTCCATATCTTCGAAGTTCATGTTCAATTTCATCATAGCATAAAAAACAATTATTGCTAAAAATCTATCATCATCGTCATTTCAGCCGAAAGACGCACTGCTGGACATAGGCCGCCCCCAAGTGTCGCCACAACGAACGGTCCAGTGCGTTTCGCATCCATCGAATTCCCACGACTTTCACCAGATCATCGGCCTACCTTGTGGGAGGCCTTCCGACGCTACGTCTTTCGCAAAAAATCTATAGGTACTGAAGAACATTATAAAGAAGTACTGAACAGATTTTGAAAATTCTTTCACTACTAGAATTTTACTTTATCACTATGATATATTTTCTACTTCCAGACAGGCCAAACCATTGGCAGAAGCTAATGCCTAAATAAATTGATTTGATTTAATTTAATCGCGTACTAGCAACGTCTAATCTAGCGCAGTCTAATGTAGCCCCAGCCTAAAGGCGTGTTCTAAGATATCAAGGGATATTTCGTAAGCAGTCGCCTGCGCAGGGAACCGAGTGAACTTTAACTGGTAAAGTAATAAAGATCGCAACGACAGGTTGACGGGGTCAAACCCGCCGCCGGGTTTGTACTCGAGATGTGTCGCCTGATACGTGATGCAAACTGTGATTTGTAAGTGAAAATCGACGGAGAATTTGTTATAGCATTGTTTGTGGCAGAGTTATGGGGTCTGATGGGGCTTGTTTACGTCGTAGTTTTGATTCTTCACCCAAGTAAGAAATACACACTTTAAGGCATTTTAAACTCCCTTTTGAATGAGTTCCTTTTGAGTGTACTGAATTTCATCTAACCTGGGGATCTCGACAAAGTAACATTCTATCAATGTAAGATTGTCAAAAGGTCAGTTTGTTTTTTATTGCTTTTCTTATTGTTTGGCTTTGTACAGTTTGTGTATTTTGTCAGTATCAAGTTTAGAAAGTATTTAGTTTTTGATACAGAATAAAGTAAATATTTTGCTATTAGAATACGGACGTATCACATTCTAATGTATTTAGCAGCAAATGTATTGAGTCAGTCTTCTCGGCAAACTTCGCTGAGGAAGTCAATACCACAATTAAATTCTCAGCTCCATTTTACCGAGATTGCGCCTGTTTCAATGATTCCCATCTCATGTTGTGTAGACACTTGAGATACAAAACTAGAAAAAATGTACATCACAATATCCACTATGAACCAATTTGCGAATGTTAAAACAGCTAAAATAAAATCCGCCAAAAATTCAATAACTTCAAAATGTTTTGTGTTCTATACGTGACATTTCTGTAGTGCATGTCAATTTCATACTCTTACATTTTGAAGTTTTTGACTATCGTTCTTATTGATATGTATAAGTATTGTCACTTATTCTTGACTTTTTTTGGTCTGAACTAGAGTAGGTATATCACTAAAGTAAAAATTGCGGTCCCTTACTGCTATTGCCTATAACTAACATTTGAACAGCGCATCATTCATTTTGTATGAGACTTCGTGATCGTTTAATACTTTTATAGATAACCCTTCCTTATTGAATCATCGGATTCCAGGGATATCTAATATCTTCTTCACTGTAAATATCCTAAGATCAAAACGGCATAATGAATTTTCATTTTATATCCTTACCTGTATCGATTCTGGTTAATCTTGTATTACGATTTATTTTACCTATCAGAAGGGTTAGAAAACATGTCGGGTCATCTCCAAGTCACATCGCCATTTGAAACCGTGGTTCCAACAGGCTATAGGCACGTTATAGGCTATAAAATTAACTTTTATATCAGACTAAAGTTAGCTGGAACTACATTACATATCTGATGCTTTGAATCGGGTTGAAAGTTTGAAACAAAATAACGAAATTGAATTTAGAGAAATTAGTTTTATAACAAATCAAACTCAGTTTTGAAACGACTTTTTCATAAAATTTAAGTTTTACTTAGTGAAAACACTGAACATGTTATGATTTTGGTGACTAATCCAAATAAATAAAAACTTCCGGAAGTGACAACCTCACATTACGACATGAAATAATTACACAGAACAGAATATTAATTTGAATCTAACACCCAAGGCATATTCATAAATGATAGTGTCTGAGTATAAATTATAAGCAACACTAGAACCATAGAGCATACACCACTTGATAACAGGAAAAGGTGTCAAACTAAAATTAATTTGATTGCTTCAAGATTACCGAGCAATAAGGCCGGGGGACACGAGCCGCAATTCCTGCAAGTTCCACAACAGGTGATAATTGTGGGTACTTGGACTTTCACCCGTGTGTACACCGTGTAGCCCGGGGCTTATTGCGATTGCCGTCCCCTTCAATTGAAATTGTTCTGCAGTTACATTTAGTTTGTTTAACTAACTGATCGCGATAAACTGGGCTTTGTTAGGTTAGACCTTTGCTTGTGTTCTGTGATTTGTATTAGGATTAAGTGTAATTGGACCAGTTAATGTTCAGTATTTGATTATTTGTAAAATGATATATGGTTAGCAGAATAGGGCATTGAGAGCTTACAAGAAATCATTTAAAACAGGGCTTCAGAGGTTATCTAGCATGAAAGGCCTCTTTTTTTGATGTGTGAAATAATCGAATGACATCTTTCGCTCCTGGTGGAGCTAGAGGGAAAGTCAGACGTTTACTCACTAAAACCCACCCGTGTTCCTTTAGTGGCCGTAGTATGTTTTTTAATTTTACCTTCTCAATAATTATATTCTATCCAACAAAGACAACTTCTAACAGTCAACACACGAAATACACAAATAAAAAGCCGAAGAGATTGAAAAAACGGTTCCACACTTCAAAGTAGGCGGACACAAACTGTAAATGTTGATGGACACGAAGCCAACATTATAGATAAAGATCAAAAGATATCAGTTATTAAGCAAGTGCTATATCACAGTTTGAAAAAGGTTAGCTCCATATACATCATAATTACTATAAGTTAGTATCAATTGTTCTTGTTGCTCGAATAGAACAGTCACATAATTATACGTCATTTGCATTTGTGGTACTTAAATGTCGCTATGATTGTCGACATCAGGAAATCAATCGGCCTGATCAATTATAATCACTACTTGCTGAAGTGGCAAATCACAGTTGTCATCATAGTAATGGTCACAATGTGTCGAGAATTTATAACCTCTTAAGATTTATTACAAACCAACGGTTTTTGCAATTATCCGGGACACCCATAAGCCTTTCAAACTTAATGTCTAAAGGCACCAGTTAGGCTTTATGTTTCATATATCCGCCTTTCTCTGTTTTTTGTTTTCATACCAGTTCTACCATATCCAAATTAAGACTTGCACTTGAATTTCTTTCTATTCGTTTTTAATTTCTTGCGATTCATGATCAATAGTTCAATATCTGTGCCAATTATTGTTTCAATTACACATAAACCGTTACCGATCTTAGCCGTGACCTCCTGTGTGTTTGAACTTTGCTATTGAGTTCGACATAAATTCACTTGCTTACGAATTTCAAGATCGTCTGTATATATCTTCAAGATAAGATTATCCGTGTATATTCCCCTTTCATTTGATTTCGTAATGCTACCGATGTTACATTCTTCCTTATCCATATTTATTCGTTCTTCGTTTGTTTTAGCATTGAACCATAAACTATTAATTCTTATTACCTTTACTCTGATGCTATAGCCACGATAATATTACCGTGCTATAGCTACGTAATGCAAAGGGGTTGATTTTAAATATAGAATAGTATATTTAAAATCGTATGTAGGTGCGTGTACAATATTGTGATTTTCTGTGGCTTCGGTACGGTTGAGTGGAAATGGCTGAACATGTAAGTGGTATTGAATAAGAATCATTGAATATGAGTCACTGGCACGCTAGACATAATGAGGTTATTAGAAAAGAGTTTACTAAACTAACGGTTGAACTTAATTGTCTTTTGTATAATCGTCGTGTGATTTTAGAAACTTAACAGTTAATTTGTAATGGGTGTGAGCTTTTGCACTACATAGGTAGATCATCGAGGAAAAAATCACAAATTTTGAAAAAGAAAAAGTATTGACCATCGAACCTACTCGTCGAAAGGGTTTATTAATTAGGCAGACGTCTCTATATGTAACCATTTGATTTAACAATGATTCTCTGGTCTCATTCTTAATTATGTAATGTATGCATAAAAAATAACGTGGTCCATAAGGCACACATAGGTATATGTTCATTTAAAAACTGCCTTTTTTGCTAATTAGATTTTTCTGTTTAATATTAAGATTTGCATGTACCATAAACTCAGAAATAAACGATTCTATTATATTCAATTCAAGATAATTAAAAAACGTTCATTTTTGGGACATAGTAAAAGAGTAACAGAAAAATAATCTCGTCTAATACGGTACCTCCGCCTATTTTTGAAGTCGGTTTATAATCACTTTTAAGATTTGTTGAGGATACAAAAATAATAACAAACTAATTATAAGAATGTAAGAGGAAATTAAAAGTAGTTATTTTTATAGTTGAAAACAGATCGTGTTATACTTTCGAAAAATTTAGCATTCGTTACACATCTTAGTGCTTGCTTCCGTTTCTCACTGACTGTTTAATAGGTTTGAGAGTACGAGTAACATACGACTTTGAAATGAGACCGGCATTAATAAAAATTAATTAATGAAATAATTAGATGACTGGTATCGATGTATGTTGACATCTGTCCTTGAATGTCGTAATTAAAAAAAAACAGGCCTTATGCTCTTGAATGTGAGACATAAGTTCGCAGACATTGAAATGAGACCGGCTATAATAAATTAACTATCAAAATTATTAGGTAACTTAGTTTGTTGAAAAAAGTATTATATGTGGTGACATCTACTCTTGATTGGCATATTTAGAACTTCATGCCATATAATTTTACATTTGGTGAGGAACAACTTAGGAACTCGATGTATATAGTATTGATGTAGTTATACCGAATCGTAAAGCTGTATTGAAAACTTCATAAACTAGGTGGATGTACGCATCACCTACTAACCTCTTGTATTACGGATAAGTGTACTAATAGCATAGCATAGTCGGCCTTATAATGTTCCCACTGTTGGGACTCAGGCCTCCTCTCTAGGAGAGGGAATGGGCCGTAATCCACCACGCGGGCCCAGTGCGGGTTGGTGGATGTCACATGTCTTCGAATTTTTGGTTCTAGGACATGCCGGTTTCCTCACGATGTTTTCCTTCACCGTTTTGAGAGCAGTAGTGATGAAATAAATTACACAAAGTAATGCGCCTGGCTGGGTTTGAACCCGCGACCTACACTCGTAAGTCGGGGCCGTTACCACTCGGCCACCACTGCTCTAGTGTACTAATAATATTTCTAAATGAATTTTAATAAGCCCATCTAAAATCGATTAATCAAATAACATAGTAAGTAGGTATGTAATTAATCGGTAATCATTAGTTTCTATTTAAATGAGGTACATGGCAAAGTTTTATTATGATGAAGAGGATGTGAAACTTTGAGAAGCCAGGATGCTTAGATAAGAAGATGAATGATAGACAAACAGATGGAGACACGCGAACGTTCCTACTTACACGGAGTGTGACGATGACTGATAAGAAGATGCAGCCAAACTGCATTCAACTGCATGATGGCAGAAGATTCATTAGAAGTTAAATGTTTCTAAGGACGATTAAAACTGTAAACAGACTAAAGAAGTTTTTAAACAATTAATTTTCTTTGGGATGGAATGACTATACCTAAACAAAGTGACTTAAGATGGCAAAAGGAAACTGTTCAAAATTATTTTGATTCCACCTTCTTCACTAATAAGCTTTTGCAGGCTTAGGCTTTTTTTTTTGAGGTGGGTAATCTACAAATAATTCCTCCTGCTTTGGGTGATGCAAGAGGAAATGTCTGACTCAACCCCACATGTGTCTGTTCAGTTTTCCTCTGCATTCCAGGGCCATGGTAACTCTTTCGAACAATTCCACAGCCCTGGCAGGCGTCGGCCCTAGCAGGCCCCGTCCATTTTGCTGACATCTGTTTGAGATTAGATTTAGGACGAGAGATTTGCCAAGAAGGAGAGAGGAGAGTTTTGTTTGAGTATGAAGCACTATCATCATTATTTCAACCGAAAGGCGTAGGTACACTGTTGGACATACGAGTAGGTCTCCCGCAAGTGTCGCGACATGGGATTCCCGCGATTACTCAGGCCTGATGAAAAGATTAATCTAAGTCTAGGGACTGTTCTAATAACATGTAACCTATATTCCAGCTCTGCAGCACTGGTGCAGAAATCACGCGATATTAATTTCTCACGACACGTTCACTTGTTACACTTGCTTGCATTGCAATCATCGCGTGTTGTCAATTGATCCGACCGACTGATTGGTCGATAGCTTCATTAAGTTTTGCAATCGATTTATTTATAGAAACTAGAGCAGTTCTGTTTTTTGATGGCTTTTGGAAACTGTCTGACTTGCAAATATTTTTCTTCCTAGCGCTGCATTCTTCCTGGTCTTTCATCATACTTTCCGGATACGTTGGCGCAGCGTTAGGAAGCCTTCACTGGATGCGAGGTCAATATGGCGACACTTGTGGGAGGCTTAGTATTCTGCAGTGCTTCGGCTGATGGGGTTGATGATGATCTTGACCATGTTTCGGATAATGACATACGTGTCACAATATTGTCCCTGACAAATTGAAAGATTCTATGGGCCGATTTCTGAACTACATATTTTGATCTAAGAATGTCTCACTCTTAATAACGGCAAATTTTGACAGTTTTGTAGGCTAAAGTAGTGTGAGAAATACTCACCTTCAAATGGGTGATATGACACCTTCATGGAACGGTAATTTATAGCACAGATAAATTGTTCTTTTATCTTTACTGTCATTACTTTCTGGTTTCTTTTTTAACCGTTATATACGGCCAGCTTCAAAGCAAAATTTTAATCAACTATTTGCTTTTAACACCAATACGTGTCTATAACATTAATTTCTACACTGCTAATAAATACACTGTAAATAATTGCAAAAATATACAGAACGCTGATATGAGACTAATTAATACTGTTACTAATTAGTGAGTTTGCGGATGCATGACCTTGCCAAGAAATCGGACTCTCAATCTTGCAAATGGATGGATGCAATTTAATGTAGATGCAGTATTAGCTGCCGGAACTGCTGATAGGCAATATAAAAACAGTAATAAATAAATAACAGAAGATTAGGGAAGTAATTATAAGTTGGTAATAAATATAAATAATTTAATTGCTTATAATAATTTATTACTCCAACGTGGGTCAACTATGCTTTTCTAATATCCGGAGAATCTTTTAAAATAAGTTTTCATTGAACAAACGTACCGCTAGGCGCTAAGGAGTGGAATTTTTCATACCAGAGTCTGTGGTTCCTGATAGTTTTCTACCATCGGACAACCCGACGAACGGCGAGTATCCACTATCCACCCTTACGTTGTTGAAATCTCTACGGTCAAGAGTTTCGCCTCGTCGTTTATACCGCGTACATCGAGGGACTGGAACAACTTGCCTCCTGCGGTCCGATTATAATTTAGTTGTCTTCAAGGCTAGAGTGAATAGGCTCATAATAAACTAGTGCGCCTCACCATTAACGAGTGCATCACTACTTACCAACGCGTGGGATCGCAGTCAAGCACTAGTTTATAACAATTAAAATAAAAAGTTACAACCTGAGGGTCTTGAGATCAAGAGTGAATAGGTTACTTACTTCTTGGCGAGCTATCTTCTTCAGCCGAAAGACGTCCACTATTGGACATAGGCGTCCCCTAAGTGATTCCACAACGAACGGTCAACAACATTTTTGTAGTTACTTGAAAATAATATAGGCCTATATAGGTCAATCATGTTTACCCCGAAAGCGAAACTGGCTGTAAAATACCGGTCTGCAACTTGTTGAATTTTGACGTCATAAAACCAATGCCGCATGTCGTAGCGTAGGTATCAAGGCAAAAACAACCGTGATTCAGAAAAGGCCTCCGATGGTCATGAAAAAGGTATCATGTAAAATGGATGCTTAATGTTTTTTTTTTCCTATAGCATGTTTTTAAGCTATTGCATAGCTTCTATCGAGGGCCTTGAGCGCGGGGACCGAATCCAGAAATTCCGTAACGAAAAAAAACCTCACGCTCCCCACTCCACAGGGCACGGAGGTGTGGCTTGAAGGCCGTGCATTGTCTAACGTCGTTTCTTTTCGGCAGTCTTCGACACGGTGTTTGTGTGCGTGCAACTAGCCGTATTGTACGACTCTACGAAGCTCGTTTATTTATTTAATAAAAGAAAAAAAATTGTTTTCTTATCGGTCACCACGCTCAAAAAGTGTAACTTGAATTAATATCAAAGAAAAAGAAATACTGCATAAATAAAATAAATAAATAATTATAATTGCATAAGTTGATACAAAATGCCATGCAATAGCTTTACCGCGGCAGTCCCCGAGTGCCACACTTTTTTTTTTTAGTTGGGAAAATCATCTAATGACAAATCTCGCTCTTGGGGGGAGCAGAAAATAGTGTCAGACTTTTACTGACTAAAAACCCACTCCTGTTCCTTCTTTGCCTTCGTCCTAGGGCCCCGGGTTTCACTTTCACACTATCCGTGGCCCAGTAGGCTTCGACCCTGCTGGGCCCCTACGATTTGCTGACATCTTCCTGAGGCGCGCGTGGAACATTACGCGCCGTCGACGATTTGGGCTCGGTGCGGACGGTTACCGACGCGACGGTCGGACGGCGAGCCACCCATTGCTCGTCGTCCGCAAGCCCGCGCCTACGGTGGCCGGGCTAAAATAATGGCAACAGCACGGGTCGGTGACACTGACCTGCAAAATGCAAAAATAGATCTAGAGGAGCCGAGCACGAGCAGAGCTCGAGCCGAGCTCAAATTCGTAGTGTTGCTCGAGCTTGGCTCCTCTAGAGTCGGTTCATCCACACTACTCGAATTTGAGCTCGGCTCATGCTCCGCTTGTGCTCGGCTCCTCTAACGTAGACCCACCTAACACATTATAAAATAATTAAAAAAAAAAAAAAATTCACGGGCCATTCTGTCTTTTAGTTTTTTCTATTTTTTATACATAGATTGAGAGGCGGTCCTTTAAACTGATTTGAAATACGGGCCTTCATTTACGTTTGATTATGCGTAGTGTAGTTTAATGTTTTTAGTTTACAGTAGAATCTTCGTTGATATTAGTTAAACATGTCAGAATGTTTTGTAATTACTCGTACAACACGTTTCCAACTAACTAACCCATTCACACGTGCATTTGAATCTGGTGACTAACACTTTAAACATGTTCTGACACACAATAATAAACTTCACAGTAAATCCTTTTTCAATATAATCTGATATTCATACAATCAAGTATTTATATGCATAAGCTTTGACCCTGAAAAAGCACATACTTGCATACTTGGACACATTTTGCAAGAAAGTAACAGTAATATTGTAACTTGCAACATATGTTCTCTGACGTCATATGGAAGTGTAAAATAAAATGTATCTGCAGAAGTGTCACTTAAATCACGATCCAAGTTTTTTTTTCTCAGTCAATTGGGTAGACCACGCCAGACCAGAGATCCTACCACGATCTTTTAACGCGATATATTTGACGATCTAAACTGAATTATTAAGGGGATCTCGCCCTATGGCGGAGCGAGAGGGCGTGTCAGTCTTTTGGTGACTAAATCCACTCCAATATTCCTTCTTTACCTTGCGTTCCAGAATCTCGAGATTTTCTTTCAGATGGCTCCAGTAAGGATCGGCCTACGGTTTGGTGATATCTCCTTCAGGCGATCGTGGAACACTACACGCCGTCGACGACTTGGGCTCGGACCGGACGGTTACCGGACGACTGGACGGCGAGCTCGAGAGGGTGTGTCAGACTTATAACTATAATTACTTACTTGTGTCTGTCAGTTGCCCCGTGCATTCTAGGACCGCGGTCACTCTTTCAAACGTTCCAGAGCAACCTACATACAGATAGTTGCATCAATTGGGTACCCCCCTCCTTAAAATACCTTAGAAAAGGAGGTAACCAATTGATGACGCTGTCCGTACGTAACGTATTGCAAAATTGTTTAGCCGAAAGTGCATGATCGTATTGTGTGGACAATCTTTATTATGTATTTTTATTTTGTGGCGCGACAGTGTGACAGACGAACTATACGAACGCTGGTCGACCTTTGTAATGAGAATTGCACTTAAAAGTGAATTAAGTTGGTACAAGTTTGTAGCAACGGTAATCAAAGATTGACTGGACAAGTTGAGAGTGCTTCTAGAAAAGTAATTACATCATATTATTATTATGCAAACGTTGACTCTTGTCAATAGCCAAGTCAAGTAAAATAAAACTGTATTTTTTAGTAGGAAATGTTTTATAAATAAATTATTTTATAGCAACTTAAAGACTTAAAACCTGGGGCCTTTACATGATGGATCGTGAGGCGCTTTGGACCTGGACCGCGGTCCATATTTCCACCTATAAAAATATATAATTTTTTTTTTGTAGTAGTTTGGGACCACAAGGATAAAAGCAGTAAGGACCGTTACCAAAATAAATTATATTTATTTTATTTATGGTCCCAAAATACTATCTACTCAAAAACAAAAATTATTTTTATAGACCAAAGAGTCTATAAATGTCAGGCGAGCGAGCGAGAAAGAGGAGAGAGATGGAGCTATGGTACACCTTTTATAGGGTTGCCATCTCTAAAATGTGGCAACCCGGGCAAGACGCGTAAAAACCTCGGATTTTGGAGCTCAGAACCGGACTTATCGTCACTTTTTTTTAAACTTACTTAACACTGAGAAGTGTTAAACATAATGGCTTTTTAATTGTGTCTGTAATTCCGGCATACTAAAGGTTAAACTAGAACAAATCCGGGGAAACCCGGACGGATGGCAACCCTACCTTATATATGGTGACTGGCAATTAGTATACGATACTTAAACACGTGATTGTGCTCATGATAACAAACAATTTTTATTATGGGAACAAAGCCGAAATCGCGAAAAAAATATCAGCTGTTCAGTACATTAGGCAAACATAAATGTACTGAACAGCTGATTTTTTTTTGCGATTTCAGGTTTGTTCCCATAGTAAAAGTTCTTGGTTATCATGAGCACAATCACGTGTTTAAGTATCGTACACTAATTACCAGTCACCCTATATATAGCTCCATTCCTTTAACAGTTCAGTTTACGTCGTTAAATGGACCTTGTTGAGAGTTCGTGGTGAAATTCAGCTGCTTTGCAGTAATTATGCTAATTCAATGGAAAAAAAAATGATTCGTGTTCTTTTCTAGACGTTCAGTAAACAAGAAAACATTGTTTTAACGTGTAGCGTGTACTACACTCTGTAAGGTACAGTAATCGCTGTAATGCTGTTTAATCTATTCGTTCCACGGAAATATGAGTCAGCAAGCCTTGTCGTTTGCACGTGGTCTTCGGAAATAACTTAAAATATAGCTGATAAAAACCTTATTTAGTATTCAAAGGCTGACTAGCCGTAAATGACGCCGCCGCGCCGCCGTAAATATTCCAAGACAACATTCAAAATATTATGTCAAAATAGTGTAATCGATAAAATACTATTTCTTCTCTTTCTTTCTTTTTTCTTGCTTTCTTTTTTTTACCCGCGTTAAAGTATATGCTGGCCGAACATGACGCAGAACTCATAAAGACAAAATCCACATAAATAAAAATGAATGGCTGAATGTGCTGCTAAACGCAATACTCAAGAATGACCGTAGACGTATATATAGCAGTATACACTAATCGCCATAGTTTTTTTCGGTTGTCTATTCCTAAGTTAGAAGATTTGTCGATATGGTCAATCCCTATTGACATAAGCCTTTTCAGTTCCAAGGAGGTATTAAAAACTGGTTGAAATCCCTTTCCAAGTGGCCCGAACGTGTTTCGTGTGCAAACATTTTAGCGGAACGAAGACAAAGGAGAATTTTTGTTTGAGTTGCTCGCATCCGGAAACGACAGTTGTACGATCGATTGCTTGATGCAGTTAATAATACAGACGGTTGGTTTAACCTCCCACGTTTATTCAATAATTTGGATTTTTAACCAAGCTTACCAAACAACCTATCTAGGTTTTCAGAAAAAGATTAAGGTTTTCAATAAATAAAATGTTCCAAAGGATCAAGAAGATGAAGTCTTTAGTCAACTGGACCCACTAGAGAATGAACCTTAGTGATTAGTCACTCTACACACTCTTTGTCCTTTATCTCAGGAACGCGTGGAGGTATCGAGTGGAAATTAAAATCATATACTCAGGTTTGCGGTCCCTTGAAGCTGTGAAAAACATCAAACTTCTAAGTTAACGAAAAAAAAAATATACGGCCGTTTATGTCACAAAAAACGTATATTTCGACACTCAAGGAAATCAAAATTCATAGGGTACTTCCCGTTGACCTAGAATCCTGAAATTTGGCATGAAGCAGGTCCCATAGCACAAGTATAGAAAAAAAATCTGAAAACTGAAAAAACTTTTTTTACAATTCGGAAAAATCTTCGTAACTCAATTCGGGAATCGAACGAAAATCGTTTTCATAGATAACTTTGTGCGGAACCCTCAGTGCGCGAGTCCAACTCGCACTTGCCCTGTTTTTTATTAATATAAGGCTTAAATTGTATAATTTAATAGCTTGGTGTACAATAAAGCATATAAATATGTGTCATATTCAATATGAATTTTCTCCAGTTCAAGGAAAAATAAGAAAAAGAAAGCATTCACGTTCAAACGATAATGGAGAAAACGAGCATCATACTCGTAAACTTGACTTACTAAGCTGCCTTGTGGTCGAGCCACGGTCAAGCGGATGTCGATACTAAACTCCGAGAAAATCTTAACATACTATAAACCTAGTTATTTATATCTGTAGGCAATCGCCCACATGGTCTTATATTATTTTCAGATTTAGAGCAAACATTTGTTAGTTACAATAAACAACTGGATACTTGACACATTTTTTTTATTTATTATTTTGTATTAAAAAGTAACTTTATCCAAAATCAATAATAGAAAGAATTTTTCCAATTCGTTTATAATTAAGTAAGTTAAAAACTTTTCAGTTCTCTTGGAAGGAGAAACTGTCAATTAACAGAAAAGGGATACACAAACTATAATGTGACGTCATCGATAATAGATTACACACGTAGAAAAGAGATAGCGAGACATTCCCACCACGCGCCCACTCTCCTTCATAAAATGTTCGATAATGCTAATTTCTGTTTTATTTGCGGTTTTTTTTCAGAAAAATATTTAATACATATTTATTATTTAGTACAAAAATGGGGCGGCTGCACTTGCAGGTGCAAAAAACCTCAAACAGCGTAAATATAATAACCTCATCGGAGGTTATAATATATTTGAGCCGTTTGGGGTTGAAACACTGGGGCCATGGAGTCCGAGCGCTCATCGAGTTGTTCGAAATATCAGCAAACAGCTGGTCAACTATTCGCGTGACCAGAGGGCTGGGCTTTTCTTCGGTCAACGATTGCCATTTTGCCATCCAGCGTGGTATGCTGCCAGCGTTCTGGGCACTATTCCCATTGACATCAATGTGGACGAATTTTTTGATGCCCTATGAGTTCTTTTTCTACCCGTTTGTATATATTATTATTTTCAGTTTGTATATATACTTATTAAGTTATAATATTTAATTAAGATGTATATATAAGTAACTTAAATTATTTATTACAAAAAAGTACACAAATAAACACAGGCAAGTATCTAATTGTCAAACAGTCAACCATATAAGATAGCATCGGCTTCCAAGTACTATAATTACAGACATATTGTTGTTACTAATGATAAATGGTTAGTATCATGTATGTCCGTTTGGAAAGTACCGGAAGCTACGTATGGCCTGGAGGAAGACAGAGACAATGATCGTATTTTATATGCTAGTGTTGTTCATCATTTTAAACGTCAATTGTTTTGATAGTTCTCTATGCTTTATTCAATTTAATTAAGCTTTGTCGTTAACATAATAATTTTGATTACATATAATTAATGTTATTTACATATAATTAATATTTTATTATCTTTTGTTTCAGGTAATTTGGTTTAGCGGCTTTGTATTACCGTTACCTACCAATGGTCGTTCTTGTAAGTTAATCTCAAGCAAAACAGGATATCAGTATGATAATTTGGGACATATTATTCGCTTTACCGAATAAATTATTACAACATTATTGTTTTCCGAATTCTGAAGAAATGTTTCGTGAGAAGCGGCACTTGCATGTCCTAGAGCCAAAAAATCAAAGACATAACAGCTACTAATTCCCACTGGACCCAGATGGATTATGACCCCACTCTCTCTCACAGTTAGGTGCCTCTATCCCATCTGTACATTACAGGCTGATATGAATTTGAATTTGAAATATACGTGAGTAATAAATAATAACAACTTCATGCAAACAATACTAATAAAAGCACAAACTAAGACATACTATCGCGACACACAGGCGCGACCTTCGGAATCGAGCGCGGATGAGGTAACCGAGATGCAACCGACTTGTTAGGTAATCGACATAATCGAGCAGCGAGCTAGACTCATTCGAGTAACTAATCGAGTTCTATTAGCAACACGTTTCTTCATTTAAAATCGAACGTGCTCTAAATATTGGAGCTTTGATTGGATAAGATTCATTGTTAGGCTAAATTGACACAAAGAAATAATGATTTTTATTTCAATATTAGCTGTGCCCCGCGGTTTCTCCCGCCCACGTTGTTACTTCGTTGTCGCTTGTCGAACTTTCTTTTTTTATTGGCTTCTAAGGGTCGTAAGCGTGCTTAATTGACGGGGGTGCTTGTCAGGGCTGCAAAATTTAGAGACGCCGCGACCCTGGATTGCAAATGGCAACTGAAGGAATACGGGTATTTAAGTCGGTAAAAGTACAAATGAATTCTTCAGTTTCATTATATTAGTATAGAGTCTATATTTATATCTGTCACAGCTATAGTTATAGACAGACCTAGATCTGTCATTTCGTAAAACAACACTTTTATTTCCTTATAATTAGTGTGTTATAAATGTTTTTTTGATGCTTAAATGATGACTAAATCAAGAAGCAACACAGTCTATACGAATGACTATATAATAAAAAACTTTTTACAAAAAAAATACAACCGACTTCAAAGTAAAAAAAACACTGAAAAGTGCAAAATAACTTTAATTTCGGAAGTCGGTGTTTCTATAATAGTTTTGTCTCTTCGTTATTTAACACCGACTTCCGAAATTAAAGTTATTTTGCACTTTTCAGTGTTTTTTTACTTTGAAGTCGGTTGTATTTTTTTTGTAAAAAGTTTTTTATTTTACACTTTTTAGTTATGGTACCACCACTAAAAAGTACCCCTCAGCCAAACTTAAATACCTTATAGCCAGAGTACATCTCATGACAATTCTAATAATCCCAAACACGGTTAGATTACATTAATTTATTACAGAGTTCCGGTGCCTAACTTCAGGCTTCATCATCAGATCAGTTCGATATATTCCCCCTCTACTTTCAGTCAGTCATCGACTACACGTATAAACAAAGCAATTTTACTTGTTACGACGGTTCTGCTGTGATCCTATGAGGAGTTCTGTTCCAAATCTTCGAAGTTCATGATCAGATCATAACAATATTTCTATGGGACCAACTCGGAAGTATAACCTTTCAATCAAAAAAAAAAAATTTTAAATCGGTTCACGATTGACCGAGAAATCGGTGAACATACATAAAAAAAAAAAATAAAAAACATACATTCAACCGAACATATAACCTCCTCCTTTTTGAAGTCGGTTAAAAAGGTCATCCATTAGCTTTAATAATAAGAACTTGTTTAGTAACTAGGACTTAGTTCTGTCTAAAGACCTTGCGAGTCTCGTTCGCACGATATAAAAAAAACTCATTAAAGTCTATTACAATCATCTTCGTCCTAATAATGGACAGTTTGTTCTCTGAAGTTTAAAATATTATTAGTCAGTTTCCTTTCCATTTATTTTGCTCTTAGAACTTATATTTGAACAACTAACACCGATATTTAACTTCATACATTGTGATTTTTTTCTACACCACTCAAAATCGTTAGTAAAAAAGTAGTAGAAAAAATCTTTTGTCTACATTTTGTCAAGTTATGTGAACCAAAATGTAATAAAAACAGGTTTTAATCGTTCGTTAAAAAATCAGACAGTCTACCATAATATTTTATTTTTTATACTTTTTCAGTAATACTAAGCTGAACAGTTTAACACCTTTGCATCCAAATAGTGTACTGACACATTGGCGCCAAAAAGCCCGCTAACCCAATTTCCGTGACTGCAAACTTTTTGCTCTTAACAAACTTTTTGCACAACTGACAACAAATCACAGCAACAATCATGTTATTATTTTTCTATCCGGTTTCTTTTAACGATATCTACGGATATCAAGACATTATATTAGTGCATTGTGCTTGACATGTGCATTACTTTCTCAGCATTCAAGCCATACCGTGACACATAGCTTATTTTTCGCACCACGGCGGGCGGTGCGGCGTTTCACGGAATCGTGTGAAAATTGAACTGCTCCACAATGTGAAATTAGATCAAGAACCATGTGGGGCGATACTTAATCACAGCTTTTGTCATTGGACACAATCGCTTCCTGAATTAACACCTATTTTATGGTTATTTTCTCTTGGGTGTGAATTTACACGGCCCCGACTTACGAGTTGTAGGTCGCGGGTTCAAACCCAGCCAGGCGCATTACTTTGTGTAATTTATTTCATCACCACTGCTCTCAAAACGGTGAAGGAAAACATCGTGAGGAAACCGGCATGTCCTAGAACCAAAAATTCAAAGACATGTGACATTCACCAATCCGCACTGGGCCCGCGTGGTGGATAACGGCCCATTCCCTCTCCTAGATAGAGGAGGCCTGAGTCCCAGCAGTGGGAACATTAAAAGGCTGAATATGCTATATGCTATGTGAATTTACATGCTTTTGTTAGAATGGGAAAATTAGTAATCGTTGCAGAAACAATAGAGTCATTTGCGTTGACATTTAGTACAATATTATCTGCTATTATAATAATATTGCTGTAAACATATTTTTTGCAATTTTAGCAAGAGTCATTACATTCTGCTCCCTATCCTACATCAAAATTTAAAATTCGAACACGCATCCATTTGCAAAATTCGTGGGAAAACAAAAATGGCGGCCCGCGTTTGGATTCACACATGACACAACAGAAGGTATAAAAGTTACGTTATTTTGAATACACATTAACATTCTGCTTAGTTCGGTAACGGCACTGTTCAATAAGTAAGCAGAAAACGTATGTAGGTATGGACATTGTTACGGTGGTTTCAAAACGGTCATCGATTGTGTGATCGTAGACGTTATTTGAGTAAACGGTGCATCCTATTCACGGTTGGCTGCACTTACAATATCCATACGTTTTGTTGATGTTTAAACACAATGCTTTGTCTATATCTGGTATGAAAGCAATGTTTTCGAATCCAATTCGTGTTACCAAACGTATAGTAGGTACTAGGTGGTCGTATTTTCTATTTTGAAGCACAGTTTTGCTTTTTAAAATTAGAGCTTGTATCCTCTACAAAAGAAATTGAGATATTGATTTGTATTTCTCAGTTGTTGGACTAGAATTATTGCGGTCTCTAAATTCAATCTTCTCCAACACATGAGATTCCATTTAATTAGTACTTATAAATCTAGGTGTACCGCAAGTAACGCTTTTCTATTCCAAAAGGCTTTAGAGACACAAAATAATAATGTATGTATATTCGATATTGAATTTCGCATGTAGGTGTTCAAAGCATAACTAGGAGAGGTTGACGTCATTCCGGAAACCCAGATTCTTCAGTAAATTTATATAGTAGGAGCGCCCGTTACAATAGATTGAACTTATAAGCGTTGTATTGACAATATGAAGAACAATGACTAATACTCACACAAGCTGAAATAACGTTAGGTTTGTGTTTGGATTGGTTAAACAGAGCATCTATAGATGCTATGGTTCTTGAAGGTAGACCAGATTTATACTGACAGCTTCTGCTATCGGCTTGCTTTTGTCTTAATATTTTTCTTCTTTCTTATCTTTCTTTATAATCTAACTTACGTTCTACATTATACGCCAAGTTGAGGTGTCATTGTTTAAAGAACATCACACATTGTATCAGTAGGAAGAAGACTATCGATATCATTATCATCACTAAGGAAGCAGGCATGCTCGGACAGTGCGTTGTATTTCTTCTTTCGCTCTTATTTCACCAACGCAATAATTTGCCACTCATCGTCATTTGCGACTTGCAGCCTTTACAATCGTTAAATTAGTGTTTCGTTCAATCATAACAACTTGCCTGCTGCGGTCTTCCCGTCCGATTATAATTTAGGTGTATTCAAGGCTTGAGTGAATAGGCTCTTAATAAATTAGTGCGCCTCACCATCAACGATTGCATCACTACTTACCATCAGGTAGGATCGCAATCAAGCACTAGTTTATAACAATTAAAAAAATATCTACTTCTTCTTTATCTCTCGTATCAACACGAGCCATATCAAAAATACTGGAAGTACTGTTTTGTAAGCAGGACAGTGCGTTGTATTTCTTCTGTCGCTCCTATTTCATCAAAGCAGGGATCTGCCTGTCATCATAATCTACATAGGCTGTTCCCAAATGTGCTGGGGTCGACTTGCAGCCTTTACACTCGTTAAATTAATGTTTCGTTAAATCATAACTCCAATAACTACTTCTTCTTTATCTCTCGTTTGAACACGAGCCATATGAGTAGTATTTACACTGTGTTTTCCCCTTTACCGTGCAGCACGTATGAGTATCGTATCATTGCCACCCATTTGATGAAAGAGTGTTATATATTCTTTGAGTGCTCGTATCGCTATCCGCTCTAGAAATCTTTTGACGGTCCGGCTCTGTTTACTGAGTCTGTCAGTATCAGGTGTCTTTTGTTTCTCGTGTCTGTCATCATCACGCCTTGTTGCTATTTGATGTCCGTCATCTTTTATGCTGTTTTTCTTTTGTTTATTTAGTAAAGGAATAGAGGTGTTGAAGCGGAGATCAGATGGGTTTATCTCCTCGTTAAAGTTTTAATAGACTGTTTGCTTAAAATGACAGAACACTTACCCCTGTTTTTATGTTTGGAGAAAGGGTCGGATTTGTTGTAGTAGTAGTAGTAGTAGTAGTATAGGGTTGGAATTTACTTGACTAATGGTGTTAAATTTATTTAAGCATATTAATGTAATCATGAAGCGTAGTTAAGTGCAATTTTCTTTGAAAGGGTTGCAAACAGCAGTAGCTATTTATTTATTTACTACTATTACTATGTTGCAATGAGGGGGAAAGATTCATTTTCAAATTCATAATTTTAATTAACGTTATATTCCATAACTTAAATTTAATTTACAATTTCTGTTCATTATATTATTTTACGAACGTTTCAATTCATCGCAACTTCTTTGTTGTAACCAGCAGACTGTCAAGATCAAGACCTTGAATTCTGCAACACTGTTGATGAAATATTTCGACATCGTGTTCAAATACTTTATGAACGTTGAGATTGTAATTTATTAAGTTGTCTTTCTTGACTACGAAGGCGCGACAAACTGGACAGATTTCGCCAGAATTGGAAGGAGGAAGTATGGTCTCGCGAAAGATAAAGGAGTGGAGGGCTTTGCCCAGGAGTGGGACAGGCCAGCAAAAAAGTTCTTATGTGGTATTTACGTTTATATTGTTTTGGAAATCGTCATTTTTAACATTTGGTACTCGACTTCGCCACGCAAAGGATTATGATGATACAATATTATGTGTTTAACAACCTTTATATGTATGCATGTTTGTTTGTTTGAGGTAGGTACTCAGAGACCAAGCGCGTAGTCCGATTTTGATGATTTTTGTGTCAATCGATTTGTCTTCATCCTGTGAGTGACAATAATTGAAATTCAATGTGGCGACATTCAGACACTATATTGTGAAAAACAAAAATGAAAGTTGACAAACTACATCTATGTCAAAAAATATGCTGAAAGTCATGTTTGCCACTTCACTAATTTCATCAGACTAAAACTCGTACTTCAAAAGTGACATGTTTGGAACTTTTTATTTTTTTCTTGCAATCGAGTTTTAATGTTTTTTTTTTTACTTTGCCTAAGTATATATGTTCTCATGCACCATAAAGCTTCTGTAATCAAAAATATTAGGTTTATATACCGATCTTACAAATCTGCAAATCAAAATAAATTTATCATATGGCATTATAATATTCATCATATGGCATTCAACGACTAATAAAGTAAATCATTAGAAGAAATTGTAATATTTTAATGATTCTTAAATCCAACTGCTCCAATTTCTACCAGAGTTTATGAAAAAAATGAAGAGAAAATGAACTAAAACAGAGCTCTTTACCGCAATATAAATCGCATAAGGCGCCAAACCAGGCAGTACCCGTAATATCTTAGCCTCATAATGTTGTCATCAGCTGGCCGTTGCGAAACCGCGGTCAGCGGTGATTCATTCTATTATGAATGGGAAGCCACAGAAAATCCACTCCTAACAAGGCTAGGTTAGTATGTAACGTGTAATAGTTGTAACTTCTTAGGTTATAATGGTTCGCACTTCAACGCACGCTTTGAAGTTGATAGCTATACCTGAGCATTTATAACTTCTAGTGTTTTATTAAATGACCTTTGCAATTTCTGTTCTAACAGCAGAGTTTTAGCACTAAGTGTATGTAAAAGGATTTTGGTGCTTTTTCTCAATGGTCGTCAGTAAGAAAATATATGCCAACTACATCTTGAAATTCCAGAATTTCTTAAAAATCCAAGACTGTCTGTTTTTTTTTAACAACAGTGTGGTTGTTTGTGAGTTTGAAATTCGGAGAGGCTAATCCACAGCCATCAGAGATATAGCCATAAATATTTATGAGTAGCATTTACCGTTTATCGGACTTAGGCCTCATCCACCACGCGGGCTGGTGCGGATTGGTCTGACTAGCGTTTGTATCTTTAAGTTCAATTGCATCTACTGAATCTTCTGTTGCTATAATGTTTGTGAGGTCCAGTCTCAAACCTACCACATCGCGTTTTCTCTGTTAGTCAAATGTTTGTTTTACCGACTGGCTGAGAATGTAAAATAGAATGCACTTTATGACTTGTTCTTGGACTGTTTGCTACGATTCTGTGTGTAATTGTAAGTTTCTGGTGATGTTACTGTAAGAAACGAAACTTGTTCCATAACTCTTTACTTTGATGGAACTTTTAGTAGTTAAGTAGGTGTTCCTTGTTTTCTGCGTATTCGAAACTTGCTGTGATAAAGTTACTTCTTCTGGGTAAATTGAGCCAAGAACTGCTTACAGTACTTTGTATTTATGCGTTAATTTCACTGCTTCTTCGTCTGCGTCTTTCTTATAGCGTGTAACTTGTGAATAAATAAGATATTTTGCGTTAGTTAGGTATTTATCTGACTTTTTTTCTTGCAAATGTCTGATTCTGCATTATTGTTCCTACCAGTCCTCTACACTAATATATTAAAGAGGTAGTTTGTTTTTTTTTTGTTTGCTGGAGATAATCTCTGAAAGTATTGGTCCGATTGCGAAAAATTCTTTCACCGATAGGAAGCTGCTTTATTCCTGAGTGACATAGGCTAAATTGTAGCTTTTGCCCGTGGCTTCGCCCGCATATACATAATATGCGGGCGAAGCCACGGGCAAAAGCTAGTTCTTCATAATGGTGAATATTTCGCAACACATCCGAATGGTAAATTCACCGGTTTATTATAACAAGACACTAACTGAATATAGATGTGTACGAATTTTATGGGCATGATGACGAAGCCATTGTTACGTGTTAATATTTGGATATTAAAATGCAAAAATTTTGATGCTGCTGTGAATATTCCACTTTAGTTGACAAGGTAATTTGCTAACACTTCTAAGGTTTAGATGCGGTAAATCTAAAATCCCTAGAAAGTATTAAGTATTCAAAATACAGTCTATTACTTAATCTCCCTAATGCTTTCTTTGCTAGTCTTCTTGTGTGATATATTATACTGACTATCAGTTGTTGTTGTTCTTTTATAGGGTGGGAGCAAGATACCAATCGCGAATACGATCTTTATAGCTTTTATGTACGTTCGTTTACCATCTTTGCATGTGTCGTGTCGTGTGAAGTAGCAAAAGCCACACGAACAAATAAAAATCACGTCACAGCAATAAAACAATACACTGTGAATAATTTGACCCATCGATTCTTATGGGAATTTCGATATACAAATTACACCTTCATGGTTAGTTTGGTCAACATACATACTTGCGTATACAGTGTCCAATATATCTTGACCGTATATGGTGGCGCCACTTTCTTTAGACAAAAGTATTTATCGGTCAAAATCAGTACTTATTTTTTTCTCCGTGTGCCAAGCCTCTAAGATATTTCACTGGTCACAGTGTTCTTACGTAATGTATCGTTTTCAGTGTAATAACAGTATGTATTGTTTGAATATGACACGAATTTTATGAAGGTACAAAGCTGTTGCATAATTCTTTTGAATTTATTCAAATGGCTGTTTAATTACGATGAAGTCTTGTTCGAAGAAAGGAGTGAATGGTGGACCTTGGTGTTACCTTTTTGGTTGGACAACTTGGACATCTTTATCGGAAATGAAATCTTTAAATTTGAATGGCGTGGCGAATCCTTTGTGTACAGATTTGTATTGCATTGCATCTGATGAGTAGTGATGACTTGTTGTTGATATTAATTGCAGGATTTGAGGACAATGAAATATTAGATTCCACACATAGATACAGATCTTATCAGCGATTTTGTTAGGAATCCATAAGTAATGTTTGAGTTTGACAACGTGATATTTCAGAAGCACTTGTCAATTCTATGCATTTTGGACTATTCTGTTCAAATTAGAGTAGTAGAATAGGATTATTACGATTTTGGGTAAAGTTAAGCTTTATTTAGCTTTTGACAAGAGTTTTAGTTCTATCACCAATCCCATAACTTTGTGTTTAACTTTGTGTTCGTTTCTCTATAAATCCCACGTAATTGTCTGAATCTTCAGAAACCACGGAATCGAACATTAGAACATCGAGGCATCAACTCGTTCGCACTAATAATGAAAAGTCTAAAAAGATTAAAAACGTTCAAGTATTCATTGATAGTGAATTATAGTGTATTGATGTAGCACAAATTCTACATAATAAACATAAACTATTTTTTTTTTTTTTTTTAGGTTCGAAAATCATCTTATGACAAATCCCGCTCTTGGGCGGAGCGGAAAATAGTGTCAGACTTTTACTGACTAAAAACCCACTCCTGTTCCTTCGTTGCCTTCGTCCCAGGGCCCCGGGTGTCACTTTCACACTACCCGTGGCCCCAGTAGGCTTCGACCCTGTTGGGCCCCTACGATTTGCTGACATCTCCCTGAGGCGCGCGTGGAACAATACGCGCCGTCGACGACTTGGGCTCGGTCCGGACGGTTACCGGACGATCGGACGGCGAGCCACCCATTGCTCGCCGTCCGCAAGCCCTCGCCTACGGTGGCCGGAAATCAGGATCGGAATCCCGGCGGCGGTTGGGGCGTGAGGACCGTTGCCTCACGCGATCGGCCGCCTCCTTTGCTAGCATTACTGCTTCGCAGAAGAAGGCGACCGCCTGCCACTCCTCCTCGCTCCGGACCATGGCCTGTACCAAGGCCCGGCGCGAGAGATCGCCGCCGCCGATCGCCCCCACGAGGACACGGCGTTGCTCTGCCCAAGCGGGGCACACCTCCACCGTGTGCTCCACCGTGTCCTCCGGGCGGTCCGCACAGTGGCGACACCCGGGCGTCTCTTCCGCACGAATCCGGTGCAGGAACTTCCCGAACTTACCGTGTTCGGTGAGAACCTGCGTCATGCGGAAGGTGAGGACGCCGTGAGGTCTTTCCAACCACGCCTCAAAGAGGGGACTTACCGCCATAATTGTGGCGTGCTCAATAAACACTTAGTGTAATGGCCTTAATAGAGACAATAAGAAAAGTGCTATTAGACATATTCTTAGGAAAGACAATTTATTTTTTTAGGATATAATTTAATTACTTATTAGTGTATAAATATTACGGTAGTCCGATTCCGAAAATTCAGGACTTGCGTTTGTTTTTGCACCTTCGATTCCGAATTTCAATCTGAACAAATAACGGAGGTGCAAACAAGTTTACCCCTCCTTTCTCCGTGCCTTCTGTCGATCAATTATTTTTTAACTTGTTGTTTTTTTTTTTTGTATTTGCAATGTTGTGAACTCGCTCTTTATTTATATTTATCAGAGTTTATATTATATTATAGTAGTCTCTCATTTGACGCTTCTGCCTCCGCCTCCGCCTCCGCTTCCTCGGTTCCGATTCCGACAAATCAAATTTAAAAACACTGGTTCCGGATTCGTTTCCAAAGCAACCATTTCCTTTATATCCCTACTATTATACAAAGCTAGATAATAAGATTAGTGTCCATGCTTTGGATGTACTCAAGGATATGGGAAAAAAAAAAAAATGAATCAAACCAATAAGTTCAGGAGCTCACTGGATTGTATATTAAAGTTATTGAAACGCCTGCCAGTATTATCACCTCGTTCCGGGTATTTCATCAGATTACCATAAAGAACCGATTGTAACCCCAACACCATAGCAGCTTCATTTACGATTCGACAGCTGTCGTGGCATGTTTAGTGTTGTCACGCGAATCCTTGCCGAATCGTACGTGACTCAGGAGTTTTAGGAAACTTTGGGGCTATGCAAATTGGAGTTTGTAGACGGATTTCTGTTTAAAGCAGCATTTAATATAAATGATGGTGAGCTCACTGAATGTCTAAATAATGACAGCCTAGCGTAACCCTAGCGTGAATTTTACTACCTACAGAGGTATTGGTAGTAAAATTCCCGCTAGAGCTGCTGGAACACACAGGTGGTTTTTGTCTGTTAAATCTGACACGCTGTCTCCCTCCACCCTAGAACAGGAGAATCCATTTTATGATTTTCCAACTAAAAAAAAATACAGTAAAATTGAAATGGGTTTTAGTAAATGTAGGAATATCTTGTTTGCTATCTTAGTTATAGAATCTAACGATAGTTTTTTTTTACAGTTATCACTAATATGGTGTTTAGAAAACTATCTACAGCCATTTGTGTAGCTGTACTAGTATTTACTCCTGTAATAAAAAGTATCCTACAATGCGTTCCAAATAAGAATAGGATCGATTGCCATATTGTGACGTCACGTCATACTGTCAAACAAATCGCAAGAAATTGGGCAAAATTGAAGAACTCAGAGATGAGAAAAATTGAAGAACTGGATTTTGATTAAACTTATTTCGTTCACAGTACGTAAATAAATTAAATTTTAAAAATTTCTTCTTTTGCTCACCATAGTTTGACAGTATGACGTGACGTCATAACATGGCAATCGATCCTATTCTTATATGAAACGCATTGTACGTCTATTCCAGTACGTGTTCTAATCATCGGAATCCGTTCAGATATGTATGGTTCAGCCGTTTGAGCGTGGAGGAGTAACACACATACAAAAAAATAACACTTTTACAATAGCAGTGTTATTAAAACCTTACGTCGACCAATGTTGGGGTTAATAGGTGGACACCAAAGCAAACACGGTTTTAAGGATTTGAATAATAACTATTTATTAATCCTTTACTTTATATTGGAAGGTGTGTTTCAGTAATATTACGTGAGACGTGTGCTTCTAAGCAAGGCTAAAGGAATACAGTAACTGTAACCATAGGGATTTCAGTCAAGTGCTGACGAGGGGCTCAGACCAATTAAATACAATATTTATTGGCTAGAAAGAGAGATTATAGTGTTGAAGTAGGATGGATTTGTTTTTGTTATATTCCAACAACCAAGACATCATCTTTTATTTCATTTCAAACTGTTATCTAAACCTTATTAACACGTGCTTCTTAACTTTAACTAATCTTTTACACCTCGCAGTCTCATGGGAGTATGTTATCTATCACAACATCCTTTAAAGATAAGTCAGTGTTTGTTTTGATACTCT
Organism: Mythimna impura; assembly: GCA_905147345.3. Classification (NCBI taxonomy): domain Eukaryota; kingdom Metazoa; phylum Arthropoda; class Insecta; order Lepidoptera; family Noctuidae; genus Mythimna; species Mythimna impura. The sequence goes on along the minus strand of LR990362.1, from coordinate 8,791,882 downwards.
TTTCTTCCGACATACCCTTGAGCTATTTGTAATGTACATGATTACCTCACGGATTTGTTTATGTTTCATTTTATTATCATACTAGCTAGTACCCGCGACTTCGTTCGGGGTAATTCGTAAAACGGCACAATGCCATTATTTTAGTTAGTTTCAAGAAGTTTTTTTTTACGCATTACCCAATTGTATATTTAAAATAAAAGTCTAAGTTACTCCTTATAATATTAGCTATCTACCACTAAAAGTCCCGTCAAAATCGCTCCAGCCGTTTCGGAGATTTACCGAAACAAACAGATAGACAAAAAATTTTTTAATTTTTTTTTATAGTTATCGAATATATTTTCATATATGCATTTAGTAAAAACATGTTGTTTTGATATTAAAAACAGACACTTAATATATAGATTTTATTATATAATGTATAGATTTTATTAATGTGTACCTTACATTGCGTATGCATATTCCGGTTGGTGATCTTACATGCGAAGCTGTTCTACATATTAAAATAGTTCAATTATAATATTCAAATGCTGCCCTATTACATACTATGTCGACTGCATATTTACCAAGCATTTTCTCAGCTCTCTTGACAACAAAATTAGAATGCATACCACGGTGTATCTCTAGAAATAAACTAAATTCCATTATTGCACATAAAGTTCTATGTATAATTTATTCAGCCATAGCATGCATGTTGGATTGTTGGCATGTGTAATTCAGTAATTTCTATTAAATCTTCCTATTCACATTCTATTTAATTATTTAATCCAAGTAGTACACGTCTTTTTCTTGTTTTTATTTCAGTAAACCCAATCAATTATATTCTTTCCATGTTTATCTAGAGCTCGTACAACTGCCTAAGTTTATTCTCTTAATTTATACATCGTTAACTCATTAGTAATCAGGTTACAACTACTGCTTGACTTTAATGAGGGAAAACTGTGAACTTGTAGCAAAGAGATGTGGTACCAGAAACTATTTTATTTCCCACAAGCTGCTGCCAACGGCTTCACCCGTGTGGTAGAAGATAAGGGCCAATTACACCACTCGATATTCAGACATTCTTAGTCACAGTCTTAGTCTATGTATGTATATCTATGTATCTCGTCGTTCTGTTTCATTCCTTTACACGACATTGGCGTAAGTTGCTCTTTTTAACACGCTTTTATTAACACGCTTTTTTTATTATTAGCTTCACTTGTAACTAACTACGAGTATGTATGTATGAAAATCTTGGAATCTTAATTTGACCCACTTCCCGGTCTTCGATTAGGATGAAATTTTGTACACGTTCTGAGTTCTGATGACAATACATGACTAGGTAAGAAACGTCATTACAAATCCAATATGGCGGCCTCCCCAAGATGGCGGACTGGCTGTTTGAAATCCACCACCATGATATGGGTATCAAATGAAAGGGTTTGCTGTCAGGAAAACGAAAAAAATAGTCACGTGACTTAAATCCAATATGGCGGACGTCCAAGATGGCGGACAGGCTATTTGAAATGCACCCCCATGATATGGGGTATCAAATGAAAGGGTTTGCTGTCAGGAATACGAAAAAAATTTTTAGTGCGTGCTAAAAGCGTGTTTTTTAGTTTTTTAAACTATTTTAACATTATTCTTGTGTGACGCTACATAGACTAAGACTGTCTGAATAACGCGTAGTGTAATAGGCCCTAAAATTATCCCAAGGCATACTCCCGGGATAAAAATGTATCCTATGTGCTATTCCAGGATATGATCTACCTTTGTACTAAGTTTCATCGAAATCCGTTCTGCCCAACGAGCGTGAAGGAGTAACAAACATATACACATACTCACAAACTTTCGCTTTTATAATATATATCATACTAGATAAAGGGAGAAACTGACTGACGTAAGAAACTGACTGACTGATATAAATATAGATATCAACCCACAGCCGATACTGCTCGGACTAGGAATGTGAAATTCTGCACAAGGCTTCCTTTTGTGTCGTAGGCGAGCACTAAGAAAGGGTTTTTGGAAATTTAACCTTTAAGGGGGTGAAAAGGGGGAATCGTTTGTATGTAAAATCCAGTATACATAGTCCATCATCATCATTTCAGCCGAAAGACGTCCACTGTTGGACATAGGTCTCCCCCAAGTGTCGCCATAAAAGACCGGTCCTATGGGTCTCGCATCGGTCGTCGGTGCGTCTTACGATAAGTGGTCGCCACTCTTAAAACCTTTCATCCCCATCGACCATCTGTCCTGTCCTGCCCTGCCCACTGCCACTTAAGTTTGGCGATTCTTCGGACTATGTCAGTAACCTTGGTTCTCCTGCGGATATTTTCATTTCTGATGCGATCACACAAGGAAACTCCGAACATAGCCCTCATTGCTCTTTGGGTGACGAATTAAAAAAGAATATATCAGACTGTACTTTTAATGTGGTATCACAATCTAGAATGTTGTGTTTGGCGAATGTGGTCTTATAAGATCATGATATTTTGAGATTATGATTTTTTACGAATATCAAACCTAAGTAAATACTAAAGGTAATATTTATTTGTGCTCCATCGTCGACCACATCATCGCTTACCATCAGGTGAGAAGATGGTCAAGCGCGAGCCTATCATTAATAAAAAAAAATAAAAAATCCTTCCGTGCGAAGCCGAGCTGGGCAGCTATTTTGAAATTAATGCTTTGAGTTTTGGAGTTTTAAATTATAATCCGTTTGTAAACTGTATTGTCCAACAAACTAAATATATTGAATATTTGAAGGCTCGCGTGTTTTCATGTTGTTGTGGAGCTAATCGTAGTAAAACTGTTTCCATATTTCATAATTTCCTGGTAAGACGGTAGGGGTGGTTCACCCTTCGTGTTTGGACTGCCAACAGGGTGTGTTGTGAAGGGCTTTCAATTTCTTTTGGGGAGAAATGAAAAATATTTTCGTTAGTAATAGAACTTTAATACTCTTATATTATTATGTCTTGTCAACAAGGAATCCTTTTTGTCCGTTCGTATCAGGATGGCCCTTATTATATTTTTTGATGGTGAGAACTCATCGAATAATTTGTCCCACTCCGTGTGGAGCGAGAGGGAGTGTCAGGCTTTTACTGACTAAAATCCACTCGTGTTCCTCCAGTTGCCCTATGCATTCCAGGGCCGTGGTGACTCTTTCGAATTATCTGGCAGGCATTCAGTTTGTTCCTTACTTTACAATGTGTAATTTAGTGTCTTCTTCTTATACAAAAAGAAAAATAAATACATTTATTTTGCACACAGGCACCAGGCACAAAAAGAAACAAGTACGTATGTAGAAACTTAAACTAAAAAATAAAGTAAAAATAACATTGTGTATCATAATCATCGAGATATAAGTACTAACGTTACGTTACGTTAGTACTTATATCTCGATGATCATAATGCATAATGCCAGACAACTACGTAGCAGTTGCCTGACGCTGGTTTTCGACTGAACCTTACTTTTTACCCGACTACGGAGGGTTATGATTTTGACAGGCTATGTATGTATGTGAGTTTGTTCATCTATTCCCACATGATATGATAGCTGGCAACCCCAGCGGTGTAAACACTAAATACGAACCTGCTCTGTAATTAAATTGCAATTAAATCATTTACATCTGTTTATCTGGCTGCTCGGTGTCTCCAAATGCTGATTGTGTAACTGAAGACCTAAGGCAACTACATTTTCTGCACAAACACCTCTGGCACAGGCGAGTTGATATTTTCACTACCTTAAAAAAACTGTTAAAGACCGAGTTTATATTTAAAAACATCTTCAAAACAAAGAAATTGTTTGTTATTGGGCACAACACATAAGAGGTTATCAAACAGCTGACCAACCAATGTCGAGGACCTTTTGACATTGACATTGACGGCACCATAGAGTAACTTGAGTACCGGTCTTTTCGGACTTCGCTAGATTTAGGTCTTTTTTTTTTTTTTGGCAACACTGCCTTTTTTACGAGATTCTATCACGTAAAAAATCTCTAACAAACAAAAAAAGAATGGCGACGAAAATATGCGCGGGCTGTCCAAATATTATAAGCGATGTGGAATTCCTAATCTGCAAATCCTGCGATGCAACTTATGACATCTTATGTGCCAACATATCACCTAAAAAATTTAAAAAAATGAATAAGGAGGCTAGAATGAACTGGCAATGCCCGGCCTGCTGCAGTAAGCGCCCTAAGATGGGAAATCTTAGTACCCCAGCGCGCTCTGGGGCGGCTGAAAATGTAATTAACACTACGTCGACGCCCGACGAAATAACAAAGGATGACCATGTCACCAATAGAAACAAAGGTCATAAACGTAAGAAGATCTCGTCACCTAATGCCAGTAGTCTCTCACCAATAAACGATACTTCCATTAGCAATGATAGTCAGATGCTGCCATTAATACGTTCCGAAATAGTGGAAATATTACATAGGGAGCTCCCTAGAATACTGAAAAGCTCGCTAGAAACTGAGCTTCAACCACTTAAAAATAAGATCTCCGAGCTAGTCAACACAATACAATTCATCGATAAGAAATACGATGAAATGTCCGAGCTTCTAAAATCCCGCGAACAAGATATAATATTACTAAAAAAAGACAACTCGGCTTTGAGAACATCTGTGAACGGATTAATTACTCGCCTAAATTCTCTTGAACAACTTACTCGAGAATCAAATCTTGAAATACATGGTCTACCTGAACACAAATCTGAAAATCTCGCTCTAACTGTGACCCAGATTGGAAAAGTAGTCTCACAACCAATAAAAGACTCTGATATTCAAAGCTGCTTTCGAGTTCCAAAGCTTAATCCAAATAGCGCTTTTCCCCGAACTGTTGTTGTCAAATTGTAAAGTCCACGCTATAGAGATGTTCTGTTAGCGGCAGTGACTAAATACAACAAGAATAAGCAAAACAATGAAAAACTCAATACTAGTGATCTTGGAATTGGTGGTGAGAAAAAACCTATTTACATCAGCGAACATCTGTCACCGGAAAGAAAATCCCTCCATGCAGCAACTCGAATCAAGGCAAAAGAACTGTCTTATAAATTCGTCTGGATAAGAAACGGGAAGATTTTCATCAGGAAGAGTGAAACCGATCAAGCCAAGATTATAACTACCCAGGAATCTCTTGATAAACTGCGCTAGAGAGACAACATGTTGGTCGTTCAAATCCTTAAGTGCTTATATTAATATAACTACTGTAAACAATGACATCTCTAAATGTGTATTATCAAAATGTAAGGGGCCTAAATACTAAAACTGTTGACTTTTACCTGAATGTTATAAATAATAATTTTAACATAATATGTCTCACCGAGACCTGGTTAACCTCCTCTGTTTACAACCGTGAGCTGTTTGATGATCGCTATGAAGTCTATAGGCGTGATAGGGAAACAAGTGGTTTTCACGCCAAAAAGTCCGGGGGCGGAGTACTTATAGCGGTAACCAAGCAGCTGCAATCTAGGCGAGTTTACGAACTCGAGAGCAATTGTGAGGACGTATGGGTATCGGTGGATGTTAAAGACTCGAATTTGAAAAGGAAATCGATATTAATCTGTTGTACGTACTTGCCTCCCCCTGTTCAGAAACACATACTTGACCATTATATTGATAACGCGAATAAAAACTTCGAGACGCATACGGAAGTGGTGATTGTGGGCGATTTCAATCTAAGCTGTATCAGGTGGTCTGGTGGACCCAGGGATTCCTCTCTTGCCCTTGTAGGTTGTGCTGATAGCAGCTCTCACGCCCGCTCACTACTTAACTTTATGGCCTTGAATAATCTTCAACAATTTAATTCAAGCGTAAATAATAAGGGTAAAATCCTTGATCTCGTGCTCAGTGATGGCTGCGTAGATAGGGTTGAAATCAGTGGCACTCTTTTATCTGCTCTTGATGCACTTCATCCGCCCTTGGAGATAACCTTGTCTTGCTCCATATGCAAATATGTAACATCTAACGACAGCCAGCAGCTCAACTTCTTCAAAGCCGACTATGCAGCCATCAACAAAGAACTTAATAAAGTAGATTGGAATGAATTATTTGGTGCGGGCGATGATGTCAATGCTATGCTCGATACATTTTATCAGATCTTAAGAAGGATCATACACGACTACATCCCCAAAAAACGAACCTTTAATAATAGCTTTCCCGTATGGTATGATAGAGGCCTCATACGAATATTAAATGAAAAAAACAAATATAGAAAAAGATTCAGGAAATTCGGCAACCCTCGTGACCAGTTAACCTTTGAAATGCTTCGAAAAAGAAGTAATACTGTAAGCCGCTGCAAGTACAAGTCCTACCTGACTCGATTGGAATCGTCACTAAAGTCAAATCCTAAACTGTTTTGGTCCCACATTAAACATTTAAAAAGAAACTCGGGTTCTTATCCAACTCCAATGAGCTTGGATAATGACACCGCCTACACGGGACCTGATATCTGTAATCTATTCGCAAAAAACTTCTCATCTGTGTATACGGATAGTCCTCCTGTAGACACCGCTAGTGACATGTGTAATGATAGCAATTCATTAAACATGTGCTCTCTATCCGTCACAAGGAAAGAGATCTTTTATGCCTTGAAAAGACTTGATACTTTTAAGGGTGCTGGCTCTGATGGCCTTCCTTCCATTTTTGCTAAAATGTGTGCGGAGGCTTTATCGGAGCCTCTGACAATCATATATAATCAGTCTTTGAAAACTGGTGAATTCCCAAAAATATGAAAGCAAGCGCTTGTAGTCCCAATACACAAAACAAATGACAAAAAGCTTATAAAAAACTACAGACCAATTTCAATTCTTCCTGTATTCGCCAAAATTTTCGAGGCACTTCTATGTCCAGTTATATCCGCTCACGTAAAGCAAAGTATTATACCACAACAGCACGGTTTTATGAGGGCCAAGTCCACCGTTAGCAATCTGATGCTATACCACAATTACCTGACCCAAATGTTAGATTCTCGTGTCCCTGTCGATGCCATATATACAGACTTCTGTAAAGCTTTTGACAAAGTTAATCACGCGCGCCTGATCAGGAAACTGTCCAATATTGGCATAGGAGGCAATATGCTTAAATGGTTTTCCTCGTATTTAACAGATCGTGCCTCGATAGTGGTGATTAACGGGCATTCTTCACAACCCTTTGCAACCAAGTCTGGAGTCCCACAGGGCTCCCACCTAGCTCTCATTCTGTTTAATGTGTTTGTGAATGATGTTGGCACCTGTTTCAAGAATTCCGAGTTTTTCTTATATGCCGATGACCTTAAATTAGTCAGAGCAATTAACTCACCACTGGACTCAGTTCTCTTACAAGAAGATCTCGACAGACTATCCGTTTGGTGTGACAAAAATGAAATGAAACTTAATATCGAGAAATGCTTTCATATAAAATTCTACAGAAACAATCTGTATTGCACACCAAGTATAAATTAAACAATAACGTTCTCACAAAAGTCGACGAAATAAAGGATCTTGGAGTGGTTTTTGACCGGGCCTTAAAATTTAACTTACACATTGACAGAATGATAACGAAACAATTCAAAACACTTGGTTTCATCATTAGAAATTGTAAATTATTCAAAAATCCTTCAACTAAAATAATGCTATTCCAATCCCTTGTCAGGAGTGGAGTAGAGTACTGCAGCTCAATATGGAACCCCCATTATGATATTTATAAGAAAAATATAGAAAAAATACAAAAGCGCTTTCTCTGGCACCTTTCGTATAGCTGCCATTTAGCTAGGAAAATCCCGAGGTACTCAGATCGACTTCAACATTTTAAATTGACTTCCTTGTGCGATAGGCGGCAACTTCTTGACCAAATGTTTTTGTACAAACTACTTAATGGAGAAGTTGATTGTTCAGAGTTGGTGTCAAAAGTACTAATAGATGTCCCCGCAAAAATCCCCCGGCCAAGGAAGTACAACCTGTTTCGCTCTCGACAAAGTAAAACTAATCTAGGCAAATACTCGCCTCTGAACAGAATAACGGCCGATTACAATGTTATTGCTAAAGTCTGCTCTATCGACATTCTGCATGATAAAAAACAAAAGTTTAAGAAATCTATCTTGACTTACCAATCCCAAGCATGTAAATCCATTTGATTAAATTTTTAATTTTTTAATTTTTTAATTTTTAATTTTTGATTTGATTTAATTTTTATTTAATTTTATTTTAATTTAATTTTATTTTTGTATTCTTTTTTTATAATTTAATTTTAATTTTATTTAATTCAATTTGACATTCATGTATTTCTATTTCTATAATGTTAATTCTAATTATTACTATAAAAATCAAATGTTTTGTGTTAATGTTGTGATTGTCTCTAAGTGTTGCAGCACTTGAATATAGTTTTTTAATTGATCGTGTAAATTCCCAGTGCATGTAATGTTGACGATCCTAATAATAAATAAATAAATAAATAAATAGCTCCTAATCTACTTATCGGAACACGAAATATGAGGTATCGTTAGAACCGTCTTAATTATCCGCTGAACATAGGTTACGTGACGTGTCACAAAACTTGATATGGCGCCCTCTAGCGGACAAAAAGTAATGTGTAAAAAATAAAAATGGAGATAAATACGCCGTGTTTGGTATCATTTGAAAGGGCTTTACTTATACATTTCCAAAATATTGTTCAAATTTAAAGTGACGCCCTCTAGCGGACAAGAAGTCATGTGTTAAATAAAATGTTAAGATAAATACACCGTGATTGATATCATTTGAAAGGGCTACACTGGTACTTATCAAAATATATCATCAAAATTCAATGTGGCGCCCTCTGGTGGACAAAAATTAATTTACCATTATTAATTAGAAATTTTAAATTTAGCTTTTGCAAATGGTATAGAAGCACAGTGATTTAACGCCAAAATAATTTAAATAAAAAAAAAGTAAAAAACTAAAACCCGACTACGACAAAAAAAACGACGAAACAAAAAAAAAGTATGAAACAAGATTTCCAGGATGCTGAAATAAACAAGGTAAAAAGAAAAGCCGTAGTCACACGTTATACACGTTGTTAGTGTTTCGGTTGTTATTGTTACCTATAACGTGTGACTGCGGCTTTTCTTTTTACCTTGTTTATTTCAGCATCCTGGAAATCTTGTTTCATACTTTTTTTTTGTTTCGTCGTTTTTTTTTGTCGTAGTCGGGTTTTAGTTTTTTTACTTTTTTTTGAGTATTTTTTAGGGGTTTTTTTTTTCATAGGTGGTAAAATCATCTTATGACAAATCCCGCTCTTGGGCGGAGCGCGAGATAGTGTCAGACTTTTACTGACTAAAAACCCACTCCTGTTCCTTCGTCCCAGGGCCACGGTTTCGTTTTCACACTACCCATGGCCCCAGTAGGCTTCGACCCTGCTGGGCCCCTACGATTTGCTGACATCTCCCTGAGGCGCGCGCGGAACAATACGCGCCGTCGACGACTTGGGCTCGGTCCGGATGGTTACTGGACGGTCGGACGGCGGGCCACCCATTGCCCGCCGTCCGCAAGCCCGCGCCTACGGTGGCCGGAAATCGGGATCGGAATCCCGGCGGCGGTTGGGGCGTGAGGACCGTTGCCGTTGCCTCACGCGATCGGCCGCCTCTTTTGCTAGCATTACTGCTTCGCAGAAGGAGGCGACCGCCTGCCATTTTTTAGGGGTAAGTATGTGGAACAGAGAGTAAAGCCCGACATACCTCCATTGAAAAGGGAGGATCCTCCAACCAGACGGGTGTTATGTCTGGTGGGCTACTGCCCGATAGATAATTTCGGGCTGTTCTATATGTTCTAATCGCGCGGAGAACTTTGATTGCGCGATGCAGGATTAGTTCTTATATGACGCCATAGATGTCGCTACAATTTCATAAACTTTACTGATGAATGTCCTGAGGCCCTACCATGAGGTTTTAACGTGATCCATTTTACGGCCTAAACTGAACTGTTATAGAGATGGAGCTATATAGGGTGTATAGTTTTATCCCTTTTTCTCGCTCACAAACTTGACATTTTAACACGTCATTGTAAGGCACCAGCTAAGTCATCCACGGTTAGTGTGAAAGCGAAACCCGGGGCCCCGGGATGTAGGCAAAGAAGGAACAGGAGTGGGTTTTTAGTCAATAAAAGTGTGACACTATCTCGCGCTCCGCCCAAGAGCGCGATTTGTCATTAGATGATTTTCCCACCTAAAAAAAAATCGGCTATGTCACGTGCCAGTAATTAGTAACATCAGCATACTTACTATTATGTACTTAATCTCCACCTTAAGAAAACAAAAATTAATTTCAGCTTCTTCACATTAAGTTTGTTTACACACAGTGATAGATAAAATTAGATAGCGGGCCTTTGTACACTATCGAGATGCAACTTTAACCCAAGCTATACTACCTTCAACAAATAACATGTAACTCTTATTTCTTTTTGCTAAGGTTTAAATTCGTGTGAAAGGTTTGTATCTAATAGTAAATATCAGGCGTTGTCTACAGGTATGCGTGACCCTTCAATTGAATGCTGATAGATAAATATTGTGCTTACACTTTCGCTCTCTGTGTTGACCTGTACCTACAGACGAAAAGAAAAGTGTCTGTTTCTCAAAACATTTTGTGACAGTACTGTAAGGTTTTTTGTGAACTAAACCTTTTGTAATCTATTAACTATACTAATATAAACTACTGCGGCTAAGAGCGTGAAATATTGCACAAGGTTTCATTTTATGACGTAGGCAAGCACTAATCTTCCATTAAGATGAAATGGAGGTCCAAAGCCAATGAAGCCTGAAGTTAGGCACCGGAACTCTAATAAATTAATGTAATCCAACCGTATTTGGGATTATAAAAATTTTCATGAGATGCACTTTGGCTATAAGGTATTTATGTTTGACTGAGGGGTACTTTTTAGTGATGGTACCAAAACTAAACAGTGTAAAATAAAAAACTAAAAAAAAAAACCAAACGAATTCAATGTAAAAAGAAAACACTGAAAAGTGCAAAATAACTTTAATTTCGGAAGTCGGTGTTAAATAACGAAGAGACAAAACTATTATAGAAACACCGACTTCCGAAATTAAAGTTATTTGGCACTTTTCAGTGTTTTTTTTTTTTACATTGAAGTCGGTTGTATTTTTTTTTTTGTAAAAAGTTTTTTTTTTCATAGCAAGCTTTTATAGCGCGATGTAATATGTATATAATTAATTTCATCAAGACCATCCCAAAAAGCTCAAACACAAAATGGATATCTTATTGCGCTTATTACCTAGTTTCTATGGCCATCTTCCAGCTCCATCATCAGACCCTGGTTACCATCTAGCACCAAAATACTCTTCAAGACGAATAATACCAGCCCAAACTCGACGGGGTTGTGTAGTTTAACTAATGAGTTCCTATGTCCACCTTCTGGTTCCATCATCAGATCAGTTCCATGTCATAATAATTTTGTATTGTCATCGGATTTACACATGCATGCAAAATTTCAGCTCAATCGGTAACCGGGAAGTGGATCAAAATTAATTTGCAAGATTTGATTACAGACAAACAAACATCAGGACAGGTGAAACTAAACAAAAACTAGAAAATTAAAACTTAGCAAATTTTTTTTCAACCGACTTTAAAAAAAGGAGGAGCTTCTCCATTCGGTTGTATTTTTTTTTTATGGAATGTAAATTTGAACAGTTTTCAAATCAAAGAGCTTTAGAAAGTCAGGTCTGTTCCATCCTCCATCATATTTGCAGATCTACTGACTGTTACTGTTTGATCTTACCGTCATCGTCTTGTCAGGTGGATCTGCGGTTTTGATATAACCTGACTAACAAAAAATAACTAGACGGGTACTGTCCAAGCATTTTTAGCTACCGTCGCTTCTAATTTGCGATTCACTCAATCAAACACATTTAAAGCCCGGATGTTTCATAAAATGAAAGTTCATTTAAAAAAATAAATAATAATCAAAAGCAAATAATGACTGACGTAGGATGAAGAGTTTTAAAAATAATTTCTTTTATGTATTAATCTTCATTAGTTAAAAATAAATTGGGCAATCTTATGTAATGGTCGTTTAGATAAATCGTTTATGATGATCTGTGCTATTCTGAATGGCGTGAATGAATGTTCACATAACTTTTGATTGGTTATGTCTAACTGTGATGCTCCCGGTGTTTTGAGAGTTCAAATACCTTTCAGTGTTACGTTCTCTTGGAAGGTTTTTAATGGTCGAAAATACTTAATGATTTTTAGTTAACTTAGATAGTAAATGTTTTATTCTGTATGCCTTTCATTATATACTAGTTGCTGCCAACAGCTTCGCTCGCGCAAAAGTAGAAAATTGTTCTTAGTGAACATACTCCCAAAATAAAAAGTATCCTATGTGTTTTACCAGGACGTGTTCCACACCCGTGTGCCATTTGTGTCTTATCTTAAGAGCCGGTTGTAGTCACATAGTATTTTGTATGAACTCCGCTCGGTACTATGTCGACTTCGCGGTCCCATAACAGCGATTTTATTTTCATAAAAAAAAACATGGTAATTTTTCAAAATGTTTGTTTTACCAGACCCTTTTAAAAAAACAAGCTTTATTATTTTATGTAACTTTCAAATATTGCCGTGACTTAATCTCGTAGATATACACGTTTAAACGTGATTGAAATCATAAGTTAGGGTCAGAACCGCGAATTTTTTTATTGAGCCAACAAATTTATATCATGTTTTGATTTTTTCCCAGTGCTTAGTCATATGGTCAATTTTAATAAAATAATTTTTCATGGTGTTCTCTTTTATATTTGTGGAATTCCAGAGGTTCAAAAGTTCAAAATAAGTACAACCTGGCCTTAATAATATATTATTATTATTAAGAAAAGACTATGTAAATATATAGGAAATTTAAAATGAAATCTACAGGCTCGAGCGTGTTTATGTTCTCTCTAGATGGCGCTGAACTCAACATTTTTAGTTTAAATTGTTTTTAGTTAAGGGAGCAATATAAATCAAGAAAATAGTTTTTGATAAATTCGGACATTCCATTCTTAGCCTCAAAAGCTACCTAATTCTGCCTGTTCATGCCATGAGCTATAGTGCTTAAGTGCGCTATATTTAAGCGTTTTAGTTAGAGACGTATCATTTCCTTTACATAATAACGCTACAAATAAACTATAAATGTTGAGTTCAGTGCCATCTTGTGAGAACATCAGCGAGGACATTAATATGTAACTGGTCTGGAGATACAACATATTATTTAACCAGAGTGAAAAACAAAAGATAATCAAACCTCATTGTACTTTACCTACCTGAGAAACAACACTTATTACCATAAACTCTGTAAATCTAGGTTAAAATTAGCAAGCAGTTAGCAATTAATCAAACAGCACCCACTAACCGGCTTCTTAATGTCGTATCCTATTAAATTAGAGCCACAATTGCCTACGACACGCTAGGCCAACGGCTTCAGTAGGCCAAAATAATTTTCAACCGGAGTTTAGGCCACTAACATGTTTATAAATGAGGGTTTTCAATAATGAAAATGTAATTTTATTATTGTACTTATATCTATCTCGGGCTTGCAGACACCGAGCAATGGGTAGCTCACCGTTCAGTAACGACCAAGCCTAAGTCGATGACTCTTTGTGTTCCATGCGCGCCTGTGAGATGTCAGCAGAATGGACGGGCCCAGTAGGGTCCATGTCTGCTTGAGCTGCTTTTGATATGACATTTGATGATTGTTCAAAAGAGTTGCTGTGGCCCTGAAACGCTAAAGGCAACTGAAGTATACAGGTGGTTTTAGTCAGGAAAAGTCTGACATGCTTTCGCACTCCAGCGAGAGCGGGAGAAGTTATTTGATGATTTCAAACCTAAAATATATATATTGTAGCATTGAAGGGCCACGGTAACTCATTCAAACATTTTCGCAAAAATATAAAATAAATATATGTATCTATACCTGTATTATGGTGGTGGTGGTCAAACGCGAGCCTATCAATAATAAAAAAACCGGGCAAGTGCGAGTCGGAGTCGCGCACTGAGGGTTCCTTACAAACTTACCTATGAGCAAACAGTTGAATTCCCGAATTGAGTTACGAAGATTTTTCCGAATCGCAAAAAAAGTTTTTTTTGTGACGTAACTACAAATTTACAGTTTTCAGATTTTTTCCTATACTTGTGTTTTGAGACCTTGGCTTCATGCCAAATTTCAGGATTCTGGATCAACGGGAATCAATTTTGACTCCCTTGAGAGTGTCGAAATATACGTTTTTTGCGACATAAACGGCCGTATCTTTTTTTCCGTTAACTCAGATGATTGATTTTTTCACAGCTTCAAGGGACCGCAGACCTGAGTATATGGTTTTAATTTCAACTCGATACCTCTACGCGTTCCCGAGAAAAAAGGTCTTGACAGACAGACAGACAGACGGACGGACAACAAAGTGATCCAAAACGGAACCGGAAATTGTAGGGTTCCGTTTTTTCCTTTTGAGGTACGGAACCTTAAAAAAGGAAACTAACATTGTGTGTCTCGTGCCTGTGCCAAAAAGTCCAGCAAAAATACCAGGCAACTACGTGGTAGTTGCCTGACGCTGGTTTAACGGGACAACTAAAAGAAGAGTCATTTGTCTAAACTTGCTGATGTGTTCCAAGACAATAATGTACCTAATTGGCAAAGCAATATAATTTACTGCTCAAAGTAGGTACCCATTTTTTTTTTTTTTTTAATAGCCTATACTGTTCCACTGCTGGGCAAAGGCCTCCCCCAACTTCTTCCAGGTATTCTTTTCTTGGGCCACCTCGAACCAGTCTTTGCGGTAGGCATCTAGGTCGTCTCGCCACCTTTTCCCAGGTCGACCTCGGCGGCGTCGTCCATCTTGTAAGTAGGTACCTATAGGCCAATAAAAACCTTTTGTGATGATCTTTCTGCGGGGGTCAGCTGAGGGTCATAACATAATGTATGTCGTAACAACTTTATGGCATTTGATATGACAACGAGTGGGAGGCCTAGCCTAGGGAAATCGGAAGAAAAGTTTGTAGAAAGCGCTTTTATGAATGGATCTTGTGAAATTGTGTTTTAAGACAGTTATCTATGTTTGTGGATTTATCTAAACATCTTTGCTATTGTGTGGTGTGATGCAATTTTATTTTTTTGACTTTTTAATATGCAAAATTGACCTCTAATTGAGTGGTTATAAGAGTTTATTTCTTTAGCTGCATTAAGTTTTAAGGGTGCTCCATACAATTATGCCTATCCAACTCACCTTATTGTTCTTGTCCGGCTTTCTTGAGGTCTCTCTCAATGTTAATAAAAATAAATGGTAATGGCGGGCGACCTCTCCTTCTCTTTTTTTCGGGTAATTTTAGGGCTGTTTTACCTATCTCTAACTCCTATACCCCATAAATAATAATATTATAAACGAGCTTAAATTATATGTGTATACAAAAATTCCGCGACTAAGCTGTTGACCGTTTAAGAGTTCCTTTATCTGGAGCTAATCTGTGCTTACCATTAAAATGCTTTGTCATCGGTACTGGAATCTATGGTACTGGATCAACATGTGAAAGTTTAATTCGGTGGGATGAGAGGAATTGGTTCTGATTCAATTTGCAAGATTTGACCCTAGCAAACAAACAAACATACATACATACAAATATTGCAAGTTAAATAAAAGTAAAAACTACGCCTTTTTTCCTAATGAATAGTAGTATCTTTTGATTTACATTCATACTAAAACCCGACCTAAAATGTTCTATAGTGGTACTAGTTGTTCTATAATGGTACTAGTACAATTTGAACCTCCATACAAGGGAACAATTAAGTTTTGTAATCCAATTTATTCATTTCCGTGGTCTTCGTTTAAAAGTTGTATAATTGGTGACATTATTGAACGCATTGATGATTAATATTACGTGTTTTATGTAACTCACGCCAATAACCTGAGCACCATATTACAAGTCGTAACTTTACCGTTGCCATGATAACTACTAATTATAATAGTAACTAGTTGTCCCCCACGGTATCACCTTTAGTTACTGTTGGTCATAGCGTGATGTTATATAGCCTTCCTCGATAGATGGGTTATCTAACACTAAAATATTTTTTTTCAAATCGGACTAGTAGACTAAAGTAGTAGTGACTAGTAGTTTTTGTAATTAGCAATTTCAAACAAACAAACTCTTTATAATATTATATAGAACTCAGTTTTATAATATTATATCTAGATTAAAGTTCCGTATAGTTTTATTACGAACAAACCATAACTATTCAAGCCAATTAATCGAAAGTCTACCTTAGCAAATACTTATAATTAACATTTCTTAATGATCTAATAACTGCAATCATTTAGTATCCCATTGAAATCGGATTAACCATTAAATTGCTTCATTATAACGTTAATTGATGTTTGTACGTAATTAACCGTTCGTTCGGTGGGTACAATTAGTGGGTGACTGGTCCCCGTTCGATGTATGAAGACAAATAGGGCCTTTCTATTACTGGGTTATGAGCGTTGCCGCCCGGATACATGGGCTTTGTTTAGTACACGTGGGTAGACAATTGGTTTGGTGGGTATTTTATTAAGAGTTAATAGCTTAATTAGAAGCGACACATGTCGGGTCGATGTTAGTCATGCAGGTTTATTGAGATAGAAGTGTTATGTTTTCTTCATTGTACGCTTTGAGGAATCTTTGACAAAAGTAGGGAACTAGTTGCATTGTTGACTGACTTCTGCCAGCAGCTTTGCTCGCGTTTCTTAGGGTTACACTAGTCGACACTTTTTCCATACAAATTTTGGGGGGTATTACTCCACAGTTTGACATTGTACATCCAAAGTATAACATGGTTTTATCTTATTCTTAATTTTGTCTGTACGGAAACAGAAAAACAAAAATAATTTCCGTTCTACAACGTTCTACAACAAAGTTTCTGTTTTTTGATGATTTTAACGCAACTTTAAGTGTAAAAAAGTAACAAAAATTGTACGAAATCTCAAAAACGAAGTCGGTACCGACAAACTTTTATTATCGAAGAGTTCCATACAATTTATTTGCATTACATTTATGCAGTGGTTTTTTCATAAAACTCGATTTTCCAAAGCACTACTTTCAGATTTTACGCACCGTCTAATTTCATTTCAGTTCGAAACGGTGTTTGTGTGCGTGCGAACCATACTATGTGCATATAGACTAGCGTCTAACTGCTCATACTTGATATTATCGCTGTCGGACACAGTGTCAAATGAGACATCGCAATTTTTGATCTCTGTCAAATGAGACATCGCAATTTTTGATCTCACCCATCAGCGAGTTCGAGCCCGCGACTAGTTTAGCCTTAAAGGTTGAATTTCAAAATATCCTTTCTTATTCTTTGTACACGTTCTAAAAGAAACCGTTCTAGCTCCAAAGATTTGGGCTGAGCGTTGATGAGTATTGAGTCACTGGAGTGAGTCAGGACTATGCCTTTTATATGTACCTATAGATAAAGCTAAAAATGAAGAAATTAGTTGTATTGTTGGTGAAAAGTAACTAGATGCATCTATTGTTGATGAAAAGAAACTAGTTGTACCTATTGTTGGTGATTAGTAACTAGTTGTACCTATTTTTGGTGGAAACTAACTAGTTGTACCTATTTTTGGTGAAAAGTAAAGGACTAGTTACGGGCCTATTACACTACTCGATATTCAGACAGTCTTATTCGATGTCGCGTAGTGTAATAAGGGTTAAACCGGTCTTACTCGGAACAAAAAATAAGACAGTCTAAATATCGTGTAGTGTAATAGGCCCTTAAGTTGTGTTGTTGGCGAAAAGCAAGGAACTTGTTGTATTGTTTAAAAGACGATGCAGCGATGGCTAAAGATTTGTAGCCTACGCAAAATGGACAAAAACAAAGTAAGAATACATTACATATTTTACAGCCCAAGCAATTTCCATAAACTCGCATAACTTTTACGCTTACATAACATCCGTTGTTTTAACCTAGATTTTTAACAATAAAACGTAACCCATATGCAAATAAGTTGAAAACTTTAGTCTTCGATTGTACTGTAAATAGTCATAATAGGTAACTACATGGTAACTATGGCTTGTGAAAGTCACATCGACTTAATGATTTTCGTTTCGGTTGATTGTTTTCGTAACTACTAACTAGATTGATTGGCAATGTTCTTATTGTACTAATCATTGTAGTTGTTATAAACAGAATGAAAGTCTTTTTTTAAAATTAAAAGAAAGAAAGAAAAAAGGGTTTATTTGTGCCTTGCAAAGCAGCGCCGTAGACTCATCGCATTTTGCGTGTGGTCACGGCATTATGCTGAGCGTTCGGCCGTTTTGCGCGGATGTGGCGCATATTTCTTTCACATAATATACTTATAATTTGTTTAGTTCTAAATTTGCGCCTTGTTCCGCCAAATAAAATGTTTTTCTTTATTTATTTATTTAACAATTTATGTACACACACAGAAATAAAAGATTCGAAGAAGGAAACAGAAAAATAGGTACAAAGGTGGTGCTTATTTCTAATTAAATCTCTTCCAGCACACCTGCGAAAGGAGAGTTGGAAGAAAAAAGATATGTAGACACCGTGTGTAATAGTAATAGGAAAATACGAAAGCCTGAGACATGATCATACTTTTTAAGATTGAAAACAAAACGAATACAAATATTTTGCAAACGCTCAAGTTTATTTAAAAGCTCCTCGGTGGCATCCAAGTAACAGGCGTCAGCGTAGTCAATGATGGGCTGAATGAGTGTTTGAGCGAGGGAAATTTTGGTCTTCAAGGGCAAAAAACTCTGAAGGCATTTTAATGAATGGAACGTGTAGTGCACTTTCCGACTGACTTCAGCGACATGAGCAGTCCACGATAAGTAAGAGTCCATGATAACCCCCAGGTTCTTGGCCGTCTTCGCGTAATCAATTTGAACTCCATTCAACCAGAGTGGAGACAGCGACGCAACATCCAGCTTGTTCCGCATATACCTGCCACCGATAACCATGGCCTGGGATTTCTTGGGGTTTATTTGCAGCCCAAAGGACCGCGACCACTCCCCAATCAGCTCCAGGTCATTGTTCACGGCGGACACGGCGGCTTCAGCATCTTCTCCACGAAAGTGATGGTAGAGCTGCAAGTCGTCGGCATAGAGATGGAAGTTAGAGGAAATTACTCTAGTGACAGAGTTAATGAAAATAGAAAAGAGAAGAGGAGAGAGAACGCCACCCTGAGGCACACCCGCAGTAAGACAGCACCAATCCGATGAAGACTCATCAAGGCGTACCCGCTGCGAGCGGCCATTAAGATAGGAATCAAACCAACTAATAGTGGAGGAGGAGAAGTTAAGGGATTTAAGGATTCTAAGAAGGATATCGAAGTCAACAGAGTTGAAGGCACTGCTGAAATCTAGAAGAACAAGTAACGTGAGAGATTTGTGATCCATAGCCCAGCGGATGTCATCAGTAACCTTTAAAAGAGCTGTGACAGTGCTGTGACCAGGGCGAAAACCAGATTGGAAAGGGCTAAGAAGATCATTACTAGAAAGAAAGAGAGAGAGTTGCTGATGGACAATATGCTCAAGAACTTTAGAGAGATAAGGAAGGATAGAAATTGGTCTGAAATCGGTCAGAGAGACCGGGTTAGGGATTTTGGGTAACGGGATGATATGGGCTTGTTTCCAGGCATCAGGAACAGCGCACGAAAACAAGGAGAAGTTAAAAATGTGGGTCAAGACGGGAAGTATTGCGGAGAGAATAGGAGAAATCATTCTTGAGCAAACGTTATCATTACCAACTGCAGAAGAGGAAATGGCAAGAATAGATTTCTTGACATCATTTTCACTCACAGGATTAAATTTGAAAGAGGAACACTGTGGTAATGGCAAACATGACAACTTATTCAATGTAGCTGCCTTGACGTGTGGATCTATATTAAAAGGAGGAAGTGAGAAGTGTTTGTTTAGAGCACACACGTCAGTATCTTTATTAGAGACGACAGGGGATTTACCAATACCGACAGTTTTCAGAAACTTCCAGACCTCAGAGGAGTTCCGGTTGTCAAGAGAATTATGGAAGTAGCGTCTCTTTGCATCTCTACACAAACGACTGCAGCGATTACGCAGCTCCTTAAACAAGCTCTGGTTGCTCTCGGAAGGACAGCGCTTCAACCTCCTTTTGGCCCGATCTCTACTTGCCATCGCATCCTTAATGGCGGGGGTGAGCCAGGGAGCCGGAGCATATCTAACTTTAACTCGACGAATAGGAGCGTATTGATCGTAGAGATTTAGTATTTTGCTGTTAAAAATACCAACCATATCGTCAACAGAGGAGCTGTGGAAAACATCAGTCCAGTCAATGCCAACAGCATCACGTAACAATGCCTCCAGGTCTATGCCCTTGTAATTCCGTAGGAAAATATATTGTGGCTTGCGTTTAGGAGGGCGAATCTTGTAAGACATGAAAATAAGATCATGATAGGAAAAACAAGCGGTAAGCTGACCGTGGACAGATACATTATTAGGTTTAGAAACGAACATAAGATCCAAAAGAGAAGGGGAGCAATTTGGAAAATGATGAGTCGCAGAGAGAGGCAGAATACTGAGGTTAAAAGAAGAAACGAGAGATTGAAGTTTGTGAGAACGAGAGTCATTTTTAAGAAGGCACGTGTTAAAATCACCCATCAAGACCACGTGATCATAAGTAGGACAGAAATTGTTTAGAAGAGTATCGAGAGAATCAAAGTAATCGATAGTAAGGTTAGGACTATACACTACTCCAAGAAGCATCTTCACATGATGTAAGGAAATCTCCAAGAAAAGAAAGTTCTTTCTTTTCCTTCTTTTTCTTTCCTTGTGTGTACTTTTCTTTTTTAATTTTCGACAGCACTGTTGGCGCAGTAGTTGAGCGATTGGTTTCTGCGCTGCGTGTCCCGGGTTTGATTCCCGCACGGAACAAATATTTGTATGGCCTGCAGATTGTGGTATCGGGTCTGGTTGTCTTGTGTCTTGGGTGTGTTGTGTGTGTGTGAACGCACCTACGATGCAGGAATTATTATTAGTGTGGGGCAACGAAAAAAAAAATGTTTATTTATTAATCAGTTTTTTTTTTGGTTATTTTTGTAACCCTTCGTCATTCCTGTATAAGGTTTTCTTTCTGGCTTAATTACTTTTCAAATTGTTTATGGAATATTGCTAAAATAACTCTACGCATCGTTATCGTTGAAAAATAGAGAGTCAAGGGTTTTGGCTAAGTAAGGGCTACTGAAGGAACACAGGAGGGTGTTAGTCAGTACAAGTTTGTCTGTTTGTAAAACCAGAGCGAGAGGAGTTATTTGATGATATAAAAACATATTCACACGTCTTTGTCATTGTGGCGACACTTGGGGAAGGCCTATGTCCAGCAGTGGACGGACTTCGGAGTCTCGGTATGTTAAGATGGCCACCCATCTACAGACTGACCTAGGCTAGTGTTGCTTAACCTTGGAGATCGACCGGTGCGGCTGTTATTATTCTCGCCACAAACTCCTCGAGTGTCAAGTCAAATTGGTCACAAATGTACTAGTTCCGGAACGAAAAAGTTTTTTGTTTCGATTTTAATTACGCAATGCGTTTTTTTTTTTTAAGTAAATTTATTTTTACTACTGTAAATTCAATTAACGAATTGTAATGGCGTATTATTTGATTTTTGTGCAATACCGGTAATGGTTTTTGCGTAACTTGGGATTTTGAGAAAGGCGTTACGAGTATTATCGCAATTTTATTGGTGGTTTTTATTATATATTTATTTTTAATCCACAACTATCACACAACGCCATCTAGTCCCAAACTAAGCAGAACTTGTGGTATAAGTACTAGTCAATTAACTGATAAATATACTTATATATTTCTAAATACATAGGTACATATTATAGATAAATTACACCCAGACATAGAACAAAGATCGTGCTTATCACACAAAATTTGTCTTGGGTGGGAATCGAACCCACGACCTCCGGCATAACAGTCAGGGCCACTGACTCCTAGGCCAGTCAAATATTAATTCTGATACACGTATACTGTGTTTGTGACTTAGCAACTAGGAAGTCTAAGCTAATGAGTTAATCGGATTACCGTAGCCCGATTAGTATGCGAGGACATGACTGGGATTCGATCTTATACATAAGTTGGTAATTTGCATGAGTAACACTGTCTTGATTAGCATGTAGAGCTGAAAGTAGGTAAGCATAATTTTAAACTTCATCATCATTATCATTTAAACCGAAAAACGTCCACTGCTGGACATAGGCCTCCCCCAAGTGTCACCACAACAAACGGTCCTGTTCGTCTCGCATCCATCGCATTCCCGCGAACCTCACCAGGTCATCAGTCTACCTTGTGGGAGGTTTTCCCTTATACTCTTAAAGAATTGGAGGAACCAATAAGCCAAAACAACAATGTACAATATCCAATTGGACAGATAAAACTTGATATTTGACTTAAAATTTTGAAGCTCAAGTCAATGCATTTGGTCAACCATTCATTATGTCAAATAATGATATTGACTACAGTCAAACGGGCTGAATAGGAACACGGGTGAATAGAAACAAAACTTTAAAGGGATTTTTTCACGTTATTAAAGAATTGTTTGCAGCACTTAAAAACTTTTGATATTTATTTATTTATTTATTATTTAATTGATATAAACCAGTACTTGATTGCAATCCCACCTGATGGTAAGCAGTGACTAAAAAACAAACAACCCGTCAGTCCAACAACAGTCCTTTTATATGACTTAAAAGTTTACAATGAATTTGGTCAACCATTCATTATGTCAAATAATAATATTGATACACGGCACATCACTAATTTACATTCAACTATGACAACTTTGCGCTTTGCCAGCAAAGAAAAAGAGTTCCAAATCCATTTCTTTTTCCAAAAAATAAAATTGTAATAACGTGTAGCAACTCCAATTTCAAAATTTTAGTCTCGGTGCGTTTAAATTAGAAGTCGAGCGCGTCATTGCATTCCTTTCTACGAGGAATATTGTTTTTTTTTTTTACTTTTTTCGGGCCATCGTCGGCCAGGATTCGTCTTGGTGTACAAGTGTTTCTGAAGGTGCGTTGATTGCGCTATCGATACAGGATGTTACTAGCTGGCCAGTATTAAGTTTCTGTTCACCTATAACCTTTGTGGAAAGGAATTTATCGATTAAGATTGAAGGATAGGGTAGCGTTGAATTTTTAATGGTTTTATTGGGATATTTTGAAACCTTGAAATCATAGCTTAGTGATCGTTGGCATTGGTGCTATAGTAGTAAATCCAATTTCAATTTCCTGGTAAGAAACTGTCGAATGTTTTTCAACCGAATTCAAAAGAAGGAGGAGGTTCTCAATTCGGTTGTACTTTCTTTGTTTGCTACCAGAGAACTCCGCCGTTTATGGACCGATTTGCAATATTTTTTTACTTCCAGATTTCTCCCGTTTTTCTAAAATCTAGTTTTGATGATGGGATCCATGCGGAGTTGAAGGAACTCCTCAAATAGTGATTTTGGTTATTTTGAACGTTTGAGTGTTTTTTGTAGCGAAGTTGGTTATTTTTTTTTTTGTAAAAAGTTTTTATCTTTGCAGCAGTCAATTTTTTTTTCTTTTTTTTTTCTTTTTGAAGGATTTAACTTTCTAGATATATATTGAAAATTGCCCACGTTAATATCAGCGTATAAAATGCAAAAGCATAAAGTCTAGTTTACAAATTGAGTTTTCTATTAAACGTAGGTAATTCTGGTCATTGCTACATCCGTTCACAAAGTAAATCACTTGTAATTCATATAACCCATAAACCTAATCTTAACTGGTAGTTAGTAAATTGTTATAATAAACTTTGCCGTTAAGCTATAAATTATCAATTAGACATTCTGGCCGTAATGCTGGTCCTGTAGTTATCTAGATGAGCATCTTAATCGATTTGCCGTATTCGTTGTACTCGCTTTGAAGAAAGTTTTAGTTAATGGTGTTTTGTTCTGCACGAGGGGGATTTGTGTCTTAGTTTCAAGAACTTACCTAGATTGTTTTCTAATCTATGGCGTTTATAGATATTTTTAGAAAAAAAAAACCGGTCAAGTGCGAGTCGGACTCGCGTACGAAGGGTTCTGTATCGTCCGTAGCAAAAAACGGCAAAAAAATCACGTTTGTTGTATGAGAGCCATGGGAACACAAAGGGCTACTGAAGGAAGGTGGGTTTTAGTCAGTAAAAGTCTGATACTCTCTCTCACTCTGCTTAGAGCAGGAGAAGTTATTGAATTATAACCTGGTTTAAAAAAAATACGTCTCTTTTTATCTTCATGCAACTTTTTCACTCATCTTTCCCTTCCAGCTTTTATCCTATTTACGTGTGGTTGGTGTGATACAACTTCTTTTTTTATTTCATCACTGAAAGAAAGAAAGAAGAACGAAAGAAAGAAATAACAACAGACAGAAAAAGTATTTTTACCTCACTCATACACACAACTTATTAAAAGCAAATAAACCGTGAGTCCATTGCAACTTACAGCTATACTAAAAAAATCATTGATTTATTTCAAAATTTTGTAACGCTCTCAAACTCTGGAATAAAAATTTACACTCCTTAAATTCGCGACATTCTAAAACTTTACCCACAGCTATCTAACTTTTATCGTAATGTCCAAACTAGGACCTCCTGTATAAGGCTCTGCGTCCTGGCAGCAAGGTATCCTTTGATCTGTTAGATAATTACACCATTGTGATACGATCCGCTGCGCCAGAGTGGCCGAGGCTTGGTCCAACTCCCTATTATCGGCCGGGAGACTGAGGAACATTCCCGATTATATCTCGTGTTTTATGAGATTCAACACGAAAGAGGTGATTGTACCTTTTGTTTTGAGTATTTATCTGGTTTATTTAGAATCTATAGATTTTTAGGGTTTCGCACCCAGATGGTAAAAACGGGATCCTATTGCTAAGACTGCACTGTCCGTCTTTCACCAGGCTATATCTTATGAACTGTTGTATCTAGCCAGTTGAAATTTTCAGAGATGATGTATTTATTCTGTTGCTGCTATAACAACAAATACAGAAAACAGAATAAGTAAAATAAATGTTTAAGTAGTGCTCCTGTCGCACTCTGCGACGGTTTATTTGAGGGATCTGACTTTTACTTTAATGAAATGCCAGAGAAGCTTTATACATTTACTATACTTTTCTTCAAGAATTCAATATTAGTACATCGCGCTACAATGGTTATGTCCGAACCTAAAAAAAAAAACTAGACATTTCTTTGTTCTACTCAATTTTCAAACCTATTCTAGAACAACAAAATCGTTACAAGTATATTTTACATGCCAGTTCGCTAACCTAACTCATGCGATCTCCTTTCGATATCACACTCCCATATAACAAACGTGATTTTATTAGCGTTTTTTGCTACGGACGATACGGAACCCTCTGTGCGCGAGTCCGACTCACACTTGACCGGTTTTTTAGCTTGGTAGTCAATTAAAATTACTAATTAGGTACTTAAAGTGTTAAGTAACTTCCGATATTTATTACAACAAGGGTTAATTTGTTACGTATTTTATGACTTCGTTATGAGAAGAAATACTGAAGGAAAATATAGAGCTTTCTTTGATCTGCTATTGCGTAACTCTGTTGACAGTTCAAGTGATGATCACTTGTTAACAATGTGCATCATTGAACTGTCAAACAGCTAGTTTCGTATTGCCTATCTTCAGTGACCAACTGCAGTGACGTCATTAGCCACTGGTGCCTTTGATAGCCACCGTAACACGTTTTGACAGATGTTATTGTATCGATTCTTTTAAAATTGCGATTGTGTAAGCTTTTGAAGCTATATAATAGTCGATAAAATTTTAGAGTGGTCACAATAGGCACCGTAAATTTTTATAATTCACCACATTTCCACCGTAGTTTGTTAGTCACTTGTGTGATACGTAATACCAATTTTATGAAATTGTCAGTTGACAACTAAGTTTAGTGTGCAACGAATGCTAGTTGTCAACTGTTATTGAAAAAGTTACCCAATAGCCCTCCTGGTAGATAATTAATTACACCATTGTGATGCAATTGAATGGCCGGAGTGTGGTCCTAAGAGTCTCTATTATCGGCTGGGAGACTGAAGAACATTCCTGAT
This sequence comes from Mythimna impura, assembly GCA_905147345.3. Lineage (NCBI taxonomy): Eukaryota > Metazoa > Arthropoda > Insecta > Lepidoptera > Noctuidae > Mythimna > Mythimna impura. The sequence goes on along the minus strand of LR990362.1, from coordinate 8,765,812 downwards.
TATATCTCGTGTTTTATGATGGTTCAACACGAAGGAAGTGGTTGTATCTTTGGTTTTGATTATTTGTCTCGTTTATTAGGAATATATATGGCTGGCTGTTGGTTAGTGGCCCTGATTGCTATGCCGGAGGTCGTCGGTTCGATTCCCACACAGGACAAATGTTTGTGTAGTGAGCACGATTATTTGTTTTGTGTCTGGGTGTAATTTATTTATAATATGTATGTATTTAGAAATACATACATGTTTATCAGTTGTCTAGTAGGTACTCATAACACAAGCTCTGCGTAGCTAGAGACTAGACAGCGTTGTATGATAGCTGTGGAATATTATTATTTATTATATTGTTTTTTTTTCCTGCTAGTCAAAGTTACTAAGTATCGGGTAACTTCCGATATTTATTATGACAAGGGTAGTTTCATACGTATTTTATGACAACGTTATTCCAAAGGTTTTCTGTAAGAAATTGCCCTGTGCGATAAGACCGCCTATTGTACAGTCAGGGGTCAAAAGTGCAGTTCCACCTTACCAATGCTAAAATGTCTAAAATTTATTTGTAGAAGAGGGTTAATGGGGAGATCCTATGCTACCAATTAAATCAGTCATGAATACTAATTTAATTGGTAGCATAGAATCTAATGTATTGAATAAACTAGTTGTGGACTATTGAGCTTCTTCAACAAATAAATTTTAGACACTTTAGTATTGGTAGAGTGCAACTGCACTTTTGTTCCCTGACTGTACATTTATTTTTAGGGTTCTCAAATTGTAAAACGGAATAATAACCCACCTCAAAAAACAAAAAACTGTCTACAATGTAACTCAGCGTATTATTCCTATAGTAAAACAAATAGCTTCTCAAGTTCTCAAACATATCTCTGCCGTGTGGTCGCCGTCCTATCGTTGCGCGCGCGCAGCTTTTTATTTGCTCTGTCCTTTTAGGGAGACCCATTCAACGAGAACGGGATTTAAGAATGAATTGCTTTTTGTTACGGTAACAGATATTCTTTTTTTGTTCAATGTTTTGAAGCTATTTTTAGATTTGGAAGAAAAAAGTGTGATTAGCTTTTGGTGTGATTGATTTGAATATTTAAAAAAAACTCTAGGTCTACTTTTCATTCATTTAGATAACCAATATCTTTTATATTAGGGGTTAAAGTATGAAATTGCCGTTCTTTAAAACGGGTTGCTTTGATTTGACTTGGAATTATAAGTTCAAATAAACTTTATTAATATAAAGTTCTATTTTCAAAATTAGGTATTAATTGGTTTCTTTGTGTTTTGTAATACTTATAGCAGTTCTTATAACCATGAAAGCTAATAAAAAACGTTTTTTTTCATATCATTTCATATCAGTAGTGCAAATACGATTGATAGGATTGAGAAGCGTTAGCAAAATCTTACATGGTCAATTCTGTTTTAAACGTTTGACAATCTTTATCACTGACTAGCTTCCACCAGCGGCTTTGCCCGCGTGAGAGTAGAAAATATATATCTGTCATTCATTAATAAATTAGCATTTTTAATTTTATTCATTACAAACACAAAATACAAATCTTTCTTCTTTGTTATATTACTAATATTATAGAAATATAGACTAGCTGTGCCGACAAAAATAATTTAAGTAGCATTTTTGTTATAGGTATCGAATATAGATTTAGTAAAAAAAAGTTATTTTGATATTACAAACAGACACTCTAATTTTGTTTATAATACATATAGATATCGACGGTCCAGTAGTTTTGAGTTTTTTCGTCACTAACAAATATAAAATATCTTTAGTACCTATAGATACAATCGATACAATGTCACTTTGTAAGGACACAAAGACTCAAAAGCTGTAGAATTTTTTTTTGTATGTAAAACATTTGCAGCATCTGAAATCTCGCCTGCAATTTATCATTCATACTTTTTTGGCAGATAACCATCAGTTTCAACATCCTTATTTGCCTTGCTTGTGTCAACAGCTGACCCAAATTATGCTATATTTTTAGATCAATATCGTAGATTTAAATTTATTTATGAGAAGGTGACGAAAAACACATGGCAGTGGTTTTCATCATCAAAGAGTTTGCTTTCTACCACATTTTATTAAAATAATAATAGATTATATATTTATTTTATTTTCTTATGGGCATGCAATTCGACATTTTTTTGTTTTCACTGTTTTTCATACAACCGCTCTTACGACGTTATGACGTTATTACACATTTTTCATTAGATATTTTGGAAACACAGTATCTTGTGGATATTAGCTAGGCTTCTATTGAAATCAATTTATAAATTTGTGTAAAACTAATCCAGTAAAGATTTTTGAAAATCTGCTATTTTGCATGAACTTTGACACTTCATAATATAAAATTAAAAAAGACAAAAAAATATAACAATTGAAAGCTTACAAATTTAATCAAGATTCTGAAAAAAGTAGTTACGCGTTTTTTGGAACAAGTTTTGTGAAATATTCAAGTAAATCTCGGAATTACCGAATGCTAACAGAGTTTTCAGGCGTTATCTCTCTTTTTTTGCGTTGCCTCTTCGTCAAGCATCGCGTTGAATTGCGTTAGATGAAGTAACAAGCTTTGAAAACATGCTCGATGTTGACGATAGGCGAGAGAAAAAGGAGCCTCATAAGGCTAAAATTAACATTAAGTAAGTAATTAAAAACTCTTAGAAGAAAAAAATTTCGTCACCGTCAAAATTCTTATAAAAATACCTGCAATTCTCTCTTCTATTCTTTCTCACAGCTGAAAGCTTTGCTTTCCTCCAAATTCTTCTAGATATTCTTTCCTCGAGCCACATCAAACCAGCCCCTGCAGTAGGCGTTTAGGTCGGCTAGCCATCTCTTCCCAGGTCGGTTACTTCAGATGGCCTTTGTGTTCCAGGTCCACGGTAATTCTTTTGAACAATTTTTTATTTTATTTTATTTATTTATTAATTCTTTATCCACATAAAAGTACAGAGGCGGACTTAATGCCTTATGGCATTATCTACCATTCAATATTTGGGTGATGGAGAGACAAATTGTGGTAGGTGCAATATTAAGCATTAGGTACATATTGTTTATAACACATTATATTTTATACAAATATATACTTAAATACAATATACATAATATATCTATATGTACTCAAACTAGAAAGAAGGAAAAAAAGAGAATACACGAATCTAGTGAAACAACTGGTGCAGACAAATAATAAGAAAACAAATTAGCGCTGTGACGATACTGCTGCCAACTTCTTACGAATGACAAAAAATGAAAAACAATCTCGCAGTCTAAGCATGGGAACCTACAGACACACATTTAAGACCAAAACCGACCCTCCAGAGATATAGTAAATATACTAGGTACAATTTCTACAAGATAGCTTCAGTATCGATACTCATCATACTGTACACTACCTAAAATGATAAATATTTCACACTATTAAATTACCTCACAATCATTTCCGTTATAATTCTCTTGTTATAATTTAGGCAATTTTCACCTTGTATCGATAAGCGTTATACATCCCTTTCTCCTGTCAGTACAACACTATTGTTGGCGCGAGTTTTTGCCAAAACACTTTTATCGAATAACAAGTTCCTCATTAGCTTATCTATGGTATTGAATGAAAGTAACACCGTAACGCTATGGTAAACTGATAATCTTTTAGCTAAACGGTCTCTGAGTAAGGAACTGAAGCGTAAGCGATTTGGTCTAATTACCTGTGACGAAACACGCGTGTGCTTAGTGCTTAACCTAAAAATAATAATATCAGCCAGTAACTGTGTCACTGTAGGCCAAAGGCATACAGGGAATGTTTTACGAGTATATGAATTAATTTATAATTTTGTAAAATTATAAACTAAATATATATAGGCACCTGATGATTTTGTATATGGGCCTTAGACACCAGTGTGAGTGCGGTGCTCCTGCCCAGACGTTGGTTCAATTACTAGAGAGCCCAAAGTTTCCCTACATCTGCACTTTGGAGTATCTTAAAAATGGGTCACCTACTGGTACTGCCAAATACTTTGAAGGAAAAGAAAATAATCGATTCGAAAAGAAGAAGTTGTCTTATACAGAACTATTATTATATTATTATTATTAACACAATCATGAAATAAAATATCGTTAAATGTATTGTTTGATTTCTAAAGAAATATTAGTATGGACAATCTATACTATCTATACTAATATTATAAAGTGGTAAAGTAAGTTTAAACGTAGTGGGTAATATCTGATACTCCTGAACCGATTCTGAAAATTCTTTAACTAATCTGTATCGGCACTTTCCCTGTATGCGACTATAAACTATGTCCATAGACATCATCATGAGTTTTTTAAATTGTCTACTTTCACGCAGTTGGAGCCATAGATCAAAAAAAAAAAATTGTTTCAGTAGAAAAATAATCTTTCTCACTTTCCTCTAGAATTTACAACTTGAACCACAAAGTAACACCAGAGGCCACGGTTAACAAAACAGTCTTTATAAAATCAGGTCCCATTGTCCGCCCATGAGAACCCCTGATCAACCCCCAAACTCTTTACACCGACGTTTAACTTAAGTAAACACATTTTAATTAAGTGTACATGTACTTGATAGCTCACTTTGATAGAACGAACAAAATTAAACAAAGCATTGTAACAATGATAGATGTGGTTTGAATGTTTATCTAATAATGATCATTCGTGTGAAAAAAGTAGCTTGTACTTACGTTGAGTTCTTTCTCAGGAGTTAATAGATGTTTTGTGTGAATTGCAGGCAGTTTTACTCCAACTCCTTGGTATGATTAAAATACTTTATGTACTATTTCACCATCATCCCTTTTCTCAGCTCCATCAGCATCCCTTGTTAAATCATCAAGTAACTTCTCACGTTCTGGTAGATTGGATAGTCAGATTTTACTAAGGAAAACCCACCCGTATTCCTTTAGTTACCCTTTGCGATCCAGGACTGTGGTGACCGTTTCGAACAATCCCGCAGCCCTGGCAGGACCATCATCACCCCTTGCAGCTAATTTAATTAGTGTCTTAACAGCTTCTTTGTTTTCTTTGTTCTTTTTTTCTCTCTTAGTTGTCCATCTCATCATCATCATCATCATCGGCCCTCTTTTTGTAGGTACCAACGAATTAGATAGGTATAATATTCTACATAAATATTATAATATATACACCATAAATAAGTTTTACTTCGCATTGAAGCTTTAACTAATAAGTATTTTTAGGCTTTAAACACTTTCGGTACCCATACCGCATGCATATCCTATGCATGAAAAAATTATTGTTCGTATGCCCACACCCTGCCTCCCAAGTCTTTGCTATTTTTGACTTGCGTTCATGCCATACTACGGATTCCGATTTATCAATTATTATTGTACTACCCATAGGTACCCAGCACAATAAGTAGTACAATAATATAATTGATGCCTTGGCACCGAAAGAGTTAAAAGTGAAGGTTAAAAAATATGAATATCATCTTCCAAAAAACTCTGGTTATTAATGAAACTTGTAACCTTTAAGAAAGAAAATCCACCTGCCTGAGGCCTTCATTATATCAATAGAATTTATTTCAATCTTATTCACTGTGTTCCGTCAAGTAACGATGATTGATACACCTATCATTATGAACCACCTTAATTTCATTCTGAAGTATACTTGTTATTGTAGTCTTTAAAAAGTGAGTCTCATTGAGAAAATGATTTCTTATTCCTTTATTAAAATTAATTCATAATTCAATCTATGCTTTAATTGCCTAAGCCAAAGTAATTTCCAAAAGAGTTTGTTTTTTCCACATTGTTCAAGAAATTAGAATATGTTTCGCACGCAGCGATCGTGATAACATATTTACTTTCGTTTCGTTTAAATTAAATAACTCATTCATCTTTAATCTGTCCGAACGCATCTTTACTTTTACCCGCTTGTTAATCATATAACCATTAGAAATTTCGTGTAACGTTGATTACTTGAAAGTGTGTGCAAAGTTTATAGTCATGTGGTCCCAGGATGAGAATGGACCACCCACTGTGAACAAAGGCACTTGTGTCTACGGAAGCTATACTTATTATTTGCGGCAGGGGAACGCCCCTTTGCTTCAGCAATTGCTACCATTGTGAAGATGTCATCGGCTAAATATAATATATCTGATCAATCTAGTACACCGTATCAAAAAAGGAGACAGAGGAATATTCTTTTAAAATTTTCTCTAAAGGTACATGTAGCATTGTCAAATTAGATAATAAATTCTTAATTTTTTGGTCCTTTTGTAGGTTTAATAGTTTTATGCTCATTTTATTTTGTGTCTCCTAAGTCAATTTGATCTTCAACAAAACTAGATTCTAATTTGCGTTGGGTCACAACAGGTCAAACGTCACTTGCTATTATTAAACCATAGCTGTTTGCTGCTCATCTTTCTGATACGATCTTTCTTCAGATGTCAAAGTGCACCTAATTAGTTGACCTATCACGTGGTAGGGTTATGTTAGCATTAACCATTTCCCGTTCTGACCTCTGGGGGTAATGAGAAGACTCTTTTCTTTAGATCTGACATCTGTGAAGGAAGAATGTCGGAACTTTCAAAATTACGAACAATGCTATCTTTAGTTTGTCTAGACTCAGGTTAGGTGGTCAGGTTCAAGACAGTTATTAAATCTTATCGTTTGTTTGTAAGAGATAACCTGTCAAATTAGCATTGTTTGGTTTATCTTTTTACTAACTTCTCACATTTCAAAGTCTCATTTCTTTTATTGTTTTGCCATTTCTAAGATTGATTTTCATTTCTGGATTTCTCAGGACTGATAATAACTTACGTGTATTATGAGTGCGAGTTCTCATGAAACCTTTCGTATAGCTGTTCTATAAATGTTTGAATATGAATATTATTCTTATTAAATTAGAATATACTTCTACGAAATAGTGTCATCTGATTAGATTTATATTTGCTTCCAACTGTTTTGCATCCTCCATTACTATGATTTAGCGGGTTTCTGTTCAACATCTAGGACGTAACACAAAATATAGTGCAGGCTGTCGATAGATACATGGCAGGCAAAATACAACAAAATTAATATTCGCAGCTCTGGGTATTATCTTGGAACCATAAATAAGCTATAATGCGTTTACCGTTAGAACAGTAGACGGATCAAATTGGTGTACATTGTGGAGGTCAGTTTGACCCATAGCATGAGGTTTATAGGTTACTGCTAGAAAGTAAACGCCATGTTTACTTACAGTATTAGAAGTTTTTAACAAACAATTTTTTTCACCAGTAGCATGTTTTGGTGTGTTTTCTATAAACATGTTAAGTGGTTTTATACAAATAGCTGCTTCTGTTTTTATTTTATTAGCGGTGTTTTAGCGGACATCCGGTATTTAATTGGTATTCAAACATTTAATACAGCCAAGGCTATTAGGTAAGTCTCCTTTCTGAGGTTCAAGTTCATTGTCACCGTTTATTAGTTAGGTGTTGTGCAATAGCTTATTTGCATAGTAAAGTTAATGGTGATGTTTGGAAGTGCAAATGAGTAAAATCCGATTAGCATTAGAAAACGAAATTAATTAACCAACAGCTCACCAGTTAAATTTATCCTTAGGTATGTGCTTGAGTAAAAGCTTGTACCTGAACATTTCTCTGAATTCCTACATTTCCTAGAACCATTTACGTTGTTCACTGCAGCTGAACCTTACCAGCTGTTTTCGAAACAAACCGACTCAAGCAATCCCAAAAATGTTCTTGCCACACCAATTTAGAACAACAGCAGTAGCCGTAGGCGCGTGTCGCAGCGATTTGTCGTGTAAATCCGCAAATTGGTGTGAAACAGTCAAGGAAAATTGCGACTTTCCAATCGTGCTGTTGTCGGTCGCCCTTGGTGACGTACAGTGAAAACAATTGATCGTTTGGAGAAAGTATTTAGGCTATGTTATGTGATAAGGGCACGGCTTAAGACAAGACCTTTTTATTTTTCTTCGTGTACCCAGTTGTTTATATTGAGCGATACCGGTATACAGTTTCGTGTTTTCACTTTCGTTTTTGAGTTCGTCAACTGTTTGTTTAGATGTTGAGGAGTGTATTTTGAAAGTCTTGTGGATAAGAAACTTGAAAATGCTTGTTTGAGATATGAGAAAGTTATTACACGCTTTTTTTGGGGGTGTTCCTCGAAAACAAGATTCTGCGTGAATCATTCAAACAGTTTTATCTCAACAAATATGTATTGAGAATTTGTAATTTTTAGTTAGAATGTATGAGCGATTGAGTAGTGTGTTGTGGAATTTATCTAAATCGCTTTTCCCGGAGGTATTCGGTAATGAAGGCATTCTGTGATCGCTAGAGACGCTAGAGGAACCGAGCATGAGCGAAGCACGACCCGAGTTCAAATTCGTGTAGTGTGGGCCGACTCTAAAGGAACCGAGCACGGATGACACTATACGAATTTGAGCTCGGCTCGTGCTCCACTCGTGCTTCGTATTATGTTGTTGCCTTGTGCTGTACCAAATAAATGCTTTTTCTTTCTTTTCTTTCTTTTCTTAATTTTCTTTCTTTTCTTTCTTTTCTTTCTTTTCTTTCTTTTCTTTCTTTTCTTTCTTTTCTTTATTTTCTTTCTTTTCTTTCTTTTCTTTCTTTCTTTCTTTCTTTTCTTTCTTTTCTTTCTTTCTTTTCTTTCTTTTTCTCTTCTTTTCTTTATTTTCTTTCTTTTCTTTCTTTTCTTTCTTTTCTTTCTTTTCTTTCTTTTCTTTCTTTTCTTTCTTTTCTTTCTTTTCTTTCTTTTCTTTCTTTTCTTTCTTTCTTTCTTTTCTTTCTTTTCTTTCTTTTCTTTCTTTTCTTTCTTTTCTTTCTTTTCTTTCTTTTCTTTCTTTTCTTTCTTTTCTTTCTTTTCTTTATAGTCTTTCTTTTCTTTCTTTCTTTTCTTTCTTCGGTCGTGCTCGGCTCCTCTAGCGTAAACCCACCTTTAGTTGAAGTTACACCAAGTTAAGTCGATAATAATCACTCAATCTCTAAACAAGTTAACATTTGCCAATAAATATCTCCATTTATTGCGCCAATTTCACGGCTAAACCCAATAACATAAACAGACATGGTAGCACCGATTGTCTAAAGTGCGTAAGTTAATTAAAATATTTCATAACATACGAGTTTTGAGTAAAATTGCGTTCCGTATTGCTTATTATGCAAGATGTTCATCGGAGATCGCAAATTGGTTGCGTACGCGTAACTTGACGGCCCTAGATGGTGTTGGGGAAATTAACTTAGGTTTTAATTGAGATGTAATTGATTCGCTTCTTGCACAGTGGTTTTGGGGTATGTAGATCGAGGAAATGTAGTTCGGCTAAGTAAAGGGTGGGTCTGTTTTAGTGGCTAGACGTGTAAAGAAAATAGAGTGCCTATGTATGGATCGTAGAAGGTCTGTGAGATGGATTGAAGGAGTCACCGTGTAGTGCGGGTGCCAAAGGAAATTGAGTGTGCAAAATATGAGGACCGCATTCTATACATAGTTTTGAATTCAGTAAAGCATGCAGATTGTGATTCTGGATGATGCCAGGAGTTAAGCGATAATGTAGTTGACGATTGAGCACGCTTGCCTAGAAGTAACTTATTCACTCTTGACTCAATGACCCCGAGGTTGTAGCTATTAAGAAACACAGGCTCCGGTAGGAATGTCCACTCCTTAGCTGTACGCAAAATAAATGTGTTCTCAAAACGTTTATTTATCTGAAGGGGCTCAGTTGGGCCGATGCCTGCTAGAGCTGTGGGATTGTTCGATAGACCGTGGTCTCCTCGCAAAGGGCAACTGAAGTAACACCGGTGGGTTTTAGTTAGTAATAGTCTGACATCCCCTCTTGCTCCACCCTGAGAGAAGTTAAATGATGATTTGCCCCCTCGGTAAAAAAATATTTAGTGACATAATTAAAGCATTCACAGAAACTCAGTAGTACTGGTAACAGCTTATTATTGATAAGTACCGAGCAACCAGGAAAGGCGGATTCGCTAACGAAAGCTTGTTTAGTTCCACCTTCAGCGGATGCATTCAGTCATCACTGACGTGTTTCCTCAATTTGTTGTTATTATCTTAATTATTCTTAATCCTTAATTGCACTCTTTACAATCTTCAAGACACATCATGATTATTAGCAATACGGAAACCTGTTTTATTGGAGGTGATTATTCGAGACCTGGGTATGGCCCCAGGTCTCGAAATACTGACGTTCGTTGCCCCTGTACTGGTCCTGCGTGATGGAATAGGGCACATTCCCGCGGAATAGGGCCGCCTTTGACCACCGCTTTTGACCCACAACACATCCTAGGACACAACAAGCATAGTAGTATGGGTTTTTTTTAGGTGGGAAATCATCGAATAACTTCATATACTCTGGGTTGAGCGAGAGAGAGTGTCAGACGTTTACTGACTACCACAGATATGTTTTACTAAACAAATTTCTCGTGAGAAATTTTATCATTTTCGTTACGTTATGGCATTGCAATTTGTAGCTCCTAATTGAAATATAACGTTACGTAGTGGTAGGAAGGTACTTATGCTGATCATATCTGCTTCCTTTGTAAAACTAATCAAACTTGACGCGTCCGGTGAAAGCCCAAATGATTGATTGAACTTCTAAATTCCCGATCGCATCCTGTTTTGGTGGTAGTGTGGCCAATCTTATACAGCTAAAAGTTAAGCTTCAGATACATTAGGGAACAAAATGTCCCCTCGCCATGACGCGCAACGCTGTCAAAATGTTAGTAGGGTCTTGACTTGGACTTGAATAAAATGCAGTGGACTTTAAAAATTGACGCCGAGTTGCTAACATGTCGGTTTTCTACCGGTTGCATTTCGGGGAGTGTGCGTCGGAATTGCATAACCTACGAGTAATTCCGCCTAGCCCGTTCAATCATCGGACCACCAGCGTACGGCAATGCGCCACCGGTACATGGTGGACATCCCACATATACGCAAAAAACGTTTTGGGAACACATTCATTGTGCGTACAGCTAAGGAGTGGAATTCCTTGCCGGAATCTGTGTTTCCTGATGGCTACAACCCGGGAATCTTTAAGTCAAGAGTGAATAGGTTACTTCTAGGTAAGCGCGCTCCATCGTCGACCGCATCGTCGCTTTCCATCAGGTGAGATAGCGGTCAAGCGCGAACCTATCAAGAATAAAAAAAAATTGACAAACATCTATCCAAAGGAATTGTACAGAAATAGAAAACATAAGGCGCGCGTGTGCCATTGGTTGTTCTCGCTAGTGAAGTGTTGGGGGGCAAGTTGTAGTTGTAACGTTGCAGCTGACGCTGCAACGTTACTCGAACAGTACCTCTACCATGAGTTTAAAGCAATAGTATTCGTCGCTACTCGATATCGACGCCGTAAATATTTTGTATGGCAAATTTTGCAGCGCCTCTAGCGGTCACTTGCAGAACCAAAATCGGTAGTATGAGTCATCAAGTACAAAACCTATCGAATAAGAACTCGCTAGCGACTAAAGTTTTTAGTAGTTTCCTATAGAAAAACGGTACCATGAGTAACAAATTTGACAGGTGCTATCGAAGCAAACCGTTACTACAGTAGTAAAGTAACTCACTAGCATATTGAAGGGTGAAAATGATGTAAAGCGTGTCGTGTAAAACAATATTTTATTTATTTGTGCATAAATATGTCCGGTAAAACTTATTTAACGTAGAATATGTTAGGTACGGCTGCATATGAAGACGAACGACGCGTCAAAGGAAATTTCCAAGCGACTAAACGAAAGGCACTTGAACATATTAGTTAAAATAATTTCATCAAAGAATATAGGCTCAATAAAGGGGCTTTCGAGTATTTGTGTGGTCTGCTAAGGGTTTATACAGATTTGAAATTTACACAAAGAGTAACACTTGAATCGAAGGTAAATTAGAAATAAGAACGTTATAATAACTTACTTTTATACATGCACTTCATAATAGAAATACCACTTTTCACTATCCGCATTGTTATTTTACGTATGAAATCTCTCTTTTTCCCATTCAATAATTCACAAACACAACAACACTGAACCATCAAAATATTTCTACAACTACAATATTTCATTTTCAATAGGCCGGGTTATACTTAGAGAATTGGTGTTTCAATTTGGTAGGATTTGTAGGTCTATCTGCCTTACTCTGTCTTTTACTGTAGTTAGAAAGAGAGCAAACTTGAGTGTGAAGTTAGATACGATGCGGTTTTTGTACCAACGCGTTGGTACAAAAACCGCATCGTATCTAAACACTCGACACCGTTTAGACTATCGAGTTGTCGCTAGCGAGTCCGTTTGACTCATGGTACGAGTTTAATAGTAATCTATTCGATGCGCGTTTATTCGATATCGACTACGGTGAGATGATGTAGTTTTTCGATAGTAACTCATGGTAAGGGTACTGATCGAGCGTTGCGTGTCACGTTAGGGGATATTTTAGTCCCCAATGTATGTTGAGGCTTTAGTCTTTTCAGCCTGACACATAAAACCACAGCTTTGAATTATGCTACTTATTGAGTGGGTAACATGCGTTTTCTGAATTGGTAGACTATGTATGAGTTTGACAAGTACTTTGGCATGAGATCTTTTCGACCTCGCAATAAGCTCGGCTTTGCCAAACTCTACTTGTGAATCTCAAATTCTTTATTCAAAAAGTAAGTATTAGACTTGACGGTTAGAACAGTTTGGCAAACTTATACGGGAAGCATTTACTGGTGGTGGACGAAACATTTTTTTTAAATCGTTAAGTAATGAAGAATTAGCCGTATGGTAAAATAATAGAATATCCACTAGTAACGCGATTTTTAAAACATGACCTATAAAATATGGTGGTAAAAATATTCCCTCTTCGACTTAATAAGTTATGGTAGAACTACACTGCTCACACGTGTGCCTCACACGTCGATCTGGGCGCGTCGGTCTCCATACATTTTATATGGAAACTAGACTTGTAGAGCTACACCGCCACGCGACGTTGTTCTACGTACAAATCAGCCCCCTAGCTAAGTTACAACCGTATCGTTTGGATTCTCTTTTCGTTGATCGCCTCGAGTCGGCCACGCCTCCTATTCCTTTGGTCTGACCACGTGACTGAGCGTTATCGCGGTAACGAAACGGTTGTAACTTGGCTAGGAGGGCAGGCGTGTAACACGTGTCCGTCGGTCTAATGTAGTCCTAGCTTTATTGTTATCTTTTATCTCACCATTCCTTTTTCTTTGATTCCAGGACCGACCGGCAAAGATTAACGCGGCAAAAGAAAGAAAAACCGCCAACCAAAATGTGACCACCGAAAGAGTAACCAAAACACTAAGCAACCTTCAAATACACGAGTCCTTCAAGATTACATGATCCAACAATATTTATTGTACTTATTAACTTTAGAAAACGAATCTAGTCGCCATAGCACTATTTAAACGAAGCAATTTTAGACTTTATCATTTAGACAATACGGTTGAAGATCGTGTTGAAGTACAAAGATTAAGGAATTGAAGAGGCAGTACAAACGACTCCGGGGGCCCTAATGTTGATTTATCAGTAAATTGATTTGATTAGAAGTTCCCTGAGATAAAACGAACAAGATGTCCACAAGTAAGTAGCTTATATTTTTATTTTTTATTGAAGTTATACTTCTTTTGGCGCGATAGAGAAAAATGATGACAGTGAATTTTTACGATGCGCGCTCACACCGACGCGACACCTTAATTCTACATCGTGAAGTTAGTTCTAGGTGGCATGCATGAAAATTGATAACTATGTTCAAGTTGTATATTCTAGTATTTTTATATTTAGAACACGTGTTTCGTAAGAGTACAATTAAACAGTGTGAATAAATAAATATTATTTTGGTGTTTTTATTATTTAAATAAAATCTTTTTGATTAATTTTAATATTTATCGTTAATCACTACTGCATTTTAGTTTTTTTTTCCATACGCCAAAGAAGTATAACTTCTAACGCGTGTACATAAGTACACACACTCTTTTTTTATTCGTAAGATATAAATATGTGGCTTCGATGCGCTGTGTGGCTTATATATGATAATCCTCATAAACAGAGTGAAATATTGCGTACATAACTTAAGTTACCTTTTATATATCTTTTTTATACACTACCTTATTTATGACGGTTCTACCATATTCACTTTATGTGTTATCAAAATACGAAAGCTACAAGTTTATTTTTTTCTTAGGGTGGGAAATCATCAAATTAGCCTTCTGGGTGGAGTGAGGGAGGGCAAGGAAAAGAGTGAGCTGCTCCTCACCCTATCATCTTTTGCGTAACTTTTCGTAACTATTATTTAAGAATTAGTTATCTGGAATAACCATGTTTTTAATAGGAGTCGGGCGTTGATAGTGGAGCCGGCAGGGACTTTCACGCTGTAGTTGTTCGCACAATGAATGTGTTCCCAAAACGTTTTGTGCGTAATATAGGTGGGATGTCCACCATGAACACATCGCCATTCGACTGGTGAACCCATCTTTTAATGTCGGGGTAGAAAGCCTTATGGATGTCCTTCGTCCTGGGACGAGCGTCAGAGGCTGAAACTATTACTGCTTAAACCACACAATATTCATTGCCACAAAAATAAAACAATCTAGCAGCAATCATTTTCACAATGGTCGTCTCAAATATATTAGATAAGATCACCTTCCTGCTCCTAAAAGAAAGGTTTTTAACCAAAACAACGTTTTCGTTTCCAGGTTTCGAACACTCTTCAATGAAGAGTAGCTTCTCGTTGTCATCGTTGAGGAGCGCGCCCGCGCCGCCTGGCGGCCGCTGCGAGCAACTCGAGCGGCCATACCATAGTCTTACTAAAAAACGGTACGGTTTTTTACTACTTAAAGCGCAAGTTCATTTGAAGATGTATTTGTTTAGGCCACCGATGTTATTTATTAATTGATATAAACTAGTGCTTGACTGCGATCCCGCCTGATGTTAAGCAGTGATGCAATCGTTGATGGTGAAGCGTACTAGTTTATTAAGAGCTTATTAACTCTTAGCTTTAGTTAGGCATCACATTTGAACTTATAGCAAAATCCATCAGTAGATAGCAACCGATATGACTCATTTGGGAAGCTGCTCCAACATACTACAGTGTCTCAAGGCAAAATTTAAGACTATGACCAACCAGAGCGTGTTCATATACGGCTCTGAAAAGTAGGTCATAATGGGCCTCATCCAAAAACTTAAAGTCACCCAAAGGGCAAAGAAGAGGGCTATAGGTATTCGGCGTTTCCTTGCGTGGCTGGATCAGCAATGGAGAACCAATGTTATCGACATAGCCCGAAGAATTGCTAAACTTAAGTGGTAGTCGGCAGGGCACATTGCTCGCAGAACAGATGATAGGGTCGAAGTTTCTGGAGTGACATGATAACCGCGTACTGGAAGACGCAGCGCTTTTAGGCCTCCCACAAGACGAACCGGTGACCTACTGATGGTTGCGGAAAAATCCGATGGATGCGAGACGCACAGGACCGGTCATTGTGGCGACACTTGGAGTAAGACTATGTCCAGCAGTGGACATCTTTCGGCTGAAACGATGATGATGATGTAGCTTCTTGACGCCGCCACCCTTTAGGAACAGCCTTCTCACGGTATTAGAAGAAAACATTAGGCACTAATAAAACCTTTAGTCGAATGATGGATGAGTGAGTTAATTGTAAAAAAAGGGCAAGTGTGAGTCGGACTCGCGCACTGAGGGTTCCCTACAAACTTACCTATGAAAACAGTTCAATTCCCAAATTGAGTAACGAAGATTTTTCCGAATCGCAAAATTTTTTTTAGTGCCGTAACTACAAATTTACAGTTTTCAGATTTTTTTCCTATAGTTGTGTTATGAGACCTTGCTTAATGCCAAATTTCAGGATTCTAGGTCAACGGGAAGTACCCTATGAATTTTGATTCCCTTGAGAGTGTCGAAATACACGTTTTTTGCAACATAAACGGCCGTATCTTTTTTTTCGTTAACTTAGAAGTTTGATTTTTTTATAGCTTCAAGGGACCTCAGACTTGATTATATAGTTTTAATTTCAACTCGATACCTCCACGCGTTCCCGAGATAAAGGGTCTAGCCAGACAGACAGACAGACGGACGGACAACGAAGTGATCCTACAAGGGTTCCGTTTTTTCCTTTTGAGGTACGGAACCTTAAAAAAGGAAACTTCTCTGTCTAGTTATTTTAAAGTAAGAATGCCAATTATCGCAACTATCGATTCTTACACGTTCGATACAAAATACAACATTGTCCAAAGTGCAGGGATCGAGTGACTAGCTACCACAACAAAGAGCTATTTTATAGTCTATTGCGCATGCGTTGCAGTAAGCAGAGCTTGTTGCGCATGACCTAACAAGAATTAATTACCTCAGCTATTAAGTTAACTATATTCGATTTATTTTCATATTACCGAGAAATTAAACAAGAGGGGTTATTGTCATTGAACTTTAGTTCAAACAAGTTCACAGATTTAATTAAATCTAGTGTATCTATACTTTCACTGAGCTGCTGTTGGTATTGTTCAAGAGTTCAGTTAGTGCTTCTAAACATATATCTATAATATTAGTAAAAGTCTAAAACTAGTGAGCCTACTAGTCTGAAACCGCTATACCTACTTAATTTATTGGTGTATTGTACCTACTTACGGGAATTGCATGACTTGATTCCGCCATCTCCTTTCTACCATCGGACAACCCGACGTACGGCGAGTATCCACCCTTACGTTGTTGAAACTTCAACGGTCCGGACTAAGCGTTTCGCTTCGTCGTTTATACCGCGTACATCGAAGGACTGGAACAATTTGCCTGCTGCGGTCTTCCCGTCCAACTATAATTTAGGTGTCTTCCAGGCTAGAGTGAATAGGCTCTTAATAAACTAGTGCGCCTCACCATCAATGATTGCATCACTGCTTACCATCAGGTGGGATCGCAGTCAAGCACTGGTTTATATCAATTAAAAAAAAAAATATATGGTTAATGTTTGTTTGTTCCTTCCTTCTCCATATTATGACAAGCCCTTGTCTTGGGGTAGTCACTTTTTTTTAGAAGAAATAGAGTATATGTATCTGGTATCTGATTTTACGACGGGAAATTGAAGAGAAAAAGAGTACGCTTAATTGTTTTACTTTTTGCGAAACCAACATTTCGTAGTTTTAAAATAATTGTGCGACTACCGAACTGGTTTTCTTTTAGCGCCATTTTGCAATTTATGACCGAGAAGACGAAATTCTTATAGTAAAATAGTGAAATGACAAGTTTTCATTTGGTTCAACTCTAAAATCTTAAAATTAAGTAGATTATTTTAATTACTCCTTCGTAAAATGGAGTGCAATACCTCTATATTGGAATTTGGTTAGCAGCGGCAGTGGCATGATTCAGATGATGACAGAACGTAAGCATCAAAAAAAGCGGGCCGGGCCGGGGAAATTGATGTGGAGGTCGGAAAACCGGGTGTTATTGCAAAATTAAGAGACGACCAAGTCCTGTTGTGGACCGTATTATAGCATAGACAGAAGTTATCGAATAAGAACTACCATTTATTTTATAACATCGTGTTTTAGGAAGGAGCCATGTCGCGAAGCTTGGCGTCGCAGCTGGGGCTCGGCAGCGAGCGGCGGCAGCGCCGGCGACGACCTGTGGCCGCTGCTGCAGCACCACTACGACTATATCATGGACAACCAGATCATCGATAGTTGCAAGGTGAAGTCTATACGTAATTTTTTTTCAACACACTCTGAAACTCCTCCCCACCAATCTTGGGCTTGCAATGTCAGCAAATTGCAAGCAGGAGAATGCGGCGGCCAGCCCCCGCCACAATTTATTATATTTATTTATTACTAGCAACCCGTCCCAGCTTCGCACGAGTTTTAGAAATCTTTGAAATTTGCATTATGTTAAGCAAGTATTCCTCATCAATCACTGTCAATTGGTGAAAATTGCTGGGTTGGACTGGGACATGCTCAATGCTTCAGCTCAAATACCAAGTAGTACCATTAAAGGATGTGATTGACTGTAGTAGTGTATATACAAACAGAACACCCACACTTTTTTATTGTGTGCACCGGGCATGAAAAGTATCGAGCAAGCCTCATGGTTTATTAGATTAACCTGAATATTATACTTACTCTACCATCTGCTTCACGCAATGCCGTCGTCGAATATTGGCACCTTGTTCGACGATACTACTTTCCGCCTAGCTGTTGCCCTACGCCTTGGCGCTCCTTGCTGTTCTCCTCATCGCTGCCACTGTGGCGAAGTTGTCAACAGCCTCGGTCACCACGGCCTGTCATGCAGTCGAAGCGCGGGACGCATAGCGCGGCACGCAAACATTAACGACATTATCCGATGAGCCCTTGTCACCGTCGGCGTTCCGGCTGTTTTGGAACCTCATGGCCTGGCATGCGACGATGGTGAGAGACCGGATGGTATGTCTTTATTTCCGTGGAAGATGGGTAGACCTTTAGTGTGGGACGCTACCTGTGTCGACACTCTTGCGCCATCCCATCTTCCTAGCTCATCTTGCTGTGCTGGTGTTGCCGTTGCGACTGCGGAGAACCTCAAGCGGCGGAAATATAACAACCTCGTCGGTAGTTATATTTTTGAGCCGTTTGGGGTTGAAACTCTTGGGCCGTGGGGTCCGAGTGCTCATACGCTTTTAAAGAACTATCCAAACGCTTAGTTGACACTTCTCGTGACCCAAGGGCTGGCTTTTACCTCGGTCAGAGATTAACCATTGCCATACAACGTGGCAATGCCGCCAGCCTTTTGGGCACACTTCCAGTCGACAGCGATGCGGAGGAGTTTTATGACGCTATATTTTAGTTAGGTTAGCCTTTGGTGTATATGTATAGTATTAATTAGTTAAGTGTTTTGTATATAATTTTGTATATATAATAAATCTCTACTATCTGGTCTTCTTTTTCCTCCTATACCTATATGGGACATAAAAATAACAGGCTATGAAAGTCCTGTAGGTATACCTCTGGCCATCCCTTGCCTTGGGGAAAAGAAGTGTGGTATAATTTGTGCGCTTTTCTGTCTTCATTTGCATTTATTTGACCAAAATATCGTCTCTGTCCTGTTCCTCTCTGTGGTACGATCTGGACACGAATTTAGTTCGGTTCTGAACCAAATCAGTTCCTTATTCTAGCGGTCTTAACTATATTTCTTTGAGTCCGTTTAAGTCCGCTGGCGGACGGCGTGTACTTGACGTCGTAAGCGAAGCAACTGTCCGATCCGGTCGTCTGTTGTGATAACAGATTTGGTCCGTCGAACAAAATTCAAGCGTGTGTTAGTACTATTTGGTTTGTTTCAAAGACTTGGCTTAGCGTCATACGTCCAAAAACGAATAAATAATCTTTATTTACTTTCAGGAAGCAAATGGTGAGCTCCTCCTCCACAGCACATCCATGCACGGCTGCCCCCGCCTCCTGAACCCGACCTCCGGCTTCAACCGCCAGTGGTCGCTGAGCCAACTGGTGTCGGAGTTCAACGAGCTGTGCCAGTGGCTCACACACGTGCAGGAGGAGATCTATTCTAGTCCCGAGAATCTGTCCAGCAGGAAGTTGAGGATGGTGAGTTAGAAAAATCGATCATCCTACTAATATGTATTATAAACGCGAAAGTTTGTATGTATAGATGCATGGATCATGATGGATGTTTGTTAAGTGTCAGGTAAAGTCGTGGCTCGAATGAGAGCCGTTTAAGTTTACCATCGTGGTGAAAGGATTTGTCAGCTAGACTCTGCGTTACCGAGTGCTAGCTGTCGCATATTTCTTTCACATAATGTACTTATAATTTGTTAGTTCTAAATTTGCGCCTTGTTTCGCCAAATAAAATGTTTTTCTTTCTTTCTTTCTGTCCGGGGTGCACCGGGCGTTTAGAATCGCAAAAAGATTGCAGATTTAAGTTTCTGTAAAAATGTTACTATTTTGGTGTACAATAAATTTTATTCTATTCTGTTCTAAATTTATATTTAACACCACTCGGAGAGGTTCCTTTCATGACCCCATAGATATTTTATTTTAAGGTGCGAAATTGCCCAATGATTTCTCCCGCTCTAGGGTGGAAAAAAGTCTGATACTCTCGTCGTATCAGACTTTTACTGAATATAACCACACCTTTGTACTTCAGTTGCCCCTTGCGTTCTAGGACCACGGGTTTCCTTTTCAGCCCCTAACGTGACTCTAGTGGGCATCAGCCCTGCTGAGCCCCTACGATTTTGCTGAAATCTCTTTGAAGCGCACGTAAAACGTTCGCAGAACTACTCTGGCTCGGTCCTAACTGGACACACGGAATGCGAGCTTCCCTTTGCTTTTCGAAGGTGAGGGCATCGTAGCGCTTCTTCAGCCACTCCTGAATGAGGGGGCCTGTCGCTGGGCCGCAATAATCTCATTCACCACCCCATAGATCATGCTGACAGGATGTCAAGTAGATATCTAATACCGTATGTGTTCTTATTCACAGAGTCGTATGTCGGAGTTGGTGTCAGTAGAACCGCGCCGCGCCAAGTTCATCGAGCAGGCCACCGCTATACTCGAACGTATACCTGAAGCCAGTGCTGAAGTAAGTGGAACCCATGATTCAGATTTAGTCGCAAGACGACTACACTTGATATAGGCGTCTTATAAGCTTAGCCACGTCGACCGGGTTATATTCGCCTGGCATCTATGCAATGTGACTTTAAACACAGCATAGTCACTCAGTGATACAACAAACAATGTGCAATAAAGAAAATAAATAATAATAATAAATAAATGTGTAATGTATAACACATAATTATGACATTTAATTTCTGTGATTTTATTTTGTAATTTAATTTAATAATTAAACCATTTTGTTTGTTTGTTTTTATTTTTGTGACATTTTAAATTTAATTTAATTTGATTTCTGACATTTTTTGAATTTTATTTTATTTTAATTCTTGACATTTTTATTTTTTGTTTTATTTAATTTAATTTTTGTGACATTTTAAATTTTATTGACATTTTACATTTTTATTTGATTTGATTTTTATGACGTTTTATTTATTCATTTTTTTTTAATTTAATTTTAATTCATTTGACATTTTTAATTTTTGGTTTTATTTGATTCTAAATTTTATGACATTTTTAATTTTTGCGTTGTGTAATTTTTATGACATTTTTAACGTAGGTACCTATATAGAATCTCCAGTGTAGTTTTTACTTTTGCATGCCTTCTGGTTAAATACCTATGGCTGATGCTTATTGTATTTTTATGTCACCGTTTTGTACCCATATTTGCAAAATAAATATCTTATCTTATCTTATCTTATCACAAGCGATGCATAGTGAAGCTACGTTATCAAGAATAAATTCACGTGTGGAGAATCTCTGGGTTCATCAATAATACCCCTGATCTGGCAAAACATTAGTGAATCTAATCTAATCTTTCAGGGATCCATAATATGCTTATGTTTGTGTAAAGATATCAGTATTTTGGCGTCCATCATAGGTCATACTGGGATAGGCACCGTCCACTGGTCCGTCTCTATATACGCGAACTTACGAACGACTTAAAAAGATTTCCATTGATCAATGTGATCTAAGAATGTATGTTTTTTTTCCTAGCATAAGTTTAGGCACGACTTTTAACGCAATCGTACATTATTTTATATCAATGTTTTTTTGTTTCTTCAGGTGACGTGGCGAATAGAACATTTGAATGTGAAGTGGGAAGGTCTCCGGCTGCTACTTAGCCCTGAGCAGCAGCATCGTGAGGGAGACAGTTCTGACACAGTTGGTTAGTGTCCTTATTTCTATTATAAAATAGATAAAAACAGATTTATAGAGTTTGGTGAAGGACTTCTTGTTCGAACGATCCGGGGAACTATAGAGGAATATCAAGCAGGCGAAATGATTTTTAACTTGGGGATAGCGCCATCTATGATTCAGTTAAAATACTATAATTTAAATGAAAAGTTTTTAATTGTCACTGCTAGATGGCGCTGTTACCAAGACAGTACACGAAGTTGGAAACAGATGGCGCTTTAAACGGTTTCTTGTCAAGTTCAAGTTTGCTTGCCAATGCTTTTGTAATAATTTGACTTGTGTATAAATTAGTTCAACGTTTCATTTCCGCCGTCCAACCGTCCGGTAACCGCCCGGACCGAGCCCAAGTCGTCGACGGCGCGTATTGTTCTACGCGCGCCTCAGGGAGATGTCAGCAAATCGTAGGGGCCCAGCAGGGTCGATGCCTACTGGGGCCATGGGTAGTGTGAAAACGAAACCCCGGGGCCCTGGGACGAAGACAACGAAGGAACAGGAGTGGGTTTAGTCAGTAAAAGTCTGACACTATCTCTCGCTCCGCCCAAGAGCGTGATTTGTCATTAGATGATATTCCCACCTAAAAAAAAACGCTTCATTAACTTTCGAGCGACATTTTTATAGTGCTGATTTTATTTCTTAAATGCTTACTGTCTTTCCCTTGTCCACCAGACACCGCTCACGAGTTACGCTGTCTCCGTCGCTGGCTGCACTGCATGGAGGGCCGCCTGCCGCCGCCTTCGTTAGCAGCAGCTCGAGGAGCTCCCTACCACGAGCTGCTGAGGAAACTCAGTGAACACAAGGTAAGAATAATTAAATGTTATATGGGTACAACCTTGTATATTTATAGTTTTACGGAGTCTTTTAGAGAATGCTTATTTTTTTTCAATCATAAAAATGTACATATTTTAAAATCGGATATTCCACTTTTTGAACTTAGTTGGTTTGTTGTCGCAAAATCCACATAATTCTTACTGTTCTTCATAATTATACCTACTGCTACGCAAATACTATCGACTTCAAATACCTATAATGTGAAAAATAATAAATGTGTACAAATCAAGACGGAAGCCAGTGTTTTTGATTCTGGTTTTTTCGTTTTTTTTATTTATCACTTTTGTTACGTTAATCCACAGCTAAATCTTGTAAGTTGTAAGTTATACCTATTACAATTTATTACATGTATCTAACCATTGAAACGATTTATATATAGCCATATTACCTACAATTGTACCTATCTGTGTAGGTAATAGTACCTATGCCCAAACACGGCCAGGATACCTTAAAAAATCACAATAAAACAAAAAAAAAAATCTACCTTTGTAACCATCCAACCGATATACCTACCCCAAATCATTTTATTAGAAAGGTAATAATGCGAAGATGGTTTTAGACCATTTAAAATAAATCATTAAAAAATAATGAAAAACCTTTGATTACCTATATAACAATATTTTTTTAATATTGTTATTTATTGTCCAAAAAACGTCAATTTTCCAACAAACAATATTTTTTTAATCGCTCAGCCATTGTGCAGTTTTCGGGCCAAAGCGCGCAACAATTAGGGTGTTTCGCGAACTACTATCCCATGAGTAGATAAACGGAATCCGTATATCTACTCATGTGCACTATAAAGGGTGACAGGTAATTATTGACCGATACTTAAACACATGATTGTACTCATGATTACAAACAACTTTCCCAAAGAAACTTTTTTATATTCTAAGTAGTTTTTTCATAATAATAAAACAGCTGTTTAAATACGCGCGCGCGCCTGCGACCGGCGACCGCTCAGCTGTTACTGTTAGCCGCGTGACGCCGCCGTACCTACAATAGTGATAGAACACCCGCGCAGCTTGCAAACCCATAGGTATACGTACCTAATCAGTGAATGTACTTAGGAACTGTGAGTATATAAAAAAAGTTTCTTTGGGAAAGTTGTTAGTAATCAATTAATCATGAGTACAATCACGTGTTTAAGTATCGGCCACTAATTACCAGTCACCCTATATATCTCAGAAACATGTCCTAGCTAAACACAAGGTATTCCACGGCACATGCCGGATATCCGCAAGTAATAACATAGCATAAATATTTGTTTTCCATCTTTTACAAAGATGCCTTACAAACTAACATTATAAGTACATAAGAAGGTACAATGATTCCTTTGAGACTGGGTATCTGCAATAGGAAATCCTGTCACTTACACACGCATACTATACACACTGTTATTGGGGAAACAGTGTCTTTTTATTTTAAACTATGGTCCTATCGAAAATAATGTTTTATTACGGAGTTCCGGTGCTCACCATCCGGCTCCGTCAGCAGATCATTTCGATGGTAAGTACCATTTTTATCAGTACAATTTGTTTTTTGTTTTGTCATAGTTGCTTAACTATCTTAATCGAGATATCTTTGTTTGTGAAGTTCCGTTGACCATACTTCATCTTCTGTATCAGTTCCACGTCATCTAGTGGTACTTTTTGAATGCAAATGTTTGAGTTTTTGATGCTTATATTATTATTTTAGGATACTTCTCGTTTCCTCATGGATCCCATCATCAGAACTGGATTCTGATAGAGATTGGACTAATCTGGAAGTAAAGTCCTTCAAATAAAAAAATAAAAAACAAATCTGTCACTCCATAAATAATGGAGTTCTGTACTATAAAAAAAAAACAACCGCACTAAGAACCTCCCTCTTTTTTTAAATCGGTTAAAGCTTACATGGCATAGCATGGTTATACATGGACGCGTAACTTCATAGACGCGTATTCGTCATTAAGGTAGAATTACACTACGCACACGTATGCCACACACGCCGATCTGGGCGCGTCGGTCTCCATACATTTTATATGGAAACTAGACTTGTAGAGCTACACTTGATCCACGCCACGCGACGTCGTTCTACATACAAATCAGGCGTGTTACACGTGTGCGTCGGTCTAATGTAGTTCTAGCTTTATACGCTAGGTGTACGCCTGCGTGAAGCTACTACTAGCGCCAGCGTCCTGTCGTCGTGTGGTTGCCGCTTCGTCGACAGAGTTTCATAGTTTTATATGTAAGGTTCACGCAGGCGTAACAAAGTATTATGACGAATACGCGTCTATGAAGCTACGTGTCCGAGGATAGTAGGCCTAAAATAGCATTATGACGTCATTTGTCGTTGCGCTTTTTCTCCCTTTACACATTAACGAAATTTAAGACGGAGTTGTGTATAACCCGTAATATTCGAATACCATTGTACAGACATGCTATTTTGAAATAATTTCGTACAAGGATATTTATGTGAAAAATGCATGCGGTGACATTTATGACTGCCAATTCCAGTCAATAAGGATAATTTAATGTAAGCAACATGTTAATCGATAGTTCGGGTGTTTGTCACATGTTCAAGCGCCAGTGAGTAATAGCCGATGTTTAGGACTTCCAAAAAATGTAGGTAATGTGTCTAGTGAGCGCTTTAGTACCACATAACTACAGGCCTGTATTATTTAATGATAACTGTGGTGCAAATCTTGACTTAAAGACCCCTAGGTTAAGGTTATTTTTTTTACAATCCACAACTAATTTATTTAATACGTTAAGTTTAATTCATTTATCACTTTTTATTAATTATTATTAATTTATTTATTTCAGACGGTTCTTATGTACCTATACAAAATTAGGTTCAAATAAAACATTTAAAAATAGACAATAATACAATGTCATAGATTGAACTTTATTTTCTTTGTTACACATTAAAGCTGTCATGAACCATCGACTCTCTTCTACAAAGAAATGTTGGACACTTTAGCATTGGTAGAATGCAACTTCACTTTTGACCCCTGACTGTAAACAGACATGAAAGGTTAAGGCCTGTTCACACAAACGTTATTTATTATTATTATTATTATGAGCCCGTTGTGTCCCACTGCAGGGCAAAGGCCTCCCTTCCGTTATTCCATTATTTTCTGTCCTTAGCTACTTCTGGCCAATCCTTAAGGTAGGAGTCCAAATCGTCACGCCATCTCCTTCTGGGCCTACCGCGTCGCCGGCTCCTGCTGTTCGGAATCCAGTAATCACACAAACGTACCTATATAAAATGTTTCGTTTTTAATAAATATAATACCTATATTTTTTCAACACGACACATTTTATATATTATGGAGTAAAATCAACAAATCAACTATAGGTTCATCGATAGCGAGGGCGTTATAACATGATTAGAACTCAGGTAAAATAGCATTCAAAATTGATTTATCGAAACTAATACTTTTGTGACAATTTGTTTTGCTTTTCTACACCTACCTACCATGTTGATTTGCTCCATATTTTAATCTTATTCATTTCAATTCTTATTTTAATTTGAAAATTAGACGAAAAACAAAGTTATTTAGCCATTTCAGTGTTTGTTTTTTTGGAAGTCGGTTGTATTTTTTTTTGTAAAAAGTTTTCTACTATAAAGGGTGGAAATATGAAGACGGTCCTGAAGTTCAATAGTTTTAGTGTGAGGTACTCCTGTACTTTCTTACACTAAAACTATTTGAAGCTATAAATTTTTTCACAGAGGATTTATTCGACTTTTCTAAGGAAGGCAGTCCTAAACTATATCTTTTGACTTATATATTTTAAAAACATGTACCTACGGAGCAGATTTACAACTGTCATACTTCAGCAAAACAAAAACACATTGTTAAAAAAACACATTCAACCAATTACAGTAGTTGGTAGCACGTGGTAAATTGTCTTATGGGTTTTGTGATCAATTTCGATTCAGAACCTGGGTTCTCGTACTTGTTCATCTTAAAAACAACCGACATTCCCTTTAACCCTTTAACTGCTTGCGTCGGATTGGTCTGACGGGTGTTTTCCTGTCCTATTAGCCAGGGTCGTGTGTTTGAGACTAGGTACTCTATCTCGTTTAGCTCTTCAATCCCCATAGGTGACAGAAGAACTGACGAGATGAAGTATTTGGTCGTGGATGTGCGACCCTGGCGAAATAAACGCAAGAATGTTTATAGGATAGGTTAAAAACATACAACAGCTCCGGGTAAACATACAAGTCGGAAGAGCTTTCTTCGCTGCACATAGGATAGTCGTGGCCGACTATCCACGGTGAGATGTAAGTTGTGGTAGTAGGAGCACCACCACTCATCACCGTCTTCGTTCTACCCCAGGAACATCTACCACTTGGACGCTATCTGCAGTAGCCTATAGAAAACGATCCACTCACTCAACACGATCACGATCGATTCATTGCGCACCCAAGTAGGTCATTGCAAACACAACCTGGCAAAATGGGGATTATTCTTCTGACACCCAATGCGAGCGCGGTGCTTCTGATCAGACGATGGTCCACTTACTACAGTGCCTAAAGTGTTCCTATACTTTGGAGGACCTTAAAACACCACTACAAAAAATTAAGTGGTTACCTACTTTTTTTTTAAGGTGGGAAATCATCCAATAACTTCTTTCGGGCCTTCCTCTAAGGCGGAGCGGGAGAGCGTGTTAGACTTACTGACTAAAACCACACCTATGTACCTCCTTTATCTTGCGTTCCAGGCTTCCGAAAAGGAAACCCGGAGTGGGTTTCCTTTTCGGAAGTCAACCCAAGGCCCAAATACTGTGAGGGAAAAGAAAACTAACGATTCGAAAAGAGGACGACTCGAAAACTTCGTTGTAACAAAACAACAGGCCATAACAAATACAAAGATACAAATCACAATCTTCATCTTCTGTTTATTTAAAAATGATTCGTTAGTCTCGCTAAAAGTCAAAAACGGCTGGACCGATTTGGCTAATTTTGGTCTTAAAATATTCGAGATAGTCCAGGGAAGGTTTAAACGGTGAGAAAAAATGGAAAAAATTACGAAAAAAAATCCGAATACAACGCCATCTCTAATTAAAATGTCATTATAAAATGAATTATGCTGCTCTGGTAATGCCAGTAGATGGCGTTATCCTTACTATTAGGCGGTACGAAGTTCGCCGGGTCAGGTAGTTACATAATTTAGCATCTGAATACCGATGCCTCACGAACGATTTATCCCCGTTGTTGCCTATCCATTGCTGTGTATCGCGGCGTCTTCGTGACAATCCGAACACGTTCTAATGATGATAATAAATCAGCCAGCGATGGAAAGATGCCCTTAATTAGGTTCGACGTTTCGTGAGCGAGAGTTGTGGGGTAATGGGGTTCTTTGTGGTCGTGGGCTCGTGTGCCCTATGGATTTATGGTGGTTGGGGGGGCATAGATAAGTCGTGTGTGTTTGTTTGTAGTTCTGTTTTGTGGTCTTTGTAGTATTGGAGGTTGAAAAGGAGCTTTTCAAATTTATTTATTTTTAAAATTATACTTTTTATTTTACACCAATTTATCAAAACACTTTAAACTAATAAACTTAGAATTGAGGGCCTTATCGCTTTCTGTGAATTGACAAAGATTGCCTGGACACAAAATGGTGTAATTAATTCTAAAAGCCCGTTAAAGGATTGATTGTAAAACAAAGTACTTACACGCTTAATAATCACTAAAATATTTTTTTTTATATTTCATAACTATCACACAACGCCATCTAGTCTCAAACTAAGCAGAGCTTGTGCTATGAGAACTAGACAACTGATAAACATACTTTATATACCTATTATATATTTCTAAATACATACATACGAGTATTATAGATAAATTACACCCAGACACAGAACAAATGATCGTGCTCATCACACAATCATTTGTCCTAGGTGGGGATCGAACCCACGACCTTCGGCATAGCAGTCAGGACCACTAACCACTAGACCAACAGACCAGTCAAAATTTAATTACAACTTATAACTGTTTCGTTGTTTAGCCATTTCTCCCAATTTCTAAAGTTTTCGGGTTTGCTAACTGCGTTCTCAAAAACGCTGTTTCTCGTCACAAAAAACAAGTACCTATATAAGCAAATTGAAGACGTAAATACATGAGTTCATGTAAAAGTCAGAACATAACCGGCAGGGCTAAGGTCACAGTGGTGCTTAAATTATGATTATGGTTAACCCCTGCCCTAGAGCCAGCCACCTTGAGCGATTGCTATTTGTGAATAAAGATAAGTAGGAGATAAACCCTTCGGACTTGCTTTCGTTATCTTGATTATACTAAATGGGTATATGAAATTTTAATGATGGGGAGAGTCATATTACCTTTGCATTTGTATAAGCTGGTACTGATTATCTTAAAGTTCTAAAGTATTATTATAAAAAAATAACAATATCACCTGATGTTAAGCTATAGACGACGCTGAAGTACCCTTGCCTGATTTCTTGATGTTTTTGTTTTGGGGTAGGAAATCTTCTTCAATCTCCTCCCAAACTGGGTGGGGCGAGAGGATCTGTCAGACTTTAACTGACTAAAACCCACCTGTGTTCTTTCAGCTGCCCTTTGCTTTCCAGGGCTGCGGTAACTCTTTCGAACAATCCCGCAATTGTTTTCTTGATAGACGATAGTCTCAGCTGAGTTTTATGACACTACATATGTAAGGAAAACCCAATTTCACATTCTCTGATCTTTTTTTTCTTTGGGAAAATTATCCAATGACATGTCCTTCGCTATTAGGCGGAGCGCGAGGGCGTGTCAGACTTTTACTGACTAAAAACCCACTCCTGTTCCTTCGTTGCCTTTCATACCACGGCCGAGTTTTCCTTTCAGAAGCAGACCCTAGGCCCCAGTAGGCTTCGACCCTGCTGGGCCCCTACGGTTTGCTGACATCTCACATTCCCTGATCTAGGAATCATACACAAGAATCAACAGATCGCATTTATAGCTAGTCTATATACTGCCCCACTGCTGGGCAAAGACCTCCTTTATTCCTTCCATTGTTCCCGGCTTTGAGCCACTTTTTGCCAATTTCTAATAAATACATCTAAGTAGTCCCGCCACTTCCTTCGTGGTCTGTCGCGTACGTTCAGACGTTCTTACCTTCTTTCATCGGAATGTCTCGCCTAAAGATAAACCATCGATTGTCGATCAGAACGTCATCACAGACAGTTAACCACGATTCCTTCACCCTTCGGAACTCGATAGCAATTGACAAATCATAAGATTGCCATGTGATAGCAAAGGAAACCGCAAGTAACGTTTGACTAAAGCGACGCAGGCGCAGGTCATCAGATCATCGCAGATCATGTATCTATGCTGTACAAATTACCCTTATCTGATCGGGAGTAAGATATGCTCACGATGTAGGAGGGATATCAGTACTTAGACTTGTATCAGATTTGAATGAGAGAAGAGAGGCTAATTCTAAACTTAGGCCCTACCACGAGCTGTTAACGCGATTCAGTTGACGACCTAAATTGAACTGTTAAAGAGATGGAGCTATATAGGGTGTATCAAAGGCGGATTTAAGGGAGGCACGGGGGCACTCTTGCCCCAACCAGACGGTATTTTTGTGTACTATGGAGATTCCATCACAGTACATACTTAGAAGCAAATCAAATTATCAGAATTGTTAAAATATATGAATAAAATAACGGAAAGGCAAAAATGGACGCTAATGAAGTGCTGGACATGAGGAAACATAACTTGGGTTCTTTTTCTTTCTTTCTTACTTTTTTTCTATAAAAGAAAACTTGTTTTTATTAAACATTTAATTTTTCTGTTGTTTTGACACTTTCATAAACCTTCTACTTGAACTTGTAGAAATAAACATAAAGAATGATACTTAAAGTTTATTTCTAACATTTATTGTTGATTTTTTGCCCGTCCGCCCCTTGTGCCCCTCCCAGAAAAAAATCCTGGATCCGCCCTTGGGGTGTATAGCTCCATCCGCGCATTTTAACACCACGCCCTTAGTCAGGTCTGGTTTTTATTTTAAACTTACTGAAATCAACGGAACGTACCTCTTTTTGAGGTAGGTATCCACCTATCCACTGACTTCTCCTGCTCTAGGGTTGGGCGGGAGGGCGTGTCAGAGTTTTACTGAACAACTGTGTCCTTCAATTGCCCTGTTCGTTCCATGATCACGGTGTCTCTTTCGAAAATTCGCGTGGCCAAACGGAATATACCTTAACATACACTAACGAAAAAACTTTTGTGGAATAAAATAATACGAGGAATCTTTGGGTGTTTTGTGTATGTGAGTTTACAAGTTAGTGAACGCAGCCATAATACAGGAGTAATTCCTAGTATGGGGCATCGTGTTTTTTAAATCGCTTTGTTCTACCTGGTTTTTTGAATTGAGAAACTAGGCAAAAGCTACATTAGCATTGGAAATTGTTGAAAAGTGAGCTTTTTTAGGGTTTCGTACCTCAAAACGAAAAAACGGAACCCTTATAGGATCACTTTGTTTTCCGTTCGTCCGTCTGTCCGTCTGTCTGTCTGTGTCAAGACCCTTTATCTCGGGAACGCGTGGAGGTATCGAGTTGAAATTAAAACCATATTCTTAGGTCTGCGGTCCCTTGAATCTGTGAAAAAACCAAACATCTGAGTTAACGGAAAAAAAAGATACGGCCGTTTATGTCGCAAAAAACGTGCATTTCGACACTATCAAGGGAATCAAAATTCATAGGGTTACTTCCCGTTGACCTAGAACCCTGAATTGTTGCATGAAGCAAGGTCTCATAACTCAAGTATAGGAAAAAATCTGAAAACTGTAACTTTGTAGTTACGTCACAAAAAAAAAACGTTATTTGCGATTCGGAAAAATCTTCCTAAATCAATTCGGGAATTGAACTGTTTTCATAGGTCAGTTTGTACGGAAACCTCAGTGCGCGAGTCCGACTCGCACTTGCCCAGTTTTTAGTAACCCTTCTTGGTTACTTTGTAACTTCAAAATCTGAACGTGGTAATGATTTCGTTGACTAGAATAAATAAAATTTCAATCTTAAAATATTGTAAGTTTACATAATATCTACAGATATTTATTCGTCTAGTTAGACGTCTAGGGAGGAGTCGGGGGAGGCCTATGTCCAACTGTGGACGTTTTTCAGCTGAAATGATGATGAGTTAGACGTCCTCTGTAAATTTCTTAGATATAATGTGAAAGGAAAAAAAATAGAAATCCCAACAATCCCCCCCAAAAACCCCATTCTATCTTATGACTACGAATTACTGAAATTCGTAGTCAATTGTCTTGAAAATTGATATATCTCAGTAATGATAGTAAAATAACGCATGAAGCTAAACGAGATCGCAGTAAGCAGAGGTCATGGGGTCATCAGCGATCTCGGTATCTATAGCAGTACAAATTGCTCTTATCTGATTAACATAAAGAAAGGTGTGTTCAAATTACTAAGGTTACAACGGAATTTCGTCTACTTTGGTAGCATTTTGACAGCATGTTTTTTTTTAAAACTTTGCCCAATTCTGGTAACATATATGTATCTGGTAGTATGGGGTTGAAACATGGACGGTCCAACCAAAGCACCGTAAAAAAAAATTATGCTCTTGAGATGTGGTGCTGGCGGCGTCTACTGAGGATAAAATGGACCTCTCGCCGCACTAAAGTTTCCATTCTGAAAGAGCTTCGCATCAAACTAAGACTTTCATCGATTGTGCAACTGCGAAGCTTTCAAATGTTTGGACATATCATCCGCAATGAAAGCTCTTTGGATTTTTTTCGGCCTCATCATCTTCCTGCCCTTGTCCGCTATCACGCGCTTTTCTTTCATACATTCCCTACACAACCCATTCATTTTTTCTTTGCCTAAAACTCACCCATATTCCTTGCCTTTGTATTCCAGGACCATGGGGTTCCCTTTCGGAAGTAAACTCATGGCCCCAGATTTTCGCTACACACAATTTTCTTCGGCTAAGTGTACAAAAACAGGAACCGGACCTTAAAATTGTAACTTAGTAATGGTAATTCAATACAATTGTTTATAAGGCTATAGAAATAATGTTTCAGTTTAATTAAAACGACTCTTTACGATTATTACAGTGAGAAACTATGTAACAGAGTTATAGCTATTATTAATATTAGACTATTATCTGCCTCATTTATAGTAGTTAAGCGTAGCCTAGTAATTAATGTAATTAACAAGGACCCGTAAAACACAAAAATGGTGCCCTGTAATTGCGAGACAGAATCTCGACAGACCACGATCGAGATGGCAGGACAACTTAGATGTCTTTCTTAGGAATTGGCAAGGGGTACCCCAGCGCTGGGAACAATCGAAGGAATGGAGGGGCTTTTGTCAGCTGTGGGACTGACTATATAATTATACTAAAAACTAAATAAATAATTATAACAAAGTGCTTAAACCAGTATGAGCTACACGGAAGGCAAAGTTTAATGTTGTTTAAATGTAGAAAAATAAGCCTCTCTGTATATTATTTTAAAATTATTATCATCATCATTTCAACCGAAACACGTCCACTGTTGGACATAGACCTCCACCAAGTGTCCCCACAACGAATGGTCCGTCAGTCGGTTTGTGTTCGGTTTTAAAATTATATCTACACTTTGTTTTTCAGTAGGAAATCATGAAATAACCCTCGGGAGCTCAGAGTGAGGCGAGAGGGAGAGTATCAGACTTTCACTAACTGAAACCTACTGTTGTTCCTTCTTTTTGAAGTCGGTTAAAAATATAATGTTGTTTTGGTGGTACATTATAGAATTCGATTTCACTTTCTAACGAAACTGTCTTAGATTAAAAGTAGGTATTTCGTCAGTATCTAGATAGAGTCAGAGTCTCACGAAATGAATCTCTGAATACTAACCTCGTAACAAATCTAGTTAGTTCCATTTATTTCCGCATGATTTCTCTTGTGAGATGGACTCTCCTCAGTGGCGATCCTTATTGAGATATAAGCTGACCTGACAGACGTTGTTCTGTTACGTAATTATAAAAAAAAAATGGGTTGTGGGACCTACAACCTATTCTGAACTTACCAAATACAAACAAAAAAAATAATAAAACATCGGTCCGGCCGTTGCAGAGGAGTTCGATGAAAAAACACAAAACACTGTAACACGAGATTTTTAAATAATAGGTCTTTACTTATGAATTTGCCGTTCTGCCGAACTGACAAAAAAAATGGACTGGAAAATGGACTTGAAATAGCCTGCCCCCCTAGCCAAGTCACAAACGATAAACGTAAACTCTCAGTAGTCTTTAATAGATTTTCAACTTTATGTTATTGGATATAAAGTTGAAAATCTATTGAAGATTACATTGTGTTTTCGTTCGTTCCGGTCGCTAACGCTCAGTAGTCTTTAATAGATTTTCAACTTTATGCTCTTAGGTATAAAGTTGAAAATCTATTGGAGATTACTAAGCGTTCACGTTTATCGTTTGCAACTTGGCTAGGGGGGCTGTTCTTTCGTTTTCTTTTTCGCTAAGAATTCTTAGTTCGATTTTTTTTATTAAAAAAAAAATGGAATTCTGTTTTTAAAAATTAGTCATTTGTTTAGTAGTTAGCGTTCTGTTTTCATCGCATTTATACATTTTTCGTCATCATGGATACGTTAAAAATCCAGCTACGTCGTTGATGTTGCGTGCTGCTTTGCACGCAACATCAACGACGTATACGGAGCAAACACTACTAACGTATGTCACATGTCTGGGGAACTCTCGTCATCTTACTGATAGTTGAAGTTACTCCTTTAGCAGAGAAGTTGACAGATGGTATTCGACTTCCGGGCCTTGAGCACCCGCGGCGCCACAGGTGGACTATCAGATGGCACTACTTAAAATTTATTAATAAACATATTAGCAATGTCAAGTGGCTCGCCAAAGCCATCAACACAGAGCGGTGTACGGTCGTGGATTCAGCTTGCTGGTCTCCTTCCAAAAACTTTTAAAATTCTTCTTCGCGTGCTGTTTATGAATTATCAAAGATAATATGAGGGAGTGGGGGTAGGGTACAAAGTATCCTACGACCTCTTCTCAGACCAACCAAATATGTACACAAAAAAAAAAATCATAAAAATCGGTCAGACCTTTTTCGGAGGAGTTCGATAACAAACAATGTGTCACGAGATTCTTATATGTTAGATATTTTCTTAATACCAAAATAATTTATGTTGAAAACCTGAAGACAAACAGAAAGCTGTACACTGTTTTAATATACTTAAATGGTGTCAAAGTCATTCTTAAAGCTTATGAATAGACAATTTGTTAAAAACCCAACAATACAACATTAATATCTTATAAAATATGGAAATAATATACTTATACAATAACACAAACCACTGGCTGCTACCAGCGGCTTCACCCGCGTCATTATCATCATCTCTTCAGCCGAAAGATGTCCACTGCTGGACATAGGCCTCCCCCAAGTGTCACCACAACGAATTTTCCTGTGTGTTTCGAATTCATCTGATTTCCTCCGTCCACTTGAGGGAGGCCTTCACCACTGCAGAACCTTTTGGCCCCAACGGCCATCTGTTCTGTGAGGAATGTGCCCTGCCCACTGCGATTCTCCGGCATTAATAGTAGAAAATTATCCCAAAAGAACATCCTTAAGAAGTATCCTCGTGATATTCCAGGACATAGTCTGCCTGTGTACCACTGGGCGCGCCATAATTATGGCAGTAAGTCCCCTCTGAGGAGTGGCTGGAAAGATCTCACAGCGTCCTCGACTTTCGCTTGACGCAGGTTCTCACCGCACATGGTCAGTTCGGGAAGTTCCTACACCGGATTCGTGCGGAAGTAACGCCCCGGGTGTCACCACTGTGTGGACAGCCCGGAGGACAGGGTTGGAGCATACGGTAGAGGTGTGCCCCGCTTGGGCAGAGCACCGCCGTATCCTTGTGGGGGCGATCGGCGTCAACGATCTCTTGCGCCGGGCCGTGGTACAGGCCATAGTCCGAAGCGAGGAGGCGTGGCAGGCGGCCGCCTCCTTCTGCAAAGCAGTAATGCTAGCAAAGGAGGCAGCACGTGCACGCGTAAGGGAGCGGCCCTCACGCCCCAGCCGCCGGGATCCCGATCCCGATTTCCGGCCACCGTAGGCGCAGACTTGCGGACGGCGAGCAATGGGTAGCTCGCCGTCCAACCGTCCGGTAACCGTCCGGACCGAGCCCAAGTCGTCAACGGCGCGTACTGTTCCATTCGCGCCTTAAGATGTCAGCAAACCGTACGGGCACAGCAGGGTCGAAGCCCACTGGGGCCAAGGGTTTGTTTCTGAAAGGAAAACTCGGCCCTGGGACGAAGGCAAAGAAGAAACAGGATTGGGTTTTTAGTCAGTAAAAGTCTGATACGCTCTCCAGCTCCGCCCAAGAGCGGGAGATGTCTTTGGATGATATTCCCACCTCCAAAAAAAAACCTGTGTACCAAATTTCATAAAAATCGGTTCAGCCGTTCTTGCGTGAAGAAGTAACAAACATACAGACACTCAAAAACTTTCGCCTTTATAATATTAGTGTCATTATTCCTCGCATAAGCATGCCATAACAATGCCTTCCTATAGAGTGTCGTACAAAACCGTTTGTCTTGATTGACTAATGCGCAGTCTCGCAACTTTCCACCAGAGGTCGCTGTCACAATTAACCTATACCAGTCAATTTGTGACATGACGATCTATTATTTGGAGCCATCGATCTGACTTAATAGTTCGTTTGAGTCTGTGAGCTATCGATTTTGTAAGGAAAGCAACTTGGAGTAATGTGGCTAGACTAAACGGGTTGGAGCTATTCCTGTTTGAAAATGATTTGCGTTTCGTAATTCGATGAGTGCTTTGAAAAGTGAAACTGGTCAATTTTAATAGTCGCGTACCGACATCAATATGGGAACTAAACTACATAATCCTGCAACACGGTATTAGAGTTTTCCCGTTCGATTAAAACATATAGAACAGCCCGAAATCAACTATCGGTCAGTTGCCCGGACCAGACATAACACCCGTTGGGTCGAAAGATCCTCCCTTTTCAAAGGTTACAAAGCTTTGACATGTGTTTACCGCCTGAATTTACGTTACACTAAAAACTATCTAATATCTCAATTTTATCATCATCATCATCATCATTTCAGCCGAAAGACCACTGTTGGACATAGGCCTCCCCTAAGTGTTGCCACAATGAACAGTCGCGTGCGTCTCGCGTCTATCGGATTCCCACAACCCTTACCAGGTCATCGGTCCACCTTGTAAGAGGCCTTCCAACGCTACATCTTCCGGTATGTGGTATCCATTCCAGAACCTTTCGGCCTCAACGGCCATCCGTTCTGCGAGCAATGTGCCTTGCCCATTGCCACTTAAGTTTGGCAATTCTTCGTGCTATGTCGGTAACCTTGGTTCTCCGGCGGATATCCTCATTCCTGATTCGATCACGCAAGGAAAACTCGATTTTATGTGTTCACCCAATTTCTTATGAATGAAATTTTCATCAAAGGAACAAAAAATAAATCTGTGCTGCGTTTAAATTTTGATGACTTCCTTATAAGACGAATATTTTGGGTCGAAAGTTTATTTACATAATTTTAACTGCCCCCATATTTGGTTAGTGAGGAGTCTGTAATACATGGGTTTATTATGCTATGAATAAAGGCGTTACTACACTGCTTGCTATATGACAAAAAGTGTACTAAAAACTATGCCAACGATCGTGACAGACCTGCCGGCCTAGCCAAGTTTCGACCGTTTCGTTTCTCTTTCGTCGATCGCCTCGAGTCGGCCACGCCTCCTATTCCTTCGTTCTGACCACGTGACTGAGCGTTGAGATGACTTCAAAACAAAGGAATCGGAGGCGTGGCCGACTCGAGGCGATCGACGAAAGAGAATCAAAACGAAACGGTTGTGACTTGGCTAGGGGGATGTAGGCTTAGCCAAGTTGATAATCTACAATCGTAAACGCTAGTAATCAGTAAATAAAAACTAATCAAATGTATGGGAATGACATGACAATCTCACATCGTTAAAAATGATAGAATGAAATGTAATCGTTCCTACAATGTTCATCGATAAATCTTGCAGTTTTATGGTATAGATGGTATCCAAGTTACTATTTTTGTAGAACAAGCGATAGACTTAAGCAAGTCAACATGGCTACCAACTTATCGTTTTCTAAAATCCCTTACGCACCGAGGCGTTACTGATTGTAGAAAGAGACTCGACACGAAACGGTCGTAACTTAGCTAAGCCTGCTGATCATAAGGTAGCAAGACAACACAAGACACTGTTGAGGTTTTTAAGAATGCTGCGGTATTCTACG
This sequence comes from Mythimna impura, assembly GCA_905147345.3. Taxonomy (NCBI): domain Eukaryota; kingdom Metazoa; phylum Arthropoda; class Insecta; order Lepidoptera; family Noctuidae; genus Mythimna; species Mythimna impura. The sequence goes on along the minus strand of LR990362.1, from coordinate 8,727,961 downwards.
TTTTATTCACACGTTTTGTCGGTAAGAGACTGGAAAAACCGGATAAGAAACGGATAGATCGTATGAAAGATGAAATTGAAAACCAGTAACATCTTACTGATTACCATTTTACACAACCAATAGAGAAATATGAAAGAAGGAAACGTGTTGCGCCGACCTAAAATACTTAAATGGGGATAAGTTCAAGACAATGTTCTTAGTACGCACGTTTTGTGACCACGTGTTCCGACGTTTAGACAATTTATTGGGCTTGAAATAAATGAGTGAGGGAGAGGCGACCTCATGCCCTTGTCATGAGTCGCAGGGAGATTCCCAATCACTGTAGACGGCGACCAATGGGTAGCTTGAACCGTCCGATAAGGACTAGATCCGAGTCGATAGGACATTGTGTGTTCTATGTGCTTCTTAAAAGCTGTCAGTGTAATTGACGGAGCTCACTAGGGTAATTAGTTAGTAAAAGTCACTCACGACACTCTCTCGCATCTCCCGGAACGGAAGATGTTGTTTATTGTTTTCCCACCCGAATAAAAGGCTGGATATAAATACGTTTTTCAGCAACACGTGCAGTTTGTCCTTCCAGTCTTCTTACGACATTGAATGTCGTACCCAATATCAGCTGATTCAAATATTATCTACATTTGAAAGATTTTCCTTGTCCTTTACTTGTTGTTGCCTTTTGTTTGGCTTCAATACCTACGCAAGATTTTGGTATTTTATCAAGAAACTAACTTCTGGCAGCGGCTTCGCCCGCGTGAAGGTCGGTTTCTCCATACAAACTTTGGACCCCCGTTTCATCCCCTTAGGGGGTGAATTTTGAATAATCCGTTCTTAGCGGATGTCTACACCCTATAAGGAACCTACTTGCCAAATTTTAAGTTCGTAGGTGTTATAGTTTCTGAGATTTCGTGATTAATCAGTGAGTGGTATTTCGCTTTTATATATTCAGAGATTGCTAACCCGACAAACATTGTTCTGTTTTAGAGAACTGTCAAACGCGCGAATATTATAGATAGTCGTCGTAGTTTTCTGAAATTTTCTAATATTATCCTGCGCAACTTTCTTTATTTCTTACTTTCAGAAGTACCTTCTCCTGACAATAACAAACGTGATCAGACGTGACCAAAGGAAATGGGATTAATTTTGATATCTATACCAATATTATAAAAAAGAAAAATTTGTATTTTTGTATGTTTTTATTTTTGTTTGTAATTAATAAAATTTAAAAACTACTGGATCGATTTTAAATTAATATTCTTTCAGTAGAATACTATTATATCGCTGATTAACACAGGGACGTGGGCAAACCGCTGGGAGATATTTTGCTATGCGTCAAAGTCTCGCTTCTGTTGCGGTGTAGTGTTAGCCTATTTGTATAGGCTAACACCGTTTCAACATCCGTTTTTTGTTGTATTTATGCACCAATTAAAAATATTGATTGCAAACGTTATTTAAAAAATACAGAGTCTTGACAAGTTTATTGAAGATTATTGCAGCTTACTGTTGATTTTGATCAATGTCTTCAACGGGAATTTTCTGTTTCACTTGCCCTGAACTAAAAAATGAACGAGTGAGTGAATGAAGATTGAACTAGATTAAATTGACCCGTGCTTTACGATGATGCTCAATTGCTCATCCGCTTGCAATTGTAAGCTAATCAACTGTAGGCAAAGGGAGAAATGACTTAAGGCCAAATAAACTGTTTTACTGTAGGTGATTAACTTTAATGTGTAATCCACGCAACGGTTCTGAGGCTTAACCACGAGATATTTTTGACGACCTATTCTGAACTTTTAAATGAATGGAGCTATAAAAAGGTGTATAGCTCTATCCCTTTTTCTTGCTCGCTTGCCTGACATTTACCCCTGAAATATTATGTAGTGGAAAACTAATTTGAGTTAATTTGCGTCTAAATCATAACAGTAAATAGCTAATGATCAGGACGAAGGTAACTAATAGGCTAGTACAACGCGACGATTAGAATAAATGCCGATAATTCAAACAGTCCGTACTATATTTAACTTCGAACTAAAACATTGCAGATTACACTGCATTGCAAAGGAAATTACCAACAGTAAAATGCGTGAATTATTTCCTTTTGTTAACGAGTATACACATCATGCCAAGTTAAGTGTACAGTGAACTGTTTTTAACACGAGAAAAGTGTGTTTGGCTTACACAAAAGAATAGAAATGCTTCTGAGACGTGCTTTTGTGGGCAAACGATTAATCATTTAATGGCCTGGTTTAAACAAAGAGGTAAGTAAAGGGAGAAGGCGTTGCGTGCCCTCCTTAACCTGACGTTCTTAGGAAAGTTAACTATAATCTTAGTTTTATCAGGAACAGAATGTTTATGTTCCCGTGTTCCAGTTAGTTAGTGAGTAATCTATAATACTAGAAGGAGTGGTACCGGTAATGTTTTATTTTATTATAAGCCACCTAATGGTATGCAGATAAAAGCAAGTTCAAATAAATGAGCACCATTAAACTATTCTGACAAGAAACGGACGCCATTTGCAATATGGCTGCCGATATAGCAAAACTGTTTTAGTTAACGAGTCAACAGTAAAGTATCATATCCTTAACTACTGTTCATATTATTGCGCGTAAAATGAAGGAAAATGGCAATTTCCAGTTTCGTAGAAATGAAAGGTAATATGCATTGTTAAGAGGATAATAGGAAAAAAGATATGCCTCTGTAAGCTTGAAGTGATGTGGGTGGATAGTATTTTATCCTGAACATCGCTCTGTGGTGGACTGGTTTAACATCATATTTACACTTAGAATGTGTAAGTGGCCAGTTCTTTACAGTTCAATATTTGCTATGACCGTTCTTTATTCTTCCACAAATAATATTTTTTAATAATCTCTGTGGCATTTAGTGAAACTGATATAATTTAATTTAATTTGTAATGATGTGCGATTAATATTATTTTTAAATTTATTAATGATGTTAAATTTCACATGATCTCAAAGTTAAATGAAAACTGACAATCTTAATTTATATATGTGTACTCTATGTTTACAAATAAATTATTCTGATTCTGATAATAATTTTTTTTTCAGTATTGCCATCGGATATATAGTGATCAATGTAAGACTCTTGTTTCAATCCCAAATGACACAAAACCCAGATTACTTAACTCACGATTACGTCACAATAAGATAAATAGTCTTAGTATCCAACTAAGACTTGGACTAATTCAGCATTATTAGCTCAATATAGGAAAGCAATAACAGTTAATCTGGCAGGCGGTGTAAGTGTAGGAAAACGGTACCATTTTGTTTGGCCGACAGTACAAGTGATTAATGAATTTATCGCGGCGCAAGATCGGCCGACTTCGGGCGGCATCGGTAGCGACTTTCGCTCCCGCGGGCGAATCGCGCGGTTTGTTTTATACGATGTGCGTGCGCATATGATTAATGTGATTTTCCTATTGAAATTGTAATATTATAACATGTCCGGATATTAGTTGGATCGGGTTGTAAAAATTAAAAGTGGACTCATTAATCATGGTACAGCTAGTTATTGACATAACATGCATGTTATCGATAAAAAAATAATTCAACATATTTTTGTTTCACATAGGCCTACATGGGCACTTATAAAACGTCAGAAGCTAATGCACACTTCCAAATTGGTCGTTTCCTATGGAGAAGAACCGGCAAGAAACTCCAAGGTTACTCTTTTAAAAAAAGTGGTTGATGTTACAATATTTCCATTTAAAGAAATAGGTAAAATGTAAAAAAATAAATGTGAAGTCCGTAGGCTGTGAGAAGCACAGGATCAATCTATGTGGCGACATTTGTGACAGACGCAGGCCTATGTCCAGCGATGGGCCTCATTCGCTTGAAATGATAATATTTATACTGTATTTATTTATGAAGTTACAGACAAGTCTTAACTTAATGGGTATATGGCCCTATTAGGTCGCAGCAAATTAACATAGAACAAGACAGAACTTCATAGCTATATTTAACGTAAATACAGTATTCTCATGTTAAAAACTCGGCCGATGCCTGGAGCTAGGGTCCCGAGGGTTTTTTAAAAAGGACACAGGTGTGGTTTTAGTCAGTAAAAGTCTGACACGCCCTCTCGCTCCACCCAGAGTGGGACAAATCATTGATGATTCACTCTCAGCCAACTTGAAAAAAAAAGAAAAATTTTGTTTTTTTTTTTCATGGTGATTTTTTTAGAAGGTTAGGAACTTTGAGTGGTAGCTATGTAGGTATATAGTTGTTGTTATAATAATAACAACATACTCATATAGTATTATGTAGGACATTATAACATAGGTAAATAAAATACCATTACCTCCACAAGAATATCTTAAAAACGGAACCCGTATAGAATCAATTTGTTGTCCGTCTGTCTGTCAAGACCCTTTATCTCAGGAACGCTGCGGTCCCTTGATGCTGTAAAAAAATCAAATTTCTAAGTTAACAAAAAAAAAGGTACGGTCGTAGGTCAACGAGAGTGTCGTAATACACGTTTTTTGCGACATTAACTCGAAAAACGTGTATTAAGACACTCTCAAGGGAATCAAAATTCATAGGGTACTTCTCGTTGACCTAGAATCCTGAAATTTGGCATGAAGCAAGGTCTCATAGCACAAGTATAGGAAAAAATCTGAAAACTGTAAAAAGTGTTTTTTTGTGACCTACGTCACAAAAAAAAAAATTGCGAATCGGAAAAATCTTCGTATCTCAATTCGGGAACTGAACTGTTTTCATAGGTAAGTTTGTACGGAACCCTCAGTGCGCGAATCCGATTTGCGCTTGCCCAGTTTTTTTTCTAGAAGTAACGACTGATCTAGCTTTAAATATACACAATATTTTGGTTGGCCTTATAGTTTCAGGTAATCTATTATACACTTGGATGCTGGCTAATAATGATTAAATGAATAAAATTTCAAAATCTTCTCAACCTACCTCTTTATATAAGAATCCATACAAAGCCTACAAAATTTCAGTTGTAAGTTGCAACAATTTACACTTTACAATCTAATGTGCGAATCTCAGCTCGAATCAATTCACCAATCACGTCGTATGTCAATTCACAAATGAGTACTAATTAGTCCGTCACGCATCGTCCATCTATTTTAAGATCTGTCGGCATGATCTGGTTACAAGTGACATCATGCGTTACAGATCTTCATCTCCTTTGATTGGTCAGAGAAAGCAAGCCTTCTAAACTGGGTGGATGTGTGTTAGGTCCAGTGTCTGGTACGAAAATAATAATATAAAACGTTTATTTTCTCATCACAAAGTTACTTAGTGCTAAAACTTTACAATTTACACACCGGGGTTTAACATAGTGAGAGACTGGTGCCTGAATTAGGTTTCCATAAGAACCTGTATTACAGGTCACCAGGCCCTCCCGCAGGTATTAACCAAAATTATCGCAATATGAATATAACTTATTGAAAAACTCGCTTATTTGAAAATAATAATAATAATAAATTTATTTCTCATCACAAATGCAATATGGTGAACACAAAAACTTAATCTAAATAACATAAACATTTGTTAGAGACTGGTGCCCGAAATAGGTAAAGAATACCTGTGTTACGGGTCACCAGGCCCCCCAAGACATACAGATATCTATATATAAAATATCTTCGCTTATATAAAAACGTAGAGATCTTAGAAGTTATTAAGCATAACAAACAATACTAAATGATCGACTAATGTGCATTTAACATAGCTAATCAAAACACTGATTAATCTTACCATTTTCATCTAAATTGCGTTAAAACATTTCGTTACAGCATTAACTAAGGACTCACATCTGAAACAAAGCAAAAATAGCTTTAAGTTTGAACAAATCAATGTCATGGGAAGCTAAAATATTGTTTCTGAGCCAATTTGTTATGTCTACACGTAACAAAGGAATAATTTCACAACTTGTGACTTGCAATAAGGCACGTTCCTACAAGTCCGGGAATCTACTAAAAACAATTACACCACGAAAACACAAAAATCCATTCATCATCCATTGCTCATTTTTCAAAAACACCTCGTTTCAGAACAGTCATACAAATACCGCAATGGATATCAAAGCTAAGTTGAAAATACAGCACTGAGTAGTCTCATAGTACGCAGGCCCAGATGTGAGCTTGCGCAGGCGCAATATTTCTCCCGCGGCGTCAACGCGATAGTATCGCGGCATCGCGCCCCGTGGTGGCCAGAGATACCACGTGCAAAGTAGCGTTCAGTAATAGTGCCCGCGGATAAGATTTACTGTAGGTAGTCTAAAGGACGAATAAAGTGGGACAGATCGTCGGCATTTGATTTAGTGAGGATCACGAATTTGAACTGTTTGGCGAGAATATATTAGGTTTTATGGGGATTTATTGCCTGATGGTGGAGATATTTAGTAAATAAACTACGTGGCCTTTTAAATATGTTAGCATAAAGAATTAACTATAATATTAATCAAATGTTTGATCAGGTACAGGCAAGATAACAAAAGGTAGTTACTTACTTCATAAATAAATCATGCAATATTATAACATATGGGACATCTTTGACCAAATCATATTATATCATACAATGCTCGACAGTTTAGTAATGACGAAGCATAGACCAGACAGGTCAACTTTAGTCACATTAACTTCTTGCTTATAATAAACGGAATTTAGAATAGCGATATTCCATGACTTTAGGCTTCAATAACTACAAATGTTAATGAATCCCCATTAACTAAGCCAAATAAATTGTTGTAGTTGAAGTCTGACTAATAGACGAAAAATAAACAACGTAAACATTTTCATGCCAAATTCATAGCAATTTAAGAAATAGGCAATACGAATACAGATAAACACTTACATAATTGTATGACTACACAACAAAGCAGCAACACATAGCAATGAAAGTATACAAAATGAAATAGACTTTTAACATTCTAACTCTCATAGAAAAGGAAGTGCACATCCTAGATGATGCAGCAAAACCATCAGAGATAATACCAACAGTATGTTACACATTTCTCGCACGTTTTTATCGATACTATCACAAGAACACAAGGGTAATAAAACTTCCGTGTCGGCAGCGGTAGTATTTTACTTGCGTGCTAATCTTCTCGAGGATTTAGAAAGCACTGCGAAAGTGGTTGTGGTACGCAGTGCTGATAACATATTGTGGCAAAAATCCCCCACAATAACCCGCTTGCAGCCCCCGGCTATAGCCTTAATATTGTGCAGAAATATGACGAAACATTAGCTTGGTGTAATGAAGCTCAGTCGATCGGAACATGGAGTTTCAAACCATGATTATAGATTTAGGAGCATGATACGGACTTATGGTTTACAAATAGTAGCGTGCAAAACCTTGGATTTAATTGTGTTAAAAGGAAATTGTTTCATGAAAGACAATAACAACAAAGCTTTGAATAAGAGTGAATGTAATTTCACGATTGAAAACAAAGCTTGAATGAAAAATGTACATGATCAAGGTTAAGTACATAAATAGTCATATAAATGTCAGCACTGAAATATTTGTACCTCTATCATATTCTTAGATAGACGTAAGCTGGGTGTGGTGCTTCTTCATCCATTGCATGTAAGGTTGAAGGGTCAGGCATTTCATATGAGCCGGCCACACGTTAAGACGACTACATTCTCTTCAAATACTAGAAAATTATCGCTTCCAATTTCTACTTTCACGGTAATTCAATGTTTTTGATGCATAAACTTTGTCTTACATTGCAATTACCCCAAAGACTAGTTGGAAACCAGAATGTTAACCTAAACAAGTATGGACTAATTGAATTTAATTTAATCAAATATTTAAAAGATGTATTCAGCTTGAACTTAGCAGCTCGGTTCCCCTAAAAGCTATTGATTTCCTTGAAAGATTTCTCCATTTCATAACTTTATTACCTTGTTGTGTGGCCAACCTTTAACGATAAACAACACTTGGGTCACAGTCGCTGCTTGTTTCAGTTAGCTTTATTGGCTATCCGGTGAATGGTGAAAATGCTCATTAAGAAACAAACATCGTAGTAAATACTCATATATTCATAATATGTTGATTAGCTCTTAATCCAGTGTTTTGCTTTTTTCATCCGCCGTGTTATTCAAACGCAGCTGTTAACTGAGATGTCTGTGCTTGTCATTTTGACTTAAACTACGTCTTATCTCAAATCTGTGAAAGTTCCTACTTCTTGCGCCACAACGTATTTTCTCAACATTAAAATCTTAGACGTTAGTTAATTTCTCACCTTCCATTACGATCTTGCTTTTCGAGCATCGTTTGGCAATTGAAATTCAATCTTATTCCCTAATGGTATATTGAGCTGCTTTGTTGTATTCACCTGCGCTACCAGCAAACGCAGTTTTGTAAATATACCGCGCAATTTCTATATTATGAACATGAACGTATTTTGTGTTATCTTTGTAAAGTGTCGGCAACTCGTTTTAAGGTTTAGTTTCATTAATTAATTAAACTTTCACGCCGTTTACGCCTTGCTCTATTACATTAATAATAATTTATTGTGTTTGTTCTCTTTGATTATGTTTAGTCCCTTCTCTTTCGACGCACTTGATGATTTCATTGGCTCGAAAGTAAAATACTACTGTAGCTCCTCTATCGATGATATTGTCTTTATTTACTACATTTCACTTGGTTTGTGTATCAGAATGGCATTTTCCACGGAACACAACTCGTATTTTACTGAAAGGGAAATCGATACACTTGGTATCGTATTGCATATCGATTATGCGTGCTTTGAATTATTCAGCAGACTACGAAGCACATGTACAAGTGCATAGAAGACTGGCAATTATATTATAATTCATTTGTCAAAATTGTGTACAGTAACTTCATCCTACTGAGAAAGGTACACGTTGTAATCGAATAAATTGCTAAGAGCTTCACCTTATCTTGTACATCGCACATTAAACGGGTATTAGTGCACTTTGCGCTGCTAAACAGCTTTAGCATATGAACTAAGTTCTCTAATGAGCCTATAAATAAATTGTTTCGAGACGGTGTCTCGATTAGAACTATCTGATTGCGTTAATTTAGCGTGAATGTTTGTTGGATACTATCGAATGTCATATCCAGACCTTATGAAATTATTAATGGTATTAAACTTAGCAAGCAACGTGGTGATATAGCGATCTTGATTTGGTTTATTTGTACTGATCTAGCGATTATCCTGGAAAGTGAAATGAAACTAACTAGAAGGCGTTTCAGTAGAATATTTAAATTGAATTTACGTTTGAGTAAATGAGAGTGTAGTTTCATGTTCTAGACTAATCAAATTGTCGGTGCGAATCGCCTGCCGGATAAATTATAACAAGTCTATTTCCTCTTGCGTCACTGTGAGCTTTAATACTAATTTTCAATGGAATGAAAAGACGGAACATTTAAATGAAATATCAGTTACTGTCTATTCTACAAAGCCTTTCTTCGTAATATTATTTTCAATACAGATTCCTCCTTTCCCTGCATAATTTATATCAGTTTCCATTAATGTTTGTTCTGCCTTAATATCACTAGGGGCTATAAATTTTCCAGCACTATTCAACACTCCATGGTTTGCTTTCGAGTTATCTTGATCAGTATTAGTGACTCCATAATTCAAAGCCGCGTTGCACAACACGGCACGTGGACTAGGAAAGTTCTTGTAATAACGGGCTGAAGTTTAATTGATATATAATTGTGTTGTACACAGTTCAGGAAATTGTATGGGGCTTATGCTCCTTATTACAGTAGTTACACGAAGTTGTAATGTGATTTACGCGTTCACTTGCTGGGCTTAGATCACGCTCTTTCGAGCTATGTCATATGAATAAATTTCAAATTAGTATTTGATGCTTTAGTGAAGGATGTTTGTTAAATAACCTTTGGATTTCCGTAAGTTATAGTTTAAGTACTAGTCCTAAAATGGGTAATTTGTGTCTACGACAAAATTTGCTTAGTATCTACAAGAACCAATATGGTTAGCAGCAGTTTGCTAGATTATTATGTTAAGCCAAGACTCGTTTCCATAATGGATATTTCATAATTTGCACTCCCTGAAGATTCCTCCTTGGAACCGCATTATTCGCCACTTTATAATCCCGGAGCAAAAACCAGCAATTACGGGGGCTTACAATTATTCGCTTTAGTTCCTTCCCGGTGGAGCTATAAGATCTCCGTTTATTTTCATTTTCATACAGAATTATGGCCGTTTGAAGATTGCTATAATTTTGCGAGCTTTGCTTTCAAGACACGCAACTTTATGTGCTTCGTTATTATCATCGCAGTTGATTTGCGAATGGGTTTTCTGTTGTCGAGTTGTTTTATTTTTTTGGTATTATTTAAAAAAACCGGCACAATTAAGTGATTATTGAATTTGGTATCAGTTTTATACGGTGGTAATTAATTCCGTAAGGTTGGCAAATTCTATGTGACTATTCGTTGATTGGTACCGTTTCATATTCACATAGTCTAACCAAGGAACAATGCTAACATACATTCAGAGCAATTATAAATATTGTCTTCTTTGGTATTTATTGTTTGTTTGTTTTCAGCAAAGCGTCATTTGCCGTTTCATATTGTATGATCTATTATTGACATACTATCGTTATTGTCACCGTACTTTAATTCATCAGTTGTATCATCGATCAAACCCTAACGATTGACCTTAGTTTTATTGATTGTTGGACAAGGTCGGGACCCTTTTCGAACAAATATCCGGTGCTTCCAATTGTATGCGGTTTCCTGTCGCGCCTGCATTTATTCTCTTTTACGACTTATTGGCTGTCGATGTTTGTCAAGAGGTTCCGGTAAAATTTATAACATTATGTCGCGAGTGGCGCTCTTAGTATTTTTATGAACTGGGCAAAATTAATAAAAAATGTTTTGTGATGAAAAGATTTGGTTTTCAATCGTTAAAATTGGATGTATTAATTTTGAATTCTGCATAACATTCATTGATTCTTAAAATTCATAGGGGAGTTGGTAATATACACTACTAGTTTTTAATTAGTACAAATACTTAAAGGGATAATTAGAAAAGGTCTTGTTATTAATTCAGTAAAGTCTCAATAAATAATATTCATTAACAGCAAAGTTATTAGCGTTTGTTTATATCCCAAAATGTCTCTCAATTTATGGAAATATTGTACAGGCTATTTATTGATTATGAATTATTAAATGACGATCAAAATGGAAAAACACTGCGCGTAGTATTTTCTAGTAGCAATTGTTATGAAGATTGATTCTATTATGAATTTACCAATTATGGCAAATTTTCGTGGACAGTTGTCCACGAAAATTTTTTTTTTTTTTTTTTTGAATTTTTTTTTTGGGATTTCGTTTTTTCTACTTTTGACTACATAAATATGATCAGTAAAAGGTACGGATAGAGCCCCATTTTTTGTACAAATTAAAAATAGGGGTGTATAATATTATAGATCAAATGATACAATGCTTTAGTTCTGAATTATCACAGCCATAATTATTATTAAAAACCCTGTGATTTATACTTACTTTCTGATTCAAGTTGTATCATTTGAATCTTATTCACATTACTAATTTCTTACATTCATGATTTATCCTTTACGTGAGCTCCATAACCAATGAGGTCGTTTGAAATGAAACCACAATTAATTAATATCTAGTTTTCATTTTATTTTCACTGACCAACATCAATAACCACTCAACTATGAATTTGGTGGAATTCACTATTCATAGGACAAAATTGCCGTTATTTAAAATAGGATAGCAGTGTGCGCTCACGCAAGCGTATGTCACATGTGTATGGTTCGGTGCCGACCAATCGCATACACCGTTATAATTGCATATGCGGAGATGTGACACAAAATTACTATGATTACGGTAGATTGGGGAATAACTACTTTGTAAATGATGGCCTTTGTGAATTGAAGTCTTTGTTTCCAATCGATTTTAATTGCTGTACATTTAAAATTTGAGCGCATTCTTATGGTTTTGTTACTTGGTCTTGTCGTGTTCATAATTCTAAATTGATATAAATAATAATGTCTATTATAAATTGTTAATCTTCCTACGCAGGTTGTGAAAGTATGAGGGAAATGGATTAATATCTGTCATTGTCTCTCTGCAATCTTGATACGATTCTGACGTAGGTGGATTTAAACTGTGGAAATCTGAAAGGTTCTTATACTAAGAAACATTGTCTATGTCATTAACAGCCCACGATTCACTTTAATTGATGGCAAAAACAATAACTGATATTATTTTGAAATATTTGCCCGTTTACGAGCGTAGTGGTTGGCAATTCCTGTATATCATCGATTGGTATTCAATTCACTAGATTAGTCGGCAGACTTCGCTAGCTTCACTTTTACCGATAAACTTTAGATACACGATACATGTATTATTTCAGCGCTTAAATGTCAACAGCGAGGAACAACATTGTTTATATTTGCATGAAGTCTCGCAATCAGATTGCCGAGTGCGATTTGTAAAGCTGTCGTTAGGTTTTCATGTAATGGCCATATTACTTTCAGCACATTATCCTCTGACCTTATCGTCAGTGCTTTCTCCCTTATCTTCTACTCTGTCTTAGTGATTATAGATCCAGTCATCATCGTAATTTATAGGGTTGACAACAACAGAACTTGTTTCAATAATTTCTTAATAAAATACAGGCATTTTTCGATCTCTAATTACGACAGAGGCATATTAACTTTTGACATATCTTATATCTTCATTTAATCCTAGTGAATTTGTTGCATTAATACCTAGAGATATAATTGTCTAGGTTTACATGTCATTATTTCCATAGATGAATAAAATCTAATGTAATGTGCTATTAACTTTCGCTTTTATAGTATCTACGTTATGGCTTTCCCGGAGCATAGTTGACAATCCTTGCGTTTACCCGGAATTTAGCTGTATTATTTATGTAAATTTTACTGAGAAACCTCTAACCCGTCGTGACTTCCAGATCGTTATTTTTAATTTACAAGTTCTTGTATTGTGCATTAGTCTTATCTTAATTGTACAACAAAGACTGTTCCATAAGATGATAACAGAACCAGTCGTGGTGGTGTTTGGTTTTAAGCATTTTTTGTAACTGCTTTTATTATGAAACTTGTTAGTGTTTTGAAACCTAGTAATAGAATTCATAAGTTAATAAAATCTAATGTGTTCAATCTAGATTATAATTGAATCTCATGATAGTGTAGATTGAATTGGTTTCTCTGTATCCGTTTAGATATATTCTATCAGTGGAATCAGATTGTGTCCACCCACTGTTTCAGCCTTTGATAGTAGCACGATTTTACTATGTTACGATGTAATAATTCTTCTTTTCTTTTACTAAACATAGAAGCAATGGCCTTATTTGCTTTCTCGTGATTTGTATCAATATGTGAAACTGAAGTAAATAAATAGTTCAGCTACTGCTTGTAGATGATTGATTAACGATTTTTAAATTAAAAACATTTTGTCAGAGCGAACGAATTTAAAATCATTACTATCCTTGGTTACGATATTTCAATTAACACTTTCCATTAAACTGATATTGCAGTGAACTGAAGGCTTTTATTGCAGACTACGCCTGATTGAAATATGCCATGGAGAAATATAGAGGGCGATATTCACATCCTCTTATTAATTGTTTAGAAACTGCAGATCAAGAGCTTTAGGAAGCTTTTTAAGAACCCTTCCGCTGCCGTTTTCCTTTAATTCCTACACTTCCTCGGGCACACCTGCTGTCTTATTAAGATAATAAGCTTAAAGCTGCACATAAATGTAGTTTCATGTGTTCGTGTAGGTCGTGACAGCTTCCTTAGCACAGGCTATCGGTGGTGCGATCGTCACTGCCTCGCGACTGCTCTTGCGACACTTACCACGGATTCTAGATCACCCACACTATTGTCGAAACTGGCTAGTTCTGATATTGCAATGTGTGTGGTAAATTGTTCTGTTTTAGACAGTACTGCATATATCAAATATATATGTGAAGAAATAGTGAATGATTTCGTTGTCTTCTGCTAACGATTTGATGCTGAAAACAAACCTTGTGATCAAAAATCAAGCTTTGATTTTCTTATTTTTGTAAAGTTAGAAATTTTATATGGGTTGAAATTTAAAGGTACGGAAACGGTAAACGTAAAATTGAACTTAAACTAGAATTCTCGCGTTTTGTATCAAGCAAACATAGCATAGACCCAATTCCTTTCCTCATGCAAAATCTATAACCAAACAAATCAGTTTCGCAATCAACGCAATCTAACTGGCTTGAATATTCGAGAACAGTTAGTTACAGTAACAGTGGTTAGTGAAATGTTTTAATCAAAGCTTTCGTCGTCGATTTGTCCTAACGACTCGTTTATTCCTGCAATGTGGTGGATTTTCTCCTCAACTCTTTAAACACGATATGCAAATGAAGTTAATGCATTCGATGTAGCTGTGGCTTCCTTGTCTTTGTTTACTTTATTTACAAGTACCGTGACATCTTTATAGTCAATGATTATTATCATCTTAATGTGGATTTTTGTTCCGCTATCTTCTTTCACAAGTTTATTTGTAACTTCTCTATGTTCTATAGCGATTTAGCTGTTGCTGTTGTGCTGTTGTGTGCTGCTGTTGTTGATTGAGCTGTGGTTTGTTACTGTGGTATAGAAACATGTTCTTGGCATTCCGTGTTTGACTATTTATCGGCTATTGTCTGCAGTAGCCACGTACTGCGCTTTTAAACGTTTAGTAAAGCAGTTTTGCCTTGCATTTAGTAATTTACGTCTTATTGCTATTTGCCATACATATAATAAATACATTTCTTCCTATAAAATTATGAACCAAATATAGACTTTTCCGTTTATTCTGAACTTCCTTTCGTACTTTTACCTTTCTACCTGACATATTTTTAATAATTTGTTGACTGTAATGTAATCTGTATATGACTTATAAGAAACTCTTACCAATAAACTACTATGACAATGAGTATAACCTCTGCGACATAGGGGTTATAATCATAGTCATTGTAGTTTATATTATACAGCCATAAGCAACATACACAGTTTTCTATTTTTATCAGTTTTGATAACCTATCAAACAAAATGAAAATAAAGTGTGTTAAAGCGCAATATTTTAAAATGTATCAACGGATAATCTTTTTAGGACATATCAAAACCGTTATTTTGCTATAAAAACATTGTAAAACACGACATATTAAGATAGGTTCATAATAATTATGTAATTGTAATTTTTTCCACGTTTCTGTAAAATATTAACATCTTGATACCATCGCTCGTATATTTCGGGGTTCTTTACTTTCTCAAGTTTACGAGACGATTACGTTATTATACGTGATATCTTTATTAACATCACATAATCCTGTTTTTTATTTTCTTTATTTGTGCAAGCACTGGCTGTCGCCTTTGGCAAAATTGCTCTGAGACAATGTAAAGGTCAAGTAGCCCGGAATTAAAAGGATGAGCTTACGTAAGTATTGGTGATAATTCGGCTTTCGAGCAAGATCTTATCGTTCTTGCATATTTAATAGTGGACGTTAATAAGTTATTCCTTCACTTTCTATTTATTGTTCTAGGTGTCAACTGCAAGAAATTTAAAGGTTAAATCCAAATCTACAATTCTTATCGTGCATATGCAATCTCCAAAGATAAACTGCCATTCTTTTTGGATTTATGCAAATATATCTTGAGTGTCAATGCAGGATGTAAATATATTATGAAATATGTATCTTACATATGATTAGATATAAGACCTTATATTGATGTGTATATTGTGTATGTTTTTGCACTATGTATGTGTGTATAACAATGCATGTTTGCGTGAAAGTGGCTGCCCTCTACCCCATGATTTACCTTCCACCTCGAGGTGTCGCTGATGGCAACTTTATGGTGTTTTGTGCAGGGCTGTCAAGATTATAAAGAATGGTTTCAACACTGACAACGTTTTCTGTAATTTGGAACTACATGGTATTAGTGTTTGTTTCTTATATAGATCATTTATTTAAATCAGTAACAACAAATCACATTACAGATTTGATTTACAAATTTGACTTCTTATTATGTATGGTTTCGACTAAATCGCAATTTTCATTATTGAGTTTTATTTTACTTACATCTGTTTCTGAAGTTTACTTTTAATCTTTTTCAAAAGAGTGTTGATTACCAAGAATGTGTAACTTTGTAGAACCCTAGTCTTCTTTACTGTAGCAACCCTGTTAAGAATTTCACTCCTGCGCCACAACTATGTTTGCGTACGATTTGTAATGTTGCAATATCTGATGTGAAATCAAAACAATGGTCGATTGTAATATTTCGATATGCAGGAACCTCTGCTATGACAAATGGTTCATATTTCTATGGAGAGTAATGGTGTCCTTTTGAGAGTACCGATGCATTTATTAATCTTTGCGCACTTTCGAAATGGATAGGAACATGAATAGATAGATAATGATGTCATGCTCTGCGACATATTCATTGAAATTTTCAGTTATGTTCGTTCAGACAAATATCATGATGTTAAATTTTATCGTTCCAAGTAATGATCGGACGTAATTTACTTTCAAAACTGTCTTATTAGTAGTCATTCCATAATTAGCCTGTCTCGCTTCTTAATATGTCGTCTTTTCTGGCTAATTATGAACACTTCCCTCGCTTTTCCAATGCCTTTCTTGCGGCACCCCTTACGTTAAGAACTAACTGACTAGCTCTCCTATGTTCGAAAAATAAAATGCATGATATATTTCTTCACTATATTACTCTTAGCCTTATTAGGGTCCATTATCAATACGGTGTATCTCATTGGCATTTCCAGTATCATTGCTCATGCATCCAGCCACATAACTGTAAACACAACCACACCCTCAATCACGTATTGCTTATAGTGTTAGATCATCTTACACAACACTTATCACCTCAGTACTTATGCGATATACAAGATAATATTATCCCGAGATAGCACGATCACGGTCTGTGCCGAGAATTATAGTGTGACCTAAGACCTTCACGTGAGCTGCAAATTCTCGAGACATTCTATTGAGTTGCGTGACGATTGATGTAGCTCTTGGAGATGTGTGCGGGGTTAGTTATTACTTGTGAACACAGTCGGGATTCGTAATTTATAGTGTATAGGTAATCATACTTGATGTTATAAGTAGGTGACTAAGTAGCCCAGCCCAATCATTAAACTGAGATAAATAAAGTGTCTTCTAGTCTAGGGGTTTAACTAACTGGGAGTTACTGTCTTCCCAAATCATGATTTGTACTCTGAAATCCAGTTCCTTTAGCACCTGTTGTAATGCAAGATATTTGCTGATGAAAATATGTAAAGACGCTACGCGTTTCTTATAACAAGTAATTACCGATAGTTGAGAAACTTATTAGTAAACTGTAAAAAAGTACTACAAATACTATCTTATGTAGGTGTTGCATAATGTACTCAAAATTGTCGAGACATATTGTTATTACTTATTTGAATATTAGTGTAAACAGTAGCAGGTAGTCTGTTTGTTCACGTGGATCTGCTAAATGTGTTACTTCTGCCCAATTTGCAAATACGTCTGCACTTTGCAGATTTCCATGACGTGACAAAAGTATCAGCTGATAGTTTGAATTCTTTACTGGCAGTGTGTATTTAATCTTTTGACGTCATCATCTTCCTGCCATTGTCCCGTGTTATTTGGGGTCGGTGCAACATGTTTTTTTCTTCCATTCTGTCCTATCACCCGTCATACCACTACCACTAACTTCCTTTTCTTTCATATCACTCTTCACACAATTTCATCCATTTTTTCTTTGGCCTCCCTCTCGCTCTCCATCCATCCACATGCATACTCATAACTCCTGTGAGGTACGCCCTAACCCTATTTAATCTTTTAAGCTAACGAATATGATATATAAAAATAAATAAGAGAGGAGTTCTTGCAACCGTCAACTTAGGTACCTTTTGAGAAACGCCTACATAACTTTCAAAGCGCGTGCCGCAGTTCATAACAATACATTTTCTTTTAGAAAAGTTAATAAAAACATAGTAAGCATATAAAATATAGCTATCAAAGGTGACAATGGCAACCTTATACAAATTAATACACATATTCATGGTGTTAGACACCTGGTCGCACCCACGGGCGGGGCTATCCATCCATCGGACAATATGACAAGAGAAACTAACACGGAATCGAACGTGGAACCTCGATAAATTAAGTGCAGTATCATAATTCATATTGACCGTGAATAGGGTTTTCATGTGTGGTCTTCTTGAATTATTGTTTTTAATATTGAAGAAACGTAAGGAAAATAGATAATATGAGGATTGCTTTTACATCCGAACTTAGGCTAGACGATATGAAGACTTTCAATATTGGAATTGTCTGCCTTATCAAGCGCATTTTAGTCTATACTTTAAAGAAAGAACTTTGTCACAGGATCGTTTTTGAATACAACCTCATCAAACTTGTACAGGACTGTAAAGATGCAACAATCGCATCTGGTTTCTCATCAGCTTTTCTAATATGATGATCCTGAGGTAGTTTGTTAACTAATCAATCAAATAACAATTCAAGATTTATAGTGTTGTCACACTCTAAATCTTGAATTGCACATAAACAATACTGATTCCTGTATAGTTTCAACTGTTCCTAATACGGCGACTATTGGTAACCCTACCAGGGCGCCAGTGATGGATAGTGGTACACGCCTCGAGTTCGCGTTTATTTTGCGTCGATTATATATCACTATCTTACTATCTTTGTAGGGATTACGTAACACTTGTTATGATTCTATTGAAATTGTAATCATAAGAAATTATAAATGATTAAATGGGAGGGTGGCAAGCCCTTTACATTGATAGCTTACTAGCTTTTCCCAGCGGCTTCGCTCTTGTGAAAGTAGAAAATTATCTCAAGAAAAAATACTTCCAGTATGAAGAATATCCTATGTGTTATTTCAGGACATAGTTTTTTCGTGTGCCAAATCTGTTCAGAAGTTTGAGCGTGAAGAAGCCTTTATATAGGCACCATAGTGTGAGAATATCCGACATGTGATGTTTTGAACGAACAATGGTGATTGATTCAGTCATGAGAAGGTTTGCAGGGGAACAATGGTAACTTATGTCAGTTACCACCCGAAGAATTTCCAGAATTGAGAACCGCCAAAGTATTTTGGCTAAAACGATAATTATGTTGAACGAATAGAGTTAAACCTTATTAACAATGCAGTGATTAATAGATATTTATCGATCATCTCAATTGTTTCATCATACACAATGCTATCTTGTAATCAGTATGACGTGATGCATCAACTACAGACACTTACGAATAATCTGTAACACATAACCAGCTAGAAGAACCTTATCGAGTTACAACAGATTTTCCTATAATTTAGAGGTATGTGGAACGGAGTGTAAAGTCCCGCAAATTTCCGTTAGAAAGGGAGTTCCGACCAGACGGGTGTTGTGTGTAGTCCGGGCAACTACCCGATAGTTGATTTCGGACGGTAGTATACGCTATAATCGTGCGGAGAACTCTCATTCCACGATGTAGGATAGTTCTTATGTGGGCTAATAAATATCACTACAAAGTCGGATTAATTACAGCTAAAGGGACAAAGACATTACTATCCCCCGTAGTTTCACTGTTGTAGTCTTTGGTTACTGATCTGCTCCTTTTGGTCGTAGTGTGATTTTATATAGCCTTTCTCGATAAATAAGGCTATCAAACCCTAAAAGATTTTTTATTTATTTCGAACCAATAGTTTCTGAGATTAGCGCGTTCAAACAACATCTTCAGCTTTATAATATCAAGTTTACCTATAGATTTCTTACTTTTAATAAACTGAACAGTTTCTAAATTCACACATTCATAAAATCGTTTCTATGTAAACGATCTATTTGTTACCGTTACTATTGCAGCGTTAATTTCTTCAAATTATCCTCATATATGGTAAGAATTTCCTCTCGATAGAAAATTTCAAGACCACTTAAAGTGATTACCATTTTAACTGTATTTTATATAATTGAATATTCATTATCAATGTCCATTGATTTGTTCCTTTGTACGCCCACGTGCCTGCGCTGGCGCATCGGACCCGTAAAATGATGGCACAAAACAGATAGGCACAGAAGTCAATCTCATGTATCTACTTCACTTTTCATACCAACGCTCGGTGGCCGCGCTAGGGTTCTCAACTTTGGTTTATGTTCAAAAAACTATCGTGGTAGCGACACTTGTATCTAGTTGTTTGATTTGTTGTTGAGCACCTACCTAACTGTTGTGTGTTACGTTAAATCGAACCAGCAAATAGGTACCTATTGACATTTCTAAAGCGCCTATTACACCACTCGATATTCAGATAGTCTTAGTCTATGTTTAACTATTTATCTCATCGTTCTGTTTCATTTCTATAAACGACATTGGAAGTTGCTCTTTTTTTTGTGTGACGCTACATAGACTAAGACTGTCTGAATATCGAGTGGTGCGCTTAACACAACTGGTAGCTTAAAAACGACAATTCACCGTTTAATGTTGAATTTAAAAATAATAATAAATTCATTTATTAAACAACCGTCCACTGAACAACTGTTCAGTGGTAATAACTTTTGACTTTTTCCATTTTTGCACAAAAAGTTCACAGACGCGTGTGTCAAGCGGATGGCACTCGCGTTCGCATTAGTCTCAACTGGTTCAAAATATCGAGTCCGTGAGCGGTGTCTATATGTGTACGATGCTCGAGCACACTTTGTATGTAGATTAGTTATGTAACGAATGTTAGATTTCTCACATTCGCGAACGCGAATGCGAAGATTCAAATTCAATATTCACGAATGCGAATGTTGACTTTCAAACAAAGTACGCGCAAAATGTCATAGAGGTTTGACATTTCGTGTTAGCTAAGTTTAAACCGAACATAGCAGAGCCGTTACAGACTGATTGAACAAAGCTAATCATATTAAGTTCATTCGAAAAGATTTGTTATGATTTGAGGTCACAATTTGTGACACTGAAAATGTGAAATGCAGGTTGTGTGATAGAAATATATTAAAGTATCATTCTATATCATTCAATCAATATAATATGTCCTTTTTGTTTGTCAAAAACATTCGCCAAACGTACGCATGTTTCTTGCGAATACGAATGCGAATGTCAAAAAATATGCGAATATTCGCGAATGCGAATATTCGTTACATTACTAAGTAGTTTGACTTCTGTGCCTATCTCTCTTTTGTGGTGATGGTATCTCTACACCATACTAATAATTACTTTTATTGTTTCAGGTAAGTTGAGCAAGTGACCCAGTCATTTTAATTTTAGGGGTAAGTATGTATATAAAATAATTTCAATGTAAAGGTTCGTCTACAATGATGTGCAACATCGATTGCCTTTTGAGTGTCTAAGAACTCATACACACGATGTTGAGGAGGCATGTTGCCTACAGCAGAGGTAACTGCAGCCGTCGACCCGTGTCGCACGGGTCGGGTAGACTGTCGTGCTAAGAGTACTGAACATGACTTCTTTTCTATCTAGCTTGATTTTCAGACTGGGGCATTAGCGTCTTGTCCTTTCTAATTGATATAGTCATGATATCGTTTTTTTTTAGTTTGCTATGCATGAAAGCCATCGACCGTGTTATTTCGCCACCAGAACGTCTAAGGCATAAAGTCTACCTCTGTATCTTTGTGCATTTTCTTAATTTGGTTTTCCTATTTGATATATTTTTAGTGTGCTATAAAGATATTTAATAGATGCATAATTATATTCACCAATTACTTCCCACCGGACGCATAGCTTGAATAAGCCTTTCTCTAATTAATGTCTATGTCCGCGTCGTCTGCACTAAACTGCATCCTCTCTGGACCAAGTGTCTGGTCCTAAGTTCCGGACTTAAGCTTTGAATTAACCTGTATAGTCTTATGGTCCTTGTAAAGTTAGACATGTTAGTGTTCACATGACTATCTTAGTAATACTATATTTCAAGATAAAAAAAGCATAAAGTTTTTTTTCTAAAATAAAATTTGGTTTTTACCAAAAAAAAAAAATTGTGGTTTATGTGTGTTTTGTGTGTGTGTGTGTATTGTGGTTGTGTTTGTGTGGTAATTGTGGTTTGTGGTTTTATGGTATGTCATTTGTGTAGTTTTATAGTTAGCAATTCATATTGAGGCACACTACTACAAATCACATTCGTATTCGTAGAATCTAACGACACGACTAACTTATACTTCATTTAAATACAAAAAAAGATTATAGATTTTTTTCTAAAACAAAATAATGATATAGGTATGGCGTTTGTGTAGTTTTATAGCTAGCAAATCATATTTAGGCATATTACTACGTACAAATAACATTTGTACTACGAGTACAAATGTTATTTGTATTTGGATTTTGAATTTCTGTTCAAGTATTTATTGCCTCATTGAATTCCTCTCATCCATATTTTAACAAGGTACTATAAGTTATGCCTTGAAAACCATTTGTAAGCTTTAGGTTACACTCTAGTGCTACCAGACCTTAACAGCAATTGACATAAAACTCAATCTGAACAAAGGTAGACTGTTACAATGACAGTAACGTTATTGTGTAGTCAATGTTTACCGATAGTAACCACTGATACACGATCGTAACACTAAGATAATACTCTATGGTTTGTAGGGCACGTTTTATCTGCCCCATGTTTGTTTTGTTTGATTACAATCTAATTATAATTCTGTTGTAAATTTGACTTGGTGGGCTTTAGTACTACCTTGTGGGAGGCCTTCCAACGCTACGTCTTGTTGCGGGAATCCGATGGATGCAAGACGTATAGGACCAGTCGTTGTGGCAACACTTAGGGGAGGCCTGTGTCCAACAGTGGACGTCTTTTTCCTGAAATGATGTTGAGTTAAAGTTTTAAAGAATGATAGCGGCTTAGATGATGGAAACTCAAAGTTTATAACGAACAAAATCTAGTAAACAGTGTTCATTTCCCATAAAGATTTAAATATCAAATAACTGGGGCATTTTTCTTACGCAACTTGTTGCGATTCCCAATTCGTTTGTCAAGTGGGATGATTGACGCCTTCATTCTGGCAATAATGAGGTTTTCAAACTAACACTTTATTTATGCTTTTTTATTTTGTGAGTCTTAATTATTTCTCTGAAAGGTGTGTGGTGTATTTCCTTTGACTTTGGCTTTGACCTACAATAGTTCATCAAGGAGTGCGAAAACCAGACCACACACAAACCTAAGAAGCTATCAGCTTTAATTTATCCTTTTAGATTTTATCAATCTGAAAACTAAGATTTCAGGAACTGGAAACTTAGTTTATCATAATAAATAGTTCCTTCACTACAACTTGCAGTACTAACAACCAGATCAGGCAAACCCGACCCGGGATCGAACTCGTGTTTATCAGCAGTTTTATAGCCGGACGCTGCTCCCTAATATATGTGATTATGTGGTGTAAGTGTTAAGAAAGTTAATAATTAACTGGTGTTTGCGTCATTTAGATTTCATCGAGTTATTGGTTCTTATGATTAAAGTGTAAGTGTTGCTTCTAACACTTATAATTTGAGGGTGCTGCGATAGATTTTCTGAGGTAAGACTAGAAGTTAAAAACAGTATCAGTGTAACGTAATTCGGCATTGGATATACTGTTGTAGTAAATTAGATTATCGTAGGAGAAATCTGGTGGCGCTATACTATAGTCACTTATTTAATGTTAAGATGAGGCTGTACAGCTTTTTGTATTTATTGAGAACTAGCTGACCCGTCTAACGTCGTTCTTTCAAAAGGATAATGTGTCAAAACTACGAATAAATTAAAGAGTGTAAAAAAAAAAACGCACGTGTTCTCTACAGCATGTGCAATTTTTCAAATTTTCTCATCACTGTTGTCTTCCAGAGGCTCCAACAAATAGTTTTAAAAATTGTTCATCTAAATTGGTTCTATCATATTCGAGTTCTGCAATTAGCAACACATTAAGGCATACACTTATATACTTAAGTTCCTACAATTAATCCAGGTTCTGAAAACCTTCACCAGTCACCAATCTAAATCTTGGCTAAAAAAATATTCGAAGCAAATAACAACGGTCAAACAACTGTTTTAAAAGTGACAACGGCAGCTGTTTTGAGAAACCAACAATTTGCCTAAACGTATCCATTAATTTAACAATCTACTTTGCGCATTTCGTACCATATCATTATCTACCCTTCCACCAAATCGCTATCACTTCAGCCGTCACGAGCGATCGACAGCCAACCGTCCGTAACACAAAACACTATGACTCGTATCGATTCTATGCCCAACTATTACCGCCTTCCTTGTTTCCCTAATTTTATTGAAACCCGTTAAACTGCCGAGTGCCCATACAAATCTGGTTGTGGGAGTCGTAATTGTGGGGAATGGACCGTATGTTATTGTTGCTGTGTGCGGCTGCATTTATATTAGGGATTTAACCTTAACCGTGGTGGTGAAAAACATGGGTGTAGGTGGAGAAAATGTCTTTGTCCATAGGGTCTATCACAAAAGATACTGTCACTAGTAACTAAGTTTTCCCATGAAGATATTCATGGGAAAACTTAGTTACTTTATCTGTTGTTATGGTTCCGAAAGTCTGACTAGGGAATTTTGCGATCGCCAATTAGTCATCTCATTTTATCTGTTGATGATTATGATTCGATAGGTGTGTTGATGATTATGATGTAAATTATTATCATAGGAGTAATCATTCAGATGTCATCCCTTCAATCAATTTGACAACTGTAATTGGCATATTTGAATTAAAACCATTGCCCATTACCATATTTGGAACCATTGTTATGGTACCAAACAATGCTCCAAAAGTTACTTAACCATTATTGTTTATAAGTCCCTTGCAGACTTTCTAATGAAACTTCCGTGGCACAATAAAAATAACAAAGCCGTCAGTTAAGCCCAATTACCGTATCCTAATCCGTAATCACTAATCAGGTGTTGACCGTAACGAAGTATTGGGTAACTAAGTAACTGCAGATATTACGTCAGTCTAGCACCCATAGTAACCATGAAAACGAGAAACAGAAGATGCAGTCGAAATGTATTTGTAAGATCAGAGATTATTCAAGTTAACGCATATTGTAAACTGGACATATACTGTTACAGAGCGAAGCTCTCGAACTTAAATCACCTTCGAGTTACAATTTTATCTCAGTGACAATGAGTGTCTTAGAATTAGTGATTTAGAACTCTTTTAGGTGGCTGAGAAATGATCCCTGTTAAATGGACGACAAAGTGAAAAGAAAAAAAAATCCATTTTACAGGTTCGTCCATTTGAAAGGATTTCCTTTTAAATGGACCAAGCGTGTCAAGTCAAATCTGCGATTACGAATATACAATCTTTTCTGCTGATAATATCTACAATATTTTCTACTAAGAAATAATTTTGTATCAAATCCTTGGAAGTGATCCTTCTATTCTCACTCACCTGTTCCCTCTACGCTTACGGTAAGCCACGGGTCACTTCACACGAAGCGAGGAATTACGCGACATTGCCCACGGCAGCAAACCGATCGTGGTCCCACTCTAATGTGAAACGTCTGCGGGCAACTTATTGTTAGCCAGGTTATCTGCACAAATTGCCCACTTCAAATCTATTGGAAAATAGAAACCGCTCGCGGCTAAGATTTTCTCAGAATATTCGCGATTAGATGAGAAATCGTTTGATTTGAAGATTGATATGTTTCCTGGTGTTGGGTAATTTACTGTAAATATAGTAAATAGTAACGATACGGATGATCGACTGTTCGTTGGACATTGATGCAAGAAGCATCCAGCTAACATTATTGCCTCCAATACTCTTTCGTAACTGCAATGAGCCAGCGGTATAAAGATACGAACATTACCAACAACTAGAACAACACAACATAAGTCACTAAGAGTCTAAGACAAATCAATGGTTGCATATATTTTATATAGTGGAGATATTTATCATAGATCTTGCCACCTTGTTTGCCAACCTTTCTAAACTACCAAACAAATTACTAACAATCTGACTATTAATGTGAGACCTTTAAAATCCGTGCATCACCATTACCTGCGCGTGGGCATGATGTGGGTGGAGCTTGCAACAGTCTGGCAGATGTGCAGCGATCTCACGGAAACGATGTTCTCCTGAGTTATGGGTAGTAGTAGAGCTTAGAATTTAGCTAGTACTGAAGAAAGGGTTAGTATTAGGCTTAGTAGGATACCGAGTCGAATGGAGAAGACACATGGGGCAAACGAAACTGATAGTGTTGATCCGATCAAATAAGAGAATACATATTTTCTACGCATCGTTTTCATAGTGAGCTTCTACGGTTGGAGGGCCCAGAAGAGGTGTGCGGATGGATTTCTTATGCATGCTCTTTATATCGGTCCATAAAAACGCACACGCAAAAATTTATAAAACCAAAATCCCTTATTATACGCCCAAAATCTATTGAAGAAGTTCTTTCATTCATCTCCAAAACACATATATTACAAAAAGTGGAGAAAGTATAGCTGATTTTGTCTTGTAGCAGAATAAAGGTTTAAACTACGAGTTGATTTGTGTCAACTGGGACTAAAATCATTTTGATCGCTGGTAACGACAATCCAAAGCATGTAAAATATTTTCTATTTTAAGGTTACTGTGATTTATTTTAATACCTATTAATTAAAAGATTTTAAATCCAAGATAATTTCAAGTTTTTAGAAAATGTCGAATTTACTAGAGTCAAATTAATATATGAACGTAAAAACTAGCCAAAATATAATTAGAAGAATTTGTCGGCTTTTTAACGATGACCAGTTTCCTTTACGTAACATTTTGTCATCATTCTTGAATATTGGCTCTAACCCAATTTCAATATGATTTAGACTGGATTAAAAAGAAACCACCCAATGAGAAGTACGATTCCACTATTCTGTTGTTTGGAAAAGGTTTTTTATTCAAATCCCGTTTTACCCGACTACGGCAAAGCCAAAGAAGGGTTATGATTTTGACAGGCTATGCATGTGTTCATCTGTTCCCTCATAGCTCCTAAACTACTTATCAGAACTCGACAAATGAGGTATCGTTAGAACCGCCTTAATCGTCCGCTAAACATAGGCTACGTGATATGTCACAAAACTCAATGTGGCGCCCTCTAGCGGACAAAAAGTTTTGTTTTAAAAAAAATTAAGACAAATACGCCGTGTTTGGTATCATTTGAAAGGACTTCACTTCTACATTTCCAAAATATTGCTCAAATTTAAAGTGCGTCACTTTAAATTTGAGCAATATTTTGGAAATGTCTCCTCTCACTGACAAAAAGTCATGTATTAAAAAAAACGTTCAGATAAATACACCGTGTTTGATATCATTTCAAAGGGCTTCACTTGTACTTATCAAAAATCATCAAAATTCAATGTAGCACCCTGAAGCAGTCAAAAAATTTGATGTCAATAACACCAAAATAATTTCAATAATAAAAAGTAAAAAAAAAACAACTCGTAAAACCCGACTACGACAAAAAAAAAACGACTGAAAAAGTATGAAACAAGATTTTCAGGATGCTGAAATAAGCAAGGTTACTAAAGAAACAAGAACATAACAAAAAGAAAAGCCGCAGTCACACGTTGTTAAAGTGTTACGACGGTGTGGTATCTATATAACGTGTGACTACGTCGTTTCTACTACTTGTTTCATACTTTTTCAGCGTCATTTTTTTTTGTCGTAGTCGGGTTATAGTTTTTTTACTTTTTATTATTCAAATTGGAAGGGGCATTTGAACAAGATAGTTTTGGTTCACTTGATACTTTATGACAATCACGCACACAAGACAAGTTCAGTAATTTCTTAGATAACATCCGGTTACTTATGTAAATCCAACCATAAATCAGCTTGCAATATTATTCCATCTCCTGAAACAGAACTTAACACTTATTGGATGCAACCCAATGCGGCTACAGTCTTTGTTTCATCGGCATCCATAACACTAACCGCGGGCCGTAAATTTTCACTTAACAATCCACAATTTGCATGCATAAAATTGTTTAGAAAGTTACAATTTCCATACATCAGCCGTACGTTCCTGTTGGCACATCCAATATTTATCTGGCAGAATACGGAAGCTTACCACGCAACGCTCAAGACCGGGAAGCGAACACTAATAATTGTAACTCGATATAAATGAAGAGATAACGTCTATTACCACTGTTTAAGGAAGCGTAGTCAGTTTCCTTTGATATATTGCTTACAATACACAGGTGTTTAATGTAAATGAGAAAGCTCTGTTAACTTCCATTGGGCTTCAAGGAGTAAAAGGTGGCTAGACAAATGGTGCTGGTATTGGATCATTCAAAGATAATTTTAAATAGATGAAGCACAATAAATATCGCAAAGATTTGAAGGTATACTATAAACCTTGGTAATCAAACATCAATATATCTTCATACTTTCGAAAACCAAGCTAGATATAGAACAATTAAAATAAAGTTTTATCTCATCGTCAAGGAAGCTTACTGAAGTTAAAATGATATTAAAACTTAATTATATGTGTTTATGACCACGAGATTTCTTCACAGGCCTTTATTATTTGTGAAGCATCTTGCGCAAGCATAAGGGCTGGATCATTCCCATTAAAAATCAATTACATTTCCCCTTTAGTCAGAGTCGCTTTTACAAAGACCACGCTTTTCAAATCTTGTCCATTGTTGAATGTACTTCTTTTGTGAGGACAAACGTGACTGCGTACTACGACATTATTTCTGATACCGTAGAACCTTCGATTGATGAAGGGTAAGAACAAGTCACACGCGACAAAATTAACACTTCCAAATTCAGCGATGCATCATGCATGTTTTGATCTTTGTTTGTAAGTTAAGCATTATTTTCAGCAGACGTTGCTTTTAGGATTTACAATCTTATTTTGGAAGAGAGAATAACATCGTGACAAGAATTTTTCAATGTTAGTAGTAATATCTTTGCTCGGGAGTTTTTCTTTGTTACGTACGTATTTCTTCCAGTGTACAAGAATTGACTATAATTATTTCGTCACTTTCAAAGTGATTTGTGTTGAAATCACGTTCCTTTTAGTTTATCGAACCGCACATGGAGTGAATAATAGAATTATCTTGCATTACATAACTGATAGTATCCGATGAGCTGTATTGAATTGATCTTAAATTGTTGAGATCCAAATTGTACTCATTTTCTTCTTTAACTTTTGAATCTTGGAATGATCGATTGAGATTAAAGTGGTGTGTTATATTTTGAAATATATCAATTTGTTGGTACAAAAACTGATTTATCTTTCAAGACCAAGTTACTTGAAAGGGCTTGGAGAAAGTTCGGCAGTTCTTTCGGCTCTCATTGTGTTCAATCCCGATTCGAGTTGAAGAATCAATCTCTTGCATTGAACAGTTTTGTTCTCATTGCTAGAAAGTACTAAGTTAAATGTTTTTCTGTCAGTTTATGATTTCTATTCATTTACTTGACATAAATTTTATCTTTCAAAGGCTTGTTGTACTAAGGGCACAATTTATTGGTCTGATTTCGTTTCATTATGTAGCTGCAGTATAATTTTACAATATATCATTGAGTTGGTCCTTCCTGCATAATAATGTTTATAATATTGTTCTTTTTATTTATTTATTGCTATTTCAATGCTTTGGCCTCAAAGTCTAGATATAAAGTAGTCATTAAAAACCCATAAACTTTCTGTTTCGTATGCCAATAACCATGAATGACAGGCATTCAGAGTAACATTTGGGCTCTTTTTATTATCCCTTCGTAATGAACAGATCTCTTTTAGATTACGTACCAGAATACCCTTCACTTGATCATCAACAGCTTTACAAAGAACATGGTTAGTCCAACCACAACGTACTTGAAAAATATAAGGATCTACCACTGAAGAATCAAATTGATCAAAGTAACAATAACGCTTTTAATGCAACAGTATTACGTAACTCATCATGTTGTGATAGCACGATTATAGCTTCCGTCAAACAGACAGGAGATCCAAATTATGAAATAATAAAATGAATAAGATCTTCTCATGCATATTATTTCTCGAATTACTTCTTATTCAAACGTTTATTGGCAACAATGGTAATAGAATTGACAAAAGAGCTAATCAGAATGATTCAATTGAATAAGTCATTATAAATTGCATTGAAGATTTCGAGATTTGGACGGTCATCGCTTGCCCCGAAGATGTTTCCGGCATCCTACACAATATGTAACATATTGTGAGAGAAAGCCGTCCATCTGATTGCCAATTACGCTTTTCTCTTTCACACAATTCCAAGCGACATTCCCCAGTAGTTTTTTATAATGATTGTTTACGAGATTTCCTTTCCGGATAAATGTTATTTAATGTCAGAATAATATTTGTCAGAATGGAAGCTGTTCGGAAATAAAGCTATTAGAAATGTGTGTTTGAATTTAAAAGTAAACTACATGGATGACATAGTACGCTTATGAACCGTAGCAAAATCCTCATGACCAATCGTGAATTACAGTCTAAGTGGGCAATTATAGTATCAATTTTAATCTTAATACCCATTGCGATACATAAATTAAATTCAATGTATTTTTAACCAAGTGCAGTCCTGTACAATTCATTGCGTTTAAATTATACAAGCGTCTTGCAATTAATTTGAAAAATACGTTTAATTTGCTACAACTTCCTAGAAGGTTGTTTTGTTTTGACAATAAATGAAATGCAATTCTACAATAATAATAAGGCTACAAACGTTCTTTTTTTAACCGACTTCATTTTAGTTTCTAACGTTATGTAGGTGATGTTTGTCGTTTGACGCACCAACGAAACTAATACTAGATAAATATTTATCGTTTCTGGTGTTGTGTAACTCAGTATACAAGACAATCGTTCCGATATAACACTTCTATGTGACGAATTATTATGTTTGTATTGTTATTACAAATGTTTCATAACGCTTCATTCTGGTTTACTTCGATTAACATTTTCCTCAAAAACTCATTTGTATTGTTATGTTATTGCCACTAAAAGCATTTATGTTGCGATGATCTAATTCTACCGAGCACCTTATTTATGATGTGTTATTTCGTCGATAACTATAGATCTCTTTAGATAGCAGATCTGAATTGAGGTCAGCGCTTATAGATGCGTTCTTGCAGCCACTTAAAGCAAAAATCGTGAGTTGCTCGTTTCGAGATTTTGCTAATATTGAATCGTGTATCTGAATTTTACGATGTTATTTTGTATTGATGTAATGTGGGTTCTCAATTTCAGAATACAGCATCTACATGGCCTTGAACTGGACTGAATTGTTATTGCATCTATCAACGAGGATATGTTAATTATAAGCAGACTTCCGAGAATCCTTGGTCACTCATCGCCTGCTTCCGTTCCGAACAAACTCTGTCTCGTGCCTCTCGTTCCGCTCAAACGCGCTCCGATAACAAAAATAGAAGTTCAAACCGATCCAACATTCGACAAGAAAAAAGTCCTGCGAAATACACAAAAAAAGTAATCGCCCCATTCCTCTCTGGCTAATGCTCGGAAACTATTCACGTCGCTGTAAAGTTTATCCTGCGATAAGACTTGAACGACGTTTGACTGGTGACCGTCTCGTTCTCGCCTGACGGATTCCTCGATAGTGAGGGAGACAGAGAGGTAGGGCGCACTCCGCGTGGCCGTTGATGTTTAGTTTGAAACGGAACGGAACAGTTTGCGAGTCGCCGGCTCTGTGCGCGGCCGACTGACGCAGGCAGTTCGTTGCGCTCAACTCGAGAATTTATTTTAACACACTTTTTGAACTGTTTTTATAATCTAACGTTTAGACAAGTGCCTTATTATTAATGGATGTGATAGTGAATGCATGTAATGAATTCGAACAACTAAAAGCAAATGAAAAGTAACAGCGTGTGGATTTTCTCAGACGTCTTGAGTTTTGTGTCCTTTTGGTATAAAAATTTGCAGTAATTATGTTACGGATTTAAGTTTTATATTTCTTTGTTAACTGTATTGTGTTGGAGCACGTTTCTACCCGTATATTGGCACGAGCCTTTAATAATAATAGTGCACCGAAACCAGTTTGCGAGTGCGGTTCGGCTGTGGTTATCCTGACGTATATGCGGGCGTCTTTCTCGTGAACGAATTTCGACGCATCTGTAGGTATTCTTTTGAAGGCTGCGACTTCAGTTAATTTCCTTACATCATCATTATTTTTAAGTTTGTTTTTTGTGGTGTCAATAAATGGTGTTATCTATAAAAAAAATTATCAGTCGTGTTACTTTTGTTTATCTTAATCTAGTTTGATATAATGAATGGCTAGCATCTTTGACTAATCTGTCCAATCACTAGACTGATTCACCTTGACCATTTAATACGATGTCGATGCATTCCGACTTTCTGTTTCGAGGTTACTGGTATCCTGAGCGCACCTTGTAAAGCTTTGCTCGTTGCAATAATTAACATATCTAGTCGGTCACTAACTGGCATTTGAGCGTAGACTGTTTGGTGACTAACCTGCGCAAGAGTTATTAATACTTAATTAATAACACCCGTGTCGTAAACAGGCTATCATTGTTACTCATCACTGGAGTGTTCACAAGCGGCAGCTTCACAAACAATTCGCATGTGGAAATCCGTTACCACACAAAGTAATTGTTTATCTTGCATAAACCGTCCCATCATGTCCAAAGTTAACAGTAAATTACAATCTCCATTTATAAACATCAGTTAATCGTAGTTAACTGCACATAACTAATGTAAACATCTTGTCATGTGTGGGCAGTTCAACTGGCGCCGTTAATTTACTATGAAACTTACTAATTGCATCCATGCACCAACAATATCTTTGTTTTAGCACTGTTGCTGTAAATCTTCAAGTTTGTCAACTTGCACCGTATCAGTAGCGATTGCTAAGAATTTTGTTATTTTTCCATCAGTCGCTACACGCTTCGCTTCTCTCCTAGACGTGACTTCATTGGCTGCATTTTTTGCATCTTGTCTGCATGAATTCTCTTATCTAACAGAAACTTGCAATCTAGTTTCAAATTACCCAATTCACCTGTACTAGCAATTGAGTGGTTTTTGTCTTTTTTTGATTACAATTTAACCGCTTCTAATCTGAAACTTCCTGTGAGTCATGGCGTATGTATTGAAGCTGCGAGTACCATCAGTTACGCAATCTGAAGGTGGCAAGTCTCCAACTTGTCACGTGTAAATGTATTACTTCCATCGAAGAAAGCGAAAATTGGAGATCAGTGAACTTCCTGACTGTGTGTCCACCATGCCACTAATTTGTTAAATATTGTTTATACATGTCTGAAACTGGAAGGCAGTTTTAATTATACTTGTGTCTGAAACGCTTGATCGCTTGCTAACTATTAGTGAAATTGAATTATACGTCATTAAGCAGACAACTGGCGTTGATGACTCACCTCGAATTGAAAGCCACAGTTTCATGTGTTTCATTTTCTGCTTTGTGAACTGATCGTTGACTTTCGACTGTTATGACACTGGCCAATTACTTCGCTTAGAAAATTTTTACTAGCATTGTATAATTTCTTATTTTATCAACATTTCTAGACTTAATTGCCATTTTTATGACTTTAAGCTTTAAATTATGTGGGTCGTCCAGTAGACGTCTACTTTTTATGAGCTGTTTGCGGTGTTTTTCGTCCGTGGTCTCGATTTCATTGCATTTCTCTTGTTTCATTTTATTCTGACGTTGCTTCAGCTTATTAATATGTTTTCTCTTTTGTACCTATTTATGAATATTCTGATCTTGTAGCAGCAGTAACATCGTTATGCGGCAAGTTTATGCTCTATTGTTAGTAAATTAACTTTCAAAAACATTGCACATAAAGTAACCGAGGTGACACTGCTCGGGGCTTGTTGTGTTAATTCTTTCATCTTTCCCTAAGCTTTATGTGTTAAACAATAAGCTTCAATTTGAATCGAATTTGTAAAGGCGCCCGCATCCTTGCTTTTTCTCCTTTTTTGGACCGTTAAGGATGATGTCCGTTAATGTAGTTTCGATAAAAATGTTTTACGGCATTGGAATGTTTCGTGTATCTATTGAATTTTATACAAACTAAAAATTTAATGCTTTCTCTGCATGTTAGAAACTAGTTTGTTTAACATTTTTGTACCAAAAGGACATTCATAACGTTCCGTTTTTTAGACGAACAATCGAAATAACAAAGTGACCTGCAACAAGTGCTCTTATAAACGAAGTACAAAAATATTTTTGAAGTATTTTAAACAATTGAAAGCGATACATATGATTTTACATTGGATCTTTATCTTCACCATTCGGACCACGACGAAACTGGAACGAGCATTTCGCGTTTAGTGCGATGATACAAACTATTAGGTAAGTTTTATAAATTACGTACAAATTGATATACTTACTTAATCAGAATCTTATCATGTTTGTAGCCGATTGGAAACACTTTTTTGTGTTTAATTTTTTTTTTTTACTTATAGATTTGCTTATTCAATTACGCTAACGAACATCAAAACTAATAAATATTAATAACTAAATAGGAATTTATACAAACTAAAAATAATAATATTTACAAACGGGTAGAAAAAGTAATTATTGAGCATCAAAAAATTCATCCACATCGATATCAATGGGAAAAGTGCTCAGAACGCAGGCAGCATTGCCACGTTGGATAGCAATGCTGATTCTTTGTCCGAAGAAAAGCCCAGCCCTCTGGTCACGCGAAATGGAATGATAAACATTATTCATTTCATCAAAATCAAGCAACAGTAAATTATCCATTCTGGGAACAATTCTAGTGAAGATTTGTTTAGCTTTACTTGAATCTCTTCAGTAAGTCAGGAATTTTATATTTGTGATGTTCCTTATACACCAATGGTTCCTTCTAATCTTTTGAAATTTTAAGCCACATGGCACATTGACATCGAAGAAAGCAGCACAATTACACTGAAGTCATCAATAAAAGTCATTCAATAAAGAATATATTGTTGCATAGATACCCAGTATATCAATAAATAGAAAATTAGCCAACACTAATCAAATGTAATATATTCTTCGTCTGCATGTGTGGCACATTTATGGTACTTTCTTTGACACGACTCGAGAAATGATTGCCCTAAAACGGAGTGCCCATCTGTTAGCGATAACCGATGAGCTGTGATTGACAGCTGACGTTTATTTTCTTCATAACTTTCCAAAGAGGTTTTACACAACTATTTAAATATTTGTGAATTTATTTACACATACAAAAATTATGAAGAATTTTATTATATGTCTTGGCAAAGAAAGAAGAAGGCACGTAGCATCAAGTTATAAATCAATTTACACTCAAAGCTGGGGATTAGAGAATAGTAGGTGCGTACGCCTAATAAGACAGTTTTCTCACTATCCAGCAATAAATCCAAACCCAATAAACTTAGAGATAATTCTACTAAAACAATATGTAGTTAATTTGAATGTAACTCAAAATAGCTAGTTATTAACGGCAGAGTTGCCATAAAGACGATTTTAAATGGAATACCGATTAACGATTGCAATTAGATAGTAAATTTTTACGATTATTTGAATCGCCCTTTTACATCGTTTTAGAGTACACTAAATATAAACAACTATGTGATTCTTGATGGTTTGCTATTCGATTCGTACTCGATCTGAACAGTTGACTCACTGACCTATTAGCCTTGCTCAATCTGATTTATGTTTACAAATTGAACTATTGTGATTTATACCATGCTAGTTGCAGTTGGGATATTGTTTGGAACACCTTAATCAACAAATACAACAGCTTGAAAACAGAACACAACTTTTTTTGAGGGTGGTTATCATCTACTAATTTCTTCCGCCTCTGGTCCGCCCAGAGATTCGTGAGAGATGCGAGATTCCTCTTGCTGGGCCGCCCAGCCGTGGTGACTTTTGAATAATCCTGCAGCAATAGAACTTACCTTAGGAGTAGAAACCATAGGTACCTCAATCCGTTAAATTAGAACATGGTATTATTGTAATTAATGAGATTTTATGACTATTTTGGCTTAAACAGAAATCTACAAGGATACCATAACTATAATACCAGAAACGTATATACTGGCTGGAACAATTTGCCTGCTGTGGTCTTCCCATCCAACTATAATTTAGGTGTCTTCAAGGCACCACTTCACCATCAATAATTGCATCACTGCTTACCATCAGGTGAGATCGCAGTCAACCACTGGTTTATATCAATTTAAAAAAAAATACAAATTACTTGAAACGTCAATATATTAAAGTTTACCTATCACTTAACAAAATTTATTACTGCTATTCAACTATCTTTTATGGGGATAAATCTATCTTTAAGGCATGTTTTTATTGGTCTAGTCTAGATGATTTAAATGAAATCCTAGACAGGTGTTTAAGAAATAATTGGGCTACTTAATCTACATTTTACTCATAAATGTCTCTTTTATATATTAACTACCTGGCTTCTCACAGAAAAGCCGTAACCGATGATGTCATGAAGTGCTAGTAATTGTGTCTTTAAATATCCCCTTAAATGGAATTCCAAACATTAAGATAATTTTAATACTAAACCCAGTGTTTTGTCGTTATTATCGTTGACAGATACATTAATTAATGCAAATAAGACTGAACTTGACCGCGTATGAAATCTCATTAATTTTATACTTGGCCTTCTTCGCCAGAAAGTATGTAATTTGTACCTAGTGTAGTTAGCAGAGTGCTGTTTGTATGTTGACGAAATCGACATGTTTTCGATCATATATGTAGTTACTTAACCCGTATCGTTTCGTTACTAACTACGAACAGCTGCTTTGCATTTGTAAACTGTTTGTATAGTTAAACTTTCTGTGTTCGTTTTATTACTTGGCAAGACTACATCAATATTCCTATTTGGATTGCAGCTTCTTCTCGATTCGATGGTTTTTCCCTCAAAATATTTGGGTAGGTGGCCACGTATATAGCGACATCAGTGGAAGGGAAACATTGGGCACTCTAAGTGGCTTACTGAAAAATAACCATTATTAACCCCCAATAATTTGTGTTTGACTACGATTCTTCATTTCCATGTGTCCATCGTTATTCAGACGTTTTGCACGGACAGGCCCATGTTCTGAGTCGACATTTACATCCTGAAATTTGGTATGTACACTGTCTCCAATTAGTGTATTTTCCCATATATTATTACCAAGATATTGGTGAATATGTGCGTGCTTGGGTTCGGATCCGGCTGTTGCAACGTTCTCTTCACGCCCCAATTCTCCGCGAGTTTCGTTGCCATTTGTTTTGCTTTATTATAAACGCGATTTTGTTCTTATTTTACTTTTAATTCACCTCTTGTTGGTTCAATTGGGCTTTTAAAGAGCTGAGTGATAGGTTATGAGTGTTATGGTTATTACTTTCAAATTAAATGGTTGTAACGAATGCGTGTGTTTGTGATATAACTGTTTTGGTAATATGTTTGTAGGTCTTGCAATATATCCGTATCAGTGATTAAAATTGATGCATTGATTATAATGTTAACTGTTACATCACTGATTTGAGTGACCTAATTTGGGTAGTTTCTGTATTTGGTGACCGAAAAAGATCCAGATAGTGATAGACTAAATATTTTAAATGTATATTCATTAATTTGTTAGCTAATAAGAGAAGCTAGCAGGTAGTAGTTGACTGCTTAAAATATAGACACAAATAACAATGTAAATGCAATTGCAAATACAAAATGACGGAAATCTTAAAGTAGTTACAAACCAAGGCTTTTCTCAGCACTCAGCATCATTTCTGTTCACCGCACACAATTCGTGGAAGTGATTGAGTCACCCACACAGCGGTTACGATCTACCCGCGAACTAAAAAGCGTATAACAATGCGAGCCGAAAGCGGCATCACTCTAAATGTAATCTGAATGTACCGCTACGTTGTTGCAGTCAGTTGTTATCCAGACTAGGTCAGTTTTTGTCGGATGTGCCTCTGATGGCTTTCAGACCACTGATGGTCACACTTTTCGTGTTGAACTTCATTTGAAGCCTATTTATATTTTTTTGGCGGTGCCGAAAGCTTGGTTAAGAAAAGTTTGCAAAGTATGGCAAAATCTAAACCACGAATGGTTTCTTCCAGATGATAATAACATCCCACTTTTCACTAAAAGACTCAGTTTATATGCATTTGTCTAGTTGGAATCTAGCTAGACAAATGCATACTAAACTTTCTAACTACATAAAGAATGGGTAATATTTTTAGGAATTCATGTTGAGAATAGACTGTTCAACTTTTTAGTATAAAGTGGTCTGAGCTTTCCGCTAAAATGTGAATTTCTTCAATGCACCGTGATGCATCAGCAGCACGCTACGTAGTCACAAAGTAAGCCAACGTTCCGACCTCAGTCTGTGCCGTAAATATTAACATTTTCTACATCATTTAAAATCCGCTACTTACAGATTATTTTTTATTTCCTTTCTCTTACCAATAAAACATCACGCTTTTATGTTTAAGTTTCAACACGTACTCCTAAGTAACGCAACTTTGTTATAGAAAAACGATTGAGACTTGAGATACGAACACGATGCAGTGACTTTTCAGGTTTTTCTTTCATTACTATCTAGAACACTGTCACTCACGCCTTTGAATATAGCACAGTTTTTTTCTAATAGTGGCCCAAGGCCAAGACTAACTCTTGTCTTTTCACTTCTCTGCGACTGTGAAAAAATCTTTCTTTTCTTTACAAAGAAACCATTGAACATATCGCTTAGTTTACGTAGGCCTCCGTTTTCTTTTTTACTACAGAAAATCTCTTGTCTACTATTCTTGTCTATCCAGTCTTTCCTATTTTAGCTAATTTCACCTTGCCCTTATGGCTTATCACGGTAGTAATGCAGCTTGTTCACAATACATGATTACCGGTTGGAGTCCCATACATCAATGGCGGGTTCAAAGATTACAACAAAGATTACAACGATTGCCTGCCGATCGATATCTACTAGCATTGTTGTAACCTATTTACCTCATTTGACTTGGCATAGGTATTGTTAGTTCCAGTTGTAACTTAGACATTAAATAACACTTTCTTATCTTGGGCTTTGATTTCATTATATCAATTTGATCGGTTGCTTGGTAATGGTGTCGTATAAAACTACGTTTAATTGTAATAGCGGCATGTTGATATTGGCACTATTTACTAACATGTTGCTACTTCATTGCTAATCTTTTAGTCTGATAAATAATAGAATTAGCAGACTTTTTTCATGCGCGTAGTATATGTTCGGTAAAGCAAGATTTTGTTTTTCTGTGTTCTGGAATAACTTTCGCCAAATACGTAACTTCTCTAGATATCTTGTTCAGCTAAAATCAAAACCACGTTTACAAAATCTTGCAGTCACTTCTTCAAGAATTATATCAATATTTACTTCCACTGCCTACTGTACCACTATCCCACTTTCTTTATTGACTCTGCCGATACAATTTTCACATGGCACCTTCAATTTAGTCATGCAACGATCTACTATTTTTTCCCATATTTGTTGGTTGTGATAGTAACGAGCAAACACATAATATTTGTTTAAGCAGTAGACCGGGTAAACCATCCTTATCATATCCAAATATTGGCGTCGCGGTCTAAATCTGATAGACAAAACGGAAGACTCATCATTTTATATGATTATGATACCTATTTATATATGGGTTGTTTCTATGCTTTATTTGTTTGTAAAGTCAATGTGCTCTTGATTATAAAGGAAAATAAGACGAACTATAATTTTAGCACACGTGAAACGATTGTTATTTTCGTTGATACTTCGATGTTTTACATTGATTTTTGCTTTCAGTAGGTATGTATGTGTGGATGTCGATACAAAAATTCATATTTTTTTTTTTACGTGGGATATCATTAAATGTTTCGTCCCGCTTTGGGTGGCGTGAAAGGATGTGTCAGACTTTTACTGACTTAAACTCACCTGTGTACTTTCAGTTGCCTTTTGCGTTCCAGATCTACAGTAACTCATTCGAACAATCCTTAAACCTAAGAGTTTATATCTTGTCCAGCAGCTACCTCTCCATTATTAATATCCAGAGTGATCTCATGCATCCTATCTGCTGCACTAATATTACGTGTCATCAACTATATCAGTATATTATCCTCCGTCTATTTCTCGCTGCTGGTGAATAACAACTGACTAACGTCTACGTGATTCAGACCAGAGATTTTCACAAATAACAGGGTTAAGTTCACACAGCCTTCTATTTTTACCTTGGAAAGATTGCGTGACTTTAAAAGTCGGTTAACATTAATTAAGGCTTGCAATGCAGCGTTTACAATCGTAAAACTAACTGCAGGTAGATTAATGACTGTTAGTAAAAACTAGTGAATGGTTAAATTGTAAGTTTAGTATGAATTAAAGTGCTTTAAGGAAGTGGACAAGAATTTTGTTGAGTGTTTCAATATAGGTTGGCTAGATTTAGAACTTTTACTAGGTTAAACTCACACGTTCGTGCGCGAATGAATACAATTTCTAGGTAGCGAAGCATAAATATTTTCAACAGTTATTGCAGTCTGAATGTTGACTCAATATCATTAGAACAGAACACAAAGATTTGGCTTTCTAATGCTCTATCATTCGCATAGAAATGTTCTTGCATGTCATATGAATTTTCCATTACAAATGCTAAAGTACTCTCAGCGGTAAAGTTCGGTAGTAAACATGCCTGTTTAATGAGTAAACTTCAACGAAATCACGTAGAATTCTCATTACCAATGATGCTTGGCGTTCGTAAAGGGCTTTCTGGTCCTGCTAACATTTTATTATCGTTTGCCTTTGTTCCAAATGCTTCAAGCTTTATATATGTGTGGCAACAAGCGTAGGAGTGTATTGTTTTGGATCACAAAGCTATCATTTATGAAGCAACGTCTACCTTTCCCTTTGTTTTGGCCATCGCTGCTTCGTGATGACCGATGATTTGATTCGAGATGATGAGCATTTTTGGTTGGTCTGGTTCTATTAAGTTTATCTTTTATAGTATCTCCATTTTGATAAGGTTTCAAGAATGAACTACCCTCATTATAATGTATCTAGTTCTTATAAAACATGTTCTTATTGGTGTACCTTTATTAAAATATAAGCTTCAGCTCACAGTTTCGCCCGCAGCAAGAAACCCCCCCAAGGGAACTTACTCATACAATAAATAGTATACTATATCCTGTTTCAGGACATGGTTTACTCGTGTAGGTACCAAATCCGTGAGTGAAAAAGTAACAAATACATATACAAAAACTTTCGCCTTTATAATATTAGTGAGATGTGATAGAACCAGAGATTTCAGGAATGTCTAAAAAAAATATTTTCAAGATTTTCAGTGTCATCATTTTCCCTATAACTTTTTCAATCGCTAATAAGATTAGACTATCATCGTCAATTATCATTCCAGCCATTTATGTCTTTAAAAGTCGTGGACGTTCGAAGGCAGAATCTCGTCCATCTATTTTCGTCGCGATGGGCTTACATAAATCTATCTATCGATGTAGTAGCTAATAGTTCAGCAGCGACAACTTGATAGCTTCCTCTGCTATTAAACTGGCTTGTCCATGCTTCCTGCTAAGACATAGCACCATTTTGCATAGGTTTTCCAGTAAAATGTGGATATGGTAATTAATTGAAAGTAATTTCTTTACCTTTGATATTATCTTACATGCCTGAGGACAGGCTTATTTATTTCTAGTTCTTCATAGTTTTCTTATCACTTCTTCATCGAGCATAATTATTCGCTGCAACTAACAACTAAAGCCATACTAAATAGTCCAAAGAAGATCCGCTCATCACTCCATTGTAAAGCACGATTTGAATATGTAATCTCACTGGGTGGTCAATTAAATTCTGATGTAAAAAATAATGCATTTAGTGATCTATTCACTCTGACATCCGTTGCACATTGCGGTCACAACACATTCACAATACAACATTTTATTACAAAACCCAACAAAACTAACGACCAAGGTAAAGAAAATCAAAGAACTGTGTGCATTGACGCAATAGTTGGAACACCCAACGGGAACCAAAACATAGTCTAGAATATATTTTACAGTCTAACTGAAGTTATCTTTGAACTATCAGGAGAAATTGCATGTTCTGGTGTCGGGGGAATAGGCGAGACGATTTGTCTCACGAAGGCATAGTGTGTCGAAACTCTGCCGATAAGGGCTACAATACACTTTAATGTCCCTGTTAAATGAATTGAACAACACTCCAGTAAGGAAATTGTTGGCGTTTATACAAGTTGACTGTCGTAACGAAAGGGAAAATGAAAATCTTTTATTAACCATCAGTTTTCTCTTACAGTTAAGGTGTCGTACTTAATTTATATTGCTGTCATATATTGCCGATTAAAGTGAGTGCTATTAGAAGCTAAAGTATAAAATTCACTATGCTAGGATCATAACACGCTATCAAAGATTGATGTGATTATGACCAGTAACATTATTAATTTATGATACCTCTTTTTACAAGCAACTATCTTTTAACATGACTATTACCAATACTCACTCTAATGTACAATCATCACTTTGAAATATTGCACACGATGTATCAGAAAATTAAATCAGAATTACTACCGGATTCCTGGAATCAAGTAAGAAAATACAAGTTACTGACCACAGAACATGTAAACGATGAAAATTGATAAGTGCAGCAAATGCGTACGTAACTATCTATCCAACTGCTCATAAATCCATAACTAGTAATTT
The DNA here is from genome assembly GCA_905147345.3 of Mythimna impura. Classification (NCBI taxonomy): domain Eukaryota; kingdom Metazoa; phylum Arthropoda; class Insecta; order Lepidoptera; family Noctuidae; genus Mythimna; species Mythimna impura. The sequence goes on along the minus strand of LR990362.1, from coordinate 8,685,332 downwards.
GATCAGTTTCCGAGTGTTTTCACTGAAATCGCTAACAAAATAATGACTGTGCAAACGTTTGCCCCTAACACTTTACCTAGCTCTCTCCAAGCCTGGATTTTATTAAATCTGGAGTTATGGTGCCCTCTCGGCGACTTGAATTGATCTCAATCGATGGAGATAAGCAGATTGCAGGGACTCTGACAGGGAGTGATGGAGGACTTTCATTACTTATGTAATTTGCTGAGAAGCTGTTGGTTTAAGATAAACCGTAGGAAGTAGCAGATTTACAGCAATTTACCGGAGACGCGCAGTACGTTATATTTTGCCGTTAACGCGTTAGATCAATTTTCATTCTAAGAAATTATTCGAAAGAGTTATTGCAGCCCTGGATCGCAGAGGATATCTGAAGAAACAGGTGTGGTTTGCACTCTCACTCCATCCAGAGCAGTAGGAGTTATTTTATGATTTACCACCTTTAAAAAAAAACGATTTCAATAATGTCATAACTAAACCTGCGATACAATTACTCATGGTGCCAAAGGTTGATGTTTCTAAAGTTTTATTACCAATTCATTGATCAATAACCAATATGATTTCCTAGATTTATGGTATTTTATACCTAATATGGGTGCCAGTGGGTAGTGCCAAGCCTCAAGACTTCAAGATTTTGAAAGTACAGTGTAGGCTTCAAACGTTCCCTATATTCCAATGCAATTATATCAATAAAGTTGCGTAAATCGAAGTATATTATAGACTTATTGCAGACACCTACTGAAAAGGAAATGTCAGTATTTGATTACGTTTTGTTAATTACAGTTATTTAGGTTAATGCTTTTAAAACAGTACATGTGGGATTGATTACATTAATAGTGATGCCGTATCTGTCAGTGTAATTGATTATATTGAAAAGGATATTCATTGTTGTGCTGTATTGTGCATTGCAAAAACTGATAAAACCATTTTGTATAATTAAATATAGCATCCTCGGAAATTTAGGATAAAAAAAAAATCATAACTTTTGTTCTGCTCTACAAATTACGCCTATGTCTTGTGGGTGAGTTCACAAGCTCACACACAAGACACCCAGACCAGGAACAACTATCTGTAGGCTATACAAATAAATTGTTCCGTACGGGAATCGAACGAGCGTCACTAGTCGTTCAAACACTGCATAAATTGTAGCGTCAACCATCACTTAAAATAATATATATTTTATCTTGATTATATTGTTGAAAAAACCTGACAGCGTTTACGGACTCACTGAACAAGAAGCTCATACAACTAGCTTTTAACCTGCGGACAAATTACATAAGCGAGAAAAACACCCTCTTCCTCAGCGGATATTGTTAAATTTAATTAATCTTTTGACAGCTAATTCTCAAGCACGTCACAAGATTTCTACATCAGTCTAATTAAAGTGTTATCGGATAACGTTTGAATGGGACGGAGTCTCATACATGGCCATTCAGGTTGTATGTAATACCTAATTAGAAGCTGATTTCAATGGATCGTTATAATGGCCGTGTGGGATGTAGCTTTGTTTGATGAGCTTTGTGCAATTTTCAATGTGCCGTGATTTAGGACCTCTGATTACAGTTTCTTGTAAAATTAAGACGTCGATTGTAGCATTCCTCTTTTCTAATGTGTCGATTTTAAAGTTATTGATCAATTCATAGAAGTCATTCGAGGATTAATTTGCTTCCGAATTCAGTAGTTGATTACTTTATAATGGCTTGTTATGAATATTCAAATGCGAGAATCTCTCTTGTAATATCGATATCTTAATCACTTAATTTGTTCAAACTCGCGTTTACCTTCACACCATCGTTTAAGTAATCAGGCCAAATCTTCATAACTGTTATCGTCGTGTTTTTTAAACTATTTTGAATCACGATGTAAGTTCCTGCGAATAACTTTTACCTGTGGAATGCCATTGAATTTTATTGGATTTTGATTATATCATTTATTTTTATTTTTTTATTTTTATCCTCATCCAATCATCCAGTCCTTTAAATTTTTTTTTAAATGGGAAATCATCAAATAATTTCTCCCGCTCTGAGTGAAGTGAGAGGGCGTATATGTGTGCGTGACTTTTATTGACTAAAACCCATCTGTGTCCCTTCAGTTTTCCTTTGCTTTCCAGGGCCACAGCAATTCTTTTGAACATTTTGGTAGCCCTATCAGGTCGATACCTGCTAAGGCTAGCAAAAAGGCACGCGTGGAACACAACGCGCCGTCGACACGGGCTTGGTCCTTATCAGACGGCCAGACAGCTACCCATTGCTCGCCATACACAAGCCCGTGGCAACAACAACATCAGTTCCTACCATATACAACCATCAACTCCTACCAATACATCTGAGTATCTACTAGACTTTTCCCAAGTAATTTTATATTTGCTATCCTCAATGTTGGAAAACAAAAGTGTATCAGCAGGTTGATGTGCCGTCGTCGGTGGGAAGTAGGCTACTTAATGATAGTCGTGCTATTCGCTAACAAGTCGGTTCTATTACACTCTATAGCTAATACTTTACCGCTATACTAAATGTGTTGATTATGTGTTCGGAGAATATCGAGCATGTTTTGTTTTTCCACGGCATTGACTGCACCGTTTTCAAAATTACTTCTTGGGTAAGACGTAATTTTTTTCTCGTATCGATAAAATTTACTAGGCTTTATTAAAACTGTATGCATTTATAATTCGGCGCAAAAAGTAATAATAATGTGTCACCAAATTGTGTCTTCTTTTACAAATTTATTGTCATGCTTGTTTCGTTGTGTGCAAGGCTCAATTTGATGGTTAAACGTCTTAAAACGCTTTAGTCTTAGCATAATTAGCCTTGTAATGTTCCTACTGCTGAAACTATGGCCTCTTCTCTGGGAGAAGGAATGGTGGATGTTTTGTCATGGTATTTTACTTCGTTGTTTTGAAAGCAGTTGTGGTCAAATAACTTACACACTTTTATCACTTGTGACTTATTGGGATCCTTTGTTATAAAAGTAAAACTTTCAGCAACGTCTCCCTATACCCTGCAATCTTACACAACCTTCATCTAACTTAGGTTCACGAATTTCACTTTCAAGGCGTAAGTTTCTCACATTTGTCTAGTAATCATGTGTACAAAGACGAACGGGCTAATTAATCGTTGAAGACGTTGGAAAGCGACTCCGTGTAACTTTCAAATGATGCCTTGCTGTGCATGCGATTAGATTTCCAATCGGACCGTTTGATGCCCTAACCTAGCCTTTATGTGAGTATTTGTTATTTATTACTCACTTATTGAACCATCTTGTTTACGCAGATGGTATTTTAATTGTGGGAAGTTATTGTCCGCTGTATTAATTTCTACTTTGAATATAGGAATTTCAGTTCAAAGGTTACCGGTTGTTATTACTTCTTTGGATTTTAGAAAGATCTCTTAATGTTGGCTAGCACACCTATTCCATCATCGTGCGTCTTACATCCATCGTATCATCGTCACCTTGTTCCTACAACGGCCTTCCAACGCATCACTACTCCAGAACTTTTCGGCCATATCATCCTGCGAGCAATGTATCTACTGCCACCTCAGTTTGGCAATTCTTTGGGCAGTGCCGGTTTTACTGCAGATATCTTCATTCCTAATTCTATCGCGCAAGAAAACTCCGAGCCTAGTCTTCTCTATTGCCCTTTGGGTGACTTTAAGCGTTGTGGTAAGGCCCATTGTTTGCTACCTGTTTATTGTTTCATAATTATCAAATAGTCCATTCTTTGTCTGGTTCTTCATATTATGCCTCTTCTGATATTCTACCAAGTTCCTTTTTGTAGTCCTGAGTTGAGATACACGATATCTGACAAATACTTGCACTGTTTGGACAGGTCCGCTCAAATCTTTATGGCCCTGTGCTTCTTCTTAATTATCGGCAACAACATTATTTTCTTCATTTGCTTAAATATCTCCCACATTCAGTAAGTCCAAATCAGTTTCAATATCAGACTTCGGACTACAGAAAATCTATTCAAGTTGTTTCAGGCCTTTACTGATAAATATAGCATTTTCTTTTGATGTTTGTAAATGGCTTCGTATCCGGTTTGGAAGCAAAGCGAATCGGTTTCAACAAAATGTTGCTTTTAAATAAATCCGGCGACAAATGGTCTATTGTTACGATGTCAACAAAAAGTGTAAGTTTTTATTAGTACGAGCTCAATGTAATACAAGATCGTGTATCTATTACAAGTTCTGAATTAGGTAAGAAATGTTTTTGTCCATGTTCTGTTCGATATTGCTCGTGTATCACTTGATTCTATTTAGAACTAATATTTCAATATGTTTTATCATTTTATTTGAGCGGTGATGCTCGTTATTTGAAAATGATAGGGTTTATTTATTCTATAAGAATTTATTAACTGCGTCGTTGGTCTCGTGGTCGCAAGTGCACGGTTCGATTCCCGGGTTAGGCAAAAAATGCTATTAGGTTTTTCTATTAGACAGCTCAGAGTTTGGAAGCTGGTGATGTGCCACCCCCGTGCCCCGGAATGCTCATAAATCGGGTGGTTCTGCGTTTGTTCCTTCTGCGGTCGTGTTGGAGGGCCAATTCATCGACCTCTATGAGTATGGGAACAAAAAGTGCACTTGTATTTCCGCACACACTGTGCACTATAATATCTACTGCGTCATATACGTATCTCTCAGCTAATCTCTGTTGAGATGCATCTTGATCGAAATTCGGTCAGAATTATTATTATAATATATTTATACATCATTGACAATATTGATAACATTCATTGACAGTATAAACAGATGCTAATTTTTGAGGTAGTTACTGTAATGCAAAGGGCCTTTGCTGTCACTCAGATGAAATAACAATAATAATTATATTATCATTGCTGTAGGTTGATATTCATTGGAATATTAATTTCCCTTAGTTTAAAGCTTTGACTTACACTAGACCGATGCACAGGTGAACCACGCCTGATTTGTACGTAGCGGTGCGTTGCGTGGCTTCGCGTGGCGTGGATCTAATGTAGCTCTGCAAGTCTAGTTGCCAAATAAAATGTATGGAGACCGACGCGCCCAGATCGGCGTACGTGGCCAACGTGTGCGCAATGTAGTTCTATACTTTGATAGCACGGTTGGCGCAATGGTCGAGCGATTGGCTGCTGCGTTGCGTTTTGTGCGTTTGATTCCCGTACAAACCAAGTATTTATATGGTCTACAGATAGTTGTTCCGTGTCTGAGTATCTTTTGTATGTGAGTTTACATATTTTTGAACGCAATACAGCAGTTATTCTTGGTATGGGGCTAAGTTATTTAAAAAAATGGGTATATGAGTATTATCATCGTTTCTTCAAGGAGATGCTAGTTGATGATTTCTTTAATCAGATAAAAAATAATGATGAAGCAAAGCGTAATGTTCAACAATTTTGAGCTTCTAATTAATATAATATTCATGACTTAAATCAAAATTAAATGATATTGTTAAATTCTTGCATTCAGAAATCAGAAACGTTTATTTCAAATAGACTATTTACAGGAACTTATGAATTGTCAAAATGTCGGTCAGTCAAAAAAAAATGAAGCTAAATTGCACGTTCCAAAGCGTAGATCTCTATGGAGCAAGAAACTCCATGGACACTCTTTTAAATCATATACATAGTTACATAAATCTTAGTTACATATTTCTTGTCGTTTCTATTACAGCGCAATCACTTAGCATAGTCGGCCTTATAATGTTCCCACTGTTGGGACTCAGGCCTCCTCTCTAGGAGAGGGAATGGTTCGTAATCCACCACGCGGGCCCAGTGCGGGTTGGTGGATGTCACATGTCTTCGAATTTTTGGTTCTAGGACATGCCGGTTTCCTCACGATGTTTTCCTTCACCGTTTTGAGAGCAGTGGTGATGAAATAAATTACACAAAGTAATGCGCCTGGCTGTGTTTGAACCCGCGACCTACAACTCCGTAAGTCGGGCCATTACCACTCGGCCACAACTGCTCAAATCATTTAATATTATTTAAAAGACATGTAATTTTCTTGCCTATATTCTAATATTTATGTTTTTACGTATCTATTTTATTGTTAGCCATGTAGGTACTTAAGTTTGTTCTTAATTGCACCAGGTGCAACTACTGTTCAATTCAAATCCCTTTTTATTCCAGGTTTGCCGAAAGAGATCGCGGAATGTGATTATTCCGCCAATTGGGTTTTTAAATTTAGGGCCCAAATTGTATTTATTATCTTGGTGTACCTACAATAAAGTATATATTTATCTATCTATTTACATTCATGTAAATTATATCTGTAAAAAAAGAATTAAAAGACAGTGATCCCATATTTTTATTTCGTAACCTAAATCGAGTTTGTGAAGTGTGAATGTCGCAACAGATATTTTACGATGGGTTATTGACCTATTTGTCAACTACGGTCCATCAGAGTCTAGGCTATGGTTGGAAGACATTCGCTATGCATCGCCGCGGATGAGACGTCAACTGTCACTTTGTCAACAGATTGGTCCAAGTTAGAAGAGAGAAGGGGGTGGGCGCGTCGGTCTCCATACATTCGTTTAGGCGCAGAATGTCCAATTCGCCAAATATCCAGCGAACGCCAAATGTCCAATGCGCAGAATGTCCAGTTCGCAAAATGTCCAATTCGCAGAACTTCCAAATTGCAGAATATCCAGGATACTTGCCGATTGAAAGTTATTTAGTTTAAATCTTGAATACGCTACATATGAGAAATACATTAACAGTAAAGGCCTATGTCCAGGAGTGGACATCATTCGGCTGAAATGATGATGGTGAGCATCTGTAAAGGTACAACAAGTGCTCTTAACAAAACTATGATTATACCTTAACTAGCTTATGTTAGCGGTATAACATACTCCCGGGATGAAAAGTATCCTAAGTGCCAATCTACATGGTCTATCCGTGTATCGAGTTTCATCGAAATCCGTTCAGTCGTTTGAGCGTGAAAAAGTAACAAACAAACACACACACTCGTAAAATTTCGCCTTTAAATATTAGTCCGTCTCTGTACATATGCGTGAATTATGAATAAATATTTTTAGTAGACAAAATGACAACAATTTCTGAGTTCAAATCATGTAGGGAATAAATATACTTTAGTAAAGAGCAATAGCTAATATAACCTACTCAGCATTATGGCGAAGTTAACCACACAGTATTAATAAATAAATTGTCCTATTATAGGATATTGATTGACGCAAATATGACGGTAACAGCTGGTGCGTTACGTCACCGAATTCATACCTACCAACTGTAAAGTAATTAGTCGGCATGAAAACTTACGAGTACTAAATTGGATGCTAAAATTGACTTATTCGTCAACTCGCTACTGTGACCTTTCGATTTTACAAACTTTTTTTGTTGTCAACTGACTAATCCTAGTTGTGTGATGGCCTGCCTGCACCGGGATGCAGGCAGGCCAAGGAGGCCATGCCACACCTCAATAAAGCCCTCACAAAAAACTCATGAGACTGGACAGAGGCAGCCTGCGCCCGGTGGCGGAGACCATCACCGGACACTGCACACTGAACAACACAATAGGCATCACAGACCGTCCCCTGTGCAGAGCTTGGAGGGGGAGGAGACAATAGCACATGTGCTCCTAGACTGCACAGGTGTCACCGAAATACGCACACGAACCTTAGGATCCCCGAATTCACTTAGTGATGCCCTGAAAAACCTGAGAGGCCTAATCTGTTTTTGGGAAGAGGTGGGCTGGTTGAAAGAAGCACACCTAAGGTTATGGCCGCCATGGCCCACGTACAATGGTCCGCATAGGACTAAGTGCGGAAACCATGCTCAGACATAACCTAGTAGTGTGTTTTCATAGAAATTAATCTCATATTTCTCTGTAGATTCGTCGCATCGTTGTCGCTTCTGCCTATGGGAGCCTTTAATTCAAATATCCTATTCATTACGTCAACGAGGAATTCGTAACCCGCTCCCACTTATTACTTAAACTGAAATGTTATAGAAAAACCGCATTCTTTAATTAACCGTCACTCAAAATGGTTCTTTTGTAATACGACCTTAAAATGTTCAGTTAATTACTAGACCAAAGGTTAGTGAATAATAATAGTTTTGTTAACTTTAGTTATTAAGATCTTAATGTGGAGGCGTGATGGTGTAAGTTAATGTCCTTTTGAATTTACTCTGATGTTTAAATTGTGCTAGGGGTGATAATTGTTTGTTTGGTTCATTAAGGGAATAATTTTAAACGATGATAGCTTTATTTCCAAAAAAAAAATACTATACACTACTGTAGTAGGTTTATTTGTAAGGGGTAATATCTGAAACTACTAAACCGATTCTGATTTTTTTTTCACTAATATGCACTATCCTTTTATTTTCCACAGTCATGCGGGCGAAACCGCTGTTAGAAGCTAGTTTTATTATAAACATAAAGAAAGAAAGAAAAGGTTTTTTAAACGTGAAATTCTTGAAGCATACCAAGGCCAGCATAAAGACATTAGATATTTTTTATCGTGGTAGTGACAAACTAGCTAGATTTCAGTGAAATAATTTTCAACTAACACGCAGGTGGCCGCTGCCAAAGATAATGTCTAATAATCATGAATAGGGCCGGGTTTATAATCAACCGGGTGTCTTCTTAATTCTTTATTCAAACTCATGTCTAATATTTTGATACAGATACTAGCACAGATCTTGAGCGCTGCCTTCCACTTGCGCAGAAGTGAAATATCGGGTCTCTTTAGTGGTATGAAGTGAGACGCGGGGGCGAGGAGTGTAATCCTTGTACAGTGATTGGCTCGCCGATGTGTACGATGCGCAAAGCGATCCCCACTCTTTCGCCGAGCGCTCAAGATTTGTGCCGGTATCTGTACTTACATCACTAACAGTTTTCCAATTGCAATAAAATTATATCAGATAAATTAGATCACAAATAAAATAAATTAACATAAAATTAAATTGCATCGAATTATAATTACATTATCGGTCAGTCAGTATACATATTATATTAAAATGAATTGCATAAAATAATTGTTGTACAAAAACTTAACATTGATTGTCACAAGAGTGATTTGACAATTCTTGCATAGGACATATTACCTATATACGTTACGCATTGCATAATTTGAGGCAGGCGGGATTCCGGGACCGCAGTCCGGGCGCTCAGTACTCTATTCGCCAACCGAGCGATACCAGGAAAGATGGTGGCGCAGTGATCTCGAGCTGCCGTGCACAGCAAGGCTCAGGGTGGAGACCAGTCTCCCCATAGATATCCCTTAATCAGCGTTACACAGAACGGATTCCGGGGCGATCTTACAGAGGTCACGTCCTTACATCCGTGTGCAGATGGTGATCACAGGGGATATTATCATAAAACATGATTCGTTGATATAAAACTGTAACACTTGAATACTTGCTGTCTTTGCCATTTCAATATGAGAGGGTCATTGCATTACCTTAGATATCAGTCTCCAGTCCACTGTCTATCATAGACTTCCATTCCTTCCATTTATACTCAATATTTGTTATTTTTGTTTCAGGTAAGTTACACGGTGGTGTAAGTGAGTGAGTGGCGTCCAAGGACTGGTAAAGGAGTGTGGGTCGTCCGGCAGTGAGATGGGCAGACGATATTGTTGCCATCGCAGTCAGAACCTGGATGAGGGTAGCACAGGAATGTAAGGATTAATACATGATACGAGAGGCCTATGCCCAGCCGTGGGCAAAGTTGGGCTGTGGGCAAAGTTGAATGATGATGGGGATGATAAAGTTACACGAAACGAATCAACATACTATTATTTTTATATTCATGTGAGTACCTACCCTATTGTTAATCTGCATGATGCTCAACAGTAAAATTTGATTCCGTTATCTAAATATACTTATGGCTTACCTACTAGGGAATAATTTACATGCGTTTACATTAGAAATCATTTCAGTTCCCATGTTACAATATCAACAACGTTTATCATAAACAACGAATTTTACGGTCTATAAAACTGCTTGCTATAGCATGCATGCCGCGTCCACACATTAGGGCTAATCGGTAACTGACATCGGCGGCGGCGCTCCTATTGTGTGGGGCAGGCATTATCGTATTCGAAAAACGCAAAATTGTGCATTCGTCACGGAGTTCAATTTGAGGCTAATTGACAGGTGTGAAGTTTGATACAATCGTATAATAATGTAGCTATTGACTGGAACCAAAACATAATGAGATAAAATACTGAATTTTTTGTTTCAATTATTCTATTTAACCTGCTTTTTTATTGTAAGACTGACAAAGCAATTTTTTTTTCCAGCACACTCGGTAACACGTATGTGTATTTCGTTCTAGTACAGAAAAGTTTTGCACACCGTCACAATTTACTATATTTATTGTATGTGATTGCCGTATAACCCCCCAACAAGGCCTGGAAAAAGTCCGCGAGCGATTTCTCACAATAACTTGTTACTAAATATTGTGCTTATAGAAGTATTACTAAATATTTTCAAGTGTGTTGAAAAACGGCATTTGATACATGTGCACAATTATCATTGCAGTTTCTCGACTCGAAAAAGTGTTTTCCACCTCTGCTGCAATGACAGTTTACTTACTTACATCAAGATGTACTATTTTTTTTTTTTTTTTTTTTCCAGCCCGTCGGACTAGAGGTTATGGCTAGCACTATCTGTTCGAATTTTAGAATCTAAGGGCATCTTAACCTAACTGCTTTTCTAAATGGCCAGTATTACTTTTTTGAATAAAGCAATTACCTACTCAAAAACAGCTCTAATGAGAAAAAGTATATTTTGCATAGCCCCACAAGTGTTTAATAAAATCCCAAAATCGATTAAGGACTTAAATTTAAATGGGTTTAAAAAGGAACTTAAATACTTGTTGTGTAAAAAATGTTATTATAATTTAAACGACTATTTGAATGATACTTTGACATCCTAATTGAATTGTAATTTTATAATTTTTGACATCTCTCTCTAATAATTTTAATATTTTTATAAATTTTGACATCTCTCTCTAATAATTTGACATTGAATATTATTTTGAATTTAATCCACATTATATTTTTAGATGACATGCCATAAATTGTAAATTTTTGTTTCGTACTAACATAATAATAACTCATTACTAACATAATATTTTTGTTTTTAAAAATGTATATGTTCCTACCAAATATTTGCACGCCACTCGTGGCAGAATGTGATGAGACCATTAATTTATTTTAAGACCATAATTATGTACCATATTCTGACGAAATAAATGAATCTCGAAACAGCGTATACTCGTTCTGTTCCATTAGGAGATATCGATCAGGCTATTTAAAGGCTCACCAATTGAAAAGCGTACTTTTTTCTATTACATAAACGTTTTATAGCGGAACCTTATAGGGCGCAGGAGTAAACACGGGATCCTAACATGTGCACCACTATCAATATTTGTAACAGTTGTGTGTGTAAGTTATATAATTTAAAACCAAAGTGTAGTTAGACCAGTAGGATCATTTACTATAATAAAGAAAGCCCACATTTCTATTTATTAACTACTTTTCGAAACTTTGTTATTGAGGTATCTACTGGGTTTTTCATAACTACTATAGTACGATTTTAAAATACTCATGTTGTTATGTCATCACCACCATAACCACCGGACCCATGCATCTCGTATCCGTCTGATGCTCGCGATTCTCATCAGATTCTGATTCGATCACGCAAGGAGACTTCAGGCATATATCTCAGTCCATAGCCCTTTGGGTGACTAAGCCTTTTAATAAGACCGATTGCATGGTTCTATTATGTAACCACACTTTATCTGAAGATACTGTGAAACTAGTCGCATTTCAACAAAAATACGTATGAATCATAAGTTATGATAAAGCTTACAGAAGAATTAATGGATCCTGAGAACAGTTAAAATGGTTTAAAACCGTAAACCAAGATTAAAAAGATGCTATACTTCCGACGGCATCTATTCACTCAGGGTTTCTAAAATAGCTTTTCTTGCAAATATATACTTAGGTACGTCATCTTATTACTTGGGTCTTAAACAAAACGCTTCAGGAAACACATGCGTGACAGTACTGTATACTTTGCAATCCAACAAAATTAGCCTTCTGCATCTTTTTACTCTGTGTCACCCCGTCCCATCTCTCCCACGGGGGCGTGGGAACTCTGGATGCGAGAAACGAGATCTGTTGCTACGATTGTTTGTGTACGATATAACGCTCCGTCATGCGATTAAAAAGTCGCATCGGGCACTTGACTTCCAATTGTTTTCAAACTCGTTCCAGGAATGTGTGAATGGGCTGATGAAAGTCGATACTCATAGATTAGGGTTTCATCCATGAATATTGTATTTATGGTTGAGGAGATAGTTGCGTCGATTGATAAATTATAATTAGTAATATATCTATCTTGTACTACTGAAACAGTACAGTGCTGGACAAATGCCTCCCTCCATTCCTACCATTGCTCCCGAATCTTGCCAATTCTTAAAGAAGACATCTAAGTCGTCCCGCCATCTCCTTCATGGTCTGCCGCGTTGTGCAAACGATTGATATATTAGTTTACTAATTTTCTTATATCCATCATTGAAAATGTGAGAATGTTAGAATTATCCTTTTCCATTTCGTATTATTCTGCTTTCAATCTTATAACAAAATTTTGTTCACAATTAACAACAAATTTCACCCACCCATACATACTAAATAATATGGGAACAGATGCAAGTGTGTCCCATCGTCAACCACATCATCGCTTACCATCAGAGGAGACCAAAGTCTATCAATAATATTGATAACAAAGTAAATAAACAAGTCAATGATAACATTTTCAGTTGAAATTATGTTCTCATCTAACATTACTTTGATATTTCCATCTCTTAACTCCTTTAAGCAAACTAATCTCAAACTGCTTGTTAAAACTTCATCTGACTTCACAGACAAGTTACAACATAATTACTACATAACAACAACTTGTCTTAACACTCTTAACCAACTGAAATAAATCACCCGTGTCACCAACATGTTTCTTTTCCAACATGTTGGTTACAATGTGGACATGTTCCACATTTAGTTGGTTAATGAGGACTTGAAGGAAGCCGGGGGCGTGGCCGGAATTGAACACGTGTCTCGACGCTTCCGTCCCTGTGTCTATAACAAAGATTGTTTGGGTTGAGTGACTGTGAAGTTTGTCTGTAGTTGTTTACTTTAAGTTGAAGAATATTTAGAGAATGTTTTTGGATTTGTTCAGAACAACGAATATTTGAAAGCTAGGTTTTTATCGCCGCTTCGCTGCCATGGCCATGGCCATGTTCACACTCTAACGGCAGAACGAATTTGGCCCAGGCGTAGAACATGTCCTGGAATAGGATATAAGATACTTTTTACCCCAGTAATATGCTCCTTCGGGATCGTTTTCTACTTTCACGCAGACAAAGCCACTAACAGAAGCTAGTTCGGGATACTTGTGGTCAAAACTGAGTGATATTGTAGCTTTCTATAAAGTACACTGATCAGAACTTTCTGATAATACCTTTTAAAAATGTAAACAAATAATTCTGAAGCGTTAAATGTCTTTTGATTATTATATATCCCTTCGGTCGTTAGAAATTTGTAATAAGGTCCTATCTAGGTATCTAAGGGTCATCGGTGCAAAAGCTCGGTAACGATTTTTTCAAGAAAATCGTAGATATATTCCACTCGAGTCCCAATAGAAAATCAACCGTTTATTTATTCAGTAAATAGTATAGTTAGTGACTTAGAAAGCTGTCAGGGACAGCTTTCTAAATCATCACTTAATTACCTATTATTATTAGGAACTTCCGTACGATTCCATACGAGAACTAATAAAAGCTACTCCTTCAATTAAACTATCAGTCAAAGACTCAATCAATTTTTAATAACTATTGATTAAATATCAATATGGGTTCAAAATAATATAGTTTCTAACAAACATATGGTCTTTCTTCTAATTTAATATTAAATGCGGAAATGCCTAATGGCTTATTTCCTCTCTGTAAACGAATAAACACGTAATATCCCATTACTAATGATGTAATATAGACATGTGACCTAGTTGTGGCTAATATTTATTTATAAGACGTTTTCTTGCACATTCCATATAGATTTTTGATTACAATTTACTTCATTCATATCATTAAGTCAGGCGATAATTGCGAAATATGGGATTCGTTGTAATAAGTTTAACAGTAAAGCTAGCGGATATAAAGACTCTTTTGTCGACTCTGTTGATGAAATAAAAAAAATGAGGGATTGATTATGTCATGCTTATTTATAGTTTTACCATCGACGACACAACTAAAACCACTGCAACGGATATACTCATAATTACAAAACGGCAAAAGACAACGGAAGACGACAAGGTTGTAAAAAATAACAACAACAAAGTTAACAAGCATGCATAATTCTCTAACAAGACAATGACTACTAAGCAAATAAATATACGAATTCATATAAAGGATTCGAAAAGCAGTAGCTGCGACCTGAAAAAAGCAATATATTTGTAGAAGCATTGTCATTTGAAAACACCAATAAACGATTTGTCATAGATATATGTACTCTACGTAATAGCAGCTGTATACTTTTATAGCTCTCATATACATATATGAATATTATTATAAACACGTAGACCATAAATGTATTAATGATATAGTATTGCAGCCAAGAGTAGAAAATATATGTGATGGAAGTATATTTGAAAGTGACATTAGGAAAAATGTAACTAAAGAAGTTACTATTATTTAGGATATCCTCTTTAGGCTGTTGTAAAATACTGTTGACAAGGTTATTAATGATGATGACAAGATAGAAATAGAAAAAGTTAAAAAACATGTTAACGTTTTAGAATTCAAATCTTTTCAAAGCATTTACAACCAGCCTGTAACTTTCTTCACAGAATGCATCGATCTATAGTTTTTCTCCTTTTCTTTCTTTACGTTGTTATAGCCAATTCAAAAGACTTTTTGTTATCCTCTGAAGTGAACCAGAAATGTCAACTTTTTCACAGACATTGCAGTGAAAGTTGATGTTTTTATTATAAAATACTGTCGAAATCCACCAATGCATGTCAAGCGTTGATTCGCGTGAGCACGAGACATTTCTGGTACAGAATTGTTTATGTTTGACCTATTCTTCAATGCTTGTGGAAACGATGGCTGCCGTGGAAAAGTAAATAAGCAATGAGGTATTCCAATGTTTGACGATCGATGTTTGTACGAAGAGTTGTGTTTAACGAAGCTACTAATCGTATCCGATTTTTTTTGTGATATTTTTTTAAGAATTTGGAAGGAAGACAAAAAAAATTGTTTGGCATACGTGAGAAATTTTAGAGATGAAATCTATGGGAAACTCGTTAGTAACCTTGAAAGCTATGAACTTAGTGTCTACTAAAACGAGAATGCTGCATTTGATCCTCTTGAAATCTTAAAGAATATTTTAATTCAACTATAATTAACACATACTTTTGAAGAATAAAAACCTATAATTTTGAAATTCAGATAGTTCGCTTATAATATTGAATGTAGGAAAACAAATCAACAAAGTACAATTTTTCCTTATATTAATTTCTAATTATAGTACATATTTCCCTGCTTTAACGTTCATGTCTATAGTGAGTGAACTATTGACAACGGTCATGGCTTTAACAAATTAAAGCCATAGATTGGTCACAGCCTCATGGTAATCGAAGGTCACCATTCAATTGGTTGTGCAGTGTCACTTGATACGACGAACGAATCGAACGATCTTGTTTAAGTTATAGACGCTAATTTGAATACAAAATACGTGTGAATGGATCCCATAGCTGTTGAGAAAATAAATTGGTTTTCGATTAATGTCGTCGAAGAGCTGTAGATCCTCTAAGTCTGTATTTTATTATGGGAATTTTAAAATTCATAAAAGTCGTATCAACAAATTCGATGAGCAGACAAAAGCTTTTGAACCTCCTTGACCCAATATAGTAAAGAATTTAAAAATAAAACTTTATAGCAATCATTTGCTACCGTTTCTATAAACGTTTCAAATAATAATACTGCAGTAGTAAAATGATGGAGTAAAAATCAAGCATTCTTTATGCACAAGAATTGTCGATAAAATTTCCCAACATTGCATTCAAATTCAACCGAGCTCAATAACCACATCGCTATTGGCTATAAATTCCATTTTCAAAAACCGCGATTTACAGTCAGCCATTTTGAATAGCGCGGTCATCGACCTCTGTTAATCATGATACCGGGAGACGAATAGTAAGATTTATATAGCGATTTCAATTCTTCGGCCTTGCGAAGTACGGTGGTCACATTACTGGCGACAAATTACTATGATATCACGTAGAGGGACCCTATTTATGTGTGGTAAGTGATAAACGTCCTTATTATTAGTCATATAAGGACGAAAATCGCGTTAGGATGTTTGATTGGTGTTAACATCTTGTAATCTTTCTTGAGTTGCTGTTGCAACATTTCTGCATGAGTCTGATTTTGTTGTTATTTAAGTGGATATTATGGGAATCACTTTGTTAGCAGTCTGATCTTGATAATTTCATTTGAGCTATATCTTAAAATATAGTCTACTCTTTAAAAGGCAAAAGAGCAATTTTAAAACAATTTGTACCTGTCTATCTTATCACTCAAATTCAATTAATGACATTAGATATACATAAAGATAGGACTGTTGTAAAGGTGCGGCCACACTATGCATATTTGGTTTTTACGCGACCATAAATTTTAACTGTGAATTCGTGGGGAGGGGGTGTACTTGTGCACTTGATTAAATGAAGTGCAAGTACGCATAGACTGGTTAATTAATGACAATTAACAGTAACAAAGGAACTAATCTAGTGTAGAACTACACTGAAACTCTTTCGTTTAGCAATATTATTTGATTTACTGGAAAAAGCTATACACAACATTTTTATCATTGCAAAAAATCTTCACGATTCGTCAGTACCTATTAATTGTAATAGTTGTCTTTTGTTTTATGGGAAATCATCAAATAACTACTCCCACTCTTTGTGGAGCAACAGAGAGTGTTAGACTTTTACTAACTAAAACCCACCTGTGTTCCTTCAGTTGTTCTTTGCGTTCCAGAGCAACAAGGGTCTTACCATGACATGTTAAAATAAATCCCTCAGAAAGATGGATGGAGCTATACATTCTATGTAGCTCCATCCCATTAACAGTTTAGGTAATTAAATGGATCGCGTACCACTTCATTTTAATACTTGGTTGGAACGTAAAATTGGTAACTTATGATTAATCTTAACGTTAAATACCACACCGACCTTTATAGATAAGAACCCATAAAGTCTCGTACAACAAGGAAAAGCTATTGTAAATGAAAACCCAGTAACAGTAATATAATTTCTGCAAATAATTCATGGCTACGCTTTCAGGTTAATCTGATTATCTAGACCACTGTAGCCTGTGGCGGCGGCTCCGGTTATGTATGTGCCATTGATTCGGTTTTATGTCAATCGCATAGTATTAATGTCCCGGCAACCTGAGTAATGGTGACGACTCGAGTGTTACAAGCTCCTGAGTGTCTTGTTGCGTTGTTAAAAGTAAGTTACTGTGTTTTACTTTTAAACAATAAACTTATTGGATGGTGATTCGATTGTAAACTCGTGGCTTATGAATTGGAAAGAGGAAGTGTTGTGTTTCGTTAACGAAACATTGTCGTCAAAAGTAAATTTACCTATAAGCGTAAAATTCGAAACTACTACTTGAAAGTTCTCTCAAACTTAGTTTGATCTTCGTAATGATATTTTATAAGTTTTTTCTTATACATGTGTAGGTATATTATTTTGATAAGTGTCTAATCATACTTATAGGTACTTAATTAGATTTCAAATATTATTTATTTATTGTTGCACACCTACCGCAGTGTAGTCTTTTTGGACCCAAAGGTTGACTGGTAGACAATGCAAAATAACATTACACAAAAGTTAAAATTAATAAATGAATAAATTCTATCAATGCCATAAGTTACGATCAGGCTGAATGAAACCATTGATGTTCTATCAATGTGAACACAGCTATCTACAAGAAGCACAAGCCACAACGAGCCAGAGGTAAAGGTACTCCTCCACGTTTCATTCACCTCGGCAATAAAACTCGCGAAGTATTTACGACGGTAATGTCAGAAAATAGGTCATAATTAGAGGTTCCATTAGTCAACTGAGTTCAATGACTGCTGTGCCCTGTCCCACATAAGGGCCACCCCCTAAACTAAGGCGTGATTATTGTTCTTTTAAATTGCTTTCGTATTTATTTTTATCCAAGAAAGTGGGAGCGAAACTGCTTTAACTTTTATTTGTTTTCGACACCCCTATAAATTGTTCTTTGGTTGGGGCAATTTGTCTTTTACTTGGCAGTCGTCAGTACAATGGAAATCAGATAAATTATATTACAGCAATCGATAAAATGAACGATAAGACTGCATAGTAATTAGTATGATGTACCGTTTGTTTCTGGAAGAAACATTGCTCTTGCCTGATAAGTGCATGCGTTTAATTGCGTAAAGCAATTTGAGCATGAATAAAAGCTGTTTAAACGGTATAATGATCGTAAAAGTAGTGTTAAGTGCATATTTCTAAAACCCGAAATAAAACATGCACTCTCTACATTTGAGAATGTTCAACGCGGTATTTGTGTATATTTTTGTCAAAGTAATCTTATGAATATCTTTCTCTCCTCGCCTCCTACTTAGCATAAGGTGTAAATAAGTTGTGCGGGCGGATGCTTTTAGTATTCATAATGTCGCCATGTCGCACGTGTAAAAAAAATACACGAAGGTGACAAAAGGTCCGTTTCCTGAGGGGTTTTTACGCAAAAAAGACACTCGTGTGTTCGTTCACTGGTTCCCGTGGGACAAAGATACACGTAACGAGTCGCGATAGAAACAAAGGATAAAATACCTACATTAATTTAAAATAAAACGTTAAAATTATAGGTTTCTGGCAAAAATTGTGGCATTAACTTACGTTCTTTCAATACAATGCTCAAGAAAAGGGCGTGGATAAAACGGCTTTATAAGCTCACTTTTACTTCATCGATTCGCTAGCAAAGGAGCCGGCAGGCACACCTTAAAGCTATATGACAACTAGAACGCATCGCATTGGTTGGTTTCGATGCTACACCGATATCAGTGCAAGTCACGCAAACGTTGCGTTTCGAAAATTGTCAAAGGGAAGGTTTCTCTACCTGCCAATAAAACAGTAGAAATATGACCTGACAAAGGATTAAGTTGTTTCGGTATTAAATTGAATAATCTGATAACACCTGATTATGATAATACGTGACATAATTTTTTTGACATATTGGAACGCATACATACCTACTTACTGAATTCTAGGCGATATCGCGGCAGACAGACGAATGTGGAGAGATGAACTTGATTCTTATAGGAGGGACTGGCCCGCAATGGCCGAAGACCGACGTGTGTGGACATTTTTGACGAACAGCAATGATTTATATTTTTCTTCTTTCAATATGTGGTAACATTTTCATTTATATATTTTGTATCACACACAGGATATCATAATATGTAATTCCTTTTTTCGTTCAACTCTTTTTGTGTCGTTCCCTTAGTAACAAGTATACAATATTCATCATATGACTATTACTGCCACGCTGGTCCGGGCCCCTTGCTATGATAGTCACGCGACCCCGCCTAACAGGTAGCAATGGCACAAGCCATGAACTAAGCGGATCATATGGGACATATTTTTTCTATACACGTGGGGTTTACTGTATATAGATTCTTGAATAAATGATAAATGATACTTATTTTGCAATTAGGTTTAAAAAACACTTACACGTAAATTTTTTTGTCAGTTTAAACAAGATAAAGGCGGTGTTTCCTAGCTGACTACCCTGAGAAGAAACACCGAAACAAACTCAGGAGTCAACGTCTCTTTTAAAGTCCATGCAGCAAATATGTAATGGTCAAATCACATTAGAACCATGTAGATTAGTGTCTGAGATGGTATTTTGAGGCAAGATACAGATTTGAATAGACCTGTCTGGACTGGTCAGTGCAAGCATTTGTCAGTATTCGTAAAGCTCAACTTAGGACTACTAAGGAGCTCAAAGACTTGACGAATACCAAGGACAATTGGGTAGGCCGAATTAAATTTTTATGTAGCCACTGTTGGGAACTGACTGCTTTAAAGAAGTGTGTAGTATAATTTGTACTAAAACTGAAGAAATGCCGTCTGATGACGATAACGGAAAACCTTTTGTGTTCATATGAATGGACATAAGCAAACGTTTACATTTACGCGATCGTAAACTCGTAGACCTCTGCTTGTTTCCTCTTGGTAGGTTAGGATAGGTTATTGCCCAGTCAGTCAACCTTTATATATATATAAAAACACATCACATAACACCGTGCTTGTTTTCCTTTAAGGTAAATAACCGATCTTGTAAACTCAGAAACAAAATTCTTCGATCTTTCTCTGCATTTTAATTTATTACTGGCCCAAAATTATGACCGAATCTTTTATTGATTTAAAAAAAGAACAGCACATTATGGCATTAACCTGCTTGATTTGTGACCTCATTACGTTTGATATAGTTTCATTGGTGCACGCAAGTCCCATCACACCACGTGAAACGTGTTTTGTGATAAATAAATTGTCATAATTACTTAGATAAGTAATATATCAGTTGTTGTAAGATTTTGAATATTATTGTGACGTAACGCATAGGTATCAGAAAATGATTTTTGGTCACAAAAGCCATCGCATTATAATGTGGCTCTGCCGCAGGTATCTGTCTAAAAATCAAAATAAAAGAATTAAAAAATGTGGCTAACAAAAAATTATTTAACGGAGAAATATTAAAAAAAAATCACCTAAAATTAAAATTTAGTAAAAATGTTACTTTAAAAATCATTACTTTAATTAAATTAAAATTTACCGCTCCTAGAGAGGAGGCCTGAGTCCCAGCAGTAAGGCTGATGATATTATGATGATATGAAATTTAAAAAAAAAATTAATAAAATTATAAATTATTTTAGATAAAAATTAAAAAGAAATGAAACTTACTGTACACATTTCGACACTTGTACCAAAAACATAATTCATATCAAACTTCACCCCACTGCGTCGAAATTAACAAGACGAGTATCGAAACAGTAATCTATGATATTATCTGTTCACAAATTAGCCCACCGGACCACGGAACTACACTTTGAACATGATAATGCTCTAACGTTCTATTTCTATTTAACTGATACACACTAAAAAAAAGTAAAAGTAAAATATTTTTTTACCTCATGTTGAAAATATATTCGTCGGTAATAACTAACGTCAAAAAGGTCCCTAAGTGCACGCGTTTTTGTTGCCTTTCGTATCCTGTCCTTTTATTTCATCTATTTTTCAAGAACTTTATAATGACTTGAGTTAATAACTACAGCAAAAAAGTGCAATACCAAGCATCACCACTTTTCTTCACCTGAAAGGTTACTTCACCACTTTAGTTTTTTACTCTTTAAACCTTATTATCTGCGCAAGCGCCGCTAATAATGACTGTCTAACAGCAATAATAACCGGCTCAAGTAATTAGTGCTAAGCACGAAGATCTAAGCACTTAATTGCTTAATTCATTCCCGTTTTTGCTAACGCTAAGCGATGCCTAAATAGAAGCACCCTGTTGGATTTTCAACACTCGGCCAACTGTGCCATAATATTTAGGTATTCAAATAGGTCTCATCTTTTTTAAGGTTTCATCAAATAACGTCTCTGGCTCTGGGTGGACCGAGAGGGTGTGTCAGACTTTTACTGACTAAATTCCATCTATGTTCCTTCAGTTGCCCTTTGTATTCCAGGGCCACGGTTACTCTTTAGATTAGAACCATCTCGCAACCTTAGCAGGCATCGGCCCTAGTGAGCCGCGTCCATTTAGCTAATATATCTTGGGGTGTGTGGAACACAATGCGTCATCGCTCAACTCCGGTTGGTCCTTAAGGGACGGCCGGACGGTGAGCTACCCATTGCTTGTCGTCCGCAAGTCCGTACCTCCGGTGACCAAGAATCGCCCCGAGCCTTCCGTCACCCGGAGTGTCTTCTGCAGCGAACTAGGTGACACCTGGTGTGGAAACAAACATTAGTTTATTAAACCTGTAAATCAACTCGCGTGTTTTACTACGATAAATATAGAGAAAACTAACTGAAAAAAGGAAGCAAGAGGTCATTTACCCTGACCTTTTTAACCTTGTAAGTTAAACTACCGAGAAACTGCTGTCATTGAACGAGTTAATGATTTAATCGCTCCGGGCGAGTAGTGGTTCCTAACCCTAGCTTGTAAACTTGTAAGTACTAACGCCAACTTGTACGTTAGTTTTAGCTGCATAGTTGTCTATAGTATTAATAGTGTGGCTTTTGACCATGCGTTTGACATCAACCGTCTCATAAATGTCTGTAATGTGATCTTAGTTTTTATAATTTTATAAATTAATGCTGTCGTCAGGATAGTTAATGAATGTGATATTTGTTTATTAGCTACTGTCATTATAGCTACAGTTAGTGCATTAGTATTGACACTGCGAAATTAGGTGACATTCTACTCTTGACGATCATTCCTCATAATGCGTACTTTAGTACCAGGAATTTTGAAATGAATGCTTATGTCTAACGGCTGTATACGTTTCCCCCTTACGTATTTAACACAAACGGCGCCTGCGCAACGTACTTCTTACGCATGCACTATTTATCATAGCGTTGCCCTTTTGCGTAGCAATTCGTCATTGAAACCCTTTATTACGAAACCCTTGTAACTATCGCCATAAAGATTAGTTTCGAGTGCAGTTTGACTGACGAAATGAATTAAAAATCATCGTAAATCTAAATTAGTGGCTGTTCCAAGCAATTAGAAAGCTCTCGGGTATCTTTGTTTTAATAGATACGTAGTCAGGTGACCGTTTGTCATTTCTAAGATCATTATCTTTGACAAATTCATTTAGTTTCGATTGTTAGGCTAAGATTTGACCTAGATTAGCTTTGCTTACTTTTGGATTGTTTTATTCCGGTAATTATTTGAATATGTACTGTAACTTTCTCCATTAATCTGAATTGCCATATTATATACTTTGCAGATGTTTTAGTTAATGGTCAAAAATTGTTATCGGCATTACACGTCTTCAAGTTTATCTACGGAAGTGTACGTCAAAACTGATAGTTGATAATACTAATACACTACAACACAGAAACAAAATATCGGCCCACGTGAGTACACGGTCGTAGGCGCTAGCAACATAAATAGAAATTGTTGATAACAATAGCACGATAAAACCCCAACCATACGGCTATTCGATAAAATATTGAGATTACAAAAATTGTGCGCTGGAGCATTTCTTTGTGTAAAGAAAACAAATGACGCTGTCAGAAAAAAAATTATAAGTGAATTATGGAAGAAAGTATGATTGAAATCTTAATTAGGCTGTAAAAATTTATTACTTATATAGTAAATGTAAATACTGAAGCTTATAATACTTGCACATTTTGAAGTTTTAATTCTTACTGCGATTTCTTGGACAGAGGTGCCAGAGGTGACTTGCTAGAAGTGATAAAAACAAGCCCAGCAACGTATTTCTAATATCCAACAGAAACTATACTAAACCTGATCCAACCCTTTTAATTCATTCACTCGACAATCCGTCTTAACTAAACGGCCAAAGATCTCCTGAGCTTACATTATACTCTCGAAATACCTCGGTAGCTCAGTAGTTCTCAGAAAGGAAACTGTCCTTCCATTAGTGTTTCCTTTTGGGAATAGTCAACACACATCACTCAAATTTCATTATGCGGAAATATAAATTTAGCCCACTCTGATGTGACGAAGAAACGCAGCTATTTGAAGTGGTTTTTATATTGATTATGATGGAAAACTGTCCTAATTTTCTAAGATAAAATGAGAAGAATTGTCAGCAAAAGAAGTTGTTGCAGGTCTGCTGGAAGAAATTTCTTTTAGAAATAAGCAGTACCTTTGTACATTTTGTTTTATTACTGTATCTTCTTCCAATATAATGTGTGTACATAAATGATAAAATAAATAAATAAATAAGAATGAGTGATTTGTTGAAATGCTATTAATTATAGAAGCTTAAACGTTTTTTTCTAATCAGATCTGTTGAGAGATGTGAATCTTTGAAGTACACATTGGTCTTGAGATAAAAGATTCAAACTATTAAAAATAAAAACGAAATCAAATTCTATAATAGTATCTTAACTAATATTAAATTTGTAGAACTACAAAATAAACCCCATAACGAATCATAAAACGTAGAAGAACGTTCTCAAGTTAAGGAGGTTATCGCACTTTTGTACTACTACTACAGCTGAACTGCTCCACATGTAACGCATACACTTCACGTATTCAGTACAATGTGCACCATATTGCGTGCATGTGTTATTGTTAACGGACTTTAAGATATCACAAACACTGCAGAAGTCTCACCGAGTGATTCTGGAATTTCAAAACATAATAAGGATAAAGGGACATAAAAAAAAGATTCTGATTCTTTTAATTTGCAATCACTAAAAGAATTCTGACTCGACATCTTTAGGACAATTCTAAGGATATTGTTGTTGTCTACACTATTTAAGAAATAAGATTGAAAAACAAAGTTAGAGAAAGAACATTTTTCATGACTAACATAATAATCTAATCGCACGAATTGTGGACATGAACTACGAATGACATCACATCCGAAAAATCAAAATACGTTTTAATGTGTTTCGTTACTCTCAAGTAGATGACACGTGCAGCTGTATTACTGCCCTACACCTGCCTCCGATAGTGTAGCGGTAGCAACTCTTAATTGTACGCGTTAATAATAACCTGACCCGCTTCCCGTTGCTGCGATGCTGCGCTCTGCAATATCTATTTTAAGTATGTCTAACTCATTGTTTAGCAGTTGCATTTCAATCACTGTTGCATTGTACTCGAATTTTGGCTTAATACCACCTTGATTAATTTTAAGTGGGCTTAAAATATCCGCCATTATGTTTTCGTTTTTATGTAAGCACATAATTATCACAAAAACTTATTTAAATTAAGCGATTTTCAGTGTTCGGACCAAGAGTAACATGTTGTTTAAATGCTCGAAAATCACAAAGTTCATGCAAATGTTAAGAGTTATGTACTGTTGTGTATATTTTTTATGATATTTCCCACAATTGTTTGCAATTTGTATAGTCATGAACTCATGACTGTAGAGGAAAATGTATTACTAATACATAATCATGAAACTTGTTTAGTCTTCGTTACGGTTCTGCTAATATGTAATTTAATCCCTAATTCAAACGTTATGCAAAATATCTAGCTGCCGTTTCAATGTTGTTGCAAAGGAAGCGTTTCGGCTCAACGACATTATAATCTTGATTTTCCAAAGTTCTGACGTCATTGCCTACGAAGCAGTACTTCTGACTCTCACATATCTGTAACAGCCTTACCTATTTCATAGACTCGTCATTTTTATACCCTTTCTACCGAAATGACTATTTATTATACTGTATGCTAAATTTGAAAATCCCGTATAGTTATGGGCCAATCAAGGATGAGTAATATTTGAGTTCTGTACACCATTATTGGCCAAGATACTCGAGTTTCAAGTTTATGAAATCAATAATATAGAAGTTATTGGAATTTTCACAATCTATTGATGATTTGCAGTCTACAAAGTTATATCCGATGATTACGTGACCGCACTCAGGTGATGCCTTGTTGCGAAGTGGTGACGTGGTAGCGAATCTAAACATTTGTATGTTTTTATTATTTGTACAAACTCTTTGTTAGTTTTTTGCACTCGAGTTTTATGCTTCAAGTTGCATGTTCTTTGGAGTTAAGTCAAGGTTTGAAAGTTTGTTTTTTTTTTTACTTTTCGAAGGTGGAAGGAAACATGATTTTATATTTTTGTTGTATTGATTTAACGCTAAACTAGCTGATTAATGCCAAGACTTTCTTGCAGCATGATTCTTAATTTTATTTCTTCTTCGATGGCTATTTAGTTTACCATATGGAGTTTCTACAGTTCTGTTTTTTCTATCAAAGTTAATTATGATATCAGTCTCGCTGCCAATCTCATGAATACTAAACGCAGGTGTTTTTTTATGTGCAAAACCAGTATGCTCTATAAACTGTAAAGGTCAATCCAATAAATCTCAGCTTCTTATTACTGTATTTATTATTTTCTGAAGTTTTCGGGTCAATGAATTGCTTTTGAAGCCCCGTTTTGTTTGTTATAATAACACCGTTTTCTGCAATTGTTTAGGAACAACTTCCTGCTATTATTTCACTTTGATCCATCAATTTTGACTAATAGTTAAATACCGCCTTAAGGTGAAATTAATTCTAGTTTGCGAATTAATTCTAGCTTAGACTTAAGAGGTTAATTACCATGTCACATTTCAAAAGCGATTCAAAAGTTTTCTTTAATTTGGCTTGCGGCTTTACTGGCGGGCATCGGATTTAGAAATTATGTAAAAGTAAATCCATTATGCTGAAGCCTTTCAAATGCGTAAACATTTTGTTGTACATGCCGCTTTTAATACCATAGCTAAAGGTTTTTATGCTTCTAATTAAAACTATACTTTTCGTCATTAGACTCATCATTCAATAAGTTATTATTGAATTTGGATTTCCTTTTCACGTTACATTATCATGTCCAACATGTCCTTTACTCTACCGAAA
Organism: Mythimna impura; assembly: GCA_905147345.3. Lineage (NCBI taxonomy): Eukaryota > Metazoa > Arthropoda > Insecta > Lepidoptera > Noctuidae > Mythimna > Mythimna impura. Next base: position 8,658,669 of record LR990362.1, on the reverse strand, counting down.
CGATTTATTACAACGTTATCTATTTTTTCCAATATTGGTGGTTGCATACTGATAATTTCTGTTATAACCTATGTATAGGATTCATAATCAGCTCCAGCGTTATCACCTTTATCTCCCATTTTATCAGAGTGATAGGAGCACGTAAACACAATCGACCTGCTTTCTGCATAATTTCACCTAAAATAACGTTGGCATTATTATTATTATGGCAACTTTCGATTAGAGTCGTTCGCCTGCCCGTTTTATTGGTGCATAATATTTATTTACATGTTAATAGCCAATCACTTTATGGTCCAAATGCGACAGCTGAATAAACATAGTAATCATTTAGAAAATGTTATATGGACTGTTTTTATGAATTATATGTCTGAAATTATTGTGAATACTTAAGAAGTAATATCATTAAATAAAGATAAGCAATAAAAATTGTTGAGATTATGAAATGAATGAAATATGCAGTCAGATTTGAAGCAATGTAAGAAATTGTACGTGCAAAAAAGATATGATTGAAATAAGCAGAAAAAAGATAATTGAAAACGATGATATTAGTAGAATCTTTGGAAGCATATATATATATATATATATAAATATAAATATCCAGGCTATATTCTAATAGGCCAAGCAACAAAAAAGTCATGAACACCCAACCCCTTTTCGTTCCTCATTTAAAATTGAATTCGTTACCAGTATCGACCAATCTTGATGAGGTGGCAATACAGACACACTAAACCGTGGGAGGGCCCACATCTGGCATACTTTGCTATTATTACTCTATGGTCGCTGTAAGGACGTAACGGCACATTTGGAGCTAGGAACTGTATCTATTATTATCCTAGAGAAGTGCAAAATCATCTTGTTTATGGCAAAGGCAGAATGCTCTGTAGATTGAGATCTTGCACATTGAGAGTTAAAGCACGTTTTCTGCTTAAAATATATTGTATTTCGAGTATATCTTACCGCTAGTTTAGCTATTAGCCTAGCTTTAACTGTTTAGCCTGGCTTAATAATTGGTTATCTTGCCTTTCTGGAACCATAAGGTGACTCCAATGAACGGCCATAAAAGACATTGCTTTAGTATTCAAACTATATCTTCTGATTGCTACATACAATATGCTATTACTTGTAATGTTTTTGTTTAGACATTATTGCGACTTCAATGATGACTTAGCTGTGAAATTTAACTCTAATTATATCATTCTGAAGGGCACTATACTCTTAGCTATATATATAAACAATATAGTTGTTACCTGTGGTAACTAGACCCGTCAACATTTACCTTGTTTTATGAGTTTTTCTGTTGCTTACTTCAACATCATGATCATTATCCTCATTATTTTAGCCGAAGACGTCCGTTGTTAGACAAAAGTCTCCTTTACGTATTGGATTTTCTTTTACATATTTCTTATTTATTTCAAAAATGTAGGTACTTCCATTTGCCTTTCTTTTGAAATATACTCATAGATCTTTTTCATTTGTTACAGGTAAAACTTCTTCTATTATCTACTCTTCGACAAGAACTGGTTCATGGGATACATTATTTTTCAGAAAGGTTTGTTTCATAACAAATAATTTATAACCTATCAGATACAAGATTAGAAATGACTTAAATCACCGAATTAGTCTCAATTTCTTTAAAAAATTATTTCTCACCGGAGACAGATTGATAAGATGTTTTCACCGTTTGACTGCGTCTTTCTAAAATGTACTTTATGTAAATGCTGTTTGGTCTAGTTTTAATCGGATCTAGTTCTAACTGAGATACTAACCAGAGGCGAGCTATTTATCCTAGTGTCTCGTGTCCAATTACAATAATAATGAATCGTTCGCTGACTGGTAGTCACCGGTGTTGAAACGGAGGCGTGTGTCACACCGAAGCGTAATTTAATTATTTGTAAGATGAGTGTGTAACACGAGTTTGGAGTTTGTCGGCGAATTTCTGTTTTGATAAATTTGTTGTTAAGTAATTTTGCTTTCTTTAAAATTAGTTAAATATGTCATAAATTATCCCAGCTTTTAATTTTTTTTTTAATATATTTAACTAGTATTTTACTACCAATGAATTTGACTACATATTTTGTAAATGTGTTTATGCAAATTTTGAAATTTGTATAAATGTGGCACTGATTTATGTATCCATAAATCAGTGCCACGAACTAACGTGTGATCAAAAACATAACCGATTTCAACTTGCATAATTCTGACCATTACACCAATACACCACAACCATTTCTCACAGAGACACTAGATCTTATCGCTAATCGTTTGAATTAAATCTAATCTATTCCTCCTCAGTCAATTAAGTCGTAGTAAATAAATCTTTGCGGGGGCGTTACTGTTCGGTGTGACACCCACTCTAGTCATAAATCGTCTTCTAACGCCAGCCGACAGGAATGTTTTATTCCTAGGCTTATCGAGATCTGCCTTGAGCGATGCTCTCCTGGTACTTATCATTCACAATTAGTTTGTCTGTATATGTTACTGTTAGATGAAATTGCTTGAACGGATGTGGATGACAATTTTAATTGTGTATGACAGTTTTATAGATGACATGTCTTTTATAATTGGACAGTTAGTTGTAATAGTTCTGTTAATTGACCTGACAATAATAGGAAAGTAGTAAGAAGAGTATAGACAAAAAGAAGGAAAGAAGAAGAAGAAGAGAAAGTTGGGAAAAAGCTAGACAGCACTATCTACTATCTAACTTTTTTCCCAACTTTCTTTCATTTTTTAAACTGCTCCACACTAAGAATAATTCCTGTATTGTAGGTGCGTTCATAAACATGTAAACTCACACACACAAGTCACCCAGACATGGAACACCTATCTGTAGGCCATACAAATATTTATTCCGGCCGAAAATTTTAACCAGCAACACGCAGCGCAGCAGTTAGCGGTTGGCGCAGTGGTTGAACGACTGGTTCAACCACTGCGCCAACCGTACCAAAGTAAAGTATGTTTTGTCGTAACTTTTCGACTTCTAGACTAACTTGATGCCGTTGGGTACCAGCATTTTACATGGAGTGACTGCCTATCTGACCTCCACAACCCAGTAACATGACGCTTCTTGGAAAGACTGGTGTCAGATTTCCTGGTTTCTATCTATCCGTAACGACTGTCAAAGATCTACAAATGACAGCCGGGACCAACGGCTTAACCTGCTTTCCGAGAAGATCTGAGTACGTTAATATGGTCAGCCATCTACAAACTGACCTCGGCAGCGTTGCTTAACCTTGGGGATTGACCCTGTGGAGCTGTTATATTATTATTCTTTCAGCCACGAGCACGAGCGACTAGTTATGAGTTTATACACAAAAACAAAAACACTTCTAACAAAGCCATAATGAATGCGATTTCTTAAGGTATTCAAAATATGAAACCGTGAAGTTTTAAATTTAATATAGTGATCTTAATTTGATTTGATTTAGTGGTCTGGTGAAATCTACTTCTTATAAATTTTTAAATTGATACCACATCACTAAAAAAGTGAAATTGAATTGATCAAGCACTGAATTTACTAGATCACTCAATTTAAACATTTAATTTTTATAGTATATCAAGGTTACCATATTAAAACGATCTCTTGATTAATGACCACCAAACAAATACTTCTTCTTCTTTCTTCCAATCTTTCATAGTAAAAGTCATCGCTTGTAATTTTGTTGTCGTATCATAATTAACATACATTGCTCTTATTCAAACGATTTACGATTATGTTATTAAAATAATTGCCATAATTGAAAAATATCAGAGTGAAAGTACCGCTGATTGTAAAGCTGATTTGTGACAAGCTGTTAGACCGGTTCAAAGTAATTATGAATTTGTTTAGGGCATCATTTTAAACGGTCGAGTTATGGGATATGATATTATGATATTAGACGAACATGCGTGATACTCTACAGACAAGACATGCGATACAGTATTTTAAATTGTAGCAATATATCAACCAGTAACGAAATAAATTACATGTCTGTACATAATAGTAGGTAGGTACTCCTCCTATCTATCTAATTTATCAGATTTGGGAACTACTAATTTATCTTCCACAGCTACTTCTTACAGTTCAATAGCAGCCATGAGACGAATTAGACGTGCTTCTCTGCGTGTTACGACATTACTTTATTTATTAATTGAATTTCTTTCCATGCATCATAAAAGTGCAAAGACGGACTTAATCCTCTAACAGTCTACCATGGGTAGTGGAAAGATAACATAGCAGGTGCATATAAAAGTAGTATTAAAAAAAAACGGATACGAAAGTACATGTTGATGATAATTCTTATCCCTTATCCATCTAATCACGCTCAACAGACAGATTGTTAGATAATCCAACTTATCTAGGTGTAAAAATCATTTGATCATCATCTACGATATGTCTCTTCTATCTCTGCTCGCTCACACACAGACAGTTCTTTCCTGCAATCCATCTCCCGACAGATTAAAAGCTACATGACGTTATGCCATAATTAAATCATAATTAGTGTCTGGATTAATTACTAAATAATGAAACCTTAAGTAGTTCCGTTCTATTATTCATTGTGTTATGATTTGTAAAAGTAACACTGCTCTCAACCCTATGATTTATGTCGACAATTGGGGCCGGAAGAAATCGTCGTATCTCTAGGGTCATCTAACATTCACTAGGTTACGCGAACATATGCCCATTGTCTTTTAAGATGCTTTTATTGATCAAGATAGTGTGAAGACAGATGTTTAAGTGCCTTAAAGGCATCCGTTGGTAGCTTTATCCAAAGGGTTTGGTAAAAGTGAAATTTTAAATTAGTGTTATCGAGATGTACTTAGTTGTTAGAGAACAGACCTAGGCACTGTTATTAAAGAGCTGCTTAATATTTTATTTATAAGCTAAATGTCAAGTAAGTCAGGATGATTAAGACGTCTAGTACCCACTTAACGGTAGCATTTTAAAACTACACTGAGATCATCAATTCCTTCGTCAAGTCAAGTTATGAGGGCATCATTGCCAACTTTAGTGAATGATTATTATTTTTAATTTTTTATAGCCCATTTATGTCCCACTGCTGAGCAAAGGCCAAATGATTATGTAGAACGAAAATGATGACGACATCTGCACTAGCTACTACTCCTAGGCGTGGTTCGTGAATTAATGTTGATATCGATACCCTAAGATAATAAGCACCGCGTTATCATTTTCTATTAAAGCATAATACAATGTAGATGTTAATCACCCTGATTGACTTGCAATCAGTGCGTAATTGGAGCATGTTACGTTTGTTACGAACTCCCTGGGTATATGCAACCGTTTCTTCGAATCAAGCTTTCGATTTTATAAATGTGCATTGTGGGAATTTTCAGCTGAGTCGTCGGGTTAAGGAATTTGATGATGAATATGAAATTCCGAAGTTTAGTACATTTTGTTTGATTAAATTGTTTTTACGATCTTGCTTGTCCTGCATGAAACAGGATTTGAAAGAACAATAAAAAAATTAGATCCCTAGCCCCTGCAATTGGGTACATCAATGTGTAGGCAAATCTGATTGTATGATGAATTGATGAAGCAGTGTGACTTATTACCTAGATGTTTCATTCATCAGTCATCTCATCGAACCATTGAGATTACTGTACACCTCGTAAATCTCACCGTCTTCACGAAGATTTTCAACAACCGTTGCGAAACCTCTCTTGCCAGTTAGCCATACACAATACATTATAAATCATACAAAATTCTTACAACCATCATTTTGTCGGTTTCACAGTCTTTGTTGTGAGTTTGACGATCGCTTACAAAATTAACTGTACTTGATCCACTTTAGGGCTTTGGTCTACACAATGGATGTCTGTTGAAGATATGTTGCTATTGCATATGGTCCGCTGCCTTATTGATGGCGAGAAGCGATGGGATTATAGGTATTCAAAGATAGACTCATAAACTGACTACTTATGAGTCTTTCGGCATCTTTAATTTTTTTTTTGACGGTGCTCTCTTGTTATGGTTAATATTGTGAAGAGGAATCATGATCGATGTTCGTTGATATGTCGACCTAAGAAAAGGTACTTCTCTTATGGATTACTTCTTGTCTTCATTCAAGGTTCAGTTGGGTCTTTTACATCTCGAGACATTCTGTTATATACTCGTAGCTACTGAGTTATAGACCAATAAATTAAACGAAACCTCAGACCTCTCTGGTGAATTATTATTATTATTTGAGTTTTTGTAGGCCTTGGTTCTGTATTGTTAACCTTAGTACAATACTTTACAAATAGGTACATGGAATATTCATGAATTTTCAGGGTTGTTTGTTGTTTGGGCCATAAATAGTTAGTTGGAATAAAATAGAATGCTTTTAGGTTTATGAATTTGAAAAGACAAACTGTAACCTCACTGTCAAAACCGATATCTAAAAGGGAAATATCATTACATAACGCACACTTAGTCATAAAGAGACAACTGAAAATGATAACCTATATTTTGAGATACTTTTGGTCATGACTAAACGTGCAATAAGGGCTGGAGGTCTAGACCCACTCTTGGCTAGTTACAATAAGACCGATTGTCCCTAATCAAACGTTGTCTTAATTCACGAGTCAAGCATCAAGTCGCCACCAATAGAACATAGTCCCAACTAGTGGGTTGCAACAGTGATGAATAGCGCTATCCACCTCTATCAATCTCTTGAAGGCAGTGATTGAGGCGCGGCGCCTGTGCCGGTGGGAACTCTTCTGATTGGAGTGATTAATTGTGGACCAGTACTGTTACTACGTAAGCCAGGTGGTCGTTACGTGGGTGGGAAGTTTTGGGGTTACTTAATCGATGTTTTTATTTATTTTGATTTAGAAGCGTTGGAGAAAGTGGTTCAAGAGCTTCTGTTCTGTTCTAGTTTTAAATTATATGACATTAAAATAATTTTCATAAATCACGTACGTTTCAAGTTTAGCGTCGTTTATTGCAAGGTTAAAGTACTGGAATTCATCTATTCATTCTGTAGGGTCAAGCATTCTAACATCTGCATATCCATAGATCCTTAATGCAGCTATTTCTTATTTCATGTCGCCGCATAATTTCTGCTAGCCACAATACAAGATCAACCACCGGTCTCACCACAACTATCATTATCACAAAGCCATTTTCAATCAATATCAAAACTGATAACAAGCCATCCGATCATTACTTTCTCAATGGCTTCCTGAATAGAATATTAATATTTTAATAGATTATAATTATGGCGGTATATCTTAGTTTCCCTCGTTAACTGTTAACAAGCTCACACTATTATGGCTTCCAGTTTCCTTTGGCTTAGATACAGCCAATCATTGTTTGATAGGCAATTGGGCGTAAATCGAAATTAGTGAAGGTTTTAATTATTGTAAATTGTAACTTGTCGAGGGTCTTAGATTGAGTTTCCACGGTTTCGTTAGCTACTGGTGTAACTATAGTAAAATTGTTTATGGTGGACCTATTAATTTGTTGTTGGTTAATTAAGCGTCTTGCAACAGTAACAGTTTCTACTTCGCTAAAATTTAAAAAAAAAAGATGATTAATATTATATTATTGTTTTCTGACCCCCCCCCCCCTAGTAACATTGATCTTAAATATAACTGATGAAACTCTTCGGGGAATATATGTGTAATAATAAAATAACATCGTGATATATCAATGTTACTAAAGTTAAGCAGTTAAAGTGCCTACTTGTTATAAGTAAGACAGCTTAAATCCTAGATAGAAGATTTAGATATACGGTGTCGTAAAATAGATAGGTCTTGACCTTTAAGTGTTGTCAAAGTTATTTAATAAGAAATTTTACTTTATAGGCTGTTAAGGTTTAACTACTGCCACAAAGATCACCGCTAGGAAAGTTCAACTGACATCTGACGTGATCTTAGATTTCTTTTCGTCATTCTTGGTACTCAAGGAAGTCAAGACTAGATTGAATTCTGCCTTATCTTTCACAGCATTAGCAAAGACAAAAATATTACTTGTCAATCATTTTAACTGATTGACTTTCGACTATCCTGTATTAGATCGAGTCATACCTCTTGCTAATACGGATATTATACCTGCCATTAATTTAGATTGCATAAACCGTAACTTCCTTAATGTTGGTAGAAAGCAATTAACGATAGCCTAGGGCTATTGTATACATCATCTGTAATATTGTCCATTTGCTAGAATCGGTCCCTTTTTCAGTTTTTAGCTTGCTTTCTTTCTCTGTTTACACTAGTTGCTCTTGTTGTTTTATTTTCATCAACAATATGTCCGTTAGCTCATGTCTCTTTTCACAGACTACAAAGCATTGATTTCTTTCTTTACTAGTTCAGTAGTCATGATTGTAATCAACATTCTACTTCTTATTGCGCATGATCAAACCTCAATTAATAATATTTATTGACGATAGACTTGGGTGGTCTAATATTTTTAAACATCAATGTTTGTATGATATGACTAATATGCTCTCACACGTTCAGTTAGATGACCTAGTTTGCAATTTTTAAACATCTGTTCATATTATATTATTGTTGTTGAAGTCTTGTATATTAATATGTTTGATTTAATTGATTTTATTTACCCACGGCATGTTCGGTTAACTGTTCATTTATACTGATTACTTTATGTTTTGCTTTCCAATGGTTTGCGTTCGATAAGTTTATTATAATGCTAATTGAAATATGTTAACCTGGGGTATATTTCTTGATCTAGATAGCTCCAATTAGAGTGTCACTTTTTAAGCACTGTGTTATTACTAATTTGAAATATTTGAGATTTAGCAATACTGTTGAAATCTGCTAAAACAGTTCGCCCTTAGATTCTTTCTTAATCTATTTCACATACGATACGAAAACGAGCAAACCATGGCGCCAGACCTGAATACATGAATCATAGACTAAATAGGTCAATGCTGAATAACTAATAGACACAACAAGACGTTAAACAAACATTCAGAACTGGCGCTGAAAGATTTCATCAACGTATTTCTTAACCTAACAAAATCTCACCTTTTAAAGTTGAAGTGGAAGGCATCATAAGATACAAAGACGTAATGGAAAAACCATTACTTCCTGAAAGATATAAACATTTAACTGCACATTTACTTAAAGCATTATATCTTACAAAATACTCAAACAATATTATTGTATGACATAATAAATAAATCAATCATGGATTGCAAAATACCAACTATCCTATTCAGACAATCGCCAATTTTCTATGAGAAAAGTAGGACATTCTTTAATTTAAAAGCTGCGCGTGAGTCGACCATTCTTAAGGGGCCCAAGGTCGCTGGAAATGTTCCAGATTCTTTTTTTATTTTTTAAGATGATGTCGGTACTGTGGTTGAAGGAAGGGCTTAATTTATTTATGATCGCTCTTGGCTGGCTTATAAAGTGGATTGGACTACATTCGTTTAATGTAGTTAGTGAGACCGAAATGTTATCGAGTGTTTTTGATGGGCTAGTTTTGTTCATAGTTTATTTCATTTTCAGTTATTTCTTTAACGTTTTTGTTTTCATTCTTTGTTTCATGGGTTGGATTGTCAAGCACTGTTTTAGAAAATTAAAAATTATACTACTACATTGAGAACTAGGCGAAAAAGTCACCGCGGCTCTGGAACGCAAACGGCAACTTTAGGATGTTATTTCAGTCGGTGGGTTCTAGTTAGTAAAAGTTACTGTTTGATTGACACTCCCTCTCGTTCTACCCAGAGTAGCCTTATTTGTGGCGAGATTAAAAATGGTTAAAATGATTTTACTATCCACCACCTTAAAACAACTCCTTTCTCTCACAACGGATTCAAGATACTAATTCTCACTATTTCCCAACACTGCCTGAAGACCTATTGTACCGATTTACTCTGTAAAACATCCTTTAGTTCGTCGTCAGTTGGAAAGCACCTACCGAGTATTTCCGCCAGTGCGTAGGTGAAAGTACCGACAAATTGCCCCTGGTGCATTACCACGAGGTGCGTACGATGTTATTTGAATTTGATAGCCCTATTATGCGCAAGATTTTGGTATTAATGCTTTAGAACGCAGTTTAGGTGAGTTTCTTCCGTGATTGTTGTGAATTTTGCAATATGACTTCCGTGGTGTTTCAAAATTTGAATTATGATATTTTGATTTGTAGAAACTGGGAAAGTGCTACTTATGTGAAAATACTAGCATGGATATACAAAGAATAATATCTTAAGGAAAAGGAAATGATGAGACATTAACAAACAAATAATAGGATTAATGTGTTATACTATAATTCTTTTTTTTATCTTTTTTAACTTGTATAAAAGTAAGTCGCTTTCCGCGTCTGTCTGTTTATCCACTAACTCCTTCAAAACCACGCAACGCATTTTGATGCGGTTTTCACTAATCAAAAGAGCAATTAAAGAAGAAGAGCTGTGTATATAATTAACACCCGTGCAATACGGGGGTGGTTCACTAGTGTGTCACCGATAACATTAGAATTTTATGAATATAGAATATTGGGTCAAGTTCAAAACCTACACAAAAATGTACTGTAATAATAATTCCATGTAACACTCGATTAGAAGGCAAGTGTAGCCAAAGCCAAATAAATATAATACCGAACACCTGACAACATAGTATGACGCAAAACATTTAACTAATTTAAATATTTCACCTGACCCTTTCGCAAATAATTTCTGTACAATGACATGAGTTGACCCTAAGCATTCGGAAACAGTGTTTAGGATGATTGATGAACATGCAATAATGTTATCTAACTTATGCAATGACAGTTCGACAACTACATGACATGACGAGGGAAGTATGCTCGTAGATGTGATCGATCATAGTCGGAAAGTAACATATGATGTAAAAATGGGAAACTTTGCGCATGAATAATCTTAGATAGTGGTTTATCTTATCCATGTAATTCCAACTGTAGAATGGATTGAGATATGTAATCATGTTCAGCAGACTGGATGTGCTAAGAATATAATTCTCTTGTAAAAGCAATTATTTCATGAACTTTGTCACGCAATCCGTATATGCAAATATTTTAAACATCACTCCGATCTGTTATATCAGCCATCAGATTAGCAAATATTCTTACACAACCCAATGACCCATGAACTTCAAAAGCCAATCTATCATTAGAATCAATTTTATACAATTTGTTCTATAGATTTCTCGTTTCAATTCTAACAGGCGTATTAAAATATCGTAATACCTCCTCATTAACGTCGAAAAGTGAGGGTTCTGACGTTTCTGACATCATATTAATCTCCGTTTGAACGATCATTCACTTTCTCTGGAAATTCACTCAGTACACCACTATTTGTTAAAACACGTCATTGATTGATTGCTAATCTCAAATTGATTATCTCATGTCACTGTTTAAAATAATTCGTACTTATACTTTTCTCTCATATCAGTCTTGTTCATTTCATTTTCAATTAATATCTCGTCAGGAACTCCATTCATTTCGGAATTAGAGAAAAGACGTTTGATTGCTACTGGCTCTTCTATTGTTGTAGGTACAGGATCCTATAGTTGGCATGTGGATTAATGATTTTCGTAAATTAATTACATGATTAATCGAAAGTTCCTTAGCTTATTCGCTAACTTCAGATTTCTCCTAAACTAAGAAGTCAATCAAAACATGAAACCAGAATAAATTATTTTTAATTATATTGCTATTAAAATTACGCACCAACGACCTGATAATATCGTACTTTTCTAGACATCATTAGCAATATGTAACTTTTATAACTTTCCATGATTCTCCGCCAAGTTTTTTTACTCGTATAAAGCGTATGTGCTCTCGCTATGGAGCAAAAACACATGTTATCTTGTTTATTAACTTTCTTCTGCTTTGTTCGTAACCAGTAATTGTATCTCTTGTGTAAAGGTAGAAACAATAAATTCCTTTTTTAATTGCTATACTTTTACTGTTTTCGAAATCTCTTTTGTTTGCATTTCAATAATTATTATATTTTTATTAGGCTTATTATACTTCACTTGTATCATCCCTCTACTATTATCAAATTAGTGGCTATTACAGAACTTGTATCAAATTTACAACATATTATGTACTAATTATTTAGAGCTTTGCTTTCCGTCTTCTAAATATTATATAGGTTATGTTTCTGCACCACCCTAAGGTCGACTGGTAAAAAATGCCTAAGGCATTAAGTCCGCCTATGTACAGTGTTTATTACTAGTGCATAAAGTTTTAATAAATAAATAAATATTGCCTTCATATTCTATTATATGAACACCTACAAGCTCTTTCTTCAGTGATTTACGAATATTGTCGTTGTTTTCGTTTATTGAGCTACCTACTTACGTACAAAGCGTTTTGGGAACACATTTATTGTGCGTACAGCTAAAGAGTGGAATTCCCGGGTTATTCCTTGAGGGCCTCGATTCCCGAAAGCCCCGTACTGGAATTCGATAAATATGATTACCTACATTATTACACATTACGGTACATTTATTTTTATAATTTTTTCTGTTGTTCTCAATTTGTACGGTGTACATAAAAAGGCCTTAAAGGACAATGCCGGATTTAGTATGGGAAGTGGCGTCTTTTTTTTTTCGGGCAGCCATCGATTAAACCTTGTTTTTTAATTACAGAATAATGTAATAAACCAAACTTACTACGGCATGTATACCTAAACTAAGTCCGAACTGAGTTACAAGAGATAGAAGTTGGCTGATTTTATTTATTAGATTTATAGGATATTTTGTCTTTTAAGCGCAAGGTATGTGAGAAATTGCAACATTGCATTGCATTTTACTATTACTTATTTTTCTTCAAAAAAGAAATAGTACCAAACTCGTTTCACACAGGATTGTGAAGTTGGCGAGGACGCCCTTAGGCCGCCACCGTCGTCCGCGTCGCCTGCTGACTTCGAAACCGAGGCCTAACAGGTTAATAATAATAGGTTAAAACACAATTACAAAGAAACTATTTTTTTGCAACTTCTCACTTAGCTTGTGTTTATAAAACAAAAATGGCCAACGTATAAAGCTAATAAATACTAGCCAACTTCGAGCTCCCGTAACTCAGTTCGGACTGAGTTTAGAGATATACCTGCCATAGTAAGTTTGAAGGTTTGGTTGATGGCCGCTCGAAAAAAAAAAAGACGCCATTTTCCGACATTGGGTTTTGAGTTTATGTTGAGACCATGTTTAAAGTTAATTATTATATCAATTTTATAACGATTTTTGAAAAGAGTGATTGAAAAGTTTTACTTTTATTGTTGATTGTTTTTATAGTTGATTTTTTCATGTTTTGAGACTTAAAAGTTGATAAGATAATCCTTTAAGAAGCATTTTTGATTTCTAAGTAATGCAAAAAAGTGAAACTAATTTTGCACGTTAAAGTTTATTTTTGAGTTATCTTGTATTTAGTCTATATTGTATTCTCTAATTAAAATATTTACCTTACCCAAGCAAAACTATATTTTTTCTAATTCTTATAGTTAAGTATAATAATTTTAGTAAACTAATAATACAATTTTGTTTAACTTCTTCTGTTGATCGTACTTTTAAGCTAAACTGACTTTTATTTGAGTTTATCAAGATAAAAACAAATCGGGTGCCTCCGGTACGGGGCTCTCGGGGATCGGGGCCCTCGCGGTATAACCCGAATTCCCTGCCGGAGTCTGTGTTTCCTGATAGCTATAACTTAGGGGTATTTAAGTCATAAGTGAATGAGTTACTTCTAGGCAAGCGTGCTCCATCGTCGGCCACATCATCGCTTACCATAAGGTGAGATGGTGGTCAAACGCGAGCCTATCAATAATAATAAAAAATAACTTCGTGATACTTCGCTGATCGCGTCTCATTAGTGCTTTTATCCAAGCTCATAAAATGTGAAGATTTCAAACTATTTTAGTACTAATAAATCTCTTCTTCCTGCCTGCTGATTACTGGGTTGTTTTCCTAGGTTTCCTCAGTAAATCTAACCTAACAGGGTACTTATGTTTTATGTTGGTGCAGTGGTCGATCTCAATAGAGATAATTAAATGTATGTTTACATCTAACAGTAAATAAGATGTAACTGCATTTTCGTCAATTATATTAATACATTACGCATGTACACCAACAGCTAACCCGATAGCAATTTACATATATCCTCTCACACACATTTTTTTCTTATACATAAGGCACTGAAGTACTGGGTTTCAGAAACTGAATTTGTAGCAAACCGTCAAGCTTCTTAGTTTTTTTTAGTAGACGTTAGACGTGTCCAAATTATTCAGAGTTCAAACTTTGTTAACTCAAATCAATACAAAACTACGATTTCGTTTCATACGCCCATATATGGATCACGTATAAAAGTACACCTCCAACATATTACGTAATATCCGTAATATTAAATATCCTTTTAATTGTATCCTTATTGCAAAAATAAATTTCTCCTTAAATATGTATGTAATTATAAGAAACATTACATTATTTTCAAGTACCGATTTGTTATCGAAAGCTACAACTCAGTGTGTGGTCATATTCGTAATAAAACTTCGATTATTGGTAATTAATTTACCCACCGTCTTAATTATTACATCATTTATAATGTAAACGTAGGTAATTGTTATTATAATATCTTCTCAGGAGACTTACTTAATTTGTAGATGTTTATTGACTGGTTTGTAAGCATTTAAATTAATTATGTAATTACCTACTACTACTACGGAAGATTAAATAATTTAATGTAATCATCGCTTTCCTTTGCGAACGAAAATGTAATGCGATAATTAGTTAATTTTGATGTTATGATACTTAACGAATCAGAAACAAAACATAATAATGATTGACAGTAACAATGATAAGCAAGATTTGAGGTCGAATAGCAACCAACCTCAGGCTAATCAACAAATGTAACATTTACAGAAAAAAAAAAGAAAAACTAGTCGTTAAAAAAAAATCAAGGCCATTTTTTGAGAGCACCTACCAGACAAAGAGATCTTTTGAATGCGCAAGCGCGCATTGTAATCAAGCCTACCTACTTCAGCACGGAGGTTTTTATAAACAGATCTAGAGATATGAATGTACTTACGGATGTCTAATATCGCTTCACTAGTACCTAGTTTGCATGAGTCACAAATTCACAATTAAGTTTTTTTTCTGGAAAAAAAATTAGAGTGATGTAGCGTTTTTGCATATTATTCGTGACTCCAAAGAAAAAGGGCCCTAACATAGAAACTAATTGTTATCTATCAAACTGTTTCGAAATCGTTTTGTAGCGAAATCAGAAAATATTGAGTTATTTTCTTGTTTAATATTTAATAGAGCCTGTCCGTTCTTTAAGGTCAGCTTCAGAAAATTATGACTATATTGTTAGTTGTGCAGACTAATCGATTTTAAGAACTGCAAGCTTAAAATATACTTACATGAAGGTTCTAGAAAAACCTTGATTGATTTCAATGCATTAAACTTACTAATTTATGAAATGGTATAAACATATTACAAGAAAGATAAATGACGAAATGTATTGTTATGTAAAAAATAAGGTAATAAAAATAAACCTTCACTATAATGAAGTAAACCCACAAATAAAACTTTCTAACAAAAATATAATATTTCATAACGTAAACAAAAGATTAGAAAGTGACTCTATGGCAGATAAAAGTTTAAATCTTTAGAACAATAAGATAATCAAGATGCATTTTGCGACTTTCTCAGAACAAAATTGTCACCAACCTTGATTTAATACCCGAGCTCAAGATCTTTCACACGGGCGATTCGAAGCGCAACGATTGTTTAGAAACCATTAAGAAAAAATAGACATCAAAACCATTACAAAATAATGAAAAGGGATGACTTTCAAGACATTAAATTCCAAGTGGACATATGCACAAAACCAGTCCAGTAAGTCTTGTAACATAAATTGCAATGTTATTTATTGATTTGGTTTTAACTTCATTTCCTCTCGCTTTAATTTAATTTTAGTTAACGTTAATTATTATGTTGACATTTACACACATTACTATTGCTTGACCGAGCTCTTATGAATCGATTTAATAACGACGCCTTTCAACTCCCACGCTGTCGTCGCTTGCAGTCATAAATATGTTTTATTATAAGAGAGCGTTAACGTCAATAAGATGTGAAAATCATATTTGCATACGTTTTATGGATGCAAGGTTATTGTGAAATATTGTGCGCTTGTGAATTTTATATAAGGTGAAAACGATCAAAAGTTTTTGACTTGTTCTTTTTTGACATTTTCTTCTTATGTTGTGACCATTTCTTTAAGAACAAAATATACCTCATACTTTGTAGCATTAGCTTCAGCTGCAATTTTATCGATGTCTACAGCTACTCGTACTGTTTCGCTAGTATTATTTTCAGTATCTCGATTTTCTATATCTCTACTTATGGCTACAGCGGTATGCAAATCTTACATAAACCAATACTAAATATGTACTTCCCTTGTAAATCCTTCGGCTTATTTAACACTGGTTTGTTTACAAATATGTCTGGTTGTAAGTGTTACTATCGTGTTGCCTTTCGCACTGACGTCATCAGTCAGTGCTATAATTGCAATTAGCTGTACTATTCGTTCATTATCGAGATTTATTATTTCCAATGTTTCAAATTAAAGATAATTACACAGCGTTTACTAACACCGTATTGAACTTCGGAAGCGGATTCACGATTCACGCTACTTATTGAACGAGGAATGCGTTTTTTAAGCGAAATCATTTTTAAATCTTGGTACAAAAGTAACATCTGTCGATTGACCGCTTTTTTTCGTTTCTTCCCGACTTGAGCGCAAGGTGTGATGGCACCTGCGCAAGCGGATGCACTGGTCCTGTTACAAGTTTCTTACTTCTACCAGAAACAACCTTATAATCTTCGAAGTATGGTGCATTTTTATCTTAAATTTTGTCATTAACAATCAGTAGAATTTGCTCTGCAGTTCTATCTTTAAGGTCAACTTATTCTCAATAATCATTTCACTAAAGTTTTTTCATCCCATTGGAGGGCTAAGGGATGAATAATGACTTAATCGTGACTTTTAGATGAATAATGCTAGTTGTGTTGAATTTCAAATGATGTGCAGCGCATTGGCCGGTGTTGGCCAACAATTAATGTGTCGATCAGTCGTGACACATTGCTATGTTCAAATGGATTGCACTATTACGATGCAGTAAAGAACCAGCATTTTAGATAAAGGCGATAAAGTAACATTGGTCCATTGACATAGAAACACTATTGTTTACAATAATCGTCAAATGTAATGATGCGAATCGAAATGGTGTAAGGTGCGTGATTCTAAAAATGTGCGTTTAATGGTCGATAACTGTTTTATTGTATTGTTTATATTTTTTAAATAACATTCCTATTGTAAACGATTCTTAGTTAAAGGCCGTAAGTATCATTAAATATTTTTTTGTAATTCAAAAATTGATGACGACACTGCAGTCTGGATTAATTTCGATTGTCATTGAAAAACACTATTGTAATTTTTTCCGATAGTCACTTGTTTTCGATTTACAAATAAAGATTCAAATAAAGCAGAACACAACAGAAATAAACAGAACATGCATGAAACAACACATTCGATTGTTTCTCGAGACACAATCAATCAACATCATGCACACGAACCATTTGATCAGCCACAGTTGCACAATGCCAGTCAATTTGTTCACAAATTATATGTTCCACACATGAAATTGCTATACTTAACATAATGTACTTAGTGGATACCGCTGCGGGCAAAGCAAGGCTAATTTGAGTAGAAAGTGAACGATTTAGAGAGAGTAATTATCGATAAACAGACGTGTCATGGCGTGTTATGTTAGCTTTTGAGCAATTGAGCATATGTTTTGAAAGAGAAACAAGTATTTTAAGTCTTATTAAAGCAAAACTAATGAGGCATACACGAAATTTGAAGCTTTTCTGACTTAACTTAGCTCATGCTAATACAAAATAAAGGAATAGAGTAAAATATTCATTTATTTGCTCACAGTGTAAATATTTACAATAAGATGTTTGAAATAAAGAATTCTTTCATATTCTACCATTTTGGCATGCATATACTAATGTAGTTCATCATCGAACATACAAACATTGATACATAAGTATTTATCAACTAGAAAATTTGATACGGAATAGTAGATAACATATATTTAACAGAAGTGCAGTTAGAATTAAGTAATAAGGAAAGTAACAATGTAGATGCAATGTCAAGATTCTTTAAATAGAAATCATAATAAAACAATTGGTGTACCAACTTAAGTACTACCTAAAAACATTCTCTAGAAAGTGCTTTCTATATACCAAGGATAATCGTCACGCAATATGAACACTGGAATATGGAGTCATATTGAGGCGATACTATCGTACCACCCTTTTCTAATTTAATAACACTTTCTTTGAACTTATAAAGCGCAATTTTAATGAGGAACGGACCAGAACATTCACCCTAGGAACTAATAAATTATAACATCCTATGGCAATTACCGAACTGCTACCAAGCGTGGTCATATCCTTCATGTTAGATTTTTTATTTAAGTATTCGAAGGGCCATATCCAGCAACACTTTCACGCTGATATGGCGAAGATATCCGATATTAAGTCGAAATTGAATATTAATATTGTTACTGCCCAAGTTCAGAATTAATTTGACATTTAAAGTTTCTAAAGCTTATACAGAGTGGGCAGGTGTAACTTTTTCTTGATTTATTATGCAGTATTAAAAGAAAATGCAGTAGGTATTATTATACTGTAGTATTGGTACTACAGTAAGCTTATGGCTAAATAGAAACAGCCACATCATCGATCAAAGGTTAAGCTACACTTCTCGAAGTCAGTCCGTGGATGGGTGGGTAAAAGCACGTGTAGCCTTTGGAATGGCTGTAGTTTTTAGATTTTTATTTATTTCAAATTACAATACACTAATTTTAAGCACTAACATCATAAACATTCTATTTCAATAATTATGTCAGACTAGCTTTTGCCCGCAGCTTCGCCCGCGTACATAATAATAATAATAATAATAAATAATAATAAGTTTATTTTCAGACTAAATTTGTCCATAGTTTTGTTAGTATTTGTGTGTAGTAACAATAGTGCTTAAATAATTAGGTTAGTATTGTTAGTTTTTACTATTTATTTATTTATCTTATTTATGACTGTCGCCACCCAGTGTCTCTGCAAGGGACAGTCCGGTCTGGCAGCAATCCTCTTCAAAATGCTGTTGTCACTACCATGGAAGGAAAAATAAAATATAGCCTATATCACTCAGGAAAAAAGCAGCTTTCTATCGGTGCTAACATTTTTGCAATCGGACCAGTACTTTCAGAGATTACCTCCTACAAACAGAAAAAACAAACTTAAACTTTACCTCTTTATAATATGATTAGTGTAGATAAATATCACAAATGAATTAAATTGCAAAAAATTTGAATTATCAAAATTAAATTGAATTGCAATGATTTTTAAGTGTTGATGTCGTTACAGAGCAAGCGCGAGTCTCTCAATAACAAAAAGATAGAAAAAAAGGTTGCCTGAAAATCTGACAACCAGTTTTACGATCATATAGTTACTGGGTTGCAGAGATCAGAAGCAATCACTCCATATAAAATACTGGTATTCATCTAGACAAGAAGCCGACCCCAGCATAGTTGATAATTGGCTGGGTAAATGATGGAATCAGTACTGCAGTTAATTTTAAACCAATGATTGTGACTCCTTTGTTCGTTTTCAATACATCATAACTGAAGGCTAGTCTAAATGCTGCGCGTGCGCATACAAAAAATAAGGTCGTTTTTGTTTCGCTTTGCGCTTCCTAATATGCCCCGAAATTAATGGATTTGATTCGTTGTTTTTATTAGATAGATAGATAGATATATTCTTTATTGTGCACCAAAAATATAGATATTATTATTTATTATTTCATTTTCTTGCGTGATCGCGTCAGAAATGAAGATATCCGCAGGAGAACAAAGGTTACAGACATAGCCCGAAGAATCGCCAAACTTAAGTGGCAGTGGGCAGGGCAGAACAGATGGTCGATGAGTACGAAAGGTTCTGGAATGGCGACCACGTACCGGATGACGCTGCGTTGGAAGGCCTCCCACAAGGTGGACTGTTGACCTGGTGAGGGTCGCGGGAATCCGATGGATGCGAGACGCACAGCACCGGTAATTGTGGCGACATTTGGGGGAGGCCTATGTCCAACAGTGGACGTCTTTCGGCTGAAATGATGATGATGATGAATGATGATTGAACATTTTCGTAAAGTCCTTCATCTCAATTAGATATTTTATGTAAATTAATCTTAATGCCATTAGACGTTGGGCTGTGGTATATAGTTCGAATGAATGACCAAGGCCCTGGAATGCAAAGGGCAACTAAAAGAGCACAAGTGGTTTTCAGGTGTAAGGAGCAACTCCGAGTCGACGGCGCGTTGTGTTTCACACGCGCCTCAAAGATATTTCAGCGAAACTAAAGGGGCCCAAGAAGGCCGATGCTTGCTAGGGCTGCGTGAATGTCCGAAAAGCCGTGTACCCACGTACGAACACGAACATAGCGAACACAACCATCTAACTTGAACATTTGGTTCGTCGTATGCACGGCATAATCGAACACGAACGTGAACATAGTTCGAATCGAGTTTGCCCACAACAGTCATGAACTCTATTTTAATAGCTACGGCATGTTTCATTGTGAGGTAGCGGAAAGATTTTTGATGTTCACAATGATTCAAGAAGAACACCGTCCATATAGAACATACTAATAGGATCGCCGCAAACATGTTTGACGAACAAAGTGTTCAGTGTTCGTTAGTGGTACACACATGCGAACCAAGTGGTTGCGTATCATGCAACACAACAAATTTGTTCGCACGTGCGTATACAGCTTTAAAGACACAATAAATAAAAGTACTCTTAATGGTTTCTACAGTTAAATTTACTACCCGAAACGGCTATTCTATAATTGCACCAATTTGCATTTTTTACTTGTTCTATCAAAAAACAATGTGGGGTCTTCAAGTCATCATCATCATCATTTCAGCCGAAAGACGTCCTACTATTGGACATAGGCCTTCCACAAGTGTCGCCACAATGACCGATCCTGTGCGTCTCGCATCCATCGGATTCTTGCAACCTTCACCAGGTCATCGGTCCACCAAGGCAGCGTCTTTCAGTACCTACGCCACCGCCACTCTAGAACCTTTCGGCCCATTCGACCAAAAGCTTTTATAAATATTATAATAATTACTGATTTTATAACAACAATTTCATGGCTCAATTAAGCATCAGTTACCTATCCTTCACAATTCGCAACAGCACAACTATAAATAACCTAGTCTATGAGCGACCAACATCAAGTAGCAATAGCTTCGGTGTGAAACTGACAAGTCTATGCTCTTAACGCTTCGGTGATCATCGGCAGAGATCGTAACGAGAGCCGACGTTCCACAGTAACTAAAGTGTGAAACGAACTTCCACTGGTTTATTTGACCACTCATTTGCCTTAAGTGATTAGTGTTGAGAGGTGTTAAATTGAAAGTGGTAGATTGTTAGGCAATTTGGCAAGTTTTAATGAGACTGCGAAATTGATTTTTGCTGGTACTTTAATGGCTAAGAAGTGTTATGCGTTTTCCATTATAGCCCTGTATCTAATAATATTGAGTGATGGCATGGTGGATGTGGATGTAGTGGTTAAGCGATTGTCGTCGCGGGTTCAATTCCCGCACAGTACTAGGTATTTGTTTATGACTTTCAGTGCATCCACGACACCGGAGTCATTTCTTATGTGGGGTAACGTTAACTGCCAAATACGGTAGACGGCATATTTTTTTTCCGTTTTATGGAACGGCACCAGAACAAATTGAAAAAAAGGGGAAAGTAACCCAGCAGTGAGTGTTTCTGGTCTGAAATATTCGCGATTTTTTTTGTTTTGGTCATCTAAATCATCGTTAATCTTGTCGTTAGCATTGTCGATTATTTCCTTATACTTATATAATTTATTTCGAGAGGGTATGGGAAGCGGTCGCCTCCTTCTGCGAAGCACTAATGATAGCGAAGGAGAGGGTCGCAACCGTACGGAAACGCACACCCTCACGCCCCAGCCGCTGCCACAAGAGGCGCCCTGGCCGTCGGGAGTAGCAGGACGATCCCTGGCTA
Source organism: Mythimna impura (assembly GCA_905147345.3). Classification (NCBI taxonomy): domain Eukaryota; kingdom Metazoa; phylum Arthropoda; class Insecta; order Lepidoptera; family Noctuidae; genus Mythimna; species Mythimna impura. Next base: position 8,636,593 of record LR990362.1, on the reverse strand, counting down.
CTCCTTCCGGCTGTCCGGTAAGGACGGAGCCCAAGGGTTGACGGCGCTTAATAATTCCATGCGCGCCTCAAAAGAGTTGTCAGCGAAATCGTAGGGGCCAAGTAGGGCTGATGCCCGCTTGGACCACGGGGTATTTCTGAAAGAGATACTCTGAACGGCAACTGAAGGAAATGGATGGGTTTTAGTCAGTTAAAGTCTGACATGCCCTCTCGCTCCACCCTAGAACGGGAGAAGTCTGAATGGAAAATTTGCTCAATAAAAAAAAAACCATGATTACTTTCCACACGTTATCATTGAAAGCAATAACACAAACGGACAATTAGCTACACAATCACACATTACGTAAGGCTTTTCATCAGCAGCTCGATTCGGCAATTTGTCGTTACCTTTTATGTGTTACACAATATATAATTTGCGAGATCGTACGATACTTACATATGACGCCTAGCTGTCTAATTGAAAAAATAGAAATTAAAGCCTTTCAATGCTGTTTGGTTCCGTATAAAGTAATAACTTTAACAGGTTTAGAGCAAATGTACGAGTAGTTACAATCACACTACATATTGTTTCTTACTTGTGCATAAAGTTTTAATAAATAAATAAATAAATATTATAAAGGCGAAAGTTTGTGAGTGTGTATATGTTTGTTACTTCTTCACTCGCGAACGGCTGAACGTATTTCGATGAAACTTGGTACACGGGTAGACCATGTCCTGGAATAGCATATAGGATACTTTTTATCCCGGGAATATGTTCCCTTGGGATAATTTTCTACTATCATGAGGGTGAAGCTGATGGCTGCAGCTAATAATATATATATTTTTATTTATTGTTGTTAGAAATAACCAAATAACTTCTCCCACTCTCTAGGTGGAGTGAGAGGAAGTGTCGGACAAGACTTTTACTGACTAAGGGCCGACGTTGCGTTCAGCGGGCGCCCGTCGCTGGCAATCGCTCCCCGCGCCCTTTTTGCTACGTAATAATACACTAAAGTTCTCCATCGACACGACTACATGCACACCGTTAAAGTTGAACTAGCGACGCTGCGCAGGTAATAATCCGGTTTCCGTTACTGGGACCGCCGCACACGACACACACGCGCGACGTCACGCGACGTGTACCCGCGCGGGCTTAACGCTGCGTTGGCCCTAAAATCTACCGGTAACCTTTCAGTTGCCCTTTGTATTTCAGCTGGTCGTGTTAACTCTTTCGAACAATATACTTCATATTTATTTAAGTTACTTAAGTAGTTAGTCTTGCGATACAGAAAAATTGAAAAGAAAATGAAGCGACTCCTTTTCCCATGACTAGGGCAAAATTCGAATCCGTGTAAATTTATAATTTCGAATATAGAGGTAAAAGTATTTGACAAATAAGAGAAACTGGGATGATCGTTTTTTAATAGCAATCATTTTAAAAGGAGAAAAGAATCCCACGAGTTTTTCTTACACCACAAAATTCCTCTTGTTTGAACCTACTTCAGCTAATTGAACAACAAATATTTTACTACATATTTTTTTAGTCCATCCTCTCAGAAAAAAGTAAAAGATTGGTTTACAAGGAAATTGTGTGTTTCGCACTAAAATCTTAGTGCTCTCACACTTTGTAATACAAACGAACACGTATCTCGAACGACATAAAAGATAAAATCGATTATCAATATCGATTCTCGATACCTGCCCAATCGATTGGAAATGCGTTTGCGGAGAAAGTTATCGAATACTTGGAGAAGGTGTTGCCATTAAAATTCGAACTGGATGTGTTGCCAGTTTTTATAACGTATTCAGTGAATGCACGGTGTGAGTTATTGTTTATGTTTTATAGGAATTTAATTTAAACTGGGAAAATAAGATAATTGGCGGTTTCGTTGATGTTATAAATACCTACGTTTTCTTGTCTAAAAGAAGTATCTTATGTATGAAGTAATCAATACGGTTTTTACTATTATTAAATTAATAAAAAATTTACCACGACGTAGGAAAGTGATTGACAACATTAAAAATAAAAAACAAAATAATCTCCGCCTGACTAATTTTCTTAACTGTAAATAGTCGATTTAAAAACCGTGCAACTCGTCCTAATTTCTTAACGAGTAAATATCGATATTCACGATAATCGAGAAAGTTAACATACAATTCGAACGGGTTTCTATATTGCAAAAAAAATATTAACATGTTTTTGTTCGCAAGAAACTTAATATCGACTACCGTAGTTTAAGTTTACTCGCCTTTGGGCATGTAACAGAATATGACACGATTTTAAAAGCATTACCCACACATTTTGTTGGTATCTAGGTACTGTGAGATTTCAATACCTTCGTTTTTTGCGAAACCTTGTAGTTTTTGCTGGTTTTATTATTTGAATTTGCTTTATTGACTTTAATTTTTTATAAACTTATCGATGCTTGCTCAAGATTATTCAAATGAACCTTTTAAGATAATTGTGTTCACGTGTTTGATTTAACACACTGAAAGTATTCAAACCTTAAGTGTACAAAACAATCAGCTTTGAAGTTGTGAAGATAAACACCGACTCGCAGCTTAAAAACCATCATAAAAACTTTGCTGTTCCACTGTAGTGGCCCAAACGCGATGACGTAATCGATTTATCGTGTCCACTTAATTTTTTTCTCTTGCAACACTGGCCAAGGCCACGTCAATGACCGCAAGTGGTGCCACCCAAAAAACAGACCATTTTATAAATATATAACAATATATTTATCTGACAAAAGCACAGGTGTGCTGATTTTTTCCCCTACATTTCAAATGTTCTACTTATGTCAGTAATCAATCTCCGAATCACAAATAGATTTTTCTATTGAATTTATAGTTGCAATTAATTTTGACCATTTGAGCTGGCAGGAGCAGGACCTTGACGAATGATACATATATTATTCCTAAAGCTATAATAATAATATTTATTTATTTTCTCCCATACTTAGTAAGATTTATACAATTTATAAGAAACAGTTTACAGACGGGAGACAGGAGCCCATACTAGGTGAAACCTGTGCTACGAGTCACCTGGTCTCCTAATCTCAAAAACATTGTAAAAAGCCAAAGTTGGAGGATGCTTTACATTAATAACAAATTCTTATAACTCTAACTTATAAAGCTATAGGTATCATTACTAGAACTTATTATACGTTTTGGAATTATTAGGTACTTCGATGGATATGCTTCTACTACAAACATTTCGTAGACAGAAGTGCTGAAATGGTGCGGGATTATTCGAAAGAGTTACCATGGCCCTGGAACGTAAGGGCCAGTTGAAAACTTGCCTAGTAAAAGTCTGACACTTCGTCTCGCTCCATGCAGAGAGGAGTTATTTGATGATTAACATTTAAAATTATATTTAAAAAAAAGTGATGATATCATCAATGTCTTCTTAATTCACTGAATTGAAAGAATGCTATTTAAATTACTAAGGGGACTTTTTTCACTTTAAACGCTTTTTTATTTAATTTTTCTATCTCTTTTTACACTATACGGTTCCCATCGCTGAACACCTGGCGATCTATTTCTAACCTCATCACTCTATAAATTATATTCATAAAGATTATATTAAACTCAATCGTTTTTGCGACGATATTCTAATCATAATTTTTAATAACACGATCCATATCCTATACTGTATCAATTAATAAATGTAGATCTGGATCAAAGACTTTTTTGGCGACGGTGTTGCCAATTGTAATATTTTTTGTTTGGTTACTTAGAACAATGATGAATACAAGCAATATGTAGTTGGTTCCAAACTATTCGCAAGTTTAACACCGAGTCCGTAATTAAATCGTTTTTATGGTACTTTAGTTCTACACCGAGCCACACTATAGTTACTTCCTCCTCTATTGGAAAAAACACCTTGTGCTACAGAACTTAAAGTTTCTTCTTCGTTGGATTGCGTTCTAAATTTTAAAAATTCTTGAGCTGAATCCGAATTCCTCCATATAAACTTGTGTACAGTTATCTCCAAATCATCGGAAACACTGTTTGTACTGTGACCTACCTTATTGACCTTATAGCCGCTACTTATAGATGATATTATATTTCTTACTTTTGTATGTATTTGTTTTCAAAGCATTATCAGCCATAAAATGTTCCATCTACTGGGATCAGACCTCCTCTCTCCTTAGAAAATGAATGGGCCGCAATCTACCACGCCGGCTCTGTGCTATTTGTTGTTATTTTTAATTTAGTTTATCATTACTTATTATATCTTTATTTGTTACAGGTAAATCATCAACTATATTCAATGCAAGCTCGACTAAATACAAGGTAACATTTAGCAGCCATGATTTCTTTTAAAACAAGAATTCTGAATGTGCTTGAATAAGAGCACTATCTTTTTTATGTTTTCAACAATATTTAAGTACCTTAGACCTTTATTTAGGAGTAAATAGGAATGCAGTTACACTACTGTCTCGTCTATTTCTCAAATATCAATCCACAATAAACTAAACTCAATATTATTAAACAACCACTATCGAATGTAGCTAAATCAAGCTCATTTATAGGCACGTGTTCGTGATATAAATTATTTATCCGTAACACCGGAGATCAACGACCCCATATTTGGCAAACTCGATAACTGCTACATTCGCTATATTTATCTACTGTGCTATTACTAAAGCAGTTTATAGTAATAGCGAAATATATTGTGTAGTACTTATCGATGTATGGGTTGCGAATCATTAGTACCAACATTATTATATGAGGCAGGACGGCAATGATTAATCACTTACAAGTCCCCCTATATTTAAAAATATTGATCGCAAAAATGTGTTTATATATTGGAGTGTTTTTTCTGCTAGATTTTTTTTTAAGAGAATTGGTTTTTGGAATTCAGTAAAAGAAGTAATGATTAATCAATTTGGGTATCACTGAATTATTTTAATTTAAGTGCAACAGTCCATTTGTCATGTTATGTTTGACACAGAAGTGATAATTATTACAGATGAAGAAATGAACTCTAAGAGTATCTATTATGGGAAATTCCTTAAATATAAAGAATGTGTTTCATCTATCTTATACGTCTAGTCATCTACAACTAATAATTACGAAACTAGCACACAAAGGGATAACGCTTACGTTGACTACATAATGTAGGATTACCCTTATTCCCCGGCCGCCTCCTCTTCAATAGCAGATTAACCTATATAACAATGAGGATGATAGAGTAATTTACTGTAATCCTTACTGACAAAAGATAGTGTTACGACTTAAGTTGATGTCTTCATCTACGAGGCAAGATGAGGTACGGGCTTCTCATGTCTTTAAGAGCAGAGCACTTGGTTATTTAAAAGCGTTATCATTTTGTGGTTATGAAAATTAGAGAACGTACTAAATTGTTCAACTAACAAAAAGTCGTTCGTTTTGTGGTTTCACTCCTCGATTGTTACAATAATATTGCTGGTATTGTTACCAATATTGTACGAAGCACCTTGAAATTCTCTTGCCAAATATTTACGACAGTCCCGATAATCGGTTGCCGTAACAAAGTTAGCAGCTTGAATTTATATCCATTTGACGTCTATAAAGTGCGCTAGCGCCCAAAGGACAACATAAATAAAACGATTTTAGAAACTGATACCGAATGAATTGTTTACTCGTTCACAGTGGCTCTGTCACGAACTGTCCAGCCTTGGTATGCATTTGTTCAGCTGCGCGCAAGCGACTAATGCACAACTCGACACTAAATGAATTGTTTAGCATACCAACGTTAGTTGAAATTAATACTTTGAAAGTTTCAACAGGTAAATGGATTTCATTCTAAAATGCACAATTAGAATTTGGTCCAGATCACGCTCTAACGGTTTAGTTAATTAACGAAACGGAAGCGAAAATAATGGCGGATAAAACAAAAAAGATTAATTTAGATGGAAATATAAAAGTAATTAATCATCATTAGTCATTTATATACTAGACAAATAGCTGTGCAAATAGAACAATATTATTTTTAAAAAGCAGTAAGAGAGAGCTGCTAATTGCAGTCGACTACACAGCGAACGATAAAACATTAACTTATAAAGAATACAAATAACTGTCAATTGACAAAACCAAAATGAAATGCGATCTTTGTGTCTTAGAATTCATGGAATAACTTTATTATGACCGATGTTTCAATTGTGTGCCTAAATTCGTACAGATGCTCTAAATTTCTCAAGTACGTTCGAGGTCACGCCACGCTCGGATAGCTTGACCTAAGTCTTGGCCTAGTATCAGATTATTCTTTTATCGGTTAACTTTTACTACTAATTGTGAATCGATTTCCAGTTCCGCTTTCGCTATCGCCTCATTGTTGTTTAAGGAATTGCGGGTCGCTTGATTTGCTGCGTTAACCTTAATGTCGTTGTTAGGAGTTTCCCTATTTCTTTTTTCTATATTTTTGTGCTTCATCTGCATCGTCCTTATTAACGTTAATTGACCATTTATCAACAGAACGTCAGTCATCGTTAACTTCTGAGTAAAGTTCACAAATAAAGTTAAGAAAAAGATCCATTCTCACTTTAGTCACGTTCCCTCTTGTTTCTTTACTCAAAAACAAAAACATTGTTTCTTAGAATTCGTATGGTTTGGTTCAGTGGTTGATGAGTAATGACATATAGGTGCTTTTTTATTGGAACTTTGTATGGAATATACATATACATTATATATTCTTGCAAGAGGACTCAATTGATTTACTCGCCTTCATTTAACTACGCACAACTAAAACCATTAACTACCAGTTACACCAATCAATAATACCCATTCATTATTATAATTCCGAAGTTTAAAGTGCTTCCGTTCGTTTTATTACGGGTCATTTTGTTCTCCCTCATCGGCTTCAATATTGTTCATGCATCTGTCCCCTGCGTTATCGGCGTCATTTGACAGATGTCCATTAAATATCAATGGTAGTGTAATATGTAATTCAACCTTTAAATTGAAGGTTTTGTTTTGTCATTTGATACTCTTGAAAGTCATGTCCATATGCTGATTTTGTCCTTGTGTCCTAGATAATTTAGAACTCTACACTTGTCATTACTTTAGCCTTGACTAATTTCTATGTCGGTCTATTGTTCTAAGTAAAAACTTTAATGAAAATAAATTAACCAGTCATCTTTTGTCTCTTTTGTCAATCTATTTAAGCCTGCTACAGTTTCAAACGCTTCTTTTGGAAGGGTTTAACCTGTGACAGTTGTCAATATGTCACCGAATATTCTTCTATTGACTAAAACCGCATCCGGTCGAGTTTCACTTTGACGAGATATGTTTGGGACATCGATCATTTTGTCACACGTTATCTTATCTCAGATTTGTTCCAGTTTTGTCGGCGATTGATGTTATAATCTGGATTTTTTTAGTTGTGATGTCTCATCGTCTGAATTCCTCATAGTACCTACACCTGTAGGATTTTAGTTAAATAAATTAATCTGTACAATTCACTGCCTAGTGAATTGTACAGATTAACTTATTTAACTATTTAAATAGTGAATTGTAAAGATTATTTTATTCACTAGGTAGTGAATTGTACAGATTAATTTATTTAACTAAAATCTCTTTTACAGATAGTGATTTGATTTAAGTAATACGTCCTACTAATTTGTATACATATTTTGAATTTGAAAAGATGCATTGTGCAATATTTATGATATTTAATTACTCAATATCAGTTAGTTGATTTCTTAAACACGTTATGTCATTCAAATCGTCAGCATCCGGTAATGTTGCTTTATTTATATTATCGCCTATTAAGTAATAATGATCCTTTTAAGATACAACGTCACTTTTACTGATTTACAATGAGATTGCAGAAAATAATTATGTGCCTTATTCTTTTATATTATTGATATTGATCTTCGCCTTAAGTAGTCGGTCTATAGTCAAGTTAATGCATATTATATAAGTTTTGAGTCAATATGGCTTTGTTAATCTCGCATTCGGGATTCGTAGTTTTGTCAAGTTGCCAATTTTTCACGTCCCGTTCACATTCATTCATGGTTTCATCATGTTTATTCATAAATATAGTGTATTGAGATTTTCTGGCAGAACTTTCCACGAAGACAATGTATATTTCGGCTCAATGACCTAGCATGTCTACTACTCCAATATTATCTTTCTTTCCTACATATTTATCGCTACCTAAAACTTGTGTTAGAAATAAAGGATTGTATTCAATTTACTCTAATGTAATATGCGTTACTTTTTCTAATGAATAAAAAGCGTGGTGTGGTAATGTGGGTAAGGGAACATAAGGCCTTGCACTCATCACTCGGATGTTGGTTAGACATGGGGTCGGCAGATGAGTCTACGCCTTATTATCTGACGGTGATTGAATTTAGATAGAGTGGTTACAAGTAGAGACTGTAATTAAAAAGTGAAAACTGTTTAGTAAGACATTTGACCGATGACTGCTTTTTTATAAGTTTTTAATTAAAATAAAATATTAAACACAAACATACACATATTATGTAATATTTGGCATGTCATAAAATTAATAGGTACATAAACTATCTGTAATTGCTAAACATCGGAATATTTATTTTTGTGAATCCGAGAGCAGCATCTACATTAGTATTTAGAATCAGCTTAAGTATATTCTGAATTCAATGAATCCCTGTTGTGTCCTTGTGATTTTAAAGAAAAAAGAAAGAAAAATAAACACTAGATACTTTATAGTTTTCTATGACAAAATAATCTGTCACTATTGTCGATTAAACGACACTATTTCGAGAACAAATCTATAACTCAAATTCTGTAAGCTACTCTGTGCAACGTATCATAAATATCGTGTTTCCGTCGCATCCCAAGCGGGGTGGTATGTTGTGTAAACAATTATTTTGAGAGGGTGCCTGGTCCCGCCACCCGCCGCCGAGAGCAGGGCTATCTCATAATTATACTTTTTGTATATTTTTATTTTATACCCTTGAATTTTTTATTGAAGGGTCATGGTTTGTATTGAGAAATTATGTTTATGGCTGGTCGGGTTCTTGTAGTTTAAAATATTTGTTTTCCTAAACATTTTGCTCGTCATTGACAACTGTGGCAGAAGGCTTTAACACTACTAAATCTCCAGCAATATTAGATAGATTTATATTGCTTCATAATCATTGGAATAGGTTTTAGAAATGACACCACAAAATATTTATGTAAATCCGAACCACTGATCTAGTACAGGATAAATAATTTTTTCCACAGTGTAACTAGGTTTAAAACAGATAACAATGCCTTCTTTGTGACTAGCAAATCTGCCCATAGAAATTTCCACATATACACCATACGTACACCTCTGTAACTGTTTTTCTGTTTCCTTCTTCTAATCTTTTATTCTGTGTGTGTCCATAAATCGTTAAATAAAATAAAATAAATAAATTGGTCACCTTGTCGGAATTGCGAAACTAAATTCGCCAAGCCCGATCCATCATCGGACCATCGAACGTACGGCAAGACGCCACCGATACATAGAGGATATTCCACCCATTCGCAGAAAAGGTTTTGGGAACACATTCATTATGCATACTGCTTAAAAGTGAAATTTCCTGCTGGAGTCTGTGTTACCTGATGGCTACAGCTACTCAAACTAGGAGTATTTAGGTCAAGAGTTTATAGGTTAATTTTTAGCAAGCGAACTTCATTATCGACCATACCATCGCTTTCCATAAGGCCGCACGCGCGAGAGATTGACAAAGCTACCGAATTGTAACAGGATCAATCCTTCACATTTTGGCTTTTCGACAATCATTATCGCTTATAAAGTTTCATTTTATCTACAGCCCAAGATCATATTCTACATGGCTAACTCAAGAAACAACTCAACAAGGAAGAACTTTGATTCACTAAATGTGTTAAAAAACAGGCATGACTAACAAACGAAGCTAATTCCCAAGAATTGCGATTTAGGTTAAAGTTAAAACAACTATGAGTATAAACATGATTGTGACATCATAGGCTTGATGGCAGCTAAATGACCCAAAGCTCCACCAATAGGCTTTCAAGGATTAGACACACATTCCGAGACCAATTCAAGCACCGGAATTGCTATACGGCCAAAGAAGGCAACTCGATACAATTGGCTTGGCATTTCAGCATTGCTAATAAAATTTACATATCAGTAGACCAAGTTGGACTAGAGGAGAATGGATACTTTCCTTTTACTGAAAAGGTAATTTATTGACATATTAATTTATATTATTGTATGCTATTTCCTTCTACTTGTTAAAAGGGCATCATGTTTTATAAGAGTGTTGTCGCACCAATCGATAGATCAAGAATCGATGACGTATGTATTGGTTTAGCTCTTGCCAGTAGCTACACGATTGTTCGAAAGAATCACCACGGCCTTGAAACGCAGAGAGCAACCCATGGCTCGCCGTCCGGTCGTCCGTAACGAGCACTAGGCCCGAGACGTCGACGGCAAGGCGCGTATTGTTCCACGCGCGCCTCAAATAGATGTCGGCAAAACCTTAGGAGCCCAGCAGGGCCAATAGAATCGGCCCATGGCCCTAGTAGTAGGTTTCGGCTCGATACCCACTAGGGCTTTTTTTTTTTTTAGTTGATTCCCCACCTTTAAAGGAACACGGGTGGGTTTTACTCAGTAAAAATCTGACACTCCCCCTCACTCCACCCAGAACGGGAGAAGTTATTTAATGATGTTCGACTTTAAAGTGGACTGTAATGTTTTCCCGCATCATATTTTTTTTTAAAGCATTAATTGATAACCGATCAATCAGAAAAGCGTTTCTTCATTCTGAGTTTAATATGCCCAATCATCATTAACATACCCGGCGCCTCCACCACTCTGTCGCACTCTGCGACGGTATGATAATGGTCCGGGATACTTTTCTTCAAGATTCGATATCAGCACATCGCGCTACAATGGTCCGAACTGAAAAAAACTAAACATTTCTTTGTTCTACTCAATTTTCAAACCTATTTTAGAACAGCAAAATCCTTAAAAGTATATTTTACAAGCCAGTTCGTTAGCTATAACAAACCTAACTCATGCGATCTCCTTTCGATATCACAATATGCCCCAATCATCATTAACATTTATTCAATTCATATAACAAGCAAGTAAACACGGCTACTCGACTAATGAAATCATTAATAAAAACTATGTTAATGATTCACATTTACATACCGACGATGTCAAGTCTCTCTCTAAGCATGTTAGTTACTTAATCAACTCCTTAAAAGACTAGCCAAGGTTCGATTTATGCTGTCCGTTCAATAATCATGTGTGCACACTCGAATATAATTATTGAAGACCTTATTAGGATATTTTTGAGGTTATATTGGGTATTTTTATCTATTTACTAATGCCGCACATGTATGGAATTATGAAGTCCTAAATTATTATTTGCTGGCTAAATGTGAGAAAATATAGTAGTGAATATAGTTTGCTTATAGAATATGAAGATTTTATATTTAACTTACGTATTTATATTTGTTTTGTCCTAAATAAAATCTAGATATTAATTAGTCTTTGCCGTGGCGATTAAACTTGGGTAGTCACGTACGTTTTTACCAGCCCCCCTATCCAAGTTACAACCGTTTCGTTTCGATTCTCTTTTCGTTGATCGCCTCGAGTCGGCCACGCCTCCTATTCCTTTGTTCTGACCACGTGACTGAGCGTTGAGATGACGTCAGAATAAGGGAATCGGAGGCGTGGCCTACTCGAGGCGATCGACGAAAAGAGAATCGAAATGAAACGGTTGTAACATGGCTGCGGGGGCAGTAGTGCTAAAGATCTGAAAAAGGATAAAATGACATGCTAAAAAACTTATAAAACTTACCTAACTTTAAAAACTACTAATCTCAATTATATTAATTAAAGCATCATGTTGGGGAACATTTTGTACCCTAATGTACAAAATATCCCCTAACATGATGCGCAACACTGTAAAATTTTCCAACATGTCCCGTGTCACGTGAATACATCGAAAAATTATTTGGGGGGCAAGTTGCGGGGCACTGAGCAACGTTACAGCATCACGTAGATTGAGCGTTGCGCGTCAGGTTGGGGGACAACAGCTAGGTACATAAAAAAAAAATTAATATGAAAACAAGGGAACAAATGTATATATATATATATAAAATAAACATACATAAATATTTAATATAATATAAACCTACAAATATATATAAATGTAGGTATATTATTTATATAAGAAAAATGAAACTATTTTAAGGATAAGGCTATCCTGTTAAAATAGTTTTATCAATTTTAGAGATATTTTACAAAAAACACAAAGTTGGATAATGACGTATACCAACAAAAAAAATGCTCTTCATGCTTGTCTTAAAATATATTTTATATCTTCTGTAATTCTAATTGTTAAGCAAACCTATTTTTTGTGCACCCTAGCTCACGTTCCCACGCTTTAAATTACTGTGTGTGTAATTAAATATGAAACCTTGTAAGCATAATCAATGTTAAAAATATCATATCATTTGTCTATTGCATACGCATTGAATCTGACAACAAATTAGCATGTTGTTACTGTATAATGATTTGATTTGCATTAGTTTATGGATTTGCTTCTATATTTCTTGTTACTATGGTCACTACTACGTTCATGATTTCATCATTTCAACCGAGATACGTCCAATGTTGGAGATAGGCCTCCGTCAAACGTAACATCAGCTGGTCCTATACTTCTCGCATTCAACCGACTCTTTCCCATATTTGATACGTTAGATTCTTCACCAAAAAATGATAATTTCAGGAGTTTAGGTATACTATCCACAATAACACTAACTCATACCTATATATCACCCCAAGGTTTCGTCAGTTTCCGCTTCTTTCCGCTTCCTTCACATAATCGCCTAACGAACTTCGTGACCGTCGAGACAGCCCGACGCCGACCGATGATTGCCGAGTGAGGTTGCGCACGCGCTGAACGCGTTCACTGTAAATCATTGCAACGAGGACTAGTGCACGAAGCACTCGTTTGTTTTGAAGGATTTGTATTGAGTTCGTGGATTTAGTGTAATGATGATTAGCTTAAAGTTATGGGATTTGTTAGCTGTGTTTTATTATATTTTTGTTTGGTGTCGTTACGATAGTTTTATGGCGATTTGCTTACGACTTTAGCTCACCCAGTTGTTACAACCAGTAATATCTTGACTATAGGTACGTAACAAAGCAGCAAAGATCACACGACATTATTTGACGAAATATATTTTTGTCACATGTCTGTCTCCGCTAATTAACGTGAGAAATAAAAAGATAAGGTCAGAATAAAATTCTAACGAATTCATAAAAGTAATATCTGCTTAATTGGCGGTCAACAACGCTAAAATTCGCACATTACCGTGTATCACACTTCGTAAATCTATTCTTCCACACTTTTATCTAAATGAGTCAGTCAGTGAGTGAGACAGTCTTGTTTATGCGAATGTCGACTTGATGTCACAGAATCCCGTCAAACCGGCCGTGAATGTAGTTAATCTCAATTAAGAAACTTTATCAGATGTATTTCAGAGTAACGTACTAGTTGAATAACGGTTTAATTAGAAGCTGGAAGAAAGCGTTGCGTAAGTTTCAGATAACATTAAATCTTCGAAAGAAATCTACGGTTTTCATCAATTTGAGGTCGGCAAAGGTTAATTACAATGGTCAGTAGCTGGTGGAATTATTGCTTGTAAGTTACATCCCAAGATTCATAACAGTTCAAAGACATTTACTAAACATGAACCAACAACAGGGTGGCTATACTAAATTCTAGAGGATATTGCCATTATTTCTAAGCTTGGTAGGTGGGTTAGATTGATCGTAGATCTTATCCAAGTTCTGATAACATCTTTTCGATCAACACCCACTTGAAAACCTAACTTTTATGTGGGAAAATGATACAATGTATACAGCGAAAGTAATGTCAACACAATGCTTCACTTCTACAATGAACCAGCCTGTCGGTTTACATAGCCTGGCATTGAAATAGCCTGTTCGTTTTCTACTGGTTACATTTGGGTAAGTGTGCTTCAGAATTTCATAACTTAATTCCGCCAAGTCCGTTTCATCATCGAACCACCAGACGTGTGGCGAGGCGCTACCGGTATATGGTGGACATCCCACCCATGCTCTCACCAAACGGTTTTGGGAATACATTCATTTCGCGTACAGCTAAGGAATTTCCTGCCGAAGTCTGTTTTCTGATAGCTGAAATCTAGGGGTCTTTAAGTGAAGAGTGAATAGGTTACTTATACTTCTCCACCATCAGTGGTCAAAGCCTACCAATAATAAAAAAAAAATTAATCATATCCGTTACAGAAGACATAGTCATTTTTCATTTTTGTATTAAAGTAATATATCTGCAAAATTTAACATAACTTCTAGTGATGTAAGGTTATGAACATCGGCACCGTTACAATGAGGATTACAGCAGATTTTATGAAGTACTTTAATAATGTTTATTGTGGCCCCAATGGCAATATGGCCACATTGGCCGCAGCCGAGGATAACGGACCGCCAGTGGAAGTAATGTTATCATTGTGAGCTCAGCTGTTGAACTGCTGAACCATGAATGCTGTGTTGTTGTGTACCTTGGTATTATATTTCGTTACTGTTATGGTAATCTCAAAACTCTGGAGATAACATAAATACTTACAGAGGTTGCATAGATTCGATGTAATCTGTTTTCAAACCATGAAGGTTAGAAAACAGATTTGACATTGTCATTATTTGCTTTTTCTTCGAGGCTGGTTAAGAATTATTGTTATTACCAGCCTGTATTGTCCATTCCTTCCAGTGGGCCATTCCTTCCAACGATCACAACATTTCGCTTCTTCTTCCCAATTCTTAAGGAAGAAATCTAAGTCGTCCCGCCATCTCCTTCGAGGTCTGCCGAGATCACCGTGTTACTTTGTCCTGTGTTTTACAAGTTGGTCAAGACTATATTTTTTTTTTTATAATTGTTAAACGCCTACCGCAAGGGTTGATTCGAGGTGACACGAGAAAAGAATACCTGGAAGAAGTTGGGGAAGGCCTTTGCCCAGCAGTGGGACAGTATAGGCTAAATAAAAAAAAATATTCGAATAGAATAGGATTAATTTTATTTCGGACACAAAAAGATCCATACATTGTTAGTAATTTAGTAAATAACTTATTATCTAGTGTTTGTACCAATTACCCTTTGCACAAGATATTTTACAATCGGAGAGCTATAGCTCTCCGCTACAGTTCTCAGGATGCTGTAGCGACTATCTCTCACTCTCCTGAGCAGCGAAGCACTTTTCTTGCGAACAATCGCGTGAAACCCGTCAGCACGAGCTTGCGCAAACATCTCCGACGCACTGCAGTATCGGTCTTTTGGTGTAATCGACCCAGATAGATTACCCGTGTACGGACTCTGGCAGTAGGTCTAGAAAAGAGATTCGCGCTTGACAGTATCTGCCCTGATGATAAGCGATGATGTGGTAAACAGTGGAACATGCTTACCTAAAAGTAATCTATTCAAGTTATATCAAACACAGAATCTGGCAGGAAATTCCTTAGCTGTAACCCACTGTGTTCCCAAAATGTTTTGTGTCATACATACGTCTAGTGATCTGAAGGTGGAACGGGTTTGGTGGAATTCCGACGGAGATTCCCAGAAATGCAATCGATGTAAAACCGACTGGCTAGCAAGTTAATGCTCAAGCTTTTCGAACCTTGACTTGACGTGTGCATCATTGCCGATGATCTTCGTGGCTCATTTCTCATTTAACAGAAGCGTATCAACCTGATATCTGGTAGACCCGTCCAAAAGATAAGAACAGAACTCATACGGTACAGAGAGTACTTGTCTCACCTTTACTCGGATAACCAACTTTATGGCAGCCAGCTAAGCCTCGATGTGTGCCCAAAATTAAGAGTGGAGGTAAACGTAACATCAAGGAGCTCAAGTTGATTGGTTATCAGCACAGTCGTCTATTTAAAAGCAATCTAATCTACCTGCAATCAAATTAGTAACAACTACCATAAAACTGGTTGTTACAACAGTTCTGAGAAACGTCCGTACCCACCAATTTGTATCTAGACAAATACTAATTATGCAAAGTTACCTCCAACCAAGAAAACTAGTGATTATCCGCTCATAAAACTGTATAATAAAGCTTCCATTGTAAAGCTACAAAGTTAACGATGTCTTCTCATGCTGAAGTGTCGTAAATAACGTTACGTTCACGGTGTTTACCGGGAAGGGTATCGTAAATCAAGCTTGTCATTTGTCGACTGGATTTCGACTGCTGTTTGTCTTTCTTTAGATAAGAGGGACTCTTTTTTAGAAGCTTCCTCTGTTTGAGTTTGGTAAGCGGAGTGTTGACAAATGTGATTAATAATGTTGGTTGAAAGAAAACTGTGAGATTCATTGGCATCAGTTGCCAATTGTGAAATTCTTGGAATTTCTACTAACAGGTTTTATTTTTGGCGTTTCTCAGTGACAGCTTTTGCTTTAAAATTATCACCTTAAATTTTTATCGTGTGTTCTTTACTTACCTACATGGTTCCATCGGAATTATGCCATTTCCCTAATGACTAAAAATTACCAATTTCCTAAGCCATGTATCAGTAATTACTTTCAAAATTACCCATTACCCTGCCTGATAGGCAAGCCTGCATAAGAGCTCACCCTATGTTTAACATGTTGACCTCGTCAATGATGTTAGTGCAGTTAGCATAATTACATCAAAATCAATTTCCGTCGAATGTCTTCCTAGGCTTGACGGAAGGAAAGTAAATGATGGTGCCATTAGACTGACAAACGTACTCTTTGCCGATACTCATGAGCATGACGGTTTCACGTCGCTGTCACATCGAAGAGCTCAGATCCTGCAATAATTGTTTCCGCACAACGTGATGCATAAATCGATTCTCGCGATTCGACTCTTAATTCTAATAACTCGAATGGATTTATTGATGCGGTAACAATAAAA
Source organism: Mythimna impura (assembly GCA_905147345.3). Lineage (NCBI taxonomy): Eukaryota > Metazoa > Arthropoda > Insecta > Lepidoptera > Noctuidae > Mythimna > Mythimna impura. Next base: position 8,619,695 of record LR990362.1, on the reverse strand, counting down.
TCGATTGTACATTGTCCTTTCGAACGATAAATCATGTAACAATGTTGCATTAAATAATGTGCGAGCTTTAGTGTTATATCTGTCGGCTTTTGTTTGTTGTCGAGCAAGTGTTACAAATGCAGCTTTGGTTGGTGTTTTTGTAATATTGTCATATTTTAATAACACATCATATTGTAATTTTAAATAGTCTTTGTGTTAGAGTCATAAACCTATGTCAGGCTGATTTCAATTGTCTACTTTTCTTCATAAAGCTGTTATTCAGGATTTTACAACTAACTCTAGAATTTCTTGTTTTAACATTCACCTCAATATGTTATCAGCATTAAGGGAGCAATTATTTAAATTATGCATTTCCATCGTCCCGATAGGAAATATTTTTCAATTACCGAGCGACATTTCAGTAAACTTTGCACTTCTCTCGTAAATCTGTACTTTCTCTTTTACGGACTTCTACATGGTCAGGCCGTTAAAGTAATTGATACTCGGAGGTGTACTGTCAATCAAGTAAATGTTTAGCATTACCTAGAATTTGTCTGTACTTTATACTACTTCTATACGAACGTAATTGAATAAGAAAATAAGGCGTTTACGAGACCTGGAAAGGTAAAGCAGGTCTTTAAAATGCAAATACATGTGATTATGATGCGATGCATGAACTGGTACTTGCCTTTAATTCAATCACGATGAAGACATGTACAAATGAAGATATTGCAATAAACGATAAAACTTTTACGAATATTAACGCAATTAATAAATTAATAATTTTGAAATGTTCAGAAACAACTTTAGGCATGTTCAAACCAAACCCTAAATAATTATGAAATCAAAGATTAAAGTAATATTATTTCGCCATATCCATGCAATCTTCAGTGCGCAATAAAAGTGTTATTGCAATATTTATTATCTTGATATGTCCTTACGAAGAAAAATTTGAAATTTTAAAGATGCCTTTTCAAGTATTTTCGTTTCTAAGAACCAGCACTAGCTTTTATCTAACCATAGACTATTTACTTAAATCGTTACCAAACCATTCCAAATCTTCAAGTGTTCACTTTCTTTTGTACACTTCTCAATTATTTTCCATTATTAAAACATTGCATAACTATTCTCAAATCAAAGTCTTACATAGCTTTAGGATGACACTTTCACCTTCCAATTACACTTCATTACGTATTGACATGTAATTATATTTTAAAATATACACGGCCCTCCCATAAATTTCTTTGACCCTGTCACCTTGCTTTTCCACCTCAATTAGTATATCTTATTTATTTGGTCGTTGACTCTTTCTAATAGTGTGTTTTATTTTGTATCTTTATGGGATTTTCGTTTCTCATTTTATTCATTACTGTCTACCTACACTATCTATACAAGGTACTCTTACTATTCGACCCTTAAATAGTTCCAAATCAATGAACACATTATCGTCGTAGTAAACCTACCATTGTCTACAATCACCATACTATGCCGTTTCCTTGGATCAAGCAACATCAGTTTCATTCTTAGTTTCTCTTTCATTTCCCTAAGGAAATATATCTCCATCATGTCCAACCAGCAGTACATTTCAATCGCAAGACTATTTATTAGTAGCTCTAGAATTACCTTCACCTGCTAAGATTTATCACAAATCTAATATGCTAATATTTTGATGCCTAATCAATAGCTATATACTATGACTGAGCAGTGACTAATGGTTTCAGTCTTTAGTGCTAAGGTTGTCACACAAACTAATATATTTTTTCTTTTCTTTAAAGCAGACGCTTTACTTCAAAATTCTTTTTATTTAAATATTTTAAATGATTTGAAATTACCTTGAGATATTTCAGCTAAATCAGGAATTATTTTAGCAGTTATGAAAAACAAGTTATGATGACACTGTGACACATGAGTGTTAATTAAATTAACAAAATTTTGGCAGGCTCTTCAATGATCCGTTAACAATTAAACACATACTACATACGATGTTACTAATGTGACAACCCTATAAGATGTAATAGAGGTGTTGCAAGTTCTGGATGTGATATAGGAACTGAACAATGATAGACAACGTGAAAGTGTTGAAGCTAATGCAGCGTCTAGGGCCGTAATGCAGTCGGAATGACGTATGCCATTAACGGATTTACAACGTTAAGTAGAAGCCTTTGTATGAGGAATCTGTTTAGATTTAATCGATTCAGATATCGATGATGGTGCAATCGGTGGAATCGATTCTGAAGAAGCCTGTGTCATGGTGTCGGCAACCTCTTGATTCTGATCATGATGGAGTTGATAGATGAGTGGTGAAATAACGTAGCACCTTGTTACAGAAAAGTCCAATCATGTTTTTACATAGATTAACTGAACAGTATTTACTCAAACATACAAACCACTCTTTATTACTAGCTTTTTATCTAGAGTAGTTGATAATGTTGTCGGAAAAACTGTGAACAACCCATAAACATAAATCTTTAGACTTTTATCAATATATCGAACCCATTTACTACAATAGAAAAATAGATTAAAAGTTGTAAATTAAAATGCGAGTCATTGTTTCTAAAGCAACAATGATTCAAATGAAAAACATGCAATGTGATACGATTACGATGTCTAACAATAGTGCATTCCCCGATTAACATTCTGCAAATCAATGTCATATGATATCTTGTTAAAGGATTTATTTTATCAGATTGACCATAATACTAAAAACATTATTACGTAAATATCTTAGTGCAAAACTTAGATATTCATAATAATATTTCATTACGTTGAATTGTAACTGAAAGAGAACAATCTTCTTGATAAAGTACTAAGGAAATGTGTTAGAAATCACTTGACACAGTTGACAATAACATTGATAGACTTTATGCATAAGAACAACAAGATTGATGTTTACAACTAGTACATGGTTAACCTTACCAATTAACCTGTAACATAACGTCAGAGCACGCCATTCTGGTTTACTTCCCTTTAAAGCATTAAAACAATCAATACTAACAAAGGCAAAACACAAGCCCGAAAACTTACCAAAAAGGCATTTCTCTAAAAAAGAAAAACAAAAGCTACTGACACAAACAAATATAGAATATCGTTCTCCTGAACTGGTTTTATTCCATTGCACTTCGCCATTCTTGACCTTAATACGCCACGTTCCAGATATATCGAACACCACGGTAGGTCGCACTTCATAACGAAGCTTTATTGAATCGCCGATCAATATTTTATCTCTGAGTAACAGCTTACCATTATCAAGCCTTACCGTCGGCTTTCAGAAAGGATAATCGAGTACACTATTGAATCCTTCGTTGTGTTCAGGCTTTATATTCACTGTGTTAGTGGTATGTACTTTCTCTTGCTTCTTAATTGTTTCATTGATTAATGAGTTTTGATCCAACTTAGGCCTAATTTAGCTACTAGATTTTTGTATTTCTTTTCTTAATCAATATTAATGTTAAGATGAACGAACTGCTCTCTGTTAGACGCAACAAGTGGTTTTGTAATGTGAAAATCATGAACTGTGGTTACCAGTCCGTAAAGGTCAATCTTCATAACCACAGAACTAAAATTTGATAGAGCTATTTGAGCATTACATGCCAAAACGTGGACTTTTTAGAAAAATACAGTGGTAACTTAAAACTACCATGCAATAAAGTGGGTTCATAACATTCGTTAAGAATAACTAATGGCCGATGAATGGAAGTAATTTAATATCAACGTGATCTCACGTGAAATCATATACAATTTCAAACAATTGTTTTTGATTAGTAAAATAATGTGGCCTACAAATTTGTCAGTGCCAAGATTAGTCACAGTTTCATTGTATGAGGCGTCACAAATTGAAAGTTATCAACACACTAGCAAATGACAATGTGAATTAACTCACAATGAAATAAATTCTCATAAATATGTAACCGTTACATCATCTTCATTATTATTTAACGCTTTCTTATTTAAGTCTGCAACATATCTTTAATCAGTGTATGATCATTAATCAATGTGATTAGCTTCTGAATTAAGTGGCTTAGAAGGAATATTAATTAAAGCTGACAGAACTGGTTTGCAAACAATAATGTTCGCGGATGCAATGTTCGAAGTATCGGGATCACGTGTTCGTCCCGTTATGTACGTTTATCGTCCGTTCTCGGCTCGTCTACTTCTGCCATCATCACACAAGCGTCAACCTAAACCTCGAGATGTGGGTTAATTTGTCTACTCGTACTGTGATTTGCTCCCAATTACCACATCGCTGTAGTGCTTTTGAAATTATTCGTGTTGTACTCTGTAAATTTACAGCTAAATAGAATGAGTTATGTTTATTGATAAAACTCAGCACGATTTGTTAAACTTCCGCGGTTGGATAATCTATTTTCTGGATCTAAGTTTTCCTTTCTCCGAGTGGATAACTTTAACTGGCCATTTTAATTATGTCTTAAGATAGCTTCTACTTGCAATTTTACTCCTAACCTAACTTGCTGTGTGATTTCTCAAGACAGGTATGTATACGAGTTCGATTCATAGAACTTCACAAACAAATTGATTTGCGGTTTTATTGTTATTACCACTTCACCAATAATTATATTTGTTTTTAACTTGCATGCAGCAATAGCAGTCTCTTCAAAATAGGCGGTTCTCACATTCATATAAAATGTAATATGGGAAATATTGTGATGGATAAACATTTCTCAGGTATATTTTATCTACCCAAAACCCTATCTATCTCAACAAGCTATGCCATATGCATCAGATACACATAATACATACGCGCTACATATGATAGACAGGCGTAATTAAAACAAATTGCAGTTACAATATATACCAAATTAATTTAAAGACAAAGGGTAGCAAATAGACTCTAAATAGGTCAATGCCTCACAACCAGAAACAAGTTATGTTCGTAGTAAATTAATAGATTAAATGACTCACACATGCCGGTGATCTCATTCTTAGTACTCAGTTTACTGGCAATAAAAACACTTCCTTATAATACTATCTAGTACAAGAATATCATGTTGTTAACACCATTTTGGGACCATTACTGGAGAAATCATCATCTTTGTCGCAATTCTTATCATCATTACCTATCTCCATAATTACTTCCCAAAGTTGGATTTTGACAGATAAATACCATGTCTTCCAACAGTGTATTGACTCACTAACTTTTCACTATATTGTTAACGAAAAGTCTTAGTTTTAGATTGCACATTACACTGTTCTTTTTTATCCATTTGCGGTATGTAGCATTCTTTTGTTAAATGATGATAGACAATGTTTCGTGTACCGTGCAATATATGAACGTTTGCTAAGTTCTTAATTTATTTAGCCGTTTTATTGATGATCTCACGAGAGCTGAACAAATCTCAAAGCACATTTAACTGTCGGCACAACAAGGTCGTTGTTTTTACCTTCCTGTTTGGTTCAAATTACCTTTTAACACGCTAATACTTTATGCTCTTCCAAATCTGACATCATGTTATGAGTTTTTTGCTTAACTGGAATGTTCTTCAGCTGCAGTTTCATCGAAAACATTTTTATTATCTTTAGTAACACAATCGACATGTTTGATCACATCAACGACTGCTCTCAAGCAATTGAGTAGAAATCACAAGTTCAAGAGCCTTCAGTTGTTCAGACTTCCGTAACTCAACAGCCGTTCATAAGTATCTCTTTTACATTCTAACTCGAGTCGTTGGACAAACATCTTGCGACTCTAGCGGTAATAGATAATGCTATCATAAGTTTTTGCCGTTTTCCTTGCACCATCTTCGTAAATCGACAATGCCCTTTGAGTGCTTGCATAACCAATTTGGCTTAACCCGTATCTTCTTAGAAGCTGATCGTTATTGAAGCAAATTTTGCAGTATCGTGTCTGGTTAAGGTTCAGGATAATTTGGCCGTTGATACAGATGTTGAAATAGACGTAATGACTCAATTTGACATCCACGTTGTAAGTGGCTTCATGATTTAAGAATCTGGGCTCCGCCTACTCGCGTTACGTTAGGGAACTTGTAAATCTCTGGAATTGGTTCAGGAGATCATGAGAATGAACGTCTGTGACTAACCTAATAACTAAGTGGTATATTTCCGCACGAAGTGGAACTACTAAACAAGTTATATATCCACGAGATTACAATATGCATACATTAGTCATCATCATCATCATTTCAGCCGATAGACGTCCACTGCTGGACATAGGCCTCCCCTAAATGTCGCCACAGCGAACGGTCCTGTGCGTCTCGCATCCATCGGATTCCCGCAACCTTCACCAGGTCATCGGTCCACCTTGTAGGGGGCCTTCCAACACTGCGTCTTCCGGTACGTGGTCGCCACTCCAGAACTTTTCGGCCCCAACGGCCATCTGTTCTGCGAGCAATGTGCCCTGCCCATCAATAATCAATCAATCGCCAAACTTAAGTGGCATACATTAGTCTGTTCATGTAAATAGATTTGTGTGTACTTTATTCGTTTATCTTGCTTACTGCCTAGCTGTATCTGATGCTGTAGAAAATTGATGTCCATCAGCTGCTTATAATGTAATGTTGTTACAGTCAATTGATACTAAATCCAAATAGAATGTCTGTTGCCACTTGACATTGTTATACCACAATAAACCCTTAACATATCTCTCAGCGACTTCGAGAAGAGATTGTTTGGTTAACGACGACATCTCAAGAGTAAAATATGTCAATAAGTGCATACCTCTGGCTATCATATATTCAAAAGCATGAATCGTATGCTTATAGACTAAGCTGCTGTAAGTTTTGCTTCATAAACACGTCGAATTGGTTGTCTCGCTTAGTTTGCAGCCGTTAGATTGTTAGCTACGGTCGGCCTGACAACCTAACTGCTTAGTGCATTGTTTGTCTAAAGCGCTACAATGTTGCCTTCGGAATCTTTGTCTTAACTTAAATATTTTGGTACATTATTGCCTTACAATTAGCATTTAAATACCGTATGTCGACTGCGAAATTATTAAGCAACAAATCAACCGTTTGTCAAAATTTTAGATTGATAAACATATTTATTACGTCAGGGAATTAAATATAAATTTTAAATCTGAAAGTCATTTCATATTGTCCATTAAGTTAGATAAATAAATTAAAAGCTTGAGGCAAACTGGCAATATCACCCGGTCACTGCATTTTATTCAAGATTCAAATCAATCATTCTGCGATAATTCAATCGGTCTGGTGACTATTGATGTCAAGTAATAACAATTGCTTAACTACATATTTCTTCCATAAGAACTTAATTCTGACCTTTAGAAAAACCTCTTCTGAAACTTTAGAATCTGTATATTCTTATTTTACGTTTTACCAAGCATTGTTGTCTGCTTCATCTATGTTGTTACTTATAGTCCAACCTTTTTTAATCCAGATCTCACCCACAGGTCTAACCGTGTTAACTCCCCACTTAACTCTAACGACTAGCTAGTAAAGATTATCTCACGATTTTCTCAGAACTTTTCACTCATTTCCTGCGCATCGTTCGTATATATCTTTGCAATCTAGCATATTAATTCTAGGAACTAGTGAACAATAGGTAACTATGGCCTGACCTCATCAGGTATCGTTCAAAGCCGAGTAGCTTTAGCGGCCACTGAGTATGGTTTACTGTTAATAACGGATCTTAATTTGCGAAACTGTCTACAACGTTTGCTAATAAATTGTGTGTGAAGTCATTAAAACTTAATTAAGAAAGCTTCTTGTCTTGTGTGGATAAATGGTTTTGTTTGTTCGTTACACCTAATAATATCTTCTTAGGCTAATATTACTTCACCGGAACCTTGACCGCTACCGGAGTTAAGGCTACCCTTTACTCTGTAAAAAATGGCCCGACAACCTGTCTACACAAGTTTATTATACTTGTCATTGGAGGTGTTTGCTATATCACGGTTGGCCAGCGAGTTGGCGATCGTACCTGGTGTGTCTCTTAGTCACCTCTTACGACACATACGGGAATTGATGTGATGATGCTATTCTTTACATCCATCTCCATACGGTATACGGTGGTCAGGGCACATTTGCTCAGAGAACAAATGATCGATGGAGCCGGAAGGTTCTGTAGTTGCGGCCGCGTACCGGAAGATTTATTTATTCATTATTAAGGTAAAACCAACAGCTTCTGTGTACAGCATTTTACATGTAAGGGTAACAATTGGCCTAAGTCTTACACAGTCGCCAATTACAGGTCAACCTGCATTCAGAACAAGATCAAAATCATACATTGCGATTGAATGCAGTAACCTGATAAGGGACACTTGGCGGCCTATGTCCAACATTGGACGTCTTTCGGCTGAGATGATGTTGACTTGCAATGCAATAGCATTCATCTTTTACTTTTGAAATCCGATTTAATTGCAGTCTATTTAATTTTCTAACTTATCTATGTTTTTCTACTGCCATATTATGAAGTTTTAAATCTTATGCCAATATCGTAGCAATATAATAAAACCGCACACTAACCATTCTTTTTAAAATAATCGCACAATATGTAACTATTGAAACTAGTCTTGCACCATTTACACAAATGGTTAAAGAAACTAGATTGCCATTTATTCGAATGACTTCCTTTACAAATGTTGTACATATTATAATTTCTAAGACAAAGACAAAAAAGTGTTACGTTTAGATTGAACAGAACAAGTTTCCATGCTAGTTTAAAAGTTTAATGTGACGTGACATGTTCTCACTTTCATCATTAGATTTATTTTTGTCACACGAACCTAAGACGTAATATCCTTATGCATATTAATTACTGTATCAATTTAGTAATTAACACTAATTAACAAGGAAGTAAGCTGATGCACTTTTGTGTCAGCTTAATAATCATTAAAGCTAGAATCGTCATAATTTTATTAAACCAGTATAATATACCTCAAAGTGCTATTAACCAAGATTACCGATAAATTATATCTGTTTTCTTCATTAAGAAAGCAACATCGATCATCGTGAATCACTTCATCAAGATGCAAATGCATATCAAAGGAGTGAGCTACCGATGACCTATATCAAACATAATGAATGCCATATCCATAGCTAAATAATCCTTGTAGATTACCATAAGGAGTGAATACTCGAGATGGCACGTGGGACGCACTACGCTCGGATCGTAAACGAATTAGTAATATGATGTGGGTGGATGATGATAGATCGTAACTATATTTTCATACGGGTTGAACAACCTGTGGCTCCTGTCTAACTATGTGTCTCGTCATTTTTGGCTCCAATTGGTGTCTTATTTATGAGACGATACTATGCTCCGTTTTTGGCACCACTACGAAATATTTGTGGGCGATACTATGTTTCTGTAGTAGAATTCATTATGTCAATGCTTTTGTTATTTATGATCTTCTGTGTTCTAAGTCTTTTGTATCTTCATTAGTAACACTCTCGGATTTTAGCATTCATTAGCGATTAGTCTAATATCTCTAAGGTTGTCTTCATTATTCAGTTCATCGATATATATTTTGATATATATTGTTAACGGTGTTACTATATTCTTAGTATCATTCTATCTGCCCACGTTCGCTGCTGCAATATCTTAAAGTACTCCAATGCATAATATTTCGATATCTGTAATTACATTATCGGTGGCGCAACTGCACGGCATTATACAAAATTTAACAATGTAAAGCAAAACTCCTTTGTTCTTGGGTAACCTTCGAGGTCCAAGCTTCAAATGTTCAATTACGTTATAACTATCTGGTTCATACTGGTGTTACGTACAAGCAATTACAAACGCTTTGTCCGTCTGTCAGTCTTACATGCAAATAAGTATATCCTCTCTTTTTTGCGTGTTTGAAGGTTCTTCTATATTAATGTAATGCATCTTAAAGTTATAAAGTCCTTCCCGAACCTTGTATGATAAACTAGTTTGAAGTTATAATTCAAATTTACCCGTCTATGCTTTGTTGCTACATGTAGTCCTTTTTTTTGAGGTGGAAATCGTCATATGACTTTTTCGCTCTAGGGTGAAGCGAAAGGGTGTGATTGATTGAATGAATGTCAAATTTTTTCTGATTAAAACCACCACGCCTGTGTCCTTCAGGTGCTCTTTGCGTTCCACGCAAAGTTGCAGCCACGGTAATTCTTCCAAACATTCCCGTGGTCCTAATGGGCATCGACCTTACTGGGCCCCTACAGTTTTGCTGACATGTCTTTGAGGCGCGCGTGGAACTCTGCGCGCTCTCGTCTCCTATGGTCCTCAGCGTACGGACGGACGGCGAGCTACCCATTGCTCGTTGTCCGCAAGCCCGTATATACATTGGCCGGGAAACACCCTGCGTCTTCCGACACCCGAGGCGTCTCCTGTGTTGCGGCTGGAGCGTGAAGATGTCCATTCCCTCACTATTGCGGCCTTCATATACTCTCGCATTACTGCTTCGCAGAATGCCATTTCCTTCTTACTGCGGATATGTCGCCGCAGTCAGATTGTCGCTATGAGATTTCGGCTTACCGTCGCGATTATGGCGTACCCATACTAGTAGAGTCTTTAGGTTTTAATAGTGTTTGACCATTGCTATTTTAGATTGATACTTTCTGACTCTTCGTGGTCGTTTACGACTACAATGTTGCTACATTTTACCTTAAAAATCAAGATCGTTTTTCCCGTTAACACGCAAGTTTACACGACCTTAACCAAGCTATTTTTTCCCATCAATCTCGCAATTTACCGATGTTGCCAACCGCAACGAATAATTGCAAGTTGTATAATATAGCTGTTAGATCACTATGCTTTATATTTTAGCACTTACTCTTGATTATCACTGGCGGTGTGATGACGAACGGACTTTCATTGAATTCATCAAATAAATCATATACTTAATAATTTATTTGACAGATGATCGATTGTACCGCGTTACGTGTCGATATCATAAGTGTTAATAGCCATTTTATTCATGCGGAAAAGAATAGTTGGCTGGTAGATATGTAATTTATAGTAATTTGGAGCTACTGGCTTTGATCTACTTTAATTTGTTGAAAGCAAGGACGCTGTAATGATTTTACTAATTTACCTTGAAATGGATTAAGTGAGAAAAGATTAACTACGATATCGAGTTGTTAATGTTTTAATGATCAAATAAATCCCAACAATTGTATGTAAGCAATAGAAAACAATATGTTCAACATCTGCTACAAAACTTTTGTTGATTGTTTGGAAAATACTTGAACAAAGAAAAATCTCAGTAGTCTTTATGAATGTTTACTTACAAATCAAACAACAGTAACGGCATAATTCGACACAACAGTGTTATTGTGACTCTGGTAGTGCCATACCTTATTGTTTAAACTTACGGTATTCTGCAACATTCTCCCGTCCCTAACACAGTCTTCCTATACAATGCTGTTTTATTTCGAATAGGAGTTGTTAATGTCACAGTCAAACAAAACAGCCTCGGCTTTGGTTGTAATTCAATTACAAACGTACTTGAACTGTATTGAAGTGTCCGCGGGTTCTTGAACTCGGCTCGAGGGGTCAAAATGTACTTCAGATTTGTATTGAAATTCTAATGTTTCCTGCTCTTTTGTTACAGGTAAATATTGGGAGCTGCCGTTATGTAAGGACAAGCGGTTTGAGAAGGTTTTTTATATAGATGATGGTTTGCAAATATTTATTAAGTAATTACGCAAGTTGAATTCACAATGAAGAGTTAATTGGCTTATTGATTTTTGGATCTGCAGAAGTATTTTACGTGAGATCACTTCATCATTTACCTTTACAATTTTTGATCTTTTTAAATTTTTACTTGGAGAATCTGAAATTCTAAGGTGATAATATCTTAGATTCCTAATCCAAAGCAACTTAGACAGGGGTTATACGTCTCGTAGTAAGATATATAGTACACACATAAAGTAAGGAACAAGTAGTACACCTACTTTGCAAATATAGTGCTCGTCGATAAACTGAGCACAAAGACGATGGCTTATGAAAGCGTCCATGGGTAATTTATGATGTCTGAAGCCAGTGAAGTTATAAAGTATAAACGTTATCAGATTAGCTCCGTCCATTGCACCTGGTGCGTAATTGATGTCTACTGTAGTTGCGGTATGGTCCCGTTTCGTATAATTTCTTAATTAGCTTTGTGTTGTCGTTCGGAGAATATTGAGATATAAATGATGTAATGTTGATTTTGAGATTTCGGAGGCAATTTCTGTATATCGATATTTACAAAATCGATAAAATTTTGGTGCAAATCTGGATTAATTTGTGAGTATGCAACGATTTAATGCAATGCAGGTGTGAAGTAATTGTTATTACCGATTTCTCTTTTACATCACCAAAATACGTATGAGTCTGTATCAAAAGTAGGCTTATTTACATTGGCCGATCAAGGCAACTATTTTCCCAACTGACGAACAAATAACAAAATCAACAGCAATAGTTTACACAACCGTCTTTGAAATCAAGAGATTTCATCAAGAAAGTGATATCATAATGACAGTAGAATAAGACAATCATAATGTTGCCGACGACAAAATTCCGCAGCCTTTCTCTCCAGACTAAGAAGTATTAGAGAGTGTAGAATATAAAGGAATGAGAAATGAAACTGTAAGTTTGTAAAGTCAGCAATCAGACCACAATGACCACGGCGCAATGCCGCAAATCATAGTAATGATCAGGCACTCGCATATGCGCGATGCAATTCTGTAATGGGCCATATCGTGGTGCTATGCTCAGCACTGGTTTCGAATTGTTTTATAGCAGTCATTATAGTTTCTCAATTGTCGTTGTGTATGTAGTTTAATCTATGTTGGTGAAATATTCAGTAGACGTAACTTTTGGGAGTTAGAATGTCAGGTTTGTTAAGTTTTCTATTACAGCAGCTGTTTTTATTGACGCTAAATTGTTATCTTCGCTTTTATTTTCCTTGTCTTAAGTCTAATACAAATTAATCAGGTTTCCCTTATTTAAAGATTGGATAGGCAAGTTTCGTAAACCCTGGCACTTCCGCTTTGCATTTATGCCATGCAGGGATATAAGTAGCGTTAGCAGTATTTACCATTGTAAACATCCACTCATAGACCGACTTCTTTTTATAAATAAACACTTCTGTATTTACACAAATCGAATACATTACGTTTATCCGTTACAGAATTTGTTTACATCCTACCACTTCCAGCCATAATACACATATACACAAATTGGTATTGGGCTCCAGTACTTCCTTAGGACTATGTATTATGAAATGTACGAAAGCTGTATCGGGCGGTCGCCACTCGCATGCGTGAGTTAAGCTTGGGCAATGAACGAACGGTCGCAAATAAAAATACAGCTGGAACTTCATCGTAATTACTTTATTAATACTTATTAATAAGGCTTTATATGGACAGGATTGCAAAAGAGTATGAAAAAAAGAATTATTGTGAAGCACAATATTCTTCTGGAAAAGGGAGATTAAAACCTTTGCCCTAAGCCAAATTGGCTAGATGGAGACGATATCCAGAATTATTTTTGCGATCCTGTTGTTTTTCTTCTATAAATTTTAACAAATCTAATATGTTCATATAGCTAAAGAAAACCTTCTTGTTCTAATCAAATGGCACTTTTAAATTTCTTAAACCATTGTTTCATCACTTTTAACTTAAATAAAAAATCTAGTACTACAATAGCACGGATCTTATAAATGATTGCCAGCTGCGGCACCGGATGGGTATCATAAACAAAGCAAAGATCAGATGCATTTATCAAAGGAACCTACAATTTGTACCAAAGCAACCCGATCCACAAAAGGATTCGCAAAATGTCTTCATTCATCCAAGAATGACTCACGGCTAATTTGAATATGTAAATTGTCATATTAGCAGTCTCGTAAGGCAATGTTGTGTAATATGGTAATCATTGTCTATAATGAATAGATATTAACAAGTTTACACTCCGTGGAGGTGTCGAGCGGGTCAACGATTTGTGATGTAAGGAAAATGCTTTGTTTATTTATGGTAATGAAGGAAAAATTTGACGAATCAGCTGATATATTAAAAAAAAAATGTCTAATATATTCATAACATTGTCTTGTATAAGTTTTAGCATTTTGTAACTGAAACTACTTTTAAACTGAGATAACTAAACAGGCTTTTAGAAAATGTAGAACCATTTATCGAAATTCTAATAACTTTTGAGATGGAGAAACAGCTAGTCTATATAAGATTAGCGCATTCCATGAATATATTAAAGGTATGCTACTGCTACATGTGACTTATATTTTTCTACTGATAATAATCCTGAATGAAACCTATAATAGTTTCTTATTGTAATAAATCAACAAGACCTTCTAATTTTCTTCAATTTTTGTTTTCTTGTCTAACCATATCATGCTGAATATCAGTATTTTATTTAAGGATTATGTACTTTACTTCAACATCGTAGCTTTATATTTCTTCGACAATCTTCTTGATATTTTCTCGAGGGCATCACTGTTTCGCAACTCCATTATTTTGATGAGTCATTAAATTTCGTAAGCCACCTTAGGCTGCGGTTTGTTCGTAATTTCGACAGCTGATGTGGCTGACTTCGCAGATTGTACAGAAATATGTCTTGTAATAGATAAAATTTAAATTTTCTTGTTAAATGCACTTGTTATGTGAGCAATGTGGTGTATTGTAACCATGTTACCTAATATTGTGTTTTATTTTATTTTGTTTGTATTTTAATTTTCATTGTCTTGTAATATATATTGCTGTTGCGTTACATGCAGGAGTTGAATCGTTGTATGAATCACAATCAAGACAAAGTGCTACAGCGTAATTTTTCTCGGAACTAATATAATGCTCATCTTACACACCTTTTACCGTAGCTTTTCTTTCAAAACACGTCCAGTTTATTCAACTGTCATTATATCTTCAACTTTGCAGTAAAGTGCAAGAAATTGCAAAACGTTACCGATAAATCAACAAAATCGATATTACTTGACCATCGGCACATAGATTGTTATTTCTGCCTATCACACCGTCCCCATTACATCATTCTAAGATAGCTAATTTCACGGCGTCATTCGTTCACGGCTCATTTGATTTACCTAATGCAGCACTTGTTATCGATAGTCGATAGCATTACTCTATTACGTCAGAATGACCTCTTAATGGTGGTTCCATTTTAATTCGTTCTGCTGCTCCCTCGAAACGACTGTTTTGCAATTCGCAACGGCTGTCTATCTCACTACGCGTATGATTCTAACTTTCTTTCTCACTTTTTACGTAAGAAGTGTTATGGTGTTTCATAATATGTATTTTTGTTTTTATTATTTCTATCACTTGTAACGAATTTCATTGTGATTTGATAATGTTTGTATTGTCTATCTATATTTAAGTACGTCATCGTTTTATCGTGATCTGATGTAATGTGGTGTAAATCTGCTTAGAAAATTTACTTAGTATTTAAATGAA
The DNA here is from genome assembly GCA_905147345.3 of Mythimna impura. Classification (NCBI taxonomy): domain Eukaryota; kingdom Metazoa; phylum Arthropoda; class Insecta; order Lepidoptera; family Noctuidae; genus Mythimna; species Mythimna impura. Next base: position 8,604,339 of record LR990362.1, on the reverse strand, counting down.
TAATAACATTATTTGTATTATATTTTCTTTAAATATACTATTAAAACATCTTCTGTCTACGAACATTAAGTAAAATGTCTAATTTCATAAATGATAAAATTGAAATAATAGTTTGTATTCAATTTACATTTTTATTTGTAGTTTCTTTTAATTACTCGATTGTTTCATCTTACATCACAATTCTTGTAAGCTCTTAACTTTTAATTTCTACTTCCATTGTTAAAACTTTCCCATCGTTACAGTTTTGTTTTTCTCTCTATTTCTACGACATCGCTCTTGCATGAAATTGTCCCCAATTTGTTTGAGACTTGTTAGCTAATTTGTTCTTCCATGTAATTGAAAATAATTACTGCTTAATTCACTGCAGATATCTGCTTTATTTTTTATTTGGTAACATCATTTTTAGCTTACTTACTATTCCATTTCATCTCCAGTTTCGATATCTCCTCAATATTTTCTATTGCACAAAACATGTGTTTTAATAAATTATCTGCTTTCAATTGATCGATCACTAATAAAGAGAATTCTTTATTTTTGATTGATGTTTCAATTGTATTTTTTTTTTTTTATTAATTTTAATGCTTTATAACTAACACCGTTTATCATTCCAACACTCTTGCGAAAAAATGACTTACCCCTCGCTCGGTAGATGGCGTTGAGATCGAGTTAGATCGCGCTATCGTTTCGTTACCGCGATTTGGTTGGGGTCGGGGCGAGAATCTCATCGAGTTAACTTTGCGCAGAGGCAATATCGTAACCAATGAGGTTAATCCGAGGTGCGATTATTGCTAGTTGAAAACTTTACCAATACCCCGCCGTGTGGACGTGAAATACCGTCCGCGATGGCAATTTTTGAATGACCGTAATTGGCCTGAGAGTGTACCTTGTTTCAATGTTTCATGCGTTTTACCGATACAGCAGCGCCATCTAGATAATCTTCGTTTTTTTTTAAAATACTTTGTGTAAATTACTTTGCAAACTCAATATTTTTAATTTTGTTTTAATTTTTCTGACTAGAGCAATGGAACATTGTTTCACTTGAAGTAATGTCTCTTGTTATTGGTTCAATCGTTCTCATCTAATTACTTCCTTGGAGCCAGACTGTCATTTCTTTATAATCGTAGTTCAATCTTCTTGTTCTGTGTAGTACACTACTAATGTTTCATGTAAGAACGAAGAACATTTATTTAATTACACTGGTTACATTCTGCCAGTAATGGCGGCATTATGTGAATCTGAGCTAATTCGCGCCAATTACACGGGCTGTGGGAAGATGGTGGCTATTTGACAATCTATGTTCTCGGGTGTATACAAATGTTAGACGGTTACTGTTAACTCTGTACAATGACTAACGGAACTCTGTATAGCTCCATCAATGTGTTTCATTTGTTACGACCTTGAATGCGGCTTTGTTCATATATCTTAGCAATTAAAGTGTAGTTTTTTGCTGAAGCAAATGGCAATTAAGAACGATTCGTCATTATTTTTATGGTATTTCTGTGAGCTATACATTCTTGTCTTTTTATTTTGCTCTGCGACTAAGCTAAATCATTTTTTGTCTTTTCAAATTTCTCAAGTCTTTTCTTTACAGAATAGTCACAAGTTATATTACAACACACCGAGTTCTCTTGCTAATACAAGTTATATGAAACTCTAAGAAAAAGTATCATCGTGAGCATAATAGAGTACAATAGGTGCAAAAAGATTGTTATTGTGTAATCTTTTATATCGTATTGTTCTTGTGGTTACACCAACATAATGACTTTGTCCTCAAAATAGACAAAGTGTTGACTAGGCCTCATTTGATGCCATCTTCATTTCGTGTTACTTAATTCGCATTGAAACAGCCGGTACTACTTACTATGTGGTGAGAATAGGCATATGAAAAGAGACTGGGCAAATGAATAAAACTTCATAAAATGATTCTTCTCCTTCTTCTTCGTATCGCTGGCACAACAATATTAATTGATTAATTAATTTACTCAAAGGTTAAATAATTCTTCCAGCAGACTTGCGACAAGAGAGTTTGATGGGATATATAGATACAGTGTGTCTAAGATTAGAAAACTTAAAATTATCTAAAATAATTTTACTAAACCATACCTATTTAAACTGTAAAATTAAATAAATAAGCACAGAAATGGATTCAAAACAATAAGTATTATATTTAATTTTAGTAGCCCAAAACTTTTACTTGCAAGGCGGCATCGGTGGCAGCAATCGCTTTTGCAACAGATTTAGAGACAAAGGACAGGACATACAAGACAGAGCAAAGTTTGCACCCAACTGTTACTACCGTTAAATAATAATAACATAATGAGTCAGTGATATTAGCGTGTCGGTTGGCAGGACAGAATGGAAGAAAAATAAGTGTTGCTCTGATCCCCTGAGGTTACATGGGGCAAGGACTGGAAGGCAATAAGATATTTTAAATGGTATAGTAACATCCGTTAAAAAATACGTAACTACAAATATGACTTCAAATGCCTCCTGGCAAAAGTATCCTCTATCTGTTTCCACTCTCCTCCAGTTGGGGCCCGCTGTCAGTTTTTGTCTCATCCTCCCATCACATCAGTCGTTTTCCCCTACTCCGTTTCCCGTCCCTAGGGTGCCAATCTCTCACTATTTGACTCCATTTTCTCTGATTGTCTCTCATCATGTGGTCCACTAATGACTTCTATATCTAGTTAGAAATATAAGCCTCTCTCACTAAATTTATTACAGTCTAAATAATAAATTATCTAGCGTCCATAAATTCCTAGAATCTAGAGAAAATCCGTGTTCCCATCCGTGAACATACATAATCTATTACTAGTAAAAACTCCTTACACTTGGTCGTCCATCTTCATTGCTTGTCAGAATATAATTTGCTGCTTACCAATGACTACTGCTTATTCTACAAAGGATTAGTGTAACATATCTGTCGGTTCGATCTAATACGTCCATGTCTTCTGCGGATTAAAATCAAGGATGGCAGGACTGGTTTTCAACCCTCGTCTCATCAGATGCATAGGATTCCGTTTTAATTAGCGTTTATCGAGTTGAAGTAATGCTTGCAAAAAGTTATAAATAGGCACAAATGCTATTTATGCAAACTAGTTCCTGATTCCTAAAATAACTATCCCACCATAGGTCAAATGACTTTTCAATGCAGAGATCGCTCATTCTTGATGGTCAGCCAAGAGTGTTGTTCCACTTTCCAAAGGCCTCTTCCATATAGAATTCTTAAGCCTAAAGGACTACGCCTTTGAAAAATAGACACATCTTGCAGACAAAGCCACTACCAAAGTTTTATCTTCACTGTTTACACAAATCAATAATTATATACAAATATACAACATGTAACATTGAAATTTTCCATAAGGTGAAAGCGCCAGGGTAGCATAAAATTCAAATTTTTTAAAGTATTTTGTATTGACCTGTAAAATGCGAAAACTTGAAAAAAATTGAATTTTGCTGGCTACGTTTGAGCATCTCCCTTGGATGCACTTGGGTAATGTTTTTCAAAGGAATAAGCTATCACAATTATAGGCAAATAATATGGGACTACGCACTACATTGGTAGTGCATCGGTATAGTTATCGGTATCTAACTACGCACGCACACACAAACACGTGCTAGTGACGTAATCAAGATTTATCAAAACAAGCAAATTTTTTATCCTAAAACAGTTCTAATATTTTAAGATAAAAACATATCTACCTATTTTAAAAACTGCTAAAAGCAATTCTCTAGCTTATTCTGAACACACTACTTTCATGATGTGCATTTATTATGTTACATATGGTATAGCACTTCTACTGCTCTGAATATTAGTAGCAATTGCCCTTTCTACCTTCCCACCAGCCCTGATTAACAGTAAATTGAGAATATCCTAGGCGTATGTAGTGGGAAAATTGCGTACCTCAATCCGGTCCAGCGTCCGTCCGTACCTTTTGCGTTGACATAACCCATATTATAACGGCACCTTCTTAGATTGATTTCTCTGCCAATGATTTACACAGCGGCACCTCAAAGTGGGCACTCTTGGGTTCTTGGATAAATAGCGACAACATAATTGCGACTGATTGGTCGGATATCGCACGAGCCGATTCAAGGTTTTCGTGCTGGGGTTCGAAGCGGATGGAGTTTTAGATCGGTGGTAAGACTAGACTGTAATGCTTAAATATCAGTTTTAACTTTGCCTCTGTCAACATCGCCGACAACGGTATCAGATACTCAACTAACAGTCATATCCGGATTGCCAATCTACGCACTGCCTATAATTACATCAGCATATAAGCTGCCCCACACACAACTGAGCAAATGCGGCCCTTTCAATTTTCAAGCCCTTTCACTTTGTAAGGTTCAGTTAGCAGCAACTACGAGTATATCCCTAAATGTTCATGTCCTTACGACAAATAACACTAAATCTAATACACAATAGAAACACAAGGTACAATAACGAAAATAGCACTAAGTCGTGAACAGAGATATCAAAGACAATTAGCTGGGAATGCAAAAGGCCTTGATGCTAAAACCGCCATGACAGTCAGTGGTCCTATCGCTGACTTCAAAATGCACACGCTACAAACAGAATCGAACAATGGCGACTTTGTCGATATTAGTAAATAAGTCAAGGCTATATCGATGCTCAAGAAAGTCCACGGCCAACAAATTAGGAAAGAGTATCTTGTAAAGGCAGTTATTGAATACATCTTCACCGAAATTTGATGCCGACATAATGACTTGTGATCACTATCACGAAAGCTTAAGTGTTTTAGGAAATACCAGATATACAAGAATATACGTATTATTGTTAAAGGATCGTGGTCATGGTAACTGTTACAGAAACCGCAAAGATATTGAACTTGGAATCAATCCTCTTTCATTTGAGTTCGATGACACTAGGTGATTTCTAGCGCGATTTATCAACTATTTTGCAGACACATTTCTTGATACCTTTTAATGATATGCTCATACTTGTATGCAAAAAGTGAGACGAACAACTTTTATAGCATATTCAGCTTTATGGACAATCGTGATAGGTCATAAGGTCTGAAGTATTGTTTCGGCTCTTGCAAATGTCACATGTGATCTTTCAACGGCTTTTCGCACCTCGAATAATATGTGAACAAAATGTACAGACACGTCCCCTTGTCGTTATTCCGAGAAAACTATGCACTTTGATATAAATTGAAACTGTAATGTGCAAACTTATATGCCATACAAATTCTAGTTTTATATCTGTGTTATTCTTGTGTACAAGTTCTGAAGCCGTTAAAACATCTTGCCATTGGAGCTATATGCAGTTTAGCATCGATAAAATCGCAAACTATTACGTCAGTTCTAGTAACCGTAAAACTAGTTTAAAAAGACTATGATCAAGATATACACAGGTACAGTCCGCCATTGACCGCGCGTGTGCACCCCGTCTCACCTTAAACATTTGCAGAAACGCGGACAAGCGCATATTTCTTCACATTCGGCTATTTCCGTCTACCGTTCGGCTAAATCCGTCGACAGCGGACGATGACTCCGCCGGCATGCGCTGCTTAGACCTTGACGTAAACTTGACGTGCAGTTAGAACAATCAATTTGCAATTTTATTGCCTTGACATAAAGAACAGTGTTATGGCAAATTAAGTTTGTATCATTTCCGCATGGGATGGATATGCGGATCGGAAATGATTTACACCTGTAATAAAATGATCTGATGTCATGCATGAAATCCGTTAGATTTTTAATGGAAGCGTCTATCATTTTCTGAAATAAGACTAAAACACTACATTCTAGTATTATTCTGTACAATATCCTCAGGTCATCACAAATCGTAAGATGGTATTTCTAAGAAACAATTAGAAATCCATTAAATTAAACTGCATAGTTAGGTACTTACGGCAACTGGGGTCAAATAAATTCATAGAGTTTATTAGCACTTTTGTTTATTACAAAAGGTTAATATCATTATGAAATGCTTAGTTAAAGTTACGACTCACGGTTAACTTATAATATTAGGTACCTTTTATGGCTAAGCGACTAACAGTCATTATGAATTTAATAAGCAACAGTTTTCAGTACTCTGTAAGAGAAAACATATATGAAGACGTCAAGAAATAACCAGACATAACACCAGGAACACGATATAAAAAGAAACAGTAATATGAATCTTTCATTTTCATATTATCTATTGAAAAAAAAGCCGAAAGGTATACTTATAGTTCACACCCGAGCTTCTCACTAATAATGATAAAATTCTAAATATTTCGAAAATCCGATGACTTGATTCCGCCATCTCATTTCTACCATCGGACAACCCGACGTACGGCGATTATCCACCCTTACGTTATAGAAACCTCTACGGTCCGGACTAAGCGTTTCGCCTCGTCGTTTATACCGCGTACATCGAAGGACTGGAACAATTTTCCTTCTGCGGTCTTCCCGTCCGATTATAATTTAGGTGTCTTCAAGGCTTGAGTGAATTGGTTCTTAATAAAGTAATGCGCCTCACCATCAACGATAGCATCACTGCTTACCATCAGGTGGGATCGCAGTCAAGCACTAGTTTAAATCAATAAAAAAAAAACAGCTATATCTGTTAATCTTAAAACGGAATTATGGTTTTTATGACACTGCCATTCATTTAAAGAAACACAGCTTTTCAAATAAGCTTCTACATTGATGATATGCTAGATACTACAATTACTCATTGCTATTTTTTCAAAGAAGATGAGATCACATTCCTATAACGAATAGGCTCAGCCAGCGTAGCCTCAAGGTATTTTTACATCCGTCTTCAATTAACTTCTACATTCGGCCTTGTTAATACTTTAATGTTATTACTACCATTATACTTTGACGAAAGCCTACAATTATCTTGTCCCTCTAAAATTATCTTTAACACGTGTTTCTCTGTAACCGATAATTACTAATTATAATTCGTGTTAAAGAAAAAAACTTGCGCAGATTTTTTAGGCCCTTGTTATCGCCTACGATCTCTTAAAAAGAAATTAAACACTACATACTTACGAGATAAAAAGGAGCTACTTTAAAGTCATTGTACATATATTCAAATTGAACCATGTTTAATGTTTTAACCTCGTAGCAGTCAATATACGTAATTAAAGGTTCGTTAAATCATTCCAAACTTTAATAAATTGATTGTATTATAATAATTATAAATAATATATTTTTGGAAAATAATATTTCACATAGAGAAATAAATGTGATTGTAAGGCCTTAGTACTTCTTAATAAAACCATGAATTTACCATATTTGGCAAATGTGGTTACAGCAGTAGAAGCAATTCGAGCCTATAAGAGTGGGCACGCCATAATTATGGCGATAAGTCCCCTCTTTGAGGAGTAGCTGGAAAGGCCTCACGGCGTCCTTACCTACCGCATGACGCAGGTCCTCACCGGACATGGTAAGTTCGGGAGGTTCCTGCACCGGATTCGTGCAGAAGAGACGCCCGGGTGCCACCATTGTGTGGACCGCCCGGAGGACACGGTGGAGCATACGGTAGAGGTGTGCCCTGCTTGGGCAGAGCACCGCCGTGTCCTCGTGGGGGCGATCGGCGGCAGCGATCTCTCGCGCCGGGCCTTGGTACAGGCCATGGTCCGGAGTGAGGAGGAGTGGCAGGCGGTTGCCTCCTGCGAAGCAGTAATGCTAGCAAAGGAGGCGGCCGATCGCGTGAGGCAACGGTCCTCACGCCCCAACCGCCGCCGGGATTCCGATCCCGATTTCCGGCCACCGTAGGCGCGGGCTTGCGGTCGGCGAGCAATGGGTGGCTCGCCGTCCGATCGTCCGGTAACTGTCCGGACCGAGCCCAAGTCGTCGACGGCGCGTAGTGTTCCACGCGCGCCTCAGGGAGATGTCAGCAACCGTAGGGGCCCAGCAGGGTCGAGGCCTACTGGGGCCATGGGTGATGCGAAAGTGATCCCCGGGGCCCTGGAAAAATGGCAAAGAAGGAACAGGAGTGGGTTTTTAGTCAGTAAAAGTCTGACACTATCTCCCGCTCCGCCCAAGAGCGCGGGATGTCATTAGATGATTTTCCCACCCGAAAAAAAAAAAAAGCCTATAAGAGTGATCACTCGAAACAAATGAAAAACAAATCCTGCAATCATACAACTGTCAAAACTTCAAAAAAACAAAACAAAGAAGCATTCTCTTGCATCTGTCAATTACGATGATAAAACACGTCTGATTTTGGGTCAAACATCTGAATAGTTATTGCGACACGACAGTCAGACCATTGTACATGACGTTTGTGCCACAACCGGTAATAATGACATAGAAGACAATTATTATTGTCAGCACAATGCATAGGAAACGGATTTGGCTATTGTTGTGGTATCGAAAGTAAATACGAGGAGATGTCATAATTATGAGATAATGGTAGACTGTCTTTGGATATAAAAGCCGAATATGATTTTAGGATGCAATGGAATAGTATACTCTGCATTTAGAGCTTCATTATCATCATTATTAGTGTATGCTGTATATGGTTAGTTCCAAGTTGCAGAAATATCGTACTCTTCTACCATTGCATCCAGTCATTGAGTCATGTTATTTTTGTTAGTTATAATTCATCATATTTCATAACTTTGTCTTCTTCTGGTTTCCTGTTTTCTATTTAACGACCTTCTACATGCCACTAAATATTATTTATTTAAAAGCTTTGACAATTCTCGATATTTTCTAAAAAAAATCTGGCCTCAAAACATTCTGGCTCTAAAACTCTGGCCAAGATTAAACCGCAAACCTAATCAGATCATCACACCACCATATTTCTACAACTATTGCTGATAAAAGTTATTTGCTTCCGAGATATAACATGGTAGCTGTTGCAACTTCAAAATCCAATAAAAACTAAAATCGTGGCTCAGCTAAGCACAACGGTAAGCTTGGGCTCCCAGCTTGCGTAATCCTATTGAACGTTTGATCGCCATGGTGAACTGATTTACCATGGCTTCATCAAGCCAATGGACACTTAACGTCAATTGATATTGGAAACCATTTACGAAAAGTAAAATATTGCTTCAACTAAAATATTTTGATGGAGTTTGAAATGTGGTTGAAATACTATTTCGAATCAATGGTATATATTTTAAATGGTACAAAAGCTAAGAATATCAGCAGTAGGTGGAACAACGCTTGCATTGTATTGTTATTTTTAGATATTGTAATGCTCTCAATAACATTGATGTTTAAAGGCAATATTGAGTTGTATTGATTTATTTTCTGTTTTTATATTTGTATATACTTACCTTTCTCTTCACGATGATGTTACTACACAGATACGTGGTTACGTATGTGTGTAGTTATTTTAGTACCCATGATGTTGTTTTATTTTTAACCCAAAACACCAAAAAAAACAAATATTATGGGTACTAAAAATAATTAACGGATTATTTTTAGTACCCATACATTCGTACGGAAATGTTAGGTCACTTGACTTTTTATGCAGGTCTTGAAACTTTGTCTATATCTTTATGAGCCGCGAGATATATTATGTCTAGTTACGACGTTATGATGGCTAGATTATTATACAAGTAATATTCTAAAATTTGTTTTCCATTGACACAAGGAATTTTTAATTTTGTTTCTTCTTTCATAGATATTAGTACTAGGTACTTAACCATTTTCTAATATTTATCACAAGCATTAGCGAAAGGTGTTTAAATATTTTAATAGTGTACTAAAATTTTATTACTAAACGGGTGAAAAATACGCCTTTCCCTTAATAAATCGACAATAAAGATTTACATAATTATTTTGTCTTTACAATTTCACTAATGGAAATGCAGCTAAACCAAATTGGAAACTTAAATAAGCCAAGTCACAATAAGCATGAATAGATTCGTTTTTGTTTTGACATGTCCCGGACATACGTACCACAAAAGATAAATATTAATGTTATAAATCTATGAGTGTTAGGGAATTTATGCCATTTGGAAATAAATGTTAATAATTTAATTAGTAAATGAATGTAATGTAAAAAGTTTAAAATTCGATTTTTTAAAAAGAAGTGTCAAGGTATGCAATAAAGAAAGAAAGAAAGAAATAAATAATATTTTTTCTAAAACCCCTCCTTAGTGCTACCTTACGTTATAATCACGACACCGACGTTCACGTTCTATCTATTCTTCTATTCTATGTCGCAGGGATATGATAAAAACAGAGATTTGGCCAATTCCCTAAATGATTTGACACGAAACCAGTTCTGGTATTTGTTCAAATCTCTAGATTTGTTCAGGGAAATGATGAAATAGTGTTGTTATTTTAACATCCTCCGTGATTTGATCAAATCACTTAGGGAATTGACCAAATCTCTGTTTTTATCATATCCCTGCGATATATAGATAATTTGATTGCATGAAGAATGAAGGTGGTTCTCGATATTGTTTGTTTCTTATTTAACACCGACTTCCGAAATTAAAGAAAATTTGATCGTTTTAGTGTTTTTTTTAGTGAAGTCGGTTATTTTTGTTTTTGTCAAAAGTTTTTTATTTCACACTTTTTAGTTGCGATACACTTATAGTCAGAGTACCTATTTCTCATGATTAACCCAAACACTGTTAGGATACATTGTTTTATTATGATGTTCCCGTGTCTTCCTTCCACCTTCCGGCTCCATCATCAGATCAGTTAGATAGTACCTTATAGCCAAAATGCATCTCGTGACAATTCTAATAAGCCCAAACACGGCTAGGATACATTGATTAATTACGGAGTTCCGGTGCCTATCTTCCGGATCCATCATCATCATCAGATCACTTCGATGATACCATTTTCAACATAACTATTCAGAACCATTCATTTATTTCTATTGTCATAGTCGCTTAACTATCTTCATTGTGATATCTATGCGAGTGTGAAGTTTCGTTGGCCATTACTGGTCTTCGTCATCAGTTCCACTTCATAAAATGTTAGTTTTTGACTGTAAATGCTTAAGTCCTCGATGAAAATACCAAAATCAATATATGGTTGCCTTTAATATTTGAGGAGTTCCCTCGATTTCTCATGGATCTCATCATCAGAACTAGATTTTGAAAAAATCGGACCAATCTGGAAGCATATCCTTTAAGGGGAATTTTTTTTTGCAAATCGGTCCACAAACGACGGAGTTCTGAGGTAACAAACATAAAAAAAAATACAACCGCATTGATAACCTCCTCCTTTTTTTTGGAAGTCGGTTGAAAAAACAAACGTTTGTGTGCTCTTCGGCTATAAGATCTTCCTTGTTAACTTGATGTATTTCTTGCAAATAAACGTTTCAATATAATTTGAAAGAGCAGCTAGGCTAAGCTTTTGACTCAGGCACATACAACAAAAAAAAATACAATAATAACTTCATCCATCACCATGCATTCAACACAACTCCTACTAATCATTATGACGTTTGAATAGATCGAAGTGCCTCACTCGATAACTCGGCATATCACGAATAGAATCGCGAAGAAAATGCCAAATGACAGGGGCGCCGGCTTTTAGAAAACCTCATGGGTGCTCATGCTCATTCGATGGACTCGAAAAAGTGGCGAAGTGTGAGAAGAGAAATGCACACCGATAGACCGACAAATAAATAAATGTCCTACTTATATACTGCGTACCTAATTACTAATTATATTTGATAAAAATATAAAATGAAACCAATATATAAAAATGACACTAGTTTTTAGTATCAAGAAATATTATAATTTATACGTAACCTAAAAGCGATTACTGATCTGTTTCTTGATGTCTATTCTCAGGGGTGCTCGGGCACCCACTGTTTATTTCTCATGGGTACTCGAGCCCCCGAGCACCCACGGAGTCGGCGCCCCTGCCAAATGACATTGTTCGCCTTGACACTTACGACCTTATGGTATTAAACTTCGGCTTAGGTGATAATTATTTCGAATTTATACTCATTTGTAATAGTCGAAGTAATGAGAGAATGGTAATTAGGATTTGTAATTGCGATAGCAGCTGAAGGTTCGTCGTTTGTCCTTTTATAATTGAATTGCTTCATGATCTTTAAATGTCCAGTTCTTGTATGGGTATAATATAAGTAGATCCATATTTCTCAATATTTTAAGAATTATTTTAAATAATGCAAATATTTGTATGAGAGATAAAACATCAAATTAACCTTATGTTGAAAGAAATATTAATATTCTGTTATAAAACCTGAACTTATCTTTTAAATCTCAAACAAGCTATCTTCATATTTAAACATCCCATTTAAAATGTAATTAAAATAGCTTCGAACTGTTCGTTGCATCAATGAAACATTCATTTAAAAAACTTGTTATTTTTATAATAAGCGAGAAAAATCTCAGCCTCCCACTGAGTAACTACATAATACGTTTAACGTGTGAAAATAAATATTATATTATACTTCATTCGTTCGAAGATATATTATAATTAACCATGCAGCTAACGCTTGCGCTAGGCGACCCAATTCGCAGCTTTTCAGAGCCTAAAAGCAGAAACAAAACGCACCGTATCCGAGCGAGTATCTGTCAGTAACGTCAAATGTCATTCCATACGTTTGCGCGGCAACCAATACGTTTTACGTTGTGTTTTATTTGCTTTTTTACCAATTTAAGTAATTAAATAAGAGCATAGTGCTTGTATAATTTGTAATGAAGTATGCCAAAACGAAAAGATATGAAATACTATCTTCATATGATGAAAAATTTGAAAAAAGGACGAAACGACGATAACATAGTACGTTACCTGTCCTATCTCTATTTAATTCTTTGATTCCAGGTGAAGTAATAGATTTATCTATTAGATTATTCAGTGAAGTAAGAGTTTCACGTACTTAACCCAAATAATTGTATGCATTGACACGATCAAACTCCTCGGGGTGTTTACGAGATGAACACACGAGCTGGTTTCCTTGTTCCATAACTTTAAAGGCTTTGCCATGGTACATTATAAAGTGTAAGACTGTAAATCAAATGGGTTTCGAAATATGAATATACCTACTGACGCGGGTTGTGCACGTGATGCATTGACGCGTTTAGCTGACTCGGGATGTTTACGAGATAAACATACGAGATTGTTTTTTGCCCCACACTTTTGGGTAACCTGAAAAGCTTCGTCAGGAAAGTTATCTACAGTGCAAGTAAAATGGATTTTGAATATTGTACCTATGGACGCGAGTGATGTACGAGATACATTGGCGCGATCCGCTGACTCGTGGTGTTTACGAGATGAACACACGATGATCTTTACCCTTAGGTACATGGACACGGGTGATGTACGAGATGCATTGACGTGATCCGCTTACTCGTGGTGTTTACGAGATGAATGCACAATGGTCATTACCTTTTGATAAAATCCGAAAGGCTTTGCCTAGGTACACTTTGGTACCATAACAGGGTCAATAGTTTTAGGTTTTTAGACCTTGTATTTAGGATGATCCTCAAGAAGTGGACATTAAACTAGATATCTGTTGTATCATCATCGGCTCCAACAGGCACAACCCTAACTGTTACAGACTTGAGTATAACATTTCCTGAACTAGCATCTGAGCTAGTCGTTGAACCAGTTACTATATTTCCTGAAGTATTACAGTATTTATATCTACAAAACCAAATGATTTAATGGCCTGACTTAATGAATGACTTAACCCACATCTAGAATACCATTTTTGGAAATACTCAAGGAATATGAACAAAAACTAGATAAAAATGTGTGTAATAACTGTTTAAAATAATATAGAGATTATTGCCTCAGTCAGTAATTCACTGATAATACAAGAATATACTGATACAAAAAGATTAAATCAGAACAGATCAGTTGGGATTGGGAATCAGACCCTATCTAAGCTTCACAGCAATGATGGCATAAATAGGCTGAAACTAATTTTCCCAGTTGATTGATACTGGAAGAGTTTTAATAGATTTGCACTTCACATAAACAAAGATATTGTCAAAGATGTTGATAGAGACGACTACCTGCATGGGAATACTTCAACAGAGAACATTTTAAGTCCTAAAGACATGCCACAGAAGCGGCAAGCTTATTATGAAGCCAGCCTAATCTTCAACTGTAACCCGTCAGGGAAACGGGAATGGTCCATCTTGGTACAACCAGCAAAGAATAATACCTAGGCCTGGACGAAAGTATCTGCAGTCCTCATATTAAACTATAACCAAGCAATTCTCGCAACACATCCAGTGTATGCTAGAACACAAAAAGTTTCACCACAGGCTCATGGTTGAAATTAGAGGTTAGTCATGCTTACAGATTAGCCCATTCCCTTCCTCGTTGATAGAGGATTTGTGGTAATGCCCCAATTTTGAAACACATCTGTGGATGTTCGGTAAGTGCATTTTTTCTTCCATAACTTATCAACCAAAATTCAACGGTTCAAAACAAAAATGGTTTTACAAGTGATCAATCAGGATCTTCAAGATCAGGGGCCAAGATGAATGCATATTTATGTATAAAACCATTCATAATTTACTGCCATTGAGCACAAATTCCCCATGGAAACCGTGTGGGAATCAACTTATATCCAAGATATTTTTTGGTTTCCCAACAGGGATGGAGAAGGGAGGTTTATTGAAACCTTTATACCCCTGAACAAATTGGTTCACACATCCAAATTTATAAGATGTAAGATCACTGCGGTAGCTCTAGTGTACCCAGGAGATCTTTTGGCAAAATTTGAATCCAGATCACAGGAGATACCTATTATTTCATTATGATCATTTAAAAAGAGTCTATTGCTGTCCCAAATGGGATTTGTTTTACACATTATGCATTTTTGATAGTGGTAGTTACATGTATATCTATGATCAAAAGTTCACAAATCAGTATGTACATCATCATCTTGATGACCTTTTGTGTATTGGTTCAGACTATATAGTCTACTACTATACACACTACACTATTCATACTAGCCTACTATTATATAATAAAAGGTTGAAAAATATTCAAGGAACAATTACTCCTTTTACAAAATACGCCATCCCAATCATGTTAATTATTTAGATTTTATATATGACACACAATGACTGATGTCACATACAAAAAATGTTGTTTCTGTAAATCCCTTAAAAATATTTACAGAAACAAATTTCTTAGCTTATGAGAGATTACTCACTTAATAGGTACATCAACTGTTGCATTATTTTGTTGCAACAACATTTGTTGTTGGTTGGTTCTATACTAAAATTAGAACATAAATACTTAGTTATAAGTAAAGGCAACTAAGATTCAAAATAAAAATTCATCCAATCATCAAACTAGACCTACAATGATGCAACAAGAACTGGGGGGGGGGGCGCAATTGTAGTGATAACAGAAGTCCATGAATTCTGGAAAAAGGATAAAAAATTATAATTATCACATAAATTATTTAGAACTGCTTCACATTTTTTACCTTTAAAAATTCTATTTTGTTAAACATGAGCACTTACACATTTTGTGTGAGATTGATAATAGTTTGCTGTATCTTATATAAACCGAATGGGAGGAATACGGTATCAACAATTAAATAATATAGCCAGAAATATGGAGCAAATATGGTGTGAAAATAATTAGATTTGTCTATTTGCTTCATATATGGATTCAAAAGACAACAAAGAGAGCAATTAACAATCTCATACATCTAACATAGAGTGGGAACAGAATATCTCTACATTTTAGTAGGTATATTGTGTCTCAGTTTGGTCAAACTGATTGATCTTTTCCCTTCTACAAGTAATACATAAATGTGATGCCTGTGTTTCCTGGATACCAGATTCAAAATACATTTAATTAGATGTTTTTTACTGCCTTTGAACATGATAATTTATTTCTTTTATGTGTTCTTTCCTCCATTTAGCCCAATATTGGGAAGGCAAAAATGAAAAGGTAATGTCATATTGACCTTCACAAGCTTGTCCACCATTGAAAACAATGTTAGTGTTTTCAAGCTGTTAGTCTTTATAGGTACTCAATAAAAAAAAAAAACTATTGCATTCCTTTTTTAAAGAGTGTCATCTTACACACCTCCTTACACTAATTTCCAGAATATTGACATGATGTTCTTCCATCAGCCATAGAGGTTACATTAGGTTACCTTCCAAATAATGCCTCAATTCAATGTTACTTATAGGATCTCACTTATTCACACAGTCTATACCAATTAATAAATTAATAGACTCATAAATTGGTCGTAATGATCACATCCAGAGATTATGTTAAGGTTTCTATAAAAATCAAATTGTCTAAAAAGTTAGTGAATTGGTTTGCACTTAGCAGAGCCCAAGTAGCACAGATTTATGATTTATAAAAATACCCAATATTATAGTTAATGAAACCGGTGTAAACATTTCTATCCTAGACACTATAAAAACATCTGGTTCTGGTTGCAGCGGACCGAACCTCTTATTTACCTTTATTTTAGTTTTTATTTTATTATTTTTATTGTTTTAGTCAACATACAAAAATAGAGCCATTTTCTGTAACGAAAATGCACGGCAAAACCTGAAATCTTCCCTGACACTACTTTATTTTATTACATTAGATACACTCAAGAGTATTAGGGAAGATAATACTCATTTAATACTCTCTTTGAATAACCCACACAAGCCAATTTCTTCGTCTACCATTAGTAGATGGATAATAATAATAATAATATATATATAAAATATATACTTTCTCTATGTGTGGCATAGATATTAGTGTTTTTTCAGGGCATAGTACAAGACATGCATCCACGTCGACTGCTAAAGCTAGGGGAGTATCATTAGATGTAATTAGGCAAACGGCTGAACAAACAGTTCTTCAACTTTTGCAAAATTTTATAATATACCTATTTCCAACAATTCATCTGAATTTGCTCATGCTGTGCTTAATGCTGAACAAAATATTTGCTTATAAATGCCTTAATATGTTTAAAATAATTATATATTAAAAAAAAAAATAGACATATATACTTATATAATATAAAATGTATAAGTATGTCAAAAAAGACTGATTGTCTCATATTACCATTATATTAAGAGCCTAATAAGTGCTTAAGAGATTTTGGTTCCTGAAATATATTTGTTGATATTAAAAATCTTAATTTTGCTTTAAGTTGACTCTTAACATCTGCATGGTTAATTATAATATATCTTCGAACGAATGAAGTATAATAGATGATCAAACGAACTTACCTGTGATGTTCGATCATTATTATACGTAGCTTCGTTCGAAGATATAGGGAACCCTCCCTACCCTACCCAGCAAAACTTAAGATTTATCTCTAACTCTGAAAGAATGACATTTGACGTTACTGACAGATACTCGCTCGGATACGGTGCGTTTTGTTTCTGCTTTTAGGCTCTGAAAAGCTGCGAATTGGGTCGCCTAGCGCAAGCGTTAGCTGCATGGTTAATTATAATATATCTTCGAACGAAGCTACGTATAATAATGATCGAACATCACAGGTAAGTTCGTTTGATCATCTATTATCATCAATAATAAATTAAGTACACTAAGATATCTCTTTTCATGTGGGCGATGAGTTTATATTATATTCATATCAATACGTGAGCTATAAAAAACATAATAAAAGTTATACAATGATACCTATTAAATTTCATGTAAAGTTACGGTTTAAAGCCATAAAATTTCTCACGACTATGTACATATTATGTTTACTAAGCTTTATCTTCATACAACATATCAAAGATGCGGTAACGTATGGATAAATTGATGCATTTTAATATAATTATATACTACATCGTTATACATGTACATCCCAACTAACAAAATAGCCATAAGAATAATCCCTAATAAGAGCTTATACCTTATAAAAGGTTTTTATCTGTCTTGGCAAAGATTGTGTAACTTATAAAGGCACCTTATAAGACGTATTGTGCTAAAAGACACTTGTAAGTGTATTTGTTCTTACAAAAGAATTATCAAGATTAATGAAAGATGAAAAAGCACTTAATAAAACCATCATACAACTACTATAAGGGCAAATAATCTTACAAGGTGCGCCCAATTCCATACTTACAGACGTTTAGAAGAGTGTTATAAGAGACAATTTGCTAGTTGGGATATTACTAGCTCTTTCGCTTCTATCAGTCTTTGCCTGCATGAAAATCGCAAGGGAATATATTCCCGGAATACAAGTACCCTATTTTCTAGTCAAAGATATGGTCTACCCATGTACCACATTTCATCGAAATCCAGCCGTATGAGCGTAAAGGAGTAACAAACATAGACACATACACGTATATACAGACTTTCGCCTTTATAATATTACTGTGAAGTGTGATTTACGATGAAAAGTGTTTCAAAAATATGAACATACCAACCAGTTTGTTATTCATACCATGTTTATCTATGGTACCCTTTTTTTTAGGTAAGAAATCATCCCATGCTCCTTCTTTGCCTTGCGTTACAGAACCTCGGGTATCCCTTTCGGAAGAATCAGACTAAGGCCCACTGTCCACGGACGCATAGCTTCATAGACGCGTATTTGTAATTAAGCTGCAACGACGTGGTATGACGTTGCCGCTTCGTCGACAGAGTTTCATAGTTTTATATATAAGCTTCACGCAGGCGTAAACCAAGCGTATAATGACGAATACGCGTCTATGAAGCTACGCGTCCCATTACCCCCCCCTAGCCAAGTTAGGTACGCAACGCCTAGCCAAGCTAAGCCCCCCTAGCCAAGTTAGGTACGCAACGCCTAGCCAAGCTAAGCCCCCCTAGCCAAGTTAGGTACGCAACGCCGTAGAGGCAACGCCTCGAGTAGGCCACGCGTCCGATTCCTTTGTTCTGACGTCATCTCAACGCACAGTCACGTGGTTAGAACAAATGAATTGGAGGCGTGGCCTACTCGAGGCGTTCGACGTAAGAGAATCGAAACGTAACGGTCGTAACTTGGCTAGGGGGGATGGACCAACTGTCCATCAACCCTAGCCAAGTTACGACCTAAGCTTGGAAGTAGCCTTAACAAGTATGTAGCGTATCTAAGTAAACCTAGTTTACTCAAGCTATCGGGGAAGCAGCATCTTCAACAAATTATGTATGATTTGAATTAAGCAACTGCCCGTTCTAATAGTTAACTTTCTCATTGCTATTCCGTATCGTTTTCCCATGCAATCGGAATCGAAACGACGTCCAAGACTCCAAGACCAACGATCTCGATAAATTTGTAATTTGGTATGTAATCGCTGCATCCATCTGGTTGTAATTTATATGGATGCAACGGTACAGCAGCCACAGCGCTCTGGTAAGCCTGGACTGGTGTTATTAGCATTTTAAGTTATAATTATTACAACAGAATTAATTTGAAGATGAGGCAGTTAGCTTTTTGTGTTATCTAGTTGCTTGGTTATAGAAAAATACTTCTTCATGTTCGTATAACATAACCCTCCTTTTGGGTTACTTTGCAGTCGGATAGAAATCACTCACCATTTAGTGTTTTAAAATAGCACTTTGATTGAACTGGAAACACAGCAGTTCTCAGAATGTATTTATTTCATAATTTAATTTCTTGATTGTGACCGATTTGATTTTTAATGTTTTATTCTTTATATTATTATTTTAAAATTTTACCTATATTTAATCTTAAGTTTTACCGCAAAGGTTGTTATTATTGTGTAGATTTAAGTGATGCATAAATTTAAGGCATCTTACATACAGAACTGGCCCCCGCCAAGGCGAGCAAAAAAGCGGCGCAGCCGTACCATCCCTTTCTCGAAGCAGTTCAGACCATTTTATTTCCTCACTATGAACTAGTGAGGAAATAAAATGGTCTGAAAACTTAATGTGCAAAATTCAACAATGTTCTACAATGATTTTAATGTCTTGTATTTTTTAGAAACAATAAATTTACTATTACATATCTGTCAATTAAGGCTCTGTGGTTCCTCGTGAATCATAGCACCATCAAACCGCTCATAACAAGCCAAAAACAGACTTCCTAGAATGAAATCTGTAAGCACATCAGACATTAAACATTTTCTACACCTCTTAAACCGTCCTTGTCTCAAGATAACGCCAAACATGGTATCCCTTCGCGAGTTCGTAACTGAACTGATCAGATCTATGGTCGTTCATCTCACTAAGAAACTGTTACTGGCCGTGGACATGTCTTGGGATGTCATCTTTTACCTCTAGATAGGCCGATGTACCCCGTGTTCCGAATTGCAATAAAAGTGATTATATCGCGAATCCGACCAAATTTAGTAGTCACAAAATATAAGGGCTATTGAGTACTAATTGTGACGTTGCGCGTTGGTCGGATTCGCGATATTATCGCTTTTGACGCAATTCGGAACGCAGGGGTAGTAGTTTGACGTTATCTGATACGATAGAAAACGTTCTTAGATTTAGATCACTACATGGCTGCATGGGTAGTTAGAATATTCAATTTGAATTTGGCGTAAATGATGTAACTCGAGTTAGTCATTTGGTCGTATGTCGACTTTTTTTGGGTCTTTTTTTTTGCTGAATAATGCTGATACTAGATTTCGTATTAATGGATACTGAATATAGGTAAGTTACTAAAATGGGAACAGGACGTGACTAACATACTATTTGATTTCACGCTTTTTAAGACCACGAGCCAATAACAAGTTCTACTACCTGGAATTACTTTTTTAACTGGAATTTTTAGAACACTTAACTTTTTCAAACTTTACTGAACAGGAAAATTATAAAATTTTGTATCTCAATACTATCGTTGTCAACGGCGTTTTCATTGTTGAATAAACACCGTAATATCGGCCGTCATACCTACAAAAATACGCGTGCGCTACTACCAGATCACGTACAGCCCTTTGTTCGATTTTCAAATTTATTTTTTTCCGACTAAATAGTTTTGACTTATTGTGTCAACGGCTATTGTTAATTTTGATTGGTCGGTCTTCGGTCATACCACCATTTTTCATTGTGTAAACTTTATGGTATTTTTTTTTTCATAACGATAGGGCCGGCCTTTTTTATTAAAGTATCGATTCTGTGTTACGCAACGTATTTTCGTATCGGAAACTATGATCTTGTTTATTATGAGATCCGCATTCTTGTTTTGATGAGTATCGATAGTTTTGTATTGTGTTTGTTAAAAGGTTTTTATGTTTGTCAATTTGTTCAACTAACCATGCTTTATGTCGAAACCATTGATCTCTATCAGAATTAAAGATAATGAAATAGCGACAACAAATGATGGTAATGTAACTGATTGACCAATATCGTTAGGGCCTCAGGGTGAAAAAAAATGCTGCATTCAGCCATGTATCTTCATAGTATTCTGGCTTTTTGCCTAGATCTATTACATTTCATTTACCGTTGTTGGCTGACTATCCTTTTCTTTCTCAGTGACTGTTCTGGATCGGTCGGTCTAGTAGACTACTACATAGGCTTGTTTCGCGTCCCTGTCGTTTTTTTTTTTTAAGTTTGGAAATTATCCAATGACTTCTCTCGTTTAAGGCGAAGCGGGACCAGACTTCAGACTTCTTCTTTGGGGGTATCAGACTTTTACTGACTAAAACCCACTCCTGTGTTTTTCTTCCTTCCGTTCCAGAACCCTGGGTTTCCCTTTCGGAAACCAACCCATGGCCCTAGTAGGCTTCGGCCCTGCTGGGCGCGTCCCTGTCATATACGTTCAAGTCTGTGGCTTATTAAAATCTTACATTTATTTTCCTCTTCCCCAGGTATTGCAACGCGACGTGGAATGCCACGGTCGGATCGTGAGCTCGGTGGTGCGACTGTGCGGCGGCGGTGACGCTTCTCGTGCGCTAGAACGGCGCTGGCATCTGCTGTACCTGCGGGCGATTGAGTGGCAGTGCCATCTTGAGGCGTGCCTCGCTAGGATTGATAATCAGGTAAGCTTCTTCTTTTATTATTGATTTATTAAAGTATCCTGTTCCTCAATTCATCATCATCTTTCTTGCCTTTTGTAGACTATGTTGGGGTGGGCTTCCAATCTAAACGGATGCAACTGTATAACTGTAATGTACAAATAACAACTGCCTTCTGCTTCCATTTCGGTCCAAGATTCGGTTTTTTGTCTATCTTCCTAAGGGCGGAACTCACCAATAAAACTAAGCGCGTTTTAACGTTTGGCTCGCATAATCGCGTTTAGCCGCTGTCACTAGTGTCACTTGTCTGTATTTTTCTTTTGTTGTATTTTTACAAGTGACACTAGTGACAGCGGCGATTAGTTTTATTGGTGAATTCCGCCCTTAGGAAGATAGACAAAACGTAGTTCATCTTTATTGAGGGTGGTAATGCTTACTGTTCTACAGCTATCGTTTATTTTTTTAAAGAAAACGTTACTACTCCTGTATCGTGGGTGCGTTCACAAACATGTAACACTCACACACACAAGACACCCAGACGCATAACAACTAAAGGGCCTATTACATTACGCGATATTCAACACACGATATTCAGACTGTCTTATTTTTTGTTCCGAGTAAGACCGGTCTAACCCTTACACTACGCGACATCGACTAAGACTGTCTGAATATCGAGTAGTGAACTAGGCCCTTTACAGTTGGCCATACAAACATTCATTCCGGGCGGGAAAGCCACAGAGCTAACAGTGCCATTTATGTTGAACACATTCAAAACTGCTGAAATTAAGAGGCCCATCCCTAACTTCGCCATATAAAAAATATAATTACTCTCTTAACCCTATTTCTGTGGGGTAGACGCGACATCGTATTATTTTCCATGTTTCTCTATTAATTACTAGCTTCTGCTAGCGGCTTCGCTCGCGTGTAAGTTGGTTTCTCCATATAAACTTTGAACCCTCGTTTCATCCCCTTAGAGGGTGAATTTTGTCAAATCCTTTTTCATAAAAGGAAACCTTGTGCAATTCCACACTAGGAGTGTGAAATCCCAGTAGTTTAGGCTGTGCGTTAATATGTCAGTCAGTTTCTCCTTTTATATAGGGTGACTGGTAATTAGTGTACGATACTTAAACACGTGATTGTGCTCCTGATAACCAACAACTTTTACTATGGGAACAAACTTGAAATCGCGAAAAAAAATCAGCTGTTCAGTACTATGGCATATCAGGTTATGTTTGTCTAATGTACTGAACAGCTGATATTTGTTTTCGCGATTTCGGCTTTGCTCCCATAATAAAAATTGTTTGTTATCATGAGCACAATCACGTGTTCAAGTATCGTACACTAATTGCCAGTCACCCTATATATATAGATTATGTCAATCCTTAAAACTTGAACAGTTCTGTGCGCCCATATCCAAACACTTGAATAGATGTCTTTTCCCCCGTTAAGTCCCTGTCATAAGCTACCGACACGAATAGTCATGCATGATCATAGAAACCACACAAACGACGCAATACATTTCCCCCTTTCTCCAAAAAGCGCGTGCAACGCCATACTAGTTTGCACAATTTCTCACCGACACAATAGCCTAATCAACCACCCGGTGCTGTTTGCAAACACGGCTAGACCCCAAGCGGAGAAGGGAATTAAATCATCCCTTTCTGTTAAAGGTAATTGAGTGAAATGGCGGTAGGGTGATGAATTTTTCGATTTTAATTATTTATTTATTTAAATGCACAGTAGTGGTATAGGCGGACCTAATGTAACAAGGCATTCTATACCAGTAAAAAATAACTAAAAAAGTGTGCACAATCTATATAATTATATATAACTCTTGGTCACCATGACTTGAGATTGACTTTGCCAATTTCGTCTATCTTATGTTTTAAGTTTCCTAATACTTTGTAGAAGGTTCTTACTGAAAGAAAAAAGAAAATTGCGCTACTATTTAACCCTCGCGCGTTTGACAATTCATAGCCAAGACAGGCCAAATATTTTACTTATCATTAAGATTTGATTTGTAGCCCAATATGGTCACCCCAATACGAGGTTTATACTAATAGAATAGAAAATCTACAAAAAAAGTTCGTAAAGTTCCTAAATTTCAAATCCCGTAGACGTCATGATTCCTATGCTCTAGACTGCAAACACTACGATATACTTCCCCTTGTGGATAGGCGTAAAATGTTAGACATGCTTTTTCTCTTTGATATTCTGCGAGGTCACTTGGACAGCAGTGATCTGCTGTTGTTAATGATGGAATAAAAAATTGTAAAAGGGAGTGCGCGGGGTCTGAGCGGGTGAAAGGGCGAGTCCTGAGCCGCCATTCTAATTTGCGATGACGCAGTGCCAAATCCAATGCGACGGACTGCGCGCGCTTCCTTACCTAAAAATATTGTTCTCCAACCTACATTTTGGAAATATAAATCCTTTCGCTCAACGCTGCGTTTTACCATTGTTCCACACCCTTAACAGTGGTCTTCGAGCCAGATCGCGAATGTTCAATACTCCGCCGCCGAAGAGAAGCATGGTAAACACCCGCAGTACCACCAGTAGACTGAGGGAGAAGGAGGAGTTGGAGGCGAAGTTACAAACGGTAACCGGAGCGCAAGAAATGCCACCGCCTACACCAGTCAAAAAAAAGGATGATGAACCTAAAGGTAAAAGTTCTTGTGCTGCGAGTGTGGTGAAGTCGGAACGAACTGGAAGACAAAATCCGCCCTCACACACATCACGTCAGTCGGTCGTCAAGTCCAAGAAGCCATCATCATCACAACAATCGGTACAAGCTCAGAAAAAGAGACTGGAGCTAGAAGCAGCCCAGGCAAAGGCGCGCATTGAAATGGAACTGATCGACAAAAAGTTAGCGGCGGACCTAGCAGAACTTGATGAAGAATACAGTCCACCATCAGAAACATCGGAGCAAAATAACGGCGCGGGTGACATTGAAAAGTGGTTGGAGCGTAGTCAACACGAGCTTCAGCAGCTAGACAGTGATGAACACAAGTTGCACACGAACCCGGCCGACACAGAAGGAATAGTTCAACAGCTTTCGAGCGCAATCAAAGAACTCGTGAAGTCCTCTGCCAGTCAGCAAAATACCAAACTAATAAGTCGTCTCAGCACACCAAAAGAACTTCCTTGTTTCAGCGGTGACCCAAAAGAGTGGCTCCAGTTCGAGCAAGCTTATATGGAATCCACAGAAATCTGTAATTTCACCGATAAAGAAAACCTTTGGCGATTACGTAAATGTTTACGCGGCGCCGCTCAAGAAGCCGTAGCTGGCCTGCTTATCAGTGGTGCTTCATCTGCTGACGTAATTTCCACGTTGAAACTGCAATTTGGAAATGTTGACGTCATTCTTTCCTGCATCGTGTCAGACATCAAAAGGATGAACAACCTGTCTACAGATTACCATCGAGAAATCGTACCCTTTTCTGTCAAAATAAAGAATTACGTCGCAGCTGTACGAGCCCTTGGCCGCCACGAATATCTACAAGGCATGGAAGTAGCTAACATCATCTTATTCAAGCTACCTACTACCCTGCTCGCGAAGTGGACAGATTATAGTTACCCGTTTATCACTGCCGAATCACCAAAACCTAGACTGGATGTTCTGTCAGATTTCCTCACCGAAGAAGCTGTGAAAATATCAACCTGTAGTGCTACTTTATTACAACCTAAAACTGACTATTCCAAACGTAAACATAGTGATAAAGTGAACAATATTCAAACTATTCTAGTGCAAGATGGACAAAGTGAAGACAAGTGTCGTTATTGTCGTACTGCTAGTCACAAATTAACTGAGTGTAAAAAGTTCAAAAAATCGCTACGAAAGGACAGATGGCTGCACGTAAAGCGTAACGGAATTTGTTATAAGTGTCTACTCGCGCATCATCGTAGGGATACGTGCACCGCTCCCAGCTGTGACGTTAACAATTGTGGACAATCTCATCACCGCTTGTTACATAATGTGCCCCGTCAAGACAACAGTGAACCCGTGCCAGCGGTACAATCCGAAGATCCACCCAATACTGAAGTCTCAACCGAAACAATAACAAACATCAATGTCAGCTGTTCCGTAATGTTAAAAATTGTACCTATAAACATTCACGGACCTAACGGAACTTTGAGCACGACCGCGCTGCTTGACGACGGCTCGACTGTGTCGTTAGTTAGCGCTTCGCTGGCGGAGAAAGTGGGGCTGCGCGGCCGCCGGGAATGTCTTCGTGTGTGTGGCGCATGGAACGACACCGAACTAGTGTGCAGTGCACAGCGCGCTAAGATGACCTTGTGCGGTGTTGATAACAAGATGTTTACAATTGATGCGCGAATCGTGAAGGAATTAAATCTACCACAAAGTTTGTCAACAGTAAATGCCAAAAACTACAAGCACCTATATGACGTCAGCCATAATTTATGCACAAAAACACAGCTACAACCACAAGTTTTAATCGGACAAGATAATTGTCACCTTCTCTTACCTTTGGAAATGAGAGTGGGAAAACCCCATGAACCCTGTGCCACCCGGACTCCTCTGGGTTGGTGCCTGCATGGAAGGGTGCCTAATGTTTACCTACCTGATTCTTCTATACGTCACTCCTCATTGTTTGTCACTAGTGACGTCATAGAAACAGAATGTGTACTGCGAGAGATACAAGAGGAGGTACGAAGATCGTTCTCAATCGAGTCCATGGGCGTGTCTGGCAAGCCCAGGCAGAACTCGGAAGACTTACGCGCTGAAGAACATTTAGAACGAACTTCTGTACTCATCAATGGCCAATGGCATGTCGGCTTACCTTGGCGAGACGAGAAAGCTACGATGCCGGACTCGTACCCATCGGCTCTGTGCAGACTGAAAGGAGTAGAACTCAAATTAAAAAGGAACAAGGATTATGCGAAAAGGTACGAAGAACGCATACGACATCTACTTGAAAATGACTACGCAGAAAGATGTAACAGCGCAAATGTTACACCGCCAAGAACTTGGTACTTACCTCACTTCGGGGTCGATAACCCCAACAAGAAGAAACTGCGTTTAGTGTTTGACGCAGCAGCTAGAACAAATGGGTTATCACTTAACGATTACTTATTGAAAGGCCCTGACCTACTCATGTCATTATTTGGCATTATGCTGCGATTTAGAGAAAATCGAGTAGCCGTATCTGGAGACATTAAAGATATGTTCCTCAGAGTAAAAATTCGACCTGAAGACCGAGACGCCCTCCGATTTCTATGTACAGAGTGGATACGACAATACGACAATAAATGAAAACACGCATAATACTAGTTCATAGGAATAATTCTACACTATCAAAAAAACCCCAAAATCAAAATAGAAAAAAAAAAAATTTCAAACAAACTAAATGGCTTAAAACTGAATAAAAAATAGAACACCATTTATGAATATTGGTTCACTAACCTGTGGTAAGAGCGGCAACAACGCAGTCGTGTAGCGACTTGATCTTTTGGCTAATGTTTAGTAAAAACAATTACACTAAATCACAGACTATTCACCAAACAATCAGGCACATCTCATCCGCTGGTTATTTTTTAATTAAATTATTAATCACTATCTGGATCACTGTTCAATCACTTAGCGGTACCTACGTGACCTACGTCACTAAATATTTCGTTTTTCGATATGGCCGCCATTAATTCTAATGCACAAACTGCAACGTCGCAGAAGATTATTTCTGACGTTTGACAAGAGGTCCCCATTCGCAGCCATGTGTTTTAATTTATTAAAAGATAAGATTATCCTGTCTTTTAAATCATCCACAGATTCAACAGCTGTTGCGTACACGTCATTTTTGATGTGACCCCACAAGAAAAAATCCAATGGCGTAAGGTCAGGGGACCTGGCGGGCCATCGCGTTGGTCCATAACGGCCAATCCACTGCTGTCCGAACATTTCAGACAAACGTTCTCTTGCACTCACAACTGAATGAGCTGGTGCTCCGTCTAACTGGTACCACATCTGCCTGTAAACATCTAGCGAAAGCTCTTCCGTGTACTCGGAAACGGGTCCGTTGAGGAGTTCCAAAAACTTTACGGCATTTAAATTTCCTTCAATAAAAACCGGACCAATTATGGTGTTTCTGTGAATGGCAGCCCAAACATTGACAGCAAATCTGTACTGGTGCGAAGTCTCCCGTCCTAGACGCGGATTCACCCGGCTCCAGTAACGAAGATTCTGTCTGTTCCATAAACCATTCCTAGTAAAAGTACTTTCATCAGTCCACATCACATTGTACAGAAAATCAGGATTCTCGATATGTTTTGTTTCTATCCAGCGACAGAAGTGTACCCTTACTGGCTTGTCTCTAGGTAACAACGCATGTAATTTTTTGTACTTATACGGCTTCCGTTTGTCGCGTTTTAAAATTTTTAAAATAGTTTTATGGTTAACACGAAAATGTCGACCTGCCCTACGCAAACTAGACGTTGGGTTGCGTTCAAAATAATTTAAAATTCGTTCCTCAAGGGTCACTCTTACACGTGGAGGAGCACTATCCACATGCGGGATTAAGGATCGATTTTCACGTATCCTCTGGACAGCTTGAACAATCGTGCGCCCGTTGGTCGGACAAACTCGAGTGTTCCCATACCTCTCTCGGTATGTCCGTATAGCCAAAGCAGCATTTCTGTCACACTCCCCGTAAATTAAAACCATGTCGGTGTATTCCGAAGCTGTGTAGGAGTAACGAGGCATGATTATTACCTACAAACAAAACACGAAAACACAATAAAAACTAAGCGTCTAATCTCGCACAATTCACTTAACACTTAACTTGATACCTATTAAAATGTTACGTGTCCTGTCACTAAAATAATAAAGCGTCCAATTTCGCACTTATGTTAAATAACTAACAAATCACAAACACAAACACACGAACGCGGGCGCCGGGTACTTCAAAGGAGGCGCGGCGAGGCGGGCAAAGAAAGTACGTCCTGCGGTAGGTTGTGCGCTTGCGAAGCGATGACGCGTGGATCGTCACAGGATTGTAGCGACACACTGACCTAAATTTGTAGTTTCAAGTTTCGACAAAAAATGAAGTACAAAGCAAATTACATTTATCTCTTTCGCACTTACTAAATTTTCTATTAAGTAATACAGTGCATAGTTCAACTTCCGCATGCGTTATTTTCTTATCTAACTCTAAGGATACTCTTTATGACTCTTATTGGCCTGGTTTAAAGTATAATTTGCAGTAAATCAAATTTAAAAACTAATTTGGCGAAAGTTTTTAAATGGCGAGTTGGCAACGTGTCTTTAATGTTTTGATGTTTTACCGATGCGGGGGTCGTTAACCTGTTAGTGCTTCCTTAAAATCAGATACATCATGTCGCAAATGTTGAAGATGAAAAATAATTTCCAGTGACTAAACTACTTGATATATTCAATTTTTTTTTTGTATGTATATTGGGAACGTCTTAAGGTATGCGAAGTTTAATTTAATGTCGTATAGTCATCTCCACTCTGTATATAGAGAAGAACCAGATGGACCTATAAACACCTACGTGATGACGTCTCTAATTTTTGGTGCTAATTGCTCGCCCTTTATAGCCCAATTTATAAAAAACAAAAACGCAAAGCAGTATGAGTCATCAATGCCTGCTGCGGTTTCTGCTATACATAAAAGTCACTATATGGATGATTATATAGACAGCCTACCTAACGAAGAAACCGCAATACAACAGATTCATGACGTCATATCCATCCACCAGAAAGGCGGGTTCGAGATGCGGAATTGGACGAGCAACAGTAAACAAGTACTTGCGAGCCTACCTAAAGATTTACTAGGCGACGCAGCCGTCAAATTCAAAACAGGCCAACAGTATGAAGGCGAACGCACGCTTGGATTGATTTGGCATCCAAGTGATGATACTTTGAGATTCGACGTATCTTTCAAGCGGATACCCGAAAGTATTATAAATGGGACACAAAAGCCTACCAAGAGGGAAATGTTACGTGTGTTAATGTCCATTTATGACGTATATGGCATTCTAGCACCGTACACCATTAATGGAAAAATTATATTACAAGAAACATGGAAATTAAAGATCAGTTGGGATGATGAAATTCCCGTTAAAGTGTTTGATAAATGGTCAAAATGGATTTGCTTATTGAAATCATTACAAGATGTTAGCTTGCCGAGGCACTATGCGGCTGCTACCACGGGAGTGAGTGAGAAGACAGACAAAATCTCCCCGCCATTCGACTCAAGCGCCACGGCTACGAGTGCTACGAATATTGCTACGAATGTAGCAGACGCGACCTCGGCTACGAGCGCTACGACGCACAGCTGTTGCAAAATCAATGATGGAAAGGTCGTGACTCAAGATAATTATTATAGAAACCTACAGATGCATATATTTTGTGACACGTCTAGTAAAGCAATTTGCGCCGTCGCGTACTGGCGATGGATTGAAGACAAAGATAATATACGCGTAGCATTCATCGCGAGTAAATGTCGGGTTGTAGGAAACAAACCCATAACTATTCCACGCTTGGAACTTCAGGCGGCTGTCCTTGCGGCTAGACTAGCAGACTCAGTAGCTAGAGAACATACTATGAAGCCCGAGAGACGAATATTCTGGAGTGACTCAACAACAGTGCTACACTGGATAAGGAATAATGCTCGCAACTATAAAATATATGTAGCAAACCGTTTAGGTGAAATTGATGAGTTAACGCAGATGAATGAATGGCGATACGTGCCCACGAAATTAAATGTGGCTGATATTGCTACGAGAGAAAACTACACCTGGCCCGTCCTGCAGGATGAATGGATTTACGGGCCTACATTCTTACGATGTAAAGAACACGAATGGCCACATGACGTCATATCTATTGAAAGAAAAGAAATCCAATTGGAGTGTATTAATTTAATAAGAACAAATGCACAAGAAATTAACTTACCTGTACCTGATGCTACTCGATTCAGTTCCTGGCTTCGCTTACGTCGGTCGGCTTCTTTGGTACTCAAGTTTATAAATAAATGCAAGAAACTTACTTTTGAGTTCGACAACACTATGAAGAACGCTGAAATATTATTACTAAAGAAATCACAAGCTGAATCGTTTAGTAACGAATTAACTGAAATAAAAAACAACAGATGTGTACCAAAAACAAGTAAACTACTTACCTTATCTCCTTACCTGGACGAACACGGGGTCATGCGCGTCGGAGGCCGCATCGGAGCTGCACCTGGCATCCTACCTGAAACAAAAAACCCTATAATATTAGATGGAAGAAATTACGTTGCGAGACTCATCGTCAAATATTATCATCACTACTACGCTCACGGAAATCAAGAAACAGTAGTAAATGAGATCAAACAAAGATACTGGATCACTAGACTTAGACCTACTGTTAAAAAAGTAACATCTAAATGCTCAACTTGCAGAATTAAAAAATCCAAACCAGAAGTACCAAGAATGGGAGACTTACCCGTTGCTCGAATGGCCCATCATGAACGGCCCTTCACTTACTGCGGTGTGGATTTATTTGGTCCCATGGAAGTGACGGTGGGAAGGCGCCGCGAGAAAAGATATGGCGTCTTATTCACGTGCTTGACAGTACGAGCAATTCATCTGGAAGTAGTAACAAAACTCACAACCGACTCCTTTATTATGGCATTACGAAGGATGGCCGCGAGAAGGGGATGGCCACTGCATTTGTATTCTGACAACGGTACAAATTTACGAGGAGCAGATACGGAGCTGAAAAGGGCTATAAAAGAATTAGATGAAGAGGTGTTGAAAGATGAGGCCTTAAATCGCGGAACCAAATGGACTTTCATACCGCCTGCGAGTCCCCACTGGGGTGGAGCGTGGGAAAGGCTAATCAGAAGCGTGAAGACCAGCCTGAAAATAATTTTAAAAGAACGTGCACCCAGAGATGAAACTCTAAATACGCTTTTGACAGAAGTAGAGAATATGGTGAACAGCCGGCCGTTGACTCACGTATCTGTAAACCCAAATGATCCTGAAACGTTAACTCCTAATCATTTCTTGCTGGGTTCATCGTCAGGCTTACCTCACATTGGAAAATTTGATGACTCAGATGGTTACCTGCGAAAGCAATGGCGGATCTCCCAAAGATTAGCCGATATGTACTGGCGCAGATGGGTCAGGGAGGTGCTGCCGGACTTGCTGCCACGGAAGAAATGGCAAGAGGAACGAAAAAACCTACAAGTGGGTGACTTCGTTGTAATAGTGGATCCTGATGGTCCCCGCAACTCTTGGCCCAAGGGAATAATTAAGGAAGTGATCCCTGGAAAGGACGACCGAGTCAGAATGATTCGGTTAAAGACCAAAACCGGAATGTTAACCAGACCGGTCACGCGTGTCGCTCGAATACCAGTTGATGGTGAGTGCTGCTGAGGCAGCACTGGGGTGGGGCGTGTTAATGATGGAATAAAAAATTGTAAAAGGGAGTGCGCGGGGTCTGAGCGGGTGAAAGGGCGAGTCCTGAGCCGCCATTCTAATTTGCGATGACGCAGTGCCAAATCCAATGCGACGGACTGCGCGCGCTTCCTTACCTAAAAATATTGTTCTCCAACCTACATTTTGGAAATATAAATCCTTTCGCTCAACGCTGCGTTTTACCATTGTTCCACACCCTTAACAGCTGTCATGTATAAATTTCTGTACCCCTAAAACACGTACCAGACATACCAAGTTATTCAGTATCCCTGGCTGCCGCACAAAATATGGGAGAAACGCTGTTATGACCCGACTGCCTCGCATATACTCCGATTATTTTGAAAATGTCGATATATTTCTTTTATCCAAACAATCATACCGGAAACAAATTAAGCAGATATTGTTTAGTAGACAAATTGTACCGTAACTCATTTCGCGCTAGCTAATGTAAATTGAATCGTACTGTTTAGATTTCACGATTTAATATTTTGTTCTTCACCTGATTATTTGTAATAATATTCCTTAATGGTCTATTTTTACCCTTTCAATCTTTTTTTTTTATTCTTTCCTTACACCACTTTCTAGTTAACCTAGTTTTATAAATGCCGTGAAACTCTGTAATTGGTTTAAGTGATAATTGTCATCATTTCGCTATCAATGTGCAGCGTGTGTAGACCTCACTTTTACATGATCTTTCACGCAGCTACATTGGGCTGTTCATTGATAGTGGGGTGGGCCTTCTTAACCCATGTAACTTTACAAATAAACTGTTGAGTTTCCTAAAATAAATAAATAAATAAATAAATAATTTTTTTTTTTTTTTTGTCTTCTTTCGGAACTTCGATTTTCAAAAAATGCTTTTATCGTTCAGCAACACCATTATCTGTTTTTTTTTTTTTTCTAATAAATATGTTCCATCGCATCGTTGTTAAAAAAAAGTCGTAGACGATAAATGTTCTTAATACTCAGTCTAGAGATTTATTTTGTAATCTATTGAACGTCATTTTGGAGCTATTTTTGATAAGACGATAATCTTATACATTAGGGTTAATGTATAAGATTATCGTCTAGCCTCTGATTGATCACTGGCGTAAAGGACTTATTTATGAATGCTAGTAGTTTTTATTATTTTTATTTTGAGCAAGCTTATACAGGTGTCAAATAATAATGGTCAATTAACTTAAAATTATTGACACTAACAATAACGGGAACCTGAATTGTTTTGAAACACTAACTTTATTTATTGTCATAAGCGTAGCTGAAAGACTACAACAATAAGACATTATAATAATAAAAAAGCCATTAATATAACTGAAATACCCATAACTATTCTTACCAACTTAGGACAAAAAATACACTTTTTTTGTTAATGTTTTTGGCTTGGATTCTAAGTCCTTTATGCCATGTCTTCGTATGAATAATTAATTTATTTACTATTTATCTCAGACAAAGAATAAGCATTGCCATACAGCGAGCATATTTTAGATTGATTTTAGTTACTTGTAATTAGCGTAGGGTTATTATTTTTTTAATTTTTTTTACAGTAATTATAGTTAGTGAAGTATTTTTTAAATTTATCATTAGAATATGAATATAAACATTCTAATGTAGTATTTGACAGCAAATGTATCAAGTCAACCTTCTGGGCAAACTTCGCTAAGGTGAGAAATCTAACATTCGTTACATCACTAATCCACATATTGTCCAGTACAAAAATTCCATTAGTGTCACAAAAAATACTTTTATTTTTTCGAAACAATGGCATTTCAGACCACACGACCATTAAAGCACGGTAATATTATCTATACAGTATTCCAACTTCATACAAACGGACGAAACGCGAGCTATACCTACGCGCCTCGATCTCGAGGTGCGCTCGGGATGCAGACAGTCGCGTCTGTGCCGCGCGATATTTTCAATAAAATAAGTTCAAGTACATATTTATATATTTAATATGACGAGTAGGATATATTGTGCTGTTTTTGGTTGCATGAATTCTTCATTTAAAACCAAACATATAAATTGTAAAGTAGCTGCAGGTATCTATAACCAAGTAAAAGATATTCCTTTTTCTCCACCTTGCCCATGTTTCCCAAAACAATTTTTAATTAAGCTTTAGAATGCGGATTTTGTACTTTAAAATTTAATAAAAAAGCATTTCGTAGGTACGTCTCAGTCGAGGCGCAAATATTTTTCGGTCGCAAATATTGAACACTTCCTATTCAATTCACAAAATATTTTATTTTTTTATATAAAAAGGTATAATTATTTACAATCACAAAACTAAATGGAAACACAAAGTAGGCAAATGTAATTAAAAAGCTGGAGACGGGCAGCCATAGTGCGGGCAGCCCTATCGCATGTTTACGTACCGCGCGGCTGTAGGCATTTATTTCAAAGATACGGCCGAGTTACAATACTGTATAGATAATATTACCGTGATTAAAGGGTTGGCCACGTGACCATGCCACACATAAATAATTTAATTCCGTCGCCGTGTTATGATTCCTCGTCGCTAGGATACCGTTGACCCATTTAATAGTTCGCATAGGGATAGTTTAGGCCATTACGACTCATTTGAGGGTTAATACCAACCGTTTTGTGGTGCCCTATAAATATCTGCGTGATCTTAAAATGACTTTTATTGGTCGTAAATTATATTTTTAAATGGTTTTGGTTGAATATCTTATGAATGGATGCAGTAAATATCTGTGGATTTTATGACATTTGGAATATGAGCGTGTGATCGGTGAATGTTTGGATATTAGTGCCTCTTAGGAATAAGTTGTTGGGCTATAAACCGAAGTGTGTCGTAATTCTCAAGTGGACTTATGACCTTATTAAATGGTGGCATACACTTTGTATTTACCACGATTACCTAATGTGACATAGATCTCGACTTCACTTATTGCCTTTTTACTAGTAATGCAACATAGATGTTAAATTAAATTAATGTTTATTTTAGACCGAGTCCTTAGTTATTATAGCTTACACCACAGAATAAGTAATGTTACACTTACAACAGTTACATCATCTAGTCTTTTCGCTCAAAGTTGCCGAAAGCGTAAACTTGGCAAAAGAATTTTGACCACAGTTTCTTCGCACAATCATAGACAGACTTTAATATATTTTTCAATGCAGCATGAGCATCCTATTCAGTACGTTTTACTGCCCAATTTTTCAGTTACATCTAAGTATAGTTCCCGGCAAACAACTTGAGCATGAGCGGGAATAATAGTCTTTATAAAAAATCTTGATGTGATTTTAAACTCTCGATATCTACATTGTGAACAGATCATTTTAAATACAATGAATCCAATCCAAGAACAATAGGTAACAATATATCCGTGTATTTTTAAAATAAATAAATTGAAATAAATTCTAATTAATCGTTACATTAGAAGAAAGAGTTTACAATCTCACGCGATTTATTATAAAGTTACGGTGTTTGCAATATCCCGGTGACACATGAAAGACAAACGGAATGCACGGCGATTGCCGCCTTTGTTTTTGAAGTTTGCCTTTTTTAACCGACTTCAAAAAGGAGGAGGTTCTATGTTCGGCTGAATGTATTTTTTTTTAACGTATGTTCACCGATTTCTCGGTCAATTGTGGACCGATTTTGAAAATATTTTTTTTCATTGAAAGGTTATGCTTCCGAATTGGTCCCATAGAAATACTGTTATGATCTGATCATGAACTTCGAAGATATGGAACAGAACTCCTTATAGGATCACAGTAAAACCGTCGTAACAAGTAAAATTGCTTTGTTTATACGTGTAGTCGATGACTGACTTAAAGACGAGGGGGAATATATCGAACTGATTTGATGATGAAGCCTGAAGTTAGGCACCGGTACTCTGTAATAAATTAATGTAATCTAACCGTGTTTGGGATTATTAGAATTGTCATGAGATGCACTCTGGCTATAAGGTATTTAAGTTTGGCTGAGGTACTTTTTAGTGGTGGTACCATAACTAAAAAGTGTAAAATAAAAAACTTCTTACAAAAAAAATACGACCGACTTAATGTAAAAGAAACACTGAGTACTGCAAAATAACTTTAATTTCGGAAGTCGGTGTTAAATAACGAAGAGACAAAACTATTATAGAAACACCTCTAGGGCGGAGCGTGAGGGCTGACTTCTAATGACTAAAACCACACATACATAATGTTCTTTTGGTTTGCCTTTGCGTTCTAGGGCCAACCTTTTCAGATGTCAATTCATGGCCCTAGTAAGCATCGGCCCTAATACTGTGATAAACACTGAAGCCACACCACATCCTTTACCACTACTAATTCCTCCATTCCCCTTATTCCAGGGTTGTCTCTCAGCAGAGGCTGCCAGCGACAGTGACGACGAACCAGCACTGAAACAGCCCAGACTTAGCAGACGAGGGTCTCCGCGGAGACAACGGACTCCGGTCAATGCGAGGCGTAGAGACAGCTCGTTGGACAGCAGACAGTCTGCGTCTGAGGTGAGTCTAATAGACTGCTTATTTTTTTTTACTTTTAATAATAATAAATAAAAACATTATTTATTAACAGAAAGGCAGGTACGTACATCATATCTATCCTAATCAAAATAGAGAAAAATAGAGTAAATGACAATATCTGTGCTAGTATTAACTGTGTGACAGACATCGGCGCCTTCTTCCTACAGTTTTCAGTATCAGCCCCCCTAGCCAAGTTACAACCGTTTCGTTTCGTTTCTGTTTTCGTCGATCGCCTCGAGTAGGCCACGTCTCGGCTTCCTTTATTCTGACGTCATCTCAACGGTCAGTCACGTGGTCAGAACAAAGGAATAGTAAGCGTGGCCGACTCGACGCGATCAACGAAAAGAGAATCGAAACGAAACGGTTGTAACTTGGCTAGGGGGGCAGTATAGAATAAAAACAAAAAAAAATAGTAAAATTTAATTACTAGAATATATAGGGTGACTGGTAATTAGTGTACGATACTTAAACACGTGATTGTGCTCATGGTAACCAACAACTTTTACTATGGGAACAAACCTGAAATCGCGAAAAAAAAATCAGCTGTTCAGTACATTTATGTTTGCCTAATGTACTGAACAGCTGATATTTTTTTCGCGATTTCGGCTTTGCTCCCATAATAAAAATTGTTTGTTATCATGAGCAATCACGTGTTTAAGTATCGTACACTAATTGCCAGTCACCCTATAGAATATGTTTAATATAATAAAAAAATGATTGAATTAAATTGATAATAATATTAATTAAGTATAAATAAGTATGTAGCCAAACTCAAATCAATCGTATGAACAATGGCTCCACGAGCTAGGCACAGGAGTATCACACCACTAACTTCCGAACTCCAGCTAAGCAGCTATTGCACTTTTTGTCCGACCTGGGAATCGAACGCAGGAACGACGTTCAGCAGTCGCGCTTGTGACCATATCGACCAGAGAGTAAAACGGCTCCTAACATTTCCCCTTGTCACCCAACTTCTCGTAAGGTAATGCTTCCCGTGGTGTAATTCTTCTTGTCACCTTCTAATAAGTTTCATCTTTTGCAGGAGGAGCAAGAATATGTGCTAACGTACACGTGGCGCGGCTTCGGGTCAGACTGTGAGTCGGAACTGGAGCGAGCGCGGTACACCAACATGGCGGACGAACGACGAGTGCCTGGCGCCTGTGACGTCACTGCCAGGGCCACAGACCAGACCGTGCCCGCTACCGACCAAGTGGATGGTAAGAAACGAAATTCATTTTATAATTAACATCTCTCAAGTGTCTGTTCGAAAGCAGTACAAATAAGAGGATTTTCTGATCATATTTAGGGTGTTTTTATTATCACGCGTAACCCCCGCAAATGTCCATTTTATACAAGTATTTATTGTAATGCGTGGAATACGCACGCGGGACGCGTTTATTTTTTTTTTGCATTTCGAAATATTCTGTGCCCCGCATGCGTGATGAAATCCGCACGATATTAAAAACACCCTTTATTAATTTTACATTTTGGTTATGATTGGGTGTTGACTACACCATAAACAAGTCTGTAAAAAATCACTTTTAGCGATAAAACCGCCCATTGTGACACCCTATTAATTTTAAGTTCCTACTGAAATTTTATGTATGTTGTAAAAAAATAATAAAGAGTTTATTATCTATCTATCTACAAGGTGCAATTTTGAATCTGCAAAAAATTTCGGGAGGCAACTATGTTAACGATTCTCGACCCGAATTAACAATAAAAATAGTAGTTTTTTTTTTTAGTTTTTTTTATTTATCACGGAAATCGGTAAAAGCATTTCATAGAGTAAAGTGGACAGAGCCTCGCACATGATGCTGTTGCACTCACGCACACAATGACATGACGCGCGATAAATGGCAACGGGTGATTCTGTTTTTTTTTTTAAAGAAGTTTATTAAGTGAGTTATTCTGAAAAACACTCAAAAGGAAAAAAAAAACTAAAATAACAAGTATTTTTATAGGATTATTTACGAGTTTTATAAAAACTCCTGAAATTTTGTGCAGATTCAAAACTGCAACTTGTATAACTATCTTATGGAAAGCAGTAGTTGCTGGCAACAAATTAATGCGCGTACTCTGTACACGCCTTGCAGTTCAATAGTAAATGCGTTGTCCGACGCCGGCTCAGTCTAAAATTGAACAAGCATTGCTATTTCCTTTCTCACTTTGAAATAGGTCAAACATCCCTCCTTACTACATAAACAAAGGTGTATAGAATCTCACATGAATACTCATAAACCATCAATGAACAACGCTGCTTTCCATTTTCACATAAACACACTCAACTCTCAACTGATTTGAATTTAAAAACAATACCATTATTGTGCTTATTGTCTTAAAATCCACTGTTTTATAAACAAATAAAGATGGCATATTTGCATTCGATTGTACAGCAGTAGTTTCTTTTTCAGGCTTAGAAGCGCATAACGTGGGTATAGAAGAAAAACTGAAAACTCCTCCAACGGTTATCAAAAGGAAAAAGCCAGTAGACACATCGAAATTCAATCAAACAGATCGAAAATCCAAGCATTTAGCAACATTCTACTTCAAACACCACGACACAGATTCAGATAGACAAATGATTGAAACAGAAAAGTCACAAGAAGAATCTTCAGAAGAAGAATGGACATACGTTGGTGGTGCTAAAATTGGGAATGAAGATTCCACTGATATAATGACGTCCTCGGTTGAGATCCAGTGTGAATTGCCCGTAGATGAAAAGAAAGAAAAGCCTGCGTCCCCGAAACCGAAACTAGAGTCATCGACCCCAGATTTGCTTAGAGTGGAAAGATGTAAGGATATAGAAAGATTAGTCAATCAAGCTGAGGAGTTGGTACAGAAGCAAGCGTTGTCTAAAAAGAAGGGGCCGAGAAGTTTGAAGCCATTATTGTTTGAAGAAGAAGGTAAAAATGTCAGTAGAAACAAAATGTCGAGGATCAAGGAATGGCTGAATCAGAGTTCAGAAGGCAAGAGTGATAATAATCAGGTTGGTTTATTTGATCATTGTTTCGAAATTGATGCTCAAATTGATAAACGAGACCCCGTTTAGTTGATAAGTGTCAATTGAATCCAATTTGCAAATACGACCGTTACTTTTTAAAGTTTTATTACGTTTTCTATTCAGAGTGCCAAGTGCGAGTTAGTTTTACGTTAACGCGATGGACACGTTTATGTCGTTCGGCGCTCCGATTGGCCCGCTCCAAGCTCTTAACCAATTAGAGAGCCAAACGCGGTAAACGTTTCGATTGCGTTATCGTAAAAACAATTCGCATTCAGCGCACAAAGTCAAAGTCAGAAGTTAGTGCACGGTTCCAAATTGGTCGTTTCCTATGGAGAAGAACCGGCAAGAAACTCCATGGTTACTCTTTTAAAGAAAATGGTTGTTTATAATATTTTCATATTACAGTATAAATAAATATTATGCAAGAACAGTGTAGACTAGTCAATATTGTACCCAAAAGCACAATAAAAATAATCATAATTATTAATTCACAGTTTTGTGAATCTATCAATCTTCTTACTGGTTTTTTTTAAATTACTTTTAACTTCTTATACTTTGTTTGTTCTAATCTGATTGGTATTTACTTTTTTCAGAATACGGAAAGCTATGACGCATCAGGAGAATACACAACCGAAAGCGAAGTAGACACATCACTGACATCCGAAGAACGAAACATTCATTCATCCATGGATATGAGCACTTCCACCTGTACCGTAACTCCCACGCACCATGCCAAGGTAACACAGACTTTATTATGACGTTATTAAGACTAATATCATGTTCGCTTTGTGTCTACTTGTTACTAATTGATTTAACTTAATGTTATGTCAGTTCTAATTTTCTACTCATGTCTGTGACATCAGAATTAATTTCTCTTTGGATATACTCACTATATTTATTAAAAAGATTCATCAAAACATATTTTAAACTTAATAGATTTCAACCT
Organism: Mythimna impura; assembly: GCA_905147345.3. Classification (NCBI taxonomy): domain Eukaryota; kingdom Metazoa; phylum Arthropoda; class Insecta; order Lepidoptera; family Noctuidae; genus Mythimna; species Mythimna impura. The sequence continues at coordinate 8,563,683 of LR990362.1, read as the reverse complement.
TATTCTTCAGTGATAACTTTCAAATTACATTGACACCCTAATGTTGACTAACTTCGGCGCACATTGTACATAACAAACGGTTGAGGAAAAGTGTCGCTTTAGGTAACACTGCGCAAGAAGCGAGCTGGCAGCGGCGCGCGGCCGTGGTCGGTGTCGTGCCTGGCGCAGCTGGGCGGCGCGCGCGCCGGGCTGGCGGCCGCGCCCTCCGCGCCCACAGTGCCCGCCATGTCGCACAACATGTCCATCTCTGAATCTGCTTTGAACACCCTCGCGTCTCCTCAAAGAGTGACCCCGTCGAATTCAAACTCGAAATTACGGGGAAGTTCGACTACTGTACAGGTATTATTGCTTATTTATGTGTGTGTTCGGTCTTTTTTTTTTAATCTTGAGTAAACGAGGGTTCTATGGAATATCTTGCCTTCCGCTTTCAAATGTCATTTGTGATTAATTAAATGTGCTTTTAATATTTTGAGCAACTATTTCTTTATCTACTACCTATCGATGTTAAATATTCAATCGACTTTTGTCCTGGGATCGTTTCCCAGATCCGACAAGGTGTTACTGGGGTTTCAATCAAGAATTTCTCCATGACTGCTTAGAATTATATTTGTCGTTTTCTTGGCCACTGGGAATTACTCCTGAATCGTGGGTGCGTTCACACACATGACACCCAGACCCGGAACATCTATCTGTAGGTCATAGAAATATTTGTTCCGTATATTAATTTACTAGTGTTTGCCCCACGGTTTTGCCCACCTAAACCACTGTACAAAATCTTGTAAACATCTCATCATCATCATGTCAGCCGAAAGACGTCCACTGTTGGACATAGGCCTCCCCCAAATGTCGCCACAATGACCGGTCCTGTGCGTTTCGCATCCATCGGATTCTCGCGACCCTCACCAGGTCATCGGTCCACTTTGTGGGAGGCCTTTCAACGCTGCGTCTTCCGGTACGTGGTCGCCATTCCAGAACCTTTCGTCCCCATCGACCATCCGTTCTGCGAGCAATGTGCCCTGCCCACTGCCACTTAAGTTTGGCGATTCTTCGGGCTATGTCTGTACACATCTACTTTATAGGAATTGACTTGACGATCATAAGCGAGTTCATAATCCGACTCACACTTGACCAATTTTCGGGTAGCTGTCAGCTGTGACTGCAACCTTTTTTTGATCCGCACATGACTCTAGAGCAACCTCTAACCGCCCCTCACATTTCTGTTACCCAGGGCCACGTGTCGAGCACCAACACAATGACAGAAGCGTGCACGTCGTGCGTGGAGGCGAGCGACAAGCACGGCTGGTTCCGGCGCAAGAGGCTCAAGCTGCGCCGCAACAACACGGCCGTGAGGCGCGGCGAGAGGCTGGTCAAGTCTCTCTCTTTCTGCGGGAGGCTCAGTCCCGAGATCGAGGACAAGCATGAGAGGAGTGCCGCTAGTGATCCCGCAACTAGTAGAAAGAGCAGGTATGTAGTAATGACTACTTGAAACAAGTTGTGAATGAGGGTATCGTTTTTTTACTCACCAGTTGACCCACTGGACGGTAAGGTCCTTAGGCAAAGCTTCGAAAGAAAGAAAGAAAACATATTGTGTATTTAGGTGCCTGAGCTACAGGCTCAACTATGTCGACAACAGAGACCACACCACTTCTCTGTACTACCAGCCCTCTGGAAGACTGCTAGTGACATATAGAAATGAGAATATACACTATGACAAAAGTACTTTTAAAAGCATTGAAAGTTACAGCCAACTTACTCACCAGTTAAATCAACTCACACAACTTAAATTGTACATAAAAAAAACAACAACAACAACAACAATATATGTGTGTGTGTGTTCTAAAAGTTTTTATAATGCGCTTGGAAGTAAAGCTTAAGTTAAAATCATTCCTATTGCTATTAAAACGCATCGAACATCGATACTTAGCTTAGAATTATTTACCAGTACTTTTAACGTTTCTTTTTTTTACAATATAAGAGACATATTTAAAAAAAACACCAAAATATAACTAATTTATATACCTACACACTAAAAACACTTCAATAATTAAATTACTTTTCTTGTATTTTAATTTTTTAAACTGAAACAAAAAAACTAACTTTATGAAATGGAATTTTCATGTGCCTCCCCTTCCAAACACCTTTGTTGATTTCCTAAATTATTATTTTCTAAATCTTAGTGAAACAGTTTTCAAAGATCAAATCTTATATAAAATCAAAGTAAACTAAACTCAATGTATCTTCCCCAACAGGTTCGACACAACATCAACATCAGGCAACGACAGCGACGAAGAACTAATCAAACAACAGCTCGCGACCATCGCACACCTGCGCAAGAGCATCGAAAAGACCCACATATCGACTAGGGAACCCGACAGTGCCATTCCAGAACAAAACGAGGCCGAACCTGTGGCCCCGAGCTTTAAACTAGGCCCAGCTGGTGGCCCCGTGAGGCCCCGACTAGCCAGGAGTCTAGAGAGAGAGAAAAACTTCATAGCCCTAAGTTTAGGAGACCCCAGTCGGTTGTGGGACTTGTCCATAGATAAGGATTCGGATATTGATAAGAGTGTCACTGCTGGGACTGAGGAGCATAGCTCGTTTTCGGAACAGGCGTGGGACTTCTATCAGGTTTGTGGATGCTTTTGTTATTATCTACTTAGAAACAGTTGATAAACACAGTTCTGAACTATAATTTAGACTTCACGTTTGAAGAAAGTACACTAAAGTTAGCTTACCCTTCTAGGAAGTCACAATATGTCAAATTCTGCAAAATCAATTTACTAATCAATAAATGCTTCTTCAACAGGAAAAATACAACTCGGAACCATATTCGGAAGCTCCCGATTCGGACGCAGCGCGTCGCCTGCTAGAGTTCGGCGACGACTACAGAGCATTCCTGGACTCACAGTCGGACTGCTGCTCCAGCCTGTCGGCGCAGCCCGAGCACGACATCAGCCCCAGCGGCACCCGGCGGCGCCGCCCCCCGAGCGATGCCTCGCGCGAACGAAGCCTCCCGAGATACAAGCGACCCACCAGAAACTCACCCATAGAAACACCCTCGAGAAAACCCAAAAAATCCATGTCCAGCGCCGAACGCAAAAAGTCACTCCTCGACAGTCTAGAACGATCTAGAAACAACACTAGCATCGAAAGCAGCGAAGGCGTACGACGCCGCAAACCCTCGGAGAGCGAACGCAAGAACAGCAAGCGATCGCCCGAGTTCGACCTCCTCAACGTGCAGGCTCTGAGCCGCCGGCGACACAGCTCGAACTTGACCAGCGACGAAGTCAACAGCTCGCTAGAATACACCGAGGTCAACAACCGCCCCGATATACTAGACTCGCTGAACAGACGAAGGAGGACAGACAAGGACGGCGAATCAGAGCTGCAAAAGATCGTGCTGTCCGAACTGCGACGAAGGTCAACGGAGAGCGCCGATTCGGAGGGAGAGTCGTCAAGTCCGAAGAAGCACAGCCGTCGCAACTGGGACGGCGACTCGGAGTCGGAGGGCGAGTCGGTGCGCGCGCTGGTGCGGCGCTCCGGCGGCGCGCTGGCCGCGGCCGAGGCGGCGCTGGCGCACGTGGACGCCGAGCCCGACCTGCTGCGCGCGTTCGACTACGTAAGGACACAATTCGATAACGATTTCAGTAGTAGCTACTCCGACAGCGACGACGCCCTGTCGTGCGCGACGCGCCGCCCCGCATGCTTGCGCGCGCGGCTCTGCCTGGCCGTCGCCGCGTTCTCCGTCCTAGTTATAGTTTACATTCATCTTCAATGACATATGGCTTGGGCTTGTGTGATATTTATCCTTATTTATGTAAGTATTCGCATTAGGTTCGCTGCGATCGTCAGACGCGTCAAGGACGTATCCGTGCCTATATATACGCATTGACAACGAACTCATTTTTATAGTTAATTATAGGAAATGTTACGTTTGTTCTGATAGTCAATTGTCAGCTTGTTTTAGCTGCATTTTACAAATGCATGTAAAAAATGTAAGCAGATATATGCATAGGTAACTAGAAGTAACTACGATCTCTAATAGACATTCCAATATATGACATGAGTACTTATAGTGTGAATAGTTGTAATTTAAAGTTAATACTTATTTATGTACAAATTGCAAGCATTTATAGTTTATAATCTATAAATGCTAATGAATACGTAAGTCTGACAATCGCAGTAAGTATACATACGGATCAATTACTAACTTATTAATTTATTTCATCAAAATTGTGACAGTTTCACAATATTTTAATTATTTTGTTGTTTTTTGAAGTTGATTAATTGCACTAGATTATATCAATCAGTAATTTTGGCTTTAGTACACGAGTGAAACTATCATAATTGTATTAGAATCACAACTAAATTAATTCATTCTCTACTCCGTTTGAGTGTTTGATTTTTTTCTTTCTACTAACATTGATCGTTTGTTGTGTGATTGTGATATGTGTAGATTTTTTGTTACTAACTGCCTGATTTTTTTTCTTTTTTTAATCATCTTCATCTTTTGGTGGTGATAACATGGTGCTAGGTCAAGTCAAAATTTTAGGTAAAGCGTTTTTACATTTTAATGAATTATTTAGTCTCTAAGTTAAGTGCTGAGGTAATGAACGCTTTTTTGGGCTTAAAATCATTCGCAGTAACATTTAAATTAATGGCTGATAACCTTAAAATGTCAAATTGACAGGTGTCATATTTGACGTTTTCAGTCAGTACGGAAACGGGGAATAATCATTTCAATCGCTCAAAATATTTATTTCTATTTATATTAGACTTGGTACATCGTTATTGAATAACGTGAATTCTTGTCAATGAGTGATATAATTTTACGTACTTACTTAATATTAGAATTACTTTGTCTATAATCTACTTAATCTTTGGTTGTATTTTTGTATCATTATTAGCTACCTGCGTTAACTTTCGCATAATATTAATTACTTTTTTCTTGTAATATGTGATTTGACTGAACTCCTACATCTCACAGCATAGTTGTACATGTATTAATATTATGTTGATTAGGGATAGGCTGTTAATTGATCTTATTTTTTACAAAATGTTAAAAGAACCAAGTGATCTTTGTATAAATGGTTGAAAAATAAATGCAAAATTTTAAAATTAAATATGGAGTTTCAGTCAATTAACACCCTACTCTTAATACTACACAAAAGACAGTACATTAAGAATATGAACACAAATTTTGAATATCCAAAGTTCTCTTTCCCTACCGTTTGCAGTGGGCTTATTTTCTGCTTTTCTAATATAGTTTGGCGTTTAGTTCTTGATAGCTTCAATCATGTTGTTCGCATACACACTCAAATATAAACCTCTGGATAAAACAGACGAATGCTGCATGTTTTTTTCTCATACACACATTGTAAAAATTAATTAATTGAATGGTGTCGTCAAAGACGAAGATGTGGATAATAAAGTGAGTTAGCCGTAATTATTATTAAGTTAATGTAAAATATGTTAATAACTAAATATATTACTTAAATGTTTTATTTTTTGAGTTATTTTTCTTTTTTGCAAACGTTTATTTTTCGTTGCGCAGACGGAGATCGTCACTCGATGCCGGGAAAATATCAACCTATTAGATGCGGCCTTGGCAGGCGGCTCGCTTTCTACCACTTTACAACGAGACGTCAGAGGTTAGTACACTTCATAAATAACTGGAAATAAGGTTGCTAAATGTAAGAGAAATACTTTATTACATAACAAAGGAAAAACCTTTAATAGTCCCAGAAAAAGGAAATAGGTTGATAAGTTAGGAATCCTTGATAGGTACTATACAGCCCTGCATTCAAAAATGAGTTTAAAGTTAACTCTAATGACGTCATCAGGGTAGATACTCTACGCTCACATTTTTGAACGCGAACGTAGAGTTCAACTGTCAATGTCAAGCAAGTGTCATTGCTTCATTCATGCTTCACTCCATGCTCGGAGTTAGAGTCAGTTGGGTTAACTCTAGGGTAGCTACTCGAGTTATAAAAGAATGACCCTGGGATGCAACTCGAAGCATTTTTGAACGGTTGGAGTACCACCGTAGGCGCGGGCTTGCGGACGGCGAGCAATAGGTGGCTCGCCGTCCGACCGTCCGGTAACCGTCCGGACCGAGCCCAAGTCGTCGACGGCGCGTATTGTTCCACGCGCACCTCATGGAGATGTCAGCAAATCGTAGGGGCCCAGCAGGGTCGAAGCCTACTGGGGCCATGGGTAGTGTGAAAACGAAACCCGGGGCCCTGGGACGAAGGCAACGAAGGAACAGGAGTGGGTTTTTAGTCAGTAAAAGTCTGACACTATCGCTCCGCCCAAGAGCGGGATTTGTCATTAGATGATTTTCCCACCTAAAAAAAAAAAAGAAAACGGTCGGAGTAGCGACTCTACTCTGGTTATTTTTGAACGCAGGGCTGGTTGAGCTTCAATTCACTTATGAACAAAGAGCAAAGATTATAGTAAACTAATAGCGTCACTACGTCAAACGTTGACCGCAAAAGTCACTCACGTCAACCTCAGCTTGACAGCTTAACACAAAAAAAAATTTTTTTTAAAAAAACATGACAAGACAATGCAATTGCATTATGAACGCAACTGTAAGCATGAGTATCTTGTTTCATGCAAAACTTGGGACGGTTGGTGGTCATGAACTGCGGTTACTCATGTTGCGACCGGTTTCCGAACGAAACTCGCGATTATTGTCCAATCTCGGTCGCGATCAAGGCTGACGGCCTTATTTGGACTTTCAGACGACGCCTTTGCTCTTTTTTTTTGGGGTTCGTTAAATTATACAAAAGCTGGTTTTCTTGTTCGTAAATTGCATGTCGTACCGAAGACCGTTTTGTAAGGGAATCGATGTTATGTAAAAGTAATGAAGTTTTAAATTTAATTTATGTACTTTTACGTTATGTCATGTGTTATGTCATCGTTGTCGATGCAGTAGGAAACTAATCTGTCTCACGTCCTCAGTCACGTCCGAAGTCCTCACCTAACCGCCATATTATTTATTAGCTTTTGCCCGCGGCTTTGGCCGTGTTCATAAAATATAGCCTAGGTATGTCACTCAGGAATAAAGTAGCTTTCTATCGGTGAAAAAATTTTAGCAATCTCCTCCTACAAACAAATATCTTTATAATATTAGTATAGATTGCAATACGTAGAGACTACATTTTCCGTCAATAATTTAGGTGACGTTGCATCATGGAGATGGCAAAATCATTACGATCGGAAATTCCGATATGTGTTCGTAGTGTCACAGAATTATCAATAGCCGGAAACATGGTACTCACAAAGTGGTATCCGTCTATTCTATTCTTTTTTTTTGCGTGGGAAATCATCAAATGATTTTTCTCGCTCACGGTGGAGCGAGAGGGAATGTCAGACATTTACTGACTAAAACCCACTTGTGTTCCTTCAGTTGCCCTTTGCGTTCCAGGGCAACGGTAACTTTTTTGAAGAATCCCGCAGCCCTGGCAGTCTATTCTATTCTGCCCCCCTAGCCAAGTTACAACCGTTTCGTATCGAATTCCGTTCTCCAATCGGTAACGCCTCGGTGTCAGCAATTGTAGAAACGATAACAATTCATTCTATCATTTTGAACAATGTGAACTTTGCTACGAATTTTCTATTCGTTTGTTCTGATCACGTGACTTAACGTTGAGATGTCATTTTTGATGATGTGATTAGTTTTCGACTAGCGTTAACGATTGCAGATTATCAACTTGGCTAGGGGTGCTGGACAAGTTATCGAAGGAGTCTTTTTTCTCTGGCTTTTCGTATCTTCGTATGAATAGTTAATTTGTTTACCATTAGAATATGGATGTACACATTCTAATATTTTTTATAGTATTTGGCAGCCAATATAATAATATCAAGTCAACCTTCTCGACAAGCTTCACTGAGATAGTCAACACTACGTTAAAATTCTTTGTTTTATTTCACCGAGACTGCGACTGTTTTAATGATTCCACATATTGTCCACTTGCGCAGACACTTGAGATACTAACTACACCAATTTTACATCACAATATCTATTACGAATCAATTTGCGAATAATTAAAACAGCCGCTTACGAAAAAATCCTGTCAAAATCCTCCGAGGATCTTTTGAACCAGAATTTTTACCAGTAAAGAATTGGGCTTGGTTATAATACCGTTCTTTTTTCGTTGCAAGCCACGTATCTTCAATGCCAATTAATTTAAGTCCAAAAAGTACATGTATCTTGATATCGTACGTGTATATCGGGACTTCGGTTTAAGAGCTTATACCTTTTGATGTCATTTTAATTCGGTAGTTCGGAGCCTTTCGAGTTGCGAACCGTTAGCATCCTCGTATGATCAATTTAGGGTTGCCAAGTGTTTAATGTTGCCAGTTAATATTAGAGTGAGTAATACAAGTATGGGATAGAGTAAGCGAAACCAGAAAGGCGAAATTAACTCCTACAATGCGTTCCAAATAAGAATAGGATCGATTGTCATGTTGTGACGTCATGTCATACTGTCAAATCGCAAAAATTGGGCAAAATCGAAGAGCTCAGAGATGAGCAAAATTGGATTCTGATTAAACTATTTTCGTTCACAGTTAGTAAATTAATTAATTTTTAAAAATTTATTGTTTTGTTCACTATAATAATTCTTCGATTTGACAGTATGACGTGACGTTACAACATGGCAATCGATCCTATTCTTATTTGGAACGCATTGTACTGATAAGTTTTTCGCGTTTTCAACGAATATTCTCCACGGTACTACTTATTAGTGTGGAGAAAAAATAGAGAAATATTATTTATCTAGAAGTCAACATAGTATAATCAACCTTAGAATGTTCCCATTGTTGGGACTCAGGTCTCCTCTCCAGGAGAGAGAATGAGCCGTAATCCACCACGCCAGCCCAGTGCGGATTGGTGGATGTCACATGTCTTGGAATTATTGGTTCCATGTCATGGTTTCTTCACGATGATTTCCTTCACCGTTTTGAGAGCAGTGGTGATGAAATAAATTACTTACACAAAGTAATGCACCTGGCTGGGTTTGTACCCGCGACCTACAACTCGTAAGTGGGAGCCGTTACCACTCGGCCACCGCTGCTCCATTTATTATTTACAATTCTGCTTAATTATTCAGAAGGTACCAATTAGTCCCCCATAATTATTGTCAGTGTTGGTGCGACAAGGACAACCTTGACATTAATAATAAATAATAATGTGTTTTACTTATGTATGTGGTATGCTATGTAGGTTGACTTACTAACTCGTAGATTATTTTTTTAAATAAAAAATGAGCTGAAATTTGACTTTATAAGTCAAATTTATAAATAAAGTAGCGATCCCGACAGACGTTTTCCAGTCCGTAAGCTGACTACTCGTCAGAAAAAAATTGAGAACCCGATTGCAGCGCCACCTACCGGGTCCAATTGTGTTTTCAAACCTTCCATAGACTCACTCAAATATACAAACAAAGTTTTATCCAAATCGGTCAAACCATTTAGGAGGAGTTAGGTGGCAAACACACGTACAGAATAATTGTATGTATAAAGAAGATTATAGAATAATATTAATAAATTACAGCTTAATATCAGTCTTAATGCAAACCCCACTTAATTCATTAACGCTCAGGCGGTAGCCGGCGCCCGGAAGCCATTGTCTTACTATTGTGTCTCTAATTACGCACGTCAAAAGGTTAATTTCACTGTGGGTGCTTACCAATAATTAACAAAAAGCCATAATGCACGGCCAACTTCAACACTTTACTTAAATAACCACATTTCACTTAACCATTTCACTGCATACTCCTTTGAAGTGGTAGATGTTACGCAGTGGCCACAAATGTGAAGTGTTATATGGTGCAAAATTGTACGTCTGACACTCTGTCAGAGTTATAAAGTCATAACTAGCATAGACATCGTCTATACTTATACCAAACATGTTAGTCTGACAAGTTTAGATGGTTTGTTCGTATAATCGGTAAGCAGGGTCGACTGAAAACAGCAAAAGGTAGAAAAGTGAATATTAAGATTTCTTCCTAATTCAGATTGTTACATAAATAATAAAAAGTAAAATACAGGCAGAGTTTGAATTAATTGAAAATCGTTCAAAAGTTGATAGAAACTCAAGAAAATAAACAACTTTAATATATCACTTTTACCCCTTGAAATAACCCCCTTTTTTAGATGGTAAATCATCAAATGACGGCTTAATGCTTGGGCGGAGCGAGAGGGCGAGTCAGACTTTTACTGACTAAAACCCACTCCTTTTCCTTCTTTGCCTTCGTACCAGGGCCCCGGGGTAAACTTTCGCACAACCCATGTTGAAAAAACCCACTGAATTCAAAGTGTCAATCTGCTTCACTCTAGTATATTTCGCCTCGGCTTCCAAACTTTTTCAATCTTCTTTTATACCAATTCTAATCTCAACACTTAATTAACAGCGTCTATTTCCCTATGGCCGTCTATGTTAGTAATTTGTCTATGGTAGCAGTAGCACGCGTGGCAACCCTGGACCCCGGAAGCGGCGACACGGCGGGCGATCACACGCCCATTCGTTCGTCTCCATCTATTTCTGCCTACGAAAGCGGAACCGTCTCGCCAACTACGAAACTGTGGACACTGTTGCGTTTTTATTTTCGCAAGACGCATATGTTAGTTGGTGTTAGTCTAATTTGTCATGCAAAAGGATTAGGTATAAAGGTGCATCCACACAGCATAGGTATACAGACTACAGATTAACGTAGATCAGCAACATTTATCTGCACTGTTATTTTGCACAGACTAGATTTTGTCTACCTATGACCTAAAGTCTGTACCTTGTGCACTTATCATTAGTATATTAAATAATTGGTACTTGTAACGCCGATTTTTATTAACTTTTACATTATTTAGACGCTATTCTCATGTAAATTATCAATCAGGTAGGGATGTAAGTAGGTTCCTACATTTGTTTTATAAACTTTACTAGTCAATCTCATAGGAATTTATTTTAGGGTTATGGTTTTGCTCATGTCAAAACAACTGTACCTATGCTAAGTTCATTATTTCAGCCGAAAGACTTCCACTGTTGGACATAGGTCTCCCCTAAGAGTCGCTACAACGAACGGTCTCGAATCCTTCACCAGGACATCGGTCCACCTTGTGGGTGGCCTACAAACGCTGCATCTTACGGTACCTACATACGCGTTCGCCAATCCAGAACCTTTTGGCCTCTCTATCCTATCTATTCTGCGAGCAATGTGACCGGTCCGTTCTATATTTGGCGATTCCTCGGGCTATGTCGGCAACGTAAGTTCTCCTGCAAGGAAATTCCGAGCACAGCCCACTTCATTGTCTTTTGGGTCACTTTAAGCCTGCTGATAAGGCCCGTTGCAAGCGACCACATTTCAGAACTTTATGTCATCACGCACTAGTCATAGACTTCCGTCTTGATACCCTGTGGTATGTCGGACGAGAAAATACAGCGCAGCTTCCCAAACGCTGCCCAGATGAATTGGATTAAACGATTGCTAAGTTCATAAATGTAAGGATTAAAAAGTCTTAATAAGAACTAAAGAGTCGACAGTTTATAAAACAATGAAGGAACAAAGCGTCCATATGACCATCCATCAGATATCTTAAGTGCTATACACTTATAACAAAGAGCCATTGGAAGAGAGAATCTCTCATTGAACTTGAACAAAGACTGTTCAAGTACCTAGACATACTTAGTTATCTTCAAAGGAATGCATTATTAATTACTAAAACAATTGTGGTTTAAATAGCACTATAAGGAATTATTTGTGTCATTACCTATGTATATAATTTATTTACTTACGAAAAATTATAGTTGCAAATTTCTCATCTACATACATAATTTCATAATTAATCATGATTATTCTTGAAAATTGAATTGAAGAACCATAGAGCACCATAGTTCAAACATACAAACTAAAACGGTGTAAGTACCAACCTAAGCTTGTCTTAAAAATAAACCTGTTGAATAAAAAAAAACTCAATAAGCACTTAGTCTAAATTAAACCCCCATTTAAAAAGCGCTATTTGTAGATAAAATCTTAAGTAAACACTTTATAAATGGCTACAATATTATCTAAAAATATAACAAGAACGAGTTACCCCCGTATTCACTTTGTTTTCTTTTTAACAAAATATACATCCCAAAATAAATATTATTTTAGTCCACTACATAGAACTGTCAAAGGAATTAGGACCTTATGCCTTTTGAGATGCTAATTAAAATTGCTAGAACGTTTAATAGCATGTGTAACCCCAAAATCTACATTGCGACACATGTATGCAAACTTTGCAGTCTGCAGACTGTAATGTATGTACATTTGATAATGCAGGTATTAGCATAAAATGCTGTTTAAGTAAAGTAGCAAACAAAGAAATATGGCAACTTGTATAGAATATTCATTAACTAGAAACATTTACAGTCCTACCAACTTATCTGTGAACTGAAAGAGGACGGCACCGTCGATTCAGTGTTGCTAATTAATATAAGGTGCCCAAAATTGAGTAAATATTCAAGAAGGAAATTTCACATTAGACATAATCCTTTAATTAATAAGAATTACAGTTTTTACAAATTAAAAACAATGATACCTATATAAAAATAATAAAATAAATAAAAAGAATTTGATCATTTACAGTTACGTAGGTACGCTATCAGTTTAGTCTCTCAGCAATAAACAATGACTTTATCTAAAAAAAAATCCAATGAAGTGGAAATTCAGCAGATAAAATATTCCACAGGGGGGGATACAACTTTCATTTAATGCGAAGTTAAGTAGGTACCTACCTTGCAAGAGGTACCTGGAATTCTAGCATTTAGTTATGACCGTACCTAACCCCTAACAACAGATTTGACTAATTATAATTAGCAGTGGTACCTAGTGGTAGTGTAATGTAATAAAAAAAAAACAAATTGCTTTACAATGATTTATTGAAAACCAGGTTCCTTTACAGTAATTGTGATCTTTAGATGAACCTGCATACACAACTTCATCCTGGTTGTGAGGCCATACTCCGCTTATTGCCGTACCACTTATCACTATCGCTTTCGGTTTCAGTGTCACTTACCACTTCTATAATAAAATGTTTATCTAAATGCAAATCATGTTTTAAGTATTCTCCTTCTAACCTGCAAACGTGTTTACAATGCTGTGCCCACTCATGAACTATAATAGCGTCAAAAGCTTCTCTAACTAGGCGAGAAATTTCAGCATTTTTGTGCTCAATATTTACATCAGCAACTTTTCTTTTCATTGTGCTCCATATGAGTTTAATGGGATTGAGATCACAGTGATAAGGTGGTAAATATAAACATTTGTGTCTATTGTCTTCTAAAATTTTTTCAATCTCTTATACAGGATCAGGCTTGTTTTTTTTACGTTTTCTCTCCTTGCCTGGTGTCCGAATTTTTGTACCAGTTTCTTCTGCTGCGTGCCCTTCTTTAACTATTTTTGAAATTAGTCCTTGGCTCACACCTGAAATATAAGATAATAAAATAAATGTTAGTAGAAATTTGAAATCTGGCAGGTTAGATTGCTCACTCACTTAGCAGGTTACCTATTAGATGTACATTACCGTTACGTTAACCTGCAGCAGAATAGAAACGAATATTTCGTGGACTTAAATAATTAGTTAAGTATCGGGTAATTTATAACAAGAAAGTTGACAACACTAACCTGTCGCTGCCGAAATTCGTTTGTATATTTGAATAATCGGAGACCCCGCCCGAGCTTCTTCTTCAAAAAAGGTTTTAATCTATAGAATAATGTTTCGAGCATCACTTTTAATAGCTTTCGGCATATTTAACTTTATAAATTCAGCCATATCACGACAAAACAACCAGAGAACCCGAATGTAGTATACACTGACAATAGAATGACATTTTAACATGACAGCCGTAGTTCCAATTTTCGCCATTTCACAGATAAGTTGGTAGGAGTGTACCTAAACAGAGTTAAAAATAATTATTACATAAACTGCCCATATTTTTTCCAAAAACATCGACTACCCATAGAAAAAAAAAAGAAATGTTTTAAATATAGAACACTGGGGATAGGGATAGGGAATATGCGTGCAATTTTTCTATTCGTTAAATTAAATCATTTTTAGATTTAATTTTAAAATATCTTCATCAACAACGAAGATATAAAGCTTCAAAGCTGCTAATAAGAAAAAGAAGACAGAGGTGGTTTTTGACGTCAAAGTACATCACGCCCATACGGCCGCCATAGAAAACAACGTTGTGACGAGAGGGACAGATATAATTATTTAAAATTGTTATATCTCATTTGTTTTTCTACCAATTTTAATATTATTTGCACTGTTAATATTCTATTTTTGTATATTTATTGATAAACTGGTTAGATAACAAATATTTTTCATGTATAATATATATTCCCTAGTGTCAACTTTAGAACTAGACAATAAAAAGAAACACTTATATAAGTGTTGTTGGGGGCAGAGGATGTAAATAATTACACAACACAATGGTCACGCTTGAAAGGCCTCAGCCAATTTATTTAACACGTATAAAAATACAGACTTCACATAACACGTGTAAATATCGAGTCCTTTACGTACATACGCGTGACGCTAACTCACAAATAGTTCACAGTTACTTTACAATACTTCACTGACTCTAATACGTTAGATAACTTAGGAAATCTGGAAATCTAGGGCCGCTCCAGGAGCGTAGGGTGCCAAGACAAACTGTCGCAGTGACGCTTCGAGTCGAACTGCAGAGAGAGAACGTCGTCTTCAACGAAAGTGCAGCTTAAGTACTTTTTCAGCCGGTCGCAAGTCGTGGGAGAGAGTCCCTTTTCCTCTAGTCTATTTCCTAATCCTGTTGAGGCCGGCTGACGTTCACCTCCCGACCCCCCGCATACGGCAAGCACACCATTGGTCATCAATAGTGGCGTGATTTTCCCCGTTGTAATCTACCAATAGAAACCCAGATTATTCTTAACGGTTTTTCTGTACTATTTACTTCTAAGAACCGCATTATGTACTTCTAAGAACTCAGTACATAGCCTTATATACTATCCCAGTAGCTGATTGGACAATAGTCTAGCCTCTGATAGGCTTGCTCTCTATTATGTACAGCGCTTATGTACATACATTATGCGTCTGTGAATGACGTAATGTTGATTATATTTAGTGATTCTAAATTACATGCTCGTGTCCGTAACAGCCTCCCCCCGGCGTAGCAACGCGAGCCTAACTTCCATCGGCCAGGACAACGAGCCTTCTAACTGGGCGTCTGAAAACGCCTCCACGCGTCTGTACCTCAGCGCTGCGTATGACACCATCAGGTCCTTGTATGGTGCGCACTATCTTCCCATATGGCCATACATTTCTCGGCAGTTGACCATCCGCAATGACTACTATATTTCCCGGTGCGAGTTGCGTGCGTGAATCTCGGACGTCGCCGCGCGGTGTCAACGTTGGTAGGTATTCGTTTATCCAACGAGTCCAGAACTTGTCCGCTAGCGCCTGTGTTGCGCGCCATGTCTTTCGATCGGCGACGTCGCACTGCCCTGTGGTTGGTAGTCCAGTAGCCGAGCCTAATAAGAAGTGGTTCGGCGTGAGCGCCTCCTCGTCGCCAGGTTCAACACTTACGTGTGTGAGGGGTCGCGAATTGACGGTGTGCTCGATCTCGATTAGCAACGTGGAAAGTACCTCCTCCTTTGGTGCGCGTTCCTTCAACACGGCCGACAATGCCGACTTTACACTTCTTATTAGTCGTTCCCACGCGCCGCCCTGATTTGGGGCCCCGGGGTCAATGAACCGCCATTCCATATCTTGCTTAATTGCGAATTCATTGAGGTCATTCGCCCACTGCTTATATGCCTGTTGGATTTCAACATCGGCTCCTCGAAAATTAGTCCCGTTATCGGACATCATAGTTTTAGGCCATCCGCGCCTAGCCGCCATTCTTCTTAGCGCTAATATAGCTGAATCGATGTTCAAACTTGGCAACAACTCTATATGTATTGCTCGCGTGACAAGACAGGTGAACAACATACCCCATCGTTTTTCATGCCGTCTTCCTATTGTGACTGTCATTGGGCCGAAACAGTCTACTCCGCAACGGGTGAACGACCGCAGGTGGGTGTCCAATCGTTCAATAGGTAAGTTCCCTTTGACGGGCCGTATTGGCGGCTTCCTTCGTCGCTTACATGTCACGCAATCTCTTATCAGTGCGCGCACTGTCGGTCGAACCTTTAAAATCCAAAAGCGTTCCCTCGCTTTGTTCACTATATATTCACGTCCCGCGTGATGATCCCGTTCGTGAATCTGACGTAAATATAGTGACGTCATCGGATGTTTGCCTTCCAAGATGGGTGGGCACTTCCTATCTTGAGAAACGTTCGCGGCATTTATGCGACCGTTTAAACGAATGACGTCGTCTTGAAAAATCGGGTCCAATCGGTAGAGTCGACTGGTCCTGTCTACTCTCCTACCTACAGCGAGTCGCGCTATTTCCGCTGGAAAGCACTCTCTCTGAGCCTCCCTTATCAGTAGCAGCTCGGCCTCCTGCTTGTGACGCAACGTCAACTGGGTAGCGCGTTTGCGGCATTTGTCGACGAACAGCAGGACATACGCAGTCGTTCGTAGTAATCGTTCGTATGACGAGAAACGAGTCGTGTCGACGAGGCTGGTGATGCGCGCTATGTGCGCGACGATCTCATCACCCCCCTCTCCCTGCGCGATCTCCGTTGGCCAGATGTGTTCTGGTCCGCCCAGGAAGAGGGGACCAGTGGACCATCTGCTGTCGCTTTCCAGTTGTATCATTTCGGGCCGAGTTGCGTCATCGGCTACTTTACTCGCGTACCCTTTTTCCTTGAGGTCATTGACCTGTGACACGTGTGCTTTTTTGAAGTCAGCTGACTTATCCATTTTCCTTTCAATGGTGTCGAGTCTACGAAAGGTCATATCGTGACTCGGTGGTAGGTGTGGCTCATCACTCCGCCACGGCAATCCTACCTCATGGTGACCGTTGACCAGCCGAGCAGTCTTCGTGAAAATATCCTGCGCCCGTTCGTCTGCCAGCACTGTTCTCGGCTGGTAAACTATCCCCTGAGCGTCGATCGAGATATGCGATGTGGTGAGGTCCTTTAACTCTTCGCAATCCTTGGATATTTCCTGTGGGTGCACGTGCAATGCTGTCCCGCTACTCGCCTCGAATCCAGTTACGCGCCGTGGTACCGTTCCGTGTACCACCCATCCTAGCTGCGTAAGTGAAGCGGCTGGCTCGTTCTGCCGTCCCGTGAGCAATGTTCGCGACACTATCAAATGCCAATTATCGGCGCCTATCAATAGGCGTGGCTTCGCATTCTCGTAACACACGTCACGTGCAGGTATACGTTTCATGTGTTCGCAGCGTAGATAGCTCGCTTTCACGGTCTGACCGGTTATATTTAAGCGTTTAACAGTACGCGCGCGTATGTTAAAACACTCTGAGCGTTTTCCCTTGATTCCTATTTCCACGCAGCGACTGTCGTTCTCTTGCCGCGTGGCCGTAATCCCGTGGACGCGTAACGCTCGCTTAATTCCTTTTGCGCCCATTTCCTTAGCTATCTCTTCGTCGAGTAGCGTAACAGTGGAGCCCTCGTCCAGTAACGCATGCGTCTCTATTTCCCTGCCGTTCGGCCCCCGCAACGTTACTGGGCACACTTTGAGTAACACCGCGCTCATTTCGCTGCCGGCATGGGCAGATGCGGTGGTCGCCGATTCTTCCCTCACGCTCCTGGTCCCACAGTTGGTGGAGGCGCTAGCCGCGTCCGACGTTCGGTCGGCGGTGTGGAGTAGCCTATGGTGCGATCTACGACATTCCTGCTCTCCGCACTTCCTCGCGGTACACTTGAATCGACGATGTTTACTCGCCAGACATTTGAAACATGCTCCAGTTTCCTTGGCCCATTCCCATCTTTGTTGGACCGTCATGTCACCAAGTTTCTTGCAGCTTGGCGTGGCATGTCCCTCGCCACAGCACAAGCACGTCTTCTTAGCCCTCTCTCTCTCGTCCTCGCCAGGTCGCTCGGCGGCGGCGTACGTTGCGGGTACGCGCGCTTTATTCCTCCTAATGACCGCTTGTGCTCTGGCGGGAGCTTGCTGACGCGTCGCTTCCTTTGAAGTCGTAGTCACGGTCGACGAGTACGCGTATCTTACGGCCCGATCAGCTTCCCTCATTAGGTAGCGCGACAGCGTAACGATCTCTGCTTCCACGCGACTACCATGCTCTTGGGCGTAATCACACCAACGCGCGCGCATGTGTGGGCTGAGCTTCTCTACCACGTGTCTGGACAGCATTGGGTTTTGTAGGTACCCCCTATCATCCAGACACGATAGCACGCTGACGATGTTCTGCAGCTTTATCGCGAACGCGTTGAGTTCAGCGGCCGTCGTACCGAGTCGCGGTAATTTTCTTAAATCGTCGAGTGACTTGTCGATTATAATCTCGGGACGTCCGTAACACTGTTCGAGTGTATGCATTATCACGGCGGGGTCAGCAGCGGTGCAAAGTAGCGCGGACACGGTCTCTCTCGCTTCACCTTTCAGGCTGTTGCGTAGGCGCGCTAAGTTCTCTCCTCGTGAGAATCCATACTCTCGTGTCGAGTCTCGCATTGCTGACTTGAACAGCAACCACTCGTGCGGCGCTCCCGTGAAAATTGGCAACTCTAACGCTTGACGCGGCGGCGGTCGATAACGTGTCATCCTATTTAACGCGTCGGCTAGCTTATCGATATCTCGGGATCGAGATCGAGATCGAGATTTAGATTTATATCGCGACCTAGGCGGTGATCGGAACCTAGGTTCGCGGGGCTCCTTATTCTCTACGCGGGGCGGCTCCTCTCTCGGAAAGTACGCGCGTTCTCGCTCCTCATACTGTGGCGTACGCGGCCTCGTAAATTCCTGCCTACCCCGGGCGCGCTCGGCTTCCTCCCCCCGTATGTGAACCGGGGCGGGTGCGCGTATCGCTGACGACGTTTGATCTATCGCAGTCAGCGATGGTAATTCCTCGTCCCCCGTAGGCTGCGCGCATTGCAGCCAATTATCGATTCGATTATCGGTGTCCGCGACGTCCTGGGCTATATCACTATCTCGATCTGTTTCCTCGCGAATGGTAGCTACATCTATCGCTAATCTCTTCTTAACCAGCTCGGCTTCGAGTTGCAATTCCTGGCGGCGTATCGCGGCGAGGCGCTCCTCAGCATGTAATTCTGCTTGCCTAATGCGCAGTACAGCACTAGCGGTGGATTGGCGCGATCGTACGGATTGGACGGGCGACCTACTATTTATCCTATCAACGGCGGGCGCGGGCGCTGGGATGGCGGTCGCGGCGGCGGCTGACGTTATAGCATCCATCGTAGTGTTCTCGGCTGTCGGCGCGTTCGTAGGCACTGTTGCAGGAACCGGTACAGACGCGGGAATCGTAACGCGGGGGTTAGCGCGTGATAATATTGTCGCGCGGGACGACGGTGACGCGGGGGGGTCTTCAAACACGCGGGCTTGCGTATCTTCGTTCTTCTGGCTTCTTGTAGTCGGCATCCTTCCTCCTCGTTTGGCACCCTAGCTCTATCAATGCCCTAGCGGCCCTATCAGACCTACCGGAGGGCCCTATGAGAGGGATACGCTCCGGCAGGGATGGAAAATGTGCAGGAAATGGAAAGGTGGGGACTACCCTGCAGAGAACTACACGCGCTACGAGGTGCTCAGCAACCGGTGGGAACGACCGGTTGCCTCGGCAGTGCCTACAGTCCGGCCCTCGCAACGTGCGCAGCCTTACAGGCGCAGTAGTGCTATTCAACCACGTTTGGTTGGCGACACCGCACAATATGTCGCACCGCCTTGAAACGGCGTTAACTCAGGCACGCACCTTTGACACCGTTAGGTGGCACGTACCTGAGCCGCGGTCCACCCGCTTAAAAGGTTCTTGACGCGACGGCGCAAAGGACCCGTGGATCCCTCTCTGCAGCTCGACACGACGGCTTGACACGACGCTGGCGGCTCGAAGTTCCCGACGTGGCGACAATCCTAAGCACCTACTGGGTCGGACTTGCTGCGTTCCTGTGTTCCTTTTCAATCTTCAGAATAGGTATTCTTCGTAACGTGACTTGCTGCGTTCCTTTTCCCACTTGAAGCGTTCCTTTTCAATCTTGAAAGCTTTCCTCTTCTTTCTTGAAAATAGGTTTCTTCGAAACGTAACTTGCCGCGTTCCTATTCTTACTTGCAGCGTTCCTGTTCGAGCTTGAAGCGTTCCCTTCTTCAATCTTCGACACCCAACTGTATTTCTTCACGTCTCCCCAAAGACGCACAATAAGCCGCTCGATATTCCTTACCAAAGGACCAATATCCGGCTCTCGAAGGACCAAAGTTCCTCTGTTGGGGGCAGAGGATGTAAATAATTACACAACACAATGGTCACGCTTGAAAGGCCTCAGCCAATTTATTTAACACGTATAAAAATACAGACTTCACATAACACGTGTAAATATCGAGTCCTTTACGTACATACGCGTGACGCTAACTCACAAATAGTTCACAGTTACTTTACAATACTTCACTGACTCTAATACGTTAGATAACTTAGGAAATCTGGAAATCTAGGGCCGCTCCAGGAGCGTAGGGTGCCAAGACAAACTGTCGCAGTGACGCTTCGAGTCGAACTGCAGAGAGAGAACGTCGTCTTCAACGAAAGTGCAGCTTAAGTACTTTTTCAGCCGGTCGCAAGTCGTGGGAGAGAGTCCCTTTTCCTCTAGTCTATTTCCTAATCCTGTTGAGGCCGGCTGACGTTCACCTCCCGACCCCCCGCATACGGCAAGCACACCATTGGTCATCAATAGTGGCGTGATTTTCCCCGTTGTAATCTACCAATAGAAACCCAGATTATTCTTAACGGTTTTTCTGTACTATTTACTTCTAAGAACCGCATTATGTACTTCTAAGAACTCAGTACATAGCCTTATATACTATCCCAGTAGCTGATTGGACAATAGTCTAGCCTCTGATAGGCTTGCTCTCTATTATGTACAGCGCTTATGTACATACATTATGCGTCTGTGAATGACGTAATGTTGATTATATTTAGTGATTCTAAATTACATGCTCGTGTCCGTAACAAGTGTAATTTAAAATTAACTATTTTTTCTAAACCACTATGATGTCAAATTACCAAATACGTCAAAAATTAGGCGTGAAACACTGAATTTAATATGAACTATCAACATTGATTTTTTCCTGGCTAAGTAAACGTAACATCATATTGATGATGACATCATATTAAGTCAATAGAAGGTAAATAACCATTCGATGCTGTACCTAGAATGCTAAGCTTGTCAGTAGCATTTTGTTTTTTAAACGATTAACTTGTGAAAAATAAAAATGGTGTTTTCTACTAAATTAGTGGTTATCGTTCAGGAGTTTAGAAAACATACGGCGCCACGGAAAAGTGAGTTTTCGTTTTTGCTGATTTTTCGTCAAACTTTTACAAAGTTAATAAATAATTATAGTTCGTCAAGTTGTTTAATTGAACGAATAGATCTTTCTCTAAAACAAATTGTCTGGATATAGTTAATTTCGTTTTTTCTTCTCAGGGTAGGCAGAGGAAACACCGGCCTCATCTAGTTTAAATAGACGAAAAAAAATACTTACGTGTAACTCGTGCACTTAGACAAAAAAAATACGTGTTAAAGTGTTGTTAGAACCTTTTTGCAAATTAAATATCATTAATACAGGGTGTAAAGTTTAAAATTGTTATCTTTTTTCTATCTCATAAATTATTTATGAAACATAATGTCTAAATCTATCTTCAACAATGTCTTCATATTATGATTCGGATCAATGGTTCATTAAATCGTCGGTCACGCCTTATGTCCCCGTGGCTCAGATCTTTAAACTAACAGACCGCGACGGAAGCATTTAACACTTTGATGTTATGAAAACTTCACGCACGTGGAAAATATATTCATGTTGTTACCTAATAGGAAAATGAACCAAAATATATTTATTATTTATATAATAAATAATAATAATATGAATTCCATCTCTAAATATAGATAATATAGAATAGATGTGTAATCTTTGTATGATAATTCATGAAGTTGGTATGATGTCATCCACTTATACAATAAAAAGCTGATAAAAGGCAAGTTCTGTACTTATTTGTTAGACAAAACTATAATACTAATCGAAAATACCATGACAACAAAAAAACTTTTTACAAAAAAAATACAACCGACTTCAATGTAAAAAAAACACTGAAAAGTGCAAAATAACTTAATTTCGGAATTCGGTGTTAAATAACGAAGAGACAAAACTATTATAGAAACACCGACTTCCGAAATTAAAGTTATTTTGCACTTTTCAGTGTTTTTTTTACATTGAAGTCGGTTGTATTTTTTTTGTAAAAAGTTTTTTATTTTTCACTTTTTAGTTATTGTACCACCACTAAAAAGTACCTACCCCTCAGCCATACTTAAATACCTTATAGCCAGAGTGCATCTTATGACAATTCTAATAATACCAAACACGGTTAGATTAAATTAATTTATTACAGAGTTCCGGTGCTAATTTCAGGCTTCATCATCAGATCAGTTCGATATATTACCCCTCTTCTTTCAGTCAGTCATCGACTACACGTATAAACAAAGCAGTTTTACTTGTTACGATAGTTCTGCTGTGATCCCATGAGGAGTTCTGTTCCATATCTACGAAGTTCATGATCAGATCATAACAATATTTCTATGGGACCAACTTGGAAGCATAACCTTTAAATCAAAAAAAAAAAATTCAAAATCAGTCCACAATTGACCGAGAAATCGGTGAACATACATAAAAAATAAAAAAAAAACATACATTCAACCGAACATATAACCTCCTCCTTTTTGAAGTCGGTTAAAAAACACATTATTTCATCTAATCGGACCCCAAGGCAAAGTCAGTGTTAACTCCAACATAATTATATCGACGTCACAAGGTTAGCTCGTTAAACATGCATGTGACGTCACACAAAATGGCGGTAATGCATTCTTTGGCAATGGAGCCAACTATTGTCAGCCTAGTTAATAGATAGATATGATATTTGCACTGTTAATGTTAATCTCGCCAAGGCCGAAGAAACGTGGGTGCAGGTTACGTATGACAAGTAAT
Source organism: Mythimna impura (assembly GCA_905147345.3). Lineage (NCBI taxonomy): Eukaryota > Metazoa > Arthropoda > Insecta > Lepidoptera > Noctuidae > Mythimna > Mythimna impura. Next base: position 8,540,541 of record LR990362.1, on the reverse strand, counting down.
AACATTGCTATCTAAACGTAATATAGATAGTAGGTAGCTAATTGTTTTGTCTTTGGTTATCGTTTAGAAAGGTTTATTTAAAGAATTATAAAAATATTCTCTGGGACAGATTTATCTTTGGGACTTAAAACCAAAATTTAATTTTTTTTTACCACATAGACTCTCAAAGACCTTTACATGATAAAATTCCTAAAAGCTTCAGAACAGTCAAAGAATTTGAAGAACTATTTATGGCCTCATTACAGGCCTCATTAGTGACCTATCGAGAAATTCTGTGAATAACAAAACAAATGAAATATTTTATAGCAAAACTACACGATGCTTTAAATGACTTTTGGACTATACAAGGACCCTTTGTCTCTGGTCTTATATGCTTGACAACACACGAAGAAACTGGCATCAACAATATGGAGCCATAAGTCATTGTGACTATAGATGTTAATCATGATACTGACACTAAGGCCGCATTATTTGCTGGTAAACTCTTGAGTTTACAAGCGTTACAAGTTACAGTTTCATAAACAAAACACTTCACATCCTGGGAAATAAAAAAAACTCCATTCAAAATGTTTCGTATTACATATCCTACAACTCAATCCTTTCAGTGAACACAAATCCGGATATTCTCGTTAAACCGACAAAAAGACTGACAATCTAATTACTTGAGCACTTACTAATTGCCAGGAGACAGCCGTAATGCCTCACTAAACAAGGGATAATCATTAGGAATGCAGTTACGATAGCCTTAGTCCGACAGAAAAGGCAATCCAATTGCCATGATGGGCACGTAATGTTCCATCAATGGTTAGTATGGCGATTCATACGAATTGTTCGATTAGGACGTCGTAGGGCACATTTCTTTCCTTTTTGTTTTTATTGTGTATATGGTAGCGTGGTTTCTTGTTGTTAATATAAACGCAGGCCCGCTACTTGTTGGAATTTTGTGACATTGCTTTTGGACACGACAAAATCATAACACATGAAACAGTAGAATTATCGAACTCGTGATGAAGAACAGTAGTTTCTGTATTACAGTGAACAAATGAATCTGTTACGTATCTTGACGTGTGGTGATCATTTACTTTCTATTGTTACATTTAACCCGACATGTGTGCACATAAAGTCATAAGATTCTATTTCGCAAAACTGTGGGACAAATTGTTGCCATTGTGTCCGTTCTCACGTCGTCGGTCGTTTTATAATTTTCTTATTGTTGCTTTTGTAAATTTACGCCTCCTTTTATATTTTAATTAAAGCGGTATAATAACATAACAGACTTATTCGCAACTTTACTGAAAATAAGTCGATCATGGTTTACTCAAATACCGGATCTAAAAATGACCTCAGCCTTTGTTTTGCCACAATACAGTGGATTAACTGATCTTCATTATACTCCATCAATTCTGTACCCGATACTTTTATGTGTAGAACCAAGGTGATATCACTCGACTAGAGCTTGATAAAACAGCGCTGCAAGCGGCTTATGATTAATGTTGTATTAATAGACGGAGTTGGTAATCGGTCGCTTGAAGCGGTTGGAAGGTATTTTCGTGTTCAAAGGTACAGAGCAGTGTATCAGCTGGTCGTGGAAGCGACGCACGTCGGTCGTCGCTTAGTCCGCGAGTTGCCGTGTTTACATTTCCGATTCGCGTCCTTACACCCAGTTTCAAAACAGTGCCAATTTCTTCGTAAACATGAAATTTGATTGGTTTTTTAGATAACCGTTTACATCGTAATTAATTTGTCATTTTTATTGCGTTTGCATTTCGTCTCGTTTAGTGAAACTGGATGCGCATGAGTGGTTATTTGACTTTCGCTTCTGGCAGTGTGTTATTATGGTTGCAACGGTGTCCTAATTTAGCATAAATTGCATTTGCGTTTGTAATGAAAAACGTAGTTTTACTAGAAACGTTGCATATGTTTTCTGCGTTCTTAAATCGACCTTGGCGAACAACGTCTTAAGTGTTTATAAATTGCCAGCTGAGAATACAATTCAGAAATTGTTTCCTTGTGATTTTAATTCTTAGTTATTAGTTTGATCGTATAACGTTCGTACTTCTTGTTGTGGGCGAACTATTTAATTATGCATTCGGTGTTCAAGATTGGTGCAGTGCAATAAATCCGTTACGTAATCGTATTGAGAATTTGTTTTAACTCTTAAACTATTTGACTAATCCTTTTAAGTGCCTTTTATTGTTATATCATCTTTAAGAAGTCCAACCGCCGCTGCTACAACTTTAAATATTACATCAATTCCTTTTGTGTCTCTAATGTCTTAGCCTTTAACGTCATTTAGGGTCAATAGTTCAAGAATACTTCATATAATGATTCTTCGCAAGACGCCATTTGCACCTCTATTATATTTGCAATAAGATTATCAACGAATTAATATTTTTGCTAGATCATACTGTTTTTTCAGACAACTACATAGTATCAAGTCTATTAACTGTTTTCAGTGTTCCTGAATAAGTTTTTCATTACCTACATTAAAGTTTTTTTAAACTCATAAAAAGTTACTGAATCTATTTTCTACTAAAATGTCGAATGTATACGTATTTCCACTACCTTTATACCTTTAGAATTAGATAATCACTTTCACTGTTTTTTACTTAATGTTGACACAAAACTTGTTTTTCAAACACATTACGAACGAACTACACCACCATTGAATTGAGGACAACCTTTTCATTTATTATGAATTCTTCTGATATCGGATCTAACAACTATTACGTTTTTATTAGAACCATTTTATAGACGGAAACAATTTCTAATGATGGTTTTATTGTTAATGATGAAAAGGGAAAACTTATAACAACCGTAGAAAGTTATATAAATAGAATTGTTGTAGTTTGTTTTATGGGAATAGCTATATCGAGATGTAAGTTTATTCTTTTAATGCTTTAACCAATTATATCTACGATTTAGTAAACTTGTTTTTTCAAATAAACACAATTCCTTGAGAACTTCACAACCTGCTTTACTCACGGAAGGATCATCATAAGAGATTCAATAAAAGATACAGGAAGGATAAATCTCATAGTCATAACAATTGGATATACATGAATACATGCAAAATTAAAACTCATACATTTTTTTCAATGTGGGTAGACAGATACTGCAGAAAGTCTCTTGTTACTATCTATACATTATTCTTTTTGCTTCGTACACATTAAACTCAAAAAATCCTACCTACTCCTTTGTCCAACTTACAAATTTTCGCAGAGCAAGCAAGAGACAATTCGATTGCTTCAAATCCTTATTCCAATATATGTCAACGCAAACACATCATAATTGAATTTAAAGTGCCTCAATTACATTAAACACGTCATTCAACAAAATTACATCAATAACAGCTCCATCAGCCTGACCCAAAATTATGTTTAATTTGTCTTAAACTATTGTGTAATGTCCAAAGATTGTGTAACCAGTTTCTCTTTGTAAAACAACCTTATATCTATGCCACTGTATTGTGCATCTACCATTTGTAGACAAGGTACTGTTCTGATTTTGTTAAGCAGTATTGCAAGCTTGGATTGTCTGTAATGGCTCTGAAATGATAACATTATTTGCGAGTTTACCTTGTTTCAGATAGGTATCTATTGGCAAAGTACCATGAAATTACTTTTAAGATAGATTCTTTCATTCAAAATCTTATAATATACCTATTTTTGAAGTCACAATAATTGCGCAGATCATTTGAAAAATAACCTCTGCAGAATCCATTGCAGTTGCGCATACAATTTGATGTTTAAAACATTTGTTCTTGCCAGTCAGTGGAGGCGTTATTTAAACATAATTCATTGCAAACCACTTCGCATTGGCTGCGTCTACGTCTCATTTTGGTACCTGACATTTGCATAAGTAAGCAAAAAATAATGGCATGCAATAATTTTTCATAAGTGCAAACATTTTGAACAAAGAGTTATGTGCAAAGGTCGGATGTCGCAAATATATCCTCTCGCCAACGTTTTGCATAAGTTATATATTATTATAACAAATGACCAGATTTCTCTGTAGGTACATCATGAAAGTTATTTTTTTACTTTAAGTGCTTACAGTCGGACATTATCGTTTTCTTTTTTCAGAGTAATTTATGCAGCCGCGTAGTTTAAGTAAATTATATGCCAGAAAACCAGTAACAGCGTAAAAAATATGAAGGAGAAGGTTGCAGAGCTTTTATTTATGGTTATATAATTAGATTTTGGTCTTATGAGGCGTACATAAAGTCTTAAGTTGCGTTTTGTTCTCCACAAATCTGTTCTAATGAGTTTAAAATCATCTCGAAAAGCTTCGATCTTCAATTTTTTTTAAATAATCATGTAGGTACACATACTTAATATTCCAACCATGTTATCCTTGAACGGACTGGCTTTTCAAAAGAATCGAGGGTCAATACTCCTGCGTTAGACATCAGTCATGAGATCAGAGCCACTCCTTACATGTTCAGCTACCTTTTATGTCGACCCTACTAAGTAGATATTCATTTGAAGCCGACATTGATCTGATTCCTTTAGGTCAGTATTGATCACCTTGTAACAATTGACTGTAATTATATTCAGATAGATACTCATTAGATCTGATAAATCAATACTTCTTTTCATCTATAATAATTTTATAATGAAGATCGATTCTATTATAACTGGCCACTTAAAAACTGGAACAACTTAATTCGAAAACATTTAAATTATAGAACGAACAGCTATTAGTCATTTTTTTCCGTTGTTATTACCAGTTTTTTTTTTAAGCTGAAGTTTGCACGTTCACAAAGTTCAATGTCTCTCTTAACTGTTGAGTTTACAAATTATAATTTTATGATGACTGTGGTTTTCTGCACTCATTTTTGTCTACACGCATCGCCAATGCCCAAATAATATTTTGCGTTCGAATAAAGAATCCGTTATTTTTATGGGCGGCTCCTCGTTTATTTATGGTCGGATCCCACTTTTTTCTATGTCAACCAATTTAGTCTATGATTTGATTATTTTATCTGCGCATCTAAAGTAATTTATTTTGTTTAATTTAATTATAAGCTTGTATAATTAGTTTCGAAATTAATCTCCATATTTGTAGTTAAGAATTGATCACAGGAATCTGTGTGTCGTGTTAAGGAAAGTGGCTTCGAGACTAGTTCTATCATACATGTCGGTAACATACGACAGTTTCACTTCCACACATCGCGTGATTACTGATCACCGTAACATACCTGAAGTACCTATTCTGACGGGTTTGATATAGGTTCCTGTCTAGTTATTAAATTTGATTTAAGAAGTTTTCTTCCAAAAAGATCTTTTGCTGTCCAGATCAGCCAAATATTTTCGATATTAGTCCATGTTTGTTTTCTTTTCAAACGCCTCTAATTCATAAAACACTTAAAGAGAATCATTAAGTAATTTCCTTTTCGAATAACACGATAATGTGAAAACGTAAACACCAAATATTGACAAACTAATGAAATGCTTGATTTTAATTACAGCAGAACATTCTATTGTTGCTTAAGATTATCCGTTAATTACATTTGTCAGGCTAACGGTACTGACGGACATTCTAGTTCGTCTCGACTTCTCAAGTACCGCTAGCATTGAATTCTCTGATGTATTACCGGCCTGCTACAATTGTTCGAAGTGAGTGATTCGCTTGTAACTTGACGTTTGAACATGCTCTATTTATAAATTATGTTTTGTTTTGTTTTTGACATAAACAAGAACAAAATGGCGCCAGTTTGAACGATAACTTTGACAGCTGTTCGTAGATTTAAATATCGAATACATAATATCTAATAACTGTAGATATAATATTTTATTTTCAAACAACTGAAAGTAGGTTATTACCGATTTTAATATTGAGTGAGACGAATTTGTACGTTCTTCATTTTAAATTATTTTAATTTGCAGTTTGAATGAAGACCTCGTTTTTATTGCCACACCTAATTTCGCACAATATTGTTAAAGAAGCGAAAGTTTAAACTTTTATGATGTAATAGTAACTCAAAACTGAAACTCATGCGCATTCACTAAATAAATTCAGCTGTTAAATAACTATCATTATTTCAATTAAGGCCTCCTCGAATTGATAATCATCAAAATAGTTCGTGACGTTGCATCATTGTTTTAAAACTAAATCTGACGAAGCTCTATGCTGTTTTTTATTGGGGTGAAGGAACTAGTTGTTGGCACTGATGTATAGTTTGATTCAGCTTAGTTCAATTATTTGTGATTCCAAATTCTGGTTTAGCTCACTTGCCCAACTAAACAAAACAAAAATCTATAGCTTGATTCTTAAATTAAAAGTGTGATTTATACGATAAAGTCTGTAATTTGATTCCATAGTAATTAATATTAGCAGAAATCAGGTGAATAACATCACGTAGATCACCACTTATTTTCTCATCTACCTTTCTCACCTAAAAGGAGGTAGGCATCTAAAAATAATCTTAATAAAAACCTTACGATGAAAAATTACCACTGCCAGTGCCGACAATTAGTTCTCCAACTCTAACTCAGTGTTGCCAGTGTTCAAATGAGTGACTTAACATTTTTATCTAACAGCTTCTCATTACGTACGGTGTGAAAGTGATGTATTGACGGGACAGTGTTCATTATATCACAGTGATACTCTTGCCAAAATGAACTTATCTGCGACATCTACAGCTACCGCTAACAATGAGGAAGTCGGTGAGTTATTGCTAAATCATTAACAGTATATTTTTTTATTTCATGTTAGTGGCTTAGTGAATGGTTATCTTTATTTTTATTGACAGTAAGTTGTGAATGACTTTCCCTACGGGTTTTATGGAATGGGAATCGATTAAATATTGACGTGACTATGGGACCCACAGTAATAACAAACCTTTAACCCACCGTGTGGGTTATGGGTTTGTTATTTGGTAGGGGGGTTGTCATTTAGGGTTTGTATTAGCTATTATGATCTATTTTATGAGACAAGTGGTTGTCAATAGATATGTTATGCTAAACTAAATCGTAAGTATTAAAAATTGGTTGAAAAATCAATATAGTTAGGTATATGATCACTAGATATGTCATTGTACGATTTGTTAGGCATTCCTTTGAAAATGTCGCATAACTTTCGATATATAGGTAGATATATCGAAGTACGTGTACATGACAGAATTTCAACAATTTCAACTCTGCATGTCAGATAGTGCCATAAACTTCAATTTGGCAAACAAACAATACCATAGACTATACTGCACGCAATTAGTCATAATACTCAAAAACCTTGAATAATAATCTTATTTGGTTAACATTTTTAAAACAAGTTTCCAATTGACTTTGTACCTCTTTAAATAATGATTATTTAAAGTCAGGTATTTGCTGAGAAGAGTACCTACCTTTAAGTACATAGTGGTATGGTGTGTCTGACCCGATAGGACTTGATCGCCTACACCCAGCCTACGCTTGTCAACAACTCCACACCACAACTTCGCGGTTCGCCATTTTACCTCTTAGTACTTATTGGAACCATAGAGTAATATAGGGCTTTTGCATGTGAGTTTACATTTTTGTTAACTCACCTATTTTAAAGGAGTAATTCCTAGTGTAGGGCAACGTATAAAAAATAAATACATATCTCATCATCATCATCATTTCAGCCGAAAGACGTCCACTGTTGGACATAGGCCTCCCCCAAATGTCGCCACAATGACCGGTCCTGTGCGTCTCGCATCCATCGGATTCCCGCGACCCTCACCACGTCCGTATGGCGTTCGGACGTAAAGAATGGCACCATCCCATCTCTTCCCGTGGGTGCCGTAAGAGGCGACTAAGGGACATACCAGAGAATGGGCAGCAGCATTCTCTGTGCATTATAACAAACACACTGCGATCGCCAACCCGCCTGCCTAGCGTGGCGATTACGGCAAACCCCCCAAAAAAATACATATCTACAGTAATCATATTATAAATAGGAAAGATTAGTATTTTAGTTTGTAATGAATAAACTCAAAAAACTATTGTATCAATTAAAAAAAAAATCACCAGTAGAATGACAGGCATATATTTTCTACTTTCACGCGGGCGAAACCGCTGACAGATGCTAGTATATATTGTACTAGCTTTTGCTCGCGTCTTCACCCGCGTACATAAAATATAGCCTATGTCACTCAGGAATAAAGCAGCTTTCTATGGGTGAAAAAATTGTAGCAATCGGACCAGTACTTCCAAAGATTACCTCCTACAAACAAAAAAAAAACATAAAAACAAAAAAACAAACCAAACCCGATTAAGGCGCAGGGAGAAGTGAGAAATATCGACGGGTTTCAAATACAAGATGGAAAAGCAAAACATGAAATAATTTTAGCTGTAAGACAAGAACTATAATAACAACTACTGGTTTGAAAGCCGGAACGCATAATCATGGACGAATTTTAAATGAAATCACCAAAAGTACTTCTTTATGAAAATTCTTAGTAGGCAACGCGATTGTTTCAAGCTTGGTCTCTGGTTGCTTTTGCTATCTAATCTTGTGTGGATACTTCGAATCTTCCGTAATATAACCTTTGTGGTCTTACGCCTACTCAAGAGGATAATTTGCCGCTCCGTAGTTGGCTATAGGAATAAGAAAGTTGGCTAAATTATGAATCAGGAGTGTGGGAGGTGCCTAACAAAGGGTTTGTTAGCAGATGCTTAGGAGATCGTCGTCAAAATCAACGTAATTACTTTAGACAAGTCATCCATAGTTAATTACGAAAGTAATTAGTTTTCTAATGTTATAAAGTCAGCCATTGAGCAATGTTTCGCCGTACCAGACGAATCACTTGAGACACTATCTAGACTTACAAGACAGTGAACTAAATTCAGAAGCACCAAAATAGAATTCTTGGATTTGTTCACAAAACGGGTAGCATAACAAACGACTGCATCATCATCTTTCAAACTTTTCTTCGGTAACCATAAACAAAAGAGAATTACGTCTATAATTAGCAGTGCAGTCAAATTCGTGAGTAGGTCACTCCAACGCTGACGATAATTTTTAACATTCGTTTTCTCCACAACGTTTTCCCATGTTGCAACTGCATCCATTGCGCAACTCCTGGCAAAAACTGGCTCTTCTTATGCCAATATAACTGGCAAGGACAGAGTATGTATATTGGCAGCGAGTGCCCGGCACAATTGTCGTTAAATTTTAATGTGAGCATAATGCATTCGACATTGGCAAAATATGATTGAGGAAATCAGCCGTAATTGGAATTGGTAGCAGTTATAAAAATATCAATTTCACTTCTTTGTTGAACCATTCTAAAACCACCAGTCAATATACTTACATTAATTTATTCTTATATAACTTTAGAACAGCACAGTGCAGTACCAATAGCATTTTCCATTTTATTCATTCTTCATGACTCAGTATTATTATACAATTATTAATGATTTGATTCACGCAATAAGTTCCGGCATCATTATTTTAGGTTACGATAGTTTAATATGCTGCCAACGTCCACAAATTGGTATGTAAAAGCGTTGCGTGATTGAATGATGCCAAACATATGGAGTGAGATGGTTTAATTAGCTATTTTCTACTGTAAGGAGTGTAATGCGTAAATCATGAGAGATTTTACCGCGTGCTTCTTCAAGAATAGCGGCTTGTAATTTACTTTCTTCAAAGTGCATTAGCTATTATGAGAGCATCATAACATCGTCTTATTATCTTCAGATCAGATACTTCAAATTTTATTTTCGGCTTTAAGAGGAGATTAGAAATCCCAGTTAAAAATAGAACCCTCTCTATTCCTATCATCAAGGCAACTTAGCTGTTCTGTCTTGTGATTTGTCGACATTTTCTGCGTATCCACTTGAATTCTGATAACATCAACATCCACTATCCACTTGCCAGACATAGTGATTAAAGCATGATCCTCCAAGATCACTCAATCTCCGGAAAGGATTTAACTGCCTCTCAGATAACCTGCTTAGGTCATAAATCTTTTTCCAGTTACACGCTGGCAGTCTTTAATTAAGTTAACTGTCCCGTAACGAATAAGGAAATTAATTCGCGAAGCTTAATTCTAGATTTTTAATCTAGAATTAAGTTTTTGATTAAATTTTTGGCTGCAATGTTTTGTATCTCATAAAGATCGCCAATGCAAAGCAAAATTCGAGGTCATAGATTTTTTTTATTTATATCAATACACTGCTCCGTTATTCCATTATCTTGTCTTATTTATTTTCTTATCTTCTATACAAGGTCGTATCGTTTTAGCTTCTGAGTTTCTATTATGACTTCATTTGCTTCATTGCGGTCAAGACCTCTACTCCTCGGCTTGATAACCTATGATATCAAATTCAGCACGCTTGTTAATCCATCTAGTGATCGTTTCATCCAGTCATCTTGGGTAGTTTTGTGAGTGATGTCTTCTTACGAAGTGTCTTGTGATAATCTGTGATCCAAATGTTAATCCAGTTTGACTCTTAGTTAAAACAGTTTCTAATAAGTGTTCCCCATTATTTGTAGATTCACAATTATTATCTCCGATATGACTTTCTTGGATTACCAACTTTCCTGCAATTAGAAATTTAATGTAACTACAATAAATTTAATCTGTTAAACGGATGAATATCATAAAGTTTTCCCAGCGTCTCACCTTGCAACAACTTTACCTATCTGTATACATAATTTCTATTCATATTGAATACAGTATCTCTAAGATCTATGAAGAAACTCAATATCTCCGCCGGGGTCACCTTGCATTTGTTACGCTGTACTTATATTGTGCAACGTTGTTTCTGCAGTTGAACAAATATGAATATCTTAGTCTTAAGGCACTTTTTCCGGTGACCTATATACTATTGTAACTTTGTTTTCGTCTACCGTTAGCTTTCCGTCAATCACACCTTATTTGCAAGTGTGTAGCGTTTGGGCTTCGCAACTGACACCTTATTGTGTTCTGCAATAGGTGCATTTTGGATTGATAGTCATACGTTTATGACAGAAAGACAAAGTTGGATTTGCATTTGGTGAAATAGTTCGTTGTTAGTGTTTGCAAGCTGGACATCGTTAGTGCCTTGCAATAGAGACGTGGCGTGATTTTTGCCAGGCTTTTCTGTGCTGGCTCAATGTTTGCCTGAGCGTCGCAGTGCACAGTCGTGCAACTTCGACCTTGCCGTCGAATCCTGCGCATGATCGAGTTGACGGCTTCTTAATGGATTGCTACGTACAGTATCCAGGTATTGTGTGATGTATCATATACTTTCATCTTTTTCTGTATATTCATCATGATCGTTGCCAGTGAGTTTTACGTTTAGGATACAAATATTTAGTGGTTTAGATATTGCTGATTTATGGTGATTGATCAGAACCGTATTGTTATCGATATTCGATAAGATGATAAAATGAATCCGTATAAATATTGTGGTCTGACGTAATTTATGTTGATTTCCTGAATTAATGTTTGCTTGATTGCATAACTTTTCACGTCCAAGTGTTAATGGTGTCTTTAGCACATTCATATTGATTGATTACGAATTCGGTCCGCGGCAGGTTTATGAGGTGCGCGAGCGCAAGGTAATCGCTTACTTTACAATTTGTTTGCTTTCACCGAGGATGTGAGATTGTCATGTTGCAACCAGTAATACCACATGTGGCTTTCTGTATTCTTGTCTCTACGGAATGCAGAGAATTTCTTGGTATCCGGATTTGAATGTACTGTTTGGAGAACTGATGTAAAAAAACTTGATGATCTGTATGTTCCACTTTGTATTTATTTAAACACTGAACATGAAATAATATTCCTTTTTTATTTTGCTCAAAAAATATGTTTTCTGTTCAGCGAAAAGGTGTTAAATGATTCAACAAGTGCTATATTTTACGAAAACAGCGTACAGAAAGGTACTTGCACTGAGCAACACGATTTAACCTTGATTTTATAACGGGCGACTGTAAAAACAGTATTTGCCAATTTCGACTGAACGCACGCTCGTTATATTTTAGCTCTTTGAGAATAAGTTACATCTTTGCAGTTTTTAAAAACGCCGTCACACTATATTCAAAGTAAGGAATATAACATAGACAGACATAATAATATACCAACAGATAAACGACAGTCAAAGTAAAATAGGATAGTAACCATAAACTATTAACTACCAGTAAGTTTACGGCAAGAGATTTGCCGCCATGTTGGATCGGAATTCAAAAATAACGACCAAAATATGAAAATAGAATGCAAATATTGCTGGACTAACGTTCTCTTGGTTCTCAAGCGCCCGCAGTCCATAGGAAGCGGTAATAGCTGGTTGAATTTGACTGACGACCGACTCACTTCCAAATAGGGACGCGAAAATATATCGATAGCATTTTGCACTCAAAATATGTCAAGAGAGACTTCAGTAGTGTTGTTTTTTTTATCTTATATTTGAAACGAAACTAATAACGTCAGTTTTTATTAGTGACAAAATATTATTTTTATTAAAACCGGATTTAGACAAATAAAAAGTGGGTTGGGTATTTTGGATAGGTATATGTGCTTGTAAATCATACGTTAAGCAATACGTCATTGGGAATTTTCTGAAAAGACAACTGAAGGACACAGGTGTGGTTTTAGTCAGTAAAAATCTGACACACCTTCTCGCTCCACCCAGAGCGCGAGAAGTCATTGGATATTTTCCCGCATTAAAAAAGGCAATACATCATAGGTATGCGGGAACGTTTGAAAAAATTACCGTGACCCTAGAACGCGAACAGCAAATAATGAAACATAGGTGGGATTTAGTCAGTAAAAGTCTGACCCGCCCTCTTGCTTCACCCTAGAGCGAGAGAAGTCATTTGATTTCCTACCTCATAAAAAAGGCAATACGTCATCATTATCTTGTTCTTATCCCAGGTTATTTGAAGATGGCAGTCGGTACATGTTGCACCCTCTTAAAACAAAAACACTAGGTACACTTTTTTTAAATTGCAATTTGTCATCCGATTGTCAAGGTCTTTGCTCGAATAGTTGACATTCGTCAGTGATTGATTTGCAACTTTGCAAATAAATAGGTACATTGAAAACTTTATAGCAAATTTTCTTTATCCCACTGGTAGGACTCAGGCCTCCTCTCTAGGAGATGGAATGGGCTGTAATCCACCACGCGGGCTCAGTGCGGGTTGGAAAACTACAACGCCCGCTATTGGTCGTGATTACGGTAACTTACACCCATTTTAACCATTTCATCTGTCTCACGATACACATCGCGTGCTTAATCAAAAAACCGGGCAAGTGCGATTTGGACTCCAGCACTGAGGGTTTCGTACAAACCTACCTATGAAAACAGTTCAATTTCTGAATTGAGTTACGAAGATTTTTCTGATTCGCAAAAAAAGTTATTTTTTGTGACGTAACTACAAAGTGACAGTTTTCAGACTTTTTCCTATACTTTGGTACTTGTGCTATGAGACCTTGCTTCATGCCAAATTTCAGGATTCTAGGTCAACAGGAAGTACCTTATGAATTTTGATACCCTTGAGACTGTCGAAATATACGTTTTTTGCGACTCAAATGGCCGTATCTTTTTTTTCGATAACTCAGAAGTTTGATTTTTTCACAACCTTCAAGGGATCGCAGACCTGAGTATATGGTTTTAATTTCAACTCGATACCTCCACCCGTTCCCAAGATAAAGGGTCTTGACAGACAGACAGACAGACGGACAACAAAGTGATCCTAGGTATAAGGGTTTCGTTTTTTCCTTTTGAGGTACGGAACCCTAAAAATGAAACTCACAAAAGAAGTTATTTGAATCTTAAAAAATATTGTTTAATAATAAGGTCAAATTTTTAAATACACTCTTTTTTGAGTTAGGGCCCTTTTATGATTAAGCATGCGACATGTACATTTGTCTGAATGTATCGATATATGACGTGTGTATGTATCGATACTTTAAGTAGTTCCTAACGTCCACTCCCTACTAACGAATTGCCTTCCGTTCTTCGCGGGACGCAATATTGTTTGCTCCATATTCGAATTGAATCGGTCGTGATTTCATCACATCCCTTCTAATCGGCTACACCACTCGATTGCGTTTCGACTAACCAATAATCGAATATTCGAATTGATTAATCGATTACAAATCTGCTCCTATTGTTTGAAAATTCACAATGTTCTTACAAATGCGGTATTGTATTGATTTTCAATGCGGTTGCGACATGGTTGAATAATGTATTTGAAAATGTACATTTAAATATGTCCGCTTAAGCTAATTTATGTTAAGAAATAAATTATATTTTGTGTATTTGTCGCAACCAACTAGCTTAATTCGCTATTCAGTTAACAGCCTAGCCTTTTTATTAAACGACGCCAAGGGTTTTCACTAGAAAAGTATTTAACGTTATTCAAATCATTTGCCTAGCTGATTAATCAAATGGCTGAGGCCGCTATTAGTTGAATGACACCGTTTAGTTATGCAGGTAATTCTCAACATGAAATTCGGTTTAAAAATATATTTATTCCCATTAAAACACAATTGTCACTTAAAAACTACACTACTACTTGAAATTATGTACATATTTCATGTATTTACTTAGAAAATAGACTTTTTACAGCTTTCTTACACAAAAACGAAGGTGTCAACTGTCAAATTTTCGCGTCCACTCGCTAAATAACGCCATAGCTACACAATTTATATTTCCCACATAAATAATTGACAAGTGTGTCACCAAAAATTACAAAAGATTTAAAATTACAGTGCCATTTTTTCCTCCTCCCCTACTCCTATACAGATATATTTACTCAGACGAAGCAAAAACCGACATCTCGCCATCTGCGAAATGTCTCAAGTACGTTGACACCAAATTAGCGATATTATCTGCAAGACGCAAGTTCAGGGACCCAGTGACATTTAGGGCGCTATTTTGGCTGCGCATGCGCTCCCGGCTGGTCTTTGTTGTATCTAGCCTGATTTATGAACGGTTTACGACGAATGCCGTGATAAAACCATGCCCTTTGCGTTTTACTCCTTCCTTGACAAGAGTACGACATTAATATTATTGCAGACTGCTATAAGGACAAATGATGTTCATCTATAAATATCTTCTGGTATCCTATGGTTTGAATTTACGTCGTTTTAGAAGTTCTTTGATGTGTTCATCTACGGTTTTGCTATGCTGCATTATCCTCTCGTTTACACCAGTCTTATTTATTTGTGACACTACTTAAACCCGATCTTATTTCATATTTGTTTGACATATCCTTAGCAAACTGCCATCAACATCAATCATATTTCTCATACTTGAAATTGAAAGTCTTATTTCGATTAGAAACCAATCTATCTTGTTACTGCTCATAATTTTAATGTAAATTACGGATTAAATTGCCACGCTGATTAGATACAGACAGAGGGTAATTTAAACTAGTAAATTACCTGTTTATATCTAAGCATTAGTTTAATCTTTCTAATTCATAATTCGCCTGCATTAAATCCTCAATTATCTTCCACTAGTCCTGTTGCAATATGGCCGGTTCTGCAGTTATATTTTTGAATTGGTCTTACACATCGCCAATTTCCGTTGCAAGATAGCTATCAGCTCTTAGAAATGTGTTTCCCTTCCTCTAGAACTGGACTTCTCTGATGCTAGTTATGTAATATAGTAATTTATGGTTCCTTAAGTATTTATATAGTCATATTTCTGGTTTTATGTTGTGCAATAATCATTATTTATGCATACTTTTATTTCTGTTAAGTGGATTATTCAATTAGATTTTATCTTTATTAATGTGTCGGAGATTCTTTGATCGTTTCATTTATTTAAGTTTTTATGTCACTATCGATGCTGAAACGCTTTTACAAGTATATATATGCTTCATTGAAGCCATCAATGCAATCATATTCCGTTTTCTAAACCATTAACAATAGGTACTGTTAGGTTAGCATCATCTATTATTATTGCTAAATCTCCTCCATATTAGTGATGCAATTTCCTAATAATATACTTATTAAAAGTTCTGCCTTTACAGAGATAAATACAGCCGGTCCCATACGTGCATAATTCACTATAATTATGTAGAATTGCTTCGCCATTTTGTACTCGCGTTCCTGTAGAGAAAGGAATTGTTTTATTCTCTCGTAACTATATGTTTTATAAATGTCTTGTACAATACTTGTCGGGGTTAAAATTTTGAACCATTTGATCTTATTACTTTTTATTTCAATGTTATTTATTGTTATTTCATTATTTACTATTTGACTAACTTTCAGTTCATTCCGCTTTATGATGTTTTTTATACATATTTCATTGCTCTGTTGAGTTTTGCTTCCTAATGAATTACTAACTTCTGCAAGTGGCTTCTCCCATGTAAAACTAGAAAAATATTTTAAGGGAACATACTTCCGGGATGAAAAGTACTCTATGTACTATTTATGGTCTACCAGTGTGCCAAATCCGAACCCGTTCAGCCTTAAGTTTATCTTGGTTTTAAAATAAGGTTATATTATATTTTCATATCTTTCAAAATATATAACTTTCCCTACCGATTTCAAAGAGTTCCATTTCCATCGACCCTTCTCAGTATATTTTTAACCGTTTCAATATTTTCGTTCGCCCCAAATAGATTAGACTCGTGTCGTTGTGTTGTCCAAGTTTACTCAATGAATGACTTATAAACGTGTTTACCTAATACTTTTAGTGTTTCCTTTTGGTTATAGATAGCCAGTGTTTCTTTTACTTTCTTTTTAGGTTAAGTTTTGTAACATAAATAGGCAACAGTAGGACAATAACGGAAGGACGTCCATCAAGTTTTATTGATGTTTTAATTATCTGTAGTGGCAGCATTCGAATTTCAAACAGCTGGTAAGATTTATGACTTTATGGCTGTCTTTCAAGTCTTTAGGAGTTTTTGGCGGGATTTCTTCGAGTGAAGTTCAGTGGTTCTTTTAATTATTCGCAAATTGATTCCTAGTGGATATTGTGATGTAAAATTGGTGTAGTTTTGTATCTCAAGTGCCTGCGCAACTGGACGATATGTGGAATCATTGAAACAGGCGCGATCTCGGTAAAATGGAGCTCAGAATTTTATTGTAATTTTGGCTACCTCAGCGAAGTTTGCCCAGAAGGCTGACTCGATACATTTGCTGCCAAATATTACAAAAATATTACAATGTGTTGCACCCGGAATCTAATGTGATACATAGTGATTTAAAAAATAAAATAAAACTTGACTTAAAGGTCCAAGTTCCCAGGTCATTAACCAAAAAAAAAAAACAAGTCTACATCTTATACAACGATTCTATTCAAACTACTTATAACTTGATCGATTCTGAACATAGTAACTCTGAATCAAAATCTTTTCTTTTCTTGTTGTGATACCATTCTCCTTCTCTGGATAGTGTCAGGCTTTTACTGATTAAAACCCACCTGTGTTCCTTCAGTTACTCTTTGCATTCCAGGGCCACGTTAACTCTTTCGAATAATTCCGCAAATTTTAACTTATGGAGGAGGCATTATGTATTTGAACGAAGATTCTAACGCCTCCTGCTTTGGAGGGAGCAAAAGGGAGTGTCAGATTTTTTACTGACTAAAACCCACCTATGTTCCTTCAGTTGCTTTTTGGCAGGATCACGGTAACTCTTTCAAACGATCCCGCAAATTTTAGCATGGCTCATGCTTCATATGTTAATGCATGGCATTAGGTATGTATATGTATAGTGAACGAAGATTGTAACACTGACGATGCTACTGCAAATAATACTACTTTTTTTTTTTTTCTGCAAACAAAACTATCGACCAACAGGCACCGTGTAGTCTAGCCTGGCCACTCCAAATATCTCGAGCAACCACAACAAAATGTAATAAAAGCTATAAAGCTTACAAAAGCACGTCACCTGGCATTCAACGAGTACTATTGCGGTGCGCTTGCGCATTAACCCACTAACTGATATAACAACGCGGACTCAGGCCGACCCACTTGCGCTGGCGCATCCTATGGCTTATGTACGTAAACAACGTGTATTTTTAACGGTATTGCCAGCTGAGATGGTTATTAGAGAAAATTAGAGTTAAATATACAAATCTCTTTACTTTTTATGGGAAAGAATGGTGTAAGATGCCCTGGATAAAAGGAAATTCAGACCATCTTACACCGTTCATCTCCATAAAAGGGGTTTGGATCATCTTCCCAATTTTTTGTATATGCAGATTTCCTTTGATCCTTTGATCTTACAACTTTATAGTCTTATCAACAAGTGTCTAGGTACTCGTACCCCAGGCTTGGATGTTGATTGACCGATTGACCCGGATTTGGCTCTTTTGCACTTTAAACAGACCATTCGCTGTGTTAAATCTTTTGAAGAAAACTTGAATATAAGATATCTTTGATTTGGTAATTATTTACAGCTTTATCTTGTCGGGAGGAAATGAACATCTTTCATTAAAACGGGCAAATAAAAAAAATATACATTACATAGCTACAGTTTTCAAAGCCATACGGCATAACCATTACGAACTCTTTAGAATAAAAATCAAAATACTTGACCAAATTTTCGTCACTTCTGATTCTCCACCATTTTGATCTAAATTACACATCTATATACAAAATAAGCCTGTCAGGTAATATTCTTACTACCTGGAACAAACGCTTCTACTCTATAAGACGAAAAGGACCTTCCTCCAACAAACGTACCTCATGCGTGTTGACTTAAAGCCGAGTGTCCACCATGTTCCCGAAACTCTTGCGCTTCGCGCTCCTGCAAGTGCTCAACATAGTGGATACATTCGCGCTCCTGAAGCGTACAACGGTGCGCGCTTCGAGCTCGGCGCTCCAATGGGTCGTGGTTTTTGGGCGAACACAAAGAGAAGCGCAATCTGTTCCTGGAAAAATACCAAGTTTAGTGCGCACGCTCCACGCTCGGATAAATGAAGTGGTCGGATGAAAAATGTTCGCAAGGACATTGTGGAGCATGCGTGTTGCTTATGGAGATGGGCGTACCGTCTCCGTCAGAGCGGTTGCAGACGTACTGAACACAGTTAGTTCCCGAACATAGTGGATACCCGGCTTAAAATTTTCAGACATTTCCTCACACGTCCATTTTCCCCTCAATCATCCAAAATTGACCATCCTTTTCTTCCACAGCGGTATCAGCAAGATGGTCAGCTCTTCGAGCTGCGGCAACCAGGCGCGGTGGTGCACGACGCCTGCGCAGGGAAATGGCGGCACTCCGGGAGACTCTCGACGATATCTGCGAGCCTGGTGACTGCGCTCCTCAGCCGCACACCAGGGCGCAGCTGCACAGGAGGATTGAGGAATTGAAGGTGGGCATTGGAAGGAAAGGAAAATTTAGGGATCAGGAAGTTTTCAAGCACTTGCTCATTGAGTTTTTTTTTTATATAATATGCGATCCCACCTGATGGTAAGCAGTGATGCAATCGTTGATGGTGAGGTGCACTAGTTTATTAGGAGCTTATTCACTCTAGCCTTGAAGACACCTAAATTATAATTGGACGGGGAGATCGCAGCAGGCAAATTGCTCCAGTCCTTCGATGTACGCAGTATAAACGACGAGCCGAAACGCTTACTCCAGACCGTAAAGGTGTTAACAATGTAAGGGTGGAGACGGATACTCGCAGTACGTCGGGTTGCCCGATGGTAGAAAGGAGAGGTGTTACTTAAAATTAGGTTTTTAGCAGTTCAACGTAGATGGATCTCTCCCAAATTGCACCCAGATCTCTGGCATATCCATCCAGTAAGATCAATGTCTTGTTCGATACAGTAAAATAGTTCCTCCTGGACTCCTCGAGCCCATTGTCTCGGCTCTTTTCTAATGATTGCCACTCTTTTCTTTCTTTCTTACGTTGAATCTGTAGCGACGTCTAGCGCGTCTATGACATCAGATTTGAACTAAAAACTTCAAAATCCTACATTGCGGTATTAGAGTTCTCCCCGCGACTAGAACATATACAACAGCCCGTAACCAACTAACGGGCAGTTGCCCGGATCAGACTAAACATCCGTCTAGTCGGAGGATCCTCCCTTTTCAATGGAGGTTTACGGGACTTTACACACTTCACTCTGTTCCGCATAACTCTAAAAATCTAACTTTTAAGAGTTACAGTGATTGGGATTGAACGCAATATAGCGGACTTGTCTTACTATACAGATCTCTTCGAGTTAGGTACCAGTTCGGCTTTTAGAAAACCTCATGGGTGCTCATGCTCATTTGATGGACTCGAAAAAGCGGCAAAGTGTAAGAAGAGAAATGCACACTGAAAAAATAAACCGACAAATAAATAAATGTCCTACTTACATACTGCGTACTTAATTACTAATTTTGTTGATGTTTGATAAAAAAATAAAATGAAACCATTATATGTATAAAAATGAAACTAGTTTTTAGTATCAAGAAATATTATAAATTATACGTAACCTAAAAGGCGATTACTGCCCCCTAGCCAAGTTACGATCGTTTCGTTTGCGTCGAACGCCTCGAGTAGGCCACGCCTCCGATTCCTTTGTTCTGACGTCATCTCAACGCTCAGTCACGTAGTCAGAACAAAGGAATCGGAGGCGTGGCCTACTCGAGGCGTTCGACGCAAACGAAACGATCGTAACTTGGCTAGGGGGGCTGATCTGTTTCTTGATGTCTATTCTCAGGAGTGCTCGGCACCCACTATTTATTTCTCATGGGTGCTCGAGCCCCCGAGCACCCACGGAGTCGGCGCCCCTGTTAGGTACAATAAACAAAGGATATTTAATCTCTAAAATCTCTAATTTTAAATCTTCCAGTTTTTCTTAGTTCATATACCCTGCGCCTACCCTTCAAATAACCCGGCGCCATTTATCTATTAAAATAGTAATGCTACTTATATATTATTCTGACTAAGCCCAAGGAGTATAGGTAGTTTTATGTCGAACCACTGATGTGGAAACGTTAATCCTTATTTGTCCCTCGTACAACCTAATTACTTAGTCATGAGGTGAACACATTAGTGTAATCTATTTCGGTTTAGTTTAACGGCTTACATTTTGGAGAATAATGGCGATGTTGTACAAAATAATTGTAGGATTATATTCAAGTAGTCACTTATGTATTTAATATTGCGCTGTCTGTTTTTTTTTTTCAATAGTGCTTTGCAACCGAAAAACGAAAACGAAACGAATTATACAATGCGTTACAAATAAGAATAGGATCGATTGCCATGTTGTGACGTTACGTCATACTGTCAAATCGCAAAAAATTGGGCAAAATTAAAGAACTCGGAGATGTGCAAAATTGAAGAATTGGATTCTGATTCAACTTTTTTCATTCTCAGTTCGTAAATAAATTAAATTTTAAAAATTTCTTGTTTTACTCACCATAATAATTCTTCGATTTGACAGTATGACGTGACGTCACAACATGGCAATCGATCCTATTCTTATTTGGAACGCATTGTACTTTCTAAATATCGCATAGAAGAGGCCTTAGAATTTGAAACCCTAAACTCACATTGTCTATCTAGCGTCTAGCTAAAATTAAGGTTAACTGGTTATATGGCGCACCTTGGTCTTTTTTCTTTTGTTTCTCCTTCTAAATTCAAATTCAAAACTGTCCAGTACGTATTAGACACTTATGGGGAAGTTTCCATAATACCAATCTTCATTTGTTTTTCGTTCTAAATTCAAATTCGAATTCTTTACTTCCAGGAACGTCTATCCCGCCTGCTAGAATGCAAGGTGTCAATGTTGAAACTGACAGTGTCAGTGCGTCGCGCGCTAGGTGACATGGAGAACGATGACGGTGGCTTAGCTGCTGACCTGGCAACACTGCTCTCTGCCTGGGACGATGCTCATCAGAGGTGAGTATTGATTTATTTTTAGCTTGAAATATAACAATGAACGGTCGTGGAAATTTTCTCATGGAAAAAAATTCTTAATATTGGGAGCTTATTTTTTAATAAGTTTCTCAAGGTGACGAAACTGAAATCTCCTGCAAATTAGTAGACAAAATCATGCATAAGCATAATCAGCCTCATAATCTCTAGGAGAGGGAATGGGCCGTAGTACACCACGCGGGTTCGGGGATGTCACGTGTCTTTGAATTTTTTGTTCTACATTGGTTGGACGTTGGACATGCCGATTTTCTCACGATGTTTCCCTCGTAAGTTGGGTTCGTTACCACTGGACACTGCTCTCAGATAATGACATGGCACCATCGAATTCAGATTCTAATTTCAGATTTAACTAACTTAATCTTCCTAAGATAGATAGCATTAGGTACATTACTGATTCATTTCAAAGCAAAACGAAAAAAAACTAAAGCAAACATGAGTCGTGAGATGAAGATAAACAAAATCTAGTGACCACTGAAGCGTTAAACCGAAACTTGTGTATCGAATGATTCACTATTCCTTGTATTGTCAGTCACTTAGTGCAATGACATTATTGGGTAGACATAGTCATGTCTCTTTTTGTTGGTCTGAAAGTTAATACAACAAGGCTACTGACTTTTATTTCAATGCCTTGAAATGCATGTCTATATATATAAAAGAAAGTCGTGTTAGTTACACTATTGACAACTCAAGAACGGCTGAACCGATTTGGCTGAAAGTTGGTGTGGTGAGCTTAGAACCAGGAGAAACACATAGGATACTTTTTTTTTTTGAGTAGGGTAGAGTAGGGTAGAGTAGGGTAGAGTAGGGTAGAGTAGGGTAGAGTAGGGTAGAGTAGGTTAGAGTAGGGTAGAGTAGGGTAGAGTAGGGTAGAGTAGGGTAGAGTAAGGTAGAGTTGGGTAGAGTAGGATAGGCGGTACGAAGTTCGCCGGGTCAGCTAGTTTTAAATATTTGCCTGTTGTCTGCCACTGTTACTATTAGTCTTGAAATCCGTATTCGTTTTGACAGCAGCGTAACTAGGCGTAGGCGAAGTGGCCCGTCGCCCACGGCCTCACACTTAAAGGCGCAAGCGACGATTCTTTAAAAGCAAGGGTGCATAGGGGTGTAAGAGGATGTAGGGTGGGTGGGGTTTCGTGTTTCGCTATATTTTATCTATATATATACCTATATTTTTCAAATTCATGACAAAAAAAACTGGGCAAATGTGAGTCAGACTCGCGCACTGAGGGTTCCATACAAACTTACCTATGAAAACAGTTTATTATTATTATTATTATTATTATAATTCCCGAATTGAGTTACGAAGATTTTTCCGAATAGCAAAAAAAGTTTTTTTTTGCCACCACGCGGGCCCAGTGCGGGTTGGTGGATGTCACATGTCTTCGAATTTTTGGTTCTAGGACATGCCGGTTTCCTCACGATGTTTTCTTTCACCGTTTTGAGAGCAGTGGTGATGAAATAAATTACACAAAGTAATGCGCCTGGCTGAGTTTGAATCCGCGACCTACAACTCCTAAGTCGGGGCTGTTACCACTCGGCCACCACCGCTCTCCAGCAAATAAACTAAATGTATTTTTTTTAGCGTTGTAGTAACTATACGCCGAGTATCCGATAGTTGAAAATATAGAGCAGAAAAGTCATTTAATTAAAAGTACACACGACAAAATAATTTGATAAGCATAATTATGAGAAAAATGGTTTTGTTTCTTAACTTTTAAACTAACGCAAGTAAAAAAAAAAAGTTGATATAATCAATTTCAATTTATATTATTTTAATTAAGTACCCTTTTTTATTTATTTATTTACATTGTGCTTACACAATGAAAGCGACAAGAAATATGTAACCATGATTTTTGTAACTCATAACATGATTTAAAAGAGTGTCCATGGAGTTTCTTGCATGTTCTTTTCCATAGAGATCTACGCTTTGGAACGTGCGTCGTTTTTCTTTTTTGCTGGCTGAAATTCCGACAATTCAGAAGTACCTTCCTGTAAATGGTCTATTTGAAATAAACGTTTCTGATTATGTCCCACATATAGTAATGAAGTGAAATAGAAATAAAAAAATAAAACCATGTAAAACACAGGTATTCAGCCGCATCCTGTTAGGCTGGAAGCCAACCCCAAGCTAGTGGAGAAAGGCTAGGGAGACGGTTAGGGAGTAGAATCGCAGTCTAAGCAAACATTTATAACAAGAACCTCTTTACAGAACTTCAAACGAGCTCTTGTCATTGGAAAAAGCGGTCTGCGCTTGGGCAGAATGGGAGAGTGCTCTTCGGGAACTCCAAGGCGCTTTGAGAGGCGACCTGTTGACTTTAGAAGCCCTAAAAGACCGCGGAGTCGTGACTGGAGATCAGACCGAAGTTGCCAATCAGATAAGACAATTGGCCGCCTCACTTGTGGATAAAAAGAAGGTATGTATCTTAACTGTTTTATTGACTTTTTTCTTTATTTATAGAAATATTTTAATCTCTAACAATCTGAAGTGCTTGAGTAATTTTTATATTAACTGGTAAAAATAGAATTTGCATAAAGAAATGGCATTTCGTATCTTGGGCATTATCAAATTTATCTTTCATGAATCACTTCCATACGTCAAAGTATTTTCCGTCTGTTACAGAATAATAGTTTTAATAGCTTTAACCTCTTATAATCGTTTAAGATTTTGGATGTGAATGTGAATAAATAAGCTATCCTTCATAGAATATTAACTAACAGACCTTCCCAAGCGGTTTCCCAACTGGTTGGGGTCCGTTTCCAGTAGTTAATATTTATGTCTTTTCCAGGGTGGTTCAACATGCGACTCGCTGTCCGACTCCGGTATATCGGATGGAGATAGCGAAGGTGCCGGACGCCGTGCTCGACGGCTAAGCGCCTTGCGAGAACTTGCCAGACGGCTGCAAGCTGCCTTGGCGCCTAACTCGCCTGCGCAGAGAGCTATTGCTAAGGTTATTCATTATTTTAGCTATTTTATTTTCAGCTCTCATTTAATGACATTGATCAGAGTATTCTACTTGTCCGCAATGTTGTCATTGCGGGTTTTGGGGGCTTACCCAAGCAAAGCTCATGAGGATTTTATAAAGTTCGAAAGTACTTGTTCTCTTGTATACATTAGCATTCCCATTCTAGTGAAGCAATGTCAACTTTTTGAGAGTGAATAAATGGATTGAAAGTCTCATATTTGCATTAAATTACCACAAGCAAAATACTTTTGGTTCCCACTAATAAACAAAATAAGATACCATAATGAAGTCTTAAAAGAAAGGTTTAATATGTTTAAAGATTTAGAATTTTATTAACCCCATTCAACTATTTGTTGCAGCGTATGGAACAAACAGAAAATGAAGTACGCACGTTACAAGAGTCGTGCCGTGCTTTAGTCGAGTTGAGCATTCCGGATCTGAAAATTGAGGAGGACACGTAAGTTCAATCGTTTAAGTTTTATTTGTAACAGAAAACCTAATTCAAAGCAGGTAATATTAACATTTTTGGTCTTTTGAAAGTTTGATCCAAAACTGATACGAAAAGGACTAATAAAATAGAACTGTAATTAATTGCCTGCCAATTTGGCTCACTATTTATCTTTTCCACTAATAAACCAATAAAAATCCTGTCTTATCAATTTTCAGTAACACAGAATTTTAAATGTTTTCTTTTTCAGCAGGGACAAAAGCATTGCCGCTGTAGCTGGCAGTAAGACGGGTGCAGGAGACCCTGACTACAGCCCCCGCGGGGGCTGGGTGTGGCGCGTTCTCCGCTCCTCACTGCCCATTCAGCTGTGCCTCGTCGCACTTCTTCTAGCCGCCTGGCTGGTCGAACGTCCACGATGCTGCGATGCCCTCAACTCGCTCGCTCAGACCCTCACTCCTCAACTACGCTACGTACGAGGGCCACCCCCAGTCTGAACACTCCATAAAACGTGTTCAAATACACACGAGATGATTACTAGCTAGTATTAGCTAAAACCTACGGGTTTCAGTATTCAGCACTCTATTGTGCAACCTTTTGCCAATTGAAGTATTCAAATGGCTCGGAACTACGACGTCTTTTGACGGTAGATAAATTTCAGATTATCGGACGATGGAGCAAGGATTGCGTGAAGCAATAATTTTTATTATTTTACTAACATTTTGAAGACTAGACAAGATGATTAGGAAGACGTAGTGGAGGTTTTGATTGATGTTGTTACTAACATAGAAACGTACGTATCTATGGAAAAAAAATCCCGACGTACCGATGTAGAAGTAACCAATGTATGATTACGTTAATAACAAGAAGATTTTATAGGAAAACTACTTAGATGTGACCAAGTTATTGGAATGACTAACCTTTATAAGGCAGAATGAAGTTAATTTTAGATCCATTTGCATTATTAGACATCTTTAATTGCTCATAGCAAAAAAAGTTCAAATAGATAAAAAAGTGTTCCAAAAAAAATAATAATCATCTGTATCAGATGAAGTTCAAAATAGTTAGTCTATATTTTAGTATTAATTTACTAACATTGACAAACGTTTCTTAAGTTTGTACGTAGAGTAGAAGCATGCCTATTTTAGTACAATTATTTGATAGGTTACTTAAAATAGGTGAGAATGCGCTGTGTGACAGATATTCTACAGTATACCGTATGTTTAAGTGAAAAAAAATATATTTTCAGTGACATTTTCATAAACTGTAGCTATGAGTTTTCATGCGTTATTCTGGATTATATCTGAGTGATATTATGATATACCTTGTGTATATTTATATAATATCTTATAATCAAAGCGTACTATACTAAATAGTATAGCTACAGAGCAACAGCATGAAAACTGCAGTGACTACTGTGTAAACAATTTACGTCAGTACATGACGTCGTGAAAATTCGTTGAAAATGTATTTAGACAACGATTTATTTATTCTTCCTTGGAATAGAACTATCAATTCTCATTTTATGAGTTTCAGTTGTGGCCTTACCTGAAGAAAATATTTTAAAGACTGATAAACTAGTGCTTCAATTTAAAAAACATTTGATTCAATACATATCCATAATTCTTAGTACCTTTCTTGTGTCATTTATGAAAATAATCAATTAAGCTGAAAATATTGTTTACTATACCTGTGGCGAAAGTATAAAATTACTTGCCACAAAAAAAAAACAAATTTATGCACAGTGTAACCAAACTGTCATCGTGACTAATATTTTTAAACACAGATGTCGCTAGTTGTGCCAGTACAGTTATTTCTTTCGCCATCAGTACACTACGGCTCTCAAATTTTGCGATAAGTAAAAATTGAATTTTCATGTTAAATTCTCATAAACCAGTTTATATAAAAGAAAAAAATGCTTATTTTTCATTTTATTATCTATCCAAATATTATAACATAACAAATACCAATAAATAAAATATTATGTGCCTGATTAAATGAAAAAATATAATTATTAATTGTTATTGATTTTCTGTTTATTAACATATAGTTTTAAATTTGTGTAACTATTTATTGTATTGTCAATTATTTGTTGAATTATTTTTAATTTAGTATGTGACGTCAATCACTTTATATGTTTCCTCTTTTAGCCATGAATTCCCTAGGACATTTTAATGTTAGACGTAAATGTTAAATTGTACTTTTATATTTATTTATGTACGTATACATTCTTCTTTATATTGTGCATTACTTTAAGGTTTACATTTCTCTTGCGAATCTAGAAAGATCAGCCATCATCAAATAGAACATCCCTTCTTTTTATAATTTCTTTACAAAGTTAAATGGTGTATATACGAGACATTTATTTTTAAAATATGGCAACACCGGCCAATTAAACGTCACAGCTCAATGAAGCAACTTAAAGCAACAGGCCCACCGTTTTTTGCTCTAGATTGCTCATTTAGTTGCTTCACTGCTTTCGATTTGTATTAAACTGTCGAGCAATGAATAAACTTTTATTTCCCAAATACCAATATGAACAGATTATTATGTCGTTTTTATAGAATATTATTATTGCAACTGCCTCTCTAATAGATAGACGATGGTATGAATTACTTTGCTCAAAATGTACCTACTGAAAAAATTCTAAGACTTGTTCAAAAAACTGATCTGAAAACTAAACTGTAGTTTGTAAAAAAAAAAAGTTAAAGCATCCGGCAGATGTGAAATTTCTATGTTAGTACGCGCGCGCTCACACACAAATAACTCGAGAGTGTTGGCGTAGTGTGGGCATCACGATATGACAGCGTCATGTCGTTTGTCGTCACGGCAGTCCAGTCGGTTTTACTACCAAGGTACGCCAATGGATTTTTCACATCAAAATCTGTATTGTGAGAAGTTATTTCATTATTAGGATTATATTCCCACATGTTTGTTGTGGCTTAATAGTAATTGAATATAAATATTTGCTTTCAATGTGTGAGCAATGTCCATATAGGACGAAATGTAAAATGCCTTAGTATGACTGTCTTGTGTGGCGCATTCTTATAACGAATGTATAATTAGTATGTAATTAAGTACACTCTCCCTGTGGTTTTGCTTTTAAAAGAGTTTTTAGTAGTTTTTTTTTTAACCTACGAAAGTAGTAGAATTTCGAAATTTCATTGTATTTTCATATAAAAACCACAGCGAAAGTACTTCCAACATTCTATTAGTTTTCCTAATAAGGCAGTCAATGCCCTTAGTAGTGTGTCATATTTCTTTTAATTTTTATATTTTAGTGTTTAACTAGATAATTGGAAGAAAATAGACATGCTATGGAAACGCATTTAATTTTTTCTTTCTTCGAAAGGACACGAGAACGTATAATTAATCGGTTGCATTAAGGTATGTTGGCTTTTGGAATGGAAATAAAAATTTGAATTTTTATAACTGTTTTCTTTTTTTCCTTACCCAACCTAACGAAAATATGTTAATGAGCTCCTATTAGCCGATGACCTTGAACGTTGTACTACCCCTTTTCCCCTATATTATTACACTCGAACGATAAATCTATGTAAATACGTGAGCGTTTTGGCGAGAAAAATGACGTACGTCCACCCATCCAAGGGCTAGGCGACCTATGATTTGACATTTTGACGTCGTGATTTACAAAATTTGCTACCGAGAATTGAAAAAAATGCTAATACTTATCTCAAAAAAATGTACTAAAAAAAGTATTCGTACAATATTTACAATCATTACATTCTCTATTCTCTATAGACAGGTATAAATTTCGTGTTGGTAATTGCTTATTTAAAAAAGTTGAAACAAACAATAAACGCAAATAGAAAAAAATATTTGTACAAAATTGAAAGAAAGTAGCGTAGCGTAGTGGTTGTGTAGTGTAGTAGGTATAAGTATTACATTTTTTTTTTTAATTATATGATTCACTTTTAAGGTACTTTATACAAGTTGAAAAACGTATATTCAAAGGGAGCCACTTAAAACTAGCTTCTGGCAGCGGCTTCGCCCGCTTGAAAGTAGGTTCCTCTGTATAAACATTGGGCCCCTTTATATCCCCTTAGGAGATGAATTTTGGAAAATCCTCTCTTAGTGCACGCCTATAACATAAAAGGAAACCTTGTGCAAAATTTCACGCTTCTAGTCCCAGTACGTAGTTTCGGTTGTGCGTTGATATGTCAGTCAGTCAGTTTCTCCTTTTAAATATTATATAGATTTACGAAAAGTCATCCAAGGAGACTGTATGATTGGATATACAAAGATCCTTGGTATGAATTAAGCAAAACATATTTTCAATAAACTTACTCAAAAACCCGTTCTTTTCCTACCGCTTTTAAGCACGCAATAGACTTTTCCGCACTAGTGCAGAAAAGTGCGCGAGCTCTCCCCGCTACAATGTTATTACATTTAAGGTATCAGGCTGGGCTTCGTCGACCCCTACGAATCACCGGTCAACCCCCGTTTATTCATTTCTTCGTAAGTGTATTGAAAAAAGTCGTTTGATACGCGTGCAAATTTATTACTGCAGCTTGCACTACCTACCGAGGGCATCGGCCCTTCTGGGCCCCTACGGCTTTACTGATATCTCTTTGAGGAGAGCCCGGAGTGGAACATTACACGCCGTCGACGACTCGGGCTCGGTCCTTACCGGACGGGCGGACGGCGAGCTACCTATTGCTAGTCATCCGCAAGCTCGTGCCTGCCTATGGTGGCCGGGGATCGTCCTGTGACTCCCGACGCGCGGGGCGGCGGCTAGGCGGTTGGGGCGTGAGGATGTCCATTCCCTCAAGTATGCGGCCAAATTCGCAGAAACAGGCGTCCACATCCCATTCCCACTCGCTCCGCACCATGATCTGAACAAAGACCGGCGCGAGAGGTCGCCGCCGCCGATCGCCTCCATGAGGACACGGTGGTGCTCCGCCCAAGTAGAGCACACCTCCACCTCATGCTCCAACGAGTCCTCCGGGCGGTCCAAACAATGGTAACACCCAGGCGTTTCTTCCGCCTGAATCCAAAACAGGAATCTCTCTAGTGCCAGGTCCGGTGGGGACCTGCGACATGTGGAAGGTGAGGACGCCGTGGACATCTCTCCAGCCACTCTTCAAAGAGGACAGCCTCGATTGTGGGGTACCTTTGGTGGCACGCTTGGTTACAACGGTCATGTCTCCATACCGCTATGAGATCCCGCTCGACGTCTGACCGCAATACCGCGACTTGTCGTGGCAGCTGAGTTTCATGCAGGGCCACCTCGAGTCCCAACTGCCGGATCCTCTCCTCGACTGTCGAACCCCGCTAATTCGGCCGTCACCTGATATGACTCTCCTTCGCCAGGATCAGAAGAGAACGACTTGAGGCCTAGAGTACTCAACAAAATATTGTAATTGCTTATACCTAAATCTTTTGATAAAACTATGATTAATTAATAAACTATCAGGTATTTACATACCTATGAAGTTTTAATACAGCAATAATCTATAGAAATACAAAACCCAAAGAAACAACTTTTGGAAAAGTGCCTTGAATATAAAGTTTATTTGAACTCGTAAGTCAATCCGAAGTTATCACAGCCCAATATGACCAGTTTCATAAAGAGGTAAATTCAATGATAAAGACCGTATTTATTTTATGAAAGTGAGCAATACTGTGAAAGTAAGGTTGAGGACTGAGGCTCAAATTAATAATACAAGTTCCTTGATAGATATCATCACATTGAAAGATGGCAACATTTGCCTCTACCAAATCTGCACAATTTTGTTGAACGGACTGTTGGATATAGTGGAAATGAAGCGGGAGTTCCCACCACATAACTTACCAAACTCAGCTTTACAGTTTAGGAGAATGAATTTGTGTATATTTGTACCTCGAATCGATCCATCTTGTATTACAAAATGGATCGACTCACTGATCCATCGATCTTATGATATGACTTATTGCTTTTGATAACGCCGACCGACGGCAACGCATTAAACTAAACGACAAAAGTACTTTTAAAATGAAATGGACACACAAATCGATTTTTCATGATTTTTCAAAGACAATCGCAATGATTAAAATTATTTTTTCTGGCAACACTGGTATATCCGGCTAGTGTGGTACAAAGTACATAATTTACGTGTATCGACATTTTATGTGTATCGACATTTGACAGAAAACTGGATTCTTTATAACGATATGATTGATCGCTGACTTTTAGGGAATAAAGTTGATTATTTATTTTTAAATAATAGTTTATATTCCGTTTTTTTTTTCTCTTTAGTTCTTCTGTTAAGAAAGTAGAAAATCATAAATGCTTTACATATTTAACGTAATAATAACCGTCAAAATCAATGTTTCATTACATTGAATAATAATATTTAAAAAAAACTTAAGTGAATAAAATCAATTACAAGATTTTAATATCAATTTCTACAAAAAAATCCAGTATCGATATCGATAAATCTTGGCTAAGATTCTGTTGACGCTTATCCCTATCAGTTTTACTTCCGTTTAAAACGCGAAGTGGTGCACGTGTCCAAAGTGAAGCTAAGTTTAAATCTGAACTAAATAAAACGTCGATGGACATTATATATTGTTTTCAACAAGCTAAGAAATTGAATCCTAGAAGTTGATGTGTTTTGTATACCAATAAATCAGGTAAATATCACTATAGTTAAAATAAAATTTGCCCGGGTCAAACCGCCATATTGTTTCATATCAAGACGCGGGCGCGCGGTTATAGATAGGACTCGTGGTTATATTAACATTGTCAGGAATATTCGTGTGAAATATAGCAAATATCAGCTAAAACGGTTTGTATGCTCGTGAATTTCTGTAATTCTGTACTTTATATCCTATACGTCCGATGTTTTGTAAATGCGTCGATCGCGTGTGAATGATAAAGTCAAGTCCACGTAAAATCGATAAAATTACTACGCACCGGTTTGAATTCAGTATGGGTCTCTGTTATAATTGCAAATGATTGATTTTTCATTGTGAATTCAATAAGCCTAAAAAACA
Source organism: Mythimna impura (assembly GCA_905147345.3). Classification (NCBI taxonomy): domain Eukaryota; kingdom Metazoa; phylum Arthropoda; class Insecta; order Lepidoptera; family Noctuidae; genus Mythimna; species Mythimna impura. Next base: position 8,508,346 of record LR990362.1, on the reverse strand, counting down.
AAACAATCCCAATCTGTCCCGAGTTCACGCGGGGGCGATGAAATGTGCCGCCACGCATCGTCGCATTTGCCAAATTTTCGCGTTCTAGATTTAGTTTTAGCGTTTCAGTAACTCACAAGCTGTAATTCTGCCTGCATCTTTCCCCTTGCAATTTAGTTACTTAGTGAATTTGTTTATTTACTTCATTATCAGAGAATATGGTGGGCTCACGTGTCTACGTTGGCGGGCTGCCTTTCGGCGTCAGGGACAGGGATCTGGAGAAGTTCTTCAAAGGCTTCGGCAGAATCAGGGATATCCTCATCAAGAATGGTTACGGATTTGTGGTAAGTTTCAATTCAACTGGTGTATTTTGGTAACAAGAATATTCCCATGCCAAACATAACCCCAAAAGTTTGTTTTATTTCTAGAATTCTCTGTCTGAAGGCCACGCAAACTGTAGCACATTTTTGTAAGATAATAAGTAACCTTAAAACTATTCATGCAAATGTTCTGGTAATCATTATGAAATGTTCAAATGTTGTGGTGTGTGAATGTTTGTAAACATTAGCAAGTTTGCATAACTTCATAATCAAACACATAGTATTGCTAAAATTCTTTATTTTTTCCATACAGGAATTTGAAGATTATCGAGACGCAGATGATGCAGTATATGAATTAAATGGAAAAGAATTGCTCGGGGAGAGGTAAGACTTCTTATAGCCTAGTTTTTTGCTATTATAGTGATAATATTTTAATACAGTAAACCCGCAATTGTGCAATAAACATTTTGCAAGGTAGATTAGGGAAAAGGATTAAATGAAATTACATTGTAATAACACTGCACTTGCAAAATAATTAAACTGTGGGTCCACTGTATTTGTATATTACAGTGCAAAAGTATGTATATTTTCTTCAAGTTGACCTAACTGCCATAACTCCCGTATGTAAACCATTGTAAGATATTTTGGAAGTAAAGCAGTCTTGTGTAGAATAATATTTTCAATTTAATAACCAATTTTGTTTATCAGCCGGCTCCACATATCACTGAATGCATGGAGAACTGGTATTTTTGAATTTGAATGGAAGTAAGAGATTTGTATGACACACATGAAATTGAATGCATTCATAATGTTATAATTTTTCTTTTGTGTTGTAAAACCACTAATTAAATCATTAAAATGGGTAATGAGTTGAATAATGAATGTTGATGGATTTGCTGGACTGCGTTATTACTCCATTGTAATGCTTGCTTACCAATTGGTATGTTGAGCATATAGATTGAGCCATTATTAACACCTTGCTCAAAATTACAAGTGCATATTTTACTAGGTGATACTGGGAATATTGCCAAACAAAATTCAAAAGTGTAAATTGGTTGATTTCTATGTTTTCAGGTCAAACTATTACTGATTTGTTCTAAATTTAACTCTAAATTGTATTTCTTAACATTGTGTTACTGATTTCATAGTTGCTAAACATTGAAATTCTTTTTTGAAACAACTTGGGTTCGAGTCCCTACGAGTTATTTGTGTGCATTGGCTACCGGTTGGTAAGCTGTAAAGAGGGAGACGGAGTGCACGGTACGAGTGCGAGGTTGGGGTGGGCAGTGCTAACAGTAGACCGTGGGTGTGCCGCAGGGTGGTGGTGGAGCCGGCCAGGGGCATCGACCGCAGCGCCGACCGTTACCGCCGCGACCGCAACTACGAGCGCGACCGCGGCCGGTCGCGATACGAGTGAGTGTCGCTATGTTGTAGGGTGTCGGTGGAGAGGGCCCGCGGCATGCCGCGCGGCTCGGACCGCTGGCGCTGCCGGGACCTGCCGCCGCCGCCGCCGCGCCGCCCGCCGCCGAGACGTGAACCGTCTGTATTGCGAACACGGGCATGATATGCAACAACACATATGGGCGTAGCCAGGCTTGTCTTGACCAAAAGCATATAACCTATCGCTCCTAAATTGGGCGTAGGACCGAAAGAGGTAATACCCGTTATCAACACGACGGGAAAACGGGTTAGCGGCTGAAAAATTCGAAACTCCTGATATTAAATCCTAGCTGCGCCCATGAAATATTCCCCCTCTCGCATACTTTCGTCCACTTGTGGACTCCGCTCGAATATACCGAGAGATTGTATTGAGCTTGCGCGGATAATTAAACTGATGATCCTAACTTTGCTCTTATCCAAGCCAATTATGAACCTAGTTTCTGGAGATGCCAACTTCTGATATTTCTTCTTTCTTTGCTAACATTATCTTTGTATGCTTTATTTAGGCTTTCATTTAGTCTGCTCTGATTTCTTCATTGCTTGACAGTCCATCCCCACATAACATTTTAGTACTAGAGTTAGTCCTCACCTTTTCTACATCTACTTCATAGTGTTCGTTTTTCAAACAATCATATTATATTATGATTATTTTTGTTTTGTTTTTGCATAACAGCCCAGTGTTATTTCGTATGTAATTTGTACATTATTCTTATCGTGAACATGTTTGTGCCACGCTTATTATCAGTCTTCATTAAAATTGGCATATTACATCACTTCAAACACAACAGTAGCTCTTCCTGCTGAACTTAAGTAGATGAATCTAGAATTAGATGCTGTAGAAAGGATCCAAGTAGACGAAAAGCAAAGCGAATTTACGAGCCCCCCATTCTTACGTTACTTGACTATCAGTCTAAATAATAGACTGGTCTGTTTCTCTAACACTTTATCCGTCCGACGAATGTTTTCGTGTCCCATTCGCCAGGGTCGTGTGTTTGCGACTGGGTACTCCATCTCGTTTAGCTCTTCAATCTCCATATGTGACAGAAGAGCTAATTAGATGAGAGTATTTGTCGTGGATGTACGACTTTGCCGGAATAAACGCGACAGTGTTTGCCGGATATATTCGAATGATTAACCTTTTAAATGCCTAACAGTTAAAAGGTTGATCATTTTTAAAATATGTTAATCAAAATAGTTACGGTAAGTATGTATAGTTGAACTAAAATAACCCCTTTCTTGACTTAATTCACACTTGAAGAGTCACAATTAGTTTTACACAGCTCATTATATTATTATTATTTTTTGTTATAATTACAGCCATTTGTAAGTACAACATAGATATAGTCACTTATCAATCGCTTTATTTATCAAGTCATTTATTATTGGTAGTTAGTGGATAAGAAATATCTTTCTATAACATTGGTTCTGATAAATTCATGTATTTTAATAAACTACTTAACAAAACATAACAACTTCATTTAGCAAGTATTCATTTGTAAAAACCCCGAATCACAGAAAAGTTTCCTGTCATGCAAATCCACAAAGGAACTTTTATTTATTGAGATTTCTTAAGTCTCTAAAGAACCATTTAATTAGTTTACCTAGTGGTCACTTTTACATAATATAAATCAGTAGTAAGTAAGAAATCCAATCCCGCATCAAAATCGCGATCCCGCATGTCTGCGGGATTGAAGTTAGCACTCTCGCGGGATCCGCGATCGGTCATAAATCAGTTTATTTTGTGAACGTTTACGATGTGCATACAACTAATAGTTTTTATTTCCTTTGCAGTAGTGACTACAGTTATAGATACGGACCGCCGACGCGCACCGAGTATCGACTAGTCGTCGAAAATCTGTCTAGCCGCATTAGCTGGCAGGTAAGATATCGAGCCGGGACGCCATTGGGCCCATCATCATTCCATCACCTATCACCCAGGGTCTTGGACATCTTCACTGTTTCTTGAGGGCTGGGCGGCCTCATCACCTGGACGGTACCTATAGTCGTGAGCGTGAGGATGACGGACCACCGGACACCAACCAACACGGACGAAATGCATACACGGACAACGGCGCTTATTGAAGACACTGGAGGACGATGCAAACTGATGACACTTTAACGAAACAAGTAATGATAACACGAACAGAATACTGCCTGGACTGATGTTGCGATGAATGAAACCCAAACCCCGGACAAGGATACGGACAAGTGCAGACCTATCGTCGGACCACCTTCACGGCCTCGAGAGCTCCACACCACCCTATTTGCTTTACTAATAAAAACATGAAAATACAAAATAATTTATCGAATAGTAACAATCATAACTATAACTTAATTTAACACTACATACTTAAACTGTCAAACTTAGCACTGTGCATTACATTCATTATCCTGAAAGCAATATAATAGATTTTTTTTATATACAAGTGTTGTACCAAACTTACTTACGAGCTTTATAGATAATTTTTAAAAACAACAGAAGGTGGCGTATCGTGGCCAGAGTCCTCGATGTAGCGCTGTGTGCGATGTGGTCTGAGGCGAGGTTAGGATCGGTCTCGGCGCGCTGGAGACGCGATGGCGCCCCCCCCTTCCCGCGCCGCCCGCTGGAGCCCGGTGGCCCCCGACAAGGTAAAGTCGATAGGGGGGCACAGACAACAGGAGCCGTTTCTCGTTATGTGCAATCTCCCATTTTAAATTCATTCTTTCATTGTTAACTTTAAGTTTTAACATCCTCCGTTCACAATAGTGAAGCAGATTTCTTGTTGAGTCTACTCACTATCGTGAAGTCAATTCGAATCATTTCGTTCGACGTCAAGTTTTTTTTTTCTATTATGGCTTGATCAGCTTTTCGTGTACGTTAGTTCACATGGTATCGTTGTTTACGTTGGAAATTCAGTCTGGTGGCGGGAATCGAAGACACATACAGAAAAAGTAATAGCAGCCTGAAAGTTGTATGGTTCGATGTGGTTTCCTTAGATGACCTGAGAGACGTTTGAAGACGAGATGACCAAGTCCAGATGACCAGTGGTAGATGGACGCAGATGAATCACTTGGCTGCGTCAAAAGGATACATTTCCCTGGCCGGGCGCTGAGAGCGATGTGCGAGCGTGATGATTGGAATCCACTATTTTGAAAGGGGCTGTACCGGGTCTACGCAATATTCTACAATTTGAAGGATGGTCGACTACAAGTAATAAACAAAGTGTCAAAAAGAGAGACGATGTGTAAACAAGGACATGGAAGCGAGACGGATTGTCACAGAGAGCAAAGTTCCAGGCTAAGAAGTCAAAGAGATGGACATAAACTCGCAGAGACGATGAAGTTGCAGCATTGGAAGAAAATGGCGGACGTGACCATGGATGACATGTAACGTAAACAATGGTAACCGATGAGAATCGTATACGAAAATGCTGTGAAAAGCATACTTATCGTTTCATCTTTTTATTTCGTCAGGATACTTCAGATATTTACCTCAGATATGTATTCCCAATATCGTATTCGATAAGATTAGGTTCCTATCATAAGCTTTTGCAATAGTCATGATGAGATCGTATTTTTACCATCTTTCGGGGCTGAAAACCTTGATGCTAATTTTTATTCTGATGATGACTTTTGCAATAGCTATTCAGGGGGAAAATTAGATACTTTATTAACAGAATGCATTGGTTTACAGGACTTGAAGGATTATATGCGTCAAGCTGGTGAAGTCACTTATGCTGACGCTCATAAGCAACACAGGAATGAAGGGTAAGTTAAAGACATATATAGATCCACCACCACAGTCATGTATTGTATAATATGTCACCGGAAGATTGCACACGCCGTAAGATTGTAAAATATCGCGAGAAATTGAAAACAATTTTTTTTTTTTCTAAATAAGACACGTTTATGTTGGAAACTAATGAATTTGGATGTGATTTATCGACAATTTTTTCATAATATATCGAGAAATTATAATCTAATAAAGATTTATTACAATCATACGAAGTCTGCAATTTTTCGGTGACATACATGTACATGACAAAGCAAAATGTGTGTCCAACACGCCACGGTCATGACTACATGTCAGATTCAAGAATGAAATCGTAGTTTGGCACCGAGAGCATGCTTTTGCTTTTTTAACGTGCAGGTCAAAAATATAAAATAAACCAGTCATTTTATACGATAAATGGAACATTCGTCGAATAGGTACAATTTGCAATGTTTTGCGTAATTATTTGACGAGATGTTTAAATACTAAGCACATGTTTGACTGGCCTGTTGGTGGCCCTGACTGCTATGCCGGAGGTCGTGGGTTCGATTTCCACCCGGGACAAATGTTTATATGATGAGCACAATCATTTGTTCTGTGTCTGGATGTAATTTATCTATAATATGTATGTATTTAGAAATATTTAAGTATGTTTATCAGTTGTCTAGTACTCATAACACAGCTCTGTTTAACTTGGGACTAGACGGCGTTGTGTGCTAACACAACCTACATTTTATAGCTAACTATTGACCCGCCCCGGATTCGCACGGGTAGAAATTATACGCCATAATCTTCCTTGTTTATAACTCTTTCTATCAGTTAAACCACATCAAAATCCTTTGCGTGGCTTAGGAGGAGTTAGCGGATAATCAGACAAATGCGGAAAACGACTCCTCCAACAAAATTACTAATATTTAAACACAAGAACAGCTAAAGACTTATAAAATACTAGCTATTACCAGTGGTTTCGCCTGCGTGATAGTACGTGACCTTAAGCGAACATATTCCCGAGATAAATATATCATATCCTATGTGCCATTCCAGGACATGTTCTAAATGTGTGCCAAATTTCATCCAAATCCGGTTAGCTTTTCGAGTGTGAAGAAGTAATAAACATACACACTTCATAAACTTGCGCATTTATAATAGTGTAATAATTTTTCATGATGATACTATACTATTTACCATCTTTCGGGGCTGATAGCTCTTGATGATAGAAATCTAACTGAGGAACCCCTCACTCATAACCCCCACCAACCATCAAAAACACGATCAAAACATTTCCGTGTTCTTACAGTGTAGTGGAATTTGCTACCCACTCGGACATGCGCGCTGCCATCGAGAAGCTGGACGGAACAGAGTTGAATGGTCGTCGTATTCGTCTGATCGAGGCTAGACGTGGCTCTCGTCGTCGTTCGCGCTCTTCTTCGAGCCGCAGCCGATCTCACTCCAGGGGTGATCGTAGACGCAGCCGCTCCAGGTAAAATACTCATAATTTTATCATTTATATGACTAAATGGGCTAAAACTTTGCACAGAAAATATGTATATTTAGAGACATTTACGTACCAAGCCCATCAACTTTTGGAATTCTATTTCCTGATTGAAAAACTTGACATCAAGAGGAGTTTAGAGAGAAGTCCCTGTAATTTAAACTGCACTTTTTTTATTTCAATATTTACTTTTACTACATAATACTACACCCCAAAATTAAGATAAGAGATCTGCAATTCTTAAGTGGGATAGGGCTAGACATGTCTGCCGCATGTCAGGTGAGCTGTGGGTCAAAAAAACACTTATTGTGTTCGATTACACGCAAGATGACATCATAGCAAGCCAAGATGAAAGTGGAGGGACAACTTTGACGCATACAGGAAAGACAGGCCTGCAATGGCAGAAGACAGACGTGTGTGAAAAGGGAGGCCTTTGCCCAACTGTGGCACTTAATGGGCTGATTGAGATTTGCATTTAAACCCTTTTAGACAGGTTCTGCATGAATTTGTGTCTGGATCTCCCTTAGCGATTCTACCAATTTTTTTATGATGATACTATATTATTTACCATCTTTCGGGGCTGAAAGCTCTTGCTGATAAAATTATAACTGAGGATAACCATACATACTAGCCTATCATTTACACAAACGATTATTTTTCTTACACCATCACTAACTTCATGTTTCAGGTCCCATTCTCGTCGTTCGTCTCGCAGCCGTTCTAAGTCCCGCTCTAAATCCAGGCAAAAAAGCAAGAGCCCAGTGGTCAAGTCGCACTCAAGATCGCGCTCCAAGTGAGTATCTAACCTGATTCTACTATTGCGATCCTGCTGTGTAAATAATTTGAATTTCATGCTCATAATATACCTAGCTTAGAAAATTGCTCACCATGTTGTTTACACTAGTTTTTGCTATTTTAGATATTTTGATATAACTGTACATTTTAGCATTTACATTTAGAGGCATTCTCATTTTAATAAAAAATAGTTTCTTGATTCAGTCTACTAAAAAAACAATCAGTACTTATATTACTGTTTTTCAAATATTTTACATAGCAGGATCCTCAAACAATGTAACATATTGTATAGAAACTTTTTTACTAGATGAATAGTCCCAAATAAAATCATTTCAATAGATCATCCCAATCAATAGTTCTGTCATAATCTCAAGTTTTGAGCAGACTAGTTAGATATGAACTAAGCTCGATTATATAGAAAACGATTGCGCTGAGATCTTTAATGTGGGAAAAACATGCACTAAGTTCTGGATTTCTAAGTAGTCTGCTAATTTCCACATCTGACCGCATTCCCTTTTAAATATCTCAATAATTAAGCTTGCATGCATAACTTTCTTAAATAAATGTTCTCGCAATAAATACAAACAACCAAATAATTTATTACGCATGAATATGTATAGTACCCGACCGTGAATAGCACATTTTGTTTTAGAGAAAATATAGTCTAGTAGAGCGATGTCTCTGTCATTCTTACTTGCGTGGCAGTCTCCTTCTCAAACTCTATATGTAATGTTAACGCCTGGGTACGGAAAACAAATTAACCTAGTTATTCATTTGGCTAGGTGTGTAATTACTTGCGCTGAGCAAAATTTACAACTGTAAGTACTTAGCCATAGTGCTCTTCTTATTGTAGTAAGTGCAACTAACAGAGTTGTACTTTTTTAAATCGTAAACGTGATGCAATATGCTTATTTATACTTGCGACACGTTCATGTGTCTCAATCAGTTTTGAAAAGAATTGTTGTATGCCACAACCTTACCGTGAAAAGTTTTATAGTTTCAACTACAGTGTAGTTATACACTACTTAGTCCGCGCGAATAAATGTAGCATTATGTCACTCGCCAACCCGTTGCTACGCAAAAAAAGGTCAAACTAGCACACTAAATTTACAATATTATTAAAAATTTCACATGTAGGGTTTTGGCACACAATATTCTGAACTCGACAATTTAGTAGTGGACGTAACTAAATTCGTTATTACTACCATTTTTGGCGTTCGAAATCGGCGTCGATTAGGGATCGCAGTCGTTCGAAGTCGCGCTCGCGCTCGGCGTCGCGCAGCCGAGCCGAGCGTCGCTCGGCGCGGCGCTCGGGCTCGCCGCGCAAGTCCGCCGAGAGGAACGGGGACAAGTCTGCCTCCAGGTCCAAGTCGAGATCGCCGAAAGCCGCCTCCAAGTAAGTCCCACTGTGTGCTCTCAATCGTTTAGTCTGACGGTTGTGCGAATTCTGTGAGGTTATATTTCTTTTCTGATTTGTACTCTATGAAAATTACGTTTTTTTATATTAATTTCACAGCAACACAATATTTTTAAACTACAGTCGTAATTATCATAGGGCACGATGACATGCTGAGCTAGTTATTTTTAAAAAGTTTTACTTTTCACAATTTTTAATAACTTACCTTTTCGAAATATAATCTCACACACATTATGAAGCATTATTGTCAGATTCAGTCCACAAACTAAACCCATTGGCATCACATATTAACAAAATTCATTTGATGTTATTAATATTGATTGCACATTACCAATACATTATTAACTCGATCCATGTTTTCCCGCATTACGAAGAGAAGCCGTTCCAAGGTGAGCGTTTGATGTCTACTAACAATCATTCTAGCTACTCGCTATTAATCATTTTGTTTCATTTTTTCCGATCGCCTGAGGTTTGGTAACCATACATTGTTATTTATTATTTAAATATACATGCTAATAATAAAACCATCATCATCTCTCATATTTGGTATTTTAAATTCCGTTCTTGTTTTTCACTGTAAATAATATTACTTACTAACAGCTTTACATTACGTAATTGAACCGATTATTGACACTTAATGCGCTATTAAACTTCACAAATATACCAGTTCTTGCAAATGAATAACAATAAAAAAATGGTCTATTTTGCATATTGTTATGTATCATAACAAAAATCTTAATCCAACAGGGAAAGGTCTCGCTCTCCAAGCAAGGAAGTGTCACCGAAGCGTGAGGAAGAGCGTCGTCCGAGTAAGTCTCGGTCCCGCTCGCGCTCCCGGTCTCGCTCCCGCTCCGGGTCCCGCGAGCGCTCGGCGTCGCGCGACCGCTCCGGGTCCCGCTCCCGCTCCGCGTCTCCTCGCCAGAACGGCGACGCACAAGACCGCGCCAGCACAGACCGGGAGCGCTCCCCGCGAAGTGGAGACTAGGACACCTTTACTTCTAAGCTACATAAGTTTATTTCTCTATAGTTTTGTGTTCGTGACCTCAATGATTGTGACCGTTGCTTTGTATCTTTTCACCATTAGGATCAATATTATATGTGAGCTAGATTTCACTACCTTTAAGCTTTTTGTATCTAGATTTTTTTTCTGGTGTAAATCCGATATGTATGTTCTAATGTCCGTAAGCAGTAGAAGATTAATGTATACGACTTTAATTGATGTTTGAATTAGAAATGTTCAGTAAAGTACAATTTTCTCTTGTTTTAAGCTCTTAGCTTAGCTCACGCTTTGTTGAAGTCACGATGGTGTAATATAAGATTTTTAATGCGCACCGTGTTGATATGTTTTGATCTCACACGTGTGTTAGATAGATGTCATTGTCTGTAGGGTTAATAAGGATCGCTTTAAGGGCTAATGGGCAAATAGATACTTATTTATGTGTAAGTAGAAAATTCTACCGAAAACGTGACTGCAATTTAATTTATTATGATTAACTGTATTGAAAAAAACGATGTATAATTTTTATTTCATACAAGACTAAAATTCAGTCACAAATGCATTTTTTTCTTTTATTGAAAAGTGTTCTAAGTATTTGCCCATACTTTAAGTGAAAGTATCAAAGTTGACGAAATTGCAATTTATTACCTATATTTAGGTAAAAGATGTAACAACATAAGATTTAATTCGTACATCTTTAAGACAATTCTACTTGGTAGGCTAATTATGTATCTTGTAAATAGTATATTTGTTACTAATAACCAAATAATAAATAAGGCTGTACGTATTTACTTTGTTTTACTGTGTTGACATACAACCACCCCCACATACATGAATCCACAAGAAAAGAGGCAAAAAACCCATTACTAACAGTTGGTTGCATTATGTATGAACTACGTTTTCTTCAAAGTTAATTTCAACAACCATTTAATTTTACCATCTGCTATGCAGAAAATGTCCAGTGAATGATCATAAATCTATGTGCGTGTGAACTGAGGGACCATACCGGTAGGTATTTATTAAAAAAAAAAAATAGGATTTGATAAATGATTTTTTTGGGGGATGAACTGCTCGCGTCCGTAGGATCTACTTGTTTTGACCACCCTAAACGTGTCCCCTGGGTAGCGTCAAACGAGCAGTAAAATACGGTGGTAGGCCATAGCATCGGCTGCCGGCTTAGGAGTTGCCACCCACCAGACAAAGCCATGCCGCCAAGCGACTTGTCATGTTCCGGCGTGATGTCTGGTGAAGCCATATGGTGGAAGATTGGTCTGAGCAGTTGTGTTGCGATGTGTACCGTACTGGGTATGATGCGCCAGCTGTTGTGTCGGACGTTTGATCGCGGAGGGTAGCGGGATCCGAAGCACGGTTATCTGCTGGCCGACCGCAGATAGTTGGGGGCCCAAGTAGTGTGCCAGCCACGCACAAAAGGCTGCCCCGCCAACTGCGAAAAATTCCAGGGTGGCGCCATCGTGCCGGTTGGCGACCGGGCGAGAGGACCCGATGGCGATCTCTGGGGGGGTTCGGGCGTCCCCGCAGTCTCCAGATCAGACCTCCATTGGCGCAGCAACTCTGGTCGTGTTGTTGGATTTACATCGCATCATCTCGCTCAACTGCCATCTTTCACCTAACCTATTCACTCAAAATTATTTAATTTAAACATATAATAAAACAGTAAAATTATTTTGCAACTGAAGGACATAGGTGTGGTTTTAGTCAGTAAAAGTTTGACACGCCTTCCCGCTCCAACCAGAGTGGGGAAAGTGGATGACTTCCACCCTTAAAAAAAGAAAAATAAAGGTGCCATCATTATCATTTCAGCCGAAAGACGTCCACTGTTAGACATAGGCCTCCCCAAGTGTCACCATAATTACCGGTCCTGTGCGTCTCACATCCATCGGATTATCGTGTCCCTCACCAGGTCATCGGTCCACCTGGGGGCCTTCCAACGCAAGGTGCCATATTGCTACCCCTTCCGAAAATTTACCGTGTTATTTTAAAGTCAATAATTAAATACATATAAGTATTTACTTTTATCGCCTTTGGTTGGTAACCCTTGAATAATCACGGTCAATTAGCTTGTTACAACCACGGGGAAAATAAAGCAGTAGGATTAAAAATGCCTCCGTCTAACTCCAGTTTAACCATAACGGTTTTCGTCCAATTTTAAACAATAAAACTGTCTGCAAACTTGGGCGATGGTCATTCTTCCGCCACTCGGAAAATAACGTAAAATACACAATGCCATCTATCAAATATGAAGTTCAACTATCATTGTCATCATTATTGCTACTTTCTGTCTTTAGATGGCGTTGCGAGTATCTGAATTGCGTGTGGTGCCATATTTACAACATTTTAGTAGGTACGTGATTTTACTCGCCGCTTTGATTTTATTATGTGTTTTGATTGGTTTTTACAAAATATTTAGAAGATATCGAATAGAAAATGTCAATTTTATTTTGAAAAAATGGTAAAAGTTATTTTATTACAAAAAAGAAGATAAAATAATGAAAAAATTTTTAACTGTAGCTGACGATCGAACTCGTGGCAAATGTCGTTCAACATCGACATTTTAGATTATTGCTCACCCCCCATAGCAAATAGCGTGATAATTTATAGCCTATAAGTTGCCCTGACCTATAAGGATTATGTATGCAAAATTTGAATAGGATCGGTTCAGTATATTATGTATATTAGTTGGCGCAAAAACTACGGGATACTAAGGGATACCAACCAAAGGCGATAAAAGTAAATACTTTTATGTATTTAAAATAACACGGTAAATTTTCGGAAGGGGTAGCAATATGGCACCTTGCGTTGGAAGGCCCCCAGGTGGACCGATGACCTGGTGAGGGACACGAGAATCCGATGGATGTGAGACGCACAGGACCGGTAATTATGGTGACACTTGGGGAGGCCTATGTCTAACAGTGGACGTCTTTCGGCTGAAATGATAATGATAATGATGGCACCTTTATTTTTCTTTTTTTAAGGGTGGAAGTCATCCACTTTCCCCACTCTGGTTGGAGCGCGAAGGCGTGTCAAACTTTTACTGACTAAAACCACACCTGTGTCCTTCAGTTGCCCTTTGCGACATCTCTTTGAGGAGAGCGTGGATCACTACGCGCTGTTGACGACTGGGCTCGGTCCGGTCAATTACCGAACGGCCGGACAGCTGTGGACGACCCATTGCTGGATGTCCGCAAGTCCGCGTCTACCGTGGCTGGTCGTCGGGGTCGGAATTTCGGCTCGGCGTGAGGACGTTCGTTCCCTCACGCGTGCGGCCTCCTTCGCTAGCATTACGGCTTTGCAGAAGGAGGCAACCGTCTGCTATTCGGGATTGCCATTTCGATTGCCTTGCGGGGCACACCTCTGTGTGCTCCACTGTGTCCTCCGGGATGATGGCACCTTGCGGCCTAATAATGGTGTGTTTTGTTATATAAAACGGGGTCGAAAGGTTTGCGTTCCTAATCACAGTTTGACAACGTATGATGTATCTCAGATTCCTTGCAGCCTTACGTTGACATCTGTACGTTACCTCCTTGCAGTGAGTGGTGACCAACACTGGAACAACCCTCTGAGGGAGGCCAGTCTCAGGGATAACACTAATCGGCTGCTACATTTGTTTACCGGAATTTCATTGTTTTATGGATACACAAGCTCAGGACTGTTGAGGGTGTTTCACGCGGTTTCTGTTTCGGATTCGGTTGGAAGTACCCTGATATTACCATTTTGCGAATCGCCCGGAGGACCCGTTGTAGCATGCGGTGCAGGTCTATCCTGCTTGGGTGAATCGCCGTGTCTTCATAGAAGCAATCGGCGTCAGTGACCTCTCGGTTTGGCCATCAATATGCGAGGTCGATTGGACGGGGATACACGCGTTCAAGATTGCACCGAAATTCATTCATAAGTTGGAGACTTCATAGGGTAGTTCCCACTATGGAATAACATTTGTCTGATATACGAGGACGTCAGTCAAATACACACCAAAAATCCTAGGTAAATGAACAAGTAATTTTTACGCCCCAAATGATCAAGCTGCAAAATCAATTCAAGCATGCTCTCAATTCAATTCATCATAAGTACTGTTGTGGAGGAAGATAGTTGATGATGATGGTAATTTTTGGATTCACTGGCTTTTTGGCTTTGCACTATCAGTGCACGTTATCCAGCTGAAGGTCGGTGTCCCGATTATGCTCCTTCGTTTACCTCTACCAAAGCTGTCTGACGGCTTAAACTCTTCAGTGAAACAATATTGAGGCGAAAATTTTACAGGAGTTAACTCTTTCGAACAATCTCGCAGCCTTAGCAGACATTGGCCCTAGATGCCCGTATCCATTTGCTGACATCTCTATGAGTCGCGTGTAGATTACTGCGTGCCGTCGATTCAGGATTGCTTTGACCAGATGACCGGACGGGTCCACCGCAATCGCCCTGCGGCTTTCAACACCTGGAACATCACTTCCCTCATCATCCCTCATAGTTTCAGCCACCTTCTTCGATCGTAGTGCTTCACTGAAGGAGGCTACTGGTTGGCATTTTTTCCACTAATTGCCTTCATAAGGACACGGCGGCGCCGGCGCTCCTACCAAGCGGGACTGACTTCCACCGTAAGCTCCATCGTATTCTCCGGGCGATCCGCACCGCGATTGTGACGTGCTCACTGTGACAATGTTGTTTTACCAGAGCATAAACCAGAAACATACATAAACTAGTGCCTTTTCCCTTGGGGTAGGCAGAAATGCCAACTACTACGACCCTTACATACTCTTTCTATTCATTGACGTTCATACATCTGGATCTGGACGAGTACATAACATGTATCCTGAAGGTAATTTGCGTTTTTACCTTTAACCGTTTTATGTGAAAATACAATAAATAATCACGATGCTTTCAGAATGAATTGTAAGCACAGAATGATTGTACAGTTATACGAACTTAACGCAGACGAAGTCGCGGGCAACAGCTAGTAAAAACTAAAATGAAAGGTACTCGTAAAAAGAAAGGTAAGTGTGTACAGCGGATGCACGTCACATCTGCCATCTGCAGTCAGCGTCTCCGTCACCTTGAGGACCCTAATTTCTCAACGTTGTGGTTGTTTGTGGACACCGGTGTGGACAAAATTGTCTATACCTGTGTCTACCGATCGCACAGCGGTGACCAGGAGACGACTCAACTGTTTGGCCACCTCAGTGAGGCCGCCGATAAGGCTCTGCATCGGCACCCTGATGAGCAGTTTGTCGCTCTGGGGGACTTTAACGCCGTTCACAAACAACTGGCTTTTCCCGTACCAGAGGACCGACCACGCTGGGAGAGAAGCGCGAAACTGCAGTATCGATGGGCCTCTCCCAGTTGGTAAAGCAGGCGACAAGGGTGCCTGATGTAGTTGGTCATACTGCTAATTGTTTGGACCTACTGCTGACCACCGATCCGGACAGATGTATCGTAACAGTTTCCTCACCACTTGGTACTTCAGATCACTGTCTGGTGAAGTCTGTATCGTCCTTCTCCCCACCTGACTGCGACTCACGCGGTGAGCGGCGAATGTGGTGTTACAGATGCGGCACTTCTTTGCATCTTATCCTTGGCAGCAGGTCTGCTTCTCTTCAAAAAATCCGTCGAGCTGTGCAGATGCTATTTCCGATGTGATACGTCAAGCTATGGAGTATTTCATCCCTTATCGCGACGTAACCATCGGTGGCTCAGCTCGCCCATGGTTCAACGCCAATTGCGTTCAAGCTGAACAACGTATGCATTCGGCGTTTCTCGCATGGGTTGACGCTCGTGACCACAAAGCTCCGGAACTGAGTTCAAAGAAGAGAGCCTTCAACCATGCTGCCAAGTCCTACAAAAAGGCACTAAGGAAGGCTCGCTTCGACCGCATTACCCATATTGGTACAAAGCTCTCTGCGCAGCCGTCCGGTAGCAGAGCATTCTGGTCCCTTGCCAAGTCGGTCGAAGCGAACATCTGTCGGCCCTCATTGCCTCCGCTGGTTAAACCTGATGGAACACTGGCTCATACGGCGAGAGAGAAAGCGGGTCTCTTTGCATCTCTTTTCGCCCATAATTCTCGTCTTGACACTGGTAGTGCTACTCCACCGACTCTGCCTCACTGCGACACTTCGATGCCCGAGGTCCGCATAAGGAACAAAGAGGTTCTGAGAGCACTGTGTCGTCTTGACGTAAATAAAGCTAGTGGACCAGTTGGTATACCAGCGATTGTTCTCAAGGCTTGTGCACCCGAGTTGTCTCCTGTATTGACGCGTTTGTATCGCCTCTCATTTGGGACTGGTATAGTGCCCAAGTCCTGGAAGCTTGCCAACGTGCAACCCGTGCCCAAAAAGGGCAGTCGTGCCGATCCTACCAACTATCGGCCGATTTCAATAACCTCCATACTCTGCAAGATTATGGAGCGTGTATTGAACTCGCGCCTCTTGGCATACCTGGAAGGTAACGATCTCCTCAGTGACCGACAGTACGGGTTTCGCCGCAATCGATCTACTGGGGACCTACTAGTTTATGCCACCCACCTGTGGGGCGAGAGCCTCGAGAGGAATGGGGAAGCGATTGCTGTTTCCTTAGACGTCTCGAAGGCCTTCGACAGGGTATGGCACACTAGTCTTTTGAGTAAGCTTTCAGCGTACGGCATTTCCCCTGGTCTGATTAACTGGGTAAAAGACTTCTTAAGTGAACGTTCTCTTCGAGTTGTTGTCGATGGATGCTCATCAAAGCCCATGACGACTAATGCCGGAGTTCCTCAGGGGTCTGTTCTCTCTGCAACTCTCTTCCTGCTGCATATCAACGATCTGCTGATGCCCGGTATCTATGGGTATGCAGATGATAGCACAGTTGTAGAGAGATACCTGCCGGGTGCTCGAGCTAGTAAGGAGTTAATCCGGTCCGAAAGAGAGGCTATGGCGTACGAATGTCTCACTTCAGGCAGTCTCTAAGTGGGGTGAAGCCAATCTGGTGGGATTCAACGCCGCCAAAACACAAGCGGTGAACAGACATGTTCACCGCTAAAAGGAGCCCGTTCACCTTGGCTCCTGCTTTTCAGAATGTATCCCTGGATTACACCGACCGCCTTCAGCTCTTGGGAGTTGAAATTTCCTCAGACCTTAACTTTGGGCGGTTCATTGAGTCCAAAGCCAAGGTAGCTGCTAGGAAACTCGGCGTACTTGCAAAGGTCCGGCGGTACTTCACACCAGGACAGTTTTTAATGTTATACAAAGCACAGGTCCGTTCGTGTGTGGAGTACTGCAGCCACATATGGGCTGGTGCTGCAAAATGCCACCTGGTAGCTTTGGACTCGGTGGAAAGGCGTGCAAAGAGGCTAATTGGTGATCCAGATCTGGTTAATTCCAATCTACAAAGTCTTGAGCACAGGCGTAGGGTAGCCAGCCTTTCGGTGTTTTACAGGATACATTTTGGTGAGTGTGCGCAGAAATTGCATGACTTGATTCCACCATCTCATTTCTACCATCGGACAAGCCGACGAACGGCGAGTATCCACCCTTACGTTGTTGAAACCTCTACGGTCCGGACCAAGCGTTTCGCCTCGTCGTTTATACCGCGTACATCGAGGGACTGGAATAATTTGCCTGCTGCGGTTTTCCCGTCCGATTATAATTTGGGTCTCTTCAAGGCTAGAGTGAATAGGCTCTCAATAAATTAGTGCACCTCACCATCTACGATTGCATTACTACTTACCATCAGGTGGGATCGCAGTCAAGCACTGGTTTATATCAATAAATAAAAATAAAAAAATATTTTGTAAATAGGTTTAAAAAAACACTTAACGTCAAAGTCCATACAGTAAATATGTAATGGTCAAATCACATGGAACCATGCAGATTTGTCTGAAATGGTCTTTTGAAGAAAGAACCTTACAGATTTGAGTGGACCTGTCCAGTTAGTGCAAGCATTTGTCAGTATTCGTAAAGCTCAACTTAGGACTACTAAGGGGCTCAACGACTTGACGAACAATACCAAGGAAAGGACATTTGGGTAGGCCGCAGAAAATACTCAAATTGCCAGACACGTTAAAATTGCTGAAAAGGAAAAAAACAAAAGTAATCATTGTAATAAATAATAATAATAACATCCGCAGGCCAGTTTTGTGGCGAACTGTTGGGCATTAGCGACCCCACGGACCCGATCTCCCGGGAAAATTCTTGTTCTTCATCTCCGGCTTGCCTTTATTGGCCGGCCGTAGTGAACACTGACGAGGAACAGAGCTCCCACCTCTCTCTTGCCTTTATTGGCTGGCTTGAGTGGAGATTCGCAAGAGCAAACGTGCTCGGGAGAAGGATGTATAATCCAGTAAGGTGCTGGTAGGGATCTTGACCGTACTTCCGGGATTGTCCTGATAGCCGTGGTATACCTCTCCACTCCTTAAGCACCTCAGGATATGTTGCCCTCTTGTTGCTACGTCACTTCGTGCTAGTGACCGTTTATGGGGGCCCATTTATTGAGTGTGCAAGTCACCCCCTGCCTTTTGTCGATGGATATTAAAAACATTGTTTAGGCAGGGGCCATAGTCTTAACATATTTCCTGGTAACCAGTCCACTTAAGACTCCAAAAACCATAGCCTTATATCTTAGTTTTCCATATGTCGCAATAGTTTCCCACCAACCGGGGGTTGTCCTTGGATGCACTAGCTTAGTGCGTACAGGGATAATCACCGGTTCGTACCACTTTCCATTAAAAGCGTCTAAAAGGGCCTCTGCGAGGTGGTTTCGGCTCCTCGTACGCCTTCCAAAGGTCCAGGACCTTAGGGTGCTGAGAGAAATAAATGTATAATAATAAAAAACACAATTGAAATTAAAAACAAAAGAAAAAAATAAATAATTATTAGACAACAGTTGTAGTCTGGTACTGGTGCAGGTCAATCCCAAGCCTTTTGGTCCTCAACATAGTCCTTTATAGTGTAAAAAGCCTTTTGGCAAAGTTTTCTCTTTACAATTAATTTTAATTTATTAAGGCTTAGTTGTTGAATATGACTAGGAAATTTATTATAGAAGTGTAGGTATACATTGTGGCATCTAAATGAGCCCCCTATTTTTTTCAATTTCATCATTCTGATCAAACTAGTATTTGACTTCATCCTGTCGACGAAAAAGCAAATATTCAATGATGTCTCTGTGATCAACGCGGTGAAAACTGGAAGTGATCACCGCGTGGTAAGAGACACAAGCTTGAAAGGTCTCGACTGATGAAGTCTACGCTCCGTCCAGCACAGATCCAGATCCAAAACCCCGAGAGCTTTCAGCTCGAACTCCACAATCGTTTCGAGTGCCTAGGAAGCTCCGTGGATGAATAGAACGATGGGTTCGTGGAAACTGTCCATACGGTCGGGTCTAAGTTTTTCAAGACTCACCGTACAAATAAAAACAAGAAGCTCTCTGATCCGACCCTCGAGCTAATGAAGAAGAGGCGTGAGATGATTCTGCAGTCTTCAGACGATGCGTGCATATACCGGCAGCTCAATAGACAAATCTCGAAGTCCCTGAAACGCGACCTTCGCCGCTTTAATACCGCAAGGATTAAGGATGCGATTGAGCGGAATAAGGGCTCTAAAGTATTTGCACGAGATCTGTCTATTGGGCAAAGCCAGCTCACGAAACTGAAGACCGACGATGGCAGAGTCATATCGGCCAAATCGGAGCTTCTGGGAGAGATCGAGGCTTTTTATGGACAGTTATACACGTCTATCGCTAAACCCGCTGTAAATCTAGTAAACGACCCAAGAGCTAGATTGACTCGACACTATACCGAAGATATCCCGGACGTCAGCCTGTACGAGATTAGGATGGCTCTGAAGCAGCTAAAAAATAACAAGGCGTCGGGTGAGGACGGAATTACGGCCGAACTCCTGAAGGCGGGTGGAAAACCGGTCCTTAAGGCCCTTCAGAAGCTATTTGATTCCGTCATACTCGAGGGAAAAACGCCACAGGCGTGGAGCAGGGGCGTGGTGGTACTCTTCTTTAAGAAGGGCGATAATACCCTGCTTAAGAATTATAGGCCCATCTCGCTTCTGAGCCATGTCTACAAGCTGTTTTCCAGAGTCATCACGAATCGTCTCGCGCGCAGGTTCGACGACTTCCAGCCTCCCGAACAAGCCGGATTTCGAAAAGGCTTCAGCATCGTGGACCACATACATACGCTGCGGCAGGTTATACAGAAGACTGAGGAGTATAATCAGCCTCTCTGCTTAGCGTTTGTGGACTACGAGAAAGCCTTTGATTCGATTGAAACTTGGGCTGTACTGCAGTCTCTCCAACGGTGCCAAATTGACTATCGGTATATCGAAGTGCTGAAGTGTTTGTACAAAAACGCCACTATGTCAGTCCGACTACAAGACCAGACCTCGAAACCTATCCTCTTGCAGCGGGGTGTGAGGCAGGGAGACGTTATTTCTCCGAAACTGTTCACGGCAGCAATGGAGGATGTCTTCAAGGTTTTGGAATGGAGAGGGCTGGGCATTAATGTCAATGGCGAGTACATCACTCACCTTCGGTTTGCCGACGACATAGTAGTCATGGCTGAGACTACGGAGGAGCTCAGTACAATGCTTGGTGACCTCAGTAGAGCTTCCGAAAGAGTGGGACTTAAAATGAACATGGACAAAACCAAAGTCATGGTAAACAGCCATGTAGCACCCACTCCTATTAAGGTCGGGGACTCTACACTCGAAGTTGTAGACGACTACGTTTACCTGGGACAGACGGTCCAGTTGGGAAGGTCTAACTTCGAGAAAGAGATCAATCGTCGAATCCGACTCGGCTGGGCAGCGTTCGGGAAGCTGCGCGGTATCTTCTCGTCCAATATACCACAGTGTCTCAAGACGAAAGTCTATGACCAGTGCGTGTTGCCAGTGATGACATATGGCTCCGAAACGTGGTCGCTTACTATGGGCCTCATTAGAAGGCTTAAAGTCACCCAAAGGGCAATGGAGAGGGCTATGCTCGGAGTTTCCTTGCGTGATCGAATCAGGAATGAGGATATCCGCAGGAGAACCAAGGTTGCCGACATAGCACGAAGAATCGCCAAACTAAAGTGGCAATGGGCAGGGCACATTGCTCGCAGAACAGATGGCCGTTGGGGCCGAAAGGTTCTGGAATGGCGACCACGTACCGGAAAACGTAGCGTTGGAAGGCCTCCTACAAGATGGACCGATGACTTGGTAACGGTTGCGGGAGTCCAATGGATGCGAGACGCACAGGACCGTTCGTTGTGGCGACGCTTGGGGGAGGCCTATGTCCAGCAGTGGACGTCTTTCGGCTGAAATGATGATGATGATGATGATGAGTATTTAGTACTGATTTAGTAACCCCAAAAATCAACAGTAGGTTACGGAGATCTTAGTAGTTTTTTTACAAAATTATTTTTTGACATTTTCTACGCCTGAATAATTTGACGAGCAAAAATACTTCAAGTAAAAAATTGCAGTTACATTTCGTGCAGGCGCTTTATTATTAGTTATAATGTTTTTTTTTTAAATGTATGTTTATATTATTATATAACAGTATGTTGTTAAACCATATTGAGTAGGCCACATAGGATAATTATTATTATACGTTTTAATATATTTTATAAAGTTATTACAGTCTGTCTAATGAAAGCGCGACCTGAGAAAATGAGGTCAAATATAAAAAAAATATATATATATTTAATGGTATATTACTGACAGAGTAGGAGAAAAAAGTTTTGATACTCGAGTATTTTTTTTTGTATTTACGTCAATTGTAAAAACAAACACTACACTACGCTCCAAAACGCAAATTATTGATGTGGTTCAAAAGGCTGTCCAACTTAAATGGGACTGGGCAGGATATGTCTTCCGCATGCCTAACGAGCTGAAAACTTGCACATGGTATTCATTGACCTCGAAAAGGCATACGACCGGGTACCTCGTGAGGTTCTGTGGTGGGCCCTTAAGGAGAAAGGTGTGCCTGGGAAGTATGTGCAGTTGATCCGAGCGATGTACAGTCGATGCAGTACCCAAGTCCGGTCTACAGTGGGCACCACTGGCAGCTTCAATGTGGCTGTCGGCTTACATCAAGGGTCGGCTCTCAGCCGACCCTTGATGTAAGCCGACAGCTCTTCCTGATGATAATGGATGCTCTGACGTCGGACATTCAGGAAGAGGCTCCCTGGTGTATGCTGTTTGCCGATGACATTGTGTTGGATGCCGAGAGTGGCCTAGAGGTCCAGAACAGATTGGAGGTGTGGTGGCACAGACTGGAGATTGTTGGCCTGAAATTGAGTAGAACCAAAACGGAATACTTGTTCTGCGATTTCGGCGGTGTGTCCAATCCAGTGCCTTTATCTCTCGCTGGAACACCCATACCAATCTGCTCCGACTTTCGGTACCTCGGGTCACTCATCCAAGGGGATGGTGAGGTAGACCGGGACGTAACACATCGGATCAACGCAGGATGGATGAAATGGCGACAGGTTACGGAAACAACTTGTGACCCACGGATGCCCCTCAAGTTGAAAGGTAAAATCTATAAGGCCTGTCATACTGTATGGATCAGAATGTTGGGCTGTGAAAAAGACGGATGAAAAAAGATTGCACGTAGCGGAGAAGAGAATGTTAAGATGGATGTGTGGTGTGACGAGAATGGATAAAGTGAGAAATGAGTATATTAGGGGAACTTTGAAAGTGGCGCCAGTGACTGAAAAGTTGAAAGGGAATCGTTTGTCTTGGTATGGTCATGTGAAGAGGAGAGATGAAACGCATGTTACTAAAAGAGTTATGACCCATATAGCCATTTTTGGGAACATGACGTAACGGTTTCCACACCTAGTGTGTACACTGATTTATTCTCGACACATAATCTCGTCGCCGTTCCGTGTTAGAGTAGTCGCTGCAACTAAAAATGGGGAAGAGTCGACACAGTAACATTCGGTTTCGAATTTACGTCGCTGTGTCGTAACACTGTTACCATATTTTAACCAGAGTTCCCACAAATCATTCATTCAATCGCTCATAACAGCTCATTCGTTGACATTGACTTGTGAAGTGACGTGAATTATTAAAAAAATAAGAAACAGCCATTTTATCACCTAGGTAAGTAAACAAAGAGTTTTTTTTTATTGATTGTTATGGTTTTCCATATGTACTCAAATCCTAATGGGAAATTAAATTCATCGTGTAATTTCGTAGGAAAGGTTGAAATTTATCAACGCGCCACATTATTATCATAATTTAACCATTCCGACGAAAATACACATTGTTTTAATTTTAATGATATTTTTATTTTCTATTCTCAAAAGCTTCTATTTGAATGCAATAATAAAGTTGAATATTTAATAACAAACTATTTTAGCAGTTATAAACCGTATTATCGATAAATAATGAAAAAATGTTTTTTGTTATGTGAAAAATATTCTCGTCACAACAAGTTACAAAGTTACGATAATGTGTCGACATTGTGTGGACATGTTACGTAAAGTCGTCACAAAGTAACTAAACTTTTAAAATGGTCTCTCTTTGATTTTTTGTCCACAGTTTCCCAAACTTTAGTTTGCCAGATAAAATGCCATATTGCATTGTTTTAACTAAAGAAGGCTCTTCTCATTTAATATCCCTTGTACCAAGTACGTGGGTGAAAGACAATGTCCTTTATTGGCCGCGTACAAAAAAAAACAGCGACTTGGAGCTCTTAAGACGAGATGAAAACACTATGCCAGCCGAAAACTGGAAAAAAATAAAATGCAAAGTAAAGGTCAACGGAATCGATACTTTGCGGAAGGACTCAAATTAGAGAACCTTTATTCCAACTTTGAAGACACTGAAGACGAGGAGAGGTAAGTTTTATTTGACTTTGACTATATGGTATGTTTTAATCACTAATCCTCTGTCCTAAAACGATTTGATACCTTCGCCTTTTTACATACACTCAAGTCATACTTAGTCGGCCATCTAGGCTGGATTCTTAAGGCTATAGGTAAGTGAGCCAAGAGTGAGAAAGATAGATAGCAGCGATGACGGGTGGCGCGGGTCGGGCGGGGCGGTTTACACGCTACTTACGGACGGGACGGTCAGTTTGTTTGATTCAGTTGACCAGTACGCACGCATCTCGCTCGATATTCAATCTTTAGTGGGCAGTGAGCAACGCAGCGCCCCCGCTACCGGTATGTTATTTGTTTGTGAAACCGGCGCTTTAGAACGTATAATAAAGTATACAGGGGGCTGCAAGTATCAATAACTCTGTGTATATTAAGAAATACCTAACACGGTAACGTACCTATATTTCTTTATGGATATAAAAAAAACTTCCTAACACGGTAACGTACCTATATTTCTTTATGGGTACGTTACCGTGTTAGGTATTTCTTAATGTACACAGTGTTATTGATACTTGCAGCTCCCTGTATACTTTATTATACGTTCTAAAGCGCCGGTTTCAAATATGCCGCGACAAGTCGCAGCATGGCGGACAGAGTTCCGGCGGGATCTCATGGTGAAATGGCGACAGCGACTGTCGCAACCCAGTGCTGGGCACGCCACAATTATGGCGGTAAGTCCCCTCTTTGAGGCATGGTTGGAAAGACCTCACGGCGTCTTCACCTTCCGCATGACGCAGGTTCTGACCGGACACGGTAAGTTCGGGAGGTTCCTGCACCGGATTCGTGCGGAAGTGACGCCCGGGTGTCGCTACTGTGTGGACCGCTCGGAAGACACGGTGGAGCACACGCTGGAGGTGTGCCACGCCTGGGAAAAGCAACGCCGTGCCCTCGTGGGGGCGATCGGCGGAGACGATGTCTCGCGCCGGGCCTTGGTACAGGCCATGGTCCGGAGCGAGGAAGAGTGGCAAGCGGTCGCCTCCTTCTGCGAAGCAGTAATGCTGGTGAAGGAGGAGGCCGACCGCGTGAGGCAACGGGCCTCTCGCCCCCGCCGCCGGGATTCCGATCCCGATTTCCGGCCACGATGCACGTTGCTCGCTGTCCGGCTTGCGGACAGCGAGCAATAGGTAGCTCTCTGTCAGACCGTCCGGTAACCCTCCGGACCGAGCCCAAGTCGTTGACGGCGCGTATTGTTCCACGCGCGCCTCAAGATGTCAGCAAATCGTAAGGGCCCAGCAGGGTCGAAGCCTACTGGGGCCATGGATAGTGTGAAAATGAAACTCGGGCCCTGGAACGAAGGCAAAGAAGGAACAGGAGTGGGTTTTTAGTCAGTAAGAGTCTGACACTATCTTCCGCTCCGCCCAAGAGTGGGGATGTCATTTGATGATTTTCCCACCAGAAAAAAAACCCATAAAGAAATATAATAATGATATAATTATATAAGTAGCTTTTTAGAGTTAGGTATTTGGAAGCAGTTTGAATAACGCTCTCAATGTAATCCTTAAATTCGGATTGAGATCGCG
The DNA here is from genome assembly GCA_905147345.3 of Mythimna impura. Classification (NCBI taxonomy): domain Eukaryota; kingdom Metazoa; phylum Arthropoda; class Insecta; order Lepidoptera; family Noctuidae; genus Mythimna; species Mythimna impura. The sequence continues at coordinate 8,482,774 of LR990362.1, read as the reverse complement.
TCCGTAATCTATACCAAGGATGATACCGATAATAGAGTGTACTGTTGAGAAAGATGGGGAAGAAAAGGAGTTGTTTTGGCTGTGATCGCGCAAATCCGAGTTTTTTTGGCAATCATGGTTATTTATAATGTACATAAGTATGTTTATCCGTTATTTAGAATCCCTAGTGCACCCTCTGGCCACGTAGGCTCTGCCTAGTTTGGGGCTGATTGGTGTGAGAGTCCGAGATATTTATTATTGTAATTTTAACCCGAACTGGTTGTTTGAACTTCATTGAGATGAGCAGCCCGTCTAGTCACGTGGGTGGTAACTTAGATTTATTAAACACTAAGGGTGCTAACAAAAATATGATTACTCTGGTTGCGTAGATAAAATTGAATTTATGGAAATCAGATATTTTTGGTGACCCTCGATGCTAAGGTATGTCTGGCGCTGGCTGACCTACTGTCTAATTATAAATTACCTTTTACAGATATCACAAAAATCGAGAAACTAACAGAAATCATCCTACCTTAATGTCTGTAACAGCCGATTTATTAGATTTGAACGCAAATTTCGATTTAGTTATTGAAAAACAAAACACAACAATGGAAAAAAATGAAACAGTTACAGAAGACAAGAAAACTAACAATCACCTGGAAGAAGATACAATTGTTGAAAATGACCCATTAAACTACATTATTTTACAAAATATCGAAACTAACAACGTTACAAAAATAACGAATGAGAATAGTATGACAACAAATCCAGACCCCGTCCCTGAACATAGTGAAGCAAACTTAATTACTATAAAATTTGATCACTTGAACGATCTCATATCACAAAATAGTGCTCTATCCAGCGAAAACGAGATTCTTAAGGAAAAAATTCAACGCTTCCAAAATCGTAAGAGTCTTGCATTTTTTATGTTACTTGCTCTAAGTAGTTTTAACCTATGTAACTATGTAAATCTTGTAGAATAACTTTCACCACTTGACATAAACCTAAAGAGGTGTTATTTTGTAGTTGTAGATATTAGAATTGATGATGATACAGCTGCAAAATGGAAACGATGATCAATTTAATTTGATTTAGCTCTATGCCATGGATGTAGCTGACGAAACTCTTTAACATTTATTTCATGGGGAAACTGTCAGGATTCATACATAATTATTAATGCTGATCTATTTTTTTTTAGTTGAACAGGAAACAAAAAGAGGATTTGCTGTAATGCAAATTCAGCTAGATAAAATATTTGATTTATTGAAATCTAAAAGCTTCTCTAATAATGATTTTACTGTGAAAGCAAGCACAAAAAAGGAAGATGACGTGATAACCCAAAAAAATATCGAATTCCCTATAAACTCTGTAGAGCAGCTAGACTTGCTGGAAAGCGAACTAATCAATGCAGATTTCGAAAAAGCATTGGTATGTTTACTAATATCAACATTGTTTGGCAAAATAAATATTTGATGTTTTATTTTTTTTTGGCTGAATAAATAAATAAAATCAAAACAGTGTATGTGTGTATGGTGTTGCAGGTCAAAAAGTTTTCTAGAATTTCTGGCACAAGCGGCACTCACAAAATTGGCAAGATTGGACTGCAAATAACCAAATCTTTTTTTACTGACGAACTTCTGAGCCATTTTACTTGGAAAGGTATAAAAGGTTGTTCTAAACCACCTTTCATGCAATATATAAATATAAGAAATTGTTTTTACAAAATTGTACATCTTGCTGATAGCGCTTGTACATCTTTAGAAGCGGATTCATTTCTCCAAAATAGTGCCATAAAGCATAGTGGCCAAAGAATCAAAAGAAAATCGCAAGTATGAAGAATATTTAATCGAATTTATATAGTATATATAGTAATCAACTATGTTTTTGTCATTAGTGTATGTACCTACGGACAACAGCACATCAAGCGTAACACTTTTGTTACAAAGTCACACCTATCACAATGACATGAGGTGCCATAGTGTTTGCTACGCTTGGTGTGCAAATATCTGTACAAATATCTAAGAACTCGGTTTTTACTAGCTTTCTAATGTTGTATTAGCTTATTGTTCTATTCAAGACTTTTAAGTTACCATAGAATACGATGAGGTAAATTTAATGCGTCGAAGTTGAGATCATTCAATGTGCTTCATTTTAGGGGTGAAATGAACACAAGTACATCGAAAAAAAAAAGGAGTGAAACGAGAAAGAATACTACTACACATAATAAAAGTTTAGATCAAGAAAAAGAGGAAGACATGAATATAAACCTGAAAATGCCAAATATAGTAGATGAAGTGATAAATACAAATCTGGAGATGCAAAAGGACACAAGAAAATATGAATCTGAAACAGAGGATCAGTTAGATGAAAAAGAAAATGACATCGGTACTTATATAATTTGTTTTAATTGCTTTTACACATAAACACACAGCACACTCCCCTATACGCTCATTATGTAATGTAACACACGTGCACACGCACACAACAGACACAAATACTCAAGTCAGATTTTGACGAAAGTATGGTATGGAGAGCCAATGCTTTGCTAACTTTGTAGAGAAGACAGTTAAATTCTTTATTCAAACGAAATTAATATTCTTTAACTTTATTCTTTTACAGCCGACAATACGCCAGACACAAAAAAATATTCCGACAAATCATCGAAAATAGTGGTACTCTCTGACGTGAAAATAAAAAACAAGATTTTGGATCTAAAAGATGAAACCAAAATTATGAATATCAGTTCTGATAACTTACTTAATGTTCTGTGCTGCAAAAGTACAAACAGTGATTAACTATACGAATATGCTGACAAATTATCTTTATGATTGATAGATGATGGAGACGACAGTGAACAGGATATAAAATTATAAAATTTTGTTGTTATTATTGCTCTATTTAGGTTTACTCAGTATACTATTTTTGATACCACTTTATATGAATGTATATTAAACTGATTAGGTAGACTTATTATTAAGTAGCTTTTTTAGATTGATGCAGGTCTTTAAAATGATCTGTAGATTATTAGTGGCAAGTAGCTAGCTAATGCTAGTATAGTTATAGTGCGTTAAGTGTCAGTGATGATTTTGTGATTTCGAAATAAAAATCGTTTCTTCTTATGTTTTTATTTTATTACTACCCCTAACGTTGTCAATACAGGAATAAATACCATTTGGGAGTTGCAAAGCATACATAAAAGCTTACATTTTACGTCTTCCAAATTGTATTCTCTTGATTCTTCTGCTTCATAATCAAGTGATGTTGCATATACATTGATATACGAAGAATTGAACGGTCGCTCAAAAAAATCAAATTTGTTTTTGATATTCCTGCCAACGATTTTAATTTTGTCATTGACAGAAATTGCGTACATCATTTCAACGATATCATTATGTACACTTAAAAACCATTTATCTTTAATGTTTCTGGCCAACTGGTAATTCCCATTCATTTTGACAGTAGTAAATACTTTTTCACCTGTTGCCAGGAAACTTTCATATTTGACGACGGGATAGGTTTGGTTACATTTTTGGTTTTCATTATTTAATTTTGAAAGCTCTTGTATACGATTCGCTACTTGTTCTAATGGTTGATTGCCTTTTCGTAACAGATTTTTTATTCTAAATAGCAAGCTTTCAAATGGATATGCACTTAGAGAAGGTAAAGAACCAAATCTTGAGACATCATTAACAATATGACATAAATTGTGAATGTTACTGCTTACAGAGTCTAGACCATAAATTTCTGCAAATTTTTCGATATAATTATTAAAAAGTTTTTCAGCTATGTCCCGGTAAGATATATAAGCATCAGAATAACATATGGTGGTGGCACAAAACAATGTCAAAAAATGTTGATATACTTCAAATGACAAATATTCTTTAAGCACAACTGGACCGAAATACAACAAAAAGTTTTTAAATTCAGCGGCTTTCCAAAAGTGAAGGGTATCTAGTTCTCTCATCCTTCCTTGTTGTATCTCAGTTGGAGTTGTTAATTTTAATTCCATCATTTTTCTTGAAACATCCTGAATTTCTCTTGCTGACCATTTCGTTTGAAAATTAAAACTCCCATTAGTCCACCCCAGTAAACATCTTTTCATCACACCCAAATCTTACAGATGAAGAGCATCTGCAATCGTAAAATCATTTACTAAATCTATGGGTAAATCTTCAATTGCACTTCTTTCTTTGTGGTGATCTGGATCAAGTCGATTTCTGAATGAATGGTCGGTACGCAAAGGCATATCCGTTCTGGGAAAACTCATATGTCGACCTCTTCTGTCGAATTCACCAATGATTGTGCATTTCATACACCCATGGTAACTATTAAATCCCACAGTACCTGCAGTCAAAAGAGCAATGGGCATATTATTAATTAATCTGACCTGATATGATAACCAACAGCTGCATTAACTTGTATTTTATAATTAGCTATACCTACACTAGGTCTACATAATTAGAATTAAAATGAGGTAATCGCTTTAAGGGTTCCGTAGTTCACGTCTCGGAACCGTTAATGTATTTTTGAACTCACCTTTTATAAAGCATCTTGCAGGTGTATCACATATGAAGCAACGAATTTTTAAAAGAATAAGTTGCTTTTGAATTAATAATCCATCTTTCAGTAATTTTAATAGCTCGTTTACAAATGGACGCAAAAACATTTCTAGAGGCGGTTTAGTATTTCCAAAGTATATTGATATAACTAATGGAGGCATATCCATGCCATCTATTTTGCACAAAATTGGCCAAAATTCATTTTTCGTACTTTTGGCTATAGGTAAACCATCTATATTAAATGTTAAAAATATACAACTTGGTAATTTTGACATACTTTGGGGTAAAGCATCTTTTAAACAATTTTCTAATCCATAGTACCAATATTTTCCATTGCCCAATGGCAAAATATTGTTAGATCTGGGCGTTTTTAAAAGAGTTCTACTATCTTTTGGTAAAAAAATATTGAAATCTGTATTTGGATGATCTCGTAGAATACCAATTAATTCGTTCAACGCATTATGAGGAATTTGGTACTTCAACGCCCATTGCTGAATTTGGTATCTCACGTTTATGGCGTGTGTTTCATTATCAGAATCAGATGATCCATCAGGTGTATCTGCGTCATATTCTTCAGTTTCTGCTGCGTATTTGGAAGTTTGTGGTACCTCATTGGTATTATTTATATTATAAGAAGTCGCAACTGGGTTCTGGTGTTCGAAATTTGATACTTCGGCACTAAGTTCTTCAGTGCGAGATACTTCCGTACTATTTTCTGGATTTGGTCGTGAATACGCTAGAAAGTTCAACAGAATGATGAATCTGTCACAATAGGGACAACACAACATCAAACAATATTATTAATTACTAGCTGTGCCCGCGACTTCGTCCGAGTAGGATTTAGATATATCGCGATGGACCCATGCCCAGCTGTGGGATGAAAAGTAGCCTATATGTTATTCTGATCTATCAGCTATATTATTGTATTTCATCAAAATACGTTCAGCAGTTTTTGCGTGACGACAAACATCCATCCTGACAATCTTTCGCATTTATAAATTTAATATTAGTAAATAGGATAGGATTAACTTACTTGTACTTGTGTTATTTTGGTTCGTTAATTCATTAACTCTCCTGTAAAATGTTGAAGTCCATCGAAATCTACGTGATATTTTGGGTAGTTTACTCATTTTTTATTTTAATTAAACGGTAAACCGGCAGTTAACATAAGACAATAGTTTGAGAATGCCTGGATCTAGTGATTTCCATTTATCCAAGTTAGTGTTATAAGTGTTCCGGAACATTGACGTAACGGTATTACACATGTTACCACTCAGTTAGTACTCATTGTTACCAATATTGTACACTAGTTACATACAATGCGCAAAGTGTGTAAAACGTGTGTACACAAATTTGTCTGTAACAAGTCGACACAGCTACAACACGAAGTTACTAAAACTTCTTTCTGTCACTTTGTTACTAAACGGTTACGACAATTAAAAGTGCACTCCCACACAGTCGCAATATGTCGTATCAGTTACGAAACTGATGCGACTTGTTACATCTTTTACAAATCTGCGACCAAAAATGGTTATATGGGGAGTTTACATGTGGATGGATGGAGAGGGAGAGGGAGACCAAAGAAAAGATGGATGGATTGTGTGAAGAGTGATATGAAAGAAAAGGAACTTAGTGATAGTATGACGAGTGACAGGGCAGAATGGAAGAAAAAAACGTGTTGCGCCGACACCAAATAACACGGGACAAGGGCAGGAAGATGATGATGATGCCTAACGAGCTGTGGGCACGTAAAACACAGGATCGGTGCGCAGACACAGCAACGCAGGGCCGCGGCAGACCACGAAGGAGATGGCGGGACGACGTGGATGTCTTACTTAAGAATTAGTATGAGAAAGTAAAGAATTGTGATCGTCGCAAAGAGTGGAGAGAGACCTTTGCTTTAGTATTGCTCATTTTCATAAAATAAATACGGTCTTTACCTATCAATTATCATTGAAATTACCTCTTTATGAAACTGGTCACATTGGGCTGTGATAACTTCGGATTGACTTAGAGTTCAAATAAACTTTATATTCATAGCACTTTTCCAAATTTTGTTTCTATGGGTTTTGTATTTCTATAGATTATTGCTGTATTAAAACTTCATAAGTAAATACCTGATAGTTTATTAATTAATCATAGTTTTATCAAAAGATTTTTATGCAATTATTATTAATATTTTGTTGGCCTCAAGTCATTCTCTTCTGGTCCTGGCGAAGGAGAGTCACATCAGGCGGCGGCCGAATTCGATGGCGCTATATAGTAGGCGTGTGTAACTCTCTTTACTGAACCGACTCACTGTTCCGAAAGATTGGAACAGCAGTAATGTTTTAAATTATGCATCATTTGGAACACTGAAACACTCTTTACTCTAAGTGACCTGCAGTCTTTTTAAAATCCAAATTAAAACGTAAATTTTAATGAACTGAACTAAAAGCTTTAAATTATTCTCAAATCAAAAATCAATTATATAAAACTGTTGGTGTATATGGCGCAACGCAACAGATCACGATTCATAACAGGCTGTTGTTACAAATCTTCCGTTTGTATCTTGTGAGCCGATGTTTCAAATGTTCCGTTTGTATCTTGTGAGTCGATATTTCAAATGTTCCGTTTGTATCTTTTGACCCGATGTTCCAAATGATACATATCACTGTTCCGAAACATTTCAGTGATTCAGATGCATATGTTCCAATTGCAAAGATGACAAACTTTGCCGACGCCTATATATAGGGGTACTACATAGCACATGACATTTTAACACATCATGGTAAGTCGGACTTCCCCCGTTCTGAATTCAATGTATGTTTGGTGCGCATAATATGGCATAAGGTAGGGTTGACGGTAAAAATAAAATTTTCTTTTTAATTTTTTGTAAACAATTGTTTATTATTAACATTTTATTTCTCGTTTGCATCCATTGCAATAATTACACGTCGTCACAAACACTCGCTGGCAATACATTTATCACCGCATTAGCAATACAATATGACTTTTATTCTGATAGTATCTATTTATGGAATTATATCGGTTACAGCTCCTTCACATGAAGATTACTTTCATTTTTCTTTTGAAACATAAACCTATGTGAATATACCAAAAGGTAACAATATTATACTAAGATAGATAACAGACAATTGTACTTTGTCCAAAAAGGACGAAATGGAAAACGATTAAGACAATCACTGGTTTCACATGCAAAATAAACAATAAGAAAATAGCAAAATTAAACATAAGATTTATAGATAAAGGCTACTTAGCTAAGAAATGGAATGATTTGAAATTTATCTTTCAGTATACTCACACATGCACATTTAAATACATTCATGATTTTATAAAATGAGTCCAAAATATCAATAAGTCAATTTACATCAGTCAATTGTAAACTTAAGCTCAAAAAATAATTAAACAATGATTTTTTTTTGTTAATAAAAATTAAAGAAATTCACAATAATTATAATGATACGGTTGTAATAAATAAATTAAAAAATACTGTCATTTTATTGTCCGGAATGGAAATCACAATTTTGACATATTTGTATATCATTACGAAATTCACAAAAAGAAAAATGAAAGGATCACCGTGATCAATTAAGTACAAAAATTATGATTCTATTTTTTTAGTACATTTGGATGTTCTTTATTTCCTCATAATTTAAACTTATTTGTCATCTTAAAAAATTAAATACAAGAGAATTATTATTTGTCATCAGTCTATTCTTATTTTTACAATTTTGTCGATTTAACCTTTTTATTCTACAATCGAGTACAAAAGGCAACATAAGAGGTGATATACGACCTATCACTTACCGCATAATATCTACACGGATTTTTTATAAATGTAATTTAACATAAATTATTTCATATAGACGATTCGTGGTCGACACTCCACAGAATCATCAAAACAAGACGATATATGTGGCGAGTCAAGTTGCGAATCTATAAACACAACATATTTCGAGAACTTTACCTATTAAAATAAATAAGTTAAAACAAGCAGAGTTATCGTGTCCTATGTTGCCTGATGACACCTAATATTGTCTCAGTACTCTTATAAGTAATGGAGATTATACTTAAAACACTAGAACTTATGTTTTTATACACAATGACTTAGGTTTCGACAATTTGTTTCTATAAGTACTGAAGTTAATTTTAACCTATGGACTAATAACGTGCGTGAATATTTGTGTGGCGCGGGCGCGACTTGTGCGGCCTATGTGCGCGTGCGCATACAGGACGCAGAAATGGCGCTCACAGTCTCAGGAACGTTACATTATCGTGCTAACTGATCTACATCCCGAGTACGGAAGTTAGGAGACAGAGTGAAAAAATCTACGTCGATTTTCAAGAAAACCTGAACAAGATTCTTCGTGGGCAGTAATTCACTATTATAATCATAGGAACAAATGACAACAATTAGTCAATCACAAAATATAAATCAATGTAAAACTGATGAACGCATCATTCGCGTTGATTATTATTTTTTTATAAATTAGTCTAAATCTTATTTTACGCACGGTTTGGCTTCTATACTGGTGCGAGTCTAAAGGGATAGTGTTAGTGGTGTTTTGTGTACATGATGCGGCACTGCACTGGCACGCTCGCCTTTCTACTAGCACAGAAGGATCTTTTTTTCTAGGCGTAAGGAGTTTGGTCAAGCATGAGCCGTACAGTATCGCGCCATGATGCAGCGTCGCGCAGCGGACCGAGCTACGGGACGCAGCACACGTTACCTATACTTGAGGCTAGAACATTTTGTAAACAATGTAAACACAATCGAAAAGGAGCTCAAATACAAAACCAGAGAGACTTAGAAAAAAGTTTATACAATGAAAACGAAAAGTTAAAAAAAAGTTTATACAATGAAACAAGTGGTGGAATTCGAATTTGGAAGGTTCGTTTATATTGCTGACAGAATGTCGTTAGCCGCAAGCGTACAGAGATCGCGACGTGGACTTGTCCACCGGCCCCTCGGCGCGCGCGGTCCTCGTTCGCCGATCAGGGGCGGAAAAAACGCGATCCGTCCCGCCAATACTATTTACAGGGGCGTGACACAGATCGCTCTCTTAAATAAATACTTCGGAACGCTTATAACTAGCCGTTTATACAGGGTCACTTTACACTTTCTTTACGCTATATTTACACGCGGCGCACAGCCAGTTTCGCACGAGCGTCCGTTGTGAATAAATAAGTTTGGTCCATTGACGGGTTAGTATCACTACACTTGTGTCGCGTACGTGGGCGGCAAGCAGTGGTCGTCTAACACGTACACCCCTCCGCCTTCTAGCGCTCGCTTTACTAGCGATGTATCGCTGTAACAATAGAAAGGAGATGTTAGATATTGTTTGAAGGGTGTAAGTGAGGTGGTGTATGTATGAATGAAAATGATCACTGAGAACTTTTAGCGTTTAACTTTTTGGTGGCAAGTCAAAATTTTTGGTTTGTATAGTCAAGTGAAACTGTCATAAATACTGACCTATTAGCGCAGTAAGCGGAGTCCGCGGACAGCCTCGAGAGGCGCGGGTCCAGCGCGGCCAGCAGGCGCGCGCTCTCCGTGTTGAGCGTCTTGCGCTTGCACTCCTCGGCCGCCGCGTTGTGCGCGTTCTGGCACTCGGCCACGGGCGCCTCGCACTTGCCCCACGTGTTGCGGATGACGTGTCCGCCCGCGTTGGCCGCGTTCTGCGCGCGCGCCTCCGCGTCGGCCGCGTGCTGCGCGCGCGCGCGCCGCCGCCGCACGCACACGATGCCCACCACGGCCGCCAGCGCCACCAGCGGCACCACCGCCGTCACGCTCGCGATCCACGCCACCTGCTGCCCCGATAGCGACTCCTCCGACATCTCATCCCCCACTCTTCTCAAGTGACCCTTCGGTTGTTTATACGCCAACTCCGCCAAAGACACCGTACACGATTTACCCCCCCAACCGGGCAAACACGAGCAGTGATACCCGTCCACCCGGTCTCTACACGACCCTCCATTCCTGCACGGTGATGAAGAACACTCGTCGATGTCAATGCTGCAGTCTTTACCGGCGAACCCGGGCCGGCACCGGCACTCGTAGTCGTTGTCGAGGATCTTACATTCTCCGCCATTCGCGCAGGGTTTAGCTAGACACAGGTCCACTCGGGTCTCGCACCTCGCGCCCACGAAGCCGGGCGCGCACTGGCAGCGCTGTCCGTTGACGAGGTCCACGCAGGTGCCGCCGTGCTCGCATTGGATGCCGGCGCAGTCGTCGATGTCGATCTCACAGCGGTTGCCGCGGAAGCCGGGGCGGCAGGTGCACTTGAAGCCGTCGCCAGCGCGCATGCAGGTGGCGGCGTTGCGGCACGGGCTGGCAGCGCAGGGGTCGGCCTCCAGCGCGCAGTCGGGCCCGGCGTAGCCCAGCGGGCACACGCACACGTAGCCGGCGCCGCGCGGCTCGCACACGCCGCCGTGGCGGCAGGGCTGGTCGCGGCACGTGAGGCGGCGCGTCTCGCAGCGCGCGCCCTCGTAGCCCTGCGGACACGCGCACGCCAGCTCGCCGCCCTCGTCGGGCACGCACGCGCCTCCGTTCAGGCACGGCCGCACGGCGCACGAGTGCAGCGACTTCTCGCAGTCGGGCCCGGTGTACTCGGGCGGGCACATGCACGTGTAGCTGCCCTGACCGGTGTTGTGGCACGTGCCGCCGTTGCGGCAGGGCCGGTGGTTGGTGCAGTAGTTGAGGTCCTGGTTGCAGAACAGGCCGCCCCAGCCCTCCTCGCAGATGCAGTCCCAGGGCCGCGAGCACGTGCCGTGCACGCAGCCCGGGTGCCGCTCGCACTGGTCGCACAGCTCGCCCACCCAGCCCGAATGACAACTGGAATTAAACACGACAACATTCGTTAGTACACAATGGGACGTGATAACAAGCGACAAAAGCATGTCTTTCTTCTCCGAGGGAACAATGAGGAGGATGAATGATTTAGACACGGAGGGAGGTAACGTGAACGTTTAGCACAAAGGTGTGAAGTGGATACTCACATGCATTCGTCGGGCTTGAGGCAGTGGCCGTGCTCGGCGTCGCAGCCGGGCAAGCAGCGCGCTGGAACAAAAAGAATACATTCGTTAGCGACACAAAGACAAAGAGCGTACAATGAAGTGAGCGGGGCACTAATGGATTCTTTTAATTGTAGAGGAAGTAGGAGCGTTAAATCATCGGGATGATATTCGATGGCCGCGGTATCTCGCATTAGCGTGGAATCTTGTGCAGAGTGCAGTAAAGGACACGCTCGCAACAAAGAGAGAGGCTCGCGCGTCCCGCCGGGGGCGAGGTCGCGCGCACACACTATTTATCTTCACTCGCACCAACTCGTTACTACAACGAAATCCTCTCTGAACTTTATAACCCGCATTAAATTAAAATTTTCACTTTAATTTCGCTTGAAAGAGCACTTTACTCCTGCGAGTCGAGTCTTCAGGGATTTCTAATTATATTTAATACCAGAAAGTTCTACAATGTAATGTGTGTCTGTCTGTGCGCATCGTTAACTTCGTATTTATGTATCGAACTTTACCCTATTTCCACCTTGCGAAGAGTATTCCAAGTATTCGTTTATTAGAAACAATCGAAGTTCATTGCGGCACGGACATGTTACAAAGTTGTTTTGTAAAAAGCAAAGCGGTAATGTATGGTCGATGTTAAGAAAAATAGTTTTGAAATAAGAAGTGCGGTGCGAGTCGTATCGGTCGGGTGCGCATGGGCAAGTTATCGGAGCGAATACAAAGGGGGCAGATAGCGCGGGGAGCCTAACCGTCGCTCGACCGTTACTATTCCCCTAACTCGCTAGAAAAATACTAGACGCCATCTTGATCATAACTTTCATTCCCGATCCGAATGCAAATGTATACTGGCTTATTCCGGTTCTAAATTGGACGAGGAAGCAATTTCAGCGAAGCTCCAACTACACCGCGGAGTCGGAGTTATTTTGTGAGCTTAAGAGACGCCCCGGGAGCTGCATGAAAGAGATTAGCCTTCCCCCCGCTCCCTAGACTCTATTATAGGTTTAAACACAGCCCAGCGAGCATAAAGCCCCCAAACTTGCCCCGAGTGCGCGCAAATCGGCTTAAGCCTCACTCCGGCGAATTGGTTAGCTCACTCACGCGGTTACTTCTATTATCATACCAGCCATGTTTTTTTACTGTTGAGAAAATTGAAAATATAATCCGCTTTCACGTACGTTTCACACTTTCGCGAATAAAATAAAATTTAATGTTATTTAAAACAATCGCTTCTCATGACCTGGTGGGCCATTACAATGAATTATTAACCTTTTGACGTGCGTAATTAGAGACACAATAGTAAGACAATGGCTTGCGGGCGCCGGCTACCGCCTGAGCGTTAATGAATTAATAAAATTTTATAGACGGGGAAAAAGTAAGTGAGGCGCCGTGTTCGCTCCGGCGCGCCAGGCAAGGAGATCAAAGCGCTCGAGTGCCGTGTATGTGTACCGAGCTGGCACTCCAGCCACTTGAAGTTATCTTGACCCTCGAACTGAGGTAAAACGGTAGTAAAAATTACACTCCAAAACCAATTTAGGTCGTAAGTGGGCACGAAGATGCCGCGGGGAGGATGTTATGGCGCTCCTGCAGGGCTATTAATTATTATCAATGGACATGAACTGTATCGATCTGTAATGAAAGGTTAGCGCGCCGCACTGCGACCAAGGTCTCAGTCGCCGCCGAGGACAGGTAGCACACCAAACAACGTCCCTGAGACATCCCACATGTGTTCCGCAAATATTTGACTGATTCTACATCTGCTCTATCCCAAACGGAAATTAGGTGCGCGTGGGATTCGCGATACAACACAGAAGGTAATATTCGTGAGAACTTTACTCTCGTTTACAATTAGGCGAAATTAACCGGCCATAAAGGTTCTTCTCGCGATGTTTACCCTATCATTAAGCAGGAGAGCTGGACGGGGATAATGCCGCCGGGACATGCAAATAAGTTTTCGGGATTGTTAAGCTTTCCCAGAAGGCGAGATACCGTTCGGCAGATGTGAGCCAGCTTTCGTGACACGGTCAAGTACAGAGTTTATTTCGATTGGTGTTCAGTTCTTGTTTAAAGGTGTTTTTGACCCGGTTCGTGGCATCTGTGTAGCGGTGAGGCTGTGTGCGTGCGCGAACCTACTGCGTTGTTTTCATTACATTATGGCCGCTTCTCTCGCTTTTACATTTTCGTAATCGCCGATACAAACTCCGCTGATAGGGTTGTCGACTTTTATTGCAATGCATTTGTGTAATGTACGGTCGTTTGCGTTCGCGATATTGTTCCTTTCACACGTTCGATTTAAAGAAATATTTTATTTATTTTTTGTTGGTACGGTTTTGGGATGATTTGGATGTCGATCGTGTTGAGAAGCCGTTTGTTTACTTTTTCCAGAAAATTGTGATTTCGTGGTTATGGAGTCGCGTGGAGGCTGTGTCGGGCACAGCCCTGGCGCGGGAGCGGGACGGCGCGCTACGGAGAGCGGGGCGTGTTGTCTCGCTCTGGCGCGTTTTTTGCGGCGCCGGAGTGTGGGAACGCGGCGGCAGGTGGGGCTGCCGAGATTGCGACGCGACATCCGCCCGCCGCCACAATGCATCTCGGCAAGACGCGCAGCTTTGTTTCACAATACGAGACGCTATGTGCTTAACATACGCCAGGACGTCGAGCAGTAATGACGTGATGGCGCGTATTTTATTAGAAATGCACGAGATCGATAAGTAAAAGCGGACACCGATGATGGCTAAGCGAGCGCTGCGTCCGCTGCTTTTGTTTACAAACGCATCATGCGCTGTGGAACGCAAACATTACTCGCGCGGTCACACGCTAGCAATAAACTAAGCCGGACATCACTATATTAATATTGTCGTCTCTCCACAACACAACTGTCAAATAATATTTGGAAAAATAACTTATGATGTCATTTTAATCAATTAGAAAATTATAGCGTCGTTAAGCGGCTGGCTGGTTTGACATTAACTGCCCAAGTAGCAATTACTTTGATGTAAACGTAGATAAACTTCATCTCAGTAATGAATCTTTAGAATTTAAGATCAGACTTTAATTAGATCTTATGAATTGTTAGTTTTTATCAATGTGAATTAGATTTATAAAAAAAGAACAAATCCTAAGCTTTTGAGCGAGGTTCTTGACATCCCAATGAATGGGTAGTTACATTTGATTTAACGAGTGTATTGTGATAATGTCAGAAACATATAAAAAATCAAATCAAAACGTTAATTAGCTGCGCGGTAACGAAATTTAATGTGCCATTACCAAGAAAATTAATTAAAACTCAAGCGTCAGGAAAATATTTCAACAATTATACACATAAAAATATGTTATGAATTGTGTACGTAAAAATTTTCAACATTAAATATGATAATATTCAGCTGTAATTACAATGAAACTATGCTTTATATCATTTTATAGAGTCGAGACTTGATACAAAAAATAAGTGATTAAAATTATGAGCAGTTTGCTTGGAGGTCGGCCGATGGCACGGGAAGTAGAAATAACCCTATAAATAACATGAATACACTAATAGTGATATGGGACTAATTAAAAATACGATTTACGACTTCGAAGCTATGAGATAATTAGTGCCATTACTATTCGCATCGCGGTATTAGAAATTTAAAAAAAAAACTCGCAAGGATATCGCTTACAGCTGTCAAAACTGACATTAGAAAATACTAACACGGTCCGCCTGGTTGAGAATTTAATAGTTTTAGTTTATATTTATCTAAAAGCGTTATTTACTAAACAAATAGGACTAATTTTACGACTATTGGTCATGTTATTTCGGAATAAAATGTCTTATTTGAATTAATCTGGTTTTATTTTATTTGTCAACTTATTGCATTCAGTTTATTTTATATGTCAATGTCAACTCATTGCATTTAGTTGCTTCGTATAATAAATAAGATTTTCTTCAACTAATATAAATAATGATATTCCCAACAGATGCTGTTTGCATTTTTCAACCAACTTGGCTATGTCTTGTACAATTTTATTACAAAACAGGGTGTGTCACAAATTCATGTTACATCATTATAATGTATCTATGGCAAGCACAATTAGAATGTTTATGAGAGGATGTCAGGCTAAAAATTGTCGTTTTAATGAGGATGAGTGAATTGTGGGACGCTCCACATTAAAAACTGGGATATTGGAAATTTAGGACACCATGTATGACGTTGTACTCAATTTTATCTTTAATTCACAAAAATCATGGCCCCTTATTTATTTTGAAGAGGTGAATCAGCCTGATTCGCATGAAATTCAGGTTGGAACAGAATTAGGCCTACCTACTAATCTATTTCGTTTTCAACTATTTTTATCGTTGGATCTACTAGTGTATTTTTAGTTTATTGTTCGATAACTTTTTTTTATGTTACTGGAAATGTTTACATAGGCATGTATCTCGATCGGGAGTCTGCCAGGTAAAGTTCGTATACAAAAGACACACACTTTAAACTCTTCTTTGTCAATGAACATAATTAAAATTGGAACGCAGATTTTTTTTTAGGACATTATGGTCAACGGAATGCTCCTATAACAACATAACTGTGAGCATAAAACCAGCCAGTAACAATTTATAACTAATTCCTTTTTTAAAAGCTTTTAAAAGAATGAACTACGAAAGAGGTTTTAAACACTTACGTTTCGAGCAATAGTCTCCAGTCCAGCCAGCCTTGCAGACGATCTCCCCAGCACTCGAGCAGGTGTAATGCCCGAAGTTATCATCTCTAGGCCTGCAGAGGACTTCGCAGCCGGCGCCGTAGTAGTGGGCTGCGCATGTCACACGGTACGACAGTCTTAGATGAGCAGACCCTGGTCCACCCCACCTCTGTTCTTCTTCCGTCCACTGGCCTCCCACATCAGCTACACTTTGTTTCGTCATGCGCGCGATTAGGGTATCTGGAAAGATAAAAAGTGATGCTTAAATACTTGGATTTTTTTCATGTGGTTTTTTATGTTTTTAAGCTTAAAGGCCATGAAAATCTTCCGCCAGTTTAACGCTAACATTGAACTTTAACGCAAGTAACCACTTTACATGCACCTAACACGATCTAACATGGCTAACGACTGCCATAATGACGTCACATCACACAGAGCAGCATAAAAACCAGCAGTTGCACAAGCTCGTTAATACCACGCCATCAGGTGGGCCTGCCTATTAGACCTCTTTATGAATAATTGAAACAAACGAGCGCGCTTCACTATGCGAGGAATTACCTCCTTGACAGTCTTGTCTATGGATTTAAAAAAAAAATACAGCTGCGGAATATTGGACAGTGTTTTTCGGGACTCGATCGAGCCGCAGGTGCAAAAGAAACGTGTTTCCAAAATGCGAATAAGCTACATCTGCCCCAAAAAATTAACGGGTAATTTTTAATTATTGAAATATTTAAATACGGGTAAAGACGACAAATATTTGTTTATCACCGTGGGAAAGGGTTACAGAAGTAAATTGACCTGTTAACGTTGAGCGTTTGAAGCCCGCATTCGACCGTGAGATTTCATTGTTCCCAAGCGTGATTCACTGTTTTGATTCGTCGCCGGCGCCGGTGTGATTGATTAATAGTTTTAACTACATTCTTTATGTTACATATTACTTGTAAACCACACGTAAGTACAGCGTTTATCTTGGAAAAAGTAGCTGGGCAGCTTCGAGCGAGCCAGGCTGCCATTACATAAGTGACGCGCAAAAAGTGGTCTGTGAAAACTACCCGCTGCATTGATTTGAAAAACTGCCACTTCATTCATCAAACCGCGTAAGTGCTGACCACACTATAGGGCTGCCATTATCACTCTCAATACAAAAACAAAACAATCGACTCCGCAAATACAGATTCCAGAAACTAATTTGATTTGGTAGCTTCAAAATAGGTGAGAAAAAAAAAAGAAAAAATACAAAACGTTCTAACACAAACCCCGAAACAATTTGGGACTATCAAATTAAAGTTCTATACAAGGAATAAACACAAGTCATCGCGGTGAGAAAACATTTTTTTTTTGTCGATGGTCCGTCCTAGTTTGGTCTGTGACCGCGGCGCGGCAGCCCTAGCTAAGAAATCTCAGCGTCGACCAGTTTCTACCTTTATTTATTTCTTCGTCGTGTATGCCCACTTTTTACTCTTGTTGCTTCGATGGGTACATTCCTAAGCCGGTAATCCCGACAGCAGATAAAATTAAACCAGACGCGAAATAAAATTAAAAGGTATATAAAAACGTTCGATCCCGACTAATTTCGTGGCGTATGGCGTAGAAGTGTTTTCTTTTGTTTTGTATGTCAGTGCTAAGAGCACCGGTAATGAGAACGAGATGGCTGGTATCTGCGATCTACGATGAGGAATGGATTTGGAGTTTCATTTATAGTGGTCGAGTGCACGGAGTATTTATGTAGGAAAACAGGTCACAGGTCACTGACACATCCTTGTGTGCAGTCCTTGGTTTAACAGCGCGGATGCTGCACGTACGCTGCGGTATGTGAATGCTTTAGGAATATCGAATTCAGGAATGAAGCGCTCCAAATATCGTGTACAACCGTGTTGACATTGGAAAACATCCCGATATAATTTCGCCACTACGACTCACCGACTTAAAACTAATAAATAACGGAAACCCGCATAATATCCAGTACTTATTGCTGTATAAACAAATCGAAAATAAACTTTTCTAACAAACTCACCAACTGCAAAATGACATTGGACGTTGTCACGACATTTGTCGAATATGGCGCAAAGAATACAAATTCAATTTTCATATAATATCGTGGAAACGATTATTGCGTCGACATTGCTGGTATAAAGCATAGCGCACACGATCCTCCGGTCTCGTGTAGGCTTACAAAGATCGTATCTATACAATAAATCTAGAAGATAAAACGCGTATGCTACGCCGGTTGTGTACCTTACGAAAATACAATCAGACGAAAGCTATCAATTTATTTCGATCGGGCCTTTCATTCCGATTAAATATTATGAAGTTTATTCTACTCAACACTCATCAATTTTATCGTTTCGAATTCTATACGTGGAGAGCGTGAGTAAAAATTTAATTTTTAACGATAACTGCGTCTGTTCATAGCTTAAATGGACAAAGAAATTATGAAAGGCAAGTGTGCATTCGGCAGGAATTAGAAAAGTGATGTGTGGGAACAGCGCGCAGACCGCTTGCAATTTAGTTCCAATGTGCGCACGAGAATTATGGCAACCGTGCACCCAGCCTCCGGTGCACCAGGGCTGTCCGGACCACAGAAATACCTCCACAATATCTCTCCCGAGCTTAATGAATAAAAAGCAAGCTCCACCAAAAACAAAAGCACAAAACTATCGCAGCACTTGGAATAAATTGGATACTTATGATCAACATAATTAGGTCCCCATAACAA
This sequence comes from Mythimna impura, assembly GCA_905147345.3. Classification (NCBI taxonomy): domain Eukaryota; kingdom Metazoa; phylum Arthropoda; class Insecta; order Lepidoptera; family Noctuidae; genus Mythimna; species Mythimna impura. The sequence goes on along the minus strand of LR990362.1, from coordinate 8,463,832 downwards.
CCCTACAATATTTTACTCGGCAAGCAATTTGTAGGAAAATTGCGTTCGTACGTTTTTGTGTTCTATCCGACACGTCCAACCCAAAGTTCGGTTCTCCAGAAACAACCGTACAAATTACAGACATCATCCTAATTCAACGGCGTAACGATATTAAATGAAGGAGTACCCTACTATCGCATCTATTAATGTAATTCCGATTCACAAATAAATAACGCGTTTAAAGAAGGACGAGGCATTTCAGTACGTGCCCGCCGCCGCTGCGCCAGATAACGTGTAATTACGGCCCAGAGGTCACTACAAATAAAATGAAAATATATTCGAACGGCAAACGCCAATAAACAAAAACAAAAGAAAGCGAAATAACCGATAATTTGAGTCGGCTGCGCTATCGGAGGCGGACGCAACCGATTTGGGATGTTTGTAAACGCGATTTTGGGGAAGCGCGGGGATGTGATCACGCGACGCTTCCGCCGATATGATCCATCGATCGATAATGAGGCCACAGGATGTGGAGCCTGGCTCCTCGTTCATTATACACGTAGCGTGACAGCGCCTAGCGCGACTGGATTGCGAGCAATCTAATTAGTGATCGGTGGGAGGTTTCCAACGAAATCGAAACCGCGACGTCGAGTTCGAGCAGCGTTGATGCGCGAAGGTTCGACGACCGTTTTCCGCAGGTGAGGCCCACATCATTAAGCGGTGTGTCGATTTCCACTCGTCTCGATTCGGACACCTGCCCGGGCCGGTCGTACGACGCGCGCCCGCTTCGCTCTGTGGGAAACTACATCTCATCAATGGGCTTGTCTACACAAACGACGCGCCACTTTTGTTTATAAAACTGTCCACTTCTAACATTCGAAGAATATTTCGTTACGAGAAGTGCGGCTCGGCGACGTCGCCTCTTGCACTCGATAAATAACTCATCCACTTGAGCTTTGAGGGTCTCGAGGGGCCAAATTAAAGATTTCTCAATGTATTTCTAAAAGATTTCGCGTAAGACACGAAGGACGGTCCGCGTTTTAAATTCTCCATTGTTCAGCGGGCATTTTCGTTCCGCGCGAAGGATTCGATGAATGCTAAGGATTGCGCAATGTAATCGTTACATTTCCAGACGGCTGACGTGGTGGTGCTTAACCTTCGTGAAAGCCAATTAAGAGGCGAGTAATCATACTTGGGACGCGAGTCCTGGGAACCGCTCACGGGCCGCGCTACTAGCTGGAGTAATGAATTGACTAATAATGCACGGCCGGATAGCGAGATAAGCAGCCGTCACAACATAACTGTATCGATAATCGCATCTCGGTCGTGTAATGTCAGGCGGCACTCGGCGAGCGGTAGCCGGGCCCGGGGCGGCCGCACCGTCCCGCGCCAATAATTGCCTCTACGAATCTCTTATCAATAGTTTTCACACGCTCTTTTTCCTGATTTCACCTATATGGGCTAGTAAAACAAAGTAGTGCAATAATCGTAAACAACGCCGACCCCGGCGGTAATGTAAACAAGAGCACAGGACGAGACAGGAGGAGTGTGCCCACCTATTATCCGAGCGCATGTGCCGAGCATCTGTCGACAGCGCTTCCTGAGTCCACTGCGCCTGTTACATCATAAATCGAACCTTCCGGAGCGTCTTCCTGATATTTTTTATCATGTTGAAGCCCTACGACGACGAAAGATGAAGTGTAAACTAAAAAATTCCCTGACTTCCCTCGGAGGTGTATTTTTTAGCATCCAGTAAGTAAACAATGTGGCGGCCCGTTAGTGTGGCCCAGGTGCAGCCCGGCTTGCCTCGGGCCAAACACAAAAGATTTCGGTGAAGGAGCCGAGCGGCATCAGGATTGCCAGCGACCATTGTTGTATACTTATTTGTTTAACACGAGAATCTCTTTATTCGTCGCTGTGAGCGAGCGATTCTCAATGCGCCGCTTGTTTATCTATGATATATAGGATTCTTGGAGTCGTGCGTTGCCATTTTTCAATGTCTTCTGCATAAAAATTACCCGTAAATGTTTCTAAGGGTCGCGACAATGAATTAGTTACGAGCAAGGGCCACTTTCTAGGCCAATGCAGCTGTTCAATTTGGGTATTAGATAAAAAACCGAATGTGATTTAATTAAGCATTAGCCCGGTGAGTCGATAGTGAGTGAACACAAACGGCGTGCGTGTAACCTGTTATTATGGTTGATTAGATTTCTGTTGGTAACATTTCTCGGTAGTGAAGCGGCGCCGCCCATCGCTCCCGAGCCGTATTAAAAATATACCCGTCCTCTAAGCTATCCACTTCGGACGCTAATGATTTTCGGTAAACCGGCCCGTAGACACTCCTCGCCGTATCTTTAAATCTCCTAAGTAAATCACCGGAGTTTTTTTGTTAGTCGGTCAGGAGTAGTAATTATGTCGGTCAGAGTGCAGCGGTATGAAAATCTAATTAAGAAATGGGCGTCGCTGGTCAGTTTTCGCGTCCGCCATTTTAATAATTTTGAAAATCGAATTGGGCGCGTTCGTTTTAGATCCGGCCGGTTCAAAGAGTGCTTTGTTTTTTCGTGTAGCGATGTAGCAGAGCTGTGCTTGTTCGATGCACGCGGCGTATTATCACGATGATGTATTTACGACCCGGCCGGTTACAATTCATTCGGAATCGTTTTTTCGGTCACGCCACGTCGCATGTAAGACATAAACTGTCGATTCTTTATTGGGCGTTTAGGCTTCTCGTGATATGAAACGAAACGAGCAAAACTTATCCAATCGATTATTATAAATGATAACGATCTAAAATTACATTCGAGCACATGGCAGGCTTAAATGCGATTTTGTGGCTAGGATGGCGTGTTAGAAACGAATGTTTAGTTACAAAAGGCTGTTTAAACAAAGTAGGTAACCAATTTGCCTATATTCCGTAAGTAAGTTTCATAGCGCGACGTCTAGGTGCCGCGGTCAACGGCCATCGGAATACATTAGAACATTTCTACTAAATTTTCGTCCTACAGAAGGCTGAGTTTATTAGAATAGCGCGCGCATTGCGAAGCGACTCACGCGCCACGCCGCGTGCTCGGAACACCAATCGTCCACACCATGGGAACATTTTTGTCTTCCACGATATGATAATATGAGCATTCAAATATACAACCTGTCCGTTAAATGCACGATAAACACCCAGAATTACAGTGAAACCTGAATGTGAGTGAGTCGTGACCGACGTGATTTGAATTTTACAAGGCGGACGAAGATTTTCATGACCCTTTTTATCATAATCGTTTTATAAGGAGAACAACTCACCATCCGATCTCGACGTCTCGTTGGTGTCGTGCCACGCTTCCACAATGAGCGTGAAGGTACCCTGCAACATAAAACGAACGTGTCACATTATTGCATTACAAACATGAAAACAAGATAAGCATCAGAATAATCTACAACTTGTCGATAAAGGAAGTGAAACTCCAATTGTACAACTTATTAGCCGGTCTCATGTTACCCACAGCATTAACTTAATTCCACCTGTCTTAAACTTTCACGTTCTACCGATTCAATTCTTTCACATATTCACACATTTGTAACGTATAACATACAATAGTTCACTACCAGTACACACGCCTCATCCGCAAAACATACCAAAATAATCAATGTAGGTACATCTTCTTAAACCACAAGAGACCTTTAAACATGGGCGCGGCAGTTGAGAATTTCAAATATTTCCTTTACGACAATGTTAATAGCCGACGAGTGTAAATTAACAACATGATAGACAGGTGAACCCGGGAGCAGATGGCAGCGAAATTGTTTCAATATCATGCTAAAAATAAAACAAACGCATGAAGGCAATGACGCTGGCTCGCTCCGCTAACGAGTGCCGACTGCCTACATCGCCACATCGAATGATCCCGTATACCGACTCCCGTGGCGAACGAGCCCATAAAAAAAAATAGGAACGAGTGCGTATCTGATATCGAGTTGTTGACATAAGTCCATGTTTACATAAGGAGGCGAAACGGCAGTCGAAATTCGATTAAAACTTGATAACGGTGCGTGTCAACAGCTATAAGGCGCCTGCGACGGAACTTATCAATGGGTTTTTGTCAAGTTCCGTTCATGCAAAAATGTACGCGGCTCTCGGTTTATGAAATTTCTCCCACCGCAGTGGGAACCGGTCGCCGGTCATAAAACACTCGATCCCGTGGACCGGCCGGCCGGCGCGCTGGCTAGTGTTCCCGACCTTTAGTTCTCTAATAGCTCTTTAATTGCACTACGGATGCGAGTTATCGATGAACAATTTTCGTTTTAAAAATCAATGTTATTGCAGAGATTTAACAAGAAACGTACAAATAGAACGGAGTTGTGAGAATAAGTTGAAACGTTGAAGGCGAGTGGAAACGCGACCCACTTCTATGACATACACAGATCGAATTCAAAACGTCTTGAACGGTGTTCATGTTTCGTTGATTCGGTGACTACAATTTTGTGAGGTTAATTTTTTATATTATTTGATGGTTTATAATATCATTAAATTAGTTTAATATGCTTTACAATATTGAAAGACAGGAAGCCGCAAATAAAATGTAATTTCTTCAACAAGTAGGCAATGAAAGCTAATCTATAGACGGCTAAAGACGAAGACGGACGCTCAAGAATCTCTGAAGCTGGATTATAATTACAATAAGCATGTGACGGGTCGCAGGCGCAGCTGCGTCGCCGGATACGAGGGTCACCGCTTAACTAATACCTCATTTGATACCACCACCTACTTTAACGAGTGATTCAGTTTTTCCTGACAGATGTCGCCCGTCTTCAATTAAACTCTATGAATGAAAACACTATTTGCATGCAAGAACAATAGCCTCTATTTGCATAGGAACTGATACCACGTCTCTAACGAACAATGATTATTGTCGGCTGATGGAAATCAATACGAGAAATCTGACGTTTCACAAGCCACAACGTACGACGAGGCGTCACAAAAAGCGAGCGCTTTTTCCAACACTTTTTAAACGAAGAAATCTCAATTAAACTTTCGTTACGTCCACGGTTTTGACGAATTTATAATAAGTTACGTTAAATACTTAGACAATACAAGCGGACGTGTTATCGCGTCCCTCTGAATACTAAACAGCCGGGCCCGCCGCCTGAACGAATTTGAGCTTTAAATGACACAACATCACCATTATCAGTGTTTGAAAAGTCGATTTATCGTAAACGTTATATCAATATAAGGAGCGAAAGACGCTTGTCAAAATTCTTTATTATGATTTGTGTTGCGTGTACCCGATCAAATATGGCAAGTCGTAGTATACGCCGTATTGATTTGTTAATCGAGTATGGAGAACGCATTTCGGTCAGCTGTGGCCGGTCGTAAGTATATGCCGGTTCCCACGACAGTGACTCTCGAGCCAGCCCATAAAAAGCGGCCGACGTAAGCGTACGTGTGCAGGTAGCCTTTATAAACGTGTCGAGCTGGCGATACCGTATACTTATACAACAAGTCGTTGAGACTCGGTTGCCTAGACTCTGGCAGCAATTAAGGAAATGTATTAGCCAGTGTAAAGCTCGCCTTATTTGTGAAATGCTAATTTGAGCAGTCGTCACAATTCGTTGCAGTTTGCGTTCCAATTCTGAAATATTGAAGCACTGGCCATCACCGACGCGTTAATTATCACCGTTCCTAATTCAAACGTGTTCTTTTTAGTTTTTCTTATTTTAAACATCATAATATCGGGCTGAGATCGCAGCGTATCGAGACACATTAATTTTATCCCTCAAAAGCGATGCGTTAAATTGTATTACGGACTTGAACGGACGAATAGACTGATACCGTGGTATGAATGCTGGGGAATTATTTGATGATCGTTTTATGGGGGTGCCTAAAGAGGCTACTTCCATATCGGAGCTCGTTTCGACGTTATTTCGTTATTAATTAAGGAATCCATCGAAAGGATACGTGGGAACGAAGCTAAACTTTTGTGCTTCTTATTTGTTAGCGCCATGTGTTTGGGATTTTTGAAGAACAAAAGGTATAATCAGGTGTCCAGCGAAAAGAACCTCTGTTTAGGGCTCGCCACGTGTTTCGGCCTCTATTGTTCTGTTTATTGTTTGAGTGAAATGAAGCCGTTCCAAAATGGCAACAGATGTATCTCTTGTTTGTTAGTTTTGGTTACAGCTTATTACGATTAACAAAAACGTTTGAAAGAAACTTCGGGTTTCTCATCGGCCGTTCTCAGTGTAAACTGTGCTAGGTACCGCTTCAATAAAATGGAACAAGGTCATCCTACCATTGGTTTCGGTCAATAGTGTACAATATCGGAAGTATTTATATAAAACATTAAAAAAAGACATTACCGTAGTTCGCTTTCGAGTATCGTTTCGACACGAGAAAATATTTGGAACACAAACACCCGGGCAAGTGGAAGAGTCGTGATTTCATATTTCACACTTTGCCAGTGTGGTAACATCGCTTTGGACAGGTTTTTTTTTTCACTTGTAACACGACAAAGTTATGGTTCAGTCAGCGTCTCGCAATCGATTGTTAGCGCCCCGCAATAAGGTTTCGTATTCGGTGATTGACTGAATCGATTCGTAAATCGAGAGTTGTCGATTCGATATGTAGACAGATCCGAAGAGTTGCACGTACAATCCGTCAAAATAAAAAAGATATGCAAATTCGAGTTTGTCCGATAAATATGGAACGCGTAACTTGTTTTATTATTAAAAGCGTTTCGAGCGCATTTATTTATTAATGCTTTTAATTAACTTTATCTCCTTCTATTTTGGCAGCGACGAATGTACGGTGCGTTGACCTGATGAATCATAACTTTAATACCGAATCAGGAGGGTTTTCTTGAATAATAAAATGTTCGCAAGGATTGTGTAATAAATGTAATATGCACCGTGTGAACGGGAGACTTCCTGTACAAATATTCACTAACAAAAAAATCAGGTCGAGAGTTTATTGGCGACATGGAGTGCACATGCATTCTGTTAGAATGTTAAGCAGTTTCGTGGTAAAGTCAAGTGACTGAGCTATGTACCGAGGCTCTCTATTGCACTATAAAATACCGTGGACACTTCCCTACAGCTATTTTACCACTTAGACGTACTTTCTAAGTTGGTCGGTTAATCCCTGTTGGTGTAGAGGCACGTCTGCGCAGGCGCATATAGACAAAAGCGAGACGTTCTCAAAGCAACTGCGACCTCGTGGCTCATGTGAACCTACCAAGTTCCAAATAAATTGTTTAACGAGAGAAATCCTTTGTTTGCATTCGAAAATGGTAGGTATGCTTTAAATTAAGTGGAAAATACCAGAATAGGTATTCAGTAAGTGTTGTAATACAGTTCCTTTTTCATAAAAGAAATATGATTTCTAATGTTATAAGACTTTGGAACAGTTCCAAAAAACTGAACGCTAGATTTATGACTTCATACTTAACGTGTGAATTCGTAAATATTTTAGTGTTTTAACAGTCGAAATTATGTCTAGAGACATTCATATTTTTATTACAATAACGCACTGCCAGTTTTTTTTTTATTTAACACTCATGTGGCTATGTATGCCTCGTTTACAAGTTTTACAACTTTATAAAGAAACAAGAAAATATCTCACGGACCACATCATCGATGCAAACTGCAAAAAAGCTCATGAGATATCTTAATTTCCTTCACGACGCGTCAATTAACTAATCTTTTATATTCAGGTACGACATAAAATGTTCAACCAATTAAAAGCGTTAAACATTTTCACACGCCAATCATAAATAATAACCATTAAATTGATGCTATAATAAAGTTCCAGTGTTGCCCACCAAAACCGAGAAAGTAAACACTGATGTGACCACACGAAAAAATTAACCGACTGTTTAGTACATTATGGAAAGATTAATTACTCGAGCCCGCTTTACCGAGAAACATTAAAATGTTGAAAAGCCAGTCGTAATTCAAACGAAATGTTATACTTTATATCTGTGACGATTATTTTACGAAACGCAGCTAGGAAACATTAAGCTGAACGTAACTACTTTTTTTACCGCTAACGACCGGTCCACTCCGTATGAGACACACGGAATAAGTCAGACATTAACAATTTATTGCCCTCAATTACAATCATCGCGAAAAAAGACACTCGCAGGAGGAATTCGGGACTTTGAATCGGGGCCGAAGTGAAAAAGGGTACCCTTAATTTTCACATGGCATCACCGGCATTCGGCGACGGGCGGTGCCTCGGCCCGCCGCTGAAGAATTCCAAAAATGAAAATGTCGGCCATAAACAACGGAACGATTTGAATGAAGCATAAGAATTAAAAAATAAAGAAGCAAGTTAACAAATTTTGTGAAACATCCACGCTCGGGCCCGCTCTCTACGCTGATCTGATAAGGCCCTGAGAAGGGTACGGCGCGCGGCGTTGAAACCGAAACCGCACTAAAAACAAACAATCTACTGATCGGTTCATCCGGATTTTATTCGAGAATGACGCGCACAGCCTCCTTATACAAGTTTCGACATGATCCGTATATTGATATAATCTCATTTTTTTTTTCATAATCCACTTTGCATACGCCAGCAGTAAAACTAGAAGACATCGATGAGTAATATTGCCTTTAATATAAAAGTTTATATTCTAAACACGGTAATCGTATGGAAATAAAGTATTACAAGTGCCAAAAGTGATCGATCCGTAACCGTGTGAACATTGACTAACTGTGGCCCGTTCTGAGAAAACTTCCTCTTTGAATCTTCAATAGAGCAAATGTAATCGGGGTCTAGTGTAGATTTCTGACAAATTCAAAACATTCGGTCATTCTAATTTGCGCGTTTCGCTCGCGGAGGTTCCCAGCCTATGATCGGCCTTTGACACGTCCATAAATTCGTTGAAGTATGTACGTAGGTACGTAAGTACCGGCGCTCCTCCCATACTAAATAATGGCGACGATTTATTCGCCAGGTTACGGATACGAGTGGAGCATGTGAGCCGCTCGTCGCTCGCACTGCGACTCACAATTCCTAGAAACTGCGCGCGTGTGATGAATAAAGTCAGGAACGCGAGGAATTTCATCATTGCAGATTTGAGGGCTGCTAGCCCTATCAGTACGTGAGAACTCTCTTGTGCACTCGCCGCCAGTAGCCAATAAACTGAACGCACCCGAAACGGACGCAGATTTTTTTTAGAACGCGCTATTTACACTTAAGTACTATGACTTCTGATTGTCATCACTCGATCAACTAAATAATCCGCGTACATATTCGACGCTAAGAAAAAATACCGGCACGCAAATTACTTTTTGGCTACCATAATAAATCGGGCGCTTTGAACAATTTTATTAGTAGCCGTAAATGTTATAGAGACGCAGTTAAAGTGTCAGAATTTGACCGTAAACGAGCGTCCATTTGAAAAAGGAGTGTTTTCTTAGCGCTCGCAGCGAGAGGAGTAATAACAAGGCTGGTTAAATTTTATTGTCTATTCACTCTGATGAGCTTATTCCTTTATCTCCTTATGACTAATCATTATTTACTAGCTACTTCTAAAGTCATGATGAGGCGCATTGTTATTTTAGCATTAAAATAATACTGTCGTAATTAACAAGGGCACAACTAACATTTTTTTCGTTTTTTTTTTAATACATATTCGGAATCAGAAAAAAAAAATCTGATTCCGAATTTATGTATTTAACTAAATTTAAAAAAAAAAAAGTTACTTGTGCCCTTTTTAATTACGACGACAGAATAGTGATGTTCGGTAACGCGTAAGTTTATTTAGGCGGATCAGCTAGAAGAGACCGGTTAATTAATAGTTGCTGAATAGCTGTGCACTGACTGCGAACGATGCAACCTGACTAATTATCCACGCTCCGATTGTTTAAATTTGAAACTTATGAAATCGCGTTACAAGTGGTATTGTAATGGCCGCACACCGCTCATACTGCTCGCTCACTACTTTTACGTGGAATATCTTTCGCGATGCTTTTTTGTTTAACGTTTAATTGCCGCTCGTCGGAAAGGAGAGAGATAAAAGACGCTGTCGAAGAGGGAACAACATCCAATGAGGCATTCCATAGCTTCGGTAGACTTTATTAAAAGAAGCGGATGTAGGGGTAAGTATTTTAAGAGGATCCCGACGCCAGCGGATTGAAATAAAGGAAATTATTAAGAGCTCTCTCCACGATAAAAAACTCGGTAGACGGAAGTTACTCCAACTATGGGTTTATAAAGCGTCCGACGATATATCGCGTTACATTATGTAGTAATAAGTCGATGATGCGTGCGAAGGTTTTACGTTTTTCGAAGTGGAAACTTATATAAGCGGTCGTCGAGCGAATAATAATGCGGGCCGCGTAACCGATTACGATTCTAACGTAATTACAGACAATTTGAGCCACAAGTTTGGTCGAAGTGTGAGTTTTTAAGCGACGCGCTGTGTATCGTTAATTACTTTCTAATGTGTAAGCCGCTATCAAGCGCAAAAAGCGGCTGAGTTCACACGCGACAATGGATTAAGAACGGCATTCGACCGACGCCGCGTGCGTTACCGTACTATTGTTTTGAAATTCGAATCGAACGTGACGTCACTAAAACGTTAATTTCTGAGAATGGCACACCTGTATATTCTGTAAAAAAATACCATAACCCTTAATTGCCGAGTTAATAAGTAGTACCAACATACACGCATGAATTGTGACCATGTAGGTACTTAACAGAAGAATTTTCATACTTTCATTTAAACTGCGTTATTTGGAGCGTGAAACTATTTTACGAAACATGCAAAATAAGTAACAATCTCTAGAATTAGTTACGCTGTTGCTTAGTCCACTTGTTCCACAATAAGACGCGTGTTTCTTCACTTAACGACACAAATACATTAATCAGGAGCTTTTACGTCTTTTGAATAGTTCGGGAACATTGTTACGAGTAGTATTTGTTTAGTTAAATTCTACTTAAGTTAATGACTTACAAAAGAGAACTCACAGAAGGGAACTTTTCGCTCCGTTGCGTTAAAGTTGCTTTAAAAACGTGAATATGGAAGTTTAAGTTGGTGTTTTAATTAACCTTAATTATGTAAAGTTAGTGAGTCAACTCTCACGGTAACAAATACACTGGACTATCATTTCTGGGCTACATATGGAAATGACTTCCGGAACATGAGACGAACACATGGCCTGTTATTAGTGTTATCAATGACCGTCAGAATATCATCATTATTGGTTATTAATTGGTTCCTCTATAGATTGGAATTGTCATTTTCCTCTTTTTTTTTAGATATGAATCTGGCTTTTAAATTTGAAAATGGAAACTTCGAAAAAGTTTATCGTCTGCTAAAAGCCCACCCCAACTTCGCGCGTGTGTTTAAAATTCTCGAATTTTCTCTTATAGGCATGCATCTAAACTTTCATCATGAATCACTCTGTCTATAGGTGAAAATCACATGAATCTGATAAGTCGTTTTTGAGTTTATCGCAAACAGACTGACAAAGGCGATGGGGGACATTGTTTTATATTATGTATACGGATGATAAAATTGATGGACCATGATCGAGGGTTGAAAAATATTGAAGCAACATAAGAATAAGTAAATTTTTACTCTAGTCACGTAGAATATTCTAGAATACATAAAATAATAAATAGCTAAAACAACAAGCATGTATTCAATAAAAATAATCGACTCACAAGCAAGCAAATTAACAAAACGCAAATGATCGCAAAATATTCAGCATCTATGTCCTAAAAACGATTCTAATTTATTATTTCCTTCGCTTACAGCTTACCTGTTACTAGTTACTAACATTCCTTATCACGAAACTAAAAGAAACTCGTTATTTTTATTCAAGGTGTAACGGAATAGATAACTTAGCTAATTAAAGAATGCAGGGCCGAGGTCTCGCAGCATTATAGGGTTAATTTTTTAGCCTTCAAATACGTATTTTAATTTTAGATATTCGTCGCTATTTGTAACCGCTATGCATGCAGTTTCTATTAAAATGAATTAAATGCGCTATTTTTAAGATGGCTAACTGATACTAGTTAATTTTTCAAGTAATTGCGTTGAGTTGATATTTTATTTTTACCGTTCGATTCGACGTAACTTTTTGCAAGATTACTAATAGTAGGGGGTCTACACAATCCCCGCCCCGTGGGAAGGTGACTTGCGGAATATTTTTGAATTATGGATCAGATGACAGCGAAGAAATATTTCACATTGCACTTCCTATAGCCTCTTCAAACAAACGTTTAATATTAGCAGCTGTTAGACAACAATAGAGATTAACTATCGAATTTATTGAACTGCGTAACAATAGATGATGGACAAATTTATTAAGATAAAACACAATGCCTTCTATGAGTAACATCACGCAACACGGATCTTGGATCTATAAAAAGTATAGTTCACGGCCAGCGCAGCGTAATGCTGAGCGCACGCCGGGCGCCCGCGCCGCGCATGCGCGGAAGTACACTTTGACATTTCGCGCTCTCTCCGCTAAGCAGGTGTAAAATGCACAATTGCATAAGCTCAACATTTTTTCGCATTAAAACGGCAGCGGATAACGGTTGTACGGAGCGCTGGTGAATGGGCCCGTTCATGCTGTGGGGTGTACACCCCTGGCATTAAGGACAAGTATCGTTGACCTTTCCTCCTATCAGCGGTGTGAGCGAGGTATTAGCCCGCTCTCGTACGTGCGAAGACTCGCTCATAATCCGGTCCTCACCTCTTTGACATCCGGACTGCCTAACGGGCCTCGAAGTGCACATTACAATATAAAACTTGTGATATACAAACACAAATTGTATGAGAGTGAAATAAATGAAATCCAGCCGCCGCCGAGCGACTGCATACAAATGAGGTTTCTTTTCGGAGTGAGCCATCTCTTTCTCTAAACGCTGCATGATAAATCGTTTCTATGCGTCGTTAACGCGCGCGCCGGTTTACTTGTAATTTCACTGTTCGATTTTGTCAGTAATATTAATATGCTCGTGACCTATTATCGTGCGGGTCAAATCTCCTTACGGGTCTAGTACCGATTTATTTCACAAGGGATCAGATAAAGTTCGGATGCAGTTGCGTTTAAGATTACTTTAGCGGGGTTGTATTACAGCAGACCCGTTAGTGGCAGCGCGTTGGCTGGTTCAGGTTTCAAAATATTGTGATGCTGGCCATCGAGAATTCGATGAGTAAATTAAATGTCAAATTGTAAAATCGAGCGTGTGCGAGCGTCTCGGCGACGGTGGTCGACGCGCCGCTCACCTGCCGGGCCGGTCACGGAGCCAGCGCGCGGAACGTACCATATACTAACACATTACGCGGTACATATTTATTCGTGCGCGCGATATGCCTCGTAAAACAGGCACTTCTCTGGCCGACGATGACCTCATTGTGAGAAAAAATCCAAGTCAGTTTTAACTAATAATGCTAGGGGCAGGTTGTATTATTTAAATGAGACGCATCCAACTGGAACCGTATCGGTAAGCGGCGAGGCGTATGCCGCATATCCTCAGGGCACAGGGATTTAACCATTTTAGCGACATATGGAATCGCGGCATATGTGTGACTTCACAACGTCCGACTGAATAAGATATACTGCATATGGCGTAGAATCGGCAACGTCACCGGCTAGCTTAGCCTGTCACTTTTGAAATTTGATAGATTAAACCATTCTGCGGGCCGCTTTCGCTCAATTGATCGCATGTCAACACATGCCTCGCAATAGAGATCTCTATGTGAATTTAAACAGGAAGTTTCAATTTAGCGCCAATTCATTTGGAATGATAGCGGCAGTTACCGGACGCACATCCACTATCCGAAAAAAGTTTTAAATTTTGTCTATGCTCAGTTGGCTTTACCTGCAGCTTCGTTTAGTTACCAAATGTCACGTTTTCTCCAGATGGTCCGAGCTTGTGCAAGCGGCCGGGTTGAGTTCGATTGTTTGCTCAAACATTACGAGACGGTACGACATTTGAAGCGGGCCGCTAAATAAAATACAAATAGCACTCGAAACCTCTAGGTCCACACGCGGCCTGAGTAAACCGTAGACAATTGACGCCGAGCGAAATAACCGTAACTAAGGTCCAATTAAGACGTCCGTTATCCTTGGAATCGAGATAGATCTAAGCGCGATCTGTAAATAAATAACATGTAATTACAATATCGAATCACGATCCCGGCCGGCCTCTGCGCTCTAATCGCCGGTGAAGATGAGAACGCAGCCACGACGAAGGCTAACCGACTACGTCTAATAACATATGACTGCCTGTACAGAGAGCGACTTCATAATTAATTAAAAATGAACCATTGAACGCTGTGATCCTCCCACGCGGCTGCTCGTTAAACCATCAAGTATTCTTATCGTCATCGCTTCTGTCAAATTTGAATATAGAATCCCTTAATTTCTTTTTTACTATTATTTACGGCGAATGAGATGGCCTGCGGTCTCCTCGTGGATTGTTGGAATTTGAACGTTGGTAACATCCAAAACGCGTTGATTTATTGATGTAGGGCTGCTACTTAATGCTTACTTTACGACGTATTGATTTTACTGTTGCCTACAAAATTAATGAAGTGTTGTTTACAAAACGTCAATACGAGCTACGAGTACTAAAAGACTTATTTTAAGACACTCACCGGCCATGTGAAGTCGAAGGGGAACACGATGGGATTGCTAAATCCTTCCACGTGGAGGTTGGGCACATCCAATGAGTTGCCGCCCAACACAGGCGTTGTGATATCACCGAAGGTACACGGTGACGTCGTGTCGATGTTAGCTTGATATATCTTGAGGCACACTCGGAATTTAGTCCTGCACGGCGCCAAACACGGCGCGTCACTATTTGAGGAACCATCACAGCACTGCCCACTACTTAACCTACCCAGTGAGTTCGTAAAACTTTTTATCCTAAGTTCGAAGGAACCAGACGTCAGCACCTGGAAAGAGAAAACAAACATTGTAGTTACTAGTGTCAGAAAAGAAGGCAGATTAGGTGAGTCAATATATCAGATTCAGTGTGACTACATAAACAGTTTTCATCGCCCCAAAGATGTAATCCTCAAACAAACTATTTGCACAACTGTCCTCACGATCGATCCCGTTGAGACATTAACGGTTTTACTGGACACAGTTTATGTAGGTCGCTCAAAAATGGGGTTGCAAGTAACAACGCGTGTGGGGTGAACACGGTGACACCCCTATGAATCGAATTTCGAACGTTAGTGATGTAACAATACATTTTTTTGTTAATCGAACTGTCAAATAATGGCGCCCCCCGCTTTGTTTTAAACGATCGTAGTTTAAGACTACCGATTTTTATTAAAAACTTGGTTATTTTAATGTGCGATGATAGATAAGTAGTCGTCAACGAGACGACTTGAATTCCCCTTGGTTTTTTGTAGTGTATGAATAATAATAACTGGTTTTTGTTGCCCTCCAGGGTGCACAACCCTTATATTAATGGAAGTATGCAGTTGGTCCCATTTGCAGTGCACGTAGGGTCAACAAGTTTTAAGACTCCTGCATTAGGGGCCCAGCATAATGCTAGCAGTTTTAGCACAACTGCTTATTATTTTATAACGTACTTAATAATTTATGTGCTTGCAAACATTTAATTTCACATATTACAAGATACAGGAAAATTATATCAAGCAAGTATAAAGAGTTATAAAAAAAAGCCTAAATATCACTGTTAATATATGCACAGGTTATAAAAGTTAAGTCAAAAAGTCTATCCTGTTTTATAAGGCATCGGAAGGAAGTGGTTCGTATTAAATTATGGCGGCCATGTCTTGGCAAATCATTACCGGCGACTAATACTATGTTGCGCGCGCGCAGACATAAACTTTATGGAATAAAAAAGGTTTTAAAAAAAGAATCATTTCCGGCGCTTTCGTTCTAATTGATTATTTATTTACTTGACTATACTACAACAATAAATTAGGTTCATAAAAGTTTAGTATGGCTCTCGTGAAATCATGACGTGTTTTGAATCATTAATAAAAGTTGTTAATGACTTAGAAATGCTTATGAACTTAAGACATTTTTTAAACATTAAGCAAATAAATATAGAGAAATATTGTTTGTTGATGCGCCTCGATCTAATTATTAATGACCGTGATCCTAAAAAGGCGACAACATGAATTAAAATTGATAAATAAATCATATTGGTTTAAATCCGGCCCTGTCTCATACAAAAGTTTTTGCATAGCAAATGGATTATGACTAAAGTCAGCTTTCCTAATTAGTTTCCCACGAATATGACCTTCAATATGCATTGTCAAAAGATTACAGCGAGAGACAGAACAATGAACCATTCAGTTGTGCCTTATCTTATGCAGACGGTGTGTCTAACCATGTCAAAAATCAGCCCCCGTTTAAACAACACTGAGGTAAAAAATACACCAGATTTCAACCAACTTCCTGCGCCTGCGACAGGGGTTAAAAATCATCTATGTATATCCGACCGCGCGAAACGTATCGACCTCTCTGTCTTTTAACCTAGGAGTAAAGAGGATGGAACACCACTCAAGTCACACATCCACGTGGTTGTCAGGTAGGAGCGGAACCAAAAAAATGCGTAAAAAAAGATACGCACCACTCTAAACATCCCCTTTTTTGTCTATCAATTGTTTATAATAAACGAGTTATGGTAGCTGAGAATTTGATGAATTGTGGCTTACTGTTTTACGTATTAAATTTAAAAACAGAATATAAATTATGATAAGTTGTTCACGTCAATAAGTATGTGAATTACGGTAAATAAAAAAGTGTGTTATACTAAATCCGAGCGGGAAGCGAGCGGTCGTCGGCTCGCCCGGGGCTGCCAACCAACCAACAATTAAATAATACTTACCGGACTACCGAATAAGTTATGTTTTATTATATCTTCGGGCGGATTTGACGCGCTGACTGCCTGATTGATGTTGTTTAGACTATATTTTAAAAGGCGCTAAGCTTTATCGACGTTTTGTCGCTGGTTTTATTTGACTTTTAAAAAGTTAATTCGATTTTATATTTAGAATTGTGTTCTTAACACGTTTGTTTCTATTAAATAAACGCAACCAAATAGGGGTCCCATGGTGTAACTTATTTACTTAAAAAACTGAAATGTGTGTCAGTAATCAATTACTTATTAACATCTAATTTATTTAACACGTTAATGCATTCAACGTTAAGGTCGTGAACATCAAGTATTTTTTCAACCATGTTGAAAAGAAAGTACTGAAACATTAATTGCATGAGCGAAGCATCAAGACCATCCAAATTGATTTGAATACCTAATCGTTAATCTCGTAATAACATTTCAGCTAATATATTGAGTTACATTAATTCTTTCTTATTTTAATTGCGTCAGAATCACGATCTAGACATATTTTCCAAACAAAATTACTGTGTCAAAATGATTTATTGAACACTTACTAAGCGGATGCGGCTTACCTACCATTCGGTTTTAAGTCGAATTATATTTTATCAAGACACTTATTGGGAGATATAATACAGAGTAATAATGTGAACGCTATTGTATGTAAGTAAGGCAACAGAGTAAACACTCGTCCAAGCAGGTTGAACGTAGTCTAAAAATAACACAAATAATGAAACACAGGGGAATGTTTTTCATCTCTCCCGTTATACACACGCGAAATGTGTTAAAATAAACACCAAAACAGAGTCTTTTAATAGCGCGACGATGTGGCCAGTGCATCAATTCGCAATTTCGAATTTAATTTTGGAATCATCGAGTATGATTTATTTTTTCATTTAGGTTTTTTAGCGTACGTTTCTACACATGCTATAAAGATGTTCGGTCCTAAAATAGAATGGCGGCGCGAGATCGACTTAATTACAAATGGAAAAAACTATTATATTTGTCCTCTAGCAGCTGATGAATGAACGCTATTACTAATTGGTTTTCTGACCTGACTTTTCACAGAACTTGGTTTCAATGTTGGTATTGTGTCGAGGGGGACGTCGGGTGAGCTTACAAAGGGCGTTCCGTTTCAAGGAACGTCTTTAGAAGAAATTAAACGGCGTCTTTTATAAAACGTCTCGATATTTAGTCGCGCGACAAATGTTGCCATCTCCTTTGTGTCGATTTGCTGGCAGCTGTACGGACACAAAAGAAACTTACGATCTCGAAGTCTGGAATTTGAAATTAACGGAGAATCATGAGCGTGGAACGTAATAGGCCCCGTAGATTGCCTGGAACGTATATGGAAAGCGCATAATAAGGTATTTTGCGGTTATTTAAGCGTGTTGCACAAGCGAATTGAGATTTCGTGCGTTGGTATACTGAGCGCTATGATCGAGTCGTGTACTCTCTTATATCGTAAACCAGATCTTCTTGCTTGAATTGTTATTGGGATTATACGTGTGAACCTCTCGATGAGGAGATTGAATACGGAACTTATTAAAATTCTTTAGAGTTTAACCTTTTTTGTTCAGCTACCGAAATAATTACTGACATCGAGTTCTAGATAGACGTGAATCACTTTCAAATAAACTGTGTAAAATTAAAACCGTAGGTAGCTGACATGCCAAATGGTCAAGTTTGTAGTAATACTCAAATATGCTGCAGGTTACAATTATCAATTCAGGGTAGGTAATATATGATGCGATGCAGAGGAAGGCTTGGAATTATTTTCTATGTAACTGCGATCATCCATTGCACATCGTAATTCGCTGCAACGTTATGAAACGGTATAATACAGTCGACCACAGTTCCGTTTGGTTACCACTTTCAAGTAAGTAGGTACATAAGAAGATTTAGATGCAGTTACTAAATAACGAGCAAGTAATCCTATTCTCATTACGCGTTTAATTATTTCTTAATTGACGCCCACACACCGAGTAATAACTTATTCGCAGCTTCAAATGTAAGTGAGTATTCATAACTGTCAACTTATGGCCTTAACTTTCAACCCACGTTTAATAGAAGACCCGACTCATCACTTCGCTATGCCTGAAGCATTGTGCTTGTGCAACCTACACCATGATACTAACAGGCGGCATTGCTGACACATTTACCCAATTCGGAGTTTAATAATTTGCACTGGCAACACTAAACAATAGAACCTTAAATTAGAAGGTTACCAGCTGAATTACGCGGGATCCGATAAATTTCGAAATTTGAAAACGAACGAGCGCCCTACCATAGACGTTGCGCACTCATTCCGAAATAGGGTTGAATTATTTACTTATTTACAAATACATTTATGGTCATGGTTTATCGTGGAGCACATCATTCAGCAGAATCCTTTGATAATTTCACACAAGAAAGCTAAGCATTGCGCCTGTTTATAAATAATGCATAATATTGACTTCCCCGAGCATCCAGTTTGGTTACATTGCGTAATCAGATCAATGGTCCTGGCAGCCATGATTGTTTTTAACGAATGTCACTGGGAATCAATTAAGCGTCCGGTCGGGATTGAAACACAAAAACTTATAATTTTAATGGCCCTATATGGCTGTAATGAGTGGCTGTTCGAAAGTAGCCAATTATATTTATTTTGATTTGGACAGTTTTGTCATACAAAAGCTTATTAGAAAGATTAAATTAGATCGCATATGGTGATTTAGAGTGACGCACGCGCCAGAGAATCGGTCATTACATACTCATCACAATGAGACGAAAACTTAGAATTTCACATAGTTAAGCTGTTAAAAACCGGCGATTATACGATTTCGTATGAAGGCTCTTATAATTGAGTCGGTTCTCATAGAACAAAAACCGTTTTGGACAATGGACGAAATTATAACAGGGTTAAAAACCTACCGTTGAGGAGTTTCACATACTTAAATAGTTATTGCTACTAAAATGACATATGACGATTAATTTATTATTGTGCTTTTGTTAGAATTCTGTGTGATTTTTCGTAAATGAGAGTTTAGAGCAGCAGGTGGTTTTTATCCAAATGGCATTTACTTACAAAATTGTTGAGAAATGGCAGAGAAAACATGTAAGTAGCGAGTATTTGTTAACTAAATTGTTTCTACATAAAATTAACACTGGTTGCCCAACTGTAGGTAGTAAACTTTACGTCACAAGAACATCTAGACGTATTGAAATTACAGTCTAGCAATTTGTAAAACAAATACTTTAATTAACAAGCAGTTGGTTTTTCCTGGCTAGGCTTTTAAATATCTTATGAAATTAAATTCTACATTTCCTTTTCTCACGTAAGTAAAATATATCAAGCTTAGTAACTTTTTAAGTAGCCACATAACAGTAAAATCTAGTTTAATATGACGATAAAGCAGTAAAAATGACCATCAAAATGGTCGGTTTACTCTGATAACCGACTCACGAGTCAGAAATGAACTTTAAATCAACATGTCAGGCCGGCAATTAGAATTCGTGTGCCCGAGTTGAGTAGATTGTGAAAAAAGCAGATGTTGGTGTGTTAAGAGTTGCCATTAATGACTGCACCTGCTCGGGTAATATTACCGGGGCTACCAGTTTCAAACTCATAACTTCCTTTATAATTAACAAACGAGATTTTATTAATGTTTGTGTTAAGTTATTTTTAAGTAAGTGACATTTTTACAACTTTAACTTGGCAACCCTAAAGCATAGACAAGTGCTCCACTCCACACATAGACAGATACACACCTAAAACTGTATTAAATCGATTATATCACAAATCGTAACGCAATCATACACGCACAAGTAACGTTCCATGCGAGCTATGACATGCTATGTCCTAGATTTGCGACAGGTAGACGCCAAGCGTAATCAAGAATAAGTTTTAGAATGCAACCTGCAACAATGTCGTACTTATTGCATTAAAAAATATCTACTCACTCATTATAGCCATACATGGAAATAAGGATACGATCGATTAACAATCAAACAGCCTATCCGAATAATTTCTCAGGGATAAACGCGATCACGAATCGAACCGAGCAACCTTCAGTGAATTACTTACTTATTTGAAATTGGAAATTATTACGTTGCGGTTTTCGGGCAGACGTGTTTCCGATGCCGTTTCCGATCAAAAAGGCGGCTGAATGATCACGCGATTCGAGTTTCGAACGCGATCAAAGAAAGAATAATGCAGCTGAATTAGCTACCGTCTTGCACGTGGGGGAAAAAAGAAAAATCCGGACATCGATTCCTACGGATGTGCGAGCATAAAGAATCGAGTTGACTGATCGGTGGGACAATTACATCAATGCACGATCGTCGTCACGTAGACAGGACCAGGGGCAAGACAAACCAGTCCCGAGCGGTGGTGCGCAAAATACCGTTTTTTTATGAAACAACGCGACTTCATTCATAATGTATTATAGCGCCTTGAAAATCCACTCGCACGCACACACACGCACGGGACTATAAATAAATAGATAGCTACACCATTACGTTGGATTGAAGCGGACCCACACTATTTAATTAAACCCGATTGGTCCAGCAGAAAAACAAAACAGCAATTGAGGAGAAAAAGTGCACAAAAATCACACGGATCAGCCGGAGTTGAGGATCAATTCCCGACACACCGGTTGTCTGGACAAGTTTTATTAATATTCGCATGTAACAAAGTGCATGTGTTTGTGATATTAACGGTACATTTTGCGAACACATTGATCACTATTCGTTCGGTGTGCGCACACGCACGCATTGGGGAATAGTTCCCTCGTTGTAAATTACCCTCGGAGACCGGTAAACGATGCGGGAGAACAAAAAGTCAGTCGAGACAAATATCGATTTTTTCTTATTATTATCGGGCTGTTGTTGACATTTCGGTAGCGCTTCGAAATTGGCTTTTACTAGGTGCGACACTAAAAATGCGGGGAAAAGGTAAGTTGGCGATCTTTAACGATTAAGAAAACTATCGACATCGACTCCGGCTTATAGGCCCCGAGGTTGGGGTGAATCATGCGATGAGCTTTTCTTGAGCTTGCTCAAAATGTACTCGTAGATGTTCTCCGTACATAAATAAACATCGAGTATCTCCGCCCATTGGACTTGAAAGGCTACACTCGATTGATTGATGCGATTCCTCTAGACGTTAATGAGGCAAATAACGAAGCTAATTAAGTCTACTTTTATCGATAAGCCAGGCTACTTAATATCGAATATAAAGTGATACGATAAAAAGCACGAAAGTTTCATGAACTGTGAAGTTCACAAGTCTCGAGCTGGACACGGCAACCCTTGGCGTAGGACCAGTAACCTTGACCGGTACAGAGGGCGATGACCTCATATTACTCCACATATTTACAGTCTGCCACCTTGTGTCAATTTTCTTAGAACTTTCATCTTAGAGCGCATTGTTTATGTATGTCCAGTTTTACAGCTTTCGGCGCCTATTTACCGGCGATTAGCGACGGTCAATAAACAAGCGAAGGGTTCCGTCGTGTAAACTAGACCGAACTACTAACCCTGCCCGAAATATCGCGCGCCTTGAGTCGTCTGGAAGAGTTATTCCTGTCGTCGGTGCATACAGATCGTCGCGAATACGTCTCGTCCGGACTCGAAGACGAGAATCCACCACGAAGCCTCGGAATGCATCTAATTTTAAAACGAAGAGGCTCGCGACCTAGCTGACCCCGCGCGCCGGTCGTATTAAAACCTGAACTTTCTTTATAACTATGTACCTATGTTTGCTCGGTAAACGTATCGGACACACACAGGCGCGGAGGAGTCGGCGGGCCGGGCCGCGGTCGGTCACGACTACGAGACTAACCTACACTACACCCTCGCTCCCGAGCACTATCCAGGACGATCTGCTAGGCCGGCTCGCCACGCTCGTGGGAAACTATCGCCTAGTGCACAGCGATCGAGACTCGCACCTACACTCGCCGGTTTGCATCGCTGACTTGTTTATGAGAAACGATGTGAACCACGAGTTTTCGATGGGATTACGCCGATGCGAAACGTAAACAAACAGGGATTCGCGGTTTTCGGTGTCGATATCAGTACCTGGGGTAGAAACCCTAGCAGGGCGATGAGCACCGCGGGGGCGCGCATGCTGGCGCGTCCGGGCTAGCGGCGCCGGGGCATACGTCGGGACCGTACCCGGTCGTCAGCACTCGAAGGTAGATCCGCAGTAATCCATCACTTGCACATGTATGCACTGAGCGTTTCACTGCAAGTCACACAGCACAAGAATCGAGATGTCACTGGTCGCTCATGGGCTACAGCGAACCGGTCGCGGGATCGTTCACTACGTTCGAAACGCGCGCGTCGCGTGTAGTGGCGTACAGAGCCTTAATAACGTGTTGTCGCGGCGGCGCGTGACAGCGGACTGAAGGGCGGGTGGCGGCCGCGGTGCGGGCAGCGCGCACCTGGCGCGTAGCGCGTTGGGCGCCGAGAGATGGCGCTGCGCGGCGCATCTGCCGCCGGCGGCCCCGCGCGCCCGCGTTCTCCCCGTAGCCCGCGCGCACCCGACCAGAAAATACACGGAAAACAGCCATGTACTGTATGCGAACACGTGCCCCTGTGTAAAAACTTCGGAGATGAATAGACTGCTATGCAGTTTCTTTTTTTTTTATTATTTAAAGACGACACGTCTCGTCAAAACAATTTATAATGCTCAAGTACCGGTCTACCTGTATGTGGCTTTATTATTTTTGATAGCAATTCAGATTAAATAAAAAAATATTTTATGTATAGGTATTTATCCTTTTTTATTTGATCTGAGGATAGCAATAGTAAATTAAATAACTTCCCTACTTCGCTTATTGCCGAAAATATTTATGATTTAGGTATTTAGAAGACAGGCACATAGGTAGGTATTTCAGTTTAGGTACCTACTTACCGATGTTTTTAAATAGATAGAAATCTACCTATTGTTCACTTTAAGGATAATAAATTACAATGTTTCTTCTGTACCATTTTTATGACGGCCCCTAAAAATAGGTAGGTCCCTACTCCAAAATGGTTTTTATTAGAAATAGGTATAAGTTACATTAATTTGCCTACTAGGAGATTGCAACAAGCTCACTTATGTATTTGAATTAGGTAGGTATATTGTGCTAGAAAGGTTACGAGACTACGTATTACAAATCCTTCTCAAACTTCAGGCTACAATTGGTATAGAAAACACCGTAGTGGTAAGTAGTACCTCCCTACAGCACCAGCACCTACTACCCAGCAACGAACGGATTTTTGATTGAATTGTCAAATGCCAGCTGCACTTGAACATGCTACAATTGTAAGACCCCTCTTTGGCTGGAGAGGTTCCACGGCGTCCACACCTTCCGATTGACGCAAGTGCTCACACGACACAATGACCAGTTCAAGAGGTTTCGGGTTCAGACGGCAGAAACGCCCGGGTGTCATCAGAAGCGAAGGAGGATATCGTTACATACGCCCCAGCCGCCCGCCGCCAAAGAAGAAGCTTCAGGCGTCAGAAGTCGTCATTCCCGGACATAGTAGGCGTGGGTTTCCGGACTACGAGCAATGGGTAGGTCGCCGTCCAGCCGTCTAATAAGGACTAAGCCCGAGACGACGGCACGAGTGCCCCACGTGCGCCTCGAAGAGATGTCAGCAAAACCGTAGGGAGGGTAGTGGGGCCGATGCCCGCCTGGGCCGCGGGAACATTTAAACGAGTAACCGTGGCCCTGGAAAGCATAGGGCAACTGAAGAACAGGTAGATTTCAGTCTGTAAAATTCTGACACGTCCTCTGGCTCCACCCATCATCCCAAAACAGACAGACAGGCAGACAGACAGGCAGACAGACAGGCAGACCGAGACAGACGGACAACAAAGTGATCCTATAAGAGATCCGTTTTTCTTTTTGAGGTACGGAACCCTAAAAATTATCAAAGTGGGAAACCAAACATCTTTTTTATATAACAAGTTTGAAAAAAGAACAGGCGCAAGGCAAATGGCGTGATAACGTTTCATTTTACTGATGCAAATTTTTGTAAATCTCTTCAATTATTGGCAGCTGCATGAACCGATAAGAGAATGATAAGCATATTCGTGGAGAAGCCCAAGGGCTGAATGAATGATTTATATTAAAGAAATATTAAAAACCATTCGTTCAATCGTTCCCCGGAGTGATAAACGCCGGTAGCAATGAACGAGTGAAGTCATTATTTTAATTTGTCTCGTTAGCTTTTTTACGAGTTCAATTTTTTGATAAATTGAATTGATAGTTCTTATGTCAATATTTTTTTGTTTTGTTTTTAAATGACTCTAATTTTATCTGTGAGAATCGAAGAGTTTTTTTTTATTAGATTCAAACATTGTGCAGTTTTAATTATTTAATATCAAAATAAATAGAAATTGCTCAATTAAATCCCTAAAGGTCATAACTAGTTGAAAACGGTTAATTTTTTAAGAAACGGCATGTCAATCCGTATAAAAAAAAATCGGAAGTCAGTTACGTTTTTGGCCGTATTACTAAGACAAACAATGTCATATGCTACTAGAAAATTCCTCACGCCCCAGCCGCCGGGATCCCGACACCGATTTCCAGCTCTCGCAGGCGTGGGCTTGAGGACGACGAGCAATGTGTAGCTCGCAGTCCGGCCTTCCGATAATAGACGGCGCGTAGGGGTCCACGAGCACTTCAAAGAGATGTCAGCAAAACTGTAAGGGTTCAGCTGGGCCGAAACCTACTGAGACTATAGGTTTGCTTCCGAAAGGGGAAACCCAGGGTCCTGGAACGTAAGGCAAAGGAGGAACACAGGAGTGGGTTTTAGTTAGTAAAAGCCTAACAGGCCATCTCGCTCCACCCTAGAGCGTGAGAAGTCATTGGATGATTTGATTATAGCGCCATGTCTCGGTCTCGGTCTCGGTCTCGGCCGAGAATTTATTTTATTCTCGTTCTCGGTCTCGGTCTCGGCCGAGACAAAAAAACAAGGTTCGGTCGGACCTTAATGATTTCCCATCTAAAAAAAAAAAAAACATGCTCGTAGAAAATTACGAAACAAAATAACATATCTATGATTTTTTTTTATTATATTTGCCTATACTGTCCCACTGCTGGGCAAAGGCCTCCCCCAACTTCTTCCAGGTATTCTTTTCTTGAGCCACCTCGAACCAGTCCTTGCGGTAGGCATCTAGGTCGTCTCGCCACCTCTTCCCAGGTCGACGTTCTTCGTCGAATTTTTTTTTTTAAAAGGGGTAACAACTAATTTGTTAATCGCATTTCGTAGAACTACGAGTAATACCCTAGTTTATTGGTCGTTGAAGCCACGCCTTTACCCACCACTAAGCCGTATTGTATTTAGTCTGTCGGCCATTGTAGTCAATTACTCTAATTGTAATTACTAATTTAAAATTATACCAACATGATTATCTGGGAATGGTATGAATATTTCTATAATTCAATAGCGGTTTACCTTGGCGACGTAGTTTCTTTTAAACTTTTTTATTTGCTTGTTTTCCGTAACAATTGGTTAGTACAAAAACCACCGTAAAGGTCCTATTACACTACGCGATATTTAGCACACGATATTCAGACTGTCTATTTTTTGTTCCGAGTAAGACCAGTCTAACCCTTAATACACTACGCGACATCGACTAAGACTATCTGAATATCGAGTAGTGTAATAGGCCCTTAATAAGTACAGTGTTGTACCTGTAGGTACACGGTACAGCTTGGGCACGATACAGTGGAGGTGGAGGTGGGGGAGCACCACCGTGTCCTCGTCTGCGATCGGCAGCGTTGGGTGTCGCAGGGCGATCCTTGGCCACCATCATCATCATCATCATCTTCCTGCCCTTGTCCCGTTTTATTTGGGGTCGGCATAACACGTTTTTTTCTTCCATTCTGTCATGTCACTCGTCACGCTATCTCTCTTTTCTTTCATATCACTTCTCACACAATCCATCTATCTTGATCGTTGGCCACCATAGGTAATAATAATAAAGTTTTATTTTTCAAGAAAAATACACTTTAATATCAAATACTTCACTGGTCTAGGAATCCCTGTGTCGTGGAGACCAGTCTCTTTCATCATGGTTCAAGAAGAAATAAAATTAGGTACGGGCTTGCGGACGACGAGCGATGGGTAACTTGCCGTCCGGCCTTGCGGTACTGCGCGTGCCTTAAAGAGATGTAAGCCAAACCGTAGGGGCCCAGCAGAGTCGATGCTCACTAGGGTCCCGGCCCGGGGAATTTCTGAAAGGAAAACCGTAGTCCTAGAATGCAAAGGGCATTTAGTCAGAAAAAGTGTGACACGCCCTCTCGCTCCACCTTTGAGCGAAAGAAGTCATTGGATGATTTCCCAGCTCCAACAAAACACGCCAAGCCACAGTGGGTGCATTCCATAATTGAATTTTGAATTGTTTATTGGAGTGCTAAGAACCCCACAGACACCTGACTCTCAAATCTCACACCTGTGAGATTTCATGGAAATTCGTCTATCTGTACTTACTTACCTACATCATACAAATTTTCACGTCATCGTCATGTATTAATACTAAAATATCAATTAATTAAATTTGTCTTATTAGAAACTCCTGTGTCGATTTAAAAATTAATGTTGATTGAATAGGTTTATTAATTAGTAAATCTGTTACTCCTGGAAAATAAATAAAATTAAAAAAATAAAACAACAACAAATGTAAACCACCAAATTAAAATTTCTTCACTTTCAGAACGTTAAAACTAGCTCTAATTCCGGGTTTATCTCACTGCTAGTGTAGCTTGGCAGATTAAATCTAATAATTAATAGTACGTTTTACAGCACTCATCGTCCGTATTAGTCAATTATATTAACTCGTTGAGTAGTGTAATTAGAGACACAATAGTAAGACAATGGCGCCCGAGAGCCGGCGTTCGTGCGGGGATCAACAGCTTAATTAAAAGTCTTAATAGACCTGAGAAAGGAATAATTAGCGGCTTATCTTGTGCACATGTCATAAAGCATGTGGAATTTTGTCTGTATGTTGGTACCGAGGTTTTAGCGCGCTATTGTGTGTGCTACATTGTCTATTAAATTATTTTGTAAGTAACTTTATTGTTTTTAATATTAATAATTTCTTTATTGAGATAACAATGATCCATAATGGTTAGTAACAATTTGAACTTATAAACTATGTTAGTAGGTACAAAATACAATCACAACATACATTTTATTTTACAATTTTATTGAATAATTTAAAATTTAATATAATAAAAATGAATAATTTTTAATTTAATATACTTAATAAAAATGAATAATTTAACAATTCCAACAATTTCCATAATTTTGTAATTCCATAATTTAATCATTTCATTTTTTTTGTCACAGGTTTTAACTTTTGAGCAAGAGGGAATTAGAAGTTTTAGTTAGTGTAGTTTAATTTAAAGGGTTCGGTAACTATAGAATTTTTAGAATCGAGAATATATACCATATATTCTACATCTAACTGGGCCCACTCTCATGTATGATAAAATATCTGTCTTAGATTATATATTTGACATTTGCTTCGAATTCGCTGTAGCTAGAGATGAGCAATGTGTTCCGTTTTCCGGCAGGAAAATTTGGTAAAAACGCGGGTCGCGGTGCATTGTCCCGGCTCGTCAGTCTTCGGGATTACAGACCATTTCGATCGTTAAGTTTTTTTATAATTTTGAAAACTATTATAGACTATTTTTTTTCGGTAGTAAATCTTCAAATGATTTTCTTTTCATTCAATCTTAGAATTGATTGTGTTGTTTTGAGATTATTTAAACCCCAAGCGAACGCCGGCATTTTTTTTTGTTCATTGTCTTTCTATTGTGTCTCTAATTACTGTACTTCTCTATTCTACATGTGTATTGTCAATAAATACTGAGGTCACAGACGAAAACACATGAAGGCATTCCCAGAGGAAATTGTCCTAAGTAGTCATAAGCCTAATTAATGTCTAGACCCTGCTATTACCTGGAAACAGGGTCGCCCAAATAACTAGTATCTATGTACATTTGTAAACTTTTTAATTTCATTTAATTGCTAATTTAGTATCTACTTCTCTATAACTTTTAAATAATAAAAATATAATAAAATAGCCATTATTTACCGAAGGTGCTTTAGGAAATCACAGAATCTAAACTTAATAATAATACATTTAAAATATAATTATACTCATAGCATAATCAGCCTTTTAATGTTCCCACTGCTGGGACTCAGGCCTCCTCTCTCTAGGAGAGGGAATAATTATACACATTTTTTGAGGGAAAAATTATATCTACTCATTTTTTTATTAAAAAAAATCTGTAACTTTTTTTTTGTTTGTTTGGTTTTTTTATACTTTTTTTTTATAATATGTTTGTATTTTTTTTCCAAAAGTATGACGTTTTATAAATATCTCTAACCTTAGTGAGCCTATTGGCAAAGGCCTCCTAGTTCTTTCCATTGCCGTCTGTTCTGTGCTACTCTTCTCCAGTGAGCTTGAGTTCATCCTCCGCGCTACTGTTCTGTCTACCTTTACTTCTTCTTCCATCTCTTAGATTATAATTTGTGACGATTTTGCTTCATTTGTTCTTTTTGTCCCGCAACGTATAATACATACCTATAACATAATATAACTTTTAAATAGAGCGTGTGAAATATGTAGTTACAAAATCAGTATTTCTAAAGTTCCACTATTTTTTCAATAGCTGGTTTTAATAAAATAATATTGCAGACGTACTGTATGTTGATGATTCATAGCTTGCTAGATCGTAAAATAATTTCGCTGAAAGATGTCGACGTGCGCGTAGGCATTGTGAGCCTCTCGAGCTGGGCTTATAATTTTATGATGAATCTATTTAAGTATAATAAATTATTATTTTAAGTGTTTGACGTAGAATTACATAGTAATTGTATTTTTTTTTTATTTTCAATTTTTTTTTTATTTAGAACCCGATTATTTTTTTAATTTGCCCTTTTTTTTGTTTTCCGGGGGAAACCTTCAAAAGGCCTCTGGTCTTTTGAGGAAAAGACCAGGGAGTGTGGGATTTAATCGTAGGTACCTACAATTTTTTTGTCATCAAGGAGATACTCACTTACATAACTGTGCTTAACTCGTAAACCATCATTTAAAAGGAACAGGTTGCTTCGTATTGCTTATTATTCAATCAACTTTAAATGCGATCGGAAATATAGATCAAAACAATAATTATCTGCAAAGCGATCTAAGATAAAAATATAAAATTAACGATACTAATCCTCTGGTTATTAACCGTTTCCTTCGTCTAATAAAATTTGCATCAGGAGATAAGTAGATGATTTCAATGTTTTGAGATAACCACGCTTCTTTAATTTCAAATGTCAAACTCGACAAACAAAGATTCAATGTTGAATCAAAGATATCGGAATTAGAA
This sequence comes from Mythimna impura, assembly GCA_905147345.3. NCBI lineage: Eukaryota > Metazoa > Arthropoda > Insecta > Lepidoptera > Noctuidae > Mythimna > Mythimna impura. The sequence goes on along the minus strand of LR990362.1, from coordinate 8,433,652 downwards.
TTAATTAACCCTCCCATTGATTATCACCTATTTGAATAAAGCTCATTGTCAATAATATAGCGTGTCAGAGAACAATAACATTAGTGGTGCTTAAACAAAGAATCACCGACGCACCACACCTACGTTTAACCACGCCCAACACGCTCGTTTCAGACCCTGACATAGAAAAGAGTTTTTGAGTTATGCAGGAATATTTGTAAACTTTTTAGTGAGTTGGATGATCTATTTTGTTGTCTTTGCTTAGTGGAAATTGCCTTTGGTCGGCAACAGTGACCTTTAAAAGCGCGCGAAATAATGGCTACTAAGTTATCACCGCTTTGACAGTTTTTCAGAAACATGTTTTGCTAAAGTTTAATTAATCTAATAATTTTGAGTGAGAGCATTTTTTAATTTTCCAAACTTGAACTTAAGTTTCTTATTTTGCGAGTGAAAACGCTATTCAGCACAAAAATCTAAGATTTAAAATAAAGCTTGAACTTGCGTTACTGACTGAACGAAAATAATAAATTATAAAATTCAGTAGACATAAAACAACAGCGCTTGTGACATCTATCTGAAAGATCGTAAGTACGTAAGTAAGAGCCTCCAAGATCTTAAATTCTTTTATAGTACTTCGTGTCGTTCTTGTTAGCTACCAACTAGTTTAATGTTAGGTTGTAGGCAATGCTATCAAACGCTTTAGGGCGGAATTCACCAATAAAACTAATCGCGCTTAAACGTTTGGCTCGCATAATCGCGATTAGCCGCTGTCACTAGTGTCACTTGTCTGTATTTTTCTTTTGTTGTATTTTAACAAGTGATACTAGTGACAGCGACAAAACGCTATTATGCGAGCCAAACGTTAAAACGCGATTAGTTTTATTGGTGAATTTCGCCCTTAGTCGAATCCAATGTTTCAGTTAGATCAAGACACTGACCGCATCGCTATATACCTACATGCTTAAGAAATTTCTTCAACACTTTTTTCTATAAAACTCAATTGATACGGAACAGCCTACCATTTTTTAGATGCAAAATTAAAATCATTGTTCTTAATTGATAACGAATCAAAGTAACCGACAACTGTAGGTCAAGGTGTCTGCTGATAGCGATGCAAAGTGGGTAGTGCAATTAAAACATAGGCAGTGTACTTCGTGTGTAGTGTATTGCTGATTGACTGAAGGATTTTTAATTGAAAGAACTTCCTAGATGTTTGCCTTTATCTTTTATCTGTGAAAGATAAAGGAGTCTGTTTATTTTTTCTTGACGTCTCTGGTGAGTATTTCTTTGTTGTAGGAATTGTCTTTTGGTCTAGCTTTTTGGTTGGTTGGAGTTAGGTTGATTTTTTAAATAAAAAATAAATAAAATTAAATTATAAAGTAAAAAATTAAGAAAAAATTAAACCTAAGTATGTAAATAAAAAAAATTAAGCTTTGTTTATAGTCCATAGGCTAAAAAGCAAATAACATGTCCGTTGACATGTTAATTCGTCAATATTATTTTTGCAAATTCGGGTCTGTTTTTGAACTGGGAATTTGGAGTTAAGAGCGTAACAAATTCTACTTTAATTCCTTAGTTTAACGAGTTTTCAGGCTAATAGGCACAATACGTAAAATAAGTGAGCTGTATGCAGATAGATAGATATACTCTTTACTATACACCAAAAATAAAATTACAATAGGAAATGCCAAGAACAATAAAATCGCAATACACAATATCAATATCGTTAACAATCTCTAAACGGATAAACACGCATCGTGTTCATCAAAGCCTTACTTAAATGGCATATTTCAATTCAATTACCTAATTGACATCGAACAATAGACAACAATATTGACACTATGAGAGGAATGTCCGTGCGTGGACAATTTCATTGCTTCATTGTGTCTTTGACATTTCTATACGTCACATCACTATTGTGACATTCTTACAAACTTACATAGTAACTCTAAGTAGACCTTAAACACTTCTCAATAAGGTTGGGTTTTGAATATTTTTGAGTTGTTAAGTTGGTTTTCATCTGACGTATGAATTGATTCGACGAAGTTGATGAGTGAATTTTATGACGGATACGTTCGGAGTGAAAACAGTAATTTAAGATTATCTATATTAATTGTAAGCGTGGTAATGTTAGTCGAAAGTCTTCCCATGACAAACATATTTGATTGTAAGAATTTGCGAATTTTTCTACTATGATATTTTTGCATGTTTTGCAACTACAGTACCTACAGTTTTTAATTTTCTTTATCTAATTCTAGATTATTATCTTTAAAAATAAACAATGAAGTATCGCTTATTAAAACTATTAATTAGCTAATTGAGATCAAGAAGTTTTTGCTTAAGAATACTTCGATTTTATCTATGTGCGCATGAGTCGAATAAGTAGATATGTAGCTAATCAATTTCTTTGCTGAATTTCAATTAGTTCAGTTGTTCCTAATTAATTAATGTTATATCTGCTGGTTACTACAAAAAGATCGGTATCTTACCGTAAAATGTCTGTCGTCTGTCTTGTATTTATTTTAATTTAAAAAAAAAATGTCTGAGAGCTACTAATCGAAGTCGAAATTGAACTATATACCTACTTATTGCTAGAAATGATAGAAACTATCGATTAATTGATTAACATATATTTAAACATAACAAACTATGTGTTGGTAAATTAAGTACATATAATATGATCATAAGCATAAGCATAACATAGCATAGCAGCCTTATAATGTTCCCACTGTTGGGACTCAGGGCTCCTTTTTAGGTGAGGGAATGGGCCGTAATTCACCACGCGGGCCTAGTGCAAGTTGGTGGATGTTACACGTCTTCGAATTCGAATTTTAGTTCTAGGTCATGCCGGTTTCTTCACGATGTTTTCCTTCATCGCTTTGAGAGCAGTGGTGATGAAATAAATTACACAAAGTTAATGTGCCTGGCTGGGTTTGAACCCGTGACCTACAACTCGTAAGTCGGGTCCATTCCCACTCGGCTACCACTACTCTCATGCAATCATAAGAGCCGGGTTAAACAGATTGAAAATGTTATTTTGAAATTTTCAGGATTATTGCGAACTTTGCATAATTTTTACGCAAGCCTTTTAGTGATAAAAATAACAACCAATACCTAGGTCTTGACTCTTGACCACAATATGAACAGTGGGAAAATCCAAAAAATAATCCCAAAAACATGTTAATAAAAAAAACAATATCGATGCTACAAATATCACGAAATCGATTCAAGTTTACGATTCGCCGCGAAAGTACGCGATTACCTCGGTTTCAGCGCTTACGCATAGTCTGGCTCAAGAATGCAATGTTACACAAGAAGCATTCACTTGCATAAACTGCGGTACTATTTATGTTAATACTTGATAAACTCATTTGATTATCGCATAAAATATCATTTGGAACTCATCATGGCCGCCGTCAGATGTTTTCCCGCCACCGTTACCATAGACAAGCTAATGATTACTCGTGTTTTCATTTCAATCGATCGTAAAACACTATAATTTCGATAAATTGTCGATGGAAAGTGTTTGTGTAATAAAATTCGGTGCCATGTTGTAAGTTTTTTTTTAAGTGTCACCTACTTGGATTAGTTGTTTGTGGTATGAAATGAATAGAGGAATTTCTATCCATGGATAACTACGGCGATGCCGAAGTCTATTTCGAGATAGCAGCTACCTAGGGTCATTTAGGTCATGAGTAAACAGTTTACTTCTAGGCATGTCTCCCCCGACGTCGACCACATCATCTCTTTCCATCAAGTGAGATTGAAGTGGTCAAACGCATGCCCAACAATTAAATACATACATATAATAAAAACAAAAATTGTAAAAATATTTTTATAACTTGAGAAAAATTATGAGAAAAAACTTAATTTAAGTTTACAACTTAAATTAAGAAATAGCGTACCAATTGTATCCCTGCATAACTAGTGAACATAGATTTCTGTTCGTCTGCTGAGTAATTAGTGAATTTGTATAAGGCGTTCACCATTGCTTCACTCACTGGTAGTGTTAAATGTTACTATATTGGATAATTACGGCTTCGAAATATGAACGTGTATTCGATACGGTAATTTGAAAATTATGTGTATTTGAGCGGCGACGGCGCATCTTGGGGTCATTTAGAAGGACCTGTTCGTTGTCTATGACTTCTAGGGTTGGTGCTTTCTAAATGCCAAGGATACAATGCCAATAAGTTAAATTTCTAGCTTGTGTATGTGTTTGACATGTTTCAAACATGGCATCGGAAATTTAGAAATTATTTGGAAATTAATTTCTGAATAGGAATTTAATTGCAGATAGATTTCTAGTCCGAAAACTAGAAATCTATCTGCAATTAAATTCCGTAGGGAAAAACATACGATTAATTATTATTATTTTTTTTTTTATTGTACACCACATAAACAAAAATACAGGACAAAAATAATTAAAAATAAGTGTACAATGGGCGGTCTTATCGCAAAGGGCAATTTCTTACAGGCAACCTAAATTAATCTGTTGCATCAAGACCCATATAAACGACAAAATTAAATAACCATAGACTACACACACTTTAAACTGCTCTCAAAATCCAAAAAAGCGCAAAATGTAAAAAAAAAAGAAAAATAAGCGACCATCACTAAAAGTTTGCCAAGCACTATTATTCCGATTGACGGCCATTCTCACAATGCATAGCCAAGAACAAACCTTGCCATACGATGACGTAAAAGGTGAATTAAAAATCGCAAGAATTCAGCGATCACCCGTGAGAATCTTTATAACCAACCAGCCATTAAAACTAATGTTTAGCTCTTTCGAAATGTCATTTTATTTTAGTTATTAGAAGCAAACGATTTCATTTATGCACCGGATAGGATCCTACAGATGGGAGATTTTATCTTTTTTAATTTTCTAATTTGTCCACATTCAACGTCTAACTTGCTTGCTATTCACATGATACAAAATTTATAGAAGCTGTATAGAGAATGCATTATAAATGTTACGACTAGGAACATCAAAAGATATTTTATTGAATCATGAATCATTTATTGACTGCGTGGATTTTAATCTTTTGTGCGAATGCGACATTAATTAAAAAGCTAAAAGTAAATTTTCCTTCAAGCGTAAAATTCGGAATTACTACTTGAAGTCCTCTTAACCTAAGTTCGGTCTTCGTCAGAATTATTATTAAGTTCTCTTAATGATTTGATATTTTTTATAGTATTTATTAGTTTAGTTTAAATTAATTTATAATAATAAATGTATTTTATTATTATAAATTAATTTATTTTTTATTTAATTTTTAGAAGTATCTGTTATTTGTTTATTGTGCAAACCTACCACAGTGTTGTCTTTTTTAACCCAAAGGTTGACTGGTGGAAAATGCCTTGTTGCATTAAGTCCGCCTATACCATTACTGTACATGAAGTTTAAATAAATAAATTTGGCGATAAAAGAATGCTTTTTTATCATCGTCATTTCAGCCGGATGACGTTAGCTTGAACATAACCTTGACATAGGTGTCCCTCAAATGTCGCCACAACGACCGATCCTGTGCGTCTCGCATCCGTCTGATTCCCTCGATTCTCACCAGGTCCATCGAGATCTTGTGGAAGGCTTTCCAACGCTACATCTTCTGGTACGCGGTCGCTACTCCAGAACCTTTCGGCCGTATCGACCATATTTATCATCCTCTCAAGCAATGTCTTGCCGACTGCCATTGAAATTTGGTGATTCTTAAGAGCTATGTCGGTAACCTAGGTTCTCTTGCGGATATCTTCAATCGAATTGTTAACTGCCCTTTAGTATTGTCTTTTTAAATGTTGAGATAAGATGGAAAGATTTTTTTTTTAAATCTGAATCACACTAACAATCTCTTGTATCGTGAAACTCATATACACAAGGCGCTTAGACCCGGAACACCGATTTGTAGGCCATACAAATAATTAATTTTGTTCCGTGCGGGAATCGATCCTGCGACATGCAGCGCAGCAGCCAATCCTTCAACCACTGCGCCAACCGCGAACTCCAAGATTACGGTTGTGTTTATTCTTTCTTATGTTGCAGGAGTTTGTTGCGTGATCGAATCAGAAATGAAGATATCCGCAGGAGAACCAAGGTTGCCGACATAGCACGAAGAATCGCCAAACTTAAGTGGCAATGGGCAGGGCACATTGTTCGCAGAACAGATGGCCGTTGGGGCCGAAAGGTTCTGGAGTGGCGACCACGTACCGGAAGACGGAGTGTTGGAAGGCCCCCTACAAGATGGACTGATGACCTGGTGAAGGTTGCGGGAATCCGATGGAAGCGAGACGCACAGGACCGGACATTGTGACGACATTTGGGGGAGGCCTATGTCCATAGCAGTGAACGTCTATCGGCTGAAATGATTTATGTTGCAGGAGTCTTTAGTTTAGTTTTAGTTATGTATAGGTCTGCCAGGGCTGCGGGATGGTTCGAAAGAGTTGCCGTGGCCCTCGCAAAGAGCAGCTGTGGGAACACAAGTGGGTTTTAGTCAGTAAAAGTCTGACACTCCTCGCTCCACCCAGAGCGGGAGTAGTCTATGTGATGAATTCCCATGTATAGGTATTGGATGTGATATTTGTTCACGGATGATTCATCAGCTGAACATTCATTTTGATCTCTTTTTACTTTTCTGGGGATTTCTTATCAAGATCACGTGTGCATTCTTTTGTCAAGCTAACTGATTACGGAATCAGTCAACAACATCTAGCATACTATTGTGATTCTATAATTTGAAGGTGGGGAAGTTTATTGCACCACTTTTACAGCTAAAACATTCGTCGGTGGTCAAGAATGGGTGTACTTAATAAAAATAAATAAAATAAAATAAAAATAAAATAAATTTATTTCAGACTAATTCTAATGTCCATATTATGTTAGTAACTGAAACTTAAAACTACGTTAGTATAATATTATAATATAGTAATGGGGACATTCTTTTGACATTTTTGACTTGATTTTTTTTTAAATTTTATGCGTTTGGTCTATAAAGCGCCACAGATGAACGCGTAATATTCCACAACTATCACACAATGCCCTCCAGTCTCAAGCTAAACAAAGCTTGTGTTATGAGTACTAAACAACTGATAAACATACTTATATATTTCTAAATACATACATATTATAGATAAATTACACCCAGACACAGAATAAATGATCGTGCTCATCACGCAAACATTTATCCTGGGTGGGAATCGAACCCACGACCTCCGGCATAGCAGCAACAGGCCAGTCGAAACATACACAAACATACACACATAAATGGGCTGGTAAACACATAACTCTCCTTTGGGTCGCGTAGTAGGGTAAAAAGTGTGATTTGTTAAGCTATTAGCCGATATCTTTAGACTTCATACTGGGAAGGAAATCTTCAAAAGGCACGTTTTGGGGATAGACCAGGAAGTGTGGGATTTTTACCTTACTAACACCACCCTGGTGATGTGCATCAGCACATGGAACGCACTGTTACTTCTTTAAATACTACTCTGGTATCCCTTCTGTACCTTTTTTTTAGGTGAGAAATCATCCAATGACTTTTCGAGCTCTATAGCGGAGCGGGAAGGCGTGTCAGACTTTTACTGACTAAAACCCACTCCTATGTTTTTTCTTTGCTTTCTTTCCAGGGCCCCGGGGTTCTCTTTCGCACAACCCATGGCCCCAGTAGGCTTCGACCCCGCCCAATCAATTCTGAGGAGCGCCTGTCTTCCCTGAGGAGACTGTAATATAATAATAATAACCCCATCGCCGTATCTCTACGTTGACGTCGTGGTGGGGCTTGCGCGCTCCAATAAACCCTGGGTCTGTACCGGTAAAGTTTGCTTTGCCGTAACATACCTAGGGTCAGGGGCCAGACTAATGGGAACCGATGACTTTTCCGAATTTTTTTTATTCGAATTTCATTTTACCGAAAACTATTGACCGACGTCTTTTTTGCTATATGCATTATTTGACATATTTTTTGTTCATCGAAGTATCATGTGTCATAAGTATTATTTTACCGAACTATATTTCGCCGATTTACAAAATAACTTTTTGCTATTGGCCGAAGCCTATTTTGAACTTTTTTCATTTTCCAAATGATTTATTTGCCATATTTTCACCACACCGAAACAACATTTTACGGAATTTTGGTCACAAGTATACATAGACGGTTACTTGGTAGGATTTCAATATTAAATTAAAATAGTGTCATAAAAAGTAAATATGTTGTGCTACAAAATTTAGTGACAGAAACGAATCGCTGCAAACCGACTTCACAAAAGTTTTGTTACTAATTTGGTGTACAATAAAGTTTATTCTATTCTATTCTATTCTATTCACACAGTCTTACATCTGCCCTACCCCTAGAGTGTAATTCAAACCTGCGTAGGCGCGGAGGTGTAGGGCGGCCCGCGAGCTTCGGCCAGCAAGCCGAAGCTGCGGTGGTGAGCGTTAAAACCATCTGCGACGATAAGCTCGCGTGGGGCCGCCCAAACTTCGTAGCGCCGGAGCCGTGACAGAAACAATGCTTGCTGCATGTTGCATGCCTGCTTCCATGCTACATGCTTGCTTGCATGCTACATGCCTGCTTGCATGCTGCATGCCTGCTGCATGTTGCATGCCTGCTTGCATGCTGCATGCCTGCTTCAAGTTGCATGCCTGCAGCATGTTGCATGCCTGCTTGCTTGCTTGTTTTATCATTGTTCAGGCAGGGGCCATAGTCTTAACATAGTTCCTGGTAACACTTTAGACTACAAAAACTATAGCCCTATATCTTAGTTCCATATGTCGCACTAGTTTCTCATTAACCGGGGTTGTCCTTGGATGCACTAGCATAGCATAAAGGGATAATCGTCGGTTGGTACCACGTTCCATTAAAAGCGTATAAGGGGCCTCTGCGAGTTGGTTGCGACTCCTCGTACGCCTTTCAAAAGTCCAGGACCCCAGGGTTCTGAGATATAGTAACTCATAACGAAATAATAATAATAATCAGTTTATTTCAGGCAACATGTACCCATATCATAAATTTTAATACCCTATAGACTAACATACATAACTACTTATAATAAATCATAAGAAAGCACACGTTACACGTTATTATAGTAGTGTAGATTTTCATAACTTGTTTTTAAAACAATTATGTAGCATTTGCATTATGTAGGACTACCAATGGGGAAATAGGTCTGGTATAGCCGACTAGCAGTTATATTAATTGTAAACGGTTGAGTATTCATATAAGATACAGAATCTGAGTTACGCCACTGGTGTGTAAGCGGTCTAACGCGTTAGGTGTGGCTACTTAAGAGTGGCAACACTGGACTTGATAGCGTTTCATTACTGTAAAGATGCGTTTACGACGCGACAGGGCAGAGGTCGTTAAATATGTAGGGTTGCCAAAGCGAAAAACAATGATACAAAAAAGCATTGCTAAAATGTTATAGACTATAGACTGCTCCGGTTTGAATTGAGCTGGCTAGGAAGTTACGATTAAAATTCTATAACTTTAATAAAAACTTATCGGTGCTAGTTTTTTAAAGGAATTAAAACAGCCTTTAAATTAATTGATACTTTAATTAGCAGATACAATAGGGATTGCAGTTCTAAGCATAGTATGATTATAGCTAGAATGTGTTTTTGTTCCTATTATCAGAATTACTCATATCATACATGAAAAACCAGACAGTACACGATTAATTGAATTTCTTCACATATTAGAAGCGACAAGAAATATGTAACCAAGATTTATGTAAATCATAATATGATTTAAAAGAGTGTCCATGGAGTTTCTTGCACGTTCTTCTCCATAGAGATCTACGCTTTGGAACGTGCAATTTAGCTTCACTTTTTTTGACTGACCGACATTTTGACAATTCAAAAGGGCCTCTAATTGGTCTACTTGAAATAAACGTTTCTGATTTCTGATTTCTTCTTTGAAAACCGAATCAGAGTTTATGTTCGTAATATGCCACAAACTTTTTAAATTTCTAAAGAAGTCGCTTGGCAATCAATTGAATGGTTTATTTTCTTACCACGAAATGTCAACCCGACATGATTAGAAAAAAAAATGGCGCCAACTCATTAATCTGTCTTTAAAGAAATATTGTGATCCATAAAGGACCATGTTCTCCTTATGATACTCCATACACGTTCTTTGATCAATACGAGTAGGAGACAGTAAAGCATTTAGTAATTCATCAATGAGCGTTGTATGTCTGGCTTCGGTTATAAAATATGGATAATGTATCAGAAACAAGCATTACATAATACATGGGTTTGTGTGTGACCATAATAATATTATTTTTGCCCGCAAATTGTGGTATTTCAAACAGTCGATTGACTATGTTTTTCTTAAATTTTCAATCAGAAACTTCAAAAATAAATAACGTGTTCTTTGATCGGATGATACCCGTAACGTGTCGGAGAATGGAACTATTGTGAAAATCTACGAAGCTTTTTAGGGAGAGGCTAAGTTCAACAGCAAACAGCTAAAGGGTTGCCAGATTTAAATATAAAAAATAGCCACAATACTGCAAAAAAGAAAGATGGATGGAATATGAGAGAAAAGAGTCAGTGATAGCCCAATGGTTGACCGAAAAGAAAGGAAGAAATCGTGTTGCGCAGACTTCAAGTAACCTGGCACAAAGACAGGAAGATGAAATTATAGATACTGCAAAAATATGTATTTTTTTTTTAAATTTCACCAGGCAGATACACTATCGAAAAAAAAAAACGATGACCATAAAGTAACAACTTAACATTGTCCAATTTACATGTTTTAATTAAAACAAAATATTTGCACATTTTACATTACAATTTATAATTGGGTACTTGCTTGTGTAGGTATTTTTGTACATTATATTTTTTTACTAAACAACATAATAACACTAGAGTAAAATCTTTTTTATATGTATTTGCGTGAGGAAGATTTCTCTCTTTTCTACGTGCGGAAATTAATGGCGGTGACGTCACATTGTAGTTTTTTTTTAGGTGGAAAATCATCCAATGATTCCTCTCGCTTTAGGGTAGATTGGGCGCATTGTAGTTTGTGCATTCTTTTACAGTTACTTGACAGTTTTTTTTTAAGTGCTGGACTGCGATCCCACCTAATGGTAAGCAGTTATGCAATCGTTGATGGTGAGGCGCACTAATTTATTAAGTTTCCTCTTCCAGCAGATTTGAAAGGTTTTTAACTTACTTAATTTTTAACGAATTTGAAAAATTCTTCCTATTTGGGATTTTTGGATATAATTATGTAGTTACGTTTTGAAACAAATAAATAATAATAAAAAATTTGAGTCGATTACTCAATTTCGCTATTGAATTACTATGTACAATTACAGGTTTCTTGTTAAGGCGAAATCGGTATGTTTATCGAAGTATATTGATACAGGAACTGATGTTCTGATTACAATTTTCTTTCACCATTATATGAGTCAGTATTGTCTCCATGGGAAATGCGCTACGATGTTATAATGAAGCATGCAACTGTTTTATGTTCTTAAAATGATAACAAGCTGGTGAAAAGGTTGGTATCTTGATTAAAGGTAGAAGGAGTATTTCTTTTTACCCCTCTCCAAATCTTGTTTGCATTACAGTGGGGTTAATTTAAGAAATTAGTATATTAGGGGAAGTTTGAAAGTGGCGCCAGTGACTGAAGAGTTGAAAGGGAATCGTTTGTCTTGGTATGGTAATGTAAAGAGGAGGGATGAAACGCATGTTACTAAAAGAGCTATGAATTTACATGTGGATGGATCTCCATCCACATGGAAGACCAAAGAAAAGATGGATGGATTGTGTGAGAAGTGATATGAAAGAAAAGGGAGTTAGTGATAGAGTGACGAGTGACAGGATAGAATGGAAGAAAAAAACGTGTTGCGCCGACCCCAAATCAAAACGGGACAAGGGCAGGAAGATGATGGGGTTAATTTAATAATAATAAATTTTATTTCGGACAATCAGAGTCCATAACACAAATCAACACATAATACAATTACAATTACCCTACACAACAAATTGCACATACAGAAACAAATTATAATATGGTATTATCAGCCCTAAAACGATCCAAATAGGACGGGCCCTCCTTTAGAGGAACGGGCCGTAATCCACAACGCAGGCCCAGTGCGTGTTGGTGGATGTCATAACTGTGACATGTCTAATGGGGTTAACAAAGAAATTTTTACTTTTTTTCATTTTTGTCTACTTTATATTTAGGCCTTCTTTATAAAAAAAGAAACCAAACATTTAGTTTAAATACTGATGAGTAGATTCTTTGTTCAAATTTTTCTGTGGAGAATTTTAATTTAGAATCTGTTAATCAGTGATTCTTTTTTCTTTAATTTAAGCATGCTGTTATGTACCGTATTTTATATAATGCTTGTGAATAAGGGGGTACTTATAAGCGGTCTTATCACAATTAATTATATTTCTAACCAATCGATGATCTATTTTTTTTTTGTTTTGTCCGTTTTGTTTCAATTATTCAATAAATATAATATTATCGTCACAGCTGGCTATCGCTGGTGAAGTTGCATTAAAATCAGTTGAGGACTTCAAGATTTAAAAATTAATTCCACCTTGTAGGTATCGTTAGTTTGTCAGGATTTATTTTTTGTTACGGTTTCCACACCGACATGTAAGTAGATAAGTACTTTATAAACAGAAGCTTGTTATTTGTTCAATTAGCAGAACAATGACAATTATAATTAAAAAGATGTATAAGCACACTATCTACAAGATACCGATTAATTACCCGCGCTAATTGAAAACACGAACTTCTTATTCCTTCACATAACCTTTACGAATTATTATTTCAGTTATCAAATTTTATTCACAGATAAATAAATAAGGTTTTATATCCATTAGTGGGTTTCGCCGATATCGCCGTCCCGATAAAACTTCCCACCGTGAAACAGGTGTTTTATTTAAAACTAATCATTTTGACACTAAAAATGGCGGGAACACGTTAAGATGGCGTGCATCTGGACAAGATAAGCGCCTATTATTAGTTAAATGCCTAGGCATTCAGCCTAATGGCGACGATTACGGGATAAAACATTACTTTTCAACTGTTCCTTTTGATAATTTAAATTGTAGGGACATTGACAATTACTTAGCATAAATGAATGGAATTGAGCTGTTGCAAGGTTGTGTTGATTTTATTTTCACATTAATGTTGGTTATTGGAAAGGTATTCGCCAGTTTTTGATGTATAGTCGATGATTGGAGGGTATTTTGTTTTTCGGCAAATGGGCTAGGTCTCCAAAAGGGGCGTAAAGAAGTTCTGTCTGTTCTGGGCCAGCTAGGCCCAGATGTAGATGACAAAGAACTAAATATTGTGGCAGAACTTGAAAGAGCACATCGTCAGAAGTGGATTGCGAATGGTTGATGATACGATTGTAGAGAAAGAGTCTACACAAGGATGAAATGCCTATAACACAATATTTAAATAAGAGCGTCTGTAGTACATCAAAGGAAGAGGACGTTTATTTGGGCGCAAAGTGAGTCATAGTAGCAAACCATACACTTAAAAAAGAGGTAACAATTTCAAAATTAAATTAACTACCTACTTGCACAAAATCAATAATAAATAACAGCTCAAAGAAATTAAAAAAAAGCCTGGACACTCATACATTAACCCCCCACCAGTTCATGACATAACAAAACACAGAACACATTAATTACAACGCACACTTTACAAGCTGCAATGTATTATTTAATTTGTGAACTTGCCGTCTGTCAAATTATCATAATTAAACCGGGAGATTTGATACCTGTAGTCTAAGGCTATGTGCAAATCTGAGCGGAATACCGTTGATTGTTCACCATTATCATCATCATCATTTCAACTGAAAGACGTCCACTGTTGGACATAGGCCTCTCCTAAGTGTCGCCATAACGACCACTCCTGTGCGTCTCGAATTCATCGGATTCCAACGCTGCGTCTATCGGTACGTGGTCGCCACTCTAGAACTTTTCATCACCATCGATGAGAGCTTGTTATTAGTCTCGGGTTTGACCATTGTCTCGCCTGATGGTAAGTAATGATGTGATCGACGATGAAGCACGCTTGCCTAGAAGTAACCTATTCACTCTTGTCTTAAAGATCCCCCCAGATATTATAGCTATCAGGAAGCACAGACTCCAGCAGGGCATTCCACTCCTTAGATGTTACGCACAATGAAAGTGTTCCCAAAACATTTTATGCGTATGGGTGGGTTGTCTACCATGTACCAGTTGCACATCATTGTACGTCTGATAGTCCGAGCTTAGTGGAATCAAATTGTGCAATTCCGACGCACAATCCCCGAAATGTAAACGATAGAAAATCGCTAGGCTAGCAATTTAGCGTTAATGCTCAAGAATTTAGAGTTCTGTGTTTTTCAACAAGCTGGTATTTGGCAGTTCTATCCCAAAGATGAGAGCAGTACTCCATACACCATCGAACTTGCGCTCGATATATGCTGAGCGGCTGTTCTAACGTGAAGTACCATCTCACCTTTGCTAGTATTACCATTTTGTGTCAACGTCGCAGGTGTTGGTTAATTGACTTAGTACTATTGGAAGATGTTAACCAGCTTCAGTGTCAGCTAATTCTCCCAATTAATTTGGGGTTAGTCTTTTACTTATATACATGAGGCATCAGAGTTAATTTTCTTGCTACCTGTAACTACTTTTTCGTTGTCTCTGGTCTGCATCTTTTCTTACAGTCAACCCAGTCAGTCAGTTGGTCATGCCTTCCAAAGATACAAAGCCTTTTTTTTTGAAACAAAATCATCAAATAACTTGTCCCGCTCTGGGTAGGGTGAGAGGGACTGTCAGACTTTTATTGACTAAATCCCAGCCGTGTTCTTTCAGTTGCCATTTGCGTTCCAGGGCCGCAGTGACCCTTTACTAATAATCTTTTAGACAACCAAAGCATAAAATATTATAATTTATATTGTGTTTTAATTTGTATGTCTTTGTTGTTCCTTCTGTTACTGGTTATTATTGTTGTCGTGATGAATAAATTACTTCTTTCCTGTATCCAGTATTTAAGAGTTAATTATTTTCTAGTATCATCAAATTTTTACCTTTCTACTCATGATCACCTAGGGCGGGTTTCTGAATTGGTCTCAAACTGTACTTGAATGCGAAATTTTGACAGGTTTTCAGCCTATGATAGTATAGCCTACAGTTTGAGAAATACCTACTCATCTTTAAATGCTTAAATCAGAATTATCTAAGTATATAAAAGGAGAAACTGACCGACTGACATATCAACGCACAGCCGAAACTACTAGGACTAGGAGCGTGAAGTTTTAAACACAAGATTTAAGTTTTGCACATTTAATTTAATTTTTTCAATTTTTTCAATTTTTTTTTTTTTTCAGTTTTTCAAAATTCACCCCTTAAGGGGATGAAACGGGGGTCCAAAGTTTGTTTGGAAAAACCTACATTCACGCGGGCGAAGCCGCTGGCAGAAGCTAGTTGGGGAATAATCACATACACGATAGCAATAGATGCATTCAATCGAGCAAAAAACCGCTTGCGTTTCGCTGCGTTTTTCCGCTCAGACTTGTCTCTAGCCTAAATCCGACCGAGCAGCTTTCTTAGGGCTCCTTTACCCATTAATTACGGCTTGACACGTCGCATGACGTTGCGTCGGAGGCTGTAGAAAGTCCGACCCTAAGGTCATCCCGGTTGGATGGCAAGGCATTGAAATTATTTAGATATGGTTGGAAGATACGGCGCTACGTTTATTGGACGCACTTGGGTTTGGACGAGAGATGGTAAGTTGTAATTGGATTTAGATTTCAATCGTTCAGAAGGTAGTAATTTTGAGGTTCGGTAACTGTTTTGTTCAAAAAATTCATTATTTAGATTAAAAAAAGTTTATTTGTGTTTTTTTTGTTTTTGGTAGAAGCTTTTTTAAGTGTGTCAACCTAAGGCGTCCATTACACGGTCATGCAAGCGTCAATCAAAACCATCAATCATGAATGATGTTTGAATGACGGAATTTTATCGCCATACTGTTTTCGTCATGCAAACGTCAATCATCGCATTAGACGGTAGGTTTTTCGTCATTTAAAATATTTGACTGTGGCTAAACTGACAGCAAAACCTATCGTGTATTGGACGCCTATAAGTTAAGCATTCATCAATTGTTTTTATTAATTAGGCCAAGAATATGTCACGAATGTATCTATTATTAGATCCACTTTTATAAATCACAGTCACACGATAAAAATATAAACATTTATATCACCAATCTGTACATGTCATTTGACAGTAATCTTACAGTTTGTATAAAAATATAAAATCACAAAATTCTCCTTAATTAAAATGTCATTAAAGATCTAAACGTTTCATAATTCTACATATCTCCTCGTAGAACTGATCTATACAGAAACCAGTGATCGTCTTTGGAATTTTCAAAAGTTGTACAATAAGATTTTAACTTTAACCTGAAAGATTAGAGTTGGTTTTCGTTTGGGTGATTGACCAGAGATACGATGGAATGTAAACAGTCGATTTATCAAGAGATGTTATTACAGATTTTTCTGATAAATGTCTCAGAATCCAATTTGCTATGACGTCGATTTTCCGATAATTTAAAAGTAGCGGCTCGGCTCGAATTTCTACTTAACTTTGATAGTTATACGTTTTAATTAATGGCCGACTAGTTAGGAGGTTTTGTTATGCAATTGTTTGATGTATAGTGTGTTATTAACATAATTTGATAGTTCAACAAGAGCTTGGAGCATTCTTTGGGCCGGCCAGACTTGTTGGCTACAAGTTGAACGATCATTTCTATTCGAGAAGTTGTTTATACCGCTGCAAATATCGAGGGAAAGTAATAGTGTTTCGAGTTTATTGGTATGGGATTAAGTTGTGATATTTTAGGCTTCTTTTTATCATTTCTAGTTGTTAGTGAGGCGCTTGGTGTTTTGTTTTAATTAGATACGTTCTATTCGTTGTTTTAACTGTTGTTGAGAAATGATGATATTGTTTTTTTTATTTGTTTTTGTGATATAATATATAGCTAGCTTCTGCCAGCGGCGTCGCCAGCGTGAATCTCAAAAATTGACCCAATATTACTCCCGAGATAAATGTATTCTGCTATTCCAAGATATGTCTTGGCATAGCACATAGACTACTACTTTTTAAATTGTCCGACATGTCCCGCGTCCCGTGAATGCGTTGTAAAATGTTGGGAGTCGAGTTGCGGGACACTGGACAACGTTGCAGCGTCCGCGTCATGTAGATAGAGCGTTTCGCGTCATGTCATTCGGTCCCCTAATATATTTGAGGCTTTAGTGTGATGATGGACACCCAATTTCACGTCGCACTTCATGACGCTAAGAACCGTCACAGATGACGATGAATTAGCATTGGCAAGAAGCTAATTCAGCGGGAACTTCACGACCCTCAGTAATGAGGAATACGAGGAGGAGGAGGAGGAGTGTGATGAGTAGAAGCATCTTTATGACTAGATTATTTTTTTCTCCTGTTAGTTTTGTGTTTGGCCTATCGGTATTTAGCGGTCGTTTAAGAGCATTTAGGACTATTAGTAGACTAATTGGTTGGCATACGAATGCGATAAGCTATAACAAATTTTCTAAACAGGCTTACTTGAAGACTGGTCACTGGTGGGCTCGGTCCATTACTTATGGTACAACTAACAAAGTGTTTTGTAAGATCTCACATTCCAGTCTTGTTTGTTAATATTCAGTATTTATCAATATATGACAAGTCGAAACATAAGGCAACTGACTTAGTAGCGATACTGGGAAAAACATTGTATCGGCCGATGTTATTATTTATTACTTTACATTTGTCATTTCTAAAGGTCATTCAGTTTTTGTCTAAGTGGATTTTTATTCATTATCATATTGGTTTTTAAATGTCCTGCTTAACGTGAGTATTGCGTACGTCTCTTTATTAGTACAAAAACGCAGCTGCTTCAACACTTACAAGTTGAAGTGAAGCCAATAATGTCTTTTTTTTCTGTCAGGCTGCGAAATTGTCAGAAATCAGAAACGTTTATTTCAAATAGACCAATTACAGGCACTTTTGAATTGTCAAAATGCCGGGTCAGTCACAAAAAAAAAAAACAAGTGAAGCTAAATTGCACGTTCCAAAGCGTAGATCTCTATGGAGAAGAACGTGCAAGAAACTCCATGGACACTCTTTTAAATCATATTATGAGTTACATAATTCTTGTCGCTTCTAATATATGTGAGCACAAATTAAAAAATAGAAATTAAATTAAGCTAATGGCAGCTAAGAGATGACCAGTCTCAACTGACGGCACCCGTTCACGAGAATGACGCGTGCATCAGCCCCACTCAGCTCAACCATTTTGAAGGGAACTGAATGACCCAATTTGTTTGAAAGAGCCAAGAGAAGAGATTGCATCACTACTAACCATCAGGTGGGATCGTAGTCAAGCTAGTTTATATTATACTAGCATCTGCCAGCGCGTGAAAGTCGGTTTCTCCATACAAACTTTAGACCCCCAATTCATTCTCTTGAGGGGTGAATTTTGGTAAATTTTCTCTTAGTGCTCGTCTACGACTGAAAAGGAAGCCTTATGCAAAATTCATTCAGTCAGCTTTTTATATCATCATCATCATCATTTCAGCCGAAAGACGTCCACTGGCCTCCCCAAGTGTCGCCACAATGACCGATCCTGTGCGTCTCGCATCCACCGCACTCCCGCGACTCTCACCAGGTCGTCGGTTCACCTTGTCGGAGGCCTTCCAACGCTGCATTTTCTGGTGCGCGGTCGCCACTCTAGAACCTTTCGGCCCCATCGACCATCCGTTCTACGAGCAATGTGCCCTGCCCACTGCCACTATAGTTTGGCGATTCTTCGGGCTATGTCGGCGACCTTGTGGTTCTCCTGCGGATATCTTCATTTTTATGCGATGCATAAAAATGAGAGGGGGGGGGGTAACGTCTGGCGTCTGGTCCTGGTCCAGGCCATGTTACGGTGAGAAAGGAAA
The DNA here is from genome assembly GCA_905147345.3 of Mythimna impura. Taxonomy (NCBI): domain Eukaryota; kingdom Metazoa; phylum Arthropoda; class Insecta; order Lepidoptera; family Noctuidae; genus Mythimna; species Mythimna impura. The sequence continues at coordinate 8,414,704 of LR990362.1, read as the reverse complement.
GAAAAATAAGGTATACCAAACTATGGTGTTGCTATTACAGAAGGATGTACCATCAACAATTATGGCGGTAAGTTCCCTCTTTGAGGAGTGGCTGGAGAGGCACCACAGCAACCTCTCTTTCCGCATGACGCAGGTTCCACCCTAGAGCGAATAATTTTCAAATAGAGTGAATGATTTTCCACCTCCAAAAAAAGCAAAAAAAGGATCACAACATGACCTGGCCGAGGCAGATTTTTTCTAGCTAAAACGTGTATACTCTACAAGCTTATTAATAACTCAAAAAGTCGAAAACCTTCAACCTGACTAAAAATGGTACAAAAAAAACTCGTGATTTTCCGATTACCTCGATCTTAATTTACAAAAAAAAAAAAACAAACGGAGATAAAAAACATGTATGCAAATATGAATTTGGATCTTTTACCTCAACATATTTACTTATCGAAAATATATCTATCTTTATCTCTGTTATAAAATTAACACCAAATAAAAATCAGGCGATAGGTGCCAGTCAGTAAAATGCCAACGACTTCCTTTGTTCTTTTTAAAAAAAGTTTAATACTCATAATCTGAACTAGCGTATCGAGGAATGTGTCGGCAAAGATTATAGACTTTTGTATCTATGGAGTATTAGTGAGTTAAAGTTTCACTATGGGTAATATTTTTACATTTAGGACAACCGCACAAAACTGCGATGCGGTGCGATGCCATGCGACCCCGCATCGCAGAAACCTGCGATGTGAATTGCTGCGATGCGATTTTGTGCGGCAAAGCGATGTTTAGGTATGTGACTGTCCACCATTACGTCGCTTTGTTGACACTTCTACGGTTCGGACTAAGCGTTTCGCCTCGTCGTTTGTACCGAGTACATCGAAGTATTGGAATTGCCTGCAGCTGTCTTCCCGTCCGATTATAATGTAGGTGTCTTCAAGACTAGAGTGAATAGGCTATTAATAAACTAGTGTGCTTCACCATCAACGACTGCATCACTGCTTACCTTCAGGTGGTATCTAGTGGCTTCGAGATTGTCCGAAACAGTCATCAGGCAACCGACGGTACATAGTGGGTTTTAGTCAGTAAAAATCTGACACTCCGTTTTGCTAAACCCAGGTGGAAAATCATCCAATGATATCTCCCGCCCTTGGAAGTGCGCGTGGACCGAGCCCAAGTCATCGACGGCGCGTAGTGTACGCGCCATCGATGACTTGGGTTCGGAATGTTACCGGACGGTTTGACGGCAAGCTGCCTATTGCTCACCGTCCGTAAGCCCGCGCCTACGGTGGCTGGAAAACGGGATCGGGATCCCGGCGGCTGGTGCGTGAGGGCTGTTCTCTCGCACATAGGGCCGTCTCCTTTGCTAGCATTACTGCTTCGCACGCGGAGGCGAGGAGGAGTGGCAGGCGCTACTCCTCCTCGCTCCGGACCGTGGCCTTTACCAAGGCCCGGTGCGAGAGATCGTTGCTGCCGATCGCCCCCACGAGAACACGGTACTGGGTAAAGTGGGTTGCAATGGGAAACCAAATAACTACCAAATAACTTCTCCCACTCTTGGTAGAGTGAGAGGGAGTGTTAGACTTATATCAAGTAAAACCCACCTGTGTTCCTTCAGTTGCCCTTTGCGTTCCAGGACCGCAGTGAGTCTTTCTAACAATCACGTAGCCCCGGCAGGGGATTTCAATTTATAATTGCCTTAAAAAATGGCAATAAATTCGCCCCATATTGCACGTGGCTTATATATATATATATATAAGCCACGTGCAATAATATAGTATGAAATAACGTTATTATCTAAGTGTTAACACATAATGTAATAGATTTGATCGTGCCTTGTTGTTATATGGCATATATTTTACTCGTTGAGACGAATCGGCGGTTGTTAGCGATCGCTACGGTTCGATGGCGTAAGATCTGTGACTTTGGTAGGTGTGGCACACACGAGTTGATTATTTTTGGAGCAGTTCAAGTGTGATCTCGATTTGACAAGTAGATTAAAACCACCGCCACCGGCCCACGCTGAAAACCAGCGCTAAGAGCTTACCGCATTATGCGTGAGGCCGCAGCTTTATGCTGAGCGTTCGGCCGTTTTGCGCGGATGTGACGCATATCTTCCCTATCTATTGATTATGTTTGTTAGCTAGTTTTAAGATTGCGTCATTTCGCGTAAATCTTTCTTTCTTTAAAAAAAAAACTGTTTTATTCTGTTGGTTGATTTTTTTTATCAGTTTGTTTTCAAAGAGATGTTAGGAGGAAGGAGAGCAATCCAGATGGCTAAATATTAGTCGGACAAAATTTAAAAAATCGACTCGAAAGAGATGATAGAAGGAAAAAGTGAGTGTACTCCAACATTTACATCTTAGGCATTTATCTGTTGAACCTACAGTAGATTCTATAATGGTTTAAGGTAAACTAATGTCAGTTAACCTTTTTATTATAGAAGGTCTAGGCTCAGACATTTTCAGCTAAATAAAATCTCCTCCTTGCTTCGTAATCCTCAATGCTGCCTCCTCACTTTCACTTGTATGATATTCTTCCATCTGTTTCTGTCTTTGGCAGCGTGAAGGGCATTGTGTACCGTAGAGTCAAGAGTGGTGCGGATCAGCCCCCCTAGCCAAGTTACAATCGTTTCGTTCGCGCCAAACGCTTCGAGTAGGCCACGCCTCCGATTCCTTTGTTCTGACGTCGTCTCAACGCTCAGTCACGTGGTCAGAACAAAGGAATCGGAGGCGTGGCCTACTCGAGGCGTTCAGCGCGAACGAAACGATTGTAACTTGGCTAGGGGGGCTGGTCAGACCAAAGTATTGGGCTGTGCAGAAGGCCTGTTCTCATCTATTCCACCGGTCATGATAAGCCTTTCGAGGGAGATTTCGAGTTCTACTGCTAAAATAAAATACACGTCCAAGAAATCCTACCGTGTGTTCCACAATCAATCGTCACGGCGTAATTCCGTATATGAGCCGATATGTTCGCGTGCTACAGACCCACAGACAGACAGATCGTAAAGACACGCATTTTAACTATTATTAATAAAGCTCTAATTGGAACGTGCGGCGTACATATAATAATCGACCAGTGTAAATGACCACTTTATTGTTACCATTGAAGAACCGGTCTGGGTTAAGTTGAGGTTGGGATATGGGGGATAGATTCCGCAGGTATTAAAAAAATAGTGCTTTAAAAACTGCAAAATCGAGTTGGTTTCGAGTTGTTCCACGCGCGCCTTAAAGAGATGTCAGCAGGACCGTAGGAACCCAGCAGTGCCGAAGCCTACTGGAGCCATGTGTTGATCCTGATAGGAAAACCCGTGATCCTGGAACGCAAGGGCAAAGAAGGAATATAGGTGTGGTTTAAGTCAGTAGAAGAGTGACATGACCACTCTGCCCCAGAGCAGGAGAAGTTATTGGATGATTTCCCACCTTAAAAAAATAATAATAATCCAGTTAGAGTTCTTCTTCTTCCTGGCATGGTTCCATTTTACTTGGGGTAGGCGCCACACGTTTTTTTCTCCCAGTCTATCCAGTCAGCCGCCACGGTATCAGCATTGACTCCCTTTTCTTTCATATTACTCCTCACACTAATATTATAAAAGTGTGTGTCTGTTTGTTACTTCTACGCGCTCGAACGGCTGAACGGATTTCGATGAAACTAGGTACATTTCCATACGATTTTTATCCTGGGAGTATGTTCCCTTGGAATCATTTTCTACTATCATACAAGCAAAGCCAGTGGTAGTAGCTGGATGGAGTCTACGCTGTTCCAATTGCATCTAGAAGATATCGAAACAAATAGGAAGTATTGAAAATTCAAAATTTCCTAGTTGAATTTCAACTAGGAGAATTTAAAGTAAAGGTACCTGCTGAAAGCTTTTCAGTACCTGTATTACAGGAACATTATGCAGAAATTACGAGTATTTTTTGTCTTCAGGATTTGCCACTACGGTTTCTAGGTTTTCTTGATTTGTGCTTCTGTTTGCTATTATATGTAAGTAGCCTTTCCATTCCTTCCATTGCTCTCGGCTCTAGGCCACTTCTTACAAATTCCTAAGGAAGACATCTAAGTAGAAATATATAAGTATGTTTATCAGTTGTCTAGGGAATACGGAAAAGGAATAATAGGGAAAAGATATGTTGGAAGACCAATGAGACGGTGCGCGGATAATATCATTCAGGTAGTAGGAAACGTCTGGCTAAATACTGGCAAAGACAGAGAGTTGTGGAAGAAGATGGAGGGCCTTTACCCTTACAGGAGTCCATATTTCAACATAAAATGGGTACTAATATTACTAACATAATTTAAGCAAACTTACTAACCAATTACTAATAACATTTGAAATGTTATTATTATCAGTTGTCTAGTACCTACTCATTGCACAAGTTCTGTTAGTTAAGGACTAGGTAGACAGCGTTGTGTGAATATTGTTAAAAAATTCGTCCCATCGTCTCCTTCGTGGTCTGTCGCGAATCCCGGCTTGCAATTTCAGGACGCCAAATTTATCTTTTACGTACCCACACTCGATCGGCATGCGGTAGACATGTCCAGCTCACCTAGCCAAGTTACGACCTTTTCGTTTCGATTCTCTCATTGTCGATCGCCTCGAGTAGGCCACGCCTCCGATTCCTTTATTCTGACGTCATCTCAATGCTCAGTCACGTGGTCAGAACTAAGGAATAGGAGGCGTGGCCGACTCGAGGCGATCAACGAAAAGAGAATCGAAACGAAACGGTTGTAACTTGGCTAGGGGGGCGCTAGGGGCCCCCCTAGCGCCCCCCTAGCCAAGTTACACATCTGCCCAGATGTGTGATGGTCAAATCATATGAGAACCATGCAGATTAGTGTTTGAGATGGTCTTTTGAAGAAAGAACCACACAGATTGCTTCTCTCTCGTTCTTTAACGCTTAAAGGGTTTTTCTACCAAAACAAAGGTCCCTGAAATAGGTATTTATGAGTCGGTCGATATGTAATTGATAACCGTTGTTATTTTTATTGGGCTGGCCCGACTTTCGTGAGATTGTTTATAATTGTATCGTTATTACGTTTATGACGGACAACTCTGACACAACTTAATTTATTTAATTCTACGCATTCTTAAGTTTAGAGCCGGTTCATTTCGTTTATATTAGGTTAGTTTTTTTGGAGGAGATATGGTGTTAAGTGTTAATGAACGCTTACGAGGCATATCATTGTTAAATATGGAAGAATAAATTAATACAAAAAATGGGTGAGATCAGTATAGAGCCCCGTTTTTTTTTGGAGGTGGGATATCATCCAGTGACTTCTCTCGGTCTAGGGTGGAGCGAGAGGACGTGTCAGATTTTTACTAACCCAACTGTGCTCTTTGCGTTCCAGGACCATGGTATCTATTTCAAATACGCCATCGTCGTCATCGTCTCGCATCCATCGGATTCTCGCGACTTTCACCAGGTCATCTGTCTACCTTGTGGTCGCGGACCATCTGTTCTGCGAGCAATGTACCTTGCCCACTGCCACTTAAGTATGGCGATTCTTCGATTCGGAGTTTCCTTGCGTGATCGCATCAGGAATAAAGGTATCCGCAGGAGAATTGAGGTTGTCGACATAGCCCGAAGAATCGTTAAAAATGGCAAGTTCTCAAAAAGTATTCAATCAGTTTCTCGGTATTCAATTACGTTAAAATTACTTCTATATATTATGTTATTTTAGGTAAGCGTGTTCCATCTTCGACCACATCATCGCTTACCATCAGGTGAGATCGTGGTCAAGCGCGAGCCTTTCAATAATAGAAAAGGTTACTATGTTTTCTTTTTTTAAGGTAGGAAACCATCTAATGACTTCTCGCACTCTTCGTGTCAGACTTTTACTGACTAAACCATACCTATGTTCCTTCAGTTGACCTTTGCGTCCCAGGACCATGGGTAACCCATTCAGAAGACGACCCATGGCCCTAAACTCGTTAAAAAATAAAAGTCCCGTTTTGACATTTGAGAAATACCCTAGAATGAACTACTACTTGGAACGAAACTGAAAGAAACAATAAAATAATACTTAATTAATTAGGTACATAGTGTTTTGCAAAAATACGAGTACACACTTTTTTTGGCGCGTTAATTATTACGATGGAATATATTGCGAGTATTCTTTTTGCGTATTTAAGTTTTCGTTTTGACAGCTTAGATGTCAAAGTAGGCCTTTTATTTTTTGACAACTTTAGTAGGGTTCCGCCCTGCTAGGCTCCTACGGTTTTGCTGACATCTCTTTGAGGCGTGCGTGGAACACTACGCGCCATTGACGACTCGGGCTCGGTCCGAACGGTTACCGGAAGGCCGGACGATGAGCTACCCATGCTCGTCGTCCGCAAGCCCACGACTACGGTGGCTGGTATTCGGGGACGGGGTCTCGGCGGCTGTGGCGTGAGGCGGCGACTGCCGCCCACGCTATATTATGTCCAGAAAAATGCAAGGTTCAGGGAGGAGGGGAAATCACGTAAAAAGACTAGTCAGTTTATAGTTTGTGAGTGTGAAATTCGCATTAATAATGATAATCTACGTTAATAGTAAAAGACGGTAATCCGTAGAGATGACTGAGATGGTGAAAGTATTTTCTAAGCTGTGTTTGATGTTATTGCTAATGGCGTTTTCCTGTTATCCGCTGATATTGACGAGTATAATGTTTTATGAATATTAAACATCAGTATTAAAATATGAAAAGAGGTGTATTTCATTCAATATCATAATAGGTCTTCTGAGTTCAGCATAATCAGCCTTATAATATTCCCACAGCTGGGACTCAGACCTCCTCTCTAGGAGAGGGACTGGGCCGTAATCCACCACGCGGGTCCAGTGCGGGTTGGTGGATGTCACATTGTGACTTTGAATTTTTGATTCCAAGGACATGCCGTTACCACTCGGGCACCACTGCTCACTCGGCCACCACTGCTCTAGTAACATTAACTAATGTAGCCCTTAGTAACATTAACTAATGTTTGGATTTTCTTATTTAATTTACTCGTGAAAATGGCGAAATAATTAAAAATAATTAATATTCAAAGCTTATCATTAATATAAAATGCTTTATTTTTTATTTTGGTGGGAAATGACACTCATTTCTCATCAACTTTTCACTTACTTCTCACTCACTTCTTACTCACTTATCACTCACTTCTTACTCACTTATCACTCACTTCTCACACACTTGTCACTCCTTCCTCGCACACTTCACCTAAATTTTCTCGGTGAGATTTTTGTAGAATACACACAGTTAAAGTACAGTTCTACAATACTTGCAGATAACTACCTTTTACAAACAGCCAAACAATTTTATCATTTTATTAATAGGTATTAGTTAAGATAATATGAAAGTAAAATGATTTATCACAATAATTAATTAGGCATCGTTTGACCTAATGAAACAATTGATCAGAAATGATCATGAAATAATCTTAGTTAATTTTGCGTAGGGTGGTGAATGTATGAGTGGAGGTCGGCTGATTAATGTTAGGCAACTAAATCACTAATTAGGCATATCTTTGTTCTAGCCGACGGTTGCGTTCATACTATAGTAGGTATGGGTGATATTGGCCACTGACAAAAAAAAACAAGATGCTGTTTTTTTTTAATAACCTATGTTTTGTTGAGGTTGCTATTGTATCTTCCCTTTTCAACCAAGTTACATGTGTGGGACCTCACACCCTGTTCCACATACCTCTAAAAAGTCACCTTGGCTTTGGACCTCACAAGTTACACTTACATAAACATTTCACTAACACTTCACAAGTTACACTTACACTCTCACACTCCACTTCCATACACAACCCTCTACACTTCATTCCCATACATTTCATTTTCATATCACACAAAAAGGGGGAATGCATGTTTTTATTATAAAAAAATGGTTTCTTTTTTATTTTGTTTATTTTTGAAATTTTGCTGAATATTGATTATGACTACTGTTTTTAATATAGGAAATAGCTATTCGAGGGGAATTGCTCTGGTAGCCAAAATACAGGCTTTGCCTAGTTTGACTACATAATGCTACTATGATGTATGTATGTATTTACTTACCGCACCACTTAGGTAGGTAAAAAATTGTTGTAATTTTTTTGGCAAATAAACACTATGATTATAACTCAAAGGTTAACTGAAGGAACACAGGTGAGTTTTAGTCAGTAAAAGTTTGACACTCCCTCCGCTCTACCACCGCTCCCAGGGTGAGGGAAATTTTTTGACGATTTCTCACATAAATAAGAGGAATCTACTCGTTGGATCTTCAGTCAATAAAGATGAAAGGATCCCTCCTGTAAACAACCTTTACAGTACCTAAATTCCAAAATATGCAATGATGCACTCGTCGAATCGAAGCTATAGAACTACATTAGACCGATACACACGTGTAACATTTGTACGTAGAACGACGTCGCGTGGCGTGGATCTAGTGTAGCTTTACAAGTCTAGTTTCCATTTATAATGTATGGAGACCGACGCGCTTTTTCTACCTTCAAAGTTTTGAGCATCGAGGTCGAGTTGCTAGCCTGTCGGTTTTCTATCGTTTAAATTTCGGGGAGTGTGCATTGGAATTGCTTAATTTAATTACGCCCAGTCCCTTCCATCATCGGACTACTAGACGTGCTGCATTGCACCACCTTTACTTGGTGGACATCCCACCTACATATACAAAACATTTTGGAAACTCATTTATTGTACGTACAGCTAAACAGAGGAATTCCCTGCCGCTATCTTTAAGTCAAGAGTGAATAGGTTACTTATAGGCAAGCGAGCTCTATCGTAGACCATACCAACGCTGAGTATCAGATGAGATAGTGGTCAAAAGCAACCCTATCAATAATTAAAAAAAAATACAACATATTGTATACAAAATTAATGAATTAAGATACAAACTTTCTAGTAGATTTTCAGATTGCATAGTTTTCTATAAATCCTAGAAGATAATTAAAAATAATTGTAGAAATGATAAAACTATGATGAAGTAAAATTATATGGATAGTAAGCTAACCATCAAAGAGATGGACAGATATCGTCAAAATATTTGGAGGCATTAAGTTGCATCGCCTTTGAAGCGACTTACTTAACATACCTTTATTATCATTGCATCTAATAAAAGTTAAAACTTGAGTTCAGTAGTAGAAAGTTTATATGTCATTAAAAACTAGCAGTAATGATCCTTATACACAGTTGAAAACAATGCCGGCTTAGTATAAGTTAGTGTGTTTTTTCTTAGTGTAAGTTATCAAGTGGCTATCAGCTCAAGACTATGCACAGACTGAAGCTCTTCTTATTCCCTTACTATGAATCTCTTGCAATGACTCCTCCAGGCGCAGTACATTATCACATACATACAATCTACACTACACACACTCTACTTCTATTTACACTTTATACACACATCTACACTCTTCACACACCTTTTAATTATATTGGTGCATGATTCCATTAGTGAACTACCCACTAATATACAACTAGATCCCACGACACAGGGTATCCTAGTGTGGAGTCTAGGGCTACTTTATTGCACTAAATGTTGTCATATAAATATTGTGATTTTTTTTAAATTATTGTGCTTAACGTGTAATATGCAGTATCTTAATAAAATTTATTATTTAGTATTTTTTAAGGTTCCAATCAACCATTGATTAATCTTAGTTTCAGCAGAAAAACAGTATAGTGCACCCTTATTTACCTACGCCACTTATTTTGAAGTACTATCTAAAAGGGTGGCAAAACACACGCCATCAGGGCATTTATCTAGACTTCAAGCTGTTAGTTATTCAAGATGCAAAAACCCAATAACTTTGACACGTCCAGAAATCGAACCTAAGATCTCATACTACTGCGGGGAATGTTCGAAAGATTTACCATGGCCAGAAACGGCCACTGTGAATCTTACAGGTGAGTTTTAGCCAGTGAAAGACTGACACTCACTCCACCTTAAAGCGGAAGAAATCATTGGATGAATCTCACCTAAAAAAACTTACGCCATCACTCACCATACCAACTTAAATCGCGCGAAATAGAAATTAATGTGTTTTTTTTTATATCAAACGCCAAATGTGGACATATGATTAATACTAGGTGTTTAGGATGAGACTAATATTTTTCTAAATATTGTGACATGTCACTAATTGCATTAAAAGCGAAATCGTGCTGTTACGTGGGTGAGGCGGAGACGATAAAATTAATTATTGCAATAATTGATTGTAGAATCGTCGCATTTGACATACATTTGGGAAATGGTTTGATCTGTATTGATTATTTATTTTTTATGAGCGTATCGTTTTTTATTTATTTGATTTTGATACGAGCGTTTTAGGATTTTAGGTCATTTGGCGAGATTATATTATTATGTATTAGCATAATAATAAGATAAATTTATATTCATATTTTAATTATAAGAGAACCTTGTTTATCCATGGCAAGTATTAAAATTTTCGAGCTTCGTCGTCTTTGGTCCCCAATCTTTTCTGCATAAATCATCATCATCATTTCAGCCGAAAGACGGCCACTGTTGGACATAGACCTCCCCCAAGTGTCGCCACAATGAACGGTCCTGTGCGTCTCGCATCTATCGGATTACCGCATAAATAGACAAAGTTAATTCTATCTAGTATAAAGTAAGTTCTTTCATCTTTATATATAGATGTATGGGCAAAAAAAACCTATCATATTAAAGAAGAGGTGCTGAATATATGTAACTCCATGAAAACAGTCCTGCCGGCGCCAATGAATGAAAAAATTGAATAATCAGCTACTAAATACTCAGCCTGTAATGGTCCCACTACTGAGACACACACCTCTACTTTCTGAGATGGGGGCTGTAATTCTGTGGTTATCCCCCCTCTTTCTTCAGTTTTGAATTTTTGCGTTTTAAAACCCTCCTGCAAAAAACTTGAAATGTCGCTAAGGATGATTTTTAGGATTCCATACCTCATAAGGAAAGAACGGAACCCTTATACGATCACTTTGTTGTCCGTCCATCTGTCTGTCTGTCTGTCTCATTCTGTCTGTCTGCCAAGACCCTTTATCTCAGGAACGCGTGGAGGTATCGAGTTGAAATTAAAACCATATACTTAAGTCTGCGGATTCTTGAGGCTGTAGAAAAATCAAACTTGTAAATTAACGAGAAAAAAAGATACGACCGTTTATGTTGCAAAAAACGTACATTTCAACACTCAAAGGAATCAAAATTCATAGGGTACTTCCCGTTGACAGAATCCTGAAATTTGGCATAAAGCAAGGTCTTATAGCACAATTAAAGGAATAAATCTGAAAACTGTAAATTTATTGTTACGTCACAAGTCATTTTTTTTAGCGTTTCGGAAAAATTTAATCTTCCGAGACTCCATTCCGGAATTGAACTATTTACATACGTAAGTTTGTACGGAACCTTCAGGGCGCGAGTCCGACTCGCACTTGCCCAGATTTTTTTTGAAAAGGCTCGATTTGTGCACACATAAATCGAGTCTTAGTCTCTCGTAATCACACTAATGTTCCTTTATCATTTTGAGCAGTAGTGACGAAATAATATACCTACACAAAGTTATGCTTAATTTCAACTTTATTTGTTGGGACTATAAAGCTCTATGTTGTACTAATAAAACCTAAGTTATTGCAACCGTTTGTCTTCGTCAACTAAAAAACTAGATTGTGCCCGATTGATACTTAATACCGGATCGAATTTATTGCTTTACTTTGTTTTATAGCCGTGATAAAATGACTCCATTTTAGACGAGATAACATAATTAAAATGGTGCTGTGATATTTTTGTTAATATATGTAATGCATTCCAAATAAGAATAGTATCGATTGCCATGTTGTGACGTCACGTCATACTGTCAAATCGAAGAATTAATAGGGTGAGCAAAGCAAAATTTAATTTATTTACGAACTGTGAACTTTCGATTTGACAGTATGACGTGACGTCACAACATGGCAATCGATCCTATTCTTATTTGGAACGCATTGTAACGCATTGTAAGTAAACTATTCTACCTGTGATTATCAAAATAAGACTTTATATCCCCCAAAATCGTATTGTAGGACCAGCTACGGGAGCAACTTAGACATGTGAAAAAACTAGTTTTGAATAAAACTATACCTACAATAATTAAAGAGCTAAAACTTGTGACCATCCACTTGGTCACAAGTTTTAGCTCTTTTTTTCTCAGACTTCTATCATATGCTCCACAGTGTCTTCCAGACGCAAAGAAGTCTGCTGCATCGCATATTCTCTGTATCCGTAACATGGCATGGACCAGGGCATGTCTCCGCCAACGAATTCTCCATAAGGATACAGTGGTGATTCGCCCAAGCGGGGCAGACCTCTAATGTATGCTCCAACGTCCTCCGTGCGATTTGCATAATGATAACACCCGGTCGTTTCTGTTCGCCGAATCCGTAACAGGAACCTCCCGAAACAACCGTGCCCGGTGATAACCTGGAGAGTGAGGACGCAGTGACACCTCTCTAACATTCCTCAAAGATGGAATTTTTCGATGCTGTTGTGGCGTGCCCAAGACTGACAATCCTTTGACAAGGAGATGTCAGCAAACCGTAGGGGCCCAGCAGGGTCGAAGCCTACTGGGGCCAAGGGTCTGCTTCTGAAAGGAAGACTCGGCCCTGGGACGAAAGGCAACGAAGGTACAGGAGTGGGTTTTTAGTCAGTAAAAGTCTGACACGCCCTTCCGCTCCGCCGAAGAGTGCGGGATATCATTGGATGATTTTCCCACCTACAAAAAAAAAATACTGACAATCCTAAAGTAGATTTAGCAAGAAATTTATGATTTAAGTTTGAACAGATGACGTTATAAGTTATAAAAAAATAACATTGAACGAAAAATATACATATTTACTTTATCAACTTCAACCTAATCTGTTGAACAATTAATTAGGAATCCGTGCGGTAACGATTTTAGATAGCTAATCTAAGTTACCTATACACCATATAGAGATGGTATTTAAATGAAGTCTATGTCTAAATCTTAATTATTAATTGGTGACGCTGACGTGGAAGGTGGGCGCAAATTAACCTTATTGGTAATTACAGTTTTGAGCCGTTTGGAGTCGAAACGCTTCGGTCATGGGGTCCCAGTGCGCGTTTCCTTTTCAAGGAAATTTAACACCGACTGATCGACACTTTGCGTGACCAGAGGGTTGGCTCGTTCTTTGCCCAAAGAATTAGCATTGCCAATGCATTGGCAATGCTGCCAGTCTTCTGGGTACATTTCTTTTTTTATTATTGATAGGCTCGCGTTTGACCACTATCTCACCTGATGGTAAGCGATGATGTGGCCGACGATGGAGCACGCTTGCCTAGAAGTAACCTGTTCTTTCTTGACTTAAAGATCCCTAGGTGGTAGCTATCAGGAAACACGGATTTCCGGATGACAGCGATGTGGAGGAGATACTTCGACGCCTGAGTGTATTTGTATTAAGTATAAGTATATAAGGTGTAAAAAAATTAACTTTAAGAATTTCAAGGGGACATTGTACTCCTCATTATGAACAACTTTTACTATGGGACCAAACCTGAAATCGCGAAAAAAAAATCAGCTGTTCCCTACGTTTATGTTCGCATAACTCGTCAAAACGTATGGAGCAGCTGATTTTTTTTTCGCTATTTCAGGTTTGGTCCCATAGTAAAAGTTGTTCATAATGAGGAGTACAATGTCCCCTCGAAATTCTTAAAGTTAATTTTTTTACACCTTATATAGTAAGTATAGTATAAATATTTAGTTTAGTTTATATTTAAGTTTAAAGAGGAAAGATTTATGTAACTCAATAAAAATTATTAATATTATAAGTGTAAAAGTTCGGATGTTTGTCAATTAATTACTCCTTAACTGCTAGATAGATTTGAATAAAACTTGGCGCATCGGACATGGGTTGAGTTGGGGCCATGGGTTGACTGGGGCCATGAGTTGACATCCGAAAGGGAAACTCGGGGTTCTGGAACGCAAGGCAAAGAAGAAACATAGGTGTGGTTTTAGTCAGTAAAAGTCTGACACGCTCTCCCGCTCCGCCCAAGGGCGGGAGTTGTCATTGGATGATTTACCACATTAAATAAAAAAAACCGGTAGACCACCCCATAAGTGTAACTTTGTATAATTATCTCGTATCTTAAATGTTTTCTTTATTTTATTTTTGCGTGTATTATTATGCTGTTCACCACTTTGTAAAAATTTTGTCATTTGCTTTTTTATTTTATTGTTTGTTTCTGTGTAAGTGCAGGTTCTGTGTAATTGAATTGTGCGTTTTGTATTGCAACAAATAATTTTTTTATCTATCTATCTATCTTAGGACATAATTATGATATTCCAATTGTGGTCCGATATAAGTTCCGGCTTTCACATGAGTGAAGCCGCTATCATAAACTAGTTAAGTCTAAGTCCTAATTAAAACACCTATAAATACGGCGGCATCAACATCTTTAACAGAGGCCCTACCAGGAGTTCTCAACGCGATGACGACCTAAAATGAACTACTTATAATAATAATAATTTGATATCTGTCGGACATGTTACCGTCCAGGGGCTCAAGACTGCTATTTTTATAAATTCGTCACTCCAACACGATCCCATTGTCATTTCGCTAAAAGTTCGTAATCTGCTAATTTATAATGATCGATCATTGATCGTTCAATAATCTTGTGGTAGATTGATAATATCGAGCTGTCTCGCAACAAATTAAAAGCAATGACTGCACAATGACGTTCTAATGGTAGGTCACTGATCAAAGGAACTGTCAAAATTTTAGCAGATTACCGCATACGTCAGATATTCATTTGTCATTATGTACGAGATTACCATTCTATGCCATTTCTTTCAATGGAGTGTCAATGGTTGACCATTGGAAAGCCATATTGACGCCATTATTTTAGTAGATTACCAAACTTGTCAAAGTCAACAATTATGAAATCAATGATAGACTATTGTAATAGCAGACTTGAGGCCCAGGTGAATAAATCCGTCACATTATCACTGGTTGTTCTCATCTAGCTAACGGGGAATACTTGCAAAGGCACAACCTTGTAGCCAGGATTATTCATCAGCAACTTGCTTTGAAGTCCTTACTTGTGGAATCGGAGGTGCCGTACTACAGGTATGTGCCCGACCCAGTTCTCGATAATGGCGATATCACATTGTACTGGGATCGGTCCATCGTCACTGACAGGACTATTGTAGCCAATAAGCCTGATATAGTGGTGGTGGACCGAAGCGAGAGGCGAGCAATGATTGTTGACATATCCGTTCCGCATGACGAGAAACTCGTGAAAGCCGAGAAATATGAACAAATCAAGTAAATTGACTTGGCTTACGAGGTTGTCGACATGTAGGATGTGGACTCGCGATCATTGTACCGATAATCATGTCAGCCAACGGCTTAATAGCCAGAAGCCTCGACCAACACCTTAGGAGGCTCTCGTTAAGCGACTGGATCAAGGGCCTGATTCAGAGGGCGCTACTTCTGGACACGGCCCGTATAGTTAGGAGGTTCCTTTCTCTGGAGCCCTGACCGGCCTGCCGGTAGCTTGGACCCTGTTCCCGATACCGGTGGGACACTATAACAATATTTTTATTAGCAAAAATACAAGTTTGACACAAATGTAAAGTACCAAAAAAACTGTAACACAATAGTCAATTTAAAACTTTGAACCCTGACTCCTCAACTAGGAAGATCCTGTATCTTCGGAGGCATTGCCATCGCATAAATGGTGGGCGAGCAAATAATGAGCTATTAAAGGAATGGAGCTATATAGGGTGTATATCTCCATCCCTCTTTGTCGCTCAATCGCCTGTCATTTTCACACGTCACATTATGGTAGGGCCCCAGGAGTGCAGTGAAAACGCAATTAAAGACAGTTTTGAGAAAGGTCATAATAATAGTTGGAAGTGACTGATATTATATGACTATTAACAAAGATGGAATAAGCAATCATTAATTTAAAATAAAAGGTCCTTAGTCATGACTCGAGTTAGTCGGTGTCTATAAAATTCACTCAAAGGTACCTACAAAACAGTTACTAGAATTAATTAACAATAAGACAAGTTACGAAATCAGTTACAGAGCTATTAAAGTCCTCGTTTTATTACAACCTTTTACTTTACGAACCATAAAGTCGCTTGTGCGGAACAAAAGAGTGCATAATGTCACATATGCACATAGTACCTTCAAAAGGCGAAATAGAATAACAATGTACGGAAAAGCACTAATTTAAAACATGATTTGTAAATCGAATTCATGTTTTACTTATAAAGTCTGATCTTCACTTGGCTGCAAATACCTTTGACATTTTATTTTCTATACTAAGCAATGTTCTAACAGGTTTGATGTATGTAGATACCTAGGTACATTCTAAAATAGAAATTCTAGAGAGATTCAAATGCTCTATGGCTAAAGTGAAAGCTGTGCCTATATGGGAGTGCGCAGAAATAAGGATGAGCCCCGGACGGATACGGGAAAAGTTCTTGTATAATTACCGTCGATGCTATGGGCTGAGATAATTGATTGAGCCGCTGTTTTATGAGCCATTGAGTTCTTCTATACAGTGTCCGGTGTCAGTGTGTTGTTTGTGTTGTCTGAATTTTAGCTCTTTTAAAATCAACTTCAAATGATCAAATTAGTGAATTGAAGTCCAGAGAAAAAATGGCAAAGGTATGATATTAAATACATTAAAAACACAATAATTTATAATTTTCTCGAATAAAAATTATTTGATTCGATTTAAAAAAAATATTTTTAGTACCTACATCACAAAACAATTGGAAAATACTTAAATAAAAAAAAAATATTGTCTCATTATTTTTTTACAAACGTAGATGAAGCCCTGTACCCCACACTAGGATTCCCTGTGTGGTGGGGTCCAGTCTCTTTCAATCCATATTCAGAAGTTCAGAAGGTACAGTAACAAAGACAACAGTTTTAAGTAACTAAACTATACGTTACAAAATTTCAGTTGAATTTCAAAATCAATTAGTTGATTGTCTAATTTTATAAAAATGTTTCTTTTTTTTAATAAAAAAAAATTAAATCAGTGCTCCAAACCTGGCAAGAAGCTTGTAAGAGTTTGACTTTGATGTCAGAGGGAATGCGCTAATTTTATTAAAAAAATCACGGCTTCGCTGTAAAAAAATTGCAAATAAAAATCGAAACTTCGAAAGATCTTTTTTAAAAATAAAATATATACATCAATTGGTTGTGAACCGTAAATAAATACGAACATGTAAGAGTGATAGCTACAGGACGAAGCAAAAAAGTCTTGAAAAATTGAAAAGTGACATTTTTGCTTCATAAGTTATTTAATATCACTTTTATTATTTAACTATCTTAAAAAGTTTCAAAATAAATTGAGCTAATGTCTCGACCAGGTGGGAATTGCCAGATAAACTTATCTTTCAAAGAACCTTAAATTCATAAAAAACCAGACATATTATGACGTGAAAAACACATTGCGTATTTTTACCAACATTGTCACCGCTTGCCGCCAAAAATATGTCCCGCCAAAAACTTCGATAACTTTTTAATGGCAACGGCACTTGCAATCTGCCAATGTCAATGTGCCGCGCGGCTGATATTCTCGAAATTTTCGAACGCGATCAGAAACAAATTTTTTATCAATCTCAAAACTGTCCAAAGATGTTTTTTAACGAGACTTTTTTCTTAATTTTGGCCAGATATCGACGAGGAAAAAACATTTAAAGTTGGAAATATGTCTTAGAGCTTACAGACTCAATTATAAGGCCTATTTTAGCTTGCCGAGTAGAGTCAGATGTGATTGTATTGAACAGGTGTGTAGTGGCAACAGGTGATTTTGTGACCGCTAATATATTAGCTACAGGATCCAAATCGGCGGTCGACATATTGCGCTATGTAAAACAATCACCTGTAATATCAATTTAGACCTTTCAATATAGGGAATAAGCGCTAAAATTGAACTTTTCTGATGACAGATGGTATATGTACCTATGTAAAAGATTACTAGTAGGTATATGTAATCGAGTATTTATGTGAGTACAGCAGTGATTGGAATTTCGGAATGTATTTTCATATGTCCTTGGGTTTAGTGGCTGAATGGTTAAATTGAATGTAACAGTACTAAAGTATTTGAGTATTGTGAGTTGAATCGAGAAATTATCTAAGTGTTACATCTATGGTATTGACGAGAATACATTGCTAGATATCCTTACTATTTTATCGCCCAAGCTTCAAAGTTATTTTAATATGACTTAAAAAATGAAAGTAAAGTTGTATATGGTCATTGTGCATCATCATAAAAATCAGAATGCGTAATCATGCTAATAGAGGTGATAATATTATTTGTTAGTGAGTGGTTGACACCAAACCGGTTTATTCGATTTTATTGTCATATCACAATAGAATTAATAGCTTTAAACTTTTCTGAGCATCACAAAGCTTAACACTTTAACCGTTGATTTTATAAAATGATGCCATTATTTATGGTCTATAGATTAATAAAAGAATATAGCAATATCGAGGTTTTTGGCCGATATTTTTCTGAGTTAAGTTCAGTGGCTGTTTTGATTCCTTGTGGATATTGTGATGTAAAATTGGTGTGCTTTTGTTTCTTAAGTATCTGCACGAGAGGACAATTTGTAGAATCTGGAACGAGGAACTGAGAATAAGAGGTTTTGGGTACTATTGAATAGTGGTGTACCACGTAACGGAAGACGTAGCGTTGGAAGGCCCTACTGCCCTACAAGGTGGGCCGATGACCTGGTAAGGGTTGCGGGAATCCATAGGACCGTTAATTGTGGCGACACTTGGGGGAGGCTTATGTCCAACAGTGGACGTCTTTCGGCTGAAATTATGATGATGATGATGACTATTGAATATTTGCTGACATTTGCTGCTAAATGCAGCAAAAACATAAGAATGACGTTGCATCCGTGTTTTAATTGAAAACTATGTGACTGTAATCTGTATCTAAAACTAAATAGGTACTTTCTAATCTTGACACTGGCTGTCGTATTTGCATTTGACATTTGTTATAATCAAGTTGCCGGTAGCTTGTCCCTACGGCCTTGCCTTAGGTCATCGAATCACATAATAAAGATAATTCTTGGCCATTTCTTAATATTGTCACCTTGTGTTGGTTTAGTTACATCATAATATTATCGATAAAGATAATATGAATGTAATTATTACCTACGCATATTGTGTGTTTTTGAGAAAGCCGGAAACATTCTAAAGAAACTTACTACTGGAATAAAAAGGGTAGTATTTAAATGTTCTTCAATATTTTTTATTTTTTTATTCATATAAACCAGTCCTTGACTGCGATCCCACCTGATGGTAAGCAGCGATGCAATCATTGATGGTGAGGCGCACTAGTTTATTATTCCTGTTTTCTACTACAAAATGTACCTTTGTTCCACCAAAAATACTAATTATGCACTAAAAATGCTTTTCTAGGTAGTTTAAAAAATAACTACAAAAGGGATTTCGGGGTCTGTGTTCGCTTTCTTCGCTCGCTCACTTGACTCCGCCATCCTCTTCTAACCTAATCTGTCAGAGTCGGTTTTTTTTTTTTTTTTGTGTGTGGCCTCTCGCAGGTCAACCTAGGAGGTTGTCGGCTGCTTAACCGGTCTTGCCTGTGGCGGCCTCGATTCGAGAATCAAAGCCTCCAGCCAGGGCTTACTTAACTAACTTAAAACTAAGCGACTACACGCTAAGGGCACCCCCTGTGGGGTACGGACCTCGGCTTAGGGCGTCGCTGGGGGAGGGGGCAGCAAGGGACGGGCTGGATCGCACGAAGATATTATTATTATAAGTCAGAGTCGGGATGCCCCAAGTCCCTTATATAATAATTGTAAAAAGTCCATTAATATTTGTAGCAAGTACCCGTGTATCGTAAGCTCCCGTCAGTCCCTACATGATAGATAGATAGATATATTCTTTATAGTACACCATAAACACAATTTCAGTAGAAGCTTAAAATTAATAGGGTGTCACAATGAGTGGTCTTATCGCTAAAAGCGATTTTTACCGACAATCTTTTCGTGATGAACTCCTTTTTCAAAAAGCGTGAACATAAGAAGTGGACCTGGCAAAGCCCTGATGGTGCAACTAGAAATGAGGTTAACTTCATCCTGGCGACGAAGAAGTAAGTATTTAATGATGTCTCTGTGACCAACGCGGTGAAAGCTGGAAGTGATCACCAATCCGACGGATGCAAAACGCACAGCCCCCCTAGCCAAGTCACAAACGATAAACGTAAACTCTTAGTAGTCTTTAATAGATTTTCAACTTTATGTTATTGGATATAAAGTTGAAAATCTATTGAAGATTACATAGTGTTTTCGTTCGTTCCGGTCGCTAACGCTCAGTAGTCTTTAATAGATTTTCAACTTTATGCTCTTAGGTATAAAGTTGAAATCTATTGGAGATTACTAAGCGTTCACGTTTATCGTTTGCAACTTGGCTAGGGGGGCAGGACTGGTTGTTATGTCGTCACTTGGGATAGCCCTACGTCCAACAGTGGATGTAGTGTGTGGATGTTTTTCGGCTGAAATGAATGATGATGATGAGCCGTGTGACAAGTTTCACCCAAATAAGTTCAGGCATTGAGGCGTGATTAGGGTTTCACAGCCATTAGTAGAATTAGATAATGCAGTGTTCATCCAGTAACCTAAAGTTTCCATCTTATTACTAAAAACACACAAAAACAACATAAAAGTTAATTTAATAAGTACCAAAGCGTGTGGTCTTCGATTTTTATTGATAACGATTATTCTCGAGTCGATCCGTAGCCAATTAATGATGTTAATTTTAGCAAGATGCCATTAATTTGATGTGGGTAGCGCCTGCTCCTGCGCAGGTCTCGTGCACAGTTTTGACTTTGAATCTGCCGGTTGTGTATTTTAATTTGTTACTGTTTAATTTTGTTTATTTGTTTACAATGTTTTTAAATGTTTGTTGCTAAATATGGGATCAGTAACTACCTACTCTATGGCATATAAATTACCGGGCAAGTGCGAGTCGGACTCGCGCACTGAGGGTTCCGCACAAACTTACCTTACAAATCCCGAATTGAGTTACGTAAATTTTTTCGAATCGCAAAAAAACTTTTTTTTTTGTGACGTTACAACAAATTTACAGTTTTCAGATTTTTCATATACTTGTGCTATGAGACCTTGCTACATGCCAAATTTCAGGATTCTAGGTCAACGGAAGTACCCTATGAATTTTGATTCCCTTGAGAGTGTCGAAATACACGTTTTTTTTTGCGACATAAACGGCCGTATCTTTTTTTCGTTAATTCAGAAGTTTGATTTTTTCACAGCTTCAAAGGACCGCAAGCCTGAAAATATGGTTTTAATTTCAAGTCGATACCTCAACGCGTTCCCGAGATAAAGGATCTTGACGGACAGACGGACAGACGGACAACAAAGTGATCCTATAAGGGTTCCGTATTTTCCTTTTGAGGTACGGAACCCTAAAAAATAGGTAGGTGTTTACCACAAACAATTAGGTGGCCCTCTGGATGGTAGACCCCATCGTCTATTGATATCAGACCTGGGGTTTTTTTTTTTTTTTTTTTTTTTATTTGTTAAAATGTAAGGCGTGCGAGCACACTATATAACTCAATCCTTTTAACAGTTCAGTTCAGGTCGTCGAATCGTTAGCGTTAAGAGCTTGTGGTAGGGTCTCAGGAGCGTTACAGACCCCTTTCAATGAGGATTTTTAACAATGTTTGGATCTCAAAAACCATAATATATAAAAGATTGGTCATCGACGTTGGTTTTTTTTATTATTATTGATAGGTTTGCTTTTGACCACTCTCTCACCTGATGGTAAGCGATGATGTGGTCAACGGTGGAGCACGCTTACCTAGAAGTAACCTATTCTCTCTTGACTTAAAGACCCCCTAGGTTGTAGCTATAAGGAAACACAGGGTCCGGCAGGGAATAGCTGTACCTACGCAGAATGAATGTGATCCCACAGGAGGAGTGGCAGGCGGTCGCCTCCTTCTGCGAAGCAGTAATGCTAGCAAAGGAGGCGGCCGATCTCGTGAAGCAACGGTCCTCACGCCCCAACCGCCGCCGGGATTCCGATCCCGATTTCCGGCCACCGTAGGCGCGGGCTTGCGGACGGCGAGCAATGGGTAGCCCGCCGTCCGACCGTCCGGTAACCGTCCGGACCGAGCCCAAGTCGTCGACGGCGCGTATTGTTCCACGCGCGCCTCAGGGAGATGTCAGCAATCGTAGGGGCCCAGCAGGGTCGAAGCCTACTGGGGCCAAGGGTAGTGTGAAAACGTAACCCGGGGCCCTGGGACGAAGGCAACAAAAGAACAGGAGTGGGTTTTTAGTCAGTAAAAGTCTGACACTATCTCCCGCCCCACCCAAGGGTGGGGTATGTCATAAGATGATTCTCCCACCGAAAAAAAAAACACGTTTTGTACGTATGGGTGGGATATCCACCGTATACCGAATTTTTTATTCAATAAAGGAAGTAGCTTTCTGAAACTGACGTCAGAAATAAGACAGGCTTAAAAAACCTTAGTATTAACCATTTTTTCATAGATTCCACTGCGTGAAAGCTGATACCGAATAATTCTACCCGGACCGGATACACGCTGATCTTATTAACTAGATTTAACCTAACAGAATAAATCTAGAATTAAAGATAATGACATCGTGCATGACCACTAGATATAATAAGTTTAATGGTCAAGCGTGACCCGCCAATCATCAAGTATTTATTAGAATATTTTATACTTAGCAATAATCTTATAGGCTACTATAAAATGTTGATTTAAATATTAACGTCAAAGGCGGAAGTTTGATGAATATTATTATAATTTATTGAAAAATTTAAAAGATAACATAAAACCACTTTAATCTAGATTTACCGTAGATTAAGCTTAAAATAAATGATCTTGTCAGAACTTGCGTAGGCTCATTTATAAATAATTAATTTTATTACTCGTATAATTGCTGTATTTGTGTAGAATATTTTCGCATTTTTAATCAGACATTTTTGAAGTATCTTTACAAATAAGTTTTTTTTATTGTGTCTCAAAAGATCTTAGTTCTATTGTTGTTTATTCTGTTGTTGATTCTTACTGTTTTGGTGTACAATAAAGTTTATTCTATTCTAGTCTTCTACACTTGATAAAGCTACGATCAACGAGTTCAAATGAACAATTGTCAAATGACAATTCGTTCCGAAATGTTTCTTCTGCTACAGTACCCTAGATTATATCGTACCCTTATTGCAAAAACCAACTATCTGCAATTTTTCACCCAAATTAAGTTAAATATAGCTATCGATTCGTCTCATCAAGACGAATCTACAAGTAAAGCCGGTTATTAGATACGACACTTATTTACAAAGATAGCTTCGGCAAAAAGTAAATAACCTACAGATTTGATCGAATATAATAATAATAATATAATGTAATAATACAAACATGTTGGTGCATTTAGTTGGTTTTTGCATTAAGAGTACGTATAAATCTTTTTCTAGGGTCGCACAATTGTTCAGAACAGTCACCGCGGCCCTAGAACGCAAATAAATAGTAACTGAAGGAACCCGTTTTCCTTAAAAATGTAGAGTTGATAAATGAGATTCATGCCTTCGTTTGAGGTGGAAAATCATCAAATAACTTTTCCCTATCTGGGTGGAGCGAGAGGTACTCTCAGACTTTTAATTTTATGATACGAAAGTTTATATTTTAATTATCTGACTTGCCTTTTTTTGTGAAGGTTGTAAATCATCGAACGACTTTTCCTGCTCCATGGTGGAGCGAAAGGACATGTCAGACTGTTACTGACTAAAAGCTACTTGTGTTCTCTCAGTTGCCCTTTGCATTCTAGAACACGGGTTTCCTTTTCAGAAATTCCCCGCGGCTTTGCGGCCCCTGCGGGCATCAGCTCTGCTGGGTCCCTTGGGTTTTGCTGTCATCTCTTTGAAGCGCGCGTGGAACACTACGCGATGTCGACGTCAGCCGGACCCTCTGACCTGCCTAAGTTTTTGTTCCTACTTTCATGTACACTTATGAAGATAAAAAAATGACGATGCACATTTTTTCTATCACTAACAATCTTCTAACTAACCACAACTTGAGATTCAACAAAAACTTGAGAGGTTTGAAGTTCACACAGATTTTATTTAGCAAATACTGTTAGGACTTAGTCACTAGTTAATATCATTATTCAAATGAGTTTATTGAAACATTCGTTTATTAAAATACTTTTTTATTATTTTTAATTGAGGAAATTCGTGTAATGTGGACCGACTCTAGAGTAGCCGAATACACTACATGAATTTGAACTCGGCTCGTGCTCCAAAAGGTGGGTCACCTTTAAGTTGTTGTATATGTTTTTCTCCATAAAATTTTAATTTCCGTTACATTAAGTGTATATATACTAGAGATGAAACGGACAATGGTTTGGCCGGATACCAGTTATTCGGCAAGCTACGAGGCCGGAGCACCGGATATCCGGCTACTGGATATTCAGCCCTTTATGGTGTTTCATGACGCGATTAGTTTGATTTGCTAGAATTTATTTTTCAGCACCTGGCAGTAGCATTTACAGCGAAAGGCTATTTTCAGAAGCTGATCTAGTTTACGAAGCAAAGTTGAGTTGCCTCTTACCTAAAAATGCGGCAAATTTGGTATCCGTTCACCACAATTTGCCAATTGTTAATTTTGAATACTAAACTAATCAATAAAACAAACATTTTTGACGTGCGATTATAAAAATAAACGGTGTCCATAACCTATTGTGATATGATTTGCCTTGTGTAAAATAATGAGAATGATTTGAATTTTATGATCCGGAATCCGGCCGGATACTGAATTACTATCCGTTATCCGGCCAGATACTGAACTACTATCCGGTATCCGACCGGATAGTCAAAACAAGGCTGAATAGGCCGGATATCGGATAGTTACCGGACATCCGTTTCATCTCTAATATATACAACTTCCATCATTTTCTCTCCTTGTAGGCTTATATTGCAAAAGCAAAATGTATTTGTCTATTCTAAGTCTAATTTAAGTCGAATTAAATAATTCCCTGAACCAATCAATTACTTTAAGTACTTAATGTGTACATACTTTTAATAAATAGGCATCCGCATAGTGTATTTTTCTTCACTTGTCAAATATGGCAGACTGATGCAAATAATTTAGAAAAATATCGTATTGTTACAGTTTTTTGTCAATTAAATACAGTCTACGTGTTTCACACGAAGCCAAATCAAATCATTACTTAAAATAATGAATTGATTTATAACTTTAAGCACAATATTTATTTAGTAAGTCGCGGGTTTCACCTGCGTTTTAGGTTCGTATCCATGGGCCGTAGCGTGATATTATACTGTTCTTTATGAATCTGGCTACACCATACAGATTTTTTCCAAACCAGCTGGTAGTTCCAATCTACCTAAACAGAACTAAAAAAACTCTTCCACTATTATATTAGTTTAGATACACTGTAGAATCTTATTAAGCACATCCTGGTGGCATTAAGCAGTGTGTCTGTCTGTCTGTTCGACCTCTAGCCGCGACCCAGTGGCCTCGGGTGCGGGGATAGTTATTCACTTACATGCTGATCTGCGCAGGAGTGGATACGGTATGTTGAGCTTGTTGTGAGCCTGCTTTGAAGATGGGTAATTGACGTGTGAGTCAGCCACGTTGCTTTAAGAAATCAGACATACTTAAAAAAAAAACTTGTGTTTTTTTGTTTCTTTATTCTCGTGTCACAGTGTTTATTATCGAAATCCTCCGAAACGGCTTGACCGATTTTTTGAAATTTTTTGTATACATTTGGTAGGTCTGAGAATATATGGTAAAGTATATTTCATCCTCCTACCCCTACCTCCCATTTTTTAATCACGATATTTATTTTGATATCAATATTTTTGAAGTTTTTTTTCATTTTTTGTAAATGTGATGTACCATGGAGCAATTTATTTTATTATGTTACAACTTGTTTTGACATGAACGGACATGGCAGTTGAGAGTTTGTCATGCTAACTCAAATGTCTCGCTGATACACGTGTTGTTGGGTCATTCAGTTCCCTTCAAAGTGGTTGAGCTGAGTGGGGCTGAAGCATGCGTCATGCTCGTAAACGGGTGCCGTCATTTGAGACTGGTCATCTCTTAACTGTCAGTGGCTTATTTCAATTTATAGTTTTTAAATACTCAATTTTTTTCTTTATTTATTGACATAGTGCTCACATAATAGAAGCGACAAAAATATGTAACCAAAGATTTTTGTAACTCATAACATGATTTAAAAGAGTCTCCATGAAGTTTCATGCCCGTTCTTCTCCATAGAGATCTACGCTTTGGAACGTGCAACTTAGCTTCACGTATTTTTTTGTCTGACCGACATTTTGACAATTCAAAGTGCCTGTTATTCGTCTATTTGAAATTAAATTTCTGATTTCTGAAAATAATTAAAAATATATATGGCACAACAATGCCAGGTCAGCTAGGTAGTCATATAAGTATTTATTAATATTTCAGTTTAACCCTTCATATACTCTTCTTCTGCTGTTATTACACACAGGTCTAATGAAAGAAATTTCTATAGGAATAACTTCAGCCATCGGCATCACCCACTTTGATTTTTTGTAAAATTTTGTTGTTATCTAGACAGGCGACAGAAATCACTTACCTACCCATAAATTGCTATAACGCAAATATATTTTGCCAACAATATCCCACGTTGCGGAAAATAATTTTAAGAGCAACATTAGCATCTTCGTATATCATATACCAGCCCGTGCCGAATAGGCAACAGGTATGGAATGTACGCCTCAGAAAGTAGTAACCCATCTTCATTGGAAAGTGTGCCCAAGATATATTGTAAAGACGGTATAGGGTTGTCACTACTCAGTATTTTGTTTTATGTTTCTTATTTTCTGTATAGTAGGAGTCTGTTAGGTGAAGTCAGTGCTCAGATTTTTTCCGTATGTTTAAGTACAATCTATACTATTATTTTATTTATATTATAAAGCTGAAGAGTGTGTTTGTTTGGTCGCGCTAATCTTGATATCTACTGGTTGGTTTTTTTTTGTATTGGATTTCCTATTTATTGAGGAAGGCTATCGTTTATATAACATCACGCCAAAAGTCACTGGAGCAGAGCAGAACCAAAAATGTGAGTGGAACCGCGGGGGATAGGATACGAATCCATTTTTTGCCTTCGCCAAATAAACTTCCAGACTCTGAGGTACTACTACTAAGGAATTTCGAGTGCCATTCTGTAAAAATTGAAGTAAAGGTGACTTGAAACGACCTGCATCAGGTTTTAAGATTCCTCACTTGTTCAACGTCTTCTCGTTAAGATTTTACGGAATAGGTCGGTTAACCGAGGCATATCAAAGTGAACATAGTGCAATGTGAAGTGTTACTAACACAGTTCTAAGTCTTATTTACTAACGATAAATTGTATTTACTTTATATATGTTAGTCTGTAAGGTATGTATCTATGGGCCAAGATGCCTGAAAATAAATGATTTATTATTATATCCCAATAAAATAAAATGGACCTCAGTTCAGTTCCTTAATTCTTTAATCCGCATTCATTTTTTGTTTTCAACTAATTTGAAAGGCCTTTAACTCCTGTTATTTTGTTTCTAAATTAACTTTTAATAAAAAAAATTACGCTTAAATGTTGTGGTGATAAATATTGTAAAAATTGGTGCCATGAAAATGCCCGATGGGGTCGCGGCAGGCCACAATGAAAATAGCGGGACGACTTAGATGTCATCCTTAGGAATTGTCAAGAAGAGCTCAGATCCGAGAACAATGAAAGAAATAGAGGGAGGCATTTGCCTAGCAATGGACCAGTGTAGGTTAGATATAATAATAATTTATTGAATGCGCAAGTCACCCTCTGTCTCTTTTATCAATGTATATTAATGACATAGTTCCTGGTAATCAGTCCACAAAAGCAAGTAAATCTTAAGCAAATCTAAGTAGTGGTGTTCTTCTTATAAGTAAATCTTTGTTTTCCATTATGACGCAATAGTTTCCTACCAACCAGGCGTTGTCCTTGGGTGCACTAGCATTGCGCGTACAGGGATAATCGGGATTGTGGTGCCAACTGAGCACCACGAAAAGTGCCTGAGGGGCTCTGCGAGTTGGCTTCGTCTCCTCGTACGCCTTCCAAAGGTCTAGGACTCCAGGGTCCTGAGATAAAATAATAAATTAAATACAATATAATAAATACTATCTAGGATTTCTTTGACTTAATCACATTCTAGCTTTGCGCATAAATTATTACTAAAAACTTGCTTCAATTTAGCCGGATTTTGTAGAATTTAGTAGTAATTGTGTTTCTCTATCTAATCTTATCGGCAAATGGTATAATTATTAGATTTACGCGTGACTGCTTATCTTTTTAACCTTTTGATTTTTTTATTGGTTTTTACATTATTAATAATGCGAGCTCAACCAGATTTTAAAAATGTTTACGCAAGGACATATAGATTTTAAGGTTGTATTGTGCAATAAAGAAATCTAACTGTTTCGACATGTCTATTTTACTATGTTTTCTGTCAATACTAATTTTATACTCATTATTTATATTATTTACATTTTTTAATATTTCCTAAAAAAACATTATAAATATTAAATCTGTCTCTTTATTCATTTGCATACATTGCATAAATTAAAAAAGAGATAGATATATTATATTATATATTATTCGGTATTAAATGTGTCTATATTATTATTTATCTATATGTAGGTAATTAAAGAAAGAATTAGTGGTTTTTTTTCAGGAATAGTTTTAAATTTAAACTTTTTTAAAACTCGTTTAAGTATGGTCCACGGTATGCAACCCTATTTCAAATATAATCCGACACTAAACTTTTCTTTCACACTTAAAAGTTTAGTAGGGCTCAGTGCCAACCCTAGTCCATAATCGCATGCTAAGCCGACGGTACAGGTGACTGTGTGCCAAATATAGATGTCACATACAATTTATATGTTGAAAATGTGAATTAATATGCTTCATAGCGAGTATTTAGGATTATAACTTCAATATTAGCACACATAATGGCCGGAGTAATAAAATGAGAGATTTAGATGATAAAATTACGATTTCTATTATTATAAAAGGTAAATGTATGTGTTTGAATAGTTTTAGTTGAAGTAACTCTGAAGTTTGATGTAGTTGTGGTTAATCGTAGTATTATTTCCCTGCTGCGGTTTTTCCGCCTCGTTGTTATAATTTAGGTGTCTTCAAGGCTAGGGTGAATAGGCACTTAATGAACTAGTGCGCTTCACCATCAACGATTGCATTACTGCTTACCATCAGGCTAGTTTATATAATTAAAAAATATATATACGAGTATTCTTAGCCTGTCCTGTCCTACTGAAGGGTAAAGGCCTTTCTTACCTCCTTCTACATTTCCTAGTATTCTGCAAGTTTGTACCAGTCCTTTGAGGAGTCCAGCTCGCAGTTCGTGCCAAAAAGTGGTAATATTGGATTATTGGGCCATTTTTAGACTGAAGCCGTAACTCCTGCCGAAAGTTTCTTTGGTATGGCATTAAAAATTTACAATAAAATACTTATTGACATTTTGAGTACTAAGGATCTCACACTATTTACTCGTAAATATCCGTAACTCCTTCGTCTTTTTTTTCATTTTAATTTTATTTCGGGATAAAAAATAGGAGTACAATCAAATATTATATACTACTACTGTACAACACTGTACTGTTACTATTTTACTAACTAAACAAAATACTTGTTAATCGATAAAACTTACCACACGATCCAGGATTTCATAAATGAATGAATAATTATGTATTTTTGACATTTATTACAATTCTCTTGCATCGATTCACTTTTAAACATTTGAAAGTATGTTAGTGTAATCTATAATTATTGTATGCCTGTTTAGCAAGACAAAATGGATTTATAATTTATTATCAAGGTTTAACATCTGTCTATATTTTATTTATATGTTGTTTATTTCAGACATTAACCCATAAAATTATTATTTTATAATATTTTTCAATTTTTTTTTCAATACACTTACAAAATGAATAAACGGGGTTTGACCGGCGACTCGTGGGGGTCGACGCGCGCCTAGCCTGATACGATAAATATAAGTAGGTACTAAAATTGTGGCGGGGAGAGCAAACGCACTTTTTTGAAAACAGTCTATTGCGTGCCTAAAAGCGGTGGGATAAGAGCGGGTTTTCGAGTAAGTGTATTGAAAAAATATTATTGAATTAAATTAAATTAAATTGTTACTTATTAATAGCTAGATTAAATAAATTAGATTAGATAAATTATTGAAATACGTTATTCTACAGCCTATGCCCACAATAAAGACATTCTGATTCCAAAATCAATTTTTTTGGGCCAAAACCGAAACCGAATGTTCGGTCCGTCTCTGAAACCTAAATAATAAAATCACCAATTTTACCCACGACAGCAAAGCAACTACTAAAACGGTTGCTCAAACTGATTTATATCACATAACAGCAAATAAAAATGCAAGACGGATACATGATTTACGACAGCATCAATCTAGCTATCTAGACATTCCTATGCCTCCTCAATCAGGTTCCAATCTGCCTAGATTGTGGCTCAAGTGAATCTAGTCTTTTATCAACAGTTATTCGGTAACGTGTTGGTTCACGTTTTCACAGCATTCTGTGCCAATGATGAGTCATTAGCGTTTTATGGTGTCATGGGAAGGCATAGTGATTCATCTAGTAACCGACTTTGTTATACGGTGTGGGAATGTCCTTATTTAATAGCCCTTTAATTTGTTCTTTTTTTAGGTGAAAAAACCATTAAATAAATCCTTCTGCACTTTTTTTTTGTTGGTAAATCACTCTTGTTCCTTCGTTACCTTTCATACCAGGGCCGAGTCTTCCTGTCAGAAGCAGACCCTTGGCCCCAGTAGGCTTCGACCCTGCTGGGCCCCTACAGTTTGCTGACATCTCTTTGAGGCGCGCGATCGGAAGCCCGCGCCTACGGTGGCCAGAAATTGGGACTGGGATCCCGGCGCCTGGGGCGTGAGGGCCGTTACCTCGCGCGTGCACGTGCGGCCTCCTCCTTTGCTAACATTACTGCTTCGCAGAAGGAGGCGACCCGCCTGCCACTCCTCCTCGTCCTTGCAGGAAGTAGTATCGCATCGACAGGAGATGGAGAGGTTATAGAGGATTCTTCATATTTTTCCCTTCAGGCAGAATAAACATGTTTTCTTTCTTCTTTTTCTTTCATTGAAAGAAAGAAAGAAAAAATAAAATTTATTTGTGACTCACACGAAGAATAATAAAATAAACGATATTAATATAGAAACGTAAAGTTAAAAATTCAACGTTAAAAAGAAAATCAAATAATAAAAAAGACCTGTGCGAGGCCAAAAAGGCTCCTATCTACAGCTGCACAGATGCTGCAGGCACATGCTGCGATTAAAAAAATAAATGTAAATTTGTTGCTTCCTTTGCTTGACCATTATCTTCACATAATTATCCCACAAAATGAACTAATTTTGTGGGATAATTATGTGACGATAAGCGATAATGTATCTCTCAGAAATCAGAAACGTTTATTTCAAACAGACCAATTACAGGCACTTTTGAATTGTCAAAATGTCGGTCAGTCAAAAAACGTGAAGCTAAATTGCTCGTTCTAAAGCGTAGATCTCTATGGAGAACAACTTGGTAGAAAATCCATGACCACTCTTTTAAATCATATTATAAAAAATAATTTCTACAAGTAAAAGCATTTTTGTAGTCGGTTTCAGCACTTATTTTAATATAAACAATTAATTTTATCTATTTAGAATATGGGCGAAATGAATAGTTAAGTGAAGGACGATACAAAATCCCACGTCCCACAAATCGCAAAAACGATGAATATGAAAGTGTGGATCAGTACGGAAGAAGATTACTCAATTAAGACGTAACGGTTAATTATATTTAGAAGACGTCTATTAATAAAAAAAAACTGTCTGATCATGATAGGTAGGACTTGTTATTGCAAAGAACCGGAACCATATTTAGTAGACAAAAACTTTTGGGATTGTCTTTATTATAACATCATCTCTTTAGCCTTCTTTTTCTCAACCTCTACGGTCCGGGCCAAGCGTTTCGCCTCATCGTTTATACCGCGTACATCGAGGGACTGGAACAACTTGCATGCTGCGGTCTTCCCGTCCGATTATAATTTAGGTGTCTTCAATGCTAGAGTGAATAGGCTCTTAATAAACTAGTGCGCCTCACCATCAACGATTGCATCACTACTTACCATTAGGTGGGATCGCAGTCAAGCACTAGTTTATAACAATTAAAAAAAAACTAGCTTGGGTTCGGCTTCTAGGCTAACTGAATGCTGCTGAATACCCGTGTTTTACATGGAGCGACTGCCTATCAGATCGCCAACACTCTCACACACTCTCACTCTCTCTGGGTAACAAGATACACCTTGGATAGACTACCTAATGGTAAGGCTTTCTGGCGTCTCACTACCTGTAACCACTGCCAAAGATCTACGAATGACAACAGCTTTACGTGGTTTGCGAAGCACGTGGTGTCAGTAATGTCGTGGATAAACTTAAAACAGTACGTAAGAATTGAAAAAATCACATTGGTACTTAACCATTGGGCCATCACGACATTTTTCATGTCTCTATTACAACGATGTTTGAATTTATATAGCCAATTAGAGGCCGAAAAGGCTTGGGATTGACCTGCTCCAGTACGCACTACAACTGTTGTCTTATTTTTTTTCTTTTCTTTTTATTTTTAATTGTGCCTTTTATTATTATTTCTTTTTTACAGTTTGACATTGTAATTATTTTTATTTTGCAATTTGACATTCTATTTTCAATTAATTTTTGACATAAATATTTACTTTACTAAGTATTACATTTTGTAAACTATAAATTTCCTTTTTATTATTGTGAACGTGAGGACTATGTTGATTGCTTTTTTTTCCTTTTCAGTCATTTTAACGTATGTCTGGCAATTTGAGTATTTTCTGCGGCTTACCCAAATGTCCTTTCCTTGGTAGGTATTGTTCGTCAAGTCGTTGAGCTCCTTAGTAGTCTTGAGTTGAACTTTGCGAATACTGACAAATGCTTGCACTGACTGGACAGATCCATATGGTTCTTTCTTCAAAAGACCCATCTCAGACAAATCTGCATGGTTCTCATGTGATTTGACATTACATATTTACTGTATGGACTTTAAAAGAGACTTTGACCCCTGAGTTTGTTTCGGTGTTTCTTCTCAGGGTAGTCAGCTAGGAAACACTGGACTCATCTAGTTTAAAATGACAAAAAAAAGTGTAAAAGTGTTTTTTTTTAACTTATTTGCAAAATAAATATCATTTACCATTTATAATAAATTAGCATTAATAACTCATCATTCAAAGACTATTGCATGAACTAGAAATAATTGCAGATTAGCAATTAGCTCAAACAGCTACGCAATAGGATTGCAAGCTTACAGATATTAGAACTACATAACTTGTACTCCTGTAACTCTATTAACAGAATAGTTGACATTTGTATACACGAAACCGACTGATATTTAAATAGTGTTGCGTTAAAAACAGGTTCAGCCACCGCGTTAGAATTACCGATGAGCTCTTAGGAATTTACTTTATAGGATTAAGCTAATACCTGTTTTGCAATAACGATTGTGAAGTGTTATAACTTCGAAAGAGTCTTAAAGCTTATGAATATAGGACCTTACTCACATTACAGGCTGGCACATAGCAGTGAGGGCCACTAACCACTAGAACAACAGGTCTAGTGGTTAGTTGCCCTGACTGCTATGCCGGAGGTCGTGAGTTCGATTCCCACCCAAGACAAATGTTTGTGATGAGCATGATCATTTGTTCTGTGTCTGGGTGTAATTTATCTATATATGTATGTATTTAGAAATATATAAGTATGTTTATCAGTTGTCTAGTACTAATATCACAAGCTCTGTCTTATTTTGGGGCTAGACGGCGTTGTGTGAAAGTTGTGGAATATATTATTATTATTAATAAGCTCAAAAACTCACTCATGATTTTAAAATCATGTCTGTCTGCTATTTGGCTGATATGTTTCGAAACCGCATCGGGATTAATTTGTATGATACGAATCTGTATCTAGAGTTCCTTGCTATTCAATTACGGTCATCTGATTCTTCTTGTTTTTTTTTGCTGCATGTTTCTTTATTTTCTAAAAGAAAGAAAGAAAGAAAGAAAGAAAACATTTATTTGAGACTCGCACAGGACAAACAACAATAAAATAAAAATAAAAAAGTAACTACTTAATCTATAAATACTTAACTTAAAATAATAGAAAAAACAATATTAAAAAATAAAAATTAAAGACCTGTGCGAGGCCAAAAAGGCTCCTACCTCAGCATATGCTGCGATATTAAACCACAAAGTAAAATAACGCAGCGCTGGTATTCTGATAGGGCCTGGTGATGCCACGGACACACTCACGGAACACAGAGACAAATAAGATAATAAAAAAAAAAATAATAAAAGAGAAAAAAAAGATAATAATAAAAGAGCCCCAGCCAATGTAAATGTGATTTTAAATAGATTAGAAGTGGCCCGAAAGTTGAACCCTGAGAAAATCTAAGAGATTTCAATTGTTTTCCATCATTATACAGTTAGTTCTGTTTATATTTGTCACATAAAAAATCGGTTGTCTGTAAAGTCGGTTTACTGACGATAGTTGAACGTGACAACGTGTTACATTTATTTGTACGCATTAATACAAATAAACAATTAACACGACATTCACTTTTCACTGCACTTTATACTTGACGAAAACATGTAAATGTATTATTCTAGAGCAGTTGTCATGACGCAGACGCATCGCTCAATCAAGTAGGAGAGAGACAGATGTCGAACACTGCCGAACGCGGAGGCCGAACGCGGAGGCCGAACGCGCTCTCGCTTGCACTTCAAGCCTTAAATGGAACGCCTCAGAGCGAGGTAGCGCCGCATGCGTCATACTTTTTCGTGCGTGCAGCTCCATCGAATTATAAGACGTTGTCACGTCAAAAACTTATCAAAAGAATACGTTTTCGCGGATTAAACGGTCCCGGATCCAAGCATTTGGAATCCATCAGTATTAATAAAAAATATGAACCGTACTTCCTAATCATTACTGATGTGGCTTAACTAGATAAACTCAAAGCAATAAGCACTAGATATGAAGAAAAAATCCACACAAGAAACTCATGTTCGCCGACATTTACAATTGAATATAGTTAATATTTTTATCAAAGTGTGATTCATGACGGTCGTCTCACGATGTATGGGAAACTGTGGTGAGTCACGAGTTCAGACTGAACCTGCGAATATTTGAGATGATACATTATTATAATTTGTTGTGAAATATTTTTCGGGTCATGAAGATGAAAGAGACGGTCAAGAGCATGTAGGACTTGATGATAATGGTCCAGTAGATAAAGAAGCATACAAAAAAAAAATTATGGTGGGGAAATCATCAAATCACTTTTCTCACTGTAGGGCGGTGCGAGAGGACGTTTCAGAATTTTACTGACTAAAACCACACCTATTATGTTCCTTCTTTGCTCTTTGCGTTCTAGTACCATGGGTTTCCCTTTCGAAAGTAACCCCATGGCCCCAGTAAACTTCGGCTCTACAGGGCCCCTACGGTTTTGCTGATATCTCTCTGAGGCGTGCGTGGAACACTACGAATCGTCGACGACTTGGGCTCGGTCCGGACCTACTTACCTACTTTATACTTTTTCGCTACGTCAAATACTTGCGGATCCCCAAAGAGTTGCATCCAAGACCTTTTTACTTGTAGTTATGTTAAGCTCTTCCGAAGGTGAGGTTTCCGATTGGTGAAAATATGACCTCAAATAATGTGAGAAGCTCCGGTATGTTCCGAAATTCTTTGATTGACCTTTCGACGTTTCTATATTGGAAGTAATACATATATAAATATTTATTGTGCAATAGATTAATTCACAGACAGATGGACGAATGGTCGATTGGGCCGAACGTACGAGAAGACGCAGCGTTGGAAGGCCTCCTATAAGGTGCACTGAAAACCGGGTGAGGTCTGCGGGAATCCGATGGATGCGAGACGCACAGGACCAATCGTTGTGGCTACACTTGCGGGGGCTCTATGTCCAAGAGTGGACGTCTTTCGGCTGAAATGATGATGCTGATGAATAGATTAATTTTCGTCCGAGCTCAGAACTATCTATTAATCAGAACACCAAAACTTATCCTTTTTTTATTATTTTTGATCACTTAAATCATCAATTTTTGTTTTGACTTCACTTGACTCTAATGCGGTCATTGAGCTAATCAGGTTATTAAGATATCCGCTCTTAAATACCAAGAAAATGTCAATGTACTTTTAATTAATAAAAACATTAATAATTTTATTAATAAAGTAAATACGGTACCTGTTAGCAATTCCTTCTTATTTTCTTGGCCGTGGGGTCCGAGTGCTCGTGCACAATTAATTTATTTTGTCCCTTACAACTATTATTACAGGTAAATATCGAATGCGGTAGCGCGGTCTTAAAATTAACTTGGTTACAATATAAAACGTACAAAATCAAAATAATAATCTTAATATTATTAAGATAATAAAATTATTATTACGATAATATTAATTATTATAATAGTTATACTATAACTATTATAATAATACTATAATAATAGTTATAGTATAACAATTATTATATTATCTTAGTATAATTATAATAGCATCTTTTTTAATATCTTTACTTGCCCTTATTCTTATGTGGAACGCAAAGGGTTCGCAACTGAAGGAACAAATGTATGTTTTAGTCAGTAAAAGGCTGACACTCCCTCTCGCTTTATCCAGAGCGGAAGGAGTTATTTGACAATTACCCACCTCAAAAAAAAAAGCCTTTTTTCAGATTAGGGGTCATCCTCTACTCTTATAGCCATTTAGATATACATATATGTATATAGGGTGACTGGCAATTAGTGTACGATACTTAAACACGTGATTGTGCTCATGATAACAAACAATTTTTATTATGGGAGCAAAGCTGAAATCGCGAAAAAAAAATCAGCTGTTCAGTAAATTCGGCAAACATAAATGTACTGAACAGCTGATTTTTTTTCGCGATTTCAGGTTTGTTCCCATAGTAAAAGTTGTTGGTTATTATGAGCACAATCATTTGTTTAAGTATCGTACACTAATTACCAGTCACCCTATATACATATTATACGCCTGTAGGTTAAAAGGACTACTCAGTAATTAATTATATCTTCGAATGAAGCGACTCATATAATAGTGGGTAGCGGACGAACTTCACTTAGAAGTTCGTTTGATCATCAATAATTTTCTCACGACTAACAATGTCGGAAAGGAATGGGGAATACCCATTCCTTAATATAGCATGCTCATATCGGCAACCGATTTCCACAACACTTTTCAGTCACCGGTCCCAGTATTACCAATCTTTATTAACATTTAAGATCATGCCATATCGAAATAAATCTTTTAAAACATAAAACCAAGAAGAGCATAACGTATTATAAGACTCAATAATAATGACTTAATTACTTCTAGTTTATATTTTATTATTAGCCATAAAATAATAGCCATTATTATAGGTAATTTGTTTATGCAGGGGATATTATTGCATTTGCTTCATTATATGGTGTCTTCACCATAGACCATGGAATGTTTCACCGGTAGCGACAAAAAATTACTAATTCAAACTAATATTTTCATGAATAACAAAAAAAAAAATTGTAAAAAAATAATAAGAAATACAACTGTCAAACGCTCAGTCATAGTTTTCTGGAAGTAATTTGTTAATTTTCTGCACAATTTTCTTAATTTTTCTTTCCAATTTTCTTAATAGGGATTTTATTTTTTTATGTATAGACAACACGACTTCTTTGTAAAAAAAAAAATTACTGTACACTTTTTAGCTGTGGTACCCCTCAGATAAACCTAAAAAGTGTGCAAGTACCCATAAAAATAAAAAATTCAATAAAATAAAATAAATAAAATAATGATAATAAAATTTGAAGAATTCCTTAGAATTCTCCAGGACCCATCTTTCCGATCCTGACCTTATGACCATTGAACCACCTGGGAAAAATCATCGACTCATCGGGGAATGTCTATTAAAAAAAAAACTTTGAAGTCTTAAAAATTAAATAATTTATTTATTTTAAAACAATGGCCGCTCGAGGCATCTTTACACTCTATGGTATTCACAATGAATCATTGAATCCTAGATCATGAATTCATGATGATGGTACCGATGATGTAAACCAATATCAATTGATGCAGGTATGCATTCATGTTCACGGTTATCAAGTCGGCAGAGAGATGTTGATTAGTCATGTTTTTTTCCGCAAATAAAGATCAAAGGGTCAGATTTTTATCTTGAAAACCACATCTTGTAAAACAGCCTGCTTAGATTAATAAAGGATACATCATTATGAATAAGAACTACTCATCGACGATACTGTTGCTGCTTCAAATGATCATACAGATAAAACACTTTATAACTGAAAATTATGAAAAAATTACATCAAAACTGGTCCACGGTTGAAATGTAGCTAAAATGTTAAAGTAAATATGTTGAACTTACAACCAATTGGTCTGTTATAATTTGCCAGTTTATTACCTGGTATTCTACCAGGTTAGGGACCGTGGACTTAGCAGATAAACAGACAGTCGCAGAAAACGTTTTTTTATACGTAAAGATGGTGTTTCCAAGTATAATATAAAAGTAGCTACTTACTCACATGAGCGCTATGTCATGTCATGATCAATTAAGAACATAAGGGCCATTAAAAGAAACAACCTGAAAAAAAATATTTAGCCTGACAACACTGAAATGCTAACGCTACACGGTACATACAGGATGGCCTATTTAAAGTGGTCCAAAAAAATATTTTTAGCTAGATGGTATCGTAAGAAATCGTTCAAAAAAAATATTAGTTCTGCAAAATCTATACCCGTCGGTTTTCTATCGGTTACATTTTGGGGAGTGGGCATTCATCATTTCAACCGATAGACATCCACTGCTGCATAGGCCTCCCCCAAATGTCACCACAATGAACGGTCCTGTGCGTCTCGCATCCATCGGATTCCCGCAACCTTCACCAGGTCATCGGTCCACCTTGTAGGGCCTTCCAACACTGCGTCTTCCGTCACTGGTTCTTCGTCCTACTAGACATACGTCGTTGCGCCATCGGTATACATGGTGGACATCCCACCCATACAGTACAAAGCGTTTTGGTAACACATTCATTATGCGTAGGTACAGCTAAGGAATGGAATTCCCTGCCAGAGTGTGAGAGTTTCCGGGTAGGTAGCTATACGACCTAGGGGTCTTTAAGTCAAGAGTGAATAAGTTACTTCTAGGCAAGTGTGCTCCCTAGTCGGCCTCACTTTCGCTTACCATCAGGTGAGATAGTGGTCAAAAGTGAGCCTATACAAAAAAATAATAGTACAGAAGTGACTTAACTGCACTACGTCTGTACCAAATTTTATTTGATTCAGTAGAATAGTTTGAGTCAAAAATTACTTATTATTTTACTATTGATGACGCTGAAATGATGATGATGATGCACTTTAGCTAAAAAAAATTTTTGTTCCATTATTTAAACGGGCCACCCTATACAATTTTTTTTTGGATCATTATTTAAATGGGCCTATACGAAATCCTAAAACCAGTCCTAACTTGCCAAAGACTAAACAATCAGTCCAGATGTTTTCAGACCAAGGCTTATCAAGACCAGATGTGCTAAGTAATTTTATCCATTGTTTATACATAATAAGTTCGCACGTGCATTACCTGTTACCACTAAATAGTGGAATTTTAGCCTTTTTCAAAGAAGCGCACTTGTTATATTGTCTTTTGAAGATTCTTGCAGATGTTTTATTGTTCAACTTGTTGAATTGAGTTGGTGTTTTGCAGGTTTGTTCTTGAATGGGTTTAAGTCATATGGAAGTTATTAGCCGAGACCTGCTATTGTGTTTGTTATTGTTTTTTTTTTAAATAATGTTAACGCGAACCTTAGATAAAAGATTCTATATTTGAAAATAAAATGTTTAGAACAATATTTGCCAAGCGGTTGTTAGACTCTTCATTGGATTTTTTGGCCAACCCTCTGATATCGTCAATGGGTTGGCCAAAACACTCAACATTGCCATGCAATATGACGAATTGCCAGATTTTCTCACTTTTCCCATTAGCAGCGACGCGGACGGATAATAATATCCTATGATCTCTGTCCCTTTTTTGGAGTATTACACAGATAACATTGATTGTTTAATGATCGTGTTAACGTAGAACTTATGAATGACTAACTTCGCGTGTGTTTATCGCAAGAGAACATACTCCCAGGATAAAAGTGTCACAATTATGTGCTATTCTAGGCCACGGTCTACATGCGTACCAAACATCCAAATCCATTTGAGCCTGGAACGAGAACAGTGGTGGCCGAGTGGTAACGGCCCGACTTACGAGTTGTAGATCGCGAGTTCAAACCCAGCCAGGCGAATTACTTAGTGTAATTTATTTCATCACCACTGCTTTTAAAACGGTGAAGGAAAACATCGTGAGGAAACCGGCATGTCCTAGAACCAAAAAATTCGAAGACATGTGACATTCACCAAACCGCTCTGGGCCCGCGTGGTGGATTACGGCCCAATCCCTCTTCTAGAGAGGAGGCCTGAGTCCCAGCAGTGGGAACATTAAAAGGCTGATTATTATGCTTTGCTATGCTGAAACGAATATTTTTCGTCTTTTTATAAATGATATTGATAAACGTCAATTTACGAGTATACGAGATGAGGCCGGTGTTTTCTAGGTGACTACACTACCCTAAGAAGAAACACCGAAACAACTACACACATACCTATGCACAATATTTTACCCCTGACTGTAAAATATTGTGCATATGTGATGTGATATAGTGTCAAGCTAGACAATTGGTCTTGCTTCTGAAAAACTAAGGACTATATTCTCCAGTATAGTCTCGTATAACTCCTAACCCCGTTTAAACTTTGTCCTTCGCATCTTCACCCATAATTTTGGTTCCAACGGGACCAAGACCTTCGGATCTCTCGTTTCCGTTATAACCACGATGGTTAACGCCCTCGTGACACACGACTCGGTAACTAGTCGCAGATAGCTACGGTAGCGGGTTCGACTCCCTACACGCCCGCTATGACCTTTACATAATCATCTGATAAGGAGCACTGTTTTTATCCAGTTATTTGGCTTTGAATATTTGAGTCCTTTTACAATGTAAGAGTCAATAATGTATTGAGAAATGTCTTGGAAAGGTTGCTTTTCTAGATTTAGCTTTTTGACTAGCACGTTAGATGTTCAAAATTTCTGAAAAATATGTGGTACACTAGCTTCCGTCAGCGGCTTCGCCCGCGTAAAAGTAGGTTTTTCCATACAAATTTTAACTCCCGTTTTACCCCCTTAGGGGTGGAGTTTCGTAAAATCCATTCTTAGCGGATGTCTACACCCTATAAGAAACCTACGTGCCAAATTTTAAGTTTGTAGGTATTATAATTTCTGAGCTTTCTTGATTAATCAGTGAGTGGTATTTCGCTTTTATGTATATAGATATATCAATACCAGAAGTATGAATTAACGTAAGGGATTTTTACATTTTAGGTAAACTAAAATGTAAAAATGTTCCTTACGATGATTGCATAAGCATAAGCATAATCAGTCTTTTAATGTTCCCACTGTTGGGACTCAGGCCTCCTCTCTAGGAGAGGGAATGGGCCGCAATCCACCATGCGGGCCCATCCAAAACGTAAAAATGTCCCTTACGTTAATTCATACCTCTGGTATCGATATCTACGCTTTCATTTTTGTAGTTAGCTTACCTTTCTATTATGAACCAATCGGATATATGCTTTTTACTATACTATTACTATACAAAAAGAAACACTACAAAGAATTGAGTTAGCTTAGAATTTAGCTGTTAGGAAACTCGGCGTTCTTGCAAAGGTCCGGCGGTACTTCACACCGGGACAGCTTTTAATGTTATACAAAGCACAGGTCCGATCGTGTGTGGAGTACTGCAGCCACATATGGGCTGGTGCTGCAAAATGCCACCTGGCAGCTTTGGAGTCGGTGGAAAGGCATGCGAAGAGGCTAATTGGTGATCTTTTCAAAGCCTTGAGCACAGGCGTAGGGTAGACAGCTTTTCGGTGTTTTACAGGATGCATTTTGGAGAGTGTGCGCGGGAATTGCATGACCTGATTCCACCATCTCATTTATACCATCGGACAACCCGACGTAGGGTACGGGGGGTAACCACCCTTACGTTGTTGTATTTTGTGTTGCATGAAGGTTAAATAAATAAAACGACCGGAACTTAATTTATAGCCGAACAGGCATGCTTTCATTTATTCTGAATCATCATTATCTTCCTTTACTAACAGCAAGATCCTGCCCACAGCTATATTAAATTCGTAACCTTCTAATACGTCTGTAAATTGAGATATTAGTTATGTAGTTTATGCGTGATTGGGTAATAACCACCCAAACACTTTCGTACCTATATTATTAGTCACGAATGCGTCAGATCAGTGCAATCTCTTTCAACTTGTAGTTCATGTACTAATTTATGTTTAGCTTTAATTAAAGCAATTATGAGTCATGTTATGTCAAAGGTCTTATTGAATTTAATATTTATGATAGGTTTTCTTTGATTACCATCATCATCCTCTTTTCTCCTTAGATCTTCAGTCACCTTAGTTTTGTAATGATGTACGTAAGTTTAACAATAATAAGGCAATTAGTTGATTAATTAAAGGTTCTCAAATATATTTTTTTTGGTCAATATCTAATAAAAAAATTAAAAGGAAATTATATTTCAATAAATCTAAGAATTCCTTTTCCGTTTCCTTGCGTGATCGCTTAAAGAATGAAGATATCCGCTGGAGAACCAAGGTCGCCGACATGGTCCGAAGAA
Organism: Mythimna impura; assembly: GCA_905147345.3. Classification (NCBI taxonomy): domain Eukaryota; kingdom Metazoa; phylum Arthropoda; class Insecta; order Lepidoptera; family Noctuidae; genus Mythimna; species Mythimna impura. Next base: position 8,371,764 of record LR990362.1, on the reverse strand, counting down.
TCGCCATACTAAAGTGGCAGTGGGCAGGGCACATTGCTCGTAGAACGGATGGTTGATGGGGCCGAAAGGCTCTAGAGTGGTGACCGCGCACCGGAAAACGCAGCGTTGTTAGGCCTCCCACAAGGTGGACTGACGCGACGACCTGGTGAGAGTCGCGGGAGTGCGGTGGATGCGAGACGCACAGGATCGGTCGTTGTGGCGACGCTTGGGTAAGGCCTATGTTCAACAGTGGACGTCTTTCGGCTGAAATGATGAAATCTAAGAAATCAGAATAATCCGTGTATATCACCCGCTCGATGCGGGTGATATAATCATTGCCATATTTTTCAATAGGCCTATTGATAGATAATAATGACTATTATTAAAATTGTTTTCTTTTGTTTAATGATAGGACACAGACTGGAGACAAACAATGCACTAACACATCATAAAACAGTGGCAAATCACGATAGTTCAACGCTCTCTAAACCCAATAATACAAACAAAACTTCACGAAACTGCGCGATTGCATATTTCACAAGAATTTGAAAGCCATCCTTCATTCCATAGCTCAGAATACACACACAACAGAACTTGAAAACAGTTGTCTTTGGTACTTAAATAGTCAAAAGCATTCCAATACTATTCAATGCGACCTTTAAGGCCGATCGGGTCCTCACATCGGGTCACGGCGGCACTCCCGCGCAGCGCCGCGCTCCCGTGCGCTTGCGCTGCATTACGTTAACCGCTAGATATATTTTGTTCCATGTATTGTAAGTTATTCAGGTTGATAGAGTAATATTAGTTAGTGGTAATTAAGCCGTTTAACTATGAGATTGTGTTGATTTGAAATTTAGAAGTTTAATGTATTATTGGAATACAGAGGTTGATTTGAATGGAATTCATCTGACATTAATACTTTGAAAAGTTTAGGTACCTGGCTATAGTAAGCCAGGTTTTAATTTGTTATCTTTTTTGTCTCATATAATTTGTTATCTTTTTTTATCTCATATACAAAATTGCTTGAAATATTCAATTTAGTAATGTTTAAGAATTATCAAGTGATTTTTTTAAGAAAGGTTGTAAAAAAGAAATAAAGATATTCCCCGATAAAGTTAAACACAAAAGTTGCAGAATATTTATCCCATCCTCTCTCTAAAACCTTTAACCGCGACTTTCAAATAAGGATCATCTCAACCCGAGTACAGTTAGCAGGCGCGAGGGGGGTGAATGGTTACTGAGAGGGAGGGGGGATCGAATTCCGCAAGAACTACCTTCACCTGACCTAGCTGTGGCTTTCGGTTTATTTATGTGTTGTTTTAGTAAACAGAGCGCTGTTAGGCTCACCAGTAATTTTGGGAGATCGTCCTGGTATTTAAAATGTTGCGCGTATGTAAAATGGCCGCTGGATTTTCGAATGTGACGAGTTTTTGGGTGTTGTTGAAAGTACGCTTCGGTTTTTGTGCAAAATTGTTGATGGTTCTGGAAAAAGGATGAATTCGTGAATGTAATTCAGCTTGAAGTGAATGAATGATTTTATCATTTGGAGTTACATGTATTGAATTTGAAAAAGTAATTTTGTTTTAAGTATTTTGAATCTAAGCGGTACCTATACTAATAGTATAAAGAAGAAAGATTTCTATTTTTGTTCATACTGGACCGATTATGAAACTTTATCTCGATTTAAAAAATCTAACCAATAGATTGCTACTTTATCACTGAGTGACATAGAGAAGTCGGTGAGGCTGCTGGCAGAACCGTTCAATTCTCAGTAGATCAAACTAAGTTTCTTAAAAATGCCATCATCATCATTATCATTCAGTCGAAAGACTTCCATTGCTGGACATATCCCTCAAACGTCACCACAACAACCGATCTTGTTCTTATCGCATTAAGTTCAAAAGACATTCGCTTGTATTCGTGTCCTGTATAACATTTCCAATCATGGCGACTGCACGTACAGTGTCAGATTCAATTGGAAGGTCGGTAATGAGCGTTTGGTTACCTGTTAGATTTGTCGTGTCCAAGGCTCCGGGGAATTGTAACAAATTCGAATGTGCTTTATGCTCAGCATTTAATTTGGTGAAGCATTTGAACGGGAGCCCTTGTTTATAAGACTGGGACTAAGGACGATATTAAATTAGAGTAGCCTTCTATGTTTTCGCGAATCGAAGGTCCGAAATTTACATTACGATATTGTAAGTGTTAAGCTTGCTCCATTTACTTATGTTAAGTTACCAATTTATGTAATCTTCAACCCGATATTATTTGCTTATTAGATGTAAGATTACTTCACCAAAATTGTTAGCACTTCATCTAATATGTTATTGAAGTTGAAGTTAATGCGAATAATATTCTTGTTAGTTGACTCACTATCATTAATCATCGGCTTATTACCTTTGATAGTTCGGTTTGCTTGCATTTGTAAAAACATTTCTCGAATCCGCCTTAGGCTTACATTGAGTTAATTGAATGCAATTGGTTCTTGTAGATACATCTTGGCTCATCTTTCATTAACTACTTCATCAACATGACTAACCTTCTCATCGATTTTTACGACTTGAACATGATCTGAAACAACCTACCTATCTAGTTTATCTTTATTGGTTTCTAAAGTAAATAGTCCTGCATTTAGAGTATTAGAATCTAACCAATTACATCGATTAAGTTAGTGCCCCATTGTCTTACCAGCCAAATAGTCGCCGGCTAGAAACGAGTTAAGTTTATAAACTGTAGCTTTGATTCGGAATGCAATTAACATAATATAATCCAACTTAGATTATCTTGTATGTCGGCCTCTACGATGAAATACTTACTATTTATAGTTGAAATGAAGAAGCACGTGGGAGTAGTTATATATGAATTAAAAATAGAAGTTGGGATGTACAATATTATCAACTTTGTACCATGACTTTAAAGTTTATTTTGGATTGAGAAAAGTAAAAGAAAATGCCATATTTCTTTTGTAGCTGCAATGAATAATGAACTTTCTCCAAATGAGTCTGGGTTCGTTATTATAAAATCTGTTGTTTCAAATTCAAAATGGCTAATGTATACTTTATGTGATTACATTCATGTTTAATATGTAATCCATTCAGATTTAGGAATCATTCGATTTTTAGATAAAAGATTGTTTAATCGAATACTGTTTATTAACTCGGTGCTATCTTTATGGTTGGTTTCGATTTGTTGGACATATGTACGAGGTTTGATTGTCGTGTGAAGAATTTCTTATTTGTTTGAGATGATTTTTTAAGCTATTTTGTCATTAAGAAAGTTTTAGTTAGTTCCTTTATGAAAAGATAAATAGTTTTTTTTTTTTAACTATGTTTGATCCAATAGTCCGTGAGAATAGTGAGAAATTATCGTAGAAACTTGAAATAAACTAATTTCAGATTGTAATGAAGCTTATTAATAGGATTATATCTATACCACCACCACTAATTAGCAGTCGGATTGCAAAAAAAAAAAATGTTTAAGGGATAGTCAAGTTTATGATACTCATACAGGCTACACTCTTATAACCTCACGCTATGATATAATGGGAGCGGGGCAGTAACCAAAGACATAGGTAAAACCGTGGAGGACATCTATACTATTTTGGTATGTTTGGTGAAGAATGGAAGATGATACTGTCAGAATGTATGAAATTTTGTGAGATGAATGTATGACTGTGTGTAATGTTTATTAAATAGGTCCCCTTAAAAGTACTGCGTGACTTCTGACTTGTCTGTTTTTAAATTTAATTTTAATTATTGTTTTATATTTTTTCTGTAGGTATGTGTTTAAATGGTGTAATTGGCTTCGGCCGTTCTGTTTAAATTAATTAAATAAATAAATACTAGTAAGTATATTATATATTGAAGGAAAAATAAGGGCAGAATATTGGTAGAAAATCACAATTTGGAATATAAGTTCCTAGAGACATTTATGATAGCAAAGCCACACTGAATCCCTATACCAGGGGGTATAGGGATTCAATAACGAAATTACACCCTCCAATTGTTTAACACTTACAACTAAAAACAAAAAAAACCCCGTTGAAAGGTGGTCAGTGTTATAAAAACTTCGACTTGCCAGCATATTTCACGGCCATCTGCTTATTACCATCAGAATCTTGAGCCATGTGTCCAGTAATAGTTAAAAAAAGGCCCGTAGACAATGGGCCGAGAGATTTATAATATTCTGACATCTGGACGCTTACCTGAGCAGGCGCAAATGAGGGTTAACCCACCGATTGAAAGGCTTCTAAAACTTGTAATTCAATTGACTTTTGGAGTTGTAATTAAATATTTTAATTTTAAATTTATTTAATTAGTTTATTATGGATATATTATATATAATTGTTGATGGCCCATCCATCAACATTTATTTATTATTACTCCATATTAATAGTGTTGACAATTAATCTGGTCTGGCATATAAACTTCATATTTATGTGAACTATTTTATACAACATAGTAAAATAATGCAGATACTTATACACCCATTGGAGTGGTAACAATCACAATTTAGGTACTGAAATTTTACTTAAATGCACTTTTTTTTTCGGTGGGACATCCTCCGCTCTTGGGCGGGGCGAGAGGGTGTGTCAGACTTTTACTGACTAAAAACCCACTCCAGTTCCTTCGTTGTCTTTCATACCAGGATCGAGTCTTCCTTTCAGAAGCAGGCCCTTGGCCCCAGTAGGCTTCGACCCCGCTGGGCCCCTACGGTTTGCTGACATCTCCTTGAGGCGCGCGTGGAACAGTAGGTACGCGCCGTCGACGACTTGGGCTCGGTCTGGACGGTTACCGGACAATCGGACGGCGAGCTACCCATTGCTCACTGTCCGCAAGCCCGCGCCTACGGTGCCCGGAAATCAGGATCGGGATCCCGGCGGCTGGGGCATGAGGGCCGCGCCCGCGCCTTCGCCCTCGCGCATGCACATGCGGCCTCCTCCTTTGCTAACATTACTGCTTCGTAGAAGGAGGCGACCGCCTGCGACTCTTCCTCGCTTCGGACCATGGCCTGTATCCATGGCCTGTATCAAGGTCACTTAAATGCACTTAGGTAGTAGTTTTTTAAGATATTACTTATCCTAATCGAAGGCAAATAATATTATGGGCATCGAGTCGCTACAATGGCGGTGCATCGGTGCATGTACACACAAACATAATAGTGACGCAATCAAAATTTGTCAAGAATTTATGAAAATTGGTAATCAATCTTTTAAGCCGTTTGGGGTCGAAACACATGGGTCATGGGGTCCGAGTGCGCGAAAAAGAAATTTCACGCTGACTGACCGACACTTTGCGTGACCAGAGGGCTGGCTCGTTCTTCACCCAAAGAATTAGCATTGCCATTCAACGTGGCAATGCTGCCAGTCTTCTGGGCACATATCCGGATGACAGCGATGTGGAGGAGTATTTCGAAACCTGAGTGTACTTTTTTGTAGAATTGCGTGTCTGCCCTGTATCTCTACTATTAATAGATTTTATTAGTATGTCGGTTAAAAATAAATATAATACAAAAACAAAAAGTACACTCACTTTTTGTTTTTGTATTATATTTATTTTTAAATAATTCTTAATTATTTTAGGATTAAAACATATATTTTATAAATAGCTGCAATCAATTCATTTTTTGATTCAGAATGTACTATTTTCAGGATGTACATAATTATATTATACATGTTGTACGGGTATCTAAGAAAAAAGTTTCATGTGTTGTTTGTATTTCCATCATAATTGACTGATTTCATGGTTCTTATAATTATTTAGAAGCCACTAAATAATTATAAATTTGGTTTCTTTTATTGCGATGCACCTTCAACATTTATCGACAAGGTACACTGTAATTACAAATTAAATTATTATTTTTCCACAGATGTATCTTGAATTAAACTAGTTAGTGGTCCTTACGTTATCTCCGCCTATTCGTAGGATCCGTGTAAACTGTGTAGTGGTTAGTAACAGAACGCAAGGTCTAAAAACCAGTTATAGGTCAACAGTCCAGAATGCAAATACATACAACACAGCAACAGCTGACATAGCCACAGATGCTAAAACCAGCATCATTGAAAATCTAAAATTGAAAACAAAACTACAATATAATTCAATTATATGCCTGGCGGGACTTGTTGTACCCTGGCCTTTATGGGAGGCTTTTGACCATATGTACCATTAGTTCACTTTTATAATGTCAACGGGCATTTTTATGTAAATAAACCTATTAAAGGTCGAATTATTGTATATCAATTGTAGAATTGCGTGTCTGCCCTGTATCTCTACTATTAATAGATTTTATTAGTATGTCTGTTCTGTGGTTTTAATTTTATATAGCCATTTAGTCATGTTGTTTCAGGTTTTATCTAGGGTCTTATCTTGGCCCACGTTCGATGGTAAAGTATGGTGTACATCGCCACATTAGTTAGGACGTTGATAGGGGTCGGATGTGTGAGAAGAGCGATGGACGTCGTTGCCTAGTCGTTGACCCGATTGAGCTGGAATTTCGCTGACCCTGTACGAAGATGTGTGGTTAGATTTAATTTATGTTTGGTTGTTGTGTAGACATTGTGTATAATCAGACAGCTCGAATAGGTAATCTGTGGAAAGAGTTGATATGCGGAAAATTTTGTTTTGTCTGTTCATGAGATAATTGCAGAAAAATGCGAAACTGACCTAAATAGAGACTACAGAAATCATCAATTTGCAGTTAACATGTTTATTTCGTTCCAAATGAGCGAATTTAATTCGCCACCGACTTAACTAACGGCAGGTTTCTGAGTTGAGTATTTCGAGTTAAGCACGTCTCAAACCCTACTTAAATGCCAAACAGACAGATTTTCAGGCTAAAGTAAAGTTTGAGCAATACTCAACTTCAAATGCTTAAATCAGAAATCGAGGGTAAGAGTTTAAATTTTACAGAGTCCTTAATTCAATAATAAATCCACTGAATGCTCAATAATTAAGTCATCAGACCGTATACAGTATCTAGTGTAAAATCACTTTTCATCACATATTTAATGGGCCCAAATATAATGGTGCAAGGGACCCAAGGCAAGCAAAGTGCAAGGGCCGAAAGGTTCTGGAGTGGCGACCACGTGCCGGAAGATGCAGTGTTGGAAGGCCCCCTACAAGGTGGTGAAGGTTGCGGGAATTCGATGGATGCGAGACGCACAGGACCGTTTATTGTGGCGACATTTGGGGAGGCCTATGTCCAGCAGTGGACATCTATCGGCTGAAATGATGAAGATTCGCGCACGAAGGGTTCCGTACCATTATCTATACAAATTTTTTTACACAATTTTTTTTGTTCTGTTTTTAGTATTTGTTATTATAACGGTAAGAAAAATACATCATCTGTGAACTGTCTAGCTATCACGGTTTATTGGATGCAGCCTGGTGACAGACAGACAGTGGAGTCTTAGTAATAAGGTCCCATTTTTTCCTATTGGTTACGGCTCGATGCGAGCCTTCGAGCTGTGAGTTTTACGGTCCACACGTTAATATATATTTACTCGTTTTGGAGTAAAACTATCGAGTAATACCGAATGTGAGTACGGAGCTTAAAAAAGGATGGATAAGAAGACTCTTTAAATGTTAATTCTTTGCCAATTCTTTTAATTACAACACTTCAGGTACCAGTAAAAATAACAATAATTATATATTAAACTAATAACCTGATAAATTGCAATATTAAATTACTATCCACACTGTTATCCTACATTATAGAAGCATATAATTATTCCAGCGTTTAAAATTAAGGCACAATTTGCAAGATAAATTGCAAGGCATTATTCAATAGGTTTTTAATTAGAATAAATAAGTTATTTGCGTTGCGTTGGGATAGATAAACAAATAGGTGGAATTTATCATGTTGCTCCAACTGCTAGCCAGACGCTGGTGAATTAGCCTGATTAGTAAGCACGCATATTGTTAGTTTGTTTGCTTTTTTTATATGTTTGGTCCGTTTTTCTTTGATGGAGACGTTTAGTTTGAAAATGTGAATGGTAAATAAATTAATCGCTGTTGGTGATGAGCAGTAATCGGAGTAGGTAGATTGAATTGATCCGAAACGTATATATTAATACGGACATTCCTCCAGAATTGGTTGATTATTAAAAAAAAAACGGAACTTAGGTAGGAATTGTATTAAAATGAGCAATATTATATTCTTCATAATTTTTTTAACGGCACATAGTCACGATTTGACACAACCCAACGACCAATCAGAACATTATATCTTGCTTTAAATTTTGAGTAGTAATAATATTATTACTACTCAAAATTTAAAGCAAGATATTGTTAATGTTGGTAGTGATATTTATCACTACCAACATTAACAATATTTAATTGAATCCGGAAATACTGGAATTACTTTTCGGAAAAATGGCTTATCCATGTTATTCTTTCTGTGTGCATTTATGATACAAGTACCAAAAATCAATCAAGCTACTCCGATCACTGGTGATGAGTATATTAGAGGAAGTTTGAAAGTGGCGCCAGTGACTGAAAAGTTGAAAAGCAATCGTTTGTCTTGGTATGGTCATGTGAAGAGGAGGGATGAAACGCATGTTACTTAAAAAGTTCTGAGTATACATGTAGATGGATGGAGAGGGAGAGTGAGGCCAAAGAAAAGATGGATGGATTGTGTGAGGAGTGATATGAAAGAAAAGGGAGTTACTGATAGTGTGACAGGTGACAGGACAGAATGGAAGAAAAAAACGTTTTGCGCCGACTCCAAGTAATATGGGATATGGGCAGGAAGAAGGTTTATGATGCTTTTACGTTTAGTGTTAAGATTATGAAGATTGTCATTGGTACTGTGGACATCAGTCACGTCAGAAATGAAGTAGACTCGGAACAACCATTCGTAAGCTATACAAATATTTGTTCCGTGGGAATCGAACCTGCGACACACTGCGCAGTAGACAATCGTTCAACCACTGCGTCAACAGTACCGTCAATTGGATGTCAACTACTGAGATCAGGAGCTTATGGCGGCCGCACGCGCGGGGAAACGGACTTCCTCACTGCCGCCCAGCCACACACCTATACGCACAAAACGTTTAGATTTTACAATTTTGAATTTATTTTTGCTATAAAAAAAAAACAATTTTAATAATATTAATTAAGGAACAGTACCTACCTAATTTTGAATAATAATAATAATTTTTATTCAGGTCAAATATACCCATTTACAGAATCAAAACTCATCAATACATTAATTAAAATAATAAAATTAAACCCAATTAAATAATTGAATGCATGCTAAATTGGGGTGTAAAGGGCAGGCTGATGATAATAATTGCAAACCTTGAAAAAGGCTGCTAAGTCATAAGCACTAAAATAATATAATGTCAACATTGTACACTTGGTTTGCAATAAAAGTTTTGACTTTGACTTACTTTTTAGACGTATTTTAAATTTTTATACATCTAATTCTTTTAAATGTTGGCATCATGGTTTTATTGTATTGACCTTTTAAAATAAATGATGTAATTGGCAAAGTTTTTGACTTTATATTTGGTATAATTCTTCTTTGTTATAATTTGCCTAATTTTCATTTTAAACCAAATGTGTTGTGCCCTAATAGATACCATAATTGTATTAAGTTATAATCTTTATGCAACTTCTATAAAACACTGCATTGCAATAAATGAATATAGAACAAATTTATTATTATTTGACTGGCCTATTGGTCTAGTGGTTAGTGGCCCTGACTGCTATGCTGGAGGTCGTGGGTTCGATTCCCACCCAGGACAAATGTTTGTGTGATGAGCACGTTCATTTGTTTCATATCTGGGTGTAATTTATCTATATTTGTATGTATTTAGAGATATATAAGTATGTTTATCAGTTGTCTGTTTGTTGTTGTTTTTTGTTGTTGTCTGGGAAGAGCAGTGGTGGCCGAGTGGTAACGGCCCCGACTTACGATTTGTAGTTGTGTAAGTTTTTTTTCAGCCTGGTTGTAGGAACCACAAATTTGTGTTTGTTCCTAGTATTAAATTTTTTATTTTTTTTATTTTATTAATGATAGGCTCGCGTTTGACCACCATCTCACCTGATGGTAAGCGATGATGTGGTCGACGATGGAGCACGCTTGCCTAGAAGTAGCCTATTCACTCTTGACTTAAAGACCCCTAAGTTGTAGCTATCTGGAAACACAGACTCCGGCAAAGAATTCCACTCCTTGGCTGTTACGCATAATAAATGTGTTCTTAAAACGTTTTGTGCGTATGGGTGGGATGTCTACCATGTACCGGTGGCGCAACGCCGTACGTCTAATTATGAACATCACTGTATTTTTTAAACATGTTTATATTTTTATGTGCATATAAAATGTTCTCGTAAATATACTGTGAAGGTACAGTCATTATATTGATTTCTTTACAATCTCTGAGGGAGATGTCTTGTTATGCTATGCTATCAGTTGTCTAGTACTCATAACACAAGTTTTGCTTAGTTTGGGACTGGAAACAGGGTCCAAGCTACCGGTGGTTAGGGCTCCAGAGACAGGAACCTCACAATGCGAGCCGTATCGAGGAGTACTGCCTTCTGTATCAGGCCCTTGATCCAACCGCGCAACGACAGCTTCGACAGATGGTCGTCGAAGCTTTTGGCTATAAGGATATTATTATTTATTACGCGTACAGCTAAGGAGTAAAATTTCTAGCCGGAGTCTGTGTTTCCTGATAGCTACAACCTGGAGCTCTTTAAGTTAAGAGTGAATAACTGAATAGCCAACCTAGCCAAGTTACAACCGTTTCCTTTCGATTCTCTTTTCGTTGATCGCCTCGAGTCGGCCACGCCTCCTATTCCTTTGCTCTGACCACGTGACTGAGCGTTGGGATGACGTCAGAATAAAGGAGGTGTGGCCTACTCGAGGCGATCGACGAAAAGAGAACCGAAACGAAACGGTTGTAACTTGGCTAGGGGGGCTGGTCACTTCTAGGCAAGCGTGTTCCATCGTCTGCTACGTGATCGCTTACGATGAGATAGTGGTCATGCATGAGCCTATAAAAATAATAAAAAATATTAATGTGATTACACGCAATGTGTTGTAAATTGCTTAAATTCCTGTTAACCCTTTAGACATAATTTACTTTGCTCTTTACACCGGACCTGCTTGCAACATTGTAGCGTATTTACTTTTAAGGATGATTAGTAATTAATCGTTTGACATGGCTGTTGGTTTATTTTTTATTTAAAATGCTAACTGGAACGAGCGAATCGAGTTTTGACGTCGCTATTAATAATATGTATTAGAATACTAAGTTAATTATAAACATTAAGACTGGTTATGAAGAAGACCTATTATCTAGTTACTGCTGCCAGTGGCTTTACATTCCAGAATACGGTCTACCCGTGTATGAAAATTTCATTGAAATCCGTTCGGCCGTTCAAGCGTGAAAAAGTACTACTGCTATATAGAAAGAAAGAAAGAAAGAAAGAAAGAAAGAAAGAAAGAACGAAAGAATATTTTATTTGGCACACTTACACAGATACACACAATGTAGAAACAACATGTAAACACTTAAGATAAAAAAAAAATAACTAACATTGTGTGTCTCGCGCCTGCGCATAACGCAAGTTACTAAAAGAGTTATATGAAAGATTGAAAGAGTAAGGAGTGATATGAAAGAAAAGGGAGCTTATATATAGATAGCGTAACGGGTGACAGGATAGAATGGAAGAAGAAACGTGTTGCGCCAACCACAAATAACACGGGACAAGGACAGCCCCCCTAGCCAAGTCACAAACGATAAACGTAAACTATCAGTAGTCTTTAATAGATTTTCAACTTTATATTATTGGATATAAAGTTGAAAATCTATTGAAGATTACATAGTGTTTTCGTTCGTTCCGGTCGCTAACGCTCAGTAGTCTTTAATAGATTTTCAACTTTATGCTCTTAGGTATAAAGTTGAAAATCTATTGGAGATTACTAAGCGTTCACGTTTATCGTTTGCAACTTGGCTAGGGGGGCAGGAAGTTTATGATTTATCTGCACTGCTATAATTTTTGTAACCCTATTATTATTTTTTTGGTTTTGGTGGAAAACTAAATAATGCTAGAACTACACTGCGCACACGTGTGCCACATACGCCGATCTGGGCGCGTCGGTTTTAGGAAACTAGACTTGTAGACGCCACGCCACGCGATGCCACGCGACGTTGTTCTACGTACAAATCAGGCGTGTTACACGTGTGCGTCGGTCTAATGTAGTTCTAGGTTTACTCTTGCTCTGGGTGGAGCGAGGGGTACTGTCAGATTTTTACAGACTAAAATTCTACAGTTGCCCTTTGCGTTCCAGGCTAGCGGTAACTCTTTTGAACCATTCCACAAACCTGGCAGGTATCATCTCAATTTGTTTGTTTTTTGTGTTTAAGATTTTAGAATATAAGTGTTTTGGTCCTGTACTGTTAACTTATATGTTTAAATAAATAAATAAATAGTGGACCTCGTCTATGTTGCTGATGGACTGTGGGGGCTTCAAAATAATGGACTGTTTGCCATAATATATCATTTTTCTTGACCGATGACCTGGTGAGGGCCGCGGACCGTTTGTTGTGGCGACACTTGGGAGAGACCTATCCTAGTCCAACAGTGGACGTCCTTCGACTGAAATTATGATGATGATAATTATTTTTCTTTAAAAAAATGCTTAATAAGTGTATGCCTTTCTTTGTCAAAACTTCGTTCACTTATCAACAAAAAATATTAATTAAATTCATCTTTGTTAATTATTTAATAAGGCAACCACAAAAAGGTTGCAGATATGCGTCATATGCAAACCACCAGGCGAGCAACGCCACGTGCGTCGTTTTGCATATGTTGTGTTGTGGTACAGATGAAAAACAAAACGTTTGGGTTGAACATTGGTTCACATACTGAGCAGAAGGTCTACTTGGCTGGGCTGCCGCAAAACCAAGAGTTACTTACGTATCTCTCGTCTAATAGTCGGACTTCTTGGTACATGTCGTACCGAAAGACGAAACGCCGAAGGCATCCAACTAGATGAACTTATGACCTAGTGAGGGTCGCAGCAGCGGCGGTGACCTCTCGCACAAGTGCAGGTCTTGGTCCGGAGCGAGAGGTAATGGGAAGACGCTTCCTCCTGCGAAGTATTGATGCTAGCGAAGGAGGGTGCTGCAACCATGAGGGAACGACCGACCGGCCACCTTCCACCATACGTGCAGGCTTGCGAGGGCCACAGGACTTTTTTAAAGTGTTACCTTAGCCCTGGAACGCAAAGGGCAACTCGAGGATACAGGTGGCTTTTAGTCAGTAATTATCTGACACGATGATTTCCCACGAATGGATGCGAGTTGCAAAGGACCATTTGAGGTGCTGGCGCTTAGGCGAGGCGACACCTATGTGAATATACAGCTCCCCTAGCCAAGTTACATCAGTTTCGTTTCGATTCTCTTTTCGTCGATCGCCTTGAGTAGGCCACGCCTCCGATTCCTTTACTCTGACGTCGTCTCGACGCTCAGTCACGTCAGAACAAAGGAATAGGAGTGGCCGACTCGAGGCGATCAACGAAAAGATAATCGAAAGGAAACGGTTATAACTTGGCTAGGGGGGCAGGACGACTGTGAATACCTAGGTCTCACCGAGGAAATTTATCAATTGAAATGATGATGATAAGTTTTGCTCAGAATATTGGTATGAAATAATAAATATTCGGTTTTTAAAGAAATTATTTTTGGTTGAATTAATTGCGCGATTAACTTACCTTCGTAGGCTTGTAAATTCTCGAAAATTTGGTACTTAGTTGAAAATATTTTTGAAATATGAATATGCAAAGTTATATTATTTGCATTGCTAAATATAACTGCTTGTTATGTGCGTTTAAAGAGTGAACCTTCTGCACGTTTTCCGTTGTTAGTTCAGTGACACTTTTATGTCATCGGCGCCAGATTATCTTGGTAGGACAGTGCGTACGCGCAGTTATTGTGAAGCCTTTAATTACTAAAACAAAGTGATTAACCTAAGCAAACGAATGTCTCGGAAACTTAATATTTAAAGTAGAATAGTGGTTTAGATTAACATTAATAAACTGTGTTAAATAAAACTTTTTCCGAATTAAACATACAGTAATTAATTACAGTTAAATTAAACACCAAATTATAAAGATATTCACATTAAGCATTTAAATAAAATTAATTTCTTAACTGAAGAATTTTAATCTTTACCGAACCGAGAGATCAAATAAAAGATACGAAATTAACATAAAATATTGAGTTAAATAACATTAATTCTTGATTCTTCGATTTATTTAAAGATTGCTCTATATTGATGTGTATAGACATTACTGTCAACCGATTGCGTCGAGACACATGACGCCATGATGGGTTTAATTAAAAAAAAAAAAAACTTAAAAAAAGCAATTCTGATCACCTGCCGATCTAAAGGTGCAGATTGACAAGCCCTAAATTCGGGTGTTCGGTTTTCAAAAAGTTTAATTATCAAAATCGTTTAGATATTTTTGTAGTAATTCGTATAATAAAAGGGTAAGGTGTGTTCGAGCTTTGTAAATGAAGGTTTTAATCGGAAATGTCTACTTTGTAGAAGTCCCTGGCAATACTTTTAATAAATGCGAAGGTGAATTCTCCTTTTTTGTACGTTTTTCTAGAAAACCACCAGACTGATTTTTATCTAGATTAGCATAATCAGCCTCTTAATGCTTTTAATTGCTGGGACTCAGGCCTCCTCTCTCTAGGGGAGGGAATGGGCCGTAATCCACCACGCGGGCCCCGTGCGGATTGGTGAATGCCATATGTCTTCGATTTTTGGGTCTAGGAAATGCCGGTTTCCTCACGATGTTTTCCTTCATCGGTTTTGATAGCAGTGGTGATGAAATAAATTACACAAAGTAATGCGCCTGGCTGGGCCGCGACCTACAACTCGTAAGTCGGGGCCGTTACCACTCGGCCACCACTGCTCTCAGATATCTAGATTAGTAGAAGGAAATTGTATTTTTAGACCGTCTGGTAAAAATGCGAGGCCCTAGGTAGTAAGGTTTTTGAACTACTATATTTTTTGTTGCAGATAACCTTTCGTTATTAACTTTTAACATAATTTTATTTAGGTATTGATTGTGTACTTTTTTCTGATTTCAGATATTTCAATCAAGATGAGGGCCTAACAGTGCGCGGAAAACGTAGCGTTGGAAGGCCTTCCACAAGGTGGACCGACGACCTGGTGAGAGTCGCGGGAATGCGGTGGATGCGAGACGCACAGGATCGGTCGTTATGGAGACGCTTGGGGGAGGCCTATGTCCAACAGTGGACGTCTTTCGGCTGAAATGATGATGATGATGAGGGCCTAACGTAGTTATGTTCTTATCACACAATCACTCGAGTCATCAACGGCGCGTAGTATTCCACGCACTCCTCAAAGAGATGTCAGCAAACCGTAGGCGCCCAGCAGGCCTAGGCTAAGGCCGCGGGAATTTTCTGAAAAGAAAACCCATGGTCCTAGAACGCAAAGGGCAACTGAAGGACACTGCAGGTCAGTAAAAATCTGACACGCTCTTTGACTCCGCCCTACCGTAGGAGAATAAATTGGATGAGATACCACCACATAAAATAAAAGTTAGTTATTTCTCACTTGATATAATGATTGCGACAGTTCCTTTCAGATGAATCACGAAATTAAAAAGCGTCACACAGTTACTGTGAGCAATTTCCTTAAACTAAATGACCAGCTAACCGTTAAAATTTGTTTTAGGTTAAAAAATTAACCCAGCATGCATAATTATAACATTAAACTACTCTAATGCTATGGCTACATTATCGCGCGAATTCACTCGCACTTTTATTCCTCATACTGTCTTTCTGTCATGCTTCTCTCCTATGGGTGGGACTCCCACTTTATGTTTGTACGGGAATAGTACATTTTGATACAAGTGCAGAAAGTTTGTCATTGCGACCGAGATGGAATTCGCACGAGCCGTAGGCGAGTGTGTTATGGAGCCGAGGGCTGCAGTGACAAATTTGCACGTGTGTCAAACGACTTTTTTCAATACACTTACGAGGAAATGAATAAACGGAGGTTGATCGGCGACTCGTGGGGGTCGACGCGCGCCCAGCCTGATGCGATAAATGTAATAATATTGTGGCGTGGGACAGCACGCGCTTTTTCTGCACTAGAGCGGAAAGCAATCTATTGCGTGCCTAAAAGCGGTGGGATAAGAGCGGGTTTTCGAGTAAGTGTATTGAAAAATAGTTTTTCAGCTTGTTTTTATTGACAGTAATAATTTTTACTTAATTTCTACACTACCTACATGCTATTGTTGCAGTGTTATTTACATTAGTGGTCAATCGCATTTCTATGCGGCTGTGTATATTACGGCCGAAATATTTTGACAGGTCCTAACTTCGGACAGTGGGCTGCGCAGTAATTCTTTTTAAGAATCATATATGGCGAATGCGTATTGCGTATTTTTACGAGTACTTATACGCAATGGTTCGGAACGACAACTTCAAAATGGCCAACATATACTTTCTTTTTTTTTTAGATGGGAAAATCATCTAATGACAAATCTCGCTCTTGGGCGGAGCGCGAGATAGTGTCAGACTTTTACTGACTAAAAACATATATACTAACGTATTTTGACCGTACTGTAAGTGTCGACAAGAGCATTCGTGTTTACCCGAATACTTTGCGATTCGACGAACTACTTGGCCACATTTGTCGCGATAGGTAACTCGAATATTCACCGAATCCCGATAATGTAGCCACAGCACTAAATTATGTTTTTAATCTGGCACAGACGTTTAAGTGTGTTTATGTTACTTTCGAAAAATAAACAAAGACGGAGTTATTTTTAATTACTGTAAAATTAAATTAGGATAGTTTTGGACGTTTTGTTTGTCATGATACTTAGCTTTATAATTGTGTTATTAAAACCGGGTTTGTGTTCGGGGTTGTCGTCAACAGCGCGTATATCCACGCGCTCCTCAAAGAGATGTTAGCATTAGCAGGGCAGATGCCCGCTAGGGTGATCACCGGGGTGGTTTTAGTGAGGTAAAAATCCCACACTCCCCGGACTTATCCCCAAAGTCCGGGCGCCTTTCGAAGGTTTCCCCCCGAAAAGAAAAAAGAAAAAGGACCGCGGGTCATTTCTGAAAAGGAAACCCGTAGTCCTAGAAAGCAAAGGGCAACTGAAGGACACAGGTGTGGTTTTAGTCAGTAAAAGTCTGACACGCTATCCCGCTCTGCTCAGAGCGGGTGAAGTCATTGGATGCTTTTCACACTTAAAAAAAAACCTCATCATAATATTAACTTTAAAAAGCAGCCAGTAGCAGCAACAGCTTTTATAAGTTTCTTTCTTTGATACACATAATAATCGATAATTTTCGTTCAGAAACACAAAAATGCTTAAAAATTATGGTCCTATAAAAATTACTTTTATTCAACTTAGCAAAAATAATTGCACAATAACGCGTGTTTCGGTACTTTCATTTATTTATAGACATTTAGATTATAATCTCTTCGAGAACAAATTGCAACTGTCTGCGATGTTTCACGATAGCTTTGTGAAATTCATTCCTCGTGTCGCGTTGACAGCACAATTCGAAAACACATTCATTTAAGAGGACTACAGGACCTAATCGCGGGTTTTGCGGTCTTCCCATCCGATTATAATTTAAGTGTCTTCAAGGCTCTTAATAAACTAGTGCGCCTCACCATTAACCATTGCATCACTGCTTACCAGCGGGTGGGATCTCAGTCAAGAACCAGATTAAACCAATTAAAAAAATATATATAATGCGCGAAAGCATATGATCCACTGCTATAAACAGAATCAGAAAAATATATGTTATTCTTCCGGATAATGTATTCAAAACATAATACAGCTGATTTAGTAAGATAGAAAAAAAGATGCCTCTTAAAATTACTTGTATCGATTAAAAACCGGACTAATCTACATGCAATCATTCTGATTGTTAGTCAGATTATTGTACAAGCAACGTTTTACCGTTATAGTGTTTTAATTTTATAATCAAACTAGCTGACTCGGCGAATTTCGTACTGCCTAATAGAAAGGATAACGCCATCTACTGGCATTACCAGAACAGCACAATTCATTTTATAATGACATTTTAATTAGAGATGGCATTGTTTTCGGATTTAATTTTTTTCGTGTATTTTTTTCCACTTTTTCTCACCGTTTGAACCTTCCCTGGACTATCACGCAAAATTAGCCAAATCGGTCCAACCGTTCTCGAGAGTAACGAACAGTTATTCATTTTTATATATACACCACTAGTTTTTAATTAGTACAAATACTTAAAGGGCTTATTAATAAAAGGTCTTGCTATTATTTAAGTAGTCTTAATAAATAATATTCATAAACAGAAAAGTTATTAGCGTTTGTTTATATCCCAAATTATCACTCAATTTACGGAAATATTGCACAGGCTATTGATTATGAATTAGAAACAATGGAAAAACACTGCGTGTAGTATTTTCTAGTAGCAATTGTTATGCATAAATGATTCAATTATGAATTTACCAATTATGACAAATTTTCGTGGACAGTTTTGGGATTTTTTTTAACTTTGACTACATAAATATGATCAGTAACGGGTACAGATAAAGCCCAATTTTTTTTTGTACTAAATAAAAAATAGGAGTGTATATATAGATCTGTAGTTTTTTGTAAATTGCTAAAATGGTTAATAATTTTCAAGCATTGTGTTATTGCGTATCTCTTTCTTTTGTATGTAGTCCGAGAGTGACCACGCGTCCTATAGTCCTCTTAAAAAATAGTAATATTTTAACACAGTGAACATTAACGATTTTATTACGACCATTTTATTTTTAAAGATCGATATAACTTTTTATGCGCTCTATTATTTTGCTGGGACAAAAATACGTAAAACAGTACTGTCAATGCGTAAACGGGTATAAGGTTGATGTATAAAAACGTGTATCGAGTTATAAATCGTTGAATTACTCGGTACTTCATCCATTTAGTTGGAATACTGATGAATAATTGTAAAATTGAAATAGTCTGCTGTATTCATTTTCAATTAATTATATTACCGGAGATTCTCGCGTCGCTACGTCGAGCAAGGTGCTATTGAATCACCCTTTTTTTTGGGGTGCCTAACTTGATTCCTTCCCAGTTTGCAAGTTAATCAGCATGAGACCTCTTTTAAGCGCCACAGTATTTATTAAAGCACTTATTATTATTATTGAAACAGATGCACCGCATAAAAGATCGCCATAAAAAGATATAGATAATCCGCTACAAGCACTTACACACCTTGTTCTCGCTTACGTTTATAAATCAAAGAGCAATACTCTTGTTTTAAAGGAACCTATCTTTTTGCAAAGATAAAAGACTCGCTTCGACAGATGTACTGAGATACGTCTGAAAATAATTTATTCGTTGAAATAGTAAAAAACGAAGTTTTTATGTTGCAAGTTGCAAGTACACATGGCCGTTGTTAAGGGTACTATGTGACTGTTTGCATAGGGTGGATAAGGTTTGAATGTGCACTGATTTTGCATCAGTTTTCATTAAAAATAAAAAGCAAAGTCCAGACTCACTGACCCAACAATGCCCGTCCCAAAACCTTGGACCTCGTAGGGGCCCAGCAGGACCGAAGCCTACTGGGGCCATGGGTTGTCCGAAAGGGAACCCCAGTGGCCTGGGGACGCAAGGAACATAGGAGTGGATTTCAGTCAATAAAAGTCTGACAAGACCTCTCGCTCTGCCCTAGAGTGAAAGAAGTCATAGGATGATTTTTACCTTTTACCTCAAAGAAAATGGTTTAGTTTAACTGAAGACCCATTAAAAATCGCTAATGATATTAACTAACTTAACCATTTGTTTCCACCTGTTGAAACTTAATTAAAATCTATATTTCTGTTCAATTACAAACTAAACTAGCTTAGGCACAAGATAAACATAAAAAAATCCCAATGACCAGTTCCAAATGCAAATACGTTTTCCGCCCATTAATTAATTAGATTCAGTGTTACCAATAAAAAAAAAACAATCCACATTAAACTAGTGTTGCAACATCTAAAAACAGCTGTTCGACATTGTCCAATCACAACGAATAATAAAAAGGTAATTAGATGTCGATTAAACTGTTTTTTATGTGTAGTCTATTTACCTACATTTATTTAATGTTTGGAAGTTTTATAGCATAGACGTAGAGAATCGACTGAGCTTTCCCTCTGAATGTCGAAAATTCTAAATGAAGGAAAATAGACGCCTTGCATCGGGAGTCGCAGGGCGATTCTCGACCACCAGGTAGGCAGGCAAGGGTGTTGTAGGTGCAGGCTTGCGGACGGTAAACGATGGGTAGCTCGCTGTCCGGTATGAACAAGGCCCTGCTCGACAGCGTGCTGTGTTCCGTATGCGACTCAAAGAGATGTCAGTATCATTGATGGGGCTCGCTAGTGCCGATGCCTTCTAGAGCTGTGGGATTGTTGGAAAGAGTTATCTTGGCCCTGGAACGCAAAGGGCAACTGAAGGAAGTCAATAAAAATCTGACACTCCCTCTCGTTCCACACAGAGCGAGAGAAGTTATTTAACATTTCGGTAGCGCATGTCAGTTCCGTACATTTTAGGGTTTCTGACAATCGTTAAGATAATTTTTTGATGAGTCGGATATAGCGCCGCGCCCTCAAGAGTGACAAGAGAATGATGCGGGCAGATTCGTATCAGGTGGCCGATGCGATTGGAGCGGTTTCGGTAGTTTACAGCAGTGTCAAAGAAACGCTTGGTAAGTATGTATATCATGAACTACTGGATAAAGACAATCATTATTGCTGATAAAATGCCACTTTGGTTAATCTCAGGTATGAAGTGCAAACAGACAGGTAAGTGCGAGGGAGATAATACAATTATGAGTCCTGTACGGGACCAAGTAAACTTCTAGAAAATGACAACTCATTTTATAGAAGTTTATTTGGCCTCTTTTTCTGGCTTGTAGTGTCACCTTTATCATTGTAAATTTCTTACAGAACATAGACAAGCCGTAGTCAATCTTCGCAGGTTGAACGGTTTTTTTTTTTTTTGGTGGGAAAATCATTTTATGACATCCCCCGCCCTTGGGCGGGGCGGGAGATAGTGTCAGACTTTTACTGACTAAAAACCCACTCCTGTTCCTTCGTTGCCTTTCGTACCAGGGCCGAGTCTTCCTTTCAGAATCAGACCCTTGGCCCCGACAGGCTTCGACCCTGCTAGCCCCCTACAGTTGCTGACATCTCCTTGAGGCGCGCGTGGAACAGCACGCACCGTCGACGACTTGGGCTCGGTCCGGACGGTTACCGGACGGTCGGAAGGCGAACCACCCATTGCTCGCCGTCCGCAAGCCCACGCCTACGATGGCCGGAAATCGGGATCGGAATCCCGGCGGCGATTGGGGCGTGAGGACCGTTGCCTCACGCGATCGGCCGCCTCCTTTGCTAGCATTATTGCTTCGCAGAAGGAGGCAACCGCCTGCCACTCCTCCTCGCTCCGGACCATGGCCTGTACCAAGGTCCGGCGCGAGAGATCGCCCCCACGAGGACACGGCGTTGCTCTGCCCAAGCGGGGCACACCTCAGGTTGAACGGTAGTAGCTGGATAACAGTATGATGTCTATGTACAGCAGTGAGCTACTATAGGCTGATAATGATGATGAGAAAAGAGATAGAAGAGATAGCTATTGCTTTGTCTCGTTCTAGAAAGTGGTTAGTTTGGTGAGGGTATTTCTCATGCTCAGTCCATTCTCAATGTTTATGTGTTATATGCTTGCAGAACTAAAAGTGTTGCAAACTAATTTTTTATTCGTTTTCTAAGAGATTGGATGAGTTAAGTGAGTGTTGAGTAATATAGTCATAAAGATGAGCTTGATGTACAGAAATTAATTACCATTAAGTAGTGTTATTTAGTTTAGTAATTAATTCTAGGTATCGGAATGTTTTTAGCAATATCCTTGGTAATTGGGTTTGTGGCTTGTTTCATGGTGAAATTACTAGAGTAATATGTCTACTGGCCTTGTTTAGTACATTTTTAAGCATTTTCTGTTTTATTATTTGAAATAACTGGGCGTTAGCTTACACATTTCTTTGTTTTTAGGTAAGCAACCATCGAACAGGGGCGCCGACTCCGTGGGTGCTCGGGGGCTCGAGTACCCATGATAAATAAACAGTGGGTGCCCCCCTGCACCCCTGAGAATAGACAGAAACAGATCAGTAAACGCCTTTTAGGTTACGTTGTAAATTATAATATTTCGTGATACTAAAAACCAGTTTCATTTTTATATATTGGCTTCATTTTATATATTCTTATCAAACATAATTAGTAATTAAGTACGCAGTATGTAAGAAGGACATTTATTTATTTGTTGGTCGATCAGTGTGAATTTCTCTTCTCTCACTTCGCCACTTTTTCTAGTCCATCAAATGAGCATGAGCACCCATGAGGTTTTCTAAAAGCCGGCGCCCCTGCCATCGAATAACTTCTTTCGCTCTGGGTGGAGCGAGAGGAAGTGTCAGACTGTTACTGATTAAAACCCACCTGTGTTCCTTCAGTATTTGGCAACAAATCTAAGTCAGCGAGTTCTTGCAAACCTCGCTTAAGTAGTCAAAGCTACAATAAAACTTTCAGCTTCATTTTTCATTGCATCTATTTATACTCCATCTGTTATTTACCTATACCGATGTTTGGTAATTAACTAAATTTAAATAATCTTTGTATGTCTTTTATACGATGTTTTTTTAAATAAAAAGACATATTAAGATTGTTTACGACTACGTTTAGTTAACTTCCTAAACAAATGGAGTATATAAAATATGATGTGTTTCCTGATGGCTACAACCCGGGAATCTTTAAGTCAAGAGTGAATAGTTTGCTTCTAGGTAAGCGCGCTCCATCGTCGACCGCATCGTCGCTTTCCATCAGCGGTGAGATAGCGGTCAAGCGCGAACCTATCAAGAATAAAAAAAAAATGATTCCACGTATTGTCTATTTGTGTAGATATAGAACTCAATTTTACATCACAGTGTCCATGAAGAATCGAATTGCGAATGCTTAAAACAATTACTGAACTTCGCTCGAAAAAATGTCGCCAGAAAATTCTTTAGCGATATTGTAACACATATTCGCATATGTTAATTTTTCTTTAATATGACATCCTGAAAATAGCATTTTCTCAGTTATTATTGCTGTAAAAAAGGTTTCTACTTGAACACAATACTTACCAAAAACCTCACATTCAGAATTGATAACAACTGGAACAATTTGCCCGTTGCGGTCTTCCCATCCGATTATAATTTGGGTGTCTTCAAGGTTAGAGTGAATAGGTTTTTAATAAACTAGTACGCCTCACCATCAACGATTGCATCACTGCTTACTATCAGGTGGGATCGCAGTCAAGCACTAGCTTAATCAATTAAAAAAAAAAACAAAGATTCGCTGTTGCCATCAGCTTCGCCCGCGTGTTGCGTTGCCAGGCATCCGGATTAATCAGTGAGTGGTACTAGGGTAAAAGTGGGATAGTTGCCCCACATTTTGAAATTGATTTTTTTTTCCTACAAATAAATTATATTTAAACCAATTTTTCAATTTAATCGTACATTGGTCTATTATTTATTATATTTTAAAAAGAAATTCAATGCAGCTATTGCTTATACATATAGAAAAAAACAAAAGTTACAGTACTAGTTCTGAGTATAGATGCCTCTTATATGGGTTAGATGCCCCGATGCTGTTGTCACTATGAGGATAGTTGCCCTTAGGTATAAATCAAAGCATATTTATAATTAACAAGTTTTATTTTAATATTTAGTTATGGCACATTACACTTTGGTTTTAATTTTCATGTTCTTTCACTAATCAGCTTCAGAAAAAAAAATATTCTTCACTTTGGTTTATTCTACTTCTTCTCTTAGGTATATTTCACTTCTTCACTTTGGTATATAATTATTATTAGTTCTCATATTAATCAGCTTCAGAAAAAAAAGTATTTCTACAGTTCAGTCTACGGTGTTTTTTTCGTATTCATTCGTTTAATCCTACCGCATTCATTGCAATAGTCGCCGTACATGGTACAATCCTCATGTAGCCATTTTTTACACATTACACATTGTATCCAATCTGCAGTTGATTTGGTCTTTTTATATTCTTCAAAGCATTCTTTGCATTCCCAATCCTTGTATGCCTCTGACTCAGATTCATCCGAATTATTTGAAATCGATATTTCATCACTCGACTCCTTGTATTCTATTCGTCTTTTCTTATTATTTTTTGCTGGAACTTTACTCTGAATCATAGCTTGAGATCTCTGTTTTTTTTTATGCAGATCAATTTCACCTGCTCTCGCCTGGTCGATATCTGAATCAGATTCATTAGAAATATCCGAGATGGTCATTTCATCTCTAGATTCTCTAATGCCTTTTCCTTTCTTAATACATTTGGCTGGAATCTTCTTTGGAAACTTGACTGCAGTTCGTAACACTTTCTTCTGTACATCAGCTTTAGCTGTTCGACATTTATTTTTACAACGTATTCCTGGAGTAGCTTTACCTTTAACTTTAGATTTCTTCGCTTCAATATTTTCTTTAGTGTTTAAAATTGCAGCTGATTGTTTTCCTCTCTTATGAAATGGTACCGGAACAATTGGCACCGGCGAAGATTCTTGCAAATATTTGCTTGGTGTTTCTAGTTCCTCAATGTTTATAATATTATTATTCTGTGAAAGAATTGATGGGCTTGAATTAGAAAATCTCCTATCTGGTCGATCCGTATTACAAGGAGAAACGTTGGATAAATTTCGACCGACTCCCAGAGTTTGTACATTGGATGGACCTGGTTCCTGCTCAAGAGCTTCTTCATTTCTATAAAAAATATCCATATAATTAGGAGTAACGTTAGAAAGAACTCGATCAACTACAGGACTTGATCTATTAGATGAAACTTGTTCCGGTTCTGGTGCATCATTTTCACCTGCATTGTCTTCTGTAGACCTTTGATTACTCAAAGAAATGTCAGATATTGCAAAAAAGCTCTCTGGAACTGCAGAGGGATTGAAAGGGTAAATACCACAAGCCCTAAATCCCGAAATCGCATTAGAACTTGTGGCTGCTCGAGTCCACGCATTCCCAATAAGTTTTCCTGCAACTAATCGATTAATCTTTCGTTCCTTGTGTGACACTACCCAATTTCGTGTTTCAGCAGCAAAGAATGTTTTAAAAGGCTTAAAAAAACTGCGATCCAGTGGTTGCAGCGCTTGAGTGGTGTGGCTGGGTAGGCAAAATAAAATTATATCATTTTCTTCGGCAGTTTGAAGCATATCTATTGCATTCGTGTGAGAAGAATGGCCATCCAGAATCAAAATAATCTTTCCTATTGGTTTTTTAGGTACAAGATGTTCTTTCAGCCACTTGTGAAATAATTCAGCATTCACGTACGCGGATTTTCTATTCATATAGACTTCTGATCCAGGTGGGAGCCCATCCTGAAATTCTGGTTTCTTGTTTACTCCTTTGATGATGACTACTGGGGGAAGAAAGTTCCCTACAGCATTGCAGCATGCTATTACCGATAAAGTTTCACCTTTTTCAGCAGAAGTTATAGAATGGACTACTCTTGCGCCTCTTGTAGCAATGAATTTTCCAGTAGAGTTATTTAACTGCACACCTGTTTCATCTACATTGTAAATCCTATCCGGTTTATCCAGTAAGTCATGCTCTGTCATTACTTTAAGCAGTAGTTCAAACATTTTGTTAACTTCATCTCGATTTAATCCCTGTGCTCTTGCAACTGATAAGCCTTCTGCCTGACGAATAGTTAACTCTTTATTACGTTCTAAAAATGATCTTAACCAATGCGGCCCAGCCTTTCGAGTCTCCTTATTAAAATTGGTTTCTTTACCCAGTTTTTCAGCAAACTCGAAAGCTAATCTTCGAATCATGTCCCGGGTTGGAGGGAAACCAGCTTTTTCTAATTTCTGTATATGACTCACCAAACGTTTTTCGTTTACAAAATCAAGAAGTGGGTGTTTTCCTATAAAAAAAAAACAATGTTAGAAATAATACGATTTTTTTTTACTTAACAAGAACTTAGGTCATACAACTTTATTACCTAATGTCAGTTTTTCCGTATTTTTGTTAGCGAATCTTCGCCTCAATGTTCTTGAGGGAATCCCATATCTACGAGATATTTCGTTAATTCCTAGAATGCCTCTCGAAATTTCGTCTATTGCAGCTATTAATGCCTCTTGCGTCCATTCAGCTCGTGGACGAACTCCAACCTTTCTAATATATTTGCGAGGCATTTCTGAAAAGAAAAAATGGGAACATGATATGCAAACATCAACATAATCCATAGGGGATAGATGCCCCTAAGGGCATCTATACTCACAAAATACGAGGCGTCTATCCTTTTCAATAGGGATAGTTGCCCTAATTAAAATAAAAAAATCCCTTTTAAAAAATGACAAAATGTTACACTGACGGTAATATTTAAACTATACACTTGCAAATAATAATAAAATAATATAACTTACCTTTGGAAATGAAAAGTTCCACGCGTTTCTAAAATATCAACGTTCGTAATCCGCGATCTTTGTGAGCGAGCCCGTCGATCTTTCTTCATGAACACGCAACACGTCGGATCACAGCGGTTGCCGCTCGCACACTAGCGGGGTGGGGGGTGTTCTTTGCTTATGAGTATTAACTGCGATCATAGAACGTTTGCAAGTCATAATTTGAATTTTGGGGCATCAATCCTCCTAGGGCAACTATCCCACTTTTACCCTATATTTCGCTTTTATATAGGGTGACTGGTAATTAGTGTACGATACTTAAACACGCGATTGTGCTCATGATAACCAACAACTTTTATTAAGGGAACAAACCTGAAATCGCGAAAAAAAATCAGCTGTTCAGTACATTTATGTTTGCCTAGTGTACTGAACAGCTGATATTTTTTTCGCGATTTCGGTTTTGCTCCCATAATAAAAATTGTTTGTTATCATGAACACAATCACGTGTTTAAGTTTCGTACACTAATTACCAGTCACCCTATATACATAGATAGAAGATAGTGTGACAATAGTTTTCAACCTGGCAACCTGAACCAATTTCTCTTTTACAAAGACCACGTTAGACAATTGTCTTACAAGTAAAACGTACCGAACAGATGCGCATGCGCCGGTATCGTCCTTATCGTAACGTGATCATGAAATCCCGGGGTGTAATCACAAAAGCACCTAACGGGTTTAAGACATCTGCTGATCGCCTGATCTGTGAGATTTTGTGGTCTAATTTAGAAGATGTTACGGGGCTTTAAAAAATAACGGGAAAAAAGACGTTTGTTTTTGGTGAGTTTAGTTACAGTTTCTGCTTACAGTTAAACCCTGAATTAACTATTGTTTGATTGTAATTAAATTATTATTTTTCGAAGTGGTGAATCAATAACTCCCGCTTTAGTTGGAGCGATATTAGTATACGTTGTAATATTTTCCATATCTTTTTTAAATTTATTAATATAGTATATTTATGTATTTTGCTGTTTTAAGCACTCAATACCAAGTATCATTAAATTAAATTGTATTTTAAATAGTAATTTTTATACATAATGCACACCTACCGCTTGAGCTCGCTCGCTTGTTTATTGTTATTATTAATTATTAAATTGTTTTTTTTTTTTATTGGTAGCAGTCTAGTTAGTGATCGTGCGTCGAATCTCCCTGATCTATACAAATTTTTTTCTTAACCCGTCTCCTAACACTCATCGATGTGTGCGCTTACACGAACCCCATTATAAAGGACATATCCCAAATATACGCGGACGCAAGGTGCGGTGACAAGTTGAGCATCGCAAGGTGCAGTTTCCATCTAATATAACCATTGATTCCATGGGAAAATATCACCGTACAGTACCTACCTACATATGCAAGAAATTCGGAAGGCGGATGCAGCATGCAGGTTTTACTTCCGCGACTCAGTTTACTGTTAGAGAACTGTGAAACAAAAAAAAAAGATGGCGGACAAATAAATTTGGAGGTGAGATTAAATAAGGATGGAGCAGCAAAAAGTTGTTTTGTCAAGTGATAATGGAATCTAGACGTTTAATTAAAGAATAGTGTTCGTCTACAATGCCTTGTTAAATGTTGAGCTAATAAAAATAAAAAATACTTTTTTAATTAAAATGCATAATAAGGCGCAGGAGTTGCAAAAGCTGCGCCATTTATTTTTAGTCCACAAGATTTTTTACAAAAAACAATGCGAAAAAATGTGGAATTTACTAAAAATATGCCAACAGTATTTAAAACACGCTGTAACGTCAGCTGTCTGTCAGTAATTTGATAAATGGTTCACAATCCTAGTAGAAAACAGTAAAAAATCGCAAAAAAACAATGCGCATGCGACACTAATCAGTGGCTGACGATTTTTAAGAACGGATGTTGAAACAGAACGGAAATTGGCACTTTTTGTAATCACCAACATAAATTATTATAAAATCGATTGTTTCACACCTTTAACTCAACGCCATAAGGGCTATATTCGAAAGAAAAGGTATACATAAATAAATTGGTAATACCTCTAAAACTTTAAAAACGAAAAGGTCACAAGTTTCCTAAGTTTTGTAGGTCAACTTTTTGCTATCAATTCTTTATGCAGATGTGCTTTTTAAAATAATGCTCTTCCGAGGTGCGGCAGATGTACCGAATGGGACCTTGAAGATGTTTGGCGAAAAAAAAAACAACACTACACCTTTTGCTTTGGAGTCCATCAGGCAGTTTTTTCTTTTTATCTTTTTTAAGATGCTCTTGTGATGCGCTCAAAAGATCGAAGTGTTTGGCTCTTTGTATCTCAAGAAGCTCCTAAGCACTGAGATTACAATGTATTTTTAAATCTAAATGTAAGTAGATGTTTTAAATTAGCTGCTCCAATAGAGGATAGAAGACCACTTGAATATTGATTAAGATTTTTGGTCGGTGGTATTTTTATAAACATTGCATGATGACTGGATAGTTTATAACGATTGCCAAGAAGAACATATCTACAGTTCGCACATATTTAATGAAAACCGTAAGTAAAGTTAAAAGATTAACTGCCAGGCCGTCTCTTAACAATCCCAACTAAAACCATTAACTAAATAAAAAAGAAAATTTGCGATATGTGAAACTTTAATCAATGAAACACGAGCATTATAAAAGTACGTATTCCCACCATATGCCTCACGAAAAGTAGTTGGCTGTCGTAAACAGTAGGTATTAATTTATGAACCAGTGAAGTCGAGACAGCTCGCCGGAAACTGCCATTAAAAACGACTTTATCGCCTCCGATTTGCGTCTGTGAGCCTCAATGACAATGATTGTGGACTAAACACAGGTTTTTAAATAAATAACGGGTCCGAATTAAGTTTCCAGTCGACATTTCCCTCGGGCGCTCTCGTTATAGCCACGCGTCCGAAGAAACACGAAAGCTACCGAAAAGACCCGAAGATGTTGCCAAAACAAACGCGTGCGCAGACGAATTTGAACGTTGAACAATGCGATTTAAAGTTTAAATTGGATTGTTTTAAAAATTCGGCCTGTATAATAGTGAAGACTTGAGGTAGGCAGCTGTGTTTCACACAGTTTTGAAGTAACGTTTGTATCATTATGTGATTTTTTTTTCTTGAGGCATATGCATTTTGAAGAAAGATGGCCAGGTAAAAGATGTTTGAGCAGATGCTTTCTCATGGACATGTTGGGTCACTTCTAGTATCTTCCGGTTAAGATACTTGAGAACTTATGTTATACTTAATTGTTTTTATTTTTTCCGGCCTTGTGAACGCAGAAGCTGGAATGACACAAACAAATACAAATTAAATATCATTTAACATTATCATTTAAAGTTTTATGTTAACTAGTAAGTATATCTATCTGATTATGATAAGATTTTGAGATAAGATTTTCAGATAAGATTTCGATTGACGCAAATCACAAAGTTTAAGTTATTCTTGTGCAATTTTTGTGCATATTGATTACTTACCCAAATGAGAGAGCTCGTGGCTAAAGTAAAAACAGCAGCAAGGGTCAATATCCAAGGTTAAGCTACACTTATCGAGGTTAGCTTGAGGATGGGTGACCATCTTAATATACCGAGATTCTTCCATGCCTCTCAAAGCACGTTAAGCTGTTTGTCCCTGCAGACTTTTGTAGATCTTTGACAATTGTTACGGTTAGTTAGAAAACAGAAAATCTAACACCAGTCACGTCAAGAAGTGTCACGTTACCCAATTACTGGGTTGTGGAGGTCAGATCGCTCCATGTTAAATACTGGTATTCAGTTGCATTAGGTTAGACTGGAAGCCGACCCCATCACATTTAGGATAAGGCTCGGCTGATATACTTACTCGGTTTTAGTTTTAATTCATAGTACTCCGCAGTTTCATCCGCATCTTTGATAACTGCTCCGCTCCGTTAAAAAACCTGAACATTGAATTAATTTTTAGTGCGAGATTAGCACGTTAAAATAAACAAACAAATTCTTCAGCTTTATAATATTAGTATATATATATTATACAATATGTAACTGGAATAATGCTACAATCATAATTTAGGCATTGAAATGCACTTAGCTAGTGTTATTAAAAGAAATTAATTATGCACTACGGTATTGATACCTATTTACTCACACACTTACGTTATATGTATTTTGACTGGCCTGCTTGTCTAGTGGTTAGTGGCCGTGACTGCTATTCTAGAGGTCGTGGGTTCGATTCCCACCCAGGACAAATGTTTGTGTGATGAGCACGATCATTTGTTCTGTGTCTGGGTGTAATTTATCTACAATATGCATGTATGTATTTAGAAATATATAAGTGTGTTCATCAGTTGACTAGTACTCATAACACAAGTTCTGCTTAGCTTGGGACTAGACGGCGTTGTGTGATAGTTTAAAAAAAAAGTTATAATTTTTTTATCCTAAAATAATTCTTGATAATTACCATTTTAAAAATAGCTGAAATCGTTTCAGTTTTAGATTCTGAATGTACCTACTACTTTCAGAATGTGCTTTTATTATGTACAGATTTTTTAATTATCTTAAAAACCTACATTCTGTTAGTCAATTAGTTTTACGTCTTTAGAGCAGTAAGCAGAAACCTCTGGAATACAAAACAGCTGCAATCTTAACCAAACCTTAAACATCTTAATAAAACTTTTTTGTTTTTCAATTTTTTCTATGCACCAACCTTTTTTTTTTTTAATAATTGTCAGCCATGACACTAAGAAGTTTTTTCCTCACGGCACGTACCAAATGTTCTGGGTTCGGCAGCTGCGCACGAGTCGAGCGAGGAGATCATTTCGCGAATTATCGTTTCTTGGGAGCCAGATGCCGCGTTAACTAAAAATTTTAACATAATATGTATGAACGAAACGTCTTAAGAAACCCGCTTTTTGTAAGGCTTTTCTTACTTTAATTGTTTGGTAAATAATCGCGGAATTATTTCAGTGGCTGCTTCTGGCAAAATTACACCTTATGGTTTTGCTATAAGGTTGAAAATTAAGTAAGTAACAGTTTAGTCTTACGCGGTTATGTTGTACTTGCAAGGAACACTTGGCACCTGACTTAGTCCGTAATGCGTGTACGCATAAAGGTGTACCCACTCTTGTCGTATATATGGCTGTGAAAGGGCGAGTTTTGTTAGTCCAGTGCCATATTGTATAGTTTGGCATTATGACAATTTCATGCTTCAATAGATCTTTGAGGGATTGAATGATGAACAAAAAATGCCGGTAAAATGTTCTTCATTGTTGTAAATAAAAAGTAGTTTAAAGTAAATTATTACAAACTTTTTTCATTTTGTTTGTGCATTACCCTTTATCTTAATAAGTAGGTAACATTTTACCTATTTTTTTGGTTTAATTTGCCTAATAACAAAGTCGTGTCTTTTTTTACATGGGAAAATCATCTAATGACATCCTTCGCTCTTGGGCGGAGCGGGAGGGCGTGTCAGACTTTTACTGTCTAAAAACCACTCCTGTTCCTTCTTTGCAATTGTTCCAGGGCCCCGAACAAAGACATGTCTGTGTTCATTTAGGATTAAGCTAAGTCGAATTTGGTAAAGTATTAGTATACAGTTATATTTTTTTCAGTTATATTTAAGTCCTAACTCACAATGGGCTCGCGTTTGGCCCGTTTGTCCTCCTAGAGGAGGCCTGAGTCCCAGCAGTAGAAACATTATAGGATTGCTTATGTATGTATGTATCTTTAAGTCCATACTAAGTGACGAGCCAATATTACTACAAACAGTTACAATTCTCCCTCCGAGCTGCTTCTGAAAAAAAACCTATATGGGAAATTCCAATACCACATTGTCCGACCCGGGAATTGAACAAAGGACCTCAATTTCAAAACTAGCTATCGCGGCCGCTAGACCAAGGACGCCAAGGTCTAGCGCGAGGAGGAATGGCAGGCGGTGGTCTCCTTCTGCGAAGCAGTAATGCTAGCAAAGGAGGCGGCCGCACGCGTGAGGGAACAGACGTCCTCACGCCCCAGCCGCCGGGACCTCGATCCCGTTTTCCAGCCACCCGTAGGCGTGGGATGGCGGACGACGAGCAATAGGTAGCTCGTTTTCCGGCTGTCCGGTAACCGTCCGGACCGAGCCCGAGTCGTAGACGGTGCGTAGTGTTCTATGTGGCCAGGGTCGAAGCCTACTGGGGCCATAAGTGGACAGGGAAAGCCGGGGTCCTGAAACGCTAGGCAAAGAAGGAACATAAGTGTCCATAGTTCATTGGATGATTTCCCACCTTAAAAAAAAACCTTATTTGAATTCTAAATTAGGATTTTATTAGTAAAATTAAGAATAAATAATTTAATTAGGTCTAAAGTCTCATAATTACATAGATCGATGGGAACCGGCCATGTTTACATAGAGGTTAATGTATTGTTCTGTGTTAATGTTCGGAAACACATTATGTGACCAATTTGTATGATAATGCTGTAGAACTGGAAATATACAGGCGGTGGAGATTTTCGTTTTCTTTGTGCCATATGGCATCGAGCTGCAAATGAGAGTATTCTATAGGTACATATATGTAGGCCAGCGGCTTCGCCCGCGTGAAAATAGTTCTCCATACAAACTTTCAACCCCAGTTTTACCCTCTTAGGGGTTTTTTTTATTGGATGTGAAAATCATCTTATGACAAATCCCGCTCTTGGGCGGAGCGCGAGATAGTGTCAGACTTTTACTGACTAAAAACCCACTCCTGTTCCTTCTTTGCCTTCGTCCCAGGGCCCCGGGTTTCACTTTCATACTACCCGTGGCCCCAGTAGGCTTCGACCCTGCTGGGCCCCTACGGTTTGCTGACATCTCTTTGAGGAGCGCGAGGATCACTACGCGCTGTTGACGACTGGGCTCGGTCCGGTTAATTACCGAACAGCCGGACGGCGAGCTACCCAGTGCTCGACGTCCGCAAGCCCGCGTCTACCGTAGCCGGTAGTCGGGGTCGGAATAGCTAGCTAGGACCGCGGAGAATTTCTGAAAGGGAAACCCGTAGTCCTAGAACGCAAAGGGTAATTGAAGGATACAGGTGTGGTTTTAGTCAGTAAAAGTCTGACACGCCCTCTCGCTCCACCCAGAGCGCGAGAAGTCATTTTGATGATTTCCCACCTAAGAAAAAAAAAAATCGGGTGTCTACTTTGCTGTATACTCCAATGATGACTATTTCTAGGAAATCGATGCATCTTGTAAAAAATACATTCAGTATCCATTTATAGGATTGCAATATGACTTCCAATTAATTATTATAATTGCGTGAGAATCAAATGCTAACATCATGTTTCAAGGAAGAAAATTGACAGAAAAATGTAACAAAATTATCTCAGTCGGTTTTAATTTCAACGATATATAATTCTGTCATTAAAGCCATTTAAAATTGTTTGATATGTTATAGAAGTAAGGAATACTTTGAAATATTACGTCGATTGCGTACTGTTAAATACCGGATGGTGTTTTTAAGATCCAATCATAAAGTTAGGAATGTCTAACGCCAAATGTAACCGGTATGGACTCCTTGCAGCGATGCTCAACCTCTTTCGTTTATCGATAAATATTGATGACACGTCGTTCCAATAATTGTATTATGGATTCCGAAGAATTGGCGCTCACGCAGGGGAAAAAATATGAAGAAATGTGTAATTATTTGAGCAATTACTTTAACGAAAGTGACCAATTGATGGAAAAAAGATACCTTTTTTTCAAAAAACACGCATACAATCTTTCGCTATATATGTATACACATAGCGAAAGATTGTATGCGTGTTTTTTTTTTGTTGGAAATCATCTAATCACTTCTCTCGCTTTAGGGTGGAGTGAGAAGGCGCGTCAGACTTTTTTTTTTATTATTCTTGATAGGTTCGCGCTTGACCGCTAACTCATCTGATGGAAAGCGACGCGACGATGCGGTCGACGATGGAGCGCGCTTACCTAGAAGTAACCTATTCACTCTTGACTTAAAGATTCCCGGGTTGTAGCCATCAGGAAAAACAGATTCCGGCAAGGAATTCCACTCCTTAGCTGTAGACTTTTACTTTTACCGACTATAACCACACTTTTTTGGTCACATTTGTGTCCTTCAGTTGCCCTTTCTTTTTAGGACCACGAGTTTCGGCCCTGCTTGGTTTGCTGACATACGGCGACCGACCCGACCGAGCCCAAGCTCGGTCGGGTCAGCTACCGGACAGCCTGGAGGCGCCTATTATACGTGTTATAGTTTTAGGTTTATATGATGTAGATTATTAACTTGGTGTACAATACTTATAAGTTTTTAATGTTCCTTGCCTCAAATGGAAAAACGGAACCCTTATAGGATCACTGTTGTCCGTCTGTCTGTCAAGACCCTTTATCTCGGGAACGCGTGGAGGTATCGAGTTGAAATTAAAACAATTTAGGTACACAAATCTGCGGTCCCTTGAAGTTGGGAAAAAATCTAACTTCTAAGTTAACGGAAAAAAGATACGGCCGTTTATATCGCTAAAAACATATATTCACAGAGTACATTAAATATTGCATATATTATTGAAACTCTCAAGGGAATCAAAATTCATAGGGTAGTTCCCGTTGACCCAGAATCCTGAAATTTTGCATAAAGCAAAGTCTTATAGCACAGGTAGGTATAGGAATAAATCTGAAAACAGTAAATTTGTTTTTACGTCAAAAAAAATCACGCCTGATAAAGTGATGGTATGGTTGATGTGTGTGGTTTGTGGGCGGTGTGGTCGTTGTGGTGTAGTGTGATGTGATTGTGTAGTGTGGTGTGTGGTCCTACTGATTGATTCCACAGTAGGTTGAGCATCACTGGGCTAATTAAATAATAATGCTAGAGTTATGTTGGTACCCCGGCGCTTGGTCGTGAGGATATCTAAATCATGATCTGTTAATTACTTTTATTGCTAGCTATAGTTTTACCGCGATTCCGTTCGCGTATTAATGCAAAAGAATTATGTTTTGAAAAATTATTTTATTACGTGGAAAATTGCAAGCAGCATATAAGTTAGTCTTAATGGAATATTTATAAAAAGGTGAGATTCCTCAATTGGTTTAAATAGTGAGCATTTCCAGTAGTTTCCTAAGTATAAATATAATTAGCTTTTTATAATCTGTTAGAACTCAGGCCTCCTATTTTTGATGTTGACTGGCCTGTTGGTTTAGTGGTTAGTGGCCATGACTGCTATGCCGGAGGTCGTGGGTTTGATTCCCACCCAGGATAAATGTTTGTGTGATGAGCACGATCATTTGTTCTGTGTCTGGGTGTAATTTATCTTACAATACATATGTTAAATACATATGTATGTATTTAGAAATATGTAAGTATGTTTATCAGTTGTCTAGTACCCATAACACAAGCTTTGCTTAGCTTGGGACTAGACGGCGTTGTGTGGTAGTTGTGGAATATTATATTATTATTTAGGAGACCCACAG
Organism: Mythimna impura; assembly: GCA_905147345.3. Classification (NCBI taxonomy): domain Eukaryota; kingdom Metazoa; phylum Arthropoda; class Insecta; order Lepidoptera; family Noctuidae; genus Mythimna; species Mythimna impura. Next base: position 8,335,861 of record LR990362.1, on the reverse strand, counting down.
GGTCGATGCGAGTTGGTGGATGTTTTATGTATTCGAAATTTTGGCTCTAGGACGTGCCGGTTGCCTCGTAATGTTTTGTTTCCTCAGGGACTGTAAAAATAAACAACTATGTTAGGAGCCTAAACCACTTCAAGAAACTCTTGTCCCAAATTAACCAGTAGCAACATCACCATCATCATTTCAGCCGAAAGACGTTCACTGTTGGACGTGACTTCCCCCAAGTGTAGCCATAATGACCGATCCTGTGTGTCTCGCATCCAAAAAAACCTAAATACTTTAGAAAATTTTTGCAGGTCGAAACGCCCATTTCAAATTTCCATGCCAAAACTGTAAACAAATCAGACCTGAGCGTCTCGCATCCATTGAGTTCCCGTGACCCTCAACAGGTCATCGGTTCACCTTGTGTGAGGTTGACCAACGATTCGTCTTCAGTTACGCGGTTGCCTCTCCAGAATCTTTCAGCTCCATCGACTATCTGTTCTGCGAACAATATGCCCTGCTTACTGCTACTTAAGTTTGGTCTTCAGGTTATGTCGGCCACCTTAGTTCTCTTGCGAATATCTTCGTTCCTGTTGCGATCACGCAAGGAAACTCCGAGCATTGCGACTTTCCTTTGGGTGACCATCTGTTCTGCGATCAGTAGCGAGAGTGTGTCCTAACTAGTTCTGATTGGTAAGTGTCACAGCAGCATGTTCTTTATGCTCTTGCGTACTTTTGTGCAAGTTACAAGCATGTGTGTTCCGGTCTTTATAATTTTTTGGCACTTTTGTGCAAGTTTCAGGTATTTGTATTCTGGCTTTTAAGATGGTGATACACATACATGTAGCTGGCACAAAAGTATACAAATAGCTTGCATGCCAGTGAGCTATAACAAATTCTGATTGGTGAATCTATAGCATGCTAGCTACTTGCATACTTTAGTGCAAGTTAAAAGTACGTATTGTTGTTGAAACTGCTACGGTCCGGACTAAGAGTTCTGCCTCGTCTTTTATACCCCGTATATCGAAGGACTGGAACAATTTGCTTGCTGCGGCCTTCCCTTCCGATTATAGTTTAGGTGGCTTCAAGGCTCTTAATAAACTAGTGCAATTGACTTGTCCTGGCTGTGGTTGTAATGTTGAAAATTTTTATACACTATTAAGTCATCTAGTCATTTAATAGTAGTATAAAAGAGTTCATATTGACTGAAAATTGTATAAGAGTGCAATTTATCACTCTTACACGATTATCACTTAATAGTAGTTTTTGCGACTCAAATACGATTAACGACGGTGTAAAAGTCGTATAGATGTTACTAAGACGACAGCACCGGTTATATTGCTGAAAATTGTGTATCAGTCATATAAAATAGTTGTTTAGGAGTTTATATGATGTCTTCATACGACTACAAGTTGTGTAAAGATAAGAGGCTCTAAGTCATATTACACGATAAAAATACTTCAATACGATGTTTAGAGCATTTTGAGTCACGTAACTCTTACTTATACGGCTGAAATGTTTGTTGGGCTCTTAAGGGGTGACCAGATGGTTGCAAACCAACGTCCCAACCAAGGTGACCTTGCTAGTTTCAATCCGTGTAGACAGCAGTCGTAAACCATGACCTTCAACGCCCTTGATTGGGAGACGCGTTTTCCCAACCACCGATCGTGTTGGCGCGTGGTTTACATCCATTTAGCCGCATTACAAACCAAACACATAAACCAACCTCAACGGTTGGAACGCTAGTTTGCAACTATGTGGTCAACCCTTTAATAAACTAGTGCGACTCACCATCAAAGATTGCATCACTGCTTGCCAGCACGTGGGATCGCAGTCAAGCGCTAGTTTATATGAACTAAAAAAAACAGACAAACTAACATTTTAAATGTATGTATATTATTACGGTGATCGTATTTCCCACAGTTAGCTCCCACTGTGTCCTGGACAGAATACTAAGCATATTAGTAAGCTGATACCTCACCTACTCTGTTTTATCGGAATTAGTATGTACTTGCATACATAATGCATGTACTTTGCATGTTTAGTTTGGACCGTTAGCTTGATGCGGCTTCTTAGTATTTTTTTTTAAATATTATAAACTAGTGCAGAAATCAGAAATCAGAAACGTTTATTTCAAATACACCAATTACAGGCACTTTTGAATTCAAAATTTCGGTCAGTCAAAAAAAATACAAGTGAAGCTAAATTGCACGTTCCAAAGCGTAGATCTCTATGGAGAAGAACGTGCAAGAAACTCCATGGACACTCTTTTAAATCATATTATGAGTTACATAAATCTTGGTTACATATTTCTTGTCGCTTCTAATGTGCTTGACTGCGATCTCACCTGATGGTAAGTAGTGATGCAATCGGTGATGGTGACGCGCACTAGTTTATTAAGAGCCTATTCACTCTAGCCTTGAAGACACCTAAATTATAATCGGACGGGAAGACCGCAGCAGGCAAGTTGTTCCAGTCTCTCGCTGTTCGCGGTATAAACGACGAAAAATTTAAGAGAAATTGACGGTATAAAATTTAAGATTTGTGGCATATTATTGCATTTGGTCATCATCATTTCAGCCGAAAGACGTCCATTGCTGCATATAGGCCTCCCCCAAGTGTAGGGGCCCAGCAGGGTCGAAGCCTACTGGGGCCAAGGGTCTGATTCTGAAAGGAAGACTCGGCCCTGGTACGAAGGGCAACGAAGGACCAGGAGTGGGTTTTTAGTCAGTAAAAGTCTGACACTATCTCTCGCTTCGCCCAAGAGCGGGGGATGTCATAAGATGATTTTCCCACCGAAAAAAAAAACAAAGTGTCGTCACAACGATTGAAACTCCTTTTCGTTCCGCCCAAAGCAGTAGAAGTAATTTAATGATTTCGTAACTTCAAAAAAAAAAAAATACTTAAGCGTGGGCTTGCGGACGACGAGCAATGGTTAGCTCGCCGTGCGGTCGTCCGGTAACGGTCCAGACCGTGTCCGAGTTGTCAATGGCGCGTAATGTTTCACACGCGCCTCTATTGATGTCAGCAAAACCGTAGGGGTTCAGCAGGGCCGAAGCCTACTACCGAGCTACCTGTTGCTCGCCGTCCGCAAGTCCGCGCCTACGTTGGCCGGAAATCGGGATCGGAATCCCGGCAGCGGTTGGGGCGTGAGGACCGTTGCCTCACGCGTGCGGCTTTCTCCTTTGCTAGCATTACTGCTTCGCAGAAGGAGGCGGCCTGCCAATCCTCCTCGCTCTGGACCATTGCCTGTACCAAGGCCCGGCGCGAAGTCGCCGCCGCCGATCGCCCCCACGAGGACTCGGCGTTGCTCTGCCCAGGCGGGGCACACCTCCAACGTGTGCTCCACCGTGTCCTCCTCGCGGTCCACACAATGGTGACACTCGGGCGTTTCTTCCGCACGAATCCGATGCAGGAACCTCCCGAACTTAACATGTCCGGTGAGGACATGCGTCATGCGGAAGGATCTTTCCAGCCACGCCTCAAAGAGGGGCTTTACCGCCATCACGCTCCGTGCTAGAAGGAGAGAGTTCATTGGATGATATCACACTTAAACAAAAAGTACTGATTTAAGTGTGTAAAAAATTTGAAGAATATTGAATATTTTTTATGTTTCCACTACAAGAGGTATAAATTACATTCTGTGTAATTTTATATTCCGTACGTGCAATTGACAGGTGATTATATAGATTTTCATAAAAAGTAGGTCGACGTCTCCTAGACAGTTATTGCAATATTTATTTTAGATTTCTGATCCGCCTGTTTTAACACTTCGTCTTACTAAAATATTAAGTCAGATAATTTACTAGTATCACATTAATCAGACTAATATTGTAAAGGCCAAAGTTGGTGATTGTGTTTGTATGTTTGTTACTTTTTTACGCTCGAACGGTTGAACGTATTTGGATTAAATTTGGTATACGGGTAAACCGTTTCCTGGAATAGTACCATAGGATACTTTTTACCCGAGAGTAGGTATGTTCCTTGAGATAATTATCTACCTACACTTTTCTTTTTCGGTGGGAAAAACATCCAATGTCAAAATCCCCCGCTCGTGGGCGGAGCGTGAGATAGTGTCAGACTTTTACTGACTAAAAACCCACTCCTGTTCCTTATTTGCCTTCGTTCCAGGGACCCGGGGTTCTCTTTCGCATCACATGGCCCCAGTAGGCTTCGACCCTGCTGGGCCCCTACGGTTTTGCTGACATCTCCTTAAAGCGCGCGTGGAACACTAAGCGCTGTCGACAAGTCGGGCTCGGTCCGGACGGTTACCGGACGGTCGGACGGCGAGCTACCCATTGCTCGCCGCTTGCCGGATCGGAATCTCGGCGGCTGGGGCGTGAGGGCCGTTCTCTCGCGTGTGCGGCCTCCTTTGCTAGCATTACTGCTTCGTTCTACCTTTACGTGGGGATAGCCGCAATGAAGTGTAGTGTTCCAAGCGGGCCTTAAAGAGATCAGCCAGCTAGGGCTAAAAACCCTTATTCAAGAGCGCAAAGGGCAAATGAAGGATATAGGTGTGGTTTTAGTAAGTAAAAGTCTGAAACGCCCTCTCGCTCCATCCTACAGCGGGAGAAGTCATTGAATTGTTTCCACCTAAAAAAAAAAAACTTGAACGTCGCTGGCAGAACCTAGTCCATTCAAATATGTTTTAAAAATACTTACTTGTGTCATTTCAGCAATGGCTGAAATATTTTCTTCTTGGTTGTTTCATTCTTGTTAGAGTGTTCGTGGTGATTACGAAGGTAGCTCTCCGGAAGCTGTCAGGGTACGCCGCACGACTTCCCGTCACTTTTTCCTGCAGGCACTCATACGGGCTCACTCGTTCAATGGGCCGCCAAGTCGCTTGGTAGCCAAGTTACGTTTCGATTCTCTTTTCGTTGATCGCCTCGAGTCGGCCACGCCTCCTATTCCTTTGTTCTGACCACGTGACTGAGCGTCGAGATGAAGTCAGAATAAAGGAATCGGAGGCGTGGCCTACTCGAGGCGATCTACGAAAAGAGAATCGAAACGAAACGATTGTAACTTGGCTAGGGGCTAACATCCAGGGGTCCAAGTCTGTTATTTATAAAAATTCGTCTTTCCAACACGATCCCATTGTCATTTTGCTAATAGTTCGTAATCTGCTAAATCATAATGATCGATCACTGATCGGTCAATGGTCTTGTAATAGAGTTGTGGTAGAATGACAATATCGAGCTGTCTCGTAACAAATAAAAAGCAATGACTGCACAATGACGTTCTAATCGCAGGAAATAATGATCAAAAGAACTGTCAAAATTTTAGCTGATTACCGCATACGTCAGACATTAATTTGTCATTATGTACGAGATTACCATTCTATGCCATTTCTTTCAATGGAGTGTCAGTGGTTGACCATTGGAAAGTCATAATGACGTCATTATATTAGTAGATTACCAAACTTGTCAAAATCAACAATTATGAAATCAGTGATAGGCTATTCTGACACTATTGTAATATACTTGAGGCCCTGGTCAGCCCATCGCATCGATGATCTACCACGCGGCCTCGTCCCGTCCACCTTTCTACGTATATCAAGATGTTCGCTGAATAAAAATAATAATAATAAAAACCTTTATTTCAGACCACTTAGATCCAATATACAGCCCTTAAAATAAAAAATCCAAAAAGAAACACAAAAAAGTACATGAACAAGTCCTGACAAAAATAACAAAACAACTCATTATTTTAAAACTAAAACAATAAATTAGGTATAATATACCTACCTACTGTTTTAGGTAGCGAAAAATGTTTAATTTTATAAAGTACAAATCGTACAAATTCAAAAATAAAATTATAATTAGGTACATATTTACATAAAAATCAGACACAAAACAATAAACAGACTAATTTATTTCTCGCAAAATAAAATTATTAAGCTCAAAAGCATTTTTATTCGATTCTAAAAAATCTCGCAAATAAAGTGTGATATTTAGCATAAATTTATAGCAGTGATCTGTTAAATGTACTGAATCGTTTCACACGGGGGCGTTTCAGACGGCCGGTGTATGCGCATGCGCAACGCTTGTCGTAAAATAAAAGAGTAATGTGCTGTCTGAGGGCGCTTTATGGAGATAACACAGGTATCTGTAAGTACACGTTATGTTTTTATTTGGTGTTGTTTTTGTTTAAACTAGAGTACGTTTTTATTGTCTAAGATTTTATTGCATTTTTTTTTCTTTTAGGTGGGAAATCATCCATTGACATTTCCTGCCCTTGGGCGGGGCGGGAGGGCGTGTCACTCCTGTTCCTTCTTTGTCCTCGTTCCAGGGCCCCGGGGATATGGGGGGACGCATCACCCATGGCCCCAATAGGCTTCGACCCTGCTGGGCCTCTACGGTTGCCGACATCTCCTTGAGGCGCGCGTGGAACACTACGTGCCGTCGACGACTTGGGCTCGATCCGGAGGATTACCGGACGGTCGGACGGCGAGCTACCCATTGCTCGCTGTCCGCAAGCCCGCGCCTACGGTGGCCGGAAATCGGGATCGGAATCCCGGCAACTGGAGCGCGAGGACCATTGCCTCGCGCTTGCTGCCGCCTCCTTTGCTAGCATTACTGCATCGAAGAAGGAGGGGCCCGCCTGCCAAAACTAAATGGCTTCATATATAAATAAAAGTGAGACAATTTTAATTATTAAAAACTATAATTACAGTAAAATAATAGTAAAAAAATTGTAGGTACATAACCAGTAGACAGCGATGTGGAAGAGCTTTTTGACGCCATATTTTAGTTAGTTGTAATTAGCGTAGGGTTTTTAATAAAAGTTAGTTTTTACGAAGTTAACTCAATCTGTTTTCAGTCTAGATTATTTTTTGTTTCCTAGTTTTTTTTCCCAACAAAACATGGAGTTTTGAGTCATGCATTGATTGGGCAATTTATTATTTTGTAACGATGAGTTTCACAGCTGGCAGATGAGCTGTGAAAGTGTGAGAAAATGATTATTTATTTCGACCTAATTTTTGCTAGCGGCTTGGCCCGCGTCATAGTTGAAATTTATTCCTGGGGAACATATTCCTGGATTAAAAAGGATGTGTGCTATTCCAGATCATGGCCTACCCGTATGCCAAACATGCAAATCCGTTCTAACTTTAGCGAGGAATTCATCATCATCATCATTTCAGCCGAAAGACGTCCACTGTTGGACATAGGCCTCCCCCAAGCGTCTCCACAACGACCGATCCTGTGCGTCTCGCATCCACCGCATTCCCGCGACTCTCACCAGGTCGTCGGTCCACCTTGTGGGAGGCCTTCCAACGCTGCGTTTTCCGGAGCGCGGTCGCCACTCTAGAACCTTTCGGCCCCATCGACCATCCGTTCTACGAGCAATATGCCCTGCCCACTGCCACTTTAGTTTGGCGATTCTTCGGGCTATGTCGGCGACCCAATATTAATTATAAAACTTGGAGCAATTTCAAATCGTTACTTAAGTAATTAGTGTAATAGTGTGATTATTTGGGATTGTCTTATAATTATTTTATTACCTAAATAAACATTAAATATACGTAAGTAAACTATTATTAATAATATGTAGTGAAATGGGAGCCTTTCCAAATGAGCATCAAAATTAAACAAAACAGTTTTATTTTTTAAATATTTTTTTACATTTACATTTTTCTATATTAACGTATAAAACATTTAAAAATATAAATAATAGTAGTCTACCAGCATTGGGAATAGGGTCCTAGCTATCGGTGATCAGGGCTCCTGGGAGAGGAAGCTCCTAACAATACGCGCTGTGTCCAAGAGTACTGCTTTCTGGATCAGGCCCATGATCCAGCTGCCTAACGAGAGCCTCCTTAGATGTTGTTCGAGGCTCTTAGCTATTAATTGGCCGTTACGACTATCGGCACAATGATTACTCTATCCACTTCCCACATGTCGAAAACTTCGCCAGCCAAGTCAAGATATTTAGTTTGTTTATCTTTCTCAGCTTTAGTTTATTATTGTTAAAATTTGCCCACTTTTGGGCAAAGCACATTGCTCGCAGAACAGATAGTTGATGGGGACTAAAGGTTCTGGAGTGGCGACCACGTAGCGTTGGAAGGCCTCCGGACCACAAGGTGGACCGATGACCTGGTGAGAGACGTGGGAATCTGATGGATACGAGACGCACCGGACCGGTCGTATTATGGCGATAATTGAGGGAGTCTATGTCCAACAGTGGACGTCTTTCGACTGAAATGATGATGGTGATTTTAAATGAAAACATTAATTGGAAGATTTTCCACCTTGAAAAAAAATCAGGGCAAGTGCGAGTTGGACTCGCGCACTGAGGGTTCCTTACAAACTCATCTATGAAAACAGTTCAATTCCCGAATTGATTAACGAAGATTTTTCCGAATCGCAAAAAGGTTTTTTTTTTGTGACGTAACTACAAATTTACAGTTTTCAGATTTTTTCCTATAGGTACTTGTGCTATGAGACCTTGCTTCATGGCAATAATTTCAGGATTTTAGGTCAACGGGAAGTACCCTATGAATTTTGATTCCCTTGAGAGTATCCAAATAAACGTTTTATGGGATGTAAACAGCCGTATCTTATTTTTCGTTAACTCACAAGTTTGATTTTTTCACAGCTTCAAGGGACCGTAGACCTGAGTATGTGATTTTAATTTCAACTCGATACCTCCACGCGTTCCCGAGATAAAGGGTCTTGACAGACAGGCAGACAGACGGACAACAAAGTGATCCTATAAGGGTTCCGTTTTTGAGGTACGGAACCCTAAAAAACAGCTGCAGAAAGACGCATCTAATAAATATCTTCAGAATAAAATCACCTATCAAAAAATATTTCTAAGACCGCAAACGAAAAAAAAAGACCATTATTCTATTAAGTATTTTCGGCAAGTAATTCTCAGGTTTAAAATAAATTAACTGAACAAAGACAGACGTGTTTGTTGTACTAATCATTATGTAAATACGACATTATGTGTGTAGTTGCAATTGCTGGATCTAAATGAACAAAGGGCATGGAAGTGATTTAATTTAGCGTCTAAACTGGTTCCAAGCAAAAAATGTGTAAAGTTCAAAGTTCCAGTGTTTGTTTTTTAGTTAAATTTTCGAGGTCGTCGCCGAGTTCAGTGCTGGCAATGCTTTTTAAGGGTTGGGTTACACTTGGGGATAATTTAATTTGCCCTTAAAATAATTAGGTTTGGACCAGTGAAGACTGAAAAAAGTTGTCGCTTTCAAAACTGGTTTTGCAACCAGTCAAAGTTGTGTACTGTTATTGTCATTTATTTTTAATTCAATTGTATTTATGCTTTACTTGAACGTTGGTGAAACCTCTACGGTTCGGACTAAGCGTTTCGCCTCTTCGTTTATACCGCGTACATTGAAGGACTGGAACAATTTTCCTGCTGCGGTCTTCCCGTCCGATTATATAATTTAGGTGCCTTTAAGGTTAGAGTGAATAGGCTCTTAATAAACTAGTGCGACTCACCATCTTATTTATGTAATTTTAGTGTCTATTTTTTATATTATTTAATTTTGTGTATCTATGGAATATGTCTGAAATAAATGAATTATTATAACGCATAGAAATAAGAGCGATTAAATAATTATTGAAGGTTTTTCTCACTGTTTCTATGAATCACATAAAAATCCGTTGACAACTTCAACTAGACAAGAATGGTCAGAACTGCGTTAAACCTCTCTCATGATTATATTGTACACATAAAGTAAACACTACTTCATTCGATTAGCCTTAAGTGTAAACATTATGAAAAAATATGATAAAATATGATGTTTACTTACATATTGAGTATGTTTTAGATCTCCACAACTCGTTAGATATAGTAGCAACTAACTTATAAGGAGAAACTAATACTTTAAGACTAAGAGAAAGTAGTACATGGAGCCTCCAAAATTAACTGAAATTGAAAACAGTGCAATTATTTTTTAAGTTAAGCAGAAAATTCAAAAAGAGTTTTATGAAAAAGGCTGTGAAATAGTTTTCTTAGCATCATTAAAGGTTAAATGACGAATGTAGCCATGTCTTAGGTTAAGCTGACTTCGTTGTTGGGACAGCTTGATATGGTACTAGTGATTATGATTGTCAGAAGTACAAAATATATGGGATTGGCACAATTGATTGGTCATAGATTGATACTTTGCCTAGGCCCTACCTACTTAACGTAAACAAAATCATCTAATGTTCTCATTGCTAGGATTTGGGCGCCCTCTCTAGGAGACGGAATATGCCAACACGCGGGCCCATTGTGTGTTGATTAATAGTGGTGGATATTTTCCTTCACCGTTTTAAGAGCAGTGTGAAATAAATTACACGAAGTAAAGCGGCTGTCTGAATTTGAACTCACCGAGTGCAACTCATAAGTTGGGGGCGTTACTACTGAACTACCACTACTCCCATTATCTACCCTTTTTTATGAAATAATAATTAGTTAAAGCGTGACGGTCAACAGGACAAAATTGAAGAAGAAAAAGTGTTACATGAATCCCAAATGACATTGGACAAGGATAGGAAGGTGAAGTCTTACCTATCACTCCATTCTAACATTACTCTGTGTCCTAGTACATTATCGCCATATTTCACTTGATATGACAAGATGAATAGTGATACGCTTGGTGCTCGTTCACGTTAAGTACTGCTGCAACCATTAGTGTTAATATCAACATGTTTTTGATGTAAAACGTATGGAAAAACAAATACTACCCATAAGGGCACTTTTATGGCTGTGTATTAAATTCAAGGAATTAATTTAGAGGATAGAAGAAAACACTGAAAATGAAATAGTTAAGCCCTCCTTAAGTCACTAAACCAGCAAAAAAGCTAATCCAAACTATATCATTATGTGACAGAGTGTGCGCCGGCCCTAATAGACGCTTCGGTGACTCAGCCTCGTCTCGTCTCTAGAGCTTGCGCAAGTTATACTCACACAACCAAGGCATAGCCTACGGTATTCACACTGACTTAGATTTAGAATGCATCGACTATATCGAATTAGACATCATCCATTACCACTTTTGTAGGGGCGTTAAGAAAGGCAGAACGAACATAAGTGGTAATGGTTGAGATACAGATGCGATGGTTATCATATATATATTTATTGGTATTATTACGGATGTCAGTAAACTCAGAGTTGTTAAGCACCTGTTTACATACGAATGTGGTGTTACTCGGCTGTTATGTGTGAGATTTAATAGAGTCGTCTTCACGTGAGCCTTTTTTGTCGAGCTAAGACAAACACACTTTGTGCATAAGAATGCGATACTTTAAACTGGGCAGTTTTTGTTTTAAAGCATTGAGCTTTATGGAGAGCTATTTATCTTAGGATTCTAACAAACAAATCAAGTTTTTCAAATCAAACGCAGTATTTTTTTTTCTGTTAAGGATAAAGTTTCAACATCCTTGAATGTTAAACCTCGAATCTTTGAATCTGTATAAAAAAGTTTAGAAGAGGGGTTTGTAGGGATTTAGGTCACAATAAATCACAAGGTGAGTCAACTGATTATCATCTGAAATCGTGAAAGACTATAAAGGAAAAGGGTCATGTTGAAAACAAAGAAGTTTTATAAGATTTAATTGGAGATATTAATTGCAAGTCTAATGAAACTATTATCGATGATTATAATGATATTCAAAAGTAAGTTCATCTAATAAATGATTACTCATATCGCAAATCAAATCAAACTGAAGTAACTTTACTCCTAAATCGTGGTAGCTATGTGTGGGTGGGTTTATTAACGTACATTTTGTAACCGAATCTAGGGTCCTTCTGATTATATCAGACGACAAAGATAGAAACGCATTCTCGGATTTCATTTCTGACAAAGTAAATGCTTGGAGCCTTGAAGCAATGCCGTAAAGAGATACCGAAGGTAACAGAAATAGAGAAACAGATTTAATTAATATTATTGCTGTTAGTAACGGGAAATTATTGTTATAATTTGTAAAAGTGTAAACAGATTTTTAAAAATAATTATAAGGTATGAGATTATTTGAATATTTCTCATAAAGAGATCAATATCATTACAAAGCATCTTCGATAACGATATAGATATTCGTAACAGATAAGTTAAACTAAAACAAAGGGTCACAAAAAACGAAACACATACGAAACTGAAAGTCAAAATTGAACAACAAGAAACATCAAATGACGATGACGAGAATAAATACCCATAAAAACGTAAACAAAAGGTGCGGTCATGACTGGACGGTAATTGATTTTGTTTTTAACATTATAGACCTTTATAAAAAGGATTTCCGCAATCGATTACAAATAATATATTAATCCATCAAACAATGTTTTTCACGACAAAAAATCTACTTAACACAATACACCAACTTAGTAAAACTGGTCTATGATTAATAGTGATCATCCGAATGCTTCCAAGGATGAAGGTAATGTTGATTTTAAATTACTCATGACAGATCGCTGTGAGCAACAAAGGCTCATTGGAATTTTAATTCGTGTAGCTAAAGATCAAATTGATGGTAACCAATAACACAAAAATGTTACATTCTTTCTGCTTTCCTGAGGCTGTAAACTTGATTATAGACCACGTCACGGTTTTGTCAATTCTAGATTAAATAAAAATAAAATATGTATATGTACATATATCTTTTTTAGAACCACCTTGGTCTCAGTCAAAGCAAACATGAGTTCGACTTTGTTTGTGTAAGATTCTGCATATGTGAGTAAAATGTCTCTCATTTAATCACACTTTTCGAATTGTCAGTAGTTTCACTTGCTCTATGCATGCATTTCCTTATAAACGATAAACATGGATAATACTATTTTCCAAAAACTAACCGAAAACTTGATACATCTGATGCACAAACGAGTTTTTATTTTCAAACCCGCCGCAAACGTAATCTAAGTAAAAGGCTGCAAAATTGGACTATTGCATCCACTCTGTTCCGACAGACGATTATACATCGCATATCCGACTTCGTTCCCACGGCGGCTACAAACGGGTTATTATTAAAACTTACTACTTCATCCATTGCATTATCAGCCTTTCCCTCCTTACTTACAGTCGATTTTAGATTAACATCACCAAGATCTACATTGCCTACCTCACGGAGGAAAATCGGTTCAATCGTAAAGACTTTAAAGTTTAAAATTGTATGGGATAGCATCAGAAGAAGCTGGCCACAAGAGAACAATTTGAAATTCGTATTTGGAGTCGTCGGTGAAGGATTTTAAGTCCTCTCTCTGTTGTTTAAGAGTTGTTTAAGTTAAGTAGCGGTAAAATTTTGTTTTATAGTGGAGATATAAGCAGTGAACATATTAATTGTGCCAGCTACGTGTATTTGTGTAGGTAGGTTCGTGTTGAATGAAGTATACTAGATGATAACTGTGTTTAAAATAAATGGATGCTCGGTATCCTCAGTAGAAATGTTTCGGGCATCCTCATTTTTCGTATCAATTATTTTGTTTATGATATTCCGAGAGCGTTTTGTTTAGTGTTTGTTGATTTTCGAGCACTCTTTTCCTTTTAAGTGAGTGCTTATTGTCAATAACCGAGACGTTGACATTGTTAAAGTGAATGAGTCAGCTTTTCTGGAGATCTTTGATGTACAATCGTAAACAATTGTACTTTATTTATATATTTGCTATATTTTTTTCACGCGTTGATTCGATCTCTATACATAGTGTGATGACGTCATCGAACCTTGATCTAAGATTAGTGTAAATTGATATCGTATTATGCAATGTTTCTTATTGGAACATTTTTTATAGTAATGTACTGACGGCCAGACAGATCAATGATTTCTGATGATTTGAGGAATGATTTCTGTCTTGAGTAATCGCTGTTGTCACGAACGAGAGATAATCATATTTTGAATGAAAACCTTTATGTCGTATCTCAGTTAATGCCTCGTTCAGGGTTACAATGGCATTTTGATAACTGATGTCATTTTCCGTAATCTTTGTATTAGCATACGGATTTGGAAATTCGAGCTCTCAGGAGTTCTAAAGAGGCCTCAGTTTTAGTTTTGCAAAATATTCGTTCAAAGTCAAGTCCATACTTAAACATTTTTGAAGACTGTTCTATCTCTTATTGAACTGGTTACATTAAGTCGTCTACATTCTTGCTAGACAGAGTCTGCAAGCTCATAAGATATCACTTAACCAACGGTAACAGCGGAATAGTAAGATGCATACATAATTTTTTGGAAATTATTCCACACTGTTTCTTAGTATCGTCTTGACCACCAATTCCGCGTTCTTCAACCTTAGAATTACGTGACGAGAAGTGAAAAGTAGCGTTTCTCATGTATTTAGCCTAAAATATAGTTGGGTTTCGCATGGATCTATAGTAGTTAGGTATGGTAATTGTCATGACGTTTGCAGCATACTTAATAAGGGTTAACGTCTTCAAGCGAGGGTCATGGTAATAAGTGTAGATGTGGAATGACTAATTATAATTTTGGACGTCTGATTAATTTGTAGATTAAAGTGTTAGGTGGATATTATGGGATTATTTACCTTGTTTATAATGAGTACGTCATTTGGAATTAATGATTCATTAAGTTATATGTTTCTGTCTATTTCGACACCGTCTTTGGTATTTTCAAGAAGTGTCACTTTATTAGCGACAAGAAACATGTAACAGAGATATTTGTAATACATAACATGATTGAAAAGAGTGTCCATGGAGTTTCTCGCACATTCTTCTCCATAGAGATTTCTTCCTTGTCGATATCACTCTTGACAGAGTGGTCGTGGTCATCACTTCAGGTGTTGGTGGCAAGCTTCACAACACGCCGCCACTCCTCTCTGATGGCCGCCTTCCTCTTGCATTCGTGCAGTGATGATAAGCCATTTACTGCCGCTTTAATCTGGTCAGTCCACCTCATAGGCGATCTTCCTCGTGGCCTGGTACCCTCAATCTTTCCCTTGACCACAAGTCGCTCAATAGCCACTTCCCCTCAGCGGGATACGTGACCAAAAAAGGTGAGAATACGAGACTGTACCAAAGATGATAAACGCTGCTTGCATAGAGATCTACGCCTTGGAATGTGCAATTAGCTTAATTTTTTCTGACTGATTAACTTCTTGACATTTCAAAAGTGCCTGTAAATGGTTTATTTGAAATAAAATGCTCTGAATCTTTATCTTATTATACCATCTATTGCCATCTTTATTTTTTCGTTTTGGGTTCGCACGGTTTGTGCATTTACCCAGTGTCAAGTTTAGAAAGTATTTACTTTTTGATACAGTCAGTTTGTTGTCCATCACAATACGGATGTAACACATTCTAATGTTTTTGCAGTATTTGGCAGCAACTGGATTGAGTCAACCTTCTCGGCAAACTTCGCTGAGGTAGACAATAAAATCGACATATATCTAAGATATAAAACTACACCAATTTTGCATCATAATACCCACGAGGAATAATAGTATAGTATAGTTGGCCTTATAATGTTCTCACTGCTGGGACTCAGGCCTCTTCTCTAGGAGAGAGAATGTGCCGTAATCAGCAGCAGTGCGGGTTGGTTCATGAGGAAACCGGTATGTCCTAGAACC
This sequence comes from Mythimna impura, assembly GCA_905147345.3. Lineage (NCBI taxonomy): Eukaryota > Metazoa > Arthropoda > Insecta > Lepidoptera > Noctuidae > Mythimna > Mythimna impura. The sequence continues at coordinate 8,320,366 of LR990362.1, read as the reverse complement.
AAAAATTCGAAGACATGTGACATCCACGAGGAATAAAGTTGCGAATACATAATTAAAACAGCCTTTGAAGCTAAAGATTTTTTTCCCTCGAAACAATTCTTTAGATGGTATTATTTCTTATTGCCATTTTAGTAATAATTTAACTATAACTTTTTTATATATATTCTGCTTTGATTTTAGAAATGTCTTTATCTTTTGCCCGGGAGATGGTGGCCTAGTGGGTGGTAGTAGTCCCGACTTACAATTATAAGGTTGTGGGTTAAACATAAACAGTCGCTTTGTTTTAAGTAATTTATTTCATCACCACTGCTTTAAAACCGGTGAAGGGAAACATCGTGAGGTAACCGATATGCCCTAGAACCAAAAATTCGAAGATTTGTAACATCCACCAACTCACACTGGGCCCGCATGATGGATTAGGGTTACGGTTCATTCCCTCTTCTAAAGAGGAAGCCTGAGTTCCAGCGGTGGGAATGTTATAAGGCTAATTTACCTTTTTATTTTCGGGGCGAAACCTTCAAAAGGCGCCTGGACTTTTGGGGAAAAGACTTTTTACCTCACTAAAACCACCCTGGTGATCACTATCAGCACATGGAAGAGGGCCCCGTGACCTCTTAAAAGACCACCCCGAAACCCCCTCTGTACAACGCCTGTTAGGGCACATCCCTGAGGAGACTGAGAGGTCTCCCCTTAGCCTCGTTGTACATGATAGCACGTGATCACTGTGCCACCGTCTTTCCTGAAGTCACTTGGCGGGCGGACAGAGTCCCCACTCTGAGTTCCGCCTACCTTAAATGTTGCAAGCGGGGTTTCAGCGTTTTAGGCGTCGAGGTGGTTGGCCCTCTGACACCTCCTTCTACGAGTGAGATCGGTCCTCTCACGATCCCGCTCAGCGGCCTCCTTCTGGACCATCACGGTCTCACAGAAGGACGCCATTTCTCTCCAATTATCGGGTCACCTAATATCTTTTTTTATATTCTCACATATAAAGAAATGGAGCTACATTCTTTGCTTTTTATCAAGGACAGAATTCTAAAGCCAAATGTATAAAATCCGTCAAGATCTGCTATATCTGAGGTCCACAGGTTATTCGCATACCTATTTCGAATTAGACATAGTAATGTCGATTCGAAACAGTGCGAGGCTGAGGATAAAATATTTATATATATTTTTATACCGACATTACTTAGAATGTAGGTTTGTTCTTTTTTTAGGGTTCCGTACCTCAAAATGAAAAAACGGAACCCTTATAGGAACACTTTGTTGTCCGTCCGTCTGTCTGTCTTTCTGTCAAGACCCTTTATCTCGGGAACGCGTGAAGGTATCGAGTTGAAATTAAAACCATATACTCAGGTCTGCAGTCCATTGCAGCTGTGAAAAAATCAAACTTCTGAGTTAACGAAAAAAAAGATACGGCCGTTTATGTCGCAAAAAACGTATATTTTGACACTCATGAGAAAATCAAAATTCATAGGTTACTTCCCGTTGACCTAGAATCCTGAAATTTGGCATGAAGCAAAGTAGCATAGCACAAGTATAGAAAAAAATCTGAAACCTGTAAATTTGTAGTTACGTCACAAAAAAAACTTTTTTTGCGATTCGGAAAAATCTTCGTAACTCAATTCGAGAATTGAACTGTTTTCATAGGTAAGTTTGTATTCCGTACAAACTTACCTATCACTCCCTCAGTGCGCGAGTCCGACTCGCACTTGCCCGGTTTTTTTTTTGTTTAATCAGTTTTTAGCGAGACAAGTACTGAAATAGATTACTTATCTGTATCGATATAGGTATTTATTTTCAACACCCTTACTAAAAACCAGCTCCTACCCTACCATTATTAGGCACGTAATTTACTGATTTTGGCACTAGTGCATTGATCGTATTAGGTTAGGACTCGTGGAAGGCCCCACGAGTCGCCGGGCAGCTCTGGTTTATTTATTTCTTCGTAACTGTATTAAACTCACTATCTCACAATCTAAACTGTATTGGGCTGGCCACGTATCACGCTACAAAGACGGTAGGTGGACAGCCAAAACTACAGTGTGGAAAGGGCCAGAAGGGCTTTTCCCTTAGAGTAGGCAGACCAAAAAGAAGGTGGGCTGACGATATAACTGATACAGCAGGAAATGATTGGCAAAATATAGCTAGTGACAGGGACAAATGGAAGGAACTGGAGGAGGCCTTCACCCGTGGAGGGGCCCATATCCCAACCAACTTACTAACTTACTAACCTAGATAATAAGGATAAACTACTAACAAATTAGAAATGAAAATAGTACTTAGAAGTAAACTTTATAATGTTATGTTAAGGGTAATGGGAAATAAAGGCTTTTTTATTTTATTTTTTATTTAACTGTATTAAAAAACGTCATTTGGTACACGTGTAAATTTGCCACTGCAACACTCGGCTCCATAACACCTTCGCCTATGGCTCGGGTGAATGGGTCTAGTTCATAATATCGACAGTCACTACATCGATGGTCGCTGTATCGAAAACGTTCCATCGACGGGCTAATGTATCGACAGTACCCCAAATCGATGGTACGCTACATCGACAGTTCCCCAAATCGATGGTACGCTACATCGACAGTACTCCAAATCGTTGGTACGCTACATCGTTAGTACACTAAAACGACGGTATGCTACATCGACAGTAAACCAAATCGATAGTACGCTGCATCGACTACCCGACCCGAGCAAGATTTAAATAAAAAACAGGATTTTTAAAAGTTTTTAATCACAATTAGTTTAATCTGTAAATTGCTTGATTTTGATGTAACCTATCCGACGATAGATGGCGCCACTCGTCTGCAAAGTCCCGAACAAAAGGCATGCATCTTAATTAATTCTCTAATCATAATTTAAAATAATGAATGTTTTCCTTATCCTTCATTCGCATTTATAACTATTTATTTCTGCATAAATGTTATTGAATCATAATAATTATGTATCTTTTATTTTAGCGTAGTAGGTAGTTCATACAGAGATTTAGTAATTGTAACTTTGCCTTAAACAAGATTTTTCGTACTACCCTCATGAGTTTGTAATAATATGGTTTTGAATCATTTTGTCGTCTGTCCTGGTGTTTGTTGCGAAAATGGACGAAATTAAATTAGCTACAACGCATAACAATAAGCAATGTTTAGTAATAAACGGTTATAAAATGGTGAAGAATAAAGTAAACGATAAAGGTGTGCACTACTGGAATTGTGTAAAAAAATATACCGATGCAAAGTGTCGTAGTACTTGTAGCAGTGTGATCTGTGATTCTAATCACGTATTAAAGAACAATATGACAGCTCACAATCATGCTCCACAACCTGGTAAGTAAAAAAAAAAAAACTAATCGAATGCCATTACTTGCACCTGAGGAAATTTCCACAGAAGTAAAATGCACATTTATGTACTTGCAGGTCTTATTGATGACCTGCGCCTAAGAGAAAATGTGAAAAAAGAGTCCAGTACAAACACAATGGAAAAACCATGTCAAATAATAAACCGCAATCTAGAGATGGTGCCAACATCTAGTGCATGTGTTTTACCAAATAAAAATGCATTAAGGCAGGTGGTAAAACGATCCCGAGCAAAGAACAGACCATCAGAACCACAATCTATCGATGACATTCAAGTACCAGATGATTTGAAGATGTTTGATGATGAACCATTTTTAGTTTCAAATACAAGATTTAATAAAGACGGTTGCGTGCTAATTTTTTGTACAAAAAAAAACTTACGGCTGATGAAAGAATCACCGATATGGATAATGGACGGGACATTTCAGTGTTGCCCAGTAATATTTTCACAACTTTATTCGATACATGGAATCGTTGGTGACGCAGGGTATAATACTCAAACAGTCCCTCTTGTATATGCTCTTCTATCGAGTAAATCCCAAGAGTGCTACACTCATTTCTTCGAACAACTCAAATGCTACGCAGACTCTGTTGGTGAATATCTTTTGGCCCCGGAATTGGTGATGACAGATTTTGAAGTTGCGGTTATAAACTCTGCTAGGTCGGTGTTTATTGAGGCCACCCACAAATGCTGTCTTTTTCATTTGGGACAGAACGTTTGGCGAAGAGTACAGCAACATGGTTTACAGAAAAAATATTTTGAAAATGCGAGTTTTGCTCTTAAAATACGCCACTTAATTGCTTTGGCATACTTGCCGCCAGACGAAATTCTAAATGCGTTTGATATGCTAAAAGATAAAGTTCTTCCTAAGGACAGCAACACTGAAAATATTATACAATGGTTTGAGACAACATATGTCAAAGGTAAACAGACTTCGCGTACAAGTGCTGACAATAAAATAACTATATACACCACTCCTCCGCTGTTTCCACCAGATTTATGGTCTGTTCACTACAACAACGAACATAATTTGCCTAGAACCCAAAATTCCGTAGAAGCGTGGCATAGGCGCTGGAATTCGTTGCTAAATAATAAAAAACTAGGTTTATACTCTACTATCAAAGAGCTTAAAAAGGAGCAGATCGCGGTGAATATTCAAATTGAGCAGGCAGAAGCTGGAGCACAAAGTCCTTCCCCTAAAAAAAAAAATCGACACAGTCAGAATGCTATCTCGCATTTTATTGAACAAAGAAGCAGTTTAACTGCCTTAAAGTTTCTTAAAGGGATTGCTAGTAACACTTATCTTTAATTTTACACAAAGAGTTTATCAGGGTTCCTGTATGGATATAGATTTTTCTATAAGTGTTTTTAATATAAACATTAACAATATTACATAATTATAACAAATCAATAGTTTTAAATAATTGTTTTGGATAGTTTTTGTTATTATTAATGTTGGAAGTTTTCTTTTTTAAATTAGTACTATCAATCAGTGTTACTGAATACGAATTTATGTTTTTCTTTTTTAAATTAGTTCTATCAATCAATGTTACTGAATACGAATTTATGTTTTTTCAACCATTTAATGTGGGTTCCATCAAAATTAAGCAATTTACAGATTTAACAAATTGTGATTAAAAACTTTTAAAAATCCTGTGTTTTTATTTAAATCTGGCTCGGGTCGGGTAGTCGATGCAGCGTACTTTCGATTTGGTTTACTTTCGATTTGGTTTACTATCGATGTAGCATACCGTCGTTTTAGTGTACTAACGATGTAGCGTACCAACGATTTGGAGTACTGTCGATGTTGCGTACCATCGATTTGCGGTACTGTTGACGTAGCGTACCGTCGATACATTAGCCCGTCGATGGAACGTTTTCGATACAGCGACCATCGATGTAGTGACTGTCGATATTATGAACTAGACCCCGGGTGAATTTCGTGTTGGTCACAATGACAAAGTTTCTCCACTTGTATCAAAAATCAAAATGTACTATAATCAAATTATTTAGGTTTTTAAACAAAACCGATTTAACATAGAAGTTGTGATAATGGAAAGAAATAATGGAGAAATAACAAATGATTGGAAGGTATGTGTTATCCTGCATGATTGCTCGAAGGAATTACTGAGGCCCTGGAATGCAAAGGGGAACTGAAGGATCTCATGTTGGTTTTAGTCAGTAAAATTCTGACAGTCCCTCTCACTACTAACTGGAGAAGTCATTTGATGATTGCCAACCTAAAAAAAAGATAATGTACAGTCAGGGTCAAAAGTGCAGTTGCACATGCTAGTGTTTAAAATTTCTTTAAAGAAGAGGGTCAATTGTTCATGACTGATTTAGTTTGTAGCATAGTATCTAAAGTATTGCATAAACTAGTTCTAGGTCTTTGAACTTCTATTTCGTGTGTGGAGTACTGCAGCCACATATGGGCTGGTGCAGCAAAATGCCACCTGGCAGCTTTGGACTCGGTGGAAAGGCGTGCAAAGAGGCAAATTGGTGATCCAGATCTGGTTAAGTCCAAAGTACAAAGCCTTGAGCACAGGCGTAGGGTGGCCAGCCTTTCGGTGTTTTACAGGATGCATTTTGGAGAGTGTGCGCAGGAATTGCATGACTTGATTCCACCATCTCATTTCTACCGTCGGACAAGCCGACGAACGGCGAGTATCCCCCTTACGTTGTTGAAACCTCTACGGTCCGGACCAAGCATTTCGCCTCGTCGTTTATACCGCGTACATCGAGGGACTGGAATAATTTGCCTGCTACGGTTTTCCCGTCCGATTATAATTTAGGTGTCTTCAAGGCTAGAGTGAATTGGTTCTCAATAAATTAGTACGCCTCACCATCAACGATTGCATTACTGCTTACCATCAGGTGGGATCGCAGTCAAGCACTAGTTTATATAAATTAAAAAAAAAAATTACAATTAATAAATTGTAGGCACTTTAGAATAATTGGTAGAGTGTAACTTCACTTTTAACATCTGCCCTACCACAAGCTCTTAATGCAATCCATTTTACGACCTATACTGAACTGTTAAAGAGATGGAGCTATACTTACAACATTATTTTTAGAATATGTGAAACCTAGGCTGAACATATTTTGTTCAGAATCAGTAACTTAAATAATATTTACACCATGTTATATTTTTTCCCAAAAATATTTAAAAAAGGTCACATGTTGGACACCACCGACACTCAAGTACAACACAGTTAACGGCAGGTCATAGCAGGCATAAGGCGCCAGCGCACAGCTGGGTGTGGGAGCAAAACAACCCCTCAGTCGCCCGGATGGCCCGGTGACCATGTATTTGTACGGACAACCAGGTAACTTAACAAGCTGAAATTTTGTACTTGAATTCTTTGCATAAAAATACTAGACACGTGTTTCAGGTTTCCCATACACTAAAACTAATGGGTAGGTGTAGGTGTGAGCAGTGGTGGCCGAGTGGTAACGGCCCCGACTTACAACTTGTAGGTCGCAGGTTCAAACCCAGGCGCATTACTTCGTGTAATTTATTTCATCACCACTGCTCTCAAAACGGTGAAGGAAAACGTCGTGAGGAAACCGGCAAGCCCTAGAACCAAAAATTCGAAGACATGTGACATTCACAAACCCGCACAGGGTTCGCGTGGCGGATTATGGCCCATTCCCTCTTCCAGAGAGGAGGCCTGAGTCCCAACAGTGGGATTATTCTGAGGAAGTATGATCATGTGTCGAACTTCAGGTCTGATCTCAAATGGTTGCCAATTCGCCAGAGAAGAACTTTGCGCGCTTTGACTACACTTTTCTCTCTACTCAACTCTCCCACGCCTCCATCCTATCTCATTACTCACTTTCAATACCTATGTTCTTCACACGCAAGGAATCTGCGTTCTTCTAACAATCTCCTACTGCTCTGTCCTTCTCATACTTCTGATTTTCTCCATTCTTCCTTCTATATACAGTCCATCCCTCTGTGGAATGCGCTTCCTCTCGATATCAGGACGGCCGAAAGTCGATAATAGTCGATATGCATTTAAGCGGAGGTTGCGGAATCATTTGCTCCACCAATAGCAGAATCGTCTCAAAACTTCTTTCGTTAATTTATATTAATATATATGTATATATATATATATATCATATTAAATATATATGTATGTGTATTTTAATTATATGTATAAGTACCTTTTTGTTTTACTCCTGTTTTTCGCATATAATTTTCTTTTTATGCACCTACCAAGACCCCTAATTGTACGAGTACTTACATCCTTCTTGTAGGATGTAGAATGACAAGTCGTAAAAAGTAATTCCGCAAAGAGTAATAACTAGTAATCAACTCCTCAACCATAAAATCTTCCCATAGCCTTGCCCTCTCACCTTGACCACCAATCACATCAGACGTCACCTTAAATTACCAGCCAATGAAATCACTACTCACCATTGTCATTACATCAACTTACTTGAGCTCCTTAGTATTCCTGAGTTGTGCTATACGAATACTGATAAATGCTTGCACAGACTGGACAGGTCCACTCAAATCTGTGTGGTTCTTTCCTCAAAATACCATCTCACACACTGATCTGTATGGTTCTTATGTGTTTTGACTATTACATGTATGCTGTATGGAGTTTAAAAGAGACTTAGACCCCTGAGTTTGTTTCGGTGTTTCTTCCCAGGGTAGTCAGCTAGGAAACACCGGCCTCATCTAGTTTAAACTGAGAAAAATAATTCCGAAATATTTGCAAAATAAATATCATTTATTACTTAGCCAACTGAAACAGTCCAGCGAATGATGCAATGAATCTGCCTTCCCTTCTCCCATCTTTACTGGGGTCACCTTCCAATCTAACCTGATGCAGCTGGGCACCACTATTTTACATGAAGCGACAGCCTATTTGACTTCCATCTCCCAGTTTTTTTTTTACGGTTGCATAAGCATAATAGCTATAATATATGCTTGACATCAGCTTGATATACATAATACAACGCTGGCAAGGGCCCATTTTGAAGTTGGAAATCAACGATTTAAAGGGAACGCAAAGGGCAACATGAAGACACATGGGTGGACATTATCTGACATCTCAATCTCATCATCCACCACTATCTCACGTGATGGAAAGCCACGATGTGGTCGACGTGGAGTCCGCTTGCCTAAAAGTAATTTATTCACTCTTGACTTAAATCCTCTTGCTCTGACCCTTTTTTTTTGAGATTGTAAATCGTCAAATGACTTCTTTCACTCTACGCCGGAGCGAGAGGGCGTGTTAGACTTTTACTAACTAAAACCTACATGTATCCTTCAGTTGCCCTTTGCGTTCCGGGGCCACGGTAACTCTTGCATCTGTTATTATTTCACCCCGACATCTTTCAGTCACATCACAGATCGCGTCGAATCACGAGTAAATGCAATCACTAATCCCCATTGTCACTTCAAGACTAGTAGAACCGCCTAGAATGACGCAATAATTAGCGTAGTGTGTCAGCATCACAATTTACTGCACTAAGGATACTGGCCGGTCTCATCTCATGCTGGATTAAATATGCAAATTGTGCATTTACGCACAATAAAGACTTTACTGTGTTTATGTGGCGTGGCGCCTTTAGGGGTGTCGAAGAGTCGTGTAAAATTATTTTTGCTTATATCAGGGATGTCTACGGGATTGTGAAAAATGTCCAATATGTTCTCATCATCATTATTGAGAGTGTGCGCAACCCCCCTAGCCAAGTTACAACCGTTTCGTTTGCGTCGAACGCCTCCAGTAGGCCACGCCTCCGGTTACTTTGTTCTGACCACGTGACTGAGCGTTGAGATGACGTCAGAACAAAGCAATCGGAAGAGTGGCCTACTCGAGGCGTTCGCCGCAAACGAAATGGTTGTAACTTGGCTAGGGGGGCAGGAATTACATGCGATTCTGTGCGAAGACAGAGTGAAAGGATTAACGTATTTTAGTATTAATGGCTATTTTGCTGTACTAAATAAATAATAAATAAAAATAAATAAATACATGTCGACTTGATTCTGCCATCACCTTTTTACCATCGGACTACGTAACGTAAGGCGAGTGTCCACCTTTACGTTGTTAACACCTCTAAAGCCCGGACAAAGCGTTTCGCCTCATCGTTTATACCGCGTGCATCGAAGCAGTGAAACGATTTGCCTGCTGCGGTTTTCCCGTCCCATTATAATTTAGGTGTCTTCAAGGCTAAAGTGAATAGGCTCTTAATAAACTAGTGCGATTCACTATCAACAATTTGATCACTGCTTACCATCAGGCGGGATCGCAGTCAAGCACTGGTTTATATAATTAAAAAAAAAAAACATCATTTCAGCCGTAAGACGACCACTGTTCGCCGTAGGCGTTGCCCAAGTATCGCCACAATGAACTATCCCGTGCGTCTCGCATCCATCGGATTCCCGCGACCCTCACTAGGTCATCGGTCCACTTTCTAGAAGACCTTCCAACGCTTGCGTCTTCCAGTGCGCGGACACAACTCCAGAACCTTTCGGCCGCAACGGCTATCTATTCTGCTAGCAATGTGGCCTGCCCACTGCTATTTAAGTTTGGCGATTCTACGGGCTATGTCGAGAAACTTGGTTCTCCTGCGGATATCTTTCGGCCTGATGAGATTACGCAAGGAAACTCCGAGTATAGCAATGTAAAATGCAAATTTTATGTAATTAAATTTATTTCTAATGTATTTTAATGTACGCGACATAATTTTATTGTAATTGAAAAAAATACAACTAGTGACGTAAGCACCAAAAAATCAGTCTATTGTTACTTGAAACAAATGAATTTGAATGTCCAAAACCAGATTTATTAGACAATTCAAGGCCCGTTTAGTAAACAAAGGTATCTAATATTCGACGTAGGGCTGTTCCAAATACACCAGGCATACATCACAAACTTCAAGCCCTTTAATGACGTCAAGAAACAAACGGTTTCCATTACCCATTGTGACAGCCCTGTACACCGGATAACCTTGGTTTTAATGCGAGTGATTAATATAGCAATTATCATTATGATAGTCCGATGAGATGGAAACAATGCGGTGTGATGCAGGTCCTTGATAGCTGGCAACGGGATGTTGGATTCATTATGATGGAAAATATAGGTGTTTTATAATTCGCACTAGTGTGGAGTGACCGTGTCATGTATGGTTTGAAATGGTTTATGTTGCTTGTCTTGCTTGTCAAGTATTCATTGATTTTTTTTTTTTCTAAGGTGGGAATCATCTAATGACTTCTCCCGCCTCTGCCGTATGCTCCACCGTTTCTTCCAGGCGGTTCACACAGTGGTGACCTGCGTCATGCTGGTGAGGACGCCGTAACGCCTCACCAGCCACTCATCAAAGAGGGGACTACCGCCATGATTAAGGCCAAATTGATTTTTATATACGTAATAGATAGACTGGTCGTTGTGGCGACGCTTGGTGGTGTGGGGGAGGCTATGTCCAGCAGTAGACGTCTTTCGACTGAAATGATAATGAAGATATATGTTCAGTGAAGTAATAACCTTTTAAACTACATCTGGTGCAGTTGAGAAGGCTATTTTTTAAATGTAGGGTTTTTTAAATATATTTTGGCAAAATTTTCACAATGTATCAAAATGGAGTCCAGTCGAGATCAGAGCGCGAGCGCGAGAGAGAGTCGTTTGTTTCTTTTTTTTAGGAGAGAACGGGGTCGCAGGTGCGGGGCGCGGGCGGTAAGACGCTACCATTAGGTTGGTGACAATGTGTCGCCAACCTAACAACGATGTTAAGGAATGGTCTTACTACAAATGTGATTTTTAGTGATACATTCTTAGTTAGAAGGTATACAGACAGTGTCTATTTAGAGATTAATCTTTCGTGCTCGAGCCTCATATTACTTGGAGTTGCCGCAACACGTTTTATTCTTCACATCAATTACGAAATTATAATGATATAATATAATATTCCACAACTTTCACACACCGCTAAACTACATCTAGTCCCAAACTAAGCATAGCTTCTGGTTTGAGTACTAGACAACTGATATACATACTTATATTATTCTAAATACATATATATTCTAGATAAATTACACCCAGACATAGAACAAATGATCGTGCTCATCACACAAACATTTGTCCTGGGTGGGAATCGAATTCACGACCTCCGGCATAGCAGTCAGGGCCACTAACCACTAGACCAACAGGCCTGTAAATTATATGGATTATTGCATTTTTCTTTTCTCTTTAGCCATATTATTTAAATTATAAATGTGAAAGTAGAAGATAAAAACTCATTCCTGAGACTTCTGAGTCCATCTCAAGGTAACACCACCTCGGAGAGATGCGACCTCTGGCGGGAGAAGTTTAAACCTTCTGATGATTTTGTCGAACCGTCGGAGAGCCTCTCTCCTGGACACGAGTTGCCATGGCCCACCTGGAAAACTCTAAACAGACTCCGCACCCAAGTTGGGCGCAGCAAAGACAATCTCCACGGATGGGGGTTCTCGGACGGTTCCGATCTTCAGTGTTTGTCCGGCGTCTCTCCGCAGACCATGTGGGAACCTTCGATCCTGCATCACGTGCCCAGTTACCTTTTCACGCAGGGACCTAATGACGGCATCAGTGGGCGGCATTGCCGTGGCCTAATACTGGGCCAGGCAAGGAATTTAACTAGTTTTGCCATCGATACGCTAAGAAGAAGATTCTTGCAAAAAAAAAAATGCAAATTGTCGCTTAAGATCTTTTTCTTAAAATGGGTCGATATGCTCATTCTATGCTTCATAGACTTAGAATCAAAGGTATATACAATAGTCAAATTGTCAAAAGTCCATTGACACCAAATTAACGGCTTAGAATATCCGTCACCATTACATCCATTTTATTTTTTAGTACCAGCCATTTAGGCTGAAAGCCTAGATAAAAGTAACACTCTAGGATAACGGTAACCAATCGTGAGTCACACTTGGTTTAACCTAAGTACTTGAGTTAAGTTTAATGACGCCAGTTAAGTGACACATGATGACATTTTGACACTTAATTTTAATATATTGACGTCACTATCTATGTATCACGGTCCTATTATAAAGGCGAAAGTTTGTGTGTATGTTTGTAACTTCCTCACGCTAGAACAGCTGAACCGATTTGGATGAAATTTGGCGCACGGGTAGATCATGTCCTGGAATAGCACATAGGATTTTTTTCTCGGGAGTATGTTCCCTTGGGACAATATTCTACTATCATGAGAGCGACGCCGCTTGCAGTAGCTTTTCTTTTAAGTAGGAAATCATCTAATGACTTCTCCTGCTCTAGGGCGGAGCGGCAAGGTGTGTCAGACTTGTACTGACTAAAACTTCAACTATGTTCCTTCATTTGTTCTTTGCATCCCAGGACCACGAGTAACCCTTTCAAAAGTCAACCCATGGCCCCAGTAGGCTTCGACCCTGCTGGGTCCCTACGGTTTTGCTGACATCTATTTGAGGCGCGCGTGGAACGCTACATGTTGTCGACGATTCGGGTTCGGTCCGGACGGTTACCGGAGGGCTGGACTTCAAGCAACCCACTACTCGTCGTCTGCAAGCCCACAGCCGCAAGCTATCCTGGCGTTTTCACCGTTAAAACTTACTTACTTAAACTAGTACCTAACTACCCACTTCAGACACAGGATCTAAAAGTATCAATCCACGTAAAGTACCAATCGACATCCGTCGGTCGGTACTTTATAGTGTCTTCCTTTGCTAAAAATGCTAAAACTATTAAAAAACCGACTCAAACCCGTTACCTTGTTAAAACCACTTGAGTTTGGCGGAGTACTTTTAAAATATACAGGGTGCTTCTATACAGGGTGCTCTCAAACGTGATAGAGAGGTAGATAGTAGGAGTGGTACTTGACTATCTGTTTGTTCGTTTTGTTAAGGATGTCCTCGAAAACTCCGATTTTGGCACGTGCGAGGGCTTCCGATTGCTGATTTATCTAAAATGTTTAAATAATATTTTTTTGATGCGTTCAGCTAGATAAGTGTAGTGGTCTTTTTGAAAAAGAAATGGTGGAAGGAAGAAGTGGAATGTTCTATACAATGTTGCTTTGTCATGTCATATTTTTAGATTGACCTTCGATAACTTTCATAATTTTGGCATGTCGATAATTACACCAATAAGGAAATCGAAGGACTGGAATAATTTGCCTGCTGCGGTCTTCCCGTCCAACTATAATTTAGGTGTCTTCAAGGCTAGAGTGAATAGACTCTTAATAAACTACCACTATCAATGATTGCATCACTGCTTACCATCAGGTGGGATCGCAGTCAAGCACTGGTTTATATCAATTAAAAAAAAAGAAGGCGATAGTATGTATGTTTGTATTCGGCCCTGGTATGAAAGGCAACGAAGGAACAGGAGTGGGTTTTTAGTCAGTAAAAGTCTGACACACTCTCTCGCTCCGCCCAAAAGCGAGAGATGACATTGGATGATTTTCACACCAAAAAAAAAATGAATGTATATATACAAAGTATGTGTATGTTTGTTGCTCCTTCACACTCAAACGTCTGAACGAATTTCGATGAAATTTGACTCACGGGTAGACCATTTCCTAGAATAGGATATAAGATTTTTATCCCGGGATTCATTTGTGATAATTTTCAAATTTGTATCGATATGATGTCCGATCTTTTTACCCAAATGTCCGGCTAAACTAGCTGGTCTGTCAAGCTTTTCGGTTTTAAGACCTGCCCCCCTATTCAAGTTACGATCGTTTCGTTTGCGTCGAACGCCTCCAGTAGGCCACGCCTCCGATTCCTTTGTTCTGACGTCATCTCAACGCTCAGTCACGTGGTCAGAACAAAGGAATCGGAGGCGTGGCCTACTCGAGGCGTTCGACGCAAACGAAACGATCGTAACTTGGCTAGGGGGGCTGGCTTGGTTCTTTGTGAAACCAGAGTGAGACAGTTAGACAGGCTTTTTATTTTTAGAAAAATAAAGTCTGCTCACGAATTACTCCTATATGTGGGTGCTTTCACAAACATATAATCCCACATACACAATACACCCTGACCCGGAACAACTAATCTTTAGACCATACCAAAATTTGATTCGTGCGGGAATTGACGTGTGAGGCAACGGTCCTCACGCCCCAATCATCGCCGGGATTCCGATCCCGATTTTCGGCCACCGTAGCCGCGGGCTTGCGGACGGCGAGCAATGGGTAGCTCGACGTCCGACCGTCAAGTCGTCGACGGCGCGTATTGTTCCACGCGCGCCTCAGGGAGATGTCAGCAAATCGTAGGGGCCCAGCAGGGTCGAAGCTTACTGGAGCCACGGGTAGTGTGAAAGCGAAACCCGGGGCCCTGGGACGAAGGCAAAGAATAAACAGGAGTGGGTTTTTAGTCAGTAAAAGTCTGACACTATCTCGCGCTCCGCCCAAGAGAGGGATTTACCATTAGATGATTTTCCCACCAAAAAAAAAAACCGTGACATGCAGTGCCGCAGTCAATTTTCACTTTTACCACGATCATTATCGCCTCAAAATCTACAATTTTATCCTATTTCATATACAAAAAAATCCCGCTGATCACCTATTTATTCGCAAGGTTACCTAACACGAGGTAGCCAGCAGTCACGTCTCGCTCGGTCCCACGATCCAACAGTGACGCATAATATATACTTATTCCACATACACTTAAAACAACATAATAACATGTACACTTGTGTACGTAGAGTATGCAGGTAGGCATTTGAATAAAGCGGAAGGAATTGTGCGTTGGGTCTTAATTGTTAGGTTTACATACAGGAGGAGTCCTGCTGAAGGTTCTGTTGATCCTTATAGAACAGCCCCCCTAGCCAATTTACAACCGTTTCGTTTCGTTTCTCTTTTCGTTGAGTGGTCGTGGTGATCACGAAGGTACCTCTCCGGAAGCTGTCAGGGTACGCCGTACGACTTCCCGCCACTTTTGCCTGTAGGCACTCATCCGGACTCACTCGTTCAATGGGCCGCCAACAGCCGCTCTGACCAGTCCCCCCAGCCAAGTTACAACCGCTTCGTTTTGATTCTCTTTTCGTTGATCGCCTCGAGTCGGCCAAGCCTCCTATTCCTTTGTTCTGACCACGTGACTGAGCGTTGAGATGACGTCAGAATAAAGGAATCGGAGGCGTGGCCTATTCGAGGCGATCGACAAAAAGAGAATCGAAACGAAACGGTTGTAACTTGGCTAGGGGGGCTGGGATGGCAGATCCCAGATATGGCATGCGGCATGTGGTGTTTCCTATTATTAACTATGGTGATATGTGCTACTATGACCGGAATGCAGATCTCCTCAATTTTGACCGCCTTCTAAATGTCTGCATTCGATTTGTCTTTAGCCTTCGTAAGTACGATCTGGTATCTGAACATCGTTCGCTTTTGAAATGGTTACTTACCTATTCGTTAGCGTAGAGTACATAGAGATTTTATCTATACACCCTTATATAGCTCCATCTCTTTAAAAGTACAGTTTATGTCGTAAAATGGATCGCGTTAAGAGCTCTTGGTAGGGCCTCAGACGTTGGATAAGTGCATAAGACATATATGAAATAAAATATTTAGAATTTGTGAACAGTTGTCCACATTTTATATCCCACACATATCTACAGGAAAAAAAATTACAGCTATCAAGGCAAATCAAATCAAGACGATATATCGTCACACTCCATCCATCAAAATCTCACCTTCCGAAGGCACCACACCGTACACACAAACAGTTTAACTCATAACTCTTCCTTTCCCTTTTAAATCGGGTAATAAATCTAAAAGTGTTGCCGGAACGATCAACTAATGGTGATGAAAGGTGCGAATCATAATATGCTATCGATATGTATTTGTATGTATGTGGGTTTGTAAACTTTTATTGGGACTATCGTAAAAGTTAACGAGTTTACTTGTAGGTGGTTCATCAGGTGTTCTTTACACCGTTTCATTTTCTTAACAAGACTGAACTTATTTTTCTCTTGTTTGTTTTCAACTACCAATGTATATATTTTTTTGTGGTGGGTGTAATCATCTAATGACTTCCTCCCGTTCTAGTTTGGAGCTCGGGCGTGTCAGAATTTTACTGACTAAAACCACATCTGTGTCCTTATGTGTTCTAGGACTGTGGGTTCCCTTTTCAGAAATTCCCTGCGGCATTAGCGGGCAACGGCCCTGCTAGACCCCCATGGTTTGCTGACTTCTCTATAAGACGCGCGTACACACCCTCGATGACTCTTCGATCGATGGTTACTGGACGGCCACTTACGATAAAATTAAGAAACTGTAAATGATCTGGTTGAGGATGAACGTAAGCAGTTCAAAATGTTCGGAATCTCTGGGGAGTGAGCCGTATCCATCACGCCGGTTCAGTTAGCGTTGGTGAAGTAAACAGGGGTATTTTAAAGACTTTTTGTAAGTTGGGTTATGGTGTGATCATGAGTTAAGTAAAGAGGAGGGATTTTAAGGTCTTTTTGTATGTTGGCTTGCAGTGTGATCATGATTAATGTCTTTAGTTTTTAAGTGCATGTGAAAGACGCCGCTTACATCCGAAAGAATGTCAATCACATGATTCACTCGGAAATTGCGAATTTTATTTGGCAGGATATTTTAGGTAAAAAGGCATTTACTTTGACTCACCGTGGTTCTCGTTTATGGTAGCAAATTAGTATACGAAATCCCCTGTGTATCCTTAACTGAATAAACAAAACATCAAGGGTCATTTCTTTAAAAATAACTTGTTTTGCAAATTTGATGTTGAATATGCGGTGGTTTAGGTCTAAGGCGAAAAATCTTCAAAAAAAAACTCCTCCCGTTCTGAGTGGGGCGAGAGGGAAGTATCAGTTTTACCGAGAAAAACCCACACAAAACGGGTGGATTTTAGTTGCCATTTGTATTTCAGGGCCGCATTGAATCTTTCACTTTTTTCTGGGCCTTGTTTTTTTGTGGAGCGAGCTCGCCGTCCCTAAACCCGCATCTACGGTGAATGGAAAGCGTCTTGTAAGGATTGCTAGACGTCATCATCATTTCAGCCTAAAGACGTCCACTGTTGGACATGGGCCTCCACTGACAAATTGATTCTGAGGTTAGATACTGAAGTTATTGTATGGCGAAAAATTAATCATCCAATCACATCTAATTTTGTTTTTGTATAACGTTTTTACTAAATAAAACAATAAAAAACTTTTTACAAAAAAAATATAACCGACTTCACTAAAAAAAAACACTAAAAGGATCGAAATAACTTTAATTTCGGAAGTCGGTGTTTCTCGGTATTGTTTGTTTCTTATTTAACATCGACTTCCGAAATTAAAGTTATTTTGATCCTTTTAGTGTTTTTTTTAGTGAAGTCGGTTATTTTTTTTTTGTAAAAAGTTTTTATTTCACACTTTTTAGTTGCGATGCACTTATAAACAGAGTGCCTATTTCTCATGACAATTCCAATTAACCCAAATACTGCTAGGTTACATTGTTTTATCATAAAGTTCCTGTGTCTACCTTCCTCCTTCCGGCTCCATCATCAGATCAGTTCGATAGTACCTTATAGCCAAAGAGCATCTCACGACAATTCTAATAAGCCCAAACACGGCTTGGATACATTGATTAATTACGGAGTTCCTGTGCCTACCTTCCGGCTCCATCATCAGATCAGTTCGATAGTACCTTATAGCCAAAGTGCATCTCATGACAATTCTAATAAGTCCAAACACGGCTAGGTTACATTGATTAATTATGGAGTTCCAGTGCCTACCTTCCGGCTCCATCATCATCATCAGATCACTTCGATGATACCATTTTCAACGTAACTATTCAGAATCATTCATTTATTTGTATTGTCATAGTCGCTTAACTATATCTTCATTGTGATATCTATTTGAGTATGAAATTCCGTTGACCATTTCTGGTCTTCTTCATCAGTTCCACTTCATCAAATGTTACTTTTTGACTGTAAATGCTTAAGTTCTTGATGAAAATACTAAAATTACCATAGGGTTGCCTATAATCTTTGAGGAGTTCCCTCGATTCCTCATGGATTCCATCATCAGAAATGGATTTTGAAAAAAATGGGACCAATCTGGAAGCATATCCTATAAAGGGAAAAAAAATTTTGCAAATCGGTCCATAAACGATGCAGTTCTGAGGTAACAAACATAAAAAAAATAATGATGATAAAAAAAAAAAATACAACCGAATTGATAACCTCCTCCTTTTTTTTGAAGTCGGTTAAAAATAATTGTATCATCATCATTTCCGTCGAAAGACGTCCACTGCTGGACATATGCGTCCCCCACTTTTCGCCATAACGAACGGTCCTGTGCGTCTCGCATCCATCGCTTTCCTGCGACTTTTACCAGGTCATCGGTCCACCTTGTGGGAGGTATTTAAACACTGCGTCTTCCGGTGCGCGGTCGCCATTCCAGAACCTTTCGGCGCCATCGACCACCTGTTCTACGAGCAATATGCCCTGCCCAGTGACAATTTAGTTTGGCGATTCTTCGGGCTATATGTCAGTGAGCTTGGTGCTCCTGCGGATATCTTCATTCCTGATGCGATTATATCATGCGATGCCGGACGTTGGTGACCCATATCGCAATTGAGATCGCCTGAGCACAACACTTTTGTTTTCTTCCCATCTCAAACTGCAGACATATAAAATTAAACATCTGAATAGCCTATTGAATTGACGTGTTATCTTATTGTCATCAACGACTGTTTGTTGACACTACAGTCAATTGTTTGATGACGTCACATGTAAACAAATATGGCGTGTTGGGTTTGTTTGTTAACTAGTTTTATTTATAGTTAGTGTTTTGGTTTAGGTAGAATAATATCACAGCATAATCATCAGCCTTATAATGTTCCCACTGCTGGGACTCAGGCTTCTTTAGGAGAGGGAATGGGACAAAATCTACCACGCGGGCCCATTGTAGGTTGGTGGATGTTCTACTTAGTCTAGGACAGGGATGGCGTACCTTTATTGATGACTGTGCCATAAACTATTATAAAAAAAAGAAACCAAAGCGTGCCGCCATTTTTTTTTTTGGTGTTATATTGAAATTTTTTGCATTCCGAAATTCGTAAAGCAATGCTATGTATTTTTTATGTAAGTGAAAGTCAATGTGATTTCTGTTGTTGCGAATATCTAGATGCTAAATAATTTTGTATTGGTGTGTCCGAATTTTATTGGCACGTGCCACCATTGGCACGCGTGCTATAGGTTCGCCATCCCTGGTCACACAACATGCCGGTTTCCTCACGATGTTTTCCTTCACAGTTTTGAGAGCAGTGTTGATGATAAAGTGAAGAAAGTTTGTCTTTGAGACCCAGGCGGTATTGACTTTAAACGTGTATCAAATGACGTTTTTCAATACACTTACGAAAATATAAATATAAACGTGGATTAACGCGCGCCCAGCCTGATATGGTAAATGTTATAAAATTGTGGCAGGGGCGACCAAGCGCACTTTTCCGCACTAGTGCGAAAAACAGTCCATTGCGTGCCTAAAAGCGGTGGAGCGGGTATGTATTGAAAATTACACAATGTAATGCGCCTGGTCGGGTTTGAATCCGCGACCTACAACTCGTAAGTCGGGGCCGTTGCCACTCGGCCACCACTGCTATTTGGTTTAGGTATTAGATAATATTTGTGGTGTATTGTTGTGGTATTTGGTGCCAGAGAATCTTCGTCTGCGATTTTCGTATTTCCTTCACCACTTTGCTGCATGCACTTACTATCATGTGTTTGTTTTTGTACAATATTTTAAGCTAAACAACAAAATATACCACTAAAAAAATGTTTTTCTGAAAACAACATCATAATTGAAAATGAAGCAGGAATTAATTAGCATTTCAAATATCTCTTTCGTAATTCACACGTAACCTAATTAGTTTGATAAGGATTAATCGGAGTAGGTAGATTGATTTTTGGTACTTGTATCATAAATGCACACAGAAAGAATAACATGGATAAGCCATTTTTCCGGAATGTGATTTTTATTTTTTTTTATTTTTTTATTGGTGGGAAAATCATCTTATGACAAATCCCGCTCTTGGGCGGAGCGAGAGATAGTGTCAGACTTTTACTGACTAAAAACCCACTCCTGTTCCTTCGTTGCCTTCGTCCCAGGGCCCCGGTTTCGTCCGGAATGTGATTCCGGTATTTCCGGATTCAATTAAATATTGTTAATGTTGGTAGTGTAACTACTCAATTCAACATTTAAAGAAAGGTATAATGTTCTGATTGGTCGTTGGGTTGTGTCAAAAAAAAAAATGAAGAATATATAGCTCATTTTAACACAATTCCTACCTAAGTTCTGGTTTTTTTTTAATAATCAACGAATTCCGGAGGAATGTCCGTAATAATATATACGTTTCGGATCAATGACCAAATTCAATCTACCTACTCCGATCACTAGATAAGATCAGATTTGATGGGCTTTTAACTTACTTAATACCTATTAAACGAATTTGATATTTTTTTCTGTTTGAAATACTGACCCCTAAATCCATCTCATTTCTTTCTGTCCTTCCAAAAGTTGTCTGTAAGAAATTGCCCTGTGCGATAAGACCGCCCATTGTACACTTATTTTTAATTATGTTTGTCCTGTATTTTTGTTTATAATAATAATAATAATTAACTTTTATTCAGGTCAAATTTACCCACTTACAGAATCAAAAATAAAATAAAATAAAAACATCAATACATTAATTAAAATAACCATAATTAAACATACATTAAATTTAAAATTAATGAGACAATGTCAATGAATCATTTATTATATTCTTAATTGTATTTTATGTGGTATACAATTAAGAATATAATAAATAAATAAAATAAAAAATTGAGTCATCTAAACAATATGGCATAGGTATACTAATTTGGAAATGTTGCGTCTGATAAAAATGTATTGCTTAAGTTTAAATTTTGATTTAATTTACAGGATATTGTATCTTCAACAAGGAAGTGAAAGGTGGCGAAGAAAGAGGCACATTTGTGAGACGGTCAATATGAAATTGATAGCTAATGGGTGCCATACACGTAGGAAAAACCTGGATGAATGTGAATATGGGTGATGAATAGAGGTCGTGTTATTCATGTAATTAGGTAGAGTTATTCATATACTTAGACCGATTTTATACAGCGAAAGAATAAAGTGGATATGCCTCAAATCCCGAGATTAATTTCAAAGAGCAGATTTCTTTATGACGCTATCAGAAATATAGCAGAAAAAAATTCTTCCTGCATTAATGACGAGGAGGAGGTAGTGTATAAGTTTCTTAACCTCACCTCAGTTGATGTAGAGAGATCTTTTTCAATGAAAAATACTAATAAAAATTGTATGTTAATTTGTCTTCGTTTTATTTGTCATATCTATCTCTAAGGTTTTTATTATTATTTACTTGTAATATTGTTGACAACACGGGATTTTTCATTAGAAATCCCGGGAAGATCCATATTAATATCAACATTTCAATGCAAGTACATGAATAACTCTACCTAATTCCGACCCCTGGTGATGAACCGTAATTAATTTTGAACACATTCATAAAAATAGAGATATTATATAAAGTAGTTAGTAAGTAATTATATATTGTGCTAAAAATTACCTTTAAGTAACATCAGTGATGAAAGACCAAAAATGGGAGTGGTTATTTCACATAAATAAAGACTACTGTTTTCCAAACTAGGAAAAAATCCTTTTTCTTGAAGAACGGTATACTTTAATGGAATACAGATCTATAGATCATAAGTAATCGCAGACAAGTATCCCATAAATACAGATACGAGATTGAGAAAAACGCGTATCAAGTTTTTGATTTAGTTCACAAGCTAGAGTGAATAGGCTCTTAATAAACTAGTGCGCCTCACCATCAACGATTGCATCACTGCTTACTATCAGGTGGGATCGCAGTGAAGCACTAGTTTATATAAAAAAAAAACAGATGTTTCATAGCAGAGGTCCAGTATTACAAAATTCCAATAAAGATATGGGTTATTCAAGTAAGAGTTTTAGGCATTTCAATACAAAAAAAATCGGGCAAGTGCGAGTCGGACTCGCACACTGAGGGTTCCGTACAAACTTACCTATGAAATCAGTTCAATTCCCGAATTTAGTTACGAAGATTTTTCCGAATCGCAAAAAAAAGTTTTTTTTGTGATCTAACTACAAATTTACAGTTTTCAGATTTTTTCCTATACTTGTGCTATGTGACCTTGCTTCATGCAAATGCAAATTTCAGGCTTCTATGTCAACGGGAAGTACCCTGATTCCCTTGAGAGTGTCGAAATACACGTCTTTTGCAACATATACGGCCGTATCTTTTTTTTCGTTAACTTAGAAGTTTGATTTTTTTCACAGCTTCAAGGGACCGCAGACTTGAGTATATGGTTTTAATTTCAACTCGATACCTTCACGCGTTCCCGAGATAAAGGATCTTAACAGACAGACAGACACACAGACGGACAACAAAGTTATCCTATAAGGGTTCCGTTTTTTCCTTATGTGGTACGGAACCCTAAAAAATAATATTCGAAACGTTATGAGATATCGCTTTTCGGCTTTGTAGGGCAGTATACTTCATTTGTGGTACAAGACCTTGTCAGTGTTTCAAAGACACTCCTTATAAACGTACCAACAATAGTGAAGAGACATCACAGTGATGTGCAGCTAATTTTACGTAACAGATAATGATAGTAACAGTTGCAAAACTGCACTGACACAAAGAAACATATGGCAACACTCAATGTCAGCGAAAAAATTAGATATTCAACGAGATAAATGACAATGAATAGCAGATGTAGGGTTATCAAATGTCAATCTGGAGAATTATTACTCATCTTCATAGTTTTTAGTACTAGACTTACAGAAATACATAGGTATTGATGATAATGCTGCATTGGTGATTCGTTCCAATAAAATGGCATAAGGCTTAACTCGCACTGACGCAGAGTCAAAACATCGCGTCGAGTCATGTCCATCTGTGTGACCAACAGAGGTTAGGTGAGGTACATACCACAAAGTGGCATACATTGTCTTGACTGCGTGAACTGGCAACACCCCCATGGCGGCCCAGTGAGGCACGGGCCTTAAATACGACGACCACATCAGCTAAGTCCATCAAACAGTTATCAACCACAATGGAAATAGAGGTTCGTCCTCCACAATAACATAAGTGTATAGAACCTAATTAGAACTGGTTGCAAAAGACCATACAAACACAACCACGAAGGTCAAATTCAAACTTCCATTTTACATCAGCCAACCAGTCAAAGGGTAACCCTAGCAAGTTCACGATACGAGCATAAACACGAGGAATAAATATGGCGATCTAATCGACTCCTCATTGCCTTAATAATGCGCAATTATTGTATTATTTCAAACGAACGCTTAATCTTGAAGCCGCCATCCGCCATTTTGGTATTTGTGTCAAATGATGACTGCGAAAAACTTTTGACAAAAAAGGGTTGAAAAAAAAGGCGGCTGGTTTTTCTTTATGGGCAACAGTTTGAATTAGCTTATGTCGTTTGTATTAGCTATTTTTTTTAGAACACCGTATGATCAGTGTAGAGATTTGCTGACCCATTTCTGATGAAAGCAGAAAACAGATCTAGTAACAGGAGTCCATACTTAATTGGTAACGGTTGCGGGAGTCCGATGGATGCGAGACGCACAGGACCGTTCGCTGTGGCGACGCTTGGGGGAGTCTTTCGGCTGAAATGATGATGATGATGATGATACTTAATTCAGTATTTTATGTAGTTATTCCATTTTTCGAATCTTGTCTTTTGGTGTTATTACTTAAAAATAAAAACCTACCCAGTTGTATCGCCCCATAGGCGTGGACTTGCGGACGACGAGCAATGGGTAGCTCGCCGTCCGGCCGTCCGATAACCGTTCGGACTTAGCCCGAGTCGTCGACGGCGCGTACTATTTCACGAGCACCTCAAAGAGATGTCATCAAAACCGTAGGGGCCCAGTAGGGCGGAAACCTACTGGGGCCATGGGTTGACTTCGGAAAGGGAAACCTGGGGTCTTGGAAAACTAGGCAAAGAGGGTTCCCTATAGGTGTGGTTTTAGTCAGTAAAAGTCTGACACGCCTGCTGCGGGAGAAGTCATTGGATAATTTCCTACATTAAAAAACCCCAGTTGTAACTTAGATAAGATATCGAAGAGGGGAGTCAGGGAGCAAAATAAAACCTGTGTTAGAAACACAGGTTTTATTTTGCTTGATTGGAGGCTCCAATCATTATTTATTATAAAATAGGTACTAGTGAAATAAATAAACAATTATAATAAAATGAAAAATAATGGTGCATTGAATATGAAGGCCAATTCTCAAACATAAAAATTGTTTTTTAAAGTAATAGGTACTCATCTCGGCGAAATTCAATGTCAGACTTGTAAAAATGTAAATTAAAGGTGTTTTTGACAAACTGAGGTTAGATTCTGAAGATACTTAAAAATACAAGAATCATCATCATCAGGATCATCAACATGAACATCAGGATGGCGTCCAGTCGGTTCACCCGGCATAGCAGTCAGGGCCACTAACCACTAGACCAACAGGCCAGTCAATTACGAAGAAATAAATAAATCAGAACTGCCCGGTGACTCGTGGGGGCTCCCACGAGTCCTAACCTAATACGATCAATGTAACAAATTGTGGTGTTGGCGAGCTAGCGCACTTTTCTGCACTAGTGCCAAAAACAGTAAATTGCGTGCCTAAAAATGGTAGGGTTAGGAGCTGGTTTTTTAGTAAGGGTGTTGAAAATAAATACCTTTAAAGAGTTTACAAAATCCAAGTTAAAAAAAAAATAAAGTCGTATAAATAAAGGAACAAGATCATAGACAAATTTAGCTCTATAGCCAAGTAATCATAGCCAGTATTCCCACAGATACAAAAAACTTCCTTACCTACTTTAATAAATCCCAGCAATTTATCAAGCATTTAGTATCATTTCAACGTATTCAAACAGAAACAATTTCTCTGTATAGCAACATTGTTTTTACATTCATTAAATAACGACAAAATAGTAGACGTACATTAAAGACAACGATCTTTGAGAATCACCAACTTACAATACCAATATTGGCTTCAAACATCATCTATCTTTGTCCCTCTTGAAAGAAGTTGTATAGTTAGAGTGAGGTAGAAGGTAAAGCCAATGTTGGGACCAATCGTGAACAGGGTAGACCACGGAGCATTGTTTCATGCAATTGGCGATTTCCTCTATTAACTAAGTATGCAGGAGATTGAAGATAAAATGTTGTTGCTACAAAACATTTTGACGGTTCCGATGCTATCTTGTTAGTATATCGAGTAGATACTTGATTGTGCGAGTTTTATGAGCAAAAATGTGTTCGAAACTTCAAGAAAGTTGGTACAGGAGTTATTGTTGGAGATTTTATCTGAGAAATTGTAGTTTTGAAGAATTTTTCGACAGAGCTTGGCAAAATGGTAGTTTGTTTCGTAAGAGCGTCATATTGTCTTTCTGGGCGATACCTACAAGTCCATATTATGTTAGTAGGTGAATACTCATAACTATGTTAGTAAAATTTTAAATAATTATTATTTTGGACATTCATGAGGGACCACTGTCTCAGTGTTTGGCTGTCCACTCTAGCCGACACCACGCCCTGAAGCGTGTTGGTGCTACTCTTCACCCGAGACCACAGGGAGGCCGTTCTTTTGCGAAGCATGGAAGCCCCAACAGACCCCTGAACGCTTTGTATTGTAGGTTTTTTTAGTGTGGTATGTTTTCTAACGAAATATCGAGGGCTTTATCAATTAATGCGGAAAATGTCTAACGAAAAGGTTAATGAGCTGTAGGCGTCTTTGGTCTACGCTAGCATGGAAACATGAATTAACCGTCCAGAAATGTTTGTATGCCCAAAATAAGTACCGACGTAGACCAGGGGGAAGAAATGGGAATAGTAAGACTCTATTATGACGTCCTACGCTTGCCTGCCTAGCCTTAACCCAACTATATTGTCTCACCCCGTGGTCTCACCCCAATACATGGGGCTGCCTCAATTTATTCCCTGCCGGAGTTTGTGTTTCCTGATAGCTAGAACTTAGAGGTCTTTAAGTCAAGAGTGAATAGGTTTCTTCTAGGCAAGCGTGCTCCATCGTCGGCCACATCATCGCTTAACATCAGGTGAGTTAGTGGTCAAAAGCGAGCCAATCCATATTAATAATTAAAAAAAAACAATGTATGAAATAAATATTTTTTTTTGTATTTTGTACTGAGATCGACTTCCAGTTTGTTCGGATGCAACAATAGAAAATGGATGCAACTGATACCAGTATTTTATATAGAGCTAGGCAGTGGCTCTATATAATATATATATAATCTATATAAATATAATCTGACCTCTAAAACCCAGAAACTGGGTAGTAAGATAATCCTTGGCAAGACTAATGTCAGATTATCTGGCTTTTGGCTATACGTAACCAGTGACAAAAATGTGCAACTAACCGTCAGGACCAATGGCTTAACGTGCTTTCTAAGACACGGGGGAAACTCAATCTGCAATGGATGGTCACCAATCCAAGGATTGACCTCGACAAGCGTAGCTTAACCTCAATGTGCGGCCCGTGCGACTGTTTATTATTTAGCCAAAAGCTCCTCTATAACGTCCTATGACCAAGCCCAATAAACAAATTACTCATTAGGTGAAGTTCCGATGACCATTTCTGGTCTTCTTCATCAGTTCCACTTCGTCAAATGATTTTTTTGACTGTCAATGCTTTAGTTCTTGATGAAAATAGCAAAATCACTATATGGTTGCCTATAATATTTTAGAAGTTCCCTCGATTCCTCATGAATCCCATCATCAGAACTGAATTTCGAAAAAAATGGTACCAATCTGGAAGAATATCCTTTGAAGTAAAGAAAATTGCAAACCAGTCTATAAACGGCGGAGTTCTGAGGTAACATACATAAAAAAAAAACAAAATCAAATCAAAATCAAAAATATTTTTATTTCACATAGGCCTACAATGGGCACTTATTAAACGTCAGAAGCTAGTGCACGGTTCCAAATTGGTCGTTTCCTATGGAGAAGAACCGGCAAGAAAGAAATACAACCGAATTGAGAACCTCCTCTTTTTTGAAGTCGATTGAAAAGAGAAAACAACTCTTTCAATACTGTAAAGCTTTCATACAATAAAAATCTCCACAATCCAAAGCATTACTGTTTTACAATAACAAAAATCCTATCGACAACACGTGACTTCAATAACCAACAAAACAACTCCATAATCACTCATTACATCATTTTTTCGTCCCTCCACCCTTTTCCAAAGTACCCCCTCACGTTATACCATAGACATAATGCGCCAGATTGGTGCATGTACTTGCTCTTGCCATGCACGTGCGCTTGTTACCACACCCCTCCCTTTGGTTCCAATATCCGACGGGTACTTCCTATCGCCCTTTGGTGTCAATTGATTAGATGTAGGTTTACTAGATGTGGCAGTGTTTATGTCAGAAATATTTAGTTTTTTTTTTATTAGTGTTTGATGGAAAATATTATCAAAACTCCAGTTTGGATAGGTTTTATATGCTCTAACTTTTTTGGCTTTATCATCAACTTACTGGCCGTCATCCAATGCTACTTAGGGTATTCATTGTGCGAGAGCTAAGGAGTGGAATTTCCTGCCGGAGTTTCTATTTTCTGTTACCTACAACCTTCTGGGGGTCTATAAGTCAAGAGTGAATAGGTTACTTCTAGGTAAGCGTGCTCCATCAGGTGATATAGCGGTCAAGCGCAAACCTATTAATAAAAATATATAAAAAAAACACATTTCTTCCTCTCAATTACGCTATCACTGACTCCTTTTCCTTTTCTTTTATTTTTGTAAATGCCATACTGTTTCTGAAACAGCCATACGTGATATAATATGGTTTTGTATTAAAAATGTAGAAAGGAGGTTCATTTTCCGATCTGGAGGTTGCAGATGATGAGAAATTGACTTTGAATATGCAATTTAACACCATCGGTAGTGACGACGAGCAATGGGTAGCACCGTCCAACCGTCTGGTAAGGACCGAGCATGAGTCGTCGACGGCGCATAGTGTTCTACACGTGTCTCAAAGAGATGTCAAACTGTAGGTAGGAGCCCAGTAGGGTCGACGTCTGCTAGGGCCAGGGGAAATTTAAATAGAGATACTGTGGCGACCATGGAGGTCACATTAATACTAACTTGCAAACTGGCAAGATACCTCGAGTAACATGTTTATTGTTTATTTATTTATTTATTTAAACTTCATGTACAGTAGTGGTACATAGGCGGACTTAATGCAACAAGGCATTCTCTACCAGTCAACCTTTGGGTTAAAAGAGACAACACTGTGGTAGGTGTGCACAATAAATAAATAACAGATAAATATCAAATGAAAAGTAGTATCAATAAATTAAGTTACAATAATAAAATACTTATGCTAATATTATAAACTAATAAATACATTATAACAAGGAGAACTTAAAAATAACAATTATGACGAAGACCAAACTAAGGCTGAGAGGACTTCAAGTTGTTCCTGCAATACATTTATATATTTAATTAGGTACTTCACTAGCATAATAAAGTACGATAATAGAAATCAAATAAATGATGCTCACTTCTCGGCCCTGTTTTCACAATCGCAAACTGCTATAATTTGGAAAGGATGAGAGTTGAAGGCTCGCGCAATAGGCTTGACATTTTTATGATCGTGAATCTTAGATCTCTGATGTAAGTAGTTGTTGTGTAAGACTATTGCTCATCCTGAGATCTAGGCTAAAATCTAGGTGCAGTTTTTGCGCATCTACCTACTTAACTTATTTTTATATTAGTGAGAAAGGCCTGCTTCGTTTGTGTAGGGGTGTCCGTGGCGTGGTCCTCATTTTTTTTTCAGCTCTGTGTGGAGCGAGATGACAGTGTCAGACTTTTACTAACTCGAACCTATCTGTGTCCTTCAGTTATCCTTTGCGTTCTTTTTTTTGCATGTGGCAAAATCATCCAATGACATCAGAAGTCAGAGCGGGAGGACGTGTCAGACTTTTACTGACTAAAAACCTACTCCTGCCTTCTTTGCCTTTCATACCAGGGCCGAGTCTTCCTTTCAGAAGCAGACCCTTGGCCTCAGCAGCCCCTAGGGTTTGCTGACATCTCCTTGAGGCGCGCGGCGAACAGTACGCGCCGTCGACGACTTGAACTCGGTCCGGACGGTTAACGGACGGTCGGACGGCGAGCAGAAATCAGAAACGTTTATTTCAAATAGACTATACAAGACAATAGAGATTACAGGCACTTTTGAATTGACGTTCCAAAGCGTAGAGCTACCCATTGCTCGCCGTCCGCAAGTCCGCGCCTACGGTGGACCCTTTGCGTTCTAGAACCACGAGTTTCCCTTTCAGAAAAGCCCCGTGGCCCTAACTGGCATCGGCACCTACGGTTTTGAGAAGCGCGTGGACCATTACGTGTTGTTGACGACTTGAGCTACGGGTCGGATGGCTACCGGACAGCCAGACGGCGAGCTACCCATTGCTCGTCATCCGCAAGCCCGTTGCCCTTTGCATTCCAGGGCCGAGGCGGTTCTTTCGACCTATCCAGCAGCTCGACTATCTTAATGACCTGACTTAATTTTTGAAATGAAATTGAATAAGTGTAGGTGACCCATATTCTAATTGAGATTGCTTGAGCACTGATCTGGGTCTTTGGTTTGTTTCCTGGGTTGGGTATTTTTTTTGTTTTCACCTGGAATGTTTATGAACCTAGCAGCTCCCATTCCGCATCGAGGACATTGGAAAAAAAATATGATTTCGATAGAAATTAGTTGATATTGTTTTTATTTTATTGTTGTTTGTCCTGTGCGAGTCTCGAATATACTTTTTTTCCTTTTTTCTTTCTTTACTTAGATGTCACATCCAGTAAAGATTTATAACCTAACGCCAAATTATAATAAAAAAAAGTTAATTTAGTTCTATTGTTCGTCATATGGTAACATTTCATCTTTAATTGGGTCATTATCGACCCGTTAACCCTCCCGTGCTAAAGGGAAAGGGTTAAAGCAGATGCATGATTTTGCTCGAGCATCATTCACTCACTTTTGTTTCTTTAATTGGACTTTTTGTTTCAATTTAATGGAAACAGCTGCTTTACGATTAATTGCATTAAATTGGAAGTCGAATAAAGTTTATTATTTATGTTTGGGTTGTCTTTTCTTGGCCGGTAAAACAAAAGATGATATTTTATTTTTTAATTATGACGTCAAATTGTTTTTGAAAACATAATCGGTTTAGTATTATACTGGCGACCCGCCTAGGCTTCGCGCGATTTTTACGACTTGAACATCTAGATTACTTAATCACCAGAGGTCGGAATTAGGTAGAGTTATTCAAGTACTTGCATCAAAATGTTGATATTAATATGGATTTTCCCGGGATTTCTAATAAAAATCCCATGTGTCCAACAATATTACAAATAAATAATAATAAAAACCTCAGAGATAGATAACACAAATAAAACAAAGATAATTAACATAGCAAAAACCGACGATGTAATCCTTAGATTGTTTTAGTAGGAAATCTTCAAATTACCCTTCCCTCTCTGGGTGGAAAGATACGGAGTGTCAGACTTTTTTTTTAATCTTTATTTTTTTGGGGTTTTTATCCACAATGCTACGTCAACCTCATTGTACCTTAAACAATATATGTACAGAGGGTCGTGACCTTACGAATGGTGCGGGGATACTGCACGGCTCCTTGACAGTCTGCCACCATGGGATCTGGAGGCAATAGTCCTTGCACGCATGCACGATTTGCGCGTGGAGATCCAACGCCTGGGCGAAACTCCGTTGTCGTGGCATGGCGGACAGAGTTCCGGCGAGATCTCAAGATGAAATTGGCGACAGCGACTGCCGTAACCCAGTGCTATGAGGAGTGGCTGGAAAGACCTCACGGCGTCCTCACCTTCCGCATGACGCAGGTTCTCACCGAGCATGGTCAGTTCGGGAAGTTCCAGCACCGGATTCGTGCGGAAGTAACGCCTGGGTGGTACTGTGTGGACCGCCCGGTAGACACGGTGGAGCATACGGTAGAGGTGTGCCCTGCTTGGGCAGAGCACTGCCGTGTCCACGTTGGGGTGATCGGTGGCAACGATCTCTCACGCCGGGCTTGATACAGGCCATGGTTCGAAGCGAGGAAGAGCGGCTGGCGGTCGCCTCCTTCTGCGAAGCAGTAATGTTAGCAAAGGAGGAGGCCGCCTTTGCACGCGCGAGACACCCTCTCGCACCGCCCAAGAGCGGAAGATGTCATTGGATGATTATAGCACCTAAAAAAATATATGTAAAAATACATTTAATAGACTTTTACTGTTATAAAACCGACCGGTGGTGTTCCTCCAGTTGCCCTTCGCGTTGCAGGGCCGCGGTAACTTTTTCAAACAATTCCACAGCCCTATCAACCTATGCAATTGTACTTAAAAGAGCTTTCTGAGAAAGACTATCTGGTACATTTATTCCATAAAAGTGAACTAAAAATACTATAAAGGGCTTTAATGTGGTGATACACATATAGAGTAAGATTAATAAAGCTTTAAGACTGAGTGCGTCCACAGCTTGTCATGACACTCCTGTTTTTATACTAAATTAAAGTAAATTATGCTTTTTAAATGTTTTTACAACAATTAAACTCTGTGAGAACTGAAGCGATCTCGTATAATGTTAATTTTTTTAATAATTATTTTTAATGGCGTTGTATGAAACGCTGTTATGATAGCGGTTTATTTATATTTAGACTCCGTATGAAAGTAGGTATCTAAAAACAAACTTCGGACCTTACAAGTTACAATCTTACAAGTTCCTTACAAGTTACAAGTTACAATCAAGTTACAATCGCCAAGTTACAATCGTATCGTTCACGCCGAACGCCTCGAGTAGGCCACACCTCCGATTCCTTTGTTCTGACCACGTGACTGAGCGTTGAGATGACGTCAGAATAAAGGAATCGGAGGCGTGGCCTACTCGAGGCGTTCAGCGCGAACGATACGATTGTAACTTGGCTAGGGGGGCTGTTTATTTATTTAAACTTCATGTACAGTGGTGGTACATAGGCGGACTTAATGCCACAAGGCATTCTCTACCAGTCAACCATTGGGTTAATAAAGACAACACTGTGGTAGTGTGGGGTGGTGTATGGTGGTGTGGTGTGGTATGGTGTTTCATCCCCTTAGGATTCGAATTTCAAAATATACATTCTTATTCTTTGTTTATGTCGTGGCCAGATCTTAAAAATTGATCACTTCCATGAGTTCCATGATATGGCCAAGTAAAACTGGCCAGATCATTTTAAACGTTAAAGTTTGATGATATTTCAATCTTCGGCCTGCTTTCTTTAGACCTTTTATTATCATTGAAATCCTACATCAATGATATGGACAAACAAGGATTGACATATCATCAAATGTTAACGTTTTAACAATCTGGCCAGTTTTAGTTGGCCATATCATGAAGTGATCAATTCTAAGATCTGGCCACGACATCTACATCATAAAAGAAACTACAGCGGAAAATTTTAGCTTTTAGGTCCAAGGATTTGAGTAAGAGTGGATTTTAACTTTTATTTAAACAGAAGATGTTTTAGCAGCCTGGTTTATGTGACAAATTTTTGATTTTTAATATATAATATATTCTTTATTGTACACGTATAAGTTACAAAAATATGTGGATAACAGAGTTCATGTACATAGGCGAGCTTAACTCAAAGTTGAGTTTTCTTCCAGCACCCAATGGTTTCATTGAGTGATTGAGAGAGATCACAGTAGAGGGTAAGATCCAGTGCACAATTTTAAAATTACAAATAATATGAATAAAATAATACATAAACATACTTACATACATAAATACATACTTATATAATATATATATAGGTACATATATGTACCATGTCATTGTGAAAGGAAATACTCTTTAACTTTCCTCTTGAAGACATCCAGAGAAGGGCTATCACGTAAGGAGTGTGGAAGAGAGTTCCATAGACGCACTGCAGTGACAGAGAAGGAGCCATCATAACGGCTGGAAGTGTGAAATGGAGTACGAAGAAGAAGAGAATTGGCAGTGCGACAGGGTTTTTTTTTTTTTTTTTTGGTGGGAAATCATCAAAATGACTTCTCGCGCTCTGGGTGGAGCGGGAGGGCGTGTCAGACTTTTACTGACTAAAACCACACCTGAATCCTTCAATTACCCTTTGCGTTCTAGGACTACGGGTTTCCCTTTCAGAAATTCTCCGCGGGCCTAGCTACCGGGCATTGGCCCTGCTGGGCCCCTACGGTTTGCTGACATCTCTTTGAGGAGCGCGAGGATCACTACGCGCTGTTGACGACTGGGCTCGGTCCGGTTTATTACCGAACAGCCGGACGGCGAGCTACCCAGTGCTCGACGTCCGCAAGCCCGCGTCTACCGTGGCCGGTAGTCGGGGTCGGAATTACGGCGGCTAGGGCGTGAGGACCTTCGTTCCCTCACGCGTGCAGCCTCCTCCTTCTCCAGCATTACTGCTTCGCAGAAGGAGGCGACCGCCTGCCACTCCTCCTCGCTTCGGACCATAGCCTGAACCAGGGCCCGACGCGAAAGGTCGCTGCCGCCAATTGCCTCCACGAGGACACGGCGGTGCTCGGCCCAAAGTTACCCCTCAGGGTTACAGTTACAGGGTTTACCCCTCGGGACAAAGTACTCAAAGCGTTCACGGAGGTATTGAGGAGAATTAGGATTGTGCAGGATAGTGTAGAGAAGAGATAGGATATGGGTATCACTCCGACGCCGAATCGGCTACCACTTCAATCTGGTCCGAAACTCCGACACATGGTCGTATTTGCGAAGGCCAAAGATGAAGTGGATGCACAAATTCTGCAGTCGCTCGAGTTTGTTTAGGAGAACCTCCTTTGCATCAAGAAAACAGACATCCGCATAATCTATTAGCGGTAGAAGGAGAGGTTGAGCAAGAGTGACCTTAGTATGAAATGGTAAGAATTTTTGGAGACGTTTAAGGGACTGAAAAGAGTAGAAGATCCTCTTACTAACATCAGCTATATGAACCTCCCAAGAGAGGTAAGTATCTATATGAACGCCTAGGTTCTTAGCACTTTTTGAGTACAATATGGGTACTGAATCATATACTACTTGCGGGAGAGACTGGTGATCCAATCAACCAATCCAAGTTTTTGATTTTTGTGAGATACTTAAACATAATTTCTTAAGTGCCTCAAATCCCGTTCTGTCATCGAAGCGCAACACGTACGGCGTTGCTCCACCGGTACATGATGAACATGCCACCCATACGCACCGTAGGCGCGGGCTTGCGGACGGCGAGCAGTGGATAGCTTGCCGTCCGACCGTCCGGTAACCGTCCGGACCGAGCCCAAGTCGTCGACGGCGCGTACTGTTCGACGCGCGCCTCAAGATGTCAGCAACTGTAGGGGCCCAGCAGGGTTGAAGCCTACTGAGGCCAAGGGTCTGATTCTGAAAGGAAGACTCGGCTATGGTACGAAAGGCAACAAAGGAACAGGAGTGGGTTTTTAGTCAGTAAAAGTCGGACACTATCTCTCGCTCCGCCCAAGAGCGGGGGATGTCATACGATGATTTTCCCACCGAAAAAAAAAACCCATACGCACAAAACGTTTTGGGAACACTCTCATTGTGTGTACAGTTAAGGAGTGAAGTTCCCTGCCGGAGTCCGAATAAAAAGCGAATAGGTTACTACAAGTGAATGGGTGATTTTTGTTCCGCGATTGTAATGTGCGGTCCAATGAGACCTAGCATGGTAGGTTTACTTTCTTGAAAACCTATTTTCAGCTGTAAAATCCTCTAGAAACTGAAATAATAATAATAATAATATACTTTATTTCAGATATAGAAAATCCATAATGTGTTAGTAACAGAGATACTTAAACAACTATGTTAGTAACAAAATGTATTAAAACAAAATAGAATATCATTAAAAAATCATCCCCTCCGGCATGCCTGCGGGACCAGTGCCTCAGGAAAGGACAGTCTGGTTTCTCAGCAATTACCTTCAGGATGCTATTGGAGCCTCCACGTATCCTATGCATCAAGGATGCCGTTCTTTTGCGCATGATAGCCTCAAAACTATCCGTGCCTGCCTCAGCAAACATGCCTGACGCGCTACAGAACCGCGGAAGCCCCAACAACACCCGGAAAGCATTATTGTACTGAACTCGAAGAGCGTTGTAGGCCCTCTGCGTATACGTGACCCACAGACTGCAGGTGTAAAAAGTCTGGCAGTAGGCCTTAAACAGTGTAATTTTCACTTCTTTAGTACACCTAGCAAACCTGCGGGCCAACATATTACATCGGACCGACAACGCTCTGCTCTCTCTCTCCATATTATCGTCATCATTCAGATCCTCATTCAAAACGTGCCCAAGGTATTTAAATTGAGACACCCTCTCAAGCGCTACCCCATATAGGTAAACTGGAGGAACCGACCTAGGTTTTCTGGAACCAGCACGAAACACCATGACCTCACTCTTCCTGACATTGTACAGAAGTCCATGAGCCGTGGCGTATCGCTCACACACTCCAAGCAGCCGTCTGAGTGCATCAATCGAGGGACTCAGCAGCACCATGAAAAATGAAATGAAATGACGGAAATACGTAACAATTATATGGTATTGTTTGAAAGAGTTACTGTGGCTTTGGAACGCAAAGGGCAACTGAAGGAACATAGGGGAGTTTTAGTCAGTAAAAACTTGACACTACTTCTCTCTCCTTCCAGAGCGGGAAAAGTTTTTGGATGATTTTCCACCTTAAAAAAAGGCATACTTATACAGTAAATCTTTATACTCGTAGTTCTGTTGACTGGTCTAGCGATACTCAAGTGTTGTTACCGTTTGCAGTTCTGCCTACCTCGTCACGGTAGGAGAGCGTGAAGATAAATGTAGCTGACAACGTTACGTATCTAATTACGTAGCTTTACGTACTGTTATTCAATGGTTAGTTTCTTTGGAAACTAATAGAGATATATGTTTTCTATGGAAGCGTTAGATAGGGTGTTTTATCGCCCAATTGCCATCATCTTTACATACATACTTATAGCAGTCACGGTAGACGTTTTCCTGCCCGAAATCTGGCATTTTCTCAGAAAAAAAAATTAAGAACACGATTGTAGCGTCACTTTCCGAGTCCAATTGTATTTCCAAACCACCTTACCTACTCAGAATCTCCAGTGTAGTTTTTACTTTTGCATGCCTTCTGGTTAATGCTTATTATATTTTTGTCACCGTTTTTTGTACCCATAATTGTAAAATAAATATCTTGTCTTGTCTTTTCTTGTCTTGTCTTGTCTTGTCTTGTCTTATCACCCAAGGACCCACTCAAATACCCGCAAAAAATTACTTTCAAATCGGTCAATCTTTTTGGGAGGAGTTAGGTGACAAACATACGTACAGAAGAATTATATATATATATAATAGGTCTTTACCTATGTAATTGGAGATTCTATAACCAGCATTTTCAGAATTAATTATCTGTGGATTGGCGCGCAATTCGAAATTCAAATAAATTTTATTCGAAAGACGCGTTAATTTAATTTCAATTTCAGTCATTTGTTTTTAGATAGTTTTTTGTTTTTGTGACATTGTGGTAGTTTTTGACGCTATGGATAAACTGAAAATTCGTACAATTTTCGAATATGAGTTCCTACGTGGAAATACCGCTGCGCAAACAACACGAAACATTAACGACGTGTACGGGCATAATACTGCTTGCATAAACACAGTCCATTATTGGTTCAATCGTTTTAAATCTGGAAGTTTTGAGTTGAAGAACGAGCCTCGCGGTCGGCCGGTAACTATTGTCGACAACGACGAATTGAAGGCGATAGTGGAAGCGGATCCATCTCAATCTACGGCTGAGCTTGCTGCGGGCCTTAGAGTTAGTGTCAAAACAACATTGAAGAACTTGCGTCAAATCGGAAAGATAAAAAAGCTAGATAAGTGGGTGCCACACGAACTAAGCGACCGACAGCGAGATTTACGTGTCGAAGCATGCATAGCACTACTAAATCGGCATAGAAACGAGGGTAAGTATTCTTAATCGAATTGTTACCTGCGATGAAAAGTGGATCCTGTACGACAACCATAAGCGTTCGTCTCAGTGGGTGGACCCGGGTACAGCACCTAATCAGTGCGCTAAAAAAAAGATTACTCATAGGAAGATGATGGTGACTGTCTGGTGAACCAGTGCCACCAGACAGTCACCATCTTACCGGACTTGTACATCACAGCTTCTTACCGAATGGCACAACAGTGACGGCAGATGTCTATTGCCAAGAATTGCAAATAATGATGGAGAAGCTCGCAATTCAACAACCAAGACTAGTCAATCGCTTTTCCCCATTGCTTCTCCACGACAACGCGCGAGCTCACACTTCACGACAGACCATCGCAAAGCTACAAGAGTTACAGCTGGAAGCTCTCCGTCACCCACCGTACTCACCGGATCTTGCCCCAACAGATTTCTACTTTTTTCAAAATTTAGACAATTTTTTAAGTGGGAAAAAATTCAACACCCGTGATGCAGTACAAAACGCTTTCGCTGACTTCATCGCCTCCCGTCCGGCAGACTTCCACAGTAAAGGGATAAACAAACTGCCATCAAAATGGCAAAATTGTATAGATAATTTGGGCCAGTACTTTGATTAGCTGAAATAAAAAAATTACCAAAATTTTTATATTTTAAAATTATCATACAAATCTCCAATTTCATAGGTAAAGACCTAATATTATACATAGCTGTTCCCTACGGTTACATCCTCGACTTTGGTTACTGCTCCACTTCCGTGGGTCGTAGCGTGTTGTTACATAAGCCTTCTACGATATATGGGCTATCCAACATTAAAAGAATTTTTCAATTGGAAGCCGTAGTTCCTGAGAATAGCGAGTTCAAACAAACAACTCTTCAGCATTATAATATTAATATTAAGTGTTGTACAGATACAACAAAGTTGCCACCTTGTTTGCGATGAACTGAAAAAATACTGAACAGATTTTTATGCGGTTTTTTAACGATGCTTTCCTTCAGCGTTTTGTGAGCAGTGGTGATGGAATTAAAGACACTAAGTAAAGCGTCTATCTAGGTTTGAATCAACGACATAGACGAAGAAGAAGACGAAGTCGGGGCCGTTACTATTAGACCACCATTGGAATAGAATAAACTTTATTTTACACCAAAATAGTAACAAAACTTTTACGCTAACTTAAATCTATGGGTACAAAGGCGGTCTTATCGCTGACAGCGATATCTACCAGACAACCTTAGGATGGACTGTAAGAACTTGAAATAGAAAAGGCTGCGGTGTACTGCAAATTAAGAACGGAAATATTAGATTAAAATTATATACTAGACTATACACAGATATAATAAGTACAGCTATTGTATATAAAAGACAATATATAAACATATAAATATTATTTATATATATAAATATTATAAGTTACACAATTTCATACAGAGGGAATTGAATCCAGGAGCTCATGCTCGGTAGTTGCGCATGCGATTACTAAATGAGACTGTTTCAAAGTTTACATTGCGCATATACAATTTGGGAAGAATCCTAGCAATCCACATATATTTCTAGTTTTTACAAACTATTTCAAACGATGGGAATATTTCCTAATTCTTCTTCAATTAGTACAGCCTTGAGTATATTATTCTTTTGTTCAATATCACAGTTATTCCATCAAATATTTTCATCAGTTTTTGCGAAATGGTATTCGTTAATTGTTCGTGTATTGTAAATCACATTCTTGTTTAATGAACACGTTGTTCGTTTGTATGTGTGTTGTATGCGCAAGCGCTTGTTTGTAAGTATAGTCTATTCAAGTATTTATTTCCAACTGAGTAATATTCGCACTATCAACTTTAGTTCAGTGTAAATTAAGTTGATTTTAGAATGACTAGTGCTGTTAAAAAACGTCATAATATTCGTAGAAGTTGCAGTGGAAATTGAACTGTATACTTTGAAGTTAATGTTGTTTTTCAAAAAACACATCTTTGTTTACATGTTTGGAAATAAAATCGCGAATGAAGTATACGAGTGGTGTTCGCGCATGCGTGCGACCTGATGTAACTATGATTTCTCAGTTATTGCCTCAAGGAAAATGGCAGACTTCAAGCATTCTTTATCAAGGATTTTTACTAGGTATAATTATTTACTTAGATTTTTATATTACACAGAAATATGTTGGCCGGATAAGGTCGTATATAGATGAGA
This sequence comes from Mythimna impura, assembly GCA_905147345.3. Lineage (NCBI taxonomy): Eukaryota > Metazoa > Arthropoda > Insecta > Lepidoptera > Noctuidae > Mythimna > Mythimna impura. Next base: position 8,280,785 of record LR990362.1, on the reverse strand, counting down.
AATATGTTAAGTACATACATTTTTATAATGATCTTAGAATTCCAGAAGATATTATAGGTAGATTGGCGCCTGTTGCCTGTTGATTGAATGTCATTATGATGTTGTCATTATAGTTATTAAAATTATAAGGACAATAATTAATCGTCTGAATAATTAAAATTGAATCACACAATAAGTATCTCGATCTGGTTGGACCGCTTTTAAACACAGTTGGTGGTGCTGATTAGATGATGAGTTACGGTGGCAAAATCTTTGACTGACTGACGATTTGCACACAGTATATTCGGACAGTGTCCGAATTGACACATTTTTATTTCAATATTTTTTTCATTGACGATTCGGACACACTGTTTAGTACAGTCAGATAAACAGTTTTAAAATATGAAAAAAAAAAACTTTAGGCTGGATTTAAGTCGGCAACTTCGGGTAATCAATTTCTTTATGTTATATTTTAAGGCTTTTTTATCTGACTGTACTAAATAGTTTCAATAAAAATATTGAAAATTAAATGGAACGGAAGGAACATAGGAGTGCGTTACTTCCCTATTTTTTTCTGTTCCAACCCAACAACAACATAACAGCTCTAACCATCCAGTACAATATACTGCATAGAAAAAGCAGTAGCAAGTGTTGTCTAGGCGTTATCTTCAGGATCGACTTACGAAAGCGGTGCGCGTGCGCAAGCAGACCGCGACGCGACGCTACGGGGTGCGCAGGAGTGCAGGACTGTGAAAGTATGTTAGGTAATGTGCTGGATAAATATTCTTATCTACTACATTATCTAACCTGAGGTATTTGATTTATAATTTATACGGAATAAGTAACAAGTAAGTAAGTAATATCAACTTACTTACTTTGTTATATCAACAAGTTTCAATCATCGAAGTTTTTTTTTTTGATTTGGGAAATCATCCAATGACTTCTCTCGCTCTAGGGTGGAGCGAGAGTGCGTAATCGACTTTTACTGACTAAAACCACATCTATGTCCTTCAGTTGCCCATTGCGTTCTAGGATCACGGGCTTCCTTTTCAGAAATTTCCCGTGGCCATAGGCCGTCGGCTTGCCGAGGTCGGTTCATGGATGGGTGATCATTAATTACATGTCAAGACACCTCTGTGCCTCAAAAAGAAATAAAATTCGTTGTTCCCGACCGTCATTAACATCCGTCTGGTCAGAGAATCCTCCCTTTTCAATGGAGCTATGTGCGTGTGTCTGTGTGTTCTTTACACCCTGTACGCATACCTTCAAAAAACAAGCGACCAAGCAGTCTAATCTGTACAAAATTATCTGTGAAAACTTAGGTGCAATAAATTTCATCCAAACCTGTTCAGCCGTTTACAACAGGTAACAAGCATACGGACATACAAACAAAGTTTCATCATCTATAGATAAAAAAATGAATAGCTGTTCGTTAGTCTCGCTAAAACTCAAAAACGGCTGGACCGATTTGGTTAATTTTGGTCTTGAAATATTCGAGATAGTCCAGGGAAGGTTTAAAAACGGTGAGAACAAATGGAAAAATCACGAAAAAAGAACCGAATATAACGCCATCTCTAATTAAAATCATCATCATCATTTCAGCCGAAAGACGTCCACTGTTGGACATAGGCCTCCCCCAAGCGTCGCCACAACGACCGATCCTGTTCGTCGCGACTAAATAAAATGTCATTATAAAATGAATTATGCTGTTCTGGTAATGCCAGTAGATGGCGTTATCCTTACTATTAGGCGGTACGAAGTTCACCGGGTCAGTTAAAGTTATAATATAAATTATGTAATGCCAATTACTGTGATTGAAAGGTCTATACCGTATACTTCCATGAGAACAAATCTACAATCCCATACAACACATGGCACATTCTTTCCATTCCAACAATATCAAACTGTCTAAAAGAAAATGGCTACCCGCCGTTTTGCCGTCTCAATGCGGAACTCTAAACACAGTTATAACACAATCGTCAACTGTTGTGGACGTAATCAGTGCGACGGATCAAATTGTGGAGAAAATTGTAAGGTGCCACTGTACTAGCTATTACGGTGCACCTGACATTACTGCTTACCGAAATATGACGAGATTTCGTTTATGGGTACTGGGGTGTTAAGGCGAGGATATGTTTAAGTGATAATTTTGGTATTGATAGGCTCTCGAGGAATTCTTGGGTGTATTTTTTTTAATAGATATAGACTAGTGCTTGACTGCAATCCCACCTGATGGTAAGCAGTGATGCAATCATTGATGGTGAGGCACACTAGTTTGTATTTAGTCTGTAGATTACGTTACGTACTCGTATTTGTAAATATGGAGTCGCGGAAATCCGATAGATGCGCGAAGCACAGGATTGTTCGTTGTTGCCACAGTGGTTCACGGCATAGGCATTCACTCCATATAAAACACAGGTATTCAGCCGCATCCGGATAAACTGGAAGCCGACCCCAAGCTTGTTGGGAAAAGGCTAAAGAAATGATGATGATGATTTATCTACACTAATATTATAAAGAGGTTGGGCACGCCATAATTATGGCGGTAAGTCCCCTCTTTGAGGAATGGCAGGAAAGACAACACGGCGTCCTTACCTTCCGCATGACGCAGGGCCTCACTGGACATGGTAAGTTTGGGAGGTTCCTGCACCGGATTTGTGCGGAAGAAACGCCTGGGTGCCACCATTGTGTGGACAGCCCGGAGGACACGGTAGAGCATACGGTAGATGTGTGCCCCACGCATGGGTGATGCGAAAGAGATCCCCGGGGCCCTGGAACAATGGTAAAAAAGGAACAGGAGTGGGTTTTTAGCCAGTAAAAGTCTGACACTATCTCTCGCTCCGTCCAAGAGCGGGGGATGTCATTAGATGATTTTCCCACCCGAAAAAAATAAAAATAAACAGGTAAAGTTTGTTTTTTTGTTTGTAGGAGATAAAACTCTGAAAGTACTGGTCCGATTGCAAAAAAAATTTCACCGATAGAAAGCTGCTGTATTCCTAAGTGACATAGGCTATATTTTATGGACGTGGGCGAAGCGGTGGGCAAAAGCTAGTTTAAAAATAAAGACAAAATCAATCAATGAAACGCTTAACAATTAGACATATATCTTACCCTTAACAAGTACCACCGTCATTCTTGCTCAATCGATGATTCAGAGCCTCAATGGGTATATTATAAGAATTTAACAGCGGATGTGAGGCAATGCCAATAAATATCAAGGATCCTAAATGTTTGTTCTACGTTAGGGTGGCCGCAAGCTGAGCAAATACACGTAATTGGCTGAATTATTTTAGAGTTGATCATATTAAGCTAAGTTGGTTTATTAAAGTTACTGCCCTGTTGGTCTAGGGTTCGAATCCCACCCAAGACAAATGTTTGTGTGATGAGCACGATCATTTGTTCTGTGTCTGGGTGTAATTTATCTATATATATGTATGTATTTAGAAATATTTATGTATGTTTATCAGTTGTCTAGTACTCATAACACCGCTCTGATTAGCTTGGGACTAGACGGTGTTGTGTGATAGTTGTGGAATTAAAAAAAAAGTTCTATTTTATGAAGCTACATGGGCTTGTAACACTTAAGATATTATAGCAAGTCAGAATGTTTTTGACGGCATTTCTTAGAGTAGGTAAAGTTCAGTGGCTGTTTTAATTAATTGATTCCTAGTTTTTTCCCCGCTCTTGGGCGGAGTGGTAAATAGTGTCAGACTTTTACAGACTAAAAACCCACTCCTGTTCCTTCTTTGCCATTTTTTATCCCAGGGCCCCGGGAATCTCTTTCGCATCACCCATGACCCCAGTAGGCTTCGACCCTGCTGGGCCCCTACGGTTGCTGACATCTCCTTGAGGCGCGCGTGGAACACTACGCGCCGTCGACGACTTGGGCTCGGTCCGGACGGTTACCGGACGATCGGACGGCGAGCCACCCATTGCTCGCCGTCCGCAAGCCCGCGCCTACGGTGGCCGGAAATCGGGATCGGAATCCCGGCGGCGGTAATTGATTCCTAGTGGATATTGTGATGTAAAATTAGTGTAGTTTTATATCTCAAGTGTATGCGCCACTGGACAATATGTGGAATCATTGATACAGGCGCGATCTCGGTAAAATGGAGCTGAGAATTTTATTGTAGTGATGACTACCTCAGCGAAGTTTTCCGAGAAGGTTGACTAGATAAATTTGCTGTCAAGTACTACAAAACATTAGAATGTGTACACCCATGTTCTAATGATAAACAAATTTACTATTTAGAAAAATGTAATCTATATTATTCTGACTTTGTATCCATGGTCCAGATATAAAAAAAAAATAGCAAGTACAATAAAAAAAACAATTTTCATAGTTTATAAAATAGAGGGGCTAATTTACAACTTTCAGAAAGTTCTGTGGAATTAATTGCATCCAACTTAACGCTACTTTAAAAGAGTCATCATTGTCATCATTTCAGCCAAAAGACGTCCACTGTTGGACAAAGTCCTACCCCAACTGTCATCGCAACACCCAGTCCCGTGCGTCTCGCATCCATCAAATTCCCGCGACCTGGTGAAGACCAGGTCATCGGTCCACCTTGTGGGAGGCCTACCAAAGCTGCGGCTTCCAGTATGCGGTTTCCACTCCATAACCTTTCGGCTTCATCGACCATCTGTTCTGGGAGCAATATGGCCAGCCCACTGCCACTTAATTTTAGCGATTCTTCGGGCTATGTCGGTAGCCTTCATGCCACTTATTAATTGCCAGTCAATATTCCCATCAACACATTATCACAAGGCTTGCCGCCAACCTAAGCTCGACTCAAATTATTCTCGTCCCAAATCGAGTCCTATAATGTCTATATACAAGTGCATATCTATGACAAATTGTGTTTAGTTCTGAAGTTTATTTTATTTTATTTAGTTCTTAGACTTGGATCACGGAACTTGGTCGTAATTTCTCTATTTATCTATTTGCTTTTTGATTCAATTCGAAAATTGGTTTATTGGTCTTTTGGGCGGATATTTATTTATTTTTTAGGGTTCCGTTCTTCAAAAGGAAAAAACGGAACCCTTATAGGATCACTTTGTTGTCCGTCCGTCTGTCTGTCTGTCTATCTGTCTGTCAAGACCCTTTATCTCGTGAACGCGTGGACGTATCAAGTTGAAATCAAAACCATATACTTAGGTCTGCGGTCTCTTGAAGCTGTAAAAAAGTCAAATTTTAACACTCAAGGGAACCAAAATTCTAGAGTAGGTACTTCCCGTTGACCCAGAATCCTCAAATTTTGCATAAAGCAAGGTCTTTTATCACAAGTATAGGAATAAATCTGAAAACAGTAAATTTTTTGAAACAACACAAATATCAGTTTGGAAAAAACTTCGACAATTGAAATCTTTACATAGGTAAGTTTAAAACATTGTCCCACACTAGGAATTAATACTAATTAATATTGTGGGTGTGATCAAAAACATGTAAACTTACATAAATAACACACCCTGACCCGGAATAAAATATCAGTAGGCCATACAAAAACTGTTTCCACGCGGGAATCGAACCCGCGACACGCAGTGGGGCAGCCAATCACTCAACCACTGCGCCAATCGTTCCGTCGATGATATTTTTTATTTAAAGTTGGGTAATTATGAAATAACTTCTTCCCTTCTTTTTTATTTTACGTGAGATGTCATTGAATGACTTCTTGGAGCTCAGGCAGTGCAGACTTTTACTAACTAAAACCCACAGTGTCCCTTCAGTTACCCTTTTTTGACGAGGGCTATAGTAACTCCTTCGAATATTGAGCAGCCCTGGCTGGCGTGCATTTCATACCTTTTTAGGATTCCGTAGCCAAATGGCAAAAAACGGAACCCTTATAGATTCGTCATGTCTGTCTGTCTGTCCGTCCGTATGTCACAGCCACTTTTTTCCGAAACTATAAGAACTATACTGTTGAAACTTGGTAAGTAGATGTATTCTGTGAACCGCATTAAGATTTTCACACAAAAAAAAAACAATAAATTTTGGGGGTTCCCCATACTTAGAACTGAAACTCTAATCTCTTTTCATCTTCATCAAAAATTCATGAAATAATCTTTTTTCATCAAACCGATACGTGTGGGGATTTATATGGATAGGTCTTCAAAAATGATATTGAGGTTCCTAATATATTTTTTTTCTAAACTGAATAGTTTGCGCGAGAGACACTTCCAAAGTGATAAAATGTGCCCCCCCCCCTGTAACTGCTAAAATAAGATAATGATAAAAGTAAAAAAAAAAATTATGATGTACATTACCATGCAAACTTTCACCGAAAATTGGTTTGAACGAGATCTAGTAAATTATTTTTTTTTAATACGTAAAAAAAAGCTATAACGGCCTCCTATTCCTTTGTTCTGATCACGTGACTGAGCGTTGAGATGACGTCAGAATAAAGGAATCGGAGGTGTGGCCTACTCGAGGCAAGGAAGAGAATCGAAACGAAACGGTTGTAACTTGGCTAGGGGGGCTGATTAGTACGTAGAACGACGTCGCGTGGCGTGGATCTAGTGTAGCTCTACACGTCTAGTTTCCATATAAAATGTATGGAGACCGACGCGCCCAGATCGGCGTGTGTGGCACACGTGCGCGGAGTGTAGTTCTAGCTTTAATGTCGAGTTTCTTGAGTGTGTCAGTTTTAGGTTTGATTCTCGTGTCGTGAGATTGGAATTTATTGGTGTTATTAATAGGTGAAATCTAATTTCTACTTTTAGTGCGATATTATATCTAATGAAAAAGTAATTTAACTACTATTCAAGGTTAATCTCCTATAGTTTGTGGCCTCTGAGCAATAAAATATTATGGTGGCATAAATGGTTTAGGCGCAAAAGGCCTAATTCTCAAAACGATTAATTCTCTAAAAGCCTGGTTCTCGGAATGGCCAATTCTTTAAAAGCTTAATTCTCTAAATGGCCAATTGTCTAAATTGATAATTATCAAAAACGCCAAATCTCAAAAAAGGTGTGTTCCTTTTACAATTAAGTTCCTAATTTAAATTACCTATACTTTAAATCCATAAGTGTTTGAAGTCGTAAGATCTTGGAACAAACATTTAATTAATTTGAAGTACTCATTAAATTATTTACCAAAAGAAAAACCTAATTAATTTTGCAATTGAAATATCAGAAGTATAAAAAAAAAATACTATAATATTTTAATATTACATTGTTTCAGCATCCGTATTCTTCAAGTTCTGTGTTCCCAGATTTTTTATAGATCCAAAAAAATAACTAAAAATTTAAACTCGGAAATCCCGCTAGGCATTCAACTGGACATTATATTTAATTAACAATATTTATGACTTCCTTTATACGATGTAACTATTTAGACAGAAGGCTTCTACTTCAATTAATGCATAATTTAAATGTTATTATAAAGATTAGGATAAATGAGCATGGCTGTTGAGAGTTTGAGAGTTTCCATCGGATTCCCGCAACCTTCACCAGGTCATCGGTCCACCTTCCAACACTGCGTCTTCCGGTACGCGGTCGCCACCCCAGAACCTTTCGGCCCCAACGGCCATCTGTTCTGCGAGCAATGTGCCCTGCCCATTGCCACTTAAGTTTGACAATTCTTCGTGCTATGTCGGCAACCTTGGTTCTCCTGCGGATATCTTCATTTCTGATTCGATCACGCAAGGAAACCCCGAGCATAGCCCTTTCCATTGCCCTTTGAGTGACTTTGAGCTTTCTGATGAGGCCCATTGTGAGCGACCACGGCGATGATGCCCATTCCATTGCTTTCCATTGCCCTTTGGGTTATGGCGTGTGTGTTGGATCATTCGGTTCCCTTCAAAATGGTTGAGCTGAGTGGTACTGTTCAATGTTCTTGAAACAGTGAAGGAAAACATCTTAAAGAAACCATCATGTCCTAGAACCAAAAGTTCGAAGACATGTGACATCCACCAGCCCGCGCTGGGCCCGCGTGGTGGTTAGAGTCGGCTTCATTAAATACCTGTATTTTACATAATCTGGCTTCCAGAACCCAGTAACTGGGTAACCCGATACCTCGATAAGCCAGTTCTTACTAAACAAACTATTAAAACAACTACTACGCCTATTTAATTCAATTTCGTAAGTGTAATAAAAACCTTAGAGGCACTATTAAAAACAAATGACCACGTTACATCCTCCTTTATGAACCTTCATAGACACTCGAGCATATGTCACCCAGTATAACCTGACCTTTCTACTTCCCATCATTGTTCTAACTTTTGTACTTCATGGTGGTTCAAGTTATTCTGGTAGATTTCGGGTAATGTATTCAATAGCCAGTATAATATGACCCGTCTATTTCCCATGTCTGTACCAAGAGTTGTTAGTCATGGGGGGTCAAGCTACACCGGTGGTAATGCAAGCTTGTGTGTGGCGACCGTGGTTTGCCCGTTCCGGTGGGATACCATGATATATGAGACTCTTTTTGTACTGCGCTTGACCTACGAATAAGTAAGAATAATAGATTTGTAATTGTGTATGTCTGTGTGTTTTGGTGGTTACTTTTAAAAATAACGTAAGTAAATAGTACATTTTCATACAAGTCAAGAAAGTTTGTCACTACAACCGAGGTGGAATTCGCCCGAGCCGCAAGTGAGGGTGTTATGAAGCCGATAGTTGCAGTGACATTTCCACGTGTATCAAACAACATTTTTCAATATACTAACGAAGAAATAAATAAACGGGGGTTGACGCACGACTCGTGGGGGTGCGCTTAACGACCAGCCTGTTACGATAAATACAATAAATTGTGGAGGGAGTGAGCGCCAGCACTTTTCCGCACAAGCGTGGTAAACTGTAAATTGCGTTCCTGAAAACGGTAGAGGTAAGAGCGGGTTTTAGATTAGGTAAGTATATTTAAAAAGTAGTTTTTTTCTGTTTTTAGGGTTCCGTAGTCAAATATCCGTTATAAGTTTGTGCTGTCCGTCTGTCAAAACCATTAAGCTCGCAGAATATTGTGGCGGCCCTAGAACGCAAAGGGCAAATGAAGGAACACACCCAAAGCGAGAGAATTTATTATATGAGTTTCCTTCTAAAAAAAGCTGCTATGATTGGTATTTTTCCCAATCGCATTACTTGACTTTATATGTATTTTGTAAATGCACTTTGCCAGCGACTTCGCTCGTGAGAAAGTTTTCATAAAAACTTAAACCATATTTTGATGGTAGTTTTAAAAACTAATAAGTAATGACAATTTTTATTATTCATCACCGTCATCATCATCTTCCTGCCCTTGTCCCGTGTTATTTGGGGTCGGCGCAACACGTTTTTTTCTTCCATTCTGCCCTGTCACTCGTCATACTATCACTAACTTGCTTTTCTTTCATGTCACTCTTCACACAATCCATCCATCTTTTCTTTGGTCTCCCTCTCCCTCTCCATCCATCCACATGTAAACTCATAACTCTTTCAGTAACATGCGTTTCATCCCTCCTCTTCACATGACCATACCAAGACAAACGAATCCGTTTCAACTTTTCAGTCACTGGCGCACATTTTTTATTATTCATATTGATTAATTTATTTGTTAAGTTTCAATTTTATGAACCGAAGAAATAAGAAGACATGTTTGTCAACTGGCTACTGCAGTTTGGCTGTTTCAAAACGAACCAACGCCAACGAAAGTGAAGCGATCGAGAAGCGCAGGGAAAATTTTGATCGCTAGTTTCTTCACTATGACGGGGTATCTGATTTCAATTCCATTACGAGACCATAACAGCATTAACGCCGAATGGTATACCACAAAATGCCTGCCAGAAGTTTTGTCTGCAATGAGCAACAAGCGACCGAACACCGGGCTCAGCGGGGTACTGCTTCACCATGACAACGCGCTCGCGCACTCAGCGCTCAAAACGAGAGACTTCCTGGACACCACACCGGTCAGAGTCTTGGGGCACCCTCCTTACAGTCCAGATCTGGCACCGTGTAAATTTTTTTTATTTCCTAAAACAAAAAATCAGCTGAAAGGGATACAGTTTTCATCGCCGGAAGACGCGCTAGCAGCGTTCGAGAAGGCCGAAAAAGAGGTGTCTGCCGCGGACTGGAAAAAATGTTTCGAAAATTAGTTCAGACGCATGAAACTTTGTATCAGGCTGGTGGAGAGTTCTTTGAAGATATTTTATCCATAGAAGTTAGTTTTTTAGTTTCTCAAAACTTTCTGAGTGTCCCACGTATGTAGATATTATCTATTATCCCCTTGTGACTTAGCGAGGTAGGCAGAGATAATCATCCCCTGATTTTAAAACTGACAGATGGCTAAGCTAGTTAGGAACCCTTCGCTAACGAGGACTACGGATCATTATCACCCAAGAGGATTAAACTCTTTCGGACAATCCTGCAGCCCAATCACAGTAGATTATGTTTTTTATAAGGTGATGAATCATCCAACGACTTCTAACGCGCTAGGGTGGAGGGAGACGGCGTGTCAGACTTTTACTGACTAAAACCACACCTATGTTCCTTCAGTTGCCCTTTGCGTTCTAGAACACAGGCTTTCTTTCGTCATTTGGTGATATCCCACTAAAAGAAAAATAAAGGCGGTCCCTAGTGTGAAAATGTAGGTGAAGAGAAAAAATCTGTTATATATTTAGACTGCTCGACGACAGAGCGCAAACGCTGTGCGTAGCGTAGGGAGGCGCGTGCGCTATTAATTTATTTATTATTCATTTTTATTCTATGACTTAAATGTCTCAGAATAAAAATTTAAAATAATTAGTGACAATAGTAATGGAATATAATAACTATATTAATTGTTTTTTGGGAAGAACACCAAATAAAGAGTGTAATATTATTGAACATCTGAACTAACATAGAAATAAGTGATACTAAGATGTAATGTAGAACAAAAGTGGTCTTTAGATAAATAAATTATATTGTTAATTATTGAGGCTTCATTATCAGATCAGTTCGATATATTCCCCCTCTTCCTACTCGTATTTTATAAACAAAGCAATTTTACTTGTTACAACGGTTCTGGTGTGATCCTACGAGGAGTTCTGTTCCATATCTTCGAAGTTCATGATCAGATCATAACAATATTTCTATGGGACCAATTCGAAACCATAACATTTCAATAAAAAAAAAAATATTTCAAAATCGGTCCACAATTGACCGAGAAATCGGTGAACATACATAAAAAAAAATCAGCCTAATATAGAACCTCCTCCTTTTTGAAGTCGGTTAAAAATGACATTTCCCTTCGAATACACTTCACAAAAATTTTCACAATGAATGTATAAAGAATAAGACTGCAACAGCACGGTTCTTAATTAAAGGTGGTCGTTTACGAAGCCCATTAAATCAAGTGCAAGCTAAGTTATTTATTTACTTGCAAGATTTAATTACTCCACAACCCTGGGAATAACAGAATCAAATCTAGAATCACACTAACACATACCTACCTACCATTAATAAAATAATTGTTATAACAATTAAAATGAAAATTTCTTTTAAATAAAGCAAGTATATTCCCAGAAAATATCATGTCCACAGCTTGTAGGACAATTATTTCAATAAAATGGTAGATATACATACAATTATTACTATCGAATATGGGTCATCTATTATCAACTTTATTACATTCACAATTAAGTTTAATTTCTCGTAAATGTCAGCGGTAGCGTGTCTTGTAATTAGCAAAACTAATAAAAATTTGTAACCGCCATTTCTGATATAGTTTTAAAAAGGGTAGTGAATTTGTAATTCTTAAATGTATTAAAAATATGTTGTGTAATTTTAGCCAGTTTGGTAGCATGTTTCGATGTAGCACTTTTATTTTACACACACTAATATACATTTTACACACCTTTTAATTAATAAAAGTGTTATTAAGGTTAACTGCATATATTTATGTATTAAAGATGGTACCAACTGGATTTTTTTTTAATAAGTACCTAGACTTAATAGGGACAAAATCTTTTGTTTCGTTGCCGCATGTCAGACGAGCTAGGACGGCGAGCAATGGGTAATTCGCCATCCGGCCGTCCGGAACCGTCCGGATCGAGCCCGAGTCGTCTATGGCGCGTAGTATTCCACGCGCGCCTCAAGGAGATGTCAGCAAAACCGTAGGAGCAGCAGGGTCGAAGCCTACTGGGGCCATGAGTTATGTGAAAGTAAACCCCGGGGCCCTGGATTGGGTTTTAGTCAGTAAAAGTCTGACATGCCCTCGCGCTCCGCCCAAGAGCAAGAGAAGTCATTGGATGATTTCTCACCTTAAAAAATAAAAAAAATTAAATGTCAGATGAGCTGAAGAGCCACTTAATAAGTCCCATTAAACGCAAGGCGACATCGAGGCAGATCAAGATGAAGATGGAGAGATGAGCTTGATAACTGATATTTTGCGAGGTTAGACGGGGACAAGCTCAACAGTGATGCAAGTGCGGTTGATTGGGGTGATGTCGAAAAGGCAGCGACTGTGGATGAGAAAGTGGAGATTTTTAATAGGGCTTTACTGAAACTCATTGATGCGCATGCGCCGCTGAGGGCCGTCCGTGTTAAGCGTCCCCCGGCTCCATGGATTACCCCTGGAGTTCGAATGGCGATGAGACGGCGTGACAGGGCTTTTCGTAGCTATAGAAGAGATCGCAGTGAGGAGTACTGGAACCTCTACAAGTTGGCTAGAAACCGCTGTAACCAGATGGTTAGAGCTTCAAAACGCCGATACATTTGCGAAAATGTTCTCAACTCTTCACCGGCTGATATTTGGAAGTTCCTCAAATCACTTGGTATAACAAAGTCCTCTTCTCATACTTTTCCCCCTAATATATCTTTGAATGATTTGAATCAACACTTCTCATCGTCGGCTATGCTTGCAACTCCTGTCAAAAATACTACAATTCTTGATATAACTTCCACGCCAATTTTACCTCATGATTCTTTTTCTTTTTCCCCAGTGACCGGCCCGGAGATCCTCAAAACTTTCACTGCAATTAAGTCCAAGGCTGTCGGCTGTGATGGAGTCAGCAGAACTATGTTATCCCTGTTGATTAAAAGTTTGCTCCCCACTATCACACACATCATAAATTCCTCCCTCCAAACTGGGGTGTTTCCTAGTTGCTGGCGTAAGGCTTTCATTATCCCTCTTCCTAAAATTCCCACTCCCACTTTATCAAATCACTTTAGACCAATTTCCATTCTTCCTTTCCTATCTAAAATCCTGGAAGCAGTGGCTCTTAAACAGATTTCATCCTTTGTGTTTAGGAATAAACTGTTATCTCCTTTCCAATCTGGTTTTCGACTTGGCCACAGTACAGCCACAGCCTTGCTTAAAGTCACAGAAGATGTCAGGAATGGCCTGGAGAACTCGAGGTTAACGGTGTTAGTTTTAATAGATTTCTCCAACGCTTTTAACACCGTTGATCACGACATCCTTCTGGCTATCTTGTCTCAAATTGGGGTTTCTTCGTCGGCAAGGGATTGGTTTTCATCATATCTTCGTGGACGTCAGCAAGCGGTACGTGCGGATCAGAAATTTTCTGACTGGTGTGACCTGCAAACCGGCGTTCCACAAGGCGGTATACTCTCTCCACTCTTATTTTCTTTATTTATTAACTCCATCACAGCTATTCTCAAATGCTCTTTCCATCTGTATGCTGATGACCTACAGCTCTACGCGCAAACTGACATTGACAACCTTGATGACTGCATCTCCCTACTAAATGCTGACCTCCTGGCTATTGCTGATTGGTCGAGCAGATTTGGGGTGACTGTCAATGTCAGCAAATGCCAGGCTATCCTCATGGGTAGTTCTTACTTTTTACGGAGTTTGGACACTAGCCGACTACTGCCGCTTATTTTTGGCAATACAGTCATCCCTCTCTCGCCTCACGTTAAAGACCTAGGTTTATTTATTGACGACAGGTTAAGCTGGAATAAGCAGATTGCTCAGGTTAGCCAGAGAGTAACCTTCACGCTGCGGTCTCTCTATAGATTCAAAAATTTCCTCCCGTCAAGCACTAAAACTACTTTAGTACAGTCGCTTGTGTTACCTATAATTGACTATGCTGATGTTTGTTACTCTGATCTTTCCCAAGAACTTCTAAACAAATTGGATCGACTTCTCAACAACTGCATTCGCTTCATATTTGGCCTTCGTAAATATGATCACATTTCTTCCTACCGTTCTCAGCTTAAATGGCTGCCTATCCGTCACAGGAGATCCCTCAGATCCCTCTGCATGCTCTTCACCATAATGAACGATCCTTGTTCTCCTGATTATTTAAAACAATATTTTAAAGTGTTGGGCAGTTCTCATAATCTTAACCTTCGTGCATCCAAAAACATGCTCCTTCATATTCCTTCTCACCGTACTGGCTTTATGTCCAACTCATACGCTGTGTCCACCATAAAACTCTGGAATGTGCTTCCCCTTGACATCAAAAAAGCTGAAAGTAAATTTTCATTCAAGCGTAAAATTCGGAACTACTACTTGAAGTCTTCTCAACCTTAGCTCGGTCTTCGTCGGAATTATTATTAAGTTCTCTTAATGATTTGATATTTTTCTTAGTATTTATTAGTATATAATTTTAGCATATATATGTATTTTATTATTATAAATAACTTATTTTTTATTTTATTTTCTGTTTAAAGTATCTGTTATTTGTTTATCGTGCAAACCTACCACAGTGTTGTCTTTTTTAACCCAAAGGTTGACTGGTAGAGAATGCCTTGTTGCATTAAGTCCGCCTATGTACCACTACTGTACATGAAGTTTAAATAAATAAATAAATAAATAACTACCGCAGGGACTGGCCCGCAACGGCTGAGGAGAGACGTGTGTGAAGAAGGGAGAGGGTTAGCTTCACCCAGCAGTACGGCATAATAGGCTAACCATATCGGTTTACTTCCATGAAAAGTAAAGTGATCCATTGTCAGTCTTAAACGTGAAAACCTTGATCCACTTTTTATATGACCATTAAAATCATCAGAGCATCATTTCAAAAATTCTCATTCAACTTTACACTACACAACTTCATTATAAATGCAAAAGTATTTCTGTCTGTCTGTCTGTCTGTTGACTAACTCTTCACGTCTAAACGGCTTTGGATGGGGACTGGGGTATAATAATAATAATAATAAAACGAAATTAAATATCGAGCAATTGCCCAGACCAGACACAACACCCGTCTAGTCGGAGGATCCTCCCTTTTCAATGGAGATTTGTGGGACTTTACACTCTGTTCCGCAATAACAAGGTTTTTATTCCTTTGACGAATTTAAGATGATCTTAACTTTGACATGAATATTAATTTGGACTGCAATTTATTGTTACTTTTCTTGTTATTTAATTATGTTTTTTGTGTGATTTGACTCCTACTTATTTATTTCTTGTATTTTCTTTTACTGTTTTGTCAATTTTATTATTTGACATTGTTTAATAATGTAATTAGTTGATTGTAAAGTAATATTCTGTATATTATGACATGTAAGAATTGTTACCAATAAACTACTATGACTATAATTATGTTTTTGTTTTAAACTGATATATGTGCTTGGCTGCGATTTCACCTTATGGTAAGCAGTGATGAAATCGTTGATGATGAGGCGCATTAGTTTATTAAGAGCCTATTCACTCTAGCCTTGAAGACACCTAAATTATAATCTGACAGGAAGACTGCAGCAGGCCAATTATTTTATTTACTTACGAATGTCCTGAACAGGACTCTGAACACTTTATCCCGAGAGCATGTTCCATTGGGGTATTACAATTTTCGACTTCCACACGGGTAAAGTCGTCGGCAGAAGTTGATGTACTATAAATAAACAATTGAAGGTCTAAAAATGATTTATCGTTGGACATGACGATCAAGCAGATTTATTTAATTAAAACCTTACTTGATGACCAAAGCGGTTTAAAAAACTCATTTAAAGGAGATCGACGGCGGTGGGATGTTATGGCGTTTTCTTGTATGTGGAATGAAACGCCCTTGATGGATGTACCAGATTATTATTTTGTTAATGGTGAAATCATTTTGATTCGCTGCAACCTTGAAGTGTAATTACACTACAGTTCAGTAACCAAAGCTCCTTGATCTTGGTTTGCATGTCTACATGACCCATAAATATGTTATTATAGGATTTTATTTGTATAGACAATATATACGAGTATGTAACTAAGGACATCATGACAGTAGTATGTTTGGAATCGGCTACTGAATTCATTTCAGCTATTTGTATTTTGAAGTAGTTACTTTTTTATCTAAAAAATAATAAAGAAAGAAAAAAAATATCCTTGATAAATTTTGATTGCGTCACTAGCATGTTTGTGTGTGCGGTAGATACGCGCTCTCAGCGTCGATGCCCACATCTACTCTCACTCTCATTACTTAAATACTACCTAAGTGCACTTAATTTAAATTTCAGTACTTAAAATAAGATTGATAATTAATTTTCTAATTGGGGTGTATAAGGGTATGCATTCTTCCAGTTACATGTTAATAATAAATAATAATAATAATAAAAGAGTTTATTTATCCAAGCAATACACACAGACACAATTCAAAACAAGGTGCCAGAAATAAAAGAAGCTTAGTTTTGTGAACAGATAATTTTAGTCTACAAGATAAGTTTATGCATACAAAAAAAAAATATGAACCTTGTCTCTTAAACTAAACTAGTTTGGCCGATTCACTGTCTCTTAAGATATATCTAAAAAGACAGTGAATCGGCCAAATTGAAATAAGTATTGTATAATATTATGCGCTGTTCACATATTTATTTCGTTTATTTAAGTAAGGGTAATAATAAGTAGTTTTAAGTTTCTTTTATGCATATATGTATATCATCTTAATTAAAATCGACCTTTCACACGGTTTGCGGTAAGAAAGCCTTAATTCTGAGTTTAAAAAAAATGTTAATTTGCAAAGGCGAGCTTGCACATTAACAATTTTTTTTTGTATTTGTATGCTTTTGTGTGCAATAAAGAATAATAAGGTTTTTATTCTTATTCAACCTACAATAATGGCTTGAAAAGGAATAGCTACTGAAATAATGACTAATAAAAAAGTATGAAAGAAAAAGATAGGTTATATAAGCAAGTAAGGACCTAGATTAATACTCTGTGGAACTTCTTAACGTACTATTAAAAAAAAACTGGGCAACTGCGAGTCGGACTTGCGCACTGAGGGTTCCGTACAAACATGATTTATAGTTTTATCATTCTCTTATTTTAAAAGTTACAGGGGTGTCCCCCCCGAACACACACTTTACCACTTTGGAAGTGTTTCTCGCGCAAACTATTCAGTTTTGAAAAAAATGATATTAGAAACCTCAATATCATTTTTGAAGCCTATCCATTGATACCCCACACGTATGGTATGAGATGAAAAAAAAATGATTGAGTTTCAGTTCTAAGTATGGGGAACGCCCAAAATTTATTGTTTTTTTTTTATATTTTTGTATGAAAATCTTAATGCGGTTCACAGAATACACCTACTTACCAAGTTTCAACTGTATAAAGTTCTTATAGTTTCGGAATAAAATGGCTGTGACATACGGACGGACAGACAGACAGACATGACGAATCCATAAGGGTTCCGTTTTTTGTCATTTGGCTACGGAACCCTAAAAACGACACACATTTTATTGTTCCAAAGACAAAATGAAGAAAAGGGTAAACGATTCGAAGGAAAGCTTCTCCTGACAGATCATTATTATAATATGCTAAACGGTAACTCTCTTTACTATAAACTTTTATGAGTCTATAATTCAAAGGCTCTTTAGCTTGGAGAGCCGTTTCTTTCATTTTATTGTAAAGAGATGACAATGATTGCTGTGACTTATGGAGTGTTTATGGATGACAGCTTTTTATGACGAAGGGGATAAGGGTCACTATATTTTTTAAACAATTAAGGTTCGGTCATAACTTTGACGTTTCTACCATTTTTATTTACAACTTGCTTCTTTCTTTTCTACCAGCTGCTTCAATTGCGTGAAGAAAATTATCTCAAGGAAACCTATTCCCGAGATAAAAAGTATTTTATGTCCTATACCAGGACATGATCTACCGGTGTGCCTTTCATATAAATCTGTTCAGCTGTTTATGCGTGAAGAAGTAACAAACATACACACACACAATTGATACAAACTTTAGCTATTATAATATTAGTGTGATTAATAGCCTCGCATGAATACGCTTGCCTAGAAGTAAAAGGGGTCACCAGATGGTTGCAAACCAACGTCCCAACCAAGGTGACCTTGCTAGTTTCAATCCGTGTAGACAGCAGTTGTAATCCATGGCCTTCAACGCCCTTAGTTGGGAGGCGCGTTTTCCCAACCATCAAACGTGTTGGCGCGTGGTTTACATCCATGTAGCCACTACACAAACCAAACACATAAACCAAGGTCACCTTGGTTGGAACACTAGTTTGCAACCGTCTGGTCACCCCTTAGCCTTTTCACTCTTGACCGAAATACGATCCCCATATGCAGCTATGGACACACAGTTTCCGGCAGGGAATTCTACTCCCACTTGCCTTAGTTTTCGTAAAGCGTTGTGTGCATATGAGTTGGATGCCCACCTTGACTGTGTCTATGTCTTGTAGTCCGATGGTGGAACAGGCATGGCGGATTGCTGGCTTTATCAATTTCTATTGTGTAAACAGTATTCTTTGACGTGGATCTTATCTTGTGATTTCTATACCTTCAAAATGAACAGCTGAAGTATACAATACTTTACTCTTTATTAGTAAAGACTTATGAGACAACACCACCATTGTATGTTTTGGTCACAATGTCACTTTTTGTTTTACTGAACAACAATTATATTGAGGTTTCCTAAAAATACGGTTTACTTTTTTTAGATATAATAATTATGTTAAAAGGTGTCTCAGATATCAATCAGAAACCCTTCACCATCTAGTGCCATACAAAAACCTTCGTATTTTTACGTTTACGTAGCCTTTGTTAATTATATTCGCTCCAGGGTGAGCCGAGGTAAGTACAACCAAACGACGATTATATCTTGATGAACATCAGGCATCGAGGTAACGCGTGTGTCTGTGAATTGTCTCCGTAAGTTGGGTCCAAAGTGAAAGGTATTATCGTACCTTATATTATTCTTAAAATATAGGGTGGCCAACTCCGATATAGTGTACAATTTTTTTTTGTCATTATTGCGATTTGAGGCCAATTTTTGTTGTTCGATATTCAAATTTGAGTCAAAGAGTATCCTATCTCTAGTTTAAATTGTATCCTGAAATTCCAAAGACAATTGAAAAACGGCCAAATTTTTCTGAGCTGTTTTTGGATAACTAATCAATTGATCCCAAAACTCTTTATTTTTCTAATGTCTGTGTTTTTGATCGTGGTTAATTTTGATACTAAAAGCGGAAACAACTTTGATAGTGGGAAAATTTGGTGACAAACACAACAAAAAGCTAGCACTTTTTTAGACCGCTCAATCCTCACTGGATTTGAAAATTGTATGTATCCATACGAAATTGCGAAGCATTAAAAATATGGTGAGGTAAAAACGTCACTCTCAGGTCTTTTTTAACATTGCGAGTGACTTTCCCGATATCAAATAAAAATTGTTTTGCTTTAGTGTATCAGCGAAAGATATAATCCATAAAAGAACGAGTTTTTGGAAAGGGTAATGAGAATTGAGATGATATTTTTTGATTTTTTTATTGACTGGCCTGCTGGTCTAGTGGTTAGTGGCCCTGACTGCTATTCCGGAGGTCGTGGGTTCGATTCCCACCCAGGACAAATGTTTGTGTGATGAGCACGAGAGAGATGATCATTTGTTCTGTGTCTGGGTGTAATTTATGTATAATGTGTATGTATTTAGAAATATATAAGTTAGTTTATCAGTTGTCTAGTACTCATAACACAAGCTCTGCTTAGCTTGAGACTAGACGGCGTTGTGTGATAGTTGTGGAATATTATTATATATGACTTACCTGATGGATGGCTTTAATGTAGAAATCGTTATAAAAGTGAATATCACCATTTAACTATATATCTAACAAGATAAGGATAATGCCGACGGCATTTCCCTACGACGCTATTCCACAATCAATTTAATTAGATCTTTTATTTAATTTCGTTATCCACCCTACATCTCTCTAATTAAAATGCTATACTCTCGTGTGACTCTTAACCTTTATAAATGGCATAAATAAAGAAAGGTGATTAGAACATAAACATCAGAAATTACTAATAATGGGCAGGTTGGAGTACATCGTCCCCAAACGTCATTAAACACAGTTACGTCACACTTGCATGAGTACCTTCGTGTTTATGTATATGTTTGTATGTGTGTGTAAGGTCTGTCAGTTGTGCTCCTTTATATAGGAAATTATGTTGATTATATTAATTAACAATTATTTTGTTATAGATCTCATGTTTATGTTTCAAAATACTGAAATGTTTGAGCAAATGTCGTGCTTTCGAGACAAGGTTCGATTAATAAATTCATACATGCTTTCAATACATATTTCAATTCCTTTTAAAAAACAAATTATTTCTTGTTTTTTTTAGGGTTCCGTACCTCAAAAGGAAAAAACGGAACCCTTATAGGATCACTTTGTTGTCCGTCGAAGTCTGCGGACTCTTGAAGCTTTAAAGAAATCAAACTTGTAAGTTAACGAGAAAAAAAGATACTTCGGTTTATGTGCAAAAAACGTACATTTCGACATTCTCGAGGAAATCAAAATTCATAGGGTACTTCCCGTTGACCCAGAATCCTGAGGCATAAAGCAAGGTCTTATAGAACAAGTATAGGAATAAATCTGAAAACTGTAAATTTGTTGTTACGTCACAATATTTTTTAAATTGCGTTTTGGAAAAATCTTCACAGACTCCTTTCTTTAATTGAACTATTTACATACCTAGGTATGTTTGTACGGAACCCTCAGGGCGCGAGTCCGACTCGCACTTGCCCAGTATTTTTTTTCAATAATTCTTTCAACAGCAGTTTATAAAGAATAGATTCTATAAAAAAGTGGCTTCATTATTTCCATCTTCACCACAAGTCTTGACACTCGACTTCCTTATAAAGGGTAACATATACCCTTGTGTGGGTACACTCACATCTTTGTATACACACGTCCAAACGTCCATGTGTGCATGAGGCAGACGCGAACGGGCGTGGTGTACCGGTAGCGTGACGTGTGCGCTGTTCCAGAGAGTGCGCGCATGCGCCAACCTCAGGAGAAATGGACGCGCCTTACATGGCAACTGTCAAATTGTAGTATTTGAATTTAGAACGATGATAGTGTTTTAGTTTTTTTTTTCCTGGAGAGTTTTTACAGGAATTTGGTTGAATCTTGTGACGAAGTAGAAATGGGACTGTAGGGTTTGAATTTGGAGCCTGTATAGTGTTTTGTTCTTTAATGGAACTGCATGCTAGAGAGTTAAATATGGTATAAGGTCTTACCCTTATGCAGAGGACGCTATAGCCAAACTAAATAGCAAGCGTGATGGTTACCATCAAGGTAGTGTCGTCACATAAGCTGGTGTTTGGCTTGGGGGTATTTTATTTAAATTCAAAGGGTGGTCTCGCTATGCCCAATGGTTGCCACGTGCAGGTGATGAAAACCGTGTACCGTGACGGACAGTGTTGTTGACTGAATGTTCCATAGACAGGTAATATAGTGTCTATAGTAATAGAAGTTCCCAACATGAGGATATGACGTACAGTCAGGGATCAAAAGTGCAGTTCCACCTTACCAATGCTAAAATGTATCTAAAATTTCTTTGTAGAAAAGGGTCAATGGTTCATCACTGATTTAATTGGTAGCATAGAGCCTAAAGTATTGAATAAACTAGTTGTAGACTACTGAACTTCTACAACAAAGAAATTTTAGACACTAGCATTGGTAGAGTGCAACTGCACTTTTGATCCCTGACTGTGCATATAGAGAAGTGGGTGAAATTAAAAGACTATGATAGCAATGGCTTAAAAAGTTGAGCACACAAAATCTATTTGAAAAAATAGGTAGGTACGCGGTCAGAGGACGGGCCTTGAAAGAAGTTCCTCATATATATGTCTGCTAATGGGAAGAAACTAAGAGAAGTAATTTATTTTTTCCCAAATCATACCTACTTACTGCAAGCAATAAGGAACTTTGTTCCAAAAGTTAGACCTATAACTAAAAGCAATGTAAACTACAGACTAATGACCAGGAAGCCGTCCACACAGACTTAACTATTATCCCACAATATACCTAATATATTAGGCAAATAAAAACACCTATTACACACTACAAAGAAACCATATAAATAAAAAAAACCAGGCAAGTGCGAGTCGGACTCGCGCACTGAGGGTTCCATACAAACTTACCTATGAAAAAAGTTAAATTCCCGAATTGAGTTACGAAGATTTTTCCGAATTGCAAAAAAAGTTTTTTTTTTGTGACTTAAATACAGATTTACAGTTTTCAGATTTTTTCCTATACTTGTGCTATGAAATCTTGCTTCATGCCAAATTTCAGGTTTCTAGGTCAACGGGAAGTACCCTATGAATTTTTATTGGAAATGTACGTTTTTTGCGACATAAATGGCCGTATCTTTTTTTTTCGTTAACTCAGAAGTTTGATTTATCTTCAAGGGACCGCAGACTTGAGTATTTTTTTTTTTAATTTCAACTCAATGC
Organism: Mythimna impura; assembly: GCA_905147345.3. Taxonomy (NCBI): domain Eukaryota; kingdom Metazoa; phylum Arthropoda; class Insecta; order Lepidoptera; family Noctuidae; genus Mythimna; species Mythimna impura. The sequence goes on along the minus strand of LR990362.1, from coordinate 8,258,212 downwards.
CTTTATGCGTTCCAGAGATAAAGGGTCTTGACAGACAGACGGACAACAAAGTGATCCATTCTGTAATGGTTCCGTTTTTTTTCCTTTTCGTACCTCAGTACGGAACCCTAAAAAAAGGCAATTGCAACTTAATAACTTTGCAAACAGTATTAATGTTACTAAATTACTTAGAGTTGACCTCTTGGTCAAGAACGCGCATTGTCTAAGTGGTTTCAAGTTAGGGATTGTAATTCTGACAATGAATTTGAATATGTATGGATATTAGGTTGTTGGAATGTCAGGTGACTTTCAATGACCCGTTGAGGAAGAAATCCTATGTAGTATTGAGCTGTTTGTCAAGTTACGCCAATTATGTTGTAAAGATAATTAATGTACTTAGATTTCTTAAAGACAATGTTGCATCATAGCTACTGACTTACCCTTATGTTCTCAAATACAGTGAATATGTTATTAGAGACTTAGGGGAGACACACAAAAGAAATAAGATACATTTAAGATGATACAAAGATAAATGATTGTGAGAATAGAAGAGAAACTCTGAAATAATATTGGACAAAAGCTTTAAAGCAATCTACAAGTCATTAGGTACTAAAGAAGCAGATAATTTAACAAGTTCACAAGCCCAATTGTGGATCCATCAAACAATATAATTGCAACATCGGCTTTAAATTTCTTAACAAGACCGGGCAAGGAGCCACAAATCATTTAATATAAAGATGAAATATTTTTGAACCATTTCCTCTGATAAGCAGTTAAACACTTTTATAATTTAATTTCTTAATCTTCACGGCAAATAATTTTTATAATATCCTTTTAAACTGTAACAAAGTTAAACTCTCAGGTTCTTCGAATTCTTATCTTTTATGCCTTGATGGATGGTTGCCATATAAACGAATTTATGAAATAATGAGCTCGAAAGGGGATGCTAAATGAATATTCATTGGTTTAATTGATGTTCGTTAAGGTACGATTAGCGATGGGCTGAGGAGATAGGCAACCGTTCCCACTGATAGTGTAGGCAGTAGCCCTTTAAAAAGTGATCAAATCGAATTAGTGAAATTGCACATATAATGGATAAAAAAAGGGAAAAGAGAAAGGGAAAGAAGGAATGAAAGGACAAAATGGTAGAATGATGAAAAAGAAATAGGATTGGAAAAGAAAATCTAAAGTAATATTGAATGAAAATTTAGGTGAAGAAGTAACATTGTATTGGAATTATCAATTTCCTGTAAGCTTAAGTATATTTTATATTTCCTTCCCTATTGTCACGAGTTGTACGGACAGCTTTTGCAATGGACGAGTGGAGGTTTGAAAATCAAAAACAGCCAAATATAAGATGGATAGATTGTGTGAGAAATTATATGAAAGAAAAGGGAGTCAGTAACATAAGTCAGGGTCAGGAACAAGATGAGTAGCTAAAAGCAGAATCATAGGTCGTTGATGAAGCTCTTAAAATGCAAAAAGTAATAATCAAATTAACCAACTCATCAGCTTACGTTACGTGTCAAAATGCAACGAACCCAAAACTAATTAAAAATACCAAACACGTTAACACAGACATGTTACATTAAAACATTAATCCAAGTAAAAGTGAAGATGATCGTCCTAAATATCTGATGCATATTACATAAAGATGTACAAGTGAAGGCTAGCTTGGAAGTGTTACTAGATTCGAATGGGTTAATTTATAGCCTTATTAATATGTAAATGACGTTTGTTTGAAGTTTAGAAAGCAAATCAACTGGGTTACTTTTGTTGATGTTGGAGAATCAATTTGTTTAGTACATGAAGATGGTGTTTATGTAATATGTTAGTGGAGTAGAGGTTAGGAGTCAAGTGGTGTCTGAATAATATTGGGAAGATTGATTGTTAATGGGTTAATCAATAAAGAGTAAATAGTAGTAATTAATGTTATACAGTAGGTTTAAAATGATGACATAAGAGAGATTGTCGATGTTAATGTGTTAAATAGTCTAAATTTTGAGAATCAATATCATTGATCTGGAATTGCACTCATAGTTTATTGGTCATGTAAATATTATTCTCATTTTCTCACAAAAACTAAACCGAGTTGCTCCACATTTTTTACTCGCAATGAAAACATACCGTCCTATTGCACATAGATATGCAATTAAAAATACATTGGACTATTTATTGCATATCATATGCAACAGCCACATACAGATTGCCGTTGCGTAAGAAAAATCTAGAAATTATGATATTTTTGTGTAGTTGCGTGATTTTAACGCAAAATGCATGTTAGAGTGATATAAAAATTAACGGTCTATATACGAATTGGAGCGAAGAATGTGTAAATTTTGTTGTGAGCTCCGAATATGGTCGTAGGCCTCAAAAGAGGTGGTTGCACCCTAACAGTGTGTCTATGATTGTAAACTCGTGCTTATTGCGTGTGAAAATGACATTACAATTGTTTAATTTTTTAACTAAGCTTATACAATTTAGTTGCTTGAAAGAGGAGTCTCTCAACAATGGGGTGGTTGCCTATTATTTATATACATATTTTTTAAACGATTTAAACCAGTGCTTGACTGTGATTCTACCTGATGGTAAGCAGTGATACAATCGTTGATGGTGAATCGTACTAGTTTATTAAGAGCCTATTCACTCTAGCCTTGAAGACACCTAAATTATAATCGGACGGGAAGACCGCAGCAGGGTTTTTTTTTTTTCCAGAGCTTCGATGTCTATATGATCTGATCTGTACAACCTACTGTTTATCGCTGTTTTTAAGTACAAATAAACTATGTTATTATGTACGCGGTATAAACGTCGAGAACCATAACACCCATTGTATATCTATTCTTCCCTCCAAAACCATATTCATACTCTATCAAACACCACTTCCCCAATCGGACAGACGCCAATAAAATATAATAAAAACCAACGACACGTCACTTCCTTCCCCCTCCCCTCTAAGAAAGAACTTGAGACCAGAGACAAGAGACTTGCGGTCAGCCCTAACACCATAATGTGATAACCCAAGCAGAACTTGACCTATGACCGTGGTATTGGAAAATGAACTTTAAGTTGTTGAAGATAGGGATGGATTTGGAATGGTGGAAGTAAGTTAGGGTCGGAAAAGGGGAATGCTAGTGATGGAAGTTTTTTGTTTAGAGTTTGAATTATGCGAAGTGTTGTGTTGCTTCAATTTTAATGTTATTTTTACGATTGTTGGTGGCAGTAGGTTTGATCTGGTGGATGATTACAGGCTGTGGGTCAGTTGGCCCAATTGAAAAGTTATTTGGAAGCTCGAATGGTATTATTATTGTTATTAATTAGACAATATTTACAAAATATGGAAGAAGACAATTGAGAAGTATCATAGTACCCATTCAAAATTTCCCTACTCCGGTAATAACATACTAATCATTCAATTGTATTTAAAAACCTCTTAGTCACACTGAATGACCAATAGATGAGCAGTTTACCCAATTACTTTATGATAGTATTCAATTACTTGTGGTTTCAGTAACTTACAAAAAGACAGACAAATAAACAAACAATCCGAACAATATCCTACTTACTGAGATCCTCAAAGCATTTGCTATATGAAATAAAAAGCATGATAAGCACAGCCATTGTAAACTAAACCTTAACGCTAACTGATAGAGCTGGATTTGTAATGGTAAATGTAAAAGTAAGTATAATAAGGGGCTAGACCAACCCTACCGTTACGGTGCGCGAGCGCAAGCAGTAATGAGCAAGCAAACAGTTGAATTTAGGGATGCCACGATTATTTTTTGTTGAAAGTCAAAATATTTAATACAACGAAAACAAAAAAGAAAGCATTTAGATGTCACATAGTTAGGCCTATAAGACTTATATAAACAAACAAAATAAAAAAAGAAGTAAAATAAAATTAAATAGATGGAAATGATACCAAATCAATAAATACTGTAGAGATCGCCTTTTACCGTTGCTTCTTTAGAGGGTTTGGAAGTAATAATAAAAACACTTATTCGAATTTTAAAATGAATAAATTATTATTAGACGAGACTTTTGGACGGCTTTCAGGCCGATAAATGCGAATGATTTTTTATAGAATAAGTTTGAAGTAAGTTTGGCAATATCTAGATGGAGGATCAGTACAGAATTTTATTGGTAGATGACTGCTGGTTCGCAGAACCGATGGCCGTTGGGGCCGAAAGGTTCTGGAGTGGCGGCCGCGTACCGGAAGACGCAGTGTTGTCCCCTACAAGGTGGACCGATGACCTGGTGAAGGTTGCGGGAATCCGATGGATGTGAGATGCACATAACCATTCATTGTGGTGACATTTGGGGAGGCCTATGTCCAGCAGTGGACGTCTATCGGCTGAAATGACGATGACTGCTGGTTGACTAGATATGTCGTATGCCTAAGTCTGGACTTTTTTATACTGAATATGTTGAGGTACATAAGTTTGGCGATAGCTATGCAAAATTTTCGAAAGAAACTCGAAAAGTAGTATCTCAAGGTATTATTACAAAGTCACCACGATCCTGAAACGCAAAGGGTCTTACTCAGAAAAAGTCTGACAGTTCCACTCACTCTACCCAGAGCGGGATTAGTTATTAGATGATATCTCATCCTAAAAAAGGCATTATTATATTACGAACGGTCGTCAAGTAAACATTACAATGTCTAACTTAACGATATACAAGAGGACACTGACCATTCTCTTTCAAAGAACCCTTTTCGTATTGATTCCTTTCTCAAACCAAGTTGTATTGAAGTTCAATATCTACATATTATTATGTATTCCTGTATATATCTCTCAATGCCTATAGACGCGGCGATGTTCTATATCCGCAAATTTCCAAGGTCCTCCGTTCGGCCGCGTTTTAGCATCCGTTTGAATACAGGATGTTCTGTAGGACGTTTCTACCAAAAGGTCAGATGTGTTGTACTCTAGAATTTAAGCGTTTTGAAAGGCTACTGCGACAAAATAGATGTATAATGAATAGTTTAATTTATTTCATCACCACTGCTTTCAAAACGGTGAGGGATTGTGAGGAAATCGGCATATCCTAGAGTCAAAAATTCGAAGACATGTGACATTCACCAACCTACACTGGGCCCGGCCCGCGTGGTGGATTACGGCCCATTCCCTCTCCTAGAGAGGAGGTCTGAGGCCCAGCAGTGGAAGCATTATAAGGGTGGTGCTATCAATGGTTTCATGTTATAATTGTTTTGAATAAATCGAAGTCAAAAGATCTATTAAGTTTAATATAGTAGTCTGTAAGGCGCGACTCTCGGAAAATCCGGGTCCTTGAAAGCGATATATCATTTTGGTTATTGCTATAAAGTTCTCATTCTTAGTATTTAAAATCTATAGCAGTCTAAAAGAATTTGACACACTAATTTACTCCATTCGACTCAAACTCGATTCAGTTTCTCTCATTCAGATTGACATTGAAGCTTGTTGTATAAAACGAGGATATTTTCGTTGTAATGGCGATTGAGTGTAAATTGAAGGGATTGATAATATGGGTGTAGTGTATTTATGTTTTAAGAAAAATATTTTTGCTCTGAAAAATATAGATGAATTAAATGGGCGTGGTAATACCGCCAGACATTTAGACACACTTCCAGTCGACAGCAATGCAGAGGAATTTATTGACGACATATTTTTAGATGTTTATTGCGGAGTTTTTGTTTGAAAAGTAGATATAGATATATATAATATTGTAAAGTATGATATAGTTGAGAAACATAACATTTCTCATTTATCAGGTTTCTTAAAATTGTTGGCAGCCCTAGCAGCTACGGGCGATCTGCTTGACGTCGATTTCCGAGGTAATTTAATTTTCTAAGTGTGAATTAGTAAAGAATATTGTTAAAAGAATTCCTTGGCCAACATCTGGGAATGTTGGCCAAGATGAAACCTTTTGTTTGTTCTCCTGTGTCTGTTTTTGATGAGCTTTTGGAAGAGAGAATCAGTTTTGGTAGAGCTTATTTTGCTTAATGTGTTGTACAGTCACAAGCAATAAGTTTTTTTTATTTTTTACTCATATATACCAGTGCTTGAATGCGATCCCACCTGATGTAAGCAGTGATGCAATAATTAATGGTGCGGCGCACTAGGTTATTAAGAGCCTGTTCACTAGCCTTGAGGACACCTAAATTATAGTTGGACGGACGACCGCAGCAGGCAAATTGTTCCAGTCCTTCGATGTACGCTTGTTTATTATGAATAGATTCGCGTTTAAACTATCTCACCTGATGGTAAGCGATGATGTAGCCGACGATGGAGCACACTTGCCTAGAAGTAACCTATTCACTCTTGACTTAAAGACCCCCAGGCTGTAACTATCAGGAAACACAGACTACGGCATAGAATTCCATAAATACGGAACATTGTTGCATTTTCAATTTATCTTAACTTCTGCCATTCAAGAAATATCTGTACGACAATTGGTTCTAAATTATTGCAGTGCTTCGGAGATGTTTGCCCAAACTCTGGCTTGGGCAAACATGGATCTCGGATCCCGATTTCCAGCCACCTTAGGCGCTGGCTTGCGGACGGCGAGCAATGGGTAGATCGCCGTCCGACGGCGCGTAGTATTCTACGCTCGCCTCAAGGAGATGTCAGCAAAACCGTAGGGGCCCCGCAAGGTCGAAGCCTACTGGGGCCATGGGTGATGCGAAAGAGAACCCCGGGGCTCTGGAACGAAGGCAAAGAAGGAACAGGAGTGGGTTTTTAGTCAGTAAAAGTTTGGCACTATCTCCCGCTCCGCCCAAGAGCGGGGGATGTCATTGGATGCTTTTTCCACCGAGAAAAAAACCTGATTGGCTACTATAGTAAGCTCATCCGCTTCCCCTAACTCTGCTGGACTAGAATACTAACGCCACCTTCACACGAACCCACCGGCCTCCGCAACGTAATTACCAAGGACCACCAATATTCTAAGGACCCGCCGGTTCTGAGCGTGACTGGTTGCTAAGACGTGATTATGTATGTATGTCCTGAGTACTTAGCATTCGACAGCACTGCGAAGCGGCGACAGTTCATGCCAAACCTGCTAGGTGGCGCCTCATGTCGCCGTGGCTGTTACATTAGACATGGCCAGAATATTTTAGCAATGAGGAAGTTTGTAGAGAAGGTTTACTACTAAACAGTCTACCATACGCTGCTGACACCAGTTATATACTTAGTAGAGCTATTAAATATATGTAGTCTGCATATTTCTTTTTTCGGTGGGAAAATCATCCAATGACATCCCGCGCTACGAGAGAGTGTGTCAGACAGTGTGAAAAATTCTAAGACATGTGACATCCACCAACCCGCACTGGGCTCGCGTAGTGGATTATGGCTCGTATCTCTGAGAGAGGAGGGCTGAATTGCAGCAGTGGGAAGATTGTACGGCAGATTCATCATTATCATCATTGCGTTTTCCGATGCCAATATACCCCAATGTGCAATGACCCCTGCCAACTGTCACTTAATTTTGGCGATTGTTTGGGCTATATCGGCAACCTCGGTTTTCCTGCAGATATCTTCATTCCTGCCCCCCTAGCCAAGTTACAACCGTTTCGCTTCGATTCTCTATTCGTGGATCGCCTCGAATCGGCCACGCCGCCTATTCCTTTATTCTGACCACGTGACTGAGCGTTGAGATGACGTCAGAACAAATAAATCGGAGGCGTGACCTACTCGAGGCGTTCGACACAAGAGAATCGAAACGAAACGGTCGTAACTTGGCTAGAGGGACTGATGCGATCACTCTAGGAAACTCTGAGCATAGCCCTTTCCATTGCTCTTTGGGTGACTTTCAGGCAGATTATGATATGCTATTCTTGTGCTATGATAGTTAACTGTTTTGAATTCAGCCCCCCTAGCCAAGTTACAATCGTTTCGTTCGCGCCGAACGCATCGGAATCAAAGGAATCGGAGGCGTGGCCTACTCGAGCCGTTCGGCGCGAACGATACGATTGTAACTTGGCTAGGGGGGTAGTTTTCTTTTGTTCAACAGAAGGTTTAAACAATAGTTTGTATATTTAATACTTTGATGTTATCACTGTACCCAGAGTTCCCTGGCGTCTTTCGCTTGAGATGGTAATACATTTAAATTGTATACGTAATTGTGTTTGCAGAACACATTGATGTTCATTCCGCGTCCGGATTCGCAAGTGTCGCCAACTTATTCTCTTTAATTGATTTAATGAAATGTTGATCAATGCTATGGTTTTGTTACGTGATTTCAATGCAATGTATTTCCCTTGAGATTTATATGGTATGTGCCATTAGGTATACCTTTAATGTTTACAGATTTATTCATGTGAACGTGTAATTTTTTTTTTTGAATTGAGTAATCAATAAGTAACTTCTCCCGTTCTGGGCAGAGAGAGAGAGGGAGTGTGTCAGACTATTACTGACTAAAAGCCACCTGTGTTTCTACAGATGTCATGTGTGATGGCGAACAATCACACACAGAGGTGAGAGATTTTGTGTGATATCTATACGGCGTGACGTTTATACACAATCCAGTTCTTGTAAAATTATAGATTTTTTTACCTATTGAACCTAAGGTCTCTATGTTGCAAGGGCTTAATGTTATATCTCTTGCTATATAGCACTCAAAATCAAAGCATTTATTTCAAATAAACTCTTTACATGCACATTTGAATTTTCAAGAAGTCAGTCAGTTAAAATGTGAAGCTATGTGGAGAAGAATGTGTAGGAATTCCACGGATACCACATAATTTAAATCATGATACGAGTATATTACAAAAGAAAAGAGACAGCAGCGGTGGCCGAGTGGTAACGGCCCCGACTTACGAGTCGTAGGTCGCGGGTTCAAACCCAGCCTGGCGCATTATTTTGTGTAATTTATTTCATCACCACTGCTCTCAAAACGGTGAAGGAAAACATCGTGAGGAAACCGGCATGTCCTAGAACCAAAAATTCGAAGACATGTGACATTCACCAACCCGCACTGGGCCCCCGTGGTGGATTACGGCCCATCCCCACACCTAGAGAGGAGGCCTGAGTCCCAGCAGTGGGAACATTAAAAGACTGACTGAAACATCTTTGGTAAAAATGTAATTATTTGTTACATGTTGTCAATATATGTTACATTATTGTAGTGTTTCAAAAAAAAAACCCTGTTATGGGCATAGCATCGTATTCTTACAATTGCATGCAATTTAGGTTATACTGGTGCCTGTAGACAGAATAATATTTATCTGTAATCGGGGAATATTACAGGTTGACGTAAGTTTATATTATGCATTCACAAAAAAAAAAACGGTATTATCGTTATTACCTTCCCTGCACGTTTCCCATACTCCCATCGTATAAACTAGGACAAAATGCCAAGCATCTGCAAGGAAACACCATACAATAAGACAGTTACATAACCCCCCTTTACCGTATGCAATATTATTACCAATTTAGGTAAATAATTACCCCGCTGCGATAAATATATGCAATAAAACAAATGCTGCCCAGTTCCGGACACGAAACGGAGTTAAAAAAAATAAAAATTTATAGTTTAAAATAATGGAAACATCAAGCGGACTCGGTTCTAATTATTGTATTATTCGGTGGCAGGTGGTAGTCTTGCTGTGTCGTGATCAAGGGGTAATTTATACCCCCATTAGTAATTTTACGGGCTCGACGTTTGACAGGGTTAGGTCCGTTTTTTTTGGGGTTAGCTGGTCACGATGACTGTTACAGTTTTTGAATAAGTTTAGAACTGAATAATTCTATCATGATGATGTGTAGTTTTTGATGTGTTACACTAAGTGTCTAATGGTTTTCTTGTAATTTAGAATTAATTTTGTTTTAGAAATGTGTTCGGATATTATAATAATAATCATTGTGCCGATTGTCGTGACTGACAATGGCCTTATAGCCAAAAGCTTCGACGAAAATCTGTCGAAGCTGTCGTTGCGCGGTTGGATCAAGGGCCTGATACAGAAGGCAGTACTCCTCGATACGGCTCGCATTGTGAGGAGGTTCCTGTCTCTGGAACCCTAACCACCGGTAGCTTGGACCCTGCTCCCGACACCGGCGGACTACTATTTTTTATTTTTTTAAATGTGTGTTTTAAGAAATATTTAAAAATATGTATAAAAATAAATAAAGGACATAATAATTAATAAAGCCATTTTATTTTCATACCTTATATATTTTTTTTTTTATAGCTCTAGGTGATAATGGTGGCCCAAAATCATTTATATGGCAAAACAACGTTTGACGGGTCAGCTAGTCATGCTATAATTAGTTAACGCCATCGAGATATAAGTACTAACGTACTAGAGAAGACACCGTAAATTCCTACTTTGTCTCGTTCAACTGCGGCGATCGCGCCGCACTTTGTCGAAGAAAACGCGTAAGTGCCGTGATTTACATGGCGCTTAAGACCTTTTTGCCGAGAATAAATACACTTCCGCAGCAAATCTAGCGCTGTGGTAAATTAGTTATGGTTTAGACGAATTGTTATTATTTTAGCGCTGCAGCGAACTAAAGATTCAAATTACGAAAATAGGTCAATTCAGTTATTTGACGTAGCTTCTCTAGTACGTTAGTACTTATATCTCGATGGTTAACGCAAATTTATTATGATGCATATATCTTAACGATATTCAACTTTTAATAAGTCTACCTTACCATTTAATTACCAATACAAAGTCAAAAAACAGCAAAATTTTACAAAGTAAACTTTACAAGCTACCTTAAAAATACAAAACGAGTCACTGATGATTCGGACACAATATATTCGGACACAGTGTCCGAATCGACACATTTTGTTTTCAATATTTTTTCACTGACAATTCGGACACCATCAAACTTATTGAAGCTATTTAGTACAGTCCGATAAAAAAAGTCTTAAAATATAATATTAGCCTATAAAAAATTAATTACCCAAAGTTACCACCTAAAGTAGTTTTGGTAACGCTTATTATATATTGAAACTTTTTATCTGACTGTACTAAACAGTGTGTGTCAGAACCGTCAGTGAAAAAAATATTGAAATAAAAATGGGACAATTCGGACACTGTGTCCGAATCGTCAGTAAGTCTAACGACCATCCTCATAAATTCAGTCCACCACAATTTTTTCTCAAAGCCAAGTACATTTTAACATGTTTTTTTTCGCACCACAACATCGCTTCCATAAATCCCTTGAAATAAGGACCTTGACCGACCGATGCGAACGGCGATGCATCGCTTTGAATAAAGGATTCCTACTTCCTGTGGCCGCCACGCGTCGCCAACTAAATGCGTGAAATATTCAAATTTACTCCATGCCCCCTTTTGTTATGCGAAAGGTCCAAGTTAGAAGCGTTTAGCCGATGAACAGAGCTCACTTTTTGTGAAGAAAATTTGTTTTATCTTGCTGTCATTATCATTTAAGACGTCCAGTTCTGGGCAAAGGTTTCCTCCAAGCTTCGCCACAATAACTGGTCCTGTATCTATCCGATTCCCGCGACCGTAACCAGCCCCCCTAGCCAAGTTACAATCGTTTCGTTCGCGCCGAACGCCTCGAGTAGGCCACACCTCCGATTCCTTTGTTCTGACCACGTGACTGAGCGTTGAGATGACGTCAGAACAAAGAAATCGGAGGCGTGGCCTACTCGAGGCGTTCGGCGCGAACGATACGATTGTAGCTTGGCTAGGGGGGCCGATCATCAATTCTCCTTGTGGGGAGGCTTTCCAATACTATATATTCCGGTACGCGGTGTCCAGTCCAGAACCATTCAATTCATCGACCATCTGTTGTAATGTACCCTGGCAATATCATTTAAATTCTCATGCGAATATCTTCATTTCTGATTTCATCACACAAGGAAACTTTGAGCATAGCTCTCTCCATTGCCCCTTGGGTGATTTTAAGCCTTCTGATGAGGCCTATTATGAGTGGCCATCTGGATATTGTTGATTTGTTTGAGTGATTACTACAATCCAGTACTCATAGTGTACGAGTATTTGATATATGGCTGAGAACAGAAGAACAAGAACAAGGAGAGGCCTTGAAACGAGAGATTATTCGATGATTTGCTATCTCAAAAAAAAACTACACTACATAATCTTAAAAAAAATAATGATGCTAAAGTCGATCTACTGAATGTTGATAAGAAAAGAAAACTACTAAAAAACTAAAGACTTGGTCTAATGTCAAAACTTTATAATTTTGTATAGTAATTTCGTATTTATTGAGAGCAGTGGTGGCCGAGTGGTAACAGCCCCGACTTACGAGTTGTAGATCGCGGGTTTAAACCCAGCCAGGCGCATTACTTTGTGTAATTTATTTCATCACCACTGCTCTCAAAACGGTGAAGGAAAACATCGTGGGAAACTGGCATGTTCTGGAACCAAAAATTCGAAGACGAGTGACATTCACCAATCCGTGCTGGGCCCGCGTGGTGGATTACGGATCATTCCCTCTCCTAGAGAGAGGAAGCCTGAGTCCCAGCAGTGGAAACATTAAAAGGCTGATATGCTTTATATACTAATTTCGTATTGAGAAATAAATTTCTTTAACCATTTTTATTTTCAAAACCCGCCCCTAATCCTTGCACCACACTCTTGTGCCTCATTAAGCGCAGTCTACACGACTAGTTTTTATACGATCAATGTTGCGTAAATAATGAGATCATTCCTTATAGCTATATATTTCTTAGGAGCCACTAAATAGGTTTAAAAAAAACTCTATTTCCGGTTGTAACCGTTAGTTTTTTCCCCGTTTACATTCGGACATGACGTAAGGAAATAAAGAAATAATAATTAGTGTGAATTTGTCGGTGATTCTTGATATTTATAAGTGGTCACGTTAAGCTTTATGTACACCTTTCGAATCTAACGATTAATCGTCACGAAATCGTGACGGCTTGTAAAGTTGGATGCCTTGTGTGTGCAAATAGTTTACGAGGTTTCAGACTATTTTTAAGCAATTGATGTTATTCAATTTCTTTTTTGAAGTTACTTTAATTGCAATACATAGCATTTTAAAGCATCATACAAACGTTAACATTTGATGTCAATCCCCGTTTGGCCTTATCATTGATGTAGGATTTCTATGATAGTAAAAAGTCTAAAGAAAGTAGGTCAAACGAGGATTGAAATATCGTCAAACTTTAACGTTTAAAATGATCTGGCCAGTTTTAGTTGGCCATATCATGAAGTGATCAATTTCTATGCAACGACATATATGTATATATGCAGATTTGCATTGGAAGGCCTCCTACAAGGTGGACCGATGACCTGGAGAGGGTCGGGGGAATCCGATGGATGCCAGACGCACGTCAAGACCGGTCATACACACACACACACACAACACAAGACACAAAAACACACAACACACACACACACACTCACACTCACTCACTCACTCAAGTGTCACTCTCGCGACACTAAGGGAGGCCTATGTCCAGCAGCGGACGCCTTTCGGCTGAAAAGATGATGATAATGATATGCAAATTTTGATTGTATTACGAAGAACAAAGATACAATTTTTCTGAGAACTAAAATTAAAACAAGACACAATCAAGCCGATATCTTAATTAATTCCATAGTTAAATAGATCATTTTACCTGTCCGAAATAGTTCCTAGAATTTGATTCTATCAAATCAGATCGCATCATAAACTATAGGACGGCTCTTCAAACGTCCGAATAAAAAAGTTCTAATAAATAACAATATGGTCGCTCACCGAGTCGCAAAAGGTTTGCCTTTGGGTTTGCCAACGTGCAATGGAGCGCAGCAATCTGGATGTCAAAAGAGCCGACAGAATAAGGAACACCACACTGCGTCAAAAGACAAGGATTATAGACGTAGTAAAATGGCTGCCAGGCTAAAATGGGATAGGGCGGGTCACATTAGCCGCATGCATTCTGACCGTTGGACAAGAGTCTCCACAAAGTGGGTACCTGAAGGACGACGCCGCCGAGGTCGACCTGAGAAGAGATGGTGGGATGACTTAGACGCCTACCACAAGGGCTGGTTCGAGGTGGTTCGAGGAAAGAATACCTGGAAGAAGTTGGGGGAGGCCTTCTCCCAGCAGTGGGAAAGTAAAAAATGATAAATAACGTTTGAAATAATTCGGTCGACATTGGCAAAGTGTGTGCAGACCCTTAACAAAAACTAATGACTACGAATATACTGTTATATACATAAATTATGTAATAAAATTAAATTGCTAAAGTAGATAAATTAATTGAGTTTCGACGTCTCTTCAATGCTTTGCTTTTAATTATTTCGTCTCAAATTAAAACCTTATTTTATGACGAGAGAATTTGTATGAAATGAATTGGATGTAAGATTTTTTTTTTGTGGTAAACGGTATTCGATTTTTTATACATAGAAAAAAGGCGTGGTCTTTCAATCCTGTTTGCTAGTAAACCAGTTGGTGAATAAATTAAGGAGTTCGTCATCATTCGGCTGTAGTCGGTAGACCACTGCGAGACATTGTTACACACATATCCATGGGTCACAAGAACAAAATTGTATATGAAAACCGGCCAAGTGCGAGACGGACTCGAGCACGAAGGGTTCCGTACCGTTCGTCCATCACGTTTGTTGTATTGGAGCCCCTACTTAAATATTTATTTTATTCTGTTTATATTAGTATTTGTTATAGCGGTAACAGAAATAGATCACCTGGGAAAATTTCAACCTAGTGACAGACGGACAGACGGACGGACAGTGGAGTCATAGTAATAGGGTCCCGTTTTAACCTTTGGGTACCTACGGAACCCTAAAAATTATTGATTTACAGTATGAGGTTTTGAAGTTATGTACAACAATAAGATAGTGTTCGATTGATTATTTCAACGTCTTTCTCGGTCTTTTGCAAAATCATGCCAATCTTTTTATTTTGGGTGGGAAATGTTCAAATAGCTCCTCACGCTAAACCCGTCGTCTTCCTTCCGTTGCCCATTGCGTGCCAGGGCCGGTGACTCATTTGAACAACCCTGCAGTCAGGTTCAGCACACATCGGTCCAAGCATGCCCCATGACATCTCTTTGAGGCACGCGTGGATCACAACGCACCGTCGACTCGGACCCGGTCCTTATAGGATACGGTGAGTTACCTATTGCTCGCCGTACTAAGCCAATCCACAGGTCGGTTAGGTCCACCGTAGGCGCGGGCTTGCGGACGGTGAGCAATGGGTAGCTCGCCGTCCGACCGTCCGGTAACCGTCCAGACCGAGCCCAAGCCGTCGACGGCGCGAAGTGTTCCACGCGCGCCTCAAGGAGATGCGAAAGAAATCCCGGGGCCCTGGAACAATGGCAAAGAAGGAACAGGAGTGGGTTTTTAGTCAGTAAAAGTCTGACACGCCCTCCCGTTATCCCGTATAACATACACAAATGTTTTATTTATGGTACAGTACAATGGTCTAGTACGTATAAGAAACTTAATAACTATGTACACAAATACAAAGAAGTACTCCAGGAAATGTGCCCAGAAGACTGGCAGCATTGCCACGTTGAATGACAATGCTAATTCTTTGGGTTAAGAACGAGCCTGTCCTCTGGTCACGCAAAGTGTCGCCCAGTTGGTGTGCAATTTCCTTGAAAGGATTTTGCCCCCAAACAGCTCAAAACTGATTTACAAATTACATTCATGAGCGTTCATGCCCACATCATATATTTTAAGAATTTGTCTTGTAACTCAAGAAGGACCTATTAAAGATCAATTTTATATTGCTGCATTTAATAGTTTTTTTCCACATTCAAGACCCATATTCTCATGGCATGCAGTTAACAATTTATAATGTTTAATTAAGATTTTATTGACAACTTCTTCAAGCCAGGATTGTCACTTTTTACACATTTATGTAATTAACTTTTAAGTTAAACTCCAGTTAAATTGATCCGGATTATTTTAATTAGCACGACTATTAATGCTAAAATATGTGGTAGCTGTATTGCACTTTGGAATGCGTTGCTCTTTTTTTAGATATCTATAGGTGCTTGAAAAATAAAATAGACCTCGTTACAAATAATGACTAAGGAACTGGGCATACCAGATGACCCAGAATCGGGCGTCAACGGCGCGCTTTTATCCTATTAAAGGTCTACAGGCTGCGTCTGACTCGCGTGCATATCGCGTCTGACTCGCGTGCATATCGCGTCTGTATCGCTACAAACGCACGTCAACGGCGCGTTTTAGAAACGTGCGTCGACGGCGCGCTTTTATCCTATTAAAGGTCTACAGGCTGCGTCTGACTCGCGTCCATATCGCGTCTGTATCGCTACAAACGCGCGTCAACGGCGCGTTTTAGAAACGTGCGTCGACGGCGCGCTTTTATCCTATTAAAGGTCTACAGGCTGCGTCTGACTCGCGTCCATATCGCGTCTGTATCGCTAAAAACGCGCGTCAACGGCGCATTTTAGAAACGTGGTCGACGGCGCGCTTTTATCCCATTAAAGGTGTACAGATTGCGTCTGACTCGCGTTTGACTCGCGTGCGTATCGCGTCTGTATTGCTACAAACGTTCGTCAATGACGCGTTTAAAAAACGTGGTGTGCACAGGCCCTAAGTCTTGTGTTAATAAAAGTAATCTTATATTAATTGTAAAACATAAAAAAATAGTTTACATAGCTTACAAGTAAATTTAGAGCGGCGTCAAAAATAACGCAGTGTCTATAGATTCGTGTAAATTGTTTCAATGGGTTTCAAACTTTTTAAGTTTGTATAACCATTACATCTAGTTACAAATTAATCGAAGGTAATGATGAGATGATCTGTGAGATCTCTGATCTATCCTGTCAGAGCTCTCACAGATCAGATCTAAAGTTTATATTACACTAAAATTTACCACACCAATCGATTACTAATAGTAAAATCTCGGGATTCCGGATCATTTCGGTTTTAATGTATTTTGGTACGTTTATCACACTATACTCCATCTGTTCAGGTAATTAACTAAATGTAAACAATCTTGACATGTCTTTTTTGTCTAAAAATGTTTACAATTTGTTATTTACCGATGTTTGTTAATTAACTAAATTTTAATAATCTTTGTGTCTTTTATACGATTTTTTTTTAATAAAAAGATATATCGAGATTGTTTACGTTTAGTTAAATACCTAAACAAATGGAGTTTAATATTATAAAATCGAAAGTTTGTATGTCTATAGTGTGTGTGTGTTTGTTACTCTTTAACATTAAAACGGCTGATCGTATTTGAATGAAATTTTGCACAATATTCAAAGACATGGTCTACCCCATGTCTTTGAATATGTCCTCTTGGCATAATTTCTTATTTTCCCACACGCCACTGGCAGATGCTAGTTTAATATAAAAATAAATAAAAACAGATATTCTACCAAAACAAATCTTTATTTATTTATATAAGTTGCATATTAATCGACGAATAAATCAAGACCAATCAAAATGCATTTCATTACATAATATTTTTGCGTGATAACATTTTGTTATTCATACTTTTCCCACGGTAAAATTACTGAGACGGCATCGAACTGACGGTCTCTCTCAGATAACATTGCGAAACTGGGGATGCACACTGTAGAAACAGAGATAATATAGAAGGATCATGGACTGGACTGGACATGGACTTTGACTGAAAAGAAATAAGTCAACATGAGCTGCCAAAGAAACAGGGGACTTGACGGTACCCAGATATTTTTATGCTAAACCCTAAAAAAATCTCGCAGCTCACGGGTGTCACCATTGTGCGAATCGCTCGGAGTACAGGGTGGTGCATATGGTGGAAGTCTGCCCTGCTTAGATAGAGTACTGCTGTGTCCTCATTCAGAATGAGAGGAAACGGTCGGCTCTTTCTGCGAAGATGGCTGGAACCGCGAGGGAGCGGACACCCTCACGCCTTAAACGTCGCTGAAGGAGACGCTCGGTTGTCAGGAGTCACAGGGCGATCTCAGGCCACGTCAAGCGTGTGCTTGCAGACGACAAACAATGGGTAGCTCGTCGTTCGGCTGTTCTGTAATTACCAAGCCGTCAACATAATTGAAGAGGCACAGTAGAGCCCATATATGCTGGAGCTGCGGAAAGGTTCTAAATAATGGCCTGGCCTTTGAACACGAAGGGCAACTGAAGGACACAGGTAGGTGTAAGTCAGTAAAAGTCTGATAGGCCCTTTCACTCCACCCTAGAGTGGGATAAGTCATTTCAGTCAAAAAGAATAACAAATTAAAATAATATTTTGGCGGCTTGTACGTGATTGATATTCTGATTTTTTCTACCACACAACACAACCTCGTTGCATTATTTATCGGTCATTTTAAACCGTTTTGTATATTTTTATATTATTAGTTGCGAATTCACACGATTCGTAATTAATGTGTCCGTAAGATGATATCTTTTAATATCTTATCTATTATATTATTTTCTAGTTGATTATAATCTATATATATAAAAGCGAAATACCACTCACTGATTAATCACAAAATCTCAGAAACTTTAACACCTACAAACTTAAAATTTGGCAGGTAGGTTTCTTATAGGGTGTAGACATCCGCTAAGAACGGATTTTACGAAACTCCACCCCTAAGGGGGTAAAACGGGGGTTGGAAATTTGTATGGAGAAACCTAGTTTTACGTGGGCGAAGCCGCTGGCAGAAGCTTGTATTTTAATATAGTTAAACACAAAATTGGTGCCTGTAAATCGCAAGACAGGGTCGCTGTAAGCCACGAAAGAGTTGTCTCTTAGGAATTGGCCAAAAATGGCTTAAAGCCGGGAATAATGAAAGGGATGAATGGAGGCCTTTGCCCAACAGTGGGGAAGTACAGGCTAGATATAATAATCATAATAGTTGAATAACCTTTGATTATGGTTTTTTTTTAGGTGGGAAAATCATCTAATGACAAATCACGCCCTTGGGCGGAGCGGGAGATAGTGTCAGACTTTTACTGACTAAAAACGCACCCATGTTCCTTCTTTGCCTTCGTCCCAGGTCCCCGGGTTTCACTTTCACGTTACCCAATAAAATTAAATTTTGACAATCCCTTTGATCAGTCACCTACTATTAGAACGTCATAGTGCAGTCATTGCTTTTAACATGCTCGACAATGTCATTCTACCACAACTCTATTACGAGACCATTGACGGATCAATGATCGTTCATTATGAATTAGCAGATTACGAACTTTAAGCAAAATGACAATGGGCTTGTGTTTTAATGACGAATTTATAAAAATAGCAGGCTTTGGCCCCTGATCGCATCGTCACATCACTTTCGCCACGAGTGACCTTAACAGCGACATCCTCTCATCCCGTCCGTCCGTTTGCGCTTTACGTTCAATTGCACTGGAAATCAAACTATACTTCCATGAGAGATAAAAGGCAAGACACCAAACATATACATATATTAGAAATTTGAGTGTACAATCGAGGCAAGTAAACGTTGCATAAAATTGGCCGCGAGCCATTCAAATAGTAAGGTACCCACATGATTGATAACGCGGTAGACGAGCAGGGAACGTCGCGTGCTTCGGAGGATGGCCACGGTAGACTTAATGTGGATAAGACAGATAAAACTCACACAATGTTATCGTGATTCTGAAATATTTACAAACGGCATAGTGATTTTGTAACAGATTGGCTATTGAAAAGACGTGGATTTTTAACGAGTTGATAATTTTTAGGGTTCCGTACCTAAAAAGGAAAAAACGGAACTCTTATAGGATCACTTTATTTATTTATTTATTTAATCTTCATGAAACAACAAGGTACAAAGGCGGACTTAATGCCTTAGGCATTCTCTACCAGTCAACCACTTTGTTGTTCGTCTGTCTGTCTTTCCGTCAAGACACTTTATCTCGGAAACGCGTGAAATTAAAATCATGTAATCTGCCTGCAGTCCCTTGAAGCTGTGAAAAAATCAAACTTCTAAGTTAACGAAAAAGAGATACGGTCGTTTATGTCGCAAAAAACTTATATTTCGACGCTCTCAAAGGAATCAAAATACTACTTACTGTTGGTACTTCCCGTTGTCCCAGAATTCTGAAATTTGGCATAAAGTGAGGCCCTATAGCACAAATATAGGAATAAATCTGAAAACAGTAAATTTGTTGTTTAAAACTTTTTTTGCGTTTAGGAAAAATCTTCGAAACTCCATTCGGGAATTGAACTATTTACATACTTAAGTTTGTACGGAACCCTCAATGCGCGAATCCGACTCGCACTTGTCCAGTTTTTTTTTCATGAACCTGGGGAAATTGTCACTGGCTTTTAAGATTACGTTAAAATGCAACGTATTTCCTGGATCAAGTTTTGTGAAACATTCGAGTGAGTGACAAAAGTTACCGAATGCCAACCGAGCGTTCAGGCACTCTCTCTTTTTTCGATTTTTTATCAAACATTGCGTTGGATGAAACAACAAGCTTTTTAACATGGTCTCGTTGACGATGGACGGGTCGGGAAGGGTCGTCTTAACACTATCTACCCACTATTTTCCTGTTCTCAGCCATGTCCACACTATTCCAGTCGCTTGCTCACAAGCCGGTCCGGTCGCACATCGGTGCTCATCCAATTATCATATCGACTTTCTCTCGGGTTGCATCGGGTGGCAGGCAAGTGACTTGCCCCATCCATGTTAAGACTAGCGCTAATACTGGCTTATATAACGTTCCATTAGTTGGTAATTGAAAATTAGTTGAGTTTTGAAATGATTTAAGTTTGAGTTAGGTTAGTTTAGAGATTTAATGTTGTTTGGTTTTGGTTTGGGAACAGTTGGTTGCAACGGGTGATGATAAAGTTGAAATATAAGTATTAAACTAGCTAGACGGAATTTTCATTGATTCCGTTTGAGTGAATAATACGACTTCTACAGTCCAGACTAAGTGTTTCGCGTTGTCGTTTTTTTCAATGATATAGACTATTGCTCACTCCGATCAAGATCGGAGACTCTGCACTCGAAGTTGTAGACGATTACGATTACCTGGGACAGACAATCCAGTTGGGTAGGTCTAACTTTGAGAAATAGGTCAATCGTCGAATCCGACTCGGCTGGGCAGCGTTCGGGAAGCTGCGCGGTATCTTTTCGTCCAACATACCACAGTGTCTCAAGACGAAAGTCTATGACCAGTGCGTGTTGCCAGTAATGACATATGGCACTGAAACCTGGTCGCTTACAATGGGCCTCATCAGAAGGCTTAAAGTCACCCAAAGGGCAATGGAAAGGGCTATGCTCGGAGTTTCCTTGCGTGATCGCATAAAGAATGAAGATATCCGCAGGAGAACCAAAGTCGCCGACATAGCCCGAAGAATCGCCAAACTAAAGTGGCAGTGGGCAGGGCACATTGCTCGTAGAACGGATGGTCGATGGGGCCGAAAGGTTCTAGAGTGGCGACCGCGCACCGGAAGGCGCAGCGTCGGAAGGCCTCCCACAAGGTGGACTGACGACCTGGTGAGAGTCGCGGGGGTGCGGTGGATGCGAGACGCACAGGATCCGTCGTTGTGGAGACGCTTGGGGGAGGCCTATGTCCAGCAGTGGACGTCTTTCGGCTGAAATGATGATGATGATGAGACTATTGCTTGACTGCGATTCCACCTAATGGTAAGCAGTGATGCAATCGTTAATGGTGAATCTCACTAGTTTTTTAAGAGCCTATTTACTCTAGCTTTGAAGACAGCTAAATTATAATAGGACGGGAAGACCGCAGCAGGCAAATAGTTCCAGTCCTTCGATTTACGCGGTATGAATGACGAGGCAAAACGCTTAGTCCGCAATGTTTGTACCTCCTACATTAATATATTTGATAATTTACGCTCTTAATAAACTTAGTGCGCTTCACCATCAACGATTGCATCACTACTTACCATCAGATGGGATCGCAGTCAAGCACGCCAAGCCATAAAAAAAATAAGCAAGCAATTATGTATTTTGCTGGTTAAATTAGCAGGACAAAGTTATAATTTATTCAAAAATCTAATACTTAATGCAAACCAGCTTGAAACTCTTTATGTACAGTCAGGAGCACTCTACTAAAGTGTCTAAAAATTGATCCTGTCTGATTTTATTTGCAACATAGATTCTAAAGTATCGAATAAACTAGTTCTACACCATTGAACTTCTATTACAAGGAAATTATAGACACTTTAGCATTCATCATCATCATTATTTCAGCCGAAGAGTGTCTACTGTTGGACATAGACCTCCCTCAAGTGTCGCCACAACGAACGCTCCTATGAGTCTTGCATACATCGCATTCTTTTAACTCTTATCAGGTCATCGGTTTAACTTCCAACGCTGCGTCTTCCGGTACGCGGTCGCCACTCTAGAACCTTTCAGCCCTCGGACCATCCGTTCTACGAGCAATGTGTCCTGCCCACTGCCACTTAAGTTTGGCGATTCTTCGGGCTACTTTAGGATTGGTAGAGTGCAACTGCACTTTTGACCCCTGACTTTACCTTGAGGTTTTTGCAATTAACAGCCTTTAGCTGTCTTTGCTATACGTAAAGAAAGCTAAAGAACTACAAATGACACCCTGGACTAACAGCTTAAACTGGTTTCCGAGCCATGGTGAAATCTTGCTATATGTATTAACATGGTCGACGGCGCGTGCTGTTCCACGCGCGCCTCAAGGAGATGTCAGCAACTGTAGGGGCCCAGCAGGATCGAAGCCAATGGGGCCAAGGGTCTGATTCTGAAAGGAAGACTCGGCCCTGGTACGAAAGGCAACGAAGGAACAGGAGTGGGTTTTTAGTCAGTAAAAGTCTGACACTATCTTCCCCCCCGCCCAAGAGCGCGGGATGTCATAAGATGATTTTCCCACCGGAAAAAAAACCCCATCCTCAGACCGCCCTTCGCAAGAATAGAATAGAATAAACTTTATTACAAGCAAGCAAGCAAAGAAAAGCAAGCATGGAAGCATTGCTTGACCACGCCAAAGCTCTTTTCGTGAATCAATATCAAAAAGTATCTTAAATAATACCGAACTGAAATTTTAACAGCTATCGTAATCCGCCTCGAAGGACCGACAATAATTAAGACTACCTTTTATCAACACTATATCAGCTTATATAGCCATTATTAATACACTATCACCACCGTGTCAAAAAATATAATTTGTTACATTAATCCATTTTAGAAGTCCACGCCTTCCATCAGAGTTAATAAAGAAAATAAAAATTAATTACAGGTCTCGTTATTTACGAGACAATTTTATTTATTATGAACCTACGATACAACATATTGATTAAGTTTTAAATGTCAATTAGGATATAAAATCAATATTATTATTTGTGGTTTTTTTTTTTCCTTATAGCCCCTTCATGCCTTGGAAAGCAAGTTAATTCTTTGGTCCCGGCTGTCATTTGTTGATGTTTGACAGTCGGTTTTGGTGTCAGACTAGTGGGTACCATTTAACCTAGTTACTGGGTTGTGAAGGTCATATAGGCTCTATGTACCTATGTTTTTAACTTTCCCAGCTTTTTTTTAGGGTTCTGTACCTCAAAAGGAAGAAACGGAACCCTTATAGGATCACTTTCTTGTCCGTCTGTCTGTCTGTCTATCAAGACCCTTTATCTCGGGAATGCGTGGAGGTATCGAGTTGAAATTAAAACCATATAATTAGGTTTGCGGTCCCTTGAAGCAACGAAAAAATCAAATTTATAAGTTAACGAATAATAAAGGTACGGCCGTTTATGTCGACCTAGAATCTTGAAATTTGGCATGAAGCAAGGTCTTATAGCATAAGTATAGGAATACGAATTCGGAAAAATCTTCGAGACTGTATTTGGGAATTGTAGTTTGTACGGAACCCTCAGTGTGCGAGTCCGACTCAGACTTGCGCAGTTTTTTTTAGGTGGGAAGACATCAAATAACTTCTCCCACTCTGAGTGAAGTAAGAGAGAGTGTGTCAGATTTTTACTGACTAAAATCCACCCGTGCTCCTTCAGTAGCCCTTTGCGTTCCAGGACCGAGTTGACCCTTTCGAACAATCCCGCACGAAGCCCTGGCAAGACCTGGCTCCTATATGCCGAGTAATTTCTACTACTCCAAATTTCGTCAACTCCACTTACCACGTAGGGGCCCAGCAGGGTCGAAGCCTACTGGGGCCACGGGTAGAGTGAAAGTGAAACCCAGTGCCCTGGAACGAAGGCAAAGAAGGAACAGGAGTGGGTTTTTAGTCAGTAAAAGTCTGACACTTTCAACCGCTGCGCCCAAGAGCGAGATTTGTCATTTGATGATTTTCCCAACTAAAAAAAAACCTTACCTAATAAAATTGATTGATCTTACTGACACTTGGGCACGCCATAATCATGGCGGTGAGTCCAGTCTTTGAGTAGTGGTTGGATAGACGTCACGGCATCCTCACCTTCCGCATGACGCAGGTCCTCACCGGCAAGTTCGGGAGGTACCTGCACCTGATTCATGTGGAAGAAACGAACGGGTTTTATCATTGTGATGACCGCCCAGAGCGTCGTCGAGACAGAGTGGAGCATGTGCTCCGCTTGGGTGGAGCACTGTTGTGTCCTTGTGGAGGCGATCGGCGGCAAAGAACTATTGCGCCGGGCCTGGTCCGGATCGGCGGAGGAATGGAAGGCGATCGCTAAGGTCGTTAGTCAAGAATGAAACATATATATACCTAGGTTTTAGTCAGTAAATGTCTGACACGCCCTCTCGTCCACCCTAGAGCGGGAAAAGTCATTGGATGAAATCTCACCAAAAAAAAACGCTTTTAGTGCCAATGCGTCGGAGAAATTTTGTCCTTGTCACGACAATTGACTCAAGTACTGTAGCGGAGAAAGTATCCTTCTAAAGGACTCAGAATATTCTATGTGTTAGACTCTTTGTTACCATTATCAAGCTCATCAATCACTTAGACTACACTTACGGTTAATTACGAAAGCAGTATCAAAAACCGTAAATCTGAATCAAAATAAAAAGCAAACAGATTAGCTTCCAAAAGTAAACGTAAGTTATCAAATTATTAACATGATTAACAAAGAAACTGACTTCCGCATAGTTCAGAATCTTTGGCTGCATCAATAAGCAATCACTTAGCGCCGAAACTTAAAAGTAACCTTAGCTTACGTCACGTTACACTGAGATTTTTGACTGGCCTGATATGATTCCAAGACAAATCGACGGGTGCAAAGTAAAGAAAGTTATCTGCTTTTCTGATAATTGCAGTAAATTGCTAAAAAATCATTTTCTGAAATATAGCAAATCTTCTTTCAAATGTCAAAAATGAAGAAATAATACATAAATGTGTATTTTTTCAATAAATTTAAAAAAAAAGAGACTAAATGACTGCTTATTATTATTAATTAGTAGAAAATCGCAAAATTGCATCTATAACTTTTTTACTTTGCACCAATCATTTGTTCAGAAACACCCAAATACATACGTATTAAAAAATATTTAAGTAGTTTATCAATTGTCTAGTACTTATACCACAAGCTCTGCTTAGTTTGGGACTAGATGGCGTTGTGTGATAGTTATGGAAAAGGAAAGGTTTACTTAGGAATGTGTAGAAAAAACTGCTAACAAACTTGATTTTGTCCCGCACAAAACCATTTTAGAAATATAATCATTATGCTAATAATCTAAGCTAACTAGTGCAATTCCCTGCCGGAGATTGTTTCCTGATAGCTACAACCTAAACGTCTTTAAGTCTAGAGTGAATAGATTATACTTCTAGGCAAGCGTATTCCATCGTCGATCACGGCATCGCTCACCATCAGCCCCCCTAGCCAAGTTACAACCGTTTCGTTCGATTCTCTTTTCGACGTTGAGATGACCTCAGAATAAAGAAATCGGAGGCGTGGCCTACTCGAGGTGATCGACTGAAAGAGAATCGAAACGAAACGGTTGTAACTTGGCTAGGAGCAGGCGAGATGATGGACAAGCGAACAATAAATAATAAAGAAAAAGATACCCAAAAAATATCTTTCTTTGAAATGATTTGAGATATGATTTTTATTAAAGGTACCTGTGTCATATTTTTACTATGTTATACCAGTTGTTGTGTCCCAGGCATGCCAGCTTAGGTTAGTTGTAGGAAGTTAAGTAAAAATAAGTTTAATTTCTCACCACACCTGTCAATTCCAATAAACTAAGTACATGCTAATGAGTTAGAATATACATATACAGACATATTAACACTTACCAGTCAAAGTGTTGCCCAACAAAATGTTTTCTACCTCACATTGGAGTTATCTTCAATAATTTAATATGGGCAGGAGAATGCGTCATGGTGATTTTCAATGCATAAGAATGAGTGTTTAGTGCAAAAAAATGTGTTCTCAATAATTCGTATTGCAATAAGTAACAGGGGTATCCATGTTTTGTTATGTTAACGGCTTCTTTCACGCGGCAGGCATAATTGGAAGTTAATAAATTGGTACGAATTTGCTAAAAATTTACCAACAGATCAAACAGGTTGACTTGGTAATGATTAAAGGGTGCCCATGGGAATTACTTTTGTAATAGGACCAACTCTAACATCCTTCCTATTCCTTACATATTATACACCGCATCTGTCTGTCTGTCTGTTCGTGGTAAGCTTAAAAACTACTCAACGGATTTTCATGCAGTTTCCAACAATACACAAAGCGATTCATGAGCTTTTTTAAACAGATTTAACAGGTAGCGTATACTAAGTATGTTTTTAACTTAAAGTTCGTCGAAAAGGCAAAGATTAAAGAACTTAACATAAGTAGGTAATATATTATTATGTAAATTAATATTGCGAAACTAAATTATTGTGAATGGAATTGTCATTATATTAAATTGTATTCAATATGAAATTCTTTACCTTTGATAGTAATTTATTCCGCTATTTCTTTCATTTGAATAAAGATTCCAGCAGACAGGTGTGACGTGACAATGCGACAACGAAACATGGTACATGGTGGACATCCTACACATACAAACAAAAGTTTTTGGCAAATAGTTTCATCTTGCGTACAGCTAAGGAGTGGAATTCCCTGCCAGAGTCTGTGTTTCTAGATAGCTACAATCTAGTGGTCTTTAAGTCAAGAGTGAACAGATTACTTCTAGGCAAGCGTGCTCCATCGTCGACTTCATTATGGCTTACCATCAGGCGAGATAATTATCAAATGTAAACCTGTCAATAATAATAATATAAAGAAAACAATTACTTTGCATAAACACACTGATTTCTATTACTTACTGTAAAAAAATCTATGAAGAACGATCATCGCATTATTGTCGTATTATCGCATTATTGTCGTATTGTCTCATTGTTGTCATATTATTTATCGGACGGTCGTATTTTTATTGAATTGTGGCACAGTTACTTCGTGTCGCACCTGTTGGGCCTTAACGTGGAGTCTTGTCCGAAATGAAACATTTTAATATTCCGGTTTTAAGGTCGAATGTGACGACCCTATTTATTATATTGATATAAATTATCATAGGCATGTAGTAATGTTAGTTATTACGATTGTTTTGTTAAAGATTTCGTGATCTTCAAGTTCGTGGGAATATGAGTAACTCAGGCAGATTGGTTTTGGAATTTAGAACAATCAATCACCGTCATCTAGTCATCACACACACATCACAAATCTAGTTTCGTCTAGACATTATAGACAAAACTAATCGCGTTTTAACGTTTGGCTCGCATAATCGCGTTTAGCCGCTGTCACTAGTGTCACTTGACTGTATTTTTCTTTTGTTGTATTTTTACAAGTGACACTAGTGACAGCGGCTAAACGCGATTATGCGAACGTTAAAACGCGAATTATTGGTGAATTCCGCCCTAAGTCTAGAGTAAAATGGGCAAAGGACCATTGGGTTTTTTCATCTGGATATCTGATATCTGGACTTGTCTGCAAGGATGTTACAAAATAAATAATTAAAAAGTTAATTAATTGAATAAGGAAATGATTAAATAATTATTTAATTAAATAACTAAAATATAGGTACACTTCTGCATAACCCTTCTTATCTGAAAATCTGTTGGTCTGCGTTAATGGTAATAGGTAGAAAACATTATTATACTTTCACCCATCTCTTCCCCACCTAATCTTCAGTACTTAGGTACCTACCTAATAAATTCCCAAGTTGTTGATACAATAACTTAGGGTTTGAACGCGAGTTCCTAACATTTCGTGAGTTCATATTGAAGTGGACTAATTGTGACTAATTAGTTGTGCGTTGACCTGTTGATGATGTTGGGAATATGTGTGAGGAGCATTATTGCCCAATATAATTATGTAAACGGACGTGAGCTTCGTCACTTCTCTGGTAACGCTTTTAGTGCCTTCTGTTGCGTGTCTAATATAGGAAACTAGCTGACCCGTCGAACTTTGTACCGTCTAAAAGTCAATTAATGTATTGACTGAATGATGGAATGATTGAATGTATTTGACAGTCGCTCTCTTGACTTAAAGACCCCTAGGTTGTAGATATCAGGAAACACAGACCCCGGCAGGGAATTCCACTCCTTAGCTGTACGCATAATGAATGTGTTCCCAAATCGCTTATGATAAAGCAGAAAATGTACAACCATACTCAGCTGCAGGGCACTATGCTCAGAGGAAGTATCAAAGCAGGTCCCCACCTACATCCCGGCTACCCTTAAAACATCAAAATTTGTCATCCCCTATCAACATATCAAATTCTCTATACCCCAAAAAAAAAACTACATCTGATCCACTTTCTGCCACACTTGTGCATATAGCCACAGTTTAGAAATAGGGTCGACGAATAATATTACTATTTGCAATACATTGCAGCGAAACTACAACGAATTGCAAAAAAACTGGTACCATACCGACAATGTATCCGAAATGATCCGATAGTGTGCATTGGGTGTAAGAGAAAGTGTAACACGATATAAAAAGGATATCCGTGGGTGCGAATATTTGTACAATTGTCGGATACCTGCGGATATAGTCACGGATGTGCGGATCGGAAGTAGAGATGGTGGATATTGACTTAGTTTACTTTTCGGAAATTGTTTCAAATTACTGGCCATTGAGGGGAGGGGTGAAATATTTTGGATCCGATGTTTTTTCTTCAGTGCCTTAATGTATGAGTTCATTAAACTTACCTAACTAGATAGTGTGGCAATCTACGCGACATATATTTCACAGAGAGTTTTGCAAAGTTGGTGGCGCGTGTGTTGGATCATTCGGTTCTCTTCAAAATGGTTGAGCCACCACTCATGCTAATATTCGCGTCATGTTCGTGAACGGGCGCTGTCAGTTGAGACTGGTCATCTCTTAGCTGCTAGTTGCTATTTTAATATCTATATTTAGTTTTTATTTTTACTTTATTTACCACATGATAGTGACAAGAAATACGTAATAGAGATATTTGTAATTACAAAACATGATTGAAAAGAGTGTCCATGGAGTTTCTTGCACATTCTCCTCCATAGAGATCTACGCTTTGGAATGTGCAATTAGCATCATTTTTTCTGACTGACTGACTTCTTGACCTTTTAAAAGTGCCTGTAAATGGTTTATTTCAAATGAAATGCATTGAATCTTTGTAATAAAACACTTTTGGGTATAATTTGAAATTAAAGTTTTTTTTTATATTTGGCACACCAACAATTTACTATTCGCACACGAAGATATGAGATACATACATCAAACTTATAGAGTATAGTGTATCAATTAAAATTACCTTACTTTTTTTTCGGTGGGAAAATCATCCAATGACTTCCCTCGCTCTTGGGCGGAGCGAGAGGGTGTGTCAGACTTTTACTGACTAAGAACCCACTCCTGTTCCTTCGTTGCCTTTCATACCAGGGCTGAGTCTTCCTTTCAGAAGCAGACCCTTGGCCCCAGTAGGCTTCGACCCTGCTGGGCCCCTACGGTTTGCTGACATATCCTTGAGGCGCGCGTGGAACATTACGCGCCGTCGGCGACTTGGGCTCGGTCCGGACTGTTACCGGACGGTCGGACGGCTAGCTAGGCATTGCTTGCCGTCCGCAAGCCCGCGCCTACGGTGGCCGGAAATTGGGATCGGGATCCCGGCGGCTGGGACAATTACCTTATTGGTAAGCACAACATGCGTTACTTTATTGTTAGCTGATACCTTTAATTATTACTTATAACTAATTATGTATTTGAAATTCTTTTTCTTTCAAAATAAAACGTTACCCCACGCTAGGATTTACTCCTGTACCTATCGTGGGTGCGTTCATAAACATGTAATAGTCGGCCTTATAATGTTCCCACTGTTGGGACTCAGGCCACGCCTCCGATTCCTTTATTCTGACGTCATCTCAACGCTCAGTCACGTGGTCAGAATAAAGGAATAGGAGGCGTGGCCGACTCGTAGCGGTCAACGAAAAGAGAATCGAAACGATACGGTTGTAACTTGGCTAGGGGGGCTGTTTACTTTCTTAAAAATACGTAACTAAAACTACTACAAAAAGTTGTCGACAAAACAAAATTAAACATACGAGTATTTTTTAGTAGTACACCTTTCAGGAATCCAAACCTTCCCGGCTGACTTACTGTTTCCACTTCCTGAAGGGGTTGTCACAAATCTAAGCAACAATGAGGGTACAGCCATATGTTCTACTTCCATATAAATAGATGCAAATAAAAAACACATTCTTTAATGAACATAATTCCCGTATAAAAGGGTTACTTAAAATAAATCGGCTTGGGGGACTATTCTGGTGAACGATGTTTTTTTGTTGAGGTAGGAAATTTCAAATAAGTTCTTCTGCTCTGAGTGGAGCGAGAGGTCATGTCAGATTTAGGTATACTAACTAAAACCCGCCTGTGTTTTTCAGCCGTGTTTTCGTGGAGGCGATTGGTGGTGGAGACTCCAGCGATCAGGAGCGAGAGGGAATGGGATGCGGTCGTCTCCTTCTGTGCCACATGGGCCAATGATATGGCTGTACGTCGGGTGGTCCGATGGTAGAAATGAGATGGCGGAATCAAGTCATGCAATTCCCGCGCACACTCTCCAAAATGCAACCAGTAAAACACCGAAAGGCTGGCTACCCTTCGTTTGGATTTAACCAAATCTGTACCCGCACACACATCTCGGCACGCCTTCCCACCGAGTCCAAACCCATAATTGCTCTATACTGATTAATTGTTACAGAGTGGTATTTTGCCGCTTGGTTTTAAAATATGATAACAATTTTATGTCACTCGCTATGGGCTTTGATGCCTGAAAATAAAAGATTTTGTCCGTGTTCCCTCTGTTGCCTTTTCCGTTCCAGGGCCAAGGTAACTATCTCGAACGAACATTCCCGCAGACGGAAAAATGTTGGCTGCCTCTTCTCTCGGAGACTACTGCAAAAAAAAATGGTGAAAGGTTTACTCGTAATGTTTTTCTTTATTTATATTCAGTACTAGCTTCTGGCAGCGGCTTCGCCCGCGTAAAAGTAGGTTTCTTTATACAAACTTCCAACCCCCGTTTTATCCCATTAGGGGTGGAGTTTCGTAAAATCCGTTTTTCGCGGATATCTACACCCTATAAGGAACCTACCTGTCAAATTTTAAGCTTGTAGGTGTTATAGTTTCTGAGATTTTGTGATTAATCAGTATAATTTCAAAATTCTAAAAAATTCAAAATTCAAATATTTTTATTTCACATAGACCTACATGGGCACTTATAAAACGTCAGAAACTAGTGCACGGTTCCAAATTGGTCGTTTTCTGTGGAGAAGAACCGGCAAGAAACCCCATGATTACTCATAAATAAAAAGTGGTTGATGTTACAATATTCCCATAAATTATATATATAGGGTGACTGGTAATTAGTGTACGATACTTAAACACGTGATTGTGCTCATGATAACCAACAACTTTTACTATGGGAACAAACCAGAAATCGCGAAAAAAAATCAGCTGTTCAGTACATTTATGTTTGCCGAATGTACTGAACAGCTGATATTTTTTTCGCGATTTCGGCTTTGCTCCCATAATAAAAATTGTTTGTTATCATGAGCACAATCACGTGTTTAAGTATCGTACTCTAATTGCCAGTCACCCTATATATATATATAAAACATGAATCCATAAATTATATAGGTAAATATATCTACCATACTCCAGTGAGTGGTATTTCGCTTTTATATATACAGCAATGAAGGTTTTTAAGTGTTACAGTGTTGGCACTAAATATCTTAACTGGCAGTCTAGATATTAATCTTATGATAAATTAACTAATTACTTGTCAGTACATCAACAAGTGAAATTTCAGTGTCATAATTAGTTAAACTTTTGATTAGTATTTTTATTTAATTATTTAAACTTAATGTACAGTAGTGGTACATAAGCGGAGTTAATGCAACGAGGCATTCTCTACCAGTCAACCTTTGGGTTAAAAAGACAATACTGTAGTAGATAAATAGAGTGAAGTATTAAATTTAGTTGCTTATGCTTTTATTAATAAAATACATATATACCTATGCTATAATTATACGAGTAAACTAATAAATACTAATTTTATTTGAACTATCAGTAATATCTTGCTTTACCTAGAGTCTCAAACTTTGGTACGTTAACTTACGACTTAATTCATGAAATTAGACAGAAACTTAGAGATATTATCATCATCATAATTTTAGCCGAAAGACGTCCACTACTTGACATAGCCCTCCCCCAAGCGTCGCCATAACGACAGGTCCTGTGCGTCTCGCATCCATCGGATTCCCACGATTCTCGCCAGGTCTTCGTTCACCTTGTGGGAGGTCTTCCAACGTGGTCGCCACTCCAGAATCTTTCGGCCTTATTGACCATATGTTCTGCGAGCAATGTGCCTTGCCCACTGCCACTTAAGTTTAGTGATTCTTCAGGCAAAAACTAAAATACTGACAGAAAACTACACCAATTCAATTCAAAATATAGCGTATCTTCTCGTCATTTGTACCGCGAACATCGAGAGACTGGAACAACTTGCCTGCTGCGGTCTTCCCGTCCGATTATAATTTAAGTGTCTTCAAGGCTAGAGAGCCTACACTAGTTTATTAAGAGTCTATTCACTCTTGAATAGGCTCTTAATAAACTAGTTCGCCTCATCATCAACGATTGCATCACTACTTACCATCAGGTGGGATCGCAGTCAGCACTAGTTTATAATTATTTAAAAAAAAACACATAAGCCAACATGGGCACTTATAAGAGATAGTCAGAAGATAGTGCACGGTTCTAATTGATCGTTTCCTATGGAAAAGAACCGGTAAGAAACTCCACGGTTCATCATCATCTTACTGCCTTGTCCCATCTTATTTGGGGTCGGTGCAACACGTTTTTTTCTTCCATTCTATCCTGTCAACCGTCATGCTATTACCAACTTTCTTTTCTTTCATATCACTGTTCACACAATCCATCCATCTTTTCTTTGGCCTCCCTCTCCCTCTCCACCCATACCATAACTCTTTTAGTAACATGCGTTTCATCTCTCCTCTTCACATGACCAAGACAAACGATTCCCTTTCAACTTTTCAGTCACTGGCGCCACTTTCAAACTTCCTCTAATATACTCATTTCTCACTTTATCCATTCTCGTCACACCACACATCCATCTCAACATTCTCACTCCACGAAACTCCACGGTTACTCTTTTAAAATCGAGGATCATAAGCAATTTTTAGGGCTTCGTAGCTCAGTTGAAGTCAGAAAAAGTCTGAATAAAACCACACCTATGTTCTTTCTTTGCCCTTGCGTTGCAGGACTACGGGTTTCCCTTTCGGAACCCATGACCCCAATGGGCTTCGACCTGGCTGGGCACTGACACCTCTTTCAAGCGCGACTCGAGGCTTAGTCCGGACGGACTACCCATTGCTCGTCCTCCACAAGCCCACGCCTATGGTGGGTCGAACATAAGACTAAAGAGCGGGTTTCTAAATTGAGTATGTAAAATGCCAAATATTGACAGGTTTTCAGGCTAAAGTAGAGTTTAAGAAATACTCAACTTCAAATGCTTAAATAAAATATCGGGGGTATATTAATCGATTCGAATTCGTTCATCAGAATAACCCTCTCAGCTTTATAAGTGGAGTTGATATGACGAATGCTTCCCGTGTGTCTTGAGCTATTTCTGACACTATTCCGAGGTATTTAAGTGTTTTTTAAACGACATTGTTTTGTCTTATTTATGTTTGACGGAAGAGGGGAAAAGTGTGAGCTGTGATTGTCATGACGGTAAGGGCCTGTGCACACCACGTTTTTTAAACGCGCCGTTGACGCGCGTTTGTGGCGATACAGACGCACGAAAGTCAGACAAAGCCTGTAGACCTTTAATAGGATAAAAGCGCGTCGTCGCGTCGATGCAAGTTTCAAAATCGCGAGTCACAACGCGTTTAAAAAAAGTGGTGTGCACAAGCCCTTAATAGGAGAAGGATCTTTGAATCAATCATCCTGTCATTCATATTTTGCTTCTTACAATATGATATTTTTATTTACAACACTGTACCGTTGGTGCAGTGGTTGAGCGATCGGCTACTGCACTGCGTGTCACGGGTTCGATTCCTGCATAAAAGTCATATTTGTATGGCCTACTGATCTGTAGAGTGTGGGTGTCTTGTAGTAACTCCGTGTGGGACAACGTTTTTATATAAAAAAAGAAATATATCAAATCTATAATATACATCAGTAGCGTTGGAAGGCCCAAGGTGTACCGATGACCTGGTAAGGGTTGCGAAAATCCGATGGATGCGAGACGCACAGGACCGTTCATTGTGGCGACACTTGGGGGAGATCTATGTCCAACAATGGACGTGTTTCAGCTGAAATGATGATGATGATGATGATGATGAGAGATTTGATTTGACAGGCTTGTTGGTTTAGTGGTTAGAAGTCCTGACTTCTATACCGGAGGTTATGGGTTCGATTCCCACCTAGGATAAATGTTTGTGTGATGAGCACGATCATTTGTTCCGTGTCTGGGTGTAATTTATCTATAATATGTATGTATTTAGAAATATATAAGTATGTTTATCAGTTGTCTAGTACTTAAATATCATAAGCTCTGCTTAGTTTGAGACTAGATAGCGTTGAGTGAAAGTTGTGGAATATTATTATTATTTTAATTTACAGTTTCCCAAATAAAAAAGCATACGTGCAGTTGTGATTTCTATATCAAAATATCTTCAATCTTTTAAGCCTTAACAAGAAAACACCATAAGGAGAATAAAACACATTCTCAATATCAAAAACATAACACAAGATCATCTAAAATTTCGCCTACTCACGAATCTTCCCACAGAACAAATCTGTCAGCGCAGATGTTCCATATTTTTTACAATAAAACGGAAACGGAAAGACAAGTGCTCTATCTCTTTCTAACGTCTATCTATCTCCCTCTACGTCTTCCTATATTTTTTGGGGTACATTATATCGTTTAAGTTTAACGTGCACAGATTGTGAGCCCGATGGCCACCTGCCTTTTTAAAAAAACAACTGACAATCATATGGTGCCAAGACAACAGTGCAGCTTTTTGGAGAACAGATTGGTTATATTTTATCTGTATTTGAGATAATGTTATGTATGTGCTACGTTACGTATGCTACGGTCCAGATGGCCAACTATCCTCGGTCGCGTAGCTTCATAGACGCGTATTCGTTATTATACGCTTGGTGTACGCCTGCGTGAAGCTTACATATAAGGCGACAGGCGTCCAGTACACGGTCATGCAAGCGTCAATCAAAACTATCAATCATGTGTGATGTTGGAATGACGGAATTTTACCGCCATTATGTTTTCGTCATGCAAACGTCAGTCATTGCATTAGACGGTAGGTTTTTCGTCAATAAAAATATTTGACTGTGGCAAAACTGACAGCAAAACCTATCGTGTAATGGACGCCTAAAACTGTGAAACTTTGAAAACGCAGCAGCGTGTACCGTGGACCTGGCCTATCGTTATGCCTCGTCGTTTATACCGCGGACATCGAAGGACTGGAACAATTTGCCTGCTGCGTTCTTCCCGTCCGATTATAATTTAGGTGTCTTCAAGGCTACAGTGAATATGCTCTTAATAGACTAAGTGCGCTTTACCATCAACGATGGCATCACTGCTTACCATCAGGTGGGATTCAAGCACTAGTGTACCTATAATATCATTTAAAAAAAAATTGTTAGGAGCAGTGTTGGTAATGGCTTCGACTTACTAGCTCAAACCCAGACAAGCACTTTAACTTTGTGTAATTAATATTATCACCGTTTTGAGAGCAATACTTAAAACGGTGAAAGAAAAAAAGATTGTGAGGAAACCGGCATGTCCTAGAACCAAACCTTCGAAGACATGTGACATTTTCAAACCCGCACTGGTTCCGGCTGGGGCCCACTCCCTCTTCTAATTACGATGCCTAAGTCCCAGAAGTGGGAACATTGTAAGACAGATAATGTTATATTATGAGTAAATAGTATGCAAGGTAGATTATTTCTCACGCTCATCAGGAAATGTATGAAAAACTTGGATCAGCTGCATGTCAATCCGCGCAGGATGTTTTGTTTGTGGAGAGGCAAATTGCATTATTATTGTTAGTTTTAGTCCTTGTTTATAGCTTGGTATGGCTTGACGTTCTTTGTGTAGTAAGTAATTAAATATCCTAATTTAGTTTTGTCAGAGTTTGTCATAGAAAAATTTTGGCAAAAGATTGATTTTGATTCGAGGATGAAAACATAAATAAGTCTAATATTTAAAAAATATATTATATGTGTGTGTGATATGATTTCTTTGAACGTCAACGTTCAAAGAAATCATATCGCGCTGTTTTTTTTGGAATGGGTAATCATTAAATAACTGAACTCAAACACAGACTTTTACTGACTAAAACCCCTAGGTTTTAGTCAGTCGATCCAGGACCGCGGTGACTTCTGGAATTGCAAGATAAAACTTTCAAATTAATTAGAGAAAGAATATGTAATATGAAAGTTGACTTTCGTTTTATTTTAGTTTTATTTATTTATTTATTTATTTATTAAAACTTAATGCACTAGTAATAAATACTGTACAAAGGCGGACTTAATGCCTTAGGAGTTTTATGTTTTGTTTTGTTCTCAAAACGTTGAAGGAAGACCGGTATGTCCTGAACCAAAAAATTGAAGACGTGTAACATCCACCAACCCGCACTGGGCCCGCGTGGTGGATTACGGTCCATTTCTTCTCCTAGAGAGGTGGCCTGAATGTCAGCCATGGTACAAAATCGAATGTTATAATATACTCGTATAATGGTCAACCAGTATATGGCTGACTAGCTTTTGCCCGCAGCTTCGCCCGCGTACATAAAATATAGCCTATTATGTCACTCAGGAATATAGCAGTTTTCTATCGGTGAAAATTTACAAACATAGAAATAAAAAAAACAAACTTTACATCTTTATTATAATATTAGTGTAGATTATACTTTTATGCAATGGTTCACGTTACCACCATCTCGGCTGATGGTCAGAGATGATGCAGTCTACGATAGCTTGCTTGTCTCGAGGTAATCTGTTCACTTTTAACTTAAGCACCCCGATTTCGCTAACATTCACACACTCAAACATGCGCACACGCACTCCCCGCACACCCCAACTTGTCATACATGCACATTGTCTCACATAATACTCACCTTTCACTACACGCACACATCATCACACACATAATATGCACACTTCACAATTAAAAATTAAATCAGAACACATAAATTATTCAGCGGTAGGACGACATCGTCCATCAATTGTTGTAATATTAATAGTGTATAAGAGTTTTGAGGCTATTAACTGTTTCTCAAAATACAGGTATAGATAACCTAGTTTGAGAGACAGGGTTCTAAAAAAAATATAGTACAGATTAACAACTGTAAAGAACTGTATAACTTCTCAACCTACCAACAACCTATTTGTTTCATTATGTATCTGTACTTTTTGGTAAATCAAAGTCAAAGTCAAAAGTTTTTATTTCACATAGGCCTACATATGCACTTATGGCAGAAGCTAGTGCACGGTTCCAAATTGGTCGTTTCCTATGGAGAAGAACCGGCAAGAAACTCCATGGTAATTCTTTTAAAAAAGTGGTTATTTACAATATTTTCATATTACAGTGTTAATAGATATTATGTAAGAACAGTGTAGATCAGTCGATATTGTACCCAAAAGCACAATAAAATTAATCGTAAAAAAAAAAAGTGAGTCGTAATAGGAAGTAACCTAAGAATTCGCGGAGTCTACAGTGTTCTCACATTCACATTATAAAAAAAAGAGGCTAGGTATACAAAAAAAGCAAGAAAAATAAATAATTACAATTATCATTAAATGACATGTCAACAAAATAAATTACTAACGAATTTATGGTGTCTAATAATATAAAAAATATTGCAAAAGCAATGTGTTAGAAAAAATAATTATTTCAACAAATGCGGAGCAGTTAATAAAGGGTGTCTCAGTAAGAGTGCACTTCTTAAAATTGGATTTTTTTTTTCATGCAAGTGGCAACTCTGAAATTTGACAGCTGTCACCTCTGTTTATTCCGATTATTAAAAATGGAGCGCTTTTCGAAAGAACAACGCGTTCTAATTGTGAAAACTCATTACAAAAATGGGGAAAGTTACGCTGAAACCGCTCGCAAACTTCGCCAAATTTTCAGCCGAGAAAGTGCACCTAATGTGTCAACCATTCGAAGAGTGGTCAAAAAATTTGAAGAAACTGGGTCAATTATGGATAATAAGAATCCTTTGCGTCAACGTACCGGTCGGTCTCTTGAAAACATTGCTGATGTAAACGAGAGTGTTGCCGAAAACCCGAAAACATCAATTCGACATCGTTCTCAACAACTTCAAATTTCACGAAGCACTACGCAGCGAATTTTGACTAAAGACCTCCATCTTCATGCGTACAAGATTCAGTTAACTCAGGAGCTCAAACCAGCAGACCACGGAAAGCGCCGGCAATTCGTTCAATAGGTAATGGAGCAAAGTGAAGTCGATGCCAATTTTTAGAAAAAAGTAATTTTCTCCGATGAAGCGCATTTCCATATGAATGGCTTCGTGAATACACAAAATTGTCGAATTTGGGACTCAGTAAATCCTCATGCAATCCATGAAAAACAAATGCACCCACAACGAGTAACTGTCTGGTGCGGATTTTGGTCAGGCGGCGTGATTGGACCCTACTTTTTTGAAAATGAGGCCGAAATTGCAGTGACTGTGAACGGCATTCGTTACAGGAATATGTAACGGACTTCTTGTGGCCTCAACTGGACGGCATGAATCTGGACAACATGTGGTTTCAGCAGGACGGCGCAACCTGCCACACCGCGCATGACACAATCGACTTATTGCAGCAACGATTTCCAGAACACATTATCTCACGAAATTCTGATGTCAACTGGCCACCAAGATCGTGCGATTTAATACCGTGCGATTTTTTTCTTTGGGGTTTTGTGAAATCTCGGGTTTATGCGAATAAACCCGAAACAATTCCTGAGCTCAAATCGGAAATCCAACGTGTCATCGGTGAGATACAGCCACATCTCTGTGCAAAAGTCATGGAAAATTTCATGAAAAGAGTAATGGCCTGTCATCGAAGCCGGGGGGGTCATTTGCTGGATATTTTATTCCATACTTAATCGGAACATGTCTTCTTTACAATACAATAAAAATATCACAACTCTGTCATAAAATACTTGTTTTTATTTTAAAATGAAAAAGTGCACTCTTACTGAGACACCCTTTAGATACATGTACACAATATTATGAGTTACTATTAAATAAACATATTATTATTATTAAGTTTTAAAAAAAGTCCACTCTCTTCTGAAGTTATTTTTAGAGTAGTTCATAAGGTGATAAAATATCATTGCAGAATTCTTCTTGTAGTTTCCCATAACGATTCCCATGAAGAATAAGACAGTTATAGTACCGGTCCATTATTGATTTATAATTATAAGAAAAACATACTCCGCAATGACCTTAATGGCGCCTCAGCAGAATGTCGTGAAAAACGATGTGGTCACAAGTTCAGTTCCCGTGTCGAGACAAATATTTGCGACTTATAGAAATGTTTGTCGTTATGTTTGTGTATGCTTTATGTTTGTTTAATGGCACTTACTATTGAGGGAATTTTTAAGTGGGATCATTATTTAAATAAATATTTTTATGTTTTAAATAAATATTTTTATGTTTTAACTGTTTATGTAGATACTTCTTAAATCGCGTTGTTTTCATTTAGTTTTTAGGGTTCCGTACCTCAAAAGCAAAAAACGGAACCCTTATAGGATCACTTTGTTGTCCGTCCGTCAGTCTGTCTGTCTGTCAAGACCCTTTATTTTGGGAATGCGTGGAGGTATCGAGTTGAAATTAAAACCATATAGTCAAGTCTGCGGTCCCTTGATGCTGTGAAAAAATCAAACTTCTAAGTTAACAAAAAAAAAAAAAAGATACGGTGGTTTATGTCGCAAAAAACGTTTATTTCGACACTCTCAAGGAAGGTAGTTCTCGTTGACCCAGAATCCTGTATTTTGGCATAAAGCAAGGTCTTATAAGCACAGATATAGGAATAAATCTGAAAACAGTTTTGTTGCTACATCACAAAAAAAAAATTGCGATTCGAAAAAATTTTCGAAACTCCATTCAGGAATTGAACTATTTACATGGGTTGGTTTTTTACGGAACCCTCAGTGCGCGAGTCCGACTCACACTTGCCCATTTTTTTTCTTAAAGTCACACTAGAAATTACTCCTGTAACGTGGGTGCGTTCACATACTCAACATACCCAGACCCAGAACAACCCACTGTAGGCCATACAAATATATGTTCCGAGTAGGAATCGATCTCGTAACTCGCAACGCAGCAGCTAATCGCTCAACAACTACGACCACCGTACCGTCTAATTAATAATTATGTTAATTTCTGTATTTCGACTTTGAAGTGCCAATACCACCTAACTGACATTTTTCGTGAAAATCGCTTTGACTTTGTGTTTTTATGCATACCTACTTTAGTGAAATCTCCGAAATGCATTACTAGTTGCAACTGCATTAAATTAAAATGCGGAAATACCTTGTAACTAAACTATGTAATTATCAAAAATTAATTACTAATTTTTAACTACACAAGCAATTTTCAGTTTTTGTAAATTTTTGACTGCGACAGTTAGGAGTTATGGGCACTTCGCCATCGATTTGTTTCTGTGCTAACTACTAAATTCTTTGGACTGCATTAAATAAATTGGGTATTTACCCATTCTTATTATTGTGCAATATTTTATACTAAACAGCAAATTAATAATACTTACTATTTAAAAGAAATTATATCCTGAAAATAACATCACAATTTGTTATCAAATGAAGAAGTAAGAAAAATCTCGCCATCTCTTTAGTTCACATGTAACCTAATGGTTGACGTTGGTGACGTCACATTTCAGTTTGTACATCTTCATTAATTTGACAGTTTCACCTTCCATCACATTTGAAATGTTTCTAACTTACTTATAATGTTAAATGGATTTGCGATTTTGAATAAAATTAATTTTTGAACAAATAAAAAAAAAATTGAGATGTAGTTTCTTACACATTCTTCTCCATACAGATCTACGCTTTGGAACGTTCAATTAGCATCATTTTTTCTGAGTGACTGACTTCTTGATAATTCTGAAACACGTGTAAATGGTTTATCTAAAAGGAGAAACTGACTGACTGACATATGACTGGCCTGTTAGTCTAGTGGTTAGTGGCCATGACTGCTATGCCAGAGGTCGTGGGTTCGATTCCCACCCAGGACAAAATGTTTGTGTGATGAGCACGATCATTTGTTCTGTGTCTGGGTGTAATTTATCTATAGGTATATGTATGTATTTAGAAATATATAAGTATGTTTATCAGTTGTCTAGTACCTACCCATAAGACAAGCTCTGCTTAGCTTGGGACTAGACGGCGTTGTGTGATAGTTTTGGAATATTATATATTATATAATATAAACGCACAGCCCAAACTACTGGGAATAGGAGCGTGAAATTTTGCACAAGACTTCCTTTTATGACGCAGGCGAGCACTAAGAGAGGATTTTCCAAAATTCACCTCCTAGCATAGCATAGCATAGTCGGCCTTATAATGTTCCCACTGCTGGAACTCAGGCCTCCTCTAGGAGAGGGAATGGGCCATAATCCACCACGCGGGCCCAGTGCGGGTTGGTGAATGTCACATGTCTTCGAATTTTTGGTTCTAGGACATGCCGGTTTCCTCACGATGTTTTCCTTCACCGTTTTGAGAGCAGTGGTGATGAAACAAATTACACAAAGTAATGTGCCCGGCTGGGTTTGAACCCGCGACCTACAACTCGTAAGTCGGGGCCGTTACCACTCGGCCACCACTAATCTAAATCCACCTCCTAATGGGATGAAACAGGATTCAAAGTTTGTATGAAGAGACCTACATTCACGAGAGTGAAACCGCTGGCGAAAACTAGTTTGAAATAAATGCAAAAGATTTGACCTGTAAAGCCAAAACGACTACTTTATTTATTTCCGCTAATTCATAATTCCTTTGATATGACAAAGGTACCTCACGGCGCACAATCTCGTGGGAGCGGGCAGAGTCAACAGTGATCACGGTGTTGTCTCAACGTATCACGGTGATAGATCACCGGTGTCAACGACCTGCAGATTGATCGTTTGAGATGCCGAGGGAGATCTTTGATTTTTGATCCTTTGGTCCCGGTATGTCGGGTAAAAATATTGTCTCTTTTTTTACGAGATTTTACGAAAAAATAACTGTCGATTTCGATGCCAAATCTTTATCTTTATCACTTCTTTTTAGGGTTCCGTACCTCAAAAGGAAAAACGGTACCCTTATAGGATCACTTTGTTGTCTGTCCTTGTTTGTCTGTCTGTCAAGACCCTTTATTTATTTATTATTTATTTATTTATTAAAACTTTATGCACTAGTAATAAACACTGTACAAAGGCGGACTTAATGCCTTAGGCATTTTCTACCAGTCGACCTTAGGGTGGTGCAGAAACAAAAAAAAACTAAACTAAACCTAAACTTTAAACTAAACTTTTTTTCTAAACTTTATCTCGGGAACGCGTGGAGGTATTGAGTTGAAATGAAAACCATATACTCAGATCTGCGGTCCCTTAAAGCTAGGGCCGTATATATCGCATAAAACGTATATTTCGACACTTTCGGGGAAATCAAAATTCATTGGTTACTTCCCGTTGACTCAGACCCTGAAATTTTGCATAAAGCAAGGTCTTATAGCACAGGTAAGTATAGGGATAAATCTGAAAACTGTAAATTTGTAGTTACGACATCACAAAAAAAAAAATCGCGATCCGGAAAAATCTTCGTGAATTGAACTGTTTTCATAGGTAAGTTTGTACGGAACCCTCAGTGCGTGAGTCCGACTCTCACTTGCCCAGTTTTTTTTCGTATAATTCTTTTACACGTCGATAAATTCAACTTTAAAGTTGAATTTATCATTGTCATCATCATCACATCTTTGTGGTTTATATCCTTGGTGAACTATTTTTACGGTACGCGTATATTACGAAATACGTGTATAATACCGTCGTATAATAAGTCATTAACTA
Organism: Mythimna impura; assembly: GCA_905147345.3. Lineage (NCBI taxonomy): Eukaryota > Metazoa > Arthropoda > Insecta > Lepidoptera > Noctuidae > Mythimna > Mythimna impura. The sequence goes on along the minus strand of LR990362.1, from coordinate 8,214,812 downwards.
AATTAACTCTAATTAAAAAAAAAAACATGCTGTCGGGAACTTCAGATCAGACAGAAACAATAAAGATCACTTTAAAAAATAAAGCGTTAATTAATATTATTAATACCATATGATATTGTGGTCTCGAAATAAAACTGACATTGGTAACCCTTCTATATGTAAATCATAAAGTAAAAAGGGTAAGACTATGTTATGATTTATAACTTTTTAAATAAATCAGGCGTAGGAACTAATAATAGGACTTGAGTGTTGTAGGTATTTATTTTTAAACTAACTGGTACTAGTGGCCCGTTCCCTCTCCTAGAGAGGAGGCCTGAGTCCCAACAGTGGGAACATTATAAGGCCGACTATGCTATGCTATGCTATGCTATGCTACTAGTGGCTTCGCCTGCCTGATACTATAAAAATGTCCCATGGAAACATCATCATCATCATAATTTCAGCCGAAAGACGTCCACTGTTGGAAATAGGTCTCCCCCAAGTGTCGCCACATCGGATTCCCGCAATCCTTATCAGGTCATAGGTCCACTTTGTAGGAGGCCTTCCAACGCTACGTCTTCCGGTACGTGGTCGCCATTCCAGAACCTTTCGGCCCCAACGGCCATCCGTTCTGCGAGCGATGTGCCCTGCCCATTGCCACTTAAGTTTGGCGATTCTGCGTGCTATGTCGGTAACCTTGGTTCTCCTACGGATATCCTCATTCCTGATTCGACCACGCAAGGAAACTCCGAGCATAGCCCTTTCCATTGCCCTTTGGGTGACTTTGGAACAACAGGGAAACATACTCCCGGGATAAAAAGTATCTTACGTGCTATTCTAGGATATGGTCTACCTGTGTGCTAAGTTTCATCCAAATCCGTTCAGCTGTTTGGGTGTGAAGGAGTGACAAACATACACACACCCTCACAAACGTTCGCCTCTGAAATATTGTTAGCTGCTGCCAGTGACTTCACCTGCGTGATAATAGAAAGTCCTAAGGGAATATATTTCTGGGATAAAAAGTACCTTTTGTGCTATATCAGAACATTTATTTATTTATTTTATGACAGGTACTCTCTGCACTAATAGTCGAAACCAACACGTGCAGAGAGTCATTATTATGTTACATAGTAATAAAATAAGTAGCAAATGTTAGTATAAAAAAACATAAATCACTTAATATAAATCATTATCATTGACATTGTCGTTGTCGTTGTCGTTGTCGTTGTCGTTGTCGTTGTCATTGTCATTGTCATTGTCATTGTCATTGTCATTGTCATTGTCATTGTCATTGTCATTGTCATTGTCATTGTCATTGTCATTGTCATTGTCGGAAAATTAATAATTTAGAGCACGTCAGAACAAGTAATTAATTTGTATTAAATAGATAACAATCGAATCAACAGCCAAAACAATCTCTGCACCTCTCCAATAACAATCGCACACTAGTGTGGAACAAGTCTACATCCGGATGCTGAGCAGTCAGTGTGTTGAGCACGTTTATGGTACTGGAAAACCTAGTTCGAAAGTATACAGATACTGACATAATAATATTAGGCGATTTTAATATGAATTCTTGCAACCAACACGTCAAAATTACATGGCCTACCCGTGTGCCAAATTTTATCCAAATCCGTACAGCCGTTTAAGCGTGAAGGAGTAACAAACATCTCACATACTAACAATACCGTAAGAAGCTACAAAATTGGAAACACGTTATAACAATCGGTAGAATTCGATAAAAGATTTTCCTATCATTATTTATACTTATCTTGTCGCTATTCCTTTTTTTATTCTTGATAGGTTCGCGCTTGACCGCTGTCTCACCTGATGGAAAGCGACGATGCGGTCGACGATGGAGCGCGCTTAACTAGAAGCAACCTATTCACTCTTGACTTAAAGATTCCTCAGTTGTAGCAATCAGGAAACACAGATTCCAGCAAGGAATTCCACTCCTTTGGGTAAAATTCCCACAATACGATGCCCATTCTCCTTTAAGATCATAATAAGCACGGCAATTTCAACATCTGTCGGCAAAATTAAAGACCAATAAACTAACCAAAATGATTCCCATCTTGTCTATATATGTAAGTATTTGTTTATTAATATTCATAGATGTTTAAACAATAAAATATTGGAGTTATGATCTCACAGAGCTAGCTCTGCATTTCGTATTCATTTGCGGCTTGTAAACAAGACATCTTCGTTATATTATAGTAATACTGTCATGTATATTAATTTACTGCAATATTTCGTAAAGAAAAGACATTAAAAAAAAGAGAAAATACCTCACAAAAGCTACAGTATTTGTTTTTTAAGAATATTAAAGAATAAACTTATTTTATGATGAGCAAATGTCACAGCGATAAATTAAGGTGTACCATATTTAAATTATGAGTATGAATATTAAAATAAATATGGTACACCATATAGAATTAACGCTTTTTATTATTAATTAATTTAGGTTGGAACGGTTAACGTCTTGTTTTGAATAATATATAATATGTAAAATAGACATCTTTTTAAGAATTTTATTGTTAAACTAGCTATCCCAAACTGTTTCATCCACGTCTTTGGTTACTGTTACGCTTGTATTGATCGCAGCGTGATGTTATATTGCATTATATTATTACATTACATTATAGATACCGGCACGGATCTTGAGCGCTGACTTCTACAGTTCTACTTGCGCAGAAGCACGCAGAAGTGAAATATCGGGTCTCTTTAGTGGTATGAAAAGAGACGCGGGGGCGGGGAGTGCAATCCTTGTACAGTGATTGGCTAGCCGATGTGTACGATGTGCAAAGCGATCCCCGCCTTTACTCAAGATTCGTGCCGCTATCTATAGCTACCTATTTTCCATAGGTCCCCAAAATACAATTTATTAAAGACTCAAAATTAGATGGATACTAATAAGTCTATCAAGGTTATACAAATAAAGCATAGGGAAATAAAAAAAGAGGTGCAAAAACAAATCACCGATCACAGAACAACTGCCGCTTCCAACCGCGAATTTATTCAAAATAATTTAAGGAATATAAAAACAAAATCAACTGCTGGACAGGATAAAAGACAACTGTATGTACTACACCATGTAAATTCCATGTTCGTCTCGCCCCTCGTTTTGCAAGCCACCTGTTGACCGAACTGATTTTATGGGCCCCATGGTGTATGAAAGTCGGACCAGGCCTTATTTTTGTTCTGCTAGTGTTTTTGTTTTGATAATAGGTCTTGCAGGGTTGGTTGTTTTTGCAGGTGGGTTTTAGATTGAATAGCTTGAGTTCGCAAGAGAATCAAGATTACCGACACGGCCCGAATAATCGCCAACAGATTGTCAGTAGGGCCGAATGGATCTACCCCCCTAGCCAAGTTACAACTATTTCGTTTCGATTCTCTTTTCGTCGATCGCCTCGAGCAGGCCACGCCTGCGATTCCTTTATTCTGACGTCATCTCAACGCTCACTCACGTGGTCAGAACAAAGGAATAGGAGGCGTGGTCGACTCGAGGCGATAAACGAAACGGTTGTAACTTGGCTAGGAGGGCTGGAGTGGCCACCGCGTGGAAGCGTTGGTCTCCGACAAAGTGGATCGATGACTTGGCGAGGATCGCTGCAATCTGATGAGTTCGAGTTGCAAAGGACCGGTTGTTGTGGCGACGCTTGGGGAAGGACAACCGAAGCTGGACATATCCAGCTGTGGACGTCTTTCGGCTGAAATAATGATGATAATACTTGTAGCATTGCATTATTTAGGAGTTTGAATTACTGTTGAATCTTTTTTTTGCATTAAAAACCGTATTAAGTTACTAGCGAACGACCCGCCCCTAATTCACAAATCTTTGAAATTTTCGACTTTTAGATGTTCCTCATGAATCACTCTATTTTTTAGCGATAATCAGTTAGTAATTTTTGAGTTTATTGCGAACAGATAGACAGACATGGCCTCCACCATGTCTGTCTGTTTGTCTTTTTGACTTGGTTTTATAATAATGTAAGATACAATCTACCAATTTTCGTCTTATTTGAATCATGTCCCTAATTAAAAGGCTCGCTACAAATCTTCAAATGAGCCGCAACATTAACTGAGGATTTCTAAATCGTCAGTCAAATCTTTCACGATCGTCACTCGACTAATTGTATGCAATTGGTACTGTCAGTTTTTCCGGTGATCTATCTTAGCCGTTAGATTGGCAGGTGTATGGGCAACTTTACACAGATTTATTGAAGTTCTATTTACATAGTATGGGTGAGAATTTAAGGATATGGGTAAGCATGCAGATGCTGTTAAGTAAATGTTAATTTTGAAGGTCTTTTAACGTGTGAATCACACTAATGTTATGAAGGCGAAAGTTTGTCTACATGTATGCGTGTGTGTTTGTTTGTTACTCCTTTACGCTCAAACTTCTGAGCGGATTTGGATGAAATTTGGTTAGCGGGTAGATCATGATGTCGTGGAAATTTATCCCTCTAAAAAAAGTCTTTTTTTTTTCAGAATTTTTAAATGCTAATATGTAGAAGTACTAAAAAAAATTCGGGGGTATGATCCCTTGGGATATGTTTTGACTTTCACGCGGGCTAAGCCACTGTTAGAAACTAGTGATTAAACAAAAAAAAACAAAAGCATTTTAAAAACTTAGAACTCAGCTAACCCTATCACTGCCGCTGTAAAATTATTTTAGGAACCTCTCAAAGAAAATGTTAATAAAATAACCGAAGGGATGTTTTTTTAAAATAAGAACGTCGAAGGTGAGGGATGCGCCGCTGTTTCCGCCGCGAACGGGTTGCCTCACTGATTTCCGGTAAAGACATAGGCACCTGGCCGACTTAAAGACCCCTAAAGTTTTTGTGCCACATTAAAAACCCCTTCGAAGTTCGAGGGAAGAATCTGGACCCCCTTCCTTTAGTATCTATTTGGTGTATATTAAATTTTGGTTTACTGTCTGTGTGCGTGTAATTTTGTGAGGTGAAAAAATACCTATATCTAATATTTTTTGAGGTTCGATTCGATTTTGCTAAGAGACAAAATATCACTTTAAAATTATATTACTAAATTATTAAAAAGTTTCAGATGCAGAAGAAAAAACATAACATAATACTTATAAAAAAAAAAATAGTCCAATATTTTTTTTTCCGTATTCCCAATGACATATTATTATAATTACAGCAAGATAAATTCTTACGTTACAACGAAACCCACGGCTCACACTAGTCGCACATCCCTTTTAATTATTCGGTTCGCTGCATTCCGTTTCAAACAGTTGTTCTATTTTCAAATATCGCAACACTTCGATGCCATCTTCGTATTAGAAATAAGGTAAGCGTGTGTTTGTTACCTTTTTTATTTTATTTTTTTAATTGTGCATAAGCATATGGCCGAATGGGTTATTTTCGGCATGGCATGTGCCACCGCCTTGGACGACAGACGGTGATGTCACACGGTTATTTCTGGTTATTTTGACTGTTAAAGGGTTAAGTTTTTGCTAATGCAATGTGTGCATGATTAAGGATTCGTGAAATATTTCGTGTGTCATATTGCTACTTGTAATATTAATGGTGGAATACTTTAATGTTTGTTTGTACTGTATTCTGATTTATGGAGTGGTTCTGTTATTAAATCATGTCTTTGTGGCCTATATTCTGGGTTGAAAATAGGCTTACTTTTTGCATTATGAGTATGACATTTACATACGGCTTCTACCTTATGAAAAGTGAATGTTATGACAGGTACGGACAGCGTCATCAACTGATTAGTAACCCTTTTATAAGGTATTTTAATATGAGAGGTACCTTATTAATTCAGCATGCGCAAAATTTATAGGGTGCTTCGGCCATTGACCCAGAATCCTGAAATTTGGCATAAAGCAAGTTCTTATAGCTCAGGTTTAGGGATAAATCTGAAAACAATAAATTTGTTGATACGTCACATAAAAAAAATGCTATTACGAAAAATCTTTGAGACTCCATTCTGGTATTGAACTATTTACTACCTACATAGGTAAGTTTGTACGGAACCCTCAGTGCGCGAGTCCGCCTCGCTTGCCCAGCAATAGGAAACCAAGTAACTGCATATTATGACAGGTACTTGGCAGTAATGTAGTGCATAAAACACAAATCAAAGTGCCAAAAATATATTCTCCTTGAAAGAAACATGCTCACATGATGCATGACCCAAAAGATGTTTGCTAAAAATAATACTGCTTGACTTGGTGACTCAAATATACAATTACACTAGTATTTGTCAGCGGCTTCGCCCGTGTGAAAGTTGAAAATATATAACCTATGTTACACAGTGATAAAGCAACTTAAAAAAAATAATAATTAAAATCTAGTCAAGTCCTATCATCGTAGATTTGAGCTTACGGACGACGAGCGATGGGTAGCTCGCCGTTCAACAACGGCGCGTAGTATTCCACGCGCGCCTCTAAGAGATGTCTGCAAAACCATAGAGGCCCTGTAGGGCCGACGACGCCCGCTAGGGCCACTGTAATTTTTGAAAGATATACCGTCGTCCTGGAACGCAATAGGTAACTGAAGAACACAAGTGGATTTTAGTCACTAAAAATCTGACACGCTTTCTCGCTCCACCCTAGAGCGGATGAAGCCATTTGATGATTTCCCAGCTCAGGTCTGCACCTTGTGGACTCACAATTAATTTGAGTGTTAAGTGCGAGTTGTTTTTACGTTGACACGATGGAATCGTTTATCACGTTTAGCTCTCTGATTGGTTAAGGCATATAGTCCCATTAAACATCTGGCTGGAGTTAAATGGACACATCTTCATAATGCCGCCTAGGTGGCAGTACGAGTATCTGTGTATTTAAATCCAGCCAGCAGCGCCCGGATAGAGCCCCGCTCATCTTTAAATCCATTTTCTTTGCGAAATATTGATTGATTTAAATATGCTATGTACATTCTGAAGAACACTTAGCAGCAAGTTTTTTGTGTAAACATATTTTTACAGATCCGAGAGAGAAAGTTTGAAAGGAGTAGGGAAAACCAGTGATAAAATATCATGTCGTTACATTTTTTTTTTTTTGGCAAAAGTATTTATTAGTCTTACGAAAAAATCATTATGTTGTTGTTGTTGTACATGAGGTTATAATAAACATATATTTTTTTCATACCTATTGTCCCAGCCGTTACCGAGGAGTAGGCTTCAGAAAGTCACTGTTTTATAGCACTGCTCGGGAGTTAGGGCCTTAAGAGCTTGGAGCGGGCCAATCGGAGCGGCTAACGTCATAGGTAAACGTGTCGATCGAGTTAACTGAAAACCAACGCGCATTAGGCACTCTGATACCATAGACAAATAGAACCTTAAATAAATAAATAAAATAAAATACAAAGCCTTAAATTTCTTGCAAACTAAATTAACTTAGGGCGGAATTCACCAATAAAACTAATCGCGTTTTAAAGTTTGGCTCGCATAATCGCGTTTAGCCGCTGTCGCTAGTGTCACTTGTAAAAATACAACAAAAGAAAAATAGGGACAAGTGACACTAGCGACAGCGGCTAAACGCGATTATGCGAGCCAAACGTTAAAACGCGATTAGTTTTATTAGTGATTTCCGCCCTTACAATAATAAATCTTAAACTAAATGTTAGTACTTTTATATCTACCTGTATGTTAGTATGTCTTAATTCTAATTTTATTCCTAATAACCTTAACTGTTAGATTTATCTTAACTCTAAAAAATACTATGTATCTGCAAGAACCCCTCTACAGGTGAAGGTCTCATTCAAAGATGTCCAGTCTTCTCTAGACTGAGCTGTTTGCATCCAGTTCACTCCGGCAATCACTTTGCATGTTTTTTTTTCTTAAAAAAATAATAATTAAAACCTTAGCTTTGCCTAAACAAACAGACACTGATTCTCGCAATTCTCACAATTACAAATCATGACTCGACACTTATCAAAAATCACATTTAATATTTATTTAAAACAATCTTCAAACGTCTCTTCGAAAGATGGTCAACAAAAGAAATCTATAGACGTGTAATGCATTTGAATGTTATTTTAAAAGCTAAAGAATCGTGTTTATGGCTAATTTGACTGAGACAGATGAGCCTGTCGGTCTAATGGATCTCGGATGGAGAAAGTGATGGCGCATTTTGCACTCCGACCTGACCTAGTGTGACCGCCTTATTCTGGACGGCTTTTCAATTAATTTAATTCATTTACACACACACAAACACTTAAAATCGTAAAGAAAAAATACAGATAAAAGAATACAAAGTTGGTATTTATTATAACTTTTTTTTTAACTTAAGTGATAGATGGCCGATGGGGCCGGGTTCTGGGTGGCGACCGCGTATCGGAAGACGCAGCGTTGGAAGATCTCCCTCAAGGAAGGTCGCGAGAATCCGATGGATGCGAGACGCGCATTACCGGTAGTTGTGGCGACAATTGAAGGGGGCCTAGGTCCAGTAGTGGATGTCTTTGGGCTGAAATGATGATGACAAATTAAATCATGTTAGTTCATTTTTACTTTAATCATGGTGTTGTATTCCATTTTCTTATTTTTAAAGGAGGTAAGTAAATCGACATCAGATTCCTGTACCTACCCCACTAGGTCTTCGATCCACCTTGTAAGAAAAAAAAAATGATTTACTTGGCACAACACAACGCACACAATATTTAGGTAAACAAAACCAAAAAAAAATGTATATTTATTTTTTCTCAAAAGATATAGGTATTTTAATTAATTTAGGAATTTAGCTATGTAAGATAATTTTAACCTGGATGAAAAGGGTTAGATCAGACGTATTGCTAAAGACTACAACTACGAGCACTGCTGGACATCCTTTGGCAAAGTGTTCCTGAAACGAAGATCTAATGAGACCCGCCTACGTATAAGCTGCGAAGAAGATATTGAAAAACTCAAGAAAACTACGTGACTAGTAAAGTTTTTCCTTTTTAAAACTATAATTATTAACTTTATTGCATGCATAATAATTTATTACCTTTATTTGAATTCCAAATTTTATTTATTAATTATTATTTTCTACCTGATACATATGTATGAATCTTGTCAAAGTCATAAATTACACTACACAATGCAACTTCTTTACTCATCAACAAAACACAAAAACTCAACTACTCCAATCCGCTACGCCGTACTACTTTATACTAACAACTTCGCCTCCCAGCCTAAAAATAAATGTCATACCAAAAACTCCGAAAAAATAACTAAGAGCCTAACAATAGCTGCATATGTTAACAAACTTTCGCCCACTATTCGATAACGCCCAAGATAACATCAACAACATTGACGCGGTTTCTGTCTCTGACTCATCCTGTTGCGACCTGGATAACTGTACTCCTACTGACTTTATACCTGAATGTTCACTCAAGGTCCTAAATCAAAACATTAGGAGTATCGCGAAAAATTTCGATGGATTATACACTATACTGTCTAGAACAAAGGTGGACTGGGACGTTATAATCTTAACAGAGTGTTGGCTACGTACTGACCCAAATATTCCAGACCTGACAGGCTACAATCATTTCCAAACCATAAACAATCTAACACAAAATGAGGGTGTTGTAGTTTATGTGCGCGAAGACCTTAATGTTACGGTAGAAGAACCATCTTTTCCAGGTGCGAACGGATTGTTGATAAAATTTGATCGGAATATTATTATACTAGCATTATACCGGCCTCCTGGTTATAGAGACATCCCTAGCTTCCTGAATAACTTGGGTGATATACTACTAATAATAGAAAAATACGAGAACATTATAATTGCCGGAGACGTAAATATAAATATTCACCCCGACCACCGAGACCCAGATAAACTCTCTTACCTCACTCTACTAGCCGCCTATGGCTTACTACCAGCCCACACCATACCTACTCGTCAAAAGGCATGCATAGATCACGTAATGCTAAAAACTGTTCTGCCTGCCTCAGTCCTGGTAGCCAATTCCTCTCTAACCGACCATGAAACAGTTATATTATACCTCACAACAAAAACTAAAAGAACAGTCGCTAAAAGAACAAAAACCCGTACGAATTATGAGAAATTAGATAGGGACTTAAATCAAATTGACTTCACTGAAATTTACAATATGCAAGACGCAAACCTAGCAGCTGATACAATGGTGAACCTTATTAGACATGCTATTAAAACTAATTCAAAAACAGTGAAAGTACCAAATAGGAAAAAGGTAATTAAGGATTGGATCACACCGGGATTGCTCCGATGCATACGACACAGAGACAGCTTGCACAAACAACACAAAAAAAACACCCAACAATGAAATTTTGAAACTATCATTTACGAGATATAGGAACTATTGCAATAAACAGATAAAAAATGCTAAAATAGAGTATGATAAACAAGAAATACACAATGCGGGAAAAAATTCTAAACAACTATGGACGGCTATTAATAATATAACCAATAGAGGCAAAAAGAAAGAAAAAAATTCACACCTACTTACATTATCTTCAACTCCACATACTTCTGTAAATGATATTAATAACTTTTTCGCTGATATCGGAAGAAACTTAGCAGAAAAAATAGTGAACACAGAGGATGATTCTACGGACAAAACCACTTATAAAAATATTCACTCTATGACACTGTTGCCCACTGACGAGGCTGAGGTGGAAACACTAATTATGTCCCTACGTAGCGACTGCGCTGTGGGGTGGGACGGGATCTCTAGCAATTTACTAAAAAAATATCGAGCCATATTCGTACCACCACTCACACATGTCTGCAACCTGGCTTTAACTACAGGTAAATTCCCTAAGACCTTCAAAAAAGCGATCATACACCCAATCCACAAGAGTGGAGACAGAGATCGTGTCAACAACTATAGGCCCATAGCTGTTCTTCCCGCTCTATCAAAAATATTGGAACGCATCATGAATTCAAGACTGGTCAACTTTCTAGAAAAACAAAATATACTGTCCCCGACACAATATGGTTTCAGAGCGGGTAGATCGACCTCTGATGCCGTCCATGAGCTAACAAGTTACGTAGTCGAGAACCTAGATCGCCGAAAAAAGGTCATAGGTATCTTTGTAGATCTAGCAAAAGCTTTTGACACGGTCTCTGTTCCCATCTTAATGCTCAAGATGGAAAATGTAGGCGTCAGGGGGCAACAGCTTGCGCTATTTGAGGATTATCTCAGTGAGCGTACCCAGAGCGTTAAAGTGGATGACTTTATCAGCGAGGACAGAACAGTAACGTACGGAACGCCCCAGGGCAGTGTCCTTGGCCCTCCGCTCTTCCTCATTTACATTAACGACCTGGGTAACCTCAATTTACAAAATGGCAATATTATAACTTTTGCAGATGATACCGTTTTGCTCTTTAGTGACGATACATGGGATAAAGTATTCATGTGTGCGCAGTCGGGTTTTAACACTGTGACTAAGTGGCTTCGAAGTAGTATCCTAACATTAAATGCAGACAAATCTAAATATATCACCTTCTCTCTCAAAGCAAACGCTGAGTCACACGTTAGTCGATACAAAATTGTTGCTCACTCTTGCCCTAACCCTAACGATAACCTGTGCAATTGTACTAACCTAAACAGAACTGGAAAAGTAACATACCTTGGTGTGATTGTCGACAGTTATATGAGGTTTCAAGATCATATTGACAATCTTAACTCTCGGTTACGTAAATTGATGTATGTTTTCAAAACATTGAGGAGAGTGGCAGATGACAAATTAAAAAAAACCGTGTACCTCGCACTGGCGCAGTCCTTGTTGACCTACTGCATCACCTCCTGGGGAGGAGCGCCTAAATCTAATTTGATAGACCTGGAGAGAGCGCAGAGAGCTATCCTGAAGATATCTCGCAATCTTCCATACCGCTACCCGACACACCAGTTATATAGAGACACTGAGGTTCTTACAGTTCGTCAACTTTTTCTGTTAGCCACAATACTTAAACAACATAGCCTATTGGAATATCACCCCTCATTAACTGTCGGTAGACGGCGAGTGAATCCAGTGGATCGACTCCAACACTCCCAACGAACCAAATTTTCAAGGCGCTTTTTCAGTCATTTAGGAAGCTTCCTCTACAATAAAATAAACGGCACCCTAGGCATATTTCATCTAACAAAAAAAAATTGTAAAATGATAGTTACGAATTGGCTTCAACAGCTCAATTATACTGAGACAGAAGAAATATTTTATATCCCGGAGTAGTGGTACCACGCAAACGAACAAACACAGATACACATGCACACAAACACATACACATGCATACATACACAAAACACTCACGAACAACAAAGCACAATATTTACAAAACTTGTTTATAACATGTCTGAAAGATATTAATGAATATACAATATTGTAATCACATCCATTAAAAGAGGGGAAGACCTGGTGACCTGAAATACAGGCCAAAAGCCTACCTTAGGCACCAGTCTCCCACAGTATGAACCCAATTATTGTCTATTGTCATTGTTTTAGTTTTGTAATTTCTGTGATATTGTGGTGAGAAAAATAAACGAATTATTATTATTATTATTATTATTATTATTATTATTATTCAACCTTTTTTCTTCTGGGGCCACACAGTGCTTCTACCATTGTCATGATGGTCCGTAATAACTTTCAGTAAAATAAAACTTTACACTTAATATTTTCTACATTAATGTTATTTTTTTAGACTAGTTGACTGCTTTCGATAAAATTACTTCAAGTTAAACATGGTAGAAGCAAACGTAATTCAACTTTTTCGTTTTGTTAGTAATATTATCATTGATCTACACTTCTCAAGGAGTAAATTAGTAAGCTGAGTTCCGTACAGTAAAACTGCTACCAAGACACTGAATAAAAAAAAAAGTTACCTATAACACCAAAATTGTGCAAGGCTACAGGGCCATTCAGAAATGCTTGAGGGGCCACATGGTGCCCGCGGGCTGCAGGTTGAGTACAGCTGGGTTGGATATTAGAGCATCATACAGTTTCGAAAAACTCCTGAATTTTACATCGCTTTTTTTTTTGGTTTTTAAATCATTGAATAACTTCTCTCACTCTAGGTGGAGTGAGAGAGGGAGTGTCAGACTTTTACAGACTAAACAACATTTATGTTCCTTCAATTGCCCTCTGCGTTCTAAGTCTGCGGTGACATTTTCGAACAATCTTGAATTTTAAATCGCTTGTTAGTTGCCATCACGTTGCGATGAAGCAACTCTCATTCAGAATAAGTCCACTAAATGAATTAGCCGGTCGTTTTCATACGGATACAAAGTGCAGTTATGGTAACCATTATAATACATTCCACTCTTTATAAAATCAATCAAGTTACAAAAAATGGTCTTCGAGTTTTGTAAATGTTGTTGCACTTAACTGTTATTTCACATTGCAGTCAGTTAAATTTGAAAACGTAACTTACACGTGGACATTTTGAGCATGTATCTTTATAATATGTTGTGGCCAGATCATAGAAATTGATCATTTCATGATATGGCCGACTAAAACTGGTCAGATCGTTTATACATCAAATGTTAACGACATTTGATGATATCCCAAATAGCAAAATGTCTCATATAACACACTTCTAAACGTCTGTAAGTATAGAATTGGGCGCACCTTGTAAGACTATTTGCCATTATAGTAGTTGTATGATGGTTTCATTAAGTGCTTTTTCATCTTACATTAATCTTGATAATGCTTTTGTAAGAACAAATACACTTACAAGTGTCTTTTAGCACAATACGTCTTATAAGGTGCCTTTATAAGTTACACAATCTTTGCCAAGACAGATATAAACCTTTTATAAGGTCTAAGCCATAGATATAAGAAAGGAGGAGATATGTTAAGTAGTAAAAAATGTACCGGAACACGATGTCTCCAGTTTCCCTACCACCGCCGACACTACTACACATGCAGCAATAGTTACGCAGTCGCGCACACATCCGCAATTCATAAATCAGTCCTTATTACCCAGTAAATTATAAACCTTATAGTCCTAAAAACAGCGTGTATTTTCCATGCACCGTACAACTTACGCACGTTACGCACACATTAAATGTCGATGTGCTATGCAAAAGCAATTTATTTTACATTTACGCTAGTGATTGACTAAATAGAAAACTTATCGATTTTTCCATTTTTTGTTGTACTATTTCTTTTAGGTCCCAAAAACAAAATCAATATGTCCAAAAAATAATATATTAATAATAGAATAATAAAATTTGTTTTCATAAAACCCAAAAACTCTAACCATTTACCCGCATTAGGCCATTTTATACGGCATTTTAGAACGTCAGTATCAAATACTAAAAATCGGCCAAGTGCGTGTCCTGGTTCTCTAAAATTCTGAAAAGTTTAATAACTTATATTATGAATTATTACATGACAAAGCTTTCAATTACCAAAAAAACTTTAATTCACTTCTACAAAAATAAGGTCTAGTCCTAATTTAAGGATTGCCCATTCAAAAAGACTGCGTTTTTTTTTGAGACTAAAGCATTTCTGGTTGAAAGTGAATTTAGCATAATATGGTACTATATTTTTTTAGGGAACCAATTAGGTGGCCTTTCAGTGGCATCAATCCATTGCTTTATTAAAATTGCGTCGAAACTGAAAACATAAAATAACATTTTAGTTATCATTTTACCTAAGTTACTGCTAAACCTCACCATGTAAGGCTTTTGTTAGAAAAAAACAGTACAGAGCTTGTTAAATAAAAAGAACAAATAAAGAGCTAGAACATATTGCCTTATTTTAAGCAAAAGTCGTTATTAAATTCTAAATCATGCCCGTTATTGTAACGCATTCGAAACTTTTGAAGACTTTAAGAAGGAAGTGAAAATATCAAAACCAGAAATAAGTAAGGAAATAACACGAAGATAAGGAATAACATACGATACCAAAAAATAGTCCTTCGACTATTAACTTACAATTTAACTAACTTACTTTACAACAGTTGCTTGCGTATTTCTTTACTACTCTGTAAAATAATCAAAATATATAAAAATATTTACATTATTTCACTTCGGATATCCAACCAATCGATATTATGGTCGTAAGTCTGCATTAGTAGATCATACAGGCACATCACAGCGGCTGTATTATGAAATACACCGCACTGATAAAGTATCGTTATGTTATTTTTACAATGCTGGTTCAGTTACTGAGCGTTAAAATTAGGGAGTGGTTAAAGAGCAATGTATTCACTGTAAGAGTAATACAGTCGCCTTGATGATTGAAAACAAAAATAACGTAGTAGCAGCAAGGGACATTATAAGATTTGTTGTTTTTACTGATTTTAAAGATAATTATAGTATTAAACTTGTATTTACATATGCTAAGAGATTCCGTGATGACCCAGGCTTCTCTTATCGCTTCGGTTCTTGCACGAAACCACTGAACAACACGGCATTTTAAATTTGTGTAAATCACGTATCGCGAATCTCACAAGTTTATAACTGACGGCCGTTTGCTCGACTATGCTGTTTTTGTGCAAGTCGCGCGGACATGAACACGCCCCCTTGCCTTCTCCTGTTTTTTATATTTCTATGGTCTAAGCTCTTTTTACGGATTATTCTTATGGCTATTTTGCTAGTTGGGATGTCATTCCTCGTTTGGCCATATCATTGATGTCGGATTCTATGATATTGAAAAGTCTAAAGAAAGTAGGCTAAACGAAGATTGACATATCATCAAAGCTTAACGTTTAAAATGATCTGGCCAGTTTAACTTGGCTATATCATGAATTGATCAATTTCTATGATCTGGCCACGACATATATATAATTCTTCTGTAGGTACGTGTGTTTGTCACCTAACTCCTCCTAAACGGCTTGACTAATTAGGATGAAATTTTGTGTGTATATTTGAGTGGGTCCCTGGATGGTTTGAAAATACAATTAGACCCGGTAGGTGGCGCTGCAAATGGGATTTTTTAATTTTGACAGAAATCCAGTTTTCGGACAGAACAACGTTTGTTGGAACCGCTACTTATTTTATATTTTTTACGTATTAATTTCTTGTTTAGATTCTATGTTACATGTTATGTTTATGTGAACATATTTTATGATTTTATTGTCATGATGGCCCAGTAGTTAAGGCACCCGCCTCTCATTCGTATTAAATTTTTTTTTTTTATGTGTGTAAATCATCTTATGACCATCCCGCTTTTGGGCGGAGCAGGAGATAGTGTCAGACTTTTACTGACTAAAAACCCACTCCTGTTTCTTCTTTGCCTTCGTTCCAGGGCCCCGGGTTTGACATTCACACTACCCGTGGCCCCAGTAAGCTTAGACCCTGTTGGGCCCCTACGATTTGCTGACATCTCCCTGAGGCGCCAATGTAAATTTTCCAATTCATATGTACTTTTCTAAGTTTATCTAAGACGTTACTGAGCACCCCGTGTCTCAAAAAGCACGTGAAGCCGTTGGTCCCGGTTGTCATTCGTAGATCTTTGTCAGTCGTTACAGGTAGTCAGACGTCAGAAAGTCTGACCATCAGTCTATCCAAGGAGTATCATGTTGGCTAGTAACTGGGTTGTGGAGGTCTGATAGGCCGTCGCTCCATGTAAAACACAGGTATTCAGCCGCATCTGATTAGACTGGAAGCCGACCCCAAGCCAGTTGGTAAAAGGTAATAGGCTGATGGAGAGAGATGATGAGATTAGATGAATAGGTCAATATAGATAAAGGCCAATAAAGTTCAATATAGTTTAAGTTTGACCTGATCCAGTAGTGAACTATTTTTACTCGAAATGATGACAGTGTTAATGATAGTGTTGCAAAAATACTAAATTAAAATGTATTTCATTTATTTTGCTGAGGCAGGCACGGATAGTTTTGAGGCTATCATGCGCAAGAGAACGGCATCCTTGATGCATAGGATACGTGGAGGCTCCAATAGCATCCTGAAGGTAATTGCTGAGAAACCAGACTGTCTTTTCCTGATGCACTGGTCCCGCAGGCATGCCTGCGGGCCTGGTGCTGAGGGAAAATATATGAATTAAGAGGGGACGATATTTTAAAGTTAATTTATTTTGTTTAATTCATTTTTTTATTAATGATAGGCTAGCGTTTGACCACCATCTCACCTGATGGTAAGCGATGATGTGGTCGACGATGGAGCACGCTTGCCTAGAAGTAGCCTATTCACTCTTGACTCATTTTGTTACTAACATCGTTGTATAAATATTTCTGTTACTAACACATTATGGATTTTCTATGTCGGAAATAAAGTATATTATTATTATTATAAAGCATGCTTGCCTAGAAATAACGTATTCACTCTCGACTTAAATAACCTCAGGTTGGAGCTATCAGGAAACACAGACTCTGACAGGGAATTCCTCTCCTTAAACAGATTGGGTATTGACAATGTTTTGGGAACATAT
Organism: Mythimna impura; assembly: GCA_905147345.3. Classification (NCBI taxonomy): domain Eukaryota; kingdom Metazoa; phylum Arthropoda; class Insecta; order Lepidoptera; family Noctuidae; genus Mythimna; species Mythimna impura. The sequence goes on along the minus strand of LR990362.1, from coordinate 8,197,496 downwards.
TTATTGTGCGTCTGTATGCATAATTAATGTGTTTAAATAAAATAATATTCATTTTAATCACCATTCCGCTAACGTCACGGGGAATTTCTGAAAAAGATACTCGTGGTTCTAAAACGCAAAGGGCAACTGAAGGACACAGGTATAGTTTTAGTCAGTAAAAGTCTGACACGCCCACCCCACTCCACCCTAGAACGGGAGAAGTCATTGAATGATTTCCAAACTCAAAAAAAGAAATCATATTCACCATAATCAGCAGTTGATCATATTTTATACTGATCCATCACAATGATTAAACAAATCTCTCCACTATAAAAAACTCATCGTTACTTTCTACAATTGAAGTTATAAAAACCCATCAATTTTATTTAAATAAAACAGAAATGGAAGTAAAACGAATGCGATTTATATCTGTAAGTGTCGGATAGCAATCTTTTCACCTAATATCAATAAACTGTAGACATTCAATCATTTTTAAGGGACTGAGACATCATAAACATACATACCTACATTTTTAATGTGTTCTATACTGTCTTCTGAAAACGAAAAGTGGTAACTGAATTAAAGTGAGTTTCGAGAAAACAGGAATTTTGTCGAAAAGTTAATTGAAAACCACTTCTGCCCGCGGTTTTGCCTTCGTGGAATGTTGTTATAAGTCTAATAATCTTTAAGTCTTTTCTTTCTTTCTTCTTCAGGTCCAAGGCTATATTTATATTAAATGTAATTCTTAAATCGGTCTAGCGGCTAAGGCGCACTTTTGAAACTAGTTCACAGAGTTACTTTCGCATTTATGAAATTCGCATTAATGATAGTGTTTTTCTTATGTTTTTATTTTAGTTTTCCGAAAAACTTGCCTGACAAAAAAACTTTTCAATTTATAGGTAGATACCCATTAATATTACAAGGTGAAACTGAGGAATTTGTTTTTTTTTTGTTTAAATGGTTTAATCTTAGGAACTACTGGTTTTAATTGAAAAAATGTTATAGGCTAAAGTGGCTAAATAGTTAATAACCAAAGACATTGGTGAAACCGCGAAAGGTCAGCTAGTGCAAAGTAAAATTCTAAAATTTTAAGATACTGCTTTTTGGCTTCCGTGGACAGTATATTGGTTGTGGCCAATTGTTCTCATAAAAGATGGCCTGTTTACCTATTAAACACAGTTCCATTACTGTTATGGAATAAAGAGAAATGTTTTATTTGTTAGTAAAATTTTATCTTCGGGTCAATTGTTAAAAGCGTACCTAGTCACTTTGTTTTACAGTTTTTGAAAGTGAATTATTGGCCATGGAAATGTGAAATGGGTGTTTCAACCTGCAAAAGTTTTCTAAAGTATTTAGGTAACAAAAATTATCTTCCTTACCACATTTCGATCACGGTGGCCAATCTTACCGGAGATTAGCCAGGTACCTGAAAGGCTAAAAAGGAAACTCGTAGTCCTAGAACGCAAAGGGCAACGGAGAACATCGTATAAAGTTATATATAAAAAAGGCGATACGACAATGCGACATTGCGACAATGTATTTTTACAGAAATGAATCTAAAGTGGCTCATAGCACAAATTCAAAAAGCTGCACCTCTTTGGTGCTCTCTGTTTAAAAACCTATTGATAGATAAATGATGGGTTTTCATAGGTATATTATATTAAAACATTGCTAACATTATTAAAATAAAGTTAATTAACATAAAGCTTCAACCAAAAATTCTCTTCCACACAGATGTTCTCAAAATTCCATCACTAATGCGCAAGCGCAGACGTGAGTTGAAGTACAGTTATTGCAGATTAATGCTCGCTCTCTGCCTGACCCCTTGCCCCTTTGGCGTGAAGATACTACATCTGTCAATATTATTAAACGTGCATTTATTTTACTATACAAATGATTAATGGACGAATTCTTTATTGTAGCTTTTTTATTGGATGCGCAAGAGTTGCTGAGCAGTCGCTTGGAAGTGAGAGGTTTTGTGTTTATTTTGATTAGTTGGGCACGATTTTTAATGGAATGGTGTTGTTATATTTTGTTGTTACGTCATAGATTCAATTGGATGTACTTAATTCATTAAGTTTTGTAATCATTAATTGTTGTTCAAGGTTGATCTTGGGAACAGTCGGAACGGACTAAGATTTTGGAGCGAAATCTTTAACCTTGTCAAAAACTGTCAAACAGTGTTACTGTCGTTAGGCACTTTGATTGGGCTGCGGAATTGTTCGATAGGGTTATCGTATAACGCAACTTAAGGAACACCGGTGAATTTTAGTCAGCGAAAGTCTAACAGTTCGCTGCACACAGTGAGAAGAGTTTTCGATGATTTCTCACTGAAAAAGTAAAGGTTTCTCAACTTTGAATTTTTTTTTTAAGGTGTTAAAATATCATCCAATGACATCTCCCGCCCTTTTCGTGTCAAACTTTTACTGACTAAAACCAACTCCTGTTCCTTCTTTGCCTTCGTTCCGGGGCCCCGGGGTTCTCTTTCGCATCACCTATAGCCCCAGTAGGCTTCGAACCTGCTGGGCCCCTACGGTTGCTGACATCTGCTTGAGGCGCGCGTGGGACACTGCGACCGTCGAAGACTTAGGCTCGGTCCGGACGGTCGGACGGCGAGCTACCGATTGCTATGCTACCCTTTGACATGGTCTTTCTTTCTTTAAACTGGAGGTACTCAACATCTCATTGACAAGGATATCAAACCTCTTTTTGTGTCGAATTTTTTAAGCCCAGGAATATTTATTTATTTATTTATTTATACTTTATGCACAAAGGAGTACAGAGGCGGGCTTAATAAGGGATTTCCACACAATCTTTAGCACACCTTAGTTAGAACTACATATTAGACCGTAGACCGACGCATACGTGCACCACGCCTGATTTGTACGTAGAATGACGTCGCGTGGCGTGGATCTAGTGTAGCTCTACAAGTCTAGTTGCCATATAAAATGTATGGAGACCGACGCGCCCAGATCGGCGTGTGTGGCACACGTGTGCGCAGTGTAGTTCTAGCTAAATCTTCTTGTGGGTGTAGTTTTAAAAATTAAATAACGACAAACTTGTCTCCAATTTCACCTGACTCAGTAAATCATAAAAGGAATGCATTAAGCAAAATTTTATATTTCTATTCCCAGTAATTGATATGTCAGTCAATCAGTTTCTCCTTTTTATATATGCTAATCTATATTAGCGCAGACTTGTCATCGTTACGCCATTGTACAAGCCCTTTTTAAAGACAGATCTAATAACTTGATATCAAACGCACCGGAAACTGCCTTTTTCATTCAATAATCCATTCAGAAATTATGAAGTAGCACCAAACATTATAAGACCTTCATCCTCCCTTTCTTGTAAAGTACTTATGGTTCAGGTGGAACTGGTTATCGACAAGTACTTGTGAGTGGGCGTGGCGTTTTTTTTGAACTATTAGGATGTAGAGGATTTCCGATTCTTCCTTTTGATTTCTTCTTTCTTTCTTGAAATGGTCCTTTTAATACACATGTGCACGTGCGGAACGAATGATTGTGTTTTTTATTAACTTCTGATTTGATTATTGTGATTTTTTTGTATTTAAATATAAGGGGAGATGTGTCTTGGTTAAGATGGTGATGTTTTGTTATTAGGAATCTAGTTGCTGCCAGCGGTTTCGCCTGCGTGATTAGCATAGGCATAGCATAGTCGGCCTTATAAAGTTCCCACTGTTGGGACTCAGGTCTCCTCTCTAGGAGAGGGAATGGGCCGAAATCCACCACGCGGGCCCAGTGCGGGTTGGTGGATGTCACATGTCTTCGAATTTTTGGTTCTAGGACATGCCGGTTTCCTAACGATGTTTTCCTTCACCGTTTTGAGAGTAGTGGTGATGAGATAAATTACACAAAGTAATGCACACCTGGCTGGGTTTGAACCCGCGACCTACAACTCGTAAGTCGGGGACGTTACCACTCGGCCACCACTGCTCTCCCTGCAGTGAGAGAGCAGCAGTGCGTGATTGTAGAATATTATCCCAAGGGAACATACTCCCTGGATAAAAAGTATGCTATTCCAGAACACAGTCTATCCGTGTACCAAGTTTCATCAAAATCCGTTCAGCCGTTCGAGTGTGAAGAAGTAACAAACTTACAAACCACTAACCTGTTGGTCTAGTGGTTAGTGGCCTTGTCTGCTATGCTGGAGGTCGTGTTTTAGATTCCCACCCAAGACAAATGTTTGTGTGATGAGCACGATCATTTGTTCTGTGTCTGGGTGTAATTTATCTATAATACGTATTTATTTAGAAATATATATGTAAGTATGTTTAACAGTTGTCTAGCACTTTGATGAGTAGCTCTACGCCTCTACTTAGTTTGGGACTAGATGGCGTTTGTGGTTGTGTGATAGTTGTGGGGAAAAAAAACTTTGCCATATTTAAGCTGTTGATCCCCGCATTAACGCCGGCGTTCACGCGCCATTGTCTTACTATTGTGTCTCTAATTAAGCACTCAAAAGGTTAATTTTCTCGAAACATCCTCCATTTTCAGATCAAGTTATTCTTAACGTGATCATTGACTGGACATTGGAAAGCTACTGTTTTTCAATGGTATCCCATCCTTCTTAACCGAACGCGCGCCTCAAGGAGATGTCAGCATAACCGTAGGGGTCCAGCAGGGTCGCCAAGCCTACTGGGGTCCGTTTCTGAAAGGCTTGGAACACAGGGCAAAGAGGGGACATAAGAGTGGGTTTTAGTCAGTAAAAGTCTGACACGTCCTCGCTCTCCACCTAAGAATGTGAGAAGTCATTAGATGATTTCCCACCTAAAAAAAAACTTCCTTAACCGAGGCGTAACTAAAATCCAGAGAGAACCCAACTTGTCCCCAAACCTTATGCACTTGGTGAACAAAACACGGACAGAGCCATGGCACAGAACGCGTGCACTTCCTCGTTTTTGTGACGGCAGCTGACGAGCACGTGCTATGGAGCTACGGAATACGGGTAGACCACACAGGACATGGTATGGAACAGGAGTGGCGCCGGGGTATTAATTAGACAAGCTATTTTTACAATTGTTACACTTTACATTCAAAATATACTTGCCTTTATATAAACCAAGTGTACAATATCATACGATAGACACAGCATGCATAAACAATATTAAAACAGAAAGATTTTACAATTATAATAGTGCAGATACAACACTTAATATCTGTTGGATGTGGACAAAACTTAAATGATAAATGGTGGCACGGTTAGCGCAGTGGTTGAGCGATTGACTTCTACGCTGTTTCGTGGGTTCGATTCCCACATTGAAAAAATATTTTTATGGCCTACAAAGAGCTGTTTTTTTTATTTTTTTTTTATTTTATATAAACCAGTGCTTGACTGCGATCCCACCTGATGGTAAGCAGTGATGCAATCATTGATGGTGAGGCGCACTAGTTTATTAAAAGCCTATTCACTCTAGCCTTGAAGACACCTCAATTATAGTTGGATGGGAAGACCGCAGCAGGCAAATTGTTCCAGTCCTTCGATGTACGCGGTATAAACGACGAAGCGAAACGCTTAGTCCGGACCGTTGAAGTTTCAACAACGTAAGGGTGGATACTCGCCGGACGTCGGGTTGTTTCGTGTCTGGGTGTCTTGTGTATGTGAGTTTGTGAGAATGGACACGATACAAGAACTGAAATCATTGGCTACTTCTCCAGTCTAGCAGAAAATGTCGAGAGGTTACTAATATTGTTAATGTTATATAAACATTTGATGTAGGTACGGATCTATAGCGCAGATCGGACACTGTAAGTTATTAATTCCTCAATTCCCTTGCTGTTGTTAACGTACAGGAAGCCATTCAGTATTGAGTGTTTTTACTTTCATATTTGCACCAGGTGCTACCGCATTTTGTGTCCGGGCAATCTCTGTCCATTAGAAGTTTCCTGGAAAAGATCGCCAAATGCGATAAGACCGCCAATTGTATGTTTTAAGTGCAAAGTTTTCCTTTTGTATATTATAGGATAGAATAGAATAGAATAAACTTTATTGTACCCCAAAAAAATTACACAACTCATATACAAACTTAAATATATGGGTGCAGTGGCAATTATAATCTTAGTGTACAATAAAATATATATCAAAAACATAACCTTTTCTCGCCACCTTGTCAAAGTCACAGTGCGCTCCATATCCTATCTTCATACTCCACTCTCAAGATTGTATACTCAACGATAAGCAAATAGCGACAGTTGCTACATATGTATGTCTACGTGATAATGATAAGTGATAAGAAGTGTTTGTTGTATCGAGAAGCGGGTGTACCTTCAGGGTCACTAAGAATAAGGGGGCTGGTTGCAGGCGTCGCCGATAATACTGCAGTTGATAATATGTTATTTTAGAGTACTCGCGTTTGATCACTGTGCAATGATGTGACCGACGATGGAGCACGCTTGCCTAGAAGTAACCTATTTACTCTTGACTTAAAGACCTCTAGGTTGTAGCTATCAGGAAACACAGACTCCGGCAGAGAATTCCACTCCTTAGTCGTACGCACAATAAATGCGTACCTAAAACGCTTTGTACGTATGGGTGGGATGTCCACCATGTACCGGTGGTGCAACGTCGTACGTTTAGTAATCCGATGATGGAACGGATTTGGCGGAATTAAATTGTGCAATTGCAATACACACTCCCCGATATGTAAACGACAGAAAACCGACAGGCTAGCAACTCAGCGTCGATGCTCAAGTCTTTGCAGTTTTGATAATCCGTGGTCTGAAAAACCATTTGGATTATCATTTTGAGCATCACATTATATCAACAATCATCTTGCCATATTTAATTTTGTGTTTTAGTTGGGGTTGGTGCCAATATATACTTGGGTAATTTCCACCTGGACTTACTTGGTTGATAAGGCTCGCTCCTCCTATATGGAACTTATAATAACAGGCGAAATGGGAATGTAAGCTCTATAGGTTATCCACTGCCCAATTCTTTAGGGAAAAAGTGGGAGGAAGGGAGGGCGACCTTTGCTCTGCAGTGGAACAGTACAAACTTGTAGTACTTAATAATAATAATAAGTGGACCGGCGATCATTGTACCGATTGTTGTGTCAGCCAATGGCTTAATAGCCATGAACCTCGACCAACATCTTAGGAGGCTCTCGTTAATTCAATTTAATTCAAAATCTTTTTATTTCACATAGGCCTACATGGGCTAAACGTCAAAAGCTAGTGTTAGGCTGCTGGATCAAGGGCTTGATTCAGAAAGCGGTACTTCTGGACACGGCTCGTATAGTTAGGAGGTACCTTTCTCTGGAGTCCTGACCGGTAGCTTAGACCCTATTCCCGATACCGGTGGGATACTGTTTTTTTTAATATTTTTTTTTAAATAATTTTATATTATAATATTTAAAAATTAAAGTATACATGTTGTATTAAAATAAATGTAGAACTAATAATTGGCATTTTTATTTCCATTTCAGAGTGACGCCCATCGCATAGGATTCATAGCAATCTTGTAAAGTGTGCCATGGGAACCTTGTCAAGGTTACGCTTTGTAATTCAATCTATTTGTCTTGCTTTGTCACTGTCGCTTGATTTGTTAAATTAAAATTAATTAGTGCCCTTAACTTACAATAAAAACTTAGTTACGACGTGTTACTTTAATAAAAGAAGTGTAATCGAAATGGGTCATAAGTGCCGCTAAACTAGACTGCCCATTCCAAAACCAATGTATGCATATTTTAATTGAAATAAATAAAAATATTTTTATTTGGGCTTTTCAATTATTATTTTTTTAAACAAAGATATAAAAATATGTAGAAATTGACCTGATTTCATTTATATTTTTAACAAATATTAAAATCAAATAAAATAGGGTCAACATCTAGGTACACTACATATTTTTATTTAAAAAAGACTAACTTTAATTTATGTATTTAATGTGTTTTAATTTCGATAATGTGATTTTTTAATTTTGTTTAGTTTTTGACATGTTTGATTTAGTTTTATAAGTATTTATATGTGTATATTAGTTATATAAGATTGGAATATTGAATTGATCAGATTTGAATATAATATTATGGAATTAGAATGTTATAGCTACTAACACAGTGAAATGAGTGCAAACTTGGAATAAAAGATATTTATTAGTTTGTTTCCTTTTTGATTCTAGAATGTTTCTGGGAAACATTAGGTAACTGTAGGTACCTTTGAATGGCATACCAGGGTCCAGGACCAAACCTAACTTGCAGAGGTTCCGTTAGACGTATTTAAAAGAAAAGTGATTATGAAAGATTGGCCCGTAATTCAGCACGCGGGCCCTAGTTTTTTAGTAAGTTTTTGGCTCTAGGACATGTCGGTTTCCTCACGATGTTTTCCTTTACCGTTTTGAGAGCAGTAATCCCGCAAGGCATCGATATAATTCCTATCATATCGTAACAAATTATTACAGCACCATTCAGCGATGCCAAAGATATTCGTGTCAATTTAATAATTAATTTGAAATATGTCATAACGAATCAAAGATGGCCTGAGAACTCTAGATTATTTATGGTCCGAAGATTAATAGAATATGGTGTAGATATATTAACGTTAGGATTCCGTTTGAATTATTAGATCGTTTAGTCGTGTATCGTTTCATTATTTCCGGTCTGGTCTAAGGATAGATTTTACGATGTGAATAAATACGCCATGACAGTTTCGCATAGAGATATTTTTACATGTTCACTCTGTACGAGTAAGTTCAAAAATCTTTTCTGAATAGCGGAGCGCCCATGTTTTATTTTAGTTAAAAACAAATTAATAAAAAGAGTGAAAAAGAATAGAAAGTGTATATTCTTCTTCACTCTTTTTTTAATGTCCCCATAGTTGCGTAAATTTTTTCATTAGGTACCTACTTATGTCATCCTAGTGATTCCATTTGTGAATCCTACAGGTAATTTGCGAACAGCCTGCGGTGTGGGCTAACTACAATATTTTTGTATGTTTTGTGCACCACTGTTATCAATGTTTTATATTGTAGCAGTTTGTTGTCCCTTCTTATATTAAGAAAAAAAGATTTTATTCGATAAATAGGATAGTGTTAAGCTCGGACTATCCTTGCGTGGTGGAGGATCAAGGTTACTGACATAGCCTGAAGAATGGCCAAAATTAAGTGGCCGGGCATCTTGCTCGCAGGACAGATGGTCAATGGGCTAAAAGTTCTGGACTGTCGACCGCGTACCGGAAGACACAGCGTTGGAAGACCGTCTAGGTGGACTGATGACATGGTGAGGGTTGCGAGAATTTGAGGGATGCGAGATGCACAGGACCGATTGTTGTGGCGATCACTGGAGGGTTACAAAAAAGGTTAATGTCCAGCCGTCGACGGACGTTTTCGGCTGAAATGATGACGATGATGATGAGCTAGATGTATTATCTATCTATTTATTTATTATTATCAAATCCTAGAATAAACCATTCTGTTTTTGATTAACAAAAGCTGTTCATTCCCTACACCAGAAGGTTTCTCAGCATCACATTTTAATTCACTCTCCACATTTATGCGGGCGCAGCATCGAGTTCCATTTTTCGCAATAAATAAAACGCACGCGATGTTTTTTTAGTTTTTAGTAAAAAATGCATGAAAACCTATCGGTTCACCAAAAAATTGAACATATGGGCATCGGATACCTTTGCAGTATGGTATAGGTAGGACTGTACGAGGATGGTGCGATTTTGATACTTGCACGGAATAATTGGGTCGAAAAGATTGATAGGTTTAAACTTAAAACAGCCAACTAGTGCAATAAAAAAGTGAACATTTTTATGATTAAAAAATAAATAAACTACATAATATAACTTTTACTTACATACTAATATACAACTTTACATTACTAATAACTTAACTATACTATATCCTAACGTACACTTTTTTTTTAAGTGGGAAAATCATCAAATGACAAATCGCGTTCTTGGGTAGAGCAGGAGATAGTGTCAAACTTTTACTGACTAAAAACCCACTCCTGTTCCTTCGTTGCCCTTCGTAGCAGGGCCGAGTCTTCCTTTCAGAATCAGATCATTCTAACATACACTTAAACAAAAGAAAAATATACTAAATATATTAAAATATACCGTCAAAAAATTCTTCCATATTGCTGTCGACTGGAAGTGCACTTACTTACCCAAAAGAATGGTGGAATTACCATGTTGTATGGCAATGCATACAACATGTTAAAAAAAAAATTACGTACTCGTAGTTCGAAATGTGAACAAAACAGGAAAGGTACCTATAACCGCATTGAAACTAGTAACACAATTATCAATAATAATAAAATATCAATAGTTTGGTATTATGTATCTTGTTTTTATTATTAAATTAATGAGAATCTAAAAGTCATAGTCATCATTATTGCAGCCGAAAGACGTTCATAGTTTAACATAATTATACTTCCTTAATACTTACAATACAAAAGTGCAGGGCATTTATAATACTTGCACAAGATAAATCCAAATTTTGAAACTCTTTCTATAATAAAATAGCAAGTATCAAAACCACACCATTCCACTACACTTCGGGACAGTGACAGCGCGACAGTCCCACATGTTTTGATTTTTTTAACAAAATATTTTTGTGTAATATTTTTCGAAAAACCATTAAAAAGTGGACTCATTATAAATCATGTTACATCTGCCAGAGCTTCAGGCATTCGATACTTATAAAAAATATACTTTACTGTCATCTGATTAAAAAATGATTGCGTCGAATGGATTTTAATTACGAACTGCAAATCATTATATTATTTTATTAATGTTTTCGCACTGAAGGCGCTAATATCATAAAATTACGGTTATTTTTATGATGAGTGTGTTTTAATTTGAGTTTCACACTGCTGTGGGAAACGAAGCTGTTATTGTTACAGTTATAATGATGACTTGTGTAGAGTAATCTAGATACTAATATTATATTTAAAAACCTTTTTTAAATGTAGTTTTTTAGTCAAGAAAATCTTTGAAATGTTCATCGCCAGTCAATCAAAAATACGTCAATGTTTCAGCTATTAAATCATCCTTTACAAAGGCTAGCGGTAGTATATCTATGTATTAGTGTTTCAGTTCGAACAATTTCAAGATAGTGGCATACTTTAAAGTACAAACATGTTGATAAGTAGTTCAAAGATTATGTAACAAAAAATACATTTAGCCAGCCAGCACGAAAACTTTGACCTGTTAGCCTTGAAACCTGCGCATACATATTACGCATAAGTAATCTAACACAATTACCTTCCTAATGTCAAGATTCAATGTGATAAATATCTCAAATTACCCGATGATTACCTTAAATACTCAGTAGAGATACAGCAATACTTTATTCTACAACTATTTAAATAAAATTATATCCCCAACTAGTTGGCAACACGGTCAAATTGCCCAATTTGCTGGCTAAATTGACCAATTTGACAACTTTGGAGGACATTGTCGGTGATAAATCATGCTATAATTAGGATGTCGAAAGAGTATCATTTTTAGCAGGAAATCGATAAGGTTGATTGACAATAAGTTATATGAAAAAAAGCGATACTAATATTGGCCTCTTATTATTGCACGGCAGTGTAAAAGTCTAAAAAAAATCTACCGACTAACCAAGTTTTGGCTTAACACCTGGTACTAAATAAACCTTCTGCAACACACCCATTAATCCTTGGGCCACTATTTCGTGCCACCGTTGACAGTTGACTACAAAATGGGCCATCCCCCGCCATTTATAACGCGCGTACCCGGCGGGCATTCATTTTGATTACAATATAATGTGTTAGCAATAAAAATGTGCATTATAAAACAATCATGGCGGCTATAAATGAAGTGGTAAGTACAGGTGACAGGTAATGAAGCAAGTTATGTTAAGAAGCGAGCCGTTTGCGGTGGTTTAAAATATATTTTTAACCGACTTCGAAAAAGGAGAGAGTTCACAACTCGTTGGAATCTTTCTTTTTGTGTATGTTCCCCGATTACTCGGAAACGCCTGGATTTTGGGAAATTATCTTTTTGTGTAAAAGTTAATAGGTAGGTACCTACTTTCCTGGATGGATTTGGATAATTCACATTTTGTTTAAAAGTGATTATTTTTACTTTTTAGTTAAATATCGCAGCATATGCTATAGGAGCCTTTTTGGCCTCGCACAGGTCTTTTATTTTTATCTTTTAATATTGTTTTCTTTTATTTTAAGTTAAGTTAGTTACCTACTTTTTATTTTATTGTTCTTTGTCCTGTGCGAGTCTCAAATAAATGTTTTCTTTCTTTTCTTTCTTTCTTTCTTTATTACTTTCCAGGTTACCAAGGTTACGGACATAGCCCGAAGAGTCACTAAACTTAAGTGGCAGTGGGCAGGGCACATTGCTTGCGGAACAGATGTGCGATGGGGCCGAGAGTTTCTGTGGTGGCGACCGCGAAGACGCAACGTTGAAAGGTGGACCGATGCCCTGGTAAGGGTTGCGGGAATCTGATGAAAGCAAGACGCACATCCAGTAATGATGATGATGATTTCCAGGTGCTTCCCACGTCAGGCTATGATGATGGGATGATCCTGGGATCCTGGAGAAATAGAGGGAACTTTTCAAATATTATAGGCATACTTGTAATGGTTATAGGTACGCTAATCATATTTTAATGAACGTTATAGAATCTGACACTGACCTGCAAAATGCAAAAACATAAGTAAATTTGAATTTCGCGGACTATCCTTGTATTTCCCCCCAAAAACATACACAAACATACAAACAATCCCGCTCCTCAGATTTGTTTTTAGGTGGGAAAATCATCTGATGACAAATCTCGCCTTGGGCGGAGCGCGAGAGAGTGTCAGACTGACTAAAAACCTACTCCTGTTCATTCTTTGCCTTCGTCCCAGGGCCCCGGGTTTCACTTTCACACTACCCGTGGCCCCAGTAGGCTTCGACCCTGCTGGGCTCCTACGATTTACTGAGATTTCCCTGAGGCGCGCGTGGAACTGTACGAGCCGTCGACGACTTGGGCTCGGTCCGGATGGTTACCGGACGGTCGGACGGCGAGCCACCCATTACTCGCCGTCCGCAAGCCTTTATCATATAAGTTAAGAAAAGTTGAATTAAAGACAAATACAAGCAAAGTCAAATTGTTGACGGGATTCAGGCAAGAGCCGTAGCGACCACATTGGCTAACCAGCATAATCTAAACTTATTACCCGAAAGGTACATAAAACCATCGTCTTAGACCAATTACAATAGATTGATCGATCATCTTTGTCTACAAGATCGAAACATCCAAAATTGGATTTGCGAAAAGGTCAAAGTAATTTTATCGACAAATCCCAACCCTAGGAATGTGGACGTGCCGACAAGCAACGACAAGTAAATTAGCGCGTTACTTATCGATAATGACGGACCATATTAAATCTGCAATCCCTCACTAGTGTTTTGTAAGGGTGGCCATGTTTTGTGAGGATTGTCTATATTTATTTACCTATCAAAATTGTAGGTGTTTTTTTTTTTTAAATAAAAACGTTGCCTACACTAGGAAGTATCCTAGTTCCTGTATCATGGCTGCGTGACACCCAGAACCGGAACAAATATCTGTAGCATATATAGCATAATCAGCCTTTTAATGTTTCCACTGCTGGGACTCAGTCCTCCTCTTTAGGAGAGGGAATGGGCTGTAATCCACCAGGTTGGTGAATGTCACATGTCTTCGAATTTTTGGTTCTACTTTTCCTCACGATGTTTTCCTTCACCGTTTTGAGAGCAGTGGTGATGAAATAAATTACACAAAGTAATGAGCCTGGCTGGTTTGAACCCGCGACCTACAACTCGTAAGTATCTGTAGGTCATACAAATATTTGTTCTGTGCGGGAATCGAATCTGCGACGGGCAGCGTAGGAGCCAATTGTTCAACCACTGCGCCAAGCGTGCCGACATTTGATAGTTTTGTTTTCCTTAGCAAATGTTGAAGTTTACTGAAGTATTAAATAAAGATTTTAAAACTTCAAAAAGGTTGAAATGGTTAGAAAATTCATCGGTCCATGCAAGTTATGAGTGTACAAGTTAATATTAAAAAAAGTATTTTGGCCTACAAAAACCATAATTTGCGGAACCTACCGCCAACGGCTTTGCCCATGTAAAAGAAGAAATAATCCCACGGGAACATATTACCAGGACAAAAAATGAATGTCCTATGTTTTTATTTCCTGTGTGTGTTTACTAACATAGTTCTTAAGTACTTACTAACATACATATGGATCTGTATCTTTTAGATCTAAAAGGTCTGAAATAAAGAAAAATAAATAAATATTCTAGGACATGGTAAATGTCACCAAATCCGTTTCGCCGTTTGAGCGTAAAGAAGTTACAAACATACTCACACTACACATGCTCGTGCATGCATACGAGTACACATTTTAGCCTTTATAATAATAAATTTATATAATAAATAATTACTGTGATAACGAATTATTGGGCTCCTCTCTTTTTTTTCTTGAGTTGAAAAATCATCCAGTGACTTCTCCCACTCTAGGCTGACTTTTATTTTGCTGACTAAAACCACACCAGTATCCTTCAGTTGCCCTTTGCGTTCTAGGACCACGGTTTCCCTTTCAGATATTCCCCGTGGCCATCGGCCTTGCTGGGCTATTGGGTTCCTCTGGCAGACAGATTCAATTAAACCGAAAGTTTTTTGAGAAAAATACACTTCTCGTTTTCTGCTTTTTATTTCCAAAGATACCAAAAGTCCTGATTTACTTTCTTAATATGGTAACCCTACTTCACTCCACAATCAATCACGCATGATATTCAAAAACAGCTCTTATCTCCTTGCAATAAAGGCACATCACACATCCTTACATTCAGTACCTCAGTGCATTCCAGCTCGCTGAACGGACCAACGTGTGACATTTTTATTAGTGTGGATTGTTTCTCACGATTTGTCCACTGCAGCTTATGGTTCCAGTTCATTTTGTAATATTATGTCTTATTTAGAACTGAGAATGGTTATGGAAGACTAGATGTCCCCCGCGGTTTCACTCGCGTCTAGCCGTCCTCGATGAATGGGCTATCCAACACTAAAGGGATTCAATTCGAACTAGTGAATTCTTTTTGAGATTCGCGCGTTCAAGCAAACAAACAAAATCTCCAGCTTTATAATATTAATAATCACAAGTCTGCAAAAAAAAAGTTGATAGCTGTTTTGTTTTTTTTTGCGTAATTCTTATTTTTTTGGGTGAGCTGAATCCAAAACGGTTTTTCATTTTGTTAAAGAACGTCAGATTTTCTGACAATATAGGTAGGTACGGGTATCTATTTTAAACAAGTTATCCATCTTTAAATAAAAGGTAAATTTTATGTATTTCAAAATAACCTAACGTTCTGGTTTCTCTTTTCGTTTTTTTTTTGGGCCTCGGTGAGTTGGCTTCTGCCCCTGGTACGCCTTTCAAAGGTCCAGGACCCCAAGGTTCTGAAATATACAAACACATAAGTTATAGTATCGAACCCCGGAATCGAACCCATGAGACGCAGCAATCGCTCAACCACTGCGCCAACCGTGTACCGATGTAGTAGGATTTCATCAGTATCCTTCAGTTGCCCTTTGCGTTTCAGGGCTGTGGTGCTTCATTCAGTCCTGCAGCCCTAGCAGTCATCAATCCTAGGGGTTTCTGTCGATCTCTTTGAGGCACGCGTGAAACACAACGCGCTATCAACCCTGGCCTGATACGTATCAGAATGTGAGCTAGAAAGTACAGACCCAACATTTCAATTGCAGAAGACAACTCGCTTCCATCATCATGTAACCGAGATATTTGTAATACATAACATGATTGAAAAGAGTGTCCATGGAGTTTCCTGCACATTCTTCTCCATAGAGATCTACGCTTTGGAATGTGCAATTAGCATAATTTATCTGACTGACTTCTTGACATTTCAAAATTGCCTATAAAGGGTTTATTTGGGTTTTCTTCGTTTATACCGTGTTTTTATTCAAATAAATGTTATTCTATTCTATTCTATTCTATTCTAATATGCTTGAATCTTTGAATCATCATCATTTCAGCCGAAAGACGTCCTTTACTGCACTAGACATAGGCATCTTCCAAGTGTCGCCATAACGACCTGTCCCATTCGTCTCGCATACATCGGATTCCCGCGACCATCACCAGGTCCACCTTGTACGAGGCCTACCAACGCTGTGTCTTCTGGTACGCGGTCACCACTCCAGTCGGCCCCATCGACCATTTGTTTTACGAGCTATGAACCCTACCCACTGACAATTATGTTTGGCGATTCTTCGGGCTCGGATTCGCTTCTGTGTTTTCTAAAATTTCGAAACATCAATATCCGTGGGCGATAAGAATTAACTGCGCAAAGATATCGAACAGTTCAGTTAGATTTCAACACTCACACTTTGTCATGCCCACAAATATTTATTTCATAACATTAACAAGACAATGGAGAAAGCGTAACAAATGAAATATGCGTACAGATAGGATTTCTCCTAATAAACAATAAGACATTAAACAAATCGTTATATTTTTGGAAACCAAAGCAAATACGATTTGTTACAGTGGTTACGAATGGAAGTGGTCTGCACCTAACTGTATCCGGCATTCGTTTTTATGATGCTGAAAGTTGAGAGGTACTATTTTTCTAGGTTAGTGTATGTATGTTAAAGCCACTATTTCAATGTTTTTTGCCACACATGTTTAGTACTTGTTTGATGGTAATGCTTGTGGATTACTAGAAATGGGTAGCTAGCCGTCTGGCCGTCCGATAATTAGGACCAGGCCTGCGGACTGCTAGGGCGTTTGAAAGAGTGGCCCTAGAACGCAAAGAGTAAGTAAAGGACACTTTTGTGACTTAGTCAGTATCTGACACGCCCTCTCGTCTCGTCTCCTAGAGCGGGAAAAGTTAACAGACATCTACATACATACTTAGACATAGAAATCTTCGCCTTAATAATTTTTCTTCTTCTTTTCGTGTTGATCGAAACGAAATAAATTGTTTCTGGAGTAGTATTTGGCAAACCTGTACAGCTCTGTTATTGGTCTCCTATAAATACTGAAACGTGCAGGTGGTTGTGCAGGACGACCAGCATAGCAGCTGATACATATTTTGTGCAGCGGCTCCACACTGGAACTGTGTTTGAGATGGGTCGTGGAAGTCTCACTTGGCCTGATTTTTCGTGCAGCGGCTTATCTGGGTCCGCAGTCGGTTAAAAGTTTACCAGATTGGCCACAGCAGTACGCGTCGAAGGGAGAGATGTTCTGATGGGGTGAAGAATTATCTCTACTCTTCAGTCAACCCCAGAGCAGAAAATCTGAAGGTGAGATGTCTGAGCTCTATGAGTGGTATGAAGGAAAAAATTAGACAAGACATCAACAACCTTCTTACGTAACTTCTGAGGAGCATTTTCATGAATGTTACAGATCGCTTTGAAGAGAGCCAGAATCTCGAAGGACGACATTTGAATAATGTTCTTTACAGAAAGTAATTTTCCCATGTCTTCCCAGTTTCTGATTTTGTAAATTAACGCGTATCATCATCATCATCAATTCAGCCCAAAGACGTCCACTGTTGGATATAGGCTTCCCCCAAGTGTGGCCACAACGACTGATCCTGTGCGCCTCGCATCCATCGGATTCCCGCGACCTTTACCAGGTCATCGGTCCCTGCCTACTGCCACTTAAGTTTGGCGTCGGAAACCTTGGTTCTCCTGCAAATATCCTCATTCCTGATGCGATCACGCAAGGACTCTCTGTGCATAGCCCTTGCCCTTTGGTTGACTTTAAGCCTTCTGATGAGGCTCATTAACGCGTATATTGTTTGTTAATGTTTTATGTATCAGCAATAGAGATTTTTTTGAAACATCCAGTATTCATGTGATTTTTGTTTACAAAGTAAGTAAATGACATTCATATGTCGATAGATATGCAAAGTATGTTAGGAAAAATAATGACAGAAATAAACAAAATAGGTCCATTGAACTCTAACATGGAGCTATTGTGCCTTCCGCTATGACGCCGGCTTCATTTTTCAGGAACTAAAGAATTGTATGGATCTGATTTGTTATAAATGTACGATAAAGTTGTAAAATGTGTATTGTAACATTTTGGAAATTACTAAACAATACTTCGATATGATGAATGTTCGTAAGTTGAAAATCCATTGTTTTATCCAACAAAAAGCAACATTTTTTTATTTGGAATTTTAAATAGAGGTAAGCATGTAAATAAGATATTCTGATGCAAGGTCCTACTGCTGGAATTCTTACAAGTTATTTCTACCAACGTGTCATTTAAATAGCACTTCTTCATTTCTGGTCGATATACACCACCACCACTATATTTTTTAAATCAGTATTTGGCAACCTGTACAGCTCTGGTATTGGCCTCGTAAAGATCCTGAAAAGTGCAGGTGGTTGTGCAGGCTAGACGCATGTCCTGTGCAGCGGCTCCACACTGGCACTGTGTTAGAGATGGGTCGAGGACAAATGCGGCTTCATTTGGCCAGATTGTTTTTATAGCGGCCACCTTGGGTCCGCAGTTGATTAAGAGATTTCCAGATTGACCACTGTAGTTCGCGTCTAGGGAGGAGCAAATAGCACTGTAAGAAATGAACAAACCGAAATACCTATATTTCATTTACTTTTCAGGAAACTGCTGCTTCATAACTCTCATATGCCTTGGACGCTTTTTACCCGCAGGGACAATTCAAAGACCTGTGACATCCAACCCACACTGGGTTCGCGTAACGGATTACGTCCCATTCCCTCTCAAAAAGAAGAGGCCTGAGTCCCAGCAGTGGGAACATTATAAGGCTGACTATGCTTATGCTTGTATTAAACTGAAAATAAAAAACAGGAGTTAAAAAAATAGTCCCAGTCAGCTCCATCCTAGTCCCAACCCTATCATCCCGTACAGATCCCGGGCCGCTATAAATCCCGGTTACTCCCATTGTTGGCAGCACGACTCCGGAGTCCGGACTATCGACGTGCACTCTCATCACGCTATCGACCAATATCGATGCATAATGCTGAGGGGAGGTAAATTAAAAAGTTGGCTTTTACGGGATTGTATGGGAATTGAATGTGTGGAAGTGGAAGTTTTGTATGGCTTTTGCGAGCATTGAAGATACGGTTTTTAAATCTATCTATATATATATAAGGAGAAACTGACTGACTGACATATCAACGCACAGCCGAAACTACTGGGAATAGGAGCGTGAAATTTTGCACAAGGCTATGACGCAGGCGAGCACTAAGAGAGGATTTCTCAAAATTCACCCCCTAAGGGGATGAAATGGGGGTCCAAAGTTTGTATGGAGAAACTTTCTTTCAATCGAGCGGAGCCTCTGTCAGAAGCTAGTATTATATAAAAGGGGAAACTGACTGACTGACATATCAACACACAGCCGAAACTACGGGGATTGGGAGCGTGAAATTTTGCACAAGATTTCCTTTTATGACGTAGGCGAGCACTAAGAAAGGATTTTCCAAAATTCTCTCCCTAAGGGGATGAAGCGGGGGTCCAAAGTTTGTATGGAGAAACTTACTATCACGTGGGCGAAGCCGCTGGCAGAAGCTAGTATTATATAAAAGGAGAAACTGACTGACTGACATATCAACACACAGCCGAAACTACTGGGATTAGGAGCGTGAAATTTTGCACAAGGTTTCCTTTTATGACGTAGGCGAGCACTAAGAGAGGATTTACCAAAATTCACCTCCAAAGTAAATGAAACGGGGGTTCAAAGTTTGTATGGAGAAACTTACTATCACGAGAGCGAAGCCGCGGACAGAAGCTAGTTATCTTTAATCAGAGGCAAGGAACTCTACGGTTACTCATTTGAAAAGTCCGAGGGTCATACGCAAGTTTTAGGGTTCTGTAGCTCAGTCGGTATTTTTTAAATGTATTTTTTTAATGGTCTATAACCATCTTCCCATTATTGTCTTACTAATGAAACAGGTTTGGAGCGCATTGGTTGTATATCTCCCTGGCATGTATCCAATCTCGCAGACGCGGGATCAGAAATGCGGATTTTTTTTTTTTTAATAAGAAAATGGGTTTAGACGACACACCGTTCTGTTTTCGTTTTATTATTAGAGATAATGAGACTGTATTATTATTAAGTGTTTTAAAAACATTCCATGGAATTCATGCCTTCTATAGAAATAGTGTGGAAAAAAATAGTCTGCTTTGCTTAAAAAAAATAGTTTTTGTGATTTTTTTTTTTAATAACTGCATTAGTAGACGAGTATTAGTAGAGAACAAAAGTATATCAATATATCAAGGATTGATGTTTTCAATTCCGCAGGCGTGCAGGAGAAAGTACATATCAACGTTCCCGGGCAATAAGTCGGTAATCGCAAAAATTAGTTTTTTCGATTACCGGACAATAAGTCTTTATCAATACAATTTGACAAGGTATAATAAACGAATACCAGAAGACGTTATTTAATCCTCCACAAATCAAATCCTTATTTTTAAATCATTACTTCACAAATTGAATTCCAAAGAACGACATAGATCCCCCCTCCTTGCAAAGGAATCTTTTAAATTCATTTGTCATCTGACTCGTTTTAACATAATCTCTATCCCAATTGTGAATGTGACAATGGAAATTCTATCCGACAAAATTATTCATTCTTATTTACCATCTGATCTTTATTAAAAGAACTTTATTGCAAAGGAATAAAGGTTTTTAAATAGTTTCCGAAGTACATTGGAAGTTTGTCGAGGGGTTAAAGGTCGTTGTTCAATCATAGACAATAGATTTTCGGTTGAAGTCGTATTTTGCACGGTAGCATTGTGTTTAGTATAAGTCTGTTCTTTATGGTCATTCAACAATTTTGACAAAGAAATGATTAAAAGAGGATATGAATAAGATTTAGGGGGAATCCCTAAGAAGTTTGGAAAGGTATCATGTCGGGTTATTGTGTGAAATAAAACGTTAGTAAAATGTCCTCAGAGACTGAATTTATATTTGACTAGATACCGGCCCCTGTTTCGCACGGGTGTTAGAAATCTTAGAAAATCTCGGCTTTTTTTCTACCATAATATGCATGTTGTAGTATGGCTATTCCTTAACATCGTGGTTAGGTTGGCAACACATTGTCACCAACCTAATGGTAGCGTCTTAGCGCCCCGCACCTGCAACTCCGCTCTCTCCTAAAAAAAAAAACAAACGACTCTCTCTCGCGCACGCGTTTGATCTCGACGGGACTCCATTTTGAGATATTGTGAAAATTTTGCAAAAATATATTAATAAAACCTCTACTATGTGTTTTATTTAAACCTCCCTCATAGATCACTCTCTCTCTCTTGGTGAAAACTATATGAAAATACATTCAGTCGTTTTTGAGTTTAATTCGTTCATACATACAGACAGACGCAGTGAGAAACTTAGTTTTATAATGTGTAAGAATAATATATTAATTTATTTATTTATGTACACACAAACACTTAAAATCGAAAAGAAGAAATACAGATAAAAAGTACAAAGGTCCTGCTTATTTCAAACGAAATTTCTTCCAGCAGACCTGCGACAGGAGAGTTGGATGAGAGATGTAGACGCAGTGTGTATAAATAATATAGAGAAGAATTAAATAGACTATATTATCTAAATTAAATCATATAATAGATACATATATATCAATAACAGTAAATAAATGTACACATAAATAGATACAAAACATAAATTAAATTATAAAAATACAATAATATTCAGTAGCTAAAAAAAAAAAACAATCATAATATTCCACAACTTTTACAACGCCATCTAGTCCCAAACTAAGCAGAGCTTATGAATACTAGACAAGATGGTACCTATTAATCTGAAGTTGTATGGAAGGTCTAAATAAATATAACACAGTTTCATAGCTTGGCCATATTTATAGTCGACAGTAAAAAAACACATCAGGTGCACCATTCCTCTTCTTGCCAAAATTATAACCTAAAAAACAAAATGAAACAACCCCTTATTTTAAAACAAGCAATTTAAATATATCAGTTCGCAAACAAAATCAAAACTCCTACAGGACAGGTGTCTGTTGAATGGGGGAGCGAGCTAGGGGTACTGGGTTCAATGCCAGACTCGGACAGATGCGGGCTCGTTACCTGTGCCTGTTTGTTCAATAACTGTAATAAAAATTATAGCTGTCAAAATGTGGTTAGTCTATGGTCATGACTATGTTTTGCTTTTTTCTTCATTACAAATATTGGCTATGCTTTTATAGTTGTTGTTTTTTTTTGTAATTGAATAAATACCTACTTTTGTAAGATTGTATGTAAGTATTGCTTGCTTTAAAGGACTTATGATGTTTATTCAGGCCGGTGTTTCCTAGCTGACTACCCTAAAAAGAAACACCGAAACAACTTCAGAGGTCAGTCTCTTTTAACCTTTCGAATACCGTAATTAGAGACACAATAGAAAGACAATAAGAGAGCGAACGCCGGCGTTCACAGTCGGCCTTATAATGTTCCCACTGTTGGGACTCAGGCTTCCTCTCTAGGAAAGGGAATGGGCCGTGATACACCACGCGGGCCCAGTGCGGGTTGGTGGACGTCACATGTCTTCGAATTTTTCGGAGTCGTTACTACTCGGCCACCACTGCTCTTACATACAGTAAACATGTAATAATATATATAAAGCCCATACATAATACTTCCTCACGCCCCAGCCGTGGGTACGGCCGGCGAGCAATGGGTAGCTCGCCGTCTTGCCGTCCGGTAACCGTTCGGACCGAGCCTGAGTCGTCGACGGCACGTAATTCCACGCGCGCCTCAAGGAGATATCAGCAAAACCGTTGGTGCCTAGCAAGGTCGAAGCCTACTAGGGCCATGGGTTGTGCGAAAGAGAACCTGAACGAAAGAGGCCTGGAACAAACGCCAAGAAGGAACATAGGAGTGGGTTTTAGTCAGCAAAAGTCTGATATTCCCTCTAGCTCCGACGAAGAGCGAGAGAAGTCATTGGATGATTTCCCACGCAAAAAAAAATGCATAATGCGAGGCATAGCACATAGGATACTTTTATAGTGGGAGTATGTTCCCTTGGGGTAATTTTCTACTATTCACGCGGGCGAAGCAGCTCGCTAGCAGCAGGTAGACAAATATCCTCTATTTAGGGGTCCTGGGGATCTTTGGACCGGGTCCGCGGTCCTAACAACCATCTCATTATCATCATCATTTCAGCCGAAAGACGTCCACTGTTGGACATAGGCCTCCCCCAAATGTCGCCATAATGACCGATCCTGTGCGTCTCGCGTCCATCGGATTCCCGCGACCCTCACCAGGTCATCGGTCCACCTTGTGGGAGGCCTTCCAGCAGGTCTTCCGGTACGTGGTCGCCATTCCAGAACCTTTCGTCCCCATCAACCATCTGTTCTGCGAACAATGTGCCCTGCCCACTGCCACTTAAGTTTGGCGATTCTTCGGGTTATGTCTGTAACCTTGGTTCTCCTGTGGATATCTTCATTTCTGACGCGATCACGCAAGGAAACTCCGAGCATAGCCCTTTCCTTTGCCCTTTGAGTGACTTTAAAGCCTTCTGATGAGGCCCATTGTAAGCGACCATGTTTCGGAGCCATATGTCATCACTGGCAACATGCACTGTTCATAGACTTTCGTCTTGAGTCACTGTGGTATATCAACTTCCATCTAAAAATATAATTAAAAGAGGGTATGAAAAAGATTTAGGGGGAATCCCTAAGAAGTTTGAAAAGGTATCATCATCAGGTCCTTAAAGACTGAATTTATATTTTACTAGCTACCAGCCCCTGCGTCGCACGGGTATTAGAAATCTTAGAAAATCTTGGCTTTTTTCTACTATAATACGCATGTGTTATACATTTAGACCTTCCTCATAAATCACTCTGTCTCTTGGTGAAAACTGCATGAAAATCCGTTCAATAGTTTTAGAATTTAAGTTAATAAATGAATAAGTTTTTTTTTTGGAGTAGTATTTTGGAACCACAAGGAACAAGTTATTAAAGAACAGTTACCAAAAAACTGTATTTATTTTATTTGTGGTCCCAAAATACTACTAAAAAAAATATATTATTTTTATAGTTGGAAATTGGGACCACGACCCCGGACCAAAGAGCCCCCGACCCTATTTAGCGGTATCTTCAACTTAAAAACGGTTGAGAAATAAAAACAAATTAATTTCACGATACCCATAAAGTTGCCTATGTGGAATGGTCTTGTTGAAGATCAAAGATTATATTTATGGTACTATAATACTAGGGATATTAATTCTAGATATGCGGTGAGAAGGGAATAGTAAAAATAAAATACACTACAAAATTTGTATATAATACGCATTAAGCAGGGGTACTCAGACTTGACCCGCGAGATAGTTCGAAAGAGTTACCGCGGCTCTGGAACGCCAAAATACATCTGAAGGAACAGAGGTGGATTTTAGTCAGTAAAAGTCTGACACTCTCTCTCGTTCTACCCAGAGCGAGAGGAGTTATTTGATGATTTTATACCTCAAAAAATGGGGTACTTTTTATTCTTTTGGAAAATCGTCTTATTACATCCCGCGCTCTTGGGCGGAGCGGGAGATAGTGTCAGAATTTTACTGACTAAAAACCCACTCCTGTTCCTTCGTTGCCTTTCGTACCAGGGCCGAGTCTTCCTTTCAGAATCAGACCTTGGCCCCGGTAGGTTTCGACCCTGCTGGGCCCCTACAGTTGCTGACATTTCCTTGAGGCGCGCGTGGAACAGTACGCGCCGTCGACGACTTGGGCTCGGTCCTGACGGTTACCGGACGGTCGGACGGCGAGCTACCCATTGCTCGCCGTCCGCAAGCCCGCGTCTGTGGTGGCCGGAAATCGGGATCGGAATCCCGGCGGCGGTTGGGGGAAAAAAGTGGTACTAAGACTTTCCGAATATTACAAGTCATTTTGAAAATCTTCGCTATCTGAATAACAAGCCATTTTTGTTTATGTCCACCCTAGTCTTAGGAGGAAGTCATTCACGTCCTCTTGTTCCAGCGAGAGGACGTATCAGACTTTTATTGACTAAAATCCAACTGCGTTCTTCAGTTGTCGTTGTTAGTTTGTTTTTATAATAAGTATCTACATGTTGTTTCTACATTTTGTGTATCTATGTGCGCGAAATTAAATATTTTTCTTTTCCCCCAAGTGGAAAGCCAGACTCCCATTATCATCACCCGACCAAGTACGGTCAAGCGCAGCTTACGCCTTATTAATCAGTATTATACGCCGGACACTTCTTATTTCCTTTTTTATAAACACACTAACATAGTTTTATCTAAGACACATTTTTTTTGTAAGAAGAAAATTCATTTTCTTTCCATATTTTATTATTTTTTATTATTAATGATAGGCTCGCGTTTGACCACCATCTCATCTGATGGTAAGCGATGATGTGGTCGACGATGGAGCACGCTTGCCTAGAAGTCTTAACATAGGGAACTAGAACTTAAAGACCCCTAAGTTCTATGTTCTAAGTTGTAGCTATCAGGAAACACAGATTCCGGCAAGGAATTCCACTCCTTGGCTGTACGCATAATAAATGTGTTCTCAAAACGTTTTGTGCGTATGGGTGGGATGTCTACCATGTACCGGTGGCGCAATGCCGTACGTCTAGTGGTCCGATGATGGAACGGACTTGGCGGAATTAGATTGTGCAATTCCAGTGCACACTCCCCGAAATGTAAACGCTAGAAAACCGACAGGCTAGCAACTCGGCGGCGATGTCCAAGGCTTTGGAGCTTCGACTCAACAAGTATAATTATAATTTTTATTGATGTTTCAAAGGGAATATGCGTCATCGACCATTTTGCTCCAGAAAATGGCAAAACAAACGCGCTATATGAATCAGAAGAACGAACTTCAAATATTTTTATTTTATACTTAGACAGCAATTATATTGAAAAATGTAATTTGTCCCAGTAAGGGATAAAGCTAATCTGTACGAAAAAAAATATACATGCCGTTTTGTTAGTTTGTTACAGAAATATACCCGGATATCTATGAATATACCCATAGACATCGAAAATTTTGTCCCTGAAGAACTACCCAGGGGCTGTAGCGCAGGTTAATGATGTAGGTTTTAATACTTTATATGCTCCAGTAACCAGTAACCAGTGCTTGACTGCGATCCCACCTGATGGTAAGCAGTGATGCAATCATTGATGGTGAGGCGCACTAGTTTATTAAGAGCCTATTCACTCTAGCCTTGAAGACACCTAAATTATAGTTGAACGGGAAGACCGCAGCAGGCAAATTGTTCCAGTCCTTCGATGTACGCGGTATAAACGACGAAGCGAAACTCCTGCTACATGGTCTCTCAGAAGCTGACTTTAACAATTCAATTATTTTTCTATCATATTCTAATCTTAATCTAAATTTGTAAAATTCTTTAAAAGTATTTCGACACCTCCCAGGTACAAGGTTGCAAGGAAAAAAATGCGTTTTTCAGAAGAAGCGTTCTTGTGATTGTTAATTATTTAAGTAATTTGTGAAAATCCGTTTAACCGATGTATTAATTTAACCGATGCATTATGTATCAATATTTTTTCGAAATTTATACATTTTGGGAAACTCACGACATCGACCAGTCACTCGCGATCGACCGCTTGAGTACCCCTGGACTACATTGATAATCATCTATTTTATTCGCACAATTACCCTTACTTGGTACTTTTTCGTAATTCCCTACATAAATTATTAAACCCTTAAACACGTTTTACATCGCTGTTTAATTCGCAAAATATTTCCTTTTCGATTAAATGTTGTTTTAATTACTCGATAAAGTTTTTAGTGGATATTCTTGTTTTATTCTTTGGAACATAAATATTATGATAACTTTGGCACTGATCCTAAATCTTTGATATACATAAAAACTGAAATGAAGAGTCCTGCTTGCATGGTTAGGGTTGTGTCTTAGGCACTTTTATGAAGATCCGGCTCGAAGGACCAAAATTTAAGGGGGGTCAAAAAAAAGTAGCGACCTAAAAATTGAAAACCTTAGTACTAAAAGGTTGCATTGCTTAAATGAAACTTGGACATAGAACTATACAGCTCATTGAATGTTGGCTGTTGACTGCACCCAACTTTATATACTCATAACTCAAAGTATTTATTACAATCAAACCATTATCACGCACTTGGATTGACAAGGTCAATTATCATAAAAAAATGATGCTATTTGCACGTTCTAAAGCGTAGATCTCTATGAAAAAGAACGGTAAAAAAACTCCACGCTCGAACTCCAAGCTTGAAGATTTTCGGCCACCAATTTTTACAACCTGTTTGACTGTTTCTTGTTCTATGTCTCCCAAATCTAAATATTTCATACCTACGGGTATCAAAGACACACACAACAAAGGTACCACCTAGCTCAGGAGTCAGGGCTTCAATAGGATACGTATCAACTTCTTTATATCGATAAAACATTATTATTATTAAAGACAGGAAAGCCTATTGACTTTCAAAGGTAAGGTTAGCCTCAGAGCAAGTTCAAACTTGCCTTTTCTCATCAGCGGCAACCCTGGTCATGACCTATACGAGTCATTGGTACAGTGTACCATACGGCTAGACGGCGCGGGCGCAACATATAATTAAAGACAACAGTGACAGATTGATATAACAAAAAATGTAAACTTATTAAATGATTTTGATCTGGCTAAAAGTGTTTTGAACGGTCGACGAGTACTGTGGCGTTTAGGTGAAACTTAAAGGTTTATTTTCGACGGTATGCATTCTTCTATAGAATGATGATCAAAGGAGACAATTTTTTTTGGGCCCACTATTAAACGGTTACGTTTATTAATAATATTACACATGGAAAAAGCGATCATCTTATTATAATTAACAGACCAAAAATTATATAGAAATCTAACCGGAATACTGAAATAATAGTAAAAAAGTGTTACGGCAAAAAATGCTTGTTTTAGGAGCGTTTTCAAGTTTATTTTAACGTGAAAAAAAAAATGTTACTATAGTGCGCAGCGGTGACATCGGATTTAAATGCGTTTCAAGAGATAATAATTAATTGGTCCAGCGAACTTGTTTTTAATGCTGTTATTAACGGTTAACACAAATATCAAGTAACGTACTTTAAAAATCAACGTGGAACGAAACGTAATTAATAGCCCGTTGCAGATGCTCTGTGGTCCAGTTTCAATCAGTTTGACACTGACAGACAACTAGTGGTGGGTCGTTGTCGAATTTTAGACGGACGAGACGTAACCGTTTTGGCGACGACAAAAACGATTGCAGAAAACGGTCGTCGTCGCAACTGGTTTGAAGACGAAACTATCGTTGAGTGAAGTAGTTGCAGAAAACGTTCGTTGTCGCAACTAGTTTGAGGACGGTAATAAATTCTGTACTCGTCGCGTCGTCGTTTCAAAACCAGTTATTACAATGAAAAATGCCTGCCATATTGTCTCTTCACTACCCTAGGTTGACTGGTAGAGAATGCCTAAGGCATTAAGTCCGCCTTTGTACCTTTTGTTGCATGAAGATTAAATAAATAAATAATAAATAAAAATGAACTTTATGACTATAAACATAAAATGGATTTTCGACCTTATTTTCTTAATAGTAAGATAACAATTCGCATACAGTAATTCGAAGACTGGTTTATGCAACGAAGACTGTTTGGTCTCAGGATGGAAAACGGTTGTTACGTTGCAGAACAAAAAACGGTCTTTGAAAACTGTTCGTCGTTGAAACCCCCACCGCTACAGACAACATTATTATTGTTTCCGATTACTAGATAGCATGTTTCTTCTGTTCTTTTCGTATTTTTATTCGAAAGATTTTATGAAAATGGCATCTGTAGATACATGCATAATCCACAAAGCCGTTGTATCAATTGTGCAGCACGATTTCAACGGAATGTTGAATACTGCTCTTGCTGGATACTGTTGTAATTGTTTAGTGGGCAGACGCACTATTGGCTGCTGTGCATATGTGATGTGTATAGTGTGGTTTATGAGGTGAGGTAGGTGAGGTTGAGCCACCTGCATCTTTTTTAGATGAAATACTGCTTATAAGAGATGACTTTGAAAATGATGATGATGAACAGTAATAAATACTTGTGATGCTATAATGTGTTTTTTTTTTCTCCTTACACAACCAGCATAAAACACATCACCTTATTATTTTAGATCTACAGTCAATGGCCGACAAAAGCCGCGCTATTTCGAAATGAATACATCTACGCATTTTCATGAATAAGTCTATCAAATCGTGTAAATCACATCAAAGTCTGTCACGTAGTACAGACGTGACTTTGTTTTATACTGTATATTATTGAACAGTGCACTATTTTAACTTAAAATACCAAGGAGACCTATCCACTCATTAGACAATCGCTCTTGTGAGATTTTAGGTTATTATGAGAGTCATGTTTTGACTGTCGTATTTCACGGTACTCCAGTTAGATACAGTTTTGCCAATATTACCAATGTAATCTAGAGATTATAAGGAATAAACTAACGTGCATTTCATTGCTATACGCCACAATTTGTGGTGGGCCTATTCCCCAAACAAAAAAAATTGTCTCCTTTGTATGAGCCCTTCCAACAGATCTATAGTATGTGTTATTAGGTTCATAAGAATCTATAACGTCAAACGTCAATACTTTGAAGCACAAACTGTTATTTTGTGCCAATTAACTGTTATTTTTAAACATAATTTTCCCGTTATATCCCGCACTTTTGAGAAATGTTGCCATAGTAAAAAATCATCCCCTTACTAAGATCTTTCGATTGTAATTTCTTCCAGTTTGGTAGGGTTTTTGTCAATAAAATTTATTTTGAAAACAGGTTTTAAAAAACACTTTTACACGTCAATTTATACTAGATGAGAAGGCATCAAAGGTGTTTCGACTACCTTGAGAAGGAACCGAGATGATATTACGACAGCATTTATTCAATAAGAGTGTTGTGATTTTTTCCAGTGTCAAAATAGTTCGCAACCAAACAGTTAAAGTTGCAGGAAACTATAATTCTGATGCGTAACCTATATTAATGTAAAGTTTCATCTACATGCGTTCAGCCGTTTTAACGTGAATCAGTAACAAATATACACATTCAAACTTTCGCCATTAGTGATATAATTTTTATTCTGTATGAATTTTATTTCTATTTATGAATGAATGTCAAGTTTAATTCAGGGACGAGTTTGATGATTACGGGTGTCATAAACTGACCAAATCCAGCCTAGGGTATTTAATTTCAAAAGTGGGATCATTATCTCGCCATCTGTCGCTTCTAAATTCCCATTGGTCAAACTCAAGGACGCATCGCGACCAAGTTATTAGAACTGGGGAGGCCAGATATCGTTTGACTGCCCTGCAAACCCCTTGGGGAAAATATGTGGGTCGTTCTTCTTGTTAACCTACATTAGCTAAATACTAATTCATTTTTACTAAATGGTATTTTCCTAAGGTTGTCTGGTAGATGTCGCTGTCAGCGATAGGTTATAGGCAATGCTATCAAACGCTTTAGGGCGGAATTCACCAATAAAACTAATCGCGTTTTAGCGTTTGGCTCGCATAATCGCGTTTAGCCGCTGTCACTAATATCACTTGTCTGTATTTTTCTTTTGTTGTATTTTTACAAGTGACACTAGTGACAGCGGCTAAACGCGATTATGCGAGCCAAACGTTAAAACGCGATTAGTTTTATTGGTGAATTCCGCCCTTAATATGTTATTGAAATATGTAAACAATTACACTATAATAAACCTTATTGATTTGATAACTAAATAATCTATACTTAATATTATAAAGCTGTAGAGTTTGTATGTTTGTATGAACGCGCTAATTTTAGGAACCAATGGCTCATATTGAAAATTTAGTTTAGTGTTGGATAGCCCATTTATTGAGGAAGGCTATTATCATATCACGCTACGACCAATAAGGGCCGAGCAGCCCCCCTAGCCAAGTTACGATCGTTTCGTTTGCGTCGAACGCCTCGAGTAGGCCAAGCCTCCGATTCCTTCGTTCTGACGTCATCTCAACGCTCAGTCACGTGGTCAGAACAAAGGAATCGGAGGCGTGGTCTACTCGAAGCGTTCGGCGCAAACGAAACGATCGTAACTTGGCTTGGGGCAGGAACGAAATGTAATCCATATTTGGGGGACAATTCAACTGTCTATAAAAAGAAGTCTCTTCTTCTACTTCTCTCACAGTACTCCTCCATCGTTTGCTAAACATAATAATACAAAAATAAACCAAATATTGTGATTTTATTATGAAGGCTTTACCAAAGAATTCGAAACTCCTTTATCGGGTACCTTTTGACATAAGTTATGGATAGGATACTAAACCATATAATTATTAGATAAATCCGGAATGTTTAAGTATAAAGGTGACATTTTGAAATACCATCTACTTATACTGGTGACGTCAATTTGTGGGTGGGCCTTAAAATCTGCAACGTTATTAATTGTTAATGTCATTACAGCAGTCATAATGATTAGCAATAAGTGCTCAGATAAGATTTACAAGTTTGTTTTAGATTAATTCAAATGTATACTGCCAGTTAAGTTTGGCGATTCTTCGGGCTGTGTCGGTAACGTTGGTTCCCTTGCGGATCTTCATTTCTGATTCGATCACACAAGAGATTTCTGAGCATAGCCCTCTCCAAAATAGCAGTTCTTACTCGTAGAACAGATGGTCGATGGGAACGAAAAGTTCTGGTGTGGCGACTACGCACCGAAAGATGCAGCGTTGGAAGGCCTTCTACAAGGTGGAACGATGACCTGGTAAGGGTCCCGGGAATGATGATGAATGGTCAGTGTGTACTTCTGGACCTATGTCCAGAAGTACTTGAGTGTTTGATATTAATTTCAGCTTAATACCTCTATGCTTTCCTGAGGAAGAGTCTTGACAGACGGATAAAGTCAACAAAGCAGTGTAATTATATGTGTTATTTTTAGGGTTCCCTATCTCAAAAGGAAAAACGGAACCCATAAAGGATCACTTTGTTGTCGTCATAAATTATAAAATAAATAAAGTGATCCTACAAAGGGTTCTGTTATTGCTGAATGAGGTACGGAATCCTAAAAAAACTGGGTAAGTGCGTATCGGACTCACGCACTGAGTGTTCCGTACAAACTTATCTATGTAAATAGTTCCATTCCCAAATGGAGTGAACCCTAAAAATACATTTTGAAGCTTTTGACTTATAGTAAATGGCTTGAATATGACATAGCATAATAAGCATAATCAGCCTTTTAATGTTCCCACTACTGGGACTCAGGCCTCCTCTCTAGGAGAGGGAATGGGCCGTAATCCACCATGCGGGCCCAGTGCGGATTGGTGAATGTCACATGTCCTCGAATTTTTGGTTCTAGGACATGCCGGTTTCCTCACGATGTTTTCCTTCACCGTTTTGAGAGCAGTGGTGATGAAATAAATTACACAAAGTAATGCGCCTGGCTGGGTTTGAACTCGCAACCTACAACTCGTAATTCGGGGCCATTACCACTCGGCCACCACTGCTCTGAATATGACATGACAACCAAGTATTTAATCGCAAACGTAATGGTTTCGAAAATCAAAGAGCAATGGCCCATTCAAGATCACTGACTAACCTTGTGCAATGACTATTATATTTTATGGTATCATAATATTATCCTATTTATCTATCGATTAATCTGCTAGGCAACAGAAGTCTGCGATCAATTACAAGAAGCAATATGGTTATGTAATATTAATTCTAAGATTGTTAGCATTATTTATTAGTGCTCTCAGTATTTAATTCATGCAATTTTTTTTTTTTTTTAATTTATTTATTTAAGGAACTTTTAACAAATTGTTATATCAGTTCCATTTCCATTTCAACAAACTGTTATATCAGTTACATCACAATTACAGAGTAACTAGTGAGTAAACTAAAATAGCTTCTGGCGACATTGGTTTGGTTAGAATAACGTTAAATATACCTAAATCTAGCTTATTTATATTTTTAATTCATTAATTAACGAACTTCTTTCAGACTCATTCCTGACACACTCCAACAGAAGGTGATGGACATCTTCTATTTTATTATGACAAACTAAACAATTCGGAGAGTCCACCATTTTCATTAAAAATGCAAAGGCTCTTAAAGGCATATGTCCGGAACGAATCCTGAAAGAAGTTACTAATGTTTTTCGACTAACTTTAAAACTTAATGAATGTACAATCTTTAAATTACGAAAACCACACCTGTTTCCCTTCAGTTACCATTTGCATTCCAACTTACTACTTGTACTAACTTTCGTACTTGGGAACACATTCATTGTGCGTACAGCTAAGGAGTGCAATTCCTTGCCGGAATCTGTGTTTCCTGATGGCTACAACCCGGGAATCTTTAAGTCAAGAGTGAATAGGTAAGCGCGCTCCATCGTCGACCTCATCGTCGCTTTTCATCAGGTGAGATAGTGGCCAAGCGCGAACCTATCAAGAATAAAAAAAAATGCAGCATCCACTAGAAGACATCGGCCCTGCTGGGCCCCTACGGTTTGCTGATATCTCTTTGACGCGCATGTGCGCCATGAGCGGAGATTCATATTAATATTATAAATGTGAAGTAACTCTGTCTGTCTGTTACGCTTTCATGGTTTAACAACTATTGAACCCATTTTGATGAATTTAGTTCGGAGAAAGCTTATACGGCAAAGGAGGAGACAGACTACCTACTTTTTATCTGGCTTCTATTTCAACTTTGAGTCCGCTATAACCGAAATTGACGTGTACGAATTCGTGGGGAAAAGCTTATTGTTAATAAATTATCTTAAGTAAAGGCAAAATGTAAATATATGTTTGTATGTTTTGTAGAATGCCCAAGAACCAAAAATTCGAAGACATGTGACATCCACCAATCCGCACCGGGCCCGCGTGGTGGATTACGGCCCATTCCCTCTCCTAGAGAAGAGGCCTGATTCCCAACAGTGGGAACATTATAAGGCCGACTATGCTATGCTATGCTATTTTTTTTTTATAGTGTAGTGTATTTGTTTTGCTTCTTCACACTTAAACGTCTGAAAGGATTTGTGTGAAATTAGGCAAGCACACGGGTAGAAAATGTCCTGAAATTGGACATAATATATATTTATCCCGAGAGTATGTTCCCTAAGGATATTTGAAGCCGCTGACAGGAACTAGAGAAGATATATTTTGAAAAATTCTAAGATCTTTCAGTTAATATTGATATACATACCTACATCGTTTCTGGCATAAAGACTTTGAAACAAATTTGATGGAAAAAATATATTATATTTGTACTTAGCTGACAAAACTTTCAGCGACTAGCGCGAGTGTTCCACGCTCGCATCAAAGAGATGTCAGCAAATCGAAGGGGCCCAGCAGAGTCGATATCAACCCCCCTAGCCAAGTTACAACTATTTCGTTTCTATTCTCTTTTCATCGATTGCCTCGAGTCGGCCACGCCTCCGATTCCTTTGTTATGATGTCATCTCAACGCTCAGTTACGTGGTCAGAACAAAGGAATAGGAGGCGTGGCCGACTCGAGGCGATCAACGAAAAGAGAATCGAAACGAAACGGTTGTAACTTGGCTAGGGGGGCTGGTAGGTCTACGGGAAATTTGTTCCCATGAGCCGAATTTTAACCCGTGGTTCTAAAACGCAAAGGTCATCTGAAGAACACAGTTGTGGTTTAAGTCAGTAAAAGTCTAACAAACCCTCTCGTTCCACCCTAGAGCGAGAGAAGTCATTGGATGATTTCCCACCTCAGAAAAAAAGCAGTAAAAACTTAGCTTTAAATGCTAATATCATTCGCAGGCAGATTGCTAAATCTAGTCAACAAGTCAATTTTGACAGACCTCAAAAAATACTTCATATTTTTTTCCGATGTACAAATCAAGGACGAAATACAAAAGCGTTTGTTTTTGCCACCCATCATCAGCACTTAGCGTATCACTTATCAGATCCACGATCCAATAAATAAGGAAGATCGTGATTTCCTGACCAATACATACTTGTACATTAACTACAAATAGCAGAGGGAACTCAAACACGTGGAAAATATCGGCATTCTTCTGCGATCTTTGGAATTCAAATATCTCGAGGCCAGATCTTAGAAATTGATCACTTCATGAAATAGCCAAGTAAAACTGGCCAGATCGTAAACGTTAAAGTTTGATGATATTTCAATCCTCGTTTGGCCTACTTTCTTTAGACCTTTTATTGACATTGAAATAAGTAAGTGTATTGAAAAAGTCTTTTTAAAAAAACCTATTTGAAAAATAAATATAATTTATCATCCACCAACACGCACCGGGCCCGCGTGGTGGTTTACGGCCCGTTCCCTCCTAGAGAGTAAGCCTAAGTCCCAGCAGTGGGGACATTAAAAGGCTGATTATGCTATTATATTATTTATTTATGTACACACAAACACTTAAAATCGAAAAGATCAAAGCAGCTAGAAGAGTATAGAGGTGATGCTTATTTCAAACGATTTTTTTTCCAGTAGACCTGCGACAGGAGAGAGTAAGAGATGTAGACACAGTGTGTATAACTAATTGTAAAAGTTAAAATATACTATATTACCAAATTATATCGTATAATACATATACATATAGATATACAAATATATCAATAACAGTAAATAAATGTACGTATAAATAGATACAATAATACATATCTATGATTATAACATAACGATATAGTAGAGAGGCACTTCTTTGACTAGCTTTTTGAAGCTAGAAGTGAGTTCCACAGTCGTACCGCACAAAATAAGAAGGATTTGGCATAGAAATGGGTTATAAGGGATGCGAAATTGATATTATGCTTTGTTGATTCCAATGACAAGATCAACGTACGTCTTTCCGTTTTCCAGATCAGAATCAAATTAATAGTTTCCATGTATTGTCCTCCTGTTAAGAACAGTCTTCCAATTTTCCAAAGAATCTCCCCATTATCTTATACTCACAATCATCTGACGATCATCAATTACAAGTACACTATGACGTACAAATATTTGTGAAGATTGTTTGTCCATACGAATGCTATTGTTTCCTGTCTTGTTTACAAAACATGGCGTTCTAAAATGGCGGACGACGGGTGACGCAAGCTTGTGACGTCACATTCCCCGTACGCTTTCATGTTTTGAAAGTGACGCGTGCGCTACTGAAAGATAAATCGATGGTTGAAATTTCGAATGTTGTAAATGACACGCATTGTATTGTTCGATTTTCAACTTTCGGTTTTGGATTCAGGGCTGAAAATCGTAACATTTATTTGATAGGAGATTGAAATTACACTGTTCGTAATGTATTCGTATTTTTAGATTTCGAAAAAATGTGACTGTAAATTGATTCATTATCGGATACTGTGACTAATGTCAAATCTTAGAATTAATAGTTTCAGTGTTTTCGGGTTATTTTTGAAGAGCTTTTTCCTTAATGATTTTTTTTTGTGGACATTTTTCAGTGATGTTTGACATTGAAATGAGTTATTTGTTGTTCATAGATTTAATATTAGGTATTTTAGTGGTTAAAATTAGGTTTAACTATAATGATATAGATTATGCAAAACATATAAAGCATGGCAATTAATTATACGACAAAAAAAAACAAATCGTGTAATAAGTATTGGTAACCATTCAAAACAGACGCAGATAGATTTTTAGAAACCATATGTAAAAAAATGAAATTACTTCCACGAATCATAATATTTTAAAAATTCATTCAACAATTGATGTAATGATACGGTTCGTGCAGTGCTTGAGAGATTAGCTGCTGCGCTGCTTGTTGCGGATTCGATTCCTACACGGAAAAAACATTTATACAACCTACAGATAGTTGATCTCTGTCTGGTCGGAGGATCCTCCCTTTTCATTAGAGATATGTGGGGCTTTACTCTCTGATCCGCATACCTCTAAACTGGTGACCCTCGACAATGAACGTCAGCGCAGCCGTCGTGCAGCCACTACTTCGTGACGTCATCATCAGCGAGCAGCGAGCCACAGAGCCAGCACCCACGGTTTTAAAGGGTATCCTGGCTACCAGCATGTCTACCTGGTCATACCTGGTCATCACCCTCAGCCTCATCAGCGACCTTGGTGAAGCACACTGCACCTTCGGCCAGTCACATGAAGAGCCACGAAGAACCTCTTCTGGTCGATGCCAGCAGTCAAGCCACTACGATGCTTAGAACCGCTCCGACTCACTGGAGCCAGCAGCACTACTCCGACTCACTTGAGCCAGCAGCACTACTCCGAATCACTGGAGCTTGCAGCATCATCCCGACTCACTGGTGCATCACCGTAGACAGTTCCGACTCACCGAGAACTATGCGGCATTCGGTTCCGACCCACTGGAACCAACCTACCACTGGCCTGGCACGCATCAAAAAGCATCAAGAACCATCGATCTCCGATCTCCGGAGGGGAGTGATGTAGCGACGTCTATGGCGCAACATAAGAACTAATCCTGCATCGCGCAATTAAAGTTCTCCGCGCGATTGGAACATATAGAACAGCCCGAAATCATCTTTTGGGTAGTTGCCCACCAGACACAACACCCGTCTGGTTGGAGGATCCTCCCTTTTGCAATAGAGGTATGTGGGGCTTTACTCTCTGATCCGCATACCTCTAAACTGGTGACTAAAAACCCACTCCTGTTCCTTCGTTGCCTTTCATACCAGGACCGAGTCTTCTTTTCAGAAGCAGACCCTTAGCCCCAATAGGCTTCGACCCTGCTGGGCCCCTACGGTTTGCTGACATCTCCTTGAGGCGCGCATGGAACAGTACGCACCGTCGACGACTTGGGCTCGGTCCGGTTAATTACCAAACGGTCAGACGGCGAGCTACCCATTGCTCGACGTCCGCAAGCCCGCGTCTACCGTGGCTGGTAGTCGGGGTCGGAATTACGGCGGCCGGCCCAACTAGCTTGGGGTCGGCTTCAAGTCTAACCGGATGCTGCTGAATACCCGTGTTTTACATGGAGAGATATAAAACTTCTACAACCCAGTTACTGAACAACACGGTACACCTTGGATAGACTGATGATCAGAATTTCTGCCCCGCTAGCCAAGTTACAACCGTTTCGTGTCGAATTCCGTTCTCCAATCGGTAACGCCTCGGTGTCGGCAATTGTAGATAGCGCCTCAGTCGGCCGCTCGTTCTACAATGTCGTTCTATAATAACAAAACAAATAACATTGTAGAAACGATAACAATTCATTCTATCATTTTGAACGATATGAACTTGGCTACGAATTTTCTTTTCGTTTGTTCTGACCACGTGACTTAACGATGAGATGATGTCATTCTCATACATTTGATTAGTTTTCGACTAGCGTTAACGATTGCAGATTATCAACTTGGCTAGGGGTGCAGGTGTCTGACTACCTATAACGATTGTCGAAGATCTACGAATGCCAACCAGGACCAACGGCTTCACGTGCTTTCCGAGGTACGGGGTGTCAATAATGTCCTAGATAAACTTAGAAAAGTACATATGAAATAAAAACTTGCCCAAAAAAAACAAAAACAAAATAATAAAAAAAAAACAAAAAAAAAACAAAAAAAAAACAAAAAAACAAAAAAAAAAAACAAAAAAAAAAACAAAAAAAAAAACTTTAATAAAAACTAAAAACAAAAACGCACAAAAAAAAAGCGTTAGCGTTGCGTTGTTGCTTGCTTGCTTTTAACTTTGACTTACTTGCTTGCTTTGCTTGGTCTCGAACCCGCAACCTCATACATGAAAGGCGGGTGCCTTAACCACTGAGCCACTACTGCTCTTGCCAATAAAACTGCAATTGGTTGAAAAAAAAAGCCTCTACATTATTAGGATGTTATATGTTAATAAAGACAAGCTGCCAATGCTGTCAATAAACACATTTTCCCCCATTCTCCTCAAATGCTCATCAGATCGCTATCACCAAAATAATGCTATCACCATTCAGTCAGTTCGGCAGCTGCTTGTCATAACAAACTTTTGTTCACGATAAAGGTGTTTACAGACAAAAGTTCGTATCTGCTCGGCTGACGGTATCTAATTGTTCCATCTTTTTATCTGTTTTGTTAACGAATTATATTCATTGCCTATTGTTATGGACTGGCTGGTGGAGAAGTGTTAGATGATTAACTTTTATTTTTAGATATATTTTTTAAGGATTTTTTAAGATATGTTTGTATTAAAATAGAATAGAATAAACTTTATTATATACCATCATAAATCTATGGGTACCATCGCGGTCTTATCGCTGACAGCGATATCTACCAGACAACCTTAGGATATGTCGTAAGAACTTAAAATAATACAGGGGGTAGTTTGCGATATACTGCTAACAAATTAATGCCAATAATCATGCATGTTTGCATGATTTCAAATTAAGAATTCTCAATAAGCAATCATTTTCTTTCATTCTTTAGGTTAGGTTATTATAAAGGAATTAATCATTTAGAATTAAATAATGAAATCGCTAATTATGTAATTTTTATTAATGGGAGCGTAACCAATTTTGGTAATATACCTAATCACCGGATTCATCTACTTTAAATTGACAAAAAAGAAATGTGTTTTTAAAAAACTATTTGCAAAATAAATATTTATTTATTTATTTAATACTTCATGCACATAAAGGTACAGAGGCGGACTTAATGCCTTAGGCATTTTCTACCAGTCAACCAAATATCATTTATCATTTACCAACAATTAGGTAAACTAAATTGTCACGAATTTAATTCGTTGTTTTAAACTTAAACAAAAATAAACCTTTTACAAGAACTTTTGAATTGACAGAAAGAATCTAATTGCACATTCCAAAGCGCAGATCTCTATGGAGAAGAATGTGCAAGAAACTTTATGAATTCTCTACAAGACAACACCATTTTATTTTGTTGCTTCCTAACACAGAGAGAGAAAAAAAAATTCAATAAATTTGCCCAGCAGGAAGACAGTAACAGTTAAATAAAAAACACAAAAAATATATTATATATAAACTAGCTTGTGGCAGCGGCTTCGCCTGCGCGAAAGAAGAAAATATATATGCCTGTATACATCACTTAGTCACAAAGTATAGCATTCTACTAACTGGTGAAATATTTTTAAAAATCGGTTTTCAGTTTATTCATTAAAAACAAAAATATAAATTTTTCATCTTTATAATATTAGTATTTTAATAGATTTGTAACCATTTTCCACTCGACTGTACCAGTTAACGTTTCTCTTATTTTCGACGCAGGCGCATGATTTGCAATACACTCATCTTTATAGATCAGCGGCGTCATAAACGACTTTCATTAATAAAGTCGTTAAAACTTAATAATAAAAACTGTAGCCGATTAATAGAATAATTTATTTCGTTACAAATTAAAGTAGATAAT
This sequence comes from Mythimna impura, assembly GCA_905147345.3. Lineage (NCBI taxonomy): Eukaryota > Metazoa > Arthropoda > Insecta > Lepidoptera > Noctuidae > Mythimna > Mythimna impura. The sequence continues at coordinate 8,157,232 of LR990362.1, read as the reverse complement.
TATATTAAAAAGTTAACAGGCTCGTGTTATTATTTTATTCTTTAAACTAGCTGTTTGGCCGCAACTTCGTTTATGAGAATATTTTTTATAAAAACTTTAACTCCCCCTAAGGGGATGTCGACATACATTTTCACTGTTTTTCATACGCTCTTACGCGATTATGACGTTATTACACATTTATCATTAGATATTTTGGAAACACAGTATCTTCTGGATATTATCTAGGCTTCTATTGAAATCAATTTATAAAATTGTGTGAAAATCTGCTGTTTTGCATGAACTTTGACACTTCATAAATTACTCAAAAAATAAAAAAGTATAACAATAGAAGCCTTGCAAATTTAATCAAGATTCTAAATGACGAAAATTTTGTTCAAAAACTTTTATGGGTTTAAAAAACACACGATATTTCCTGGAACAAGTTTTGTGAAATATTCGAGTAAATCACAGAATTACCGAATGCTAACAGAGTTTTCAGGCGTTATCTCTCTTTTTTCGCGTTGCCTTTTCGTCAAACATCGCATTGGATTGCGTTAAATGAAGTAACAGTAAATAACATCGAGCATGGTTTAAGCTGTTGATCCCCGCATTAACGCCGGCGTTCACGCGCCTCACGCGTTGCGCGTTGCGCGTCTTACTATTGTGTCTCTAATTACGCACTCAAAAGGTTAAAAGCTTTTTTAAACCATGCTCGATGTTGACGATAGGCGAGTGAAAAAGGACCCTCTTAAACCGTATTTTGACAATAGTTTTGAAAAACTATTAATTACAGTCTATATTCGTTTTGCTTAAAATTTGTGCTAAGTTTCAAATCAAATCATCTTTATTGTGGATACATAATACAGATGGTGTTAAATTTTCTACGAACGGCTATGTCCCACCCTTAGGGCGTACAATACAATGTAGGTAAGTACCTATAGTGCATAAGTTTCAAGTTTATTAACTCAAGAGATAAGAATCCTCTAAACAATTTTGGGGTAAATTGTTCTATAGCGGGTAGTTTTGAAAACGAATACTATGAAACTTTATTACACGTATTTACCTAAGTTACTATTTGTGCTAACTTTTAAATATGTTGGTACACGGAATGAGATTTTGCATACATAAGAAATTTCACAACTTTAAAAGTTACATTTTTAAAAACCCCTTCTTAGAGCTCGCCTATGGAATTTTTGTGCAAAATTTCATGTTCCTAGTCCTAGTAGATTCGTAATAGTCACTAGTAACTTAGGTAAAGGTTGTTATTATTTATTTTAAGAACTCAGACTTCAATGTAAAAAAAAACACTTAAAAGTTAAGTTTAGGTACGTGTTTTAGTTGTGGTATGTTTAAACAAAGTAATTTTACTTGTTACGATATTTCTACTATGATCCTATTGAGTTTCCGTTCCATGTCTTTAAAATTCATTATAAAATCATGACGATATTTTTATGGGCCCAATTCGGGAGACATACTCAACCAAAAAAGAAAATTCTAAATCGATCCACTATCTACCGAGAAATCGGTGAACATACATAAAAAATACATACAGCCGAACCTTCTCCTTTTTGAAGTCGGTTAAAAATACAATAAAATTTATATAGTAGGCAGATATCGCTGTCAGAAATTACCCATAGAATTAAGTTTTCATAAAAAAAAAATACTATTTTTGTGTATAATAAAGTTATCCTATTCAATTTTGAAACGCGGTTAAATATTTTCACTGCTCTTTACAACATAACATTAGCCCAATAAGAATGCTCATATACAAGATTTAAGATCTTAGTATTCATAGCGACATCCAGTAAATTATTTAAAACAACTGTGGAATGTAATTTTGATCAGCTCCTAAAATATCGCTCGGCTATAGGGTAGATGACCCAGACAGAGTCTACTCCAATATAGATTCATTGTCGTGTAGTCATACTTATTCTTATAGATTACAAATTTGTAGTAACTTCTATTTCTTATAGCGTGTCGAAGGTCAAAAAGTCAAAACGTTTATTGCAAACCAAGTGTACAGTGTTGACATTACATTATTTTAGTTCTTATGACTTAGCAGCCTTTTTTAAGCATTGCAATTATTATCATCCGCCTGCCCTTAACATCCCAATTTAGCATGTATTCAAAATTAGGTAGGTACTGTTCCAAATGTAATATTATTACAATTGAATTTAAAACAAAAAAAAAATAGTTATGTCAAAATTACATGTCAAAAATAATGGATTTAATACAATTTTTTATTACAATTAATGTCATCGTAGTTATAGTTAATTTATGTCAAAAAATTAAATGTCAATAAAAAAAATTCAATTTGATAGAATTATTCAGCAATATTAGTGTCAAAACTAAATGTCATTCTTTTCAGATAAAACTAGTTGTATTTTTTTCAGGTTAATTTAAATTTTTCCAGTATTCGGGCACGGCTATGTTGTCCACTGACGCTGTCATTAGGTCCCTCTACGAACATGTAATAAGGGCACGTGACGTAGGATGGAAGGCGAGACATGGTCAACGGAGAGACGCCGCACAAACACTGAAGATCGAAACCGTTCGAGAACCCCCATCTGTGGAGTTTGTCTTTGCTGCGCTTAACCTGTGTGCGGAGTCTGTTTAGAGTTTACCAGATTGTTCGTGGCAACTCGTGCGTGAGGGTCTCGGACGGCTCAATAAAATCATCAGGAAGTTTAAGCTTCTCCCGCCAAAGATCGCATCTCTCCGAGGTGATGTTACTATGAGAGGGACTTACGCTTATGATTAAGAGCAACTAATTAAGAATCGACGAGATAAGAAACCAGAAACGTTTATTTCAAATAAACAATTTAAAGGCACTTTTGAATTGTCAAAATGTCCGTCAGTCAAAAAAGTGAAGTAAATTACACGTTCCAAAGCGTGTCTATGGACAAGAACGTGCAAGAAACTCCATGGACACTCTTTTCAACCATAATATATTATGAGTTACAAAAATCTTGGTTACATATAATAAGAATTCAAATGAGGATAGTCTGTTTTTTTTTTACTTTTGGTTTCTCTTTTCTTGTGCATTTAACCAGTATCAAGTTTAAAAAGTATTTTGTTTTTGACACAAAATACAGTAACTTTGTTTTCTATTAGATTGTGTATGTAACAAATTCTACTGTTTTTACAATATTTGGCAGCTATTTATCAAGTTAGCCTTCTCGACACGCTTTGCTATAGCACAAGATAGTAACTATACGAAAGCTATGTGAAGTTACCGAAGACTATGTGAGTTTTGCTGAAAATATAAATATAAGCTTCATTTTACCAATTGTTTTGACAGTTACAAAACTATACAACCATCACCAACATTTTACACCACCATTTTACACCATAACATTCACTGGAATTCAATTTGCAAATAATTAAAACGGCCACAGATTTTCATACTTACCATCTATTTGGAAGTTTTGTTTTTTTAATTGTTATAAACTAGTGCTTGACTGCGATCCCACCTGATGGTAAGCAGTGAAGCAATCGAAAAAAAAGAAGAAAGAAGTAGTAGTAGTAGTAGTGAAGTTATACATTATGTTCGGAAAAATTACCGCGGGTAACTGAAGGAGCCAGGATTAGTCAGTAAAAATCTCTTCCGATTTCCGGGCATCATAAGCGCGGGCTTGTGGACGGTGAGCAATGGGTAGCTCGCCGTCCGACCGTCCAGTAACCGTCCGGACCGAGCCCAAGTCGTCGATGGCACGTACTGTTTCACGCGCGCCTCAAGGAGATGTCAGCAACTGTAGGGGCCCATCAGGGTCGAAGCCTACTGGGGCCAAGGGTCTGATTCTGAAAGGAAGACTCGGCCCTGGTACGAAGGGCAACGAAGGAACAGGAGTGGTTTTTTTTTAGTAAAAGTCTGACACTATCTCTCGCTCCGCCCAAGAGCGAGGGATGTCATAAGATGATTTTACCACCGGAAAAAAAAGTCAGTAAAAGTCTGACATTATTGAGAAAAATAATTTACTCGTATAAAAATTAGCATTAGCTTAGCAAGGGGATATTTCCTTAAAGTACGTCATTAGCGCGGCCACCCGCTAGAACGCGATGTAAGGAAATCAGCGTTTAGTCTCCGCTGACCGCTGAAGAGTTGAGTGTTCATGGTCACCCATCCACAAATAGACCTCGTTGCTTAACTTATTATTTAGCAACGAACTTCTCGACTGATTTTTGCTGAAGTAGAAAATTATAATGTCTTTCTAGATCACATTTTATAGCGACTCTTTTTTTCGTCGCTACCAGGCGCTCAGCTGGACGAGAGGGTGTCAGTTTAAGTAACAGGTTTTAAAGGCCATTTTAAAGTTATAGGTTTTTGTAGATAACATTAGTATTCTTTCTTTCACTAGTACCAAGCGCTCAGCTAGGTGGAGAGGTGTTGGTTAAAGTGAGAGCCCTTTTTTATTTGAGTTTGAATATCATCAGATAACTTCTCCCTCTCTGGGTGGAGCAAAAGGGGGTGTCAAACTTTTACTGACTAAAACTCACCTGTGTTCCTTTAGTTGCTCTTTGCGTTTTAGAGCCGCGGTAATCCAGTGTAAGCCCTGACTTTGCTTAAAAGCCGTTTCACTCAAGACTTGGATAAACCTGGAATGTAATTATTTTTTTACTGTTAATAGGCTCGCGGTTGACCACTATCTCACCTGATTGAAAGCGCCGATGTGGTCGACGATGGAGCACGCCTAAAAGTAACCTATTCACTCTTGACTTTAAGATCAATAGGTCGGACGTCCACTGTTGGATATTGGCTTTCCCAAGTGTCGCCACAATTAACGATCCTGTGTGTCTCGTATCCATCGGATCCCGCGACCCTCACCAGGCCATCGGTCCACCTTGTGGGAGACTTTCCAACACTGCGTCTTCCGGTACCTTAATGGTTTTTCTTGATTACGTTACCCATTCTTTCTTCCATAACTCTCAGCGGGGCGGGGGGTGTTTCCATAAGGCACGTAGTTAGCGCGGCCAGCCGCCAGAACGCGATGTAGGAAGTCACCGCTTAGTCGCCGGCGCGGGCTGGCGAGTGAAGTGGACGTCATCGGGGAAAATGAAGGACATGTTAGTCGGACAGTTAGTTTTCCTGTACCATTTGAAATAGACTGGCGATTTTTTTATTCACAGGTATTGGGTATAGAACAAAAAATGGCTACCAGCTGGATACTAGCATTAGTGTTTATTACCGTCTATGGAGACCACTCGGGAGCCAGGAATCTTCATTTAGAACTCATTGAACAACTCATTGAGCGAACACGCAGTGCCACGTATATAGGGTGACTGGTAATTAGTGTACGATACTTAAACACGTGATTGTGCTCATGGTAACCAACAACTTTTACTATGGGAACAAACCTGAAATGATATTTTTTTCGCGATTTCGGCTTTGCTCCCATAATAAAAATTGTTTGTTATCATGAGCACAATCACGTGTTTAAGTAACGTACACTAATTGCCAGACACCCTATAGAGAGAGATGGAGATGGAGACATCTCGCAAAAGCCGCAACCGACCCACCAGACGATCCATGACCACGACCACTCCGCTAGGAGTATACGACTGAGAAGAGAAGAAATCATATGTGTTAAGTGTATTGTTACTTGAAATAAAATGATTTATCATTTGCTTAAATATGTGTAAGTTATATTTTTAAATATTACAATAAAAAAAAAAAATTATACAGTATCGCACCGGTATCGGGAATAGGGTTCAAGCTCTGTAGCTTGTATCCTTTTTGTAAAAAACAAACCTAACTATTCAAGCCGTGTTTTGAAGTTACACTTTTTATATTATGATTTTTACTTATCCAGATCTCATGTCATGTGCATATCATATGATTTATAACTAAGAATAGTAAACGGAGTTATTTGAACTATTCCGGATCATCAAAACATGCACAGAGTATTCCATTTAACTCAGGATTTCTCTCTTAAAACAATTGGTCAAATTAATGTTGTTTTTTTTTTTTAGTTTAAATTCTACCATTTTTCGATTCCACTTTCAAACGATTACTAAAGTACCAATCGAGTTCAGACAAGTCAATTAAAATCGTGACAAGTTCTTTATCGTCCAGTTTGCCCGCCAGCACATTTGGTCACGGCCGGCGCCCGTCTGATACACGCTCCAAGAACCTCGATGTTGGCACCGACCGGCGGTTACTGCCCAGTGTCTCTGTTACTTACACTTGTTACCTCACCGAATAACTTAGCGAAGTTGAAACTATCAAGAGCAATAGATCACATATCATGATGATGGGTCCATAGGTGTATATATGGCGGAGGGGGGAGGCGGGTGGACTCACCCGCCGCTTAAATATTGATAACTTACTCTACTTACACAAAAATCAGGCTAATCAGGGGCCAGGCCACCCCTGAAAAATGTTTCTATAAACGCCAAAAGATGGGTCGCAAGACTCATCAGCTAAATAGTGAATATGTCATGGAATAGGTTCCATGGATGTTGTAGGCAACATTATGAAAAGAATATCTTCAAGTTGTTATAGTTCACTAAGTTAATTGCGACCACGTACCGGAAGACGTAGCGTTGGAATGCCTCCTACAAGGTGGACCGATGACTTGGTAACGGTTGCGGGAGTCCGATGGATGCGAGACGCACAGGACCGTTCGCTGTGGCGACGCTTGGGGGAGGCCTATGTCCAGCAGTGGACGTCTTTCGGCTGAAATGATGATGATGATGATGAAGTTAATTGTGTTGAGGCAGTCTCCCTTAGACCAACACTCCGATTAGTTCAGGAGGACGACACATGAAGGAACTACACGGCATAAATAGTATAGTATAGTCGGCCTTATAATGTTCCCACTGCTGGGACTCAGGCCTCCTCTCTAGGAGAGGGAATCTACCACGCTGGCCCAGTGCGGGTTGGTGGATGTCACATGTCTTCGAATTTTTGGTTCTAGGACATGCCGGTTTCCTCACGATGTTTTCCTTCACCATTTTGAGAGCAGTGGTAATGAAATAAATTACACAAAGTACGCGACCTACAACTCGTAAGTCGGGGCCGTTAGAACTCGGCCACCACTGCTCTCTACACGGCACAAAAGCGATATATAACTCAGCAATTTTTCATAACAGGCTGCCAAAGAGAACAATATTTCTCACTAATAAGTTTCCACGTGCTAATTTAAGCGGCTAGACGGACTTCTTAATCTTACATCAGACTAGTCATCTTATCAGCAAACCAATCAGTAACTACCCACTCCAATATGCAAATAGTAGCAAAAACGAAACTCATCCATTCCTCAGCAAGATTACCAGTCCAGTCAAAACACACTAAAGGCTTGATCACCTTGACCCTGACCTCTCAAGACGTGGACGTAAACGGACACTCTTATCAGTTGTCCAACAATTGTATTAATTCTTAATTCGATCGAAGTAGAGATAAGCCCAAGAATATGTAGATGAGAACCTGTTGACTTGTGCAAAAATAGAGGTGGTACTTGAGTAGATAGCAAACAGAGCCCAAACTTATTTGTCGTGATGAGGCTTCATTACTTTTACTTACATTACTGAAACCGGGTTGTAGAGGTCTGATAGGCAGTCGCTCCATGTAAAACACGGGTATTTAGCGTATCCGGCTACGAAGACTGAAAGCCGACCCCAAGCTAGTTGGGAAAAGGCTAAGGAAATGATGAGGTTGAGACGTCATTAGAATTAGATAAACAGTGCACGCATCGCCATTCCAATGTGATGGAACGATCACACCATTTTCAGGTTATATAAAACACTAAAACGACTTCTACTGTTCCAAAATGTTAATACAATGGTTTTTACTTAAAGGATAGACAAGAAACATTGTCCAGGAACCAAATTTCAAAATCTTGCATCTTGGTATCAGATTAAAGAATTTAATTAAAACAATAATCTGGACATTCATTCATATATTTACGTGAATTATTAAATCCACGTAAATATATGAAAGTGACTCCAACATTTAAGCAAACTCTCAAGTGGAAAATAATCTTTGTGATGTCGTAGTCCAGTGTGGTGTGTCTTTATTGGAGGACATGCCACTAAACTTTTTGGTCATATCCAAAAAATAATGATGTCATGACGTGCCGCAAAAGAATCTTGACGTTGTGTATTAATGGACAGACTACGTAATTAAACTAGCTGTTATTAACTCTTCATATGGAATTCGTATATCGTGACGTTTACAGTTGTTTGTTTGTTTAAGCTGTGGATCCCCGCATTAACGCCGGCGTTAACGCGCCATTGTCTTTCTATTGTGTCTCTAATTACGCACTCAAAAGGTTAATAAAAAAAAAATGAGAAAGTTAGTGTGATTACTACTGTTTAAAATAATCAAGATGTTAAACATCTTACACTGGCGTCCCCGAATTATTTTCCCGCCTGCCACTAGTGGTACGCGTGCCATAGGTTCGCCATCCCTGTTGTAGACTGTCACTTCTTAGCGAGTTCTCCATTTATTATCTACTCCATGCAAAAAGTAGTAGGTAGTGTAGGTAGAGATGACAATTTTAAAAGGTTAGGAGTATTCATCGACGTCGTGAGCAAACATGCGAAAAATATCGTGTCGTTTAAAAAAAATTAGTAATTATTACCAATAATGGATGAAAGAATGTGTGGCTAATAGTTTATGTAGGTACTTAATTATAAAAGATTAATCAGAAGTGACCTTATATACCATGGAGCGGGCTATGCTTGGATTTCCTTGCGTTATCGGATCAGGTACGACATATCCACAGGAGAACCAAGGTTACCAACATAGCCCAAAGAATCGCCAAACTTAAGTGGCAGTGGGCAGGACACGTTGACGATGAAAGGTTCTGGAGTGGCGACCGTGTACAGGAAGATACAGCGTTGAAAGGCCGCAAGGTTGACCGATGACCTGTTGAGAATTGCGGGAATCTGATGGATGCGGGACGGGTAGTTGTGGCGACACTTGTGGGAGGCCTGTATCTAGTGGATATCTTTTGGCTGAAATGATGATTAGTACAATATAAAAGGAAGCTTATACAGCGTTGTGAAACGATGTAATAACGCTAGTATGAGACTATTACACTTTTGTCTAGTCTTATGACTGGATCTACCTAATTAGCCAGGGCCTTGTCGATATGAAGGGTCCCAAGGCTCATTGAAAACAATAGACAAAATGGCTTGATCGATTCGACGAAACTTTTTGGAAAAAAATATGTAGTTTTACTAATTAATTATAAGAAGCAGTCCTGTTGCTCGCTCTTGGGCGGGGCGAAAGGGTGTGTCAGACTTTTACTGACTAAAAACCCACTCCTGTTCCTTCTTTGCCTTTCATACCAGGGCCGGGTTTTCCTTTCAGAAGCGAAACCATGGCCCCAGTAGGCTTCGACCCTGCTGGGCTCCTACGGTTTGCTCACATCTCCTTGAGACGCGCGTGGAACACTACGCACCATCGACGACTTGGTCTTGGTCCGGACGGTTACCGGACGGTCGGACGGCAAGCTACCCATTGCTCGCCGTCCGCAAGCCGACGCCTACGCTGGCCGGAAATGGGGATCGGGATCCCGGCGGCTGGGGCGTGAGGGCTGCTCCCTCGCGCGTGCACATGCGGCCTCCTCCTTTGCTAGCATTACTGCTTCGAAAAAAGAGGCGACCGCCTGCCACTCCTCCTTGCTTTGGACCATGGCCTGTACCAAGGCCCGGCGCGAGAAATCGTTGCCGCCGATTTTCCCCACGAGGACACGGCCCTGCTCTGTCCTCCGGGTGGTCCACACAGTGGTGACAACCGGGCGTTACTTCCGCACGAATCCGGTGCAGGAACTTCCTGAACTCACCATGCTCGGTGAGAACCTGTGTCATGCGGAAGGTGAGGACGCCGTGAGGACTTTCCAGCCACTTCTCAAAGAGGGGACTTACCGCCATAATTATGGCGTGCCCAAAGAAGCAGTCTTTGATATCACTGCTAATAATATGGTGGATCACAACAATTGTTTACAAGTACTCAACGTTGGTGTTTAAATTCGGCCTATGTTCACAATTTATTTAAAGACTTTCTAGTTAGCCATAGTACCTAACTCATGACCAGTTGAAGATTATCTCAAATAATATAATATTCCACAACTATCACACAACGCCATCTAGTCCCAAACTAACCAGAACTTTTGCTATGAGCACTAGACACCTGATAAACATACTTAAATTTAAAAAATGTTGTAGATAATTACACCCAGACACAGAATAAATGATCGTGCTCTTCACACAAACATTTGTCTTGGGTGGGAATCGAATCCACGATCTCCGGCATGGCAGTCTCGGCTACTTACCACTAAACTAACAGGCCAGTCATTAATGGGTCTACATCTCTCTTTTGATCAATCATTGCCATACTTACTTTGCGAATCGTGGAAAACCGTTTTTCATTAACTAGTATGACCCTGTCTATTCCTACTCCATATCCTACTGATGAATGAAAAAATAAAAATAAGCAAAGTAATTTGCAAGAATTGGCTTGTAATGGATGTGGAGATCTGTAATACCTGTAAAGAGTGGCTTATATATTAAAAAAGGAAACTTAAAACAGCATATTATGCTGCATAGATGTTGTCTATTGCCCATGCACATAAAGATAAAGTATTAACGTACGTATTGGATTAAGTTATCAATAAAAACCAGGATCCAAATTTTGAATTTGGAACTTAAAACCATTACTATCACAATATTTAGTAGTTTTCCTTTTTTTTCATGCCAGCATCCAACTTTTGAATTCGGAACTTGAAACCATAATGCGCCAAAATAAGTGTAATTTTTTACTCATTACACTAGGGGTCTGGTTGACCTCGAGTAAGATCGGATGTGTTCGGACGGGCTCGTGCGAAGGGTGCCACTGTTATCTGGCACGAGGCGCGACAGTGGCGCGTGCGCAGACCACGTGGACATTCGACCTATGAGTAGTGCGGGGAGAGGTGTGAGCTTTTTATCGAAGAATCTGAGAGAATTTTTCTCATCTATATTTTCATTATAAATAAGAGTTTAAAAAATTGTACAACTAATTTATAGGTATTTGTTTGTAATTTGCTGCTGTATCATATAATTTATTATCATAGTTCAATCATAAAAAAAATGTTAAGTCTGTTGTTAATTCATTAAACCCCAAGCGAAAGCGTTCGCTCGCTCATTGTCTTTCTATTGTGTCTCTAATATTACGATACTCGAAAACTCAACTTTTGTGTTACCAAATTAATGTTACTGTAATCGTATCTTTTGCATTTTTAAATTGATTTACAGGATTAGGTACATATCACATTTTAAGAAACTTTTAGTTGCTCACTATACTTTTTTAAATCCGCCCCTAAGACGACCCACTGACCACTTTTTACGTATTCACTTTTAATTTGGATTTAAGTAAAGGTTGTAATCTGAATTACAACGAATTTTAATTACTGACTGAATTCTTTATCGATAAAATTATTAAATTAAAATAATCGCAGCTTATTCACTTGATATAACAGCAACGCACCTGTACATGCCAAACATTACAGACAGCATTTTCAAAAAAATAAAAAAAAATGTTAATTACCCACTAAAATTATAATATCTACCTAATTAATAAAAAACATAACATAAATATGTCTATGGCCATCACGACCATCACTATCACTTATCGATACGCCGGGGGGATAGCGTAAACAAGCGGAGAGGGGTAACCTTGGCGGCGCATGCGCAGCTGCCCAATGATCACCTGCCTCCCGCCGCCATCTTGGATCCAGCAAGCAAACAAGTACACACACAGCGCAAAACATTCACGTCTTTTTGTATTAATAAAAATTTCGACAATTTCGTTTTAAAGTTCATTTTATGACATTTATTGATCAGTAGGTACTGTGACTTTTTTGTTTTGAGAATTTGTTAATTTTATCTCCCGACGCACCGACCATTTTATTGACAGTTTTATATACCCCATAACTTTAACAATTTAAGCAATCAAAGCTGAATGATAATTCTAAAACTAGAAACATACCATAAACAGTTTTTATTAAGTATCAAGTATCTGGCGTCTATTTAATTTCGCATTTCCAAACGTATCATATTTCTAAAAAAAAAAAGAAATAGCCAATTGATATAAAGTGTTAATTCGTATTTCATCTGTTAACCGTCTGTAAGTAACTTTAATTAGATCGATAACTTTAGTAACAGGTTTATTATTAGTTAAAGTTTTTTGTATATACTTTAAGTAAAATGTCAAATAACGTCAAGTGCACATTTCCATGTCGCCGTAAACTAAAAAAAGAAAAAAACTTTAAAAATAACTTTTTGAAAGCAGGGTGGCAATGTCAAAAATCTAATGTTCCAAATTCAAATCGAATCGAATGCAAGAAACACCTTGCCAGCGACAAAAAACAGAGCTAATGCGAAAGACAGGTGTTTCGAGTTAATAACTTTTAAGACTGGCCACGATTCAGACAGTCGAATTAAGTTTAAGATTAAGAACAAAATACTCGTTTACGCAAATTGAAGGTAATTTTGTGGGTTGCATAACTCGGTCGCTAAAATCGTGATAAAAGATCTTCGTGATTTTAAATCTTTAGAAATGTTTTGTTCCTATATATTCAAAGGTTTTGAACAAATATGAAAGAACTTATAACTGGAAGTCAAAGTAATATGTTCAATTTAGAACCAAGTTCATCATTGTGTGTAGTGATGGCCCAGTGTTTAAGGCAGGGTTTGAAACCGAGCAAGTACCATTGTGAATTTTTTAATTCATATGTACTTTTTCAAGTTTACCTAGGACATTACTGACACCGTTGGTCTCGGTTGTCATTCGTAGATCTCTGACAGTCGTTACAAATAGTCAGACTCCAGAAAGTCCGACCATCAGTCTATGCAAAGAGTATCTTGTTGTGGGCAACAAGATACTCCTTCAGATATTCAAGGAGTACATTGCTGTGGGTAACAAGATACTTCTTAGATACCTGCCTGCCTGTCTCCTTGGAACCTAGTTACTGGGGTAACTAGGTTTGGTGGTCTGATAGGCAGTCGCTCCATGTAAAACACGTGTATTCAGCCTCATCTGGTTAGACTGGAAGACGACCCCAAGCTAGTCTGGAAAAGGCTAGAGAGATGACGATGAGTACCAAGTTCATCCCTAGAAGACTATGAATAGGTACTAGTGATGTAACGAATATTCTTATTCGCATTCGCATTCGTATTCGCAAGAAACATGCGAATGTTTGACGAATGTTTTTAACAAACAAAAAAGAGTGTGTGTACTTATGTACACGCGTTAGAAGTTATACTTCTTTGGCGTATGGAAAAAAAAAACTAAAATGCAGTAGTGATTAACGATAAATATTAAAATTAATCAAAAAGATTTTATTTAAATAAAAAAGGTTTTATTAACTTAAAAATAATAGAATATACAACTTGAACATAGTTATCAATTTTCATGCATGCCACCTAGAACTAACTTCACGATGTAGAATTTAGGTGACGGTGTGCGCGCGCATCGTAAAAATTCACTCTCATCATTTTTCACCTAGAACTAACTTCACGATGTAGAATTTAGGTGTCGGTGTGCGCAAAAATTCACTCTCATCATTTTTCTCTATCGCGCCAAAAGAAGTATAACTTCAAAAAGGAAATAATATACCTACTGATTGAATGGATATAGAATTACAATATAAGTAATATGATTTTATAATTTTATATTTAATTTAATATTATTTTTCTATCTTGCATTTCACATTTTCAGTGTCAGAAATTGAAACAAAAGAACATGTTAGAGAAGTTTAGAGTCATGTTTTTATATCACTTAAATTTAACAAATACAATAATACTAACTTAATGTGATTAGCTTCGTTCAATCAGTTTGTAACGGCTCTGCTATGTTCGGTTTAAACTTATAGATCTGACATAAAATGTCAAACCTGTATGACATTTTGCGTGTACTTTATTTGAAAGTCAACATTCGCATTCGCATTCGTGAATATTAAATTTGAATATTCGCATTCGGGAATGTGAGAAATCTAACATTCGTTACATCAGATAAGGATGTAATGGGGGCAAACAAATCTTTGGATATCATTTTTTTTCGAACTCTGAAATTCCTTGTTTTGAAAATAGTTTTTAACACTATCCAACTCGGCTATCAACCAGGATCTATAACCGCACCCAACCATCAATACTACAAATTTTAGTCCGATAATAAAAAAAACTTAAATTTTACACCTAACTTCCTAGGATAGAATTACGATTTTCGATACATATTCATGTTATTTCAACATAATACGAATTTAAAATTCATATTTAGATAAATATCGACTTTGTATGTCATATCATAGATAACATCTTTATCAATAAAAAAAAACAGCGCATGAATAATAAAAGATCAAAAGATTCTTAATCCGGTCTGTTTTAAAAACATGCAGAAGTGTGTAGAAATCTATTTTCAAATATGTTATTTGAAAATAGAAATACGCTATATTTCTGTACGCCAGAAAGCAGCCCTGCTAAGCCAAAAAGCGCTAACTCAATTTTTCTTCTTTTTGAATTGATGGTTTTTTTTTTCCTTAAAGTATTTAGGTCCAGTAGGTTGCCGCGTTTATAGTGGCATCAGTGGCGTATTTTAGGTCGAAAGTGCAGATGTAGGGACACTTTGGGCACTCTAATAAGTGGGCCATCTTCTAGTCAGGAGCACCGCACTTGCATTGGGTGTCGGAGGAGTGTGTAATCCCTGAGTTTCGAGAAAAAAAAAAACGATTTTGTATAGAACAATTGTTATCATCTTAGTGACATATAGGTACTAAATCTAAGCTTCTGACAGCGGCTTTACTGGCTTGGTATGTTGATAAAAGTGAGATACTTTTATCAACATACCAAGTCCTTTTTCATATTAACAGAGTCATTTATTTATATTATTGTTATTACTAAGTGCCTACGGATTGTTTTTTCTTTTTAATATTTCAACAAAGATTTAATTATTTGATGCAAAAAAAAAGAAAGAATTATCGAAAAATTTCTAGTTACTGCTTTTTGGTTTAGTCGAGCAGTAAAGTCTATACCGAAACATAAACTAAGTTCGATATTCAAACGCATGAAATCCATCGAATAAAAGAGTTATCATTGCCATAAAATCGCGAATTTATAAAGGAGTCTTTATTTCGAAATAAAATTGACAAAATACTTTACAACTTTTTTATGTGTTCTGCCGTTAAACGTTCCGCATACTCCAATAGATTCGTGGATTATTAGGGTTCCGTAGTAACTAACGAAACCTTATAACTAAACTTCGCTGTCCGTACGTCCGTCCATTTGTCTGTCTGCGGGCTATATCTCATGAAATGAAAAACTTAGACAGTTGAAATTTTTACAGAGTGTGTGTATTTCTATTGCTACTATAACAACAAAGAATAAAAACTGTACGGAACCCTTTGTATGGGAGTCAAACTCGGACTTTACAGGTTTTTCATTTAGTTTGTTTTAAACGAAAATTCTTATTATTCATGTGATCGCATACTGAATATTTTTATGAGGTATTATTTCCTTGAATAGTATAAACATACCTGTTTAACACGCTACTTCTTAAATATACAGAAACGGAAGGTACCTACTAGCGTAAACTTATTAGCCATTACAGTTTTTTGGGATTTTTTTTTTTTTTTTTTTTTTTTTTTTCGGTAGGAGTGGGAAATCCTCATGGACGCCCAAGCTGCCTCACAGACGAGCCAGTCTGGGCAGTGTCAGACTCCTACTGACTAAAACCGCACTCCTACCTTACATTTAAACCACGGACATGACGTCCGTGCCCTTGTTTGATAATTATACATTATTTGCTTCTGGGCAACTCCACGTGCAAGTGGCGTCACTCCAGAGCATCTTTCAGCGATTGCAATAAATCCCGTCAGAATTTCAGGGTTTAGAGGCCACCAGTCCGAAGCGATACCCAAGCGACAACGACCCACATACGCATCAAAAATCAGGAATCTCCCAACCTTCAACACACATACAACTCATCGCCGCCCAAAATGCCGCACCAAAGAAATGGCCCCTCAACCCCAATAACTATACTTAATACTAATACTTAATAGGTACTATACATAATATTAATTATATACATATAACCATAAATACCATCTAGTTTATATTACATAATTATTATCAATAACTATAACTACTATATTATGTTGTAAATACAACGTTTGACTTCTGTTCATTTTTTTTTTTTTTTTTTTTTTTTTTTTTTCTTTCTTTTTTTTTTTTTCTTTCTTTCAAAAGTGCAGCCTGTTTACTTTTTTTTTTTTTTTTTTCTTTATTTTTTTATTTTTTTTTTTTTTTTCTTTTGGACCTGGTGATACATATTACGTCCTTAAAATTAGGTGATACTATGATAAATGTTTACTTAATGGTACTCTCTCCTCAGTCGCGGATTATCCACCTCACCATTCCCCGTTTTACCCAAGACGGCCCCGAGCAATACCCGCGTCGTCCAAGGCGCCATCAACTCGTCATTGCCTTAGTAAGCGGATCAGTGCCTCGACGACTGTTTCGTCCCGATGCCGCATGGCGTTCTTCATGTTGGTGTTGATGATGTCCCTGGTCGACGCTTCCTGTGCCCTCCTCACAAACCGTCCAATTGCGTCATCAGCGTTGTCGGCGTAGTACACGCAGTGGGCAGTATGTCTGGAGACTGCCACTACTGCGTGGGGGACGCTGCTGTGAATCCGGATATTTATGGATTTTGTCTTCAGGATGATGACCGACTCACTGCTAAGACCCTGGGCTTCGTGAATAGTTAGGACGCATGATCCAGCACCAGCCCCATATCCCTGGTCAATGAGGGTCTTCTTCTCCTCCTGCGTGTGGACCAGAAAAAGCGTGTTGGGAAGTGTGCCGGAAATATGCGCGCCCGTGAACCTCCTCAGCTGTAGGGAGTGGACCTGGTTCCTTGACGAGTAAATGCCGGGGTACACCTCCCCCAGGGCATACGCGACATCCATTGGATTCCGGTGTGTGCAGGACAGCTCGTGGCCGATGGTCACCACTAAGTCCGGACGGGCGTAGCTAATGGGGAAAAGATTTTCCCTGTCCAGATAGGGCAGTTGATTAATATCTCCGATAAGGACCGCGCTACTAGCGCCTGACAACCGGACTGCCATTACGATGGCCCCGAAATGGTTCATAAGAGCCTCATCTACGAGAATGCGATTGCATTTTTGTGACTCTTTGCACCCGTTCGATAGAATTGAAGCCATCGTGCGCACCTTGGTTCTGTTGTCTTCGCCGATTTTGTGCGCTAACTTTTGCCGTAGGTCTTTTGCGGCCTCGGTTGTTGTAGTGACTATGACGTCGTTGTCCTTATCGAAGTTATTGATCACCCAAGTGGTCTTGCCGCACCCTGGAACACCGTTGACCCAACTGATGTCCGGCAAGGTCCAGCCTCCAGCCTGATCTATAGTCCTCGAGATTGCTTCCGCCTGTTCGAGGATCTTGTCATCCAGCATAATTTTGGTGCACCGAGCTACTACCACAATTGGGTCGCCTTCGGGTGTCGCGAAAGTAATACGGCCAGTCCGCGACGTTGCCGACTCATCTAGCGGTATGAACCCACACGTAGCACTATATGCAGCCATATATTGACCAGTCATTTCTCCCTTGATGACTTGGGAGGTGACATTATTATATATGGCTGCCGCAGCCTCCTCTAGTCTCTCCTGAAGCAACCCTTCAGTCTCTAGCTGGTATGACTGCATGATTTTCTGGCAAGTCATGAGACCGACAGCATTGATTCCTTTTGTGATCGCTTGAAACTCGAAAAAGGCATTCGCCACGTGGTCGCCTGGCTTGGTTACCGTCCTGAGTTCCGGCGGGCTGACTTGCCCCCTGTCGGCTCTCGTAGGCGTTGGGCGCTTCTGTTTCGGTGGTTGTGGGACAAACCTGATGAACTCCTGTACTGCATCTATCTGTCTGATATGACGGGGCCTGGCACCAAATCCCAGCCGCCTGCTTAGAAAGTTGGAGACCGATTTCCATCGATCCATGGTATCGATCTTCTTCTCCAAACTACGTCTGATTTTTGCCTCCGAAGCGGCCCTCTCGGCTGCTATCTTCTGCTGTAGTTTCTCTGATCCGCAAGGTGTTGCTGGGACCGACCTGGAGGATGTTCGTTGTACAGTCTCTGCTGTTTCCAGTACGGCACACTTTTGGTGGGGTCTAAGAAAACTGAGGTCTTCCCCCCTGTCCTCATACACCACCAACTCGTGATCTTTAGAGGCTTTAATGCAACCGTATTGATCAGCAACCTCACCTCTGTCGTAAACAATCACCATTGCATCCACGCTGATGATTCGGGAGCGCGTACTCGTGGTCCGGTCTGTCTCTGCGATTTCGGTGAGCAACGAGCATACTTGGGCAAACGGAGTTGTCTCATGCCACTCGAAAAGTGCGATTGTTTTATTTTGCAATCGCACAACACGGTATTGGTGTTCGGCAATCTTTGCAACGGGTAACGCATTGAACTTTGTTATTAGTTTAACTTTGTGTTAGTTTTTTGGGATTAATTAAAGCACTTTTATGGATAAAAGTGAATGCTACACATGGTACAGCACATTTTACCTCTTCTCTAAGTTATACAGTTATGTTAATGGTTTGAGTTACGAATAATGTCACTATCGCAAATATATTTTTTATTAACTTATTATCCGATATTATTCCGAACTAAAAATTGAGATCAGTGGTGGCCAAGTGGTAACGGCCCCGACTTACGAGTTGTAGGTCGCGGGTTCAAACTCAGTCAGACGCATTACTTTGTGTAATTTATTTCATCACTACCGCTCTCAAAGTCAAAACGGTGAAGGAAAACATCGTGAGGAAACCGGCATGTCCTGGAACCAAAAATTCGAAGACATGTGACATCCACCAACCCGCACTGGGCCCGCGTGGTGGATTACGGCCCATTCCCTCTCCTAGAGAGGAGGCCTGAGTCCCAACAGTGGGAACACTATAAGGCCGACGACTATGCTATAAATTGCAAAAAATCGTACGGATATTTAAATTTACGGTCTTGAATTAAGGGCTACTCTAGTGCAATCACTATACGCACTTCAGCGCATAAAGCTATATAGCCTGTATATTAATATCTATTAATTTTGCTTGATTAAGAACCCCTCTTTAGGTAATAGCTTCCTCCAATAAATTTGTGCCAATTTTTTCGGTATTTTTCCAGTGTAAATCATTTCTGGAATTCTAGCCAGCCAATTTAATAACTTCATCGAGAAAGATAGGCTTCTTATGATTCTTATAAAAAAACTATCACTATTTAAACTGTGCGTCATAGAAAACCGCTGACACATACATTCCTCTGAAGTCCACGTGAAAAGTTATTTATTTGAACAATTTTCCCGGAAATTCTTAAAAATCCATCGAACTATTTTAAACGTGCGGTATTTCCGTACCGGGTTCAATTCGAACACACTGTAGGTATAAAATCTCATGATTAATCGATTTTCTCGTTAAATCGTGATTAATGATTATTATTGTGAATTTATTTTTTATTGTAAAGAACGAATTGATGTGGTTAACACTTAATTGTTAAATCGAACACCTTGTTAACTGTATAAGATTGCAATTTGATAATTTTGTGAACTTTGTTGCAAGTTTTTAATAACGTATTCTATCTATGTCTATATATACATTAGGTGGCCAGATCATAGAAATTGATCACTTCATGATATATGGCCAACTAAAACTGGTCAGATCGTTTTAAGCGTTAACGTTTGATGATATTTCAATCCTCGTTTGGCCTAGTTTCTTTAGACCTTTTATTATCATAGAAATGCTACATCAATGATATGGCCAAACGAGGATTGACATATCATCAAATGTTAACGTTTAAATGATCTGGCCAGTTTTAGTTGGCCATATCATGAAGTGATTAATTCCTATGATCTGGCCACGACATATAGGTACATTATTGTCCTTATCTTGTTGTCCTTGGAAAGTATATAATAATAGTCGATTATTTTGCTTTATGATATAATCTTTCTTTTGAGTAGCCTAGTCTACGTCATGGTTTGGGTGTCAAGGAGTAACACACAAATATATTTAGATAATTTATCCTTCGCCTTTCTAATCATCATCAACATTTCAGCCCAAAGACGTTCACTACACGTCGGCTATATCGGCGACCTTGGTTCTCCTCCGAATATCTTCATTTCTGACGCGATCACGCAAGAAAACTCCGAGCATAGCCCTTTTCTATAATACATAATATAAAAAGAGAAACTGACTGACTGACTGACATATCAACGCACGGCCGAAACTACTGGGACTAAGAGTGTGAAATTTTGCACAAGGTTTCCGTATATGACGTAACCGAGCACTAAGAGAGGGTTTTCCAAAATTCACCCCCTAATAATTCACTGGGGATGAAACGGGGTATCCAAAGGTTGTATGGCGATACCTATTTAATTGCACGCGAGCAAAGCCGCTGGCAGAAGCTTGTGTATAATATATTATCTAAAAGCTTCTGCCAGCACGTAAAGCCGTTGGTCCCGGTTGACATTCGTAGATCTTGTCAGAAGATAGAAAATCTGACCATCAGTCTATCCAAGGAGTATCGTGTTGCCAAGTAACTGGGTTGTGGAGGTCTGATAGGCAGTCGCTCCATGTGAACAGACAGGTCAGCCGCATCCGGTTAGACTGGAAGCCGACCCCAAGCTAGTTGGGAAAAAGCTAGTGAGATGATGATGAAGTATCTCTAAATTCAAGATCTCACGAAGTGGCTAAATACTCTGGTAATTTAGCCACTTCGGGTGATCTTGAATTTGGCTGTACGTTCTCAAGTATTTTGTGTGAACCTGATAGGTTGGTATAAATTTTGAGTATTTTTCTTAGGGCGCCGTACCACAAAAGGAAAAAAACGGAACCCATATAGGATCACTTTGTTGTCTGTCTGTGTGTCAAGACCCTTTATCTCAGTAACGCATGAAGGTATCGAGTTGAAATTAAAACCATATACTCAAATCTGCGGTCCCTTGAAGCTGTGAAAAAATCAAACTTGTGAGTTAACGAAAAAAAGATAAGGCAGTTTATGTGGTAAAAATTGTGTTTTTCGTCACTCTCAAGGGAATCAAAATTCATAGGGTACTTTCCGTTGATCTAGAATTCTGAAATTTGGCATGAAGCAAAGTTTCATAGCACAAATATAGGAAAAAATCGGAAAACTGTAAATTGGTAGTTACGTCACAAAAAAAAACTTTTTTTGCGATTAGGAAAAATCTTCGTAACTTAATTCGGGAATTGAACTGTTTTCATAGGTAAGTTTTTACGGAACCCTCAGTGCACGAGTCCGACTGTTCATTAATGTAATTGTTTAGACCCTCAAAGTGTTTGCTTATTTAATGATGAACATCCAGAATTTTACGCCGATATCTCGTATATTTTGCAACAACAATTGTATGTGTTATTAAATAAATACATAAATAAATAATAAATTTTTTGCCTTAATTTGTCAAACTTTTTATCACTAAACTTAGTTACCGATGTAGAATCTCAAACTATTCAACTGTAAAATCTCCGAGTACTTCACAATACACATTTAAAAGACAAACAGACAAATTTCACAGCTCGTAAACTTCCAAAGTTTGTGCACCAGTAACTCCTAATGTCAAAAATTCTAACCGTCTTGAGAAGGTAAGAAAATCGTTACCATATACAAAAAAAAACCTTATTCTTCAATCCTTTATACGGAAGGGGTAAGGCAGATGCGCCCGCGCAGATGTTAAGAAACACGATTAATGAATTTTGCTACTGTAATGAATGTAGGCAAAACTGGTTCTTTTTGTTGGTTATATTGATTGTTAATGCCGTTAAGTTATCAAGGAAGCACGTACAAGTATTTGTTTGTTTGGTTGGGACTTTTAAAGTATCCATACAATTTGTTAAACTGACGTTCATTTCATTTTAGTGATTGATTATCTGTAGCAACAAATTTATTACAAGCAGGCTCTTAGACTCTGATCCCGTTTTCCAGCTACCATAGACGTGCATTTGCAGATGACGAGCAATGGTTAGCTTACCGTCCGGCCGTCCGGTAACCGTCCGGTAACCGTCCGGGCCGAGCCCGAGTCGTCGACGGCGCGTAGTGTTCTCGCGCGCCTCAAAGAGATGTCAGCAAAACCGAACAGTACCGGGTCCAGCAGGACCGAAGCCTACTGGAGCTATAGGTTGACTTTGCAAAGGGCGACTGTAGAAACATAGTGTGTGGTTTTATTCAATAAAAGTCTGACACGCCTTCCCGTTCCACCTTAGAGCGAGAGAAATCATTAAATGATTTCACACCTCAAAAAAAATGTATTGTCTTGAATGGCTTGGTCTATCTGAGCATTTGGGTGGTTGGATATTGAATTGGTCAAGTGCGAGTCTAACAATTATAAAAAAAAACTGTGAAAAGGAAACTATAAGGTCCTACATGACTAAAACAGATGATTAATTCTTTTATTACATTCCCATATTAGTATTGTAATAAAATACAATTATAAAGAATTGATTGAAATATAAAATACTTGAGGCTGTGTGACAGAAACATTGTAGCAACAAAAACTAGGCATTTCCTGCAGCGTTTCTTACAACTTTTTTGTTTCAGTAAATTATGGTTGGGCAAAAGCTTTCCTACATTATGTGATCTCTGGTAACACACCTCCTTCGTTGAGAACGATCTCAACCTCTAACCATCACTTAGGGTGTTTTTAATATCGTGCGGATTTCATCACGCATGCGGGTCTTCCCCGCATGCAAAAATTTCTAAATGCAAAAAAAAACGCACGATTACAATAAATACTTGTATGAAATGAACATTTGCGGCGGTTACGCGTGCGGAGCAATCCCGCATGCGTGATCAAAACCGCACGGTATTAAAAACACCCTTAATACTATTTAAAATTAGAAAATTATAGCTAAGTTAAACCAGGAAACCACAAGGAAACTTACTCTCAGAATATAAAATATCCTATATACATGGACTGGGTAGACCAAATTGCATCTAAGTTCGTCCAGCCGGTTTAGAGTGAAGGAGTAACACACATACACACAGATACATTCAGACTTTTGCCTTTAAAATATTTCTGTAATATCTGAATCTGTCTTTCCTTTCATTCGCCCGATAAATAAAAGCTAGAACTACACTACGCACACGTGTGCCACACACGCCGATCTGGGCACGTCGGTCTTCATACATTTTATATGGAAACTAGACTTGTAGAGCTACACTTGATACACGCCACGCGACGCCATACGAGGTCGTTCTACGTATAAATCAGGTGTGTTACACGTGTGCGTCGGTCTAATGTAGTTCTAGCTTACTTTTACTTTATTACTTTAAAATTCGAGGTCAACAACACTTGAAAAAATTCAGTTACTGATTTTTAGCATCTCCAAACTCATCCACTTTTTTTTTTTAGCGTCTCAATTATTATTATTGTTAAGAATGATGCTAGTGATGATGGACATACAGTCACTCTTCTATTTTTATATCGATATTGTCATAATAGTAATTTTCTACCTTGTTTGGTATGCGGCAGTAATGTACTGAGCTATATTTCTCAAGATTATCCATTCATAAAAACCATGATTGCGTCAATATTAAACACAATGCCTTATAGGTTTACTATAAAATGAGGTTGCATTATGGATAAAAAAATATAATTAAATTATTATAAAATTGTTGAGAAAAAAAATAGACTTGTTGTCCTTGGAAAGTATATTAATAGTAGATTATTTTGCTTTAAGATCTTTCTTTTGAGTAGCCTAGTCTACGTCATGGTTTGGGTGTCAATGAGTAACACACAAATATACATAAATATCAACAAACGCCTATATTCTATCCTTCGCCTTTATAATCTATACATTTTATAAATCTGTAGAAGTTTTCAGTTGTGCGCGCATCACGTAAAATGTACGAGACTGATGTAGATAACTTTTATACATTAAAATTGTGTGTAACTTGCTATATTACTTAGGCTTTGTTTCATCGCAATCGGTTGACTATATCGAAAGATATACTACATTAATTGACTGTTACGCGGTACGAAGTTTTCCGGGTACAGCTAGTACATAATTTATTTATTTATTTTATTAATAAATAAATAAATAAATAAATAAAATAAATAATAATATATTATGTATAAATAAAAGGAGAAACTGACTGACTGACATATCAACCCACAGCTAAAACTACTAGGACTAGGAACATGAAATTTTGCACAAGGCTTCTTTTTATTACGTAGGCGAGCACTAAGAGAGGATTTTCTAAAATTTACTCCATTAAGGGATGAAACGGGGGTCCAAAGTTTGTATGCAGAATAGGATTGTCAACTTTTTTACAAGAAATAAAGTTTCTTTTTTATATGCGAAGAATATTAAACAGTATTTTAGAAAAATGAACAGATATAACATATTTGTTTAATGTTTTTAATACATATTTTTAGAGCTACTCACACAACTTATTAATTTACAGTTTTTATTAAAAACTTCATACGCCTCACCCCGATTATAACTAAAAATAAATGGTGCTCATTCGAACACTTACGAGTATAGTGTCAAGCACATAGATATAGAATTCCGTATATTCATATCTATGGTCAAGCATTTTGATACTACAGTTATACTTTATTTTTGTTCAACAAAACCTGTAAAAAGTATAACGTAGTGAAAAACAGTATAATACTGTACAGGCCATGGTCCGAAGCGAATAGGAGTGGCAGGCAGTCGCCTCCTTCTACGAAGCAGTAATGCTAGCAAATGAGGAGGCCGCACGTGCACGCGCGAGGGAGCGGCGTGCACGTTCCAGCCGCCGGGATCCCGATCCCAATTTTATGACCACTGTAGGCACGGGCTTGCGGACGGCGAGCAATGGGTAGCTCGCCGTCCGACTGTTCGGTTACCGTCCGGACCAAGCCCAAGTCGTCGACGACGCGTAGTGTTCCACGTGCGCCTCAAAGAGATGTCAGCAAACCGTAGAAGCCCAGCAGGGTCAAAGCCCACTGGGGTCAGGGGTCTGCTTCTTAAAGGAAGACTCGGCCCTGGTATGAAAGACAACGAAGGAACGGGAGTGGGTTTTTAGTCAGTAAAATTCTGACACATCCTTCCGCCCCGCTCTAAAGCAGTCCGGAATATTATTGGATGATTTTCCCACCTACAAAAAAAAAACCCTAATGGAGAGACCTACTTTCACGCTGGTGAAGCCACTGGCAAAAGCTAGCAATATATATTATGTGATATTATAATGTGATTATTGATCTGTTTTTTGATAAAATTTTGGCAAATCTATCTCTCTTTCTGCCAAATCTATGGAGCACAGGAACCCAAGTATTTCTGTTAAAATCTGTATCGGATACCTATTAAGGAGACGCGATCACACGGTACAATGTGTTGCTACTGGTCTCATTTGAATATTATGATAAGAATAGGATAAGGCTGTTACAACGCGCCCATACAATGTTATAATTAGAACCGCCCTGGATATAAAGCTGCTTATCCACTGAGTAATTAGCAACTTTGCATTGGCAGAATTCTGCAACATAAAAATACGCGTCTATGAAGCGCGTCCGTGGACAGTAGGCCATAGTTTTGTATGTTAGCTTCACGCAGGCGTACACCAAGCGTATAATGACGAATAAGCCACAGTTTTGTATGTAAGCTTCACGCAGGCGTACACCAAGCGTATAATGACGAATAGGCGTCTATGAAGCCACGCGTCCGTGAACAGTAGGCCATAGTTTTGTATGTAAGCTTCACGCAGGCGTACACCAAGCGTATAATGACGAATAGGCGTCTATGAAGCTACGCGTCCGTGAACAGTAGGCCATAGTTTTGTATGTAAGCTTCACGCAGGCGTACACCAAGCGTATAATGACGAATAGGCCATAGTTTTGTTTGTAAGCTTCACGCAGGCGTACACCAAGCGTATAATGACGAATAGACCATAGTTTTGTATGTAAGCTTCACGCAGGCGTACACCAAGCGTATAATGACGAATAGGCCATAGTTTGGTTTGTAACCTTCACGCAGGCGTACACCAAGCGTATAATGACGAATAGGCCATAGTTTTGTATGTAACCTTCACGCAGGCGTACACCAAGCGTATAATGACGAATAGGCCATAGTTTTGTTTGTAACCTTCACGCAGGCGTACACCAAGCGTATAATGACGAATAGGCGTCTATGAAGCTACGCGTCCGTGAACAGTAGGCCATAGTTTTGTATGTAAGCTTCACGCAGGCGTACACCAAGCGTATAATGACGAATAGGCCATAGTTTTGTATGTAAGCTTCACGCAGGCGTACACCAAGCGTATAATGACGAATAGGCCATAGTTTTGTATGTAACCTTCACGCAGGCGTACACCAAGCGTATAATGACGAATACGGGTCTATGAAGCTACGCGTCCGAGGACAGTGGGTCTTAATGGAGATAAAACATCCTTACTAGCCTAATCAGCCTCTTATCAGGAATCGAACTCAGCGTTGTTATCTCGAATACCCGTAAACTCGTATCACTTAGTTCTAGATTAATTTAACAGGAATGTTTGGTTGTTCTTTTTGCACATTTAATTACTGACTGTACCGACAACAACATGGCATCCCGTTATGTTGGGAACAGGTGCGATGCGCATGCGCATGGTAGGTATTAATGCACGATTATTATGGGTTTTGACACCGCATTCTTGGTGGCTGGTGATTATTTTTTTTAAAGTGATAATTTATTTAAATTGGTTAGTTTGCTATTGGTTTTTGATTTGCCTGATTTTTTCCTTTCTTTCCATTATAAACCAAACTTCTGTTTAAATTATCTATATTTAAATTTTTCATCAAATTAAGTCATCTCTGTTCTGTATTCGTATGAGTAATTTGAATTACTCAGAAAAAATCAATTCAATACTTTGAGCCTGTTACAAATAAAACACGTGCTTCTCAAAACCATGTGGTTCTAAGCTATAAATACCTAGGTTACTTTACTACATAACATACTTCGCGTGTGTCGTAATAATTAGATGACTAAGGTATACTAGTAATGTCAGGTGGTAAGGTTAAATATCTGGTGAACCAGTTTCCTTTACTTTGGTTCACCCTTTAGTAGTAAAGAGATGTGATAACCTGGAAAAGTTACTGCTGAAAGGAAAAGTAGATACCTACTGTTTTGTACATGGAAATGAAGAATTTTTTTCAAGAAAGCTTGGACTTTTTACATAAAGTTATGATCAGCTGTTCTTAGTATGAAAGAAAGGTCGACGAGTCCCAAGAACAAAATCTTATCGGAAAATAAGGCGCAATATATTTAATTATTTATTCACAGAACTTTTAAACCGATAATTTTTCATATACGATTTTGTTCTTGGGACTTGTCGAGATAGAAATTAGAAATTAGATTTGTTTGGAACAGCTTAAGGAACAATAGCAATTTTTTTTTTTTTGGCAATTGAGCCGGTTTCGACTATTCTGCCAGTGTCACGTTGGGATGGCGGCCCAGTGAGAGTAACCGTCGAACTTTGTACTTCGTAGTCTGAAAAGACGAATACAAGGGTTAGTAAAAAACATGTAATCTACATTATACCAATTTTATATACAAACTAACACATGTTGGCTAATGGCAATATCGATGAGGAGCAGCTCCTTTCGAAGTACCGCGGGACCCGTTCCTACATCCATTCTGAGAGGCAGACATGATAGAAAGATATAGCCTCCTCCTTTTTGAAGTCTGTTAAAAAAAGAAGTAACAATAAAATAGTGTAACGTGATCCAGTTCAGCATAAATGCTAGACAGCCAGTGTCTGACGCAAGTTTGCAATTGAACCTAAGGCGTTGCGAACTTCAATTTTTTTTTAGAAACGACTATGAATTTTTTGAACTAATATTATAAAGACAAAATTTCATATGCATAAAATAAGTGCGTGTGTGTGTGTGTAATTTGTTACTCCATCACGCTCAAACATCTGAACGAATTTGGATAAACTTTGGCACATAGGTAAGCCATGGTCTGGTATTTTTTCCCAGAGGTATTTTCTCTTGGAATAATTTTCTACTTTTGCGACCCGACCACCCATTTCCGACTCCCTGTAAAAAAACTTCAATAACTCCTTTATTGGAGTTTTATTTTATTATCCATAAAATAAAAATAAATTACGAAAATTTACTTTTATTATTTATTTTATTTAGCTAATAATGTTTTTTTCCCCTATAGATGCTATAGCTGAAACATGCACGGATTACGTATTTCACTTTGAAAAATCTATATATATAATAAATTTGTAGAAGTTTTTAGTTGTGCGCGCATCACGTGAAATGTACGAAATCGATATAAATAACTTTTATACATTAAAATTTATTTCTACATACCTATAATAAATCTGTAGAAGTTTTTAGTTGTGCGCGCATCACGTTAAATGTAAGAAATTGATGTAGATAACTTTTATGCATTAAAATTGTGTGTAACTTGATTTACTACTTAGGCTTTGTTTCATCGCAATCGGTTGACTGTATCGAAAGATAGATATACTACATTCATTGACTGTTAATCGGATTCAGTCTTTGAAGAAAGGAAAAAGAAGTATTGAAAATGTTTGAATTAATATTGTTAGAGTTATTTGAGAGGGTACTGATGGCTTCTATGTGTAGCCAACTTCTGCGAAAAAGTATTGCTAGCGAAGGAGATGTTCGCTGCCGTGAGCGAACTAACATCCCCCAGCAGGCAACAGGCCCCAGTCGCCGTGACAGGGGACGCCCCGGGCCTCGGAAGTCGCAGGCGATCCCCGACCACCGTAGGCACGGGCTTGCAGACGACGTGGGTAGCTCGCCTTCCAGTTAGGACCGAGCCCGAGTCGTTGGAGTCACGGAGTTGGTTCACGCGCGCCTCATGGAGATGTCAGCAAACCGTAGGGGCTCAGCAGGGTCGATGCCCGCTAGGGCCACGAGAATTTCTCAAAAAAAAAAGCCATAGCACATGGTACTATATCAGCGATTTTAAACTGAATTATAATGACATTTAATTACTCTTATCAACACATCACAAGTACTAAAACAGTATTAAAAACGTAATAATCTATTGGCAAAGAAAATATATGGGCCATCTAAACTAAAACTGTAATATCAAAGAGATCATTGATAGCTATAGCGGGGAAGTTTGTAATATATTAGTGGCCATAACTTTTGTTCTATGTTAGTCTATTTTTAACTTCATTATTGAGCTAGTAACATATATAACTTACGTTGCATTACTGCGATATGGAGGACTACTTCGAAGCTTGAGTGTGTTTTGTTTTTGAGTGCGTAATTTTTTTTTAAATCATCCAATGACATCCCCGCTCTTGGGCGGAGCGGGAGATAGTGTCAGACTTTAACTGACTAAAACTCACTCCTGTTCCTTCGTTGCCTTTCGTACCAGGGCCGAATCTTTCTTTCAGAAGCAGACCCTTGGCCTCAGTAGGCTTCGACCCTGCTGGGCCTCTACAGTTGCTGACATCTCCTTGAGGCGCGCGTGGAACAGTACCTACGCGCCGTCGACGACTTGGGCTCGGTCGTCCGGACCGAAGGTTACCGGACGGTCGGACGGCGAGCTACCCATGGCTCGCCGTCCGCAAGCCCGCGCCTGCGGTGGCGGGAAATCGGGATCTGAATCCCGGCGGCCGCTGAGGCTTGAGGACCGTTGCCACTCTGAGAACCTGCGTCATGCGGAAGGTGACGACGCCGTGAGGTCTTTCCAGCCACGCCTCAAAGAGGGTACTTACCGCCATAATTATGGCGTGCCCTGAGTACGTAGTTAGATTTAGAAGAATAGTAGTGGTAGTGGTCTCGTTGGTCTCTGAGCCTCCTAAGGTCCTAGTTTTGATTACCGGGTCGGGCAAAAAGTGCTATTGGGCTTTTCCATTACGAATTACTCTATAGCACCCCGGAGCTTGGAAGCCCGTGCTTCGGAAAACACGCAAAGCCGTTGGTCCAGCGTCTGATCTCTCTCCGGTCGTGTCCGATTGCCGTTCCACCGGACTATGAGTTAAAGGAACAGAGTGGGCTCCTGTGTTTGCGCGCACACTTATGCATTAAAATATCTTCTACGTACTTGGCTAATCTCTGTTGAGTTTGGCCACCGTGATCGAAAATCGGTCGAAAGGGTTAGTATTATACTGAGAAAGAAGAAATATTTTATATCCCGGAGTAGTGGCACCACGCAAATGAACAAACATACATAAACATGCACACAAAAAAACACACATGCATACATACACAAAACACACACGAATAACAAAGCACAATATTTACAAAACTTGTATAGAACATGTCTGAGAGAGATTAATGAAGATACAATATTGTAATCACCATTAAAAGATTGGAAGACCTGCTGAACTGAAATACAGGCCAAAAGCCTACCTAGGTACCAGTCTCCCACAGTATGAACCCAATTATTGTCATTGTCGGATATCTATGGTCATTGTCTTAGTTTTGTAATTGCTGTGATATTGTGGTGAGAAAAATAAACGAAATTATTAATTATTATTTCGTTTATTCATCATTTTATCTTACAAATTATATTTTTAAATATTTCAATAAAAAAATAAAAAAAAAAATTAAAAATATAAAAAACAGTGTCCTACCGGTATCGGGAACAGGGTCCAAGCTACCGGCGGTCAGGGCTCCAGAGAAAGGAACCTCCTGACAATACGAGCCGTGTCCAGGAGTACCGCTTTCTGGATCAAGCCCTTGATCCAGCTGCCTAACGCGAGCCTCCTAAGGTGTTGGCCGAGGCTCTTGGCTATTAAGCCATTGGCTGACACGACTATCGGTACAATGATCGCTGAGTCTACATCCCACATGTCGATTATTATTGTTATTAGTATACTTTCGACCGATTTTCGATCACGGTAGCGGTCACGGTCATACCACTAGATAGTATTTAAGTTTCTTATGTACCTACTAACCAAACAAACTTGAAATATCACTTAGCTGTCAATCATAACAGTTTACATGGGTTTGACAGCGTGTTTGTTGACGTTTGTGCTGATGAGCCTTTCAAATCTCATTCGAATCGGTTAAGTACCCAAACCTACCCGTATTCCATCAGTTACCCCGGTTACCCGTTGCGTTGCAGGGCTGATGGTGTCTCGTACAATCCCGCACCCAAACATTTGTAGGCTCACAATGAAGTCCTTTTTTTTCGACTAAAGTTAAAATAGTAAACATGATAACTGTACCTACAGTTTAACAGGTAGGTACATATGTCAATGTCAAGTTACAACCTATCATTCCACATAAGCCTTAAAAGGAGAGTTCCAATAAATAGGTCACGTATGTGTAAGCTCTCACGCTGGCTTTCAACCTGTCAGTGGTTATTAGAGATGGGTTAAATAGCCAACTAGTCGCCGAATATAAATGTGGCCGCATAGTCGGCTTCCAAGTCTAGTTGGGCTATTCCTACATATAGTACCTAATTGTTTTCAATTTTAATTTTGAAACGTTTCATAATAGACTATATTAAAATGTCGTTCACGTGAAAGTAGGATATAATTTGAAGGAAACATACTTCCGAATTAAAAAATATTTTATGTTCTATTCCAAGACATGTATGACTTACCCGTGTGCCTAATTTTATTTAAATTTGTATAAAAAAGTGAAATTCTAAATAATATATAAAGAATGTATGCTGTTGACTTATGCTAACGAAGTATGATTTAATCAATCCTTATAAAAACTACCACAAAATGTACCAAAGGGCATTTCGACAACCGCTATGGTTGATTAAATGACACTTTGTCTAGTACCTCTTTTTCCGTTTCATTATGTTCTCCTGTAACTCATCAACTACCAACTAGTCGGCCATCCTTTGCCGACTAGTTGCAGACTATAACTGTGTCCCGATAATCAGCGTCCCCGGCTAGTTGGCCCATCTCTAGTGTTTACGCTATTCAGCGCTAAACATTGTGTTATGGATATATTTGGCTGTGAGCGACTCTTGCGCACCTTGTATGCTTTACGACTGGGCCACAACAGTCTTGTGAAGACATCTGCTCATCTTTATAGGTATACCCCTATGAAGTTGAATAAAAGAGTTTGGAGTTTAATTTTTAAATTTCATACGGGACCAATGTTTTGAGTAGATATGAATGATTAGCATTGATTTATATACCTATAAAAACAAGTAGACCAAAATTAATTTATGTTGTGAAATTATAATGGCAAGATAATTCAACTTCATTCCAACTTCCCGTACTGTTGCACATTTCAAGTCGCCTATTCCTCGGACATTAGCCGCCATTAGCGCCCTCCTGAACTCAAACACACGTCTTGATGTGTTTGCGGATGAATGGAAGATGATAATGTCAGAATGTTTGAATTTTTGTGAGAAGGATGCATGGCTGAGTTTAAAATATTAGATATAAGTTTAAATAGTGTAATTGGCTTCGGCCGTTCTATTTAAAATAATAAATAAATAATATCGTAACTGAGATGAGGGATTACAATTAAGTTTATAAGAAAAAGACGTATTTCGTGGGGTATCACTATCAGGATGTACTTAGACGATTTTTGTCTAATAATTCATGTATGCAGTTCTTTCTAATTTGTATTCTCTATGTTTTTATTTCTTCAATGTGTATGTTATATTTAGATTAGTAGATTATTATTGTTTTATTAAATGTACGTTTTTAGTTTGTAAGTTTCCTCAGTACAATGTTTTGGATCTTCCCCGTAATGTTGTGGGTATAAATAGGTACCTACTTGTAAATAAATAAATGTAGTATTTTTCGTCAAAGATTTTTCATATTGCTAAACTAATCACTAATGTTCGAACAGTAAAATGCTCAGTCTCCCAAAAATCAACAACTGAATCCTTTTTTAAGGTAAAAAATCATCAAATAACATAGAACTAGAGGGAGTGTCCGACTTTAACTGACTCAAACCTATGTTCCTTATCTTTGTGGTCTGGTTTCCGCACTTACTCCTTATCGGACCATTGTGCGTGGGCCATGGCGGCCTTACTCCAACCAGCCCACCTCATTCCAGAAACAGATGAGTCTCTTCAGTTTGCTTAGGGCGTCCATCGGTGAATTCGGTGCTCTCAATGTTCGTTTTCTTATCTCACTGACGGCTGTGCACTCGAGGAGCACATGCGCGACAGTTTCTTCTGACTCCATGCATCCTCTGCACAGAGGGCTATCTGTGATATTCAACCTATGTTCCTTAAACTTGCAGGGTAACAACTGGGATTGTGTGATGGATTACAGCCTATTCCCTCTCCTAGGAAGAGGAGGGCCAAGTCCTAGCAGTGGGAACATTATGAGGCTAATTATGCTTATATATATTTTATAAACATTTGACTGGCCTGTTGGTCTAGTGGTTAGTGGTCCTGACTGCTATGCCGGAAGTCGTGGGTTCGATTCCCACCCTGGACAAAAATGTTTGTGTGATGAGCATGATCATTTGTTCTGTGTCTGGGTGTAATTTATCTATATATGTATTTAGAAATATACAAGTACGTTTATCAGTTGTCTAGTACTCATAGCACAAGCTCTGCTTAGCTTGGGTATAGACGGCGTTGTGTGACGGCGGTGTTGTGTGATAGTGATCCCAATAGGGGCACAACACCAATTAATAAACGAAATCTCAACCAAAAATCTCCAAAACAAGACACTATTTCAAAAACAGGATCGAGCCACTCAAATATATCGATCACAGCCGCCCGTATTACCCAAACATTGGTGCTTTGTTTGCCAACACATAAAGATATGGCCAATGTTCGTGTGTGGTCTAAAGCACGTGCGTTTTTAAAGACACCCTAGCTTCCGGAAGTGAGGTTGTGGTTACAAGGGTACTTCATAAATAATTTTGTGGAGCTAATCAGTTTATCATAGTACGAAAGATTGATGGGTAACGAAGATTTGATTAAGATAAAGAAATTGTTTGGTTTTGAGTAGATATAGACTTAGGCGTGGGCAAAGTGTATCATCTTTGCGATTGGAACATTTGTATCTGAATCACTGAAATATTCCGGAACACTGATATGTATAACTTGGAACATCGGCTCAAAAGATACAAACACAGACAATGACTGATATGAATCGTGATCTGTTACGTCGTGTCATAGTCACACTAAGACAGAGAAATCTTAGATGATATGTATCATTTGGAACGATTAGAACATCGGCTCAAAAGATACAGACACAGTCACTGCTTGTTATGAATCATGATCGGTTACGTCGCGTCATTTACATCAACAGTTTTGTTTTATTGAATTTTAATTTAAGAATATTTTTAACCTTTTAAGTACCGTAATTAGAGACACAATAGAAAGACAATAAGCGAGCGAACTCCAGCGTTTGCTTGGGGTTTAATGAATAGAGATATTTTTAGTTCAGTCATTAATAATATTAATTAATTATATGTACACTATTTACGTTTTTATAATTTTATAAAGATTGCAGGTCACTTGAGGTAAAGAGTGTTTCAGTGTTCCAATTGTTCCAAAAGATGTATTTAAAACATTACTGCTGTTCCAATCTTTCGGAACACTAAAACGTTTCGGAACAGTGAGTCGGTTCTAGTAATAGCGCCTAGATATAGTGTTTTTAATGAAAATGTGGTTAGATACGGGGTCCATTGGTCATTAAAAATATTTAACTGTTTAGCTCGATTAAGAAAGAAGAAAACAGAATTTTATAATAATTATAATGTTTTCATACGTATGTATACGGTCCATGACACAATTTTTTTTTTAGCTTCACACGTCTTGTATTTGCTGCCAGTAGGTATCAAGATCAGAAAGTATATCTTTTTTTGATAAAGAATACAGTCACTTTGATTCAAGTCAGCCTTCCCGGTGAGCTTCGCTGAGGTACTGAGGAAGTCTTAGTTTCGTCACTAACTAGCGAGATAAAAAAAAAACACAAAAGTACACCAATTTTTCATCACAACATCCACCAGGAATAAATTTGTAAATAAGTAATAATAACAGCTACTGAACTCAACTCATTAAAATACCTCCAAAAAAAATTACTCAAGAACTAGTTAATAAAATACAACCATTGCAACGGTTTTGTTGGGCTTAGTTTATAATTATAATTTTGTAATAAAATAAATAATAATAATAAAATTAGTCATAACCATGGATCAATTCTAAAATTTTTCAATTCTAAACGTTCTAAAGTACCTATAGTAGATATAATTAAGCTGTCATAGTCGAATTACGAATAAAGCTTCTAAAACAAATTAAAAAAAAAAAATTGTTCCGAATATATTCCGGTGTAATTTCCAACTGTCGTAATTTTCTACTAATGATGAAACAAAAAACCTAGTGATGAAACAATACGAGTAAATACTTAGTATAAATAAATAAGTACATACTCGATACTGTTCTTCCGATACTTTAAAATTATAAATATAGTATCGAGTAGTATGTACCAATGTCAATGTCACTATTTCATTTTAGCATTGAAGTTTTTGAGCGCATTTATTTTTCGCTTCTCATTTTTTTTTTGTCTTAGTTTTCTGTAGTTGGCAAGCTTGTTTGTGTATACCTGAAAAAAACCGCCATATTTAGTCGTCATTGTTTTCGTTTGTTCAACTTTTAACAGGAGTAGGGTTTATGTTTGAAGTATTTTAATTTTTGAAGTGATTGACAATGGGGCCTCTGAAATCTAAATATTTTTGTTCTTATTAAATAAAGAATACCAATACTTTTTTGGGTTTTTACTCTAAATTTTCTAAAAACTATTTGATACGAGTAAGTCTTGTATTGATACTTGACGACCAATACCAGAATCGAGTAAAAGTATCGATAAACAAGGTACCAATAAAACTATAGGTACCTAAGATAAGAAAACCACAGAATTACTGCGATTCACGTAAAAACCTTACAAAAACCACACCATATTTAGCTCATATGCCACAAACATAATCCTAGTGCTCAAACAGCTGCTCAAAACCGCTATCATTAAAAATTTAAATTCACGCGGTTATTCCAAGGAATCACGTGCGACGGTGCGACTCCGCGTTTTTTTTCCAAAAAGGTGTCGCATGTCTACTTGTGCACGCTTGCGATTTTTTTCAAAGCAGCACGTGCTTTATTTTTTGTCGTACTTGCCGGTGCCATACATCTGTCGCGGCAAGCTGTGGTTTTGGGTATAACCTTACCAAATTTAAGAGACCCCCAAAATCATTGACGTTGTTAGAAAAAGTTGCTTCTCAATTCGGTTGGGTATCGTAATTTGCAACATGATGCTGTTTTTCGTACCTGCTATGCATCTGGTGGTTTTTGGTATATCAAAAATAGAACGTTAATGTCGAAATTTCGCAGCCGGTGGAGAAATTTTGGCTGTCTTATAGTTTTGGCACGTATTTCCGCCAACTGCTGTTTCCGTGAGCCCTGATTTGGCAGGATAATTTGGGTCGGGGCCAGGATACTTAGTGCTATCCTGTGTGTATTTTAGGCTTTATTCAGAATATTTAACATAGGCATATTAATTGTATTTGAAGTTCTTACAGGTAGTCCCTTACTGCTATTCCTTATTAAATCTATAACGGCAGGTGAGAGTATGCTCTTCATTTTGCTTAACAGAGGTTTTTGATTAGTTTTATTAGTGTTTTGAGAGCAATGGTGGCCGAGTAATAACGGCCCCGACTTACAAGTTGCAGGTCGCGGGTTTATACCCAGCCAGGCGCATTACTCTGTGTAATTTTCATCACCACTGCTCTCAAAACAGTGAAGGAGAACATCGTGAGGAAACCGGCATGACCTAGAAACAAAAATTCAAAGACATGTGACATCCACCAATCCGCACTGGGCCCGCGTGATGGATTACGGTCCATTCCCTCTCCTAGAGAGGAGGCCTGAGTCCATACAGTGGGAACAATAAGGCCGACTACACTGTGTTTCATTTGACGCTTCTGTCTCTGGGTCTGCTTCCGATTTCAATTCCGATTCTAGTTCTGGTTCCGAAAAACCAAGTTTAAAAACTCCAGTTCTAAATTTGGTTCCGATCCACTTGCGCTGGTAGTCCATGTCCAGGAAAAAGACATTCGATTATTTATCCCGGGAGTATGAATGAAGCCACAGTCACAAACTAGTCGGTAATAAAAATGCTCATGCATAATAAATACAAGAAGTCAATCATGGTAATTACATCAATAGCTCTATCACTATTGAAGTATGTTCCATCAATTCTTATATTTATTTTTCTTTTATGTATGAAATCAAGAAAAGAATGGCCATATTAAAGCCAATCACAAAACTAATATGGTGGAGAGATTTTACCGTTTTACGAACACAATCGTAATGATCTTGTATAGATGAGTATTATACATGTCAAACCATCAATCCTATCGTGGATGCCACTTGAGTTTGGTTTCTTCTCCATACAAATAAAATTATATGGCTACACTATGAAATAACCCTACCTCAACCGACCCTAAGGTCGACTGGTAGAAAATGCCTAAGGCATTAAGTCCGCCTTTGTTTTTTTTTTTATTATTAATAATAGCTCGCGATTGACCACCATCTCACCTGATGGTAAGCGATGGTGTGGTCGACGATGGAGCACGCTAGAAGTAGTCTATTCACTCTTGACTTAAAGACCCCTAAGTTGTAGCTATCAGGAAACACAGACTCCGGTGTGTTCTCAAAACGCTTTGCACAGTGCAAGTTTTGTACAGTTTATTACTAGTGCATAAAGTTTTAATAAATAAATAAATTCTTAAAGTAACCCAGAGGACAATGGAAAGGGCTGTGCTCGAAGTGTCCTTGCGAGATCGCATCAGTAATAAAGATATTCGCAGGACAACCATGGTTACCGACATAGCCCGAGGAATCAGCAAACTTAAGTGGAATTGGGTAGGGCAAGGTGGACCGATAACCTGGTGAGGGTTGCGGGAATCCGATGGATGCGAGACTGTTCATTGGGGACACTTGGGGGAGGCCTATGTCCAACAGTGGACGTCTTTCGGCTGAAATGATGATGATGATGACTATCAAATATAAATTTTTAGATGTATGGCAAAAACTTCTGAAATTTGAAAGAAATATTTAAAGAAAAATTGTTAAGATAGACTTTCAGTTGTAATAGCTTCAATTAAAAAAAACAATACTATGCTTAGTTTTGTTTTTAATAATATGTTTTTTAGATCAATTTATGTTGTCAGCCATTATTAATTTTGTCATAAAAGTTTATTTATTTAAAAAATAAAAGACAAGAACAAGAAAACAGAAAAATAGGTACAAAGGTGTTTTTACATAAATCACTTCCAGCACATCTTCGTAAAAAGAGTTGAAAAATAAAGAGATATAGACACCGTGTGTAAGAGTGATAGGAAAATAAGTACCTACACACGAAATAGTTATCTTCGTAAACGTTATTAAAGATTACTACATAATTTTTACACACTGTAACTTGAGAAACATATTTTTGTATGGACAAGACTCCAATTCTACCCCTCAAGAAAACCCCTCACATTATCATTACAAAACTACTGACTGCCACAACAATAACACGAATAATAACCAAACCGTTACGCATCCATACAATTTTTTCAAGACGCATCCTGGGATGCACAATAGTCCATAAAGTTCACGTGAAAACGATATGATCTCTAACCACAGACTAGAGAATTCCTCATTGGCAATTGCTAGAAGATTGTCAAAACTTTCCAACAATTTTTTTTTTTGGCTTGGATACTAAGTCCTTTAAGCCGTGACGTCGTATGAATAGCTAATTAATTATATTATATAAAATATATTGGTATCAAGTCAATCTTCGTAGCAAGCTTCGCTTAGGTAGTGAACACTTCAATAAAATTCTCAGCTCCAGTTTAACGAGATCGCGCCTGTTTCAATGATTCCACATATCGTTCAATTGTGTAGACAGCTGAGTTACGAAACTATACCAATTTTACATTTCAATATCTACTCGGAATCGCCGGGACTTATAATCTTATTAGGCTATGGTCCGCAGCAGTAATGCTAAAGAAGGAGGCGACAGCACGCGTGAGGGAACGAACAACCTCTCGTCTCAGCCACCGGAATCCCGACCCCGGACGACGAGCAATAGGTAGCTCACCGTCCAGCCGTCCGGTAAACGTCCGAACCGAGCCCGAGTCATCGATGGCGTCTAGTGTTCCACGCGCGCCTCAAAGAGATGTCAGCAAAACCGTAAGGGCCCTGCAGGGCCGAAGCCTACTGGGTCATGGGTTGACTTCCGAAAGGAAACCCCGTGGTGTGATTTTAGTCAGTAAAAGTCTGACACGCCCTCCTGCTCCGCCTTACAGTGAGAGAAGTTATTCGATGATTTCCAAACTTAAAAAAAATATCC
The DNA here is from genome assembly GCA_905147345.3 of Mythimna impura. Taxonomy (NCBI): domain Eukaryota; kingdom Metazoa; phylum Arthropoda; class Insecta; order Lepidoptera; family Noctuidae; genus Mythimna; species Mythimna impura. Next base: position 8,117,964 of record LR990362.1, on the reverse strand, counting down.
ACTAGGAATCAATATGCCAATAATTAAAACAGCCACTTATCTTCACTCGAAGAAATCCTGCCAAAAACCCCTTTCCAACTGAGTGTTTAGTGCAAGTTTCGATCGACACGTTTATGAATTTCACGGGCTGCACCTTAAATGCACCTTAAATTCGCCATTGTTACTTTTGTGTTGCATGAAATATAATAATAATTTAATAAATAGAATCGATCGAATGCCATCCCTAGTCGGTGCCTACGTGTTGTTCTGTGCTCTATGGCTAACCAACTCTTGTTGTGGTCGCCATTGTCCCAGCGAGATCTATCGAGATATCTATACTCGATGTTATATCGACTAAAAAAATAAATCGATTCAGCGACATTGATCGAGTTCAAGCTCAATGAGTTTATGCTATTGTAATGCCATATTAGATTAGTTTTTACCTTGTTCGGAATATAATGGTGGGATTGTTGGTCGGGGACCAGGAGCGTAGAAAATAGCTGATGTGGCTTGATAACGTGTCTTTCAACTAGTCTTCATGTGGCTAACGTAATATTACATTATTATTCTTATTTTCGATTCGATGGTAAACTCGTTAAACTATTTGGGCCTAGTTGGTGGTTACGTTAACTACAGTATCGGTAGCACTCATCAAATCCTCCAAAGTGCAGGTGTATGGGCACTTGGGGCATTCTAACATGTGGCTTATGTTTTGAAAAGGAGCACCGCACTCACATTGCGTATCCGATAATATATTGTATTTTTTTACAATATACGCCCATAGTTTTTAATTAGTACAAAAAATGGCTCTATCCCTACCCGTTCCTGATCATATTTTTGTAGCTAAAAGTAAAAAAAATACGAAATCCTAAAATTGTCCACAATAGAATCAATCATTCATAAAAATTGCTACTATATATACTACGCTCAGTGTTTTTCTATTTTGATCGTCATTTATTCATTCATAATCAGTAGCCAGTAGAATATTTCCATAAATTGAGTGACATTTTGGGATATAAAGAAACGCTAATAACTTTGCTGTTTATGAATATTATTTATTGTGACTTTACTTATATAATAATAAGACCTTTTCTAATAAGCCCTTTTAGTATTTGTACTAATTAAAAATTAGTGGTGTATTATCATTTAATATAGATAATATTGCCATTTAGTGACTCAATATAGCATAGCCTAATAGCATAATCATCCTTTTAATGTTCCCACTGCTGGAACTCAGGCCTCCTCTCTAGGAGAGGAAATGGGCCGTAATCCACCACGCGGCCCCAGTACGGGTTGGTGAATGTCACATGTCTTCGAATTTTTAGTTCTAGGACATGCCGGTTACCCCACGATGTTTTCCTTCACCGTTTTGAGAGCAGTGGTGATGAAATAAATTACACGAAGTAATGCACCTGGTTGGGTTTGAGCCCGCGATCTACAACTCGTAAGTCGGGGCCGTTACCACTCGGCCATCACTGATCTCAAAACTATTAATTAATTCTAGTGACTCACCCTCGGTTTCTGATTTAAGCATTCGAAGTTGAGAATTACTCAAACTCTACAGAGTAACAGATAATGATTAAAAATGTGTGTAATTCATAATTCTAATAATTTAGCTATAATACCGCATCGCCCTTGATTTCGCGATCCTTGCCAAAGTTATTGAAACTGTATGACGATCATTTACTGACTATGGGAAAAGTGTTTTGAGAATTAACACTACTTACCCATTCATATATTATATTAATGAAGAACACATTATTAACTTTGTAAATATTAATCGTGGATATTAAGTTTTATGAGTTAAATGGTCCTTTTAATTTTTATTTGCAGATAAATAATCTTTATTTTACGAACAAACCTGTATTTTTATGGATATTGTACCTTATCTCATAAAAGTCTAATTAAAGTGTTAACATTGGATTACAAGATTCCAAGTTTTGACGGCTTTTTGGTACTACAAAGTATTTCTGAAAACTGAAAGTCGAGTCTAGACAAAGTTACCGTCAATTCATTTTCTTTCTTTCTTTTATACATTGCAATATCGAAAGCTAGAGCAATTGTATCCCAGTCGTAACGGCCCCGATTTACGAGTTGTACATCGTGGATTCACAAACAGGTAAACTCTTTACTTTGTGTAATTTATTTCGTCACCACTGTTCTCGAAACGGTGAAGAAAAACATCACGAAGAAAAAGTCTTAGAAAAAAAAAATACAAAGACACCTACCAACGCGCACTGAACCCGCGTGTTAAATTACGTCCTATTCCCTCCCCTAGAGAGGAGGCCTTAGTCCCAGCAGTGGGTACCTACACTAACTACTACTAATCTATATATATAAAAGCGAAATACCCCTCACTGATTAATCACGAAATCTCAGAAACTATAACACCTACAAACTTAAAATTTGGCAGGTAGGTTCGTTATAGGGTGTAGAAATCCGCTAAAAACGGATTTTACGAAACTCACCCTAAGGGGATGAAACGGGGGTCCAAAGTTTGTATGGAAAAACCTACTTTTATGCTGGCGAAGCCGCTGGCAGAAGCTAGTTTTTATGTCCAAAAATCAAAATTAAAATCAATCAAAAACAATACGAGCCGTGTCCAGCTCCCCTAGCCAAGTTACAATCGTATCGTTCGTGCCGAACGCCTCGAGTAGGCCACGCCACCGATTCCTTTGTACTAACCACGTGACTGAGCGTTGAGATGACATCAGAACAAAGGAATCGGAGGCGTGGCCTACTCGAGGCGTTCGGCGCGAACGATACGATTGTAACTTGGCTTGGGGGGCAAGAGTACCGCTTTCTGAATCAAGCCCTTGATCCAATCGCCTAACGCGAGCCTCCTTAGGTGTTGATCGAGGCTCTTGGCTATTAAGCCATTGCTCGACACGACGATCAGTACAAAAATGGCCGAGTGCATATCCCACATGTCGACAACCTCGCGAGCTTAGTCAATGTAGGTACATAATTTGTTTATCTTTCTCGGCTTTCACGAGGTTCAAATCATGCGGAATGGAAATGTCAACAATCATTGCACGCCTCTCGCTTCGATCTACCACTATATTAGGCTTATTGGCTATAATAGTCCTGTCAGTGATGATGGGCCGGTCCCAGTACAAAGTGATATGACCATTATCAAGAATTGGGTCGGGCTCATACCTATAGTACGGCACTTCCGATTCCACAAGAGAGTATTTCAGAGCAAGTTGCTGATGGATGATCCTGGCTACTAGGTAGGTTTGTGCCTATGCAAGTACTCTCCGTTAGCTAGACGATATCAACCAGAGACGTGACGTAAATGTAAACGTAATGTGACGAATTGATTCTCCCGGACGGTGACATGCCTGACAGATGTCAACCGTGCCGTCCTTCACTAAAAATCTCCGGTAGTTATTCGTCATGATTTATTATTATTATTATTCAAGTAGAAGATTCACTGTTTGACTCCCCTCATTCAAACATCCCGTTAAAATATTTGATCCGTATGAATAAATTATCAAAAAGAAAACAAACAATACGAAACCCATCCTTACTTCATTGTTTAACATTGTCATACAAAATACGATAAAATAATTCCGTTACTTGAAATACGGTTTAATACCACAAACTGGGGCTATTGAGTACGAGCACAATACCATAAGTGCGCACCCAACTTTACTTTTGACAGCTGTCAAAGGTGACATCTGTCAAATTTCACCCTTAAGCTATGAGACATAGAAGTCACATGTTTTGGCCTAAAGCAGTGAACTTACTGTGGTTTTTATATGTAATAGCATTTTAATAGAGTGAAGTAAAGTCGTCCTTGCGTTGTCCCATTGTCTGAAATGATAGCTATACAAAAGATTGCATTCTACTTCTCAAAGATTTGCTCAGGATTCCCTTGAAGTTTTTGATATATTGCTTGCCAGCTGGCCCCATTATGTTGGCTTATAGTGTAGTTTGTCTGCTTTGGTATATAAATTAACATTTATCGGGTTTTAGAGATTTTGTAAGGGTGAATGCCAATTGACCATCTTAAATAGATTGGACATTAGATTTTAAAACAAGCAAGTTGCCTGTTTAAACCTCAGGCCATGAAATCTGTCTACTGCCAGACTTGTGGGATTGTTCGAAAGAGTTACCGCGGCCATGGAACGCAAAGGGCAACTGAAAGAACACAATAAAAGTCTGAAATTCCCTCTACACAATAAAAGTCTGGCACACTTCGAGAGAGTTAGGTATTACGGGCGTCTTCAAATTAGGGCGTCCGCAAAGTGCAGTCGCGCTGCTTTTTTTTATTCCATGTAAATATCAAAGTAGCGTGCCGCGCGACTGCAACGCGGGTGTAGCGTAGCAGTAGGAAGTCGCACCTTTTTTTATTTATATGGAATAACAAAGCAGCGCGGCTGCAGAGCTGCTGCCATGCTGCCGTCGCGCGGCAGTTTACGGCTAATTTGAAGCTAAGCGCCCTTAATGACAATGATAACCCACTTAAATGGTTATAAAATCTTCTCAAATACTTTCCGTGCTAATTACATTACAGGCGCTAGTTAATTTTTTTTTATGGTACATTTATATAAAAAAATCCGTTTCCAGTATTTAAAAAAATTAAAAAAATATACTCCAAAAATTTTTAAGTCAAATGTAGAATGATTACAACCAATATTCATGACAAGTATTCCAACAACGATAAGTTAATCAAAAAAAAAAACTACTGCTGGGTTAACACAAGCACATTTTTTAAACTTTTACTCGAAAAATAAAATATCTGGTATCCATGTCATGTTCCTAACAAAAAATTAACACATCACACATTCAATTACGACAAAATATATGAGACATTTGACAGTTTTATTAATATTATTAAGTTGACATTTTGCATATTTCGAAGACAGGCCATTAAAACTAAATGAAAAATAATTTGTAAGTATCTGTCCAACGTTAAATTATGTACATTATATTCGTTATTCATTTAATAGGGTTTGAAAAATGAAGTAATTTAGTTAATTTTATGAACTTTTTTCATTATATCAATCAACATGTATAATTTATTGTTTAGTTATTAATTTCTAAAGAATTTTGTTGTTTTTCTGTCCGTTGATAAAGCAAGACAAGCTTCGATGGCCGATAGTTTTTTTTTTTGACAATTTTAGTTTGCTTTTAATCCTTATAAAGTCATTATAACATCGACCTAGTTAGTACTTAGTTTGTATTGTAGATAAAACAAAATATAACGTTGGCCCGTTTTTTTTTTTAGTTAGGACAGTCATCTAATGACAAATCCCGCTCTTGGGCGGAGCGAGAGATAGTGTCAGACTTTTACTGACTAACAACCCACTCCTGTTCCTTCTTTGCTTTCGTCCCGAGTTTCACTTTTATACTACCCGTGGCCTCAGTAGGCTTCGATCCAGCTGGGCCCCTACAATTTGCTGACATCTCCCTGAGGCGCACGTGGATCAATACGCGCCGTCGACGACTTGGGCTCGGTCCGGACGGTTACCGGATGGTCGGACAGTGAGCTATCCATTGCTCGCTGTCCGCAAGCCCCCGCCTACGGTGGCTGGTAATCGGGATCGGAATCCCGGCGGCCGGGGCGAGAGGACCGTTGTTTCGCACGGTCGGTCTCCTCCTTTGCCAGCATTACTGCTTCGCAGAAGGAGGCGACCGCCTGCCACTACTCCTCGCTCCGGACCATGGCCTGTACCAAGGCCCGGCGCGAGAGATCACTGCCACCGATCGCCCCCACGAGGACACGGCGGTGCTCAGGCGGGGCACACCTCTACCGTAGGCTCCACCGTGTCCTCCGGGCGGTCCACACAATGGTGGCACCCAGGCGTTTCTTCCGCACGAATCCGGTGCAGAAACCTCCCGAACTTATCATGTCCGGTGAGGTCCTGCGTCATGCGGAAGGTAAGGACGCCATGTTGTCTTTCCAGCCACTCCTCAAAGAAGGGACTTACCGAACATCGCCCCGTTGAGGCCAGCTTAAAAAGAGGTGGTGGGATGATCTGGACGCGTACCGCGTGAACTGGTTTGAGACGGCCCGAGAGAAGCTATGGTGGCCCATTGCCACCATGGACTGAGTCTGGAAACCAAATTCCTATAGATAGATAAGATCATAAATCCTACGATATCTGCCATCATCAAATAAACCCTCCACAATTTCATCCCTAACAACACAGACATAAGGGTGTTAATCGCTTACCAATCAAACCCGGAACATGTCGTGACTGTGACCATTTCTTCAGCGATTTAGCGTTACAAGCTAACGCTAAACGCTATTTAACGATGTTACACACAAGACCATGTCATTCATTAATATGGCACGCGACTGAGTGCTCGCGTATGGTTTAGAGATCCTTAGGGAAAATGGTTAAGCCTTTTGCTATTCTGAGTTTTTTTTTTTTATTCTTGATAGGTTCGCGCTTGACCGTTATCTCACGACGATGGAGCGCGCTTACCTAGAAGTAACCTATTCACTCTTGACTTAAAGATTCCCGGGTTGTAGCCATCAGGAAACACAGATTCCGGCAAGAAATTCTACTTCTTAGCTGTACGCACAATGAATGTGTTCCCAAAACCACCATGTGCCGGTGGCGCATTGCCGTACGCCTGGTGGTCCGATGATGGAACGGGCTAGGCTGAATTAGCAATTCCGACGCACACTACCCGAAATGCAACCGGTAGAAAACCGACAGGCTAGCAACTCGGCGTCGATGCTCAAGACTTTGAAGCCTCGACTTAACAAGTGCATCATTGTCAATGATCCTCCTGGCTCGCCTCTCAATTGCCTCAAGTGCATCAAGCTGGTATCGGGCAGATCCGTCCCAAAGATGAGAGCAGTACTCCAAACATGATCGAACTTGCGCTTGATAAAGTTTGAGCAGCTGTTCCGGCCTGAAGTACTGTCTGACCTTCGCGAGGATTCCCAGCTTTTTTGCTGGTTTACACTAGGCCTTTTCTTTGAGAGCCTTCTTTACGTGGTAAATCATCAAATAACTTCTCTGCTCAGCTGTGAGTGGAGCGGGAGTGAGTGTCAGACTTTTACTGACAAAACCAACAGTGTTCCTTCAGCTGCCTTTTATTGCGAGGGCTGCAACTTCTTCAAAAAATCCGCAGAAAATTTTAATCTCTATGAGTCGCGTGTGGAACACAACGTACTGTCGGCCCGGGCTTAGTCCTTACCTGATGGCCAGATAGCGAGCTACCAATGGCTCGCCGTCCACAAACCCGAACCTACGGTGGCTGGAAGTCGTCCTGTAACTCCCAATGCCGAGGTTGGCTTCGGCGGGAGGCAGAGCGTGAGGCTTGTGTCTGTCTCAAGGTTTCAGCCTCGCGCGTGCACGTGCGGCCTCCTCCTTTGCTTGCATTATTGCTTCGCAGAAAGAGGTTAGACTTCACCCGCCCTGGGTGAAGGAAGATTGAGTATCAAGTTGAAGAAGATTTTTTTTTAGGTGGGAAATCATCCAATGACTTCTCTCGCTCTAGGCGGAACGGGGGCGTGTCAGAAACGAACCCATGGAACCAGTAGACTTCGGCCCTACTGGGCCCCCACGGTAGGATGCTGAAGATAAAGATTTGTTACACAACGATACCAAGAAACACCTTAATCCAATTACAATAAAAAATGCACAAAAAAACCATTGAATTTAATGAAGGCAGCTTATATTTCCGAAAGTGTTATAAAGACCTGCACAATCACTTCCCAGCTCTTTTGTATTGCAAAAGATCTTTTTTCCCACAATTTGAAAGGATTTAAGCCAGCAGGATATTGCCTAATCTTCGTTTACATAATTAAAAGGTAGATGTTTGAATAAACGAGATATACAATGACACTTTATTTTAGCTTCTTTATCGAAGTTAATGTACCGAAGACTTTAAAGAACCTTAGGGTTAATGTTTGGGATATCATTAAGTTTATTTGAGATGGAACTTCAAAAGTAATGATGAGAATAACACGTCTCGAATAATTTCTAATCTTCAGTATTGATCTGGTGAAGATTTCGTTGAAGATATCAATGCTTCATGTGCATGAATTCGTAACAATTTTTTTGAGTAAAAATCAATATATACGAGTATAAAAGCGAAATACCACTCACTGATTAATCACGAAATCTCAGAAACTATAACACCTACAAACTTAAAATTTGGCAGGTAGGTTCCTTATAGGGTGTAGACATCCGCTAAGAACGGATTTTACGAAACTCCACCCCTAAGGTGGTAAAACGGGGGTTGGAAGTTGGTATGGACAAACCTCACGCGGGCGAAGCCGCTGGCAGGAGCTAGTAGAAAAATAAAATAAATATTATTACTTCTTATTAAATTCAGCGTCTCTTAATTATTGCCGATAGTAAAATCCACGGGCACTACGGAACCATATAATTCAACTCGTAGTGTCTTACTTGCCGCAACTACGATACAGATTCGTCTCACAAATTGTTACAGTTTTTATTATTAATTTTTTTAACGGTCATAATAAGTAACGTTATTTCTAAATACTCTAGTATTTTCCTTATTTATTGCTCCAATAGTGTGAGCTGTAATAAATCGATAAATTCCATACATCACGTTATACAATGTGTTATGGGTTCAAGTTGTATCATAAAGTTATGGTATTAAAAAGTACTATGAATATGGCATTCTTGGGGCCACTTACGAGATGATCGTACCAGCCCTAAACAAAGTGACATTCTTCGAAAAGAAAGAAGAAAGAAAAATATTTAATTTTGCACACGTACACAGATACACACAATGTAGAAACAACATACAATGTTTACAATGTAAACACTTAAGATAAAAAAAACACAAATAATAATAACTAACATTGTGTGTCTCGCGCCTGCACCAAATAGGTTTAGTTTAGCAAAAATGCCAGACAACTTCGTGGTAGTTGCCTGGCGCTGGTTTTCAACTGAACCTTATTGAGAGTGTACGGTAGAAAAGTTAAATTATTTATTTAATTCTTAGTGTTAGGTTATTTACCTTACACACATATTATACATGTTTTACAAGTGGTAAACATGAAAAGATGTCCAAAATGTTCGAAATACATTTTAGATGACAATCTGACACCTATATCCGTGTTCGAATGTCACTTTATGCGCTACTGAAATATAATTATAATTTTAAATCGATCTAAATCGTCGTGATGGCTCCTCATGCATGAGATTGTGGGTTCAAAACCGGAAAAGTACCAATGTGAATTTTTCAGTTCATATGTAGGTACTTTTCTAAGTTTACCTAGGACATTATACTGACACCCCGTGCCTCGGAAAGCATGGAAAGCCGTTGGTCCCGGTTGTGATTTGTAGATCTTTGTCAGACGCCAGAAAGTCTGACCATCAGTCTATCCAAGGATTATCGTGTTGCCTAGTAACTTATAGGTTGTAGGAGGTCTGATAGACAGTCTCTGCATGTAAAATACAGGTATACAGCCGCATCTAGTTAGACTGGAAGTCGACCCCAAGCCAGTTGGGAAAAGGTTAGGAAGTGATGATATAATTAGTTCAAATAAACTTTAATGTTATTCCTTTTTCAAAATACGCAAGTCATTCAGCAATCTTTTTGAAAAAAGAATAAAACAAATGAATAACCAATTTCAAAAAAAGAACATGCCTTGCATAAACTTTATCTGAATTTATAATTGTAAATCGATCCAAAGTTATGACAGCTCAAAGTGACCCGTTTTAAAACACGAATTTTATATGTAGGTAAGGACCTAATAGTTCTTATTTTTTTTTACTGTTGATAATCTCTCGCTTGACCAGTATCTCACCAGATGGAATACGACAATATGGCCGACGATAGAGCACGCTTACCTAGAAGTAACCTATTCACTCTTGATTTGACGTGTGGTAAAGTTATCGAGGTCTCTTCTACTCCATGTTGTGTCTTCTAGCATAAAGGTCAGCCTTTCTCTATTATTTACTTAAATGTTTACCTACTACAGGTATATTCTTCTACTAGTATTTGCAAATCCGTGTGAATTGTCAGCTGATTTTGTCGTTCGTATGCAGCTGAGAATTGTCATAGATTTTAGAATAACCTTGGCAAAAAATAGTTTTTTGCATGCATACAATCAGCTGTGCCTATATTCACCTATATCGTAATAATATATGTATTTGCACGTGCATTTTACTTGCACAGGACTTAAATCGCAACTTGAAGAAATATTTTTATTCATTCTTACTTAAAAGTTTCATACAAATTCACATTATTAGGATCTCAACCAAATCCCCTTTAAAAATAAAGTTCATTTCAGGTTACAATACTAAACGGATCGAATCAGCTGATTCCCAAGGCTTCGCACACGTGAAAAGGTTGTATTTGCAATTTTTTCTTAAGGATTATCTAAAAAAAATCTTTTTTGCGCTTGCGCAAGGAGCGTGGGAGCGAAATCTTCGTAACACGTGCTGACAGTTACCTGGGTTACGCAAAAAAAACTTTCGAAAAGTATTTTGAAGGTTTGAAGAATAGGTACTAGATTGCATGAAGGAGACTGTCGTGACAAAGAGCATTTTTGACAGTTCCATATGAGTTTGATTGGCGTCCAACGGCGACAAAGGTTTTTAATATCAAGTATTAGGAACAATCATGAATGGGTACACAATTTCTTGAATTATTGGAGCGTTGACAATTACTGATCTTACAATTATAAAGATTGCAAACACATGCACGAGTATTTGTAAGAAAAAAAAAATTATGGTCCACAAGTCCGCTCAGAACTGTGTAGTTCTTTCTTCAAAAGACCATCTTAGACTCCAACCTGCATGGTTCTCATATGATTTGACCATTGCATGTTTGATATATTATGGACTTTAAAAGAGACTTTGACCCCTGAGTTTGTTTAGGTGTTTCTTCTCAGGGTAGTCAGCTAGGAAACACCGGCTTCATTTAGTTTAAAATGACAAAACAAAAATTGACGTGTAAAAGTGTTTTTAAAAAACCTATTTGCAAAATAAATATCATTTATCATTTGATGTGCATTTATTTTTAGTTTTTTATAAAAATGTTGCCCAACATTAGTACTCCTGTATCGTGAATGCGATTACAAAGATGTAAACTCACATACACAAGCTACCCAGACCCGAAACAACAGTTTTTATGCCATGCAAATATTTGTTTCTTGTGGGTATCGAACCCTCGATACGTAGTGCAACAGCCGATCGCTCAACCACTGCGCCAATCATGCAATCGAATTTGTTAAGTTACTTTAGCCTGAAAATCAGTCAAACTAAGGCATTTAAGTAGGTTTCTGACACGTTCTAACTATAGTAGTCCTAAAGTATACATATGTATATGTACCTATACTAATAATAATACCTCAACAGACAACGATCGCATTCGCATTCGCAGAAGAACCAGGGTTACCGACATAGCCCGAAGAATGGCCAAACTTAAGTGGCAGTTGGCAGGGGCACATTGCTCGCAGAACAGATGGTCATTGGAGCCGAAAGGTTCTAGAATGGCGACCATGTACGGGATGATTCACCGTTGGAAGACGTCCCACGCGGGAATCTGATGGATGTGAGACGAACAGCCCTCCTAGCCAAGTTTCAACAGTTTCGTTTCGATTCTCTTTACGTCGATCGCCTCGAGTAGGCCACGCCTCCGATTTCTTTATTCTGATATCATCTCAACGCTTAGTCACGTGGTCAGAACAAAGGAATAGAAGGCGTGGCCTACTCGAGGTGATCGACGAAAAGAGAATCGAAACGAAACGGTTGTAACTTGGCTAGGGGGGCAGGACCGTTCGTTGTAGTGACATTTGGGGTAGGCCATGTCCAATAGTGGACGTCTTTCGGCTGCAATGATGATGAGCGAGAATATGGCCACGCTTGGGATCATAGCTTTCACAATAACTCCAAGTTAAACCCGTGTTTGCAAACAATGAGGAAATAAGGTCAAGCAGTTTAGTTAAAAAGGTAACATTGATATCGATTTGCAAAATTCTCATTGTTGGAATCACTATTCGATTGATCGATAAAGTAATACGTTAAATCCAATTGATTTGATCGCTCGTGTTTTAATAGATCGTAAACTCATATATAGAAAAGAGATAGGTACCATATTCTATTAAATGACTGGCCTGTTGGTCTAGTGGTTGGTGGCCCTGACTCCTATGCCGGAGGTCGTGGGTTCGATTGTCACCTAGGACAAATGTTTGTGTGATGAGCACGATCATTTGTTCTGTGTCTGGGTGTAATTTATCTATAATATGTATGTGTTTAGAAATATTTAAGTATGTTTATCAGTTGTCTAGTACTCAAAACACAAGCTCTGCTTAGCTTGGGACTTAACGGTGTTGTATAAGTTGTGGATTTATTATTATTATTCATTCAAAAATCATTTCAAAATTAAGCTATTATAGTCACATTAGCTGTCCCCTAAAGTTTCAGTGGTTACTGCTCTGCTCTTCTTTATCGCAGTGTGATGTAATATAGCCTATAGTCTTCCTCAATAAATAGACTAACCAACACTAAAAGAACTGTTCAATTCGAATCAATAGTTCCTGAGATCTAGGTGTTATGGAGCCGAGTGAAAAATTTCCACGTACCTATATCAAACGACATTTTTCAACACACTTATGAAGAAATAAATAAATAGATGCTGCCCGGGCTGCGCGGCTACCAGCCTGATACGATACGAGATCTAGTTCTTGTTCTGTGTCTGAGTGTAATTTATCTATAATATTTATGGAATATTATTATTATTATTATTATTCTTTATTTATTTTTTATACATATTTTATATATTTTTAAATATTTCTTACAAAAAACACATATAAAAAAAACATTTAAAAATATAAAAAAATAGTAGTCCGCCGGTGTCGGGAGCAGGGTCCAAGCTACCGGTGGTTAGGGCTCCAGAGACAGGAACCTCCTCACAATCCGAGCCGTATCAAGGAGTACTGCCTTTTGTATCAGGCCCTTGATCCAACCGCGTAACGACAGCTTCGACAGATGGTCGTCGAAGCTTTTGGCTATAAGGCCATTGGCAGTCACAACAATCGGCACAATGACAGCCGAGTCCATATTCCACATGCCGACAACCTCGTGTGCTAAGTCGAGATATTTGATTTGTTTCTCTTTCTCAGCTTTCACGAGATTCTCGTCATGTGGGATAGTGACATCGACTATTATTGCACGGCGCGCTAATCGGTCTATCACCACTATATCCGGCTTATTGGCTACAATAGTCCGGTCAGTAATGATAGACCGATCCCAGTACAACGTGACATGGTCATTTTCGAGAACTGGGTCGGGCACATACTTGTAATACGGTACCTCAGAATCCACTAGGTTGTACTTCAAAGCAAGTTGCTGGTGAATAATCCTGGCTACTTGGTTATGTCTGTGCAAATACTCGCCGTTAGCCAAACGAGAACAACCAGAGATAATATGTCTGATAGACTCACCTGGACGGTGGCATGCCCGACACACGTCAACCGTCCCGTCCTTCATTATATATTTCCGGTAGTTGTTCGTTAAGATAACTTCGTCCATAATCGCACAGACAAAACCTTCAGTTTCCCCAAAGAGGTCGCTGAAACGTAGCCAGGCCACGGACGCCAAGAAATCTACATCAGGCTCATGAAGAGCCCGGTAAAAGCGCCCGTGGAGCTCCTTGCCTTTCCATACTTCCTTGCGGTCATCAGTAGTCAGTACTACAGGTTTGCGCCAGTCCTCTTTAGCCATGGATAACGGGGTGAGTCCCTTGTCCACTGCGACCACATCTCGGTGCATACCCACATCGGTTTTAAGAAAATATTCTCTGAGGCTGCACACCTCGCGGTTGTGTAGAGTCTTTGCGTTCAAAAAGCCTCGACCTCCACACTTCCGCGAGATGTACAGTCTCATCACCGATGATCGTGGGTGATGCATCCGATTTGCTGTCAGCAATGTACGGACCCGCCTATCCAGGGCGTCTAGTTCGGTCTGAGTCCATTTGAGTATGCCAAAAGAGTACATTAAAACTGGCATGACCCAACCGTTGAAGGCGCGCACCTTATTTCCGCCCGACAGAAGGCTATTTAATACCTTCTTTAGGCGGCCAAAGAAGCGCTCCTTCAGCGATTGCTTCATGTCAGCATTGTTTTATTATTATTATTATTATTATTATTATGTATTTAGAAATATTTAAGTATGTTTATCAGTTGTCTAGAACTCAAAACACAAGCTCTGCTCAGCTTGGGACTAGACGGCGTTGTGTGATAGATAGATAGATAGATTAACCCGTTCAAAGAGACAAACAGATAATTGTTTATAAGTTTCAGCTTTATTGTAATATTATACGAGTAGAATAGACATAACTAGCGGATCTAATGATATTCAGTCGATGCGTCTCATTCAACGTAATTTAAACTGAACTAGCTGGTCATTCATACAACTGGATGACCAGGTACCGAAAATAGTAGGTACATTTTGATACAAGTATATTATTGCGACCGAGGCGGAATCTGCCCGAGTCGCAATTCGCCCGAGCCGTAGGCGAGGGTGTTATGGAGCCGAGTGAAAAATTTCCACGGATCTATATCAAACGACATTTTCCAACACACGTATGAAGAAATAAATAAATAGACGCTGCCTGGCGACTGGTAGAGGCTGCGCGGCGACCAGCCTGATATGATACGAAATTGTAGCGGGGGTGAACTTGCCCACTTTTCCACACTAGTGCGCGTCCCCCGCTCTAGATGCAGCTAGAGGGAATGTCAGATTTTGACTGACTATAGTCCACCTGTATCGTGTTGCATTCCAGGGCGCAGTAACTTTTTCGAACAATCCTGCACTTGCAGCTCATACGATGTAGGTAAAACTTATAATTTACCCAAACACCAGTTACTTGAGCTGAAATATCACCCCCATAAGTCCAAACTTTACCTGACTTGACTTCCTAAAGCACAGAACTTATAACTGAACTCGTAAGTCCCAAAGCAACCGAAATAAACTTGATAGTTAACGTTCGTTAGCAGTTACTGCAGTTAGTTTCAAACTTGCTCGTTATGAAGTTAAGAACTTTACCTGACTGTACAGTTAAATTGTAACTTCTGCGCTCATCAAGGGATTTGGCCCAAAACTGGGCCAGTTTAACCAGGTTTCAGACTGGCTAAAGTCGCCTCTTCTTTCATGGGGTACTGTTTGAAATGTTATAATAAAATACCTCCCCAAATATTAGAACTCAATGAAACGAAATTTAAATCTTGTATTAAACGCACACTATGCAGGCAAGCATATTATAAGTTGGAGGATTATATTCAAGATAAAAATGCTTGGCTCAATGCTGGTCCAGCTCCACTACCACCGGGGTGAACAAATTGATTAGTTTGGAAATTATTGTTATTATTTTTAAATGTTTTTTTTTTTTTAATTTTTAAATAATAAAAGTATTGTATAATGTAGAAGCATTTTTTTCAAAGTTTGTAAATGTGAGTACCATGGAGCTATTTTATGGTTTTTTATGTTACTATTGGACTTGTTTGACATAAATCAGCATGGCAGTTGAGAGTTTATCATGCTCACTCAAATGTCTCACTGATGGTGGCGCATGTGTTGGATCATTCGGTTCCCTTCAAAATGGTTGAGCTGAGTGGTGCTAATATTGGCGTCATGTTCGTGAACGGGCGCTGTCAGTTGAGACTGGTCATCTCTTAGCTGCCAGTTGCTATTTTAATATCTATATTTAGTTTGTATTTTTACTTTATTTACATTGTTCTCACATGATAGCGACAAGAAACATGTAACAGAGATATTTGTAATTGCAAAACATGATTGAAAAGAGTGTCCATGGAGTTTCTTGCACATTCTTCTCCATAGAGATCTACGCTTTGGAATGTGCAATTAGCATCATTTTTTCTGACTGACTGACTTCTTGATATTTCAAAAGTGCCTGTAAATGGTTTATTTGAAATAAATGCTTTTGAATCTTTGAATCTTTGAACTTAGTGCTTGCAAGTTAGTCATTTGCAAGAGCAAATTACCTAAAAGTGATGATGTTTTAGAAACAACTGTCTCTAAAACATCATCACTTTTAGGTAGGAAATCATCAAACAATTTCTCCAGTTTCGGGTGGAGCGAGATCAGTCACCATCATCGTCATCATCATTTCAGCCGAAAGACGTCCACTGTTGGACATAGGCCGCCCCCAAGCGTCGCTATAACGACTGGTGCTGTGCGTCTCGCATCCATCGGATTCCTGTGACCTTCACCAGGTCACCGGTGTACCTTATTTATTTTATAATTTATGTACACATACATATACATTAGATACAACATTATAAAAATTTGTACAAAGGTACTGCTTATTTCAAAAAGAAATTTCTTCCAGCAGACCTGCGAAAGGAAAGATCAGAAGAAATGTAGACAATAGCGTGTAGAAATAAGAAGAGTTTGTGAAATCTTAAATTAAATTAAAAACACAAAAAAATAACACATATAATTTAAATATTAATAAATACTATATAATTACATAATGTAACCTATACAAAAAAAAAAAAATATATACATAATTATATAATTATCACACTAGATAGGATAGATAGTGCTCTTTTACTTGAGATTTAAAGAGTGAAATAGGTTTCAAATCTCGAATGCTAGGCGGAAGAGAGTTCCACAACCTTACTGCATGGACAGAGAAAGACCACCTTCGCCTTCTGTACACCTTCTGGGAGATCTTCCAACGCTGCGTCTTCCAATACGTGGGCGCCACTCACCGAACATGGTAAGTTTGGGAGGAGGGGATTCAGGCGCAAGAAACGCCTGGGTTTCTTCACTATGCGGACCGGAAAACACGGTGTAACCTACGGTGGATGTAACCTCTTCTCTGTCTCTATCTTCTTTGTGTTCCAGTACCGTGGTAAGACTTTCAAACATTCGCGCAGCTTGACCAACTACTTCATCTTCATTACTTAGTGAGCTGACTGCATCCAGTTACTTACAAAAGGTTGGTTTCGTAGTGAGCTTCCAGCATGGTCGCGTTTCCCACAGTCTCAAGCAAATCCTGCACCCGTAAATAACATATGTACTTATTTGTCCATAAGTCTACCTAAAACTGTATAAACACGAAATACAAAGACTCTTTCAACAAACCTTCTTAGATGCTCACAACAATCAGTCGATTCTTCATTTTTTTCTGTCACCTTATCTAGAGTGAGACGGAGAGCATTTTCTTTGGGATTAGAAAGAGATGCAAGTATGATCGATTTAAGTGATGCAGCTGGCTAGTGCCAGGTAGCTGTCTTTCTTTCTTGAAGATTCTAAGCCTATTTATTTTTTGAGGACCTTTTTAGATTAATGAAATTCGGAATACTTATGATAATATTGGGAAAGGGTAAAGGGATAAAGAATGGCGGTACTGTGGGTAGACGGGACATCAATATTTTTAAATTGGAACAAATAGATACCTTTTAAGACAGCCAGATGACAGCCTATCTGATCAATAAAGATCTAATTATGTCCAGACCTCCATAAATTAACCGAAATGATTTCCAGAAAGATATATTTATCATCAAAGACACAGTTGAAGACCCAGTTAAAGACACAGTGGAGGACACTGTTACAAGAATTGCAATCAATAATATTTGCTTTGTAATATTTTTTCGGGTAAACATGATATCGCTTGCATGCAATCAACAGGCTTCATACAACTTTAATCTTACTCCATGAAAGCTGTTGTAGATTATGTTTTGGACACCTCAACGCACACGTCATTCATGATCAATAAATTATTATCAAAATATTTGAACGATACATGTTAACGTAAATGCGTATTTTGATTCTTGGAAACTAAATATCGAGCAATAAATGACGCATTATCTGAACCAAACCATTCTTCCTTCGATAATAAATCGATACAAGTCAGCACAGATTAAAAATCATTAAAGATTTAAACGATATCAATTATTGTCCGTAAATCGGACCATGGGAACATAATCGTATAAAAGGAATAATTACAATAAATGATTGATATCGTGAAAGTAGAAATCATAGGAGATCAATCGAAGACACTTTCTATGTCAGATCATCAGTCAAGTATAAAAGAAATGACTTCAAATAGACCAATTGTTGTCATACATTGATCGCGAGTCGCGACAATTGCAAATGGCTACTTCGAGAAAATAAATCAAGCTGTCCAACATAAGTAATATTCCTTATCACGCTATTGTGAGGAAGTTGAGAATTCAAACACTATCAACCAATCACGTCCGACCATCTGCCGCAAGCGGCGCGTGCGACGATCTTTGATCGATCGCGCACTTTTGCACGTGTGTGCGTGTTCCTTAGACCATTTTTTTGTGTGTACACACGAATCTATCCCTTTGTGTGAGCGTTTCTAAGATTTGGCAGATGGCACGTGCTCGTCTGATACTTCTTTCCCTACATCTGTCCTTATACCTTTTTTTTTCCGATTTTTTTGTGATTTTCCTACTAGCATGTGTCGTGATGCTGGGATGCAAATATGACGTTTTTGGGGAAAAAACTTTGGATTTAATTCGTGTAAGAAGCACATGGTGCTTGAAAAAATAAATCGTTCGACACAAGTGCTTTGTTATATCGTTCGCCATCTGCTCGCACCTTATTGTGGAGGTCTGTGATAACATTGATTCCTTAGAAAGGTAGATCGAGTAATCGGACACAGATCTAAGGACAGGTAAAGGTACTAAGATTTCATTAAAAAAGTAAAGGTGGCTCCGTACGTGCTTTTTTAACGCAATGTGACCTTTCAATGAGAGCTTTGTACAAAGCTCTACATGAGTGAAGTACTGCACGATACCTTTTGAAGATCTTCTTTTTATATACTTTCTTACTTAAAAGATACACTGTCATATTCTAAATTAGCTTTACCTACGTATACCTAAATACTATGACGACATGAACTCCGTAGCTAAAAGATAGACTCTCACAGAAACAATGATTCTGTCTAGATGACAGGATCATTTAAAAGAAAAAAAAAAGACTTTTAATGACGAAACTATCTACTATAGAAAAGGATAGCCATTTTTTTAGAATGAAATAGTTAAAAAGAATCTGCATATCCACGAAAACAAGTACTTAATCAAAAATCATCTCACTGCAAACTAGTCAGTTAAATTCAAAACACTACACCGGAAGTACCCACACTTAGGCTACACAGCGGAAACCAGTCCATCCCTTATGAAATACGAGCCCAAGGTCATAATGCACCTTCCACACTACCTGAACGAGCAGGAAGTCGCACAAAGCATTGCGCTTGCGCAAAAACCAACCGAATCTCATCTGCTCACTTCCGCAGGATACGGAACCGCCTGCGAGCGCCAGGAAGGCGCAAAAACTTAGCTGCGCCCGCGCAGGTTGTACTGCGCTCGTCTTTGTTTATGGTATGTGTGTATGAGGTACCCGTTCAGTGAAATTGCAGGTGATGCCGTAAGTACCTACATGTTTGTTTTGTGAAATGACTTGTAAATGTTTTTAGTAATTTAAATGATAATTTGAGAGGTTTTTCATTAGTATGTGGACGTTACTTTGAAAGTTATGCGGTTTTAGATAAGAAAAATAATGAAAACTGAATAAGGATAAAGAATAAATACGGGTAGGTACAATTTATTTTACAATAAAAAGTGCAATAAGCTTGTTAACTTAAACTTTAGACTTATCAATTATATATATTAGCTACATCAAATTGCCGCCTCTTTTAAAATATCAACCTTGTTTCTGTCGGTACTACCATGTAATTAGACCTAAACCAACAATTAATATCGATTAATTAAAAACAAATATAACGATGAGCACATCACTAGGAAACGTACGTACAGCGCTACCAACTTACGGCAACAAAATGTCAAAAACATTACCTAGATATAAATGGACCGCAATGTCGCCACAACTAAAAACAGCGCTCTTTTACATTAAGTTGCAATTTTATAAATGACCACGAAATGCGAGATGAGAGTTTTTGTAGTGGTTCTGTCTGTTATTTTCGAAGTAATAAACAGAGAAAAAAAACAGTAACATTATTCTGGACTATCTAATGGTAGTGAAAATGTATGAAAGGAAAGTTTCAGATTTCTTGCCCTAGAATTGATTTCAAATAGAGGTAAGACTTTCTGAAAGTGTAGTTTTACTTACACGTTTCCCGTTTGGCTGCAAAAATATAAGCTAGTGGGCCTCACCATGAACGATTGCATCACTGCTTACTATTAGGTGAGATCGCAGTCAAGTTTATAACAATTGAAAAAAATATATAATATCAGAAGGCGACACAACACTCAAAAGGTTCAATTGGCCCGAACTACATAGATTCTGCTAGGGTTTCCATATCCAGAATTTGAATGAGTGAACAGTTGTAAAGCGACATCTGTGGTGCCACTTATGAAATAAAAACTCGAAATCCTGCATCGCGCAATTAGAGTTCTATAGATTTGTACATATAGGTACAATAGCCCGAAATCATCTATCGGGCAGTTGCCCAGATATCATAAGACAAAAAATCAGTCTGGTCGGAGGATAACACTTTTCATCGGAACAGTCATATTCTGCATACCTACCTCCAAAGTTGGAAGTCATCATGGGAGACCTTTAGCTTGGAGTCGAAAGACTAAACAGGCTGACAATGAAAGGTATGACTAATAAAAAAAGTAACCCATAACCTTGCCCCATTTTGATAGCACGTATGATTGACAGCCAACCATAACTTAAAGTTCATGGTTTTTCTATCCAACCACGGACCTCTTAAAAATGGAATGTGATCGTCACGCGGTAATGATGGCCGGTGCGCACGCGCCACTTCCATATACGGCCGAAGGTAGCCGAAGGTGACCGAACTACTCTTCGTAAATGATCGACACCTAATTTTTATGGCGTTACCGAATATTAAGGCAACAGTGTTGCGATTCCAATCGCATTGATAAAATTTTAATAAGATTGCTTTGTAAGTGTAATTTACATACTGCTTTAAAATCGAATATTCAGCTGCCTTGTTGCCTACAAGCTGGAATTTACTTAAAAATTGAGGATGTGTGTTAATGTAGGTACTAATTTGTGGTACTACTTAATTGGTGGTATTTAATTCACGCTAACAACAATGTAAGAAGCCCTTTAATATTTTCATGGAACAAGGTTTTTACTCTCAAAAGTTTTTATACGTCTCAATGAAAGACCATTTAAATAGTTTCTGACTTAACATATCAGATTTCAATAAAGAAAATCTTTTCATAGGTACTTGACTCTTTATGAGAACTTGTCAAACTTTAGCATTTGAAAAGGTACGGAGCAGGCACAAAGTTATGTACCTACTCGTTCTTTGTATTTTCAATTCAAAAACCTGGAATCAAACTTCATTACGGCATCTTTAAAATATGTGGGAATATCCGTCATATATGTATTCTCTTGATGGTTTCTAATAAAGCGGCCGACATCGTTAATATTTAGGTATTCACCAGAGATTTCGGCAAATATCACAGAAGAAAAAACTAAGCAAAACAATAGCACCATTAAAACTATTTTCGACAAAACACGATCGTGACATCCTCACTTTATAAATATCGTTCCAAAATTAAATATTTAAATCGCTGTCATCGCCGATTTCAAAAAACGAACGAACGGATGTGACAGGTGATTGTTTATTTTTTCTTAAATCAAGTTGCACGTAGAACAGTTTCATCGGTGGTCGGTCATTACTCGACTAAACCGAAAGGCAACAAAATCGACTGGAATATTCAGTCTGTGAACAGTTTTTTTACATTGAACTCAATCGTACAGTACGTGACAGCGTTATGCTTAATTTAACTAAATAACATAGTGTGATTTATTCTTCTTTTTTCTATAGTTTTTGTGGACATTATACGATTTTATGCACGCGGTAGGTTGTTTTTATATTCAAATCAGTCCGATCAAAATTACACGTCGGATTTAATTCGAGAAATAAACGTAATAAGATTCTTTGTTGAGAAAAAAAATGGGGCATCGCGTTATGATGTCTATAATGATCAATAACCCTTCATCGATCGTGATGCAACGGAGTGAGAAAAAAAACAAATTACTGCGTCGTGATTCTACCACTTAATAATCGTAGTATACACAGTATCTCACGACTACTTTAAAAATAAAAAAATATGGGGTGAAATAACCAGTTACGAGGCATCATTAAATGTTCATATTATTACTCGTAAGTTACGATTGGTCAGCCTTACGCATCATTGGTGGCTTTAGATTTGGTTAACGAGAAAAAAAAATCTGTAGAGACAAATTGAGTATTAATATTAATGTTAAAAAAACATGCAAAGTCAACCAACCCACACTGGTCCCACATGGTGGATTACAGCCCACTCCCTCTCACTGAGAGGAGACCTGTGGCCCAACAGTAGAAACATCATAGGCTGATAATGCTTAAGTATATTTTTAAAAGAAATACACCTTGGCCTCGATTCACTATAAATGTCCATTAAATTCAAGTTGCCATGAAGATTGATGCATGATTTACTATAGTTGTAGCATTTTTATGCAAAAAACCAATGTATCGAACCCATCAACGTAACAATCAGCCCTACTCATGAGAATATCAGCCGAACGATAGGTCCGTTCGAAAAAAGAACGCAGTGATTTTTTTATCGAAAGCTGCGAACGGCTAGCAGGTGTACTACAATGAGGATTTGAAAAAAAGAGTTTGGAACAGAAGGCCTTTTTCCCACGCCCCTACCGATACTTTTGAGATTCGAATTCAGTAGGTACTTACCGATTTAGATTGTGGATCTATTAGGAACTGTTTTATATTCGAAAATGAGGTTTATTCTGATAACAAATAAGTCTGGAAATTATTATTATTATTTGGCAAGACACACTAGCAGCTATTAGCTGATGCGTGTGTTTTATATAGTTTGGAGATGTTTAGTCAGTCCAACCGATTTTTAAAGCAGTTCAATGCGGGTGCTTTCACAACACTTTCCGGGAGTCCGTTCCATGCCGTTACAACTCGGTTATGTAGAAATTACTTCAAAGGCTACTTTTTGGATGCATTTCCCCATAACTTGAAGGAACGTCCTCGTAAATGTTTGTTGTCATTCAGTGTGTAAAGATCTTGAAGGCTGGGCAAAATCTAATATAAAAACTCGCTGAAGTTGAATGTCGTATAATTTAATCAAGGTGTACAGTAAATTCCAGCAGCAGTGCATAAGGGAGTGCGGGGGAGCATTGGTGGCCGAGTGGTAACGGCCCCGAGTTACGAGTTGTAGGTCGCGGGTTCAACCTTAGCCAGGCGAATTACTTTGTGTAATTTATTTCATCACCACTGCTCTCAAAACGGTAACGGGTAATTATTTATTTATTTATTCACCGATACGCACTGGGCCCGCGTGGTGGATTACGGCCCATTCCCTCTCTTAGAGAGAGGAGCCCGAGTCCCAGCAGTGGGAACATTAAAAGGCTAAATATGCTATATGCTATGTATGTACAGTAAATTTAATCAGGGAGTTATCATAACTAAAAAAACTTATAATAAGTATACTTATTATATATATATAGCTATACTAGTTTGTGCCAGCGGCTTCACCTGCCTGAAAGTTTCTCAATACAAACTTTGGACCCCTGTTTCATCCCTTTAGGGAGCAAAAATCCTCTCTTAGTGCTCGCCTACGTCATAAAAGGAAACCTTCTGCAAAATTTCACGCTCCTAGTCCTAGTAGTTTTGGCTGTGCGTTGATATGTCAGTCAGTCAGTTTCTCTTTAATTCTTTAATACTTTATTGTACACAAAAAAAAAACATAACATAATATATTGACATACAAACAGTTCATGTACAAAGGCAAGCTTAACTCAGCAATGAGTTTTCTCCCAGCAAACCCTTGAATTGTAGAGAGAGAACATATTCGAGGGTAGAATCCAGTGCACAATATAAATCTATATACTAAGTCTAAAATATAATTAAGTATATTATACATAAGTCCAATATATAATTATATTATACATACTAATACATACTATATGCTATATATAATGTATTAATGAAATTATGTTATTATGTCAATAATGAAAGGAAGTGCTCTTTAAGTTTCCTTTTGAAGACATCTAGAGAAGGGCTATCGCGAAGAGAGTGTGGCAGAGAGTTCCAGAGACGTACTGCAGTAAAAGAAAAGGAGCCATCATAGCGGCTAGAAGTATGACGTGGAGTGCGAAGGAGAAGAGAAGAGGTGGTGCGACAGAGTTTACCCCTAGGGACGAGGTACTCAAAGCGTTCACGAAGGTATTGAGGAGCATTAGGATTGTGAAGGATTGTATAGAGAAGAGATAGAATATGTATATCTCGTCGACGCCGAATTGGCAGCCACTTTAATCTGGTCCGGAACTCCTACACGTGACCAATGTGCCCTGCCCACTGCCACTTTAGTTTGTCGATTCTTCGGGCATGTATGTCAGGATCGGTCGTTGTGGAGACGCTTGGGGGAGGCCTATGTCCAACAGTGGACGTCTTTCAGCTGAAATGATGATGATGATGATGACATGTCCCGATGTTTGTGTCTGTAATCAAATCTTACAAATTAAATTTGATCCACTTCCCGGTTACCGATTGAGCTGAAATTTTGCATGCATGTGTAAATCAGATGACAATGCAAAGTTATTATGACATGGAGCTGATTTGATGATGGAACGGGAAGGTGGTCATAGGAACTCAGATAACCCTATCGTGTTTGAGCTTTTTGGACAGGTCTTGATGAGTATTAAAGTATTAATTGTATAGGTATATAACGAGTTATAAAAGCTTGATAAGAAAAAAAGATTTTCATTGAAAACTTGTATATACTATAGATAAAGCTATCAATACAATATTGTTTCATTGTTTCAAAATGCCTTTATTTATAGTTAAGTTGCAATTAAAACAATTTAGAGGTATTTATAATAATAATAATATTCCACAACTATCACACAACCCCGTCTAGTCCCAAGCTAAGCAGAGCTTGTGTTCTGAGTACTAGACAACTGATAAACATACTTACATATTTCTAAATACATACATATTTATAGATAAATTACACCCAGACACTGAACAAATGATCGTGCTCATCACACAAACATTTGTCCTGGGTGGGAATCGAACCCACGACCTCCGGCATAGCAGTCAGGGCCACTAACCACTAGACCAACAGGCCAGTCAATCACTCATTTACAGGATCTAAGATTATATCTAGGTAATAATAGCCGAGAATTTGGTCCTGATAACCATAAAAATCCATACTTACGCTATTATAGCGCTATTATTACGTATACTTAGCTACATAAAATCTTTTCTTCTTAAAAGGTAGCAGTGACATATTCCTATCAGTAATACATTTTACTGTCATTACATGAGCCGAGACAGCACTGGACCAAACTTTCAATGTTGCCGATATCCAGTTATTCCTTCATGAGTGTTGCCATATATGAGACGCTAACAAATATCAAACTATTATCATGTGATAGTATGTACATATATTTATGTGTGTGTATATCATTGTTACTCCTTCACGCTCTAACCGCCAAACGGATTTAGTTGAAATTTGGCACCCAGGATATCTTTTATCCAAGATAAAAGATATCCATACATAGGTTATAATTTTCAAAGCTGGGAAGTATAATATACGCGTGGGTGGAGCCGCGAGCGTTAGCTAATTGTTAAATAATAGCACATTTTGATACAAGTGGAGAAACTTTGTCATTGCGACCGAAGTGGAATCGATTGCTGCAGTGACAAATTTCCACGTGTATCAAACGATTTTTTTCTTAAGTAAACTTACGAAAAAATAAATAAACGAGGCTTGAGCGGTGACTCGTGGGAGTCGTTTACCGCCCAGCCTGATACGACAAATACAATAAATTGTGGATAGGCAAACTCGTCTATTTTTCCGTACTAGTGCAGAAAACAGTAAATTGCATACCTAAAAGTGGTAGGGATAAGAGCGGGTTTTCGAGTAAGTGTATTGAAAAAATATTATTTATACGCAAAACATAAAAACAGTTTGTGTTTACATTCCGATGTGAATTGGTAAAGTGATCGGTTACATTTGAGCGTGTGTTACACCGTAGTGTAACGTGTTTATTCTGTAATTCTGTTTATTCCAGTCCATTTCATTCCATTCCATTCTATCTATTTATTCTATACCTGATCCTATTTACGCTACAATTTACAGTGTTAACACACGCTCGAACTTGGTACGACGGATTTGGTCCGTCATACCATGTTCGTGTGTGTAAAATCTCATACACGGTGACGGCAGAGGTAACAGCTAAGGCACAGCTGCCAACGGGACAGGTAACAGCAGCCGTCGACACGTCGGCGGCAGGCGGACGTTGACATTCCAACTTTGAAAGAAGCGTCGTATGCGTCAAGTGTCACTATAGGTCTACGTCTGCAGTTACCTCTGCCGTTGGCAACATACCGCTCGTGTGTACGAGATACTAATTACGCTGGGTCACGCTCGACCTTGGAATGGACAGACCAAATCCGTCGTACCATATTCAAGCCCATATAGCATAGTATAATCAGCCTTTTAATGTTCCCACTGCTGGGACTCAGGCCTCCTCTCTAGGAGAGGGAATGGGCTGTAATCCACCACGTGGGCCCAGTGCGATTTGGTGGATGTCACATGTCTTCGAATTTTTTGTTCTAGGACATGCCGGTTTCCTCATGATGTTTTCCTTCGCCGTTTTGAGAGCAGTGGTGATGAAATAAATTACACAAAGTAATGTGCCTGGTTGGGTTTGAACCCGCGACCTACAACTCATAAGTCGGGGCCGTTACCACTCGGCCACCACTGCCTCAATCGATTATTCAAGCCCGTGTTAACACTATTAACTACACCATCTACTTCCATCCATGTACTTTCTGCATCATATTACAGTTCGGTGTAACTGCAGCCTCGTCTCAAACAACATCTTGAGCTTGACAAGGCCCTGACATTTGGCCGGTGACACAAAAACCGCAAGCCAGGCCGGTGCTCTATCGCATTTCACCGTTATGTCTTCTCATTGTTTCAATTATCGCTTTTATAGGTTTAAAGTAGGCTTTAAGTAGCCGTTTGAGGGTTAGTTTATCATCAATAAGCCTTAAGGGTTTATGGGTTATGTGATCGGTGGTGGGTCTTGAATAATAATAATATATGTTACGAGATCTTATAATACTTAGCTACAGCAAAGTTATTTTTATTATATAATGCACGCATTACAAATTGATCTTGCCAAAAAAAAGTTGTCCTAGAACCAAAAATTCGAAGACATGTGGCATTCACCAACCCGCACTGGGCCCGTATGGTGGATTACGGCCCATTCCTTCTCCGAGAGAAGAGGCCTGATTCCCAACAGTGGGAACATTATAAGGCCGACTTTGCTATGCTATGCTTGCTAAACAGATACACGGACATAAAATTATCTATCTATACAAATAATAAAACAGTAAAATGGTGGAGCGTTGGTATTAGTTGGCGCAAAAACTACTGAACCAATCCTGTTCAAATTTTGCATACATAATCCTTATAGGCCGGGTCAACTGTTAGGCTACATATTATCACGCTTTTTGCTATGGGGGGTGAGCAATATTCGAAAATGTTCCAATTGAACGACAATCGCTCTAAGTTCGATCCTCAGGTACAGTTAATATTTTTGTGATTGTTTTAGTGTTTTTTTGTACATAATATAGAATGATATTTCCAGAACAATAATAAAATGGCTTTTTATGTATTTTTAAATTGCCATCGACATTTTTATTCGATATTTTTCCAAATATTTCAGTAAAAACCCATCAAAACTCATACTAAAATGGAACCGGAGATAAAAAATACACTTTTTTTTTAAATTTGATTAGGAATTTAAGGTCAAAAAAGAAAATCATCACGCTATTTTGTACAAGGAGTCAAGCAGACAAGCAATGATGTGTATTTAAGAACGGCTATTTAGATCTAGATTCTGCAAGGACCGTGGCGCAGTAGTATAGTGACGGATCCGCGTTTGCTATGTTGCGAGTTCGAACCTCGCGTAATTTTTGTGATTGTTTTCTTTTATTTTTTATAAAATTTATATTATTGCTTTTTCTTAGTACTTTAGGGCTTTTATTTTTGTTTTGTAAGTTAGTTTTAATTACGTTATTATTAGATTTAAATGTATATAAAATGAATAAATACAATTCATCTGTGAAGTAAGTTTTTATACGTATTATTTGTATCTCTAGAAATTAATCAATTCGTATTAATATCAAAGCGAATTAAAAACTTCATTGATTTCTTTTACAGTACTACATCTTATTATTTTTAAATTTAACTTCAGAACTTCTATCATCACTTTAAAGACAGCGCATTGGGAAGGGTTTACACCGTTCATCCCAATAATGGATAGTGTCATTATTTGCGATGATTGCTTCACACTGTACGGGCCCCAACGTCTTCACGATCAACACTGGGACGACACTGACAGTGACGGAGACCAACATCACCGATAGCCCCAGACGACTGCGACATTTGTTTGCCATTATTTTAGTATTTTGTGGAGTCACAAACCCAGGTCGGTTGTGGGTCTCATGGTGGAATGGCAACAGCGACTGTCGCAACCCAGTGCTGGGCACGCCACAATTATGGCGGTAAGTCCCCTCTTTGAGGAGTGGCTGGAAAGACCACATGGCGTCCTTACCTTCCACATGACGCAGGTCCTCACCGGACATGGTAAGTTTGGGAGCTTCCTGCACCGGATTCGTGCGGAAGAAACGCCTGGGTTCCACCATTGTGTGGACCGCCCGGAGGATACGTTGGAGCATACGGTAGAGGTGTGCCCCGCCTGGGCAGAGCTCTGCCGTGTCCCCGTGGGGGCGACCGGTGTCAGTGATGTCTCGCGCCGGGCCTTGGTACAAGGTATGGTCTGGAGCGAGGAGGAGTGGCAGGCGGTCGCCTCCTTCTGCAAAGCAGTAATGCTAGCAAAGGGGGCGGCCGCACGTGCGAGAGAACGGCCTTCACGCCCCGCCGCCGTCCCGATCCCGATTTTCAGCCACCGTAGGCGCTGGCTTGCGGACGGCGAGCAATGGGTAGCTCGCCATCCGACCTTTCGGTAACCGTCCGGACCGAGCCCAAGTTGTCGACGGCGCGTAGTGTTCCACGCGCGCCTCAAGGAGATGTCAGCAAAACCGTAGGGGCCCAGCAGGGTCGAAGCCCACTGGGGCCATGTGATGCGAAAGAGAACCCCGGGGCCCTGGAACGAAGGCAAAGAAGGAACATGAGTTTTTTTTTTATAGGTGGGAAAATCATCTTATGACAAATCCCGCTCTTGGGCGGAGCGGGAGATAGTGTCAGACTTTTATTGACTAAAAACCCACTCCTGTTCCTTCGTTGCCTTCGTCCCAGGGCCACGGTTTCGTTTTCACACTACCCATGGCCCCAGTAGGCTTCCTGAGGCGCGCGCGGAGCAATACACGCCGTCGACGACTTGGGCTCGGTCCGGATGGTTACCGGACGGTCGGACGGCGGGCCACCCATTGCCCGCCGTCCACAAGCCCGCGCCTACGGTGGCCGGAAATCGGGATCGGAATCCCGGTGGCGGTTGAGGCGTGAGGACCGTTGCCGTTGCCTCACGCGATCGGCCGCCTCCTTTGCTAGCATTACTGCTTCGCAGAAGGAGGAGACCGCCTGCCACTCCTCCTCGCTCCGGACCATGACCTGTACCAAGGCCCGGCGCGAGAGATCGCCGCCGCCGATCGCCCCCACGAGGACACGGCGTTGCTCTTCCCAAGCGGGGCACACTTCCACCGTGTGCTCCACCGTGTCCTCCGGGCGGTCCACACAGTGGCGACACCCGGGCGTCGCTTCCGCACGAATTCGGTGCAGGAACTTCCCGAACTTCCCGTGTTCGGTGAGAACCTGCGTCATGCGGAAGGTGAGGACGCCGTGAGGTCTTTCCAACCACGCCTCAAAGAAGGGACTTACCGCCATAATTGTGGCGTGCCCAGCACTGGGTCTTGACAGTCGCTGTCGCCATTTCTCCATGAGAACCCGCCGGAGCTCTGTCCGCCATGCTGCGACTTGTCGCGGCAGCGGAGTTTCGCCCCGGCGTTGCATCTCCATGCGCAGGTCGTGCATGTGAGCAAGGCCTGTTGCTACGAGATCCCATGGTGGCTGTCCAGCAAGGAGGCTCGCCGCTTCGCGGGAAATCGTCCGGTATCCTCGCATCATCCGTATGGCCATGACCCTCTGGCATGCGTTCAGCCGGACCGCCGGCTGCTTCCGCAGCGCCGGCGCCCATATCGGTGCGCCATAAAGGGCCATGGAAAGGAACAGGAGTGGGTTTTTAATCAGTAAAAGTCTGACACTATCTCACGCTCCACCCAAGAGCGGGGAATGTCATTGGATGATTATCCCACCGAAAAAAAAAAAAAAAGATCGGTTGTGGGTAAATTATCGCCATCATCTATCCGAAGACTTTTTACGTGCTTTAAGGTGTACTACTGAGGGTGACATTGAACAGAACAACGAACGCGTTTCGAATAGTTGTCTAGGTTCACTTCAAGACGTGGTCATTTCCATCGGTGGCAATCCACTGGACTGGTCGAATATGGATTACCGGCTCCGCAATCATTGGCATATCAAGGTCGAGGAAATCGGGGTGATATCGTCAATGATCTCGACTCACCTCAGAACAAAATGTCCCTGCATTTTTAACATCGTCGCGTTAGGCTCAGCCAGGGTAAAATATTTTGCATTAATGCTCCAGGTGGAACAGGAAAAACATTCATTGCCACTGGCATCCTTGCAGAAATAAGGCGACAAGGCAAAATAGTGATTGCGACTGCCTCTTCTGGAATTACTGCCACACTGCTTCCACGGGGCAAAACAGCGCACATAATGTTTAACATTCCCATCGATTTAGAGAGCAACGAAATGCCAGTGTGTGGGCTATCACGCAACTGTGACAAAGGTTGGGTACTCAAGGATTGCTCTTTAATCGTATGGGATGAATGTACTATGGCGAATAGAAAAGTTGTGAAGGCTGTAAACAGAACCCTGCAGGACATACGCAGGAATCAAGATGTGATGGGAGGTGTCACTGTTTTGTTTAGCTGCGATTTTCGGCAAACTTTGCCTGTGGTGTCGCGAGAAATTAGGGTTGACGAGGTGAATGCTTCGTTGAAACGATTGAATCTATGGTCACGAGTTTACAGACTGCGCTTGACCATTAACATGCGAGCTCAGTTGGGCGGATATACTCAAGAATTCTTGGATGTTCTTTTAAAATTTTGGTGAAGGCAACTTACCAGAAGAGAGCTCTGAAGTGCGCCTACCAGAGACTAAGCAAAGTAGTTCCCACTATTGAAGAACTAATTTGTCTGGTGTACGGGGACGTCGGTCGAATACCGCTACAAGAGAATTCTTGGGTGTGTGAACGGGCCATTTTAACACCCAAAAATGATCAAGTTGCAGCAATTAACGAAAGCGTTCTCTCGCAAATTGATGCGAACGAAGTGGTATTTCTATACCTCTATAAATACAAAATATTATCCCG
Organism: Mythimna impura; assembly: GCA_905147345.3. Classification (NCBI taxonomy): domain Eukaryota; kingdom Metazoa; phylum Arthropoda; class Insecta; order Lepidoptera; family Noctuidae; genus Mythimna; species Mythimna impura. Next base: position 8,086,534 of record LR990362.1, on the reverse strand, counting down.
TAGAGTTTCTGTATTGGAACGGCAAGTGGACTCCCGGCGCACACTATCCAGCTGAAGGTCGGTGTCCCGATCATGCTGCTACGGAATTTAATTCCACCTAAACTATGTAACTGGGCCTAGCTCAAAGTCATCTCTCAAATATTATTGAGGTGGAAATTCTAAAGGGTTGTGGCGTCGAGAAAACAGTGTTTATACCCCGAATATCACTAATCTCTCACAATTACCCCTTCTAATTCAAGCGTGTGCAGTTCCCTGTAAGCGTATGCTTCGCAATAATAATAATCTAAAGGCTGCAGGTGTTGATCTCAGGACAGCTGCTTCTCACACGGATATCTATCTGTATATCGCTCGCTCCCGCGTCACCAGTCCTGAATCTCTGTACATTTCGGCTCCTGAAAGTAGGACTAGAAATTTGGTTTACAGAGAAGTTTTATAAGAAAAGTAAAGTTTTGGTTTATGATTTATCCGCAAAAACAAATTGTGTTAGAAATATAATGGTTATTTGCGGACGAAGTCGCGGGCAACAGCTAGTTCTACAATATAATTATGCTTTCAAAAAAATCCTCAGTAAATTTTTTGTCGAAAATAAGGCGAGGTTGACTAATTTTGAACTTTTTTGAAACTCTGGAAATCCACAAATTTAAAAGAGCACACCATGAAAAAATATTTTAATAATAATATGGAGGAGGAGTGGGTTTTATTTTTTAATATTTTTTTTTTGTTTTTTTATTTTATTAAAATTCACCAATTATGACCAACCACTGGGTAAGAGCAGTGGTGGCCGAGCAAGAGCAGTGGTGGCCGAGTGGTAACGGCCCCGATTTACGAGTTGTAGGTCGCGGGTTCAAACCCAGCCAGGCGCATTACTTTGTGTAATTTATTTCATCACCACTGCTCTCACAACGGTGAAGGAAAACATCGTGAGGAAACCGGCATGTCCTAGAACCAAAAATTCGAAGACATGTGACATCCACCAATCCGCACTGGGCCCGCGTGGTAGATTACGGCCCATTCCCTCTCCTAGAGAGGAGGTCTGAGTCCCAACAGTGGGAACATTGTAAGGCCGACTAATGCTAAAAAAAAACTGGGTAAAGATTAAAACATGATAAAAATTAGTTGGCTCGATACAAAAAAATAACATGAAAGTTACCCTAACTTACGATTTCAAATGCTTAATATCTACGAGATTACGTCACGGAAATATTTAAAATAATAAAACTTCTTTTTTAAAAGAGTCGGGCAAAAACAAAAAACTTGAATATATACAAGTTTTTTTTTATAAAAATAAAATCGCTGTTACGGGGCCGCGAAGTCGACCTTGACCAGGGCCAGTATCTACAAAATACTCATAGGCGCGGGCTTGTGGACGACGAGCAATGGGTAGCTCGTCGTCCGACCGTCCGATAACCGTCCGGACCAAGCCCAAGTCGTCGACGGCGCGTAGTGTTAACCGTAAGGGCCCAGCAGGGTCAAAGCTTACTGAGGCCATGGGTTCGCTTCTGAAAGGAAAACCCGGCCCTGGTATGAAAGACAAAGAAGGAACAGGAGTGGGTTTTTAGTCAGTAAAAGTCTGACACACCCAATCGCTCCGCCCAAGGGCGTGAGATGTCATTAGATGATTTTCACCCCTAAAAAAAACCTACAAAATACGCTGTGACTGCAACCGGCCCTTAATGCACTCATTACAAATAGATCTTGCCAAAGAGATACAGACTTCAAAATTCTACACTATGCTTTAAAAAATCCTCTGAAAAATTCTTGTCAAAATTAATGACAAAATTAAAAGTGTCAAACTTGCCATATCCACAAATGAGTTACGAAGATAAAGTAAGTTACAGCTAATTACTCTACATTGGCTAATAACTATGATTGCTATCTCAAAGACTGATGGACGTTAAAATGTTACCGACATAGCGACACAAGCATTAATGTATTGTGGTCAGTTTAAGGTCTACTAGTGACATTTAGGTACCAAAAGGTACTTGGATAGAGAAATTCCCGCTTTCTTTGGTGTGTCATTTAGTATTGTAGTTTGTGGATACTTGAGCGAGGTTGGTACAAATTGGATCAAAGCACAAATTAAATTGGTCGATAAAATAAATGATATATTTGGGTGAAGGTAATTTATTTTCACACTCTACACTTACGCCTACACACGCTACACTTACACACACACACCATATACACTCTACATTCACCATATAGTTTTGTTTTCTTATTATATTTGTTTCTTAACCTTTTGAGTGCGTAATTAGAGACACAATAGTAAGACAATGGCGCGTGAACGCCGGCGTTAATGCGGGGATCAACAGCTTAAGTAAATTAGTTGTTTCTGTTTTCCTAACCACCACTTGCTTACTGTTTGAATTGTCCTCTTTTTTATATGGTTATGGCTTTGTTTGTTACGGAGAATCACTGACTCCTAAGTTACAGGCCCACACCTAGTTTAGGAGTCAAGAGTACCTACCTATATATTTGTGACCTTGTCATAAGCATATATATATGTTCAAAGTTTTATGATGTAAATGCTGTTTTGTTTGTGTGAAATAAATTTATTTATTTATTTATTTTATTTTTAACTAGCTTTTGCCTGCGGCTTCGCCCGCGTACATAAAATATAGCCTATGTCACTCAGGAGTAAATCTGCTTTCTATCGGTAAAAAATTTTCGCAATCGGACTTGTACTTTCAGAGATTACCTTCTACAAAGAAAAAAAAACAAACTTTACCTCTTTATATTGCTCGCCGTCCGACCGTACGGTATCCGTCCGGACCGAGCCCAAGTCGTCGACGGCACGTACTGCTTCACGCGCGCCTTAAGGAGATGTCAGCAAATGTAGGGGCACAGCAGGGCCGAAGCCTACTGGGGCCAAGGGTCTGATTCTGAAAGGGAAACTCTCAACGAAAGGCAACGAAGGAACAGGTGTGAGTTTTTAGTAAGTAAAAGTCTGACACTATCTCCCGCTCCGCCCGAGAGCAAGGACATCATAACATGATTTTCCCACCGAAAAAAAAAAATCCTCTTTATAATATTAGTGTAAATATCAGGCTTGTTAGGGTAAATTTTATGCTTTAAAACCTGAAGTTGCAATTAATGCAAAATCAATTTTTTTTAACTTCCTAGTGTTCAAATTGGAATGGAGAGTCGGTAAAAACTATCAAGCTAATAAAAGCTCTTTAATAAAAAACATTCACACTTTCACATTGTTGCATTGATCTTTAATCAAAAATAGGCCCCAACCTGAAAGTGGCATTTCACCGTAGTAACATTTGAAAGACAGGTGAGTTTTAGTCAGTAAAAGTCTGACACGCCCTCTCGCTCCACTCCAAAGCGAGAAAAGTCATTACATTTATGAAATATCCTTACAGTTTTTTTTTTAAATACACTCACAACACATAACAGCTTACCGTAGGCGCAGGCTTGCGTACGGCGAGCAATGGGTAGCACGCCGTCCGGTCGTCCGATAGCCGTCCGGACCGAACCCAAGTCGTCGACGGCGCGTAGTGTTCCACGCGCGCCTCAAGGAGATGTCAGCAAATCGTAGGGGCCCAACAGGGTCGAAGTCGAAGCCTACTGGGGCCATGGGTTAAGTGAAAATTAACCCCGGGGATGGAACGCAAGGTTGATTTGTTTTTTTTTATTTAGTCAGTAAAAGTCTGACACGAAGGGTGGGAGATGTCATTAGATGATTTCCCACCTAAAAAAAAAACACATTTTAACAGCCTAGTGATACCATCACACTCGATTACAAAGTTAAAAGTATCGACAAACAGCTCCCACCTCTATATTCACAAACTCGAACGATTAATCAATAAGTATCGCGTAAAACTTTCATACTTATCAATACAACACACTATTACAACTAAATTATTCCCTACAGCGAGAAATTATTCCTCTCTCCAATGATAAAAGTACTTGTTATTAAAATCTACCTCGGGACGTGAGGTAGGTAGACAAATGCAGAAGTTACGGTTGGCGCAGTAGCTCAGCAGTTGGCTGCATTCACACCATTGCAGGGGCGCCGACTCCGTGGGTGCTCGGGGGCTCGAGCACCATGAGAAATAAACAGTGGGTGCCGAGCACCCCTGAGAATAGACATCAAGAAACAAATCAGTAATCGCCTTTTAGGTTACGTATAAATTATAATATTTCTTGATACTAAAAACTATTTTCTTTTTTTATTAATGGTTTCATTTAATATTTTTATCAAATATAATTAGTAATTAAGTACGCAGTATGTAAGTAGGACATTTATTTATTTGTCGGTCGATCACTGTGCATTTCTCTTCACACACTTCGCCACTTTTTTGAGTCCATCAAATGACCATGAGCACCCATGAGGTTTTCTAAAAGCCGGCGCCCCTGCACCTTTGCAAACAACAAATTACAGTAAAAAGGATTCTTTTTCTGAAAACAGTATCAAAATTGGTTATTAAATGAATCAGCAATTACCATCCCAAATATTGGTTTACGGTAAAGTGGGGGCGTGGTGGAAATATCAAGTTCTCTTTTGAGCATACGTAACCTAATGGTGGTGACGTCACTTTTCAGTATGTGCTGTTAGTGTTGCAACAGAACTCTGCTACAGCTTCCGCTTCTGCAGGAGTTCCGCAAGCTTTTCCACTTCCGTTTCCGTTTCTGTTTCCGCAAAATTTATAACAGAACTCTAAATGGAAGAATACGGGGGGAATGCGGGGGTAGGGAGCGCGTGGACGACTGGACACATCGGAAGAGGCGCGCGGGGGGGGGGGGGGGGACGGTACACAAACGTGTCACAACGAGTTTCTTTATTATTATATTTTTTTGGTTCATTCTGCGCATCAATCACCACGCCTCGTGACGTGAATACGACGTAAACCTTCTGTTGTTTTATAAAAATAAAATGTTGCTTTTTCTTCATAGTACCGTTCACTTCACTTCCGTTTCCGCTTCCGCATCCGCATCCGCGAAGATTTAATTTTGTCATCTTGATGACACTTCCGATGCATCACTAATCCTTATACCGTTATTTGACGTTTCCCCTTCACCAAACCAGACCAGATATTATTGAACGAATTTGAAAATTTCTTCCTGTTTACGATTTTTGGATAATGTTATTTTTTTATACCACCAAAAAATAAATAGTCAAATAACCAATTCTTAATGTAACGTTTAAAAAAAAATATCAGAATGCTGCATAATTATGTAATCAAGAAATATGACGGTCTGTCTCTTTGGTCTCGTTAGTCAGGTGTTTACAATAACGAATGTAGCATGATGGTCTTAACTGGTTCCTGGTTTTACCCATGTCGAACAGTTATTGGATTTTTCCTTAAGACTTGGTAACCGCCCATAGTCTGGAAATCTGCCCAATTGATGGCAATAGGCTATGTTATAGTCTTCTATTACCCATGTTAATGAGTCCATCCAAAGTCCACATGGTGGATGCAGTAGCGTAGCTAAGAGCGTAGAGGGGCCCTGTATCAAACATTTTTGAGTGTTTTTTTTTTCGAGACCAGATCAGTAAGTCTCAATTGAACATGAGCTCTTCTTCGGCTTCAATAGTTCCGAAGTCAAGACATCCTGTGACTATTGATAGACTTTTTTAGCCTTCTGTACTTTATTACCCAGTGATAGCATACCATATTGGTCTAAAAACTGCACATACACCAATATATTGCGTTAATAATATAGCTGTTATAAACACGTTGTTTACAATGTCGACAGCAGCGCCATCTGCCGTCCTGTCCCGTTACCTCAGGGACATGCGCACGCGCAGCCTAAGTGAAAACAGATGATGGATACTTTTACTAGATGAGTTCATACTTTTGCGTGCTGGGTTATTTATTAATCTTGTAATTAATGGCTTGAATTGCGTGTTGTGGTCAGGAAGAGAGATGGAGCACTTATTCAGTAGGTCAAGGTAAAAGTATGTGGGCTGTGGAATTGTTTAAAATAGTCACCGTGGCCCTGGAACGCAAATGGCAACTGAAGGATACAGGTGTGGTTTTAGTCAGTAAAAGTCTAACACTCTCTATCGCTCAATCAGAGTGGGAGATGTTAGGTATAGTCAAACGGGGCGAATAGGGACGCAGGGGTGAATAGGAACAAAAATTTGAAGGAGATTTTCACGTTATTTAATAACTTTTCCTAGCATTTAAGTAGCTCTACCTATGAATTTGACGTTTTTTAAAACGGGTTGCTTTGAAGTGTTATACTCTCTAATCTTTGGATTGTTTTGGAATTATAAGTTCAAATAAACTTTATATTAAAGGTTTGCGTTTTGTATTTTCTGTAATATCGCTGTATTTATAACCATTTTTGTATGAAGTCTAAGAAAATTCGCATTATTTTTTATTTTATTTTTTTATATTAAACGATTTATGAACACACACAAAATAAAAGATTAGAAGAAGGAAACAGAAAAATAGGTACAGAGGTGATGCTTATTTCTAAATAAATCTCTTCCAGCATACCTGCGAAAGGAGAGTTGGAAGAAAATAGAGAGGTAGACACCGCGTGTTACAGTAATAGGAAAAAAAGTACCAACATATTTTATTTATTGGGGAAAACAAACAATAACACATAGGGAATTACAGAAAAAAGGCTTAGAAATAGTTTTACACGTGTGATATCAACAACGTTCTCCACATATAAAAACGTGAGACACTTGGTTTGACAAGAGCTGTAATTTTTTTTTTATAGGTAAGTATGCGAAAAGTTTTAAGTTTTAGTTTTTGTAGTGTTTTTTAGTTTTGTGTTGTTTGTTTTAGTTATATAAAAATATAAATGTGTAACTTGAGTTGTGAACCCGAGTGGGTTCACAATTCAATTTACGAAGGTATTTTTTCAAAAATGAAAACGAACACCTAGTGAATAAATAATAGAATACCTTTGCCTGAAAACTAAGAAGAAGTTGACATTTATGTATATCGTCCAATAACATTTGAACTAGTGAAGTTAAATCTTCTTACTTTAAAAATGCAATTAAAAAGCTATCATATGACATAGATCTGCATTCTGGGAATTGCTGAGTAAGAACTCCATTCTAATTTGGGCATTATTCTTTGTTCCGTGCGGGAATCGAACCTGCGACACCAACCTGCGAGTCAATCGCTACACCACTACGCCAACCATACCGCCTCTGAATTAATCCTAACAAGAAATAAACTCAGCTTTTAAAAATGTAATAGAAATCGTGAACTAGTCTTTGAAGTCATGGGAAGTGTTGAAACAGTCTCTCAAAGCTTCAAGGCACAATCTATTCTTCATCAACGAATAAAATCAATATTACATCCTGTCCAAACATAAAAGAATAGTGTCCGACCGAACTTTCGGTTTCGCTGTAGTTTCGGCAAAAAAAACGAATTTCGGCGTAACTTTGGTTTAGGCAGCTATCTAGCCGAAACTACGGCTGACCCCGAAATTAAATTTGAGAGGTTTCGTGCTGTGATAAAAATGTGATTTTACGCCTTATTTAAGGTAATTTTGTTTCGCTACTAAAATCTATACTATTAAGTTTGTGTATTTATTTGTATTGAATGACAAAAAATTTTGTTGTTGTATTGTGTTGTTGTATTTTGTAATGTGTTGTTTGTATATTTGTTGTTCGCTTATTTATATAAAATAATAATTATAATAAATAATAAATCGTGTAATGGATGTTGAATTAAATTGTACGTACATTAAGCCATATTGTAAGTCTTCTTTACCCTTGTTGGTTGTGCCCAACAGGATCCACGATGGTGTCTAATATTGGTTTCACCTACCAAATAAGCATGTAAATGTTGAATGCAATTAATAATTGAGTGTTGAGTACTGAAACTTAAAACAAATGGACCGAATTAAAAAAAAAAAATCTTTCCCTTGTAGATCCAACTTTATTACTGAGTGACATAAACATATACTTTTTACTTTTACGCGGATGAAGCTGCTTGTAGAAACTGGTATAATGTAATATGAGAGAGAATAATTAATATAATATAGGTAATATGTGAAATAACTACTGACTGATTACAATTGTCAATTTTTTTCCCCATGAAAACATGACTTTATATAGAAATAGCCGAAACTGGGATCGAAGCCGAAATTCGGTTACAGTTTCGGCCGCGAAAACTAGTTTACGTCGGACACTATAAAATATTATAATGACGCCGAGAGTTTTGGCATTTATCGTAAAATTGCAGGAAATTGAACCTGATGAATGTTATTACTTCCTCCTAACAATTACTTATATGGTCCGTAATTACTTGCTAATACAATAAAAATTACATTAAGTTAGTCGAGGTTAGTCAATCAAATTTGTTTGTTAAAATAGGTTTGGAAATGTCAAACTCACGACTTACGTATGAACCTCTCTCTTTGATTAACAGAGATCGGAATTAGTAGAATACAGATACATATATAAATCTAAAGTTTTCAGAAGTAACATAAAGCTGATAATCATCTTCATATCACCAGTCAGTATGCATTTAAGTGGAAGTTGCGGCTTTATTTTCTACACAAATAGCGGAGTAGTCTCGAAAATCCTCTCATTTTTCCATATATAAATAATATATATATGTAGGTTTATATTATATTAAATATTTATGTATGTTTATTTTATATATATACATTTGATACCTTGTTTTCCTATTAATCTTTTCTTTTTTTTATGCACCTACCATGTTTACTCTTCACTACCTTTGGTTGACTGGTAGAGAATGCCTAAGGCATTAAGTCCGCCATTGTACCTTTGTGTTGCACGAAGTTTTATTAATAAATAAATAAATATCAATCTGTCAATTCTTAGCCTTTTCCCAACTACATTGGGGTTCCATTCTAACCAGTTGGGCTTTAATACCCTTGATTTACATGGAACGACTGCCATCTGACCTAGCCACAACCTTACTGGGCAACATGATACTTCTTGGATAGACTGCTGGTCAGACTTTCTGGCGTTTGACTACCTGTGACGACTAGAATATTCACCCCTATTTTTAATTAGTACAAAAAAAATTAGGCTCTATACGTACCCGTTACTGATCATAATTTATGTAATCAAAAGTAAAAAAAAACACCCCAAAATTGTCTATGAAAATTGGTCATAATTGGTAAATTCATAAATGAATGAATTATTCATAACAATTGCTACTAGAACATACTAGCCTGTACAATATTTCCATAAATTGAGTGACATTTTAGGATATTGTAAACAAATGCTAATAACTCTGCTGTTTATGAATATTATTTATTGAGACTTTCCTTAAATAATAACAAAACCTTTTCTAATTAGCCCTTTAAGTATTTGTACTAATTAAAAACTAGTGGTGTTTCGACACTCTCAAGGAAATCAAAATTCAAAGGGTACTTCCCGTTGACCCAGAATCCTGAAATTTGGCACAAAGCAAGGTCTTATAGCACAGATATAGGAATAAATCTGAAAACTGTAAATTTGTAGTTACGTCACAAAAAAAAAAATACGATTCGGAAAAATCTTCGAGACTCCATTCGGGAATTGAATTATATTTACATAGGTAAGTTTGCACGGAACACTCAGTGTGCGACTCCGACTCGCACTTGCCCAGTTTTTTTATCAATTACTGCACTATTTTAAGACCAAAGAGGGAGGATGGAAATCAGGTATTCCCAGGTTAATATTTTTATTTATTTATATCACAGGTGTTGCATCCTAAGCACCTGATATAATCCCTAGGGTGGCTAGGAACGAGATAGTAGGGCCTAGCGCTATTTTTAGCTTTACAGGTAAGTGGTTATTATAGTTATTACATTATAAGCTATACTGAGTATTTGCTTAGCTTCATATCTTATTTCCAGGAGTCGGAATTAGGTAGAGATATGCATGTACTTGAATCGAAATGTTGATATTAATATGGATCCTTCCCGGGATTTTTAATGAAAAATCCCGTGTGGCCAACAATATTACAAATAAATAATAAAAAAATCTCAGAGAAAGATTTAGAGAAATAAAACAAAGATAATTAACATACAATTTTTATTAGTATTTTTCATTGAAAAAGATCTCTCTACGTCAACTGAGGTGGAGTTAAAAAATTTAAACACTTCTTTCTCCTATTTTTTCTGCTATATCTCTGATAGAGTCATAAAAAACTTCTGATCTTTAAAATTAATCTCGTGATTTAAGGCATATCCACTATAATCTTTCGCTGTATGAAATCAGTGTAAGTACATGAATAACTCTACCTAATTCCGACCTCTGCTTATTACTTACTTCTAGGCAAGCGTGCTTCATCGTCGACCACATCGTCGCTTCCCATCAGGTGAGATAGTGGTCAAGCGCGAGCCTATCAATAAAATATATATATATATGTAGGTACATAAACATTAAAAAAAATATCCTTCTTTTAGGCATGGCCTTCTTATAGCTAGGATAATGATTGTTCAGGGTTGCGAAATTGATCAAAAGAGTTACCGTGGCTCTGGAACTCGAAGGGCAACTGAAGGCACACAGGTGGGCTTTTTTTAGTTTTAAGTAATATTTAAAACGTACGTACGTTACGTATGTTAGTCTATAAGTTACCTATTTATGATGTGGGCACTTACCTGAAATAAAATTATTATTATTATTATTTAGACAGAAAACGTCTGACACTGCCTCTGAGAAAATTTAGGAAAAAAGATCAGCGGCCGGGGTTCCCCTATTTTTACACCGGATCAGTTAAGTACGTTATCAACTTTTTTCACTCTAGTTTAATATCTTGAATTCTGAGGGCTCTGTCTGGAACACCTTGGTACTTGAAAACCTTGTAAAGCACGTGGAATTGTTACTAAACACGTGGTTTCTGAAGATAAGGTAAAACAAGCAATATCTGTGGATATCTGAGAAAAATAACTTTCGTTTGAGGTATACCGTTTCACTAATCTATTATATGTCGTGACCAGATCTTAGAATTGATCACTTCATGATATGGCCAACTAAAACTGGCCTGCGGGGCTATTGCGTAACTCTGTTGACAGTTCAAGTGATGATCACTTGTTAACAATGTGCATCATTGAACTGTCAAACAGCTAGTTTCGTATTGCCTATCTTCAGTGACCAACTGCAGTGACGTCATTAGCCACTCGTGCTTTTGATAGCCATCGTAACACGTTTTGACAGATGTTATTGTATCGATACTTTTAAAATTGCGATTGTGTAAGCTTTTGAAGCTGTATAATAGTCGATAAAATTTTAGAGTGGTCACAATAGGCACCGTAAATTTTTATAATTCACCACATTTCCACCGTAGTTTGTTAGTCATTTGTGTGATACGTAATACCAATTTTATGAAATTGTCAGTTGACAACTAAGTTTAGTGTGCAACGAATGCTAGTTGTCAACTGTTATTGAAAAAGTTAGCCAATAGCCCCCCTGATCGTTTAAACGTTAACATTTGGTGATATGTGTTTTTATTTCATTGTTGGATTTCAATGATAATAAAAGGTCTAAAGAAAGTAGGCCAAATGAGGATTGCATATCATCAAACTTTAACGTTTAAAAGATCTGGCCAGTTTTGTTGGCCATATCATGAAGCGATCAATTTCTAAGATCTGACCACGTCATATATATGAGCGAAATACCACTCACTGATTAATCACGAAATCTCAGAAACTATAACACCTACAAACTTAAAATTTGGCAAGTAGGTTCCTTATAGGAATATATAGATCAAAGGCAGAGAGGCCTTTGATCGATCACTCATTTATCGATCAAAACAGAACCACGTAGACCTTACCCAGGACATTATGGACCTTACGCTGGAATAACCTGCTCAAGAGACAGGTTAGCCAACCTCTCAATATCATACTCCTGACGCATGATGGCTGTCTAGTAAACAATAGCTCGTTGTAAGGGCACCGCAAGATTTTGGCTGTGTGCAAGGCTGTGAGCCTAGTATGGCGTTCACCTGCGCACGCGCCACCTGCCGCACATCTGACACAGATGCAGAGTAGGGATAGGACAGGGATGGTGTCGATAGAAATTGTTTTTCATAAACTATTAATTGTGTACTTTTTTTTAAATAATATAAACTAGGGCTTGACTGCGATCCAACCTGATGGTAAGCAGTGATGCAATCGTTGACGGTGAAGCGCACTAGTTTATTAAGAGGCTATTCACTTTAGCCATGAAGGCACCTAAATTATAATCAGACGGGAAGACCGCAGCAGGCAAATTGTTCCAATCTTTAGATGACAGACGAGATTTAATGACAGACAAAGGAGTCAGCGACAACGTATCGGTTGACAGGAAAAAAAAAAAATAGTTCCGCACCCAGAAGTAACATGGAACAAGGGCAGGAAGATGTTAAACATTACAATATTGTGCATAAATCAATATGGGAAACAAAAATTGAACTTAATATAAAAACTTGCCCAGTACAAGTCATAATTATGTGGTAGAAGTAATTACGACCTTGCAGAAACGTATTTATCGTAATAAAACCGAAAACGAATAAGAATAAAGGCGATATAAAAATAAGTACCCACATAAATATTACAAAAACACGTTAAAACAGATAACAAAGGGAAGTACTTGTGTATGTAAGCAGAATACTATTTTACGTGATGCTACTTTAAATGGTAGATTCGAAGAAAAATTTTGTTGTCTCTGATTTACATCTGCGATTTGCATAGATATCACACAATTCTAGACGATTCTAAAGGATACTCAATAAATAAGTCGAGCAATTTGCATTTCGTTCTCACTAAAATAAAAGTCTTATTTTAATGTCAATGTTTTTTTAGGATACTTAAATAGTTTTTTTTCTTTCTAGTAAAGTCACTTTATTTACACGAGATGTTCTTACAAGATTTTGATATTGTTTATAATTAATGAAAGTAGAATAACAGCTTGCATTGCTCGCAGAACAGATGCCTGAAAGGTTCTAGAGTGGTAACTGCGTAGTGTAATGCGCAGCGTTAGAAGGCCTCCACAGGGTGGACCGACGACTTGGTAACGGTCGAGGGAATTTGACGGACGCGGCATGCACAGGATCAGTCGTTGTAGTGACACTTGGGGGAGGGCCATGTCCAACAGTGGACGCTCTTCAAAACAAACAAAAACTCGGTTTGAAAAAAAAAATTGTCGATACAATTTCTATCGACACTCCCCATCACTATAAACTTCTCTGCGCGCATCTCAACACTTGACGAATGCGCTTTACGCTGCACAACTAACCTAATTATTACGTCGAGTAGACGATACATATCAAGAAAGCGATGCAGCCGCTTTATGGTATTATACAACGATTGATTAATTGTGTTGCGAAGTTTGAATGTAAGTAGTAATTGTTTTAAAGAGATGTGTTGTCGGGGACAGTTACGAATGTTTCCTATTTATATTTTTATTGATTGTTGCTGTTGATGCTCTCGGTTTTAGAGTTAGTTGGGGACCTTTACCGAACGTTCATCTTAGTCATTCTTGTCCTTAGAGGATATTCGGAACTTATCGCAGCTACTGTCATCATCGTTTACGGAAGTGTTGAGAACGCTTTTCTTACATTTACTATTTATTTATTTTATTATTTATGTACACACAAATATACAGAAGAAGAAAGGTATTTTTAACCGACTTCAAAAAGGAGGAGGTTATATGTTCGGTTGAATGTATGTTTTTTATTTATTTTTTTATGTATGTTCACCGATTTCTCGGTCAATTGTGGACCGATTTTGATTTTTTTTTTTTGATTGGAAAGTTATACTTCCGAGTTGGTCCCATAGAAATATTGTTATGATCTGATCATGAACTTTGAAGATATGGAACAGAACTCCCCATAGGATCACAGCAGAACCGTCGTAACAAGTAAAATTGCTTTGTTTATACGTGTAGTCGATGACTGACTGAAAGTAGAGGGAATACATCGAACTGATCTGATGATGAAGCCTAAAGTTTGGCACCGGAACTCTGTAATAAATTAATGTAAGCTAACCGTGTTTGGGAATATTCGAATTGTCATGAGATGCACTCTGGCTTTAAGGTATTTAAGTTTGGCTGAGGGGTACTTTTTAGTGGTGGTACCATAACTAAAAAGTGTACAATAAAAAACTTTTTACAAAAAAAAATACAACCGACTTCAAAGTAAAATAAAACACTGAAAAGTGCAAAATAACTTTAATTTCGGAAGTCGGTGTTAAATAACGAAGAGACAAAACTATTATAGAAACACCGACTTCCGAAATTAAAGTTATTTTACACTTTTCAGTGTTTTATTTTACTTTGAAGTCGGTTGTATTTTTTTTTTGTAAAAAGTTTTTTTATATTATAAAAATTTGTACAAAGGTAGGTGCTTATTTCAAAAAGAAATTTCTTCCAGCAGACCTGCGAAAGGAGAGATTAGAAGAGATGTAGATTATAATGTGTAGAAATAAGCAAAGAAGAGTTTGTGATGATTGCTAATGAGTAAATGTATCTGATACATTAATATTTATAAACTGAAATAGTACTCTATCTTTTTCGCGATAGTGCGATCGTTTGAACATTTTGGTTTGATTATGTGGTTTGGAAGCGATCGTACATTATTCGGTATTCTACGCGAGTATGTTTTTTTTATTTTTTATTGAAATATTTAAAAATATAATTTATATGTATCTATACGAATAAACGAAATAATAATATTGTGAGATCTTAAATTAAACTAATAAATACTTATATAACTATAAATACCTTATACTAAAAATAAATACATAATATATATAAAATTGAGAGGAAAGATAGTGCTCTTTTACTCGAGTCTTAAAGATTGAAATAGTTTTCAAATCAGGAATGCTAGGCGGAAGAGAGTTCCACAACCTTACTGCATGGAGAAAGAGTAGGATTAGTAGCTGGATGTATGAGGAGGGGATTTTACTAATCCTTTTATCTACGAGTTGATAGCAGACCACCTGCTAAGAACTCAACCTCTTGATATAATCCGATTTTTTATTTTTTTTATTTTATTTTTTATGCACACAAGAGTACAGAGGTGGACCTAATGTCTTAAGGTATTTTCTACCAGTCAACCTTTGGGTGATGGATGAAATTGTGGTAGGTGCAATATTAAGCATTACATATTATAACATTCTTTATACAAATACATTATACCTATAAACTATAAATCTAGGATTTAGAGATAAAAACAAACATAGGACCGACCAGATACAGTCACCTTAAAAGTGAGGTGGCAGGTGGTTTGTGTTTGTGTGTGTGTGTGTATGAATATATGAAACCTATGAAATCCAATGACAACCTTTGGTCATATATAATAGGATCTGGTTCTGGAATGGCGATCACGTACCGGAAGACGTAGCGTTGGAAGGCCTCCTACAAGGTGGACCGATGACCTGCTAAGGATTGCGGGAATCCGATGGATGCGAGACGCACAGGACCGTTCATCGTGGCGACACTTGGGGGAGGCCTATGTCCAACAGTGGACGTCTTTCGGCTGAAATGATGATGATGAATAGGATCAGTACCTGCAGAGGAAGTAGTAGTATTTGTCGTGTCGTCAACTACGTTTTCAGAATCGGCTTGAAGTCACACAAAGATTAATTAAGAGAGCTACGCTCAGAGTTTCCTTGCGTGATCAATTCAGGAATGAAGAAATCCGCAAGAGAATCAAGATTACCGACGTAACCCGAAGATTCGCCAAACTTAAGTGTTAATTAGCAGGACACATTGCTCGCTGAACTGAGCCGATGGGCTAAAGGTTCTGAAGTGGCGACCGCTTACTGGAAGATGGACTGATGGCCTGGTTAGGGTTGCAGGAGTCCAATAGATGCGAGACGCACAGGACCGGTCACTGTAGCGTCGCTAAGGCAGACAAAATGGCCTGCAATGGACCTCTTTCGGCTGAAATGATGATGATGATGATGATTATGTATGTAGTGCCATCGATACTAAGAAGAAGAAGGTATTTGATAAAATTTATGAATAATCTTTTTTTTTTCAGTGGGTAAATCATCCAATGACATCCCCCGCTCTTGGGTGGAGCGCGAGATAGTGTCAGACTTTTACTGACTAAAAACCCACTCCTGTTCCTTCGTTGCCTTTCATACCAGGGCCGAGTCTTCCTTTCAGAATCAGACCCTTGGCCCCAATAGGCTTCGACCCTGTTGGCCCCTACGGTTGCTGACATCTACTTGAGGCGCGCGTGGAACACTACGTGCCGTCGACGACTTGGGCTCGGTCTGGACAGTTACCGGACGGTCGGAC
The DNA here is from genome assembly GCA_905147345.3 of Mythimna impura. Lineage (NCBI taxonomy): Eukaryota > Metazoa > Arthropoda > Insecta > Lepidoptera > Noctuidae > Mythimna > Mythimna impura. The sequence continues at coordinate 8,070,366 of LR990362.1, read as the reverse complement.
GACGAGCTACATGAATAATCGATAGTAGTAATCCACATAGGCTCCATTTAAAATTTTAAAGCAAAGCCTTTTGATCCAAAATCAAACCTCGAAGACGAAAAGCTCGCATACAAACATCCATGTCGTAACATCACAACTCGCACTTGACCATTACGAAACACGACGTACCATCCGATACAGTTTTTTTCATTGAATGCGTTGCATATTTTAATTTACTTTGTACACGAGTATTTTAGTCCGTCATTAATATGGGAATCGTGCGATGCGCACACGCCGCTCGCATCCAAATGACATTACAAAGTAGTGTTGCCACGCCTAATATGGGGTTTTATATTAAATTATTATATGGTACATTTATTAGACATCGGCAAGTAATTTAAGACATGGCGTTTTGTTTTTAAAAGTTAGACGTACATAATATTCGTATTAATGGAACATGACTTTGCATTTACCTTGTTTTTATCAACAAAAACACCTTAGGAATAAAAAAGAGGTTTTATTTCTCTCATTTTTTAGTAACTGGCCGCAAACAAATTTCATACACATAAAATTTTACTTTTCAAAATTGGAACTTATTTTAACAATACTTGGCAACACCATTCCCGGTAACCTACAGGATGAGTTATAATAACCCGCATGCACAGGGTGTATAAAAACACAAACCGGGTAATTTTGCCTAGATCTAGTTGAAGTTACGAATCGACTCGGATGCCATTCGTGTCAACTCGGGTTATGAATATATATCACCTATTAATAGGTCCGTTAGGATTACACAAGACACGAGAATGACGTGGTCTAGACACCTTTAGGCATTGTGGTAACCTTTTAACTTAATTATGATTAAAGTAACATGGGATTTGTGGACTGAGAATCGAGAATTTTGAACTTTAATAAAGTATGAGAGAATTGGAAAAAAAGATTAAAATAAAAAGGTAGTAGTAAGATTTCGAAATAGACAAATACTTAGTTTTATTGGTGCACGTGGAACACTACGCGCCGTCAAGGACTCGGGCTCGGCCCGGACATTTACCGGATGGCCGGACGGCGAGTTATTTTTGCCGTCGTATTGTTTGCCGTCCGGAAGCCCATGGCTACGGTTGCTGGAAATCGGGGTCGGAAACTGCTTGGGCTGTACGATCGCCCGTGTGTCCGCCTTCTTAGCTAGCATTACTGCTTCACAGAAGGAGGCGACAGCCTGCCATTCCTTCTCGGACCATAGCCTGTACCAGGGCCTGCCAGAGCTGCAGGATTATTCGAAAGCATCACCGAAGACCTGAACCGCAAAAGGAAATTGAAGGAACACAGGTGAGTTTTAATCAGTAAAAGTCTGACACACCCCTCGCTTCACCCAGAGTGGGAGAATTTATTCTACGAAGCGGAAACAAATCCAAACATACCGCTCACAATTCACCAGCAACACACATCCTCAAATCCGTGGGAAACGGTACTTACTTTAAACATATAAATAAAACAAGTCAAGTTAAACGCATAATCCTGAACCAGTTTGATTCAATAAATTGTCGTGAATATGAGACATCGTTAACATTTAGCGTGTTCCAGCTGCCGACATTCCGCATATGTAAACGTCGAGTTTTTCCCTTCCGGGCTCTGTAACACTCGGAGTACCTCTCCGAGCAGACTTTTGCTAAACTTATTTATTATTGGGGTTATTGATAGTTTCATCATAGGTCTAGACCCCAAAGCGGGTGAAATCAAAAAGTAAAAGGAGAAAATGATCCCAAGAGAACAACAGTCTGCCTGAGCTGTACTGACTAAACTGTGCATCGTTGTCCACCATGCACATTTTAGTCAGTAAGCCCGAAACGTTTCAGAAACACATTCATTGTGCGTACAGCTATGGAGTGGAATTCCCTGCTGGAGTCTGTGTTTCCTGATAGCTACAACCTAGGGATTACTTCTAGGTAAGCGTGCTCCATCGTCGACTACATCGTCGCTTTCTATCTGGTGAAATAGTGCTCAAGCGCGAGCCTATCCACAAATAATAAAAAATAAATCACCCCGGTGTTCCCTCCCTCGTACACTTGTGTCAGCGGCTGTGAGTGTAATGCATCTTGCATTGGAAAGTGACTTCCCTATACGTCTAAGAAAGTCGCACATGGAAAACTACGCACCACGCAAAGAGCTACTGAAATAACGCAGGTGAGTTTTAGTCAGTAAAAGTCTGTGCCGGCGGGATCTCATGGTGGAATGGTGACAGCGACTGTCGCAACCCAGTGCTGCCACGCCATAATTATGGCGGTAAGTCCCGTCATTGGGGAGTGGCTGGAAAGACGTCACGGCATCCTCAGCTTCCGCATGAAGCAGGTCCTCACCGGACATGGTACGTTCGGGAGGTTACTGCACCCGATTCGTGCGTAAGAAACGCCCGGGTGTCACCTTTGTGTGAACCGCCCGGAGGACACGGTGGAGCATACGGTAGGGATGTGTCCCGCTTGGGTGGAGCACCCCCGTGTCCTAGTGGAGGCAATCGGTAGGGGCGATCTCTCGCGCTGGTTCCTGGTTCAGGCTATGATCCGGAGCGACGAGGAATGGCGGGCGGTCACCTGCTTCTGCAAAGCAGTAATGCAGGCAAAGGAGCAGGCTGCACGCGAGAGGGAACGAACATCCTCACGCTCCAACCGCCGAGACCCCGACCCCGACTACCAGGCCACGGTAGCCGTGGAATTGTGGACGTCGAGCAATGGGTAGCTCGACCTCCGGCTGTCCGGCAATCAACTGGACCGAGTCCCAGTCGTCAACAGTGCGTAGTGGTAAAGATGTCAGCAACCCGTAGGGGCTCAACCATAGATATCTGTGGGCTCAACTGTTACAGGGCCGATGCCGATTTTCTGAAAAGGAAACCCGAAGTCTTAGAACGCAAAGGGCAACTGAAGGACACAGGTGTGGTTTTGGTCAATAAATTCTGACACGCCCTCGCGCTCCAACCAGACCGGGAAAAATTATTTTATGATTTCCCACCTTAAAAAAAAACGATCTACATACAACTCGTGGGTTGAAAAAAAAAAAAATTCAAATTCCTAATTGAATTCTCACCTCCACACAATGGGGACAATTGTAACATTAACAAATAAAGCAATTAATCAGTGAACACGACTATTGTTTGATCAATCGACCTAGCGAGTGCCGGAAGCCATGCGCGGGCGCAAACATACGCACCTGACCAAATATGGATGACATCTCAATGTGTTTGGCAGGTTGATAAGGAAGGTTTTTGTGGTACAGATGTTTTATAGAATAAAAATAGAAAGAATTCAAAATTAGGCTTAAGACACACTGGTGAAGAGTTGAAGCGTAGCGTCGCGTTCAGTTTTTCAACTACATTGCGTGGGAACGCGCGTCATCGCGCGACGACGCTCGCATTCATCATCAACATCATTTCAGACGAAAGACGTACACTGCTGGACGTGTGCCCAAGTGTCGCCATAACGACCGGTCCTACGCGTCACGTACCCATCGGATTCCCGCGACCCTCACAAGGTCATCGGTCTACCTTGTGGGAGGCCTTCCAACACTGTGTGCTCCGGTACATGGTCGCCACTCTTTCGTCCCCATCGACCATCTGTTCTGAGAGCAATGTGCCCTGCAGACTGCCAATTAAGTTTGGCGAAATTTCGGGATACGTCGATAAACTTGGTTCTCCTGCACATATTTTCTTCACCCGGATCTCAGTGCTGGACCAGTTCCGAGACTTTTGAATACTCGTGAATGACGGTCGCGCTCCACAGCTGTTACTACGCGCGTCGACGCGCGATTGTAAGCATAACATTTTGTAGGTAGCTTAATAATGGGAATATAGAGTTGAATATGCTACATGTCAGTGTAAGTTCAGCCTTATTCCAACTATCATCGCACGCACACTCACTCTAGTTTTTTTTTTAGGTGGGAAAATCATCTAATGACAAATCTCGCTCTTGGGCGGAGCGGGAATTAGTGTCAGACTTTTACTGACCTACTAAAAACCCACTCCTGTTCCTTCGTTGCCTTCGTCCCAGGGCCAGGCATCGGAATCCCGGCGGCGGTTGGAGCGTGAGTACCGTTGCCTCAAGCGATCGGCCGCCTCCTTTGCTAGCATTACTGCTTCGCAGAAGGAGGCGACCGCCTGCCACTCCTCCTCGCACACTCACTCTAGTGATAAGTAATTCTCACTATTTTAGGATAAAAGAAACTTATTTTAAAAATAGCTGAAATAGATTCAGTAGCCGGTTCTGAACATACTATTTTCTGAATGTTTTTTTTTTTTATTATTAATGATAGGCTCGCGTTTGACCACCATCTCACTTGAAGGTAAGCGATGATGTGGTCGACGATGGAGCACGCTTGCCTAGAAGTAGCCTATTCACTCTTGACTTAAAGACCCCTAAGTTGTAGCTATCTGGAAACACAGACTACGGCAAGGAATTCCACTCCTTGGCTGTACGCATAATAAATGTGTTCTTAAAACGTTTTGTGCGTATGGGTGGGATGTCTACCATGTACCGGTGGCGCAACGCCGTACGTCTAGTGGTCCGATGATGGAACGGACTTGGCGGAATTAGATTGTGAAATTCCAGTGCACACTCCCCGAAATGTAAACGATAGAAAACCGACAGGCTAGCAACTCGGCGGCAATGCCCAAGGCTTTGGAACTTCGACTCAACAAGCGCATCATTGCCGATGATCCTCTTGGCTCGCCTCTCAATCGACTCTAGCGCATCAAGCTGGTATTTGGCAGACCCGTCCCAAAGATGAGAACATTACTCCATACACGATCATACTTGCGCTTGATAAAGGTTGAGCAGCTGTTCCGGCGTGAAGTACCGTCTCACCTTTGCTAAGATCCCCAATTTTTTGGCAGCCAGTTGAGCCTTTGCCTCGATGTATGAGTAATGTACGTTTATTATATTAAATGTTGTATATAGATACAATACACGTTGTTGTTTTTTTTTTAAGTGAATCCCCTAATATTTCTGGACTCGACAATGAAACAACTGTAATCTAATCACAGTGAACATCAGCAGTAAGGCTTGTTATGATTTCAACAAACCAACAGGAAGGCACTTATCTTTATGACTACTACGTAATTCACATATTTTTCTACGAACATACAGAAATACATTATTTATTTCATCAACTACATGGGTACACACACGTTCAGAATTTATAACTCAAAATTATCTGAAATATGATAACGTTGGTTGCCAATCTTTGACGTACGTGTAAAACGTTGGCCCAATTAAGGTACTGCAAATATTATAATTTTACGGACATCGGAAGTGAGTTTCTGTGATAGTGTTGGTACTATGTTAGTGCGTTTAAACATGGCTTCTATATCTTTATTGCCTTTTATTGCTCTTTAACAGTGTTTCCCAACCTTTTTTCATTTTTGACGGCAAAAACCAGAAATACAGAAGGAAACTTAAAAAAACTTGTACCTTTCATAAAGGACAATGTTAAAATTGGCCTATGAATCAACATGTATGAAACTATACAATAATTACTAGTTTTTTTTTTTTATAACTTGCTTTACATTCATTACAATAGAACAGATACCTCATTACTTCTAAAACATTTTAAAAAGTAGGTATCTACTTCAATTCGGTTTTATTTCCCCAGTGACATTTCTTTTTTATCAAAAAATAAAACTTTCCATAGCCAAAAACTCTAGCCATAACTACAAATAAATAAGTATAAAGAAAGAATAGTCTTGACTACATAATAGTATGTAGGTATGTAATGAAACTTTAAAAGATAAAATCCAACCTCTTTTCATTAATATTATCTTACACGGTGCACTCATTCGGATTTTTACCAATTCTCAGACATGTGTGTGACTTTAACTTAGTTTCAATCGTAGATATAATACATTATTTAGAACAAAGAAAGTAAATCCACGTCTCTATTGGTTCTTAGGCGAACGTTGTATGGACGGATCAATGTCCTCTTAAAACTTGGAGGATGCCTATTCTTAAAAATGAAAAGTAACAAACATTGTAATAGAAAATACAATATTTCTCATAGAAACTTAAGATCAGTTTGTATCAGTATAACTTTTCAGTTGGAAACATTAGAATTTAGATCTTTCGGGGACCATATTTTGGTCCTTTCGTGGACCATATTTTAGACCTTTCAGGAACGATATCTTGTACTTTTTGGGGACCATGTTTTAGGTCTTTCAGGGATCATATTTTGGACCTTTCAGGGATCATGTTTTATACTTTTCGGAGACCACATTTTAGCTACAGTTTGGAAACCACTGGTATATAGTCAAAAAAATCTGATACGTAGTTAAGGTGAATGCTCCAGGATAGCCCGCGAAATTCAAAATTTTCTTATTTTTTCTTTGCATATTGCAGGTCAGTGTCAGCTCCTACTAGTAGTATAATCTTAACCATTAGATATGAATCCATAAATAAATACGTGTAACGGTCGCAAATCATATTTTAATAAACATACAATGGTGACACCGACCTGCCAAATGCAAAAAAACTTAGAGAAAATTTAATTTTGTGAGCTACCTTGGTGCATTCTCCTTTAGTATATTTTACAAGATCAGCAAGTGCACCCAACGACAAGCCCTGGTTGAGGGGGCTTTATATTATTAATTATTTTAATTACTGCCAAAATCAACATGAAAAAATTCCATCAAAATCCAGGCATCAGTATTAAAGATTACACACACGTCAACAGCTCAATTTGATACGTAAAGATACTCGATAACGGCTATAAAAGTAGTTTTGCATGCAAAAAGGAAGATACCAATTAAATAAGAATGCACATTGCATATTCAAGGTTCGTTTGCTACTTCACAGACTGCGACCTGTGTTGCCAGATTATCCTGAACTGATAGGTGGACATACGGAATCCGAGGGTTTTTATTGGCAACATTAGTTCCGGCAGGATTATTTAATCAGTGTAGTCAAGTCCTTAATTGATGCTTGCAGGGGTGAAATTTTCTGATAAGATAGGTATTATCATTTATAAGGTTCTGTACTTAAGGCCCCTCGGCTACGGCGACTTTTTGTAGCGATGCTGTCGCACGTTTCGTAAGCGCGCGACAGCATCGCTACTAACGCGCGTTAGTCGCATTTGCAAGCGCTTTAAAAAGATACCAACGCGCTACTAACGCGCTACAGCATCGCTACAAAAAGTCGCCGTGGGCGAGGGCCCTAACTCGTCAAAAACGAAACCCATGAAGTATCACTCTGTTGTTCGTCTGTCAAGACATTTTTTTTCAGGAATGCGAAATGTTAAGCTGAAATTAATATCATATACTTAGGTCAGCTACCCTTTGGAATATGGAAATATTGTGACAATCGGAAATTATTTTTAATAGAGTAACCATAGAGCTACACACCGGTTCTTTTTCATAGGAAAGAACCAATTCGACGGGTGCAAAAAAAAAATGTGTGCGTGTACTAGCGTACACTCGTAAGAAGTGAAACTTCTTTATGACGTTATTTTTCAAAAAATAATTTACTATATGCAACTTTACAGAAATTGGTTAAATGCAATCGCCACCTGGATTTCAAAAATGTAACTACTCAAAACGGGCCGCAAAATACATTGGAGACATTTACCCTCCGCTGGAGAAAATATACTTCGAATCACGCGTGGTAGGGATAAGAAAAAGATGGCGCGTAACGGAAAAATGTGACGCGTAACGAAAGAATGAAATTTTTGTCCAACCCCGATAAAGAAGTTTCACTTCAAAAAAGCCGAGTGGTAACGGCCCCGACTTGCGAGTTGTAGGTCGCGGGTTCAAACCCAGCCCCGGCGCATTACTTTGTGTAATTTACTTCATCACCACTGCTCTCAAAACAGTGAAGGAAAACATCGTGAGGAAACCGGACACTGAGGGTCCAGTACAAACTACAATTTCCAAATGAAGTCTCTAACATTTTTCCGAATTGTAAAAACGTTTTTTTTTTTTTTGACGTAGGTAACAACAAACTTACTGTTTTCAGATTTATTCCTATACCTGTGCTATAAGACCTTGCTATATTCCAAATTTCAGGATTCTTGGTCAACGGGAAGTACCCTATAAATTTTGATTCCTTTGAGCGTATCGAAATATACGTTTTTTGCGATTTATATCGCAAAAAACGTATATTTCGATACGCTTAATTATAAAATACAGCCGTATCTTTTTTATTTGTTAACTTAAAAGTTTGATTTTTTCACAGTTTTAAGGGACCGCAGACCTGAGTATATAGTTTTAATTTCAACTTGATACCTTCACGCGTTCCCAAGATAAAAGGTCTTGACAGACAGACAGACAGACAGACAGACGGACGGACAACAAAGTGATCCTATAAGGGTTCCGTTTTTTCCTTTTGAGGTACTTACGGAACCCTAAAAAGAAATCTCAAACACTACACCGATCACTTAATTACTTAAAACAAAAATCACTAAACCACAAAATCCGTTCGGACTAATTGTCCCGCTACGTGCAGATCATTGCCGCTGCGCAAGCGCACGCGACGTTGGCGTGGCGATTATCGCGACATCTGCTGGGAACGCCGCGTTTCACACAACGCTTGTTATAATTACTGCTGCACACAGTGACGGGCAGCACGCGAACAATTGTTACAGCAAGAATGTTTGGATATACTGTGATCTTGGAATTTAGAAAATTCGTAGAACAACTGAGGTGAAAGGTTTAAGATTCAAGCTTCAAAACTGGTGGGAATGTGGAGCTTGCGAGGACCTACAAAATTTTATAATATAATAATAATATAATATTCCACAACTAGAGCAGTGGTGGCCGAGTGGTAACGACCCCGACTTACGAGTAGGTCGCGGATTTAAACCCAGCCAGGCGCATTACTTTGTGTAATTTATTTCATCACCACTGCTCTCAAAACGGTGAAGGAAAACATCGTGAGGAAACCGGCATGTCCGAAAACCAAAAATTCGAAGACATGTGACATTCACCAACCCGCACTTGGCCCGCGTGGTGGAATACGGCCCATTCCCTTTTATAGAGAGGAGGCCTGAGTCCCAGCAGTGGGAACATTAAAAAGGCTGATTATGCCATTATTTATTATTCCACAACTATAACACAACGCCGTCTAGTCCCAAGCTAAGCAGAGCTTGTGTTATTAGTACTTATACAACTGATAAACATACTTATATATTTCTAAATACGTACATTTCATAAATAAATTACACTCAGACACAGAACAAATGATCATGCTCATCACACAAGCATTTGTCCTGGGTGGGAATCGAACCCACGACCTCCGTCATTGCAGTCAGGGCCACTAACCACTAGACCAACAGACCAGACATTTATTGGTGAAATGTGTCCAATATGAGTCAAGTAGAAATAGTTTGATAAGGTGGGTTACCATGACGTTCAAAGTAAGATTATTTAATTCTTATTTCAGTGTGGGTAAGAGACAGAGCTATACAGGTTGTCTAGCGCCATCTCTAACAGAACTAATGTAGGCATGTTCCATATCATTCTATCCCAACCAAATAGTGATGATGCGAATTATTAGTTTGAATTCATGGCCCATGTCTTGTGATGTACGTACAATTATTTAGGATACGATGGGACTGATATAAGCTATACGTAAAAGGCCCTATAAATAAATAAAGAAGAAAAAAAGCTTCAAAACATTTATTTCAAACTAGCTTCTGCCAGCGGCTTCGCCCGCGTGATATTAGGTTTCTGTATACAAATTTTGGTCCCCGTTTCATCCCCTTGGAGGGTGAATTTTGACAAATCCTCTCTTAGTGCTCGCCTACGTCATAAAAGACACCTTGTGCAAAATTCCACGTCCCTAGTCCCAGTACTTTCGGCTGTGCGTTGATATGTCAGTCAGTCTATTTCTCCTTTTATATATTGTGATAGGGTAGACGCAACCAAAAGGCTTCTAATTACAAGCTTTTCTTATCATAAACCTTAAAAGGTATAACTACGCTGCCAGTACTGAATGCAAGCCAACGAGTATGTGACCTTCTAAGACGCCACAATATTAATTTAATAAGCCTTTTTTTACAGGCACTTTTGAATTGTCAAAATATCAGTCAGTCAGAAAAATCATGCTAAATGCACTTTCCAAAGGGTAGATCTGTATAGAGAAGAATGTGCAAAGAACTCCATGGACACTCTTTTAAATCATGTTATGTATTAGATGAAATAAGGTACCTCTAGTGAACCCCATCGAAAGATTACGAGATTGTTCGAGACAGTTATCGTAGCCCTGGAACGCAAAGGGCAACTGAAGGAACACAAGTGGGTTTTAGTCAGTAAAAGTCCGACTATCACTCTCGCTTCACTTAGAGTAACCCTCGGTTTCTGATTTAAGTATTCGAAGTTGAGTATTACTCAAACTCTACTTTGCCCTGAAAACCTGTCAAAATTTGGTAGTTAAGTATGGTTTGAGACGTTCTTAACTCAAAATACTCAATTCAGAAATCCGCCCTAAGAGGAGTTCTTTGACGAATCTAACCAAAAAATAAACAGACATGGTAGCATTGGTATAGCCATCGATATTATTTAAATCCTAAAAGCTTATATTTCTTCTTATATTTCATCTTTTAATTAACTTTACGGGTCCATACGATTTCCAGTATAGTCATAAACGAGCAATTAATTATTGTAAACACGCCATACACTCCGGTTTACCCTCTTTCATTCGCAAGCATAATTATAACTCTTCTAATTAGATTCCCAGGGCCGTCAGGTCAGAGTGAAAGTGTTAAAAAGTCAGATTAAGTTAGAAATGGTCTTATTATGCCACAATAATCAGGAAGGTAGTGGATGATAGTGAGGTCGTTGGTTCAAGTGTTTAAGTTAATAAGGAATGAAAAGTTGAATATCCATGGCTTATAGTGAATACCTCGTAACTGCGAAATACGTAACTTTACAGGAGGCACTAAAAACCAAACTAGACCTTTATTATCATGTAATTATAATGGGCTTCTACGTGTTTTATTCAAATATTTAAAACTATTGATTTATTTCAAACGCTTGTTTCTCTTGTTTTTCTTTTTTTTTTTTCACAAGATTTGACGCGCCATTGCAAAGTTATCACACCAAATTGACTCGAGCTAAGATGGCGCTACGAGTATCAAATCAAAATTTTGCATGGTACAAGATTATGCGTTACGAGCTTTTCTTTTCAGAAATATAATAAAACAAAAATAACATAAAATTGCATACCCGAGGTTTTCACTCTAATCCATCGATATGCAGATATATTATTAAGCAAAGCAAAGAGTTAGGAGTTGCAGGAGGAGATCAAAGACACGAAGAAATGATCAAGTGTAAGATAATAGCCCGAAAAATTGCCAAACTTAAGTAGCAGTTGGTCGAAAGGTTCCGGAATGATAACCGCGTACCGGAAGACGCAGCGTTGGATGCCACCCAAAAGATAGACCGATGAGTTGGCGGCGGTAACAGGAAACTGATAAATACAAGACATGTAACAGAAACAGTCGCTGTGGCGATACTAGGTTAGGCCTATGTCCAACAGTGGACGTCTTTTGGCTAAAATGATAATGATGAAGATAATATGATTAGAAAGGACGTAAATAAGTTAAAAGAGTGCAGAACATGAAGGCAGAAGAGTAAAATATTGTGATAGGAACTATGATAAAAAAAACTTTGTACAAAATAAAATTTAAGCGACTTCACTACATAAAAAAAACACTAAAACGTTCAAAATAACTCTAATTTCGGAAGTCGGTGTTAAATAACAAAAAAAAAACAATACCAGAAACACTTCTGAAAGAAAGAAAGAAAGAAAAAACGTTTATTCGTGACTCACACAATCGTATAAACTAAAGATACACAATAAAAAAAAAAGAAAGGTATAATCAGTGCGAGACCAAAAAGGCGCCTAACTCAGCAACTTCTGAAATTAGAGTTATAATTAGAGTTTATTTCACAGTTTTTAGTTGTGATACACTTATGCCAACATGACAATTCCAACTAAACTTAACACTGCTAGGATATATTGTTTTATTATGAAGTTCCCGTGTCTACTTTCCACCTTCCGGCTCCATCATTAGATCATCCCCCCTAGCCAAGTTACAATCGTTTCGTGCGCGCCGAACGCCTTGAGTAGGCCACGCCTCCGATTCCTTTGTTCTGACCACGTGACTGAGCGTTGAGATGACGTTAGAACAAAGGAATCGGAGGCGTGGCCTACTCGAGGCGTTCGGCGCGAACGATACGATTGTAACTTGGCTCGGGGGGCAGTTCGATAGTACCTTATAGCCAAAGTGCATCTCAAGACAATTCTAATAAGCCCAAACACGGCTAGAATACATTGATTAATTACGGAGTTCCGGTGCATACCTTCCGGCTCCGTCATGATCATCAGGTAACTTCGATGATACTATTTTCAACAATACTACTATTCAGAACCATTTATTTATTTGTATTGTCATATTTGCTTAACTATCTTCATTGTGATATCTATGTGAGTGTGAAGTTCCTTTGGCTATTCCTGGTCTTCTTTTTTCGCCCGCAAACCTGACGGGCGATTATCGCAAGACATGCGGTTGCAAGACGGGCGGTGAAATGATCGGTGTCCGGTCGCCCGCCAACCGACCGTAGAGCGTGCGGGCACAAACCGCCTAGGCTGCGGGCGACCGCGGCCCGCGAGGTTCTACTAGTTACTCGCCGGTACAGCGGGAACCGCGAACAACCGCGCACACCGCGGGCGTAAAACGTGTCGTGAAATGTGCTTAAATTTTACATATATATCTACATTCTACAGAAGCTGCGGGCCCGCAACCGCGGCGGCCGCGGGTGAAAACCGCTTCGTGAGTTCTTAGCCTGAGTGCTAATAAAAGTGTGTAAAACAAGAAGGCAGAAGAGTAATTAAGATAAGTGCTATAATAAAAACAATATTGATAAAGCAAACAGTTCTGACATCATTAAAGCTGGTTTTGTTCTACGTTCGAAGTATAGAACCAAATGAGGCATTGAGTTTGTATTAGTTTAAATTTAAACAAGGTATTTGCAGTGAAGCAGCTGTAAAAAGAAGAAGTCAAGGCTAAAGAATATTTGGAAGCCTAAATTTTTATCCTAATCTAACTAAAAGATATTGCAAAATGTGACCAAAAAAAAACACTTTAAATTAAACGATAACCAATTTCATGCAGGTTGTCGGTGACCCGATATATCCATACAAAGTATATCTACCGCACGATAAACATATCGCTGTACAAACACAACTATTTGCCGACATGCTACTTATGCGTGTTTTGTCAATTATTATTTATTTGGGAATTTGGAGATATTATTATAAATGTACGAAGAAATCTATGGTATCACCTGGCGTAGATTACTTGGGCTTAGCTATGACAGGTTGGTGACCGATGGATAATGAACTTCAAGTAGCTGTATCGCTTTTATGTTAGTTTCTAGACACCGATGAATGAATATAATAATAATAATTTATTTCAGATTTCTCCTAAAAAGTTTTTAGTAACACGAAAATATATAAGAGCTCATCATCATCGTCCCGTTTTATTTGGGGTCGGCGCAACACGTTTTTTTCTTCCATTCTGTCCTGTTACCCGTTACGCTATCACTAATTCCCTTTTCTTTCATATCACTTCTCACACAATCCATCCATCTTTTCTTTTGCCTGCCTCTCAGGGCTTCTCCGTCTCCATCCATCCACATGTATAGCATAGTTCTTTTAGTAACATGCGTTTCAACCCCATCTCATTACATGGCCATAATATCATATACTGAAGAGTTAATGTTAGTAAACAAAACAAATGAGACAAAATATAATAAAACACAAAATTTTGGACAATTCGACACCAGAACGCATGTATGCTATTTCACTGCGTGCCCAGCGCTCAAGCATCGGAGAAACCCACCGCTCCGTCTATGCGCTCAAGATACTGTTGGAACTACCTCGCTTGCGAGCTAAGTTCGAGGTGCAACGTTTACGCATGACTATCACAAAACTGTCGACGTTGGCCTCGGCTTACATGCTTCAGGCACTGCAATACCGCGGCAACCCCATCAGCATCTTGAACGCATTGTTATACTGCACCCGCAGGTTACTGCATCCCTCTGCAAATAACCAACCCACATGCGGCACGTATGAAAGGATTGACAGTATGCCTTAAAATATAAACTGCCAAAAATTTTTAACGTAAAAGAGAACTACGTTACAATTCATATCATGTACTTTTCTAAGTTTATCTAGGACATTACTGACACCTGCACCCCTAGCCAAGTTGGTAATCTGCAATCGTTAACGCTAGTCGAAAATAAATCAAATGTATAGGAATGAGATCATCTCAAAGTAATGTCACTTGGTCAGAACAAACAAATAAAAAATTCGTAGCCAAGTGCACATCGTTCAAAATGATAGAATGAATTGTTATCGTTTCTACAATGTTCAACGCTACATCCTTTGTTATACAAACGCTACATTGTAGAACGAGCGACCGACTCAGGCGCGTCAACATGGCTACCAACATATCGTTTTCTACAATTGCTGACACTGAGGCGTTACCGATTGAAGAACGGAATTCGACACGAAACTGTTGTGACTTGGCTAGGGGGGCTGGTGCCTCAGAAAGCACGTAAAGCCGTTGGTCCCTGCCCCCCTAGCCAAGTTGCAAACGATAAACGTGAACGCTTAGTAATCTCCAATAGATTTTCAACTTTATACCTAAGAGCATAAAGTTAAAAATCTATTAAAGACTACTGAGCGTTAGCGACCGGAACGAACGAAAACACTATGTAATCTTCAATAGATTTTCAACTTTATATCCACATAAAGTTGAAAATCTATTAAAGACTACTGAGAGTTTACGTTTATCGTTTGTGACTTGGCTAGGGGGGCTGTTATCAATCGTAAATCTTTGACAGTCGTTACCGGTAATCAGACGCCAGAAAGTCTGACCATCAGTCTATTCAAGCAGTATCATGTTGCCCAGTAACTGGGTTGTAGAGGTCTGGTAGGTAGTCATCCTATGTAAAATAAAGGTATTCAGCTGCATGCGGTTTTTTTTTAATTGATATAAACCAGTGCTTGACTGCGATCCCACCTGATGGTAAGCAGTGATGCAATCATTGATGGTGAGGCGCACTAGTTTATTAAGAGCCTATTCACTCTAGCCTTGAAGACACCTAAATTATAGTTGGACGGGAAGACCGCAGCAGGCAAATTGTTACACTGTAAGTCGACCCTAAGCTAGTTGTAAAAGGCTAGGGAGATAGAAGAAAGAAAGAAAGAAAAGAAAGAAAACATGTTTATTCTGCCCAAATAGACGCACAATAAAATATAGCAAACTGTCGGGCCATGTGCAAACCGAGCATTACTGTGCTGCACTATAGACACACAATAATATATATATAAACACAGTTGACTGATATCTACATAGTCTGTGGTTGTCTACACAAAACACAGTCTGATCTTACAGCTTAGTCTGTGGTTGTCCATTGTCATCTATTGTCTATAAAAGATGATTATGATAAGAAAGCTATGTTACGTTATTTAGTTCATTTACTTATACTTATACAGGGCTGGCTTTTACCTCGGACAGAGGATAAGCATTGCCATACAGCGTGGCAATGCCGCCAGTCTTTTGGGCACATTACCAGTCGACAGCGATGTGGAAGAGTTTTTTGACGCCATATTTTAGTTTTAGTTAGTTGTAAATTAGGGTTTTTATTATTATTTATTTTATTTTATGGTAATTATAGTTAGTATTTTTAAATGTAAATAAATAAATGTATTTTACTTATACTAAATATTATAAAGAGGTAAAGTTTGTTTTTTTGTTTGTAGGAGGTAATCTCTGAAAGTACTTGTCCGATTGCTAAAACTTTTTCATCGATAGAAAGCTGCTTTATTCCTGAGTGAGATAGGCCATATTTTGTGTAAGCGGGCAAAACCGCGGGCAAAAGCTAGTTTGATATACTATACTAGCTTCCAGCATCTTCGCCTGTGTGAAAGTAGGTTTCTCCATACAACATTATTATTTGGTAGATATACAATGTTCTTTGTGACAAAAATAATATGTTTAAGACACCATCTCTCCCCCACGTCAAATTAAATGAAATTCAGCTCGACGACTCGTCAAGTAATTAATGGATGCCCCTATCTCTACTATAACACTAAAGAAAGATACACATCATGATACTCAACACTTGGCATTCAAAACTGCCAACAGCAATATCAAATTACAAAATGCCACATCTCCAGATCACACAGTGCCAGTCCCACACTTGGTCTAGTGAACTAAATGTCACATCTGCGCCATATATGTCCTCAATAAGGGTACCGACCATACAGACATCCCACCTACTGCGCGAAATAATAATGATAAAGTAACACCGTTACGTTCAATCTATAAAAAGAACACTCCTTGTTGATATACGAGTAACTGTAAAAAGTCAAGAACAATTTAATCACATTAATATTATAAGGGCGAAAGTTTCTATAAGTATTTTTGTTACTCCTTCGAGCTCAAACAACTGATCGGATTTGGGTGATATTTGGTACCAGGATAGCTTATACCCTGGATTAATATATAGGGTATAATTTGTAAATGTCGAATCCGACTCAGCTGGGCAGCGTTCGGGAAACTGCGCGGTATGTTCTCGTCCAATATACCACAGTGTCTCAAGACGAAAGTCTATGACCAATGACCAGTGCGTGTTGCCAGTGATGACATATGGCTCCAAAACGTAAACGCTTACAATGGGCCTCATCAGAAGACTTAAAGGCACCCAAAGGGCAATGGCTATGCTCAGAGTTACCGACATAGCACGAAGAATCGCCAAACTTAAGTGACAATACTCGCAGAACGGATGGCCGAAAGGTTAGCGTTGGAAGGCCTCCTACAAGGTGCACCGATGACCTGGTAAGGGTTGTGGGAATCCGATGGATGCGAGACGCACAGGACTGTTCATTGTGGCGACACTTGGGGGAAGCCTATGTCCAACAGTGGACATCTTTCGGCTGAAATGATGATGATGATGATGATGAATTTGTAATCGTGTAAAGTACTCATTAAACAAGGGCGGTTCTTGTCTTCTGAATATACTAGCTTCCGCCAGTAGCTTTATTCACGTGAACGTAGCTTTCTCCATACAAACTTTGGACCCCAGTTTCATCCCTTTAAGGAGTGAATTTCTTAAAATCTTTTCTTGTTCTTTGTAAACATGGTAAAAAGAATCTTTGTGCAAAATTTCATTCTCCATACAAACTTTGGACTCCAGTTTCATGCCTTTAAGGAGTGAATTTCGGTAAATCTTTTCTTGTTCTTTGTAAACATGTAAAAGGAATCTCTGTGCAAAATTTCATTCACCATACAAATTTTGGACTCCAGTTTCATGCCTTTAAGGAGTGAATTTCGGTAAATCTTTTCTTGTTCTTTGTAAACATGTAAAAGGAATCTCTGTGCAAAATTTCATTCACCATACAAACTTTGGACTCCAGTTTCATGCCTTTAAGGAGTGAATTTCGGTAAATCTTTTCTTGTTCTTTGTAAACATGTAAAAGGAATCTCTGTGCAAAATTTCATTCACCATACAAACTTTGGACTCCAGTTTCATGCCTTTAAGGAGTGAATTTCGGTAAATCTTTTCTTGTTCTTTGTAAACATGTAAAAGGAATCTCTGTGCAAAATTTCATTCACCATACAAACTTTGGACTCCAGTTTCATGCCTTTAAGGAGTGAATTTCGGTAAATCTTTTCTTGTTCTTTGTAAACATGTAAAATGAATCTCTGTGCAAAATTTCATTCACCATACAAACTTTGGACTCCAGTTTCATGCCTTTAAGGAGTGAATTTCGGTAAATCTTTTCTTGTTCTATGTCCTATGTCCAAGGATTTAGGATGGGCGTTGATGAGTAAGTGAGTGAGTAAGGACTTATTTATTTATTTTATTTATTTATTAAATTAGGTTCACCAACGATTGTAAACACTAAATACAGCAACATAACACATATATAAAATTAAACTAAATTAAAAAAAAAGAAAAAAAATAATAATAATAAATTATAGATTAGATTTTTAATAAATTATAGATTAGATTACAGTAAAAATTTATTTAAAAAAAACTTTTCATTAGATTTTTTTTTTTTTTTTTTTATTCTTGATAGGTTTGCGCTTGACCGCTAACTCACCTGATGGAAAGCGACGATGCGGTCGACGATGGAGCGCGCTTACCTAGAAGTAACCTATTCACTCTTGACTTAAAGATTCCCGGGTTGTAGCCATCAGGAAAAACAGATTCCGGCAAGGAATTCCACTCCTTAGCTGTACGCACTATGAATGTGTTCCCAAAACGTTTTGTGCGTATAGGTGGGATGTCCACCATGTACCGGTGGCGCATTGCCGTACGCCTGGTGGTCCGATGATGGAACGGGCTAGGCGGAATTAGGTTATGCAATTCCGACGCACACTCCCCGAAATGCAACCGGTAGAAAACCGACAGGCTAGCAACTCTGCGTCGATGCTCAAGACTTTGAAGCCTCGACTCAACGAGTGCATCATTGCCAATGAATTAAAAATTCCAAAAAAAATAAAAAAAAATTACAAAAGTTCATAAAAAGGACTTTGACTTTTATAGTCAAATAATGCTAATCAAATCAAATCAAATCAAAACGCCTTGCTATCTAATTCAAATTATGCTTTATAAGGTGGATTACGGGCAGTAGCTCAAACTATTTCTTATGAAGTTAGATTAGCTTTAATTTTGATATCTAGAATTATTATAATTATAGATTTTAATTTGTTAAAGTTATTTTATTATCAGGAATATATTTGATTTTTATTTTTGATATTTCCTCTAAGATTATGTTAAATAAGTTCAAAATTAGCTGAAACTAATCGAACACCTTTTGATTTTTCTGGGGGGGTTTTGGGGGGAGGGGGCTGGGGGGGGATATATGCTGATTTAGTTTTCTAAACCGTTAACTAAATTTGTTTCATTTAACCAAACTATTAAACCAAAGCCACAAAAAAGTCAACCAATCCAAAAAGTTTATTTATTTATTAAAACTTCATGCAACATAAAGGTACAAAGGCGGACTTAATGCCAAAAAATGTAAAAATAAAGATGAAATGTAATGTTAAAGTTGGCATTGCGGATACAAATACCAAATTTCTACACGCAGAAAGCGATTATAGAAAGATTATACTTGCATATAAACATAAAGCAGTGGTGGCCGTTTGGTAAACCCGGCCGGTTCAAACCCAGCCAGGCGAATTACTTTGTGTAATTTATTTCATCACCACCGGTCCCAAAACGGTAAAGGAAAACATCGTGAGGAAACCGGCATGTCCTAGAACCAAAAATTCGAAGACATGTGACATCCACCAACCCGCACTGGGCCCGCGTGGTGGATTACGGCCCATTCCCTCTCCTAGAGAGGAGGCCTGAATCCCAGCAGTGGGAACATTATAAGGCCGACTGTGCTATGCTATGCTAAACAAATCTGCTTTTCATCTTCTTGGTCTTTTCACTCTTGCCAGAGCGGTCGTGGTTATCACGAAGGTAGCTCTCCGGAAGCTGTCAGGGTTAGCCGCACGACTTCCCGCCTCTTTTGCCTGCTGGCAGTCATCCGGGTGCACTCGTTCGCCGGGTTCGTTCGTTCGTTCGGTCTTTGATCTGGTCACTCCATTGCATCGGTGATCTGCCACGCAGCCTTGTCTCGTCCTCTTTTCATTATATAACAAGGCGTTCGAGGCTTTTTATGCCCTTACTTAAAAAGATTTCGTAACCATATACATACGTGAGGTAGACCACTCAACATAATTTAATTTTTCAAGGACTTTGACTACAAAACCTTTCCTAACAAATACACTCTAATTTCCCACAAAACGAAAAGCCATTAAAGAAGTTATTATGTAAGCTACTTTTAAACTCAGGCTTTTGACAAAAAACGCAGAAACCAACATAAGTGGTGTTTAATCTAAAAATAAAGGCATAATAACGTAAACTTACGCTATTTGTAAAGGTCAGCCATTTTGATTGATCGCCGGTGAGATGAAGAGATTCATGCTCTGCACAATTTCTGGACTTGTAATGGGTAATTCATGTGAATAATGACATCAGAACTTGTTTATTTTTATTTTCTTTAAGGGTACTTAGGGATGCCCAAAGGCAGCCCAAGAAATTCAATTATTCTTAAGTTTTTTTGGCATTTTGTAGGTAGTACCTATCTAGTTGTATAATAATAATTTATTTGTTAACAAGACAACATTTAGTCCACAATATCTGTCAGTATTTCTTATATCTACGTTAGTACATCATCAAACTATGATTATTTTATTATTTTTATTCTATTTATAGTATTTATTTTTTATAGGTACATATCGTTTACATTTTTATATATTTCTTTAATATGTATACATATAAAAAAAATATTATTAATTTTTATTATTATAATGTTGATTAAAATATGATTGGTGGCCGTAATATATATTTATTTATGGAATCATAAAAGTCATCATTATAACCCTGTCAGTTCGTAACGCTTTCGATCTTTCTACTAGTACCTATAGTAAGAAATGTTGTTTGTAAAAATCGGATATTCCACTTTACTGAACTTATTCAGAACATAGTCTGTACGCATGCCAAATTTCATGCTAATCCGTTCAGCCGTTTCAGTGCCATGGAGTAACAAATACACTTAATAACATACAAACTTTTTTTTTAATTCTGTCGCACTGCTGGACACACTGGACTGGACCTGCTGGACTGCTGGTTTTTCTTCCAGGTATTCTTTTCTTGAGCCACCTCGAACCAGTCCTTGCGGTACGCATCTAGGTCGTCTCGCCACCTCTTCTCAGGTCGACCTCGGCGGCGTCGTCCATCTTCAGGTACCCACATTGTGGAGACTCTTGCCCACATACAAACTTTAGCATTTATAATATTAAAGTAATATCCACATCATTTCATGTGTCAGCTATTATTGTCAATTACGTATTGTTTGCCCTTTTCCACTAGTAACCTGACCTAGATCTTTCAGTCAAGTTTCAAACATGGGGCAAACAGCGATGCATTCTACATTATACAATCCTATATTCCCTTGCACGTGATTATAACTTATTCAAGATTAATTTAACCAGTTAAATCAGCCGTATTCAACCTTTTTTCAACTGGGGCCACCATAGTTTTATATTTCTATGGGGGCCACATACTACTTTTCTACCATTGTCATGATGGGCCGCAATAACCTTATTCATTAAAATAAAACTTACACTTAAAATTTTCTACATACCTATATTTTTTTTTAGACTAGTTCACTGCTTTCGAGAGCAGTGGTGGCCGAGTGGTAACGGCCCTGACTTACGAGTTGTAGGTCGCGGGTTCAAACCCAGCCGGGCGCATTACCTTGTGTAATTTATTTTATCACCACTGCTCTCAAAACGGTGAAGGAAAACATCGTGAGGAAACCGGCATGTCCTAGAACCAAAAATTCGAAGACATGTGAATGTGGTGGATTACGGCCCATTCCCTCTCCTAGAGAGGAGGTTTGAGTCCCAGCAGTGGAAACATTAAATGGCTGATTGTTCTTATGCTATGCTACTGCTTTCCTTAAAATTACTTCATGCTATGCATGATACATGCAGGCGTATTTCAACTTTTTCGTTTTGTTAGCGGTAGGTACTATCATTGATCGACACATCCCAAGGAGTGAACTAGTAAGCAGAGTTCCGTACAGTAAAACTGCTACTGAGACACTATATAAAAGAGGGTTATAACACCAAAATTGTGCTAGGCTACAGGCACTAGCGTAGCTACCGAAGGGCCGGGCGGAGCAGTGCCCTAGGGCCCCCAAGCTCAGAGAGCCTCCAAAAGCCATATTAGCAAACATCTTATTGAACCAGCGAAAAATTCTCCCACCTTCGAAATCTAAATAAAATAGACTGCAACATTACTTTAATCATCGGTCTCGTTCTAGTTAGTAAAAGTCTGACACTTCCACCCACTTTACCCTGAGAAGAAGAAGTTATTGGAAATTTTTCACGTAAAAATAATAGGCCCTAGATTATTTCTTAGCCCAGGGCTCTTGGACACCTAGCTACGCCACTGGCTACAGGGCCATTCAGAAATTGTTGAAGGAACAGATGCGGCCCTCGGTTGGTACTATTACTTATTCTGTGCCGCGGTCTGCAGGTTGAGTATAGCTAAGTTAAATGGACGTCTATTATTTTTCTAAATATCAAGGCCTGACTTTAAACACAAGGATGTTATAGAATTTAAGGGCCTATTACACTACTCGATATTCAGACAGTCTTATTCGATGTCGCGTAGTGTAATAAGGGTTAGACCGGTCTTACTCGGAACAAAAAATAAGTCTGAATATCGTGTGCTGAATATCGCGTAGTGTAATAGGCCCTTTACTAGCATCTTGTCCGTGACTTCGTTCGCGAGAAAGTTTTCATAAAAACTTTAACCCCCCCTTTAAATCGTATTTTGAGGGTAGTTTTAAGAAACTAATAATAGTACTCTTTAATAATATTCATTTTGATTAAAATTTATGCTGACTATTAGGTTTATTAATCCTAGAAATAATAATCCTCCATACAATCTTTAAAACTCCTTATTTTTAGGGTTCCGTACCTAAAAATGAAAAAAGGGAACCCCGGGAGATCCCCGGGGCCCTGGAACAATGGCAAAGAAGGAACAGGAGTGGGTTTTTAGTCAGTAAAAGTCCTACACGCCCTCCCGCTCCGCCCAAGTGGGGGCGGGGGATATCATTAGATGATTTGCTCCCGCAAAAAACCCTCCTACCCTCTTTTTCAATCATAACCTTGTTAAATATCAAGGTAAAGTTGGGTTAGGATTAGACAGGGTTCCTAGAGTTAATTAGACACGTGCCTATTAAACTTTAATCAACACGTGTTTCAATACTCATTCCAACAACTGTTTTCTAACACTTCCGTAATAGTTTTTAAAGGTCGAGGTAAAACTTAAATCTCGAATGGGTTTTTTAAAATTCATTGGAAAGTGTAACTAGGCTTAAATTTTAACGACACGGTTGGTGCAGTGGCTGAGCGAATGGCTGCTACTTTGCGTGTGCGGGTTCGATTCCCGTGCGGAACAAATATTTGTATGGCAGATATGTATGTGTTTCGGGTCTGGTGTCTTGTGTATGTGTGTTTACATCTTTGTGAATGCATCCACGATACAGGAATTATTCCTAGAGTGGGGCAATGTTCTAAAAAAAAATCAACGAAAAAAAACGCTATAATTCTTTAGCAACATGTAAGCTGTTGATCCCCGCACGAACGCCGGCGGTCGTGCGCTATTGTCTTACTATTGTGTCTCTAATTACGCTACTCAAGCAGTTAAGAGAGTCAATAAGCGCGTAAGGAGGAACTAACGCTCTTAAGTGTAGTTTATATAATAATCTTGGAGACGATTCACATGTGAGAAGAGTTAGGTATCTATCTTAAACTTGCCTCCAGGTTTTCTGCAATTGTCATCATTTCAACCGAAAGATGTCCACCGCTGGGCAAGTCGCCATGTCGAAAGGTCGTGAATTCAAACCCAGCCAGGCATATTTCATTGTGTAGGTAATTTATTTCATTAACGCTGCTCTCAAAACGGCGAAGGAAAACATCGTGAGGAAACCGGCATGTCCTAGAACCAAAAATTCGAAGATATGGGGCCCAGTGCAGCTTGGTGGATACCAACCCGCACTGGGCCCCCGTGGCGGACTACCGGCCCATTCCCTCTCCCAGAGAGAAGGCCTGAGTCCCATTAGTGGGAACATTAAAAGGCTGATTATGCCCATGCTTATGCCAAAACCAAATCAATCTGCAAAAAGTCAAACTACTATCTTCAAAAACAGAATTCGATTTACAAAAACCACAAAAAAAACCTGCCCACAGACAATCAAAAATCTACTTTACAAAAATTAACTGTCATAAATTGTGCATTCCCTAATTAAAGGTTGTATATCAGACAACGATCTCTTTAAAATTAATAATTTCTTGGCACCCCAACTCCGTGTAGTCTACCACTGGGGGGCGTGGCGACATCCGGCCTTATCACTTCCTTGGTAGCACTGTTTAATTACGAACAACTTGTGGATGTGATAAGGTTTTTTTTTTAATATTTTATCTGTTGATTTAAAGAAAGAAAGTTTACAAAATCATATCACGTCTATGATATGATTTTGTCGTGATGCTTATGTTGAAGTTTGAGTGTTTTGAAGAAGACAGATGCGTAGTGTTAAACTATAGTTAGTGTAATAAACCAATTAAAATTTCTGGACCACGTACCAGAAGACGCAGCGTTGAAAGGCCTCTCACAAGGTGGACCGAAGACCTGCCCCCAAGCCAAGTTACAACCGTTTCGTGTCGAATTCGGTTCTCCAATCGGTAACGCCTCGGTGTCAGCAATTGTAGAAAACGATAAGTTGGTAGTCATGTTGACGCGCCTGAGTCAGCCGCTCGTTCTACAATGTCGTTCTACAATAACAAAGGATGTAGCGTTGAATATTATAGAAACGATAACAATTCATTCTATCATTTTGAACGATGTGAACTTGGCTACGAATTATCTATTCGTTTGTTCTGACCACGTGACTCAAAGTTGAGATGATGTCATTCCCATACATTTGATTAGTTTTCGACTAGGTAGCGTTAACGATTGCAGATTATCAACTTGGCTAGGGGTGCTGGTTGCGGGAATCCGATGGTTGCGAGACGCACAGGACCGGTCGTTATGGCGACACTTGGGGAGGCCTATGTCCAACAGTGGACGTCTTTCGGCTGAAATGATGATGATGAGATGCTAGTAGACAATCCAGACGGTAACATCCGAGTGGAATTCGCTGCTGAAATCTGTCCAGTCGAACAATTCATTTTAAACAGTACATTCTTAGAGCAAGTAGGTACATTCACATTGATGTTGTGGAGACTGGAGCCTGTACCCCTCCAAATTACCCATACTTGTTAAAGCTGTATACATATTTCAAAAAGCGATACGTTTGATTAGATGGAAAATGTATATATTTTTTTAAATGATATAAACCAGTGAGTGCTTGACTGCGGACTGCGATCCCACCTGATGGTAAGCAGTGATGCAATCGTTGATGGTGAGGCGCACTAGTTTATTATGAGCCTATTCACTCTAGCTTTGAAGACACTTAAATTATAACCGGACGATAAAAAAAAACAGTTTAAATACTTAACTAATTAAGAACAAAGTAGGGTGCGAAAGTGTGTTTAAGTATGTGTAATTATTAAAGCTATACATTTATACGGATGAATTAACAAAACTTTATCAAAAACTGTATTGTCTACATAAATCATCATCATCATCATCATCATTTCAGCCGAAAGACGTCCACTGTTGGACATAGGCCTCCCCCAAGCGTCTCCACAATGACCGATCCTGTGCGTCTCGCCTCCACCGCATTCCATTCCCGCGACTCTCACCAGGTCGTCGGTCCACCTTGTGGGAGGCCTTCCAACGCTGCGTTTTCCGGTGCGCGGTCGCCACTCTAGAACCTTTCGGCCCCATCGACCATCCGTTCTACGAGCAATGTGGCCTGCCCACTGCCACTTCTTCGGGCTATGTCAGCGACCTTGGTTCTCCCGCGGATATCTTCATTCTTTATGCGATAAACCAATACGGATATAAATCCTCACAGGCTTCATTTACCTACCTTATATAATACAGATTGAGATGCACGATAAGATACCCACGAATTAATTACAAAAAATATGTTATTTAAATCTATAGTACCCACTTAGTACTTCTTTACCTTGACCTTTACTTTACCATGTGTCGAATATTTTTTATAGCATTGTTTTAACATTAATAAGCCGTATTTTTCTTAGCATAACTATGGCAAAACTAGTTAAATACTTTGCCTGGCCCAGTATTCGTCTAAGACACTACCGTCCACTAATGGTGTCTATCTATCTATCTATTTGGGTATGGTTTCCGCATTTAGTCCTATGTGGACCATTGTACTCGTACGTGGGCCATGGCGGCCCTAACCTTAGGTGGGCTCATTCCAACCAGCCCACCTCTCTCCAAAAACAGATTAGGCCTCTTAGGTTTTTCAGGGCATCAATAAGGGAGTTCGGGGATCCTAAGGTTCGTGTGCGTATTTCAGTGACACCTGTGCAGTCTAGGAGCACATGTGTAATTGTCTCCTCTCCCTCCAAACATGCTCTGCACAGGGGACTGCTCGTGATGTCTATTGTGCTTATTCAGTGTGCAGTGTCCGGTGATGGTCCCTGTCACCAGGCGCAGGCCGCCTCTGTCCAGTCTTATGAGTTTTTTGGTGAGTACCTTGACCTTTATTATGTGTCGAATATTTTTACTTTGAGATAAGCTCACACTTGCAAAAAATTGCAGTATTTGGACTGACAGTAGTATATTAGAAACAGGAATGCTATGGCCAAACTATCAGATATCTGATATAAAAAACCCGGACAAGTGCGAGTCGGACTCGTGCACTGAGGGTTCCGTACAAACTTACCTATGAAAACTGCAAATTTACAGTTTTCAGATTTTTTCCTATACCTACTTGTGCTATAAGATAGATAGATAGATAGATATATTCTTTATTGTACACCAACAATACAAATTACATTAGGAACTTAAAATTAATAAATAGGGTGTCACAATGGGCGGTCTTATCGCTAAAAGCGATTTTTACAGACAACCTTTGGTTGGATTTGGCAGAGAAGGAGAAAAAAGATACGCAGGTAGTTCGTGGTGTACTATTTATATATATACAATACCTACATAAACTAATAATAAGACCTTGCTTCATACCAAATTTCAGGGTTCCAGGTGAACGGGAAATCCCCTATGAATTTGATTCCCTTGGGAGTGTCGAAATATACGTTTTTTGCGATATAAACGGCCGTATCTTTTTTTTTCGTTAACTCAGGAGTTTGATTTTTTCACAGCTTCAAGGGAGACTTGAGTACATGGTTTTAATTTCAACTCGATACCTCCACGCGTTCCCGAGGTAAAGGATCTTGACAGACAGACAGACAAACAACAAAGTGATTACGTTTTATCCTTTTGATGTACGAAACCCTAAAAATTACCAGTAGCCGTAACTGAAAACGATATTTAAAAAGTTTCGGATAAAGACGGAGTCTAAATGACAGGTTACGACAGGTTTTCGTTTGTTTTGCCCAGACAAGCAAATGATAGACTAGAAATAAAAAGTCAGCCATCTAGCAGCTTTGGACTCAGTAGAAAAGCATGCGAAGAGGCTAATTGGTGATCCAGGTTTACTAAACACCAATCTACAAAGCCTGGAGCACAGGCGTGTACATTTGAAGAGTGTGCGCAGGAATTACATCACCTAATTCTACCATCTTTTACCATCTGACAACCCGACGTACAGCGAGTGTCCACCCTTACGTTGTTGACACCTCTACGGTCCGGACTAAACGTTTCGTCTCGTAGTTTATACCGCGTACATCGTAGGACTGGAACAATTTGCCTGCGCACACTAGTGAACAGGCTCTAAACTTGTGCGATTCACCACCAACGGTTGCATCACTATTTAGGTACCATCAGGTGGGATCGCAGTTCAGCACTAGTTTATATAATTTAAAAAAAAGTCCAATCTTGCTATTTCTATTTTACTTAAATAATTTTAAAATTCTAATATTCTAGTAGTGAGTACTCGAAAGTAATGTAACACCGCACAGGCAACACATTGTCGACCAGTTTTTTTCATTTCAAATAGAGACAATAAAAATTTTGTTACGTTTTTCGGCAGGATTAGATTACTTTTTCGTCTGTACTACAAAGGGGAGAAATAAGTGCGTTACAGAGCGTATTAGACGGGACTTCATTCCGAATAGGTACCAACTACATACCTACTTACCTACTTTCAAACCGATACCTACTCTGAGTTTGATCTCGGATCATTTTGAGCATTAAAATATTTTGTTTTATCCGATAAGTCAATTTGATAACAGCAGTTTCTTAAAACAATATAATAATCACCAAACTTCGCAAGGTGGAAACTTGAAGTATTAATTTATGGCGTGTGCTGCCATCTAGCGACGAGTAGCCGAATCAAAAATAAAACAAAATCGCGTTACAATTTTACACAAACTAGTGTGGTTGGTGTGAGTGATTGCATCCAAACTCGTTCGAGACTTACCCACATTTGTTTACTTTTTTCTTGTTATCTATATTTTTTTTTTTTTCTCTTTTGTATCATTTTTCTATTACTTATTTGTTTCACATCACACTATATACAGACACATACAATTATCTTATGACTATTTATTCTCTAATTATCAACATTCTATTATGATGTATTATATTATTTAAGTACCTACGCATCACCGCTATATATTACACTACAAAACTGTTTCGCGTCCGTTACGTCACAACCTCAGGTTCAGTTGAAAACCAGCGTCAGGCATTAGTTGTCTGGCAATCATGCTGAACTGGACCTATTTTGGCGCAGCCGTGAGGCGCACAATTGTATATCTACATTATAATTTTATTTTTTATTTTTTTTGTTCTCTTTTGTATGGTTTCGTGTTTACATAAATATTGTTTGTGTGCCTTGCGTTGTGACAAAATAAATTTATTTTCTTTCTTTCTTTCTTTCAAACCGAAGTTCTAGGACTGTTTTTTATTAAATTTATTTATTTCTAGAAACCAGATATAATTTAAAAAAATGATAAGCCACTGAGGTTTATCAATGCAAAATTATTTTTTTTTTTTGTAAAAATTGTTTATCGATTTATATAATAGTTTTTATTTAAAGTGCTAAATTTTATTTGATTTACCTCACTGAAGTAGGTACAACTGGATAAACTTGAGTGTCTTTAAAATGTTTGTATAATGTTCATATTCGGTTTACGTAAATTATGATCATGTTTCAGAGTTCCGTGTTAAACTCAAGTGGTTCAAAAAACAAACGGAGATTCATGGTGGTCGCCTAGCGCCCAGATTGATACGATAAATGTAATAAATTGTGGCGGGGTGAGCTCTTACACTTTTCCGCACTAGTGCGAAAAACAGTAAATTACGTGCCTAAATGCGGGTTTTCGTGTATTGAATGTTATTTCTTAATAATATCTATTAATAAACAATTACTGTTTGTTAACAGCCAGATAAACTCCATTTTCGCAGGATGGTATTGAATAAGCAATGCATTTGTCTAGACATTATATTAATAGGATCTCTATTTTAGTTTATGACATAAACATTGTCTAAATAATGTACCTATTGCGTAATTAAGTAGTATGACATAACTGCGATGGTCAAAGGGTGATCTTTGTCTCTGGTAAGGTAACACCCACAGATAGCGTTGCCAGGCGTCCGGATAAAGCCGGACAGGGTCAAGCTTTTTAGTTGCGTGTCCGGCCAAAATAGGCGGAAATTAGACAATTTTTTTTTTAGATTTGTCATGTCTTCTACTTTATCTTGTATCGCTAGCGTTAGCGGAGCGGACTAGCAATTATAGCAGCCAAGTTTATTGTTGTTTCATTAGAATTAAAAAAAATATTTATATAATGGTCAATGGCGGTGCAGTGCCTCCGGCATGTTCGTCAATCACAGAACGGATGGTTTCCAGGCTGTACTTCGCAAGAGAACGGCCTCCCTGTGGTCTCGGATAAAGAGGAGCACCAACACGCTTTTGGGCGTGGTGTCAGACAGAGTGGACAGCCAAATCCTGAGGCAGTGGTCGCTCATGCACGTCCAAAATAATAATAATTTTAAATTTTACTAACATAGTTATAAGTTTGTACTAACACAATATGGACCTGTATCTTTACTGTGTCTGGTCTGAAATAAATATTTTCAATTTCAATAATAAAAAAGTCGAGTTTGACTTTAATAAAAATTGTCGGCCATTTTACTCAAATGTCCGGCTAAATTGCTTTTCAGTTTGAAGACCTGGCAACCCTACCCACAGGTCATAGATGACGGCATCAGTAGCTACGTAGCTAGAATTAATCAAGTTTCGAAATATGTACCTACATTATTAATCCCCGGTTTCTGTATAGATATCTAATAATCGCGTCGCGATACATGCAATGTGCCGAATGTCATTAATATCGCGCCAATTTTTTTTAAACTTTGCCCCACACTAGAAATTACACTACACTAGGAAACACATTACGCGAGGAATTATGTTTTCCGCCATTGTACCCATAGATTTAAGTTTATGTATAAATTGTGTTACTTTTTTGGTGTACAGTAAAGTTTATTCTATTCTACTCTATTCTGTTCTGTTTTATTCTATTCTATTCTACTTCTGCCCCCTAGCCAAGTTACGACCGTTTCGTTTCGATTCTTTTGCGTCGAACGCCTCGAGTCGGCCACGCCTCCAATTCCTTTGTTTTGACGTCATCTCAACGCTCAGTCACGTGTGCGTGTGCGCGCGAGGGAGCGACCCTCAATCCCCAGCCACCGGGATTCCAATCCCGATTTTCAACCACCGTAGGCGCGGCCTTGCGGACGGCGAGCAATGGGTAGCTCGCCATCCGATCGTTCGGTAACCGTCCGGACCGAGCCCAAGTCGTCGACGGCGCGTACTGTTCTACGCGCGCCGCCAGGAGATGTCAGCAAACCGTATGGCCCAACCATGGGTTCGCTTCTGAAAGGAAAACCCGGCCCTGGTATGAAACGCAAAGAAGTAACAGGGGTGGGATTTTAGTCAGTAAAAGTCTGACACACCCTTTCGCTCCGTCCAAGAGCGAGAGATGTCATTGGATGATTTTCCCACCTAAAAAAAAAACTATCTAACAATTACCTACTAACATCATTCCTCAAAAACAATCACAGCACTAAACTAGAACAAATTCCCATAAAACCCGCACTAAACGAACAGTATGTAAATATTTACGTCCCCATTCCTATTACGTCAAGTCTGTTTTATTACAGGAATACGTCCTTTATTGCGTTACTATTGCAGGGCGTACGTAAGTGAATCGCATGCAGTGACGCACCTGCACGCAATCTGGCCAGGTGAACGCTGTGGACACGGAATAGATAGGCGCAGAAAGCCAGCTTCGTGTAATGTTAAACCCATTTTTATTTTTGATGGGATAGCCGTCAATTAGCTGTCCCCGGAGATAGTTTCAGACTTTTACTGGCTAAAAACCCACTAATTTTCCTTCAGTTGCCCTTTGCTTATCAGAACCACGGCAACTCTTTCGAACAATCTCGGAGTCCTATCTCAAATACACATGGATGAACACTGAATGAGGAAGGATGACTATCGGTGCTGCATTGAAAGGAAGATTCCAAAAACCGGTTTTCCCCATAGAGACCTATGATTTGCAATGAACTTCAGAGCTTCAACTTCTTGTCTAGCAGAACCATTCCTTGTCAATGCTTTATAAATAAATGGTTTAATGAATTAAATACTTTAACTTTTAAGTGTTTATAAAGTAAGTTTATTATTTTTTTATTCACAAACTACTTACATATTCCAAAGTACTTAACTTACTATAATTACACTAAAAACAAAAAACAATAATATAATTATTACCTTACAGTAATTAAAACTAACCAAAAAGCTCCACATCGCTGTTGACTGGCATTGTGCTTAAAACACTAGCGGCATTACCACGCTATATGGTAATGTTTATCCTCTCTCCAAACTAAAAGTCAGCCCTTGGGTCACACGATGTAACAACAACTTGGTTTGATGTATGTGTACACCACTGCTTATTAGATTTTTAAGTTTATGGCGAACTGGCTTGAATTTGCAGTCATAAAATTATCTTTGAACAAACAAATCTGCAATCACTGTAGATGTGCAAGCCTTCTGTATCCTATTTATTCTGTGCCTCAGCGGTAAACGTACGCTTTGGGACGTAAATGCACGCATATTTTATATTGACTAGCTGTGTTCGCATCAAAGGGTTATGTCAGCATAATTCGTAGAATGTAAATCTTGTACAGTGGGTGCCATATTTATTGGGGAAGTTTGCCTGGGGCGTGATTTGTGTCAACTGTTTCGCTTTTAATAGATTTGCAGATGATTTTAGCGCTTAAAATCCTTGTTAGTAATATTATCCTGTAACTCACGTATAGCTTAGTAATTAAACTTAAATCTTTGATTAAAGATAGAGGATTAATAAGAGTGGACTACTGATTTGAGTATTTTGAATCAAGTACATCTCAAACCCAACTTTAATGTCAAATTTTGACAGATTTTCAGGCTAAAGTAGTTTGAGAAAAACTCTGGGTAGTATGAAAACGAAACCCGGGGCCCCGGGGCAAAGGCAACGAAGGGACAGGAGTGGGTTTTTAGTCAGTAAAAGTCTGACACTATCTCTCGCTCCGCCCAAGAGCGGGATTTGTCATTAGATGATTTTTCCAACTAAAAAAAAACTCATCAGGGTAAGAGAAATTTTCAATTTTTAAACCCTGAAAGTACCTAAATTATATCCACCATATACCTATACAGTGTAACACTAATCGATCATAAAAGTCCCCGGTATAAAAAAATAAAAGTATCACATTTTTCGATAACATCGTAACATCTTTACCTCACCCCTTCAACACTAGTAAAGAAAAAAAAACAAAATCATAAACTTATCTGACCATAACCAACGGTCTTTTTTACGACAAATTGTTTATTTCGTCGTTAGCTTGTAAAGTTGTTAAGGCCCTTGTTCCCATTTAGTGCCATAAATAAGACAGTGACTTTCTGAAGCGTACTCCTCGGTAACGGCTAGGTTAATAGATTTGAATTTTTATTTTACATTATAGATTCATTTACACCAATGTTTTTTTTTCATGTGACAAATTAAACTAACATTTGACAAAAAAAAAATTAACAACATATTTTTTCGCTTGTTTTCCCTACTCCTTTCAAACGGCTTTGATCTTTATAAATATGTTTACACAAAAAAAAATTGGTTATGTGTTCTTCAAAATGTACATAGCGTATATAAATCTGCTGAAAATGGTTTTATAGGTCAGCGGGGCTATATGCAGCAGTGCGAGTATGTGTGCATTTAACTCCGCACAGATGTTCAAGGGACTATGCGCCTTAAAGACGGCTGCAAGGAAAGGGGTAGTGGCCAAATTACACTTCGCCCTTCGCTAGAGAATTCGGTGACTTTGGTCTGAATTATGCATAAAGGTGCAAGTCAGAAAATATGCTTGCTACCGTAAAATTTTTAGTGTTACGATACTAAATTCAGCTTTTTTATAGAGCCCAGAGAGAGGTTTTTAACAAGCTTTTTAGTGCAATCTATTAAGTTTTACATTATCAACAGGTTGAGTTACTTATTTTTTATTAATTTATTTAGGGATCACCAACGAGTGTTACAAAATAAACATTGGTCACAGGTAACCTAGTCCTATAATGCACACTCAATTATAGGCAACCACAGTTTATGCATAAACGAGTGAACATGGCTCTAAATAATTATGAAAATATTAAATAAAAGTAATAAGCATGATAAATTCTGACATAACAAAAAAAAAACAATATTAAAGGTTAAATAATAAAATAAAAGTAATGTCAAAATTAAATTTAGATAGGAATACGCATGTCAAACAAATTGTATTAGGTTTGGAATACAAATTACGAATTAATTAAATTAAAATAAAATGTCCTGAATTAAATTACATTAAATAAATTTATTAAATAAATATTTTTTTCTTTGTTTTACGATGTTTCTGCTTGTGGCCATAGGGAATATGTATGCATTTTTTTTTATTTGCTAATTTAAATAATTTTGAACACCCGGCTGGCGCAGTGGTTTAGCAATTGGCAGCTGTGCGGTGTATCGCGGGTTCGATTCCCGAACGGAGCAAATATTTGTATGGCCTACAGAATAATGGTTCCGGATCTAGGTGTCTTGTGAATGTGAGTTTAGATTTTAAATGTGTTTTGAGAACGCACTCATGATATAGGATTAATAACTAGTTTGGGGCAATGGTATCAAAAAAGAATTTAAAACATCTTCATCAACAACAAAGCTATAAAGCAAGCATTTTGACTGGCCTGTTGGTCTAGTGGTTAGTAGCCCTGACTGCTATGCCGGAGGTTGTGGGTTCGATTCCCACCCAGAACAAATGTTTGTGTGATGAGCACGATCATTTGTTCTGTGTCTGGGTGTAATTTATCTATAATATGTATATATTTAGAAATATATAAGTATGTTTATCAGTTGTCTAGTACTCATAACAACAAGCTCTGCTTAGCTTGGGACTAGACGGCGTTGTGTGATAGTTGTGGAATATTATATTATATTATATAAAGCTTCAAAGCTGCTAATAAGAAAGAGAAGTCTGACGTGGACTTTGACGTCAAAGTTCATCACCATATGCCATAGAAAACAGCGACATGACGAGAGAGAGACAAATATTTAAAATTGTTATATCTCGTTTGCTTTTCAACCAATTTTGATATTATTTTCACTTGTAATATTTTATTTATTATATTTATTGATATACTCATCATTCGACATTTGGGGCATTATGGCGACATTTGGGGAAGGCCTATGTCCAACAGCAGTGGTGGCCGAGTGATAACGGCCCCAACTTACGAGTTGTAGGTTGCGGGTTCAAACCCAGCCAAGCGCATTACTTTGTGTAAGTAATTTATTTCATCACCACTGCTCTCAAAACGGTGAAGGAAAACATCGTGAGGAAACCGGCATGTCTTAGAATCAAAAATTCGAAGACATGTGACATCCACCAACTCACACTGGGCCCGCGTGGTGGATTACGGCCCATTCCCTCTCCTAGAGAGGAGGCCTGAGTCCCAGCAGTGGGAACATTATAAGGCTGACTGTGCTGTGTGTGCTGTGTATGTCCAACATGGACGTCATTCGGCTGAAATGATGATGATGATGATTGATAAACTGGTAGGCTAATAAATATTTTTTTCAGGCCTATTTTTTTTTAATTGTTTTAAACTAGTTAGCATATTCCTTATTGTCGCATTCTACACTTTAGGTTTGTTCCAAATCGTTCAATCCATTACAACAACTGGCTGTCCAGTTAAATGATATATATTATTAAAATGTCTGTATTCAATACCCTTATGCTAAAGTTTTGTATGGTTAATTATCTGACCAGCTGGGAGACGTCCAGTTCTGGAAGCAGCCCACTAATAATACTAATAATTAGGAACGGTTATTTTCTTCCTACATCTTTTAGTCCCAAATAATGTTAAGACTGCAACAACAAGCCGAGTAACAACAGCATCCTGAGAACTGTAACGGAGAGCTATAATAGCTCTCCGATTGTAAAATTTATTGTGCAAAGGGTAATTGGTAGATAATTAATAATTTATTCATTTGCTAACACTGTATGGATATTTTTGTGTCCGAAATAAAATAAATTCTATTCTATTCAATTCTATACTATACTCTATTTTTAATAATTATCGACTTACCTGAGCTAGGTTTACAATTGCAATGGTGCATGTATACAAAAATTACAGAATACCAATTTACGAACTAAACCTTACAATCATACTAAAACTTCCATCAGTTTCTCTCTGTCTGTGTGATTTTTATTAATAAGTAAGGTTAATTTTGCATTCTTTTTTTGAGGTAGGAAATCATCAACATCAATGCCTTTTTCCGCTCTAGGTTGGAGTCCGGTTACAAAAAAAATATTTAATTGATAGTGTTAGACTAAAAAATCGATGAATGAGCGCATCCCTATTATCGCCGCGTCTGATCGCCCCTGCACTGCATCTTTGACACTGGAACAGAGAATTGCGCGCCTTTTAGTGACGTTGTACTTTTCTGACTTTTTAAGTACCAATTAAATGTTTTACGAGATAAAACTGTGTTTATCTTTAATAATAGAAAATTATGCCATCGCTGAATGCCATTTATGTTCGTAGGTTACTATTATATATACTCGTATCTCGGGAAAAAATACAATTTTTAAGTGATTTTTTTAAACAATATCAGATATATATAAAAACATTTAAAAATATAAAAATTAGTAGCCCACCAGCATCGGGAACAGAGTCCAAGCTACTGGTGGTCAGGGCACCTGAGAGAGGATTTTTTTTTTTAGAAAGACAATCATCAAAAAACTTCTCCCGAGTGGAGCGACTGTCAAACTTTTACTGACTAAAAACCACTCGTGTTCACTTGCGGCATCCTTCAGTTGCCATTTGCGTTCCTGGCCTGGGGTGACTCTTTCAAATAATTCCAGGGCCTATTTGATGATTCTATATTCTAAAACTATATATTAATCTAAATGGTTTCTTACTGAATAACCTCAACCACATCCAACAGGTTGATAGAAATCTTTTCTTTGTCACTCGTAACGGACAAGTCCAGTGGCATGTTATTCTGACACACCTCTATTTTTTATCAAACATATGGCGGCTTTGATAACCTTGATAATATTTGGAGTATGTGAAGGGGCCTATCTTCACTTCAGATATATTTTTTTTACATGTCAATATAACATAATTTCACAGTTTGCTTTTTACGTGGTTCCCAAAACGGCACTCTTTGACAGCACAGTTGACGCAGTGATTAAACGATTAGCTACTGCACTACATGTCGTGTGGGTTCGATTTCAGTACAGAACAAAATATTTGTATGGTCTATAGATATGTCTTCTAGATTTCCATGTTTGTGATCACACTCGCGATTAGAAGTGAGATATACTAGGTAGAATGCGTACTGAGTCTTAGAAGTATGCGTCCGCCGAAATACTTATTCCAAAAATTAGGTCCACAAGTATTTAATAAATTTTATTAAAAATTAAAAAAATAATAAATAAATAGTAATTAGTGTTAGTTAGTAATTAGTTGTGGTTAGTTAATTGAATAAATTTTATTATTATTATTATTTAGGCATCTCGAGTTTTTTGACGTTTCCTTATCTAGCGAGTCTTCGTACATATAAGTAATATCGAGACGATCAAGTAATGGAGTATATTCGGTTTAACAGGCTTAGGACTGATAGTTTTTTTTAATAATAAAATATAGAAATTTATATCAAAGAAAAGCTGGCGTATTTAGAAGGTTTCAATTCGTTTTATTTACAAAATCAATTTCTAATGATCGAGGTTCATATTTACAAAATTATCATTTTTTTTGTTTTTTTTTTTTATGTTTCCTTTTTGGTTTATAATTATATTCTTTGTTGTTTTCCTTTTTCTATTTTTTGTTGTTTTCTTTTTTAAATAGTATTTCCTGCACGTTTCTAACACCTAATCGTGTTTATCGATTAGGTAGTCCATCAAGTATTTACGTGTCAGACGCCATACACCTAATTACTTGAGACGCGTTTATGTGGTGCCACTATCTCACCTGATGGAAATATGTGGTCGACGATGGGGCGCGCTTGCCTAGAAGTAACCTGTTCAATCTTGACTCAAATATCCCCAGATTGTAGAGCTATCAGGAAAACAGAGTCCGAATTAGAATTTCGATGATATGGCCGATAGGTTCCAGTTATCAGAAAACATCTGGCCTGTTGGTCTATTGGTTAGTGGCCCTGACTGCTATGCCGGAGGTCGTGGGTTCGATTCCCACCCAGGACAAATGTTTGTCATGAGCACGATCATTTGTTCTGTTTTTGGGTGTTTTATTTATCTATAATAATATGTATGTATTTAGAAATATATAAGTATGTTTATCAGTTGTTTAGTACTCATAACACAAGCTCTGCTTAGCTTGAGACTAGACGGCGTTGTGTGATAGTTGAAGAATATTATTATTTATTATTATCTTCTAGAGCCTATAAGCAAAGTTAAGGAAAGATGATGATCACCATATTCTACATCAATTTCCTTTGTTCTGCTTCTTCCATAGCAAAGTAACAAGCACAGAGTAGTAACAAGCATCCATATTTCCCGCAATCGGTAAGGTGTTCCAGCGCAAGCGCCATCAATACGCAACATCGTGGGCACGTGCGCACGAGTTGTACGGCTGCGTATTATTTAGGGTTGGTTAAAGTAAATCGATACATCAAGATTTATTTTGACATTTAGTGTTTTTTTTTTTAAATTACACTATTTATTTTATTTTATTATTGACACTTGTATTTTTATTCTACTTGATTTGTACATATTACCAATTTATTTATAACTTCATTCGTGCACATATTGTAAATATTTTGAAGACCTTATAAAACACGTGTGATTTGCAATAAATTGAATTGAATTGAGGTATCGATCTTTTAAATTTCGATATTAGTAAAAATCTAAATCGAAATAAAATCATGGTATATATTCGTGTGACTTTTGTAGTACAGAACTTATGTACAATTATTATTAGATATCTGTAAGTATAAAATGTAAAGTCCTGACTCACTGACTGAGTCATCAACACCCAGCCCAAAAGCCTTGGACCTAGAATTCCTTTTAAGATGTATATGTAACTTATTAAGAACAAGAAAGGGTTTTACAAAATTCATGCCTGGAGATGAAACGAGTGTCCAAAATGTGTATAGAGAAACCTACTTTCACATAGGCGAGGCCGCTGGCAGAAGCTAGTCGAAATATAAAGTGTGTATTTGCTTCGAGTTGACCAGTTAATTACAGTAAAATGTGTTATTTTGACCCTAGGGATCTTGGCCCAAGATCAATCAAGATCAATAGAAATATAGGAAACTGTGTTAATGTGTTCCTATTGGTTAAACAGCTATATATTATATCTATGTATAGTCAAGTATATAATTTTAATCTAAATTTAATACCTTATCAATTTACCAACGCAGATTACCCTCTTCTTTATTTCAAGTTCTTACAGTCCATCCTAAGGTTGTCTGGTAGATATCGCTGTCAGCGATAAGACCACCATTGTACACATAGATTTAAGTTAGTGTAAAAAGTTTTGTTAAACTACTATTTTGGTGTACAATAAAGCTTATTCTATTCTATTTTATTCTTGAGCCAAAGTTATACTTCAGGTTAAAGTAACCCAAGTTTTCGCTATAGTTAAGTTGTACGAAAACTACAGAATTCACGATATTTAGTTTATCGTAAAAGTAACACGACATTTATGTTGGATGCTAATCCGTGCTTTTATCGCCTCGATAGCTGTTGGTCAACTAAAATAATATATAATTACATACAAATCTAAAATGAAATGGTTTGCGAAAAGTAGGTCGCGGCGGGCGTAAGCAAATTATAACTTGTACGTGTACATGCTCTTGAAAGAAAAAAGTGGGATGAACATCTATTACAAAGTAAAGATATAAGAAAAGTGTAAAGTTAATAAATTAGAGGTAATAATTCTCCCGACCAAATTTCGATCTCAACAGAGAGACAGAGCCAAATACACGGGAGATATTATAACACAGAACTACTTTTTGTTCTGTCTCTTCACTCTTTTACTGTCATAGTACGTTGGGACAGCAATCCGAAACGATTCAGTTCAGCAGCCCTCCGTTAAAAAATAACCAGAGTAGGGAAGAGTCGGTACTACAACCGTTCAAAAATGCGTCGAGTTGCAACCCAGGGTCGTTCTTTTACAACTCGAGTAGCCACCCTAGAGTTGACCCAACTAACTCTAACTCCGAGCAGGATAGGTTGGTGTAAGCGGCCATAAATGACACTTGCTTGACATTGACAGTTGAACTTGTAGCGACATCTATGGCGTCACATAAGAACTAATCCTGCAACGCGCAATTAAAGTTCTACACGCGATTAGAACATATAGAACAGCCCGAAATCATCTACCGGGCAGATCCCACCAGACAACACCCGTCTGGTCGGAGGATCCTCCCATTTCAACGGAGGTTTGCGGGACTTTACTCTCTGTTCCGCCTACCTCCAAAAACGCTATGTACGCGCTCAAAAATTCTGGGCTTCTTTGGGTGTTCTATATTGACTTTTGTTTGAACGTAACCCTATATTCAAGCTCTACTTAGGAAACATGAGTGAAAATAAACGAGCTATTGAACGCGTCTAAAAACGGGTTAACTATTTTGATGTTAAAATTTTAGTTTCAATTTCTTTTGGGATTGATTAAATAATTAGTGGCTTGAGGTAAAAATATCGATTTCACCAAATATCGATACAGCCAGCAAATATCGATAGATTTTCCAATCACTAGTCTGCGTATTATTATCGCGCGGCTGCGTATTACCATCCGCCTGCGCCGTGACGCGCGGCTAATAAAATAATAACGTATGCGCTAGCATGGTGTGGCCGCACGGCACTACGGTCGAAGGGACAGGGAGGGAGTTGAGCTGATAGATTTTTAAAACTATTAAAAAACTGTCTGATTTTTAACATTAAACTTTTCTATAATTTAGGCATTAAGTACTCAAAGACACGATTTAATTTATACAAAAATCAAGTGCTAAAAAGATGCGAAGTAAAGTATACCAAACACTAGACACGCACAATGTTGTTGTTTTTTATTTAATTTTATTTTATGTTTTTACATAAGTTGTGTGCTAAATAAATGTCATATTTTAGATTTTTTTCTTCTTAATGTGTCTTGTGTATGTGAGCTTATATGTTTTTTAACGCACTCGCAATACAGGAGAAACCTAGTTTAAAGCAACATTCTTTTTTTTTTTTAATTATCTTCTGCATAAATTACTTATGTAGTTAGTTGTAAAAACAGAAATTGTATTAGAGCATGCTCGGAACCTCCTTGACCACCTCATCGCTTACTGTCAGGTGAGATACTGGTCGAATTTGAAGAAATTTGCAGCATTTGTCAGTATTCGTGTAGCTCAACTCAGGACTACTAAGGAGCTCAACGACTTGACGAACAATACCAAAGAAAGGACATTTGGGTAGGCCGGATAAAGTACTTAAAACTGCAAGACATTTTGTTACAATTACAAAAAAAAAGGAAAATTAATTCACATCCATTCACAATAATAAAATAAAATTAACAAAAATGTAACACTTTACCAAGACGTAACGAAAAGGCTGGGTTCTTTTTTGGCCAATGAATCAGCATTGCTATTCAACGTGGCAATACTGCCAGCGTTCTAGGCACTGTTCCCATTGACAGCGACGTGAATATTTTTTTTTATGCCCAGTTAATTCTTTTTATACGCTTTTGTACATTTATTATTTTCAGTTTGTGTATAATATATATGTTAAATTATTTATTAGTTTAGTAATTGTAAGTATTTAAGTAAAATAATTAAATTCTTTACAGAGTAAATATTGCAGAGAAAATACAAGTATCATTTAATTTTTCTTCCTAATTATTACTTCTGTTAAATTATTATTTTAAAAACCTATCCTTCCAAATCCGTCCCATGTCGCCACACCAACGGGCCAACAGCGGGCGGCATTATTTTTTCCACAAACTATAGCACACAATGGGACGGAACTCGAAGGTGTTAAGATACAACCCTTTATCTAGCCGATAGCCGACACATGCCGCCATTTCCGACTGTGCCTACAAAACGACATATTATGTGATTGGGACTTCGGAAGTGATAATTATTAAGGAATTAAGTGAAGTTAATGGAGAAAGGTGGACGTTCAATGTTTTATTTGTGTTTTACACGAGAAATAATTTATAACGTTGGTCTCAGTTTTTGAGGTGGAACATCATCTAATGGCTCTAGGAGGTGGACACGCCCTCCCAGGGCGTGTTACACTTTTACTGAGTAAAGCCACATCTAGGTTCCTTCAGTTACCTTTTGCGTACCAGGACCATGAGTTTCCTTTATAGAAGTTTTCCCATGACCCTAGCAGGCATCGATTTTTTTGACATCTCTGAGGCGCGCGTGGAATACTACGCGCCGTCGACGTCATTAAGTGTCCATAAGTTTTTATTTTTGTTATTATTTATAGCCTCGCATTTAACTACTATCTCACCTGATGGTAAGCGACAAAAATAATATAACATAATATTCCACAACTATCACACAACGCCATCTAGCCCCAAGCTAAGAAGAGCTTCTGTTATGAGTACTAGACAACTGATAAACATACTTATAAATTACACCCAGACACAACAAATGATTGTGCTCATCACACAAACACTTGTCCTGGGTGGGAATCGAACCTTCGACCTCCGGCATAGCAGTCAGGGCCACTAACCACTAGACCAACAGGCCAGTCAATAATCTTAAAAAAAAATGAAATGCCTAGCGAAATAAAACCGCCATCGCGAGTCGTCTTGTGTTAGGCGCCGAACGACTAGTGTCGCAGGATGTGACTATGTAGCGACGCTCAAACAGCTGAACAGATTTGGATGAAATTTGTCACTGGGGTAAACTATGTCCTAGAATAGCACGCAAGGTACTTAATTTTATCCCAGCAATATGGGGCCGATCAAGTATGACATAAGCAGATTTTTTGCAAATATTAACCCCCCCTCCCCCTCGTCAGCAAAAGTAAGCAAAGCTCTAACTCCCCCCCCGCCCCCCATGCTTACGTAAACATTGGTACGTGCATTTGTCAATGTGTTAATTTGGTTATTAATTTATGAGCAGTACCTAGTTGTAAGTCGAGAAAAAAGAAATACTTGAAATAAAGGAAAAAAACAAAGTTAATTTAAAATGACATTATTAATTCAAATTAACAGTTCTCAGTCTATGGCACACTTATCCATGACACTAAGTTTTCAATGACATTAGATGTATGCTGCTTAATGATGTGTCACAGCTCACTTTCTTGTGATTTCGAACCATCGATATCGTACTCTTAAAACACTAAAAAAAAATTCCACTAGTGTCGTAATCACCATCTAGACTCCCCCATCCCCCGTGTCATCAAAAATTACCAAAGCAAAGAACCCCCACCCCCCCCTGTAGTGCTTACGTAGGTAATACTTGAATGGCTCCTATATTGTCGTAGGATAATTTTTCACTTTCACTTTGAACGAAGCCGCCGGCAGAAGGTAGTATTTAATAATTTCTTAAAAACCACTTCCCTACCTTACTTAACTTACGGGATAGCCCTCAAAAAGCACATTCACCATTTTGAACTTCCTAAACTTCAAAGTAACCAACACAAAGTAACAAATGACACCCAAACAAAATTGTCCCAACACTTTTGTGCAACGGTGCATGTCATTCTTTTTTCAAAGGTGCACGTCAAATGTGCAACTGACACAGGACACGTGCGCAACTGATCTGCGGAAACGCACATTTTAGCGCAATTATTTGTATTGTATTGACCAAGTTTGGGATAGTCCAGGAAATTGAGGTTGCAAAGGATTATTGATTGATGGTTCAAAATGTGTTCTTTTGCGGCAGTATGGGTGTTTGTATTTAATTTGTAGGCAATGTGATGTTACGCATATTGCATGGCTATGACGTTGGGAGTATTATGGTGCAAGTCTTGTATGCAATTCATTTCCGCTACAACTTTCTGCTATTCAAAGCTTTTGTAAAAGATCTAATTGTCTACAGATCGTCTTTATGTGCTCGTGTTCGACCACTGTTCCACCTGATGAATGATGAAGTCGACGATGGAGCGCGTTTGGCTAGAAGTAACCAGACTATAGCTATCCAAATACAGACTCCAAATCTGTTTGTAAAATCAACAACACTGGTAATTTTAAAATCAGATTTTTTTTCAGACGGTTCATGTGCTCTTTATTTTCTTTATATAGCATATAATAGCGTAATCAGCCTTTTAATATTCCCACTGCTGGACTCAGGCCTTCTCTCTAGGAGAGGGAATGGGCCATAATCCACCACGCGGGCTCAGTGCGGTTTGGTGAAT
This sequence comes from Mythimna impura, assembly GCA_905147345.3. Taxonomy (NCBI): domain Eukaryota; kingdom Metazoa; phylum Arthropoda; class Insecta; order Lepidoptera; family Noctuidae; genus Mythimna; species Mythimna impura. The sequence goes on along the minus strand of LR990362.1, from coordinate 8,026,787 downwards.
GTCACATGTCTTCGAATTTTTTTGGTTCTAGGACATGCCAGTTTCCTCACGATGTTTTCCTTCACCGTTTTGAGAGCAGTGTGGTGATGAAATAAATTACACAAAGTAATGCGCCCGGCTGGGTTTGAACCCGCTACCTACAACTCGTAAGTCGGGGCCATTACCACTAGACCACCTCTGCTCTACTCGGCCACCTCTGCTCTTTTGCTTTATCTACACATAATTTAAATTCTAAAATATTTACTTTACTAAGAATTATTACAATAAAAACCAGCCCTCAAGGTCAACAAGATGTTTCGACAGATCTTTATACAATTTGTAAGCACTTAGACCTCAAGCTCCAAGAGTTTCAACCCCAAACGGTTCAGAAATATAACTTCCAATAACGTTATTATAATTATTTCCAGTTTGAGGTACTCCGCAAAAATTTGAAGACATGTGATATCTACCAATTCGTTCTGGGCCTGCGTGGTGTATTACGGCCCTTTCTCTCTCCTAGAGAAGAGCTATGAGTATCAGCAGTAGGAACATTACAAGGCTGAATGCTAACAGTTGCTACAGAGCTGTCAATATTAGGGTTAGTTGTCAATTAGATTTTTTTTGTTAATGATTTTGGCTTGGATACATTTAAGCCATCCCTTAGTTTGAAAAATAGTTAGTTTGTTTACCCTTGAAATATAAATGTAAACATTCTAATGTTTTTGTAGTATTTGGCAAATGTATCAAGTCAACCTTCTCGGCAAACTTCACTGAGGTAGTCAACACTACAATAAAATTCTCAGCTCCATTTTACTCAGCTCTATTTTAATGATTCCACATATTGTTCAGTTGCGCAGACATTACACAAATTTTACATCACAATATCCACTAAGAATTAATTTGTAAATAATTAAAACAGCCACTGAACTTCACTCGAAGAAATCCCGCCAAAAACTCCTGTCAATGTCAATTACAATAGCTTTTGACAGAACGACTATTGGATCAGCTATTTACATTTGATGACATAACCTAAAAATTACAACATCATTTCAAACTTCAACAAATAACTCTAAAACCATAACTTTCAAAATCAAAGAACAATTTCTTTGGTTCCCATATAGTTCATGGTAAAGCTGCCATAAAGGCTATTCCACACGTCAAGCTCCGAACATTAGGGCAGTAACACATCTACTAATGGACTGGCTCGTTATTGGGCCTTAATTATAAAGACGGAGTTACACTATGATGAGATTTACTTAATGATTTGAGTTGATGGTATTTAGAAAATATGGAGACGTATGTTTGTGGTTGAATGTGATCAATAAGATAAAAGCTATTAGGTACTTTAAGAAAGCACCCTGACCGGAGCACCGCCGTGTCCTCGTGGATGCGAAGGAGACGGCCGCCGACCGCACGCGTGAGGAAATGGACATCCTCACGCCCCAGCCCCCGCAACCTCGACCCCGATCACCAGCCACAGTAGCCGCAGGCTTGCGGACGATGAGCAATGGTTAGCTCGCCGTCCGGACGTCCAGTAATCGTCTGGATAGGCCCCAAGTCGTCGATAGAGCATAGTATTCCACGCGCTCTTCAAAGAGATGTCAGCAAACCGCAGTAGCCCAGCAAGATCGATGCCCGCTAGGACCGCGGGGATTTTCTGAAAAGGGAACCCGTAGTCCTAGACACAGAGATGTCATTGGAAAAATTCTCACTTTAAAAAAACCCAAATTATAGTTTACAAAGAAAGCAAGAAAGAAAAATACTTATTTAGCGACAGTCATCAGTTACACATCAGTGGTATCACTTTTCTAAGTTTATCTATAACATTACTGACACCCCGTGCACGTAAAGCTGTTGGTCCCGGTTGTCATTCGTAGATCTTTGACAGTCGTTACAGGCAGTCAGACACCAGAAAGTCTGACCATCGTTTCCAACCAACCGACCAAGTTTTGTGAAATATTTGAGTGAATAATAAATGATAAATGATATTTATTTTACAAATAGGTTTAAAAAAAAACACTTGAACATAATTATTTTTTTCGTCAATTTACACCAAATGAGGCCAGTATTTCCTAGCTGACTACTCTGAGAAGAGAAACACCGAAACAAACTCTGAGGTCAGTCTCTTTTAAAGTCCATACGGTAAACATTAAGCGCCCGTTCAGACATGCGGGAACCGCGCGATTACGAATCGCGCGGTTTGAAACCGCAAAATTGTGATGCTATTCAGACACCGGCGGTTATTATGCGATTTTGCGTGCGGGGATAACGTCAGTTTGAAAATGGAGGTCGACAAAGAAGTGTGTTTACTGTGGTTGCTCCTTAAAAAAAAGAAAAGAAAAAGGCGGTATTTCCAAATATCTCCACTAACTCTTGCCAAGCTTGGTTCTTGATATTTTTATTTGAGTAATCCTCACACTGAATATCCCTTAATGCAGGTCTCTTCTCCTCTTCATCAATAAATAGTTCAGTGTCGTAACGATCCATGGCGAACTCACGAGCTGTGACGTGCTAACCGCGCGGTATCCGCAACGCAACTGAACGCGAAGTAAAGACTCCATAGTAATAGAAACGCGCGGGAGCAGCGCGATTCTATTTTCTGGCGGTTGGGTTGCGGTAACCGCGCGGCTTGATTAACCGCGCGGTTATGTCTGAACGATTACTTAATAACTCATACAAATAAGAATCGCGCGATTTCCACGCGATTCTGAAATCGCGCGGTTCCCGCCGTGTCTGAACGGGCGCTTAATGGTCAAATCATATGAGAACCATGCGGACTAATCCGCATCTCTCCTCCGCGTCTCAGATGGCGAATGACGGAATTACCGAATACCAACAGAAAGTTCAGGTGTTATCTCTCTTTTTTCGCGTTTCCTCTTTATCAAACATTGTATTAAGTGTTGGACGAACCAACAAGCTTTTAAACCATGCTCAGGTTGACGATACACGAGTTGAGAAGAGCCCTCTTAAAATTATAATTTTCGGTTTTACCATCACATTTTTTTTCACAACTTGCACACAACACCATCTAGTCCCAAACTTAGCAGAGCTTGTGGTATGAGTACTAGACAACTGATAAACATACTGATATAGTTCTAAATACTTACATCTATATATAATATATACATGCGAAATACCACTCATTGATTAATCAAGAAATCTCAGAAACTATAACACCTACAAACTTAAAATTTGGCAGGTTGGTTCCTTGTTCCTTATAGGGTGTAGACATCCGCTTAGAACGAATTTTTGAGGTAACAAATTATGAAATATGCCCACTCTAGGTGGAATAAAGGTATGTCAGATTTTTACTAACTAAAACCTACCTGTGTTCCTTCAGCTGCCCCTTTATAATGGGGGGAAGTACCAAATTCTCGAGGATGAAGCCGTTGACACACATAGTACCTTCATATAGAACACCAAAAGTTCAAAGACGGTACGACTGGCGCAGTGGTTTAGCGATTGGCTGCTGTGCTACGTGTCGCAGGTTCGATTCCCACACGGAACTTTTTTTTTCTTTGTCTCGTCTGCTAATTGGCAATTGCTTTTTTTATTATTATTATTATTGATAGGCTCGCGTTTGACCACCATCTCACCTGATGGTAAGCGATGATGTGGCCGACGATGGAGCACGCTTGCCTAGAAGTAACCTATTCACTCTTGACTTAAAGACCCCTAGGTTGTAGCTATCAGGCCTACTGGGGCCATGGGTGATGCGAAAGATATCCCCGGGGCCCTGGAACAATGGCAAAGAAGGAACAGGAGTGGGTTTTTAGTCAGTAAAAGTCTGACACGAAAGAGCGGAGGATATCATTTGATGATTTTCCCACCCGCAAAAAAAAACTCGTTTAGCTCTTCAATCCCCATAGGTGACAGAAGAGCTGACGAGATGAAGTATTTGGTCGTGGATGTGCGACCCTGGCGCAAATAAACGCGACAGTGTTGGTCGGATATATGGGACGTAGGCGGCTAACAAAAGATTTAAAAAAAAAACTAACAAGTTCAAAATACACCTCAAGCTCTCAAAAATCGATATCCATAATCATCACAATATATCAAAGTAAAAACCTATGAATAAATATGAGAGTTTTAAATACAAATACACAGGGGCGCCGACTCCGTGGGTGCTCGGGTGTGCATCGAGCACCCATGAGAAATAAACAGTGGGTGCTGAGTACCCCTGAGAATAGTCATCAAGAAACAGATCAGTAATCGCCTTTTAGGTTACGTATAAATTATAATATTTCTTGATAATAAAAACTAGTTTAGTTTTTGTATAATTGTATCATTTTATATTTTTAACAAACATATAATTAGTAATTAAGTACGCAGTATGTAAGTAGGACATTTATTTATTTGTCGGTCGATCAGTGTGCATTTCTCTTCTCACACTTCGCCACTTTTTCGAGTCCATCAAATGAGCATGAGCACCCATGAGGTTTTCTAAAAGTCGGCGCCCCTGCAAATACATAATATTAATACCGGGATCGTAATAAATGTCAGAGATACGTTAAATCGTTGTTATACCTCCTGTTGATGCATCTTTCTATGGTTTCTTATGGTTCTAATGATGGAAATAAAACCGTAATGTTCAATTTCAGTTTCGTAATCATAATAATATCTATTGATGTTTTATCAGAAATCAGAAACGTTTATTTCAAATAGACCATTTACAGGCACTTTTTAGTTGTCAAAATGTCGGTCAGTCAATAAAAAGTGAAGCTAAATTGCACATTCCAAAGCGTCTCTATGGAGAAGAATGTGCAAGAAAGTCCATGGACACTCTTTTTATCAATACAAACTTGATAGTTTCTTTTTACTGTACCTTAGGCATTAGACTGATAAATGATATTTATTTTTAGCAAATAGGTTTTTTAAAAACACTTTTACACTGGAAAACACTTATTACATTTAACATAACATTTTTTATTATTGATAGGCTCGCGTTTGACCACTATCTCACCTGATGGTAAGCGATGATGTGGCCGACGATGGAGCACGCTTGCCTAGAAGTAACTTATTCACTGTTGACTTATGTTGACTTAAAGACCCCTAGGTTGTAGCTATCAGGAAACACAGACTCCGGCAGGGAATTCCACTCCTTAGCTGTACGCATTATGAATGTGTTCCCAAAACGCTTTATACGTATCGGTGGGATGTCCACCATGTACCGATGGCGCAACACCGTACGTCTAGTGGTCCGATGATGGAACGGACTTGGTGGAATTAAATTGTGCAGTTCCAACGCACACTCCCCGAAATGTAATCGATAGAAAACCGACAGGCTAGCAACTCGGCGTCGATGCTCAAGGCTTTGGAAACTGGAAAACTGCTGGTTCACACTGAAAAATTGAATTGAATAACCCATTTATCTAGGAAGGCTATATAACATAACGCCACGACCCACGGGGGCTTAATAGTATGGTACTAATACAAAGATGCGAGTGAAACCGCGGCATACAGCTAGTCGATAAGTATTTTAAATGCTACGAAAAACAATATAGAAAAAAAAAAAATAGGTTTACTCAAGGACTAGGACGGCATGTCAAAGGATTTAAATATTTACCAATTGACATTCAACTATATCGTAATTAAAATATGACATAAATTCCTATGCTCCCGTGGTGTCGAAATTGTACTCCATTGAAAGACGCGTTAAAGGGACACTGCGGCAGGATGCCGTGGCGCGCCACGTCAAGCAATGACATGCCGAAGGACGCCAGCACCCGCCAACACCTTATCAAACGCTATTTATAACTGAAATGTGTATCACGCAGCAGAGAAGCTGCCGTAACATATTTCGACGTGATGCGGCATGCCGCGGCGAGGCACTGCACCCCTAGCCAAGTTGAGAACCTGCAATCGTTAACGCTAGTCGAAAACGAATCAAATGTATGGGAATGACATCATCTCAACGTTAAGTCACGTGGTCAGAACAAACGAATAGAAAATTCGTAGCCAAGTTCACATCGTTCAAAATGATAGAATGAATTGTTATCGTTTCTACAATGTTCAACGCTACATCCTTTGTTATTGTAGAACGATATTGTAGAACGAGCAGCCGACTCAGGCGTGTCAACATGGCTACCAACGTATCGTTTTCTACTATTGCTGACACCGAGTCGTTACCGATTGGAGAACGGAATTCGACACGAAACGGTTGTAACTTGGCTAGGGGGGCTTTTTTTTTTTTTTTTTTTTAAGGTGGGAAATCATCCAAATGACTTCTCGCGCTCTGGGTGGTGCGGGAGGGCGTGTCAGACTTTTACTGACTAAAACCACACCTTATCCTTCAATTACCCTTTGCTTACTAGGACTACGGGTTTCCCTTTCAGAAATTCTCCGCGGTCCTAGCTAGCGGGCATCGGCCCCGCTGGGCCCCATCGGCCCCGCTGGGCTGGAATGCCGCGGTATCTAAGCTTTAAGTGTGTGCTGACTGACACCAAAGCCCTTTACCATGCCTCCTGATATGCGTAGGCCTTAAATAACCCGTAAAAAAGAACATCACAAATTGACCTGTAAACTTACATATAATTACCATATTCCTAACTATATCATATCACTCCAAACCCATGAATAAACATGCGCAAGCGCATCTTGATTGCGTTTCGTAACATCTTATCTAAAAACCGAAAAATCACGACATATTACGATTATAATTCTATAAGCAAGTCAATCAGTCGATCTGGTGATTAACAAAATAGGCGATTAACATGCTAGTGGGGTTCACAAGCGCGTGCGACGGTGCATGTGGGCGGAGACGCGTGCGCAGGCTATAGGGAAACGTGGCCTTATGCATTTTTTATGAAGAAAGTGTTATTATTTTGTCATGTTAATTGTTTATGGTTGTAGAGTTGATATTAGAATGTTTCTTATATATTGGATGTTTTTTTTTTAGGTGGGAAATCATCATCATCATCATAATGACATCTCCCGCCCTTGGGTGAGCGCGAGGGTGTGTCAGACTTTTACTGATAGAAACCCACTCCTAGTTCCTTCGATGCCTTGCATTCCAGGGCCGGGTTTTCTTTTCAGAAGCGAACCCATGACCCCAGTAGGCTTTCGACCCTGCTGGGCTCCTACGGTAATATTCTATAGTTTAAATTCTTTTTTTATTTGTTGTAGTACCTGTAAGACGTTTGACGAATTTGCGGATTTCAAGATCGTCCATGGTGCCTTTTTAGATGGGAAATCACCAAGTAACGTCTCTCGCTCTGGGTGGAGCGAGAGGGCGTGTCAGACATTTACTGACTAAAACCCATCTGTGTTCCTTCAGTTGCCCTTTGCAGTCCAGGACCGTGGTAACTCTGTTAAACAACTCTTAAGCCCCGGGTCCAAGGTGCCTGGTGATGCGGTTTCATACACGATTTTCGACCCGATAGTACTTGCTTGACGTCACGTCATACTGTCAAATTTAAGAATTACTAAGGTGTGCAAAACAAGATTTTTTTTAATTTAATTAATTTACGAACTGTGAACGAAAAAAGTTTAATCAGAATCCAGTTCTTCAATTTTGCTCATCACTGAGTTCTTCAATTTTGCCCAATTTCTTGCGATTTGACAGTATGACGTGACGTCACAACATGGCAATCGATCCTATTCTTATTTGGAACGCATTGTACTTTTTTTTCAAAGACTCACTAGACCTTTAAGAAAAATACAAGGCTTGAATCACTGAAAACATTGCATTTTTTTATTACATATTTCATTCTTGTAATTCTTTATGTACACTATGGCACAGTTGACGTAGCCGAGCTTAACCCAAAGTTGAGTTTTCTTCCATCAAACCATTGAGTAATAGAGAGAGACCACTACATAAAGTAATAATAATAATAATATTGCCGATTGTTGTGACCGCCAATGGCCTTATAGCCAAAAGCTTCGACGACCATCTGTCGAAGCTGTCGTTGCGCGGTTGGATCAAGGGCCTGATACAAAAGGCAGTACTCCTCGATACGGCTCGCAATGTGAGGAGGTTCTTGTCTCTGGAGCCCTAACCACCGGTAGCTTGGACCCTGTTCCCGACACCGGCGGACAACTATTTTTCATATTTTTATTTGTTTTTTTATTGGTTTTTTAAAGAAATATTTAAAAATGTAAACGGTATGTATAAAAAATAAATAAATGGTATAATAATATGTATTCCACAACTATCACACAACGCCGTCTAGTCTCAAGCTAAACAGAGCTTGTGTTATGAGTAGTAGACAACTAATAAACATACTTATATATTTCTAAATACATACATGTTGTATATAAATTACACCCAGACACAGAACAAAATAATGATCGAGCTCATCATACAAACATTTGTCCTGGGTGGAAATCGAACCCACGACCGCCGGCATAGCAATCAGGGCCACTAACCACTAGACCAACAGGCCAGTCAAAAAAATAGGATCCAGTGTACAAGTTTTGTAGCTTTTTTTGCCTCAAAATCTTCCTCCATATAAACCCACCTTTCTTCACAACCACCAAAAACCAGAAACCAATACATTTTTTTTATTTAAATGAAACAGCACCATTTACATTTTGATAAGTCGCGCGCTTCCACCAAAAGCCCGGGCTAGTCACGGCGACGTAAGGCACGCGACAAACTGACTATCACGACAAGTGTGCGCGTGCCCTTATGTCGTGCTGTTCGTGATTGACCAGCTATTTATGTTGTATTGTTTAATATTATTTTATTGCGTGTTATATTGATTACATGGAAAAAAATAGAGTTGTGGTGAGTGAACCTGGCCTTTCAATGTCGCCGCCAGGTGTACAATAGAAGGCCGCCGTCTGATAAAGACCTGGAGGCCCTACCACAAGCTGCTTTTGATGGCCTACACTGAATCGTTAAATGGATGGAGCTATATACTGGACTGGCCTGTTGGTCTAATGGTTAGTGGCCCTGACTGCTATGCCGGAGGTCGTGGTATCGAGTCCCACCCTGGACAAATGTTTGTGTGATGAGCACGATCATTTGTTTTGTGTCTAGGTGTAATTTATCTTTATTATGTTTTTTTTTAGAAATTTATAAGTATGTTTATCAGTTGTCTAGTACTCATAACACAAACTCTGCTTAGCTTGGGACTAGATGGCATTTTGTGAAAGTTGTGGAATATTATATTATATTATATTATATAGGGTGTGTAGCGACATCTATGGTGTCACATAAGAACTAATCTTGCATCGCGCAATTAAAGTTCTCCGCGCGATTTGAACATATAGAACAGCCCGAAATCATCTATCGGGCAGTTGCCCGCCAGACATAACACCCGTCTGGTCGGAGGATCCTCCCTTTTCAACGGAGGTTTGCGGGACTTTACTCTCTGTTCCGCATACCTCCAAAGGTGTATAGCTCCATCCCCAATTTAGAGATTTCTTAGATTAGATTGATTAAGAGTTCTTTTTGCGATTAGAACATAACATACAACAGTCCGAAATCAACTAACGGGCATTTGCCCCAACGATTTGGTCGGTAAATCCTCCGTTGTCAACGAAGGTTTGCGGGATTTTACACTTGTCCCAGAATAGGACATAATTATATATCGTACCCTTATTGCAAAAACCAACTAAATGCACCAACATTTTTGTATCATTATATTATGTTATTACTATTATATTCAATCAAAGTAGGTTATTTACTATTTGCCGAAGCTATCTTTGTAAATAAGTGTCGTAGTTAATAACTGGTTTCACCTGTGTGTTTTACCAGATTCATCTTGATGAGACGAATGGATGAATGGATTTAACTTTAATTTGGGTAAAAATTGCAGATAGTTGGTTTTTGCAGTAAGGGTACGAACGATATGATACTTTTTACGTGTGTCCCCTTGGATAATAATGATAATTTTCTACATGCCCACGAGCGAAACCACTGACAGAAGCTAGTTTAGGAACACTAGAAATTGAATTATCCTAATTTGGTATTTACACTTACAATGTACCTTGTAAATAGGTAGTACAAAATACTCCTAATCGAAATCGAATATGTATCAGGAGCATTTGTTGAATTTAACTAACCTAAGAACCTTTAATACCATGGGATTCCCACTAGTAAGGCCCCGACTTACGAGTTGTAGGTCATGGGTTCAAACCCAGCCAGGCCTATTAGAACTAGCGCGCTGGTGTCTTTTGACCAAAAGTCACCGTGCTTATGAACCCAATATGTGCGCGCATTTGAACACGTGACAGTTGGGTAAAAATGGGTAAAAAATGTAAAAAAAAATATTTTGACCTTGACTAAAGTCACCAGTGCGCGCTAACTCTTACTTTGTGTAATTAATATATCACTATACTGCTTTAAAAACCGTTAAGGAAAACATCATGAGGAAACAAGCATGACCTAGAACCAAGCATTCGAAGACATGTGACATCCACCATCCCGCACTGGTTCTGCGTGGTTGATTACGGCCCATTCTCTCTCCTAGAGAAGAAGCCTGAGTCCCAGCAGTGGGAACATTAAAAAAAGGTTGATTATTATATTTTTATATTTTTTTATTGTCAGGCAACTAAGGGCCATAGGTAAAATACATAATAAATATTACAATGTTATAAAATACGTCATAATAAACTAATACATATTAAGAATATTACAAACAATAAACTATAATTATAGGTACACGTAACATCGGATTATGCATTCTGAATTATGCTCAGTGAGCTGGAAGGTATACCTTTATCCTTTAAAAGACCAATAAAAAGTAATAAACAATCAATTTACTTCGCCTTGTCCCATCTATGTTTTTTATTAAAGTGAGAAATCATCTAATGACTTATCTCGCTCTACTATAGGGCGGAGAGGAAGAGGGAGTGCCAGACTTTAACTGACTTAATTCACACATTTGTTCCTTCAATTGCTCTTTGCATCCTAGGACCACTATAGACACCACGCATGGCAAAACATTAATAACTCCTGTATCACACAACTCTCTCGCTCTAGGGTGGAGAGAGAGAGGGAGTGCAATACTTTTACTGACTAAAACCCGCTGAGTATTCCTTCAGTTGCCTTTTGTGTTCCAGAGGGCTTAGCCAAGTTGATAATCAACAATCGCTAACGCTAGTAGAAAACTTTAAATGTATGGGAATGACGTCATCTAAACGCTCAGTCACGTGGTCAGAACAAAGGAATCGGAGGCGTGGCCGACTCGAGGCGATCGACGAAAGAGAATCGATACGAAACGGGCTAGGCCTGCTGGTCCGCGGTGACTCTTATAACGAATCTCGTAATCCTTATCCCATAATCTTAAAGGTTTATTACTTTTATGGAGGGTTATGGAGGTCAGATAGTCAGTCATTTCATGTACAGTCAGGGGTCAAAAGTGCAGGTGCACTCCATCAATGCCCTTAGGACCCCGAGACCCTTTAGGGTCTAAAATGTCTTTGTAGAAGAGGGTCAATGGTTCATGCCTGATTTAATTTGTAGAATAGAATCTGTAGTATTGATTGAACTAGTTGTGGACTATGAAACTTCTACTACAAAGAAATTGTAGACACTTTAGCATTGGTAGAGTGCAACTGCATTTTTGACCCCTGGCTGTACATCGTAGGCACGTTCGGCAGGGAAGTCCACTTTGCTAGGAATATTAAAGACAGCAGCCCTTCCATCCCCAGATGAACTGCTTCACCAAGAATTTTACAGGAGAACATGACAGTGACGAGACTTAACGTTTCAAACCTAACGATGTCATTTTTTAGGGTTCCGTACCTCAAAAGGTAAAAACGGAACCCTTATAGGATCACTTTGTTGTCCGTCTGTCTGTCTGTCTGTCTGTCAAGACCTTTTTTCTCAGGAACGCGTGGAGGTATCAAGCTGAAATTCATATCAAATACTCAAGTCTATGGTCTCTTGGAGCTGTGAAAAAATCAAACTTCTAAGTCAACGCGATCAAAAGATACTCCCGTTTATGCCGCAAATTTTCGACACTCGCAAGGGAATCAAAACCTACAGGGTACTTCCCGTGAACTCAGAATCTTGAAATTTGGTATGAAGCAACGTCTTATAGCAGAGATATAGGAAAAATTGCGAAAAGTATACATTTTTAGTTATATCATATAATAAAAATATTTTTAATAATTTTAAACTTACTACCCCTTTCCTCATGAACGCGTAGTGGTATTATATTGAAATTCATATCAAATACTCAAATCTATAATACCTTTAAGCTGTAACAAAATCAAACTTCTATGTCAACGCAATCAAAAGAAACAGGAATTAAAACCGCATATTTTGAAACTCGCCACTACTCGCAAGGGAATCAAAACCTACAGGGTACTTCCCGTGAACTCAGAATCTTGAAATTTGGTACGAAGCAACGTCTTATAACACAGATAAAGGAAAAATTGCGAAAAGCATAAATTTTTAGTTACATCATATAATAAAAATATTTTTAATAATTTTAAACTTATTACCCCTTTACTCATGAACGCGTAGTGGTATTATATTGAAATTCTTAACAAATACTCAAGTCTATAATATCTTTAAGCTGTAACAAAATCAAACTTCTACGTCAACGCAATCAAAAGATACAGCAATTAAAGCCGCATATTTTGAAACTCGCAACTACTCGCAAGGGAATCAAAACCTAAGGGATACTTCCAGACGACCTGGAATCTTGAAATTTGGCATGAAGCAACGTTATAAAGTACATATATAGGAAAAATTCCGAAAATCTTAAATTTTTAGTTACATCACATAGTATATTTTTTTTAATAATCATAAACTTACTAGCTGACCCAGCAAACGTACAGGTTTGTACGGAACCCTCGGTGCGCGAGTCTGACTCGCACTTGGCCGGTTTTTTTTCTAACACCATAGGTCTAAGGTCAACTAAAACCCCAAAATTCCAGGAACAACTATTTTCACGCATACGGAAGACATTATAAATCTCTTCATCCCTCAAGAGGCGACGAAATTTTACCAACATAACCTTTCAGCTCCCAACGAAAATTCCCCGTTTGAACTCCAACCTTAATTATGAGACGCTAAAGTTGATATTTGAGTGAGTGGAAGGTGTGTTGATAAGTTTGCAGGAATGGATGTAAAATTTCAAAGATAATTAGGTGTGGCATCAATCAGAGAGGCTCAACATGTGTTAGCCGTCATCACTGCTGATTTGGAGTGGTACTGATGTGAGGGGAAGGTTGTAAATAGGTGGGAACATGACGTATGTCTTGATAACAATGAATTAATAGTCAATGATTGAAAATTTTATCATTGTTGCAATATCTAACTAGGTATCGGTATTTTTATTGGGGTAAATAAAGGTATTGTATTCTGATTTTTAATTAGCTGTACTAAACTGTCAGTAGTGGACAATGCCCAGCTGTCAATGTACAATGCCCCGATGACATTAAATCAATGTTATAGCTGTCACTTTAGTCCATCTAATTAAAAATTATGGTACATAGGCTTTAATTCTACACCACATGTATGTAATTATTTAATCTGTAACTTAATTTTAAATTCTTGATTCGTTTTGTTATTTAACTCGTTGAGTAGTGTAATTAGAGACACAATAGTAAGACAATGGCGCCCGAGAGCCGGCGTTCGTGCGGGGATCAACAGCTTACACGAGATTTTTTTTGTATCTCTGTAAGTTTTTGGAAGAAATAAATTTTTTTTTTTTCTAATTCAATACGAAATTTGAATTTAGAACAAGAAAAGATAAAAACTTAAATGATATTAACTTTTTATTTTAGTCTCTGGTTTTAAATGAGGTAATGTTTTCATTCAGTCAAAATAGATTCTAAAATTAAAACGAATGAATTAAACCGACCCAATTACGTCAACAAATATAAATCTCACAGCAAACAACATTACACACTAAACAACTCCTAAATCTCGTAACATTCACCAACTTTTGACAATATTTACGAGTTTACAACCAATAAACAGTTCACACGTCCATTATTTGTGTCAGGAAGCAATTACGTAAGAAGCAAGCAAAAATATGGGAAGGTATGGATGCAGTCTGTGGCAAATCGCTTTCACATTGTGAATCTGTGACACAGTTATGGAGGCAAAAGTTCAAATTGAACAATGGGGTTGTCTACCTATGCTTTAAGATGGCGTGTCTGAAGATGCGCTCTAGACTGTCGTTGATTAATATTTATGGATCTTTTCGGCTGTTGGATGTTGAGTTAGCCTGCATAATTTAACTTGATTGCATGTTAATACGAAAATTAGACCAAATATAGGACTGTATTAATACAAATCATACATTTATTTAGGAATATTTTTTTCTACTAGAAATCTGTCTTTTTTTTGTTCAACCAAAAATATACATAGGAGTCCCAAAAGCAGTTTGCATAATCAAACATTTAAAAAAAAACTCAATTTGTTCGAGTAAGTAATCATAACAAAACTAAACAAAATCACGTGTGGCAACACCACAGCTGCATATTAGCCAGAGGCGGGAAATTACTCACGCGTAATGCCAAAACATTCATATTACTTAAAAACCGACCACAAACCGTCGAAAAACGCAATTTTTCACACCCCAAAAACAAATATGTGGGGCGTAGTAAACACTGTTATTTTTTGACGATGACTGTGAAGAACTATTAATTCATATTAGACTTCTATTTGTGGTATTTCCGAAAGGTATCCGAACGTGAAAGGTGATCGGCTGACAGAGGTGCAGAGCGTCCCTTTTGAAATTCGAACGCGTTTTACTAATTGCCAGGATTGAAATTCTAAAAAAGTGAGTTCGTTCATATTTTTGTGATTAATTTTAGAAATATTTAAATACACCTTAACGTGTAACTTCACTAAACTAAACACACGCTGTGTGTTGCTATTCTAATTATAATTTAAAAGATTACTGATTCTTTGCTTTTTTTTTTAATTGTTTCTTTTTTACAGATTTCTGATTTCGGCTGGCCGTTTAGATGCTGATTACCAAGAACGTAAAGAATTTGTTGCAAGTACCTACCACCGACAAAAAAGTTTAAACGCAAAATTCTAACACCATAGATATAATTCAATTAAGAAGAATTCTCAACTCATGAAACAAAAGCTCACAATCAAATTAAAGCCAATATTTCCAATGTAATGTAACTTTTAACAGATATTCTAATCACTCTATTATACATGTACTATAAGCCCTCAAAATCCAAATAGTGGTATCTCAAAATTTTCGAAAATTCAGTTTTTTGCATCTGGTTAGTTTTTTTAGTGATAGGTAGATAGATTTTATTCAAAAAAAACTCGTCACGCACTGGGTGGAGCGAGAAAAAGTGCCTTTACTGACTAAAATCCATCTGTGTTTCTTC
Organism: Mythimna impura; assembly: GCA_905147345.3. Taxonomy (NCBI): domain Eukaryota; kingdom Metazoa; phylum Arthropoda; class Insecta; order Lepidoptera; family Noctuidae; genus Mythimna; species Mythimna impura. The sequence goes on along the minus strand of LR990362.1, from coordinate 8,011,544 downwards.
AGTTGCCCTTTGTATTCCAGGGCCGCGATGTTTCGAACAATTCCGTAGCCATCTAGATAGTTTAAAACATTTTAAATCAGATGGACTAGTTATAAAACCCGTATTTTATTGGAATATTGAAAACAATATTCAAAATTAATTTTATTATAAACTTAATTTTTAGTTTAGACCAGCTTGTAGCGGCTTTCTCCTTGTGAACATTAGTTATAACGGACGCGAAGTCAAAGCAAGATGAAAAGTAGCCTACCAATCTAAGCAGGACTTCCACAGATTACATTCTACAACACATTAAACAAACACACAAAAAAGCAATTTACTCTTTTTATAATTTTAGTTTGATGCATTGCATTTCGAGGAGTGTGCGTCAAAATTGCATAACATAATTCCACAAAGCCCTTTCCATTATCGGATCACCAAACCGTACAGCAATGCGCTACCGATACATGGTAGATATCCCACCCATAGACAAAAAACGTTTTGGAAACACATTCATTGTGCATAGCTAAAGAGTGAAATTCCCTGCCGAAATCTGAGTTTCATGATAGCTGAAACCTGCCCCCCTAGCCAAGTTACAACCGTTTCGTTTCGATTCTTTCGTCTTTCGTGTTTCATTAAAAACAACACTAGCAGTTATAAAGTATCGCGAAGAAAAAGAAATGTAAAGCCCTGGATCACGCCGGGGCTGATACGTTGTATTCATAACCGAGATAGAATGCACATGGCACAAAAAAGGGATCCCACAAATGTTGTACTTAAACTATCATACATTCGATACAGAAATTTCATTAATAAATTACTTAAAAAACTCAAAATACAATTTCATAAAAATTTACTTCAAGATGCAAAAAACAATTCGAAGGCTACCTGGGACGCTATTAAAACTATAACAAACTCGAATAAGAAATCTTCATCAGCTAAATCGCTTCTTAAAATTAAGGAAAACCCGACTTTGTCAGTAAATGCAGTTAACCATTTCTTCACTAACATTGGTAAGGAGCTAGCTACACAAGTTCAGCGGAAACCATCTTTTTGCACATCATCTCCCAATGACTCACTAGTTGCTTCTCAGTGTGATTCGCTAGTTCTGATTCAAACCGACACTGAAGAAGTGGAGCTTCTCATAAAAAATTTACGTAAGGATTGTGCTGTCGGCTATGATAGTATTTCAGCATTTATTCTACAGTCTTCACTCGATATATTTGTACCTGTTTTGACGCACATCTGCCAACTATCACTTTCTACTGGAGTCTTCCCTGACGTCTTTAAGCGGGCACTTGTGCACCCCATTCATAAGAGTGGCGATGGTGACGTTGTTAGTAATTATAGGCCGATATCGGTATTGCCAGCCATGTCTAAAGTTCTTGAAAAACTGCTAAATAATCGACTGACGAACTATCTAGAATCAAAGGGTATTATCTCACATAATCAATTTGGTTTTCGGAAAAACAAGTCCACGGAAGATGCAGTCTTATCATTGGTCAACAATATAGTGGACAGTCTGGACAAAAAGGAGAAGTGCCTGGGATTGTTTTTAGACCTCAAAAAGGCCTTTGACACCGTCTCTATTCCGATTCTTATCTCTAAGCTGGAGAGAATTGGCGTCAGAGGAACGGCTCTAAAATTATTTAAGGACTACCTGACAAATAGGACGCAAGCGGTGAAGATTGGGGATTGCATCAGTGTGGACGAGGGGTTGGTTTTCGGAGTTCCACAGGGGAGCATATTGGGGCCTCATCTGTTCACAATCTATATTAATGACCTGTGTGAGCTAAAATCTCCCAATTGCCAAGTATTTGCTTACGCAGATGACACTGTACTCTTTATTCGCGGTCTCACATGGACTGATGTGAAAGCTGATGCGGAGGCCGCGTTAAGTAGAGCCATGTGGTGGTTATCGCGTAATCTACTGACCCTCAATATCGAAAAAACCAAGTACGTAACTTTTGCACTGAATAACTCTGTTCTCCCACCTCTGAATGCTTTCTCTATTAAATCCCATACTTGTGATCTACTTTCTGACTGTCGTTGTGTGGAAATATCCCGAGCCACAACTATTAAATACCTTGGCATTAATATTGACCAATTTCTAAACTGGCAGTGTCATATTGATGCCCTGACCTCACGTGTAAGAAAGCTAATCTACGTGTTTAAGCTACTCCGTAATGCCGCTGATTTGGATACCCTTATGTTGGCCTACCTTGCACTATGCCAATCGATACTATGTTACTGCATCACAACATGGGGTGGGGCAGCGAAGACTATAATGCTACCTTTAGAAAGGGCACAAAGAGCTGTTCTTAAGGTCATGTCAAAAAAGACGTTTCGATACCCAACTGCTAAACTTTATAGTGACACAGCTACCCTGACTGTAAGACAGCTCTTTATACAGCAAATAATAATTAAGAAACACACAACTCTAACTTTTGACCCTTCAATTTATAAACGTAAACTCCGATCGGATATAGTCTGTCCCCCATTCAGACACAGAACAAAAATGGCTAAAAGGCATTATAAAGTTATCAGCGGTTTTTTGTACAACCGAATTAATAAAATTTTAAACTTGTACCCATTAAGAAAAATGGAGGCAAAAAGGAAATTGAAATCTTGGCTTAATAAACTGGATTATACTGACACTGAGAATCTCCTTAAATAACATATTTAATAAATCCCTTTTTAAAAGTTTAATTCCCCCAGATAATAGCCTAATTTAATTAATTTTCATCTGTCATATTATTTTACATAAACACACTCACAACAGTACACCTACTACCACTCACTCTCTCATACACAGCACATAGACACACTCTTACACGTCGTGAATGTGGCACATTCGCACTTTTAATTTTAGTTCATAATTGTTATGGATTCCCTATATACAGGCATACCTAGATGGGGAATCCAGTGATTCAGAAACTTTTTACTACAGACGGTTAGTGTAATGATCCTAGTGAGGTGATGGAGCATCCCCTAGTGTCCGTAATACAGGTTAACTCCTAGCACGGGACTGGGTCTTGCTTCGTTATCCACTGTAGTCTTTTATCCGTCACTCTTGATGTGGTATTAAGTTAATTTGTACGTGGCTTTATTACAATAAAGATTTATTATTATTATTATTCTCTTTTCGTTGATCGCCTCGAGTTGGCCACGCTTCCTATTCCTTTGTTCTGACCACGTGACTGAGCGTTGAGATGACTTCAGAACAAAGGAATCGGAGGCGTGGCCTACTCGAGGCGATCGACGAAAAGAGAATCGAAACGAAACGGTTGTAACTTGGCTGGTTGTCTTTAAGTCAAGAATATACAGGTTACTTGTAGGCAAGCGTGTTTCATCATAGATCACATCATCGCTTACCATCACGTGAGATAGAGATCAAGCACAATCGTACTAATTTTTTTTAAGTCCTCTCCTAAGTTCTTCCAGACTTTCTTCTTCCGCGCCAATTCAAACCAGCTTAACAATATTGAAAAATCTGAGCAGTGGTGGCCGAGTGGTAACGGCCCCCCCCCCCCCCCCGACTTACGAGTTGTAGGTTGCGGGTTCAATCCCAGCCAGGCGTATTACTTTGTGTAAGTTATTTCATCACCATTGCTCTAGAATCGGTGAAGGAAAACATCGTGAGGAAACCGGCATGTCCTAGAACCAAAAGTTCGAAGATATGTGACATCCACCAAGCCGCACTGGGCCCGCGTGGTGGATTATGGCCCATTCCCTCTCCTAGAGAGGAGGCGTCCCAACAGTGGGAACATTATAAGGCCGACTATGCTATATTCTATGCTACGAGTATCAATATTTAAAAAAAAAAACACGAAATTCACTTTGATTGAGTTACAGCTTTTTGGTTTCTGAATGCAGTATTATGCAGATTCTAAGCAAGGAAGAGAGTGCGCGTGACTGCACTTGGGAGCGGTAAGCGAGTATCGACCGCTATTGTGGGTCTTGAATAATGTTAAGCGATTCGCTATAACGCTGAACGCGGGCCCTATAAACAATTTCGTGAAATAAATCCTGTGGTCTCAGGGGTTATATGGGAGGGTTGGTGTGGAGTGGCGGCGAAATTTTAAACATTACCTACTTATGTAGACTACACTTGTACTATGTTAACATTTCTGTTAACGTTGCGAAGCTTACCCCGGATTTCTGATTTAAGCATTTGAAGTTGGGTCAAACTACACTTTAGTCTGAAAACCTGTCAAAATTTGACATTTAAGCAGGGCTTGATACGTCCTGAACTCAAAATACTCTATTCAAAAACCCGCCCTTAGGTACTAAAGATAGATGATAATAATACTCTTAGTAAAGATTATGCTATGTTATGTGTGAGTAGCTATAGTGTAGGTGCAGTAGAACACCATAACCAATTACAATTAAGAATTGTCAAAAGTTAGGGAGTAGAGTGTATTAATAGGCGTTCTCATTCCTAAAATCGAATGCCTTTGTCTCTTTTACGCACAAACGGCTATTCGCGCACGGTACCACTGGATCATGTCTTGGAATAGGACATTGGAAAGCTTTTTATTTCGGAACTGCATTCCCTTGGAATAATTTTCGACTTTCACGCGGGTAAAACCGATAAAGGAGCTAGTCACTAATATCATAAAAGCGAAAGTTTGTAAGTGTGTGTATACACACGTGTTGTTCGAGCGTGAAGAACTAACAAACATAAGTTTGTTAGTTCGTTTAGTAGAACAACTGAACGGAATTTGACAAAACTTGGTACACAGGTAAATCATGTCCTCGAATATCACATAGGATACTTTTTATCCGTAAAATATGTTCCCTTAGAATAATTTATGACTTTCACGCGAGTGAAACCGCTAGCACGAGCTAGTAGTAAACATACATCTGGGAGTGCCAACTCGCATTGACCAAAAGTGGTGATTAACACTCGTACCTTCTTCTTTATTTGAGAAGAGGCCGTTAACCATCAGTTACAAGCTGATATTATGGAAACAGTGGCCAATCCTGAATAGCCGTGCTCGGGTGTAATCCCTAGCGGTAGAGATAGCATCGACAGCGGCGTCTCGATGCGACACGAGCTCTCCTAACATTGTACACCGTACTAGTCTATGGTACCACTGTACCACAGAGTAATTGCTATGCCGAACGTTTTTGTATCGCCAATTCTTATTTATGGTTTCAGTTTGAAGTTTGGTGGTTACGGTTTATCTACAGTTATTTTTGCACTAACTAACGTTTTCATTGTGAGTGAGCTTCTCATTAAACTAAGACTTTCATAGATTGTGCCAGTGAAAATTATAAAACATAATCTGTCCGATTTCGCTCACAGCTGTGCATAAACCTATACCCACTTTCTATACCATCCTCATCCTGGTTAATCCATGATGATAAAATGATTAGCGTTATACGAGATAATCTTAAGGAGATGCAACTCGACATACTTTTTCACTGTTTTTCATACAACCGCTCTTACGCGATTATGACGTTTTTACACTTTTTTCATTAGATATTTTGGAAACACAGTATCTCGTGGATATTACCTAGGCTTCTATTGAAATCAATTTATAAATTTGTGTAAAACTAATCCAGTAAAACCTCCTATATAACCTCTGAAAATCTGCTATTTTGCTTGAACTTTGACACTTCATAATTTACTGGAAAATTAAAAAAGTCAAAAAATATAACAACAGAAGCCTTGCAAATTTAATCAAGCTTATAATGACGACAATTATTGTTTTTCAAAAACTTTTAAGGGTTTAAAAAATACACGTATTTCCTGGAACAAGTTTTGTAAAATATTCGAGTAAATAACAGAATTACCGAATGCTAACAGAGTTTTCAGGCGTTATCTCTATTTTTTCGCGTTGCCTTTTCGTCAAACATCGCGTTGTATTGCATTAGATAAAGTTATAAGCTTTTAAACCATGCTCGATGTTGAAGATAGGCGAGTGCAAAAGGACCCTCTTAACTATCCAACACTCATATAAAAAGACCTCTGAAAACATGAAGAGGACCGGAGGAGAGTGTTTTTACAATTTGGAAAGAAATTAGCGTGATTATCAACTTAATTACATTTACGAAGCACTCATTCAGTGTTTCATCAAATACCTATCAGTTCTTTATTTTACTTTCTTTTTTTTAGGTGAGAAAATCATCTAATGACATCCCCTTTCTTGACTCTTGGGCGGAGTGGGAGGGCGTGTCAGACTTTTACTGACTAAAAACCCACTCCTGTTCCTTCTTTGCCATTGTTCCAGGGCCCCGGGGAACTCTTTCGTATCACCCATGGCCCCAGTAGGCTTCGATCCTGCTGTACGGTTGCTGACATCTCCTTGAGGCGCGCGTGGAACACTACGCGCCGTCGACGACTTGGGCTCGGTCGGACGGTAGACCGTCCGGTAACGGCGAGCTACCCATTGCTCGCCATCCCCAAGCCTCGCCTATGGTGGCCGGAAATCGGGATCGGAATCCCGGCGGATGGGGCGCGAGGGCCATTGCCTCACGCGTGCGGCCGCCTGCTCCTTTGCTAGCATTACTGCTTCGCAGAAGGAGGCGACAGCCTGCCACACCCTCGCTTTTTTTTTGACTTTGCTTTCGTCAAGTTTAGAAAGTATTTCGGTTTTGATACAGAATACTTTGTTTTCTATTAGGATGTGGATGTAACACAATCTAATGAGTTTGCACTATTTAGCAACAAATATCGTCGTAGTCATCATCAGCATCATAGTCAGCCTTCTCGGAAAGCTTTGCTGGGGTAGTCTATACTACAATAAAATTCTCAGCCCCATTTTGCCGAAATCGCTCCAGTTTCAATGATTCTACATATGGTCCACTTCTGTAGACATTCGATATACAACAATACACCAATTTCACATCACAATATCCACTTGGAATCAATTTGCAAATAATCAAAACAGCCATCTTTCTACCAGCCTATTTGATTCCGTTTTCGTTAGGTACAGTCAGAGGTCAAAATTGCATTTGCACTCTACCAATGCTAAAGAGCCTTAAATTTCTTTGCAGAACAGGGACAATGGTTCATGACTGATTTCATTTGTAGGGTAAAATCTAAAGTATTGCTTAAATTAATTGTGAACCATCAAACCTTGGACTACAAAAAAAAATTGAGTCACTTTAGCATTGGCAAAGTGCAACTGCACTTTTGACCCCTGACTACATATTATAAACTTGAATTGAGGGAAGAATAAGTTTATTAGGTACATAAACAACATTATGAAAAAACTTTGGGCAAGGTGAAGAATTTACTTAGCAGAAACAAGTTTAAACGTAACCGCTTTAAAAGTAAATTAAAATAAAGTTTTTCTTAACCAGAAAATATAACTTAAGTATTTATTCATTCATCACAATATCATCAAGAAATAATTATAATAAAAACATCTCATTCGGCATCGCAGCATGCACCACAGCTACGCAACAAAACATCAATTAATAATTGTCTATGCACGATAAATAAATACCATAGACACACCGTATTAGATTGTCGAAGTTGCCAGCATTATTTATGGTCCGCTAGCCAACATTTGTGTAATGCTTAATAAATAAACATTTAATAAATAAAGAGAGGAGTAAGTCGTGTTATTGAAAACGCCTTCGCTTGCGCCGATGACAAATGAATTAATAAACTACAGTCCACTTGGGTTCCGTATATGTAAGTGGATTGCATAATGAGTTAGGGACGACTTATACTGGGACATAACTTCGGTAAAATGGCTAAAGTTTATTGTCTATGACTAATTTTAGAAACATTTATGTTATGCACAACCTCGTTTCTCTTACTCCTATATTCATAGTCATGTCTTCTAATTCCACAACGAGAGTTATATCACTATATTGACATTAAGCAGGGGTATTTTTTTCCATTGTCAGAGCGACTGGATTGAGTGGAGGTCTCTAATATTAACTTTAAATATGGGCCTTACCGCTTTAGAACATTTATTTAAAAATAGAATAAAAGTGACATCTGAAAATACCGATAACTTATTTTGCTATAAACTGACTATAACCACACACACACACGCACAGACGCACAGACCACACACAACCGCACAGGACCGGTCATTGTGGCGACATTTGGGGGAGGCCTATGTCCAACAGTGGACGTCTTTCGGCTGAAATGATGATGATGATGATGACTATAGAAATAAAAACTTTTTAGAAAAAAAAAAAATAACCGACTTCACTAAAAAAAACACTAAAAGGATCAAAATAACTTTAATTTCGGATGTCGGTGTTTCTCGGTATTGTTTGTTTCTTATTTAACACCGACTTCCGAAATTAAAGTTATTTTGATCCTTTTAGTGTTTTTTTTAGTGAAGTCGGTTATTTTTTTTTTTCTAAAAAGTTTTTATTTCACACTTTTTAGTTGCGATACACTTATAAACAGAGTGCCTATTTCTAATGACAATTCCAATTAACCCAAATACTGCTAGGTTACATTGTTTTATTATAAAGTTGCTGTGCCTACCTTCCTCCTTCCGGCTCCATCATCAGATCAGTTCGATAGTACCTTATAGCCAAAGAGCATCTCACGACAATTCTAATAAGCCCAAACACGGCTAGGATACATTGATTAATTACGGAGTTCCTGTGCCTACCTTCCGGCTCCATCATCAGATCAGTTCGATAGTACCTTATAGCCAAAGTGCATCTCATGACAATTCTAATGAGTCCAAACACGGCTAGGTTACATTGATTAATTACGGAGTTCCAGTGCCTACCTTCCGGCTCCATCATCATCATCAGATCACTTCGATGATACCATTTTCAACGTAACTATTCAGAATCATTCATTTATTTGTATTGTCATAGTCGCTTAACTATATCTTCAATGTGATATCTATTTGAGTATGAAGTTCCGTTGACCATTTCTGGTCTTCTTCATCAGTTCCACTTCATCAAATGTTACTTTTTGACTGTAAATGCTTAAGTTCTTAATGAAAATACTAAAATTACCATAGGGTTGCCTATAATTTTTGAGGAGTTCCCTCGATTCCTCATGGATTCCATCATCAGAACTGGATTTTGAAAAAAATGGGACCAATCTGGAAGCATATCCTATAAAGGGAAAAAAAAATTTTGCAAATCGGTCCATAAACGACGGAGTTCTGAGGTAACAAACATAAAAAAAAAAAAAAATAATGATGATAAAAAAAAAAAAAAAAAAAAAAAATACAACCGAATTGATAACCTCCTCCTTTTTTTTGAAGTCGGTTAAAAATATATTCTGAATCCCTGTAGAGAAATAGGCCGAATTATAACACAAAAGTGATACATACTTTTCTTTTTCTTTCTTTTTTTTTCCTTTTTCTTTTCTTTTTTTATTTTTTCTTTTTTATTGTTCATTTCCCACAAATTTCAAATTTTGAATTGGATCACTTTCATTCTAAGGGGTATTCATTCTAATTCAATGTAGGATGTTTTTTGCGATAGCTAATGAAGAAAACATGCCTTCTAAATAATAATAGCTTGCAAGTGTTCCACTGCAGGGCAAAGGCGGTCTGCGGGATTTTTCGGAAGAGTCACCGCGGCTTTGGAACGTAAAGAGCAACTGAAGGAAAACAGGTGGGTTTTAGTCAGTAAGAGTCTGACACGCCCTTCCACTCCACCCAGAGCGGGAACATTAATTAACGATATCCTACTTAAAAAAAGGCAAAAGTTGGAAGCAGCTGAATACCAGCCTATCCTATCCTATAACTGGTTTTTAAGGTGAGAATCATCTAATGACTTCTCTCGCTCTAGGGCGGAGCCGAAGGGCGTGTCAGACTTTTACTGACTAAAACCACACCTGTGTTTCTTCAGTTGCCCTTGCGTTCCAGGTCAACGGGTATCCCTTTCAGAAGTCAACCCATGGCCCCAGTAGGCTTCGGGCCTGCTGCTAGGGACCCCCTACGGTTTTGCTGACAACTCTTTGAGGCGCACGTAGCACGTGGAGAACACTACACGCCGTTGACGACTCGGGCTCGGTCTAGAAAATTACCGGACGGCCGGACGGCGAGCTACCCATTGCTCGTTGCCCACGCCTACGGTGGAATAACTACCCGATGAATTATTTATATAATTTAATAAAATATTCCTACATAAACGTCAGGATCATAAACATTTTCAATACTCTACCGTTTGAAACTAAAAAAAACTAAAACTGAAGTACAAAATGCATTTTGCATCCTCCTAACTAAAACCCTTATTAATCATCCCATATTAGGTAGTAGGTACACTATGAAACTATATTTAATCGTAGGGTTACCAGGTTTTAAAACAAAAAGCCGGACAATTGGGCACAAAAATGGACGCCCATAATTTTTTAGGCTTATTTTATTTTTAAATAAAGCAATTCTTTTTACCAGTTACCATAACAAAAAACTGGGCAATTGCGAGTCGGACTCGCGCACTGAAGGTTCCGTACAAACTTACCTATGAAAACAGTTCAATTCCCGAATTGAGTTCCGAAGATTTTTCCGAATCGATCACGTAATTACAAATTTACATTTTTCAGATATTTTCCTATACTTGCGCTATGAGACCTTGCTTCATGCCAAATTTCAAGATTCTAGGTCAACGGGAAGTACCCTATGAATTTTGATTCCCTTCAGAGTGTCGAAATACACGTTTTTTTGCGACATAAACGGCCGTATCTTTTTTTCCGTTAATTCAGAAGTATGATTTTTCACTGCTTCAAGGGACCGCAGACATGAGTATATTATGGTTTTTAATTTCAACTTGATACCTCCACGCGTTCCCGAAATAAAGGGTCTTGACAGTTAGACAGACAGACGGACAAAAAAGTGATCCTATAAAGGTTCCGTTTTTTCCTTTTAAAGTACGGAACCCTAAAACAATAAAATTTCAATTTTCAATATTATTTCAATAATTGCAATATTAGTTAGCCGTAACTAGTTGTAATTGCTATTGAGTAAAGACAATCTCCACAGATGGGGGTTCTCGGACGGTTCCGATCTTCAGTGTTTGTGCGGCATCTCTCTGCAGACCATGACCCACCTTCCATCTTGTGTCACGAGCCCTGTTACCTGCTCACGTAGTGACCTAATGACAGTATCAGTAGACGGCATTGCCGTGGCCAAATACTGGACCAGGCAAGGAATTTAAAAAGTTTTGCCATCGAAACGCTAAGAAGAAAAAGTAACTAAGTACTATAAATGTAAGAAACATAGTCAATTTTAAAAAGCCTAACAAAAGCCTGACAGGCCGGACACCGTCTAATTTGGCCGCACATGTAACAAAAAGCCTAAATGTGTCCGGCTTTATTTGGACGCCTGGCAACACTATTTGCATGTTTAAAAAATAAAATTAAAAGCCATAGACATTAGCAGCCGCCACATGGCCAAGTCAAGTATTCCCATGTAAATTGAAATAATAATTATAAAATTTATCATATTGATAGATAATTAAACATCTTTACCCCCGCTTAATTGAAAAACTTATTACTGGAGTTAATAACTTAATATATTCATGTGTTTGTGATAAATATGGCATTTACTTATTTATGGAAAGCATGGCAATTGAAATTAAAATTAAATATATGCAATCAATGTCATAATCAGATAAGTTCTGTGGGAGGTAAAGAGAATCAAATTGCTTGAATTTAAAATCTTATGAGTTTCATGCAGTTTAAATTGTGATTTGAAATATCACTAATCAACTAATCACAATAATATTAGGTCTTTAACTATGAAATTGCAGTTTTTTTTAAAACGGGTTACTTTGAAGCGTTATATCTTTGGACTGACTTGGAATTATAAGTTCAAATAAACTTTATATTAAAATCACGTCATTCTTTTTTCGAAATCAGGTATTTATTGATTTATTTGTGGTTTGTATTCGCCGGCCGTTTATGTCGCAAAAAACGTACATTTCAAGACTCTTAAAGGAATCAAAATTCATAGGGTTATTCCCGTTGGCTCAGAATCCTGAAATTTAGCATAAAGCAAGGTCTTATAGTATAGATATAGGAATAAATCTGAAACTGTAAATTTGTAGTTTCGTCACGAAAAAAAAATTTTTGCGATTCGGAAAAATCTTCGTAACTCAATTCGGGAATCGAACTGTTTTAAAGAAAAGAAAGAAAACATTTATTTGAGACTTGCACAGGACGAACAATAAAAACAATAAAAAGTAACTTAGTACCAAAAAAAAATATTATATATTATATTATTGACTGGCCTGTTGGTCTAGTGGTTAGTGGCCCTGACTGCTATGCCGGAGGTCGTGGGTTCGATTCCCACCCAAGACAAATGTTTGTGTGATGAGCACGATCATTTGTTCTGTGTCTGGGTGTAATTTATCTATATATGTATGTATTTAAAAATATATAAGTAAGTTTATCAGTTGTCTAGTACCCATAACACAAGCTCTGCTTAGCTTGGGACTAGACGGCGTTGTGTGATAGTTGTGGAATATTATATTATATTATATTATATTATATTATATTATATTATATTATATTATATTATATTATATTATATTATATTATATTATATTATATTATATTATATTATATTATATTATATTATATTATATTATATTATATTATATTATATTATATTATATTATATTATATTATATTATATTATATTATATTATATTATATTATATTATATTATATTATATTATATTATATTCATCATCATCATCATTTCAGCCGATAGACGTCCACTGCTGGACATAGGCCTCCCCCAAACGTCGCCACAACGAACGATCCTGTGCGTCTCGCATCCATCGGATTCCCGCAACCTTCACCAGGTCATCGGTCCACCTTGTAGGGAGCCTTCCGACACTGCGTCTTCCGGTACGCGGTCGCCACTCCAGAACCTTTCGGCCCCAACGGCCATCCGTTCTGCGAGCAATGTGCCCTGCCCATTGCCACTTTAGTTTGGCGATTCTTCGCGCTATGTCGGCAACCTTGGTTCTCCTGCGGATATCTTCATTTCTGATTCGATCACGCAAGGAAACTCCGAGCATAGCCCTTTCCATTGCCCTTTGGGTGACTTTGAGCCTTCTGATGAGGCCCATTGTGAGCGTCCACGTTTCGGAACCATATGTCATCACTGGCAACACGCACTGGTCATAGACTTTCGTCTTGAGACACTGTGGTATATTGGATGAGAAGATACCGCGCAGCTTCCCGAACGCTGCCCAGCCGAGTTGGATTCGACGGTTGACCTCTTTCTCGAAATTAGATCTACCCAACTGGACTGTCTGTCCAAGGTAGACGTAATCGTCTACAACTTCGAGTGCAGAGTCTCCGATCTTGATCGGAGTGGGTGCTACATGGTTATTTACCATGACTTTGGTTTTGTCCATGTTCATTTTAAGACCCACTCTTTCGGAAGCTCTACTGAGGTCATTGAGCATTGTGCTGAGCTCTTCCGTAGTTTCAGCCATGACTACTATGTCGTCGGCAAACCGAAGATGAGTGATGTACTCGCCATTGACATTAATGCCCAATCCACTCCAGTCCAGAACCTTGAAGACATCCTCCATTGCGGCCGTGAACAGTTTCGGAGAAATGACGTCTCCCTGCCTCACACCCCGCTGCAGGAGGATAGGTTTCGAGGTCCGGTCCTGCAGTCTGACTGACATAGTGGCGTTTTCGTACAAACACTTCAGCACCTCGATGTACCGATAGTCAATCTGGCACCGTTGGAGAGACTGCAGCACAGCCCAAGTCTCGATCGAATCAAAGGCTTTCTCGTAATCCACAAACGCTAAGCAGAGAGGCAGATTATACTCCTCGGTCTTCTGTATAACCTGCCGTAGCGTGTGTATGTGGTCTATGGTGCTAAAGCCTTTTCGGAATCCGGCTTGTTCGGGAGGCTGGAAGTCGTCGAACCTGCGCGCGAGACGGTTCGTGATGACTCTGGAAAACAGCTTGTAGACATGGCTCAGAAGTGAGATGGGCCTATAATTCTTGAGCAGGGCCTTGTCGCCCTTCTTAAAGAAGAGTACCACCACACTTCCGCTCCATGCCTGTGGTGTTTTTCCCTCGAATATGACGGAATCAAACAGCTTCTGAAGGGCCTTAAGGATCGGTTTACCACCCGCCTTCAGGAGTTCGGCTGTAATTCCGTCATCACCCGGTGCCTTGTTGTTATTAAGCTGCTTCAGAGCCATCCTAATCTCGTACAGGCTGACGTCCGGGATATCTTCGGTATAGTGTCGGGTCAACCTAGCTCTTGGGTCGTTTGCTAGATTCGTAGTGGGTTTTGTGATTGACGTGTATAACTGTCCATAAAAAGCCTCGATCTCTCCCAGAAGCTCCGATTTGGCGGATATGACTCTGCCATCTTCGGTCTTCAGTTTCGTGAGCTGGCTCTGCCCAATAGACAGATCTCTTGCAAACACCTTGGAGCCCTTATTTCGCTCAATCGCGTCTTTAATTTTTCCAGTATTAAAGTGACGGATATCGCGTTTCAAGGACTTAGAGATCCGTTTATTGAGCAGCCGATATGTGCACGCATCGTCTGAAGACTGCAGAATCATCTCACGCCTTTCCTTCATAAGCTGGAGAGTTCGATCTGTGAGCCTCTTGCTCTTATTTGTACGAGTCTTATAGAATTTAGACCCGACCGATTATATTATATTATATTATATTATATTATATTATATTATATTATATTATATTATATTATATTATATTATATTATATTATATTATATTATATTATATTATATTATATTATATTATATTATATTATATTATATTATATTATATTATATTATATTATATTATATTATATTATATTATATTATATTATATTATATTATATTATATTATATTATATTATATTATATTATATTATATTATATTATATATTAATAATATGTATTATGTATTTTTTCTAGTTTTCTTAAGTAAGTTTATGCGGAACCCTCAGTGCACGAGGCCGACCCGCACTTGCCCTGATTTTTCATTACTGACAGGCTTGTGCTTGACCACTAATCAACACGATGGTAAGCGATGGTGGGGTCGACGATGGACCACGCTTGCCTAGTACTATCACGCAGACTCCGGCAAGGAATTCCACTCCTTACATGCGTTGTGCGTACAACACGCACAATGCATGTGTTCCCAAAACGTACTGACAAAACTGAGGTTCCTTTCACGCAGTTGTTTGCAGATGTTAAGTTTTATACCTTTAATAAATTACTAAAACGACCCAGTAACAGGAATCTATTAAAATAAATAGCTGACAGATCCAAAGAATGATCGTTAACAAATAATTGAAAACATTTAACGAGTATTTTAAGTCAGTTTAAGCGAAAAATTCCATTATAAGTATAAAATGTAACATAAAATCAATTTTACAATCAATAAAAGTAACGCAAGAGGGAGCTACGGTCGTGACCGCTGCGCACACGCCGGGATTATCGCCCTAGTGCGCAATATGGCGTGCGCAAAGCGTTGACAGATCCGAATTTAGATATTATATTGTTGTTAATACAACGGAGATTATGAATGGACATAATTTTAGGAAGATTTATTTATATTTTGTTCGAAAGATTTATTTTATGACATGGTAATCTTTTGATGTGACGTTTATAAGTGTCTTAAATATTCATCAAAGTTACTTTTTGGGTGGTAGTGGTTGGGAGATTCTGTCCAAGATAATTCGTAGAACTATTTTTTTTCTCCATACGTGCAATGTATTAATGAGAAAATAAGCAGTTTGATATATTTTTTTGTTTCGGTGGGAAAATCATCCAATGACAATCCGCGGGTGTGTCAGACTTTTACTGACTAAAAACCCACTCCTGTTCCTTCATTGCCTTTCATACCAGGGCCGAGTCTTCCTTTCAGAATCAGACCCTTGGCCCCAGTAGGCCACATGCTGACATCTACTTGAAGCGCGCGTGGAACAGTACGCGCCGTCGACGACTTGGACTCGGTCCCGGATATCTACGGTCCGGACGGTTACCGGAAAGTCGGACGATGCCGTCCGCAAGCCCGCGCCTACGGTGGCCGGAAATCGGGATAGGGATCCCGGCGACTGGGGCGTGAGGGCCGCACCCTCGCGCGTGCACGTGCGGTCTCCTCCTTTGCTAGCATTAATGCTTCGCAGAAGGAGGCGACCACCTGCCACTCTTCGCTTCGGACCATAGCCTGTACCAAGGCCCGGCGCGAGAGATCGTTGCCACCGATCTCCCCCACGAGGACAGGGCGATGCTCTGCCCAGGCGGGGCACACCTTTACCGTGTGCACCACCGTGTCCTCCGAGTGGTCCACACAGTGGTGATACCCGGGCGTTACTTTCAAGAATTCTAGTCTACGTTCACGCCATTTTTCCTATTTACAACGATGTGGATTAATTTTATTGATGCTCTATGAATCCGTTTTATGTTCTTACGTGTATATTATTAGATTTCTTCAGTTTCTATAAGTTACTATAAGTTTATTTGTTAATCTATTTGTTTATTAGTATATTCTGATATAAATAAATAAATGTTGCAAAATAAATCCCTCAAATTAAACCAATCAAACGCGCCCATAATACACACATTTACAAACCCTTGAAAATTTGCCAATAGAGAGATCAAACGTGACAGACAATAGTAGACTGCGCCTTAACTATTTGCACAATAGCCCAGGATTAGATGGCATCCCCTTAACATTGCGCGATCGTCACGCAAGGAGATTTAAAGCACGACCATAAACGGCAGATGTTTTTTTAGGGTTTCGTACCCAACGGAACCCTGTTACTAAGACTCCGCTGTCCGTCCATCTGTCACCAGACTATGTCTCATGAAACGTGATAGTTAATTAAAATTTTCACAGATGATGTATTTCTGTTGAAGCTATAACAACTAATACTAAAAAATTGAATAAAATAAATATTTAACGGCAAAAAAAATCACGTTTGTCACAATCAAATTTGGCGCAGCCGTGAGACACACAATGTTGATGTATTTTTAAGTTTAAGTATTTAATATTTATAAGTTACTTAGTATTTAAGTTTCTTTAAATTGTTATCTCATAGTGTGTACCTGTGTGCCAAATAAACGTGTTTTCTTTCTTTCATTCGATATAACAAACGTGATTTTTTTACCGTTTTTCGCTACGGACGGTACGGAAACCTTCATGCGCGAGTCCGACTCGCACTTGACAGTTTTTTTTCAAAATGGCGCTAATATGCACATTTGTATTCTGGATAGACAAGACATAGCTATGTGGGACACAGATGATTTGTTAATATGATGAAAGATCTGGAGATGAGTCTATGTTATGGTAAAGAGAAACTTTTAAATGGTGTATGTAATACTTGGGCATGTGTAGCATTGAAAATGATATGGATGTCTTGTTTCATGTAATCTTGTGCAATAACCGTAGCTTCTTTGGTAAACGGAGTTATAGTAACAACATGCTGAATGTTAGGATTATTACCTAATAAGATTTTATTGGGGCCGAAAGGTTCTGGAGTGGCGACCGCGTACCGGAAGACGCAATGTTGGAAGGCCCCCTACAAGGTGGACCGATGACCTGGTGAAGGTTGCGGGAATCCGATGGATGCGAGACGCACAGGACCGTTCATTGTGGCGACATTTGGGGGAGGCCTATGTCCAGCAGTGGACGTCTATCGGCTGAAATGATGATGATGATGATGAAGATTTTATTGGACAAGCAAACACTTGCAAATAACAAAGATATTTTTGAGGTTTCTCGTAATAGGTTATCAAAATGTCTAAGTCTTCGGCCGAAATCAGCTTTTAGATAACCTCATGGGTGCTCATGCTCTTTTGGTGACTCGAAAAAGTGGCGAAGCGTGAGAAAAGAAATGCACACTGATTGACCGACCAATAAATAAATGTCCTACTTACATACTGCGTACTTAATTACTAATTATGTTTCATAAAAATATAAAATAACACCAATATTTATTATCAAGAAATATTATAATTTATACGTAACCTAAGAGGCGATTACTGATCTGTTTCTTGATGTCTCTCGGCACCCACTGTTTAATTCTCATGGGTGCTCGAGCCCCCGAGCACCCACGGAGTCTGCACCCTGGCCGAAATAATGTGAAAAAATAAAACTTATAACAACAGCCTTCTCATTGAAAAGGCAATTCACTTAGGAAACAAAAACCTTTCAAACTGATTAAAATACATGAACATAACCGATTTCATTCATCCAATTTACTCAAGAATTGCATGTCGAATCTATACGGTCCAAGCAAGCGTGTACTCCTTCGGTTTTATGAATATAGTCCACACTCACGCCAAGGCATGCTAACAAAGCTAAAAAAATCTATTTTATTACATGATAAAAGAACCTGTTCTAATTCCATACATTGATATTCTTTTTTCAAAATTGATTTACGGTCTCAATGGGTAGGATATGAAAGCCTAAAATGGGGGTGTATTTCGCTGCCTACAATTTTGTCCTTATCTGTAGATCGATCATGTAAGAAGGTAAGGATGGAAAGTAAACTATGGTAAATGTTTATATTGATAGCTTAGTCTATGATTTATGGCAAAAGCAACTCCGCAATCCAAGTTGTGTATAATTTTGTCGTTACCAAACTTGTAATTCAAATAAGCAGTAAGGGACAAAAATATTGAACAATCAGAAAACCAAGCAACGATGAATCCTGAAACGGATTGTCTGTCAGTTTTCCCCTATGTTCCTTACCACCTTAGTATCATAGTTATTTTTGTTTATTATTTAATTATATAATTAATCTTTTTAGAGTTCCGTACCTCAAAAGGAAAAAACGGAACCCTTATAGGATCGCATTGTTGTCCGTCTGTCTGTCTGTCAAGATCTTTTATCTCGGGAACTAGAGAAGGTATCAAGTTGAAATTAAAACCATATACTCAGGTTTGCGGCCCCTTGAAACTGTGAAAAAATCAAAATCCTAAGTTAACGGAAAAAGATATACAGTCGTTTATGTCGCAAAAAACCTTTATTTCGACACTCTCAAGGGAATCAGAATTCATAGGGTACTTTCCGTTGACCTAGAATCCTGAAATTTGGCCTAAAGCAAGGTCTTATAGCACAGGTATAGGAATAAATCTGAAAACAGTAAATTTTTTTTTACGTCACAAAAAAAACGTTTTTTTGCGATTTAGAAAAACTTTCGAAACTCCATTCGGGAATTGAACTATTTTTTTATGAAAAATGTCACTCGATATTTACAATTTTAGAACTTAAAACCCTTTTTAATAAAATTTAAAACCCCTTAACCATGCCCTAAGACGAGCCCCAGAAGAGATGCCCCTTAGCCAAGACCAGGCAGGAGACTTTCATCTATTAAGGCTGCCACAAGCAAGTCTAGCTAAGCAGACAACAGCTTCACAGACTGACCCTTTCATAACTTCGTAAAAAAAGCGACTAGAATTAATAAGATAATTTCAGGACACCACCCGACAGATACAACCATGACTAAAGTATAACAGCTTCATTACAAAAATCCCTACAATTCCACTGAAACAAACTACAACACAAAATCAAGCTCAACCTCACAAAGCTAACACCGCATATTTCAAACACCATACATTAAATACAACATGTAAATTCACTCCCAAAAGTGACTATTAATTATCATTTTCGTCCATAAGTCAAAAGTACGCCGCCACGGCACACATGTTGAAAAAGTTTGCGTGACAAAAACACATCGTCGAGCGCCATATTAGCCGCCATGAAGTGTCGTTGACCCCTGCCTGAAATAGCCAACCTTGACCGCACTGTGCCCTGTTTACCTCCTGCGTATAAACTGGCGTTCTATCAGCCAAACGTAGTCAACGTTTGGCTGATAGAATAAACGTTTTTTTTTTTGTAATCACTACATAGTATAAAACAAAGTCGCTTCCTTCTGTCTGTCCCTATGTATGCTTAGATCTTTAAAAGTACGCAACGGATTTTGATGGGGTTTTTTTAAAATAGATAGAGTGATTCAAGAGGAAGGTTTATATGTATAATACACGCATAATATAGTAGAGAAACACTGGTTATTTTTGAAGTTTCTCATGTGATATAAATAAACACATTTTTTGGGCTTACATTGCAAACGCTGGCTGAACCCTACGAGATAGATAAAAAAAAATGTACCTACTACAGTATTGTACAACATAAAAAGGTCTATAAAAAAGTTCACAATAGTATATGTCTATCTGTTAGGGATAACCCAAATAACCATTTTTATAATTTACTTTTTACGAGAAATAATGGCTTATTTACGAAGCGATTTTAAGCAATACTGCATTAATCCTTATCCAATTAAGTACCTTAAATACATTGAGCATAATATGGCTCTTTACAGCATCTAATTTAAAGGAATATTTTCGAAAATATTACAGATTTAAAAAGCAGGGACATAGAGGTTGCGGTGATATCAGCATTGCAACCGTGCGAAGCCGGGGCGGGTCGCTAGTGGCAGATAAAACGTATTGGAGTTATAGGTGTTTTAGATTGCTTGATAAGTGTGTGATTGCTGGGTAGAAGATTGGTAGATGATGTATTGAGGTTTTGAACTTGGGTTTTCAGTTGTTCTTTGACAGATTCAATAGATTTTAGGTAGGATATGTGATAAATATGTTTTGTTTATGAGGAAAGATGAAACGCATGTTACTAAAAGAGTTATGAGTATACATGTGGATGGGTGGAGAGGGAGGTCAAAGAAAAGATGGATGGATTGTGTGAACAGTGATATGTAAGAAAAGGAAGTTAGTGATAGCATGACGGTTGACAGGATAGAATGGAAGAAAAAAACGTGTTGCGCCGACCCCAAATAAGATGGGACAAGGGCAGGAAGATGATGATGATGATGATGATGTGATAAATATGTTTTGTCGACAGGCTTCTTTTGGTTTTATAAATGGAAGAACGCAGTTTATTTGGATGAATGTCGATGCATAACGTCGTTAGGCAAGCTAGTTTTGTAATTTTTTTAATGATATAAGTAATTTGTGAAACACTTTTAACCAATTTTTTCGTGTTTTATCAATATCGCGTATGAATGTGAATTTCATTGCATCTAGACCATTTCGCCACCTCTTTCTAGGTCGGCCTCGGCGGCGCTTTCCCTCTTCAGTGTAGTGTGTGTGTGTGTGTGTGTGTGTGTGTGTGTGTGTGTGTGTGTGTGTGTGTGTGTGTGTGTGTGTGTGTGTGTGTGTGTGTAGAGTCAACAGGACCCCACTGCGTGGCGATACTTGCCCAGCGGTCTCAGTGCGTTTACTCTTACCAAACTTATTAAAGATTTCGTGACTGGATTTTATACAGAAGTTTGTACTTCTTATCGGTTTAAGCTAAATACCAGTATTTATATTTTCCTTTGTGTTTGGTAGACTCGTTGCGGTGTATTGGTAGCAACGACAACGACTAGTATTTAGCATGACCTTTTTAGGGTTCCGTACCTCAAAAGGAAAAAACGAAACCCTTATAAGATCACTTTGTTGTCCGTCTGTCTGTCTGTCTGTCAAGACCCTTTATCTCGGAAACGTGTGGAGGCATCGAGTCGAAATGAAAACCAACAATATACTCAAGTCTGCGGTCCCTTGATGCTGTGAAATAATCAAACTTCTAAGTTATCGAATAAAAAAATACGGCCGCAAAAAACGTATATTTCGATACTCTCAAAGGAATCAAAATTCATAAGGTACTTTCCGTTGACCCAGAATCCTGAAATTTGGCATAAAGTAAGGTCTTATAGCACAAGTATAGGAATAAATCTGAAAATAGTAAATTTGTTGTAAACTACGTCACAGAAAAAAATACTTTTTTTGCAAGTCGGAAAAATCTTCAAGACTCCATTCGGGAATTATAGTTTGTACGGAACCCTCAGTGTGCGAATCCAACTCGCACTTGCCCAGTTTTTTTTTATTTGATGTGGAAAATTCTCAAAAAACGGCTACTGAGAATTTCCAAGTAGAAAACTCAAAAATATTTCGTCCGACTCGGAAATACAACCCAGGGCCTCATGCTCTCTGCTAGGGCTACGACAATATTTGAAAGAGACACCAAGGCCCAGTAATGGGCACCTGAAGGAACACGGGTTGGTTTTAGTCAGTAAAAATCGGACACTCCCTCCCTCTCGCTGCCAGAGAAGGAGAAAGCTGGGAGAAGCTATTTGATGATTACCCAGCTCAAAAAAACTAGCATATCACTAGTTAAGATTACAAGATAACTAGTGAACATTATTAGTGAACATTATTTTTGTAACATTTTTAACAGATTAAAAAAGAATAACATTAATTTTTCAGAAGGCTTACGGTCACCTAAAGGGCAATGGAAAGGGCTATGCTCGGAGTTTCCTTGCGTGATCGCGTCAGGAATGAAGATATCCGCAGGAGAATTAAGCTCTCCGACATAGCCCGAAGAATCGCCAAACTAAAATGGCAGTGGGCAGGGACATTGCTCGTGGAACGGATGGCCGATGGGGACGAAAGGTTCTGGACTGGCGGCCGCGCACTGGAAAACGCAGCATTGGAAGGCCTCCCACAAGGTGGACCGACGACCTGGTGAGAGTCGCGGGAATGTGGTGGTTGCGAGACGCACAGGATCGGTCGTTGTGGCGACGCTTGGAGGAGGCCTATATCCAACAGTGGACATCTTTCGGCTGCAATGATAGGTAATGATGAACATTAATTTAGTTCACCTGCGTTTCAACTAATCAGAATTAAAGGTTATTAACCGCTACTTCTTCTAAAAATAAATTATACTAATTTGTTATTCATAATCTAATATTGTTATTTACTTTTCCGCACGCAAGACTTACGCACTGTATGAACTTACCGAGGATATGTCGTGTATGTTTGGCAGGCTGAAAAGGGGAATGAAAGTTTTCCCATACATTGCTGGCATGTAATTTTTTTTCTTTTCACCATAAGTGAAACTTAGGCCATATCTTAAAGGACTGTATGATAAATCGATAGCAAAAAGAATTATGTCTACCAACCGTAACCAAACGAAGGTAAAGACTATTTAGTATATTGTTATAGTTTGTTATGAGGCGTTATTTTTCTTAAATAAAAATACTGTATGTCTGATATTTTAAGTATCCCATTGTTAAATATTAATAATAATAATAATATACTCCATCCTGATGGACCTACTGAAGGTAACTGAAACCTTCAGTAGTGCCATCAGGATGGAGTTTGGTGTGGACAAATGTGCGGTCATGCATGTAAAGCGAGGGGAGGTTGTGGAATCCGTGGGCACTCAACTCACGGATTTCATAAACCTGAGATCCCTCTCTCCAACCGAAACCTATAAGTATTTGGGTATGTCGGAAGCTCTAGGCATCAATATCACTGATATGAAGCTATCGTTGAAGGAGCGTTTCTTTGGACGCCTGAAGAAGGTATTCAATAGCCTTCTTTCAGGCGGAAACAAGGTGCGCGCCTTCAACGGTTGGGTCATGCCGGTATTGATGTACTCTTTCGGCGTACTCAAATGGACTCAAACGGAACTTGACGCCCTGGATAGGAAGGTCCGCACACTGCTGACTGCATATCGAATGCATCACCCACGATCGTCGGTGATGAGATTGTATATCCCGCGGAAGTGTGGGGGTCGAGGTTTTTTAAATGCTAAGACCCTACACAACCGCGAGGTATGTAGTCTCAGGGAATATTTCCTAGCTGCCGACGTGGGTATGCATCGAGATGTAGTGACAGTGGACAAGGGACTTACCCCGCTCTCCCTGGCTAATGAGAACTGGCGCAAACCGGTAGTGCTTGACACTAACGATCGCAGGGAAGTATGGCAGAGCAAGGAACTTCACGGACGCTTCTTCCGGGCCCTTCACGGGCCCGATGTAGACCAATTGGCGTCCGTAGCCTGGCTGCGTTCCGGTGACCTCTTTGGGGAAACCGAAGGTTTTGTCTGTGCAATTATGGACGAAGTTATCATGACGAATAACTACCGGAGATTTATTGTGAAGGACGGCACGGTTGACATATGTCGGGCATGTCACCGTCCGGGAGAATCAATTCGTCACATTATCTCTGGTTGTTCTCGTCTAGCTAACGGAGAGTACTTGCATAGACACAACCTTGTAGCCAGGATTATCCATCAGCAACTTGCTCTGAAATACTCTCTTGTGGAATCGGAAGTGCCGTACTATAGGTACGAGCCCGATCCAGTTCTTGATAATGGTCATATCACTTTGTACTGGGATCGGTTCATCATCACTGACAGGACTATTGTAGCCAATAAGCCTGATATAGTGGTGGTGGACCGAAGCGAGAGGTGTGCAATGATTGTTGACATATCCGTTCCGCATGACGAGAACCTCGTGAAAGCCGAGAAAGATAAACAAATCAAGTATATGTACTTGGCTCGCGAGGTTGTCGACATGTGGGATGTGGACTCGGCGATCATTGTACCGATAGTCGTGTCGGGCAATGGCTTAATAGCCAAGAGCCTCGACCAACACCTTAGGAGGCTCGCGTTAGGCGACTGGATCAAGGGCTTGATTCAGAAAGCGGTACTCCTGGACACGGCTCGCATTGTTAGGAGGTTCCTTTCTCTGGAGCCCTGACCGCCGGTAGCTTGGACCCTGTTCCCGATACCGGTGGGATACTGTTTTTTATATTTTTAAATGTTTTATTTTTTATTTTTGAAATATTTAAAAATGTAACTAATATGTTTATGTAAATGAAATAAAGATAATAATAATAATATACTTTATTTCAGATATTATTATTATTATTTGGTTTGTTTTTATTTGGATATTTTATATTGTTTTAGTTTCAGTTTTTATGGTAAGTACGCATTAAATAATGTCAATCATAATTACAACACTAACGCGTATCTTTTCGATTCATTTATCACTTATTTATTTTTTTACTAGTTTTAGTTAAGTATAAAAAACTGCGACTCTGAAAAAAATATAACTAATAACCAATTTAATCTATTTTATCAATGGAAACCTCAAAATAACGCCTAACAAAAATGCTTTTATACGTATCTTCGTTCGGTTACGGTTTAAAAACCTGGTTCTTTTCGCTATTGATTTCTGGTATTGACCTCTAACATATAACCTAGGTTTCATTTCTGGCGAAAAGAAAAAAGTATATCATGCCAATAGTTTGCATTGGCCTTTACTTCATTTATACCTTGTTACCTAAATATTTAGTTCTAAACATAATTACATTATATTTGGTCGAATGTACACACCCAAGTCTAGAATAAATAGCTCCTATAGGATTACATAACTAATTTCATTAAACTTTGTATAAAACTAGGTTACGCCCGCGGCTTTGCTTGCATGAGGTCTCTTTTCATCCACTTAAGGGTTGAATTTCAAAAAATCTGGTCTTGTTCCTAGTTTAGGCTAGGCGTTGATGAGTTCATAAGTCAGGCTTTCTCTTTTTTTATATATGGAAAGTGTGGAATGAAGTTACCGTAGAAAAAGGAAAACCAAAATTAATTTTAGCTTTCAAAATATTCCCACTTATTATTTGTGTCAACTGTACATAATTTTACTGTGAACGCAGTAATAAAACGATTATTGTACGATTAAAAGTTAGTTTTTCTAGAAAATCATTTGCTTTTTTCACTATGTCCTCCATTTCAGCCGAGAGACGTCCACTGCTGGGTAAAGGTCTCCCCCAAATCCTTCCAGGTATTCTTCTTACGCGCTATCTGAAACCTGTCTTCATTGTACGCGTCTTGATCATCTCGCCACCTCTTTCTTTCCCTCTGCAGAAACCCATTGCGTGGTGACGCTTGCCCAGTGATCCCTGACATAGGCCACCCCCAAGTGTCGCCACGTGGTCGCCACAATGACTGGTCCTGTGCGCCTCGCATCCATCTGATGGATTAATTTTATTAATGTCACCTAAAACAATGGTCCCTGAAACTTATCCTACCCACTTCAAAGACAGCTTAGCAATCCTAAAATAACAACATTGGTGCATCAGACTCCTGAAGCAGTAATTTCAGTGGGATGTTACGCTTATAATACAGAACGACTCGCGTCTTGTTGGCGCCATGCACCCGTGTTCCACTTTATATACATGTTTAAGGCCTCGGACAGGGTGATGAGCTTACGCGGGCTCCAGGTTTCAAAGGCCCAAGCTTCGCACAAGTGTTAGAAATCTCAACTTTACTCTACTATAATATGCATGTTTTATACACTAAAACCTTCCTCATGAATCACTCTGTCTATTAGCAAAAACTGTATTTATTTATTTATTACTTTATTGCACACCTTTACTTACTACAGGACAGACATTTATAAAAAATAAGTGTACATTAGGCGGTCTTATTGCACAGGGCAATTTCTACCAGACAACCTTTGGATGAACTGTAACGAAAGGAAAAGATTTGGGGCTGTCAGTGTACAACAACATAAAAAGATAATAAAATACATATACATATAATACATAAATAGGTATATTACCAAATAATAAACCAAGTGAGACCAGAATAAAGCTAGTGGACCAGATGGTATACCAGCAATAGTTCTCAAGGCATGTGCGCCCGAGTTGTCTCCTGTATTGACGCGCTTGTACCGCCTCTCATTTAGGACTGGTATAGTGCCCAAGTCCTGGAAGCTTGCCAACGTGCAACCCGTGCCCAAAAAGGGCAGTCGTACCGATCCTGCCAACTATCGGCCGATTTCAATAACCTCCATACTCTGCAAGATTATGGAGCGTATATTGAACTCGCGCCTCATGGCATACCTGGAAGGTAACGATCTCCTCAGTGACCGACAGTACGG
This sequence comes from Mythimna impura, assembly GCA_905147345.3. NCBI lineage: Eukaryota > Metazoa > Arthropoda > Insecta > Lepidoptera > Noctuidae > Mythimna > Mythimna impura. The sequence goes on along the minus strand of LR990362.1, from coordinate 7,984,882 downwards.
GTTTCGCCACAATCGGTCTACTGGGGACCTACTAGTGTATACCACTCACATGTGGGGCGAGGCCCTCGAGAAGAATGGAGAAGCGATTGCTGTCTCCTTAGACGTCTCGAAGGCCTTCGACAGGGTTTGGCACGCCAGCCTTCTGAGTAAGCTTCCAGCGTACGGCATTTCCCCTGGTCTGATTAACTGGGTAAAAGACTTCTTGAGTGAACGGTCTCTCCGAGTTGTTGTCGATGGATGCTCATCAGAGCCCATGACCACTAATGCCGGAGTTCCTCAGGGGTCAGTTCTCTCTGCAACTCTTTTTCTGCTGCATATTAACGATCTGCTGATGCCCGGTATATATGGGTATGCAGATGATAGCACAGTTGTAGAGAGATACCTTCCAGGTGCTCGGGCTAGTAAGGAACTAATCCGGTCCGAACGAGAGGCTATGGTAGAGCGTACGAATGTCTCACTTCAGGCAGTCTCCAAGTGGGGCGAAACCAATCTGGTAGAATTCAACGCCACCAAAACACAAGCGTGTCTGTTCACCGCCAAAAGGAGCCCGTTCACCTTGGCCCCTGCTTTTCGGAATGTATCCTTGGAGTGCACCGACCGCCTTCAGCTCTTGGGAGTTGAAATTACCTCTGACCTAAATTTTGGGCAGTTCATTGAGTCCAAAGCCAAGGTAGCTGCTAGAAAACTAGGCGTTCTTGCAAAGGTCCGACGGTACTTCACACCGGGACAGCTTCTAATGTTATACAAAGCACAGGTCCGATCGTGTGTGGAGTACTGCAGTCACATATGGGCTGGTGCTGCAAAATGCCATCTAGCAGCTTTGGACTCAGTGGAAAGGCGTGCGAAGAGGCTAATTGGGGATACAGATTTGGTTAAGTCCAATCTACAAAGCCTCGAGCACAGGCGCAGGGTAGCCAGCCTATCGGTATTCTACAGGTTGCATTTTGGAGAGTGTGCGCGGGAATTGCATGACTTGATTCCGCCATCTCATTTCTACCATCGGACAACCCGACGTACGGCAGGTATCCACCCTTACGTTGTTGAAACTTCAACGGTCCGGACTAAGCGTTTCGCTTCGTCGTTTATACCGCGTACATCGAAGGACTGGAACAATTTGCCTGCTGCGGTCTTCCCGTCCAACTATAATTTAGGTGCCTTCAAGGCTAGAGTGAATAGGCTCTTAATAAACTAGTGCGCCTCACCATCAATGATTGCATCACTGCTTACCATCAGGTGGGATCGCAGTCAAGCACTGGTTTATATCAATAAATAAAAAAAAAAAAAAAAAAACAATAAATATTAAAATATACGACAGAGAAAGGAGAAGAAAAATTAAAGTGATAGGTAATGCTCCTTCACCATCTTTTTGAAAGTCGGTAGCGTTTGGGCACGCCTCACTTCTAAGGGTAATGCATTCCACAAACGCGCTGCTTGTATCGTGAAAGATTTATCAAAGAACGATGTGGAATGCATATGAATACTAAGTTTTAAATTCTCCGATGACCTCAAGGACCTAGAATGTGTGTCACAAAGGAACTGAAAGCGTTCTTTAAGATGAAAAGGAGTCGAAGGATTAAAGAGCACTGTATGAAACTTCGTATGGCATTTTTTGTGTTTTCGAATTCATACAAACAGACTGACACTTGGAATTACTTCTTTATCGTGGGTGCCTTCACAAACATGTAAACTCACATACACAAGACACCCAGACCCGGAACAACCATCAGTAGGCTGTACAGATATTTGTTGCGAGCAGGAATAGAACGCACGACACGCAGCGTAACAGCGTATTGCTAAACCACTGCACTAACCGTGCCATCAAAACTTGAGCGGGCTCGAAGTATCAAACATATGAAACTGCTATTTGTGTCCGCCTGAAGCGACGTGACGGAGTAGCTACTTCATCATCATCATCATCATCATTTCAGCCAAAAGATGTCCACTGTTGGACATAGGCCTCCCCCAAACGTCGCCATAACGGCAGGTCCTGTGCGTTTCACAACCATCGGATTCCCGATAACCTCACCAGGTCAGGGTGGCCTTCCAACGCTGCGTCTTTCGGTACGTGGTTGCCACTCTCGGTACGTGGCCGCCATTCCAGAACCTTCTACCTGCTGCCTGTTACCGTCTATTGTTTGAACCTGAGGAAAGAAGCCTATATGGCCTCTACTGTCTGCTACAACATCTCGCCATGAAAAATGGATATCAAATCGCGCCCGCCACCGCCTGTGAATGTGGGACCCACCCTAGTCACCTCGAGTGCATGCTGGACAAGGTCTAAGTATAAGTATATAGATGCTTATATGTAGTGCATACTTTTCCCCATATGTGGGATGATGGGGCACAGAGACAGACCCTAATTGAAAGCTGGGTCGGTAAATAATTATGTAAAAAAATACTTCTTCTTTTGAAGATAAATAGGGGCAATGGTCTGCTAGAAAACAAAAGTTTAGTTGGTCCTTTGGAAGGTGTACGAGAGGCCGAAGCCAACTCGTAGAGGTTCCTTAGACACTTTTCATGGAACGTGGTACCAACCGATGATTATCTCTGTACGCACAACCCCCGGTTGGTTGGAATCTATTGCGACATGGAAAACAAAGATATAGGGCATGGTTTTGGGAAGCTTAGTGTACTGGTTGCCAACCAAAAACTGTCCCCTGCCTGAACAATGTTATTTATATATATAAAAGGAGAAACTGACTGACTGACATATCAACTTACAGCAGAAATTACTGAGACTAGGAGTCTGAAATGTTGCACAAGGTTTCCTTTTATGACGTAGGTGAGCACTAAGAGAGCATTTTCCAAAATTCACCTCCTAAGGGGATGAAATAGGGGTCCAAAGTTTATATGGAGAACCCTACTTTCAGTCGGGCGAAGCCGCTGATATATATCGATAAAAAGGCAGGGGGTGACTTGACTATTATTATTACTGGCTTGTTGGTCTAGTGGTTAGTGGCCTTGACTGCTGTGCCGGAGGTCGTGGGTTCGATTCCCACCCAGGACAAATGTTGTGTGATGAGCACGATCATTTGTTCTGTGTCTGGGTGTAATTTATCTATAATATGTATGTATTTAGAAATATATAAGTATGTTTATCAGTTGTCTAGTACTCATAACACAAGCTCTGCTTAGCTTGGGACTAGACGGCGTTGTGTGATAGTTGTGGAATATTATTATTATATTCAGGGTTTCCGATGTTAGCGCATCGCGATCTGTTAATTATCAACAATACCAGGTCAATCACTCCGAATAAAACAAAAACATGTTATTCCTAATCGGGACGCGAGGAGTCTATTGATAGGGCTGATCTTGTTAAACGATGGACGATCTGTTTAGTGTGGATACACTTATTGTGATTATAATGTTAGAATCTGAAAGTTTTAGGGCTAACGATCCTAAAATTCACTTCACATCATTATATTTTATAATGATGTGAAGTGAATTTTAGGATCTCCGTTGCCAATTTTATAAATGTAATATTTAAATTTAATATGTATAAAAACTTTTATCAATTAATATAGTTCATGCAAAACAAATTAAATCAGTTTATCAAATATCTCTATCCAAAGGTTGTCTGGTAGATATCGCTGTAAAAGATAAGACCGTCATTGTATATATACCCATAGATTTGAGTTCTGTGCGAGAATCGAACTCATTAATTGTCAATCCCGTCTTTTTTTAGGGTTCTGTAGCCAAAAACGGGACCCTATTGCTATCACTCCGCTGTCCGTCCGTCTGTCACCAGGTTGTATCTCATGAACTGTTATAGCTAGATAGTTGACATTTTCACAGATGATGTATTGAAATATTTAAGCTTTGTACGCGTTTCATGCGCGATTTTTTTTAACTTATTGTCTAGGTAGGTATCGCTTAAAGAATGTCTCTTATCTAGACCCTGGGGAAACCATTTCGTATTCGCCATCTATATTTTTAATTAATTTTTCTAAACTCGAAATACAAAACGGCCATTAAAACCCATATCTTATTAATTATAGGTTTTAATTATAATTAAAAAAGCACCTAAGAACCACTTAACCAAATCTATAAATACGTCCACTTCCATGCTCTCAGCCCTGTACTCACCCAGCAATGTGGGGCAGACGCACGGACGTGTCGCGACTCGCGCTGCGCGGGCGCAGGTCCGCGGTGGTCGGCACGTGGGACCGCTCCCACGGTCCGCGGGGGGCACGCCACGCCGACCAATCACGGACAAGCGCCATTTTTTTACAGATACCCACGGTACTGATGTAGACCTCCTCTGATTTTTTGGGTAAATAAACATGTTTGTTTTGAATGGTTCATAGACTACTCTCAATGTCAAACCAAGCCAAGCCACGAACTCTTAACACGATACATTTGATAACCTAAACTGAACTGTTAAAGGGATTGGGCACGCCATAATTATGGCGGTAAGTCCCCTCTTTGAGGAGTGGCTGGAAAGACAACACAGCGTCCTTACCTTTCACATGACGCAAGACCTAACCGGACATGGTAAGTTCGGGAGGTTCCTGCACCTGATTCGTGTGGAAGAAACGCCTAACTGTTACCATTATGTGGACCACCCGGAGGACACGGTGGAGCATACGGTAGAGGTTTGCCCCGCCACGGCAGAGCACCGCCGTGTCCTCGTGGGGGCGATCGGCGGCAGCGATCTCTCGCTATGGGCCTTGGTACAGGCCATGGTCCGGAGCAAGGAGGAGTGGCAGGCGCGAGGCAATGGCCCTCACGCCCCAGCCGCCGGGATTCCGATCCCGATTTCCGGCCACTGTAGGCGCGGGCTTTCGGACGGCGAGCAATGGGTAGCTCGCCGTCCGACCATCCGGTAACCGTCCGGACCGCGCACAAGTCGTCGACGGCACATAGTGTTCCATGCGCGCCTCAAGGAGATGTCAGCAACCGTAGGGACCTAGCTGGGTCGAAGCCTACTGTGGCCATGGGTGATGCGAAAGAGATCCCCGGGGCCCTGGAACAATGGCAAAGAAGAAATAGGAGTTGATTTTTAGTCAGTAAAAGTCTGACACGCCCTCCCAATCTGCTCAAAAGCGTGGGATGTCATTAGATAATTTTCCCTCACAAAAAAAAAATCTTTTAAAGGGATGAAGCTATATCCCCCCCCCCCCCTTTTGAAGAATTTTGGCCGACGGGTGTCGTGTATCGGCGCTTTCGCGGAAGGCTACATGACACCACGACTCAGCGCAATACGTCGCCGACCCAACGTAGTTTTAATAATAAATAAAAATAGAATGTTATGTATTAGTTTATTGTTTTTAAGATTGTTATTTATGTATAGTGTCTATGGGCCTTAGTAGCCTGAAATAAAGAGTTATTATTATTATTATTATTATTATTATATAGGGTATATAGCTCCATCCATCATTCTCGCTTGTACACCTGTTATTATTTAACACGTAATGTTAAGGCCCCTGCTTCTGCTGGATATGGCTCTAAGTCCCACACACGTCGCCGAGTTGGGACTATGCAAGCACAAGACTCCGCAGTTATGTATTTCCTTAACTACAACCTAGAGGTCTTTAAGTCAAGAGTGAATAGGTTACTTCTAGGCAAGCGTGCTCCAGCGTCGGCCACATCATCGCGTACCATCAGGTCAGATAATGGTTAAACGCGAGCATATCTATACTAATATTATAAAAAGGAAAGATTTGTATTTTTATTGGTAATAAGCATAAGCATAATCAGCCTTTTAATGTTCCCACTGCTGGGACTCAGGCTTCTTCTCTCTAGAAGAGGGAATGGGCCGGAATCCACCTCGGGGGCCCAGTGCGGGTTGGTGGATGTCACATGTCTTCGAATTCATGTGAAAAATCACATCATGTAAAAGAATTTAAAATCGGTCTAATAGTTTTTAGTTTTATCAATAAACAAAAGAGCAGAGAGCAGTGGTGGCCGAGTGGTAACGGCCCCGACTTACGAGTTGTGGGTCGCGGGTTCAAACCCAGCCAGGCGCATTACTTTGTGTAATTTATTTCATCACCACTGCTCTCAAAACGGAGTAGGAAAACATCGTGAGGAAACCGGCAGGTCCTAGAACCAAAAATTCGAACAAATGTGAATGCGACATGTGACATCCACCAAACCGCACTGGGCCCGCGTGGTACAGCCCATTCCCTCTCCTAGAGAGGAGGCCTGAGTTCCAACAGCGGGAACATTATAAGGCCGACTATACTATACTATTGTGAAATATATTATATATATAAACCGTATTTAATGGCAATAAAAGCTCTGCTTATTAATACCATGCTTTTTTTAACCACTTCGAAAAAAAAGAAAGAAAGAAAGAAAAACAGTTTATTTGCGTCAAAAATGGCGCACACCTTAAAAATGAAACAAATAACAATAACGATTTATATAATTGGTAGGTTATGCGTCACATCATCGTTATATAGAGCAGTGATGGCCGAGTGGTAACGGCCCCGACTTACGAGTTGTAGGTCGCAGGTTCAAACCCAGCCAGGCGCATTCATCACCACTGCTCTCAAAACGGTGAAGGAAAACATCGTGAGGAAACCGGCATGTACGAGAACCAAAAATTCGAAGACATGTGACATCCACCAACCCGCACTGGGCCCGCGTAGTGGATTACAGCCCATTCTGAACACTCGAATCTGTTCAAACGTAGTTCAACGTCTACTTAGAATGTCATTGAAATCTGATATCATTCCCTCTCCTAGAGAGGTATATATATATATATAGAGGCTATGCTATGCGTCACATCCGCGCAAAACGGCCAGCGCTCAGCAAAGTGCTGAGGCTCGTATAAGATAGAGCCTCAGCGCTGATTTTCAGCACCAGCCGTCGTCGACGGTGCGACGTTGATCACCTCTCAACTGTTCTGTTCTGTTCTACTGCTGAGCAAAGTGTCCCATGTCCTTCCAAGACTTCTTTTTCTGCGTCACCTCAATCCAGCACTAATGGTATACGTCAAAGTCATTTTGCCACCTTATCCTGGCTGGGCTTCGACGACGCCTTCCATCTTCAAGAATCCGTTGAGTTAAACTCTTGCTGAAAGAAAAGCTAAAAAACCATAAATCCTCGTAAAAACTATTTTTTTTCTTACACAGTCTATCTCAATTCAATAACTCCTGGCGCTCTGGGTGAAGCGAAAGGGTGTGTCAGACTTTTACTGACTAAAACTTATTCGTGTTTCTTGATTTGTTCTTTGCGTTCCAGGACTGTGATGACTCATTCGCACAATCACTTCACAGATCAAACCAATATTTCCCAAAAAATAAAATAAAAAACTTTTTTCCCGAAACAACTACTTGAGTTCAATGAAATTCTGCTTATAATAATAGTTTTTCTACGAGCACAGTTAAAGGCTTCAATAAATCTTTGTAAAGCGACATTATCGGTAGTCGAATCGAAAAGTTTTATGCGGTCGCCGAACTTTTCTACACTAAGTAGACATGTTGCTACACCCGCAAGGCCGAAACGCAAACTTTTCGGTTTTCTACGATAACAGTTAGTTTTGTTGACTACAACTCTATTGTTACGTGATTTCTCAATTAGCTCGATGATGTAAGTGGAGAAAAAATCCAGCTTTTCTCGATCGACGGCGCGTATTGTTCCACGCGCGCCTCAGGGAGATGTTAGCAAATCGTAGGGGCCCCAGCAGGGTCGAAGCCTACTGGGACCATGGGTAGTGTGAAAACGAAACCCGGGGCCCTGGGACGAAGGCAACGAAGGAACAGGAGTGGGTTTTTAGTCAATAAAAGTCTGGCACTATCTCACGCTCCGCCCAAGAGCGAGATTTGTCATTAGATGATTTTCCCATCTAAAAAAAAAAGCTTTTCTCGATAATATTGTGCCTATCACAAATGTAACGCAGATGAAATTCTTCTAAGGTTCAATTTACTATTATTCTAATGTTAGAAGTGCTCTGTGTTACATTATTTATAAAAAATACATCATTTCTTGTTTGACAATCTCTCCTCAATATATATTTCGAATATCTACAACTATGCTTTTCTTAACATAAACTTTAAAAGTATAACTTGCCAGTTTGCAAGTTAGTGGTATTAGCGTGGCTTACATTGTCGCCACAATATGCAATAAGCAGTAATCGAGAGCAAGCAAGATTAAGACTTTATTTACATTTTCCTCACATAATAGTAACAAGGAACATCTAACCGAGATTTTTGACACATAACACGATTGAAAAAAATATCCATAGAGTTTCTTGCACATTCTTCTATAACTGTTTTTGAATGACTTCTTGACATTTCAAAAGTTCAAAAGTAAATGGTTTATTTGAATTATAATGGTTTGAAACTTTGAAGTAATAATAAGAATCCTTTTGACCATGTTCCATGAAAGAGGTATCTGCGAATTGGTTTCGGCCCTCGTCCAAAGGTTCCTAGAGTCCTGAGATAAAAAAATACCAAAAAAACTGGGCAAATGCGAGTCGGACTCGCGCCCTGAGGGTTCCGTACAAACTTACCTATGTAAATTGTTCAATTCCGGAATGGAGTCTTAGAAGTTCCGAGACATGGGAATAACATTGCAACAACATGCAAACTCCTACTAACTACAGAGTAATTTTTAATCGAAAAAACTATTCTTTCTATAAAAGCATCCTCTAAGAAGGTAGGTGACCAATTAGTCGCTGACTGACTCGTGGAGGCTTTTTTTAAGGTGGGAAATCATCCAATGACTTCTCGCGCTCTGGGTGGAGCAGGAAGGCGTGTCAGACTTTTACTGACTAAAACCACACATTTGTCCTTCAATTACCCTTTGCATTCTAGGACTACGGGTTTCCTTTTCAGAAATTCCCCGCGGTCCTAGCTAGCGGGCATCGGCCCTGCTGAGCCCCTACGGTTTGCTGACATCTCATTGAGGAGCGCGTGGATCACTACGCGCTGTTGATGACTGGGCTCGGTCCGGTTAATTACCGAACGGCCGGAAGGCAAGCTACTCATTGCTCAACGTCCGCAAGCCTACGTCTACCGTGGCTGGTAGTCGGGGTCGGAATTACGGCAGCTGGAGCGTGAGGACCTTCGTTCCCTCACGCGTGCAGCCTCCTCCTTCGCTAGCATTACTGCTTCGCAGAAGGAGGCGGACTCGAGGAGGCTATCTGTTCGGGCGCCGGCCGTCGGCTACCTTCGGCACTCATCTGGCTGCATCGTCGACGTCGCGCAAGACATGCGGGGCGACTGGCCCGCCCTCACTTCACCAGCGAGAACAACCGACGATACACGCGCGTTGTAATTCCTCACTTGTAATAATGGATATACGTTTATCAGTTTACAGTCCACTGCTTTTAATTTAAGTCCAAGTATAGACCCTAACACTATCGGCGGCGGCTACACACGCGTTCAAGAGATGTCAGCAAATCCGTAGAGGCCCAGACGGGACCAAGATGCCTGCTACAGCCATGGGACCACTTAAAAGGAAACTCGTGGCCTTAGAACGCATAGGTGTGGTTTTAGTCAGTAAAAGTCTGACACACCCTCCCGCTGCCACCGTAGGCGCAGGCTTGCGGACGGCGAACAATGGGTAGCTCGCCGTCCGACCGTCCGGTAATCGTCCGGACCGAGCCCAAGTCGTCGACGGCGCACACTATTCCACGCGCGCCTCAAGGAGATGTCAACAAACGTAGGGGCCCAGCAGAGTCGAAGCCTACTGGGGCCAAGGGTCTGATTCTGATAGGAAGACGCTCCGCCCAATTTTGGGATTTGTCATTAGATGAATTACCCACATAAAAAAGCACCCCCGCGCTCCACCCCATAGACTGGTTGAAGTCAATAGATGATTTATCACCTCAAAAAAAGAGACTGGAATAAGTAACTATTATCTAGATATTTCTTAAAATCAACCAATTTATAAACACTGCGATAGACTGGATTATTATCTGATCCAATCCAGCCTATCATTTACAAGACACAAAGACTATTCAAGATTTCAAGACTGATTTGGATTTCCTTTCATTCCAATGCTGTGGGATACTAACATTGTACTAATGCAGGAAGTATTTACATGCAAACAGTTTACTAATAGCTGTACTAATAAATCCAGTCATTCAGCCTCAGAACTTCGAACAAGCCAAACCAATCGATGTGATAATACTCAGAATTCATACAGACTGACAAATAAGGAAGGGATTATGGGAGAAATTCGTCCTAGAATACTCCGATACTACTAGGAAACTTCTATATTCAATATCTTGGCTTATCCAAGCGAATCCTAGTCCAAATATTATGCAACGCTAAGATCTTTAGACACATGAATTATTCTTGAAATAATAATCCACGAATAACACCATTCAGTATTCTATAATCTCCCAAATAAGAACATTGAAACAGCGATGAGAATGGTGTAGCTAGCGCCATCTTGTATCGAATAGAGGAACTTAGAACAAAATTCGAATAAGAATAGTTATTGTTTTGTTTTTATGTTCAAAAATAGAATTTTTAAAATATTTAAAATGATATTCGGGAATATCTAATATATAAAAATCTCGTATCACAGAGTGTTTGTTATTTATTATAAAACTCTTCCGAAGCAGCTTGACCGATTTTTACGAATTTTTTTCGTGAATATTTGTTAGGTCTGAATATAGGTCGTACGCTATTTTTTACCCTCCCACCCCCACACCCCCTTTTTTCTTTATTAATTTATATAGTATAACTAAATTAATTCTCGCCTCTTATCTCGCCTCTCTTAATTTCAGTAACAACCATTAAGAACTGAATCCTAAAAACCACTTATATTATATAACAAACGCAATCAGAAACATTTGTGCGATCACTTAAGCTATTTATAAGCTGTAGGAGTCATCTTTGCAGCTAAAATAGCCCAGGAATAGAACATGCCTGCGTTTGTCTGTAAAATAGCTCCGTACTGTGCATCCAACGTAACTTGACCCATCGGGGTGGCGCCACTGTCGCTAGTCTCTTTTACCACCCGACAGAATCAGTACATTTTAGTTTAGTTCTCAATTTCACCGTGGGTTTAGTTATACTGGTCGTAATGTTACTTTACAGCTATGGCGCCAAGTCTTTTTTTGTACACAATCCTTGTTTTATTAGATTTGCTAAGTATAAATAGAAGAATCGCTTCAATGGTTTTGAGATATTATGGAGGAGTTGAGACTGTAATTTACGTAGACCCACGTAGGTAATGATACCTACAAAGCTTGGACATTTATACAAATTGATATTTTAGTCAAATAATAAATTACATCTCCTGTAGTACCTAAGTTTTAAAATATAAGAGACGTTGAATTATAAAACTAAAAAATCTGATCTGATGTACATTACCATGCAAATTTCCACCGAAAATTGATTTAAACGAGATCTAGTAAGTAGTTTTTTTTTTTAATACGTCATAAATCGTAATCTGCAATTTACCTTTCAAGTTTGTACGGAACCCTCAGTGCGCGAGTCCGACTCGCACTTGCCCAGTTTTTTTTGAGGTGGGAAATCATCCATTGACTTTTCGCGCACTAGGGTGGAGCGTGAGGGCGTGTCAGACTTTTATTGAATAAAACCACGCCTGTGTTCTTCAGTTGCCACGAGTTTCCTTTTCTGAAAATCCCCGTGACCCTGGCGATCATCGGCCCTGCTGGGCCTGTACGGTTCCCTGACATCTCTTTGAGGAGCGCGTGGAACACTTCGCGCTGTCGACGACTTGGGCTCGAAAAGAAGGTCTTGTGTCTTATCTAGACACAAGACCTTCTTTTGAAGTTTATGATCACCATCTTTATCTAATTACTAGAAAACAAACTGAACAGTGAATAATACTTAAATCGCCCTGTCGTCCCACCCTACAGCGGAAGAATTAACTTGATGATTTTCTACCTCAAAAAAAAAACAAGAAGTAGGTACTGTAAATAAATAAAATGAAGACCAGCTGAACGTCAGATGACGCAACAACACAGTGCTCAGGTGCATCGATGTGGTATTGGCGCAAAATTGCAAGAAAACACAGAAGTATAATAGATTTATCTACATTAATATAAAGCTGAAAAGTTTTTTTGTACGCGCTAATCTCAGAAACGACTGGTTAGAATAAACGGACGGTAAAAGTCGGACTCGCGCACTGAGGGTTCCGTACAAACTTAATACGAAACTTACAAAAAACGTATATTTCGACATTCTCAAGGGAATCAAAATTCATAGGGTACTTCCCGTTGGCCTAGAATCCTGAAATTCGGCACGAAGCAAGGTCTCATAAGCACAAATATAGGAAAAAATCTGAAAACTGTAAATTTGTAGTTACGTCACATAAAAAAAAATTTTTTTACGATTCGGAAAAATCTTCGTAACTCAATTCGGCAATTGAACTGTTTTCATAGATAAGTTATTACGGAACCTTCAGTGCGCGAGTCCAACTCACACTTTCCCGATTTTTTCTGTTTCGTTATACACACACAGCTATTCACAGTCATTTCTTATTTCTTAGGTACATTGTGCTGGCATCTATGTCATCATCATCATCATCTTCTTGCTCTAGTTCCATGTTATTTGCGGGCAGCGTAACAAGTTTTTAGGGTTCCGTACCTCAAAAGGAAAAAAACTGAACCCTTAAGGATCACTTTGTTGTCCGTCTGTCTGTGTGTCTGTCTCGGGAACGCGTGGAGGTATCGAGTTGAAATTAAAACCATATAATTAAATCTGTTGTCCCTTAGCTGTGAATTAACGAAAAAAAAAGACTGCCGTTTATGTCGCAAAAAACGTATATTTCGACACTCTAAAAGGAATCAAAATTCATCGGGGAAGGTACTTCCCGTTGACCTAGAATCCTGAAATTGAGAAACTGTTTTCATTTATAAGTTTGTACGGAACCCTCAGTGCGCGAGTCCGACTCGCACATGCCCGGGTTTTTCTCCCATTTGGTCCTATCATCCGTCATAGTATCTCTAACTCCCTTTTCTTTCATATTACTCCTCATACAATCCATATATCTTTCCTTTGGCCTTGGTCTCTCTAACCCTATTTATCCATCCACATGTACTCAACTCTTTTTTTACCCGACTACGGAGGGTTATGATTTTGACAGGCTATGTATGTATGTGAGTATGTTCATCTGTTCCCACAACATAGCTCCTAATCTACTTATCGGAACTCGACGTATGAGGTATCGTTAGAACCGTCTTAATTGTCCGCTGAACATAGGTTACGTGACGTGTCACAAAACTTGATATGGCGCCCTCTAGCGGACAAAAAGTAATGTGTAAAAAATAAAAATGGAGATAAATACGCCGTGTTTGGTATCATTTGAAAGGGCTTTACTTGTACATTTCCAAAATATTGTTCAAATTTAAAGTGACGCCCTCTAGCGGACAAGAAGTCATGTGTTAAAAAAAATGTTAAGATAAATACACCGTGTTTGATATCATTTGAAAGGGCTTCACTGGTACTTATCAAAATATATCATCAAAATTCAATGTGGCGCCCTCTAGTGGACAAAAATTAATTTACCATTATTAATTAGAAATTTTAAATTTAGCTTTTGCAAATGGTATAGAAGCACAGTGATTTAACACCAAAATAATTTAAATAAAAAAAAGTAAAAAAACTAAAACCCGACTACGACAAAAAAAAACGACGAAACTAAAAAAGCTAAAGCAAGATTTCCAGGATGCTGAAATAAACAAGGTAAAAAGAAAAGCCGTAGTCACACGTTATTAAAGTGTTTCGGTTGTTACCAACGTGTGACTGCGGCTTTTCTTTTTACCTTGTTTATAGTAATATGCTTTTCATCTCTTCTCTTCCCATGACCATACCAAGACAAACGATTCCCCTTCAACTTTTATGTCACTGGCGCCACTTTCAAACTCTCTGAATTTATCCATTCTCGTCACACTACACATCCATCTCAACATTCTCATATCATCACATGCAAAATTATTTCATCCGTCTTTTACGCGATAGTAAAATTACTTAAATATATGACAATATCATAATCTATTTCCCCTTCAACTTTTCAGTCACTGGCGCTGTTTTCAAACTTCCTATACTCTATCTGTTTAGGTAATTAACTAAATGTAAACAATCTTGACATGTCTTTTATCTAAAAGCTGACTAAAAATGTTACCTATCTAAAAATGTTTACAATTTGTTATTTACCTAGATACCAAGGTTTGGTAAATAACTAAATTTAAATAATCTTTGTATGTCTTTTATACGATTTTATTAAAAATAAAAAGACATAAGTATCAAGATTGTTTACGTTTAGTTAACAACCTAAACAAATGGAGTATACGAATTGTATCAAAAGTAACCTTCTCTATATTTCTCTCATAATGCATCACAGTTACCACGCTGCCATTGTGAAGGCCGGTTGCATCACAAACATAACTATTTGACATTATGTTAACTGTTATAAGTTTTGCAAACGACTTTTTGATTGTTATCCTGCAATCATAAAAAAATCGATGCAAATCTTTTTGTGTCTTTGACGTAAACTGTACAATTTGTGAGATATTGTGAATGGCATTGTGATTCGTGGAGATATTGCACGGCCTTCGCAAGTCCTAGCTTGCACGGCGCGTGGTGTTCCACGCGCGCTTCAAGGAGATGTCAGCAACCGTAGGGGCCCAACAGGGTTGAGGCCTGGCCTGTCGAGGTGATGCGAAAGTGACCCCCGGGGCCCTGGAAAAAATAGCAAAGAAGGAACAGGAGTGGGTTTTTAGTCAGTAAAAATCTGACACTATCTCCCGCTCCTCCCAAGAGCGGGGGATGTCATTAGATGATTTTAACACCCAAAAAAAAAAAAAAAAGAGTTCTAGTTTGCAATAGCTATGGCAATACAGTTACATGGTGTTTTTGGCGGAATATATTTAATTTAAATTCAATGGCTTTTTTAATTACGGCAAATTGATTCCTAGTGGATGTTGTGATGTAAAAATGGTATAGTTTACTATCTCAAGTGTCTTCATAACAAGACAGTAAGTGAATTCATTAAAAGAGGTGCGATCTTTATTGTAGTATCGACTATCTCAGTGAAGCTTGCCAAGAAGGTTGACAAGTTTGCTACAAAAAAAATATTAAAGTATTAGAACGTGTCACATCAGCATTCTAATGAAAAACAAAACTGACTGTGTACTTTTTAAACTTGACACTGTTGTTTTTGTTAAATGCACAAATCGTGCGAATGCAAAAATCTCTACGATCAGCAATGAACAATTTTCCAATTGACACAATGCGTAAAGCGATAGACGCGTAGACGCTTAAGGTTACACTAGTCGATACTTTTTCCATACAAATTTCGGGGGGGTATTACTCCACACTCCACAGTTTGACATTGTACATCCAAAACAAAACATGATATCGTTTTATCTTATTTTTAATTTTGTCTGTGGAAACAGAAAGACAAAAACAATTGCCTCTAACCTTTTGAGTGCGTGTTTAGAGACACAATAGTAAGACAATGGCGCGTGAACGCCGGCGTTAATGCGGGGATCAACAGCTTAAAAAGTTATGAGTTCCTGTTTTTGCGTGTAAAATCATGCGGTGTAAAAAAGTAACAAAAATCGTTTAAAATCTCCAAAACGAAGTTGGTACCGACAAAGCTTCATTACCGAAGAGTTCTATACAATTTATGCAATGGTTTTATCATAAAACTCGATTTTCCAAAGCCTACCGCCAATTTTTTGCGCACCTTCTAATGTAGTTTCAGTTTGGAACGGTGTTTGTGTGCAAATAATACGTTATGCATATATAGCGTCTAACTGCTTATACTTGATACTATCGCTGTCGGACACGATGTCAAATGAGACAGCGCACTTTTTGGCCTCACCCATCAGCGAGTTGGAGCCCGCGACTAGTTCAACCTTAAAGGCACGTGTTTATAGCTAAAGGTGGACATTTTGAGTAGAAGCAGATATCTATTAATTTCAAGAAAAAAATAAAAATAGCCTATCGCATCATTGAACTAGCAGTTATGTTGTTCTTAGTTGTAGAATGTAGCTGCAAGATGGTTCGAAAGAGTCACCGCGGTTCTGGAGAGCAAAGGGACACGGATGGGTTTAAGGACCGACGCTGCGTTAAGCGTGCGCCCGCGACGGGCACCCGTCGCGTGACGTCGCGCGTTTATCGTGTGCGACGTTTCTGTCACGGGATAATTACCTGCGCAGTGTCGCCGGTTCATCTTTTACGGTGTGCATGTAGTCGTGTCGATGGAGGACTTTAATGTATTATTACGTAGCAAAACGGGTGACCGCTTAACGCAGCGTCGAATCTTAGTCAGTAAAAGTCTGACACGCGCTCCACTCAGTGCGGGAGAACTTAAATGACGATTTCAGATTCTAAATATCTTATCCCTCAACTAAACCCAATATATAGCATTTAAAACAAAAATCTTCACCACAAATTCTAAAGCGAAAGACAAATTCTCGCCACTAGAGTCACAATCAAAATAAGAGCTGAAACTCTATGCATCTCGGTAGTCATACATTAGGCCCGGGACAGTACAGAAATTGCAACTTCTCAACTAAATCTTGTAGGCTGTATGTTCATAGTTAAGGCACTACTGAGTTCTGCAAGTCCTCGGAATTTCATACTTCCACAATCATTTTTATTAATACACAAACTCGTATGTCTTAACTTTTTCTAGATGATTGTGCGTTTCCATTATATAAAATGTTTTGTGCAGAGTTCAATAAACATCCTGATGCCTGTTATTTAAGGACTATATTATCATGACCCGCAATCATGTGGCCCCCTGGAAACTCATTAATATTGTGTCTATTAACTGCTTCATCTTTGTTTTAATATAGTTACACATTTTTTTAACACATTTTGTTGCTGCAATTATTAAATTATTTAGTCTTCAAGTACCTTAAATTCGTTACTAATTTATTTTGTTAACATCTCATTTATTGATAGTTGTAATTATTCATATTTTTCTTGCTGTTTTTTATATAGCTTCTTTTTTATAATGTGAATGTGAGAACGCTGTAGACTCCACGAATTCTTAGATTACTTCATATAACGACTCACTTTTTTTAATATGATTATTTTTATTGTGCTTTTGGGTACAATATTGACTGGTCTACACTGTTCTTTCATAATATCTATTAATACTGTAATATGGAAATATTCTTACATCAACCACTTTTTTTTAAAAGAGTAACCATGGAGTTTCTTGCCGGTTCTTCTGCATAGGAAACGACCAATTTGGAACCGTGCACTAGCTTCTGACGTTTTATAAGTGCCCATGTAGGCTTTTGATTTTGAATCCCACCCTGCCAGACCACAATCAAGACGATAACAAAAATATCTTCATCTTCACCAGCGTCATTTCAGCCGAAAGATGTCAACTGCCGGACACAGACCTCCTCCAAGTGTCGCTACAACGACCGGTTCTGTGTATCTCACACACATCAGATTCCTGCGACGCTCATTAGGTCAACGGTACACCTTGTGGGATGCCTTCTAACGCAGTGTCTTCTGGTACGCGCTTGCCACTCCAGAACCTTTCGGCCCCATAGACCATGTGTTTTACGAGCAATATGCTT
The DNA here is from genome assembly GCA_905147345.3 of Mythimna impura. NCBI lineage: Eukaryota > Metazoa > Arthropoda > Insecta > Lepidoptera > Noctuidae > Mythimna > Mythimna impura. The sequence goes on along the minus strand of LR990362.1, from coordinate 7,967,400 downwards.
TCTGCCACTTAAGTTTGACTATTCTTCAGGCTATGTCGGTAACCTTTAATCTTCTGTGGATATCTTCATTCTTGATTTTTGAAAATGGCATTTTGTTATAGATATCGAATATATTTTCATACGCATTTAGTAAAAAAATGCTATTTTGATATTACAAACTGAATTACATACAGACATTTCAATTTTTATACTTTTTGTTTGTACATTTTGTTGTAAAACACACACACAGACCTATATCCACATGTCATATTATGATAACGTGAGTCTAAGTAGCCAAAGATGTTCTCATCGATTAGAAATGGCTTACTTTTATTATTTCGGAATTAAAAATGGAAGGAATATTCATCGGCCTTTATAAGAGAGTTTCTGAATGTTCAAAACTTTTATTCAATTTTACAGGGTTTTGAAGAAGCGGTATGAAAATCTTTTAGGGTAGTCGTTCATGGTTTTTAGGGAAATAGAAAATGTTGACGACCACAGCGCCATCTATGATCTACACACAAACATCTACGTGACAGAAGCGCGATGACATCAGTAGCGTATGAGCAAGAGCGCAAGAGGCATATCGCATGTGCGACAAAACCCTTCCATCATTTATAAATTTTCTATACTTATTATATTATTCTCATATATCTTGATTTATTTTCAGTCTAATTGCGGTATCAGAAAGTTAAATGTTTTAGTCCAGTGTTATCGTATCTTCAAATCCAATGCAAACACACTTGGTCTGCATTAGTATGCTAGAGGCGGGCGCAGGCGCACGACCGAGATTTACTGTTACGACGGCGCGCATCTCAGGCGCTGCTGCGACGAACAGGCGCGCCTCCACGTCCACGCTTACTTATCCTAACTTTAGAACTAGATGGGTAATCAGATGGATAGGCTACAAGTAATAATATAATAATATCCCACAACTTTCACACAACGCCATCTAGTCCCAAACTAAGCAGAGCTTGTGCTATAAATACTAGACAGCTGTCATACTCGTACTTCTATATTTCTAAATACATACATATCTATATATATAAAAGAAAGTCGTGTTAGTTACTTCACTTATAACTCAAGAACGGCTGAACCGATTTAGCTGAAAATTGGCAGGGAGGTAGCTTAGAACCAGGAGACGGACATAGGATACTTTACTTTACTTTTTTTTTTTTTTAGAGTAGGGTAGAGTAGGGTAGAGTAGGGTAGAGTAGGGTAGAGTAGGGTAGAGTAGGGTAGAGTAGGGTAGAGTAGGGTAGAGTAGGGTAGAGTAGGGTAGAGTAGGGTAGAGTAGGGTAGAGTAGGGTAGAGTAGGGTAGATTAGGGTAGAGTAGGGTAGAGTAGGGTAGAGTAGGGTAGAGTAGGGTAGAGTAGGGTAGAGTAGGGTAGAGTAGGGTAGAGTAGGGTAGAGTAGGGTAGAGTAGGGTAGAGTAGGGTAGAGTAGGGTAGAGTAGGGTAGAGTAGGGTAGAGTAGGGTAGAGTAGGGTAGAGTAGGGTAGAGTAGGGTAGAGTAGGGTAGAGTAGGGTAGAGTAGGGTAGAGTAGGGTAGAGTAGGGTAGAGTAGGGTAGAGTAGGGTAGAGTAGGGTAGAGTAGGGTAGAGTAGGGTAGAGTAGGGTAGAGTAGGGTAGAGTAGGGTAGTGTAGGGTAGAGTTGGGTAGAGTTGGATATAGTAGTCAGTTGACGGGAGCGAAGCCGCGGGCAAAAGCTAGTTACAGATAAATTACATCATTTGTTCTATGTCTGAACAAAGGATCGTGCTCATCTCACAAACATTTGTCTTGGGTGGGAATCGAACCCACGACCTCTGGCATTGCAGTTATTGACTATTATTTATTGATTATTTGTTGGTAATTATTGCTCTTGATTTACTTAGTGTTAATTTACTGTTTGAAATTTACTTTGTATTATAACACAATGAAAATTGTTATATGAAAAAAATAACAATAAGCAGTCAGGGCCACTAACCACTAGACCAACATGCCAGTCAAAACTAGATGGGCGAGCAGATGGATAGGCTACCAGTCAACGTACGGCTGACTTCAGGAACTAAAGCTAACCCCAAATTCCGCAGCTCATGCACTGCCAACGTCCATGTCCAGGAAATGGAGAAGTATTTGTCCAAAGAACAAATGTACCATCAATACGAAGAAGTAGTATCTAGGTATAGGTAGGTAAACTCAGATATCGTCATTTAGGGGATATTAGGTGGGCTGCGGCATTGTAAAAAATAGTTGCCGCAGCAACACAAAGGGCAACTGAAGAAACACAGGTGGATTTTAGTCAGTAAAAGTCTGACACTCTTTCTCGCTGCTCCCAGAGCGGGAGAAGTTATTTGATGCCGACGAAGGAGCACGCCTAGGCAAGCGTGCTCCATCGTCAGCATCAAATAGACAGAAGTAACCTATTCACTCTTGACATAAAGACCTTAGGCTGTAGCTAGCAAGAAACACAGACTCTGGCAGAGAATTTCACTCCTTAACTGTACGCACAATTAATGTATTCCCAAAACGCTTTGTACATATGGGTGGAAGGTCCACTATGTACCGGTAGCACAACGCCGTACGTCTAGTGATCCGATGATGGAACATACGTAGACGACGTAGATGAACTATGAGCACATCTTCAATAAATAAGCTACATAGCACCATTTCGATTTTCGATGTGAGAAGGGTACTCATCATAAATCTACGAAACACAGATAAAGTCAACATTATCTACAAGTTAATTCGCCATAGCTGTTGACTAGCCAATTACCCATGTTCAACTGGTTGTTAGGCAATACAGCAATTTCATATCGATACTTAAAATGCTCTTAAGTAATGCCACATTAGATCGAAACATTGTATGCCTCCAGCAAAATTGTGAAGAAAATTCAACATAATGAGATCTCGTACACGCAAATTCACCAATTTACATGATAAACAACAATATACGTGTGTATAACAGTTGTTTGGTACCTAACACACAGTCTTATAATTGTTTATTTTATACATATAGATAAACAACGTAGAAAATATTTAATCTATCTTTATATTATGAATATTTCGTGGCCAGATCATAGAAATTCATCATTTCATGATATGGCCAAATAAAACTGGAAAGATCGTTTAAACATTAGCATTTGATGTTATGTCAATCCTCGTTTGGCCATATCATTGATGTAGGATTTCTATAATAATGAAAAGTCAAAAGAAAGTTGGCCAAACGAGGGTTGACATATCATCAAAGTTTAACGTTCAAAATGATCTGGCCAGTTTAATTTGGCCATATCATGAAGATCTATTTCTATGATCTGGGCACGGCATATATATAGTATAATTCTTCTGTACCTACGTGAGCTTGTCACCTAAATCCTCCTAAACTCCCTCAGAGATAAATTTAAAGAAATCAATATAATGACTGTACCTTCACAGTATATTTACGAGAACATTTTGTATGTACATAAAAATATAAACATGTTTAAAAAATACAGTGATGTTCATAATTTTAATACTAGGAACAAACACAAATTTGTGGTTCCTACAACCAGGCTGAAAAAAATAGGGGGCTCATTTAGATGCCAATGTATACACTTCTATAATAAACTTCCTAGTCATATTCAACAACTAAGCCTTAATAAATTCAAATTATTTGTAAAGCAAAAACTTTGCCAAAAGGCTTTTTACACTATAAAGGACTATGTTGAGGACCAAAAGGCTTGGGATTGACCTGCTCCAGTACGCACTGCAACTGTTGTCTTATTATTATTATTTTTTCTTTTGCTTTTATTTTTAATTGTGTTTTTTATTATTTATTACAATTCGATATTGTAGATTATTTTTATTTTGCAATTTGACTTTTTTTTTTTCTTCTATTAATTTTTGACAAAAATGTTTACTTTGCTAAAGTATTACATTTTGTAAACTATATTTTTCCTTTTATTATTGTGAACGTAAGGACTATGTTGATTGTTTTTTTTTTTCCTTTTCAGTAATTTTAATGTATGTCTGGCAATTTGAGTATTTTCTGCGGCCTACCCAAATGTCCTTTCCTTGGTATTGTTCGTCAAGTCGTTGAGCTCCTTAGTAGTCCTGAGTTGAGCTTTACGAATACTGACAAATGCTTGCACTGACTGGACAGGTCCACTCAAATCTGTATGGTTCTTTCTTCAAAAGACCATTTCAGACAAATCTGCATGGTTCTCATGTGATTTGACCATTACATATTTACTGTATGGACTTTAAAAGAGACTTTGACCCCTGAGTTTGTTTCGGTGTTTCTTCTCAGGGTAGTCAGCTAGGAAACACCGGCCTCATCTAGTTTAAAAATGACGAAAAAAAAATTGACGTGTAAAAGTGTTTTTTAAACCTATTTACAAAATAAATATCATTTATCATTTATCATTTAAACGGCTCAACCTATTTGGATGAAATTTTGTGTATATATCTGAGTATATATATCCCTGGATGGTTTGAAAATACAATTCCTCGGTAGGTGGCGCTGCAATCGGGTTCACACTTTTGTTTTGACAAAAGTCATCTTTCGGGCAGGATAACGTCTGTCGGGATCCCTAGTAATATTATAAAGATGAAAAATGAGATTTTTGGATTTTTGTTTGTAATGAATAAACTCAAAAACTACTGGATCGATTTTAAAATTTCTTTCACCAGTAAAATGCTACTTTATTACTGAATGACATAGGGTACATATTTTTTTAATTTTACGCGGCCGAAGCCGCTGGCAACAGTTAGTAAACCTTAACTATACACTTCCAGAACTATGTCTAAACTCCTCGTTGACCCAAGTTTTACCTTAAACAGAAGAGAGCATTGCCATATAACGTGGCAATGCCACCGGTCTTGACGTCATATTCTCGATTATTTTCAGTTAGTTTTAACAAGTCAATGGTGTAGCGACATCTATATCATCAACATAGGAACTATAATCTTGCATCACGTCTACGTCAACTATCCACATATAGAACAGGCAAAAATCAAATATCGGGCTGTTGTCCGTCTGGTCGGATCCTTCCTTTTCAACGAAAGTTTTCGGGATTTTACAGCCTGATACCGCATACCGCAAAAAGGGTTTCATTTATAACCATTAAAGTATTTTTTTATGAGTAAGATCACAGATATTACCCGAAAAGCAACTAGGTGTGGGATTTAAAAAAAATTGAAATCATCAAATGACTTCTCCCGCTCTGGATGGAGCGGCAGAAGTACTGACTAAAACCACACCTGTGTCCTTCAGTTGCCCCTTGCGTTCTAGGACTACGGGTTTCCTTTTCAGAAATTCCCCGCGGTCCTACCTAGGGGCATCGGCTCTGCTGAGCCCCTACGGTTTGCTGACATCTCTTGATGAGGAGCGCGTGGATCACTACGCGCTGTTGATGACTGGGCTCGGTCCGGTTAAGTACCGGACGGCCGGACGGCGAGCTACCCATTGCTCGGCGTCCGCAAACCTTTGCCAACCGTAGCTGGTAGTCGGGTTCGGAATCTCGGTAGCTGAGGCGTGAGGACGTTCGTTCCCTCACGCGTGCTGCCTCCTCCTTGACTAGCATTACTGCTTCGCAGAAGGAGGTAACCGCCTGCCATTCCTCCTCGCTCCGGACCATAGCCCGAACCAGGGCCCGGCGCGAAAGGTCACTGTCACCGATTGCCTCCACGAGGATACGGCGGTACTCCGCCCAAGCGGGGCACACCGCCACCATATGCTCCAACGTATCCTCCGGGCGGTCCACACAATGGTGACACCCGGGTGTTTCTTCCGCCTGAATCCGATACAGGAATCTGCCGAACTTGCCATATCCGATGACGACCTGCGTCATACGGAAGGTGAGGACGCCGTGTTGCTGCTCCAGCCACTCCTCAAAGAGGGGACTTTCCGACGTCACTTGGGCGTACCCAATTCTTAAGTGGGATTGAGTCGGACACGTCTGCCGCATACCAGATGAGCGGTGGGCTAGATAAGCCACATATTGGGTCCCATTAAACCGGCATCGCAGCAGTACAAGACAAAGTTGAAGAGATGAACTTGGCTCTCACCTGAGGGACTAGCCCGTAATGACTGAAGACAGACGTGTGTGGAAGGGGAAGAGGGAGGCCTTCGCTCTACAGTGGGACATAATGTATTAATTAGATTAGATTAGATTTAGAAGTGTTGTATGTGTATGTTATATGTATTGAAAAGTATGTAAATAGTATTCTACACGTTACACTAATATTATTAAGGCGAAAGATTGTGAGAGTGTGTGTGTACGTTTGTTACTCCTTCACGCTGAAACTACTGAAGGGATTTAGATAAAATTTGCCACACGGATAGACCATGTCCTGGAATCGCTCATAGAATATACTTTTTATCCTGGAAGTATGATCCCATGGAACAATTTTCTACTTTCATGTCGGTGAAGCCGCTAGTAGCAGCTTAATTCATTAACGCTCAGGCGGTAGCCGGCGCCCGGAAGCCATTGTCTTACTATTGTGTCTCTAATTACGCACGTCAAAAGGTTAAGTAAATAATTAAAAACCGGGCAATTGCGAGTCGGACTCACGCACTGAGGGTTCCGTGCAAACTTACCTATGAAATCAGTTCAATTCCCGAATTGAGTTACGAAGGTTTTTCTGAATCGCATAAAAAGTTTTTTTTTTGTGACGTAACTACAATTTTACAGTTTTCAGATTTTTTCCTATACTTGTGCTATGAGACCTTGCGTCATGCCTCATTTTAGGATTCTAGGTCAACGGAAAGTACCCTATGAATTTTGATTTGATTGAGAGTGTCGAAATATACATTTTTAGAGACATAAACGGCCGTATCTTTTTTTTCGTTAACTTAGAAATTTGATTTTTTCACAGCTTCAAGGGACCGCAGATCTAAGTATATGGTTATAATTTCAACTCGATACCTCTACGTTTTCCTAAGATAATAGGTGTTGACAGACAGACAGACGGACAACCAAGTGATACTATAAGGGTTCTGTTTTTTCCTTTTGAGGTACGGAACCCTAAAAAAAACTCTCGTTTAACTAAACCTGAAATTAAAAAGTGGCATCGAAAAAGTCTTCCACATCGCTGTTGACCGGTAAATTGTCCAAACAACAAATTATGTAAGTAATTTGGTGTCGCCAAAATTTTCACCGTAATAACAGTGTGACGGACAAATTGCGGGTCCCTCACAAAGCAGGCTCAATTGGATCATTTGTGATAGGCAGCCAGACAGACTGCTGGCCCACCCATGAATTGTGTAGGGTGGCCAAATTGACGGTGAAAAATTTAAGATGCGTGTAATGAAAAACACACACACTACCACACACATACACACTCATGTTAACTTTACTTTTATTAAAATTAATTGTTTCTATTTAAACTGATCTTTATTAACATCATTCGTTGGGATAGATCGGCACAGTCCTAAATATACCTATAGCATTTCCTTTTAAGCTGAATCACTGTCTCTCAAGATACAGGTTCCACCCTGGTTTTAGAGGCAGGGCTTCCCTAAGTGTGTACAGATTATAGTCAATAGATTGTGTGTAGTATTGTGTTTCTAAGTTTCTACCAAAGTTCACTCATATTGTTTTTATGTAGAACATGTCAAATCTGTATTTTTATGAAATAAAGATATTATTATTATTAATGGAACTTTGCCCAAAGAATGCAGTGGATTTTTACAGAGCAATGAAATCGAATTAAAATTCTAATAGGTGAAAATATGATTTTAAGGTTGTAAAAAATTGACTGACTGAGAGATGTCTATGCCTAGTATATCTTTATCTATATTTATACAAGAATGAAGTTTTTTTTTTTTCTTCGCGCGGTTCTTGTATTCATACATCATCACAAGAAAATTAAAATCTGTACAGACTTCAATTACTTATGAATATTTCAGCATAGGCTGCATGATTACTCGAAAGCCCTGGAACGCTACAGGCAACGAAAGAACACAGTTTTTGCTTATCCCTCTCTAGGGGGGATAGTAGGGCGTGTCAGACTTTTACTGACTAAAACCCACTCCTATGTTCCTTCTTTGCTTAGCGTCCCAGGACCCCGGGGATCCCTTTCGGACAACCCATGGCTCGAGGCGCGAGTGGGGATTTTAGTTAGTAAAAATCTAACCTCTCTCTCGCTCCAACCGGAGCACAAGGAGTAATTATAGACTTACCTACCTCAAAAAATACAAGGTATTTTTGCAACATTGCAATATATTATTATTATTATTGTTCTTCTCCAGACGATATTCTTAAGTAACAATACATTCATACTGCATACCAGATAACAATGGATTACCACAGATATTTGGACACAGAACTGTCCTAATCTAGTTTGGTCACCGTCTGTGAACCACCGAGGCCCAGTTCACATAATGACTCATTAATAAATAATATGTCACATACCACCATTGTACACTGGGAACTAAGTAGGCACTAACCCATTGTGGTCTATATTATATAAATAGCTGTCTACTTACAAATTTAGAAACTTTTGTCAAAGATTTGCGGAATTTTAAAAGATTTTCCCAGTACCTAAATTATATTAATGGTTGACTATCATACAATGTGTTCCAAATAAGAATAGGATCCATTGCCATGTTGTGACGTTGTATAATTAAATGAAAGTAGGTATCAGTGGAATTAATAAACCCAACAGCGAGTCATTATTTGTAAACTCGTTCATCTCTGACGAATCATAATCACCCATTACCTTCAATAACACATTCTTTTGAAGTTTCAACGGAAAGGTGAGATCGATCGGTTTCTTTTTAATTTAAAAACAACACGGAAACCGCATGCAAATTAATCTTATTTGAATAAATTGAACAGTTAGGTACATTTAACTTTTAAGGCGTATAGTACCTTGAACATCTGGCTGGAGTTAATCTTCATTCAAATCGAAGCGAATCCCGCGCGGTATGCGGGACGCGACCTCGTGCGATTCGCTCGCTCGCTTAGCCTCTCAAACTGACGCGACTTCCCGCGTGCCATTTTTGTCTGACTCTCATTGAAGAAAGATCTCTTTTAATTTTGAAGAAGAAGTTTTGCTATTGTTGGCCGTGGCCAAAGAAGAATCACAAGATTTTAAGTAGAGTGCATTTGATGCCTTTTCTGTTAAACTTTTATCTGTGTTTGACTAGTGTTAAACTAAAAAATATAATATATTGTTTTTAAAACGTTGTTATATATATTTTAAACGTTGTTTTAAATATATTGTTTGTGTTTTTAGGACCAAGAAAAGGAGAAAATGGGTACATGAGCTGAACACTCAACGTCTACTATCAGGAGAGTTTCACACTTTAATATCTACGATAGAAAAAGTCAGATCAGTCAGTCAAAGAAAAAGATTTTTATAGTCCTCATGACTTAGGTCATAAAGGATCTTATTTTCTTTATTTATACATGTTTATGAGCATTGCGAATCAAGGACAAAATATGCGTCTCGCTGCAACTCGTGCGACTAGTCGCGCCAATTTGAATACGTTCATACAAGTTAGTAGGCGCAATCGACGCGAGCGAATCGCGTCCCGCGCGGGATTCGCTTCAGTTTGAATGAAGCTTTAAATGCACATATACTTGTACTGCCGCCTGCGCCCGCACAGAGCCCCGCTGACCTTTAAAACCATTTTCTTTGCGAAATATGAGAGCAGTGGTGGCCGAGTGGTAACAGCCCCGGCTTGCGAGTTGTAGGTCGCGGGTTCAAACCCAACCAAGCGCATTACTTTGTGTTAATTATTTCATCACCACTGCTCTCAAAAAGGTGAAGGAAAACATCGTGAGGAAACCGACATGGCTTAGAACCAAAAATTCGAAGACATGTGACATCCAGCAACACGCACTGGGCCCGCATGGTGGATTACGGCCCATTCTCTTTCCTAGAGAGGAGGCCTGAGTCCTAGCAGTGGGAACATTAAAAGGCTGATTATGCTATATTCTGAAGAACACATTTTTTTTTTAAATATATTTCTAAAGATCAAAGCCGTTTGAAAAGAGGAGGGAAAACGAGCGCAAAAATATCATGTCGTTAATTTTTCTTTTGTAAAAGCATTAGCCATACGAAAAAATCATATGTTGATAATAAATAAATAAAAAAATCAGATATATTAACCTAGCCTTTACCGAGGAATAGGCTCCAGAAAGTCCTTGTTTTATGGCACTAAATGGGAGTAAGGGCCTTAAATTGATGACTCGCTCGATAATACTGAAATGAGAAGCTTTTCGCACGGTGTGCAACTCAGCGAAAAATGTGGACAAAAGTAAATACACGTGATTGTGCGTATTGTGCCAGTGTTGACGAATTAAGCCATTTGTGGGCAAAATGGGCATTGTATCTTTATTTATTTGTCAGTGACCAGTGATCTGATAAATAAGCCTGGATTCTGAAGTTTTGTATGGTCGTGATTTAATACGTGATTTGGTTTTTAATGGGACGCGCATGAGAACTTCTGGTTAAATGTCTGTCTAGACTTACGACTTTGTTTTTGTTTTTGGCGCAATAACAACGTTTTTATACTGGAAGGCTGTGTTTTTTTGGTCATCACACGTTTTGTGCATTTAGCTAGTGTCAAGTTTAGAAAGTATTTAAAATACAATCACTTTGTTTTCTATCAAAATGCGGATGTGACACATTCTAATGCTTTTTTTGCAGTATTTGGCAGCTTATGTATCGAGTTACTTCTCGCCAAGTTTCGCTGTTATAGTTATTACTACATTAAAATTGTCCACTTTTTTTTTAGGTGGGAAAATCATCTAATGACAAATCCCGCCCTTGGGCGGAGCGGAAAATAGTGCCAGACTTTTACTGACTAAAACCCACTCCTGTTCCTTCTTTGCCTTCGTCCCAGTTCCCCGGGTTTCAATTTCACACTACCCTGTATTAACAATTTCACGTGTGGTCCAGTTATGTTGACATTTGATTGAGATACAAAACTACACAAATTTTAGATCACTATATCCAGAAGAATCAATTTGCGAGTAACTAAAACACTGAACTTCACCCGAAAAAATCTCCTTTAGAAACCCCGGTTTTATTAATATTGTTTGAAGTTATTATTATTTTTAATTTACCATAAGTGACTACATCGTACAGATGTTTTTAATATATTTTAAATTAATATTTTTATGACCGTAAAAACCTTGTATTAAGACCTAGTAAAATAACGAAATCTAATGCGTTACTGGGTTAATGACATGTGACTACGGTATATATTTAGCGAAACAAAACGTGAATTTAGAAATATTCTTTTTAAGTATGGCACAAACTATTACGGTTTCATTTTTATTTATGTATTATTTACAGCGTTGCTTGTTTACAAGTTTTAAAATATGCGAATACCATTATTAATACTGTTGAAGAAATCACACTTAAGGTATAAAGGCGGAAGTTTGTACAATGCGTTCAAAATAAGAATAGGATCGATTGCCATGTTGTGACGTCACGTCATACTGTCAAATCGAAGAAATTAGGTAGAGTGTACAAAACAAGAAATTTTTAAAATTTAATTTATTTACGAATCGTGAAAAAAGTTTAATCAGAATCCAGTTCTTCAATTTTGCTCATCTCTGCGTCACTGTGTGAAGTGTCTGAGTAGTGGCAAACGGAAAAAGAAGGCGAATTGTTCCTAACAATAAGATAGAAAATAGTAAGAAAGAAAATAGTATTTTTAAACTAATTATGACTTAAAACTTATTTAGCTAATTTATATTAAACAATAACGTTTTTACTTCACCTAGATTTAACTAAGACTTAGTAATACAAAGCAAAAAAAAACCCTTTATTGATACGCAAATAAGCTTTCTTTGCAAACCGTACTTTTCAATCAAAATTTGACAGATCGAAGTTATCGACTTTCCTATTCTTATTTGGAACGCATAGTACATGTTTGTTATTCCTTTACGGATTTGGATGAAATGGTGAAAAAAAAAAACCGGCCAAGTTACACAATTTATAAATAATAATAGTAATAAGCCCTGACTACCAGTAGCTTGGGCCCTGTTCCCGATGCCGGTGGGCTACTATTTTTTTATATTATTAAATGTTTTTTTTATTTGTTTAAAAAAATATTTTAAAATTTAATTTATATGTCTATTTAATAAATAAAGGAAATAATAATAATTTATTTCTCCATAATGTTATACAAATGAGCAATTAACTGAAGGTTACTTAGTACAAATGCATAAGAAATAAAAATGTGCAACTGCGCCTGAGCTAGGCCGAGCCTGTATTTCAGTGAGCATTTGTGTGTTACATTTAAATAATTTAACACTTAACAAAATATTAATTTGCAATCGAAATTGTTTGTTGTGTGCATGTGCTTCGTGTGTTTGTGTGTAATTTTATCTCAAAGTTTTAAGAAGGTCTTCAGTAGAAGGTAATAACTAAAAATAAAAATAATAATACAATTTTATTCTGTTTTTAGTATTTGTTTTTTTTTTATTGCGGCAACAGAAATACATCATCTGTGAAAATTTCAACTGTGTAACCATTTACAATTTGAAATTTTCACAGATGACTCACTGTTCATGAGATACAGCCTGGTGACAGACAAATGGACAGTAAAGTCTTAGTAATAGCCTGTTGGTCTAGTGGTTAGTGGCCCTGGCTGCTATGCCGGAGGTCGTGGATTTGGTTCCCACTCAGGACAAATGTTTGTGTGATGAGCACGATCATTAAAATTTGTTCTGTGTCTGTGTGTAATTTATCTATAATTTGTATGTATTTAGAAATATATAAGTACGTTTACAAGTTGTCTAGTACTCATAACACAAGCTCTGCTTAGCTTTGGTACTAGACGGCGTTGTGTGATAATTGTGGAATATTATTATTATTACTTTCACGCAGAATAATTCGCTGGCAGAAGCTAACACTTGATAATTTAAATTCAAATGAATAAACTATGAAGGTTAAACCTCCCAACATTCATTGGCTAGCTGCAGCATATTTTTTGTTACGAGCAATAAAAAACACAAAATAGTTTTGCTCTTTTTGATGCCGAATTTTTAATTGGATTTACTATGTTGTGCACAATGCATATTTAAAGTAAATCCTTATGTAATAGGCAATCATATTCAATGGCAAAACAATAATAATTCCTATATCACTTAACAGTATAATATGTTTTCATGAATTAAAATTTTAATGGGATTTTAGTATTAATGCACTAAATATTTATGAGAAGACACTGATTCCTGTAATGCTGGTGTTTCCACCTAGCACAAGAGTCAGGGCCTCACTCTATTTGTACATGTTTTTATGCTAATAAATTTATGTTATCTTATCTTAATGTTTTTATTATAGGTTTTTATTATATTATTAATCATCCAATAACTTCTCCCGAGGCGGAACGGGACGGCTTGTTAGACTTTTACGGACTTCCCACTTCTATATTCCTTTGCTTTGCGCTCCAGGACCCCGAGTTTTCCTTTCAGAAGCGAACCCATGGCCCCAGTAGACTTTGGCCCAGCTGGGCCCCTACGGTTTTACTGACATCTCCTTGAGGCGCGCGTGGAACACTAGGAAAGGAGAAAGTTTGTAAGCGTGTAAGCTTGTTACTCATAAACGTCCAAACGGCTGAAAGATTTTGAATTAAATGCGGTACACGGGCAGACCATGTCCTGGAATAGCCCATATAATTATACATATTTTATCCTGCCCGTTTGCGTCAACCATGCATAGCATAGCATACATAGCATTCTCAGCCTTTTTTTAATGTTCCCACTGCTGGGACTCAGGCCTCCTCTCTAGGAGAGGGAATGGGCCGTAATCCACCACGCCGGCCCAGTGCGGGTTGGTGAATGTCACATGTCTTCGAATTTATGGTTCTAGGACATGCCAGTTTCCTCACGATGTTTTCCCGCGACCGGACGACTCGTAAGTCGGGGCCGTTACCTCTCGGCCACCACTGCTCGTCAACCATGCTGTCATACTTACATATTATTGCGTATATTTTGTCTTTTATCTGATCTTTAAGTGAAGAGTGAATAGGTTATTTCTAGGCAAGCGTGCTCCATCGTCGACCACATCAAAATTCAAAAAAAAAAATCAAAATTCAAAATTCAAAAGCATTTATTTCAAATAAACCATTTACAGGCACTTTTGAAATGTCAAGAAGTCAGTCAGTCAGAAAAAATGATGCTAATTGCACATTCCAAAGCGTAGATCTCTATGGAGAAGAATGTGCAAGAAACTCCATGGACACTCTTTTCAATCATGTTTTGCAATTACAAATATCTCTGTTACATGTTTCTTGTCGCTATCATGTGAGAACAATGTCAATAATGTAAAAATAAAAACTAAATATAGATATTAAAATAGCAACTGGCAGCTAAGAGATGACCAGTCTCAACTGATAGCGCCCGTTCACGGACCTGACGCGAATATTAGCACCACTCAGCTCAACCATTTTGAAGGGAACCGAATGATCCAACACACGCGCCACCATCAGTGAGACATTTGAGTGAGCATGACAAACTCTCAACTGCCATGCTTATTTATGTCAAACAAATCCAATAGTAACCTAAAAACCATAAAATAGCTCCATGGTACTCACATTCACAAAGTTTGAAAAAAATGCTTCTACATTATACAATACTAAATTCAATAATAATTAACTACAATAATACATTACAAATTTAACAAATTCAAAAAAAAAAAGACATTAAAGAATAGTAATAATAGTTTCAAAACTAATCAATTTGTACCCCCGGTGGTAGTGGAGCTGGACCAGCATTGAGCCAAGCATTTTTATCTTGAATATAATCCTCCAACTTATAATATGCCTGCCTGCATAGTGTGCGTTTAATACAAGATTTAAATTTCGTTTCATTGAGTTCTAATATCATCGTCGCTTTCCATCAGGTGAGATAGTTCAATTCAATCTAATATCTTTTATTTCAGGCTGATTTCATCACTGCTTACCATCAGGTGGGATCGCAGTCAAGCGCTGGTTTATATCAATTAAAAAAAAAAAAAAAAAAACCATTAAGGGCCTATTACACCATTCGATATTCAGACAGTTTTAGTCTATGATTCGACATATCGCGTAGTGTAATAAGAGTTAGACCGGTCTTACTCGGAACAAAAAATAAGACAGTCTGAATATCGTGTAGTGTAATAGGCCCTTAATACTGTTAGTAAAATACATAAAAAGAGACTTAGGACTTTAGGAGTAAATATTAGTACTTTATATAATATACTAGATTCTGCCAGCGGCTTCGCCCGCGTGAAAGTCGTTTTCTCCATACAAACTTTGGACCCCCTCGTTTCATCCCCTTAGAGGGTGATTTTTGGAAAATCCGTTCTTAGCGGATGAATACACCCTAAAAGGAACCTACGTGCCAAATTTTAAGTTTGTAGGTGTTATAGTTTCTGAGACTTCGTGATTAATCAATGAGGCTTATTTCGCTTTTATATATATAGGTTGTATGAGGAAACCATATAACCATTTGATCATCTAAAAAAGTTGCCCGTCAAATAAGAAGATCCTTAACGTGGATGTGTATCCATTGCTTCCATAAAAGACCTGAAGGTAATTGCTGATAAATAATACAGCTGTTGGAACTGCCCCTCACCTTGCGCATCAGCGATGCCGTTCGCTTCCAGATTATGGCAGTTGTGACAATAGTGGTAAAAAAACACCTGCGTCCACTTACAAACAATAAAACTATATAAATCCATTTAAAATACACTGTTTTTAGGTTACAGGATGAATTCCTAGTTTGTAGTACATAATCATCATCTTCCTGCCCTTGTTCCGTTTTATTTGGGGTCGGCGCAACACGTTCTTTTCTTCGATTCCGTCTTGTCACCCGTCACACTATCACTAACTCTCTTTTCTTTCATATCACTTCTCTCACAATCCATCCATCTTTTCTTTGACCTCCCTCTCCTTCTTCTACACATAACTCTTTTAGTAACAGTGGTGTTTATTTATGTGAAATAACCACTCCCCTTTTTGGAGTTTATTTATTTCATGACAGGAACCCTCTGCACTTAGAGTCGAAACCAACACGTGCAGAGTCATTACTATATTATAATATAACATTTAAAAAAATAACACAACCCTTAATACAAATCATTATTATTATAGGAACAGATCCTAAAATAATAATAATAATAATAAAATAGTAATTAATTTGCAATATAATATAGATAAAAATGAAATCAACCGCCAAAACATTCATTCACAGATGTTACTTATAGGCCAATCTTTTTGTGCAATAAATGATTACTTACTGTACTTAATATAATAGTATAATTAAATGCTTTGAGTTTAAATAAAACAAACAATACTTAGAAACACTCTCGAACCAATTACGACCACAATCAGTAACGTTTAGAGCTAATTGCATCTGTTTATGTACACGCAACGACATTTCTGCCTATCATTTCCAGTATATCCTGACCTCTCATTGTTCGGAAAACCTTTTCAATGAGAGGCCAGCTTTTACTAGAAATACCAGCTTGAGATGTCGTTTTGTGAACAAAAGTTTAAGTACAGTGGCAACAAAACCAGTATTAATTGGCCTCTTATTCTATTAAACTTCCGTGCTATGCAAGTCCAGCTATGTGGTTATCTGAACAAGAGCTACACGATGGGCGGGACAGCCATATCGTTCGCGTAATCGATCGTGAAACTATTTTCTCACGCCGACCTGCCTGCTGGTACTTTGTCCACGTAAATAGAACGAATGCCACATTATGCACAAAAATAGTGTTTTTATAAAAGTAGAAATTGTCAAATAAAATCTTGAATAATGCATTAAAAATATTTATAAAAACATAGGATATAATTTCTTGATTAATGTTATAAATGTTTCGCTGAGATACAATAACATTTTCAGCTCTATTTTGCCGAAATAGTGCCAAGTTTCAATGATTCCATTATATTTTCTAGCTGTGTAGACACTTGAGATACACACACACCAATTTTACATTACAATATCCACTAGGAATTAATTTGCGAATGATTAAAACAGCCACTGAACTTCACTCGGAAAAATCCCGCCATAAACTCTCTTTGTGTGTCCTCTCAGCTCCCCTAGCCAAATTACAACCGTTTCGTGTCGAATTCCGTTCTCCAATCGGTAACGCCTCGGTGTCAGCAATTGTATAAGACGATGTGTGAACTTGGCGACGAATTTTCTATTTGTTTGTTCTGACCACGTGACTTAACGTTGAGATGATGTCATTCCCATACATTTGATAGGTTTTCGACTAACGTTAACGATTGCAGATCATCAACTTGGCTAGAGGTGCTGCACCCCTAACCAAGAACGACATTGTAGAACGAGCGGCCGACTCAGGCGCGTCAACATGGCTACCAACTTATCGTTTTATACAATTGCTGACACCGAGGCGTTACCGATTGGAGAACGGAATTCGACACGAAACGGTTGTAATTTGGCTAGGGGGGCTGGTGTTGTTTTAGTTAATTTGCCAGGCCTGTTGGTCTAGTGGTCAGATACCCTGACTGCTATGGTGGTTGTGGGTTCGATTCCCAGCCAGGACAAATGTTTGTGTGATGAGCACGATCATTTTTGTTCTCTGGCTTTTTTTATCTAGTAGCATTTGTTATCTATAATGTGTATGTATGTAGAAATATAAAAGTATGTTTATCAGTTGTCTAGTACTTATAGCACAAGCTCTGCTTAGTTTGGGACTAGATGGCGTTGTATGAAAGTTGTGGAATACTATATCGTGGAAGTATTATTAATGTCATTATTACTCTTGTGACTTTACTTTTTTTACGCCATCATTTTTTTCATAGTTTTGTATTTTGAACATAGGAACATTCGATTTGAATCGAGAAAGTAGATTATAATTGATTACATATGCTTACCTATTATTAAAAAATAAAACGAGGTTTTTTATTTGTTGAAATAGAAGTTTTAAAGATCGAACTGAGCGTTAACCTTTGCTATAATAACCTCCTTCTTTTCGAAGTCGGTTAAAAATGATAAACCCGCTTAATCGTTCTTTTGTTTTGACGTTTTATGTTATAGTTTAATTTCTAAAAAAAGTTAAATTAAATCTTATAGACCGAGTGTACAATGTAGTTGAGTATGAAAAATATAAGGGTCGCCGCACATGGGCCACCAGCCACAACCACAAAACGCCGCGCCACGGCATATTTCCTGTGGGTATTTCATACATTTTATATGGATTCGCCACACACGGCTGACGCCGTCGCGCCGGTGGCTGCCACACGCTTCAAATCGCCGCTACTGGCCACTAATCGCGGATACAACACGCTGTCACACGCCACTCGCGCATTTAAACCTTCTTCCTCAGAGTCCATTATGATACTGCGCGTATGGGTTAAAATAATAGTTTAAAAAACTAAAAAACACGCTTTTAGCACGCACTAAAAATTACAAAATGCCTGTCCGCCATCTTAGACGTCCGCCATATTGGATTTAAGTCACTTGACAATTTTTTTCGTTTTCCTAACAGCAAACCCTTTCATTTGATACCCTTATCATGGGGGTGGATTTCAAACAGCCAGTCCGCCATCTTGGGGAGGCCGCCATATTGGATTTGTAATGACGTTTCTTAGCTAGTCATGTATTGTCATCAGAACTCAGAGCGTGTGCAAAATTTCATCCTAATCGAAGACCGGGAAGTGGGTCAAATTAAGATTCCAAGATTTTCTTACATGCATAGTTACAAGTGAAGCTAATAAAAGCGTGTTAAAAAGTAGCAGCCACCGTCCACAAGTGACTTGTGGCCGCTTCTAGCTTCTCGTGGCGACATTTGTGGCTGTGGCATGTAGCCCATGTGCGGCGACACTAAGGACTGCAATCTGCCAACGAATTTGTACCTGCACTAACTCACACTAAGTGTTCCTGCACTACTACTAAGAATATAGTTCTTAATTAGCTTCTCAGTCGAATGAGCGTGAAGGAGTGACAAACATGCACACACAAATATAGACACACACACACACACATACAAACTTTCACATTTATAACATTAGTGCGATACACACATAATCCTCCCGACCATATTTCAATCACGGCGGCCATTCTCAACAGAGATTAGCCAAGTACGCAATATATATATGTATGTCGGTGAAGTCAATAGTACGGAAGCTTGAGAACGAATGAACGAGCTAAGTGAAAAGTGACACATGTCACTTTGACAGAATCCGCGCTGACGTTTGCACGACATATGCAACATTGGTTTTAGTATATGCGAAACCCGAAACACGTGTCTAATATTTTTATGTAAAGAATCTATGTACAAAATTTCATAACTGTATCATGAAAAATCACAAAGTTATAAGCTTGTTATGTTAAGTACCTGATTATCCACACAAATACATGATCTCCGGGCTATCGGGGAGAATGAGGGGTTGTTTTGCTCCCGCACCCAGCTGTGCGCTAGCGTCTCATGCCCACTATGACCTGCCGTAACCTGTGTTGTACTTAGTGTCGGTGGTGTCCAACTTATGACATTTTTTTTTTATTTGGGAAAAACTGTAACATGGTGTAAAAATTATTGGAATCGATTCAGTTACTTCTTGTTTCTGAACAAACTATATTCAGGTTTCACATATACTAAAAATTATGTTGTATACGTACTTATTATAGTACACAAGTGCAAGCGCAAATACAAGTGCATTCTCTGTCCCTTTACTTAAAACCATCTAATGACAACTCTCGCTCTTGGGCGGAGCGAGAGATAGTGTCAGACTTTTACTGACTACAAAAAACCAACTCCTATTCCTTCTTTGCCTTCGTCCCAGGCCCCGGGTTTCACTTTCATACTACTCGTGGTTCATAGTCCGATGGGACGGCGATCCGACACGACCGGAGAGAGATCTGGCGCACGACCAACGGCTTTATGTGCTTTCCGAGGCACGGGGGTGTCATACCACCAACTTCCAAACTCCTGGCTGTGACAGTGGAATTCGGAATGAAAAAACCCAACAGCACTTTTTGCCCAACCCGGGAATCGAACCCAGGACCCCACAAAACCAATGAGGCCACTTAAAACAACACGAAACACATATACATATATCATCATTCATCATCATCATCTTCCTGCCCTTGTCCCGTGTTATTTGGGGTCGGCGCAACATGTTTTTTTCTTCCATTCTGCCCTGTCACTCGTCATGCTATCACTAACTCCCTTTTCTTCCATATCACTCCTCACACAATCCATCCATCTTTTCTTTGGCCTCCCTCTCCCTCTCCATCCATCCACATATATGCTCATAACTCTTTTAGTAACATGCTTTTCATACCAAGACAAACGATTTCCCTTCAACTTTTCATTCACTGGCGCCACTTTGAAACTTCCTCTAATATACTCATTTCTCACTTTATCCATTCTCGTCACACCACACATCCATCTCAACATTCTCATCTCCGCTACATGCAATCTTTTTTCATCAATCTTTTTCACAGCCCAACATTCTGATTCATACAGTATGACTGGTCTTATCACGGATTTGTAGATCTTACCCTTCAACATATATCATCATCATCTCATAGGCCTCCCCCATGTGTCGCCACAATGACAGGTCTTGTGCGTCTCGCATCCATCGGTTTCCCGCGACCCTCACCAGGTCGTCGATCCACCTTGTGGGAGGCCTTCCAACGCTGCGTGTTCCGGTATGTGATCGCCACTCCAGAACATTTCGGCCCCATCGACCATCAGTTCTCGGAGGAATGTGCCCTGCCCACAGCCAATTCCCCGGGCTATGTCTGTAACCTTGATTCTCTTGCGGATATCAACATTTCTGGTCCGACATACATATAACTGTGACATATTTGATAACTCGATTTTAATGCTATGTGTGGTAGCTTGTTTCCAAAAAAAATATATGTAAACAAAAACTCTATAATGAATTTCGGTTCTCAAGGTTAGTAGCCATTAGCATTAATTAGTATTCGTGACATTATAATTCTTTACGTTAATTATAATCTTTTCTTTTAATTTTATAACCATTTTAACGCCGCTACGTAATGTCAAGGTTTCGCCGATTAAACTAAAGATTCAAAGCATTTATTTCAAATAAACGAAATAATCGTACGGCGAGTGTTCATCCTTACATTGTTAACACCTTTACGGTCCGGACTAAGCGTTTCGCCTCGTCGTTTATATCAGTCAATCAGAAAAACAAATTTACCTATAATAAAAACAGTTTAATTTCCGAATCGAGTCTCAAAGATTTTTACGAATCGCAAAATAGTTTTTATTTGTGACGTAACTACAAATTTACAGTTTTCAGTTTTTTTTCTATACTTATGCTATGAGACCTTGCTTCATGCCAAATTTCATGATTCTAGGGCAACGGGAAGTACCCTATAAATTTTGATTCCCTTGAGTGTCGAAATATACGTTTTTTGCAACATAAATGGCCGTATCTTATTTTTTTCGTTAACTTACAAATCGATTTTTCCACAGCTTCAAGGGACCGCAGACCTGAATATATGGTTTTAATTTCAACTCGATACCTCCACGCGTTCCCAAGATAAAGGGTCTTGACAGACAGACAGTCGGACGGACAACAAAGTGATCCTATAAGGGTTCCGTTTTTTCCTTTTGAGGTACGGAACCCTAATTATGCTAATTGCTAAAGCGTAGATCTCTATGGAGAAGAATGTGCAAGAAACTCCACGGATAAATAAAGTCCAGCAGAAATTATAATAGCACAATGACTGCCAGAGCTGTGGGTTTGTTCGAAAGAATTACCGTGGCCGTATACCACAAAGGGCAAATGAAGGAACACAGGTGGGTGTAGTCAATAAAATTCTGAAATTCCCTCTTGCTCCACCAGAGTGTGAGAAGTTATCTTAACTTCACAATCTCAATAAAAAAAGGTTACAATTCGACCGAAAATTCCCGAAATATGACGAAAGTTTAGAAACGGGATTCACAAGCTTAGATATGATATTAATGGATGGGGATAGTTGATAGTAGCCCTGAAATGTAAGTTCAACTGAAGGAACATAGGTTAATTTTGCTCAGTAAAAGTCTCTCTCGCTCCACCTAAAGCGGGAGAAGTTACTTCATAATTTCCCACTCCAAAAAAAAACAAAGCCTGCAAAGTAAAAAACATTGTAATGGAAAAACCCAACAACACAATTCTCTACCAAGTCGCGTTTTGATTTCTATTCTATCTTAACCCTACGATGAAGCACATCACTCACTGAATAAATTCTTATCTGCCATTTTCCCAAGATTTCCCAACAATACTTTGAGAGTTTACATCCTGAAAAAAAAAACCGGGCAAGTGCGAGTCGGACTCGCGCACTGAGGGTTCCGTACAAACTTACCTATAAAAACAGTTAAATTCCCGACTTGAGTTACGAAGACTTTTACCAATCACAAAAAATAAAAATATTTTGTGACGTAACTACAAATTTACAGTTTTTAGATTTTTCCCTATATTTGTGCTATGAGACCTTGCTTCATGACAAATTTCAGGATTCTAGGTCAACGGGAAGTACCCTATGAATTTTGATTTCCTTGAGTATGCCAAAATATACGTTTTTTGCGACATAAACGGCCGTATCTTTTTAATTCGTTAACTCAGAAGTTTGATTTTTTCACAGCTTCAAGGGACCGCAGACTTGAGTAAATGGTTTTAATTCTACCTCCACGCATTTCCGAGATAAAGGGTCTTGACATAAAGACAGACAGACAGACAGACAAACGGACGAACAACAAAGTGATCCTATAAGGGTTCCGTTTTTTCCTCTTGAGGTACGGAACCCTAAAAAAGAACGGCCAAGTTCTAGACAGACTCGAGCACGAAGGGTTCCGTACCGTCCGTAACAAAAAATGGCAAAAAAAAAAAAACACGTTTGTTGTATGGGAGACCACTTAAATATTTATTCTTTGTCTCTGCAAAACAACACACCACAATTTCAATGCCACCTCCCACCTACACCTCAGCCCACCCCACCTCACTCACATAACCACAAATGAGCAAACACGTTTCCCTGCAACAGGCTCCAGGTAGTTGCGATCGGCTATTACCTAACACTTGCCTACCTTGCTGCACTAATAACTTTGTGTACACTTGCAGACGAAGTGACGAAACAAGTACTTACCTATAGTACCTAATAGCGTGGCCGGAACGTATGGGTTTAGCATAAATATGGAGGGTTTTCTTTTTTAATCTCGGAAATCTTCCAATGAATTCTGCGTCTGCCGCTCTGATGGAGCGAGAGGGCGTGTCAGACTTTTTTTTGTCATCTTGTTCTGTCCCACCCCTGGGTAAAGGCCTCCCTCCACTCCTTCCATCTTTCGCGCGCCCGGACTACCTCTTGCCAGTTCTGATGTCAGACTTATACTGACTAAAACCACACATGTGTCCTTCAGTTGCCCTTTGCTTTCTAAGACCACGGGTTTTAAGAAAATCTCCGCGACCCTAGTGGACATCGGCCTTGCTGGGCCCCTACAGTTTGCTGACATCCCTTTCGACCTCTCCTGAAGAATTTCAAACTTGAGTGGCAGTGGGCAGGGCACATTGCTCTCAAAACAGATGGGTGATAGGTCCAACAATCATAGTCGATTATTGGTAAGGGATTCTTACAAGTCATAGACAGATTACATGATGACTTTACAACAATTTATTAAAAATACATAAAAAAAATTGACAATGTCAAATAATAAAATATATCAAACATAAAAAGTCAAACACATAATAGTAGATTATGCGACTAGGGGATAAAGCAGTGTCTTTAAGTCGCGGGTGGCATGTTGAATTCCGAACGAAACGAAGGTTGCTAATTTTAATCACGAACGTCAGTGAGGGATTTATATAATTAACTCCCGAGCATTGCGAGGGAGTTAATAAAGAAACCTGAGTGAAGTGAGGAATTCAAGCCGCCCAAGACAAAGACAGCTTTATCCCCGTGTTGGATACTCTACTTTAGGTATATACCATCTGTGAGATAATTAAAAGACAATTTAATCAAAGAAATCATTCAAATCAAAATCAATCACATTAGAGAAATATAAGTATTATTTACAAGTTAATCTTAACTATCACTCAACATGAAAGAGAGAAATTTGAAAGAAACAAAATTCTATAGTTTCAATTTTCTATAACGTTCCCGGCGTTCCCGCTCTTTCATTACTTTTTTTTAGAAACTCGTCAGTAACCACGTTTTATTGTTTTTTTTTTTTTGTAAGTGGCCTGTTTGAATTTTGACTAAACTTGTTTGACGCACGTACATTATAAATTCACGTTTTTGACGTTCCAAATTCAAATCTCATTATTCCCTTGGGATCGCCCATACTACATTATCTCCCTAGGGACAGAATGACTTGTTTTATGTGATGGTTGTATGACATATAAAACGGCATTATCGAGCAGGTGGTGTAAAAAAATAATTAAATGAAAAGTTACAAT
Source organism: Mythimna impura (assembly GCA_905147345.3). Taxonomy (NCBI): domain Eukaryota; kingdom Metazoa; phylum Arthropoda; class Insecta; order Lepidoptera; family Noctuidae; genus Mythimna; species Mythimna impura. The sequence continues at coordinate 7,943,072 of LR990362.1, read as the reverse complement.
AAATTACAGTCCAAGTTAATATGCATGTCATAGTTTAAACACAGAACCGTTCGTTGAGACGAGATCAGGGGGAGGCCTATGTCCAATAGTGGACGTCTTTCAGCTGAAATGATGATAATGATGAATATGGAGGAATTAGCAATCAAAGGGCATTGTTCTAATAGCCAAATTTTGGCATTATAATGAAATACTGCTTATGCTGCCTAGATTTTAAAAATTTATTTGAATTCATAATTCCAAGTAAATCCAAAGTTGTCATAGGTCAAAATGACCAGTGACCAAATTAATTAGACTAGCTTTAGTCCTCCTCCTCCTTGCATCGTACTCCTCAATGCTGAGGGTCGTGACCTCCCCTGCTTCATGACTTTCATTCGAACGATATTGATCCTCCATCTGTTTCTGTCTCTGGCGGTGTGAAGGGCATTGTATAGCGTAGAGTCAAGATAGACAACATAGTTGTCTAGGTTATCTGTTGCATTTTGACGCCGGCCTCAACAAAGACAAACATAAACAATAATAAACATAAAAATAAACCAAAAATATAAAAAAAAAACATAATTTTACCAATAAAATCTAAGAATCAAAGTTGTGCGTCCATACATTGTAATTCAAATTGTTGCAATATAATATCCCTAACTGGTGACCATCCGGCATAGTATAGCCCGAAGAATAGCCAAACTTAAGTGGCAGTGGGAAGGGACGTTGCTCGCAGAATAGATAGCCAATGGAGCCTAAAGGTTCTGGAGTGACCATCGGAACACGCAGCGTTGGAAGGCCTCCCACAAGGTGGACCGATGAGAGTCGCGGGAATCCGATGAGACGCACAGGACCATTCGTTGTGGCGACACTTGCGGGGAGGCCTATGTCCAACCATGGACATCTTTCAATTGAAATGATGTTGATAATGGACTGGTAACTCGCCCTGGCTTTACACGAGTGAAAATTAATGCTGCACATAAACTTGCCTCGTTTATTGTTCTTTCTATAAATGAAAACACATCAAAATCCGTTGCGTGGTTTAGGATTTAACAGACAACCAGACAGATGTTAAAATCGACTTTGTTTTATACAATGTAGAGATGAACTTTGTGCCTAAGGTATGATCAAAGGTTACGTTCATTATTTGTTCATTCTGACGTACATAATTCTGATTGATATAAAGAACCTAATTAAGCAAAAATTACCCTACCTTGCTTCTACTTATTGTCCTGGAAAACCTCAATTAACTTAACTTATACTTCAGTTTTTATTGGTAGCAGTTTTTTATTTTATTTAAGTAGGTACTAGCGACCCGCCCAGTTTCGTACGGATGTGACTGAATTTTTGGCCAAGGACTGTGTACCAGTGTCCTTATCAATTATGCTTTTTTTGCCTCAAATTATGGAAAAATCGGCCAAGTGCGAGTCGAACTTGCGCAGGCTGGGTTCCGTTTCGTCCGTAGCAAAAATCGGTAAAAAAAAAAAACACGTTTGTTGTATGAAAGTTCCACTTAAATATTTATTTTATTCTGTTTTTGGTATTTGTTATTATAGCGGTCACCGAAATACATCAAATGTGAAAATTTCAACTTTCTAGCTATCATGATTTATGAGATACAACCTGGTGACAGACAGACGGACAGCGGTGTATTAGCAATAGGGTCCCGTTTTTTCCTTTGGGTACGGAACTCTAAAAAAGAAAAGAATGTATTAAAACTTTGCACATTAATCGAGATTCTGAATGTCGAAAATATTTTTAAAAACTTATAAGATTAAAAAAAAAACTAGGCAAGTGCGAGTCGGACGCGGAGTCGCGCAAAGGGTTCCGTAAAAACTTATCTATTTAAATAGTAGTTCAATTCCCGAATGGAGTTTCGAAAAAATTTTCGAATCGCAAAAAAAATTTTTGTGACGTAACAAAAAAAATACTGTTTTCAGATTTTATACCTGTGCTATAAGACCTTGCTTCATGCCAATTTTCAACTCGATACCTCCATGCGTTCTCGAGATAAAAGGTCTTGACAGACCAGATACTACTGAGTCAGACAAATGGACGGACAACAAAGTGATCCTATAAGGGTTCCGTTCTTTCATTTGGAGGTACGGAACCCTAAAAACACCTAATATATCCTGGAACTAGTTTTGTAAAATATTAGAGTGATGGAACTACCGAATTCCAACAGAGCGTTCAGGCGTTATATCTCTTTTATCACGATGCCTCTTTATCAATCATTGCATTGGATTGCGTTGGATGAAATAACAAGCTTTTAAGGGCCTATTACACTACTCGATATTCAGACAGTCTTAGGGCGGAATTCACCAATAAAACTAATCGCGTTTAGCCGCTGTCACTAGTGTCACTAGTAAAAATACAACAAAAGAAAATACAGACAAGTGACACTGGTGACAGCGGCTAAACGCGATTATGCGAGCCAAACGTTAAAACGCGATTAGTTTTATTGGTGAATTCCGCCCTTAGTCGATGTCACGTAGTGTAATAAGGGTTAGACCGGTTTTACTCGGAACAAAAAATAAGACAGTCTGAATATCGTGTGCTGAATATCGCGTAGTGTAATAGGCCCTTTAAACCATTATCACGTTGACAACAGACGCGTTGGGAAGGACCCGCTTAAGGGTCAGCGCAGACCGAACCGTCGACCAAAATTTTCGCGCATGTAGAATGCTTACTCGAACACGCAGTCAGTTTGCTCGAGCGTGGTCGAGCAAAATTTGGGCGTGTATTCAATTTTGCGATGTATGATAATAATCATAAGATATTTTTTTCAATAATCTCAGAAAATGCTCTGCTCTGCTCTGCTCTTGGTGTGCGCTGACCCTAAGAGATTTTATAATCAAGATTAATTTTTATTGCACATAATATTACAAACATAATTTTTAACGAAGGTCTTACGATGTAGCTAGCTTTATTAAATTCTCGTAAACATGTCTGAAATATTAAGAATCATTGTGACGATTTGTCATAAGAAATACAATAAAAAGAGTTATTAGTAACTTGAGTGGTAAATTTATTATTCGTCTAAGTTTTTTCTACAACTGGAGATTGGGTATTTACCAGTTTTTAGTGCCATGTTATGTTACCTTAGTACTTGTTTCTTATATATTTATTTATTGAGTAGGCAGCTCAACGACTTACTCACTAAAACACACACAAAAGAAAAAAAAAGAAAAATTTTTAGGCATAGTGAATTCGTCACTTACAGAGGTGCACAGTACTGACAAAAAAGAAAAACTTAACAATTAAATTACAACAAGTACAAGCTTAAATATATGTATAAGGTGTTAAAAAATTAACATTAATAATTTCGAGGGGTTATTATACTTCTCATTATGAACAACTTTTACTATGGGACCAAACCTGAAATAGTGAAAAAAAAATCAGCTGTTCCCTACGTTTATGTTCGCGTAACTCGTCAAAATGTATGGAGCCGCTGATTTTTTTTTCGCAATTTCAGATTTGGTCCCATAGTAAAAGTTGTTCATAATGAGGAGTACAATGTCCCCTCGAAATTCTTAAAGTTAATTTTTTAACACCTTATATACAAGACACAAGTGAGCTATTATCCAAATTCAACGAGAGAAAAAAAACAATTTAATACAGTGGAAAGAAAATAAAAAATATATATTACAGACTTTGGTACGGCGTTGTTTCACCGGAACATAATGAACATCCTACCATCCTACCTATACGAACAAAAAGTTTTAGGAACACAATCATTCATTTTGCGTACAGTTAAGAAATGGAATTATCTACCGAAGTGTTAAATAACGAAGAAACAAAGCTATTATAGAAACACCGACTTCCGAAAGTAATTTTGCACTTTTTAGTGTTTTTTTTTTACCTTGAAGTCGGTTGTATTTTTTTTTAATATTGTTTTTTTTATTTTTTATTTTAAGTTAAGTATTTATAGATTAAGAAGTTACTTTTATTTTATTATTGTTTGTCCTGTGCAAGTCTCAAATAAATGTTTTCTTTCTTTCTAAGTGAGATAGTGTTCAAGCGTGAGCATAACATCATTTTCCCAGCCTTTTGCCAACTAGTTTGACCTCCACAACCCAATTACTTGGCATCATGATACTCTATAAATAGACTGATGGTCAGACATTCTGTCGAAAAAATTATGAAAGAAAAGACAATACAACCAACCAACAAACAATACAACCCTATAAGTACTTCTTAGATAGACTGATGATCAGAGTTTCTGCCCCCTAGCCAAGTTACAATCATTTCGTGTCGAATTCTGTTCTCCAATCGGTAACGCCTCGGTGTCAGCGATTGTAGAAAACGATAAGTTGGTAGCCATGTTGACGCGCCTGAGTCGGCCGCTCGTTCTACAATGTCGTTCTACAATAACTAAGGATGTAGCGTTGAACTTTGTAGAAACGATAAAAATTCAATCAATCATTTTGAACAATGTGAACTTGGCTACGAATTTTCTATTCGTTTGTTCTGACCACGTGACTTAACGTTGAGATCATGTCATTCCCATATATTTGATTAGTTTTCGACTAGCGTTAACGATTGCAGATTATCAACTTGGCTAGGGGTGCTGGAGTCTGCTTAGATACTGATGATCAGACTTTCTGGAGTCTGACTACCTATAACGACTGCGAAAGTACGAGCCTATTAATATTAAAAAAAAAACATTAATTACCTATAGAAAAAATCAAACAACTAACCTTTAAAATTGATTTTAGTAAATGACTTTAGACCACAATTTAAGGTACCGTTTACTTAGCGCAATCTACACATAAATAATGTTAATTACAGTTTGTGCAATTATTGAACTGTGTTTCTGTCAAATGTCAAGAATGAGTGGTTAGGTTTACTCGTATTTATTCAAGAAAAATTTAAAGAAAATCTCGCTAGTACAGCCACGGACTTAACTTGTAACATAAGCATAGCATAATCTTTATAAAAAAAAATTATATTTTAAATATTTTAATCAGCCTTATAATATTCCCACTGCTGGGACTCAAGCCTCCTTTCTATGGCCCAGTACGTTGGTGGATGTCACATGTCTTTGAATATTTGGTTCTAGGACATGCCAGTTTCCTCACAATGTTTTCTTCACCGTTTTGAGAGCAATGGTGATGAAATAAATTACTCAAAGTAAAGCACCTGGGTTTGAACTCACGACCCGACTTTCAAGTCGAGGTTATTACCACTGAGGCACTCACTTGTAAATTACTTTATTAAAATGGTTACGCAAAATACCTACTTTATGTAAAATTTTCGTAAAGTGATCTTTATATTACATTGCCGAGACGGGAGAATAAACGTAATGAATGAAACCCCCTTTATAAGTGGAAATAAACAATCAAAGCATCTAATTACCTAATTATATACTTTTTGTATACCCAAGTAATTAAGGCGTATGGTCCTTTAAACATCTGAGCGGAGTTTAATGCTACTCGTACTGCCGCCTGCGCCCGTATGACAAAATATTGATTGATTTTTACATATGCTATGGAGTCACACGGTCATGCAAGCGTCAATCAAAACCATCAATCATGAATGATGTTTGAATGACGGAATGTTATCGCCATTATGTTTTCGTCATGCAAACGTCAGTCATCGCATTAGACGGTAGGTTTTTCGTCAATCAAAATATTTGACTGTGGCAAAACTGACAGCAAAACCTATCGTGTAATGGACGCCTAAGTACATTTTGAAGAACATTTAACCACCAGTTTTTTTGTGTAAACATTATGACAATTCTATTTATTTATGTGTAAACATATTTCTAAAGATCAAAGCCGTTTGAAAAGAGTAGGGAAAATGAGCGAAAAAATATCATGTTATTAAAAAAAATTCTCTGGCAAAAGTATTAGACATACGAAAAAAATCATATCTTGATAATCTAATATATAAAATTCTCGTGTCACGGTGTTCGAACTTGAACTCCTCCGAAACGGCTCGACCGATTCTCATGAAATTTTGTGAGCATATTGAGTAGGTCTGAGAATCGGCCAACATCTATTTTTTTTTTTTTTTTATTTATATGGCAGAACAACGTTTGCCGGCTCAGCTAGTATTATATATGAATCTATAATAAATATATAGGTTTTTTCAAATCTATTAACCCAGCCGTTACCGAGGAGTAGGTTTCAGAAAGCCAATGTTTTTAGACACTAAATGGGACTAAGGGCCTTAATAATGCATTTGGAATTAACTTGGTACGGTTTTTCCGTTGAGAATCAGAGTTAAAGTGTAATGACTATCCGGCAATCTTCTATTCACATTAGTGCTAGACGTATGTAGATACATATATATTATGCATTACATAACTACTCTGATGACATACTATGATGGAGTAGAGGTCGCTCGCAAACGGCTTAACGCAAAGTTACCTGCGATTTTTATGCGCAGTTAAAAATCGCAGTTTTATTAATCATTAATTTTATGGCGCCCTCGAACTAGACCTTTGTGACAAGCTGTACAAAATACCAATGTAAAGGACACAATGTTATAGACAATAAAGTAAGTATATACATATAAGTATTATAATATTGTAAGTTCATAGATTTTAGATTTTATGACCTACGATTATGTTTAAACGATAATCGATAAATCTGCACCTATATTGTCAGTCTACAATAAAACTATTTGCATAATTATGTCACAACACTTACGACACCCTGCGCCGCGTGCGTGTAGCAACGAATAAACGCGCGAACGTCGATACAGACTGCGGCCTTCTGCTACTAAGACGTCCCAATGAAATCACACCTTAAATCCTTGAAGTGTTGTTTAATCACTACGAAATTAAAGATCATTTAGACAAGCAGCCAGCGAACATTCGTTGAACAGGCCTCGTATGCAACAGAAGTGCGCTTTGCTCAAATCAGTGGAGATAAAAGAAAAATAGTGAATAAAGAAAATGTCGTATGGACATTATGTGTTAGTAGTGTTGAGTGTTTGTGTCTATGGCAGTTGGCAACTTCTTCCTTTGCGTAAGTTCTGATTTTAAATGCAGTGTTCGAATTTTGAATACAACCGTTTATTGGTTTTTTGAACTTGAATTTGTAAACCACAGATTATTTTGGTGAAATGAATACGCGCAGTCCAGTGATTTTTTTATAAAAAAAATATAGATTTATTCAGTTCAAAAATTTTCCGTAATGATTGATCTCTTTTCTATGACATGCATATTGGTAACGCCGCCGAGTAGAACGTAGTTAAATCAGGTTCCTATTCCGATGGGACTCTATGTTTATTGAGAAAATATTCACTGCATCCACAATAATAACGATCCTTCGAAAGAAAGTATTGTTTTATTTATTTATTTTTATTGATATATGATTTTGCAAATAGGTTATAAATAAGTTACACTTTTACACGTTAATTTAGACTAGACGAGGTCGTATTTACTTCCTTACTTCTTAAAAAAAGACATTCGCGTAAAACCGAAGAAAACTCATTTATTTTATTCAAATTACTATCAATATGATAAGAAACTTAAATATTAACTAATAAGTAATTACACTTATATAAAAAAAAAATGGCGGCGCTTCCACCTCTACCCCGCACAATGTATGACAGGTTTTACATAGTGTAAAAAATTCTTTGAGAATCGAATTTTGGATAGCAATGATAGATCAGATATGAAGTTGCAACACCAATCTGTATTCCCCCGATTTTGTTATCATTCGTTTTTTTTTAATTGCTCTCCCATGGAAGCAACTTTAAAGACGTATTCACGTCAAAACATATAATTTATTGACAGCTGACTACATCCACCCCTGCAAAGAGCTCAGCGATGAATGCTTCACAAAGGCCACCTTGGACGCAATCCCGGGATTCGTGCAAGGAAACCCGGAGGCCGGGATCCCCATGCTAGACCCGCTGTATTTGGACCAGAACATCAGCATGATTTTACCCGGCAACCTGAAGATGACGTTCCACAATGCTAAACTTGTGGGATTGAGTACGTGTATCCCGGATAAAGTATCGTAAGTTTTTTTTTTATTATTATTTTGGATACACTCGTAAGACCACTATCTCACCTGATGGTAAGCGATTATCTGGTCGACGATGGAGCACGCTTGCCCAGAAGTAACCTATTCACTCTTGACTTAAAGTGTTATAGATTTTTTTTGTACAAGTACTCGTTTGAATCCAGTAGAAGACACCAGCCCGACTTATGACTTGTTTTTTAAACACGTCATGGTAAGCTGATCCTTAGGTCAGTCGGAGTGAATGAGGAAAGCGGAAAACAAGGGGTTATTCGTTAATAACCCCTTGTTTTCCTGTTTGTTGTTTTCATGTTTCGTTAAACAAAGTGATGAAACCAATCGTTGTGTGTCGGGCCAATGTCAAACTGTGGACTGTAAGGGCGCTTGCACATGCTAAGAAATATCACCGTGTCTGCGGCAGATAGGACCAATCCATGTACACGATATTGTCGGATCTAGGCATGAAAATTTATCGTGGCACCCCCTCACCTACCCCGACCACCTACTGCACCATAGCAACTTCAAGCGTCACGTCTAGCGCAGGCAAAATTTTTTTCTTGGGGGGTTACCATGACGTTTAGGTACAGCGCTGACGACACACTTTTTGTGCGATCGAGTCTGTGGTGTGTGGAGTGTGTGTTTGCATGGCATGCTTATATAAAATAATTTACTGTCTCTGTACTTGTAAATAATTTACAGTGTCTGTAAAAATAGAACCTAAGCAATTATATGCCTTTCTAGCACCTAAATACTTAGATTCTATTTTCACAGACTAAAAAGTGCGTCACGGATAGTCTGTCGTCTGCGCTGCCCCTTAAAGTAAGATTGTTTTATTTCTATTCCATTGTGGGTAAGAGATGGCGCTAGACAACCTGTACTTATAGCTCTGTCTCTTACCCACACAGAAATAAGACTGAAACAATCTTACTTTGAACGTCATGGTACAGCCGTGCTATTCTGTAAATGGTAACTCATTTCGAAAATCATTTCACAAATCATCTCGAATGTCACACTCACGTTACGACAAGCGAATTGTATTTCAGTATACCAAATCCTATAGACAAACGTCAAAATACTCAACCGTTTTAGTTCCTCTCACTTTGATCATCACTCATTCATCGTGTCGAATTCACTCCATTTCAGAATACGAAACTTTAATTTCACATGATTTCACTGCGGATTCAGAAGTGATTTCGCAAATAAACTTTTCAGAATAGCAATGCAGGGGTTGGTCAGCGCCCAAGCAGTACCTACACACAGTTCGCGTGTAGATACGACACGATTTCTTGAATAGGCCCTTCGACTTTTCTTAACGTATACAAGCGGCCTATTAATCTAAGTTGATACCACAGAGCCGTTACAATGAATAATACTGAATCGCCCATAAAAATTTGAATAGAATGTCGATGTGTTTGGTATATGGAGCTGATGGATAATGGATCAACAAACAATAGTAACATTCAGACCGCGTTAGGAATGTTCTAGAGTGAGATCAATAATATACCTAGTAGACCGACCTATTAGATATCATGTTTTTATTTAAAAACAAGTTATATAGCAAGTTTTAGTTTACTTTCACACGGGCAAAGCCGCTGGCCGAAGCTAGTCTTATCTTAGAAATAGTGTAATCTTTACACAGCATAAAACGCGTGGAAATAAACTCTTTCCACGTGTGTCTGTTTTGCTAACTCCTAAACTACAAACGAATTGCGATACGGTTTTCTTTATTAGAGAAGACTATAGACCAGGAAGGTTTATTTCAGAATGAACTAGTTTCGCTTAGGCCAAACCCACCCACGATATTAGTCCAAGAGCGAGCGAAGCGAGCTCGATATTTTAGGGCACCCCGACATGGACAGATTATGTTAGAAGGCTAGACTAAGAAATATAACCATGAAGGCTAAGACTCCACTCCTGCCTTCGTGGTTTTAGTTTGACCTAGACGAAACAGTTCATCCTAAAATCGGGTTTGGCTGGTAATGTATACAATTTCTTACCATGAGGCGAAGCCGGATAGAATTCAAGTGCGATTTTTTTTTAAGCTAGTTGTCCCCGCCCCAGCTTTGCAGGGATGTTTTTAAGCTATTACATAGCTTCTATCGCGGGCCGAATCCAGAAATTCCGTAACGAAAAATATACCTCACGCTCCCCACTCCGACGGGCACGGAGGTGTGGCTTGGAGGCCGACAGAGACCGAACACCTATTTTAGAAAAGTCGTTAACGACCTGTGTGGCGCATTGGTACAGCGTTCTTCCTATGTTATCATCGTGCCTCGAGTTCAAATCTCGGTCAAACAAAATAGTCTTTTTGTATTATAATAGATTATAGTAATGTTCTATGATAACAACTGAACATACTTGTAGCAATTTATGAAGTAAACAAGAAAGAAAAAAAATTGTTTTCTTATCGGTCACCACGCTCAAAAAGTGTAACTTGAATTAATATCAAAGAAAAAGAAATACTGCATAAATAAAATAAATAAATAATTATAATTGCATAAGCATAAGCATAAGCATAATCAGCCTTTTAATGTTCCCACTGCTGGGACTCAGGCCTCCTCTCTAGTAGAGGGAATGGGCCGTAATCCACCACGCGGGCCCAGTGCGGGTTGGTGGATGTCACATGTCTTCGAATTTTTGGTTCTAGGACATGCCGGTTTCCTCACGATGTTTTCCTTCACCGTTTTGAGAGCAGTGGTGATGAAATAAATTACACAAAGTAATGCGCCTGGCTGGGTTTGAACCCGCGACCAACAACTCGTAAGTCGGGGTCGTTACCACTCGGCCACCACTAATAAAATTGCATAAGTTGATACAAAATGCTATGCAATAGCTTTACCGCGGCAGTCCCCGAGTGCCACACTTTTTTTTTGCTTTCTTTTATACAAAAGGTTTGTATAACAGAAAACAAAAAATAGAATCCTGAATCCTGAAAATTATGCGCGTACATACATACATTTAGGCCATTCATTTTATTTATATAGCAGATAATTTAAACTTAAATATTAGCTCCGTCACATACATACAATCTGAACAGTAATTTCTATAATAAATTAGACATTTCGCAAATCGACCGGAAGCAGGAACCTCGTATGTCCATGTACAATCCAACATGGACAATACGAGTTCTCAGTATTGACATGGAAATATCTTCGCAATCAAGGAAATCATCAATAAATGATTACTAACTTTTGCAAGACAAAGAAAACTACAGACGACGTACGGTCATGTCATGGTCGATGGATGCAATTTTAATTACTGTATAAATTCTTCTCTTTTAACGCCTACAATTCTTGTTTAAGTAATCATTTAGAAGGAAGGAATGTATAAATTTATTTACCATCAAATTAGCTTTTTTTTATTACGAAATCATCCAATATCTTCTTCCACTATGCGTACAAATGAAATTCCCCCTTTTCATCCCCTTACGAGGTGAATTTTGAAAAATCCTTTCTTAGTGCTCGCGTACGTCATAAAAGGAAACCTTGTGCAAAATTTCGCTCTTAGTCCCAGTCAGTCCCAGTAGTTTCGGCTGTGCGTTGACATGTCAGTCAGTCAGTTTCTGCTTTTATATAATAATAATAATAATAATAATAAAGTTTATTTACCAAAATAGTTACAGAAATGTACACAAGTAGATAAAATATAATTAGGAGGTAGACTTATTCTAAACATTACAGTGTGTTGCAAAAATTTCTGTACATACTTATAGTAACCCTGCCTCTTAAACTAGGATATCCTGTATTTTAAGAGACAGTGTCTAGCTTATAAATTTACCATTTTTATACAACAGTGGACAGTGTCGATCTACCGTTTAAACTTCACAGCAGTAATAATTGTGCGTGTACGAGTAATGTGGAGGGTATGTGTAGTGGTGTGATGTGGTACGTGCTTGTTGTGAGTTTGTGTGTGAGTATAGGGGTGAGTGTGTGTGGATGTGGATGTATGCGTGAATATGTTTGTAAGTGAGCGTTTTTCATTTAGGCGATGTAAGTGAGTAAAGACTCCGTGTATATGTAGTCTTTCTGTAGTAGCCACTCTGTTACTGTTTGTTTTAATGTGTGTGAATTTAAATCTATAATTTTTAGATGTTTGTGAACTTTTTTGTAAATGTGCCCACTTAGGGTATAAAACTGGCGTTTAGCGAAATATATGTATACAACATTATTTTTAGTTTATGCGAAACCTGAATATAGTTTGTTCAGAATCAGTAATTAAATGGGTTCCAATAGTTTTTTCACCATGTTATATTTTTTCCCAAAAATATTTAAAAAGGTAACAAGTTGGACACCACCGACACTAAGACAACTCAGGTCACGGCAGGTCATAGCGGGTATTAGGCGCCAGCAAACAGCTGGGTTTAAGTGCAAAACAATTCCTCAGTCACCTGGATGGCCCGATAACTATGTATTTTTGCTGACATAACAAGCTTGTAACTTTGTGATTTTTCATGATACAGTTAAGAAAATTTTGAACATAGATTCTTTCCATAAAAATACTAGACACGTGTAATGTTGTATATGACATAGTCATATTATATTTTCTACTTACACGCAGGTGAAACCAATGGCAGAAGCTAGTATTAAAAAAAAAACGCAGCACTTGTATTGAGTAAAAGTACCGACGATTTTGAACACAATACCATTATATTATATTACTATATTAAATGTTACGGCGCGTGCTGTTCCACGCGCGCCTCAAGGAGATGTCAGTAACTGTAGTAACCTAGCAGGGTCGAAGCCTACTGGGGCCAAGGGTCTGATGGGGCCCTGGTACGAAAGGCAACGAAGGAACAGGAGTGGGTTTTTAGTCAGTAAAAGTCTGACACTATCTCCCGCCCCGCCCAAGGGCGGGGGATGTCATAAGATGATTTTCCCACCGAAAAAAAAAAAAAAAAAAAAATAAATGTTGATTTATTATAGCAGTGGTTCTTAACCGGTGGTCCGCGGACCACTGGTGGTCCCTGGAAGCATCCCTAGTGGTCCGCGGAGCCATCCTAATAAATAAGAATGGTCGGGAATAAATCTTGAGAAATTTTGGAGCCAAAAGGCAATTTCTTTACAAAACTTCGAGACGTTGATATTCGTTACCTACCTTTATTTTCATCAACATATCTATGTGAGCAGCGGTTCTCGGCGCTTCTGATTATTAAAAACAAGCACCTAAATCGGTTGGATGCCACTGCCGATATGCGTTTGGCTTTGGGTAGCAGTGAACCAAGGATTCAGAAGTTAGTAAAGAGTATGTAGTCACAAAAATTGCATTAAAATCGTAACTGTATTGTAGACAATTTACCGTAAAGAAAATTAAATTACTGAATATATATGAATTGGAACATTTATTTACGTTTAGGTACTTTTGTATTAACTACAAACAAATTAACCAACTTGGTGGTCCATGGCAAGACAAAAATTTTGTCTTATGGTCCCTCATGCCTATAAGGTTAAGAACCACTGTATTATAGCAATATAATATATTGGTATTGTTAGTATTGACATTGTTGAATGCTAATCAAATCTGTCACCACCCAAACATCCTGCAACCATTAAGCTAGAACTACACTGCGCACACGTGTGCCACACACGCCGATCTGGGCGCGTCGGTCTCCATACATTTTATATGGAAACTAGGCTTGTAGAGCTACACTTGATCCACGCCACGCAACGCTACGCAACGTTGTTCTACGTACAAATCAGGCGTGTTACACGTGTGCGTCGGTCTAATGTAGTTCTAGCTTTAATATTACCATAGTCGTCAGACAAACATTTCGACAGCATGCGTTCCTATAGTTTCTTCACCTCTTGCAAAACTACGACACTCGAGGTCACAAGTTCTAAGCCTGCTGCCACTTAAATCTGACAAAAACAGACATATTTAAGGCATATTGGCTAACTCATACATTATTCTAGAACTTTTATTTGATAACTAGTTGGAGCCCGCGGCTTTGTCCGCGTCAAATTAGTACAATGCCATTTGATCACATCACAATGTCCAAAAGTTTTTTTGCGCAGAACCATAATTCTTTTTCTAAATTAAAAGAAACTTGAGTTACTCTTTATAACATCAGTTGACAAGTGAAAGTCACATCAAAATCGGTCCCGCCGTTTCGTAGTTTAGCCAGAACAACAAACAGACGACAAGAAATTAAAGAATTGCATTTTTGTTCTAACAAAAATTATTTATATACATATATATTATTATATTCGATACCTATAGGTATCGAAATGACTACAAATTTATTTATTCATAAACATTCTCTTACATAAAAAACTTAAATATTAATTAAACTATACTAAAACCTAACTATGTACTTACATAAATATAATACAAAAACACAAAGTACACTCAGGCGTCGAAATACTCCTCCACATCGCTGTCATCCGGAAATGTGCCCAGAAGACTGGCAGCGTTGCCACATTGAAAGGCAATGCTAATTCTTTGGGCGAAGAACGAGCCAGCCCTCTGGTCACGCAAAGTGTCGATCAGTCGGCGTGAAATTTCCTTAAAAAGGAGACGCGCACTCGGACCCCATGATCCAAGCGTTTCGACCCCAAACGGCTCAAAACTGTAATTACCAATAAGGTTACAATATTTGCGCCGTTTAAGGGTCTCAGCAGCCGCAGTGGCAGCGCCAGCACAGCCCACCGTACTTGGAACATGGGATGGCGTAAGGGTGTCAACACAGGTTGGGTCCCACACCAGAGGCCTACCCACCTTCCACAGCACCAACGTCATACCATCTGGTCTCTTCCCATCGTCACGTACCAAGCCATTAGGTTCTAATACGGCAGGTACGCTGGCGACACCGGGTGACAAGAGCTCGACGAATAATATCGTTGATGCTAGCGTGCCGTGAGCGCAGGCCGCATACTCCTGCAGCAGGACAGGCCATGGTGTCCGAGACTGTCGACAGCTTCGCCACAGTGGCACCGATGTGGAGCAACACAAGGTGCGCCTAAGCGTAAACAGATTGCGAGCCGAAACGAGGCGTCATCCATCATAGTGCCTATGGTGGATGACGGGAGTGCCTGAAGCCACAAACCCGACTCCCATTCCCCCACAGCCAGCAGACGCGCACGCTCAGCAGCACTTGAAGACGTGTTAATTAGTTTATTTATTTTTTTAATTTAGGCAACGACTGATGAATATCTATGTCGCTGTCGTGAGTTTTAGAATGCTGCGCATAGCGGCGTGATGATCCAGATTAAGGTTTTTTTTACATAGCGTGAGTAGTATGACAACAGGATTGTATGAATTCGACAGCAGTCACCCACACCATCGTATAGCAATTGTAGGGCAGGTTTAAAAAAGGTATTACAAATAGATTCAAATTGTTTGATTTAATTAATGTTCAGAGGATACAACTCGACATACATTTTCACTGTTTTTCATACAACCGCTCTTACGCGATTATGACGTTATTACACATTTTTCGTTAGATATTTTGGAAACACAGTATCTTGTGAATATTATCTAGGCTTCTAATAAAATCAATTTATAAATATGTGTAAAACTAATCCAGTAAAGACCTCTGAAAATCTGCTATTTTGTTTGCATGTACTTTGACACTTCATAATTTACACAAACATTGAAAAAGTAAAAAAAGTATAACAATAGAAGTCTTGCAAATTTAATCAAGATTCTGAATGATGACAATTTTTTTCAAAAACTTTTAAGGGTTTAAAAAAAACACGTATTTCCTAGAACAAGTTTTGTAAAATATTCGAGCAAATCACGGCATTACCAACACAGAATTTTCAGGCGTTATCTCCCTTTTTTCGCGTTGCCTTTTCGTCAAACATCGCGTTGGATTGCGTTAGATGAAGTAACAAGCTTTTAAACCATACTCGATGTTGTCGATAAGCGAGTGAAAAAGGACCCTCTTAAGTTTTATTGTGCAATTATAATTATCCACAAATGCTAAATTTCTCTCTCATTTACATAAGGTTTGCTGTAAGAAAACCCAATTATGGGTTAAGCTCGCCTGTGAACATCAGCTGACCTATTTTTATTATTTGATAAAAGTTATGTGTGCAAAAATGTGAATAAATAAAACTTTTTTCTTTGGAAGTCGGGATACATTGCCACGCTGTGTTTATGCTAATCTCCTAACCAAGGCAAAATGGTCCTTGGGTCACGCGAAGTATCAACAAGACGTGGCAAGTCTAGAACGGTAATGACAGGTTTTAGAGTATGTAGGATAGTAAATAAGTAGGTACCAGTCAAATTCTTAAACGCTAACGCAGCTATGTTAACCGTTCCCAGCCGTCTCAACGTTTAGTCTGGCAGTGTCCCTTTCACTTTGAGATGTGTTATAGTAGCAGCAGAGAAAAAGCACGATTGACGCTGTGATAGAGTGACCGACTGCTGTGCTACGGTTTACTGGTTCAATTCCCGCACGGTACACATAAAGTCGTAACATGTTTTTCGAGTAAAATTGTATTATTAAAACATTTTATTTTTGAAGATATTTTTTATTTTATAACAGCTCCGCTAAATAATTGCTCACTGGCTACACTGCTGTCGGGGGGCTGATAACTATTGGCGAACTATTGGAAACAGAATAAAAAAAAAACAAGAAACAAACATAAGAAAAAAACAACTGAAGATTACGCTGAACGTCGCGAGGCGCAGTGATGTGAAAAAATCCTCCCCTCCACGCATTTTCCGTCGTGTCCCGTCGTCTACGGGCCCCCACCCCCGCGCTCCTCGTTGTATTCTTCTGTTAAGAGTTCTGTTATAAAGTTTGTGGAACCAGAAACGGAAACGGAAGTGAAAAAGCTTGCGGAACTTCTGCAGAAGCGGAAGCAGAGTTCTGTTGCAACACTAGTCAAAACGTACAGTTATTGCGTTCAGAGTGCCTAGTGCAAGTTTGTTTTACGTTAATGACGTCCGGTGCTCCGATTGGCCCACTCCAAGCTCTTAACCAATCAGAGAGCCAAACGCAGTAAACATTTCGATCGTGTTAACGTAAACAACTCTCACTCAGCACTCTGAATGCCGTCCTTGCTCCTCCGTATAGGTACGGGCCAGCAGGGAAGCTGCTTTTTTGCGCATGATGGCCTGGAAACCATCAGCGCGCTTCAACAAACATCCTAGAGGCGCTGTACTTCCAGGGCAGACCCAACAGCACCCTGAACGTACGCGCGTAAAGATGGTCGTCCATCCACAAATCGACCTCGCCAAGTATTGCTTAACCTAGGACATTGAACCGACAGGCTGTTACTACTTAGGCCGGAAGCCTTGACCCGGTATAATGTGGATACCTATAGCTTAATTTATAATTTATTTATTTACATACTTCAAGCAAGCTTGCAAAATATCCGAAAAGACATCAGACAACCTTGAAATATCCTATCTCTTTTCAAATACATATTTTAACAGCGAACGTCACATAAAAATGAAATAGAGTTTTTGCGGGATTTTTTCGAATGAAGTTCAGTGGTTTTTTTAATTGTTCGCATATTGATTCCTATTGGATATTGTGATATAAAATTAATGTAGTTTTGTATCTCAAGCGTTTGCACAACTGGACATTATAATAATAATATTTATTTGTTTCTCTCAAAAAGGTACAAAGGGTTTTTTTTAGGTGGGAAATCATCATATTACATCTCCCTCTCTTGGGCGGACCCCCGGGGTTCTCTTTCTCACAACCCATGACCCTAGTAGGCTTCGATCCTTTTGGGCCCGGTTTTGCTGACATCCTTGAGGCGCGCGTGGAACACTACGCGCCGTCGACGACTTGAGCTCGATCCGGACGGTTACCGGACGGTCGGGCGGCTAACTACCCATTGCTTGCCGTCCGCAAGCCCTGCTCGCCGTCCACAAGCCCAAAAATGTTGAAAGTAACTAGTAATTACAACATCTACTTATCCTTTGTGATATGTGACTAGAGTCAATATCGTGAATGAAATCATTGAAACAGGCGCAATCTAGGTGAAATGGAGCTGAGAATTTTATTAATTGTAGTGGTGACTCGCATTGCTCGCAGAACAGATGGTCGTTGGGGCCGAAAGGTTCTGGAATGGCGACCACGTACCGGAAGACGTAGCGTTGGAAGGCCTCCTACAAGGTGGACCGATGACTTGGTAACGGTTGCGGGAGTCCGATGGATGCGAGACGCACAGGACCGTTCGTTGTGGCGGCGCATGGGGGAGGCCAATGTCCAGCAGTGGACGTCTTTCGGCTGAAATGATGATGATGATGATATTGATGATGGTGACTACCTCAGTCAAGTTTGCTGAGATGTCGACTACATTTGCTGTCCAATACTACAAAAACATTAGAATGTGTTACATCCATATCTAATGGAACTAACGTAAACAAAGTAACTGCATTCGACGTAAGACTGAGCAATGTGGTCGAAAGACTATAGCCTAAAATGATAAAAAATATAGTGGTATAATGTACACTAATATTATAAAGAGTAAAAGTTTGTTTGGTAATCTCTGAAAGTACTGGTCCGATTGCTAAAATTTTTTCACCAATAGAAAGCTGTTATATTCCTGAGTGACATAATAATATGCTATATTTTATGTATACGGGCGAAGCCGCGGGCAAAAGCTATTGTGAAATATGAATAATCTGCCGTATTTTTTGGGAAATTATCAAATAACTCCTCACGCTCTGGGAGGAGCGAGAGGGACTGACGGGTGTTCCCTCAGTTCCCCTTAGCGTTCCGAGGCCCCAGTAACTCTTTTTAACCGACTTCTAAAAAAGGAGGAGGTTCTCAATTCGGATGTTTGTATTTTTTTTTTTTTATGTTTGTTCGCGGATAACTTCGTGGCTTGCCAACCGATTTGAAAAATTCTTTTTTTGTAGGAAAGGGTATACTTCTCAAATGGTCCCATAGTCACCAAATCGGGATCTAATGAAGGAATCTTGGCGAAATCGAGGGAACTCCTCAAATATTATAGGCAATCATATAATGATTTATGTATTTTCATCGAGAACTTAAGCATTTACAGTCAAAAAGTAACATTTGATGAAATAGAACTGACGAAGAAGACCAGAAATGGTCAACGGAACTTCATACTCGGATAGATATCACAATAAAGATACTTATGCGACTATGACAATACAAATGAATGAAAGGTTCTGAATAGTTACGTTGAAAATGGTGTCATCGAAGTGATCTGATGATGATGATGGAGCCGGAAGGTAGGCACTGAAACTCCGTAATTAATCAATGTATCCTAGCCGTGTTTGGGCTTATTAGAATTATCATGAGATGAACTTTGGCTATAAGGTACTATCGAACTGATTTGATGATGGAGCCGGAAGGTGGAAGGTAGATACAGGAACTTCATAATAAAACAATGTAACCTAGCAGTGTTTGAGTTAAATGGAATTATCATGAGAAATAGGCACTCTGCTTATAAGTGTATCGCAACTAAAAAGTGTGAAATAAAAAACTTTTTACAAAAAAAAAATAACCGACTTCACTAAAAAACACTAAAAGGATCAAAATAACTTTAATTTCGGAAGTCGGTGTTAAATAAGATACAAATAATACCGAGAAACACCAACTTCCGAAATTAAAGTTATTTTGATCCTTTTAGTGTTTTTTAGTGAAGTCGGTTATTTTTTTTTTGTAAAAAGTTTTTTACTTTTCCGAACGATCCCGCAGTACTGGCCGATTCTGTATCCTATAGGATCCCAATCCTAATCCAATGAAGTCATTTGACAGGTATATATATTACATACATACATACTAAATACATATAAATAAAATTGAAGTGTCAGCTTGAAGAATGAATATTCGATGCGTATAACAAAAATGCAATTTTATCTGTCTGTCGATCTATCGCTGTCTGTCAGGCTGTCTATTTGTTCAAATCAAATCATTGAATTTAGTGTTTGCATCTAGACTGTACTCATTTTAAACTCATATATAATTCAATAAAAACGCTTAACTAATTAAAACTATATATACACTAAAGGCAAAAACTACTAACTAAAATATGTCGTCATAAAACTCCTCCGCATCGCTGTCGACTGGAAGTGTGCCCAAAAGGCTGGCGGCATTGCCACGTTGTATGGCCATGCTTAATCTCTGACCGAGGTAAAAGCCAGCCCTTGGGTTACGCGAAGTGTCAACTAAGCGTTTGGACAATTCTTTGAAAAGCGTATGAGCACTCGGACCCTACGGCCCAAGAGTAAACTCATATTATTTTAGAAAGTTCAGTGTGTAATCGTGCAACATCACACAAATCTTCACTATTATGCACTTGTCGTACATTACCTTAATATAAAAGATTCGTTGCACCATACCTGCAGAGTGCAAACACACTGCGTAATAACGATTACATGCGTAATGTGCGGTCTGAAATATAAGCGGTCGAAGCCGCAAGGTTGAACATATTCTTACAATTATTCGTGTGTTCAAACATTTTGTAGATCCATTGAGCTACATACCCAGTAATCTATACATCCTCTGTGTGTCTGTTTTCAATGTCATTTTTTTTTTTTGCTGTATGCACCAATAGAAAAATAAAATTTAAAAACATTTTGTCTGTGTCTTCAAGCTAATCTCCGATACGCCTGGACCTATTTTAACGGGACTTTCACTGACGAACAGTTGATGTTACAACGAGTAACTTAGGCTACTTTTCATTTTTCCGTTGGAAGGGGATTTCAAACTTCGGGATACGTCTTCTGAAACGGATCTTAATTCCCGGGGGGACATCTCCGAACATTTTTTACACAATTGTCCCAAAAATAAGAGTAATATTCTTAAACTCTACACGAACAAAGTCGCGGGCAACAGCTATTTAGTTTCTGAAAGTAGGTACGACATACGGTATGGAAACCGAATCATTATGAGAAGTGGTCGTCATTCTGTGAATTGAAGAAACCTCATCAACTACATAATATATCAAGATTGCAACCACTATGATTGAGGAGCTCATAAGTAATAACAGCAAGGTTAAGCATAACTTACCAAGGGCGGTCCGTGGATGACCATCCATTACAAATTGCTCCGTGCCTCGGAAAGCAAGTTAAGCCTTAGGACAAAACCAAGATAGGAGGCTTTTTTGGTTTTGTCCATGTTTACAATGAGCCCCATCAGAATGCTTAAAGTCATCCAAAGGGCAATGGAGAGGGCTATGCTTGGAGTTTCCTTACGAGATCTGATCAGAAATGAAGATATCCGCAGAAAAGCAAGGTTACCAACATAGCCCGAAGATTCGCTAAACTTAAGTGGCAGTGAGCAAGGCACATTGCTACCAGAACGGACGATCGATGGGCCCGAAAGGTTCTGGACTAACGACGACCCGCTAAGAATCGCGTGAATTCGACGGATGCGAGACACACAGGACCGGTCATTGTGGCGACACTTGAGGGAAGCCGATGTTCAGCTATGGAGGTCTTTCAGCTGAAAAAATGATGATGAGCCTGCCTTGAAATTTTATAAGCTACTTGATCTACGGGTAGATGGTCTATAGACCTTTATATTGTAAGGCTGATTATGCCATCATATTCATTTACTATGTTCAATTGTACTTACCTATATATCCATTTTTCCTTGTTTCTCACAGATCTCGTCGCAAGAAGCGTACCTTCGTGTTCGACATGCACTGCAACTTCACCGTCAGTGGTCAGTACAGCTTGCTTGGAAGACTTCTACTCTTCAACCTGGACACCGAAGGACAAGCCAAAATCAAGATCTGTACGTATTTGGACCATCATTTTTCTTTTATCCCAATTCCAATTACCAATGTGTTGGATCAGAGCGATTGGCTGGCCTCTATTGCCGTCATCTATGACTTGTGACTCGCATCTTCTTTGCTTTCTACTTTTATTAATTTTCCCTTATTTCAATTAATTTGGCGTTTGACGCACCATGTCTTGTTCTATACGTCTCTGTACTTCTCTACTAGTTGTGATCACGATGTGATCAACATCACGTATCTGGAACTAAGCTTTTTTATGGTATTCTTCGATGCTTCCACTGCAGATTGTTTTTTTCGGTTTCGAGAAGACAACATATAGAAATATTATTCTGCTTTCGTGTCGATTTAACTCAAATTTTGTCTGACCAATATGTAGTCACCTGGACAGCTCTGTCGTTGGCCTTGTTTAAGTCGTGGAAGGTGCAGGTTGTCACACATGCCGAGCAAGAAAGGAGGTGACGCATACCCTTTAAAGGGACACTGGCACTGTATTTGCGATGTGGCATGGATGCTCCATTTGGCCCAATTCAGATTCAGAGATTTCCAGATTGGCCATGGCTGTTCGTGTCTAGGTGGCAAAGGTTCTGCCGAGGAGATGAAGTTTGGAGGAGTGGGATGTCTATTCCTCCACAGTTTGCGCCTCTGGTCCGATGCACTGTTCTTAGAAATATTCAATAACATTAACAAGCGTCAATCCTCTAAAATTTATCGGACTGGCCTGTTGGTCTAGTGGTTAGTGGCCCTGACTGCTATGCCGGAGGTCGTGGGTTCGATTCCCACCCAGGACAAATATTTGTATGATGAGCACGATCATTTATTCTGTGTCTGGGTGTAATTTGTCTATATGTATTTAGAAAAAAAAAAATATGTTTATCAATTGTCTAGTACCCATAACACAAGCTCTGCTTAGCTTGGGACTATACGGGGCGTTGTGTAATGGTTGTGGAAAAAAAAAATTGCCAATTTTTGTACCTGAAGTCGAGTCCTATAACCAC
Organism: Mythimna impura; assembly: GCA_905147345.3. Taxonomy (NCBI): domain Eukaryota; kingdom Metazoa; phylum Arthropoda; class Insecta; order Lepidoptera; family Noctuidae; genus Mythimna; species Mythimna impura. The sequence goes on along the minus strand of LR990362.1, from coordinate 7,920,443 downwards.
CAGTGGGTTTATTCCAAGATGATATCATGATAACGATTGAAGCAATACAGATGTTAAAAAACTGGGCAAGTGTAATTGCGCACTGAGGGTTCCGTACAAACTTATCTACCTATGAAAACAGTTCAATTCCCGAATTGAGTTACGAAGATTTTTCCGAATCGCAAAAAAAGTTTTTTTTTTGTACAACTACAAATTTTCAGTTTTCAGATTTTTTCCTATACTTGTGTTATAAGACCTTGTTTCTTGCCAAATTTCAGGATTCTATGATGATGAATTTTGGTTCCCTTGAGAGTGTCGAAATACACGTTTTTTGCGACTTAAACGGCAGTATCTTTTTTTTAACGAAAACTCAGTTGTTTGATTTTTCTACCTCCACGCGTTCCTGAGCTAAAGGGTCTTGACAGACAGACGGAAGGACAACAAAGTGATCATATAAGGGTTCCGTTTTTCCTTTTGAGGTACGGAACCCTAAAAAAAGGTTCAATAAATTAAACAAGATGTTGTAACTCTCTGAACTTGACCTCCTTACACGAGGGGTCAGTGTCTCGATTGACCATAAATACTGATATTACTGTAAATCCCAATATTTCCAATTGATCTGAATGCGGTTACACAAAAACGAGTTTACAACCTTCATTGTACGAATACTCTTGACCTTGACCTTGGTAAAAGATTTCTTTTCAAAGTTTCCATAAGTTAATCAAGTTTTGATCTCAAATATTGTCTTATTTCTTTTAGTTGACTTTACATTAAACAAATAATGTGTACATACGGTCTCTACTATTTACTCTTCTGTTTTTAACTCTTAGATTTTAAGTCACCTGTTCTTGAACGACTAAATTCAAAATGGCTTATTTTTTAGCGTAGCATAAAACTTTTAGCATAGCATAAATAGCATAATCAGTCTTACAATGATCCCACTGCTGGGACTCAGGCCTCCCAGAGAACTAGGAGAAGGTGTAGGACGTAAGCCACCACGCGAACCCAGTGTGGGTCGGTGGATGTCACATGTCTTCGAATTTCGGACATGCTGAATTCCTCACGATGTTTTCTTTCATCGTTTTAAGAACAGTGGTGATGAATTACACAAATTAAAACGCCTGCTTGGGTTTGAAATAGTCATTGGTTTGAAATAGTCATTGGTTTGAAATAGTCATTGGTTTGAAATAGTCATTGGTTTGAAATAGGCATTGTTTTGAACCCACAACGCTCGTAAGTTGAAGCCGTTGCCAGTGGGCAACCACTGCTCTGCTCTGTCTCTGCACATTGCTCGCAGAACGGATGGCCGTTGGGGCCGAAAGGTTCTGGAATGGCGACCACGTACCGGAAGACGTAGTAGTACGTAGTAGCGTTGGAAGCCTTCCTACAAGATGGACCGATGTCCTGGTGAGGGTCGCTGGAATCCGATGGATGCGAGACGCACAGGACCGGTCATTATGGTGACACTTGGGGGATGATGATGAAGGACCCAAGGGAACAGTCTGTTCCTTTGGGAATTTTTCTACATTCATGCGGGTGAAGCAGCTGGCTTCAGACAGAAAAAAAAATTTAGGCCCCCCTCGGTCCCAATCCTCGACAAAGGACTCCCTCCAATACTTCCACTCCTTCCTCTTTTCTTTCTTCCATTTCTAGCGAAATCTATGTAGCTCGTTCCACTGTCTCCCTTATGGCCACCTGGACCCCGTTTCACAACCTCAGAACCCCACAACAATATAAATAACTTATTTTTATTTATTTATTGAATAATAATTTTATTTAATTCAATAAAAAACTTTACTAATTAAAACTAAATATACACAAAGGCGAAAACTACTATCTAAAATATGGCGTCATAAAACTCCTCCGCATCGCTATCGACTGGAAGTGTGCCCAGAAGGCTGGCGGCATTGCCACGTTGTAAGGCAATGCTTAATCTATGTCCCAGGTAAAAGCCAGCCCTTGGGTCACGGGAAGTGTCAACTAAATAATAACTTAATTGAAATTATTCTCTTATTTCTCTTCATCCAGACAACCAGCGCATTCGCCTGGAGGTGGTAGAACGAGTCATCCTGAACGAAAAAGGCGAGGGTCACTACAAGATCAACTCCTACAAGTACAAGGCGGACTACGGCACAGACCTTAAGCTAAACCTGACGAACCTCATAAGAGGAAACCCACAAATCAGTAAGTATTTGTAAAGTATATAAGTTTTTCTATAAAAACTCCTTAAAATCGGTATCCTTGGGGGCCAAATAAGACCGACAAGACTGAGACGTCAGACGTTGAGGCGACACTTGGCGAAGCATATGCCCAGCAGTGGACGTCTTTTGGCTGAAATGATGAAGATGATGATGGTCCACTGTGACACCCTAGTTAGGTAAGGCGATGACGATTGTCGGACATAATTATAATATCGAAGTGTCACGTGGCGTGGCGGTAAACGTTTTGACATTTCTACAATCACTGTCTTCGATAGAATTGCTATTTTTAGGGTTCCTCAAAAGGAAAAACCGGAACCCTTATAGAATCACTTCGTTGTCCGTCTGTCTGTCTGTCTGTCTGTCAAGACCCTGTATCTCAGGAACGCCTGGAGGTATCAAGTTGAAATTAAAACCATATACTCAGGTCTACGATCCCTTAAAGCTGTGAAAAAATTAAACTTCTGAGTTAACGAAAAAAAAAGCTACGGCCGTTTATGTCATAAAAAATGTATATTTCAACACTCTCAAGGAAATCAAAATTCATAGGGTACTTCCCGTTGACCTAGAATCCTGAAATTTGGCATGGAGCAAGGTAGGCACAAGAATAGGAAAAAATCTGAAAACTGTAAATTTGTTGTTTAATCACAAGAATCCTCACAAAAAAAACTTTTTTTGCGATTCGGAAAAATCTTCGTAACTCAATTCGGGAATTGAACTGTCTTCATAGGTAAATTTGTAAGGAATCCTTAGTGCGCTAATTGTCTAGAGCTCTTTATCAAACCGGATAAGAAGACACTAGGTGCTAGAGATCTAGATACTAGAAGATCATGGTCAAGTATTGAGAAAATTTACTTAAAATAACTAAAAGGTCAATGGCCTACCTAGCCTTTATAGACTTAGCAGAAATAAAAGTTATCAACCATCTACACATTGAGGTTAATTATTTAACAACAAAACATGCCAAGATATAATAAACGCTTAATGTATTTTGCAAGCGTTTAGATTGGCTTGTTTTTGTTTAAAGTTTCGCGTAATAATTTTAACAACTTCCGCTGAACTTGACTATAACTGCCAAAGGCGATGTGAAATCGCATCGATCAAAAATACTTCGAAATTAAATTAACACCGGTTACTACTAGTATATTAACAAAAATATTAGGTAACAAAATTAGTGAAGTACGCGAAATCGGTACTGTTTTTTTTTAATTGATATAAACCAGTACATAACTGCGATCCCACCTGATGTTAAGCAGTGATGCAATCGTTGATGGTGAGGCGCACCAGTTCATTAAGAGCCAATAATTACAGTCTAATTTCCTTTTTTTTTTCGAAGTGGGAAATCATCTAATGACTTTTCCCGCTCTAGGACGGGTTGGGTATCGGACTTTTACTGATTAAAATCTACTCCTATGTTCCGGGTTTCCCTTTTGGAATCCAACTCATGGCCCCAGTAGGCTTCGGCCGTGCTAGGCCCCTACGGTTTTGCTGTCATCTCGTTGAGACGCGCGTGGAACACTACGCTCCGGTGACGACTTGGGCTCGGTCCGGACGATTACCGGACGGCCGGACGGTGAGCTACCCATTGCTCGTCATCCGCAAGCCCACGCCTACTGTGGCTGGAAATCGGCGGCTGGGACGTGAGGAAGTCCGTTCCCTCACGCGTGAGGCCGCCTCCTTCGCTAGCATTACTGCTTCGCAGAAGGAGGCGGCCGCCTGCTTTTCCTCCTCGGTTCGGACCGTGGCCTGTACCCTGATACAGGAACCCACCATAACGACGAATATCCTACGATGGATGGATGTGACGCATATCCTACCACTTACAATATATTAAGTCGTTGTTGTTATTTGTTTTTATTTTTAAAGTATGCGCTATGTTTGACGTAAATAAACTCTTTTTCTTTCTTTTTTTCTTTCACCTGTATTCCTTCAGTTAGCCTTTGTATTCCAAGACCGTGGTAACTCTTTCCAACGTTCCCTCAGCCCTGGCAGACATCGGCACGTCTGGATCACTTCAGATTTATTAAAATATCCCTCTCGGGCTTGGTCCTTACAATCTAAGTACTTAGAATAACAACAACCGACCTTGGCCCTTTAGCCAGATTTTTTTATAGCAATACGTTTATTAGTAAAATAAAGTAAGCAAAAAAAAAAAGGTACGAAATTTGGCACATTATTGGTCAAATATTCTTTGAAAGCAAGCCCAACTTAATATTGCTAAAGTACTGCAAGTTTTCCGCATTGACTTGACAGTGACTCATACAATGCTACGATTTTAGTTTTAAACTTTGCCCCACACTAAATATTATTTCCTGTATCGTATATATGTACGTTCACAAATATATAAACTCACACTTACAAGACACCCAGACCCAGAACAACTATCAATATGCCATTCAAATATTTGTTTTGTGCGGGAATCGAACTCATGGAAACGTAGCGCAGCAACCGATCGCTCAATCACTGCACCATCGGTACCAATAAAAATAACACATTTAGATGTCAATATTTTTATTCAAAACCGGGCGAATACTTTGTGTTTTGTATTTTCTGTAATATCGCAGTACTTAACCAATAAATACCTAATTTTGAAAAAAGAATAACGTACCTTTAATATAGAGTTTATTTGAACTTATAATTTCAAGTCAATCCAAAGATATAACACTTCAAAGCAACCCGTTTTAAAAAATTTCATACTTTAATTCGTATTATATCTGTAATAGGAGAAACTGACTGACTGACATATCAACGCACAGCCGAAACTATTGGGACTAGGAACGTGATATTTTGCACAAGGTTTTCTCTTATGACGTAGGCGAGCACTAAGAGAGGATTTTTCAAAATTTACCCCCTAAAGGGGATGAAATGGGGGTCCAAATTATATATGGAAAAACCTATATTGCGCTGGCAAAAGCTAGTCTTGTATATTTCCGAAGTACCTATTGTACCCAGTTACTTAACTAGCAAAAATAATGTCCAATTCAGTGTCCTGCCCTCGCTTGGTACGCTACATGCCTTCAATATTGACACCAATCGCCCTTGACCGGACTTCATCAAACTACTAACGACCAAATATTGACCGATGCTCAATGCCAATGTTAGCGGTAAAGTCAATGTTTTGAATGGCTCTGGTTTTTTCTAATGGCTTATTGAAATAGCGAACTTTGGGAACGACTTTTTCAATACACTTACTCGAAAAACCGCTCTTATCCCTACCACTTTTAGGCACGCAATTTACTGTTTTTCGCACTAGTGCGGAAAAGTGCGCGAGCTCGCCCCCGCCACAATTTATCCCGCAGCCTATAAAGTCCTTACCAGATAACCGGACAGCGTGCTACATGTTGCTCACCGTCTTCAAACCCACGCCTACGGTGGCTAGAAATTGCCCTGAGACTTTTGACGCCCAGCCCAGCCCAGTGCGCTTCTACGAACATCATACATCAACTTATGCGAATTTAATGATATCTTTATCTTTTCCAGGTGCAAACGTGCTTCAAGTCTTAAACTCAGACTCTCAAGCCCTTGCCAAGGACTTCGGAGGCCCTATCCTGGACTATGCGATAGACTATGCCATAAACGTGACGCAAAGGTTCTTCGACGCCTACACTTATGACCAGATATCACACGTGCCTCTAACTGAGGACTTCTTTGAAAAGGAGAAATAGAAGACGACGGTCTCTTGGGAAGACTGCTCGTGGAGAATGATGGTGATAGAAAAGAAATTAAAGTTACCTATAACTAAGAATAATGTATAGTGATGCACGTCAATGGAAATCAGTGTAAACAGGCTTCTTATTCTACTAACCCTTGAGTATTCGTACAGTGAGCAATTTGCCGCCGCACGTGACCAGGAAATAGAAATCCTTGAGTATCGCGGTCGTATGCGAACTTCTTTAAAAAAAAAAACATAGTTCCTCACACTAGGAATTACTCCTGTATTGTGGGTGCGTTCATAAACTAAATAAACTTACATACACAAGTCACACAGACCTTTGACACCCATATGTCACAGCGCAGCAGCCAAACCCTCAACTACTGAAACTGCACCAAACGTCACCGCAAACCTGCGTTCTGATTGTACTCAAACCATGCAAGCTGCAACACACTGGTAGAAGAAAGATAGGGGGAAAATATGAAGCTATGTAACGCTACGCTTGACCATGAATCTTGCATGGTTTCAAAAATAATGTTGGTTTTCTGAGGACGGCAAAATGCTCACGGCGCGCGCACTTTAGGGTTAAACTTCGTACTTATGTAAATACACAATACGTACTAACCGTCATTCTGTTGCCACTGACGTACGGTCGACTGTTCTATTGCGAATCTTACAAAATTAGCATTGATCTGGAATACTTTATTTAACTCTTGTAAATTATCAAAACATTATTCAAAAATGGTAATGTCGCTCAAAAAGAATTAGATTTTTATATCAGTTAAAAAAAAAGTGATTGAAGGTTCGCAAATAGGAAGGTTTCAACATGTTCAATGGAGGACATGTTGAAACCTGTTTGTGATAATGTATGGTTTAAGTAACATTAAAATAAACTTGAAATTAATTAGTTAATATTTTAAACTTGTAATGTATGGGCTTGCGCGGATGATCAACAGTAGAACAAACTTAGTAGATATTATTTATCTTTTTAGGTGACGATCTTCACCCCTAGCCAAGTTGATAATCTGCAATCGTTAACGCTAGTCGAAAACGAATCAAATGTATGGGAATGACATCATCTCAACGTAAAGTCACGTGGTCAGAACAAACGAATAGAAAATTCGTAGCCAAGTTTACATCGTTCAAAATTATAGAATGAATTGTTATCGTTTCTACAATGTTCAACGCTACATCCTTTGTTATACAAACGCTACATTGTAGAACGAGCGGCCGACTCAAGCGCGTCAACATGGCTACCAACTTAACGTTTTCTACATTTGCTGACACCGAGGTGTTACCGATTGGAGAACGGAATTCGACACAAAACGGTTGTAACTTGGCTAGGGGGACTTATGTTTTATCGATAATCGATCTACACGACGGAAGCATATTTTTTCCACACACTGTCACTGAAATTTAAAAAAAAATGTTACCTAATTCAAATCATAGTACCTGTATATTACAAATATTTAGATAAAAAAATTAAATATAAATACAGATTTATATTATCTTTCAAGAAGACAAATTGTCAACAGCAAAAAGTCGTCGTGAACTTGAAAACGTAAACCAGTCCACAACCTGTTCATCAACGCATTGGAAAATTGCTTGAGTATTATTTATGTTAATTATAAATACCTAAGGTAATATTAAGATCAAGAATAAAAAGTTTTTTTACAAACCAGTTTTTATTTTCTATTAAAAACCAGTTTTCAATTAAAATATTTTTTTCATAGCAAACTTTTATAGCGCGATATAAAAACATTTATAATTAATACTCATCAAGACCATTACACTCGGCTACCACTGCTCAACCCGCCCTGGGCCCGCGTGGTGGATTACGGCCCATTCCCTCTCCTAGAGGCCTGAGTCCCAGCAGTGGGAACATTAAAAGGCTGAATATGTATATGTAAGACCATTCCAAAAAGTTTAAACATGATAGGGTTATCTTATTGCGCTTATTACCGAGTTCCTGTAGCTATCTTCCAGCTCCATCATCAGACCCTGGTTACCATCTAACACCAAAGTACTCGTCAAGACGAATCATACGAGCCTAAACTCGATGGGGTTATGTCGTTTAACTACCGATTTCCTTTGGCCACCTTCCGGTTCCATCATCAGATCAGCTCCGTTATAATAATTTTGCATTGTCATCTGATTTACACATGCACGCAAAATTTCAGCTCAATCGGTAACCGGGAAGTGCATCAAATTTAATTTTGAAGATTAAAGACAAGCAAACATCGGGGCAGGTGAAACTAGATAAAACTTGTAAAGAAGTTTCCCCTCACTAGGAAATACTCCAGTATTAATAATAATAATAATAATTTATTTATTTATTTAGTAACAATGATCCATAATGATTAGTAACAATTTAAAACTTATAAACTATGTTAGTAGGTACAAAATACAATCATAACATACATTTTACTTTACAATTTAATTGAATTATAAAAAATTAAAATAAAAAATTGAAAAGTAAAGTAGTAGTAGTAGGTGTTGTAGTAGTAGTTGAGTATTGTGGATGCATTCACAAACATGGAACTCACATAAACAAGACACTCAGACCCGGAACAACTATCTTCCATACTAATTTGTTGCACTGTTCCGAGCAGAAATTGAACCCTGCCCAAGCCAAGTTACAACCATTTCGTTTCGATTCTCTTTTCGTTGATGACGTCATCTCAACGGTCAGTCACGTGGTCAGAACAAAAAAATAGGAGGCGTGGCCGACTCGAGGCGATCAACGAAAAGAGAATCGAAACGAAACGGTTGTAACTTGGCTAGGGGGGCAGGACACGCAGCGTAGCCGCCAATCGCCAGCCGAACCAGCTTCGGATGCAGCTGATGATGTTCCAGTATCGGACATGGAGCGACTGTCAATCTAACTTCCACAACCCAGTAACCGAGTAAGAAAGGAAAGAATACATGCTCATTGGCAACACACGATGGATACAAACAATGCAGATAAGTACAAAACAAAAAGAAATAGTACATTTTGGAGGGCTCATTTTCGAGGGCTGCAGTGACAAATCTGCACGTGTATCAAACGACTTTTTTCAATACACTTACAAAATGAATAAACGGGGGTTGACCGGCGACTCGTGGGGGTCGACGCGCGCCCAGCCTGATACGATAAATGTAATAACATTGTGGCGGGGGATAGCACGCGCTCTTTTCTGCACTAGTGCGGAAAACAGTCTATTGCGTGCCTATAAGCGGTGGGATAAGAGCGGGTTTTCGAGTAAGTGTATTGAAAATTTAATTTTAAGACAATGGTGCATCACGGCTGCGAATAATGCGATGATAAAGGAGACATATAGGAGACGCATGAAAAACGTACGTTGTTAGCATGCGGGCTGGTCGGAAAAATTTAGGTACTTCTAAAAGGTTGTTCCACTTTAGAATAAAATTTTAATGTGATCGAAAAAAAATGTTATAAGTAAGTGTTTTGTTTTCTTTCATCCCCCTCACAGAACCAGACCTTACACCTTCGGATTTTTTACTCAGGGGTTATCTGAAGAGTAGGGTGTTTTTTTTAAGGGTGAAATCATCCACTGACTTCTCCTGCTCTGGGTAGGGCGGGAGGACGTGTCAGACTTTTACTGACTTAAACCACACCTGTGTCCTTCAGTTGCCCTTTGCGTTCTAGGACTACGGGTTTCCTTTTCAGAAATTCCCCGCAGTCCTAGCGGGTATCGGCCCTGCTAGGCTCATACGGTTTGCTGACATCTCTTTGAGGAGCGCGTGGATGACGCTGTTGACGACTGGGCTCGGTCCGGTTCCGGTCAATTACAGGACGGCCGGACGGAAGCTACCCATTGCTCGACGTCCGCAAGCCCGCGTCTACCGTGGTTGGTAGTAAGAGTAGGGTGAACAACAGTAATCCATCAACCATATCTGATTGAAGGAAAACATTAGCCAAGACATCAACAAAATTCCTACTCAACTTCTGATACGAAGAGTGCCAGAGCTGCGAAGCATGACTTTTGAATAATGTTATTTTCAAGAAGTAATTTTACCATGTTATCAGTTTCTAATTTTGTAATTTAACGCATACTAGATTTAAATATATTTGTTAATTTTTTATGCTTCTACAAAAGTGAATAATATTGCTGAGACAACTTGTATATAGGTACCTATATATCTTATAGTAAATTATACGTATGTTTATTGTATATATACATATACATACTGTTGTACACTTATTTTCTTATTATTATTTTTTTATGCACCTAAGTAGGTGAAGTTAGAGTCTAACCTCCTTTAGTTAGACCATGTTATCTCTCTACCGCCCTTATTTGACTGGTAAAGAATGCTTACGGTATTAAGTCCACCTTTGTACCTTTGTGTAGCATGAAGTTTTAAATAAATAATAAATTTTAAAAAATCCACATATCTCACATAAATATTTACTTAAATATTAGTCCATAATAGTATTCAAATATTTCTCATGGCTCCATCGCAATCCGCGATACACCTCACTGTTGCGCAAGCGCAGCCATCCTCCCCGCCTTTATATTACTTCACAGGTATACAGATTGCACCTAACGATTCGGATGACTCACATTCGCAAGCATTTGTTTTGAAATAAAATTTGGCAATATTTAAATTCAGGGTAGCCAACTCGCAATGGGTAGGTACATAGCTCGCCGTCTGACGTCCGGTAAGAACGTGTAAGAGATGTCAGCAAAACTGAAAGGGCCCAGCAGGACCGATGGATGCCTGTTGGAGCTGCGAGAATGTTCGAAAGACGTACCGTGGCCCTGGAACACAGGTAGGGTAGGGTAACTGAAAGAACACATGCGGGTTTTAGTCAGTAAAAGTCTGTCGCGCCCTCTCGCTCCACCCAGAGCGGTAGAACTTATTCTTCTACTTATTAGACTTCCCTTCTCAAAAAAAGGGTAGCTAATTTTCATCTATACATTTTTAAGTTAAGATTTTTTCTACCCGTTAATATAAAAAAAAACACTACAAGGATTTATTTGAAACTTTATGTATACTGTTTTTTTTTATCCCTTATAATAAATATGGGATACAAAAACAGTATGTGAATAAGAAAAAAAGTGCATTTTTCTATTTTCATTATTTTAAAACTGGCAATGTACCCAAATTGGTACAGTGGTGGTGGTGGTAGTGATAATTTTTGAAACAAGGTTTTTCTATACACAGAGTTTCTTGCATTTTTTGCAACTTATACTATGGAAGATAAAACATTGTAAATACTCGTTTCGGTAGGTGTTCCCAAATCGGTACGGCGACCAAGAATCGGTTAAACGAATATTACTTCTTTATGTACAGTCAGGGATCAAAAGTGCAGGTGCACTGGTGCACTGTACCAATCCTAAAGTGTCTAAAATTTCTTTGTTGTAGAAGTTCAATAGTCCACAACTATTGTATTCAGTACTTTAGATTCTATGCTACCAATTAAATCAGTCATGAACCATTGACCCTCTTCTACAAAGAAATTTTAGACATTTTAGGATTGGTAAGGTGAAAATGCACTTTTCACCCCTGACTGTACATTCCACTGGCCTGGCCACCCTATTAATGTGTGAAAATAGATCAATTGGGATGTAAACTGATGGTTGGTTTTATAAATTTTCAATTACCTAACGACAACGTTGTATTGTTTATGTTACTAACTTATTATCAGTATCACAATGATCAATAAGTAGATAGCATGTCTATTATCCGTGTTAAAGATTTCTCCCCAAGGTGGGTTCCTGAGGTGAGACGACGCCGCTGAAGACCAGACCTGGGAAGAGATGGTAAGACGACCTAGACTCCTAGTGCAAGGGCTGGTTCGAGGTGGCCGGAGAAAAGAAAACTGGGACTTAAGGGAGGCCTAGTAGTGTAAAAGCAATGCTTAAAAGTGCTCAAAAGTATCCAACATGTTTCTTCAATATAACAGTAGATGCTGCTGAGCACTGCCAACTCGAAAACAAAGATCAGTATTGGACAACACCGAAAGGGGGTAACTTCCAAAACTTAAAAATTATAAATCTTTAGATATAAAAGCGAAATACCACTCACTGATTAATCACGAAATCTCGAAAACTATAACACCTACAAACTTAAAATTTGGCAGGTAGGTTCCTTATAGGGTGTAGACATCCGCTAAGAATTTTTTAGCGGATTTTCCGAAATTCACCCCCTAAGGGCATGAAACGGGGGTCCAAAGTTTGTATGGAGAAACCGACTTTCACGCGGGCGAAACCGCTGGCAGAAACTAGTATAAGTATAATTATGACAAAATCCCAGCACAACTTTACCACTATATAGCCTCCTTGTCCATTCGTCTACGAAAAACAAAACGAAGTAGTAACAGAGTTCAAAACAACGAGGCTACAAATATCTTATCAACTCCAAATACAAGTTAAATAACCCAGCCAGTAGACTATCCCATATACTGAATATATACCACTTTGCGATATTGAACACACCTGACCCAATTACGATTTCCCACAATCAGCTCACTACAACTCGCTCGTCATCAGGCACTGGTGTTCTATGTTCATAATGTAAGGCCTTGTCCTGAGTGAGAGCGCGGTGACTAGTGCGGGCGCGGGCGCGGTGGCGGGTGCAGATGCGATGGCGGACGCTATGAGTTGGCCACAGTACATAGCGAATAACTAGAGTAGTTGTAGCGGACTGTAGAAGATAGCAACAAAACTTTGATTTCAATTTTTACTTTAATAACATATACGTACAGTGTCAATAAAGCTGATCTTTTAATATTACATTTAACCTTTTGAGTGCGTAATTAGAGAAACAATAGAAAGACAATGGCGCGTGAACGCCGGCGTTAATGCGGGGATCAACAGCTTAAATAATAAATTAAGTGATCAAATGCTGCAAACAATTTTTAAATAGCGTGCAAATCCCCATCATTTTTTATTTCTATTCACCCCTTTTTTTGATCTGGGAAATCATCAAATAACTCTTCCCGCTCTGGTTGGAACGAGAGGGAGTGTGAGACTTTTACTGACTTAATAAACCCACCTGTGCTCCTTTAGTTGCCTTTTGCGTTCCAGGTCCACGGTAAGTCTTTCAAACAACCCCGCAGCCGATTCTATTTTGCCTCAGCGTTTCTGTTCACCCCATTTGACGGTAATCATTAGACAATCACTCCAACACGTCGCGCTAGATGCCCGCCATAGTGACCAAAGCGTGGCCGGAAACGGCGCGGCGGTTTAATATGGTCCCCCCCCCCCTAGCCAAGTTACAATCGTATCGTTCGCGCCGAACGCCACGAGTAGGCCACGCTTCCGATTCCTTTGTTCTGACGTCATCTCAACGCTCAGTCACGTGGTCAGAACAAAGGAATCGAAGGCGTGGCCTACTCGAAGCGTTCGGCGCGAACGAAACGATTGTAACTTGGCTAGGGGGGCTGGTATACTTCACGCCCGTCATAGCACCCGCGCAAGCTCCACACCCTGGTCGCGGTCTTAATCCACCCACGGTGCACTTTCTCCGCGCATCGAAGGCACATTATGAAAGCTATGTACCGCCCGCGCAATTGAGATCAATTTGCCTGTAGCTATTGTGAATTATTTGAGTCTGTTATGGCGGATTTATAAGCTTACTAAACGGCTCATTGGGATTGGGCCTAACATGGAGGATGTTGTAATCGAAGGATTAGAATTTTAGATTGTAACCCTGTTATATCTACAAGCTTTAAAGTTGTTATGTATAAAATTTTCTAGTTCATTTAATTAGGTAAATATTGGTATGTTTTTAGCAATCTACTGCCCCCTAGCCAAGTTACAATCGTATCGTTTGCGCCGAACGCCTCGAGTAGGTCATGCCTCCGATTCCTTTGTTCTGACGTCATCTCAACGCTCAGTCACGTGGTCAGAACAAAGGAATCGGAGGCGTGGCCTACTCGAGGTGTTCGGCGCGAACGAAACGATTGTAACTTGGCTAGGGGGGCTGGGCAAAAAATATCCGGCTTTCCACGCTGTGTTCCAAGCGCATCTCAAATAGATGTCAGCAAAATGGACGAGACCCACTAGGGCCGATGCTGGCTAGGACTGCGAGATTGTTTGAAAGGCCAAAGGTGGACCAATGATCTGGTGAGAGCCGCGGAAATCCGATGGATGCGAGACGCACAGGACCGTTCGTTGTGGCAACACTTCGGGAAGGCCTATATCCAGCAGTGGACGTCTTTCGAATGAAATTGTTTTTATAAGTTAAGATAGATAAAATGTATGGCTGTGTGATGTGTAGATGTGTAGATGTGTGTGTGTAGCTTTGTAAGCATATTGTCACATACGAACTATGTATACCTATATAAATCACTGATGATCCAGTTGACTCATGGAGTAGTACACATCACGTTGTTTACTTAACCCGTCCTTCACACCACATCGCATGGCGACCCTGCCAGTCGGCTGCCAGTCAGCTGGACATCGACCAGGGACTTCAGACAGCTTCTCGTCGCGTCGAGTCGCAGGCCATGGGGACCACATCGTCTAAGGAAGAAGTGATTATCGCTCAGACGGCAGCGGGTGGTTCGAATGCTGCATCGGTTACACAAGAGCAACTAACAACTATCAATACGGTGCTGTTATTGTTGATGATGGATATATTAAGATGGTCACCCATCCACAATCCGATCTCAGCAAGCATAGCTTAACCTAGGAGATCGAAGCATGCGGTTAAAATTCTATTAACCATGAGCTTTATAATGTCTTCTAACATTATTTTGCAAATATTCGTGACACAAAGTTCAATGGTCGATTTATTCGCCATTTCAGCAATAAGTTTCGTGAATCCAAGTTATATTGCATTCAGCCTCCGTTTGCTTTGAATTATTACTTTTTTATTTACTTTTAAAATAAACTACCATCGTTTGAATGGAATCGTACAGAATAATGGATCGTTTTGAGTTTGTTTGTTAGTTTTAGTTTATGCAGTTTTTTTAATAAAGTTTATTGAAAAATTAGTTGAAGGTTTTTGCCTTGCAAAAACCTTCATTAAATATAACCTATATCGATTTGTAATATAAACCCCCCTAGTCAAGTTACGACCGTTTCGTTTGCGTCGAACGCCTCGAGTAGGCCATGCCTCCGATTCCTTAATTCTGACCACGTGACTGAGCGTTGAGATGACGTCAGAACAAAGCAATCGGAGGCGTGGCCTACTCGAGGCGTTCGACGCAAACGAAACGGTCGTAACTTGGCTAGGGGGGAAGGTATGTTTCACTTGGCGTCGGGAATCACAGGGCAATCCCCGGACACCGTAGACGCAAGCTTAAGAACGACGAACAATGGGTAGCTCGCTGACCGGCCGTCCGGTTAGGACTGAGCCCGGCTCAAAACTGAAGGGGCCCAGTAGGGCCGATAACCAGAGGGACGGGGAATTTCTGAAAAGGATGCCACACAGGTGGGTTTTGATCAATAAAAGTCTGACACGCCCTCTCGCACGATCTAAAAAAAAGTACCTAGGTTTTTGGAGGACTACCCGTGGACCCAGTAGGCTTCGACCCTGCTGGGCCCCTACGATTTGCTGACATCTCCCTGAGGTGCGCGTGGAACAATACGCGCCGTCGACGACTTGGGCTCGGTCCGGACGGTTATCGGACGGTCGGACAGTGAGCTACCCATTGCTCGCTGTCCGCAAGCCCGCGCCTACAGTGGCCGGTAATTGGGATCGGAATCCCGGCAGCTGGGGCGAGAAGACCGTTGCCGCGGTCGGCCTCCTCCTTTGCTAGCATTACTGCTTCGCAGAAGAAGGTGACCGCCTGCCACTCCTCCTCGCTCCGGACCATGGCCTGTACCAAGGCCCGGCGCGAGAGATCGCTGCCGCCGCCGATCGCTCCCACGAGGGCACGGCGGTGCTCTGCCCAGTGTTGTGCTGGGCACACCTCTACCGTATGCTCCACCGTGTCCTCCGGGCGGTCAGGTTTTTAGAGGTGGGAAATCATCAAATAACATTTCCTTCTCTAGGTGGAACAAAAAGCAGTGCCAAACTATCACTGACGTATCCACCCGTAACCACGGTTCGGACACGGACTCTTTATAATAATTTCGAAGCTGAAACGCAAAGGGCAATTAAAAGAACACGATTGAGTTTTAGTCAATAACAGTTTAACACTCCCTCTCGTCGCTTACAAAAGCATTACGCACAATCTGGGGCCCAAGTCTGCTATTTTTATAAATTCGTCATACCAACACGATCCCATTATCATTTTGCTAAAAGTTCGTAATCTGCTAATTTATAATGATCGATCATTGATCGGTCAATGGTCTCGTAACAGAGTTGTGGTAGAATGACATTATCGAGCTTATGAAAAGCAATGACTGCACAATGACGTTCTAAGATAGGTCACTGATCAAAGGAACTGTCAAAATTTTAGCAGATTATACGTCAGACATTCATTTGACAATATTTACGAGATTACCATTCTATGTCACTTCTTTCAATGGAGTGTCAGTGGTTGACCATTAGGAAGTCATAATGACGCCATTACATTAGTAGATTACCAAATTTGTCAAAATCAACAATTATTATGAAATCAATGATAGAGCATTCTGACACTATTGTACTAGCAGACTTGAGGCCCTGTTCTGGAATGAAGGACAGGAATCAGGATAACAATAAGTTGGAAGGGCCGTTTCCTTCAGGTCGCCATTTGTAAGTAGTAGAAGACGTCAAAATGAAAAAGTAAAAAAGGGGGGTGTGAAGTATTCTACCACAGAATTGATCGTTCAAGAGGAAAAGGATAAGCCTAATAAAACCACAAAAACCCGAAGCATAAACAAAGTAAACGAGGCGTAGGTACCTAAGAAGTTGAAAACCGTTAAAAGTTTTCAGACGATATCCCGTAGACTCGCGACTTGCGTGACTCCATCGCAAATAGTCTATGGTTGACAGAAACAAATTGCTTTTTCAACGTTGCTTCAACAAATAAACTAGATTTGATGACAGTCCTAAAGGGAAATTAGATTTGTGCGGCGAATAAACATGGCATTCATTTTTTTAAACAAAGGAGGGATTCTACACAGTGATATTTTTTTTTTATGTTTGCTATCTAAGAACTCCGTATTGCGATTGGAAAATATTTGGTTAATTTTTTGAAAAATGTTTTTTGTTTTTATTTGAATTTGAATCTTAAAATATATTTCTGAAAATATTATAGGCACTTATTACCGATTTTGATATTTTTATCAAGAAGTCAAACAAATTATTCTGAAAGTACTACTTTAAAGTAGAACTGATAAGAAGATCACAGATGGCTGACGGACGGACGTTAACAAACCCATAGATTTTTTGAGGGGATAAATCAGCTGATTACTTCTCCTGCTCTAGGGAGTGGAAGGGCGAGGAACCCAAAGATAAGATCTCGATTTAGGTAGTTAAGCGACTATGACGAAACTAACCAAATAGTACTGATGAAAAAGATAGCATCGAGTTGATGATTACGCCAGTAGGTAAGCACGAGAACTCCGTAATAAAACAATAAATCTATGGCCTTAATGAAAAAAAGGTAAAGTCCCGTGTTTTTCGCAGACTTTCCCCCTCTTTCAAGGGTCGTCCGAAAGGGAACCCCGGGGGTCCTGGGACGCAAGACCCCGGGGTTCCCTTTCGGACGACCTTGCTAGGACGCAAGGCAAACAAGGAACATTGGAGTGGGTTTTAGTCAGTAAAAGTCTGACACGCCCTCGCGCTTCGCCCTAGTACGGGGGAAGTCATTGGTTGATTTCCCACCTAAAAAAAACTTCACATTTCCATTCTAAGGTTGTCTGGTAGATATCGCTGTCAAACCGCCATAAGACTAAAGGGCCTATTACACTACTCGATATTCAGACAGTCTTAGTCGATGTCGCGTAGTGTAATAAGGGTTAGACCGGTCTTCTCGGAACAAAAAATAAGACAGTCTGAATATCGTGTGCTGAATATCGCGTAGTCTAATAGGCCCTTTAAGTTTGTGTAAAAATTTTGTTATTTACTATTTTGGTGTACCTAAATGTTTATTCTATTCTATTTTATTCCAGCAAACTGTCGATTGTTCCCTTCGCCATATTTTTTCTCAGTCTACCGAATAAGGCAGGGACTATCCCCTGCCTAATTCGGTTCACCTCGACAGACATATCCGACGATTATATTTTTAACCACGTCAATGGGGTGCGAAATTTTCGTGAAGATAAATTGACGAATGATGATAGATGGGTCACTTTTTGTGTAAAACTCACGATCTTTTTACTTTTTTAGGGAAACGCAAAAAAAAATAAGAAGTATCTCCCTTGTTTATAGCAGGATATAGGTTACTTACATAAATAGAGGGACGTGGAGTAGACAAAATAAATACACAGTCTTATTTCCCAAGTTGCTTTTTGTATGTGCTGCTAAATAAATAATAGTAATATTTCACAACTATCACACAACGCCGTCTAGTCCCAAGCTAAGCAGAGCTCGTGTTATGAGTACTAGACAACTGATAAACATACTTATATATTTCTAAATACATACATATTACAGATAAATTACAACCAGACACAGAAAAAATGGTCGTGCTCATCAGACAAACATTTGTCCTGAGTGGGAATCGAACCCACGACCTTCGGCATAGCAGTCAGGGCCACTAACCACTAGACCAACAGGCCAATCAGAAAATAAATGATTATAATGATAATAAATGATTGAATAACCTAAGCCACATTGGTGAGTATCTGAATGGGGAGTACCTGAAGTATTCAGATCCACTTAATCTACCTGGGCTTCCCATCTGAGTTGGGATCGGCTTCCAGTCTTACCAAATACCAGCTATTTACATGGGGCGACTGCCTGTCAGTAGGTAGATTCTCCTGCATGGATCAAGTGTTCGATGCGTAGGTTATCATGATCCACAAAACTACACTTCATGTGAGAATTATGCCCGGGGCGAAACTCCGCTGCCGCGACAAGTCTCAGTCTCTGTCTCAGGTAAACGTAACACACACACTCACTAATATTATAAAAGGCGAAAGTTTGTGAGTGTGTATGTTTGCTACTCCATCACGCTGAAACTGCTGAATGATATTTAACATACGGGTAAACCATATCCTGGTATAGCACATAATATACTTTTTATCCCAGGAGTTAGGAGGAGTTTTTATCCCTTGGGATAATTTTCTACTATCACGCAAGTCGTTAGCAAAAAGATCCAAAATAAAAATTAATGGTTTGAATATACTAAACAATATAATATAGAGATGCACACTCACTCACTAATATTAATAATGGTGAAAGTTTGTGAGTGTATATTTTTGTATATTTGTTACTCCATCACGCTGAAAGTACTGAAGGGATTTGGGTGCAATTTGGATTACGGGAAGGCCATGTCCTGGCATAGTCCTAGCACTTAGAATACTTTTTATCCCAGGAATACGTTCCCTTGGGATAATTTTCTACTATCAAACGGGTAAAGCCGGTGGCATCAGCTACGAGTAGTTTATTAATAAGTGCCATAAAACCAACACCCCACAAAACATAACCATCACATAATGGTGTCCACAGCTATCCCATAACGTTCGCAAATTGCTCAATAATCCAAGCAGGGAGTGTAAATTTAGCCAGATCAATAGCTCGGAGTCTGGCCTGGCTTAATGGCTCGTGTAACATCGCGTATAGAAGTGCTAACGAATTCAATTAAATATGCATGGGACAGCCGTGAGGCTTTTAGCGACTAGACTTTCAGGACATTTTTTAATGGGAAAAGCTTTTAAGCTGGCAGGAAAGATATGTAGGTAGATAGAATATACTTTTCCATAATGTTTCTTTACCTGTAAGGTAGAATAAAAGCACCTGAGACATATCGAATTGGTTTTCCAACAGCATTTTTTTTTAATGTCGGAAATCATCTAATGTCTTCCCCCGTTCTAAGGTAGAGCGAGAAGGTGTGTCAAACTGTTACTGACTAAACCCGTCATGGAGCGAAGGGGAATGGCAGACGGTCGCCTCCTGTGAAACAGTAATGCTAGCAAAGGAGGCAGCCGCATGCGTGAGGGAACGAACATCCTCATCCTCAGCATCGGCCCAGCAGGGCCGATGCTAATGTCTTCCCCCGTTCTAGGGTGGAGCGAGAAGGCGTGACTGACTGTTACAAACTAAAACCCACCATGGAGCGAAGGGGAATGGCAGACGGTCGCCTCCTGTGAAGCAGTAATGCTAGCAAAGGAGGCAGCCGCATGCGTGAGGGAACGAACATCCTCATCCTCAGCATAGGCCCAACAGGGCCGATGCTAGCTAGGGCAGCGGGAATTTTCTGAAAAGGAAACCAGTGGTCCTAGAACGCAAAATACAACTGAAGGACACCGAAGTGGTTTCACTCAGTAAAAGTCTGACACACCTTCCTTCACAAACCTGGAATGGAAATAATCATTGATGATTTCCCACCTTTAAAATAAAAACCCTTCCACGTTTATTGTTCTTTCTATTAGCGAAAACCTAAAAAATGTAGAAAATGTCTGTTTCCACTTGCCATATTACGTCACGAAAACAAAGCAAAATTAGCACATCTACCGGTGGACAACATTACTATTTTACGATATGATCAGCCATGTTTGACCATTTCATAAAATAATCATGCTTTTAGCTGGTCATATCGTTAAACGCAGTTTTCATTGATATGATTTGTCCATATCATGATGTGGCCAACTGACAAGGTTCTATATCATGAAATGGTGGCATTTCATGATATAGAACCGCCGATTATATCATGAAGTGATGAATTCTAAGATCTGGCTTATGTGGGGGCCAGATCGTTTTTAATAAAAACTTATTTTCTGACCCTTCACCAAACTATCTAGCAGAAATCAACAAATCGAACAGCAAATTAATATGCGCCTATCACCAAAAACTTTTCCATCACACAGTACCGATTGAAAACAATATTTCAGGTACATACAATTGTCTGGTGCGTACTTTAATTAATGACGGCATTCAAATTAATTCAGTTCGGATAATAACTGTGAGTTATGGCACTTTACCCACGAGCCGGTTATTACCCGGTTATTCCCCCGGTTGAAGTG
The DNA here is from genome assembly GCA_905147345.3 of Mythimna impura. NCBI lineage: Eukaryota > Metazoa > Arthropoda > Insecta > Lepidoptera > Noctuidae > Mythimna > Mythimna impura. The sequence goes on along the minus strand of LR990362.1, from coordinate 7,899,600 downwards.
GACAATGGACTTCGGAAGCGGTAAATTTTATTGCACTTGAATATAGTGAAATACATAAATTCAGGTTCAGGCTAGGTTGTCTTTGAGCTCGATGTTGGTTATAATAGAAAATGGTTAGCATTCGCTGCAGATCAGAGTTCTTAAGGCCCTTGCGCCCGAGCAGTGCCATAAAACGATGCCTTTCTGAAGCCTACTCTTCGGTGACGGCTGGTTAATAGATTTGAAAAAAAAAAAATTATCATAGATTTATGTACAACATTATCAATATCTGATTTTTTTCATGCGATTAATACTTTTTTTGTCTAATATAATATTTAACGTCATGATATTTTTTCGCTTATTATCCTTACTCCTTTGAAACGGCTTTGATCTTTAGAAATATGTTTAGGTGCACAAAAAAATATCTAGCTAAGTGTACCTCAGAATATACATAGCATATGTAAATCAATCAATATTTCGCAAAGTAAATGGATTTAAAGGTCAGGTGGGCTCTATCTGGGTGTAGCTGATCGGTCAGCTGAGTTCTATCCGGGTGTAGCTGATCGGCCAGATGTTCAAGGGACTATAAGCCTTAAGTAGGAACTGGGTAACCAAAAGTAATGAGAGAGAATCACCGCTCTGTTGGCGTAGTGGTTGAGCGATTGGCTGCTGCTAGTTCAAAAAAAATAATTACAATAATAAAAGACAGCACTGATACGGAGAAACTAGGTTAGCAGGACGACTTGAAAGACTTCTGATTGAAATCACTGAAGCCACATCAATTCCAGATTACAGAACCTTATTATCTCCACAATTTAATAAGAGAAAAGGTTTTCGAGAAGCAGATTATGCAAAGTGATCATGAAGTGAAATATCTTTTCAGAAAATGACTGATGGTAAATTTCCGAAGTCAAAGGAAATTCAATCTTAATTCCCTCATCAACATTATGCATAGATTCTCCAAAATGTACCTACTTACATTTTCTATAAATCTTTAGAAAGATTTAGTGTTATAATTATCCCAAAGGTACATACCTCCAAGATAAAAAGTATGCTATGTGCTATTCCAGGACATGGTCTACCGGTATACCAAGTTTCATTGAAATCCGTTCAGCCGTTTGGGCGTGAAGAAGTAACAATGGGGAATGAACTGCTTGCGTCCGTAGGATTTACTTAGTTCTGACCACCCTACACGTGTCCCCTGGGTAGTGCTAAACGAGCAGTAAATACGGTGGTAGGCCATAGCATCGGCTGCCGGCTTAAAAGTTACCACCCACCAGACAAAGCCATGCCGCCAAGCGATTCGTCGTGTTCCGGCGTGATGTCTGGTGAAGCCGTATGGTGGAAGATGGGTCTGAGCAGTTGTGTTGTGATGTATACCGGGTATGATGCACCAGCTATTGTTGTGTCGGACGTTTGATCGTGGAGGGTAGCGGGATCCGAAGCACGGTGCTCCGCTGGCCGACCGTAGGTAGTTGGGGGCCCAAGTAGTGTGCCAGCCACACACGAAAGGCTGCCCCGCCAACTGCGAAAAATCCCAGGGTGGCCCCCATCGTGCCGGTTGGCGACCGGGCGAGAGGACCCGATGGCGATCCCTGGGGGGGTTCGGGCGTCCCCGCAGTCTCCAGATCAACCCTCCATTGGCACAGCAACTCTGGTTGTGTTGTTGGGTTTAACATTGCATCACCTCGCTCAACTGCCATCTTCCATCTCTCCTATTCACTCCACACACAAAACATGAAAGGTAAAAAGAAAGGCAAGTGTCAACAGCGGATGCACGTCCTCTCATTTCAAGTGCACCTTTCTAATATTAGAGGGCTGCACTCCAATATCGATGCGGTCCACCACCATCTTGAGACTGACAAGCCACACTTGCTTTTCTTGACGGAGACCCAAATTAGATGTCCGTTAGATACGGCGTACCTCAACTACCCGGGATACTCACTGGAGCATCATTTCCTGCAGCGTGCCGGGGTCTGTGTGTACGTCCGTAATGACATCTGCTGCCAGCGTCTCCGTCACCTTGAAGACCCAAGTTTCTCTACGTTATGGCTGTTGGTGGACACTGGTATGGACAAAATTGTTTATGCCTGTGTCTACCGATCGCACAGCGGTGATCAGGAGACGACTCGGCTGTTCGACCACCTCAGTGAGGCCGCCGATAAGGCTCTGCATCGACACCCTGATTCGCAGCTCGTCGCTCTGGGGGACTTTAACGCCTGCCACCAAGACTGGCTTTTCCCATACCAGAAGACCGACCACGCTGGGAGAGAAGCGCGAAACTTTGCAGTATCGATGGGCCTTTCCCAGCTGGTTAAGCAAGCGACTAGGGTGCCTGATGTAGTTGGTCATACTGCCAATTGTTTAGACCTTCTGATGACCACCGATCCGGACAGATGTATTGTAACAGTTTCCTCACCACTTGGAACTTCAGATCACTGTCTGGTGAAGTCTGTTTCGTGCTTCTCCCCACCTGACTGCGACTCACGCGGTGAACGGAGAATATGGCGTTACAGGTCAGCAGAATGGGATGAGATGCGGCACTTCTTTGCGTCTTATCCTTGGCAGCAGGTCTGCTTCTCTTCTAAAAGTCCGTCGAGCTGTGCGGATGCTATATCCGATGTGATACGTCAAGCTATGGAGTTTTTCATCCCTTATAGAGACGTACCCATCGGAGGCTCAGCTCGCCCATGGTTCAACGCCGATTGCGTTCAAGCTGAAGAGCGTAAGCATTCGGCGTTTCTCGCCTGGGTTGACGCTCGTGACCGCAAAGCTCCGGATCTGAGCTCAAAGAAGAGAGCTTTCAACCATGCTGCCAAGTCTTACAAAAAGGCACTAAAGAAGGCTCGGTTCGACCGCATTACCCATATTGGCACAAAGCTCTCTGTACAGCCGTCCGGTAGCAGAGCGTTCTGGTCCCTTGCCAAATCGATCGAAGCGAACTTCTGTAGGCCCACATTGCCTCCGCTGGTTAAGCCTGATGGAACACTGGCTCACACGGCGAGAGAGAAAGCAGGTCTCTTTGCATCTCTTTTCGCCCATAACTCTCGTCTTGACACTAGCAGTGCTACTCCACCAACTCTACCTCACTGCAACACCTCAATGCCCGAGGTTTGCATAAGAAACAAAGAAGTTTTGAGAGCACTGTGTCGTCTAGACGTGAATAAAGCTAGTGGACCATATGGTATACCAGCAATAGTTCTCAAGGCATGTGCGCCCGAGTTGTCTCCTGTATTGACGCGCTTGTATCGCCTCTCATTTAGGACTGGTATAGTGCCCAAGTCCTGGAAGCTTGCCAACGTGCAACCCGTGCCCAAAAAGGGCAGTCGTGCCGATCCTGCCAACTATCGGCCGATTTCAATAACCTCCATACTCTGCAAGATTATGGAGCGTGTATTGAACTCGCGCCTCATGGCATACCTGGAAGGTAACGATCTCCTCAGTGACCGACAGTATGGGTTTCGCCACAATCGGTCTACTGGGGACCTACTAGTGTATACCACTCACATGTGGGGCGAGGCCCTTGAGAAAAATGGAGAAGCGATTGCTGTCTCCTTAGACGTCTCGAAGGCCTTCGACAGGGTATGGCATGCCAACCTTTTGAGTAAGCTTCCAGCGTACGGCATTTCCCCTGGTCTGATTAACTGGGTAAAAGACTTCCTGAGTGAACGGTCTCTCCGAGTTGTTGTCGATGGATGCTCATCAGAGCCCATGACGACCAATGCCGGAGTTCCTCAGGGGTCAGTTCTCTCTGCAACTCTTTTCCTGCTGCATATTAACGATCTGCTGATGCCCGGTATCTATGGGTATGCAGATGATAGCACAGTTGTAGAGAGATACCTGCCAGGTGCTCGGGCTAGTAAGGAGCTAATCCGGTCCGAACGAGAGGCTATGGTAGAGCGTACGAATGTCTCACTTCAGGCAGTCTCCATGTGGGGCGAAACCAATCTGGTAGGATTCAACGCCGCCAAAACACAAGCGTGTCTGTTCACCGCCAAAAGGAGTCCGTTCGCCTTGGCTCCTGCTTTTCAGAATGTATCTCTGGAGTGCACCGACCGCCTTCAGCTCTTGGGAGTTGAAATTTCTTCAGACCTCAATTTTGGGCGGTTCATTGAGTCCAAAGCCAAGGTAGCTGCTAGAAAACTAGGCGTTCTTGCAAAGGTCTGACGGTACTTCACACCGGGACAGCTTCTAATGTTATACAAAGCACAGGTCCGATCGTGTGTGGAGTACTGCAGTCACATATGGGCTGGTGCTGCAAAATGCCATCTAGCAGCTTTGGACTCAGTGGAAAGGCGTGCGAAGAGGCTAATTGGGGATCCAGATTTGGTTAAGTCCAATCTACAAAGCCTCGAGCACAGGCGCAGGGTAGCCAGCCTATCGGTATTTTACAGGTTGCATTTTGGAGAGTGTGCGCGGGAATTGCAAAACTTGATTCCGCCATCTCCTTTCTACCATCGGACAACCCGACGTACTGCGAGTATCCACCCTTACGTTGTTGAAACTTCAACGGTCCGGACTAAGCGTTTCGCTTCGTCGTTTATACCGCGTACATCGAAGGACTGGAACAATTTGCCTGCTGCGGTCTTCCCGTCCAACTATAATTTAGGTGTCTTCAAGGCTAGAGTGAATAGGCTCTTAATAAACTAGTGCGCCTCACCATCAATGATTGCATCGCTGCTTACCATCAGGTGGGATCGCAGTCAAGCACTGGTTTGTATGGGTTAAAAAAAAAAAAAAAAAAAAAAACATACACACCAACACAAGCTGTCGCCTATATGATATTAGTGTGATTATTATATTATTATCCCAGCAGGGTCGAAGCCTACTGGGGCCAAGGGCACGGCAACGAAGGAACAGGAGTGGGTTTTTAGTCAGTAAAAGTTTGACACTATCTCCCGCCCCGCCCAAGAATGAGGGATGTCATATGATGATTTTCCCACCGAAGAAAAGAAAAAATTAAGTTTGATTGTATACGGTAGGTAATCTCTGAAACTATAGAACCAATCTGAAAATTATTTCACTAATATGTAGCTGCACTATACAGTGCCGGATTAAGCCAGCACGGGGCCTGTAGCAAATTCGATCAAGGGACCCCGTGTGTAGGCATAAAGACACATAAAATAAAATTAATTGTAAAATTATTTAGCAAAGAAGTTATTTTCCTCATTTACCGTAACACTCAACAAATTTTTTTTCTTTAAACGATACTAATTAATACCTATAGTACTTTTGAAACCAGTGCTTGATTGCGATCCCACCTCATGGTAAGCAGTGATGCAATCATTGATGGTGAGGCGCACTAGTTTATTAAGATCCTCTTTACTCTAGCCTTGAAGACACCCAAATTATAATCGGACGGGAAGACGGCAACAGGCAAATTGTTCCAGTCCTTCGATGTGTATTAAACGACGAGGCGAAACGCTTAGTCCGGACCGTAGAGGTTTCAACAACGTAAGGGTGGATACTTGCCGTACATCTGACAATGGCAGAAATGAGATGGCGGAATCAAGTCATGCAATTTCCGCGCACACTCTCCAAATGCATCCTGTAAAAGACCGAAAGGCTGGCTACCCTACGCCTGTGTTCAAGGCTTTGTAAATTGGACTTAACCAAATCTGGATCACCAATTAGCCTCTTCGCACGCCTTTCCACCGAGTCTAAAGCTGCTAGATGGCATTTTGCAGCACCAACCCATATGCGGCTGCAGTACTCCACACACGATCGGACCTGTGCTTTGTACAACATTAAAAGCTGTCCCGAAGTGAAGTACCGCCGGATCTTTGCAAGAACGCCGAGTTTCCTAGCCCAAAATTAAGGTCTGAGGAAATTTCTAATCCCAAGAGCTGAAGGCGGTCGGTGCACTCCAGGAATACATCCCGAAAAGCAAGAACCAAGGTTAACGGGCTCCTTTTGGTGGTGAACAGACACGCCTGTGTCTGTGAATACCACCAGGGCCTCAAGTCTGCTATTACATTAGTGTCAGAATGGTCTATCATTTATTTCATAATTGTTGATTTTGACAAGTTTGGTAATCTACTAATATAAGTGCGTCATTATGACTTTCCAATGGTCAACCACTAACACTCCAATGAAAAAAGTGGGTAATCTCGTACATATAGACAAATAAATATCTGACGTATGCGGTAATCTGCTAAAATTTTGACAGTTCCTTTGATCAGTGACCTACCATTTAAAGAACGTCATTGTGCAGTCATTGCTTTTAATAAGCTCGATATTGTCATTTTACCACAACTCTAGTACGAGACCATTGACCGATCAATGATCGATCATTATGAATTAGTGTGTTGGAATTACGAATTTATAAAATTAGCAGACTTGAGTCCCAGATTGGCTTCACCCCACTTGGAGACTGCCTAAGTGAGACATTCGTACGCTCTACCTCTCTGAATAATATGTAACTGCACTATCCCTGACTGACATAGGCATCATTTTCATGGCATGAGTTTTTATATATTTATAAAGAGGGGAAGTGCTAAGCCACGGGTACAAGCTAGTATGTACAAACTTACAAACTTTCGTCTAAACTAACCGTGACTAAACCAAACCAAACCATACTCGAAGTTGATCTCCCTAAAAATATCCCTTCAAAAAACATAATATCTTAAAACAGAAGTATCTACATCATAACAAAATCATCACGTAAGCGAAACACACGTTTCGCGTTATTTTAGTGTCACGGCACGTGGTAGTGACATTTGACACGGCACTTTTTGTACCACGTCCGTCGGCACTTTTTGGTGCCACCCCTACAGTTTTGATTTCACCGTAAAAAATGTAGGATACGGATACACTTATCTTTCGCGCGAACGATATGTTATCGGTTATGGAGATGTGGTTCTCAACATGATTCTATTTTTATTTTGTTTCACGAAAGAAACTGAAATATTAACTTACTAATAGATACCTAAGAAAAAGACGTTTTTTGAAACTCACACACTTTGAACTACAACAACTTTAGATTAACTTGTAAAAGTAAAGATTAATTACCACAAAGCTAACAAATGTGTTACATGAAGTATCAACACGAAAGACTGGTCTTTTTACCCGACTGCAAGAAGGGTTTTCTGTTTAAACTGCAACAGTCGGGATCCATTAAAATAATCTAGACTAAAATCATTCCATATAATATGGGTCTCGACTGATGCAGTTTTGTTTTAATTAAATTGATTTCTACGCTACTGGACTGTATTGTTTTTTTTTTTCTTTTCCATTTAAAGTTTTTTTTTTTCGCAGTCGGGTTTTTTTATTTTTTAAATTTATTCTTGTATACATATTGTATTCAACAATGTCAGAGTATTACCTAATATGGTAAATTAGACGACTAAAATTTTAAATAAAAAAACGCGCAAAAACGTGAAATGGCTCTTAATTCATAATATTCTTTTTTCAAAATTATCCTTTTAATTTCCTTCTTAGTGGTCAATGACTAAACTCTATGAATATTATTTTTGTTTATGGTATTGTTTTTTTCTGTTATATCGCCATGTGACCAAACCAGAGATTGGAAAAAAATCAGTTATTCAGTATATGTTGTTGAATTATGCAAACATAAATGTATAATACAGTTGACTTTACTTTCACATTTGCAGGATTAGAACCATATTGAAAAAAATACAACATACATATGATGATATATATTTATATTCATCTTTTTTTACTAAAAAACTCAATTTCTGAAAAGGAATAAACAATTATTCCTTTTTATAAATTGTTTTTATTTGGATGAGTATATTTCAATTTAATGCACCAATCACATTGTATATGTCGTGGCCAGATCATAGAAATTGATCACTTCATGTAATGGCCAAGTAAAACTGGCCAGATCGTTTTAAACGTTAAAGTTTGATGATTTGTAAATCCTCGATTGGCCTAATTTCTTCAGACCTTTTATTATCATAGAAATCCTTCAACAATGTTATGGACAAACGAGGATCGACATATATTATCAACAAATGTTAAGGTTTCAACGATCTGGCCAGTTTTAGTTGGCCATATCATGAAGTGATCATTCTAAGATCTGGCCACGATATATACAACAGTATGTAATTTCAATATACTTTAAAACAATACACATGATTAAATTCTTAAGTAACTTTAATATATATACTTAAAAGAAAAGTCCTAACTGTTATTTATAATTGTTTATAATCAAAGACATTAAATATATACTACCAATAGACAGGACATAGCGAACAAAATCGTGCTCCGATACTTATTACCTAGTGGTCATAAGTCGCTCAGTCTAGTATGACGCCCCTACACGTCAAGTCGTGTTTGTATCCGCTCTATGCATTAAAAGAAAATCATTTTCTGAGAAAATATGCCGAACTGCGCATTACGCTATTGCAAATCTTGTTATGATAAAATGACTGGACCTAACTTCGGTTTATTTTCGTAAATATTTTTGATATTTACGAAGTAATTAATTAAAATTCAATCATTTTTATAAATAGTTCTAGAACATAATTCTGATTTTGTGATAATGCCATCTATTGCTGAAAAGCTCAACCTTACCTTTATCACACACTGACCCTCTACCACGAGCTCATAATGTGATCCATTTTACGACCTAAACCGAACTGTTACAGGGATGGAGCTATATAGCGTGTATAGCTCCATCACACTTTTTCGCTCGTATGACTGACATTTTAACATTATCATGGTACGGGCCCTGGCCATCTACCGAGCGATAGTTAAATAATTATAAATTTTGACAAATTTAATTCGCGTGTTTGCTATTCAAAGCCAGATGGCGTCACTTAGACATAGGATGACAGTTTTTCTAAGACATTTGTTCTGATAGCCGCTCTATTGCATCTCTTTAAATCCTTTAAATCTCTTTGTTTATAATCCATTTGCATCTCATTTTAGGTGCTAATATGAGCCATGCCGTTTTGATTGTATCTTATAGCAATCACATACATAAATTATAGTAATACATACAAATATAGGATCCATTTAAATTAAGAAGAGCTAACATCTATTGATAAATTATGGCTTTATAGGCCAGCAATAAATAACAATAAAAGTATATGGTCATAAATAAATACCCCATACCTACGACATAGAAAACCTCATTAAATGATCTTAAGGATGTAATAATTTACCTTTTAATTATTATTTACTAATAATTAATAACCTGTGACATCCTCGATTATGAAGGCAACGTGCAAAAAGTAATTAATAATATACTAAACAGCTTTAGTACATTATTATTTAAATAAGTAGACATTATTCACATGACGTCTTATGTAATCGTAGGGGCCCAGCAGGGTCGAAGCCTACTGGGGCCATGGGTAGTGTGAAAACGAATCCCGGGCCCTGGGACGAAGGAAACGAAGGAACAGGAGTGGGTTTTTAGTCAGTAAAAGTCTGACACTATCTCTCGCTCCGCCCAAGAGCGGGATTAGTCATAAGATGATTTTCCAACATAAAAAAGACGTCTTATTTTTAACTAGCTTTTGCCCACGACTTCGTTTACATGAATGTCAATGTCGTAACCAGATCAAAAGTAGCCTATGTCCTTTTTTGGAGTTAAAGCTTACTCCGTACCAAATTTCATTAAAATTTGTTAAGCAGTTTACCCATGAAAGCGTAACAGACAGACAGCTTTCACATTTGTAATATTAGGGGGTTACCATAACGTTCAAAGTAAGATTGTTTCATTCTTATTTTAAGTGTGGGTAAGAGACAGAGCTATACAGGTTGTCTAGCGCCATCTCTTACTCACACTGGAAATAAGAATGAAACAATCTTACTTTAAACGTCATGGTACAGGTCTTAGCATGGATTTACGCTTGACATGAATAATAATAAGATAGATATAGTAGATAGGTAGATTTAAGTTTCTGTGAAATTGTTAATTTTTAGTGTACAATAAAGTCTATTCTACTCTATTATATTCTATTCTATTCTATTCTATTCTGTTCTATTCTATTCTATTCTATTCTATTCTATTCTATTCTATTCTATTCTATTCTATTCTATTCTATTCTATTCTATTCTATTCTATTCTATTCTATTCTATTCTATTCTATTCTATTCTATTCTATTCTATTCTATTCTATTCTATTCTATTCTATTCTATTCTATTCTATTCTATTCTATTCTATTCTATTCTATTCTATTCTATTCTATTCTATTCTATTCTATTCTATTCTATTCTATTCTATTCTATTCTATTCTATTCTATTCTATTCTATTCTATTCTATTCTATTCTATTCTATTCTATTCTATTCTATTCTATTCTATTCTATTCTATTCTATTCTATTCTATTCTATTCTATTCTATTCTATTCTATTCTATTCTATTCTATTCTATTCTATTCTATTCTATAATGAATGCTGGAGTAAGTATTAACCAGTTAGCGATAGCCCGAAAAGACGCCAAACTTAAGTGATAAAGGGCAAGGAACATTGCTCGCAGACCAGATGATCGATGGGGACTAAAGTTTCTGGAATGGCCACCAGTGCCACCACATACCAGTAAACGCAGCGTTGAAAAGTCTCCTACAAGACAAGGTGGACCGATTACCTGGTGAGGGTTGCAGGAATCCGACGGATGCAAGACGCACAGAAGTAGTCGTTGTGGCGACACTTGGTGAAGCTCTATGCCAGATAATGGACGTCTTTCGGCAGAAATGATGATGAGATCTTGCGGAATTCAGTCTCTAAAAAATCCAAAGTAATGGTATAAATGCGTAAAGTAACTCCGTATGTCTGTCTGTTTGTTCGTTAAGTTTTCACACCTAAACCGCTGATTTAATTTTGATGAATATTCGTATAGAGATAGATTGGACCTTGCTTATACTTTATCCCGGAAGTAATATGTTCCCTTGGCACAAATTACGTCTTACACGTGGGCATAGCCACAGGCAGAAGCTAGCTTCTAAAGTCTAAATAATTTATTTATGTTAGGATCTATAAGCCTAACAGCAAATCTGATTTACACTTTACACTAATCTTAATTAAATTCCAATCTAGTTCAGATTCGTCATTAATAAATTAAGTTTATCGATAAACTAAAATATTTTTAATCCGATTGTTATAACGGGAGATTAATATTAATAAATAATGGATCTAGGATTCTTTTTTAAATATTTTTATGAGCATGCTAAATGAACATCTGCACTAATCGAAGGCCTTCACCAATATTCTCAAGTAGGTAATAAATAATATATTTTGTTTTTATAAATAAACCAGTGCTTGACTGCGATCCCACCTGATGGTAAGTAGTGATGCAATCGTTGATGGTGAGGCGCACTAGTTTATTAAGAGCCTATTCACTCTAGCTATTTACTAGCTATTTACTATATATATGTAATATACAAAATTCTCGTCTCATATATAGTGTTTGTTATCGAACTCCTACGAAGAGCTTAACCGATTTTTATGAATTTTTTGTGCATATTTGGATTTAGCCTATTCTAAATACAAATTTTAGGCGATGATTACCGGCTATTTTTACCCTCCTGCCTCCACCCTCCATTTAGCTTGCCGTCCGACCGTCCGGTAACAGTCCAGACCGAGCCCAAGTTGTCAAAAGGCGCTTAGTGTTCCACGCGCGCCTCAAGGAGATGTCAGCAAAATCGTAGGGGCCCAGCAGGGTCGAAGCCTACTGGGGCCATGGGTTGTGCGAAAGAGAACCCCGGAGCCCTGGAATGAAAGCAAAAAAGAAACAGGAGTGGGTTTAGTCAGTAAAAGTCTGATACGCCCTCGGGCTCCGCCCAAGAGTGGGAGATGTCATTAGATAAATTCCCACATAAAAAAACCCATTTATTTATTTGATAATTTAGATGGCTGAGCTACGTTTACCGGGTAAGCTAATAGGGATAATAATTATAGTTAGTATTTTATAGGTAGGTATGTAAGTTTGTAGCAATTTGTTAAATAAAAACTAACCAACTTTTGCTACAGTTTGCCAAATCGCAAAGTTTGGGAACCTTAGTCCGTCAATCCCCACTGACAAGTCGTCTAGCTTGTAAAGACATCCGTCATTCCACACCGCACGACAATTTATCCACCCTAGTGTTTTAACATCGCTACTTATAGACCACCAATATTAATAGACCACTGTCTCTGCTAAATTTGTTCAAGAGTTGTATAGCACAGGGAGATCAGTTAAAATTGGACGGTTATCATAGGGTCGTAATGTGCCATTTCCGATAAAGATTTTAGTATTTTTGGGTGATTTTTATGGATTTTAAAATGCTGTGAGGGTTTGATTTTTTGAGGAACATGAATAATCAATTACCTATATTATTACAAGTGTTAGTGAAAAATATCTTGACTTCATAATTCAATAAGTCAATGTCACTCTTAGCCTGGCCGTAGACGGACCACATGCGATAACCATAAATGCCACCACCTAAAGTTACAAGCGACAGCAAAGCTAGAAGACGCGCGCGGCAGCCACTTGTGGTCAATTATGGCCGGTGGCCGCAACTTTTTTTAGCCCATGCATTTTTTTTCTGTTTGAAAATCATCTCATGACATCCCCCGCTCTTGGGCGGAACGGGAAATAGTGTCAGACTCTTACTGACTAAAAACCCACTCCTGTTCCTTCGTTGCCTTTCGTACCAGGGCTGAGTCTTCATTTCAGAATCAGACCCTTGGTCCCAGTAGGCTTCGGCCCTGCTGCGCCCCTACTGGTGCTGACATCTCCTTGAGGGGTACACTACATAAATACGAAAAACTTTATTCCGACAGTCACAAATACGAATTTCAAAATACCGATTTTCATAATTCCGAATGGTTCAAAATTCCGAATATAACAACTCCGACTTATCATTACTCCTATTTTTATAATTCCTAAATTTCAATTTTCCTAACTTTTATAATTACTATTCTCAAAATACCGAGTTTCAATAGATCGAATAACGAAAAGTCCGACTTAATGATAATTCGAAACATCAAAAATACGAATTCCGATTATTAAAATACCTACCAATAAAATTAATAAAATTCCAAAATAAAAACGCCTCATAAAACTGTATAGCAAGAGAAATAAACACATAAATGCTGATCAGAGGTCGTAGTATGAGGGGGTAGAATTAAAAAACTAATGACAGATGCGTTTTCCAGCATGCAGGGGATTTATTGCAGCATGCAAGCAGGCATGCAGCGTGCAAGCAGACATGCAGCATGCAAGCAAGCATGCGACATGCAAGCAGGCATGCAACATGCAAGCAAGCATGCAACATGCAAGCAAGCATGCAAAATGCAAGCAGGCATGCAGCATGCAAGCAGGCATGCAAAATGCAGCAAGCATTGTTTCTGTCACGGCTCCGGCGCTGCGGGGTTTGGGCGGCCCCACGCGAGCTTATCGTCGCAGATGGTTTTAATGCTCACCACCGCAGCTTCGGCTTGCTGGCCGGGTTTGCCGGCCAGCCTCAGCCGCGGCGGCGGGCCTTCAAACCACCTGCTCCTCAGCTCGCGGGCCGCCCTAACCCTCCGCGCCTACGCGGGTTTAAATTACACTCTAGGGGTAGGACAAACAAGACTGCGTGAAGTCGGTTTTGCAGCGATTCGTTTCTGACACTAAATTTTGTAGCACAACATGTTGACTTTTAGTTTATTCGAAGTATTGAAAATCGGAATATCGTTTTTCGGACCGAGAACCCTTCGAGCATTTGATTCTTCGAACGTATGAAAATCGGAAAACTAACAAATCGCATTTACGACTTTCGGTAAAATAAATTTCGTGATTTTTAATAATAGACATTATAATTTTTAGGTATTATGAAATTCGGACTTTTGAAAATCGGGATATCGAAATTCGGAATAAAATATTTCGGAGTATTTGGGTGTTCCCCTCCTTGAGGCACGCGTGGTACAGTATGCGCCGTCAACGAGTTGGGCTCGGTCCGGACGGTTACCGGACGGTCGGACGGCGAGCTACCCATTGCTCGCAAGCCCATGCTTGCAGTATCATAACCGACTCCGACGAAGAAGGTTTTGTTAGTGTTCGGGGTAATGTGTGAAGGAGATATATAATATCCAGGAAGACCACTTAATAAAGTTTATATTTCCCAGGAATTACAGAGTCATATGTGCGAAGACGCAGCGTTGGAAGGCCTCCGATGGACCGATGACCTGGTCAGGGTCGCTGGAATCCGATAGATGCGAGACGCACAGGACCGGTCGTTGTGGCGACGCTTGGGGGAGGCCTATGTCCAGCAGTGGACGTCTTTCGGCTGAAATGATGATGATGATTTGTATCAACAGCGAAGTTCATGCAACGACTGTCATAGCTGGGAACTCGGACACCAAAGCGCCCGAGTTCGCAGCTATACATCGTATTCGTATCGTATTTGATACATCGAAATATGCATCAGCACTACTACTACCAAGGTTTAATTCCAGTGTTGCAGATAAAACGTCGTCGTAGGTGCCACAAGAAGTGACCAGCGACGATTTGTTGCATCTGGCGACCACTGACGTCATCGTTTACGGCGTGCTGATATAAAATGTATGAAAACTAAAAGACATAGATTATTGGCAGTGTTTTGTGATTGTGGTCAGGCGTGCGGCCAGGCTTATGTATATTGGCCAATGCGCGATGTGACTTAATCAGGTCATAACTTATATTTAAATAAGTAATATTCTTTTTAAATATTGCCTACCAAAACGTTCTAGATCAGCTGCGTTTTATTGACAGATTTAATCAGATTAAAATTCTAATCAAAGAATTAATTTGATTGGAAAAACCATTGCTTAAGATCAACACCAGATGATATGATTACTTACCGACTTCTAATTTGGCAATAAATTAAATTAGCTTTCTTGCTTTTAGCTTTTTTGTGGCAATGGGCAGGGCACATTGCTCGCAGAACAGATGGCCGTTGGGGCCGAAATGTTCTGGATTGGCGACCGCGTACCGGCAGACGCAGTGTTGGAAGGCCCCCTACAAGGTAGACCGATGACCAGGTGAAGGTTGCGGGAATCCGATGGATGCGAGACGCACAGGACCGTTCATTGTGGCGACATTTGGGGGAGGCCTATGTCCAGCAGTGGACGTCTATCGGCTGAAATGATGATGATGATGAGCTATCTTAGTTGTTTCTATTACACTTTGTGATAATGGATATGTGTGTATACACACGGCAGCATGTCAAGCCAAGTTCAAGCCAAAAGAAAATCGGCGAACGCACCCGTGTGTTGTATTATTATTACACGAACCATTTGGTGCCACTTTTTACCCCTTTATAACTCAAAATCTATTTAACATAAACTGAAAAAATTTTGGATTAAATATTGTGACGCTTTAGATAAACACGAACACATTTTAAGGTTCGACTAGTGCTTTTTCCATACAAAATTCGGGGGAGGTATTACTCCACAGTTTGACATTGTACATCCAAAACAAAACATGATATCGTTTTATCTTATTGTTAATTTTGTCTGTGCGGAAACAGAAAAAAAAATGCCTTTAAAAAGTTATGAACCAACAAATTTTCTGTAATGTAATGATTTTAACGCAACTTTAGGTGTAAAAAAAGTAACAAAAATCGTATAAAATCTCCAAAACGAAGTCGATAATCATCATCATCATTTCAGCCGAAAGACGTCCACTGCTGGACATAGGCCTCCCCCAAGCGTCGCCACAGCGAACGGTCCTGTGCGTCTCGCATCCATCGGACTCCCGCAACCGTTACCAAGTCATCGGTCCACCTTGTAGGAGGCCTTCCAACGCTACGTCTTCCGGTACGTGGTCGCCATTCCAGAACCTTTCGGCCCCAACGGCCATCTGTTCTGCGAGCAATGTGCCCTGCCCATTGCCACTTTAGTTTGGCGATTCTTCGTGCTATGTCGGCAACCTTGGTTCTCCTGCGGATATCCTCATTCCTGATTCGATCACGCAAGGAAACTCCGAGCATAGCCCTCTCCATTGCCCTTTGGGTGACTTTAAGCCTTCTAATGAGGCCCATTGTAAGCGACCACGTTTCGGAGCCATATGTCATCACTGGCAACACGCACTGGTCATAGACTTTCGTCTTGAGACACTGTGGTATATTGGACGAGAAGACACCGCGCAGCTTCCCGAACGCTGCCCAGCCGAGTCGGATTCGACGATTGATCTCTTTCTCGAAGTTAGACCTTCCCAACTGGACCGTCTGTCCCAGGTAAACGTAGTCGTCTACAACTTCGAGTGTAGAGTCCCCGACCTTGATAGGAGTGGGTGCTACATGGCTGTTTACCATGACTTTGGTTTTGTCCATGTTCATTTTAAGTCCCACTCTTTCGGAAGCTCTACTGAGGTCACCAAGCATTGTACTGAGCTCCTCCGTAGTCTCAGCCATGACTACTATGTCGTCGGCAAACCGAAGGTGAGTGATGTACTCGCCATTGACATTAATGCCTAGCCCTCTCCATTCCAAAACCTTGAAGACATCCTCCATTGCTGCCGTGAACAGTTTCGGAGAAATAACGTCTCCCTGCCTCACACCCCGCTGCAAGAAGATAGGTTTCGAGGTCTGGTCTTGTAGTCGGACTGACATAGTGGCGTTTTTGTACAAACACTTCAGCACTTCGATATACCGATAGTCAATTTGGCACCGTTGGAGAGACTGCAGTACAGCCCAAGTTTCAATCGAATCAAAGGCTTTCTCGTAGTCCACAAACGCTAAGCAGAGAGGCTGGTTATACTCCTCAGTCTTCTGTATAACCTGCCGCAGCGTATGTATGTGGTCCACGGTGCTGAAGCCTTTTCGAAATCCGGCTTGTTCGGGAGGCTGGAAGTCGTCGAACCTGCGCGCGAGACGATTCGTGATGACTCTGGAAAACAGCTTGTAGACATGGCTCAGAAGCGAGATGGGCCTATAATTCTTAAGCAGGGCATTATCGCCCTTCTTAAAGAAGAGTACCACCACGCCTCTGCTCCACGCCTGTGGCGTTTTTCCCTCGAGTATGACGGAATCAAATAGCTTCTGAAGGGCCTTAAGGACCGGTTTTCCACCCGCCTTCAGGAGTTCGGCCGTAATTCCGTCCTCACCCGACGCCTTGTTGTTTTTCAGCTGCTTCAGAGCCATCCTAATCTCGTACAGGCTGACGTCCGGGATATCTTCGGTATAGTGTCGAGTCAATCTAGCTCTTGGGTCGTTTACTAGATTTACAGCGGGTTTAGCGATAGACGTGTATAACTGTCCATAAAAAGCCTCGATCTCTCCCAGAAGCTCCGATTTGGCGGATATGACTCTGCCATCGTCGGTCTTCAGTTTCGTGAGCTGGCTTTGCCCAATAGACAGATCTCGTGCAAATACTTTAGAGCCCTTATTCCGCTCAATCGCATCCTTAATCCTTGCGGTATTAAAGCGGCGAAGGTCACGTTTCAGGGACTTCGAGATTTGTCTATTGAGCTGCCGGTATATGCACGCATCGTCTGAAGACTGCAGAATCATCTCACGCCTCTTCTTCATTAGCTCGAGGGTCGGATCGGAGAGCTTCTTGTTCTTGTTTGTACGGTGAGTCTTGAAAAACTTAGACCCGACCGTATGGACAGTTTCCACGAACCCATCGTTATATTCATCCACGGAGCTTCCTAGGCACTCGAAACGATTGTGGAGTTCGAGCTGAAAGCTCTCGGGGTTTTGGATCTGGATCTGTGCTGGACGGAGCGTAGACTTCATCAGTCGAGACCTTTCAAGCTTAATGTTAATATTCAATGTGCCTCTTACGACGCGGTGATCACTTCCAGTTTTCACCGCGTTGATCACAGAGACATCATTGAATATTTGCTTTTTCGTCGACAGGATGAAGTCAATCTCATTTCTAGTTGCACCGTCAGGACTTTGCCAGGTCCACCTTCTATGCTCACGCTTTTTGAAGAAGGAATTCATCATATAGAGGCCCTCCTTCTCCATAAAGCTAGCCAGTAGGTGTCCCCGGTGATTCCGACGTCCAAATCCAAATTGCCCCACTCGCAGCTCGTCACCGTCTCGTTTGCCCAGTTTCGCGTTAAAGTCCCCCATGACCACGGTGAAGTGAGTCTTAGAACCATGCATGGCTCTTGATATATCCTCATACATGGATTCTACTTCGTCGTCGGGATGTGTCGAGGTCGGGGCGTAGACCTGTATGACCTTCAGCGAATATCTTGATGATATTCTGAGTATAAGGTACGCCACCCTGGTCGACACACTCTCGATCCTCACGACATTGTTCACAAGGGACTTGTGGACGATAAACCCGACACCACCCTGGGACTGCTGGTCACCCTCCCGGAAATAGAGCAGGTTACCGGATTTGAGAATTATCGTATCCTCCCCCTGTCTTCGGACTTCAGACAATCCCACAATACTCCATCGCAACCTGCTCAATTCCTCCTCCAGTTCGGTGATCTTCTCGTCAGTCCTCAGTGTACGCGTGTTAAAAGTTGCCAGGTCGAGTCGTTTAATAGATGGGTAGCCAAATCTCATCCGGAGATTCTTCGCACCCCTTGCTTCGTCGTGGCCTTGACCGCTACCGGAGTCAAGGGTAGACGGGCTGCCGGGCACTAGGGGCCATTTTTTGTTTCTGTTTTTCATGTTGGGGGGGGGTTGCCATAATCGCCACGCTTGGCAGACGGGTTGGCGATCGCAGTTTGGTTGTTGTAATGCACAGAGGATGCTGCTGCCCATTCTCTGGTATCGATAATGACAAAGCTTAATTACCGAAGAGTTCCATACAATTTATTTGTAATAGATTTATACAATTAATCGAAGACATGTGACATTCACCAACCTGCTCTGGGCCCGCGTAGTGGATTACGGCTCATTCCCCTCTCTTAGAGAGAAGGTCTGAGTGCCAGCAGTGGGAACATTAAAAGGCTGATTATGTTAGATTATATGCAATGGTTTTTTCATCAAACTCTATTTTCCAAAACACCACTCTAAATTTTTTGCGCACCTTCAAATGTCGTTTCAGTTCGGAACGGTGTTTGTGTGCAAATAATATGTTGTGCATATAGACTAGCGTCTAACTGCTGATATTTGATACTATCGCTGTCGGACACGATGTCAGATGAGACAGCGCACTTTTTGGCCTTACCCATCAGCGAGTTCGAGCCCGCGACTAGTTCAACCTTAGACGGCAGTACCTATAGTCCAAAAATTCGCACCCAGCTGAAAATTGGTAGGATTGTTCAAAAGACCATCATAAATTAAATCTAAAAAGTCCTCATCGATCCTACACTTTTCGCGTAAACGAGTTTTCGCGATTTTTAGCAAAAAGGTATGTAAGTTTTATCATAAAATTAGCCCATACAAAAAACATCTCTAAATACTTTTTTTTCTAAAAGCCACCGTTTTTTAGATATAACGATTCAAAAAGTTGAAAGAGTTGTAATCGTCACAAAACACGTTTCCACGCCGGACCTGCAAAACGCAAAAAGCTTAAATTTCGAAATTTGAATTTCGCAAGATTCCCTGACGCTTTTTCGCTTCCGGCTCATCTTAACTTTAAATTTAAAATAGTAAAGTTTTTCGACGTGTAGATACCTATTAATCATCAACATATTTTTTTTTTTCAACAACAACCAACCAGTTTCATTTCACGACTCAAATGAAACCTCCTAATTGCCTACACGCCTCAGGAATTTCAGAAATGTCACAAATTCTTTGCAAAAACGCCCGGAAATACTATGCTCATGTCCCAGGGCGGTTTGTGATGATGAATGGTTACAAAAAGTGACACATCACCCGTTTGTAGCTGTCGTCGGGTGATGAATGGCGAGGAGAGCCGAGGTAGAACATCAGAACTTTTGATTTATTCTTAAGGGGCTGGTAAATATAGAAATATACACCCTTTTAGTTTTTTTTTTATTTTTTAATGCTTTATTCAATAAAATTTACATAAATATTTTCACATTATCTTCTGCCAAACTGCAGTACAGTTTGTCGGCAGTGTTCTCGTGGATAGTCTTCTTGATTAACTAACAAATAACAAAAGAAAGCCAAAAAAACAAAGACAGTAAAAACATTACAAGTACTTATACTCCATCCGCTCAGTCAATCAACCAAACGCAAACAATCCCGACATCTAAAAGTTTTCTAAAAATGTTATCTAAAAATGTTTACAATTTGTTATTTACCTATACCGATATTTGGTAATTAACTAAATTTAAATAATCTTTGTATGTCTTCTATAAGATTTCTTTTTTTTAATAAAAAGACATATCAAGACCGTCCACGCCCAGTCAACCACCTAAACAAATGGAGCACAGAAGTGTAGTTAAAAGCAAATTTGTATGGGCTAGATGATTTAATATATGTTATAGAGCAGATTTGTATCGTATCTACCTATAAATTCAAGTCAGTTATTGTTATAACTGACTGAACTGAATATTTTTTGCCCGTACTGTAAGGAATTGACCAACGTCAGCGGCCTCCAGGTCACGAATGTCGGTCCTTGAAATCCTTTTCTGACGCGATCATCTGCGAATTCAATACAGGTTGGAGAAGGATAAGAGGGCAAACTACTGGGCTACGTTACACTACGTTTGACCGTGAATTTCGCATAGTTTTAAAAATATTTTTGGTTTTCTGAGGACGGCAAAACGCTCGTAACGAAAGTACTAGATATAATATAATATATTTTAGTTGGTCATATCATGAAATGCCCCCATTTCATGAAATGGTCGGCCATATCATGATGTGATCAATTCTAACTTCTGGTTACGACTTACACACCAGAGGCGATTATCGTTATTTAATACCTGAGGGCTTAGCCAAGTTGATAAATCTACAATCGTTAACGCTAGTAGAAATCTTCAAATGTATGGAAATTACATTATCTTAACGTTAAGTCACGTGGTCAGAACAAAGGAATCGGAGGCATTACCGACTGCAAAAAGAGATTCGAAACGAAACGGTCGTAACTTGACATGGTCTGCAGTTGACACGACGTCGTTCTGTCAAAACCTTAAACAGTTTTACCTAGTAACAAGAATGGGTTGGTAGGTAAGCCTTAGGTACCTATCCAACCAATAACCAACCAACTAGACCAACCAGCAACCAATTTATTGACTGCTAGCAGTTTGAACGAAAACAAAATGTGTTTTTTACGATTTTGCGTACAGTTTAATCCAATTTTCTCTTCAAAAGAACCTTCTTGATACTTCAACAAACAGTTTCAATAAATGTTCATCCTTTGTCCAGTCATTCTCAAATTTAGCGGTTAGCATCTCATTTAACCATTCATTTTTATTTATTTATAGATATTGTGATATCGAAAGGAGATCGCAAGAGTTAGGTTTGTTATAGCTAACGGACTGGCTTGTAAAATATACTTTTAAGGATTTTGCTGTTCTAGAATAGGTTTGAAAATTGAGTAGAACAAAAAAGTTTCTAGTTTTTTTCAGTTCGGACATAACCATTGTAGCGCGATGTGCTGATATCGAATCCTGAAGAAAAGTATAAGTAAAATTTTATAACGTCCCAAGAGTTTCATTCAAGTAGAAGACACACCACAGTTCTACCAACGCAGAGTGCGACAATATTTATAAAAAACCTATACACAGGTTATAGGTTCGTGTTGGAACTTATTAAAAACCAGTGAAAAAGGCTTTTGCCAAGCAGTTTACTGAATCAGGAAACATTGTGTAAATAGATTTCTGAAAATAAATGAATCTGTAAAACCAATTGAAGTAAGCGTGATGAAGATATAAGACTGCATTTGTTTCCTTTATAAACACGTAAATCAGATGTAACTCATAATAAGATTTAAAAGAGTGTCCATAGAGATCTATGCTTTGGAACGTGCAATTTAGCTTCACTTTTTTTGACTGACCGACATTTTGACAATTCAAAAGTTCCTGTAAATGTTCTATTTGAAATAAACGTTCTTAGTATCTGCTCATTGCAAATGCCCTTCACCTCTGAACACACTGGTTCTGCAATCGCAATAACATAACAAAAGAGGGTCTTGTCCACTGACCCATAAAAACGACAAGTGAATCCACGTCACGCAGCAAGCGGATCGGGGGAATAAGCAGAGCGGATTTTTCAAATTTGATGATTCTGTCTATCTGTTTGTTTATTCCAGCTAATATCCGAAACAGCGGGACCGATTTTAATGAAACTTGCACTGACGAACAGTTGATGTTACATGGAGTAATTTAAGCTTAATTTTTTATTTTCCCGCGGGAACGGGATTTAGTTCTTGGGGGAAGGGGAAGGGGGGACATATATCCGAAATGGGTAAACAGATTTTGACGCGATTTTCACTGACTGACAGCTTAGATGTGTATTCTTATACTCCAAGCAAACGAAGTCGCGAGCAACCGCTAGCATTCAATAAAATTATTAATTATATTAAAAAATATTTTTTTAAGTTTTATTAAAAGGCCATAATTTTTGTGAAACTCTGGATCCGTCTTAATGCCTGTATTAAACAATAATAACAGATTTTTAACACCATTACTAAAAGATAATTAAAACACGAAGTAAATATACATATAACAAGTCAAGTCCGACAATAATTAAACTCCATTTTAGTCATCGTCATTTTCTAATTTCTCATAAGTTTACCGCATGGCTCGATAGATGGCGTTGTAAAGGAAAAGTAGGTTTCCTGAATCGCGCTATGGTTTCGTTCCCAATTCAGCCTTCTAAGGTTATTTAGTATCCTATTTGTACTTGAGGATATATAACTCTGAGTATATGGTTTAAACCAAATTTTTGAAGAAGTCAGTTTTATACTTACTGACTTTTATTATCTTCTTTGTTTGAGAAGATGACTTTTGTCCTGGAGAGAATGGTTACAGACTGGTAGCTATTATTATTATCAAAAATTCTACCAATTGTAACTGCTAATCAAAATTAGCATATTTATTTTTAAGTTAATTAAAAACCAAAAAATAATTTTAGACTCTTTGGAGCGTGTGTCTTGGCTTTATGCTTAACAATAATAATAACAGATTTTTTAATACCATTACTAAAAGATCATTCAAATACGAGGTAAATGTAACAGGTCCGATGGTACAATAGAGTCAATTTTATTATTCGTCATTTTCTAATTTCCCATAAATTTACCGCATGGCTCGATAGATGGCGTTGTTAAGGAAAAGTAGTTTCTGAATCGCACTATGGTTTCGTTCCCAACTCAGACTAGAAGGTGAAGATATTACTTGTGGATTTATAACTCTAAGTATATGGTTTAAACCAAATTTTTGAAGAAGTCAGTTTTATAATACTGACTTTTATTTACGCTAAATATATTCTCTGTTCGAGAAGGATTTCTTCCTGAAGTGGGATAGTTACAAAATGGCAATTATTTATTATTAAAATTCTACCTATTGTGACTGCTAATTAAAATTATGCCTACTCCACAAAATCTACAGTTGAAAAAAAAAACTACCTACATATATACGAGTAAGTTTAGACACTAAGGTCTTTTTTATATAGCATGAGTAGGATGACAGCAGGACGAAAATATGCATTTTTAAGATGAGAGAAAAGGATGAGTCTACATTGTATGAATCTGACAGCTGTCACCCGCATCATCTTAAAGCAATTGTAGTGTAACAAGCAGATTCTTGTACCTCGGAAAGTACGTTAAGACATTGCTCCCGGCTGTCATTTATAGATATTTGACAGTCGCTAGTCATTATGAAAGTCAGAAAGTTCGACACCAGTCCTGCCGACAGGTATCGGTTACCCAGTTTATGGGTAACCGATACCTGTCGGCTACTATGCGTTCCAAATAAAAATAGGATCGATTGCCATGTTGTGACGTCACGTCATACTGTCAAATCGAAGAATTAATAGGGTGAGCAAAACAAGAAATTTTTTAAATTTAATTTATTTACAAACTGTAAACGAAAAAAGTTTAATCAGAATCCAGTTCTTCAATTTTAGTCATCTCTGAGCTCTTCAATTTTGCCCAATTCTTGCGATTTGACAGTATGACGTGACGTCACAACATGAAAATCGATCCTACTCTTATTTGAAACGCATTGTACAGACGGAATACCCCCTTTTCAACCCCTTATAGGTTGAATTTCTAAATATCCCTTCTTACGTCATAAAAGGAAGCCTTTATGGCAGTCAGTCAGCCCTCTCAATAATAGTATTAATAATATCTTTATTATCCATACGTAGCAATAGTTTCCCAATCGACTGAACTGTTGGTCTAGTAGATAGTGGCCCTGATCGCTGTGCCGGAGGTCGTGGGTTCAATTCTCGCCCAGGACAAATGTTTGTGTAATGAGCACAATCATTTGTTCTGTGTCTGGGTGTAATTTATCTATAATATGTATATATTTAGAAATATATAAGTATCAGTTCGTATCTAGTCGGCGTTGTAATAGTTGTGGAAAAAAAAACTAAAGGTTGTCCTTGGTTGCACTAGCATAGCGCGTACAGAGACAATCATTGGTTGATATTACCGTAAAAAAGGTCTAAAGGGCCTCTGGGAGTTGGCTTAGCTCGTATGCCTTCCAAAAGTTCAGAACCATAGGGTCTTGAAAGAAATAAATAAAAATAATAATTATTTACATATTTCAAGTCTCATTGACTCTTAAAGAGAAAAAGTAATCAAAACGTAATAGTTACAATTTGCAAAATTAAATAAAATCATTTATGTTTTGAATTTGTGTTTCATACCTTTAAAGATACGGAGAGCAATAGGTAGCTCGTCGTTTGACCGTCCGGTAACCGTCCGGACCGAGCCCAAGTCGTCGACGGCGCGTACTGTTCCACGCGTGCCTCAAGGAGATGTCAGCAAACCGTAGGGGCCCAGGAGGGTCGAAGCCTATGGGACCCTGGTATGAAGGCAAAGAAGGAACAAGAGTGGATTTTAGTCAGTAAAAGTCAGACACGCCCTCTCGCACCGCCCAAGGGCGAGAGATGTCATTAGATGATTTACCACTTTAAAAAAAATACCTGTAAAGACATTATGAAAGGGATTTAAAAAAAATAATTACATATTTTGTCTAGTATATTGGAAAATTTATAAACTTAAAATAATCTTATTTACACTTTACGAGTCCTCAGCCTTCTGTGGGACGTTGTCTTAGGCACCAACTTGTCGGTCAATAAAAAGAGCATAATTGAAGGAAACGTCTTGAATTCACATAGCACAGCTCTAATTTGTATGGGTGAGGGGCGCGTAATGACCCGGCTTTGAGCGCCTTACGAAGGACAGTACATGCAGTAAATACGTTGATGAAAACAATCCTTGTTTTAATTTTTATTTATTAAAACTTTATGCACTAGTAAAAAAACACTGTACAATTATGGCGGACTTGATGCCTTAGACATTTTCTACCAATCGACCTTAGAGTGGTGCAAAAACATAACATTGTAAGTACCTACAATAATAATTACATAGTTAGATACGAGTACATACATATAAATAAGCAATATTATTGTGAAAAAAAACCGGCCAAGTGCGAGTCGGACTCGCCCATGGAGGGTTCCGTAGCAGCAAGTAACATAATAATAATCTTTGCATCAGGTTCATATTTGGCTTGCGCAAGTATGACCACGTTTCTGAATTTCGTACTAGGCTCAAATGGCTTCCTATTCGCCTTCGCCGGAACGCCCATATACTTTCTTTGCTTTATAATGTGCTATTTATTCCTTGTACCCCGTTTTATCTTAAAGAACGTTTTCAGTTCCTTAGTGACACACATAGTAGGTCCTTGAGATCATCGGAAAACCTAAAATAAGGTATTCGCACGCATTCCACTACCTTCGTTGACAAATCTTTTACAATTCAAGCTGCACGTTTGTGGAATGCGTTACCCTTAGAAGTAAGGCGTGCTCAAACGCTACCAACATTTAAAAAGATGGTGAAGGAGCATTACCTTTCTCTTTAATATATTTATCTTCTCCTGGTTCAACTATATATTTGATATTTATTAGTATATTTTTTTTTTTGTATTGTATGTATGTATTTGTGTTAATGTATCTTGTTAGTATTATATCTGATGTTTGTACACTGACAACCCTTAATCTATCTCCATCCTCTCAGTCCATCCAAAGGTTATCTGTAAGAGATCGCCCTGTGCGATAAGGCCGCCCATTGTGCACTTATTATTTTAAATGTTTGTCCTGTATTTTTGTTTATTTGGTGTACAATAAAGATTATAATAAATATGTC
This sequence comes from Mythimna impura, assembly GCA_905147345.3. Lineage (NCBI taxonomy): Eukaryota > Metazoa > Arthropoda > Insecta > Lepidoptera > Noctuidae > Mythimna > Mythimna impura. The sequence goes on along the minus strand of LR990362.1, from coordinate 7,873,514 downwards.
GTTATATCTATATAAACTATTGAAACAGGATTCAATAATCCTAACCATATCAGGCATTGAGTTATCATTCAACGCCAGTTTATGAAATTAAATGTTTTTTTTTTTTATATTTGAGTTGATTGAATGAAAGGTAAAATGCGGTTTACGATTTATGACGTACTAAAAAAAAACTACTGACCAGATCTCGTTCAAACCAATTTTAGTTGGCAGTTTTTATAGTAATGTACATCATATATTTTTTTTAGTTTTATCATTCTCTTATTTTAGAAGTTAGAGGGGGGGGGGACACACATTTTACCACTTTGGAAGTGTCTCTCGCGCAAACTATTCAGTTTAGAAAAAAATGATATTAGAAACCTCAGTATCATTTTTGAAGACCTATCCATAGATACCCCACACGCATGGGTTTGATGAAAAAAAAAATTTTGAGTTTCAGTTCTAAGTATGGGGACCCCCAAAATTTATTGCTTTTTTTCTATTTTTGTATGAAAATCTTAATGCGGTTCACAGAATACATCTACTTACAAAGTTTCAACAGTATAGCTCTTATAGTTTCGGAAAAAAGTGGCTGTGACATACGGACGGACAGACGGACAGACAGACAGACAGACAGACAGACAGACAGACATGACGAATCTATAAGGGTTCCGTTTTTTGCCATTTGGCTACGGAACCCTAAAAACCAATCCAACCTTCTTTTCAATCCAAGATTCTACTAACTTCTTGCGAATGTGGTCACATACCTTCGCATTCCGAAGAGATATCGCCTGGACCAAAAAAGGAAGGACTGGATGAACCCGAGTGGTGTGAGGGACATCGTAGAAGTCGATTATTCGTGGACTGAAGATTTTAATTGTACGCAGAGCAAACTTTACTGAATTTCTGAAATCAGATAAGAAGAAGAATGCTTATCTAGAAAAGAAAACAGGGTAGTCAAGGTTTTAATATCATTACACTGATATTATAAAAGTGACATTTTATTTTTACTTAATTCATAAAAAAGTCTAAATACAAGGAAATATATTATCGTATAAACTATGATCACATGCGACCGTGTCTCCCAATACCATCTCTATCGAGGTCAGCGCATTAGCTCACGGGCCCATGAGCACACTGCTTCAGTTCACTGAAATTACTCACAAGCCGGATGGCTAATGATGTGAAACTAGCTGTATGTGGATCTAGCTCAATGTTGTTAACGATACATTGGATAGATAGTGTTTATTAAGGTTAGTGAGGGAAAGGGCAGCTAAGCTCTAAGTCATGGAAGAATTATTTTCATCTATCTGATTACAGTATATTGCTTGACTAGAATTTTTGTATGGATCTTTATAACTGTCTAAATGCTGCCATCGGCTTCGCCCACGTCGCAGGATAAAATAATCCTATGTGCTATTCCAGGACTTGGTTCACCCGTGTACCAAATATCATGAAGTTGCGTTGCCTTTTCAGCTATTAACCAATTATGCAGTGGCGTAACTATAGGGTGGCAAGGCTGGCAAAATGCCACGGGCCCCTGGCCCGGTAGGGCCCCCGGTTTGAGAGGCCTTGAGCTCAGAAGAAGTAAATATACAAATTCAAGTAAAGTATTAAGATTTATTAAACACAATCATAAGAAAAGATCAATTTCACATTTTCAAAATCACCTTCAGAGACAAAATATAAAAGTACTCGTGTATTAGAGAACTTGCCGATTTATCAATAATGAAAAATATTTAACTTTATGTATGTACTTCAGTGATTTATCTAAATTAAATTACAAAGTTGACGATTTTCCTGGGGCCCCATCCTATAATTTTGCCACGGGCCTCAATGGTATAGTTACGCCCCTGCAAATATGGACCACCAAGTACGGTTATGAGGCAATAAGTGTCTCCTTCATACCTTTGTCGAGGCCGGCCGCCATTAATCAGCAACAACCTACAGGCTTTTGATAAAGATAAGCTTAACAAACAAATAGTAAACAATACCATAACCTCGGTAACAATGTTTTACGGAAGCGATAGTTAACTCTTTCGTGGTAGCGCCCGCGTGCGAGTCGCATCACAACATGCGCGAACATGTTGCAAGTTATAGACTGAGAACGACGATTTTTTGACAAGATCGACCGACAATCGATGGATTCAATATCTTGGCTGAAGCCTGTTTTTTTTTTATTGATTTACAAGTATTTTCCAATTGTCAAGGTCAGCAGGCTTAGACTTTTCATTTCTGTGTTTAGCGACGTATGAGTCACGTGCCAAGTGACGTGACAGGAAATGTCATTGCCGTACATTTTGTACTTAGCGCCTATTACACCACTCGATATTCAGACAGTCTTAGTCTATGTTTATCTATTTATCTCATCGTTCTGTTTCATTCCTTTACACGAAATTGGCGTAAGTTGCTCTTTTTACCCGACTACGGCAAAGCCAAAGGAGGGTTATTTCTGTGTGACGCTACATAGACTAAGACTGTCTGAATATCGAGTAGTGTAATAGGCCCTTTAGCGTTTGACGGAATCGCTAACAGAAAAGTCATTTTTCTAAGCCTGCTGACCTTGACAATTGGAAAATACCTGTAAATCAATAAAAAAACAGGCCTCACCCAAGGTCTCACATCCATCGATTATTATTATCAGTCCACCTTGTCGGAGGCCTTCCGACGCTGCTTACAATCTTCCGTTATTAGAATGTTAAAATAATTAAAATAGCAAGATTTGACTTTTATTTTTAATCAGTAAAAATCTTTCAAAATCCTGTCGTAACCTATCATTTAAACTTCGCCTTTATATGAAACTTTTTATATCGGTTTCGTTTACGGTTACGGATATTTTTTTTTATTTCAGATAGGTATCCGATAATTTCGATTACGGTTAGGGAGCTCCCAGGGACCCAAGTCTGCTATTTTTATAAATTCGTCATTCCAACACGATCCCATTGTCATTTTGCTAAAAGTTCGTAATCTGCTAATTCATAATGATTGATCATTGATCGGTCAATGGTCTCGTAATAGAGTTGTGGTAGAATGACAATATCGAGCTTATGTGTGTGTGTGTATTAAAAGCAATGACAGCACAATGACGTTCTAATGGTAGGTCACTGATCAAAGGCACTGTCAAAATTTTAGCAGATTATCGCAAACGTCAGACATTCATTTGTCAATACATACGAGATTGACCATTGGAAAATCATAATGACGCCATTATATTAGTAGATTACCAAACTTGTCAAAATCAACAATTATGAAATCAATGATAGACAATTCTGACACTATTGTAATAGCAGACTTGAGGCCCTGATTTATGTCATATTAAATCCTCATTCCCTTCCTCGGCTTCCACCTTGTGACTTGTCCCACAGACTGCACCGAGACGACTGGGACTAGCAAATTACTCCACGTAGCATTTTGAGGAAAAGTTACCATTCACACGATGACTCACTTGTATGATGAGAACTATCCGAGTGTGTGTGTGTGTGTGAGTGAAATTCTAATCGGTAATGTTCGTGACAGCCGATTTATTTCGAGTCATTCCGATTCTGGAACGGTTTACCGTATAACTGCGTTTGCGGTTGCCTATCTCGATCTTAGCGCTGGCTGTTTAGTAAAATGAGGATAAAGCAGCGGTTTGAGGTAAAGGAACTGAGTCATCGCTGGAAAGGTTGCTTTAAAACCGCAAATCTCTGGTTTTTATTTTGGATATTTGTCTTAAAGTAGGTACTTATTATGCTCAGCAGTCTGCAATGTCCTTGTCAGTCTATGGGACACAGGAAGTTGTCTTTAATCAAAAACCTATCGTGATTTGTAAATATGTGATTGGTTTTTTTAAACAATGCATTTGCCTGATACATTCTTCGGTCCGGCCTAAGCGTTTCGCCTTGTCGTTTATACCGCATACATCGAAGAACTAGAACAATTTGCCTGCAGCAGTCTTCCCGTTCGATTATAATTTAGGTGTCTTCAAGGCAAGAGTGAATAAGCTCTTAATAAACTAGTGCGATTCACCATCATCAATTGCGTCACTGCTTACTGCTTACCATCAGGTGGGATCGCAGTCAAGCACTAGTTTATATAAATAAAAAAATCAATACAATATTAGTACCAAGGAACATTTTATCCTAATAAAATGTTCCTTCGTACTGATATTGCAAGCCCACAACGGTATCCATTTTGTTTTTGTTTTTTTTTATTGATAGGCTCGCGTTTGACCACTATCTCATTATGTTATATTCAAAATATTCAACGAAAGTACAATCTCATTTTCTGTTCGCTGTTTTAGTCGAGGATTTTTTTTTTAGGGTGGGAAATCGTTAAATAACTTCTCCCACTCTAGGTGGAGGAAGAGGAAGTGTCAGACTTTACTGACTAAAACCCATTCATGTTCCTTCAGTTGCCCTTTGCGTTCCAATGCTGCGGTAACTCTTTCGAACTATCCGCAACCCTGGCAGTCGATGACCATACATTAAAGATCCAAAAAAAATCACATGAATCTTTTTTATTCTAAGCTTCTTCTAAGCCGTAATAATGAATTAAAGCTTCCTACAAACGACATAACCCCGATCACTTCACAACCCCATAAGCCCATACAAATGTGGATACCTAATATTAACAAAGCAGTGACAAAGCTGAACACGACAAGCGCACAGACAAGACGCGTCACTAATTAGATTGTTTAGCGCCCAGCCGTAGCGGACCTCCCTGACGGAGAATATGACACGGTGCCGTTAAATTATTTCCATTTAAAAAAAAGCAGTTGAGATTCTTGAGTAGGTAGAAATTAGATCTTCATCAATATTTTATTTTTTGTTAATGTTTTTGGCTTGGATACTAAGTCCTTTAAGCCATGTTTTCGTATGAATAATTTCTAATTTGTTTACCATAACATGGATGTACATATTCTAATGTTTTTGTAGTATTTGGCAGCAAATGTAACGATTTTTCTTTCTTTCTTTTCAAATGTATCAAGTCAACCTTCTCGGAAAACTTCACTGAGATAGCCAAAACTACAATAAATTTCGCAGCTCCATTTTACCGAGATTGCGCCTGTTTCAATGATTCCACATATGTCTAGTTGCGCAGACACTTGAGATACAAAACTACACCAATACAAACTACACACATCACAATATTCACTTGGAATAATTGAGAGAGAGTTATGATGATAAGTAGTAAATAGGGATATATTATGTATTTATGTTGTTAATTCAATTCAATTCAATTCATTTATTCATTTTGTGAACACAGGGTACAAAGATCTTATAATATAATGTTTGGTCCATCCTATGTTCCGCCGAAAGGCATACAAAATAGTGGTGCTATGTCAAAGTATTCTATCAAAATAAATTAATTGTGAAAATATACAAAAATCCTATTAAAAAAAATGTCAGCAAATGAAAATTGTAAAATTTAAATAAAATAGTACCAAAAGATAAAATAATGTCAGCAATATTACAATCGTCAAAATTAAATTAATTAAAATAATCAAAATGTCATTAAGAAAATATACAATGTCAATAAAAAATTAAAATTATTAAATTAAAATTGTTACTACAAATATTAATTATGTTACCAGTTACCTTACTATCTGATACTGAGAGTATCGGATAGTAAAATTGCAAAAAAATAACTTTGGAAATTTGAATTTCGCGACCTACCTTGGAGCATTCACAGAAGTTCAAGAAAGTCTACATAATTATTCTGTTTTTAGGGTTCCGTACCTCAAAACAAAAAAACGGAACCCGTAAAGGATCGCTTTGTCACAGTATAAATATTATGGAACTTTGTTGTCCGTCTGTCTGTCTGTCTGTTGGGAATGCGTGGAGTTATCGAGTTGAAATTAAAAACCATATATTCAAGTCTGCGGTCCCTTGAAGCTGTGAAAAATTCAAACTTCTCAGTTAACGAAAAAAAAAGATATTTTTATACATATTTCGACACTCTCAAGGGAATCAAAATTAATTAGATACTTTCCGTTGACCTAGAATCTTGAAATTTGGCATGAAGCAAGGTCTCATAGCACAAGTATAGGAAAAAATCTAAAAACTGTAAATTTGTACGTTACGTAACAAAAAAAAAAAAATGGCGATTCAAAAAAATCGAATTGAACTGTTTACATAGGTAAGTTTCTACGGAACCATCAGTGCGCGAGTCCGACTCGCGCTTGTTTGATAAGCCTACGCTGCCTACGCCTACGGTGGCTGGAAATCAGGATTGGATTGGGATCCCGGCGGCTGGGGCGTGAGAGCCGTTCCCTCACGCATGCGGCTGCCTCCTTCGTTAGCATTACTGCTTCGCGGGATTCGACTGCCTGCCATTCCTCCTCGCTTCGGACCATGGCCTGTACCAGGGCCCGGCGCGGGAGGTCGTCGACGCAGATCGCCACACGAGGACACGGCGGTGCTCTGCCCAAGCGGGCACACCTCTACCCTATGCTCCACCGTGTTCTCCGAGCGGTCCACACAATAGTGACACCCGAGCGTTTCTTCCGCAGGAATCCGGTGCAGGAACCTCCCGAACTTACCATGTCCGGTGAGGACCTGTGTCATGTGGAAGGTAAGGACGCCGTGACGTCTTTCCAGCCACTCCTCAAAGACCCCACTTAATGCCATAATTATAGCGTGCCCAATGTAACAAATTGTCCTGCGATTTATCTATGACAAAAGCTTAGTCGATCGCAAGATAACCTACAAGTACCTAATTTCATTTTGTTCGATTAACATTTTCTACTGGGCTTTAAAGAAAGGAACTACTTAGCTAATTACCAATCGCGTGACCCGCTCCTTCAGCTATCCATAACTTTGCCGTTTTATTTTACGAGGGAAAACAGGAACGACTGCAAAATGAGTGCTGCACCCTGAAAATATGTTAATTTCTATTTTCCAATGCGGTTCTTAGCCCAGTAAATTTTATCCTATTTTTCTTATCATCATCGCTCAGTGCAGGGGAGCCGACTCCGTGGGTGCTCGGGGGCTGGAGCACCCATGAGAAATTAACAGTGGGTGCCGAGCACCCCTGAGAATAGAAATCAAGAGACAGATCAGTAATCGCCTTTTAGGGATGGGTGTTTTTCATTACTCGACCACCCGTTTAGCGCAGTGGTTCAGAGCGCCGGTTAAAACGCACGGGTCGCGGGTTCGATTCCCGCACCAACACAAATGTTTATTGATGAAACAGATATTTGTGTTGAGTCTGGGTGTTTGTGGTACCTTCGTTGTTCCTGGTTTCCATAGTACAAGGGAAAACCTTAGTATGGGACCAGGACAATGTATGCGATGTTGTCTCAATTTATTATTTATTAACGATGCGGGCAACAGATGGCAGTTAATGATGCTGGTATCCGTTGACAAAATGTCGATCAGTGTGCATTTCTCTTCTCACACTTCGCCACTTTTTCGATGCATCAAATGAGCATGAGCAATTGAGCACCCATGAGGTTTTCTAAAAGCCGACGCCCCTGGCTCAGTGTTTTTTTTACCCAATGAGTGACATCTGCCTTTTATTGAATATGACTAATTATTATTAGATAATTAGAAATGCATGAATAGAACTCCCGAGTGTCAATTCAAAATACTCAATTTTTTTTTTTAAATTTCTGTTTTTCTGGTGTGAAAGTGAAACCCGGGGCCCTGGGAAGAAGGCAAAGAAGGAGCAGGAGTGGGTTTTTAGTCAGTAAAAGTCTGACACTATCTCCCGCTCCGCCCAAGAGCGAGATTTGTCCTTAGATGATTTTCCCACCTAAACAAAAAACCTTGTATATAAATAATAATAAAAAAAAAATCAAACCGCATTGTTCGTAAAAGTACATCATTAAACTAATAATATGTAAAGAGTATAGAGAAAGTCTTATTGTAAGTTATAACATAATGAATGAATAATGTCGTGGGAAAAAGAGAAAATATGTATAACAGTCTTTCATGTACCTAAAGCACGTACCTATATGTTACCGGTAAGCAAGCCAGCCAACTATTCAAAGATGAGAACTTGATTAAATATTTCTGCTTATCCCAATGGACGGTGTGCGTTATAATAATATACGTATATTATTATTCAAATCGTGCGTGTGAACTTTGATAAGCATAAGCATAAGCATAATCAGCCTTTTAATGTTCCCACTGTTGGGACTCAGGCCTCCTCTCTCTAGGAGAGGGATGGGCCGTAATCCACCACGCGGGCCCAGTGCGGATTGGTGAATGTCACATGTCTTCGAATTTTTGGTTCTAGGACATGCCGGTTTCCTCACGATGTTTTCCTTCACCGTTTTGAGAGCAGTGGTGATGAAATAAATTACACAAAGTAATGCGCCTGGCTGGGTTTGAACCCGTGACCTACAACTCGTAAGTCGGAGCCGTTACCACTCGGCCACCACTACACCACGAACTTTGATAAACTGTTGAATAATGCAATGTGTTTTGTTTCTCATGAAACTTGTCAACAGATAAGAAAGTTATGGAAAGCAAAAACATTCAGTATTTAGTTTTTACTGTAAATTATAGTCACCCTTTTGGAAAATATTAGGTCCTTACCTAAGGAATTGGCTTTTTAAGGGTTCCGTACCTCAAAAGGAAAAAAATGGAACCCTTATAGGATCACTTTGTTGTCCGTCCGTCTGTCTATCTGTCAAGACCCTTTATCTCTGAAACGTGTGGACCTCCACGCGTTCCGATCGAGTTGAAATTAAAACCATATACTCAGGTCTGCGGTCCCCTAAAGCTGTGAAAAAAAAAAACTTCTGAGTTAAAGAAAAAAAACTTACGGCAGTATAAGTCGCAAAAAACGTGTATTTCGACACTCTCAAGGCAATCAAAATTCATAGGGTAGGTACTTCCCGTTGACCTAGAATCCTGAAATTTGGTATGAAGCAAGGTCTCATAGCACAAGTATAGGAAAAAATCTGAAAACTGTAAATTTGTAGTTACGTCACAAAAAAAAAACTTTTTTTGTAATTCGGAAAAATCTTCGTAACTCAATTAGGGAATTGAACTGTTTTCATAGGTAAGTTTGTACGAAACCCTCAGTGCGCGAGTCCGACTCGCACTTACCCGGTTTTTTTAAAACAGGTTACTTTAAACTGTGATAGCTTCGGATTATCAGATTCATACATGCTTAGAGTGATTGAGTTAGTTTTTTAGAATTTCGATGCTATTTTTCTAAAAAATTTATCCTTCGGTTATTTTTGTACCAGGGTAGCGAGATTATTCGAAAGAGTCACCTCGGTCCTGGAACGCAAAGGGCAACTGAAGGAACCCGGGTGGACTTTACTCAGTAAAACTTCTGACACACCCACTGGCCCCATCCAGAGCGAGAGAAGTTATTAGATGACTTCCCTTCCAAAAAAAAAAGAAAAAGTTACTTTTTGAACCTTGAGACATTCAAACAGCCACCTTGCGAAATGTCCCGAGATTCCTGTAAATGTAAAACTGGTAAATAGTCTATAGTGATAATGGTTTTTATGTCCAGACAATCTCTTTTCATACCAGCCCCCCTAGCCAAGTTGCAAACGATAAACGTGAACGCTTAGTAATCTCCAATAGATTTTCAATTTTATACCTAAGAACATAAAGTTGAAAATCTATTAAAGACTACTGAGCGTTAGCGACCGGAACGAACGAAAACACTATGTAATCTTCAATAGATTTTCAACTTTATATCCAATGACATAAAGTTGAAAATCTATTAAAGACTACTGAGAGTTTACGTTTATTGTTTGTGACTTGGCTAGGGGGGCAGGTTGCCTGGAAGAGATCGCCGAATGCGATAAGGCCGCCAATTGTACGTTTTTTAATATAAGGCTCATATGTATCATTTATTATCTTGGTGTACAATAAAGCATATATAAATAAATAAATAAATAGTCCTTCAAAATACAAATAAATCTTTGTCACATAAAATTAACAAACAGATTACTCATGGGCACACATAACTGCGACATTTACCTGATATTTGTATAAAGTGGTCATTTTGCCCATAAATCGGTAATGCAGGCTTGCGGTGAGATCCTGCCTGAATACTAAACTTATTCTTGATTTTCTGAGTATTGACGATATCGGCATGTATTTATTATTTACTTAGGGCTTTTTATTGAGACAGCATAACTTACCTAAAAGATTTTTTAGGGTTCCGAACCCATAGGCAGCATGGCGGACAGAGCTCCGGCGGGATCGTCCCTTCTTTGAGGCGTGGTTGGAAAGACCTCACGGCGTCCTCACCTTCCGCATGACGCAGGTTCTCACCGAACACGGGAAGTTCGGGAAGTTCCTGCACCGGATTCGTGCGGAAGAGACGCCCGGGTGTCGCCACTGTGTGGACCGCCCGGAGGACACGGTGGAGCACACGGTGGAGGTGTGTCCCGCTTGGGAAGAGCAACGCCGTGTCCTCGTGGGGGCGATCGGCGGCGGTGATCTCTCGCGCCGGGCCTTGGTACAGGCCATGGTCCGGAGCGAGGAGGAGTGGCAGGCGGTCGCCTCCTTCTGCGAAGCAGTAATGCTGGCAAAGGAGGCGGCCGATCGCGTGAGGCAACGGCAACGGTCCTCACGCCCCAGCCGCCGCCGGGATTCCGATCCTGATTTCCGGCCACCGTAGGCGCGGGCTTGCGGAAGGCGGGCAATGGGTGGCCCGCCGTCCGACCGTCCGGTAACCATCCGGACCGAGCCCAAGTCGTCGACGGCGCGTATTGTTCCGCGCGCGCCTCAGGGAGATGTCAGCAAATCGTAGGGGCCCAGCAGGGTCGAAGCCTACTGGGGCCATGGGTAGTGTGAAAACGAAACCGGGGCCCTGGGACGAAGGCAACGAAGGAACAGGAGTGGGTTTTTAGTCAGTAAAAGTCTGACACTATCTCTCGCTCCGCCCAAGAGCGAGATTTGTCATAAGATGATTTTCCCACCTAAAAAAAAAAAAAAAAAAAAAAAAATAGGGTAAAATGGGACCCCCTTACTAAGACTCCACTGTCCGTCCGTCCGTCTGTCTGTCCGTCTGCCACCAGGTTTTATCTCATGAACCGTGATATTATACCTAGACAGTTGAAATTTTCACAGATATTGTATTTCTGTTGCCGCTATAACAATAAATACTAAAAACAGAATAAAATAAATGTTTAAATGGGGCTCCCATACAACAAACGTGATGTTTTTGCCGTTTTTTGCTACGGATGGTACGGAATGGAAAGGGCTATGCTAGGAGTTTCCTTGCGTGATCGCGTCAGAAATGAAGATATCCGCAAGAGAACCAAGGTTACAGACATAGCCCGAAGAATCGCCAAAATTAAGTGGCAGTGGGCAGGGCACATTGCTCGCAGAACAGATGGTCGATGGGGACGAAAGGTTCTGGAATGGCGACCACGTACCGGAAGACGCAGCGTTGGAAGGCCTCCCACAAGGTGGACCGATGACCTGGTGAGGGTCGCGGGAATCCGATGGATGCGAGACGCACAGGACCGGTCATTGTGGCGACATTTGGAGGAGGCCTATGTCCAACAGTGGACGTCTTTCGGCTGAAATGATGATGATGATGATGCTACAGAACCCTTCGTGCGCGAGTCCGACTCGCACTTGACCGCTTTTTATGTTATATCTTCTGAACAATGTTCTAGTCTAAAACCCGTGCCTACCTTGAACGCTATGGCAGTGCTGCCATTTTGCACAGCCAGGACCCAAATGCATGCAGTTCTATGGTGTGAACCTCACCTGACCACTGTTGGACATGCAGTCAACCATAAATTTTTGTGACGTCATGACTTGACTAGGCAGCTATGGCGTTCCAGTGAGGTATGGCCCTAATGGTTTAAGGACTAATAAAAAAAACTTATTTAATTTAGAGTGATTTATTCAGAATGGGGTCTCAAGTTAGATTTAAAAGGATGGGCTCATTGATTCTAGCTATGATTCAAAATGTTTAGATACAGGAAGAAAATTACCTACCCCTAGTAATTGTCCCGAAATCTGATCACAATCTTCAACCTGGTCCATGGATCGTCCGAAAGTGAACCCCGGGGTCCTGGGAGGAGTGGGTTTTAGTCTGTAAAAGTCTGACACGCACCTCCCGCTCCGCCCTAGAACGGGAGAAGTCATTGGATGATTTCCCACCTAAAAAAAAATCTTCAACCTGATCATTTGATTAATTTACGTGCGGATTCAATTTCATCAACACATTCTAGTTGAAACAATAGCTAAATTTAAATATAAATCACACTTCTACCATTTCAAGCAACCTATTTTTAGCCACAGCTCATAAAAATGCGTAAAAATGGCAAAAAAACAAACATTATTCGTGGTAAAGCGCCTCACGATGTCATTGCGTATGCGCAACGCAGCACGTAATTGATACTGTCTCACTTGGCATTTTGTGCTCCTCTTATGACAGTTTATGTCCTTTTGAGAGTACAGAAACATAAAGGTCGAGGACGCTTGTTGACTAGGATGATATCACTAAAGGGAAAGGGAAAAGAAAGGGGAAGGGTTCTCCATTGTGATCTCTCTCTACCACTCAATGGTTAGCTGGATGAAAAGCTCAACTTTGAGTTAAGCTCGCCTATGATAAACTCTGTTATCCACTTATATTTTTTGTTGTTATGGTGTAGGTACGATAAAGAATTAAGAAAAGGTAGTCGAATTAATAGGTTGTTAAGTAAAAATTGTTGGGCTGCAGAATTGTTTGAAAGTAGTAAAGTAGTTTGCCGTAGCCCTGGAATGCAAAGGGCAACTGAAGAAACACATGTGAGTTTTAGTCAGTAAGATTCCGATACTTCCACTCGCCCCACCCATAGCGGAAGAAGTTGTTTGATGGTTTCCCACACATCCAACAACAACAACCAAGAAAAAAAACATACTCTTTACTGCAACGAAGGGTCTTGAAGGACCTTTCGTGAAGGTGGGTAGAGATTGTTTTGAGTCGCTTTCTTTTCTTATATATTTATATTTACATAGGTAACTATTAGGTAAATGCCAATCTAATACGCGCTGCCATGGTGCCGTTAGAGTGGCGAGGTATTATGCCAATACTGTACTATCGACGTGATCGCCCCGAAGATTGCTGGATAGTCCTTTCTTTATGTTCACCACCATCCTGCAGGGCATTTAGGCGGTGCACTAAAACTGATTAAAATATGATCGGTTCACTAGGTACGAGTTGTTTTTACATTAACGCAATTGAAACGTTTACCGCATTTAACTCTTTGATTGGTTAAAAGGTTGGAGCGAGCCAATCGGAGCGCCGAACCTAATAATAATAATAATTTATTTTCAAGATAATACAATCCATTATGATTAGTAAAGACATACACAACTTATAAACTATTGTTAGTACATATATATCTCTGTCAATTAAATAAATACATTCAATAAAGCATGTCAATAGTAATAATTAAATCAAATAACAATTAACATACACACACAACACTACTTCTGGGCACGGTTTGAGGATAACACTTGCGTCCTCGTAATAAACGTATCAATCACGTTAGCGTTTCTAAAACAAATTCGCAGAAGAGCGGGATTTGTCATTAGATGATTTTCCCAACTAAAAAAAAAAAAACTAGGCACTCTACCTCTATCAGGAGTATAAAGCAAAAATAATCGTCCTACTCAATACCGACAACGCAAATTTTTTGTATGGCAAATATTAAAGTGCCTCTAGCAGTCACTTACAGAAGCAAAATCGGTAGTAGGAATCGTCAACTACAAAACCTATCGAATAGTAACTCGCTAGCGACTAAAGTTTTTAACAGTTTCTTATAAAGGAAACAGTAATGTTGTTTATGATTTTTTTTTTTTTTTTTTATTAATGATAGGCTCGCGTTTGACCACCATCTCACCTGATGGTAAGCGATGATGTGGTGTGTAATTTAATTTAATTTAATCCACTCAGACCACACATGGTATGAATTAACGTCGAGTCTATTTCTATCTTCCTTAATTTTGTCATAAAGCTATTTTGGCCGGCTGCTATAGAGAATTAGCATTGGAACCGGGCAGACAGTATTTATGAAGAACAACAAAATAAACTGGCCAGTTTACGAGCATTATACTGGACAATTACCAAGATGTCACCATAATGCCATATACGGTGCTTTATTGGGTCCGTAATGCTAGCTATATGATATTAAAAGTTCATTTTTAAATTAAAGGGAAATAGTTTGCTAAGAATATGACACAGAAATAAAAGGTTGTTATTTGGTACCTATATCATGTTGGATGGCCAGCAATAAATTAAAGATTGTAGAAAGGTTACCAAGTAACACATTACATTAAACTACATACATCTCTCACACCTTTGGTTACATTTTTATACAATCGGGCAAAGTTCTATTGAGACCCATAATTCCGCCTCAACTGCAATGGAAAATATTCCCGCGTATCAAGCGACGATTTTCAACACAATTGCAAAGAAACGACAGTCACTTTTTTATTGTGATAAATCACTGTGCTTCTAAACTTTTTGTCCACTAGAGGGCGCCACATTGAATTTTGATGATATTTTTTGATAAGTACCAGTGAAGCCCTTTCAAATGATATCAAACACGGTGTAGGTATTTATCTTAACATTTTTTTAACACATGACTTTTTGTCCGCTAGAGGGCGTCACTTTAAATTTGAGCAATATTTTGGAAATGTACAAAATAAGCTCTTTTTACCCGACTACGGAGGGTTATGATTTTGACAGGCTATGTATGTATGTGAGTATGTTCATCTGTTCCCTCATAGCTCCTAATCTACTTATCGGAACTTGACGTATGAGGTATCGTTAGAACCGTCTTAATTGTCCGCTAAACATAGGCTACGTGACGTGTCACAAAAATTGATATGGCGCCCTCTAGCGGACAAAAAGTAATGTGTTAAAAATAATTATGGAGTAAAATACGCCGTGTTTGGTATCATTTGAAAGGGCTTCACTTGTACATTTCCAATATATTGCTCAAATTTAAAGTGATACCCTCTAGCGGACAAAAAGTCATGTTTAAAAAAAAATTAAGATAAATATACCGTGTTTGATATCATTTGAAAGGGCTTCGCTAGTACTTATCAAAAAATATCATCAAAATTCAATGTGGCGCCCTCTAGCAGACAAAAAGTATTGTGTTAAAAAAAATACGATAAATATGTCGTGTTTCGTATCATTTGAAAGGGCTTTACTTGTACATACCAAAATAAATAGTAAAGAAGCACAGTGATGTAACACCAAAATCTTTTAAATAAAAAAAAAAGTAAAAAACTAAAACCCGACTACGACAAAAAAAAATGACGCTGAAAAAGTATGAAACAAGATTTTCAAGATGCTGAAATAGACAAGGTAACTGGAAAAACAAGAATAGAACAAAAAGAAAAGCCGTAGTCACACGTTATTAAAGTGTTTCGATTATTACCTACCTATAACGTGTGACTACGGCTTTTCTTTTTGTTCTATTCTTGTTTTTCCAGTTACCTTGTCTATTTTTCTATTTTTAAACTCATCAAAATTCAATGTGGCGCCCTCTAGCAGACAAAAAGTATTGTGTTAAAAAAAATACGATAAATATGTCGTGTTTCGTATCATTTGAAAGGGCTTTACTTGTACATACCAAAATAAATAGTAAAGAAGCACAGTGATGTAACACCAAAATCTTTTAAATAAAAAAAAAAGTAAAAAACTAAAACCCGACTACGACAAAAAAAAATGACGCTGAAAAAGTATGAAACAAGATTTTCAAGATGCTGAAATAGACAAGGTAACTGGAAAAACAAGAATAGAACAAAAAGAAAAGCCGTAGTCACACGTTATTAAAGTGTTTCGATTATTACCTACCTATAACGTGTGACTACGGCTTTTCTTTTTGTTCTATTCTTGTTTTTCCAGTTACCTTGTCTATTTTTCTATTTTTAAACACATTACTTTTTGTCCGCTAGAGTAGAGGGTGCCATATCGAGTTGTGTGACACGTCATGTAGCCTATGTTCCGATACATCATAATTATGTCGAGTTCCGATAAGTAGATTAGGAGCTATCAGGGAACAGATGAACATACTCACATTCGTACATAACCTGTCAAAATCATAAGTTCCTTTGGCTTTGCCGTAGTCGGGTAAAAAACAGTGTAATAAGAGGCAGTTTTTGAGTGGATTGTGATTGAATTACGTAAATCGACCCAATAAACTAAGCGATCACCACCTTCAAGTTGGTTTAAAATATATATCCACACCCATAGGTTTCTTGCCTCGAAGCATACTTATAGAAAAGGAACTAAAATATTATCATCATGTAGGTTATTATATGTCCCCAATATTACACCGCGACGTGAATGAGACGCTAGAATGATTGCTTAGCCGTTTACTCGCTCGACAAATTGTTTGTACCTAGATTTCGTTGAATTATTACGATTAGATTAGCTCAGTAATGTGATTGCTCTCTCAGTGGTACGATACAACCGTATCGTATAGTAGGTTCTACGTGTACCCTATTTGAAAAGTAGGTGTGATGGTCAGCATACTCACTTTTCAAATAGGGTACGCAGAGCAAATTTGCCTTACGTTCAAAAATGAGGTTAGAGTTAACTCTAATGACGTCATCAGGGTAGATACTCTACACTCGCATTTTTGAACGCGAACGTAGAGTTCAACTGTCAATGCTAAGCAAGTTTCATTTCACTCGGAGTTAGAGTTAGTTGGGTTAACTCTAGGGTAGCTACTCTAGTTATAAAAAAACGACCCTGGGTTGCAACTCGAAGTATTTTTGAACGGTTGGAGTAGCGACTCTCTACTCTGGTTATTTTTGAACGCAGGGCAGTAGACCCTTAATTTTGGAGTACTCTAAAAAGGAGTGTTATATTTTTTTCTGTATTATCGTAATGGTCCAGTGGTTAAGTCACCCGCCTCTCATACATGAAGTTGCGAGTTCGAAACCAGGTAAGCATCAATGTGAAAATTTTCAATTCATTATGAACTTTTCTAAATTTATCTAGGATATTACTGACACCCCGTGCCTCGGTAAGCACGTAAAGCCTTTGGTCCCGGTTCTCATTCTTAGATCTTTGGCAGTCGTTATATGTAGTCAGACAGCAGTCTGACCACCAGTCTATCCAAGGAGTATCTTGTTGCCCAATAACTGGGTTGTGGATCTGGTCTGATTATAGACAGTCGCTCCATGTAAAACACAGGTATTCAGCCGCATCCGGTTAGAGTGAAAGCCGACCAAGCTAGCCGGGAAAATGCTGAGGTGACGATGATATAAGTATTGCCAGTTGGACGTCGAATAATTTAATAAATAAAATAAAAAAGTCTTTATTCTACTACTTACATTAATTGAGTTACTTAATTCTACACTTTACACTTAGTTACCTATTTTATAATAATAATTATGCTATATATTTTTAAATTATTCATATAAGTAGTAGTCGCCTCTTTGGCGTAGGCCTCCCCCATTACTTTCCAAAGGTTCCTGTTCCTAGCCATAGTCATTCACCCTGGTCCAACTCTCTCCCGAAAATGTCTTCCCACCTTTTTCTTGGTCGACCCCTACTTCTGCTTTCTTCTCTAGGTATCCACTCCGTTACTTGTTTCGTCCATCGAATAATTTATTAAGGGCTTGCAATTCGACATACATTTTCACTGTTTTTCATACAACCGACATTTTTCATTACATATTTTGGAAACAGTATCTTGTGGATATTATCTAGGCTTCTATTGAAATCAATTTGTTTTGTGTAAAACTAATCCAGTAAAGACCTCTGAAAACCTGCTATTTTGCATGAACTTTGGACACTTCATAAAATACTCAAAAATTCAAAAAAATATAACAATAGAAGCGTTGCAAAATTTAATCAAGATTCTAAATGACGACAATTGTTTTCAAAAACTTTTAAGGGTTTAAAAAACACGTATTTCCTGGAACAAGTTTTGTGAAATATTCGAGTACCTAAATATCGAAATTACCGAATGCTAACAGAGTTTTCAGGCGTTATCTCTCTTTTTTAGCGTTGCCTCTTCGTCCAACATCGCGTTAGATGAAGTAACAAGCTTTGAAACCATGCTCGATGTTGACGATAGGCGAGTTAAAAAGGGGCCTCTTAAGTACCCATACTAGCGACCCGCCCCGGCTTCGCACGGGTGCAATGCTGATACTAAATATACTACAGAATGTCTTTTTATACAACGTTCACAGCATTTTTGTCATTAGACAATACGAACATGTTTTCTTTAGATTCGGTTGAGTTTGGCATAATAGTTTTATGTGGGAAATTGTCAAATAACTTTTCTCGTTCTGGATGGAGCGAGAGGGGTGTAACACTTACTAACGGGTGGATCTCCAGAAAATATTATTTTTGAGTAAATTTTGTGGATTCTTGTAAACCTGCGTGCATCGCTCTTAATTTTTAATAGTATTAATAGGCATGTTCAGATTACAAGATTTTTATCAGATTTACCCCAGATAAACAAGAATTTAAGGAGATATTCATATTTTGTTTTTAACCATTGTTGAGGATAATGATGTAATTTGAGAAAAATGATTTTCAAGCTTAGGAAAATGACGATATGTTGAGGACAATGATAATGCTAATAAATTTAGTTTTGTACTTCTGTAAACGACGAAGGTAAATGAAAATAAAAATAATTAAGTATCTAAATGATATTTTTATTTGGTTTAAAGTATCACAAATCAAATAATATAAACGAACGTCAAAATAAGTCCAACAAAAACCAACTTCTAAGACTTCTAAAAACATGATTGCATTCAGATAGATTATGTAAATTAAAAGTATCAAAATCAACAGTCGAATATCAAAATATTAAAAGTTGTTCGCCGTAGGATCGTAAAAACCTTTAGTTCATAACCAGACTATAACGAACTATAAACTCACGGTTTTCACAATCATACGGTGACTGAGTTTATAAGTCTAACAAAAATAAATTAAACATAGTCATTGATTATTTTTTTATTTTCACAATATTAATACTTATTAACAATTTAAAATTTTTAACAGCCTCATTTATGGTTATAAAAATTTCCTAACACTGTGTCAGGGATCATACAGGAGAGACTAAACATGGTTGAAAGGTGGTGTAAACTCAACCATTTATCCATCAACCCAAGCAAAACGGTGTTCATCCCGTTTACCAGAAGGAGGGACCTTACAGCAATGGGTACCATAAAGCTCTACGACACCGTACTAGAGTTGTCCACAGAAGTAAAATATCTTGGAGTAATCCTAGACAGCAAACTCACTTGGAAAAGCCATGTCGAAGCGACAGCAAACAAGGCTCTAAGAGTATTTGGCATGTGTCGCTCTGCCTATGGGAAAACATGGGGCCTTAGACCCCAGGTTATCAAATGGATCTACACCATGATGGAACCACTAATCACATACGGGAGCATCGTATGGTGGACCAGAACCAAGCTGGCAACTTGCAGACAGGCCCTAAGCAAAGTACAGCGGACTGCCTGCATGGCCATTACAGGAGTATTTAGGGCCACGCCAACTGCGGCGATGGAAACGCTGCTCAATCTCACCCCTTTACACATTGAAGTGGAACTAGAGGCGAGAAGGGCCATTCATAGGCTCAAAAGTATGGGGCACTGGACAAACTCCGGATGGAAAACAAACCATACAAACACAAGACCAAACAGGGAACTTGACTGGATGATGGACATGGGATGTGACAAAATACATCATCATCATCATAATTTCAGCCGAAAGACGTCCATTGCTGGACATAGGCCTCCCACAAGCGTCTCCACAACGACCGATCCTGTGCGTCTCGCATCCACCGCACTCCCGCGATTCTCACCAGGTCGTAGGTCCACCTTGGGAGGCCTTCCGACGCTGCGCCTTCCGGTGCGCGGTCGCCACTCTAAAACCTTTCAGCCCCATCGACCATCCGTTCTACGAGCAATGTGCCACTTTAGTTTGGCGATTCTTCGGGCTATGTCGGCGACCTTGGTTCTCCTGCGGATATCTTCATTCTTTATGCGATCACGCAAGGAAACTCCGAGCATAGCCCTTTCCATTGCCCTTTGGGTGACTGTAAACCTTCTGATGAGGCCCATTGTAAGCGACCATATTTCAGTGCCATATGTCATCACTGGCAACACGCACTGGTCATAGACTTTCGTCTTGAGATACTGTGGTATGTTGGACGAGAAGATACCGCGCAGCTTCCCGACCGCTGCCCAGCCGAGTCGGATTAGACGATTGACCTCTTTCTCAAAGTTAGACCTACCCAACTGGATTGTCTGTCCCAGGTAAACGTAATCGTCTACAACTTCAAGTGCAGAGTCTCCGATCTTGATCGGAGTGGGTGCTACATGGTTATTTACCATGACTTTGGTTTTGTCCATGTTCATTTTAAGACCCACTCTTTCGGAAGCTCTACTAAGGTCACCGAGCATTGTACTGAGCTCCTCCGTTGTCTCAGCCATGACTACTATATCGTCGGCATCCGTCGGTGAGTGATGTACTCGCCATTAACATTAATGCCTAGTCCACTTCAGTCCAGAACCTTGAAGACATCCTCCATTGCAGCCGTAAACAGTTTCGGAGAAATGACGTCTCCCTGCCTCACACCCCGCTGCAGAAGGATAGGTTTCGAGGTCCGATTCTAAAGTCGAACTGACTCGTACAAACACTTCAGCACCTCGATGTACCGTTAGTCAATCTGGGACCGTTGGAGAGATTGCAGTACAGCCCGAGTCTCGATCGAATCAAAAGCTTTCTCGTAGTCCACGAACGCTAAGCATAGAGGCAGGTTATACTCCTCGGTCTTCTGTATAACCTGCCGGAGCGTATGTATGTGGTCTACGGTGCTGAAACCTTTTCGGAATCCGGCTTGTTCGGGAGGCTGGAAGTCGTCAAACCTGCGCGCGAGACGGTTCGTGATGACTGGAAAACAGCTTGTAGACATGGCTCAGAAGTGAGATGGGCCTGTAATTCTTAAGCAGGACATTGTCGCCCTTCTTAAAGAAAAGTACCACCACACCTCTGCTCCATGCCTGTGGCGTCTTTCCCTCAAGTATGACGGAATCGAACAACCTCTGAAGGGCCTTTAGGACCGGTTTTCCACCCGCCTTCAGGAGTTCGGCTGTAATTCCGTCGTCACCCGACGCCTTGTTGTTTTTAAGCTGCTTCAGAGCCATCCTAATCTCGCGGCGGATATGACTCTGCCACTGTCGGTCTTCAGTTTCGTGAGCTGGCTCTACCCTATAGACCAGATATCTCTTGCAAAAACCTTGGAGCCCTTATTCCGCTCGATCGCGTCTTTAATCCGTTCGGTATTAAAGAGGCGGAGATCGCGTTTTAAGGACTTGGAGATCCGTCTATTGAGCTGCCGGTAGATGCACGCATCGTCTGAAGACTGCAGAATCATCTCACGCCTCTCTTTCAAGAGTTTGAGAGTTTGACCCGAGAGCCTTTTCTTCTTTGTACGACGAGTCTTAAAAAACTTAGACCCGACCGTACGGACAGTTTCCACGAACCCATCGTTGTATTCGTCCACTGAGCCACCTAGGCACTCGAAACGATTGTGAAGTTCGAGCTGAAAGCTCTCGGAGTTTTGAATCTGGATCTGTGCTGGACGGAGCGTAGACTTCATCAGTCGAGATCTTTCAAGCTTGATATTGATATTCAATGTGCCTCTTACCATTCGGTGATCACTTCCAGTTTTCACTGCGTTGATCACAGAGACATCATTGCATATTTACTTCTTCGTCGACATGATGAAGTCAATCTCATTTCTGGTCGCGCCATCAGGGCTTTGCCAGGTTCACTTCCTACGCTCACATTTTTTGAAGAAGGAGTTCATCATATAGAGGCCCTCCTTCTCCATAAAACTAGCCAGTAGGTGTCGCCGGCGGTTCCGATGTCCAAATCTAAATTGCCCCACTCGCAGCTCATCACCGTCTCGTTTACCCAGTTTCGCGTTAAAGTCCCCCATGACCACGGTGAAGGTGACTCTTAGAACCATGCATGGCTCTTGATATATCCTCATACATGGATTCTACTTCGTCGTCGGGATGTGTTGAGGTCGGGGCGTAAACCTGTATGACCTTCAGCGAATATCTTGATGATATTCTGAATATAAGGTACGCCACCCTGGTCGACACACTCTCGATCTTCACCACATTGTTCACAAGGGACTTGTGGACGATAAACCCGATACCACCCTGGGACTGCTGGTCACCCTCCCGGAAATAGAGCAGGTTACCGGATTTGAGAATTATCGTGTCCTCACCCTGTCTTCGGACTTCAGATAATCCCACAATACTAAATCGTAACCTACTCAATTCTTCCTCAAGTTCGGTGATCTTCTCGTCGGACCGGAGTGTACGCGTTATATGTTGCCAGGTCCAGTCGTCATTTTCTAAAGGGGTAGCCGGAGATTCTTCGCACCCCTTGCCTCGCCGTAATCTTAACCGCTACCGGAGTCAAGGGTAGACGGCCTGCCGGGCACTAGGGGCCATTTTTTGGTTGTGCTTGTCATTAGAGTGGGGGGATTATGGCACCCCCCCCCCCCCGGGTTGCCATAATCGCCACGCTTGGCATGCGGATGATTGGCGATCGCAGTGTGGTTGTTGAAATTCACAGAGAATGCTGCTGCCCATTCTCTGGTATGTGATATGACAAAATACATACCATTCACAATCTCAAAAAGGAGTTTAAGATCTACATTCCGAGTGGGGAGGAATGGAAGGGTGGGATAAAACCCCACACTGGGAACAACCAGGTATGGTACACGGATGGCTCTAAAATGAACACCGGTACAGGAGCGGGGGTACACAGCGACAACTGTATCTCAACCTAAGCATGGGCAAACTGGCGACGGTCTTCCAAGCAGAGACCTATGCTATAATCGCATGCGCGTAGGAAATACTAGACAGAGGCACCGAAGGGGACACTGTCTACATTTTAAGCGACAGCCAAGGAACACTTAAGGCACTCAGGTCCAATAGAGTGGACTCTGGGCTGGTACTAAACTGTATTAAAATACTAAACCGGATAGGAAGGCGCAACAAGGTCAGATTGATCTGGGTGCCAGGTCATACAGGAGTAGAAGGCAACGAAAGAGCCGACACTCTGGCAAGGAAAGGATCCGAGACACCCCTATACGGATCGGAACCCTTCATAGGACTCTCTCCAAGGGTCATCAACCAAGCACTGAAAAAGCTGCGTTGGAGATACACAGCACACAATGGCGCAACACAACAGGCCAGAAGCATGCAAAGCTATTTCTCAATGAAATAGATAAGGCCTGGACCCAAAAACTATGGAGGTACAGCAGATCACAGCTCCGAACAATCACAGGAGTCTTCACGGGGCACTATGCCACCAACAAACAGCTCCACAACATGGGACTAGCAAGCAACCCGACTTGCAGGATCTGTGGAGATGGAGAGGGGAATATGCTACACTTGCTGTGCGACTGTGCAGCACTAGGCTCCAAAAGACTAGAGTATCTGGGCCAACCATTTCCAAGACCAGAGGACTACAGGCTCAGCCCCATCAAGGCCATACTGGGACTCACGAAGAAGGTGCACGGAGGGCTAGGGGTTAAGAGGAAGGGAGGGGAATAGTACAAAAGATCCAGAAGGGTGGAAGTGCTCTGGCCTAGGGCCAGCCTCACAACAAGATAAGATAAGATATGGTTATAAAACCAAACAAGAAAAAAATTAAAAGGTAACAGTTCTAATTCATACCCTGGAAAAGAAACACTTTGAATATGATCAAAATAATGCAAAAAGATGTTTCTATTGAAAAACAAAACAACTTACTACCTAAAAAAAAAACTGGGCAAGTGCGAGTCGGACTCGTGCCCTGAGGGTTCCATACAAACTTCTCCCTCTCTTCCTCAAATAAACTGAACAGCTGCCCTTCTTTGAAATTACACGAACCAGAAGAGAAAAGACCTTAAATAAATACATATATTACGAACTCCCATCATTATCCTCAACATGTGTCATTATAATTTTACATAATATCATTCTTCTCAACGTGCGTCATTATCCTGGCAGTACAAATTCAGGACAATGACGTTGAGAAAAATGATGAATCGGAAAAAATCTTGTAAAAACATGTTTTGCGCATGTAGTATTTCAAAAATCGTTTTATAATTGCGTAACTACACAAAACCTTCATACGTTTTTGCTAAATGAATAGTGTAACAATAGAATTTGACGGGTAAACAAATGAAAATGTAAATGACGTTTGCAATAAAACTTTTTGGAGAATGAATTTCAAAGCCTTACCTGCAAAAAACGAGCTTGTATATCTACACCAAAGCACGTCGTCCGACTGTGGTGCGGGGAGGTCTGTTTGCCCAGCCACTAATTTCCCTCCCTCCCGTCTCTTACTCGACATAATATTGAAATCAAACATAGCGCAGGACAATGACGCCCGTTTTTTGAACATGAGTTTTTTATTTATTAACTTAGCGGGCATTGGTAATTTTATCAAGAATATGAAGATTTATTATGTATAATTACAGCACTCAACAGCAAATAGCTCCATGAAGTCACAATTTTTTATATTATCAAAATATAGACCGCGTGTGCCGAGGCGACACGTGAAAAAGTGGCAATTTTGTTGAGTTTTTTAACCGACTTCAAAAAAAAGGAGGAGGTTATCAATTCGGTTGTAATTTTTTTTTTTTTTTTTTTTATCATCATTTTTTTTTTTATGTTTGTTACCTCAGAACTCCGTCGTTTATGGACCGATTTGCAAATTTTTTTTCTCTCTTTATAGGATATGCTTCCAGATTGGTCCCATTTTTTTCAAAATCCAGTTCTGATGATGGATTCCATGAGGAATCGAGGGAACTCCTCAAAAATTATAGGCAACCCTATGGTAATTTTAGTATTTTCATCAAGAACTTAAGCACTTACAGTCAAAAAGTAACATTTGATGAAGTGGAACTGATGAAGAAGACCAGAAATGGTCAACGGAACTTCATACTCAAATAGATATCACAATGAAGATATAGTTAAGCGACTATGACAATACAAATAAATGAATGATTCTGAATAGTTACGTTGAAAATGGTATCATCGAAGTGATCTGATGATGATGATGGAGCCGGAAGGTAGGCACTGGAACTCCGTAATTAATCAATGTAACCTAGCCGTGTTTGGACTTATTAGAATTGTCATGAGATGCACTTTGGCTATAAGGTACTATCGAACTGATCTGATGATGGAGCCGGAAGGTAGGCACAGGAACTCCGTAATTAATTAATGTATCCTAGCCGTGTTTGGGCTTATTAGAATTGTCGTGAGATGCTCTTTGGCTATAAGGTACTATCGAACTGATCTGATGATGGAGCCGGAAGGAGGAAGGTAGACACAGGAACTTTATAATAAAACAATGTAACCTAGCAGTATTTGGGTTAATTGGAATTGTCATGAGAAATAGGCACTCTGTTTATAAGTGTATCGTAACTAAAAAGTGTGAAATAAAAACTTTTTAGAAAAAAAAAATAACCGACTTCACTAAAACAAAAACACTAAAAGGATCAAAATAACTTTAATTTCGGAAGTCGGTGTTAAATAAGAAACAAACAATACCGAGAAACACCGACATCCGAAATTAAAGTTATTTTGATCCTTTTAGTGTTTTTGTTTTAGTGAAGTCGGTTATTTTTTTTTTTCTAAAAAGTTTTTTTTAAATATATTTTTTATTATTAATTTTTTACAATCGTGGTTTAGAGCAACATTTTCGTTGATTCTTTTACTATTAAAAGTAACACTTTTTTTTAAAATACGTACACGCGTTCTCAAGAAATTTTCAAAGACATGAATTTGGAGCCTCTCAAATATTCACCCTAACACACAATGAATTAATTATGTATTGACCGCATGGGCGCGGCCCTAGATTATTGGTACCTATTGAGACCACTTGTTTGCTTGATGCCATCCTTATGCCATTGGATTGGCTTGGATTTAGGAGTCAAAATCAGTTGAACAGACAGTAAAAAAGGTTTGTTAAAATGTCTAATCTTATTCCGAATGAAGTATAGCTTTCAATAAACTCTACCTTGGGTACGAAGAACCGCCAAACTTAAGTGGCAATGGGCAGGGCACATTGCTCGCAATACGGATGGCCATTGTGCCCGAAAGGTTCTGAAATGGCGACCACTTACCGGAAGACATATCGTTGGAAGGCCTCCTACAAGGTGGATCGATAACCTGGTAAGGGTTGCGGGAATCCGATGGATGCGAGACGCACAGGACCGTTCATTGTGGTGACACTTGGGAGGTCTATGTCCAACAGGTCTTTCGGCTGAAATGATGATGACGATGGGTATCAAGATGCAGAGTGGTGCGGGGTGGGTGTATACGGTTAAATAAAATCACAAAAACAATTTAACTCATTTATTTAGTTTCTCAGTTTCTCTTTAAAATTACAGTCATATAGTCAGACGAACAGTCTATTTCATTGAACACTAGTGATTTGATCTATAAAATTAGGAAACCAATTACTGATCACTTCAAATGTTGGTTTTTGGCAGTACCTACACGCATTGTATAATAAATATATAAAATTACTTGTATAATATTGTTGAGGAGAGTGCGTCAACTTATAACATGTCATATATGGATGGTATTAAAAGGTAAACGGTATTATCGGACGCTCAATCATTAGGACTTATCTCAAAAAGGATGTTTAAAAATTAAATCATAAAACACATAAGCAACTTATGATAAAAATTTCAACTACCTCTTTTTTGACTTAGATCTTTGCGATTAAGCCATGTACAACCATGATTCACAATATTTATTACGAACCAATTTTAAGTGGACTATATTTGAATTCAGAATTCGAAGTACTTATCAATATGTCACAACAAACTCTATTCCATAAAGACAAAGCTTAAACTCCTTTGCCACGTATACTTTTTTTATGGAAATTTTGAAAATCGTATTAGAATATACAACACTAAAGTTGATACTTAAGTTGGTGTCTTATGGATTCAAATGATCTCGAATTATAATTACAATATTATTATTTTTTTTAATTCATAAGCTATATGTACTTTCTTAGGCTCATACAAGCTAATAGTCACTTGATAATTCCAAAATATACATTTTAATTAGTAATCTACTTCAATTAATATTATCGACATTACACTTCCCCGATTATGTAAACACTATCAAACCAATTTACAATAGGACCACCATTCATACGTCAATACCGCACAGTTTGCTTCATGTAAACTTATTGCTCTAAAATAGGCTGCGCAGGAGCAAGTCTTAAATAACATACGCATTAGTACCGGATGACAAGTTTAGAAAGGCCTCAAGGCGGACAGATGATCTGATGAGGGTCGCGGGAGTCAAGTGGATGAGAGAGACACACATGGCGGATGGCCATGTGTGTCAGTGGACGTCTTACGGCTGAAATGATAACGATGATGATGCGCATGGGAAAGCCTGGCTTTAGAGGGCCTAGTGCGATTTAAGTTAACGCGATCGAACAGTTTACTGCGTTTGATTGGTTAAGACCTTGGAGGGGGGGGGGAGGGGGGGCAATCGAAACGCCGAACATCTTAAACGTGTCGGTCTTAGTCTCAGAACTGCAAACTTACGTGACGTGAACTGTCGTGTAGTAGATTAAACAAACTTAGTACAAAAACCAAGAGCTTTAGAAAAAATGATAAAATATTCTTATGAGAATTACATAAACTTTAGATAACATGAAAATTAAAAAGAAATATAGAAATAAATAGAGCTGCTTTGTGTATTTTAAACGAATCTCAGTTGGCCATAATTGTTTACCAATTATAACACAAAAAGAAAAACACTACAATTTCATTTCACTTTCAAGATTTTTATTGTTAAATAATATTAGTTATTCGTTAAAATTCAGACTATTTACATTTGTCACTAAATAACTTAGTATTCAAAGTTAAACTTTGCCATAATACTTGTAACTAAAAGCGTTATTTTGTACATAATCTGCTAACTAGTTTGGCGACAAACGCGTGGCTAGTACTTCTTGATACAGACGCGTCAATCATAATAATTAATACCTTATTACAATAACATAAGGGTCACAATAATATGCTAATGGTGTGTCCAAACATGGCGAATGCTCCTGCGCCGCGAGCGCTTCGTACGAACATGAAATGCACGAGCGCAGTTCGCAAGCGGCTCGTGAACGGCTCGCGAGCAGCCTATTCGCCAGATCTAGACGAATTAGTTAGCTGGCTGTGACATAGGTATTGCGATCTATAACATTGTAACTGGAATATTGCACACCGCAATTACAAAATTAAGCCTTTAACCGCCCGTGTCGAATTGGACGAGTGTTGTTTCCTATTCGCCAGGGTCGTGTGTTTTCGACTGGGTACTCCATCTCGTTTAGCTCTTCAATCCCCATAGGTGACAGAAGAGCTGTCGAGATGGAGATATATCCGACGTTAAAAGGTTAAGTTACAATCATAATTAGAAAGGACTGTAATTTTACTTAAACGCGTGCCTTTTTAAGAAATTATTTATCCTATAATTGTAGGCAAACAATGTGGGAATCGACGCACTACATTGATAGCGCATCGGTATTGGTATGTACGCACGCACACATAAAAACTCGATTCAGTAACCGATTCTGAATAATAATAATTATACTACTTTCAGGCGACCGCACTGGAAGACGCAGCCTTGGCGCGGCCTCCCACGAGGTGGACCGATGACTTAGTGAGGGTCGCGGGAATCTGATGGATGCGAGACGCCGACACTTAGGGGAGGCATATGTCCAACAGTGGACGTCTTTCGGCTGAAATGATGATGATGATGTTACATGTTGTATATCGCAGTCTACTGGCTTAATTCGGTACATTTAAATTCTAGTTCGCTGTTATGTTGCTTCAAGATGTACTGTTCACCCGATTATAATAATAATTGCACTAGAGGTGGGTCGATTGTTGTGAGCTGTGCGCGCTGAACCGCAATTAATCATATGGCTTCTGAAACAAATAAAAACATTGGGCATTAAAATTAAGAGTTAATTTAAACATAACATACTAGCTTTTGCCGTCGGCTTCACCCGCGTGAAGTTAAGTTTCTCCATATAAACTTTGGACCCTCGTTTCATGCTCTTAGGTGAATTTTGAAAAATGTCATAAAAGAAAGTCTTGTGCAAAATATCACATTCCTAGTCCCAGTAGTTTCGGCTGTGCGTTGATATGTCTGTCAGTCAGTTTCTCCTTTTATACATATTTTGGTATTTTTAGGTTTCAGTCTCTTGTTCTTGAGTATTCTCGCTTTTTTCATTTTAAAATACAAAATGTCTGAAAAAAGTGCCGAAACTGTTATCCGCGAGTGTTTTCACTGCAGAGCAAAGTTAACATGATGGAAAAGGTTCTAAGTGAGCAAAACCTGCTAATTGGGGGTATGTGTTTGTTACTAACCTGGTAACAGTTATACAATAACAATGCGTCATCCAGTGGGGTCCAGGGCGCGCGGGGCGGCGCTCAGCTATGGCGGCGGCGCCAGCGGCACCAGCAGCGGCTCGCGCGCGCGCCGCGGCCGCCGGGAGGGCGCGCGCGGCGTGCCCGAGGCGCGCAGGCGCGGCCGCCCCGGCCCGCGCCGCCCGCGCCCCGCGAGGGCGGGGTCGGGCAGGCTGCATTCTATTGTTTCTAGAGGAGCGTCAGATTCTAGGAGGGCGGCACCTGGGGAAAACATACGAAAATAGAATATAACAATTTTACAGAAACTTAAATCTTAACGAGTTTCATTTTAGTCCATTCGCGTTAAGAAAACAGTGACTCATCGTTGTCAACTTTAATTAGACAATAACAAACTAGAAAGCCATGTTCACATCAACCAGTTGATGTACGCCTTTCAAACAGTACTGATCAGCGACGTGCAAGCAATACAAGTTAAAAAGCCTGGCTTGATGTGAAAATAATACCTCGCCACACCACAGTCATCTATATCATAGAACACAACAAATGAATTAAATCAAATAAAACTCTAATTTTTAAACTTCGCGCGCCTATGCGTTTACGCGCTGTTGCCATTTCGTGTTCATTCACGCACGATACCGAAGACGTATGCACATTATGCAATGTTGCCGCTCTGAGCGCTATCTCTCCGATCTCACTCTAACACTTAACAAAAAAAAGAGATGAACTCTAGTGTGTTGCTGCCTCTGTCTGGCACAAAGGCTTGTTATGAGGCTTGATCTGCCATCTCACTTTTCCCTATAAAAACATAAAAATGTGAGTCTGTGTGAATAAAATTTGATACTGTGTGCACGAGCTGATGGGACGTTATTCTATTAAAATCGTACTCGATAAAGCCAAGCTTGGTACTTCTAATCAATGAACTTATACTACGCAAACGACGAGGCGCCCTCTGTCTATGACGCGTAAAACAGTTCCGCAAACAAATTAGTTCAAATTTGCTTTGAGCGGTTACCGTATTTACTACTTGTGAGTTTTGTTAAGACTGATTTTTGATTTCTGTCATTTAAAGTTTTATGATTAGTTATTACTGTAACTTACTTGGTTTTGAAGTGATTAAAGTTTATTATATTTGAAATGAATTCGAAAATACATGCAATTGTTCCTTGTGACGGATTAAAATGTGTGGAAAAAAATACTTGGCCAGGTTGACTTTTAGAAATAAATATGATATCGTAACTCACTGAACTACCCCTGATTTGAAAATTTCTCAGAAAACTAAATCACATAATAGACAGTTTCATCGTTCAGTTTACAAAACTCACTGGATTGCAGGCTGCTCACATTTATACAAATTGTTCTGTTGGTGTTGCATATTTTTCTCAAACGATAAGAATGCTTGGAATACATCAGGTTATAATGACTTAAATAACTTTGCTGGTGCTATGAAAAGACATCAGAATTCTCAAATGCTGTTATTTCATTCTGTAGTTTTGGTAAACCGCGAACAGAAACTTGGTTCTATTTCTCGACCGATATCCGTGTTCTCGACAGTTATGTGATGAAATTTCTAAGTGTGTGATAAAGAAACGAAGAACGGCTATGCTGTTGTATACTCTATGGCTGTTTAAATTGTGAGTATGTGCTATGCTAATTATATTACATATCAATATCGTAAACAAATGATTGATTTCATTGATTACTACAATCTTTTGTGCGCCATCTAGTGGATTATTCAGAAGTAGCCAGCTAGAACTTTGTTGTGAGCGAGCAAGAGTTGCCAAAAAACATCAATAGATGGCTCTTACATATTTTAAATCATTTATGATACAGGTACGATGTATACTTAATTTCTATCTTATTAATAACAAATGAAAATGTAGCAATTAAAATCAGCATTACAGCAAGAGATTTTGCACTGATGATACGTGACGGCGGATTATAGCGCGAGTTTTTTTATTCGAAATATTAGGTAAATGGGTACTTGGGTAGGTAGTAGATAAGTCAAGGTTCCTTGGCTTGCCCCCTATATAGGTATCTGGCACGCCACTGATACTGATGAGTCTTTTATTAATTTTAAAAATTAATACCTCACCTATTTATAATCCATTCGCATTAAGAAAATAGTGACTCATCGTTCACTCAGCTTAGCCACGCCCCTTGACCAATTAGATTATAGAAAATTAGAAAGCCTCATATCGACCAGTTGATGTAAGCCCTTCAGATGTACAGACGCATCTTTTGTCAATTTTAAAAATTAACACCTTGTAACTCTGACTAAAATAATTTCATAATATTTATTAATATTTGAACATACTGTGCAATAAAAAGTTTGCTTTAATTAAATAGTTTGATTAAATGTTTACCCCAGTATGAATACGCCTTTACTTTGCCATAGCACTGATGCGTCACTATTTTCTTAACTAGAATGTAATATAATCGCTCTATGATCCAGAAATTACAAGGACTGTCCGGAAAGCCTACTTGTCCACAGACGCGTAACTTCATAAAACCTCTAGCCCTAAATAAAAATTGCCTGGTATAAAAGTTTTTGTTACTATTTTGGTGTGCAATAAAGTTTATTCTATTCTATTCTATTCATAAACGCGTATTCGCCATTATATGCTTGGTGTACACCTGCGTGAAACTTACATGAAACTCTGCCAACGGCACGACGTTGCCGCTTGGCGCCGTCGTGTCTTCGGCATAGAAGCTACGCGTCCGTGGACAGAAGGCCTAATTCGTGACACAGACTTCCTTCTCCTTTAAAGAAGCTATGTCATTTGAAAGTCGCCCCAGTACGACGCTGTAGCACATACATACCAGCAGCAACAGCACTAGCATGCACAGCAGGCAGCGGCTCCGGACGCCGCGATAACGCATGTCGTGAGCCGCGCGGCCGCCCGCGACGAGCGCCTCGCGCCGGCCGGGACACGCCCCACGCACCCGCGCGCGCTCCGCCCGAGTACGACGCTGTAGACAGAAAATATTTGATAAATAAGTAACAAACCAAGTATAATTTATAACGCCTTTTTCGTCATGACGTAAAACAAAGCAATACCTTCCATTATAGCAGTTCCGATCAGTATGTTTCGGGTAAAAATTGAGCAATGTATATAAAAAATCGCTCGATTGGAAAGTCTGTCACGCAACTGAATTTCAGGTTAGGTTGCTGTGATCGGAGGACGCGGTGAAGCATACGCTGGAAGTCTGCTCAGTTTGGGCGGATCATCCCGATCAAGGTACGGAGCGAGAGAGAATGAGAAGTAGCCAGCTCTTTCTGCGAAGTAGTAATGACAGCAAAGGAGGTGACGGAAAGCGTAAAGAGGAGACAATACTCACGTCCCGGCCACCGCAGGAGACGCCCAGGGCGACTTCCGGCAACCGCAGGCGCAGATTTGCGGACGGCGAGCAATGGGTAGCTAACAGTAAGAGGCTCCCAGGCTCTGATGCAGAGTCGGTCTTAGCTTCTACTGCAGCTGGCTGCTGTTGTTAGTACTTACGTATAGGCGACGGTGACACCGGTAAGTCCACCACGAGTTTGTCTCCGTCGTCGTCCACTTGCAATGGACTGCCCGGCTCTGATGCAGAGTCGCGAGGTCGCTTGGCTTCTACTGTGGCTGGGGCTGGCTGCTGCTGAAAGGATTTATTGGTTAAAACGCGTCTGGATACTGTATAGGTAGTATTTATCAAATCTATTATATAAGAATTTCGTATCACAGTGTTTGTTTTCGTACTACTCCAAAACGGCTTAACCGATTTATAAGATTTTTTTTGTGCATTTCTGGTAGGTCTGAGAATAGGTCGTAGG
This sequence comes from Mythimna impura, assembly GCA_905147345.3. Taxonomy (NCBI): domain Eukaryota; kingdom Metazoa; phylum Arthropoda; class Insecta; order Lepidoptera; family Noctuidae; genus Mythimna; species Mythimna impura. The sequence continues at coordinate 7,840,374 of LR990362.1, read as the reverse complement.
TTATAATTGGACAGAACAATATTCTATATAGAATAAGCCGAGAATAGTGATCCTAATATAGGATATAGCTAGGCTCGCTTTTGACTACTATCTCATCTGATACATAAGTTGAAGAACTTCTACAGGAGAAGCAAAGATCCGAATAGAAATACGAATGTTTATAATCAGAAGGAAAAGTCTTAATAGTTCCGTTTGGTACTTACAACTTGTGGTAGTAGTCCCAATTTTCTTTTGCGTTCTCTTTCTTCCATAAGTTTCTTTTCTTCAGACTTTTGGCGATCTGTAACAACGAGAGATATTATAAGAATACACTATAGTGACCCCGGTTTTGCTCGGGTGCAAATTATTCATAGAATACTTCATCGTTTATTGCTCTTTCTGTTAGTGGAACCCGCATCAAATCCGTTGCTTGGTTTAGGAGGAGTTAGCGAATAAACAGGTAGACGCAAAAAGCGACTTTGTTATAAACTACTAGCTGAGCCGGCAAACGTTGTTCTGCCATATAAAAAAAAAAAAAAAAAAATAAATAAATAAAAAATAAAAAAAAATAGATGTTGGCCGATTCTCAGACCTACTCAATATGCTCACAAAATTTCATGAGAATCGGTCGAGCCGTTTCGGAGGAGTTCAAGTTCGAACACCGTGACACGAGAATTTTATATATTAGATGTATAAGATAAAGAAGGGTGGAAGGAATGGATGAAGGTTTTTGCCCAGCAGTGGGACAGTATAGGCTAAATATAATAATTGGTTGTCGACACAGAACAAAAAAGTACATAGAAGTGCCCCTACACTGGTTAAGCACGGGAACCAGTGTCGTCAAACTCACACATTTGCATATAAAATTGTCCATTACACACATAAAAAACAGTGATTTGATTGGCTACAAATTACAAACGGAACTTTTACAAATCATCTTCTTATTGCTTTCAAAAATTAGGTCTTATTACAACGAGTGAAAGTTGTTATTATTTGACATGACACAAACAATAAAGACGTTTTTCGTCCAAAAACTTTAAATAGACAAATTTACAACGAGTTCAGCTACTCAACGCTAGATGGCGCCGTAAACAATTCATGCTATTCTGAACGTTAGAGCCTTTGAAATAGATGCCATATTCCCATGGACATGTAATCTTATTTGCTACTCAACTAGAGATGTAGATATATATCGATATTTAAATATTGATGTTACGTAATTAATTCGGGTGAGCAATGTAATAATTATTTAACATCATACAAATGCTTAATAATGGAAAAGGTTGATCTTTAAAATATCAATGTTAAAGAGGTATTAGTATGTTTTTATGTAAGGCTAGGGGGTAATCTTATTTTCATATAATCAAGTACAATGCGTTCCAAATAAGAATAGATCGATTGCCATTTTGTGACGTCACGTCATACTGTCAAATCGAAGAAATTGGGTAGGGTGAGCAAAACAAGAAATTTTTACAATTTGATTTATTTACGAATCGTGAACGATTAATATTATGTAATTATCTTCATTAACTATTATCTGCTGCCAGCGACTTCACCCGCCTGTAAGTAGAAAGTTATCCCGAGGGAACATACTTTCGTGACGTGGTCTACCCATGTACCAAGTTTTATTGAAATCCGTTCAGCCTTTCGAACGTGAAGAAGTAAAAGAAAGTGATTAGCAAACCGCACTTACTTCGGATGGATGCAGGTTACGTGTTGTTACAACCTCGAGATTTCTGTGCAATCTTAGTTAAATATTTATAAATTATACACGTGAACCATCCGACACAAATTTTGGATGATGGTGCCAGCCATGAAATGAAGAGTTAGAAATAAATAAAAATTATCGATACCAACCTACTTCACGGATGTGTCCCATCCCTAATTGAGTAGCGTCGAAGTTACTAGAATTTATGTTACGATTTTCCAGATGACGACCAAGTGCATTTAGACTTTGTTTCAATGAATATAAGGTTGTTTATAGTTTGCATTGAAGTCATAAAATGTGGAATTGTGATTAAAATCAAATATATTAAAAATTAACAAAGTTTAGTACTTATCGATGATACGATACACCTCCACAAGATACATTTTTTTTTCTGCTTTGGTTTTTGCAGGTCAAAACCGCACAATAAGGCATAATTCTTAATTATTCGGGTTTTTTTGATACAACCAATCGCGACAAGTATCTGACAGCGAATAAGCTAATTCTTGCACAGCTGTGCTTAATGTTGACACGCGTGCGATATCTGAGGGGCACTTCCCTACTTTTCTTTATTCCGTGGTTGTCGACATATGGGATGTGGACTCAGCGATCATTGTACCGATAATCGTGTCAGCAAATGGCTTAATAGCCACGAGCCTCGACCAACACCTGAGCAGGCTCTCATTAGGCGACTGGAGCAAGGGCTTGATTCAGAAAGTGGTATTTTTGGACACGGCTCGTATAGTTAGGTGGTTCCTTTCTCAGGAGCCCTGACCCGGTAGATTGGTGGTGGACTTAAATTTTTTATAATTATTTTTAAATGTTTTTATTTAAAAATGTAAATTATTTTTAATAAGTTAAATTAAAGATATAATAAAATAAGATAAAGATATCCTGGACAGTGATAACAAATCTTTTGTGTATATAAAATTTTGTTTATCTGTGCGCAAAGTGAGAGTTGTTATTACGTCAACGCGATCGCAATGTTTGGCTCTCCGATTGGTTAAGAGCTAGGAGCGGTCCAATCGGAGCGCCGAACATCATGAACGTGTCGATCGCGTTAACGTAAAACAAACTCCCACTTGGCACTTTGTACTTACACTTGAGTTCAATTTCTTCGTCATCTAACAGTAACGACACAACTTCTTTCGGCTTCAATGTGTCCGGCTTAAAGTTTCCTCCGCTGATTACCATTCTTTGAATCTGTAGAAGTTAAAATATTTTAGGTTATTATTTTAGGTTATTTTATTATGTTTATTTTCTAGCAACACGTGAAGAAATACTACGGATATTCGTACATGGTGTATATGTACACCAGATCTTAGAATTCATCATTTCATTTCACTTCATGAAACGGCCAACTAAAACTGGCCAGATCGTTTAAACATAACCATTGATGACAGGCCAATCCTCGTTTGGCCATATCATTGATGTAGGATAGGTCTAAAGAAAGTAGGCCAAACGAGGATTGAAATATCATCAAACTTTAAAGTTTAAAACGATCTGGCCAGTTTTACTTGGCCATATCATGAAATGATATGTAGTATACGAATTTGTCCGTATAATGGCACCCAGGGCACCCAGCATGCGCTTTTTTTTCGCTTTTGCAATTTCCGTAAAGACAAATATACATTTGTCTTTACAACAACCAACTAGGTAGCAACCGACTTAGCCCGTGTAGCTAATTTCGGCATTCAATGAGTTAATATCTGTTCACACACACAAAAATAACATAATAATTATGTTTCATAAAATACCTTGAAGTTCCTATAACACTGACATAATTATGGGCATATACGATTCACTGAAACAGTACCCTCAGTAACGTGAGGGTGTAATGACGTCACAAGAGCCCCTCGGTAACTAAGGGTGTGGTGACCTCAAGAGAGCTTGGTAGTTCATTCACTGGTGCCAACACTCCACCAGCCTAAGATTCCGTCTCAGTTAAAAGGAAGGTCTGTGGCAGCATGCGATGTTAATATAAAGAATAACAATGTTCCTTTATCTTCTTTCTCTTTCTTACCTCTGACTTCTCCCTCGCGCGCTGCATAATTCGCTCCTCGATGGTGCCCTTGCAGATGAGGCGGTACACGGTGACCTGTTTCGTCTGTCCCAGGCGATGTGCTCGGTCCATGGCCTGCTGGTCCACCGTGGGGTTCCAATCGGAGTCGTAGAAGATGACTGTGTCGGCGGCTGTGAGGTTAATGCCCAGCCCGCCGGCGCGAGTTGAGAGGAGGAAGACAAAGATGTCTGAGCGGGCCTGTAGGGATTAAATAAAATCTTATGTATTGCAATAAACCGGTTTATGAAGCTGCATATCAACTAATTTGATAGATTCTTGGATCAAGTCAATCTTTCTTATTTCTAGAAAAAGAGAGTAAATCCAGTACAGAATGCTCTACTGAGGACCTAAAAACAAGCTAATAATGCTTTGATTAGCGTAACTTCCTAATTAGTCCACTTATTTCATTAAACATTTTGTACATTTACCTTTCTTTGATAAGAAGAATTTCAAAAGCACAAGTGTAAACATTTAAAACATTTTTTTCTTAGTCTATATTGCTTCCAACTGACGGACAATGGCCTCCCCTTCTCCTTCCAAAACTCTCTGTCTTGGCCGATCTCTGGGAGAGTTTGCCCCCCGAATCTATTCGTTTAACACCTATTAATTATGTTTTGTTTCGACTATTGTTGTTCAGTATGTGACTAACTTTGTGCACTGTAGGTTAGGACGGGCAGGATGCACATGTCAATGAGTTTTCTTTTCAGAGTCACTAAAAGACTTCCTTTAATGTGATCTTTAGGCTCAGGTCTTCCAAGCATTTTGGACTCGTCTTTCGACTTTCATGACATGTCTTACTTATTTAGAAAAGACATTATCTTTGATTTTTACAACTGTCACACAACGTCGTCTAGTCCCATGCTAAGCAGAGCTTGTGTTATGAGCATTAGACAACTGATAAACATACTTATATATTTCTAAATACATACATATTATAGATAAATTACACCCAGACACAGAACAAATGATCATACTCATCACACAAACATTTGTCCTGGTGGGAATCGAACCCACGACCTCCGGCATAGCAGTCAGGGCTACTAACCACTAGACCAACAGGCCAGTCAGATTGGACTTTCAATGAACAAATCCAAGACCCAGGTCATGACCAACAGCAGGAAACGTAGGGTCGAGGTAGACATGCAAGTGTTGCAATACGCCGATAAGTACACATTTAAAACATGACGCAAATTAATGTAAAAAAACTTATACATACTTGAAAATCTGCAACCATGTCTCGTCGAGCAGAAATCTTACTAGATCCATCTAACCGCATGTATTTATGCTTTCTATGCCACATGTATTCCTGTGAACAACAAATAGTAAAAATATGTCATTATTAGCTCCAAATTATCTCAAGGGAACATGCTTCCGGGATAAATCAAAATATCTTTTGTCTTATTTCCGGACATGGGCTACCCCTGAGCCAAGATTCATCCAAATCCGTTCAGACGTTTAAGCGTAAAAGAGTAACAAACATACACACACACTCATACACATACAAACCTTCGCCTTTATAATATAGTGTGATTCTATGGATAATTTCACAGACAATTTGGAAAAAAACGGAAGAATATAGTCAAGTGTGCCATTTCGTACACTAGCTGTGTAACGTGGTTTCACCCACCCACGCTATTACATATTTACTTTTTCGTCCAAAGTTCTTTTTACATTTTTTCTTCTGCTTGGCTCCATAAAACTGGCCACCAAATGTAAAACGAATTTTCAAATTAGAATGGTGGTTCCAGAGACAAGCGCGTCCAAAAAAACTTGTAACTTTACATGACTATACATGTAATAATATGTTTACGTACCTCTAGCAAGTCAATCATCTTGGTCATCTGGCTGTAAATGAGCACTCTATGACCTCGTTCCTTCAGTCTTTTTAGCAACGAATCCAAAGCGGTCAGTTTGCCTGCATCGCTTACGAGTTGATTTTTATCTAAAATAAGAAGAAAAAAAAAAGAAGTTTATTTATGACCGTTCCAGGGCCGCGGTGATTCATTCGAACGATCGCGCAAACCACAAGGACCCACAGAGAGAATACTGTGTGCCCCCAGTAGAGAAAATTATATATGTCGTAGGTTTATGACAAAATCAGGTTTTTGGTCAAAAACCTAGGCTTTTGATCAAGACAAAATTATTAATTTATGTTAACATAAATCTGAAAAAACCCAGTTTTTTTTATTAAACTTGTTGTTCTTTCTTTGTCTAGGTTTATGATAAAATTTAAATTCTTGATGCGATCGAATTCAGTTGACGGGGATTTATCGCGAACCCAGTTTCTGCTGCGATCGCGTACGCTTCACCTCCTCAGTTTAAAATTACTACGCAGTGTTCGTTACCAAAGAAGTAGTTAGTTTGAGGAGGTAGAATTAACAAACAAATGAAAACAAACAATAAAGGGGATCTGGGGAACTTGAACGGTCACTGTTCTAACATAATCAAACCAAAGGATTCCATAACAGTAGATGGTATCTGACGCAGATATAGTATAATTCGTCGCAGCTTCAAAGCCTAGATTATTAATCAAAAAACTGATTTAGTCATAAACCTGCAACATATAAACTGCTTATGCTGTCGTTTCGATTGAGTGTGGGCGGGCACGTAAGGTTAGTATGTACAATACGGCCGACGCAACTTGGCGAGCCTGAACATAGGCTCTGCGAACTGTAGCGCATGTACAACTCAGACCAACAAAATGTACACTCGTAAAAAATCTGTTATTGACATAATTTTTATTACACCAAATTACGAATAAAAATTTACTAATACAGGGACCAAGTACAAATAAAATAAATATTAAAACACTTTGAGACAGAAAGCTACAATAACTTATGAATTAAAGAAACAAACCTAACACTACATTTAATTTTCTCAAACAATCATTATTCTAGTAGTTGTTTATAAATAACTGATATTTAACTAAATCATGTCTTTCAACCAAGAAAATAACATGGTTTTTTTTTTTCATTAACCTTTTGAGTGCGTAATTAGAGACACAATAGTAAAACAAATTGTTTTGGGATCAACAGCTTACAGTCGAAATCTCGTTTACTAACGACAACATTCACTATGTTTGTAAATCCATTTCGTTCAATATTTCATAGAAACAAAAATGAATAAACTCCAAATCGATAAAAATCGATTGAGATATTTGATTGAATAAAGGGTCGATTGTGTTTACATAGAGTCAATTTCTAGCCTAGACCTCCGCCCCGCGCACGTCGCCTCATGCCACCATTTTATTCCTAAAAAAAGTTCGTGCGCAGCCTTCTGCGCAAAGTTCAGGTGCGCCAAGATACGTCGGCCGTACTGTAGTGGATGTTTTCTGGCTGTGGAGGATTATAATGAAGGCCACAGGTACCTGGTACTTGCAGCTCTGCCCAGCCCCAGGGCGGCCTGGCGGCAGCGGCCAGGCGCCACACTGTGCGCCAGCCGGCGCCCGACTCGGCCTGCTCGTGGCGCGTCACGTGGTACGCGAAGCTGCGCGACGACGCGAATGGGGCGCGCGTGCATGTGCACACCTGGTACAAACAGAATAATAAATAATACTGGTGACCCCGGCTTTGCACAAGTGCAAATACACGCAAAACATTATTTTTAATATATGCGAAATCTGAAAACGGTAACAAGGTGGACACCACCGACACTAAGTAGAACACAGGTCACAGCAGATCATATCGGGCATTAGGCGCCAGCTGGGTGCGAGAGCAAAACAACTCTCAATCATGGATGGCCCGGTGACCATGTATTTGTGCGAACAACCAGGTAACAATTTAACTTTGCGAGTTTTCATGATACAGTTATGAAATTTTGTACAAAGATTTTTTACATAAAAATACTAAACACGTGTTTCGGGTTTCGTCTATACTATAACTAATGTTGTACACATAAACCTTTTTTTTTTTTAAATCCGTTGCGTGTTTTAAGAGTTACTGGATAAACAGACAGACGCAGAAAGCGACTTTGTTTAATACTTTGTAAAGATAAAGATTAGGCATCCAGATCGAATTACGGTCACAGCTGCCAACCTCAGCAGAGATCAGCAATCGACGCTGAAGATATTTTTGTGCACAATCTCTGGGATAAGCCAAAAAACTTCTTGAGTGACGGTGTTTTCCGAAGCAGGGTTGTTACACCACCAACTTCCAGACTGCGGCATGCTACTGAAAAAAACCTTTTTTAAACCAATCTAAGCTTCACGCATTCTAGGCATCTTAAAATTGATCCGTGTCCTCCGGATCCCAATTGGACAGCGTTGCGCGTCATGTCGGGGGACATTTTGTACCATAATGTATCTGAGGCTTCAAAAGTCGAAAATAACAGTTTACCTTTTGTTGTGCAAAGTACAGGAAGGTAGGCAGAGGTGTGGGCATGTCGGGGTAGGAGATAGGTGCTCGCTCCACGAACGGTACATCCACCGGCTCCAGTTTCGGCACCGCGATCACGCCGCCCTCTTCAGTCTTGATTTCACTTAGCATTTCCGTCTACAAAAAAAAAAGGGTATTTTTAGAACAAGGAAAATATTTGTATTGCCTACAGCTCCAGTATATCAGTTTACATGTTTGTAAACACACCCACGATACAGGAGTACTTTCTACACCTTTCTTTCATGTCCGGCAACGTTTATGTTAAAAAGAAGAAAGAAAGAAGAGAAAGAAAACATGTTTATTCTGCCCAAATAGACGCACAATAAAATACAGCAATCTGTCGAGCCATGTGTATACCGGGCAGAACTGTGCTGCACCATAGACACTAGACAATAAACACAGTTGTCTGATGTCTACAGCTTAGTCTGTGGTTAGTTAGGTAGTCTTATTGTGTTATTTATTGAGAAGTCATTTACATAGTAGCGTTACACATGCACAGTTTTAGCATCTACTCAGAGACATTACATATTACACATTGAGACATTATTTGTCGGCGATTATGACAATTTCGAAAACATTGAAGTGGAGATGATATCGATTACGCTTCGGGGAGTGTGCGTTGGAATTGCACAATTTAATTTCACCAAGTCCGTTCTATCATCGGACCACTAGACGTACGACGTTGCGCCATCGGTACACGCTGGACATCCCACTCACAGTATAGATATATTATGGAACAGCACGGAAACTACCTACAAATGTTCGAAACGGCTCACTCACACAAACATACACATCGACGAGACTCCTAAGCGGCATTCGCTACTGACAGGACCGCGAGAAACGCTTAGGTGTCTCGTCGATGCGTATGTTTGTGTGAGTGTGCCGTTTCGAATATTTGTAGGTAGTTTCCGTACTGTTCCATATATCTATACTGTGTCCCACCCATACGTACAAAGCGTTTTAGGAACACATTCATAATGCGTACAGCTAAGAAGTGGAATTCCCTGCCGGAGTCTGTGTTTTGAGCTACAACCTAGGGGTCTTTAAGTCAAGAGTGAATAGGTTACTTCTAGGCAAGCGTGCTCCATCATCGGCTACATCATCGCTTACCATCAGGTGAGATAGTGGTCAAACGCGAGCCTATCAATAATAATAAATAAATATTAAAAGATGAGCGGGCCATATGCTACGGAGTCCCCAGGCCAAATGGAGCAAAGTCCTGACAGAATAGTACCCTAGAAACTGCAAAAGAAATAAAAGGTCGACAACGTAAAAAATGGGAAGACAAACTTAAGCTTACAGCAGGTCCAAACTGGAGAAGAGTTGCAAAGGACAGAATACAATGGAAGAAGTTAGAGGAGGCCTTTGCCAAAAGGCACACTGAACTCTGGGACATTTTATAACCCAAATCAAATATAAAATCAACATTAAAAAGTTCAACAAACAAAGGAATCTTCAGGATCCAAGGGCTATTGAAATTGAATGACAATTTAACGATAGTAAGACACTCAATGGATTCCTTAATACCGGAGTGGGGTGAAACGTTGTGATGTTGTAGACGTCACGTGAGCGGAATGAAACGTTTACGAATAGCAGTCTTGGACAATCCGTCGAGTAGTTCGGATGCTCTTTACGAGATCTCTGGGTCTATCAGATTACGATACACCTAAAGGGGTGACCAGACGGTTGCAAACCAACGTCCCAACCAAGGTGACCTTGCTAGTTTCAATCCGTGTAGACAGCTGTTGTAATCCATGACCTTCAACGCCCTTGGTTGGGAGGCGCGTTTTCCCAACCACCGAACGTGTTGGCGCGTGGTTTACATTCACTTTGTCACCCCTGTAATCACCTATTTATGTCTACTGTGAAATAAAAGTGATTATAAAGTGAATTATGTTTTAATTTTGTGCCTTGAACCCTCGTAACTAAAAACCTTATCTATGACGGTCGCTTTCATCGGTGCCGACATAATTATTTATATCATATAAATACGTAATTGTGGCTTCTGTATAAGTGAAACCCGTCTTTACATTCAGAGTCCGTAAACATACGCAAAATCACGCATGTCCATCATTCGGAGACAAAAGAAAACTTGAAATCATAATACAAAATGAACTAAGTCGAAACTTACCTGTCCGTCTCTCTCCCTCATGTTCCTTATCCTCAAAGCTTTGTGCTCGATCGTTTCAGGTGTGTAATGTATAGTATGCTCTGTGTGCGTGTAGAATGGTCCACCTGATGACAAAAACACGAGAGAAATCAAATGCTAATTCTAAAATGAAGTATTTTTGGGCCTTGCAAGGGTCAAAGTCAACAACGGTCTTGACCGCACATAAGTGTCGCAGTAAGAGACGCTCAGGGCAGAAGCTTGCGAACGGCTAGTAATGGGTAAACTGCAGACTGATATGAACCAAGCCCGGATCGACGGCGCGTCATTTTAGTCACTGAGTTTGATTAGTCCAGACAAGTGGATTTCAATAGACTTAAGGGGTGACCAAACGGTTGCAAACTAGCGTTCCAACCAAGGTGACCTTGGTTTATGTGTTTCGTTTGTGTTGCGGCTACATGGATGTAAACCACGCGCCAACACGTTCGGTGGTTGGGAAAACGCGCCTCCCAACCAAGGGCGTTGAAGGTCATGGATTACAACTGCCGTCTACACGGATTGAAACTAGCAAGGTCACCTTGGTTGGGACGTTGGTTTGCAATCATCTGGTCACCCCTTAAAGGTCGTTAATTTTGGTTATGTTACGTTGTCGTACATAATGTAAGTGATTCAACATGAACGCGATCGCGAAGCGTATAGAATATAATAATATAATATTCCACAGCTATCACACAACGTCATCTAGTCCCAAATTAAACAGAGCTTGTGCTAGGAGTACTAGACAACTGATAAACATACTTATATATTTCTAAATACATACATAAATACTATAGATAAATTATACCTAGACAGAGAACAAATGATCGTGCTCATCACACAAACATTTGTCTTGGGTGAGAATCGAACCCACAACCTCCGGCATAACAGTCAGGGCCACTGACCACTAGACCAACAGGCCAGTCAATGAATGAACAACTGATACTCAGCCTACATTTAAATAAAATCAACTAACCTTGTATCCACAACGCATCAGTGAAGAGCATCTCCTTCCACATCAAGCTGTCCTCTTTCCTCTTCGCTAACACATCGCCGTTAGGACACACAAGCAACATATCTTTCTTATTCATTCTATCGTAGTAGTTCGTACATATGTCTGTCTCTGTCTCCTCTTGTTTGACGTCACAGACAGGTTTGGAAGTCCACCAGTAGTGCCGATGACGAAGTTTCTCGTATTTTTCGAGGCATTGTTCTATGTGTTGCATCCTGCAATGATTGAAAAAACATAACACTCTTTTTTGGGGCAGTCGTGTAAAAAGAGAGGAAATTCAAGAGACTGTCAATAATAATTTTTGGATAGGAGTATTATGATTTTTATTCTACTTTATTTGCAACATTTTCATATATATACAAATCAACGGTGAAGTGCCAATACCTTCTAACTAACAAAAATTACTTTTTAGCTCTTTTTATTCAAATGTGTATTTCCGCATGTTTTTGTGAAATCTCTGATGCGAATATTTAGTTGTAACTGCACCAAATTAAATTGTGGAAACACTTTCTAACTAAACCAACACTTCAATTTTTAGTATTACCTCCTAACGTTTTTAAGACAAAAATGTTTTGACTTCGACAGTTAGGAGTTCTTGTCCCTTCGCCGTCTAAATACTAATATTATTAAGTTTGTTTGTTTGTTAGAACGCGCTTATCTCAGAAACCACCATCTCAAAACCAGTAGATTTGAATTGAGAAATTATTTTATTGTTGGATAGGGCATTTATAGAGAGCTTCTACCAGCGGCTTCGTCCACGTGTATGGTGGTTATTGCGGACGCGAAGTCGGAGTAGAAGATGGATGTAAAGTAGCCTATGTCCATCCTTGGAGTTCAAGCTTCCTATGTACCAAATCTCATCAAAATCGGTTTAGTAGTTTAATCGTGAAAGCGTAACAGACTGACAGAGTTACTTTCACATTTACAATATTAAGTATGGATAATATAACATCACGCTACGACCCATGGGAGTAGAGCAGTAACCAAAGATGCAGGGGACGGCTAGTATTTTTTTTTTTTCGTTTATTAAACAACAACGTTAATACACATTCATGCTAACGTATTTACATACCAGCACAAACCATCGCGGGTTTAACAGCGGTATGTCAGAAGCGACAAACTCGGCGCCAAACATACTTTAGGCGAACAGTAGGTATACATACATAGGTCATTCAAAAGATACTTTCTAGATCGCCATTATAATCTAGAAAGTATCTCTTCAACACTCTTGAGCAGTTTTTTGAAGTTATACTTCTTTTGGCGCGATAGAAAAAAATGATGAGAGTGAATTTTTACGATGCGCGCGCACACCGACACCTAAATTCTACATCGTGAAGTTAGTTCTAGGTGGCATGCATGAAAATTGATAACTATGTTCAAGTTGTATATTCTAGTATTTTTATATTTAGAACACGTGTTTCGTAAGAGTACAATTAAACAGTGTGAATAAATAAATATTATTTTGGTGTTTTTATTAAATCAATTTCATATACGACGGTGATACTAATAATTTATTAAGTTAATAAAACCTTTTTTATTTAAATAAAATCTTTTTGATTAATTTTAATATTTATCGTTAATCACTACTGCATTTTAGTTATTTTTTTTACATAAGTACACACACTCTTTTTTTTATATTAGTTAGTAGTATAAAAGAGCTGAAATAGTTATCAATATACTAGCAGCAAAGATGTTAATATCAAAGGTGTAGACTGGGGCCTCCAGTCTTATAGGGATATTCAAGAATTATCCAAACTTGAAGCAGATATTTTGAATTTACAAAACTACTTAGCTTAGAAATTATTAATAAAGATTACAGCAACACATCAGCCTATGCTGAGTGCCAAAGTATTACTAAAGGTTAGATACTACCGTCAAACACTGGGGTGAATAGAAACAAAACTTTGATCATGATGAGCTTCCATTATTTTTGTATTATAATGCAAGAAATAATTGCAGTATTTAAGTGCTGCAAATAATTTCTTAATAACGTGAAAAAACCCCTTTAAAGTTTTATTTTTTCACCCCATTTGACTGTACCCCAAGAGAATAATTAGAACAAAAAAAAATACTCACGCAAAAAGCCATCCACACAGCATAATCCTGTACAGTTCCATCGGCGACAAATCAATCAACCTCGTGAAAGCAAACAATCCATTTTCACACCCATCATCCCCATTCATACACCTCTGAATATATTCGGGGGTGAGTATGGATAACTTGTTGTATAGAAGATGGCGGTTTGAAGGGGTTGAACGAATGAGAATGCATTCTTCAGCCACTAGCTTCGGTATGTGATAATCGTCGACGTGCATTGAAAATGGGGAGCGTACGTCTCGGCGTTCGAATAATTCGGGGTGGTTGCATACCTGTAGATGTTATATAATAAAAACTTGTATAACTATAGGGTAAGAATGAAGCCCATTTTTTTTTAATTGGGTGGGAAAATCATCTTATGACAAACCCCGCTCTTAGGCGGAGATAGTGCCAGACTTTAACTGACTAAAAACTCACTCCTGTTCCTTCTTTGCCTTCGTCCCAGGGCTCCGGGTTGAATGGGGCCCTTGCGTTTTTCGCTGAAAGAGATGTTATTAAAACCGCAAGAGTTTAATAGGGCCGATGCCCGCTATGTCTCAGGAATTGCTCGAAAGAGTTGCCCTGGCCCTGGGCAAAGGGCAACTGAAGGAACACGGGTGGGTTTTAGTCATTGAGATCATTATTCCCTCTCATAAAATGGAGGCCTGAGTCCCAGAAGTGGGAACATTATAAGACTAGTTATGCTTATAAGCTATCATCATTTCAACCGATAGATGTACACTGCTGACATAGGCCTCCCGCAAATGTCGCCACAGTGAACGGTCCTGTGCCTCTCGCATCCATCGGACTCCTGCAACCTTCACCAGGTCATCGGTCCACCTTGTAGGGGCCTTCCAACACTGCGTCTTCCGGTACGTGGTCGCCACTCACACAATGGCTATCTGTTCTGCAAGCAATGTGCCCTGCCCATTGCCACTTAAGTTTGGCGATTCTTCATGCTATGTCGGCAACCTTAGTTCTCCTGCGGATATCTTCATGCTATGCTGAGCTTACATACTGTGCTGCTTATGCTATACTGAGAAAAAAAAATCTGTGTGCTTACCTTTCTAAATTGCATAACTAAATTCATAAGATTAGACGTAAAATTCTTATCTACATTGTGACCTGACTCCGCTCCTACTGAGTAATGGAGCAGCTCTTCTATTTTTATTTTCTTTTTTAAAGCTGAAACAATGTGAAGAAGTTTAAAATTACATCACTTATAATCACAAATCTCTCAATCAAATTTTTTATATTATGTAGTATACTGGCAACACCAATGAAATGTTGCCAGATCAAAAAAAAATAATTTTACTAGTTTAACATTTCGTATGCCGTAATTAGAGACAATTAAAAAGCGATTGTGTCTCGCGTGGATCCGCGTCTAAAACACACGAAAGGTTAATAACTCACCTATATACAATAATTTCTGCCTAATAGTAAGTGGACAATGCACCATAATCTCAATTTTGTCTGACAGTTCATTTTCTACATCCTTCTTGATTCTTCTTAACATGAACGGTTTTAGAATCATGTGCAGACGTGATAAATGCTCTGGAAAATAATAATGATCAGTTATCGTTGTAGCGACGGCCATCTGACGTGAAGCGAGGTCGCGATGGAGGATTACTGTGGATACCATCTGCCTCAATTAGGAGACACAGCATCTTAAGTATCGTTGTTTTATAACAAGCTTATTAATAAATACAAAGAATCTTGAAACTTAAGAATCCCATAAAAGAATATTGTTACAAGATTGGTGTACAATAAAATTGTACGTATTTAATGTATACAGTTTATCACTGCTTCAAGGGGATAACAGACTTAAGTATTCGATATTAATTTCAGCTTAATACCTCTACGCGTTCCTGAGAAAAAGGGTCTTGACAGACGGACAACAAAGTGATCCCGTACGGAACCCTAAAAATGTGTCAAGTACCCAATTATCATATACAGGAATACCTTGCGCAGGTGTTGCGGACTCAACAGTCGAAAGAAAATCATTGGGTTAGTTGAACCTGAATAATTTTCGTCTGACAAAATAATTAAATCAAATATTGTAGACTAAGACTTTGTCTTATGTTTTACGATACTTACTTTCATCAATAGTGCTTTTGTTCTCAGCATGACTTTCAATATCCTTGGAGAACCATTCGTTGAACTCTTCGTGCGAATCAAACAGCGTCGGCATTATAAAGTGGAGCAACGCCCAAAGTTCCGCCATGCTGTTTTGAATTGGAGTACCTGGAAAAGAAATTTCAATGAATGTTTCTTATCTAAACCAAGTAAATTGGAGTAACTTTGGCCCTGCGTAATAGAAACACAGTTTCTCATGTTCCTAGTAGTTAATAATCTTGTGCCAAGGTTATAACCCCAGGTCCAAAGTAACCCCACTTTACGGTATATAGAGGGTGACTGGTAATTAGTGACCGATACTTAAACACACGATTGTACTCATGATTACAAACAATTTTCACAAAGAAACTTTTTTTTTTTATATTCTCATTAGTTTTATCACAATAATAAAACAGTTGTTCATACACGCGCGCGCCTGCGACCGGCGACCGCTCAGCTGTTAGCCGCGTGACGCCGTCGTACCTACAATAGTGATAGAACACCCGCGCAGCTTGCAAACCCATAGGTGTACGTACCTAATCGGTGAATGTACCTACAAACTAGTGAGTATATAAAAAAAAGTTTCTTTGGGAAAGTTGTTTGTAATCATGAGTACAATAACGTGTTTAAGTACATATCGGTCACTAATTACCAGTCACCCTATATAAAAGGAGAAACTGACCGACTGACAGAAAGATCAACGCACAGCAGACACTATTAGGACTAGGAGTGCGAAATTTTGCACAAGGTTTCCTTTTATGATGAAAGCGAGCACGCAGAGAGGATTTTCCAAAATTCGTCCCTTAAGATGAAACGGGGGTCAAAAATTTGTATGGAAAAACCTACATTTACGCGGGTGAAGCCACTTGCAGAAGTAGTAGTTAAAACATAAGGAAAAGAAGCTTTTGGAAATTTCAAAAGTAATATATACCTGTAAGAAAGTGTGTTATGATATCAGCATCTAACACTGAAATTGGAACTGAATGATGAATAAAAAAATTAAGTATATGGCAGCAATATTAAGTCAAAGAAAATGTATTTGCAGAAATTGAACATTACAATTTGTTCTTCTTCTTAGCGTGGCAAGACTAGTTAAATTTCTTGCTCAGTATTTTATTTATTTATTATCTTTATGTACACAAGAGTACAAAGGCGGACTTAATGCCTTAAGGCATTTTCTACCAGTCAACCTTTGGGTGATGCAGAGACAAATTATGGTAGGTGCAATATTACCATTACATATTATACAATTCTTTATAGTAAGACATACCTATAAACTACAAATACACTATATATAATAATATACTCATATTTACTCAAACTACAACGACAATAAAAAAATATATAAAAAGAAGAATACAGGAAACAAATTAGCGCTGTGACGAAACCACTGCCAGTTTCTTACGAATGTACTCGTGAACCTTCACTTTGAAGATAAATCGGTTGGTTGCCATCCTGATTTCCTGGGGAAGTGCATTCCAAAGAGAAATAGCTTGGACATAGAAAGAATTGTGAATGAAGTCAGTACGGTGAGTGGGACAATGAAGTAGACTTTGGCTACAGGGATGCCGTCCACTGATGCTGTCATTAGTTGGTACACGGGTAGATATTTTTTTACTATCACGCGGTCGAAGCCGCTGGCAACAGCTAGTAATATTATAAAAACAATCTGTATTCGAGACAGCAGCCCATCTGCTTCTAACCTACACCCAGTTGTCGCTGGTTACAGGGCAAAATACTTCGGTATCTCAGGTATACTCCGCGAAATGGTCAGTAACACCAAGGCGCTACTGGCCTTCCTTGAGCTGGGGTGGATCGAATGACACATTTGTTCCACCCGTACGCATAATAATAATTAAAACGTTTATTTATCTCCAACAAATTAAAACTATTAATAATACGCGCTTTAGTCGTTAAGTTGCGAACACCAGCCCGAAATACAAATACAAAACAATCTTTATTCTTAAAACCACGTACCTGACAACAACAGCCGGTTCCTACAGCTGAAGCCCAGCAGTAGCTTCCAGCGCATGCTCGCAGAACTCTTGATGGCCTGCGCCTCGTCCAGGATCATGTACTGCCACGACACGCGGTTCAGGTACTTCAGGTCCGACACCACGATCTGGTATGACGTCACCACTACGTGGAAGGCAGCTTGTCGAGTGTGTAGGTCTTTGCGTTCCCAGAACTGGCGAAGGATTTTACGTTCGCTTGGGCTGCCCCAGTACGGTACCTAGAAAAGTTTTTTATATTATTA
Source organism: Mythimna impura (assembly GCA_905147345.3). Taxonomy (NCBI): domain Eukaryota; kingdom Metazoa; phylum Arthropoda; class Insecta; order Lepidoptera; family Noctuidae; genus Mythimna; species Mythimna impura. Next base: position 7,822,652 of record LR990362.1, on the reverse strand, counting down.
TTCAGCAAAATGTGTCCACCACATGCATGTGTCGCCACAGTCACGACTACATGACAGACTTAAAAGCTAATAAATCCTTTAAGTATTGTTTTTCTTATTTATGTTTTCAGGGTCGCCAATATAGCCAGCAGAATCGCCAAACTTAAGTGGCAGTGGGCAGGGCACATTGCTCGTAGAACGGATGGTCGATGGGGCCGAAAGGTTCTAGAGTGGCGACCGCGCACCGGAAGACGCATCGCCGGAAGGCCAAGGTGGACCGATGCCTTGTTGAGAGTCGCAGGAATGCGATGGATACGAGACGCACAGGACCGTCCGTTGTGGCGACACTTGGGGGAGGCCTATGTCCAACAGTGGACGTCCTTCGGCTGAAATGATGATGATGATGTTTTCAAAAGATGAAACCTGTTTTTTTTTTTGTGCCGAAAGCACCCTTTTATTGTTTTTTTTTTTTTTGAAAATTGTAGACTAAAATAAAACTCACTACTTTAAAATCCGGCACGAATCTCTGCATCTCCTGCTGCCAGTTATGTAACGTAGACGCTGGGGACACCACAAGGAATGGTCCCCAAACACCGAGGCGTTCTGCCACGTGGCATAGAAACGCTATGCATTGAACTGTCTTGCCAAGACCCATCTCGTCAGCTAGGATTCCACTAATACCCTGAGAATGAAGATAAGAATTGTGATTTTCATACATGGCCAACAAAATGAATGAAATCCTGAAAAAACCGATTGGACCTGAATTAGAGATGGACCGACTAGTCGTATTTGTGTTAGTATTTTACTGTCCGTCAAAATATCTGTTGACCTTTTAGAACAGCCAAAAATGTTTTTCAATCCGGCGCGCCAATACGTAAAACAGCGTGTCATACGATACAGCTGCGACATATACGTGCACAAAATATTTATCATAAGTTAGAACCATTTTATATTCTTCTGTAATTTATAGAGTCACCAAAATAAATATTTGTGAATATTGCAGATGCAAACTACATAGCTTTTGACAAAACTCACCTGATCATACAAATTCGCCAACCAATTCATGCCCTTCAGTTGGTACCCCTTCAACGTGCCCCTAAAGATAGCTGGTTGGTCATGATCGCCATTACTCCTGTCATGGCCGTCAGTGGCATCGGTGCCACCGTCCGTGTCAGTCGCGTCGCTCGCGCCGGCGTTCGAGTCGAATAGTTGCGTTCGAGCGCGTTCGGCGCGAAATGCTTCGCGAGCGTTTCGGGAAGCGCGGGCTTTCATGGCTTCGCTGTCGAAAGAGGATTGGATTAGTAAGTTTGTAATATCTAACACAAGATTGGTCCTAAGAAAAGTTATTTTACGAATCCGTTGAGAAAAAATCTGATATTGCTGTCCACCGAATTATTTACAATTAACTAAGGAATAATTTGGCATGTCACATGTTAAACCCCATCATCGGTCCGGTGTAAGAAAGAGATGTAGCTATACAGGGTGAATAGCGCTCACTATCCGTTTTCCACAACAGATTCATAACACCATTGAGTCCTGATAGTGAGGCCCCATGTTTTTAGGGGAGCGAGAAATCACCAAGTAAATTCTCCAGCTCTGGGCGGAGCTAGTATCCAACTTTTACTATCTAAAACCATTGCGTTCCAAGACCGCGGGGACTCTTTCGAACAATCCCACACCCCTGGCATATTGAGGCCAGACTTCTATAATCGCATCTACTAAGATCTAGCCCAAAAGTCCCAAAAATTCTTCTGTACTTACTGAACAGATATTTTTTTCCTGTTACAAACACAAAAAATTTAAGTCAAAGGCAAAGCTTTATTGCTGAACACAAATACATAAAAACATTTCTAGGGGTTGTGAGAGTGGGTAGTTCATTATTTCCTACCAATTTCGTCATGCAAAATTTAAATACAATTACAATTACAAAAGAATTACATTATTAAGACGAGACAGCGCGTTGAAATTTCGCACACCACGTCGCACTTGTAACGTCACCCAGAAGTCTTTTATCTTTGTCAATTTTCACTGCTTTGGTAAAGCATAAAAGGCGAGTTAAACTACTGAAGGAAATTTAAAAATCCCTACTACACAATCGTACCAACTGCTTACCTATCATAATGATCAATAGCAGCCAGCCTAGGGTCTCTATCTTCATCCAGCTGCCTAAGAATCCTATCAGCTCCACGGTCACCATCATCGGTAGAATTCAGTTTCTTTTGCATAAAGTGCGCATACAGCTCCGTTTGAGTGATCAAGAAGTTCAGTTTGCGACGTTGCCGCTTCGCCTCCATTAGTTCTACGTCCATCTGGGGTAAAACTTCTGTTAATCAATTAAACACTGATACAGGGTAGAAAGGGATAAACTGATGAAGGGGAAGATCAGTAAAAATAGACTTTTAAAACGAGCTTGGCTTTCTAAACTTATATAATTATTTATTTAAACTTCATGTACAGTAGTGGTACATAGGCGGACTTAATGCAACAAGGCATTCTCTACCAGTCAACATTTGGGTTAAAAAAGACAATTATGTTTTTGTTATGTTGCATAATTATTGTCGTTGAGCTCCTTAGTTGTCCTGAGTTGAGCTACTTAAATACTGACAAATGCTTGCACTGCCTGGACAGGTCCACTTAAATCTGTTTGGTTCTTTCCTCAAAAGACCATCTCAGACTCCAACCTGCATGGTTCTCATATGATTTGACCATTACATGTTTGCTGTATGGACTTTAAAAGAGATTTTGACCCCTGAGTTTGTTTCGGTGTTTCTTCTCGGGGTAGTCAGCTAGGAAATACCGGCTTCATCTAGTTTAAATTGACAAAAAAAAATTGACGTATAAAAGTGTTTTTAAAAAACCTACTTGCAAAATAAATATCATTTATCAAAGAAAATTCCGTTTTATATTATGCAATTCATTCTGAAGTCAACTTAATTTACGCTTGCATAAAGTTGATATTCTATTGAAACCATGGAAATAATTGGCACATAGGCAGTTTGTTCATTACAAGTGGTACAACTTTACCTTTCTCTGTTCCTCAGCCTCCCTCTCCATCCGTCGTCTTGTCTCCCTCTCCGCGCGGTCATACCTCCTCCAGTACGCTTGCATTTCTCTACTCAAGCGCTTACACCGCCATACTGTCTCCTTCATGTTCTTTTGAGACTGTGGACAGAGAGATCTAGTCATTGTCATATAACGTCATAATAAGGTGAAATGATTAGAAAACTCGATCGTATTACACCTATAAGAAGACTTATAGTTTCTGCCAGTAGATCTTATTATGCCTATAATAAGAATAACCAGCGGTTTCGCCTGCGTAACTGTATTATGCGATTCAAATAAGAATAGGATTGACTCAGCGCCATGTTGGGACGACATAGCTGTCACATCGAATCAGCCCTGCGTTCGAGGTTAGAGTTAACTCTCGTGACGTCATCAGAGTAGCTACTCTACCCTCGCATTTTTGATCGTCAACTGTCAATGTCAAGCAAACAAGAACACATCGAATATTAAAAACTTTTAACTACTTTTATGTTGACATAATAGGTAAGGCATGTAATTCCAAAGTGACGCACTTCACAGAAAATTAAATAACAATTAAATTTATAATATATTTAAAAGAATTCTATGCATACTTACCTATTATAAAATTTCCAAATTTACATCATAAGTATCGACATCGAAGCTTAAAACTGTTCCTGACTCAGTAGTAATTTTCAAAAATACCTTATATGCCGTTTCGCAGTATAAATAAAAAGTTAATAAACGTTTCTAATCAATAAAAATTTTGGACACAAAAAATGTTTGACGTACGACCTACCGTGCTCGGAGCTAGAGTTAATTGAGATAACACTAGGGTAGCTACTCGAGTTATAAAAGAACAACCGTGGGTTGCAACTCGAAACATTTTTGAACGGTTGGAGTAGCGACTCTACCCTACTCTGGTTATTTTTGAACGCAAGGCAGGGTGAGCAAAACAGCATATTTTTTTTAAATTAAATTTATTTACGATTCATGATCGAAAAAAGTTCAATCAGAATCTAGTTCCTCAATCCTGCTAATCTCTGCATCACTGGGGAAAGTGTCTGAGTAGTGGCGAAGAAGAAGGCGAATTGTTGCCAACAATAAAAATAAGAAACACAAGTTTTTTTTAAACTAATTATGACTCAAAAAACTATAATTAGCTAATTTAGTTTAAACACTAACGTTTTTGCTTCACTTATATTTAACTAAAACTTGGTTAAACAAAATAAAAAATAAACCGATATTGATATGCAAATAAGTTTTCTTTGCAAACTGTACTTTGATAGATAGCAGTCATTACCTTTCCTATTCTTATTTAAATCGTATTGTACATAAGACATTATGTATAATTGTTTGCTTTCTCTAATAAAAACAAATACTACTTAACCTTTTGACGTGCGTAATTAGAGACACAATAGTAAGACAATGGCTTCCGGGCGCCGGCTACCGCCTGAGCGTTAATGAATTAATCTTCTACGCATTATTATTATTTATTAAAAAAAGTTTGGTTAGTATTCTTACCTGCATAGCAATATGACGCCAATGTTTACAGCATAAGGTCGCAAGTCGCTTCCTCTGCAACATCACTTCTCTATGCGTGGCTGTGCGAGCTCTTTGAACTTTACCGAGCTCTTTCTTGACTAGCAACAGCCAGTGTCGTCTTCTGCGTGCCGTTAGTGCTTCAGGACTCTTTAGTGTTGAGAGCTTCTTGCGACCTCTGGTGAAAATACATTTCATCTTGAACATAACACACAAGTTATGGAACGATCTAGCATAAAATATATTGAGAGCATTCCTGTTTACTGCGTGAGTTAAGTAAACATCAAATAACAATAATAAAACCAGAAAACCGCATTCAAATTGGTTATTAAATGAAGCAGCAATTAGCATTTCAAATATTTGAATAAGGAAGAGTAGGAGCGATGTGAACATCACGCCATCTTTTATGGACGTGCAGTTTGTGTATCCTTTTTCTGTTACTTTCAGATTCCCCTTCCACCAGATTTAAAAGGTTTCTAACTTACTTAATATTCAACGAATTTGAAAAATTATTTCTATTTGCGATTTTCGACAAAGTTAATTTTTAAATTAAAAAATTAAGTCAACTACTCAATTTCTTTAACACCTTGAATATCAACCTTTTGAGTCCTTTTCGTGCTACATCTTTATGAGAAGACAATATTTAATTTAACATTTATTACTAAAAATACATTAAAAAATGCTTTGCTTTTTACGTACTTTTACTATTACCGATATTATTTCAATCCTTTGTTGATTTTAAAAACTTTTAACAAAATTATAGTAGTATTTGTTATACATTAATAGCTTGGCGCTAGAGAACACATCGCATATGGCACAGGTTGGCGCTCAAAACGCTAAATATCAACGAGCAATGGCAACCAAGTAATAAGAATCTTCGAAGTTCGATTTACATTTCGAATGCTTTTTTCTGATGAACGCTTGCGGTCTCATGCTACACCAAATTCGTCACGGCGACTCGTTTTCTGTAGCTTATAGCCATGATGAAGTTTAGGCAGACTAAAGGTCAATGTTATTTTGTGTCAATAAAGTTTCAAACCTACCTGACTCCTGGTTTTTCGGCAGACATGCTGTATTCATCATTGTCCGGTTCTTCTTTCAGATGACGTAACTGCTCTTCCCAGTCAACACCATCAGGCTAAAATGAAAAATATTATTTCAAGAAAATACAAAAAATATGAATTTCGTGGAGGGAAATTCATATTTTTTTTTAATTTACTGGTCAGTATCAAATTGTATGTTGATTAAAATATGACTGGCAGCGTCATTCAATTGGTGATTTTAGTGACTATAATTCCTCGTAAATACGTTTTACGGTTGCCAATTATATTTTAATCAACATACAACTTGATAGTGATCTGCAAAATGCAAAAAAACTTTTACAAAAGAACACGGGACAAAACTTACCCACCTTGTAGCAAACTGATATTGGTACCATTAGAAAGGTCTTTACAAATATATTTATTTGTTGAATGGGGGAAAATTTGTAGCTAGCGTAGGAAAGAAGATATTCGACTTGCTGACTAAAAATGCTGAAAATCCTTAGTAAAGTCGACCCACGCATATTCGACATCTTTGCGATTTTATCCGTTAGGTACTTCAAACTATTACGCGCTAGCGTCGGTGTTTCATAACTGGCATTCAATATGCAACTGTATAGCCACAGTAGGTGAGTAAGTAGTACAACAGAGCAGACGTACACATAAGTGCGAGTGAAACAGATAGCGTGTAGTCGGAGACGCCGCGCCGTGCCACCTCGATCTTTGATTCTTGAGAGTTAGTACTAGCAGTGGGTCGCTGTCGAACTTTCGACGGACGAAATGAAACCGTTCTTCCGACGACGAAAACAGTTGCAGGAAACGATCGTAGTTGCAACTGGTTTGTAGACGAAACTATAGTTGAGTGATGTAGTTGCAGTTTGCATAAAACGTTCGTAGTTGCAATTGGTTAAAGCACGGTTCAAAAGACGAAACTATCGTTGAGTGAGGTAGTTTCAGTTTGCAGAAAACTTTCGCCGTCACAACTGGTTTGAAGACGGTTTAAAAACCGAAACTATCGTTGAGTGAAGTAGTTACATCAAAACCATAAATATAATACAATTACATAATATATACTAAATGACACCTAGTCTAAGGGCTTTATCACACTAGCGGTGTGCGAGCGGCTGCGGGGCGGGGCGGGTGCGCAGCGAATGCGTCGCGAACACGCCGCGGCTGCACAGCGAAGGCGTCGCGGACGCGTGGCAAATTCGCAACATTTTCAAGGCTTGTTTGTTAGCAAGTTAACAACGTACAATACACTCAGTAACAAAATGGATTCCGACGAGGAGACACTGCTGTTGGCTTTGTTACTTCAAAGAAGCAGCAGACTCGCACCTCGTTGCCGGATCTCGTTGCGCGTCTGCAACAAATTCGCTACGCATGCGCGGCGTGTTCGTTGCGCGCCCGTAACGTATTCGTTACGCACCCGCTCCGCTTTGAAGACGCTCGCAATCCGCTAGTATGATAAGGCCCTAAAATGCTACAAAGTGGGTATGGGGTCCATACAAAATTACCCATTGTTCTTTGAAATTTGTGGGCTACCTAGCTGTTCGTAAATTTTTACATCTGACTTTCCCTGTTTAAAACTAATGAAGTTCCTTCATTCATCCTTTGACGTTTTCAATATATTTTTTTTCGATCGTCAAATAATTTCCAATTTAAAATATTCTTTATTACTTACTTTAATTTTATTGATGATGAATAGTAATATAGTAAAATACTAAAAGGTCTGCTTACCAAATCCCCACCTTCCATTCTAGCATCTTTGACCCTCCCTCGTCTAGCCTTATGCAGACCTCTAGTAGAAGACCCTCGTTCTGCAGGCCTGCCTCTACGCCCCCTGGTGGAAGGTGGAGGCACCGGCCTACTGATCCGACGTTCCGGGTAGCGGTCGACTGTTGATAGGAGACCAGCGCCATAGTACATGTAACGGGAATTCTGGGAAGAAAGTTTAAGAAATGAGTTCGGGACTAATTTTGATTTTGAATTGAGCTCAATAAATTTCATCTCAATTCAACTTTTGTCCATAGAAAATATAAGTTTTGCATAGAGATGCGTACGCATCCGTTCACCTTTCCGCGTGAATTCAACTTTCGCGGTAAATGGGCATGAAATGAGAACAGATGTGTTTTTATCTTACGTATGCTAACACAACAGTGTTCAGTGCTGTTCCGCCGCGTACGCTGTGATGGCCTTTGACAATCCTACGATGCTGTACGCGGCTGATAGAAGCAGAACTGTATAAGTGTAAACAAATCGTTCAGCTAAATGCAGATGGAGCTGAATAAGTGGTTACTCCCTTATGTGTGAAATGTTTTTGTTTTGTTCTTGATAGGTTCGCGCTTGACCGCTATCTCACCTGATCGAAAGCGACGATGCAGCGATGCGGTCGGCGATGGAGCGCGCTTACCTAGAAGTAACCTATTTACTCTTGACTTAAAGATTCCCGGGTTGTAGTCATCAAGGCAAGGAATTCGCGCATTGCCCTACGCCTGGTGGTCTGATGATGGACGGGCTTGGCGGAATTAGGTTATGCAATTCCGACGCACACTCCCCGAAATGCAACCGATAGAAAACCGACTGGCTAGCAACTCGGCGTCGATGCTCAAGACTTTGAAGCCTCGACTCAACGAGTGCATCATTGCCAATGATCCTCCTGGCTCGCCTCAAACAAATTTGATCGAAGGGAGAGACAGTGACCCTGCTAAATCTGAGTGGAAAAATAATCTTACAGACAGACCTGGCATTTTTGGTTGGCCTTTGGTCTCAAAAATTTTAAATATTACATAAGAATGCCACAATGCTTTAAATAAAACCATATTAACGACATTTTTCGTGGATAAGTATTTTTAATTTTTATTTCATGGAAAGGACTTTATATCAATATAATGTAGAGTAGAAAAATTTTGCATTTTGCAAAATTTACTCCATTAGCCTCTCTCTTCGCGGAATCTTCGCGTCTAGATTCTGGTGACGCGCGGCCCCCTGTTAATCCTGATGGTTGCGAGACGAGTATGTCGGATATTCGTATCCATCAGAAGGACGTCCGTAGGGTGCTGCGTAACCTTGACGTGAACAAGGCTAGCGGTCCAGACGGGATACCGGCAATTGTTCTAAGAACGTGTGCGCCTGAACTGTCTCCGATCCTGTCACGCCTATTTCGGCTTTCATTTGAGGCTGGAAAAGTGCCGATTGCATGGAAGCAAGCTAACGTACAGCCCGTACCCAAAAAGGGTAGTCGGGCTGACCCAGCTAACTACAGGCCAATCTCAGTAACGTCCATTCTCTGTAAGACAATGGAACGTGTACTCAACAGTAAGCTCCTGGCATACCTAGAAGCTAATGACATCCTAAGTGACCGACAATACGGCTTTCGCCGAAATCGGTCAACTGGTGATCTTCTAGCGTATGCCATCCACATCTGGAGTGAGGCCATCGAGAAACACGGGGAAGCTCTTGCCGTCTCCCTCGATATCTCGAAGGCTTTCGATAGGGTCTGGCACGAAAGCCTTATTAGTAAGCTTCCTTCTTTCGGATTACCTGCTGGTTTGTGTGCTTGGATTGCAGATTTCCTGAGTGACCGGTCCATCCGAGTGGTCATCGATGGTTGCTCGTCCGGTCAAATGGCCATTAATGCCGGGGTCCCTCAGGGGTCAGTGCTCTCGGCAACATTGTTCTTGCTGCACATAAATGATCTGCTTAAGCCCGGTACCTTTGGGTATGCAGACGACAGCACTGTTGCTGAGAGTTACATATCCAGCGCGCAGGCTAGTGGGTCACAGATCCAGTCTCTCCGAGAGGCTATGGTCGAGCGCTTGAACTTGTCCTTGGAGGCAGTCTCTGAATGGGGCGATGCCAATTTGGTCAAGTTCAATGCTGCTAAAACCCAGGCGTGTCTATTTTCCGCTAAAAGGAGCCAATTCAGCCCTGCTCCAACTTTCCGGGGCGTAACCGTGCCAATAACCGACCATCTTGATCTCCTTGGTGTTACGCTGACGTCAACACTCAACTTTGGGCCATACATCGAAGCAAAGGCTCAACTGGCAGCAAAAAAGCTGGGAATCCTCGCGAAGGTCAGACAGTACTTCACGCCGGAACAGCTGCTCAAACTTTATCAAGCGCAAGTTCGATCGTGTATGGAGTACTGCTCTCATCTTTGGGACGGATCTGCCCGATACCAGCTTGATGCACTTGAGGCAATTGAGAGGCGAGCCAAGAGGATCATTGGCAATGATGCACTCGTTGAGTCGAGGCTTCAAAGTCTTGAGCATCGACGCAGAGTTGCTAGCCTGTCGGTTTTCTACCGGTTGCATTTCGGGGAGTGTGCGTCGGAATTGCATAACCTAATTCCGCCTAGCCCGTTCCATCATCGGACCACCAGGCGTACGGCAATGCGCCACCGGTACATGGTGGACATCCCACCTATACGCACAAAACGTTTTGCGAACACATTCATAGTGCGTACAGCTAAGGAGTGGAATTCCTTGCTGGAATCTGTTTTTCCTGATGGCTACAACCCGGGAATCTTTAAGTCAAGAGTGAATAGGTTACTTCTAGGTAAGCGCGTTCCATCGTCGACCGCATCGTCGCTTTCCATCAGGTGAGTTAGCGGTCAAGCGCGAACCTATCAAGAATAAAAAAAAAAAAAAAAAAAAAAGCCTATCTCTAGTGAGGTAGTTTAATGACATCAGAGACTATTTGCAGTGCTAATAAAATAGTTAAGCTGTTTCGTGACATAATAATATATCTCTTCTTCTTCTTCTTCCTGCCCTTAGCCCATAATACTTGGGGTCGGCGCTATTAGCACCAAACATGTTGCTAGGGGATTTGGCAACTGTTTTATAGTCGACCGCCAGCCTGACACCAACCCTCCTTGGGAATGCTTTTGTTGGTGGTTTACGCACCACCATAGGGTGACCTTCGGTGCTTTATAGTACGCTCGGTCTCAAAATGTCCCTTAGTCGCCTGTTACGACACCCACGGGAAGTAATGGGATGGTGCTATTCTTTACGTCCGGACACCATATAGTACATATGGTCTGAGGGTACATAATAATATATCTAAGTAGGGAAATAATTAAAATTAAGAAATACTCTGGAAAAATAGACACAAAAAAAATTGTTTTAATTTTGAATTTCTCTGACAGATATGTTTTCCCAAACGACTGAACCTATTCTGACAGTACTTTCACTAGTATGTAGCTGATGTTATTAGGAGTAACTTAGGCTAAAATTTATTAAGAGAAAAAATTAAGACTGCACAAATCAAACTAAAAGGTGTGTATTTTTAACCGACTTCGAAAAGGAGGAGGTTCTATGTTCGGCTGAATGTATGTTTTTTATTTTTATTTTTTATGTATGTTCACCGATTTCTCGGTCAATTGTAGACCGATTTAAAAAAAATATTTTTTGAATGAAAGGTTATGCTTCCAAGTTGGTCCCATAGAAATATTGTTATGATCTGATCATGAACTTCGAAGATATGGACCAGAACTCCTCATAAGATCACAGCAGAATATATACGTATAGTCGATGACTGACTGAAAGAATATGGGGAATATATCGAACTGATCTGATGATGAAGCCTGAAGTAGGCACCGGAACTCTGTAATAAATTAATTTAATCTAACCGTGTTTGGTATTATTAGAATTGTCATGAGATGCACTCTGGCTATAAGGTATTTAAATATAGCTGAGGGGTACTTTTTAGTGGTGGTACCATAACTAAAAAGTGTAAAATAAAAACTTTTTACAAAAAAAAATACAACCGAATTCAATGTAAAAAAAACACTGAAAAGTGCAAAATAACTTTAATTTCGGAAGTCGGTGTTAAATAACGAAGAGACAAAACTACTATTGGAAACACCGACTTCCGAAATTAAAGTTATTTTGCACTTTTCAGTGTTTTTTTTTACATTGAAGTCGGTTGTATTTTTTTTTTGTAAAAAGTTTTTATTTTGTTCAATTGTACATGGACAAAAACGCAGGTAGCAGCTAGTTTACTAGTGCATAAATTGCTGATATCTATACAGGTAAACATTAGTTTTTCAAATAGATAACTATTACAGGAAACCAATTTACAAGTTTTGCAAGTCTATGTAAAGACATCACCAACATCCTTGAACATTCTATTACCATTAGAATTATCAATTCAAATAGCAATTGTTTATGTCAAACTAATCTGCCAGTGACTTTACCCGCATGAAAGTAAAAAATTATCTCAAGAAAACATTCCCCTAGGATAAAAAGCTGCATACTGCAACTTGTCCCAGGACATGGAGGCCTACCACAAGCTCTTAACGTGATACATTTAACGACTTAAACTGGACAGTTAAAGGGAAGGAACTATATTATAGGGTGTATAGCTCCATCACTCCTTCTCGCTTGCACGAATGACATTTTAACACCTCATCGTAGCCCCATACTTACATACATACGTCCAAATCCGTTGCACACAGACATAACATACATAAAAACTTTCGCCATTATAATATTAGTGTGACGTGTGATGGACCACTTACTGATAAATGTTAATGGCTTATGTTGAAATGCTTGGTAAATAAATCACTGGAAAATGTAGGATAATGATAGGTTACATATTTATTTTCAAAACGTAAAATTGTTTGTGTATATGTTTGTAAAGGGAGTGGCTGGACTTACTAATTCCAATTCAGAAAAATAATGTTACTTTAAATATTAACCTTTCGATTACCGTAATTTGATACATAATAGAAAGACAATGAGAGAGTGAACGCCAGCGTCTGCTTGGGGTTTAATTAATTACTAAGCAAAGAGAAGATTAATTCATTAAAATAGACTTACCCCTTGATCTTTATAATATTTCTTAGCATATCTATTGTGATGTTTTCTCTCCTTCAACAGTCTCCGTATCCTCATCTCCTTACAGTTGGGAGAGTCATCGTCACTGCTTGTTTCTGACCCAGAAGATAATAGAACATCCCTGAGCCATTCTCTTTCTTCTCCTACTGAACTGAAGTTGTATAGTCTTAGACGGTCACTTTGACGTTCTGTAAACAAAATGAATGTGCGTTTCTTAACAGGTTGTCATTGGTCTCATTTAAGTCACGGAAGGTGCATTTGGTTGCACATGCTAAGCAGAAAAGTGAGGTGACGCATGTCCTGTGATGGAGCTCCAAACTGGCACTACGTTAGCAATGTGTCTAGTACAATACTTTATTTGGCCAGATTGTTTCAGTAGTGGCCAACCTGACCCCAAAATCAGTTCAAAGATTTCCAGATTGCCCAGTGCAGTTTGTGTACAAGTGGCTGATGTTCTGCCGAAAATATGAAAGCTACATATTGAGGGAACAAAATTAGAGTCAAATTGATATGAAAGAAAAAGAAGAATGGGTTCCTGTCTGAATCAAGTTCCTAACCTGCTCCTAGTTGTGATTCCTAGTTCTAAAGGATCAGCTTAGTCGATTGATACAGGTAAGTGGACTCAAAAGGCACTCCTTTTTTAAGTAATTCAATAAAAAGACTGAACTTTAATTTGAGTTGAATGAATTTATCTTGCAACATACTATGATATGGTATAACTGTACAAAAGGGAATACCACAACTTAAGAAGTGTGTTGAATTAGAAATTTCAGGATGTAGAATAATTATGATAAATTGATTTCACAACTAGGTACCACATTAACTCAGTATTTTATACTTATCATATGAAAAACAAAGATTATATGGTGTTAATTATACTTGTATGTTGTCCCCAGCTTGTACAATCAATAACTGAAGTACCTACTAATGACCAAACAATACATTCAATAATTGAAGTACTAATGACCAAATAGTTATAGGTACCTACATTTGTAGAGAATGTACTATTGTTGTTTATTATGAAAATGTTGCTGTAATACTTTTGTTGATTTGGCAGTATCTGTGACTTACCTTGTTTAGTGGTCACCACCCCATGGATCATCCGGTCCCCCTTGGACATCTCATTTCCATAGGACTTTGCGTCAGAGTCGTCTTCACTATCGGAGGCTACATCCGAGTTGAGGATCCTCTCCACTTGACCTACGAACGGGCGCACGTCTAAGGAGGCCTCCAGTCTCTGGATATGAACCGGCCTGGCAACCTCATGTCGCTTCAGCACAGTTTTCCCCACCAACTTCTCAGACATTGTAATAAATCCTGAAAATAAACCCCGATTCTAAGTACCGAATGGAGCGATGAGTAAGCGGCCGTAAATACGGTCAAATCGCATTTTTTCGCTTGTAAAAAGAAACAAAACAGAAACGAATAAACGATAAACGCGACCGAAGTGCAGCTATCACACACGAATCGCGAATATATCAAATATCATTTCATACGTGAAGGGCACTTGGCGGAAAGTTGAACTTACACGAATTTTAATTTCCTCGCGTTGATTACTTAACACAAAATTCCATAGCATTCACAAAATGGCGCACGAGAATATTCGACAAATCGCTGTCAATGTCGCCGCCCGAGCGGCGCAAATAACTACTCATTTCGTATTTGAGCTTGAAAAAACACGAACCCGCCATAATTGAGGAAGTTGAACAACTGACTGAACCACATTTCTAAACCACTATTGGTCAAGGAAAAGTCATGAAAAAATTTAACCAATAACAACAGACAGACAATCATATCTAGCCAATGGGTATCGTTTAATTCTTTGAGGGATTCAAATAGAAAATGAGAACAAATACGACCAGAACCAGCTGTCAAAATTAGTTGCGTTCATGATATTTTTTATTTTATTAATAATAAAATAACACAAAAATTATTTGTGGCTTGATTTGACGTAATATATCGAAGAAAAACCAGAAATTAAAACCATCACGCCTTTGGCTGACGTAGTTTCATACAAAATGTATTACATGACAATTTTGAGAATGTAGCACTGTCCGTAACCATAAGCGTAGGGCCTTCTGGGCAAGTGGAAGTGGGTGCCTATAGCTTACAGTACCTATATCAATCGCGACTACTTCGAAAGTAAATAAAACCTGAATTTAAATGTGTTTGACACATCGCTTGCCTATCGCATTTGATGCCTGCTTTCTATGTTAGTGGTGCGATCTGCCAGTTTATAAGCCGACCCGCTTAATTCTAGTCACTACATACATACAGCAAAAAAGAGCAGGCAAAGCGGTCTGAGTAAAATTAAGGTCATTTCACCCATAAAATAGCCGTGTGTAACTCTTTACTGAACCGATTCACTGTTCCGAAACATTTTAGTGTTCCGAAAGATTGGAACAGCAGTAATGTATTATTTGGAACAATTGAAACACTGAAACAATCTTTACAATGCGTTCCAAATAAGAATAGGATCGTTTGCCATGTTGTGACGTCATGTCATACTGTCAAATTACAAGATATTGGGCAAAATCGAAGAACTCAGAGATGAGCAAAATTGAAGAATGTGATTCTGATTAAACTTTTTACGTTCACAGTTCGTAAATAAATTAAATTTTAGAAATTTCTTGTTTTGCTCACCATAATTATTCTTCGATTTGACAGTATGACGTGACGTCACAACATGGAAATCGATCCTATTCTTATTTGGAACGCATTGTACTTTTGAGTAATAAATTAAATAGTGTAAATTTTAATGAACTGAACTAAAAACATCTGTTTTAAATTATTCTCAAATCGAAATTCAATTAAATTTAACTGTTGGTGTATATGGTGCAACGTAACAGATCACGATTCATAACAGTCAGTGTCTGTGTTTGTATCTTTTGAGCCGTTGTTCCAAATGTTCCGTTTGTATCTTGTGAGCCAATGTGTCAAATGTTCTGTTTGTATCTTTTAAGCCGATGTTCTAAATGTTCCGTTTGTATGTTGTGACTGTTGTGAGTCGATGTTTCAAATGTTCCATTTGTATCTTTTAAGCCAATGTTCCAAATGATACATATCACTGTCTCGGAACATTTCAGTGATTCAGATGCAAATGTTCCAATCGTAAAGATGACACACTCTGCCCACGCCTACCGTAAAAGCAACTCGGTGCCCACAGAGTACCTTTCGGTGCCGATTAGCCATCATCCCCCAATCGGACCACGAACTAGTGACGCAACGGAAGTGTCTTAACGGAAGCGGAAACGGAAACAGATGTCAAAAGTAAATATTTGCGGATGTGGAAGCGAAAACGGAAGTGTTAATACTATGAAGAAAAAGCACAATTTTATTTTTTAAAACAACAGAAGGTTTACGTTGTAATCACGTCACGAGGCGCGGTGATGCGCAGAATTAACTAAAAAAATATAATAAAGAAACCCGTTGCGACACGTTTGCGAACCGCCCCTGCCCCCCCACCCCTAAGCCACTCCCGATGTGTCCAGTCGTCCACACGCCTCCCACCCCCATGCTCCTCGCTGTATTCTTCCATTTATAGTTCTGTTATAAATTTTGCGAAAGCAGAAGCGGAAACGGAAGTGAAAAATCTTTCGGAACATCTGCAGAAGCGGAAGCGGAAGCAAAGTTTTGTTGCAACACTAACACGAACCTAAGGTCGAACTTGCGAGTTAAGCACATAACCGGAGTGAGCCAGTGGTTGTAACATTTTGACTTGGCCGTGGCTGCGGGGAGTCGCCAACTTGATGCTATAATATTGATGCTATTAATATAATGCTTATTTGTGTGCTTTTTGTAAAATAATACTGAACACCTCCAGTTAAACCAATTCCAATACAAGAATTCAAAGCGTGTTCAAAAATAATGGAAGCCCTATAACCGAGATGCATTCACAGATACCTACAGTTTGTAACTGGTGCCGGTTTGCTCGCGCTTACAAATACTGACTCACGCCGGTTATTAAACCTAGTCCAGCAAACCATTTTCATATTGGTTTGTTTGGCATTGCTCCACGCTGCATGATTCTCATAAACATTAAAACACGCACGAGGTAAAACCCGGTACCCGATACCAAAGTTGGTAAGAGTCGTTAGATCCACAGACGTTTATTTTAGGTCTCTTTGATTACCAAACGGTACGCGGGGAACGGAGTAGTACCTCCGATGGTACTCACGGAGCATGTACTATACTAAAAAGGTAGGTACTCTGTGATGTAAACCTTTCATGGTACTGGCCACTGGGGCCACTGGCGTTAGTCTGTTGATCAGTCGACCGTTGTCCCTAGCGACCAATGACGACGTGTCTTCGTTCCACTGCCCTCTGCTACGTTCCGTTGGCTCCCGATTACACTCGCGTGCAGTAATATTGCATCCTTTGTTTTTGTTACGAGTTCGAATTATTATTTTGTTGAGATTTTATTATTGTATTTTTGAGTTGTTGGGGTCGTTTTGTTTTAATTTTTAAAGAACAATGGTCATTCTCCTAACATGCTTGGACCATATAAAATTAGTAAAACGTAACTTGATGAAACATAATATCGTTTGATTTGCCTGAATGAAAATTACTAACTACGGCATTCAATATATTTTTAAAAGTACGGGGAAACTAGTAAATAATTAAAATGTTTTTTAAGGTTATATGGTTTATTAGTAATTTGTAGCATTTCAAAAAGATGTCAAAAATAATTTTTGGCGGCATATCTTTGAGTGAAGTTACGAAACTTCACTCGGAGGCTGTTCTAATTATTCATAAATTGATTCCTCAGAATGTTTACATCCATATCCAAATTAACTATTCATACGAAGACATGGCTTAAAGGACTTAGTATCCAAGCCTAAAATATTACATATATATAAAAGTAAACGATCTTGTTTGTCAATAATAGGGCGGCTCCATATTCGATCGATTTACGGCATTTTCAATTTTAAGCTGCTAAATATTTTTATAATTCATGACTTAATTCAATTAAATAATAAAAAAAAACAAAAAATCTGTTAATGTCTTATCTTAGATTATGTAAATAACAAAATTATAAACAGTTGACATAACCTTGGATTTCATTTCTTTAGATTTAGGAATTAAATCGATATCGACTTTAGAAAAAGTTTGGACTTATCTAAGAATGTTAACATTACGGATGCGTTCATAAATAAGATATTATCAAGCATTCTAATAAACAAAAATATATATTTTTTTTAAATGAAAATCTATTTTCCACCTGCTTTTAAAAATAAACTGATGCCATCCAATAATTACATCGTTATTATATTATGTTATGATGACAATCTCATTTCAGTAACAACACTTTTTTTTTTCCTGGTCCAAATTGACCATCATTCTTTAATTATAATGCCACGAACAAATAAATACACGTTAGGCAATCCATAAAAATGGTTTATGATGTGTGTAAAGAACAAAAAAGGAGTTAATTTCTTTCACTAGCTAAACATTTCTACAGCTGCTAATATTGATTTCTAGCCAAGGGTAACACTTTTAAATAGCTATAGTAGCGAAGACTGCTTATTCTAATTAAATTATTAACCCCCGATGGAAAAGGAGGGTGTTATTCTTGACCTTTATAAACGTAAAAGCTAGTATAAAAGTAAAAGCTTTTACCCGCGGCTTCGCCCGCGTGTGTAACAAAATAATTTCAAAAAAAAAAATTGTATCGTAATGTGCGTCCAATCTAAGTCATGGTCTACCCGTATGCCAAGTTTAATCCAGTCTTTTAAAGCGCCAAGCGTCATAATGCTGATAGAAGAAAGATAAGGTATTTCTTTTAGTCACCGGCCCTCTGGGTGGCACAGGTAAAACATTTTTTTTTTTAATTCAAAAAATTTTTGCATCACAGTAGTACACTGTACAATCCAATAAAATAGCGCTGGCTGTCAACTCTGCGTTAAAATCATTTCAAAACTGAATTTACGAACGAATGGTAGAGCATGTTTAAGCGACAACTACAACAACGACAATTCATCATTATGGAGGTATTCGGAATAGGGTGTAAAGTTCCAGATACCTCCGTTGAGAGGGAGGATCCTCCGACCAGACAGATGTTATGTCTGGTAGGGCAACTGCCCGATAGACAATTCCGGGTTGTTGTATATGTTCAAATCGAACGGATATATATATGATCTGTGCCTAGTGCAGGCACAGATCAGGCCTGTGGTAAGTGGGTTCCAATGGGTTGAAACCGAAAGCCACATAGTTCTCGGTAAGTCGGGGAAGACTTAGTGTTGGGGTGGTGCTGTCCCAGTGAATCGGGATGATACCCCAGTAGGTCGGGGTGATGATGTCCCAGTGAGTCGGGATGATGTTGCAGGCTCCAATGGGTCAGAGTAGTGCTGCTAGCTCCAGTGGGTGGGAGCGGTGCTGTGCTACGTAGTGGTTTGACTGTTGGCGTCGAACAGGAGAGGTTCTTCGTGGCTCTTCATGTGACTGGCCGAAAGTGTAGTGTGCTCAGCCAAGATCATTTATGAGGCTAAGGATGAATCAGAATCATTTATTCGTAAACCTAGATGATAGCTAACAAGATCTTAAAAATTACGTAGTGCGCTATGTTTTGCCAATTGACATACAAATTGTTAAGAAAAAAAAATTATACTAAGAAGTATTAAATTAAAATATAAAGTCACAGTATTATTATGCAAGCAAGTAAAATTTTATTATTCATAATAAATTTTATTTCATGTCAAAATTTATAGTCAATTCAGACGATTAATTTAAAAATAAAATAATTAAAAAGAAATATTAAAATGTCAGTATTACATATAAAGTTACAGAGATTCGTCATTACGAAATTCACCTAGAGTATAATAACATTTTTCAAGTAGTAAAGCGCCTATTACACCACTCGATATTCAGACAGTCTTAGAGCCTGCGCACACTTGAGACAAGACTGTCTCTGGCAGACTTGTCTACGACACCGCAGACTTGTCTGCGATAAGCATTGAGATATAATACCTAGATAAGAGGCTGTTTTGAGACGTTCAGTGTTGCCAACAGTTTCACTAACTTACCTCCGGGTTTAAATCAGCACCATAGAATCCATAATTATCAATGTGATACCAACGATGATGGTGCAAACAAAAATGATTCGTCAGAAGACGAATTACTACGCTGTTATTGAATAATTTGTATGTTGAATTACCTAGTAATGTTAATTTACCCACTAATGGTATTTTGATCAACTGATTGTTAATTTTTATCACTTATTATTAAGGGAAACTAATAACCTATATGCCTACTTATTTTATTACATTTTTTTTGAACCGGAGCTTGATCGTCTAAGGTCTCCTTTACTCCTCTGTGTACTTTAGTTCCTAAACGCAAGGCGAAAACAATGTTGTCTCGAGGGGTTTTATCGATAGCACCGAAAGGATTTTTCCTTGTATATTCCTTAATTCATGATTCCAAGACGAGGAACAGTTAGACACTCATATCTATTACCTGTATCTAGATTGATACATTACTATCACAATAAAGTTTAATAAATTAATGTGGATCATATGGGTCAAAGAGGAAAAATCAATAAAAGTTTAAGTACCGCTTCCTCTCGACCAACCCCGGCCACCCGAAATATATGTTGCTGCAGAGCTGCAAACAAAAGAAGTATAGTGTCCATATAGTGACTCGATCAACGATGAATTACATTTCAATAAAAAAAAAATCGTGGCGTTAATTAAACAATTACCTGCTTGGAGATATGGTCTTGAAAAGGAATGAAAAAAACCGATAAATACTTTCCCCATCACTAAAGTTAGCGTCACCTTATACCAACAATACCACACAAATGTGAATATCGTTTTTCTTTTTATTTAATTAGTATGTCGTTTTTTGCTATTCAACTTGTAATGTACTATTACAAAATTAAAGACATATTTATTGTAATATTTTTCTCTAATCAATATTAAGATTGATTATGTTTATATTATATAAGGCTTATTTTGACAGCTAATGCATTTCCGTAACAATTTGGCAGGGGCAAGTTGATTCCAAAATGGTGGCCGTTTGTTGTGCTTTTATGTGATTTGTGAACAATTTTATATTTAGTAAGTCATATTATCAGTTTCTGTTATGTTATTTACATTTGTGTACTATTACGAAGACTATGTGACTATTATAAGATGTATGTTTTAACAAATCGGCACCCGAATGACCTTTCGTTTTTCACTGCTTACAAAGGAACTTGCCTGACAGCCTTGTTGTAGTAATATCAGTTAATTTTACACAGTTTATGCAGTAATCGCAGTGACGCCAAGGCCTTTGTAACTTTGGAAGTGTAAATGGTTTATTTTCTTTCTTTTAATCACTTTTTAGTGTTCTGTATTCCAAGTCTAAATAAGCGCGGGACGTGTGGCTTGGCTAATGATTGGCGTCATAAACCATGAATTACAGTTTCTGTCTCAAGCATTTTAGCCTATTTCACAGTTTATTTTTATGATGGTACATTGGCGGGTTTGATACTGGCTTACAATTCATTTATAAGTTTATTTAGTGTCAAACGGAGCTTGTTCAGTAGTATCATAACCTAAAAACTATTCTGCCGGGTGCGGCGAATATTATGAAAGAGAATTATTGTTTCGTGTCTTCATAGTGTAACGCGATGTTTTCAGATGATATTTGCCCGTTGAATTGACAGTATATTTCCAATTGGATTGGAATTATGGATGAAAAGGAAAGTTTGCCTGAGAAACCAAGTGAAGACGGCAGTGAAAGATCTGCGGCAGCTAAGAAAGTTGATTCTGAAGAGGTCAAGGAGAAGATAGATTCGTCGGCAGGTGGGGACGCTGCTGCCGAAGTTACTGCTGAAGCCACTGATTCCAGTAGTGATGTAACAAAAAGTGCAACTGATCAGGTGGTTGATGAGAGTGAGTTACAAAATCATGTAGATAATGATGCGATCACAGAAGACAGCAGTAGTGTTAAAAGTGATGTTGGCAGTAAGAGAGATACTACGGATGCAGACAGCCAAGAGGATGTTAAGTATGAAGGTATGATTTTTTGTATTTTTTCTTTTCTCGTTAGCAAGGTCCCAGATATTTAAAGAACCCAGTCTATCCAGTAGACCCACTAATTTCTTAATTCATTAACGCTCAGGCGGTAGCCGGCGCCCGCAAGCCATTGTCTTACTATTGTGTCTCTAATTACGCACGTCAAAAGGTTAATTAGGCAAAAATTTAGTAAAACCTAATTAACTAAATAGCACTTATGATTTATAAAAAAAAGATAATTCAGTGTACATATTAATAGTTTTCTTAGATGAAATAATCAATTGAATTGTTTTATGATTTGAATAACTTAAAAATTAGGTCTTTAATAGGACTAATAAATAAATTTGGATGTGGAATTTTTTCTAGTTAAAGTGCCTAGCTATTTCTAACATAAGCTATTAATTAAGGGTTCAATATTAACTTTTTCATTACAGCTGATACCCCTGAAAACACAGAAGACAAAATAAAAGATTTACCACTAGAGTCAACTTCAAAAGATGAACTCGGTCAAGAAACTCTAGATGAAAGCCAGACTTACACGCAACTAAGCCAAGATACTTTTGAGGAGAGCCAAACATACACACAACCTAGTGAAGATGCAGCTAATGATGACAGTGTTTCAAAAACTGGCAGTGTTGTAGATAGTGATAAGACTAAAGTAAAAAAACAAGAAGATGATGATGATGATGATAAGGTGGAAATAGTAGACAATGATGAAAAGAAGGATATTGATGAGGATGGCCAACCAGAGTTTGAGACGGCACCTAATGTTTCTGTGGACGATCATCATCAGGAGGACCATACACAGGTGAACATTCTTTGTTTTTGTGTGTCATGTTAACCACCATTTCAGTATAGTGCCTTGAGTTTCATAGGTATTTACCAGTTTTAAGTCTAATGTACTTAAATTATTTTATTTATTTACACAAATAATTTACGTTTAAAAAATAACTAATTACAATTACAGTTAAATCAAAAAATAATAATAAAAACCCTACACTAAATACAACTAGTTAAAAACAAACTAAAATAAACCATAAAAAAACTTCCACATTGCTGTCGACTGGTAATAAAGTTCCAGAACAACTGGCAATGCTCAGTAGAGGATTAGCCATGTAGCAAGAGTAGCAAATGCTACCCTGGCCCTGCACATACGGGGGCCCCGCACTTGAACATTAAAATTATTTAATTTTCAATTTTCTTCAGACCTTCCTCCATGTAAAAGCCTATAGAATAGAAGTTCTCTTAGAATTTCCTCATTATCGTAGTTTTCATGCAACAAAGAGTTAAGAGCATAATCTATCTCAGCTTAGAGTTTGTAGATTACGAGAAATCTTTCGATTCAGTTGCGACTTGGGCTGTACTGCAGTCCTTCTAATAATGTCAGATTGACTATTGCTACATCGATGTGTTGAAGTGTTTGTTTGAAAACGCCACCATGTTAATCCAACCAGACCTCAAAACCAATCCTCCTACAGTAGGGTGTGAGGCAGGAAGACGTCATTTCTCTGAAACTGTTCAAAGCCGCAATAGAGGATGTCTTGATGGGTCTAGACTTGTGCCCCACCTGGGCAGATCATCGCCGTGTCCTCGTGGGGGCTCTCGGCGGTAGCGACCTCTCGCGCCGGGCCTTGTTACAGACCATGATCCGGAGCGAGGACGAGTGGCAGGCGGTCGCCTCCTGCGAAGCAGTAATGCTAGCACCACATCTTTGTTCCTCCAGTTTCCAGTGTGTCCAGGACCACAGGTTCTTTTTTCAGGAGTAAGTAAGCCCATAGCTTAGCCCTGCTGCGCCTATGGTTTTGCTGACATCTCTTTGTGGTATGCAAGGAACACCACGTGCCGTCGACTACTCGGGCTCGGTCCGGTCGGTTACTAGATTGCCGGATTGCAAGCTACTGAATTTTATGTGTGCGATTCAAATTTTTTTTTTCTTTACAGGCCCTTGATCCTTTTGATGCCCTCCTAAAAGACACAACTGACACTAGTCAAGCAGATGAGACGAGGGAGAAGTCAAATATAGGTGTTACGGTGAACATAGATGATGACGATGATCATCATGCTGATGATGATGAAGAACAACATACAGGTAGAGTTGAATAGTTGATTATTAAAGTTATAACTGCACATTGCTTTTTTGGGCCATTGGGGCCGAAAGGTTCTGGGTTGGCGATCGCGTACCGGAAGACGCAACGTGGAAGGAACCCAGGTTGCGGGAATCCGATGGATGCGAGACGCACCGGACCGTTCATTGTGGCGACACTTGGGGGAGGCCTATGTCCGACAGTGGACGGACGTCTATCGGCTGAAATGATGATGATGATGATGATTGCTTTTCTGCAGATTATAAATTAAGTTTTGTTCAGATTTGCCCAAATTATAAGTCAGTATCCAGGACCTCTATTTGTCTCTTTCACCATAACAATGGTACACAATCTTTGATTAACTGTTTTTTCCGCTTACGTAGGATTAATCCGACAAATATTTTTGTATCTATTTCGCCAGGGTCCAGGGACCAAATACTCCATCAAATACAAATGAAATAGTTAGATCATAAATATACGACCCTGTCGAAATGGACACCTTAGCAGCATCCAAAGGCTGACTTACAGATGCCTAAATTGTTCTGCTGTGGTGGAACATTGCAGATGCAGACCAAAAGCCTCAAAGCTTTGCTGTGCCAAAAAGAAAGGAAAATTCATTCACATTTTAACCATTTATTCTTTAGGTAAACAATATGTGTATTAGGGATACCTAATAAAAGGCTGATAAGCCTTGTAATTTTATTAACCCTTTCAACGCCATAATCTTTATATAAAAAAGGAGAAACTGACTGTTTTTGACACATATAGCCGGAACTACTGAGACTAGGAACATGTTTGGCGCAAGGCTTCTTTTTGTGACTTAGGTGGACCACTAAGATGGGGTTTTTGAAAATTAATCCTTTAGTGTTGAAAAGGGGGAATTTCTTTTGTATGCAAAATTTCCGTGTGCCAATATACTCGAAAGTTAGCACAAATACTAACATATGTAAATAATAAAGGTTTTCATTATTCGTTTTTCGAAACTACCCCTTTAAAACGATTTAGGGGGTGTTAAAGGTAGAATAATGTTGTTCCTTGGCGTAATAAACTTGGAACTTGGCACAAATTGAAATCAAAATAAATAATAAAGACCGTCGTCATTGGTTTTTCAAAACTACACTTAAAATATGGTTTACGGTGTGTTAAAGCACGGTAATATTATCTATAGTTAAAGTCTCGCGAACGAAGTCGCTGGTAAAGTCAATATGTGACAAATCAATTTAGTGCCCGCGCCGCCACAGTCTGATATACAAGACAAATAATGGGTTAATACAATTTGAAAATTTTATGCCAACATACGCAATTAATGATATAAGTGTTGGTTTTTCGAAACCGTATTTTTTTGGGTCGTGGCGTTTGGTGAGCGTTTTGCTAGATAATAATATAATATTCCACAACTATCACACAACGCCGTCTAGTCTCAAGCAAAGCAGAGCTTGTGTTATGACTATGAGTACTAGACAACTGATAAACATACTTATATATTTCTAAATACATACATATTGTAGATAAATTATACCCAGTCACAGAACAAATGATTGTGCTCATCACACAAACATTCGTCCTGGATGGGAATCGAACGACCTCCAGCATAGCAGTCAGGGCCACTAACCACTAGACCAACAGGCCATTCAGTTAGGAAAATCTGTGGCGTTGTAATATCATGTAATTTTTAAAGTCATCTAAACCCTTTTATTTTCCTTTCAAGATCACCCTGCCGACGAGAGTGGAGTGACTGAGCTGGTAGACGAACCAGGAGCCGATGAAGAAGTCTGTCTCTTACCTGACATTGAGAGGGAGATATCTGAAGCTGACAAGGCCGAAGCTGAGAAGGTTTTAGCCCAGAAGAGGAAACGGGCTGAAGGTAATTCTTATACTTTTTTTTAATGACTTTTTATGAAAGACACTTATAGATCACCAGACTATGCAGTTTTCACATATAAGGTGACTGGAAATTAGTGACCGATACTTAAACACATGATTGTATTCATGATTACAAACAACTTTCCCAAAGAAACTTTTTTATATTCTCATTAGTTTTATCACAAAAATAAAACAGCTGTTTAAATACGTGCGCGCGCCTGCGACCGGCGAACGCTCAGCTGTTAGCCGCGTGACGCCGTCGGACCTACAATAGTGATAGAACACTCGCACAGCTTGCAAACCCATAGGTGTACGTACCTAATCAGTGAATGTACCTACAAACTAGTGAGTATATAAAAAAAGTTTCTTTGGGAAAGTTGTTTGTAATCATGATTTAAGTATCGGTCACTAATTACCAGTCACCCTATATACACACTTACATAATATACATGTTTGCACTTAAACCTTCCTCTTCTTCTGTGTCCTTCTCTGCTCCCATTATCTGGGGTTGGGACTCCTCACAATTCTATACTAGGACAGTTTGTCCTGGGTTATTGATTTTGGCAATTGAACTTCTTGTCTTTCTCAATGTCTTGTGTTCTCTATTTTGTTGGTACCATATTTTTTTATTATTTTAATTCTGATATCTCTATTACAGAAGCGGCAGCAGAAGCAGAACCCAAGAAAGAAGTGGAAGCTGGTACTGCAGATGCCAGCAGGGATGAGCAGACAAACAGTGAGGTACCTGAAGAGCATACAGAAACAGACGTGGCCAACGAAGAGGCGTCGCAAGAAAATGGTGGAGGTGAGTTCAGTAATATTAATCCTAGTTTCTGTAAGGAAGTTGTCGACGTCCAAGACAGGTGATGCGGTTTTGGACGGCCGGAGAGATTGCTCGAAAGAGTTATCGCGGACCTGGAATGCAAAGGATAACTGAAGGTTGAAAACACAGTTGGGTTTTAGTCAGTAAAAGTCGAACTGTCAGACTTTTACTAACTAAAACTGGAACGAGAGGGACACTCTACCCAAAACGGGAGGAGTCATGTGATGAGTAACCAACCACGTAAAAAAGGGGATGCATTTTGGTGTTGAAAAGACATTCATCTGAAGTCAAACGAGAATTATCGCAAAACTGTTGTTATGTTTTGCGATAATTGTCGTTTCAGAAACTAAAACGATTACGAGTGTTTACGACTTTTTTCTTATTGTTGAAACAAACTTGTACATCGTTGATTGAAGGAAACAGATCACTTAATTTACGATCAAGAGCTAAGATAGATTAAAATTGTAATAAAGATAATTTATTGAAGCATTATTTAATACGCTTTTTAAAAACTGTCATTCTTCTCGTAACTGTAGCCGCCTTTGTATTTTTCAGACAAAGAAATTGAAAACGAACACGATGAATCAGTAGAAGATGTAACCCCTCACATTATTCAGGAGATAAGTGCCTTCGAGAGCACTTGTGCACAATGTAAGACAGAAAAAGCTTGCTCGTACCGATTCTCAAATAAGGACAAAGAAACACACTACTTATGTAGCGAGATGTGCGTAAAAGACTTCCAAATTGAAAACTCTGGGCAATTCACAGTCACACACAAAAAGTATCTTGTAGAAGAAATTGTACCCAAAATTTTAACATGCTCGGAATGTGAAGAAAAAAAAACTTGCTACTTCTATTACAACTACGACGGCGAGGACACAAACTACTGTTCTATGAACTGTCTCAACAGTATGATGGCCGACGAAGCCGAAAAATACGTCTTCAAGAGACGAAGAATAGTTGTCGAAGAAATAAATGCAAAAGATTCAGAATGTTATGTGTGCAATGACAACAAAAAATGCTCTTTCACATTCAACAGATACGGAGACAACCATTTTGTTTGCAGTAACATCTGCATAAAGAACTTAAACGGCAAGGAAAACGGTAGATATATGATCAAAAAGAAAAGAGTGTCCAGAAAACAGCAGCCGCAAGTGCCACAAAATCCTCCTTTACTAAAATTGAAAGTTATTAGCAATGCAACTGATAAATATTTAGACGAAGCTTATAAAATACAGGCGAAGACACCCGCGATGGTGCAAGCAGCCAGGGAGGATCGTGAACGGACTTTTGTTAGAAAATGTATCCAATGCTCGCTTGTACTTAACGTTGACGAGAAAATATTGTCATGGGAAACTATGGACTTCTGTGATGAGGTCTGCTTAGGAAGGTATCAGAACAAAATTGGTGCTAGATGCGCGAATTGCAAGAACACGGTACAACACACTAGTTTAGGGAAATACTGTGTCAGATTCGGTTTTGATATCCGGCAATTCTGTAACTGGGCGTGTTTGGAAGAGTTCAAGAAAGGCTTAAAGATATGTTGTTACTGTCAAAGGGACATATCTGTTGGCCATCAAGGATTTCTAGCTCCTGTAGGTGATAAAGGACAGTTTAAAGACTTTTGTTCACAAGCATGTATGGAGAAGTTTGATCAAATGAGTAAAAACCCGATACCTCAGCCTGTGTGGGCGAAATGTGCGGTGTGTTCCTTAGAAAAAGCGACGGCTATTGAAGTGGAAGTTAGCGAAGAATTATCACAACGGCTGTGTTCCGATCCGTGCTTTGCTGCTTTCAAATTCGTCAATAGTATATTTCCTGGTGAGTAGATTTTGAACTGTTTTAGTGTCCTCACAGCATGGTGCGCCTTGTGTCGCGGGTTCGATTCCTGCACGTAACAAATATTTGTGTGGCTTACAGTATTGTCCAGAGTCTGAGTATCTTGTGAATGTAGGGCAAAGTTAAAAGAAGTGGCAGCCATGTCAGTTAATTTTCTACGAATCTAAGGGACGTCGCTCGCTTTTTGGTCAAAACACCGCCCTGGCGTCGATGCTAACTCAACTCATTCTCGCCTCACTGAAAATTGCGACTTATATACCTTAGAAAATCAACTTGGTATTTGATGCAAAAGCACTTCTCAATACGACGCCAGAGTAATGATTAGAATTTATTAGCCCTTTGAACGCCAAAAACTGCATGGGAAGTACACTCTACGCCAAGCCTTTTATTTGCTATTAAACACCTAAAAATCCTAGTTAATGAATGAAAGACCAAGTTTAAGTGACATACGCAGAAGAGTACAATTTTATTTTTAAATAATATTTTTTTTGCTTATTTTCAAAAATATCAGATTATAATGTAACGCTATATTAGCACATCCATTAGTCGTATAAACTCGTCGTTGGGGTTTTAGCGATTGTGTTTTTCGCTTTGGCGTTCAAAGGGTTGAAAACCGGCCAAGCGCGAGTTTCGCGCACGTAGGGTTTCGTACCGTCCGTAGCAAAAAAACTGCAAAAAAATTACGTTTGTCGTATGGGAGCCCTCTTAAATATTTATTTTATTATGTTTTTAGTACTTGTTTTTGTTTAGTACTATGCGTTTCAAATAAGAATAGGAAAGCCAATAACCTCGATCTGTCAAATTTTGATTGAAAAGTACGGTTTGCAAAGAAATCTTATTTGCGTATCAATAACGGCTTTTTTTTTTGCTTTGTATTACTGAGTCTTAGTCAAATCTAGGTGAAGTAAAAACGTTATTGTTCAATCTAAATTAGCTAAATATATTGTTTAAGTCATAATTAGTTTAAAAATAAACTATTTTCTTTCTTATTTTTATTGTTAGGAACAATTTGCTTTCTTCTTCCATTTGCCACTACTCAGGCACTTCACACAGTGACGCACAGATGAGCAAAATTGAAGAGCACGGGATTATGAACTTTTTTAGTTCATGATTCGTAAATAAGTATTATTTAAAAAAAAAATTGTTCTGCTCACCTTACCCAACTTTTCGATTTGACAGCTATGACGTCACAACATGGCGTAAAAATCGATCCTATTCTTATTTGGAACGCATTGTATTTGTTGTTATAGCAGCAACAGAAATACATCCTAAGTGAAAATTTCAATTGTCTTACTATCACAGTTCATAAGATACAGACGGACAGTCTTAGTAATAAGGTCCCGTTTTACCCTTTGAGCAGTGGTGGCCGAGTGGTAACGGCCCCGACTTACGAGTTATAGGTCGCGGGTTCAAACCCAGCCAGGCGTATTACTTTGTGTAATTTATTTCATCACCACTTCTCTCAAAACGGTGAAGGAAAACATCGTGAGGAAACCGGCATGTCCTAGAACCAAAAATTCGAAGACATGTGACATCCACCAACCCGCAATGGGCCCGCGTGGTGGATTACGGCCCATTCCCTCTCTCAGAGAGGAGGCCTGAGTCCCAGCAGTGGGAACATTACAGAACAAAAAGGCTGATTATGCTATGCTTATGCTTTACCCTTTGGGTACGGAACCCTAAAAATTAACTAAAAGTCGTATTTTTATTCCAGACCAATGCCGCTGGTGCAAAAAATACTTTGAGCGCAAACAAAGTAAATGCTTCACAATCTACGAAGGTGGATGCGCCCATTGTTTCTGCTCGAAGTCCTGCATGAATGTGTACATAAGTAACTCTAGGCACATAGTGCCTTGCAACTGGTGTAAAGTCAAGAAATACAACTTTGATATGATCAGACGGGTGCAGCCAAATGGTCAGCCGATCATGATGTGCTCTTTAAACTGCTTGAATCTCTACCAGGTTTCTGTTAATGCTGTGTCTTCCAGAAGGTAACTATAGTTACTATGTTTTTTGATAATATTTATCTTATCAAATTGTACTAAGTGGTAAGGTAACATCTTGTATTCAACAACTCGACTTGATAAGAAGTGGTGGCTCTTGATTAGTGTTGCAACAGAACTCTGCTTCCGCAAAATTTATAACAGAACTCTAAACAGAAGAATACAAGGAGCGCGGGGGTGGGGGGCGCGTGCACAAACGTGTCACAACGAGTTTCTTTTTTATTATATTATTTTGGTTCATTCTGCGCACCACCGCGCCTCGTGACGTGATTACGACGTAAACCTTATGATGTTTAAAAAAAAAGAAATTTAGCTTTTTCTTCATAGTATTAACACTTCCGCTACCGTTTCCGCTTCCGCATCCGCAAAGATTTACTTGTGACATCTGTTTCCGTTTCCGCTTCCGTTGAAACACTTTCGTTGCATCACTTCTCTTGATGTTGCATCCACATGTATATGGTTGACCTACAAACAATAAGCACAAAATGTTTTGGGAACACAACTAATGTTGTGCATACAACTAAAAAGTGGAACTCCAGAGGCATAGTCTTTAGCACAGCAGTGAATAGATTACTTCTAGCACAGAATAAGTAACAGTTCAAGTCTTCTAGGCTAGAGTGCTCCATTGACTAATAGGTATATCATCGCTTACCGTCAGGTAAGCTAGCTAGTGGTTAAGCGTGAGCTTATCAATAATAAAATAGTACATTTAGATACAAGTGCAGAAAGTTTGTCATTGTGACCGAGGCGGAATTGGCACGAGCCATAGGTGATTGTGTTATGGAGCCGAGGGCTGTCTGCTTAGGTGTCTTCAAGGCTAGAGTGAATAGGCTCTTAATAAACTAGTGCGCCTCACCATCAACGATTGCATCGCTGCTTACCATCAGGTGGGATCGCAGTCAAGCACTGGTTTATATGAATTAAAAAAAAAAAAAACTTTTTTCAATACACTTGTGAAGAAATGAATAAACGGGGTTTGACCGGCGACTCGATAACATGGCGGGGGAGAGCACGCGCTTTTTTATGCACTAGTGCGGAAAACAGTCTATTGTTTGCCTAAAAGCGGCAGGATAAGAGCGGGTTTTCGAGTATTGAAAAATCCATTGTCGGCTAATATTACAAAAGTCTTTCATATGTCTAAAATATAACCAGTGTTATGAGCCTATGTAAGACAAAACACTTTTTTTTGCAAGTGCTTATATTAAGACGGACATTGTTTTCAGAACTAAATGTGATATGTGCAAACGGACCTCACTAGCGCAATACCATTTAACTATGTCGGACGCTACAGTAAGAAATTTCTGCTCCTACCAGTGCGTTATGACATTCCAGGTAAGCTTTCTATGTTTTAAACAGTCTTAAGCTTTAACTATTAGAAACTTCACTTTATACGAGGCTAATAACAAAGCTGGGGTATTGCCTTGTCGTGTTGAAATGTCAGGCGAGCGAGCGACAAAGAAGGATGGAGCTATACACCCTATACAGAAAAAGTTTTTAACCACTGCGTAAATTTTTTTTGGTGGTCCAGTGTAAGTAATAGAACACATTTCCATTTTTAGTTCATAACTTTTTTTTTCTCATTTTTCTACCTTGTCCGAGTTTGAAATAAGCAAAACATGTACACAATTTAATCGTAGTATTATGAATGAATACCGCCGAGCGTGCAGGTTGCAGGCGGGGGGGGGGGGGGGGCAGGGGAGGCGGCGGCGGCGCTGGCGTTTGATCGAGCGCCGGCGCTCGGCAACCCAGTACGTCACACACGGAAGTCGTATGCGGATGTCCGCTTCGTTTCACCTTCGCGCGCGTATGACACGTACTCGTGTTCTATCGGTCTCGTTTATGTAGCCCCGTGTGGCCCGTGTGTGTTACCGTGGTCGGCTAGGTCCCCAGATCTCAGTCCCTGTAATTTTATTCTCTGGGAAGCAGTGAAACTCCGGGTCTATAAAGAGCTTAGATGACTTGAAACAGAAAATAAATTCCGATTTAAATGAAGTGATAATAGTGTCCTAAACAAAGTTAATACAAAATTTAAACGTGCATGTTTATGTCTGGAAAAAGGAGGTTACTTCGAACAATAGTTTCTTTTTGTTTGGATATTATTGTAAATAAGTAGTTGATGTCTATTTTTTAAATACCCCAAGTGTAAGTAGGTACCTAACATACGTAAGTGCTTTAATTTGAATGTATTTTAGATTGTTTATTATAATTTATTTTCTGCATTTTGATGGTCGCCTATGAAAGTAAGAAAGAAAAATGGGAATTACATTTACTAATAACTTTATAACCTAAACTTAAAAAAGTAGTTCGAAATTGTTAAAATAGCGGTCAGTGACCGTACCCCGCGCGCATCGCCGTATTTTACCTACAATCCGCGCGGGTCGAGCGCCCCGATCAGCTGACCGGCGCTCGACCCGCGCGGCGGCTTGTCCATAAAATAAGTTTCTAAGTAAATAAGTCTCGTAAGCAATAACTTTATTTTTTACTATTAACACATATCAAAATAAAAAATATGTGTTTATTAAAATATATTCAAGTTTATCATGTCAAAATTTGCGCACTGGTTAAAAACTTTTCCTGTATAGCTCCATCCCTTCAAAATAAATAGGTACAGAAGTCAATCTCATGTATGTACTTCACTTTTCATACCTACGCTCGGCGATCGCGCTAGGGTCAGCGCATGGCGCCGAACTGTCCGAGTGCGACCGGACGTGGTGATAAATGCCTACCTAATCTGAATTGTAAAAATATTACATGGCCACAAAATCATCTTCTCTTTCTCGGCGCGGGGCCTTTTCTGTTACGTTAAAACAAACTATCAAAATACAAGCAAATATCTACTTACCTCTCTGAAACAACTGGTAGGCTACAAAACGGCAATCCACTGTTTAATGTTGAATTTAAACAACCATTCACTGAACAGTTAGAATAAGGTTTTTTTTGTTGGTCCATTTTTCCACAAAAAAGTTCACAGACGCGTGTCTCAAACGGATAGCACTCGAGCTCGCATTGAGCTGAATTGAGCCGAGATATCGTGTCCGTGAGCGGTGTCTTATGTGTGCGTTCCTCGAGCGCGCTTTGTATGTAGATTGACTTCTGTACGTATCTATTTTGTGATTCAGTTTAAATCGTAAAATGGATCGCGTTAAGGTCTCAGTACTGGCTGCCAAATACTGGTTAGAAAAAAATTTGTTTGAGTACATCGACACGAAAAGAAGACCACTATAAAGACGTTTCAACTTTGGGATGCTATGAAATAGAAATTAGGATGTCCATGCTGCAGGAGACGCTCCGGGCGTCGGGAGTCGTAGGACGATTCCCGCGCACCGAAGGACGGTGAGCAATAAGTAGCCCGCCATTCGAAAAGTTCGTCCATAACGGAAACGAAGCCCATCAATATCTCTAAATGTTCCTAATAATATTAAGGACAGTATAAAGCGTTGACAACGAATAAGAGATACAAAGTAGCGCCTTTTCAGCTTTTTTTAAACATACTAATCTTTTTTGTAATGTACCCAGGGACAATACTCAAAACACGCACCTCCACTTATACCGGGCGAGTCAATAGACCAACAGAAAGCAGTACCCACAGGAGCGCCTCGGCGGACCTACCCCAATGCTGCCAAAAATAATGGTAAGACTTATTACAGCATTTGTTGATCTTTATTTCTGGTTTTCTAAAAGCTTGATGAAATGAATGATAAGTATTTTTTTAATAAAATAATAAGAACCAAGCATGGAAGTTGACATGAAATTGGAAATAAACTACGAAATAGACATTCATTAACTTTGAAAAATGTGTTACTAGAGCCATATAAACAGTTTGCTCTAAACTTGAAACATTTTATTTTAATATCCTTAGTCATTTTAAAATCAACTTAATTTGCGCGTGCTATAAAGTTGATATTTGTTTATAGACATAACATCAATTGAAATCAGGGATTTGATAATGCAATAACGTCTATATTTCTTTACTCACAGCATCTAAATCGCAGCAGCGGGCAGGCGGCATGCCAGTAATCTCAAGCGTACAATCCCTCGCCGCCCCTCCACCACTCATGCCTTCCATGACACGGCAGAAGTCCAAGCGCCTACAACAAGTACAACAGCCGCCCCCCGAGCCGGAGCCTCCCGCGGCCCCTAAAACTCCGCCTCCGCCCCCCAAACCGCCTACACCCCCTCCGCCACCTCCCCCGAAAATATACAACCATGTCATAGTCAAAACGTTACCCCCACGAGAAGTAGCCAACAAAGCGACCATGTCGAAACCCATGATGGTATCAAAAGGCGTTTCCTGCCGACCTCATCCCTGCACAAAGGAGTGTCAGACAGACCCTAGTTTAGAACGACGAGTACTTATACCTGTTCCTGTACCTATTTACGTCCCTGTACCATGCGCGATGTGGTCTTTACCATTCCCGATACCCGTGCCAATACCTTTACCTATTCCGACCCCAGTGTTCATCCCTACGACTAGGAATTCGGCTAAAGGCATTATGAAGGAGATCAATAAGATCCATGATAAGATGCCGACGGATCCTTTCGAGGCTGAACTGCTGATGATGGCGGAGATGGTGGCCGGGGACAAGAAGAAGGATCAGAGTGATTCGGATACAGATGATGATAATGGTAAGAATGTGTTCTTCTTTTTTTAAATTGATTGCCTGATTTGAGTTAGTGTCGCCGCACATGGGCCATATACCACAGCCACAAACGCCGGAACGAGAAGCTTAAAGCGGCCACAAGCCACTTGTGGCCGGAGGCTGCTAAATTTTTTTAACCCATACGCGCAAAATCATAATGGACTCTGACGAAGAAGGTTTAAATGCGCGAGTGGCGTGTGATGGCGTTTAGTGGCCAGTACGGGCCACAAGAAGCGAGCAGCGGTGATTTGTAGCGTGTGGCGGTCACCGGTGTCATCCGTGTGCGGCGAATCCATATAAAATGTATGAGAACTATAGGAAATATGCCGGTGGCTGCGTTTTGTGGTAGTGGCTGGTGGCCCATGTGCGGCGACCCTTAGTGGTTGTAAGTGCTGTACAAGGATCGGTGCTTTTTTTTGGGTTGGAAAACATCAAATAACTTCTCTCTATCTGGGTGCAGCGAGAGGGAGTATTAGACTTTTACTGACTAAATCCTACCTGTGTTCCTTCAGTTGCCCTTTGCGTACCAGAGCCATGGTAACTTTCGAACAATCCCGCGGGAGGATGAGGACCTAGGTTTGATTTATGTGTTGATTAAAGTTTTGTTAGGTTGTTTGTTTGTACAATTAGTGAGTAGTGGCCCCCGTTCCTTCTGCAATTACTGAATAGTGGCCCCGTTTATAGCAAAAGGTTTGACCTTCAATACTGGGGCTTTACTATAGGTACACCTTTTCTTAACCTCTCAGAGGGATACGTACGTGACGTTTAAATACCCTTATGTTGCCACTACTGAGATTCAGGCCTCTCTCTGTAGGAGAGGGAATGGGCAATAATTCACCAATGTAAATATCAGACATGCTACCGACGACGATGGATTTTCCTTTACCTTTTTGAGAGCAGTGGTGATAATATAAATATAAAATAGAAAAAAAAAAATAGTAAAGCACCCGTCTAGGTTTGAAACCACGACGTACAACTCTGCTCTTCGAAATAGACATTGAAGACTTTATAAAGTTGTTTATAACACGATTTCGCATAAACGTGTGATATAGTACGTTATAGCGTGATAAGTATCGTTGCCAAGCTATGACAACGATATAAACACGCAATGTTGAAGTGCCTCTTGGATACTTTCGTTACAAGTACAGATAAAAGGGGTTGATAATATAGATTTGTAAAATTGTATAATATTAATGTGGCACCATTTGATTGTTGACAAAAACAAAGATTAAGATTTATTATCTACATTTATATTCAGTGGTTGTAATTCGTTATGTAGGAAATAATTGAATAACATGCGTGTATCGAACAAGGCGAGCTGCTCAGAGCGCGACATATTGGTCCAGAAAAATTTAATTTTTATTTTCTGAGAACACTATATAAACAACCAATAAAAAAGCCAAAAAATGAATTATCTATACATATAATAAAACAGTAAAATTATTTTGCGATGGTATTAATTGGCGCAAAAACTACTGAACCGATCCTGTTCAAATTTTGCATACATAATCCTTATAGGTCAGGGCAACTTATAGGCTATAAATTATCACGCTATTTGCTATGGGGGGTGAGCAATAAACCAAAATGTCGATGTTGAACGACATTTGCCGCGAGTTCGATCCTGAGCTACAGTTAAAATTTTGTCATTATTTTATCTTCTTTTTTGTAATAAAATAACTTTTACCATTTTTTTAAAATAAAATCGACATTTCTATTCGATATCTTCTAAATATTTTGTAAAAACTAATCAAAACACATAATAAAATCAAAGCGGCGACAAAAACCACGTACTATATTATTCAGATACTCGCAACGCCATCTAAAGACTCAAAGTAGAAATAATGATGACAATGACAGTTGAACTTCATATTTTGATAGATGGCATTGTGTATTTAACGTAATTTTCTGAATGGCAAAAGAATGACCATGGCCCACGTTTGCAGACAGTTTTATTATTTAAAATTGGACGAAAATAATGGTTAAACTGACGGAGACGGAGGCATTTTTAACAATCCTCCTGCTTTTTTTCCTCCGTGGTTGTAACAAGCTAATTGACCGTGATTATTCAAGGGATACCAACCAAAGGCGATAAAAGTAAATACTCATATGTATTTAATTATTGACTTTAAAATAACACGGCCAAATTTTTGGAAAGGATTGCATGGCACCTTGTGTTGGAAGACCCCCAGGTGAACCGAAGACCTGGTGAGGGTCGCGGGAATCAGATGGATGCCAGACGCACACCGGACCGGTCATTATGGCGACACTTGGGGAGGCCTATGTCCAACAGTGGACGTCTTTCGGCTGAAATGATAATGATGGTATCTTTTTTCTTTTTTTAAGGGTGGTAATCATCCAGTGACTTCTCTGGTTGGAGCGGGAGGGCGTTTCAAATTTTTACTGACTAAAACCGCACCTGAGTCCTTCAGTTGCCCTTTGCAACATCTCTTTGAGGAGCGCGTGGATCACTACGCGCTGTTGACGACTGGGCTCAGTCCGGTCAATTCCCGGAGGGCCGGGCGGCTAGCTACCCATTGCTCGATGATCGCAAGCCCGCGTCTACCGTGGCTGGTCGTCGGGGTCGAAATCTCAGCTCGGCGTGAGGACGTTCGTTCCCTCACACGTACGGCCTGCTCCTTCGCTAGCATTACGGCTTTGCAGAAGGAGGCGACCGCCTGTCATTCTTCCTCGCTCTGGACGATAGCCCGAACCAGGGCCCGGCACGAGAGGTGACTGACGCCGATTGCCTATACGAGGACACGGCGGTGCTCCGCCCTTGCGGGATACACCTCTGTATGCTCCACTGTGTCCTCCGGAATGGCACCTTTCAGTCTAATAATGGCGTGTTTTATTATTTGCAGTCACTGCTTCATATAAAACGGGGTCGAAAGTGGTTTGCGTTTCTGATCACAGTTCGACAACGTATGATGTATCTCAGATTCCTTGCAGCCTTACGTCGACATCTGGACGTTACCTCCTTCCAGTGAGTGGTGACCAACACTCAAACAACCCTCTGAGGGAGGCCAGTCTCAGGGATAACACTAATCGGCTGCTACATTTGTTTACCATCATTTCATTGTTTTATGGATACCCAAGCTCAGGACTGTTGAGGGTGTTTCGAGCGGTTTCTGTTCCGGATTCGGTTGGAAGTACCCTGATATTACCATTTTGCGAATCGCCCGAAGGACCCGGTGTAGTATGCGGTGGAAGTCTATCCCACTTGGGTGAACCGCCGTGTCCTCATAGAGGCAATCGGTGACAGTGACCTCTCGGTTTAGCCATCAATATGCGAGTTCAATTGGGCGGGGATAAACGCGCTCAAAATTTCGCCGAAATTCATTCAAAAGTTGGAGTCTCTTCATAGGGTAGTTCCCACTACGGAAAAACATTTGTCTGATATACTTACGGGGACGTCAGTCAAATACACACCAAAAAATCCTAGGTAAATGAACAAGTATTTTTTACGCCCAAAATGATCAAGCTGCAACAATCAATGCAAGCATGCTCTCGCAAATTCTTCATAAGTAATGTTGTGGAGGAAGATAGTTGATGATGATGATGGTAGTTTTTGGATTCACTGGCTTATTGGCTTTGCACTATCAGCGCACGTTATCCAGCTGAAGGTCGGTATCCCGATAATGCTCCTTCGTTTACCTCTACCTAAACTGTCTGACGACTTAAACTCTTCAGTGAAACGTTATTGAGGCGAAAATTTTACGGGAGGTAACTCTTTCGAACAATCTCGCAGCCCTAGCAGACATCGGCCCTAGAGGGCCCTACCCATTTGCTGACATCTCTTTGAGTCGCGTATAGTATACAACGCGCCATCGATTCAGAATTGCTTTGACCAGAGGGCCGGACGGCACTACCGAAATCCCGTGTTTGCGATAGCTGGTAATCTCCCTGCGGCTTTCAACACCCGGAGCGTCACTTGCAACGACAGCTAAGGAGTCAGGATGTACTATCCCTCATAGTTTCAGCAACCTTCTGCGATCGTAGTGCTTCACTGAAGGAGGCTACTGGTTGACATTTTCTCCACCAATCACCTCCATGAGGACACGGCGGCACCGGCGCTCCGACCAAACGGGACTGACTTCCACCGTATGCTCCATCGTATTCTCCCGTGAGACCCGAGTGTTTCTTCCCGCTGAATTCGATACAAATACCTCCACCCACATCCGGTAAGTCATGCACAAAGAGAGGATGCCGTGACGCCTCTGTAGTCACTCCTCAAAGACAGGTATTGCCGCTGCGATTATGACGTGCTCACTGTGGCGAGGGGTTAAAATCATACAATATTGTTTTACCAGAACATAAACCAGAAACATACACAAACTAATGCCTTTTCCCTTGGGGTAGGCTGAAATACCAACTGCTACGACCCATACATACTCTTTCTATTCATTGACGTTCATACATCTGGATTTGACGAGTACATAACATGTTTCTTGAAAGTAACTTGCGTTTTTACCTTTAACCGTTTTATGTTAAAGTACAATAAATAATTGCGATACTTTCGGAATGAATTGCAAGCACAGAATGGTTGTACAGTTTTACGAACTTAACGCGGACGAAGTCGCGGGCAACAGCTAGTTTAAAATATAAAAGCGAAATAAATCTCAGAAACTATAACACTTACAAATTTAAAATTGGCAGGTAGGTTCCATAAAGGGTTTAGACATCCGTTAAGAACAGATTTTACAAAACTCCACCTCTAAGGGGGTAAAACGGGGTTCCAAAGTTTGTATGAAGAAAGTTACTTTCACGCGGGCAAAACCGCTGGCAGAAGCTAGTAATACATATTCAGCCAATCGTTAGGTTCATAGTATATTTTAAATTAAATTCAGATTCTGGTCTCAAAAACAAGTAAATTTCATAAAAAATAGTGGTAGTATTTAAAAATTGATATTAGTAATCGACGCGGAATAACCAGTCTTGCGTTAGTCAAAACAAGTTAAAACCCGATTCGAACTCGGAAAGATGCGCGTTCAAAAATTCTGCCTTTTGCGCGGTCTGAGACAAGACGAAAGTCTATGACCAGTGCGTGTTGCCAGTGATGACATATAGCTCTGAAACGTAGCCTTTCACAATAGGCCTCATCAGAAGGCTTAAAGTCACCCAAAGTGCAGTGGAGAGGGCTGTGCTCGGAGTTTCCTTGAGTGATCGAATCAGACATGTAGATATCCGTAGTAACCAAGGTTACCGACATGGCCCGAAGAATCGCCAAACTTAAGTGGTCAGTGGGCAGGGCACATCACTCGCAGAACAGATGTCGATGGGGTGGAAACTTTCTGGAGTGGCGACCGCGTACCGGTAGACGCAGCGTTGAAAGTGCTCCCACAAGGTGGGCCGATGACCAGGTGAAGGTCACGGGAATCTGATGGATGCCAGACGCACAGGACTGGTCGTTGTTGCGACTCTTGGAGGAGGCCTATGTCTAGCTGTATACGTCTTTCGGCTTAATCATAGTGATAATGGTGAAGGCGTAAATAAATATAGTTAGAGATTTGACTGTCGTCGACTGTCTCAAGACCACAACTCAATTCAGACCATAAAGCCGTTAACATTTCCTGTAGTGTATGAACATAAAATTTTTATTCAGTAGCGTAGCTAGGTGACAAACGGCCCTGGGGCAACAAAATCTAGGCCTCTTTTTTGCGTGGCAAATTATATTATCAAATAACTTCTTCTACTTTGGGTGGAGCGAGAGTGTCAGACTTTTACTGATTGAAACGAGTTGCCATGATTAAAGTAGTGTTGCAACCTATTTTATTTAGATTTCGAAGATAGGAGAATTTTTCGATAGTTCATAAATGATTGCTTAACAAGTTTTGGAGGCCCTAGGGGACTGCCCCGTCTAGTCCTTCTGTAGGTACGCCAGTGCTTTTATTTTATTTATAGTTTTATCGTGTTGCAGAAGAAACCTTCAGTCCCGGTGTCGCCGGTATAGATGGCAACAACGCCTTCGGCGAGGACATGCTACAGATGGCGTTAAAGATGGCTACAGAGTATGAAGACCAGCCGGTGGATCTGGAGTCTGCTATGACGGCGAACACCATCACGCCTAGCTCACATCCTGGTATGCCTGGTGAGTTCGTAGGAGTTTCTCTGTCTTTGTTTTGTAATTATAATAATTGTTGAGACAGCATTGAAAAGGAAGAGGTCTTCATAAGAATTTATATGGTATCAGTATAGTAAGGTGTGTTCGTTCAACCACCAGGGCTAGAAGGCGACAGTATGCACCACCACCATATGATGGTGTTGGAGCAGCAGCGCGCCGTGGCGGCATTGCGTGCGTCGGCGGCGCCGCGAAAACGCACACCTGCGCCGCCCGCCGCCGCGCGGCCCTCGCGGACATCCAAGCGTCGCCGCGCCGAGCCGCCGCCCGCGCCTCTGCCCGACCCGCCGCGCGAGCCGGCAGAGAAACCTGACGCCAACATGTGTCTCAAGGTACTCACACGCACGCACTGATCGCCTCCCAGTAGTGCTAGCAAAGGAGGCGGCCGCACGCATGAGGGAACGGACGTCCTTACGCCCCAGCCGCTGGGACCCCAACTTCCAACCACCGTAGGTGTGAGCTTGCGGGCGACGACCAATGGGTAGCTCATTCCGCAAACCTCAGTTTAGATTAGAGGATCCTCTGGTCAGACTGGGGTCATATTTGGTCCAATTTCGGACTGTTGTCAAAGACATTTAATACTGCAATGCAATATATTTCCTATGTGGAGTTTCGTACATTATATTGAAGCCTTGAAGCACCCTGATAGGTTTACTCTGAAAATAAACTTTTGTGACTATGATTATGCATGCCTTACTGGACCATGCCTTTAGCCTTCTAGCCTTTTCCTATTTAATAATCTAATTTTGCAATTCCATCCCTACTTATAAACCAATAAAAAAAGGTTATCCTTAACCTTTGATAGTAACTTCAATACAAACTGATTTATCAAACCATCAAACAATCTCAACAAACTCGCATTGACGTTGGAGGTAGCTACTAATATGTAAAAAAAACCTTTTCGGAAGTCGGTGTCTCTTCGTTATTTAATACCGACTTCCGAAATTAAAGTTATTTTGCACTTTTCAGTGTTCTTTTTACATTGAAGTTGGTTGTATTTTTTTTTTTGTAAAAAAGTTTTTTATTTTACACTTTTTAGTTATGGTACCACCACTAAAAAGTACCCCTCAGCCACACTTAAATACCTTATAGCCAGAGTGCATCTCATGACAATTCTAATAATACCAAACACGGTTACATTAAATTAATTTATTACAGACTTCCGGTGCCTAACTTCTGGCTTCATCATCAGATCAGTTCGATATATTCCCCCTATTCTTTCAGTCAGTCATCGACTACACGTATATAGAAAGCAATTTTACTTGTTACGACAGTTCTGCTGTGATCCTATGAGGAGTTCTGTTCCATATCTTCGAAGTTCATGATCAGATCATAACAATATTTCTATGGGACTAACTCGGAAGCATAACCTTTCAATCAAAAAGAAAAAATTCAAAATCAGTCCACAATTGACCGAGAAATCGGTGAACATACATAAAAAACAAAAACATACATTCAGCCGAACATAGAACCTCCTCCTTTTTGAAGTCGGTTAAAAAACCATTAAACCTACTTATTTCCAATAACTTCCAGTACACATTCGGCGTGAACGCATGGAAACAATGGGTGATGACGAAGAACGCAGAAATCGAGAAGAGCTCAATACGACGGAAGCCGTTCAAGTCGGAGATCCTACAGTTGACTGCGGACGAACTCAACTATTCGTTGTGTTTGTTCGTCAAGGAAGTCAGGAAGCCCAATGGCAGCGAATATGCGCCGGATACTATTTATTATTTGGTTTTAGGTGAGTTGGATTCATTATTTTTTTGCTATTCACCGACCAAGCTAACAAGACAAATGTTGGGTGTGACGTTATCCAAAAATATTTCACAAATTTTAACGATACTTAGACAAGCGGGAAATCTAAGGCGCTTGTGTGTGTGTGTGTGAGAGAGTGTATTACAACCTCTTTATATCGCCTGCCTATCTAGATTAAATCTAAGGCACTTGTGTGTGTGTGTGAGAGAGTGTATTACAAACTCTTTATATCGCCTGCCTATCTAGATTAAATCTAAGGCACTTGTGTGTGTGTGTGTGTGAGAGTGTATTACAACCTCTTTATATCGCCTGCCTATCTAGATTAAATCTAAGGCACTTGTGTGTGTGTGTGTGAGAGTGTATTACAAACTCTTTATATCGCCTGCCTATCTAGATTAAATCTAAGGCACTTGTGTGTGTGTGTGTGAGAGTGTATTACAAACTCTTTATATCGCCTGCCTATCTAGATTAAATCTAAGGCGCTTGTGTGAGTGTGAGTGTATTACAACCTCTTTATATCGCCTGCCTATCTAGATTATACAAAAAATGACCATTGACTAATTGGGTATTTTTCAGTTTGGTTTTTGTACAAATTGTTTTTTTTTATTCCACCATCTCACCTGATGGTAAGCGATGATGTGGCCGACGATGGAGCACGCTTGCATAGAAATAACCTATTCACTCTTGACTTAAAGACCCCTAGGTTGTATATTGAACAACAGATAACTCTAAAATGAAATCTTTTTCTGCAAATAGCATCAAAGTATTAAATGAAGCAGCAATTAGAATTTCATATGTTTGTATGAGGAAGGGGAGGGGAGTTGTGAGAACATCTCGCTGTCTCTTTTGTACGCACGTAACCTGATAGCGATGACGTCACATTTCAGTTTCCCAATCCACAAAATTTAAAAGATTTCTAAATTATTGAATTTATTTAATTTCTTTCTTTTCTTTAATTTTCAACTGGGGAATTAGTTTTTTTTTCTTTCATGTAATTTTTTTTTTTTTTTCTATTTGAAATACCCAAATGATGTTTACTTTTTGTAAGTGCCTTTTAACCAGATAAGTATTTCTATCTGTAGGTCTAAACATAAATACCGCAACTCAAATAAATTAGATTTTCTAATTAAAAATTCTGTTTTAATCGAAAAACTGAAACTTATAAAAAAAATATACAGGAAATAATATCGACTTATGACTTTCTAAACATTTAAATTTAATTTTCAGGTATACAACAATATCTATTCGAAAATGGTAGGATAGACAATATATTTACGGATCCGTATTACGAGAAATTCACGGACTGCTTAGACGAGGTCGCGAGGAAGTTCTCAGTTTTATATAATGACTCACGTAAGTACAACACATAATTATTTCTGTAAAGCCAAGAAACAGCTTCTTGTTATAGTGAAAATCCGGTTTGATGATTTCCTACGTAAAAAAAGGAATGAGTGATGTCGAAGGTGCATAAATATCAAAATTACGATGTAACGAAATCTGGTTCTTTTACGATATCTATTTGTGATACAGCTTAGTCGAAACTGGCGCTCTTCTACTTGACTGCATGCCGTACCTACTGCAAATAACCAGAATCGTAGTGACGACACTGGTTATTTTCGGTAGGTTGATACTGACACAGCAGCGAGCATATCTCCAGCATGTGTTGAACTAGTCCTTAGACTACGATTCCTCAGTATAAGTCAACTAAATGTTCTTTTGTCCTACTTCCAGAATACATAGTAACTCGAGTGGAAGAGGAACACTTATGGGAGAGCAAGCAGCTCGGCGCGCACTCGCCGCACGTGCTGCTATCTACCCTCATGTTCTTCAACACGAAACATTTTAATTTAGTGGTGAGTTGAGTTTCAGAGATACTCTACTTGTGCTTTAT
Organism: Mythimna impura; assembly: GCA_905147345.3. Taxonomy (NCBI): domain Eukaryota; kingdom Metazoa; phylum Arthropoda; class Insecta; order Lepidoptera; family Noctuidae; genus Mythimna; species Mythimna impura. The sequence goes on along the minus strand of LR990362.1, from coordinate 7,778,216 downwards.
CTTAGATTTTTGGTGATTTTTGGTCATATTGATGGGGTCGCGTTAGACCACTATCTTGATGGTAAGCGATAATGTAGTCGATAATAGAGAATGCTCGCCTAGAAGTTACCTATTCACTCCCGACTTAAAGAGCCCTACGTAACAGCAGTAGGGTGTTTCATGTTTTTTTTCTCGAACTCTTGATACCACCTTAATATTAACCGATTATGGTGATTTTTGGTATATGAACACTGTGCATGAGTGGTATCAAAAATCGAAAATTTAAAAAACATGAAACACTAAGCAGCAGTAACCGAAGCAACAGCAGCCATATTATATTCCGATGGCACGACATTTCGACACAACCTGAAAGACATCAGGCACAGGACCATCGGCTTAAACGTGCACATGAGCGTCACACCGCTGATTTCGTTAGAAGAAACCCAATAACACTTAAAAGAATCTTTGTAATACCCGCTTTTAACATTAGTCAAAACAGTAGCACGCGACGAAGTTGTAAGGACCGGTCTCAACAAAAACGTCTCGAAAACAATTGAGCAAAGAACCATACTACAAGTTAGTATTTCTTGTAGGAACACTGCGAAAATAGTAACAAAATGATGTGCTCGTATTTCAGACGGTGGAGGAGCATATGCAGCTATCGTTCTCTCATATAATGAAGCATTGGAAGAGGAATCCCAACCAACCCGGGCAGGCGAAGATACCTGGATCTAGGAATGTCCTGTTACGGTTTTATCCTCCACAATCCGCATTAGGTTAGTACTACACAACTTTTTACTCAAATATATTAGCACACAATACTGATCCGACGTCTTTGTGTCGATGTCGTGGCCAGATCATAGAAATTGATCACTTCATGATATGGCCAACTAAAACTGGCCAGCGCGGCTATTGCGTAACTCTGTTGACAGTTCAAGTGATGATCACTTGTTAACAATGTGCATCATTGAACTGTCAAACAGCTAGTTTCGTATTGCCTATCTTCAGTGACCAACTGCAGTGACGTCATTAGCCACTGGTGCCTTTGATAGCCACCGTAACACGTTTTGACAGATGTTAATGTATCGATACTTTTAAAATTGCGATTGTGTAAGCTTTTCAAGCTGTAAAATTTTAGAGTGGTCACAATAGGCACCGTAAATTTTTATAATTCACCACATTTCTACCGTAGTTTGTTAGTTACTTGTGTGATACGTAATACCAATTTTATGAATTTTCAGTTGACAACTAAGTTTAGTGTGCAACAAATGCTAGTTGTCAACTGTTATTGAAAAAGTTAGCCAATAGCCCCCCTGATCATTTAAACATTAACATTTGATGATATGTCGATCCTCGTTTGGCCATATCATTAATGTAGGATTTCTATGATAGTAAAAAGTCTAAAGAAAATAGACCAAACGAGAATTGAAATATCCTCAAACTTTAACTTTTAAAATGATCTGGCCAGTTTTAGTTGGCCATATCTTGAAGTGATCAATTTCTATAATCTGGCCACGATATCGACACCGTTACCGGCCCACGCTGAGAAGCAGCGCTGTGGACTTGTTGTACGATGCGTGTGGCCACGGCATATGCTGAGCGTTTGGCCGTATTACGCGGACGTGGCCCATACTTTATCTATAAAATATTTATAACTTCAAAGCTAAGTTCTAAGATTGCGTCATTTCCCGCAAGTATATTTTTTTCTTTCTTTCTTATTACATAATTAGCTAATGCCCGTGACTTTGTTCACTTCAGACTCGTAAACCAATACAATACCATTTGGTCTCATCAATTTCAAAAAGTTTTTGTGCGTGGAACTCATAATTCTTTTTCTACAATAAAAATAGCAAATAGCCTTAGTTACTCCTTAAAATATTAGCTAATTATCATTGAAAGTCCCGTCAAAATCGGTCCAGCCGTTTCTGATATGACAGCAAACAGACAGACAAAAATTTTACAAGGTGCATTTTTTATAGGTATTGTATGTATGTATATTTTTCATATGCATTTAGTAAAAGAATGTTTGCTTGATATTACAAACAGATCCTTCAATTTTATTTATATGTACTGTCTGATGATACTTTACAATATTTTAATAACATAATTAATGTTTGTCAATTTATATTTTTGCAGAAGCAAATTCAAGAAAGAAGAAAGTGTATGAACAGCAAGAAAACGAAGAGAATCCATTGAGGTGTCCTGTCAAACTATACGAATTTTATATTTCGAAATGGTATGTTATTTTCTTACTTACACCCGGTTTTTGAAAGACTGATCATGTTTTAAATAAACAGTTGAATATCATTTAGACATATTGTGATTGGTAGTTGGATTGATCAATCGTTTTTAACATTTTGACCTCCACGTCAAATTATCAAAAACGTTTAAGTTTGTCATCTAGTCGTGACCGTGGCGTGGTGGACACATTATGCTTTGTCACGTAATACATGACTATGGCAATCAAAAGCCTTTCAGAAACCGGGATAACATCACTTGTGAAAAGGTGATGTTTTTTAGATTATAGTTTGTTTCTATTTAGGGTAGGAATATGTCCAGTATAGGTCTGCAAAAACCAAAACTAATTGCGTATGGGTCAACTTCCAAAAGTGAAACCCGGAGTCTTGAAACGCAAGACAAAGAAGGAATATAGGTGTTATTTTAGTGAGTAAAAATCTGACACGCCCTCTCGCCCCGCCCTAGAGCGAAAGAAGTCATTTCATTTCGAAAGATGATTTCCCACCTAAAAAAAAGAAAAGTCTCATTGCGTATTCTGCAATTGTTCAGTGTGTTTTTGATTATTATACAGTTGCTTAGAATTTGTACCACTTAATGCTGACAGACGAAATACTGACGAACGCTATTCCAGCAGATTTTCTTTCTACCTGCAGTAGACCGATAGAATTCCAACAGATCAAACTTATAAAAGAAAGAAAGAAAACATGTTTATTCTGCCTCAATAGACGCACAATTCGTTACAAAAATACAAAAACCAAGTTCCCTGACAGGCCATGTGTGTATCGGGCATAACTGTGTTGCACCATATGACCATAGACAACACAGTTGAGACCTCTCTTTTTTGGTCGGAGGTTGTTTTTTAAAATGATATAAACTAGTGCTTGACTGCGATTTCACCTGATGGTAAGCAGCGATGCAATCATTGATGGTGAGGCGCACTAGTTTATTAAGAGCCTATTCACTCTAGCCTTGAAGACACCTAAATTATAGTTGGACGGGAAGACCGCAGCAGGCAAATTGTTCCAGTCCCTCGATGTACGCGGTATAAACGACGAAGCGAATCGTTGCCACTATAACAACAAATACTAAAAACAGAATAAAAAATAAGTGGGGATTCTATACAACAAGCGTGATTTTTTGCCGATTTTTTGCTCGATATTAATAACTAGCTTATTCCCGTGGCTTCGCCAGTAAAGCCGCTTTCTATCGGTGAAAAAATTTTAGCAATCGAACCAGTACTTCCAGAGATTACCTCCTACAAACAAAACAAAACAAACTACCTCTTTTTACCCGACTGTAGGAAGGGTTATGTGTTCCGCGCGTATCTTGTATGTATGTATGTAATATTCTTTATTACCTCATATCTTCCAAACCGCTGAACCGATTTACATAATTAGCATATCGTTAGATTCGTCTCGTTAACCCAAGTGTTCTTAGAGAGGTGACGTTGAAAAAAAATCAGCATAACGACTGTGGGACACTATACATTAGAGTAAAAAAAAAAAATTTTTTTTTGGTTAGTGCAACATGGGTATCAAATTCAAGAGCTCATCATGACGATTTCAAAATGGTATATCATAACCATATTAAAAAAAAATACAATAGGAAATATGTCATTCATTTTTCTGCTAACTTGTTGGGTTAGGTTAGGTTACTCGCAACTTCGTTACTCCCCTTTTTTGGGGCAATCGTGTAAAAAAACGTTATCTATTCCAAAATTCCAAAGATATATCCCCCCCCCCTGGAAATTAAGTCCCGTTCCCACGGGAAAATGAAAAGTAGCCTAAGTTACTCCTTGTATCATCAACTATCGGTCAGTTGAGCACGCCATAATCATGGCGGTAAGTCTCCTCTTTGATCCCCGCATGACGCAGGCCCTCACCGGAGATGGTAAGTTCGGAAGGTTCCTGCACCGGATTCAGGTGGAAGAAAATGCTCGGAGATGTTGCCATAGTGCGGATGGATCGCACGAAGGACACGATGGAGCTTACGGTGGAAGTGAGACGTGACCTCGTTTTTTTTTTTATTTATTTATTAATGATAGGCTCGCGTTTGACCACCATCTCACCTGATGGTAAGTGATGATGTGGTCGACGATGGAGCACGCTTGCCTAGAAGTAGCCTATTCACTCTTGACTTAAAGACCCCTAAGTTGTAGTTATCAGGAAACACAGACTCCGGCAAGGAATTCCACTCCTTGGCTGTACGCACAATAAATGTGTTCTCAAAACGTTTTGTGCGTATGGGTGGGATGTCTACCATGTACCGGTGGCGCAACGCCGTACGTCTAGTGGTCCGATGATGAAACGGACTTGGCGGAATTAGATTGTGCAATACCAGTGCACACTCCCCGAAATGTAAACGATAGAAAACCGACAGGCTAGCAACTCGGCAACGATGCCCAAGGCTTTGGAGCTTCGACTCAACAAGTGCATCATTGCCGATGATCCTCTTGGCTCGCCTCTCAACCGACTCTAGCGCATCAAGCTGGTATTTGGCAGACCCGTCCCAAAGATGAAAGCAGTACTCCATACACGACCGAACTTGCGCTTGATAAAGTTTTAGCAGCTGTTCCGGCGTGAAGTACCGTCTGACCTTCGCGAGGATTCCCAGCTTTTTTGCTGCCAAAAAGCTTTTTTTTTCGTGGGGACAATCGGCGGTGATGACATCTCGCGCGTCTATGATTCGGAGTAAGGGGGAATGGGTGGCGGCCGCCTCCTTCTGCGAAGCAGTAATGCTAGTAATAGAGACAGCCGTACGCGTAAGGGAATGGACATCCTCACGCCCCAACCGTTGAGACCCCCGACTACCAGCTACCGTTAGCCGCCGTAATTCCGACTCCGACTACCAGCCACGGTAGACGCGGGCTTGCGGACGTCGAGCACTGGGTAGCTCGCCGTCCGGCTGTTCGGTAATGAACCTCGTGCTCCTCAAAGAGATGAGATGTCAGCAAACCGTAGGGGCCCAGCAGGACCGATGTCCGCTTGCTAGGACCGCGGAGAATATCTGAAAGGGAAACCCGTAGTCCTAGAACGCAAAGGGTAATTGAAAGATACAGGTGTGGTTTTAGTCAGTAAAAGTCTGACACGCCCTCGCGCTCCACCCAGAGCGCGAGAAGTCATTTGGATGATATCCCACCTTAAAAAAAAAACAGCTACCGTAGGCGCGGGCTTTTGGATGTGCAATGTGTAGCTCGCAGTCTGGCCGTCCGGCTATTGTCCGAACCGAACAGATTTTCGATCTGTGCTACGTGCGAGCGTCCTGTACTACGTGTTTCTTAAAGAGATGTCAACAAAACCGTTGACATCTCTTGGGAGGACTTCTGATAAGATAACCCGTGGTCCTAAAACGCAAAGAGTAATTGAAGGAACCTACGTTTGGTTTTACAAAGTAAAAGTCTGACACGCTCTCCCTCTCCGCCCTAGGGCGAGAAAAGTCATTAGATGATTACCTACCTATATGACTGGCTTGTTGGTCTAGTGGTTAGTGGCCCTGACTGCTATGCCGGAATTCGTGGGTTTCGATTCCCACCCAGCGCAAAATGTTTGTGTGAAGAGCACGATCATTTGTTCTGTGCCTGGGTGTAATTTATCTATAATATGTATGTATTTAGAAATATATAAGAATATTTATCAGTTGTCTAGTACTCATAACACAAACTCGGCTTAGCTTGAGAGTGGACGGCGTTGTGTGATAGTTGTAACAAAAAAAAAAATATATAAAAAAGTTTTCCGTCAGTGAAAGTCCCGTCAAAATCGGTTCAGCCCTTATCTTATCTTATCTTATCTTATAGTGGGGCTGGCCCTAAACCAGAGCACTTCGACCCTTCTGGATCTTTTGTGCTAATTCCCCTCCCTTCTACTCAACCCCCAGCCTTCCGTGCACCTTCTTCATGAGTCCTAGTATGGCCTTGATGGGGCTGAGCCTGTAGTCCTCTGGTCTTGGAAATGGTTGACCCAGATACTCTAGTCTTTTGGAGCCTAGTGCTGCACGGTCGCACAGTACGTGTAGCATATTCTCCTCTGCCTCTCCACAGATCCTGCAAGTCAGGTCGCTTGCTAGTCCCATGTTGTGGAGCTGTTTGTTGGTGGCATAGTGCCCCGTGAAGACTCCTGTGATTGTTCGGAGCTGTGATCTGCTGTACCTCCATAGTTTTTGGGTCCAGGCCTTATCTATGTCATTAAGATATAGCTTTGCATGCTTCTGGCCTGTTGTGTTGCGCCAGTGTGTGCTGTGTACTTCCAACGCAGCCTTTTTCAATGCTTGGTTGATGACCCTTGGTGAAAGTCCTATGAAGGGTTCCGGTCCGTATAGTGGTGTCTCGGATCCTTTCCTTGCTAGAGTGTCGGCTCTTTCGTTGCCTTCTACTCCTGTGTGACCTGGCACCCAGATCAATCTGACCTTGTTGCGCCTTCCTATCCGATTTAGTATTTTAATACAGTTTAGTACCAACCCAGAATCCACTCTATTGGACGTGAGTGCCTTGAGTGTTGCTTGGCTGTCGCTTAAAATGTAGACAGTGTCCCCTTCGGTGCCTGTCTAGTATTTCCTGCGCGCATGCGATTATAGCATAGGTCTCTGCTTGGAAGACCGTCGCCAGTTTGCTCATGCTTAGGCTGAGTTTGCAGTTGTCGCTATGTACCCCCGCTCCTGTACCGGTGTTCATTTTAGAACCATCCGTGTACCATACCTGGTTTTTCCCTTTGTGGGGTTTTATCCCACCTTTCCATTCCTCCCTGCTCGGAATGTAGATCTTAAACTCCTTTTTGAGATTTTGAATGGTATGTATTTTGTCACATCCCATGTCCATCATCCAGTCAAGTTCCCTGTTTGGTCTTGTGTTTGTATGGTTTGTTTTACATCCGGAGTTCGTCCAGTGCCCCATACTTTTAAGCTTATGAATGGCCCTCCTCGCCTCTAGTTCCACTTCAATGTGTAAAGGGGTGAGATTGAGCAGCGTTTCCATCGCCGCAGTTGGCGTGGTCCTAAATGCTCCTGTAATGGCCATGCAGGCAGTCCGCTGTACTTTGCTTAGGGCCTGTCTGCAAGTTGCCAGCTTGGTTCTGGTCCACCATACGATGCTCCCGTATGTGATCAGCGGTTTCACCATCATGGTGTAGATCCATTTGATAACCTGGGGTCTAAGGCCCCATGTTTTCCCATAGGCAGAGCGACACATGCCAAATACTCTTAGAGCCTTGTTTGCTGTCGCTTCGGCATGGCTTTTCCACGTGAGTTTGCTATCTAGGATTACTCCTAGATATTTTACTTCTGTGGACAACTCTAGTACAGTGTCGTAGAGCTTTATGGTACCCATTGCTGTTAGGTCCCTCCTTCTGGTAAACGGGATGATCACCGTTTTGCTTGGGTTGATGGATAGGTGGTTGAGTTTACACCACCTTTCAACCATGTTTAATCTCTCCTGTATAATCCCTGACACAGTGTTGGGAAATTTTCCGTTTACAAGTATCACGAAATCATCTGCATATCCAACCGTGTACGTTGGTCCTTTGTTCAGTTCTATTAGCAGCTCGTCTATCACCAAACACCAGAGTGTTGGCGAGAGTACGCCTCCCTGTGGGCATCCTCTTGTGACATGCGCCCTTTTGGTCTCACCTAGCAGTGTTGATTCTATAACTCTGCCCTTCAGCATATTTTCCATCCAGTCACAAATGGTAGGGTCTATGCCATGTTTCTCTGCAGCTGTTCGTATCGTTCTAAAAGTAGTGCGATCGAACGCGCCTTCTACGTCGAGAAAAGCTGCTAGGCATATCTCTTTGCATTCTAGCGCCTTTTCGGCACGACTTACGACCTGATGTAGCGCCGTTTCTGTCGACTTACCAGGCTGGTATGCGTTTTGCATCCTTTAAAGCGGTTGTTTCTTCAGCGCTCCCTCCCTGACATGCTTGTCTACAAGCTTTTCCAGAGTTTTCAGGAAGAATGATGTCAGGCTTATAGGTCTGTATGACTTAGCGTCCTCGTAGTCCGCTCTTCCTGGCTTGGGAAGAAAGATTACCTTCGCCTGTCTCCACGCCTTTGGTATGTAGCTAAAGGCGATGCATGCTCTATATAGTCTACCAAGATGCGGTTCTAGTATGTTCCCCGCTCTTTGTAATAGGGCTGGGTACACTCCGTCTGGTCCCGGGGCCTTGTATGGCTTGAAGCTCTCCAGGGCCCACTTTATGCCGTTCGGCCCTACTACCTTTTTCGCGGCGTCCCAGTCTGCTTTCGTTGTTTTTGACTTAATGTCGTCTAAGCTTAATGAGTCCGCCGTGTCGTTAGCTGCGAATGAGCCGGGAAAGTGCGTTTTGAACATTATCTCGAGGGTATCACCTCCAGACTCTGTCGGTTTGCCATTCTCATCCTTGATGGATGTCAGTGGATTTACCTTTGCAGTGGCCATAGCCTTCGACAGTCTCATGCTGTCTGGAATGCTGCCAATGTTGTCGCAATGGTCCCTCCAGGCCTGCCTTTTGGCCCTGCGTACAGCCTTATTAAATTCTGTCAGCTTTATAGCATACATCTCAAAATTTTTGAGAGCCTTAGCACGATTGAAGGCGGCCCTAGTTTCCCTCCGTAGCCTAGCTAGGTCAGAGTTCCACCAAGGTTCCTTTCTTGCTTGTACTACCTTTACGGGGCAATTACTTGTCCAAGCGCTCAGAACAGCTTCGGATATTCGCCCCGCCTCAAACTCTACGTCAATCGCTGAGTTCAGCTTACCTTTGGGGTCCCCAAGTTCCACTTTCAAGTCTCTCGTGTAGGAGTTCCAATCGGTGTGTCTTGGGTTCCTCCTTACTACCAGTTCCTTTTTCCATCGGGTACTGTGGTTCGGGTACTGTATCCCAATGAAAGTCCTGTCAAATTTTGTTTAACCTTGTCGCAGATTTATCCCGTACTAGCTTTTGCCCGCGGCTTCGCTCCCGTCAACTGACTACTATATCCTACTCTACCCAACTCTATCCTACTCTACCTTACTCTACCCTACTCTACTCTACTCTACCCTACTCAAAAAAAAAAAAAAGTATCATATGTCCGTCTCCTGGTTCTAAGCTACCTCCCCACCAACTTTCAGCCAAATCGGTTCAGCCGTTCTTGAGTTATAAATAGTGTAACTAACACGACTTTCTTTTATACAACGTGTAACGGAATAAACGCAAGACCTCAGACACCCCAATTAGAAAATTAAATTATAGAACTAAAGAAACATCTGTAATTCGATTTACCTAAAGAACGCTATGTTTTTTTATAAAATAGTTGTCCTAGCTGGACGCATAATGTTTGAGCATACTACTGTATCCCTACGCACACACTCATAGCGCAGACTCGTGCGCGTGCCTACGTAACATGTAGGTAGGAATAGAAAGCAATGCATGTAAGCTTAGGTATGTATCTTTACGTTTAATGGCCGAATATTACGTACCTAGCTGATATTAGTAAGTTGTGATATTACCCTATTAATTATTGTTGCCAGCCTTTGCCCAGCTGTGGGACAGTATAGGCTAAATAAAAAAAATAAAAAAAAATTGTTAGTTGCCTAACTAGTAAAATAATGATTTCATCTTTCCATCACACTTACAGGCTTTTTTTATGGTGGGAAAAATCATCTAATGACGAATCCCGCCCTTGGGCGGAGCGAGAGACAGTGCCAGACTCTTACTGACTAAACGACCCACCCCGTTCCAACGTTGCCTTTCGCACTGGGTCCAGGCCTTCTTTTCAGAAAAAGAACCCGGGCCCCAGCTGGCTTCGACCCTATTACAGGGTCCCTACGTTTTTCGGACAACTCCTTGAGGCGCGCGGGAACAGTGCGTGCCGTCGACGACTGGGCTTGGTCCGGAATCTTACCAGACGACCGAACGGCGAACTACCCATTGCTCGCCGTCCGCACACTTACTACTACAGGCTTTAAACTTCGAATAATTCAGTTCAACTACGGATAGCTAAGAAAGTATTTTTAAATTGAGCAACCTTTCATCCCACTGCGATTTATCAGTACGGCAATACCTAAAGTCAGACATGTCACGCGTCTTTTAACCGATTTCGCGATATTACCACCTACTCGTCAGTGTGTTTACATTTTTAGGGTTCCGTACCAAGAGGATAAAATTGTCCCTGTTGTTATGACTTCGCTGTTGCCGCTATAAAAAGAAATACTAAAAACGGAATAAAATTAATATTTAAATGGGTTATTCATACAACAAACGTGAATTTTTGGCGGTTTTTTGTCGATAATGGTACGGAATCCTTCGTGCGCGAGTCCAACTCGCACTTGGCCGGTTTTATTATTACGTAGGTATAAAACATATTCAGTGTTTAAAAGATTTCAATCATTTATGTATTTACAGTAGTAAAATCGTATTACGAAGGTACATACCTGAGCTATTTACAATAAATACTTCTTCTTCGTCCTCTTTTTAAAAGATTTTCAAAATGTCCACCACCTTGCTCGATACACATTATTGCACGTTTTCTTAAGTTAATTTTTAATTTGTTAAGCACTTCAGTTTCACTTTTCACTTTAACATACGCGAGTTCAATTTTATGTTTGAGGTCATTTATACTGGTTGCTTCGTTTACATACACTAGCGATTTTATTCGACCCCACAAAAAAAAGTCCAACGGTGTTAGATCGGCAGATCTGGGAGGCCACGGTATAGGTCCTCCACGTCCAATCCAACGAGAGCCATACTCCGCATCAAGATGCCGTTGAACGTTCCACGTGAAATGCGCGGGAGCTCCATCATGTTGGTAAAACACGGGTCGTCGTAACAACGAGAGAGGGACCTCCTCCAATAACTGGGGCAATATCTCTTGCAAGAAGTGTAGGTAGGTATCTCCAGTCAACCTCGGTAAAAACACAGGGCCGAGTATGTGTGTACCTACAACTCCCGCCCACACGTTCACGGAGAACCTGTGCTGAAATGAGTCTACACGACATGCATGTGGATTTTCGTGCCTCCACAAATGCATGTTATGTTGGTTGTAAATACCAACTCGTGTGAAGGTGCTCTCGTCCGTCCAGATGATGTTTCGTTGCCAGTTTTCCAACAACCATCTACAAAATTGCAGTCGTGGCAAGTAGTCAGTCGGCATTAGCTCCTGACAACGTCGTAGATGGAAGGGGTGTTCGCCATCAGCACGTAACGTTCTCCACACGTACATGTGGCTGCAGTCAAACAACGGCGCTGCTTCCCTCGTGCTGCTCTCTGGATGTTCATCGAAATAATCGAGAATGTTTTCCTGCAAACGAGTAGAGCGCACATTCGTCCCTCTATCCAAGGCCGTGTTAGGACGAAACGTACCGAAGTCCCTCAGGCGCTGAGTTGCACCTAGTATTGTCCTGGCGCTCACTCTGGTACCATGTCGTTCATTGAAGACTCGACACGCTAACTCCACATTATCGTCGCAATGAGCCAGTGTCCTCACCATCTCAGTGTACTGGATATTGCTGTACCGGAAAGCCATCGCGCGCGTAAACAAATAAGTAACAGAAACAACAACAAAATTGCGTAATTCACTTGTCGGTTGCCGGCGAATGACTAATTTGGCGGCACGTGCGCCGGCGGCATATCAAACAAATGCGGCAACTCAAAGGGCTAAGTCAGTAAATTATTGCATCTCGCTCTTTCATATTGATTTAGCGTTTGCAAAAAACGTACCTTTGATTTTCTAATATTTTGTAATTTCTCAACAAAATATTGTGAATGCGGAATTACAAATTCAGTAATGCATTTAAAAAAGCTTTATTGCTTTGAGATAAGTTTGAAATTTCCTAAAATGATGTTTTTATTTAACTAGCTTAAATGTAAAAACCTACGTGTGTGTGTAGGTAAGGATAGAAATGATATTTTTATTTTTACAAATTCGGTTGTGCAGTTAAGTAAGACGTATTGCTTGGAAATAAAGACTAATCTTTCTTAAATTAAATATTTTACCTTTCGCACACTATCATACTTTATTCTAAAATGTATTGATTTTTTTACGTGTGTGTATGGATGGATATTAAGCGATCTACAAATTCAGCCGTGCATTTTTATGGGCTTTTATTACTTTGAGCTAAGGCTTATAATTCCCTAAATAAAATATTTGATTACGTTGGTTTTACGCAGTGGTCCTAATTTAGATTAAATGAAGGATATTTCTGGAGAAAATTAACACATATAAATAGTGATGGGAATCGATTCAGAAGCCGATTCTGAGCAAACTACTTTCAGGTCTTGCGTTTATTCTGTTACATGTTGTATATATAGATTTTGAAATCCCATTCCCGCGAGAAAATTACGTATATTAGCTGGAACAAACCGACAGATCACCAAACATTTCAAAATTCATATTTTTGTTATAAGTTTCGAATACACTTTGATATACATTTAGAAAACCAATGTTTTTTTGTTAAACAAACACTTCAATTTTATTTAAGATACAAAATAAGCGAGCCGAATGACTCGATAGGTTTGTGAACTTTAAAGTGATAAATGTACGCCTAAAATGAGTGAATAAATAGTATTATTAGATTATCATAACTGAAAAGTGTAAAATAAAAAAATAAATTTAAAAAATAAAAATAAAAACCCGACTGTGTAAAAAATAATTTTAGATAAAAACTAAAAAGAAAAAAAAAACAAGTTCAGTCCAGTAGCGTAAAAACCAATTTAAATAAAACAAATAAAAAATTCTAATACGGAAAGTATTGACTGCAACAGTCGGGACCCAATAAAATAATCCAGACTAAAATCATCCTATCTAATGGGTCCCGATTGTGCCAGTCAAGAGTAGTTGGCCTTTCTTCAGCGGTGGCAAACTAAAAGCGCCGGAATAAGAAAGTTAGTGACCATCGTCTTTATTTGTAACTTAGATTTAAGATAACCCCCAAAACCCAGCGCCGGGTGGAGTGTGCCTACAGAATACAAATTAAAAGTGAACATAAGCAAAGTTGGAGATGATTTTGTCTTAGCTGTTTTCCTAGTCTAGTCCCGCACTTTGTAAATGACAGCACGGGTCAGCCAATAAAATTTGATTTATATAATAGGGAATATAGAAGCCTTTTTTTTGTAATTTAAATAATTTTTGTCTCTAGTAAACAAATGTACTTACAAGATTTTTTAAAACATCTTCAATAATAAAGCTTTAAAGTTGCTAATAAGAAAGAGAAGTCCGATATTGATTTGTGATGACAATTGCACTGTCTATGTCACGCTCGTACGGCCGCCACATAAAAAGGCGTCTTGGCGAGAAAGACAGTGTTTTCATTTCAAATTATTGTTTTATCTTGTTTGCTTCTCTACCAATTTTGATATTGTTTTCACAGTTAGTATTCTATTTTTGTATATTTATTGATATAAATATATTTTTGTATATTTTTCATGCATATTCTATAGTGTCTAATTAAAGTTTTAGTTTAGTCACAATGTTTTTTTTTTTTGTAAAGGCTCAGCTAACACAAAGTAACTACCATATATATATATATACTTGAATTGAGCTCTAAATATCTGTGGGTCCACCACCCTCCCTCAGTAGGACGCAGCCAGCCCACCACTCCACTACCAATGATATTATAGTCTATTTTCCAACAGTCCCGAGTCGGTGCGTACGCGCAACGACGTGTTCTACTTGCAACCGGAGCGCTCTTGTGTGCCGGACTCGCCCGTGTGGTACTCCACGCAGGCGCTCAGCCGGCAGGCGCTCGCCAAGATGCTGCACCGCGTCAAGATGGTCAAGGAGATCAATATCGCGCTGCTGACCAGCTAAGGTGAGATTGGTAATGTAACCCGACAACAGTTTGTATAGAAAATGCAGTCATTTGCAAATATAGATGTATGCATTGGTTATTAAGCTGTTGATCCCCGCATTAACGCCGGCGTTCACGCGCCATTGTCTTACTATTGTGTCTCTAATTACGCACTCAAAAGGTTAATTCTTTATTATAATTGTAATGTGAATATTTGTACGCCATTGACGGCAAAAACTAGTGTTTATTTTATATTGACATTACATCTGTTCTTTTTGTTTACCTACCTATGTTCTACAAATAAAAAATCATGTCAAAACACTTTACTTGGCCATAACGGTCGTCCAATTAGCACCCAAAAAATAAGCACACTCAAGAAAATAAGGATACTTGGTATGGAAATCACCTCAGGATCCCTCCTTTTGGAAGTGATTTCCATACAAAGTTGCCAATTTTAAAATTTTCTACTGTTTTATGGGTATTCCTTTTTTATTAATCTGTATTGGAGAATAAAAAAAAATCGATCAAGCCATTTTAAGAGTTTTAGCGGGACTAACAAACAGCATTTGATTTTTTATAAATATGTATGTAGATGTTTTGTTTTATTTCAGAGTACACCCCCAGTCTGCAAACGGCTTTGAAACTAATGCAGAAATGCGAAACGAATTCACGGCACGGTCCTACAGCCTTTATTTCCCGGCCACTGCTAGCGTGTCGTCCGGGCGGCCGAGGAGGCGCGCCCGGCCTGACGTCAGTCATCACCTATCAAATCTGTTGTTATGGCGACATGTATATTTTTTCTACTTTGTATATCAGTCTGTGTAACGGAAGGCGAACATTACTTTAAATAAATAGTTTATACTAGATTACTTTTTATAATGTTGCAATGTTTTAGTCGTAAGTTTCTGTGCGGGACTGTTTACGTATGTACAGACAAAGGTATTAGTTATCGTTCGATTCACAATATGTTGTTTTATTTATCATTACTATCCATTTGTAGTTCATCTAACGTTGATTTAAAGAAAGGTCTCATTTTATTCGAATCATTTATAAATTGTAAATAGGCCAAGCGAAACAAAGATCACTACGTATTGTTTCGAAAATGTGTGATACATTCTCTAGTAATAATAATTGGCGACTCGGGCTTTTCCTTCCTCAATGCCAGGAACTAAGAATTTTATAATTGCCCTTGTGTAATATTTGAATATTAATATTAGATAGTTGTAAGTTATAAAATTCCAATTTTTTTTTCTTAGTGGCAAATGCACTCATGTGTTATAGTAGTATTCATTTTTTTTATAAATTGGATAAATGATATAATATCTCTCAGATAGAAATTTTTATTGAAAATATTTAGCTTAGCAAAGAGTCAGATTCGTATTATATTTTAAGTATAATGGCGTCAGTTGTAAGGTTTAGGTATAACGCTGTGTAAAAAAGAATACTGATTCTCTAAAACGAACGAGTCTTTTATTTTTATCCTGAATAGTATCTATGTGGTCAGCAATGAAAGTCGAATAATATTTATTGACTATACAATTTTTCAATATGCTATTACATGTTTTGTTTTGCTTTTTCCTTACGTTTTTCGTTGCTGACCGTACAAAATAAAGAATAATATTGTACACATGACAACAATTTCTGTGCCTATAAAGTATCCCTCTGTTGTCCGTGCTATAAAGGACGAGTATACCTCCAGTTAGCATTACCTAATTACTTGGCTTATTTTTAATTTTCTTTTTTAGATGGGAAATCATCAAATGACTCCCGTTCTGGGGCGGGGCCGGAGAGTCAAATTTTTACTGACTAAGGGCCGACGCTGTGTTAAGCGAGCGCCCGCGCTGTCCCATACAAAAGTGGTCCCCGTGCGTGTTACCGCGCGACCACCCATCGCTGCGCTCGCCGGCTCCCCGCGCCCGCGCTGCGGTGACCAGCTCCTTGCGCCGGAAGCCCGCGCAGTAACACACACGGACTTATTTAGTCAACATCACTGTGTGATACGGGTCGCACGCACGGAGGAAAATGTCTTTAAGTTAGTTAGTTCTCCATTGACACGACTGTACATGCACACCGTTAAAGTTGAACTAGCGAAACTGCGTAGGGACGCAAACTGCGTCCGCGACGATTGCCCGTCGCGCCCGCTTACCGCAGCGTCAGCTCTAAAACCCACTCCTATGTGCCCTTTGCCTAACGTTCAGGACCCCGGGTTTCCCTTTCGGAATACAACCTATGGCCCCAATAAGCTTCGGCCCTGCTGGGCCCCTACGGTTTTGCTGACATCTTTTTGATGTACGCGTGGAACATTACACGCCGTCGACGACGCAGGCTCGGTCCGGGCGGTGAACTTCCCATTGCTCGTCGTCCGCAAGTCTAAGCCTACGGTGGCTGGAAATCGGAGTCGGAATCCCGCTGAGGCAGAAGGAAGTCGTTTCCTCACGTGTCCGGCCGCCTCCTTCGCTAGCATTACTGCTTCGCAGAAGGAGACGACCGCCAGCCATTCCTCACTCCGGCCCATGGCCTCGTACCAGGGCCCGGCACGAGCAATCGCTGCCGCCGATCGCCCCTACGAGAACACAGCGGTGCTCCACCGAAGCGCGGCTCACCACCGTATGCTCCACCGTGTCTTCCGGGCGGTCCACAAAATGATGACACCCGGGCGTTTCTTCCGCAAGAAACAGGTGTACTTCGCCAAATTACCAAGTCTGATAAGGACCTGCGTCGTGCGGAAGGTGAGGACGTTGTGAGGTCAGCCACTCTTCTGAGGGGGGACTTACCGCCATGATTATGTCCAAGCAGCAAAGCCTTATCCTAAAGCAGACCCATAGAACGTTTTCAAGAACTGATTGGAGTTACTGAGCGGTACTATAATAGACCAAAGAACGTTTACACAACCCGGATTGGGCGCAGCTATATCGTTATTCGCTGATATAGTACCTAGTTGTATAGCAGTTTCGGCGTATCATTTTTGACCTGTTAGGTTGATGTTACAGTGAGGGATATCACCAAACGGTGATAGTAGCCACGGTAACGCTACTAATATACTTTTATGTTTTATAATAGCGATTGTGGTTCTTTTACATTATTGTAATAGTACCGTTCGTTCATTCTCATACAATTGGTGTTGTTAGTGATTTTGTGTTACACTTACATTTCTAATTTCATCAAATCGTGCTAAGTAAAATTACAATATTATATAGATATTAATCATGGCGACCATGCAATAGTAAAATGCGCTAGTAGTAGCGAATAAGGCACTGAAATAGAGTTGCAATCGTAATTTTTTGACAAAGTAGTTATTACCCAATTTTTAAAGCCCCAAAGTTTTAGTTGATACGGACTCATTGGAGAAATTTCGTTCCGCCAATTGCGTGACTGCGTATGTCTTTACAGCTTGCTCTACCGGAACGTGCTTTGTAAACTCCATACTTTCTTTTTTTTCTGTCCCTCTCTCTACTCTTTCACTTCTCCCCATTCTGGGGCGTGCTACACCACATAATGTGACTGAGCGCACGAGCAGCCCTAGCGGCTTGCCATCAACTAAAAGCTGTTCCTAACTTTCCTAGACTTCATTAGAATTGCTGTTCCTAACTGTCCTAAGTGTTTTCTAACAGGTTTCCTACTGCAAATCAATGCCTTTCTCTTGCTGTGCCATTTGTGAGCAAATGACTTCAGCCTTCGAAAGCCCTCCGAACTAGCTATCAGCTCTCTGTGATAAATAGGCCCTATCTCCCCTTTACTCCAGTTCCCCAACATTTCCTCCCGCTCGTCTGCATAATGCTCACAAGACATGGTCTCGGGTTTCATCCGCCAGCCCACAGTAGCACAAAGCTGTGTCGCATAGCGACATTTTGTTTAGGCGGCTTTCGAAACTCCCATAACCTGTGAGAATCTGACATGACGTAGTCTGGTTCCACCCAACCGAACGACACTCTGTCCGTCACATCCGTGAAGAATGAGTAAAGCTCCCTACCATCCTTGGAAGACTGCCATCGTTTCTGCCACTGAACCATTACCTCCGCTCTCACCTTCCGGATTGCCTCCTTGCACTCTCTGCTGACCATCCCGGAACACTGCTGTGTGATTCGTCCGGCGCGACAGACTTCCAGGTCGGCCGGAAGCACTCCCGCTAGCACAGGTAACGCTGCGGTTGTGACCGAACTTAATCGAACTCTAGTTCGATAATCTTCCACTGTAGGTAGAATAAAATAGTGTATTGTTGGCGACTACAGGTTTTTTTTTAGTACTATGATCAAAATAGTGGCCGCCATTCTGGTTAAAATAAATTAGGGTTCCTTTGAAATTATAATAATAATATTATAAACAATTCTCGTATATTAAACTCCCTTTTTTGTCTTTTGTAGAAAGAAAGTAGTTGAAGAAAAATGTATGGAGCAACTGATTCTTTTTTTTGTCGAATTTTTGTTTGGAATATTTTTACTATTATGCATCCACGAGACAAAACCGTTCAGCCTCGGGTCAACAACCATTTAAATTTCACCCTGTATATGGGAGAGGTTATGATGTTTTAGTAGAGAGAGAAACTATAATATACACATTGCCAGCTGGGCTGAAAATCTCCACAAAGTGGGTACCCTTACCCTAATAACGCCAAGGCCGACCTGGGAAAGAGGTGACGTGACGAGACGCCCCTCATGCTTACTGCAAGAGCTGGTTCAAGGTGGCTCGAGAATAGAATACCTAGAAAGAATTGGGGAGGCTTTGCTGAATTCTACATTCGAGTAAAGTTCATTATGAGAAGACTATGTGTCTTTTCAAGCGAAAGCCTTCCTGCAAACGAGGCTTTATATCGTTCTTACGTCGTTCTTGAGCTACAAACGGAAAACTCAAATGTACAGCAACAAGGGTAGGCTGTGCTGTCTGCTACAGACTACGGCTCATTGTCACAGTATCGTTAGTCTGTCATAACGGTTGTTAATCCGCTTGACTAGCGGCTTAGTAATGATTTTTTAAAAATATTTTGTCGCTCTTGCCCCTCGACCTCGAGTGACAAAGTTGAGTTTATGAAGAAGAGGCTGGGCTTTTAGCATCATTCGAGTCTATTTTAGGCTTAAAACTAGGCGTGGGCAAAATGTGTCATTTGCATCTGAATCACTGAAATGTTCCGGAACACTGATATGTCATTGTATCATTTGGAAATTTGGAACATCGGCTCAAAAGATACAGACACTGACTCTTATGAGTCGTGATCTGTTACGTCGCGTCACGTATCATTTAAAACATTTGGAACAACGGCTCAACGAAACATTTGGAACAACGGCTCAACGGAACATTTGGAACAACGCGCGGCTCAACGGAATATTTAGAACAACGGCTAAACGAAACATTTGGAACAGCGGCTCAATGGAACATTTGGAACGCGGGCTTGATCTGTTACACTCGTCGCGTCATATACACTACAGTTTTGTTTCATTGAATTTACATTTAAGAATTTATTATATAGGTGTTTTTAGTTTAAGTCATTAATTATATTTACACTTTAATTTGAATTTAAAAAAAAACTGCATGTCATTTTAAAGTAAAGAGTGTTTCAGTGTTCCAATTGTTCCAAATGATGCATTTAAAACATTACTGATGTTCCAATCTTTCGGAACACTAAAATGTTTCGGAACAATGAGTCGGTTCAGTAAATAGTTACACACGTCTACTTAAAACTGCGTGCCTGTCCAGTTGCGTGGTCACACAGACGGGTTCCATGGGACTCGCAACGGTCCCCGTCGCGGAGACCAGATAATTTCATTCGTGTATTGTCAACGAATACGGGGTGTCGTTTACATTTTTTTTTTGTTACCACACCTCTACCGACGCGTCTACTGGGGCCATGGGTGATGCGAAAGTGACCCCCGGGGCTCTGGAAAAAATTGCAAAGAAGGAATAGGAGTGGGTTTTTAGTCAGTAAAAGTCTGACACTATCTCCCGCTCCGGCCAAGGGCGGCGAAAAAAAAAACTACCGACGCGTAATAAAATAATTTCTTCTGTTTTGGTTTGGTTTTTAATGGTTAAAAATTATTTTTGATACTGCTCCCACGCGGGCGTCCGCCGCACGGAGGCGGGCAACGATGAGCGTACGCGGGGCCCGCCTGTATGCGTCGTCGGATGTCCGCGCGGGTCCCCCGCAACGGAGCACTTTTTTCATGGAACCGCGCGTGCGTACGCTTTACGCAGTTTCTTCAGGCCTTAACTTTCGCTGCAAAGACTATAATAGTGCATAAAGTTGCATTGATCAAACCGATCAAGGCATATAGTTAACCCTTTAACCGCCTACGCCGGATATATCCGACAAACAGTCTATGCTCCATATAAATTCAGATTTTTTCAGATTATAAATTTTTCGTAACGGTCTGTAAAAAGTAAAAATGATACTGATAAGCGTTCTGAATAGGAATATTTTTCTTATAGAGTGACACACAATAGTGGAATCACATAATTTCAATTGATACTGCCAAAAGCAATGCGATTAGTACTAGAATTCTTCTTCCTTAAAGACCTTTGCATGTGCCGGGAATCACGAGACTACTGATCTATGCTACTGATCAGCAAAATACCGAAATTTAGATTAAACAATGAATCCAGAGAGCCATTTCGGATGAGGCCAGCCTTAAGCCTCGATGACACTGGGCTAGTTTTCAAGCTGCTAGTCGGCGAGTTCGCGAGTAGCTTGTAAACTTGCTCCGTGTCATTGAGCTTTTTACAATCTGCTTTTAAATATCCGATTGTAAAAAAGCTGCTTGAAAAAATAGAAAGCCGGGCTAATTTACTAGCCATTCGCTGGCGTGTTGGCCTGTAAGCTAGTCAACTACCTGTGTGTCATCGTCGCTGCTAGTGAACTAGTTGCGAGCACCTTTTTGTGTTTTGGACTAAAAGTAAAAATTGGGTACTGCCTGTAGATGTTGAGAAACTCTCAACTCGCTGGCTAGTTCGCTACTGAGCGAGTAGAAAGATTTACGTGTCATCGACACTCGCTTACTCTCTCAGTCGCTGGCTTTTAAACTCGCCGACTAGCTGCTTGTAAACTAGACAAGTGTCATCGAGGCTTTAGTGTAATCTGTCTTGTACTGTATCGAGATGGTATTCTCGATCATCATAAACACGATCCTCTTCTCTGACCGCGAATGACGTGAACAGTGAACATGAGTGAATCTTTGATCTATTGTTTATGTTTGTATGTTTATACTGTTCTCATTCAAGGTCTGATTCTATTGAAATCTTCTTTTTATTGAAAACGCAATTCTACGAAAAAAGCCTTTTAAAACATATCTGTAAAATATTTGAGACTTTTTTAAAACTTCTACATATTATTTCGACACCGAAAATATATTCATTGACAAAAAAATAATGTACAAGCGCCTAAATCCACTAAAATCTTCAATGAAAATTGAATGAAAGCGCTTATTTACCAACCAAACAAATTCAAACACGCTTGCGGCAGTATAGTGAACTAATGGGTTCTCTCTTTCACACACCTAAAATAAGCATTTGATGAGAAAGTGACAGCAGAAATCCACAAGCAACGATATTTACTAGCCAAGCTATAAATATGTGTAGAGAAAGAAATAAATTATCAAGTATTTTAAAAAAATCTTTTCGATAACCTTTTCTAGAGATCGATATTTTATGCGACGCCGTTTCGCAATATTTCTAAGGCCAGTAAATCAATACAGTTACCTTCTAATGGTTCACTAACGTTTTTGTTGTTTACCGAAATAGGTAAACAACAACTGAAAAAATACTAGTGGGTTTGAGTGTACCACGATCGCCATTACTACGAGCATTATTAAATTAACGGTGCAAAGTGTGTGACTGTGTCAAAGCGTATTTCGTGTAGGAGTATCCGTTCTTGAAGGTTTGCTAATTAATTTATAAAAAGAACATAATTTTCTTTCAATTTTGGCGGGAGTCCTGGCACGTTGTATCGCAGTTGTCGAATGGCGATCTGTCACCTGTCGCCCCCTGGCCTCGTCGACGCCGATAAAAGTTCATGTTTCAGTGGTTCTCAGTAAAATTAGCAGTGTAATAGTGAAATTCCTGGTGTATAATCCATGTGGACATTCGACGATGCGTCGCGTTTAGGCGGGTCGGATATGGATAGTAGACGAGCGTGCCCAAGCTACGAAGCCGGGTTCGACGTGTGCGATCCATTTGGGTCGGTGCTGGATTGGTCTGGTTCTGGTCGGGAACCAGCGCGCATACTGCGGCGTCGCTGCCGCAGCGAAGGGGTGGACCGTTCGCCGTACGAGGATGTAAATCGCGAGTCGAACCGCTCCGCGGACGGCATCTGTCGCTATCACCGAACCCTGCCCAACAAGAGCCATTTTACGCTGAATAACAGCGAACCCCACTACACGGCTGCGAGATTCCGTCACGAGTGCTCCCTGCCGGCCGCAGAGAACGGCGACTACGTCATGGCCCATGACCAGGACAGGTACCATGGGTGAGCTTCATAATATAACCTATATGCTGAACACTACTCGGTTATCTAACCTAATGTAAACAACAGTAAGGTGAAGTAAAGCTAGGCATGCTCTTTACATCTCATCTACTTTCCCAAACAGGTGTTATACAAACCTGTTATCTAAATAAATTATAATTCAAATTTTTCAATGCAAATTATAACTTTTTAAATGCAAAAAATTTCAAGGACTTGGGTAATCATAACATTATAAAATGGTTTTTGTTTATCCTCAGTTACCAACCAGGAAGATCAAAATTATACCCAAAAAGCCCAGGCAGACCTTTTCTGGTTACAACACTCTCAAATACTAAAATAGATGACCGATTGCCAAAAGTTGAGGAACTACTAGAAAAAGTTGACCAGGAAATGATGGAGGTGCAGGCTGCAAAACAGCCTCTGAAATCAATACTCAATAACCCATTACCAAGTTCACCACTTCATAGTATACTCAAGAAGCCGAAGATCAAACCAGAATCGAAAGCTAGCTTAGAAGGTCGTAGAAGACAACGAGCAGCCAGTGAATCTGATAACTTGTATTGCAGCTTTACTATAGGATCTCCAATACCGGGATATGATAAGTAAGTTGTTATTCTTATCTCTATTATTATTGTGTTTGTGGGAACCATGTAATCAGCTATCAAAACAGCAATTGGTTTATTCAATAAGTTGATTTTGCATGTAATGGAATACTTGACAATACAAATTGAGTAAATGGATTTGTCTTTCACAAGTACTTGAGGAGAGATTACTGTGCATGTTGAAATGCTATTAATTTTGTGATTAATGTGTTGAAGTTCATTGTTGTGAAACCAGAGGGAAAAATTAGCAGGTAATTATTATGTATAAGTCCTTATTTTTAATGGTAAAATGAATACAATTTACTGGGATTTTATTATAAGGAAATAGGTCTGTTTATTTGGCAGGCTCATTTATTTTTAGGTTATACACATGCTTAGATTACTGGTGATGTTTTATTTATATGCTGGCAGCTATGTAAGTGTCTTATCAATAGGTTACTTATTTTAATTCATCATGGTTTTTTTTATAAATTTGTTTATTTGGTTTCATAGCACCATACTGAAAAATGCCCATATTCAAATAAAATATTATTTATTGAATGAAGGAATGAATTAGTGAAATATTTTAACAATATAACATGTGCTAAAATTCCTACAAAGTATGAAACAAAGTTGCTTTCCACACTTTTTTTTTTGTTTACCTGACAAATCCTCCTATACCACTTAATGGTCTTTAATGTAGTTTTCATTAATTGAAAGAGTGATGAATGAGGAAGGTCTGAGTATATAATTTGTACAATTGTGGTGAATCAAAGGGACGCTAGTTATAAACATAAAGTACTTATTAATGTTTTGACATATACATATTACAAATGTCCTCATTATAAAAGGTCAGACTATTGCAAGCATTTCTTATCTATCTAGAAAAGAGATATTGTATCTATTCAGGAAGTAAATAAATGCTTGCAAAATGAATTTTGCTTTACAGAATCTTTTTTGCAAATATTATGAGAAGATTTTATTAGTCCTGTTTTTTTAATAGTCAATTTTGTGTCCCCCTGTTGGGCAAATGGCTGCCTTTCTCCATTTAAATCTCTCTGTCTAGGGCGATCTTTAGCCAAGTTTGCCCCGCAAACATGATCACCACCTTCCTCCCGGTCCTGTTATAAGATATATTTTTATATCTGCTGTCAAAGGTGATATATTTTAAGATACACCTGAGTACTTGGGGTGAAGGCTATTATTAACCGCTAAGTAGGTCAGTATGTTAAAAGGATTATTTTAGGTGTTCATTCGCTGTATCAGCTCAGTGAATAGAAAACAATGTAGTCTTTACTATGTTATCAGTTCTATCTATGACAATATTATCAAACTAGATTCTGCCGGTGGCTTTGCCTGTGTGAAAGTGGGTGTTTCCATACAAACTTTGAACCTCCGTTTCATCCCCTTAGGGGGGGGTTTTGAAAAATCCTCTCTTAGTGCTTGCCTATGTCAAAGGCGGGAAACTTGTACAAAATTATACGCTCTTAAGGTCTTTTATACATAGCATGGGTAGGATGATATTAGGACGAAAATGAGAGGAAAAGGATAGGTAGGTACATTACATAAATCCGACAGCCGTCACCCGCACAATCCTATCCTGATAATGGTATAGTCCCAATAGTTTTAACTGTGTAGATATCAGTAATTTAATTCAATATTTAATATTTATTTCGTTTATTTCAGGTATTAATTAATCGTTATTAACATACTAAAGATTAATTAATACCTTTGTATGAAGGAATGAAGTAGTGAAATATTTTAACAATAAAACATGTGCTAAAATTCCTACAAAGTATGAAACAAAGTTGCTTTCGTTAGTAACATACTAAGGATTAATTAATACCTGAAATAAACGAAAAAGAATATCTCACTCAGTCAATTTCTCCTTTTATATAAATATAGATTACATTAAACTGAAATCGCTCTTTCATTAATGATAAGGTAATTTAAAAAACAAAAAAACATACATTAATTTTAAAACAATACAAGTAAAAAAAACATGGTTAAATCATGCATGATAGGTAGGTTTCCTACTTGTATGTTATAGGTTATAGCCACAAAATGACGTGTTTGGCAATGACGCGTGAGTAACGTGAATATAATATTGACGCACGCAATATAAAACGTGAATTAAGCTCTATCGGTATTAGGAGTAGGTTGAAAATCAATAAACCTTTTCGTTTTTTTTTATGTGAATCTAATAACAGGCCTATCAATTCTAGTAGCTACTTATTTGTAAAATATACTTTGTTATAAGGTATGTTGTCTTCAGCAATATCTTATTGGTCAATGTTCCTTCCTTTTTTTTTTTTTTTTTTCTGGAACAGAGAACTATTTAAGACACACAGTTTTGGTAATGAGTTAGAGCTGATCAATCAAAATGTTTCCACAGCTATTCTTTCCTTCTATCTATTCGGACTTCAAAATTATTCTACGTCGTAATATTCTGATAAAAATGCTAAAGTTTATACAAACGTTCGTGTCAGCCTATCCGTGGTTATAAAACGCGGAAGCGAGATGACATGATATTGCCTAGACTCTAGGCAATATCATGTCATCTCGCTTCCGGGATTCTTAAAAACTCTAGGCCCTAGAGTTTTTAAGAATCCCTATCCTAAATCAAACCATTGAAAAATTCGTCTGTTCGACGACCGACGTAAATAAAAAAATATTTATTATCTGACAAGTTTACCTATTTATATATACCTAAAACATATCAACGCAGAACCTAAACTACTGGGACTAGGGACACGAAATTTTGAACAAGGCTTCCTTTTAGGACATAAGAGCACTAAGAGAGGATTTGATAAAATTCAACCTCTAAGGGGATGAAACGGGGGTTCGCTGGCAGAAGCTAGTAAATAAATATTCAAACAAAGAAAACTAACGAGATAAATAACAATTTAAACAAATATATCTGTCTCTCCTCTGAGGAGGCCTGAGTCCCAGCTGTGGGAACATTAAAAGGCTGATTATGCTTTATGCTTATCTGTCTCTCTCGTTGAGACGCCATTTTCTATAGCGACCGTACGGGCGTGATGTACTCTGACGTCAAAATCTACGTCGGACTTTTCTTTCTATTAGCAACTTTGAACTTTGTTGTTGATGAAGATATTTTAAAAATTATTTCATATTTGTTTAGTAGAGTGGAAAATTATTTAATTTAGCTAATAAAATAATTGCGTGCATATTCCTTATTCCAACATATAATTGTTGAATTGTCAAAATGAAAAGTATTGCTATTGATTGTGTGTTTCGCAACTACCCCACTGGTCTTTTCTTCTTCTCTGTTAGGTACTAAATTCACCCAGGGGCGCCGGCTTTTAGAAAACCTCATGGGTGCTCTTGCTCATTTGACGGACTCGAAAGTGGCGAAATGTGAGAAGAGAAATGCACACTGATTGACCGACAAATAAATAAATGTCCTACTTACAAACTATGTACTTCATTACTAATTATGTTTGATAAAAATATGAAATGAAACCATTATATAAAAATTAAACTACTTAGTTTTTATTATCAAGTAATATTATAATTTATACGTACGTTTTTTGATGTCTATTCTCAGGGTTGCTCGGCACCCACTGTTTATTTCTCATGGGTGCTCGAACCCCCGAGCACCCACGGAGTCGGCGCATTTGAAATCACCATTCTGTTTTTTTCTAGCCGCCTACCCTTTCAATCGACGAACACGAAACGGGCCAAAGATAACGCCGGCTTCGGTTACTCTTACGGTTCAGCAGTTGCAAGCCTTGGCAACGCAACCCCAAGAGTAAAGAGCCCACTTAAAAGTCCTGTCAGTACTGCGGCTAAGCCACCCCGTCCGAGGAAGGAAATGATGGTGATAAATGACCATGAACATGATATGCATCTGCTGAGGACCACGGCTATCAATGAAACTGTTCATGTCGAACCTTTGATGGAGTTGGTGAGTGGAATTTAATTTTTTTAGTATTTATCTAACATTTGCAAGGGTGAATAATTTAATTTTCAATAATTACATCAGGAACTTTACGCATTAAATAAAAAAGCATTCTTGCGAGAGAGACCATGTAGTCTTGTTCATAATTACAAGACCACGTACGCATAGACGCTTTTTTTGTAAACTTCCTGATGTTATTATTATTGTTCTATGATGATCGATATGACCAGTGGCGTGCCTAGGGTTTCAAAATAAGGCAAGCCCAATAAAATTTTAACCGATTTCAAAAAAAGAAAGTTCAGTTTTCGACTGTAGGTACCTACGTATGTATCATCGCAATTTTCTCACAAACTACTGATTAGGTACAATAAATTAAAAGCCCAAAAAAACAGTCATGAATTTCATTTATAATTATATCTGAGAATCAAGCACAGTTATTTTCTATGACTAACATCGGGGGTTTCGTCAATAATAATTGAAACAAATTTTGTTTGCCTAACTTCGTAATCGATGCAAGTTTGCATCACATCGGCTACGGAATGAATAATATCGTTTTGAATTTTGTTAGATAAATAACTCGGCCCCGGTTTGTCACTTTTCTAATGCTGCATATATTTTGAAATTAACGAGACCAGTTCTAAAAAATTGCCTTTATTTTTGAATATTTAATTTCGTTATTTTAAAAAGTCGCTAGTTTTTATTGTTGCTAAATCTTAAAAAAAGTTTCCAAACTCGTTAAAAATCTCCAAGATCTCACAACGTCGCTAAAACGGCAACTCGGCAACACTGCAGAGTTGGCAAGGTGACAAGGTCAAGCATACGCGAGCAACTTCATACGAATGCAACTTCATACGAATGCCCGGCTTAAATCTTCCATACTGATCGATTTGTAGTCGCATAAAGTTCTAACTCGTTATACGGCACATCGCTATAAGTGCGAAAGTGACAGAGATAGTATTTGAAAGCCCGGTAAAAGCCGGTACGTGTAAGCGAGATAGATATAGCTCTCGCGTAGATGCTGCCAATGCGTGCGTGTAGTGTGGCATAGGTAGATACTTTGTGTTATTTTGATAAAAATTAAAGCGCGCGAACTTTTAAATAGTTAGTGTAGTTCGGGTTTGATATTGATTCTCTATCGAGCATTTTAGTAAGGCATGCCTGGCTTTTCTGCTTGTATGAAGGTACCGCCACTGGATATGACATAATTTACGATCTTAAACATAATTAAAAAAATAATCGTGGCGTAGATTCGCACAAAACTGCGATGCGACACGTCGCTGCGTGCGGAAACCTGCGATGCGAATTTTTAACGTTGATTGGAACAATGGACATGGATTATTATTATTATTATTTGGTAAGACACACTAGAAGCAATTATATATGATATATTGATGCGTGTGTTTCAAATAGTTTGGAGACGTTTAATCTGTCCAATATTGATGTTAAAGCAGTTCAAAGTGGGCTCTCCAAAGCTACCACGCTTTCACAACACTTTTCGGGAGCCTATTCCATGCTATTATGACTCGGTTAGGTAGAAATTGCTTCAAAGGCTTCTTTCTGGATGTATTTCCCCATAGCTTGAGGGAATGTCCTCGTAAATGTTTTTTGGCATTCAGTGTGTAAAGGTCTTGAATGAAAGCTGGGTATATTGTAGAATTCTGTGAGTATTTTATAAGTTTCAATAAACCTTCCCCTTGTCTACGTTGTTCCAGTTTGATAAGGTGAAGTTCTTAAGGCGCTCTTCGTAGTATAGCTTGCAAATGGAACGGACCAATTTTCGTTGCCCTTCTTTGATGGGTATAGATTAGATTTATATCAGAAATTCAATCCCGTCAAGCATGGGTTAAAAAGGCGGCCACCGACCGCAACCGTGTACCACCGATCACAAGTGGCTGTCGTGTGCGTCGGCTAGCTTTGTAGCCGCTTTTCTAGCTTCAGGTCGCGGTATTTGTGACTGTCACGTGTGGTCCGTGTGCGGCCGGACTTAAAACATTTAAATTTTCAATTGGGTAATCTGTGTTTATTTTTGTAGGGTCCCGTACCTTAAAAGGAAAAAAAACGGATCCCTTATAGGATCACTTTATTGTCCGTCTATCTGTCTGTCAAGACCCTTTATCTCGGGAACGCGTGGAGGTATGTCTCAGTCCACGAGTCCGACTAGCACTTGCTCGGTTTTTTTTAATATTTTACACAAAAATAATACTTAAATGAAATCTTTTTAAATGAAGCAGCAGTTAGTCCGCATAGGATTAAATGCGGAAACCAGACTCTGTTAGAATAGAATAGTTCGCTACTCAATTCTCCAAAGCGATTGTTGAAAATCTAGTGCAAGGGTAAAAAAAGCGTTAAATAGTGTCGTTGTTTTCTTATGTTTATTCTATGATGATCGATACGACACAGTCTGCCTACGCTCTTTTTACGTAGCGTCTACTACGTCAGTTAATCATGATGTTTAAAAAAATCTATGATCGAATGAACAACTCCCATCTGCCGCATTGACATCACTTCTACGTAAGCATGACGTGACATTACCATCATCACGAAATGAACAGTTGCGAGATTGTTCGAAAGAGTCACCGAGTCCCTGGCGTACGAAGGGTAACTGATAGAAAATGGGTGGGTTTTAGTCAGTAAAAGTCTGAGGCCGTTTGTACACGCTAAGTCGCAGGTCCTATGCAAGAATTCGTGGCGTTTTTACACGCTAAGTTGCTGGTCCTATGCAAGAATTCGTGTCGTTTGTACACGCTAAGTCGCAGTCCTATGCAAGAATTCGTGTCGTTTGTACACGCTAAGTCGCAGGTCCTATGCAAGAATTCGTGTCGTTTGTACACGCTAAGTCGCAGGACCTATGCAAGAATTCGTGTCGTTTGTACACGCTAAGTCGCAGGTCCTATGCAAGAATTCGTGGCTTTTTTACACGCTAAGTCGCTGGTCCTATGCAAGAATTCGTGTCGTTTGTACACGCTAAGTCGCAGGTCCTATGCAAGAATTCGTGTCGTTTGTACACGCTAAGTTGCAGGTCCTATGCAAGAATTCGTGTCGTTTGTACACGCTAAGTCGCAGGTCCTATGCAAGAATTCGTGTCGTTTGTACAAGCTAAGTCGCAGGTACTATGCAAGAATTCGTGTCGTTTGTACAAGCTAAGTCGCAGGTACTATGCAAGAATTCGTGTCGTTTCATCACACGAATTGTGTACGCTGCTTCAACGCTGACCAAGAAAAATATCTTGTCTGCGTTAGACGCAACGCACGAAGTTGCTAGGGCGCTTTGGAAGCGCGGGCGGGGTAGGCGAGGGAATGCCACGGTTTTTCGTACCTAGATTCGACAATATTCTTGTCGTATATGTACCTGAAGAATTGGTCCTATCTGCAGCACACACGGTGAAATTTCTCTTCAGCCAGAGCAGGAGAAGTTATTTAATGACTTCCCACCTTAAAAAAAAAGTACGATAATAATGGTAGTCAAAAAATCGTGACACCAATCTTGTGAAGGGGCATCGTGGTCCATGATCCCAGTTACTGGGTTATGAAGGTCAGAGAGGCAGTCGCTCTATGTAGAATACTAGTATTCAGCTTCGGTTAGGTCAGGAAACCGATCCTTGCATAGTTAGGAAAATACTAGACAGAATAATTCTGTATATATAATATAGTTGATGCTTAATCCTTGAAACACCGGAATCTGCGGCGCCAGTGTCATGTGATACTGCAGTAGCGATGCGTAAACGCAGCGCAGTCATATGTGCATTTAGCGACGAAACATGCGCCACGTGGGCGGCGCTTCGCTGAGTGATGATCTTTCGCGTGAGAAATCTTGCTAGTGACCGGCCAAAATACAACATACCTACTGTTAACTGATTTCTACCTTGGCATAAAAATCAAAAGAACGTTTCGACTGACTTTCGAAAGAATCGCTTTTTAACCGACTTCAAAAAGGAGGGGGTTCTATGTTAGGCTGAATGTATTTTTTTTATGTATGTTCACCCATTTCTCGGTCAATTGTGGACCGATTTTGAATTTTTTTTTTTTATTGAAAGGTTATGCTTCCAAGTTGGTCCCATAGAAATATTGTTATGATCATGAACTTCGAAGATATGGAACAGAACTCCTGATAGGATCACAGCAGAACTTTCGTAACAAGTAAAATTGCTTTATTTATACGTATAGTCGATGACTAACTGAAAGAAGAAGGGGAATATATCGAACTGATCTGATGATGAAGCCAGAAGTTAGGCACCGGAACACTGTAATAAATTAATGTAATCTAACCGTGTTTGGTGTTATTAGAATTGTCATGAGATGCACTCTGGCTATAAGGTATTTAAGTATGACTGAGGGGTACTTTTTAGTGTTGGTAAACTTTAATTTCAGAAGTCGCTGTTAAATAACGAAGAGACAAAACTATTATAGAAACACCGACTTCCAAAATTAAAGTTATTTTGCACTTTTCAGTGTTTTTATTTTACATTGAAGTCGGTTGTATTTTTTTTGTAAAAAGGTTGTTATTACAAGCTTTTATTTAGTTTCACCTGTCTCGATGTTTGTATGTCTGTAATCAAATCTTGAAATTCAAATTTGATGCACTTCCCGGTTACCAATTGAGCTGAAATTTGCATGCATGTGTAAATCAGACGACAATGCAAAATTATTATGACATGGAGCTGATCTGATGATGGAACCGGAAGTTGTCCATAGGAACTCCGATAACCCTATCGTGTTTTGAGCTTTTTGGAATGGTCTTGATGAGTATTAATTATATGGGTATATAATGCGCTATAAAAGTTTGCTACGAAAAAAAATATTTTCATTGAAAACTAGTTTTTTGTGACTTTTCCCGCTTGCTAGAGCAAGAGGGCGTGTCAGACTTACCTGGACATCATCATCATCATTTCAGCCGAAAGACGTCCACTGCTGGACATAGGCCTCCCCCCAAGCGTCTCCACAACGACCGATCCTGTGCGTCTCGCATCCACCGCATTCCCGCGACTCTACCTGGACATACTGACTAAAAACACATTGTGTCCTTCTGTTACCAATTACGTTCTAGGGCAACGGTCACTCTTTCAAACGTTCCCTCAGCCCTAGCAGGCATCGACCCTGCTGGGCCCCATCAGCTTGTCGGCTGTGTGAAAGTTGTGAAATATTATTATTGCTTTACTGACATCTCCTTGAGACGGCGTGCAGAAGCCGTCGTCGTTTCGAAAGGATACCTAGTTTTGGTTCAATGAGTCCTCAGAGCTTTTCGTATTCCCTAACTAGAGGCCCGCGCATTCGCACGGTTTGAAATCAACATTTTAATTTAAAAAATTACAGAGATCATTCATTAAACTACTAGTTTCTGTTAGCGTTTTCGCTCGCGTGTCGCGGGGTCCAAAGTTTGAATGGAGAAACCTACTTGGTTTCTCCATTCAAACTTTGGACCCCGCTTCATCCTCTTAGGGGGTGAGTTTTGGACAATCCTTTCGTATGTCAGAAAAGGAACCTCTGCAAAATTCCAGCGTTCTTGGTCCAAGGGTGATGACTGTGATGAGTCAGTGAGCGAGTCAGGCCTTTTATATAGGGTGACTGGCAATTAGTGTACGATACTTAAACACGTGATTGTGCTCATGATAACTAACAATTTTTATTATGGGAGCAAAGCCGGAGTCCTGTCCTGCCGGAGTCTGTGTTTCCAGATAGCTACAACTTAGGGGGTTTTTAAGTCAAGAGTGAATAGGCTACTTCTAGGCAAGCGTGCTCCATCGTCGACCACATCATCGCTTACCATCTGGTGAGATGGTGGTCAAACGCGAGCCTATCATTAATTAAAAAAAAAAAGCCGAAATCGCGAAAAAAGTATCAGCTTGAACAGCTGATACTTTTTTCGCGATTTCAGGTTTAGTATCGTACACTAATTACCAGTCACCCTATATGTATTTTACAGGATAATGCACTAATCATTGTAGTGAGGTATGTGATGGTGATGACAGTGTTCTTTCAGTTTACAATAAAAAACAATAGGACACCCCACAGCGGAGCAGGAGCCGAGCTCAAATTCGTAGTGTCGCTCGTGCTCGGCTCCTCTTAGACACACACACACACACACGAACACACACACGCACACACACTCACGAATCACACGTGTCACACTACACGAATTTGAGCTCGGCTTTTAACTTTTAAGTACCGAACTGTTTTAGGTATACTGTGTAAATCACAGGGACAAACATTAGGAACAATTAAATACTTGAAACTTGTTAATTACAATTAGGCATTTCAAGGAAAACGGATGAAGTACTGTAGAACACCATCTGAAAGTGAATACAGTCGTCATTTTCGTAATACTCATGAAAATTAATTGCGTGCGATTACCGTTTGATGTCGTTACGGTATTTTAGTCGCAAACGCGTCTCAATTTAAGCATGGAAGCGCTAAAGTCATTAACGAGCCAACATTAACTAGAAATATTTTCCACCATTAGTCACACCTGAATTTCACGGTTCAGTTGATCATAAATTATCAGCCTATAGCAGTTTACTGCTGTTCCAGTCACGCGCGCCTTAAGGAGATGTCAGCAACTGTAGGGGCCCAGCAGGGTCGAAGCCTACTGGGGTCTGATTCTAAAAGGAAGAGTCGGCTCTGATACGAAAGGCAACGAAGGAACAGGAGTGGGTTTTTAGTCACTAAAAGTCTGACACTATCTCACGCTCCGCCCAAGAGCGGGGCATGTCATAAGATGATTTTCCCACCGAAAAAAAAACCACCATCACCTCGTTTCAGTCCTCCCACCACACGCCTGTTCGCTACACATCCTCATTCCGCTAGCTATCTCACACCGCTTTGGTAAAAACAGTCACACATTTTCAAAGCGCAGGACCACATCTTTTGCTGCAAAAGCACGTTTTTTTTTGAGGAAAGAATTCTTCAAATAACTTGCCCCGCTCTGGGTGAAGAAACGGGTCGTGTCAGACTTGTTTTTGTGCCTGTGTGCCTTCAGTTGTCTTTTGCGTTGCAAGACCACGGTAACTTTCTCAAACATTTCCGCAGCCTTGAAATTATCCTGCTTTCAATGCACCCTTTTTCAAGGTTTCCACCTAGCCAAAAACCGTTCTTTCGTTTGCCGATTTTACGGTTCTCCAATGCATTTTAATTTGGAGGACAACCGACTTGATACTTATTGGTACACAAAAGTACATAGTTAAATATCGACTACCCATATTCCAAATAAAAGAGAATCATTAATTATTATCGACCATTCCTTTCATATCTGCGCCTTTCAATCAAAACCAATTTAGCTAAACCATGTAAAGTTCCCATTAGCGCAGTATTTTTCAGTTTTCCGTGTTCTCTACGTGATGAGTACCTACATTTTGAACGTAATAGAAACATTGTTATCGTCGTATATCTGTCATCACTATTCAAAATCTAATCATAATTTGTCTGAAGAGATAATTCAAGTCTCACAAGATTGTTTATTTCACCGGTATGACTCATGTTTAAATTCCATCGTGGTATGTGAGTTCAGTATAACGTACTAGCTGAGCCACGTGCTTTGAGTCCTATGTGTGTTAATTCTGAATTTGTCTTGGAAATGTGTCAAAGGAGTGCTTTTCGTGGTTGATTTCGCGAGTACAACGTTTTTGTTATGTCTGGACGCACGCGAGGTGATAATGTGTGGATTTCGCTTAAACGAAAGCTTTGGTGAAAACAATTTGCTAAAAATACTAAGGTTTTTAAAAGCACATGGTTTATCGCGTATTAAGCTTACGCATCAACACAACCCTGAAACTTCGTTTACAACACCATAAAACATAAAATCCCTGTAAAATAAACCAAACTATACCCACCACACGCATTCATAAAACACTAAAAACCCATAACTGTCTCCTTTTATCATTTCAATCATGTAAAACTCTATAAAAATCAAATATCGTTATTATAAAGGTGGCGACTATACAAAAAAAAGTTTACGACCCGCCAGCCTACGTCACTCGCATAAAAAACGATTGTTTACATTTTTCAATCTTACGGAAGTCGTGGAATTCTTTTACAAAAGATATTTTCGGTGAAATGACGAAGTTTTTCTTTTATTAATGTGACGTACCTACATTACCCATTAGTGGTGTAGGTTATGCAAGAGGTGGCCAAGCTATTGTGTCTCGTGCAATGAAGTTATGACGGGCCCGCAATGGCTAGTCTGTGACGTGGTTCCGTTCAAGACGCGCGTATCTTAAAGATTAAGCATGGGTTTCCTAGGAAAAGTTTGGAAGAAGTTATCGCAGAATGTAAGTTAGTGAAAATATCTTTAGTACTTCTTGAAACTACTGTTTATTTTATCGTTTTCGTTGAATAGTGAAACATCAGTCAGCAGGTGAAAATAATTTGGTAATGTAATTGCTACAAAACAACCATTATAATGAATGAAAATCAATATTACCTACTGTCATTATTATAACACGCACACTGAAACTTTTTCATTCAAGAATAATGAAAATAATATTGAAAAGTTTTCAATTAGTTATTGATCCTCAAGACTTGACGGCGCCTGCTTGTCTGTTGCTTTTGGCGCGATTTTCAGCACAACTTGGCGGGCGCTCGAAGAAAAATGTTGATCACAAGTTTACATGTAAAAAAATACAAACAAAACGTAATTAATGTTTTGATTGATAATAGGATTAAGTAAATAAGGACGTATCAAAATTATAAGTGTTTTTTTTTTAAATTATTTTTACCATTCAAAATCTTGTTGTGTCGCCGTGTAGGTCTGAAGCGTTTAATTAATACTGGTTACATCTCGACTAGCCTTGTTTTATTGTCTGTTTAATTCTGTACACTTTAGATTTTATTGTGGCATCGGTTCACGCGATCTGGCCCCGTGCCAGAAGTGTACAAAATGTCAATACGATGCATTATCACTGTTTCTACCGTGCCGTTTCCATCTCCTGTCAATTTGTGCATATTAATTAGTCAATTAGTCGATATTTATAACAGAAAGTGTAAATGAAAATTTCGGTTTCGAATATGTAAGAGTTTCAGGTGTTTTCGGTTATAAAGTTGACCTTTGTATTGACAGCCTTGACATGTTTTGTGCAGTTATATTTGAAAGCGATCCGTTCGTTAGAACGAAGAAGAAATTACAATAAGTGTGGGTTTTGTTCAGGTACTAGTGATGCTTGCCAAAACGGTTTGCGAAAATACTGGAGAGTGTTGGTGCCGGTAAATCACTGAATTCCACTATTTATTCCTGCTCGACCTATTTCTATGACTTGATGATCCTGATTTATATAGCTGATATTTATTTAATAACTGTATTAAAATAACATTTCATAAATCTGACATGCAGTGTGCATACTTTCACTCACGAAAACGTGGTCTAATTTTTTTTTTAATAACCTTTACTTTTTTTTTTAAATTGCCTTATTTTTTTTTTTAAATAACCTTTACTAGGACTTACTCCTTTATCGTGGGTGCTTTCACTAACTTGAAACTCACCACACCCAGACCCTGAACAACCCCAGTGTTGTTTTAATCCAAACTTTATCTATTAGAGCTATTGTAAATTAGATCGTTTCTATGTAATTTCCTTAAGTGTTGTTTCGAAAACACTCTAAAATCAAACAACATTAGCGAAGTGGAGATTCTAATCTAAACGCCAAGAAAGCATAAGGTAAAAATGCCCGGGTAGCCTGCGGAATTCATATTTTCTTAACTTTTTTCCATTTTGCCGGTGAGTCAAGTTCAAACTAACCCTATTGAGCTAGCTTTTTCCCTAGCTTTTTTTTAACCCTAGCTTTTTCCATTAAATAGCCATTTAATAGGTTTCGACCAACTGAGGGTTGTATGGATGATTGTAATGTTTATAATTCCGTAGTAAATACGTGTTACAGCCGCCAATCATAGTTTAATCAACGTACAACTTGATACTGACTTGCAAAATGTATAAAACCTAAGAAAAAACTTGAATTTTTATATTATACTTGGAGCCCCATTTTTTAACAATCTTTATTTATGATATAGAGCGGGTTTATGAATTGACTATTGAGTTAAGAACGTCTCAAACTCTCTCTCTTCGTCTCTTAGGGTGTTTTTAATATCGTGCGGATTTCATCACGCATGCGGGTTTGCTTTGCGGAGCAATTTCAAAATGCAAAAAAACGCGTCCCGCGTGCGTATTCCACGCATTATAATAAATACTTGTATGAACTGGAAATTTGCGGGGCTTACCTGTGCGGAGCAATCCCGCATGCGTGATCAAAACCGCACGATATTAAAAACACCCTTAAAGTCAAATTGTGACAGGTTTTCAGGCTAGAGTTTCAGAAATACTTAACTTCAAATGCTTAAATCGGAAATCGAAAGATAGTGGTGTACTTAACATTTCTTGCATATTGCATATGTACTTGCATATTATTTATTGCATATGTATACACCAACACCATGAAATCTAATTTTTGCAGTAATCATAATTTCAAAACAATCCCGCGCATTTTACATAGAATATAATCAGCCATAAAATGTTCCCACTGTTGGAACTTAGCCTCCGTAGCAGAAGGATTGGGCCGTAATCCATAACGCGGGCCCAGTGCAGGTTGGT
Source organism: Mythimna impura (assembly GCA_905147345.3). Classification (NCBI taxonomy): domain Eukaryota; kingdom Metazoa; phylum Arthropoda; class Insecta; order Lepidoptera; family Noctuidae; genus Mythimna; species Mythimna impura. The sequence goes on along the minus strand of LR990362.1, from coordinate 7,740,750 downwards.
GGAAAACACGTCTTCGAATTTTTGGTTCTACGACAAAACGGTTTTCTTCACCGTTTTTACACCCTTACTTAATTTTTCCGACCTGGAAATCGACTCCAAGCTAGTAAGTAGTAGTAGTTTTCCCCGCCTTTTTCTACGCGGCCTCTATGCAAGGCTTTTGAAACTCTAAGCTAGCTAACAGAATAGTGAGAAGACTTAGCTATTCTTAAATCCACTTACACAGGCTGCCTGCATGTTCTAAATCTAAAATATTTCTTACATCCTTGACCCACTGGACTGCTTTGTTATTCTTTACCCGTAGTTAAGGCCTTATTCTACGGTGTTCGAACCGCCAGATGTAACTGAAATATTTAACACATTTCTGTGATCTTACTTGTTGAATATTTAAAAGTGTTGCCGAATTAACCGTCGGAAATATTGTCTGTACAACGCGCTACGGAAAATGTTTGAGATTGAGAATATACACGTCTAATTGCTTGGAAGCCGTTAAATGTTTGTTACATTCAAATTATTTTGGCTATTTGGCTCATTTTCATATAAACATTTTTTGAACACTTATTTTTTTCATGTCTAACATTGAAATAATTTTATCAAAATTATTTCGTTATTAAACTTGCGATTCATGATTAAATTTATTATAGCCTGCGTAATATTGTCTATTTCTGAAGAACTTTTAAGATCAACTCTGGCTGTTTTCAAGATTATTGTGTTTGCTGCCAGTTTAACTAGAAAACGCAGAACACCCTGTGTTCTAAACGAGATTGATTTGACTTTCACACTAGTTTACAATATTCTGGGATAATCTTCAAATCTGACTGGCCTGTTGGTCTAGTGGTTAGTGGCTCTGACTGCTATGCCGGAGGTCGTGGGTTCGATTCCCACCCAGGAAATGTTTGTGTGATGAGCACGATCATTTGTTCTGTGTCTGGGTGTAATTTATCTATAGTATGTATGTATTTAGAAATATATAAGTATGTTTATCAGTTGTCTAGTACTCATAACACAAGCTCTGCTTAGCTTGGGACTAGACGGCGTTGTGTGATAGTTGTGGAAACAAAAAAATATCTAACAAAAATCGACGTAATATATAACTTTCAGAAACATATCCGAAACTGGATCACTCTCCTCAAATAACCTATTAACACTTCAAAAGTTCCAAAATATATAAACATTTTCCTTATTTCCGTATAGCCACGCCAAGACACGCCAACGCCGACTTGCCCTGCCGTGAGCCCGGCGCTCCCAGTGAGTTCGGGGACCCTCATACCTGCTGTAGCCAAGAAAACCGTCAAGACCAAGAAGAAACTCAAGAAGACGAGCAGTCCCAAGATGAAGACTGGAAGCAAGGCTGATTGCTTGGCACTTGACTTGGATGCTGATGAGTGAGTTTTTTTTTATTTGTTTTTTTTTTTGGTAGGAAACCCACTTGTGTTTCTCCAGTTTTCTTTTGCGTTCGAGGGCCGTGGTAACTCTTTCGATTGAAAGTTAACCCTAATATAGACAGCTAGGAAAAGTTAGGAAGCAATTTTTTCAATTCGATCTTCATAAGTATCTTCCAGAAACTTCAACAAAATATTTTAAAAGTTTATCCAAATTAGTCCAGTCGTTCTCGAGTATCGCGCTTAGCCACACATTTCATTATCATCATCATCATCAAACATCAACCAAAAGACGTCCACTGTTGGACAATGGACCCCCAAGTGTCTCGTCGGATTCATGTGACCCTCAACAGGTCAGCGGTCCGCTTTATGGGACGCCTTTCAACGCTGCGTCTTCCCGTACGTGGTCGCCACTCCAGAACCCTCCGACCCCATCGACCATCTGTTCTGCGAGCAATGTGCCCTGCACACTGCGACTTACGTTTGGCAACAGTCTAGGCATAGTCTAGTCAGTTTAATCATACATTTTATTTATATAGATTATTGATAGGCTCCCGTTTGATCACTATCTGAACCACACTTTCTCAAAGGTAATACACTCGTCACTCGTCAGTAAATCATCAAATAGCTCCTCTCGCGTTGGGCAGGTGGTGCGAGAGGGAATGTCAGACTTTCACTGACTAAAACCCACGTAATTCTTTCGAACATTCCCGCAGCCTGACATAAAGACCACTAGGTTGTAGAAATCAGGAAGCACAGACTCCAGCAGGGAATTCCTCTCCTAAGCTGCGAGTTCATAGAAGGTGTGTTGAGTTAGATATTGTTTTATTTTTATTGATGGTATGCGAAATGTGGACTGTCTTTCTGGTGAATAGGTCGATGACATTTCGTTGCTAATTGATGAACTTGACGAAAAAGTCGAGGGAACTTTAGAATAAAGTTTTAGTCGTAACTTTCTTTAAATTATTATGAAACCTCTTTTCATTGCCCACTTTATTTGTATTGCATGAAGTTTTATTAAAAAAAAAAAAAAAAAAAAAATATCAGATAGCGCATTTGACTACTACCTCATTTGATGGTAAGCGGTGATGTAGTTGACAATAGAGTATACTTGTTTAGAAGAAAACCTGATTATATCTAAAAATACCGTGTCACAGTGTTTGTTATCGAATTCCTTCGAAACGGCTTGATCGGTTATTAAGATTTTTTTTTGCGTATGTTTAGTAGGCCTGAGAATAGATCGTAGGCTATTTTTACCTTCCTACCCCACCCACATTTTTTTTACGATCTATTCTCAGACCTAACAATCCTGGAGTCGATTGAGAAGCGAGTCAAGAAGATCATCGGTAATGATGCACTTGTCAATTCAAAACTACAAAGTCTTGAGCATCGACGCCGAGTTACTAGCCTGTCGGTTTTCTATCGTTTACATTTCGAGGAGTGTGCATTGGAATTGAACAATTTAATTTCGCCAAGTCCGTCCCATCATAAGACCACAAGGCGTACGGCGTTGCGCCACCGGTACATGGTGGACATCTCACCTATATGTACAAAGCGTTTTGGGAATATATTCATAATGCGTACAGCTAAGTAGTGGAATTCACTGCCGGAGTCTGTGTTTCCTGATAGCTAAAACCTAGGGGTCTTTAAGTCAAGAGTGAAGAGGTTGCTTCTAGGCAAGCATGCTCCATCGTCAGCCACATCATCGCTTACCATCAGGTGAGATAGTGGTCAAACGCGAGCCTATCCATAATAATAATAAAAATATACATAAAAAGTTTAATAAAAATCGGTTAAACCGTTTCGGAGGAGTTTGACAATAAACACTGTGACACGTCACACGAGATTTTTATATATTAAAAGTTTATAGAGAAAAAACGTTTAAATTGAAATAGCTAAAACATGCTGTGTGTGGTTACTATTCGCACAACAATACAATGTCTCTAGCAATTTGCTAAAATTTTATTCAAAACATTTTTGCCAAGGTGACCCGCTTCTGTGTTCAATATCCTTGAATTGTAAAGTATTATTTCTGAAATTTAGAATTGCAAACAATTGTGTGAAATTGTCATTCACACTAATAAACGCGGAAGTTTCCGAGTGTCTGTATGTATGTAATGTTATATCTTCGCGCTCGAACGGCTGAACGGATTTGCATGGAATTTGGCACACGGGCAGACCATGTCTGGAATAGCACAGGATACTTTTTATTCCGGGAGTACCTTGGGACAGTTTCCTGCATTTACGCGGGCGAAGCCGCTGACAGCAGCTAGCCGGGAAATAAAACTTGTATGATTTTGCTTATAGCTTTTTTTTTTAATAACCCGAACTTTCGGACAACCTATGGATGGTTTTTTTTTTTTCGGTGGGAACATCATCTTATGACATCCCCCGCCCTTGGGCGGGGCGGGAGATAGTGTCAGACTTTTACTGACTAAAAGCCCACTCCTGTTCCTTCGTTGCCTTTCGTACCAGGGCCGAGTCTTCCTTTCAGAATCAGACCCTTGGCCCCAGTAGGCTTCGACCCTGCTAGGCCCCTACAGTTGCTGACATCTCCTTGAGGCGCGCGTGGAACAGCACGCGCCGTCGACGACTTGGGCTCGGTCCGGACGGTTACCGGACGGTCAAAATTGACAAAAAATAAAAGGACCGTTTTGACATTTGTATTCTGACTACCTAGCAACTTGTCCGGTGTAGTGTAGCTACTACTAAAGTAGCTACTACTACACCGGACCCCTAATTATTATTTTATTGTTTCTTTCAGTTTCGTTACAAGTTACATTCTAGGGTTTTTCTCAAATGTTAAAACGGGCCTTTTATTTTTTAACGAGTTTAAAAATGATCTGTTTTAAAATTACCTTTAATTGCACCGACCAACCACTATTTTTCTCTGCATCACCCAAAGGTTAACTGGTAGAAAATGACAGGTATTACGTCTGCCTCTGTGCCTTTATGTGCATAAAGTATTACATAAATAAATATACCGAAAGCTTTTTTACTAATACCAGGGAAGCCTAGATTACTGGAATCTCAAGGGGCCTAGGATTTTTTTTATCACTTACAGGGGCTTATAATTTACCCAGTTTCACGGATAGACATGGTTTAAATTAACATTTTCTCATTAACTTGCCGCAACACAAAAATAAAGGGAAATAAGTGCTATAGCTTAAGAATACACACGAGAATGTCGTGATCGTATGCAAGTGACATGACTGCACTACCTACTTCTATGCGAAATTTCAGTTGATTCAGCTGAATAGTTTTAACATAAGAGCGGTTTTATGAACAGACATAAAAAAAAAGAAGTTCTGGAACTATAGATTTTTGCAGAACTAATATTTTTTTCTAAACGATTACTTATGATACCCTTTATCTAAAAATAAATAAATAGGTATACATTTTCTCTATCGTTAATTGACAAAAAAAGTAATAAAAAAAAATATAGTGAAAAAATTCCTTCATAATATTTCCTGAAAAAAAAAAAAATATGCATTTCTTGTGGGATCCACCAAAAAGAAACTAAAATTTGTACTAAATCAAGACTGTATTTTCGTAGCTTCGTGCGAACTAGACAGTGTAATTACCTCTTCAGAACTTCTTCAATATTAAAGTCCTTTCCCGCCATTCTACTCCGTATTTCGCCTAGTTCCCGCAATGCGGACTGCGACGTCCTTCCATCGGGTTAATAGCCTACTTTCAGGATATTTTCCTTTTCAAAGCCTAGTCGTTCGCTACCTTAACGACTGCCTATTTCCCGGGTTTTCTTTAGACTGCTCGTTAGGAAAACCAACTGTATAAGTTTAGGATAAAAAAAAAGGAATGTCTTTTTCACTAGGAAAATAAAGTGAGGTACAGTCTAAACAGTTACAATAGACATGGCCAATTTACAAAGTAGTAACAGAGTGTACTGACGTCTTAGCTAGGTTACACAGTAATCTGTATTAAATAGATTTTATCATTAAGATGAAGAGCAGTGGTCGCCGAGTGGTTACGGCCCCGACTAACGAGTTGTAAGGTCTTGGGATCAAACCCAGCCAGGCGCATTACTTTGTGTAATTTATTTTATCACCACTTCTCTCAAAACGGTGAAGGAAAACATCGTGAGGGAACCTAGAACGGCATGTCCTAGAATCAAAAATTCGAAGACATGTGACATCCACCAACGCGCACTGGGCCCCCGTGCTGGATTATGGTCCATTCCCTCTTCTAGAGAGGAGGTCTGAGTCCCAGCAGTGGGAACATTATAAAGCCGATTATGCTATGCTATGCTATCATTAAAATAGGCAAGGTGAAATTAAATTAGCTAGCGAAACTTGAGTCATCGATAAGTATTTGATGATAGAAGCAGCGGACATTAACCTCTTAATAAACTGTAGATACCTACTTGAAATTATGACTTTTTTACCTAACCTTCCTAAAGTCCCACGAATGTCCATTGAAAACGGATGATCCTCCGACCAGACAGTGTTTGTGTCTGATCCGGGTAAACTGCCCGATAGTAGATTTCGAATGGTTACGGTATATGTCCTAATCGCACGGAGAACTCTACAGTTTCTTTACAGTTTCTACATTAGATATTATAATTTGACCTTGTACAATATTTTATTTTTTATGATTCACAGTGCGAATAGCAGATCTCCCTCACCAGACCCACTAGACTACTGGCAAATGGAAACAGATGCAGCTCTAGCACAGATGAAGAAGTTAGACAAGCCGGCCCTCCCCTCTGCTGTGAAGAAAGAGGAGGAGAATCACGTGTTAGTCACTAATCTGTCCACCAAACTCAACGGTACCGTCGTGACACCGAAGAAAGCGGTTTCGAAGGGTAAGTTGTCAAAAACTCGTAATATGCGTTTGAAAAGAAGAGAAAGAGGAAAGAAAATGAATTTATTTAGCACAACACAAGGCACACAAACAATAGTTAGGTAAACACGAAACAAAAAAAAAAGAAGTCAAAATATAATTGTGTACCTCACGGCTACACCATCCGTAGGTTGTCCGAAAGGGAACTCCGGGTTCCTGGAACGCAATGCATTGAAGGAACATAGGAGTGGGTTTTAGTCAGTAAAAGTCTGATACGCCCTCTCGCTCCGCCCTAGAGCGAGAGAAGTCATTGGATGATTTCCCAACTAAAAAAAAATTAACTGAAACCAGACCACAACTTGGCTGGACTCCGGTCCAGTTTAGCATGAAGGTCAGACAACTAGTTCCTGACGCTGGTTTTCAACTGAACCTGGGTTTAGTTGGTTGTTGCATTCTATGGTGGCAAGTCTTGCATAGTACTGGGTTGTGGATATCAGGTAGAGGCACCCTACATAAATTATAGTACTGATATTTAATCAACTTAAATCTCCAGGGTTGCCCGCAAAAAACATATTTTTTTTTGTTTTTTTACAGATCAGAATCAAGTTGTATATTGATTGTGATTTGCGGCTGTAATATATATTTATTCGTTCAGCTAACCCTATTGAATGACTTTTATGAAATATCTGTTCGGGCGCCCTCGGCCACTCGGCATTCTTCGGCTGCTTTCGTGAGACATCGGAGGCGGCGGCGACCAGAGGCGCGGCGAGCGGGATTTACTCGGCTACCGATCTCCGAAACGACGCGCGCGCACTCTAAACTCTTACCAACGTTACAATTGTACCTATTCCCATTCAATAGGGTTAGACGAACTGAGAGGGTTGTACTGATGATTTTAATTATAATAATTTCGAAAATAATTACATGTTACAGCCGCCAATTATATTTTAATCAATATGCAACTTTACACTGACCGCAAAACGAAAAAAAAAATCCTAAGAAAATTTGAATTTCACGGGCTATCCTAGATCATCCAGCCGCACTAGCCAAGTTACAACCGTTTCTTTTCGATTCTCTTTTCGTTGATCGCCTCGAGTAGGCTACACCTCCGATTCCTTTATTCTGACGTCATCTCAACGTTCAGTCACGTGGTCAGAACAAAGGAATAGGAGGCGTGGCCGACTCGAGGCGATCAACGTAAAGAGAATCGAAACGAAACGGTTGTAACTTGGCTAGGGGGCAGATTAACTGACAATAAAAAATGAATAAATGTTGTTCTTTTCTTTTAACTGCATCTGGTTAGACTGGAAACCGACATCAACTTAATTGGGAAAAGCTTTGTAAAGAAGAAGTAACCTATTCACTAGGGTTTCTCGAAACCATTTCCACTCGGTATGCGTCAGAGTTTTAAAATTACTTGAATAAATAATTACACTTACTCTAAAAATGATGCGTAGCTCTTCCCTGGAAATCAAGTTAAACTTGAATTATTAAGTGTAAAGGGATACTTATTATTATTTGTTGGTCTAGTGGTTAGTGGCCCTGACTGCTATGCCGGAGGTCGTGGCTTCGATTCCCACCCAGGACAAATGTTTGTGTGATGAGCATGATCATTTGTTCTGTCTGGGTGTTATGTATGTATTCAGAAATATATAGTATGTTTATCAGTTGTCTAGTACTCATAACACAAGCTCTGCTTAGCTTGAGGCTAGATGGCGTTGTGTGATAGTTGTGGAATATTATTATTAGATTTCAACTTGGAAATTATACAGATAGGAGGGTTTCATGACTTTTAAGATTTATGTTATTAGGTTCAAATTAAGGCAATTAAGTCATAAAATGCAACAAATAAGTTGTAGATTTGCCTACTATGAATGAATGAATAAATAACTGATCACGTGTGGATGTGGATGGATGGAGAGGGAGAGGGAGACCAAAGAAAAGATGGGTGGATTGTGTGAAGAGTGATATGAAAGAAAACCAAGTTAGTGATAGCATGACGAGTAACAGGGCAGACTGGAAGAAAAAAACGTGTTGCGCCGACCCCAAATAACACGGGACAAGGGCAGAAAGATGATGTGTTAATTTATCACTATCGAAGTTCAGGGGTAACTTAACTAAACCAGTATAATTATTTGGGCACATTACATTACACACGTTTAATCGTAAAAAGACACGACTCAGAAATTATATATTTGAAGATTTAGTTAAGGAACATGTTTATGAATAAATCTTAAAATGCATCATGTTTGAGTTAGTTCTCTTCATGATTAAGCGGGCGATTTGTTCAACTAACAAATTCAACAGCTTTGTCGAATATTATCGACACACTAGATACAAGATAACATTGGATGTTATGGTTTCATAGCACGCAAACAGGTCGTCAGGCCAAGAAAATCATAGTTAAACAAAGTATGATTTTCTTGGCCTGAAGAGTCAAAAGAGTACTTTTATATAGTCCATCGCGATTGACTGACCATACATTGTGTCTCGGACATCGACGTGTAAACGTGTACCATGGCTATTCTGGACTCCCCAGTAGTAGAATTTTTCGAAGGCGATTTCCTACTTTTTTAACCTTTTGACGTGCGTAATTAGAGACACAATAGTAAGACAATGGCTTCCGGGCGCCGGTTACCGCCTGAGCGTTAATGAATTAATTACCACTGGGGTTTTCAGAATCATGTACTGGACGCATTGGGTCACGTTTATGCGTCCATGTCTGAGACACTGTGTATATTTTATTTCTTAATAAGCTGATACACCTGGGAAGTTCATCTTTTTTTTTATCGACAACAGATCGGTACAATACAGAGTGACTGACGGAGGCGTCCCCTCGTGTCACGCAAATTAAAAAAAAGAAAGCGCAATATACAATTTAACAGCCTTGAATAATAGTATTATTTTACTAATAACCTCAAAATAAAAAGAGAATTGTGAAACTTACATATTTCAGCGTAAATACGATATTTACATTATTTTCCTCCTGCACTTTCGAGGACTTATTAAACAACGCCACAGTTGCTGCTATTAGCATGGCCATCTACTGTACCTAAATAGGGTATTTTACTCTATAAGAAAAAATCTATAAATATATTATTAAGGTAGCTTAGGCAAAAAGTAGTCGGTAAGTACAAAATAAATTCTAAAATTAAATTCAAAGTTTTCAGTCTTTTTTATCTGTTCTATTTCACCATGGAATAGTAGCCACCATGTTATTACGTCATTTGGCTGTGTAAACTAATGTGACAGCTGTCAACTGTCCGGCCATACTGAGTGAATATTAGCGCATTTGTTTACACAGCCAACTGACCTCACGAACTCAAGACCACAGAGTAAATATGGCGTCCACTGCGTTCTGCATTTTCATCAAATGTAAATTTTAAATGCATTTTTAGGGTACTTAACGACTGAATAAAAATTTTGTGATTTTTTTTAGTATATTAGCACTATAGAATCTAATTGAGACACTTTTCAAAAATGAGTGTAATACCTTATAATAAAAGGTAATTATCGACTCAAAAAGAAGGAAAACATGATGAAAACAAAAATACAACCGCCAATTCAGTAACATAGTTCTATTTGTAGAACAAATACTGTCATTACCATTCAACCACAGTCATCCTTCAATACATAATCTACCGTTGTTTGCAGACAAAGTGAGCATGAGCAAGGAACAAATGTTTTTGGCATCTTTGCACACAACCAACCCGTTCAAATACGTACCAGCACGCAGAGGCAAGCGACCCCCCACTCGTTCGCAATTTATATTGTGTTAAAAAGTCGATAGCTTTCGTATAAAGGCACGCTATTTCGTAATAACTTCAATTAAAGTAACATAACTTTAACTGAATAAGTTCAATTAATGTTATGTAACTTTTACTTGAGTTTTAGAAATGTTTTCGTAATGTGTCTTTTGCGTTTTATCTAGTTTTTCTTTTAGTACTATTTTGTTGTAGATATGTTCTCACATAGATTTACATATAGTTCTCGTTTTCACTGACACTACGCGACGCCTAAGGCGATTTGTGCAATAGCTCGTATTCGATTCGTATTTTAAAAACATTTTATGTAGGGTCGCGTTTGATCACTATCTCAGCTGATGGTTAGCGATGATGTGGTCGACGATGGAGCATGCTACCTATTCATTTTTTATCTAAAGACTCCTTGTTTGTAGTTATCAGAACACACAGGCTCCGCAGGGAATTCCACTCCTTAGCTGTACGCAAGATGAAAGTGTTCCCTAAACATTTTGTACGTATGGGTGGGATGTCCACCAGAACTGTCCAGAACATTTTTTTTTTACTTTTGATAGGCTCGGAGTTGACCCCTATCTTACATAATGCTGGAAAGCGACGATGAGGTTGACGATGGAGCACGTAAAACATAAAATTGGCTTCGAATATATCCTCACGAATACGAATGAGTGCACAAACGCTTTAAATGTAATGACTAAAATAATGTAAAATAAATCGACAGTGATCTCTCATTTATGTTACATTAAAGTGTCTCTTAGTGCCGGTGAAAATGGGCATAAGTATTGTAAACAACATGCGTAGTAAGTATGCGGATATTTTTTTTTAATTACATCTTTGGCACTCGTTCAGTTTTTTCGTCACTTCATTGTTTATTCACCTGTTTTATCTCACTTTTACACTGTAAGCACCGTTTCGACGACACTAATTGATGACACACAATTGAAAAACTCAAGCCGCTTGAATATTCGACATGGTCACCATTTTCGTAGTACAGATCGTTACCTCCTACGCATAAGGTCGTAGGTAAGGCAAAAAGTGAATTTTTTCAGGATAGCTGTTTTTGTAATTGATAATGATTCATTTGTGAAACACTTTTAACCGATGTTTTTGCGTTATGTAATCAATAATTATTTTAAGATCACAGTACCAGACGCTGGACGAATAAGAAATAATTAATAATATATATTTTTTTATAATACATACAAGTTTTACTTAAAATAGTAGATGCAGATATGAATAGTAGAAGCAGTGTCTTTAAGTCGCGGGTGGCGGATGTTGAATTCCGAACGAAACGAAGGTTGCTAATTTTAATCCCGAACGATAGTGAGGGATTTATATAATTAACTCCCGAGCATTGCGAGGGAGTTAATAAAGAAACCTGAGTGAAGTGAGGAATTCAAGCCGCCCAAGGCAAAGACAGCTTTATCCCCGTGTTAGATACTCTACTTTTTACACCATCTGTGAGATAATTAAAAGACAATTTAGTAAAAGAAATCATATAATACAGAAATGTAAGTATTATTTACGAGTTAATCTTAACTATCACTCAAAATGTTTTGAGATTTGAAACAAACAAAATTCACTACTCAAAGATTCTATAGTTTGAATTTTCTATAACGCTCTCGCTTCAGTTCATTACTTTTTTTAGAAACTTTTTTTATTGTTTTTTTTTGTTAGTGGCCAGTTTGAAATTTGAATAAACTTGTTTGATGCACTACATTTTAATTCACATAATGCTGACGGTTTTTCACGTTCCAAATTCAAATGTCTTTATTCCCTAGGGATCGCCCATACTGCATTATCTCCCTAGGGACATAATGACTTGCTTTAAGTGATGGTTGTATGACGTATAAAGGGGCATTTTTGAGCAGGTGGTGTAAAATAGTAGATTATGTGACTAGGGGATAAAGCAGTGTCTTTAAGTCGCGGGCGGCATGTTGAATTCCGAACGAAACGAAGGTTGCTAATTTTAATCCCGAACGTCAGTGAGGGATTTATATAATTAACTCCCGAGCAATGCGAGGGAGTTAATAAAGGAACCTGAGTGAAGTGAGGAATTTAAACTGCCCAAGACAAAGACAGCTTTATCCCCGTGTTGGATACTCTACTTTTTACACCATCTGTGAGATAATTAAAAGACAATTTAGCAAGACAAATCATATATTAGAGAAATATAAATATTATTTACAAGATAATTTTAACTATCAACATGTTTAGAGATTTGAAACAAACAAAATTCACTATTAGATTCTATAGTTTTAATTTTCTATAAAGCTGGGAACTCTTTCATTACTTTTTTTTTTGTTAGTGGCCAGTTTGAATTTTGAATAAACTTGTTTGATGCACGTACATTTTAATTCTCATGGCGCGATGACGTCACGCGCGAACTCCAGCGTTCGCTTGGGGATCAGGAGGTGTTGACGGTTTTTGACGTTCCAAATTCAAAACTCATTATTCCCTAGGGATCGCCCATACTGCATTATCTCCCTAGGGACAGAATGACTTGCTTTAAGTGATGGTTGTATGACATATAAAGGGGCATTATCGAGCAGGTGGTGTAAAAAATATATTACGCCTTTATGCATAGGAGAGGCATTGAGATCTCCAAGGTCATTCGAGTATTTATCAAATTCTATAGGGTGAAAGTTGTTGGTTATCATGAGCACAATCATGTGTTTAAGTAACGTACACTGATTAACAGTCACCCTATATACTTTACATTTCCCCATCTCCATTTTTTAAACATTTAACTAGTTTGTACTTTGATTAGTTCATATTGTAAAGTGCTCGGTTTTAATATCTGCATTTTTTAAATTGTATACGGATTTAAAATGTAAAACATATTATAGTTTGATTCTCTGGTAAAGTAAATTGTACCTAATTTTTTTTAGCTTAATTTGTCACAGTGTTAGTTGTTTAATCCTTAAATAGCTTGTAAAATCCTTATAGAAGAAAATTGTTGAGGTTTTTCATTGAATTCTTTACAAGATATTGATTTATATCTGTCGTTGTTCGTCCATGGAAAGTTTTTTTTTCTATTGACAATCGATCAGTAGGTACAAGAAAGTCTGATGGAGGTGTGTTTCAGCCACACTCAATTAAAAGTGTATTAAAATATTATCCAAATTATAACCCTTGAATAATATGTAGATATATTAGGGGACAAATTTCCTTTAACATGACGTGCAACGCCCAATCTACGTGACGCAACAACGTTGCCTAGTGTCGCGCAACTTGCCCCCCTAATAATAATAATAATAATATGTTCATAGTGGTATCATTTTCCATTATAATTATCTAAAGGACCTCTGCGAGTTGGCTTCGGCTCCTCGTACGCCTCCCAAAGGTCCAGGACCTTAGGGTCCTGAGATAAATAAAATAATAATAAAAATAATAGTTGTTATATTTTAATATTTTTAAATGTTTTTTTATTTTTTTTATTGAAATATTTAAAAATATATTTTATATGTTAGAATAATGAATAAACGAAAAAATAATAGAAAGAGAAACAAATCAAATATCTCGACTTAGCACACGAGGTTGTCGACATGTGGAATGAGGATTCGGCTATCATTGTTCCGATTGTTGTTACCGCCAACGGCCTGGTGGGTGGCCAAAAGTCTAGACGACCATCTGTCGAAACTGTCGTTGCGCGGTTGGATCAAGGGCTTGATACAGAAGGCAGTACTACTCGATCATTGTGGGGTGGTTCCTGTCTCTGGAGCCCTAACCACCGGCTAATAATAATTTAACAACGCATTCACGTGACGCAGGCAATGTTGTTGGGCAATTTAACAGCGTTGCGCGTCATGTTGGCGGACATTTTATCCCCAAATTCATTTGAGACTTAAAAGAGAATTTAGAAACCTAAAATATTGAATATTTTATATCGTAAATACTATATTTATATTATTTTCCGAGAGAACAAGCGATTGTCGATAGAATAAGAAAGCGACTCCCACATAAAACTTACACAAAACTTTTAAACTTTCAGAATCGCCACTGCACCTCCCCGAATCAGTGACAAATTGCCTTCGTCCGTCGCTGTTCCCCCGCGTTCCTCCCTACCTCAAGTTCATCGGCCACGAAGAGAGCCCCTGTCTCAAAATACCACTGCCCATACAAAAGCACCTCAAGTGGAAACTGACCACAATAACGCCAATAGTCGTGAAGAAAACGTTGACGAATTCCGGGTTTCGGTTGGTGAAGAGCGAGTGTGATACCGCTGAATGTCCACAGGAAGGTAAGAACTTCATTATCCAAGTAAAATTAAAAGTTGTCCTTAATAGGCCTTGATTTGTAAAATTAATAGGCCTTGATTTTCCAAGTAAAATTAAAAGTTGTCCATAATAGGCCTTGATTTTCCAAGTAAAATTAAAAGTTGTTCATAATAGGTCTTGATTTTCCAAGTAAAATTAAAAGTAGTTCATAATGGGTCTTGATTTTCCAAGTAAAATTAAAAGTTGTTCATAATAGGTCTTGATTTTCCAAGTAAAATTAAAAGTTGTTCATAATGGGTTTTGATTTTCCATGTAGAATTAAAAGTTGTTTATAATAGGTTTATATTATCCATGTAAAATTAAAAGTTGTGCTTAATGGGTGTTGATTTTCCATGTAAAATTAAAAGTAGTTCATAATGGGTTATGCTTTCCATGTAAAATTAAAAGTAGTTCATAATGGGTTTTGATTTTACATGTAAAATTAAAAGTTGTTCATAATGGGTCTTGATTTTACATGTAAAATTAAAAGTTGTCCATAATAGGTCTTGATTTTCTAAGTAAAATTAAAAGTAGTTCATAATGATGATTATTACGATTGTTTTCATTTATTGACGAATCGTATTCTCCACGTTGTTATGGCGATAATGAGCTGTTAAATATTTTGACAGCACGGTTGGCGCAGTGGTTGAGCGATTGACTACTGTGCTGCAAGTTACGGGTTCGATTCCCGCACGGAACAAATTTTTGTATGGCCTACAGATAGTTGTTCCGCGTCTGGGTCTTTTGTGTATGTGAGTTTATATGTTTATATTATGAATGCACCCACGATACAGGAGTAATCTGCAGATATACCGCCTAATTCTCTAAATCAGATCCATACTATCTCATTACAGAAACAATAGAATGGATTGGCATCTGGGGCAAACACATGAAGTCTATAATGTTCAGAGCGATCAAAGATGGACAGAAGATGAACCATTTCCCGGGCACATTTCAAATCGGCAGAAAAGACCGACTATGGAGGAACCTACAGAAACTGGCATCTAAATATGGTTTAAGTGAGTTTGGTATCATGCCAAAAACTTATGTATTGCCCCATGATATGAAACTGCTTAAACACGACTGGGAAAAGTATGCAGCGAATAATGAAAAGTGGATTATTAAACCGGTATGTATCTGATGATCCTACTAAAATTATAAACGCGAAAGTTTGTATGTATGGATGTTTGTTAGTCTTTCACGCAAGAACTACTGAATGGCTTACTATGAAGCTTGGTACACGGGTAGACTGTCCTGCAGTGCTATTCTCTAAGAAAACAGCCTTGAGCGCAGCGCTTAGTCAGTAAAAGTCTGACACGCCCTCTCGCTCCACCCAGAGCGCGAGAAGTCATTTTGATGATATCCACCTTAAAAAAAAAATAGATTACATTGGATTGTTCCTAAATCAATCAAAAGCTGCGGGATTGCACGAAAGAGTCACCGCGGGCCTGGAAAACGAAGGGCAACTGAAGGAAAACAGCTGGACTTTAGTCCCAAGTCGTCGACGTCGCGTACTGTTCCACGCGCGCCTCAGGGAGATGTCAGCAAATCGTAGGGGCCCAGCAGGGTCGAAGCCTACGGGCCACGGGTAGTGTGAAAGTGAAACCCGGGGCCCTGGGACGAAGGTAAAGAAGGAACAGGAGTGGGTTTTTAGTCAGTAAAAGTCTGATACTATCTCTCGCTCCGCCCAAGAGCGGGATTTGTCCTAAGATGATTTTCCCAATCAAAAAAAAAAAGCTGGGCTTTAGTCACTAATAGTCTAGCACTGCCTCCCATTCCACCCAGAGCAGTAGGAGTTATGTAATGATGCCACACCCAAAAAAAGGCCATCTTTTAGATTTCATCTGGTAGGAATACTTACCTGCCATGGCCCACGTACAATGGTCCACATAGGACTAAGTGCGGAAACCTAACATAAATAGATACTTACCCGAACACTGAACTCGACACTAGCATGCATATAAAACTCAATACTTACGGGTAAGTCGATTTTTATGACGATATTCGGAAGTC
Organism: Mythimna impura; assembly: GCA_905147345.3. Lineage (NCBI taxonomy): Eukaryota > Metazoa > Arthropoda > Insecta > Lepidoptera > Noctuidae > Mythimna > Mythimna impura. Next base: position 7,724,538 of record LR990362.1, on the reverse strand, counting down.
AATGCCACGTTTTTATTTACGTATGTCTAGACAACATAAAAGTGGGGTGCATAAATATACATGAATGATGTACCCTTGATTGTATCAATATCAAGGACAAGATTATTTTTGTTTATCGGTGCATGGCCAGCGGGTCCATGCATTTTTGTAGTGCTATTCCGTTTCCGCGGTTACCAGTTGCTTATTGATTATTTTTAAAAGTAAAGACATGAAGTCTCTTTAGATAGATGGTTCAAGGTCATAAAGTAATACCAGCCAATCTATGAGTTAAAACACATTCTATATGGAACAAAAATCCATATTTTTTGCCACTAAATCGAACCCAGTATTGTACTTGTAAAATTATTACGACTAACCATCACAAATTCACAATATTATTCATTTGTTTGTTAAGATATCTAACAGCAGTTTATTGTTAGCAGACAATATCACTGTCACTGTTCAGCTGCGAAAAAGAGACAGCTATACATCTTGTGTAGCTCTGTTCCCCTTACACAGAAACAGTGATGACTTCAACACTTTAGTCTTCCTCCGCCTCGCGTCGTATTCCTCTACTAAGGGTGTACTTCCTCCAACGTAGAGTATTCCTTACGTAGACTATTTATTGTTTCGACAATATTTCACCATCTAGTTTCAAAAAGTACGGCTTCAGAAAATGGCTTCCAATGTTGACAGCCACGTCGCCAAAAACGCAATAGCGTGCTCTTTCTCTGCGGCACCAACGGGCAACTCTGCGATTTCATTCTTCTAACAACACAAATAAAAAAACTACTTTCTTGCAAGTTTTTATTAGGGTTTAAGTGTGTCATGTAGTCGTGACTGTGGCGTGTTGGGCACATTTTTTTTTGTCGTGTGGCGGTTAAAAGTTAATTTCACCTTTCACCAATTCCAGCCAGCATCAGCCCGAGGTACAGGCATAAAGGTGGTCTCCAAATGGACCCAGATCCCCAAGAAGCGGCCCGTCGTTGTACAGCGCTACGTGTCGAAGCCTTACCTCATCAACGGCAACAAGTTTGATCTCAGACTGTACGTCCTGGTGACGTCAGTGCATCCACTCAGGATATATCTGTATAAGGATGGGTTGGCGAGGTTTGCTTCAGGTAACTATAGACTTTTATTTATAGACTTGTACCTTTATGCTATCTATGACCTTGGCTGGAAGCATCTGTGGATGGATTATCATCCATTATATACCGAGATTCCTCCGTGCCTCGGAAAGAACGTTAACCTGAACATTCTGGCTGTCATTTGTACATTTTGGACAGTATTTTTTTAGTTCTATAAAAAATTACGTTAGCCCACACTATTAATTTCTCTTGTATCATGGGTGCGTTCACAAACATGTAATTTCATACAATGCGTTCCAAATAAGAATAGGATTGATTGCCATGTTGTGACGTCACGTCATACTGTCAAATCGCAAGAAATTGGACAAAATTGAAGAACTGGATTCTGATTTAACTTTTTTCGTTCACAGTTCGTAAATAATTTAAATTTTAAAAATTTCTTGTTTTGCTCACCATATTAATTCTTCGATTTGACAGTATGACGTGACGTCACAACATGGCAATCGATCCTATTCTTATTTGGAACGCATTGTACAGAAGACACCTAGACCCGGAAGAACTATCTGTAGGCCACACAAATATTTGTCCTGTGCGGAAATTGAACCCCGTGACACGCAGCGCAGCAGCTAATCGTTCAACCACTGGGCCAACCGTGCCGTCAGGGTGGGGGGTTATGGCTTAACACCAGTCTGGCCAAGTCGTGTCGCCCAGTTACTGGGATGTGGAGGTCCCAAACGTAGTCGCTTGATGTAAAATGAACCGTACATCGCGATCAGCAAGAACAAATCTACACATTTTTCTAATGTCCTTCATTTCTTTGATTACAGTAAAGTACAACGACGAGTTAGCATTTTTGAATGACAGGTATATGCACCTGACAAATTATTCTATCAATAGACTATCTAAGAATTACACGCCAAATGAAGACTTTGCTGCCTGCGAAGGACACAAATGGTGAGTGATTACAACCATCTTTTTTTTTTAATTACAATTTTTCGTTTAAAATATAAAATGCGCGCCACGGAAAGCACGTGCGCTTGCCAAAACCTCTATGTGCATTTGAATGATATTTTTCTTTTTACTAAATATCCTTAAAATCGAGTACATTAACACTACATTTGATCATCTTCACTTGTATCTCAGTTCATACTACATTTTTAAATTATTCATCAGTCAATTAATCATTAAATAAAACAGTTTATTGTCTCCTCTAACAACTTGATGAAAAACACATAGAGGTTTTGGCAAGCGCACCGACGTTGTACGCTTGGTGTACACCTGCCCACAGCTTACTTACAAAACTATAAAACTCTATCGATGAAGCGTTTTATAGAAAGAGAGTAGTTTTCCCGTATAATCCACGAATTCGCGTCTACGAAGCTACGCGTTTACAAAGCTACGCGTTCGAGGACAGTAGGCCTAAGCCATTAGTCCAGGCAGTCATTTGTAGATCTTTGCCAGCCGTGGCTGATAGTCAGAAGCCAGTAAATCTGACACCAGTCTTGCCAAGGAGTGTGGGGGTTAGATAAGCAGTTGCTCCATGTAAAGTACTGATATCCAGTTGCATCTGGTTTGACTGGAAGCCAACCCAAACATAGTTGGAAAAAGGCTACACACACACATTGACATAAATTATCGCCTTTTTATTATTCTTATTTCATTTCCTTTTATTATATCCTTATTTTATAAATTTTTATTTTGGTTTGTCAATTTAACTTTCCTATAGTGTGCGGGTAGAATCACAACAGGTTCTAATAGAATAATAATGCTGCGTTATTTTATTTTTTCCCATTTTTGCTGTCGGTAATGGCTCGCTGTTAACGAGAATTTCTGTTGAAAGTCCCTACTCAACCTGGTAATCAAACTTACAACGCGAGACTCGGCAGATATTTTGTTGTTAGGCTTTACTGACCTCGGACGCGTAGCTTCATAGACGCGTTATGTATATATATGTACTTAATAACCTCGTCGCAGAACGGATGGCCGTTGGGGCCGAAAGGTTCTGGAATGGCGACCACGTACCGGAAGACGTAGCGTTGGAAGGCCTCCTACAAGGTGGACCGATGACTTGGTAACGGTTGCGGGAGTCCGATGGATGCGAGACGCACAGGACCGTTCATTGTGGCGACACTTGGGAGAGGCCTATGTCCAGCAGTGGACGTCTTTCGGCTGAAATTATGATGATGATGATGAATAACGTCGTGCCGTCATGTCGTTGCCGCTTCGTCGACAGTGTTTCATAGTTTTGTATGTAAGCTGTGAGCAGGCGTACACCAAGCGTATAATGACGAATACGCGTCTATGAAGCTACGCGTCCGTGCACGTAGGTCTTAGTCTTTTAAATAGCACATATGAGTTTCTTCGAGGACTCACAATTCTTAATTCTTAATTTTTTACACTGTGTATGTTTTGTACACAAAACATAAATAATACACGGTGATACATATACAGTTTAACAACCTTTGCAGGACACTCCAAACCCTACTACAATACCTGAAATCCGAGAAACTCGTCGACACAGACGCGCTGTGGGACGCCATGAAAGACCTTGTGATAAAGACCATCATATCAGGAGAGGCGAGCATCAGTTCACTGACCAAAGCTAACGTCACGTCCCGGTACAACTGTTATGAGTTGTTCGGTATTGATGTGCTGTTGGATGAGGATCTCAAGCCTTGGTTGTTGGAGGTAATGGTTTTATGTAACTAGAAATGATTAACCCTGCCCGCGCCAGATTTCTTCCGACGATTGTTTACGTGTTCTTTTCGCTAAGGTCGTGTGTTTGCGACTGGGTACTCCATCTAAACGAAAGAAAGAAAAAGAAAGAAAACATGTTTATTCTGCCCAAATAGACGCACAATAAAATACAGCAATCTTTCGGGCCATGTGCAAACCGGGCATAACTGTGCTGCACCATAGACAATAAACACAGTTGTCTGATGTCTACAGCTTAGTCTGTGTGTGTCTATATAAAACACAGTAGTCTGATCTTACAGCTTAGTCTGTGGTTGTCTATTGTCGATTGCACCGACCGACAGAGACTGACATAACATAATATAAATATAAACAATAATCTAAGAAAAAAAAATACAATATATAGATCCATGTTGTGCGTCGCATCGAGGCAAAAATAGGTTGTTGCTCAGCTTATACCGTGACGCTGGGCAAATCCAGCAATCTACGATGCTGATTTTCAGCAACCACCGTTCTAGTAACAATTTTTTCGCTCCCTCCATGAGCTTATCTACTTATTAGTAGATAGAGTGACTGGTAATTAGTGACCGATACTTAGGGCGGGTTTCTGAATTGAGTATTTTGAGTTAAGTATGTCTCAAACCGTACTTAAATGCCAAATTTTGACAGATTTTCAGGCTAAAGTACAATTTGAGAAATACTCAACTTCAAATGCTTAAATCAGAAATCGGAGGCTCATTAGTTTTATCACAATATTAAAACAGCTGTTTAAATACGTGCGCGCGCCTGCAACCGGCGACCGCTCAGCTGTTAGCCGCGTGACGCCGTCGTACCTACAATAGTGATAGAACACTCGCACAGCTTGCAAACCCATACATGTACGTACCTAATCAGTAAATGTACCTACAAACTAGTGAGTATATAAAAAAAGTTTCTTTGGGAAAGTTGTTTGTAATCATGAGTACAATCACGTGTTTAACTCTTCAATCTCCATAGGAGTATTTGGTCGTAGATGTGCGACTCTAGCGGAATAAACGGGTGTTTGTTGCATATATCCGTCACAGGCAGTTAAAAAGATTAGATATGTACTAGCTTTTTGGCCACGACTGTCTGCGTGAATTTAAACTGATTAACATCCTTAGACTCATAGCAAGGTTCAGTTGAATATCAGCGTCAGGCAACTGCTACGTAGTGGCCTGGCATTATGCTGAACTGGACCTATTTGGAGAAGCCGTGAGACACACAATGTTGATTTATTTTAAGTTGATATATTTTTTTTTAAACGTTGCGCCGCACTTGGAATTTCTTCTTGTATCGTGGGTGCGTTTACAAACATAGAAACTCACAAATACAAACACCCAGACACGGAACAAGTACTTGCAGATCATACAAATATATGTTCCGTGCAGGGATCGAACCCATGACACGCTGCGCAGTAGTCGATCGCTCAGCCATTACGCCAAACGTGTCATCGTGTCGTGTCGATTTAAGTTTCTTTAGTATAATTGTTATTTCATTGTGTGTACCTGTGCGCCAAATAAACGTGTTTTCTTAATTTCGGTTTTCGCAGATGCAAAGTTTAAGCCACTTCCACTTCACTTAATTCCTTGGATGAATGAAGGAAAAATGTATTAATGCCGATAATATGAATCACTTATATTTCCAGGTGAACATATCTCCGAGCCTACACAGCGCGTCACCCCTCGACATCCACGTGAAAGGTCCGCTGGTGACCACAGTACTGAACCTAGCGCAGTTCCAGGTGCCAGCCAAGACCAATCTCGAGATGCTGTCCAAGGAGAAACCACAGAAACTGGTGATTTTATTTGATGCCTTAACTTTTTGTGGGGTAACTATAAGCGAGCTATATTTCGCTTCCTTTTTACTTGCACGACTTGGGGCCTTAACCAAGACGTGGTAAAATGTCAAGCGTGTGAGGGAGAAAGAGTGATGGAGCTATACACCCTTAAGGGCCTATTACACTACTCGATATTCAGACAGTCTTAGTGGACATACACTATGACTGTCTGAATATCGAGTAGGGTGATAAGGGTTAGACCGGTCTTACTCGGAACATCGTGTGTGTGTCTGAATATCGTGTGCTGAATATCGCGTAGTGTAATAGGCCTTTTACTTTTTAATTAGTACAAAAAAAATATGGGGCTCTATCCGTACCCATTACTGATCATATTTTTGTAGTCAAAAGTAAAAAATCCCAAAAATTGTCCTCGAAAATTTGTCATAATTGAATCAATAATTCATAACAATATTGCAACTACAAAATGCTACACGCAGTGTTTTTTTTTTATTTTGATCGTCATTCATTCATTCACAATCAATATCCTGTACAATATGTCCATAAATTGAGTGAAATTTTGGGATATAAACAAACGCTAATAACTTTTCTGTTTATGAATATTATTTATTGAGACTTTACTTATATAATAACAAGATCTTTTCTAATAAGCCCTTTAGGTATAAATTAAAAATTAGTGGTGTATAGCTCCATCCCTTTAACGGTTCAGTTTAGGTCGTAAAATGGATTGCGTTATGAGTTCGTGTTAGGGCCTCTGGTCTTTTACTCAATACGATATGACGTATATACTGTTTGCTATTTAGTACAGTACATCATTTCAGCCGATAGACGTCCACTGCTGGACATAGGCCTCCCCTAAATGTCGCCACAACGAACGGTCCTGTGCGTCTCGCATCCATTGGATTCCCGCAACCTTCACCAGGTCATCGGTCCACCTTGTAGGGGGCCTTCCAACACTGCGTCTTCCGGTACGCGGTTGCTACTCCAGAACCTTTCGGCCCCAACGGTCATCTGTTCTGCGAGGAATGTGTTCTGCCCATTGCCACTTAAGTTTGGCGATTCTTCGTGCTATATCGGCAACCTTGGTTCTCCTGCGGATATCTTCATTTCTAATTTAATCACGCAAGGATACTCCGAGCATAGCCCTTTCCATTGCCCTTTGGGTGACTTTGAGCCTTCTGATGAGGCCCATTGTGAGCGACAGTAGTACAAACATACATACAAATAAGGGTCAGTTCACACCGAGATGCGACGGGACGCGACACTGCGCGAAGTGCGACTCAAAATATAACTTTATTTACTACACGAAATGACACACATTTCATTGTGAGAATTCAGAATACGTTGCACCACACAGCGTTGCGCCGCGAGGCATCTCGATCTGAAATGTGTATCTTTTGTGTGTGCCTTTCTGATCTCTTCTCTGATCTTTCTTTGTGATCAGAAAGTCGGAGTTACCAAACTGGGTAACTTTATAGTCCGAAAATGGGGTAACTTTATAGTCCAAAAATGTGACTATAGTTGTCATATTTTCAGACTTTTGACTTCTCGTAACGACTCTCAAAGATCTTCGAATGTAAAAAGTATACCCATCATCATCTCATCATCTTCCTGCCCTTGTCCAGTTTTATTTGGGGTCGGCGCAACATGTTTTTTTCTTCTTTTCTGTCCTGTCACTCGTCACGCTATCACTAACTCAGAAAAGGTCTTTCATATCACCGCACCCATTCACCCATTTCAGTTTAAGCCCCTTGTCTAATAGTTGGGCAGCCGAATTTTTCAAAAGAGTCTCCGCGGCTCTGGAACACTAAGCAACTGAAGGAACACAGGTGCGTTTTAGTCAGTAAAAGGCTAAGACTCCCTCTCGCTCCGCCTACAGCGAGAGGAATAATTAAAGATTTCACAACTCATAAAAAGTCCATTCCCTATATAGCAGACTAGCTTCGGCCAGCGGTTTCGTTTGCGTGTCAAACACGAATAAAAAGTAGCCTATGTCCATCCTTGGAGTTCAAGCTTCCTCCATACCAAATTTCATCGAAATCGGTTCAGTAGTTTAATCCTGAAAGCGTTACAGACAGACAGAGTTACTTTCACATTATTTTATAATATTAGTTTATGGATAATAATAATGTAGGACCGGTAGTATTCAACAGCTCACAGTTCCAGGTCCCGGGTCACACAGATATCGACACGGCCCTGAAGCAAAGTCCTAAGAAACTGGTGATTTTACTAACATTCTTAGTGTTGATAGAAAATGTAGTGGAAACATCTTAATTTTAGGTGAACATTCGAGGTAAATCAGGCACGAAGCCAAATTTCTAATTTTGTTTTATTTGGGCACATTTTCAGTCCACAGCGATGCGAAAGAGTTTTTCGACGACATATTTTAGATTGTTTTTAGTTTATATTTAATTATATAGTTGAATGTTGTTAGATCAGGTCTTAAAGTACATACAATCAAGATTTGAGACCCACAGATTTGTGCGTAAACACACGTATGGGTTGCAACTCTGAAGAACATAACATTGAATGCAGTATCACAAAGAAATGTACTTTATGAGTTGCATACCCACACAAGTCGAGGCGCGCATAACATAGAGTATATTATAGAGAGATAATAAACTATGGCTCCTATAGTAGAGAGAGGTCTGGTAGAAGAGTAAATGTTTAATCACAAAGATCTGTTGTGAAGTTGCGAAGTATGTTTGTTGCAGTTGTCTTAGGTAGCTTATCGAAAACAAACTGTTACACAGTTTTTTCAGTAGATTAAATTGTATGACATCATACGTTGATGACCTGTTTTCTATAATATTCTAATTCTTTATTTCCAGGCTGGTTTGCCGTATGACAGCCGGTTATATACAGTGTACCTGTCAAAAGAAGAAAGAGATAAACACATAATTTATACCAATATGGACGATCGAGATATGGTAAGATCATCTTTAATTTTGTAACTGTTTTTTTTTATAAGTTAAAGTTAGGTTGATTAAAACCTCTCAAATGTTTTCACGTCCGTCGAACACCGTAGGTTCAAAATACCATTGTAGGACACTTGGAGGATTCAAAAGTGATTTAAACCTCCTAGAAAGTCTTGATCCCTTTTATATCAAGTAACTAAATAACCGTTTACCACTGTTTCTGTAAGCGGCAAGATTAAATCGATTTAATTTCGTTTTCGAAACTTTTAAAATTAGTTGAGCCAAAAACAGTGCGTAGTTGTTGTAGTTGGCTGTTGCGTTACGTATCACAAATATTTGTATAGCTTAGTTCAAGCAATGCGGCTGTGGAATGCTTTTTTGCCCGTGTCAGTAAGGCAAGCTCAAACACTCACAATTTTTAAAAATATGGTTAAGGATCACTACCTTTCCTCTTGAAAATCGTCATTAAGTACATTATTTCTCTGCTTTCATAATTATATATCTTATATATTGTTTGTATTATATGCAATTTATTAGTTTATGTATTGTATATATGTAAATAGTACACCATGTTTTAAAACATGCATTAAACGCACACTATGTAGACAAGCGTATTATAAACTGGAAGATTATATCCTTGACAAAAACGCTTGGCTAAATCGCGGTTCTGCTCCACAGCCACAGCCTTCAAATTAAGTTTTGTGTTTTTTTTAATATATATATTTCTAATTATTGGAAGAGATACTTACTATTCCCCTTTTTGTTTTGTTATTTTCGAAATCTTTCTTATTTTATTTTATTTGTTTATTTCAATAGAGGTTATGATAATTTATTACCTTTTGCATTTGGAAACAATAGCATTGTATAATGTAGAAGCACTTTTTTTTTTTCAAGTTTTGTGAATGTGAAGTACCATGGAGCATTTTTATTAGGTTGCAACTTGTTTGACATTACGAGCATGGCAGGTGAGAGTTTGTCATGCTCACTCAAATGTCTCGCTGATGGTGGCGCGTGTTATTGGGTCATTCGGTTCCCTTCAAAATGGTTGAGCTGAGTGAGGCTGATGCACGCGTCATGCTCGTGAACGGGTGCCGTCGGTTGAGACTGGTCATCTCTTAGCTGCCAGTGGCTTAATTCAATTTCTATCTTTTTAATTAGTTTTTATTCTTATTTATCTACATTGTGCTCACATATTAGAAGCGACATGAAATATGTAACCAAGATTTATGTAACAATAATATGATTTTAAAAGAGTGTCCATGGAGTTTCTTGCACGTTCTTCTCCATAGAGATTTACGCTTTGGAACGTGCAATTTAGCTTCACTTTTCTTTTTTTGACTGACTGACATTTTGACAATTCAAAAGTGCCTGTAATTGGTCTATTTGAAATAAACGATTCTGATTCTGATTCTGATTCATGAACTACCTGCATAGCTTTTTTCTCCTTCTCTAGCAAATCTATCCAAAGGTTGTCTGTAAAAAATCGCTTTTAGCGATAAGACCGCTCATTGTGACATCTAAGTTCCTATTGTAATTTTTATTTTTGGTGTACAATAAAGAATATATCTATCTAGCTTACAAATAGATGTTCCGGGTCTGGGTGGCTTGTGTATGTGAGTTTCCATAAGTTTGTAAACGCACCCACGATATAGGGGTGATTCCTAGTGTGGGGCAAAGTTTAAAAAAGACAAAACGCGAAGGTTTTTATCAACTACACAGCAGCGTGGCAATGCACCCAGTCTTTTGGGCACATTACCAGTTGACAGCAATGTGTAGGAGTTTTTAGACACCATATTTTAGTAATTAGTTTAGGGTTTTTATTATCATTAACCGACTTCACAAAGAAGGAGGTACTATATCTGGCGGTATGTATTTTTTTAATTTGGTTTTAGTATAATTCCAGTTAGTTAAACATTTTTGGGTGTATGTAAGTGTTGTAAATAAAATAATAATTAAAAAAACTACATCATTTTGACGTCGTCTCCCACAGTACCTGCGCGACATCCTGTCCACCCTGACACCAGACGACGTCCGCCACCTGATCCAGTCCGAGGACGAGCTGACACAGACGGGCGACATGGAGCGGATATTCCCCACATTTGAGACACACAAGTACCTGGGCTTTCTTGCTGGGCCACGGTATTACAATCGGCTGTTTGACGCCTGGGAGTCGAGATATGGACGGAATCGAGAGCCCGGTGAGTTTGTCTGCCTACTCTTTGCTAGCTTCTTTTTTTTGAGGTGAAATATCATCAAATAACTTCTTTCGCTCTTGGTGGAGCGAGAGGGAGTGTCCGAATGAGGTTTTCCTTCAGTTGCCCTTTGCATTCTAGGGCCACGGTAATTGTTTCGAAGAATCTTGCGTTCACATGAAAAACATATTTGTTATCTAACCAATCTATATATATAAAAGAAAGTCGTGTTAGTTACACTATTTATAGCTCAAGAACGGCTGAACCGATTTGGCTGAAAGTTGGTGAGGAGGTAGCTTAGAACCAGGAAACTGACATAGGATAATTTTTTTTTTGAGTAGGGTAGAGTAGGATAGGCAGTACGAAGTTCGCCAGGTCACCTAGTGTATCAATAAATGTACTAAAATAGATACTAAATGTGAAAACAATATCAAAATCGGCAGAAAAGCAAAACAGTCATAACAAATATATCTGTCTCTCTCGCCAAGACGCTTTTTTCTATGGTGGCCGTATGGGCGTGATGTAATTTGCCGTCATGGTTCATATCGGACTTCTCTTTCTAATTAGCAGCTTTATAACTTCGTTGTAGATGAGGATATTTTAAAAATTCTTTAATATTTGTTTATTAAAGCTAGAAATGATTTAGATTTAATAAATTAAAAAATTGCATGCTTATTCCTTTAAGACAAAGGTAAAAAAATTGCATTGCTACTCATCGATATCTAATAAAGAACAAGACTCTCTATAACATACAATAAATTCGATTGCAATACTAATGTAATGTTACATAAGCCATGTAGTTACATTACACTCAGAAGCTGCCTCCTGGACTCCAAATTTAGAACACCATATCGCTTAAGGTTAAATTACACATAAAAAAAACAACACTGTCTCACGGCTGCGCCAAATAGGTCCAGTTCAGCATAAGGCCAGACCAGCGGGGCTATTGCGTAACTCTGTTGACAGTTCAAGTGATGATCACTTGTTTACAATGTGCATCATTGAACTGTCAAACAGCTAGTTTCGTATTGCCTATCTTCAGTGACCAACTGAAGTGACGTCATTAGCCACTGGTGCTTTTGATAGCCACCGTAACACGTTTTGACAGATGTTATTGTATCGATACTTTTAAAATTGCGATTGTGTAAGCTTTTGAAGCTGTATAATAGTTGATAAAATTTTAGTGGTCACAATAGGCACCGTAAATTTTTATAATTCACCACATTTCCACCGTAATTTTTTAGTCACTTGTGTGATCCGTAATACCAATTTTATGAAATTGTCAGTTGACAACTAAGTTCAGTGTGCAACGAATGCTAGTTGTCAACTGTTATTGAAAAAGTTAGCCAATAGCCCCCCAGATATATTAATGTGTAAAAATGATAAATCCAGTGTCATTAAGATGTCTTCCTACGTATTCCAGGCTTGGAGCTGCTGCGCAACCTGTGCGACATCGGCTACCACCTGGAAGTGCCGCCGGTGCCGCTCAAGGTAACTGTCCGGCGCGTCGCCTTCAGACGTTTGCTACACTACATACTCGCTTTCACATCGCTCATACTCACACTCTTTACTTTCTGGTGATTGGTGCCATTTGGTTGGTCGGTTTTGTTCACATGTTGGATTTTTATACAAATGGGTGCTCGGGATATAACTCCTATTATAGTGATCACTGAATAGATATAGTATGAAAATGCAGACTGATTAGATGTTTAATTATAATGTTTACTTTTGGGTTGCGTCGTGTCGTATTAAGCGCATTTTTAAATGAAACTGCTATACACAGTTTTAACCATTAGTAGATCTCCATTGATGGGTAAAACTGTATGACAAAATATTTGAGTATATAATACAAATCTAGGTATAAAAAATTATTAACTAATTCCCATTTAAGTCATACTAAGCGGCACCTAAATTAATACATAAACAAAAGTGCTCTGCTGTATTTTCATCTCGCGATGTTGAGCCAAACGTTACTTAAAAATCCAAAAACATGCTTTTCTTTTGGCATCTATTTATATAGGGTGACTGGTTATTAGTGACCGATACTTAAACACGTGATTGTACTCATGATTACAAACAACTTTCTCAAAGAAACTTTTTTTATAATTTAATTACAATAATAAATAGGTACATTGCTTACGTCATCGATAACGCGGGCGCGGGCGCCGCGCCGCTAACAGCTGATCGGGTGAAGACGCGCGCGCGAATTCAAAGTTTCAAACAGCTGTTTTGTTATTAAATTAATGAGATTAGAAAAAAAGTTTCTTTAGGATAGTTGTTTGTAATCATGAGTACAGTCATGTGTTTAAGTATCGGTCACTAATTACCAGTCACCCTATATAGGTGTCGTATAGTGAAAACTAGTACAAGTGATAAAACAACATCCATGATATCTGACACGTGAACATCACTCACATTATCTCTCACAAATAATTTACATCTACATTAATTTTTGAAAATTACAAATTACTTATTTATATATATATATATTTTTTGTTTGTTTGTCTTCCATGTTTTTATTTAAGCATACTTATTTATATTATATTCATTTTAAAATAAAATTAATTATTAATATATGTAAATATTAGTTGTAAGTTACATTTAAGTCGGGTTTTCATTGCTGTATTGTGAATAGGTTTATTATTAGGCTGTTAGTCAACGCGTGTTATAATTGCAGGCAAAGCCTGGGATAAGCGTGGTGAGAACATTTTGTGTTAAGCATGAATTTTATTCTCTAGTCACTAAGAATTATCATTTTTAATCTAATTGGTAATCATTTTAAGATTTTTCTCTCACATATAAATTATCTCATAACTTTTTTGTAATATATCTCTTCAGCTTCTGTACTTTTTCTTACTGATTTCCGTAATTTGATATGCGCTGCTGATCAAACTCTTATGACTTAATTCTTATATACGTAATCTCAGACTTAATTTTGAGTGGCTGATTTATCTTTTTTGACTTATGTGCTGTCGAGTTTCTCTTTGAGATGAATGTTTCAGGGTAGCCGGCAAAATTAAAAATTTCGAAAGTTTTTTGCAATTTGTAACTCAGTATCGGATAGTATGGTAACAAAAATATATTTAAAGTAACGACATATTTGTATATATGTCGTGGCCAGATCATACAAATTGATCTCTTCATGATATGGCCAAGTAAAACTGGCCAGATCGTTCTAAACGTTAAAGTTTGACGATATTTCAATCTTCGTTTGGCCTATTTTCTTTAGACCTTTTATTATCATTGAAATCCTACATCAATGATTTTGCCAAACGAGGATTGACATATCATAAAATGTTAATGTTTTTACGATCTGGCCAGTTTTAGTTGGCCATATCATGAAGTGATCAATTTCTATGATCTGGCTACGACATTTACATGACTATAGTCATTAGGGAATTTCATAATAAAACAATGTATCCTAGCAGTCTTTGGGCGTATTGGAATTGTCATGAGATATAGGTACTCTGTACTCTTTCAATGATAATAAAAGGTCTAAAGAAAATAGGCCAAACGAAGATTGAAATATCGTCAAACTTTAACGTTTAGAACGATCTGGCCAGTTTTACTTGGCCATTTCATGAAGAGATCAATTTGTATGATCTGGCCAAGACATAAATACAAATATGTCGTTACTTTACATATATTTTTCGTACCATACTATCCGATAGGGAACTCAAATTTGCAAAAAACAATTTCGAAGTTTGTGTTTTGTAGGTTATCTTGTTGCTTTCGCCAGAAGAAAAAAAATCTTATTGCATTTTTACATTTTAGTTAAAAGGAAGTTATTCTCAAGCATTTATTTTTGTCAAAATCGATGTTATCCCATATTAAAATGTCGGATTGTGACTGATTATCAGGGCAAAGTGACAAGTGCGCTCAGGAGAGCATACTTGGGTTGTAAGAACGTCGCTCACAGTAAGTGCGTAGAAAAAAAGAGAAAGAAAAAAGTACAAAATAGTGTGGCTACGTCCGACTGTCCCGAAATAGTGTACAAACCTCGTTGGTCATAGTGTTCGAACTTCCAGGATGCTATAGACAATATAGATGAAACAATAGCGGTTTTTGAAAAAGTTGACGAGCTAGAAGGTTTTATATGTGCTACCAGTATGTAATATGCAACAATAGCGCTAGATTTTTGTATTGTGAGGAAAATTATCGACATAGCTAATATTATGTATGTGTTTAATCCACGGTATTTACTCTAGAGTAGAATTGTAAGGAAAGTTATACCTTTACGTGAATCCAATGTAAATATTAATGAAAATCGCATGAAACCGATGTTTATCCTAGATTTTTATACAAGAATTATTTTTATACTAAAAATTTGGTATTTTTGGATCCTAATATTTATACGAATAGGTATAAATGTTGTATTGTTATTAAAATAATATTAAGTAGGTAGATTTTTTAATATTCGATGGCGTGTCGTTCGAGAATAATAGTGAGAACACAACATTTTGATATGAATTTTATTATCTAGGTTTCGACATCGTACCACAGGTATTTGTAAGTTTATATATTATGTACGTACATTTAAATTATTATGTACTTAGTATGTTATTGTTATGTAGAAGTATTATTATAGTCCCGTATTTAAAGTATTCACAGTACCTAAGACAAGCTATGAGCTACAAATTATAATCATTGTAAAAAATCATGTATTACCTTTAGAGTTGTAGTGACAACCAATTTTGTTATCGATGCTATCCTTAGGTAATTTTTGTCGATATGTTAGATTGTTATTATGTTTAGTTTTCCAAACAAACAATATGTTTAAATTATCACATAGGTTCGCTTTTTTTTTCATAGACAATACTCTAATTTCAACATCACAGAACATCGCTAGAAATAATGTTGGCAAATATTCATTATTTTAGACTTAACCCCATTTAATTATAATTAGGTATATTTTGAAAATAAGTTTTATTTATACATATATGTTTTTCTATTTAGTTTTATGTATTTATGATCTTTTTCGCTATACGCTATACTTATCTATCATACACTTGCATGTCTAACTTATTTTTATATCTTAATTATGCTTCCAGCTTTCTCTAAAACACAAAATTCTTGATTAACAAGGTAACACACATAATCATAATAATTATGTAGTTATAAGTCACTTGGTAAGGCTAATCAAAAGGAAAACCTAAAAGATGGTGAAACTATTTCCAAATATTTCGTTTGGATGTTGAAATAACAGTCAAAAAAAAAAACTACATCTGTGATTTATTGATATTTTGCCAATCACAGCCACTGAAAAATATCTTATGGACTTGAAAGTGAATACCTTTTTTGAGGTTTGGATATCTATCGTAATCATCAAAAATGAGTGGTTGAAATAAATTGTACCATACAATGAACCATCCCATTTTTAACGAACCCCAAAATGTTTTTATAATAATATACCTACTTCAAACGGACTCTGCTGTACCGTTACCGTCAAAAGTCGTTGTGCATTGTGAGTAGGTTCCTGTCTCTAGAACACTTTTTCTTGAAGTGGGATATAATATTAACTCCTCTGACTCTAGATGAAGCGAGAGGGAGTGTCAGACTTTTACTGACTAAAACCCACCTGTGTTCCTTCAGGTGCCCTTTGCGTTCCAGGACCATGGTAACTCTTTCGAACAATCCGGCAACTCTAACAGGAACTAAGACTTGTTATTGAGCTCTGCCGAGTTGCGGCAAGTTTGCCTTTCGATTTTACAGACATTTGACATGTGCATATACTATATGTTATTCCGAAATATTTTCGCTTTAGAGGGAAACTACTCTTTGTATTTGCATCTGCATAAATTGGGTACCCCTCTCGCAATAAAATACCTTAGAAAAGGGCATCACCGGTTGATGACGCTGTCCATACAAGTCCATAATGATACTTCTCAGTGATCACTGCAAGCAATCAGTTTTATAGTTATAATTTGATTAGCCTTTCACAAACTTTATTAGACCTTAAATTAGTTTAGTCAATCATTGGGTTACATACAAAGTCGTGTTGTATTTTAAAATCCTTATTGTTCGTATGATTTTTGAATATTATCTACAAAAAAGTCATGACGTTCTAAAACTGCTGTTAAAATGGGCTCCTTGGCTTTTAATCCTGTTGTCTTGGCACGCTTTGTCATTCTACAGTGGGTATCACTACGCACCAATCGCTCGCTAAATGTGCTGTCTTTTTTCTGATTTATACGTATTTTAAATCCATCCTCTCTTAGTAGAATTATACATCCAACCTTTATAAAGTGGAATTTTACAAAAAAATATTTCATTTCGTATTTTATACGAATTATTAAAGAACAAAAAAAAATAAACCTGCATAAAGTATTTAAAAAAATCTTTAGATTTTTATGGATTTAAAATATTATCGACTACTTAACGTCATTAATCAAAGGCTTCAAACTGCTTCAATATCCATTCGAATCAGATCTATAGTCGATCCGATATTAGAATCAATTTGACGAAAATTAACAAAAGAAAAGCATCACTTCACAAGCTTTCGCAACTAAAATCAAAGTACTATAAGAATTAGAAGTATTTCTAGTCCACAATGTAAAGCAGTTTATTCAAAATATATTTGTTGACACGACTTTTTGTTTCCATAGTATCGTTATATCGTTTAGTTCATCAGTATCATCAGCAGCACAGTATTTTAGTGAACGCGTGATGCTTCTCAGATGTCTGTCGACTGTCGAGTGATGGCCGCGGCGAAGTAAGCTAATTGAGTCATCACAACGAAAATAATAGGGATTTTTCATTAAAAAAAAATCTACTTGATCCGTCAAATTATCAAAAAAAGTATTCGACCCTTAGTTTTGCTTTATCAAGTCAATCGCGGGTTCGATGTTCGCACGGAACAAATATTTTTATGGCCTACGGATAGTTGTTCCGGGTCGAGGTGTCTTCTGTATGTGAGTTTGTGAACGCACCCGCGATACAGGAGTAATTCCTAGTGTCGGGCAATGTATTTAAAAAGAAAGAAAGAATAAAAAATACAAAGATAATTTTTCTTTCCGTAATAAAAGAAAAATACTTGTACAGTTTTTTTTTTTGGTGGTGATGGCCAAACCTGAGCCCATCCATATTAAAAAAAAACTAACTGACGGATCAATTAAGTTTTTTTTAGGAAACTCCCTATAATCGTACAAAGTTCCGCTAATTTGTTTATATGTGGCTTAGCACTAGTACGTTGGCTTACTTCCTCGTGGGCTACGACGATGAGACGTCACCCAAAGACAGTGGACCGACGTCTGGTTGGCGTCACGGTATGCGAGTGAGTAACGGTGCCCCCCGCCCCCTCCCCTCCCCGTCCCTCCCGCCCCGTGGTGTTGTAGCCGGCGCCACAGCTGAGCGCGTTGGATCGTTGCAGAATGATGTGGACGCGCCGTCGCCGGCCCCGTCGGAGCGGCCCTCTTTGCCGTCCCTCACGTCGCTGGAGCACGGAGGCAGCGGCGGCTCGGGCGCCAGCGTGCGCGCCTGCGGGGCCCTGGCGCCCGGGGGCCCCGCGGGCCCCGCGCTGCCCGGCTTCAGCCTGCCGCCCGCGCTCGAGCCGCGCGCCTAGCCCCCGCCGCAAGCGCGCCACCGACCTCAACGAGAACTGCTGCGCCGCGCCTGCTGCTGCCGCGCCGCCCACGCCGCCCACGCCGGACACGCCGGACACGCCGCCCTCGCCGGCCACGCCGCCCACGCAGCCCGCGCCGGCGCACTGCTGATCGTGCTGGACTTCCAGCGAGACTGTCGATGAACTCAGTGAGAGCTCCCTGAGCTTACCCCTTCGACGATTCTCGTCGTAATAGTTGCCCGTTTTAGCGTGTATCCGATGTGTTTCGACAACTTTGATGCTGTCGCTTGTGTAGATGGTGTTGGTGCTCAACCGTACGTCGTAGTGAAGATGCTCGACGAACATGATGTGATGATCTTGCTTGACAGCCGACGGTCTATTCAGAGTTGTCGACTGATATGTGTTAGTTCTCCAGTTTTTTCGTCGTATTCTTGACTCAATATTACTCAAATCACATTCCTGCTCACGACCTTTTCACTTTTTATGGTATACACCTAATGTAAAAAAAGTAAGTTATAAAATCTGAAAAAATATAGAAAAAGTTGATGTAAATCTTTGGACAGGACAGTGATATTAACGATATTGGTGTTCAAAATTACTAGCCCGTGAAGTGTAGGCATTTATAAGCCGGCTATTTACGTAAATATAGTTTTAAGAATGTCGAAGCCTGCGCGAGTGGGCCCAAGTAGATGAGTAAAAAAGGCGATGAAAATTGAAAGTATTTATAAGGAAATGTAGCCTTATCTACCTATTTGTTTTAGGATGACTGAAATACGATTTCTGATATGCTTATTCAGTACAAATTGCAATGTTTCATGCATTAAAGAGCGGTACATGTCCTGAATAACATTTATTCGTGTCGCAGAACGTTATTCTAAATTTTGGACTCTTACATGATAACCAAAGCATTCAGAACATATTTTAGTCAGTACTCCGAGACTGATAGAAATCTTAGCGTTAGTTAATATTTTAATTTTGTTTTTAATGGTCTATTGAATAATTATGTAAATTCTATCAGTCTTATGCTGTGTACGCCCAGGTAAACTATAAAAATATTGGTTCTAAATACTGAAATGTAAACTCAATATAAAATTAGCAAACGCTTGGTCTGCTTAAACAGTTTAACCTGTGTGTATATAGTTGAACATCAGAAACGTTTCCTGTAAGCTAAATAAAAAAAAAGTAAAAGGAGATTCTAAACGTAAATATTGTAGGTAATTCCCAAATTACAATGTGTTCATTGTATACCTAGAGTTTGCTAGATTAGCGCGTATAAGATCGTAATGTCTTCGAGTCGTGTTCAAAAGTAAAGAATCGAGAAAAATCGATGAATATAATCTTAAATGTAATCGATTTGCGAGTAGTATCGATAATGTTTCCATTCCTTTTAAGAAAAGTTAATAATAATTATTATTATTCTCTCTGAAAATTATTATGAAACATAATTTAGACATTGTATTTTTTCGAAATATAAAATTAGTTGTTTCTAATGATGAATTACGGATACAATTTTATTGTATTACTTATTAAATTATTTTCAGTGGAACAATAAATCGGTTGACACGTCACATTATTTAATTGCGACACCCCTCGACTTGGAGTAGCAGGATTTTTATATTATTTTATATCGACGATGAAAAGTCTTTTTAACTGTATTTAATATTTTTTACTTTATTGTACTACTCGGACAAATACAACAGAATGTGACATTGTTTTTTTTTATTTGGTTCTCTTATTTTTAAATGAAATGGTAACTTTGATCATGGCACAATGTAAGTACAAAGATCCATTTTAAAAGATACATTGGGTTATTGCAATCAGTAAGTTTTTTAACTAGTATTTGACTGCAATCCCACCTGATGGTAAGCAATCGTTGATGGTGAGTTTATCTACTCTTATTTTCTTCGTAAGACACGAATGAATTATAAACTATAGGGTTTTGTTGTATTTCAAATAAAAAAAGGTAAATCGATAGCGATTTCAGCAGGTTTGCTGTTTAAGTAGAAATTAAAAACTAATTTAGAAGAATGTGAAAAAACAAAAGAAGATCTTGTAGAGATTTATTGCAATTTCACGCTGTTTGTAATAATCTGGAGACAGGCACATTGTGCAACAAATAATTTTATTGATAGGTACACAATCATTTGGTGAGAATAATGATAGCTTTTTCAGTCAGAAGAAAAAAAAACTATTTCAATAATCTTCAGTGATGTTATTTTGCACATTTATGCGAACGGTCGATACCAAATGTCAATGGCCATAACATGAATGTATACAGTTGAGTACTAAACAATAAAAAGTGGTTTTGGAGATGCCGGGGATCGAACCCGGGGCCTTTCACATGCAAAGCGAACGCTCTACCACTGAGCTACATCCCCGTGTGGTTATGTTCGCCGAATACAATGGTACAATGTTTGAAGTATTGTCGCAAAGTGGGTCGAACAAGAGTGACAAATTCAATGTGATATGGTGAAAATGTAAAACGTGTGTATATTTTCATAGTTGCGTAATGTAATGTCGATATAGCTTATCTTTATATACCTCCCCATGTTAAAATTTTATGTCTACTTTTTTTAACGGTGGAAAATCATCAAATGACTTCTCCCCCTTTGGGAGGAGCGAGAAAGAGTGTCAAACTGATTCTGATTAAAACCCACCCGTGTTCTTTCAATAGCCCTTTGGCTTCGGCCGCGGTGGCTCTTTCGAACAATCGCGCAGCCAGTTTCATGTCTTGTCTTTTTTTTAATCTTTTTCCGTTCTTGATGGAGCGAGACACTTAGGTATACTGACTAAAACCCAGATGTTTTCCTTCAGTTGCCCTTTGCGATCCAGTGCCATGGTAACTCTTTTGAACATTCCTGGAACCTTAGTAAGCATCCGCCCCAATGGGCCCCGTCCATTTTCCTGACATCTCTGAGAAGACATTTTCCCTTACCTTCGATTCCTTGGAAGTTGAGCATTCTTCAAACTCTATTTTAGCCTGCAAAACATAGGCATTAAAATTATAGTTTGATATAATAATATTCTTAATTCAAAATACTTAATACTAAATTCAGAAAACCCCTGAGTTTTGTGTAACCCAACAAGAGGTATCCAAACTATTTGAAACCAGTGATTTATTTTTATAACTTGCAAATAACCTATGTGTTGTAACTTACAATTTGTTTTATCTTACCGTCTTCTTTCTTTATTCTTTTTCCATAATTGGATTGTACCCGGTTATTCAAGATCGAAAATGAGATTTCCCATTACGAATCCTGATGAATTCCCCTTAGGTGGTTGTCAATGATCTAAGTTCGTTTTTCTGTAATATATAGATGGCATTAAATCTATTACTACCTACTGTGGATGGCGACAACCGTAAATATACATATTTATGTTTTGCAAAAACCATGTCTTCTCTTGAAATATGCCATAAGTTTTTGTACCACCATTACGAAATATGTGACAGGTATGTAAAATGTATGAAAAAAAAAGTAACTATTCCTTGGAATCTTAAGTGAGCCGGAGCTATATGGAAAGTTATAATCAGAATTGCAGATGACATAACCATTTACTTACTAACAAATGACTTGTGTCGTGAATTCCGACATCCTTGTCTATTTACGCGGGAATTGAATTACAAAACACAAAGCTTGTAGAATTAGCAATGGCTGGTCTGCTATTATAGATAGTCATTGTTGAATAGGAAAAACAATAATTGTAAGTCATGTTTGATGTTTTTAGTTTACAAACTGTTTCGGCTTGTATCGTATTGAAGTCAATGACCAATTTTAACAATTAGATGTTCTATGGTCGTTTTACATAGCCGAATTTTTTTTTAAGGCTGAAATCTGTGATTGAAAAGGAGAAATTGATTCTGCTTTTAAATGACCGTCGTTGTCTCCTCGTTCGTTTTTCTTCTAAGTATTCATCATCTAGGCTCGGCGCAAACGGGCCACCGACCACAGCCGCCGGTAGCTGACGCGCGCTACCGCCACATTTGTAACAGTGTCAGAAGCGAGCGACAGCCACCGGTGTCCGGAAGCCACCACATTTTATAACCCACTCCCTGCTGAACAGTCTTATGATGGACGATATGAATGTATCAATAGATATCCATTGAGGCGTCGCGCTCCATGGTGACGCGTGCGATACGTAGAGCGTCTAACGGTTTACTGCGCGGGGGTGGAGCTGTGCGACAGTGGCGGGTATCGGCGTTTTGTGTGGTCCGTAGCGATTACAAGTGGCGAGTCGCGGACACCGCTGCAGCGAGTGGCCGCCACCGGCTATACGTGTGCGGCGCGTCTATACAAAATATATGAAAAGGTGTGTTATGTCGCTGTCGTTGGCCACCAGTGGCTGTGGTCGGTGGCCCGTTTGCGCCGAGCTCTATTCTCGTTGCTCGATGTTAGTGCCATTTTTTGTAATAAAGCTTTTATAATAACACTTTCATAAACCATCAACTTTCACAATATGATTTCGCGACACAAGGTAATGTCAGGATTGTCGGACAATTCTACAAATGTGTCATGACAATTTTATGTTTACTAAAGCAGGTTTGTCAAGTTTTTCACGACAAATTGTCACCTGTTACCTATCGCTCAAAAAGTTTTAAAAAGTAAAATGTCGGATTGTCGTACTCGTGACAATGCGACAAATATCAGGATTTTGCACCATGACTATTATGTCACTTCATCATCATCATCACGATTTATTAAACAGAAAAATTGTCGAATTGTCACTTTTTGACATAATACTTATATGTTGGACTTGTCGGATTGTCAGCTTTATTAAACAGGGCCCAGGTTTTCCTTGGTACTGGGTCTTTAAATCCAGTGGTAGTGGTTTATTTATGCGTGTTTTTGCATGATCGCGACATGGACTCTATCTGAAATCTGTCCCAGAGCCTGGCTGGCAACTAGGTAGGCGTACGTGCCATTTTGGTCAGGCCACTTACCTAATCGTATCTTTTCATCTGATTGACGATGTAGTCATACTGGTTTACGGTTTAATGTATATCACATGTATCAAACAATTCTTTCAGATTGCAGATATACCTACCTACCTAGATATATTGCCGCTAACAGCAAAAAGATTTTATTTAGGTACTAGTCTTAATTTGTACAATTGGTTTCTACGTAAAAAAATAACCTTCGGTATATGGGTATAATAATTTCCTTTATTACTTATTACTAAACTATATTTATGTTTGTATAATAATAAAAAATATAACAACAATATTTTACTATCGATAAAAAAATATATGGAAAAGCATTGACTAGCACATAAAAAAGAATAATAAAATCAATAACATTAGACATCAGAGATTTCAAACAGATAACACTTAGGATTAGGTAAACTTTTTTTACCTATAGGTACCTACTAAAAAAATAGTAGGTATGTTATATGACAACGATCAGACCACAACATTCAGAAAAATAAAACTGTATACAATAATCGAGCACATAATAAAGAGCAAAATTCGCTTTCACATAATATTTTCTAATTTCAAGGAAACCGTTGGGTGAAATCAAATAAGATTGACTTACTTCAATAACAATAACAATGGCATTCTTTGTTACCAAATAAAATAAGTTACCAGTACCTAAATAAGTTGATCTTACGCAAGATTTTCCGGGCAGGAAAAATCTAAATATTATTTACATAAAAATTCAGATACTGTTTCGACATTCTGATTCTTATTTTAACGTTATACCGCCGTCTATAACGTAAGTGGAACCCGTAATACTTTTCGATTTATCACTGGCCAAAAATGCTATCAAGGCTGCCACTTCATCCCCTTCTACTGCCTTCTTCAGAGGCATGTTACCGACAACATTAGCAACAAACATAGCTAACTGTTCCTCACTCAGTCCAATATTCTTCAACAAATTCGTCTTCAAAAATCCTGGATTTACAGAATTCACTCTTACGCCATCAGGAGCTAACTCTAATGCAACGCACTTAGTGAAATGATCTAATGCGGCCTTTGAGATATTGTACGCTAAGGCCATTGTACTGGGTTTTGTACCGGCGATACAAGAAACGTTCACAATGCAACCTTTGCTTTTAATCAAATGTGGGGCAGCCAGCATCGTCAACTGATACACAGATCTCATGTTAGTATTCATAACTTTGTCGTACGTTTCCATGGAGGAGTTTTTGATTCCGCCCATTCCAATAACGCCGGCATTGTTCACTAAAACATCCAGTTTTCCATAGTGTTCTATCGTCTCGTTAATTATTCTTTCAGCATCAAGGTCTTCTGTGACGTCAGCGGTAATTGCAAGAGGTTTCAAACCTTTAGTTTTCTCGCAGTAAAGGGCTATTCTTTTGAGGTTTGGATCTTTTCGGCCTACAAGGGCGAGTTTGGCTGATAGCTTGGATAGGTAAATGGCTGTTGCTGCACCAAGGCCGGAACTGGCACCAGTAATTAAAACCACTTTGTCGTTGAAGTCCATATTGTAAGGTTAATTTGGATTGTTTGGTTGATCCAAGGTCAAACAGCTGTTTAACTATACGATCAGGCGTCGAGTTGACGCGCCTGCGTAATCTAACAAACTGATGTGGAAAGTTGCCAGTAAATATTTGACGAATTTTACTTTTAGATTTTACTCTCAGTATCACTACTACATACCTACGTTATCAAACTTATCAATGATAAACATGATAGTAAGTATAAATTTTTGTTGATAATGTAATGGTTTGTAAAGCTGTGCTTATGCTAGTAAGCACAGCTTATTGACTGATGTTGGCAACGGATTAAGCATAGGTAGCAATAACAAGTGCTCCAGGATGAAATAATTCACTTCGCAGATGATAGAGGGCGTATTTGTTGCTCAACTGCTGCTTTTATCTCTAGGTAGATTGGATGGGCTCCAAACTAGAGAACGGTAAATTACAGTGGCTAGTAATGGCGTCACTCAGTAGCACACCAGCAGATGGGGTATTGCTCAAAAACTTGACAACGTGAATTTTATATAAAACCTTTCCGACATTCTTACTCGTTTGGAACATGTTTATTAATATCACAAGAGTACAATATTGCGAGGAAACAAGAATAAAAAAATATGAAGGCTACCAAAGTGGTAGTACTTTTATCACCGGGCAACACAGTCGTCGCAAACTACCAGTTGCCAGACTCAATACCGCGGAAGCGGCACGTGATCCAGCGGCGATATGTAAATATATCATGCTTTTATCCTGCCCGAGTTGTACGTGCACGTGACCCAGACTCATATTTTGTTGCGATAGCTTCAATTTAGATACAAATTTGTTGGCGTGCCACGCTTTACTCATAAATATCTTTTCTTGTCGAAAAATTTCCTCTCACATCGTCTTTATACAGGTCGCGGTATGGGCTTATTTTGAGCGTCATCGTCAGTTATATTAGCGGACGGAGCAGGGTCCTTTTGTGTGCTTACTGAAAGCAATTATGAAGGCGAGGAATGGCAGCCCGTATTATAAAGGATGGAGAACGTCGCCATTATCTGCTGGATACACAGGAACGGTCGAGGTAGCAAAGCTTAAGGAAGGCTCATATCCAGCAGTGGTTGCCCTCACGTTCGTGACTTCGCCAGCCCACCAGTCGTATCAAAATTTAGTAAATAATTAGAACTAAATTAGGTCTAATTAGTACCCGAACAAAAAAAAAAAAACTTAGTAAATCTGCTACGTATGTGGGCCCCCACTCCCCGTGTGCAGGAACATTTTGAACGACAAAAAAGGTGGCATACTACTACAGTTTATCTAAATGTACCTATGTGGGATTCATATAGTAATTAATTAATATTATTTATTTACCGAGAAATTAACGATGACTACCTACTTCAACGCGCTTAATCCACAGGACAATGATACTGAATGTCGAGAGCTTTTCGCCGGCCGCAAACCTTAAACAGAAAATAGCATCAGTAGGTATCAAACAAACAAAAATTCAAAACTAGTGCTCCAGTAGTTGACCGAGATACATACCGAGTTAATTAGCTAATTAAATCCCCCACTGCGTTTGGGATCAAAACTTAGCAACCCTCCTTTCGTTCGGAATTCAACATGCAACCCGCGACTTAAATACATTGTTTTATCCCCTAGTCACATAATCTACTATAAAACAAAAAAAATGAACTACAGCGTTAATTTTCTATAACCCTCGAAGCATTCCCGCTCTTTTAGTAGGTACCTATTTTTGTTTTTTAAAGAAACAACAATAACCACATTTTATTCGTCTTTTTGGTTAGTGGCCAGTTTGATTTTTGAATAAACTCGTTTGATGTACCGTGTACATTAAAATTTTTTTGACGTTCTATTTTCAAATCAAAATATTCCCTAGGGAAGTAATAAAGAACACCCATACTACATAATTAATTAGATTCCTAGGGACAGAAGGACTTGCTTTAGGTGAGGGTTGTATGACATATAAAAGGGCATTATCGAGCAGGTGGTGTAAAAATATACCTAAAGTACCTACTAACTTCAGGTTTTCAGCCAGCGACATCGTACGCGCAAAAGTAGGAAATTATTCCGAACGAACTTACCTACTCCCGGGATAAAAAGTGTAAGTATTTTACGTGCTATTCCAGGAAATGGTCTACCCGTGTACCTAATTTCATCCAAATCCGTTTAGCCGTTTGTGCGTGAAGGAGTAACAAATACACACATACATACAAACTTTAGCCTTTATAATTTGAGTATGATAGTGTGATAATGTCACGATGACACTAACTAATAGTAGGTACCTACTATTATGTATTTTGTGCTAATAGGTAAATAAGTTAGCGTTAATTAGCAGCGGGTGTGCGAGTTCCACATTGATGTGATGACCGCAACGCGGCAACGTTACCTACTTCTGAGCGTTTAGTCCTCAACAATTACGTTTTTCCAAAAAGGCATATTCTTCTCTCTCTCGGGTCTTTTTTTCGGTGGTAAAATTATCCTAAAACCCACTCCTGTTCCTACTTTGCCTTCGTTCCAGGGCCCCGGGGTTCTCTTTCGCATCACCCATGGCCCCAGTAGGCTTCGACCCTGCTGGGTCCCTACGGTTTTGTGACATCTCCTTGAGGCGCGCGCGGAACACTACGCGCCGTCGAAAACTTGGGCTCGGTCCGGATGGTTACCGGACGGTCGGACGGCGAGCTACCCATTACTCGCCGTCCGCAAGCAATGTTCGCAATTTCTGGACCAGATAGGTCTGCGGGAGCGTTTGAAAGAGTTACTGTGTGCTTTGAACGCGAAGGTCAACTGAAGTAACATAGGAGAGTTTTAGCCAGCATAGCATAATCAGCTTTATAATGTTCTCACTGTTGGGACTCAGGCCTCCTCTTTTAGAGAGGGAAGGGGCCGTAAACCACCACGCGGGCCCAGTGCGGATTGGTGGATGTCACATGTTTTCGAATTTTTGGTTCTAGGACATGCCGGTTTCATCACGATGTTTTTCCTTCACAGTTTTGAGAGCAGTGGTGATAAAATAAATTGCACAAAGTAGGTTCAAACCCAGCCAGGCACATTGCCTGGCTGGGTTTGAACCCGTGACCTACAACTCGTAAGTCGGTGCTGTTACCACTCGGCTACCACTGCTCTTTAAGAGATATGCGCAAAACCATATAGCAATTTTAGTCACAGTTTTAGTCAGTAAAAGTCTGAAAAGCCCTCTATTTTTAGGGTTCCGTACCTCAAAAGGAAAAACGGAACCCTTATAGGATCACTTTGTTGTCCGTACGTCTGTCTGTCTGTCTGTCAAGACTCTTGTATCTCCAAAACGTGTGGAGGTATCGAGTTGAAATTAAAACCATATGCTCAGGTCTGCGGTCCCTTGAAGCTGTGAAAAAATAAAACACTCAAAGGAATCAAAATTCATAGGGTACTTCCCGTTGACCCAGAATCCTAAAATTTGGCATAAAGCAAGGTCTTATAGTATAGATATAGGAATAAATCTGAAAACAGAAAATTTGTTATTACGTCACAAAAAAAAATACTTTTTTGCGATTCGAAAAAATCTTCGAGACTTCATTCGGGAATTGAACTATTCACATAGGTAAGTTTGTACGGAACCTTCAGTGCGCGAGTCCGACTCGCACTTGCCCAGTTTTTTTTTTTTAACTTTAGCACACACTAGGAACCAGGTACTCCTGTGCCTATCGTAATCTGGAGGGATCGCAACATCTCCGTAAAGACCAAAACCAAACTGGTAGGGACCCTGGTTTTCTCGATCTTTTCATATGGCGCCGAGACTTAGACGCTGAAAGCTGCAGACCGCAAAAGCATTGACGCCTTTGAGATGTGGTTCTGGAGAAGGATGCTCCGTATACCTTGGACAGTATGTATTTCGGATCAACGTATCCATATTGGCAACCTCGAAAGGGTGTGCGTACGCGCAGCGGAATGTTGTTGAATTTAAAGATTTTAATTATGCAGATATTTAGTGTATGACGTCGTATAATTGTGTATGGTAAAAAAAATTTGTGCACGCAACCATTGTGGAGAAATTCACCAAAAACTGATTCCGCTGGGCGAACGTTGTCCTGGCGGAACTTTTTTTAATCCATAGACTTTAGAAGAAAAGAGATGTGTCCAAAAATTAGTGTGTATTTGTGTGTAATTGTGTATGTATGAATAAAACTAGTGCATGCATAAACTTCGGAGAAATTCAAGTTTCCGCTACGCGAACGTTTGGCCATTAGCTAGTTTTCATATAAAGCGCTTACATAGAGAGCTGTAGATTTTTACATACGTTGTTTTGAATTTGTTTATATTTGTTTAAAAAACAGATTTAGAAAAGATCGTAGGGCTTAAAAGATAAAAATATAAACGTAAAATACGCTTATTAGGTCTTAGTTCTTAAAGTATGCACTTTGGGGTCTAGATTTTCACGTTTATACAAACCTTGTAAGTGTCTGCAACATGTTGCCAAGTATCAATGATGTTCCGTTAGTAACTAAAGAGTTATAGGACAAATTTACCATGAACAGATCACTGTTTACAAAGCAGTCAAATATCACGACGTTCTGAAGGAATTGCATGGTAATATGTATGTCAATAATTAGTGTATTCATTCAACTATTCTTATGCAAAATTTCATGTCATTAAATTCAGTAATTAAAGAAAAACAATTATAATACTGACGAAGCATCGAAAACCTACATAACCCGACCAAGTTCGGATGGCTACAAAAAAGCGGCCGTGCAATATATTTAGGTAACATCCCAAAATTTACAGTATAATACCGGTATTGAATTGGTATAGGTGATAACACAATTGTTGTTTCGATATAATTTATAGGTCATTTATTTTTGTACACCTACTTTTTTAAATGTATTTGACTATGACAGAAAGTAGGTACAGTATGCGCTTGAGACTCGAGATATAAACTAAATATATTATTTAAGACAAATAAAATTCATACAGCTAATTTCTATTGAAGATTTCACAGATCAGGATTCTAACTATAGACCCCTTAGGGAAATTAAATATTTACCACATGTAAGTATGTACTACTGTTTAGGTAAATATTTATCATATTGTAGCTTATTACACTATTTAACCAATAGACTAGGCATGCACGAGCGTTCCCCTTTGCAACTTTAGTGGATCAAACAATCTAATAACTTAAAAAAACTACTTCTTGAATCGATTTCTTTTTCTTATGTATGTGAGCGTGTTCCCCCGCACCCCATCAAAATATGCAGAATTGAAACTAGAAAATATTAGGTATACCTACTTAGAAATGTTGAGGTTATTTACAGTATTTGCTACTCATTTAAGAATATTTTCTTGAAAATACCTTTTTTATACCAATGTTTTAGTTTTTATGCACTTTTTTAATGTTGATCAAATCTAAACAACTGAATAGGTTAGTTATGTGATGTGATTTTAATTTTTATTGAAGCTCGAAATATTATACTTACCCTAAGTTTCGTCATCCACGCGAACGAAGTCGCGGGCAAAAGCTAGTTCATAATCTATTTTAGTTAAAACACATTTAAGTCTATTACTGTCATTGTAAGCGTTTGTTAACGTTATTATAATTACATAATTAAGTATTATATGTAATTAAAAATATTTTTGTACGCGGATATTTAAATAGAGAAGTACTTGTTAATTGAAGATTTGTTTTTATCGTAGATAGTGGCGTTATTATTAAAAAAATATTTTTCATTCAAGAAATGCAATTGTTTTATTTTTTCCTAACGCTTGTGTACGCAACTGGACCATATTAATAAATACTATATTGGAAGGTTAAGAACGTTTCTTAGATATATGGCACGGCCGCTTTTTGGTAGCCATCCGAACTTGGTCGGGTTATGTAGGTTTTCGATGCTTCGTCAGTATTATAATTTTTTTTCTTTAATTACTGAATTTAATGACATGAAATTTTGCATAAGAATAGTTGAATGAATACACTAATTATTGACATACATATTACCATGCAATTCCTTCAGAACGTCGTGATATTTGACTGCTTTGTAAACAGTGATCTGTTTATGGTAAATTTGTCCTATAACTCTTTAGTTACTAACGGAACATCATTGATACTTGGCAACATGTTGCAGACACTTACAAGGTTTGTATAAACGTGAAAATCTAGACCCCAAAGTGCATACTTTAAGAACTAAGACCTAATAAGCGTATTTTACGTTTATATTTTTATCTTTTAAGCCCTACGATCTTTTCTAAATCTGTTTTTTAAACAAATATAAACAAATTCAAAACAACGTATGTAAAAATCTACAGCTCTCTATGTAAGCGCTTTATATGAAAACTAGCTAATGGCCAAACGTTCGCGTAGCGGAAACTTGAATTTCTCCGAAGTTTATGCATGCACTAGTTTTATTCATACATACACAATTACACACAAATACACACTAATTTTTGGACACATCTCTTTTCTTCTAAAGTCTATGGATTAAAAAAAGTTCCGCCAGGACAACGTTCGCCCAGCGGAATCAGTTTTTGGTGAATTTCTCCACAATGGTTGCGTGCACAAATTTTTTTTTACCATACACAATTATACGACGTCATACACTAAATATCTGCATAATTAAAATCTTTAAATTCAACAACATTCCGCTGCGCGTACGCACACCTCGAAAGGCTCATCGTGACTGGTAAAGGTTGGTCTGACCACCGCTCTTGACTCTACGCTATACAATGCTCCTCAAACCGCCAGAGACAGAAACAGATGGAGGAATATCGTTCGAATGAAAGTGATGAAGCAGGTCACGACCCTCACCATTGAGGAGTACGACGCAAGGAGGAGGAGGAGG
The DNA here is from genome assembly GCA_905147345.3 of Mythimna impura. Classification (NCBI taxonomy): domain Eukaryota; kingdom Metazoa; phylum Arthropoda; class Insecta; order Lepidoptera; family Noctuidae; genus Mythimna; species Mythimna impura. The sequence goes on along the minus strand of LR990362.1, from coordinate 7,693,049 downwards.
TACCTATCGTGGGTGCGCTCACAAACAAAAAAAACCCGGAACACCTATCTGTTGGCCATACAAAAATGTTGGTTCCGTGCGAGTTTCGAATCCCTGTTTTTTTTTTCCGAGGTGGAAATCCTCGTGGATGTTCTCCGCCCTGGGGTAGGTGGAGGGGACTGTCAGACTCTTACTGACTAAAATCACCCCGGTGTTCCCTCGTACACTTTGTGTCGGGGGCTGCGGGTGATGCAGGAGTCTCCCCCGCCATTCCGCCACCAAGAGTATCGAACCCTGAGCCAACTGTGCCGTCGCCTCTCGCTCGTTCGTTTTCTTTCTTTTTTCACTCTAGCTTCATTTATCACCTACCAAAAAATACTTCAAAAAGAAGACCAGATGGGTGATGTTAATAGAATTTGTCTTCTATTTAACGAAAATTCTTAGCTCAAGTCCGCTCTCGACATGTTCGGGTTTCAATTGAGCCTGTCTAATTTATAAGAGCAATTTATCATTTAGTTAACTTATTGGATAACTTTATGACTATTATATAAAACCTATCTAAGCTAGAATAAGCAAGTTTGTAAAGCTGCAAAATGGCTTACTTGATTTAAGAGGGCCCTTTTTAACTCGCCTATCGTTAACGTCGAGCATGGATTCAAAGCTTGTTGCTTCATCTAACGCAACCCAACGTGATGTTTGATGAAAAGGCAACGCGAAAAAAGAGAGATAACGCCTGAAAACTCCGTTAGCATTCGGTAATTCCGTGATTTACCTACTTACTCGAATATTTCACAAAACTTGTTCCAGGAAATACGTGTTTTTTTTAAACCCTTAAAAGTTTTTTAGGAAAATTGTTGTCATTCAGAATCTGGATTAAATTTTAATGTGCAAGGCTTCTATGGATGTACCTACTTTTTTATATTTTTAATATATGAGTACATTATGGAGGGCCAAAGTTCACGTAAAATAGCAGATTTTCAGAGGTCTTTATTGGATTAGTTTTACACAAAATATTTTGATTTACATAGAAGCTTAGATAATATCCACAAGATAACTGTGTATCCAAAATATCTGGAGAAAAATGTGTAATAACATCACAATCACGTAAGAGCGGTTGTATGAAAATGCAACTCGAGTTGGCTACTCAAAGGGCGTCCTCAGTGGTCACCCATCGCGTCCGGTCTTGGGCTTTACGCTTCACCTCGCTCCATGTCAATCTGATAGTTGTCGCTTCTGCCAGCACGGCGCACAGATTTGACGAGGACGACCATTTTTTCCCTTGAAGATTCCAGTCAAACGCTTGTTTACGTACCTACCTATGTGATCGGAATCCCTCATAAGCGTGTGACCAATTCATCTCCACTTACGAAATTTGATCTGGTGGTCGGTCAGGCTTTCGTGGCATTTCTCTAACAGCTCTATGTTAGTTAAACTGCAAAATGGGTGCGTTGAATAAAAACAAACCAAAACAGTGGTGAGAGTACCTACCTAATCATGATGGCTCAGTGGTAACGGCCCCAACTTACAACGTACTTACTTACGGTTCAAACCCAGCCAGACTCATTACTTTGTGTAATTTATTTCATCACCACTGCACTCAAAACTGTGATCGAAAACATCGTGAAAACCGGCATGTCCTAGAACCAAAAATTCGAAGACATCTGACATCCACCAACCCGAACTGTTTCCGCATAGTGGATAAGTTATAATTTTTTTTGTTTTCAAGAAAATTTACATATTGGTTTCACATAAATCTTCGGTCAAACTGCAGCACAGTTTGTCGGCAGTGTCTACAGCCGATGTCCTTTCTTAGAAAGGAGGCCTGAGTCCCAGCAGTGTGAACATAATAAGGCTGATTAAGCATTACTATGTATGCCTGTGTATTATGAACCAAAACACTACAAATATTCCTTGTCTTCACAGGACCTCCGACGAGGATATTTCTACAACTAATCTAGGCTCGTATTGATACATAAATTCATCCTGTCATTTATCGTGAATAACGGATTGGCTCGTGTGCCCCACGAGCTTGACCTCGGTTGACATTATGATTTACAGAAACTAAACTATCGGCCGCAAACGTGAGCTCGGCTTTAAGCGAAATTAAATGCTGTTCTATTGTTTTTTAGGGTTCCGTACCTCAAAAGGAAAAAACGGAACCCTTATAGGATCACTTTGTTGTCCTTCCGTCTGTCTGTCTGTTTGTCTGTATGCCTGTCTGTCTGTCTGTCAAGACCCTTTATCTCGGGAACGCGAAGATGTGTCGAGTTGAAATTAAAACCATACAGGAAAAGTTTTTAACCAGTGCGCAAATTTTGACATGATAAACTTGAATATATTTTAATAAACACATATTTTTTATTTTAATAATATGTGTTAATATAAACATAGGTAAGTTGTGTACAGAACCCTCAGGGTGCGAGTCCGACTCGCACTTGCCCCGTTTTTTTTTTGTTATTCTGCTAGTTAGTTGATTTTGGAGCAAGGAAACGTTCTTAAAAATGAAAATATGAAACCTAAGAAGGTTGAATTTATAGGCAAACAATAAATGTTGTGTAGGACGGAAGTTACTTAAAATTGAGTGTTTTGGAATTCTACAATATTAGGTAGAAGGATGGTCAGCAGTAGGTAGATATTCTTTCAACTGGATATATTTTACATGTGTAAGCGGACCGTAATAATAATTAAATACCTTACTACCATTCAAAACTTAGACTGGGTAAATGATGTACCTAGATACAGAATACAAATTATCGTATCAACACTAAGCTCCTTGATAAATTCGTGTTGCTAGTTATCTCTATGCCGCGTGCGTTAACGTTCAGTTTATAAAGATAAGAAAAACAATTTAGACCTGCATTACAGTAACAATCTAAATCATGCGATATCCGTTTCTAGGCCAAGCCATTCGTCTTAGGACCACATTTACATATAAAACATTCCAATATATCAATTCGGCCTCGAAATGCAATTTGTGAATGGTGGCCATAAATAACTATTTTCTATTTGACACATGGCGACCCTTGGTTTAGGCTGGCAATACCGTGGTCTGTTTTCCCGCCATTATTTGACAGATGCGTTTGTTCGGTTGGTAACCGTAAAGGATTTTTCAAGCAGCCCCGAAATCAAATCAAGTGTGAAATTCAATTGGATGGCCATAAATATTGTTGCTTTGAAAAATGTTTCAGTGGCTGGGATTTTAGTTTGACATATTTTCCGTTTCGTAAATGTATTTGTTGCAGTTGTCGAGGGAGTTCGTAAAGCCTTGGAAAATTTAAGGGGTGTGCCATTAAATGCGAATTGGTATTGTAATAAGTTATTTTTAAGACGTTTATTTTTAACTCTCATCACTAGGTGGACCAGAAATTCAAATGGTCTATTAATCACATTTCATGAATAAACTATTCTAAATGTACCAGTTACAGGTTCACGAGCCCGAGTTTTCGACGGCGCAGTGTTCCATGCGCGCCTCAAAGAGATGTCAGCAAAACCGTAGGGACCCAGCGGGGTGAAGCCTACTAGGGCCATGGGTCGAATTCTGAATAAGTTACCCATGGCCCTTAATCGAACATACCTAGGTGTAGTGTTAGTCGGTAAAAGTCTGACACGCCCATCCGATCCACTCTAGAACGAAAGAAGTCATTTCATGTTTTCCCATCTTAAAAAAACAATTTCGCGTTAAAAAGTTTATCCAAGTGAAATAAAAGCAAATATGTACTAATAAAAAATTGGCTTGCTGGAAAATACGAAAATTCTAAAAACTGCCAGGTGACCTAAAATACACAGGTAAAACTCAAAAACCTCCCTTTTTTCTCAAAATGGCCTCAATCTCTCACCGGATTGACAGCGATAGATCGTCGCAACCAGACTTTATATCCAGCGGCGGCGTTAGTATAAAACATTCACCTTAATGTGACTTCGCGAAGCATGGCGCAGTTAGTGGGATGTATAGCACGGTGCAGCTGATCTATTGACTAATCAGGGGATTGCCAGCCAATGTGCTGTAAATATAGTAGGAATGGAAATGGTTTCAGGTTTGCAGATGTTAATTGGTAGGTATTAATGGTAGGAAGTAAAGAAATCATTCTATTTAGCGAGGCTATTTAATAGCAGTCTTTTACTTCGTAGCTGGTATATACCTACCTATAAATATAATAGGTAGATATATAACGAAACATATGATACGTAAAGTGATACTTAAAAACTAATTTTCAAAGTAAAAATGATTTTGTCATTTATAACTAAGGTACCTATACCTAGGTAATTCTAGACTTAATTCATTACTAAAGTTGAACGGTCTCCTTGGTTGCAAACGGTTCTTCCGAACATGAGTTTGTTGGTTTGATTCCCAAGTCACAAACGTTCTCAGTAGCAGCCCGGTTGTAATAGGCTCGCCCCCTTTAATATTGGTTTAAGCATAACTGATAGATAAGTTAAAGCCTTATCTTCGGAGAATACGATGTTCAAAAATGCACAGTCTACGAAAAAACTACCAAACCTAATAAAATCGAGGTCCAGTTTATCAAAAGTTTAATATTTTTACCTAACTACCGAATTTAAGGAATGTTTTAAATTGCCAAATGCTGAGGGGCTGTAAATTAAATGTAAATAATATACAATTTGTAATTAAAACAGAGCGCGAGAGAATTTTTCTCAATTCCACAGCGATCCAATAAAGAAATGCAAATTAGGTGCGGCCAAGAGTTATTGCTTCGTAGGGAGGGGGAAAATTCAACATCGATATCGATGAACTGATATACTAGAATGTAAGTAGACAGATGCGTAAAGTCACGGACGTTACCACTGGCCACGGGTTCTTTAATAAGCACCTCTCTTTCTTAAGACTTACGGACAGCCCACTCTGAAGAGCCTGCATGAAGGAGAACGAGATAGCAGCTCATCAGCTTCTAAGCTGCCCAATGGTCATTGGATACAGGGCAAAGTACTTTTGAAACACAGGTACCCTCCGTGAAATGGTCAGTAACAACAAGGTACTGCTGGCTTTCCTTGAGGAGCTGAGGTGGATCGAATGACCCACTTATACCATCCGTACAAAAAAAAATGCGCTTTGGGTGTGGAATTGCGGACACCAGCGCGACATACAAACAAGTAGATAGATATCAAAATTACGTTGTGGTAGGTTACCTATTACTTAAAGATAGGTAATACTGATATTAAATAAGTTGTGACGTAGAAAATACTGGAAAGTTAGTTTCAAGACAAGTTTTGCGCATCGTTAAAATGACAAAACCACTACTACCTATGGACAATGCATAGCCTACTCTAGCATTAGTTAAACTTGAATGAAACTATTTGATTGGTCTAACTTAGGTAGTTGAAGTCTTATAACACGAGCCCATGTGTTTTCAGGCAATAATACTATGTGACTCAGGTGAGTATCGACATTGCCACTCGCCCATCACTACCCAAGGCCCCTAGTGTCGATTGTAAAAAAGTTTTTACAGCTAATTCGGGGTGCTCCGGCACTAATTCCACACTTTACGGCCACGCACCGACATTGTCAATCTATCCGCAAATGAACGCCATCTTTGTTTTACTGTCAAACTGTTTATGGCATTTGATTAGCTTTTTATTTCCTTACAAGATTTGTTTTAAAGTTCATCATGGAACAAGGAGTTTTGTTTTTCCTGTTTTGTGTTTCAAACGTCACTGTTACGGTTTCGTATTTTTTTACGAATGTGGTTTCTTTGGTCACCAGCATTTCATAAAACTGTAAGGTCTATTTCCATAAAAATGATTAGAAGTTTTAATTTTGATACCGCGAGTCTATGTTCCCTGATAGCTACAATCTGGGGATATTTAAGTCAAGAGTGAATAGGTTGCTTCTAGGCAACCGTGTTCCGTTGACCACACCATCTCATGGTGTGGTCAAACGCGAGCCTTTCAGAAAGAATAATAAAAAATAAAGATACTGGCAATTCTTGTCACGATTAGTGAAAGCAAACAATTCATTTTTCTCACTGTAGGTAAGTATAGTTGCCACGGGAACGTTTGAAAAAGTTACCATGAGCCTGAAACGTAAAGGGCAACTAATGGACACAGGTGGGGTTTTAGTCAATAAAGTAACGTCTTACACGCCTTCTCATTCTACCTAAATGAAGAATAAAAAAATGAAGGTTATTAGTACTTCTCCGGTTGGTATTCCTAGTAAACAATCACATACCTAGCCTTTATAAAGCAGAGGGCACACCTTAATTACAATAAGTTATATTCGTTGTTCAAAAAGTGTATTTTGGAGATGCCGGGGATCGAACCCGGGGCCTTTCACATGCAAAGCGAACGCTCTACCACTGAGCTACATCCCCGTGTTACGAGTAATGGTAATTTCACCTATTGGTATCAGTTACCCATACTAATAAATATTACGTCAAGTAAAAATAAACAAAATATCAAGCGGCTTGTAGGTATACCCTTTTTTAGTGTGTGTCTGACTGCTATTCCGGAGGTCGTGGGTTCGATTCCCATCCAGGAAAAATGTTTGTGTGATGAGCTCGATCATTTGTTGTGTGTCTGGGTGTAATTTATCTATAATACGAGTATGTATGGTATGTATTTAGAAATATATAAGTAGGTATGTTTATTAGTTGTCTAGTACGGCGTTGTGTGATACTTGTGGAATAATAATAATAATTATTAATTCATAGTTTTAATAAGAAATTACGTAGTTAGATAGAAAAGAGTTTCTTATCTACAAGTCGTGGTGTGAGCTGTTTTATTGCCCGTTACACCTCAGTGACCTTGCGTGACATTTCCTTGACAATACATGTCAAGGAAATGTAATGGTTTACTTATCAAGCCTCCATTACACGATAGGTTTTGCTATCAGTTTTGCCAGTCAATGTTTTGATTAACGAAAAACCTACCGTTTAATGCGATGATTGACGTTTGCATGATGAAAACCTAATGGCGATAAAATTCCGTCAGTCACCGTCATTCAAACATCATTCATGATTGATGGAATTGATTGATGCCTGCATGACCGTGTCCGACGCCTCACTTTGACGTTGCTTGACGTTTGCAAGACATAATACTGCGAGTTCTATAGATTGTCAGTGAGATGGTAGGTGACAGTTGGTTAATTTAAACTATCCCCCCGACACTACACCATGACTACTTCCCGTCCGATTATAATTTAGGTGTCTTCAAGGCTATCGTGAATAGGCTCTTAATAAACTAGTGCGCCTCACCACCGACGATTGCATCACTGCTTACCATCAGGTGGGATTGCAGCACTAGTTTATATAATTTAAAAATACCTATATACGTATTTAGAATTTTATTTCAATTTCCTAAGAATTGTTGTCAATTTTTAGAGTTCCGTACCTCAAAAGGAAAAAAGGGACTTTTATAGGATCACTTCGTTGTCCGTCTGTCTGTCTGTCTGTCTGTCAAGACCCTTTATCTCGGGAACGCTTGAAGGTATCAATGTAAAATTAAAACCATAAACTCAAGATTGCGGTTCCTTGAAGCTGTGAAAAAAACAATCTTTTGAGTTGACGAAAAAAAAAGATTCAGCCGTTTATGTGGCAAAAAACGTATATTTCGACACACTCAAGGGAATCAAAATTCATAGGGTACTTCCCGTTGACCTAGAATAATAAATGTGGCATGAAGCAAGGTCTCATAGCACAAGTAACGGAAAAAGTCTGAAAACTGTAAATTTTTAGTTACGTCCCAAAAAAAAAATCTTTGTAACACAATTTGGGAATTGAACTGTTTTCATAGGTAAGTTTGTACGGAACCCTCAGTGCGCGAGTCCGACTCGCACTTGCCAAGTTTTTTTTCATATTAGTGCAATAGACAATTAGACAACCTATTCTGTTTTGTCTATGGTGTTACAGGAATCATAGATAATGCCCGGTCCACACATGGCTCGACAGTGAAACTGGTTTTGTTTGTTTGATCTTTTGTAATTTATTGAGCGTCTATTCGGGAAAAATAAACATGGTTTCTTTCTTTATTATTAATAATTCCAATTTTAGCCATTACTGTCCCGATGTTGGTTAACGGCCTCCCCAAGACCTTCCAAACATTCTTCTTCCACGCCGTCTCGAACTAATCCTCGTGATACGTGTCTAAATCATTTCGCCATCTCTTTCTGGGCTCTTTATCTGCAGGAACCCACTGCGTGGACTCTCGAAAAGCTAGATATACATTATTTATTGTCACATAAACTACTAATTGGTCTACTTGATAGTCTACATCTGAACCCTAAAATATTTTTTCATCATCAGTCAGTCACATTTGTTCTCGGTTATTTCCTACTTCTGCATAACCAATTTCCATCCATATTAAATTTTAAAGCTAATTACTGTAAACTTAGCGCAATAAATTAAATTGGAGATGCCGGGGATCGAACCCGGGGCCTTTCACATGCAAAGCGAACGCTCTACCACTGAGCTACATCCCCATGTACTGAAACCATGTAATTTTACAACGTGTACTGAAATTGAGTAGAAACATTAATATTTAATATATTTATTTATTTCAAAAACAAAGTACTTATTGTATTTTAACAAATAAATGCTCTAAACAGTAATAGATGTACACAAAAGTTTTAGCAGCTGGAGCCGAACTAGAACGAGTCTGTATTTCGGCTTACAGCGCCAACCCCCCCGCGTTACAACATTGTGTAGTTAGAGCAAATACTGTTATTGCGTCGTTGTTTAAAACTTACTAATGAACTTATTCATGAGATACAATTAAGTACTAACAAGAAACAGCTGTTTTCAAAGAATTATCTAAATAATCACCATTCGGAAAAAATAATGTGTTACTAACACATATCGTTTATAGTCAGAGAAAATAAGTGTTTTTCAAATAATAATTATGTATTTAAAATTTCGTAAATAATATCTTAATTATTTTAGCCACCTTATGATAAGTAATAATTCTAAATTAGTAGCAAGATAATTGAAAAAAATCAAGCAATAATCAATTTAATAATCATATTTCAGAAAATATATTATATGTCATCAGAAATAAAGGCTATTTGAAGTTTGAAATAACACTCTAAAGGCGATGATACATCAATGCAATTCCAGGATTACCTCCTACATTTTTTATCTAAAATTTAAAAACAATTGACACATTTACATAAATTTTCCGGTTAAAGTCAATTAAACTATAATTAATAATTTTTAATCTAAGTTAGTAGTCAATTTAATAAAAAATTATGTTCTTCTGACTAGACACGTAAGTAAAACAAAAAGGTCGATATTGAATTACATTTTAATGTCTTTTAGCATAGCATAAGCATAATCAGCCTTTTAATGTTCCCACTGCTGGGACTCAGGCCTCTTCTCTTTAGAAGAGGGAATGGGCCGTAATCCACCACGCAGGCCCAGTGCGGATTGGTGAATGTCACATGTCTTTGAATTTTTGGTTCTCGGACATGCCGGTTTCCTCACGATGTTTTCCTTCACCGTTTTGAGAGCAGTGGTGATGAAATAAATTACACAAAGTAATGCGCCTGGCTGGGTTTGAACCGGCGACCTACAACTCGTAAGTCGGGGCCGTTACCACTCGGCCACCACAATGTCTTTTAATTAGGTTTTAATTTCAGAAAGTAGCACAAACTTGCAAATTGCCTTTCAGAAGATCGTAATTCCTTCTTCAACAATTTTCTTTTCTTCTGCCGACTAAAAAAACTTCCATCGACTTAAAAAAAAGAAGATTAAAAAAGCGGCCAAGTGCGAGTCTGACTCGTGCGCGAAAAGTTTCGTACCGTCCGTAGCAAAAAACAGCAAAAAAATAATATTTGTTGTATGGGAGCACCTTTAAATATTTATTTTATTCTTTTTAGGGTTCCGTAGCCAAATGGCAAAAAACGGAACCCTTATAGATTCGTCATGTGTCTGTCTGTCCGTCCGTATGTCACAGCCACTTTTTTCCGAAACTATAAGAGCTATACTGTTGAAACTTGGTAAGTAGATGTATTCTGTGAACCGCATTCAGATTTTCACAAAAAATTGAAAAAAAAAAACAATAAATTTTGGGGGTTCTCCCTAATTAGAACTGAAACTCAATTTTTTTTTTCCATCAAACCCATACGTGTGGGATATCTATGGATAGGTCTTCAAAAATGATATTGAGGTATCTAATATCATTTTTATTTAAACTGAATAGTTTGCGCGAGAGACACTTCCAAAGTGGTCAAATGTGTGTCCCCGTAACTTCTAAAATAAGAGAATGATAAAACTAAAAAAAATATATGATGTACATTACCACGCAAACTTCCACCGAAAATTGGTTTGAATGAGATCTAGTAAGTAGTTTTTTTTTAATACGTCATAAATCGTAAACCGCAATTTACCTTTCAAGTTTGTACGGAACCCTCAGTGCGCGAGTCCGACTGGCACTTGCCCAGTTTTTTTTTAGTAATTGTTGTTATACCTATAACCCTAAAAAGTATAAAATAACTTGGAAGTTGGTGTTTCTGGTTTTGTTACTTCGTTATAATTTAACACCGACTTCGGAAATGGTTGTTACGATTGGAATCAAGAACTTCCTCTTTCTTGAAGTCGGTTAAAAAGGTTAACGAACCCGCCTGAAAATGCCACCTATTTAATACGCACAGACCATCCTTAATATAGGAAAATTACCATAAACCCATAGCGGTATATAGTGCAGGGTTAAATCCCTCATTCGTCCGTGAAGATATTTTTATGGTCCTACAAGAATGCCATGAGTACTCCCCTTGACGTGATCATGATTTACTGAAGTTCCTTCTGATAATTATGACTTAATATAAGTGGTAATGTTGGTAGTTATGGATTTTTGGGGTAGCTTTGTCTAGACTGGAATAGTGAAGGAAATTATGGTATTCAGTTTGAGTGTGAAAATGGTTAGTGGTTTCGTTACAAAGAAAAGAAAGAAAGAAAAACAGTTTATTTACGCGAAATGACGCAAAAAACTAGCTAACAAACATAAACAATAGATAGGGAAGATATGCGGTTGGTTGGTGGTTGTTTGGTTGGTGGATGGTTGGTATGGTGGTGGTGGTGGTTGGTTAATGGTTGGTTGGTGGTGGTTTTGGTTGGTGAAATGGTCATGGTTAGGTAATGAAAATTGGGCGCGATCTGTGCTGGAAACTACATTTGTATTTTTTCCATAACATATTTTTTTTATCTCTAGGAGTTACTACTGTGTCGCTGGTGCGTTCATAAACATATAAACTCCCAGACCAGGAAAAACTATCCTGTAGGCCACAAAAATATTTATTCTGCGCGGGAATCGAACCTGCGACGCGGAGCTCAGCAACCGATCGTTCAACCCTTGCGCTCATCGATCCGTCAAACTGTGCCGGTCCTGTTTTACGTTGAAATATTGCGGATATTAAAGAGCATAGAAATAGTCATAAGACGTGGCGCCTTGTAGAATATTAGCCCCATAGCCGCTTTGTTGAGCGATCTAGATTTGTGCGAAACTATGCTCGCATAACACAAAACTACGATTCGATGTCTGCGAACTCGCACGACGCATCGCAAATTGATCCGTGTCGCTACAAGGAACGGTCCTGGGCGTCTCGCATCCATCCGATAACCCTTACCTGGTCCACTTTGTTGGAGGCCTTCCAACGCTACGTCTTCCGGTACGTGGTTGCCATTCCAGAACCTTTCGGCCCCAACGGCCATATGTTCTGTGAGCAATGTGCCCTGCCCATTGCCACTTAAGTTTGGCGATTCTTCGTGCTATGTCGGTAACCTTGGTTCTCCTGCAGATATCCTCATTCCTGATTCGATCACGCAACGAAACTCCGAGCATAGCCCTTTCCATTTCGCTTTGGGTGACTTTAAGTCTTTTGACATAACTATTTAATAAGAGGAAACCTTATAATAATAGAATAAAAAACTTACAATTGGCAGCCTTATCGCGTTCAGCGATTTCCTCCAGGCAAATTAACAATATTAAAATTATTCAATGCGTCAGTTACGTTGTTAAGCAATCGATTTTTTAAAATTTTTGTAAAAAAAAAATGTATTTCAAATACATTTTACATTTACATTTTTGTTTAGAGCAAAACTGGAAATGTGCTGACATAGAGATGTTAGGTACTAACTCTGACACTTTCACATTTATTAGTGAAGCACACAATTGTAAACGTTGGCTTGATCATTGCGTTGCCACAGAGTCTGCGTGCAGCACAATTATAAATGTGAATGTTAGGTATGACGTGTTGTGGTCTGACCATTTTCCATTGTTTATTAGCTGTAATTTTGATGTAATTAAACCTAAAACTGCCTTTGATGGTATCAAGCATAATAAAATTATATGGGGGAACAGACATGTGGAACAATTAGCTAAATACAATAAATTGTGCAATGACAAATTAAAGTGTGTCGATTTTCCGGATCAGTTCCGCCTATGTGCTGACCAAACTTGTAATAGCTTGGAACATCGAACTATCATTGATAACATGTATCAGTCCGTCATAGCTGTTTTGTGTGATGCGGCCTGCTGTAGTTATGAAAAACCGCGCTGTAAGAGGAAAGGGGGCTATGTTAGGGGATGGAACAGACATGTTGGTGGGTCACACAGGGAAGCTAGACTCAGTTTTCAGTTGTGGCGGGAAGCAGGTAAACCATTGGGTGGCCAGCTTTATAACAATATGGTACAAACAAGGAAACAATTTAAATCTAAATTGAAATGGTGTCAAGACAACCAGGAACAAATAGTGATGGACAAGATAGCTTGCCTTCACAGTAAAAATAATTTTAAGAGCTTCTGGAAGAGTACCAATAACTTAAACCATAGATCTAGCTTTCCTGTCAGCGTTGATGGTTTAACTGACACTGCCGAGATCTCGAACCTATTTAAAGATTTGTTTACTGTGAAATCTCCTCTGGGCCCGTCGTCTGCTGGCGGTGATCAAGTGCGTCCTCTATCACAAGACTTTTCAATTAGGTTCTCAGCAAAGGAAGTAAAGAATGCAATAGTACGTATGAAGCATGGAAAGTCCCCGGGACACGACGGGCTCAGTGTGGAACACTTAAAGCACGCGGGTATTCATCTGCCCAGAGTTCTAGCACTGTTCTTTAACTGTTGTGTATCGCATGCTTATCTGCCAAAGGATATGATGAGAACTATTGTCGTTCCAATTGTGAAAAATAAAACCAGTGACATATCTGACAAAGGAAACTATAGGCCAATCTCTTTAGCCACGATTGTAGCTAAAGTATTTGATTGTCTGTTGAATAAAGTTTTGAAAAACCATATCAAATTGCACGATGCGCAACATGGCTTTAGAGAGGGCCTATCTACTGAGACGGCAGTTTTGTGTCTTAAAAAGACTGTAAATTATTATACAGGCAATCAAACTCCTGTTTTTGCCTGTTTCTTAGATATGTCAAAGGCATTTGACATGGTGTCTTATGACAAGTTGTGGTCTAAGCTCTGTGACGCTAATGTACCTAACGAGGTGATACATATTTTTAAATATTGGTACTCGCATCAAGTTAATTGTGTTAGGTGGGCAAATGTCCTGTCAGATGAGTATGTTATGGAATGTGGAGTTAGGCAGGGTGGGTTAACATCCCCCATCCTGTTTAATTTATATATAAATGACCTCATTGTCGAGCTCAGTAGTCTGCATGCCGGCTGTTACATAGATGGGGTTGCTTTTAATAACATTAGTTACGCCGATGACATGGCGCTGCTGAGTCCGTCTATGGCTGGCCTTAGAAAGTTGTTGAGAGTTTGTGAGTGTTATGCCGAGGGACACGGTTTGAGATATAACACGAATAAGAGTGAGTTACTTATCTTTAAAGCGGGTCTCAAGTCTGCTGACAGTTACCCAACTGTCTATTTAAATGGTGGTATCTTAAACCGTGTTCGTCAATTTAAATACCTTGGGCATATTGTGACGGAGGATTTGAAGGACAATCTGGACGTGGACAGGGAGCGAAGAGCGTTGGCGGTGAGATGTAATATGTTGATACGGAGGTTCTCACGCTGCACGGGTTCAGTTAAAATCACCCTTTTCAGAGCATACTGTCAAGTATTTTACACGTGTAGCCTTTGGACTAACTACACTCTGAAAGCCGTTAATGCTCTTCGCGTCCAGTACAACAATGCATTCAGGATGCTGTTGGGGCTGCCTCGCTTCTGTAGTGCCTCAGGGATGTTCGCGGATGCCCAGACTGACGGCTTCGCTGCGGTCAGGCGCAAGCGAGCAGCATCTTTGTTGCGCAGGGTGCGAGCCAGTACCAATAGCCACCTGAGTGTCATTGCCAATAAGCTGGATTGTCCTATTATCTGGTCCTTAAGCCAACTTCATGCTCCTGTAAATACTGTCTACTAACATAGTTGTTAAGTTTTTTGTGTTACTAACATCTGGTATTTCTGTTGTGTGTTGTTTTTAATAATGTTGTGTAAATGCTGTATGTGTTACCTATGGACGGAAAGGTCCGAAATAAATGTTTATTATTTATTTATTTATTTATTTAAATAAGATCCATATTACAACTAAAATGTCAATCTTATCATAATCAAAATTACAATAAAATAAAATTCAAAATAACATTTAAATTAAAATCAGATGGTGATATGTAATGTAAAGTTGTCTTTCAAATTGGGGCGCAATATTCGTACAAAATAAAGTATAAAGACTATCCATAAATTCATTACCTACTTAATATCAACCCAATCTACTGCCAAAATAATATCAGCGTTTCTCAAAGTCTCGCAACGTCTACGTAGGAACAGCGCTATACATACAGTCAGTAATTCAGTACGAGCCGCGCACGTAGCCCGTACGTGACTGGCATACACCACGACTTGTGTTGATCACTGTACGCTGTACATATTGAACGGAAGAAGGGAAATTTTCGTAGTAGGTAGCTGATCTTAATATCGTGATGTGGAGGAATATTAATGTTGGTGAGGTGTTGATGGAAATGTTGGCAAGCGGATGCTGAGCTGTCAGTTCGTGGGTCAGATTTTTTTTATGGGTTCGCGTTTGACCACAACCTCACCTGATGGTAAGCGATGATGTGGTCAACGACAGAACACGCTTGCCTAGAAATAACCAAATTCACTCTTGACTTAAAGACTCCCAAGTTGTACTCACGCTTCTGAAAGGAAAACCCATGGGGTCCTGAAACGCAAACGCAAGGCAAAGAAGGAATATAGGAGTGGGTTTTAGTCAGTATAAGTCTGACATGTCCTTCCTGCTCCGCCCTAGAGTGCGAAAAATTTTTAGATGATATCCCACCTTAGCTCAAAACGACCTTTCTTGATTCTGTTCCGAAAAAGATACTTACTATTAGCCCCTTTGCAAAATCACACAGTTACAACTATGGTAGACCCAAAAGTAAAAAAAAAAAGTAGTAGTAAAGTACATTGACCCACTTACATTTATTGACTTAATTTTAAAACTGAAAATGAAAAACGATTCAATATTATTTTTCAGGTTACGAAAAAATTTGAGAAAAGTCTATATACTTTATGGCAGATTTATCTAGCATCTAGTTGTAACATATTTTTAACTCTGCTTCCTTTATAATCCTGATTGCTGTCCACATTGTAACCACTATAGACTTTCCTCATTATCATCATCTTCCTGCCCTTGTACCGGGTTATTCGAGGTCTGCGCACCAAGTTTTTTTCATTTATTATGTCCTGTCACCCGTCACGCTATCACTAACTTCCTTTTCTTTGATATCACTTCTCACACAATCCATTTTTTCTTTGGCCTGCCTCTCTCTCTCTCTCTCTCTGTCTCATAACTTCACTTATCATCATTTAAGACACCTAAATCACAACCTAACTTATCCACCGAAAAAAAAAACAAAATTCATCAAACTCCAAAATATCCCGAAAATATATTATTTTCGTGTAAACTCAACATGGGGTCGCCTAGATGGCGCCACGTAGCTACTACGTGACCCGAATGTAGCCGGGTAGGCGCGGTGATTAGCAATGAAAAACTTTCAGACGATGTCCGCTGTACGGAAGCAGGGTTTAATATAAAATGGGTGTGTTTAAAAATATACGAGTATACCTTTACACAGTATAACACTAAGTCCATAAATTCCACTAGAGATGCAACTCGACATACATTTTCACTGTTTTTTATACAACCGCTGTTACGCGATTATGACGTTAAGAGGCCGTGCAGAAAATTCACTCGCTAGAGTTTAGGCAAATTCGCTGCAATGTTATGTTTGTGTGCATCGTGCATGCAGCTACACGCACACACGCGTAAAAATCGAGCTTGGTGGCCGCTCAAACAATTTTGAGCCGCTATAAGATATTTTTCTGAGTTACAAAATTATAAAGTATGGTTTGTAAATAAAAATCTGGAACGTGTATATATTTTATATTTGTCACAATTCACACCAAAATTATTCAATTTTGTGTTAGATGGATGTTGATACATTTAGACAATTAACTAAATGATAAATACAAAACGACGATACAATGATATTTATTTAAGTAAAATAGTTGTAAAAAAACACTTTCCATGTGTCAAAAAAAAAAATTAAGTTTACGAGATATCTCTTTTAAAATTCAGATATGTAATCTCGGTAAAGGTGTATGCGGACAGTGTATAATAGTGTCTGAGATGTTCTTTTGAGGATGGAACCATACAGATTAGAGTGGACCTGTTCAGTCAGTGCAAGCATTTGTCAGTAAACGTATAGCTCAACTCAGAAATTAATTAATTGACAAAATAATACCAAGTTGAGGTCATCGTTAAAAATTACGTAAAAAAAGGAAATAAAAAGACCTACATATATACCAAAAAATTCGCAGCAAATACAATAAAAATAATACATTTCACAAAGGTTATTGCGTTATTGCATAATAGTAGATTATGTGACTAGGGGCGGCGTCGGCACTGATCACTGAACATCACCGTATTTTTAAAAACAAATATATATATATTTTTTTTTGAATATTTCAAAGATGAGATCAGTACAGCTCTATACACGATCAAACTTGTGCTTGATAAAGGTGGAGCAGCTGTCTGTTCCGGTGTAAAGTACCAAATCACCTCAGCTAAGATCTTCAATTTTTTGGCAGCCTGCTGAGCTTTTGCCTTGATATAAGAGCCAAAATTGAGGGTAGACGACAACGTTACCCCAAGAAGCTCAAGATGGTCGGTTATCGGCACGGTTACACCCCGGAAATATGGAGCCGTGCGAAATTGTCTCCGTTTAGCAGAAAAAGACACGCCTGGGTTTTAGCAGCATTGAACTTGACTAGATCGGCATCGTCCCAATCAGATACTGCCTTAGGACCAGTTCAAAGTCAAAGTCAAAGTCAAAAGTTTTTTATTTCACATAGGCCTACATGGGCACTTATAAAACGTCAGAAGCTAGTGCACGCGTTCAAGCGTTCAACCATAGTCTCTCGGAAAGACTGGATCTGTGTGTCAGACACGTATCTCTTGGCAACAGTGCTGTCGTCTGCATACCCAAAGATACCGGGTTTAAGTAAGTCATTTATGTGCAGAAAAAACAATGTTGCCGAGAGTACCGACCCCTGAGGGACCCAGGCATTAATATCCATTTGACCGGACGAGCAGCCATCAACGACCACTCGGATGGATCGATCCCTCAAGAAGTCTGCGATCCAATCACACAGACCAGTGGGTAGACCGAAGGAAGGAAGCTTAGCAATGAGGTTTTCGTGCCAGACCCTATCGAAAGCCTTCGAGATATCAAGGGAGACGGCAAGCGCTTCCCCATGCTTCTCGATGGCCTCGCTCCAGATGTGAATGGCATACGCTAGAAGGTCCCCAGTGGACCGATTTTGGCGAAAACCGTATTGCCGGTCACTGAGGATGTCGTTAGCTTCTAGGTATGCCAGAAGTTTCTTGTTTAGCACCCGTTCCATACTCTTACAGAGGACGGACGTAACAGAGATGGGTCTGTAGTTTGCTGGGTCAGCTCGACTGCTCTTCTTGGGCACAGGCTGCACGTTAGCTTGCTTCCAAGCAATCGGCACTTTTCCAGTCTCATATGAGATGCGAAATAGGCGTGTCAAGATCGGAGACAATTCAGGCGCACAAGTTTTAAGCACAATTGCTGGTATCCCGTCGGGGTCACTAGCTTTGTTCACATCGAGGTTACGCAGGACCCTACGAACGTCCTTTTGATGGATACGAACGTCTGACATCTTCGTCGCGCATCCATTAAGAGAAACAGGTGGCCGTGCGTCACCAGAATTCAGACGAGAAGATTCCGCAAAAAGAGAGGCAAACAAGTTTGCTTTCTCCTCAGCGGTGTGAGCCAGCGACCCATCGGGTTTCAGCAATGGCGGAAGTGAGGGACGGCAGAAGTTCGATTCAACCGACTTAGCCAGGGACCAAAACGCTTTACTACCTGCGGGGTATGAAGCAAGTTTGCTCCCAATTCTGCTTATGTGGTCAAACCGAGACCTCTGCAACACCTTCTTGCAGGACTTGGAAGCCCTGTTAAAGGCCTTCTTCTTCTGAGCCACGTCGCTTGCTTTGCGCGTACGAGCGTCAGCCCAAGCTCGATATGCCGCGTGCTTAAGCGCGTCTGCGCGATCACATTCGGCGCCAAACCATGGACGAGCTTGCATTCTTTACCGGCCGCTACTTCTTTCTTTTTTTAGTCATGCAAGTTGTCGTGACATTTCTGGTAGGTCAATTTGCTATTAAGTGGCAAATTAATGGAAGCCGCTAGCTCGTTCAAGTTGGCCCGACCACAACCAATACTAATAATACACGAAACTGCGCTGTTGTTAACGTCCATTTCATTTTTTTTTACTCTCACATGTGTTTATTTCGAATCGACTTCCACACAGAACATGATAAATATATTTTTGACGCAAATGACTGCACTTTCTCTTCTTTTATCAGTAGATTTGACAAACTGCACCCAAACCTATAATTATGTTTAGATATCGTTAACAATTGGTCAAACAGGTATTGAAAATCAACTATTCTTCGCTCTTCTATAGATAAGGATGATGATGATTCCTGAAAAAAAAAATGTTCCTGACTCGTATTGTCTTAGGTACACGTCCACATTAAATATAAATACTTTTGAATAAAATCACACCTTATTTGATTCGATAACAAAGTCATCGTCTGAATCTAAATCCACTGGTTGGGTTTGATTCTCCTGTAAATTTTCTTTATTCTGTGACAAATTGTAGTATATTTTAACATAATATACTAGGCACCTTTAAATGTAAAGTCGCTGTATAACATCCAGACAGTCAGAAAGTAAATATGGCGAAAAATATGTAAAAATAATATTTTTATTTTCTGACCATATCTGATTGAACCTCTTCAACATGGACTGAATATTGCGGAATATTATTTCCGTCCGAATGATTATCACCTATATTCTGAAAGTATATATTATATAAATAGTTTTAACTATGCGTACCTACTTTATAGGGTTATTTGTAAAACACTGGCAACCTCTCAGGACTATGTTACCTACATCATAAACAAAAACTTTTGTTCTATGACTTTTAAAAATTTATCATATTTTAGTTCATCAGATTTTCATACAAAAATAAAAATATTTTAATTGAATATTCTAAACATTACGAAGTATATGCGAAGCAAGCGATAGTACAATAGCGGAGGGGAGCGGGGATCGGGCAGCGGGGGTGCTTGATGCGCTTGCGTCGCGTCATACAGACGTAGGTATACCAAAATACAAAGTTGAAGTGTGTTAGAAAGAGCAACGAAATCTTGAAGGGTTATTTTTGGTAAATGAATTATGTTTTGTAAAAAGTCATAGAACAAAAATTGTTATTTATGATGTCACTAATACAGTCCTGCAAGGTTGTTAGTGTTTTACAAATAACCCTGTAAATGAATATATTATTGTTGGTATATTATAAGTACATTATTTATTTTTATACGATGTAACATAATAAACGCAAAACATCCTGTGTGGTCTCTCAGACCAAGAACTTACAAAATTTCACTTTACGAGTTAAGTTTAGAGAAAAAATATGAGACTTTCAATATAAACTGAAACAATTAGATCACCATATATAGTACAACTAAAACAAGTTATGAATTTCTAAAAGTAGGTCTTGCGTTTATTTATTTACACCCTGTACGTAACACAATGGTTATAATTACCATGAATAGTTCAAGTTGACACATATTGTCAACTTTATTAGTGTCTATAGTCGTTTCAAAATTTTCATTAGCATCTATTTCCTAAAAATTAGCAACATTGTCAATTAGTATGTACTGGTAAATGCTATTTCAATACACTTACTCGAAAACCCGCTCTTATCCCTACCGCTTTTAGGCACACTATTTACTGTTTTTCGCACTAGTGCGAAAAAGTACGCGTGCTCGTTGCCAACATATTTTATTACATTTATTGTATCAGGCTAAGCGCTAAGCAATCACGTAAAAATGTATCAATCAGCAGCACTCAGATCCATATAAAACGCTCGCCTACGGCTCGTGTGAATTCGTCCTCGGTCGTAATGACAAACTTTCTCCACTGTATCAAAATGTACTATTTCACTTCTACTGCTGATCGAAGGTAAAATCTTACATGTTCTGGAAACGAAACCGTAGCCAGTGCATTGGACTTGCGTTCTTTAAGAACTTGTCTTGCACGTATCAGCCCCACATTTTGTTTTTTTTTTCCTTTTAGTGACGCCTTTATAATGCGTCCTTTTCTTTCGACTCATTATCTGCAAAAAAATCGGTCCATTAACGACGGAGTTCTGAGGTAACAAACATAAAAAAATGATTAAAACATACAACCCAATTGATAACCTCCTCCTTTTTTTAAGTCGGTTAAAAATATCAACTTTCTGTGGATGGTAATATAGCTGCCATTAACCATTGTAGATGGCATTAGTGAAATAATTGTAATTTAATCATAGTAGTAGAGTAATTCCGCAGATAACCTTTACATACAAACATACAACAGTTACCTCTAAGTACTATTGAAGTCGAAAGAAATTTAAACAATCTTAATAAACAAACTACATAAAATAAAAAATAATACTTACTGGATCACAACGTGATAGTCGGCGTACAAATTTGGGAATATATTCACGTGAATTTCGCGAGCGGCTCCGGAACAAAGTAGTACGTGGTCACTCTGGGAGAGCCCGATCGTTACTGACGCGATCGTGTTTGCGCGGTCGATAATATAGTTCAATTTGTTTGTAATTTACGAAATGAAGTTATTGTTTATTTATAAAATAAATTTTAGATTCTATTAACAGATTAACTTAAGATTGTTGTGTAATTTTTAAATTTTCTTAAAAGTGTTTCTAAGGTATAGAAAAAAATACTTATTTGTACAGATGTTTTCCAAGAATTATGTTTTTTCAACATTTTTTTTCTGCTATATTTCCTATTGAAGTCAATAATGTTTTCAACCCATCTGAGAGTAGACCATATAATGATGTTACTAATATTTTTTAAAATGTTATAAATCATTTGTAGTTTGTGTAAAACCTAGCCAAACTTCACTCGATCGATACTTTTGCGAGAAAAGGGTTTTGAATATGGGTAATTGCCATTAATACACACATTATTTTAAAAAAATAGTCAAGCCAACTGAGAGAATAAGAACTTGACTTTCATAATCCGAAAAAATAAGGTTTAAATTCTTCTTACTTTTCTCACAAACCATGATCAAAAAGGTTCAAAATGAGATAATTCTGTGCACGGAGCCTTATTACACATTTTTCATTAGATATTTTGGAAACACCTATACCTTTTGGATATTATCTACGCTTGAAATTCATAATTTACTCAAAACTTTAAAAAGTCAAAAAGTATAACAATAGGAGCCTTGCAAATTTAATCCAGACTGTACGAGCTACGCTGTACATTGAACTTTGTGCTAGTTTGTACGTCATACTTACGAATGCACATACTGTTTACCTGTGCATTTAACATAGCATTTAAGTCGAATTATTATGTAATTATGACAAGTAGCATTAAATCCATCAAGGGAAACGTTCGTCTACTCATTTACATAACATAACATAACATTTTCACTGTTGGGCATTACAACCCCAACATTTGGTCCTTCGAGCAATTAAGTGTGGTGTGTAATTTGGATCCTTTACGGTTACGAATCGGTTGGACTGGTCTCTCACAAGCGAGTCGCCCCAGTACCAATTGAGAAGGCGCATATCGTAGAAGAGAAAGGTTTCACAATACCAAGAACCAGGAGTGTGGAGCAACTGCCTACTTCTCAAAACAACAGTTCGTCATTTCGTCGTAAAGCTTGGCAACATGACGTGATCAGCAAATATGTACGAGAACCAGCACGAACTTTACGAAAACATCAAAAAAGTCGGCATCAACATCAAGAAGGATGGCTGGGACAGAAAGAATTTGGACTACTTCAAAAGGCGGATGCAAATGCTGGAAAACCTTTGGAGTGAATTCCAATTCAACCATGACCGTCTTTCTACAGAGGTAAGTGCAAGTCATCCTTATTTTACAAATGATTTGTACAACATAACATTGCAGTGTTACAAAGAAGTCAAGGAGGTAATTCGTCTGCAAAATCAACAACTGTCGACGCACAAACGGTCCGCAGGGGGACCGGGTGTGCAACCATCACCGCTCGAAAGTACCTCGATACAAGATCAAGCAGGTACGTCGAGCAAGAAATTACAAGAAGAACAGAATAGTGAGGAGGAAGAAGATACCAGTGACACAAATGGAAGCAACAACAGGGATCAATCGCCTTCTCGACAACAACAAAACCCTAACAAGAGGGACACGGGCTCCAACAGCAAACTGGACGACTTGATGCGCAAACAATCGGCGAACTTCAAGGCCTTCATGAGAGCTGTAGCCAACATTCAAGTGGAATTCATCACAGAAAAATGGGAATTCCAGGATGCGTTACAAACATTACAAGCGCGTTGGTCTGCTATTGACAATCTCCACTGGGAAATTGAGTGCGAACTCAATGGGGACAAGAACAAAATATATGAAGAGCGCTACACAAGATTCGAAAACCAATTTATCGATCTGAAGAAAGCAGTAAACACGAAGATGTGGTCAGGAGCTTATCGAGAAAAAACAACACCAAAACTGGAGATACCAGTATTCCATGGAAAGTTCAATCAGTGGACACCGTTCAAAGACCTCTTTACGGAAGCCATCCATAACAACACATCCCTGTCAAATGCGCAGAAGATGCAATTTTTGAAGAGCAAGGTACAAGGAGAAGCTGAAAGGCTGATACAACACTTACAGATAAGCTCGGACAACTATTTAGTATGTTGGGACATTCTCAACAATCGTTTCAACAACAAAAAACTTATATTTACATCGCATATCAACATGCTCTTCAATCTACCTGCTATGCAACAACAGTCACTAGCACCGATCAAGAAAATACATGACGTCACCATTGAATGTTTGCACGCCATCAAGAACTTAGGGGTGGATGTCGGAACCTGGGATCCGCTACTAGTGCATATTTTGGCACAAAAACTGGACGCTGAAACATACTCAGATTATATCGAATCACTGAAGAACTCGCGAGAACTACCTATCTTACAGGAACTCTTAGACTACTTAGAGGCGAAGTTTACTTCAATGGAAGCGTCGCAGCGCAAACAAGATCACTATCAAAAAACAAGCTCTGCTACAAATCAGAATCAGGAATCATCCCATAACAAGAAATACAGCCATCATAACAATAAGAATCAGGCGGCTAGTAACAACAAAGTTACGAAAGCGTTCCATGCGTCAACATTTACTTGTCCACTCTGCAATGACGAGCATGGCCTATATTTTTGTGCTAAGTTTTTAGAAATGTCGAATGACGAAAAACTTAACGCAATAAACAAATTGCAAGTCTGTATTAATTGCTTATACAGCCATAAAGGAAAGAAATGTACGTCACACCATCGTTGTCGCAAATGCAAAGCCAAGCACAATACGTTATTACACGAGGCCGCATCAAAAAACAATAAAAATCAAACAAATTCAGCATCTCACATCTCACAAAATGATGAAGAAGCGTCGGAGATTCTATTAGCGACCGCCATAGTAAAGGTCGAGGGAGCTGATGGAACTCAGTACAACATGCGGGCTCTTGTAGATCAAGGGTCTCAAATATCATTGATAACAGAACGAGCAGCTCAACTTCTCGGGATCAAACGCCAGAAATGTAAAGGAGTTGTCTTTGGAGTCGGAGAAAAGGAAAGCAACTGCAAGGGCATGATAACAATTTCATGCAGCTCTGTCTTCAGCGACTTCACGTTCAAAAAATCAGTATACATAATGAAAAACTTAATCAAAAATCTACCGAACAAAACCTTTGCAAAACCTTCATGGCCACAAATACAGGACATCAACCTGGCGGATGCAGAATTCAACAGCAGCCGACCAGTAGATCTATTACTTGGAGCAGATGTTTACTCCCAGATCATGCTAGGAGGAATGATCAAGGACAATGATGCCACACGACCCATCGCACAACAAACACACTTAGGCTGGCTACTATGCGGACAGGTCAAAACAACAGGATTACAATGCAACGTAGTGTTGAACAATCTGGAGGACATGATACAGTTCTGGGACTCCGAAGATATCAAAGACCAAGTAGACTTTTCAGTGGAAGATCAGGAATGCGTTGAGTACTACACCAACACCACGCAACGTTTAGAAAATGGAAGATACGAAGTGAGACTTCCAATGAAACGCGACTGGGAAAGCAAGCTGGGCTCCTCCAAACAGATAGCCATTGCCCAATTCAAAACTTTAGAACGGAAATTGGGAAAACAGCAACACTTAGCAAAGGCCTACAAGGAATTTATAGCAGAATACAGTGACTTAGGTCATATGCAACAATCAACATGTAACAAGACACTCGACTGCTACTTGCCGCACCACGGCGTCGAACGCGCTGAGTCAACAACAACCAAGTACAGAGTTGTGTTCAATGCTTCCGCAAAAACTACCACTGGCTGGAGTCTAAACGATCTCATGTACAAGGGCCCGAACCTCCAACAAGATTTACAAACAACATTATTACAGTGGAGGCAATACAAGTATGCTTACACAGCTGATATCGAAAAGATGTACAGGCAAATTTTAGTGGCCCACAGTGACCAAAGCCTACAACAAATTGTCTGGCGAGAATCACCGGAACAACCTCTACTTTCATATCAACTCGCTACAGTAACTTATGGAACCAAAGCAGCGCCCTTCCTGGCCATAATGACACTAAGAAGGCTGGCGGAGGACGAGCGTCACAATTACCCAGAAGCTTCAAGGGTAGTGAAGGAGTCATTTTATGTCGATGATCTCGTTCACGGATCACATACCATTGAACAGGGACAGAAGCTTATTTCAGACCTAAACCAACTACTCAAGAGCGGAGGGTTCAACCTTAGAAAATGGTCATCAAACGAACCGGCACTCTTGGAAAAAGCAACAACTCAACAGAACACTGAAAACACTGTCTTTAACTTCAAGACAGACAAAACGGCCAAAACGTTGGGCCTATGCTGGAATTCAACAGAGGATAAATTTACATTTCAATCTTCAATTTCAAGCGTCAGCAAGAAACACACAAAACGCAGCTTATTAGCTGAAATATCAAAATTGTTCGATCCACTGGGATGGCTAGCTCCGTTATCAACGAAACTGAAATTACTATTCCAAAAACTCTGGGCAGTCAAATTACAATGGGACGACGAAGTTCCTGACAACATAAACAAAGAATGGTGCAAAATACAAGCAGACATAAGAGCGATAAACTCGTGTGAAGTACCAAGGTGGCTCAGATGTGACAGAAAACAAGCAATAGAACTGCATGGCTTCAGTGACGCCTCCCTGGAAGCTTACGCCTGTGTCGTTTACGCACGAGTTCAACCATCAACAGACGTTACACTAGTCGCTGCAAAGTCGAAAATTGTACCAAACAGAAAAACAACGACATTGCCCAAACTGGAATTAAATGGAGCGCATCTACTATGCAAATTAATGCAAAAAATTAAGGAATCCTTACATCAACATGATATTCAAGTCTTTGGCTGGACGGACTCTATGGTGGTCCTAGGCTGGATACAAGGAGACCCATCACGATGGAAAACATATGTGGAGAATAGAGTCCAGAAAATCAACACAGTCATACCGCGTTCGTGTTGGAATTACGTCAAATCATGTGAAAATCCCGCTGACCCCGCAAGCCGAGGCCAGTACGCCGGGCAATTGATGGAAAACAAGCTATGGTGGCAAGGTCCTACTTGGTTGTCATCGATTGAAATGAGGACCCTTGTGAAACAAGCCTATACGTCAGACCAGGAAGTAAGGAAACCATCGGTAATGAAACAAGTCAATGCCGCTCAAACCAACACAGAAACCATGAACATTATCGAACAATTATTGCGAAAACACAGCTCTATAAATCATGTCATTCGAATAGTCGCATGGATACGTAGAGCATTGAACTTTACAGCTCGAACATTAGACTCGAAACATAACAAATTACCGAGTTACCTTACGTTGCAAGAACTGAACAGCGCAACTAAGGCGATTGTAAAACAAACACAAGAAAATATATTTGAATCAGACATGAGTCATTTACGTAAACACGGCAGAGTGACTTCAAATAGCAAGTTACTGCCGCTCAATCCATACATAGATCAAGAAGGCTTGCTAAGAGTCGGGGGAAGATTGAACAACGCTACAGTTACTGAAGAGATGAAGCATCCAATGATCATCCCTCACGACAGCCACCTAACGCACTTGCTCATCGATCAAGCTCACCAAATGACGTTTCACGGTGGACCGCGACTCACGTTGTCGCACCTTCGTCAAAAATACTGGATCATCGGTGGTGTGCGTGTCACGAAGATGCAAATTAGAAAGTGCGTAACATGCCGAAAAATCAGCCCAACAAAACAACAACAAATTATGGGTGAACTGCCGACTGCAAGAATAAACCCTGCCCCGCCATTCTACCATACAGGAGTGGACTACACAGGATTCGTCGATATTAAGATGAACAAAGGAAGAGGGGCTAAAACCACTAAGGGTTATATAGCTATCTTTGTTTGCATGGTAACAAAGGCAGTGCACATTGAGTTGGTCTCTGATCTTACAAGCGCGGCATTTTTGGCAGCCCTTAACAGAATGGCAGCAAGGAGAGGCGCCCCCCGCCATATGTACAGCGATAATGGCACGAACTTCATCGGTGCTAATCGACTGCTCATGGAACAATATGGGGAAATAGAAAACACCTACAAGAACAAACAATTACAGAAGGAAGTCGCCGAGATGTTCATACAGTGGCACTTCAACGCTCCCGCATGGCCCTCGGCTGGTGGATTGTGGGAACGAGCCGTAAGAAGTTTGAAACACCATTTAAAACGAGTGGTGGGCGAGCAAAAGTTGACATTCGAGGAGTACACTACAATCTTAACAAAACTAGAAGCATGTCTGAACTCCAGACCTCTGTGTGCGCTGACTGAAAATGTGGAAGATCTAGACTGTCTGACGCCAGCACACTTTCTTACGGGAAGGTCAGGATTAACCGTCATCGAAACAAGCGAAGACGCCCGAACAAGATGGGAGCTTACTAGAAAAATGTTCACAGAAATCTGGAAGAAGTGGAAAAATGAGTACTTAAGCCAACTGTTAGCAAGAACAAAGTGGCAGAAGACTCAGAACAACGTGAAGATTGGCGACCTGGTTGTTGTGCATGACGACCAGCGGCCCGCAGGAAAATGGTTAATGGGCAGAGTAACAAATAGTCACCCGGGAAACGACGGAAATGTACGCGTCGTGACCCTGAAAACAAAAAATGGCTTCATACAAAGACCCATAACAAAAATATCTATTTTACCAATAAACAGCGAGGAAAAATTTACTCCACAAAACACCAAAAATGGAGACATAAAACAAGCTACACAGGAGACCACAACTAAACGTCAAAAACCTTCCAAGACAAGCAAAATCAACCTAATCGGATTGGCAATGACCTTGCTCTACCTACTGAGTCCAGTAAGCTCGACAACAAACACAACAAACTTTATCGAATTGCAACAAGGCTTATATTACGACAAAGCAACAAACATGAAATTGATTCGCGACGAGTGGAAGATAGTTGTCTACTACGACGTCAAACCCTACTGGCATGGTACAGCAGTTTTCACAAAATTCAGCGATCATCTCGGAACCATATGCTCAAAACTAAAACAGAAGACTCAATGTGAAGTCATCACGTTGCAATTACAACACGCGTTTGCTGAACTCGAACACTACAACCGCATATTGCTGAATCCGCAAGGTCGGGTGAATATGAGAAGCAGACGCGGCCTTATCAACGGTGTCGGGTCAATCGCACGTTCCCTGTTCGGCGTATTAGATGACCAATTCGCTGAACAATATCAACGAGACATAGAACTAATCAAACAAAACGAAAAACATCTGGTTCTATTGTCCAAAAATCAGACGACTATAATAGAAGCTGAATACAACATTTTAAGAAGATCGGAAGAAACAATCGCAAAACAGCACAAATTATTCAATCAACACCTCCTAAGACTAGACCAGCTGACGGGCGACATTCAACAAGAAATTGAGTCGCAAAACCTATCCATCGAGTTTGTAATGTCTGCCATTGCTGCAAACAGCTTCATGGAGCATCTCAGAAACGTTCAAGAAGTGCTGTTGGACACCGTGACCAACATTTACAACGGCAAGATGAACTTACACCTCATTGCACCAGAACAGCTACGTGACGAACTGAATGTCATATCCGGCCAGCTATCAAGAGATGTGGCGCTTCCCATCACCAACATTCAAGATGATTTCTTCCAGCTATACCACCTTTTACAAGTAAAGGCAAAAATGACACAAAAATATCTGATCATTGAGATACGAGTGCCGTTAATTAGCAGAGAAACCTACGAAGTTTACAACGTCATACCTGTCCCAAAAAAGGATGGCGTCGACATGGTCACCCTACTGCCTATAGCGGAACTGTTATCAATCAACATAAAGAAGAATTCATACCTACCAATGACTACAACTGACCTACATCAATGCATGCACTACGACAGTACAACTCTGTTGTGCCCCACGAGGTCACCAATATACCAGATGCAGTCCGAAGAGAGCTTCTGCGAGAAAACACAAGAGTCGTCTGGCTGCAAAACAAAACATGAAAGCTGTCAAAACAAGTGGTTGGAACTGACCAACAGAAACAATTACCTATACTTTTGCTGTGACGCTTGCAAAATACGCGTCATATGCGGGAATCAAATTTCAAATGCACTCCTTAACAACGCAGGGGTAATGACACTCGGCAGCGACTGCACTATCAATAGTGAGACGTTCACGGTACATTCCCAAAGGCAGCTGATGGACACAATGCAGGCCCAAGTTGAAGAACTGACGCTGGAAATCCCACCTATTAATCGGATCATGAACCTATCGGTACCGGTCTTGAAACATGAACCCGAAAAAGAAATAGCGATGGAGCAGAGCTCATTACTACTGGATCTGGGAAAACAAATAGAACAGATGAAGGCCGCGACCGCAGAAGACACAATATATGGTCAAGCAACATACCACGACATCCATCAATATGTTATCATATACGTATTGACAGCAGCAGTAGCGACAGCAGGCGCTATATATGCGTACCACCGACTACGCAAACATTGCAGGACTCAAGAAAAATCTGAGACTCCACCTGTTCCCAATCCAGCGCCCCGAAGGAGGTCGACTGCAAGCATCGTGGACAACGCAACAGGATTTGACGACACAGATATGAGCAGGGCGGTGCACTTATCGAGTGCACGTGCACTAAATAAAGCAACGTCGCCTATTGCGCGTTGTGATTCTATTGTATAAGGCTCGGATTAGATTATTTTATTTACATTTTACTTTTAACATTGTATTTAACACAACATTTTCAAGTTTTGTTTACCTTTTGTGAGTGGGCAATATGTACGAGCTACGCTGTACATTGAACTTTGTGCTAGTTTGTACGTCATACTTACGAATGCACATACTGTTTACCTGTGCATTTAACATAGCATTTAAGTCGAATTATTATGTAATTATGACAAGTAGCATTAAATCCATCAAGGGAAACGTTCGTCTACTCATTTACATAACATAACATAACATTTTCACTGTTGGGCATTACAACCCCAACACAGACTGAATGACGACAATTTTTTTCAGAAACTTAGTGCAGTGGGCACGGCACATTGTTCTCAGAACAAATCGTCTGGCGACCGCGTACCGGAAGACGCAGCGTTGCAAGATCACTAGGTTAGGTAGTTAATAAATTAATAAATTGTGATAAATTATTACTACTTAAACTTATCTACATTCAATCTGTCGGCTGAGTGACGATTCGGACACAATATGTTCGGACACAGTATCCGAAACGGCGCATTTAAAACGATTTTTTTTAATCTAAATTTAATGAGTTGCTGACGATTCGGACACAATATATTCGGATACCACCAAATTTAGATAAAAAAGTTTTTAAATGCGCCAATTCGGATACTGTGTTCGAACATATTGTGTCCGAATCGTCACTCAGCCAATCTGTCTAGCCTCTTCACAATTTAGTTGGAATCGGTTTACAATCTAACTGGAACTGGGGCAGCTAAATACCAGTATTTCACATGGAGTTACTACCTATCTGAGATCTAAGACCTTATTACTCATCATCACCATCATCATCATAATTTCAGCCGAAAAGCATCTGCTGCTGGACATAGGCCTCCTCAAGTGTCGCCACAATGACCGGTCCTGACCGACGACCTGGTGTGGGTCGCGGGAATCCGACGGATGCGAGACGCACAGGACCTTATTACCCACTAAAAAAATAATAATAGTAATCTATGAAATTGGCGTTATTTAAAATGGGTTACTTCGAACTGTGATATCTATTGACTAGAAATTATAAGTTCAAATAAACTTTATGTAAACCCAAAGAAACCAATAAATAATTATTTACAAAAAAAGAATAACGTTCTTATAATAAACAATTTAAACTTAAATTATAAACATAGCATAATCAGCCTTTTAATGTTCCCACTGCTGGGACTCAGGCCTCCTGGAGACATCCAGGAGAGGGAATGAGCCGTAATCCACCACGCGGGCCCAGTGCGGATTGATGAATGTCACATGTCTTTGAATTTTTGGTTCTAGGATATGCCGGTTGCCTCACGATGTTTTCCTTCACCGTTTTGAGAGCAATGGTGATGAAATAAATTACACAAAGTAATGCGCCTGGCTGGGTTTGAATCCACGACCTACAACTCGTAAGTCGGGGTCGTTACCACTCGGCCACCACTAACTTAAATTATAATTACTTGGAATCATAAGTTCAAATTTTCAATCCAAAGATATGACAGTCCAAAGTAAGCCGTTTTAAAAAACGGCAATTTTATAGATTAACTATTTATCTAGGACATTGTATTAACTACCTAAAGTTTACTATGAATTGATATACATTACAATAAAATATCCGAATTAAACTTAGTTACGAACAGTTACAAAACTATACTGTATGTAATACCAGAAATATATGGAATTGAATAATTATTTATTGGTCAGAAAAAATAATATTCGAAAGTGGGATTTATCCCTAGATTGAGTAACAAACCACAAACTTGGCTAAAAACCAGTATTGATTTTAGAATTTACGTTGTATGTGAATTGCAGAATTGACTGAAGAATGAATAGATTACTTATGGAGAATGAGCGTGCTCCATCGTCGACCACATCATCGTTTATCATCAGGTCAAAAAGTGGTCAAGCGTGAACCTATTAACAACAAAAAAATTACTAAATAATACAAGCCATATTACTAAGCTGAGTTAGAATCGGCTTTGCAGTTTGTTATTTTTCTTATTAAAAAAAAAAATCAAAAAGGGGTTTTGTTGGGTGGTTGCCGTATAACGCACCGTATTGCAAGGCTTACTCTTCCCATGAGCTTAATCACCACGCTTGCTCAGTGCGGATTGGCGATTTCAGACAGAAAGTCTAGGTTTCCTCACGATGTTTTCCTTCACCGTCAAGTCAGTGGTGTCTAGGTTACTAGCCTCGTAGAAAAGCACGTATGACTTGAGAAAAGTCACATTGGTGCTCGCTGGGTTTGAACTCGCTCCTCGGGGCGTAAGAAGCGGTTCATATAAAGAACGGGCCACCACGACTTAATATAATTGCGCGAAATAAAGCATCTCATTCAATCGAGACCAGTTTTTTTTTCTCAGAAGGAGGGTATTTGTACAATAGAAGAAACGGCGTCGAACTTGCAAGCAGAAAAGAGGGGTGTGATTTTAAAGTGTTTTGTGAGCAGATTTATAAAAATCACGAATAAATTATTTATGATTTGTAAGTATTTTTAGGGTTCCGTACCTCAAACGGAAAAAATGGAACCCTTATAGGATCACTTTGTTGTCCGTCCGTCTGTCTGTCTGTCAAGACCCTTTATCTCGGGAACGCGTGGAGGTATCGAGTTGAAATTAAAACCATATAATCAAGTCTGCAGTCTCTTGAGACTGTGTAAAAATCAAACTTCTAAGTTAATGAAAAAAAAAGATACGGCCGTTTATGTCGCAAAAATCGTATATTTCGACACTCTCAAGGGAATCAAAATTCATAGGGTACTTCCTGTTGACCTAGAATCCTGAAATTTGGCATTAAGCAAGGTCTCATAGCACAAGTACAGAAAAAAAATTGTAGTTACGTTACAAAAAAAAACTTTTTTTGCGATTTGGAAAAATCTTCGAGAAATAGAACTATTTACATATATGTAAGTTTGTACGGAATCCTCAGTGCGTGAGTCCGATTCGCACTTACCTGGTCGTTTTTAATAATTTTTATTTCGGTTTAAGATTGATCAAATATATTTTCGTCTTTGCCAACTACCTGTTAACTACATAACGAAAGGTAGATGTAAGTATAGGTTTTATCAATGGCAGATCTTATTTATTAAAAGCACTTCAAATCTAGATATCATAAGTACTTAGTTTAAATTAAAACCGTTACGGTAGCCCGCGAAATTCAAATTTTCTTTAGTTTTTTTGCGTCCGGACCGAGCTCAAGTTGTCGACGGCACGGTGTTCCACGCGCGCCTCAAGGAGATGTCAGCAAAACCGTAGGGGGCCTAGCAGGGTCGAAGCCTACTGGGGCCATGGGTGATGCGGAAGAGAACCCCGGGGCCCTGGAACGAAGGCAAAGAAGGAACAGGAGTGGGTTTTTAGTCAGTAGAATTCTGACACTATCTAACGCTCCGCCCAATAGCGGGGGATGTTATGGATGATTTTCCCACCGAAAAAAAAAAAGGTAAAGGCCTTATTATTTTTTTCTTGTTTATTTACACTAGGAATTATTTACTCCTGTATCGTTGACGCCTTCACAAACATGTAAACACACATACACAAGACACCCAGACCCGGAACAACTATCTGCAGGCCATACAAATATTTGTTCCGTGCGGGAATCAAACCCACGACACACAGCACAGCAGTCAATCGCTCAACCACTGCGGCGACCGTGCAGTCAGATTATCTAGGTATATCTTTATTATTATTATAAAAAATATGAGGAGTAGCTGACTGACTGACATATCAACGCACAGCCGAAACTGCTGGGACTAGGAGCGTGAAAATTTGTCCAAGGCTATCTTTTTTGAAGTAGCCGAGTACTAAGAGAGGATTTTTCAAAATTCAGCCTCTAAGCGGATGAATGGGCCTAAAGTTTGTACGGAGAAACCTATAGTGTCGTCTGTTAGTCGACACCGTCACCGACCCGCGCTGAAAACCAGCGCTGTGGACTTGTCGCATTTTTTGCGTGTGACGTGGTGCATATATGTTTTTTTTTTTTAATTATTTATTTGTAATCTGTTATGGAAAGAAAGTAAACATGTTTGTTTTGCCCAAATGGACGCACAATAAAATACAGTAATCTGTCCATGTGTGAACTGGGCATGACTGTGCTGCACCATAGACACTAGTGTCATGTTGTGTATAACATGTCTAGACATGTTATAATTGCGCCTTTTCCGGCAAATAAAATGTTTTTCTTTCTGTTTCTTTCTTTAATTCTTAATTCTTTATTGTATACAAAAACATACATAGTACACGGTGATAGGTTCATACAGTTTATGTACAAAGGGGAGCTTAACTCAACAATGAGTTATGAGTTAGTTGTTGTCTTTATTTCCACGCGGGCAAAGCCACTGGCACATATAACTATAATTGTTTAACTAAATAAGCTTGGCTTATTTTTTTTTTTTTCGGGTGGGAAATTCATCTAATGACATCTCTCGCTCTTGGGCGGAGCGGGAGATAGTGTCAGACTTTTACTGACTAAAAACCCACTCCTGTTCCTTCTTTGCCATTTTTCCAGGGCCCCGGGGATCTCTTTCGCATCACCCATGGCCCCAGTAGGCTTCGACCCTCCAGGGCCCCTACGAAATAAGCTTGGCTAGTAACCCATAAACATATTCAGAAAGTCATTAAATCCCCATAAACTAGGAATAGATGGTATAAACAAGCTACACACTGCTATTGTGCACTTATACATGTTTATGAGGGCTACGCGATACTTAGACGAACATAAACTCGGTCCGGCACGTCCCGGCATCGATCCGGCTACGTGACGGGACGGCGACGTGGTCCGGCCAATGTTTTGACTTATTTCGGGAGGGTAGTATAGATTTTTGGTAATGGCAGTCGCTTCTAAAATTGTTGTTTGGGAGGTTCCTTGAAAAATAAAACATTATTATTGTCTATGTATATAAAAGGAGAAACTGACTGACTGACATATCAAAGCACAGCCGAAACTACTGGGACTAGGAGTATGAAATTTTGCACAAAGCTTCCTTTTATGACGTAGGCGAGCACTAAGATAGGTTTTTCCAAAATTCACTCCCTAAGGGGATGAAATGGGGGTCCAAAGTTTGCCGCTGGCAGAATCTAGTTTCTTATATTATACTAGCTTCTGCCAGCGGCTTCGCCCGCGTGTAAGTCGGTTTCTCTATACAAACTTCCAACAGGGGGGGTTGGGTTTTAAGGGTGGAGTTTCGTAAAATCCGCACCTTACCTACACCTTATAAGAGAACCTAAATTTTAAGTTTGTAGGTTTTATAGTTTCTGAGATTTCGTGATTAATCAGTGAGTGGTATTTCGCTTTTATATGTATATGCATGCAGATGATACATGTCTGGTGTACGCTGATAACGATCTAAATGTAATAGAAAATAAAATTCAAGCCGATTTCACGAATATTATAAGGTGGGCACACGATAACGGAATACTTATTAACATAAACAAAACAAAATGTATGCATATACGCTCACCTTATTTTAAAAATATTGGACGCTCGCCGCGCATTATAGGACACAGCTATGAATGTCTGCATAGTGACGGCAGTGTCTCACAGTGTGAGTGTGCGGCTATCGAGGTGGTGGAGGATTACAAGTACTTAGGCCTAATAATAGACACCAATTTCTCGTGGTAAACGCTAATTATTAAACTTTGTGATAAATTACGATCGGTTCTTGTAAAATTCCACCACTTCAGTGTGTTACTGGACAGGGCTACTTTGTTTGTTGTATACTATGCGCTGGTGGATTCGCTGCTTTCTTATGGACTGGCATGTTATGGACGAACGTTTAAAACATACTAGCCTTACAATTTTTTTTTTTTTTTATATTAGCTGACAATAAAACCAAACTACGATGTAAAAGAACTAGTTATGAGAAATTGTTTGTTGAGTGTAAAGTCCTGCCGGTACATGAGAGGGTAGCGCTATTAGTTGCGTTAGATCATTATTGCCACCAAGAGTACAAAATCAGGACTGTACAATTAAGGCCTCGAAGTAAAAAACAATGTCAGACGTTCGAAGTGCCCACTTGCAATAATTACTATGGACAAAGATGCGATAAAAGTTTAGTTCCAACAATATTCAACAGTCTACCCGAATGCATATCGAAAGTGCGTCAATTTCCAAACGGGTATACACCCGTTATTAAATATTTCCGAGTTTTTATTTTTATTTTTTTTCGTTATTTATTATTTTGTTGTTTTTTTTTGTTTTTTTTTTATATATTTTTTTTTTGTTTTTATTTGTTTTTTTTTTTTGTTTTTTTTTTGTTTAACGTCGAAATATTTCCTAAGTGTGAACGCATGATTGTTTCGTATAGTATTATTTAATATTTTGTATTGTGAATTGAATTTAAATTAAATTAAATTGGATTGGATTGAATTCAAATCAATTCAAATTAAATTTGCTAAGGTCGACTGGTAGAAAATGCCTAAGGCATTAAGTCCGCCTTTGTACAATGTTTCATTAGTGCATAAAGTTTTAAATAAATAAATAAATAAATAAATTTTCAATTTTTTTTGAATAGGATGGGATAGATTGATTGATAGACTGATAGATTGATTGATTGATTGATTGATTGATTGATTGATAGACTGATAGATTGATTGATTGATTGATTGATAGATTGATAGATTGACAGATTGATAGATTGATAGATTGATAGATTGATAGATTGATAGATTGATAGATTGATAGATTGATAGATTGATAGATTGATAGATTGATGATTGATAGATTGATAGATTGATTGATTGATTGATTGGATTGGATTGGATTGGATTGGATTGGATTGGATTGGTTTGGATTGGTTTGGTTTGGTTTGGATTGGATTGGATTGGATTGTGAATTTAAATTAAATTGGATTGTATTTAATTGGATTGGATTGGATTGAATTGAATAGGATAGGATAGGATGGGATAGATTGATTGATAGACTGATAGATTGATACGAATGTCCAAGATGACTTTGGTGATTTTCAGAATGGATTGCTGGATGAGTTTCTGCCTAAAGCTAGTGGGGAAGATAGAACGATATTTTTGATGAAATTGATGACCAGAGCTGTAATTGATAGATTGATAGATTGATAGATGATAGATTGATAGATTGATAGATTGATAGATTGATAGATTGATAGATTGATAGATTGATAGATTGATAGATTGATAGATTGATAGATAGATTGATTGATTGATTGATTGATAGATTGATTGATTGATTGATTGATTGATTGATTGATTGTTGGATTGGATTGGATTGGATTGGATTGGTTTGGTTTGGATTGGTTTAGTTTGGATTGGATTGGTTTGGTTTGGTTTGGTTTGGTTTGGATTGGTTTGGTTTGGTTTGGTTTCGTTTGGTTTGGTTTGGTTTGGTTTGGTTTGGATTGGATTGGATTGGATTGGATTGGATTTGATTTGATTTGGATTGGATTGGATTGGATTGGATTGGATTGGATTGGATTGGATTTGATATTTAGTGTTTTTGGATTTGAGTAATGTAGGTACCCACATATTAAAAAATAATATAACTCCCTATAAAAGTTGGCTGCTTTGTTTTTTTTGTTTAACGTCGAAATATTTCCTAAGTGTGAACGCATGATTGTTTCGTATTATTTAATATTTTGTATTGTGAATTGAATTTAAATTAAATTAAATTGGATTGGATTGAATTCAAATCAATTCAAATTCAATTTTCAATTTTTTTTGAATAGGATGGGATAGATTGATTGATAGACTGATAGATTGATTGATTGATTGATTGATAGACTGATAGATTGATTGATTGATTGATTGATAGATTGATAGATTGATAGATTGATAGATTGATAGATTGATAGATTGATAGATTGATAGATTGATAGATTGATAGATTGATAGATTGATAGGTTGATAGATTGATAGATTGATAGATTGATAGATTGATAGATTGATAGATTGATAGATTGATAGATTGATAGATTGATAGATTGATAGATTGATAGATTGATGATTGAAAGATTGATTGATTGATTGATTGGATTGGATTGGATTGGATTGGATTGGATTGGATTGGATTGGATTGGTTTGGATTGGTTTGGTTTGGTTTGGTTTGGTTTGGTTTGGATTGGATTGGATTGTGAATTTAAATTAAATTGGATTGTATTTAATTGGATTGGATTGGATTGAATTGAATAGGATAGGATAGGATGGGATAGATTGATTGATTGA
Organism: Mythimna impura; assembly: GCA_905147345.3. NCBI lineage: Eukaryota > Metazoa > Arthropoda > Insecta > Lepidoptera > Noctuidae > Mythimna > Mythimna impura. The sequence goes on along the minus strand of LR990362.1, from coordinate 7,655,018 downwards.
TAGATAGATTGATCGATTGATAGATTGATAGATTGATAGATTGATAGACTGATAGATTGATAGATTGATAGATTGATAGATTGATAGATTGATAGATTGATAGATTGATAGATTGATAGATTGATAGATTGATAGATTGATAGATTGATTGATTGATTGATTGATTGATTGATGGATTGGATTGGATTGGATAGGATTGGATTGGATTGGATTGGATTGGATTGGTTTGGTTTGGATTGGTTTAGTTTGGATTGGATTGGATTGGTTTGGTTTGGTTTGGTTTGGATTGGTTTGGTTTGGTTTGGTTTGGTTTGGTTTGGTTTGGTTTGGTTTGGTTTGGATTGGATTGGATTGGATTGGATTGGATTGGATTGGATTGGATTGGATTGGATTTGATTTGGATTGGATTGGATTGGATTGGATTGGATTGGATTGGATTGGATTGGATTTGATATTTAGTGTTTTTGGATTTGAGTAATGTAGGTACCCACATATTAAAAAATAATATAACTCCCTATAAAAGTTGGCTGCTTGCTAGTGCTGTGATATAGGCGCCAACATCCTCCCGCCGTTGAAATCTTCCATGTTTTCAACCCTTTAATTCATCTGCAGTAGGCAATGGGCAAAGACGAACTAGAGGTCGACGAACAACTCCACGTTGCGTTTTCACGTCAGCAACTCTCGTGACACCATCTGCACCAGGAAATAATCTCAGTATGCGTCCAAGTCTCCAATACAGGGGTGGCGTGTTGTCTTCCTTCAAGAGTACTAAATCACCGATGTTCAGGCTTGATTTGTCGGTCCTCCATTTGCTACGTTGCTGTAAGTCTGCGATGTATTCCCGTTGCCACCGATGCCAAAAGTGTTGATGAATTTGCTGTATTCTTTCGTAACGTTGTAAACTGTTACGGTTGCGGTCTTCTAGGTTAGGTGATGGAAGAGCAGTAAGGGCCCGACCAATGAGAAAGTGACCAGGGGTGAGGCATTGTAGGTCATCAGGAGAAGAGGATAGGGGACAGAGCGGACGACTGTTAAGAATCGATTCTACAATAACATTATTATGAAGCACTTAGGTAGAATGGACAGCAAAGTTGATATATGTAATAAATTTTCGACCACCTTCACTCAAGAAATCTCAGAGATAAAACATATTTGTCAGTGTAAGTTTCTGGATAGATGTGAACAATAGCCAAATGTCAATAAGATTTCAAAAAGCTTGTCCAGAAGATGTTTATAAAATTATCAAATCCGCAGGTGTAGATAATATAAGGGTTAAGGAAATAAAGCATCTAAAGTTTCAACTAAGTCCTGTACTGGCCTTATTTATCAACTTATGTGTAGAGAAAGGTCAATACCCGGAACTATTAAAAACTGCACTGAAAAGGCCTATTTTTAAGCAAGGCGCACATACAGATTACTCGAACTATAGGCCGATAGCTATACTTTCAGTAATAAATAAAATTGTGGAAAAGTTTATTGTAAACCAAATAAGTATTTTTTTGGAGAAAAATAATATCTTAACAAATGCCCAACATGGTTTTAGACGTGGTAGGAGTACGGCTACGGCTCTGGCGCAGTTCTCTAACGATATCAATGAGTATTTAGATCAGCGGAAGCAGGTGGTGGTGGTCTATATTGATTTCAAAAAAGCATTTGAGACCCTGGAGCACCACCAGCTGCTTCAAGCTATGGAGGAGTGTGGGGTCGCGAGGCCACTTAATACCTGGCTTCATGCGTACCTCGCAGGCCGAACGCTGAGAACTGTGGTCGATGGAGTGGTCGGGGAAGCTAAACCTATCACCTATGGTGTGCCTACCGGATCGGTCTATGTTCCGGTTGGATTTATTATGCATGTTAACAGCATGTGCAATGTGGTGCAGAACTGTCATATATACAAGGTGCAGTTTTGAAACTGCACAAAATTTCAAGAGGTTGTAATAAAACTCATAAATAATCATATAAAAATACGATACCTGGTCAATAATCAATAATACTTGTTATTTTATTTTCCTAATTTTAAGTGTTTTTCAGAATAATCCTCTAAATAAACTTTAAAAAAAACACAGAATCACCCGTTGCGATTTATCGCACGTCATGTCACTGTGTGTGTAAGCACGGTAATATTATCTATACAGTATTCCAACTTCATACAAACGGTCGAAACGCGTGCTATACCTACGCGCCTCGATCTCGAGGTGCGCTCGGGATGCAGACAGTCGCGTCTGTGCCGCGCGATTTTTTCTATAAAAATAAGTTTAAGTACATATTTATATATTTAATATGACGAGTAGGATATATTGTGCTGTTTTTGGTTGCATGAATTCTTCATTTAAAACCAAACATATAAATTGTAAAGTAGCTGCAGGTATCTATAACCAAGTAAAAGATATTCCTTTTTCTTCACCTTGTCCATGTTTCCCAAAACAATTTTTAATTAAGCTTTAGAATGCGGATTTTTGTACTTTAAAATTTAATAATATAGCATTTCGTAGGTACGTCTCAGTCGAGGCGCAAATATTTTTCGGTCGCAAATATTGAGCACTTCCTATTCAATTCACAAAGTATTTTATTTGTTTATATAAAAAAAGTATATTTACAATCACAAAACTAAATGGAAACACAAAGTAGGCAAATGTAATTAAAATGGTGGAGGCAGGCAGCCATAGTGCGGGCAGCCCTATCGCATGTTTACGTACCGCGCGGCTGTAGGCATTTATTTCAAAGATACGGCCGAGTTACAATACTGTATAGATAATATTACCGTGGTGTAAGTGCATCAACCTGTACGAGGCTCCGCCCACTTATTCTACGAAATAATTTAGCCTTAGATGTAGTTAGAATTCGATAATCATTTAATAATGTACATTATTGTCTTAAATTTCGCTAATTAATAACTCATTTTTAAGCATCACTACAATGCAATGCGAAAATCTTTTAAAAGAAAAGTTCACGTTGACGTCTTAGTTACCTATCAGCTGATGAATAAAATTGTTAGGCCGAGATCAATAAACCTTACATCACGTAAGCAATATTCGCGTCCCTGCTGCACAACTTTGAACTTTGAACCATAGTTTTGCTTTATTACTGAGACCGTGATTGAGACGCACTAATGTTGGTATGTTGTATGTAGGTTGTTGACTATGTCCTCCGTTTATCAAGCGCGCCGCGCGCGCGCGGTGTTTAGGTACGAGCGGCATGTAGGCACTCGGCACAGTCGCGCTGTAGGTAAATTCATTCCCAAGGTCAGTTTTTCGTACCTAATAATTTCGTTTATAAGGGATTAAGTTGGTTGATATGAAATTTTCCTTCCTACTTTTTAACGGGCTGAGGACCGACAAAAATACAGCAAGATAATTTGTGCTAGTTTAGTAGGTACCTATGTGTTAGGGTTTTTAAGTGATTGAATCTTGCCTCATAAAAGATGACAATTAAAAGGCGTACATAGTGCCCACTATAACAATCTTGCTACCTTAAAAAAAAATAGATTAAAACAAGATGCTTACCATCTAGTGGGATCGCAGTCAAGCACTAGTTTATATCAAATAAAAAAAAAAGTTATCACAAAGAAAAATCGAATATTATTAGATTAAAAATTAAAATAAATAGAATTTACCGTCAGATCGATTAGTTACCGTGATCTTGAAACGCAAAGGGCAACTGAAGGAACATCAAGGGTTTTAGTCAGCAAAAGTCTGACACTCCTTGTCGCTCCACCGAGAGTGGAAGAAGTCATTTGATGATTTCCTAAGTAAAATAAAAAGGTTGTCGGTTGTAGGAATAACTTGACCAAAATGGAGTATCACAGATACAGTATCAGTGTGGAGGCCTTCCGTAGGATTATAACCCACGTTCTTTTCTGACTTACGTCAACACACAAGATCAACATCTCCCAGGCTATGTAAATCTACCTAAGTCTTGACCATCGAAGCCAAGTTGCTAGTCTTTCGGTTTTTCTACCGGTTGCTTTACGGGGAGTGTGCGCCGGAATTGCATAACTTAATTCCGCCAAGCCCGCTCTGTCATCGGATCACACACATACGCGATGCGCCGCCGGTACATAATAATAATAATATAATAATAATAATATAATATATTCCACAACTATCACACAACGCCGTCTAGTCCCAAGCTAAGCAGAGCTTGTGTTATGGGTACTAAACAACTGATAAACATACTTATATATTTCTAAATACATACATATATAGATAAATTACACCCAGACACAGAACAAATGATCGTGCTCATCACACAAACATTTGTCCTGGGTGGGAATCGAACCCACGACCTCCGGCATAGCAGTCAAGGTCACTAACCACTAGACCAACAGGCCAGTCATAGTGTGGACATCCTATCCATACGCACAAAACGTGTGTACAGCTAAGGAGTGGAATTCCCTGCCGGAGTCTCTGTTTCCTGATAGCTACAAACTAGGGTGAATAGGTTACTTCTAGGCAAGCGTGCTCCATCATCGACCACATTGTCGCTTTCCATAAGGTGAGATAGTGTGTATGTTTACAAATAAAGAGAGTACTCACGAAGATATATAGGCAGTTTTGAATTATGATGCAGTCAGAAATATGGAGCTTGTTGCAAAGATCACCTTGCAAAAATTTATGTAGATAGGTATATATTTTTTTAATACAAATAAGAAATAATGTGAGTTAATGTGAATAATGTGTTTGGTTGAACTTAGTGAACCTATTACTAAACCGGCACTATTTGCCGTTAAAATTTGAAAAAAGAACACCTATAAAATATAAAAAAAAAACCTTTAGCATAAACACCCTTAGTCACCTGGCTTTTAGCCTCAGCAGCCAGGTTAAAGCCTCATAATGCTGGTGTTACTATGCGCCCCACGTGCCCAGGTACCGGGGGAGAAGGGGACACCACTGGGGGTGAAGGGGGTGGGTGGAGGGGACTATTTTTTATTTCATTACCACCCTCTGGAAGTAGGTGATAGTGAGTTGTATTATGTGTGCTTGATTGTATTGAAGATTTTGTAGTAGGAGTAGGATGTAGCATAAGCTACAGTAGTGACGCACTTTGAAGTATCGTACTAAAATTATAAAGGCTTTGTATGTATGTGTGTGTATGTTTGTTACTCCTTGCTTAAACGGCTGAACGGATTTGGATGAAATTTGGCACACGGGTAGATCATGTCTTGGAATAGCACATAGCGGGATTGTTTCCTATTTTTGTGTTTTGTAATTTTCTATATTCACGAGGGCGAAGTCGCTGACATTAGGTGATTTATCATAATTATTAGTCTGGCGATATTTTTTTTTAGGTTGACTGGTAGAGAATGCCTAAGGCATTACGTCCGCCTAAGTATCTTAAGGGTGTTTTTAATATCATGCGGATTTCATCACAAATGCGGGTTTGCTCCGCATGCAGAAAATTTCAAAATGCAATAAAACGCGTCCCGCGTGCGTATTCGACGCATTACAATAAATACTTGTATGAAATGGACATTTGCGGGGGTTACGTGTGCGGAGCAATCCCGCATACGTGAAAAAAACTACACGATATCCTTTTTTTTGAAGTCGGTTAAAAACACCCTTACTTGCATGAAGATTAAATAGGTAATTTTCGTTTTGGAAATTGGACCTATGATCTATCAATCAATATCAATATTTTACAAGCAAAACTGTTGACGTTTTGGCAATGGAAATTCTTAGATAGGTACCTAATTGCTATTTTCAGATAGAAAGTATCTAAGAAGGTAGAAATGTAAATGAATAAGTCGGAAGTCTACTAACAAAAATGTATTTACCTAAAGCTGATATTGATTGGTTGATATTAATTTGACTTCAACGAAATCTACAAAAATGCGGGTAAATAAAAATTCTGTTTGGTCGTTCGAACAAACAACTCGCCGCGCTGCGCATATTCTCTCATTTTAAAATATCTTCATAACTGCAATGATATCTACACATTTTTACCATAATTTCACCAACATAGATATTTATTTTTATTTGTTTTTAGGGTTCCGTACCTCAAAAGGAAAAAAAACGGAACCCTTATTGGATCACTTTGTGATCCATCTGTCTGCCTGTCTGTGTGTCAAGACCCTTTATCTTGGGAACGCGTGGAGGTATCGAGTTGAAATTAAAATCATAATTATACCTACTCAGGTCTGCGGTCCCTTGAAGCTGTGAAAAAATCAAACTTGTAAGTTAACGAAAAAAGAAGATATGGTCGTTTATGTTGCAAAAAACGTATATTTCGACACTCTCAAGGGAATCAAAATTCATAGGGTACTTCCCGTTGTCCTAGAATCCTGAAAACTGTAAGTTTGTAGTTACGTCACAAAGAAAAAAACTTTTTTGCGATTCGTAAAAACCTTTGAGACTCGATTTGGAAATTGAACTGTTTTCATTGGTAAGTTTGTACAGAACCCTCAGTGCGCAAGTCCAACACGCTCATTGTTTCGGGTGGAAATCGAACCCACGACCTCCGATATAGCAGTTAAGACCACTAACCACTACTACTCAATTCGTTTGTATTGCAATACAAAGGTACATTCTATAAAAACAGAAACTTACCATACAATATGACAAAAAACACCGTGACTAAGGTCCGAGCACAAATTGTTTTTGCCCAAAACTGGGCAGTTTTTGTGGGAGTGTGAGAGTTATATTAAAAAAGCGACAGGGTAAGTGCTATACGATTGAGGTGACATGTGTGTGGACAATGCGCAGTGACCACGAAGCGAGCGAGATCGGAATTATAGTACATTTTGATACAAGTGGAGAGTCACTGCAACTGCTAAATTACAAATTCAGAGTTCTCTGCGCGATTAGACATAAATAAAATAAATAAAAGTTCTGTCAACTATTGGGTAGTTGCCCGGACCAGACATAACACCCGTCAGGTCGGTTATCAATGGAGGTTTAATAATAAAATAATTTTTTTAAATGTTTTTTTTTATGAGTTTTGTTTAAAAAAATATTTATTAATTTATACATATAAATTAATAAATATTTTCTACTCAATAAATAAAGGAAATAATAATAATAATTTTCCGACTCACACTTGCCCAGTTTTTTTTACATTGAAGTCGGTTTTGTTTTTGTAAAAAGATTTTTATTTTACACTTTATAGCTGTTATGGTACCAGCACTAAAAAAAATAATTCAATATCGGTCCACAATTGACCGAGAAATCGGTGAACATATGTACATAAAAAAAAAACATTCAGCTGAACATATGTAGAACCTTCTCCTTTTTGAAGTCGATTAAAAAAAAAACGTTTCTGTTTCCAACAATTTTTAAATGCATTTGTATAGTTAAAGATATTTTTTTTTTATTCAGAGACATTAACGTGATAAATAATACAGTATGTCAAAGCAATTATTGCCCAAACAGAGAGTATTTCGCCTTTTTTGAAAATCTTTGTTGTTTTTCAATATTTAAGTTATTATTTCTGAAACAATAAGCGCACCATTTATTTATTTTAGCGTTTACTGTGCGCGTGTATCGATATCTATGGCGTCACATAAGAACTACTTCTGCATCGCGCACTTAAAGTTCTCCGCACGTTTAGAACATAAAGAACAGCCCAAGATCATCTAGCGGGCAGTTGCCCACCAAAAATAAAACCCGTCTGGTCGGAGGATCCTCCCTTTTCAACGAAGGTTTGCGGGACTTTACTCTCTGTTCCGCACACCTCCAAACGTGTCTATGCTCTAAGGAAAAACAAACTCTGGTGTCTCTTATCAACCCTCCTCCTTTAATAGCGGGGCACAAAATCGCTGTTCTCATAGCCCTCACTAATGGCCAGCAACAAAGCAGGGAGGTAACTCTACAGTCGGACTTAAGGCGAGTTGCATCGTAAATCATAGCCTAATCCGCAACACAAGATAAATAGCTTTATATTGATTGTCAGGGATAACTGCTATTAGTGGTACTTTATTGTAGTTATGTTACGGAAGTTGGACGGAAGTATGAGAGAAATTGTCGTGTGAAATAATTTTGAATTAGCGTATATAACATAGCATATCATAATCAGCCTTTTAATTTTCCCACTACTGGGACTCTCCTCGTGGGGGCGATCGGCGGCGGCGATCTCTCGCGCCGGGCCTTGGTACAGGCCATGGTCCGGAGCGAGGAGGAGTGGCAGGCGGTCGCCTCCTTCTGCGAAGCAGTAATGCTAGCAAAGGAGGCGGCCGATCGCGTAAGGCAACGGTCCTCACGCCCTAATCGCCGCCGGGATTCCGATCCCGATTTCCGGCCACCGTAGGCGCGGGCTTGCGGACGGCGAGCAATGGGTGGCTCGCCGTCCGACCGTCCGGTAACCGTCCGGACCGAGCCCAAGTCGTCGACGGCGCGTATTGTTCCACGCGCGCCTCAGGGAGATGTCAGCAAATCGTAGGGGCCCAGCAGAGTCGAAGCCTACTGGGGCCATGGGTAGTGTGAAAACGAAACCCGGGGCCCTGGGACGAATGCATCGAAGGAACAGGAGTGGATTTTTAGTCAGTAAAAGTCTGACACTATCTCCCGCTCCGCCCAAGAGCGCGATTTGTCATTAGATGATTTTCCCACTTAAAAAAAAAAAACTACTGGGACTCAGGTCTCCTCTCCACGAGAGGGAATGGGCTGTAATCCACCACGCGGGCCCTGTGTGGGTTTGTAGATGTCTTATCATGTCTTCAAATTTTAGGACATACCGGTTTCCTCACGATGTTTTCCTTCACCATTTCGGAAGAAGTGGTGATGAAATAAACTACACAAAATAAAGGGCCTGTTTGGTTTTGAAACCACGACATACAACTCGAAAGTTGGGAACATTACCAATGCCTACCACTGGTCACACAAAGCAAAAAAAAAAAAAAACAAAAATCAATCCCCGTTATTCTACGAACAGATAATCCTTTAAAAATGGTCTTTTCGAACAAAAACCAGGGATCAAATTGCCTAAAACGAATCGAAATCCAATCTCGAAAATGGCTATAAATAAAAATGGTTACAATGAGATCCTCGACAATTGGCATGTTCGTCAAAGGCGCTTAATAAGTTTCTGCTTACTTGTCCATCATCACTAAGAGTTTTTATAACTTGAACATGACATAGGTATAATCAAAGAAAACTACACCTGCTAAAGTTTACTTCCGTTTGAGACTTGCCTGCTGAAAATTTTAAAATCCTACAATGAGTTTTCAACTTTGTATCTAAAATGCTAAGATTGGTTTTCGATTGTGTTAGGTGGACATCAAAGGGTTAAGACGAGTGGAGAAACGGCTTCTTACGGGTAGTTCCGACTCACTTATTTTGTCCATACTAAGACAATGTATGCGGTGAATTCGCGATTCGGCGGTAAAAAGTTATGAGGTGACGTAGGGTTGTCACATGATTTGTTTGAGTGCCTTCAACTAGAATATAGGTTTAAATAATTTGATATTATCTTTGTATATTGCATTTTGCCTTTAAATTGTATTCTTGTTTTAATGCTATATTTAAATAATAAATATGATTAATTTACATTTTTATAGATTAGTTATTAATTGAATTACGGATTAGATTATTACATACTTAAATTTCAGCAGTGGTGGCCGAGCGATAACGGTTCCGACTTACGAGTTGTAGGTCGCGGGTTCAAACCCAGCCAGGCGCATTACTTTGTGTAATTTATTTCATCACCATTGCTCTCAAAACGGTGAAGGAAAACATCGTGAGGAAACCGGCATGTCCTAGAACCAAAAATTCGAAGACATGTGACATCCACCAACTCGCATTGGGCCCGCGTGGTGGATTACGGCCCATTCCCTCCCCTAGAGAGGAGGCCTGAGTCCCAACAGTGGGAACATTATAAGGCCGACTATACTATAGTTAAATATTATGATAACTGATCAATAAACGTACCCAAATGACAGCGAAAAATACTTTTACGCCTAAAGAACCTTCTACACCAGCATAAGAAGCAGTAGTCGCCCGGAGCATGATTATGGATCTGTGGCAGTTATAGTAAATTAAATTTTAAATGAAATTAAATGAAATTATTATTCGTAATTAAAACGTCTCAACATTATAAATATAGACACTATGGGTCAAAGTGAGGTAACCCCAATACAAGTGTATTTTATAACTTACTGGCGTTACCGCTAGGCTGTAATGAAGTTTAATGTTTGGGAAACAATAAAATATATTTTTGTACACTATTTAACACTAGAAGCGCGGGTGTCCCAAATTTGACCTATTTCGATTTTCTTCCTGCTCTAATTAATGTTTTATTATGCGTAGAATCGCAATTTTTTATGGCTTTTTATGAAATCTCATGTAAACAATAATCAACATATTTCATAAAAAGTCATAAAAAATTGATTCTATACATATTAAAACATTAACTAGAGTCAAATTTGGTACGTTCAATCTTCTATTGTTAACACTAAACAACAAATAATACTAGTGTTTCTGGTAACAGCATCAAAATTGGTTAATAAATAAAGCAGCAATTAGCATTTCAAATGTTGATATGTGGAAGAGTGGGGGCATGGTGGGAACTTCCACCTGAAAGATTTTCATTAAACCCCGAGCAAACGCCGGCGTTCGCTCGGTCATTGTCTTTCTATTGTGTCTCTAATGAGGGTACTCAAAAGGTTCGCTCGATATTTTCAATCACAGTTCGAATGAAGTGGTAGCCCTACCAGCATTACCGATGACGCAGTGTTGTGTGAGTGAATCCATCATGTTCAGCACATCGTCGTCATAGCACCTGATGATCTATTGAATATAACAAATGGATGCTTCTATAAAGCTGTCCTCATAGAAGAATTCATTTGTTTAGTGGAATTATCATAGCGCCGTCAATTGTTGTTATGGGAACCCATTTCTTTGCGAATAGAAATGGGTTCTGTTAGTTTTTTAACTGATATAATTATACTTTGCAAGTATCCCAAAGTTAAAAGTCCCCTATTTGCTGTTCCAGGACATGGTGTACCCGTGTGTCAAATTTCATCCTAATCAATTCAGCCGTTTGAGTGTGGAGGAGTAACAAACATACATACACACACATACATACATACGTATAAACTTTCGCATTTATAATATTAGTGTGATGGTATGATTTTGATGGAGGGATGAAACGGACGTTACTAAAAGAGTTATGAGTATACATGTGGATGCATGGAGAGGCAGAGGGATGTCAAAGAAAAGATGGATGGATTGTGTGAGAAGTGATATGAAAGAAAAAAGAGTTAGTGATGGCATGACGGGTGACAGGACGATGATGGTGTGATGTTTCTGATGCAAGTTAATATTAACTTACCATACTTACACACAATTTAGAATTAGGAACACCTTATTTAGAATGTTTTTTTTTAATTGTTTTATTTTGTTAATGTTATTTTACTTATACCTCGGTAGGCAGATTGCTGCCGGTATATGATTTATATATCTAACTAGCTTCTGGCAGCGCTGTCACCTGCGTAAAAGTAGGTTTCTCGATACAAACTTCCAACCCCCGTTTTACCCCCTTAGGGGTGGAGTTTCGTAAAATCCGTTTTTAGCGGATGTCTACACCCTACAAGGAACCTACCTGCCAAATTTTAAATTTGTAGGTGTTATAGTTTCTTTGGATTAATCAGTGAGTGGTATTTCGCTTTTATATATTTAAAAAAAATCTTGTTACAAGAATGAAAGTTAGCATGTCTTGGACTAAATGTAAGTTAACGAAACTCCGGCCCCCAAGATACAGGCGCTGCCTAGTTTGGGGACCACAGTTCAAATTAATATTAATTTTACCAGTTACTGTGAGTACCCAAAACATAAATTTAGTATTAAGATACATTCTGTAACACTGGACTAATAAAATATTATTATTATATTATTATTAGTTATTGATTTTGAGGTAGCTAAGATTCTTAACAGTGGCAGTAAAAAAGTAGTGGTGGCAATGCCGCCAGCCTTTTGGGCACACTTCCAGTCGATAGCGATGCGGAGGAGTTTTATGACGCCATAATTTTAGCTAGTAGTTTTTGCCTTAAGTGTATATATAGTTTTAATTACTTAGTTGTTTTTATTGAATTAACCTTTTGAGTGCGTAATTAGAGACACAATAGTAAGACAATGGCGCGTGAACGCCGGCGTTAATGCGGGGATCAACAGCTTACACATACAGTTACTTCCATTAGAAATAGAAAAAGGTGTAACTAGAAATTGAAGATGTTCCTCTAATTTTCGTCCTAGGTTTAAATGTATAAAGGCAAACGCAGAACAGATGGTCGATGGTGCCGAAGGTTTCTGGCTTTGAAGGGTGGTCTTTACTGTCTTTTTGTAACCCACCGTAATCGTTCAAGACAAATAAACTTTTTTGAAATAGGTAATATCTAGTAGTCTTTAATCTCCAATATTTTTCTTAGACTCTGATATACACGGAGACCAGGTAGTGGTCCAGTGGTTACTGACCCAACTTACGAGATCTAAATCATGGGTTCAAACTCAGTCTTCAGTCTCAAGGAAGTCATCCAGGACATCCCATCAGATCCTTCGTGGTCTGACTCCTGGTATGATTTCTTTCTTAAAGCTTTCTGTTGCTAGTCCTTTTATTTTTTATTATTTACGTTATTCAACATTACTTTGTGTAAATTATATAATCACCACTGCTCTCAAAACGGTGAAGGAAAACATCGTGGGGAAACCGGCATGCCCTTGAAGCAAAAATTCGAAGGCATGTGACATCCACCAACCAGCACTGGGCCCCCGTGGTGGATTACGGCCCATAACTTCTCTTAGCGATGAGGATTGAGTCCCAGCAGTGGGAACATTTAGGGCTGATTATGCCATACAATGGTTAAACGCGTAATTCAAAGAAAAACAAGAATGTATTTGTTGCATTACTTTTCCGTCGGCATAACTCGTGTGCCGGAACGCAAAGCGGCGTAAGTGAGAAAATGATAAATATTTTAATTGAACATTTAGTTTTTGTATATTTTCACGGTATAACGCCTTGTTTGGTGAGCGATGGGCAGGCGGAAAGTTGAAACAAAAAATGTAAGTAATTGACAGTTTGTAAAAATAATGATGATGATGCAGGAGGACGTTGTTCAAAACAGTTTTTTTTGTTTTGTAAGTGTTGTTTGAGTTTATTATTTACTCCAGAACATTTTTAAATAGCTTGCAGAATGGTATACTTAAGTTACTAGACAAAGGCTTTTAAACAAAATGGAATTCTTTCAACGAAAACGGTTATCAAAAGACCACTTTATTTAATTATGATTTTTTTGCCTCCGCATGCTTTGTACATTTAGTCAGGGTCAAGTTTTAATATATCGATTCAATCTTCTCGATAAGCTTCACTGAAGGAGTCAATTTGTACTACACTAAAATTTTCAGCTTCTTTTATCGAGATCGCGCCATGGTTTCAGGTATTGTCATAGATCACCTATAATGGTGGCACCGTCAGTTATTTATCACCGTTATATAAAATAGTATCCTAATGATTTGTTCATAAATATTCTTTCGATGACCAAGCCATTTCACTATATTGAGGGAAGACCATCACTTTCCTATGTAAAAAATATATACCTTACACTATATATATACTATACTACCTAGACTAATATTTCTATACTAAATAGTAATAATAATAATAAGTATAATAAAGTTGAAGAGTTTTTTGTTTGTTTGAACGCGCTAATCTCAGGACTACTCATTCGAATTGAAAAAATCTTATAACATTGGATAGCCTATTATCGAGGAAGCCTATAGGCTGTATAACATCATGCTACGACTAACAAGAGTGGAGTTGTAACTAAAACCGCGGTTGAAACCGCAGGAGACAGCTAGATTCTAAATAAAAATATAGACACCACACCATATTCATACATAATTCACATCTAATTAGTTAGGACAGGCACTAAACTTTTATCGCCAGTCCATTTGCAAAGTGATTGAAATAAATCGGACGAGAAAACATCATTTTTTGTCTTATGCATTGTCGTTAGTTGGTCGTATATGGTGCGAGTGCAAGTTGTGGCTTCACGGGGTGCTTAAAGATAAGATTCGATTTGTGGAGAAAAGATGGTTATTATGTACCATTTCAAATTATTTAAAGCTGATGTTTGGATAATGTTTCAGTTTGTAATTCTTCGCTGGAATGAATGTAGCAAAATATCCCAAGGGTACATAACCCCGGAATAAAAAGTATCCTATGTCATATTCCAGGACATAATCTAACCGGGTGCCAAAGGGCATCCAAATCTTTTCAGTCGTTTTATCATGAAGGAGTAACAAACATACACACACATCTATCACCATCTACACATTCATGTACCTAAAAACCTTCGTCTTTATGATATTAGTGTGATCTTGCATACCATTTAAGTGGTGACTTTTTCTTATCTTCTTGCTGATAAATTAACAATTTATCTTATTATAAACTAGCTTGTGCCACGGGCTTCACCCACGTGATAGTAGGGAATATAAATTGCATCGGCCCTGCTGGGTCCCTACGGTTTGCTGACATCTCTTTGAGGAGTACGTGAAACACTACGCGCTGTCGACGACGCCGTCGATCCGGACGATAACTGGACGGCCGTACTGCGAGCTAACCATTGCTCATCGTCCGCAATCCCGCGTCTACCGTAGCTGATAGTGTGGGCCGCGGTCGCGGTGGTTGGGTCGGGAGGATGTCAGTTGTCTCCTTCGCTAGCATTACTGTTCCCTCCAGACCCAGAGCAAGCACGGCAAGGAGATTCGCCGCTTCGTGGGACTTTGCGGTATCTCCGCACTATCTGGACGGCCATAACTCTATGGAACGCGGTCAGCTTGGCCGCCAGTCGCTTCCGCAGTGACGGCGCCCACCCACACCGGGCGCTCCGTAAAGGGCCATGGAACGCACGATTCCCGCGAAAAAGTGTATCTATGAAAAGGACCAATTAATAGGTATCCATACCTAAGTATCCATCGACAATGAAAAATAAAAACAAAAGCAAATACAGTACGTAGAGTAGAATAATGAAATAATAATCAGAACAACATAGTTACAGAAACAGATACGAAAATTGGCGAAGACACTGGTTCCTAACTAATATGATACAGTCAACGCCCCTTGCATTCCAGGGTCAAGGTAACTCTTGAACTAACATTCTAACAATGAAGATCACATCTTAATCTTCATATGGATTTAATAACAGGAAAGTCAGAGTAAAATAAAATATATGTTTCGGAAAACTTAGAAGTATTTAAATGAAATTACTTGTGTCTGGTTAAACGATGTAATGTCGAATGAAAAATCTTTATTAATTTTATAAAAATGTACGTAGTTATTGACGGTGGTCGCAAAATTATTATGTTAAAGTTGTCAAAAAATAAAAGGCCTGTTTCGACATCTGTCAAAAACGAATACTTCAATACACAAAAAGAATACTCCCAATATATTCCATCATATTATTTAACGCGCCAAAAAAATGAATGTATTTTTTTAAAACACTTTATTTAATTAATTATTATTTTATTGTTTCTTTCAGTTACGTTCCAAGTTACATTCCAGGGTATTTCTCAAATGTCAAAAGATTTTTTTAACGAGTTTAAGATGTGTTATTTTTTGTTTATTTAGACCTGTTGTTAACTAATTGGAGTGTTGCGGTTACTTTTTGACAGCGATTCATAGATTTAAACAATATACATACTTACATAGATATAGACACTCATTAACCTACAAAGACTATAAAGAAACATAAGATCTCCACATGTTGGTATCAATTAACTGCAAAGGACCTCAAATTTGCGAAAGCTGTTTACGAAAAAAGAATAGTCTGAGTTTTAGTGTCAAAATATTTAGCATTCACCAAACCAGAAACAGTGGACAAATATCGAGATATCCCAACATATTTGACACCTAGCCCCGCGGGTATCCATCCATACGTCCCCTCACCGACATTTCTCTTCATTGTTCCACTTTTTATCGTCACAAAGGTACCGATGAATTGGACTGTAGAGCATCCCAGAGATCCCGCATCGATCCTATATCGAACCAATGGAATGGAAACACATTGTCATATACAATGTAATTGTATATAATTGGTATTTCTTAAGAACAATGACGCCAAATTACTCCTTGACTCAAATAATTGCGTTATTTTTTTCAGTTCATTGCAAGCTCGGCTTTGATAAACGCCGATTGTTTTGTGCACAAGAATCGATTATTTTGTATCGGTGTATGAAATGTCAGTGAACATGTACCGATGGTTATTTTAAGGGTTTGACAAAAAGTGTTGTGTGAATTCTCGTGTAAAGTGGTAATTTTGATCTGATAGCATCATCGATTGGTTTTGTAAGCCAGTCCGATTCGTTATTCTTCGGAGAAAGCGTTGAATTAGTAAGCTTTTGAGAAAAAATTAAACGTGGAATGTCGGATCTGCTGTTTAAAATGCGGCGCTATTTTGATAATTTGACATTTGCTCTATGACTAGACGAGCTGTCAGTTTGTCACTTTTACAAATATCTTTTTTTTCCTTCGCCCTATTTGGGCAGGCTAAGGTAAGGACCACAACGCCTCGTCATCAGTACCTAAAATGTTAAGTCTCTTGGGGTAACTTCTAGTTCTATTAGAACTAGAACGCGGATCAACTAAGTATAGATATTTAACTCATCCTAATGTTTTTGCAGTATTTGGCACCAAATTGTAATTCGAGTCGATCTTCTCGGCAAGCTTCGCTGATGTAGTCAATAATGCAATAAAATTCTCAGCTCCATTTTACTAAGATCACGCCAGTTTCAATAATTTCACATATCGTGCAGTACTGTAGGCACTTGATGTAGGTACACGGAGCGATGAGAACAACTACCGAATTTCACTCAAAAAACCGTTCTCTATCGTCATCTAGAAGCTTTTAAATTACCTCGATTGAACATAAGTCTTTGGAGATTGCTTTTATTTTAGTTTTTGCTCCAGTTTTATCAATTATATTCTCATCACAACCTACGGTCTACTTCAAACAGTACACCTTTCTGATTGTAACTCTGGTCACTTTTTTTTTTTTTTTTTTTTTTTTTAAGGTGGGAAATCATCCTTCTCGTGCTCTGGGTGGAGCGCGAGGGCGTGTCAGACTTTTACTGACTAAAACCACACCTGTATCCTTCAATTACCCTTTGCGTTCTAGGACTACGGGTTTCCCTTTCAGAAATTCTCCGCGGTCCTAGCTAGCGGGCATCGGCCCTGCTGGGCCCCTACGGTTTGCTGACATCTCTTTGAGGAGCGCGAGGATCACTACGCGCTGTTAACGACTGGGCTCGGTCCGGTTAATTACCGAACAGCCGGACGACGAGCTACCCAGTGCTCGACGTCCGCAAGCCCGCGTCTACCGTGGCTGGTAGTCGGGGTCGGAATTACGGCGGCTAGGACGTGAGGACCTTCGTTCCCTCACGCGTGCAGCCTCCTCCTTCGCTAGCATTACTGCTTCGCAGAAGGAGGCGACCGCCTGCCATTCCTCCTCGCTCCGGACCATAGCCTGAACCAGGGCCGGACGTGAAAGGTCGCTGCCGCCAATTGCCTCCACGAGGACACGGCGGTGCTCCGCCCAAGCGGGGCACACCTCCACCGTATGCTCCACCGTGTCCTCTGGGTGGTCCGCACAATGATGACACCCGGGCGTTGCTTCCGCCTGAATCCGATGCAGGAACCTCCCGAACTTGCCATGTCCGGTGAGGACCTGCGTCATGCGGTAGGTGAGGATGCCGTGTTGCCGCTCCAGCCACTCCTCAAAGAGGGGACTTACCGCCATAATTGTAGCGTGCCCAGCACTGGGTTGCGACAGTCGCCGTCGCCATTCCACCATGAGATCCCGCCGGAACTCTGTCCGCCATGCCGCGACTTGGCGCGGTAGCAGAGTTTCGCCCCGGCGTTGCATCTCCACGCGCAAATCGTGCATGAGTGCAAGGACTGTTGCCTCCAAATCCCATGGTGGCAGGCCAGCAAGGAGGCTCGCCACTTCGCGGGAAATCGTGCGGTATCCCCGTACCATCCGGATGGCCATGACCCTCTGGCAAGCGTTCAGCATGGCCGCCGGTCGCCATTGCAGCGACGGCGCCCACACCGGCGCCCCGTAAAGGGCCATGGACCGAACGATTCCCGCGTAGAGCCTCCGGCAGGAGGCGTCTGGACCCCCAAGGTTGGGCAGGAGCCGCTTTAGGGCAGCCCCGGTCCGTTGCAGTTTGGGAGTCAGACGTCGAAAGTGCTCCACAAAGTTCCACCGACTGTCGAGGACAAGTCCCAGGTACTTCATCGTCGACCCGACGTCGATGCGAACCCCTCCTACTGTTATTTGGGAACCCGGTGGTGGCGCGTTCCGAGGGCCATGAAAGCACATGGCCTCGGACTTGTGCAGTGCCACTTCGAGTCCCAACTCTTTGATCCTGTCCACGACTGTCGCAACCCCACGTGTCGCTAGTTCGGCCGCCGCCTGGTGCGACTCCCCCTGCGCCAGGACCAGCGTGTCGTCTGCGTAACAGACCACGCTGACCCCGTCGGGGAGGTCGCCGCGCAACACGTAGTCGTACCCGATGTTCCACAATTGTAACTCTGGTCACTAGCGTGTAATAATTGAGATTTATGTTCTAATAATTTATGATCATTGCTTTCCTCGTAGTAAGAACGACTTCCACACCTCAAAATTATAGTCCAAGATCTAGATCTATCTTGACCACCACGTTATCTTCAGTGCTTGATCTCGGCAATCTTTAGATCTTCAACGCGTCTCTCAAATCGATAGCACACAGTCTCTATACCAACTTTACGTCTGTCTAAAGAATTCAAGTTTTTGTTCTCAAGCGGTTTATGTCAGCCCTCTATTCTACTGAGGTTTTTCCATTTTATTTGAAGTATTAATGAATAACAATAAGAGTGAAAAAGTAACGCAGTTTGATTTAATACTCCTCTTATCTTCAAGATTGAGAAGATAATATGTGCAGCAATGGACGCCGGTGGTACTCGCTGTTTTAGATTTTCATTTGTTATTTTATTTATGTGTTTTGTTGTAGGTGCTGACTGTACTTGTGTTTGAAGTTCCTTGATTTATAAATCACACTATTAATATGTGTTCCAAATAGGAATAGGATCGATTTCCATGTTGTGACGTCACGTCATACTGTCAAACCGAAGAATTATTATGGTGAGCAAAACAAGAAATTTTTAAAAATTAATTTATTTACGAACTGTGAACGAAAAAAGTTTAATCAGAATCCAGTTCTTCAATTTTGCTCATCTCCGAGTTCTTCAAATTTGCCAAAATTCTTGCGATTTGACAGTATGACGTGACGTCACAACATGGCAATCGATCCTATTCTTATTTGGAACGCATTATTATAAAGGCGAAAGTTTATGAGTGTAGGTTTGTTAATTCTTCACGCTCGAACGGCTGGACGGATTTTAATGAAACTTGGTACACGAGTAGACCATGTCCTGGAATAGTACATAAGATACTTTTTATCTCAGGAGTATGTTCCCTTGGGATAATTTTCTGCTATCACTCGGATGAAGCCGCAGGTAGCAGTTAGTGGCGATTATAATATCTTTATTCGAAGCTTACTGCCGATAGACGTGTCATTTTAAATGTTAACCATTTCAAGAGTCTTAGATTAGGGTTCAAGGACTCTTCTGAAGACAGCACTGGGAAGTATACATCATCATCATTCAGCCGAAAGACGTCCACTGTTGGACATAGGCCTCCCCCAAGCGTCGCCACAACGAGCGTTTCTGTGCGTCTCGCATCCATCGGATTCCCGCGACCCTGACCACCAGGTCATCGGTCCACCTTGTCGGAGGCCTTCCAAAGCTGCGTCTCCCGGTACGCGGTCGCCACTCCAGAACCTTTCGTCCCCATCGACCATCTGTTCTGCGTGCAATGTGCCTTGCCCATTGCCACTTAAGTTTGGTGATTATTCGAGCTATGTCGGTAACCTGCTGCGCTGGCAAGTATTGTGACTTGTCAAAACTTGGTCTTGGTCTTGTCTTCGTATGAGCTTTATATTTGGACGTATCTGCTGATACGTTCAAATATTGGTCTTTATTGTACAGTATAATAGTAATAATTTTACAGAAACATAAATCTATAGGGTACAATGGCGGTCTTATCGCTAACAGCGATATCTACCAGATAACCTTTTAACAAAAACATCTACTGTCGGGATAAAAAGTATTTCAAATTTCATTCAAAGCCCTTCAGTAATTCCAGCGTGAAGGAGTAACAAACATACAAATTATATATTTGTATGCATGCAATATGATGCACATTTTCGCCTTTATTAGTGCGATTCAGTCAAATGGGGTGAATAGAAACAAAACTTTAAAGGGTATTTTCACGATATTTGAATATTTTTTTGCAGCATTTAACTGTATCAATTTATTAATGAATTGTTATTCTAAAAATTCGATGCTTTGTTAGAAGCCGATAATATGGTATCAAAGTGAAAAACCAAATCAAAGTTTTGTTTCTATTCACCCCTGTGTTTCTATTCACCCTATTTTACGGTTCTTTCACATTGACTCACAGATAAAAAATCTGCATTCTCCAAACTTATCTATCAAGTGAAGTCCGACATTGGTTTTTAATTGGTGCATCAATAAGATCTGGGTACTTATCTGATGGGTTTAATTAAACCTTACATTAATTACATTATAATTACGGGCGGACAATGACGCCACCTGTCTGGGGAATGCCGAACTAACGATCGATACGTCGTTCGATCGATCGATATAAAATGTGCGCCGGCGCACCGAGTTAAATACGTCAGTTGCTTCGATTAAAGTGTCTCGATGTTTATTATAATTTCGCGTTTAATTTATTTTTAGTTGGCGTTGACATTTTTAAAAGTATTGTTTTCTAAAAACGTTTTGTTTGACAGGATACAGTGATTATGTTTTTGTGGGTACTAATTGTTTAGACTTTTGTTCCTTGAAAGGTTAATAGGTACTTTTTTGATAGTTAAATACTTGTTTATTAATCTCATCCAGTCTCGTTTGTTACAAAGTTGCATTTAATAATTCAGAGATTCATCTCCCTGTGTGAACGCGAAATCCTACTAATAATATAAACGCAAAAGTTTGTATGCATGGATGTTTGTTACTCTTTCACGCCAAAACTACTGAATGGATTTTGATGAAACTTGGTACACGGGTAGATCATGTCCTGGAAAAGCACATATGATACTTTTTGTCCCGGGAGATAATAATAAATAATAATAATAATAAGTTTTCAACACCCTTGCTTAGAAAGTTACTCTTATTGCACTGCACTTAGGTATATAATGGCACTCGTTACCAAACTGTGACATTTTGATTACCATTATGCACTAGTGCTATAATGTAGTTAAAACCTTTTTGTTCAACCTCTTTGTTCGCAAAACAAATTTCGAATTCGAATAATTGCGTTCAATAGTATATAAATTAGTGTCTTACTTACTTATTTCATCCAATTTACAAATTAAAATGAACAAATTTAACTTGTACAAACGATTTATTTAATAAAAAACATTTAGTAAATAAATCGTACATTGAAATAAAATTTGTTTTTTTTTGTGGTCTATGGCCACCATTTTAAGATACGCGCGGTTTTTGGCGTGTTTTTTTTTTATTCCAGTTAAGTTTAGTGGCTGTATTAATTGAATAAAATTAAATACTACAAAATCATTGGAAAATGTTACATCCGTATTCTATTGTCACTACGAAAGACATTATCGTAAGAACTTTTCACGCAAGAAAACATAAACTTAAGACTGGGCAGTATGATCAAAATACCTTAGCCTACCTCTAGGGGTAAATAAAAAAAAATGATGCGCGCGCTTAAGAAAACAGATTTTTACCGCCATGTCACAGAAAATTTTACCAGTTTTACTGTTGTTTTCTTCACAAGTGTATTGAAAAACGTCGTATGACACACGTGAGTAATTAACGATTACCGTTCTTGGCTCTCTTAAGACCCTCGCCACGGCTCGGGTCTAAATACCGCCTCGACGGTAATCACTAACATTACACACTTATACCATAATGTACTATTATTTTTAATAAATTGTTTACAAAAGTTCAGTTATAGGAAACAATATAATTTGCATGAAGTATTATCTCCTGGTCCCCAAATTAGGTTTATAGCCTGTGACTTGAGGACCAGTGATTCCATGAAGGTAATAACAAAAGCGGAAGTCTGTTTTCACCAGTAAAAAATAAAATAAAACTAAGTAATAATAAAAATATAAAAAATGGCACACATTTTAGGAACCGACTCTGTGTGAGTTCCCAAAAAATGCGAGAAAGGGAGTTAGTACCTATGTGTTTTTGTGTGTGTGAAGGTGTGTGTAAGTGTGTGAGTTAGTGTGATGGTGTGTTAGTGTGTGTTCTTAAATGAGGGGAGATCTAACTTAGGCATGTGGTAAGAGTAGTTTTTCGGTTTCTTCATACGATTTCTCAAACAACCATTTCCTAATTGTGTTTTTTCCTAAGTATGTTCCCTTGGGATGATTTTCTACAATAACGCGGGCGAAGCTTGACATAATTATGGCATCTATAATCAGTAACTCATAATTATGACTGTGGGTATTTTGGTAAACGAGTAGGTACCCACAACTACTATTTTTTGCTAAAGCGGGCTTATAGATCAAGAATGTCCCACCAAAACTCTTACAAACTCGCAATATACCTACTCAAAGCCTTATATATATATATATATAGGCTAGAATCAAAGATTAAATAATAATAATATTCCACAACTATCACATAACGCCGTCTAGTCCTAGGCTAAGCAGAGCTTGTGTTATGAGCTTGTGTAATGTGTAACTGATAAACATACTTATATATTTCTAAATACATATAGTATAATGATCGTGCTCATCACACAAACATTTGTCCTGGGTGGGAATCGAACCCACGACCTCCGGCATAGGGCCACTAACTACTGGACCAAACAGGCTAGTCAGTCAATCAATTTATAAATAATCTCTAATTAAGTTTTAGAAAGGACTATACATATATGGATTGGTGTAACGTGTAACACCACCACACTCGTATTTGTATAAAACCAGTGCCTCTAAATCAGAATTTAATCTTCTAAAATTAACACTCCAATCGATCAGTTCGACACACAAATATAACAACTCAAAACACAAAGCAAACTCGCCCTTACAACCTTCACAATACAAATCAAATAGACAGCAAATAAAATATTGCATTAAAAACTTCTAATATTTTACTTTACACCCAAAAACAAAGCATAATAGCCCTTAAGGTGTGTCACATAAGAATCAAAATAGCGGTAAATAGAAGGTGGTCGATCAAAAGTTAAATATTGCAGTGGTGCGCGGGCGCACAATAGCTAGCAACGCCATCTGTCGGCGCGCGTCGATCATGGACCGCGCGACGAAAAAATCGCGTCGCCGAGCTCTATTGATACGACATTGACGGATTCGGGGGATCTCGGTTAGGGTTGGCACTTTGCCAATTTGAAAGTTTTTATTTTTGAGTTTTACGGGGCTGGGGCACTATAGTAAGTTATGTACAGTTAGAATTAGGTAGATTTTTAAGCAATGACTTGATTAGGTAAGTTCAATAAAGTGGAATGTCCGATTTAAGAAAATACCTTTTCCTTGATTTAATATTGCTTCCATACACTAAAAACAAAATGAACTAAAATTTTTGAGTTTAGCGCCATCTAGCGAAGATATGTTATGGACAGACATGGTTGACAACACGTCCGGACATGGTGGACAACATTAAATTTATGAGAAGAGAACAACGGGTTTTGGAGCGTAGTGGAACTACCCCACCAAGAGCGGAAGGCCGTTGATGATTTACAACCTTAAAAATAAAAAATAGCATACATACATATTTCTTTTCTATATTAAATGTTTTTCTTTCTTTCTTATATTTTTGTTATTCATGTACCCCACATTCATCTATTAGCTGTTTTGGCTTACTGGTTGATGTCCTTACTAATAGGGAATATGCACGAAAAAAATATGTATTATCTAATCAGTTTATCTAAAAATATACAAAAATAAAATATTAACAGTGAAAATAATATCAAAATTGGTAGGAAAGAAAACGAGGTATAACAATTTTGAGTAAATTTATAATATCTGTCTCCCACGTCAATCTCGGCCGTATGGGCGTGATGAGCCCGGAGGATACGGGTAAAGGAGTGCCCCGCTTGGGCAGAGCACCGCCGTGTCCTCGTGGGGGCGATCGGCGGCAACGACCTCTCGCGTCGGGCCTTAGTACAGGCAATGGTCCAAAGCGAGGAGGAGTGGCAGGCGGTCGCCTCCTTCTGCGAAGCAGTAATGCTAGCTAAGGAGGAGGCCGCACGTGCACGCGCGTGGGAGCGGCCCTCACGCCCCATTCACCGGGAACCCGATCCTAATTTCCAGCCACAGTAGGCGCGGGCTTGCGGACGGCGAGCAATGGGTAGCTCGCCGTCCGACCGTCCAACCAATCCGGACCGAGCCCAAGTCGTCAACGGCACGACCTGTTCCACTCGCGCCTCAAGGAGATGAAAACTCGACCCTGGTATTAAAAAAAAAAACTCCATCACGATAACAAAACTCACCCACCTGAGCCTGGCAACCCTAATATAATATACATGGCAGAGACGCCGCCATGACATGTTTACGGGCCAATTATTTGTATGGATTCCGCTGCAATAATGATTTCTTGCGTCCGCCGGTCCGTCCAGCCGCCAACCCGCCGTCCATCCGTCTGTGAGCCCCGGCTTCATATATTCCAAGCTTTTTATCGACATTTTGAATTTTGATTTTACGCAACTTTGCGCCAGAGATTTATTGACGATTTACGTAAATTGTGTCCGTTAAAAAGTTCAGTTATGCGTAAGTAGATCAACAGTGCATTCATTTGAGTGGGGCTGTGGAATGATGGCGGGGCATGTGGTTTAAATGCCTGCTAGAATTAATATATGTGTAATAAAATAATTAGTGGGTCAACTAGAAAAAGTCTTTACTAGAAATTCCAACTATGAATGTTTTTTTTTTTTTTCGGTGGGAAAATCATCCAATGACGTCCCCTGCTCTTGGGCAGAGCAGGATACAGTGTCAGACTTTTACTGAATAAAAACCCACTCCTGTTGTTCGTTGCCTTTCATACCAGGGCCGAGTCTTCCTTTCAGAATGGAATCCTATATGAAAAGTGACAAGGTACTTACGTTAAATGAATGAAACACAAAGGATAACTGAACGAACACAGGTTTTTGTTTTTGTTGGGAAATCATCCAATACGGTTTTGCTGACATCTCTTTGAGCGCGCGTGGAACACTACGGGCCGTTTTTTTTTTTTTTTTATTAATGATAGGCTCACGTTTGACCACCATCTCACCTGATGGTGGTGGATGATACCGGACGGCCGGGCCGCAAGCCCACGCCTATGGTGGATGGAAATCGGAGTCGGGATCCCGGTGGCTGATGCGTGAGGACGTCCGTTCCCTCACGCGTGCGGCCGCCTCCTTCGCTAGCATTAGTGCTTCGCAGAAGGGGGAGACCGTCTGCCATTCCTTCTCGCTCTGAACTATGGCCTGTACCTGAGCTCGGCGCGAGAGGTCTCTGCCGCCGATCGCCCCCACGAGGACACGGCGGTACTCCGCCCAAGCAGGGCACCCCTCGACCGTATGCTCCACCGTATGCCTCATCGTATGCTTCACAGAATCCGGGCAGTCCACACAATGGTGATACCGGGCGTCTCTTCCGCAGGAATCAGTTGCAGGAACCTCCCGAACTTACCATGCCCGGTGAGAACCTGCGTCATGCTGAAGGTGAGGACGCCGTTACTTTCTTCCAGCTACTCTTCAAAGAGGGGACTTCCGCGTTTATTTTGTTTCGGTGTTTCTTCTCAGGGTAGTCAGCTAGGAAACAACGGTCTCATCTAGTTTAAACTGATGAAAACATTGACGTGTTCTTAAATAATAATACGTTTAATTCGACCATCACAGGATCATATCACACACACAATAAAATAACAACAAAAACATATACAATTACAAAGACCACATACACAAAATAATCGGACACGTAATATGTATTAACAGATTTCGATTACTACTGCAATGGTTCAGATACTGACAATCGAACCTCTGCGCGAATGCCCTCAGGATGCCATTGGAGCTAGCCCGAACCCTGCGCACCAGCGATGTGCACCGTTTTCGCATAGTAGAATAGAAACAAGTAAATGTACTTAAATGGTAAAACAATATTGTTTCGATTATGCAACGTTACATAAGTAATATTATAGATAATATTTGCTCGGATAGTGTTAGATAACTATTGTTTAGAATCACGAACATGAGTTTTATGTTTATTCAATTGTTTTTTGTTAGATATCGTTATTGCAGTCAGCCATTTTAGTTTTGTTATCATCTAGGGGATGTAGCTCAGTGGTAGAGCGTTCGCTTTGCATGTGAAAGGCCCCGGGTTCGATCCCCGGCATCTCCAATTTATTGCTCATATTTTTTTAATTGTGATAAGTTGATTTTATATCAGTAGGCTTTATTTCTTGAACTGATAACAAGGGGATGTAGCTCAGTGGTAGAGCGTTCGCTTTGCATGTGAAAGGCCCCGGGTTCGATCCCCGGCATCTCCAAACTTTTTATTTTATGCTGATTTTTATTCATATTTTTTTTATTCTTGATAAGCTCACACTTGATCACTATCTCACCTGACGGTAAGCATGATGTGGTTGATGATGGGGCACGCTTGCCTAGAAGTAACCTATTTATTGACTTAAAAGACCTGGCATGAAATCAGTTACATTTAGATTAGAGATGCGCCGAATTGTGGTTTAACCGAATAACCGAATAACGAAATATCGGATATAAAACGAATATTTGGCGCATCTCTAATTTAGATGCATTCCATAGACCAGCCACATACGATTCAGTATATCGTCAAATTTGTAGTGCGCTTGAAGTTGTGCGGCGTCCGGTAAACTTGATCGTGTGTGGCTGGTATAGGGAATGCATCTAAATGGCACGGTTGGCACAGTGGGTGAGCGACTGGCTGTTGCCCTGCGTATTACGGGTTCGATTCTCGCACGGAACAAATATTTGTATGGCCTACAGATAGTTGTTCCGGGTCTTGGTGTCTTGTGTATGTGAGTTTACATGTTTGTGAACGCACCCACGATACAGAAGTAATTCCTAGTGTGGGGCAATGTTTAAAAAAACAAACAAAATATCAATCAAAAATGTATGAGATCAAAAAGGTAAAAATGTATTAGACTGACATCCTCATGCAAGTCAATCCAATATATTTTTAACTTTTCTTTAATCGCTTATTGATAGATTGTCGTTTGTTATAATAAATGTTCAATTTAGAATTCAATAGTATATGTATACGTATTGTATCAGCCTTACTCCGTCCTATCCCAATACTTTTCATTTTCACACAGCTGTTGAAGCATCAGGAATGCTAGCGAAGAAGACGACCACACGCGTGAGGGAACGGACATCCTCACGCCCCAGCCACCGACTACCAGACACGGTAGGTGCGGGCTTGCGAACGACGAGCAATGGGTAGCTCGTCGTCCGGCCGTCCAGTAATCTCGCGGACCAACCCCAAGTCGTCGACCGCCCAAATAACCAACCATAACCATACCAAGGAGATGTCAGCAATCGTAGGGGCCCAGCAGGGTCTAAGCCTACTGGGCCCATGGGTGATGCGAAAGAGATCCCGGGGCCCTGGAACTATGGCAAAGAAGGAACAGGAGTGGATTTTTAGTCAGTATAAGGGATGGGGGATGTCATTAGTGGATTTTCCCATAAAAAAAAATGTTATTTCATATGTTCCAATTGCAAAGATAACACACTTTTCCCACGCCTACCTTTGTTGTTCCGGTCAGTAACCTTGTGCACTGTAGGTTAGGACGAACTGGATGCACATGTCAATGAGTTTTCTTTTCAGAGTCATCGGAAAACTTTCTTTCATGTGAACTTTAAAAGCCCAGAACCAAAATGCTTTCAAGACTATCTTCAAAGAATTTTGTTTCGGACGTTTGAATCGATATATTATTGCAACGCTTGCCCGTCTATT
This sequence comes from Mythimna impura, assembly GCA_905147345.3. Lineage (NCBI taxonomy): Eukaryota > Metazoa > Arthropoda > Insecta > Lepidoptera > Noctuidae > Mythimna > Mythimna impura. The sequence continues at coordinate 7,627,008 of LR990362.1, read as the reverse complement.
CTTAATAACTATTATGTAATGTAGGTATGCATAAAAATTAACGTGGTCCATAAAGTTACACATGTTCATTTAAAAATTGCCTTTTTTTTTATTTAATTTATTTTGCATGAACTGTATCTAATTATGTAAAGGAGAATGACCAAATTGGACCAAAAATTGTTAAAAAAAGTCAAAGTCTGCCCCCAGATTTGCCACATAGCTCATTTGAAAGAAGAGTTCAAATGCAACATTTTATTCTATGGAACCGAAAAAATCTGTCCCACAGAAACATAAATATTACCTAAAATGTGATTTTATGAAAAAGTTGCATATTTTACTTTTTTTACACAGGTAGGTGACCTTTTCTTATCGCAGATAATTAGCTTACACGCGAGTTTGCTTTCTTTGTACATTGCTCAATAGTTGTGTGAGCGAGAAGGCGATAGAGCCACCTTCTCGCTCACACATGTATGCGCTTTGCATTGCAACTGTGCAGTCCTTCTGTAACACTCTTCGCTTATAGTGGTGTACTGTGCGAATATTTTCTGTGGATATCCTGTGATTACGTGTTTGACCCTTGCATTACGTTACCTGGACCTGATTTTAAGCCCTGTGATTTGGAAACACTGTTTTAAAGATGTTTCGTGCATCTGCTGGACAAGTGTGTCTAGTGTGTGGTAGATCAGTGCGGTCGATCAGAAGAAGAACACTAACTACGCAGCTTTTTGACGAATATCCAATCGCTGCAAACAATATAACTGAACGAGTTCTTCCTTATCATGTGAGTAACTAAATATAATACTTAAATGATTGCAATAATGACTTATTTAACCATGTAACAATGCATAGAGTGCATGTCACGAAAGAAAGCCCGCGGAAAATTGTGTTACTACATTTTTTTATGCAATGTAATGTAATGACATAGACACTAGCGCCGCGTCAAAGGGACTTCAGTAGTGGCGCTATTCATTCATTGGTTTATTCATGTACTGAATAACATTTGTTAAAAAGATGTGTATGTATGATGTGTAATTATATCTGAAACTATTTGTTTCAGATACAATTTAACAACACCGAGTTTATCTGTCAGCCTTGCTGGCGACGCGAGGCGTACCCACCAAGACGTCGTGCGTCCAGTGAACGAGAACAAGAACCACCAGTACGCCCTTCTGAACAGCCAGCAGATCAACCTGTGATAGAACCAGATCAAGCCGAGGTACAACCAGATCAAGCTGTGGTACCGCATGCTGGTGATCAATGTGGAGCAGTAGTTGACGAACAAGATATTCAACATTCTATTATACAGTTACCAAATATTAGTCGGGCACCGAATACTTCAAACTCTTGCATTTTATTCGGATGTACAGGCGAGACAAGGCATCGAATACCAAAGCACATGAAAATCCGTTTGTTGAAAGATTTTAACTACTACGCACCACCTTTTGCACGCATTTGTGAAGAACATTTGCTTTTAAATGATTTTGAGATTTTATTGTCAGCCAGAAATGTAAGTCATGACTTTAACGAAGCTCACATCATGGACATGATGCAGATTTTGAAAACTATGCCGCAAGAGGGAAGGGTGGATTTTGAAAATATAGAAACCATGGATCCAAATGAAATCTAGGCATACCCGAAGCCGAATTTATCATACATATATACTTGTAAACTCAGACCACCTTGGGTTGGAGGCTTTAAATCATTATTATTGTTCGTGTAAGAGTGGCAGACGTACTTTGGGCACATGTGCTCATGTAATGTCTATAGTATGGTTTTTGGCATATGCGCGGTACGAAAATATTGACCATCCAGCACAGTTTTTAGAGAATATTGTAATATGTGAAAATGATTTATAATACGCATTCTTTAATACCATCTGTGCAGAATAGTGAGTCATGAATAACATTTAAAATAAATTGTTCGAAAATAAACAATTATTAAATAACTATGTCGTTTTTTTAATTCATTATTCATCTATTTATTTTTATTTAGTGAATCCTTATAATAACATTTTTAACAAGCAGAAATAATATACAAAAAAAAAATTGGTGCAAGCGAAAGTGTATTGTTGCAGTATTATATAACGTCGAATTACTCTGTAACTGTGGGTTGGAATTTGATTCGCATTTGCACACATAGTTAGTCCAACAGTATTAACCCACCAACAAAGAGTCAACCCTGGGGGCAGCAATTTTTTTTTTGGTCCAGTGCCCATACTAATTTGGTCATTCTCCTTTGCTAATTATAACTATATAAAGGGTAGTCACACAATGTGTGACTCACTTAATATTTCTTCACCAGTAAAGGTAGTATATGTGACTCCGTCTATTATTAAGATCTTTTTGTACTATTCTATGTATGTAAGTTTACCTGCCCCCCTAGCCAAGTTACGATCGTTTCCTTTGCGTCGAACGCCTCGAGTAGGCCACGCCTCCGATTCCTTTGTTCTGACCACGTGACTGAGCGTTGAGATGACGTCAGAACAAAGGAATTGGAGGCGTGGCCTACTCGAGGCGTTCGACGCAAACGAAACGATCGTAACTTGGCTAGGGGGGCAGTTTCTGAACGCACACACGATAAACTAATTATAGAGTAATTCCTAGTGTGGGGCAACGTTTAAAAACAATTTAGCAAGTTATTAATCAACGAAATGATTGTCAGTTGTTTCAGTTTATCAAGGTTTACCAAATCTCATTAAAGATGTATTGTTTTATATAGACTTCATATTACATTTGCACAGTTGTATAATTGGTTTACTAGAATAGTCATGAAGTGGTGTGTTGTATCGACATAGACCACACACGGGGATGTAGCTCAGTGGTAGAGCGTTCGCTTTGCATGTGAAAGGCCCCGGGTTCGATCCCCGGCATCTCCAAGTTTTATTTATTATAGATACCCACGTGATTGGCTTAGTATACTACGAAAAAAAAAGCACTTGTGAACCATTTAATAAGCTTTTAGTGCACAACTGAATTGAGAACTACTTTTTTTTTTATTCTTGATAGTGTCGCGCTTGACCGCTTCTCACCTGATGGAAAGCGACGATGCGGTCGACGATGGAGCGCGCTTACCTAGAAGTAACCTTTTCACTCTTGACTTAAAGATTCCCGGGTTGTAGCCATCAGGAAAAACAGATTCTGGCAAGGAATTCCACTTCTTAGCTGTACGCACTATGAATGTGTTCCCAAAACGTTTTGTGCGTATAGGTGGGATGTCCACCATGTACCGGTGGCGCATTGCCGTACGCCTGGTGGTCCGATGATGGAACGGCCTAGGCGGAATTAGGTTATGCAATTCCGACGCACACTCCCCGAAATGCAACCGGTAGAAAACCGACAGGCAATTCATTCAGGCAACGATTTATATTTTTTTTTTGTTCATAAAGGTTTTTGCATTATGCAGGTCAGTGACTTTTTCAAGAAATAGCCGTTTAATAGGACTAAACTAACTGAAAGGGATATATTGATAATTTTAATGATTATTATAATTCCGATTTTGATGCCTTCGAGATGTGGTGTTAGAGGAAAATGCTTCAAATTCCCTGGACTGCTTTCCGTACAAACATCTCAATCTTACGAGATCTGAACATCAAGATTAGACTTTCGACTACCTGTATGCGCAGAGTACTAGAGTTTTTTTGACCATATCAGGAAAAATGGCCACCACTTTGAACACTGCATCGTAACTGGCCTGGTTGATAACAAACGCCCAAGAAGCCGCAACCCAAAAAGATGGGCAGATCAGACCCGCTCCACACTGGAAAGTTGGACACCCAATTGCACGACGCACTTCATGACGCCAAGAACCTTGGCGAGACACCATCAGTAAGAAGCTAATCCCACGGGATCTTCACGACTCGAGAAGGTGGGAATGATTATAAGTCGCGAACCTTATGAACATAGACCCTGACCTGAAAATGCAAATAAACTTAAGAAAATGAGATAATAAGATGTCGGACGCCAAAAAATGATTTCGGTTGCTTTTTGCTGATATATATATGATTTTCTCATGGGATTTCCCGCATTTTAGTGCCTATATTATCTACTTTGCAACATGTTTAAAATGCTATAACTACTGGCCCTGTACTTCTCGCATCCCTGTGACCTTAGCCAGGTCTTCTTGTAAACTTGAGTCACCGTGGTCCTGGAATGCAAAGGACAACTGAAGGAACACAGGTGGATTTTAGTCAGTAAAATTCGGACACTAGCTCTCGAAATTACTTGAAGATTTCCTACCAAAAAGAAAAGTATTACTAATAAAAACAAAAAAAACTAAACTTATTAATGAGTGACTGTATTTATTTTACAAGTACAAATTGCCTCATCACCATTTCCTAGCAGATTAATGTCAGTTCACTTACCACCTTACCAGCGTAACTATTGTCACCAACTCAAAATATACGAGTTACTAAGTAACATGTGTGAAAAGTGCCGTATTGTTTTTAGGGTTTCGTACCTCAAAAGGAAAAAAACGGAACCCTTATAGGATCACTTTGTTGTCCGTCCGTCTGTCTGTCTGTCTGTCAAGACCCTTTATCTCCGAAACGCGTGAAGGTATCGAGATGAAATTAAAACCATATACTCAAGTCTGCGGTCCCTTGAAGCTGTAAACAATCAAACTTCTAAGTTAACGAAAAAAAAAAGATATAGCTGGTTATGTCTCAAAAAAACGTACATTTCGACACTCTCAAATGAATTAAAATTCATAGGGTACTTCCCGTTGACCCAGCATCCTGAAATTTGGCATATAGCAAGGTATAGTATAGATATAGGAATAAATCTAAAAATAGAAAATTTGATGTTACGTCACAAAAAAAAAAAAACTTTTTTGCAATTCGAAAAAATATTCTAGACTCCATCCGGGAATTGAACTATTCACATAGGTAAGTTTGTACGGAACCCTCAGTGTGCGACTCGCACTTGTCCAGTTTTTTTAATATTATAAGTGCATAATTTTATTTAAGTATATTCATTATATAGATTATATTAAGAATTTTAATTATATAAATATATACAACTTACTTAATAAAACGGGAGACTGGGGAACATAAATTTAAAAATGTGGGTCTGCAAACTTTCCACAACATAATCAGTTTCTTGTTCAATAAATTAATAGTCAATAAACGATATATAATTCTTTAATGTGTATGTTAAAAGAGGCGATGTAGCTTAATTAACATATTGTTTACATTTTAGAATAAGCTCTAAATTTGTTTTTTTTTTTATACCTTAAAATCAATAATCAAAATCAGAGAGTGATTGTCAGCTGTTTATCTCCAATCTCAATTATGTTTTTTGTCATTCTTCTTTTGATATTTAACCAGCTGTACACATTTCCTACACATTTCATCACCCCGTCAGAGCATCTCCCCCCTGGACGCGAATTGCAGTAACCAATCTGGAAATCTCTTAACCGATGCGGACTCAGATTGGCCGCTGTAAAAATAATTTGGCCTAATGGGGCTTTCTCGACCCATCTCTAACACAGTGCCAGTGTGGAGCTGCTGTACAGGACATGCGTCATTTGCTATGCTGTCCATCCTGCACAACCAACTGCAGTTTTCAGGATCTATACGAGGCCAATAACAGAGCCGTAGAGGTTGCCAAATACGGGTCAGATAAAATTTAGTTAGAGTACATCGACACGAAAAGAAGAAGACCAGCTGTACAGCATAGAAAATTCATGAATGGGTATGTTTTATTCGTAACTGGTATTACATGGGGATGTAGCTCAGTGGTAGAGCGTTCGCTTTGCATGTGAAAGGCCCCGGGTTCGATCCCCGGCATCTCCAAGTCTTATTTATTATACAGAAAAAATTTAATTAGCTAATCATACTACAATAAATAATTCCCACGGAGCCATTTTGTTAAGATTTTAGCGAACAATTGACTTGAAAACCTTTTTTGAAGTTCGTTAAAACTACTTTAATTTAATATAGGTAGTTATGTATGTTAGTCTATAAGGTATTTGTAATATGGGTTCTGTTACATTGAAATAAAATTATTATTATTAAAAATAAGCTTGATTAATGACGGACGCCAGAAAATAATTTCAATTGCTTTTTGTTCAATTTCAGTTGTTTTTTCCACATTTTCGTACCTGTACTCGTATTTTTTATTTTTTATTCAGCAACACGTTCAAAATGATATTTCGACTGACCCCGAATTTCTCACATCCAGCTGATTTCTGTGACTTCAGCCAGGACATCAAATAAACTTCAGTTATTTTCAAAAAATGCCCGCGGCCCTAGCGGGCATTGGCCCTGCTGGGCCCCTACGGTTTGCTGACATCTCTTTGAGGAGCGCGTGGAACACTACGCGCTATCGACGACTTGGGCTCGGTCTGGACGATCATCGGACGGCCGGACGGCGAGCTACCCGTTGCTCATCGTCCGCAAGCCCGCGCAACTTGTGCGTGCGTGCCATTACTGTGCTGATACAGATGCTGGTGCCTGTGATACATTGTTTTTCATTAGTACAGGTACCAACGAAACTCCTTTTCTGTATTTACCAATTATTATTTGCAAAATTGTTTTTATCAATTGAATTTTCTATGTGTATTTTTCTGAAAAATAAACTATTACTAACAAAATTGTAAAACATTTATTTTGAACATCCGAAGAATACGTTAATAATTACTCGAACAATTTTCATAGCTTGTTACAGTCACGATTGTCAGTTTTATGTTTATTCAATTGTTTTTAGTTAGATATCGCTATTGCAGTCAGCCATTTTAGTTTTGTTATCATCTAGGGGATGTAGCTCAGTGGTAGAGCGTTCGCTTTGCATGTGAAAGGCCCCGGGTTCGATCCCCGGCATCTCCAAACCCACTTTTTTAATTGAACTTTAACTGACTGGTATCATCGAGCTAAGTGGTATCCTGCAGCGAAGATACGCGATTGTACGTGTTAAATACACACGAGAAGTTTTTCCTCGTGTTTTCTGTTATTGGTATGTCACGTGAAAGTAGCCTTATCAGGCGTGAGACCGAATTTAATTTTATGACACAACATTCAGATGTTTCGGGGCTTATTTTGGACTTGGAGCTTGCACCCAATGGTTTTTTTTAAGGTGGGAAATCACCTAATGACTTCTCCCACTCTAGGGTGGAGCCAGAGGGCGGGTCAGGCTTTTACTGACTAAAACCACACCTAGTGTGTTGCTTTTTGCGTTTTTGGATCACGATTATCCCTTTCATTCTTTTCCCTATGACCCTAGCAGGCATCGGCCCTGCTGGGTCCCTAAGGTTTGCTGATATGCTCTTTGAGGCGCTTGTGGAACACTACGCGCTGTCGACGACTTGGGCCTTCAGGGTCTGTGTCTTGTGTTTGTGGGTTTACATGTTTGTGATCGCACTCACGATAATAATTTCTTGCGTGGGGCAACGTTTAGCAATAAAGTTAATTTATTGTTTGTTTTAATTTATTGAGCATTTTAATTTATTTTATTGTTTTGATTTAAGCATTTTAAGTTTTATTAGTCTATTTTATTTTATTGTTTTCGTACATTATTATTTATATTTGATGATGAACTAACGTACATATAAGTATTACTAACAGATATTGTGGACCAAATGTTGTCTTATTAATAAATTATTATTATTAAAGTAAGTTTACGACCTTGGAAGATTCATCATCATCATGATCATTTCAGCGGAAAGATGTCGACAACTGGACATAGGCCTTCAAGTGTTATTCAAGGATTTACGATTGGTAAAGCAAAAACACATCGCTTTTTCATCCTAAATCCTCAAGTTTTAACGTATGAGTATACATGTGGATGGATGGAGTGAATAATATCCATCGATAAATAAACTATCTCTATATATATAAAAGGAGAAACTGACTGACTGACATATCAACGCACAGCCAAAAATACTAGGACTACGAGTGTGAAATTTTGCAAAAAGCTTCCTTTTACGACGTAGGCGAGCACTAAGAGAGGGTTTTCCAAAATTCACTCCCAAAGGGGATGAAACGGGGGTCCAAAGTTTGTATGGACAAACTTACTATCACGCGGGCGAATCCGCAGGCCGAAGCTAGTTACTTATTATAGTATTAATTATTATTATAGTATTAATATAAAAAAACTCCTTAACCTAAGTCGAATTTGAAATGAACGCAAGTACCAGGGCGGTAGGAGACGAAGGAATTACAATATTCCGTGGAAGCACGGTGGAGGCCTGGCCCGTTTGTAAGCGGGGCACGCGCCTGCATCGATCCGCACCGAGGTGTCGCTGAAACGTGCACTGAGCAGGCTTTGTTAGAAGGAGCGTGGCGATGGGCGTGAAATATTTTTGTGTGAACTCAAACATGGCTTATAGCTATTTAAATTATTTTTTATTTAATTTAATTATGGCTTTTTAAGAAAGGAGTGCCTATTTATTAATAAATTATATTTTCATTCGGAGAAATACGTTGTTTTTTGTTCGGAGAAATTACTTTCATTTAATTCGTATTATTTTCTTTCATTCGGAGAAATACGTTGTCGGTTGTTTTTTAGTCGACTTTGAAAAGGAGGAGGATATGTTTGGTTAACGAGCGGGCATCGCAGACTGTTAAGGATTGACCAGATGGTTGCAAAAAAACGTCCCAACCAAGGTGACGTTGCTAGTTTCAATCCGTGTAGACAGTAGATGTAATCCATGACCTTCGACCACGCCCTTTGTTGGGAGGCGCGTTTTCACAACCACCGAACGTGTTGGCGCGTGGTTGACATCCATGTAGCCGCAACACAAACCAAACACACAAACCAAGGTCACCTTGGTTGGAACGCTAGTTTGCAACCGTCTGGTCAACCCTTTACTGAGTAAAACCCACCTGTGTCTTTCAGTTCCCTTTGCGTTCTATGGCCGTGGTCACTCTTTCAAAAGTTCACTTTCAAGCACCGACCCTGCTAGGCCCTTTCTGTTTTTCTAACATCTCTTTAAGGCACGCGTGGAAACAACTAGGGCTTTCTCTTTACCTGATGGTCGGACGGCGAGTTACCCATCAATGGCTGGGGGGTGAGCATGTCCGTTTCCTCACGGTTGCGGCCATCTCGTTCGCTCGCATTTACTGCGGGCTATCCGCACAATGCACAATGCAGAGCAGTGGTGGCCGAGTGGTAACGGCCACGACCTTACGAGTTATAGGACGCGGGTTCAAACCAAGCCAGGCGCATTACTTTGTGTAATTTATTTCATCACCACTGCTCTCAAAACGGTGAAGGAAAACATCGTGAAGAAACCGGCATGTCCTGGAACCAAAAAATTCAAAGACATGTGACATCCACCAACCTGCACTGGGCCCGCGTGGTGGATTACGACCCATTCCCTCTCCTAGAGAGAAGGCCTGAGTCCCAGCAGTTTTTTTTTTTTTTTTTTATAGGTGGGAAAATCATCTTATGACAAATCCCGCACTTGGGCGGAGCAGGAGATAGTGTCAGACTTTTACTGACTAAAAACCCACTCCTGTTCCTTCGTTGCCTTTGTCCCAGGGCCACGGTTTCGTTTTCACACTACCCATGGCCCCAGTAGGCTTCGACCCTGCTGGGCCCCTACGATTTGCTGACATCTCCCTGAGGCGCGCGCGGAACAATACGCGCCGTCGACGACTTGGGTCCGGATGGTTACCGGACGGTCGGACGGCGGGCCACCCATTGCCCGCCGTCCGCAAGCCCGCGCCTACGGTGGCCGGAAATCGGGATCGGAATCCCGGCGGCGGTTGGGGCGTGAGGACCGTTGCCGTTGCCTCACGCGATCGGCCGCCTCTTTTGCTAGCATTACTGCTTCGCAGAAGGAGGCGACCGCCTGCCACTCCTCCTCGCTCCGGACCATGACCTGTACCAAGGCCCGGCGCGAGAGATCGCCGCCACCGATCGCCCCCACGAGGACACGGCGTTGCACACACCGTGTCCTCCGGGCGGTCCACACAGTGGCGACACCCGGGCGTCGCTTCCGCACGAATCCGGTGCAGGAACTTCCCGAACTTCCCGTGTTCGGTGAGAACCTGCGTCATGCGGAAGGTGAGGACTCCGTGAGGTCTTTCCAACCACGCCTCAAAGAAGGGACTTACCGCCATAATTGTGGCGTGCCGAGTCCCAGCAGTGGGAACATTATAAGGCTGATTGTAAGCTATATCCGCACAATGGTGACTCTCGGGCGTAACGGCCGAGTTAGTGTTTTTTAAAACACTTTGTAATAAATGGGTAACAAACTAAGCCTAGTAGGTAGAGGACCACGAAAGTCGGGACTTTGAAACTTAAAAAAAACTTTTGATATCAGAATTAAAATCGATATTAAATAAGTTCATTTATAACATGTCATCATGTTATCATACCAGCTTATTAAACTATGATAATACACAAATATAGGATGTTAGTAACATAATATCTTCACTAATACTAAGAACTTCTAATTGTAACGCAAAAGCAGATAACCAACTATTTCCTAATTGCGTAACAATCGCTGCTTAATACTTTTTCCTTAGATTCTTAAAACAGCTTTAAAAAACAGATACATTATTATAACTATACACCACTAATTTGAAATTAGTAAAAAAAAAATGGGGCTCTATCCGTAACCGTTACTGATCATATTTGTGTAGTCAAAAGTAAAAAAATCTAAATACCAAAATTGTCCACGAAAGTTTGTTATAATTGGTAAATTCATAATTGCATCAATCATTCATAACAAATCTAGAAAGTACACGCTCAGTTGTTTTTTTTTCATTTTGATCGTCATTTATTCATTCATAATCAATATAGCCGGTACAATATTTCCATAAATTGAGTGACATTTTAGGATATAAACAAAAGGTAATAACTTTCCTGTGTATGAATATTATTTATTGATACTTTACTTAAATAATAACAAGACCTTTTCTAATGAGCACTTTAAATATTTGTACTAATTAAAAATTGGCGGTGTAGAATTCCCTTCTTCAAACTCAACAGCCTATTCACAAACTTGTAAAGAGAACTAAAAACCTGCATATTCCTGTACAAAACCTCATGTTTCCAGGTTTTCACGTCTCCATTTCCTCGTGCCATCGATCCACCAATACGCTTCCCGCATACATAATACCCAATCTTCTTACATCTTGCTCTACTGCTAAAACAAACCTTAAAGTTTTAGGCGTAAGGTTCATTTTGGGTTGGGTGTCATAGGTGTTAGGTTTGGACCTTCAAAAACCAGTCAAGGACGCCTGTGAGGGTTTGCGGCAGTTTTCTAATGAGAAGGTTACTTATGAGAACGTTGGGAATAAATATCTTAATCGATATAAAAGGAAATGCTGGTTTCTGTACGTTTGTTAAGCGCAATTAAACTAGACCATCTCAGACACTAATCATGGTTCTCCTAAGATTTAGATAATTAAATGTTTGCTTTGAAAACGATTCTTCCCTCTGAGTTTGTTTCAGTTAGGATTGCAATCGTTGATATATGTAGTGAAGCGCACTTGTTTATTTATTAAGAGTCTATTCACTCTAGCCTTTAAAACACCTAAATTGAAATCGGACGGGAAGACTGCAGCAGGCAAATTGTTCCGGTTCTTCGATGTACGCGGTATAAACGACGAGTCGAAACGCTTAATCCGGACCGTACAGGTGTTAACAAAGCAAAGGTGGACACTCGCCGTACGTTGGGTTGTACGATGGAAGAAAAGTGATGGCGGAATCAAGTCATGTAATTTCCGTGTACGCTCTCCAAAGTGCATCCTATAAAATACCGAAAGGCTGGCTATCCCACACCTGAGCTCCAGGCTTTGGCTTTGGCTTTTTGGCGCCTTTTCCGGCAAACAAAAAGTTTTTCTTTCTTTCTTTGTAGATTGGACATTATCAAATCTAAACCACCATTAACTGGAGTTTTGCGGAAATTTAGGGAATTCCATGGTACGATACCACTAGAGTGTACGACGATGCGCCAGTGAGCTCCAGTTTCTCAGATCTGTCTATCACCATGACCTTGGTATTAGACCTGTTTATGGAAAGCCCCACCTCCTCGCTAATCCATTCCATTCGGTCTGTTGTCAGGAGTGCAACCAGTTCCCACTCATTTGCTGCAAGAAGAGTAGTGTCATCGGCGTTGCGCAGGTTGGTGATTTTTACGACACCAACTGTGATGCCTCCCTCCCAGTTCTCTCTCATAATGTATTCTCTATAGGTGTTGAATAGAATAGGCGATTAAATACATCCCTGGCGTACTCCTCGACGAAATTTGAAGGGCACAACAGTACCATAATAGGGACGTGAGGCTTCAACTCCGGTACTGGGTGACGTGCATGACGGTGCAATGCTGTGACACGTAAGGCACGTCCTAGTCGGACGTGACCTTCGGTGACAGGAGTCGAAGGTCAAAGGTGTACTAGAAGCATTGTACACACAATCGATTAAATGAAAAAATCTTAATTATTTTTCCCCCGCCCAACCGCCACGGCGAGCAGACGTGTCTTTGTGTGTTCCCGGAGTTTTTATTTTTAAAATAAGTCAAAAGTAAATTTCAGAGCGTAAAACATATAAATTCACATGGATAAATGTGCAAGAAACATTGATATAGTGTAAAGTCAAATCTCTACGGAAAGATTTAGTGAGTAAAAGGAACAAAATAGTTTAGAGCAAAAGTGTTGTTTTGTGCCGAATGACTTGCAAAAGTGAAGGTAACTGACGAGCTCGCTGGTCAAGGTTACGCACTTTAATCACTGACATTAGATGTGTACAAACTGATTACCTATTTCGCTCAAATAACTGCAAGTGCGTATGGTTAAGTGGTTGAAGCGCCTACTTCGAAACAAATCTCCATTGACTCAAGTTCGATCCCCGCGCACCGTTACGAATTGTTTTTGCTTTTTGGCTATATTTTTGATAGCTTTTTGTCGCTTTTATTTTTATTTTTTGTAACTTTTTGACACTTTTTATCACATTTTTGTGTTGCTGTGAAGTACCTCATCCCGGCACTTGCACCAAGAACTGTTGCGTGCTTACCTTCGTAGAACAGATATTTCGGTATATTTGAATTTCGCGAGCTTAACGCACGATGCCCCGTACGCAACGCTTGCCTCCAACGTATACTCCGAGGGTGGTGCCAACCAAGCCCGACTCGGAACACATCAGTGAATCGAGTGATGATAATGTCAACTCCGCGACGCGATCAAATAAGCGTCGGGCGTGCTTCTCTCCGAGTCAGGATTTCAAAAACGAAATTCAGCAGATGCTTAGATCATGGAAGGAGGAACAGCAAACCAACCTTACCAAATTTTGCGATAGCCAAACTTCTTGTCTGAATAAGTTAGTGTCGGAGGTAGCTGAGATTAAACGTCAAAATTTGGAGATTCAGAAGTACAATGTAGAATTTGAAAAATCTTTAAATTTCATATGCCAACAATATGAGGATATGAAAAAGCAAATCGAGACACTGCAGAAGGAAAAACAAACGTACAGAGAAACTGTACAAACCCTGGAATCAAAGATTCTTGATCTGCAGCGTCTCTCACGGCCTTCTACCATTGAAATCCGTAATTTACCTGCCAAGGAAAATGAAGCAGCGTCGGACCTCCGCACAATCATTACTAAGGTCGGCTCAGCGGTGGACATCACACTTGACAATACACATTTGCGTGACATATACCGGCTCCCAGGAAAATCTGACACCGTCAGACCAATTGTAGCCGAGTTCTCAAGTGTTATGATTAAAAATGAAGTTCTGGCCGCAGTCCGCAACTACAATCGAAATCACCCAAGCGATGGCCGCCTCAGTACACAAAGTATTGGCCTGACCGGCGATCGTCGGCCGATTTACATATCGGAGCACCTCCCTGCTAGCTCCAAGAGGCTCTTCTTTGCTACTAAGGAGTTTGCGAAGAGCAGGGGTTACGCTTTTTGTTGGACTACAAATGGAAACATATTCCTAAGGAAAATTGCTGGAGCCAAGCAAATACTAATTAAATCGGAGCAAGCCCTGCTTGAACTACAGGAAAAAGAAGCTCAATGACTATACTTCTTATGCGTGTACATATTTCCCTTGTATTATTTGTTAATGTTTTTGATAATTGAAAGCATGTTAACTTCCTCGGTTGTAATATCTCTATCATGTAAAACTATGTTGTATTTTGTTATGTCTATTAATTGTATGCTATGTTTTTGTTTGTGGTCAATGGCTACTACTTTAATGCCTTGTTTTAAATTGTTCTATGTTGGATACCTCACTACACAATATAAAAATACTATCCATGATTACCATAATCCACTCATACTGAAGTCACACTCTAATTTTCACACAAAAGGAAAGGCTCTAGTCATACCTATAACCATCAGACATCGCTTGAGACTGGTTTTCGGACGTTTTTTACCTTTTCATTCAATACCACGTTAGATATATTGTCTGACATTGACAACCTGGCTTTAGCGAAGTCATCTACCCTCGACATAGATAGCTGCAATAGCATCATTGGGAACCATGATCGTTCGCTTAAAATAATACATCAAAATATAAGAAGTATAACACGCAATATCCCAAGCTTTATGACTTTGTTAACAAGATCACAAACAGAATGGGACATTATAGCCTTAACAGAGTGTTGGCTGCCCTGCACACACTACATTCCAGCACTAGATGGCTATACCCACTTTCAGACAGTGAACAATAAAACCCAAAATGAAGGAGTTGTAGTTTACTACAAGAATACCTCTAATATTTCTATAGCTGAACCTTCTTTATCAGATTGTAATTGCCTGACCATAACAATTAATAAAAGCACGGTCGTTTTAGTAATATATCGTCCTTCTGGTTACAAAAATATAAATAATTTCGTTCTATCTCTCGATCTTTACGTAAAAACTTTGTCTAATTTTTCTAATATTATTCTGGTAGGTGATCTTAATGTTGATATCTCTGATAATAGCTCTGACCCAAATAGCCTATGTTACTTGAACCTTCTGGCATCACACGGGATGTTGCCAGCACACACTATTCCGACTCACGGCAAGACATGCCTCGACCATGTCTTTTTAAAAACCCGTCTTCTAGCATTCTGCTACGTGGCCGAGACTTCCATTACAGATCCTGAAGCAATTATTCTTATTTTGGAATTATCTAAATCACTAATTGATTCTAAAAAAATGATAAAACGCATAAATTATGATAAAATTGAAGCTGATATCTCAAATTTAAATTTTTCTGATGTCTTTTCTGCAACTGACGTTAACGTGGCAGTCTCGGTCTTTACCAGCAAACTAAAGAATATCATTTTAGAAAACACACAAAAAATCAAAACATCTAATCGCAAAAGACTATTCAAACCTTGGATCACTGGAGGATTGTTGAGATGTATGAGGAATAGAGATAATCTGCACAGAAAGGCCAAAAATGACCCTGACAATAAAGTCCTTACGGAGACGTATAAAAGATATAGAAATTTCTGCAACGCGTTGTTAAAAAAATTAAAAAACAAATACGAAAAAACCGAAATCGAATCCGCGGCTAAACAAAATAACAAAAAGTTATGGAACGCTATTCAAAATGTTACACGCACTTCTAAACCAAAGAACGAGTCTATGAAACTAATTGACTGCCGAAATCCAGTTTCCTCTACAAACGATATTAACGCATTCTTCGCGAATATTGGAAAGAATCTTGCTGAAAAATGCAATCCCACTGTTGAAAATTACTCTATTCCTTTCCCTCCTTTGAAATACCATCCGCAATCTTTAGTTCTACTTCCCACTGACCCCACGGAAATTGAAAATCTTATCCTTAACCTAAAAAGCGATTGTGCCAGCGGTCGAGATGGCATCTCATCTACTTTCATAAAAAGGTTTAGACAAATTTTAATTCCTCCAATCACGTTCATTTGTAATCTAGCCCTAAGTTCCGGAGAGTTCCCAAACGATTGGAAACTGGCGGAAGTACATCCTATTTATAAGAGTGGTGACGGAGCATGTGTCGATAACTATAGACCAATTTCCATTTTACCAACCCTATCAAAGATTCTTGAACGACTCATGAACAAGCGTTTAGTCAGTTATCTCGAGAAGCACAAGCTCCTCTCTTCCCAGCAATTCGGTTTTCGGTCGGGCCGATCAACCAGCGACGCCATACACCAATTGACAGACTTCGTTTCAAACAACCTCGATAAGAACAACAAAGTTATTGTAATATTTATGGATCTGGCTAAAGCGTTTGACACGGTCTCCGTCCCACTTCTGATAAAAAAGTTGGAAAGACTCGGGGTAAGGGATACTCAGCTTAATCTGTTCTCTGACTATCTGAGAAGTCGGTTTCAGAGAGTCAGGGTGGGAGAGTGGATAAGTGGCGATCTACCCATTAAACATGGCGTTCCTCAAGGAAGTATCCTTGGCCCTACATTATTCCTCACCTATATAAATGACCTTTGCGACCTGATCATGGAGAGTGGGAGAATAGTTACCTTTGCCGATGACACAGCACTCCTTTTCGAAGGAAAGACGTGGGAAGAGGTCTATAGCAGAGCGCAGTTGGGTTTTGATCTGGTCCAGAACTGGTTAACATGCAACAAGCTGACTCTTAACGTAGAAAAAACCAAATACATAACTTTCTCTATAAAACCGTCCACTCTTTCCGATCAAATCCGACGTTGCGGCTCGTTAGTCATTAGGGCTCACCTCGCTAGCTGTGCCTCGCACTTTTCCGAATGCTCCTGCCCCACCTTACACACAACTGACTCGATTAGATACTTAGGTGTCATAATTGACAGCGCGCTCAGTTTTCAACCCCATATCAATCTTCTGGTCTCGAGGACCCGCAAGTTAATATTTATTTTCCGAAGCCTACGTCAAGTTACTGACCCAGATATTATTAAAATGGTTTATCTTGCACTGTGTCAGTCGGTGATTACATATTGCGTAACCATCTGGGGTGGTGCAAATAGAACATATATGCTAAGACTCGAGCGTGCGCAGAGGGCAGTTCTGAAAGTTGGTAACTTCTTGCCATTCCTACATCCAACCAAAGACCTCTATGCACTCACTGGTGTCTTGACGGTGCGCCAGCTATATGTTTTGAATGTCACCCTCCGCAAACACTCCCAACTTAATTATAATCCCACAGTTTTTGAAAGCAAGCGACGTAGGTATGCAGTGTGCCCGTCTATAAAAACACACACAAAATTCGCGCGCCATCACTACACGTTTCTGAGCAACTATCTTTATACTAAAATAAACAAGATATTGTCAATATACCCCCTTTCCAAACAATCATGTAAGGCAAAACTATCAAAGTGGCTGCAAAATCTGGACTATGATAGTACCGAACAGCTACTTTTAGTCTTGTCATAGCCCTAAACCCTGAGGAATCTGGTAATCAAACGAGTACACCACTACACACTACCACTACACACTAACACGCTCACAAGCACAACCCACACGCATAGAAACACTTATCAACTCTTTTGTTCTTCCTTCATGTTTTTAATATAAATGATGTTTCCCATCGACTTGTAGGTATATTCTCGTATTCTTTAGGATGAGGGCCTGGAGATCCGTAACACAGGGTCTCCCTAGTACGGACTCCAGTCTCTTGCAAAGGAGCTTCTTACTCACTTGTATATGTATAATAGATTACTTAGTTAAGGAAACCTTTGTGAAGAGAGAACAATAAAATTTATTATTATTATTATTATTATTTAGTTTTCCACCTTTTCTGTTTCTTGTACCTATATTTTATTATCATTTGAACCTTTTTCCTGTTCAGCACGTTTTCTAACTTCCGAATATATTATGTCTGTTCAGTGCTTTTTACGACATAGGTAAACATATATCGTAAACCAAATGGCACTTAAATACACCACTTTATCAATAAGAACTCTAAACATTATCTATCTACGATTCTACGTAGCTCGTAGCTCGTAGCGCTACGGCGTAGTACCGCTACGGTCATAAAACAGGCATATTCTATAACGCTCAAAACTAATTTATTAGCATCAGTGACCCAGAATGCCCCGTTAGCACCACGCCTTCCCGCCAATCGCCGCGCCCCACGCCTCGCGATCCCCTCAACCAACCAATCACAGCACACCGTTCGAAATTCGAAACGTCGCAGTAGACGTATACCCGTTTCTGTCACTCTTGGTCCGTTCGCACCTCGGGACGGGTGTTTTTTTAGCTCGATAATGTTTTATTTTTATGAAAAAGTAATTTGTAGCAAAATGTTTTTATTTTACAAAGTAATGCTTTTTTGTAGGTCCATCATTATAAATTTGTATACGTTGCATAATTGATGGTTATTAACGGTTCCCAATTAAAAAACCATTAAAAAATAAAGTTGATTGAGCGAAAAAATTAAAATGTCGCCATTGGCTGATAAATTGGTCCTAGCCGTGTAGATTAAATTTCATAAATAAAATAGAATAATACTGTCCACTTTTAGTAGGGTTATTAATACTTAAATGATATTTTATGACGTAAATAAATCACTTATCTGTTACTCAACGTCTGCAATTTTATTTATAGCTTCATTACTTTTTATTATGTAAAATATAAGCAAGTGTTAAGGGTCCTCTCTATAGATATGACATGCTCACTTAAGGGGAGTGTCACGAGACATCTTCTTAAGGCACTAAATCAGAATTACAACCTTTTAAGGTGACCATCAATATAATACCACCAGTTTACGATGATCTCTGATTTTGAGTAATTTGTTTCATGATATTCTGCAATGACAGGTCTAGTTGAACTGGTGATTGCCCCCTCTCACTCACGAATATGAATTTTACAAAAATATGTGTTAAGTAGTTGAATGGATGCACAGTCAGAAATGAAAGGGGTGGAAGTGGTATGTTTTTATTCGTTGAATGTTTTTCGGAAAAAAAAAATTCTACAAATGTAGAAATATCTCCCAAGATGTTTGTATAAATCTGCGTAGTGGAATTTACATTAAGTTATTTCTTAATTTGATTTGTGTGTCTAAAATACATTCCATTATTTAATAAAATAGTTTTTAATTTATCAATTACAAAAACTTTTTGCAACTTGTTATTTTGTGTTAAAAACAGTGTTTACTTTAAATTGTCTGCTAAATTGTTGGCAATTTTTTTTTGTCTATAGTCACTTTGTTCTAAGAAAAACGACGCAATTGCTCAATAAAGGCCACAATAATTTCAAAAGCCAATTGCCTGAAAAAAAAGAAACAATAAAAGACAAAGCCGTCTCAATTACATCTCATACAACATTGAAACAAAGTCAAAACACCGTTATGGCTTACTCACACCTCTGCACTTTCTGTCTGCAATTATTATCACCATAACCAATTAAATATGACCCCTCCACACATCCCCCCTTCCCTTCTTTCACACCTCTATGGTTCGAGAATAAAGCGGAGGGGAAGGTCATGTAATACCGGCCAGTATCTTATTGCTATGACAGTTAGAAACGTCAAAACATGCCTAGGTCACAGGTTAGAATGTAAAGCGTGAGAATATTTTAGTTTTATTTTTAAGTTACGGTACTGGAAATATTACGAATTGTCTTTGGAGTTAAGTATGATGAAGTTAGAGCTTAGTCATCGGGATAATGTTTGGTTGTTTGAATAATTTTTATTAGTAAAGTGTACGTAAATTACTTTTGTTGTCATGCCAATTTTTTTGCAGAATAATCCATTTAATATTAACTTAAATAGTAGTAGTTAATGTTTTGGATATGAGTTTTTTAAGTCAGTATTTTTTTTTTTTAAAGAACTTTGGTTTATTTTATAAGTCTGTTATTTTTTATGTAAAGTAAAATATTTCGGTGCTAATTTCCAACCCTATCACGTGCTCTAATTTTGACACTTAATTAGCATCTAACGTAATAGTTCCGTTCCTTTTCGTCCATAGCGTTACAAAAAACGCATTTTTTCGCACACCTAACATTTCGTCCGTAATTAGGGCACACCCCATAACAGCGGGACGTACTAGGAACGTGCCACGCTCCCGTGTCACGTAAGCCTAACCCAATTACGGGCGACGTGATGTTCAGATATTCGACAGCACGGAGCGTGCAGCGTAGTCGGGGCTTGTTTCGTATGCCCGCCGTATGGCCGGGCCGGTTCGCGCACACATCCACCCGCACGCCGTATAGTTTTGATACCAGATCCTCAATGACCGCTGGACCGACAGACCCGGCACACGTGTTTTTACCTCCGGCGACGTATTACCAAAATGCATGTAAATAGTGACGCATGCACTCGCGCGTGTATCCGATCGTGTTGTGGCGCGCGGGAAAAGTTTGGCAGTTGACATTCGCGCCTTTTTCTTTTTTTTTCTAACGCGCGTGCGGTATAGGCCGTATAGTGACTGCCTCTGGACTGAAAAGTGAAAAGTGGGGAAATTTTTAACTAGATTGTGTTGCTACGTGGTTGTTGAATTATTGTTGTGGATTTGTGCTATATTGCGACTTGGATATATTAATTTGAATCGGTAACTATTCTCACTTTGGTTAGTGTTACACATTTTTAAAACAAATAGACTGAATGTTGACATACCTTACTCTATCTGTCAATTAATTTAGAATATTATAAATAACATTTTTATTAAAAAAAATAATTAACAAAGCTGTTTAATTTAGTTAAACATCATAAAACTGACTAGAAGCGTCTCTTGCGCATGCCCAATACAAACAGCTGTTATTACTTAACAAACAAAAAAACCTGTTAATCTTAAATCCCTTGAGGTTAACAAAACATTAACGCAATATTTAGGCTCTGTACAAATAATGATCATAGGTAATAATAAGTGCCGATTTGACAGACGAAAACAATCGTGTGGTGCGTCTACGCACAATGTCAATATATCAAATGGTACGTACGGACTGTGTACATATCGTGGGCATTTCTAGTCGTGTAGTATGGGAATTCAACGTTCACTAATTGATTTAAAAAAAATGTTTTTTTTTTCTAATGAGGAGAAAATTAGGAATATTGGTTCTTGAAAGGACTGCTAGAATTAAATTGTGTTCTGAATTAAGGAAGTCTTTTAATTACATTTCCGGGTTCTTGTTAGTTATTTTATTAACGTTCAAATAATGGTGTTACGTAATTTGTAGAGCTGATTGCGGAAAATATAATTATGAAGTTTTAAAATACCCTGTGGTATGTAAAATTTTATTTAAAAACATTTAAAATATTTTTTTACAATAAAATCTTTAGTAGTGTAAAAATATATATTTTTAAATTATTTCAATTTATGATAGAGTAGTCGGTTTTCTTTCTACCTTACTTTCAATCAATATAATATTCAAAGTGTCTTTCTTTTAGTTCATCGTCTATTGTTTCAATAACTCTTAAATTTTTAACAACTACGATTCAGTGTTACACTTTTGCAGTTATTATCGTTACAAGTCTTGTTTTGTGCACAAGTGTGGTTTCTAAATAAACGAAAAAAATACACATTTGTTTACAATATTGACAAGAAAAAACTTCTCACTATCTTCTTATTTAAAAAGCTACATTAAGAGTTGATTCTACAAATAAAATAGCCTTAAAAATTCAAAATTGAAAACAAAAAACAACACATTCTTTCAACTCCTAGACTTTGCAATCCAAATGTCTGTATCTCTATCTCCACCATCAATTTTCCCATACTCCTATCCCTCTCTATAACCCTGCCTGTCCTAGTTGATTAGTTTGTTACCTAGAACATTAGCTCTCACGGCACTCTGCCACGGGATCCCATGCCTCCTGCGGAGACTCACCGGGAAACCCTAGATCAAGGCATAGTCTGCTGTTTTTGCTTTGTTAGTTACAAATTGTAGGTTTAAATATAGGTTTAGAGTAGGTAGATGAGTAATGTCTGTACTATTTTATAAACAAGGATGTCACACCAGATTATTTTATATATCATGGGTAGGATGACAACAGGATGAAAATATACATATTTATGATGTGAGAAAAGGATAGCTACATTGTATGAATCTGACAGCTGTCATCCGCACCATTCTATAGCAATTCTAATGTAGATTCGATTTGAATTATTCTATTTTTACTTTTTTTTTTATCAATCCGCACTGGACCCGCGTCGTGGAAACCTCATAATGGATTATGGCCTACTCCCTCTCCTAGAGAGTAGGCCTTACTCCCAGCAGTGGGAAAGTTATAAGGCTGTTTATTCTTTACTTATTCTACTATACAATACAAATCCACTCACACAAGTCAAAATTTCGTCAAAATAGAATAATTATAAACTTCATTTATGAGCCAAGACTGACACAATTCACGGCATGTAACTGAATTTTGATTTTTATTCAATTTATAATAATCGATTGAAAATTATATTATGTACAGTCAGGGGTCAAAAGTGCAGTTCCATCTTACCAATCCTAAAATGTCTAAAATTTCTCTGTAGAAGAGTGTCAATGGTCCATGACTGATTTAATTGATAGCATAGAATCTAAAGTATTGAATAAACTAGTTGTGGACTATTGAACTTCTACAATAAAGAAATTTTAGACACTTTAATTAGCATTGGTAGAGTGCACTGCACTTTTGATCCCTGACTGTACAAACGGGTAGAAAAATAACTCATTGGGCATCAAAAAATTCATTCATATCGATGTCAATGGGAAAAATGGCCAAATCGCTGGCAGCATTGCCACGTTGGATAGCAATGCTGATTCGTTGACCGAAGAAATGCCCAACCCTTATGTCACATGAAGAGTCGACTAGTGTAGGCTGATATCCCGAACCACTTGAAAAACACTCGGACCCCATTTGTTACAATACTTTTAGACTGAAACTGATTTTGACTGAAATTAATTTAAATAATAATAACAGCTGCACTGACCGAGGTCGGACTGTGGATGGGTGATCATCACAACAAATCGAGATTACTCCGTATCTCTCAAAACATGTCTTTGGTCCCGCGGTTAGTCAAGGTCAAGAAATCTGACACTAGTTTTACAAAAAGGTGTCATTCATCTGAAAGACGTCTACTGTTGGACATAGGTCTCCCCCAAGTGTCATCACAGCGACTGGTCCTAAGTGTTTCGCATTCATCGGATTCCCGCGACCCTCACCTCAGGTTTTCGGTCCACCTTGGAGAGCCTTGGCACCTTGCCTTGGCCTTCCCACGCTGCATCTTCCTGTGCGTGGTTGCCACTCGACCATCTTTCTGCGAGCAATGTGCCCTGCCCACTGCTACTTAAGTTTGGCGATTCGTCGGGCTATGTCTGTAACCTTGGTTCTCCTACGGATATTTTTATTTCTGACGCGATCACGCAAGGAAACTCCGAGCATAGCCCTTTAAATTGCCCTTTGAGTGACTTTAAGCCATCTTCTGAGGCTCATTGTAAGCGACCACGTTTCGAAGCCATATGTCATCACTGGTAACATGGCACTGGTAACGGTCCAGTTGGGTAGGTCTAACTTCGAGAAAGAGGTCAATCGTCGAATCCGACTCGGCTGGGCAGCGTTCGGGAAGCAGCGCGGTGTCTTCTCGTCCAATATACCACAGTGTCTCAAGACGAAAGTCTATGACCAGTGCGTGACTCATTGGAAATAATTATTGTATTTATAGGTGTAATCTGGGACCGGTCCACAGGGCCCCACAGCCCAACTAATCAAAATACCTAATTTAAAAATGGCTGTAATCGGTTCACTTGTCCATTCTGAACATAAGCATCCATCCATCCATCCATCCATTCTGGCATTAAGTCCGCCTTTGTACCTTTATGTTGCATGAAGTTTTAATAAATAAATAAATAAATAAATAAACATACTATTTTCAGGATATGCGTTTATACTGTTACATATTGTATAGGTATCTACTTTTTTATATGTTTCATGCTCTGAGTCAGCATCATTGGGAGTCACGTAGCAAATCTAAGGTGTTAGGTTCAGAGTTCAATTCCGTGCAAAGTAATGACTGGTTACTAGCCTATCATCTGAATTGTAAGATGTGATGCTGTGATGTCTTATTTTATTTGCAAGTTTGGCAATTTACTATAAGCTAGGTCGCAAAAATAGGCAAAGTATTTAAAATGATCCATTGTGAGATGTCTAAATACAGGTTTTTTTTGTGCCAATGTGCTTTTCCATCTATTTTAGGTGGAGCGGTGCGCCGCTCCGCAAAAGCAAAAACTAGACTTTTTCTGACTAAAACCCACCTGTGCTCCTTTATTTGCTCTTTGCATTCTACGGCCACGGTAACTCTATTCTATATTCCCTCAGCCATGTCCTCTTCTAGTCTGTCGAGGAGGAGTGGCAGGCGGTCTCCTTCTTCTGCGAAGCAGTAATGTTAGCAGAAGAGGAGGCTGCACGTGCACGCGCGAGAGCGCGCGGCACTCACGCCCCAGCCGACGGGATCCCTATCCCGATTTCCGGCCACCGTAGGCGCTGGCTTGCGGACGGCGAGCAATGGGTAGCTCGCCGTCCGATCGTCCGGTAACCGTCCAGACCGAGCCCAAGTCGTCGATGGCGCGTACTGTTCAACGCGCGCCTCAAGGAGATGTCAGCTAACCGTAGGGGCCCAACAGGGTCGAAGCCCTAGGGCCAAGGGTCTGCTTCTGAAAGGAAGTCTCGGCCCTGGTATGAAAGGCAACGAATGAACAGGAGTGGGTTTTTAGTCAGTAAAAGCCTGACACACCCTCCGCTCTGCCCAAGAGCGGGGGATGTCATTGGATGATTTCCCAAAGAAAAAAAAAATGTCCTCTACTAGTCTGTCAGACTCTTGCTGGCTCAACACACTTTGAGAGAAGAAGCTAAATGTTAAGTTTTTGCTAAAATAACACATTCTACCTCTTATCTAAGTTAGAGAGTTATGTTGATGTTGTTAATGAGTATAATTTTGTAAATACAAACATGTCGTTACCGCCAACATATTTTATATTACCATACTATGCGATACAGAGTTGCAAATTGAAAAAAAAAAACTTGAAAATTTAAATTTCGCGGGCCGCCTGGAGCATTCTGCTAAATTGAATTCATTTTACGCTACTTATAATGAATTACTACGTTTTATTTGGTCTATAAATAATCAATTATTAAGCCCGTTTTTGACAATTATGTTGACAAGAAGCAGTATTTAAATAAATCAATTAGGTACGTCTCCGTACGTGCTGTTTAGGAGTTTCAACGTTTCTAGCACTGAAGCTAACGTTTTGGGAATTGTGCATTTTTTTTATTATTCTTGATAGGTTCGCGCTTGACCGCTATCTCACCTGATGGAAAGCGACGATGCGGTCGACGATGGAGCGCGCTTACTTAGAAGTAACCTATTCACTCTTGACTTAAAGATTCCCGGGTTGTAGCCATCAGGAAACACAGATTCCGGCAAGGAATTCCACTCCTTAGCTGTACGCACAATGAATGTGTTCCCAAAACGTTTTGTGCGTATAGGTGGGAAGTCCACCATACGTACTGCTAAGGAGTGGATTTTTTTTCTGGCTGTGTTTCCTGCCAGCTACAAATTAGGGATCTTTAAGTTAAAAGTGAATAGAAGCAGTATGCTGCAGGTACAAGTTAATCTAACATTACCAATATATTTTCATAAAAAACTACAAGAAAACAATGAATATCTTGCTAATAATAAATATCGCTAATAGGTATGTATGTTTATTTTACATATACTTCCGTACCCGTTGAGCATTTATTATAATATCTATGGCTTGAACACTGGAATACAGTACTTTTTTTATTTACACTTTATTGAAGTTTTTTGGGTTCCGTACCTCAAAAGGAAAAAATGGAACCCTTATAGGATCACATTGTTGTCCGTCTGTCTGTTTGTCTGTCTGTCAAGGCCCTTTATCTCGGGAACGCGAGGAGGTATCGAGTTGAAATTAATACTCTCTCTTAATGGTGAAAAAAGAAAAAAAAAATGTATTTCATTAGTCACACAAATTGTAGTGACTAAAAACAAAAATTATTCAGCCGAGAGTATGAGCGCGAGGAGCACTACGCATGCGTTTCAGAGCGAGTGAGACGTCCATAGTAACTCGTTTCCTTTTCTTTTACTCACAATCTGTTTCAGTCAATCAATTTAATTAAATATAATTTTGTAATAGTTGCCTTAATAACATATATTTAAAAATCAGACATGTAAAAATAAGTAAAGTTCATTTTTTGTGGAGCTTTAAAGCGTCTAACAAAAGTTTTGGTCCATGGAAAGTGACTGACACTTATGATAATACTTTAGAATAATATTCTACAAAACATATATAAAAATCAGCTATACAAATTTACGTTAACTAACTCTTATTTTTAGTTACCTTTCACCTTAGTATCTACCCAGGGGTCACAAGGAGAGCTCCACAAGCACACAGGTATTCAAAGCACATGAGACGCTACTGAGAACCTAAGGTTTGATCAATGTGAAAATAAGTTATGTCAGATCGCTCTGGGATCTTACTCTATATTCTAAATTATCATTTATTTGGCGGACCAAAACAAACAAAAAACTGTCGTAGTATATCATTTCGACTTCGCCTTTATCCGAAATTACACAGATTCAGATTAATTTATTAATTTGTAGACTTAGATAATATTAACAGATGGATGGAGAGGGAGATCAGCTAAAGAAAAGACGGATGCATTGTATAAGAAGTGATAAGAAAGAAAAGGAAGTTAGTAATAGCGTGACAGATGAAGGGACAGAATGGAAGAAATAAACGTTGCACCGACCCTAAATAACACGAGCAGGAAAATGATGATGATACGTAGGTAACATTAAGGTCTGAAATAACCACTTTTGACGCTATGTTAGCTAATGAATCTATACAAATATTTATAACATAATTAGATTAATTATTATAATTACAAAATATCAATAAAATTATTAATTTACTATGAATGCGAAACTTCTATATCGGTTATGGTTACAGAAATCAGAAACGTTTATTTCAAATAGACCAATTACAGGCTCTTGAATCGTCAAAATGTCGGTCAGTCAAAAAAAAAAACAATTGAAGCTAAATTGCACGTTCAAAAGCGTAGATCTCTATGGAGAAGAACGTGCAAGAAACTCCATGGACACTCTTTTAAATCATATTATGAGTTACATAAATCCTGGTTATTACGGATAACTTAACCTTTCGAATACCATAATTAGAGACAATAGAAAGACAACGAGAGAGCTGACGCCGGCGTTCGCTTGGGGCCTAACTTTCCTGGTTACAAGCCAAATCGTTCCGGCTGCCATCAACACAATCTTGGCCGTGTAACTTGCATACTGGAAAAAATGCAAGCATCGTAACTTCTTATTCCCTGATGCCTTTTCGGTTTTGACAACTGATGCTTCCCACGTCCCTACAAGCAAAATGTTTAAAGAAGTAGCCAAAGGATCGTACTAAATGATGTCATATTATTTGACGGTTTGGTTGAAATGAAAGTAGTGTATGTGAAAATTGAAGCGTCTGTTTAAAATATCAAAATATTTTTTTTAAATAAATGCATATGAAAGTATACTCGATACATATAATAAAAATGCAGTTACTCATATACAGTCTGTCTACTTGTTACGGCTAACCTCCGAAACGGCTGGACCGATTTTGACGGGACTTCCACTGGTTACAGTTGTTGTAGTAACTTACACTACTTTTATTTTAGAAAAGGAATTAGGGTTCCACGCAAAAAAAAAAAACTTCTAGAAATTGTGACGAAGTCTCGGGATCCAGCTAGTAATTTAATATATATATATATATTTATATACTTTACTTAAGCAAATTAATTTTTTGGGCAGACGTCACTCCATGTAAAGTCCACAGCACACGTCATGTCACTTATTTGCCGAAGATGTCCGATGTTAGCCGAACATCAAAGTTCGTTGCGCCAGCGCAAGCGAGCACTCGCTAGAACAAACAGCCGTCCGTTATTAAAATATTTTATTTGCACACAAATTGATTGCATATCTATTTAATTTCGACGGCATTCGGGTGGAAAAATTGGTTTAGGTATATTTGCATTAGTTTTTTTTTGATGAAATATATACGTGAGGTTTTGTTAAGAAATGAAAACGTGCGCGAGATGACTACTGTTTAGTTAGGAGTGATCAGTTGAATTATTTAAACAGTTCAATTTATTTAATAAATTGACCATCGATTAATTTACTAAATGACTTTGGAGTCGAAATTACGGAGTTTTAGAGCTCTTTTAGATCTTTACCTGTGGTCTTAGAACCCAAACGGCAACTGAAAGACACAGGTGTGGTTCTAGTCAGTAAAAGTCTGACACGCCCTCTCGCTCCACCTTACAGAGGCAGAAGACAAGTGCTGATTTCCCACTTCAAATAAAAAAAAACCCCAAGAAGTTGACATTTTAAAAAACTGGTCTGTTTGAGTTGTAATATCTTCGGAATTACTTGGAATTAGAAGTTCAAATATTTTTTTATTTAAGACCTCTTATTTCTTTTTCATAAATAATTATTTATTTGTATTTGACAAATATAAAATAGTTAAGTATACCGACAAAAATGTTATTCATCGAGTTCAAAGCGT
This sequence comes from Mythimna impura, assembly GCA_905147345.3. Taxonomy (NCBI): domain Eukaryota; kingdom Metazoa; phylum Arthropoda; class Insecta; order Lepidoptera; family Noctuidae; genus Mythimna; species Mythimna impura. Next base: position 7,598,620 of record LR990362.1, on the reverse strand, counting down.
GCAGTTTCATAAAATGGCAAGTTCATAGTTAAAAACCGATGTAATACAGTCATAAGTTTCAGTAGAGTAACTTTTTCAGTCATAAAAATCTGAAATTTCATATATAAATATATTTATATGATATAAACTAGTACTTGACTGTGATCCCACCTGATGGTAAGCAGTGATGCAATCGTTGATGGTTAATTGGTCTAGTTTATTAAGAGCCTCATCATCAACAACATCATCATCATTTAAGCCGAAAGACGTCCACTGTTGGACATAGGCCTCCCCCAAGCGTCTCCACAACGACCGATTCTGTGTGTATCGCATCCACCGCATTCCCACGACTTTCACCAGGTTGTCGGTCCAACTTGTGGGAGGCCTTCCAACGCTGCGTTTTCCGGTGCGCCTTAAGAGCCTATTCATTCTATATTATTTTGTCATATTACTCGTATCTTCTTATCAAATAGATGATGCTTACAGTACGGTCAAAATATTATGTTGGCCACTCTGAAGTTGGCGTTCGGAACTATCGCGCATACTCGAAAGAATATACATTCACCATATGATTCTTAAAAAGAATTACTGCGCAGCCAATTGTACAAAGTTCGGAGCGGACTAGATATTTCGGCCATACTGTACATATATTCGTATGTATGGCTGAAATATCTTGTCCGCTTGTACCTTAGACTTAAAAGAATCAAATTTAGATACTGAAGGAAGACTTCAATGTATATTCAACTATTGAGTTGATTGCAAACGTACCGACATAGCTTGAACAATCGGCAAACAAAATGGGCAGTGGGCAGGGCATGTTACTCGCAGAACAGATGGTCGATGGGGCTGGAAGACAAAGCGTTAGAATGGCACTCACAAGGTAGACTGATGACCTGGTGAGGGTCGTGGAAATCCGATGGATGTGATACTCATACGACCGGTCGTTGTAGCGGCTCTTGGTGAGGCCTGTCCAAAAATGCTTCCAAATCATTTTGGGTCTGCGTGACATGGTTTCTTCATTCAGACTTCTGTGTTAGTTTCCATTTCATTGGTTTTAAACTACATGCACTCCGGGTTTGTATTGTTTTCTTCATCTATCTATCTATATATATATATATATATATATAAAAGCGAAATTCCACTCACTGATTAATCTTGAAATCTCAGAAACTATAACACCTACAAACTTAAAATTTGGCAGGTAGGTGCTTTATAGGGTGTAGACATCCGCTAAGAACGGATTTTACGAAACTCCCCCACTAAGGGGGTAAAACGGGGGTTGGAAGTTTGTATGTAGTAATCGACTTTTACGCGGGCGAAGCAGCTGACAGAAGCTAACTATAAATACTAGTTCTAATTAACATCTCAAGCTCTAGAATAGGTGTCAAACTGTCAACATCATTATCATATTAATGAACTAACTACATATTTTTGATCTATTTGGCTTTGCCTATAAATACTCACAGGAATTTAGAGCAAAGCAAAACATATTTTCCACATCGAAAATATTTTAATTGCTAACATTGTAACTTATTAAATAATCATTTATTTCTATAGCGAAACCTATTTGGAGCAACACTAAAAAACATAACTATTTTAAAAATGGAGCACAACAATCATCAACCATCTTGTTTTTCTAATGTGAAACCATTTTGAAAAATGAAACAGTGAAGTGAAATATGATTTTGAATGTGGAACTATAAAAAGTGATTTAAAAAATGGAACAATAAGTAATGATGGAGCACCCTGGTGGTTTCGCATCCTCACCGTGGGCAGCCATGCTGGGCCACGGCATGCATGGCATGATGCAGCATGAATATTCCCATGCCCACGCGCATGCATCGATGCCCATGGATCTACATGTGCCGCAGCCTTTTCCTTATTACCGGTGAGTGATTCTGACTTTGTTGGTTTAAATTTATTTCTTTTTAGGATAAAATGATTGAAGAAAAATACATGGTAAAAAAGAACCATTTTTTGTGTAACACTATAAGCTGAAGACAAATCGAAATTATGACAGCGATAGCTACAACCTGAGTGTCTTTAGAGGTCAAAAATGAATAGGTTACTTCTAAAATGGAGCTGAGAATTTTATTGTAGTATTGACTACACTTTCCATGCGGATGTAATACATTAGAATGTATAATATCCGCATTCTAATGGAACTCCAAGTGACTGTAAAAACTAAATATTTTTTAAATTAAACACGGACTTAATGCACAAACCGTGCTTAAATAAAACAAAAAAAAAGAAGTAAGTGTTCAAGATATTAATTCTGACCAAATAAATAAGAATTATTACGACAATTTTAAGATCATTGGTAAAAAAAAAATCAAATGAAGATTAAATATATATTATGTCATAATTAAACCAATCAATAAATAAAAATATTCGTTCGAAGCTAAAATTAAACAACTTTTAAACTAAATTAGTAGAGCAGTGGTGGCCGAGTGGTAACGGCTCCTACTTACGAGTTGTAGGACGCGGGTTCAAACCCAGCCAGGCGTATTACTTTGTATAATCTATTTCATCACCCACTGCTCTCAAAACGGCGAAGGAAAACATCGTGAGGAAACCGGCATGTCCTAGAACCGAAAAATTCGAAAACATGTGACATTCACCAACCCGCTCTGGCCCGCGTGGTGGATTAAGGCCTATTCCCTCTCCTAGAGAGGAGGCCTGAGTCCCAGCAGTGGGAACATTAAAAGGCTGATTATGCTTATGCTAATAAAGCAGCTATACCACACTATTATAATTGTCATAATTTTTCAATAAAAATAATTACAGTATAAATAGATTTGATTGACCATAATTATATAAGTATGTACAATATTTTTGTCCTGTAAGTACTCCTTGATATTATAGAAAATGAATAAGTCACTAAAATGAATAAGTAACTAAAATAGAAACGAACCCCACCTTCGCACGGGTGTTAGAAATATTTGAAATTCTCAGTTTTCTCTTGTACCTTCCTCATGAATCACTCTGTCTTTTGGTGAAAACTTCATGAAAATTATCTCAGTAACTTTTGAGTTTATGGCGAACATACAGACAGTAGCGTTGAGGTCTTTGTGTTATTTTATGCTAGGACTAGCTGGACCCCGCGACTTGGTCCGCATGAATTGCCATTTAGGTCATAATTTCTGGATTTTATTTTTTGCGCGGAACCTTAATATTTTTTCTAAAATAAAAAAGCTAAAAGATACTCCTTCATCAGCTATCTATCGGTGAAAGTCCCGTCCAAATCGGTCTACCGGTTTTGGAGATTAGCTGGAACAAACAGACCGACAGACAGATTTTTTTTAAATTTGCCTTTTTGTTGTAGGTTTGTGTCGAATATACTTTCATAATTATGCATTTAGTAAAATGTTATTTTGATATTGCAAACAGACACTTCAAATTTATTTCTATGTATGTATGTATGCATATATGTATAGATTTATTATTACTTTTGGGATGAATTACTAGAGGTCGTAAGTTAGGCCAAGCAATAACGGATTTCTTTCTGCATTTTCTTCCAAGACTGCCATTTTCCTGTTTTAGGATGTCATGGGCTGGCAGACACATAGCCATTTAAATGTTAAGAAAAAGAAAATCTAGCTTAAACTAGCTTCAATCCCTCCCTCACATTCCTTATTCTTAACGAGCGGTTTCCGTTCAAGGATTGGTACTTTTTTGACGCACACAGCAATTAAACCTTAATTAACAATTATAACACTATCCAATAAGCATAGGGAATTTACATGTTAATAAGGTTGGTTTTCGCTTGAAAAAAATGTGTGTGGTTAAAAAGTGGTGAGTCATATATGGTTAGTTATTAGGGCGAGATGCCGTCGGCTGCGCGGGCGCAGGTTTTTGCGCGTGCGCATAAGTTACGTGACATAGCGCACGCTTGTGGAAATTATTGGAGTTCTGTAAGTCTGTGTGGGTTTTGAATTTAGTGATGGATTCTAGAGAAAGAAAATGTATCGTGTCTATATTGTAGCATTTTAGGTTTACTACAAAACTAAGCGTTTCGCCTCGTCGTTTATACCGCGTACATCGAAGAAGTTGAACAATTTGCCTGCTGCGGTCTTCCCATCCGATTTTAATTTAGGTGTCTTCAAGGCTAGAGTGAATAGGCTCTTAATAAACTAGAGCGCCTCACCATCAACGATTGCATCACTGCTTACCGTCAGGTGGGATCACAGTCAAACGTTAGCTTATCTTTATTAAAATAAAATAAAAAAGAACTGTAAAGTTTGGAATCTGGTTTTGTTTATATAAAAGAAAGAAATAAAGAAAACACGTTTATTTGGCACACAGAAAAAAAAAAATGAAAATAAAATAAATAAATGGGTAATAATAAATAGGTTGGGTTTAGTCGGGTAATGTTATTATACTACTATATACATCTAAAACGTCTGCTTTCTATAGAAAACAGACGTTTTCCTGCATTAGCAACAACATCTATACCTCTAATACAACAATGAAGAGATTTTTTGTTTGTCTAATCGCGCAAACCTCTGGAACTATCCACACTGCAGCACTCGGCTTCATAACCATCACCATCACCTCGCCTCCGGCTCGGGCGAATTCCGCCTCGGTCGCAGTGACAATTTTTTTACACTTTTATCAAAATGTATTAAGTATTCTGTATGGGATAGCAAAATTCATGACAAATAGTATAGGGTATAGTCACTGGGTAAAAGATCACGCTACGACCTGTCAAAACGGTTCAGTAACCAAAAAACTGGGCAAGTGCGAGCCGGACTGCGCACCGAGGGTTCCGTACAAACTTACCTCTGAAGACAGTTCAAATTCCGAATCGATTTTCAAAGATTTTTTTTTTGTGACGTTGCTACTACAGTTTTCAGATATTTTCCTATACTTGTGCTATGAGGCCTTGCTTCATGCCAAATTTCGTTTTTTGCAACGTAAACGGCTGTATCTTTTTTTTCGTTGACTTACAAGTTTAATTTTTTACAGCTTCAAGAGACCGCAGTCCTGAGTATATGGTTTTAATTTCAACTCGATACCTCCACGCGTTCCCGAGATAAAGGGTCTTGACAGACAGACGGACGGGCCGGACAACAAAGTGATCCTAAAACGGAACCATTAGTTCCGTTTTTTCCTTTTGAGGTACGGAGCCCTAAAAATGAAGGGTGAAACTGCAGGAGACAGTTAGTTTAGAATAAAGTGGACATTTTAATACTAGTCTTAATAAAAAAGTAAAAAGAAATCAAACAAGATTTTGTTTTCAAAACCGATCCAAAAAAGCATATAAAAATAAATGCATATGGGATAAAATTGCATATTCCCATGTTGAACCATCGAGTTACAAGAGAATAAGGGCAATGTGCCACTAACACCTTTTAAGGCACCCGTTTGTCATAAATAGTACAATTACATACGGCAGTTAATGTACTTGTAACTACAAACTACGGATGATACTCGTATCGCTAATACTAACGATTCGCCTCGTCGTTTATACCGCGTACATCGAAGGACTGGAACAATTTGCTTGCTGTGGTCTTTCTGTCCGATTATAATTTAGGTATCTTCAAGGCTAGAGTGAATAAATAGGCTCTTAATAAACTAGTGCGCCTCACAATCAACGATTGCATCACTGCTTACCATCAGGTGGGATCGCAGTCAAGCACTAGTTTATACCTATGAAAAAAAACAGGGCAAGCGAGAGACTGAGGGTTCCGTATAAACTTACCTATGAAAACAGTTCGATTCCCGAATTGAGTTATGAAGACTTTTTCGAATCGCAAAAAAAGTTTTTTTTTGTGACGTAACTACAAATTTACAGATTTCAGGTTTTTCCCCATACTTGTGCAATGAGACTTTGCTTTATGCCAAATTTCAAGGTTCTAGGTCAACGGGAAGTACCCTATAAATTTTGATTCCCTTGAGTGTCGAAATACACGTTTTTTGCGACATAAACGGCCGTATCTTATTTATTGATTTTTTTACAGCTTCAAGGGACCTGAGTATATGGTTTTAATTTCAACTCGATACTTCCACACTTTTCCGAGATAAAGGATCTTGACAGACAGACAGACAGACAAACGGGCAACCAAGTGATCCTATGAGGGTTCCGTTTTTTCCTTTTGAGGTACGGAACCCTGAAAACAAACAATATGAATGACAATATCGAAAAAAAAGTTTTTTGGAATTTTCAACATGATGATGACAATCTGGCCATAAATTAGATCTTTAAGAGGACTACACGACTAAAGAGCGATCACTCTCATTATCAGCCTTATAATGTTTAAATTGCTGGGACTCAGGCCTCTTCTCTAGAAGAGGGAAATGGGCCGTGATTCACCACGCGGACCCAATGCGGGTAGGATGTCACATGTCTTCGAATTTTTGGTTCTACGTGTAACAAATGGTTTCCTTACGTTTTCCTTCACCGTTTTGAGAGCTGTGGTGCACAGACCAAATGCTTGCAAAAATTGAAGCTTCTTAGCGATTTACTACAAATCTACTGATTTTATTATAAAATTAAAGCACTATAACGGTAAAAAGTTTTTATTGTACAATAATTTGACAAACAATCAGAATGATTCCATGTATATGTATTCCGATTTTTAATTCATTAACGCTCAGGCGGTAGCCGGCGCCCGGAAGCCATTGTCTTATTATTGTGTCTCTAATTACGCACGTCAAAAGGTTAATTGATAAAACTAAATTTTAAAGGCATCTTCGTGATACTTTTCTATCGCTGTATTATGTTTTGAACACACTATCTCTCTAGCATTTATCCTGAAGAATAACATATATTTTTGAGCATTACAAAACACACGATTTAGCTCCCTCTTATCTAGAATTTTCGAGTCAAGTTCAGTGACTGATGATAATATCGGAAAATAATGTTTATAGAGTCATTTTTACTGTGGATATAAATAGATCTTTAACACGTTTGTTTTTGGAGGGATTTTTCTTAGCCCATTTCAGTGGCTGTTTTAATTATGCCGCAAATTGATTCCTAGTCGGTATTGTGATATAAAATTGGTGTCGTTTGGTATCTCAAATGTTTACACAGCAGTACAAAACATTCTATCGATTACATTTCGGGGAGTGTGCGATGGAATTGCACAATTTAATTCCACCAAGTCCGTTCCGTCATCGGACCACTAGACTATCGGTACATGGTGGACATCCCACTCATACGTACAAAGCGTTTTGGAAACACATTCATTATGCGTACAGCTAAGGAGTGGAATTCCCTGCCGGAGTCTGTGTTTCCTGATAACTACAACCTAGGGGTCTTTAAGTCAGGAGTGAATAATTTACTTCTAGGCAAGCGTGCTCCATCGTCGGCCACATCATCGCTTACCATCAGCCCTCCTAGCCAAGTTACAATCGTTTCGTTCGCGCCGAACGCCTCGAGTAGGCCACGCCTCCGATTCCTTTGGTCTGACCACGTGACTGAGCGTTGAGATGACGTCAGAACAAAGGAATCGGAGGCGTGGCCTACTCGAGGCGTTCGGCGCGAACGATACGATTGTAACTTGGCTAGGGGGGCAGGTGAGATAGTGGTCAAACGCGAGCCTATCAATAATAAAAAAATAATAACATGTGGAATCACTGAAACAGGTGCTATCTCAGTAAAATGAAGCTGAGGATTTTTTATTTTGGACATTTGCTGTCAAATACTGCAAATGCATAAAAGTATGTTGAATCCGCATTCTAATGAAAACATAGTGTATGTAGTCTGTATAAACTTTTGAAATTTGACGTTAAAATATTACATGTTAATCGAATTCCCCCTTGATTTTTCGATTACCGGTGCCAATTCAGATTTCCTCATAAAATACTTATTACTTTCTCTATTGATCTCAATATACTGAATATACTTCTAGAGCACTACTTGTTGCTGCGGATTGTTCGAAAGAGTTACTGTGGCCCTCTCAAAAGACATCTGAAGGAACACACACAACTGGAGTATTAGCCTGTAAAAGTCTAACACTCTAGCTCGCTCCGGGCAGAGCGTGAGAAATTATTTGATGATTTATCACGTAAAAGAGACCACAACTTGTTAATTTCAGTGACCGTGACCCTGCGTGACATATACACACACAACTCCTTAGTAGGTTACTCTACGCACAATAAAACCATTCATACGATAATATCATCATTGTTCGTATTGAGGAACTATCTTATGACATTAAACATCATTGTCTTGATGGAATGATTTGTAGATAAAAGGTTTGATATACAATATTGTCTGTTCAAGCAGTTGTCATCGTGTTGCCTAGTAACTGTGTTGAGGGGGTCTGATAGGGGACGCTTCATGTAAAACACGGGTATTCAGCCACATCTGGTTAGACTGCAAGCTGACCCCAAACTAGTTGGGAATATGGAGCACCCTATATAACATTTAATATCGTAACTGGACATCCTGAAAGTAGTTTGTTCAGATTCGGTTCAGAATCAATTTCAGCTATTTTTAAAATAGGTAATTTTTTATCCTAAATTAATTTTGATTGCGTCACTAGTGTTATGATGCCAATACCGATGCGTTACCTATTTTGATATACATATATATATACCTATGCGATATGTAGTGCGTCGAACCCTATATTATTTACCTACAACCAGGATGACTATTTCCTATAAAAACACGACCTAACTAAAATTTCAGTGCTTGATCAAGGTATGAATTCAGTTATATGATGTATAGACAAGAATCACTGGAAGAAGATGGAGAAGATTGTCTAAATTTTTATTCAAGACCAAGAAATCCAAGAAATGTTTTACCAACAAGTACATTACGGAATGAAATAAATAAATGAGTATAGAGTATTGAAAAAGTCGATCGATATCCAAAATGAAACATAAAAATATTCGATTTCCGATTATTTCAATGAACACTCATCTCTCATATGAGGCGCAAATCTATCTAAACCACAAGCAAGTCCGCAAGAAATCGATTTCTTTTTAATACCGATCCCCAATCGAATGCGGTCCAATGACAGTGATCATGTGTCGTCGGTCGCGACTAATGTCCGCTGGGACTATAATCTGTGCGCGTACGCAGGTTGAAATTATGGACCAAAATGGCGGCAAGGTTGTCATTTGGCGAGTCGGGTTCGTAGTCGCGAACCTTAATTATATAGTCGAGTTATAGTAAAGTGCGGTTCCGATGTTTACTTCCTTTGCTCGTTTTTCGGATGGAGTTAATTTTATTGGTTAAAATATACAGTTCCGTGTATTTGGTGATACCGGTTTCTTGGAGTTAGTTGCTTTGTTTGAATTGGATTCTCATGACGAATCCAACTGGCAACAGGTTTAAAAGATTTAGAATAAAAACTTGATTTCATCCTTTACTGATTATTGATATATACCAGACCATTGTCATCACTACTGTTTTATCGAATCGTTATTGTAATAATTTCTAATACACTTACTATTTCCATAGCGGTCACAGATTTTTTCCCGTGAACTACAGTCAAACTAATACCTATTGTATTGTATTGTTTAAAAAACTGAATAAAGGCGAAAGTTTGTTAAGGGCCTATTACACTACTCGATATTCAGACAGTCTTAGTCGATGTCGTGTAGTGTAATAAGGGTTAGTCCGGTCTTACTCGGAACAAAAGATAAGACTGAAGATCGCGTAGTGTAATAGGCCCTTTAATGCATGTGTACCTATGTTTGTTACTGCTTCACGCTCAAACAGCTGGACAAATTTCAATGAAACCAGGTTGACGTGTAGACCATATCCTGGATGAAGTATCTGCTAATACTTTTTATCGCGGAAGTATGTTCCTTTGAGATAATTTTCTTTCCTACTGGTCGCGGGCGAAGACGTTAATAGCAGCTAGTAAATATTGATACAAGGATAAGACACTTTAGAAACGACATTCTTTGTGCAATGATTGTCAAAAAGTATGCGATTACCAATTATTATTATTTCCTCTATTAGACTTATTTACTTTTTATTTAACATTAAAAATCATCAAAAATAGGGGTCAAGCTACGAACAATAGAATCTTTTAACAATACGCGCCGTGTCCAGGAGAGCTGCTTTCAGGACAATTATTATTGGTACGAGTACTCGAAAGGTGCCATTCGAACCTCGGCTGCAGGCTGCGAATGTAGGCTGCGAATGCAGGTAGCACACGCATGACACGCAGCCGGGAGTGATTCCGAGGCTGGCTGCACGTGCTGCCAGTCGTAAATCTACAATTCAATCCAATATGAGCGCTATTGGCTCCGAATAGCGATTATTTCGGACTTGTCTAAACAGGTTGGAGTGACGTAACTACGTGCGCATTGACTTGCAGCCGAAGCATTAATGGTCTGCGATCGGCTGCGGCTGCAGGTCGCGGCAGCACACGCAGCCGAAGCTCGGCAGCACGTGCGGCCGCGGCCGCGTTCGGAATGGTTTTCACAAAAATCCATACCACTACATAGAAAGCCAGTTGTGCAGCTGCAGCCGGCTTCATGCAGCCGCTGCTTGTGCTGCCTGCATCTGGAGCCTGCAGCCGAGGTTCGAATGGCACCTTTATTGTCCCTGTGGATGGAATGGCATTCCATTCTTTGTAATGGTCACTATTTTTCTTTTTTTTCTTTAAAATGATTTAAACTAGTGCTTGATTGCGATCCCACCACCGTCCAGTAATTGTCCGGACTGAGCTCGAGTCGTCGACGGCGCGTAGTAGGTACTCCACGCGCGACTCAAGGAGATATCAGCAATACCGGGACCCAGCAGGACCGAAGCCTACTGGGGTCATGGGTTGTGCGAAAGAGAACACCGAGAATCTGGAACGAAATAAAAGAAGGAACATAGGAGTGGGTTTTAGTCTGTAAAAGTCTGACATGCCCTCAGTCATTGGATGATTTACCACCTTAAAGAAAAGCGATTTCCATCGATATCATCATGCGCAACAAAAAATTTGAAACACTTGAACACCGCCAAAATTATTCAAAATATTCCAACAAGTTATATCTAGAAGGCATGTATCATGCCTCTCATTCGTGGAAATGGAAATAAGATAGCCTAAGTTAGCGTGCTCGGAGGCTGCTGACTTAATCAAGCCGGTCTCGAGAAAAACTGACCGAGTCAATTGTGAACCTAAATTGTAAGGTTGTAATGGTCAATGATTGTGCGTGAAAGAAAGAGGGTTAGGATAAGATAGGGGAGATGTTTTTGGAGTTGAAAAAGACAGAAGGGATGTAGATATACTCGTAGATGAAGTGCCTGAAAATTTGTTAATAGATCTTGATTTTGGAGTTACAAAATGAGTTAAAATTAAAAAAGTTAAGAATGTCAAGTCAACACAACTATTACTTTGACCGAGTGCAGACCTGCGTGTAGCATCATCATCATCATCATCATCATCATTTCAGCCGAATGAAGTCTACTGCTGGATATAGACTTCCCCCAAGGGTCGCCACAAAGACCAGTCCTTTGAGTCTCGCATGCATCAGATTCCTGCGATCCTCACCAGGTCATCGGTCCACCTTGTGGGAGGCCTACCGACACTTTTTTTTCGGTGGGAAAATCATCTTATGACATCCCCCGCTTTTGGGCGGAGCGAGAGATAGTGTCAAACTTTTACTGACTAAAAACCCACTCCTGTTCCTTCGTTGCCTTTCGTACCAGGGACGAGTCTTCCTTTCAGAATCAGACCCTTGGCCCCAGTAGGCTTCGACCCTGTTGGGCCCCTACAGTTGCTGACATCTCCTTGAGGCGCGCGTGGAACAGTACGCGCCATCGACGACTTGAGCTCGGTCCGGACGGTTACTGGACGGTCGGACGGCGAGAACCCATTGCTCGCCGTCCGCAAGCCCGCGCCTACGTTAGGCCTACCGACACTGCGTCTTCCGGGACGCGGTCGTCATTTCAGAACCATTCGGCACTATCGACCACTGTGCCCTAATGTGTATGTGTGTGATATTGTGATTGCTCGTTGCCATAAAATAAACTAATCACAACACCAAACCCGACATCGGAATTACTAAATAGACAGGATCTCAAAAATCAGTGCTTTATTATTATTACAAAAACACGCTAAGCAAAATCGTTAAGATAAATTCTTACACAGCCCATGGTACCTTTATTAAGATGTAGCGAAACCAGTCCCTAATCAGATTCTGATAAGATTACATCATGTATGTGTCGCCGGCGCAGGCGCTTGCAATAAATTACCGATCTACTGGAGTTTTAGAGAAAATGTTAGACGGTTGGGTAAAGTAAATTATTATAGATTATGTGTTAGACAAAAAAAACAATTATTTATATTGGTTATTTGAGGCTGATCTGGAGTCTAAAATAATCTTAAGCCTGCATTTTAGAGGAAGGCAGACTTATTGGTAGATCTCGCTCATTGTAAGATGAATTAACAATTCAATACTGAAAATAGAGTTAAATATAAAATTTGTCTTCATAGTATAGCATCGGCATCAGCTTGTAAGAGAGTAATAACACTCCTGAATTGTATTAATAGTACTAAAACCTACTTGATAGAACAGAATAAACTTTATTGTCCACCAAAATAGTAACAGTTTTACAGAAATTTAAGTCTATGAGTACAATGGCGGTCTTATCGCAGACAGCGATATCTACCAGACAACCTTAGGATAGACTATAAGAACTTAACCTAAAAAAAACTTGATTCGATAATCACAAATTTAACTAAAAATAAAATACTTCGTTCGTGAGCTAATAATAATTTACAATGTACGCGCTCGCTAATCCCAACATTCTAATTTCAAAATCGTTCTTATTTCCAAATGACAGCTGTATTTGGTGTGTTCGTTTTAGGACCACTTCATTAGTCCCTAGTGTCGATTGGCTGACCCACGGGTGCGTTCGTTCCCTTTCCCTTATCATCAATATTAATGATTTGGGCCGAAGGAGGTTTGCTTTGGTAAACGGACAACAAATTCCTGTATTTCGTATTTAGATAATGTGTATTTGAACAAATTTTTCAGATTGTCTTCGATTGTGGAAAGACTTTTTGGGAATTAATTAGAGTTTTTCAACCATTGAATTCGATTTTGGATAAATGTTGGAAATCAGGTGTTGTTTTTTAATTGATTCGGAAAAGTTACGTGATTTGGTTTTTAAATCTATTTGCATATTTGAAATGCGTAAGAGTGACTGAGTCTTCATTCTTCACATTTCGTCCAATAAAAGTAATTGCCAACAATAACAATACAAATCGTAAGCCTATTAAACTATCCTCTATTAAGAATGACATTCTCATGACGTTCAAAGCCAACAGTTTCACTTTTTGCCCCCTTCCTGTAACCACACATTTGCGGCAATTCCACTGGGCACTTAAACTTCATATGGACTGACTGACATTCACCATATAAGGTCTTCAAAAGAGTCACAAGCGTCATAAATCGATGGTCGATACGAAAAACTGTACTATCTTCAATTGCCCCTTTAATTCCTCTTACTGTGCACTGATCGTAAAATACGTCACAATTAGTCAACTAAAGACCTGCTTTATATATATAAAAAAGATTTTTATTTGTGAAAAAAGTATTCAAGTCTAATATATGGCTCGATTTTATTTCCAAATGAGGGTTTATACGTGTAGATAAAGGTGGAGCGTTGTTGATTTTTTCTTTTTAAAAATCCAATTTGCCGATGGAATTGATTGCATTCAGCCTAATTATCGGTAAGGATATTTCGTAATGAGGTCCGATAAAAAATAGATAGGCTACACGCTATGGGTATCTTTAGGTTTACTTTATGCTTGATTGGAGAATGAAGAATTAAGTAGCAAAAATAAGATAGAGAATGAAGATTTAATTAGCGAATCTGATTAACTCTTATATTCATTTGTTTTAAATATTTTTTTGCCGAAAACTACCCGATTTTTAGGCAGCATAGATATTTCTTTATGAATCTATTGTATTGGTAATTTCATCGTTATTTTAAAGTAACTATTAAATTATTAGTTTTTCAGGTATATCTTTCAGGAACATTAATTTCAGCCGAAAGACGTCCATTGTTGAACATAGGCCTCCTCCAAGAGTCGTCACAACGAACGGTCCAGTGCGTCCATCGCATTCCCGCGGCCCTCACCAGGGTCCTTACTAAGACTTGTTAAAAAGCCCTATGCGAGCGAGAAAGAGGGATAGATATACACAATATATAGCTCCATTCCTTTAAAAGTTCAGTTCAGGTCGTTAAATGGATCGCGTTAATAGAGCGTGGTGAGACCTCAGGGGCATAAGTCTGCTATTTTTATAAATTCATCATTCCAACACGATCCCATTGTGATTTTGCTAAAAGATAATCTGCCAATTAATAGTGATCGATTACTGATCGGTCAATGGTCGTGTAATAGAGTTGTGGTAGAATGACAATATCGAGCTTATTAAAAGCAATGACTGCACAATGACGTTCTAATGGTAGATCACTGATCAAAGGAACTGTCAAAATTTTAGCAGATTACCGCATACGTCAGACATTCATTAGTCATTCATGAACGAGATTACCATTTTATTCCAATTCTTTCAATGGAGTGTCAGTGGTTGACCATTGGAAAGTCATAGTGACGCCATTATATTAGTAGACTAGCTTCTGCCAGCGGCTTCGCCCGCGTGAAAGAAGTTATTTGTCATACAAACTTTGGACCCCTGTTTCATCCCCTTAGGGTGTGAATTTTGAAAAATCCTCTCTTAGTGCTCGCCTAAGTCATAAAAGGAAGCCTTGTGCAAAATTTCACGCTAATAGTCTTAGTAGTTTAGGCTGTACGTTGATATGTCAGTCAGTCAGTTTCTCCTTTTATATTTATATAGATTACCAAACTTGTCAAAATCAACAATTATGAAATCAATAGCAGACTTGAGGCCCAGGTCATCGGTAAAGCATTTACCGCTACCGGATTTAAAGGTAGACGTCCTGCCTGACACTAGGGGCCTTTTAGTTGTGCTTTTCATTTGGGAGGGTTTGCCAAAATTGTCACGCTTGGCAAGAGAGTCGGCGATTGTAATGATGCACAAGGAATGCTGCCGCCCATTCTCTGGTGTGTCCCTTAGTCGCCTCTTATGACGCCAACGGGAAGAGATGGGATGGTTCTATTATTTGCGTCCGGACACCATACGGTACCGGTGTTCAGGAACATTAATAAGATTAATTATAAGAAAATACTAACTCAGGCCCCATTTATCCCCGAGCTGCGAGATAGTTCGAATAGTTACCGCGGCCCTGGAACACAAAGGGTAACTGAAGGTAAAAGTGTGACACTCCCTTTCTTTCCACCCAGAGAGGTTCTTTGAAGGTTTCCCACCCAAAAAAGCCCTACTTCTGGAACACAACCCAGTAACTGGGTATTAAGATACCTACCTACCTCGACTGGCCTGTTGGTCTAGTGGTTAGTGACCCTGACTGCTATGCCGGAGGTCGTGGGTTCGATTCCCACCCAGGACAAATGTTTGTGTGATGAGCACAATCATTTGTTCTGTGTCTGGGTGTAATTTATCTATAATATGTATGTATTTAGATATATATAAGTATGTTTATCAGTTGTCTAGTACTCATAACACAAGCTCTGCTTAGCTTGGGACTAGACGGCGTTGTGTGATAGTTGTGTGAATATTGTATTGTATTGTATTATTGTATATTGTATAGTAGTAGGTGAGTTTATAAACATGTAAACACACATACACAAGACGCCCAGACCCGGAATAACTATCTGCAGGCCATACAAATATTTGTTCCGTGTGGGAATCGAACTCGTAACACGCAGCGTAGCAGCCAATCGCTCAACCACTGCGCCATCAGTGCCGTCAACGTATGGACCCATCCATCGGCAAGCGTAGCTTAACCTCGAAGTTTAATCTACTGTTATTATTTTCTTGTTTTAATTTTATTGAGCAGTGGTGGCCCAGTGGTAACGGCCCCGACTTACGAGTTGTAGGACGCGGGTTCAAACCCAGCCAGGCGCATTACTTTAAGTAATTTATTTCATCACCACTGCTCTCAAAACGGTGAAGGAAAACATCGTGAGGAAACCGGCATCTCCGATAACCAAAAATTCGAAGACATGTGACATCCACCAACCCGCACTGGGCCCGCGTGGTGCATTACAGCCCATTCCCTCTCCTAGAGAGGAGGCCTGAGTCCCAACAGTGGGAACATTAGAAGGCCGACTATGCTATGCTTAATTTTATTGTTTTATTTGTTGTGCTGTTTTTTTTTTTCTATTTATCTGGCAACTTTTCTAACAACCACAAACATAACGGCCAGTCCACACACCAGGTAACTACTTCTACCCATGGCTTAATTGCCCCATAGAAATTAATTTTATTATATCGCGAGCTTGTCCCGAAGATTGTCAGTGAATAGCCGCGATTAGTGCTAAGATACTGTATAATAAGCTGCACTGTCCATTCATAGTGTAACGGAAGGTTGGTAGTAGGTTTTTAGTTTCACTTGCCTTCATTATGTTGGCACTACCTACTGGGGTTTATATTTAAAATAGATTAGCGATACTGCGATATGCCCTAGCTTCACACGGGTACGTTAGAAATTTTTGAATTTCTCTCCTTTTTTTACCATATTATTCATGAGGAAAGTCCTCATGAATCAGATTTTGTGTTTATTGCGAACAAACAAACATATAGACGGTGTGGCGACGAGAGTGGTTGTTTTTGAAATATGGAATGATTTTTAGAGTTTGTAAAAGAATATTGCCCTTATAAAAAAACTTCTGGATTAGTGTCGATTATTTTATCGGTAGATAATTTCATTCGGCAGAAAAATTATTGTGGCGATGCCCAAAAGTTCGCCATAAAAATGCTCTGTGGATGGTATCCTTAGTCTGGCCCCTCAACCCTAGGCATGTTGCGGCAAAAACCTGTCAACACCGACCAAGGGTTCATTGGGGCGCGCAAGCCTTACCACGAAGTTAATGTTTTTTATTATTATTGTTAGAAAAGGGCGTCAATGATAACGTGACAGTTGACAGGATAGGCACTACGCTTGCCTAGAAGTAACCTATTCACTCTTAACCTAAAGATGGGTTGACCATTCCATCTCCACTTACGAAGTTTGATCTGGTGGTCGATCGGGCTTTCGTGGCATTTCTCCAACAGCTCTACGTTAGAGATGGTTTCGGGCCAGTAAATCCCGAGGATGCGACGTAGACATAGGTTTATGAAAACCTGAATTTGGCGTGAAATCTCCTCTGTCACCTTTCACGTTTCGCACCCGTAAAGCAGCACAGATTTGACGTGACCCTTCGTGTCAATTTCTGTGATTGCCAAACAGGTCTCAGCGGTGCTAAGGTACCACGGGCCTTGACGATCCGAGAAATGACGTCTTCTTCGATACCTCCAATTTCTGCCACGACGCGTCCAAGGTATGTGAATTTGTGGATGCGTTCTACAGCGTTTGTGCCGTTTAGCATATGTACACACAAACCCTTAAAATCAAAAATAACGACTACAGATTGAAGAGCAGAAAGGTGCTGCTTATTTCAAACGAAATTTCTTCCAGCAGACCTGCGACAGGGGAGTTGGATGAGAGACTATAGCTATTAGGAACAATATTTTCTACAAAATCACAGAAAACAAGAAAGCTTTTACACAAGCGTTTAGAAACGTTACTCAAGTCACCGCAGACCTGATGATTATGTGGTCGCCAGCAGTTTTGCAAACAGCCGGCAGATGTTGACATTGTGGTCGACTCTAAGACCTTACATTTCCTAGTTAACTGTCGTTATAGCAGAGAAAGTCTAATTATTTGTATAGAAATTAAGATTGGATGCGAAGTTTGTTTGAGATGTCGGTGCAAGTTTTATATAATTTTATGAGATGCAAGACATCATCAGAAGTTTAACCGGAACGGAAGAAAAAGTGTTGGTAATTTGGTATTAAGCTTAGATAAATGATTTTTTTGATAGTATTCTCGTCAAACACTAAGTGCAAAATGTATGGCAATGATAGATATTACCTGCAGAGAAGTTACAACAGGTAATATCATCGCCATACATTTGCACTTACACCAGACTTCTTGGCAGTTGTGAGCTACATTAATATATCGAAAATGATGACGATGATGGTGATGAAGGCAGACATTCAATTCAATATAAAAAAAATCAATAGAGACAATTTTTATAAAATAAACGATTTTCTATAACAAACTTATTGTTCTAGCTTTCTCTAAACATTTTTGTTTTAGGGCATTATCAAATGACTCTTCCCTCTCTGGTTGGAGTGGGAGTAATGTCAGATTTATACCGACTATAACCCACCCACATTATTTCAGTTGCCCTTTGCGTTCCAGGGCCTTGGTGACTCTTTCGAGCAATCCATTAGCCTTGGGAGACAACAGCTCTAGCGGCAAACACGTCTCCTCGTGAACTACAAAACGGTTACGGATCATACACGATAGCATGACATAACGAGTAATAACCGCTCCTTTTATATACAGTGTCACCTCAATACAATGTCACCCCATTTTTTCCCTAATTAATTAGCCACCTCTACGGTTCCTTAAAGGAAAACTAAGTTACGCCACCTACCCTTTAGGCAATTTAAAAAATAAATTTCTTTTGTGATAATTGCTCGACGGGTTTAGTCGTTGCGACTTGCGACATTCTTTGAGGGGAGTATAAAAAGTGCGAATAAAAGAAATGTGCCAAAGGGATGCAGGGCAATTGAGTACAAATGAAAGGGCACCGGACTGAGGACGGAATTAGGAAAACATTGGGACTAGTAATGGTGTGGAGTCGTTAAAAATGCCGAAAGAAATGTATAAATATCTACTACTACTAACGAATTGGATATTATGTAGAGATCAAGTTAAGATTTGGTATCAGTCAGTCTTGCCTAAAAACTGACTGAGTTGTTTGTGCGATTTATTCCATTATTTAGTATTTTATGAAAATTCAGCATCTTTCTGCACTTTTTCCGTTTAATTAGGGTCGGCGCAACATGTTTTTTTCTTCCATTCTGTCCTGTCACCCGTCACACTATCACTAGCTCCCTTTTCTTTTCTTTTCTCTTATCATCACTTCTCACACAATCCATCCATCTTTTCTTTGGCCTCCCTCTCCCTCTCCGTTCATCCATATTATGAAAATATTTATGAAAATTAGAGCTATATAATTAGGGATAACTATATCGAAATAATATAGTTAGGAATAAAAAAATATACGTATCGGAATACTATTTTTTTTTGTCAGTTTTTCTGTTAATAATTACTTACGTTATTTTCAGTTTCGATTTCAGCTGCAAATCGTGGTCCGGACGTTCACTAATATTTTGTTCATTTCTTTCAAATATTCATCATTCATCTGAAAATTATTTTGTTATCTAGGGTTTAAATTTGTAAGTGTAGCTTTTATTGATAAAGCTGCTTTTTATCATTAGTTTTAATAAACTAATAACTACTAACTTTAAATTATCTTCAAAAATAGGACATAAGCAGGTACACTTTAGCTTACAGGCTGTTATTCACAACTTTTAGACGTATTTAAGGATAAAACCTTAATATACGTACCTATCAATCAATTATTATCCGGCTTCTGGGTTAAAAACATATTACGACACACCAAAAAGCTTAAGAAAAAATTACTAAACTAAGAAGTCATCTCCATCCCTCTCTTAGTCCTATTTGCACAGACTGCAATGGGCTAGCAAATGGGGTGTAAGAATTAAAAGGTGCTCAGCGCCTTTCTCCGGGTCGCTCTGTCGCACTGTCGCCCGTCTGCGTCCGCCTTTATTAGCTGCTGCGCGGATTATATTCGCTTTTAAATGCGAAATTACGCAAATTCTCTTTTAATGTTACTTATTTTGTACTGCAATTTTTGGGAAATACTTATGTTTTTTTTTGATGATTTTTAGGTGTTTTACGGTTTTCTTATTTTGTACGTGAGCAAGAGTTATACCGCGGCCTTGGAACGTAAAGGACAATTGAAGGAACACGGGTGGGTTGTAGTCAGTAAAAGTTTGACACTCCCTCTCGCTTCACCGAGAGCGAGAAGTGTTATTTGATGATTTCCCACCTCTAAATAAAAATGTTTATCCGATATATTTTTTAAAAGAGAAATCATCCAATGACTTCTCTCGCTCTAGGGCGGAGTGGGAGGGCGTGTCAGATTTTTACTGACTAAAACCCACTCTTATGTTTCTTCTTTGCCTTGCGTTTTTCCTCTACGGTTTGGCTGACATCTCTCCCATTGCTCGTCATCCGCAAGCCCACGCCTACGGTGGCTGGAAATCGCGATTGAGATCCCAGGGGCTGGGGCGTGAGGAAGTCCGTTTCCTCACGCATGTCGCCGCCTCCTTCGCTAGCATTACTGCTTCGCAGAAGGAGGCGACTGCCTGCCATTCCTCCACGTTCCGGACCATGGCTTGCATCAGAGGTCGCTGCCGCTGATCGCTCCCACGAGGACACGGCAGTGCTCTGTCCAAGCAGGCCACAAATCCACCGTGGCCTCCGGACGGAAGGTCTATCCATGTACCAAGCTTCAAATCCGTTTAACCGTTGACGCATAAGCGATTAACAAATATTCCACCAAAACAGACTTCACATTTACAATATTCGTATCTTAAAAAACCTAGAACAACGCCTTTGAAAATCGATCAAATTCCGTTAACTAAGTAAATCCATTTCAATACATAAAATAAAAACCAACCTTATTCTTACAGAATTAAGGTCTTATTTTTATTAAAATTAGGCCGAGTGCAGAACATCGCATGTTATTTATGTCCACCATTACTTGTTACAAGGCAACGCGACAAAAGTCACACTTTATTAAAGCCTATTTGTTTTATCGAATAAATAATTTCATTGTGTGCACTCGGGTTAAGTTTTATTTGTTTAAGAAGGTGGGTTCTGTAGGCGGTATTAAAAATAGAATATCAAACTACATATTTTTAATCGTCAAGCTTGATCTTTATCTTTGCAAGCAGTTGAAGTCTGTCAACATCTTATACCTTTACCTTTTTGACCGACCTTCAAAAGGCGCCTGGTCTTTTGAGGAAAAGACCAGTAGGTGTGGGATTCTTACCTCACTAAAACCACCCCAGTGATCACCATCAGAACATGGAACGAAGCCCCGAGACCTTTTAAAAAACCACCACGGTACCCCCTCGTAAAAGCAACGCCTGTTAGACACATCCTTAAAGAGACTGTAAAGAGGTGTGGGATTCTTACCTCACTAAAACTACACCAGTGATCGTCAGCACATGGATCGGAGCCCCGTGCCCTTTTAAAAGACCACCGCGGAACCTCTGTACAAGCAACACCTGTCAGGGCACATCCCTGTAGAGACTAAAGGGGTCTCCTCTGAACCTCGCTGCAGAGCTAGGCTCAGGGGAGCATCATGTGATCACTGTGTCAACGTGCTTCCTGATGTCCCACTTTGAGAGCAGAACTACCTGTATCATCATCATCATCATCATTTGAGCCGATAGAAGTCCACTGCTGGACATAGGCCTCCCCCAAATGTCGCCACAACGAACGGCCCTGTGCGTCTCGCATCCATGGGATTCCCGCAACTTTCACCAGGTCATCGGTCCACCTTGTAGGGGGCCTTCCAACACTGCGTCTTCCGGTACGCGGTCGCCACTCCAGAACCTTTCGGCCCCAACGGCCATCTGTTCTACTAAACTACCTGTATGCAAAACAAAAATTAGTTCCGTGCGGGAATCGACACCGATCGATCATCATCGATCCCGTGACACAAGCTGCAGCTAAATTCAAAGCAAAGCAACGGCTTAATATGCTTTCCGAGGCATTGAGGAATCTCGGTATCTTAAGATGATCACCCATCCACTGCAAGACTTCGGGGAGACCTCTTTGAGATCGACCTGAGTGGCTGCTAATATATTTTTAGCTACGAGGTCTTTCCCTAAAAACTACGTGCGTGCGCGTAGTGCGTTGCGCCATCGGTACATGGTGGACATTCCACACATACGTACAAGCGTTTTAGGAACACATTCATAATTTGTACAGCTAAGGAGTGGTATTCCCTGCCGGAGTCTGTGTTTCCTGATAGGTACAACCTAGGGGTTTTTAAGTCAAGAGTGAATAGGTTACTTCTAGGCAAGCGTGCTCCATCGTCGGCTACATCATCGCTTACCATCAGGAGAGATAGTGGTAAACACGAGCCAATCCATAATAATAAAAAAAACGAATTCCTTTCTCAAATTATGGATTAGTAGGTATAATGGTAATTAAAAATTATTTCGCCATTGACACACTAATAAGAAGAATTATTCTTCTTCTTAGCGTGTCGATGGCAAAACAATTTTTTGTTTTATCAACTTAAATTCCTTGCCTGGCCCAGTATTTGGCCACAGCAATGCTGTCCTCTGACGCGACAGCGTCAGCACCTGTTCACTTAGGGATCTAATGACAATTAGATCCCTAAGTGAACAGGTAACAGTGCATGTGACGCAGGATGGAGGTTTTTTTTATATTTTTAGGTGGGAAATCATCCAATGACGGTGGAGCGGCGTGTCAGACTTTTACTGACTAAAACCCACTCCTAAGTTCCGTCTTTCTTTCAGAAGCGAACCCTGGGCTTCATTAGGCTTCGGCCCTGCTGGGCCCCTACGGTTTTGCTGACATCTCCTTGAACCGCATGTTGAACACTACGCGCCGTCTATGATTCGGGCTCGTTCCCGATGATTACCGGACGGGCGGACGGCGAGCTACCCATTGGTCGCCGACCGCAAGTCCACGCCTTGGGACATGGTCTGCGGAAAGACACCGCACAAACACTGAAGATCGGAATCATCCGAGAACCCCCACCTGTGGAGATTGTCTGAGTCTAATTTAAACAATAAATATTCAATTAGACCCTACAATTTGTTATCAAAAACTGAACGCGTCGTTCCAGTCTCGAGGACAGAGAGGGACCATTTATATTTCCATAAAATAGACATAAATACCAAAATGCTACTAACTACATATTCTATTTAGAATATTTATAGCTTGGAGATTAGGTTCCGTAGGGGTTTTTAATTAAGTATCGTAGAAGTTACACTATATTCTAGGCGAATCTGGCAGCCTTAAGATGTATCGGTAATTAAAAGAACACTGATGGGTTTCAGACAGTAAAGGTCTAACATTCCCTTTCGCACCACCCGGAGCGAGAGGACTTATTTGATGATTTCTTACCTCAAAAAAGGTATTGATCGTGCTTTACTTATTCACTCTTCCGCGCATGAAACAGTGGTCATGTCTGAAAGAGCGCGCTTGTGAAGATGTTGAAAGGACTTGCTTGGGGGCTGTGTGTCACTTTCGTCAGTCGCGTACGCAATCTGTGTGTACCTGTACGCTCCTGAGAACGCGCAATAGAACTGTTGTGTAAAAGGGACTAATCTATTAGAACGTCCATGTCTATGATACTAGATACTTACATAAATAGTTTAAGATGTCTTGATCCTTTCTTGCAAAATCAAATCTTCTAATAATTCGAACCAAAATAACACTTCATCTAGATTGAAAGTCATATAATCACATTAAGACACCTTTATATCACAAAACAGTTTAAAAGAATAATTGCGGTTGTCACCTCAACTTTTGTTCGAAATAACTCCAATGAAGGTGGCAGCACTTTCGGACTGCACCATAATAAACTAAAGAACACAAATAAAACAATTGCAGTCATTAATTAACTGAATACACAAGTTATAAATTACTTTTGCCTTGTCCCAACTGATAGCGCTTCCATTCACAAATTATTCAAAATTATTCGAAAAACAAAACTGGGCCTTTGATTAATCGACGCCATTGCTTTCCGAGCTCCTTTGGATTTAACAAACTTACATTTACAACATAATATTGATAATTCACGCAAAATTCAACTTTATGTTAACAACGCACTAATTTACGAAGCGTATGACAAATTTTGTAATTCGAAAAACAAATTCGTAGTAAATGTAAGTGTGAAATCAGTTCTATATTCAAAAAAGCTTAATTTCGAAATCGTAGTAGTTGCGAATTAAGCCTTAAATCAATGCGGGTACGGTTTAGTTTAATTGATGTTTTCAATTTTGAGGTTATGTGTCAAAAGTTTGAGATATAAGCGCGCGCCGCCCGCCGGCAGAAAACGACTCGCATAGATTACGTTCGGATTCACGCTGCGACGGCCGCGTACTTGTTTATTTGTTTATCCTTGTCTCTGGAACGTTTTATTTGTTAATAATTATTTTGATGTCTCTTTTAGTCGGTGGTTATTTGTCTTAATTTAAGTGGATTAATCGGTGTTTAAAATAATATTTTTTCAATGCAATTCAATTTCATTACGTAAGCTAAAACATACGGAATGATTTAGGTATATATAATGATCATAGCTACATATAGATCGATGTTATTTTAATACCTAATGACCAGCATTTCAACACAAATGCCAACACACAATCATCACCATCATCATTATTTCAGCCGAAAGACGTCCACTGTTGGACATAGGCCTCCCCCAAGTGTCGCCACAATGAACGGTCCTGTGCATCTCGCATCCGTCAGATTCCTGCGATCCTCATCAGGTCATCAGTCTACATTTTTACGTCTTCCGGAACGCGGTTGCTTCAGAAAGTTTCGGCTCCAACGGCCATCTGTTCTGCTAGCAATGTGCCCTGCCCACTGGCCCTTTAGTTTAGCGATTCTTCAGGCTTTGTAAACCTAGGATAATAACTTAAAACACATAAAAAAAAAATGTTCTCAAAACGTTTGGATACACACGTATAAAAACTTTTAAAAATCCGCCATTTTTCTCACTAATTACTCTCCACTATAACAAAAATCAGACACTATCAGATTTGCTTTATTTATATCGTGGGTTGGTATCTTTAGGATAAACTGGGAACGTTGTATGTACACTTAATTAGTACAATCTTAACTTTATGCGTTCCAGATTGCTATGGTAATAGGTCCTTAGTACCCGCCGCCGTAAGTGGCGTCCTTTCGATTTGTTTGTCGATTAGATAAATTAACTAATATTTACTTTGCTTGTATGAGTATCGAGAATGTTTTGGATTGAGATTGAACGTTACTTATTTCTATGATGTGGTAAACTTTTTTTTTAAATTTAGAATTTGTGACGTTTGGTTATGGTCCTAAGTTCAGAATTTTGACCATAGACAAGATATCTATTTATTGCCAAAATAAGTACAATCGACTGTTTTCCAAGATCGATATTGGATCAATTTAGTTGCTAATCTTTTTATTTACAAGCTTTTATTTAGTTTCAACTGACTCGATGTTTGTATGTGACTATAATTTAGGTGCTCCTCACCATCAATGATTGCATCACTGCTTACCATCAGGTGGGATCGCAGTCAAGCACTGGTTTATATCAATTAAAAAAAAAAAACAAATCTTGCAAAGGGAGTGGTCCGGATACGGCCAAAGGTTTTCAATGCCGTGGACAAGATTATTATTTATACTAAAAATCTTAACAATTACTAGAAATAATTATTAAAATAATATCACGTCAGTTAAAGTTCGGAAAAATAATATTAAACAATAAGTATATTCATTTATTCAGTGTTTCCTTGGTTCCTGCAACTATTTTGAAGTTTTTTTTTCAATTATTTCTTGACCATGGATACAAAGTCCTTTAGGCGGAATAATAAAATTAAAGATTGCATAGAATTTTCAATTTAATAATCGACCAGAACATCATTTTTTTTTTAACATCATTTATTATATCAATAATATGCATTTGGTCCATTGATAAAAATGCATACGAAATACAATTATTTTGCTTATATTATTGAAAAAAATATTAATTGCGTTGTTTAAAATGATTCAATGTTTTTGCGGGAGTTTTGAGTGAAGTTCAATGGTTGTTTTGATTAATCGCAAATTGATTCCTAGTACCTAGATATTGTGATGTGAAATTAGCATGGTTTTGTATTAAAAATACACAATTTTTTTCAACTGGACATTTAATTGGCAAAATGGCGCCCAGTATTTTATTGTAGTATTGACTACCTCAGCGAAGCTTGCCGAGAAGTCAGAAGGTTGACTCGACACATTCGCTGCCAAATGCTGCAAAAACATTGTGTTGCACTTGCACCCGCATTCTAATGTAACTCAAAAAAAATATTTATTACTGATGGCGTAGGCGATATGTTCTTATGACCTTAGCCTACTGGGAGAATAAAAAAACAAGTGTCATATTTTGCCGCGTTTCATTTCAATTGCGATATTTCAGTTTGTGACTAATATAACTATTCACTTTCATAATGAACTCTGCACTCGCTTTTCCCGACAACCTCAGCCTGCGAATTTGCTATGTACGACAATGACCACGGCCGCTCTATCTCGGACTCTGTTTCTAATTCTTTGAACAACTCCAGCGTCCCACAGATGGAAACCGAGTCGTACAATATTTCGACCCGCAAAAGCCAACGCTGTGATAATTGTGCTTTAAATGTTACTCAAATGAGACGAAATTCTTTGGAAGTTGCTGAAATCCGTGATCAACAATTGGATTTATCCACGGCAGGTAAGAACTATTTAATTTGTACCTACCAATACATACCTAACTAACAAAAATAAAAATATGTTAATAAAATACTACAGATGTTAATGTTGAATGATACTTGTTGATGAATAAATAAGCTAATACTTAGAAGTCACTTAAATAATGTGTTTGGTCGTTGTTCTAATTTTAACGACGAAGAAAATGATTAACCAAATGAATAAATAAATGTTTGTTTATTTTGCTGTGCTACAGCCGCCATTTTGACTCTAGCAATATAAAAATTAAAACTGATTTAACTCATTTCCTCCAACTTTTAGATAAACCTGTAATAGCTGTAAAAGGTTTATTATTTCGTAAACTATGAATTGAAGTTGTCTTAATATATGTCCACTGTTGCTATACCCGTGGCCAAAGTTTGTATGAATGGTGGGCCATACCCTTTTTGATCCACTTCCCAGTTACCGATTGAGTTGAAATTTTTCATGCACGTACCAGCACATACTGGGCCTGTGTAGTGGATTATTCCCTCTCCTAGAGAAGAGGCCCCAGTCCAAGCAGTGGGAATATTATAAGGCTGATTTATATAAGTGTATCATTTTTACAATGCGTTCCAAATAAGAATAGGATCGATTGCCATGTTGTGACGTCACGTCATACTGTCAAATCGAAGAATTATTATGGTGAGCAAAACAAGAATTTTTTAAAATTTAATTTATTTACGAACTGTGAATGAAAATAGTTTAATCAGAATCCAGTTCTTCAATTTTGCTCATCTCTGAGTTCTTCAATTTTGCTCAATTTGTTGCGATTTGACAGTATGACGTGACGTCACAACATGGCAATCGATCCTATTCTTATTTGGAACGCGTTATTTTATAGAAGTGTTACTTTTAAAGTAAGCTGAAGCTTGTCGTTGAAAATGGTAAGTTAAGTATGTCAATGATTTTCGCACAGAAGCGCAGTTATATGGAATGCCATTTAACAAAAGATGACGTCTTTTCCACTTTGTTCGTTAATTGATAAAATTAATGTTTGCATCTATGGACAAGATCATGCCGTTTCACTGTCGTCACAGTGATCGGCATTTTTGTCATTGTGACGTCTAGTTTTTTTCATATGGTCTGACGCTTTGGCAAAGTAAACGAAATCTGCATTGAAATACGTAAGGCGAGGGAAAATTACGATACTGGATGGACAAAGACTTCAGAATTTTTAACATAATTTATGCGTAATAGCAAAACGTGCTGTATAGGTATGAAAAACAAGAAAAGTAATAATACAAATTTTTAAATTAAATCATTCACTGTCGTACGACGTACAAATCTAAACTTTTGGTAGCATGAAACATTGCTCAATATTTACTTAGACAACTTGATTTTTATCTCACCAGACTTTTTTTTACGCGAGAAATCATAAACTCCTCTCGCTCTGGGTAGTGCCGGAGGGAGTGTCAGACTTTTACTGTCTAAAACCCACAGTGTTTCTTCAGTTGCCCTTTTGCGAGGGCCAAAGTAACTCCTACAAACAATCCGATATAAAGTGACGATATAGTGGATATCTGGTTTTTGGAACACATTCATTGCGTTTACAACTACCGGAGTGGAATTCCCTGCCAAAGACAGTGCCTATAGTCTATCTATAGCTACAACCTAGGGGTCTTAAAGTCAAGAGTGGATAGGACTTTTAGAAAAGCGTGCTCCATTGTTAACCGTATCATCGCTGAGTACGGGATAGTGGTAAAACACGAGCCTAGCAAATAATCTATTTAAATAAAAGAAAGTCGTTTTACTTACACTATTTTTAACTCAGGAACGGCTGAACCGATTTGGCTGAAAATTGGTGGGGAGGTAGTTTAGAACCAGGAGACACACATAGGATACTTTTTATCGAGTACGGTAGAGTAAGGTTTTTTTATTTTATTTTGTTCATCTTACATCTATCTTTACAGGGTTTTTTTTTTATCCCCAATGCGACAAATGCGCTTATCCTAACTTATTTATACTAACATCTATAACTAATTATAAATAATGCATTCATTGTGAATTCACCCAGAGTACAACAAAATAAGTCCGTCTCATTAGCTGTCAGGTTATTATTATTTTTTTGTGCCTCTCAGTAGTTTTACATAAATTACGATTGTAAAAGTGTCAGTAATAAATTGGATGCTGATAAAAAATCAGGCAGTAGCTATAACGAAAGCTAATGATTGGGAAAATTCGGCTTCTTCAGGGTAAGGTCAGGAGGATTATTATTATTTCTATGTATTTATTTATCTCAGGACCCAAGGGTTCTGGACCTTTCAAAGGGATGCGAAGAGCAGCACCCAAAAATAAAATATTGGACTGGTTACCAGGAACTATTTAACGACTATTCACATTGTTCAGACAGGAGCCCCTGCCTGAACAATGTTAATATTTATTCATCGATAAAAATGGCAGGACACTGGCATGGTCAACTGGTGTGACTTGCACACGCAATAAGCGGGTAAACATATCCTGAGGGTCTTGAGGAGTGGAGAGGTACACCAAGGTTAACAAAACAATCCCGCATCCACCAGTATCTTACCGAATTATACATCTTTCTCCCGAGCACATTGCGAATCTCCACATAAGACAGTCAATAAAGGCAAGAGAGAGGTTTGGGCTTTGTTACTCATGAGTGTTCACTACGGCCGGTCAATAAATAATAATAATAATAATATTTTATTGCAATTAATAAAGACAAGCCGGAGATGAAAAACAAGAATTCTCTTAGGAGAAAGGGTACGTAAGGTCGCTACTATTATTATTATTAGTTTTTTAAATGTATTACGACGAGGAATAATGGCAACGGCCTCGACTTACGAGTTGTAAGCCGCGGGTTCAAACCGTGGCAGGTTAACTACTTTGTGTAATTAATTTCATCACCACTGCTCTCAAAACGGTGAAGGAAAACATCGCGAGAAAACGAGAAAATGTCCTAGAACCAAAAATTCGAAGACATGTTACATTCATCACTCCGCACTGGGCTCGCGTGTTGGATTACTAGAGCGGAGGTCTGAATCCCAGTCCCAGCAGTGGGAACATTATAAGGTTGATTATGCTTATACTTATAATTCCAAGTCAATCCAAAGATATAACACTTCAAAGCAACCCGTTTAAAAAAACGGCAATTACATAAATTTAACCTCTATTACTAGAAGAAAAAATACAAGAAAAAGTAAAAAATAAAAATCTCACCTCTATTATTTTATATTTATTTATTTCCAGAATTAATTACGGCTCAGTTATTAACTTCAACTGCTCTTTATCGGTATTTAACAGCTTTTATTAACATTATAAGATAACTAACAACGGTTTTATTACTAGGTACTTAAACCCAACAACTGCAGTTATTTGAATATAAAAGCCTTGCAAGTGTAAAATAAATACTATAAATGCTGTTATGAGGCTCTTTTAATGTGTGTAATTAGTTTTATGTGAATATTCGCCTTCAAAGAGCTCACAAAGAGGTTCAAAGAGGTCACAGGATATTTGAGACGAAATGCGTTATTTACAACTAATTGACAAAGGTTTGATGTATTTTATTTATTTATATGCTGCGGTTTTGTTTTATTTGAGACATATCTTTATAAATCTGACCTGGACCTGTACCATGACGTTTAAAGTAAGATTGTTTCATTCTTATTTCGAGTGTGGGTAAGAGATGGCGCTAGACAACCTGTACAGCTCTGTCTCTTACCCACACTGAAGTAAGAATGAGACAATCTTACTTTGAACGTCATGGTAACCCCGCTGATCTTTCACCGAACTACAAAAGTTTCGCCTTGGGGTTCGCCAGAGAGCTATGGAGCGCAGTATTCTGGGTGTAAAAAAACAGACCGAATAAGGAATGACACGCTGCGCTCCAAAACAGGCATAATAGAATTGGGCAAAAAGGCTGCTAGGCTCCAATGGGATTGGGCGGGTCACGCCATCCGTATGCAAAGAAACCGTTGGGCAAGCGTCGCCACACAGTGGGTTCCTACAGAAGTGAAGCGCCGTCAAGGCCAGCCTAGAAAACGGTAGCGAGAAGCATCTGAAGAGTAATCAGATCACTAGACATATACCACGAGGACTGGTTTAAGACGGTGCGGGTGAAGAACGTCTGAAACTGGAAGGACTTGGGGAAAGGTTTTGCCCAGCAGTTAGACAGTAACGACTAGGATAAAAAACAAAAACAGTGCTGCCAATATTTTCTCGAATCGGACATCACTAATTCCATCCAACTGCCATTATATTTACTTGTATCTAGGCAATTTTGAATGTCTTACTCTTGCATTTTCTGCAGCACTTCAGAAAATGCTTCAATAGAAATCATAAGCTTCTCAATTCTTCAATCAGCTATCAAAATCAATATGAATTTAATTTGCCATAGCACCTAAGAAGTCTATCATTATAGAAAATAACACGTGAATATGAACACTCAAAAACAAATTGTTCCGTACAGTGCTGTTATGTTGTATCGATAATTTCGACCGTAATCTGTCATCGAATGAATCGGAACATAATCGAACGATTTCGCCACACGCAGCCAATCAGACGCACCGATGAGATCCGATGTAAGGACGCGGTGTAATGTGTGAGAGGTGGCGATTTAGAGTTTGTGCGGACTTATTATTTGTACGACTTTAATCGAATGAAATCAAAAATATTTATTTCAAATAAACAATTTACAGGCACTTTTGAATTGTAATGAAGTCAGTCAATCAGAAAAATGATGCTAATTGCATTACAAAGCGAAAATCTTTATGGAGAAGAATAATAAAAGAAAGTAGCATCTGCTCATTGAAAGTAAAGCCTGAATATGATTGCGTCGTTAGAGATTCAAGTCTAAGTAAGTCGAGCGATAGTCTTCAAATCTCGATTTTATTTAGATATTAATTTAGGTCAAATACAAATCTACGTAAAAATGGAAAAGTCAATATTTTTTCATCATATTATAAGCTATATTTCTAAACGGAACAAAAATTATCTAAAATCTATGCATCAAGTAAGTAACTTCGACGCAGTGTTTTGAATTCATTCTTGAAAAGCAATTTCACACGCCAATTCGCCTCCACCTTTCCCTCGCACCAGCCTCCACTCAATATGTAGCCAGAACCGCGCCGCCCTGTAATTCCAATACTTACGAACATTACCCAGGGATAGCACTATTATAATGTATTAAGGAATATTATTTTATGGCTGGCCCGACGCGTTATAGCCGTTTTGTGCACGGCTAAAAATACCGACAGCGAGTAACCACCTTTATGGATATCGATATCGCTAAATAGTGTGCAGAAATTATGCGCGTCACTAATTTTATTTGTTGAATTTTAGTTATAGGGATAATGAGTTATTTTAAGGGAGAATATTTAATGCTTCTGGTACTTCGAAGTATCTACTTAACTTTCACATTAATATTATAAAAGCGAATGTTTGTTTATTTGTGAGTGTGTATGTTTTTAATTCTTCACGTTTGAACAGCTGAACGGGTTTTGATGAAACTTGGTACACGGGTGGACCATATCCTGGAACAGCACCTCCTCCTCCCTGCGTCGTATTCCTCAATGCTGAGGGTCGTGATCTCCCTGCTTCATCACTTTTTTATGATATTCCTCCATATGTTTCTGTCTCTGGCGGTGTGAAGGGTATTGTATACCGTAGAGTCAAGAGCGGTGCGGATCTGGTCGGACCAACGTATTGGACTGCACCCGCGAGGCCGTTTCCCATCCACTTTACCAGTCACAATGAGCCTTTCGAGGTAGCCACCGTCTTTCCTTGCAAAGTGACCGAAGATTACAGAACCTTGCGAAGACACTTGGACGACAGTCGTGAGGAGATTTTGAGTTCTTGCAAAATAGATATGATGGTCCGAAATGATGGCCAATGGATACGGAGTATCTTACTCCAGATCTCAAAGGCGTCGATGCATTTGCGGTTTGCAGCTTTTAGCGATCAAGTATCAGCGTCATACGAAAAGGAACAGAACGGAAAGTGGAACAGCACATAGAATACTTTTATCCCGGGGTCCCGCCCTTTGGATAATTTTCTACAATCGTGCTGGCGAAGCCACTGGCATCAGCTAGTGAGAAATAAGTCCTCAGTGTGTGAAGGCATTTCAGAATGGTAAAAAACGCATGGATGGTACAGCCTATTTTAGAACTAGACATTATTAAAATCTAGAAAACTCCAGAATAACAACTAATCGTGTATTCACCATCAATTTGGCTTGCGGGCTTGCAGACGCTCTGGCTACCTGGAACTGGAGCTTCTAGAGATATAAGAAAACTGTAGGGGCCCAGCAGGACCTATGCCCGCTAGGGTCACGGGGAATTTCTGAAAAGGAAATCCGTGGTCCTATAACGCAAAGGGCAACTCAAGGTGGGATACTGGTGTGGTTTTAGTCAGTATAAGTCTGATATGCCCTCTCGCTCCATCTTAGATCGAAAAGGCAATCGGTGGCAGCGACTTCTCGCGGTAAACCCTGGTTCAGGCCATGGTCCGGAGCGAGGAGGAATGGCAGGTGGTCGCCTCCTTAAACGAATGAACATCCTTACGCCCCAGCAGCCGAGACCCCGACCCCGACTACTAAGGCCATGGGGACTTTCCGAAAAGGAATCCCGTGCTCCTAGAACGCAAAGGGTAACTGAAGGAAACAGTTGTGGTTTTAGGCAGTAAGTCTGATACAGCCTCCCGCTCCATCCTAAAGTGGTAGAAGTCATTGTATGAAAACCTACCTCAAAAAAACCATCCATTGGACTACAAGCTCTGTGTTTCATTGCCATTAAAAAAAAAGCGTATGTCATATGTCCATTACCAGTGCGATTGCGAGGTAATGACATTACGCGTGACTCACAAATAACGGTGTTAGATCTTAACACATTAGTTAAGTTCACATGTGAATATGTGAACTGATTTCTCAGTATTTTTGTGGTAAGGTTCATATACGACATAGCTTGGTCGACACTCAGAGCAATAGTTATAAAGTGCTAATGTTTGTAGCTCACAAGCGTCTAACAGCGGCTTCGTCGCGTACTAGAGGTATGTGGAAAAGGGTGTTTTTTATTTTCTTAGGTGGGAAAATCATTAAAAACTCCTGTTCCTTCGTTGCCTTCGTCCCAGGCCCCGGGTTTCGTTTTCACACTACCCATGGCCCCAGTAGGCTTCGACCCTGCTGGGCCCCTACAATTTGCTGACATCTCCCTGAGGCGCGCGTGGAGTGAAAAAGGGTGTAAAGTCTAACACCTCCTTTGAAAAGGGGTGGCCCTTCGATCAGACGGGTGTTGTATCTGGTTCGGACAGCTGCCTCATCAACTTTAGGGCAGTGGCCCTAAAGATGATGTCGGGCTGATGTTTATGATCTAATTGCGTGGACAATGCCGGTTTTTTTTTTTTTTAGTTTTTATGTGGCATCATAGAAGTCGCTGCAAGCCTGAGGGAAACAATACAATACTCTCGGGATAAAAATATGATAAGGTCTACTCGTATCCCAAATTTCATTCAAATCCATTCAGCCGTTTGGGCATGAAGGAGTAACAAACATACACACACTGAAATAATACATACATGCGAAATTTCGCCTTCACTTTTTGCGAGAAAATAGTCTATCAGCGACAGTTAGTTACGTCCGTGCTCCAGACTATTGAAGTCCATTACTGGATTTTACCCTGTTGTTGAAACAGTAATTAACCAATCTCTAAAATAATGCGCGTACACACGTACAGCTGAGGAGTGGAATTCCCTGCCGGAATCTGTGTTTCCTGCCCCCCTAGCCAAGTTACAATCGTTTCGTTCGGCGCGAACACCTCGATTAGGCCACGCCTCCGAATCCTTTGTTCTGACCACGTGACTGAGCGTTGAGATGACGTCAGAACAAAGGAATCGGAGGCGTGGCCTACTCGAGGCGTTCGCGCCGAACGATACGATTGTAACTTGGCTAGGGGAGCTGATAGCTAAAACCTGGGGGCTTTAAGACAAGAGTGAATAGGTTATTTCTAGGCAAGCGTATTCCATCGTCGACCACATCGAGCTTTCGATTAGGAGAGATAGTGGTCAAGTGTGAGCCTAACAATAATAATAATAATTTAAAAAAATCCTATTTCAGAGTTTCCCAGTTACTTTGTCTAGTAAAAATAATGAAAACTTTACTGTGTGTGTGTAACTAACCAACTTAGCCTCTACATTATTGTCCAGCCTTTATAATGATTTCTAATTAAGTATAATATAACTTTTCAGAGTCAGAGCGGTGGTGGCCGAATAGAGCAGTGGTGGCCGAATGGTAACGGCCCCGACTTACGAGTTGTAGGTCGCGGGTTCAAACCCAGCCAGGCGCATTACTTTGTGTAATTTATTTTATCACCACTGCTCTCAAAACGGTGAAGGAAAACATCGTGAGGAAACCGGCATGTCCTAGAACCAAAAATTCGAAGACATGTGACATCCACCAACCCGCACTGGGCCCGCGTGGTGGATTACGGCCCATTCCCTCTCCTAGAGAGGAGGCCTGAGTCCCAACAGTGGGAACATTATAAGGCCGACAATGCAATGCAATAACTTTTCATGAATTTCTTGTACTCTTAACGCAAATAGATTTCCTATAATTTCTTCTACTCGTTCTAACAGTACCTACAGTTGTGTTCACAAGCGTTGTAATGGTATAATTGCGCACAAACAACTTTATAAGCTCGGTGTTGCAAGTATCTTAATTTATGTTATGAAACACTCTGCTCAGTGCGCTTTTATTACAGTTTTGTGCATAAGTGTACCTATGCTGGTACAATTATGCACAAAATGAATGTGTTCTCGTTAATTAGAAATGGTTTTTTCTTACTGTAACCGATTGTAGTGTACTTACTCACTTAGATGATAAGAGAGAGGTCAGCTTTTTTTTGCTTTAGAATTTAAAAGATTACCAATTGACTCTACACTGTTTGAAATTATGTAGGTTTTGTGTCAATAGACGTACGTAAATAAATATATGTAATACGAGTATGAATCCAATATCAACATCCTAGTTTTTCATGTTTTTTAGGGTTCCGTACCTAAAAAGGAAAAAACGGAACCCTTATAGGATCACTTTTTTGGCCGTCCGTCTGTCTGTCTGTCAAGACCCTTTTTCTCGGGAAAGCGTGAAGGTATCGAGTTGAAATTAAAACCATACACTCAGGTCTGCGGTCCCTTGGAGCTGTGAAAAAAACGAATTTCTGAGTTAATGAAAAAAAAAAAGATACAGCCGTTTATGTCGCAAAAAACGTGTATTTCGACACTGTCAAGGGAATCAAAATTCATAGGGTACTTCCCGTTGACCTAGAATCCTGAAATTTGGCATGAAGCAAGGTAGTCATAGCACAAATATAGGAAAAAGTCTGAACACTGTTTGGTAGTTACGTCACAAGAAAAAAAACTTTTTTTGATTCGGAAAAATCTTCGGAACTCATTTCGGGAATGGAACTTTTTAGATAGGTAAATTTGTGCGGAACCCTCAGTGCGCGAGTCCGACTCGCACTTGCCCGGATTTTTCAAATAGTCAAAAAAAAAGACGAGATGAAAACCCGATATCTGTTGACACAGCAACATTGGGCTAAAGTAATTTAATAATTAGAGCCTAGAGCTCCTAGAGCGGGAGAAGTCATTGGTTGATTTCCCACCCCAAAAAAAGTGGAACAATACGCGGTTTTTAGTCAGTAAAAGTCTGACACTATCTCCCGCTCCGCCCAAGAGCGCGATAAGTCATTAGATGATTTTACCACCTAAAAAAAAACCCCAAAAAAAAGTACATTACCTTACCATTACCTGCTGAACATTCGGCAATGCTTAGAATACCTAGGCAAAGTGTAGAATTAATACTGAATATTCAGAAGAGACACCTCACTCCTCAGCCGTTTTTTTGAAGCAGATAACCATCAAATTACTTCTCCCGCTCCGGGTGGAGCAAGAGGGTGTGTCAGGCTTTTACTGAATTAAACTCAATTGTGTTTTCAGGGTTCCGTACCCATAGGGCAAAAACTCTACTGTCCGTCAGTCTGTCCCCAGGCTCTATCTCATGTAGGTACTGTAATAATAGCTGGATAGTTGAAATTTTCGCTAGTTGATGTATTTCTGTTGCCGCTATACCAAGAAATACTAAAAACATAATTTCTTAAAAAAAAAATGGTATATCTTTAAGGTGACCTCAGAAGACTTAAAGTCACCAAAAGGGCAATGGAAAGGGCTATGTACGGAGTTTCCTTGCGTGATCGAATCAGGAATGAGGATATCCGCAGGAGAACTAAGGTTACCGACATAGCACGAAGAATCGCCAAACTTAAGTGGCAATGGGCAGGGCACATTGCTCGCAGAACTGATGTCGCAGGCTGTTGGACCGAAATGTTCTGGAATGGCGACCACGTACCTACCTCCGAGACGTAGCGTAGGAAGGCCTTCTACAAGGAGGTCCGATGACCTGGTAAGGGTTGCGGGAATCCGATGGATACGAGGCGCAGAGGACCGTTCATTGTGGCGACACTTGGGGGAAGCCTATTTCTGATGATGAGGACCTATAAGGTATATCAGGATAAACCCTTCGTGCGTGAGTCCGTTTTTCTTTTGTTCTTTGCGTTCCAGAGCCATGGTAAATCTTTCAAACGAAAGATAAGGTAAGAACTGATTCTTCATAATTATGACTGATGACTCATACCCCAAGCAAATTTTATTACCTAACACCTTAATTAATTTCACAATCGCAATTCGTACAATCACACACAAAACTTTTTCACACGATAAGTTCTATGTATAATAAGTACAATCGTGCTCTCAAGTGCTACGTACAGTCGCGCACAATGCGCGCGCGCACGACTCGAGGTGTGAAAGGTTATGTTGAATGCGCGCACTCTGGATTATGAGAATTATATCGTCGACTGTGATTTTACGCCGCAAACGCGTAAAGTTGCTGGCGTTGGGTGTTATGTGGATGTTACTTTATCTATTGCAAAAGAATATTTTTTTAAATGAAGGTAATTTCAAAAGACAGAACGATCAATCTTCCAAGGTACTTGATCCACGATAGTCGTCGAGTGATGATAATCTTGAATGGAAAATGGAATAACTCTTCAAAAAAATAATGAATTTATATAGTCAAACAATTTGAATAGGAACGTAGGGGTGAATAAGATCAAAAATTTTAAGGAATTTGAAAACTAGAATTTCACTTTATTTTATGAAAAATCTTAGCATTTAAGTACCTACTCCTATTTATTCATTAATTATAATAAAAATCGTTGCTTTTTTAGAAATAAACGTGAAAATCCTAATCAAAGTTTCTTAAAACCGATCATCAAATAACTTTTCCCCGAATTTCTCGCGAGAAGGTAAGTCAGAATTTTACTGACTAAAAGTCCCCTGTGTGTATGTTCCTTCAGTAGCGAACATTTCTTCAAAAATTCCCGCCAATTTTAAAGACAAGAAAAAAAATAACGTTGGTCAAAGTTTTTAAAAACCAATTCCAAACCACCATAAAACACATCTCCCAAGTTCAATCAAAAAAACGTCTCCAAAAACGGCATCACCAAAAAGAGCCCAACAGCGCCACATCCTTACATCTTCCGTACACACTGGGGCATATAATCATACATATACACTTATTGTTTCTTTCTTCGACTAATAAGCGGTCGGCCATTGATACAAAATTATTGATTGTGCAGCCTTGCGATAATCCAACGTAGAAAATAAAATTATTTTAGCTTTACCACTGTTATACAGGGCGGATGCGAGAAACGAGTGTGATTATATTAGTTTAAAAACATCTGGACGGCTGGAGATAATAGTTTTATAGGTGTGTAATGATAGATGGATGATAAGTAGCGAAAACTGGTCGAGTTGGCCTAATAGTTTTTTTTTTGTGAGGACCGTTAGGTGTGAAGTGAACGTTGGTTTTTTTGGTGGGAATTCATCGAATACTTCCTTCCGTTCTACGTGAGGGACTGTCAGACTTTTACTGACTAAAACCACACATATGTTCCTTCAGTTATCTTCAGCGTTTTAGGACCACGAGAATCCTTTACATACGTTTTCTAATGGCCCTAGCAGGTATTGGCCCTGCTGTCCCCTACGGTTTTGCTGATATCTCTTTGAGGCGCGTGTAGAACACTATGCACCGTCGCGAACTCGGGCTCGGGCGCCGTCGGGACGGCAAGCTACTCCTTGCTCGTCGTCTGCAAACCCTTGTCTGCGGTGGCTGGAGATCGTTTTACGACTCCCAACGCCCAGGGCGTCTTCTGTCGCGTCTGCTGGATGTATGCTGGGCGTGAGGATGTACGCTCCCACACTATTATTTATATGGGCGCCTCCTTCGCAGAAGGATGTGAACTCATCTCATTCCCTCTCGCGCCAGACCATGACCTGAACCAGGCCTCGGTACGAGAGGTCACCGCCCCCGATCGCTTCCACTAGGACACTGCTCAAGCGTGGCACACCTCCATCGTATGTTCCACCTTGTATTTGGGTGGAAGTAAATACAACTGCTCTGGTTAATAAATTACTAACAACAATTCACAGTCCAAAAATATTAATCCGACTTCTGATTCTGAAGTATCCATGGAGTTTCTTGCACGTTCTTCTCCATAAAGATCGAAACTTTGGAATATGCAATTAGCTTCACTTTTCTGACTGACCGACTTCTTGACAATTCAAATGTGTATGATATATATAATAATGCCTGTAAATAATCTATTTGAAATAAATGTATCTATCACACAACAATGCCCTCTTAGAAAGCCTTCAACAACTGGTTGCTACCGTTATTACAGTTGCCAGTTTCCACTGCCACCACACTCCAAAGAAAATACTGTTATTCATAAAACAATTGACTACACAACACCAGCCTGCGGTTTCACTTACCAACGAACAATATTACGTAATGTGGAGAGGTCGAGCTTGATATGAGTATTGACCACAGAGTAACAAATTTTATGTGTAATCTATGGTATAGAGGCGGAATTTATTGTTCTGTATCTTGTAGGATGTGGTGTCGTCCTTATAAAGGTGAGTAGGGACCCTCTAGGGCCGAGGGAGGAAGACCTAAGGAACGACCTAAGGAAGCCGAAGAAACACAAGTCAGTTTTAGGCAGTCTGACATTCCTTCTCGCTCCACCCAGAGTGAGAGGAATTCAATGATGTAATAAATAACACATAAAAAAAAATTCAATTCAAATCACTAAAATGTTTTTTGAAACTGAAAAATCAGGAACTCTGGAAGTAGAATTCAGCGTAAAATAGAAGTCTTAAGTGATTAAAAATTCTTTTAATTTCTACAAAAGTCTGCTGCGTTCATAACAGGATCAGCCACCCTAGCCAAGTTACGACCGTTTCTCAACGCTCAGTCACGTGGTTAGAACAAAGGAATCGGAGGCGTGGCCTACTCGAGGCGTTCGCGCAAGAGAATCGAAACGAAACGGTCGTAACTTGGCTAGGGGTGCAGGTGTGTTAGGGACGCGGGACTTTAGAGTCGTCTTCCAGTTTAAACTAATGCAGATAAATACATTTTTTTTTTACATGGAGCAACTGCCTATTCCATTTCCACAACCCATTAAACTTAAGCTTGGCCGCCCTTCACTTTCGCGGCGACGGCGCGGCGTCCACACTTACGCTCGGTAAAGGGCCATGGACAGAACGATCCCTGCGTAGAGCCTGCGGTAGAAGGCGTCTGGACCCAGCAGGGTCGAAGCCTACTGGGGCCATGGGTTGTGCGAAAGAGAACCCCGGGGCCCTGGATCGAAGGCAAAGAAGGGTTTTAGTCAGTAATAATCTGACACGCCCTCTCGCTCCGCCCAAAAGCGAGAGAAGTCATTGGATGATTTCCTACCTAAAAAAAATAACCCAGTAAACATGGAAGAAAAATTACAGATATCTTGCCGTTGTTGAACTTCATCTTTTTCATGTCTACATAAATGTTTGGTAGTTAACTCCATAAAAGTGAACTCTAAATATGGTACGGTTAGCGCTGTGGTAGGGCAATTGCCTGTTGCACTGCATGTCGCAGGTTCGATTCCGTACAAATATTTGTATAGATGTCGAGTCGTAAGAGAAGTCGTGTGTAAAAATACAAAATTGTTTTAGCGATTAGGTTTGACTTAAATTCAACAATAAGACGTGAATATTAGGTCCTTCGAGCCGGATCATATGATCATCGAAGACCCTTTCGCCCTGTTTTGTTTTACATTACAATATCCACTAGGAATCAATTTGCGAATAATCAAACAACTCATTGAACTCTGAAAAAAAAATCCGACAAAAGCCCTCTCTGTAGAATAAATTCTCAAAGAAAATAGCAAAAATGTCCAAGTCCTGGCCACTGCAACTTTGTACTAAACTACAAAGCCCTCGCTGCTAAATCAAGAATAGTCCCCTAAGTAGGTGTCAGGTATCTTTTAGAATATTTATCTTTATCTTATCGGCGCGCGCGCAGTAATTGGCGACTAATTGCGTTTCGTTGTAATCACAGAGTGTAACACTTAGCTGCGCAAGAGTGTTGGCCAACGCAAATGTATGTTTATTTTGTTTTACATGTGTCAGTTTACTTGTATGGGTAGTCAGGATATATTTAAGAGTGATGTTATGATTTGGGAGTTAAAATAACTGTAATTATGGTACTTTTAAAATATTAACTTCACACACACAGCCTTCCGCTAGGGTCACGGGGAATTTCTGAAAAGGAAACCCGTGGTCCTAGAACGCAAAGGGCAACTGAAGGACACTGGTGTGGTTTTAGTCAGT
Source organism: Mythimna impura (assembly GCA_905147345.3). NCBI lineage: Eukaryota > Metazoa > Arthropoda > Insecta > Lepidoptera > Noctuidae > Mythimna > Mythimna impura. The sequence goes on along the minus strand of LR990362.1, from coordinate 7,557,474 downwards.
AAAAGTCTGACATGCCCTCCTGCTTAACCTTAGAGCGAAAGAAGTCATTGGATGATTTAAAAATAAACACACAGCCTAGAATTTAAGGTGTAAGTTACGAGCCCGAGCATCGCCATGTTTTCGCTTGATGACGCTGTACTCTATTATTCAATTCAATTCATTTATTTCAGGTAACTAAGTCCATAGGAGGTTTACAATTTTTACTATTGTGTCTATTAACTGCTCCATCTCTGTTTTAATATATACATTTTTTTTAACACATTGCTTTTGCAATATTTTTTATATTATTAGACGCCAACCACCATAAATTCGTTATTAATTCATTTTGTTAACATGTAATTTATTGATAATTGTAATTATTTATTTTTCTTGTTTTTTTTTTTTATAAAACCTCTTTTTTTATAATGTGAATGTGAGAACACTGTAGACTCCGCGAATTCTTATGTTACTTCCTATTACGACTCACTTTTTTTTTCATACGATTATTTTTATTGTTCTTTTGGGTACAATATTGACTGGTCTACACTGTTCTTACTCAATATATATTACAGTATTAATATCTATTAATACTGTAATATGAAAATATTGTAAACAACCACTTTTTTAAAAGAGTAACCATGGAGTTTCTTGCCGGTTCCGTGCACTAGCTCAAGTGCCCATGTAGGCCTATGTGAAATAAAAACATTTGACTTTGACTTTACAGATAATATAAGACAATAAAAATAATAATAAATGTCAAAAATTAAAAATACAACAAAATTCATAATAGAAGCCAAAAATTTAAAATAAAATAAAATTCTAATAGTCTAAAATTTAAAAAAAGCATAATTAATATAATTTTTCATTAACCTCTATAGACGGTCTAGAGTGGGGAAACGTACGGTAATTGTTAAAAAAAATAACAGGTACTTACATCTCCCTACTCTCCCTCCATCCATTAAGCGACACATATGCAACGAATATCAATTAAACACATAATTGTTTTAATAAAATGACGAGTAACACAATAATGGCCGAGTGTCGCCCTCTGACGGCAAATATTGTAATTTTATGCCATAAACCAGCGCCAGTGTCGCCAACGAGACAAACGTGTTCTGAATTTGAAAATTTAAATTCAGAACATGACGACAATATGACGTTCTAGGTGTTACGGTTTGTCTGAAATTGGATGTTTTGCTGGTTTGGGTCGTATTTTTGGAATATTGTACAGTTATTATTACGTGCCCAAGAGTTATTTTTCTTTCTTCAAGATGAATGATAAAAGAGAATAACAAAAAGAAAATGTGATGACCTGTTTAAGATTCTAATTGTCTTTTCAGGACCTATTTTTTTTTAAATATAATTTTTATCAAAAGTCCGTGCTTTCCATATTGATGTAACATACCTAATTATATACTTTCCTAAGTTTCCTATACTTACTAACATTATTTAGGTAGGTCAACCTTATAACCAAGGAGCACAATACTTGCACTTTCAATTTTTTTTGGGGGTGCGGAAATGATTTAATAACTTCTCCCTCTCTAGATGGAGCAAGAGGGAGCATCAGACTTTTACTGACGAATTCCCACCCGTGTTCTTTCAGTTGCCCTTTCCGTTCCAGATTCGCGGTGACTCTATAAAACAATCCTGGAAACATGATATACTCCTTCAAACGCCAAACTCAATCTCAGCGTAGGTACTTTCCAACGCAAGACGAGGTCTTGGCATGTAATGAATGGTTAGGGTCACCCATCTACGGAGTAACCTTGGCAAGCGTTGCTTAGCATAGCATTGTTCAGCCACGTACCCCTTAACAGCATAACATACCATCCTTCCTTATAAATGTTTCCATATTTACAACAAGTTAAGTAATGGCCCACAATCCATTTTCATGGGTTTAGGAGGAGTTACGTCACGTGCGTTCTATAGCCGCAAGTTAGTTGTTCGGCAAAGTTCGGGGATGCTCGGGAACGTTCGGGTCAGGGGTTAATGGTAATTAACCGTTTTAGTGCGGTTATGTGGGTTACCGCTGTTTAGTTGAGGTTTTTGATAGGCTTGTGATTTTTGTTGTAGAATAATGTTAATACATACCTAAATTACTTTTTGTCAATAATTTGCACCGGTCTTCTTCGGTTAGTAAAAAAAGTTGATGTACTTTTCAAATATTCCATAATTTTAGTCATAATTTACTTACACCGGGATCGAGAAAAAAAATCCCAATTTATCACCTACATCTGCCAAAACTTACATTCAAACTCAAATACGGTGCTAAAACGGAAAGCCGAAACTTTCCGGTGCTTGCTGTTGCTTTTTACGGTGCTAAAAAAGAATAGATCCAGCGTTGTTGAACGAGAATTGATAGGGCTCAGTAAAAATTGATGATCATCATTACAGCCTCGACAAACGGTCGGGAGCGTGTTATAAAATGCAAAGTGTTCAACGGGTGTTGACAATTGCAGTATGTAGGGGCGCCATCTTGGAATATCGGAGAAAATTCAAGCATTTTCCATTTTCGAATTTAGAATTTTGTTTATTTCAAAGTTGGTAGTTATTTTATGGTTGACTACGCAAGAGACTATTGAATGGGTGCCATCTTGAATGGAGAATGTTCGAATTATGAATTTTATTTCTTTAAAAATTGGATGGTGTGTTTATAGTTGACCATGCAAGTAGATTGTTGGGTTTGTAGATAATATAATTAGTGGTTCTGTGGACATCAAAATGTTCAGTTAGTAGTAGTAGATATGATGCTTGTACTTTATTCAATTTGTCTCAATCAAATTGTCATTTATACCTTGTTTATTGACATTAGTCTAGGGGTTGTTTTTACTGTGTCATAGCGACTGAGTGGATTAGAGTGAAGCAATTTCCTTCAAAAGGACTAGACTTGTGCTGTAAAGAGCACGATAGAAAATTGAAGCTGATACCATTAGTGATACCTACTTTGATTTTCATCACTTTCACTACACATTAAACATACTTATTACACTAGTACTTACTTATTTTGTGAGTATTTTTTTTAAAGTTTAGTTTTACCACGAGTTTTACTATTCTTCTGTTTTATTATTTAGATATAAAATATAAACATAAAGTATCCAGTTTATAATTCCGTAAAGAACATCGAAGTAATACAGGTTCCTGCAACCTGTTGGCGATGCATAAACCTATAAACAGTGAACGAATTAACCTAAGTCGACAAAAAGCTGATAATTTGTAGCTTTATAAACATAATTTGTGCTAAAACTTATACTAATTAATCAAATTCTAGCATTCAGACGAAAAACAATTGGAATATTCAAGTCTTAATTACAGCAAAAATATGCTTGATTGGGATTCGTTTTTATTTAGCCATTGTTTTTAAACGATGCATTGTAATACCAAACTTTTTTCTCGATCACCGGCTTTACTGACAGCCCTGGCAGAATACGGCGTTCTTAAACCGAATTCTATTACTTTTTATGTTTGTTCGAGTTAGAACACGTTGTAGAATAACACCTTGTGAGTTTGAATGCGATTCCAAACTGTTACAGAATGAGACTTCGTTCTTAATTCAATTTTAGAATTGCGATGTCCTTGCTCGCGTTTAAGGTATTTAGTTTACGTTTAGAGAATTAATTAGACACTCAGAATTTCTATTCATTTATCTATTCAAAGTGTAGTGTGTGACAAATATCTTTTATATAAGTGTAATTCTTCTGCACGTGTGTTTGTCACTTAACTCAACAAATTTGAATGAAATTTTCTGTCTCTATTTGAGTGGGTCCCAAGATGGATTAAAAATGCAATTAAACCCGGTAGACGGCTCTGCATTTCTTCTCTCTTGGGTTCTCTTTCTTCGGTCTTTTCTTCGAGTAGGACAACGTCTGCCGAAACGGCTAGTATAAATATAAAAATTGTGTTTCTCAAGAATCGATAGAATAGCGTAGGTTTCAAAGTTCCCTTTATCTTTCATAAGTTTTAGCAGGTGTTTGCCTTAATCACCTCTTTTTGTCACAATAACTTTAATAACGAGGTTTGTGGTCATTGAAATCTAAAAATAAAAAATGCAGTATTAAGCATAAACTCTGAAATGTTTCTGGAACATGTTTTGCTCTTGTATTGCATAATTGTTCGTGTCATTTGCTATCTATATCTTTTAATAATTTCATACTTATTTGGCAATAAAATTTCTTAGTTCATCCGAATTAAATTTCACGAGTTGATAACTATTATGGATTTAAAACGACAGAGACAAGTTCGTCGTCCTAAAGCTGAACTTAATAAAATTAGAAATGACGTATAAAAACAGTAAACTTAGAACATAACAATAGTTGAGGCTCTTTTTAAATCATGAACTTCGGTGAACTGTCATATATTTTTAAAGTTCCAGGAAGCTCTCCTAGGAATTTATATATAAGACTTTGACATGTTAGGGCCGATGCTGCCAGGGCTGGGATTGTTTCAAAGAGTTACAACGACCTTGAACGTAAATAGCAACTAGAAGAGCACTAATGTTTTCCTAACTAATTTTTATTTTATTTTATGGATGAAAATAAACATAGGTACATTAGACACACAACACGTTACTACACACACACACACGTTACACGCACACACACGTTACTATGCATTAAATGGTATTTATGGTTATGTGTGTTGAAGGTTGGGAGATTCCTGATTTTTTATGCGTATGTGGGTCGTTGTTGCTTGGGTATCGTATCGGGCTGGTGGCCTCTTAACCCTGAAATTGTGACGGGATTTATTGCGATCGCTAAAAGGTGCTCTGGAGTGACGCCAGTTGCACGTGGAATTGCCCAGAAGCAAATAATGTATAATATCAAACAAGGGCACGGACGTCATGTCCGTGGTTTAAATGTAAGGCAAGAGTGTGGTTTTAGTCAGTAGGAGTCTGACACTGCCCAGATTGGCTCATCTGTGAGATAGCCTGGGCGTCCATGAGGATTTCCCACTCCTGCGAAAAAGAAATTCTATAAATTATTCCTATTAAGGAACTGAAAACACTGTGATCGTCGAGTTCAATTTAGGTTCAACTTTATGATCACAAAGTTCAAAGTTACAATCTTTTAAAAAAAACTCTAGGTAGCTTTCTACACATTTATTTTGTGTTACTTATATAACATTTTTTATCCTTCCCGGTATTTCTATTTAATAAAACTTTCCATCACGATTTAATAAGCCTTCGCGGTACGATCAGCGTTCTCTAGATTATTGTCTGACATACGCGTGCGAGGTATTTTATTAAAAAGCGCGGGTCGAAACGCCCGCCATATTGGCAATAGACAAACTTATGAGATATTTATAACGGAATATGTAGGATATTTGTTTTTTTTTTTGGTGTGAATTTATGGTTGATGAGGGTGAAAAATGAGCAGACATTGATTAAATTATTATTATAGGACGGATTCAGAAATCAGAAATCAGAAATCAGAAACGTTTATTTCAAATAGACCAATTACAGGCACTTTTGAATTGTCAAAATGTCGGTCAGTCAAAAAAAAAATACAAGTGAAGCTAAATTGCACGTTCCAAAGCGTAGATCTCTATGGAGAAGAACGTGCAAGAAACTCCATGGACACTCTTTTAAATCATATTATGAGTTACATAAATCTTGGTTACATATTTCTTGTCGCTTCTAATATGTGAGCACAATGTAGATAAGTAATAATAATTAACCTTTTGACGTGCGTAATTAGAGACACAATAGTAAGACAATGGCTTCCGGGCGCCGGCTACCGCCTGAGCGTTAATGAATTAAAAGAATAAAATAAAATCTAATTTAAAAAAAAAATAGAAATTGAATTAAGTCATTGGCAGCTAAGAGATGACCAGTCTCAACTGACGGCACCCGTTCACGAGCATGACGCGTGCATCAGCCCCACTCAGTTCAACCATTTTGAAGGGAACCGAATGACCCAATAACACGTGCCACCATCATCGAGACATTTGAGTGAGCATGACAAACTCTCAACTGCCATGCTCGTAATGACAAACGTGATTACCTACGTCAAGAATTTTATAGTTTACGCTCAAAATTTTATCAAAAGATGCTAGTGCGGTTAAGTTTAGAGCAGTGGTGGCCGAGTGGTAACGGCCCCAACTTACGAGTTGAAGGTCGCGGGTTCAAACCCAGTCAGGTGCATTACTTTGTGTAATTTATTTCATCACCACTGCTTTCACAAAACGGTGAAGGAAAACATCGTGAGGAAACCGGCATGATCACTAAAAATTCAAAGACATGTGACATTCACCAATCCCCACTGGGCCCGCGTGGTGATCCACGCGCTCCTCAAAAAGATGTCAGCAAACCGTAGGGGCCCAGCAGTGCCGATGCCCGCTAGGGCCATCGGGACTTTCTGAAAAGGAAACTCGGTCTTTGAACGCAGAAGGCAACTGAAGATGTCGTTTTAGAGAAGTCATAGGATGATTCCCACCTCTAAAAAAAAATACTATGGCAACGCGTAAGTCTCCATCGTCGTATCGTCGCAGTTCCGCTGTAATGTTTGATCGCATCGCGCATACTGATGACGCATTATCGATAGGGTTGTCTCACTTGGTTTACATAAAATACTAGCTGCTGTCCGCGGCTTTGCTTGCGTGAAAGTAGAAAACAAACAGCCTGTCATTCAGTGATGAACTAGCATTCTACTGGTGAGAGAATGTTTAAAATCGGTCTACTAATTTTTGAATTTATACATTACAAAAAAGCCGGGCAAGTGCGAGTCGGACTCGCCCACCAAGGGTTCCGTACAAACTTACCTATGAAAGCAGTTCAATTCCCGAATTGAGTTACGAAGATATTTCAAAATCGCATAAAAGTTATTTTTTTGTGACGTAACTACAAATTTTTAGTTTTCCGATTTTTCCCTATACTTGTGCTATGAGACCTTGCTTCATATCAAATTTCAGGATTCTAGGTCAACAGGAAGTACCCTATGAATTTTGTTTCCGTAACTGAGAAGTTTGACTTTTTCACGGCTTCAACGGACCGCAGACCCGAGTATACGAGTATATATGGTTTTAATTTCAACTCGATGCCTCCACGCGTTCCCGAGATAAAGGATCTTGACAGACAGACAGACAGACGGACTAGACGGATCCTATAAGGGTTCCGTATTTTCCTTTTGAGGTACGGAAGCCTAAAAATGGTTTTCGAAAGAAAGTGTATTGTTTAGTCGGTCAACCCTATATGAGCTATAATTGTGATCTCCGAGTTCGGGTGCTCATCGCGAATGCCTTCTTCTGCCACTTGCAGACGTTCCCAACTGATCGGTATGATGTATTGAAGTTTGTTGCTCAAACAATATATTTAATATCTCTTTGGAAAATTATAAAGCCATACTCGTATTTATTTTTTAATTTGTCCTATGTGAAATCGGATCTTGGGTATTTTTTTAATAATTTATTTTAGAAATATATAATGTATGATTAGTAGCTCAAGTTTAGTTTTCCATTCTCTCAAGACAGCATTTTTATTTATTTATTAAATATTTATGCACTAGTAAGAAACACTGTACAAAGGCGGACTTAATGCCTTAGGCATTTTCTACCAGTCGACCTTAGGGTGGGGTAGAAATACAACATGGTAGGTGCAACAAAATGATAAACTAGATTAGAAATAAAATAATAAATATATACTTAGATACATACATACAAATTAACAATGTTATTATGAAAAACGAATCTAACAAATCACCGCTCAACACATTTTTCTGTGTGTTTAAATCATACTAATATTATTATAAAGGTGAAAGTTTGTATGTATGTGTATGTTTGTTCTTCCTTCACGCATAAACGGCTGTACGGATTTGGATAAAATTTGAAACACGAGTAAACAATATCCTGGTATAGCACATGTGATACTTTTTGTTCCTGGAGTATGTTCCCTAGGGATATATTTTTCACCTACACGCGAGTAAAGCCCATGGGAGAAAGCAAAGGGTAACTGAAGGACACTGGTTGTTTTTAGTCCCGCTCTGGCCTAGTGCGAAAAAGTCATTTGTGGACGATATTTCACCTCAAAAAAAAATCCTAAACAAAACAAGATTTAAACGGCGATGAAGTCAAAAATAAATCATCTGCGTCTTCCTGCCCTTGTCCCGTGTTATTTGGGATCGGCGCAACATGTTTTTTTCTTCCATTCTGTCCTGACACCCGTCACGCTATCACTAACTCACTTTTCTTTTATATCACTTCACACACAATCCATATACATCATCATCATCATTCCAGCCGAAAGACGTCCACTGTTGGACATAGGCTCCCCCCAAGTGTCTCCACAACGACCGATCCTGTGCGTCTCGCATCCATCGGATGCCCGCGACCATCACCAGGTCATCGGTCCACCACCATGGATTATTCATCTTAAGTTGTTAAAAATAAATATCGAGAACAAAATATTGCTCACGATAAATTTATTTTTACACCTTCAAGATGCATCCATTCTGAAAATACCAACAAACCAATCCACTTCAGTTCAAGAATTCCGTTCTAAATATCTATCAACAATAGCGCACTAAGATAATTACCATAACAGACCAAAGTCCTATAATGGGCCATACACAATATTCTGTTGACCATAATGTCCGATACTCAGTCATTGAGCAAGGTGCAGAACTTCCATTCTGCTAAGGTAACTAGTACAAGCGATTTCTCTGCTTATCTGTGTATTGTTAGCTACTTCGAAGGAGTTTCTAGTTAATGGGTTTTCGACGAGGTTGAGGATTCAATGTTTCAGTCATTTGTCTCCGTATTTAGATGTTTCTGCCCGTGATCTTTCACTCAGTCTGCTTTGTCCTTTAATTTGCTAGTCATTATTTAAAGCGGTCGTCTGGCAGCGAATGTGCATAGTCGGATGCCAAGAGGCATCAGACACTGTGCATCAGACTTTGCACAGTGTCTTCTGGCCTGAAGATGGGTGGCGTCTCTATACGGCCAAGGTAGTACTAGGTCCGTATAAAATTTTGAATCAGGATATTGGGATAATATTAAGCCAGTTTCGGTTACGGTTACGGATATGAAATTATTTCGGATTATTTCAGAAAGTTTTTGTTACGGATATTCGAATTTTTAAATTATAATAGTAAAATAAAGATTTGACATTTATTTCTATTTTATCTGCCTTTATCTGAAGTTATCCAAAATTTTTATATCGGTTTCGTTTATGGTTTTGGATATTTTTTTCTTTCGAATATCCGATTTTTTATTTCGAAGCTCTATAACATCCTTGCTATGAAGGTTGGTACGTGGTGGCGCGGAAAAATAGTTCCTAGAATTAGGGAAGGTTTTGGCCAGATTAGGGTAAGTGATAATATCTGTCCCGCTCCGGTTGTAGCGAGAGGGCGATTGAGATCAGATTTTTACTGACTAAAATACACCAATGTACCTTCAGCTGCTATTTACGTTCTAGGGCCAAGGTAATTCTTTCGAACATTCCTGCCATTCCAAAAATACCTGGATATCTTTTTTTTTTATTTGTCTGAAGTTTCTTGTCAGTCAGTGTACGAGCTACGCTATACATTGAACTTTGTGCTAGTTTGTACGTCATACTTACGAATGCACATATTGTTTACCTGTGCATTTAACATAGCATTTAAGTCGAATTATTATGTAATTATGACAAGTAGCAATAAATCCATCAAGGGAAACGTTCGTCTACTCATTTACATAACATAACATAACATCCTTCAAGAAAGTTACATAACAGAACATAACATTTTCACTGTTGGGCATTACAACCCCAACATTTGGTCCTTCGAGCAATTAAGTGTGGTGTGTAATTTGGATCCTTTACGGTTACGAATCGGTTGGACTGGTCTCTCACAAGCGAGTCGCCCCAGTACCAATTGAGAAGGCGCATATCGTAGAAGAGAAAGGTTACACAATACCAAGAATCAGGAGTGTGGAGCAACTGCCTACTTCTCAAAACAACAGTTCGTCATTTCGTCGTAAAGCTTGGCAACATGACGTCATCAGCAAATATGTACGAGAACCAGCACGAACTTTACGAAAACATCAAAAAAGTCGGCATCAACATCAAGAAGGATGGCTGGGACAGAAAGAATTGGGACTACTTCAAAAGGCGGATGCAAATGCTGGAAAACCTTTGGAGTGAATTCCAATTCAACCATGACCGTCTTTCTACAGAGGTAAGTGCAAGTCATCCTTATTTTACAAATGATTTGTACAACATAACATTGCAGTGTTACAAAGAAGTCAAGGAGGTAATTCGTCTGCAAAATCAACAACTGTCGACGCACAAACGGTCCGCAGGGGGACCGGGTGTGCAACCATCACCGCTCGAAAGTACCTCGGTACAAGATCAAGCAGGTACGTCGAGCAAGAAATTACAAGAAGAACAGAATAGTGAGGAGGAAGAAGATACCAGTGACACAAATGGAAGCAACAACAGGGATCAATCGCCTTCTCGACAACAACAAAACCCTAACAAGAGGGACACGGGCTCCAACAGCAAACTGGACGACTTGATGCGCAAACAATCGGCGAACTTCAAGGCCTTCATGAGAGCTGTAGCCAACATTCAAGTGGAATTCATCACAGAAAAATGGGAATTCCAGGATGCGTTACAAACATTACAAGCGCGTTGGTCTGCTATTGACAATCTCCACTGGGAAATTGAGTGCGAACTCAATGGGGACAAGAACAAAATATATGAAGAGCGCTACACAAGATTCGAAAACCAATTTATCGATCTGAAGAAAGCAGTAAACACGAAGATGTGGTCAGGAGCTTATCGAGAAAAAACAACACCAAAACTGGAGATACCAGTATTCCATGGAAAGTTCAATCAGTGGACACCGTTCAAAGACCTCTTCACGGAAGCCATCCATAACAACACATCCCTGTCAAATGCGCAGAAGATGCAATTTTTGAAGAGCAAGGTACAAGGAGAAGCTGAAAGGCTGATACAACACTTACAGATAAGCTCGGACAACTATTTAGTATGTTGGGACATTCTCAACAATCGTTTCAACAACAAAAAACTTATATTTACATCGCATATCAACATGCTCTTCAATCTACCTGCTATGCAACAACAGTCACTAGCACCGATCAAGAAAATACATGACGTCACCATTGAATGTTTGCACGCCATCAAGAACTTAGGGGTGGATGTCGGAACCTGGGATCCGCTACTAGTGCATATTTTGGCACAAAAACTGGACGCTGAAACATACTCAGATTATATCGAATCACTGAAGAACTCGCGAGAACTACCTATCTTACAGGAACTCTTAGACTACTTAGAGGCGAAGTTTACTTCAATGGAAGCGTCGCAGCGCAAACAAGATCACTATCAAAAAACAAGCTCTGCTACAAATCAGAATCAGGAATCATCCCATAACAAGAAATACAGCCATCATAACAATAAGAATCAGGCGGCTAGTAACAACAAAGTTACGAAAGCGTTCCATGCGTCAACATTTACTTGTCCACTCTGCAATGACGAGCATGGCCTATATTTTTGTGCTAAGTTTTTAGAAATGTCGAATGACGAAAAACTTAACGCAATAAACAAATTGCAAGTCTGTATTAATTGCTTATACAGCCATAAAGGAAAGAAATGTACGTCACACCATCGTTGTCGCAAATGCAAAGCCAAGCACAATACGTTATTACACGAGGCCGCATCAAAAAACAATGAAAATCAAACAAATTCAGCATCTCACATCTCACAAAATGATGAAGAAGCGTCGGAGATTCTATTAGCGACCGCCATAGTAAAGGTCGAGGGAGCTGATGGAACTCAGTACAACATGCGGGCTCTTGTAGATCAAGGGTCTCAAATATCATTGATAACAGAACGAGCAGCTCAACTTCTCGGGATCAAACGCCAGAAGTGTAAAGGAGTTGTCTTTGGAGTCGGAGAAAAGGAAAGCAACTGCAAGGGCATGATAACAATTTCATGCAGCTCTGTCGTCAGCGACTTCACGTTCAAAAAATCAGTATACATAATGAAAAACTTAATCAAAAATCTACCGAACAAAACCTTTGCAAAACCTTCATGGCCACAAATACAGGACATCAACCTGGCGGATCCAGAATTCAACAGCAGCCGACCAGTAGATCTATTACTTGGAGCAGATGTTTACTCCCAGATCATGCTAGGAGGAATGATCAAGGACAATGATGCCACACGACCCATCGCACAACAAACACACTTAGGCTGGCTACTATGCGGACAGCTCAAAACAACAGGATTACAATGCAACGTAGTGTTGAACAATCTGGAGGACATGATACAGTTCTGGGACTCCGAAGATATCAAAGACCAAGCAGACTTTTCAGTGGAAGATCAGGAATGCGTTGAGTACTACACCAACACCACGCAACGTTTAGAAAATGGAAGATACGAAGTGAGACTTCCAATGAAACGCGACTGGGAAAGCAAGCTGGGCTCCTCCAAACAGATAGCCATTGCCCAATTCAAAACTTTAGAACGGAAATTGGGAAAACAGCAACACTTAGCAAAGGCCTACAAGGAATTTATAGCAGAATACATTGACTTAGGTCATATGCAACAATCAACATGTAACAAGACACTCGACTGCTACTTGCCGCACCACGGCGTCGAACGCGCTGAGTCAACAACAACCAAGTACAGAGTTGTGTTCAATGCTTCCGCAAAAACTACCACTGGCTGGAGTCTAAACGATCTCATGTACAAGGGCCCGAACCTCCAACAAGATTTACAAACAACATTATTACAGTGGAGGCAATACAAGTATGCTTACACAGCTGATATCGAAAAGATGTACAGGCAAATTTTAGTGGCCCACAGTGACCAAAGCCTACAACAAATTGTCTGGCGAGAATCACCGGAACAACCTCTACTTTCATATCAACTCGCTACAGTAACTTATGGAACCAAAGCAGCGCCCTTCCTGGCCATAATGACACTAAGAAGGCTGGCGGAGGACGAGCGTCACAATTACCCAGAAGCTTCAAGGGTAGTGAAGGAGTCATTTTATGTCGATGATCTCGTTCACGGATCACATACCATTGAACAGGGACAGAAGCTTATTTCAGACCTAAACCAACTACTCAAGAGCGGAGGGTTCAACCTTAGAAAATGGTCATCAAACGAACCGGCACTCTTGGAAAAAGCAACAACTCAACAGAACACTGAAAACACTGTCTTTAACTTCAAGACAGACAAAACGGCCAAAACGTTGGGCCTATGCTGGAATTCAACAGAGGATAAATTTACATTTCAATCTTCAATTTCAAGCGTCAGCAAGAAACACACAAAACGCAGCTTATTAGCTGAAATATCAAAATTGTTCGATCCACTGGGATGGCTAGCTCCGTTATCAACGAAACTGAAATTACTATTCCAAAAACTCTGGGAAGTCAAATTACAATGGGACGACGAAGTTCCTGACAACATAAACAAAGAATGGTGCAAAATACAAGCAGACATAAGAGCGATAAACTCGTGTGAAGTACCAAGGTGGCTCAGATGTGACAGAAAACAAGCAATAGAACTGCATGACTTCAGTGACGCCTCCCTGGAAGCTTACGCCTGTGTCGTTTACGCACGAGTTCAACCATCAACAGACGTTACACTAGTCGCTGCAAAGTCGAAAATTGTACCAAACAGAAAAACAACGACATTGCCCAAACTGGAATTAAATGGAGCGCATCTACTATGCAAATTAATGCAAAAAATTAAGGAATCCTTACATCAACATGATATTCAAGTCTTTGGCTGGACGGACTCTATGGTGGTCCTAGGCTGGATACAAGGAGACCCATCACGATGGAAAACATATGTGGAGAATAGAGTCCAGAAAATCAACACAGTCATACCGCGTTCGTGTTGGAATTACGTCAAATCATGTGAAAATCCCGCTGACCCCGCAAGCCGAGGCCAGTACGCCGGGCAATTGATGGAAAACAAGCTATGGTGGCAAGGTCCTACTTGGTTGTCATCGATTGAAATGAGGACCCTTGTGAAACAAGCCTATACGTCAGACCAGGAAGTAAGGAAACCATCGGTAATGAAACAAGTCAATGCCGCTCAAACCAACACAGAAACCATGAACATTATCGAACAATTATTGCGAAAACACAGCTCTATAAATCATGTCATTCGAATAGTCGCATGGATACGTAGAGCATTGAACTTTACAGCTCGAGCATTAGACTCGAAACATAACAAATTACCGAGTTACCTTACGTTGCAAGAACTGAACAGCGCAACTAAGGCGATTGTAAAACAAACACAAGAAAATATATTTGAATCAGACATGAGTCATTTACGTAAACACGGCAGAGTGACTTCAAATAGCAAGTTACTGCCGCTCAATCCATACATAGATCAAGAAGGCTTGCTAAGAGTCGGGGGAAGATTGAACAACGCTACAGTTACTGAAGAGATGAAGCATCCAATGATCATCCCTCACGACAGCCACCTAACGCACTTGCTCATCGATCAAGCTCACCAAATGACGTTTCACGGTGGACCGCGACTCACGTTGTCGCACCTTCGTCAAAAATACTGGATCATCGGTGGTGTGCGTGTCACGAAGATGCAAATTAGAAAGTGCGTAACATGCCGAAAAATCAGCCCAACAAAACAACAACAAATTATGGGTGAACTGCCGACTGCAAGAATAAACCCTGCCCCGCCATTCTACCATACAGGAGTGGACTACACAGGATTCGTCGATATTAAGATGAACAAAGGAAGAGGGGCTAAAACCACTAAGGGTTATATAGCTATCTTTGTTTGCATGGTAACAAAGGCAGTGCACATTGAGTTGGTCTCTGATCTTACAAGCGCGGCATTTTTGGCAGCCCTTAACAGAATGGCAGCAAGGAGAGGCGCCCCCCGCCATATGTACAGCGATAATGGCACGAACTTCATCGGTGCTAATCGACTGCTCATGGAACAATATGGGGAAATAGAAAACACCTACAAGAACAAACAATTACAGAAGGAAGTCGCCGAGATGTTCATACAGTGGCACTTCAACGCTCCCGCATGGCCCTCGGCTGGAGGATTGTGGGAACGAGCCGTAAGAAGTTTGAAACACCATTTAAAACGAGTGGTGGGCGAGCAAAAGTTGACATTCGAGGAGTACACTACAATCTTAACAAAACTAGAAGCATGTCTGAACTCCAGACCTCTGTGTGCGCTGACTGAAAATGTGGAAGATCTAGACTGTCTGACGCCAGCACACTTTCTTACGGGAAGGTCAGGATTAACCGTCATCGAAACAAGCGAAGACGCCCGAACAAGATGGGAGCTTACTAGAAAAATATTCACAGAAATCTGGAAGAAGTGGAAAAATGAGTACTTAAGCCAACTGTTAGCAAGAACAAAGTGGCAGAAGACTCAGAACAACGTGAAGATTGGCGACCTGGTTGTTGTGCATGACGACCAGCGGCCCGCAGGAAAATGGTTAATGGGCAGAGTAACAAATAGTCACCCGGGAAACGACGGAAATGTACGCGTCGTGACCCTGAAAACAAAAAATGGCTTCATACCCATAACAAAAATATCTATTTTACCAATAAACAGCGAGGAAAAATTTACTCCACAAAACACCAAAAATGGAGACATAAAACAAGCTACACAGGAGACCACAACTAAACGTCAAAAACCTTCCAAGACAAGCAAAATCAACCTAATCGGATTGGCAATGACCATGCTCTACCTACTGAGTCCAGTAAGCTCGACAACAAACACAACAAACTTTATCGAATTGCAACAAGGCTTATATTACGACAAAGCAACAAACATGAAATTGATTCGCGACGAGTGGAAGATAGTTGTCTACTACGACGTCAAACCCTACTGGCATGGTACAGCAGTTTTCACAAAATTCAGCGATCTTCTCGGAACCATATGCTCAAAACTAAAACAGAAGACTCAATGTGAAGTCATCACGTTGCAATTACAACACGCGTTTGCTGAACTCGAACACTACAACCGCATATTGCTGAATCCGCAAGGTCGGGTGAATATGAGAAGCAGACGCGGCCTTATCAACGGTGTCGGGTCAATCGCACGTTCCCTGTTCGGCGTATTAGATGACCAATTCGCTGAACAATATCAACGAGACATAGAACTAATCAAACAAAACGAAAAACATCTGGTTCTATTGTCCAAAAATCAGACGACTATAATAGAAGCTGAATACAACATTTTAAGAAGATCGGAAGAAACAATCGCAAAACAGCACAAATTATTCAATCAACACCTCCTAAGACTAGACCAGCTAACGGGCGACATTCAACAAGAAATTGAGTCGCAAAACCTATCCATCGAGTTTGTAATGTCTGCCATTGCTGCAAACAGCTTCATGGAGCATCTCAGAAACGTTCAAGAAGTGCTGTTGGACACCGTGACCAACATTTACAACGGCAAGATGAACTTACACCTCATTGCACCAGAACAGCTACGTGACGAACTGAATGTCATATCCGGCCAGCTATCAAGAGATGTGGCGCTTCCCATCACCAACATTCAAGATGATTTCTTCCAGCTATACCACCTTTTACAAGTAAAGGCAAAAATGACACAAAAATATCTGATCATTGAGATACGAGTGCCGTTAATTAGCAGAGAAACCTACGAAGTTTACAACGTCATACCTGTCCCAAAAAAGGATGGCGTCGACATGGTCACCCTACTGCCTATAGCGGAACTGTTATCAATCAACATAAAGAAGAATTCATACCTACCAATGACTACAACTGACCTACATCAATGCATGCACTACGACAGTACAACTCTGTTGTGCCCCACGAGGTCACCAATATACCAGATGCAGTCCGAAGAGAGCTTCTGCGAGAAAACACAAGAGTCGTCTGGCTGCAAAACAAAACATGAAAGCTGTCAAAACAAGTGGTTGGAACTGACCAACAGAAACAATTACCTATACTTTTGCTGTGACGCTTGCAAAATACGCGTCATATGCAGGAATCAAATTTCAAATGCACTCCTTAACAACGCAGGGGTAATGACACTCGGCAGCGACAGCACTATCAATAGTGAGACGTTCACGGTACATTCCCAAAGGCAGCTGATGGACACAATGCAGGCCCAAGTTGAAGAACTGACGCTGGAAATCCCACCTATTAATCGGATCATGAACCTATCGGTACCGGTCTTGAAACATGAACCCGAAAAAGAAATAGCGATGGAGCAGAGCTCATTACTACTGGATCTGGGAAAACAAATAGAACAGATGAAGGCCGCGACCGCAGAAGACACAATATATGGTCAAGCAACATACCACGACATCCATCAATATGTTATCATATACGTACTGACAGCAGCAGTAGCGACAGCAGGCGCTATATATGCGTACCACCGACTACGCAAACATTGCAGGACTCAAGAAAAATCTGAGACTCCACCTGTTCCCAATCCAGCGCCCCGAAGGAGGTCGACTGCAAGCATCGTGGACAACGCAACAGGATTTGACGACACAGATATGAGCAGGGCGGTGCACTTATCGAGTGCACGTGCACTAAATAAAGCAACGTCGCGATTCTATTGTATAAGGCTCGGATTAGATTATTTTATTTACATTTTACTTTTAACATTGTATTTAACACAACATTTTCAAGTTTTGTTTACCTTTTGTGAGTGGGCAATATGTACGAGCTACGCTATACATTGAACTTTGTGCTAGTTTGTACGTCATACTTACGAATGCACATATTGTTTACCTGTGCATTTAACATAGCATTTAAGTCGAATTATTATGTAATTATGACAAGTAGCAATAAATCCATCAAGGGAAACGTTCGTCTACTCATTTACATAACATAACATAACATCCTTCAAGAAAGTTACATAACAGAACATAACATTTTCACTGTTGGGCATTACAACCCCAACAGTCAGTATCATATTGACTTTGATTTTCAAACTTGTGGTATAGTTGAATTACTAATAAAAAATAGCCAGTATTTTCAAAACAAAAAAAAACAATTGCGTTGTTCGGTAAAAAGATTTTAGTATGTCAAATTCCAGAATTCCGGAAGAATTATGGAGCAGTGGTGGCCGAGTGGTAACGGCCCCGACTTACGAGTTGTAGGTCGCGGGTTCAAACCCAGCCAGGCGCATTACTTTGTGTAATTTATTTCATTACCACTGCTCTCAAAACGATGAAGGAAAACATCGTGAGGAAACCGGCATGTCCTAGAACCAAAAATTCGAAGACATTCACCAATCCGCACTGGGCCCGCGTGGTGGATTACGGCCCATTCCCTCTCCTAGAGAGAGGAGGCCTGAGTCCCAACAGTGGGAACATTAAAAGGCTGATTATGCTTATGCTTATGTCAAATTCCTATTCTAGAATATCCTGATACCAGTAAATTAGCTTGTCATTCCATTAAAACGCGAAATAACCACCATTTTTAGCGGTTTCTGTCCGTCATGTTCAGAAGCAAACCGTCAATGATTAATAATGTAGGCGGCGGATAACCGAGACGTCGTGAATAATTCATTTATTGCTTGGGAGGTCGGCACACTGGGAAATGGTCTAGTTCAATGATGTACAGATACTGGAATAGGTACTAAAGGGAAGGGTTTTACTTGAGAAAGAAAGAAAAAATCCGGGCAAGTGCGAGTCGGACTCTCGCACTGAGTGTTCCGTACAAACTTATCTATGAAGATTTTTCCTAATCGCAAAAAAAGTTGATTTTTTGTGACGTAATTACTAATTTATAGTTTTCAGAATTTTCCCTATATTTGTGCTATGAGACCTTCCTCCGTAGCAAATTTCAGGATTTTAGGTCAACGGGAAGAACCCTATGAATTTTGATTCCCTTGAGAGTGTTGAAATATACGTTTTCTGCGACATAAACGGCCGTATCTTTTTTTTTTCGTTAACTCAAAAGTTTGATTTTTTTACAGCTTTAAGGAACTGCAAATCTAAGTATATGGTTTTAATTTCAACTCAATACCTCCACGCATTATTGAGATAAAGGATCTTGACAGACAGACAGACAGACGGACAACAAAGTGATCCTATAAAGGATTCGTTTTGTCTTTTTGAGGTACGGAACCAAGAGAGAAAGAAAGAACATATCTCGTGTCCTATTCTGGGACATGATCTACACGTGTATCTTTGATTCAAATTCGATTAGCTGTATTAATGTTAGTGTGATTGATATAATACAGATGATACGAAAGATGTTTGAAGTTCTGGATTCTGTGATACATAAAAACCAGTGTTACAAAAGTCTACAAAAAAAAAAAAACGAAAATAACTACTCGTAGATATTTTCGTTTAGAGGATAATATTATTCCTGGTTAAACCCATTCGTATTGCGCTAAGGAAGGGCCAGATAAACTCCGAATAACGGTCATTGACCCCTCCTACATTTGTTGGCATTCCTAGTTTCAAAAACGGAAATAAAGACATAAAGCTGTTTTAAATCGACATCTATTGTGATCCTTTACATTTTTAACCGACTTAAAAAAGGAGAAGGTTCTATGTTCGGCTGAATGTATTTTTAAAAATTTTTTTTTTATGTATGTTCACCGATTTCTCGGTCAACTGTGGACCGATATTGAATTTTTTTTTTGATTAAAGATTATAGAGGGGTGTATACGGGGTCCCAATCAACACCTATCGGGACCCAAGCCAACCTCACCTGCACGTGGTGCACCCTGCTGATAAACGAACGAGGCTATGGCGACCCGCCAACACGCACTGGACCAGCGTGGCGGGTTATGGTCCAAACCCCCTCAAATGCATAATGCAACAAGAAACAGGCCCCAAGTGCCCGGTGACTCCAGCGGTTGTGCTAGCGTGGACGGGCGTGGGCGCAGCCCTGGGGTCTGGGGTGCTAAGAATCTCCGGGTGGGATCGATCAACCGTCGACGACTGGACCTGGCGACGTACAACACGCGTACACTCCGGTCCGATGAGAAGATAGCCGAGCTTGAGGAGGAGTTGAGCAGGTTACGATGGAGTATTGTGGGATTATCCGAAGTCCGAAGACAGGGGGAGGACACGATAATCCTAAAATCTGGTAACCTGCTCTATTTTCGGGAGGGGGACCAGCAGTCCCAAGGTGGTGTCGGGTTTATCGTCAACAGGTCCCTTGTGAACAATGTGGTGAAGATCGAGAGCGTGTCGACCAGGGTGGCGTACCTTATACTCAGAATATCATCAAGATATTCGCTGAAGGTCATACAGGTTTACGCTCCGACCTCGACACACCCCGATGACGAAGTAGAGACCATGTATGAGGATGTATCCAGAGCCATACATGGTTATGAGACTCACTTCACCGTGGTCATGGGGGACTTTAATGCGAAACTGGGCAAACGAGACGGTGACGAGCTGCGAGTGGGGCAATTTGGATTTGGACGTAGGAACCACCGGGGACACCTACTGGCCAGCTTTATGGAGAGGGAGGGCCTCTACATGATGAACTCCTTCTTCAGAAAGCGTGAGCATAGGAAGTGGACCTGGCAAAGCCCTGATGGTGTAACAAAAAATGAGATTGACTTCATCATGTCGACGAAGAAGCAAATATTCAATGATGTCTCAGTGATCAATGCGGTGAAAACCGGAAGTGATCACCGCATGGTAAGAGGCACATTGAATATCAATGTCAAGCTTGAAAGATCTCGACTGATGAAGTCTACGCTCCGTCCTGCACAGATCCAGATCCAAAACTCCGAGAGCTTTCAGCTCGAACTTCAAAATCGTTTCGAATGCCTAGGAAGCTCTGTGGACGAATACAACGATGGGTTCGTGGAAACTGTCCATACGGTCGGGTCTAAATTCTATAAGACTCGTACAAATAAGAGCAAGAGGCTCACAGATCGAACTCTCCAGCTTATGAAGGAAAGGCGTGAGATGATTCTGCAGTCTTCAGACGATGCGTGCACGTATCGGCTGCTCAATAAACGGATCTCTAAGTCCTTGAAACGCGATATCCGTCACTTTAATACTGGAAAAATTAAAGACGCGATTGAACGAAATAAGGGCTCCAAGGTGTTTGCAAGAGATCTGTCTATTGGGCAGAGCCAGCTCACGAAACTGAAGACCGAAGATGGCAGAGTCATATCCGCCAAATCGGAGCTTCTGGGAGAGATCGAGGCTTTTTATGGACAGTTATACACGTCAATCACAAAACCCACTACGAATCTAGCAAACGACCCAAGAGCTAGTTTGACCCGACACTATACCGAAGATATCCCGGACGTCAGCCTGTACGAGATTAGGATGGCTCTGAAGCAGCTTAATAACAACAAGGCACCGGGTGATGACGGAATTACAGCCGAACTCCTGAAGGCGGGTGGTAAACCGATCCTTAAGGCCCTTCAGAAGCTGTTTGATTCCGTCATATTCGAGGGAAAAACACCACAGGCATGGAGCGGAAGTGTGGTGGTACTCTTCTTTAAGAAGGGCGACAAGGCCCTGCTCAAGAATTATAGGCCCATCTCACTTCTGAGCCATGTCTACAAGCTGTTTTCCAGAGTCATCACGAACCGTCTCGCGCGCAGGTTTGACGACTTCCAGCCTCCCGAACAAGCCGGATTCCGAAAAGGCTTTAGCACCATAGACCACATACACACGCTACGGCAGGTTATACAGAAGACCGAGGAGTATAATCTGCCTCTCTGCTTAGCGTTTGTGGATTACGAGAAAGCCTTTGATTCAATCGAGACTTGGGCTGTGCTGCAGTCTCTCCAACGGTGCCAGATTGACTATCGGTACATCGAGGTGCTGAAGTGTTTGTACGAAAACGCCACTATGTCAGTCAGACTGCAGGACCAGACCTCGAAACCTATCCTCCTGCAGCGGGGTGTGAGGCAGGGAGACGTCATTTCTCCGAAACTGTTCACGGCCGCAATGGAGGATGTCTTCAAGGTTCTGGACTGGAGTGGATTGGGCATTAATGTCAATGGCGAGTACATCACTCATCTTCGGTTTGCCGACGACATAGTAGTCATGGCTGAAACTACGGAAGAGCTCAGCACAATGCTCAATGACCTCAGTAGAGCTTCCGAAAGAGTGGGTCTTAAAATGAACATGGACAAAACCAAAGTCATGGTAAATAACCATGTAGCACCCACTCCGATCAAGATCGGAGACTCTGCACTCGAAGTTGTAGACGATTACGTCTACCTTGGACAGACAGTCCAGTTGGGTAGATCTAATTTCGAGAAAGAGGTCAACCGTCGAATCCAACTCGGCTGGGCAGCGTTCGGGAAGCTGCGCGGTATCTTCTCATCCAATATACCACAGTGTCTCAAGACGAAAGTCTATGACCAGTGCGTGTTGCCAGTGATGACATATGGTTCCGAAACGTGGACGCTCACAATGGGCCTCATCAGAAGGCTCAAAGTCACCCAAAGGGCAATGGAAAGGGCTATGCTCGGAGTTTCCTTGCGTGATCGAATCAGAAATGAAGATATCCGCAGGAGAACCAAGGTTGCCGACATAGCGCGAAGAATCGCCAAGCTAAAGTGGCAATGGGCAGGGCACATTGCTCGCAGAACGGATGGCCGTTGGGGCCGAAAGGTTCTGGAGTGGCGACCGCGTACCGGAAGACGCAGTGTCGGAAGGCCCCCTACAAGGTGGACCGATGACCTGGTGAAGGTTGCGGGAATCCGATGGATGCGAGACGCACAGGATCGTTCGTTGTGGCGACGTTTGGGGGAGGCCTATGTCCAGCAGTGGACGTCTATCGGCTGAAATGATGATGATGATGAAAGATTATGCTTCCGAGTTGGTCCCATAAAAATATTGTTATAATCTGATCATGAACTTCGAAGATATGGAACAGAACTCCTCATGGAATCACAGCAGAACCGTCGTAACAAGTAAAATTGCTTAGTTTATATGTGTAGTCGATGACTGACTGAATGAAAACACTATAAAGTGCAAAATAACTTTAATTTCGGAAGTCGGTGTTAAATAACGAAGAGACAAAACTATTATAGAAACACAGACTTCCGAAATAATTAAAGTTATTTTGCACTTTTCAGTTTTTTTTTTTTACTTTGAAGTAGGTTGTATTTTTTTTTTTGTAAAAAGTTTTTTCTAGTAATGAAAAACAGTTAATTGTTTGTTTATCGGGTTCCTACGCAGATATATTAGGAAAAGCTCAAGTAGTACAGCGTGCTTACTTGCTGATGCCGTCTCCATTCCTCCAACATCATTGTCAATTTAGGTGTGAGACAGACATCTAGGTATTGTCGTATCTCGATCAATAATGAGTCAACTCAACCAGTCATGTTTTTACATACATAATGTTTGCCATTACTATGTTATATGAACTTTTTACTTGACGGCAAAGTGAGCTCGGATGATTATCGCTACGATTTATTAAGTTTTAATGTTTTTACTTCGACTGTTGAGAAGAATTGGTAATTTTGTATTAATAATGAAAATAATTTACTAGTATATGCCTATATCACTCAGTGATAAAGTAATAATAATAATATTCCACAACTATCACACAACGCTGTCTAGTCCCAAGCTAAGCAGAGCTTGTGTTATGAGTACTAGACGACTGATAAACATACATAAATATTTCTAAATACATACATAATATAGATAAATTACACCCAGATACAGAACAAATGATCGTGCTCATCACACAAACATTTTTCCTGGGTGGGAATCGAACCCACGACCTCCGGCTTAGCAGTCTTTTATTGGTGAAAAATTTTTTTTGAATCAGTATTTTTTTTTTTGAGTTTATATTTACAAACAAAAAAACTTTTTACAAAAAAAAAATAACCGACTTCACTAAAAAAACACTAAAAGGATCAAAATAATTTTAATTTCGGAAGTCGGTGTTTCTCGGTATTTTTTGTTTTTCTTATTTAACACCGACTTCCGAAATTAAAATTATTTTGATCCTTTTAGTGTTTTTTTAGTGAAGTCGGTTATTTTTTTTTTGTAAAAAGTTTTTATTTTACACTTTTTAGTTGCGAACCACTTATAAACAGAGTGCCTATTTCTCATGACGATTCCAATTAACCCAAAACACTGCAAGGTTACATTATTTTATTAGAAAGTTCCTGTGTCTACCTTCCACCTTCCGGTTCCATCACCAGATCAATTCGATAGTATCTTATAGCCAAAGTGCATCTCATGACAATTCTAATAAGCCCAAACACGGCTAGGATACATTGATTAATTACGGAGTTCCTGTGCCTACCTTCCGGCTCCATCATCAGATCAGTTCGATAGTACCTTATAGCCAAAGTGCATCTCATGACGATTCTAATAAGTCCAAACACGGCTAGGTTACATTGATTAATTATGGAGTTCCAGTGCCTACCTTCCGGCTCCATCATCATCATCAGATCACTTCGGTGATACCATTTCCAACGTAACTATTCAGAACTATTCATTTATTTGTATTGTCATAGTCGCTTAACTATCTTCATTGTGATATCAATGTGAGTATGAAGTTCCGTTGACCATTTCTGGTCTTCTTCATCAGTTCCACTTCATAAAATGTTACTTTTAACTGTAAATGCTTAAGTACTCGATGAAAATACCAAAATCACTATATGGTTGCCTATAATATTTGAGGAGTTCCCTCGATTCCTCATGGATCCCATCATCAGAACTGGATTTTGAAAAAAATGGGACCAATCTGGAAGCATATCCTATAAAGGGAAAAAAAATTTTGCAAATCGGTCCATAAACGACGGAGTTCTGAGGTAACAAACATAAAAAAAAAATACAACCGAATTGAATAACCTCCTCCTTTTTTTGAAGTCGGTTAAAAGTACAAATCTTTCTTCTTTATAATATTTATAGTTTCATAGAAATTAAGCTAGCCGTATTCTAATAGTGCTTCCGTAAAATTTTGGTAGTGCGTGTTATTTCCAAGACCATTTCTGCTTTTTGACAAATATTATTGTTGCTAAAATAATGTTACTTTGTTCAGGCTGAATCTTTATAGAACCTACGTTTGTACTTTCGTGGATGACCAGGTTGGTCAATCGGTGGGTTCTGTTCTTTGTGATTTACTGCCATTAGATTATAGTTCGAAATTCTCGAGCAGACAGACCTTTTCTAAAATTTTATTTATTACCTCTAATACCTACAACAGAAAATGAAATCTAATCTATCGAATTTCTATCACATTAAACAATTTCAGCAGAGATTAGGCAAGTACACGGGACATATTATAGTACACAAGTGTGTGCGTAAACACATGTGCTCTCTCTGTTACTTTACTCTCATAGTTCGATGGGACGGCAATCGAACACGACCGAAGAAAGCTCAGCCCCCCTAGCCAGAGGCAACGGAACTCACGCCCCAACCGCCGCCGGGATTCCGATCCCGATTTCCGGCCACTGTAGGCGCGGGCTTGCGGACGGCGAGCAATGGGTGGCTCGCCGTCCGATCGTTCGGTAACTGTCCGGACCGAGCCCAAGTCGTCGACGGCGCGTAGTGTTCCACGCGCGCCTCAAGGAGATGTCAGCTACCGTAGGGGCCCAGCAAGGTCGAGGCCTACTGGGGCCATGGGTGATGCGAAAGTGACCCCCGGGGCCCTGGAAAAAAATTGCAAAGAAGGAACAGGAGTGGGTTTTTAGTCAGTAAAAGTCTGACACTATCTCTCGCTCCGCCCAAGAGCGGGGGATGTCAATAGATGATTTTCCCACCCGAAAAAAAAAAGCCCCCCTAGCCAAGTTACAACCGTTTCGTTTCGATTCTCTTTTCGTCGGTCGCCTTGTAGGCCACGCCTCCGATTCCTTTGTTCTGACGTCATCTCAACGCTCAGTCAAGTGGTCAGAACAAAGAAGGCGTGGCCGACTCGAGGTGATCAACGAAAAGATAATCGAAACGAAACGGTTGTAACTTGGCTAGGGGGGCAGGCGTAGGTTAGGTAGAGTTATTTAAGTACTCATACTGATTTCATACAGCGAAAGAATAAAGTGGATATGCCTCAAATCCCGAGATTAATTTTAAACAGCAGATTTTTTTATGACTCTATCAGAAATATAACAGAAAAAAATTCTTCCTGCATTAATGACGAGGAGGAGGAAGTGTATAAATTTGTTAATCTCACCTCAATTGACGTAGAGATATAATATCTTATATAATATCTTTATCAATGAAAAATACTAATAAAAATTGTATGTTATTTAACTTTGTTTTATTTGTCTTATATATCTCTGAGGTTTTTATTATTAGTTATTTGTAATATTGTTGGCCACACGGGATTTTTCATTAGAAATCCCGGGAAGATCCATATTAATATCAACATTTCGATGCAAGTACATGAATAACTCTACCTAATTCCGACCCCTGTTTATGAGGCACGGGAATGTCACATCACTAACTTCCAAACTCTGGGCTAATATAGAGTAATTCTTGTTAGAAAAATCCAATACCGACCAAAAGAAAGATGACGTAGTACACTATATTTACTTTTACATTTGAAGGCCCTTTACCAGGTTTCAAAATCTCATATAGAAAGGATAATTTGTAAAGTCTATAGATCGTTAGGTGATAACTGGCTCGAGTGTAATCACACAGAACAAGACAGAGACCTTTACTTTATAATCAGGAAATGTGGGGCGATAATACCTGTATTTAACGTAGTAATTATGTAGTTGTTGGCAACCACCTTGCAGTGGTTGAAGAATATTTTCTTGTTAGTATGGGGAATACTGACAGTCTCTGGATCTGGCCACTTACAATAATAAAATGAAAAAACAATTATAGAATTCGAAAATGGAACTCTTAGCGAGCATGTTACTTTTTAATTTGCGAGACTGTCATTTGTTTTTTCATTGTGGCGTCCTTTCGAAGATTGTGTGTCGCTGTCAAAATGCATATAACTCGTGAACATTTTCGTTCAATTATTTTTTATGATTTTCGTTGTGGCTTAAGTCAACAAGGGAGTTGCCAGAGACTTCAATTAGAATTTGAAGCACCATGTCGCAGCTCTGTGTATTCGTGGTTTGGAGAATTTAGACGTGGACGTAATAATCTTTATGACGAGGTACGTGAAGGTCGGCCGGCGACTGCGGTTACAGACTCGAATATTGACTCCGTACGACAACTTACTGAAACTGACAAAAAAATTACTCGTCAGTAAATTCGTGCTTAGTTAGGCATTGGAATGAGCCAAGTGCAAAACATTTTACATGTACATCTGAAGGTTCGGAAACTTTGCACTCGATGGATACCATACCACATGATTTAATGGAATACGAGAGAAACGACTGCGTGTCCAGTGGTGCCGTAAAATGATAAAAAAGTTTAATGGAGGACAGTCATTGGCTGTCTATAATATCGTCACAAGTGTAGAAACCTGGGTGTACTGCTTTGAACCCGAAAAAAAAAAGCCAGTCGGCAGAGTGGGTCTTTCCTTTTGAAGATTTGCTGACGAAAGTTAAGAAAAGTCGAAGTGTTGGTAAAAAAATGGTTGCTTCATTTTTCGGCAAATCAGGACATTACACTACAGTATCGCATGAAAAGCAAAGGACAGTGCAGATTAACGGTACGTCAACACTTGCTTGTCAAAGCGTCCTCGAAGCTATGTACTCTGCCACCACGATTACGCATCCTCACATTCCGCTAAGATAACAGAAGCCTATTTGAAGGCTTCAAATGTGGAACTGATGACCCATCCGCCTTACAGCCTGGACCTCGCACCCTGTGACTTCTATTTGTTTGCAAAAATTAAAGACAAACAAACGAGCTCTGTATCGGCAGTGAATAGGTACGTTCCATAAAGGCATTGAAGAGGTCTCTAAAGAAGACTGATCCAACTGCTTTGTACTTTGGTTTCAGCGAATGCAAAAATGCATTAATTGCGAGGGAATATACTTTTAACCTGCGACCTACAACTTGTAAGTCAGGGCAGTTACCACTAAGGCTCGACGATTTTTATACTTGCGCTAAAAATTGTTAATTACCTATTACATGAATGATTAGACCTAATTTGGCGCAGTTGCGCAGCTGTCAGGCACACATTTATTTTATTTTCTTTTCGTTAATATCTAACTTGTGTTTGTGTGCTTGTATTATGCCAAATAATCTTTTTCCTTTTTTTTTCTTTCTAAATGTGTAAAATATAAAATAATTAACATCATGCGATGCATCAGCCGTTCGAAATTTGAATGTATGAAATAACGAAATTTTCTTAACCAGTGTTATTATTGTTATTTTCAGGTATCGAGATGAAGCTTTATGCTGGTCGGACAGGTAAATATTTTTTATTTATTAATATAATGATAACATTTATTAATATCAATAATAACATCTTAGGAGGGACTCGTTAGGCGACTGGGTCAAGGGCTTGATTCAGAAAACAGTAATTTTGGACAGGGCTCTTATAGTTAGGAGTTTCCTTTCTCTAGAGCCCTGAACGCCGTCACCGGTAGCATGGATGGACTCAGTTCCCTATATTGGTGGGCTACTTTAAAAAGGTGTTAAATCAGTTTTTTTCTTTTTTCCTGTGGGAAAATCATCTTATGACATCCCCCGCTCTTGGCCGGGGCGGAGATAGTGTCAGGCTTTTACTGACTAAAAAACCACTCCTGTTCCTTCGTTGCCACCCATTGCTCGCCGTCCGCAAGCCCGCGCCTACGGTGGCCAGAGATCGGGATTGGAATCCCGGCGACGGTTGGGGCGTGAGGACCGCTGCCTCACGCGATCGGCCGCCTCCTTTGCAAGCATTACTGCTTCGCAGAAGGAGGCGACCGCCTGCCACTCCTCCTCGCTCCGGACCATGGCCTGCACCAAGGCCCGGCGCGAGAGATCGCCGCCGCCGATCGCCCCTACCAGGACACGGGGTTGCTCTGCCCAAGCGGGGCACTCCTCCACGTATTAAATCAGTTAGAATATAGAATAAATGACATCATATTAATAATAAAAATTATTCAAATTAAACAGTTATACAGTAAATATTTTTTTTTTAAATCTATGTCTCATTGAATGTTTTTATAATTATGGAGGCTTGATGTTTGTCTTCTATACAAACTAGACACGTACATTTACCGATTTAAACTTAGCTTTTATACTTCCATTGCAACATAATTTTCAGCTGAATTTGACTTTGAAAAAAAAACTGGTGAATTTTCAGAGAGATTCCAGATAAAAAGAAGTCAAGGGATTCCTTTGAGTATTTTTCGCTATAGTGTTGGATTTTATCATCTCCGTACAAATCATCATCATTTCAGCCAAAAGACGTCCGCTGTTGGACATAGGCCTTCTCCAAGCGTCTCCACAACGACCGATCCTGTGCGTCTCGCATCCACCGCATTCCCGCGACTCTCACCAGGTCGTCGGTGCACCTTGTGGGAGGCCTTCCAACGCTGCGTTTTCCGGTGCGCGGTCACCACTCATACAAATAAATTTTGTAAATTTCGAAGTGTAGATTCTCTATGGAGGAGAACGTGTATGAAACTCTACGGAGACTCCTTTACAAATATGCAATTTAAAAATTATGGTTCCATCGTTAATGTTGAAATATGTGAGAACGATGTACAAAGACGTGCATATTAAAAACATATAGAGTAAAAAAAACAATTCAAAGAACAAGTAATTAAAATTCACCCTGTATAGGCTAGTTCAATAAATTATAATCCCAGTTCAAACAGGGAACACGATAGGGATCTTCTAAGATAAACGAACCAACAAAGTGACCACTGTAATATTATAATCTGGACATCAACATGCAAATATTAGATATACGACCCTTTATAATCCAATAAGTGTGCTGACCACTTTACTATTAAGTTGGGATAAGATAAAGGTGGGTGGGATAACAATAGAATGAAATTATGATTGGATAGGTATAACTATAACACAAAAAAAATAGTTAAAAAAAATTAAAACTTAAAAAAAAAACAAAGACTAACCTGTTAGTCTAGTGGTTAGTGGCCCTGACTGCTATACCGGAGGTCGTGGGTACGATTCCCACCCAGGATAAATGTTTTTGTGATGAGCAGGATCATTTGTTCTGTATTTAGAAATATTTAAGTATGTTTATCAGTTGGCTAGTACTCATAACACAAGCTCTGCTTAGCTTGGAACTAGACGGCGTTGTGTGATAGTCGTGGAATATAAAAAATAATCTATCGGGCAGTTGCCCAGACCAGCCACAACACCCATCTTGGCGTAGAATCCTCTATTTTCAACGGAGTTTGCGGGATTTTGCACTCTGTCTTGTATATCTCTAAAAGAGAAAATACCGAGAGGGAATCGGTATGTCCTAAAACCAAAAATTACGAAAGACTTCTAAGTCTTAGATTCTATTCTAACACTGCTATAAGATGATCAAGGTAAAATGGAAAGCTTTAGTGAAGAAGAATAAAATTGTGATATATTATTGTAATGGTGATTGAGATTCAATTGCGCGGGGACAGCCCTCGGTCACGGGATGGCTTATTTTGTGGCTCAGATAACAATGGGTCCCATGTGTAGGGTTGTCACGGGCTGCAGGCTGTTAGAAAGATTTACAACGGCCCTGAAACGCAAAGGGCAAGTGAAGGAATACGGGTGGACTTTAGTCGGTAAAAGTGTGCCAGTCTTACTCGCTTCACCTAGAGCGGGAGAAGTTATTTGATGATATCACACCTCAAAATAAAATAAGTTGGCAAGGACCGATATAATTTTGGTAAATTTCTTTAAATCTTTGTAATTTTCGGCAAAGAACAGGCCAAGGAAATTTTATTCAGATAGATTAAATGTAGTTGAAAAAAAACCGGCCAAGTACGAGTCGGACTCGCGCACTGTGGGTTCCGTACAAACTTACCCATGAAAACAGTTCAATTTCCGAATCGAGTCTCAAAGATTTTCACAAATCGCAAAAATATTTTTTTTGTGACGTAGCTACAAATTTACTAGTTTTCACATTTTTTCCTATACCTATGCTATGGGACCTTGCTTCATGCCAAATTTCAGGATTCTAGGTGAACGGGAAGTAGCCTATAAGTTTTGATTCCCTTGAGAGTGTCAAAATACACGTTTTTTTTGCGACATAAACGGCCGTATCTTTTTTTTTCGTTATTTTATTAGTTTGATTTTTTCACAGCTTTAAGGGACCGCAGAATTGAGCATATAGTTTTAATTTCAACTTGATACCTTTACGCGTTCCTGAGATTAAGGGTCTTGACAGACAGACAGAACGTGATCCTATAAGGGTTCCGTTTTTTCCTTTTGAGGTACGGAACCCTAAAAATATATACTAGGTTAAGATTTCTATGGGTCTATGCCACCCGAAATAAAGTTATTATTAAATTACTATTATTATAAAACGTACAACCCTAAACACAGTCGGTCAGAATGGTCATCGGATCCGGTTAAGTGAGGGTTAGGGCTGCCACAAAATTATGTGTAGCCGCTATGCGGTCATCGCAAACAATGTCCGTTTGGTAGGGCAGGGTTTCAATCGTTTCGGTATCATATGGAAGCTATTGTAGTTTAGAATTTATGGTTATGGAAGTTTTTTAGGGTTCTGTACCCTTTGGGTACAGGACCCTAGACAAACATTGGAGTCGTAGTAATAGTACTACGACTCCAATGTTTGTCTATCTGTCACCAGGCTGTATCTCATGAACTGTGATAGCTAGACAGAAAGAAAGAAAGAAAGAAAAATATTTTATTTGGCACACATCGATACACACACTGTAAACAAAAAAATTAAGACAACTAAGAAAAAAAAAACACTGTCTCACGGCTGCGCCAAAAAGGTCCAGTTCAGCAAAAATGCCAGACAACTAACTACATGGTAGTCAGTGGTAGTTGAAATTTTCACAGGTTCTAAATTCTCGTTAAATTGTGATCATATAATTTACAATGTCACTTCGATTGTTTATAATCTATCCGTGTCTGGCCGGAAAATTACGAATAGGTGACAGATAGATGGATAAAGTTGCTTGTAAAGTAGTAGTTACGAGTAAAACCGCGGACATTAGCTATATTTTTTAAGCTATTGCATAGCTTCTATCACGGGCCTTGAGCGCGGGGACCGAATCCAGAAATTCCGTAACGAAAAATATACCTCACGCTCCCCACTCCGACGGGCACGGAGGTGTGGCTTGGAGGCCGACAGAGACCGAACACCTATTTTAGAAAAGTCGTTAACGACCTGTGTGGCGCATTGGTACAGTGTTCTACCTATGTTATCAACGTGCCTCGAGTTCAAATCTCGGTCAAACAAAATAGTCTTTTTGTATTATAATAGAATATAGTAATGTTCTATGATAACAACTGAACATACTTGTAGCAATTTATGAAGTAAACAAGAAAGAAAAAAAAATTGTTTTCTTATCGGTCACCACGCTCAAAAAGTGTAACTTGAATTAATATCAAAGAAAAAGAAATACTGCATAAATAAAATAAATAAATAAATAAAATTGCATAAGTTGATACAAAATGCTATGCAATAGCTTTACCGCGGCAGTCCTCGAGTGCCACACTTTTTTTTTTTAATTATTGATAGGTTCGCGTTTGACCACTATCTCACCTGATGGTAAGGGATGATGTGGCCGACGATGGAGCACGCTTGCCTAAAAGTAACCTGTTCACTCTTGTCTTAAAGACCCCTAGGTTTTAGCTATGAGGAAACACAGACTCCGGCAGGGAATTCTATTCCTTAGCTGTTATTTATGAATAAAATCCTCGTAAACTGGGCCCAAAGTCTGCTATTTTTATAAATTCGTCATTACAACACGATCCCATTGTCATTTTGCTAAAAGTTCGTAATCTGTTAATTCATAATGGTCGATCATTGATCGGTCAATGGTCTTGTGGTAGAATGACAATATCGAGCTGTCTCTGACTGCACAATGACGTTCTAATCTAATGGTAGGTTACTGATCAAAGGAACTGTCAAAATTTTAGCAGATTACCGCATACGTCAAACATTCATTTGTCGTTATGTACGAGATTACCGTTCTATGCCATTTCTTTCAATGGAGGTTGACCATCGGCAAGTCATAATGACGCCATTATATTAGTAGATTACCAAACTTGTCAAAATCAACAAATATGAAATCAATGATAGACCATTCTGACACTATTGTAATAGCAGACTTGAGGCCCTGATCAGATGTAAAATGCTTGTCGTTTGACGTTCACACTTATGTTCGATTACCATAGACGTATGGTCTATGCGCATATTAAAGACGACGTAACTGACAGCTGGCGCCAACGCACATTTTAGTATTTATTTATTATAAACATTAACATGCTTAGAATTGAGCTTGTGTTAATTTTCGTCAGCTGATGTTTGAGTTAATTGTGATCTTGATAATATGTCAATGTACATTCTTATTTTCTTATGGCGTTTTTTTAAAGCCTGTATTGTTAGTATTATTGTAAGTAACTCATCATCTTTTTAGCCTGTTCCCGTCTAGCTTGCGGTCGGTTTCCAGTATAACCGGTTTTTTTTTGTAAGTTGGAAAATCATCCAATGACATCCTTCGCTCTGGGCTGAGCGGGAGGGCGTGTCAGACTTTTACTGACTAAAACCCCACTCCTGTTCGTTGCCTTTCGTACCAAGTCTTCCTTTCAGAAACAGACCGCTGCTGGGCCCCTACGGTTTGCTGACATCTCCTTGAGGCGCGCGTGGAACAGTACGCGCCGTCGACGACTAGGGCTCGGTCCGGACGGTTACCGGACGGTCGGATGGCGAGCTACTCATTGCTCGCCGTCCGCAAAACGGCGTGAGGACCGTATAATGTTCACCTTGTGAGGAGGTCTTCCGCCTTTCTAGCAGGCTGCACTTATAGCCAAATCATTTCAGCCCTAAGGTATCACATGTTTTTCAAGCAATGTGCCCTGCCCAACATTGCTAAAAGTTTTGTAACGGGCATAAAATATTAGTATTACGTCTCAATTAGCTTCAAAAAACTTAAGAGGGTCCTTTTTCACTCGCCTATCGTCAACATCGAGCATGGTTTAAAAGCTTATTACTTCATCTAACGCAATCCAACGCGATGTTTGACGAAAAGGTAACACGAAAAAAGAGAGATAACGCCTGAAAACTCTGTTAGCTGTTACATTTTACAAAACTTGTTCCAGGAAATACGTGTTTTTTTTAAATCCGTAAAAGTTTTTGAAAAAAATTGTTGTCATTTAGAATCTTGATTAAATTTACAAGGCTTCTATTGTTATACTTTTTTGACTTTTTAATTTTTAGTAAATTATGAAGTGTCAAAGTTTATGCAAAAAAGAAGATTTTCAGAGATCTTTACCGGATTAGTTTTACACAAATTTATAAATTGATTTCAATAGAAGCCTAGATAATATCCACATGATACTGTGTTTCCAAAATATCTAATGAAAAATGTGTAATAACGTCATAATCGCGTAAGAGCGGTTGTATGAAAAACAGTGAAAATGTAGGTATATCGAGTTGCATTCCTTAACTAACCCATTCCAAAAAAATGTCTCTTGAACGAATGAATAAATTGCCAACATACATTTTAAAAATACCAGCCTCATTCAAACTTCATAAATAATCTTTGTACCACATTTTGCATACACAACAACATCTTATTATAAGTCATTAAATCGAATAAGTTCATAATTATTTCACATCACTACTGAATTAAAATTACAACTATTATAATAGCAATTTACTGATAGACATTGCAGCTGTCACTTTGACAGGAAAAAATGTCATATGTAATAAGGCAGTGTAATGTTTATGTTATACATTTGTGTACTAATCAAACAAAATTTAATCATTGGTATAAATTTTGGGCTGTGAAAAAGACGGATGAAAAAATATTGCATGTAGCGGAGATGAGAATGTTGAGATGGATGTGTGGTGTGACGAGAATGGATAAAGTAAGAAATGAGTATATTAGAGGAAGTTTGAAAGTGGCGCCAGTGACTGAAAAGTTGAAGGGGAATCGTTTGTCTTGGTATGATCATGTAAAGAGGAGAGATGACACGCATGTTACTAAATTATGAGTATACATGTAGATGGGTGGAGAGGGACAGGGAGGCCAAAGAAAAGATGGATGGAATGTGTGAAGAGTAATATGAAAGAAAAGGAAGTTAGTGATAGCATGACGGTTGACAGGATAGAATGGAAGAAAAGAACGTGTCGCGCCGACCCCAAATATGATGGGACAAGGGCAGGAAGATAATGATGATTGGTATGATGTTAGAATCACGTACCTAATATCACGTACGTAATTCACGACCTCCCTCAAGTGTCACTACAATGACTGGTGTTGTGCGTCTTGCATCCATCGGATTCGTGTGTCCCTCAACTGGTCGTTGGTTCACCTATTTTATTTATTTATTTACAAGCACTTGTACAACGTTAAGGAGGATGTCCAAGGCGTTGTACAATAAAAACTTACAAATTAAAAAATAAATAAATAATAAAACAATAATAACATAGAAACAATAAACTAACATATACTTTAGAAATAAAAAAAATACATATACATTACTATTAAAATAATATATCCCACAAAACAAATGAAACAATTTTTATTTATTTTTCATTCATCTTCTCAAAAAACCTTAGACATTCAGGACACACATCTATCCATCTCCCAGCAAACAAGTCACACTCCGGTGTTAGAGTCAGGAGAGCATGCACAGAAAGCGCACGAACGATCCGATCGGTGAGTTAACTCGTGATACTGTCTTGCTTAAGGTACGAGAGGAACAATTAACCTCACCAGCTGAGCAACTAATTCAGGGCAATCAGATTCACCCCGAAGAACTCGACAAGCGATGATCAGTAAAAAGTAATTGCGCCTTACTTACTATTGGGAGGCCTTCCAACGCTGCGTCTTCCAGTACGTTGTCGCCACTCCAGAACCTTTCGGCCCCATTCACCATATGTTCTGCGAGCAACTGCCACTTAAGTTTTGTGATTCTCTGGGTTATGTCCTTATCCTTGGTTCTCCGGCGGATATTTTCATTTCTGTGTAAGGAAACCTCCAATCATAGCCCTCTCCATTGCCATTAAGCCTTCTGATGAGGCCCATTGTGAACGACCACGTTTCTTATGTCATCACTGGCAATACGCACTGGTCATAGTCTTTTGTATTAAGACACATTGCTATATACGATACCGCGCAGCTTTCCGAACGCTGCCCAATCGAGCCTGATTCGACAATCGAACTCTTCCTCGAAGTTAGATCTACCCAACTGGACCGTCTGTCCCAGGTAAACGTAGTCGTCCACAACTTCGAGTGTAGAGTCTCCGTTATTAATAGGAGTGGGTGCTACATGGCTGTTTACCATGACTTTGGTTTTGGCCATGTTCATTTTAAGTCCCACTTTTTCCGGGTGACCGGGTGTTCCCGGTAAACGTAATCGCCTACAACTTTGAGTGTAGCGAAGACTCTATCTTGATAGGAGTGGGTGCTTGGCACACATGACCTTGGTTTTCTCAATATTCATTTTAAAATCCACTCTTTCGGAAGCTGTATGGAGGCTCTATAATCAATACGATTACCCATTTTAATATTAACAAGTTATTTTATTTTCTTCAGTATTCCGGTTTACATTTTAAAACAAAAATGTTACTGAGCGTTTTTTCACTGAAATTTTAAACTTAATGTAATTCAAAAAGTTAATTATGTGGTAGAACTTTATAACTTAGCGATGAATTATTTATCAATGGTCTATAAACTTTTATAACTTAATTATTTTCTGGGTCAATGTAAGTTATAGTTAAGTTATGTTAAAGCAATAACTTGAAAAAAACTTTGCGAAAAGGTGCAAAAGGCCCTCCTTAAATGGACTCCGGAGGGTAGATTGAAGATATATTTTATATAAAGTGTGAGACTCCTTAAATATTAAGTGAAAAAAGTATTTTATAATATAATTGCTTGGCTTATTTTAAGTAGGTGGTTTTATCGAATTTTAATTAACTTTTCGTTTATGTTAAGTTATTGATAAGCTTATTAAGAATTAATGTAAATTGCGGTTTAAGGATACATTTTTGTTGTAAATAAATGAAGTTGCAAAATTGGAGGGTATGCTAAAAACACTTTTTCTGATAGTCAGTGGCAGCAGGACCAGTTTGAAGTTACGCCCAAATAATATCGTATATAGGGTGACTGGCAATTAGTGTACGATACTTAAACACGTGATTGTGCTCATGATAACAAACAATTTTTATTATGGGAGCAAAGCTGAAATCGCGAAAAAAATATCAGCTGTTCAGTACAATAGGCAAACATAAATGTACTGAACAGCTGATTTTTTTTTCGTGATTTCAGATTATTCCCATAGTAAAAGTTGTTGGTTATCATGAGCACAATCACGTGTTTAAGTATCGTACACTAATTACCAGTCACCCTATATATGTACGTAGTATCAATGTAGTCTTATTGTGTCGTAATGGTCTAGTGGTTAAGGCTTCTCATGCATGAATTTGCGGGTTCGAAATCGGGTAAGTACTATTGTAAATTTTTCTATTCATATGTATTTTTCTAAGTTTATCTAGGATAATACTGACACCTCGTGCCTCAGAGAGTATGTAAGGTCGTTCTATGCAAAACACGAGTATTTAAGCGCATCTGGTTGGACTGGAAGCCGACTCTAAGCTAGTCTGGCAAAAGCTAGGGAGCTACAGATAGCGGCACGAATCTTGAGCGCTCGGCGAAAGAGCGGGGATCGCTTTGCGCATCGTACAACATCGGTGAGCCAATCACTGTACAAGGATTGCACTCCCCGCCCCTGCATCTCTTTTCATACCACTAAAGAGATCCGATATTTCACTTCTGCGTGCTTCTGCGCAAGTAGAAATGTAGAAGTCAGCGCTCAAGATCCGTGCCGGTATCTGTAATGATGTACGTAGTATCTAAATCCATAAATATTTCAATAAGACATTTCTTTCATATATGTACAGTCAGGGGTCAAAAGAGCAGTTGCACCTTACCAATGCTAAAATGTCTAAAATTTCTATGTAGAAGAGGGTCAATGGTTCATGACTGATTTAATTGGTAGCATAGAATCTAAAGTATTGAATAAACTAGTTGTGGACTATTGAACTTCTACAGCAAACAAATTTTAGACACTTTAGCCTTGGTAGAGTGCAACTGCACTTTTGATCCCTGACTGTACGTTCTTTTCTAACAAATTATTCTGGTTTCAGTAGATGACTAAAATCGCAAGTTTCAGTCCCATATGCAGATTTATTACTCCGAGAATGACTGTACCCACATAACCGCATTCATGAATTACTGGTCCTTTTTGGACGAATGGAGTAAGTAAAGCGTTCTCAACCAGCAATTGATCAACATGACATTAAAATTCAATCAATTACGAATTTCCCTGTGGGTGTTTTAAGTCCCGTTTCTCATGCTCCTGAGGTGCAGACAAAGTGACACCGGATTGACATTATTGCCACCCAATAATACAAGAGCAAAGATAAATTATATTCCACAGTAAGTACACATGCCCAGCAATGGCGCCAACCGCCCTGTATTTATTAAAATCAATCATTATCGGTTGCTCTCGGAATACATCTCGCCATTTTGCCCGCAAATAATTTCGTCG